>OX352763.1:113168786-118676286 GCA_947095585.1 Nephrocerus scutellatus
GCAATAAATCGCAGGCACTACTAAGACTTATTGAGTAAGCTAATAGGAACATCATGTGCCCATGTGGGTTATGTAGTTAGGTATGTTTTTATATACAAAGGTTTATGCTTGCAATTGAGTTTCATTTACATAAAATTAGTTTTTTTCTGGGCGAAGCACCCATGGCTTCGCGTTACAAGAATCTGAATATTGCGAATTACCTAACAAAAGAGGATGCATTTTCCCAAATAATGGAGGTAATGTGTCTATGAGCTTGTGATTTTAATACCTTTGGATAGTGGCGATGAAAAAAAACAGAGCTTGGCAGACCATTCCATATATACGTGCTGTACGACTAAAGAACGAATCTCTGATAGCAACTGTACGTCCGAATTATCTCATCAATATGAGAACGGAAATTTTGCTCCGAGTAGCACAATATGCCGATGTCACAAAAATATTGCACGCGGGATATAAGTTGGCCGTGGAGACGGTCATGTCTGGGAGGGGGCTTGTCGCACTTACATGATAAGTTAATAGATTGGCATTTGGTGATATTGAGCTCTAAGCAATTTTTAAGACACCAGGTCGAAAAACTGTCTTGGTCTTGTTGAAGGAGACAAGAGTCTGGTGGAGAAGAAATCATAGGACGGGTAAGCTCGTAATCTCGAAAAACATTAAACGGAGGGGGAATAACTGCTGGTTCTTTATGTCGACGATTAGATTGATTTCAATCAGGTCATATATATCGAGAGGGAGAGCGTGAGATTGGCGCAAAACATCACGGGTATTCGAGCGTAGGCCTCTTACGTTCTGGTAGTATAAGGTAAGAGGAGAGTTATGATCGGGTGTTGCGGTGGGTGGTTGAAGTGCTGTCAATGGTGGAGGGTTAGAGACGAATAAATTTTTTTTGGTCAACACGGCTCCGTTGGGGGTGTGAGATTCTCTTTGAAAACGGCAAGGTCATCCGCGACTTTTTCGGGGGACATATTCAAAATCTCGTTGCACCTGATATAAATTTTCCCGATACTGGTAAGATCTGTAGGAAGACCCTTCTGCTGGATGGAAACTAGCACGCTAGTTTTGGTTTTACCCTCATACCAGATAGAGTCAGATTTGTCATGCAAATAAGCAAGAAAGAGACATATATACTCGTATACCTTTTTTCTCTAAGCCTAGAGAATGGATATCGACATTCAATTGTGTCGATAGTTTGCTGAGTTAGTTTAACAGGGGTGGGAAGAAGGGGATCAAGAATAGGGGTATACGATAAATTATTTGAGAAGGAAGTTGTATTGGAAGTGGATTTGGATGAGGGATTGGATACGTCGTTAATTAATATGGGAGCTAATGAAATTTGGGTATTCCAGTTCCAGTTTTGAGATTAAAATTAAGGAATGAATTGTTTGTATGGGCATATGTCGATGATAGTTGAGATGAGACGCTGTTAGAGGCTGGGGTTAGATGATGATTTTGAGGCTGTCTGGGTGGGGATTTGATGGGTTTTGGAATTGGTTTATGTTTATGGAGGTGGTTAGATTAGTGTTGGTTTTGAGTAACATGACGTTTAGGTTTGATTGGTTTTTGAGCTGGTTAGGGTTTGCGGAGGAGGTTAATTTGAGGTAGGTTTTGAGATTTAATGGAGGATGCGAAATTAGGAAAGATATTGGTTTTCTGAGTCCAATTTGAGTCATATTTGGGAATGCAGTTAGAAATGGGTCGATTTATTATTTCGTTCCATTTCATCATTGTAATGCCGTCAATTTTAACTTCTTGATTAGATAAGAGACCGGGAGTATTTCACGGGCAGGAAGCTCTTAAAGCTCTTGGTTTTCGATTTGGCGCGAGCTAATGGCTGACATTGGATTTCAGTAATGAAGAAGTTACTGCTTGAAAATATTGCATACCCAGAAAGCATTAGCCTAGAAGGGATCACCACTTAGGAAGAATATAGCGGTATGGTGACTAATAAGGCCCCTATTAGTTGTTCTTTTTAGATAAATTGTTTAGGTCATTTAGTCTTTTAATACGATTGGTCCAGTCAATCGTTCTCCTAATTTTTTGAGAGTAGTGTACAGGAGAGAGAGCAGGAGAGGGTGTGTTATAAGAGGCGGCTCGGTTAGGTGATACGGTAATAATTTCGTCATAAATTGACATATTATTTATTGAGTATTGATGATGAGTTTGATTTGGAAAAACATCGACCTTACTAGATGGTATTTTTAGTTCTTCAGTAATTTCCCCGAGGCTGGAGTGGAAGTTATGGAAAGTTCCGCGTTGTTAGCGTTGGAGTTAAGGACTAATTCATTGATGAGCTCGGATAGATGAGTCAGGCAAATCAAATTACTAATATCATTGTCTTTCTTTCTATCATCGTTTTTCAATCTCGAAAACGATTCATCAAATAAATGATGAATGTGCACATGTTATATGATTCCACAAAATAAAGTTAAAAATATAATTCTGAACAAGAATCCGATCTACGTACATACGTGAGGAAATATTTTTCCAACTCTTACTATGCCTATATACAATTGCAACGTTCAATAAACAATTAACTGACCTTAATTTATTGTGGAAGAATTTTTCTCTGATTATTGGCTTTATCTCTTGACGTTAACGTTAAGGTAAATATACTACAATCGAAATAAAAATAAATAATTTCAATGACAATAAACATAAACGAGAATATGTGACGTACTATTCATTGAATATTTTTTTAGTCCACTTGGATTATCATCCTCATCATCATCATCAACATCGTCATCATCGTAAATGAAATGGAAACACAATAACAATTCCTACTACCTCCAGGTGCGGTACCTTTGATGGCAGGTCAAGTAATATCTCTCATTCATTGGCAGCATCTGTATGATACTTGAATGACTTGAATAAAGCTGACGTTTCAATTTAAGATTGGTTTAAGGGGAGCGGCATTAAGATATTGTGGAGAAAATACTGAAATCATTGACTTGACTCTGGTTCGAAGGGCCATTCAGAACCTTCTTCCGCTCTTGATTACCGCAGAGATTAAAAGTCTGTTTGGAACAGGAACACTCATATTTACTACTAATGGTCCTTGTTTTTTTTTCTCTATAAAACCAACTGGTACGTAGAATAACTAATGGGCTCATGTGAAGTTGCACAAAAACGAAATCGTTAGAGAAATTGCAAAAAAAATAAAAAAATAAGACAACAAATTTGTGTTCGTGGAGATTTAATGTTTCCTATGCTTCTTCTCTGCATTAATCCGTTTAGTATTATGGTTACTTTTCAGTTGACTCATTATTCTAACCCTCTACATTTCCATACAGAGCCAGGTAATTCACAAAGAAAACTTTAGGAGGTATAATTCTACTTCTCAATAATTTTTGTGTCTACTTAACATAGAGCAGAACCTGTTGGTGCCTATTTCAAGATATCTCAGGTCTATTTTGTCTACTACTACTACTACTTTAAAATTGAAATTGTCGCATATTATATCAGCACTTGATACGTACCAAGGTGCGTTAACTATATTCCGGAGGACTATGGATTTTTCCCGTTGAATGATTGTCTATTTTGAATTCATTGATGTTCCCTATATTTGCACTCCGTAGGTCCAACTTGGTTTGATAATTATCTTGAAAAGTAAGATTTTGTTGTAAAAAAGATATCCTGGATCATTTTCCTATAAGCCAATAGAGCCAATAGCAATTTGACTTTAATCTGGTTTCGTTTTATGCAACATGTAGTATTTCCAGGTCAATTTACTGTCCAGATATGTATTCCTAAGTAGTTTGCTTGTTTATCAAATTTAGTACTTTTATTGATTATAGTAATTGGTAAGGTGTAAAGTATATCGACTTCTCGTCGTGAATAAACTTGGCCTGATTTGTATTCGATAATTGTAATATACCATTTTTTTTATCCATTCAGTTGTCTTCGGAATTATAGGTTGTAGTTTGTTAATTGCTATGGGATGTCAAGAGGATAGAGTCATTTGTGAAAGTTGCTATCATAGATTGTCGATCTTCTATGGTCGGGATTTCGGCTGTGTAGGGGAGATATAGAATCGGTCCGAGCACGCTTCCTTGGGGCACACCAGTTTTTTTATGTTTAGTAAAGGAGAGCATTCAGTCTGTTTAACGTAAAAGAATCGCTCACTTAGGTAGCTCTCCAAAATTGGGAAGGCTTTAGGTGGTATATAGGTAGTTATATAGGAGAAAACCATACCAGAGCACTCAGATCGTCCATTCAAATGTTTTCGTTACTCTAAGATAGCGAAGGACTTGATCTAGTTTCAACGACCGAAGTTTTTCAATCGCTTTTATATCCCTTCCAAAAACGTGCATCCGTAGCCTGGAAAAAGCAGGACAGCTACAACGAGAAATGTGTAGTTGTTTCTTCTTCCTCCAGGCAAGGCTTACATATTGGATCCAATACAATGGATCCAACTTGAACATATGACTTCCACTCGGGTTATGTGCTGTAAGTAAACCAACCATGCGTCGACAGTTCCTTCAGGGTATTCCCAAAATGAACTTAGCGGTGTTTTTGTTTGGCCTATCCACAAAGTGCTTGGTAGTTCTACATGTATTTATGGAGGGCCAACGTTGTTCCTGTTCGGCACAACCGTACAACCGGTTTGACTACATTTTTGACCAGTACATAATGATTTAAACTTATAGTCGGTGATATTTAAAATAATCTAATTAATCTTACCGCCTAAAAATATGCTTAATTCAAATGCATTGCCTATTTTTAGTATGCAGTATGTACATTGCGATTTATCTTAGGGTTCGGATTCCATTATCTGCTCTACTAACTACTTTTCGTAACAATATAATTACTGTTATCATTTATAAAGGGTGATCAGATTGGAGGTACTCTTTCCAATGGGATTTTTTTGACATGTCACGCGTTAGTACCGGTAAACTAAATATATAGTTTTATTCAGTATTTTTTGACATTTCATCATGCAAAGACTAAAGCCTCAACAACGTTTACAAATCGTACAATTGTATAACGAAAATCGACGCTCTGTGAAAAGTGTTCATCGCGCACTCAGGCCAACTTATGGTGTACATAATCGTCCTACCGAACGCACTATTCGGCATACCATCAGCAAATTTGAGAATAATTTTACATTATTGGATGATACTCGACCGATTAGACCACGTACAGCCCGAAATGAAGAGAATATTGCGGCTGTAAGTGAGAGTTTTGCCGAAAACCCGGAAGAATCGATTCGGCGCCCTTCTCAAGAGCTTGGCCTATCTTATGGCACTACTTGGGCGATTTTACGCAGAGATATTGGTTTGAGAGCGTATATAAAATACAGCTAGTCTGAGAATTGAAGCCGGCCGACCTTCCAAAGCGTCATACTTTCACTCGTTGGGATCTTGAAAAACTCGCCAAAGATCCGTATTTTGGGATCCGCATTTTGTTCAGCGATAAGGCCCATTTTTTGCTTAATGGCTTTGTCAATAAGGAAAATTGCCGTATTTAGGCTGAAGAGCAACCCAAAGCTATTCACGAAATGCCATTACATTCATTGAAAACTACCGTTTGGTGCGGCCTATGGACTGGAGGAATCATCAGCCCATATTTCTTCAAAGACGAGGCTGGCGCCAATGTTACAGTGAATGGCGCCATGATAAACGACTTTTTGATGCCGGAAATTGAAGCCCGTGACCTCCACACCATTTGGTTCCAACAAGACGGCACTACATCCCATACAGCCCGTGACACAATGGATTTACTGCGTCATCGTTTCGGTGAGCAATTGATCTCTCGTTTCGGACCGGTGGATTGTCCACCAAGTTCGTGTGATATCACACCTTTGGACTTTTTATTGTGTGGGTTACATACCCCCTTAATGTTTGTGGATAAACCAACTACGATTGAGGCATTGGAAGCCAACATTACTCAAGTTATTCGCGAGATACCGACCGAAGTCCTCGAACGAGTCATTCAAAATTGGTGTTTACGGATGGCCGAATTACGGCGCAGTTGCGGGCAACATTTGAAAGGGATTATCTTCAAAAAAAAAGATCATGAATGGTTCTAAACAAAAATCATAAAGATTGTCCAATTAAATTGAATTTTTGTTGTTTTATTTCAATTTAAAATCCGATACTTCTAAATTGATCGTAATTTGCAATATGAGTTGTTTCATCATCTCTTCTTCTCAATAAATTGGGGTTTTTAGTGCATAATTTAAATGTCAAATTGTCATACAGTAATTTCATCAATGAAGTTCATAAAAAAAAAGCTTTATAAAAGTTACCAAATAAACGCCCGGCACCACCCGTATATATTTTCGATGATAATACAAATTATCGCTGCTGCTTTGCGACTTTTTAATCAAAATTTCTGTTAAACAATCCAGAGGCTGAAAGCCTATTAATATTTTTATTAATTACGTCGTTTAAACGACATTATTTCTATACGTTTTACGATGAATAAATTAAAAAACATAAAAATAACATCGGAAAAATGTGTAATCCCCATTTGGCGAATTAAAAATTGATAAAAATTCTGTAATCGAAAAATTTACCACAATTCCTGTTGTCGATGGGGGTTCCGATGAATTCACGAAACAAACGCAATTACCGTCATCGTCAGCATAAACGTCACAAACAATAATGGAAGACAAAGACAACGTTCATCTTTTTCCATTTAGGGATATAATAAACAGAATTAGATGGTGGCGGCCCTCTAAATGAAAATAATTTCCAAAAATATAAAACAGACAACGTCAGAGTGACACGACCCTACGCATCTACTTCTGGCGTGTGCCATCATCACCATTGGTTCAAGTCCCCTAATTAACTAGGACGGGTGTCGAAAAGTATCACGACAAGTTCAACACCAACCAACTCTACGCATAACTAATTTGTGCTCCTCCGCATCTTTTCCAAGAGGATCAGATGCCGATTTGTGTCCAAATTTAGAATTAATTGCGGGAAACGCGATTTATCTGATACTCCACTCCACTGTGCAACGCAGACGTTGCCTGTAGAAAACGATCCCTAACATCTTATGCCGGGATATTAACGACGCTCGTAAACATGTCCTCTAAATGCGAATAATGCGCTGCGTTCCGGGATGCATGTCTTCACATCACATATGTTGACGATATTTCACCCAACACGTGAAATTGCAACGTGAACATTAGGGAAGTGGAATGTGACATTCGCGAAAATGTTGAAGGAAGTTCCTTTTTGTGTCTGTCTGTGCTCTGAGGGTGTGGGATGAGATTTTGTACGCAACGCAACTTTTGTGGCATGTACAGGATACAGGAAGTTACGGAAACAAACAGATGAAGGCAAAGGCAAAGTTTCACTGCCTTAGTCGGTGGTAAGTATATCCGGAGCAATTCGAGTTAGGAGTTTTTTTTTCATACGTCTGTGTCACGTCATCAATGCGTGACAACCAAAAGATTTTGGCTTTGCCATTAATTAGAGACATACGGGATTTCATTTTTCATCGGCGCTATTAAGCATGAAGAGCAACCTTAAGTTGAGAGTCTTAATTCCGGTAGTTATCGTTCTTCTTGTATTGGATAAATGAGGAAATTTTATTTAACATTTTCGTTATAAGCATTTTGTAAAATCATTTTTTTTATATTCATATAGAAAAGTGGATTGCTTTCAAATGACTTCCTCATTATCTGTTTCGGTGGGTCTGCTTACGTGCATACCATCAGCATAGCAAAATAATACTAAGTATCGTTGTTGAACAGTCTTCTTAAAATATTCCTTTCTGTCACAAATACTTACTTTTACTTATGTCCTATATCAAATGGGTCCTTTGGCCTCTACTACGCCTACGCGCCATCGCGTACGGTTACTGGCAATAAGCTTCAGCTCTTTCCAACTCTTTCCTTAATGGTGTGCCTCCTCTTCAACTGTTCTACGCCATGTTTTTCTCAGACGACCCGTTCTTCTACCATCTTGAGATAACTAATTCCATTGCATTGCATAGTTTGCTATGGAATTGTCGCCTTTTTGAAGTGTATGACCAATCCACTGCCACTTCCGTCGTTGGATGGTTGTGCCTATTGGTTTCTGACCCGTTCTCTTGTAAGGATGTTCGTTAGAGATACGGTTAGGCGAGAAAACCCTTAAGATGTTCCGTAGGCCCCTTTTTATGAACGTTTATAATCTTTTTGTGGTAGTGGCGGTTACCTTCCAAGCATCAGCAGCAACAACAGCACAGACATTTAACATATGAACGGAACAGTCGTAGCTTGGTGTTTAAGCTGATCGCCATATCATGGACAACAATCTGGCTTTGGCTTTGCCGATTCTGTTGACAATGTCCTGTTCTGTTCCACCTTCGGTCGAGACAATACTCCCAAGATATTGGAAACTCTCTACTCTCTCAACCGGTTGTCCAGCAATCTCAACTTAAGTTACTGAGTTAGTTCCGAGGTTGATGATTTCGGTTTTGGCAGGATTAATCTTCAAACCCGCAACATTTGCCTCCCTTTCCATATTTGTTGACATTTGATGCAGCTCCATAATCCTGTGTGCGAGTAAACAAACGTTGTCAGAGTAGTCCAGGTAGTTTGAGTTGAGATATAAGAGTCCAATGAATTCCTCCGTTCCCAGTAGATAAAGCTGCGCACATCGCTAATCACCAACAAAAAAAGTATCGGCGATAGAATGCAACCTTGTCGTACCCCACTTAGGATCTCGAATTCCTCTGACAGCTTTCCTCTATGCAGCACATGACATTTAGAGCCATAATAATAATAATATTAGTGCTCGGAGCACCATACCAACAAGATAGTGGCCCGAGTCGACTTTGGCACCTCGGTACGTTCGTACCGTCATCAGGTTCGGGTTGTGCCGGCGGTCTATCAACACTTGGTCTATCTGCTTGCGAGTGGCTCCATCAGGAGCTTTGTGAATATTTTTACGCGCAAGCCTTGTACTCACAAATACCAAATTAATGCTTGCTGCCGTCTCTATGTCCATTTAGCCGTTTTCGTTGCCGTGGTCATCGTCGTTCATCATATCATATCCGAGGCTGATTTTTGGTTCCGTAATACAGTTTTTTATGGGCCAGGTTATTGGCCTTGCACGAACCTTACTTTGAAGGGACTACCCCAGTCATTCAGCTTTTCCTGTATTTTAAAATTTAAAATTAAAATTACTTCATTCAGGGACTTAATATTTTTCTTTAGCAAAACAATACAGAGGACTTTTTGGCTCTTCATAAAAAATATCTCAAACTTAAAGTTAAATTCAAAAAGTAGAAGTACTTAACCATCCTCTTAAGCGCGTTCTTTAACTCTAAGCGTTCTAGTTAAGTAAATCTGATTTGTTCAATGTTAGATAATGTAAATGTCTGTGTTAGGTTGCTCGACTTCTCTGCAGAGAAACACTTTTAAGAAGAAACTTGATATTCATCTTGATTTGTTTTAAAGTTTCTGTGTATCTTTTATCATCCTAATTGTATCTAGTTCTGTAACTAATGTTCCATTCAAATTATACCTCCCTATTCCAACTGCAAATTACTTTTATATTGCCATATAAAAGAAAAACTTGAAATTCGAAGAAATTTAATTAATTTTTAACAAATTTTCTAATTCAGTCAGATGCAGGAAATGTGTGAGGATTTATTTCTGTATGCGTTTGAGCGAACTATAGTCAATGTATGGAAGGAATACGCTTCAATTAACCGATGGTTAACATTTGCATTTAGAAAATTAAAATAGGAAACATATACCAACATACAGATACAATTCGTAAAAACAGATTTCCACACTACGTGTGCGTGCAGCACATTTTCGCAATTTGCCTTTGCGGTGTGTGTGTGCCGTTTTGGTTTCATTCAAATTGCCACATCCTTTAAAAAGGATTCAAATGGTCATTTGCAGGTGAATGGATGAATAAAAGCCAAATGTGTGCGGTACTGCTGTTGGGGTCCGGCCCAAACCACACAAACATGCTGCTCTAAAGTAAAATAATTGGTTAACTGAGTTATTGCTTGTAACGGCGGAAAATTAACCTGGCACTGTTCGTTTAAATTTCATGCCAAAAACTGACCAAATCAGCCGCAGTTTATAATAAATTTGCATTCTATTTAATGCTTATAATTAAGAGTAACTGAATTGAATTCAATTATGCTGTTATCAAAATAAAATTTCTATTTAATTACAGCTGATGCAACTATAAAGTTTTGTTGGTAATTGTAACCGTTTAGGAGACTAGCATCGCCGTGTTACCAAAATGAGTCGATTTGCGCTTGAAAAACATTGGGTAATACTGTAATACTTATGTAATTGAGTTTAAAAAAGCACCTTGAGGCTGAAAGACAATGCAACAGCTCACAAGCCCATAGAAGTGAAGGCGCAACTTAATGAATTGGGCTGCGAATTAATACCTTATACACCATATTCTCCAGACTTAGCACACAGGGATTATTTTCTGTTTCTGAGTACAAAAAAACAACACATAACAATTTAGATATTCCATGTTAATTCTTTAATAACCAAATGACATAATTCTGTGACAACTTGTTGTTCAAACCAAACGACATTTTCACTAGAAACGCAGCCAAATAACAAGTAAATCTAAAAAAAACTTAGTTTTTCGGGTACAAACTTTTGTCTATACACCGACACACGCCACATGCGTCACACGAAAATTTCAAATCTATAGGACGTGTGAAATTTTGTCTAAATTCAAAAAACCTCTTTTCCACCCATCACACGCACTACACGCGACTCACACCAGGCGTCACATTCGGCATCTCAAAAATGGCTTATTTCAGCACTCTAGGTCGTGTAAAAGTTAGTTAAGGTTAAGGTTAATTGATTAATGACCTCAATAAAGTCGACACGATGGGGGTCTATTCAAAAGATTAACCCATTTTTCACGCATCACACGCGCCACGCGCTATACGTGTCATACTCGTGATCTCCGAAACGCCCCAGGTCCTAGGAGACTAAGCTATTCACAAAATTTCAACTTTGTAGAACGTGTGGTGAGTCTCTTTTTGATTTTATTATAAGCAGTAATTTCAGTATTTGTAACTCTGGTAATACACCAACCTTTACCTTCCCGAGTTCGGAGAGGTTCATAGGTTGGGAAAAGGTAATCGATATTACCCTTATTTCTAATGATAAACTCTTTAGGGTTGATAACTGGACAGTTTCCTATCTCAATACCTACTCTGACCATAAGTATATAAGGTTTGATCTGAACCTCATGACGGAGCCGATCAAAACTTATCAAAATATCAAAAGAAAGAAATTCGGTTATATCATCCAGTCAGTTCTTTTGATATTTCGGCAATATCATCCAGTCAAAATTAGGCAAACTACCCAATATTGAGATAACTTCGACTGAGGAATTGGACAAGAATATTGAAACGTTCGAGAAATCAATGAACGTGGCTCTGAAAGCCTCTCGACCAATTAGTCAGAGCAAAAAACTTCACCCTCCGTGGTGGAGCAAAGAACTTAGTAAGCTCAGAAGTATGACTAGTATCTGCTATACCAATAAATACTGGTAGCCTTATAAAGACTGTCTAAGAAGGTACAAGAAGCTCATCAAAGTAGCCAAGTGACGCTTTTGGATGGATTTCTGTCAATCAATCGACATCACCAAGGACTCTGCTAGAATTTTCAAGATACTGTCCAAAGAGAGCACCGGCCGGCTTTTATCAAAAAAAGCTGACTCCCTGGATCTTCTCAGCAATACACACTTTCCCACCAGCAGTTATCAACATGTAGATAATCTAGAGAGGTTGCATGCTGTGCATCCAGTCTCTCGTGATGTAGTGGATAATATCATAACCCGGGGAAAGGTTAGCTGAGCTCTATGAAGTTTTTCGGCCAACAAGTCTCCTGGCCTGGATCGTATACAGTCGATTATGCTACACAAGTCACTGATAGAGCTGTCGACTTCCTGGCTAGGGAAGATTTTCAGAAGCTGTCTTCTACTCAAGTATGTCCCCCGATGTTAGAGAAGAATTCGGGTGGTTTTGATACCCAAAGTATGAATAAGCGAAGGATTTTCGTCGCTCTCTGGAGCGCATTCTAGATCATCAAATCAGGCAACGATTTGAAGTCACACAAGCTTCGAGATCTCAACACGCATATCTGTAGGGCAGGTCCACGGAAACCGACCTTCACGAGGTATTGCGAACGATTGAGCACATGTTTAATTACAAGCAGTTAACGCTAGCCACCTTCTCAGATACAGAAGGGGCCTTCAACAATGTTCACATTGAGGCCATTCAGGAAGCTCTGACCCAGTCAGGAGTGGAATCCTTTCTTACGCAACGTAGCAGGTGGATTACACATGCCAACCTTCACAGCTTTAACATTACCAAACTAGTCGACAGAGCCCCTCTCCAAGGACGGGTTATATCTCCCTTACTATGGCTGGTGGCAATTAACAATATGCTACCAAAACTTGAAGAGGATAGGAGGAAGGTAGTTGCGTACGTAGATGACGTGGCCAGCATCTTTCCGTGAGTAGTGAAGTTATGGAAAGGGCCTTGGGTAAAGTTTTCTCCTGGGCAACAAGCTGTTAGGGTTAACCCAGGGAAGACTGAAATGGTACTGTTCACCACTCCACATCCTTGCGGACGCTAGTACGAAGGCCTATGATGCAGTCTCGTTTGTAAGATGCCACGCTCCTGGCGGCCAAATAAGCGTTTCATTCTTATATATTGGGAATGTTTGTGGATGTTTGTGGAGAGGGAATCTCCTCCAATAAGTCTTTAACCAGAGATGGAAAACATTGTATATTATAAGGTTGTGAGTGAGCTGCATTTGATTGAAGTAAACTGAATACCTAAAATTGGCTTCATCGGCTTCCGTTCTGATATTTATTGCAAGGGAGTTTGAAGTTATCCTCCGTCAAATGTCTCATGTGGACGGATTTTAAGATAGTCCTGAGTTGGATCCGAGGCAACGTGCAACGCTGGAAGCCCTATGTTCAGAACAGGGTCGACGAGGTCAAAAGGCTAACGGGGTAAAGAGAACCCAGCAGACCTATTTACGAAAGGGATTAGAGGTAATGCTCTTCGTAAATCTTCACTCTGGTCTCGTGGATCGCAGTGGCTCAGTGAGAACGATCGTTGCTCTATGACCAATGAGCAGCTGGAGTCTACCGCTGTCACTTTGGCTCTTTTGGATGAGCCAGCTCAATCAACGAATATAAAAGACGAAGAAGCACTAGTAAGCTTTGAAGGATATAGTTCTTGAAACCGTTTATTCCGAGTTACAGAGTACATTTATCGCTTTGTCCGAAACACTGAAGAAAGACTAAGATCATCTAGAATTTTATCTGTGTTCAGAGTTCCAATTCCGCTTTTGTCAGCTGCAGAAATCAAAAATGCAGCAAATCCCTGGTTTCGGCACCAAATGTAAAAAAGCCCGTGATAAATAAAACAAGTCCGGTTGAACTCAGAGATTTATTACAATGCGAACAAATAATGTTGATCGTTGTAAAGGAGAATCGCAACTAACTGTTATGACACTAGAATGAGCTTATAGAATTCATGGCTTACCTATAAGAACGAGATCGATCAGAGCAGTCAGCCTATTACTTAATTTTTAACAGTAATGTCTGGGAGGGGCTTTTTTTGCACTTACGTGATTACCTATAAGAACGAGATCGATCAGAGCAGTCAGTCTATTACTTAATTTTTAACAGTAATGTCTGGGAGGGGTTTTTTTGCACTTACGTGATAGGTTAATAGATTGGTAATAATTTGGAGATATTGAGATCTAAGGTACCAGGTCGAAAAAATGTATAGGTCTTGTTGAAATAGATAGGAATGGGCAAGAAATGTGTCTGGAATCGTCAGCAAAATGAGATGATCCTACCAAGATCATTTATAGTTAGGATGAAGAGTAGGGGGCCTAAATGGCTGCCTTGTGGGACACCAGAGGTTGCCAAAAATGTGAACGATAGGACGGACCTGAAGCTAACACTATTAAGACAGGCTTTCCAGATAAAAAGATATCAATTTTAACAATATGGGTTCAAAGCCGACGGCAGACCATTTAAAAAGAATCAATCGATGAGAGATCTTATCGAAAGCCTTACTGAAATCAGTTGCAACAACTTCGACTTCTTTGCCACTCTCTAAGGCTGAAATGGCGAAGGATATGAATTCAGCAAGATTAGTAATGGTTGATCTACCTTTCAGAAAGTCATGTTTGCTGGGGGGAAATAAAAAAAAATTGCAGGCTTAAGTACGAAGCCTTAACCTTTCACTGCAAGTCTCTTATTTAAATACTTTCTAAGAGTTTGGGTATATGGGAAAGTTCAGCAGTGGTGCGATAATTGGTTACATCATTCTTTGATTCTTTTTTTGTGTATCGGGGTTATGAGAGAGGTTTTTCAAATCTTAGGAAATTCTCCTTATGAAAGAAGTAAGAAAATGAAAGGGAATACATAAGATATAACAAAAGGTCTATATCAATGGAAACTATCAGAAAGGAGTAAATGTCAAACTTTTTCACCAGAGAATGGACAAAAGAGAAAACATTCGACTATGCACTATTTTCGAAAGAAAAAAAAAACAATCCACAAATAACTGCTCCTTAATTGCTTACAATGATATTTATGCCATCGGTGAAAATGAATCCTCTTGCCAATTTTTCCGAACACGAATTTTGTTTCTGCATACGGAATATTTTGTATTTTGTTGTGTTATTGCCTGTGTACGTGTGGCTTGTGAGCGGACGTGTTTTTGCTAAATTTAGGAAGCCTCTAATTGGGTCACAACTTTGACTTGCGATAGCATTTTTTTAAGTGGAAAACCAATGGCAACGTTTATGGAAGAATAGTTCTCTACAACTTCTAGGCATTGCACACATGCGAGCTGAACAAAAATTGCACAACGTAGAACTTTTTGAAAAACACAAAGCACATTGCCCACACACACACACACAGACACAATGCACGATTGAGTGCACACTATTCCCAAATTATCTGAATGAATTTTTTGGAAATTCCATTAAAGTTCGTTAAGAGGAAAAGTGAAAACTCCCGAAAAATGAATTTCTAAATGCATTACCGGAAATAGAATTAGAAGGTTAGCAACTTGGTTCGGTGTAGTTGATCGGTCCACTCGATGGTATCTTGCATGGTTGGGTTTTGAGTTTCGTTACGAAAGGAAAAGTTTTGAATTTTCTTGGTCGAAAAGATATGGGATTATTTTTTTGGAAAGTTATTGAAATTTTTAGATTTAATTTAAGTTTCCAATATAGGTGCTCTGCGAAAGAAGGACAACTCCAATTTACAATTTTGTATTCAAAATCAACAGTCCTGAGATAAGTGTAAGTTAATCCGATTTAGTGTTCTGACAATGCTTCATTTATTGCCTTAAAATACTAGAACCAAAAAAATGTAAATAAATGAATCCATCTACTATCTAACCCTATCGCAATAAGAAAGAAAGCCTCGTTAGTGCTGATAACAAAAGGAAAGACCACTTCTGCGGAACGGCTAAGAAGAGCAGTCAGACCTTTTCGAGATCGAACAGGTGAAACCGCAGAACTATTTGCAAATATTCATCTTCTTACCCAACTCGTCGATAAGCCTACTAGGTATCCCGATACTACTGGTCAATCACCTCACCTTTTAGATTTACTATGCCAGAGAAATATTCAATCGATTTATCTGCTCCGTTAGGACATTAGGACATTCCGACTATGCCAAATAGCCAAATTTTCAATTACCCCAGCCCCTTGTAGAGCCTATTCCTAAAAGACTACTCTGGCACTTCAAAAATGCTAACTGGGAGCTCCTGAATCAATTTTATAGCTCATTTGATTGGTCAACCTGCTTTCCTAACAATAATGCTGACGAAGCCTCTAGACTTATCACGTCATCCATTTTGCTAGGAATGAAAAATTTCATTCCTTCCTTCCTTTAAGAAAAGCCATCTTCGTAAGAATGTCGGTCAGCCATCAGCAGAGTAGGGCGAATAATACGGAATGCTTCAGAAATGCATGTGGCCGCAACTATCTCTGACTGGTGGAAGTGCGATCAAACCTCCACGTGGTGGCCGCGAAATGGCGAAATGATCGGGCTAGTCCCTTCAAAGTAAGGTTGGCGGGATCCAAATATAATGCATGCGATGCTGGGGGAGATGCGATGGACTGGGAATGGTGTCTTACACAAATCAGAATATGACATATATTACAGACATCATGTGCTCGAGGTGGGGTTTCTAGTCAGCAAAAGAATGAAACACAGCGTTATTGGCTTTAAAGCAGTAAATGAATGGCTATGCAGGCAGATTTAAAAACATAAGCCTCATAAACGTTCATGCACTTACAGAGGATTCCACAGATGATGAAAAAGAATAATTCTTTGAATCAGCCGAACGGGAATTCCATGCCTGTCCTCAGTATGACGTAAATATCATTCTGGGGGATATGAATGCCAAAATAGGTAGAGATCCAGTATTCAGGCAGTATATTGGCACCTATAGCTTACACGAGATCACTAATGACAATGGACCACGAGTCATACAGATGGCAGATGGTCGTTGTGAGTACAAGGTTTGCGCGTAAAAATATCCACAAAGCCACCTGGGTATCTCTTGATGGAGCCACTCGCAACCAGATAGACCACATGTTGATAGACCACCACCACAACCCGAACCTGATGACGGTACGAACTTACCGAGGTGCGAACGTCGACTCGGACCACTATATTGTTGGTATGGTGCTCCGAGCGCGGATTGCACATCACGAAAGACTGCATCCGCGAATCAGATTCGAGTCAACAAGGCTGTCCTTCGCAACGAAGAGACCAGAAACAACTACGGTCAAGTGATTGGACTCGCCTTAAATGCTGGGATGCTGGGAGAGTATGTCCTTGGGCTGAGATGTCAGGCGTAGAAGACAAATGGACACGCCTTAAAAATACTGTCATTAGTACTGTGACTCCATTTTAGGCAGTAGTCGTAGAGATCGAAACTTTGTACCTCATGTTTCACTGACAGTTAGCCTAACACTTTTAACATAGAGTTGACATTTTCACAGTACGCCTCTTATTTAATACCGGTCTGTTTTCTCGATTAAAGTTTCATTGTAAAGTAATTACTACTTATATTTGCCATAGTAAGAACAGTACTTTATACGAGGTATCAAAATTAATTTAAATAACAACGTCTTTGCTGTTTATGAAATGGTTTTTCTTAGTTTGTATAACAAATTTACTTTCGTTGCTATTTTGTTGTTTACTTATTCAACATGATCTTTGAAACTTAAGCCATTATTAATAATCACTCCAAGATATTTGTATTTCCTAAACCTTTCTAATTATGAACCCATCAGCACAACAGATTGTCTCCTTTTCTGCTTCATCCTTAAATCTAGGTTTTCCCAGTACCACAATTTTGCTTTTCTGAACACTAACTCCCAGTTTATTGCTGTACAGCCATTCACATATTAAAACTAATTCTTCATTGATTATAGTAATAACATATTGGATATCTTTTCCACTTAGATATAACAATGTATCACCTGCAAACATCTGTATTTGACACTGTCCGTCTACCTTTGGTAGCTCATTTATATATACATTATAAATAAAAGCGGTCCCAATTTACTTCCTTGTGGAAGACCATGTTTTACTTACTTTTTCCTCTTTAAAAATAGTAGTATTAAATGTAACTGTCTGGTATCTCCCATTTAGATAATCTTCTATCCATTCATAAACTTGACCAGTGACACTGTTCACATCTTTTAGTTTAGTTTAGCAAATTTCTGTTTATTGTTTCAAAAGCACTTTTATAATCTATGAACACTACTAACACTCCCTGTTCTCTGTCAGTTGCCCCTAACCAATTTTCTATCCCTATCTCTAAATCCCGATTGGTGTTCTGTTAATAATCCATATTTCTTAATATGACCCATTATGCTTCAAATACTATTGTTTCTGTAATATTTTCAACTACTCGAAGAGTACTAATTGGTCGTTACACTTCGCATTCCCTTTATGAATATAAATAATGAATAAAAATATTATCTATCTATCTTATAATATTTCGGCGAGACATACCATTGCGGTTCAAGGCGTAGCTTCGCGCGAAGCGTCTTTTATTTTTGCATACAAATGGAAGGAACCTACAATTTAATGTCGTATCCGAAAGGCGAGTTGGAGAAGCTTTCCGTGACAAGTTATTACTCTCGGACGTTTGTGAGACATTCGCGAGAGGTGGGACCGTGAAAAATACTATTAGTGTTTCTGGAATTCGAACATCAAGCCGCCTGCTTAGAAGTCCAACGCACTTCCCGTGGCGCCGACAATTCCCTGTCTAGTGTCTTACAAATTTATTCAACTTTCTGTTGTATTAAAGCACTAAAAATTCCTAAATAATGGCCACACCCCGTCACATATCTAGTGGTCAGAAGATCCTTGAATACTAAGTGTTGCACAAAAGGCCAATCAAAACACTTCAGTTAACGATCTGCAATTAAAAATTCATATCGTCGCTGTGCACACCTTCTCAACCAGCAAACAAAAAATTGAGTTTTCTTGGTCGATTGAATATTTGCACAAGACATTCCGTGAATCCTTGGTGCAAACCTGGACAATCTGCTACATCGATGCGGATAAGAAAAAGTTTCTTGCATAAATTTCACGCGCGCCATGAACACGCGAATTGGCAATTAAGCGCAAGCGAAAAAGCAGCCTTGTGCTTTGATGAGAAAAAAAAGGCTGACTGACTGACTCACTAGTCACTACATATATATAGGACTCCACTCACCTCCACAATGACCCTTGAAATCCTCACAGCAATCGCCCAGTTTCAGACACGCATGATCACAATAGCACGGTTTATCGCTGAGATCTTCGATGATTGCGTTAATTGGCGCCTTCTGGACGACACAAGATGAGTCGCGTCCAGTACAGCAAAGCTGTGCCTCCCGGCATGATCCCGCCAGCACGAGAACAGGAGAATTCGATGTAATCCATAGGAGATTTATGCACAGCAGACACCTGAGCAAGGTGATCGTAGTGCCGCGATGGCCGTGACTACTGTTGAGCGAATTCATTTTAATTTTAACGGTTTTTTGGGTGTTAACGGGAATGTCTTCTTCGATTTAATTCAAATTTTTATTCTTCAACAGCCAGTATAGATTTTCTGTCGCTAGCAACAGAATATCGCGTCACAAATCGACGACTCACTTACAGCTCACGGACACTACAAACGAAAATGGAACGGAAATTTTGAAGAAAAAACCAAATGAATGAAATATTACAATGGACTGCGATTGGAATCATAAATGTCCCTCACTTCACATCCGGTAATATCCGTTCAGACTTTTGTGATTCGATGCTCGCGTACCCGACACAATATTAGAACAGATATACAGAGACGTTGTCCTTCGAGAATTAAAATCACATTAAAATTCCAAACGATATTGGGACGGTACAAGGATGGATGACCAGCAAAATGTTGCCCGGCAGACTTGAAACTTAGCACGAAATTTAATGAAAAATAAATCCGATAAGTTATGGATTTCCACCAGGAGACGATCGATGACCGCAGCACCTTAGTCAAATAGAATTGTTGGAATCGAGCGCCAAAAAGGATATTAGCAAATGATTAATGATACTGCAGCAGACGACAGGTTGTTTATTCCTTGAAATTTAAATCCACCGCACGAGTAAGCCGACAAAGAAGGTGACACAAACTATTGTCGACGATGCAAAGAGACGGAGAACAAGTATTAGGTAATCCACTTGGTGTACCACGAAACGACCGACAGGACGACGATAGTGAAGTGAAGAAAAATCAAATGCCGGCAAATGTTAGTTGTGCCGATTATTGTGTACCGCCGGAGATGAGAAACGCGCGCGACCAATATCTTCAACAATCAGTCGACGAATGAATGAATGTTTCGTGTTTAGTTCTTGGATTGGCTTTAGCTTCTACGTGCATCAGCTTCAGCACACAGAAGACAGAACAGAATTAACAGAACGAAGAAGCAGTACACAGAGCCGACCACAAGTGCGCTGCTGTTGGACAGGTTTCCTTCTCTTCTGCAAATGCGGTACTCTCTAGTTACTGTAACGCTCACCACTCACGTTTCACGTGCTGTGAAGCTCTGCATAACGAATTATTGTTATGTTCTGATGTGGCGTCTGCTGATGCTACAAAGCGACATTTTAAGTGAGTAACATTTTTATTAGTGGTGTTTGTTGAGTGAAAACCAACCAGTATAACTCAAATTGGAGCACATGTAAAGGGTGTTTTTTTGGGAGGTTTGTTTTTCCGATAGATGTCGTTTTATTTTATGACGGTTGTTTTGACAGCTCAAAGTGGCATTTCTACTCAGTATTGTTTGGCAAATCATTATGAAAAAAAAAAAAAAAAAAAAAAAAAAAAAAAAAAAAATGACATTTGTGAAAAATAGTCGTGGTAGCCATATGCCAGAAATTGTGTTTAAATGTTAAATGCCAAAAAATTATCTACCAAATAAAAAAAAATTTTGGTCATTTCATAATTTTATATGTGTTTTATTCAAAAAAAAAATCGGCAACTTCTTAAAAAAACACGTTATATCTAACGGGTGTTTTTTTAAGAGGTTGCCGATTTTTTTTTTGAATAAAACACATATAAAATTATGAAATGACCAAAATTTTTTTTTATTTGGTAGATAATTTTTTGGCATTTAACATTTAAACACAATTTCTGGCATATGGCTACCACGACTATTTTTCACAAATGTCATTTTTTTTTTTTTTTTTTTTCATAATGATTTGCCAAACAATACTGAGTAGAAATGCCACTTTGAGCTGTCAAAACAACTGTCATAAAATAAAACGACATCTATCGGAAAAACAAACCTCCTAAAAAAACACCCTTTATAATACAACCTGTGAAACTGTATGTTCTGAATTATCACCAAAATATTAAAAAAAATCCTTCAATGAATCATAACTAGCCCCCCTGAAAGTTAGATAATACAATAGGTAATAGGTCTAATGCCAAATGAAAATTGCTGGAATGTTGTTAATGGAAAGCTGGAATTTTTGAGACTTAAAAAATCACATGGGTTAAAAGAACCACGCTAAGCATAAGAGGTTTGAAATAAGATTAAATCATGTTCTCTTAATGATGTTCTTTAATTCTTGAGAAAATCTTGAGGTAGTTTAAAAAGGGTCTTAAGTGGGATCTTGAGGGGATTTTAAGGCGGTCTTGAGAGGTTTTTCAGGAAGTTTTGAGAAGGGTCTTGAGAGTGTCTTGGAAAAAGTCCTGAGTGGGTCCTGAAAGGGGTCTTGAGGGGGTTTTGAGTGGGTCCTGAAAGAGTCCTGAAAGGGGCCTTGAGAGGGTCTTGAGGGATCATGAAGGGGACTTGGGTGGTCTTGAGGTTGTATTGTAGAGGTCTTGAAGAGGCTTTAAAAGGATCTTGAGTAAATTTTAATGAGGGTCTCTTGGGGGTCCTTTGGCGGATATAGAGGGGAGTTTTGAGGTGGTCTTGGAGGGTTTATAAGGGTATAAGGCGGTCTTAAAGGGGTGCTTAGGGTGGTCTTAAGGTGGTCATGGGGTGGTTTTAAAGGGTTATTAAGTGGGGTCTTGAGATGGTCTTGAGGACGTCCTAAGAAGGATCTTGGGGTAATCTAAAGAGGGTGTTGAGGTGGTTTAAAGAGGTTCTTAAAGGGTTCTTGGGGTGGTTTTAAGAGAGTCTTGAAGGGGTCTTTGGTGGGGCTAGAGGAGGAATTAGGAAGAGTCTTGAGGGATCTTGAGGAATCTTTCGGGATCCTTAAGGTGGTATTGAAGGAGTTGTGAGAGAGGTCTTGAGGGGGTCTTGTGGTGGTCTTGAGGTGGTCTTGAGGGGGTCTTGAGAGGTCTTTAAGGTGGTACTGAAGGGGTCTTGTTGTGGCCTTAATGAGGTGTTGATGTGGTTTTAAGAGTTTCTGAAGTGTGGTCAGACTACCAAATGGAAACTGGACAAGAACCGACGAGGAAAAAGGAAAAACTTTTTCTAAGGAAAAAGGAGAACGAGGAGGAGAAGGACGTGTCCTATGCTCTAAGGGATGGAATAAATTCCAAGAAGGCACCAGGTTATGACCTAATTATAGGGAAAATGTTAATTGAACTCTCAGATGTAGCAATTGGACACCTAGCTAGTGCTTTCAACAGAGTTTTAAACCTAGGCCACTACCACCAACCTTGGAAGACGTCGAAGATTATTATGATCTCGAAGGTCGGCAAGGATCCTACCCTTGTATCGTCTTATCGACCAATAAGTTCACTACCTTTACTATCCAAAATCTTCAAGGAAATCGGTCTTGGAAAAGGATGGAATAATCCATACACACCAGTTCGGATTCAGAGCTAACATGGCACGTTCGAACAGGTCCACAGGGTAGTAGATGAGGCTAGAAGAGCCTACCATAACAGACAGTACTTTACGGCTGATGTGTTTCTTGACGTTGCACAAGCGTACGACAAAGGCATAAAATTAATAAACCTTACACAAAATCCTTAAAACGTTCCTTTTAAACCGCCACTTCAAAATAAATTACAAATCCTTTATATCACAAGACCACTGCATAAGAGCGGGTGTTCCCCAAGGAAGTGTCCTTAGCCCACTCCTATTCATATTATTTACATCAGACCTTCCGATGTACAACAACTTGACCATATCTATCTTTGCGGACGACTAATCACCCACAGCGACCCCAAATCAGCGTATCTCAACCTAAACAACTACGTAAAGCGGCTCAAACTCTGGTTAACCACTTGGAGAATTAAAGTGAATGAGACAAAAAAAAAACACACATCACTTATGCCCTCAGCCTGCCCTCCTATCACCCTCAACAACACATTAACACATTAACGCATTAATTCCTCAAATTAAAGATGTGAAGTACCTCGGTATCTTTGCCGACCTGAAGGAGCTTTCGGAGTACGGCATCACCGATTTGATATAGTACCTCAATTTTACAGGTTGGATATAACTATACATAACCATCTTTATTTTCATGACATCTCCTAAGGACCGTAGCGCACTCAAGCGCTATTTGCTATTTTTATCTTGAGACGGTCTTGCTTGAGGTCTTGAAGGGGTCTTAAAATGTTCTTGAGGTGGTCTTGAGAGGAGTCTTGATTGTTTTTGAAAGTGTCCTGATAGGGTTTTGAGAGGGTCTTTGGCGGTTCTCCTTAAGATGTTTTGCAGCGTCGTCAATCGTCTTTATTGAATCCGTCCATATTAGAGACAGTTGCTCGTGTTGTCTCAAGAAAATATTGATTTTCAACAGTTGAGCTGTAAACCCCCACAGAAGGATCAGGTTCTTTGATATCTCATTGGTTAAAGGTGCTGGTTATGCCGGTTCTTAGTTGGTCTGAAGCTCCAAATAAGTCCGAGTAGACCAAATATGATGTTCACCAAGTCGATCATCCTAACTGAAACTGGGTACGCCAATGTTGACTCCATCCAGGGAACTCCATGCTGTACAATTCAAATTTTTTTTCAAAAATAATTCAATTGATTTCAATTTTTAAAAAAAACTTCCTACTCAAAAGGAATAAGTTTGAGTTAATCTCAAGTAAAAAACTCAATCTGCACACTACACTGCATTAGTGCAGCAATTCTCTGAAATAAATTGCTCTCTCAACTCTCACTATCCAGTTGAAACAATCAACACAGGAGTTAAAGGATATATCCTTACAGTTTTGGTATCAGACAGCCGGTGTTATTATTTGCAACTTCGCAAAATGCAAATATCTGTTTCATATCAGGATTCAGGACTCTCTATCTATGAGCTCTGTTATCGATCTCTCACTCTCTCTTTCTCTCTTTCTCGTTTAAGGCATAAATTATTTGTTTTGTTTTGATTTTGACACCTTCTTTTATTGGTTATGTTATTTAGGCTTAATGCCCGAAATACACGTGAAGATATCCTGCAAAATTTTATTTAGTTTCATTTCGTTACGCTCTAAGCGCGCTCCACATTTATTTTGGGAATAAGTTAATCCAATGTCTGATCTCTGGTGAATTGTTGAGGGAGAACTGTGGAATGCAATTGGGGTAATCATAAGCTGGAACTTAAGGAACGGTAATTGTTTAATGAAGATTCCGCTCAACAGAGTGATGAAATGGTGCCCCAGCGCAGATTCTGCAGGTGTATTGAACCTTCAGCAGATATCCAAACTGCGATCAATCTCCGCAAAAACAACAAAGCAGCCAGACTTGATTGTATACCAGCTGGATTCCTGAAAGCATATCCCGCCACAACAGTTAGCATGCAATTTTCACAACGACTGAAGAGACGAAGTTATTGTTAAGCTAGGGCGATTTCAAGAGCAACAAATACTGGCGTGGTTTTACCGTTTTGCTTGTTTTTCCAGAACCAATTAGTTGCCATTTTCTAGCGGATAAAACTAAGAATCGAGTCTACTATAGCAAGAGGCATCAAGCGGGCTTTTGCAGTAGTCGATCGTGTGTCGACCATATAAACATCCTGCGTATCATTCTCAAGCAGTCTGCTCAGTTTCAGTCACCGCTTTACTTCATATTCTTGGATTTTGAGAAGGCTTCTGACGGGCATAACCGGGAATACATATGGAGTGAGAGGAATTACCCCTAAAATAGTTGCTATTATAAATGCAAGGCACTTCGTTTTGCATAATGGATAGCTTTCCGGCTCTTTCAAAGTGCAACGGGGAGTAACACAAGGAAATGTTCTATCGCCAATCCTTTTTCTACTGTCAAGAGAAGGTGTTCTTACTCAATGCCACAGTTGGTACAGTTGAGATACATGGCAATCGATGGAGCCCGTTTCAAATGCCTAGCCACTTAGATAATGCCAATGATATGTGGTTCTTGGCAAGTAACATCAGTGGGCTTAACGTGATATGTCAATCACTGCAGGTGAAAAGAGAGACGATCGGTCCAAGGATAAACGATAATAAGACAAAAATAATGCCCACAGGCCGCTCCACACATCAGCGTATTATTTAGTAGGAAATATCTATTGAAGAGGTCGAACAGTTTAATTACCTCGGAACTATTGTATCAGCTGATGATGGTACAGATCTGGACGTCAATAAGAGAATAAATACAGATTGAGTTACCTTTGGTGCTCTATCTCCAATTTGGAAATCCAATTAAGTAGCCTTACCCACTAAGTTCAGATTCTTCCAATCCAATTTTAAATCCGTGCTCTTATATGCCTGCGAAACCTGAAAAGTCTCGACAAACATTTTGATGACATTGCAGGCTTTTGTGAATTGCTGTCTGCGCTACATTCTAAAGATTCGTTGGTCAGAAATAATATTAAACCATGAATTCTGGCGTAGGACGACTCAGTGTCGATATAAAGAAGCGAAAATGGCCATTTATTGGTCACAAATTGAGGAAGCCAAATGATAATATCGTGAAGCAGTCCTTTGAATGGAAAACTCAGGATGCACGGCGGGTTGGAAGACCTAGAACAACGTGGAAATCAACAGTCCTAGCAGAAGCAGAAGAGGAAAATGTGGCCACAATTGAAATATCTAGTTATAGGCCGTGAAGGATGGAGAATATTTATTGGCGCCCTATGCCCCGAGCAGGGTCGTAACGATGATGATGATGATGAGTTGTTCTTGAGGAAATGCAAAGAAATGTATCATCATATTTGGCTCTACAATTCTACGAAAAAAAACAAGGCAGTAGAAAGTCCTGAAATATCTGCAAGAAATCATAATAGTGTGGCAAATTCGCAAGCACAGACCAATGATAGAAGGCTTGAAAAGGCAAACATTAGCTTGAACACACAGTCACTACCACCACCAATAATGATCTCCGGAGTAGACAGACAGATTTGGTGAGTTAAAAAGAATAATTGAACAAAAAACAAAGAAAACATGGAAGTTCACATCATATAGATACATAAATTGGCAAATAAATGTCGATGACAGTGACAATTATGTAGAAATTACTGTTGAGCTAACAAAAATGAAATTGCAATGGAAATAATTCGAAAATAAGGCTACTAGATCATTTAGAGTGGTAGCCTGAGATCTCACTTCTCATTATATTAATAATGACTTGACTAATAAATAATTCAATCAAAAACTTAATTTAAAAAGAAATAACAAAAGGTAATAGCCGGAAACCAATGACTAAAAGTAGAAAATTACCTCTTTGTATGCTCTCCTTTCACAATCAAGAAGATATCGATGAGGTATATACGCTATTAAATAAATAATGAGTATTGTTGTTAAGATTGAGCCACTTCCAAGAAGTTCCAACACAATGCCACAATGCAAAAGATGTCAAGTCTTCGGGCATACCTACCCAAATCAAATGTAAAGGAAAACATCCAACAAAGGACTGTCCGTTAAAGAAGGATGAGAAAGCGATATGTAACAAATGTCATGAAAATCATCCAGCTAATTACAGAAGTTGTCCAATCACAAAAGAATATCAAGAAAGGATAGAATAGAGTCACTAGGGAGCATCAACAAGACCCACTCAAAAATAAAAACAAGCGATATGTTAAACGTTGAAAACATTAAAGTAGACAATCCTCTTCGCTCATGTGAGCTAGATGTCCTGCCAACCGGAGCCTAACGAGCTTATTTCTCTTCACGATTCCGCCATCGCGGTAATTCTCTTAGATCTCATCACTATAGAGTCTTCGGAATCGTCCTTCCTCACATACGGGGCCAACAATTCTCCGTAAGACTTTTCTCTCGAACGCGACTAGGAGGTCATCATTCGTAGAGTGGGACATAACCTGGTTTCCTAGCTTTCGCCATTAAAACGCCTTACGCCTCTTCGAGAGTAAACCATAAGCCCCCGTGTTGCATCCCCAGAACGAGCTGGGTCTTCAACCACAGTTGTCCTCCGACCGGTCAACCATACGGTCAACCTTATTGTCTGTGGGCACGGACAACTACCACGGTACCAACGCGACCTTGGTGAGGTCTAACACCAAGGGACTTAGTTCCTTCGGAGTGATTGCCTTTTTGCGAAAGAGAAAAGAGAAAACCATCACTGGCAAATCATCTTCTGGAACCTCGAACCCTATCATTTTTCACTTGGATACCGTGCTATTCTAGAATAGAAACTATTCCAGGGACATTACACAGACCTCTAGTGCACGAAATGAACTACTAAATACGAAGAGTCGCCCATAAGGTTATTATAAGTACCAGGAGCCCACTTCGGGTCGCAAAGTATGAAGACATTGCCCATAAAGAGCATTATCTAAGTACCCGCGGCCCTTATTTAACATCCCATGGTAAAGCCCAGCACTCCAACCATGAATAGGTTAAGACGCAATTGGAACGCCCTCGGGGTAGGCTAAGCTAAGAGAATGCTTTTTGCTAACCACCCAAGTCTCGGATCCATATGTAAGTACTGGTATGACCATTGTCTTATATACCAGCAGCTTGGATGCTATGGTTAAGTTCCTGGATTCAGTCAGATTTTCACCTGCACCAACCTTCACCGCCAAAAATAGTCTCTTCTGCCGATTTATAGCCGACCTGGATAACGTCCCTAAACGCTCATCTTCCAATCTCGCTATCGTAGCAACAAGTCTCTGGTTATAAGTTCATCCAATCGCATGGTTATCTTTAAATAAAAATCTTTGATCCAGTTAAGTTATTTTATTGATTTTTTGTTTTTTTTAATCATAAAGAGAAGTAAAATATTGCAGTCCTACAAACCCTAGATATTTTTCTATCTACCAATGTGTGCCTACGAGTTAATTATGTGTGAAGCGATTACTCGTCCTTGTTATCGCGTCATAGTGAATTCTGTCACAATACTGGGCACTCCTTGGCTGCTTCCCCGGTGCATAATTATTTTCTAAAAATCCTTGAAATTAGGACATAATGAAGTAGTAGCTTCAACAACCGGTTGACCCAAATACATGTCATTTTACGCTTTCCGTAAATTCACGTCACTAACGCAACCCGAATAACAAGAACTATCACTTGACTGACTTGGGGACATACATATACGAGCGAAGGTGGCTGTAGTTGTGATTGCAACCTACCTGCTTTATTAATTAAGAGGATGATCCTTATCGAGGAGTAGGTGACACAAAACGTAATCTCTATTTGGGCAACTAGCCGATCTGGCAGCTGCCGTGGCATAAAATAAAGCAACCAACGTGTCTACATGAGAAGTTCAAAGCATTTCGAAAGCAAAAATAAAACAATAACTAAAGGATCTCATAGCAGACTTGTCCTGCTTTGAACCAGTTTTGGTAAGCAGCAGGTATGTTGTGTGGAGTAGGTTAATGGGTCTCCGACTTGCACTCCTTGCTATGTCTGAACTTTAAGTAAATCCATTAGCGACACGATGGACAAGGACATTATCTAAAAACAGAAAAACGCACTTTTGCACATTTATTGACAGGTCAGATACTTCTATTATTCGGTTTTTGATTAAAATTTGAAACTTTCAGACAAGTGGTGCAGCCCTCTGTAGTAAAGCCGGCCAGCCGCCAAGTACGAGGGGAAGGAGTTGATTGCATTTGAATGCATAATGCCAACAACATAATTTCCCTCTTGCAGTCGGGCACTTTCGGTGCTGGTTCACCACTTCCTTTTCTAGTAGTTCCTACTGTAGGAGCAACAAAAGAAGCCAAGAAAGAATGAATAAAAATTAGATCCCTTGTTTCAGATTTTCCTTTTACATTGAGTGGTTCTTTCCAACCAAAATATTACAAAGGAGATAGAGAAAGGACGCCGACCGCACCAGCCACTTTCATTTGCTGTTAAATTTATGTATATGATGCCAATGAACAGTGGGGCAAGTGGTGTTTGAAAGTTATTCTTAGTGACTTGACATTTTTTTTAGTACTTATAAGAAACACAGGACTTTATAAAATATTTTCTTTGATTGGCCCCATTGGATTGGCCCATAACCAATTAACGCGGTTGGTTATATATAAAATTAAAAAGATAGAGTACTTTTCAAAAAATTCACCCAGGTACCAGGTAATAGGTAGAGCAAATTGGTTTGGTGTATTAAATAGAGGAGGGATGAGGCTACATTAAGAAAAAATTGGTAGTGGTGTGGGGATGTATCTTCAAGCTATAGGGGGGGGGGGGTCAAAGTTAAACAAAATTTCAAAACCAGAAAGTTGACCTTTGAGAGCCCCTGAAAAATTGGGGAATTGAAAAATCAGGTAAACCTTCGAGTGCTTATTAGCCTGATAGGTCCTCTATCTAATAAAAATATAAAGGTCCGGGTTGGATAACTCACCTGGCGCTAAGGTGTGATTTTACCGTTTTTTTTCTACCCATTCCGCGCATTGATTGATTTTTGGTTGAAGGGTCGTATCACATTTGACGCAAAAACCTAACCTCCAATTGGACCAATAGTAGCGTCTGTATGAAGTTTCATCAAAATCGCTTCACGAAATCGAGGGTTAAGGTTTATGTTAACATTCAACAAATTATTAGCATCCATTTCAATTTCATTCCAATCAATTTAATCTCATTTCATTTCATTCCAATTATATTTTAATTCAATTCCATTTCATTTCATTTTACTTAATCTCAATTCATTCGATTTCATTTCATTTTATATAGTTTCATTCCTTTTCATTCCAATTAATTCAATTCTATTATTTTATTCAATATAATTCCAATTCATTTTATTTCATTCATATTAATTTCGTTTATCTTCAATTCATTCCTTCATTCATTCCATTCAATTGCATTTCTTTTAGTTTCATTTCATACTCCTTTTTATTCCAATTAATTCAATTCTATTTCATTTTATTCAATTCAATTCCAATTC
This sequence comes from Nephrocerus scutellatus, assembly GCA_947095585.1. NCBI lineage: Eukaryota > Metazoa > Arthropoda > Insecta > Diptera > Pipunculidae > Nephrocerus > Nephrocerus scutellatus. The sequence continues at coordinate 113,198,509 of OX352763.1, forward strand.
ATTTCATTCCATTCAAATTAATTTCGTTTATATTCATTTCATTCCTTTCCATTCCAATTAATTCAATTCTATTTAATTTTATTCAAGTCAATTCCAATTCATTTCATTTCATTCAATTTAATTCCATTTATCTTCATTTCATTTCGTTCCTTTTTATTCCAATTAATTCAATTCTATTTAATTTTCTTCAATTCAATTCCAATTCATTTAATTTCATTCAATTTAATTTCATTTATCTTCATTTCATTTCATTCCTTTTAATTCCAATTAATTCAATTCTATTTCATTTTATTCAATTCAATTCCAATTCATTTCATATCATTCAATTTAATTTCATTTATCTTCATTTCATTCCTTTTCATTCCAATAAATTCAATTCTATTTCATTTCATTCAATTCTATTTCATTTCATTCAATTCTATTTCATTTCATTCAATTCTATTTCATTTCATTCAATTTCATTTCATTTATCTTCATTTCATTTCATTTCTTTTTATTCCAATTAATTCAATTCTATTTAATTTTATTCAATTCAATTCCAAATCATTTCATTTCGTACAATTTACGTACAATGTGAATAACAAAGGCCTAAAATGCCTTCCCTTTGGTACACCACACATCACATATTTTCAACCGCATAGTAATTATATTAATACATTTTAAGTTCATAAGCTAATACTATGCATTATCCTTCTTAGGTTCCTAAGTGCAGCGGCATTAAGCTCAACTCAACTTGTAATTAATTCGTATGTTGGCAGTCGAACGGGTGGTGCGATATGATCCATTCTGTAAAAATCCCACTTTTTCGTACATTCAAAATCGCACTTTCTTTGACTTCTAATTAAAAAGGAAATATCCTTTCCGTTCATTTTCGTTCTCCCAGGGTGAGCCGGTCTAAGACTTTCCTGTATCCTTTCCCATTATGACTACAAGCAATTGTGATAGAAAAATGATTTATTGGCCAGAAAACTCGCCCCCCCCAACCCAGAAGCCGCAGTATTATCTGAGCTGTGAGCGAAATCCTTTTTGCAATATTATTTCTAGCCGTCGCTATATCCTTTATGGAGGTCTTTTGTTTTTGTTGGTTCTTGCGGCTAAGTAATATTCTCGTTCGTGTAAAATATCAACAAAAGAAGTGAAATATTAACAAAAATGTACTTTTCTTTTCTTAATGAGTACAAAGTCAAAGCTGTCTTTATGGCGTTGTGAACTGTTTTCGGGAGAGAGAGGAGTAGGAGCCAGAGCAACAGTGCAGCATCGTATGCTTTAAGAAATTTCATTTAATGAGTAATTACAATTTTTTTTAAAGCAACTGATTTGCCTCTTTTTCATTAAATAAAGGTCAAGCTACATCAGAAAATATTCTCTTGCTATTCGGTTTAATATTAGTTAGGAAGATAGAGTTCTTTTTAATTAATCCTACTAAATAGTAGTCATATGATCTGTAAAGAAATTTTATTTAAAAACGCCTGAAAATCAGCAACACTATTAATAATGGAAATTGTGTATCTCATTTAAATTTACATTGTAATACAAATGAAAGCAAATGGATTTATCGATCTATCAAGCGAACATCGTTTTACAAGGCAAGCTAGCTATAACTAAGGCGGTATGAGTAAATCATATCCGCAAAAGTGTAAAATTGCAAAAATTCTATAAGTCATGAGCAACCTAAAAAATACTTCTCTTCTTCTTACTCCTGCTCATTCCATCTCAGGCAGTAATCGTAAAAATCAGACCGACTGGTTCGATGTTATCTGTAAGAGCTAGCGATTGAACGTAAGAATGTTGCGTAACGAACAATCCAACAATCTCAAAGAACGCGGGCATTGGAAGAAGAATATAAAGAGCTCAGAAGATATGAAGACCTAGTTCACCGTCGAAAGAAAGCAGCCTGGAGGAAGAATCTCGTCCGTCAACTAAAACAGCACAGAGAGCGAGGATTGCACCACGCGCGGAACTTCTATCAAAGAGTCCGCGGTATGTCCGCGTTCCCCCGAGGGGACCACTGTAGCTTACTTTCTGGTAGGTTTGATACTTGGTTAAACTCGGAAGATAAAATGGGCAAGGCTGCTAAAACTTAGAATGTCTAGAACGGGCACTGTCTTCGTATGTAGCAGCCTTACAGTACACTGCAGGACATGGCAGTGCCTGGGATAGTTTCTATCCTGGGCTGCCTAGGATATTAGAGGTGGTATCCTAGTGACAAATGATGGGGTTCGAGGTTCCGCCAGGGTTGGTTTATCCTCGCCCAGGCACTCATTCTGAACGAGCAGAGTCCCTTGCTGTCAGATCTCACCAAGGTCGCGTTGGTACTACGGGGTTTGGCTTTCCCCGCAGATAAGGTTGATCTCCTTGGAGGTTAGCTGAGTCTGGGCCAACCTTTGGTTGAGAACCAGTTTCGTTCTGGGCTTGACCTACGTAGTGGCTTACGGTTTACTCTCGAAAAGAGGACCGCTAAGTGGGAACTAGTTCATGAGCATGCTTAATGGCGAAAGCTGGGAAAGCAGGGTTCGTCCCACTCAAAGACTGATGTATGTCCGCATTGCAAATATATCACAAAGTCATAGATCTGATCGCCGATCTCAAAGACATCTAGGAGCGATGTGAAGAGCTACTTTATAACTTGCTTACTAGCTAGCAAACTGTGAAAGTGGAGGTTCACTAGCAACTGATGACAACACCATGCTGACGCCACCAAGCCCGCCAGCGGAGGGCCCGCCCTACATCAAGCAATTCATAAAGTATAAAGTGACAACTCAACTGATCAACTGACCTGATCGTGACCAATTTTAAAAGCCACATTTTTAAGTGATTATGTAGGTCGCGCACAGTGGTGACGAAATTCAACTACAACGGTATGAAAAAGGAAAAGTTGCCTATGAACAAAAAACATTTCATGTTCTGATTGCCAAATGAGTAGCGCATTGAACACCCTTCTCATTTACCATTATCATAATTTTTGGGTCTAAACCCGGGGTTTGGTCCTGGCTTCCGCAAAAATCTCTACACCGGTCCTGATTTTGAGCCGATGTCATCCGGTTTTGCATCCCTAAACTCTGAGCGTCCCGGTATACGCCGTCTACGGGCTCGCTGTCGTGTTCCATAAATCCTTCCGCAAATGACTTTCCGAGTAGGATCCTCTTCGCTCATGCAAGCTAGGTGTCCTGCCCATCGGAGCCTACTGAGCTTAATTAATTTTAATCTTCACGATGTCGACAGCGCGATAACGCTCGTAGAACTCATCGTTGTAGAGTCTGCGGAAGTCCTTCCTCAAATACGGGGCCAACAATTCTTCGAAAGACTTTTCTCTCGAACGCGTAGAGGTCAGATGCTTTTTGCTAAGCACCCCCAAGTCTCGGATCTATATGTAAGTACTGATATGACCATCATCTTATACACCAGCAACTTGGATGACATGGTTAAATTCCTGGATTTGAAGAGTCTTGACCGACTATATTAGGCTTTGTTGGCTTTAAGCAACCGTGCACATATTTCTGGTTCCATGCTGTTATCGGCTGCTAGAGTAGACCCGAGATAGTTAAAAGATTGCATAACTTCAAACTCGCGCTCCACTATTTTAACTGAGGGACAAATTTTTGATCTTCTGCTTGCAGACGTGGCAACCATGTACTTTGTTTTGCTGTCATTTATATGCAGACCCAGATTTCGTGCCGCCCGCTTGATCTGGAGGAAAGCTTCCTGTGCAGCTATTGGGTTTCTACAAACGATGTCATTGTCGTCTGCGTAAGCCAGTATCTGATTGGACTTAAAGATGATTGTTCCTCTCGCCGTTACGTCAGAGTATCGAATCTAAAGTAATACTAAAAGTATTTTTCCCCTTGTGTGTCCTAGGGCCTCTACTACGCCTACGCGCCATCGCGTGCGGTTCCTGGCAATGAGCTTCAGCTCTCTCTAACTCTTCCCCAATTGCCGTGACTCCTCCTCAACTGTTCTGCGCCATGTATCGAAGAAACGCACGTTCCAGTTGAAGAAATCTGGCATTTTGAGGTCCTTCACTCCCTGAGTCAAGGAGCGTCCACACATTCCGGGTACAATAGCCAAAAGTTGTCAATATTCGATCCTTACTTCTCCGAGGCGTTGTTTTGGTTTCAATAGCGGACATTTTTCGGTACCGCGGGGTGCTAACCCACGTTACCTAGACTAGAAACGCTAGACCGTTCGCACTTGCAATTTTAGCCTACATATATAAGGATTTAGACACACTGGTATGGACCGATGATGACTTTAGCGTATGGGGCTATCATGTCTTGTAGGATAGAGGATATTGGAGGGGATTGGAGGTACTTTTTCCAATAGGATTTTTTTGACATGTCACGCGTGACTATTGTCAAACTAAATACATAGTTTTATTCAGTTTTCATTCACATTTCATCATGGAAAGACTAACGCCTCAACAACGTTTACAAATCGTACAATTGTATTACGAAAATCGACGCTCTGTGAAAAGTGTTCATCGCGCGCTCAGGCCAACTTATGGTGTACATAATCGTCCTACCGAACGCACTATTCGGCATACCATCAGCAAATTTGAGAATAATTTTACATTATTAGATGATACTCGACCGATTAGACCACGTACAGCCCGAAATGAAGAGAATATTGCGGCTGTAAGTGAGAGTTTTGCCGAAAACCCAGAAGAATCGATTCGGCGCTGTTCTCAACAACTTGGCCTATCTTATGGCACTACTTGGGCGATTTTAAGCAGAGATCTTGGTTTGAGAGCGTATACAATACAGCTAGTCCAAGAATTGAAGCCGGCCGACCTTCCAAAGCGCCATACTTTCAGTCGTTGGGCTCTTGAAAAACTCGCCGAAGATCCGTATTTTGGGACCCGAATTTTGTTCAGCGATGAGGTCAATTTTTGGCTTAATGGCTTCGTCAATAAGGAAAATTGCCGTATTTGGGCTGAAGAGCAACCCAAAGCCATTCATGAACTGCCATTACATCCTAGTTTTCAATGGATGTCGGCCCATATTTCTTCAAAGACGAGGCTGGCGCCAATGTAACAGTGAATGGCGAACGCTATCGCGCCATGATAACCGACTTTTTGATGCCGTAAATTTGAGCCCGTGATCTCCACGACATTTGGTTCCAACAAGACGGTGCTACATCGCATACAGCCCGTGACACAATGGATTTACTGCGTCCTCGTTTCGGTGAGCAATTGATCTCTCGTTTCGGACCGGTGGATTGGCCACCAAGATCGTGTGATATCACACCTTTGGATTTTTTTTTGTGCGGGTATGTAAAGTCTAAATGTTTTGTGGATAAACCAACTACGATTGAGGCATAGGAAGTTATTCGCGAGATACCGACCGAAGTCCTCGATCGATTCATTCAAAATTGGTGTTTACGGATGGCCGAATTACGGCGCAGCTGCGGCCAACATATGAAAGGGATTATCTTCAAAAAATAAACGTCATGAATGGTTCGAAACAAAAATAACAAAGATTGCCCAATCAATTTGAATTTTTGTTGTGTTATTTCAATTTAAAATCCGATACCTCTAAATTGATCACCCATTACATACCCCATTTTTCATCATCATCATCATCATGTTAGAGGAGTTCAAGAACAATATCGAACGAGAAATTGCCAACGGTGCGGTGTGCTAAACCTGGAACAAATCTCAGCCTAATATTTCAATTATTCTATGTTTTATTTAAATAAAAAATTGTTATGCCCTTATTGAAAAACCCTTTACAAAAAGGTTACTAAAATTAGTGACTAAAAGAAAAGTTTATCTCTTGACATCTTCTTTCTTTCTTCTTTCTTTCCTTTGCTCCGCGGGGGAGCATTGGACTTCTACAAATGCCCGCCAACGAACTCGAGTTATTGCCTGAGGTTTCAGGAAACGCCACTCGGTCCCCTGGGATCTTGCTTCTTCATCTATTATCCTTTTCGATGTCTTGATAGGACTGCAAACTTGGCGGCTTCCTTGTGGATTCCAGTCGAGCGCTAGTTTCATAATAACGTCCGCTGGCTTTCTCAAAGTGTGGCCAATCCAGCTTCATTTTCGTCGACTGATGGTGATCGCTATCCTCCCTTCTCAGTATCCTCCATTAGTACTTGTTGACGAAGACTTGGAGGCGCGTCGCAATTGACTCTGTGACATTCCCCGTTTCGCAGCCATACAAGATGACTGAGAGAACGATAGATCTGAAGATCGTTAGCTTCAGTTTACAGGAGATTTGCGAGGAGTTCCAGATATTATTTAGCAAACTATAGGAGTGTCGCGCCTTGTTTACTCGAGAGCACACATCCGAAGCATCACCAGCACCACCATTTTTTGAAACCAAGCTGCCCAAATAACAAAACTTATCGACTTCCTCTATCTGATGTCCGTCAATCGAGAGATCACATGTTCCACTAGCGTTAACGCGAAGTAGTTTTATTTTTGAGACGTTAATTTTTAAACCCACTTTGTTAGCCTGGAGTTCTAGTGAGTTTAATTTTGGCTCCATGTCACCTAGCGTTTGTGATAGGAGACAGATATCATCGGCATAGTCCAGGTCTTCTAGGCGGTAAAAAACATTCCATGGCAAACCTGATGGAGTACGGGTTACTATTTTCATCACCTAGTCGATGACAATTTTAAAAAGCAATGGTGGGAGAGTGCAACCTTACTTGACTCCAGAGTAGATGTTAAAAAATGAGCCATGATGACCGTTAAACGACGTGGCATGTTGAGTCGCGTTACAGCTCCTTAATGATGTTGATGAGTTTTTTTTGGAGACCCACAGCTAGCCAAAATCTGCCACATCATATTTCGGCCCACGCTATCAAAAGCGCGTTAAAAATCTACCAAATCCATATACAGAGGAGAGCGATACCCAACTGACTGTTCAATGATTATACGCAGGGTGTTAATTTGATCAGTACAAGAACGGGTTGTGCGAACTCCTGCTCGTTCATTTCTCGAAATTGGCTCTAACGCACTCCGTAAGCGCCTAGCTATTATAGAGGAGATCACTTTATTTTTGGTGTTTAGCAGGGTAACTCCTCTCCAGTTTTCGCAATTGCTGAAATCAACTTTCTTGGAGAGTTTGACGATTAAGCCTTCTTTTAACGACGATGGAATGGATTCAGATTCCCAGATACCTTGATATATCGCATGTAATGTTCGCGTAGTTAACTCGACGTCGCTTGAAGGAGTTCAGCGTAGATGTTGTCATTGCCTGCTGCTTTACCTGATTGCAGTGAAGGAATTGTTCTCCTTATCTCATCCAACGAATGAGTAGCGACGCTGATGTTACGTAGCCTATTAGGGTGCATATGTGGGTTGATGGACGTGCCTGGCGAAGTACAATTCGAAACATTCTTAAAATGTTCTGTTGTTCCTCCATAAGGATCAAAGAGCCGTCTATTGCCTTAACAGGGTAGTTGATGAGGTGTTTCTTGTTGGCGAGCTTACGAGCGAGTTGGTAGACTGTGCTGCCTACTATGTCTACTATCAGCGGCTTGCTGTGTCGGTGTTGCGATGTCGCTTAGCCATGCTCGTTTTTCGTTCCTAGCTTGCCGGTCCAGTTCCCTATACTTCCGCACTAATACGCTTCGCACGACATCCGAGGCCGCGTTCCATGTGCTATCTGATATCCATTCTCTTCTAGTTTTGTCGGGATAACCTAAAATGGTTGAGGCTGCTTCCGTATACGCATTTATTGTTTTCTCCCATTTAGACTCTCTTGACATATCATCACAATATTGTATCCATTCGATGAATTACCAAACTGAACCTTTAAACTGATCCTTGCACTAAATAACATTTTATTCTGCACAAAACAAAAACTAAACACGTTAACCTAAAACAATGTCGGACTTTAATTTAAAATCCTAACACAAGTTGAGAAGTTGAGTTAAGTTGAGTTCACCGGTGGCATGCAATTTTGCTGGATGGAGCAGAAAGATACAGGTGTCAATTACTCCGAGATACCTCCTGAGAGGAATTGCACTCGAGGGGATTTTGATTTTAAAACAAATGTCTGTTGAAGTATTTCAAGTGGAGTAGCGTCAAGGAGTCATAACAATACAGACACCCCGTAGTATTCCTTATATTAAGCTTTAGTTGATTTCGTCCTGATTTTATTAATAGAACTATGAATTTTTCTGAATCGTCTTTAGTTTTAGTTTTACAGTTTAAGGACTCATGTGACTGTCTATGAATAGTCACAAGGATTGTATTTCATTTTCAAAATAAAAACTGTCACGATATCTGGAACAAAAGAATCCTTTCATTGGTTGATGCAGATGCATATTAACCACAAGAGGATGCAGTGTGGTAGATGACAGTTGGTTTGTCCTGGGGGGCTTTTTTATAAAAATAAAAACAACAAAGAAGCGAACTTTGCACTGCAATGGTTTAGAGACACTCGCTAGAGGACACTCTCTCTCTATTTGACACATTTATGTGTGAATTTTGTTCTTCAGATTTAAATTCAATGCAATTTAAGGCAACAAAAGGAAAAGTCCAGTGAACCGGTGATCAATTGATAGAAAACTGATAGACAGAGAATAAAAAACCCCCTGCAGTTTGGTTTCCGATTTTATTTTCTCTTCAAGCTTTTTGCGGTTTTCTCCAGACACTCCAGACAAAAACAAAAACGGAATTTACAATTCACTTCAAATGTCATCTTCGGTCATCGTCTAGGAAGTCTGCACACTGTGCAAGACCACCCAACTCATGCATTCCCCATTTGCTTGAGTGCATCTTCAGCCGCTTGACCCATTTGATATTCATTGGAACCTTCCGGCTCCATTTTTAAAATATTCCGACTTTCCCGTAGCAGTTTTACAACTTCCTTGAGATTTCGCTGGAAGTCCTGTTTGTTGATTAATTGAGATTGCATGAGGCGTGTGGAGATGATCATTATTGGAGCATGCAGTTCATACATGATGAGTCCTGTAAATGGGAGTTGATTGCAAGTTTACAAATAGACAGACCACTGTTACCTCTGAGTCGTGTTAATCCTGGCTCCAGAATATCTATCACAGCTAAAAAGTCTCGACAATACCGCTCCTTGCGTCGAATGTCCTCCAGGGACATTTCATGAATGAGATAATTCTCGGTACGTCCATAAATCTGGCAAAGAGAATACTTCGCTGACAGTAACAAGTAATGATTTGGTCGTAAAACGGGGTTATACCTGAAATGAAAGGGTGGGGAAAGGGTGAGACAAAATCAGAGGTGCAACACTACTCACTTTTTCATAAAGCTCTCTAGTCCGGCAATATCATGGGCATCAATCGCATCCAGAGCGTTGTTGATCTTGTCCAGCAGAGTAACCACAGCAGCGGCGTCTAACACGTACTCGCATTTGTCGCAGCTAAAAATGACACACACCCTGAAGCGTTCAGTAATCGATAATCTGACAATATCCTACTTCCATGGTGCATCCTGATCGAGCGGCTGTGTCGATCGTAGTGAACCCGCCTTGTCACTACATTCCGGACACACCAGAGCACTGCAGTCCGTTTGAAACTCTGTCGGGTCGGCACAACGTTGACAGGAACACCAGAACAGTTTGCCAGCGAACATGAACTCTCGTCGTTTGAGCGTTCCCTGCAAGACGCAGAGATGAATAAAGCTCATCGTACATCATCGATGGTAATACCTGCAGCGTGTACGCGTAACTCAGTGTGATCGCTTCTCCCTCACTGATCTCTGTCGATGTCCTCAACATGATGGCATACGTTTCCGGGTCATCGGTATGCGATGTATTTGGCCGACAATCGTGCGCCAGCAGATATGCACTCGGATACAGGGATCTCGCTTTTGCCGACTTCTGTCCAATTTCGAAGCAATTCACATCGATGATGCCGCATATATGATGGATCTCCTCCTCGGAGAATTCTGTCATTTTCCACTGTCCGCGTAATTTTTCCACAATATTCTGCTCGTAATGATGCCAGAGGGTTTGGTTCAATCGGCGCATATCCAAATGCGATTCCATTCGCCTGATTATCGCATAGTTCTCGGGACAATGTTGCCGCATAAGCAGAATCCGAATGATCAGTATCAGTTCGTAGAGATTCTTAATCACAGTTGTGCCACTAGAAGTGTGCAGATCTACCGCACAGCCGGTCGACTTTAAAAGCGCGCATTCGGCGTCAGTGTGTCCTACTTCTTTACCCAAGCCACGACACGCTGAACCGCACATCGGCCATCTACATTCGGGACATCTTTAGAGATAAAAGAGTGAAGCTGTAAAGTTGGTGGATACTGAATTCCCTCACCTCACCTATACTGCGCAATGGATAACGTCACGGGCTGGTAGCATCCCAAACAAACCGGATCACTATTCACAATTGGACCGATGGCGAGGGGGTTTTCTTTGATCAGATGCTCCCCAGCCTTAAGATCTCGACTGGCAATCAAATAACGTCCGACCATACTGGAAATCTCCACTTTATAGGGTAAATCATTTTCCTCCGATTGAATCGATGCTGACTTTTTTTGTTGTTGTGGTTTTTGTTGTTCGTTGTTATGATGCTGGTGGCCACGTTTGTGGTTTTTGTGTTTCTGGGTGGTTATAGGAAATTGAGATTGTCGTTTAGTGGAACAAAACTTGGAGCACAAATACTAAGATGAGATTGTCCCAGAACTTAGGGGTTTCCAAAAGGTCATGCACACTGTTAACGAAACTTCTTGCCTTGGTAAAAGCATGGCTTACAAGTGGTCAGTCAGGCTTATTGTAAAAAAGGTAGACAGTCGTTAGAAGATTATGAAACCTACCGTAAAGACCATTTGATGTCACAACTCATCAAATTTTTGTTAAAATCGAATATGCCCACATGAAAGATCGAATGCAACTCAACCGGAAGAAGAGTTTCAAAATACTACTCCATCATATTTGGGTGGTCTGATGTCGGATTAATGTTTCCAGTATAACAAATATAATATTAAGCGCGGCAGACCGTTGCGTTGCAAGGCCTAACTTCTCGCGAATGATCGTGTTGTGTTAAATTTTTGTACAAAAATGATTTCAGAATATATTCTCTAAAGAATAAAGAATTTATCCCAGAAGAGCCTCGAGCCAACAAGCCAACAAAATCACAACGATCACGGAAGAAGAAAACGCCACTTCAATAGCTTAATGGGAAGTTCGATGGGACAATACTTTTAAAGGTAGATTGACCTATAAGTTGATTCCGACCATCAAACCATGGACACATCGATCTAATTACCACCTTACGCAGATTCTGCCAAACTATAGCCGGCTATCGTAAGTATCTTCACCGATTTCGATACGATAACTCACCGTGCTGCCTGGATTGTCCCGATCAGAAGGGGAGGAAGATGTGGAGCATGCAGCATTCCACTACAGAGTCTTCAGAAGAGTCCACAGTTGCTTTTAGATGAAATTATGAGATCAAAGGAAAAGTGGACGAAAATTGGCTTTACAGAAGAGAGAAGCAATCTCCCATGTCTAGAGTTCATTTTAGAAGAAATTATTAGATCAGAAGACAACTGGACGGGGCGTTGATAATAACTCATGATGCAAGAAACGATATAATAAGGTAACCAATAGTAATATGGTTGTTTTTATGCTTAGAACCTACTAAAGTGTTAACTGCCAAAAGATCTATGATACAGCGTTCAGATCCTACAGAGTCCATTACATCCAGAAAAATGCATCGTTTGGTGTGGTTTACATGCTGGTCACCATCATCAGCATAATATATGGCTCTACAACGGGGGTCCGGTCCTGGCCTTCCACAAAAAACCTCTTCAGCGGTCCCGATTTCGAGCCGATGTCACCCAGTTTAACATCCTTACATTCTGGGAGTCCTGGTATACGCCATCATTTTAGCGTAGGCTTAGCCGGCCTCGCTGTCGCCTCTTCGCTCATGCGAGCTATGTGCGTCCTGGCTTTAATTCTCTTCACGATGTCGACATCGCAGTACCGCTTGTGAATCTCATCATTATAGCGTCTCCGGAATCTTCCTTCCTCATATACGGGGCCAACAATTCTCTGTAAGACTTTTCTCTCGAATGCGGCTAAAGAGGTCAGAATGATTTCTGTTAAGCACCCAAGTCTCGGATCCATATGTAAGTACTGGTATGACCATTATCATACAGCTTGGATGTTATGGTTAAGTTCCTGGATTTGAAGAGTCTTCACAGATCATAGTAGGCTTTGTTGGCTTTAAGCAACCGTGCGCGTATTTCTGGTTGCATGCTCTTATCGGCTGCTACAGTTGACCCGAGATAGTTCAAGGATTACACTACTTCAAATTCGCGCTCCCCTATTTGAATTGAGGGACCAATATGTTGGATCTTCTACTCGCACACGTGGCCACCATGTTTTGCTCTCATTAATATGCAGCTCCAGATATCGTACCGCCTGCTCTATCTGGATGAAAACCTCCGGTACAACTCCTGGGTTTTTACCAACGATGTCAATATCGTCTGCGTAAGCCAGTATCAGGGTGTTAATCTGATCAGTTGTTGATTTGCCTGCGATGAAGCCACACTGGTATGGGCCAATGAAGACTTTAGCGTATATGACTATCCTGTTGTTGAAGGATAGAGGAGAAAATCTAATACGCGGTATAACGTTATACCACGATAATTGCTGCATTTTGTAATGTATGGGACACAGGATGCCTCTACGCCAGTCTTCTAGCATCGCTTCTTCCTCCCATACTTGCACTATTATTTCATGAATTGCTTGGTTTATTGCGAGACCTCATGTTTTAATTAGCTCCGCTGGGATACCATCTGATCCCGGGGCATGATTATTTTTGAGCCAATTTATTGCTCTGCTAACTTCGTCTATGCTTGGTGGCGGCAGCATAGTGTGGTCTTCGGTCATTTGTAGAGCCATTAAGCAACTCACGAAAGTGCTCTTCCCATCATAGAATCGGCGATCCGATTACCCTCTTTGTCTCTACAGTATGTGCAACGCGCTGTATATTGCGTCATACCGCGGACTCTTTGGTAGAACTTTCGCGCCTAGTGCGGTCTTCGCTCTCTATACTTTTCTAGTTCACGGACGAGATTCTTTTTTCAGGCTGCCTTCTATTGCCGGTGAACTGTTTTATCATGCTGGTCATTATCTGACCTTATTTCTTCAAAAATCAAGCCGTAATTCGTGTTATAGTCAATGGAGATCGTTACCGAACTATGATCAATGATATTTTGTTTCGAAGTATGGATGTCATTGATCCGGACGAGATGTGGTTTCAAAAGGATGGCGCTACGTTCCATATGGCGACGGTAACTACAGACCTATTGAAATCAAAATTTGGCGATAAGTTTATTTCAAGAAATGGACCTGGCAATCGGCCTTCAAGGTTGTTTGATTTGACACCTCTCGATTATTTTGTGTGGGGCCACTTAAAGTCGTTGGTGTATGCTGATAAGCAAAAATAAATTGACGTCTAAGAGGCCAACGTTTTTTGTTTTATTTGTGACATACGGACAGGAGTGCTCGAAAAAAGGGACTTCTAGGTTGTGCTTCATCAAATACAGCCACGGTGGCGATATACTCAAAATCATTTTCAAATATTAATGAATGACTAAAAAAAATTCGATACAAAATAATTTTGTTGTTTTCTTTTAAATTTCAAGTTCTATCGGGCTTAAAAAACACTCTTTAGAACCAGGTAAGGCAGAAGGAATAGAATAAAATGCAATTCAGTTCCACAAAGTAGTACCCAACGGCTGTCCCGTGAGGAAAGTGGTTGATATATTTATGGTGTTGTTTAGAACTCGTATGTAGGCGTACTCTTGGCATCTATCGCTTAGGTTTACGAATTGTACATGCTAGACTCTTAGGAGGGCTCTACTTGTTTCTATGAAGATTCCAATTTGTTGGGACAACCAATAAAGAAACACACACATTCAATAAAACTACAAGAGATCAACCAGCGTACATGATTATGATGCAAGAGAGCGGTGTACTTTGTGGCGAGGGTGCGGGCTTTTTTTTTGTCACATTTCCCAATGTTTTTATTACAATTTCCATTAAATGAGTAACAATCAGTAATAAATTTTCCTTTCCACTCAGTCAATATACCAGCACACTACTCACATATGTCTATGTCTATGTCCTCTGTATTTTATAAATTTAACTCGCGTGTGTGACGCCCACGTGCATGCGATAAGAAATTATTGAATCGAAAAGAAAAAAATATCAAAAAATGTTTCCTAATCCCGTTGGCCATTCAAAGTATTTTGGTAAAACTTCAAAATTTTTTAGTACGGGTATCAATTTCACTTTTGGTAGAAGAAAAGCGAGAAAAGTCTGTTATGTGGGTCAACAAAATTCTATTACGTATAAGTCTTGATTGGCGGTCAGCCATCAGCAGAATAGGAGGAATAACACAGAATGCATCAGAATTGCAGGTGGCCGTAACTATTGAAGTGCGATTAAACCTCCACGTGGTGGCCGCCGGTAATTCGCCTCCAATGCAGGAAAAGCTGAGTAATCGGGCTAGTCCCTTCAAAGTAAGGTTGGCGCGAGGCCAATAGCCTCTCCCATAAAAAACCTTATTACCCCAAATCAGCCTCGGATACACTGATGAACGATGACGACGACCAGGGCGACGAAAACTGCTAAGCGACTTAAGAATTTTCTCATGAAACGTACGCTTAGTGTTTAGAGCTCGAGCTGCACAGCAGCTCGCCGATACCCTGTCTAAATATAAGGATGACATAACAGCAATCCAGGAGATGGATGCGGTGGACGGGGAATGAGAATCAGAATATGGCATAATGTGCTCGAAGTGGGCTTTCTAGTCATCAAAAGAATGAAACCCACCGTTATCGGCTTTATAGCAGTAAACGAACGGCTATACCAAGCGGGGCAAATTTCGATTTTTACCGTGAGAGTAAGTCCTCGGGCTGTGATGTCGGGCGTAGAAGAGGAATGGACTCGCCTTAAGAATACTGTCATAAGTACTGCTGACTACATCTTAGGCAGTAGTCTTAGAGATCGGAACGACTGGTTCGATGACGAATGTAACCTAGGGACTCAACGTAAAAATGTTGCGTACCGAGCGAGCAATGGAACAATCTAATAGAACGCAGGCACGCGAAGATGAATATAAAGAGCTCAGAAGATATTGAAAAACAGTTCACCGGCGAAAGCCTGTGAAGAATCTCGTCCGTGAACTAGAAAAGTACAGAGAGCGAGGACCGCACCAGGCACGGAAGTTCTACCAAAGAGTCCGGGGTATGACGCAATATATACCGCGTTGCACATACTGTAGAGACAAAGAGGGTTATCTGATCGCCGATCTCAAAGACATCCTAGAGCGATGAGAAGAGCACTTTTATGAGTTGCTCAATGGCCAGCTAACTTTGGAATTGGAGGTTCCGCCAATGACCGAAG
Organism: Nephrocerus scutellatus; assembly: GCA_947095585.1. Classification (NCBI taxonomy): domain Eukaryota; kingdom Metazoa; phylum Arthropoda; class Insecta; order Diptera; family Pipunculidae; genus Nephrocerus; species Nephrocerus scutellatus. The sequence goes on from OX352763.1 coordinate 113,213,871, forward strand.
AACACACCCGCCACCAAGCATAGACCAAGTTAGCAGATCAATAAATTGGCTCAAAAATAAAAATGCCCCGGGATCTGATGGTATCCCAGCGGAGCTGATTAAAACATGAGGTCCCGCAATAAACCAAGCAATTCATGTAATAATAGTGCAAGTATGGGAGGAAAAAGCGGTGCTAGAAGACTGGCGAAGAGGTTGATTATGACGAATGTTATAAGCCAAGTCAAAATATTCGGATCACTATCAAAAGCCCATTCAACATATATAACGGGCTGCGACAATGGGATGGACTGGCCTGCGTCCTCTTCAACCTGCCGTTGGAGAAAATGATCCGAGACTCTGATGTAACGGCGAGTGGAAAAATCCTCTATAAGTCCATTCAGATACTGGATTACGCAGACGACATCAACATAGTTGGTAGAAACCAAATAGCTGTACAGAAAGCTTTCATCCAGATCGAGGGGGCTGCATATAAATGAGAGCAAAACAAAGTACATGAAAGCCACGTCTGCGAGTAGAAGATCCAACATTGGACCTTGAATTAAAATAGTGGAGCGCGAATTTGAAGGAATGCAATCTTTTAACTATCTCCGGTCAACTGTAGCAGTCGATAACAGCATGGAACCAGAAATACGCGCACGGCTGCTTAAATCCTACTTCAAGACTCTTCAAATCGAGGAACTTAACCATGACATCCAAGCTGTTAGTGTGTAAGACAATGGTCATACCAGTACTTACATATGGGTGCTTAGCAAAAAGCATTCTGACCTGTAAGCCGCGTTCGAGAGAAAAGTCATACGACCCGTATGTGAAGAAGGGCGGTTCCGGATATTCTACATAATGATGAAACCTACGAGCATTACCTCGATGTCGACATCGTGAAGAGAGTTAAGCTCGGTAGGATCTTGCTCAGAAAGTCCTTTGCGGTAAGATTTATGTAACACGACAGCGAGGCCGGCCAAGCATACGCTGGAAGGATGGCGTAGACCAGGACGCCCAGAGTTTAGGGATGCAAAACTGGATGACATCGGCTAAAAATCGGGACCGGTGGCGATTTTTTGCGGGAGGCCAGGACCGGACACCGGTTGTGGAGCCAAATAACAATAATAATAATATTCTACGGTACAGACCATTGCGGTCCAAGACCCAGCTTCTCGCGACCATTTGTGTTATGCATGTATATTTTTTCACACAAATGGAAAGGACCTACAATTTAATGCCGTATCTAAACGGCGAATTGAGAAGCTTTTCGTGACAAGTTATTACTCTCAGAAGTTTGTCAGACATTCGCGAGAGGTGGTACCGTGAAAAATACCTTTGGTGCTACTGTGATTCGTACCACGAACCTCCTGCTCAGAAGCTCATGCACTTATCCACCAAGCCACGGCGCCCACCAAATATGCCAACTATGATATGATGACTCTATAGCTTCCTATCAAAAGATTAAACATATTTTGGTCTCTGTGGCGTTGTTTTTTTTTTACTTTGAAAAATTATTCGAAATTTTGCTTTAAAAATGGAAAGAACTGCAACATCGTATTGGAAATGTTACAAGTTGCTTTGTGATTGAAACAACAAGCGTTTACAAATGTTACGAACGTATCCAAGAGATCTCTAAAGACATTGAAGATAATAAGCTGACTAGAAGGCTGATTGCAATACCTCAACAAGCGATGACGATGATGTTGAAAAGGGGAAGAAGTTATACTGACAGTTTTCTCCGATCTCAACAGCTCAACACTCCATCATTATGAGTACTCGCCACCAGGATGTACAATCAGTTGGGAATACTACAAGGAAAGTGAAAATGACGTGACATGACGCAATCCGGACTTGTGGCGAAACAAGTTTTGGAAGTTGCACTTCAGTACTTGATCATAACTTTTTGTCCAAAACCAACACCAAAAAGGGAAAAAGACTGCTTTCTTCGATCTCTACGGCATGGAGTGTATGGAGTGAATCCGGATTTGTGGCGAAAGCAGTAATGGAAGTTGCACTTCAGTGCTTGTACATAATTTTCAACACCATCGAGAAATCGGCTGTTTCACATTTGATATTGGTCTTACACGATCACTGAACTTCGACTCAATGATCTGGATTATTTGGTCAGCTGTGTGGCATGTGGTGCCTGCCATCTTGTTGAAATCACATCTGTTCCAAGTAAATCGCTTCTCATTTATCACAAAGATTGTCTGTCAACAAGATCCGATAGTGTCTTGCGTTGCTAGCACCATTCAAGCAAAAGTATGGGCCAATGATCCCTCCAGAATAAAACCCGCAACAAGCAGTCAATTTTTGTGGCATTTCATTAATGGCTTCGGGTTCCAGACTTACTTAAATGCGACCATTTTGCTTATTAACGAAGCCGTTTTAGCCAGAAATGGGATACATAGCTAGATATGATTAGCGCACGTAAAGTAGTTGCAACCGAACGAAAGATTTGAAGAGTAATTTTTATAATTTATAGAAGTAGTTGAAGCGTCTAATTGTCCATGAATAAATGGCAAGTATAAACGAGTTTAAACATCGAAGAATTTAACTAGGAAACTTCTCCCAAACCCGAGATACGGTACAGGGAAAATAGGGCGTCTCAATTGAAAGCGCGATTAGCGCACGCAAGTAGTCGCGCGATCGAACGAAAATTTTGATAAGAAATTTTTATAATTTGTAGAGAAAGTTGAAGATTGTAATTATCCATGATTAAATGGCAAGTATAGATGAGTTGAAATATTGAAGAAATTAGCTGCGGATCTTTTCGCATAGCCGAAATACCCTGTAGGGAAAAGAGGGCGTCTCAATTGAAAGCCATATTGTAATAAAATTTAAGAAAACAAAAGACAATGTTGGACCATAGAGGTTCAAAATATCAAAGTAAAAGAAAGGCAAGTTCTTTCCTATGGCAAATTTCTGACACGGTCTTCTGATTGGAAAATTGTATGAATATCAATTTCCAATTTTTATCGTCGTCAAAAGTCAGCAGACGTTCAAGAGTTCGAAGTGCTTAACTAGATCCAATCTCATGTAACTTTTCATCAATTTTGAAACCAAAATTCGCTCAATTGTTATTGTTTTTTATAGTTTCGTTCATGTAGAAGAAATGAATCAATGAAATTATAGAAGAGATTGGTACTTATAAGCTCCCATTTGCATTAATTGTTAAAAAAGAACACAAGATGCAGAAAAGCCATCGATATTTCGAAATTCTTTAGTAATTGTACTGAGTAGTGTTTTGTAATTTTAAGTCGATAAGTCACTTGTGGTGTAAGCTGCTCCAAAATGAAAGCGGATCGAATATAAAAACAGAATTCAAGGTCTACACTTTTCACTGGAAGATTAAGCGAAGCCACTTCGGATGCAAATACGCCAGAAGTCACAACCAAAAACTTTAATAAAAACAATAATCGAAGCACTTCAAATTACTTTTCTCGAATTTTGAGGCATTTTCGCCAGGGTGTGTGCGGTTATTCCAACAATTTGTTCGGACCAAGACGTAAGTTTTCTGAATTTAGCGCGGATGAAACGCGCCACGTTCGCCAGCAACTCGAGTGACTGAATGACTTGCGACGGCAAAAACAACTGGCGACGGCGACGACTCCCGAATCGGAATTTTTATAATTTATATGCGTAAGTGAGATGCGCTGATGAGCGGGGCGCGGGCGCGGGGCGGTGTGCCACGAATAAAAGTCACTTTCCACTGGGAGTGAATTTTCCGACCGATAGGCTGCGTACAATTAAACTTTCTATTTTTCATTTCTTTGGCTGTTTTGAGTAATTTTAGGCCAAAAACAACAACACAAAATGTGACGACAAATTTTTCATAGTTGGAAGGAAGCGCGTGCGTTTCTGTTGGCTGATGCTTTTTTTGATTTTTTTCCCTCGTGGTGTCAGCTCTTCACTATTCATAGTTCATTTGGGATTTTGATTTGTTTTTGTAATTCGTATTTGTAAAGGAGGCCACAGCGTATCAGGAATCCGATGCGGCTTCATTTGCAACATTGTTTTTCATCGTCAGATTCTTCGGAAATGCTGACATTTTTTTTCCTTCTAAAAGTTCGGTGCGTTGCATTTGTGAGATACAAAAATAATTTCGCCTCTGGTATGAAGAAGAGATACTATACTCTGCACTGCTCATTACATCACGACAGGGAAATCTTCTAATATTTACGAATGCTATTAATAAAACGGACTGTAGCCGCCCGTCCAATCCAATCGTCTGTCTGCTTGGCAGGTTGCTGTAATTATTATGAACACAAATATTGCCCTTGACAATGGCTGGGTGTGTAAAGTGCTGGGAACTTGCATATAAATGCACTTTAATTACAAAAAATCGCTAGAAAGACTTCTGTGTGGCAATTTGGAACAACCACTTGAGTGTATCGGCTTTTAATGCGATTTAGGGACAAACAACGTTGAATCTTTTCTAATTAAAATATGAGGAGTGATTTCGATTTCATTGCACTTCAACTTCTGATCATTTGAAGTGTCCATAATCACGAGTAGATCAGTACTACCATTCGGATTATGCGATTTTTTCTTCTGATTTTTATTCAGAAGATGCACGATATGGTGTTTTTCACATAAATACGAGGGTGCAATATGCATAATTTTTTTAATAAAATAACCAAAGACCTACTAACTCCCTGATGAAGGATAGTATTGTCCTTAGTGGCTACTCCGCCGTAGCCAGTCACAAGCCCAGTTGAGAAAGGAGGAGTGGTACACTCGTGGTGGGGTCGAACTGCATCATAAAATCTTATATGGATATGGTGCGGGGCTTTACCACGGGAGATTAATAAGGGCCGCGGGTACTAAGAGTATGCTCTTTATGGGCAATGTCTTCGTACTTTGCGACAGACTGGTACTTAGAATGTCTAGCAGGGACTGTCTTCGTATTCAGTGGCCTATTCGTACACAGTGCCTGGGATAGTATCTATCCTGGGCGTACTAGGATAGCACGGTATCCTAGTGACAAATGATTGGATTCGAGGTTCCGGACGATGTGCTGCAAAGGCTGTAGCGTACCTACGCCCAGGCACTCATACTGAACGAACTAAGTCCCTTTTGATGTCAGATCTCAACAAGGTCGCGTTGGTACTACGGGAGTTGGCTATAGCCACAGATAAGGTTGATCTTCTTGGAGGACCCAGTTTCGTTCTGGGCTTGGCCTACGTAGTAGCTGGTAGTTTACTACCCAAATGCTGGTAGAGCGCTAGCATGGTAACATCAGAGGCAGACTGATGTTACCAAGATCTTTGGAGCAACAGTTTACGTCCCTGATGTTACCGGTGCGATGATGTGCTGGGCACGCAAATCAAAAGAAAGTGGAGTCGGCTAATAACAGACCACTGGGTCAAACCCCGACTGCTTCAAAAAAGCCCAATTACTCCGGAACTAGATCCTCAAAGGAGGATTTATGAGCATCATTAGGGTGCTTCAAGCGAATTTGCATCACAGTAAGGCAGCGTCCCTTTGCAAAAGAATCGCTGATGACAACATAACCCTTGGTCTCATTCAATATGCTTTGCTTATTAGCGGTCAAATCTACGGAATTAGCCAAGTAAGCTAATCTTTAAATGCCAATGCCAAGGGCTGCCTGCTAGATCAGCACGAACATTAACTTTCTTCCAATTCCAGAATCCATGACGAAGGACCTGGTGGAACTATTAGTGGAGATTCCGACAGAGAGTGGAATAACACCAAATAATAACTTCCCCAGCGATAACGACAACATTCCGCTCATTGAGGTCCCGAAACTATACTGAAAGGACAACAACCGGCAATACATTATTGAACATCAACACCTAGTAATGTAGAAATTGTAAATAAAGGCTCGAAACCTACATCATTCACAAATGTCATTTGCGAAGAGGTACTTGACCTCACGCTTGCCAGTCCATTTATATCCAGTATCGTCGAAAATTGGCATGTGTCCGATGAAGCCTCTTTGTCTGACCATCAACACATAAGTTTGACCTTGGCACATGCTTCTTCTAAATAAATCTTAGTCTACGAACTGAAATCTTTATCACCAAGATAAATATGCTACTTACTCCTATAGAGTCCATGATGAGGCAGCATATCGGTTTAATGATGTGTTCTTTACCTCCTACTACGGCAGCTGTGTCCCCAAAACCAGTCTGAGCAAATGCAAGGTTCCCTGGTGATGATTGCTATGTTTAGAGCCAGCTACAACTGGGGTTACATTCCGTATACCTGGAGAAAGGTTAACGTTATCTTCATCCCCAAACCAGGCAATAGGCCTAGGGAGCTGCCGAAATCTTACAGACCAATAAGTCTAACATTATTCGTCCTCACAATTATGGAGAGACTTATTGATGTTTATATCAGAGCCTGGCTAGATACGTCTAGCCCTCTACATCCAAGTCAGTTTGCATACAGGAAAGGTAAAACACAGAGGGCGCGGTTCGCTGTCAAGTTAAAAAGATTTAAGGAACTTTTCTTTCGTTCCAGAGAAATAGCTTTGTCAGCCGTGCTTTCGAAAACACTGGCTACGACTCAATAGCAAGAGCAATCAGTAACAGAGGTATCAAGGGCTTGACTAACCAATGGATAAGGGTCATGCTTGAAAGTCGAGTCATCACTTCCTCCTCAGTAGGAGTGTCTGTGTCGGTGATTGCAGCTAAGGGCTGCCCACAAGGAGGCGTCCTCTCTCCACTTCTATGCTCACTCGTCATAGACAAACTTCTAGCCGATCTACATAGATCAGGCTACATCGCAATTGGTTTTGCTGATGATTTGGCGATCATAACTAACGGTAAGCACAGCACGGCCATTATAAATGTCATGCAAGATGCGTTACTTCACGTCCTAGAATGGTGCAACAGAGTCCAGTAATCCCTGGAAAACCGTTCTAGTGGCTTTCACGAAACGAAGAGTTGGAACTTGGGAGTTGGGTAGTAAGGTTAAATATCTCCGAGTCATCCTTAATAAACGACTAAACTGCAATTCTCATATCAAGTCCGCCATCGAATGTGCCAGCCATTCTAGAATACTGTAGCTGTAGCTAGAATACGGGTTCAAACCAGGCGACAATGTGGACACCTGAAAATTCTTGACTCAATTCCCGAAAGAGACATGTTTTGCATTATCCCTGACACCATGGCCAGGGAGTACTGTATTGAACCGAGCAATCTCGTCTAATAGTGTCCCAGCATTGGATGATAAAGCTCTGGTCTGGTGCACAGACGGATCGAAGATGGAATCTAGAGTGGGAGTTGGAGTATCCAACACCAAAGTCACGATACCAATGGATATGAGTCCCACTGTTTTCCAAGCGGAACTCCATGCCATTGACATCTGCGCTAGGATTAACTTTAGTGAAGGTATTAGAGGCGCTGCAATTTATATCTTTTTAGATAGTCAAGCAGCACTGAAAGCGCTATCGTCCAACATAATGGACTCTAAATCAGATAAATGCTGCTACGATCCACTGAAATCCATGGCAGGGCTTAACAGGGGGAACTCGGTTGGGTCCCTGGTCTGGAGTATTACGAGTACGAGTATTCCCTATTTCTAAATAGCTGTTCTACGACTGTACTGCTAAAAGTCAACGAAATTCTTTATCACTGAAAAATGATTCCCTCATTGAATTCTTGATTTCCTTTAAATGAATAAACAATTCGATCATTTTTCGCTTTCGGTATCATTCCTTGTCAATCAATCCCCATTTCAACGGTGCATAACGTTCTGGGTGACCAATCCTCTCAATGTCTATTCTATTCCGATTCGAGGCGAAAAACGAAACAATTTCTAAAGATACGATGCGAAAATATTTCACCGATTGGCCATCTGCCAAAAAGCCGAAAGTACTCATTTTTACACCCAGGACTAATGCAAGACAGATGTTTTCCGTTTGTAAATCGTGTGCCTATAGAGCTATTCTAGTGGGTCCACCAATTAATAAAAATATTTCATTCAAATGTGATATTTTTTTCTACTAATTTTAGATTTATTGAATTTCCAATTGAGTGCGATACGTTTAACATTTGAACAACAGTTCGAGGATTACCTTAATACACAATCAGCATAATGCTGTATGTTGTGTTAAAAATGTACTTAAACAACGGGCAAACATTTACTTACCCACCTATCCAACGGATCGTCTCTTATTCGAAAATTAAATCCCCATTAGACGTGAAGACATTATGTTTATAAATCTTTCACTCAGGCATTTGCATCTAAAAGAATATTGCGAGTATGTATGATGTAGTGTTGATTGGTGAAGAGGCGCATGTTTTTGTGTTAACACATTATTCAAGGTGTCTTGTTTGGTAAATGGAGCGCACTTGAAGCAAAGGCTGAAAAGGACATTTGAAGATGTTAATATTAAGCTGATAAGTGATTATTTGGAGAAGTATGGTTCAAAATAGCTTGAAAGAACGATTTATTATAACTCTATCTAAAAAGGCAAGTTTTAGAACTCTTATCACTCTTCTTAACCACATCGAAAAGATTATGACCTTGATTATATTAGATAGATATAAGAACATCCCCCTGTGGAAACACTTCTGTGTCAAAAGCATGCTGCCCAATGTTTTCCAAACCGAACTCCATGCCATTTAGGTCTGTGCTAGGATAAACCTTAGTAAGGCTAAGATCATATAAACACTATCTTCTGAACTGTTTCTTCTAAGCATCTACTTTGAATGTGTATTTGAAAGAATCTACCAACATTTAAGGGCAGCTTTAATATTATCCGACACCTCTACAGATATACTTTCTGTAAGGTTTGATTTAAGGGACGACAAAGTGATGTATTCATCATAAACAGAGGTGTAAGGCAGGATGCAACTCCACCTTGCTACAAGGGTAGCATGCCGGTCCCAAGTCTGCGTAAAAAGGAGGAAGTCTTGAGGCATCGGACTAGTCCTATCCTCAGTAGAAGGTATTCCTAATCTAAGGTGGAACAGCATACACCGATGGATGCATGGCTTAGAGGGTGCTTAGTCGATAGTATGCGGACTCTAAATACCTGGCGACCTTCCTTTTCAATTGGTCTTCCCATGGCATACCGGGCTCCGGGATACTCATAGGTCATTATTGATTCAAGAAATAATAATTATGAGAACGATGCAAATCAAAGTGCATCAACCTCGGGTCCTGCTGTTGACCAACCCGTTTTATGCCGATAAGCTTTTGAGCTCTCAATGGCCAACGTAATGTTGGTGTCAACTACTAGGTCTGCCCTACCTACCCAGAGTTCAGACGGCGTAGAAATACGAGCCCAATCTGAAACTCGGGAGGGCGTCAGAACTGAAGACGTGGAATCAGCCACTTCTGATTCTGGCGCATCCAAAATCGTGGATGAATGCAGCGTCATCTCGGGGAAATCTGGGTGCGCTTCTATTGGGAAGGTATTAGATGGGATACTGATCCGGGAACACCAAGGTGGATTTACTTAATTGAACTCGCTAGAGAAAAGGCGACTTAAACATGCTTTACGCATGGGCAAGAATAGAATTCACTTCAGCATCCAAGGAGGACTAATAAGCACCACCAGGGTGTTACAGGCGAATCTACATCATGCGAAGGTCGCGTCCGCTACTCTCAGCAAGCGGTTCGTCGAGGAAAATATAACCCTTGGTCTCATCCAAGAGCATTGGGTTATTAGCAGACAGATAAAAGGTCTACGGAACGGGACAAGTAAGTTGATATGTAAGTGCGGGGAGCCAGTGACAAGGGCGGCCTGCTTGATCAGCACGAACATCAATTTTCTTCCTATTCCAGAGTTTATAGCGAAAGACCTGGTGGCCCTACTGATAGAAGTTTCGACCCGAAATCATTACACCCTTAGAGGTCCCAGAACAGAAACCTCCAGTACATCATAGGATGCGATGCAAATGCATATTATGAGGTCTGAGGCAGCAGCTAGCAGAGGTATCGAAGACTTGACCAATCATTAGATAAGGTCTTGAAAGTCGAGATATTATTTCCTCCTCGGGGGGAGTCTGTGTCTGTGATTGCAGTTAAGGGATGTCTCCAAGGAGAAGTGCTTTTTGCTCTTCTATGGTCAATCTTCTAGTCGATCTTCACAGATCAGGCTACATCGCCATTGGTTATGCTAACGATTTTGCGATTTTTGTTAGTGGTAACCCCTGCACGACTATATCAGTAGTCTCATGCAAGGTGCTTTACTAGACGTATTAGAATGGTACAGCAGAAAAGGGCAGGCATCAATGCCATTCACGAAAAGAAGACTGGTCGATTTGGGACCTATCGTCATCAAAGGCACCACATGAGGTTATTCTAGTTAAGGTAAATATCTCGACGTCACCCTTGATAAACGGCTAAACTGGAATTCTCATATTAAGTCCGCCAACGAACGCGACACAAGGGCCTTGTGCCTTTACGGCAAAACTTGGGCTCTAAATACTAAAATGGTACATTGGTAGATGGTACATGGTACATTGGCTATCGTTTGGTGGCCGATAGTTCTTGAACGGGCAACATGAACTAAGCCTCAGAAGCTACAAAGAGCTGCCTATCTAGGTATAACGACTGCCATGCGCACGTGCCCTGCGACAGCACTAGAAGCTGTTGTAGGGCTTTCACCCCTGCCAATCTTCTAGAAGCGCTTTTAAGTTGCAACTAGAATACGGATACAAACCGGGTGACTATGTGGGTCACCTGAGTATTCTTGACTCTATTCCTGAAAGAGACAAGTTCTGCACTATCCCCGACATTATGGTCAGGAAGCACTGTTTCGGAAGGAAATTTGAGATAGAAATATTGGACCGGGTAAACTGGTGCAATGGTATTCCGTCACTGGACGCTAGGGGTCTGGTCTGGTTCATAAATGGATCGAAGATGGAAGTTTGACCCAACACCACGTTCTCGATACCAATGGAAAAAAGTCCCTCGGTTTTCCAGGTGAAGCTCCATGCCATTAAGATCTGCCCCGGGATTAACCGTAATAAAGGAAATAAAGGCGCTAGAATATATATCTTTTCAGATAGCCAGGCAGCACTTAAGCGCTTTCGTCCAATTTAATGGACTCATTATCAGTCAAACTGCTTTAATGTACTGCAATCTCTTGCCAGACACAACAAAGTCAAACTCGGTTGGGTTCCTGGTCATCAGGGATATGCAGGCAACGAATCTTCAGATGAACTAGCTATGGCTGACTCGGAATCTGTTTTTTTAGGACCCTGAACTCTACTGAAGTCAACTGTGGTGCCGCCACAGCAGTGATAATTTGTTGGAAACATAAAACTTCGTCTGGCCCACTGGGAAAGCGTTGCAATCCAAAAAATTAATCCGACCATTTTTCTACAAAGAAATCCTTAATTTCAATAGGGATAGCATTAAAAGGCTGGTAAGCTTTCTAAGGAGACGCATCTTTCACAAGGAAATATGCTCAAAAGTGGAGTTGAGAAATACTACTACTAAGGATATAGCATCATAAGGCTGGAAAGCTTTCTAACAGGTCATTGTGGCTTGCGATGTCACCTTAACAAAATTGGTGTGGGCTTAGAGACAGAATGTGGGTTCTGCTCGGAAGATGACGAATCATCCGAGCACATTCTCTGTGAATGCCCAGTATTACTTTGGTTAAGGAGACGCATCTTTTACCAGATAATATGCTCGACAGCGGAGTTGAGAAATTCTGCTACTAAGGATGTTCTATCGTTCTTTAAGGAGGTGGTACGTCTCTTAGAGTAAAGACAATACAATAGATCTTTCAGGTCACAGTGTCTGCCATTTGGGCTAGCGTAGAAATCAAAATATAAACCCATAAGACTCATTGGACGAAGGCAAATAAAAGCTTTGAAATTTAAGAAACTTAAGAACTATATTGAGAGAATGAACTATTTTGACTTTAGAGCTATTCAATCTATCGATTTAGATGGATATTATATCTTTCCCTCTTTCCCCACGCTTGATTTGACTCTATCACTTTTTTAAAAACATCTTACCTGTAACTAAACAAAAAAAACACCCTTACAAGTCCTTGTAAATATCATGATAAGTTTTTTATCCATAAATTACCATTTTCCTTCACATATTCATGCACAGGACAAAAGACTTTGGAACAAAAAGGAATGAACTACAGTATTTCTAAGGGTAGCCAAAAGGGATGCTGTACATGACCAACCTGATATGGTCTGTTGTTGTAATGCTTGGACGCCATACGTGTTACAATAAATACTCAAGCTTTCAGTTTTCCCAATTGTATAGTCAGGACGTCGCTGTCGACTTTGTTATCAAGCGAAAGATCACTAACCTGGAAAATAAAACAATTGGTGTTTGGTTCGTTGGGATTTAACCATCAGGACGAAAATATTATAGTAGCGCTATATGTACATATACTAGGTATCATAAATAGAATTGTTCCGCCAAGGACTTTGTGTGCATATATGTAATTAGAAGCAAGGCTATAGTGGAGATGTTTGTGCGTTTGTGAATGACGTTAACGCGCAATCGAAATAAATTAAATTTTCCCCACTCAAGCACTCGTCTGCGCCGCAACCGTCAGGAAAAAAATTCAATTGTACTTTATGCGGTAAAAAGGAAAACAGCTTTCTGTGATTACGGAGATTTGCTTGTGAAAGGCTGAAAGGAATCGACGCAAAGGATCAAGTGATGAAAAACATCCACTTAAACATTTTATTGGAATCGTTTAAGAAATTCTTTTCCAGCATTCTTGAACTTGAATGGCTTTAATGGAAAGTAGTTAACCCAATTCAAAAACTGGGCTAATAGGAATAGGGTCTATTTAATTGGGTGCTGAAGTTAACCACTTCCAGGTCTAAAAATAACTGATACAGCTCGTTCTTCGTCCTTGTCTTATTAAATTGATGTAGGAGTCTATGGGTTTGGGACTTTTATTGGTGTCAGAATAATGTGTCATTCTCTTCATACATAATAAGAGTTAATTTTACTTAGAGCTTAAGTTCCTGTTTGAATTTTGAGGGAACATAAGTCGGCAAGAAATTATTTTTTAATGATCAAGAAGCCGAGAGAATTCGAATTAATAATCGTATTTTTCGTATGATGTAAGATTTCATGAACATTTTTAATATTCGAAATTGAATCTGTCATGTTCCATTCCAAATTTTCCATTTCTCTCTCCCATTTTATACCTTTTCGAAATTCAATCTGTCATTTTTAAGTACCAATTTCAAATTTGGAACATGTAAAAACCTGTTCGAAATTAAATCTCTTGCGTTTCAGTAATAGTTTCCATTTTTTTCCTCTTCGATTGTCCATGATTTTACTTCGAATATTAATCTTCCATGTTTCAGTCCCAATTCTTCTTTATTCCTCTTTAAGTTTTTACCAGTTTGAAATCAAAACTGTGATGATCAAGTCCGAATTTCGTACTTTTGACTTTTCTAAACACAATCTACACGTCCCAGTGCGAATTCCCCATTATTCTTCTATGTGTTTTTGCCTTTTAGAAATTTAGGCTGTCATCTTCCAGTTCCAATTCTCCATTATTCCTCTTTGTGTTTTCACCTTTTCGAAATTAAAGCTGCCATATTTCAATTCTAATAATTCCCCATTATTCATCATAAAGTCTCTAAGATTCCAGTACAAATTCCCTTTTGTTATCTTCTTCAAATTTTAGTATTCGAATTTAAATATGACATGTTCCATTTCGAATTTCATTTCTATTAGCATTTTGACCTCTCCGAAAATAAATCCTACTTCAGTCCTAATTTCCCTCTTCCTCTTCCTCCTCGAATATTCAGCTCTGCAAAATTAATTCTGTCATGTTCCATTCCTGATTTTCTCTCTCCAATTTTCGAAAATTAAGTTACCATGTTTCAGTTCCAATTCCCCTTTATTCTTCTTCTTCGGGTTTTTAACTTTTCGAAATTAAATGTGTCATGTTTTAGTACCAATTTCAAATTGCTTCAGGTTTTTACCTGTTCGAAATTAAGTCTCTTGTTTTTAGTACTAATATCATTTTTTCTCCGCTTTAATTGCCTATGATTTATCATTGAATATTAATATTTCGTGTTTTTTTTTTGTCTGATTCTCCATAATTCCTCCGCCGTTTTTTAGCTGTTGGAAATAAAAACTTATTGTTCTAGCCACAAGTTTTATTTATTCCTCTTTGTGTTTCCAGCTTTTTGAAATTTAATCTAACATTCAAGTACCAATATCCTATTTTTGTCCTTTTCGATTTTTCCTGTTCCATTTTTCTTCGCATTCTAACCCCAATTTACCTCTTCCTCTTCGAATTTTCACCTCTCCGAAATTAAATCTGTCATGTGAAAAAATTTCAACATTTTTTTTCTCTGATTTTGTCCACTTTCGAAATTATAGCCATATTCCATTTCAGTCTCTATTCCACAACATTCCTCTTCGGATTTCCTCATTTAAAATTAAAGCTGTCATGTTCCATTTCGAATTTCTCTTTGTATTTTTTTTTTGTTCGAAAATAAACCCCCGATTTCCCTCTTCCTCTTTTAATTTTCGGCTCTGCGAAATAAAATCTGTTATGTTGCAGTCCCAGTTTTTACATTTTTTTTCTCCAATTTTGTAAATTTAAAAATTAAATCATGTCATGTTTCAGTCCCAATTTCCCATCATTCTATCTCGTGTTTTGTTACTTTTCGAAATAAAATCTGTCATGTTCCAATCCCAAGTTCCAACAAGTCGTCATCGTGTTATACATTTTCCAGTCTCGAATTCCCATTATTCCTCTTCGTATTTTTACCTTTTGGAAATTAAATCTGTAGGAATCAAAGTACAGTACCAATTCTCCATTATTCTCTTCAAGATTTTACCTGTTCGAAATTAAATCTCTAACATTCCATCATCAATTCCCTATTGTTGGTAATCTTCAATGTTCCTATTTTAAAACAAATCTACCTCTTTCGAATTTTCTATTGTTTTCTCTTCGAAAATAAATCGCCAGTACAGTCCCAATTTCCCTTTATTCCTCTTCTAGTTTTCAGCTCTGCAAAATTAAATCTGTCATGTGAAACAATTTTTACATTTTTACTTCCTATTTATTGTCCTCTTCGAATATTCCTACTTCTGTTCCATTTCAAATTTCCCTTATTTTTTTTTTCGCATTCTAAAACCAATTTATATCTTCCTCTTCGAATTTTTAGCTCTGCGAAATGAGATGTCAAGTTTAAGTTCCAAGTTCCCATGATTTTACTTCGAATATAATTTTCTCATGTTCCTATCCCAGTTTCTGTTCGAACTTTTACTTCTTCAAAAATAAATTCCAGACTAGAACCCATTCCCCATCTTAAAATTTGTACCTTTTCGAAATTAAATCTTTTATGTTCCACTTGAATCGAATCTTCGAAGATAATTTTTTTTTATGTTTCATTTCCAATTTCCTACAACTTTCCTACGAATGTTTATATCTTCCAAATTCAATCTGTCTCGCTCCAGTTCCAAATGTCCTATTTTTCTATTTTTTATCTTTGATCACAAAATTGTAAACATTGGAGACTCATAATATATGCTGTCACTGATTTTAAATCTGACTTAGGAAGGATATATCGACCCCCCCATAAAACCCAACATTGTTTAGGCTGATTAATGCGAAAATTCGTAGCAATAGTAATATCACAACCTCTTGGAATATGACACAATCGATTTTCCACAACACTCATTTGTTATAATTTATAATAGAAGCATGGCACCATCGCCAGCGTCGGTGCCAGTCCCTGACATTAATGTGACATACAACAACGCTATCAGAATGAGCAATCAATTACGACGACGCAGGTGGCTGGATTGGAGAGTTGAGTTTTAATGTAAGGACTCCATGCTGCATTGTATACCACTTAACAATTTGTTGTTATTTGCATTCAGCAAAAAGT
This sequence comes from Nephrocerus scutellatus, assembly GCA_947095585.1. Classification (NCBI taxonomy): domain Eukaryota; kingdom Metazoa; phylum Arthropoda; class Insecta; order Diptera; family Pipunculidae; genus Nephrocerus; species Nephrocerus scutellatus. The sequence goes on from OX352763.1 coordinate 113,229,683, forward strand.
TAAACAATCCCCTTTGAAAACCCATATAGCATTGTAGCGATGAAGCACTTGTGAGTTTCTCGGAAGATAAATAGCAGAACATTTCCATTCTTACATATCTAATATACAACCGCAGGGTAACCTCCAGGACACAAAGTTTTAAAATCACATCGCATCCACACCACATGCGTACAGCATCACCCGGCCAAGTGGGGCCACACACAAAGACAGAGATAAATGTTCTCGATACCAGTGATTCAGGTAAACATGAGCGCAAACGATTTGGTTATTTAATAGAGGCCTGCACTGCACACCAAAGAAGGGTTAGAAGGGATGTGCTGCTCCACCATTTATGTTTGTTTGCCTTCAGGGAAATACTTTCGCAATAAGTGCGTTATCTAATTAAGATGATTGCTTCACACCTGACAGTCACCTGGAGGCATTACTGTCCCTTAATTTCGATTTGCATACGCCGAGAAGAGAGGATGATATGGGACCCGTTTATGTTTAATAAATCGTTGTGGGTTTTGTTCCTTCATTTGCATGAAGGTTCTACATTAACATATGTTTGGTTTCTCAGATTGCTAAGCTTTGAAACGTGTTTCCTTTCGCGATTATCTTACAAGCATTTGATTAGAAGAAGTTATTTCCGAAAATAAATTTCAGAGTTAAGTGAATTTTTTATAAGAACGATGACAGAGTATATTCAGGATAATTTGAGTTAGAGTAATACCTATAAGTAATACATCTATATAAAAAAACAATAAAAAGAGAAGTGGATGTTTGTTGTTATTTTTTGAAACTCACATTTACGAACCGATTTTTATGAAAATTTCAATATATATTACTGGTAAATAGGGGAAGGTTATATAGTCTATAGTATAGTACAGTGCGGGTAGTGAAGCGCTCGGAATAGCTAGTAATATTTTATAATAGTATATTAATATATATAGTCTATGGGGATCTGCATTGCGATTGATCGGGAAACTACTGACTGCTCAAAACTTGGTTTGAGCCAATAGCGCAACAATCAAGTTCGTAAAGTAGTGGTTGCTCTACTTCCTAGTGGTGGTCCCCGGGCAACTATGTGTATAAATCCTTATATATGTAGGCTAAAATTGAAAGTGCGAACAGTCTAGCGTTTCTAGTGTAGATAACGTGGGTTAGCACCGCGGTACTGAAAAATGGCCGCTACTGAAACCGACACAACGCCTCGGATAAGTAATGATCGAATAATGACGACTTTTGGCTATTGTACCCGGACTAAGATTGGTTTCTGGAATGTGAGGACGCTCCGTGACTCATGGAGTGAAGAACCTCAAAATGCCAGATTTCTACAACTGGAACGTGAATTTCTTCGATATAATTTGGACATAGTGAGTGAGAAAAGTAAGATGGTTCGACGCGGAAGAGTACCAATCCCCAACGTGTAACATTGTGCTACTCTGTCAACTGACAGGCAGTCATCATCCAACCAAATCGACCATGTTGCGATCAGCCGACGTTTTAGGAGCTGTCTTTTAGACGTCCAAAAGAGACTAGGAACCGACATGGGTATGGTACGGGATCATCACCTTATGGTAGCGACTGTCCAATTACGTACTGCATCAGTTCAATATCATCCGACTGCCTAGGTATAACATCTACCGGCTAAAGAACCCCTCAGTACGCTAACAATTAAGGGATCATTTATCGCAAGAAGTGGAAGCAATCAGCAGCTCACTGCCGACAACCATCCAAGAACATTGGAAGGCTGTGAAAAATGTTTTCACATCTGAAGCGGAAAGTATTGTTGGTAGAAGCCAGGCATGGCACAGCACGTGACTTACCGAGGATACCTGGAGGCGGTTTGAAGAACGTAAGCAAGTGTAAGACGTGACAAACGTAATTATATTAACAACCTGGCCTCAGAAGCAGAGGAAGCAGTGAGCAGGTGCGATGGCAGAACCGTTTACAGAATCATCAAAGAGCTGACCGGTGGTCACCGCTCTAGCCAACATCCGGTGAAAGGACTAGATGGTGCCGTACTCGTTTCAGATCAAGCGATTAAAGGAGCATTTCTCTACGGTCCTTAACCGTGTTTTTGCCAACGATATGCACCCAAATCAAACGGCACTTGACGCTAGAGGTCTGGTCTGGTGTTCAGATGGATCAAAGATGGAATTCGGGGTTGGAGCTGGTGTCTTTGGACCCAACACCAAAGTCTTGATGCCAATGGGAATGAGTCCCAAGGCATTCCAGGCGGAACTGCATGGCATTGATATCTGCGCTAGGATTAGCCTTAGTAAAGGCACTAAGAGCTTAAGAATATATATATTTTCAGATAGCCAGGCAACACTTAGAGCGCTATCATCCAACATAATGGAATGTTAAATGCTGCTACGATGCACTACAATCCCTTGGCAAGATATAAAAGGGTGAAACCCGGATGGGTTTCTGGTCATCAAGGAATTAAAGGTAACGACTCTGCAGATGATCTAACCCGGGCTGACTCGCAATCTGCGTTCAGAGGATCTATACTGTAAGTTGGACTGCCGCCACAGCGCTGATTAACAAATGGGAAAACAAGCTTTGTGTGGCCCACTTGAGAAAATGTCCCAGGGTTGGGCAATCCAAACGATTAACCAGGTCCTTTTCCTGCAAGGAAATCCTTAATCTAGAAAAGGAGCTCAGTGAAGAGAAAACTAAAGATTTGTGAATGAGCTGGGCAGTAAGCAATTTCCAGCCCTTTAAATCGGCAGGGGCTTATGGTGTCATCCAGGCTGTTATCCTTCCGCATTTCCTCAGCAACATTCCACATCTCGTAGGAATATTCAGAATTAGCTTAGCACGCTGATACATGCCAAGACTGGCGAAAGAGTGCAGGAAGGAAGCTCGTGAACAAGGGGGCAGATACTCCGCTAGTGGGGCTAAAGTTTATATTCCCTGGTACAGTATACTGTATAATGCGGGAATAGATGCGGAAGAATGGAAGCAAATGTTGCAGTCGTTAGGTAAAACATTTTGTTATACTAGTAATTGTTTTTTTAGGTACGGTTACCCCTTGTGGAGCATCACGCCTACTCGTCATCCTGTTCAGTTTTCAGTGACGTTTTAAATTTTCTCCAACTTATTTCCGAACTATCCAACTGCCTTGATTCCACCTCAGTAGTTATGCGCTAAGACATCCAATACTTTCCTGCTTGACTGTATAAGTGGATTCTACTGGATGCTATGTTTTGCAATGGAACGGTATATTTCCACTTTCTTTTTGGTATTACGACGTTGTGGGCGCCGAGATCCAGTGATAATTGCAATGGACTTCTGAGCAGAATGTCTGAGGTTCGAATCCCGGAAACACCAAAAGTATTTTTACGGTCCCATCACTCACGAATTTCTGATAAACGTCCAAGAGAACTGAGCGTACAAATTGTCACGGAAAGCTTCTCTATTCGGTTCTAGAATATGTATGGTATGAAATCATCCTGGCCTACGACACACAATTCTATGGGAACTTCAACAGAAAAGGGTTCTTGGTTAATACTGGGACTGAGCAGAAGTGATATAAAAATCATTACATGTTCCTAAAAGGTGCAGGTTTCTCAAGGGATAATAGGGTTAGAAGAGGATGGCAGCTGCAGGCTTTGCAGTGAGTCGGGGGATACTCCGTAGTATCTTCTCAACGAAAACGATCTGACAAAGTAAGAATCATGTAGGAGCCTACGCTATCTCGGAGTCTGAGCGGCATTCTCTTAATCCTCTCCATATCATTAATTTTCTGAAAAAACTTTCTATGGAGGGACTGCTGTAGGTATTAGGTAAACACTATTTAATAGGACACAAGTCAATGGGAATACTAATAGACGCGAAACAACATTCTATCCAATCAATTAACCAATTAAGCAATTAAGCAATAATGCAATCAAGCAATCAAGCAAACAAGCAAGCAATAAAGCAATCAAGGAATCAAGGAATCAATAATCAATCAATCAAGCAATCAAGCAGTCGCTTGACTGCAAAGCAATCAAGCAATCAAACAATCCAGCGATCAAACAATCAAACAATCAAGCAATCTAGCAATCAAGTAACTACAGTCAAGTACAGGTACGTTTTAGTTTTTTTGGCAAGTACTTTAAGAAAAAGAGAATATCAGGATATGGACGACCGATTCGTTGGCCATGATTTCAAAAAACAATGACATTGAATGTCTCTCTTGAATATTGTAATCGGTTCTCTACAACTGAATACTTACAATAGTAATAGTGAGTAAAAGTTCGTAGGAAAATCAACAATAAATATTGTCCAACACCAAGCAGATGGACAGAAGATGGATCCATTCCATTTAACACTTTAGGCAATTCCAACAAAATGCCTTTCTCTGCTTTTGCTCCTGAATTGGTGTAAGGATTATGCAAAGTGGACAATTTACATCCGGCTGTCGCTTGTCGTCTAAAGTCTGATGTCGTTCGCACTTCTCTTAGGATAAATTAACACTTCCCACTGTTTGTTTCTGGTGAGTAGCGAGCGAACGTGAACGCGATGTTAGGACAACGTACAACGAACGAAAGTACATAAACTTTCCGCTATTGCAATTGCATTTTCCATTTTCCATCTCTCCTTCTTTTAATGTACTTTTGAGCGAGGAAAATTCATCCGTCCTTTAGCTTTCGTTTCGTTTTGCATAATCAAAAGAGCCTTTAAGGCTTCGTCTGTTGCATCCTTCTTATTTTTTACTCAGCTCGAAATTGCATTTTTAGTTACTTTCTTGCCAATTGTTTCTCCTGTACAAGTAGTAGGTATTGCACACATCACTTCCCTCACCTTGCCTGACAAAGCTGGTTCCTTATTGTGTCGTTGTTACAACCGTACAGTTTTCCTTTTGTTCGATTTATTTAAAAAGTTAAATATTACAACAACAAAACTTTTGTATTACATTTGATAGTTGATACTGCCTTACTGTAGTTGTGTTCGCGTTTTCAAGAGTCGTTTACTCCGCATATCATCAGTTCGCTTAAGGGAAGTTTTCTCCTTTTGCTGTAAGCGAATTTATTCGATAGAAATTGTGTCTTACTTCGTTTGCAGAAAGTTGCATTTTGTTTTTCTAAAAAAAACAACCATCTTCTGGTTTCTTGGTTCAACTTCTGGAAATCAAAACGGAGAGCTCCTTGTTAAAATGGAAACATAAAAGAGGGTCTTCATTTAGATATCAAGGAGTTAAGCAAAAATACAGCTGGTATTTTTTCACAAAATTTTTGAAAATAATCTGCAAAGTTTGTTGGGCTCAGAACATGTCGAGTTGGAGGGGCTAAATAAGGACAAAGTTTCTTGACAGTTCTTCTTTAGATGAGTGCTGAAAGTAAAGGTCGCATCACCCTCTCTCCACCTCCCACTTGGCGCTGGGAGCGCAGTTCAAAAATAACCCATTCGCTCACGGAGTATCTGGATACCTGGCACCCTCTAGAATATGTAGCCAATCTCTGTACAGATGGACCACCCTTTATCCGCCACTAGTGGGAATCAAAATGACAGGCAGAAAAAAAAATTTATTTTGCTAGTTTTGAGAAAACGAGCACAATAACTTTGAAGACCGGTACTTCTTCTTTACCGGACGGTAGTACGGTAATGCTTCTGAAACGGTGGGTAGTGGTTTGCAAATAGGCCTTCTACTAGTAGCGGTAGGATTGTGACACCTGATGGCCGCTCCTCTGCCAGTAATCCTGTAGGCGCATCTGGGTGACTTTCGCGACAACGCACTCCATCTAGATAGGTGTACAAGGATCGGCGAAATGCGATTCGGACATTGAAGGCCCTCAGAGCAATTTCAGAGACCAACAGAACACCGAAGCAGATCGCCAAGATAAAATGGGCCAAAGCCCTTATAGATAAGCACGAGAAGCGGACCAGCGATGACTCTACGTCTAAGAAACGGAGATCGGTGGAGGAAATCGCTTCGGGGTCAAAAAAAACTAAAAGTGCATAGCACCAGCGCACTTAGTCACTCCACCGTTATATCGCAGAGGTCTTTCAGTGGTGTCCTTTAGGAAAATTGTAGTCGCAGTAATAGATCGTAGCGACACTGACGGAACTATCCCTCCAGAACGATGACAATTAGTAAAGCTAAAGCTCTCTAAGAGGTTCTTGACTTTTATGAACCACCTCCTATCAATCGCGATGGCGGCTGGCATCAAAGCATCTCTATAAACAGGCCACAAGCTGTCTAGGAGAGGTTTGGCCGGGCGCTAAGCTCGAGGTCGTTGCGAGGGAGGATATCCTAAGCCGGCTGGAGAGCTCATACCTGGATCACTACTGAACCCTCCTCTGCGGAAAAATGAGCAATCCCTGACTTTCGACTCACAACTGGAAATTCGCCAAGGTTGAGGAGCAAAGAGATTCCTACAGATCCGCGGTTGTTGTAAGCAATCAGGAAACCCTCGCTCCTCTGCCTGAGACCAAAGGCGTGATAAGATTTGGATGGGATCACATCATCATTCAAGTCTACAAGAAGGATGAGTTGGACGCAGGTAAACTGCCCCTCCCCCCCCCCCATCCATCCGACCGTAGAGCATCCATCACGGTTCCATTGATGGAAGACGGAAGACCACGTCACTGTCGTCTATCTCTCTGACCGATCATCTATCGGATATAACCTCCAACACATTAAAAAGGCATCGGTCTCCATTTCCAGTACTCCTAGATACTACTTCTACCCCACAAGGTGGAATTCTGTCCCCACTTCTATGGACCTTAGCGGTGAATGAACTGCTGGTATGTCTAAGAGGTGAGGGCTGTAAAGTAATCACGTATGCGGATAATTACTTCGTCTCAGGAAAACATCCGAATATCTTAAAGGAACTCCTGAAAAATGCTCTCAACAAGCTATCTTGCTAGGCAGATCGCTGTGGTTTAGGGGAAAATCCTCCTAAATCTGAGCTTGTCCTATTCACCAGGAAAAATAAAGTTTTACACATTAACCCTCCTTCTATAAAAGGTATAAGCTTAAAATTCTCTAATAGGTCACCTTCCCCTGCAGATCAACCTGGGACGAAGACGCTACTTGGAATATGAACACATTTAGTTTTACACAGACGGGTCAAAAACTGACAACGGAGTCGGCGGAGGTGTTTCCTCAAAAAAGCTAAATCTTAGCCTCTCTTTCCGTCTTCCAAATCACTGCATTGTTTTCCAGGCTGAAATTATGGCGTTCAGTGAAGCCTTGCCTTGACTGAAGAGAAACGTCATATCCTCTAAGGATATCCGTATATTCTCAGATAGCCAAGCTGCACTGAAATCCCTGGAATCAGTCTCCACAAATTCAATTCTAACCCTTAATTGCCGATCATCTCTCGTGGAGATGGCGGAGCAGTTCAATATCCACCTGTGTTGTGTGCCGGGGAGACTCTAATAGAGTGTGTTGAATGAGACCAGCTTGCACCGCTAGCTGCTGGCGAATCACCTTAGCCACTCTGTTGTGACGATTGGAATAGTCGAGTGTGTTGCAACCTCCAAGGATGTGGTCAACTGTTTCTTCAGCTTCGCCACATCGTCTTCGATCATTTCCTTAAGCCTTCCTTTATCAAATAACTGAAGGTCCTGCACATGTTTTCCGTGAATAGGCTTTGCTTTTAGGCTGACATGATTTCATCGTCAGAAATGCATCAACAGTGGTATGAAAGTTGTCTCTATTGAGACAAGTCGCTCAAGCTTATGACCTTTAGTAGTGGTGACGAACTGATTCGGAAATAATGACGCAGCAATAAGCTTTCCGAGTGTTGAAGTGAGTGTTGGACTCTGGCTCCCATACTCCGATGCAATGTTATGCATTCGATGGCTCCTTGTTGATGATGGCTTTGATACCTAGTATGGGATGTCAAGATGGTCAAGCTTACATTGAAGAGATGACGAAGAGCATGAAGCCCAGCCTTTAGGGATGCTAAACTAAGTGACATCGCCTTGAAACCGGTGGAAACCAGTGAAAAAAATTCTGCTGGAGGCAAGGATAGAGCCATATATGATGCAGCAGCATTATTCTTTCTTTATGTCCTGTATCCCCTTGTGGGTCTTAGGGCCTCTACTACGACTACGCGCCATCGCGTGCGGTTCCTGGCAATGAGCTTCAGCACTCTCCAACTCTTCCTCAATTGCCGTGACTCCTCTTCAACTGTTCTGCGCCATGTATTTCTCGGACGACCCGTTCTTCTACCATCCTGAGATAACGGGTTCCGTTGCATTGCGTAGTTTGCTATGGAACTGTCGCCTATTCGGAGTGTATGACCAATCCACTGCCACTTCCGTCGTTGGATGGTTGTGCCTATTGGTTCCTGACCCATTCTCTGGTAAAGATGTTCGTTAGAGATACGGTTAGGCCAGAAAACCCTTAAGACATTCCGTAGGCACCTATTTACGAACGTTTGTAATATTTTTTGTAATAGTAGCGGTCACCTTCCAAGTGCTCCACCCATACAACAGCACAGATTCAACATTTGAGCGAAACAGTCGCAAATTGGTGTTTAAGCTGATCGCATTGCTTCGCCATATCATGGACATCAGCAGCATTGCAGCATTGAATTCATTGCCTGCCGATTTCTGCTATATTCCACCTCGCTTGAATATTTCTGTTCGACGCGGACTACTGGCAATTCCATCGCACATGTGTTTTGGACTAAATTCTATTTTATTTATCATCAAAGAATCAACTCCAGATCATTTTATATCCGTTTTGCATTCTATATATATTCACTATACAGCGACAAAATCAGAACGTCAGGAGAAACTTTGTGGTCCTTCAGGAGCAACGGATATTGTAAATTGCTGATGTGATCGAAGTTGATTCTAAGCAGTTATGTCATGTTATTTTATAGAAGAGAGTAGTGATAGTACAACAAATCGTCGGGACATGTCCTCCTCACTTAATTTACTGATTCTAAAGATTGCATTGGAACTCACTGAGCTCAGCGGACTTGCATTTATCTTTGCAGAATTATTCTGACCATGTGTCTACATGAGTATGAGTATGTCAGGACAACGTTCCCTCTGTTTTTTAATTAATTAAAATTTCTACTTTAAACAAAAAAAAAGTTCCGAACAAGTTCCCATTATCACAATTGCTGCGTATAACTTAAATACGAACAAGAACTCTGCCAACTCTTTGCTTGAAAGTTCCAACATTTTGTCAACAAAAAAAACTATGAAGAGCGGAATAAATTTGAGATAAAAGATACAATTCAGCACCTCGACTCTATCTCACACTTTCCCGTATGTTGGGCGGATTTAAATATAAATTGCTTTTGTGCTTAAAAAACTTTTTTTTTCTCTTCCATTCGCATTGTCCTATTGTGTCTGATATGGTTGTGTTGTGTTGCATGATGTTTCCTGCTTTGTAGCTTATTAGACGGGAAATTATAGCAGCGAAACAAAAGGGAGTTATAGTGACTGGGATTATTTGTCGTCGGTCGTCAGTTGCCGGTCCTCGTTCACACGACACAAAAGACAATTATTATTACAAAATCTAACAAGACTCAAGACGGATGGATGGATGGATGGTTGGATGCGGGTGCATATGAGGAGCATCTAACTTTTAACGCCAGTTTATAGCCAGTTCGTTGCGCTTTCCTGGCAAATTGTGTGCATGTAAATGCAAGCGAGCTTAACAATACCGAAAAGAACTTTCAGCTGGAATCAGTGCAGTGTTGAGCTGTCTGCATCTGTCTGATGTCAGCAAGCAAGGTGGATGCACAGCACACAGAAAGACGACCATCAACCAACATGCACATCGTTGTTTCGCATAAATCTGCAACAATACACTGCTAGTAGTGGAGATATCATCAAAGTGTCAGCCAAAGCCACTAAGTTATCCTGCGTTCTTGCTGTTGTTGTTCTCCTTGGTATTCCTACTATCTGGTGAAGGAAAGTAGAAAGGTAATTTTTCATCCAGCTCTGAAGATGACAACGTTGACTCAACTTTAACGCATAATTACGGGTGTATGTGTGTACTCGTATATAGCCACATACATTCATTGATGTGTTAGTTGAAAAGTCACAGAGATTTTTTTTATCTCAGTCACGTAGGAGGATAAGTCAAACGACTGTTTACATGTGCATTATAGTCCTTACTGATGGCAGAAAGGATACTGTACGTGTGCGTATAGAGGCAGCACAACGCTTGCCGAATATAACGAGTTCAAGTGTTACTCCGTGAGTGCTCTAGACCAGATACCGCACAGAGACAACAACCAAGAAAAAGGACAAAGGGCAAAACAAAAGGATCAGATCGGTGTCAATCTATATCCGAAGGAATAAGAAGACTGAGCTTTGATTTTTTTTTTTAGTACAAAAAGGGGAAAAAGACCGAAGAAGCGAGAAAAATGCGAAAACTTAAAGAAGAAAACAATCGGATTTCGAACATATATTACGGAACTTCAAATCAGCCTTGGATACACTGATGAAAGACGACGACCACGGCAACGAAAACGGATTATCGTTATCGCGTTAACTTATTATCACGGTCATCATTACAACCTTTAAGCCATCAGCAGAATAGTGGGAATACCACAAAATGCATCAGAATTGCAAGTGGCCGTTACTATCTCTGACTGTGGAAAGTGCGATCAAACCTCCACGTGGTGGCCACCGGTCATATTCCTCTAAATACAGGAAAAGCTGAATGATCGGGCCTTTAAAGTATGGTTGGCGAGAGGCCAATAACCTCGCCCATAACAAAATTATTATTACGCCACCCAAAATCAGCTTCGGATAAACTGATGAACGACGACAACCACGGCCACGAAAACGGCTAAACGATTGAAGAATTTTCTCATGGAACGTACGCTCACTGCAATGCTCAAGCTGCAAAGCAGCTAGTCGATACCCTGTCCAAATTTAGGGCTGACATAACAGCAATTCAGGAGATGCGGTTGGCAGGGAATGGTGTCTTACAAAAATATGACATATATTACAGCTGTCATGCAAGACATCATGATGTATGATCTGCAGTCGTTTAAGACACGCGTGCATAGACATCTCATCCTTTCCTCTCCCTAATTTCCTAACGCCAATGCTGTGCTAAACATTATAAGGGTGCAAACCGCTTTAGCCGGGTGGGGTTTCTAGTCAGCAAAAGAATGATACCCATCGTTATGGGCTTCAAAACAATAAATGAACGGCTATGCCCCCTTCGCCAGCGGGGCAGATTTAAGAACAAAAGCCTCATAAAAGTTCGCGTTCCTACAGAGGATTCTCCAGATGATGAAAAAGAAGAATTCTTTGAATCAGCCAAACGAGAACTCCATGCCTGTCCTCAGTATAATGTAAAAATTATTCTGGGGGATACGAATGCTAAAATAGGTTGGGAGCCAGTATTCAGGCAGTACATTGGCATCCACAGCTTACACGAGAACACTAATTACAATGGACAACGAGTCATAGAGATGGCAGCAAGCAATAATTTGCGAGTACAAGGTTTGCGTGCAAAAATATCCACAAAGCCACTTGGATATCTCCTGATGGAGCCACTCGCATCCAGATAGACAACGCGTTGATAGACCGCCGCCACAACCCGAACCTGATGACGGTACGAACATAAGAATGTTGTGTACCAAGCAATACAACAATCTCATAGAATGCGGGTACGCGAAGATGAATATGAAGAGCTCAGAAGATATGAAAAAACAGTTTTAAGCCCGCAACATTTGCCTTCCTTTCCACATTTGTTGTCATTTTGTGCAGCTCCATAATCCTGTGTCAGAGTAAACAAACGTCGTCAGCGTAGTCCAGATGTTGAGATGTAAGAGTCCAACGAATTCCTCCGTTTCCAGTAGATAAAGCTGTTCGAAGCACATCGCTAATCACCAACAAAAAAAGTATCGGCGATAGAATGCAACCTTGTCGTACCCCACTTAGGATCTCGAATTCCTCTGACAGCTTTCCTCTAAGCAGCACATGACATTTAGAGCCGTCATAGGTTGCTTTAATAATAGCTATTAGTTTATCGGGTATATCTCTCCTGCGTAAGGCGAGCCAGATAAACTGTCTGTTGACACCGTTAAACGCCTTCTCAAAATCGATGAACAGCTGGTGCAGTGGTGACCGGAATTCAACGCACTGTTCAATAATGATCCGCAGGGTGTTGATGTGGTCTACACAGGAGGATTAAGTGCGGAAACCGGCTTGTTCGGCATCGAGTGTATCTTCCAGATGTTCCTTAATCCGCTCAAGTACTACTTTGGCTATTAACTTTGCAACTGCAGGTAGAACGCAAATGCCTCTCCAGTTTTCGCACTCCATAAGACTACCTTTTTAGGGAGCTTGACAATCATTCCCTTCTTCTACTCGTTGGGGAAACTTTCTGCCTCCATAGCTCTCTCTCCAACAGGATATAAAAGTTCTGCTGATGTCGTTGGATCGACACGCAGAAGCTCTGCGGGTATACCATCTAGTCCTACCGACTTGTTGTTCTTTAGTGCGTTGATCGCGGTAGCGATCCCATCTTTACTGGGAGTTAAGGTACGAATTCGGGAAATTGTTACTTCCGGCAGCTCCGTTTGATTTGGGTGCATATAGTCAGCGAATACACGGTTAAGGACCGTAGAGAAATGCTCCTTCCATCGCTTGAGCTGATCCTCATCTGTAACGATTACGGCACCATCTAGCCCTTCCACCGGATCTAAGCTAGAGCGGTGACCACCTGTCAGCTCTTTGGTAACTCTGTAAACGGTTCTGCTATTGCACCTGCTCGCTGCTTTCTCTGCTTCTAAGGCCAGGTTTTTAATATAATTACGGTTGTCCCGTCTTACCCTACGCTGCACTTCTCTCATTTTGCTTCGATACAGGGACTCTAGTTCGATCCTTGCTGCTGCTGGGGTATCTACAATACGAGCTTTACGTAGCTAACGTTCTTCAATCTTGCTCCAGGTATCTTCAGTAAGCCACGTGCTGTGTCTTGCCTGGCTTCTACTAACACTACTTTCCACCCCAGATGTGAAAATATTTTTCACAGCCTTCCAATGTTCTTAGATTGTTGTCGGCAGTGAGCTGCTGATTGCTTCCACTCCTTGCGATAAATGATCCCTTAATTGTTGGCGTTTAGCCGGTCGATGCTATACCTAGGCACTCGGATGATATTACGGATTCTTTGAACTGATGCAGTACGTAACTGGACAGTAGCTATCATAAGGTGATGATCCCGTATCATACCCATGTCGGTTCCTAGTCTCTTTTGGACGTCTAAAAGAAAGCTCCTAAAACGTCGGCTGATCGCCACATGGTCGATTTGGTTGGATGATGATTGCCTGTCAGTTGACACCCAGCTGACTTTGTGGCAGGTCTTATGCTCACACATAGTGCGTGTTATAACAAGGTGGTTGGTGTTGCAGAAATCAACAAATCTTTCACCATTGTCATTTCGTTCGCCGAGGCCGTGCTTCCCAATCACATGTTTGAGTCCTTCATTGTCGTTGCCTATCTTGGCATTTAAGTCCCCCATCACGATGACGATATCTCTGTCCGGCGTTGCGTTGAATACAGCACTTAGCTGATTGTAGAAGTTGTCTTTTTCATCCTCAGTCGAAGGATTCGTTGGGGCGTAACACTGTAAGATCAGGACGCGCCGTACTCTAGTCCAAAATCTGACCGATAAGATCCTATCACCATGTGGGTGCCAGGAAATTAGGCCTCTGCGTGCTGTTGGCGTTAGCAGCAGACTCACTCCAGATTCACGGGGACTGCCGGCGGGTTTGCCGGAGTAGAGTAGCACAGTGTTACACGTTGGGGATTGGTACTCTCCCGCGTCCATCCATCTTATCCGGTACCGCAGGGTGCTAACCCACGTTACCTAGTCTAGAAACGCTAGACTGTTCGCACTTGCAATTTTAGCCTACACATATAAGGATTTATAGACATAGTTGCCCGGGGACCACCACTAGGAGGTAGAGCAAGCACTACATCACGAACTTGATTGTTGCGCTTCTGGCTCAAACCAAGTACTGAGCAGTCAGTAGTTTCCCGATCAATCGCAATGCAGATGTTAAGCATATGACGTTGTAATTAGACATTAGTCCTAGGACCACAGTTTAATTGTGTGACATGAAGATTTTCTCAAATTTGTTATCACGTTAGAGCAAAAGCGTGCTGTAGGAGGGTTACCTGTATTTGTGAACTTCAAATAATTTTAAAAATTTCCAACTTTCAGAAGCACTCGCATCAATTGAAACGAAAAACTCCGTCTTTATCAAAAATACGTAATTTATTTAAACTTGTAACCATTTATTTAATTCACTCGAATAATTGTAGATACACGTACATCTAACTGAAATAATCGAGAAATGTGCACTTCAGAGAAACACAATCAGGCAGTGATGTGAATAAGTAGCAGGATAATTTATAATCGTAAATAAATTCACAGTTTGGGAAGCTGCAAATCAAAAAAAACATTCATTGATAATAATTGGATTAAGAGAAGAAAAAAACATAAGCCACTTGCCCACCTGGCCATAAACCATAAGGTGCACTTAAAATTGCACAAGATTCCGAATGGCTTCTTGAGCGTTTCCTTTTTGCCAACGACCACATTCATATTGAAGCCGTCGTACCGCCTCCAGCAGTGATCTGTCTCTCCTTCAAAAAAAGAAGAAGAAGAAAAAAGTTACATTACGTACATTTTGTTGTTGTTGCCACAATCGCAATTAGGCCCAATTGAGTTTATTCTCACATACTGTACTGTACTATACTACTGACTTTTTATTTGTCCGCTACCACGTCCTTCGCCATCGCTTGCTGCATGATGGAGCCCAGCTACCGCGACGCTGCCATCGCCGAGACGAAGAAAGCCACAAAGTGCGCCGACAATGAAAACTAAAAGAACGCACCAAGCTTTTCCCATTTCTTTTCGTCAATCACAATCTATTCTATTTATGTGGAATTTGATGATCACTGGTACTTTTGTGCAATGAGATTGCCCCCGGACTGGCATTTTTCTTCCCAAAAGTGGATTACCAGCTCAGTGACAAGTAGTATGTAGTGCGGCAGTATGGCAGCGCCAACACGACACGGCTACTTATCCAATAGGCGTTATCACCGTGAGAGATGGCGATGATCGTCGCGCTTTTGTGGTGATAATGTCAGTCCGAACGCAACGAATGATTTTGTAAATCTGCCAGCTTACACTTCACTGCAATTCACTTGCTCATATTTGACACAATTATAGATTAACAGCAGCAGTGGCGCAGTTGCGCCAGATATACGAGTACCTTCTCGCACAAATGGACCTCAAGTGGTTGGATGCTCTAATTCGAATTTGTCGTCGTTGCATCTAATTTATTCACCCAAAGAGCGATTAGTTTGATTCTGAGTGACGCGATTGCGATCGCAAAATTGCAAACCCCAATATAATATTTTGTCCCATTAAATGGAATGACATTGAAGCTTCAAGGCTATTGGGGTAACTACTATAGTATCTATACATATAAAGTACGCCAAACGAAGAAGATCAAGTTGAGTCTATCCAACTGAATGTTGTACGTTTCACAAATGGCTCGGTTTGAGGGCGGATGTTTACGATATGAATTGGAGGGAATTTTACAATCATTTTCATACGGTAACAAAGGCGATAGTTGGCCGCGAGTTTTTATGAGGGGGCGAATATATGTTTTCGGTGATTTTAGACCTTTTCTTTAATAGCTTTACAAGTGCAAGTAAAAAAGAGAGAGAGAAAATACTCGATGAGCTACTTACTCGTACATACTCGACTGAAACTTAAGCGATACGTTCTTCTAGAAAGTCAGCTAAAAACCAAACACTAGCTTTTAAGCTTTAGGTTTTGATCACTAGGCATTACAACATTTTAATTTTGAGACAGGTATGTATAGATGTCACAAAGCCGGTACAGGTACTTATTGTCACTTTCAAATTAAAGGCTTGGAGAAATCTATACATACCTGTACTTTTAAATTACCGGCTTTCGTTATATTAAAATTTCGTAATTATAAATATTGCATTACATTTAATCAGATATTTTAAACGTTGAATCGATTAATAAATATTGCAACAGTCATTATAATTCACTGCATACTTTAAGGATATAATCTATCAACAAAACTTCGCATTACATTTCACTGCATACTTTACGGATTTAATCTGTCAACATTGCATATTGCAACAGTCATTAAATTTCATTGCATATTTTAAGGATTTAATTTATCAACAATAGTTTGCATTACATTTCATTGTATACTTTAACGGGTTAATCCATTATTAAATATTGCAACAGTCATTATATTTCATTGCACACTTTACGGACTGACTTAATCTGTCAACGAAATTTTGCATTACATTTCACTGTGTACTTTAAGGGGTAAATCTATTAATAAATATTGCAACAGTCATTATATTTCATTGTATACTTTACAGACTGACTGACTGACTGACTTAATCTGTCAACAAAATTTTGCATTACATTTCACTGTGTACTATGGGGTAAATCTATTAATAAATTTTGCAACAGTCATTATATTTCATTGCATACTTTAAGGATTTTATCTATCAACATAATTTGGATTACATTTCACTGTACACTTTAAGGGTTAAATCTATTAATAAATATTGCAACAGTCTTTATATTTCAATGGATACTTTAGGGATCTAATCTATCAATAAAATTTGGATTACATTTCACTGTATACCTTAAGGGTTAAATCTATAGATAAATAGTGCAACAGTCATTAAATTTCAT
This sequence comes from Nephrocerus scutellatus, assembly GCA_947095585.1. Classification (NCBI taxonomy): domain Eukaryota; kingdom Metazoa; phylum Arthropoda; class Insecta; order Diptera; family Pipunculidae; genus Nephrocerus; species Nephrocerus scutellatus. The sequence goes on from OX352763.1 coordinate 113,246,361, forward strand.
TGCATATTTTAAGGATTTAATTTATCAACAATAGTTTGCATTACATTTCATTGTATACTTTAACGGGTAAATCCATTAATAAATATTGCAACACTCATCATATTTCATTGCATACTCTAAGGACTTAGTCTGTCAACAAAATTTGCATTATATTTCGTTATATACTTTGTGGATTAAATCCGTTAATATCTATAACAACAATCATTAAAATCAATTGTACCCGTTTAGGAGCTTTAGCTTGCGCGATATTTATTTTTACAGAGCTGTACGATATAGCTCTGGGAAACAGCTCGTTCTTTAAAATCTCTTAATTCTATCGCAAGTTAAATGGCCAGAGTATTCCGGTTATTGTGTGTCATATTGATGCGGGAATACAGAGCCTGGTAAAGCATTCCACATTCGTGTTGTACGACTAAAGATCACTATCTGATTGGCACTACCATTGTCTTGTACAACAGCAGCATGAGTTTTATATTCAAGTTTTTGAATTTAAAAAGTCTTGGCAAATTATGGTGCACATTTAACGATCTGAACTCAAATGCGGATGAGAAATTGTTGAAGACGACCCACGTATTGAAAGACCGTCAACCTCAATTACAAAGAAAAACATTAACTGGTGTAACCTTCTATTGTCACTAGTCATTGACAATCTTCTAGTCGATCTTCACAGATCAGGCTATATCGCCTCGATTTGGTGATTTTTATTAGTGGTAAGCACTACACGACTATCGCTAGTGTCATGCAAAGTGCTATACTACACGTTCTAGAATGGTGCAACAGAGAAGAACTATCTATCAATCCTTGCAAAACCATTCTAGTGCCTTTCACGAAAAGAAGACTGGTCGATTTAGGACCAATCATCATCAAAGGCACCATGTTAGATTATTCCAGTGAGGTTAAAAATCACGGTATCATCCTTAATAAACGGCTAACCTGGAATTCTCATATCCTCTCTCATATCCTATGACCTTGTGGGCAAGAAGACGGCTCTACGGCAGAACTTGGGGTCTAAATTCTTAAATGGTACATTGGATGAACACAGTGATGGTGAGACCATTTATCTCGCCATCATTTGTTGGCACAACGGACAACGGCGACTAGGCTTCAAAAGCTACAAAGAGCTGCCTGTCTAGGTATAACAGGTGCCATGCGCACCTGCCCTACGACAGCAGAAGCTGTTGCGATGCACTGCAATCTCTTGCCAGACACAACAAAATCAAACGAATTTGCAGATGAACTAGCTAGGGCTGGCTCGGAATCTACGTTTATTGGACCTAAACCATACTGTGGTGTCAACTGGGCTGCCGCCACAGCACTGATTAATTGTTGGCAGGGCAAACTTTGTCTGGCCCACTGGGAAAGCGTCTCGGGGCTTAGGCAATCGAAACAATTAATCAGGCCCTTTTCCTACAAGGAATCCTTAACTTTAATAGAGATAGCATTAGGAAGCTGGTGAGTTTTCTAACGGGTCATTGTGGCTTGCGATATCACTTTAACAAAATTGGTGTGGACTCAGAGACAGAATGTAGGTTCTGCTCGGAAGTTAAAAAGTCATTCGAGTACATTCTTTGTGAAAATCCAGCATTACTTTGGTTAAGGAGACGCATCTTCCACGAGGAAATATGATACAATAGATTTTCAGGCCGCAGTCGCAGTCTGCCATATGGGCTAGCGTAGAAATCCGAAAAAAAAACTGATGTAGATTGAGAATCTTGTTCTTGGCAGAATAGGTCTTGAGTAAAATCGAAAAGGGTTATATCGTCTTGACTTAATAATTCCCTAACTATTAGTCTTAGAGACGTAAGTAAAGTGTCGTTATTAAACCTCAGCTTGCTAATAAGATCTTCAGTTTGCGTCGCAGGAAGCGCAGATTGGACAAAACGGGTGATCTCACTTTTTTCTATTCAGTGTAGCTCACGACTCAGACGTGCTGGCGTGGTAATGCATGTCTTTGAATAAAGTTTAGAGTTAGATATATCGATTTAAGCAAAACATATTGTACTTTGGACAATATTTATATGTAAAAATGAACATATAAGTAAGCCTTTAAAAAAAGTATTAAAATGCAATATATCAACCCCATTCCTTCAAAACCCAACTGAAAATTACTGAAATTACGCGTATTTTCTTGAAATTTAACTTTCGATAACAAGTTTTCGATTTTTTTTCTTCAATATTTTATTGAAATTGAACTTTCGATAACAAGTTTTCGATAGAATTTTTTTAATATTATCTTGAAATTGAACTTTCGATAACCAGTTTTCGATTGATTTTTTTCAATATTTTCTTGAAATTGAGCTTTCGATAGAATTTTTTTAATATTATCTTGAAATTGAACTTTCGATATCAAGTTTTCGATAGAATTTTTTTAATATTATCTTGAAATTGAACTTTCGATATCAAGTTTTCGATAGAATTTTTTTAATATTATCTTGAAATTGAACTTTCGATAAGAAGTTTTCGATTAATTTTTTTTTCAATATTTTCTTGAAATTGAACTTTCGATAACCAGTTTTCGATTGATTTTTTTTCAATATTTTTTTGAATTGAACTTTCAATACCCAGTTTTGATTAATTCTTTTTTAATTTTTTTTCTCAATATTTTCTTGAAATTAAGCTTTCGATAACAAGTTATCGATTCTTTTTTTTTTTAATTTAGTTGAAATAGAGTTTTCGAGAACAAGTTTTCGATTGATTCTTCCCCAATAACACTTACTCACACTTTAAAAAATTAATTAATACATTTCCAAAATAATCCAAAGCACCGATCGAGCGACTTAGCACTCCCTACATTTGAGCTTGTAAATATGTGTGACGATACTCATTGAAAACTAAGTTGCAGTGGTGGAGTGGAGACATTTACCATGAATTAATGGACGATTAAGCTTCGGACAAAGCCTTCGTCAACTCGCTGAGCAACAAACCTATAATCATTGAGTGTACTTGCCGCGGTGCATAACAAAAGTGCAGAGAACCCAAAGAATTGAGAGCAGTGTCAACAAATTGCGCACAAAATTCTAACAGAATCAGAAAAATATAATTTTCCAATTGCGCTGATTTACGAGGGGTGGTTATTATCATTTGGCAGCGCAGCGGGTGCACATTACGGACTGCTTCGCAATACGATACCCGGTTGCCAGTTCCAACTGAGCAGCCCCACCAGAAATGAGGCTCAATTCGATTGAAGCAAAATGGGCAAATTTTTTGGCTCCTTGATTGTGATTTTGTATTTGTTGTGTTTTTGTGATTTTAACGAAGGGGGTGGGTGTGTTGTGTTTTTTTTTTGTTATAGTGCTGAGTTATGCTTCAGCTGCATATTTTTGTGTTTTTGTCTTTTTCCGAATGGAATTTGTTATAACACAGTTTTTGAATTTTAATGTCTTTTTGTTTTATCATTTGATCAGTTTGCTGTTTGGTTCAAGTAACAAAAATCTCAATTATTTTTCTCTTTTTTTTATCGATTTTGTGATGTAACGCAATGGATTTCGGTTACCAACTGTCTAAATGGACACTGGATATAATCGCGATATGCCGATATAGTGTGGAATGCACAGTGCTGGAAAAAACATAATTCCGGATCAATTCAAACGCCCGATGGAGAATTCAAACGTCCTTTTGGCATTCTGTGCACATACCAGTGTATGCTTTGGTTTCCGCCATTGTGAGTCTTTTTGATTAATTTTAATGCAATTTTCCAACCAAATTCAAATAAGTTATTGTACACTTTTTTCTAGAAAATTCACTGAAATTTAAAAACTTAATTGACTCTTTATTTCCATTTCAGATTTCCATACTGCGAGTTTGTTTTCGACTTGCGTCTCTCTCGCCATTTCACCTCTTTTCCAGATTGCTACCTGGTTCGTTGCAATGAAACATTCTCGATGTTGGGATTATAGTTGCGAGTTCGCGTAATGGCGATGGTGCTGTGGCTTATGTCAAGGAATGTTTGCTTGACCAAAGAAATTTAAGAAAACACCAAGAATCAATGACAAAATCAACAGCTGGACTGGAATTATAAGACATTTCTTACTTTGTTTTATTTGAAAATATCTGAATTGATACTAAAAAGCTGTCTAGAATTCTTATACTTTTATAATAAAAATAATTCTTTGCAAAGCAACAAATAAAATTTTTTACGTAAATTCTATAATCCGAGACACACATGCAAAGTTTGAATCAAATCGGATCTATTTTGGAAAATTTTATATGGGAGTCCCTCGGATCTGGTGCCCGATTACTTCCAAATTTTTATTTTTGACACACATGTGTGCAAAGTTTCCTTAAAATCGGGCTTTGGGAAGCCTTTCAAAAATTGATTACAAGATTATGGGAGTCCCTCGGATCTGGAGCCCGATTGCTTCCAAATTTTAACAAAAAGTGTTGTCATCGGAGACACACATGTGTGCAAAGTTTCCATAAAATTGGGCTTTGGGAAGCCTTTTAAAAATTGATTATAAGATTATGGGAGTCCCTCGGATCTGGAGCCCGATTGCTTCCAAATTTTAACAAAAAGTGTTGTCATCGGAGACACACATGTGTGCAAAGTTTCCATAAAATTGGGCTTTGGGAAGCCTTTTAAAAATTGATTACAAGATTTGGCGACAAGCCAGAACCCACAAAAAATACGGGCACGCAAAGTTAATATCATCATTATCATCATCATCGACATATTTAACTCTACAACAGCGGTTCTGGTCTCCTGCAAAAGTCGTCTCTTCACCTGTCCCGATTTCGAACTGGTCTAAGCGTCCTGGTCTACACCATCCATCCAGTGTAGTCTTGGCCGGCCTCGCTTTCCTGTACCATCAACTCTACCGCAAACGACTTTCCGAGCAGGATCCTTTTCACTCATGCGAGTTAGGTGTCCTGCCCAACAAGGCTGGGCTGGTATACCCATTGTCGTACACACCAGTAGTTTGAATGTTATGGTTAGATTCCTGGATTTCAAGACTCTTGACAGACTAAAGTAGGCTTTGTTTGCTTTAAGCAACCGTGCGCGTATTTCTTGTTCCATGCACCCATTTAATTAGGGAGTAATGTTGTATCTACTGGTCACAGACGTGTCCACCATGTACTTTATTTTACTCTCATTTTTGTACAGCCCCAGATTTTGTGCCGCCCGATCGATTTGGATGAAAGCTTCCTTCATGGATGGTAAACGACTAACAAAGGCCTCATAGGAACAGTATCTCCCGATAGGTGATGGTAAACTAAATAACGAGAAAGAGCCTCTGCGCCGAATAACTTGCAGCTCTGTTAGTAAGTCCTACTTGCACCTCCTTGTGGTGCCATCTGGGAGTTTCTCTGGAAATTGCGAACGAAAGAGAGCGCCACAAAACAGGCTAAGTGTCGGTTGGTCTGTGGCCCAGCGAGCTGCAACCGTAAAAAACCCAATTGCTTCGTAATACAATGCCTCGAATACGGATGGACCTTTAGCTATCCTACATGGGCAACGATCGGTTTCTGGAAAGTTAAGACCCTCGTCGACTCACTCAAGGAAGGACCTCAAAATGCCAGATTCCTCCAATTAGAGCGTGAGTTTACGCGATATAATATAGACATCTTGGGGTTGAGTAAAATAAGATGGTATAATGCCGGAGAATACCAGTGTCCAACAAATAATACTGGGATGCTGTACTCCGGTAGACCACCTGGAAGCGAACGGAGGTCTGGAGTTGTTCTGATGCTAACTCCGGTAGTACGAAACAGCCTTATATCCTGGAAACCTCACAGAAACTGGATACTGACGAAACGCCTAATGGCGATATCGTAATGGTGATGGGGTACTTGAACGCTAAGGTAGGAAGCGACAATGACAATGCTTAAGCAAGTGATGGGAGTTAACGGTCTTGGTAAGCAGAATGATAACGGAGAGCGTTATAGCATAACACCTTCCACAAAATCAGTTGGATCTCAACTGACAGGCAGCGAATATCGAATCAGCGATCAGCCGCCGCCTTTTACACGTCCTTAACAGACGTGAATCCGATATCAAATAAGAGCGAGATTACCATTTTATGTTAGCTGTTATACGGATTCGCACTGCATCAGTCAACAGCAACCGCTCAAACCTGCTCTACATTACCAGGTTCAATAGGTTCTTAATGTAATTCGCGCACGCTTAAAGGGATTCGCACCCTTATAAAGCTCGGCTATATGCTTGGCACAACGTGGGCGTTAAGGAAATGGAAGAGAAAAGAGGAGATGTCTATGAGCTTGTGTTTTGAATGCCTGTGGATCATAGTGATGTGGAAACACAGAGCTCGGCAGAGCATTCGTGAAACATACGCGAAAAGGGGTTCGAATGGGAAAAGAGGAGTCTGTGAACTTGTGTCTTGAATGCCTGTGCATCATAGTGATAAGGAAAGACAGAGAACTTTACTGTACGTCCGAAGATGAGCTTAAGAGTAAACTGATGAACATTTAGAACGACACGAGTATTGCGGTTGAATTCAAGAAGAGGTGGCATGCAACTGGCTATTTCCATTGAGCACCGCTGGTAGAAGAAACGATAAAACAATAAGCAGGAAACGTTCCTACGGTGTTCAAGCGAATCTATCGATTTCGCGATATTAGCGTCACCTATAAGTTTTATCGCACGGTTTTGAATTCTATTTAGCTGATGTAATTTTAGGCGCACTAGACCAGATATGGCAATTGTTTCATCATCATATTTAACTCTACAGCTGGGGTCCGGTCCCGATCTAGTTTTGCATTCCTAAACTCTGGACATTCTTTTCTATGCCATCCTTCCAGCAAAGGCTTTGCCGGCCTCGCTGTCGTGTTCCATAAATCCAAAGCACAAAGACTTTCTGAGCATATCCTTCGCTCATGCGAGCTAGGAGCCTACCTAGCATAGTTCTCACGATGTCGATATCAAGGCAACGCTCCTAGATCTCATCATTATAGATTTTCCGGAATCGTCTTCCCTCACATACGGGGCCAAAAAGACTTTTCTCTCGAACGCGGCTAAGAGGTCAGAATGCCTTTTGCTAAGCGCCCAAGTCTCGGATCCATATGTAAGTAATAGTATGACCATTGTCTTGGATGTTATGGTTAAATTCCTGAATTTAAGAGTCTTGACAGACTATAGTAGGCTTTGTTGGCTTTAAGCAACCGTGCGCGTATTTCTGATTCCATGCTCTTATTGGCTGCTACATTTGACCCGAGATAGTTAAAGGATTGCACTACTATTTTAATTAAGGAACAAATGTTGGATCTTATAATCGCACTCGTACTCAAGTTTAGGGCGAATAAAAGCCTAGTGGTCCGAATCGACGTTGGCACCTCGGTACGATCGAATCGTTGCGACTGGCTCCAGGATCAGGAGATGTTCAGGTAGCTTTGTCGTTATTTTTACGCGCAAACCATGCACTCGCAACGACTTTATGACTCGTTGTCCTTTGTCATTAGTATTCTCGTGGCTCCCTACCTATTTTTGCGTTCATATCCCCCAGAATTAAGTTTGGATTTTATTTACTGCTTTCCTCATTTCATCTTCCATTCATTCCTTTGGTTTTTTGCTTTTTTTATGATTCAAATATACGAGTATCTTTTTTTCATTATCTGGCGAATCTTCTGTAAGATCGTAAACGTTTTCCCGTGCGTTGATTCCCCGTTAATGTAGAGAATTCAAAAATACATTTAAATTGTAATTTATTAATAAAGGGCATACTTATTTAGGGATGCCAGGACCGGACTCAGAGTGTAAAGCCAAATACGAGTGAGATGATGATTTTTATTTAACTTTGCATTTTTGGTTAATACAAATCTTGCTTTACTTGATTATATTAAAATTAAATGAGTTTTATGCATTTGTGGAACTTTTTTTAAGTTTATATTAATAATTGTTTTAGCCAAAAGCAGGATAAATTTGGCAATCGCCCAAAGAATAATAGTTGTTACCTTGCCTATTAGTTCGTCTGACTGAACAAAACCGCCTCACGGCAAAGCAACAGTAATTTATTGGAATTAATTTACGATTAATTAATATTCCACCCTCGAGGGTGTTTGTTGTTGTAGCCATGACATTTTTACCGATTGCCGTTAATCACTTCGTGTAACGCAATTTACTGCCATCAAACATTTGCGCAAATTGTCGTCGCATGGGGTTTGTGGTATGGGGTTGTTAATTCGAGAGCAATGCGAACAAAATAGAGAACTAGAGAAAGGCAAATCACCCTTCAAGAATGTGCCAATTTCGGAGCAACTATGTAACCGTCTTTCCATAAACTATTTCCCATCCAGAACAAAAACAATGGCTCCACACCTTGTCTGTATTTGCCAGCAAATATAAATCCACCGCAAATTGATGAGATCCAAAGTGAAATTTATGTTCAAACGGGCTATCGGCCTATTCACTTCATTCGAGTGACCGTTATCGATTTATACATTTCATGGACACAGACAAGGACAAAGTAGGACACACATTCAACAGGATGCATTTGATATATGTGTTGAGAAAAATTTAGAAGATTCTTTGGAATGAATTTAAATGTTCGGGTTTTTTAGTGAGAAATAAAACATTTGTCAAGTTACCTTCATACCTAGTTTAAGGATTGCATTACTATTTTAATTGAGGAACAAATGTTGGATCTTCTAGTCGCAGAAGAAGTACTTTGTACTTTGAATTGCTCTCAGTTATGCGTAGCCCCAGATTTTGTGCCGCCTGCTCGATCTGGCTGAAAGCTTCCCGTACAGCTTTGAGTTTCCACCAACGATGTCAATATCGTCTGCGTAAGACAGTATCTAAATGAACTTATAAAAGATTGTTCCTCTCGCCGTTACGTCAGAATCTCGGATCACTATCTCTAACGCCAGGTTTGAAGAGGACGTAGGCCAGTCCATCCCCTTGTCGGAGCCCGTTATAGATGTTGTATGGGCTTGATAGTGATCCGAATATTATTACTTGGCTTATAATATTGGTCATGGATGGTCAACCTACATAGTCGTATCTGTTTATTTGGGATGCCGAATTCTCTCATGGCTTTATAAAGTTCTACTATCATAGGCGGCTATAAAGTCTTTATAGACTTGGTGTAGTGAGACATTTTTCCATCACATGACTATCATCTGATCAGTTGTTGATTTGCCTGGGATGAAGCCACACTGGTACGGACCAATGATGACTGTAGCGTATAGGGCTATCCTGTCTTGAACGATAGAGGAGAAAATCTTATACGCGGTACTCAACAACGTTGTACCACGATAATTGCTGCAGGTTGTGATATCTCATTTCTTATATATGAGGCACAGGATGCCTCTTCGCTAGTCTTCTGGCATCGCTTCTTTCTCCCACACTTGCACTATTAGTTGATGAATTGTTTGGTGTATCGTAGGGCCTCCTGTTTCAGTCAGCTCCGCTGGGATACCATCAGATCCCGGGGCCTTATTATTTTTGAGTCGATTTATCGCTCTGCTAACTTCGTCTATGCTTGGTGGCGGCAGCATAGTGTGGTCTTCGGTCATTGCTCCAATTCCTCAGTTAGCTGGCAATTCAGCAACTTAAAAAAGTGCTCTTCCCATCGCTCTAAGATGCCTTTGAGATCGGCGATCAGATTACCCTCTTTTTCTTTGCAGTACTCGCAAGAGTGCGTTATACAGCGGACTCTTTAGAAGAGCTTCGGCCGAGATTCTTCTACCAGGCTGCTTTCTTTCGCCGGTGAACTGTTTTTTCATATCTTCTGAGTACTTCATATTCATCTTGACGTGCCCGCGTTTTATAAGATTGTTGCATTGCTCGGTATGCAACATTTTTACGTTTCGTCGATAGCTTACATTGGTCATCGAACAAGTCGCTCCGATCTCTATGACTACTGCCTAAGATGGAGTCAGCAGTTCTAATGACAGTATTCTAAAGGCGTATCCATTTCTCTTCTATGCCCGACATCTCAACGCCAGGACTTACTTTTCCTGCGTTTAGGGCGAGTCCTATCGCTTGGCCGTAGTTTTTTCTGGTCTCTTGGTTGCGAAGGCCAGTCGAATCTGATTCGCGGATGCATAATTTACACTGATGCAGATTACTTATTTACTTAAGATAGTAAAGCGAGCTTCTCAGCACGCCATATGGATAGTTGTAATTTAGTCTAAACACTAAATTATTTAATAAGCCCATTTACTTCACAAAAATCGTAACAAAAGAATTTTTTTTAAAAAAAAACTTTTTTTTTAAAACAAAAATTTTTTTTACACGCGTCACAATTGTTCTTAAACTAGCCACGTTAAATTCGGACAGGTAGAAGCCGAGATATACGAGTTCCTTCCAAAAACTTTCCACTACTATAGGACACACGAGCTAATGTATTCTGCTATGCGAGTGACTACACACACCCGTGTATGTATATTTTATTGTAACTCAGTTTAAAGACTAATTTATCTTAGAAGCCTAATAGTATGCAACGTTAAATGTAGGTCTTTCATTCATAAGAGATAGGTCATTCCGTCATAGGAGATTGGTCATTCAGTCATAGGAGATTTCTGAAATGCACTGAAAAAACCACATTTTACCTTGCAAACGTTCAGGCTTAAAAAAATGCGTAGATTCAGTATTTTTTTTCAGTTTTATCAGGGGTAGTAACCGCTATGAATTAAAAATACTATCGCAAACCGAGCGCTATCCAATTGTTTTAAATAATATACGACATGACAAACAAACGTACAAACGTACAAAGGTACAAACGTGCAAACGTACAAACGTACAAACGTGCAAACGTACAAACGTACAAACGTGCAAACGTACACACACTTTCGCTGAAAAATGTTCGTGTCCTCTGAATATAAGTTGCGCCCTTCGGGCTCGCAATGATGTGAGTCAAATCAAAACGTGAGTAGATTCATAATCGTATCATTATTAATTTGAGCTCATCGGATTTAGCACAATAACTTACAACCAAGTCATAAGAAAGCCACTATCTTACCGTTTAAGTTAATTGAGAAGAGAGAGTTAAAAATTATCAAGAATAATAGAGGACCCAAAACGGAGCCCTGAAGTACTCCAAATTGCACTACACATATCTTGACTTTTTGTGACCTGTTATTTAGATATGATCTAAACGATTGATTGATATTACCTCTAAGCACTGCGTCGCTTAATGTTTGTAATAAAATTTGATGTTCAACCATCTCCGCTTTAGAGAGTAGAAATCCCAATCCATTCGCATGGTGTTCGTTTTTCCCCTACTCGTGGCCATCTCACCACACTAAGACCTAGAATCTCTAGATGGTATTTACGAAATTCTTTTGTTAATTGTTGTTGTCTTGACGAGCGTGCGAATGTTCCTAGTTCCAAAACTTGCCCGTTGATCAATTCAATATGTATCCGAGGCTTGTATTAGTTTCAAGAATCAATTAATTCAGTTGAGTGGTGATTGGTCAACCGCAACCTAGGTCGACATGAAGCGCCGCCGACCAAGGCAAGTCCCCTTCTTATTTAGCTCCGACCCAAGCTAATACAAATCGGATTGGGTACAGAAATCGTTCACTTGATTTGGCCGAGTTTCCAGTGACGCGACGTGGACCCATAAGATAGGAGTTATGATGCGAGGACATGACTGTCTATAATCGTATCACCGTTTGTCACCGAAATCGGCCTGTAAGTAGAACATAAAGTTTTGTCCCCCCTTTTTCAAAAGTAGTAGGACGGCTAATTTTAAATTGTCTGGGAAAAATCCAGTATCAATGCTGGCATTAAAAATGTAAGATAATGCATCTAAAATATAAAAAGCAATCTTTTTAATTAAGACTTTGTTTAGAAGGATCATGGCCAGAATTATTTTTTAACTAAGAATTATTTTTAGAGTTTCTGAAGCAGCTATCGGTGAAAAATAATTCAATTTCTCTTCTACATAAGTTTCTAGCCCAAGGCACTCACAGTATCACTTTTACAGAAACATCCTTCACCGTACTAAATAACAGAAGCTACAAGACAAAAACACATCGCCCTCTGACAAATTAATTTTCGCAATTAAACCCAAGGCCACAAAGGGTCCTTCTTTGCTCACACATACTGATAGTTCACTAATTATCCTGTGATCCATTAAATCAACATGCAATTCCCCACGCAAAGACTGACATTAAAAATTTCCTATATCAACAGTTAATTGCCAGCTGCAATCATCAAGTGAACAACGTCAAGTTAGCGCGAAGGGAATCATTTGCATTCCGTATGCACAACCAACTCCCAGTTATCCAAAATGCTCATCCATTGCAGCAGGAATTTGCCGCTAAAGTTGCATCGCACTGCAGTGTTCGCTTGCATATAAAATTGAAATTTATTCCTATGAACATTAGAGGTTCGGTTAATTAATTGCCATTAATTTACAAAGCTATAGCATGCCTTGCCAGCCCTGGGTTGTTGTTTAATTACAGAAGTATTTGTACTGCGAATTTGTTGAGAAATGTTGATGGTGTTGGCTGGCTGTTTGTCACTCTCGTCCTCCGTCTGCTCTTTTCGTCTCACACCCTGCCGCTGGCAAGTTAAGCCCTCCTTTCTTGCAGGCAGCCAGCGCTCATATTTTAAATTAGTTCATCGCCTAAAACTAATTACTGTACCAACAATCATAAAAAATAGAAGTGATGTAGAAATTAACACCAAGCAACATACTGTACTGTACTTGTAGGGCAGACAGTTATTTATGTAAAGTGTCAATTAGTTCAACGAGGCGCACTTAATAAAAATTTATTTTTAGCATTTATGAGGCCTTTGTCTGTTGTCTGTAGATTATCGTGTAAATGCGTTGTACATTGTTATCGCAGAGAAAAATATAAAAAAAAGTTTTAAATTTCTTTCTCTTCATTGATTGCACTTGAGAGGGTAATTGTATATTGTAATAGAAGACAGACAGGATTGGTTATTAAACTGACTAGCGGACCACTGATGAAAGCCTACAACAAACTAGCAGATTGAGGACATGCTGACTGTTAAACAAATGGATGGACTATTTTCTTTGATTTTAGACTAACGTACTAAATACCATATTGATACCGAATGATTGACTTATGGAAGAACTGTTATCTAAATAACCAGATTCAGTAAAATAGCTCAGGAACAAAGAAAAGTCTAGGAAATAGACAAAGGGGCAACAGGATAGCCAAAAAGTATTTCTTTTGGTAATACTGCATCGTTAAGGACTTAAAATACAATGCTAGCAAACTCAGCAGTCTACAGCTGACATCATAGGAGCCTTAAACACTATATTAAACCTTTTATCTCCTGAAATTTTGTCAAATATGTCCTCCCGATATGTAATGCCCAGAAAATCTGGGTAAGCTTGTACCAGACCATGCGGGCACTACAACACACTGCGCACAGTACCTAAAGGTGCTGCAGAACATGATAAGTAGAAGACCCAGTTTAGCAGCGTGGCGACCATTGAGCCACAATTCTAACAACATCCTTCGGAGATATTGCTAACAACTCGGTGATTCTACATAACGTTCATCACATGGCCCTATTGGTCACTATACTTCACCTTATTTGTCAATAAGTAGTAAAGAAAAATAATTAGTTTCTTGACTGAGCCCATTTGGCAGAGCTAACTCTTTCCATTGAACCAGTGTCCATAGTGAAGCCATTCTCATTACCCTCTATGTTACTGTGTCCTGGCATCTATAAGATGGTTATGTCCAGGAGTTGGCTAATCGGAGCCAATTCTCTAACAAGCTTTGAGGTATTGATGGTCATAGGAAACTGTTTTTATGGCAGATTGTCTACACATATACCAACCCATTTCCAATTTGTGCTTAATACTCTACAAGCCTCCCTTATCGTTTTTTTTTATATATATTTGCCTGAAATATGCTAGTCGATTCAGGAAGACTTGGACATCATTGGGTTCGTTAGTCAGTCTGTCAGTGTAGTGTAGATTGACAAGTCCAGTTGCCCCGTTACTGTCCTACCTTCCAGTTTTCTTTAGTCAGAAACTCGATACCAAAGTTGGCATCTAAGTTTGAGGATGCAGTAGTCGGTTGAAGATGATCTTACCAACTGTTTTGTTGCTAGCTATAGAGCGCTGCATGCTCTCTTAGCCTTACATTCTCTATTCAACCTCCAGCTGGGTTTCCTGTCCTGCTTCAGAGATTAGCACGAGTGTCTGACCGTTGCGTTTTGGCAAGACAAAATTCGGTATTTTTGACTTAACAGTGAAAAGTACCATTTCAGTGTTGCCAGAATTTTACTCCAGGCCACAGCTGGTCGCCCAGGAGCTAGCCCTGCTAACCAATCACGAAAGAGTACTGTCCTGATACAAGTATCTCTACGTCATCTGTATACGCGATAGCTTTCTTCATTTCAAACTTATGTGGTTATGTTTATAACCAGCAGCCACAGTAAGGGCGATATTACCCCTCCTTGGGGAATGCCTCTGCCGACTGATTTGGTGAAACTACTACCAGCCGGATTAACATGGATTTCACTGCTTCATAGCGTGGAAATGATCCATTGTATTAGGAGTTGCCATCCACCCATAACTGAGTGAGAGCTTACTGGACGGCATCAGTGTGGACATTGTTGAAGGCACCTTCTATATTGAGGAAGTTGGCAAGAGTGTATTGTTTGAAGTGAAGGGAGTGTTCAATTATGCCTACTACCTCGTAGAGGATCGTCTTGTAGACCTGCCTTTAAGGTAAGCATGTTGGTATTGTTATACAGCCTCTAGTAATTTGGAGGCCGCGTCCTCCTCTGGATCGTTCTCATTTGGGGGGATCCGCAACACTTTCACTTTGGCTTGCTTGATGCCAAACCTAAGCATAAGCAACACTCTGTCTAGAGCTTTCAGCACTCCTCATTGATGATGAGCACCAGGGACATATTATTATACATCGACTCTTTGGCTTTCAGCGCGCTCCAGTTTCTCATTGTTTCGGGTTTTGCAGCCTTTTCGTTGTCTATCTCCATCTTAGAAAGCCAAATGCGAGCCTTCAGCCCCGCCTCGGAATCTCCTTGCATGGGATTAGCTTGATCTTCAAGCTCTCCCAGGAGACGCCTGGTTCTCGTATTTAATGATCCGAAAGCTCCTTAGGAACTCGGAGCATTCGAACGATACTAGTGGATCCTGTGCCTTATCCAAGAGGTGGTCCATCACCAATGCAGACAGGCGAGTCCAGAGAAGGCCTTACATATATAGATTCGGTTTGCTGCTCTTCAAAACCAAATCGATGAGCGTCACGTTTAGGTGACTGCTGGCCACTTCTTTGTTAGAGAGTTTAAGAGCCCCGGCTTTATCAGCAGAGGAAGCTGCGGATTCCTCGCTCTTAGCCACCTTAGAATTTACACCGGAAGATGCCTGGGTGAGTCTACCATTCGTCGGGAGCCTGGCCTTCTTCGTTACCTTACTGGTACATTTCGAGACTAACATTTTTGGCGTGTGACAGGAGTAGCAGGAATGGCAGACAACTTGCTGCTGCTCTGCCTTTTTCTATACTCCTCTATCACTTTCTGGTATAGGAGAGTGTCTTCAGCGTTTCTGTCTTGAGAAGTACCCGCCCACCGGTACGCCTGCTTCCAACGGACGTCTGCGGAACCGCGCTTTTCGGTTTGCTGCCTAGGGTCGGCACCTTCGATCACCCTAGGTATATTTCTTATTGTCTGACTGGGTAGTTGATATCGTACTCGCACTGCTCTGTAGCCAAACACCTTGACTGGTGCTTGCACTACAACAATCCTCAACCGTCTTATGATTTGACGCTAAGAGACTATTTTCGGACAAGCTACCTATCTCAGTCCTCTCCTTTTCCTTAGAAAGGCGGTCCATTCTGGCATAGCCGACGCATCAGTATAATGCGCTCATAAAACCAACACGCTTAAGGGGTTTGCACCCTTATAATGCTTAGCACAACGTGGGCGTTAGGAAATTAGGAAGAGGAAAATATGAGATGTCTATGCACGAGTGTCTTAAATGACTGCAGATGATACAAATGCGGAAGCACAGAATCGGGCAATTCATTCCACATAGTTATTGTGCGGCTAAAGAAGGAATCTCTGAATTGGTTAGTACGTCTGAAGATAGGCTTAAAGGCAGACCCGTGGACTCGAGTTGAGGCACGGGTACTACGGATGGGTCCGAGAATGGGTGTGATGCATCTAGATATTTCTTTTGAACAACGCTTGTGCAGATAACAAAACAGTGACAAGCAGGAAATATTCATACGATTCGATTATTTTCGCGATATTTTCGTCACCAATAAGTTTCATCACGCGGTTCTGACTTCTGTCTAGTAGATGCAATGTCGTCTTGGGGGCATCTACCCAGACAATACAGTTGTGTTTAAGCTTTGGGCGAGTATATGCCTTGTAAATAGTAGCCAGTTTTGAAGGAGTGAAGTACATCTTGCAACGTTTTAGGAAACCTACAAATTTTGCAGCATTCTTGGTGATGGCAAAGCTTCCAACGAAGCTTGTTGTTGACGCACATACCAAGAATTGCGAGTTTGTCAGTTTCTTCGATGCAAGATCCATTTATGGATAAAAGTTGGGGGGTTAAATTACGCTTGTAAAACAGAAGACAGCATTGGGTTTTAAAAGTGTTATATATAACTCTATTATGTAGTCCCCATCTTGTTATACTGTCAGAATTTAACGTTCAAGTTCAAATCAGAAAGAGTGTCGGAGATAGAACAGAGCCTTGGGGAACACCAGCGTTTATGCGGTGAACATTGGATTTGAATCCCTTCACTACGACCTGAATTGAACGGTCATAAAGGTAGTTGCTAGTCCAATCGAGCACCGCCTTATTAATTCCATAGTCATTCAAATGCCCTGGAAATATCGAGTGCAACAACTTTCCTTTCACCAAATTTCTGAATAGACTGGTTCCACTTTTCAGTGAGATAAGCCATCAGGTAACCTGTAGGACGTTGCCTATGAAAACCGTACTGCTGGTCGCTAAGGATTTTACGTGATTCAAGGTATTGCATAAGATTACGATTGATCAGGTACGTTTCGAGGCACGAAGGTCGGTACGAGAAAAGAGATGATGGTTCACCTTTTTTAGGAACAGGCTGGATAAAGGCTGATTTCCAATTCCTTGGGACGACTTCAGAAGAATAAGAAAAATGGGAAAGCTTTTCCCGGGCGCTCCGCCAACCGGACACATGAATCCATGCTTTGCCGTCACTACCACGGGAGGGGTGTACTATTGCCTTAACCTAAACAAAGCGCCACCTCGATCGTATTCGCACTATATGGTTTACAGAGACTTTGTTAGGACGCATATTCCGGGAAAGTTTCAGCTCAATCGGCTGTCCAGTTTTTGAGTTTTATTATCGTATTACAAACCAACAGACATTCGTTTTTATATATGTAGATTATACTATGTACAAAGCAGCGCAGCGCATAGCACACAGTCATTATAATGCCCGACCGTTTATTCGTAGACTTTAGTTGTTTAGTTACAAAATTGGTCGCCACGAAATGCCCTTTTATTTAATATATAGGCTATGTCCATTCTAAATATTGGTGAAAGAAATTTTGAAATCGGTCCAGTAGTTTTGAAGATTACCTCCTACACACAAACCAACATTACCTCTTTATAATATTAGTACAGATATGTGTTCAAAGTTTTAATAAAATCGGGCTTTACGAAGTGAAAAGAAATTGATCACAGACTCACAAGCCACAAACAAACACACAGTCAAATACGGACGCGAAGTTAATATAGAGAATTTAAAAATAAGAAAAAATGTCGGAGACAAAACAGAACCTTGGGGAACACCAACATTAAAAGGGTGAATTTCAGACCAAAAACCATCCGAAACACGCTACATTCGGAATACCGGTTTGGTAGCTAGTATATCATGCAGTTATTATGATTTTTTTAAAAGAAATTTTAAACTTCAACCATTTATTTGACTTTCTTTATCTAGACCATTTTTGAGGTTTTATGAGGGCAATTTGGAATGACCTCAAAGGCTAATATTGTAACTAAATTTCCCAAAATCACTGAACTTTTTTGCTTTTCCCTGAGCGAGAAGTGTTGGAATGAAAATTTAACATGGATTTGTGAAGAGTAACCGCTGTTACATTTCAGACACTCACACACCTGCCAAGTGCAGCATGCAACCCACAATTTTTTCCACGTTGAACTTTGGAATACCTATAAAGTTCTGAATGCCATGTACACTTGAGAGTACAAATATAGCCTTTAGTTCGTAGAACTTTAATTAAAAATAAAAATGAAAAAATGCCTTAACCAACACCTTTCTAGCTTTCGAGTATGTGGTATACAGTGAAAATAACCATTTTGGAACAAAAAACAAACAACGAAACCTCAAGTGTAAACAATACGGAAAGTTATCGTGATGGCTTCATTGCATGCGATGCGATTGAGGGCAGCCGACCGCATCCAGCCATTAAATCAAAGTTTGCACATCTAATTTGGAAACTTTTCCTAATGAGGAGCAGCAGCAAAAGTGGGAAGGTACAGTCAGATGAAGGATGTACAAAAATGTGAAAGCAAAATGATTGCTGCGTATGACACGTTGCTTCGGTTCACGAAAGGAAAGAAAGAAACTTCCATTTTTCCAAACTGAGTTTGGCTTGCAGTTGTCAACGCTCGCGTGTTAGTTTAAGAGATCAGTTTTCTTCCGATTACCAACTGCCGGATTGCAATTGCACTGTGTATGGCCACATTAATTGGACAAAGAAAAGCTCCCTTGAATGTTCTTCAATTTGTTCAACAATAAGGATACTACTCTTCTAGTCGCCCAATTTGTTGAACAAAAACTTATTTGTCTGTCCTGCCAGTTCACTCATTGCGATTTCAACATTTCGCTAGCTCATGTCGACGAGTCCTGCAAAACATATCCTTGGGAATTTCCAATTTTGCACCCCAATCCAAAAAAGAAATCCAATTTCGAATTTCATTCTTCTGCGCTGCATTATTTATTGCAGTGAAATAACTTAACGACTCTGACGATAAATAGCCATATGCGACAAGTATAGAATGTCCTTTCACATGAAATATTCGAGTATTTCTTCTATCCGCTTAGCAGAGCGTTTATCCTGCTGTTTGGCGGGAACTGCAAATATGAAGATATACGAACATGAAAAGATTTTCTTGGAGAAAAATGCACAAAAAGGATATAAATCTGAGACTAGACGATAATGGATGTTTGAACTGCAACAGCAATGCAGTTTTGTTAGTCCTTATGTTGGAATGTGCGCTGTGTATGTGTGTGTGTGTGTCTGTGTATAATGTCAATATAGGGTATTTAACTTTTAGAAAAGCTTTAGTGACACATTCAAGGAAATGCTGTACTTGTCGACTTATTTGTACCGAATTATAGGAGTTGTGCAATCAGGATTATCGTTTAAAACGAGATGAGTTATCCAGTAATGTATAGGAGCATGTTTCTTACTACTAACAAAGTGCCATATTTTAAAAGAACCTTATTTGTTCTTGTTGAAAATTTAAATTTTATTAAAAAACTAACGGAAATACCTGCCGTTTCCCAACGCGCTGACCCTTTTAACAAATTGCAAAAGTTCACAAATTCACACTGGTGATTACTTATTTTTCACGATTACGATTATCACTATTAACATAGACTTACTTTTCAAGTAGTCTGAATTGAGTTCCAAATGATTACTGACTTACCACCTCAATGAACCAATTCAATATGGAGCGAAACCCTAATTTGTTTAACTCTACATGGGGTAACCAGGATCCTTGGAATTCCCCCGCTGATTCGCCAGCGGCCTGGGCATCCGATATGCAGGCCCAAACCCCATCGATGGCTGAAGGTCTCAGAGGCAGCACACTACTGGCTATGTGTGAGGATTCACTTATTAGTGAGTCATATCATCGGAAGGCAAGAAGTTGACTGAGTCAACTTCTCTTGACACAGGTTTAGATTCGACGGTCATCTATTGCAAGGAGAGCTAATGAGTTTTAATCTGATGGACCTCTTCTTAGGGAAGGGAAGGAAGGTAAAGGTAGTTGGTCGAGTACCTAGTACTATCACTGGTTTGGATGATCAGGTTTCAATTGGTCTGACAGACAGTTCAAGGAAAGCGAAAGACAGTAACTATCTTTATTCCTAAACAAGTGTCCATGGGCTTCTCGTCACCGAGAACGAGCAATCCTGTAACTCGAAATATCACTGAGGTACAGGAGAGAATCGGTGAAGTGGATGAGACAACACTGGGCACTATAAAGCCTGTGCTAAAGTCGAAAAGGCGATGGGGAAAGAAGAAGAGGCGTGAAAGATTGGCTGAAATTAAAATGGCTGCCGATCTCTAATTCATTTTCCACGGCCGGCAAACGACCTTCGGGAACTTGTCAAATACTCAAGTCGCCAATAAGAAGAGGAGGAAGAAGAAGAAAAGGAAAATCCATTCCAATTCTAACTTAACTTCGGAATCTCTGACTACAGCACTGAACACGGGACCTGCAGCAGAAATGGACTACATGCCCAGTAGTTTAGAGGTTTTAAAACTCGCTGAGGTAGACAAGTCGACACAGAGAAGTAGCTATTCTAAAATAGCAGTCAAAGTATTGACAGCTGTTATATCAGCGAAGATGTCCAAAAAAACAACTTGACTTTGTCCAAGAATGCCTTTGGGAATTTGTGGTGGAAAAAGATTCACTAACATTCGAGGGAATGAGCCTAGATCAGGGCACCATCAAAGTGCAATGTTCCAATGAACACTCCTTCGAATGGCTTTTATCAAAGGTGGAAGTTTAACCAGCCTTTGAAGGCAGTAGCTTCTTCGTCAGCAGAGAGGAACGTCAAAAGCTGAAGCAATCCGCTTGCCTGAAAAACTCCGGAAGCATGCGGAAATTGTGAAGATTCTGAAAGAAAGGTTCAGATTGCGTCCCTACTACTTTCTTGGTCGTGTCGCAGTGCTCGTCAAGGGAAGTGGCTGGAAGTGGTTACTGCTCCGCTATGCAGTAGTAATGCGAAGTTGCAAACATCACCTCAATTAATTCTTGTGCAAGAGCCATGGGTATATCGTGGACGTATCTGTGGCGTAGGCATGATTAATTTGGGCACTGTCTTTTATCATGAAGGCAGTAATCGTCCTTGGGCCTGTTTGATAATTCCAAAAATTATCTCAGCCAATTCTGTTCTCAAGATCTTGTCGCAGTTAAAATATCTTATCAGATACATATGTGGGAGAAAGGTAGAACTACTGTGGCATCTGCTTATCTCCCATATATGTCCATTAGCCCCCCTCCATCAAGGGAAATGATGCAACTGGTCAGATACTCTGAATCTAACAATCTGGCTCTAATTGTTGGATGCGATGCGAATTCTCAACATACCGTCTGGGGAAGCAGCAAATGCAATAACAGAGGACTTCAACTGTTGGACTATATACTTTCCACAGACTAAGTAATAAATAACATTGGCAACGAGCCAACATTTATGAATGGAATGAAGTGATTGATCTAACCTTGTCAAACGACAAGATGATCAACCAAATCAAAGGATGGAAAGTGATGAGAGACATCTCATTGTCCGACAATTGATACATTGGCTTTCAGTTAAGCGCCGAATTTAACACAATTCCCGCCTGAAGAAATCCAAGAAGAACTGACTGAACGAAATTCCAAGAGTCTCTTTAAGCTAAAACTAGTCTTTGGAGGCGCAAACGGAAGCTCACAAACGAAGCTGAAATTTAAGAAAGAGCACAAATTATGTGTAAATCCTTAATAGATAGCTTTGTTGAGTCCTCTTCAGTCAGAAAGGAGTGGAAAGGGAAAAATGTTCCCTGGTGGAACAGTGAACTTAAAAAACTTCGCAAGGTCTTACGGAAGCTTCTAAATAAAGCCTTAAAAATAGATCTTGAAAGCGACTGGGAGACTTATACGAGTATACAGAAAGAATATAAGGCAAAAGTTAAGTAGTCTAAGTTAGAGTCCTATAGGAACTTCTGCTTCGAAATAAATTAGCTAAGAGAAACAGCAAGGCTCTGCAAAATCTTGCAGAAGGACAGCAGAGCCAATCTCAACTCACTCAGGAAATCTGATAGCACTATCACTTACTCTCTGTAGGAGGTCAATGACATTTTTACTCCACACTCACTTCCCAGGAAGCAGAGTGCTAAGAGAGACTAATAGTGTAGTGTCAACTTGGCTCCAGATGGAATACATTTCACCAGACATGACTGGTATGTATGAAGAAGGAAAGGTCGGTGGCTTAATCGGAGGCAATGGAATCCTCTATGTCATCTTTCTAGGATTTTAAAGCACCAGGTCCAGATGGTATGTACCCAATTAGGTCGAATGTACACAAAAGAAATCCCTTATATGTGAATCAACACGCCTATCAGCGTGGTAAATCCTGTGAGTCTGCTCTTCATGATCTTGTTTTCAGGATTGAAAAGAGCATGATGAACGGAGTCTTCACCATACGGATGTTTATTGATATTGAGGGAGCTTTTTACAATGCTACATTTTCGATAAGGCTCTATTCTTGAATGGTGATGTAAAATATATTATATAAGTTTATAGAACCGTTTTGTGACATACATTGATATTGATATCTCTCTATTGCTAATTGTATAAATAATTTGGAGCCGAGCTTTAAATTCGATAGTCAATTTATTTGCGAATCTTTTTTGAAATACTGCTGCCGGGATTTAGTTTATCCTCTATCGGTATCCTATATCATCATCATATATGTATAATAAGTCACTGATAAGTTTCTCTCTTGTTGAAAAACAAGTTCTATTTTACCAATTCCTAAGAGTGGATCTAAAGCGGTTGTTGAAAATAACAGACCTATTTGTAAATTGGTTAGTATTCCAAAATTTTGTGAAATTATTAAAGATGTGGGCGCCGTAGCTCAGTGGATATGCAGTGCATGGCTTCTGACCAGTAGGTTCGTGGTTCGAATCCCAGTAACACCAAAAGTATTTTTCACTTCATCAACCACCCGATAAAAGTATTTGGACTCGCGTCGTTTTGGTGTCGTGTTGGTTTTTTTGTATTGTTTTTTTCAATGAATCAGAGATAATTCTGAGAAAATAATCTGAAACCGGCTAAAAACGTGAGGAATCTGTTATATTGTAATTCACATTCCTTTTTAATAAACGGCATATCCCAACTTTTTGCGACGAAAGTCATCAGGGACTTATCCCTTGGCATTGAGTCCTTTAAAAAAAAAAAAAAAAAAAAAAACTATGATTGACAAGTATCACGCAGTTAAAATTGGTAAGCCACTGAATTGATATGCTGATGATATGTAATAACAGTGTTAGAACCACTTTGTGAGTTAGTCACATAGTCAGTTAGTAAACAGAAGATGAAACGCCTAATTAGATGCAGAAGAAATCGATGACTGCAATCCTGCGATATTTAACAGGAACTTCCGTTCAAACAACAGTGGATGCCGATGTATTATGCATCATTAGGGGCGTACCAAGTATTTGGTTCACTTCCCTCCGTTCAGTCTCTCTCTCTGTCAGAGTTTTTCACCACCCGCCAGTGCAACTGATCGCGTCACAATACTAATCGGAAAATATCGTATCCATTTTACTATGGAATATTTTTGCTGATCATATCAAAGTACAGAAACAGAATGCGTAAACTGCTCCATGGCAATAAGAACGCTCTCACACACACACAAAGTATACTACAAATTACTCAAACAATTTCCGTAACGAAATTTTTCGTCACTTACTTTCAAAAGCATACTCCATAACGCTCATTACCTTTTGATGAAATTTATAACATTCCGTGCGTGCCTTCTGTGCGCCCAGACAAAGAGTGTCACTTTGGAAAAGTTTGAAAGTTTTACTCTGGCATTTAACTTTCGCCGCTGAACTAAACTCCTTCCGCTTGAGTTGAAAGTTGAAACAAACGAGGGCCAGGAGGAGTATATATGTGGGGATCTGGGCAAGCTCCTTTCAGCTGCAGATGAAGGGAACGCATTTTAAGGCAAACTTTTTGCATTACATACTAAAGTTTGTCTTCCGAGGCACTTTAAAACGCATTTGTGAAATTCTTAGCAACCGACTGCGTTGGCAGTTTTCAGCATTTTCCTTGATTTCCGCCGGTTGATTTGAACACAAAGTACATGCTGCGCTGTCATGGGATAAGAAGTGATTTTTTTTAATAAATTGTGCAAAGTTTTTCTCACAGGTCACAGGCATCCGTTGCAATGTTAAAGTGTAACCGTTTAGTGGTTAAATGAAACGACACACTTTTACTCAATGACGTGACTTAAAAATACGAGGGCTAAACTATGCACAACAATTGCAACATTTCAGAGTAAATGGAAGGTCCAAAGAGTACGAGTAAAAGGAGTGTAATACGCTGGACATTATCCTTGGCCATAAGAATCTTCTCTGCGTATAAATCTCACGGCTTAGATAGCATCTTCATCTTATTTTTAAGTCCTTTCACCTCTCTAGGGGCATAGGGCGTCATCTACGACTACGCGCCATCCTGTTCTGTTCTCTGCAACGCGTTTGAGCTGACAAGGACTCCCATTCCCAAGGATCCTTCTCGACTATCCTGCGCCACGTTCTTCTAGGGCGACCCGCTGTTCCTGGGTCGCTCACCCATCCACTAGATGGTATATTTCGATGGAATTGTCGTCGCGCCGTAGTATGGGTCCAATCCACTGTGGCTTTCTCCTTTGCACAATAACGTTTATAGGTTCTTGGTCCGCTCTCCGGTGAAGTTCGTCCTTGGATATACGAGTAGGCCAGAAGATCCTCAAGATGATACGTAGCTATTTGTTCACATCCACCTTTCAAGTACCGCACCCATACAACAGTACTAATTCGACGTTAGAGCGGAACATTCGAAGTTTAGTTCTTAAGCTGAAAACATTGCTTCTCCAGACTCTCGATAGCATTCCAAAGTATTTTTCACGGTGTCCCACCTCTCGCGAAAGTTTGACAAACGTCCGAGAGTAATAACTTGTCACGGACAGCTTATCAATTCGCCGTTTGGATCCGGCATTAAATTGTAGGTCCCTCCATTTGTGTGCAAAAATATGCATGCTCAACAAAAATGGTTGCGAGAAGCCAGGCCTTGGACCACATGGTCTATCGCGCCGATATTAAGTTGTCTTAGTCCATCGAATTGCATTGTTCCCTACCGTCGGTGCTGCACGGAGTACATCGCTAATGACCACCAGGAATAATAACGGTGATAGTATGCACCCCTGACGTATTCCACTTTGGACTTTAAATTCCTCGGACACCTTAACGTTGTGCAGGACGTGACATTTACTTTCCTCGTATGTAACTTTGATAATAACTATAAGTTATTCTGCCTCCCCCCCCCCTCTTGCGCAGGGACAACCAGATAGCATCTCGATTTAAGCTGTCAAAAGGCTTCTCGAAGTCGATGAACAGTAGATGTAGCGGATATCTGTACTCGTTAGATAGCCTAGATAGCATACAGCCAGAAAAAGTCATTAGAGCTATCGACTTACTGGCAAGTGACGATTTTATCTTCGTCTTATATATGTTCGCAGCATCTGAAAAAGAGCGCGATTGGGGTTCATCCCTAAAGCTGGCAGAAAAGGGACGAATCAGCATAAGATTTCAGGTCTTTAAGTCTCTCTTCGTTCTTACTAAAGGCTCTGAACCGCATTCTCGACTAACAGCGTCTTATATCTGACTAAAAGATATTGAACAGTTGGCAGCCGGTCCGAATCCCGGATGAAGGAAAAGGGTTTGAGGGAACGGAGAAATCCAATCCTCAGTAAACTTCTATTCCACTTGTAAAGATAACTGGTCGCTAACGGTCCCTTCCGATGCTCTGGCAAGGTCGGTTGTATGAGTACCTTATTCTGATACGACGTCGACGTTTGTCAGAATGGACCTAGTCGTGGGATCTATATCGAGCACCACAAAAAAATTTTTTCAGAAGGAGTAGAGGACTGAGCTATGTAGTTCGTCCGAATCTCCTGGCGTCAAGTCAGGCAACGGGATGAGTGTAGCGCAAGCACCAGTTATGGTACTTAGCTACCGGGCAATTCGAGTACTATTCATAGTTCTCCTCTACCCAGTCTGACGACAACAGTGTAACCAAGGTACGGTACGAGTGTACAGCCCTAAAGAAGCAGAAAAAAAAAGTGAAATACTGCAGGTACCCGTCTGCAACAAGAGTATCGGTGGGCTGTCTGAATTATTGACAAGATCGCCAAGAATATGGCAGCGGGTACTTGTAACGATAGAGATGCCGAAGACACCCTTCAATACCAGAAAGTGGTGGAGGAATACAACGCAAACCAGAGTTGCAGCAAGGCCTGTCCGAATTCTTGGCAAGATCGCCAATAATATGGCAGCGTGTACTTCTCACGACAGAGAGGCCGAAGACACCCTCCGATACAAGTGGCAGAGGAATACAACACAAGACAGAGTAGCAGCAAGGCCTGTCCGAATTCTTGACAAGATCGCCAATAATATGGCAGCGTGTACTTCTAACGACAGAGAGTCCGAAGACACCCTCCAATACAAGAAAGTGGTAGAGGAATACAACACAAGACAGAGTAGCAGCACGGCCTGTCCGACTTGGTGATGGACCACCTCTTCAACAAGGCACAGGGTCAACCAACCTCGTTCGACAAAAGGCAGGCCAAACTTAAAGTGTTCGTCATCATGATAGAAGAACTCTGTGTCAGAGGCACTGACGTTAGAGGTCTATCCAACACAGAGTTTAATTTCAGCTCGTCGGAGTTAACAGGCGTGAAGACAGAGAATACAGGTGGAGGTCACCTTCTCATATCCTCAGGCTATTTTCCGCACGACGATCCCGCACTTTTGAAAAATGTATAAGCGAATCGAGAGGGGATAACGTCCTAATGAGATGTGATGCCAATCTTAGGCACAGTCTCTGGTGAACATCGGCAGATAACGCACGGAATGAGTTATTTGATTTTCTTATAAAACATAATCTTAAGATATGCAATAATGATAGGACTTCCACCTTTATCTTTCCGAGATTGTACAGGTACAATCGATGGGAGTAGGTAATAGATGTTATATTGACTACTAGCAATTTTCAAATCAGGGTCTCCAACAAGACTGTTTTCAGTGTCAACTATTATTCCGATCATAGTATATAATGTTCGACCATTATCTCCAGTCAGAGGCCTCATTCCTGGATGGAGTTCTGTCAATCCATTGTGTCTTCCAATGACTCGACCAGAATACGAAGTTTCTATCCAAAGAAAACTCTTGTCCGACCCTTATGAGAAGATCGGATGGCAGTTGGCTGAATCTTTTGATATTCTAGCAAAAACCCACTTACCCGCGTGCTTAGCTCACTGACTGAGAAGTCCTGAAAGAATTTGACACCATGCGAAGTGGACAGCATTATAACCCACGAAAAGGTTTCCTGGTACATTCGCACTTTATCTCCGTATAAATCGCCTTGACGGGATTCAACCTATCATGGTTAAGAAGACTATAGGGGTGTCGACCTCTTGGCTAGTGAATACTTTCAGAAGTTCCCTACGACTTAGCTATGTACCCTGCAGTTGGAGAAGAGTACGAGTGGTTTTCATCCCCAAAGAAGGCAGAAGAGGTCATTAATCTGCGTAAGATTTTAGACCACTTAGTCTATCGTCGTTCTTGCTGAAAACGCTGGAACGAATCTAAGACTGAGGTTAAGTTTCGAAGATCAAAGTATCAAAATACCAGAATGCTTACTTTAAAGGCAGGTAAACGAAGATACGGCTGTATGAAAATAACAGAATGCTTACCTTAAAGGCAGGTCCACAGAGACAGTCTTCCACGAGGTAGTACGCACAATTGAACACTCCATTTAATTCAAACAACACACCTTTGCCAACTTCCTTAATATAGAAGGCACCCTTAACAGTGTCCACATTGATGCCATTCTGGAGGCTCTTACTCAGTTAGGGATGGTGCAACTTCTAATACAGTGGATCATCTCCATGCTAGGTATCAGGGTAGTCCATGGCAATCTGGGCAGTAGCAGAATCACCAAATGACTCGACAGAGGCACTCGCGGTGATATCGCCTCTACTGTGGCTGTTGGTAATAAACAGGGTCCTCAGGACACTTGAGATGGACAGGACGAAAGCTATTGCGTAAGCAGATGACGTCGTGATACTTGTATCAGGACAGTACCATTCCGTGATTAGTGAGTTCATGTAAAGGGCTCTAGGCAGGTTTAACTCCTGGTCGACCGGCTGTGGCCAGGTGGTTAACTCTGGCAAAACTGAAATGATACTTTTTACCACTAAGCCCAAAATACCGGACTTTGGCCTGCCAAAGCTCAATGGTTAGAGACTCACGCTTACCTTAGAAGCAAAATATCTCGGTCTTATTCTGGTTTTTAAAATCATCTGGAATGCGAACACAGAATTTAAGAAAGCATCAGTAGGCCTCTATATGCCAGCAATGGTAAGAAATAGGGCCTCCAGCCAAGGATGGTTCTTTGGCTGCACACAAATGTTGTTATCTGAATTCGCACTTATAGACTGCTAGCCTGGTGGAATTTCCGACTAGGGGATACTGGAGGACGGAGAAGTAGCGAGGCAATTTTACGTTTCATTCTACACAAAACGATTCGAGATGAATTGGCAAAGAAGTACATCACTGGACACTGGCACGTTGGAAAGAGTAAGCTCTCCAATGAGCTCAGTCAAGGAACTACTTCACTTCTTCACTTCTAAGTTATAACTAAGGACGAACAGCCTGGTCAACTGCGCTATATCAAGAGCGTTATGGCTCTTCTACCAAAAAAAAAGAAGGAAAACCTTCGAGTTGATGCCATTAACTTGGTAGGATAATGCAAGTGTTGTTGTTGCTATCAGTATAGTAAGTAGGCAGCCACGAAGCCTAACTTGGTTTTTTACACAACACTTTTTATAGGAACTGCAAGGAGGTTAACGAGGAAGAGACTCTCAACCACTTTTTTTGCAAATTACTGGAGCTAGCTTAGGTCAGACTCTCTCTTGCTTTGAGAAAACCATTGCCTCAAAGAGCATTTGGAGATTGTAAGTCTGTGGTAACAAAATGGTGTGCTTAAGCGCTAATAACGTCTCGCAAGTACAGCAGTGACCGCCATTCTACCAACCTTCCTATAATGGACAACATAATTGACAACAAGAAGCAGAATATTTGCAAATAAAATCAGGAAAAGGTAACGATACTCATAATGAGATAAAGCCATACAACTTTAGTAGGAGGAACCCGCTTGGACAGTATTATCATGCTCCCGTTCTATGTCTATATATCTATATATATATATAGCCTTTCTAGAGCCCAAGGACATCAATTCAAATAACTAATTCCCCTTTAATAACTGCAATTAATTACGCATTGTTTGTCCATTAACAGACTACGCTCTTCTGTGTTGTGAAACATTCCTGCAGTTCCACTTTCACGTTACTGCACTAGAAATTCAACGTTGACTCTAAACTAACAACGGCTACACCTCTCTTCTTCATTACATTCTGCTTTATTACTTCAACATGTCGAAAAGTCCTTGTAGTTGACCTCGAAATTTCCGAACAAGCTCTTGAAATCTCTGCCAGATGACAAAAACATTCTTTATGTGAAACAAAGCATAAATTGCTAGTTCCAAGACATAATAATGCATACCCACCTAGTGGAACCGATAGTAAATTTTCATTGAGAAAGCCAACTAACTAAAATCGGTGAGTATTCTCCAAAAAGCGTCCAAATGAAGGCTTAACTTTACCCCACGAGAACAAAACAAAGCAAAACCAAAAGAGGAAGTTGCGACGAGCGATGCTCATATGGAATATGGCGTTGGCGGAATTAATTTGGGTGATTCCGTTTTCGTTATGCGAGCAGTCGTTCATTCTCCAGCGTTAGTTAGTTGTATTTTTCGCCGATGGAACATTTGCATGCGTGCGAACGTAGACAGACCACAGAATGGCAAGGGATTAGCCTGGAAGCAAAACATCGAACCATTAGTCCGCACTCACATTGTGTATGGAATACAAAACCGAATCGTATCCTTTAGAAATTAATGCTTAGGCATCCCACACTGATGGTCTGTTCATGACTCCACGAATGATACAGCACGCAGTATACTATGTCCACGAATTTGTCTGTGCGGTGTTCATTATAAGCGCAGATTATGTATGGGAATTGGATCGTATCGGAGGAGAATTTCTATAGAATTCATCAAGTGCAGTTGGTTGGTTGCCTCCAATTTCCATCAAATCTGGTCTGGACGGCTAAATCTGGACTTCTGCTGTGAATTACTGTCCGCATACATTGCACATCATTCAGTCAAGAGCTGTCTTTTGAAGTAAATTAATTGACGTCGTCGTAGTGCAACAAAAATCACAGAAAATCTGTACACAGGACACCATATTATGCGGATTAAGAGGAATTGTTGATGCAGGGACTTGTCAGTATTCTACAAATGAATCTAACGAAGATAATGAGGTTCAAAGTTCAAAGTGAGATTTAGAAATTAACGCTGCTTGGATTTTTTTATTCACTGATTGATATTGGTACACAATTCTGAGCGAATGTTGTTCGGATTTTGTAGTCAAACACAAGAATCCTTAGAGGTTTTTGGTGTTTTTAGTAATGATCTTTATTAAGGCTACAATTAGGTGTATTGTGTGATGAGAACTCAGCGGAGAGATCACAGAGTTTCTCAGCTCCGCTGACGAACATATTTCCTTATGGAAAATACGCCTACTTCTGGGCACTTATACAGAATGTGCTCAGATGATTCGTCATCTTCCGAGCAGAACCTACATTCCGTTTCTGAGCCTAGAATAATTATTTTAACGACATACCGAAAGCCACAGTGAACTGTGAGAGAACTCACCAGCTTTCTAATGCTATCCTTATATAGATTAGGGAAGTACGTAGATTGTAGAAGTACGGCCTGATTAACCGGTTAGATTGTCTAAGCCCTGAGACATTTTCATAATGGGCCTGGCAATGTTTGTGCTCCCAATTATTAATCAGCACTGCGACGGCAGCACAGTTGAAACCACAACACGCTTCAGGTTATATGAACGAAGATTCTGAGAAAGCCGTAGCTAGTTCATCTGCAGATTCGTTGCCTACAATCCCTTGATGACCAGGAACCCATCCGAATTTCACCCTGTTTTGTCTTTCATGAGATTGCAGTGCATCGTATCTGCTTTTAACTGATAAAGAGTCCATTAAGTTGGACGACAGCGCTTTAAGTGCTGCCTGGCTTTTTGAAAAGATATATATCTTAGCACCCTTAATACTTTTACTAAGGTTTATTATAGCGCGTATTTCAATGGCATTTGGGTTTGTGCATTGTGATTGATCGGGAAACTACTGACTGCTCAATATTTGGTTTGAGCCAGTAGCCCAACAATCAATTTCGTGATGTAGTGCTTGCTCTACCTCCTAGTGGTGGTCCCCGGGCAACTATGTGTATAAATCCTTATATATGTAGGCTAAAATTGCAAGTGCGAACGGTCTAGCGTGAGTTAGCACCCTGCGGTACCGAAAAATGCCCACTACTGAAACCGACACAACGCCGCGTATAAGTAATGATCGAATAATGACGACTTTTGGCTATTGTACCCGGACTAAAATTGGTTTCTGGAATGTGAGGACGCTCCTTGACTCAGGGAGTGAAGTACCTCAAAATGCCCGATTTCTTCAACTGGAACGTGAGTTTCTTCGATATAATTTGGACAAACTGGGAGTAAGTGAAGTAAGATAGTTCGACGCGGGAGAGTACCAATCCCCAACGTGTAACATTGTGCTACTCTACTCCGACAAACCCTCCGGCAGTCCCCGTGAATCTGGAGTGAGTCTGCTGCTAACGCCAACAGCACGCAGAGGGTTAATTTCCTGACACCTACATGGTGATAGGATCTTATCGGTCAGATTTCGGACTAGAGTACGGCGCGTCACGATCATACAGTGTTACGCCCCAACGAATCCTTCGACTGAGGATGAAAAGGACCACTTCTACAATCAGCTAAGCGCTGTATTCAACGCAACGCCGAACGGAGATATTGTCATCGTGATTGGGGACTTGAATGCCAAGGTTGTGAAAAATGTTTTCACATCTGGAGCGGAAAGTATTGTTGGTAGAAGCCAGGCAAGACACAGCAAGTAGCTTACCGAGGATAACTGAAGGCGGATTGAAGAATGTAAGCTACTTAAAGCTCGTATTGTAGATATCCCAGCAGCAGCGAGGATCGAGTTAGAGTCCCTGTATCGAAGCAAAATGAGAGAAGTGAGAAGAACGTAGTGTAAGACATGACAAACGTAATTATATTAACAACCTGGCCTCAGAAGCAGAGGAAGCAGAGAGCAGGTGCGATAGCAGAAACGTTTACAGAATCACCAAAGATCTGACAGGAAGTCACCGCTGTAGCCAACATCCGGTGCAAGGCCTAGATGATGCCGTACTCGTTACAGATGAGGATCAGCTCAAGCGATGGAAGGAGCATTTCTCTACAGTCCTTAACCGTGTATTCGCTGACGATATGCACCAAAATCAAACGGAGCTGCCGGAAGTAACAATTTCCCGAATTCGCACCTCAACTCCCAGTAAAGATGGGATCGATTGCTACCGCGATCAACGCACTAAACAACAACAAGTCGGTAGTAATAGATGGTATACCCGCAGAGCTTCTGCGTGCCGCTCCAACGACATCAGCAGAGCTTTTATAACCTCCTGTAGAGAGAGCTTGGGAGGCAGAAAGTTTCCCCGACGAGTGGAAGAAGGAAATGATTGTCAAGCTCCCTAAAAAAGTTAGTCTTATGAAGTGCGAAAACAGGAGAGGCATTTGCGTTCCTCCTGCAGTTCCAAAGGTAATAGCAAAAGTAGTACTTGAGCGAATTAAGCGACATCTGGAAAATACACTCGATGCCGAACAAGCCGGTTTCCGCACTGGATCCTCCTGTGTCGACCACATCAACACCCTGCGGATCATTATTGAACAGTGCGTTGAATTCCGGTCACCACTGCACCTGCTGTTCATCGATTTTGAGAAGGCGTTTGACAGTGTCAACAGACAGTTTATCTGGCTCGCCTTGCGCAGGAGAGGTATACCCGATAAACTAATAGCTATTATTAAAGCAACCTATGATGGCTCTAAATGTCATGTGCTGCATAGAGGAAAGCTGTCAGAGGAATTCGAGATCCTAAGTGGGGTACGACAAGGTTGCATTCTATCGCCGATACTTTTTTTTGTTTGTGATTAGCGATGTACTTCGCGAAGCTTTATCTACTGGAAACGGAGCAAGCTAAGCAATGCAATGGAATCCGTTATATCAGGATGGTAGAAGAACGGGTCGTCCGAGAAATACATGGCGCAAAATAGCTGAGGAGGAGTCACGGCAATTGGGGAAGAGTTTGAGAGAGCTGAAGTTCATTGCCAGTAACCGCACGCGATGGCGCGTAGGCGTAGTAGAGGCCCTAGTACCCACAAGGGGATATAGGACATAAAAAGAAGAAATAATAAACGTTTTATATGGGCGAGGTTATTGGCCTTTGAAGGAACAAGTATCGTACTTCCACTAATAAGAATAGTTACTTCATTTTATTCCCCCTATTCTGCTGATGGCTTACCACCAAAGTTTATTTTAAAAATAAAACCATGGACATAGTCCCAGGAAGAAATCAATTTGTACTCACTTCAGGAAATTATATATGAATCTATGACTATGAATCGGTGGACCTAACTCCTGCCTTTGACACATGCTGATCATGCAGGCATGCAAATGGAAGAAGAACAAAAAAAAAGTATATTGATGGCAACCTATTCCTATTTCACAATTTGGTGTCGTTCGTTTGGAAGCATTTCCGTGACAAATATTTACACCTTACACTGTCAGCTAAAAGTTAAGGATTTAAGCTGTGAGTTTTATTGTCATAAAGGGTTTCAGTTTATCTAATCTAACAGTTAAGTTGTACTTAAATGGCAAGGTTGCCTTGAGATATTTTCCGAAGGTAACACAAAGGTAACGAAGGTTATATTGATCACCAACAGCAATGGTTAAATTTTTTAACAATAATATAAGCGTAATTGTTTTTTTTATATATATCTCCCCCACTTTGGTTCATTATTATCACCGGTTGTTTCGGTACAGAGGTCGCATTCTTCTGCAACAATAATTTGCACAAAGGACTTTTGTTGTTTTGTTTTTTATTTATTTACGATTTTTTCCCAAACACATTCCACTTTGATCCTTCAGGGCTGATTTTGATGGTGCGCGCCGAAATTAATGATAAGTCTTTAAAAAAAAAACGCCTGTCCTTAAATTCATTTGTGGATATGCATAGCAATTCCCATGAACATGTTGATGATAACGATGCCATCGCTTGCCGGAGACTGTTATTACTCTTTTGTCCTCTTTCCGGTAGGTTTTTTGAAATTCTTGTTGTATGTTTGTGTATCGGGCGGGTTGCTTTTTCCTCCACCACTACCCCATTTAGCACTGCATCTGGATCAGTGCAAAAATGTGCGAATTGGAGCTCTTTG
The DNA here is from genome assembly GCA_947095585.1 of Nephrocerus scutellatus. Lineage (NCBI taxonomy): Eukaryota > Metazoa > Arthropoda > Insecta > Diptera > Pipunculidae > Nephrocerus > Nephrocerus scutellatus. Next base: position 113,280,771 of record OX352763.1, read on the forward strand.
TGACAGGCTCTTCGACAGCGGGAAGCATACACCGAACGAATGAATGAATTCAATTATGTTGTGATAGTGTCAGGCACCTCCTCCTAGAGCAGCAATAAGGAAATTTAGGGCCAACCAAACCTATTGCAGCTCAGAGTAATTCTACTGTTTTTTTGCTGTCCTCCTCCTCCACTCACAGCACCAATGGAGCAAAGCTTTATTGCATGCGGTGCGGTTTATGGTCTCATCAGTGAAATTGGTTATTCACATTGGCTGGCTGGCCGATAGATAGATAGCGATACCACACACAAACAGACACTAATGAAGACAAATTATATTACAAGTCTTTGACTGTACGGCGTGATAATGGTGACTATGGCACTATATAGATACATCTACCATCTACATGCAGCATGACATAAATATTGAAAATTTTTTGTTCCTGCCTAGGTAGGTCATTCATGTTTGTATCTATCTATGTATGATAAGCATCATATCAAAATGAAAAAAAAAACTGTTGCCCCAGGACAAGTTGAGTTTATCGGATTGAAATATCGAATGGATGGAATATGTTTGAGCTTACAATTGTCTGAGCTTTAAACAGCATAACTAAACCTGATACACCCTGTGAACTGTTTCTCCGATAATCGCCACCACGATATGTGCGAAATGCAATAAATTTAATGATAGCCCGAGGGTTACAGCAAAAATCAATTTGCTTTTCCTGTTTCCTGTTCGATTTGCATTCTTTTAATATATATCTATATCTATATGTCTGTGATTGCTTCACATGCATTAGTGTTAGTGAAAGCAAAAATGTCAATAATAACTGCAGGCAAACAAAATTTTGTTCTAAAGAGTAACGAGTTGATTTAAGGACATTTCTTTTATTTGAAATAATTTTTTGATTTGTTCTCAATTAATTATTGTAAGAGTTATATGTTGGCTTTGCTGTTTACTTTGTTGGCACCAAATTGATGAACAAGTAAATGTAAAAAAAAACTTCGTTTTTCGGGGACAAACTTTTACATATACATCGAAACACGCCACACAATCGTTTGTTATTTGGTAATAATCGCCAAAATATCGGTTTTCTTTTTTCCACCCTTTACACGCGCCACAAGCGACTCGCGGCACGCGCCTAAAACGGAATATCAAAATGGGCCCCTGACATCGAGCCGCTCACAAAATTTCAGCCCTATAGGTCGTGTAAAAGTTGGTTAAAATAGACCTCAGAAAACGAGCAAATGGCACGATTTCACGACAAAGAAGTCGAAAAAAAAATTCAACACATTACAAACGCGCCACACGCGACACGTGTCATACTCGAAAAATAAAAAAATTCTATTTTGGACTTCATCATCATATTTGGCTCTGCGACCGGGGTCCGGTGCTGGCCTCCCGCAAAAAGTCTCTCCACCGGTCCCGATTTCGAGCCGATGTCATCCAATTTGGCATCCTAAACTCTGAACGTCCTGGTATACGCCATCCTTCCAGCGTAGGCTTGGCCGGCCTCGCTGTCATGTTCCATAAATCCTACCGCAAAGGACTTTCCGAGCAAGATCCTCTTCGCTCATGCGAGCTAGGTGTCCTGCCCACCGGAGAAGATCGAGCTTAATTTTCTTCACGATGTCGACATCGCGGTAACGCTCGTAGATCTCATCATTATAGAATCTCCGGAATCGTTCTTCTCTCTTTCCCTTTCCTTGTCCTTTTCTCTCGAATGCGGCTAAGAGCTCAGAATGCTTTTTGCTAAGCACCCAAGTCTCAGATCCATATGTAAGTACTGGTATGACCATTGTCTGAAATATCAGCAGTTTGGATGTTATGGTTAAGTTCCTGGATTTGAGAGTCTTGATAGACTATAGTAGGCTTTGTTGGATTTAAGCAACCGTGCGCGTGTTTCTAGTTCCATGCTGTTATCGGCTGCTATAATTGACCCGAGATAGTTAAAGGATTGCACTACTTCAAATTCGCGCTCCACTATTTGAGAGGAGGGACCAATGTTGGATCTTCTTCTTGCAGACGTGGCCACTATGTACTTTGTTTTGCTCTCATTTATGTGCAGCCCCAGATTTCGTGCCGTCTGCTCTATCTGGATGAAAGCTTCCGGTACAGCTCTTCCGTTTCTACCAACGATGTCAATATCGTCTGCGTACGCCAGTATCTGAATGGACTTATAGATGATTGTTCCTCTCGCCATTACGTCAGAGTCTCGGATAACTGTCTCCAACGCCAGGTTTAAGAGGACGCAGGCCAGTCCATCCCCTTGTCGGAGCGCGTTATAGATGTTGAATGGGCTTGATAGTGATACGGATATTTTTACTTGGCTTATAACATTGGTCATGGATGGTCAACCTACATAGTCTCGTCCAGTTTATTCGGGATGCCGAATTCTCTCATGGTTCTACTCTGGCTATGCTATCATAGGCGGCTTTAAAGTCTATCAAAAGATCACCTGCCTTAGGGTGAAAATCTGATCAGTTGTTGATTTGCCTGGGATGACGCCGCACTGGTATGGAACAATGATGACTTTAGCGTATGCGGATATCCTGTCTTGATTGATAGAGGAGAAAATCTTATACGCGGTACTCAACAACGTTATACCACGATAATTGCTGCATTTTGTGATATCTCCTTTCTTATGTATGGGGCACAGGATGCTTAGCAAAAAGCATTCTGACCTCTTAGCCGTGTTCGAGAGAAAAGTCTTACGGAGAATTGTTGGCCCCATATGTGAGGAAGGACGCTTCCGGAGACTCTATAATGATAAGATCTACAAGCGTTACTGCGTGTCGACATCGTGAAGAGAACTAATCTCGGTTGCCTCCGGTGGCCAAGACCTTAAAATGATCGGAAAGACACAATTGTGGTGTAAACATCATCGTGGTCTCATCGGTTCCGCAGTAGGAAATTGAAAGAATTAATTTTCACAAATAGCACAAACGGTAACTATTACGTTCCAAGAGGATACATACAAGTACTTTGACTAACAAACACCGGAATTACCGCCAGAATGCCCCAGTAAGCAAATGATGCTCCAATGAAAGGAACACATTTCATTTTGTTGATTTTGTTATGAGATTTTTTATACTTCTCTTTGCTTTATGGTCTTAAACTTGACTTATGCTCTTGCTTGAGCTCTTGATTCGTTCTATTGAGCGGTTCAGAAAGATTTAAGCACTTTTATGAACAATATCCTTAATACAGGGTAAAAAGTCCAATTTATCAAAATTACATTTTCACTGATATTTACACAATTTACTTACATTTGAATGAGGATTTCGAAATGGATTGCAATTTGCTACGGACAACGATGAAACAAATTGCATAGATGACAGAGTGACCCGATTATTCAAAGGTAATGACTTTTCGTTGTCATTGGTTATAAGAAACTTCATTTATGAGTTTGAGAAGAATTCATTTATGAATGGAAGAAGAATTTGTGCAATTTGTTTGAAATTTATTATTATTTTGTTTGCCACTTCATACGATTTGATTTCCTTTGCTTAAAAGCTTTTGTGATACGATTCAAAGCATACAGTTAAAATATTTAATATTTAAAGAAATGCTTCTGACATGGTTTATTAAGCTTATTTATATTTATGTTATTTAACTTATTCACCAGGACATATAAAAAAATGCAATATCCTGTCACCTCGATTGGACTTAAAAATCACAAGCAAGCGCCACAGCATTCGCAGACCTGAACATTCTTTAACTCCAACTCCCACCAACTCATTCTAATAGCTCTAGATGTTTCTTCTACCATTCTGCGTCACGTTTTCATAGGGCGACACACTCTTCTGCCAGTTCACCCAGGAGTCTTTCTCGTCTTCTTCGTGTGTTACAAATTTCGTTTTTCGTTTAACTTTCAGGATTGTATTTTATTTTCGATTTTCGGATCTTAAATAAAACAACAGCGATTTATGAATACTTAATACATTGTGTTAGTATGCAAAATACCAATAATACTTAAACTAAGCACATAGCCGATGTTACAAGGAATAAAGAAACCAGGAAGACTTAGTGTAATGGTCAAGTACGACGTGTTCAAAACAGAAGTACTTGTCCAGCTACTAATGCCTTAATCCTAAGTTGCTCGAAACTTACGAGGAAGACGAGGAAGACGGAACCGGGTACTTGAAAGGCATCGGTTGAACGGTGGAAGAGTTCGGTATAGACAATAAATGGAAAGTGGTCAGATCAGAAGCATTTCGTGACTACGATTAGATGAGAATCTGGGGTGTTCAAGACCCGCTCGGGTAGCTAGTAAATACGACGTGATCAAAACAGAAGTTCTTGTTAGACTACATTTGTCTAAAAATTCGGTGTTTATAATGAAGCCTCAAATTGTCTCTTTTCCTAACTTCATCAGGCAATTTTAAGTTCAGTAATTGTAAATCGTAGGCCTAGTTAGGACCTTACAACTACATTTGCGTAGCTGACATTAAAACTACTACCGCCGACAGTTCGTGAACTAGTTGGTCTTAAGAGATAGAACTTTACCACTACGTTTGACTTGCTTATATACACGATAGTGCCATCGTCTTTCTATAAGCTAGTGAGTCGAAATAGTTTGAATCACTATGTTTGCGTAGCTGACATTAAAACTACTACCGCCGACAGTTCGTGAACTAGTGGGTCTTAAGAGATAGAACTTTACTATTACTTGCTTATATACACGATAGTGCCATCGTCTTTCTATAAGCTAGTGAGTCTAAATAGTTAGAATCACTATGTTTGCGTAGCTGACATTAAAACTACTACCGCAGACAGTTCATTAACTACGTTTGCCTAGCTTACATATATAAACGCTAATGCCACCAGTGATGAGAACCGAATCCCTACGTTTGCGTAGTTTTATGCTCTACACACCGCTACAACCAATACATCGCAAAGGCACATTTTCAAACTTGTAAGTGTTGATCCTCGCATGTGTCGCGGGGACCTAACTAAATACCTCCAGTTGGTTTTCCTAAAATTTCATTTATTTATTTATTTACTAGCTGAAATACCAAGCGTTGCCTGGCTACCCCCACCACACTAACACCCCGCCAACTGACCACCAAGACCCTTCAAGACCCACCTTGAGATATTGCTCCCCCCACACATAAATATATCAGCACTATTAATTAAATGCACAGTCTTCGATTCAAGCCACCCACCACGACAACCCCTCCAGACCATTACTACACAACAAACATCCACTCCAACCGTCCCAACCACATCCCAAAGTTTCAGCTATATCGGAGGAACGGTCTTCGAGCTAAGCGTGAACAGACTTACAGACATACAAACAAATCTTCATATATTATTTATTTATTTATTTATTTATTTATTTATTTATTTATTTATTTATTTATTTATTTATTTATTTATTTATTTATTTATTTATTTATTTATTTATTTATTTATTTATTTATTTATTTATTTATTTATTTATTTATTTATTTATTTATTTATTTATTTATTTATTTATTTATTTATTTATTTATTTATTTATTTATCTATTTATTTATTTATTTATTTATTTATTTATTTATTTATTTATTTATTTATCTATTTATTTATTTATTATTGGTTAAGTTGAGGGAGCAACTATGGAATAGTCAGCAAACAAAGCTACTATAAGTATGGCGTTGTAATCCCTAAGAAACATTTTTATTTGCAGTCGCGCATCTGTAATACACCAAATCCAAATATGAGTACGAATAACTTGGTGTAACCGGGATGTATAATTTCAATGTATAAGGAAAAGGCAAAAATTACATCTGTTTTTTTTGAAATCAATGCCTAACCTGTCTAGGATGTCCGAAAATGCTTCAGAGAAATATTTATGCAGATTTTCACAGCAGAGACGAAGCCGATAAAGAAAACTTAAGTGAAAGAGTGGAGATATGATAATTTAAATCATCAGCACAGTAAAAACCGATAATACTCAATTAATAAAAATAAAGCATAGAACGCTTAAATGAATTCCTTTTAATTAATATTTTTCCCAATCATCGCTCATCGAATCAAAGTTTGAAAAAGGATCAAAAAACCATTTAATATTACTCACTTGTTATTATAGCAAATTAAAATTTAATAAAAGATTTGTATTTTTTCATTTATTTATCATAACATTGTGTATTTGCTTTTGCAGCAATAATTGTAAATTGGTCATGGGATGGATTCGAATCATTGTTTCGTTTCTTCTCATGACGACCATGACAACGATGATGATGGTGTGCGGTGACTTGCACATAATAAAAATAAAATCAGGATTAATATGGATACATATACAGTTGTTGTATTTTATATTGTGTTACATTTTTATATCTCTGTATGATAAATGCATATACTCAATACATTGTTTTAAAATTAATTATTTCGAACAATAAATTAAATACAAAGAAGAGCATGGACAACACATAAATATGAAATTTTTTTAACAATAAACTGGGTTAAAAGAGGTAATGGAGGTGTGGAAACAGCGTAAAAAATTACAGGCAGGCTACGTAACAGTTATATTTTTCGTATCTGATTAAAGAAGAAATCTTTTTAGTCGTAACTATAAGTATACAATTAAAAGTCCTTTAATTATTAATGCAGAGAGTAATAAAAAGGAGCAGTCCAATAAACAGCCGGTAAAACAAAGTCGCCTTGTAGATCTTGTAGATTTGGGAGAATGCGCGAAAATGAAGACGCCATACTTCGTCTGTGATATACTGTTTCTCTTCTCAACAATTTTTAGAAGGTACATGTCCTGTTCTGGACAACCACAAGCACCTAAATTGCAACAAATACCAGACGTACCATCATTATGGATATCGGACACATCTGAGTTGTAAAAATATATTGCAAACGGTTGTTGTTGTTTTATCAACTACCTGTTGTTGTGTTGACGATCTTTGGCCCAATGTCTTGATAGGTATTGAGGTTCTTTCGGTGCGTAGAACCAATCGTCGTGGAAAGGGCAAACGGTTGTAGTTAGTTGTGCTGGTTTACAATAGCTCACAAATTCAAGAAGTAAGTGAGCTGTTGACTTGGGTTCTTTTCAAATTACTCGGCTTATATTGATGATACGAGAAAGACAGAAAAGATTTTATGAGACAAACGTTTAAGACAACGTTATGATACAACCTTATTTGGCAACCTGCCCGTAGATGTAATAGTAGCCGGTATGTTATTACGTCAGAAATGTTTAATCTGCTTAAGATATAAGAGGAGAGCCACTAACAAAAGGTCAGCAATCAGCAGCATAGGTAGTAATAAAATATAGTATTAATATACCTATCGTATCTGTTCTGACTGGTGGTAGTGTAATCAAACCTCCACACGTTGTCCGCCGTTAGTGTTTTCTTTCAAAAAAAAGGAAAAGCTGAATGATACGGCTTGTAAGTCCCTTTAAAGTAAGGTCGGCGCGACGGTAAAGACATTGCTCGAACAAAAAACAACATTACGAAACCTCAAATCAGTCACGGAAACACTGATTTATGATGATTGCCAACGAATTTAGAATTTTCTCTCTGTATAAAGCTCGAGCTGAACAGGAGATACATTATTCAAATATGAAATTGACATAAAAGTAATCCAAAAGACACGGAGTAAGGGGAATGGCGTCTTATATGAATTAGAATATGACAAATAGCCGTCATGCAAAACACAGTCGCTCTTCGCAGCGAAGATACTAGAAAACGCGCAAGGAGGGTAATGTGAACATCGATCTCAAAGACATCTTGAAGTGATGGGAGGAATACTTTCATAACTTGCCAAATGGCCAGCTAACTGATGCATTGGAGGCTACACCAATGACTATACTGCAGTCACCTAGCTGACAAGAAATTAACAGAGCGATCGACTCCAAAACATAAAACCTCGAGATTATGGAAATATAGAGTTCCCACACTCACTTAATTATCTTCGAAAGGAATAGTCCGATAGACAATACTGGCATTATTGGTAGAAACTCAAGAATTGAACAAGAACCTTCTATCGAGAGGCCGGTACAATGTCTGACGCTGCACATTAATGAGAACAAAACAATGGCAATTGTAACAGGCGATAACAGCAGAAATGCGTGCATGATTGCTTTAAGTCAACAACGCCTACTTTAGCATAATAATCGTCGCCTAATAACATAATTGCCGTTGTCTGTTTGTTTATCTGTATGGATATAACGCTTTTATGTCGTCTCATCCCACCTAAACCACTTTATGTATCGAATCCATATTTACACCATATGTTCGTTTAATAATTGCGGCCCAAGGCCTAGCTTCTCGCGACCATTTGTGTTGTGCACAAATGGAAAGGACCTACAATTTAAGGTCGGATCCGAACGGCGAATTGAGAAGCTTTCCGTGACAAGTTATTACTCTCGGAGCGTTTGTTACGCACTCGCGAGAGGTGGGAAACCGTGAAAAACACTTTTGGCCATGCGGTTTTACACTGAGCCACGGCGCCCAAAACATATGTTCGTTTGGTGCTCCGACAACTTTATGTTTTTTATCCGTTAGGTGGCGCTGGAGTCGAGATATTTAGGAAAACTTGTGTTTATGGTTGGATTTGGTCCATATTCACACCATATTAGTTTGTTTGGTGCTCCGATGGAAAATGGTGAAATGGTACAAAAAAACAGATTCCGTAATTTTTGACGGGTACTTAATAGTAATAATAATAATAAGTTATTTCATATAAGATAAGATAAGATGCCATGTAAGATAAATAAGTTTATCTGTATCATCCCACTTAATCGGACTATTTTCGATTTTTTGAAATGCAGATACATGCATCAATAACTCTACGATGCATATAGCTAGCATCTGGGACTTTTTTGAGTTTAAACGTAGTTCATGTTTTATGGATCAGTCATTTATGCTTGACAAATTATCGTTTATTAGATCGATATGTCGTTAATCGCATTCATAGGACAATTCATGAAAAGTTGAACATCGTCCGCATACATGTAAACTAAACAATGTCTAATTACTTTAGGTAGTTCGTTCACATATAACGAGAAGAGTGTTGGGCCAGGGATTGATCCTTGTGGTACACCATCCCGAACTTTACGAAAAAGTCTTTTCACCAACTACCGCGCGTTGTTGCCTGCTAATTTATTTACTGAGAGGTATCTATGAATTTGTGACATGGTATTTTTTTTCTAGGACTTTTGACAAAAAGAGAGAATAGCAATTGGTATTTATACCGCCATGCTGGAATTTTTATTCTTTGATATTGGAATGATTTTAGCTTTCTTCCACTCAAATGGTAATACGGACAACGTTAGCACAGAGTTAAAAAGATACGTTATATATGGCAGTATGAAGAGCCGTAGAGATTTAACAAACTTAGGTTTTAAGGCGTCTAGGACTTTAGCGTTATAGTTTATACCTAAAAGAGCTTGCACAATATTTTCATTGCAGAGCTTTATAACAATAGGTGGTGCTATGATGGTTCATTTTTAGATTTATTAGTTATGTTTTTAGTTACAGGCGGACTAATTTTAATGATATGGCAAATGTGATAAATTTTCGCATTTCAATAACAGGAACACCAAAAATACCAGCATCAGCAGAGACTGCACTTCTCTCTAGAGCAGCAATTTGTCGATTTCCTATCTCTTACCACTTTTGAATTTAGCTTAGCTTCAAGCTGCTATGTTCGGACAGTTGCGTTTGCTTATGCTGAATTCGCATTGCTTAAGCGTGTTGACCATGGTTTTTTTTTAGATCAGCGATCATTGAAAGAAAGTCAGTTCTCATTTTAGCAATTTCTACCTGTATTGTTTTTGTCAACACCATTTGCTGTTTACTGTTTACTCAACTCGTCTTCCAAGTTCTTATGAGTTAGATGAGAGTGGCTGGGATAGGGAGAGCCATGTTGCAATTGCCGCACTTTTTATAGCAAAAGGATATGAAATAAAAATAATATTCTCGAAAAACATGAATCTTGCACCGTATGTTGATCTTTAGAGAAGAAGAGAACTTCAAAGAAGCGCTTAAAATGATAGATCAAACTTTGAAGATTTCAAGTTCAGCCTTAGTACCGCAGAAATATCCTTGACCAATCAACGTCTACGATAGCCCAAGAAACAAATGAGATTCTCTGCACAAAAAAAAAGAATTCTTAATAGATTTTTAATTGCTTCAGCTGAAGCACTTCCATGGCTTTGAAGGAAATAAATAAATAAATTGAAAATATAAAATTTGACATTTCACTTTAAGTCCACATCCTTTCAGTAGCACATTTGATCCTACAAGTATTTCAGACACAAAAAACAACCCATAAAAATACAATTTTTCATGTAAATTCTCAAATAGGAGATGGGTATGTGTTAAAATTTGAAGAAAATCGAGCTAATTTTTAAAAAATTTATATGCAAACTCGGTCCTCAGGGCCTCACTCCAAAAACTTTACAAAAAATGTTGTCCATCGGAGATACATATATTTAAGTTTTTTAAGAAATTTGTTGGGGCCCCATGACCCTCCAAACCCTGTCTCCAAAAGTGTTGCCCATCGGAGATACACACGTATATAAAATTTAAAAAAAATCGGGTTAATTTTTTTAAAAAAAAATTTTGGGGCCCAATGACCCTGGGGCCCGGGGTCTCGAAATTTTTTACAAACAGTGTTTTTCATCGGAGATACGCACGTATATAAAATTTAAAAAAAATCGGGTTAATTTTTTAAAAAAAAAATTTGAGGCCCAATGACCCTGGGGCCCGGGGTCTCGAAATTTTTTACAAACAGTGTTTTTCATCGGAGATACACACGTATATAAAATTGAGAGAAAATCGGGTTAATTCTTTTTTTAAATTTTGGGGCCCCACGACCCCGGGACTCAGGGTCGACATATTTTTTACAAAAAGTTTTGTCTATCGGAGAGACACATGTGTATTAAATTTGAAGAAAATCGGGTTATTTTTTTAAAAAATTTATGGGGCCTCACGAACCCGGGCCCGGGGTCTCCAAATTTTTTACAAAAAGTGTTGTCTATTGGAGATACACATGTGATTAAATTTGACTAAAATCGGGTTCATTTTTTTAAAAAAAGTTATGGGGACCCACGAACCTGGGCCCGGGGTCTCCAAAACTTTTACAAAAAGTGTTGTATATCAGAGATACACAAGTGTATAAAATTTGAAGAAAATCGAGTAAAATTTTGTAAAATATTTGTAGGGGAGCCCACCGACCCCGTGGCCCGAGGGTCCTCAAATTTTAATAGAAAGTGTTGTCATCGAAGATATGCATGTGTGCAAAATTTCAATTAAATCGGGCTATGGGAAGTGGGTTAAAAATTGATCGCAAGATTCCATGACACAAAAACAAACAAACCCACAAACCCACGGGCAAGTGAATTTAATATAGAGAATTTAAAAAGGAAACACACACGAGAGCATCCATCAGAAAATGTAATCCAAAGTTTATTCGCTTATATAAAAATTTATAAAAATCCATCACTATATAGTAGTGCTTTTGTAAAAATCCCTTCATCCATCCAACCCTCGCCATTAATTCCACCAGCTCAGCCATCCATCAAACCAAATTGATTGTAGTCATTCAGGATGATAGCGTGCTGTTGCGGTTGCGGTGGTGGCTTGTTCACCAAACGATGTCGAAAATGCATCGACTTTAGACGATTCATGCGTCGCTTCAGATTGCAATAGACGGGACAACAGTCGGGAAATGGCTTGTACATCAGTTCCTCCTCATCACCTTGAATGCACTGATCAGGCAGCATGTCCAGACAACTAATTACAAGAACAAAAATAAAGGGAAGGGAAAAAAGAAACAAACAGACAGACACGCACATTGATATCGTATGGAAAACGGAACTCCTTTCTCAGAAATATGGGATCATAGGAAAGAGGATTTTACACTAAAATCTAAATAACTACTCGTTCGGCCTAGCCACTTTTTCCACTACAAAAATAGACCTTGAACGGGCGGATAGCTGATTATTTTCACAGAACAGATTCGAACACAACGACAGCAGAACTAATCGGCGTGGCAGGAACTTTGATTGTTCCCACATGCAACGGCGATAGGTTCCTGCGGTGGAGATGTGGAAAGAAAAAGAACAAGAAGAGAAAATTTTTTGAATCAATCAGGAAATTAAGTGCGGCACCTCATACTTAGGACATTGTTGTTATTCTGGTCGTCCGGAAAATGCATTGAATACTGCCCCAGAGATAGACGCGTCAGAATCCCACCAAACAGTAAAAGCGTCCATACATTCGACATGACACTGTCAGCGGCGGAGATACTGGTGATGGAAGTCACCAAAATTTCAACAAAACAACAATAACAACAACAAGTAAATCACCAAAATAACTAACTCCACTCTCGGTCAAATGTTGCACAAAACTGATGTTGAAGATTCACAGCAGAGTGGCTGGCTGTGTGCCGCCGCTTGATCAACAGTAAGCCACTTTTTTGATCTAAACGCAATTAGACTAAGTGCTTCGTCATACACACATGTACACATAAGTTAGTTAGAATATAGTTGCTGTCCAAAAGTTAGTAGTTCACTTGTGATTATTTTATCAAATGAATCCGAACGACCAAACGATCAACAACCGTCTCATAACCCAGATTTGTCGATTTACTCGGCCGGCGGTTTGTCACTGTGTCATCGTATCATCCATCCCTCTAAATTGCGGAAATTCATTGCAAAACAAATTACTTACTCGTAGTAGTCGGGTCCTCCTCATTCTCCATGCGGGAGACACACTCGAGGTATATACTCGTACCTATTATGAATTTTTCACACCGGCTGCGGCGGCGGGAGCAACAATTGCACTTGACACTCAATAAATCTTTCGCCACACGATTTACAGCACGGTACGTCGTTTATCAGTGCATCAGTGGATGAGATACAATTATATGCGAGGCAGCGCCTACATCAGAATCACTAGGCACAAGTGGACGAACAAACACTAGGTGCCGGCCGAAGCGTGCAGATTTATTGCACGAAATTTTCCCAACAGACAGATAGGTACCGAAAAACTGGGTTGCGCCGCATACAAACAACAGACCAAGGAATATGATAGAAAGACAAAACAATTAACGTTTTTTTTTTTTACTAAAATTAATTAAATTTTAAAAAGCCAATATTACTGCTGTTAATGGAAGTACTGGTAAAAACGCAAATTGTCAGTTCTTTGCCCATGTTAGGAATTATCCATTTGCCAATATATTTGTATGAATATGAAATCCTAACCAACTTTCTATGGAAAGAGTCATATCCTACAGGTAACCGATATTCCTAATTCCCTCTTTCTGCCCACAAAGCTCATATTACATTTTATTTTTAAAATCCCTAAAAGTATACCTTGAATTGTTATGATTGTGACAATATTTATTATGAGTTACCTTAAAATATAAAATAATGTAGAATAACTTGGTCGTGGTCAGCCATCAAAGAGGGTAGTCTGATCGCCGATCTCAAAGGCATCTTAGAGAGATGGGAAGATCACTTTCACGAAATGCTAAATGGCCAGCTAACTAAACAATTGGAGGCTCCACTGATGACCGAAGACCAGACTATGCTTCCTTCATCAAGCATATTCGAAGTTAATAATAATAATAATATTTGGCGCGACAGACCGTTGCGGTCCAAGGCCTAGCTTCTCGCGACAATTGGTGTTGTGCATGTATATTTTTGGACACAAATGGAAGGGACCTACAATTTAAGACCGGATCCCAACGGTGAATTGAGAAGCTTTCCGTGACAAGTTATTACTCTCGGAACGTTTGTCACCCATTCGCGAAAGGTGGAACACCGTGAAAAATACTTTTAGTGCTACTGGGATTCCAACCACGAACCCCTGCTCAGTAGCCATGCGCTTTTCCACTACAATAACAAGGCCCCGGGGTCAGACGGGATCCCAGCTGAACTGACTAAAATAGGAGGCCCCACGTTACACCCAGCAATTCATGAAGTGCAAGTACGGGATGACGAAGCGATGCCAGAAGCAGAGGCATCCTCTGCCCCATAAAAAAGAAAGGAGATATCACAACTTGAAGGAATTATCGTGGTATAACGTTGTTGAGTACCGCGTATAAGATTTTCTCCTCTATCCTTCAAGACAGGATAGCCTCATACGCTAAAGTCATCATTGGTCCATACCAGTGTGGCTTCATTCCAGGCAAATCAAAAAATGTTCAGACTTACACCAATAGGCAGGGGATGGAAAAATGTCTAGAGTTTCAAAACTCACTACACCATCGTTTTATAAACTTTAAACCCGCCTATGATAGAACTTTTTAAAGCCAATTCGGCACGACTGACACGACTATGGAGGTTGACCATACCAATGTTATAAGCCAAGTAAAAATATCCGGATCACTTTTAAGTCTATAATGGGCTCCAACAGGGGGATGGACTGGTCTACAACCTCAACCTGGCGTTAGAAAGTGATCCGAGACTCTGACGTAACGGCGAGAGGAACAGTCCATTCAGATACTGGCTTACGCAGACGATATTGACTTCGTTGGTAGAAACTTTAGAGCTGTATAAGAAGCTTGCATCCAGATCGTGCAGGCGACACAAAATCTGGGGCTGCACATAAATGAGAGCAAAGCAAAGTTTATGGTGGCAACGTCTGCGACTAGAAGATCCAACATTTGTCCCCCAATTCAAATAGTGGAGCGGAATTTGAAGAAGTGCAATCCTTTAACTATCTCGGGTCAATTGTAGCAGCCGATAACAGCATGGAACCAGAAATAGGCGCACGGTTGCCTAGAGTCTTTCATAACTCTTCAAATCCAGCAAATTAACCATAACATCCAAGTTGGTGGTAAATAAGACAAGGGTGATACTAGTGCTTACATATGGATCCGAGACTTGGGTGCTTAGCAAAAAGCCTCTTAACCGCGTTCGAGATAAAAGTTGGTCCCGTATGTAAGAAAGGACGATTCCGGAGACTCTATAAGGATGAGATCTACGAGCGTTACCGCGATGTCGACACCAGGAAGAGAATTAAGCTCGGTAGGCTCCGGTGGGCAGGACACCTCTCTCGCATGAGCGAAGAGGATCCTGCACGAAAGTCCTTTGCGGTAGGATTTATGCAACGCGACAGCGAGGCCGGCCAAGCCTACGCTGGAAGGATGGCATAGACCAGGACGCCCAGAGTTTAGGGATGCCAAACTGGATGACATCCTTTCAAAATCGGGACTGGTGGAGAGACTTTTTGCGGGAGACCAGGTCCGAACCCCGGTTGTAGAGCCAGTTATGATGATGATGATGATAACTCTGGCTAAGTTCATCATAGGCAGCTATAAAGTATATAAACAGATTGTGTAGTGAGTTTTGGAACTCTAGACATTTTTCCATCGCCTGTTAAAATCTGATCAGTTTTAGATTTGTCTGGAATGAGCCAATAAAGACTTTAGTCCAATGGAGATATCCTGTCTTGTAAGAAAGACTACAAAATTTTAGACGAGTACCATACAACGTTAAATGCTACACGTGGTGATATCTCATTTCTCGTGTATGTTGCGCAGGAATCTGCAGTCTTCTCGCATGGTTTCTTACTCCCATCGTTGTACTATTGTATCATGAATTGATTTGTGTGTTGCAGGCTCTCCAGATGGTGCTGATTCAAGCTCTGCTGGATTGCCATCTGATCGCGGGGCCTTGCTTTTTTGAGCCGATTTATAGCTCTATTTGTGTCCAAAAATATACATGCGCAACACAAATGGTCGCGAGAAGCTAGGCCTTGGACCGCAATGGTCTGTCGCGCCGAATATTATTATATTATACCTCTGCTAACTTTGTCTCAGCTTTGTGACGAAGCATTGTGTGGAAGGCGGTCAATAGTCATTAATTAGTTCCTTAGTTAGCTGTGCTGGCCATTTAGAAACTGATGAAAGTGCTCTTACCATCGTTCCAAGAAATCTGTGAGATCAGCGCCTGTACTATTTCAGTCCCAGAGTGTTTTCTTTCGCCACAACCAATTTTTTGAATTCGCGTCCGACTGTGTTTGTTCGTTGCTGGTCAAATATTGTTAGTTAATTTTTAACCCACTTCCTAAAGTCCGATTTATTCAAACTTCGCACACATCTGCGATTAGAAAATTTTTAGTTTTTATGGCTTGGTTTTGTTTTTGTTCCCTAATTCAGCTGAACACCACTGTAATTTCGCAGCTATACAAAGTACTGCTACAGAATCACGCTCTGGAATATATGAGACGTCATTTTAGCTACGTTCACCCGCCGTGAAATATTATGATGTATTATTGTTGTTATTTTCAACAACATAATACCACTACATATTGGTCAGATTTTAATTCGCCCACAAAATTGGCAACAATTACCAAGGGCCTGTCGCCTTTGAATCCCGCTGGACGAAGATTGGTAAATATAATGGACGACCATTGACCGACGACAAATGAATCGGTTGGCTCTTCGTGAACTGTACATTGGGAACATGGTGTTTTTCGGTTTTATATTTTTTTATCCAAAATACACTTTACAAAGAGGGCAATTAGGCAGGGCATGTGCTGCAGATAATGCGCTTAATTCATAGCAAGTGCATGAAGTTTTGCTTTTTGCACGCTAAGAAAAAGAAATGCGCACACAACTTGTCAATTCAGCGAATGTGTGCACAGATTTTGAATCGTTATTTTGGAGTTTTTTTTTTTAAACGTTGGTTTGTGTTTTAAGAAAAACAGAATTGCAACGTTGAGCGTCAGTTAGGATAAAAAGAACACGAATTTACCAGAAACACAAATTATAGTGAGTGCTTTTTATCAGAGACACAAATCATATTTGAAGACAAGAACCATATTGTGAGCAACGCTTTTTTATAAAATTGAGAAATGCATTAATTCTAAGCCGCTTAACATTAAACTGAGTAATACAAACTAGGGGAACGTTACTCATATAGCGGGCTGCTGCCACGCCCATTATTTAATACTAGTTGGCTGTGTCACTTGGGCACAACTCCGCCTTGTTACGATGGTAACATGCCGGTGCCAAGGAGGAGGATTTGAGGGAACGGATTTGTCCTATCCACAGTAAAAGCTATTTCTAATCCAAGGTGGAACAGCATACGCCGATTGACACATGGTTAAGAGGGTGCTTAGTCGATAGTATGCAGACTCTAAATACCTAGCGACCTTCGGTTTTGGTATGCCTTTCCATGGCATACCAGACTCTGTAATGGCTGACCTCCTTTCCCGGATACTCGTGGGTCATTATTGATTCAAGTTTTATTAATTGTGAGATCGTTGCATCTCAAAGCGCATCAAACTCGGGTCCTGCTGTTGAGCAACCACCCGTTGTATCTAGAGAAGCTGTTGAGCTCTCGATGCCCTACCCCATGTTGGCCTCAATTGCTCGGTCTGCTGTTGAGCAGCCGAACTCTACCCAGAGTTCAGACGGCGCCATCTATAACTCGCGTCGACGTCAGAACTGAAGGACGTGGAATCAGCGACTTCTGATTCTGACGCATCCACAATCGTTGATGCATGTATCGTCTTTTCGGAGAAATCCGAATGCTCTTCTATTGGGAAGGAAGGCCACGACACCAAGGTGGATTCATTAAATGAACTCACTAGAGAGAAGGCGACTTAAATATGCTTTACGCATGGGCAAGGATTGCGAAAGTGCTCTCTCTTTTGCCAAAGCC
Source organism: Nephrocerus scutellatus (assembly GCA_947095585.1). NCBI lineage: Eukaryota > Metazoa > Arthropoda > Insecta > Diptera > Pipunculidae > Nephrocerus > Nephrocerus scutellatus. The sequence continues at coordinate 113,298,370 of OX352763.1, forward strand.
GCACCTTTCAACTTCAGTATCCAGGTAGGAATAATTAGCTCCATCAGAGTATTACAGGCGAACCTGCATCACGCTAAGAGCGCGAAGATGTTCTTCGAAAAAAATATAACCCTTGGTCTCATCAAGAGCCTTTGGTTATTAGCGAACAGATAAAGGGTCTACGGAACGGGAAAAGTAACTTGATCTGTAAATGCGAGGAGCCAATGCCAAACGAACATCATCTTTCTTCCTATTACAGAATTCATAGCGAAAGACTTACTTACCCTGCTGATTGAAGTTCTGACCGTGAGGGAAACACAGAACATCGTGTGTGCTTCAGCATATTTGAGTTCCAAGAGCTGATAAAGCACTGCCGGAACAGAAAGCTCCAGGATGCGATGCAAATGCACATCAAGAGGTCTGGGGCAGCAGCGACATCAATAGAAGGGGTAAGTGTCTTTTAGAATATCTTATTAGTAGTAATATAATATACTAAATAAAGGATCCAAACCTACCTTCATATATGTGATTCGCGAAGAGGTACTTGACCTCACTCTCGCCAGTCCATTTATCACCAACTTTGACGAAAACTGGCATGTGTCCGACAAAGCCTCGCTGTCAGACCATCAACACATCAGGTTTGACTTTCCTGGCAAACTGGCACATACTTCTTCTACATATGATCCAAAGTCCATGGGCTGGAATCTATATCGGGGTCTTATCCTCTGCAAAGCAGATATGCTTGTCACATTTATTAAGTCTACAGGGGACTTAGATCAGGCAGCACATCAACTTAATGATGTGTCGCTCTCTTCCTATCATGACAGCTATGTCCCTAAAACCAGCTTGTAGAAAAAACCATGTTGGTTTATGAAAAAAGGCCGATGGTATCTACACGTCGGACCGTGAGGATACAATCAGAACCCTACTCCAGGTTCATTTCCTAGGTTCGTCTACTCTAAAGGGTCTGTATTGCTAGTAGGGTAAATAGTTTTTCCGGTAAAATCTTCAGTCCGGATAAGGTTAAATGGGCATTAGGCTCTTTTAAACCTTTCCATGATGATGATGGGATCTTTCCAGCGCTTCTTCAGAACGCAGTCGATCTCATCCTACCGGGTATGCTTGCTTTATTTAAAGCCAGCTTTAACTGGCGGTACCTTTCTACTATCTGGAGAAAGGTAAATCTGCATAGTGAGCTGCCTTAATCATACAGACCCCATACGTTTAACATCATTTGTCCTCAAAACTATGGAGAGACTTATGGATGCTCATACTAGAGGCCAGTTAGAATTGTCTACCCTTTTGCACTCAAGTCAGTTTGCGTACAGGAAAGGCCAAATTACAAAAGGTGCCCTGCATTGTCTTGGAAAGAAGATAGAAGAAACTTTTGGTTCCAAGAAAGTGGCCTGATAAGAGCCTTGTTGGCTAGTAGACACCTCTACAGCAGAACTTGAGGTCTAAATCCTAAAATGGTACATTGGATGTACCTATTATCACGTACGCGGCCATTATGTGGTGGCCGAAAGTTCTTGAAACGGACAACGGTACTTGACAAAGAGCTACAAAGAGCGGTCTGTCTAGGTATAACGGGTGCCATGCGCACCTGCCCTACTACAGCACTAGAAGCTGTTGTTGGACTTTCATCCCTGACAATCTTCATTAGGAAGACGGCTGCTAGATAGGCTATTAAGCGGCAAATAGAATACGGGTACAACCTGGGTGACTATGTGGGTCACCTGAAAATTCTTGACTCAATTCCTGAATGAGACATTCTGCACTATCCCCGACATTTTGTTCAGAGAGCACTGTTTGGGAAGGAAATTTGAGGAAGAAATATTGGACCGGTAAACTGGTGCAATGGTGTTCCGGCACTGGACGCTAGATGTCTGGTCTGGTTCAAAAATGGATTGAAGATGGAAGTTGGATCCAACACCAAGTTCTCGATAGTAATAATATTCGGCGCGACCGACCATTGCAGTCCAAGGATTAACTTCTCGCAACCAACACAAATGGTAATGGAGCATGTATATTTTTGCACACAAATGGAGGGGAGCTACAATTTAATACAGGCAGCACTTAAAGCGCGTTCGTCCAATTTAATGGACTCATTATCAGTCAAACTGTTACGATGTACTGCAATATCTTGCCAGACACACCAAAGTCAAAATCGGTTGGGTCCCTGGTCATCAGAGAATTGCAAGCAACGAAGATGAATAACCTGGCTCGGAATCTGTGTTCATTGGACCTGAACCCTGCTGTGGTGTCAACTGGGCTGCCGCAAAGCACTGATAAATTATTGGGAACACAAGATTCGTCTGGGCAAGTGTCCCGGAGCTTAGGCAATCCAAACAATTAATCAGGCGCTTTTTCTACAAGGAAATCCTTAATAGCATTCGGAAGCTGGTGAGTTCAGCAACAGATCCTTGTGGCTTGCGATATCACCTTAACAAAATTGATGTGGGCTTAGTGACGCAGAACGCAGGTTCTGTTCGGAAGATTCGAGCACATTCTCTGTGAATGTTCAGCATTACTTTGGTTAAGGAGACGCATCTTTCACAAGGAAATATGATCGAACAGCGGAGTTAATAAATTCTGCTACTAAGGATGTACTATCGTTCCATAGGAAGGTGGTTAGAAGCTAAAAGGACGTAATAACACGAAAATACTCTTTACCATAACTAACACTCACAAAGAAATGAAAAGAAAGAAAATTTTATAAAAAAAAATAATGAATTAGTATCCGTCAATGGATTTTCTGAAGGAAAAATGTAAATTCTCCCTATATACGGAGAGGAACAGCCAAGAACACAGAAAGGAAGTAGATAGAATTACTGTTGAGATATAGTCAAGGATACGAGGACGACAGGAGCAATTTGATGTGCAGAAAGCTTGACTAACAGGAAATGCAAAATTGTGTAACCCAACAGAGCGAAAAGTAATTTACTATACGTTAGTAAAGAGTAGGTAGTAGTAGTACTAGTACTAGTAGTACATATATAGTAAGTAGTGCGCACAAATTTGTTATCTTCCTGCATGAATGAAGATGCAGGTGGTGTGTTAAGTACACATATCCACAGAAACACACATTGGCAGGAAGAATCCATTACAGCAAATAAATCGATAAACATCCCAAAGGATGTTTGTTTGTAAATAAATCTATAAACTGTAATGCGCTGAATTAATTTTCTACATAAATATTATGCAAATGCATCATCATCGTGCGCGGTGCGCTTAAGTCCTGGATCCTTATTATGCAAATATTAATGGCTTTTTGTTGAACGCCACTTTAAAAGCTCGCTATTATTTGCGTATATCGTCATTGTTGTTGGAGATGATTTCCTTTTGTTGTCATATTGCCATATGCTATTTATGCATGGACATAATAATTGCCATAAGAGCTAAAACAATAATTACTTTTTACTCGTTCTCTGTGCTCACTATCTGTTGTGTGACAGCTGTTTTGTCAGCATACCTATAGTACTCTGTATACCTCAGAATAATTCGCAATTTAATTTCCTATTTTTATTGAAATTTTTCCCGAGCTTATTACGGGACTTCTGAAGCGATTAACGATACATCAGATGAAGCTGCTTCAATACAGTTTTCAATGGACTCTTCAGTCTCCAGACTCTCTTTCCATAGAGTGGCTGTGCGAAAAAAATACCATTATAGCGGAGACCTTCTCCTTTTCCACCAAGGACGATGCCTTCTTCCCGTCTGAGTTGCGTTTCCTACGTTACTTTTTCAATTCGTCAACTTCAGGTTATTATGCGACGCTAACGCGCACCATTCGGTATGGGTCACGGATATAAACGACAGAGGTGAGCTACTTTTTGATTATATTTTAAGTACTAACCTGGTTGTTTCCAATAAAGGAAACGAACCAACGTACATTACCAAAAATAGAGACAAGAGGTCCTAGACATCACACTTGTCTCCGACTCAATTCACCACAAAATTCTAAACTTCTCAAATCACCGTTACATTCAGTTTAGTCTGAACGATGAACCTCCTTGCCAATATCAGTATTCATAAATTATCGCAAAACTGATTGGCTCAAGTATAGAGACACGCTTAGACGTCATCTTAACAATGGGATTAGTACATCCTCCCACAATCTTTTTTAAGCTTAACAATAAGGTCAAGGAACTCACCTTGGCCTTAAATAGAGCAATGTCCGCTTCCTGTCCTCTTATTCTACCTAGGGTTAAGAAGAGACCACACTGGTGGAACTCTGAGCTGGGCCAATTTAGGAAAAGCTGCAGGAAGCTTTTCAACTTTGCCAAGTTCACAGGAACAGAGATCGACTGGGATGCCTGCAAAGAATCCCTTAAAGTGTATAAAAAAGAAGTGAGGAGTGGAAGAGGCTTTGGAAGCATCAAGGCTCAGGAAAATCCTCTCAACTAATCCGATAATGCCTAGCTGTTTGAAAAAAGCTGACTACTTCTAGCGAAGAATGCCTAAATCTGCTTCTAGATACCCACATCCCAGCTGGCTCTCATACTACCTACAACAGTGATCTAAATTAGGGATAATACCATCTCTCGAGATATAATTGATAAGGACAAATTGCTTTGGGCACTACATAGATAGCTTCAAACCATATAAATCTGCTGGACCAGACGGAATAATTCCAGCCGAAATGCAAAGGACTTCGAACATCATCCTTCCTTTGCTTGAGACAATCTTTAAAAGTTGTCTTGATCTAGTCTATATTCTAGTAATATGGAGAGAAGTGAAAGTGGTCTTAATTCCAAAAGCAGGTAAATGTTCCCACGTCAGTCCAAAAGACCTTTCGTTATTTCGTTATTCCTTTCGTTATTTCTTTAAAAAATATTAGAAAGACTGATCGAAATCCACCTTCCACCACCAAAGACTTCTGTCCGTCGATCAACACGCGAACTGCAAGGGCAAATCTGTAGAAACAGCTTTGCATACGCTAGTACGTTCCATTAAAAACTCACTTCATCACAAGGAATACTCACGTTCCATTGAAAACTTCCTTCACTACAAGGAATACTCAATGGTGGTTTTCCTGGACATAGATGGCGCTTTCAAAAACGTCGAAACATCTGCGATCACGGATGCGCTGTCGAATTTTGGGGTGAACGACTCACTGGGTGAACTGATTTATCTTCTACTCACAAGTAGGATCATAAATTCAAGACTTGGTTTGTCGTCTGCCAAGAGATTTGTCAGCAGAGGCACCCTGCAAGGAGGTGTCCTGTACCCACTTCTTTAGAACCTGACGGTGAATGAGCTGAGCATATCACTCATTGGCTGTACACAGCAGTAGTCAGACCTATTCTGCTATACGGTGTGGCCGTTTGGTGGACTACATTAGATAAAGCGATTAATCGCGACAAACTAAGCAGAGTCCAAAGATCAGCTTGTCTTTGTGTGAGCGGAGCGCTTCGTACAACTCCCTCTGCTGCACTGGAGATTCTGCTCATCCTTGCTCCACTCAACATCTTCGGCAGACAAATGGCTGCAAGCGCGGCTACTCGCCTCACTACAATCTCTCAGTGAACCGTGAATGATTTCGGCCACTCTTCTATCCTGAATTCAGTCAGGACTCCACTTGTCAACTTAGACTAAACCATTCCGCAGCTCCACTTTAACAAAAACTTCCAGGTTACCATCCCCTCTAAGTCTTCTTGAGAGGAAGGTATCTACTTGGAAAATTAAGGTTTTCACTTCTACACAGACAGATGAAGGGGATGGCGGAGGTGTCTTTTCAAACAAAAAAACTAAATCTAAGTCTCTCTTTCCGTCTTCTTCCTGATCACTGTCTGAAGAGTAGTGAAGCTGAAGAGTAATGTCATATCTGTTAAGGATATCCACATTTTCTCGGATAGCCAGGCTGCGCTAAAGTCCATGGAATCAGTCTCCTCAAATTCCATTCTGGCCCGGAATTGCCGATTGTCCCTTGAGGAGATGACAGAGCATTTCAACATTCACCTGTGCTGGTTGCTGGGGCACAGGGACATTCCTGTTAATTGTATGGCTGATGAACTCGCCAAACATGGAACTACACTATTCCACCTATTGCCTGAATATGGTTCACTAGGCATGCCGATCGCTACGTGCAAGCTCATGTTTAAACGGGATGGTATAATAAAAACTAATTAGGTATAGATGGTCAAACAGTACAACTTGCATAGCAACGAAGCAGATCCAAGCCCAAGCTAGATCCGAAATGCTCCAAGTCTTTGATCTCTCAAAACAGACTGCACATTAGTGCCATTGTAGGTGTCATAACTGGACACTATCTCTTAGGCAAGCATGCAGAAAGACTAGGAGTCTTTTCCAACGATTTCTGCAGAAGCTGCATGGATGAGGAGGAGGAGGAAACCACTCTCCATCTACTTTGTACGTGCCCAGCCCTCTCGAATAGGCGGAAGCTCCATCTGGGAGCGTTCTTTTTCAACGATCTAACCCAAATTGACATTAATAGTCTATTGCGCTTGGTTCAACGAGTAGAATTTTCTAGATCCTTGTGGTTCACAACGGACCTTCTTGGTCTAAGTGGGTCGGTTTTGACTGACGGCCACTTCAACCTAACTTAACCAATTATACAGGGTGTTCCTTACTTCTTGGGTATATTCTGCAGTAAGGGTATATCTCTAATGTTGACATCATTTATCGGTTATTGAAGCTTACTTTTGTGGAATCTGACCCATGTTAACGGAAATTGCTCTTTTAATACAAATGGTAAAAACTTGGTTTAGGGCTTCATTTTTCGAAGAAATGCTAGCCTTTATAACTGCGTTTAAATAAAGTTGATATCTTATTTGAATCTTCAGATATCGAATTTCAATGCCTGTTCCAATTTTCCTTCCCAATTCTAATTTTTGACTTTCAGGTTAATTTTCTCCAGATAATTTTCGTTAGCCGCACGATAGTTATATGGAATGAATTGCCTGATTCCGTGTTTCCGCATTTGTATGATCTGCAGTCGTTTAAGACCCGCGTGCATAGACATCTCATCTTTTCCTTTCTCTAATTTCCTAACGCCCACGCTGTGCTAAGCATTATAAGGGTGCAAACCTGCAAACCCCTTTAGCGTGTGTACAATCAGCTATAAAAAAGACTTCATAACTGCCCATCCTTCAGCGGGCACCCTATTGACCACATTTAAAGTTATTATCCCAGTTAGCAGAACATCAGTAGACCGAACACAACTGCATCCATGTGTAAACATCAAAAATGCAATAAATTTTTTATTAGACTCGACTCGACTCACAAAGCAAAAATCCAACAGCACCGAGGAAGATGAGCACCCAAGGAAACTTCACTCCGAATACAGAAACTTTTCGCAGCAACCACTGCCACCGAATACTTGAAGCACCGAGCATAACTTTTAATTCCATTGCAGTTCGTTTTCAAAAATCTGCAATATTTAAACATTAATGGAGTGTGGAGATACCCGCTTGTTGAAATTCCATAAGTTCATAAAAGCAAAGTGGTTTGAATTTAGCACTTCCTTGAGTAAGTGTGCAAGTACTGGCTGGCTGTTTATGGTGTGCCATCATTTCGGCTCCCACACATGCACACATTTTACGTTATTCATAATTCCCGTCATTCTCTGATTTTTGTGTAAATCGTAAGATTTTGAAATTTGGAGCTGGTTACCCATCATGACATCGTTCAGCTCTTCTTAAAATCCATTTCAACACACACACGCGTGCACTTAGCATTGATGTAAGAGATCCTGAGATAAGATTAAGAAAGTACTCCTAGAATTCCTTTCTTACTAAATGCTCCGGTTGTGTATTTCAAACGTGGAGATATAGTGACAGTGGGTCGAGTTTGTAAGTTATGCGTTTAAAATCTTACTTTTTTACTACTTTATTGCTATAAAAACATTGGTGATCTACCCACGTGGTTATAGAGAAATAAGATACTTTAATCTCTGTTCGCGCATTTTATTCTAGAGCTGGTTATATCCTTTGAATCTTAAAGAGGGTATGAAATTTTCCATTTAAAAGATTACAACAATGTGTAAAAGCACATTTGCAATACGCCCCCTTTCTATATTAAGAGCAGCAATTAATTCCTATTGCCTTACGGTTTTGTAGCAAATAATTTTTGGATCGTCACTTTGCTATGGCTACATCTGGATCGTAATGTTTGGATTGTAACTTTTAGGTCGTCTTTTCTGGATCGTCACTTTTTGATTTTACCATTTGAAACGTCACTTTAAAACCTTTCACTTTGGATTGTAACTTTTGGTCACTTTTGAATTGCCAGTTTTGGAATGCCCCATTTTTTGATCAATTTAGGATCGCCTCTTTTAAATCGCTACATTTGGAACGTCGTTTTTGGACCGTAACTTTTGTTTGTCACTTTTGGATCGTCATTTTGGATACTCTGTTTTTAATTATTACTTTCGGACCGTCATTTTTGATCCTCTGTTCTGAATTATCTTTTTTGGATCGTCATTTTTGATCCTCTGTTTCAAATTATCTTTCTTGGATCCTCTGCTTTGAATTATCTTTTTTTATCGTGATTTTGGATCCTCTGTTTTGAATTATCACTTGCGGACCGTCATTTTGGATCCCCTTTTTTGAATTATCTTTTTTTTATGGTCATTTTGGATCCGCTTTTTTTAATTATCTTTTTTGGATCCTCTATTTTGAATTATCTTTTTTGGATCGACATTTTGGATCCTCTGTTTTGAATTATTACTTTCAGACCGTCATTTTGGATCCTCTGTTTTTAATTATTACTTTCCAACCGTCATTTTGGATCTTCTGTTTTTAATTATTACTTTCGTACCACCATTTTGGATCCTCTGTTTTAAATTATTACTTTCCGACCGTCATTTTGGATCTTCTGTTTTGAATTAGCACTATCCGACCGTCATTTCTGATCCTCTGTTTTGAATTATATTTTTTTATGGTCATTTTGGATCCCCTTTTTTTAATTATATTTTTTTATGGTCATTTTGGATCCCCTTTTTTGAATTATCTTTTTTGATCGTGATTTTGGATCCTCTATTTTGAATTATCATTTTCCGACCGTCATTTTGGATCCTCTGTTTTGAATTATCACTTTCCGACCGTCATTTTGTATCCTCTGTTTTGAATTATCACTTTCGGACCGTCATTTTGGATCCTCTATTTTGAATTATCATTTTCCGACCGTCATTTTGGATCCTCTGTTTTGAATTATCACTTTCCGACCGTCATTTTGGATACTCTGCTTTTAATTATAACTTTCGGACCGTCATTTTGGATCCTCCGTTTTGAGTTATCTTTTTTGGATCGTCATTTTGGATCCTCTGTTTTGGATTATCTTTTTTGTATGGTCAGTTTTGGATTATCTTTTTTGTATGGTCAGTTTGGATCCTCTGTTTTGAATTATAACTTTCAGACCGTCATTTTGAATCCTCTGTTTTGAATTATCACTTTCCGACCGTCATTTTGTATCCTCTGTTTTGAATTATCACTTTCGGACCGTCATTTTGGATCCTCTATTTTGAATTATCATTTTCCGACCGTCATTTTGGATCCTCTGTTTTGAATTATCACTTTCCGACCGTCATTTTGGATACTCTGCTTTTAATTATAACTTTCGGACCGTCATTTTGGATCCTCCGTTTTGAGTTATCTTTTTTGGATCGTCATTTTGGATCCTCTGTTTTGGATTATCTTTTTTGTATGGTCAGTTTGGATCCTCTTGTTTGAATTATCCCTTTTGGATTGTCATTTTTGGAACATAATTTTTGTTTTGTCATTTTTTGGAGTGCCCCATATTTCGATTACCTTAACAACATCACCATTGCATCTTAATTTTTGTTAGTCGCTTTTGATCGGCATTTTGAATAATCAATTTTAAAACATAACTTTAGGATCGTCATATTTGAATATTAATTTTTGTGTTCGTATCTTTGGATTTTTGGACTTTTAAAACGTCATTTTCGAGTGTTACCTTTTGATCATCACTTTCAAGTTGTCTCTTTTTGATCGTCACTTTTGGATTGCGACTTTTGGAATTCCTTTTTTAAAGTGTCATGTTTACATAGATCGTAACATTTGTTCGTCACTTTTGGATTGGCGCAATTGGATTGCCATTGTCATATTTGAATATTAATTTTTGTGTTCGTATCTTTGCCTTTTGATCATCACTTTTAAGTTTTTTCTTTTTGATCGTCACTTTTGGATCGTCACTTTTGGATTGCCACTTTTGAAATTCCTTTTTTATATTTTCATTGATTACCATTTTGGGTCATAACTTTAAGATCATCTCTTTTGAATCGTTTCTTTTAAATCGTCACATTTGAATCGTAATTTTTTGGATTTAAATTTCTTTGTCAGTTTTGGATCATCAGTTTTTAAACAACAATTTTGGATCGTCTTATTTGAATCGTAATTTTTGTTCGTCACTTTAAAACCTTTCACTTTGGATCGTACCGTTTGTTCACTTTTGAATTGCCACTTTTGAAATGCCCCATTTTGGATCTTTAGATCATCACTTTTGAATTATCACTTTTGACTCGTCACTTTTAAGTTGTAAAAAGTAACGCCCTAGAACGTGACGTTCCCTTGAAAATATAACCTCAACGCGCCTACACAACCACTTGCCACTTCTTCCCCAAACGCTATGTGGTTGCAGAGAAAATTTGAGAAAATATCCTTAATATTTTCCTCTTAGTTCCACTATATGGCACCTCTGAAAATGGATAAAACATCCATAAGCAACCCAAATAGAAGGAATTAATTATGTAAAACGTTGGAGACAAAACTAAACGGAGCGCGACGAAAGTGAAACGCTCGTTAGTCCGTGCTTTCATCCTTTTTACCAGCTCCTATAATTTAATCATGAAGTTCTGTGGGTTTTTCTTCTTGAAAATATTTCTGGAACTCCCTCCTGAATATCAACAGCACGCGAAATTGCGATATTTTTCGTCTTGACAGAGGAGAAAAAGGATAACATTATATCCTTCATTGCTTCTTGTTATGTCCTTTGAGCTGAGTTAAATTTCGTCACAGATATTATGCGAGTGGATGTGAAGTTTTGTTATTGTTTTTAGTAAATTAACGGCAAAACGTAGCAGCAATTATTTAAAAATGGATCAATATACCGACCTTAGTTTAACGAGCTTAGCCTGGAGGGTGATTTGTTTGGTTCTCGAGTGATTGGATATTGGATCAGGCATTAAAGTTTGGTAAAATATGACAGAAAATGTTGTATCTAAAGGACCAAAATTTAGATAGCTGAACGTTAGGACTAAATTTGATAAAATATTTTTATGGGACGAAAATAATACTCCTGAATGAGTTTCTGCTTAACCAGTAAAATAGTTGCACCAACAACTTTCAAGGATAACATCATGCCGGTTCAAAAGAAAAGAAAAAAGTATATCCTAATGAACCATATTTTGCAAAAGTGTCTGTGTCACTTGTCAAAAACTTTAAAGGTTGCAATTTCCGTCTAGTGAGCAATTACCATTCGCAAGCCTGTACAGAGCGACTCTCAAAATACCCAATTAGCGCCAGTTGACCGAATGCGAGTAATTGTACCGAAAATAAAACGACAGTTTCATCACTTCACAAAACTTTTGCAAACTCATTGACAACAGATCACATGCACAGAGTGGATCCTAAAATAGAAAACATTTAATTGCACCGCACCTTTTCACTGTTGTTTAACGCAAAGAAACTTTTATCCATCTGAAATGAATTCTTCATTCGTTTTGCATTCCTCCTCTCTCATACTCATTTATTTTATGTGTCCTAATTAGGCTAACATACATTCTCGCCTATGACAATAATAAATAGCACCTTGTCCTTGTGTTCGTTGTCGTTGTTTTTGCTATCGATTCTGAGATCCTGTCAACCGCATTTTCGTTAAAATGACATTTATTCGTTTATTTGAAATAAAATCGCTAAGGAGAAAGTCCCTGCCATTTGTTTGGGGTTTCCTTTTTTTGTGTACACAACAGTTATACACAAAGTGAAATTCTTACACCAATGGGAAAAGGCCAAGAACTTTCCGAAAACTTTGCATTTAGCGAATTTCTAAGTTAAAGCGTGTGTTTCTAAAGTTAACAGTGTGAATAGAATTCAATTCGCAACAACGCTATCCCACTTTTCCAATCTCAAAACAAACCATAAAAATTAAAATTTTTATTTGTGGGCAAAGTTTGAATGAAATCGGATAAATTAAAAAAATTATATGGGAGCTCCTCGTCCCTGGGGCCCGATCACTTCCAAATGTTTACAAAAAGTCTTATCCGTCGGAGATACGCATTTGTATAAAATTTGAAGGAAATTGGGTAAATTTTTCAAAAAATTTGTTTGAGAGCCGATCACTTCTATTTAAAAAAAAAAAAAAGTGTTGTCATCGGAGATACACATGTATACATAATTTGAAGAAAATCGGGCCTTAGGAAGTGGGTTTAAAATTGATCACAAGATTCCACCACTGACAGACAGACAGACAACTGGGCTCGCGAATAGAGAATATAAAAAAATTCACTTGATTGACTTTCATTAGTTTTTTAACTTTGTTGGTGATGATGATGACAAAAGGTAGTAAATTGTAGTAGCACTGCGACCCATGTAGATCTATTGCGATTCCTCCCGACTTTGGGGAAAGTGCATGCCCGTCCTTAAAGCTCTCCCTCGATACCAAGGGCTCTTAGGAACTTAATCATATGGAGTGGGTTCAATGAATGTCGCGCAGACTACGATATTATCTGGGTTCCCATATGGTCTCTTCTCTGTCGGATCGTTGATCCGCATCAGAGTACTTGGTTCTTGGCCCATGAATTCCTGCACCCGTGCCTACAGCTTTCTTAGATCCATGCGCATACCACTTAATGGCTCCCGCATTTTTCTGGTATTCCTTTCAGATCTGAAATTGGTGTTTATTTTGACTTCAAAGTTCTTCTTGAATTCAAGCTTTTGCACCATGTTGTCACACGGCATGCTCGCTAAAAGAATCTGTTTGACGAGTTATTCTACTATTCTTCTTGCCTTGCCTTCCGCGAAGCAGCCTACCTTGCTCAAACGTAGCTTACTTTCCTTGGATATATTCTCTAAGACTATGTGTAGTGGGAGTAACCCAAGGATTGCCCCCATGCCAGCTGAAGGGCAGGTTCCCCGTCCTCGAATTTAAAACCCAGGCAAGCCACTGCACTTTTTCTAATTTTTCGTTCTCGTGATGCTTAACTTGCCCATGCTACTGCTCTGTAGGTGAACATTGGAATAATTATCATGATGTACATCCAGTGCATTATTCTGGGAGTAACTCCCCAGGATTTTCCTGCCACCCTTCTACACACTGTGAATGATCTTGTTGATTTTTGTAATATCGACTATAAGACCTGTTCCTATGGAAATTGTGATATTGTGATATGGTCATTAAGCCATTTATCGACCGATTTGTATGAAATTCGGTATGGCCTTTTGGATGTGTTTATGGGGTCTTTTGAGGGTCTTTTGGAGAGTCATTTGAGGGTCTTTTAGGAATCTTTTGAAGGTAATTTAGGGGTCTTTTGAGGGTCTTTTAGCGGTCCTTTGAGGGTCGTTTTGTGGAAATTCAGTGATATGGCCATTAAGCCATTTATCGGCCGATTTGTAAGAAATTCGGTATGGCCTTTTGGGTGTGTTTTCGGCGTCTTTTGAGGGTCTTTTGGAGAGTCATTTGAGGGTCTTTTAGGAATCTTTTGAAGGTAATTTAGGGGTCTTTTGAGGGTCTTTTAGCGGTCCTTTGAGGGTCTTTTTGTGGATATTCAGTGATATGGCCATTAAGCCATTTATCGGCCTATTTGTAAGAAATTCGGTATGGCCTTTTGGGTGTGTTTTTGGGGTCTTTTGAGGGTCTTTTGGAGAGTCATTTGAGGGTCTTTTAGGAATCTTTTGAAGGTAATTTAGGGGTCTTTTGAGGGTCTTTTAGCGGTCCTTTGAGGGTCTTTTTGTGGATATTCAGTGATATGGCCATTAAGCCATTTATCGGCCGATTTGTATGAAATTCGGTATGGCCTTTTGGATGTGTTTTTGGGGTCTTTTGAGGGTCTTTTGGAGAGTCATTTGAGGGTCTTTTAGGAATCTTTTGAAGGTAATTTAGGGGTCTTTTGAGGGTCTTTTAGCGGTCCTTTGAGGGTCGTTTTGTGGAAATTCAGTGATATGGCCATTAAGCCATTTATCGGCCGATTTGTAAGAAATTCGGTATGGCCTTTTGGGTGTGTTTTCGGCGTCTTTTGAGGGTCTTTTGGGCGTCTTTTAGGGAATCATTTGAGGGTCTTTTGGGAATCTTTTGTGGGTATTTAAGGGGTCTTTCGGCGGTATTTTACGAGTCTTTTTAGGGGTTTTTTGTGGGTAGTTTTGTTGGGTTTTTCTGCTATTTTGGGGAGTTTTTTGAAAAGTATTTAGAGGGTCTTTGTTAGCGTCTTTCGGTGGTTTTTTGGGGAGTCTTTTGGGGGTCTTTTGAGTGTCTTTTATGGGTCTTTTTATGATTGCTTTGGGGGTTTTGGTTGTCTTTTGAAGGTCTTTTGGATTCTTTTATGGGTCTGTTAGTGTGACAATTCTTGAAATTGAATCAGACAGTGCTGCAAACTCAGTTAGAGTTGAATTACTGTCCAAGTTGGGGCGGCTTCTCTATATAAAATATTAGTGTATGCTTCACTTTTGTACCTTTGGATGGATGGATGGGGTGGAAGGTTGGGAAAAAATTAATCTAATGGTTGGTTGTATGGTTGAAAAGTTCGAAAGTTGATTGTATGGCTTAGTAGATGGTTATTTAAATGTTTGAACGATTTTTTGCATTAATATCTCATCCAAACTCTTCTGACCACCCTATATATGCCTTTTCCAGAAAATTAGTGTTATATTTTCTAATATTCTTATGTCAATTGGGTGCTGCATTAATTCTTCATTTTAATTCGCACCAACTTGTCTGCTATTTACGCCTTTTAGTTGCATAAATAAAACGAACTAACTTGTCTGATGAGGTGGTATGCGCCAGTCATTGCGGAGACTTCTTCTTTACAACGCCACAAGCGTCCTCACACATTCGCACACTAAATTGAGTTTGCAACTTTTATGTTACTGTCGCGCACGAAGGGTTCACACACTGCAACTGCAATTGCATGCATTGAGGAAAAACTAAAATAAGTTTTCCCTCTACGAAGACGAAGACACCAAGCCAAACCGCAATTTCCAACAAAACCATCAGGACGAAGTTGTACGTCGCATTGCATCCCATTTCATGTGGCGCAAGAAGCTAGCTAGCAAACAAGCAACGCTCTATAAACAATTCCAACCAACCAATGAGTTTGAAACTGTTGAATCGCTTAAATCAAGTGGAGATTAAATTTTATATCTCCGCCATACGAGAGTGCATAAGTGTAATGTCCTGTCAGTTGCAGAGTTTGTCTTTTATTAAAAGAGCATATACGAGCGATAGTTATGTGTGAGGCGTAAAAAGGCGAATGAATGCAATCACTTCAGGGAAATACAAACTTTTAGTCTCGTAAGGAGTAAGGACCATGTCATATGCATTATTAGTTTCTGAAAAGTTAGTTACCTTGGATGAACAGTAAAATTGTATGCTCTTGTAAATGGTTTGTTATTAAAAACTGGATGGGATTCGTCAAGTTGACTGTGTGCTATGGGAATTGTGTTTATTACTTAAAATTTATTTCCCCGGCAATGATGACAACATTCCGCCCATCGAGGTCCAGAAGCTCGCACTTTACTGCCATGACACCCGACAACCGACAATTTATTATAGGTTGTGACGCAAATGCGTATCATTTTTTCTGGGGCAGTAGTGACATTAATAGAAGGGGTGAGTGTCTTTTAGAATATCTCATTAGTAGTAATGTAGAAATTGTAATTAAAGACTCGAAACCCACATTCATAAATGTGATTCGCGAAGAGGTACTTGACCTCACATTCGCCAGTCCATTTATATCTAGTATCCTCGAAAACTGGCATGTGTCCGATGAAGCCTCTTTGTCTGACCATCAACACATCAGGTTTGACCTTTCAGGCAGATTGGCACATGCTTCTCTAAGATACGATCCCAAGTCTACGGACTGGAATCTTTATGGGGGACTTGTCCTCTCCAAGATAGATCTGCTACCTGCACCTATCGAGTCCATAGGGGACCTAGATAAGGCAGCTTATCAATTAAATAATGTGTTGCTACTACTACTGCAGCTACTGCGGCAGCTGTGTCCCCAAAACCAGTTTGAGCAAACGTAAGGTTCCCTGGTGGAATGACCGGCTGGCCAAACTTAGAATGAAATTTAGAAAGCTTTTGAAAACGGCTAAACGCATGAAGAGCTGGGACGAATATAGGTTCTCACTTACGAAATATAGCTCTGAATTGAGACGATCAAAACTAGCTATATGGAGGAAATGTTGCGAAAACATTGCTGTTATGCCATTAGCGGCATGATCCTCTTCAAGGATCAGACAAATTGTGCAGGCTTACTGAAAAAGACAGATGGTAATAACCCGTCAGACCGTGAGGACACAATTAGAATGTTACTTCAAGTTTTTTTCCCCGGTCCGTCTACTTATGTTCCACACACAACCCTAATGCTCCTAACCATAGGGCCCGCATTGACAGCAGAGTAAATAGTTTATCGGGAAAAATATTTAGTCCAGATAAGATTAACCATTCCATTCAAAGCCCCCGGCGGTGTTTGCATTTTTCCAACGCTCCTACAGAGGGCAATCGATCTCATTCTGCCGGGTTTGATTGCATTATTTAGAGCCAGCTACATTCCGTATACGTGGAGAAAGGTAAACGTAATCTTTATCCCTTAACAAGGCAATAGGCCTAGTGAACTGCCTTAATCATCATCATCATATTTGGCTCTACAACCGGGGTCCGGTCCTGGCCTCCCGTGGGTTCCGTAATAAAAAAGGTTTTACAGGCGAAGTTATTGGCCTCGCGCCAACCTTACTTTGAAGGGACTAGCCCGATCATTCAGCTTTTCCTGCATTGGAGACAAATTACCAGCGGCCACCACGTGGAAGTTTGATCGCACTTCCATCAGTCAGAGATAGTTACGGCCAACTGCAATTCTAGAGCATTCTGTGTTATTCCCCCTATTTCTGCTGATGGCTGACCGCCGAACTGCCTTAATCATACAAACCCATAAGTCTAACGTAATTCGTTCTCAAAATTATGAAAAGACTTATTGATGTTCATATTAGAGCCTGGTTAGATACGTCTAGCTCTCTACACTCAAGTCAGTATGCATACAGAAAAGGTAAAAGCACATAGGGCACCCTTCACTATCTAGTTAAGATGGTAGAAGGAACTTCTCTTTCCAAAGAAATAGTTCTGTGTGCTTTCCTTGACATTGAGGCTGCTTACGATAACACTGGCTACGACTCAATAGCAAGAGCAATCAATAGCAGAGGTATCGAGGACTCGACCAACCAATGGATAAGGGCCATGCTTGAATGTCGAGTTATCACTTCCTCCGCAGGGGTAGTGTCGGTGTCGGTGACCGCAAGGAGGTATCCTTTCTCCCCTTCTGTGGTCAATCGTCATAGACAGCCTATCTATGATGATCTACATAGATCAGGCTACATCGCAATTGGCTATGCCGAAGACTTGGTGATTATACTTGGCGGTAAGCGCAGCATGACCATTACAAATGTCATGCAAGGTGTGTTACTTTACGTCTTAGAATGGTGCAGCAATGAAGGGCTTTCCATAAATCCATGCTAAACTGGATGACATCGGCTCAAAAGCGGGACCGGTGGAGAGATTTTTTGCGGGAGGCCAGGACCGGACACCGGTTGTAGAGCCAAATATAATGATGATGATAAATCCATGCAAAACCGTTCTAGTGCCTTTCACGAAAAGAAGATTGTCCAATATGGGTCCTATCATCATCAAAGGCACCACGCACCAAGAAACGAAGGCCATACTGGCAATGGGATGGCCGACCTTATAGCAAAGAAAGCAGCTGAAACTCCATTCATAGGACCGAGCACTCTGTACGGATTCAACAATGCATATATATATATATAGTGAAATAAAAACTGGGCAATAAAATGCACAAACAACTACTGGAAAAATATAGAGGGTCTAAAAAACTCAAATAAATTCCTAAACTTTAACCAAAGAACAAGAGCTAAGAATCTTATGTGGAGCACTAACAGGACACTATACTTGTAAATATCATCTACACAAAATAGGAATCAGCAATGATGAGACCTGCATATACTGCAATGAAGAAGTGAAGACAATGGAGCACCTCCTAGCAGACTGCCCAGCCCTTATAAAATTAAGGGAATATGGGAAAAATAACTATTAGGGTAGAAGATTACCACAAATCCCAGACAAAGGAATAATACAGTTCAAAGAATAGGGGGCACAATAGACCCATGTAGGTCGCGGTGCAAGTGGCTTGTCTTCTTTCTTTCTTTCCTTTACTCCGCGGGGTAGCATAGGGCTTCTACAAACGCCCGCCAACGAACTCGATTTAACGCCTGCTTCCTCTTCGATTGTCCTTTTCCATGTCTTGCTAGGACGGCAAACTTGACAGCTTCCTTGTGGATTCCAGTCGAGCGCTAGTTTCGTAATGTCTTCCGCTGGCTTTCTCCTTGGCTTGCACACACCTCCCAATTATCATCGTATCGTATCATATCGTATTTTCCCAGTCGATGTTTCAGTAGATTTAAAGCCACGGCATATGCATTGCAGTACTTATCTTGTTTCGTATGGGGATTTAAATAGAGATGCATACCATACCGAGAGCAATTGTTTTTGGTATCAGTAATGCAAAGCAGAATATTCGACAAACTGCAAGAAGTTTTTAATTCAGGCAGGCGACATCTGCCAAAACTCTACTATACGTATTTTCAGTGCAACGACGAGAATACGCTCAGATTTATCTAAATAACTAAATTGTTTTAGAAATTTCTCTTCCTAGCATAATGAAATCAACTCAATTTACATTTCTGGCGTAACATCGAAGGAGTAAGATGAACACATATGGCAACGTGGTGCACAATAACGCAAAACTATTCATTATAATTTCGGTACAATTTGTGTTCACTCTCGAATGTGTAATATACGGCCCCATCTTTAGAACACTTCATATTTTATTTAAAGCAAAAACGGAAGTACAGAGCTACCTTCTGTGTGAATGCAGAACAGCTATCAAACAACAACAACAAAAAAACAAATCAACCTAACGACTATGGCGGCAAACGTTGCATGGGTGCCGTTTCCATAAAATTACCCCTCGCTATACCTAAGTTTGAACTTTCAGTTCCACCCCCTCTCATATTTGTTATGCGACATTACAAACAGGCTGCTTTGCTGTATAAATGTATCTCTTGTATATGTATTTTATGTTGGCACACATGCACAAAACCAAGCGCACTGTGATGTTGACACATATTCCAAGGTCCAGAGAGCCACCTGAACAGAAGTGAACTGAATGGAACGCACCAAATCCACACACCACACCACACACCGAATGCGTCCTTAATTAAAATTAATTATCATTCAGGTAAGTTTCTTTACAAAAACAGTGAAAGCGAAATATGGCAACGACACGTGAATTAAATGAACTTTTCTCGTATTATGGGTAATGCAATAAAAATAATGTTATTGGAAAGCTCGACGACGACGGCTCGACTTTGCATTATGACTGTGACTTACAGTGAATGTGTTACTTTGGAGAAATGGGTTAATTACTATGCCTACAGCTGGTGGAGTGTTTGGTGCTAATAATAGTGACGAGGAATTCTTTTGAGGGTTGTTTACTTTAATAGAAGATGTAAGAGATGCAAATTATTTGCTAGGCCATTTTTATTCGTATGAGGGCAGGTTGATTAGTACCCAGGTTATGTTAGGTTAGGTCAGGTTGCGGTGGCAGTAAATGCAGAATCTTACACTTTTCGTTTTTTCTGAAGATCTATTCCGGGGTCTTAATGAATCAAAGTATCCCGTCGAGATTTGAGGGGATTTTCATTAAACCCTTTAGCATTTGAGCCTTCTGTACACTAATGCTGGACACGAGCAATCAAGATATTCTATTGCCTCCTCTTCCTCCTCGTCCATGCAGAATCTTCTTACTTTTTTATGTCCTATATTCCCTTGTGGGTCCTATGGCCTCTATTACGTCTAGCCAATTGGCGTGACTCCTCTTCAACTGTTCTGCGCCATATATTTCTCGGACGACCCGTTCTTCTACCATCCTGAGATAACGGATTCCATTGCATTGCATAGTTTGCTACGGAACTGTCGGAGTGTATGACCAATCCACTGCCACTTCTGTCGTTGGATGGTTGTGCCTATTGGTTCCTGACCCGTTCTTTGGTAAAGATGTACGGTTAGGCCAGAAAACCCTTAAGATGTTCCGTAGGCACCTATTTACGGACGTTTGTAATCTTTTTGAGATAGTAGCGGTCACCTTCCAAGTGCTGCACCAATACAACAGCACAACAAGATTCAACAGTCGCAGCTTGGTGTTCAAGCTGATCGAATTGCTTCGCCATATAATTCCAATTTTGCTTTGCCAATTCGGTTGACAATGTCCTGTTCGATTCCACCTTCGGTCGAGATATTGGGAACTCTCTACTTTCTGTACGGGCTGTCCAGCAATGTTAACTTTTTTGACTTGATTTTGCGTTTGACGTTTGAAGATTGACCCGCAACTTTGCCTCCCTTTCCACATTTGCTGTCATTTGGTGCAGCTCCATAATCCTGTGTGAGAGTAAACAAACGTCGTCAGCGTAGTCCAGATGTTTGAGTTGAGATGTAATAGTCCAACGAATTCCTCCATTTCCAGTAGATAAAGCTGCGCGAAGCACATCGCTAATCACCAACAAAAAAAGTATCGGCGATAGAATGCAACCTTGTCGTACCCCAATTAGGATCTCGAATTCCTCTGACAGCATTCCTCTATGCAGCACATGACATTTAGAGCCATCATAGGTTGCTTTAATAATAGCTATTAGTTTATCGGGTATCCCTCTGCTGCGCAAGGCGAATTCAACGCACTGTTCAATAATGATCCGCAGGGTGTTGATGTGGTCTACACAGGAGGATCCAGTGCGGAAACCTACTTGTTCGGCATCGAGAGTTCTGCAAATTCTGCAGAAGTCATTATATATTTGACACACATCCCTCTTGCGTGGTTACCAGGAAGATTAGTACCCAGCATTGATAAGAAAACAAAATTCATTTAATATTCGTTTTAATTCTCAACATAGACAATGTAAAAATATCTCTCTGAACTAACAGCTGATAAGAGCACTGAATATTCTCTTTGGAAAAATACAAAAAACATTAAGCGACCAACAAATCGTTTTCCGCCAATAAGACGCATAGACGGGCATTGGGCTAAAAGCAATGAGCAAAAAGCTACTGCTTCTGCGGAATACCTAGTTAATACATAACGGGTGTTTTTTTAGGAGGTTTGTTTTTCCGATAGATGTCGTTTTATTTTATGACAGTTGTTTTGACAGCTCAAAGTGGCATTTCTACTCAGTATTGTTTGGCAAATCATTATGAAAAAAAAAAAAAAAAAAAAAAAAAAAAAAAAAATGACATTTGTGAAAAATAGTCGTGGTAGCCATATGCCAGAAATTGTGTTTAAATGTTAAATGCCAAAAAAAAAAAATTTTGGTCATTTCATAATTTTATATGTGTTTTATTCAAAAAAAAAATCGGCAACCTCTTAAAAAAACACCCGTTAGATATAACGTGTTTTTTTAAGAGGTTGCCGATTTTTTTTTTGAATAAAACACATATAAAATTATGAAATGACCAAAATTTTTTTTTATTTGGTAGATAATTTTTTGGCATTTAACATTTAAACACAATTTCTGGCATATGGCTACCACGACTATTTTTCACAAATGTCATTTTTTTTTTTTTTTTTTTTTTTTTTTTTTTTTTTTTTTTTCATAATGATTTGCCAAACAATACTGAGTAGAAATGCCACTTTGAGCTGTCAAAACAACTGTCATAAAATAAAACGACATCTATCGGAAAAACAAACCTCCCAAAAAAACACCCTTTATAAGCCTAATGATTAATGGGTTTCTAAGTCTTAATGAAAGATATGGTTCTATGATTCATCCGATCACAATGTGTGCGCTAAAGTACGAGATAAGACGCTAAAAAGATAAAAAAAATATATCCTAGCCCCACTACGTACTGAAAGATCTATTGTGTCATAGGGTTTGTTTATTCTAAGAGACGTACCACCTCCCTAATGAACGATAGTACATCTTTAGTTAGCAGATTTTCTCAACTCCGCCGTCGAGCATATTTCTGCTCAACCAAAGTAATGCTGGGTATTCACAGAGAAGGTGCTCGGATGACTCTTCATCCTCCGATCAGAACCTACATTCTGTCTCTGAGCCAACACCAGTTTTGTTAAGGTGACTTCGCAAACCACAATGACCTGTTAGAAAGCTCACTAGCCCCCTAATGATATCCCTATTAAAATTAAGGATTTCCTTGTAGGAAAAGGGCCTGATTAATTGTTTGGATTGTCTAAGCCTCGGGACACTTTCCCAGTGGGCCAGACGAAGTTTGTGTTCCCAGCAATTTATCATTGCAGCCCAATTGACACCACAGTAGGGTTCAGCTCCTATGAACGCAGATTCCGAGCCAGCCCTATCTAGTTTATCTGCAGATTCGTTGCCTGCAATGACCAGGGACCCAACCGAGTTTGACTTTGTTGTGCCTGGCCAGGGATTGCAGTGCATCGTAACAGTTTTTGAGTGATATCGAGCCCAAAAAATTGAACGACAGCGCTTAAGATGCTGCCTGGCTATCTGAAAAGATAAATATTCTAGCTCCTTTAATTCCTATATTAAGGTTAATCCCGGCGCAGATATCAATGGCAGGGAGTTTGGCCTGGAAAACCGAGAGACGTTTTCCCAATTGTATCGAGACTTTGGTGTTGGGTACAAAGACACCAGTTTCCATCTTCGATCCATTTGTGAATCAGACCAGACCTCTAGCGTCCAGTGCCGCAACAGCACCAGTTTACCCGGTCCAATATTTATACCTCAAATTTCCTTCGGAAACAGTTCTCCCTGACCATAATGTCGGGGATAGAGCAGGATTTGTCTCTTTCAAGAATTTAGTCTAGAATTTTCAGGTGATCCACATAGTAACCCGGTTTGTACCCGCCAATACCGGTTTAACCTGTCCAATATTTTTATCTCAAATTTATTTCCTTCCGAAACAGTGCTCCCTGACCATAATGTCGGGGATAGTGCAGAACATGTTTCTTTCAAGAATTCAGTCAAGAATTTTCAGGTGACCCCGTTTTCTGGTTGCAGCTTAATAGCGCATCCAGCAGCCGTCTTCCGGATAAAGATTTGCAAGGATGAAAGCTTCTAATGCAGTCGTAGGGCAGGTGCGCATAGCACCCGCCATACATAGACATCTTTGTAGCTTCTGAAGATTAGATACCGTTGTCCGTTCAAGAACTTTCGGTCATCAAACGATGCCCGCGTACGTGATAATAGGTATTACCATCATTGTATAAATCAAATGTAACATTTTAGGATTTAAACCCCAAGCCCTTGAAATAGAGTCATAGCCAGTGTTATCGAAAGCGACCTCAATGTCGAGGAAGGCAAACAGTGTCAATTCTAACCAGCCTGTAATATGTCTCTCAATAAGTCTCTCCATGGTTTTGAGGACGAATGATGTTTTGTGTTAAGCAAGAAAACTGTTACTCTAAGATAAAAGCTGGAGTTCCTCAAGGAAGTGTTCTCGGGCCTCGGTTATACCTCCGGTTATGACCGTTTTTTCGTCGACTTTAGTTATTTAATTACAAAATTGGTCGCCACGAAAGGCCCTTTTATTTAAACGGGATAATATACAGTCTATGTTCACCCGAAAGGTCCATTCTAAATATTGATGAAATAGGGTAATACTTCGATGGCACGATTAGCTAATCATAACAAAAGGAGAAGTACAAAAGATGTGTACCGCTTTTTACTTACGGTTGCGAACGTGTTTATGATTTCTGTTAATTTATTTATTGTTCCTAAATGTATACCAACTATTTATTTACTTTTTTGTGTCACAAAAATTAGCATATTTTTAGGTGCACTACATATACATAGATGATAGTTTTTTTGTCCATTCTATTATACGTTGTCAGTACTTTTGTGTATATAATAAGAGGAACGCAACATTAAAAATAATGTCAAAGCTTAATATGTACATTGTAAGCTGAAGCAAGTAAATGTTAAAAACACTCCGTATTTCGAGTACAACCTTTTATTTAAACTTAAATAAGTTAGTTAAAAAAACCTCAAAGAAGTGGAAAACCATATCTCTTAAGCACGTCACACATGGACACCCAGAAATGATCCATGATTACCATGATTAGACTGACCTGCGTACATCAGCTTTCTAGGATGTGTGATGTGTTAGTACTTGTATGAATGAAGTGATCATCATATTCATTTTTTTCTCTAGCAATGTATTTTAATTTGACTTCTAAGTTTGTTTTAATTATTATTTTAATTACTCTTTTTAATAAACGCTCTAGCAATAAGTACTTATATGTAGTTTATAAATAGAATGTTATATCTATCAAGCCAATTCAATATTTAAATCGAGCTTCGGGAAAAAGGATACAGGATCCTTTCAATCTGGAGTTCAAGAAAGTGATTTTTCAATCCTTTTCCAATATCCTACAATTTTTAAAATTTGTTTTTAATATCAGATAGACTTCTTGTTAAGCTCACAACATATTCTCTAATGACTCCACAAAAACATATGACCCATAAAAGGTCCAATCGTACACAGCCAATCTAATTGTCCAATTAGTTCGGCTCCTTTAGTTTATAATTGAGATCTAATTGAGATTTTCCTTTAAAAGACAATCGTTAGAGCTTCTATCAACAAAAATCCACTTTTAATTGCACAAGCATTCAATTTTGTAGATAATTCCATGAAATTGCTACTTGCTTTTGTTCCACTTGGCAGTAGTACCAGAGCACGAAGTAACTAGAATTTTTTGTAATATGTATTTTACAACACCAACACACCGATGCACCGGCTCAACCCACCTTCATCATCTCGTTATCATATTCGAGCAATTACAACAGAAATTCAATTATGTTTCTCGTCCTCGCTTTTCTATAAATTATCTACTCGTATCTAATATCTTTTGTGTCCATTCCAAGCCACTATCTGTGTAGCTGCTGTTGATTGATAATTACGCGTCAATCATCTCATAAAGTTTAAGCCGGCGGCGGGCAGGCTATGCGATAAAAATATATTCTTCGAATAAAGTGCTGCTCGACCACTTCAGAATTTCAGATCTACACACGAGAACGACGCACTAAAAGTCTGCGAGTGGCGGCGAACACAAAACGGGGAATAGTCAATAGTGAGACCAGCAGAAGGTTCCAGTATCACGATCGTCATCGTTTGTATCGTAAATATTGTATATACTCCTAGTTCAGTTATGCTGATGATGATTAGAGTAATAATTATGACCTACTAAGGTACGAGTATTTCGCGACAAAGAAAATACAATTGACGACATAAATACTGGATCACTTTTATTTATCAATGCCGGGTTCAATTAAATTAAAAGAAAATAAACGTAAAGTTTGATTATTATCTTAAGTAATGTTAATTTTATAAATAACATCAGTAGTATGATAACTACTAGAGATCTTGACGTATCGTATAATATCGTAAATTGTGCTGTCTTTATAAGTTGACTTAATAGGTATAGAAAATCTTGTATGTTCTTTCATCTTTTCATATTGTATCGTAGGATATCGTAAATTAGGAGTACAGTAAAGTGATATTAATATCGGAATATCGTAAATTATGGAAAATTCAAGAAATTATTAAATTTCTGTAAAGTATGTATTTTTTCAGCACAATTGGTTTATATTCTAAAGCATGTTATGTTAAATTCAGCTAGAATCAAAATTTATGCAATGGAAATTTAATAATATCGTAAATTATTTTAAGTTTAAGAATTATAGCAGGTTGTATCTTAGAACATAGAGCATAAAAAATTACGTTGTTATCAATTTATGAATAAAAACCTATCAGTATCAAAAGTTATGCAATAGAAATTAAATAACATCGTAATTTTTTTCAAGTTCAAGAAATATCGCAGTATGAGTTTAAAAAAATAAATCCATAAATTTTGTAAAATTCCTCTAGAATCTAAAGTTATTAACGTAAGTAAAGTTTTAGTAATCTCGTAAATTATGTGAACTTAAAAAAAATATGATTATAGGCAATTTTTAAAAAAAACTTTTCTACTTATTATGCAAAAATATATTTAAATAGTAAATTATAAATATCGTAAATTATGTCAAGTTTATGAAAGATCACAGTTTATATCGTGGAGTACAATAAAATGACCATAAATTCTATAAAATTCTACTGGTATAGTAAGTCATGAATGTAAATAAAGTTTCAGTAATATCGTAAATTACGTCAACTTCAAGAAAAATGAAATTATACGAAATTTTAAATAATATTTTAGGTAAATGTTAGAGACTGATAAACTTTACTATTTATTAAGCAAAAATCTATTTATATCGTAAATTATTTCCTGTTTAAGAAATATCACATTTTATATTGTGGAGTGCAATAAAATAACTATAAATTCTATTAAATTCTACTGATATCGTAAGTGATGAATGTAAAAAAAAGTTTCATTAATATCGTAAAGTATGTCAACTTCAAGAAAAATAAGATAATACCCAATTTTAAAAAATATTTTAGGTAAATGTTAGCGAGACTGATAAACTTTACTAGTTATTAAGAAAAAATCAACTTATATCGTAAATTATAAATATCGTAAATTATGTTTAGCTTAAAAAACAAACTTAGTTTTTTTCGTAGATTTTAATAAAATTGCATCAATTTAGTATTTTTGTGTACCAGAAGAATGTATGTAAGTAAGTAATATCGTAAAATATGACAACTTTTATGTCAGATAAATAATCTTTTAGGCAATTTCAAAAAATATTGTAGGTAAAGACTGATAAACTCTATCGATTACAATAAAAAAATTCTAGTAATATCGAGAGTTATTCAAGGAATTAGGAATATCGTAAATTGATTTTTGATAAAGTTAATACACAAAAATGATCGTTATATGTATACACAAGATTACAGAAAGTATTGATTCTGGTAAAGTCACTGGATAGTAGAATCGTAGAGGGTAAAGCTTTTGATTTTTTAGAACATTTAAAATTGTCTCGAAACTCGCAAATTTCAAGTATTTAAAGCATGAACTTATTTTTATCACTTCGACTGTGCAATCTCATTTACAAGTGCATATTATAATCCACATGCACTACTTCTACGCCATTATTATGTCTCGCTGTTCATTCTATCTCTTCTTGATGCTGTTTTGTGGTCTCGATTTATGTTCCTTCCTTGAGTTCTGGGCCACAATATGCAACGATTTCCATTTTAGATCAGTAGCTGTTGTCGTCATCGTCTTCGGTCGGCCGCAGTTGGAATCGGAATACATTGATAAAATGCAAATAGAAAAACATTACTGATAACCAGTTGACCCTGTCGGAAGAAAGCAGTTTCATGCACACACAAACAGAGTAAGTATCTGCACCGTCGTCGCCGGCTGAAGTGCACACACACAGTACAGTAGCCCAGTAGATTAACCTAAAATGTTGCGGTTGAATTTTTCCCAAATTACAACGAATTCAATAAAAATATTGCAATAGAAATCAAAAACACAACAAACGTCGCAATAACTAGTATCTTTGTTTTTGTTATTTCGAGAAAAACACAACAAACAACCCATTCAGAGATTGGAATTATCAATAATACAACAGTTGTTGTTCTAGTTGTTGTATTAAGTGAAAATAAATAAAAACGCAGCTATTTCCAGTACAATTTTGAAACTCAAATGACAATGGGAACAGCAGTAAAAACGATCAGCGGATTTATTCTAATATTCTCCGTATTGCTGGCCTGCGATTGTTATTCGGGATTAATTCCAGCAGATCCAGGTAACTACATCAGTGCGTAAATCCCCATAGTGTTAAAGTGTTTTGCAAATTTTAGAAAAACCCGGAAAATGCTTCTACCACGATGAGCTACTTAAATTGGGTGAAAATGTTGGCCCCGGTCCGTGTCAAAGATTAACGTGCAATAAGGATGGTTCGGTTTTAGTTGAAGGGTGAGTCCGCGCGAACTAACATAACACTAACTATTGTTAAACTTTTCTCCTTATTTTTGTGGGTGATGCCTTCGCTGAATACCTTAATGCAGTTGCGGAAGAATTCGCATGGAAAATTGCAATCGTGGCGACCGCATTAATTTTGACAAACCATACCCAGATTGCTGTAAGCTGAGGTACAAGTGTAAGCGACCAGATGGGTCTTCCTATACGGTGGAGAACGAGTCGATATCTTAGTGAAGGGGAGCGTAGGAGTGTAAAATTTTATTCCAAGTGATAAATGGGATATTTATTGTCGATCTTTTCTAGATTATTTATGTTTTAATGTAATAAATTAGAGTTTTTTTAGTTTAATTGCACTGCACTATTAGTTTGCACTGTAAAACTGGCTCAGATTCCTTGGTAAATCTCCCAAAAGACAATTTTTTAAAAAGGAAAACTGCATTTGTTAAATTAAGAAACCATCCCTGTTATCTTATGACTACTACCCCATACATAAAAGTTCATCACTAACTCAGTTTTTGTCGACACTGTTGATGAATCATATCATCTTCTATGGAGATTAGTTATCTTAGATTACTAATTCCGAAAAATTTCATTTACAGAGTGTATCTCTTTACCTGGCAAATACTTAAAGGGGTGATTCATTAGTTTATTACGAAGAAGGGGTATATTATGTTGTTGTTGTTGAAGCAACTATTAACTCGTGTTAGTCCAAGCGTTGGAGTGTAATGTTTGTTTAGCTGTCGGAACAGAAATGCGGCAGCTTCGACAGGCTATGCTCATAAGGATAGCGGTGTGAGTAACGTCTGATGGGATGGGAAGCTGAATAGGTGAGCTGTGTTGATGCTTTGGGGGTGGGGGCGACCTCACAGAACGATGTTATTTTGGCGATCATCTAGTGCGGTTCTGACTGACGCTTGATGAATTGCATTTAGGGCTTTTTTAAAGTCTGCTGGATCTAGATGTGTATAAGAGATGAATTGGTGTGTCTCTTCGCTGAACATACGAATATCTGATCGAATATGCCTGGGTGGTGTGTTGGGGTGAGCAGGTCACGGTTCGGTTCGGGTGATCGTCTTTGTGACATCTTTCTTTCCTCCTCGGGGGAGCATAGGGCTTCCAAATACGCCCGCCAACCAACTCGATTTATCGCCTGAGGTTTCAAGAGATGCCACACGGTCCCCTGGGATCTTATTTCCTCTTCTATTTTCCTTTTCATGTACGTGTCCTTTTCCGTGGGCCAAAGGTCATTGTTGATAAATTCGATATGTATTCGTATGGGGCTATCCTCTCTTGACGTATAGAGGAGAAAATCGTATACACGGCACTCAACAACGTTATACCACGATAATTGATGCATGTAGGCATGAAGGGGTACAATATACCTCTTCGCCATTCCTTTGGCATCGCTTCTTCCTCCCATACTTGCACTATTACTTCATGAATTGATTGATGGAGTGCGGTACCTGCTGATTTGATGAGCTCCGCTGGAATATCATCTGATCCCGAGGCCTTATTGTTTTTACGACGACTTATCGCTTTGCTAACTCACGTCTTCGTAGTGTGGTCTTTGGTCATTGGTGGAGCCTCCAATTCTTCAGTTAGCTGGCCATTCAGCAATTCATGAAAGGGCTCTTCGCAACGCTCTAAGATGCCTTTGAGATCGGCGATCAGATTACCCGAATTGCATCATCCCGCGGACTCTTTGTTAGAACTTCCGCGCCTGGTACGATACTCGCTCTCTGTACTGTTCTAGTTCACGGACAAGATTCTTTTCCTGTACAACAGCTTGGAAGGAGGATAGAATATGATGCATCTCATACGAATGCAATGTACTGCCTCAAGCAGACTCTTGAAGAGTTAAAATTCATTTTACAAACTTTTAATTTTAGTCCTGCTCCTGTTGACTGAATACATAAACATTATACCATGGATTTGTAGGAAATTGAATAGGTTTTAATACTGCATTAGTCAAAATATTTATCGAAGAGCATTTTTCAAGATAATCGGGTTCGAAAATACAATTGAAAAAGAAACAATTTTTTATTTTGACACCTTCTTGTTTTGAGAATTTAAAAACATTTACATTTTTTGATCTTAAAGACTTAGATTTCTTTCAAAAAACACAAACAATGGCCTTACAACTAGAAGCGTTCAAGAGTTACCGAGTTTGAAGTGATGTAAGGTCAAAAGTACGTTTCTTCGCATACGTCGCAGGGCGTATATGGTCCTATACGATTTTTTTTCTCATAATTAACCAAGGAATCACCCTTTTAAGTATTTGCCACGTAAACATATACGAGTACGTACTCCCTGTATATTCCTGTAATTTCCAGTTACCCATCTATGACGATAAATTATATAACCAGCGCCAGCGAAATGGAACAGGTAACTTACAAGGATATCTGGTATATAATCAACTATAAGGTGAAATCGATACGCATACAATGTACTTCCATAGTCGTATCTGTATAGCACAGATACACAGAAGTACAAGTTATGAAAATCTCATCTAATTTCAATCAATTGAGCTACACCTGCGATACGCTCAATTAAACTGAAATGTCTCATATACCGGCAACGTTTTCGTGTTACAAAAGGTGGTTATGTGCGTTAAAGCCCATTTATCTTCGCCTTAACCGGATGCAGAAGTTCACGAACAAATCATATAATGGGATAGAAAAGAGGATCCTGTTCATTGTATCTCCTACTGAAAGCACAATGAACTAATAAAGTACAAATTTACGTTTCGTTTTCTGCAAGAGAAGCCATGCGAAGTAGGATTCTTTCCGGCCAGAAATATACTTCTACACATTCTCGACGTTGTATCAATTGAGGCGGCAATATGTTCAATCGTTAATATATACAGCAGGATGTTCCATTGAAATAGCGCCGCCGAACATTCCACATTATCGAATTTTTAGGATTTCTGCGACATCATTGGCACAGAATGGAGGATATTTCTCTATGTATGACTATACATTGGTTTGTAATTTCTATTGGTAATAGGTTCTGGGCGAACCTGGCAGATTCAACATATTGTGTGAGGCACATCCTTTTGAAAGGTCTGGGAGACGTCTGTCTCCACATCTCTTTTTGGATTTCAAAAGTGGAAATATTTTTGGCAGATTTTAAGTCGCACAAGCAATTTGTTACCTGCTATGGGTACTCCGAAATTTGGTTGACTTTATTTGCTGAGGTGATGGGGTAGGTGAGCTTAAGTGTGTTGTGACAATGCATGGAAAACATAAAGAGATATTTGATGCGTGAAAGTGTGGTAGGCAATTGATCGTATCATTGGGAAAGTGTCGAAGATTAGTTGCATTCGCATAAATCGAGCAATATGTCGGCGAAATTTGATGTTCGATGTTTGTTCCAAAGTCGATCAAAGTCTCGGGCTTACTAATATATACCGTGGACTTTACAAAGCCCTAAAGAAAAAGGATTCCAGAGGCGTCGAATAGCGCGAGACAATTGAGTGGTCCATTTGTGATATTTTTAGAGATAATACAGTCACCGAACTATATATGCTCTATTTTTAAGTAGCCCCCTAGAAGGTGGAAAATAAAAAAAGCGATAGATTTAGAGCAACTAGAAATTTTATAAAATTAATGAAAATTTCTGGAATTGTTAATGGGAATCTGGAATATTTGTCGACATCGTGAAGAGATTGAAGCTCGGTAGGCTCCGGTGGGTAGGACACCTAGCTCGCATGAGCGAAAAAGATCCTGCTCGGAAAGTCCTTTGCGGTAGGATTTATGAAATACGACAGAGACGCCTGCCAAGCCTACGCTGGAAGGATAGCGTAGACCAGGATGCCCAGAGTTTAGGGATGCAAACTGTATGAAATCGGCTCGTAATCGGAACCGATGGAGAGATTTTTTGTGGGAGGCCAGGACCGGACCACAGTTGTAGAGCCAAATATGATTATGATGAATTATCAATTGTCCCTTTAAAATGCATTCTGAGCCTTAATGTTGGGTACACGTGTTTGTTTCTCTGTACCTTTTAATAGATAATCCGGGTTTTCAATATCACGAGTGACATTCTGCCACAAAACCCTTAAGAAACGCCGCGAAGTCGCTGACATACTCTTCGTGCACCAATTATTAACTGGAACGATCGACTCCCCCTCACTATTGGAAATGATTTCCCTTCACACTAACCCACGTAACCTTGGGTTTGTACCGCTCTTTTGTCTACCTCACCACCGCACCAACTACGGCCAATTTGAACCAATCCCCAGAACGTTGCGTCTGGCGAACACGACTTCAACTGGAACGTGAGTTTCTTCAATATAATTTGGATATACTTGGAGTAAGTGAAGTAAGATGGTTCGACGCGAAAGAGTACTAATCCCCAACATGTAACACTGTGCTACTCTACTCCGGGAAACACTCCGGCAGTCCCCGTGAATCTGGAGTGTGTCTGCTGCTAACGCCAACAGCACGCAGAGGCCTAATTTTTTGGCACCCACATGGACATAGGATCTTATCGGCCAGACTTCGGACTAGAGTACGGGGCGTCACGATCATACAGTGTTACGACCCAACGAATCCTTCGACTGAGGGTGAGAAGGATAACTTCTACAACAACTTAGCGATGTATTCAACGCAACGCCGAACGGAGTTATCGTCATCGTGATGGGGGGACTTGAATGCCAAGGTTGGCAACGACAATGAAGGACTCAAAAGTGTGATTGGGAAGCACGGCCTCGGCGAACGAAAGAACAATGGTGAACAATTTGTTGATTTCTGCAACACCAACAACCTTGTCATAGGAGGCACCATGTTTGAGCAAAAGACCTGTCACAAAGTCAGCTGGGTGTCAACTGACAGGCAATCATCATCCAACCAAATCGACTATGTGGCGATAAGCCGACGTTTTAGGAGCTGTCTTTTAGACGTCCGAAACAGAGGAGGAGCCGACATGGGTATGGTACGGGATCATCACCTTATAGTAGCTACTGTCCAGTTACGTACTGCATCAGTTCAAATAATCTGCAATATCATCCGAATGCCTAGGTATAACATCGACCGGCTAAAGATCCCCTCAGTACGCCAACAAATAAGGGATCATTTATCGCAAGGAGTGGAAGCAATCAGCAGCTCACTGCCGACAACCATCCAGGAACATTGGAAGGCTGTGAAAAATTTTTTCACATCCAGCAGCAGCGAGGATCGAGCTGAGTCCCGAAGCAAAATGAGAGAAGTGCAGCGTAGTGTAAGACGTGATAAACGTTATTAGATTAACAACCTGGCCTCAGAAGCGGAGGAAGCAGCGACAAACCGTTTACAGAATCTCCAAAGAGCTGACAGGTGGTCACCGCTCTAGCCAACATCCGGTGAAAGACCTAGATGGTGCCGTCCTCGTTTCAGCTGTCGATAAGCTCAACCGATGGAAGGAGCATTTTTCTACGGTCCTTAACCGTGTATTCCCCAACGATATGCACCCAGATCAAGCGGAGCTGCCGGAAGTAACAATTTCCCGAATTCGTACCTCAACTCCCAGTAATGATGAGATCGCTGCTGCGATCAACGCACTAAAGAACAACAAGTCAGTAGGACTATATGGTATACCCGCAGAGCTTCTGGGTCCTACGACATCAGCAGAGATTTATATCCTCTTGTAGAGAGAGCTTGGAAGGCAGAAAGTTTCCCTGACTATTGGAAGAAGGGAATGCATGTGAAGCTCCATAAAAAAGGTAGTCTTATGGAGTGCGAAAACTGGAGAGGCATTTGGGTTCTTCCTGCAATTGCAAAGGTTACTTGAGCGAATTGAGGAACATCTGGAAGATACACTCGATGCCGAAAAGGCAGGTTTCCGCACTAGATCCTCCTGCGTCTACCACATCAACACCCTGCGGATCATTATTGAACAGTGCGTTGAAGTCCGGTCACCACTGCACCTGCTGTTCATCGATTTTGAGAAGGCGTTTGACAGTGTCAACAGACAGTTTATCTAGCTTGCCTTGCGCAGGAGAGGTATACCCGATAAACTAAAAGCAACCTATGACGGCTCTAAATGTCATGTGCTGCATAGAGGAAAGCTGTCAAACGAATTTGAGATCTTAAGTGGGGTACGACAAGGTTGCACTCTATCGCCGATATTTTTTTTTGTGGTGATTAGCGATGTACTTCGCGCAGCTTTATCTACTGGTACTTGAGGAATTCGTTGGACTCTTACATCTCAACTCAAACATCTGGACTACGCTGACGACGTTTATTTACTCTCACACAGAATTATGGAGCTGCACCACCAATGATAACAAATGTGGAAAGGAAGGCAAATGTTCCTGGTTTGAAGATTAATACTGCCAAAATAATCATCAACCTCGGCACTAACTCAGTAACTCAAGTTAACATTGCTGGACAGCCGGTAAAGAGAAAAGAGAGTTTCCAATATCATGGTAGTATTGTCTCGACCGAAGGTGAAACCGAACAGGACATTCCCAACCGAATCGGCAAAGCAAAATCAGTGTTTGGAATGATGTCATTGATATTGCGAAGCAATGCGATCAGCTTAAACACCAAGTTGCAACTGTTCCGGATAAATGTTGAATCTGTGCTGTTGTATGGGTGGAGCTCTTGGAAGGTGACCGATACTATCACAAAAATATTACAAACGTTCGTAATTAGGTGCCTACGGAACATCTTAAGGGTTTTCTGGCCTAACCGTATCTCTAACGAACATCTTTACCAGAGAACGGGTCAGGAATCGATAGGCACAACCATGCAACAATGGAAATGGCAGTGTATTGGGCATATGCTTCGAAAAGGCGACAGTTCCACAGCGAACTTCGCAATGCAATGGAATCCATTATCTCAGGATGGTAGAAGAACGGCTCGCCCGAGAAATACATGGCGCAGAACAGTTGAGCAGCAGTCACGGCAATTGGGGAAGACTTGGAGAGAGCAACAATAGCAACCAGTTAATTCTCACAAAGAAGTTGTTAAGGCCGTCCCAATTGGCTTTCTCGTATTGCCATACTGTTTTTTTGGGAGTTTTTTCTCTAACTACGTGGTTTATTAACGAGAAATGAGCTGATACTACACAATGGTCAGATGAGCCTAGAGCCGATAATACATTGACGGAGTATTTATCAGGACGAGAGGTAAGGAACAAGTCATGGGTGTTTGCGGAATGATTTGCAATGTCAGGTATTCATGTAGGCTCATTTACAAGCTGAGTTAGGTTATTCAATTCAGCGAATAACTCAAGACACCGGCATGAAAATAAAGTGTGACTGTGCCTTTTTTTTCAAAAATTCAGTGTATTTCTCTGAAGTACAATTTTGTCTAACATATTATCAAAGATCTCTGTCATATTCGTAGAAAGAAGATATTATAACGAAAGATTGATTCATTGATAATTAAAAGATTCACTAAATACATGTTTTACTCCTTTGATCTACAGTCTAAAGGATAAACTGAAACTTTTCTGCAACTATGCAAAAAGTTCGTTCGTTAATATTGCCATCCAGCAGCGACATAAAAGGACAACTTTTCTAATACACCCTGTTACATCTTCTAATTACAAAGCAAGACAAAAATAAGAGTTTCGCTAAAATAACCACTCAGCACCGGTATGTAAATATAAAGAAGAAATCCTTTAATCACAATATGCGGGATGACTAAGTAAATATTTCCGCCTGGATGAGTCTAACTGCTGTCAGTCAATAGAGTCAAACGATTAAGATGTGCACAATCTTTCGTTTCAACTTCAGTGGCAAAAGAGTGTTTACACTTGACACGGAAATTAAACAAGTAATTGGAGAACCTACACGAGAGTGGGAGGTGTTTTTTTTAACAAAAAAAGAAGTCCTTCAATTAAGAATGTAAACCTTTTTAAATTTTTGCATTTTTGAATTTCTTTAAAGCTATTTATTGGTTAACAGTTGAGAGAATCTATTGCAGGACAGTCATTGTGAATATTAAACATAATACCGATGTTAATTCTTGATATTTGCGCCGACCCAATTGTTCTTCTTCTTTGGGAATAAGGCGTCGAGGTAATCCCCTGCGATTGATTAGCACTACATTTAAAATTGAAGAAGCAAAATTTGGTTAAACAGATTCAGCCACCCACCGTAGTAATTCAGTGTATCTTCATCGAGAAACTGCTTGAGCCACTGATAGAGTCTATTATCACAAGGGAGGATTTTTGGCGGGGTATTCTATGAGAAGGTCGGAATCGTTAAAGGTACCAGCGCTCAAATGCATTTACTTACTTCATTGATAGACAAATCCAGGTCTGAATTACATGAAAGTATATGGGTGATATTTTTAAAGATTTGCAGTAATTGCGATTTCTCTCCATTGCCAAAACTTCCAATGGCAAACGGGTTGCTTTGCATGTAGTATCCTTTCGCCAATCCAATAGCGGTTCGCAGAAAATTGTCAACATTTTTCTTCCACAGCTGTAAGTTTTACAAATGAATTGGACAACTTTTACCAAATTAATTAATTAACGACTCACGGCAATAGAGTCCTTTGAAATCACAATACTGTGGTTTCCAGTAAACTTGGTGCCATTAAAAAAGGAGAGCAAAGGGAAACTACTTGTACTTTTTGCAGCATTTCCTCGGCGTACTGTTGCAGTTACCGCTACGGCTATAAGCAATAACACAAATTTCATGATAAATAACTTCTTATGGCGTTACGATGTTCGGTTTAATTGTAGATAAGAAATTTTGTTTTTTTTTTTAATTTTTTACTTTTTTTCAGGAAACTTTCGGAAATTGTGAAATTTGTTTTTGACTTTTTCTTTCAGATTATTATCGGTTGATATTATATTCATAGTTTCCTTTCTTAATATAACTAGAAATCTGTAGGGTTGTTCAATTTTATTTAATATTCCGAGCAGAAAAAATATCCTTCGTAACATCCTCAGCAGTTTTGTCGAGCGATATAATTTTCCAACTAGAAAGTAGGATCTTTTTTGTGGATTACAATAAAAACCAAAGCCTTTTTGTCTGTTTTTAATAACAATAACAATATTCGGCGCGACAGACCATTGCGGTCCAAGCTTCCCGCGACGATTTGTGATGCGCATTTATATTTTTGGAAGGGACCTACAATTTAATGCCGGCTCCGAACGGCGAATTGTGAGAAGCTTTCCGTGACAAGTTATTACTCTGGAATGTTTGTCACACATTCGCGAGAGGTGGGACACCATAAAAAATACTTTTGGTGTTACTGGGATTCGAACCATGATCCTCCTGCTCAGTAGCCACGCGAATTCCCACTGAGCTACGGCGCCCACAACTGTCTGTTTTATAAAGGATTAATTAATGTTTACTTTCATCATCATATTTGGCTATACAACCCGTTTCCGGTCCTGGCCTCCCGCGAAAAATTTCTCCACCGGTTCCGATTTCGAGCCGATGCCATCAAGTTTGGCAGCACTAAAGTTTGGGCGTTCTGTCCTACGCCATCCTTCCAGCATAGGGTTGACCGGCCTCGCTGTCGTGTTCTATAAATCCTACCGCAAAGGACTTTCCGTGCAGGATCCTCTTCGCTCATGCGAGCTATGTGTCCTGCCTACCGGAGCCTACCGAACTTAATTCTCTTCACGATGTCGACATCTCATCATTATAGGGTCACCGGAATCGTCCTTCCTCACATACGGGGCCAAAAATTCTCCGTAAGATTTTTCTCTCGAATGCGACTAAAATGTCAGAATGCTTTTTGCTAAGCACCCAAGTCTCGGGTCCATATGTAGGTAGTATCATCTGTAGATGACCATTCTCTTATATACTTGAACGTTATGGTTAAGTTGCTAGATTTGAAGAGTCTTGACAGACTATAGTAGACTTTGTTGGCTTTAAGCAAACGTGCCCGGATTTCTGGTTCCATGCTGTGATCGGCTACTACAGTTAACCCGAGATAGTTAAAGGATTGCACTACTTCAAATTCGCGCTCCACTATTTTAATTGCGGGAGCAATGTTTGATCTTCTAGTCGCAGACGTGGCCACCATGTACTTTGTTTTGCTCTCATTTATGTGCAGCGCCAAATTTCGTGCCGCCTGCTCTGTCTGGATTAAAGCTTCCTGTACAGCTCTTGGGTTTCTATCAACGATTTCAATATTGGCTGCGTAAGTCAGTATCTGAATTGACTTCTGTCATGGCTTTACAAATTTCTACTCGGGCTATGCTATCATAGCCGGCTTTAAAGTCTATAAAAAGATGGTGTAGTGAGTTTTGAAACTCTATCTTCCATCCATCTTCCATCACCTGCCTAAGGGTGTAAATCTGATCAGTTGTTGATTTCCCTGAGATGAAGCCACACTGGTATGGACCAATGATGACTTTAGCGTATGGGGCTATTCTCTCTTGAAGGATAGAGGAGGAAATCTTATACACGGTAATCAACAACGTTATACTACGATAATTGCTGTATTTTGTATTCTGCATTCTTATGTATGGTGCACAGGATGCCTCTTCGTCAGTCTTCTGGCATAGCTTCTGCACTATTATTTCTTGAATTGCTTGGTGTAATGTGGGCCCTCCTGTTTTTATCAGTTTCGTTGGGATCCCATCTGATCCCGTGGCCTTATTATTTTTCAGCCGATTTTTCGCTCTGCTAACTTCGTCTATGCTTGGTGGCGGCATCATGATCTTCAGTCATTAGTGGAGCCTCCAATTCCTCAGTTAACTGGCCATTTAGCAAGTCATAAAAGTGCTCTTCACATTGCTCTAAGATGCCTTTGAGATCAGAGATACCCTCTTTATCCTTGCAGTATGTGCAACGCGGTGTATATTGCGTCATACCGCGGACTCTCTGGTAGAAATTACGCGCCTGGTGCTATGGTACTGTTCAAGTTCACGGACGAGATTATTCACCAGGCTGCTTTCTTTCGCTGGTGAACTGTTTTTTCATATCTTCTGAGCTCTTTATATTCATCTTCGCGTAGCCGCGTTCTATGTGATTGTTGCATTATTCGGAACGCAACATTCTTACCATCAGTCGATAGCTTACATTCGTCAGCGAACCAGTCGTTCCGATCTCTACGACTACTGCCTAAAATGTAGCCAGCAGTACTAATGACAGTATTCTTAACGCGTGTCCATTTCTCTTCTACGCCCATCATCTCAGGCCCAGGACTAACTCTCCCTGCATTAAGGACGAGTGCTATCGCTTGACCGTAGTTGTTTCTGGTCTCTTCACCCGGGCAGCCGGGTTGACTCGTTTCTGATTCGCGGATGCAATCTTTCGAGATGATGATAGTGGTCCGAGTCGATTTTGGCACATAGGTACGTTCGTAACGTTATCAGGTTCGCGTTGTGGCGGCTATCAACACGTGGTCTATCTGGTTTCGAGCGGCTCCATCAGGAGATACCCAGGTAGCTTTGTGGATATTTTTACGCGCAAACCTTGTACTCGCAACGACCAAATTATTGCTTGCTTTGCTGAAATCTCTATGACTCGTTGTCCACTGTCATTAGTGTTCTCGTGTAAGCTATGGGTGTCAATGTACTGCCTGAATACTGGCTCCATACCTATTTTAGCATTCATATACCCCAGAATGATTTTCACGTCATACTGAGGGCAGGCATGGAGTTCCCATTCGACTGATTCAAAGAATTCGTCTTTTTCATCATCTGCACTTGGCTTCGTCTCAATTGAAGAATCGCTGATACTCATCAATCAAGCACATAAATATTACTTCTTCTCCACAGGGCGCCACAAAAAATACAGCTAAAAGTTCCTTAGTAGTTTCAACAAACCATCAGTCATCATTAATATTCTTTTATTATTATGGCATGTTACGCAACGACATTTCACACTGAAAGAAGGCAAAGAGAAATTTCTCCATAGAAAACATAAAACGGGTTGTGTTAGAACTAGTCGCACAACACACAGATACACAGATACCTATGGGCAGTTAATGTGACTGAACTAAAATATAAAGTGTGTTAACTGCTTTCCAACAAAATACACTATTAACTTTATACCGTTCTCTTATAATTAAAGTGTTCAACGGATACGGCATCGCAATATTGCAATCAAAAGTTCAGTGCACTCCTAGAGAACACAGACCAAAAAATACTTCACTTTC
Source organism: Nephrocerus scutellatus (assembly GCA_947095585.1). Lineage (NCBI taxonomy): Eukaryota > Metazoa > Arthropoda > Insecta > Diptera > Pipunculidae > Nephrocerus > Nephrocerus scutellatus. The sequence goes on from OX352763.1 coordinate 113,338,576, forward strand.
CAATAGCACATGAGAATATCCAAAAATATGAACTCCGATTAATTAAAACCAGACAACAAAGAGAAGGAAAAACAAAGGCCTATAGTCTCTTCTTCGCTCTGCATACATTTTACCTGAGCTGGACTTAACTGGAAGCGAACAAAGCACAAACCGTTTGGCCCAGATTTTCGGTGATGGAATTTCTCTTTCTTATGCGTAACAGTGCGCGATGGTTCTTAAGCGGAACTTTCGTCCGAGGCTGCTTAGTTGAAGTTGGACAATCGATCGGTAAGCAGTGATTTCGCGATCATCTTCGTACATCATCCTTGGTGAAACAGTTAGTGAAGTTGGAGAAATACGGAAGATTTTGTTGTATACGCCGTACAACGTTACTCATTGTATATTCCCGTCAGATATTCAAGTGAAAAGTGAAAAGGTGATCATTGTCGTTGTTGTTGTTTGTTTGTTTATCAGTTAGTGTCACCTGTCTTGCACTTCAAGAGTGTTGTGAGTGTTGTTACGGCCATCAATCACATGGAAATTGCATGAAAGTTGCCTTGTTCGTGTTGATTTCTTTAGCCTAGATTGGCTGGAGATACAAAAGTACAAATCATTGATTTTTTTTTGTTGAGTGGGATAAATGCAGATCATCAGATATTAAGTGTGTGTGTCTAAGAAGAAACGCAAATAATAATTTGATACCAATAGTTCTTTGGACAATTCTTGTATAGTATTTTTCACAGCTTTTACTTGGAATACTTTTACAAGAATTCATACGGACGGATTTAAAAAATTCTACCGATTCACAAAAGCAGGCCATAAAATCGAATATCAATGTAAGGTCTTAAAGAAATCACACCAAAAGTTATAAAAAGATATGAAAATAGACGAACGAACGTGGCCCCCGGTTCTACAGCTAAATATGATAATGATGATAATAGATGGATACATTTAAAATCCCTTATGTTAATCTTCAGAATGTACAAAAAAACAGTTAAACTGCTAAGTACCTTAACTTATATGTATATCAATGTAAAGTTTAACTAGAAATCAGTTGGTTTATACAATTTGTCTTAGTAGTTAACGACTTGGAACACTTTATCGGATATCAAATGTTTACTGGGTACTATGAAAAGTGATATTAACAACAATTCAAATAAACAATTACAGTAATTGCATAAAAAAGTAAAGTGTATTTCATCATCATCATCATATTGAGAGTTGTAAAGGGTTTTTCATAAAGAACAGAACAATATAACCCAACCTAACCTAACCCAAGGTTTTTCAATTGGTTTTTCATATTATGTCCTTATTGAAAAAACTTTTACAACTGGCCTCCCCCCTTCGCTTGAACACCGCAGGAACGTTTTCTGGTTGTCACTGTTTTATCGCTTCTTCCCCCAGCTGAAAAATAGCCACCACTCCTTAAATTCAACTGCAATACTCTTGGAGCTCTAAATGCTCATAAATTTACCCTCAAGCCTTACAGTGAAACTCAGAGATTCGTTCTTCAGCCGTACAATGCATTACGCTATGCGTTATGTGGAATGCTCTGTCAAGCCATCGCTTTGATCCACAGGCATTCAAAACACAAGCTCATAGACATCTACTCTTTTGTCCTCCTCCTTAACGCCAACGCTGTGCCAAGCCTATATAATAATAAAAATATAATATTTTGGCGCGACAGACCATTGCGGTCCTAGGGTGCGCAAAACATAAGAAAAAACTCTTCACCGGTCCCGATCCGAAGACATCCACTTTGGCATCCCTAAACTCAGATTATTCTGATTTGTGCCATTCTTTCAGACTAGGCTTGGCCTGCCTCAAGCAAAACTAGATCTCCTGCATATCGGATACAGCAGAACTTAATTCTCTTTACGATTTCGATATCGCGATAAAGCCTGTAGATCTCATTGATAATTGAGGGCACCGAACGATCTTCTACTCGCAGATGTAGCCATCTGACTTATATGCTGCCCCAGATTTTGTGCCACCCGCGCTCAATCCAGATGAAAGCTTCTTATACAGCTCTTGGGTTTCTACCAATGATGTTGTAAAGGGTTTTTCATAAAGAGCATAACAATATAACCCAACCTAACCTAACCCAAGTTTTTTCAATTGGTTATTCATATTGTTATGTCCTTATTGAAAAACCTTTTACAACTGGCCTCCTTTTCTGGTTTTCCTCCCTCGCTTGAACACCGCAGGAACGTTTCCTGCTTGTGACTGTTTTATCGCTTGTTCCGAACGACCTTCTACTCGCAGATGTAGCCATCACTATGTGGTTTATGTTGCTCTGACTTATATGCTGCCCCAGATTTTGTGCCACCCGCTCAATCCAGATGAAAGCTTCTTGTACAGCTCTTTGGTTTCTACCAATGATGTTAATATCGTCTGCGAAAGGAAGAAGACTTCTCGCCGTTACAGCAGAGTTTCGAATAACTTTCTCAAACGCAAGGTTGAAGAGAAGGCAGTCCAGTCCATCCCCTTATTGGACCCCCTTATAGATGTTTAATGTGATTAATAGTTATCTTGGTATCTTAATCTGGCTTATAACAATGTTCTTGGTCAATCTTCATATTCGTGTCAGTTTATTTTTGATTCCGAACTCTCTCATGACTTAATAAAATCCTACTCTGACTATAATGGCGTCTTTGAAGTCTCTAAACAGATTTTGAAGTGAGTTTTGGAACTCTGGACATATTTCCATCGCCTATACCTAAGGGTGAAAATCTGACCAGTTTTTGAGTTGCCTTGGACGAAGCCACACTGGTATGGACCAATGATGACTTTAGTATATGGGGCTTGTAACGAGCTAAATTGCTGGGGTACGCTCGCCGGCGTCCAGGGTCGTTTGCCTACCAAGTAATAGATCGTTGGTTTCGTTACAAAAATATTTCTTTATTTGACTCTTTAAAGATTTGTTATGTAGTAATATTATATATGTATTATTGGATTCAATTCGATTCTATTTTTATTCTGTTCGCCGTTTTGTTTTCGGGGTTTCTCCGCCACTCCTGGTTCCTTAGCGGCTGACTCCGGTCTCGTAACGACGAAGTACGGGCAAGAAACGTTGGATGGCACTTCAGGCGAATTTACTGGGAATTTGTCCCTATGGGATTTAGTCGGAAAGAGCGGGTCTTGCACCACTCGCTCCGTACTAAATAGGAACTGGGCCCTAAGACATATCGAGGCTCAGGATGGAGTCCTATAAGGCCCGCCAAAGTCCTGAGTTCGAAGAGTTTCTACGCCTATAAAGGAGGAATCTCTCCCTATCGAGGTTTTCAGGGTCTCGAGATGGAATCCTATAAGGCCCGCCAGAGTCTCGAAACCAAGAAAGGGAATTCTAATGCTAACTCACTGGGAAATTAAGCTCACCTGATTCTAGCGCCAACCAACGTTGGTTGTCTCGTATCCCGCTTTCGAAATTCCTCCGTCTTTGGTTAGAAGCTTCGGTTTCGGTTTCTCGTTGTCTTGTTGGCGAAGTAAACAGTCTCACTGATGTCGCAGGAAAGAGAACAATTTTTTTTTTTAGATTAAGATATTTTATTAAACATTTAAGTAAGATACAATTTTGACTTAAAACTAAACTTATAACTATTATTAAAAAGTGTCGGCTCAACAATAGGGGCCCGACGTATTTACATTGTTTTAATTTATTTTGTATTGCTTATAATTAAACAATACTTTTGACTACTTAATCTACTACATGTTATATTTAAAGCAATTTAATTTTAAACAATAAATTTTAAAATAAAATAAAAATGAAAAAAAAATATAAACGGTGGTATAAACAGGGCGATCTTCAGCCTCTGTAAAGTTGATTGCTGGCCTTCAAGTAGAAGGAGGCGTCTTGATTATTAAAGATGTCGTCGAATCTAGCATCTGTGAATCCTCTGATGTTTATATAGCGGTGGCTTGGCTCGATTTCCTCGATTCTCAGTCCTTGCATCTCTGGACTTGGATGTGTTTCCAACCTATCAACAAATTTCTTTGCCATTTGGAATAAGTGGTCGGTTATTGGCAGCAGACCTGCCGCGTCGTAAAGCCTATTACTCGAGACAAATTTGTTACCATTTGGCACCCTCCAGAGTCCTGTACAAATTCTCAGTACCTTTCTTTCAAATAGGGAGATCTTCTTCATCGCTGTTGGTGATACGGTGAACCATATGCCTGTCCAACAATACCGGACAGACCGTTTCGTCTTCTTAGAGGCGAGTGCACCAAATGAAGGGCGTAATTAGCCTTTTTTAAATGTTTTATCGATGTGGGCATTAAATTTGAGCGTCTCGGTGAAGTTTATTCCCAGGTACTTCGTCTCTGATTGGGTTTTTATTACTGTGTTGTCTGGAAGGGTGATTTTTAACCCTCTGCACCGGCTTACAAATTTTTTTTCCCTGTTCTTGTCGCTGGCACTCGGAAACAGATGAGTTCCGTTTTGTTTGCATTTATCTTCAACCCCCACTTAAAGTAGTAGTCCCAAAGATTTCGGAGGTGTTCCTCCACTCTTCGGGCAGCTATCTCAGGAAAGAGAGAAACGGCATACGTGATGGAGTCATCCGCGTAAAGCATGCTGATTGTTTCGGTTGTATTTGTGTGTGCACAGTTGCACAGATGTTGAAAGTTGAGCCAAGATGACCGTTATGAATGACGCGGCATGTTGAGTCGAGCTGAGTACAGCTCCTTAATGATGTTATTAAGTTCTTAAAATCTACAAAAACCTTATACAGAGGAGAGCGATACTGAACTGACTGTTCAATGATTATACGCAGGGTGTTAATTTGATCAGTACAAGAACGGTTTGTGCGAACTCCTGCTTGTTCTTTTCTCAAAACTGGCTCTAACGCATTCCGTAAGCGCCTGGCTATTATAGAGGAGATCACTTTGTTTTTGGTGTCTAGCAGGGTAATTCCTCTCTAGTTTTCGCAATTGCTCAAATCACATTTCTTGGGGAGTTTGACTATTAAGCCTACTATTAACGATGATGGAATGGTTTCAGATTCCCAGATATCTTGATATATCGCATGCAATGTTCGCGTAGTTAACTCGACGTCGGCTTGAAGGAGTTCTGCGTAGATGTTGTCATTGCCTGCTGCTTTACCTGATTGCTGAGTGAACGAATTGTTGTCCTTATCTCATCCAACGAATGAGTAGCGACGCTGATGTTAAGTATCCTATTAGGGTGCATATGTGGGTTGATGGACGTGCCTGGCGAAGTACAATTCAAAACATTCTTAAAATGTTCTGTCCAGCAGGTTAATTATTGTTCCTTCATAAAGATCAAAGAGCCGTCAATTGCCTTAACAGGGTAGTTGATGGGGTGTTTCTTGTTGGCGAGCTTACCAGCGAGTTGGTAGACTGTGCTGTATTTTCTTGCTGTCTACTTTAGCCTACTTAAGCCTAATCAAGGATTCAAATTAGTTTGTTCTGAAGTTTTTCTCTGTGTGCCTAGTTTCCTTTATTTTAATTATTCTTCAATGTATTGAATTAAACTTCTTATTTTATCTCTGTTGTTTGTACAAACTTTCAAAATCTCTAAAAGAAATTCATCCCAACATTATAATATACCGTCCACTAACGATTCTCTATTCCTTTTAGATCAATTTCAAATTAAACCTTTTTAATTCATCTTGAAGTGTCTGACTGCATTCTTTTGGACACACTAATTTTACACTCCATCCTTTGATATCCTTTTTTTAAAGGTTGAAGTTTGTTTGCACTCCAATTGTGTCTGTCTGTTAGTATCTTTCAATTTAATTTGCGTTTTGTAGTACGTATTTCCTTGTTGCAGTATGATTTCCGCATAGTTGCACGGCTCAGCCCTGGGGTGCTATTAAAGGGTGTGTCGTTGGAGCAGCATACTTGTATGGCAAGTTATCTCTTCTCCTGCATTTTCTACTACCATACATTTATTTCCTGGATAATACGCGTCTCTCAATAGAAATAGAGAGGAAGACGAAATTGAAAAACTTTAAAAAGGAGACAACGGAAGGAACTCAAATGTGTTATTTGCATTATGTTCTGCACTTTACTTTATTTCACTTGTGTTTGGCAACAACACAACACACACGCTATTTTATTTATCCTGTGGGAAATTTCTGTCAAGATTTGATCTGGACTTTTCTGTGTACACTTAAGCGTTTTCGTGGTGGAAAGTTATTTGTTGGTGTAAACAAAGAATGGAGGTTCTTTTTATTTTGAAAATATAAACTGCTTAAGTGCAATGTTGTTTTGGGCAGAAGAATGGAAAGATAGGATAGGATAGGAAAAATGTTTGTAAAATAAAAATATTTTTTGTAACAAGAAGATGAAGAAAGTGTTAAATATTCGATAATATTTTGAAAATGTACAATATAATTTGTGTTTTTTAAAGCCCGATAGATCTTGAAATTGTAAGAAATAACACCAAAAATTTAATTTTAATCAAATTGTTTAATGCATTCGAAAGACTCGTAGATGGCATTAAGATTTCGGGCATATAGCCACGCGCGGCTGTTCTTGACGTCCAATTTTTCGAGCAATGCTGGCCATAAGTCACAAATAACACGAATAATGCTGGCCCCCAAGGCGTCAATTGTTGCTGGTTTATCAGCATAAACCAGTGACATAATGTGGCCCAGCAGGAAACAATCGAGAGGTTAAATGTGTAAAATCGCACGACCTTGGAGGCTAATTGATAGGTACATTTCTCGAAATCAACTTATCGCCAAATTTTGATATCAACAAGTCGATGCTCTAGAGCCCAATCGTCGAAAGAACTTGTGGCTTTAATGTCTGTACCAGCTGGATCCTTTTCGAGTGTAGGCCAAGATTTTCGCGCTGGACAGAGCCGCAATTTCTGCGACCGACGACGAATCAATGAATTTGGATCATCGACCACACGGCATTCTTTGGGCGTGTTGGGGTTATTGCATCATTTAGAAAGTATGTGATACGAAATATATCCACAGCTCGACGAATGGCTTGCTCATCATTATCATCATATTTGGCTCTACAACCGGGGTCCGATCCTGGCCTCCCGCAAAAAGTCTCTCCACCGGTCCCGATTTTAAGCCGATGTCATCCAAGTTTGCATCCCTAAACTCTGGGCGTCCTTCCAGCGTATGCTTGGCCGGCCTCGCTGTCGTGTTCCATAAATCCTACCGCTCATTCTCACCGGAGCCTACCGAGCTTAATTCTCTTCACGATTTCGACATCGCGGCAACGCTCGTAGATCTTATCATTATAGAGTTTCCGGAATCGTCCTTCCTCACATATGGGGCCAGCAATTCTCCGTAAGACTTTTCTCTCGAACGCGGTTAAAAGGTCAAGATGCTTTTTGCTAAGCACCAAAGTCTCGGATCCATATGCAAATACTGGTATGGCCATTGTCTTATACACCAGCAGCTTGGATGTTATGGTTAAGTTCCTGGATTTGAAGAGTCTAAGAGACTATAGTAGGTTTTGTTGGCTTTAAGCAACCGTGCGCGTATTTCTGGTTCCATTTTGTTAACGGCTGCTGAGATAGTTAATTGCGGATCTTCTAGTCGTAGACGTGGCCACCATGTACTATGTTTTGATCTCATTTATGCACAGGACCAGATTTCGTGCCGCTTGCTCGATCTGGATGAAAGCTTCTTGTATAACTCTTGGGTTTCTAACAACGATGTCAATATCGTCTGCGTAAGACAGTATCTAAATGAACTTATAAAGGATTGTTCCTCTCGCCGTTACGTCAGAGTCTCGGATCACTTTCTCCAACGCCAGGTTGAAGAGGACGCAGCCCAGTCCATCCCCTTGTCGAAGCCCGTTATAGATGTTGAATGGGCTTGATAGTGATGCGGATATTTTAACCTGGCTTACAACATTGGTCATGGTCAACCTACATAGTCGTGTCAGTTTATTTTGGATGCTGAATTCTCTCAGGGACTTATAAAGTTCTACTCTGGCTATTCTATCATAGGCGGCTATGAAACTCTAGAAGTTTTTCCATCACCAGCTTAGGGTGTAAATCTGATCATTTGTTGATTTCCCTTGGATGAAGCCACACTGGTGTGTGACTTTATCGTATGGGGCTATCCTGTCTTGAAGGTTAGAGGAGAAAATCTTATACGCGGTACTCAACAACGTTATACCACGAAAGTGCTGCAGTTGTGATATCTCCTTTATAATGTATGGGCACAGGGTGCCTCTTCGCCAGTGCTTGGGCATCGCTTCTTCCTCCCATACTTGCACTATTATTTCATGAATTGCCTCCTATTTTTATCAGTTCTGCTGGTATCCCATCCGATCCCGGGGCCTTATTATTTTTGAGCTGATTTATCGCTCTGCTAACTTCGTCTATGATTGGTGGCGGCAGCATAGTCTTCGATCATTGGTGGAGCCTCCAATTCCTCAGTTAACCAGCCATTTAGCAACTCATGAAAGTACTCTTCCCATCGCTCTAAGATGCCCTTGAGATTGGCGATCAGATTACCCTCTCAGCCACCACGTGGAGGTTTGATCGCACTTCCACAAGTCAGAGATAGTTTCAGCCAACTGCAATTCTAGAGCATTCTGTGTTACTCCCCCTATTCTGCTGATGGCTGACCGCCAATGGCTTGCTCAAAAGGATGATTATGTGCGCCATAAAAATCTATAAGTTGCACGAATACGACTGATTTTTAAAGTAAATTTGGAAGCGTTGTTGAAGGGTCAGTCTATTCATGATGATTTGCCAGAGTATACTGATAATAATTGTCAGTGACCGCAGTATGAAAGCTCGTTTGACAGTTACCCCTTCAGTAAGTTCTATCCAAGCAAAAAAAAAACACCCTTTATAAGAATCGGTTACTATACTAGCATCGGCTGCCCGTTAGTCACTTAAAGACCAGAAACAATAACGGTCAAGGGGCTAGACTTCCACTCAGTGAAAGGACAGTACATCCTGAGATTGAGGCTGAAACCAAACGTAAAAGAGAAAAATGGTCTTGAAAATACTGACACTAGTACTGCTGACGAATCTGACGAAAAAAAATACAATTAGCTGTAGAAATATTTCGAAATTTGGTTTAGCAGTCAGTGTGTTTAAGAATTTCCTCTTAAGTTTTAATCAATCTACATATGCGCCGAAAGTGGGTTAATCTTTGAAATACGCATCAACAGGTTGACTATTTTGAGGTCTTCCTTTCACACGACCTAGATAGCTGGAATTTTTTGAGCAGCTCAGTTTCATGGGCCATTTTTGAGATTCCGCGTGTTACATGTGTCGCGAGTCGCGTGTAGTGAGTGTTATGCGTGAAAATAAGTTAGCTAAGCTATGAAATATGCCCCGCCCGTTTCATGGGCCATTTTTAAGATTCCGCGTGTGACATGTGTCGCGAGTCGCGTGTAGTGAGACACACGACCTAGAGTGTCAAAAATTTATATGCACCTCAGTGTCAAGGGCCATAGCTGAGATCCCGCGTGTCGAAAGTCGCATATGACGCGTGTAATGCATGGAAAATTGGGTTAACTGTGTAAAAGGCCCCACCTTTTTTTTAACCACACATCCTAAAAAGTTGAAATTTTGTGAATAGCTTAGTCTTTTATGGGGTTTTGGAGATTATGCGTCGAACTCGTGTCAAGAGTCGCGTGTGGCGCGTGTTAAGCATGAAAAATGGGTTAATCTTTAAAGTAGACCCGACCTTTTTTTAACCACACGTCCTAGAAAGTTGAAATTTCGTGAATAGCTTAGTCTTTTATTGCGTTTTGGAGATTATGCGTCGAACTAGTGTCAAGAGTCGCGTGTGCCGCGTGTTTATCATGGAAAATAGGTTATTCTTTGAAGAAGACCCGACCTTTTTTTAAACTACTTCCAAACGTCTTAGAAAGCCGCTTTAGCTCAAGAACAGTTGTCCGATGTAAGACGCAGCTATTTTTGCACTGACTCACATTTCTATCTTTATCCTACTCCTTTTCCTTCTCCTTTTCTTGCTCCCTTTCCTACTCCGTAACTTCATCGTGTGATTAAAACAAAACTGTGAGCAGAGTAATTTGTTGATCAAAACAAAAGAAATTAGTAGGGTGTAAGTAACATCAGTAGTAAGATGATTTTTTCTCTTAAAAAAAAAAACGACAAAAACTTCAAAAGATAACCCGCTTCTTAGTAATTTAACTAATGACAAAGTCGCTTCACAAAGCGGCCAAAGTTTTGTAATCCAATTTGTCATGCGATGACGACGAGAACTCTGATAATGGCACAAATAAGCCAATAAATGGAATTTCCTTTGTAGTTAATCAATCCTTTTTGTTTGGTTCGTTCTATTTGTTGCAGACCAAGAAACTATTTCAGGGCATTTCATCAGAAAATTTAAGTTAAATCGCTCGCACCCAAGAGCTAGTGAAATAGAATTACCCACATTGGTACAATGTCCTGGTTATGGATAACTTTGTTAGTCCTTGTAACGTTTGTGATAGTGAGCGGTGGTAGTACTCGCACCAGCAGCGGACTAACTTTCGAAACCAACGGCAGCAGCAAACGAAATTATGATGCCAAGTACATTCCTCAATGGAAGCAGAGAGTAAGTTACGAGGAAAGCCACAAAAGGTTTTCATGTGTGAAGTGGTTTGTCTTTTTTCAAAAAAAAATTAAAAAGACCTCTGATGTCCTTTCCTTCTGCCTTTATTTTATTAGGCATGCGAGAAACCCAAGCAATCGAAGCAGAATTCCCACTACATCTGTGACGAGAAAGGTGATGTAAAATGTCTGCCCGGCTGGCAGGGCGATTTGTGTCAGGTGCCAATGTGTCGTAAGGGCTGTGATCCCATGAATGGTGAGTGTGTGTTAAGTTTTATTCTCTTTTAGGTCTCTTTTGAAGGAAAACCACTTTTAAAAGGATTCATTGTTGGTCTTTACTAAGGGCAAAGGTAACACTATTAACTAAAAATTAATTCAAAAGAAATATCGAGCGAAAGGAGATAATCTCCTAACCTTCTGACCCTCTATTCATCCTAGAATATTGTACATAACGTTACTTAAAGATTCTGTTAGGGTTTACCGTTAAATAAAAACCAATCAATTGCAGTAATGGCAGTAATGTAGAATGACCTAATTTTGGGTAATTTTTCATAAGCAGTCGCAAGAGGTACAATAGTGTGCCCAATTGCGTTTAGAATTCTCCATTCATTCATTCGTTTGTCGATTGTCATATGTCGTCTTAATCCCCCACAGAGTACTGTTGCTTTTAAGCTGGTGAACACTACCTACTTAATTAGGTGGCGTTATAGTTTGGAATAAAACTGGGCCTCAACTAACATTACTCTCCAATTAGCAGTCTTTTGCTAACTGCCTCCAATTGCGCACTCCTATTATTTGCTGGTCACCATCCATTTGTGTGTATCATCTAAGACAAAGCCTTCTTCTATTGCGCTGTCTATCTGGGTTAGATTTTAGTTAGAGTCTTGAGCATTAATGCTCTTTATGTCTTAGTCATTTTCAACGTCTAGTACGTATTTTGTTGACTAGATCGATGTAGCTGTACAGCTTATATAATTTGACATTGAATCTCCTCATCCAAATCTTGTCAACGTAAATGGGACGGAATATCGTCCGAAGAATTTTTCTCTTGAAACGACTGAACATATTTTCATTAGACTTCGATAGAGCCAATGCTTTAAGCCATAATTGGGACGATTAGAGTCTTATAAAGGGTCTTCTTAGAGGTCTGGGAGAGGGATTAGCTATTCAATTGCCTTCTAGAGATCCACGATAGGGATTAACAATTCAAACTGCCTTTTAGAGGTCCGAGAGAAAGATTAACTTTTCAAATGCCTTCTAGAGGTCCGACAGAGAGAGAGAGATTAACTGTTCAATTACCTTCCAGAGATCCAAGATAGGGATTAACTATTCAACTGCCTTCTAGAGGTCCGAGAGAAAGATTAACTTTCCAATTGCCTTCTAGAGGTCCGGCAGAGAGAGAGAGAGATTAACTGTTCAATTACCTTCCAGAGATCCAAGATAGGGATTAACTAGTCAACTGCCTTCTAGAGGTCCGAGAGAAAGATTAACTTTCCAATTGCCTTCTAGAGATCCAAGATAGGGATTAACAATTCAACTACCTTCTAGAGACCCGAGAGAAAGATTAACTTTTCAATTGCCTTCTAGAGGTCCGAGAGAGAGAGATTAACTGTTCAATTGCCCTCTAGAGGTCCGAGAGAGAGAGAGATTAACTGTTCAATTGCCTTCTAGAGGTCCAAAAGAAAAATTATCTTTTCAATTGCCTTTTACAGGTCCGATAGAAAGATTAACTTTTTAATTGCCTTCTAGAGGTCCGACAGTGAGAGAGAGAGAGAGATTAACTGTTCAATTGCCCTCTAGAGATCCAAGATAGGGATTAACAACTCAACTGCCTTCTAGAGGTCCGACAGAGAAAGAGATTAACTGTTCAATTGCCTTCTAAAGATCCACGATAGGGATTACCTATTCAACTGCCTTCTAGAGGTCCGAGAGAGAGAGAGAGATTAACTGTCGAATTGCCCTCTAGAGATCCAAGATAGAGATTAACAATTCAACTGCCTTATAGAGGTCCGAAAGAAAGATTAACTTTTCAAATGCCTTCTAGAGGTCCGAGAGAGAGGGAGATTGACTGTTCAATTGCCCTCTAGAGATCTAAGATAGGGATTAACTATTCAACTGCCTTCTAGAGGTCCGATAGCAAGATTTACTTTTCAAATGCCTTCCAGAGGTCCGACAGAGAGAGAGATCAACTGTTCAATTGCCCTCTAGAGATCCAAGCTAGGGATTAAAAATGCAAATGCCTTCTAGAGTTCCGATATAAAGATTAACTTTTCAATTGCCTTCTAGAGTTTCGAGAGATTTCTTGCAGTCATTCTTCTAGAGGTCCGACAGAGAAAGAGATTAACTGTTCAATTGCCTTCTAAAGATCCACGATAGGGATTACCTATTCAACTGCCTTCTAGAGGTCCGAGAGAGATTGAGAGATTAACTGTCGAATTGCCCTCTAGAGATCCAAGATAGATATTAACAATTCAACTGCCTTATAGAGGTCCGAAAGAAAGATTAACTTTTCAAATGCCTTCTAGAGGTCCGAGAGAGAGGGAGATTGACTGTTCAATTGCCCTCTAGAGATCTAAGATAGGGATTAACTATTCAACTGCCTTTTAGAGGTCCGATAGCAAGATTAACTTTTCAAATGCCTTCCAGAGGTCCGACAGAGAGAGAGATCAACTGTTCAATTGCCCTCTAGAGATCCAAGCTAGGGATTAAAAATGCAAATGCCTTCTAGAGTTCCGATATAAAGATTAACTTTTCAATTGCCTTCTAGAGTTCCGAGAGCTTTCTTGCAGTCATTCTTACTTGCCCTGAGGTGGTTCATCCCCGTATCGGGTTCGTTTCTCGTCACTGCGCTTCCTGGGAAGTGTGATCTCAGGAGAAGGAGGGCTCTCTGCTCCTCATTTCCTGTGAACTCTCCATTCTGGTCCATCAGTGATATCTTAATAATCTTAGCATATTCTGTCATCGCTTTATACAGTCTGGCAGACGCTGTAGTATTAGTTACTTCCTCGCAGAGGTTACGGAAGCTTCTGCGTTTGACTCTTCTCACTCAGTTAAGTGGCTTTAGTAGCAGTGTAACCCAAAGATTGTTCTGAAAGAATGTAAGAGAAGACTGAACTCTATTTCTAAAAGTATCGAAGATATTTGAATTTTAGTGGGAATGAATAAAATTTTCCAACGGTCTTAGTTCTCTGGTGTGGTTTACCACAACTACGAGTAAATGACCCAAATATTCTTCTTTAAAATTGACAATTTCTAATAAATAATTCCATTCGCACTGTAAATACTTGCAAACTGTTATCTTAACTGAATAAATCCTTTTATATTTATATTACATTCATCCAGGATATTGTCAACGTCCTGGTGAATGCCGCTGCCGGATTGGTTTCTATGGGGAGCGATGCGACAAATGCATTCCTCTGCCGGGATGTCAGCACGGTTACTGTAATAAATCGTTCGAATGCATTTGCAAACCCGGCTGGGACGGCCTCTTCTGTTCGGAACGTAAGTGCACGTTCTCCAAATATAATAATTAACTCAACATTTTGTGTGCATAATTGCGCCAAAATAAATTTATAATTCCCATTGGATTCACTCTGAATGGAAAATATCTTACCGAGAACAGCAACTTGCCGTCAAGGATGCCATGGGACACGAGGCTACTGTGAGGCTCCGGGTGAGTGTCGTTGCCGCATCGGATGGGCTGGCCAAACCTGCAGCGATTGTCAAGTAATGCCCGGCTGCCAGCATGGTACATGCAACAAACCGCTGGAATGCAGTTGTCTGCCTGGATACACTGGGATATTATGCCAGACGGGTAAGTGCAAACACACACAGTGGGTTAACTCCATCGCGTATTTAAAATGTACACCAACCGCTGTTTAATTTTTGTCCTTTTATTGCATCAATTTGCACAGCAATCTGTTCGGATGATTGCAATAAACAACATGGCTATTGCCGGAAACCAGGCGAATGTCGGTAAAGTATACGACGACAATTTGAGAAGTGACCAAAATGACCAGCGGTCGTTTCGTCGGAATTTTTTTTTGTCTTTTCTGCGGACGGACGACTCGACGACCCGACTACTGCGCGATGTGCAATAGTCCTTATCATGGTCCTGGTCATTTGTGGTTGAGTCGCTTTTAATTTAATTTCATTTTAATTGCGTTGCAGTTGCAAAGTCGGCTGGATGGGTCCAAGTTGCGGCAAGTGCCATCCATATCCGGGATGTGTAAATGGGGATTGCGAAAGGCCATGGGAATGTAATTGTCAGCAGGGATGGGGAGGCATTTTATGCGATGAAAGTGAGTAGGGTAGTGATGATGATGTTAGAGCAAATTTGTGTCGTTCATTTGTTCATTGGTTCATTGGTTCATTTATTCATTTGTTCATTTGTTCTTTTGTTTTTTTGTTCATTTGTTCATTTGTTCATTTGTTCTTTTATTCATTTGTTCATTTGTTCTTTTGTTCATTTGTTCATTTGTTCATTTGTTCATTTGTGCATTTGTTCTTTTGTTCATTTGTTCATTTGTTCATTTGTTCATTTGTTCATTAGTTCTTTTGTTCATTTGTTCATTTGTTCTTTTGTTCATTTGTTCATTTGTTCATTTGTGCATTTGTTCTTTTGTTCATTTGTTCATTTGTTCATTTGTTCATTAGTTCATTTGTTCATTTGTTCATTTGTTCTTTTGTTCATTTGTTCATTTGTTCATTTGTTCATTTGTTCATTTGTTCATTTGTTCATTTGTTCATTTGTTCTTTTGTTCATTTGTTCATTTGTTCATTTGTTCATTTGTTCATTTGTGCATTTGTTCTTTTGTTCATTTGTTCATTTGTTCATTTGTTCATTAGTTCATTTGTTCTTTTGCTCATTTGTTCATTTGTTCTTTTGTTCTTTTGTTCATTTGTTCATTTGTTCATTTGTTCATTTGTTCATTTGCTCATTTGTTCATTTTTTCATTTGTTCATTTGTTCTTTTGATCATTTGTTCATTTGTTCATTTGTTCATTTGTTCATTTGTTCATTTGTGCATTTGTTCTTTTGTTCATTTGTTCATTTGTTCATTAGTTCTTTTGTTCATTTGTTCATTTGTTCTTTTGTTCTTTTGTTCATTTGTTCATTTGTTCATTTGTTCTTTTGTTCATTTGTTCATTTGTTCTTTTGTTCATTTGTTCATTTGCTCATTTGTTCATTTGTTCATTTGTTCTTTTATTCATTTGTTCAATTGTTCATTAGTTCATTTGTTATTTTGCTCATTTGTTCATTTGTTCTTTTGTTCATTTGTTCATTTGTTCATTTGTTCATTTGTTCATTTGTTCTTTTGTGCATTTGTTCATTTGCTCATTTGTTCATTTGTTCATTTGTTCATTTGTTCATTTGTTCATTAGTTCATTTGTTATTTTGCTCATTTGTTCATTTGTTCTTTTGTTCATTTGTTCATTTGTTCATTTGTTCATTTGTTCATTTGTTCTTTTGTTCATTTGTTCATTTGCTCATTTGTTCATTTGTTCATTTGTTCTTTTATTCATTTGTTCATTTGTTCATTTGTTCTTTTGTTCATTTGTTCATTTGTTCATTTGTGCATTTGTTCTTTTGTTCATTTGTTCATTTGTTCATTTGTTCATTTGTTAATTTGTTCATTTGTTCATTAGTTCTTTTGTTCATTTGTTCATTTGTTCTTTTGTTCATTTGTTCATTTGTTCATTTGTTTATTTGTGCATTTGTTCTTTTGTTCATTTGTTCATTTGTTCATTAGTTCATTTGTTCTTTTGTTCATTTGTTCATTTGTTCTTTTGTTCATTTGTGCATTTGTGCATTTGTTCTTTTGTTCATTTGTTCATTAGTTCATTTGTTCTTTTGTTCATTTGTTCATTCGTTCATTTATTATTCTATTCATTTGTTCATTTATTAATTTGTTCATTTGTTTATTGCTTCATTTGTTCATTTCTTTATTTGTTCATTTATTAATTTGTTCATTTGTTATTGCTTCATTTGTTCATTTATTAATCTGTTCAGTTGTTTATTTGTTTTTTTTATTCAATTGTTCATTTGTTCACATGCTCATTTGCTCATTTGTTCATTTCTTTATTTGTTCATTTATTACCCTGTTCATTTGTTCATTTGTTTATTATTGCAAATGAACATTACACATTTTATTGTGACACCCTATTAAATCGTATTAACTGATTGCTAAATTTGCATTCCTTCCATTCCCACTCACAATAGGGCTAACATATTGCGACGATAATCCCAATACATGTGAAAATTCTGGCAAATGCGTATCCCTGGCAAAGGATGATGGCAGTTTCCGATGCCTGTGTCCCACAGGATATCGTGGAAAGCACTGTGAAATCTCATCCGAACATTTGATAACGTCACCATCGGTGCCGAGGATAACACCACCACCACCACGACCATCATTGGTGACATCTTCATCAGAGACGTCAGTAATGATGAGGACGACACATCGACCAATTGTCGCAACAATATCCAACACAACAGGTGATGTTGTCAATGGAACGACGATGGCATTTACAGTAACAACTCCGTCAACTCCTGCTCCTGCCTCAGTTGGAACATCAATGCGACCGGCGGATATTCAATACTCATATATTCCATTGCATCAGTCTTCGGTAGTAGTATCATCCTCAATCAGAAATGCAACGACGAATGATTCATCAGCAACATTTATGAACGCTTCAACAACGGAAGTTTATCAGAATAAAAATGGAAGTGGGACAGCAACACTCGCTTCCGGTAACATATTGGGCGAACTACCTAACAATGTTGATGACGAGGATGAGGAAGACGATGAAGATGACGACGATGATAATGATGATGACGACGATGATAATGATGATGATGATGAGGAAGAGGACGACGAAGACCAGCACAATTATGCGAACAATGAAGCGTAAATTTTAAATGGAGTATCATCTGGGTGCTTCCAGCATAGGCTTCCTGCTCTGTATTAAGTCGTAAATTTTCACTGCATAGCGTAGCTTTTGTAATTTTTTCTTTTATTTATTTATTATTGTACCTTGTCTAATTAATATTTTAACTTTTGTGTGATAACAATATGCGTAATACAATACGTGCCGCTAAATATGATATGTGATTTTTTTTGTTTTTTCTCTTATCTTCCAAGGAAAAATATACCCAAGTTTGGTTTAAAGTCATCATTAATTTAAAAAAAAGAAGCAATGATTTCGAAAATATAGGACCAATGACCTATTACCCTGGATATCAACAACAAGTTAATAAGGAACCATTTTTTGTGTTAAATACTTTAATATATACAACAAAACTAATGATTGTTGCGATATTTCATTATTAAAGGATTTAACCCTAAAAACATGCAATGCAATAAATAACTGTGTCAATACTTTGTTAAAGGATTAAGCCCTAAAAGTTTACAATGAAATGTAAGTATCATTGGAATATTTTATTAAAGAATTGCACCCTAAAAATATACAGTAAATATGCAATATCTTATAAAATGACTTAACCCCAAAAGTATACAGTGAAATAAAATGATTATTGCAATATTTTATTAGCGGATTTAGGCCAAACTTGTACTTGTACTTGTAGTTCATCATCATCATAGTTCGGAGTCCAGTCATGGGAGGTTCTTTAGGCCACCTCATCGATGTCATCCAGATACGTGAATTCTTGGCCACTCTCTTAAGGCCACCTCCTCAGAGAAGGTTTGGTCTGCACCGCTAGACGTTGATTTAATCCATAAATCCTACAGCCATTGACTTTCCAATTATAATTTTTGGCACGATGTCTCTCTGCATCGCTGGTCAAGTTATGTTGTTTGGAGTCTTTGATATCGTACTTTTCCCATACACAGTACCCCAACGATGGTTCTATCCTGTCCTGCTGCAAAGCGGAGAATATTTTATACCTGGTTATATAAGGCATCAGTCTCGTGACATCGTTTCGTGTCTCCTATTCCGTATTGCATGAACCACAAGTATTACTCATGCAGTTGAAGGCTTTCTTTTCGAGATAACAATTCACAATTTTGCAAATAGCACATTTAATAGATAAGCAGACAAGTTGTTGAGTAAGAGAGGTCGCCTGCCTTATGCCTTATAATGATAAGTTGATAATGATGACGTTGGCCATGAGTTGGACTGTCGTAGCACTTTGGCAAATCACTTTGAATAGGAATCGGTAAACAAGTGATTCGAAGAGGGTAAAGTTCGAATTGTTGCGTTTCCTTCCAGGAATTATGAACTCACATTTATGTCATATCTTTTCAGCTCTCTATATGGATTGTTGTAGTTCAGCCTAAAGACTGAATTATCTTAAAAGCCTAATTGTCTGCTATGTTAAATGCAGTTTTTTCAGTCATAAATGAACTATCATGTCATCTGATTATAAACCAAATTTAATATTGCATACCTTTAGAGTTAAAAAAAAATTTATATCGATGCGTTGATTGAGTATTTTTCTCAGTTTCCCATCTATACTACCATCCCTATCTACCTATGAATAAACAAAATTACGCCATCGCAAGCCGAGAGCTAACCGGTAATTGTTTTAAAAGAAGTCCAATGAAATTCTGACTAATAGAAGCCGAGATATATGAGTTAACAAACTGACAAACGTACAAACGTTCACACGCACGTTGAAAAAATATTCTTGTCCTCTGATTATTGGCTTCACTCTTTGAGCTCGGAATCAAAGGATTAAGCCGTGAGAGTATACAATGAAAGGAAATATTTGTTTCTTTTAATAAATGATTTAGCCCCAAAAGTATACAATGAAATAAAATGATCATTGCAACATTTTATTAGAGGACCCTAAATGAATAAAATGAAATGTTGTAATATTTTGTTAACGGATCAAACCATTAAAGTATGCGATAAAATATAAAGATTGTTATACTATCTTACTAAAGGATTCAACCCTAAAACTATACAAAAATAAAACTAAATATCGTTGCAATATTTTTTTTAGAGGAGTTCACGCAAAAAGTATGCAATATAATCTAAATATTGTTGCAATATTTAATTACGGGACTTAACCCTAAAAGTTTGCAAAAAATTTAAATATTGTTGCAATTTTTAATAAATGATTTAACCCCAAAAGTATACAATGAAATAAAAATGAATTTTGCAAAATTTTATTACAGGATTTAGCCCTAAAAGTATACGAAAAATTCTAAATATTGTTGCAATATTTTGTTAAAGGATTTAACACTAAAAGTATGCAATAGAATATAATGATTGTTGCAATATTTTATTACAGCATTTAACCCAACACAATGAAATTAAACCATTTTTGCACTTATTTAATAAATAATTTTACCACAAAAGTATACAATGAAATAAAATAAATATGGAAATATTTTATTAGAGGATTTAACTCTAAACCCCATGCAACCATGCTCGTATTTCTGTTTCCATGGTATTATCGGCTGCTAACGTATACAGGCCGAGAAAACACTCCTTCTAATTGGTACTTCACTATCTAAATTGAGGAACCAATGTTGGATCACCTGTTTGCAGGAATTGTCACGATTTTACAATTTACAAGGCATATATTCGCCATAAACTTGAATACAACTGTATTGTCTGGGCAGGTGCTCCCAAGACCACATTGCATCTACTAGACAGAATTCAGAACCGCACGATAAAACCTATTGGTGACGCAAATATCGCGAAAACAATCGAATCGCTTGACTATCGTAGGAATGTAACCTGCTTGTCACTGTTATTTGATTATTTCCACAAGCGGTGTTCAAAAGAAATAACCAGTTGTATCCCGCCAACACAACGACGATACCCGTGCCTCAACTCGAGCTCACTTGTCAACCATTAGACCCATCTTCGGACGTACCAACCAATTCACAGAGCCTTCTTTAGCCACACAATATTTATGTGGAATGCATTGCCCGACTCTATTTTTCCGCATTTGTAAGTCACTGTGCATAGAATACTCGTATCTCATCTTTTCCTCGCCTTATTTTCCGAACGCCAACGCTGTGCTAAGCATTATATGGAGGCAAACCTCTTCAGCGACTGTACATTATAAAAAAAAAGATTTCGTGGCATCCACTTTTCTGGATGAAAGCTTCTTGCACACCTCTTGGATTTCGATCAATCTTCAATATCGTCTTAAAGGGAATTGTTTCTCTAAACGTTACATAAACATCTCGGAACTTTCATCAACGCCATATTGAAGTGGACGCAGACCAGTCTGACTTGTTGTAGATGTTATCTGATCTGATCCGAATATTTCTACTTGGCTTATAACATTGGTCTTGGTCAACCTGCAAAGTCATAGTAATGATCATATTCCAGAATTTCCATAGGAAGTGCCAGTTTATTTGGGATGCTGACTTCTCTCGTGGTTCTCTGGCTATGCTATCATAGACAGCCTTTAAGTCTATAGAACGAGTATATACAGTCGTTTCTGGTTTCTTTGTTGCGAAGGATGGCCGTGAAAGTACCGGCGACCACCATGAGGGGGTTCGATTACATTTCCACCCTTCCACCATTCAGAATATACACGGTACTTGCATACATACGAGTACTACAAGTTATTCCCCTCATTCTGCTTATCTCTGACCATCTTAGAGACGAATTGAAAACAGCTGCACGTTCCCGCCACAGGCCACAACAAGTGATTTCAATAATTCACCAGAATGATAGGATGCCAATTACACTTCGTTGTCTTACTCAAGTTATAGGATATGCAACATACGACCTAATCGGATGAGAATATAATCTTTAATGTGATTGGGTTAATCGTGATGACAACGCCAACCCAACTGTGTACTCCTACATTCAAGCCACTACTTAAATTAATCCAAATTTTGTGCCTCCTCTTAATCCCCTTCAGATTTCGCTTTCAATGATGGTAACCAAAACTCCCAGTTATAGGAACAAATGACTGCACACATCCATAGCTGACTTACAGAACATAAATCTCTATCCATATTGGAAAATAATTGCGTTACAGGAATTCAAATGGCGTCCATTCGGAACGAATGAGGAAGAAAACAAAAAATCTATTTGCTGGAAAATGCCTCAATCGAAATGATTAAAAAAAATCCTGATAGAAAGCGAAATCATAAAAGATAAAAGGATATTGCTGGAGGAGAGAAGAAAAAGAAAGTGTTCCGAACATAAATTGCCCAATGACCTGGACGGGGATATTGAAAAAATCACAAACAAAAAAGCGAAGGATTTTCTTCTTCTCACTCCTGTGACGGTGGAGATTGAAGGAATGAATAGCAATTATAACCTTTGTAAATATTGGAAAGATTGCATGAAATTGTGAAAGAGCGGATGCAGAGGATTCAAAGGGGATTGTTTGCATTCTTTGGCGAGTTCATGCTTAGCTTGCAAATGCAATGAAAAATGTAAATTCCTATAAAATAAAAAAAAAATTCAATTAATGTTCGATTACAACTGATTCTTTATTAGCCGAAAAATAGCTGTATCATTACAAACTGAAAGCAAAAGCTATTATAATAAAAAAAAAAGAGAAATTTCAGAATCAGGAAAAAAAATTAAAATCACTCAGCGCTTTTCAGTAAAACAATTCGCGGTTCCTGATGTTGATGTTGCCATCGAGTTGTGATTGGCGGTTACGGATAGCACCAATATCGGCAAAACGGTCACGAGTATTTCCAGTAGTCATCCAAGCATTGCTCATACCTTGTCGTTCGTCGGCGGTCATCAGAGTATCACCAATGCGACGATTCTCGCCAGTCATTATAGCAGCGCGGTTGCGATTCTGATCAAGCTGCAATACATTATCTCCTTGGTTAAGATTCTCTCCAATCAGTAATGTATTTTCGCCGTTTTGATTTGTTCCAACAATTAAATCCAATTGACCCCTTTGTTGGTTTTGTCCGATCATTGAGTCTGACTGTAGATTGTCACCAATCAAAGAAACGCGTTGCACATTGCCTCCAGTCAATGCAACTCGCTTGAGTTTGTCTCCAATACGATTTCCGCTCATCAACAATAAATCCTGATCAATATACTGCTTACGGTTAGCTCCTTCAATCAATGAATCATCAATGTTGCGTTGTCCTCCCATCAATACTGAATCCCCGTTAAGGTTACGGTTCTCAATGTTACGGCTCAACAACGATTCGCTGTTAGGATTCTCTCCCATTAATACACCAATACCTTGTTGTCCTCCTTGCATCAAAACCGAGTCCATGTTGCGATTTTGAGTCGTCAATAAGCCCTGATTGCGGTTTGCTCCAATCATTGGAACTCGGTTGCGGTACTGACCAAGCACACTTTCACCAATCAAGAGAGAGTCACGGTTAAGAGTCTCTTCAATCATTGCACCAATACCTTGTTGTCTTCCTCGTACCAAAACCGAATCCATGTCGCGATTCTGAGTCTTTAATGAGCCCTGATTGCGGTTTTCTCCAATCACTGGAACTCTGTTGCCGTACTGACCAAGCAAATTTTCACCAATCAAGAGAGAGTCGCGGTTTGGAGTCTGTTCAATTATTGCACCAATGCCTCGTTGTCCTCCACGCATCAAAACCGTCTCCATGTTGCGATTCTGAGTCGTCAATAAGCCTTGGTTGCGGTTTTCTCCAATCACTGGAACTCTGTTGCGGTACTGACCAAGCAAATTTTCACCAATCAAGAGAGAGTCGCGGTTAGGAGTCTGTTCAATAATTGCACCAATGCCTCGTTGTCCTTCACGCATCAAAACCGAGTCCATGTTGCGATTCTGAGTCGTCAATAAGCCTTGGTTGCGGTTCTCACCAATCATTGGAACTCTGTTGCTGTACTGACCAAGCAAATTTTCACCAATCAAGAGAGAGTCGCGGTTAGGAGTCTGTTCAATCATTTCACCAATGACTCGTCGTCCTTCACGCATCAAAACCGACTCCATGTTGCGATTCTGAGTCTTTAATGAACCTTGGTTGCGGTTGCGGTACTGACCATGCAAATTTTCACCAATCAAGAGAGAGTCACGGTTAGGAGTCTGTTCAATAATTGCACCAATGCCTCGTTGTCCTTCACGCATCAAAACCGTGTCCATGTTGCGATTCTGAGTCGTCAATAAGCCTCGGTTGCGGTTTTCTCCAATCACTGGAACTCTGTTGCCGTACTGACCAAGCAAATTTTCACCAATCAAGAGAGAGTCGCGGTTAGGAGTCTGATCAATCATTGCACCAATGCCTCGTTGCCCTTCACGCATCAAAACCGACTCCATGTTGCGATTCTGAGTCTTTAATGAACCTTGGTTGCGGTTGCGGTACTGACCAAGCAAATTTTCACCAATCAAGATGGAGTCGCGGTTGGGAGTCTCCTCAACCATTCCTCCAATGCCTCGTTGTCCTCCTTGCATCAAAACCGACTCCATATTGCGATTCTGAGTCGTCAATGAACCCTGGTAGCGGTTTTCTCCAATCATTGGGACTCTGTTACGGTACTGTCCAAGCAAATTTTCACCAATCAAGAGGGAGTCACGGTTAGGAGTCTCTTCAATCAACACACCAATGCCTCGTTGTCCTTGACCGATCAACTGCGATTCCTGGTTACTATTCTGTTCAATCATGTCACCAATGTTGCGTTGTCCTCCATATAACATCGAATTCCTGTTACGAATCGCATTGTTTGCCGTCAACAAATTGTCAATACGACTATTGCCTGTCAACAAAGAGTCCCGGTGAAGAATATCATCAATCACTAAAGATTCCCGATTAAGATTCTCTTGATTAAGGCGATTCTGCTCGAGCATAGAAACTCTCTTGCGAATCTGCTGAGTCTCCTGGTTTTGCATGTTACCATTCAATGCAAGCTCTTCCATGCTAGTTCTTCCTGCTCCCATTAACAATGAACCTTGATTGAGATTCTCTCTTATCGCTGATTCCCTGTTGCGAGTTTGATCTGACAAAGTCTCCAGTTGTTGGATATTACGAGTCAACAATGAGTCTTGGTTACGAATGCCAGCACGAGCCATCAACGACGAATCCTGGTAACGATTTTGTCCAGTCAATAAATCCTCTCCGCTCATTATCAATGAGTCCTGATTACGAATACCAGCACGAGTCATCAACATTGAATCCCCATGATGATCCTCGTTACGACGTTCTCCAATTATTCTCTCTTGGTTACCAATTCCACTTCCATCAGTTACCAAGTAGTTCTGGTTGCGTTGTTTACCAGCCAGCAATGAATCTCTCTTGCGATTTTGGTTTAAAAGCAGCGAATCCTGTTGACGGTAGGTCTCTCCAGAATCTTGTTGACGGTAGGTTTCTCCAGAATCCCGTTGATTGTAGGTTTCTCCAGCATTCCGTTGACGGTATTCCACTCCAGAATCTTGTTGACGGTAGTTTGCTCCAGAATCCCGCTGATTGTAGGCTTTTCCAGAATCCCGTTGACGGTAGGTCTCTCCAGAATCTTGTTGGCGGTAGTTTGCTCCAGAATCCCGCTGATTGTAGGCTTTTCCAGAATCTCGTTGACGGTAGGTCTCTCCATTATCTTGTTGGCGGTAGTTTGCTCCAGAATCCCGCTGATTGTAGGCTTTTCCAGAATCCCGTTGACGGTAGGTTTCTCCAGAAGTATCACGGTTGAGGTTCTGATCTTTCAATGAATGCTTGTTGCGATGTCCACCAATCAATGACTCCATATTCTGGTTCTGACCCATCATCAAATCCCTATGACGATTCTCATCAACCAGCATCGACTCTAGTCTGTGAATGTCGCCAGTTATCACTGATGGTTCCAAAGTTTTTTGGGTACGACCAACCAATCTATCGCCATCAATCAACGACTCAATGTTACGATGCTGACCAATCGGCAGTCCCTGGTTGCGATCCTCATCCCTCGTGCGAATGTCATCGAGTGGTGAAAGATGCTTCTCAACAGTTTGTCCATTGGAACTAGTGCAGCGGAAGCTTATTTTGCAGCATTCAGGATATGGTTTTTGCAAATTCATCGGATCAACAACACGACAGTCGCCAATGTCATGGTGGCCACATCTGCAAGTGGAAAATAAAATAAGCAAACTAGGAACTGCTGATCGATCACAAACTTACCCTTGAACAAGAATTGATCCATCCTCATTGCAGTACATATTCTGGCATGTAGACGGCAGTGAGTTGTCACCACGTTTCAGGAACAGTCCATTATAGATGCAAACACCTGGGTGTCCTGGTAAAATAGAGAGAGTGTGTTAGTGTTAGTATGCTGCAGAAAGGCTTACTCCTTCGCTTGTCTCACTTGGAGTTGATGGTATCACAAAGCTGTAACCGTTGCACGCCACAAACAGGCAAAACGATACCGCAATTAAAGCCTGGAATCTCATGCTGAGTTGGAACTGATGAAGAAGTGACCAATTGGTTAGAGCTAGACTGGACGAAAGCACTGAGCTGTAATGATTTCTTGCTGATCGATTCGCGATATTTATACCCCGAAATTGTGATACGAAAAATAAACCACAGCCCACGAGATGATTGCCGGCAAATGGGTCAAATGTCGTCGTTATCATTGCAGGAAAAACACAAATGATGGCTATTTTGCTGTTGCACTGGCGATGGATGATATTTTGTTGTTTTTTTTTTGTCGGTTAATTGCAGTCATTGTTTGTATGATTCTGAGTTCGAGTTCTTCATCAGCCGGTTATCTCGATTACTTTTCTCGAGGTCTTTGATCTTCGAAAGTGTAATCGAAAAAAGTTGGAGTTATTGTTGCCGTGTGCAACTGCGTGAGGAGATTCGCAGCAAAAAATTGCAACGAAAATGCAAAACGGGTGATTGTCTGACTTTCTGGATGGCATGGAAGAATAGCACAGTTGGTTTCTTTACCCTTCATCTGCGCCTTTACACGGGAAAAGCTTTGTTTTCAGGACAAACTGTATTGGCAAGTCAATGCTGGATAATTCGGAATCACTTTGTGATGATACGGACACACTCCCAGCTGCTTAGTAATGTGTCTAATGTCTAATGTGTCAAGCGTATTAAAGGTTTCATTGTGGTGCGTATGTACACTCCCCTCTACAAGTAAGAACGTTCCAGTTAAAGAATCCAGAGTTGGAGCAGAGACATCAGATGATCAGCAGTCTCTGTACTCCAGCTCTGAAGATAGTTTCAGTGTCTTTCTTCACTTCCTTCCTTCCTTTACTCCGCGGGGGAGTAAAGGGCTTCTACAAATACCCGCAAGCGAACTCAATTTACCGCCTAAGGTTCCAAGAGATGCCACTTTATCACCTTAGATATGGCTTCCTCTTATATTATCCTTTTTCATGTCTTACGACCAAATCAGCGGCTTTCTTGTAGATTCCAGTCGAGCGCTTGTTTCGTGATATCTTCCGATGGTTTTGTCAAAGTGTCGACATTTCCGTCGTCTGATGATGACTTGGCGATTGCTTTCTGCTGCGTAATTCTCCACAAATCTTGATTGGTGATAGTGTCCGGCCATATTATTCTCAGCATCCGCTTTAAACACTTATTGACGAAGTGCGTCGCAATTGACTCTGTGGCTTTCCAAGTTTCACAGCCATACAGGAATACTGAGAGATCGTACGCTTCAGGTTCTGGGTGATTTGTTAGGAGTTGCAGATATTATTTAGGAAACTGTTGCAGTCTCACGCCTTGTTCACACGAGAGCACACATCCGAATCAGCGCCCACCATTTATTGACATCCAGCTGCCCAAATACATATGCCACCAGATACTTTGTTTTGCTTTCATTGATTTCCAGCCTCAGATTTTGTGCCGCTCGATGAAGGCTTACGGTATCGCCCTTTACCAGCGATTTCAATATTTTCTGCGTAAGCCAGTATCTGAATGGACTTATAGAGGATTGTTCCTCTTGCGGTTACATCGAAGTCTCAGATGACTTTCTTCAACGCCAAATTGAAGAGGACGCAGGCCAGTCGATCCCCTTGTCGGAGCCCGTTATAAGATGTTCAATGGGCTTGATAGTGATCCGAATATTTTTACGTGGCTTATAACATTGGTTATGGTCAAGCTCGCGAGGACAGGACCGGACCCCGGTTGTAGAGCCAAATATGATGATGATGGTCAACCTAAATAGTAGTTTCAGTTTATATGTGATGCTTGGGATCATTGCTTTATAAAGTTTACTCTGGCTATGCTATCATAGGCGGCTTTAAAGTCTAAAAAAATATGGTGTAGTGAGTTTTGAAACTCTAGACATTTTTCCATTACCTGCCTAAGGGTGTTAATCTGATCAGTTGTTGATTTGCCTGGGATGAAGCCACACTGGTATGGACCAAGGATGACTTTAGCGTATGGAGCTATCCTGTCTTGAAGGATAGAGGAGAAAATCGTATACGCGGTACTCAACAACGTTGCTGCCTTTTTTGATATCTCGCTTTCTATGTATGGGGCACAGGATGCCTCTTCGCCAGTCTTCTGGCATAGCTTATTCCTCCCATACTTGCACTATTATTTCATAAATGGCTTGGTGTAATGTGGGGCCTCTTATTTTTATCAGTTCCGCTGGGATCCCAACAGATCCCGGGGCTTTATTATTTTTGAGCCGATTTATCGCTCTGTTAACTTCGCCTATGCTTGGTGGCGGCAGCATAGTGTGGTATTCGGTCATTCGTGGAGCCTCTAATTCCTCACTTAGCTGGCCATTAAGCAACTCTGGAATAGGTGGCATTTTAATGAATTGCCAAGAATGTCCAGCGAAGGTTCTAGCCAGTTGATGTATAGCTATAAATACATCCTGTTGTGTGCATAACACCA
Organism: Nephrocerus scutellatus; assembly: GCA_947095585.1. NCBI lineage: Eukaryota > Metazoa > Arthropoda > Insecta > Diptera > Pipunculidae > Nephrocerus > Nephrocerus scutellatus. Next base: position 113,366,787 of record OX352763.1, read on the forward strand.
ATTAAATCTCCTGACCCTGTTTAGTAACAGCATCATATCGCAAAGCAATCATAATTATCAATATTTTAAAACGAGTAAAACTAAAGCCGATTATTTAGAATTATTAATTTGATTTTATTCACTTCGTCAAAGTACGTGCACATGCATACGGTCTCGTATCTCACGCAACAACCCGACTATTAGTCCTATATTAGTCCTGCATACTGAATTTCATAAAAATGGCTTGAGAAATTACTTAGTTACAAGAATTCAAAAATGTTACACAAAATCGCAACACAAAATCGTTACACGAAATTATTTTTGATACCGTACTTAATTGTCTCGTCACCGCCGATAAACTTTTAGGCTCGTTAAAAAACCTCCGAAAGACCCTTAGAAGAACCGCAAAAGGCCCTCAAAAGACCCCCAAAAGACCGTCAAAAGAATCATAAAACGCCCCAAAAAATAATTAAAGACAACCAAAAAATCATTATAATAATAATACCGGCGCGACAGACCATGCGGTCCAAGGCCTGGATTCTCGCAACCATTTGTGTTGAGCATGCATATTTTTGCACACAAATGGCCGGATCCGAACGGCGAATTGAGAAGCTTTCCGTAACAAATTATTACTCTCGGACGTTTGTCAAACTTTCGCGAGAGGTGGGACACCGTGAAAAATACTTTGGTGTTACTGGGATTCGAACCACGAACCAGAACCAGAAGTCCATGTTCCTATCCACTAAGCCACGGCGCCCACGACCTATAAAATGTCCTCAAGATACCCTAAAAGGACCCCAAAAGATCCTCCAAAGACCCCAAAAAGGCCTTTAAACGCCCCCAAAAAGGACTCCCAAAAGACACCCAAAAGACACCCAAAAGACCATCAAAAGACCCGAAAAAGACTCCCAAAAGACCCATAAAAGACCCCCAAAAGAACCACAAAAGACCCCTAAAGTTTCCTCAAAATACCCTTAAAAGACTCCCAAAAGGGCACCTAGAGGACCCTCAAAAGACCATACCGAATTTCATACAAATCTCTTGAGAAATGACTTAGTTCACAAAATGTAACACAATAATGTGACGAATAATGTCAAAACCATCTCTACAGAAAGCCCAACTGTTGCGCTGATACACAGATAAATCCATAAAAAAATCCCAAATATTTATGTATTAATCAAAAAAAGAACGAAATCCATCTAAAAATTTTGTGTTCTCCTCACTGTTTCAGATAGTTGTAAAACAAATTTGGTATTAAACGTCATTTTTGTAATAATGACATTAGCCATAAATATCGGTAATTATAATAATTAGGGTTACAATAATTTTATTTTGCGACTTTATTGGGTTGAAAAAGACTTTAGAATCGTTTATCGATTTGGACTTAAGATTTTCTCGTGCAGCATATAGCATATTTGTTTGTTCAAAAGGCTGTAACGTTAACTTCGAACCAACGTTGTCAATAGAATATCCGAAAAAGAACAACTAGGAAATCGCGTTTCCCTTTTCAATCTAAAGTCGATAACATAGTTCAAAACATTGTCAAACACTATGGCGCAAAACGTCACTACCATTATACCATTTACCAAACAAACAAAACTCAAATAGCAGATGACATTTCTTGTTAATGTCAGCTGTCACTCTGAGAAATGCAAAAGACAATTGGCTGTCAACTTGTATTTCTCTGGTGTTGTTCCGTTGAAAATTCTCACCAAAAACTTTGATTATTTAACTTTCCATAATAATAATAAGGTAAAAACTATAGTTTATGTTAAATTAAAGGAGACGAGCAATGCTTATTTGCAAAATCAATTGATAAACAATACAAAAATGAAAGAAAACCATTGTGCCTGTATAGCTCGATTGTGATGTAACAGCCGAACCGATTGTGAACTGTTGTGGAATTTCAACTTAAGTGCAAACATAAATTTTCATTTATTTTCTTTTATTTTATTCTTTCAGCATGACAGCCGTTTTCCGTGTGGGAGTGGTCCGCCTTTGCGTTCGCCATCAAAATACCCTGCTGAACAACCAAAACCTTCTGCCAGCAATTACCGTGACACAATCATGCGGCATTGCAGGCAAATCGATGCGCGGCAGTGATCGCCAGAGGAATGTACAACCATATCCGTACAAGACAAAGAAGTACGGCTTGTTTCAGTCGATTTTCGATAAGACGACCAAACGTTTTGATGAAAATACCAAAGTAATTTGCGTCGAAGGTCCAATCGGTGCGGGCAAAACGAAGTTCGCCAAGGAACTGGCCGAAGAGTTGGAAATGCTGTACGTACCAGAAGCAAACATGGACATGGTGTTCATCAACTCGTACGGCTACGATCTACGTAAACTTGACCCGCAGCTGCCCGAACTATGCCGTAGCTATGATCTGACAAACTTCTGCCGTGAGCCGAATCACTCACTTGCGGCACAGTTTCAAATTCGCATGTATATGACGCGCTATTCGCAGTACGTCGATGCTTTGGCTCACGTTCTGTCAACCGGTCAGGGCGTCGTCATGGATCGTAGTGCTTATTCGGATTTTGTTTTCCTCGAGACAATGTTCCGGCACGGATACATTTCAAATGGGGCTCGCTCGTACTACCATGAAGTCAGACAAAATACCATCGGCGAGCTGCTTAAGCCGCATTTAGTCATTTATTTGGACTGCCCAGTCGATGCTGTCAAGGTGGGTTTTGTTTTGCTTTGTTAGCAAAAAAAAAAAACACTCTCCAATAATTTCCAATTTCTAACTTCAGAGTCGCATTAAGGCTCGTAATATCGATTACGAAGTCAACTCAAAGGTATTCACTGACGCCTACTTGAAGGACATGGAAACGATATACAAGCAGGAATTCCTTAGGGACATCAGCATTCATGCTGAAATCCTAATCTACGACTGGACTGCTGGCGGTGAAACTGAAGTCGTTGTCGAGGATATCGAACGTATCGATTTCGATCAATTCGAAGTTGATCATCACAATAAGAAGATGAAGGATTGGCGTTATCCACAGGAAAACGAATGGTGCGAGGAGAGAATTAAATTTTGCAATCAAAAGGATGAACTTATGAATTACTTTAATGTACCAAGATTCGATGTTCCAGAGTTGTTGCGCGATGCCGAAAGTGGCAAGATATGGCGTGACGTTTGGTTCAATGTAAGTTGAAGTGATTGTGTTAAGTTGCACCAGTTGCATTGCTTGATATTTCTTTGCTTTCTTAGGCGCCGGGCATGAAATACATGCATGGTTACAACGAAGACATGGGCGATACTGGAATACTAACAAAGAACAAGATACCCCTATATAGCCGTGATTAATTTATCGACAAAGAAATATGTAACCAATTCTTTGGATATTTAAAATCAAAAGGAATAAATAAAAAGAAATATAAATAAATTCAGTACTTACTGCTTACGTTAAATTTTTTGGGTGTTGGGTCGTGCCCGTTGGAACTCCATTTCTAATCCAAGTACCATTCGATTTCAGGTGTTTTTCAGATATTTCTTTACATAACAATGGGTTCAATTCACTTTTCACTAACACTATAAAATATTTAAGCTTGGAACTCACTTTATTACATAATGCACCTGCTTCCAAATACTATGCCTCAATTGAAGCACTTAGGTTATACTAACTTTAAAGTACTTTTAGGTTTATAGTTTTACATGGCAATATGAATATAAAAACATTTAAAAGAATTATTGTAAACCGAATTTTATAAAAACGCGCGCTTTTTCTTACCATACACGAAAACTCATTGGATTGCATATGGCAGTTAGTTTCATTTATCTAATACGACTGTTGTGCTCCAAAATCTCTATACAAATATGGACTATCAATACTTTGAAAACCTGATATTTTCCGGACAAATCTTTAATTCATTGTTTCTTCGCAAGACCGCACAAAACAACTCCACAAATTTAAAATAAACGACTTCAGTCAGTAGACTGGACAAGTGCTATGAATTATGAAAGGAAAAAATACGACCTAAGGTTGGGTGTACACGCGCTAATTTGTTTTATTCTTATTGGTCGAAGTATTATTTTTCACCAATTTCAACAAATCAATCAAAGTCCGGTTTGAACTTTCATGGCTCTACAACCAAGTGGTCGATTCACGATCTGTGAAGTAATAAACATTTTCACCATTTCACGCTCAACGCGATTTATTTGTTGTTGCTGTTGTTGTAGCAACTCCTGGCCTGAAACGAGACGAAGAGGAAACCCTCCAAACATTAAACTCTCATTTACAGTAGAAATAACTAAAGGTGGTGCTTAGTTATCGAGTTATGTTGGCAGGCTAAGAAAAGAGGCCGCACAAACAGGCTTGTACCACAGATCTGCAACGACCAAATCCGTTGGGTGTAGAGGGCAAACGAATAGGTGGTTGGTAGTATGGATGCCTTGGTTACAGTCGGGGCACAGATTATTAGTGCCAGGGATAATGCGAGCTTGATAGCTCTGAAGTATATGGCGCCAACCCGACCGAAGTTATCTCAGGGTTGTCCGTGTTTCCCTAACCAGAGACTTTTCGCTGTTATTTATAGGGAGGGGAGATGTGTACCAAGGACCCTGTTAACCTTGCTTCGGGAGACTGCTGCAGATACTGTATCATAGTGTATACTATTTGGCTTTTTCAAACGGTGGTCCAAAGAACCAGATCTCTCTACATTTCATTTGTCCGTCCCCTACTCGAGTACGCTAGTCAGGCGTAGTCCCCATATCATCAAGTTCATGTGTCTAGAATCGAGAGCATCCAACGTCGATTTTTCCGATTTGCTCTTCGAGGTCTACCTTGGGACAATCATCTTATACTGCCTCCCTACCAAGACCGCCTCAAACTCATAAACTTGAAAACCCTAGAAGAACGCAGAGATATAGCTGAGATTCGTTTCAGACGTCGTCTCCTCTCAGGCTCCGTCGATTGCGCGTCTCTATACAACTCGGTTTTCTTTAATACTAACCCTCGTAATCTACGATGACCGCCTCTCTTCTATCTACCGACTGCTACTACTGATTCGACAGCAGTTCATTGTGTTGCCTGACGGGCAGAATGGACGTTTCGTCATGAAGATGATCAGGGTTGGTTATGGAGTGGCACCCAGTTACGATGTGAATGGCTGTATTTTGTCTGGACTGGATATTATTTCATTGAGTGTCACTTAAAAATGACGTCCAGATGGGGGAGGCGTAGTTAAAAATGAGCGGCCAATAGCTTAATATGTCGTCACAAGGACTTCTCTGTCCTTACCCCATGCGGTTCCGGTTAGGGCTCTCAAAACCCTATTACGACTGTTCACTTTACTGCAAATATTTTTTGCGTGTCTATAGAAGGTAAGGAGGTTGTCGAATATGACTCCTAAAATTTTTTGGGTTATTACCGGTAGGGATAATTTCGTTGTTAATACGAATGTCAAATGAACCTGACAGCAGATAACTCTGTCAGCTAGGAATTTATCCTTTGTGTGACCTCGTTTACATCTGCACCGCAGGATGCAACAGAGCAATCATCAGCGTTAGTGATCAGTTTAACGCCAGTAGGGGGAGTAGGAAGCTTCGAGACGTAGAGATTAAATAAAGTGGGGGAGAGCAACCCTCCTTGTGGGACTCCCATCTTAAGTTTCCGATGCTTTAAGCAGGAATTTCTGAATTCCACATATGCGCTCCTGCCATTTCTGTAAGCTGACAGGAACCTTTTGATGGAGTCAGGGAGAGTGGAATTCAGTATGTCCTGTAGGAGAGTAGAGTGGTCAACCGTGTCGAAAGCCTTGGACAAATCGAGTGCCACGACAGCAGTGCGCCAGTGCGGGCGACGGTGGTTAAGACCGGCCGCAATGTGGGACGTCAGCTTCGTTAAGGCGGTAGTAGTGCTGCAATGTTTCCTAAAGCCATGTTTGTGGGAGGCGAGACTCATGTGTTTATGATGACTGGGGAGGAGGAGTGTCTCTAAAGTTTTGGCTATGGGAGAGAGCAGCGAAATTGATCTATATGACGATCCTTCGTGGGCGGGCTTGCCAGGCTTTAAAACTGGAACTATCCTGGGAATTTTCCATACGTTTTGGTGTGGTGATTAGTTTTATTTGTGATACCTTTTGTTGTAACTCGGTAGTAATATGAATGAAGTAAAAACTAAATGATATTTTATTAAAACTTAACTCTATGAAATAGAAATCAAGACCTTCAGGGTCGAGACTTATTTGTTAAGAGGCAAATAAAAGAAAGAGAGAGAAAGATAGAATAAAAGGAGAGGAATATAGATCTCGTTCTCCACACTTTCCCCCCTTTAAAATCTGACGAAGTTATCGAAATATCGTGGTGGAATGCTAGCATTAAGGGGGAACCAGCGATACTGTAATGGCTTAACGTAAGAATGCGATACATGGAGTATCAATTGAACTGGCCAGTAAAACTTTAAGAAATTTTCGTTCAGTTTCGTTAAATAAAAATTAAGTGACGGCACTTAACAGTTCGACATTTTTCGTACCAACTGAAGGAAACGTCAAAAAACAATTGATCGTCTCATGTTTATGGTACATGCGTTTTTTATTATTTTTTTTTAATTTAATTTTAATTTATTATTATATAATACATAAATGATCGAAGAAAAAATTCGATTCGCATGAAAATTGTACCTAAAAGCATTGACAGTATTCCGGGATTATTTTTGGAAGTCTTTAAAGGGGGTTATGTGGGTATTTGGGAATCTTTTGGAATTGTTTTAAGGGTCTTTTGGGAGGTCCTTTGTGATTATTTATCTCTTCCTTTCCTCCTCTTATCAATCTACTCGTATGCCTTTTTTGCCGAAGAAGTATAACTTCTAACGCGTACACAAGAACACGCACCCAAATTTTTTCACAAGCCATTCATTCTTTGAAGCACCATTGATGGAATTTCAAGCTTGCAATACGAAAATTATGGAGAATTTAGACTATAGTCGTGTCGTATAAATGAGCGGGCCGACTATAGTTAAATTGAAGTTGTAGTTAGTCATAAGAGATTGACACTACGCGAATGTTATAGTTATTTTATAGTAACATGGGAAATGTTATCTATAGCAATATGGTAACATTGAAAATTACTACTTCTCTCGTCTGGCTAACCGCAATTGCTATTCAACAGCCGTCCTGCTCATTTTTCTGGCACGCCACAAATGTAAATGAAGCGTTACAGCAATTATTATTTAGTACTTCTTTAGAATATGCTACCAAATGGAATTGTCATAATGATATCGGGACTCGCAAATCGTGAGTTCGTGAAGTGAAAAATTAAAAATTGCTGTGAAATTTATTTATCAATTCGCATATCAAGAATCGACTCCCAGGTCCGATCTTGTCCTTCCAGAATTAAAATTCCCTACTTTTTAAAGCACATTCACGTGCTACATTATATATACTTAATTTTTTGTTTCATTGAGCGGTCAAATTTCTTCATTTTATAGGGTCGGACATCGGCTGCTTTAAACAAGCAGACCTATTTTTGATTGTGACTATTGGCAAATTTGACATGTGACCTCTGACTCATTGGTGGAAGTAAGCTGCGTTTAGCTGGCACTATACTAATTACGAGCCCGAAGGGCGAAGCTAATAATCAGATGACAATAAAGGTTTTTTTCAGCGTTCGTCTGTACAAATTAACAATGACAAATGTCAGTTTGTACGTTTAACACTGTGACAACTCGTATATCTCGCTATCTACCAGTCAGAATTTGATATTATTTGATATTTTAAAACAATTGGTAGGCTCGACTTGCGATGGCTTAATTTTTTTATTCATAGAGGTTGGGAATTCATTTGTCTAATAATAAGAATTATATTAATTGAAGTTTTCAGTTTGACGTTTCGCTATTTTGAATTTGAATTTCAATATAATGGATAACCGTGATATTAATGTCGTTTTTTTTTTGTTCTGGAAATCTGCGATCGAGCTAAGTTTTTTTCTCGGCAAAGCCAGATTTTTAATAAAAGAAAAATATAAAAGAGTTAAACGTCAAATGTCAAAATGTATACAAAAAGAAACACTAATTGCATTTGTTGAAGACAGTGAAGATGTTGTAATCGAAAAAGTGATCGACATCTTTATCACCAAAAGATCCGGCTAAATCTTGAAATCAAGCCAGCAAATTAAAAGTCATCCACGGTTCTAAAAAAAATGGCGTAAATGGCATTATCACTTCAGCATTCCCGACAAGAATTACCCAGCCATTGTAATAATTATATTCAATTAAAAAATATAATATTGATTGAAGGTTAATATCGCTCATCAATTATTGTTTTTTTTTTATATAATTCGTCATATCACTTTATGTCATGTATATTCACCACACTCTCAAGTTAAATGCAATTTGACAGTGGTAGATTAAAATTTCGATATTTTTTAAAAAAAAAAGGGTATTTTGTTTAGTAGGTATGTGCATTAATAAGGGAATTAAATGAATTTCAACAGCTATTACCATGAGGAAATTTCCACCGATTTCAAGAATAAGGACCCAGGAAAGGAAAAATGTTGAGTGGTTAAGAATAGTTCTATAATTATTATTTGATAAACACTACCCGTCGAAATAAAAATGCAATTTACTCCATGTAATCATAGAATAAACGGATAAAAATATATTTCTGTAAAAATAAAAATAAAAACAAAGAAAAAATATAACGAAAAGAAAACAAGTGAAAATAATAATTATAATAAAATTACGCAGACAAAATGTACATTTATAATATATATGTGTATATTTATAGTTATAATATGTATTTCCATATATTATTTAATTTTTTTATATATTATTTAAATTTTAATACAACAATAATTTACTTTTTGCCAAAGACAGCTGTCAAAGCTAATCATACAATAATTGACTGCACCTGACAGCAATGACCAATTCACAATTTATTTAAATTTGTAAGTTTTAGTTATAAGTTGCTATAAACAAAAAGCTAGAAGTTAGTAATTTTCCGTAACCTTATACCGGTTCAGCGAAATTGCAACACCAAGACGCTTCTTAGAGAAAATACACATCTAGTTGGGTTCAATATTCAATATTAGATATTTATTTGTTTAATTTATAATTAGATTTAAATTTATATTGCATTTTTATTTATTCCTTTTGGATATATGTAATTATTGTTTATATTTAACGATTAATGTACAGTAATTAAATAAATTTCTAAATATACTTTTAAATATGGAGTAAAATGACTTAAATTTGTGACTGTTTGCAGTTGTCATTGGTTGGTTTTACCCGGGATGAGTGGTAGGTGTAGCTGCAGAGGGCGCGCTTATAGCGGATGTATTCAGTTCGATTCAAGTGCGGTTAAGTTCATCCCTTTTGAAATTTCTTATCGACGCCAAGAGTTGATTGTGCGAATCGACGGAAACAGCCGTTAGAGCCGTCCCGTTTGAATTCTGTTTGGTTAAGACGGCCCGAATTACAGGCGGCGGTGGTGGTGGTGCACATTCCGTTATCACTTCTGGTGCTGTTGCCACATTTGATTTCAATTTTATTTTGGCACTTTCTAGAGATGTGTTCACTTCGGACAGGGCGGTAACATTCTTTGTTAGAACCGCCGCCGTTTGCTCATCCTCCCCACTGTTGGCCATGATTTTTTCCTTCAGGCCAGTTTTGCGGAGTTTCGCCTGCGAGAATGGAGCAGTGGCGAAGTTTTCTAAAGGCTTTGGTTTCGCATCCAGTTGTGTGATCGAAGTGGATCGCAGCAGACCTTGTCCGGGTGGGAAGCGTGAATTGACTGTCGTGCGGGGAAGTGTGGACTGTTTTTCGGCCAGAGTCGATATTTTGGCGTCATTTACCGCGGGTGTCAGACTCAATTGCTTGGGCGTCTGATTAAAGTCTCCACTCAGAAAAGTTGTACTTGTCGAACAAGTACTCCGGCCGAAGCCATTTTGTTGTTGCTGGCCAAAGTCTCCACTGCGGAAACCTTTCACGGTGGGCCCAACACTACCATTCATACACGGTGTACTCATACGACCAAGAATAAATTTATTACCAATTGTTGTGACAGTTGGCTTTGGCATAATTGGTGGAGAGTTGTTGTGGCCATGGCCATGTTCTGTTGGTGCGGCAGCCGTCGTTTGATCTGTCACTATCGAATATCGCTTATTTGACAGACCAACGGGAGTGGTTTTCTTGTATTCGACACTGCGAACGAATGGAACCTTTGGCGCATCAGACGCTTCAATGAGGAAGCCGGTCGTAGGCATTGAAGAACGGTAACTTCTTGGCAACGCAGAGTTTCTACTGACATTCATCGTGGCCGTTGTAATAGCATTGGAGCCACCAATTTTCCCACCAACAATGTAGTCCCCCTCGTTCTTAATGGATACTTGAACTTTGGGACGTTCGCTCCATGTAGAAAAATTAATACTCGGTGGTCCCGAGTAGCGGTAAATTTTTGGAAGATCCTCCGGTTTTTTTGATTCAACCTCCATATGATCGACTTTGGCTTGGTCAACAACTTTTAAACTTTCTGCTGTACTCGTTGGTGCTGTACTGACGGTTTTCGTGGCTGACGATGAAGAATTCTCTGCAACACTTTTACCATTACTTGCTTTTCCAGAGGGTACATCTCTTTGAATGTCATTGTTGTTCTCACAGTTGTTAAGGCTGTTTTTCCGGGAATTCAAAATGGATTTCATTACCACAAGGCTCTGAAGGCTTGGAGATTCCGCAATACTTAGTTCGCTAGATGATCTGCGACCATTCAGATTTACACCAGCGATATGCTCGCATTTGGTTAGCGAAAGATATGAAGAACTGCGAGATGTCAGACCAACAGTTCCACCACCATTCTCCGTACAGTTCTCCATTTGCTGCTGATACGTGGAATGAAAGGAATCCGAACGTGTAATGGATTTACGATGGTTGAAAATGCTGTTGCTAAGTGTGATACTTCCACGCTTGCGATAGAGCTTTTCCTCGTCGAGTGTTTCCGGTGAAGACGGAGAATTGGCCTCCTTGGTCGCAGTGACCAGCTGTTGTGTTTGTGCGATGCTGTTAATGGAGAAGTTCTTCAAGGTATTCGGTTTGGCGGCTTCGATGTGCGAGTTTGGCTCGTCGGCTTTTTTAATCAGCGTGTCAATGCGATTCTCATTAATAAGTGCGTTTAATTCACCGACAATGTTAGCGGCGTTACTTGCTTGTTGCGTAATGGGGCTTGGAGGTATTGAAGCTGCAGGGACGACATTGTTGCTTATTTTCAGCTCCTCTTTGGCAACTTCAATGTCAGAGGAAATTACTTGAGTCAGTGAATTAGCTTCAATATCCGCTGTTTGCTTAATTGCAAGTGAACAATCCGGACTGTCCACGGGGCTACCAGGAGATGTCGTTGCGCCCTCTTCTCTGTTCTGTTCAACGGTGAGCGAAGTAAAATCTAAGACAGGCCTCTCGTTAATGATTGGTGTAATGGGGACATCGGGCAACTGTTGCGCTGGTTCACATTTTACCTGTCTCTCATTGTCGGCGAAATTAGGTGGCGCAGGAATTGTGAAATTCCATGAAGCCGATTCGGAGATGGCCGAAGTTGTATCGGCGGAAGTTGGACCACCGTCAGTACCCAATGGAGACTCATCTTCAGTGGAAATTATGGTCAAATCTTCAAGAGTATTATGATCCGACAATGATTTGACAATGGTTCTGCCCAACTTTAAGTTATACACTTTGATCATCTCATCATCATCTGAGCTGGATTCAAATGGGCTCAGCGACTTGCACTCAGTTTGTGAGTTTTCCGAAGGCAAACTGTCCGGAATGGGCGATGGAACAGGTTCTCCAATTCCAGAATCGGCTTGTTTTGATTGATTATCGTCGAAAGCATCATCCGGAGGGGTGGTTAGAGTAATTTCTGCGCTGTTCAGTTCGCGGTTTGTCAGAGGAGAAGAAGGTGGAGCTGATGACACTGCTTCTTCAGTGGTGGGTGAGGCAGTTAATCGTGGTTCCGGCGTTGGTGTTCGATTAAGCATTACCTTGGAGACATTATTTTGAGTTGTATTTAAGTTAGAAACGGGAGGCTCAATAGCTTGCGGACAAATTCTTGGTGTAGCCACTGGCGGCGACTGCTGGACAATGTTTTGATTTTCTCTCTCTAATGTGGCTGGATTTTCCGGTGGTGATGATGACATTGTAGCTGTTCGAGCAGGTACTGGACTTTTTTGGGCTGCAGTTTCCACAGGTGTTGATGATAGGGTTTCCGAATGTATAGGGGCAGCAGGTGCTGAAGGTGTTACAGTAGTCTCACGAGTTCTTGGTGTCGGTGCTGTTGTTTTTTCAGTTGATGATTCTTCCGGCTTTTCTTGCGTTGAAGCGGATGAAAGTATACTCGCTGAACCTGGATGCATAGCTTCTGGTATCGATGATTCCTCTTTAACAACAGATTCCCGCGGAGGTGGAGCAGGGGCAAACTTTTTCTTTGTGTTTATTACTCGCTTTCGTGGAGACGGCTCTGGTAATTTATTTTCTCCAAACGAAGACAAATTTTGGACACTACCACTATAAGCGTTGCGGGCATTTTTCTCATCCTGCATTGTGATATTACTTTCGTTTCCGAATCGGTCTTGTTGACTGAGAATATGCATTGATAGCGGTCGGCTTACCTTCTGAAAAATATGTCCATCGTAAAGACCGTTTTGCTGTTTCTCATTGATGGCAATAACATCACCGTTATGATCCTGACTGGACTTATTATTTCCATTGCAGTCGACCGACATATTGCTCTTGTAGAAGTCACTCGAACTGATTACGCTCTGACTATACTCAATGGTGTTTCCCGGGTATAGGTTCGGCGATGAGACATGAAAATCTTTTCGTGGCAGGGGAACTTTTATATCGTGGCTTGTAGTTTCGCTGCCATTTGTTATAAGCGCCGATTTTTCAGGAATGGAATTCTGACTTGGTGGCCTCGGAGCCATTCGCTTTTTTCTCGTTGGAGCCACAGGTGGCGTTATAATTTTAGGCGTCACCGGTGTCCGAGTGTAATTCATACCTGCCGAGTCCATAGAGTTTAGCGAATTACTCGAACTGTAAGGACTTGCCGTCTTAGCTGTGTGCTTGGAAGTTCGACTGCTGAACTCAGACGAAGAAAGGGAATCTCGAATCACCGATGTGCGGTGCAGTTTGATCACTTCATCTGCATTGAATGTATCATAGGATTCCGATTTGTTGCAAAGTCGTACTTCTGACAGACCAACTGCGCCGATTGTTAGCTCACAGCTGAAGACTTGACTAGGATCAACTGGAAATTGGAAATGTCCCATATTAGAATTAGATTTAAAAATTAAAAATAATTGATTCACCAACCTGGATGCCTAAATTCATATTTCTCCGTGTCCAATTGTTTGTTCTCGCATACTAGTTCGAGGAGTTTCTGCAGTGGAACTCGAGCACCCAGCCTCGCCACATACAGTTGATCTTTTGGCAGCAACACTGTTATACGGAATGTCTGTTCAAAGGGCGCATTACTGGTGGCCACAGGAAGCGGCATTATTCTATTGTATTGCATTTGACTAGCTTCGTCGATGTTCACCGTTGACGCCGAGAGGCTCAAGTTCGTTGTGGATTTGGAGAGGTTGCCGTTTGCTGTGTTTGCTGGTGGGATGAAAAATAAATTGAGATGTAGTTTCGTACAAAAAAATTGGATCTTCTTGAATTAATAAATAGATATCGTTGGCATTGACATTAAGCAAAGACAACAACAATAATCAATTTATCTGTGATGCTAGCCGTGACAATTGACCTACGGCAAGCAATGAGTGCAGTCAGTTGCATTTTGTTAATAACAAATTCTCATGCAAATTCTCTAATAGGAGATAGGAGATAGGTATGTGTTAAAATTTGAAGAAAATCGAGCTAATTTTTAAAAATTTATATGGGCACCCCTCGGCCCTCAGGGACCGATCATTCCAAAATTTTAGAAAAAATGTTGTCCGTCGGAGATACACATGTGTATAAAATTTGAAGAAAATCGGGTTAATTTTTTTGAAAAATTTTTATGGGGCCCCACGACCTCGGGGCGACCAAAATTTTTGCGAAAAGTGTTGTCCATTGGAGATACACATGTATATAAAATCTACAGAATATCGGGTTAATTTTTAAAAATACACATGTGTGCAAAATTTCAATGAAATCGGACTTTGGGAAGTGGGTTAAAATTTGATTTCAAGATTCCACGACAAACTGACCGACATCCGGACGTTCCACGGGCAAGCGAAGTTAATATAGAGAATTTTAAAATTTACATAGTCACCACTTAGGCCCCGAGCCCCGAAAATGATCCACATTTTCACTACAAAATCCTGCACTCATTTTGGACGCGCAGTTGTTGTTTAAAAATTGTTTGAGTCAGTCGATTTGAGTGTTTTTGTGAAAATGAAAAAAATTGAGTATCGAGCTGTCAGCTGTCATTAAATATTTGTTATTGAAAGGCGATAAGCCTACGAAATCAAAGACAAGTTGGACGCTGTGTACGAGAACTTTGCACCATCATTTACCACCGTAAAACTTTAGGTAGATAAATTTAAACAGGGCCGTACCAACTTGGGAGACGATGAACCTCCGAGACGTCCAAAAGCTGCAACCACTAACGATAACATCGCTCAAGTTCACAAAATGGTGCTAGACAAGCGTCGAATTAAAGTTAGAGAGATAGCAGAGGCTACGAATATGTACATAAAATATGTTTTTCATATATTGCATGAAGAATTAGGCATGAGAAAGCTGTTTTTTTTTTTGACACATTAAGTGCAGACAACAGCAACAAAACACTAATGTCGAGTTTTTTTTGTTTTAGCAATCTGCGGTCGAGCGTAGATTTTTTCTCGAAAAAACGAACACGAAGCCGAGAATCTTTTGTTTACATTGTTTTGTTGCATGTGTGTGTGATGTGTTTTACCTAAACCAAATGACATCAGTTGTTGGTGTTAGTAAAAGAGGGGTAAATCTCCCAAAATATCAAGATCTGTTTGAGGGGAAATCCAATCTACCGTAGATTGGTTTTTTGGAATAAAAGAACAACTTGACAGCCAAAAAAGCACTCTACGGTAGATTTTTTTAAAAAAAAACTCGACATAACATAAATGGCATATCACATTGCGCCACCGCATCGACGATTTGCGTATAAGTTGGGCACACTAGGAAACACTATAAAAGAGCGAACAACAAGCCAGTCACTTGGTTCATTTGGTGAACTCGTACTATTCGGATCAGAATAGGTAATAGGTAAGTTGATATATCGGAAATCCCTCAACCTACGTTATTGTGACAACGTTTCTCTTCCAACGTTTCGCTGCCAACGATTCGATCACCACCGCTTCTAAAATCGTGTACCTGCAGCAGAATCTCAGGTCACGCAGTTTACCCACTACAGCCGTTCGCTGCCGATTCGGTCACCACCGCTACCGCGCCACCGCGTGTACCTACAGTAGAATCTCAGGTAACGACATTTGCTCACAGCAGCCGACGACGTTTGTCGTAGCAGTAGTGCGCTGCCAACGTTCTTTTCCAATTCCGACGCCTACGTCTTTTAGACACAACGTTGTCCACGCTCATTCAGGCTTATGCATCGTCCAGACTCACACATCGTTCATGGCTCATACATCGACCAGTTTCATGTTCGTTCAAGGTTCACTTATCGTTCAGGCTAACGCATCATTCAGGGCCCATACATCGACCAGGTTTACGTTCGTTTAAGGCTCACACATCGTTGAGGCTCACGCATAAGTCAAAGAGTAACAAAATCATAAATTTTACTGTAACGACCCCGACCCTTTTTCGTTGAATTCCGGTCACGCTGATTTACGCCGGCTGGGAAAACTCCGTTAAAATACTAAGCATCATTACTAGACAAGCTGAAGGCAGAAGTTGCAGAAAAACGGCCACATTTATAGAAAAATAATTTATTTCACAGCTCAGCGGTTGTCATGTAGAAAATCCAAGAATTACGGTTTGAACTGCTTGACCACCCTCCTAACTCACAAAATCTAGCCACAAGTGCCTTTTTTCTGTTCCCTAAGCTAAAAGTTACGCTCGAACGACAAATATTTTCGTTAAATGTGAAGGCCATTACCATCGTAAGCAACAATTTTCTACTACTTGGACGGGTTCAAGAGAGAGATTACTAAATAATATATATATGGTTATAAAAAAACCTATAGGAAACAAGGCTTAAAATAGTACCAACAGTGTGACTTAACATGGGACGTAACAGTTCATAACAGTCTGACTTAACATGGGACTTAACAGTGTCTCATAACATGTGACATTAAAAATTCAACTTTTTGAACATGTACCCCTTAAACCTTGTAGTGAGACGTTGTCATGACAAAATAAATTTGAAGAAAAAATTTCTTTAATTCATTCTACAAAAAGAATAGAAAGAAGAGAATATCAATCACGTGACCAAAGAATACGTTCTAATAATTCCGGAGAAATAAAATAATAGCCAAAAAAGGAATAGAATACAAAGTATAAATAAAAGAACGTTTTATGTCAAATTCAGATTATTTGGAATGTTTAGAATAAAATAAAAATAAAACACTGTCAAAAAAATGTATTGACAACTTAACCAAGTGCAAACATTTTTGGCTCCAAGCGAAAAAAAAATTGTGCACTCGCACGTTTGGTATGTAAATTTTTGTATAAATGGTCCCTCAAATGTCACGATGACGATAAAAATGATAACAATTGTTTTTGTTTTAAAATTGTAACATAAGCAACAAATCGAAGGCACTTTTGTAAAATTGAGTGCATCACTTTTTATATCAAAACAAAGCCACATAACTAACTTACTTGTGAATGTTAAATTTTGGCGGAATGGATTTGACAGTTTAACAACAATTTTGTGGTTTTTTGCGTTCACGTACGTTTTTGTGAGCTTTGCTCTCTATGAGAGACTACTTTCTCTTTTACTTTTTTTACTTAAAAAAAATACGGGAACGGACATAATATAAAATTGTATCAAAAACTAGTTTCACGAACTTTTTCATTTCTTGGGTCAATACTCAATATTCTCAGCTATCTGTGAGCTAAGCAACAATGAATGTCAATGTCAACTGAAACAGCGTGGTAAGATAACAAAGAAAAGGAAATTGACAAATTCTCCGAGTCCTCAGTGAGAAATAGTGTCCGATTAAATAAAATTGGAACACGAAGCAATCCTTACATGGCACACGGCTAAATAGACTCACCTTTGTTTTTCTTGCCCAGCAATCGATTAAGCGTTGAGAATCCATTCTTCATGTTCATAGCTTTTTTCGTTTTCCAATTGGGGGGAAAAATGAATTTATAGATGAATCTTTTGCCAGTTGGTCACACTTCAGTTTTCAAAGTAACGCAATAGATTTGACCTCGAGGACTTTCGCACTTCAGTTTGCATCAACAACCGGCATCGACATCGAGTAATGACTGACATTGACAATAAATTCTCGGGTTTTTTCATTTATTTTGAAAGCAAAATTCCAAAAAATAACGGAAAGTGTTATATATTACGGGTATGTAGACAGGAATATTAGTTGTAGTTGGAAAATCTGAAATTTGAATACAAAAAAAGGGGAAGAAAAACGAAAATTAGTTCTGCATTGAGTTGTGGTGAAATATTACGAAAATTCTCTAACAAGTGTATGATGGTAAGCTTTTTTACATTATTTTTGGTTTTTCAAATGAGTGTTATTATTATTCCCTGATAGGATTGGATCAAATACTTGGCAAATCTTATAAAGAACAATAAAACAAATTATTTGTTATATCTACCGGTAGACTCTTTAACTTCATGGACCATAAATTGTCATGTTCAAGACCCAAGGCGCGTAAGTGTTCGTAAGTGCTAACTAGGGGTCTATTTTAATAGACTTTCGCGTGCATAGACTAGTGTCAAATGACAAGGAATCCTTGCTTCCACGCTTGTCAAATTACAAGAAATGGTTTTACCGAAATTTTACCTTCATTTATTCCTGTTTTTTGTATGTAAATGACAGATGTCAAATTTACATACGTAAAGAGCGACCTATGCGTACGGAAGTGAACGAAACTGAACGACTCTGAGCTGATTGGAACTACACAATATTCTCTCTGTGGATTCGTAAATTCGCATATGCGTGCTCGTGCTGGCAAATGTCCATTATAATTAGTGTTTTAAGAAGTAGTTTATAAATTTGAATTTGAAATCACTCAGTGTAATAATTTAAAGTGGAACTACGTGTTTAACTTTTCACATCATAAAAACTGATAAACAACATTTTATTCAAAAATATTACAGTGACATCGGTAAGTAACTTTTTTTTTAGAATAAAAACTACTACACGAATACCACATATTTTCTTGAGATAATCACTAATCAGTCTATATGTAGATAATTAAAAATGTAATTTTATAGGTACTTTATCTCATCCTCCTCCTTTTGAATAAATGATAAATGCAAAATAAAATTCCGAATAAAAATGCGCATCGATAATTGCATTTTACCAGTTTTTTAAACTCGTATCCGTTTACTAAGCGGGGTGGAAAACTTCTGACTGAAAGCAGCACCAATCAGATATCAGAATCACTGCCAACTGTTACATGCCCGCTGTGCGAATTCAATAAAATTACAATTTATCGCCTACTGTATGGTGTTGTTTACAATAATAATTAACCAGTAATTTATCAGTCATATACATAGTATAGATTATGGACATATATACGATGTTGTCGGCTTGTATAATATCACTTGTAGAACCTAACAAATATCATCCCAGAAGAATCACAGCTCACATGGTGACGCGAGCCAAGGCAGATGACACAGACACAATTTCGTGGTAGGTATGAATAAGCAAAGCTCTTACTAAAGAAAAACTCCCGGCGCTGACTTTTCTGTATTAAGTTATTTTATACAAATAAATTATTAATGTAATCACATTGGAATGCCAACTGCGACTAAACATGTCGCACATTTTAATTTCGAATCAAGTAAAACCCGGTGTCATCGGATCGCAGTTAGCCGCGACATCAGCCGATCAAGGTAAAGCAAAAGTAAGCCCTGGCCTGGCTGGCCTGGCCTGGTCTGGCATCATCATTCAGTTTCAATGTCGCTGTTATTATTATTTTATTTTAAAAAAAAGAAAAGAAAATAAAGACAATTTTCAAATTGATATTCTAAGCAGTAAGCAGTAAGCACTTTATCGTGCCATGAAGCACGGCCATCGCTTATTGGCTATGAATTCTGGAACTGATAGATCATTTTCTATTTTGGGTGTCTTTGGAACATATTTGAATTCGATTATTTTGGCAATTATTCAAAAATTGTGGATAATAGCCGTGTTCGATTGGACTGGATTAATACTAATAGCTGTATTTAAAGTAACTAAATTGATTGACAACTCTTCACTAAAGTTAAAAATTGGGAAACAAAAGTAAGTGAAGAGGTTTTCTGCTCGTGTAGTTACCTTAGATGAGTAAAAGAAAAGAGTGTCTCAATTAACTAAAGTGAAGAGCTGTACTCTTCAGTTCAACAGAACGCTGCTAATGGCAGCTGTCCAATCTCTTTCGATTTACTCAAACCATATCCGAAACAGTACCCATGGGTATGTTGTCAAAGTGACAGGATTTTCGTGGTGAATCCTTTGCAAATAGAACGCCAAACAGAACCAAATTTGTATTTAGTCTGTTTGCTCTCTATCGTCGCCATCTTGCTGGCGGATAGAAAAGTTACAGTGTTGGTTACAAAACTTTGCAAATAAAAAGCTAAATAAACCTAGTTAGAATACAGTTTTCAAATAGAACCTCAAACCAAAACCAAGAGAGAGAAATCTTA
Source organism: Nephrocerus scutellatus (assembly GCA_947095585.1). Taxonomy (NCBI): domain Eukaryota; kingdom Metazoa; phylum Arthropoda; class Insecta; order Diptera; family Pipunculidae; genus Nephrocerus; species Nephrocerus scutellatus. The sequence continues at coordinate 113,386,551 of OX352763.1, forward strand.
TCTATACCTTGCACATTGAAAGAGACATTAATCTCAAATCTCAATTGTGGCAGTTTTGAAACCTTGAAAGGACTCAGTTGCAAGTTCATTCAAGTCAAAACTGATCTCGTTTCCAAGGGGTAGATAGTTAAACCTAGGTTAGCAATAATGGAAACAAGATTGGGTTGAGTTTTCGGTGAAATCAGGTCGGGATTGATAGATGCAAAGCAATGCTTTTAGTGACGGCTTTTGATGACAACAATCCTTGCTACAACGTTCCATTCCACTCTATTCCATTGCTAGAGCATGAGTTGTAGTTGTAGTAACGTCTATCCATTCGGACCTCAGTTTGAACTCAACGAAAATACCCATAGTTGTAATTCAAAATGGCGATTTTTATTATTTTATAAGTACTCGTCGGATTTTGAATTATATCGGGGTCGGGGGCTCCCATATAAATATTTTACAAAATGTACCCGATTTTCTTCAAATTGTATACACATGTGATTTCCGATGTTTCTAAAAATGGAGACCCCGGGCCCCGGGTCGTGAGGCACCATACAAATTTAAAAAAAAAATTAACCTGATTTTCTTCAAATTTTACACACATGTGTATCTCCGATGAACAAAACTTTTTGTAACATTTTTGGAGTGAAAGGGTCCTGAGGCCCGAATGTCACTTCGTTTACACTTTGCTTACTCCCACGAACGTTAACGAACATTTGACGAAACCAAGTAAAATCACATTAAGTCATTAACATCAGCAAAGTTAATCCCACTCTTGACAGCTGTCACAATGTGAATCCGCAGCGCGATTTTTACACTTCGCACACAATTTTCTTCTACACTTCGATAATTCTCAAATATGATATGAAAAAATTTACAGAACATTTTTTGACCGCTGTAGTTTTTTTTTCTTTAAACATGAGACATGTCGACTTCTGTGGACCATTCAGGTAAGAAATAAAACTATTCTCTGATACTAAAGGGTGTTTTTTTAGGAGGTTTGTTTTTCCGATAGATGTCGTTTTATTTTATGACAGTTGTTTTGACAGCTCAAAGTGGCATTTCTACTCAGTATTATTTGGCAAATCATTATGAATAGGTTAACTCCAGAACAACGTTTTCAAATCGTGGAAATTTATTTTCAAAATCAGTGTTCAATTAAAAATGTTTATAGAGCACTTCGTGAATTTTATGGTGCACATAATCGTCCGTCAGAGACCACCATAAAGAACGTAATTACCAAATCGAAGAAGATGTCGAAGAAAACGACAATTTATCGATTCGTCGTCGTGCTCAGCAAATTGGACTTTGTCCATCGACTTTATGGAAAATTTTACGTAAAGATTTGGGTTTGGTGCCATACAAAATTCAATTGGTGCAAGAATTAAAGCCACACGACCATCGTTTGCGCCGTGAATTCAGTGATTGGTCGTTAAATCAATTGAACGAAGATCCATTTTTTTACCGTAAAATTCTCTTCAGTGATGAGGCGCATTTTTTGTTAAATGGATACGTCAACAAACAAAATTGTCGCATTTGGAGCAAAGATAATCCACACGCCGTTCAAGAATTACCAATGCATCCTGATAAATGTACTGTTTGGTGCGGTCTATGGGCTGGTGGGATCATCGGTCCATATTTCTTTAAAAATGAGGAAGGACGACGCGTTACCGTGAATGGAAATCGATACAGAACCATGTTAAATGAGTTTTTGTTGTCAAATCTTGAAGATATGGATATGGATGAAATGTGGTTTCAACAAGATGGTGCCACTTGCCATACAGCACGTGAAACAATCGACTTATTGAAAGAAACTTTCAACGACAACATTATTTCGAGAAATGGTCCGGTGAATTGGCCTCCGCGTTCGTGCGATTTGACGCCACTCGATTACTTTTTGTGGGGATACGTGAAGTCATTGGTTTATGTGGATAAACCTCAATCGATTGACGCTTTGGAAACCAATATTCAACGTGTCATTGCTGACATACGCCCTCAAATGCTTGAAAAAGTGCTGGAAAATTGGACCTCCAGAATGACATTTGTGAAAAATAGTCGTGGTAGCCATATGCCAGAAATTGTGTTTAAATGTTAAATGCCAAAAAATTATCTACCAAATAAAAAAAAATTTTGGTCATTTCATAATTTTATATGTGTTTTATTCAAAAAAAAAATCGGCAACCTCTTAAAAAAACACCCGTTAAAATAACACAGCAGATAACTTTTGTGATCTGGAAGATCTGATCAGAGAAAACAATGATCGGATTTATCGGATCTGTAATGTCTGTTCTCTCTGATTTCACCGACATTAAAAAAACATACGCATAATATGTGTTTGTTTTCTGTCATTTTGTGTCTTTGTGTTTGTGTCTTTTGAATAAAATGTCGATCCTGTCAATCTAACACACACGTCACTAAACGCTTTGACAGTTCTTTTACAGCAGTTTGAAGGTTATTTTGGCATTGGTTTTTTTTTAATACGTCGCCGCAACGGATTCTATTGTTAGAGCATCATAAGAATCTGTAAAATTAACTACATTCTGTTCATAACAACGCTACGAGTTAGCGCTGTCATATTCTTAATTCGACTAGGTACTAATGCTGTCATGTCCCATATGATTCTTAATGTGGTGATAATGAAGACTCCAGTTTCATTATTTGCAAAGTTGATTGTCTTTATTTGGGACGTCAATCCTTTCTAGTAGATGCTACATTGACAGATCAGCTATTGCAGTGTAAATGGCAATTGCAATTCATTGTGAACGTAAGGGTCGATAATAATAAACTTCCGCGTGCACGGACTAGTGTAAAATGTCAACGAAATGCTTGCTCATGTTTGTCAAACTACAACAATTATTATATATTGAAAATTTAGACTATTACTAATTATTTCTATATTAATTCTTAATAACTGAAGAATTTACAGTCAAACGTCAAACGTTCTGTTAAATACAGGGGAAGAGTGTATTGCTTAAATATATTCTAAAAAAAATTACGGCGATAAGTGTGTACAGCATTTATTGCCTTAGAAGTCTACTTTCCCATTGTCTGTCTAAAAATAATTTGTGCTATACTCGTAACAAAGCAATGCGATTAAAGTCAGCAAATTAAATGACCAATTTTGTAATTTCACATTCACATTATTGACAGTTTTTCCAGGGAAACAAATTTTCTTTTTTGTAATTACTTTTCTCCAAGGTTTGCTGAAAAATATTGCATTCTTGCCTTGCTATGCCTTAACTTTGTTAAGCAATAGGCAATCCACATTGTCTGTCATCAATTAATTAACGCAACCTATCAACCTATTTACGGCATTACAATTTTGTTTTGTTATCATCGCTTCACACTGTCATTTCCTTATGTCAGTGAAAAACTTGACCCAAATACAAAACCACACAAGGTAGACACGATAGCAGGTATTAATTGACTATTAGAGTAACCTGGTTTGCTTTATTAATAAGTTTTGTCTTTTTCTAGAGGTACATGCACTGCAACGTTATTATAAGAAATTGCATTACTTTTTAAAGTCTCTTTATAATCGCACAAACCGTACTCGAAAACATACCCGCGGGTAAACTGTCAAATTGACGGATTTTTCGAAATCAAGCTGAGTGAACTAAACAACACCAGTCGATTGCCGACGGGTAGCAGTATTACAGTGTCGGTTACAAAACTTTGCAATTTGAACATAAAATCAAACCATCCCCGGGTACTGTTTAGAAATGAAACGTCAAACTGAAACCTCGAGAGAGAAAACTTAACTCTACCCAGCAAATAAGACATAAGTGTAAGTACCTTTGTTAAGTTGTAGGTATAACTTTTTATATAGCTCTTTTCATTTGCTGGATGGAGTTAAGATTTCAAAACTATAACCATGATATTCATCGTCGATGTGTGCATATGCGTACCAATTGCAAATCAAATTCAGTTATGCTTCTCTTTTTTTCTCAGAGAGAAAAAATTGTTTTTCTGTGTCGTTTTTTTAACACTCCGAAAATAGAATGTTTTTTGACAGCTGTAGTGGTTTGTTTCTTTAAACATGAGACTTGTCGACTACTATGGAGAGAAATAAAACTTTAATTTCTCTTAGTCGTTTTTTCACTCCGATAATTCTCGTATAAGATTTTTTTACTCTGACAAAATATACAGAAGGTTTTTTTGACAGCTGTATTGGTTTTTTTTCTATAAATATGAGACGTGTCGACTACTATGGAGCATATGCATACATATGGAGAAATCAAATTTTATTTCTCTGAGTCGTTTTTTTTACACTCCGATAATTCTCGGATATGATTTTTTTACTCTAAAAAAATATACAGAAGGTTTTTTGACAGCTGTAGTGGTTTGTTTCTTTAAATATGAGACTTTTACTTCTCTAAGTCGTTTTCTTTGTTCTCTCCGATATAAAAAATCAGATATAAAAAAAAACGCTCAAAAGTTAGTTATTAGTTTTATAAATTAAGTTGTTGCAGGATAGGAAATAACAGTTAATAGAAACAGATTGAAATTATATTGTACTCGCTTACAGCCCAAGAGCCAAGAGTCACGCACATTTTTTTCATAGAAGTCACGTCGATCGTCATAGACGAATGAATGTCATGACGGTCATTAGTTGTTTACCCAACAGTCGTACTTACTCCCAAAGTGTAGTTTGTGTATGAATATGAATTCTATATATGTCCTCTAGAAGTTATGGTAATGCCCTTTGCAAAGTAAACCGAGAGTACTATTGTAGTTGTAGCTAATGCCTTATCATTAGGTGTACTTGTACGAGTAATTTATGAATGAAATATTGAACTTTGAGCGGGCCGACACGCGCATGAACAACATTGCAATTAGAATTGTGTGTGGAAGAAAAGTTGTAGTTGAGGTTAACAAACGTTATACATCATTTGTTACTTAATATGGTTTGACCATTTACCATCTATGATAAATATTTACTCATAGTTGGGCACACTTTGGTGCAACAGTAAAAACTGACATTACTGCATGTGGGTATCTTATCCTATATGTAGCTACTTCGTATGGAAGCAAACGCATGGAATGTATGCAAATACTATCGTTATATTATGATTACAAAGAAAGCCATAACAGAATTTACATTTTTTATTAAACGATAAAAACGGTGAAATAAATATTTATTATTAAATAAAGACAACCCATAAAAATTAAAATTTTTCATTTAAATTCTCTAATCGCAGAATTTTCTAATATCGATCCTGAGTCATTTTTTTTTATTGTAGGAGAAAATCATCGAAAGAGACATTTGACATCAGATGTTAAAATTGAAAATGCTCAGATCATTTTATTCTGAGCACTTAGAGCACGCTCATACTCTGAGCAAATAAGAAACATGAGCATTTACTTGAGAACTCTTTGACTACTCTGAACTGAATTTATGAAAACGCCAAATGACTGAATATTGTGAAAACTTGTTGTTCTATCTGTAAGTCGATATCGACAACAAAAAAAAACGACATCAATATAAATACAATTCAGTAAATAAGTAAGTAAATTGAATTAAGCATAAAACATTTATGTCTCGTTTCATTTGCTGGGTTCATTTGGGCGTGAGCTAAGATTTCTCTCTCTCTCTCTCTCCACCACCAAAACCATGCCGACTGCGCAGCACACACCGCACACAGTCCATAAAGTGCGACGAATATCTGATGTATGGGAGCCCCACGAACCCGAGGTCCAATCACTTCCAATTAAGAGAAAGTATTGTCACCGGAAATACACATGTGTACAAAATTTCAGGAAAATCGGGCTTTAGGAAGTGCGTTAAAAATTGATAATTAAATTTTTTTTTTGTATGGGAGCCCCCCGACCCCCGAGGGGCCTAAAATTTTAATACAAAGTATTGTCATATCATGTCAAAGACACATGTGTGCCAAATTTGAAAAATCGGACTTTAGGAATTGGGTTAAAAATTTATCACAAGATTTGGTGTGCCAGCCAGCCAGCCAACCGGCCGGCCGCCACGGGCAAGTGAAGTTAATATAGAGAATTTAAAAACTGACGACCCACGGACGGGCTGAAGCAACTAATGTCTCTTTCGATTTGCTCAAACCATACAGAAACTGGGTAAGCTGTCAAAGTGACAGGGTTTTTGAGGTTTCGTGGTGATTGGTCAACCGAACGCCAAACCGAAACCAAATTTGACATTTGTAGCTCACAGAAATTATTTATTCGGTGTGGGAGTAAAAATTCTAGAACTCCATGCATTCCCTCGGTATGATGTAAAAATAATTCTGGGGGACACGAACGCAAAAATAGGTAGGTAGCCAGTATTCAGGCAATACATTGGCACCCATAGCTTACACGAGAATACTAAGGCCAATAGACAACGAGTCATAGAGGAAAATCAACAACTGATTAGATTTACACCCTTAGGCAGGTGATGGAAAACTGTCTAGATTCAAGTCTATTTCAACACCTATCCAGTGGTAACTTTTTCGTTCTTATACCAAGCCAACAAAGAGGTAGCTGCTCAAGTGGTTGCACTAATTGATGCAGGGCAGGACCAAAGTGAAGTGGCTCACTTATTAGTGGCTTATTCTTAATGCAGAGGCTTATCACGTGATACGACATGCTATAACATACAATGTAATGCAGTAATAAAAATTAAAAATGTAATTATAGTAATTTTTCTACACTCTCGATCACCTTTACTCAAGCAATTATTCAGGTAATTCCATCCAATCAACTCCAGCTCATATTCTTTTATAAGACCGAAGCCAACAACAACTCCAATTAATATTCCTATTTGTTTACAATAAAGTCTAAAAAAGGTAATTAAAAAATGCATTATTAATAAAATTGTGACTCCATAGGTGTACAGACCTGTCGTCGTACAGGTAAACAAAACAAAAATAAATGCACAAAATAAACTTCAAACTTTTGTGAGAGAGAACTGTCAAAGGATTTGTCGGAGAGAATAGTTGAAAGTTGGTCAAAATTTTGCGTCGCTTCCGTCACATGCTTTGCCTATGGGACACTATTTGTTGTATTTTTTCGATCTGTCAGTTGCATACATCGTCGCAATGCACGCAACAGATGCTATCGGTTGGGCTCTTTGGCGTACTGAGGGGATCTTTAGCCGGCCGATGTTGTACACTTTTGTGAGAGAGAACTGTCAAAGCATTTGTCGGAGAGAAAAGTTGAAAGTTGGTCAAAATTTTGCGTCGCTTCCGTCACATGCTTTGCCTATGGGACACTATTTGTTGTATTTTTTCGATCTGTCAGTTGCATACATCGTCGCAATGCACGCAACAGATGCTATCGGTTGGGCTCTTTGGCGTACTGAGGGGATCTTTAGCCGGCCGATGTTGTACCTAGGCATTCGGATGATACTGCAGATTCTTTGAACTGATGCAGTACGTAACTAGACAGTAGCTAACATAAGGTGATGATCCCATACCATACCCATGTTGGCTCCTCGTCTGTTTCGGACGTCTAAAAGACAGCTCCTAAAACGTCGGCTGATCGCCACATGGTCGATTTGGTTAGATGATGATTGCCTGCCAGTTGACACCCAGCTGACTTTGTGGCAGGTCTTATGCTCAAACATCGTGCCTTCTATGACAAGGCAGTTGCAGAAATCAAAATTTTTTTTAGGCCTTTCTCAATTATATCTCCCATACAAATTTACCCAAAAATTTTGGCTTTTTAAACATTACTGCTGTTTCTATTGATATTGAACCGAAGTTTTGGAATTTTTAAATTCCCATCGTGCAGCTATTTTGCTTTTTCTTTTATCGGTGAAAATTGTGAAAATTGTCTCCAAACCCCTTTTTGACATAAAAACCTGACTACGCCACTTTATTCTGATGCGATCGTCATCAAAGTCCAAGTGTAAGCCTGAGACAAAAAAAAAACTCACAGAAAATGTGCACACCAGCAACTTAATAACTGTAGCGACACCTGCAATTTGTCTTTATTGGTTTAGTAGGTTGGAGTAGGTTCACTGGGCACTTCCCCTGTTTATTAACAAGTAAATGCGAAGCACTTCGTCTGTCGAGTCAATTGTGTGCTGGTCGCACTGCACTCTCGAAATCTAAATTAAAATCTTGTAAATATTGAACAACACACACAAATAAAAGAAAGAAAGGAAGTATTTTCGGAAAGACACGATTTTTTGTTGCCATCCACACAGCGCAACTCATTTCATATTTCCCCTTCCGTTTCATTCTTCCACGATTGGTCGATTTGTGGCTCAATATTCTCTGACATAATTATGGAGTCATAATTTTTGGTTATAGACTTTTATGGTAATGACGGCCTAAAGTGCAACTGTGGCAATTACTATCTGAAGATACAAATCGCAACAACTCATTTAATAAAATTGATTTAATGACTTTGCCAAGCAATCACTTTTCTGGAATTGCATTTTACCAATTCATTAATTAAACTTGTAATACGAGTAGCTGGAAAATTCTTAAAGCCAAGTGGGCTGAATGTATCTTCTTAAGTTTAATTAATTGAGTAATATTTATTAGCGCTAAAGCGAATAAACATAATACGAGTACAGACAAGATAAAAGCTCTAAAGGTTGCATCACTTGTGAGTTGTGACGCGACATTTTTGTTGTTGCTTAAAACATTTCGTTTTTTGTATCTTTTATCTTTTTTTTTTTATTGAAAGACCTTAATAGATATTCTACCGTCAGCATACTTTCCTCCAAAGCTAAGTTGTTTGTGTTTTAAGATAACAAAACACAAACAACAAAATTGTTTATCAGCATTTCGCATATCTTTTAACTCTGATAAGAAGTTTAGATACTTTTTTGGCATTGAAAGATACTTTAGTTCAAATAATTGAGATAAATGTTTTATGGTTTGACCAAAGATATTGTGATGGCGGTGGTGAAGGTTTTTTTACGCACAAGTGCATGACATTGCGTGAGCACGCACGATTTGCAAAAATAAAATAAACCTTACTTTGGAATTCTTTTTTGTTACTCTACATTTTTCGTAAACAATTCACACAGTCACAAGTTAAATGCATTCTATCACGACCGAAATGCATGAGTTGCATTTTCTTCGCATTATTGACTGTATATAATAAGTATCTAAGAATGTATATCAGAATGAGCTGTTCCAGTTTGTTAAAATTATTATGAGCACTTGAATTACAGAACAGCACAATCGGAACAAAAACAATAACAGTACAGTGGAAGTAGTAGCCAATAGTCGTGAAGGTAACTTTTCATTTGAATGGAAACGAAAAATACCCGGAAAAGTATTTTTCGCTTCCACAAAAATACAAGATACGTAAATTCGTGCAAAGTTAGTGATTTCCCTTACACGTACATGTGTGTGTGTGTGTGGATATGTATTGTTTAATATTTACCAGATTTTTTCAGTTACTTCTTAAAATATCGCACGATTCGATTAAGTAAAAAAAATACCTAAAACTTATATCCGACTCTTTTACTTACCAATATTATGTGATGGCTAGCATGACTGAATTTGTAAATGTAATGTAATTAGATACTTTATCAGATATTAAATACATACATTTAATTTAAGTGTTACTGAAGTCACGTGTAGGGCATATAGATACTGGTTGATTAGATGAATGCGTTGCAGATACGGATATGCTGGCAGATACAATAAAACGAAGTGCACGCAATATGCTAACGAACACGAATTCGATGAGGAAAAGGATAGCAAATTAATTACATATATAACAAACAATAAAAATATTTAATTATTATCGTCAGTTTGTGTAAAAAAAAATCGCAAATGTGAGAATGTGAAAAGCGAAACAACACTTTTACTAAATACTCGCACACACAACGATCAAAGTTGATGCGCTTCAGCACCGATCTTCCCAAGAGTGCGTGTTCGAATATAATTTATAATTTTATTGATTTGATTTATTTAACCATCACGGAAAAATTGGTTTTATTTGTTGTTGGTTTTTTTCTTCTGTCTTACTTTCTTTCTTAAAGACCAACAGCTTCGATGATTTGGTTAAATTCCAAGATTTGAAGAGTCACTAAAGAAGGCTCTGATGGCTTAAAGCAGCCGCAAGCGTATTTCTAGTTCTTTGCTGCTATAGGCTGCAACGATTGCATTACATTGACGTTAAGTGGTCACCATGTACTTTGTTTTGATCTCATTTATGTGCAAACACAGGTTTTTTGCCGCCCTCGTGATCTTGATCTGGCCAACACCCAAGTTATGACGGGTCTTTTATGATGGTAGGAAGATTGCGGGAGATGTCCAAAATTCAAGAATTCGCATCAGGCACAGCAGTAAGGATGAAATCGTTGGTGCAAATTGACGGCATTCCCACACATTCTATTTCTATCTGCAGTTGCTAGAATAATAGCTAATATGTACTTCTCGAACTTATTAAAGAACATCTCAAAAGTAATCTTAACAATGAGTACGTAGGTTCTCGTTGTGGATACTCCAGCATCGACCACAGTACCACCGTACGGATCATCGCTGAACAATCTGCTTCACTAGCTGTTTGTTGATTTCTATAAAGCGTTAGACAGAATAAATAGAGAGTTTATATGGCGTGTGTCTTACGCAAGAGAGGCATTCTGAAGTTACGAATGTCCAAATTATCAAACGCTGCATTGGGCTATAGGTTTTCAGAAGAATTAAAAATCCGAAACGGCGTTCCACAAGGCTGCATACTATCACCACAACTCTTCTTGTTGGTTAGTGATGTAATAGCAGAGCACTCTATCGGAAGTGGTTGAATTTAATGGAGCCTTACAACCCATCTTAAGCACCACTGAAGTTACGAATGTCCGAATTATCACATTCTGCATGTAGATTTTCGGCAGAATTAAAAATCCGAAACGGCGTTCCACAAGGCTGCATACTATCACCACAACTCTTCATGGTGGTTAGTGATGTAATGGCAGAGCATTCTATCGGAAGTGGTTGAATTCCATGGAGCCTTACAACCCATCTTAAACACTTCTGAAGTTACGAATGTCCGAATTATCACATGCTGCATTGGGGTATAGATTTTCGGCAGAAATTTAAAATCTGAAACGGCGTTCCACCAGGCTGCATACAATCACCACAACTCTTCTTGGTGGTTAGTGATGTAATGGCAGAGCATTCTATCGGAAGTGGTTGAATTCTACCTCCGGCAAAACTAAAATCTCTAGTCTTCTGATGTCATTAACTCATATTATATCATATCAGTAGATAACTTCCGCTATATTGCAAGTATCGTCGCGCGTTTCGATTGAGGGGGGTACCGATTTAGACGTATACATTTGCATATCAGAAGCCGAGGTATGTTGTCAAAAATATGGTGACGCATGCAAAGTGCATAAGGCCAATCTGCGATTGTTTTTTGTTCTAATATGGAATCATAGCGCTGTTATATAGCTGCAGTTGCCGTCTTAAATAAAATTTTTTTAATCGATGTCTAAGCCAACATATGTGAGTTTGCCAGCCAAACCGTATCTCAAATGAAGAGCTTTATGAGAGAACAGGTCAAGAACGCATAGATGCGATTAAAAAAAAAAGACTAAGTATGCCAGCGGATTGGTCTCACCCTGCGTAAGGATGCGTCGGAATCCGCTAATACAACAAAAGCTAATGTCTAACTAATGTCCACGCTCAAAACTCAATAAGATACAAAGACTCATTTGCCTCAGTGCAGTAGGTGCCATAAAGACTTGCCTTACGACAGCCCTCGAGGAGATTATAGGATTTACACCAATTCACATACACATTAAAAGTGAATCTGGCTTAAGACTCTCCACTCTCAATATACACAACCAGGTTAAATCCAATAGACCAGGATATGCAAACATAATTTCCAAAATAAACTCGGATTATGGTATCGTCATACAATCTGACTCAATGACAACTGATTTCCAAAGGAACTTCTTGGTTAGAACTCCAGAACGTCATCAAGTTACAAATATCATCAATAACCTCCCCCATTATGCATCCATCTGGTACACAGACGGATCTAAAACAGACGCAGATACAGGAACAGGACTATTCGGACCCAGAACCACACTGCGAATACACCTAGGTATCACCCCAACTGTTTTCCAGGCAGAAACAATTGCACTTGAAGCCTGTGTCTTGGAACGCACTAAAAGAAGATATAGAAGAACTGAGATTTACATGATCTCAGATAGCAAGGCCGCACTACTTGCACTAAAAGGCCCTACTTTCAACACAAGAACAACGTGGAGCTGCTACTGCCACTTAAAACAATTGGCCAAAACCAATAAAATCACCCTTATGTGGTCCCCAGGGCACTCAGGCATTGTAGGGACCGAGGCAGCAGAAAAGGCGCAGAAGGTACTTTCACTGGGCTGGAACCAAGCATTTAACCACCTTTCACAAGAGCTAGAGAGTTGTGTCTGAGTGTCTAAGTCCAAAATATAATTTTTTATATTCCGCCTATGACACTTGTCGCAATTCGCGCGCGTGTGGCGCGTATGATGGGTTAAAATCGCGCCATTTTCTCGTTTTTGAGGTATTTTTTAACCACCTTTCGCGCAATCTAGAGGGCTGACATTTTTTGAACGGCTAAATGTCAGGGGCCAATTTTGATATCGCGCGTTTGACGCGTGTCGGAAGTCGCGTGTGGCGCGTGTGACGCGTGGAAAAAAGAAAATACTTTGAATATACTTTGAGTGGTATTGGTCGCTGGTTTCATCTATAGGCTGGACAAAATCAATTTTCTAACTTTTCGGAAAGCGATTAGAAAAACAAGATAGATGGAAAAGCTAAAGCAATAGTAATGCCAACGATTATGAAAAAGTCTTCAGAGCTATTAAGGAAATACCATCTAGGCCAGCGGATTTGTGAGTGTTAAGATCGCTTAAAATTCTAGCAACTAAACAATTATGAGAGTGGATCAGTTTCATAGAGTATTTAATACTTGGAGCTATAAGTGGAAGCAATATGGAAGCATGAGGCTTAATGCAAAATGCGCAGCAAGCATATTGGGCTTCTCGTTAGAGCTGATAGCTGGAATGTCATTATAAATAAACATTGGACTTGATGTTATGGCAGAATTATTAATTAATATCATAAGTGACCAAAAATTGTTATTACTTTTGGGATATTGTAGTACTTTTTGCCTCAAGTTTTCGTCTGAGAACTTAAGCTCTCTGCTCGAGAGTTTGAGATCTAATTCTTATGTAGCATTTGTGGCATTATTTTATTTATAACAATTTATAAAGACAATTTATAACAATGGTCGAAGGAACCTATACAGTGTTTTGTGATAAGATGTACGGAATACGACATGGGGCCGACCAATTCTCACTTGAAATTAAATAATAATGATGATGATGCCCGAATCTTGGTTTTTTTTAACACCATTAGGCACACATTTTAATGTCAATGTCTGCAACAGTTTAACGAGTTTGAAAAGTTTAAAACTATACTTTAAAAATAGGCCAGCATTTTTTTTTCATGTCTTAAGTTTTATTTGTCGTATCTAAGCAACTAAAAGTCACTGTTCATCAGATAAGACACAATGGTTCTGTAATTCATATCACAATTCAGATTGTAATTAAATTTGGCTTTTGGCGTTCTCGTTAGCCCAGTAAAGCTCACTTTTCGCTCACCTTAGTTGAACTTCCGGTAGCAACAAAAATAAGAAATGGACAACAGGCCAGACAATTAAAGGTCAAGCGCTTTACTTCTTGTAATATTTCTTCTTACATTCCGAAGTCCATCGAGCACAGACACGCATACTTAACGTGGTAGAAACGAGTACGCTACCAAATGATTTTCCCTTTCTCTGGTGATCGGCGGCAAACGTGCACATATCATTAAGGTGCTACATCTTGTCACGATCGAGGCAATAAGTGGAGTACTTTGGGGACAATACGATATGCTCTCGCAAAACGAAGTTCATTGACATTAACATTAACAGACAATAATGCAGCTAAATTACAGACGAATGCTTCATACCATCGCTATACTAATTGGCCATCTATTCACGCACAAAGCGATTGGTGGGTCTTGAGGGAGTCCTAGTTTTTTTTTTCAGGGCGGGTGGGTTCGATTTCGGTATTGATATTTGTATAAAATACATCGTTTTTGGGGTCGCTGAGATGAATAGTGTTGGGAAGACTGCTGACTGTGATTACTCTGCAGCCCTCACCTTTTAGGCATACAAGCAGCTCATTCACCGCTAAGCTCCATAGAAGGGGGATAGAACTCCACCTTGTTTGGTTCCTCTGCAGACAGATCTTCTGGCAGACAACACGTTCAGCTTAGAAGTAATAATCCGATTTGTGAGCAGAAGATTTATAAATTCGCCAAGCGAGTCGTTCACCCTCAAACTCGACAGTGCATTCGTAATCGCGTAAAAGCGCTTTCAATACTTTCGGAATACCACCATTGTGTACTCCTTGTGGTGAATGGAATGTTCAATAGAACGTAACAGTGTGTGTGCAGAGATGTTTCTTCAGACTTGGCTTTACAACACGATCTGTAGACAGTCTTTTGTCTTTTATGAATGTGTGTGCGTATGTAGATATCGATCAGTCTTTTCAGTGTCTTTAACAGGAGTCATGAAAGACGGATTGGTCTGAGATCCTTTGGACTAAGATGCGAGCATTTTCCGGCTTTGATTATGAAAATCACGTTTCTTCATAACACTGGAATATGGACCAGATCGAGACAACTCTTTCTAGCAAAGGAAAGATAATATCCGAAGTCCTTTGCAGCTCGACTGGAATTATGCCGTCAGGTCTTGCAGATTTGTATGGTTTGAAGCTTGGTAGGCCCAAAGCAGTTTGTCCTTATTTATCAGATCATTGGATATAGTTGTACGAGTGTCTGCCCTATCAGGGCTGACATTACTAAGCACATGGGAAAAGTGGGTATCTAAAAGCAGATTGAGCGATTCTTTGCTTGAAGTGGTCCACGAGCCATCTGCCTTTTTCAGGCAGCTCGGCATTATTGGATTGATTGCGAGGGTTTTTCTTAGCCTGGGCGTCTCAGAAGATTCTTCTATTTTACCACAGAAGAGTCCCCAAGAAAAGCGTTTGGCTCACCTTAATTCTTTCTCATAAAGTTTAACTGAAGCTTTTTAAGCATCCCAGTCAGTTGCTTATCTAGTTGCCTTAACTACGTTGAATGGCTTCCTGCAGCTGTTCCTGAAATGCCCCAACTCCGAGCTCCACCAATTTAAGGGTTTGTCATCTAAACTGAATTGTATGTACCGGTTATTGGAGAAAGAATGTTCAGCCGATAACAAGAGTGATATCTAACACTTCTTGTTGATTCCTGGTTACGAAGGTTGATTCATTACTAGTATTTATTTATTTATTTATTTATTTATACTTAAAAGCAGTGTTCAATAACAAATATCCAGATGCATACCGCCCATACTCCAACCCACACGCAATACACGTGCCTCAACTAAAGCGCACGGGTCTACCATTCTTCGGACGTACCAATAATCATGTGGAAAGAATTGCCCGACTCTCTGTTTCCGCATTTGTATGCTAAGCAGTCATTTAAGACATATGGCATATCTGACCTTTCATCTTTGCACTTTGTAAGAGAAAAATTAAAGCACATGCGAAGCACTGTCCAACTACAAAACAATCCCAATCGTAAAGTAACACAAGCGCACATATAATACAGTCATTACAGTATGGTGTGTTCTGACGCCACTACATGGCATGATTGTTAAAAAAATTTGTATGCGGGCCCCAAGACCCTACGGCCCGATCACTACCAAATTACCAATAAAAAGTGTTGTCACCGGAAATATACATGTGTGCAAAGTTTCAATAAAATCGTGCTTTGGGATGTGGGCTAAAAACTGATCACAAAATTCCACGACAGACAGAGAAACACACGGGCACGCGAAGTTAATATAGAGAATTTAATAAAAATAAATAGATAATACAAACTAGGGGCCGTTTATTCGTATGACGGGCTACGATCACACTTGTTTTAATAATTTTCGAAGGGCCGAAAAAATAGATACCTTCACCGTTAGTAGATACTTTAATTATAGTACCTGCGGAGTATATGATACATCTGTAAATACAAACGATTTTTTTCTGTAGCGTCGCTTTTTTTTATTTATTTTTTTTTTAAAGAGGTATCAACAAAAAACAAAATAACGGACCTTTTTTTTTAGCATTTTACCATTTCTCAATTTTTCACTATAAATTTTTTATATAATATCGCAGCGCCACTCTCAGATCATAAACACACATTTTCGTAAATATCTCCACTCCAACGCTACTTACCGAGTCCAAAAAAAAAAAAAAAACATAAACTTATCGGAACACCAATCGAACATATGGTGAGAGTAAATATATCGACTCCAGCGCCACCTATTCAGCGTTATATCCATACAGACAAACAAACAGCGGCAATTATATTGTTATGCTTTTCCGAGCATATTTTCACTTTAATGGCAAAGATAAAATTTGTCTGGCAACACCTCTCAAAAAAATGGCAAACTGCTACCTAACAACATCTTCCACCTTTTGGAGATTTTAGAGAAATCATTAAATAAAAATGTTAACACATAGGCGTTGCAGTCGATAGACATTTTTTAAATACATATCTTAGCAAGTTATCCACCTGTCAACTGTTTGTTCATTATGGTAACTCAACTGGTAATTTATAACAAATTTTGTAAACGGACAGACAGACGGACCAATCATGCCGTGTGGTTTAATGCAAGAAAGCAAAAAAAAAAAAGAAAAGAACAAAACATGGTAGGAGATGAAAGAACATAATTTGGGTCCGTCCCAAAAATAAAACTCATAACTGACAGACTGTCCGACAGAGCTTATTTGACAGACGACATACTCGTTAATATTATTATGCAATTATGTAAATGTTTATTTTTTATTTGTTTGCTGTCCGTTGTCTTCAACGATTCTCTGCGATTAATTTGAATTTCTGCCAAAAATTGAAAAAAGCAAAGGTAAACATAACAGTGTTTCACCCAAATTCGGGTTACATGTTAAGTGTTCGGTTTTTTTTTTCAATCCAAATATAGGACTGACAGGCCATAATGTATACAAAGTACACTTCGACACCGGAAATAACCGACAGTAGTCTTTTGTCTGTTTGTTTGATTGCCACTTTATGAGTTTGCATTATCCACTGCTCAGCACACCGTTCCAACTACAACACCAACAAAGTGTGACTTAAAGAACATGCAACATAATGAACACGTGCGACATATGATTTCGAACAGAATTTTAAACATTTCAGTTGTTGTGTGATGGCTAATGGGAGGCGTTTAATTTTTTCTTGTCGAGTATCAGGAATTCTAATTGAATCTTTTTTAAGGCTCTGTAATTTACCAGAAGGTAGAAGGAAGTTCAATGACATAATAAGTAACAGTAGCAACAATTTGTTGGGCAGTATATGAAAAACTGTTTTTGAGTCCAGCTCAAATCACGCCACTTTTATTGAACTGCTATCAAAATGTGAAGAAAGAATGAAATTTGCGCCGCAGTAAATTTTTTTATAACTAAACTCCTATGCCATATAAAAAGTTGGTTTAAAGCTTTTTTTTTTTATTATTCAAAAGATAATTGCATTCCAATTCAATTCGATCATTTATTTTCTTTCAATTTTGCTATCGAACAATATCGATTGAGAAAATCTTATCAGCTTGTCGCTCTGAAGTGGTGAAGTCTGCTGATAAGAGTTGTTATTGGCGTGTCAAGAAATATTGCTTTTAACATCAAAACCAACCTTTCGCCGCAAGAAAAGAAAAAGAAACAATGGAATGTTCTTAGCACACAGTTATCAAGGTATAACGTACGTGTACAGGTATAGGTATTTAGGTTGACAACAATTTATATCTCATTATCATCTTATTCGCATGGAGTGTGTCAGTAACGAGGTATTTCTAGGTCGGATACCCGGTTGGCGGGGGGAGGTGCGTGACAATAACTTTTGCAGAGCCCAATGGAAAAAGTTTTGGCGCTTCAAATGATCAAAAGGCTTCAGTTCTCAGTTTTTAAAGCTGGTAAACGACTAACGAATGTCTCGTAGGAGCAGCATCTCCCGATAGGTGATGGTCCGCTAAATAACGAGAAAGAGCCTCTGCAGCCGAATAACTTGCAGCTCTGTTAGTCAGTCCTAATTCCACCTCCTCGTAGTGCTATCTGGGAATTTATCTGGAAATTGCGAAGGGAAGAGGCCATATGGCGAGCCTCCTGCGCCACAAAACAGGATATGTGTCGGCCCAGCGAGCCGCAACCGTAAAAAACCCAATTGCTCCGAAATGTATTACAATGCCTCGGATACGGACGGATACTTTGTCGACGACCTTTAGCTATCGTACACCGACAACGATCGGTTTCTGGAACGTTAAGACCCTTCTCGACTCACTCCAGAAAGGACCTCAAAACGGCAGATTCCTCCAATTAGAGCGTGAGTTTATGCGATATAATATAGACATCTTGGGGTTGATGATGATGCCGGAGAATACCATTCTCCAACAAATAATACTGTGATGCTCTACTCCGGTAGACCAGCTAACCCAAATGGCTCCGTGTATAACAAAACGACTAATGGCGACATCGTAATGGTGATTGATGGGGGACTTCAACGCCAAGGTAGGAAACTATGCTTAAGCAAGTGATGGGAGTTCAGAACGATAACGGTTAGCGTTATGTGGACTTCTGTAATACCAATCGCATAGTCATTGAAGGTACGCTGTTTAAGCATAGCACCTGCCACAAAATCAGTTGGGTCTCAACTGATCAACCTGATTGATCACATTGCGATCAGCCGCCGCTTTAGAAATTGCCTTTTAGACTCCACCATGGTGCTCTCGCTCTTGTCCGATATCGGCTCCACCTCGGATGTCTAAACGGCAATTTCAGAAGCGGCGCATTGCACTGCATCCGTCAACAGCAACCGCTCAAACTAGCTCAACATTACCAGGTTCAATACTGATAGGTTTAGAGAACGCGAAGTGCGTCAACATCTTGCCTTAGAAGCTGGAGAAGTTGGACGACCACTTGAATGTTGCGAAAAGGGTTTTTGTAACTGGGGTACGCATCTACGTCGGTAAGGTAAAAGGCATATGGTTATCGGTAGAAACCTGGAGACGGATCGATGAGCGTAAAGCAATCAAGGATCGAATTGCAGCGCTCTCCGCAGTAGAGAGTATCAAACTAGAAGCCCAATATCGCGTCAAAAAGAAGGAAGTGCAGCGTAGTGTAAGAGGGGACAAGCGAGAGTATATTGACTCACTTGCCCCAATGGCAGAAGAAGCAGCCAGAAGGGGTAAGAGTAGGACTTTCTATAAGATCACCAAGGAGATCAATGGTGGTCGAAACTCCAACAGTGAACATCCAGTGAAGATGGTGACCTTATGATGTCGGATGAGGAGCAGCTCACTAGATGGAAAGAACATTTCGCTACAGTCCTTAACCACTTTGACGATGGTGATATGATCTCGAGCGCAAATGAATCTTCCGAAGAGATAAATTCCCGAATTCGCACTGGACCTCCCAGTAAAATCGAAATAACATCAGCAATCAAGTCTCTAAAGAAAAATAAAGCGATGGGTATTGATGGCATCTCTGCCGAAATTTTCCAAGCGGCGCCAAGCACACCGGCTGAACTTCTGCACCCGTTCATACGGGGTGCGTGGGAAAATTATCAATTTCCCCAATACTTCTAAAACACGCTCTCTACTCAACATTGCTGGACAGGTAGTCGAAAAAGACGACAACTTTCTATACCTAGGAAGTGTGGTCTCGGCTGAACGCGGTAGCACCGAACTGAAGTTTACCAAAGAATCGGAAAAGTAAGGTCTGCGTTCGGAATGCTATCGAAAGTCTGAAGAAGCAATGTTTTCAGCTTAAGAACTAAGCTTCGACTGTTCCGCTCCAACGTCGAATCAGTACTGTTGTATGGGTGCAGTACTTGGAAGCTGGATACCACTACCACGCGCAAGCTGTAAGCTTTCCTAAACAAATGACTACGTATCATCTTAAGGATCTTCTGGCCCAATCGTATATCCAACGACGAACTTCATCGGAGAACGGGTCAAGAACCTATGGACGTTATTGTGCGAAGGAGGAAATGGCAGTTGCTTGGACACACGCTACGGCGCGGCGACAACTCCATGCGAAATATGCAATGCATTGGAACCCGCTCACTCAGGCAGGGGGAACAGCGGGCGCAGGACAGTCGAGGAGGAAGGAGGGTCTTTGGGAATGAGTTGGAGGCTTTGCAGAAAACAGAACAAGATGGCGCGTAGGCTTTGTTGACGCCCTATGCCCCTCGAGGGGTGAAAGGACTTAAGAAGAAGAAGAATGTTCGTTTGGTGCTTCGATAAGTTTATGTTTTTTTTAGACCAGTTATGTGGCGTTGGAGTCGAGATATTTACGAAAATTTATGTTTATGGTTGGATTTGGTTTATATTCACACCATATGTTCGTTTTGGTCGTCGATAAGTTTATGTTTTTTTTTTGACCCGTTAAGTGGCGCATGTACTACAAGGAGACAGTTTCGTTTTATAATACCTACAGTCATTTTTATATCCCCTCCCTTCTTTGCATGGATATCAGTGCTCTAAAGCGATTTAAGTCCAGCTTAGGCCAAACTTGTTTTGCTATAGTACGTGTGACGGTATGCGCCCACCTCCCGTTTGTTAATGCTACCGCCTCTTTCCGAAGCAATAACTTAACCGCTGATAAAGGTCTTCCTATACCTGCCCTTTCCAGTAGCAGTTGAAGCAGTTGTCTAAGAGAGTCATGTTCTGAGCGGGAGGTTCGAAATTCGAATCCCAAAAAAATAGCACAAAACTTCTTCAAGGTCCCACCTTACGCGAATGTCTAAAAGTAAACATTTTCATGGAAATCTTCTCAATTTGCCTTTCGGGGCTTTTTGCTCACTATCCATGATAGTCTGAAAGCGTTTGTGTATCAAAGACACCTCAATGAGTCTGAAGGCTGTGTGTTTGGTTCTCTTAGGGAGGACTGGAGACATCTTCTCTACGAATGTCCGTTGTACTCTGGCGACAGCTTTTCCTTCCATTTGTAAGCAAAAATATAATACGCTGAATATGAATGGTCGCGAGAAGCTAGCCCCTGGACCACAATGGGCAAAATATTATACTATGTGAAGTCCACGATTTATGCCAATAAGCCAGAGACTAACCTAAGACATCGACTAATGACGACGACCAAAATCGAACGCGAAACTGCCGGTATATTGCCCGATTTATGCGAAAAATTCATGAGAAATTGCGTTTAGCGGATTCACTCGTGTAGACGTTTCTGTGGAGGGTATTTGAATGGTGTTATGTTCAATTATTAATGGCATCGATGATCAATAAACCCGAAATTAATTTCTTTTTCTGATATCTCAAAAACAAACATTTTATTGAACAAACAAAATGGGGCGCTCTTAATTGAAAACAACTTTGTTAAGGATAAGCGGTCAGATTAGAGTAACTTATAGCCAGCTCACGTTTTTCGCGTGGCTTGATTCAGAAGGATATTTGATAGAGTAACACTCTTTTTAACCAGAAATTTTATAAATTGTTTTAACTTTTTCTCTTTATTTCCGCCTTACTTTATGACTATTGGTAACTTTCATCAGATATATCACAAATAAATAAAATGCCAATCAAATTATCAGCAGCTGAAACACACACCTTTAGTTACTTATTCCAAAATGCAACTTCCCTTTCCAAGAACTGGGATACGTTTGATAACCTTATCACCTTTAAATGATCACTTGCACTTTTACACACTTTTCACAACGAAAGCGAATCTTTGCTTATAGTCGATGATGAAAAAATAAATGTTTTTTGAAAAAATTAACAATGCCACGAGCACATATACCGCTGTACGCCGAAAAATTCTGCGATAAACTGATTTTTGTCTTGGCAATAATTTTCAGATAACTTACAATTTGTTGTCAACATCGTAGTTGTGGTAGTAGTAGGCCAGGCGCATTATATTCTCCTTCACATAAGCACATTATCATTACTGTACTAGTTACTCAACCCTACCAGCGGGGTGGGTAGAAAAAGAGGGCACGTTTTATACAATGCCTCATGCCTTATTATATTCGCAATTGTTATCTTATCAGATAAAAGCATTATTAGTATTGTGATTGTTGCTCAGTATCTGTTTAAGAGAAGCGAACCAGATACACAGATACCTTTTTATTAAAAGGCAAACAAACAAAAATTAATCAAAATTACGTTAATAAGATACGTAAGGAATGAGATAGCGTGATCATTTAGATTAAGGGACTTACTGCGATATTGAATAATACCTTCAAAAATAACAGCTAATGAAGAACTACGTTCCGCCACTGGTCTGAAGACGGATCAGGTGCTTGCAAACAAGAGACATACTTAGCGGTGGTGCAAGAAAGGATGAGAGAGCTGCTCTTTAGCTGTACGACTACAAAAGGCGAGAGGAACACTGGCTTTTTCAAATTATTAAAAAAAAAAACAACCCATAAAAATTAAAATTTTTCATCTAAATTCTCTAATCGCAGAAATTCATATGGGAGCCACTCGATCCTGGGTCATTTTTTTTTATTGTAGGAGAAAATCATCGAAAGAGACATTTGACATCAGATGTTAAAATTTAAAAAGCTCAGATCATTTTATTCTGAGCACTTAGAGCACGCTCATACTCTGAGGAAATAGGAAACACGAGCATTTTTCTTGAGAACTCTTTGACTACTCTGAACTGAACTGAATTTATGAAAACGCCAAATGACTGAATATTGTGAAAACTTGTTATTCTATCTGTAAGTTGATATCGACAACAAAAAAAAAACGACATCAATATAAATACAATTCAGTAAATAAGTAAGTTGAATTAAGCATAAAACATTTATGTCTCGTTTCATTTGCTGGGTTCATTTGTGCGTGAACTAAGATTTCTCTCTCTCTCTCTACCACCAAAACCATGCAGCGCAGCCGACTGCGCAGTACACACCGCACACAGTCCATAAAGGGCGACGAATATCTGATGCCAGTATAAGAAATTAAAAAAATGTATAAGGGCCATGCGGCCGAGCCCGGGGTCCGATCACTACCAAATTTAAGAAAAAGTATTGTTTATTGGGTATACACATGTGTGTAAAATTTTAAAAAAATCGGGTAATTTTTATTTTAAATTTGTATGGGAGCCCCACAAACCCGGGGCCCGATCACTTCCAAATTTTAAAAGAAAGTATTGTCACTGGAAATACACATGTGTACAAAGTTTCAGGAAAAATGGGTTTTAGGAAGTGCGTTAAAAAATTAATAATTAAATAAAAAAAAAATTTGTATGGGAGCCCCCCGACCCCGGGGCCCGATCGCTTCAAAAAATTTACGAAAAGTTTTGTCCATCGGAGATACACATGCGTATAAAATTTTAAGAAAATCGGGAACTTTTTTCATAAAATTTGTATGGGTGCCCCCCCCCCCACCTCGGGGGCCCGATCTCTCCAACATTTTTACAAAAAGTGTTTTCCAGCGGAGATACACATTTGTATAAAATTTTAAAAAAATCGGGTAAATTTTTTAAAATATTTGTATGGGAGCCCCCCGACCCCGCGGCCCGAGGGGCCTCAAATTTTAATAGATAGTGTTGTCATGGGAGATATACATGTGTGCAAAATTTCAATAAAATCGGGCTGTAGGAAGTGGGTTAAAAATTGATCACAAGATTTGGCCAGCCAGCCAGCCACGGGCAAGTGAAGTTAATATAGAGAATTTAAGAAAAGATATGCTCCGAACATAGGAAGACCAGACTGTCAAATGGCGGTGAAAATGTTCGTCCATATGACCATCAAGATGAGGTGAAGATTGCAATATTCAAACAGAAGAATCACAATGCTGCACAGGCCAAAACGACGCATGACCAATCATTTGCCGATCAACCTCCAGTTGTGCTCGCCGTTTAAGGCGTGGCGTTCCTCTACTAAACTGTCCCTCTGTGTTAGATTTGAAGATTCTGCGGGCCGGAGCGCTGATGTCCATTGCTGCTTAGCAGTTGGAGGACCACAGAAAGTTCTTGAAGCTGCGTTGTGTGATGAAATGAAATGGCGTAATGGCAGGTGCATCTATTGCTTCAGATGATTCTGTATGCTATGCCCGCTTTTTAGTATAAACTCCTTATAGGATATTTTTTTATAGAGACCTAGCCCAATTGGCTGATACTGCGCGACATAAAAAGATCTATTGTATCATAGGGTGTAACTAATCTAAGAGACTTACTACCTTCCTAATGGAGGATATTATGTCCTTAGTAGCACAATTTTGCAGACGAACATATTGCCTTGTGGAAAATACGTCTCTTTAACCAGATCAAACCTGGACAGTCACAGAGAATGTTCCCGGACGTTTCACCCTCCTCCAAGCAGACCCTATATTCCGTTTTTGAGCCCAAATTAATTTTGCTAAGGTGATATCGCCATCCAAGTGATCTGTAAGAAAGCTTACTAGCTTTCTGATGGTACCCTTGTCTAGATCAAAGATTTCCTAATAGGAAAAGGGCCTGATTAACCGTTTGGATTGTCTAAGCTCTGGGAAATTATCCCAGTTTGCCAGACGAAGTTTACTTTCCCATTTATTTATTAATCATCACTGGTAGCCCAGCTGATACCACAGTAATGTTCCGGCCCTAAGAACGACGATTCCGAACCAGCCCTGGCTAGTTCATCTGCATGTTCGTTGCCTGCAACACCTTCTGGTGACCAGGAACCCAACCGAGTTTTACCCTGTTGAGCCCTGCCAGGGATTGCATTGCATCACAGCAGTATTTAACTGATAAAGAGTCCATTATGCTGGACGATAGCGCTTTCAGTGCTGCCTGACTATCTGAAAAGAAATAAATTGTAGCCTTACTAAGGTTCATCTTTGATCCATCTGTGTACCAGACCAGACCTTTACTATCCAGTGCTGGAGCACCATTAGACCAGATTGCTCGGTCCAATATTCTTAGCTCAAATAACTTGCCGAAACTGTACTTCCTGGCCCTGGATAGTACAAAACATGTCTCTTTCGAAAACTGAGTCAAGAATATTTAGGTGTCCCACGCAGTCACTTGGTTTGTACCCATATTCTAGGCTAATAGCGCATCTAACGGCCGTCTTCCTAATGAAGATTTGCAGGAGTGAAAGCCATACAATTATCGGAGATACGAAATTTTTTAAAATTTAAAGAATATCTGGGTTAAGTTTTAAAAAAATTATATGGACACCCCTCGGGCCTCCAAATTTTAATAGAAAATGTTGTCACATGAAATACACATAAATCGGACTTTGGGAAGTGGGTTAAAAATTTATCGTTTTGATACAAGTTGTGTTTTCTTGACTAGGTCGATTAATTTTCAGACCGTTTCTAGTTAATATTATGCCAATTTATACTGAACATCTTTATCTTTTTCTTATTCTGGTAATTGCACAGTGGATTTCAAAAATTTTAATAGCTGTCTTCATGGAGAAGTGACAGACCTGCACTGTCTTATTATCTGACAGTAAACAAAAAAGAGAAACACATAGGACACTTAATTTATCTCGTGTCGTGACAACTACACCATCAAGTAGACAATAACGACTATAGCCGCGTTCGATTGGACTGAAGGGTACACCTGAGTGACTCTTCACTTATATTGAGCTACTGAAGTGTAAACACTGTTCGATTGGTATTCTTCACTTCAAATAAATTTACGATTTTACTCATCTGAAGTAACTACACGAATAGAACAACTCTTCACTTACTTCAGTTGTCCAATTTCGCCAAATTTTTAACTGAAGTGAACAGTTGTCAATCGAACAGTCTCTTCACTTCTGTTACTTCAGATACAGCGTCTCATTCAGTTAATTCAGTCCAATCGAATGTGGCTTATATTATAACCTTCACATTAGCCATGTCCTACAACAATTGACAGTTTTCACTCAGTGGGACAAAATTCGCAGCAATCTGTCAGCTCAGGAATAACAGCTGTCAATTCAGTCCAATCGAATGCGGCTTATATTATAACCATCACATTAGCCATGTCCTAGAATAATTGACAGTTTTCACTCAGTGGGACAAAATTCGCAGCTATCTGTCAGCTCAGGAATAACAGCTGTCAATTCAGTCCAATCGAATGCGGCTTATATTATAACCATCACATTAGCCATGTCCTAGAATAATTGACAGTTTTCACTCAGTGGGGCAAGATTGGCAGCTATCTGTCAGCTCAGGAATAACAGCTGTCAAAGTCGACTGACAGAGCGAGGAAAGATAACGAATCGAAAAATGTAAGGTGAGTGAGGAAACGTGCGCCCTTTATTGAGATGAATGTGAATACGGAGGGATCCTAAGGCTACGGATACCTTTCCACACTTGAATATTAAAGTTTCACTTTAAAGAGAGAATTGAGTATACTCACATGTGCGGACACTGTCAGTCACTTCCTATCACACCGTAACTTATCAGCTCATTTGAAAGTTGACACTTGGTAGAAAGTTTCCTTTTCGATTTTTATATTTTAGGTGTATTGATGGAAAACCAACCGTTTGCAAATTTTTCAACAACCGACACTGTAAGCTTCAATGATGCTAAACGATCAATGGATGACTCCGATCTAGTCGCGCTTAGATGACAGAATCTATCTCGAAGCAATGAATGAATGAATATAAAAAGAAAGAAAAGAAATCAACAAAAAACAATCTGAGGCGGTTGGTATGGCCTTGAAATTGTTTTTTGTCTTTGTCACCTCGTAAACGTGGTTTGGCGTAACGATTCATTCATTGACATCATCATCAAGATCGTCTGCACTGCGCAAGCTGCGCAAGGGCGACCGCCCGCACTGCATTGGTTTTTGTTTTCTTCGAAGCACATCCCGTTGATATTTTCATCTATTACCATACATATATGGGTGTGGAAGAAACAAGCCAAGCTTTGTGCTACCATGGCGGCTTAGCGTCGCACTAATTTCGACAGCAGCAATAGCGGTAGGTAGCAAGTAGTTGGAGTTTCTGTTTTGGTTTTACTCCCATCAGCCATAATGATGGGACGGGCAGGAAAGCCTCACCCTATAGCGAAAAATTTCAATGATGTGCATCTTCCAATCGCGTATTTCTTGTATCTTGAACGATGTATCTCTATCTCTATCTCTTTTGTTATATTCTCAACGTTACTTTTAATGACAAAGTCACGGGCGAACGTGATTACACAATTATTATGGCAACAATGCTTGCATTAAAATTCGTCTCAGTATCTATGTGTACTTCAATGAAATTGTTGATTATTTTTGCTTAACTATGACAGCAGCAGTCTGTGCAATTTGGCAGAAAAAAAACCAATTAACCAAAGAACCGAGAGAATACTTTTGTAGCTTGCATACTTTTGTGGTTGTTCTGGCCACAGCACAACGTTGTAATTAACTTAAAATAAGAAGGAATTATTATAGTCAAGTCTTAAGTGCATCAAGAGAATAGCTCATCTGCACGTAGTGAAATACGGAAGGTATCATGCAATGCATGCTTCACAGGAAACTAAAAAATAACACACTAATTATGGCAAAATGATAACCGTGGAAGCGTAATTATTTTATTGGAAGCGAAAATTAATATTCTCAACGTCAGAATAGAGATGCCACCGTGAATCGACACAGCAAAGATGACAAAAGATCAGAGCTGTCATCCAGGTGGTGAGAAATGCCTAACGCAACGGAAGCAAAAATGTGACAGGCTATAAACGATGACCACGAACAGGCCGTATTCTTCTTATTCTTCTGTCAAAACTGAACGAAAAGATTGGCAAGGTCTCAATTGCTTGCTCCCATTTAAGTTAACGAACATTTGACGAAACCGAACAAAAACCATATAAGGGTCAGAGCATACGATTCGCCTGTAATGGGTCACAAAGTACAGATAAGCTAATGAGTTCGCATTTGTGTCCAATTTGGTTGACGCTTAACAGTTGAGAGTTCATTTTCGTAGCATTTTTTGCACCAATTATACTGTAACCCCCATAGCCGGTCACACGTTCGTGTTGGGAAAGGAGCAGTGGAGGAGCAGAACCTCGTTTATCAACCATGGGTCATCTGTCCCGGATGATGTGAACGCCATGGTGGGACCCCAGTCAGTGTTACGACACCGTAATAGGGTTCAGCGCATGCAAACCCTATATATGAGTATGGTGCGGGGCTTTACGGCGGAAGATAAATAAATGGATCGCTGGTACTTACGCTGGTACGCTTCTCATGACTGGGCAATGTCTTTGTACTTTAGCGACACTGAATGGGCTACCGGTCGGTAATTAGAGATACATCTTTTGGGTAACTCTTCGTATTTAGTGGCTCATTCTAACACCGTTTGACTGTGGAGTGCCTAGAATAGTAATATTCCTAGCCTAAGACTGTTTGGTGGTTCTCGCTTTAGAGTCCTAGTAGTAAATGATATGTTTTGAGAAATATCCGGACGAATTTCCTGCCAGGGCCTGCTTTGCAAACGCCTAGGCACTCATATCTGAACGAACCGATATCATGGATACTTGATCTCACCAAAATTTCCTTTGGTACCACGGGAGTTGTCTTGCCCAACGGACCGGTTTGGCCGTAAGGTTGGCCGGGTCTGTGGACAACTTTGGATACGGGCCCATTCTGTTCTGGGGATGTAACGTGGTGGCTGTGGTTTACTACCCAAATGCGGGTATAGCAACAGTATTGGTAACATCAGAGGTGTCACTGGTGTTACCATCTATGGTAAGTCAGTGGACCCTCCTGATGTTACCGGTACGATAGTTGCTCGGCGAGGAGTTGCGCATCATACAACCGGTTGCCGTCATCCCTTAAATCGGCATGGGTGTAAGATAGGCTCAGCTCTTACCAATGAATTCTGGTACATCATATATATGATGGTCGCTAATTGTAGTTCACAATTCATGTTTGAAGAGGATCGTTGCATTATGCCTTCGTTGGCGGTGGCCACGTAAATCTTAAGACTGTTCCTGTAACGAAGTTTATCATTTCATTTTAGATTAACACCGTCACATGCCATACGGCTACATTAAAATAACTAATTTATAACTCTATCTTCATACAGTACAGTAAGCATAATCGGTTAAAACGACTGTATGAGGAACGAATGACACCAACAACCGCCGGTTCAAATCCCAATCGCACCGAAAATGGGAATACCGAATAACATGTTTTTTTTTCGTACATTAATAACAAAATTCACTATAGAATACCGGTGGTAGGATATTGCCTCGCCTCAATAAGCAAAATACACTAAAGCAATAACAACAATTGCTATACACGTCTTATATTTTTCAGTCGTCCTGATATGCTTCACATACGGTTGTTGAAAATAACAAAAATATGACGGCCCATTATGGCGTTAAAACACGATAATCGTTAAAAAAATTTCACATTATTTCTCATTAATTTAGTTTTTAACAGATTGCACAGCTGGATGGTAAGAGCCGTTCCCCATACCTCCATATCTTCAGTTAACTTATTGAATGGGATACAATTCCTTATTGAGGATTCAGGGTATTTTTACATTTTCCAGAGAATTTCTCTTCGCAACGCATTTACTTCAAATATATGCATTTTTGACGTTTAGAATTTCGAAAACCATTTCACACAATTAGTTTTTGACAGATTGGAAATCTGCATTATTTGTTGCAGTTTTTTGTAAATGCCAAATGACAGTTGAAGTTATCATTTAAGTCAAATATATGAATTTTTGACGTTTAGTATTTCGAAAACAATTTCACACAATTAGTTATTGACAGATTGGAAAGCTGGATTAATTGTTGGTGATTTTTGTAAAAGCCAAATGGCAGATAAAGTTACTCTTATCATTTGCATCAAATATATGAATTTTTGACGTTTAGAATTTCGAAAACAATTTCACACAATTTGATAGACTGAAAAGCTTGATTAATGATGTAAATGCTTTTTATGTATGCCAAATGGCAGTTGAAGTTATCATTTACGTCGCATTTTTGACGTTTAGAATTTCGAAAAAAAAAAATCACAAAATAGGTTTTTGCCAAATTAGGAAGCTGGATTATTTGTTGATTTTTTGTGTGCTAAATGTCAGTTGAAGTTACTTACGTCACTTATATGAACTTTTGACGTTTAGAATTTCGAATACAATTTCACACAATTAGTTTTTGACAGATTTGAAAGTTGGATTATTTTTTGATGATTTTTATAAATGCCAAATGGCATATGAAGTTATCATTTACGTCAAACATATGGATTTTTGACGTTTAGAATTTCGAAAAAAGGTGTGTTGAGTATTTCGCAAACATATGTGAATATTGTGTTTGTTGTTGTCCTTGGTTTTTCTCATCTCGACTGTAATTACCTACAAATGAGGACATTTCGTATAGTATACTGATAGTATACTGTAACTTTGCATTCTGTAACTATTGCGGAAAATTCGACCGAATAGAAGGAAAAAATCATAACCAATAAAATTCCACTTGTATTTAAACAGATATAAATGTAATTATTCTTTAGCAAACGTACCTTATTCTTCGTATAACAAAACCTCATCGCTGCTTATAGGAACTATTGCCAAATATGCTGTAAGTCATCAACACACATATACATATGCAAATTACTCTGTGCGTTATGCATAGCGAATGCATAATTGGCTTTTAATTACCTGACTGAACGGCTGAACGGATGAATAGCGTACTGGTTGGCAAAATTGACATTGACAAACCGTGATAGATTCTGACTAATTCATCCATGGGTGTATTGCACATTAGATCGTTGAGTCGTCAATTCGTTAATCAATGTCGACTCGACAGTCAGTCACCTGCAGTTAGCACACTGTAGGTTGTCGTTTTGTTGTACTGTTAGTCAGGCTAAACAATGATGCGATCGACGCGACGGTGCAGTTATGTTGACATTTCAAACGATGCCAACGTAGAGTTGTGACACCGCACAGTGTACATTTGTCCAAGTGTAAACGAGGTAATTGCCCACAAAGTACACACTTCTACTCTACAGCGTGCCGTTATGAAGTGACATATATGTGCTCCCTTTGTACTGACCGAGTTCCACTTATTCGCTACAAAGAACTTGCCCGTAATAATCATAAGCAACATCTGCAACGCTGTGGAAATGCAAGACACCAACATCAAACAGAAGTTCGATGATGAACTTTCTTCTTATAAATTTCTTTTGTTTTAGTTTTCTCCGAATAAAAAAAAGAAAACAGAAAACAAAACAACAGTCAAGGTGAAGGTAAAAGCTTTAGCTTAGTAGGTATACCTACAAAAACAACAAAACAGTCACGACTTTTTACGTTTGACAACGAACCGCTGACCTACGTTTCTTCCATAAGAAGCGAGCACAGTGAAGACAAATTGCTGTGTATATTAGAGTCGGATCTGTTATACACCGTAAGCAGTGACATAGCTTATAGCAGACAAGATGTCAACTGGTGTGGAGTTGTAGAACTGTCAAGTTATTTGTATAGAAAGTTGATCATATTCCGCATACATGTGAACGGAACAATGCCTTATTACTTTAGTTAGTTCGTTCACATGTAATAAGAAGAGTGCTGCTGTGCCAAGGATTGATCCTTGTGGTACACCATTGCGGACTGTAAGAAAACGTAAAGTGTTTTCATCTACTACTATTACGCGTTGTTGCCTTCCTTCTAAGTAGAAGGAGAGTCAAATAACCGTATCAATGCAGCAGCAATGCAACGTAGTCGATGTGGGATGAGAAAAATCGTCGGGATATGTTGGTAAATAGTATCTGTAGAGGTTGTCCATCGAGCACTATCAAACATCCAAAAGGCACAATCACGACTGTACTACGTTTTTCATAGGAAGATCACAACCGGACAGTTTTGATCAGATAGTTTCACTGTTTGTTGTTTATTAACCCTAACTGGCATCCTTTCTTTTAGTTATACGCACAAAAAAGCAACAAAACAAAGAGTGGATACTGCATACAGTACCTGAAGGTATGACACCATCTTCTACTGACTACCTCACCTCTATAGTTAACTTCAACTTCAACTTTGGTATCTATTTCCACGGAAGCTGGAAGGACGGGAAAATAACGAGGCAATTAGACGTGCTACACTGACGGATTCAAGATGAAGGATGAAGTTGGTGCAGGTGATTTCTCGGATGAACTTTTTCTATCAGGCTTCCTGACTCGGCTAGCATCGTTCAGGCGGAAATTTTAGCGATAAGGGAGGCTATTAAGCCATAGCACTGCACAAATTAGAAGGGTTGGTATACGTGAGGACAGTCAATCTGCCATCAAAGCCATTCATGCGATAAAACCAGCATCGCCCGCACCATAAAGATAATTTCACGTAATTTTCTCCGTTACGCGAATGTTTATGTGAAAAAAATGTTGGGCGAAAATTGCCCTAGAATTAGAGGGAATTAAAGTTCTATCTCGTGGGGTGTAATTGCTCTAGGAGATGACTGAAGCAACCAACTATGGCTATTAAGCCATAGCACTGCACAAATTAGAAGGGTTGGTATACGTGAGGACAGTCAATCTGCCATCAAAGCCATTCATGCGACCACCAACAACACGGAACTTGTTAAACAGTGCCTTGCAGAATTGGCTTCGATTATTCAAATTATCGACATCTACCATCGTGCCAGGGACATCAATATAGATACTATCGGAGGAGGAACAGTTGCTCCATGGAAAGAGTTACCAGCTCAAAGAACAAATTCACTCTTTTTTACTACTATGGTGGAGTAGTGCAACCAACTGAGCCATATTACCAGTGTTATGACCGTCCTACAAAAAAGGAAGAAAACAAGTTAATGAAAAGGAGAAGAAAATAGAAGATGTCTATGAACTTGTGCTTTGAAGGCTTGTGGATCAAAGAGAGTTGGAAAGCCAGAGCCAGAATGAAACGTGCTTAACATACGCAGTTCCACATGAGAAAGGGAAGGACGTTCCGCAAACTTATATGAGAAGCTGAGAGTGTGTCGTCAGCGAAAGAGTGAATCGGATTAGAAGTAACAGATAAGATTTAATTAATAAAATTGAGAAAGAGTGTTGGGGACAAAACAGAGCCCTGGGGTATGCCAGCATTTAAGCGATGTACTTTAGACTTGAGACCGT
Organism: Nephrocerus scutellatus; assembly: GCA_947095585.1. Taxonomy (NCBI): domain Eukaryota; kingdom Metazoa; phylum Arthropoda; class Insecta; order Diptera; family Pipunculidae; genus Nephrocerus; species Nephrocerus scutellatus. Next base: position 113,419,594 of record OX352763.1, read on the forward strand.
CTAAAACAACTTGGATTGATCGGTCCATATGACAACTTTTAATCCAATGAAGCCGTTTTTTTATTTAATCTGCAAGCTCGATGCCAGATGCCTTCGAAATATCGAGCAAATTAATGCAAAGACCGGCTCCACTGTTTGGTGAGATATACCTTCAAATCGTCAGTAGAACGTTGCGCACAAAATCCCTTCTTCGGGTCACTAAAAAAATGTTTATGGGAGCCACTCGTCCCGGAGCTCCGATACCTTCCGAATTTCAATAGAAAATGTTGTAATCGGAGATACCAATGTAAGCAAAGTTCGAATAAATCCGATAAAGAGAATTTAAAAATAACTTCAGAACCAGCAATTGACGATACCAAAATGTATTTCGAATGAAATCCGTAGGGATCTTCAATACATGGACGCCCTATGATAACATGGATGAGATTAGTTGATGTGGAGTCTTCATCAAAAGGTGTGTGGCTGCAAATTAAATGGATTGCACAGGATCAACGACGACGACAGACGAGAGCTTGTTTCTGGACTATTTTCCGAATATTTATTTACTTCCTGTATTGTAGATTTTAATGGGAAATAAAAAAAGTATTACCGAGAACGAAAAATATTAACTTTAACCATCTCCTTAAGGAAGTTTCCATACCAATAATTAAGAATACTAATTAACAATACTACAATACAATACCGCTGCGCCGCTTACAAAGAACGAGAAGAGTGTTGTGCCAAGGAGTGATCCTTGTGGTACATCATCGCGGACTTTACCTCTGCGCCAATTGTACAAAACCGAGACTTTTAGGGATACCAATTAAAAAAAATAAAGAAAAACAAATCATGTGGCAGATTTGAACCCGAGACTTATCCAACTTTCTTTTTCCACCCAGCATTCTAACAGGTGAGCCACACAGCAAACATAGCAATCGGCAGCCTTCTGCAAACTTGTACTTAGCGACGTCGGTTGACCAGGCGACCGGACCTTGCTTACGGAGCCAAATATGGCGATGATGATGAAGTTAGCTACATTCTTATCCTGATTCTGCTTCTGATTGTGCTTCTCGTTTGTTTGGTGTATTACATATAGATATATTTATGGGCATGTCCTATAAATAAACCAATTCAGTAAAAATCCCATCAATAAACATCTGGACAGACACACTAGCAACCTAGGAATTGCTGCCGCTTATTTTTTGAATCGCGCTTGAATCAAACAAACAAACAAACAAACAGGTCAAGAAGTGCGCTCCAAAGATGGTGCCTTCCCGGATATATCGCGAAATCTTCAACTACAAAGGAAGTCATAGAGTAAGACTCTCGTACATGTAAATTGTTGTCGCTTATATGAGGCGTCTAGCCAACTTACCTACCTTACCTTGTACTCGTATTCTGAGTTTCTCATTAGCATACAGAATTTTTGTGATCAACTTTGATGGTGCATTGTCGAAGCGTTTAAGCCAATCTTTAATAAACATATGTGTGTGTGTGTGATGAGCATCGGTTTATTACTTTTTTTTTTGTAGTAAATTCTTGTTGTATTTATTTTTGCTCATTATTTTGTATAGGAAGGCTTTGTAGAATCTACGAAGTACGATGCTAATTGGAGGAACACGACGACGACAATGGAAGATAAAACCAGCATCGCCCACACCATAAAGATAATTTCACGTAATTTTCTCCGTTACGCGAATGTTTATGTGAAAAAAATGTTGGGCGAAAATTGCCCTAGAATTAGAGGGAATTAAAGTTCTATCTCGTGGGGTGTAATTGCTCTAGGAGATGACTGAAGCAACCAACAATAGAAGAGAAATTGTGACATTGTTTGATAACACTTGATGGAGAACCTAATGGAACCAGCATTGAAGCAACAAATTACGGTGTTTATGCGATAAATAAATGGCAACATAATTTGCTTAGACTTTGTCTTACCCTTCTACTCTTCTACCTATTAGGCCAGTCGAATATTGAGCACAGCCTAGCACAGCTGAGGTTTTTAGAGCAGACAATGTATTGTACTAAATGCCGCAAAATGTGAATATGCGTCATATAGTATATAATTGTATGCCCTAAAACATCGGGTACACTGTACTACGCTGTGCTGTTATCAATATGTGCCTAGCCTTAGACACATTAGGGGGGTATCTCTATTTAAAACACCGTTTAGCCCTAGCCCAAGTGGCCGACACTGCGACCTAAAAAGATCTATTGTATCTTAGGGTGTAACTAATCTAAGAGACCTACTGCCTCCCTAACGAAGGATAGTATGTCCTTAGTGGTAGAGCTTCGCATATCCGCCGAAGAACATATTGCCTTATGGAAAATACGTCTTCCTAATCAGATCAATGCTGGACCGTCACAAATGTGTGCACGGATGATTCATCATCCTCCGAGCAGAACCTACATTCAGTGTCTGAGCCCAGATTAATTATGCTAAGGTGATATGGATATCGCAAGCCATAGTGACCTGTGAGAAAGCTCACCAGCTTTCTGATACTATCCTTTTCAAGATCAAGAATTTCCTTATAGGAAATGGTCCTGAATAACCGTTTGAATTCTCTTAGCTCTGGGGTATTATCCCAATGGGCTAGACGAAGTTTATTTACCCACTTATTAATCATTGCTGTGGTGGCAGTCCAATCAACACTACAGTAAGGTTCCTGTCCTAAGAACGCAGATTCTGATCCAGCCCTGGCTAGTTCATCTGCATATTCGATGCCTGCAATACCCTGGTGACCAGGGACCATACCGAGCTTTATTCTGATATACCTTGCTAGTGACTGCAGGTGATCTGATTTAGAGTCCATTATGCTGGACGATAGCGCTTTCAGTACTGCCTGACTATCTGAAAAGGTATAAATCGTAGCACCGATAATACCCTCACTAAGGTTAATTCTAGCGCAGACCTCTGAAAAACTGTGGAACTCATACCCATTAGTATCGAGACTTTGGTGTTGGGTCCGAAAACATCAGCTCCGCCTCCAGATTCCATCTTCGATCCATGTGTCTAACAGACCAGACCTTTTGCGTCCAGTGCTCTAACATCATTAGACCAGATTGCAAGGTCCAATTTTGTTACCTCAAATAACCTGTCGAATCATAACTTCCTGACCATGGTGTTGGGGATAGTGCAAAACAAGTCTCTTTCAGGAATTGAGTCAAGAACTTTCACCTGGTTTGTACCCGTATTCCAGTTGCAGCTTGATAGCGCATCTAGCCACCGTCCTCCAAATGAAGATTGGTAGGGGTGAAAGTCCTATAAGAGCTTCTAATGCTATCGTAGGGCAGGTGCTCATGGCGCCTGTTATACCTAGACAGGTAATTCTTTGTAGCTTCTGAAGCTTAGTTGCCGTTGTCCGTTCAAGAACTGGCCGCGTGCGTGATAATAGGTCTCACCATCATAGTATACATCCAATTTATCATTTTCAGTTTTAGGCCCCAAGTTCTGCCGTAGAGGCGTCTGCTGGCCCACAAGGCCCTAGTGGCACGTTTGATGGCGAAATTGATATGAGAATTCCAGTTTAGTCGTTTATCAAGGATAACTCACTGGATTAATCTACCGTGGTGCCTTTGATAATGATAGGCCCCATATTGGACAATCTTCTTTTCGTTAAAGGCACTAGAAGGGTTTTGCTAGGATTTATGGAAAGCCCTTCTCAGCTGCACCATTCTAGGAAGTGAAGTAACGCAACTTGCATGACATTTTTAATGGTCGTGCATTGCTTTATAATTTGACTGACAACTGATAAGCTGCCTCATCTAGGTCCCCTATGGACCTGATAGGTGCAGGAAGCATATCTATCTTGGAGAGGACAAGTTCCCTATAAAGATTCCAATCCATAGACTTGGGATCGTATCTTGAAGAATCTGCCTGAAAGATCAAACCTGATGTGTTGATTGTCAGACAAATAGGCTTCATCGGGCACATGCCAGTTTTCGACGAAACTAGATATAAATGGACTGGCGAGTGTGAGGTCAATTAACTCTTCGCGAATCATATTTATGAATGTGGGTTTCGAGCCTTTCGAGACACTCACCCCTTCTATTGATGTCACTACTGCCCCAGACAACGTGATGCGCATTTGCTTCACAACCAATAATATATTATAGGTTGTTGTCCTTGCAGTGCAGTATAGTGTGAGCTTCTGGACCTCATAGAGCGGAATGTTGTTTTCATCGCCGGGGAAGTATGCCGAGGCACACACGATGTTATTAAATCCCCTCTCTGTCGGAATCTCAACTAAGAGTGCCACCAGGTCGTTCCTCATGAATTCAGGAATTGGAAGAAAGTTAATGTTTGTTCTGATTAAGCAAGCCGCCCTTGACACTGGCTCCCCGCATTTAAAGATTATTCCGTAGACGTTTATTTTGTCCGCTAATAACCGGAGGTTCTTGGATAAGGTGTAGGGTTATGTTGTCTCCAGCGAATTTTTTGCTAAGTGTAGCGAACGCGCCCTTAGTGTTATGTAGGTTCGCTTGTAGCACCCTAATAGTACTCATTAATGCTCCCTTGAAGATCTAGCTTGCCGGAGTAGTTGGGCTTTTTTTGGGACCTTTCCTTTGTGGTAAGCAGTCGGCGTTTGACCCAGTGGTCTCCCCTTAACCGACTCATCTTGCGTGTCTTGTCGTACCGCTTCTCGGAATGGAAAAACCAGCCACGTTGCCGGTCGTACGAGGTGCAATCGTACAAATTTTACGATTGTTACCCAAAGGTTTTACTTGGTCCAGCAGCAGGCAGTGGCTTTGTTGGTCGAAAGTATAGGTCTAAGGACCTTTTTGGGATAGGCTCTGGAACCGCTGTCCAGCAGCGATGTTGGTCGAAGTGGCCGGTTGTAGTACCTGTTTGGCCCGAGTTACGGATGAGGCCTGTATGGCAACTTCGTCCGAACTTAGGGGATACTTCGGCTAGTCGACGACAGATCGTAGTTTAGAAAGCTCAACAGTTTCTTGGGATACAACAGGCTGCCTAACAACAGGACCTGAAGTTGATGCAGTTTGAGATGCATCGTTTTCATAAATATTTTTACAGCTATCAATTTGGATACCCACGAGTATCCGGGAAAAAGGGTCAGTCATGAAAGAGCTCAGTTAGCTATCGAAGGCTGGTTTAAACCGTAGGCATACCGTAGGTATTCGGAGTCCACTTACTTGCGACTAAGCTCCCTCTTAGCCATGCATCCATCGGCGTCTTCGATTAGGAATACCTTTTACTGAGGATAGGACTAGTCCGTTGCATTAAACCATCCTCCTTTACTCGTGATTGGGATCGTAGCAAGGCGGAGTGGCTTCTCTTCAGTGTCGAATAAATGTTTCGCCTCTTATTAAAAAGACCATAATGATTTGGTTATCATTTTTTATGTACAACGTATATCTACGATTTTTTTTCTTTCAATTTGGAGAAATTCCACACACCAATCAAAAGCAATCCATCATATGCTTTTTTGTTTCTTTGTGGTCAACAGGGAGGTGTGACAAATTGGTTTCCGAGTGGTCTTTTGGTGACTGAAAGATTAAACGTTTTCCATTAAATCTTGGAAATGACGACAACAGATAAAAGACAATCAATAAAGAAATTCATTTCTTCTGCGCAATGTCGATTGTCATTTTGGTTTTGAAATAAATTCATTCATTCATTCTGTGAATTAATGATAAGAATTTCTCCCAAGTGCTCACAGCAGCCTCACGTAGCCGCAAAAACATAAAATGTATGCTATGGATATACTCTACGCAACAGCACATCTGTAACAGATACTCTCTTCTTTCCAAGCAGTGTAATGCAATGCAATCTGTATCTCTGGTTTTTTATCTTTATCTTCGTTTTACCCTTCCAACCGAAAACTGCATAGCATAGCAACAGCATCTACAACAACAACCAAAACAGCTGAGCAATTGAAAGAAAAAAACTGTAAAAAGTTCGGTCGTCGGTTATTGTCCGTTCGTCGTTCAGTTGCAAATTTGTGCAAACCACAGCCACACGGCAAGCGCGACGCGCCAAAAGTCAATTTACAGTCAGCCGACAAAATTTTAATATTAGTGATGTGTGGTAAGTTGCGACGGATGGGGCAAATGCGAAATGCGCAAACGCGCAGGTGCCTGTGCCTCTGTATGGCTATGCCACATGTGGTGCCCTGGAAAAATCACAACTACAGTTCGGTCGCTATAACTGATTTGCGTTTTGCATAAGCTTTGCACTTCGTTCGTAGCCGTTCATGAGACGCAGAAGCGTACATCTACATAATACTTTGAACGTTATAACGGTACTTAACCTAGAAACGGTGCATCTTCGATATGTATGTCTGCGAGTGCACTCCTCTATCTCAGGTTATGCAATTTCCCTCCTGCACAGACAGTAGGTATCTGCGAGTGAGTAGGTACCGTCCGTTTGTTGCTTATCAATGTGTCCGTTGCATTGGAATCGGATTGACTGCTGCACACAGGATAGATAGAACACAAAAACTATAAATTTTTGCAATTTACTATCTAAGACGTTTAAAGCGTATTAACGCATTAGCGTAAATCAATTTTTATATCCATTTTACAATAATTAAGTAGGATGGTTGGGGATTAGTACCTTCATCCGATGGAATTGTTATTAATCTGCTAGAAACGTGTTTTAGAATGAGATACGTTTAAAGCCTTCAAACGGATTTTGTAAAAAACATAGAAACGTTGTAGGTATGACGAGTAGTTGTTGTACATTATCCAAATAAGAGTAATGGAAGCTTTTCACAACAACAAGGGATCATTTAATCGTTATGTTTTTACTTAGGAAGAAGAATTGCTTGGAAACCGAACAATTTTTTTTATACTATGCAGTAATAAAAACCAACCCATAAAAATTAAAATTTTTCGTTTTAATTCTGTAATCGAAGATACACATGTGTATAAAATTTGAAGAAAATCAGGATAATTTTTAAAAAATGTATATTGGCGTCCGTCGGACCCGGGCCCTGCATACCTTCCAAATTTTAATAGAAAGTGTTGTCATCGGAGATTCATATGTGTGCAACGTTTGAATCAAATCGGGCTTTAGTAAGTGGATTAAAAATTGATCACAAAATTCCGCCACAAAAAAACAAACAAACTAAACCAAACCAATCCAAACTAAACAAACCAAACAAACCAAATAAACCAAACAAACCAAACAAACCAAACAAACCAAACAAACCAAACAAACCAACAAACCAAACCAACCAAACAAACCAAACAAACCCAACAAACTAAACAAACTAAACAAACTAAACAAACCAAACAAACCAAACAAACCAAACAAACCAAACAAACCAAACAAACCAAACAAACCAAACAAACCAAACAAACCAAACAAACCAAACAAACCAAACAAACCAAACAAACCAAACAAACCAACAAACCAAACAAACCAAACAAACCAAACAAACCAAACAAACCAAACAAACCAAAACCAAACAAACAAACCAAACAAACCAAACAAACCAAACAAACCAAACAAAACCAAACAAAACCAAACAAACCAAACAAACCAAACCAAACCAAATCAAACCAAATCAAACCAAACAAACCAAACAAACAAAACAAACTAAACAAACAAAACAAACCCAACAAACCAAACAAACCAAACAAACCCAACAAACCAAACAAACCCAACAAACCAAACAAACCAAACAAACCCAACAAACCCAACAAACCCAACAAACCAAACAAACCAAACAAACCAAACCAAACAAACCAAACAAACCAAACAAACCCAACAAACAAAACAAACCAAACAAACCAAACAAACCAAACAAACCAAACAAACCCAACAAACCAAACAAACCAAACAAACCCAACAAACCCAACAAACCCAACAAACCCAACAAACCAAACAAACCAAACAAACCAAACCAAACAAACCAAACAAACCAAACAAACCCAACAAACAAAACAAACCAAACAAACCAAACAAACCAAACAAACCAAACAAACCAAACAAACCAAACAAACCAAACAAACCAAACAAACCCAACAAACCAAACAAACCAAACAAACCAAACAAACCAAACAAACCCAACAAACCAAACAAACCCAACAAACCAAATCAAACCAAACAAACCAAACAAACCAAACAAACCAAACAAACCCAACAAACCCAACAAACCCAACAAACCAAACAAACCAAACAAACCAAACAAACCAAACAAACCAAACAAACCAAACAAACCCAACAAACCAAACAAACCAAACAAACCAAACAAACCAAACCAAATCAAACCAAATCAAACCAAACACAAACCAAATCAAACCAAATCAAACCAAACAAACCAAACAAACCAAACAAACCAAACAAACCAAACAAACCAAACAAACCAAACAAACCAAACAAACCAAACAAACCAAACAAACCAAACAAACAAACCAAACAAACCAAACAAACCAAACAAACCAAACAAACCAAACAAACCAAACAAACCAAACAAACCAAACAAACCAAACAAACCAAACAAACCAAACAAACCAAACAAACCAAACAAACCAAACAAACCAAACAAACCAAACAAACAAACCAAACAAACCAAACAAACCAAACAAACCAAACAAACCAAACAAACCAAACAAACCAAACAAACCAAACAAACCAAACAAACCCAACAAACCCAACAAACCAAACAAACGAAACAAACCAAACAAACCAAACAAACCAAACAAACCAAACAAACCAAACAAACCAAACAAACCAAACAAACCAAACCAAATCAAACCAAATCAAACCAAACACAAACCAAATCAAACCAAATCAAACCAAACAAACCAAACAAACCAAACAAACCAAATCAAACCAAATCAAACCAAACAAACCAAACAAACCAAACAAACCAAACAAACCAAATCAAACCAAACAAACCAAACAAACCAAACAAACCAAACAAACCAAACAAACCAAACAAACCAAACAAACCAAACAAACCAAACAAACAAACCAAACAAACCAAACAAACCAAACAAACCAAACAAACCAAATCAAACCAAATCAAACCAAACAAACCAAACAAACCAAACAAACCAAACAAACCAAATCAAACCAAACAAACCAAACAAACCAAACAAACCAAACAAACCAAACAAACCAAACAAACCAAACAAACCAAACAAACCAAACAAACCAAACAAACAAACCAAACAAACCAAACAAACCAAACAAACCAAACAAACCAAACAAACCAAACAAACCAAACAAACCCAACAAACCCAACAAACCAAACAAACGAAACAAACCAAACAAACCAAACAAACCAAACAAACCAAACAAACCCAACAAACCAAACAAACCAAACAAACCAAACAAACCAAACCAAATCAAACCAAATCAAACCAAACACAAACCAAATCAAACCAAATCAAACCAAACAAACCAAACAAACCAAACAAACCAAACAAACCAAACAAACCAAACAAACCAAACAAACCAAACAAACCAAACAAACCAAACAAACCAAACAAACCAAACAAACAAACCAAACAAACTAAACAAACCAAACAAACCAAACAAACCAAACAAACCAAACAAACCAAACAAACCAAACAAACCAAACAAACCAAACATACCAAAAAATTTTAAAGTCCTCGTTATAGATTGGATCATTTGCCTCACTATTATTGGCTGACCTTTAACCTGACGGTGCCACACATCACATAGCCACAAAAAGAAGACTTTACTTCCAGAGCACCAGAGCGTTTATTCTCAAGACTGTCGCAGGTCAGATCTTGTGATTTAACCCCTTGTGTTTTATTTTTGTGGCGAATCGAAGGAAGTACTATGCTACTACCACTGCGTTAGCTTTTCCATCTATCCTCTTCTTCTGGACTCTTTCCGAGTACTTGGAAAACAGCATTTTGTAAGTCTACATAAAAAAAGGCGATAGACATTACGGCTCTATCCGTACTGTCTCACAGCACTAAGCTTCTTTCTCTCTTAGGTTATGGAAACTCTGATTAATCCTCAGCATATATAAGAAATCTTGGATCACGAGAACTCCAGTATGAGTTTTGTGGGTAACGTTTTACTGTTGGCATATCTCAACGAAAAATAATACCCGTCTTTTCACTTATTTGCTGAAAGAAAAGTTGTTGCACTTAAGACATTTTGACAGACATTTGACAAAGTTTGGCATAGAATCGATGTAACCCTGCTTCAATAGATAAGAAGCTATCTTTCAAAGCCTTCAAGTTTTTTTCGGCGGCTGCAAGTCTGATTTTCGACAAATAAATGCAGGTGTTCCTCAAGGCTGTGTATTGTCACCGACACTCTTTCTTATTTCCATTAATGATCTTCTTTCTATAATCTTCCACATTCTCTTGCTGGTGACAGCACTCTGTTAGTTTCTCATTAAATGTTCCCAGATTCACATGCCTTCTCTTCGAATGTTGAACTAGAACAACATCATATGTTGTGCACATTAAATTCTGTCAAGAAGCTTTCGCCAGCGCTTGACAGTTTTGACACTGGCGCATTATGGTTGAGCCTTAAACAGCTGACAGACAATCGAACTTTACTCTAATGCATAACTGATGTCATTTTTGACTATTGCACCTTGTGATCAGATTATCAGATTAGTAGGATGGTTTTGCAACTCTCTGTCTTTAATTTTCGAAGAGAAAAGATTGTTATCTGTGCTCTATGCCTGAGTTCGTGTTTAAAATTACCACGGACTGACAAAATGCATGTACATATTATCGATCACAAACAAACATGGCGGCTGAGTGACAGTCAACAGTATCTTGAGAGTTATCCTTGAAAGCTTGTTAGCGATTGTGCTTTCAAATCAATACGCACTTTAATGCATTCCACTCGAACAAGGCTTGAAGTTTAGATCTTCGATCTATGTCTATTCAAGTCTTATCTTACAAGCCACCACCTTAGAGTTTTAGTTAGATTCCTAGATTTGAGATTTGCCGTTGAGTCAATAATAGGAAGGCTTTGTTGAAACTATGCCAGTATTTCTCGTTTCATGCTTTAATTGTACTGTCTGCTTTAACTTAACCATGGGAACTTTAGGATTGCACAGTTTCGAAGATCGAATATGTGTGTGCAGCAACAGATTTTTTGTCGCCCACTAAATCTAAATGAAACCATCTAACACGGCACCTTAATAAATGGGGCCAATATGCTGTTTTACTTTGAAAAGAAAGAGTGTCATGCACTCATCCAATTACGAATAAGTTGCATAACCACACATGAGTGGGAGTAAAATTGTAAAGTGTTCCATTAGATCCTATGTATGATAAGCTCACACCACTTCCAAAAAAAAAACTCAAGACTATGAGCAAATCCACTGAGAATTAAATTCAAACGGCACCAACAGAAACTCGATCTATCGAGCCTCGTCGTATCAACTACGAATACGAATCCACGAAATTAATTCCAAATGCTTAACAGTAACTGCAGACACATTGGCACGTCAGACGACTGTCTGCCAAAGTGTCCGTGTCCATGTTCGTGTCATCTTAATGGGAATTATATTAAACTGGTACGAGTACGTTACGCGTACACTCAAATTCGAGCGAAACAATTCGTGCAACATGTAAGCGATGATATGAGAATGTGCCTTGTACAGTTGGTTAGATCACGTAATTTTTTTTCGATTAGATAACAGACAACTGATGCAGTTCGGTTTGGATTGGAGACTGAATTCGCCAATCTGGTGGGCTTATAAGAGCAGATCAACTTGGATAACTCCGTATTACTCGTTTTGTGCTATCGTAGCAATTTACTTGGTTATGATGTTGTTTGGTAACGCAATTGATGTGATGATGATTGTTGTGGTATCAGTGAAAAATCACAAATTGTTTGTAAATAAATATGTTAGCATAGTAAGGTACATAGTTAGTTATTTAGACACTGATTGATACTACGATTCTACTAAAATTTCAGAGTTACTAACATTTAGCTTACGCTTACTACTCATTTAATTGTAATCATTGTAATGTAATGAGGTTTTAAAGCACTTCTTAGGGGTACGTCCAGATCTGAAAACATTCGGGCTACAACGGATAAATAATGGAGGAAGAGATGGGCAGATCGTTATGGTTTAGGTGTAAACCCCCACAAAACTGAACTTGTCCTCTTCACGAGGAAATATAAACTCCCACATGTTGACCCTGATTCATTCTATTAAGGGTACAAGCTTAACTTTACCTGATAAAGCCAAGTATCTGAGTCTTATGCCGGATAGAAAGCTAAACTGGAAGCCAAACATACAAGAAAGAGTTCGTAAAACCACAGTGGCAATCTTTTCATGCAAAAAGTCACTGGAAACAAATGGGGTCTTCAACACCCATACCCAGCGTACTTTCCCGATCTGGCCCCCGGCGACTACTGACTTTTGGAAGACATCTAAGAGATGCTTCAGGGAATGAAATTTGGCTAAAATAATAAAGTGATTGCCGAAACTGAGGCATATTTTGAGATCAAAGACAAATCGTTCTACAAAAAAGGCATCGAAAAGTTAGAGGAGCTTTGGAATGTACCACTCTTGAAGGAGAGTATGTTGAAGAAAAATTGTTTTTCTTAGTTGGACCGAAGACTTACTGAGTGACGGTTACATTGGTAGTAAGACCTACACTTCTATACGATGTGGCTGTATGTTGGACTGCCTTAGATAAAGCTGTAAATCGTGACAAGCTAAGCAAAGACCAATGTTTATGTATATGAGCGGAGCACTTCGTACAACTCCCTCCTCTGCATTAGACATTCTGTTCAAACTTACACCACTCGACATTTCAGTAGACAAGTAGACAAGTTTTTGTCTGTATTTTCGACCACTTTGATGTCCTTTTTAACCACCTTCCATACGACGTGAGTGTCAGTCCAAAATAGCATTTTTTATATTCCGAGTATGTCGCGTGTCGCGCGTAGCACGTGTAATGGTTGGACATTTTTTTTTCGACTTCTTTGAGATCCTTTTTAACCAACTTCCACACGACGTAGAGAGCTGAAATTTTGTGAGTGTCTAAGTCCAAAATAAGACGCGTGTCTGGCTGGCTGGTCAGATCTTTCAATTTTTAACCCACTTACTTCGCAAAGCTCTATTTTATTGAAATTTTGCACACATGTATATTTCCGTTGACAATACTTTCTATTAAATTTTAAGAGTGATCGTTCTGCGGGGTCGGGGGGCTCCCATACAATGTTTCCCCCCATATAGCGGCATCAGATCATGTCATACTATGATGACTGTGTTCTGTGTTCGTGGTGCGCTGTGAGCAGCGCTGCTTGTTTTACGATTGGGGTTCTTTTGTTGTTGGGTTGCCATGCTTCGAATGTGTTTTTATTTTTCAGCATTTATAGTGGAATTCAGTATACTTTTATTTATTAGATAATTCACAAGAAAAATTTCAATTTTTTAAATTCTCTATACATATTAACTTCGCGTGCCCGTGACTGGCTGGTTGGCTGGCTGGCTGGCGGACACACAAAATCTTGTGATCAATTGTTAACCCACTTCCTAAAGCCCGATTTTATTCAAACTTTGCACACATGAGAACCCTTTCTATTAAAATTTCGGGCCCCTGGGCCCTCATCTTAAGGGTTTTCTGGCCTAACCGTATCTCTAACGAATATCTTTACCAGAGAACGGGTCAGTAACCAATAGGCACAACCATTCAACGACGGAAGTGGCAGTGGATTGGTCATACACTCCGAAAAGGCGACAGTTGCATAGCAAACTACGCAATGCAATGGAATCCGTTATCTCAGGATGGTAGAAGAACGGGTCGTCCGAGAAATACATGGCGCAAAACAGTTGAGGAGGAGTCACGGCAATTGGGGAAGAGTTGGAGAGAGCTGAAGCTCATTGTCGGGAACCGCACGCGATGGCGCGTAGTAGAGGCCATATGACCCACAAGGGCATATAGAACATTGGTAAATAAGTCGGGGCTCGGGGTCTGGGGGCTCCCATGCAAACGCGATGGCGCGTAGTAGAGGCCATATGACCCACAAGGGCATATAGAACATTGGTAAATAAGTCGGGGCTCGGGGTCTGGGGGCTCCCATGCAAACAAATTACAAAATTTACCAGATGTTCTTCAAATTTTTTATGTGATCCGGGCCTGAGGCCCGAGGGGTGCCCATATAATTTTTTTATTTTTAAAATAACCCGATTTTCTTCAAATTTTAAAAACCTGTGTATACCCGACTACAACGTCAGTAGAATTGTGAAAATTAGGGCACGTTAGTCGCAGAAGCATTTACTTTTTGCAACCTTGCAAGTCGTTTTCGTTTCTAAAAGACTCAACGCCAGTAGGTATGCGACTTGATTTTCGATCAGATAGATTATCATCAGTTTCAGTTACCAAACTCACACCTAATTGTGAAAAGATTTCTATTTATATCTATAAGCTGCCTTATATGCGTGTACTGTTATATTTCAACATAGGTACCACTTGTCTCTTCCAAACCCATCCACCCACCTGACTGACATTGGCACCAATCCTTCAATCTGCAACGTTAACTCCAACTCAACTGTTGTCGATTGCGTACTAGCCCAAATCATAGATACACACATACACTTGGAAAAACGTGACATTTTTCCAAATAAAATTATTAACAAATGTGCTTTGATTTATTTATTAATACAACTATGCTTGTGTGTGTGTGTGTGTTAACAAACAAAGTACGATGATAACCAACAGTCAAAACAACAAAAATCGATTAGGTAGATAGTCTCTCCTCTCCTTCTTATACTCAGAAGAAGGTGGACAATGAACGTCGCACCACCACCTGCGATCAATCAGCGATCGATTGAGTGCGTGCCACTACCAACAACAACCACAACAAATTTCAATCTCGATTCCAATGCGTCGCATTCCTGTCTCAAGACAAGTAGTAGTGACAACAGAGTTAATCGTTGGCGTTAGGTTCAATAACTGGCTGACTGACTGACATGACAGTCTGATGTGACGTGAGATGTTTGCCACTGCAAAAGTGGTAAGGTACTCGATGTACCACTCAATTGCATTGCATTTCATCAGCTAAGATACAACGATTGGATACTTAAATCAATAAACAATAAATAATTCAATTGATTGACTGAAGTGGCGTCGATTTTGGTTTCTTGTTGACAACGACAACAGGTATTTTGCCGATAATGGTGATGGAGAGAAGAATTATTGCAAAATTGGAAAACACTTACGCAAAAAACCAACAAACTTATTACGTACTTACATTCTCGTACTCGTAGATAATGTGCACCTTTCTTTACAATTTACGACCAGGACATGTTACAACTGCAAATAGCTTATTGCTGCTGGTGGTTATATAAAGAAGTAAAAGTGACCAGATGAGGACGGACTTGGCTAGAATATTTAATTAAAACTTTGGTAATTTGTGTGATCAAAATAGGAGCGACGTTGTTTGTGTCGTTGGATTTTAAAAAGTTTAGGAGGGTTGGGATTTTGAAAGGATGTACTTTTTTTTATAAAATATCCAACGAAATAACTGTTTCTCTTCAATTGGTTTTGGAAAAAGGTTAACTCTCTTCCATATAAAAGGAAATAATAGGCACGCAACAAGAGTCTGATTTGAACAACATTGCAGATTTTTGTACAGGTGTACGGCAGCTCATCGACAATGAAAAGGATTAAAGCCGGAATTCCTCAAGGTTCCAGACTTGGACCAGTCCTGTTCAGCATTTTCACAGTGGTTCAACCCACCAATATAGCCGGAAAAAGGACCATGCTTTTCGCGGATGACTCCATCACGTTTCCCGCTCTCCTGAGATAGCTGCCCGAAGAGTGGAGGAACACATTCGAAATCTTTGCGACTATTACCTGAAGTTGGGACCAACAACAAAACGGAACTCATCTGCTTCCGAGTACCAGCAACCAAAGCATGAATAAGAAATTTCGCAAGCCGGTGCAGAGGCTTAAAAATCACCCTTCCGGACAACACGACAATAAACACCAAGTCAGAGACTAAGTACCTGGGAGTAAACTTTACCGAGAGGCTTAAGTTTAACTCTCACATCGATGAGTTTTCTCTTCTATCCTTCAAGACAGGATAGCCCCATACGCTAAAGTCATCATTGGTCCATACCAGTGTGGCTTCATCCCAGGCAAATCAACAACTGATCAGATTTAAACCCTTAGGCAGGTGATGGAAAAATGTCTAGAGTTTCAAAACTCACTATCTCACCATCTTTTTATAGACTTTAAAGCCAGCTATGATAGCATAGCTAGAGTAGAGCCATGAGAGAACTCGGCATCCCAAATAAACTGACACGACTATGTAGGTTGACCATGAACAATGTTATAAGCCAAGTAAAAATATCCGGGTTACTATTAAGCCAATTCAACATCTATTACGGGCTCTGATAAGGAAGACTGGCCTGCGTCCTCTTTAACCTGGCGTTGGAGAAAGTAGTCCGAAACTCTGGTGTAATGGCGAGAGGAACAATCCTCCATAAGTCCATTCAGATACTGTCTTACGCAGAGAACATTGACTTCGTTGTAAGAAACCGAAGAGCTGTACAGGAAGCTTTCATCCAGATCGAGCGGGCGGTAGGAACACACAAATGAGAGCAAAACAAACGCCATGTCAGCGAGTAGAAGATCCAACATTGGTCCCTCAATTCAAATAGTGAAGCGCGAATTTCCAGGATTTTAACCATAACATCCAAGCTGCTGGTGTATAAGACAATGGTCATACAAGAACTTACATATGGATCCGAGACTTGGGTGCTTAGCAAAAAGCATCCTGACCTTTGAGTCTTTGAGTCTCTGAGCCGCATTCGAGACAAAAGTCTTATGGAGAATTGTTGGCCCCGTATGTGAGGAAGGACGATTTCGGAGAATCTATAATGATGAGCTTTACGAGCGTTACCGCGATGTTGACATCGTGTAGAGAATTAAACTCGGTAGGCTCGGAAAGTCCTTTGCAGTATGATTTATGGAACACGACAGCGAAGCCGGCTTAGCCTACGTTGAAAGAATGGCGTAGACCAGGACGCCCAGAGTGTAGGGATGCCAAACTGGATGATGTCGGCTCGAAATCGGAACCAGTGGAGACATTTTTTGCGGGAGACCAGGAGAATGATGAACGGCGATAGACCGTTGCGGTCCAAGGTCTAGCTTATAGCGACCATTTGTTTTGTGCATGTATATTTTTCGACACAAATGGAAGGGACCTACAATTTAAGGCCGGCTCCGAACGGCGAATTGCGAAGCTTTCCAAGTGAAAAGTTATTACTCTCGGTAGGATTGTCACCCATTCGCGAGAGGTGGGATACCGTGAAAAATACCTTTGGTGCTACTGGGATTCGAACCACGAACCCCTGCTCAGTAGCCATGCGCTTTTCCACTGAGCCACGGCGCCCACGATAATGACCAATAGTCCTACTTTGATATCCAACAAATGGCGTTATCGACGTACAATGGACAGTAGCACCGGTTTCCCAGAGTTGCCAAACTGAGTGCTGAATCACTCGTATCTAAAATGTTGAGCAAACAATCAATTTCTTGATTATCGGACTAATAAGTGGTTTTCATTTACAATATTCCAAGTGGCTGAACAAATGTAAAGTTTTAAGGCAATACTTTTAAAAAAACAACCCGACTTTTATACGCGAGATCCTCTCCAATGCTCTAACGTAGCTTGAATAATTAATAACAATTATTACTTGCCAATAAAATATTTATTAACAACTTTTAATTTCGAATAAATGATTGATTATGGTCTGTAGAGGGTATACTCTGGTCTTGTTGCACAAAAGAATTATTGCCATCATTTTTCCTGGATTGGGCTGGCTAAAATAATAATAAATTTGTCTAAGCCCACAAATGTCATTCCGATTAGTCAATGTCATGATCATAACAAAAAAAATAAAACCAAGCTTCGATTACAGCTTAAAGCAAAGCAGGGCAACATTTACACGCACACAAACACATCTTGTAGGACACAAAACCGCCGTACAACATTCCAACATTGCAACAAATCGAAGTCACTTTACCCCCAAGACTACGATTAACTTAAGTCGCGGTTGGAGTCTCGTGGCCGACGACAGACAATCTGAGGTAACCAAAAGTGGTAAAGCATTAGTTTGCTTTTGTTCCCTCCACAGAGAGGCTAAGGCACATTTGCCACAACTTGTTTCGGGCTACGCGAAGAATGCGAATGCACCATCAGAGCGACTACAAAGGAAATCGTGAACTATCGATTGTAGGGAGATTTGTTTGTTGGACGAGGAGTAGCGTTGTTTCTTGCAAAATTTCTAGCTGTGGTTGGTTGAGTTCCATGGGATTCAATTCCCCTACACTCTCTACCGAGACACAGATACGAAAACATCCAATATTACATTTCCAATCGTTTATATGCACTGCACACTCCATTGGAAACACAACCATACACCAACGAATACAAAATCTTGTCCGGCAAATTGGCGCAATTGGGAGAAATTCTTTCTGGTAGCAAAGTCATCGACGCAGTGTTTGCTGCACGGTGAGATGGCTGCTGGCGGATGCAGCGAAGGGGTGTACACTGACTGATCACTGACCTATGTTCTGTTCCGCATGATGGGCTACTTTTCTCTGGTGCAGTAAATTGAGGCCAACGTATTGCCGTTGTGTGTGTGTTCTTTGAGAGATCGTTTCCTTATGGAGCATTATGGATTTTTGTAGAATCGAAAGACAAAAGATATGTGTCACACGCTGGAATGTGTACAAAAGTTTCCTAAGAAGGTGTTTTTGTATCGTTGCTTGTTAGTTGTTTTCAGGATCTGAGGAAAATTATGTTTATTCATGTAAATGTTTTAGTTTTTTGTTATTGAACTATTTAGTCGAGAATTGCAGTTGTTGGAAAAATGTATTAGCAAAGACCTTTACCATGCGACACCTATGTGCCATTTAAGTAGATGCATTTTTCGTTGTATCCAGGAAATAATTAGAAATCTGCATATTCCAAAATCGGCGCAGGGACATAAGTCCAAATTTTTTCTTTAACTTGGACTTATGTCCCATTTCGAATAAGGGACTTATGTCCTACCCCATTAGGACATAGGTCTCAAAAAATTTTGTCGGAGATGGGACATAAGTCCCAAATTTTCGGAGAGATAACGATTGAAAAAAAATGTGTGGACTTTCATTACATACATTCTCTTTTTAAAAGGCGCATGGACATAAGTCCCAACATATTTTTTTGGGACATAAGTCCCAACAAATTTTTTTTTTGACTTATGTCCCGATGGGGTGGGACATTAGTCCCTAATTCGATTTGGGACCTATGTCTTACTTACGTGGGACATAAGTCCCAATTTTTTTCTTTTGGCACTTATGTCCCTGCACCTCCAAAATAACTCTGTTTTTAAAGAAAGAACCTATGGTTGGTTCAAGTAATGAATTTTTTTATAATTAAATTGACAATACGGACATGCGGAGTTCTACAATATACAAGTTACCGGAATTTACCAGCACGCAAGCCAGATTTCTAACCAACTTTTGAAATTCCGAGAGAACTACAGTCACCATTGAGATATCAAATGAAAAATCTTAGATCGAGATGAAACTGATTTCCAAACAATAATTAACGAGGCTTAATATAAAATTTGTGAGTCTGAGCTTCTACGCTCAAAACTTCGAACTTCGAATTAACTTACCGATTTGTATTGAATTTTATTCAATAGAGTTTTGAACGGCAAAAGGTACATATTGTTACGAAAATGTAAACTACACTTACTCGTATGTACTTACATTGTAGTGAATTGTATTAGAATTCAGAAACAACCAAAAATAATGGTATACACGGGGCAGTTTGATAAGTCAGTGACTTCTTTGAATTTCCCGCGCAGTACCTTTAAATGCAGCACTGCTTAACCTTCAACTGCCATCTATTAATAGACTATTGTAAAATTTTGAGCAAGCAACACTGCTCTCGTCAACTGTCATCCGTTAAAAGACTACTGTGAAGTTTTGAGCTAGCTGTGTCATTTAGTTTGTATTTGACAGCCATTGAAAGCAGACAACTTTGTGAACTTTAACGAAAATGGAAAAAAGTGAATTTCGTGTCCTGAATTTTAAAGGAGTGTTTGGCGATGTTAAGCCGCAATTCGAACAGGTTTTTGCACCGTTTCGTAACCGTGGACGATACATGGATTCATCACAACAGACCAGAGAACAAGGGTGGCTGTGGGAATAGCCAATAGCCAGGCAATGCTGGGTATTTCAGTTACTATCAAAAAATTATAATATCTATTAAAAATAGCAGAAGATTGGTGAAGGTATTTTTTTCAAAGTGGATCACACTCAACATAACATGTACTATAAAGTCCTAAATATTGTTACAGAAATATAAATAGAAATCATTTATCGCACTGTACATATTCGCATACAAAAAAAGCATTGTATTGAATTGTATTAGCATTAGAAAAAACATTGCATATCTTTAAGCTCAGTAATATTGTTGGGAACTTGTATATAATTATGTTAATTTGTGAATTAACGAACTTGTGTTGTGTTTTTCTTTGCAAAATCCATTACGAACTCTAGAAAGCCTACATTTCGTAACAATATTCATTCTAGAATAGGACGGACAAGAGTACAATAAATACTTTACAATGTGAATTGATCTTTGAAAACAAGAGAGTTACGCCTTAGATATCATAAAAGAGAACATGAAATGGTTAATAAAAAAATATCAAGATGTATACTTTTACAATGTTATTAAGAGTAATGCTTATGGCGTCACAGATAGCTAAGGACTAAGAAAACCTTAGCATATGTTTAGGCGCAGTATAAAATTGAACAAGGTTGTGTTGTGTTCTTATTTGAAAATTTTATTAGGATCTCTCTAGAAAGCCTAAATTTCGTAGCTACCTATTCATCTGTTAACTCAACTGGGGTACAGCTGTCTGGTTTTCGTTTATCTAACGGCCTATCATTTTATCTGCTGTCAATGATGGTCAATTCATTCATCCGTTCATCCGTCCGTCTATCACTCCACTTTTCAGTTTATTTGGCACACCACTTATTTAACTAAAAAATACAAAAATGAGCTTAACGTCTTACATAGTGAACCTTACGCATTCATAAATGCATGAAGTTTTAAAGAAGGCTATAAGTCTGTCTTAAAGCACTCGAGTTTTCCCGATTTTTATTCCAAGAACAACCAGACGCTATCAATAATTATATATACTCGTAAATAAAAAGGATTTTTTGTGCGTTTGTTATTTATGGAAACTCTTATTTACCAATTGATTTTTATGAAATTTTCAATGTATATTACTAGCAGGTGAAGGAATGTTATAAGCTATACCGGGTGACTGACACGAAGTGTTACCAACTTCAGACTGTCATTGCTGTCAAACCGGTGATGACAGAGCGCTTAAATGTACACTAATGACAGTTCATTCCATTGTTTAGAAGCGCACAAAAGCATTTTAGTGGGAAATATTCAGAAAAAAGGTTATCTGCAATGGAATTCAAGCGTAATAGTGTGATTGCTCTGTATTTGGCTGGAAAACCACAGCCGCAGATTGTTAACCTGCATGTGAATAAAATGTTTGTGTATCGCACCATAAATCGTTATAACGATACTGGCAGCATTGCAAAACGCCATGGAGGTGGACCGAAACGCACTGCAACATTGCCGGATATCATTCGGGAGGTGAAGGCCAAATTGGCTCGGAATCCGCGCCGTAGCAGCAGAAAAATAGCTCGTGAGGCGAACATTTTGCTCGAACGGATGCAGCACATATTGAATGATCATCTTGGACTAAAGGCCTTGAAATTCAAAAAAACGCATGATCTCACCGATGCTCAAAAAAAAGTTAGAGTGGAAAGAGCAAAGGAGTTGTTACGCTTGCACGAAAGTGGCGATTTGCCGAATTTGGTTTTCTCCGATGAGTCACCACCGTTCGTTATTGAGCAATATGTGAACAAGCAAAACGACCGGATTTACTTGCCCGGCCGTTCTACTGAAAATTTGGACCAATGGATTGCCACTCGAAACCAAGCGCTGCCGATGGTGATGGTTTTTGCCGCCGTAACCTCCGAAAGCCGTTCACCGCTCGTCTTTTGGACCGTGGCATCAAGATAAATGCTTAAATTTATCGGGATCATGTGTTGGAGGGAACGTTGAAGGCTTGGGCACAAAAACATTTCGTCCGCAGAGCCTGGACATTTCAACAGGACTCGGCGCCGAGTCATAAAGCGTGCGTCAATCAAGATTGGCTGAGAATCAAACTTCCGCGGTTCATTTCCACAGCCAAATGGCCATCAAATTCACCGGATTCAAATCCGCTATATTTCTCGGTTTCGGGGTATTTTGAAGAGCAAGGTTGGGACAAAAAAATACCAAAGTGTCGATCATCTCAAGCAAACGCTTCGCCGGGAAAGGGCCAAAATATCGCAAAGCCACTTCCGTGCTGCATGCAATAGCTTTGTCGGCAGTTTGAAGGCCATAATCGCGGCTAAGGGTGGCTAAATCGAAAACTGCTAATACAATTCGAAAATTTAAATATTTGTGAACATTTTTTACTTTGATTCAATAAAATTCATCAAGAAATAAAAATTCTGTAGCGTTTTGTTTTGGTAACACTTCGTCGTCAGTCATCCTGTAGTACACCTCCTGCCCCCTTCATGGAGGTGGAAAATGTGATTATCCAATCACATTTACCAACCGATTTATTTTTGAAATTTTCAAGTACATTATTAGTAGGTGGGTTTTAGGCTGTGGTGAAGGTTCATGTGTGTGGGTAGCGAAGCGCTATTCTCTATTAAACAAATAAATAAACTAATTTTTATTTAATAACAACTTCGGTATGGTGTGCAGCAATAAAATCTGAGTTAGTATATTGAAGATACATGGAAATTCCACAATATCCTATAGAACGACTTGCTTTATAAGCTGCTCTTATATACCTATGCTGCATTCTCGAAGTTTCGCTTCAATAATTGTATTCACTTTGAATGCAAATCAAATGGAAAAAAACTTCGCCTAATAAGCATTATAATTCAGAAACTTAAGCTATCAATTGCATGTAAATAAGCCGTCTTTATCGCTTGCAAAGGGAAAGCAAAAAAAAAAAGTGCAAACTCCAAAACGTTGCAAAAGCTGCCAATTAACGCCAATTGCCAAGTTTTTTCCTCACTTACACAACACTTTTGATAATTCCACAAAGCCACAACAGTGGAAAATTATCCGTTACGGAGCGTTTGACTTAATCAAGGTCAGCACAACAATAATAAGGCTCTTGAAATTATTCAAGTCTGATGGTTGTGTGTGTGTGCGTGCAATGAGCTCACTTTATAAGCCAAGATGAAGATGATCTCAGGGTGTTTTTGAATTAAATTAATGGATTTACGCAGTAAAGATTTACACGATGCACCTTACACACACACACACACACACACATCCGCCAGTAATTTGCAACAATAGATACATTAGCATTTTGTGAAATCGAAAATATCCGGTGGTTTTTTATTAGCATATCATAGAAGATATTGCTTATGTCTGGTAAAGATACGTCGAGCTCTGTCATCGAACATCATTTTCATTTTGTAGATGCATGTGATGCATGTCATAAAATTGTGTATTTTATATGTTATCATAAATTCCAGAAAAAAAATTATAATTGTTATCCAAGCAGTTGTTGTTGGCGTCTTCCATGCATCCACGGGAAAAAGCCGCTTTTCAAAGTGTCCCATCAACTGGTAATGGAATTATTCATAAGTGACGCGGTGTTGTTGTCTAGCTGCCAGAGGTTCCATTTCAAGTTCGATTTCGATTTCTCTTCTTCGTCATTGTGTTGTTGTCCATCAGACCATCAGCAGATATGCCAACAACTGTCAACCAACCAACTGACAAATGTCAACTGCAAACCAAAGTTGGAATCTCATGAGTATCGCACCACTTGCCAAGGTGAAAAGAAAACCTTTTCACTTTGTTGCCGCCAAGATACACATCGATATATAATGCGATTGTCAGCAAAACAGTGATATGATAAAGCGCTGACCATAACTTGACACTTGTGTGCGAAACTTAAGTGATTTATAAAATAAGCGATGTACCAACTACGATTAATTTTCTTATTGGGAGTTTTAATGGTTTCCCTACTAATTACGTAAAAGACTTACCTTCTCTAATAAACGATAGTTGCTGAAAGTTGAAAAAAAGAAAAGAAATTAGAATTGAACTTCAACTAATAAAAGATTAGAATATATTTTATAATTCAGAGAAGAAGGTAAGAAGGATCTGCTAGGATCCTGACAGCGCTTCCGATTTCGTGTCCTATTTCTACAGCGTTCTCTGGTTTTCGTCGAGAACGCTGTCGAAATGGGACACCAAAGCTTCACTGTACCCAGAAAATCGAAAGCGCTGTAAGTAAGGCGTTGACCAGATTGCATATCACAGATCATATCCTGCCTATGTACAATAAATGAGATTTATTAGATTGTGGAAATTATAGAGGCATCCCTTTGGTCTCAACGATTCTAAAAGCTCCCGCGACAATATAAGAGAGTAGTCTCAGAAAGGCGGTGGTATCAGATGTACAAAGCGAATTCAGACCGGCACATAATATAAAGGACCACATTTTCACGGTGCAACAGATTCTGGAAAAAAGCTGTCAGAACCTGAAAGTGTGGACAGACTTTCTGGCTTGACAATTTGGCGCAAAAGACCATTGTAGTCCAGTGTATAGTTTCTAGCGACCATTCATGTTGTGCGTATTTTATTTTTGCACACAAATGGAATGAACTTGCAATTCAATGTCCTATCTGAAAGTCAAATTGAGCACCTTTCCATGGCAGTTGTTACTCTCAGACATTTGTCAGACATTCGCAGGAGGACCGTTAAACAGGTTTTTGGAGTTCTTGTGGGATTTAAATTTCGAACCTCCCGCTCAGAAGTCCAACGCACCAACCACTAAAGCCACGGTGCCCGCAAAACTTTCAACTGATCGTCGACAAACAAAAGTTATGGCAATTAGTTATGGAAAGGGTAATTAATTTTAGTTTTGTTCAACAGGTGGAAGGAAAGGCAAGAGAGGCTCATCAGCTCTGTCTCTACAAATTCAAGCAATCCCTAACTGCCGATCATCTGTTAGGGAGATGGCAGACTTCATGCCGGGGCATAGAGACACTGTGTACAATTGTCATACCTGGTATGGTGCTCCTAAAACTACCTTGCATCACCTAGATAGAATACAAAACCGTGTGATAAAACTTATCGGTGACGAGAACATTGCGAAATCAATAGATTCGCTTAAACACCGAACAACCGTTTCCTGCTTGTCACTGTTTTATCGTTTCATCCCAGCAGCGGTGGTGCTCAAGAGATATAGCCAACTGCATGCCACCTCTCCATTCAACCACAATATTCGTGGCGCTCTAAATGCTCATCAGTTAACCCTCAAGCCCATCTTCGGACGTACAGTTAAGTTCAGGGATTTGTTCTTCAGCCGTACAACACGTATGTGGAATGCTCTGCCAAAGTCTGTCTTTCCACGTCACTATGATCCACAGGCATTCAAGACACAAGATCATTGACATCTCCTCTTTTATCCTTTTTTTTCTTAATGCCCACGCTGTACCAAGCATATAGGGGTGCGAACCCCTTTACGCCTGCGCAAATTATAAAAAAAAGTATGGTTCCATAGCATACCAATTCTTCTGTCTTTCCTTTACTCCGCGGGGGAGCATAGGCCTTCTACAAACGCCCGTCAACGAACTCGATTTACCGCCTGAGGTTTCAAGATACGCCATTCGTTCCCCTGGGCTTTTATTCCTCATCTGACCATAGTCGTTCCGATTTTTACGACTACTGCATAAGATACAGTCTGCAGTACGTACTAATGATAGTATTTTTCTCCCGCAAAGACTTACGTTCCCTGCATTTATTTATTTATTTTAATTCAGCTCTTTCCGTTTCTCCAAAAGTTTTACAATCTTGTTAGTATGCTAATTATGGCGCCAGAAGAATCAATCATCAAAAATCATCAAGTTGTGTCACGACATCTACCAAGTCCGGTTTCAGTTGTTGTGTCCGGAATTTTTGGAATTTTCATTGCTGACCCAGTGGTAATAAAACAAAACGGCGTTTGAATATTTAATCACGGCTCTGATTGATGAAATCAACACACAGAAATGTATGAATGTAGCTTGGCAGTTTCCTACGATGCTGTAGGTACACTTTTTGCAATTAGTGACAGACTCAGTTTAAGTCTAATTTATGCTTAGTAAATGATTATCTCTTAATCGTAGACTAATCGTTCCTATGTAACAGAAAAACCGCTTTTTATAAAACAACAAATAACCGACAATAATTTAGCAAATTGGATAAGAATGAGAAATGAGCACTAGAAGTCCGAAGCTTTAGTTAACATTCCTTTGTACCTGAAACGCTTTTAGACGAATGAGCGCTGAGCTGTTTTAATGACTGTGATGATTATTGTAATGCGCATTTCACAATAAAAATCTGCTGCAGTACCTATAGATACATGGTATAATAGGTGGGAGGAAACCAAGGAATTTTTAGTATTCCATGTATGGACAACTTGCAAAGCCCACTCGCTGCGTTGCACCTTGCCAGTTGCCAACTTCTATTCGAAATACAATCAATCAAATGAAGTAATCAAATATTGCCGCAGATAAGCGTACCGATGATACCCATGACAATAATGTACTGCTAAGAAGATAGTTTCGTAGTAGGTTGCGCATGCGAACGCTCATTGCATGGTAAAAGTGCCTTCCAGATGAGCAGCCATCTATAAATGATGCATTACAATAATTACATACTGTAAATGCGCATTTATTTTTTTATTTGTAAGCTGAACACATCACGCAGCGGATGTAATTATTGCGCAAACAAAAGATGCTTTGTGTGTTGGTTGTAATTTTTTTTGGTTGGCTTTTAAGGTCAAGATTGCACATTTTTCACAATCTTTTTATTTTAATCATAAGGTGATTGCAATTCATCGCGTAATAATTATCAATAATTATTGTGGATTGCATTGAACATCTTCATGGTGCTAGATAGATTTCAGATATGCAATTAATTTGAACTTGGGCTTGGTTACAGTGGAGTCTAACCAAACTGAACTAACCCCAACCAAACCGACTTGAACCGATTACACAACTGAATTTCTCGGAACTGAATTGTGGCTTCCTTAAGAAAAGCCTTGTTGCGGCGAAGGGGCTTGCGCAAGTACTACCATGAAACATGGGGCTATGCGATTGCGGATCTGGTATCTGCAGTGGGGCATGCCATGGTCGAAAGACCAAGGTGGAGTCGCAAGGAAATAGTTTTCTCTTCAAGGCACTTTCAACAGATAAGACGGCAGCGGAGAAATTCCCTATATGTAGTAGACGGTGTCATCGATAAACGACAAACTAATACTAATTGAGGGTACTCGGTCTTTTAGGGAGCTTCAGACCATCTAAGCACCAGCATATGTATCTTTTATTTTGTCCAATAAGACATAAAAGCACCTAGCTCTATTGTTTGGGGATTGCACCTGAAGTTGACAGCTCAATAGTCTTGTCACGATATGAAAAACAGTCTCGGATATGGACGGACTCATTGATGACGACCCAGCAAAACAAATAAGGACAGCGATTTGCGGAACCAGTACATGTAATTTTCGCACCCACCCTTAACAGATAACGTTTAGCAGAATAATTAGCGGATGACCTAGTCAGATAGAAATATGATACAACTGCCATCTAGGAAGAGCGCAATGCAATGACCTACCTTTTATAAAGGAACTATAGAAGGATGTTCTAGTTTTCACCTCACATTATAAAGCCTGGTTTGCTGACGAATGCAGGCAGATGGATACCAGAACTTCCCGGAGCTCTACAAGTACAAACGGTGAGAGAAACACCAGACAGACAACCTTGGGCTATGACACCTTCACCTGGCAGATATGAAGTGAGGATCGTAATATTCAAACTTAAGAACAACAGAAGTAGGTACATGTACAAAAACATTGTTTTTTCGGTACAAACTTTTATATATACATCGAAACACGCCGCAAACACGTCAAAAGCGGGATATCAAAATGGACTCCAGATATTGAGCCGCTCACAAAATTTCAGCCCTCTACCCCTCTGGAAGGTGGGTAAAAAGGACCTCAAAAAAGTCGTAAAAAACAAATTTCAACCCATCACACGCACCACACGCGACACGCGCCTTACTCGGAATAGAAAAAATTTCAGCTCTTTAGGTCATGTGGAAGTTGGTTAAAAAGGACCTCAAATAAGTCGAAAAAAACAAAATTTTCAACCCATCACACGCGACACGTGTCATACTCGGAATATAAAAAATGCTATTTCGAACATACTTTCAAAATTTCAGCTCTCTCGTAATATAAATAATACTATTTTGGACTTAGAATTTCAGCTCTCTAGGTCACGAGAAAGTTGGTTAAGAAGGACCTCAAAGTGGTCGAAAATACAGACAAAAAGGGGTCAAGTTAAATAAAAGTTATTAGAAACTGATAGCGCCAGACAGCTAAGCTTTTGAAGACAACATAAGATGACTTGGTAGGGTGCATACACCACCTTATATCAACAATTTGGTCAGCGAAAGGATGCCTGGTGAATGGAATCTCAAATTTTTTTGCCCGATCCCCAAGCAATGAGGCCCTCTAAACTGCGCCATACCTACAGAGGAATTGGTCTCCTTATAAGATCATATTGTTACGAAAACTAGCAGATAATGGAATACAAATCCTAATATAAATCGCAATGTACATACTCGTCCAAAAAAAGCCACTGAAATAGAATTAAGAATTGCTTACTTTTAGGCTTTTAGTAGCAGTAGCTGTCAGATTAACCCTTTATGTACTGATGTGCCAAATATGTAGTCAAACCGGTTTGTCTGGTTTGTCCGGTTTGTGTGTATATGATTGCACAGTTTATTTTCGGAATATGATTCATTATGGTTAGTTGTAAATAAGGGAAGTTGCCACAATGTTCTGGTCTTTATATTTATATATATATTTCTGTCTATAAGATTGGAAGATTTCTAGAAACTTTTCAATGAGTATAAATACCAGGAGTTCATTAGTTATTTGAAATTCAACCAGAGCAGTTGAAGAGTACTTGCAAGTAGTGAATTACAAGTATTGTTGCTGTTGTATTGTTACAAGTGTTTTTGTGTGCATTTAAAAGTAATCACCAGTGTAATTTGTAAACTTTTGTTATTAAATTCTGCCCGTGGTTGGCTGGCTGGCTGGTCAGATCTTGTGATCAATTTTTAGCCCACTTCCTAAAGCCCGATTTTATTCAAACTTATCACACATGTGTATTTACCATGACAACACTTTCTATTAAAATTTGAAAGTGAACGTGCCGCGGGGTCGGGGGGCTCCCATACAATTTTTTTGTCCACATTTTTCATACTATAATGACTGTGTTCTGTGTTTTTGGGGTCTGTTGGGGATCTTTTTGGGGGTTTTTTGAGGGTCTTTTAGTGGGTCTTGTGGAGTTCTTTTGATAATATTTTGGGGGTCTTACGTGGGTATTTGGTTTTTTTTTTGGAATGCATTGGGTGCCTTCTGAGAGTCTTCTGGCTGAATTTTTGAAGATCCTTTCCGGGTCTTTTGCGGGTCTTTTTGGAATCTTCTGAGGGTCGTTTAAGAGTTTTTTTTGGGAGTTCTTTAGAGGGTCCTATGTGGGTATTTGGAGGTCTTTTGGGAATGCTTTGGGTGTCTTTTGTTAGTGTTTTAGGAGTTTTTTGAAGTTCCTTTCCGGGATCTTTTGAGGGTCTTTGGGATTCTTTTGAAGACTTTTGGGGAGTTTAGAGGATTCTTGTGACGGTTTTTTGGGTATTTGGAGTTATTTTGGTAATGTTTTGGGGGCTGTGCGCTGTGAGCAGCGTTGTTTGCTTTACGATTGGGGTTGTTTTGTTGTTGGGTTGCAGTACTTCGCATGTTGTTTTTATTTTTCAGCATTTATAGTGGAATTCAGTATACTTTTATGAAAAATTTTAATTTTGATGGGTTGTTTTTTATTTGCAAAATCCTTTACGAACTCGAAAGCCTAAATTTCATAACAATATTTATATATATTTTACTGTGTGAACGCCTCATCAATAACATGACTTGCTCCTAATAGAAAGTATTTAGGCCAGGAAAGTCCACAGTCTACAAAATATTCACACTCTGGCAGATCCAGGAAAGGACCCAAGAAGCACAGATCGATACGCACCACCATTTTATCCATTTTTTAAGTGCCAATAGCTGTTTCTTTAGTCTAAGAAAGCAATTGAACAGTAGAAGACTACTTTCTTAGTGGATCTTACTGCACATACTCATATATAAGAATAACCATTGTATTGAATTGTGTTATAATTAAGAAATTACAAAAAATCATGGCATACAATTAGGCTCAGTAAATAATATATAATAACTATACGTGTGGAATTTGTATACCAAACTTTATATAAGGAGATGATACCAATATGTCCTAATATATATTCTAGGTGGTTCTCCAAAATAGAAACTTCTCGAGATTATTAATCAGGTATAAATACAGCAACTTTATTTAATATTTGGAAGTTAACCAGACTACTTGAAATTTTGGAAAGTAGATAGAGCTACCGCCTCTGTGAATCAAAGTGTTATAAGTGAACAATAAGTAATCACCAGTGTAAATTTGTGAACTTTTGCTATTTGTTAATTAAACTTGCAATTTGTGAATAAAAGAGCATGTGAAGTGTTTTTGTTTGCAAAATCCATTACGAGCTCTGTAAAGCCATCTAAATTTCATAGCAATATGAACCGAAAGTAACTTATATGAGATTATGATACTTAAAAGGTCGCTGTTATGGATTTTGACACCCCTACTTAGGAGAGTTATATGCAATGGTAAGCAAGAAGCACCACTGGCTTAATAGAACGTCTCATCATAGCTAATTATTTGAATTTCTAGTTACTTGAAGTCACCTTCGTCTGTCAATCTTCTAGCCATGTACATAGAGTAACTCAAATCAACAAATCATTGCATTAAGTGAGTACTTCTCCTAACACCAAGGAGAGATTCATTAAAATCGCTCATTTGTGAAAAAATTCCAGCGCGATCGCCTATCTTAGATGAGAAACATGCATAAGTGCAATTTTTAATTGGATCACGTGAATTTCAGTTCATGATGCAATGGCGAGAAATAAATATTAATTACATAGAAATATCTTCACAGGCTGCAGTGCTGCTCTTTCGTATATGCGACTGCTTAGCGAGCTACAAAAAATTGAAATTCACAAAAACGCTTTAAGCAGGGAGGTCGTCTTGTCTGCATTCCAGCAAAAAGATACACTACACCCCCTTTAGAGCACATCTTTCCGAGCGTCAATTGGAATGAATTGCGACCAAAACAACACACAAACACACAACCAAAGGGGAAGATTATGCACTTTTTCAGTTGAACTGGTTCGCGGTGTTTTTTTTATTTTTGTAATACTCGTAGACGCAGCACGTTTTATTAAAAAGATCTCCTTGAGATATCACGACGGTGCAAAAGCATTTGAAATATTTCCTACGAATAGGTGCTGCAGTTTACAAAGCTTGACAAGTGACAATGGAAAGTACAGCAAGATGAATGTGCCCTGGGAGCAAAAGTGCGGTGCTTCGTCAGGATTTTGTCTTTGATTTTTTGATCTTCTTTTTGTATAGACTTTCCAAGGGAATAAATAAATAGTTAACATCTAGATAGATAGATTGTGTGAACGACGACGGTAGCATCAGAGCACGGATTTTGGCCGCAAATGTGAAAAACTCACAACTTAACCGCAAGTTCGTAGTATTAGTAGTTATTGTGTGTAGTAGTATGATTTTTAACGCATGCGCATAATTTGATTTTGCTTTAATGTCAACAGCAGTGTTACTCGTTGTTTCCACCTCAAATAACAAAAATGCTACAATAAAATAATTTGCTTCGGTGAGTAAAATTTAGGAGTTATCGCTCAAATGCATTCATGGCAAAAATTAAAGAATAAATTTAGAACACATGTTATCGCATATGAGAAAACATCTGTTTTTGTTGCATCTGATTCTTAAGGTAATATGTGTTCTAAATATATTTTCTTTATTTTTATTATTGATTGATTCAAAAAGTACACATTAAGACATTCGAGTCTTATTTTCAATGTGAAAAGTAAAAAAAAAATAAGTGGAATGCATAAAAATAGGGTTCATAGGGTCACCATACGAATTTTTTTTTTATTGTTTTTACAAATTGCATGTTTTTATGAACCAATCGCGTTCAAACTTTGCGTAGGAGTTCTAACTTTGCATATGGGTTTTCTACCATAAAAGGCACTTAATAGGCATTTTTTGAAAGTGGTCAGACTCCTAGGTCAAGGGGTCACCATACGAATTTTTTTTATTGTTTTTACAAATTGCATGTTTTAATGAATCAATCGCGTTCAAACTTTGCATAGGGGTTTTATACCATAATGAACACATAATAGGCATATTTTAAAAGTTTGCATAGGGGTTTTATACCATAATGAACACATAATAGGCATATTTTGAAAGTGGTCAGACTCCTGAGTCAAAGGGTCTCCATAAGAATTTTTTTTTATTGTTTCTACAAATCGCATGTGTTTATGAACCAATCGCGTTCAAAATTATTCTATAGTTATCTGGGCAGGTGAGGTGGTCAGTTGGTGGGTTGGTCAGTTGGTGCGAGTTCAGTTGGTGGTCTGTGAGTGGGGGTCATATGAGGTCAGAGGTCCGTGGGCGGGGGGTCAGTGGGCGGGGGTCAATAGGCGGGAGGTCAGTGGGTGTAGTGTCAGTGGGCGTGTGAACTTGGTGGGGGTCAGTGGGATGGGGCAGCTGGGAAACGCCGGAGACGATGGGTGGGTAATGAAGCCACGAGCAACGCCGGGCACTTCAGCTAGTTAAGAATAAAAAGAAAAGTAAGAATAACAAATTCGGTGATAAATAAGCAAAGTAATTAAAAGAATAAAGGTAACAAATGATGTTTGAAATAAAAAATTTAATAAAAAAAAAAAAAAAAAAAATATGAGAACAGGAAAAATAAACGAACATAAATAGAATAAAGAGAACAAACAAACAACTGTGCAAAATGGGTAGAAGAGTTTAGTGAGCAAGGGCGCCCGATATTGAGCTTGGTAGTGCATTAAATGTGGTTTCGTTCATAATTTCGGTGACCACAGCCAAAACCTTCTCTATAGAAAGCGCAACTGTTTCACTGATACACGGATACATGGTTAAAAAAAAAATCGCAAATGTTTATGTAATAGTAATCAACGAAAGAGCAAAATCAATATATACGTTTCTCTTGCGACCCTTCTCTTCAAATTCAAATTTTGCCATTTTGATCTGTGCTGACCTTGAAATCGCTTAAAATAATCCAACATTTTTCCTTCAATTACGCTCACATTTATTGTAGCCCGGATACGTGTACATGCAAGAAGCAAATTATTTTATTGTAGCATTATTGTTATATGAGGTGGAAACAATGAGTAACACTTTGGTGAGACTTTTTCACATCTCACCTAGTTTTGAGTACGTGAGTTGTCGTCTTCATGAGACAAAATCGAACCGAATCAGAATTTGTACTAGAATCTTATACGAGAATCTGCCATTAAATAACACTAAGCCAAAGAAAGAAAAAACATCACACAACTTTAAAATTGTATGCTATACACCTCGTACGTATACGAACTGACATCTCACATTCAGGTGAGTTTTTCACATTTGCGGCCAAAATCCGTACTCAGAAGTAGCAAAAGAAGATCTCTTTACGCACATTTGGGCATGCTCATCAAAGACACTTTTAAGTCTGGCTAATAAAGTAAAATTTAAGGGAATGTAATTGCATTTTATTTTATACTCGAACTTTCTAAGTTTTTAGGGTAAATAAAAGTTAATTTTTGTAATACATAGTTAAAGAATAGGTTGTGCACAAATATGCTAAGAAGTTTCGCATTCTAAGTATGTATTACAATGTGGTGGACGCAGGTAAACTGCCCGCCCACAGACCTGGAACTCCACGTTCGCGACCCTCGAGCATTCGTCACATTTTCCTCGATGGACGACGATGCACCCACAGCTTCGGGGACCCCGTCACTGTCATCTGCTTCCATCGCCGACCCTCTGTCGGATTTGTAGATGGAGGACTTCCCTAATGAGGATGAACTTCTCAGCTCGCCTTCAGAAAGGGAAGACCTGAAGAATACCGTGGTGGAGGTTTCTCTGCCTAGCTGTGGTAAAGATTCTGTAGTTAGTTCAGATTAACCTTCAGCACTCCAAAAAGGTCTCGGGCTCCCTTTGTAAAGACGGAGAAGATATAGTCTTGATCCAGGAACCATGGATTGTAAACAACCTGGTTTCTGGACTCAGGACACAGAACTCCTGGTTATCGTCCACTATATGTAGTCAATAAAGGTAAACCTAGATCCTGCATATTAGTAAAAAGTATCCTAAATGTATTCTTCCTCTCCTCCCTAATTTTAGCGACCGCGACACCACCATGGCAAAGCTGGAAACTGCCAAAGATACTTACTGGGTAGTATCGGCTTATCTGGCATACGATCACGTTGGACCTCTATCTGGTGTCAACCTAGAGAGGGTAATCAAGGAAGCTTATAGCCAAAAAACTGCCCTCATTATTGGATGTATCGCTAATGCCCATCATTCAGTAACGACATTACCGATAGAGGTGAGAGACTCTTTGATTATCTTTTAAGTACAAACCTCATTGTATTCAACGGTCATCACCAAAAGTAGACAGAAAGTCCCAGACATTACTCTTGTCTCCAATTTCATTAATCAAAGTATTCTGAACTGGAAGGTTTCGGCTGAGCATTCATACTCAGATCACCGTTTCATTCAGTTTAGCTTAGATGATGAATCCGCTTGCTAACCTGCCTTCAGGTTCTATCGGAAAACCGATTGGTTCAGACTCCTTCAACACTAATGAGCTTGATTGTAAGGTCAGGGAACTCACCCTGGCTTTCAAAAAAGCACTGTGTTTCTCCTGCTAGAGGCAAGAAAAGACCACATTGGTGGTCATTTGAATTGAGACAACTTAGAAACAGCTGCAGACAACTGGTTAATTCAGCCAAAAGCTCAAGGAAAGAGACAGACTGGGATGCCTGCAAAGCATCCCTCAAAGTTTGTAAGAAAAGCCAAACGTTTATTCTGGATTCTCTTTTGTTGAACAATAGAAGAGTTCTCCGAGGCTTCAAGGCTTAGGAAAGTCCTAGCTGACGGCTCGTGGACTACCTCTAGCGAATAATCGCTCAATCTGCTACTAGTCACCCCTTTCCCAGTTAGCTCTCAAGTCATAAGAAACGTTAACCTTAATAGGTCAAACTCTCTATCACAAATATCTCATGATCTTATTAATGGCGACAAATTGCTTTGGGCACTGCACAGCTTCAAACCATACAAAACTACAAGAGCAGCAGGCATAATACCAGCCGAACTTCAAAAGGCCTCAGATATTACCCTACCTGTGTTAGAGGTAATTCTAACGAGTTGTCTAGAGTTGTTCCACATTCCGGATTTATGGAGAGAGGTGAAAGTGTTTTTCATATCCAAAGTGGGCAAATGCTCACACGTCAGTCCAAAAGATCTCAGAGCTATCAGTCTGCCATCATTCTTTTTAAAAACTTTAGAAAGGCTGATTGATATCCATTGACTCATAGACAAAAGACTTCTGTCTAAGACGCAGACGACTCAGTTGGTGAACTGATCGATATCCTGCTTACAAGTCGGATCATTAATTCAAAACTGGGTGCGGCGTCTGCCAATAGATCTGTCCGCTGAGGAACGCGGCAAAGTGGAGTTCTATTCCCCTTTTTTGAATTTTAGTGGTGAACGAGCTGCTGATATGCCTAAATAGGGAGGGCTGCAGAGTAATCGCCTATGCGGATGAGGTTGCTATTGCCGTTTCAGGAAAACACCTCAATACCCTGAAGAAACTCTTACAGAATGCTCTTAACAAGCTAACTAAATAGGCAGATCGTTGTGGTCTGGGAGTAAACCCCCACTAAACAGAACTTGTCCTCTTCACTAGAAAATATAAAATTCCACATGTTGACTCACCCTCTATGAAGGGCACAAGCTTATCCTTATCTGGGTCTCATGCTAGACAGAAAGCTAAGCTGGAAACCTAATATATGGGAAAGAGTTCGTAATCCCACAGTGGCGCTCTTCTCCTATAAAAAAGCCATCGGTAGAAAATGGGGCCTTCAACCCCTGAGTGGCTTAATATTTCGGTAATAAGACCTACACTTCGGTACGCTGTCGTGATCTGGTGGACTGCCTAAGACATAGCAATAAATCGCGACAAAATAAACAAAGTCCAAGGATCGGCCTGACTATGTACGAGTGGAGCTCTTCGCACCACCCCCTCCGCTGCACTAGACATTCTGTTCAACCTAACACCACTCGACATCTTCAGCAGACAAGTTGCTGCTAGCGCGCGGCTTCCTTCCAGTGGATAAGAAAGGAATTCGGACACTCCTCTATTCTGAATTCATTCAAAAAAAAAAAAAAAAAAAAAAAACAGATCTGGCCAAAGCTGGGTCCGAAAAGCTCCAAGTGTTTGATCTCTCTAAACAGAGAGTGCACATAAGCGCTACGATAGGTGTCTCATAGGAAAGGCTTGGTGTATCTTCCAATGACTTCTGCAGAAGCTGTATGGACGAGGAAGAGGAAGAGACCATTCTTCACCTTCTCTGCACATGCACAGCTCTTTCTCTAAAGCAGCGTAAGCATCATTTGGGAGCCTTCTTTTACAACGACCTTAACGATTTGTCAAGCACTGATATCACTGACTGTACGCTTCATTCGAAGCTCTAATTGGTTCAGTGCGAGAAATACTCTCGATCCATGTGGCATCACAATGGACCATCTATTGGTCTAAGTCACCCCGACCTAACCTAACCTAAGATCCTGTGGGCATCCTGAGTGAGCATTTACTAACCCAACCAAACTTTCCACTTAAAGCTCTCAGAAGAGACTTCGCTTCAACTCCAGCTGCTCGTCAGCTTGTTAAGCAAGTTCCCAACTTTAACTAAAAATAATTACTTACATTTTTCGATAACAAATTATCCGCTCAACCGACCACAAAGACAAACATTCAACAGGAAGGAATTTTCAAAACCAAAAAATTCCCAATCGATTAGCAATTATCATTATTGTGATTGTTGTGCCAAACCATTTAACGGAATGATGGATTACACACAGATACACAGTCGTAATCATAATAATACACCAAATTGCACCTGAGGCGATAAGTCGTTGCTGTTTTTTTGTTTTCACCGTTTTTTCCATTAGCGTGTCTGGCCGGTCACACTCAAGTCAGTCATAGATTCAAGCCAGTTCCGTCAATGACCGACGACCGCAGCTCGACCGTAGGTCAAACGACAACGAACTTGTGGTGGCGAATCGCTTCGATTTTGTCGAGTTGTACAATTGAGCAGCAGCTTCCTCTCCCAAGGTGTACTCACTTTCCTAGTTATTGCGATTATCTGTTGCGCCTTGGGCCAGAGAATCGATTGTGGAGATTGTGGGAAAGACTTTGATTCGAAAAACAGTTTGTCTTCTCTATGATTTTTAATAACGAAGTCAATCACCTGGGATGGCATTGCATCTATGCTGTTATATCACAATTTATTAAAAAATAAATTATCCACAGTCGGAACTCGGGGAATAACTAATCGTTGTTTTCGATTTTATTTAGAAAATAGATGTCAAGTAAATAACATAAATGGAAACTTGAGTAACATTGACCATCTTCAATTTGGTGTGCCTCAAGGTTCAATTCTGGGGCCTCTACTGTTCCTCATTTATAGTAACTCATTACTTGAACTTAATCTCTATGCTGATATAGTAGCGTTTGCAGATGATTTGGCACTCCTATAGTAGTGGTAGTCATAGTTTTAGTTTATCTGTAAAACTAACCCATGATTTGAAAGGTTTCCGTGCTTGGATTGATCACAACTTTACGATCTCGAGCGATAAAACTAAAATAATGCCGTACTTTATAGTAATTTCAATTTTATATATTCAAATGAAATAACGGCTCTTTTTTTATTGATTAAAAGGAATTAATAACGGAATAATAATAATATATCTTTTTTCTGCTGGAGCACTTGTTGAATTCGAATAGGTGTATCTTGCTAATGCTCGTCTAGTTAAGCTTCGCAGAAATGCCATCAATACGAGAGTACAGGGAGAAGCAATATTTTGCGTTCAGATTTAATTTTTTTAGCTGACTGTTCCTTTTCTAGCATCAGGCAAGGAACACCAATGGTACATAAACCAGAACTAACAGATTTAACGATATCTTATACATCCATCTAAAAGGCTTTATCGATGGCGAAAACTTTAGCTATGAACCGGACAGACGACCTGATTAACTTGCTCAATTGAAGCGGATGAAAATTCAAGTGAATCTTCCGGTTAAATGGCTATCGGTTTTACAACAACAACAAAAAATACCGTCTAACTACTGCCCCGTGAAACAACTCATAAAAGAAGCAACCAATTTGCGCGTGGTAGAGAAACTTGAAATTGCAAATGAGCTGGCAGCGGCATAGCCAGCCCGGCAGATATCGCAAATTGATGGCTAAAAGGCGTAATTACAACAAGCGAGTACTTACTTTCTTCTTCATTGCGGCTTGTTGGTGTTGTTGTTGTTCTTGTATTTCAAATAAGCAGATTCCTCACTGTTGCTATTACGACCATTCGTCGTGAAATGCAAACAACATCGAACACACGTACCACCAGTATGCTCAATGGGTTTGAAAAGGAAGCTGCAAATCATCAGCTTAATCGCAATTGTAACAAAAGTGATGGCAATTTGTTAATGCAGAGCGCTTGTCAATGCAATAAAAGTGAAAACTGATAACTTAATTGTTTTGCTGTCACAAGTTGGCAGCAATTGTAACTGAAATTTAAAAGAAAATGCTAGTCACTACAATGGAAAGGTCTACCATGTCTTAAGTACTTAAAAACTGCAAGCTTATTTAGCAAAAAAAAAATTGTAAATTTGTTGCCTGATTAAATTCAGGCGGCCCATGAAGTGCCGCAGGGAAGCCAACTAGAGCCATTGGTATTCATGACTGCAAACAATAATGCCACTGATGTAGTAAGTTTCTCAATATTGTTATCATAGGAACATTTTTAAATACATAAGCTAATGCAAAGCTCGAAGAGCCATTTGCTTTTTATTAAGTTCTCCCTTCGGGTGCTCGTGGCTGGCTGGCACACCAAATTTTGTGATCAATTTTAAACCCACTTCCTATGGCCAGATTTTATTAAAACTTTGTACACATATGGATCTCCGATGACAACACTTTCTGTTAAATTTTGCGACCCTTCGGGTCTCGTAGTCGGGGGGCTCTCATACAAATATTTCACAAAATTTACCCGGTTTTCTTAAAATTTTATACGCATGTGTATCTCCGATGGGCAACACTTTTTGTAAAAATTTGGAACTGATCGGGCCCCGTGGTCTGGGGGCAACCATACACATTTTATAAAAAAAAGTACCCGATTTTATTCAAATTTTATACGCATATGTATCTCCGATGGAAAATCTTTTTTGTAAAAATTTGAATAAAAATGTATTCACATCATGTATTTCCTCTTTGATGCACCAAATTGCCTGCATCGTCGGGAAAACATTTTTTAAATTCATATTTAAGTAATTCAGGTAGTCTTATATTAGCGCCCTGCGACGATAAAAAGGCTATTGTGCTAGTGCCGTTCTGATTTATCCCGAAAGCGTATCACTTCCCTTATCATTTTCGACTTAAGAAGATCTGCTAGAATTAGGTATTCCAAGAGCACACGTTTCGTAGTTTAATCCTCCTCCAAACTAGGCCAGCTCACTGTTACCGGGACAGGTTCAGTTTGTTAAGAAGATATTTCAGGGGTCCTAATTACCTGTAAAAAAGCTACCCTTCCAAAGCAAAGCTGTCTTTCCCAGAAGCTAATTTTTGATGTGACAATAGTGATATTGACTTCATAAAGGGTCACCGGGCCCATAAAAGAAGTGGTTGAACCAGCTCTTGCTTGTTCATCCGCAGTTTCGTTATCAGCAGTTGCTTTGTGGTCCTGCTCCGCTTAGCCAGCAATTACATGGTGTCAGAGCAGCCTTCAATGCACCGAGTGGGAGCCAAGTACTTTCAGGGCTGCCTGACTCTTAATAAATAGTGACTTGTTGATCAATGAACAGACTGGATCCACTGTTCGGTGAGATATGCCATTAAACCACCACAGTACAACGTTGCCTACGAAATCTGTACTGCCGGTCAGTAAGGATTTCGTGAGTTTCAATATAGTTCATGAGCTGAGGATTAACCAGCGTTTCCATTACCTTTGTTAGAATTGATATAAGCGCCTCTTTTGTATAGGGTGGACAAAGCCTGTTTTCCAACCTATCTACTTCTAGGGAAGAGTTCAGGATCCAGAAGAAGTGGATAGATGGAAAATGGCTATGTCAGCGTTGCAGAACACGTCTTCAGAAAGAAAGCAGCAAGCAGAATCACATTAATCTTGGAGCTGCCAGCTAGAGCCAGTATTTTTAATATGCTTCTAGCTTTGGCTTGACAGACTTAGTCCTAAAAGTGTAAAGTCTGTCATAAAAATAAAAATGAATTTTGTGAACGTATCAGCACCGACATGCACCCCGCTTTCAGTTAACAACAGCGACCCAATTGGCTTTCTCGCATTGCAATGCTTTTCTTTTTAAGGGTTTTCTCTAACTTAGTGGTTATACAACGAGAAACTTGCTGATACTAGCCAATGGTCGGATCAACCTAGAGGCGATAGAACATAAACAATGTATTTATGGGAATGAGAGGTAAGTCCAGTATTTTGGCGGAATGATATGCAATGTCAAGCTCATTAACAAGGTATTTGGCCAGATGCGATGCACTAATTAGAACATCTAATTTTTTCAGACCACACTGGTTCCCTTTACCAATAGAAGAAAGCTGGGGAGAATACACCCAATTACCCTAATTGGCGAATATATTACTATCAGCAAAGAGGCTAAGTACCTTGGACTGATATTTGATATTAGACTGCTATGGAACAAACACCAACAAGCAGTACCACAAAAATCAAAATGAGCAGAATGTGCAGAAGAGTGGCAGCCAATTCCTGAGGAGTTAGTTCTAGAATAATGCACTGGATGTAGTTATTCCAATGATTAGCTACTGCATGTGCAGTGGCATGGTGGAATAGGACCAAGCTAGGTGCTATGAGAAAGGAATTCGAAAATGTACTTTGTTTTAATAACGGGGACTACAAGAATCTACCTCACAGCTGGTATGGCGGACATTCTTGGGTTAGTCTCACTACACATAGTGGTATAAATCGAAGGGAACAAAAGTTACGTTTGAGCAGGGCAGGCTGCTTCACGGACGGCAGGGCAAAAAGAGTAGTGGAATCACTTGCCAAGCAGATTCCTAGCAAGCATGCCGTGTAATAACATGGTGCAGAAGCTTGAATTCAAGTAGAACTTTGAAGTCAGAATGAGCATCAAGAAGAAATTCAGATTTGAAACGTATTGTCAGATACATCCGGGAGCCATAAGGTGGTATACGTCCGGATCAAAGAAAGCAGAAGGCTCTGGTGCAAGATTCCATAGGCCACGAACCAAGTACTCTGAAGCATACCCGAGCAGAAGTACATGCCATCGAAAGATGTGCTCACTTTAATCTGAAAGGAACTTAATGAGGCAGGAAATACATAGTAGCAACTATGACAGACAGCCAAGCTGCGCTAAGGGGGGTCCTGGATGCATTCCACATCGCGTCAAGACTGGAGGAGCGCAAGGAGAAGCTTAACAGACTTGGTAAAGTCAACAAGATATGTCTGTACTGGATGACGGGACCACTGACATAGAAGACAACGAAGCAGCGGACTGAGTCGCCAATAAAGGCTCAGAATCTTCGCTAGTAGGGCAAAACCATTTTGTGGCATAGGTTGCTACATAATGTTGGAAGATATGCGCAGAATAGATATCTACAGTAGCCGCTGCCGTAAGATGGAAAAATCTTCCAGGCCTAAAGGCAAGCAAAGGAAATGTTGGGGAGCTATAACCCAAAGAGGTCTTTTTTAATATTAAGACTAATCAAAAGTAATGTGAGAATCATTACCAGGTTTCTAACAGGACATTGTAGACTACCTAAAGAAATTAAGAATAGAAGAGGCAGCTGCAGGCGAGAAGCGGAGGCATCTTCCTAAGGAATGCGGAGAAACGATCGAACAGGGATGAGACCGTATGGAAACCCACAACAACAAAACCTCAGAGTTTGCCCGACATTAACTGGATCCATTCCATATCATGAAATTTCTAAGAGCCATTGGTATGAAGAGAAAGCTGTAGGTACCAATGACGTTCAATATATTGCAGGTGATTCAAGTTGTTCAACGCAGCATCCTAGAGACTTTTTTTAAACTCAAATTTTCGATTATTGTTTAATGTTTAGTAAGTTTTATAGGATCCCTACTTTTGAATCGGGTTCTCACCGGTTATCCCTCGCAACTACCTAAACAATAACAGTTAGTATTGCTGCTGTTATACATCAGCAGGATATTTCCCCAATTAACAAAAGGGTTTTCAATAGGGACATAACAATTTTGTAGTTTAATACAAACGCTTTCATAAACTTTTTTTATGATTTGTTAATGTCAAAACGTCGGTCGAGGTTTACGTTTTTATCAATATAAAGTTCTCGAACGAGTAACCTTTAGAAGTTATTAAAAATTTCCACGGAAGTTCTGAGTCGGCTGAGTCTTGGATTTTTGGTGGTTTAAGAAAGGGTTTTTGCAATAGGGACATAACAATTTTGTATTTTAATACAAATGATCTCTTAAACTTTTTTTATTATCTGTTATTGCCAAAATGTTGGTCAAGGATTAGGATTTTATCATAGTCAAGTTCACGAACGAGTAACCTTTAGAAGTTATTAAAAATTTCTACCGAAGTTCTGAGGCGATGGTCTTGTATTGATGGTGGTTTAAGGGCGCTTACTCCAATTTTCGGTCGTAATAATCGTCTCATCAGAGAGGCTGTGCGTAATAAAGTGGAGAAATTCGAGTCAACATTTAATGTTCCTGTGTTAGTTAGACAACGTACCGATTGAAATTCCGCAAATAACGCAGCCGTAAGTGCTTCAGTTCAAAATGAGCCAAATCAGTCGATTTCACGTCGTTCACATGAATTGGGAATCTCTCAGTCCACATTGTGGCGAATTTTGCATAAAGATCTTGACCTAAACTCTTTCAAGATAAAATCAACTGAAGAACTGAAGTCTTTTGATCTTTTGAAGCGCCGAAACTTCTCCGCTCTGCTCTGCAAGAGTTTGAATAAAATCCCGAAAAATTATCCTTAGCGATGAAGTTCATTTTTTGCTTAATGGCAAAATATGCGTTATTAGACAGCAACAAACCCACATGAGGTTCAGAGAATCCATTGCATCCACAAAGAGTTACCGTGTGGGGGGTGGATTTCATGTCGGAGTTGTGATTGGACCGTACTTTTTCGTCGATGAAACTCCATCGCCATGTTAACGGTCAATGGAGTTTGCTATCGTGGCATGTTGGAAGAATATTTTTATCCAAAATTGAATGGACTTGACATCAGTGATATGTGGTGCCACATGCCCAAAGCAGCCCAAACAATTGATCTATTGAATGGGATGTTCGGTAATCGTGTAATCTCGAGAAATGTTTCGGCCGAATGGTCTGCTCGCGCATGCGATTTAACGCCGTTGGATTTCTTTTTATGGAGTTACGTTAAGTCGTTGGTTTATGCCAACAAGCCAATATCTAACGCGAAGTTCCCAACGTTCCGGCCGATATGTGGGGAAAAGTGGTGGAAAATTAGCTCCAAAGAATCGATCGTTGCAAACGTGCTCGCACTGGTCATATGTCCCCGAGGGGGCCGCTGTATCTTACCATATCGTCTGGTTATTATAAGTCTGATAACTCCTCAGATTATATGGGCAGGGGGCTTCTGCTAAAGAATTTCAGAATGGGCGCTGTTTTTTGCATGAAGCGCTCCTACCGTACAACTGCAGGCGGTAGTGCCTGGGATAGTTTTGTATCCCGGGCGGCCTAGTGGCAAATGATTGGATACGAGGTTCCGGACGAACGTGCTGCCAGGGTCTGCTTTGCAATCGCCCAGGCACTTATTCTGAAAGAGCTGAGTTCCTTGATGTCAGACTTCAGCGTTGGTACTACGGGGGTTGATTCCGCCCACAGATAAGGTTAATCTCCTTGGAGGTTAGCTGAGTCTGGATCTGCCATTGGTTGAGGACCAGTTTTGTTCTGGCCTTGGCCTACGTAGTGGCTTACGGTTTACTCTCGAAGAGATGACTGCTAAGTTTAGTATTTCTAACCATGAGTATGCTTAATGGCGCTGGGCTCACCCGGTGGTCATATGAACGGAGATCGAATTCTATATATAAACCTAATATATGTTCAACATCTGGAATAAACTTCAGCCCCATATCTCAATTATTATGTGCTTTATTCAAATACAACATTGTTATCTCCTTATTGAAAAACTCAATACGCTCTTTAATGTTCAAACGATTCCAACTAAAAGTGAATAGCAGAGTGATGGCTTCTCGTTTAAATGTGAAAGCAAGTTTGTTGCAGTAAACGATGATTGTTTTCACTTTGTATTATGTTATTAATTAATGTTTGTTTCGTTTCGAGTTCCCAACGGCCCACCTATACATATACTGTAGATGAAGATACATTTTGCATCTTGTTTGCCAATGCCAATTATTATCTGTACATATACTGTGGTGTATGCGTTTGGCAATGCAACGCAATTTTCTTATTAAACAAATAGTTCCTCCCCCCCCCCCACCCCGCTTAACTAACAATTGAGCAAATAGACAAGAGACTAGCCTAGGAAAAGATGGAATAATAAATCGGCTAAGTAATGTATGGATAGCTCGTTATTTCTC
The DNA here is from genome assembly GCA_947095585.1 of Nephrocerus scutellatus. Classification (NCBI taxonomy): domain Eukaryota; kingdom Metazoa; phylum Arthropoda; class Insecta; order Diptera; family Pipunculidae; genus Nephrocerus; species Nephrocerus scutellatus. Next base: position 113,464,506 of record OX352763.1, read on the forward strand.
TCGATCGGCGACTTTCATTAACGGAAAGATAGCAAGAAAATGAAAATGAAATCGAAATTGTTTCAAATGAATGTTTGCTTATTAGCAAACTCCTTGTTAACATATTTTCCCCCGTTTATGAAGTGGCCGTCGTAGACGACTGACTGACCGACTCAACAACACAAGAGTTATGATTGTTGACCAGGTGCGATGTTGCGCTATCCAAGACAGTTGCTTAGATGCTTTTTGTTGTCATAAGATGGTTAGATGGACGGATATTGCTGATGATGATGATGATGATGATGACGATGGCTAGTCCCGCCTGCCTGCCTGCCTCTATCTTCTGACCCATTGTCCATCACTGTGGCATTTTTCGCCGCTTCTTTCGTAATTAAAGTAAATCTGCCATTAAAATTGTTCAACGATCATGTGCGTCGAGAGTACTACTTGCAGCTGGAGCCGTTTAGTCCGGTTTTTATTCACTTTCTCCTTCATATGCATTATAAACGTCGCAGCAGTGCATGTAATAATCTGTCATAATAAACGGCGTAATTGTTGTTATTGTTGTTAACCCGTACTGATGAAATCAACCAACGAAATCTAAAGTGTTGTTACTTTAGTGCAACAACAAATCAAGCTGAGAACTGGTTACACAGCGTTTTTAATTTTTTTTTTTTTTTTTTTTTTTTTAAAAAGTAAACGTTTTTTTTATTATTTGCACTCTAATTTTTGCTACAAACTTTGTAATTTTTTCGTTTATTGGGTTGCCTCGTAAGTATTTTTATTTCTCAGGAAAATTCAAAAAGGAAAGCTGTAATAGAATAATAAAACTAATAATTTATAATTAATTTTTTTAAAATTCAGTTACATATTTGATAGTAGACTATGCTATGAAACAAACACCAACAGCAGTACTACAAAAATCAAAAAGAGCACTAATGGTGTAGACGAGTTTGCCAGTCTGCCATAGTAGCATAACTCTAGGTATGTTTGTGGAACTTCTGACTTTTGCTTTCAAGAAACTGAATGAAGTAGTTTTAGACATCCTTTGTTGGAATAAACCTTTATGCAATCCAAAGAATTTTTCATTAACCGGAGCCGGACCAAAAGCTGAAGAGATGTGGTGAAGATGACAAGCGAATCCTGCGCCCTTTTTATGTGACTTGCAACTCCTAGATATCTAGAATACAGAACTGAGCTTTAAAGCATATTGCCTTGCGTTAAAGGACTACGAAGTTACAGCAAAAAGATCCATCGAATATAGATCCATCCTGAAACTGACTTACGCAGACGATATTGACATGATCGGTGGAACTCCAAGGGATGTACTGGTACATGAGAGTTACCCAAAAGCCACGTTGGTCGTAGAAAATTAAACATTTCTTCCATAATCAAGGTAGTGGAGCGTGATTTTTAAGTACATACGAGAACTGGAACTCTTGACTCTTTTTTAGGTTAAATGTAACAAACGATAGGCGGTAAGCTATCATCAGAATAGGGCGAATAAAAACAGAATGCTCTAGAATTGCAGGTGGCCGTAACTATATCTGACTGGTGGAAGTGCGATCAAACCTCCGCGAGGTGGCTGCCGGTAATTTTCCTCCAAATACAGGAAAAGCTTAACGATCCGGCTAGTCCCTTCAATGTAAGGTTGACGCGAGGCCAATAACCTCGCCCACAAAAAAAAACCTCATTACGGAACCCCAAATCAGCCTCAGATACACTGATGAACGATGACGACCAACCACGTTCTCATGGAACGTACGCTCACTGTATAGAGCTCGAGCTGCACAGCAGCTAGCCGATACCCTGTCCAAATATAATGCTGACATAACAGCAATTCAGGCGATGCGATGGACGGGGAATGGTGTCTTACATCAAAATCAGAATTTGACATATATTACAGCTTAATGCAAGACATCATGTGCTCGGGGTGGGGGTTTCTTTCTAGTCAGCAAAATAATGAAACTCACCGTTATCGGCTTCAAAGAAATGAATGAACGGCTATGAACAACGCTTCATTCTGGGGATATGAATGCAAAAATAGGTACAGAGCCAGTATTCAGGCAGGACATTGGCACCCATAGCGTACACGAGAACACTAATGACAATTGACGGCAACAAGCAATACTTTGGTCGTTGCGTGAACAACGCTTGTGCGTAAGAATATCCACAAAGCCACATGGGTATCTATCTCCTGATGTAGTCACTCGTAATCTTATAAGCCGCGGGCACACGAAGAGGAACATAAAGAGCTCAGAAGATATGAAAATACAGTTCACCGGCCAAAGGAAGCAAGGCTGGGAGAAGAACCTCTTGAACTAGTACATAGAGGAAGGACCACACCAGGCGCGGACGTTCTTTTTTTTTTTTTTTTTTTTTTTTTTTTTTTTATATAGAGACTTATTGCCAAGGGATGACTCCCTGAATGACTTACGTCACGGCAATAAGTTGGGCTAAGCCCTTTATTAAATTCAAAATAAAATAAAAATCGAAAGAATGTGATTTACAATATATCACATTCCTCACGTTTGTAGCCGGTTTCAATTTATTTTCTCAGAATTCTCCCTGATTCATTGGAAAAGCAATACGAAAAACGAACACGAATTTAGAACGACGCGAGTCCAAATACTTTTATCAATGAATCATGGTCAGGGAAAACTACAAAAAACCTTGACCAAGAAAATATTACAAATTATAAAAATAATTTAAAAAATACTGATACACAATTTATTTATTTTTTTTTTTTTTTATATATTAAGAAACAACTTATGAATACTTTAACCATCATCCTTCAAGAACTTGTTAACGGCTAATTTGAACGCCTGCAGATTATAAGATTCTGGAAACACGTGTTCGACCAATTGATTCCACATCGAAGATACTCTAGGAAAAAAGGAGGATTTAAAGTGTTGGGTTCTACATGAAAAAAGTTTTAAGGCAAATCTATGTTGATTGCACCTTAAACGAGTGTTTACGTTACTGAGAAAAGGCCCAGGAACTAGAGAACGGGTTTCTAAAGAACATTTACCGTTGTAAAATTTATAGAAAACAGATAAAGCTCCTACATTTCGTCTGTGCTCCAAAGTATCAAGAGACGAAGTAATGGTTACATCGTTTATCAAACGGATAACTCTATTCTGAACACCATCAAGATGAACCAAATGCGATCTTGGAGCACCACCCCACACATATGAATTAAATTCTAAAATTGGTCTAACATAAGATTTATATAATCTTAACACTTCAGAGGGAGTGAATCTGAAGATATACCATTTAATACAACTTTTATTTTACGGTTCCATAAATAATTCTCAATCCATGTAATGAGAGAGGAGTGTAAATTCAGCGCACGAATCTTATTAATAAGACAATCATGCCATACTCTATCAAAAGCTTTAGCAATATCTAAGGAAACAACGCTTGATTCACCTAGGTTTTCAATGCTTCGCTCCAAACAATGAGTCATGCACGTCATTAGTTCGCCTGAAGATCGATTTTTACGAAATCCATACTGAACATCGGATAAAAGAACATTCGAATCCAGATAGTTCATTAGTCTGAAATTAACGATAGATTCCATTACCTTCGATAGAACCGACAACAAAGCAATAGGTCGGTAGTTCGTAGGTGCCGATTTATCACCTTTTTTCGGAACGTGTTGAATATTTGCTATTTTCCAAAGTGATGGATAAACACCTGTCTTCATTGAGAGATGAAACAATTTGCTAAGCGGTTTTGCCAAAGTATGATGACAACTTTTCTATACTAATGGCGGAATACCGTCGGGGCCAGTCGCTTTATTGGGGTCAAGTTCTTTCAGAATCTTTGAAACAACCCGTTTCCGAAAATAGATTTTAGACATACCTGGGCCTAGATTCGGGAGAATTGGGGGGCTTTGATTAGTTAAAGGAAGAGTAGACGCACCAGCGAAATGAGAAGCTAAGAGATTAGCTTTCTCAATATTAGTTCTATAATGAATACCATTATGAAATAAAGAAGGAATAGACGAAGTATTGTCTGCAAAGTTTCTTTTAACCAATGCAGCAAACGACCAAAAGCTTCGACTGTTTGAATCAGAATCCAATATTTTTCGCATGCTATCTCGAATCTTAAGGTCATATATTATTTTGGACCTTTTCAATATAGCGTTTGATCTGTTTCTAGCTATTCGAAACTTTACAAGGTTTTCTTCAGAAGTGCAATTAACGTAGTCCAAATGGGCTGCTTTTTTACACGCGACTGCTGACCTGCAATGTTCGTTAAACCATTTATTTTTATGAGTATTTTTCTTTTTAAATGAAGAAGGAATGCAATTTTTCATTCCTATCCTGACGTGATAAGTTGTGATGCTTCATTAGCATTATTGCTGGAAAAATAGGTTGACCAATCAAATGAGCTATAAAATTGGTTCAGGAGCTCCCAGTTAGCATTTTTATAGTGCCAGAGTAGCCTTTTACTTGTAGTCTCTATAAGGGCTGGTGATATTGAAAATTTGGCAACTATCAAAGCATGGTCAGAAAGACCTAATGGAGCAGATACATCAATTGAATATTTATCAGGCATAGTTGTAAGAAATAAATCTAAAAGGTGAGGTGATTGACCAGTAGTGTCGGGATACCTAGTTGGCTTATCAACGAGTTGGGTGAAAAGATTAACATTCGAAAATAGTTCTGCGGTTTCACCTGATCGATCTCTACCATTCGAATAGGTCAACCATGAATCATTGTGGACATTAAAATCACCCAAGACTACCAATTCTGATGTTGGTGATGATTTGTAAATCTTGTCTATTGTGTCTGATAAGTAATTAAACTCAATATTAGTGTCATCAGGTGACAAATTAGGACTACGATAAAGGGAACAAATAAATATCGAATGGTTTGAAATTACAATTTCAATCCATATCGTATTGAACATTGGATTACTGTTTGGAATATTAAAATTAGGTACACTAAAACTGATGTCTTCTCGTATAAATAAAATAACCCCACGATGAGGAACCAAACAGTCGACACGAGAATACCCCTGACATTGAAAATCATTTGGGGTACCCATATAAGAGGCCTGCGTTTCACATAAACTTAGAACCGCAGGTTTATTCGCGTCAAGAGTCAATGAGTCCGCGATATTACTCAATATATACACCGCGTTGCAAATACTGCAAAGATAAATGGTATTCTGATCACCGAAGCCAATGCTATTCTGCCTGCACCAAGCATAGACGAAGTTTGCAGAGCGATAAATCGGATCAAAAAAAAAAATAAGGCTCCGGGATCAAATGGGATCCTAGCGAAACTGATTAAAATAGCAATTCATGAAATAATAGTGCAACTATGGGAGGAAGAAGCGATGCCAGAGGACTGGCCAAGAGGCATCCTGTGCCTCATATATAGAAAAGGAGATATCAAAAATGCAGCAATTATCGTTGTTGAGTACCGCATATACGATTTTCTCCTCTATCCTCAAGACAGGATAGCCCCATACTCTAAAATCATCATTGGTCCATATCAGTGTGGCTTCTTCCCAAGCAAATCAAAAACTGATCAGATGTAAACCATTAGACAAGCGATGGAAAAATAGAATTTCAAAACTCACTACACCATCTTCTTATAGACTTTAAAGCCGCCGATAATAGCATAGCCAGAGTAGAACTTTATAAAGTCATGAGAGAAGACTGTGCAGGTTGACCATCCATGACCAATGTTATAAGCCAAGTAAAAATATCCGGATCACTATCAAGCCCATTCAACATCTATACCGGGCTCCAACAACCATGACAGGACTCCAATTGGACAGCCAAATATGATGATGAATATTACGATACGAGTGTAGCTGCAGCCCGTTATACAATTAAACGAGCCCCTAGTTTGTATTATTCAATTTGAAGTGACTGGCCTGCGTCCTCTTCAACCTGGCGGTGGAGAAAGTGATCCGAGACTCTGACGTAATGGCGAGAGGAACAATCCTCTATAAGTTCATTCAGATACTGGCTTACGCAGACGATATTGACATCATTGGTAGAAGCCCAAGAGCTGTAAAGGAAGCATTCATCCAGATAGAGCAGGCGGCACGAAATCTAGGGCTGCACATAAATGAGACCAAAATAAAGTACATGGTGGCTACGTCTGCGAGTAGAAGATCCAACTTTGGTCCATCAATCAAATGGTGGAGCGCGAATTTAAAGTAAAGTAAATCCCTTAACTATCTCGGTCAAAAAGCATTCTGACCTCTTAGCCACGTTCGAGAAAGAAGTCTTATGCGGAATTGTTGGGCCCGTATGTGAGGAAGGACTATTCCGGAGAATCTATTATGATGAAATGTACGAGCGTTACCGTGATGTCGACATTGTGAAGAGAACTAAGCTCGGTAGGCTACGGTGGGCAGGACGTTCGTTTGGTACTCCGACAAGTTTAGTTTTATTTTTTTTTTGGACCCATCAGGTGGCCCTGAAATCGAGACATCATCACGTCTAACGTATCGACACCATAAGTTCGTTTGGTGCTTTGATAAGTTTATCTTTTTTTTTTGACCCGGTATATGGCGTTAGAGTCGAGATATTTTCGAAAATGTATATATTTATGTTTGTCTGCAACGAGTTGTTCATATCTCGAGAGTTTTTTTTTTGTTATGTTCTTAACATGCATTTAGTGGAAATAAACTAATACCAGGCGTTATCAGAAATTGAATCAGGAGTTCATTACGTTCTTAAGTATTTTATTAACAAACTCCGTACCACTTGATTAAGGACAGGTATTTTTTTTGAAAATGTACGAAACCTGAAAGGTCATTCACGAACGTTTACAAAAGTAAAGAAGGATATATAGCGATCATGTTTTGAAAGAATTTCGAGATAAGGTTAAACATTTTTAGTTTTATGATTCCTTTTGTTAGTTAAGTACTAAAATGTACCACATTTTTTGTATCATTTGTTTAAAGACATATACATGTGGTGACTTTCGGAATCGTATAAAAATGCATATAGAATTAGAAAGGCATTAGTTCAAGACATCCCTTGATGGTTTGGTATGCAGTGCAGTAGTACCTTAGATGGGTTTAAGTAATCTTTTAAGTATGTACTACGGTTAACAACATTTTGAAATGTTAATAGCTAAAGGGAAAATTAATTGCCGTTCCGTTTTTTTTTTATTAATGTTTTAAAATGTTATTAGCCATAGTACTTAAAAGTGTACCTAACACTAAAAGGCGACCTTCGGCGCCATCGATCACTCTTCATTTTGCATTTACTTGAATTAATGTCATTTTATGGCGCTTCCGACAGACAACCGTTCTGTTGCATCAAGCTCTTTTTTGGACCTTCTGAACGGTTTCTTGAATACAACAGACAACAATAAGTTCAACGATTCAATTTAAACATTCGACGATGTTTCTCCGGCTACCTCTTCCACGCCGCATTAAAACACAGCAGTAATTATTGCCCAAGCCTGTCTGATCTTTCTCCTGACTCAGTGCTCCCCATTTGCAATGCAATGCAATGGAGGAGTTGTACTCAAATCTCGAACTCGCGTAATAAACCATCATTACGTGCAATGTTGATCACTGGGTCGGTCGATGTTCGTGGTTTTTTTCAAGTTGTCTGACTATTATTGCCTACCTAAGTATACCACACGGTAGTGTGCGGTACGGTCGATGGCTCATTCAGGTTTGCTAATCACAGTTATTGTTGTTTCCATTTTTTGTACTTGTCATTGATAAAATGTCTGGAAAAAAGTTATTCATGAAAGTCAAGTATTAATGGGTGTTTATCCTATGATTGTAGTTTCTTTTTCGTTCAATGTATTCGTAATTAGGCAGTAATGAGCTTTTTGCAGGTTAAATTGGGCTACATGAATAACCTACCAAGTTCAAATCGCCCATAAGCCAAAAACTAATAACATTTTCTTTTTTATGCCATAAGCAACTAGCTATCCATATCGAGCGTACACCGGCCGCCAAGTGAGATTTTAACATTCTCTTTTCCCAACCTCTAATGAAGACTTACAAAACTATTTAAGCTAAAAAGAGCAGCTGGGCCAGACAAAAAACCGACTGAACTACTGAAATAGCTTGGAGCTCTATCACCGATAATAAGAAAGACGTGGCTTAACGAATCGATGCCGACGTTCTGGTTGAAAGATATAGCGGTAACCATACCTAAGAAGGAAGCTTTTAGGGTCCCAAAGGTTGCAAAATTGTTTGGCCATTCTTTAAAAGAATAAAAAATACAGGCTCTTCGTCAATTTCAACGCTCATTTATGATGACATTTCAGCTGTTAGCTCTAAAGCCAAGGCAAATCTGTTTGCTGCCCATTTTGCAGCTAGTTCCACGCTTTCAGATTGTGCATTGCTGTCGCCTGTACCCCCGAGTATGGGACACTCTATGGGACAGATTTATATTCGTACTCGTGCAGTTGTGATAGAGTTTTAAACGAACTCAACACTCACAAATCCGCTGTGCCAGATGGTATTTCCCCATTAGTTCTAAAGAGGTATTCTCCCAAGCTGGCATTACCATTGCGAAAACTTTTCCACCTGTCCTATTCTTCTGTACTCTTCACGAGAAATTTGAAAACACCCTTTGTCCAGCCCATACCCAAAAAAGGTGAGCCGTCGTCTCCTTCTTCATACCAATCAACTGCACTTAAATCCATCCTTTCCAGGGTACGGATTTCGTGAGCAAAGTTCTACTGATGATTTGATTGTATATCTCACCGAACAGTTGAACTAATAACTGCATCAATTTGGTAAAGGTTGCACTTGATATTTCCAAGGCATTTGGCAGAGTTTAGCAACAAGCTTTTTAATCAAAATGCGTGCTTGAAAAACTGCTCAATCCAAGTTGTTTTGGACGGTTTCAAATCTGAAATTCATTGCATAAATGCTGGCGTTCCACAGGGCTCCGTTTTATCCCCAACACTCTTTCTCATTTTTATCAATGATCTCTTGTCTGTTGCTTCTATTCGAATGCATTATTTCGCAGATGACAGCACTCTTAGCTTCTTATTGCATAAATTCTGGCGTTCCACAGGGCTCCGTTTTATCCCCAACACTCTTTCTCAATTTTGTTAATGATCTCTTGTCTGTTGCTTCTATTCGAATTCGTTCTTTCGCCTATGACAGCATTCTTAGCTTCTCATTGCATAAATGCTGGCGTTCCACAGGGATCCGTTTTATCCCCCACACTCTTTCTCATTTTTATTAATGATCTCTTGTCTGTTTCTTCTATTCGAATTCGTTCTTTCGCCGTGACAGCACTCTCAGCTTCTCATTACATAAAGGCTGGCATTCCGCAGGGCTCCGTTTTATCCCCAACACTCTTTCTCATTTTTATTAATGATCTCTTGTCTGTTGCTTCTATGCATTATTTCGCCGAAAAAACACCCATTATTTATTCCGGAGAAGAAGTGGAGACCTTCACCAACCTAGGCAGCATCATCATGAAGGATGGTGGACATTGTTGCCAACAGAATAAATAAAGCTAGTAATCCATTTCACAGTTACCGCGCTCAAACAATATACCGCCGAGTACAAAGCTTAGAATTTTGCACTGCAGTGTAAGGTCAGGTCTCTTATGTATATGACTGTATAACTTGGAGCACAGCTCAAACGACCCAAAAACAGTACAATTAAGTGACTTAAGTGACATATCCTCAGAATTTTGTGGCCGAACTGGATCACAAAGGAAAAACTTATTGTCCTGGGCAATTGAAAATGAAATTAAATTAAATCCGAGACCTCTTTGTGTTGTACGAGTAATTCCCTTAACATTTCCATTGTCCTTCATAGTCCAGGGAGATTCTTTCAACGGCTACAGCTGTTGCCTTAATGCTATGCATCTCTTTTCGAATTATGCGGCTTCCCATAATGGTTTTGGTCCCACTGGTGTTTCTGCTCGCATGTTCACAAGCTCTTGCTTCAGTGCATCGTTACTTTCTAAACATATATGTCCTGGCACCTAGTAAAGACATATTCTCGCAAAGTCTAGCTATACACAAATACAGTTTGGTACTTACATAGACTCTCCAAGAAGTTTTTTTTTTCTTGATCCATTTTCAGATGCTCCAAATTAAACCGTCTGATGCTGATGCTGCCGCAAGTAAGCCCATAGGCTTGTGAATTGCAAAGACGCATGACATGACACATCAAATAAGTACATTCAGCTGTGGTTATATACGATTGTCTTGAGTGCTTGAGTGCTCCGTGGAGCGCCCAGCGCCGTGCACCATCATGCGCAAGAGTCTCCAATTTCAAACGACTAAAGTAACTCCATCTTTAGCTCTCCGCCTAATATTACCAAACTACAGAGACAGCTCGGCGATGACAGAAACCAGTTAAAAGTTTGGCACGGTCGGTGTGCTGATGGTGCGTTTCTATACCACAGCAACAGAGCATCTGCAGTAAGACGACGCAAGCGAACTGATGTTGCGCATGCGGAAAGGAAAATGATTGCAGCAAAAGTATGCCGCCGCCGACACATACCTTGCCGTTGCCATGCCTTCCTTGCCTTGCCTTACTTTGGTTGTCCGCTTTGCTTCGAGTGCCCACAATATGCATTCCGCATCGCATGTGGCTAAAACTGCGCTGACTGGTTTGGCATATTTTAGCCCGAAATGGGCAATCCTTATGCAGCCATCAACGGGCGCTGTGCTTGATGTGATGATGATGCAAATATGTAATGGCGTTGGATGGGCTCATGATGATGTCGGTGGCGGTGGTGGGCTGTTGAATGGGACTGACTGACTGGCTGACTGGCGGCTACCTACTGGCTGATGCCGAAGTGCGGCGGTTATCGCAATTATCGAATGATGTCTAAATTGCGTCGTTATGTGGTTTTCACTTTGGACGAAGAAGATGATTGGTGCGCTTTGTTGTGGTTACGGTGACACAGAGAACTCTGATCGGTATGCAAAGTGGGTTTCGCTTAACCCTTGACTGGAGTGCGATTTGAGATGTTTCTCTGTGCATTACATGGAAATTTATGCATTAATATACCAATGTGGGAATCATCGATGCACCTCCCGGAGATTAAAGATAAATATAAAGATTTATTGAAGTATTCAAAGCTCTTCTATTTTGATGGATATTCTGTGGAAAACAATTTACCAGAAATTATCTTAAAATTATCCAAAAACGATTAAACAATTTTCTAAAAATTATCAAAAATTTATCTAAATATTATCTAACAAGTATCCAAAAATTATCAAATAATTGTCCAAAAAGTATTCAATGGTTTTCCGACAATTATGCAACCATTATGGCACAATAATACAAAATTATCGAACAATTTTCCAAAAATTATCTAACAATTAGCCAAACGGTATCAAAAAATTACCTAACAATTATCCAATATTTATGCAACAGTTGTCCAAAATGTATCCAACAATTTTCCAAAAACATTATCTAACAATAACAATAATTATATATATATATATATATATATATTATTAACAATTATCCAACAATTATCCAAAATTATCTAACAATTATCTGAAAATTATCTGAGAATTATCCAAAAAAATATCGTACAATCAAAAATTATGCAACAATTATTTAAATCATTTAAAAAATTTTATACAATTTTTCAATAATTATTCAAAATTTATCCAAAAGTTTAAAAAATTATCCGATATTTATTCAAAGGTTATACAAGAATTCTCCAAAAACCTTTCAACTTTCCAAAGATTTTTCAAAAATAATTCAAAATTTTTCAAAAATTATCCAAAAATTATCGAAAAACTATACAAAAATTATCCAAGAATTATCCAAATGATATTATACAATTTTTCAACGATAACGCAACAATTACTCAAAATTTATCAAAAAATTTAACAAGTTTCCAAAAATTATCCGAAATTTATCCAAAAATTATCAAAAAAATAAATAAAATATTTTAGCAACTATGCAAGAATTATGTAACATTTATCTAATAATTATCAAAAAAAAATTATACATACAATTTTCCAACAATTATCCAAAAATGGAATGGAAATTTTTCAAAAATAATCCAAAAATTATCGAAAAACTATACAACCATTATCCAAAGATCATCCAAGAATTATCCAAAAGATATTAGACAATTTTTCAATGATAACGCAACAATTACTCAAAATGTATCCCAAAATTCTACAAGTTTCCAAATATTATCAGAAATTTATCCAAAAAAAATCATACAATTTTTCACAGTTATCCAAAATTAATTAAAAAAATATCCAACAATTATCTAAAAATGATTCAAAAATTATCCAAAAATTATCTAGCAAAGTAATTATGCTCCAATCCGAAAAATGTCATACAATTTTCCAACGATGCCAACAATCATCCAAAATTTATCAAAAATTTATCTAAGAGAGATAGATAATACTCTTCCCTCTACAGTAGTCAGCCGAAAAATTGTCTGCACAATTTTATCTGTGGGATGGTAATCATCTTGGACATTACTAATTTGCATCCTAACGCATTTCTTAATAAAATATGCTCCACCTTAATATGTTGGCCATTATTTGATTTACGACCACCATAAGGAAGTTTTTCTCAATCTAAACGAAAAGTAAAATTTCGAGCCGTCTTATTGCCGATAGCTCCAAAGAGTTTTGTGTCTCTAAGGAGCTCTTGGAGCAATAACAAAATGAAACCTATGACGTTTGGAAAAATTGGGAAAATTATTTTTCGCACAATTTTGTTCATCACATACGATGCCAGAGCAAACTTGTTTTCCAACGTGTGCAAGATTTTCACCGACCTCATCGTCGCCACAAACAGGAAGCAAAAGTACGAGTGCCCATACTCGTCTCACTTGCTCGTCAACTCACGCTTTTAGTCGGCGGTCGTACGTACGTACCGTACCTACTTCTGGTTTGGAGTCGTTAAATAATTGGCATTTTGGGTTAGTTTGTCAGGTGAAAGAGCCAAATTGGAGACCGACCCAGTACCGTCGATCGTCGGTCGCAAGTGAAATGGGTCTTTCGTTTTGTTGCGATTTGTTTTGGTCAGCGTTGGTTTTTGTTGTTGTGGTTGGTGATCGTTCGTTGGCCATCGCACACAGCTGGACTTGATAGTAGTTGGAAAGAAGTGCCTTAGAAATAATTTTCGAGAGGCGAAACTTGCGGAAGTAATTGCTTTTAACCTGGATATATGGTCACAGGCAGCTGATAGATAGCATGCGTGTCAGTGGTTTCTTATTTTGGAGGAAAAAAAAAGGTTTATTTTTTAAGGCGTTGTTTTCCATATACATACTGTTGAGAGTATGTTGTACATGCATATAGCCTTATAAGTAATTTGTAAGCAGTCAGTTAGAATTAAATTTATTAAACATAACAATTATATGTTTTCAGAAAAATAGTAATTAAATGCTCTGGTACTTTCTTATCCAGCATAGACGAGGGCTGTCTGAAGCTGTATGTTTGTTGCGTTGCACCGTGGGAAAACCATAATAGCTCTAAGATTAAATCTGGATGCGTGAAAGTTGATTGCAAAGAAGTCGTAGAGATCCGAAATTTGAAAAGTACAAGTTAGAGAGGAAATATTTGGAATTTTTGGACTTCTGAATAAAAAGCCTTGAAGTTTGGCAATAAAATTAAAATTTCACCCAATTTTTTTTTACTTTCTTTAAAAACATGAAAGGATCAAGTGAAGGAGATGATTTTAATATTGATGATGTTCAACATCAAAAGAGTTTTACTTGCAAATTCTACCTGGAAAATAAAATATAATTTATGTAGAAAGGGTCAAAAATTGTTCCTACATCTAGAAAATGAATAAAGTAAATTTAGCTGTAAATATTATATGTATATCTTAATATATCTCAATATATAAAAATGAAACTTTGTCTGTATGTCTGTTTGCGATTACCTCGAAGACCGTTCATCCGATATAGCTGAAACGGTTGGGGTGGATGTTTGTATTTCGTTAGTGTGATGATATTGTTGAGGGGGTTGATGTGGTTGCTGGCTAGGTATAGTTTGTATGAGATTGACTCGAAGACTGTGCATTTGGTTGATAGTGGTGATGTGGGGGCGATTGGGTTTGATGTATCTTAAGGTTGGGCTTGGATGGTGTTTAGTAAGTTGGGTGGGGGAAGCGTGTGGTAGGGACAGTGTGATGGTGGAAACCAGGCAACGCTGTGTACTTGAGCTAGTTATTCTCTAAAATTAACAAGTTTATAATAGCTAGTGGGTTATGTGGGCGCCGTGGCTCAGTGGATAGGAGCATGGTCTGCTGAGCAGGGGGTTCATGGTTCGAAACCCATTAACACCAAAGTATTTTTCACGGTGTCCCACCTCTCGCGAAAGTTTGACAAACATCCGAGAGTAATAACTTGTCACTGAAAGCTTCTCAATTCGCCGTTCGGATCCGGCATTAAATTGTAGGTCCCTCCATTTGTGTTCAAAAATATGCATGCTCAACACAAATGGTTGCGAGAAGTCAGGCCTTGGACCGTATGGTCTGTCGCGCCGATATTATATATAATGGCTAGTTCTAGACGCATCGATCAACCGGCTCAGCGAACACACATTCACACAATAGTTTGTAATTTGAATAATATTTTCAAATTGATATTCGTTCAGTGAACGGACATTCTATTTGCCAGGCAAATAATACTTCAACAGCTTCGGCTTTTTGTGGTCTCTTGGGAGGGGTCGTTTTGGGGGTGTTTTGGTGGTCTTTTCAGGGTCTTCAGAGGGGATTTTGACAGTCTTTTAGGGGTATTTTAGGGTTTTTTTGGGGGAGTTTTGGGAGGTTTTTTGGGGGCTTTTGAAGATCTTTTTGGGTCTTTTGGGGGTCTCGTGGCCGTCTTTTGAGGGTCTTTTAAGAGTCTTTTGGGGGGCCTTTTGGAGGTCTTTTGGGGCCTTTTGAAGTTATTTTGTGATCTTTTGGGGTCTTTGGAGGTTTTTTGGGTACTTTTGAAAATCCATGGGGGTCTCTTGAAGGTCTCTTGGCCGCCTTTTAAGGGTCTTTTGGGGACTTTTGTGGACTTTTGTGGACTTTTTTTGGGTCTTTTGCAGGTATTTTGCGGGTTATTTTGTGGGTCTCTTGGCCGTCTTTTGGGAGATCTTTTAGGGTCTTTTGGAGGTATTTTAGAGGTCTTTTGGGGGACTTTTGGGGATCTCTTGGCCGTCTTTTTGGGGGTCTTTTTGGGACTTCTTATGGGGCCTTGTGGAGATCTATTGGGGTTCTTTGGGGTTTTAATGCTTGTGCGCCTTGGCATAGAACACTACAAGAACGTCGCGAAGTAGCTGACATACTCTTCGTGCACCAATTATTAACTGGAACGATCGACTCCCCCTCACTATTGGAAATGATTTCCCTTCACACTTATCCACGTTACCTTAGGTCTGTACCGCTCTTTTATCTCCCCCACCACCGCATCAATAAAGGCCATTTTGAACCAATCTCCAGAATGTTGCGTCTGGCCAACAATGCACAAAACACCCTTGACTTTCATTCCAGTATATCCTCCTTTAGAAACTCTCTCTATACCTCCTCTTGAATTCTTTGAAATAGGAGGGAGTATAAATTTGGTAAATATCTTGAATAACGCAGAAATTAATTTTCTACATTTTCTATGAACCACATTTGTTGAGTTTAGTGCCGTCATATTGAGGTAAACTGCATTTTTGTTTTAACTGTTATTTTGGAGTAGATAACGGCCCTAACTAAAAAAATTTTTCCTGGAATATGTAGGGAATTCTCCGTTATTCAAGATATTTACCAAATTGGTACCATCTTACATTCCAGAGATATTCACATTTTCGTAGCGTCCTAAAATTGTGTTGTGGTAACCCTGATTTCCAACACTTAGAAGTGAGGAATTCGCAAAAAATACTCTCCTTAGTTAGACCTAGAATCCTGAAAAATTGTATTGCTATGTGAGTTAGTTACTACTTTTGTTATTTTCCTGTAAGATCTTCTGTATGAAGTGATCATATGTTATACTACTGCTGTTTGGATTTTAAATTCATGGCTTTGAGGACTCTTGACAGACTAAAGTAGGTTTCACAGACTTTAAGAATCCTTGGGCGTATTTCTGGTTCCACGCTTTTATCTGCCGCTACAAGTGATCTCTTAACCTTCAGCATAACTTGTAAAATAAGTTTTTGTCATATACTTTTTACACATTGTTTTTATTTTAAAGCTTCCTAAATACGTTTTTCTTATATTTACCTTACCTTTTCAGACTTTTTGTGGAGTGTTTGGAGATTTCAAAAGGTATCAAAGCTTCAACTAAGCTTCTAAGGTAAGTTCTTTTTATGTAATTTATCTTCTAAAACTTTTTTTTTAATTTTTGAGTACTACGAAATGTTTTAACCCTTCAAATAAGCTTAAAAAATTGTATTTCCTATATGCCCTAGGACTTTTTAAGGAGCTTTTGGGTATTACAAAAGGCTTTAAAGCTTCACTTTAGTTTCTAAAATAGGTTTTTCTTGTGTTCCTTATTATTTAAAAAACAATTTCTTAGATTTTGAATTTTTTTAAAGTTTTAAAAGCTTTAACTAAGGCTCTAGAACCACTTGTTCTTATAAATCTTATCTTTTTAGACTTTTAACGCAGTTTTGGTATGCTACAAAATCTCATCTAAGACTTGAAAGTAAGTTTTTCTTGTGTACTTTTACTCTTTAAGACATTCAGACAATGTTTTTGGATATTACAAAAAGTTTTCAAGATTCAAATAAGCCTCTGAAATATGTTTTGCTTATGTATCTTATTTTTTAAGACTTTTTGTGGTGTTTTTGGTTATTAAACAAGGTTTTAAAGCTATAACTAAGCTTTTTAAAGTTTTTTTTATATGTACTTTATGTTTTGGGTCTTACTACACATTTTTTAATTTTTTAAAGCTTCAACTAAGCCTCTACATAGGATTTTCTTATGGTGCTTATCTTTTAAAACTTCAATTAACCCTTTTGAATAAGTTTTTCTTACGTACTTTATGTTTTAAGACTTAGTGCAAATTTTTTGGCTACATTTGGCAAAATGTTAAAAAGCTTCAACTAAGCCTAGAAATAGGATTTTGGATATGAAAAAAGGTCTTAAAGCTTCAGCAAAGCTTTTTAAATACGTTTTTCTTACGTATTTTATGTTTTGAGACTTACTACAAATTTTTTTGGGTACTACAAAAAAGGGTTTTAGGACCTGCATTGCGATTGATCGGGAAATTACTGACTGCTCAAAACTTGGTTTGAGTCAGTAGCGCAACCGACACAACGCCTCTGATAAGTAATGATCGAATAATGACGACTTTTGGCTATTGTACCCGGACTAAGATTGGTTTCTGGAATGTGAGGATCTCAAAATGCCAGATTTCTTCAACTGGAACGTGAGTTTCTTCGATATAATTTGGACATACTGGTAGTAAGTGAAGTAAGATGGGTCGACGCGGGAGAGTACCAATCCCTAACGTGTAACACTGTGCTACTCTACTCCGGCAAACCCAGTGCCCCTGAATATGGAGTGGGTCTGCTACTAACGCCAACAGCACGCAGAGGCCTAATTTCCTGACGCCCACATAGTGATATGATCTTATCGGCCAGATTTCGAATTAGAGTATGGCGCGTCTAGATCATACAGTGTCACGCCACAACGAATCCCCTCGACTAAGGATGAAAAGTACAACTTCTACAATCAGCTAAGCGTTTTATTCAACGGCCGAACGGTGATATTGTCATCGTGATGGGGGACTTGAATGCCAAGGTAGGCAAAAACAATGAATGACTCAGACATGTGATTGGGAAGAACGGCTTTGGCGAACAACCATCCAAGAACATTGGAAAGCTGTGAAAAATGTTTTCACATCTGGTGTGAAAAGTATTGTTGTTGGCTTACAGAGGATACCGGGAGGCGGATTGAAGAACGTATACTACTTAAAGCTCGTATGGTAGATACCCCAGCAGCAGTGGGGATCGAGCTAGAGTCCCTGTATCGAAAGAAAATGATAGACGTGCAGCGTAGTGTAAGACGTGGCAAACGTAATTATACTAACACCCTGGCCTTAGAAGCAGAGAAAGCAGCGAGCAGATGCGATAGCAGAACCGTTTACAGCATCACCAAAGAGCTGACAGGTGGTCACTGCTCTAGCCAACATCCGGTGAAAGGCCTAGATCGTGCCGTACTCGTTTTAGATGAGGATCAGCTCAAGCGATCGAAATAACATTTCTCTATGATCCTTCACCGTGTATTCGCCAACGATATGCACCCAAATCAAACGGAGCTACTGGAACTAACAATTTCCCGAATTAACACCTCAACTCCCAGTAAAGATGGGATCGATTGCTACCGCGATCAACGCACTAAACAACAACAAGTCGGTAGCAATAGATGGTATACCCGCAGAGCTTCTGCGTGCCGCTCCAACGACATCAGTAGAGCTTTTATATTCTCTTCTAGAGAGAGCTTGGGAGGCAGAAAGTTTCCCCGACGAGTGGAGTGGACTACCTAAAAAAGGTAGTCTTATGGAGTGCGAAAACTGGAGAGGCATTTGCGTTCTTCCTGCAGTTGCAAAGGTAGCCAAAGTAGTACTTGAGCGAATTAAAGAACATCTGAAAGATACACTCGATGCCGAACAAGATGGTTTCCGCACTGGATCCTCATGTGTAGACCACATCAACACTCTGCGGATCATTATTGAACAGTGCGTTGAATTCCTGTCACCACTGCACCTGCTGTTCATCGATTTTGAGAAGGCGTTTGACAGGGTCAACAGACAGTTTATCTGGCTTGCCTTGCCCGATAAACTAATAGCTATTATAAAAGTAACCTATGATGGCTCTAAATGTCATGTGCTGCTTAGAGGAAAGCTGTCAAAAGGAATTTGAAATCCTTAATGGGGTATGACAAGGTTGCATTCTATGGCCGAAACTTTTTTTGTTGGTGTTTAGCAATGTACTTCGCGCAGCTTTATCTTCTGGAAACGGAGGAATTCGTTGGACTCTAACATCTCAACTCAAACATCTGGACTACTCTGACGATGTTTATTTATTCTCGAATTTTTATCGTTTCTTCTACCAGCGGTGCCCAAGATAAAAAGCCAACTGCATGCCACCGCTCGTTAAATTCAACCGCAATACTCCTGGCGCTCTAAATGCTCATCAGTTTACCCTCAAGCCCATCTTCGGACGTACATTTAAGTTCAAGGATTCGTTTTTCAGCCGAATGATCTGTCTTCCCACGTCACTTTAATCCACAGGCATTTAAAACACAAGCTCATAGACATCTCCTCTTTTTTTCTCCTCCTTATCCTTAACGCCCATGCTGTACCAATCCTATAGTCACATATACGTAACAAAATAGAAAGAGACAACTCTATTGCGCATTTCTCTCTCACTCTTATGCTTTGGGGACAATTCAGCACCCCTTTCATACCAATGACTCTTAGGAACTTAATGATATGGAGTGGGTTCAGTGAATGTCGCACAGACTTTCGTGGTTCCCATATAGACGGTTCTCTGTCGGATCATTGCTCCGCATTCGTTGAGAAGGTTCCACGGGGTTTTCTCCGCTTCTCCACAAAGCCTGCAGCTGCCTTCCACATCTATTCTTAGCTTCTTTAGGTGCCCTTTTAGTCTACAATTATTTTTACATTAATTCTGCATTATCCCAGAAGCGAGCGAGACATCTTGGGGTTATAGTTCCCCAAAATTTCTTTTGCTTGTCGCAAGCCTGGGAGATTTTTCCATCGGTTGCAAAGCGGTTGCTCTACATATTCTGCGTATTTCTTCCCGCATTGTGTACTAAGTTATACCGCAGAATGCTTCTGGCCCTAGTAGCGTAGTTTCTGCCCGGTTTCTTATATGGCTGCAAAGGTCTTCTGTAAAGTTCCTCTGTAAAGGTCTTCTGAAATTAGGCAGACGAACTTTTTTTTAAATATTTTTACCAACATCTCCCACTTCCCACTTATCTACACTTGAGTTGATTTGCCCGCGCAACGATCTTCTCTGTAAAATGCGGAAAACAAATAGCTTTTCTGTAAAAACAGAAACTCATTTTCCATTTCTGTTGATTTATAACTCGTATACTATAAAAATAAAAAACGATTATGATATAGTAACTAATATTAAATTAAATTAAAAAGCTGCCACCTATTCAATTGCAATTGAATCGCCGTTATATTTCCTGTTTTGGCTCTTTGCTCCGCATCGCTAGCGCTGCGTGTGCACATTAAAAATTGCATTCACGCGATTTGAATCGATTTTACTTCCGTTTGTTGTTGTTGTTGTTGTTGTTGCTGTGCGGCTGCCTTTATCATTTAGCACAAGAGCGATCCTCTTGCTGCAAGTCTCGCTTTCAACTGGAAGCTACACTACTCTGAGTGAGTGTGTGTCTTAAATGGACAGCGTTACAGTGCGGTGAAAAGCCAATTTATATCTGGGCAGATCTTTGCGAGTTAGGAATTTCCCGCCGCAGGTGAAAAAGAAAATGAGTTCAATTACAATCCCAGTTGCCCGCCCCCTCGGCAAAAGCCATCACCATCATTCCAGCTCAGCTGAAATGGGAGAAGACGATCTACGCAATGGTATAGAGATGCACTTCTTCAGCTCGAATAATGTTGATGAAGCGATGCGTGTGTAGTTTGTTGTTGTTGTTGTTGCGGCGATATTGCCGCAAGACGGTTAAGCTAAATGCGCACAGTGTTGCGTCTGCATTGCCACTCACTAAGTCATTCATACACTTGCCGTGCACATCGGTGAAATAATGTCACCGCCTTATACCATGACCGTATAATGCCGCTTCCTGGATAGATGGATGGTCGGTTCGTTCCATGATAGTGGTTGTTGGTTAGATCGTCTAAGATGGTAATCTCATCTCAGCAAGCGAGATGTGCAACATTAGACACCGGTCGGTCGGTCGGTAGTTGTCTCACACAGAGAGTGTGTATAGTTTTCCTTCCATTCTTGAGTCGGAAGAAGGAAAAATACTCTCGCGTGCAACTTCTATCTGATGGAAATAGAAAGGAGGAGTGGTAGTGCCACTTTGTGCGCAATGTTATTTTGCATCGATGCCTCTTGCGTGGATGAAGGCACAAACTCGCTGTACGCTGGGCGAATGAGTCAAAGGCTCTGACAGACGGCCGACTAACATGTAAACTGTTGGCGGCGTCAAAGTGGGTAAAAGTTACAAAAATCGTAACAGCAGCAGCAGCAGCAGCTTTCCATGTACAGTGGGACATGTTGCAAAAGTGGCGAAAAGAATATACGAAAACTATGCGAAGAAGATGATTGATCATTCGAAAGCTCCCATTCTAGAACCGGACCTCTGAAACATACGAGGTGTTTCAGAGATCTGGTTCGAGGCTATTGCGATTTGAAATGCCCGAGGAAACACTCCTTATTGGGTACGCAGATGGTGTCGCTGGGCTCTTCGCTGCCCGTGACACAATGCAGGCTAAACTGAAGCTCAACATTGTGATGCGGACTGCAAAAAACTGCATTATTCCCGGCCAAACAGAGATTGCCATCATAACTGAAAATGTAGATCCAGACAATGTTATGGCCTTCTGGCAAGGTAACAAAAGGCTTTCTACCACAGGAAATCTGAGGCAGGCATAATGAAGTGCAAATGTTGGTCTTGCCGTTGGCAGGTTTCCACGGAATGGTAATGTGAGGCAGGCAGAGTGATTGCAAGTGTTGAGTAAAGGTCTTGCTGTTGGCAGCTTTCCAAGAACTGGTAATCAAGAG
Organism: Nephrocerus scutellatus; assembly: GCA_947095585.1. Lineage (NCBI taxonomy): Eukaryota > Metazoa > Arthropoda > Insecta > Diptera > Pipunculidae > Nephrocerus > Nephrocerus scutellatus. Next base: position 113,486,150 of record OX352763.1, read on the forward strand.
GCAGATGAACCGGGAGACTTATCGGTTGCGCAATCTCGTCGATCGTCGAAAAATCGAATACTACCTGAGAAAGTATCGAAGCATCTACCTGTGTAGAAGGGGAGCTACTTAACTGGAATGCCTGTTCTACCCAAGGAGGCCAGAACAGGATCCCGGTTGTATAACGAAATATTATGTTGTTCAGTCCAGGTGTCTCCAATGACGCAGATCAGACCTTTTTTTGTGTTACAGGTGGACTCAACCAAGAAGAAAAAGAGATCTTGAAGAAGAGGTCCGATAATGGTCCCCAGAGACTGTCTTTCTTTTTGTGATTCATGGGGAGAACACCTATAATAGGATAACACAGTATGCTGAGAGCAGCCTTGAATCAAAAAAGGTCGAAATAGACAGGAAGCGAAGAAAAAAATATCTTGAAGGAGAGGTCAGGTCATGGTCTCCGTCTTTGTATCTGGAGGAGGACATCTGAAATAAGATAGCACAGTATCCGGAGAGCAGCTCCGAATCGAAAAAGTTCGAAATGGACATGAGGCTATAGTCCATAATACTGGAGAGGGCCCATAGAAAGAATTGGAAAAAACCGCCTAACCCGAAGTAATGTGTTAAACGATGGTACCTGATGTATAGGTCGGCAGAAGAGGAGAGGAGTTGGTGTAGTCGGCAGCCTAGTAGTCGTATAAGCTTGAAAGTTTGTTCGTAAATGCATTTCACCACCCATATCCAAAATAAAAAAATGCACCAGTGGCGGGGCCTTCCATATAACCCGATTCCCACCTGGCTACCTCTAAGTTTTGCCACAATTCCTTTAATATAACTCTTTGAATAAACCACAAATTTTGAAAATTCTCTCCATATTACGTAGTATTCTAAAAACTATCTCCAAACAAAACGCAAAGCAAAGCTAAAATAAATGATATTATAACTTAAGTTGCTCAAAGTGGCACATAAAATAAATCATTATTAAGACTCAACTACAATAGATAAACGTTTGCAAACATAAGCTAGTGTCAAAACCGGAATATATGTTTCCATAAGTTTCAAAAAGTAGAAAACACATTACAATAATGTAATTTCACCAACTTAACTACTTGTCATCTGTCCATTCATTTTTATTTATAAAAGACCAACTGTCAAAATTACATACAACTCTGTACAAATTTCAGAAATTCATACCTCCATAGATAAATGTTTGCAAATATAAGCTAGTGTCAAAAAAGGAATATGTGTCTTACGTTTTGTTTAAGTTTACAAAAATAAAAAAACACCTTAATGCATCAAGCTACTCAAAGTGACCCACAAAAAGCAAAAGTAATAAAATAACCTGCTTTTCTTTGAGGTACTTATTTTGTACTAACTCTGTACGAATTTCAGAAATTCATTCCTCGCCAGTCCATTAATGAATCATTATAAAGACTCAACCATAATAGATAAACGTTTGCAAACATAAGCTAGTGTCAAAACGGGAATATATGTTTTATGTTATCTTTAAGTTCTCAAAAGTAGAACATCTCACAATAATTGAATTTAGCCAACTTAACTATCTGTCTTTTGTCTACCAATTTTTATTTATAAAAGACTTCCACTGTCAAAATTACGTACATATTTTGCTCTGTAAAAATTTCAGAAATTTATGCCTTGCCACTGCATTAATAAATCATCATTAAGACTTAACTGTAATAGATAAACATTTGAAAACATAAGCTAGTGTCAAAACGGGAATATATGTTTTATATTATCTTTAAGTTCACAAAAGTAGAACACCTCACAATAATGTAATTTATCCAACTTAACTATCTTTATTTATAAAAAAGACTTCAACTGTAAACTTAACTATGTCAACTGTGAGCTTAACTTTCTGTCATTTGTCCACCAATTTTTATTTATAAAAGACTTCAACTGTCAAAATTACGTACAACTCTGTACAAATTTCAGAAATTCATACCTCCATAGATACTACTCTACTCAAAGTGACCCACAAAAAGCAAAAGCAATAAAATAACCTGCTTTTCTTTGAGATACTTATTTTGTACTAACTCTGTACGAATTTCAGAAATTCATACCTCGCCACTGCCTTAATGAATCATTATTAAGACTCGACCGTAATAGATAAACGTTTGCAAACATAAGCTAGTACCAAAAAGGAAATATATGTTTTATTTTATCTTTAAGTTCTCAAAAGTAGAACACCTCAGAATAATGTAATGTAGCCAACTTAACTATCTGTCATTTGTCCATCAATTTTTATTTATAAAAGACTTCAACTGTCAAGTTAACTAACTGTCATTTGTCCATCAATTTTCATTTATAAAAGAACTCAAATGTCAAATTTACGTACGTATTTTGTACCAACTCATACCTCGCCACTACATTAATGAGTAATTTTTAATACTCAACCGTAATAAACTTTTGCAAACATAAGCTAGCGTCAAAACAGGAGTATATGTTTTATGTTAAATTTAAGTTCTCAAAAGTAGAACACATGGCAATAATTTGTCGATAAATTTTTATTTAAAAAAGACTTTAACTGTCAAAATTACGTATGTATTGAACGCACACACGCTCAAATTTTAAGAGAGCTACGACTTGAATGTTAACCTTATCAGTGCATATTATTCACCCTGCCCCACTGTATGTCTTCTGTCTAACGATAGACACAGAAATGAACTGCAATGATCACCTTAATGATGATGATGAGATAAAATCCCACGAATCTAGTAAACATCTCCACTGTGATCTGCAATGCAATGTGCTACATATTCGATTCGATGCCCGCGGGGACGTCCAAATAGGCAAAAGAGAATAATTTCGCCCGCAGTAGAGTCTTATAGCACGACGGCTGGCAAAGGAAATCAACTTTGATAGTTGGTTAGTAGTTAGTAGTTGTTGTGTTTGTTTTCTTTCAGTTTTATAGATCGATCTACCTCAAGTCCTCCAAGTGCCTCCATTAAACGATCGATCTCACATACTGTGTTCCACGATGTTACCTGCCTGATGCGATGATACCCAGAGTTACTATTTCATTTGCATACATACGAGTACACTCGTTGATCCGGATTAGGTTCACCTTGTTATTATGTTACAGATTCGTGTATGTACGTCAATGGAAATCACTTTTAAGTGGTACCTACTTTGACACTGATGACGTCGAGATATGAGTTGACGCCCAAATGGAACAATTTCATTTAAAATACAGTCGAGTATCAAGGATAATAATAATTAATGGTTTGTATAGATACACAAGATACAGGATGGTTAAGATTCAACGAATTTCTCAAGATTAAGGTTAACATTTAGGTAAATATCGTACTGTGATTATGGATTTTTGTTTTATGTACAAAATGTGTCACGTCACTTAACAATTCACAAATGATTTTGAACTGAGATGATATCGCATGCGACTCTCGAGCATGGAGCCCGACTACATACGTGGAATATGAAACTTATTGTATGAAGCAAATTCGCATGGTTAAGCAGCACAGCAGAGCACAGGCGACAACACAACGAACAGCCTCTTATGAAATAATGCAAAATGTTTATTATTTTATTTAGCATATAGCATATACTGTCTGCTTATATTACAATAAACATTTCATATACTTTTCCATATACATCCATCTACAAGACAAGGAAAATGGAAGGGAATTGAGTGATTGGCGATGTGATTCGAATGCGAATGACGTTGGTTGCGCACAAAGACAAAGAGCAAGGATCATGTTACCATTTCATAGGGTTTTGTTGTATATATCTTTTTTTAATATAATACATATGTCAACAATGTACTTTACTCGTAACTGTAGTTAAAGTTGGTATCTTTAATAATGACATATCTCTAGATACCAAGCAAAGAAAAGAAGACACCCGAAAGTGCAAAAGTCTCGCAACAAATGAACCTGTCAGCATTTTCCGCAGCTGTTCTGCAACCATTTTTTATAAAAATTAACAAAATACAAATAATATAATATAGTGCATCGAATTACGTCTGTCATGGCGTTTATCGTTGGTTAGGATACTCATATCTGTCTGGTATCGATTTTATTGTTTGTTTAGCAAAACCAAGTAGCAAATTAATACCCAAAACGCTACAGAAGCGAAACAATAACAACAGCAAATAATACAAAGATTACAATTCAATTCAACTGAAACTAATATGTAACAGACTAATAGCTACAAACTCGATACCACATTACCCGAACAAAACATAGAAATTCTTGCGATAATGTAAACAGAAATAAACAAGCACAGGGTGTATCATAATGACTCAAAAAACATAAAGGGATGATTCTTGAATACATAAGGATGTACAAATCGTTTGCGAGAAGGGGAAGATGTACACTCATAGTACCACAGTACCCGCGAACAAAACATAGAAATTCTTGCAGAGTCAAAGGGCGATAATGTAAACAGAAATAATCAAGCACAGGGTGTATCATAACGACGTAAAAAAACATAAAGGGATTATTCTTGAATTCATAAGGATGTACAAATCGATTGCGAGAAGGGGAAGATGTTCACTCATAGTACCACAGTACCCGAACAAAACATAGAAATTCTTGCAGAGTCAAAGGTCGATAATGTAAACAGAAATAAACAAGCACAGGGTGTATCATAATGACTCAAAAAACATAAAGGGATGATTCTTGAATTCATAAGGATGTACAAATCGTTTGCGAGAAGGGGAAGATGTACACTCATAGTACCACAGTACCCGCGAACAAAACATAGAAATTCTTGCAGAGTCAAAGGGCGATAATGTAAACAGAAATAATCAAGCACAGGGTGTATCATAACGACGTAAAAAAACATAAAGGGATTATTCTTGAATTCATAAGGATGTACAAATCGATTGCGAGAAGGGGAAGATGTTCACTCATAGTACCACAGTACCCGAACAAAACATAGAAATTCTTGCAGAGTCAAAGGTCGATAATGTAAACAGAAATAAACAAGCACAGGGTGTATCATAATGACTCAAAAAACATAAAGGGATGATTCTTGAATTCATAAGGATGTACAAATCGTTTGCGAGAAGGGGAAGATGTACACTCATAGTACCACAGTACCCGCGAACAAAACATAGAAATTCTTGCAGAGTCAAAGGGCGATAATGTAAACAGAAATAATCAAGCACAGGGTGTATCATAACGACGTAAAAAAACATAAAGGGATTATTCTTGAATTCATAAGGATGTACAAATCGATTGCGAGAAGGGGAAGATGTTCACTCATAGTACCACAGTACCCGAACAAAACATAGAAATTCTTGCAGAGTCAAAGGTCGATAATGTAAACAGAAATAAACAAGCACAGGGTGTATCATAATGACTCAAAAAACATAAAGGGATGATTCTTGAATTCATAAGGATGTACAAATCGATTGCGAGAAGGGGAAGATGTTCACTCATAGTACCACAGTACCCGCGAACAAAACATAGAAATTCTTGCAGAGTCAAAGGGCGATAATGTAAACAGAAATAATCAAGCACAGGGTGTATCATAACGACGTAAAAAAACATAAAGGGATTATTCTTGAATTCATAAGGATGTACAAATCGATTGCGAGAAGGGGAAGATGTTCAATCATAGTACCACAGTACCCGAACAAAACATAGAAATTCTTGCAGAGTCAAAGGTCGATAATGTAAACAGAAATAAACAATCACAGGGTGTATCATTATGACTCAAAAAACATAAAGGGATTATTCTTGAATTCATAAGGATGTACAAATCGTTTGCGAGAAGGGGAAGAGGTTCACTCATTGTACCACAGTACCTACCCGCGAACAAAACATAGAAATTCTTGCAGAGTCAAAGGTCGATAATGTAAACCGAAATAAACAAGCACAGGGTGTATCATAATGACTCACAAAACATAAAGAGATGATTCTTGAATGCATAATGGTGTACAAATCGATTGCGAGAAGGGGAAGATGTTCACTCATAGTACCACAGTACCCGAACAAAACATAGAAATTCTTGCAGAGTCAAAGGTCGATAATGTAAAAAGAAATAAACAATCACAGGGTGTATCATTATGACTCAAAAAACATAAAGGGATTATTCTTGAATTCATAAGGATGTACAAATCGATTGCGAGAAGGGGAAGATGTTCACTCATAGTACCACAGTACCCGCGAACAAAACATAGAAATTCTTGCAGAGTCAAAGGGCGATAATGTAAACAGAAATAATCAAGCACAGGGTGTATCATAACGACGTAAAAAAACATAAAGGGATTATTCTTGAATTCATAAGGATGTACAAATCGATTGCGAGAAGGGGAAGATGTTCAATCATAGTACCACAGTACCCGAACAAAACATAGAAATTCTTGCAGAGTCAAAGGTCGATAATGTAAACAGAAATAAACAATCACAGGGTGTATCATTATGACTCAAAAAACATAAAGGGATTATTCTTGAATTCATAAGGATGTACAAATCGTTTGCGAGAAGGGGAAGATGTTCACTCACAGCGGTGGATGTAACTTCTTCAGCGGAAGAAACGTGGTTTTGACTTTAAATCACTTTCCACACATAAATTGCATCCTAACTACGAGTAAAGGATTGATTTGTCTTTTTCGAAAGAAAACTAAGCACCAAACATGATATAATTCCCGTTTCTTACATTTTTAAAATCCTTTATAGATTGGTAGGACGTCAAAATCTAACTTTTTTATTTTTATTTGAAAAATAACGTGACTATCTCGAAAATTGCCATACGGTAAATGTTTTCTATATGATAGAGTATATTAGCCCAATGAATTTTCTACAAATTCTTGGTGCAATGTTTGTCTTTTCATCAAGAAGAGGCTAAGAGCAAAAGTTTCTAAAAGGAATGGTAAGAACAAATAAAAAAAAATACAAATAGAATTTTGAGAGGCAGAGAAAAATTTCAGTAGTACCACAATATTTTATATTCATACGATTTTATAACAATACGACGGCGGTGACATCTGTAGGAAGGGTTAATTCCGGAGCCTACCAAAGCTTGCTCGAAACCTCTCGAGAAATGCTATGGCGCATCAAGTGCCGAAAACCAGTGGCACCAGTGGCAACAACCCATTAGAATCTACCCAATTCATATTCAAGATTTCACGCAACTACAACGAAAAAATTTAGTTTCTCAAGAGCTGCTTCTGAGTTCTACATGCCCCAGAATAGAGTCCTATCGTGATAAGCAATTACATTCAGTTCTGAGAAGAAAGACGACTGACTGGGGATAAAGATTAATATTCCACTGTCAATAAATTAACGGTCCGGCAGATCCAATGTTCACCACATAAGCGCCGCTGTTCCTCTGGTGTTCTCTCATCATTTAACAAAAACCCACCTGTTCTACTGGACACAGATGATCGTAGGTCAGACCAAGTTTTGGCTAGATGAACATCCCCAAATACCCAGATTTTATGGATGCCAAACTGAATGAAATCTAATAAGGGGTTATTTTGTCAGTTACCAGGATCGTATATATCGATCGAATGATTCTGGTCGACTGTTGCGGCGGGGAAACAGCCGCTTGGCTGAAAGAGCACGCTCCGACCTTTTCCACATGGAAGGGACCGAGGCTAGTGGCGAACCAATAATAATATCGGTGTTCCTCCCACGAAGCAATCGGCAAGGAATGGAGAGATCCATTTCCGTGGTCGGAGCGCAGAATGAGGGGCTCCACACAAAATCGTGGAAGGTGATCGGTTGCCGGGAGGAAGGAGATGGCACACTCGCTACCATCTCCATCGACTCCCACAGCCGAAGTCTCCACTATGGAGGACCTCGCTGCCCTTCCCCAACAGAGCATCTCACTTGAGCAGTTGGAGGAGGCCCGACTCCTAGCGGAAGACGAGCTGCTGGAGGATATCCATCACCTCGAGTTAGAAGCGGGAGAGGGGCAATCGCCACCTCCAGATCTATAGGAAGATTAGCCAGCACAAAATAGCCCAGGTGAACATCCACAAGGCCAAAGGGTCAGCCGCAGTAGCAATGAGAATGTTCACCCGTCAAAACCTAGGGCTTGTGTTGGTCCAAGAAACCTGGTGCTACAGGGGACAGATCCGAGGTCTGTCTAGTAAAAACTGCAAAGGTAATTTAAGACTTTGGGCATGAGGCCCCTCGGACCTGCGTCATCATAAGAAATAGTATTAACCATCTATCTCTTTCATAATTCAAAACTAAGTGAGAACCATTTCTTCACAATCGATAATTCTCAAAGGGCTTCATGTTAGGACCTTCAAAGATATCTTTATCAATGACATGAAATATAATCACAACTTAACTGCAAATTTGCCGACTTACGATTTCAATTTCCATAACGGGTGGTTATCAAAAATATAGGTTTCCGGTTGTTTTTTTGTATATCTACGAGTATTACATGCGAATATGTCAACTACCAATATTCATATTTTAAAATCACTGAACGACAACCAGTATTTACCTTGAATCAACTAAAATATAAAAATTCTATATTTGTTTTTAAAATAATACACGAACAGCCAGACAATAATGGATGATAATCATGATAATGACAGTCAATTACAGGTTTTGTTTGTAATTTCTTCAAAATAAAAACCCACTTTTTTGTTCGACTGGAAAAAATGAACTTTTTTCGTGCTTGGAAACTTAAAGCATTCCACAAATTACTGAAATTGCTTTAATTGTTGTCAGAAATAAAAAAAAGTAGTAAATGATACAAATTTAAATCTAATTTTAATAAAGATGGCATCATTTTTTTTAATTTTTTACGCAATTCTCTTAATGTTTGCAAATCAGGCGGTCGACTGGTAAAATTGCTTATTAAAGAAACCATGTAGACATACATATATTATTTTTAATAACTTACTTAATCTTCGCTACTTCCAAATTTGCTGGAAAATATCGGGGTTTTTCCAATCATACGGAAAAAGAAATATCCTTTTGAGCCGACAACTTAAAGTCCTATTGGTCCCAGGCCTTATCTTGGGAATGTACCTGAAGTGGTTATTGGCAAGTAAATTTTGGGATAGACAAACTACAAAACATTCAATATAGCTTATGGTCTGCCACAAGGTACAGTAAAGGCGCCAGTCCTGTTCATTATATATATATCTGAAGATTTCAGATATCAACTGGCATCTGTATGATAAGAGGAAAACTGCCGCTTGTTTAGGGGATATTGAAAAAGCCTTCGGCACGGTCTGCACCAAAGTGCTAATTTATAAAATTATTAAATCCATGTGCCCACATCATTTAATCAAAATTCCTTTATCAATGATATATGAAAGGAAATTTGGTCTGACGGATAGATAAACTACAAAACATTCAATATCGCTTATGGTCTGCCACAAGGTACAGTATAGGTGCCGGTCCTGTTCATCATATATATTTCTGAAGATTTCAGATATCAACTGGCATCTTTATGATAAGAGGAATTCTGCCGCTTGTTAATTAAGGCTAATTTTGAGTCCATTAAATGAAATTCGTTTCTAATTTTTTTAAAAAATAAATTATAGTTGAGTGGTTTTACCAAATGGTAAGAGACTGAGACTGAAGTTGATACTTTTTACTCAAAACTTGATACACATTAATTCATTTTATTAAAAATTAATAGAATTAGTTCATCTTACGATGATAAAATATAAAACATTTCATTTCGCCGGTTACGAAGCACAAGTGAACATTTCATTTTTCACATTTGTATCACTAGTTGTGCCCTTGCAAGCTTTGACTTTAAATATGGATCTGGGTGAGGAATTGCTAATTTGAAGGACCTAGAGTAGTTCGTCCGCAGAGGAGGGTTCAGTTGGGATCCAGGTGCGAGCTGTCGATCGGCTTGGGATATCCTCCTTCGCAGCGACCTCGAGCTTAGCGCCCGGCCAAACATCTCCTAGACTGCTAATGTCTTGTTTATAGAGATCGCGAGAACTCAAGTCATCACACGCGGTTAGCTTAATACGGCCTTGAAGCCAGCCGCCATCGCGAGTGATAGGAGGTGGTGTCGTTGCGATATATCCCAGCGATTACGATTCAGTCCTTAAGGACATCACTGAAGGACCTCTGAAATGTTACGATGGAGTGACTAAGTGTGCTGGTGTTGTGCATCTAAAACCTTTTGAAATCGAATCGATTTCCTCCACCGATCGATATCGATGTCGCTTAAACGTATTGAGCTGATCCGTTATTCGTGCTTGTCATTAATAACATTTTAGCTTGGCGACCTGCTTCGTCGTTCTGTTGGTCTCTGGAATTTCTCCGAGGGCCTTCAGTATCCATACTGAAGTACGCCGTTCCTTGTACGATCATCTAGATGGAGTGCGTTGTCGCGAACATCCATCAGATGCGCCTACAAGCTTACTGGCAGCGGAAGGGCCATGAGGTGTCACAATATTACTCCTGCAAGTAGAAGACCTAACTGTCAAAGCTGACCTGCGCTTGGCGGCAATAGTTAAACCACTACCCACCGTTGCAGGAGCATAGCCGCTAGACGATCTAGATGGAGCGTGTTGTCACGAACATCCACCAGATGCGCCTACAAGATTACTGGCAGCGGAAGGACCAAGGAATTGCGAGATGTAGAATTGGAGGAGGTTTAATATGGGAGGGGGGAGAGAGGGTGATGCGCGACCTTTGGTTTCCGATTAACCTGACTATTCCAGGTATTCCTGTATATACTATGGTAACACAATATAAACGTTAATTCCTTAATTCTCTCTTTTAAATTGTTATTTTACAAAAGCAAGATGCTGGAAGCTTCTGTGTATAAGTGTTACAAGTGTAGCAAAACTAATACCGAAGTAATAATCTCATAGAACCAGATTTGCCAAAATATGACTTGGCACGCCAGTTGATAAAGATCTGTTAAACATGACAAGGTATTAGGATAACCTAAATTCCTTGAAATGGTCAAGTTGCTTGCTTGTCATGTTGCATATGCCGCTCCATTCAATCATTCATTTCGACCAGAAGGCAACAATCGATAGAGTGCATCAACACCAACCAAGCAGCCTTTTTCGTTGTGTGCGTTACTTGAAACAATTATTGTTCTTCCAGCTCTGTCAAGACATTAACCCATTAAAAACCAGAAATTTACTTTATGACCAAAAGATATCTGTAAGTAGGGAACTTGTCGTGTCGTGACGGCGACCAATATGAGTACTGTCCACCAATGTGGCGGCTTCATTTGCAGTCAGCCTCCTCGACGAAATTCTTAGGAAATTTCTGCAATTTTCCATTTTTGGGAACAAACTATTAGTTTTCGATCTTGCTGGCTTTTATGTGTGAGTGCATTGCGTAAGTGTTAGGTATATGTGTGTGTGTCTGTAGCTGCATATCCGTTTAGAACGTCATATTCTCGCCGGAGCAATGGCAGTGTCTGTGGTGCCAAAACTAGATCAGTTTCACTGTCTGCGCGGGTTTTTTCTTCTTCTTCGTCTTCACCACTTTGGATATGTATTTCATAGAAAAAGTCATGACGGTATCTGCGCACTGTTGAGCTACTCTGCATCGGTACAGGGCTAGAGAACATCGAACTGCGATAGGAGTTCACCTTGAAAGAGGTGTAACATCGCGAGCTACTGCAGCCAGTGCTTGTTGGTGCTGCATACAAGACTGAGAATGAGAAAAATTGCACACGATCTGTGACACAAGGTACAAGAGTATTTGTATATAATATAGACAAGAATATCTGTATATAACAGCGTCATTACATGCATAAGTGTACGTACGAAATGAGTGCTGCACTTATTTAAAAGAAAAGTAAACGACCGCGATTTGTTCGAGTCTTAAAGTTTTACGTCTCCATGTGATGATTCTGGGTATGCAACGTGTTGCTTGGGTCTATTCTAGAACCACTTTTTTAATGCCTTAGAGGGAACCGTTTGATCAACATAATTTTTTTGATGACGCTTGTTTTTTACTAGACATGGTCATGATTGTATTTGTGCGGGTTCATTTGAATAGGAAAAGTTGCTCCAGACCTCGAAATACCTTTTGTATTCACAGTGTCTCTACAAGTTAAACGTCTTGGTAAAGAAGGAAGCTTAAGATGCTTAAAAATAAACGATTTCGTCAAGGATGCTATGCTAATTTTTTATATTTTGCTTTGGGTATTATCTTCTTGATATTAGGTTCTTAGATGATGGTTTCTATCACAGCTAAATAGGGTTAAATAATAAGTGTTGTCATGTGTGAAAAGTTTGAATAAGTTTAGGAAAATGATGTGGGTGACGTTCAACAAAAATCTGAAAAATTACTTGAGGGACTATTAAACAAAGACCCTATAGAGAGATTATAAGGAAAACCAATTCAGAAGCTTAGGAGATTAGATAGAAGCTGGGATCCTATTGCTGCCAGTCAAAACACGTTACGCATTGTACCAAACAACTAACCAAACTTAACAATCCAATCATCTTCAAAGCCTTCATTAGTAAGCTCTGGTAGATATAAAGGGCTCTTCAATTGGGACACCCCATTTTTCCAATAGGGTTTCTTGGCTTTGCCTGAAGTAAGCTGCGGTGTGTTCGGGGCTTCAACTAGACCATAAATAAGACAGTAAATCAAGCTTCTCAGCTCGTCATATAGATAGTTGTAATTCAGACGGAATTAGATTAAAAGGACTTTAGATTAATTTCTGTTCCAATTTTTAAACGTTTTCATTCATTACAGGTGCAAGATGCGTCACAAATTACGCCATCGCAAGCCAAGCGCTACCCAATTGTTTTGAAACAATTCCCATCAGATTCTGACTGGTAGAAGCCGAGATATACGAGTAGACAAACCGACAAACGCACGCTGAACATTTTTTCCTGTCCTCTGATTATGCAGCAAGGCTTGGCGTTTTCTCAAACAACTTCTGCAGAAGCTGCATGGACGAAGAGGAAGAGGAGACCATTCTCCACCTTCTCTGTATGTGCCCAGCCACCTTAACAACTCCATCTGGGAGCTTTATTTTACAATGACCTTAACGATCTAACTAACACTGACATTAGTAGTCCCTTGCGCTTCATACGAAGATCCAAATGGTTCAGCGAGTAGGCGGGAAAAGTTCTGTCGATTTATTTGGTATCACAAGAGTGAAGGTCTAAGTGTGTAGGGTTTTCCGCCGACAGTAACTTTCACCTAACCTATCCTAGTGTTAGCTTCGCCATTCGGGCTCTCAGTAATAATATTTGGCACAACGGACCGTTGTGGTACAGGGCCTATCTTCTCGTGATCACTTACGTTGTGCGTAATATATTTTTGCACACAAAGGGAATGGAACCTACAAATTAGTGCCGTTTCCGAAAGGCGAAATGAGAAACTTTCGATGGTAGTTCTTACTCTCGGACAAGGGGGACCCTTGAAAAATCAATCTACGAGTATACCTGCCATTTATTGCACTTCAACAACGTTTTCAATTTATACCAATGTTTTTTTTATCAAATTTCGCATTCGTTTGCGACAACTTTACGTGCGCTAGTTCCAAATTTCAGTCGGAGAACTCGTGAAGAACAATTGAACGTCTGGTGGAAACATTTTAGTCATCATATGTTCCCGTGCCAACAATACAAAGAAACGTAAGTAGTGCAAAGAGTATCCGGATAGAGTTACCGTATAGCCGTCCGTTCAAGTAAAGTTCCTAATTTGTCGAGTCCGCTTCGAGCTCAGACATTTGACATCCCTGTGACCAGTTTGTGACGAATTATTGCCAAAGTCTTGGGCGTGCATAAGATCGCTTTAACCCAAAAAATGAAGCCGGACGATCATCAGCTTCTACGTCCCTTCATTGAGTAGGGTCTAAAATGACTAAATCCTTCTCAGCGACGAATCGCATTTCTAGCCGAATGGCTTCGTTAATAAGCAGAATTGAAGCATTTTGCAAAGTAAGAAGACCATCGGCGATAGAATGCAACCTTGTGTTACCCGACTAAGAATCTTGAATTCCTCTGGCAGCTTTCATCTATGCAGCACATGACATTTAGAGCCATCAAAGGTTGCTTTAATAATAGCTATTAGTTTATCGGATATGCATCTCCTGCGCAAGGGGAGCCAGATAAACTGTCTGTTGACACTGTCTTCTAAACGCCTTCTCAAAATCGATGAACAGCAGGTGTAGTTGTGACTGGAATTCAGCGCACTGTTCAATAATGATCCGCAGTGTGTTGATGTTGTCGACACAGGAGGATCCAGTGCGGAAACCTGCTTGTTCGGCATCGAGTGTATTTTCCAGATGTTCCTTAATTCGCTCAAGTACGGCTTTGGGTATTTTTGACCTTTGCAACTGCAGGAAGAACGCAAATTACCTCTTCAGTTTTCGCACTCCATAAGACTCCCTTTTTTAGGGAGCTTGACAATCATTTCCTTCTTCCACTCGTCGGGGAAACTTTCTGCCTCCCAAGCTCACTCTACAAGAGGATATAAAAGCTCTGCTGATTTCGTTGGAGCTGCACACAGAAGCTCTGCGGGTATACCATCTAGTCCTACCGACTTGTTGTTCTTTGGTCGCGGTGCGATCTCATCTTTACTGGGAGTTGAGGTGTGAGTTAGGGAAATTGTTACTTCCAGCAGCTCCGTTTGATTTGTGTGCATATTGTTGGCTAATGCACGGTTAAGAACCATAGAAGAATGCTCCTTCCATCGCTTGAGCTGATCCTCATCTGAAACGAGCACGGCACCATCTAGGCCTTTCACCGGATGTTTGCTAGAGCGGTGAACACCTGTCAGCTCTTTGGTGATTCTGTAAACGGTTCTGCTATCACACTTGCTCGCTGCCTTCTCCGCTTCTGAGACCAGGGTGTTAATATCATTACGTTTCTCACGTCTTACACTACGTTGCACTTCTATCATTTTCCTTTGACACAGGGACTCTAACGCAATCCTCGCTGCTGCTGTGGTATCTACAACACGAGATTTAAGTGGCTTGTGTTCTTCAATCCGCCTTCAGGTATCCTCGGTAAGCCACATGCTGTGCCCTGTCTTTTTGTTCGCTGTTTATTAACAACCTGCCTGCTTTCAGCTGTATTACAGCCTTGCTTAAAATTACCATGGCATTTGCTTTAGACTCTATCAACTACAGGCTATTGCTGAACCGTAATTTTAGTTTTTCTCTGACTGCAAATGAACATGTTTTGGCCAATCGACTACACATTCCCAAATGTTTACTTTTCGACAGCTTTCACAAGGCGTACCTCAAGAATCAGTACTTGGTCCAATTTTGTTTCCACTGTTTATTAATGACTTCCCAATTTTAAGCAAGGCTGTAATACAGCTGATGACATCCGACAGAATATTGTCAAAGATGAAATGTCTATAATGACTCGTTTTAACTTTTTCAAGGCTTTTGACTCTATCAACTACGAGCTATTGACAAACAAGCTCAACCGTAATTTTAGTTTTTCTCTGACTGCATATAAACATGGTTTTGGCCAATCGACGCATTCCCAAATGTCTATATTTCGAGTTTTCACAAGGCGTACCCTAAGGTTCAGTACAAGGACCAATTTTTGTATCGTTACTTATTAACGATCTCACAGTCGTAATTAATAAAAATGCAGCGCAAACGTCTTGTATATTATTGCCGATGGTATCAATGTCATCCATATAAGACATTAAAGTGAATGTTTTGTAAAAAACATCTAAAGGTCATGATGGTCTTTGTCTTTTAGCATCGGTCTAAAAAAGTCACTCTGTCTCAACCTTGATTAGCATCAAATTACCGTATCATTTTCTTTCTAGTTTGGTCGTAGGTTTTTGTCTTCATTTTAAACGTGGAACCTGTTACTTAGGAAAGGTAGTAAAGCGTTGTGTTTTTTTTTGAGCTATGACAGCCAGCTCAGATGTTATATGAAAATCCTAATTATGCAGAACGAAGATTAACAACAATTAGCTTGGTTGCTCTTCTCTATCTCTCTGTCTCTTTTATGTTTAATCGATAATCAATTTGCATTTGATTTGGATTTTAAGAAGCAAACAACCGATAGGCGAAACTAATGCTATGCTTTCCGCGCTACCATCTATCTCATTGATAGTCGAGAGTAACAGCGGATCGCCTGAACGACTGGCTCAAATTGTTAATTAATTTGCGCATTGTTAGGTCTTAAACATTTTAATCAGTCATTTTGAAAGTTGTTCACTGTTGTTGTTGTTTTAGTACAATTCGTTACGTTGATGTTTTTCTTTTTCTATCTTTTTTTTTTTGTTTTGCCGCGCAGATATAACCCGGATTGTTGTTTTGAACTTTTCAAATCGGGTTCTCTTGCGATTTATTGCTTTTTTACTATTCGGGTTCTGTTGCGATTTATTGCTTTTTTACTATTTCGTTGCGTTGTGGCTTTCGATTATTCAGCCTGCCTGCCTGCCTGCCGGTGCCCGATGGTAAATATTAAAAAACGATCAATTATTTCTTATCTTCAGTTTGGAAGTTTGGTTTCTTGTTTTCGCGTAGTTATTAATAAATTAATAAATTATTGATAAAATATAACTTTGGAATTAAGTTCAGCTTTTTAACAGTTTGAGATACTTTTAATGAGTCTCTTGGTGCGTTTATACGACAGCTAAGACAGTAAAATACCAAATACATTTGTAGCAACGGTAAGGCTAGGCGCATATTAGTGAGCGGCGCTTTAATATGCGCCTAGCCTAAACCCATAACATGGCTATCGTTCAGACCACTCAAATAACGACTCCAATTGAAAAAATTGGAGAGCAGTTCAAAATATCAAAGAAATATCAAAATTCTACAGACGATCTTGGGATGTTGAGATGTTTAACATCACTGCAAGTTTGGTGTCTAGAATGTTTACGATGACGATGAGGAAAAAATTACCGCGTTCAATGTTATAGGCACTTTTTGAGCTTTGTGAATACATTTCACTGTACCATCTGTAACTGCAGAAAGTGAATTTGGGTTCATTAGTATAATCCTGATGGATTCTGACCCCACTAGAAGTTTAAAGCTGCAAATATCATGGCAACATTCTTTTCGGACTGACAATAAATCCTATTTAACCGGTTAAAACCAGTACGCTAATCTGCTTAGACGCTTAAGAGAATCTATTAAAAGGTAGGGTGAGTTTAACAGAAGACAACACACCGGTTTACAAGGCTCAAATTGACTTGGCTACAAAGTCAGTCATGTGGCGCTTTCTACGACTAAGCTCATCCACCTTACAGTTCTGACTTGGCATCCAGCGTTTATTATAATTTCCCATATTTTAAGAAAGATTTACGTATAAAAGCTGGAAAAGCTACGGGCGAACATAAGAATACAAGAGATTGTTGGTATCAAAGAATTGAAAAAAAAAAGAAAAATAATAAGACTTTCAAGTAGTTAATCATCAATTAAAGAATGGTATTCCACAAGGATCTCTACTTGGGCAACTGCTATTTCTAATTTGCAATAATTCTTTGTTTGGACAAAACTTTGAAGATAACTCCAAATCGTTTGCAGATAACATAATGAGTTTGTCATTACGAGCGTACCATTTTATGTTTTGGGGATAAAACAAACTTTTTCTGGGTGAGAGTACCTTCGATGTCTTTAATTATGGAACACAAAATGTCCTCCATGGAAACGCATACACAAGTAAATACGCTGAACCCATTTTTTCATGGCATAAATTGGACGATATACCGACGTTCGATGCGATATCGATTTTGGTTCTAATGTCATCAAGATCTCTGGCTTACTGGCATAGAACGTGAAAATGACAACGACCCAAAGAAAAAAGAGGTGTCAAATCAGATCAACGAAGTCGTAAATTGACTGCCTGATTCTGAAGGTAAAACGGTCTCCAAACTTCGACTTCAATGACTAGCAAATAGATTACCTAAATAAAAAGTAGTCGTTTCGACTTTAAATTTTGAAGTGACGAAATGAATTTATTAAATTCTCTATATTAACTTCATTTTCCCGTGGCACGGATGTCGGTCGGCAGTCGGACGTCTGTCGTGGAATCTTGCGATCAATTTTTAACCCACTTCCCAAAGCCCGATTTTATTGAAATTTTGCACACATGTGTATTTCCGGAGACAACACTTTCTATTAAACTTAGAGTACCATCGATGTCTTTAACAGAAACGCATATCCATGTGAATGTGCTGAACCCAATTTTTCATGACTTTATCGCATAAATCGGAAGATATGCCGACAATTATGCGTTCGATATTGGTTCTGAGGTCGTCAAGGTCTCTGGCTTACTGGAATAGAACGTGGAATTACAAAGACCCAAAGAAAAAAGAGTCCGGAGGTGTCTGATTCTGAAGATAACACGGTCTCCGAATTTCGACTTTAATGACTTAAATATTTGGCCGTCTTCTTGAGTTTTAAATAAGAGGGTGGCTTTGTATCATATAATTGTAAAACAGAAAGAATAAGTAAGACTTTTAGTAGTTTACAGCAATTGAAGAATGGTATTCCACGAGGATCTCTACTCAGGCCACTGCTATTCCTAATTTACAACAATTCTCTGTTTGAACAAAACTTTGACTTACTAGTATAAAGCTTTAATAAACTTGGCAGGATCGCCATGTAAAGAGTTTTCTTTCCAACGTTGCTGTAATATGTTTGCCAGCTTGGCTACCTTTACTTTACGTAGTCCGACCTTGTTGCAACCTATCTTCCTGACTTGTCCGGCGCGTTGCCTGGTGAACGTTTACCCAAAAGCAGTTGCTCTGTAGAGCTTCATATGTAGCAAATAGATTACCTAAATAAAAAGTAGTCGTTTCGACTTTAAATTTTGAAGTGACGAAATGAATTTATTAAATTCTCTATATTAACTTCATTTTCCCGTGGCACGGATGTCGGTCGGCAATCGGACGTCTGTCGTGGAATCTTGCGATCAATTTTTAACCCACTTCCCAAAGCCCGATTTTATTGAAATTTTGCACACATGTGTATTTCCGGAGACAACACTTTCTATTAAAATTTGAGGCACCTCGGGACACGGGGTCGGGGGGCTCCCCTACAAATATTTTCTCGATTTTCTTCAAATTTTATACACATGTGTATCTCTGATATACAACATTTTTTGTAAAAATTTTGAAGTTCCCGGGCCCGGGTACGTGGGGCCCCATAACTTTTTTTAAAAAAATTAACCCGATTTTCTTCAAATTTAATACACATGTGTATCTCCGATAGACAACACTTTTTATACAAAATTTGGTGACCCCGGGCCCGGGTTCGTGGGGCCCCATACAATTTTTTAAAACAATTAACCCGATTTTTTTTAAATTTTATATACGTGTGTTTCTCTGATGGGCAACACTTTTTGCAAATTTTTTTTAAAAAACTTAACCCGATTTTTTTTAAAATTTTCTATACGTTTGTATCTCGGATGGCCAACACTTTTTGCAAAAATTTTGGCGGCCGGGGTCGTGGGGTCCATAAAAATTTTTCAAAAAAATTAACCCGATTTTCTTCAAATTTTATATACATGTGTATCTCCGATGGACAAAATTTTTTGTTAAGTTTTTGGAGTGACCGGGCCCTGAGCTCGTGTGGTGTCCATATAAGTTTTTTAAAAATTAGCGCGATTTTCTTCAAAGTATAACACATACACATCTCCTATTAGAGAATTTACATGAAAAATTGTATTTTTATGGGTTGTTTTTTTTTTACTCTTTTATACGAATATTTTTTACTATACTTCGACTCTTGAACTCATTTTATCGATACTTTCCACATCACTATAATCCATAGGCATTCAAGGCACAAGCTCATAGACATCTCCTCTTTTCTCTACTCCTCCTTTTCCTGTGCCAAGCATATAACCGAGCATTATATAAGGTGCGAACCCATTTAAGCGTGATCACCACAGTGCATGATGGGGTAAACGACCAAACACTTCCAATGTTTTTTTTGGTTCGCTTGCTTATGCTGCTGATTTGACATTATTTTTATTGGGATAAGCAAACAACCTCATTATTTTATTCACATTTTCCATGTTATGCATGGTGAGGGTAAACGACCGAACATTTCAAGTGATCATCTTTCGTTGGCTTATGATGCTTAGTTCACATATTTATTGTCACAAGCAAATGACCGCTGATCGCATCCTCATTATGTAATTGTTTTCTGTATGCTTTTTCGTTTATGCACCGAGTGTGCATATGCAAGACAATGGATATGAACGGCGAGAGTTAAGAATCGAAGGAGGTCGAAAATAATTAATTGATTCTCGGCAATTAGTTGTCTTAAGTGGTCGCTGGTGCGATTTCTTCATACTGGTATAGAACGTAGAATTGAGAAAGACCCAAAGAACAAGGTGTCAAATCACGCCAACGAGGTGGCCAATTGACATGTCCGATTCCGGAGATAACACGGTCTCCCAAGTTCGACCTCAATAACTCAAACTCAAATAACTGGCTAACTTTGCGGCGCTGTCTTCTTCAAACCACATAAGCTTCAAGTCAACCTCTTCCAATTTATCCCATAGTTAGTCAACATGGTCCGGAAGCGATCTCCATTAACAGTGACTGCGTTACCATCATCACTGAAGGAGAAGTATGGTCCAATGACACCTCCAGCATGAAACCCGCACCAAACAGTAAATTTTTGTGGGTGTATTATGACATTTCGTGAATGGCTTCAGGTTGCAGACCTACGCAAATGCGACAATTTTGATTAGCAACAAAGCCGTTAAGAAAGATGTGGGCTACCTCGCTGATAATGCAATGACGATCGGGATCGTTTTCGCACATCTTAAGGATCCTAATCACTGAAGTTACGTCACAGCTTATTGTCGTTTGGCTTCAGTTTTTGGGTCAAAGCCATCATATAGAGGTGCAGACCCAAGTTTTTGTGCGAAATTTCCCAAAAAGTAATCACAGAGATTTCCTATTCCGTAGGTCGACGCGAAATTTTTCCACCAGATGTTCAATTATTCGTTTATTTCTTCGATTAGGACGAACGAAAATTGGAGTTAGCAAGCGATACAACTTTGATACAAAGTTTGAATAATTTGTAAACATTGTTGCTGCGTGTAATTTTCTACAATGAAATGGTAATTTTAGTCGAGGTCAAACGTTGAACAAAGCGCAGCTAACTTCACACATAACCGCGAAAACACAATTGGCAAAATGGGGCGTCCCAATTGGAAAACTCTTTACAATCACTTGACGATGTCATTGGCTCAAAAGTATCGAGAGTGATTTTTTGCTGGAGGCTAGGAACGTACCCCGTTTGTAGAGCCGAATATGATGATGATTTTAACTGAAAATAATTTTTTTTAAATCTTAATATACAAAAACGAAACTTTGTCTTTATGTCTTTTTTTTTCAGAATAACTCGGTTATTTTTAGGCCGAAACTTGTTGTCCAAGAGTTTACTTGTACCAGGGCCCTTTCATTACCTCAATAAGCATGGATATGTTCCGTTCTGGTAGAAGAATCACTTTTCCATTGCATACTTGAAGGGTTAAATTATTTTAGTAAATCTTGTAACGATCATTACATTTCACTGTATACTTTTAGGGTTAAATCCCTTAGTAAATATTGTACGGATCATTATATTTCAGTGTATACTTTTAGGGTTAAATAATTTAGTAATTATTGCAACGATCATTAAATGGCATTGTATACTTTTAGGGTTAAATCCTTTAAGTGTAAATATTATTGCGAGTCTGAAGATCGAAGCTTATATTCTGAGGATACGAAAATTTTTTTAGCGAGCGCGTGTACGCTTTTACGTTTGTACCGTTTGTTTGCCGTGTCGTATATCTCGGCTTCTACCAGTCAAAATTTGATGGGACTTGTCTTAAAATGCGATGGCATTTTTCACAGCATTGTATGCATTTGTTAAATTGAATTAGAAAAAAGAACTTACCTTTTTAATAATTTGATAAACGCCTATTCGCTGATAACATTCGCTCAATATATGTAAATTCTGCAACAACAGAAAAAAAGCAATTTAAAAACTGTGTGAAATGAGAAAAGTTTTAAGTAATCAACCAAATTATAACAATTTAAACGAAATTCAAATGTTATACAACAATTGATTAAAATTCATCAGCCAACCATTGGTGAACCACATAAATGCAAAACAGAATAACATTCACATCACGACACAAATCGTTGTATCTCTAAGATACTTTAATTTCTTTTACGTATAAATTAGTGGATCAGTTATGTGAACAAACCCATTCACATATACACCATTATTTTCACAGTAAGTCATTGACTAAAGCGGAGACGAACCCTATGCAAATTATTGTGATCGCAACATCGAAAATCGTTTCACTTTTGTTTTGTTGCACCTCATCAAATAAATAGAATATTGAACCCAAATTCATTGTTACGTTGAATTAATTATTTAAACATCCAGTACGATGACAAAACGGGCCGAATATAGACAAACAAATACTTTGGAACGCTGATAACAAAACATGATCGTCTGATTGAGTAATTTCAGTACAAAAAAAAATGTTGCATAACAATTGATTGCATTGGGTTTAGGCCTCCTCTGCAGCACTTTCCATGCAACTTTTGCTTTCGAACTTTGTATTTGCACTTTTTTTCATTAATTTTGTCAATAAAATATTAACGACAATACGACACAAAGCTGACAGCCCATTCATTTATTCACAGTAGTATAGTACTCTTAGTATAGTAGCAGTAGTAGTCGGTTTGGAGGAGCATTATTAATGTGTACACTCCTTCTCCGACCGACCCAAAGACCGCATGAATTATGAACAGTGAGTAGATTTGCATTTAAACAAATTGCTCAGTTTTGCGATTTCGTCTACGGCAACGGATTAACCGACAGTTAGTAGCAGGTGTTATCGATGCTCGTAACGGTTGTCAAAACTAATTAGGTAATTATGCAATTTTTAAAGAAAAATTAACAAATTAAAGAATATTTTTCAGTTTCGTTGATAAGCGTGTCAGTTTTTGAGAAGAAATTTGCAAGAAAACCACTTGACTCGGTATAAATAACTTACTTTTTGAGATAAATCGATATTTATTATTTGTCTCTTTTAGAGAGAGCTTAGATAGACTTAGATTACTGAAGGGTTGGTTAACTGTCGACCGAGCTGTCATACTGCGCTCACTAATTGACATTTATTATCAGTATAGCAAATCAACGTTGTACAACGCTACCAAAATATCCATATTTGGTAATTTTCCTCCAGTACAGGAAAAGCTTTATGATCGCGGGCTTGTCCCTTCAAAGTAAGGTTGGCGCGAGGCCAATAATCTCTCCCGTAAAAAAACCTTATTACTTGCTGGACAACCGGTAGAGAGAGTAGAGAGTTTCCAATATCTTGGGAGTATTGTATCGATCGAAGGTGGAATCGAATAGGATATTGTCAGCCGAATCGGCAAAGCAAAATCAGTGTTTGGAAGGATGTCCATTATATGGCGAAGCAATACGATCAGCTTGAACACCAACCTGCGACAGTTCCGTTCAAATGTTGAATCTGTGCCTGTTGTATGGGTGCGGCACTTGGAAGGTGACCGCTTCTATCACAAAAAGATTACAAGCGTTCGTAAATAGGTGCCTACGGAACATCTCAAGGGGTTTCTGGCCTAACCGTATCTCTAACGAATATCTTTTCAGAGAACGGGTCAGGAACCAATAGGCACAACCATCCAACGACGGAAGTGGCAGTGGATTGCTCATACACTCCGAAAAGGCGACAGTTCCATAGGAAACTACGCAATGCAATGGAATCCATTATCTCAGGGTGGTAGAAGAACGGGTCGTCCGAGAAATACATGGCGCAGAACAGTTGAAGAGGAGTCACGGCCCATTGGGGAAGAGTTGGAGAGAGCTGAAGCTCATTGCCAGAAACCGCACGCGATGGCGCGTAGGCGTAGTAGAGGCCCTAGGACCCACAAGGGGATATAGGACAAAAAGAAGAAGAAAAAAAATAAATCAGTCTCGGATACACTGATGAACGACGACGACCACGACGACGAAAACGGCTAAACGATTTAAGAATTTTCTCATGGAACGTACGCTCACTGTATAGAGCTTGAGCCGATACCCTGTCCAATACAATGTTGACATAACAGCAACCCAGAAGATGCGGGGGACGGGGAATGGTGTCTTACAAAGATCAGAATATGACATATATCACCGCTGTAATGCAAGATATCATGTACTCGGGGTGGGATTTCTAGCCAGCAAAAGAATGAAACCCACCGTTATTGGCTTTAAAGCAGTAAATGAACGGCTATGCTCCTTTCGCGTGCGGGGCAGATTTAAAAAAGAAGCCACCAAGGTATCTCCTGATGGAGCCACTCGCAACTAGATAGACAGCCTCCATAACCCGAAGCTGATGCCATACGAACGTACCGAGGTGCCAACGTCAATTCGGACCACTATCTTGTTGGTGTGGTGCTCCGAGCGCAGATTGCATCATCACGAAAGACTGCATCCGCGAATCAGATTCGATTCAACACGTCTGCCGTTCACAACGAAGAGACCAGAAACAATTACGGTTCAGCGATATGACTCGCCCTAAATGCAGAGAGAGTAAGTCCTGGGGATGAAATGCCAGGCGTAGAAGAGAAATGGACACGCCTTAAGAATACTGTCATTAGTACTGCTGACTCCATCATAGGCAGTAGTCGTAGAGATCGCAACGACTGATTCGATGACAAATGTAATCTAGCGACTGAACGTAAGAATGTTGCGTACCGAGCAATGCAACAATCTCATAGAACGCGAACACGCGAAGACGCGAAGGAGCTCAGAAGATATGAAAAAACATTTCACAGGCGAAAGAAAGCAGCCTGGGAAAAAATCCCGTCCGTGAACCAGCACAGTACATAGAGCGAAGGCCACACCAGGCGCGGAAGTTCTACCAAAGAGTTCGCGGTATGACACAATATACACCGCGTTGCACATACTGCAAAGACAAAGAGGGTAATATGATCGCCGATCTCAAGATCGATGGGAAGAGCACTTTCATAAGTTTCTAAATGGCAAGCTAACTGAGGAATTGGATTGTCCACCAATGACCGACAACCACACTATGCTGCCGCCTCCAAGCATATACGAAGTTAGCAGAGCGATAAATCGAAATAATAACGCCCCGGGATCTGATGGCATCCCGGCGGAGCTAATTAAAACAGAGGGACCCGCAATACATCAATCAATTATTGAACTAATAGCGCAAGTATGGGAGGAAGAAGCGACCCATACATAAGAAAGGAGATATCACAACATGATATAATGTTGTTAAATACCGCGTATAAGATTTTCTCCTCTATACTTCAAGACAGGATAGCACCATACGCTAAAGTCATCATTGGTCCATATCAGTCTGGTTTCATCCCAGGCAAATCAATGATCAGATTTACACCCTTAGGGAGGTGATGGAGGTGGTCCGAGACTCTGACGTAACGGCGAAAAGAACAATCATCTATAAGTCCATTCAGATACTGGCTTACGCAGACGATATTGACATCGTTGGTAGAAACCCAAGAGCTGTACAGGAAGCTTTCATCCAGATCGAGCAGGCGGCACGAAATCTGTGGCTGCTCATAAATGAGAGCAAAACAAAGTAAATGGTGGCCACTGCGACTAGAAGACCCAACATTGGTCCCGCAATTTAAATAGTGGAGCGCGAATTTGAAGTAGTGCATGGAACCAGAAATACGCACTCGGTTGCTTAAAACCAACAAAGCCTACTATAGTCTGTCAAGACTCTTCAAATCCAGGAACTTAACCATAACATCCAAGCTGCTGATATATACGACAATGGTCATACCAGTACTTACATATGGATCCGAGACTTGGGTGCTTAGCAAAAAGCATTATGACCTCTTAGCCGCGTTCGAAAGAAAAGTCTTACGGAGAATTGTTCGCCCCGTATGTGAGGAAGGACGATTCCGGAGACTTTATAATGATGAGATACACGAACGTTACCGCGATGTTGTCATCGTGAAGAAATTTAAGCTGGGTAGGCTCTGGTGGGCATGACACCTAGCTCGCATGAGCGAAGAGGATCCTGTTCGGAAAGTCCTTTGCGGTAAGATTTATGGAACAGGACAGCGAGGCCGGCCAAGCCTACGCTGGAAGGATGACTGGATGACATCGGCTTGAAATCGGGATCGGTGGAGAGACTTTTTTCGGGAGGCCAGGACCGGACCCCGGTTGTAGAGCCAAATATGATGATGATGATGATGTTACTGGGATTCGAACCTATGCTGCAGATACTCACAAATGCAAGTTGTTGGTAATTTGTAAATTAAAAAACATCCAGATCTTCCTGTCATTTATAAGGCCAACAAGAGTGCTTCGGTAACCCAACAACTTTTTCTTGAGTGGTTCAGTCAAAACTTTATACAGGAAATGAAAGAGCATTTGAAGAATTCTAATGATAAAGAAGATCGTAAAGTTATATTACTTTTAACTTAGATAACTGCCCATCAGCTCACCCAGAAGATTTCAAACGCCATAATATTATTGTGACATATCTACCGACTGCATATCTTTGATCTAGCCAATGGATCAAGGTGTCATACGGAGCTTGAAGAGTCATTACCGCAAAGGAATTGTGCGTAAGCTCAGAAAGCCGACAACAGTTTTTCAAATCACTTAACATCAAAATTGTAATATGGACTATGGACGACAACATCTTGGAATTCTGTTACGGCTGAAGTTTTAAAAAATGTTTGGCATAATTTACTTTGCCCAGCAACTGACGTATCAGGTAAATTTCACATGATTCAACTCAATACTTAAAGGAGTCTTTTAGTAAAGTCTACACTCTATTTTATCAGCTGAAGATGACCATGACGAAGAACAGTTTCCGTGTCCATTTGCCCGAAATCATCATTTTCAAATGTTAACGCCAAATAATTTTTACTAAAGGTTAATTTTAAATTAAAAACTTATTTATCACTTACTCACTTGGGGGAAAGCTTTCACTTAAAGCCCAAGTTCAAAGCACTTTTATCGAAAATTAATTCGGGGATTTTTCTTTACTGTACAAAAGCTAACAAAATAATAAAAGTTGTTTGCACTTCCATTCGCACATTAACGTTAACGGACTGATGGCGATAACGATGGTGATGATGAGCGTGATGCGGTTAAGTACTTTTACCCAAAAATACCAAACAGTTAAACAAAAAAATGAATGACTCTGAAATTAACCAACGCTCAGCAATGACTCAGCTCATTAGCTGATCCGGGAACATGTAGTACAAATTGATGAGTAACCTAAAAACTTGTTTGGAACCATATAAGTATATAAATAACTACTTAAATGGTAGTTAGTGAATGTTTACAACAGGTGAAGGTTATTTTTCAAAGAGCCTACATGGTGATTGATTTATAAGAAGATCAAAAATTTAATGTCATTTTAAGAATTAATTTAATTTAAGAAATAATTAATTTGAAACTATTAGGCGTTTTTTAAATTTTTGTTAAAATTAAGATTGCAAACGAGTTTAAAGAAATTAAAAAATATTAAAAGAAGGCTTATCACAGTTCAAAACATAAGAAAGGAATGACGCTCAAGCTGGAGGAAGTCTAAAACTTAAACTGGCTTTACTAGCCCGATCACTTCCAAATTTTTATAGCAAGTGTTGTCATTAGAGGTAAGCATGTGTGCAAAGTTAGTATAAGATCAGGTTAACTCTTTAACAACTTATATGGGAGCCCCTTGTCCATGTGGCCCGATACCTTCCAAATTGTAATAGAAAGTGTTGTCATCGAAGATACACATGTGTACAAATTTAAATTTAGCCAGCCAGCCAGCCACAAATAGAAAAACAAAACGTAATTTTTACAGAGAAATAAGAGGAACGATTGTTAAGACTGTTCTAAGACCAAAGTTTATAAGTAATAGATTAAGATGCTCAGAATTTGGGATCGTGAGCTAAAGAAGAACAAGAAGAGGAAAGAGAAGAGAAAGAGAAAAAAAGAGATAGAGAAAGATATTTAATTCAATGAAATGATGATTAATATTAATAAGGTGAATATAAATTATGTGAATATGAATAAGGTGAATATGAATTAGGTGAATTTGAATAAGGTGAATATGAATTAGGTGAAAGTGAATATGAATAAATTGAATATGAATAAGGTGAATATGAATAAGGTGAATTTGAATAAGGTGAATATGAATTAGGTGAATATTAATATTATTTAATATATACATTTAATTTAATTCAATGAAATGATGAAAACTGATGATTAAAAAGAAAAAGAGAAGAAAAAGAAAAATTGTGAATATTTGTAAGGTGAATGTAAATAATGTGAATATGAAGAAGGTGAATATGAATAAGGTGAATTTGAATAAGGTGAATATGAATGTGAATAAATTGAATATGACTAAGGTGAATATGAATACGATGAATATGAATAAGGTGAATTTGTATAAGGTGAATATAAATAAGGTGAATATGAATAATGTGAAAATTAATAATGTGAATATGAAGAAGATTAATATTAATAAGGTTAATATGAATAATATGAATATGATAAGGTGAATATAAACAAGAAAATAATTAATAATGTCGATATGAATAAGGTGAATAAGGTGAAGAAGAAGAAAAAAACGAAGAAGTCAAAATACTTTTTCCGGGCCAAACTTTAACTTTTGATGCATCAACTTAAAACAAAGATGGCAATATTTGTTATTCATTTTTAAAACATTTTTATTAACATCATATCCCCCAGAATGATTTTTACATCATACTGAGGGCCGGCATGCAGTTCCCGTTCGACTCTGTAGAAGCTGAAAGATGTAAATATGAATATCTGGCCCAGCGGATTTGTGAATGTTGAGATCGTTAAAAACTCGAGCAACTGCACGAGTACCAATGAAGATCTGTCCCATAGAGTGTTCAATACTCGGGGGTGCAGGCGGCATCAATGCACAATCTGGAAGCGTGGAGCTAGCTGCACAAAATGTGCAGCCAACAGATTGGCTTTGTCTTTAGAGTTGACAACTGGAGTGTCATTATAAATGAGCGTTGGAATTCTTTTCGCGAATGACCAAAAATTTTTACTACCTTTGGGACATTGTAGTATTTTTTGCCTCAATTTTCGGTCGTAGGCGAATTTGACTGGCCGAAGATGAGCATTGCAATCATTTCTGGCTCGTTTAAAATTTGTTCGGTTTTCCTCTGTAGGGTTTGCTTTGTAAAACCAAAAGCATACCTCTCTAGCGTGAACTTTTATGACGCTTATGTTCTTAAATCTGTCCCGCACGCGACGGTTGCATAGCCATTCATTTACTGCTTTAAAGCCGATAACGTTGAGTTTCATTCTCTTGCTAATAAGAAAACCCACCCCGAGTACCTACATGATGTCTTGCATTACAATTGTAATATATGTCATATTCTAATTTTTGTAAGATACCATTCCCCGTCAACCTCATCTCCTGGATTGCTTTTATGTCAGCATTATACATATTTGGACCAGGGCTCAAGCTCTATACAGTGGGCGTACGTTCGATGAGAAAATTCTTAAATCGTTTAGCCGTTTTCGTCGTCGTCGTTCATCAGAGTATCCGAGGCTGATTTTGGGTTCCGTAATAAAATATCTTTTACGGGCGAGATTATTGGCCCGGCGTCAACCTTACCTTGAAGGGACTAGCTCGATCATTCAGCTTTTTCTGTATTGGAGGCGAATTACCGGCGGCCACCACGTGGAGGTTTGATCGCACTTCCACCAGTCAAAGATAGTTACGGCCACCTGCAATTCTAGAGCATTCTGTGTTATTCGGCCTATTTTGCTGATAAAACATTGCAGCAAACATCTTCCTCGATGAGTGGAAGAAGGGAATGATTGTCAAGTAGTCTTATGGAGTGCGAAAACTGGAGAGGCATTGCTTTCTTCCTGCAGTTGCAAAGGTAATAGCCAAAGAAGTACTTTAACGAATAAAGGAAAATCTGAAAGATACACTCGATGCCGAACAAGCAGATTTCCGCACTGGATCCTCCTGTGTAGACCACATAAACACCCTGAACAGTGCGTTGAATTCTGGTCACCACTGCACCTGCTGTTCATCGATTTTGAAAAGACGTTTGACAGTGTCAACAGACAGTTTATCTGGCTCGCCTTGCGCAGGAGAGGCATTGATACCCGATAAACTAATAGCTATTATTAAAGCAACCTATGATGGCTCTAAATGTCATGTGCTGCACAGAGGAAAGTTGTCAGAGGAATTCGATATCCTATGTGGGGTACGACAAGGTTGTATTCTATCGCCGATACTTTTTTTTGTTGGTTATTAGCGATGTACTTCGTGTAGCTTTATCTACTGCAAACGGAGGAATTCGTTGGACTCTTACATTTCAACTCAAACATCTGAACTACGCTGACGACGTTTGTTTACTCTCACACAGAATTATGGAGCTGCACCAAATGGCAACAAATGTGGAGAGGGAGGCAAATGTTGCGGGTTTGAAGATCAATACTGTCAAAACCAAAATCATCAACCTCGGCACTAACTCATTACCTCAAGTTAACATTGCTGGACAGCCGGTAGAGAGAGTAGAGAGTTTCCAATGTCTTGGGAGTATTGTCTCGACCGAAGGTGGAACTGAACAGGACATTGTCAAGCGAATCGGCAAAGCCAAATCAGTGTTTTGAATGATGTCCATAAGCGAAGCAATGCGATCAGCTTAAACACAGATACGGTTACAGACAAGCAGACGGACAAACAAAAGCCATACAGTTTATTTTTATTTTTCGTTTATCGTCTCTGATCCTCACAAACATTTCATGCAACCACAATATAGGGCTTAAAATCATAAAATGTTAAAGCTATTTATTCCAGTGTTGTGTCTGTCCACTTTAGAGTAAATTTAAATTTTTTTTCTTTTTTGTGGTAAATACAAAAAAATGTATTTTTACACGCACAAGCCGTGCAAAATAAAGAAAGAAACCCCCATGCCATCACAACCCATTCAAATAAATATTGAATTTTATTTTATAAACCGTAATCTGATACAAATCTTTGTTTCGTTTTAAAATAAATATTGAAACTTAATTAATGCAGAGACATACTTTCACTCGATGGTACAAGTAAACAAAATCCGCTTTCGGTTAGAAGAGTAAAACGCAGCGACAATGGCTGTAAAGTAAATTCAAGAAGTGGTTTTCAATTTGAGACTAAAATTAGAACTTGCAATATTTATGTACTTAGTGGACCTAAGATAGCATCAGATATTTCTGATTTTTGTATTGTGAATCACTTACTTGTTGATTGTTGATACTCTCATCAACATTTAAAGTTCGGTAGGATAGGAAGTAAGTAACTAAGTAAAAGTAAAAAAAGGAAACTCAAAACTGCGCACAACAGCTTTGTAAAGTGAGTGTTTTGTCAGACATATTCTCATTGCTCTTTTGAAATGATGATATTCATTTAGGAATTTGCAAAACAAGCCTCTAGTATATAGCCCCAAATGAATAAACTTGTGAGCAAATTATAAAGTAAAACATACCCCGTCTTAAGACAGCATGTCGGACAGAAGACAGTAGAAATAATTTTTGCCACCAAAAGTTCGGTGAACCTTTGCGTGCTTCACATTACGTACGTAACGTACTCGTACTCGTAAATCATAAGACTTAATAACAATTATTGCTGCTGCTCAGGCAAAGCATATCACATCATCCGCCACAACATAATAATTATTTTCTACTCTGAGATGCTACACAATGCCTGCGACCGACGGATCTATCTCTATGACCATATAATTATCATCATCTACTGAAGTACTCGTAGAAGCAGACCCAAGAATTCTCTTCTTGTCTTTATTGTGGAAGACAATCCCCATACATACGAGCACAAAGAAATGCTGGCGCGCACCAAAGCAAGTGCAATATCGTGCGCGGTAAACTCGCTTTGTTCCTTTTATTTAACTCGAGTCAGCAGGTGAGTAGATTGTCCGCATCTAACTCAGTCACAAAGATCATTCTATGGAGCGATTAATTGTATTTTTTGTTTGTAAGGTGTAAAAAGGTTCCAGCTCGCGGAGTAATCGAGAAACTGACAAAATTCAGGGGTCGCCTAATATTTTTGGTGGGTCATTTCTAATATAGAAAGTTCTGTTTTTCCATATCGCTACGATATACAAGCATCTAAAACACATGCTTATAGACAACTTCATCTTCATCAAGCATATAGCCGAGCAAACCTCTTACGCCCGTGTAAAATTTTAAAAAAAAATAAACCTTTTTTAACCCGGACCTGATTACAACAAAAAAGACTAGCTCCAAAAAGGCAGTCATCTCTTATTCTTTCCTCCGCTTCCAGTAGATAAAGCTGCGCGAAGTACATCGCTAATCACCAACAAAAAAAGTATCGGCGATAGAATACAACCTTGTCGTACCCCACTTAGGATCTTGAATTCCTCTGACAGCTATCCTTTATACAGCACATAGTAAATATAAAGAACATGAAATAATTCAAAATCTCTACCTCTAAAGCAAGCCACAGCAGTCTTGGGACCTTAGGGACTTCTGTGTGAGAGAGGAAAACAAATCTTAATTCCACAAGAGCAAAAATAATCGCAAGTTACATAAAGAATATTGAGAAGTCGTTTGGTAAAAGGGCATTTTAGTTTCTTTGGAATCCTAAACTTTCAGCTGCTGTTCACAATTATCGTGGTATAATGTTGTTGTGTACGGCGTTTAAGATTTTCTCCTCTATCCTTCAAGACAGGATAGCACCATACGCTAAAGTCATCATTGGTATGGCTTCATCCCAGGCAAATCAACAACTGATCAGATTTACACCCTAAGGCAGGTGATGGAAAAAAACGCTAGAGTTTCAAAACTCAGTACACTATCTTTTTAATCTTTTAGAAGCCAAGTAAAAATATCCGGATCACTATCAAGCCCATTCAACATCAATAACAGGCTCCGATAAGGCGATAAACTAGCCTGCATCTTCTTCAACCTGGAGTTGGAGAAAGTGATCCAAGACTCCGATGTAACGGCGAGAGGAACAATCCTCTCTAAGTCCATTTAGATACTGGCTTATGCAGACGATTTTGATATCGTTGGTAGAAACGCAAGAGCTGTACAGGAAGCTTTAATCCAGATCGAGCTGGTGGCACGAAATCTGGGGCTGCACATAAATGAGAGCAAAAAAAAATACATGGTGGCCACGTTTGCGAGTAGAAGGTCCAACATTGGTCTCTCAATTAAAATAGGAAGTGTAATCCTTTAACATTCATGGAACCAGAAATACGCGCACTTTTGCTCAAAGCCAACAAAGCCTCGTATAGTCTGGCAAGACTCTTCAAATCCAGGAACTTAACCATAACATCCAAGCTGCTGGTATATAAGACTATGATCATACCAGTTCTTACATATGGATCCGGGACTTGGGCTCTTAGCAAAAAGCATTCTGACCACTTAGCAGCGTTCAAGAGAATGGTGTTACGGAGAATTGTTACCGCGATGTCACCTAGTTCGCATGAGCGAAAACGATCCTGCTTAGAAAGTCCTTTGAGGTAGGATAGAATACGACATCGAGACTGGCCAAGCCTATGCTGAAAGGATGGCGTAAACCAGGACGCCTAGAGTTTATGGATGGTAAACTCGCACGAAATCGTACCGGTGGACAGACATTTTACGAGAGGCCAGGAACGAACCACAGTTATAGAGCCAAATATGATGATGATGAGTTGTAATTTATAGCAAGCTTGACTCCCACACAGAATATAATCTGTTGGTGGCCTGTAAGTACGCAATTCGATACGTCTATAAGCACCATAGATACAATTACACCTACGCCCTGTGTTCAAAAACCTTTTCGGTTGCTCACTGCGACGGCTTCTGGGTGTCGGAAATTGTATTTTTATCATTATATTGCGTATCTCAGGATGGTAGAAGAACGGGTCGTCCGAGAAATACATGGCGCAGAAAAGTTGAGGAGGAGTCCAGAAGCCGCACGCGATAGTGCATAGGCGTAGTAGAGGACCTAGGACCCACAAGGGGATATAGGACATAGGACATACCGAAATATAAATTTCTTAACTCCTCAAGGCACTTCCTCGTTTATGCCGCAGGACTGTGGAATTCTTTGCCGCCTTCTCTAAAATTAATAGTTAACGCATCGCGCTTCCGAAGGCCTATCTACGATCATTATACATAATTTACAGTATTCCGTCATGAATCCTCCAGACTAATGCTCCTTACCATACTTTGTTTTTTTCCTCTCTATCAATCCCTTCTCTCTACATTGTTCCTGATGCAACTCTCGCTTTGCTGGAAGGTAGACTACGCAGACTCTACAAGGACGCGCGTTTTTTTCTTTTTTTTCAATCAATTATTTATTCGTTACCGCGATGTTGATGTGAAGAGAATAAAAACTGGGAAGGCTCCGGTAGGCAGGACACATATCTCGCATGAGCAAAGATGATCCGGGTCGGAAAGTCCTTTGCGGTAGGTGTTATGGATATGGGACGAGACATGCCAGACCTGTGCTGGAAGGGGATGCCAAACTAAATAATATCGGCTCAAAATCGGGACTATTGGAGGCATCTTTTTAGCTTCACATGATGATGGAGCGTGCGGAAAGCGAGGCGTACATCCCTAGCGTATTATTCAAATAACTTTTTAATAAAAAATTACAATAATACCCTTACTCCGACACTGAGATAAATTTAGTGTCTGGCAAAGCTTAATAACTCTCTGTTTTATTTAAATTAAATTACGTTTTCTTAAAAATAAGCATTAACCACATACTTTGCCCTTTCTGTTGTGGAGATTTTATGTCTTAATTTCTGCCCACTCATCACTGGCTGCCATTGCAAAAAAAAACCTGTCTATGAAGCAATATACGCCCGTTTTGGCGATTCACTTACCCACCATGAACCATGATCCACCACCTGTAACCACACTGAGATGAATTCTTTTACCTGTGTTTGTCCGCACTGAAGCGGCTAAATTACACGCCAAACCTTCAGCGGTTTGCATTGATGAATGCATAGCGGTAGCCAAAGGAGTTGTTGAGCGAGGGTTCCTTTACCTTCTGCCTGGCTACCAACGCTTTGAAGCTGAAACACAAAGCGAACTGATTGCATATGCGTCGTCGCATGATTTACAACCTCCAACGTCAGTGCGGACACTCTCCGGGCAAAATGCTATGTTACCTGTTTCATTCAGTGTGATGCTGATGATTATCTCATCGGACTACTGATGCTGATGAGCGAGCTAAGCGCATCTGGGAGTTATTCACAACAACAAAATGAGCACCAAGAATTCTTTGCACTACCGCCGCCACCACCAACACAATCGCCACACCATGCAAAACCAACTTAAGCAATTAAATCGAACGCCCTTGCCAAGGCCAACTCTTTCATGTAGGCACTGATGCGGCGGCGCTGAAACTTTAGTCACGAATATGCGGCGGTCGGTGGCCCGCGGCGCACAACACGCCGCACCGGTGCCAGATGATCACAAAATTGCAATATACCGAGCAGCACAAATGGTCGCCTCGAGATTTATTTGACAACCAAATTGGACTTTAGTTGCGCTGGTCAGCTAGCTTGTGGAATGCAATGAGGACGTTTGCAGCATTTCGACTCTTCGGGGAAGACTCCGGCAGCACGGGTCGTTGACTGTTTGATTTCCTATAAATAAATCTGTGAATTGCTTGTGTTGTCTTCGGTCTCTCCGGGCCTCCGACATGTTATGCAATGCCGTGCGAGGCAATTTATTTATTTCAACGCAATCCACCCGTGTTGTTGTTGTTGTTGTTGTTGTTGTGGTTGACGATTGGTCTCTGACGGTGTGAAATTAAAAAATTTTATTTTCCATCTAAGTTGAAATCTTTGACATGGTACGATACGAATCTTTGCTCGAGAAATAGTCCAAGGCAAGGCAAACGATCGAGTGAGCTGGAAATCGGCACAAACAAGATGCCTTCTTCGCCTTCGGATTCGTCGGCCGTCACTGGTGTTGGTGTTGGTTTTGCGTTATGGCAGCGGAGTCGCGAGACGATCTTGCGCTGAATTATAATTGCCTCGAGGAAGTACTCACTGAAGAGTTGCGTCTTACAAAATATTAATTTAGCCAACGAGTCGATATCTTGGCTTAACTTTTCGCAGATCAGAAGCGTGTACGATCATCTGCTACTGGATCAGCATCAGCGGAGAACTGTTACATTGTATCTGGTTGGTCGCTAATAATATTAAGGAAAGATCTGATTAAAAATTTACAAGAGGGTTGTCTTCGTATAATTAAGGCTGAAGCAAAAATAACTGACTACAGAGTACATGACAATAAATTCTGTGCACGTCAGTCACGTCATTTGATTGAAATTTTCAAGCAATCAGCGATCGCTATACTTGCTGATCTTGGTGATCGATCGATCGTTCACATTAAAAGCAATGAGAAAAATATTGCCAAGGGAAAATTACCACGGCCATGCCAATCGACCCAAATGAAAATCACAACATTGGAAAGTTAGATCCGATCTGCTGGACAAAAACATAGGCTATGATCTGTGAAAAATTTAATAACCACGGTGCGTGCGCAATTATTGGAACTCACAACAAACTCGAATAGGCCACAATTATGTGGGCAACGGAGAAGTGAAAATCACCGAACCATTACGCCGTAGGTACTACGTACCATTACCGCAGAGTTCAATGGAAACATTAATTCAAACATCAATGGACCCGTGAGCACCCGCAACAACAACAATTGAGCGTTCTACATACATACACATTCCTAATGTAAGCTTGAAAGTCGTATTGTTAGTTGAAAGCGCGTGTGGCTGAGCTTCTGACCACACTTGACACCTTTACACACAATTGAGATGTTACTGAGGCACCGTATAGTATCCAATTTGCAATTAAGCACTTTTCAAGCGATCAGAACGCAACTTTCAAATTATCTCATAAGCGAAGATTTGTCAAGTGGCCATGATTGTTCTCCAAAATATCGGCTATGTTTGGCACCGAATTAAAAAGAAAAATGATAAATTCGTGCAACAAATGGCAAGATCAGCGGCACGGTCCACACCAAGCTATTTTGTGGCAATCTCTTTGGGATTTTTTTTATATCTATACTTATTGCCAAGGGAAAACTCCCTAAATGACTAGCGCCACGCCAATAAAGGGGGCTAAGCCCCATAAGGGTGATGAAAATAGTAACCCGTACTCCATCAGTGCTTTTGTATGGCTGCGAAACGTGAAAAGTCACAGAGTCAATTGCGATGCGCCTCCAAGTCTTCGTCAACAAGTGCTTAAGGAGGATACTAAGAATAAGTTGGCCAGACATTATCACCAATCAAGCAGGAAGTATCAGATACATCATAAGACGACGAAAATGGAGCTGGATTGGCCACACTTTGAGAAAGTCAACGGACGATATTACGAAACTAGCTCTCGACTGGAATCCACAAGGAAGCCGCCGAGTTGGCCGTCCTAGCAAGCCATGGAAAAGGACAATAGAAGAGGAAGCAAGATCCCAGGGGACCGAGTGGAGTCTCTTGAAACCTCAGGCGATTAATCGAGTTCGTTGACGGGTGTTTGTAAAGGGTGATCAGAATGGAGGTACTTTTTTCAATAGGTTTTTTTTGACATGTCACGCGTGACTACTGTCAAACTAAATACATAATTTTATTCAGTATTCATTGACATTTCATCATGGAAAGACTAACGCCTCAACAACGTTTACAAATCGTACAATTGTATTACGAAAATCGACGCTCTGTGAAAAGTGTTCATCGCGCGCTAAGGCCAACTTATGGTGTACATAATCGTCCTACCGAGCGCACTATTCGGCATACCATCGGCAAATTTGAGAATAATTTTACATTATTGGATGATACTCGACCGATTAGACCACGTACAGCCCGAAATGAAGAGAATATTGCGGCTGTAAGTGAGAGTTTTGCCGAAAACCCGGAAGAATTGATTCGGCGCCGTTCTCAACAACTTGGCCTATCTTATGGCACTACTTGGGCGATTTTACGCAGAGATCTTGGTTTGAGAGCGTATATAAAATACAGCTAGTCCAAGAATTGAAGCCGGCCGACCTTCCAAAGCGCCATACTTTCAGCCGTTTGGCTCTTGAAAGCGGTACCTCGATGTTGGCATCGTGAAGAGAAAAACCCTGTGGATTCCGGTGAACAGGATACCAAAATAGCATGATCAAAGTGGATATTGCTCAGAAAATCCTTTGCGATAGGATTTATGGGAGCTTGGTGTGCACAAAAGGCCTGTGGATTCCGGTGAACAGGATACCAAACTCGCATGATCGAAGAGGATATTGCTCAGAAAATCCTTTGCGATAGGATTTATGGGAACTTGGTGTGCACAAAAGCCCTGTGGATTCCGGTGAACAGGATACCAAACTCACATGATCGAAGAGGATATTGCTCAGAAAATCCTTTGCGGTAGGACTTATGGGAACTCGGTGTGCACATACCTTTTGTTTTTTTTTGCTCTGCCTACTTGACAACCCCTTGAGCAATTGTAGTGTTGTGAAGAAGTTGTCCATCGTAATATTACTCCCTGTGCCACTGTAGCAGGCAACTAGCTCCCTCACAAACCTCTCGCCTTGGATGAGTTGGTCCCTGATGCTCTTTATCTTGCCAGTATATACGACTATTTGGCGTTGCAGTGGACAGTACGACAAGGAGTCACAGACCCACCCTATTTTTATACCATAGGTTTAAAATACAGGTTTGAGTGGCATATATTGCGTTAATCTGGTACGTCCACTGTACACGAACAGCTGTAACGCACTTTATTGAGCCGATAATGGCTTCGCAGATTAAAATTCACGATGTGAAAAACATCCCTTATGAGTGTGGCCTTATGTTCTGCCTTGCGTACAGATCTGGTTGCATGGCAATCAAAGTGTATGAACTGCAAAATGTCTATGAACCAGAGTTCGGAAACATGGTCTTGGCTCGATTTTTGCAACCTGTTAGGAGCAAAATTCCTTAGATGATAATTCGTTATCCGTAATTCGTTTACAAATACGCGTCTTTTTATGGGGATTTTGAACATACCTGGCTTCTGCCTTTCTGTTCGAATATTGGCATGTTATAGCCGATTAAATAAGGGCCGCGGGTACTTGGAGTATGCTCTTTATGGACAATGTCTTCGTACTTTGCGACTTTGAATGGGCTTTGCACTGTACTTAGAATGTCTTCGTATTCAGTGGCCTATTCGTACACAGGACTGTGATTTGCCTGGGATAGTTTCTATCCTGGGCGGCCTAGGATAGTATGGTATCCTAGTGACAAATGATTGGGTTCGAAGTTCCGGACGATCTGCTGCCAAGGCAGTACTGAACGAACCGAGTCCCTTGATTTCAGATCTCACCAAGGTCGCGTTGGTACTACGGCAGTTGGCTATACCCACAGATAAGGTTGATCTCCTTGGAGGTTAGCTGAGTCTGGACCAACTTTAGTTGAGAAACCAGTTTCATTTTGGGCTTGACCTACGTAGTGGCTGGTGGTTTACTACCCAAATGTGGGTAGAGCGCTAGCATGGTTACCGGTGCGATGATGCGTTCTCTATGGAGTTGCATATCTCAACCGGTTGCCGAAAGCCAAATATCTGCAATGATACTGCTCTAACCATTGAGTTAATACTGGCACACCAGTCTATAATGGACGTTGATTGTCGTATAACAAATCCGCGTCCGAAGAGGATCGTAGAATTATGACCTAAGTTGGCGGCGTTCACGTTAATCCAAGACATCTCTTGCTACTAAGACTTCAACATTTTTTTAATCACAGTTTAAGAAAAAAATTAATTATGACAAATGGATGCAATTTGATGGATATGCCAATTAATCAACGATTCGCTCTCTAGATTGTGATTTGTAAATCAATCGTTTTGTGAAAGTAAATTATTAATTGGACAAATGTTATAAAAAACACTTTTAAAAAATAATAATTTACACAACAATAGTTTGGTAAATGGATTTGAATGCATTTTCAATTTAATTCCAGCTACCTACTATCTCTTTTGCATTCAACAAAGTCGCCCCCTTCACTTAAAGTGATTTAGCCTAAAGCGACTGTAAATAGGTTGGTTGAGTCTTGAGTGAGTTAAGTGAAATAACTGTTGTTTATGCAGCGTAAATTTGGAAAGACATAAATACAAGAAGAGTTAGTTTCATTGGGAATGCCCATCTCTAAAGTTATTCCCAGTGAATGAATCACTCTCACGGCTAACCTGTTGATGTGTGATGTGGAATAATTAATTTTCCATTTTCTATATTCTCCGCATCTTTCTTTCTCCATCTATGTCTATGCGATGAAGCTTCTTATCTACCGAGGCCATTGGGTTCATCTTCCATGTGTATATGTGTGTGTAACAATCACCTGTCAGGTTGAAGATGGATTCTCAAGTGTGTACTCGCGTATTCCCGCTACATTCTTAGTTTCTGTGTGCACCGTAATTCATGTGTTTGACGTTTTTAGAACAACAATCACCTGGATGGAGCAACATCACATGTGGTTCTTCTGAGTTATCGTTTCACAACCACAACAAAAACGTCTGAAAGTTTTGCTTTTATGGTAAAGATAAAAAACTGAATAGGAATAGAAATTCCATTGAAAGGTACCAGGAAATCGAGAGGATATATATTTCGTACTAACCTAAGTGGAGAACACTAAAGCGATTATACGTTCCTCTTGAAAGCAATAGACAGTTCTAGCTGATAGACTGACAGCTCCTATATTTTAGGCTTTTGGAAATAGCCTTTGTGAATAGAGAAATGTCGGATAGATGGATTTATAGGCAAGAAGGTCGGCAATGTAATGTGGTGAGAAACGC
Source organism: Nephrocerus scutellatus (assembly GCA_947095585.1). Taxonomy (NCBI): domain Eukaryota; kingdom Metazoa; phylum Arthropoda; class Insecta; order Diptera; family Pipunculidae; genus Nephrocerus; species Nephrocerus scutellatus. The sequence goes on from OX352763.1 coordinate 113,526,817, forward strand.
TCTACAAAATGCACTTTTTAACCAACGTTACATGAAATTAAATCACATAATACAAACTAGGAGCCACACTCGTTATTAATAATAAGAAAATACAGATTAATATCAACTCAAATTGTTATTCCGTAGCTTGCAGGACCCAGGGAAGACTTTGACAAAACTTTATAAACATAAAAAACCAACAAAACGTCAATTGCGCAGGAGCAGGAATGACAGCTTTGCCTTTTGTGCTTTTAAATGAAATTTGCTTGTTGGAGGATACTAATTTTCGCTCTCTTATGTGACGATTGTAATTGGATAAAAATGCTTATTCATCCGTTAGTCCTGAATGCATATAAATATCATTAGGCGTATACTTGTGGTAATTCCATCTGGTGACATCTTAAAAAGCTTTTTATTATAAGAGCTCGTTAGATATACGAAAATCTTGCAATTTTACGCAGATAGCTGTTATTTGATTTATAATATTTGCACTTAAAGGATTTAACCCTAAATGTATACGATGAAATTAATTGATCGCTGCAATATTTACCAAAGGATTTAACCCTAAAAGTATCTTATGTAATGTAATGATTCTTGCAATATTGACTAAAGGATTTAACCCTAAATGTATACAGTGAAATATTATGATCATTGCAACATTTATTAAAATAAATTAACCCTTCGAGTATGCAATGAAAAAGTGACTATCGCTAATTTTTGAGGCAATGAAAGGGCCCTGGTCCAAGTAAGCTCTTGACCTAAAAATAACTGAGAGAAAACTGAAATGCCTTTATTCACCACAATATCAAAGACTCTGACTTTTTTTCTTCCCAATTTCAATGAAAAAAATTTACACTTACCCTCCAGCGCTATCTTCGAGTCATTCTAGACATCTTAGCTGGAACTCGAATAACGAACTCACGGATAGGAAAGCATGTGTCGCTCTCTTAGCCATTTATAAGAAATAGGGCCTCCATCCAAAGATTGTTTTATGGTTGTACACATCTGTTGTACGCCCAATCCTTACATATGAAGCGCTAGTCTGGTGGTCAGAGATGAGAAAAATGCTCAAGCAAGTAGAATAAAACTAACCTGATGACTTAAATACCATCTTACACCAAGAGCTCCTTCCATATTTATCAAATACGTTGCGACGTACAGTGCAGTACGACTAAGAAAATCTGGGGGCTTGTCGCCAGACCGTATGGGCATTTAACCGAAATTTTCGCGATGCCTGTATGGCATAAGGACAAATCTGAGGGATTGACATATGTGTAGACAGCCAGCACAACCGTTTGTAATTCGAAACTTGTAAAACAGTACCAAGAGGAATTTGTTTAGATAAGCCATTTCCTGGATATAGCACTTCAGGGGACAGGAACATAGTTTATGGTAATAACTAAGCAGAGGAATTGGACGAGACGAGTGCGTCACTATGGACACCGCCTATATGAAAAGAGTCAGCTGGTCAATAATTTAAGTCATGTTATTAATTTTCTCCTTCTATACTAGTGAAGCAAGTTGATCATAAGCGCTAAATCAAGAGCGATGTCATTCCTACAATAAAAGGAGAATCAGCGAGTTAACCTCCAGATAACGAAAGGATATTGCCAGATTTGTGGCAATAAGTACACGCAGCTAAACTGGGAATTCATCTTTTACAGGATCTTTTAAAAGAAAGCCGAAAAAAAGCCCTAATTTACTATCTTTGCAAATTTCCGTCAGCAGCAGGGTCCTGATTCCATATACTGAGCAAACCATTTAGCGTCTTTGTCTTTGAGCTTTCGGCGTACATAATTATCGAACTGATCTTATACTTGAAAGGTACAGGTTGGGTAGCCTAAAAACCTTTCATAGGTTTTCCAAGGACAGTGACATCAAAATGGCGATGTCTCATGCACTAATTGAGGCTCTCACAAGACGTTCGCGAAGACCACAACTCTACCAACTTTCATGACATGTAATGATTGTTGCAGTGTTCTTTATAGTTTCACCCTAAAATTATGCAATGAAATCTAAATTTCGTTGCAATACTTTTTAAACGATTTTACCCTAAAAGTATACAATGAAATGTTATGATCCTTGTTACACTTTTTTAAGGAACTATACAATGAAATAAATCATTACAATGTTTGCAAAAGGATTTAACTGTTCAACTGTACAATGAAATGTAATGATCCTTATAATATTTTTTAAAGAATTTTTTAAACACTAAAAATATACAATGAAATAAATTGATCGTTGCAATATTTGCTAAAGGATTTATCTGTTGAAGTATACAATGAAATGTAATGATCCTTGCAATATTTATTAAACGATTTAACCCTTAAAGTATACAATAAAATATTTATATACAGCTTCGAATCGGCTTTAAGAGTATTTATAATGAAATGATTGTTACAATTTTTTAATTACCAACAACAATAAACAGTTTGGATAAAAAATTTAAAATTTGCCGACATCTTTGAAACTTTTCCTATTGAATAAGATATCCCTCAAAGCTGTACAATATAACGTTGGCTTGTAATCACCAAATCACAAGTGAATTACATATATAGATTCTTGTGTAAACTTTAACAAGTCTTCTAATGAACGGACTTACTACGGAATTGTTATCTTGATTTTGAATGTTTTGTACATTTTTATAACTTTTCATGCTATAAGGTCTCTTTGTCCTATTCACAAAACGCAGGGGGTTAATGCTCTAATAACACCCCATGAGCATATGTGTTACACAACTATACACTAAAATCAACCACACTCTATTCAATAGAACAACCATTGTACCTCTTGCATTATTCCCATTAAACACAATTAATAACAATTAACGATAAACAACAAGTTGCAATTATTGATAAATCGAACAATATGCTCAACTCACCAGTTACTCGCTCTCGAATTTAGGTTAACAAATTAACGATTTTCTTGTAGCAATAAATTCAAGTTTGCCTACGGAAAGTTCTGCTGGTGTGTGAGTGTTCGATAGATTAATGTTGCCCGTAATGTATCTTATAGTTATATATGAGAAGGAAGAAAAAAACTAAAGGCATTCAATGGAAATAACCAAATTGTCTGGTAAATTATTCCGAGCTGGAAGTGAAAAAAATTAGCACTCATTTTATGCGATTCGCAATAAATAACATCAATGAATGGGATAGGAAATTCACAAGGAACAGCAGATTGGCGTGCGGATATGAACGCACACAACTTTTGTTAAGTTTTGTTCCAATTTTGTGTATTATGCGATGTCAACAAAACGAAAAAGATTATCTGATTAGTTTAGTGTCCGCATTTGTCGTTAGATAGTATCACCGGTATCAAGGATTGATCATTTAAGATAAGTAGACAGCAAAAACCATATAAGCAGCTCACATTTAAAGTAGTGTTCTGAATGATAACAGTTGGCAATGGTGTTTCGGTCACAACGTTCACTGTATCATAGGAGAACAAAAAAAGAATTTCCGACGAAATCGAAACGTAGTAGGATCAGAAGCAGATCGGTAGTTAGGTATACGGTAATATAACGGTATTACTCCACATATCAAGGAATTTTTTTTCCGTGCAATATTTTGGTTTACTTTCAGAACCCGATTGGGAATTATGTCGGGGTAGAGCAACTCCTAAAACAATGGATCATCTCCATTGTAGGTTGTAGGGAAATTCATGTTAATGTAGGCAGCAGTAACATCACCAAATCAGTCAACTGACGCACTCGCCATTGAGGGGTATTATCGCCCCTTCTTGAGCTAGACAATAGGACAAAAGCCGTTGCGTATGCAGAGGTCGTGGTGAGTGGTGACACTTGTATTAGGTCAGTACCGTTCTATGATTAGTGAAGTCATGGAAAGGGCTCTAAGCAACGTGAGTTCCCTGCGCATCGAACCTAGCGATTAGAGAGGTTTGCAGTGCACTTACCTCCAGAACCTGCAATTAAAGTCATTATTGCGACTAGAAATAACTCAAAATTTGTCAGGCAGTGCCAAGCTGAATTGGCTTCGGTAAGCCAAAGCAGGCGGTCGTACTGGCGAAGAAGGGCGTAACATTGGACATCGACTACATGAAGGGAGTCTGCTCTGGTCCTACCTTCCATACCACCAATGCTTTATTAAGGTGGAATGAGTTAACCAACTGAATGCTACAGTTTGGTTATAACCATTTCCAGATACCTATCACGGTATAGAGTCTCCCGAGGTCTGTGGTTACAAAACGGCGCGCTCTAGTACTATTTGAGGTCCTCGATAAGGCAGCGCGGACCACCACTGTACCTACCTGAGGTCACAAAAAAGGTAAAACAACAGCCGTTTCAATTCGTCTTGAGTCTCGCGATTTGTTTTATGATCTGTATCTGCATCTGTGTCTGTGTCTGTGTCTGTGTCTGTATATGTATATGTATATGTATATGTATATGTATACGTATATGTATATGTATATGTATATGTATATGTATATGTATATGTATATGTATATGTATATGTATATGTATATGTATATGTATCTTATCTGTATCGGTATCTGTATCTGTATTTGTATTTGTATCTGTATCTGTATCTGTATCTGTATCTGTATTTGAATTTGTATCTGTATCTGTATCTGTATTTGTATTTGTATCAAAATCTTTATCTGTATCTGTATCAATATCTTTATCTATATCTGTATCTATCTGTATTTTTATCTGTATTTGTTTCTGTATCTGTATATGTATCTGAATCTGTATTTGTATCTGTATCTGTATCTGTATTTGTATCTGTATCTGCAACTGTAACTGTATCTGTATCTGTATCTGTATATGTATATGTATATGTATATGTATATGTATATGTATATGTATATGTATATGTATATGTATATGTATATGTATATGTATATGTATATGTATATGTATATGTATATGTATATGTATATGTATATGTATATGTATATGTATATGTATATGTATATGTATATGTATATGTATATGTATATGTATATGTATATGTATATGTATATGTATATGTATATGTATCTTATCTGTATCGGTATCTGTATCTGTATTTGTATCTGTATCTGTATCTGTATCTGTATCTGTATTTTAATTTGTATCTGTATCTGTATTTGTATTTGTATCAAAATCTTTATCTGTATCTGTATCAATATCTTTATCTATATCTGTATCTATCTGTATTTTTATCTGTATTTGTTTCTGTATCTGTATATGTATCTGAATCTGTATTTGTATCTGTATCTGTATCTGTATCTGTATCTGTATTTGTATTTGTATCTGTATCTGTATCTGTATCTGTATCTGTATCTGTATCTGTATCTGGATCTGTATCTGTGTCTGTGTCTGTATCTGCATCTGTATCTGCATCTGTATCTGCATCTATATCTGCATCTGTTTCTGGATATGATGTGATCTAGCTTTTTAATTCCGCTTGACAATCTGAGAGTATCACAATTTTAACGCCTTTTTTAAGGTGAATATTTACACAGATCTCAGCCTTAAAGATATTGGGTGCAAATCTTCGATATAACAGATCAGACTTCTCCAGTACTTACAAGATAGGATGGTGATCAGCGGTCATATAAACTTACCATGTTTTCAGTTTCATTTTCTATTAACCATTTAAACGACTTGCATGCTGGCAAAATGCAGTCTTTTTCAATAACTAGATTCAAAGTGATTGCATAGCCTATGTACAACGTTAATAAAATAAACTTTTGTCATTATAAAACGTCACAAGGCATAGCATTATCACTGCATGGGTACTCTTCTGACATAAAGATTGATTTTTACTGCGTGCGTGGTGTGAGTTATGAGTACGCAATAAAGTAATAAACTAACTAACGGTTAATACACCGACTATGCAATTAAATTAAAGCCAGAAGCCATTAAATTTAGCTCCCTTTGACGATCGTTATTAATCTTAGCACCACCTGGGTTATTTATTTACTGCATTTGATCGTGTGTCCGGCGGTCCGTCTGTTTCGATCAAGCAAACTAAAATATCGATCTGCGCTCCAATCAAAGTTAATGAAATGCTGCTCCAAAATCAAGGTAGTTAACCCAATTGATTCAAATTTCTAAAATTATTCGCATTTTATTGTCTATTATCGAAGTTGCACTGCACTGCAGTGCTCCAGCAAACGAAGTTGAATTAAATTTAGCCATTTGGCTGACCCGCGACTTTGCGGCACCGCGCTTGGCCGAAAGACACAAAGAATTCATATTTTTTCTTGAGTTACATTGCCAACATATGTGCGAATATAAAAATGAATTCAATATAGAAAATCTATATACAGAGATATTTATTGCACTTAACAGTTCCATTGTTAGTTTGTGTGATGGAGTGGAATTGGTTTGCAGTACAAGCGACGCGACGGAGTAACGAAAGCGAGCGCAAAAAAACCAGGCACACATGCAGTTTTCCAAGTGCAGAGCTCAGCTCTATTGGCGTGAAACCCGTTGTTACCCGCGTTTCAGCTCGACTCGCAGTTTGTCCGCATTCCGATTGCCCACCACAATAAAGCAGCGTGAAGCACAGCTCCAGTGTCTTTTGGGTAAATCAAATAATCGAACAGGTGGCCGCCGGCGGGAACGTGTGTCCCTAAATGAGGTGGTGGCGCGGTGATGTGAGTGTTTGTGTCTGCCTATGCTTATGCTATATGAAGGCGAACAAGCATGCAACCAGCAAATCAACCAACAACAAGCCGAAAGTATGTTGCCGCATGCCGCATGCTACATGAACCAAAAAGAAAAAGTACAAAAAATTCCAATTTGGCCATTTTTTTGGCTATCATTTGCATTCTTCGCGTTTGTTTTGTTCGATTCCGGATATTTCTGCAGTTGTTGCGATTTTATTGGAATATTTTGGTGTTGTTGTTGCTTTGTTTTTCCTTCGACAGGAATGCTTTGCTCCACTGACTACTTAAGGAAGGCGAGAGCTTGTCTGTAGCTGAAAGATAAAATTTGCGCATTATCGATTCTGATTTATGACCTCAGGAACTCAATTGAAACTTTTATGGCCTTCCTTACATAATTTGTGTCGATTTGTGTAGGCCAAGATAATTTGGTATCAGGTGTTGTTGTACCTTGTCGTAGGAGGCACCATGTTTGAGCATAAGACCTGCCACAAAGTCAGCTGGGTGTCAACTGAGAGGCAATCCTTATCCAACATGCGACCGACCATGCGTGGCGATCCGCCGACGTTTTAGGAGCAAAGAGCGGAAGCAATCAGCAGCTCACTGCCCACAACTATCCAAGAACATTGGAAGGCTGTGAAAAATGTTTTCACATCTGGAGCGGAAAGTATTGTTAGTAGAAGCCAGGCAAGGCACAGCACGTGGCTTACCGAGTATACCTGGAGGCGGATTAAAGAAAGTAAGCTACTCAAAGCTCGTTTTGTAGATATCCCAGCAGCAGCGAGGATCGAGCTAGAGTCCCTGTATCGAAGAAAAATGAGAGAAGTGCTGCGTAGTGTAAGACGTGTAAGAGGTGTGATAGCAGAACCGTTTACAGAATCACCAAAGAGCTGACAGGTGGTCACCGCTCTAGCCAACATCCGGTGAAAGACCTCGTTTCAGATGAGGATCAGCTCAAGCGATGGAAGGAGCATTTTTCTACGTTCCTTAACCATGTATTCGCCAACGATATGTACCCAGATCAAACGGAGCTGCCGGAAGTAACAATTTCCCGAATTCGCACCCTCAACTCCCTGTTAAGATGAGATCGCTACCGCGATCAACGCACTTAAGAACAACAAGTCGGTTGGACTAGATGGTATACCAGCAGAGCTTCTGCGTGCCGCTCCAACGACATCAGCAGAGCTTTTATATCCTCTTGTAAAGAGAGCTTGGGAGGCAAAAAGTTTCCCCGACGAGTGGAAAAAAGAATGATTGTCAAGCTCCCTAAAAAAGGGAGTCTTATGGAGTGCGAAAACTGAAGAGGCATTTGCGTTCTTCCAGCAGTTGAAAAGGTAATAGCCAAAGTAGTACTTGAGCGAATTAAGGAACATCTGGATGATACACTCGATGCCGAACAAGCAGGTTTCCGCAGTGGATCCTCCTCTGTAGACCACATAAACACCCTGCGGATCATTATTGAACAGTGCGTCGAATTCCGGTCACCACTACACCTGCTGTTCATCGATTTTGTAAAGACGTTTGACAGTGTCAACAGGCAGTTTATCTGGCTCGCCCTTCGCAGGAGAGGTATACCCGATAAACTAATAGCTATTATTAAAGCAACTTATGATGGCTCTAAATGTCATGTGCTGCATAGAGGAAAGCTGTCAGAGGAATTCAAGATCCTAAGTGGAGTACAACAAGGTTGCATTCTGTCGCCGATACTTTTTTTGTTGGTGATTAGCGATGTGCTTGGCGCAGCATTATCTATTGAAAACGGAGGACTCTTACATCTGGACTACGCTGACGATGTTTGTTTACTCTCACAGAGGAATTTAAAGCTGCACCAAATGACAACAAATGTGGAAAGGGTGGCAAATGTTGCTGGTTTGACGATCAGTACTGCCAAAACCAAAATCATCAACCTCGGCACTAACTCAGTAACTCAAGTTAACATTGCTGGACAACCGGTAGAGAGAGTTTCCAATATCTTGGCAGTATTGTCTCCACCGAACGTGGCACCGAACAGGACATTGTCAACCGAATCGGCAAAGCAAAATCGGTGTTTGGAATGATGTCCATGATATGGCGAAGCAATGCGATCAGCTTAAACACCAAGCTGCGACTGTTCCGTTGAAATGTTGAATCTGTGCTGTTGTATGGATGCAGCACGAGGTGACCGCTAGGTATAGGTGCCTACGGAACATCTTAAGGGTTTTCTGGTCTAACCGTGTCTCTAACGAACATCTTTACCAGAGAATGGATCAGGAACCAAAAGGCACAACCATCCAACGAAGGAACTGGCAGTGGATTGGTCATACACTCCGAAAAGGCGACAGTTGCATAGCAAACTACGCAATGCAATGGAATCCGTTATCTCAGGATGGTAGAAGTACGGGTCGTCCGATAAATACATGGCGCAGAACAGTTGAGGAGAAGTCACGGCAATTGGGGAAGAGTTGGAGATGAGCTGAAGTTCATGGCCAGGAACCGCATGCGATGGCGCGTAGGCGTAGTACAGGCCCTGGACCCACAAAGGAATATAGGACATAAGTAAGTAAGTAGACTCTTATAAAGAAAAAGCACATAAAAGGTGATAACTTTTACCATTGTGTAGAGAAAGCCTGAGAGCGTAGAGAGAAACAATCCTTCAACTCAAAACCTTCGAAAAAAGTGGAGATTGCATATTAAGCTGCTTGCAGCAGGCGTTTTGCTACACTTCTCTGTTTCTAATGTATACGACGATCGTAGTTTGATTAATTTGGGCACAAGGCGACGCTTAAATTAGCGATTCGGAAAGATTCGGAAGCATCGGCAAGTTAGAGCTAGTTATCAAACACACCCAAATTTAGCAGAGCACGACACGTTTGGATTTGTGGCGCTCTAGAGCGATGATTTGCGGGCAAAACGAAGACTTAAGTGCAATCATAGGGATACTTATAGGACACCGCCTATACATCTGGGTAAATTCAGAATGGAAAACCTCTCAGATCACTAAAAAAAAAGAGTAAAGTGCGAGACATATCACGCTTCTTAAAAATCAAAGAATGTCTTCTTTACAGAGAGAAAGGAATAACATCCTGTGGTATCACAACGCAAGGCACCCCTGACAACTTATAACCTAATCCATTAACTATTTCGAGTCGATTTTAGAAGGAAGTAGAAATACGCGTACCTACTGTTGCTAAATTCGAACAACGCTACTTTAGTCTGTCAACACTCTTCAAATACAGGAATACAGGAACCATAAAATCCAAGTACTGATATAAGCAGAAGATAATGGTCAATGTGACCTCTTTGCTGCGTTTGAGGGGAAAGTCTGAATTGTAGACCCCATATTCCGGAGACTCTGTAGCGACAGTATCTACAGGCGTTTTGGCGATGTTAATATCGTGAAGACAACCAAGTTTGGTAGGCTTCAGTGGGCAAGACACCTAGCTCGCATAATCCTGCTATTAAAGTCCTTAGCGATAAGATTTATGCAACATTACAGCGTGGCAGCGGCAGGCCAAGTCCAAGTAGGAATGAAGGGCGAAAAGTTTTTTTTTTCAAGACCGAAACCCGGTTGTTAAGGCAAATATGGTGAAATTTGATGATAGTGGACGCCTTCACGTTGGACTGCTGAGCTGAAGGTTCGTGGTTCGAGGTTGAAATCCCAGAAGCACCAAAAATATTTTTAACGTCCCACGTCTCGCTTATCTCTCACAAACGTTCGAGAGTAATAATTCTCACGGAAAGCTTCCCAATTCGCCTTTCGGATACGTTATTAAATTTTAGATCCCTTGCATTTATGTGCAAAAATGTAACGCTCACAAATCGAATGGTGGCGAGAAGCTAGGCCCTCTGGTCATTGGTAGACATAGTGGCATTTACAAAAGAATTAATAAATCGCTTAATATGGTAAGATCTAGGATACGTAATAGATCTTAAGGTCGCAGTGCACAAGGCTTCTTAGCCTACCCACCATTAACAATAATAATAAAACCATCTGAACAGAAAAACATTCAAGACAAGAAAACTACAATAAAATCGCAAGGATAGGTGTATTTTATTTGGAATCTGAATCCAAATTCGAATGTCAAAACCAACCAAAACCAGCAAAACAGCAGGTTTTCTTATTCCAAGAAGGATATAGATAGTGCGATTGTTGTTGTAATTCCTTATTCCTCGGCAAATAAAATACAGCTGACATTGTTGAACGTAAAAATATCTATGCAGACCTACAGTAGACAAGGAAGAGCAGGATTTACCGTCATGAAACTGGTTTGAATACTTGATTAAAATTATCAGAGCCGAAGATGGTATCCCTGCTATTTCTTAAGCGTAACCGGTCACAAAGCAACAAAGTCATCCTAAGAGCATCATACTCGTGCATCGCTAATGAATGCACTGATTCAAATGTTAACCCTAAACACAAAAGATACAACCAATCCTGTTCAACGACCTAACATCTGTCCCAAATGACCTTGAGGTAAGGTGAACCAAAAAAAATTTCGTATTCGTGAAACCAGAAATTAGAAGAATTATCACTCATCTCAGCTAAAGAAGCTGGTTGTTGGTAAGCAAAGCTTTAGAATAAGAACTAAACGATCAGTTGTTGTTGCAGTGTGGCATATATATGATGACGACGATCATGCATGATAGATAGAATAAAAACACACACACTCATACACATACACAACAATTCAATTGATCCGTTCAGATACGGCAAATGTACATGACTGAGCTGAGAGCCCAGGTCAGCTTAGATCACAGTGCACTGTTACACTGCGGTGTACGCGATCCGATAATGCGCATCTAGATGATATATTATCTTCATCATATCACAATCTTGTTGATGAAACACGAATGCGAATAAGAAGGAGATATATTGCGATAAAAATAACAATTGTGGTTCTAACGACGGCAATCTAAGTAAGTAGATAACTGCAATTGCTTACCTGAGTGGTTTTTCGATGATAAGATGTACTCGTAGGTATCCAATTGCGTTGTTATCGATCAGTTTCGATTCGGTGATGCTGCGGTTTACTGGAGAGATGGAAGGTGCAGAAAAAGTAAAAAAACTAAAACACAAACACAGATACAATCTCACTTTGTACGCGATCAGATGATAACAGATATACGAATTTTATATTAAGACGCGTGGCAAATCAGCCGATAAAGCCGATATTTTATCAAAATTTTTATCAAAATTTACTTAAGTAATTAGGATGAAGTATTGGAACGGCGATGGTAAATGTTACAAACCAAAAAGATTAAGTTTGACTGATATTTATGAAGGTGCCACCAGTTGGTTTCGTCGTATATCGATTATTTATTGATATTTGTGCCGCAGTATTCAAATAATTTATTCTCAATCGATTACTTTTCGATATTTGTATAAGAAAGTTATCGAAGAAATCGTGTTGACTTGAGATTTGACTTCAATTCATATCAATGATGTAATATCCAAATTCATAAATCACTATCAAAGTAATTGAATGTTATCGAATTAATCGAATATTATCGAAATGATCGATTACTTCGATTAATTAATCAATCATCAATTAATTATCGAACTTATAAAATATTGTTATTAAAGTAATCGAATGTTATTGAACTTTACGAAGTAAACATCGATTCCCTTTCAAAATTGTTTTCCAGGTAATCGAATTTTATTAATATTGTTACTGAAATTATCGAATGTTATCGAGGTAGCCAAATGATGATGTTATTGAAGTAATCGAATGTTGTCGAAATTGTTGAAGTAATCACCAACAAGTTATCGAAATCAAATATTGTTATTAAAGTAATAGATTGGACGGACAAATTATCGATTCCTTATCGGTATTATCAATATTGTTATCGATAATGTTGTTGTATTGGCTGAAGTAATCAAATGTAATCGAAGTAACCGAATGTTATCCAGGTGACCGAATGATCTTATCGACGCTATCGAATGTTATCGATAATATTGTTGTATTGGCCGAAGTAATCAAATGTAATCGAAGTAACCGAATGTTTCGAAGTTATCGAATCAATCGAATGTTACCGATAATATTGTTGTAGTGGCCGAAGTAATCAAATGTAATCGAAGTAACCGAATGTTATCGAGGTTATGGAATCAATCGAATGTTACCGATAATATTGTTCTAGTGGCCGAAGTAATCAAATGTAATCGAAGTAACCGAATGTTATCGAGGTAACCGAATGATGTTATCGTAGTAATCGAATGTTATTGACAATATTGTTGTATTGGCCGAAGTAATCAAATGTAATCGAAGTAACCGAATGTTATCGAGGTAACCGAATGATGTTATCGTAGTAATCGAATGTTATCGAGGTAATTGAATGATGTTATCGAAGTATTCGAATGTTTTTGATTATATCGATATTTGTTTAATATTTTATCGATTAATTTCGCCAATTTATCCAATCAGTGCAAACATTTTCATTTCAATTGCAATTGGTATCTATCTACACACCCGATCCAAAACCAAAAACAAATTTTTTTCTAATATTCACAGCTCGATGATTACGTTACTCTCGTGTGCGCGCACAGAACGAAAGGACACAGCTGGCTTACCAAGCCGTGATTATTGCATTGTGATCACACAATTTTGCTCAGCACATTCACTTGGGTACAAATACAGCCAAATAAACAGAAAGAAAAAACTGAAAACAATTTTCACGGTTCTGCACTATCACAACTTAGAATAACTCGTTCTTGACAAGTGTTTTCTCTTCTTTTTCCTAATAATTATCTTCAATTACTATTCATATTATGTACCAATAATTTATTACCCAGTTGTTGCTGCTTACACAGAACAACAGAACAACAGAACTTTACGTGTTGTTGCCGTTGAGCAGGCACGCGCTCACACTAAAAACACCCGTTATTTACAAGAACGTAATTATTATATTAAGACATATATTCGTTTGTATCAATTACTTTTTTTTTGTAACTAAATGCAAAGAATTCCGAAATTTCTTAGCGAAATAAACAACAAGGACGATCGGTAAATGGACGATCACCTGCATGCAAACAACACCACCCAGAAATATCCACTATCGATGATAATAATCAGCAGGCAGCCAGCAACAAGTGTATTGTCGATGCCTATCACAATCGATCGAGATGGCCTTCTCTCTTTCTTCTTTCTTTTTCAATTTGCGGCGGTCTACGGCGGCTTTGAAGTTGGCGTCGAGCTACGATCGTGTTTGAGAAAAAAAAAAAATAAATGTTTGCTCCGCGGAAACACCCCAACACGACGGTACCTGGTTTCAAACTGTAAATCCAAACAAACGCTTGAGTCGAATAGAGTGAGAGCTAAAGTCCGACTCAGTTTAGTTCAGTTTTTTCTTTGCCGATCTGCTAAAATTGAGTAACTCTTTCTCTAATCACCTCACCACTCACCAGTAACCATCACCAGACCATTGTCGATCATCAATTGCTCGGCTCATTTACGATCTACGATGTATCTTTTGGAAAAGATGAGTATAATTTGAGCTCTGACTCTGAGTTACTTAATGTGGCGGCGATCAGCGATCATATTTCTGATCTACTCAGCTGCTTTGCGTTTCTCTTTAAATTAAAAGATTACGCTCAATAGAAGACCGGAGTTAGGAAGTTTTACTTGACAACTTTTGTTTGCTATTTTTTGATGTTTTCATATCACTACTAAAAATTCTCTTTATATTATTTATTTTCATATATCATCTTAATACACAATAATTTTTACAAAAAGTCTTGTCCATCGTAGATACGCATGTGTATAATATTATATTATATATTATTAATATAATATATATATATAATAGAGAATATTGTCACCGAAAATACACATGTGTGCAAAGTTTCAATAAAATCAGGCTTTAGGAAGTGGGTTATAAATTAATCGCTAGATTCCACGACACCCAGACAAACAAACAAACAGATCCACGGGCAGGCGAAGTTAATGAGAGAATTTAAAAATTAAACTTTGTCTGTTTGTCTGTTCGCGATTAAGTCAAAGACCGCACATCCGATGTAGCTGAAACTTTAGGATGTGGTGGGGACGGTTAAGATGGAGGTTTAAGTGTAAAGATGCTGTTTGTGGGGGGGACGTGGGTGCCTAGGTATTTGATTGTATAAGATTGACTCGAAGACCATGCATTTGATAGATATATATAGGAAGAGGTGATATGTGCGTGGGTATCTTAAGGTGGGTCTTGGTTTCTTGGTGTGTGTTTGGATGGTCAGTTGGGTGGGAAAAAAAGTTTTAGTCTCGTCGTAGTATTCATTCTTCTAATGTGGCGTGGCAAGGTGTTCCATAAGCGAGCTGAATTTATAAAAAATTGACGTATGGAAGTCGTAGATGAGAAACGGGGGAATATTAGTTGATTAGATTTGTTTGAAGAAGCCAATCTAATTTTTTCGTGTTCCATAAATCCTACCGGAAAGGGCTTTCCGAGCAGGATCATCTTCAGTCATGCGAGGTAGGTGTCCTGCCCACTTCACGATGTCGACATCGCGGTGACGCTCGCAATCTCATCATTATAGAGTCTACGGAATCGTCCTTCCTCACATACGGAGCCAACATTTCTAACGGGGCTAAAAGGTCAGAATGCTTTTTGCTAAGCACCCAAGTCTCTGACCCATATGTATGATCATTGTCTAGATTTCTGGATTTGAAGAGTCTTGACAGACTATAGTAGGCTTTGTTGGTTTTAAGCAACCGCGCGTATTTCTGGTTCCATGCTGTTATCAGCAGCTAAAGTTGACCCGAGATAGTTAAAGCATTGCAGGGCCAGTGTTTCTTCTACTCGCAGACGTGGCCTCCATGTACTTTGTTTTGCCTTAATTTATGTGAAGCCCTAGATTTCGTGCCGCCCGCTTGATATGGACGAAAGCTTCCTGTACCGCTCTTGGGTTTCTACCAACGACGTCTATATCGTCTGCATAAGCCAGTATCTGAATGGACCTATGGAGGATTGATCCCCTCGCCGTTACTTCAAAGTCTTGGATCACTTTCTTCAACGCCAGGTGGAAGAGGACGCAGGCTAGTCCATTCCCTTGTCGAAGCCCGTTATAGAATAGACTTGATAGTGATCCGGATATTTTTACTTGGCTTATAACATTGGCCATTGTTAACCTACATAGTCGTGTCAGTTTATTTGGGATGCCGAATTCTCTCATGGCTTTATAAAGTTCTACTCTGGCGATGCTATCATAGGCGGCTTCAAAGTCTATAAAAATATGGTACTACAGACAGTTTTCTATCACCTGCCAAAGGGTGTAGGTCTGATCAGTTGTTGATTTGCCTGGGATAATGCCAGACTGATATGAACTAATGATGACTTTAGCGTATGGGGCTATCCTGTCTTGAAGGATAGAGGAGAAAATCTTATACGCGGTACTCAACAACGTTACGCCACGATAATTGCTGCATTTTGTGATATCTCCCTTCTTATTTATGGGGCAAAGGATGCCTCTTTGCCAGTCTTCTAGCATCGCTTCTTTCTCCCATACTTGCACTGTTAGTTCATGAATTGCTTGGTGTATTGGGGGGCCCCCTGTTTTAATCAGCCCCGCTGGGATACCATCAGATCCCGGGCCCTTATTATTTTTGAGCCGATCTATCGCTCTTCGCCTATGCTTGGTGGCGGCAGCATAGTGTGTTCTTCAGTCATTGGTGGAGCCTCCAATTCCTCAGTTAGCTGGCTATTACGGAACTCATGAAAGTGCTCTTCCCATTGGTCTAAGATGCCTTTGAGATCGGCGATCAGATAACCCTCTTTGCCTTTGCAGTATGTGCAACGCGGTGTATATTGCGTCATACCGCGGACTCTTTGGTAGAACTTCCGCGCCTGGTGCGGTCCTCGCTCTCTATACTGTTCTAGTTCACAGACGAGATTCATCTCCCAGGCTGCTTTCTTTCGCCGGTGAACTGTTTTCTGTTTTCATATTTTCTGAGCTCTACGACTACTGCCTTAGATGGAGTCCTAAGGTGTGTCAATTTCTATTCTACGCCCGACATCTCAGCCCTAGGACTGAAGAGAGTACTCCCTCCGCTTGGAGCAATCATACCATATATAGTGGTCCCAGTCGACGTTGGCACCTCGGTACATTCATACCGTCATCAGGTTCGGTTTGTGGCGGCACTAAAATGAGAGCAAAACAGTGTACATGGTGGCCACGTCTGCGAGTAGAAGATTCAACATTGGTCCCGCAATTAAAGTAGTGGAGTGCGAATTTGAAGCAGTGCAATCCTTTAACTATCTCGGGTCAACTGTAGCAGCCGATAACACAACATGGAACCACGGTTGCTTAAAGCCAACAAAGCCTACTATAGTCTGTCAAGAGTCTTCAAATCCAGGAACTGAACCATAACATCCAAGCTGCTGATATATAAGACAATGGTCATACCAGTACTTACATATGGATCCGAGACTTGGGTGCTTAGTAAAAAGCATTCTGACCTCTTAGCCGCGTTCGAGAGAAAAGTCTTACGGAGAATTGTTGGCCCTTCCGTATGTGAGGCTGACTCGGATGTGTGCTCTCGTGTAAACAAGGCGCGACACTTCTATAGCATGCTAAATAATATCTGGAACTACTCGCAAATCTCCCGGAATCTGAAGCTAACGATCTTCAGATCTAACGTTCTCTCAGTACTCTTGTATGGCTGCGAAACGTAGAAAGTCACAGAGTCAATTGCGACGCGCCTCCAAGTCTTCATCAACAAGTGCTTAAGGCGGATACTGAGAATAAGATGGCCGGACATTATCACCCAGACTTGTGGAGCAGGATGTAATTGCGATCACCATCAGACGACGAAAATGAAGCTGGATTGGCCACACTTTGAGAAAGCCAGCGGACGATATAATGAAACTAGCTCTCGACATGGAAGCCGTCGTTATGGCCGTCCTAGCAAGACATTGAAAAGGACAATAGAAGAAAAAGCAAGATCCCAGGTGACAGAGTGGCGTCTCTTGAAACCTCAGGCGATAAATCAAGTTCATTGGCGGGCGTTTGTAGAAGCCCTATGCTCCCCCGTAGAGTAAAGATAAGAAAGAAAAAGATGTGAGTAAGGACGATTCTGGAGACTCTATAATGATGAGATCTGCGAGCGTAACCGCGATGTGGAAATCGTGAATAGAATTAAGCTAGCAATGTTATGTTATGTTATGTTATGTTATGTTATGTTATGTTATTGTTGGTGGGCTGAAAAGCCTTGTGCACTGCGACCTTAAGGTCTATTGTGCGTCCCAGATGTCTACCACATTATGTGGTGGCCTAGTCCTCTTATCAATGCCACTATATCCGCCAAGTCGATAGGTCTGGCATTCTGTCATAGAACTGTGTGAGCCTTGAGGTACTGAAATCTTTTCCGGGTGATGGCATCACATATAAATAGTATGTGTTCTGGCGTCTCCTCTGCCTCGCCACAAAAGCGGCAGCGATCTGTCTGAGATTTCCCCATTTTTGTTAAGTGGCCATTGAATGGACCATGTCCTGTCATGTACCAGACAAAGGATCTCAGTGTTTGTCGGTTAAGCTTGATTGCTTTGTTTATATTTTTAATGTTGTATTTGAGAAGCTTTTTGGTTTGTTTCATCGTAGTTGATGATTCCCATTCAGCCTCGATGGCGTTGTTTGCTCACTGCTTTATTTCATTTTTTAGGTGGCTCTTGCTGAAGGCTATGCTTGGCTCGGAACCAGTAAAGGTCTCTTCCGCGCCTGCTCTTGCGCAGAGGTCTGCTGTCTCGTTCCCATTAATGCCTGAATGGCCTGGGGACCACAACAGGTTGACCTTGTTGGTTTTTGCCAGTTCGTTTAGGTGGCAGTAGCAGCTCCACGTTGTTTTTGAATTGAAAATCGGGCCTTTTAGCGCTAGTAAGGCGGCCTGACTATCGGAGATCATATAGATCTCGGTTCTTCTATATTTCCTTTTTATGCATTCTAGTATGCAGGCTTCTAATGCTGTTGTTTCTGCCTGGAAAACGGTTGGGGATTTTCCTAGCGGTGTACATAATTGAAACTGATAAGCTAGCAATGGTCCGATGCCTAAGAGCGAAGAGGATCCTGCTCGGGAAGTCCTTTGCGGTAGGATTTATGGAACACGACAGCGAGGCCGGCCAAGGCTACGCTGGAAGGATGGCTTAGACCAGGACGCCCAGATTTTAGGGATGAAAAACTGGATGTCATCGGCTCAAAGTCGGTACCGGTGGAGAGAATTTTTGCGGGAGCCCAAGACCGGACCCCGGTTGTAGAGCCAAATATGATGATATGATGATGTTAAATTTATAGGTTTATAGGATTTAGGCAGATTATTAGGTTATATGTGGGCGCCGTGGCTCATTGGAAATGCTCATGGCTACTGTGCAGGGGTTCGTGGTTTAAATCCCAGTAACACCAAAAGTATTTTTCACGGTGTCCCACCTCTCGCGAATGGGTGACAAACGTTCCGAGAGTAATAACTTGTCACGGAAAAGGCTCTCAATTCGACGTTCGGATTCGGCCTTAAATTGTAGGTCCCTTCCATTTGTGTCCAAAAATATACCTGCACAACACAAATGGTCGCAATAAGCTAGGCCTTGGACCGCAACGGTCTGTCGTGCCGAATATTATTATTAGGTTATATAGTTGCCTGTCTCCAGGTAATCATCATGTAAGCCGATGTAATGAATAATGATGCTTAGAAAATGATACCAATCCGAATTTTCTGATTTCGTTCATCATTACTAATAATGACATTATTAATGACCGTGCAAAATTCCTAATAATAATTAGTTGAAAAGTTCAATAAAAAAAAAATCTTCTATCATCATTTATTCTCTTTTATTAATTATATCTTCCTCTTTATTGTTTTTTAAGTTTAATATTTTTATAATTATAATGTATTGTATTAATTAATTAATAAACATTTGAAAATATTCGTCTCATTTTTTTGAATTAAGTTTTCGGTTTTTTTTTTCTATTATCTGTTACATATTAAATTTTGCAAATAATTTTGTTTTTTTTTTTTGGTTTTCTCAAAGAGATGTTTTTTTTTTTAAAACTATAGAGTAAATTTTTATTTTTGATCTCATATATTTCTTTTTAAAATTGATCCATTATTTGATTATAATTTTTTTTTTATTAATGTTAATTAATTTTTAAAGTGAAATTGCTATTTTTAAATGAATTCGATTGAAATTACCTATGTGATGAAATTCAATTAAATCTCAAATAAAAAATTCTTTTTACAGCATTCGCTTTAAAGTGAATATTATTAATGAATTTGTTAATAGTGGAAAAAAATTTGGAAATACAAAATATTAGTAATAATCCTCGTAAGTCGTGAATTGTTTCAATGAGCGAGCGTGTGTTATTATCTTACATTTTTTTTTAAGTAATAATTAAAGTGAACAAGAATTGTTTATACCTATTATGTGTATGTAGACAAATGTTGTTGTTCATGACATGTGAATTGTTATTAACTATTTACTATTTATATATTCACTTTGCGATTGACGTCGTAATGCAAGAAAAACGAAATTGAGAGAGCTTTTTGAGAGCTTTGCATTGCATTCATATACTACACATTTATTATTTATACAATAAATTTATTAATTAAATAATTAAGGCAAAAATTCGTATAATTTTTCGATCTAAATTGGCTAATACTAATTATGTTATCGTAACGATTGAGTTAGTAATTAAATGGACAAGAGACAATGGACATATTGGTTGGCTGGTTTTGCGTACACATTTCTTTGGTGCTTTTAAAAAATCATCCCGTTTCCAGTGCGTTTTTTTATCCTTTTTTTTATCCTTAAACTCGTAACAATTAATTCTGTCTTTAGTAGTGTAGCACAACTTTCAAAGTGCAAAAGTTTCGTTGCGATTAAAAAAATTGCGTACTGCAATAATCCCAGTACATACAGTATGGCGTGAAATAATTTCCCTCTAAATGGACTTGAATGTTCAAAATTCTAAGCGTAACTTTATTTTCAGTAGCAAATTTTCTCACGAAATCTCATTCATCATCGCCAAAATATCTATTCACAAATGTTTCAGTTTTTTTTGTTTTAAGAAATTCAATTATTTGTATGACTATTTAATGCGAATGGAATTATTCTACCTACATACGAGTACAAGTAACATTATTTTTATTTCATTTTGAACAAATTAAACGAAAAAGATGCGTACAGCTCCATTCTTATCGTTCTTAGTTAATCGTACAACACTTATCAATAAAATATCTATTAACATTATCACTCTCAATAAATTGCACGAATTTCCTAGTTTTGTATTCTACACAAAAAAAAACTGTAAATCCCCCTTACCCCATAAATACGGCAACGTTTTTCTGATGGCGAAATTTCAAATCCGAATTTAAACTTGAGATACGTTGAGTGCTTGAAATTTGAAATTTTGTGTTCCTGTGCACAGTGCGGGCGTCGGTGGCGGTCTATGGACTAAAGGGATTAGCTGGCGACTAGTTCGGACACAGAGTTTGCCCGCCGACGCTTTGTGATTTGTTTCCAAAGACGTCGGTTGAGCGATGGCTTGTCCTGCAAGAATAAAGAAAAATATTACAGTCCGACTTGTTAAAGTTTCAATAATAAGGCCACTTAAGCGCGAGAACGGAAATACATTTATATATAATGTACACACGCTTAAGCAGTTTGCCCTTAATGCCTTAAAAAACACAAACACGCATCAGCTTCGTCTTCGCCTGACGTTTACGAGTTCAGCCATACGATGTCAATGCTTCCTATCACAATGTCGCTTCGGCTTCAACGTTTCGTTTGGCAATCGTAAAGAAAAAACGTAATGTTACGTAACGAAGCTACAAACTGAAGCTGTAGTTCAAAAGTGCTGACTGACAGTTCAAAGCAGAAAACTGTCATTTGAACTCTCATTTGAGAAATGCCATATAGAGAAAAGTCATTCAAAGGAAATTCAAAGCGGCTGCATCGTAACGCAGCTTCGTCTTCGCCTGACGTTTACGAATTCAGCCATACGATTTCAATGCTACCTATCACAATGTCGCTTCGGCTTCAACGTTTCGTTTGGCAATCGTAAAGAAAAAACGTAAGGTTACGTAACGAAGCTACAAACGGAAGCTGTAGTTCAAAAGTGCTGAGCATTTGCTTTGCCTGACAGTTCAAAGCAGAGAACTGTGGTAGAACTGTCATTAGAGAAATGCCATATAGAGAAAAGTCATTCAAAGGAAATTCAAAGCGGCTGCATCGTAACGCAGCGAAGACGAAGCTGAAGCTTGTTTGTGTTTCAGGCATAAGGAAGGCACATGTCGTTTAAAAATTAAGGAGAGAAAAAAAAGAGATGTCGGCCCACATGCGTTTTAAATGCCTGTCTATACTGCGGTTAAAATAACTCACACATCAGTTTCGTTCAGTTTTGTTCTCTTTCAATTGTAATTTTGACAGTTGCAATTTACTGTCAAAAACAGAAATACCGTTTATGACAGATGGTTAAGTTGGAAAGAGTACCTGCACCGCTTAAGCGAACGTCAAAACCCAATGAAATATTTGAAAAGTTCTCAAAAGTAAAAAGCCATATTACCTTATGAAGAAGATAGATAATACCTTTGGCCTCTAAGGATAAGTCTTTCCGCATATCTCATCAATCAATGGTACTTTCAATAATACTTGTACCGGTTACAGTCGTAATCGATGAGACGTAGATGTATCAAGAACTTGAACTTGAACGTCTACGCCATCCTTCCAGCGTAGGGTTGACCGGCCTCGCTGTCGTGTTCCATAAATCCTACCGCAAAGGACTTTTCGAGCAGGATCCTCTTTGCTCATTAACCTAGGTGTCCTGCCCACTGGAGCCTACCGAGCTTGATACTCTTCACGATTTCGACATCTCGGTAACGCTTGTAGATCTCATCATTATAGAGTCTCCGGAATGGTCCTTCCTCACATACTTTAATACTTTTAATGGGAGACCCTATATTTTCGGGCTATGTTGGAAAATCGTCAAATCACATATTCCATGGAAGATGTATCAGTGACGGTTAATGAAGTCAAATGGTGCCAGCAAGATTGAGTTCTCTCACCTTTACTCTGTTCACAGGTAATTGACGACCTACTTATCGAGCTTGATAAGTCTGGCTACATGGCGAATTAGTATGCAGATGACCTCACGGTTTAAGCTGAATGCAATAATGGTTTGGAGCGGCATGGCTTACGTGGTTGCGTTGGGCTACTAAGCGGAAGGTTCGAAGTTTGAATCCCAGAAAACACCAATAAGCTTCCGATGACGAAAGACTGACAAACCTCTGAGAGTAATAGCTGCCTTAAGTTGTCTTTTAATTGAAGGTCTACAAAAAAGGCCGTGAGAAAATAGACATAATCATATGTTTTATCATAATGTCTTAGACAACGTCTAACGTTTATTGGCACATGTTTCGGAATGGTGAGGCAGTGAGGTTCTATTAATCAACCCCAGTAAGTCCGTTCCCGTACTTTCACTAGCAGCTAAGTTGGAACCTATCTCCGTTAGTGATACTATCATAACGTATTCTAGTCAAGTCAAGTATCTAGGTATTGTGCTAGAAATGGGGCTGAACTTGAATGATCTTATTAGGTCGGTTTTAGAGTGCGGCGGGGTCTTAAGCAAAATATCGTTAAGAGGCTTGCACAATCAATGACGATCTCCAAGAGTGTAGGGCAATCTGCGGCAACTCTTACAAACCATACACTTGGTGTTGGTCTGAGAAAAAAAAATCAGTCTATACTTGAAAGACTTCACTGACCATTTCTGGTTCTACTGCGACGACGAATTTAAGGAAGTCTCTCTCTCAGACGTTCTTAGAGCCATTAAATGCAGCAACGATGCAGCAATGACAAGTAGCTCAAAATAATAGGCCGTCATCGTCTCTTACAAAAATAACACAAACCACACAGCTTCACTATACGTCATAAACAAATTGGAATCCGAAACCAACTCCAGCCTTGGGAATATCGCAGGAGTACTAAAAATACTATGCAGTAACGTCGACGTTGTTCTTAATCAAATTCATCATAATTCCATAAACTTCGTGATATTCTTATTAACGTAGCACCTAACCAAGCTGCGACGACTCATACTACCCCATCTCTGACTACTGCCTCTCCTGTTGAAGTGGCCACGAAGACGACGTTTTTGCATCTGATTTCAGTAAGGCTTTTGATAAGACATCTCATCAATTAATCCTTTTTAAATTGTCTGCCCTCGTCTTTGAACCCATATTGATAAAGTGGATATCTTCTTCATTGAAAAACCGGCTTTATAGTGTTCGCTTCAGGTCCGTTTCATCGACCTCATTCTTGGCCATCTCTGGTATCCCACAAGGCAGTCATCTCGGCCCGCTTATCTTCTTCCTAACTATAAATGATCTTGATAGGCTGATCAAAAACTCTTCTCTCTCTCTCTACGGTGGCGATACCCAATTTTTCAAACCCACTTTGTCTCCACAAGACTCCTGTCTCTTTCAACAAGACCTAAATAGTTTTTCGACCTGGTGCCTTAAAAATTGCTTAGAGCTCAGTATCAGCAAACGCCAATCTATTACCTTATCATACAAATGCAACAAGCCCGCTCACCGCTTCTCAACCCATATTCCATTTGCAATCTTTTCGTGACCTCGGCATATTTTGCGACTCGGAGCTAAATTTCCGTTCTCATATTGATTTGATTTGATTTGGCTCTGTCAAACAATGGCCCAAAGAATGTTCCAACCCTTATGTGACCAGATCCCTCTACATCACTTTTTCCTCAAATTCATATGTCCAGCATCCAACGTAATTTTCTTAGATTTGCTCTTCAAGGTCTTGGGAAAATCATCTTATCCTGTTTTCATTCTGTTAGTTAGTGATCCCCGTGGCGGGTCCAGCTGCATCTTAACATATCTATGGTAAGGTTGCGGGGTTTTACCACGGAAAATAAGAAGGGCCGCGGGTACTTAGAGTTGTCTTGGTACTTTGCGACCCAGAAAGGGCTACTAGTACTTAGAGAGAAATCTTTTAGGGAACTCTTCGTATTTAGTAGCTCATTTCGTACACTACAACTATGGTTCGTTCTGGGGATGTAACGTGGGGGCTGAGGTTTACTCTCGAAAGAGGGGAATGTCTGACAAGAATAGCATATTTATGAGCAAACTTAATGGCGAAAGCTGGGTAAGTGCGGGTTCGTCGAACCCCACTAATGATGATGTTAGTTAGTGATCCAGCGGAGCTTATTAACCCCAGAAGCGTACTAGTTTTCATAAGGGTGGTGATGCGCTCCCTGCGTTATTCAGTGTGCTTTAAAACAATAGACCTGTAAAGGCCGCACTGTCAACCACTAGTCAAAGCACCTTTCTTACAAAAATCTGTCATAATATGTACGTCCATTTTGGTGTATGGAAGTTTGCAACTACCAAATTACGTACGCAAGAGAACGAAACTAATGTTCTACGTTGGGAAAGTTATGGCAACATTTCGTCAGCTTATGTATAAATGTCAAAGTAGCGGAAGTTTATTGTGCTAACGACAGTTTGTTGTTTTTTATGGGCACGCGCAGTATTCAACAACCTGCTCCCAAACTTACATTATCCTTTCGTGGTGACAGCTGCAGCTGCCTTCTATCGGGTGTACTACTTGCATTGGATTCATTAAGAGAGGTGCGTGAACAGTTCTTCGAAAGTTGTATTTCAGAGTTGCGTCGTTTCAGAAAATTTATTCTAAAAGATAAGAAAAGAACAACAATTAGTTATTAGATCAACGCATCAGGGATGACTCTCACAATCGATTCCCCTTTCCAGATTCCATTAGAGCGGTCTCATCACGACCGATCTTGCGGATACGCTTACTGCTTATTCCAGCCATTGGTGGCGATGCAGACGATCCGCCAATTTCAATCTCCATTCCCATCGAAGAAGTACTCCTGGTCCTCGTCAGAAGATTGTCCATCGATTTCTTCTGCATCGTCTTCGCTTGTGAGCCACTCTTCAATTGAGACGTGCAGTATATCATCTCGCGTCTCGCTAAGAGTTCCAGATCGCTTAATTTGCTCTCGTCGCTGTTGCAACTGTTGTTTTTGTAACTGGCGTCGCTTGTATCGTTCCCGTCGATTCGATCCGCAAATGCAGAACTGCTCCATGTATTTCGATTTGGTTGCAGGTGGACGCCTGTATCGATTCCGATTCTGGCCGAAGCAGGTCCACCCAGTCGGGTTGCGGCTGCTCTTGTCTCTGTCACCGGTTGATGTTGTTGATTTGGCCTTGGCCTGCGATTTACCGTTGGTGTGTCCATCTTCGAATTTCGCTGCTGACAAAACGATATGACAGCTTCTTTTGGTTGGACGCGATTCGTTGCTGACCGATTCAATAAATCGCGACCGGTCAGGCGATGAAATGTTGAGAGGTCGTGCCTGTGCCATACATAGGAGAAAAAAAAAAGTTAATTCGGATCTTCGACAATGAAGTTTGGACAGAATTGTACCTACCCCAGAATTGTTGTAAGATCTGGACCAGGATCGTAGCTTATCAAGTCTTCGTCGCCCAGAATATCGTGATTGAGTGCTAGACGCATCTCGAGACGTGGACTTAAACCGGAGCCATGTTGGGCAGCTGGTGAACCGTTTGCGCTGCTTCCGGAGGAATTGACCTGAGCTCGGTCCTGTTGCTGTTGTTGTTGCTGTGTCTCCAGGGGCGTCATCGTCGAAGCTGTTATTGATGATGTTGAGACTGGCTTTTTGTCCGCCGGCCCCAGTAGGGAGGTTTCGATGATTGTTGTTGATTGTCGACTTGCGGCAGGAACGGTATTTTCGACAAAGCTTTTGATACTGAATGCAGCCTTTGGAGGATTGGCTGGGACGGTAAATTTGTGGACGTCGGTGGCAGCCACCGAAGAGCCAGTGTCAGCAGAAGAAGCGCCAGATTTTCGAACTGGTCCCAACTAAAGAGACGCGAGAAACAGAAAATATATACATATATATATATATATATATTAAGTGTCATTATAATGTCGTATATCGTAAATATTGTATACGTCATATTGTAAATATTAATAAAATTATTGCACTAGGTACTTTGCGTTAGTTTTAAACTATCGTCATTGCCAAAATAATCATAAACTTATTATTTATCGTAGCTGCATGACATATCGTAAATATTACAAAATCGTTAACATGAAAGTCAAATAGAATATCGTTCATTGGTAATTCATAATATGTTATTACTATGTATGTACATATCCTATGTTTTCGATATCGTAAATGTTGTAGGTACGTTATGTATCGTATGTGGTAAAAACTTAAAAATAAAATTAAAGTCAAAATAGTGGTTCTGATTAAGTCATCATTAAGTCCATCGTAGTCATTGAATATATCGTAAATGTTTCACATATCGTAAATGTGCCTAATATCAAAATATGAAAATCACATAGAATATATTTTTTGTATACATATTTTAAAATTAAATTAAAAATTAACATATAGGTTCAACTTAAATACTTTCAGTATCGTAAATATTTATAATATCGTAATATTCAAATATTAACTATATACATATCGTCAATATGAATATAGTTATTTTGATATTTTAAAATAATAAACATATAGATTCATCTTAAATCATTTCAGTCTTTCCTATATCGTAATATTCGAATATAGAAAATTTGCTTAGAATGTAGTTATTTGATATTTTAAAATATTTAAAATATAGATTCATATTAAATATTTTCAATATCGTAAATATTTCTGATATCGTAATATTCGAATATGGAATATATATAGTAAATGTGCCTAATATCGAAAATATGAAAATAACTTAGAATATAGTTTTTGGATATCTTAAAATAAATAAAATATAGATTTATATTAAATACTTTTAATATCGTAAATATTTCTAATATTCGAATAGAGAATATATATACAGATCGTAAATATAAAAATAATTTAACTTAAATAAAATAACTAACTTCATTCATTCATTTTAAGTGCTTTCAATATGGCAAATACTTTTAATATCGTAATATTCAAATATAGAATATATATACAGATCGTAAATATGAAAATAACTTAGAATACAGTGTTTTGACACTTAAGGATAATTAATATATAGGTTCATTATTGCAAATATTATTAATATCGTAATATTCGACTATAGAATACATACACAGATCGTAAATATGAAAATAACTTAGAATATAGTTTTGATATTTTAAAACAGTTAAAATATAAATTCATATTAACTACTTTCAATATCGTAAATATTTCTAATATGATAATTGACGAATATGGAATATATGTACAGATCGTAAATATGAAAATAACTTAGAATACAGTTTTTTTTATATTTAAAAATAATTAACATATAGATTCATTTTAAATATATACTTTCAATTTCGGTAATATTTTTAATATCGTAATATTCCAATATAGAATATATAAATATGAAATATGAAAATAACTTAAAATATAGTGTCATATTTAATTCTTTCAATATCGTAAATATTTCTACTATCGTAATATTCGAATATAGAACATATATACATATCGTAAATATGAATATTGTTTTTTAATATTTTAAAACAATTAACATATAGGTTCATCTTAAGTACTTTAAATATCGTAAATATTTCTAATATCGTAATATTCGAATATAGAAAATGATTTTTTTCAAATAATTAAAATATAGTTTCATATTAAATACTTTCATTATCGTATATATTTATAATATCGTAGTATTCAAATCTTTATTAAATAAAATAAAAATAAAATAAAAATTATGATTTCAAAATGATATCGTAATTATTGCTGGCACATATCGTAATTCAATATGATTTTACTCACCGTTGGTTGAATTTGCGCTCTGCCACTGGCCGCACTCTTTAAATTTGCCTGCGTTAGAAGTAGACGCCTGGGCGGAGGTGGCGGTGGTATAAATTTCGCCTTTCGAACAATCGTTGTAGACAAATTGGTTGTTGAACTGCTGCTGTTGTTGTTGCTGTTGTTGTTGCTGCTGGTAGTGACGTTCACGTTGTTGATTGTTGTAGAAATCGACGAACGAGCGTGATTCTCCATCGTCGTCGTCATCATCATAGTAGTACTCGTCGTCGTCATCTCCATGGTCATCTGGGATGAGGAAACCCTGGTATCTTTCAGATCCGAAGGCAATTCTTCCGGCTCCGATTGTTGCTGGGACAGCCTCGATGCCAGGACTGCAGCCACTGATCGCTGTTCGAGGAGATATTCGCAGGAGGAGCCCTTCGCTGTCTGTACAGGGAGTAGGGACATTAAGTCGCTGCCTACCATATGCAAAGGGGTTGACGGCGGCGTCGGCGGCGGTTGATGCTCCAGCGGACTTCGAAGTGGACGAAGTCCCAATTTCGGTTGCAGATCCACCTGATCCTCCTCCAAATCTGGATCCTCCTCGGTTGAATCCTCCTCCTCCTCCTTCCCGTCGCTTGAACTTCCAGTTGAATCCTCTAAATCGTGGCCATTTGTCGTTGTTTCCCCCTACCAATTGTTGGGAATAGAATTCAACTAATCAATTCTGGTAATAAGCGTTCTGCGATTTTTTTGTTTTCATTGCAGTTTTTGGTTTTCTCTGTAATGTTTTTTTTTTTTTGGTTTTTGCTTAAATTGCATTAAGAAAGCTGTGTGCCTCGGGAATGGGTTTTGTTGTTGGTTTTGTGGTTTTTTTTTTGTTCTTAACGTGGAGAAGAACATATAGCCCAATTGGAAAATTGACACGAAATTTGTCGTTAAATTTATTGTTATTTTCTGACAATAAATTTAACCCTATTCAACTTATACTATAGCTTCACTAATTTCACTACAACTTTCTAAAACGAGAAAGAGAGACACACGCATGAAAAGAACAAGAACAAGAAAGAAAAGGAACAAGAACAAGAAGAAGAAGAAAAGAAAGAACAAACAAACAGACAAATGACATGAATGATGTGGATGTGATTGTGAAGTGATTGATTGTCAAATGTCAAAATGAGATGAAAATGAGATGATAATCTAAGGCAATGCAACTTAAGAGAAAAGCTGTTTTTTCCTTTAAAAGGACATTCAGTTCAAAGCGCAAAACACTCAAAAAGGATCTTTCATTCTAATGGGAAAGGAAAAAGGAATGTTAAAAAAATATATAACTACGTATGGATATATACATGTTTTTCGTGCTGATCAAGTCGACCCACCTTTTTAAGATCTTCACTTTCTTGTTGGGTTTTCTCTTCGTCGCTTTCAGTTTCCTCCTCGAAAAGTGGCTCTAAACGTCGCCTACGATATTGTTATACATAGCATACGAGTGTACATGATGTGTGTTGATTGCAATGAATGATTTTTAATTTATTAATAATACAAAAGAACTAATGATTTTAAATAAATGAAGTATACGCGTAGGCAGAGCGATAAGTCAGTGAGGAGATTTTTTTTTTGTTTTATTTTTTATTTTTAATTTATTTATTTATTTTTTGATTTTTTCTAACGATATTAAATTTTTTTAAGCTATTTCTATAGCAATTTGACAAACGCTGCAAAATAAGTCTCTGCTTTAGCGATGACCTCCGGAAGAGATCGTTTAATCGGCATTTCTACTTTCTATGGTAGAAAAAACCTCAACGTTTAACTGTCAAAATTTGCCTGTCAGAATTCAACTGTCAACATTTGAACATCCAAATTTCCAAATTTTGTGTGTCAGAATTCGACTCTCGAAATTTGTTTGTCAATATTCGAATATGCTAAAACTCGACTTTCAAAATTTTATTGATAAAAAATTGTCTGTCAATATTTGAATGTTAAAATTTGACTGTCCAATTTTTCTCTGTCAATATTTGATTGGCGAAAATTGTCTATCAAAATTCGACTATCAATATTTGAACATCAAATATGAACTTATGTAAAAACTCGATTTTCAAAATTTTACTGTAAAAATTTGTCTGTCAATAGGTGAATGTCAAAGTTTGACTATCAAAGTTTTTTTTTTGTAAATATATGAAAGTCAAAATTCGACTGTTTTTACAATTGTTGAGTGTGAAAATTTGTCTGTCAATTTTTGAATGTCAAAATTTGACTGTCAAACTTGATTGGCGGAAATTATCTGTCAAAATTCGACTATCAATATTTGAACATCAAATATAAACAAATGTCAAAACTCGATTGTCAAAATTGTACTGTAAGTCAATATTTGAATGTCAAAGTTTGTCTATCAAATTTTTTTTGTAAATCTTTGAAAGTCAAAATTCGACTGTCAATGTATGAATGAACCTCAATTGTAAAAATTTATCGTACAAATTTGTCTGCCAATATTTGAATTTCAAAGTTTGTCTGTCAAATTTTTTTTTGTCAATATTTGAATGGCGAAATTTATCCGTCAAAATTCGACTATCAATATTTGATCATCAAATATGAACATATGTCAAAGGATTGTCAAAATTTGTCTGTCATTATTTGAATGTGAAAGTTTGACTATCACTTTTTTTTGAAAATATTTGCAAGACTATCAATGCAATGTATGAACCTCAATTGTAAAAATTTGTCTGCCAATAATTGAATTTAAAAGTTTGACTGTCAAATTTTTTTTTGTCAGAATTCGACTATCAATATTTGATCATCGAAACTCTACAGTCTGTCACAATTCGACTGTCAATGATGTAACATCGAAACTCGACTGTCAAAATTCGTCTGTCAGTATTTAAAAATCAAAAAATATGTGTCAGAATTCGACTGTCAATGTTTTAACATCAAAAGTTGACTGTCAAAATTTGTCTGTCAATATTTAAAAACCAAAATTTTTCTGTTGGAATTGTAAAATTTTTTTTGTATAAATTTGTCTGCCAATATTTGAATGTCGAAATTTGTCTGTCAGAATTCGATTGTCAATATTTGGACATAAAAACTCGACTGTCAAAATTTGTCTAGCAGCATTCGACTGTCAATATTGGAACATCAAAACTTTAGTGTCAAAATTTGTCTGTAATAAATATTAATATGCCAAAACTTGACTACCAAAATTTTACTGTAAACATTTGTCTGTCAATAGGTGAATGTCGAAATCTGACTGTCAAAATAAAACGATCGCTTTAAAAAGTAGCTGACTTTTCACTATGCCTTGTTCTATGTATTCATACACTGCGTCTTAGTCGTTTCCATTCACTCTTTTTCCAATAAACTTCAGTACGATTTCTCCCTAACTTTGGGTAATTAAGCAATATGGAGATGGGGACAGGACTTATACGAGTGAGACAAAAATACCAAAATTGGTTAAAGTAGCATATAACTGACATGGATTCTACATGGATTCGAAATTTCTACTGGAACTCAATCTCCATATCACCTGCAATAAATTCCTTAATTAGGTTTTCCCTAACTATACCCAAAGTAAGGGACAAATCGTACTGCATTTATTGGAAAAAGTAGAGTGGACTTAGACGACTGGGACTGACGGTGTACACATTTAGCTACAGAAATTTATGATGGGACTATTTTCTAAAATACGATTACATATGGCTATAAAAAATCTGATGAAAATATGTTACTAAATTCAAAGAAAGTAGTTATAACAAATAGTTTTTAATTACTTATTTTTTTAAAATAATAGTACGACTACACTATTTACTTACAATACGTTTTATAAGCAAAGTAAATGGATGGGGAGCTCTTACTACCTTTCTAACTACAACAGCATTATTTTAAAGCTATTCCTGTTATTCAATTAACTCAATCTAAACGAAATAATGATTATGGTTGGTAAAGAAATATAAAGAAACTTACAAGTTACTTGTATATTATAATATAACTTATACCTATAAATGACTCCACTAATTCTCATTTTACGGGTATGTAACGAGAATTTTTGAAATCTAGCAACTACTTATTATGAAGAGGTTTAAAAAAGATTGGAGTACATGACATGACTATAACCTAAACCTAAACCTAAACCAGCGACCCTATAACCCAGTTATTGAACAAAATTACTTGAGCCCTTCAATAGTAATCTTCTAACCCTATAATACATCTCTTATTTAAAGTAAGTCAAGTATTTTGAATAAAATTGTTCAGTCGTCTGATTTTTTAAAATTGTACGGGTAAATTGAAAAGTTCGCAACCTGCCATACAGCTTGTGGAGCTTGTTGTTTTGAAACCCTGATTCGGAAATACAGAGCTTTGCAAGACATTCCTTGTATATATTGAACGATAGATCAGAGGGAGTGAAATATTTATTGGACCTTGTATGTAAGTCAAACAGTCATTGAATTTAAAGTGCTTAACATAAGTTATTGTGTGAGTTCCACTAGCATTGAGGAGGGACGCCCCAAAAACTTATATGAAACGATAAGAATGCTGAATGAATCCTGAAGAAATCAGCAAAGCAACGAATGGGATTAGACAAGAGATCATAAACGAATATAAGAAAAAGTGTGGGTGACAAACCAGAGCCCTGGAGTACGCCAGCATTAGTGCGGTGAATTTCCGACTTGAAACAATGCAAAACAACTTGTATTGAGCGCCTCAAAAGATAGTCACTAATCCAAAGACTCATAGAGTGCATAAGCATACATTTTTTTCAAGCAATATTGATGCAAGCTTCTATTGAATGTCTGGGAAATATGGTTCATTTCGCTTTGACAACAAGAGACAGCTTTGGGTGTTGGAAGCATTAATTTCTACTCTATTATGATCTCCCTATTTAATTGATGATGTCCAAGTCAGAATTTAGCGTACTTAACATAAGTTATTATATGAGTTCCATTTGCAAAGGGAAGGGACGTTCCTAAAACTTATATGAAACTTAGATGAAACGAATGCTGTCATCAGAAAAACAACGAATGGTATTAGACAAGAGGTCATATACGAGTATAAGAAAGAGTGTCGGTGACAAACCAGAACCCTGGGGTACACCAGCATTAGTGCGATAAACTTCCGACTTGAAAGTTACTAATCCAAAGACTCCAAAGACCTATCGACTCCATAAGCATACCTACATTGAATGCCTTGGAGAAATATCGAGTGCAAGAATTTTACTTTCACCAATAAACTGGTTCCACTGGTCGACGAATGCCATCAAAACAAATTAGTAAGTTGCTCACGAAATCCATACTGTCGGTCACTAATAATTTCATTTGTTTCAAGCCAAATGCCAGATCGATTGCCATGGTTGATATAGTACCATCCATAAGCAATCAGTTTTTGACCCGTCTCTGTAAAAATGTATGTGTTCATCATCTAGGTAAGCTTCTTCTTCCAAGAATGATCTGCAGGAGAAGGTGAAGGAAGGTAGAAGTTTTTGTTGAAATGGAGTTGCGGAGTGATGTAGTCTATGTTGTCTGGAATCCTAACTGAATTCATGATAGAGAAGTGACCGATTTCATTTCCAGAGCACTGGGAGATAGCATTGAGGTGAATAGCCGAGCTAACAGCTACATGTCTGCTGAAAATGGGGTAAGGTTGAACAGAATGTCCATTGCATCGGAGGGGGTTTTACGAAGTGCTCCGCTCATACATAGACTAGCTGATCTTTGGACTTTGTTTAGTTTGTCAAGACTTACGATCTTATCTACCACCATACAGTCACACCGTATATAGGAGTAGGTCTTAATACCGCAGTATATAGCCAATGAGTTATCTGAGGTTGAAGACCCCATCTGCTTTCAATGGCTTTTTTGCATGAGAAGAGTGCCACTGTGACTTTACGAACTCTTCTTGTACGTTAGGTTTCCAGCTCAGCTTTCTGTCCAAAATAAGACCCAAAAATTGGGTCTGTCAGGGAATGTTAAGCTTATAAGAAGGTTAATAAGTGGAACTTTCTATTTCCTGGTGAATAGGACAAGCTCAGTTTTGCAGTGATTTACTCGTAAACTACAGCAATTTTTCAGGAGTTCTTTTAAGGTATTAGGGTGTGTTCCTGAGACGCCAACACTAACGTCATCCGCACAAGCGATTACTCCGCAGCCCTCCCTTCTAAGTATGTTTAACAGCAGCTCATTCAGTACTAAGTTCAATAGAAGAGGGACAGGACTCCACCTTGCGGGGTTCCTCTGCAGACAGATCTTCTGGCATGCCGCACACCCAGTTTTGAATTAATAATACGACTAGTGAGGCGAAGATTAATCAATTCTCCAAGCGAATCGTCCATCCTCAAATTCGACAGTGCATCCGTAATTGCAGGTGTGTTGACGTTAAATGCATCTTCAATGTCAAGGAATACTACCATTGTGTATTTCTTATAGTAAAGGGAATGTTCAATGGGACGTCAATGCGTGTGCGTACGTGGATATCGATCAGTCTTTATAGTGTCTTTAACAGGAATGATAAAATACTGATTAGTCTGGGATCCTTTGGACTAACGTATGAGCATTTGCGGGCTTTTGGTATGAAAACCAGTTTCACTTCTCTCCAAAAATTGGAATATGGACCACATCGAGACAACTCTGGAAAATTGTTTCTAGCAAAGGAAGGAAATATCCTAAGTCCTTTGCAGCTCGACTAGAATTATGCCGTCTGGTCCTGCATATTTGTATGGTTTGCATCTTTGTAGCGCCTAAAGCAATTTGTCCTTCTTTATCAGATCATTGGAGATGGTGCGAGTGTCTACCCTATTAAGACTGGCATTACTTAAAACATAGGAGCTGCCCGTAAAGTGGGTATCTAAAAGCAGATTGAGCGATTCTTCGCTTGAGGTAGTCATCTGCTATTTTCAGGTAGCTAGGCATTATTGGATTGGTTGCAAGGATTTGTCTTAGGCTAGATGGCTTGGAAATGTCTTTTATTTTACCCACAGAAGAGTGTCCATGAAGAGCGCTTGGCTGTCCTTAATTCTTTTTTTTTTTATAAAGATTGAAGGATACTTTGTAAGCATTCCAATCAGTTCCTAATCTGGTACGTTGAATAGCTTTCTGCAGCTGTTTCTAATATATCTTTGCGTATGAACCAGAAAGTACATGACAAAGATCGGCTAAACTTAGAAAGAAAAATAAGGGATACTTCCACTTAGAATAAACCGGAATTTACTTAAAAACTAAACAAGATAGGTACATACATTAAATTAAAGGTTTATTTGTATAGAACTTTTCAATAAAATAATCCTTCTACTATATTGAATATTAATTGAAGTAAGCAAGGACTAAATACATAATTATGTACGTTAGGTACGATACAGTTTATCTAGACCTACAACACTAGCGATTGCACTATTTGCATATTTTTTAAAACTTTTACTTACCGTGGTAATAAACCCCGAATAGTACTTGCAGTCATTGGTGGCGCCATCAGTAATTCATCCATCATCAGTTCAGTATCATCGTCGTCATTAAGAGAAGTGCTCGATTTGGTGGATGACTTGTAATGGAAAGACAATTTATAATACAAAGAATTAGATGAAGTTGTGGCAAAAAATCAAGGATTATCCAATAAGAGTGTCCTAATTTTCGATAGGGATTTCGGTCATATTGAATAATTTTGTTGACAGTTTTTATTGTCATTCCTGTTCAGTAAGGTTCGATATTTTGTTTAATGTTTTGAGATTATTCAAACTTTTTTTTAAAAAGGGAGCTAGAAAGAGGGGGCATAAGCTAGTTGCCTTTGCTGATGATGAAGCTATAGCTGTCTCAGGTAGGTTCCTAATAAGGACCACAGAGGTGAGGTTATGCAGAATGCCCTCTCAATCGTCACAAAATGGGCCAAAAGCTGTGACATAGGGGTAAACTGCCCAAAACTGAGCTGATACTCTTTACAAATAAATATAAAGCCACAATAGTTACTCCACCCAATATAAACGGTACCAGTCTAGTTTTCACCAATAAGGCGAATTTTATGGGAACTATTCTGGATAAAAAACTAAGTTGGAAACCGAATATTTTAGAGAGAATTAACAAAGCTCTATACGCGTGTAAAAGCGCTATTGGTAAAAGTTGGGTATTAAAGCCGGAGCTAGTACATTAGCTATATACTGCCGTAGTAAGACCAATGCTTATGTATGGAGTCAGTGTCTGGTGGCCAGCTCTAGGAAAATCAACCTACGTAAAACTTTTGGAGAAGGTACAAAGGACCGCCTGAATGCACATAAGTGGATTATTAAAGACAACACTCACACGCGCCCGTGAAGTAATGTTGCACCTGACTCTTGTAGATATATATACGGTAGGCACGGAGAGCAGCCAACACGGCTGCGCGACTGTCAGCAACACTTCAGTGGATATGCACGCAAACGGGATACTCTCGACGATCAATAACACGCTAAAGGCAGAACTGGCAAACTTAGACTACACACTGCCGGTGTTATGCTTCAACAAGGGTTTGCGTGACATCTACCCCTCCAGGGAGCTCGCCAAATTAAACTCTTGGATAAAAATTCTTCACGGACTGCTCCACGCTCGACGGTAAACTCGGTGACGGAGTCTACTGTGACAAACCTAAGGTAAACATTTCCGTTCGGCTCCCGGACCATTGCAGCGTATATCAGGCTGGGGTGATAGCTATTGAGAAAGCAGTGAGAAAGCAGAGTGTAGGTAACCGATATCGTAATTTATGTAGACAGTCAGGTGGCAATCAAATCGCTGGACTCATTCTAAATGACGTCGGGGCTAGCGATAAGCTGCCACATATCTCTCAAGGAGATGAGTGAGTATTTCAACATCCCCTTAGTCTGCGTCCTCGGTCGCTCAGATATCGTTGGTAATTGCAAGGCAGACGAATTGGCTGGAAAGTAAAAAGGCCAGACATAGGAAGACCCTTATCAGTGGTTAAGGTATTGCTTCGGAAAGAGGCGGAAGCATTAACAAACGCGAGGTGAGCACATACCGCCACACGTACTATAGCAAAACTAGTTTGGCCTAAGCTGGACTTTAATCGCTCTAGAGCACTGATATCCCTGCAAAGAAGGGATATGAAAATAACTATAGGTATTTTAACAGGGCACTGTCTCTTTGGTGGACATGCTAGAAGGATGGGCCCTGAGTTTAATGCCTTCTGTAAAAGCTACTATGACGCCACAGAGAAATAAACAGTATCCCACTTCATGTGTACATGTCCGGCTCTTAATCAGAATACTGAAATATTTGGGCTATCACGCACATTAAACAGCGTATCGGACGTCGAAAACTGTAAAGTCGGAGACATCCTTAAATTCATAAAAAGAACGTTGTAGTAAAAGGGGAAGGCTTTGATCCTATGGTACCACAATGGACCGCAAAACGGTCTAAGTGTGCAATAGCAGCCGTCAAACCTAAGTCCCAAATAGCAATTTTTATACTCCGCTTGTGACGTGTGTCGCGTTTTGCATGTGGCGCGTGTGTGGTCTGGAAATGCCGCTATTTTCTCGTTTTTTGAGGTCCTTTTTAACCACCTTTCGGCACAAACTAGAGAGCTGAAATTTTTTGAGCAGCTCAATGTGAGGTGCCAATTTTAATATCCTGTGTGTGACGCGTGTCGCGCGTGTAATGCATGGAAAAAAGAGAATACTTTGAAATAGGCCTGACCTCAAAAACAGATACTTTGGCGATTATTACCAAATAATGTGGCGTATGTCGCTTTACACATAAAAGTTCGTACCCGAAAACCGAAGTTTTTTTACATTTACTTGTTTCATTTTAAAGTTAGGACACTCTCATTGGATAACCCTTTATAAATATATAACAATTATGCAACAATCTTCTTAAAATACCAAACTGAAGTCTTAATTGCAGAAAGTTGTATTTAAATATAGCCAGGATAGTGTAGCCTCGCAAGTGTAGTAGGGACCGCCACCGAACCTACCTACATCAATATTATAAGATATTAGGGAAAGTTGGTTTGTGTGTTCGATGTGATCTTCGAAAATACTAGACCGACTTAAAAAATTCGTTCACCAATACTTAGAATGGAATGGAATGGTGAACATAGGCTATATATTATCCCGTTTTAATAAAAGGGCCTTTCGTGGCGACCAATTTTGTAACTAAGTAACTAAAGTCGATAAAATGTGGCATCATAATGACTGTGTGCTATGTGCTGCGCTGCTTTGTACGTACTGTAATGTATGTGTCTGTTGGTTTGTAATATGACACTAAAACTCAAAAATTAGACAGCCGGTTAAACTGAAACTTTGACAAAATATGCGTCTTAACAAAATCTCGGTAAGCCACATATTGCGAATACGATCGAGGTGGCGCTTTGTTTAGGTTAAGGCAATAGTACAATAGTACACCGCTGCCGTGCTAGTGAGGGCAAGTCGGGGATTCATGTGTGCGGGTAGCGGAGCTAGTTTTTTATAATTAGCGCACGTTTCAATGGAGATGCACCCTCATAATACGTAGGCGCATCGTAGGCTTAAAAATCTTTTGATAGAAGAAGAAAAGTGGTGTGGTAGGTGGAATAGAGTTGAGTTGAGTTGAGTAGAATGTTGTACTCATAAACCCACATTGATGGCTCTACACAAAGATTCCTTCATACATTAACTCAACCGTTCAGTATAGTGAATACAGCAGTATACCGCATGTACAGCATCGTATCATCTGTACTTGCAATCTAGTTGATCAGTGCGGTGAGAAAAATTCGTGCATTTTTTTGACGCACCGGGAATCGAACCCGGTGTTCTCCGAGTGGAAGCCAATGGTTCTAACCACTGCACCGAGACTGAGAAGTTGTACCTATAGCCTGCATATGTCTGGGTTGGTTGGCTGGTTGGTTAATAAGAATTCTTCTCTTCTTTGGCTCTTCAATTGATTTCCGGCTCTGGCCCCCCGAAACTAATAACCTATCTAAAGTTAACTTTTAAGCTGACATAAATCTACTCACCGAATGTGTATTTTCCGAGTTCAACAAATGCAGATCGTCGTTGTCGCCGCCACTTGTTGGTGTACCCCAGACTTCCTCGCCCGATGTTGCTCCTGATGTGCACTCATCAATTTGATCGTCGTCCCCTTGCTGACTGCCCGGATGCTCTTGATTCCATCGTCCCAGATATTTATCGATAAAAGCACGCGACTCTTCGAAAAATGACATTTTACCAGCAACAAACGATCCGGCTCGACTGGCCCATTGTTTGCCAGAACCTCCTGCAGATATCCCCATCCCGGCCATAGATTGTGACTGGTCTTGATCGAAAACCGCTTTAGTGACCACTTCAATATCATCATCATCATCATCAGCATTATCTTCGCCGATGATATCGCCATCATCTTCATCGCCATTGCCCACAATGTCATCATCGTTCTTGTAAATTTTACTACCGTCTCCATCAGTGCTAGTTTCCCCGTCAAGCATATCTTCGGACGATAGTTTTTCCAAGCTGGGCAATGTACCATAACGACGAAGTGTATTACCAATGGAACGATATGGTGGCTCATCCTCCTGCTGCTCGTGCTCCTCCTCGCCGGGTGATTCATCCGGCGAATCGTCTGGAATATTCTCGATAACCACCTGGCGAGGAATATTGCTAATAAGGAGTTGTGTTGCCGTACTGGTGGTCACGATTGGCGTGTTATCCCAAATGTTTGTGGACGTTTTCGAGAGAATGGAATCTGGCGTTGGTGGCACAACCGATATCATAGGAACAAATGAAGAGGACAGATCGGATGAGGCGGCGGTCGTTTCGCTGATTGCTGCAGCAGTTGTTTGGACTGGACGAACAGCATGACTCATGTTGAGGTGTTGTGCCACCGGCGTAAATTGGGCTAAGCCTATCAGTAGCATTGAGAGGTCATTGTCGTCGTCATATTCGTTTCTGCGTTCATCAGTAGTTGTTGGAGCAGCCTCTAGTTGACCATTTGACATCGACGTCGTCACCGGTGGTAAATTCTTTTCACCGCAGACACATTTGCAATTCTTGTGTAGATCAACGTTGTCGAGAGGTGTCTTCTCAATTGCAGGTGTAGTGGCAGTAGTCACAACCACCTTCTCTACTTCTTTGACTGTCTTACTTCGACTCAATACTGGTGACTTCTGCGGTGTTGGTGTCTCAAACATCTTGCAAGTTTCTTGGTGCACCTCGTCTGGACTTAGTGTGTGGCTGTCGAAATCCTTTGGTGTGCATTTGCAGTTGCATTGAGCGAATTTTCGTTGAATGCTGGAGTTGCTAGGCGACTGATGGTTATGAGTATTCTCTTCCGAAGAGTCCTTAAGGTTGCCAACCGACCCACAACTGGTTTCCTTATCATTTCCTTTCATTGTGTCAATATTCCTTTCTACAGCAGACGGAGCAGCAACCATCTTCATCCGTCTCGGCGGTGGTTCGGGCTTCAACTTCTTCTCTGTGTCATTCTCCCTTTGACTTGTTACACTATCACCACCACCACCATCACTCCCACCAACCGAAGAGCAGTGTCCATTCAACAGCGATCCCTTGCCAATCGTTGCGCTTATAATTAAATCTAAAATTCGTACACTGGGGACGGAGTCATTATGATGCGAGGTATCTGATTGGGATAGAGAATCATCGGTTAGTAGAAGTCCATCACCTTCGGCGTCACTGAAATTCTTTTTCTGCTCTTCAGCAGCAGTAGCATCATCATCATCATCATTGCACAGTTTATCCCCATGTGGTTGATGGCTGCGATGGTGATGATGACGATGTTGATTATGATGATGATGATGATGATGATGATGGTGGGGGCGATGATGGCGATGCTTTTGTTTGTGATATTTCTGTGATAGCTTATGGCTGGATGACTGATCACTCTGATGATCGCCAGTCACTGTACTGGAGGATACACTAGAGGTACTACCACTTAATCCATTAAGTCTACAACAGCGATTTGGGGATGCCTGGCTGTGCTGGACTTTCAGGGAGTTACACGCTAGCGGAGGTGATGTGGACGAAGTTCGCAATTGTTGTTGGCAATTTTTATGACAATGACGACAGACGGCAAGCTTATCACCTATATTAGCGACAGGACTTGAGCGTACTGTGATCTGTGTGGTGGATCGGGAAAAGCCGGAAACAATAAAGGATGTAGCGTTAAAGTTATGCTAGAACTACTATACTACAATTACCAACTAGAAGGATAATATAAAAAAATAATTAACTAAGCAAACCCATCTTACCTGACTACCTGACGTTGTACTCCTCGACCGACTGGGCGCCTCTGAATTTCGATCACTGACACTCAACTCTTCGACGCCAGTCAGTCGCTTACCACCGAATTGTGCTTTCGGCTTAGCTGCGGTGCCATTCTTCTCCTCTTTGAGCAGATTCAACTCTTTGGTTCGTTTCTCCAACTGTGAACGCGTCCAATAGGTGATGCGTTCCTCATAGTCAGCACCTTCGGGCCAAAGTAGATGGGCATCCTCACGACTAATATTCTCACGAGATCTGGAAGCAGCTAATCGTGCTTTATCCTGTTGTTTGTCCAGTTGACCCTTCATCCAATTGGCCAAATGCAATGCACTCGATCGGGGTGTACCAGTTTTGTTGAGAATCCGGCATTTCTCATCGATCAGCATCTCGATTTGCTCGGAGGGGTTACTGTGGCGATGATTCTGGAAATTAAGTGAAGCACACATGTTCAAGGGTGAATAGTTTCGTTATGTTGCACGTTCGTTTTGAAAAAATTTGAAATTTTTGCAGAAGTTTCGACAAACCAGATATATGCGCATAGTCTACAAATCCTTCTTTGGTCTACCAAGACAAATCGAGGAACATCCATGCTGCTGGCGTATAAGACAATGGTCTCTTCTTACCAGCAGTACTTGGATATGAATCCGAGACTTGGGTGCTTAGCAAAACGCACTCTAACCTCTTAGCTGTGTCCATTAGAAAAATCTCGAGGAGATTTTGTGGCCCTGTATGTGAGGAGGGACGATTCCAGAGAGTCTTTATAATAAGATCTAAGAGCATTACCGCGATGTCGACATCGAAAACGAATTAAGCTCGACAGGCTCAGTTTGACTCTGAGTAAAGAGGATCCCGCTTGGAAAGCCCTTTGCGGTAGGTAGGGTAAAAGGATGGCATAGACAGGAAGCCCAGAGTTCAGGGTTGCTAAACTTGATGATATCGGCTCTTAATCGGAACCGGTGGAGAGATTTTTTCTGGGAGGTTAGGACTGGACACCGTTTTTAGAGCAAACTATCATGATGATTATGATGATGATAAGGAGGTTAGGTGTTCCAAGTACAGCAAATCTATTGCCGTGATGTTATTTGAAGGAAAATTTTACCTTTCTGATTCACAGTCATATGGAGCAAAAGGCGCACCAGCAGCAAACGGCAAAGCATTCGTAATAGAATGTGACACGTTACAGGAATCCTCTCGTGTCTGTAAAAGAGTCACAGAAATCAATGGCCAGCATACAAGCGATTTTGTTGAGATCGTTGTCAAAAATGTCATTGTATCGATTAACCAGTATGCCAAAAAGAATCCTCGACTGTTTTTTGAAGAAGAAATAATGGACCTTAAAGTGGAAAGTTCAGAAATACAAATGCACTCAACTCAATACCAGCTATGACTTCAGGTGATGCACCTCAACCACCAACGGAAGAAAGCGTTCACGAAATGTTGAAAATGTTGAAAATGTTGCAAATTTTAACACTATTCGACATAGAACGGACCTATGGGTCACTACCGCAAAGAAGGTATGAACACTATACCTTGTACGATCGGTAACATGACCGGTTCTTCACATTCGAAGAGCGGTATCACTGGGCACGCGAATCGGTAGAAAGATGAGTCGGCCACAAATAGACCACTGGGTCGTCAAACCTCGCCTGCTTGCCGCAGAGGAAAGGGCTCAAAAAAATACCAAAGACATTTGTCCGATGAAACCTGTTTGTCTGACCATCAACACATCAGGTTTGACTTCCCGGCACATGGCTCTTCAAGATACGATCTTATGTCTAAGGCTGGAATCTAAATCGTGGACTTGTTCTCTTCAAAATAGATATGTTCCTGCACATATCGAGTACATAGGAGGCCTAAATGAGGCAGCAGTTAAATGAGGTGTTGATTCCCTTCTACTACGGCAGCTGTGTCCCAAACCAAACGTTAGGTTCCCTGGTGGACTGACCGGCTGGCCAAATTTAGGACCAAAGTTGAAAAGCTCTTCAACACTGCTAAACGCATGAAGGGCTGGGACGAATTTAGGTTCGCCCTTACGGAGTATAGCTCAGAATTGAGACGATCCAAACGAGCAACATGGAGGAAATGCTGCAAAACCATTGCCAGGAGTGGTATGAATCCATTAGGCACTCGTCAAGGATTAGACAAATTGTGTAGGTTTACTAAAAAAAGATGAATGGTAAATACACGTAGGACCTTGAAAATACAATTAGAATGTTACTTCAAGTTCATTTCCCTGGTTCGTCTACTGTATCTAATGTATCGCACACGT
The DNA here is from genome assembly GCA_947095585.1 of Nephrocerus scutellatus. NCBI lineage: Eukaryota > Metazoa > Arthropoda > Insecta > Diptera > Pipunculidae > Nephrocerus > Nephrocerus scutellatus. The sequence goes on from OX352763.1 coordinate 113,570,644, forward strand.
ATCCAAATGCTTCTGACCATAGGGTTTGCATTGCTAGCAGGGTAATAAGTTTATCCAGTAAAATTTTCAATCTAAGACTAAATGGGCCGAAAGCTCCTTCAAACCATTCAAAGCCCCCGGCGGTGATAGCATTCTTCCAGTGCTCTTACAGAGGGCAATCAATCTCATCCTGCCGTATATGATTACTTTATTTAGAGCCACCTACAGCTGGGCTTACATCCCGACAGGTAAACGTAATCTTTATCCCCAAACCTCGCAATAGGGCTAGTGACCTGCCTAAATCCTATAGACCTATAAGTCTAAAATAATTTGACCTCAAAACCATGAGAATCTCATTGATGTTCATATTAGAGGCTGGCTAGATTTGTCTGTTCCTTTGCTCTCAAGTCAGTTTGCATACAGGAAAGGTAAAATCACAGAATGTGCCCTTCGCTATCTTGTGGAAAAGATAGAAGGAAGTTCCAAGGAATTGGCTCTGTGTGCATTCCTTGACATAAAGGGTGCATTCGAGAAGACTGGCTATTAAGTCGTAGCCAGCAAGAGCTATCAGTAGCAGAGCTATCGGGGACTCGATCAACCAATGGATAAGGGCAACGATTGAAAGCCGAGCTTTACTTGTCTGTGTCAGTGACTGCAGTTAAGGGATGTCCCCAAGGAGGAGTGCTTTCTCACCTTCTGTGGTCACTAGTCATTGACAATCTTTTAGTCGATCTTCAAAGATCAAGCTACATCGCCATTGGTTATGCGGACGATTTGGCGATTTTAGTTGTAAGCACTGCACGACTATCACTATTGTCATGCAAGGTGCTTTACTACAAGTCTTAGAATGGTGCAGCAGAGAAGGACTGTCCATAAATCCTTACAAAACCGTTCTAGTGCCTTTCACAAAAAGAAGACTGGTCGAATTGGGACCTATCATCATCAAAGGCACCACGTTAGATTATTCCAGTGAGGTTAAATATGTCGCCGTCATCTTTCATAATCAGCTAAACTGGAACTCTCATATCGACTCCGCCATCGGACGAATCACTAGGGCCATGAGTGCTAGTAGAAACCAACGACAGAACTTGGGGTCTTAAGCCAACAATTATTTACTGGATGTATACTATGATAGTGAGATCCATTACCACGTACGCGGCCATCGTTTAATGGCCAAAAGTACTTGAACGAACAACGGCAACTAAGCTTTAGAAGCTACAAAAAATTGCCTGTCTGGGTATAACGGTTGCCATGCGTACCTGCTATATGACAGCATTAGAAGCTGTTGTAAGGCTTTCGCCCTTGCAAAACTTCATAGGAAAGACGGCTAACTGCAACTAGAATACGGGTATAAACCAGGTGACTATGTGATACACCAGAAGATTCTTGACTCAATTCCTGGAAAAGACATGTTCTGCATAATCTTCGATATTATAATCAGGGAGCACTGTTTTGGCAGGTTGTTTGAGGTAGAAATATTGGACCGTGTATACTAGTCTAATGGTGTTTCGACACTGGATGCTAGAGGTCTGGTCTGGTTCACAGATCGATCAAAGATAGAAACTGGAGTTGGAGCTGGTGTCTTTGGACCCAACACCAAAGTTTCGTTAGCAATGGGAATGACACCCACAGAATTTCAGGCGGAACTACATGCCATTGAGATCTGCGCCAGAATTAATCTTAGTAAAGGAATTAAGGTCGCTATACTGTACACAGATAGCCAGGCAGTATTTAAAGCGCTGTCGTCCAACTTAATAAACTCGTTATAAGTCAGGGACTGCTACGATATACTGCAATCTCTTGCCAGACACAACAGAGTGAAACTCGGTTGCGTTCCTGGTCATCAGGGAATTGCAGGCAAGCAATCTGCAAGCAAATTGGTGTGTGCTCGAAGACATAATGTGGTTCTTCTTGGAAGATGTTGAGAAATCCGAGCACATTCTCTGCGAATGCCCAGCACTACTTGGGTTAAGGAGATGCATTTTTCATAAGTAAATGTACTCGACAGCGGAGTTGAATTCTGCTACTAAGGATATACTATCCTTCACTAGGGAGGTGGTATGTCTCTTAGAGTAAATGCACCCTAAGATACAATAGATCTTTTAGGTCGCAGTGTCTGCCATATGGGCTGAAGTTTTCTTTCAAAAAAAATGAGCCGATTACTTTTGGAACACCTACTTAGTGTGTTGGACTACTGAGCAGGAGGATTCAAGTTCTAATACCAGAAAATACCAAAGAGCTTTTTCACGATCCCACCTCTCGCGAATGTCTGATTAACGTCTGAGAGTTATTACTGTCATGGAAAGATTGGCTTTAGATCTTAAGTTCCTTCTATTTCTTTCTACAAGCATAACACGAATGGTTGCGAGTATATCGACCCTGGACCACAACTGCCTAACGAACATGGACGAACCATTAAAGAGGAGTAGTGACAAACAGTTAGAATGAACAAAATAAATTGGAAAATTGTGATGGCTCAATATTGTTAAGTTGGGTTAAGCTAAGTTTTAAGCTTAAGGTATTGTTTAAGTTTAAAAATCTACCAATCTAAACTATAACTGCAAAGCAGCAAACGAACAATAAGTGAGCATAAAAGATTTTGCTACAAAAGCTAGGAAATTTGTTTTTAAAATAAAAAACTAAAGCTATTTGTTTAAAAATAAATCTCCTAACTACATTAAAAATAAACTCAAATTATAAGAATTTTATGTTTCATGTACAGCGCAACTATTATTTGAAAAAAAAAAATCTCTTTGACTAAAAACGCTTGGTTAAATTCGTTATAAAAAATTTTGACCGCAAAAAAAAATTGTTTTACTCGATTTTAATTTTTTATTTTATTCTAATTATTATTAAATAAATTATTTATGTAGGTTTATTATAAAAAATTTACGAAAATGAGTCCATCACAATTTTTCAATTTTAAATTAATATATTTTCTTTATTTTTAAGAGTATTCAAAAGTTGTTCCAACAGTAGATAGATATTTTTTTTGCGTTAATATTGAAAAAAAAAACTGGGAAACATCGAAACAAAATCTTCAGAATGTAAATAATAAACTCACAAGCGTTTTTACTCAAAGATGATTTTTATTTTTATAAGAAACAAAAATATATTTTACATATATATATTTTGATAAGTTTTGTTGCATGTAACAATAGTGATATTTTTTTAGTAGTTATTCTATATGAAACTGTAATAGATATAAGCGAAATGTAACAATGTTTTTAATTTTTAATTTTAAGCTGGAAGAGTTTCCTTTTTTCTTTGTTTTTTTTTCATACTACCTTAATATTTTTTTATTTTTTTTTATTTTCTATGTAAACTAATTGATTTCTTTTAACAAAATTCTACTTAATAAATTATATAAAGTATTTGTGACTACTTAATAAAAATAGTTAAACTATTTGTGACTAGAATGAAAATGTTAAAGTTAAAATAATTTGATGAATTTCATTAATAAAATAATTTTATTATATTTTTAATGCTTTTTGAAGTCTGTTGTTTAATATGGTATTTCTAAAAAAAATAAAAATAAAACCAAAAGATTTTCATTTATATATATATAGATGTTGTTTTTAAAATATTTTTAGTTTTTGTGTACTGATGGTTATATGACTTATTTCGTGCAAATAAATGTTTTGTAAATTAAATTGTCCATTCCGGGGCAAAATCTTAAATTCATTTCAAAACAGATACGAGAATAATCAGAATAAAAATTGAGAAGTGTCTAGAAGATGAAAAAGAAAACTGTGGCAACCATGCACACCCGAAATGGATTTGCGCCCTTATTTTGCTAAGAAAAGCGTGGGCGTTGGGAAATTAGGGAGAGGAAAAGATGAGGTGTCTTGTGCACTTGTGTCTATCCATTCACAGATAAAGGTTGTGGGTTTAAATTACGCTTGTACGACAGAGAAGAGAAGCGTTAAGTTCTACTCTGTTGTGTAGCCTGTCAAGGTCAGAATTTAAAGTGCTTAACATATGTTGTTCAAGTTCCACTTGCAATGAAGAAGGGCGTGCTGAAAGCGTGAAATCATATGAAAAGCTAAGAGTGCTGTTGTCAGAGAAAGAATGGAAAATGAAATGAATGAAAATGATAAAGAGTATCGGAGACAAAAGAGAGCCTTGTGGAATACCGTCATTAATGCGGTTGGGTTTGAAACCGTCCAATATGACCTGGATTGAACGGCCAGAAAGGTAGTTACTAGTCCAATCAAGCAGGGCCGTATCAATTCGATAGGCATTCATTTTCGACAGAAGAGCTTGATGCGATAAATTGTTCTCGGATCGCAAAAGAAAATGAGAAAGAGTATCGGAGACAAAAGAGAGCCTTGGGGAACACCGGTATTTATGCGATGAATATTGGATTTGAAACCGTCCAATATGACCTGGATTGAACGGCCAGAAAGGTAGTTACTAGTCCAATCAAGCAAGCAAGGCCTAATCAATTCCATAGGCATTCGACAAAAGAGCTTGATGCCAAATTCTGTCAAATGCCTCGGAAATACCGAGTGCAACAACTTTGCTTTCACCAAATTTATGAATAGACTGGTTCTACTTTTCAGTGAGAACTGTAGAACGTTCACTACGAAAACCGTACTACCGTTCGCTAAGGATTTCACGTGCTTCAAGGAAGATATTGCATAAGCTTACGATTGATCCGCGTTTCCATTACCTTGGAAACCAATAGACCAGAAACAAGTACGGTCAAGCGATAGCCCTAAATGCAGAGAGAGTAAGTCCTGGGGCTAAGATGTCGGACGTAGAAGAGAAATGGACACGCCTTAAGAATACTGTCATTAGTATTGCTGCCTCAATCTTAATCGAAGAGATCGGAACGACTGGTTCGATAACAAATGTAAGCTACCGAACAATGCAACAATTTCATAGAACGCAGGCACGCGAAGATGAATATAAGATATTAAAAAGATATGAAAAAACAGTTCACCGGCGAAAGAAATCAGCCTAGAAGAAGAATCTCGTCCGAGACTTAGAACAGTACAGAGAGCAAGGACCGCACCAGGCACAGAAGTCCTACCAACGAGTTCGCGGTATGACACAATATACACCGCGTTGCACACACTGCAAAGACAAGCAGGGTAATCTGACCGCCGATCTCAAAAGCATTTTAGAGCGATGGGAAGAGCACTTTCATGAACTGCTAAATGACCAGCTAACTGTGGAAACGGAGTGTCCACCAACGACCAAAGATCACACTATGCTGCAGTCGCTAAACATAAACGTTGTTAGCAGAGAGATAAATCGGCTCTAGAATAATAAAGACCCGGGATCAAATGGTATCCCAGCGGTGCTGAATTAAACAGGAGGCCCCGGAATACACCAAGCAAAAAATACACCAAATAATTATAAGCAAGTATGGGAGGAATAAGTGATGACAAAAGACTGGCGAAGAGACATCTTGTGTCTCATACATGAGAAAGGAGATATCAGAATATGCAGCAATTATCGAGGCATAACGTTGTTGAGTACTGCCTATAAGATTTTCTCCTCTATCCTTCAAGACAGCATAGCCTCATACGCTATTGGTCCATACCAGTGTGGTTTCATCTCAGGCAAATTAAAAACTGATAAGATTTACACCCTTAGGCAGGTGTTGCCTAGATTTTCAAAACTTACTACTCCATCTTTAACAGACTTTAAAGCCGCCTATGATAGCATAGCCAGAGTAGAACCTTATAAAGCCATGAGAGTAATCGACATCCCAAATAAACTGACAAGACTCTGTAGATTGACCATGACCAATTTTATAAGCCAAGTAAAAATATCCGGCTCCAACAAGAGGATGGAATGGCTTGCGTCTTCTTAAACCTGTCGTTGGAGCAAGTGATCCAAGACTCTGACGTAACGGCGAGAAGAACAATCCTCTCAAAGTCTATTCAGATACTGGCTTACAAAGACGACATTGACATCGTCGGAAGAAACACAAGTAATGTACAGAAAGCTGTCATCCAGATCGAGCGTGCGGCACGAAATCTGGGGCTGCACATAAATGAGAGTAAAACAAAGTACATGGTGGTCACGTCTGGATCTAACATTGGTTTCCCAATTAAAATAGTGGAGCGCGAATTTGAAGTAGTAGTGCAATCCTTTAACTATCTCATGTCAACTGTAGTAGCCGAAAACAACACGGAACAAGAAATACAGGTACGGTTGCTCAAAGCCAACAAGGCCTAATTTGGTCTGTCAAGACTTCAAATCCAGGAACTTAACCATAACATCCAAGCTGCTGGTATATAAGACAATGGTCATACCAGTACTTACATATAGATCCGAGACTTGGGTGATTAGCAAAAAGCATTTTAACCTCTTAGCCGAGTTCGAGAGAAAAGTCTTACGGAGAATTGTTGGCCCCATATGTGAGAAAGGACGATTCCGGAGATGATAATGAGATTACGTCGATGTCGACGTCGTTAAGAGAATTAAGCTTGGTAGGCTCCGATTGGCAGAACACCTAGCACGCATGAGCGAAGAGGATCCTGCTCGGAAAGTCCTTTGCGGTAGGATTTATGGAACACGACAGCGAGGCCGGCCAAGCCTACGCTGGAAGGATGGCGTAGACCAGGACGCCCAGAGTTTAGGGATGCCAAACTGGATGACATCGACTCGAAATCGGGACCGATGGAGAGATTTTTTGCGGGAGGCCAGAGCCGGACCCCGGTTGTAGAGACAAATATGATGAGGATGAATATGAAAAATATTTTGAATATCAATAGAGAAACAAAACATTTGATATTAAATTAAAGAATGCAAATTCGTACAAGGGGCGACTGCCATAATCGTATATATCATATAATCGGACGGACGGTTATCTGCATCCCATTGCGAAACCAGACTGTTAATCTATGAAACGCATGACCGAAAGTAACATCCTCAAAACTATGCTACTAATTAACAATAAAATGAACGTAATTGAATGTGTCACAAAATCGATATTGCTTCTTAATTATTGTAATCCTAATTTGGTATCCTTAATTACTTGCTAAAAATCTAAACAACAACAATAAAAATTAACAATAATTATTATTACGATTATTGGCATCTAGAAAATTTGCCACACTTATTGCTATTGCTACGTTAGTTATTGTAAATATTATCAGAGATTTTATAATTATAAATTCATTACATTATAATTACAGGTAAATAACAACCATATTTCTCACGATTAGTTTGCTTATAAGAGAACGAGAATGACATTCTATGATGTGATAGGAGGTCCTTGCAAACAATGAAATAAACTGAAAATGAATATTTTGTTTAAACAAATTATACTCTCAAGGATGCACATAAGTGTTAATGTTTGAATAAATGATCAATTCCAGCTGCTAATAAGGTAATTAATTCAATCTGTTTGTTACATTGTACGAGTAGTTTATAACTAATAGAAGGAGTCTACAAAAAGTTATACTATTTACTATACAAAAGGTGTAAAAGTTAATAAATTATCGCATGCATCGAGGTAGCGCTTTCTTTGTCTTTGGTAATATTGCAAATGTTATAGACTAATATGTATAATAATTATAAATAATTAATTGCATATCATAAATAAAGTTGAATTTACATTGAGACCGGACTAGGACTTTAGGTGTGTGGGTCTCATTAGAGGAACCCATTTCTGTTAATAGCCAAGGCGTGAGCTCTGTTACAGTTATACTGTTACTGTTACAGTACAGTTTCTTTTAATGTTAGAGTTACAGTTAGAGTTACTTGTACTATTACTGTAACTGTTACTGTTACAGTTACTGTTACTGTTACAGTTACAGTAACTGGTTCTGTTCTGTTCTTTTACTGTTTCTGTTTCTGTTACTGTTACTGTTACTGTTACTGTTACTGTTACTGTTATTGTTACTGTTACTGTTACTGTTACTGTTACTGTTACTGTTACTGTTACTGTTCCTTTTATTGTTACTGTTACTGTTACTGTTTCTGTTACTGTTCCTTTTATTGTTACTGTTACTGTTACTGTTAACATCCAAGCTTAGAGTTACAATTTGAGTTAGAGTTACAGTTACAGTTACTGCTACTGCTACTGTTACTGTTACTGTCATTATCTACAGTCACTGTTATTACTGCCTACGTCCAAAAATCGAATCATAGATCCAGTGAGTCGGGTGGGGTCGGTTTAGTTGGTAAAACACCAAAAGGATCCAGGTCCAGATTCTGATTGTCATCTTCGTCGTCGATGTCGTTGTCGTTACCTAAGAAAATGCACTCTTCGACGTCTGTGTCATAGCATGGATCGAAATTAACCTCATGTAAATGCAAGTCTAGCTCTTGTAGATCCCAGGATCCGCCAAATGTTGCAAGGGGAATTTTTTGTTGTCCAACAATATGGCTATCGCCATCTAAAATTATTTGGCGGGTGGCAATAGTCGGCATCGCATTGCTGAGAGCTACAAAATCGTTAGAGAATGTGTCCGAGAGACAGTGTCGCGTCGATGATGCCGGTGAAATATTGGGTGTAGGTGTCTCTGGTGTGGTTATAGAGATGTTTATCGAATCGGCTGTTACAATATCCAAATCATCGATAAATGACCGTCCAACCGAACTGAGGCTAAACTCAAGAAGTCCTGGTGGTTTTGGTCGGATTGTTCGGTCATAGTTGCCGATTTCATCGGAATGTATTGTGGCGATTGCAATAGGACAGCGAGTGTTACTTGCCGCTTCGCTATGTGTGGCTGTTTCCTTACCAACATCAACAAAGCGCTCATAGTTTGGAGTGAAATTATCCTGCGACTCACTGACCACTTCGGGAATTGCGGTCAGACATTTGCAAGATGTCAAATGTTCCGCCGAGGAGGCGATACCGCCAAGAGTTGTACTCATATTGAGGCTGCTGCCACTTAAACTCAGCCAAGTGGATGAATTGGCACTTGGATTGGTGCGATTCAGCGGCAATGGGCTACTCTCCATTTGCGAAATCAAATGACGGCGACTCAAAGCAATCGATCCCAATGATGTTGTACTGTCGTTTGTCATCGTCAGCGTTCCTGTCGTCAATGTTCCTGTCCTCGAAGATTCGTTCATTGTTTGAGTCTGTCGGTTGATACTACATTGTGACGCCAAACTGCTGGCCAGTCTCTGTAAATTCTCATATGATCCGCTGCATGGTTCTTTGCTTCTAATGAAACGCACCTGTTGTTGGTTTTTCAAATTAATGCTATCCAAGGAGGAGAGCTTTATGGAGCCAATTGAGGCGCCAGCTACACCAAAATCGCTGAGCGGCACCATAGTATTGAGGACATCGGGGGAGTCGAGTGGGCTGGACAGTGGTGTTGAGCCAAGTGCGGCATTGACCAGAAATCTAATGGAAAGGGAGAAGAAACATGAGTGAATATAAAAAAAACAAATATTTTTTAAAAATTTGTAGGAGTCAGCAAATTCAGCAATAGTAAAATATTAGCTGAATAAATGTACAATTTGAGCAATTCAGCAATTGTAAACAGTTAGCCAAACATTCTTAAAATTTAAGCTATTCAGCACTAGCAAAGAGTTATCTGAATAGATTTATAATTTTAGTAATTCAACAATTAAAAAAGTAAGCTGAATATATGAACTATTTTAGCAATTCAGAAATGGAAAGAAGTTAGCTGAACCTGTTTTGAATTTCAGCAATTCAGTAATAAAAAAGTAAGCTGAATATATGAACTATTTCAGCAATTCAGCAATGTAAATAAATAAGCTGAACAAATTTACTATCTTACCAATTCAGCAATTAAAAAAGTTAGCTAAATATATTAAGTATTTCAGCAATTCATATATGGAAAGAAGTTAGCTGGCCATATTTTGATTTTTAATCAATCAGCAATAAAATAAGTTAGCTGAATATCTGAACCATTTCAGAAATTCCAAAATTAAAAAGTTAACTAAATATATGAACTATTTCAGCAATTCAGCAACTTTATAGTTCTATTTAATGGTTTTACATTCAGCCAGTAATTCAGCAATGCTCACACAAACACACTTACATCTGTCGCTGCAATAAATTCTGCCAAACGGCTTTCAATTCCAACGATGGCGCTCGTAAAATCAGACTTTTTCTCCGGGCACTCTTCTTCGGTGTTCGTGTCAAATCGGGCGCACAATATCCGGTCGGACTTTCGGCCAATCGGCCATTTGGATCGACAGTTAGACGAAATTCGGTTGCTGCAAATATTTCATTAACGAGAAGAGAGAGAGAGAGAGAGAGAGAGAGAGGGAGAAAAACGGAAGTTAGTCGGAAGTTCCAATGTATGCCAATGCTCACTTTTCTTCCGCATATGAAAACATGAATCGACGACGTTGGCAATCGGCACTGGCTCCTCGGTAATGAACAGCACCCGGTCACGACTGACTTTGGCAAACACAATGATATCACTGAAGAGCAACGTCCAATATGGCTTCACCGATCTGCCCTCGACCCGCGATAGGTCACCACCGAATATCCATTGCCGCCCCTGAACAGCCAATGTGAATGGTTTGCACTTTGTGAATACCATACGCGACTCCAAGTCCTGCAGTGTGAGCAGTGGCCGTCCTTCGCCGAGGGGCTCCATTAATCCACTGCTGACAGTGATTTCCCTGTAGGCCGCCTGCAGTTCATTGATAACGCTACCGAAGTTGCGATGTTCCTCACTGTCAACATGGCAATTCGAGGCGAGTAGCTGCATTAGTTTAAGAATTTCACGAAAATGTTGCAACGGTCGATGTATGAACATCGTCAGGTCGGGGCATTTACGTGGCACTGATGGTTCCGTGATGAATGCCACGAATTCCGAACCAGCCTGACGCGATTTATTGACCTGCAGAACAAAAAGTGATAACCGAAACATTTACTAAAATTATTTGCCAGAGAATTTCTCCAAAAATGCCCACCAGAACACAGTCGGCTCGCTTAATTCCATTGCAGTACTTCTTGTAGGCGGCACAAATTGCTGTCGTCTTCGAGATATATACACGCGATGTGAAATTCATTTGTGGCTCCTGTTCGTCGTGACACAACTGTTCGAGGATATCCTCCGAGATTCTCAAAAGCTCGTCGATATTCTGGAACAACGTTCGATGGTCATTCGGTGAAATGAGATCTTTGCGCGGCAACAGTGGCTGCACGAATCTCTGTATCCCGAACATCAAGGCCGAAATGTAATTCTGTTCACGGCTTATTAGCTGCAGCAGAATTCGGCGACGGTTATCGGTAATTGGCGATATCGACTAAAGTAATCGAGTGTAAGAGAAACAAATGGAGTGAAAGATAGTTATCAGAGCTTTTATTTGTTTCTGTCTCGTTGCGTTATAGAAAATGTATAAAATTATTATTTACACAACGAAATTAAATTAATAATTTTTGTAATTAAATAAAAAATAATTCAATAATCAACACAATTAACGATAACAAAGAAGCGTTAGTTTCAAATTTGAGTACACTAAGACAATTCCTTATAGGGATCCGGACCGTCATGTTGGCCGTTCAGTTGGGCTTGTGGTTAAGCGACATTCCTACACTAGCACAGAAAGCCGCTGACGGTAGACAATACAGCACAGTCTACCAGCTCACTCGTAAACACATCAACTATCCTGTTAAGGTAATAGACGGTTCTTTGATCCCTATAGAGGAACAACAATTAACCCGTTGGACAGAATATTTTGAATTGGGCCGAAACAAGATGCTAGCGATCTTCAGATCTAACGTTCTCTTGGTACTCTTGTATAAAGATACTACTTGGTGTGATATATACAGCACGACAGTTAGGTGACCCAAGTCCGGATAAGGTTAAACGCGGCGGTGATGGGTTGTCATTCGAGTGCTCCTGCTGAAGACAATCGATCGCATCCTGCTTTACCTTTTTAAGAGCCAGCTACAATTGGGGCTCTAAATCCCTACTACCTAGACACAGGTTAATGTAATATTTAACCCCAAACCAGGCAATAGGGCTAGTAAGCTGCCTAAATCCCTATATAGACCTTTAAGTCTATTAGTCATTAAAACCATCGAGAGTCTTATTGATGTTCATATTAGAGGATGGATAGACTTGTCTATTACCCTGCACTCAAGTCAGTTTGCATACAGGAAAGGAAAAATCACCTTCTGTGTTATTCATTCATTGTCTTGTTAAGAAGATAGAAGGAACCTTTTGTTCCAAGGAAGTGGCTCTGTGTGTATTCTTTGACATTGAGGGCGCATTCGATTACACTGGCTTCGACTCAATTAGTAGCAAAGGTATCAAAGACTCGACTTATCAATGGATAAGGGCCATGCTTGAAAGTCGAGATATTACTTCCTCCTCAGGAAGTGTGTCAGCGTCTGAGACCGCAGTTGAGGGTTGTCCTCAGGAAGTAGTCATTTCTTCCCTTCTATTTTCACTCTTCTAGTCGATCTGCATAGATCAGGCTACATCGCCATTGGATATGCAGATGACTTGGCGATCCTTGCTAGTGGCATACACAGCACGACCATTTTTAATGTTAAGCAATCCATCAATCCCTGCAAAACCGTTCTAGTCCCTTTCACAAAAAGAATATTGATCAAACTAGGATCTATCACTATCAAAGGCACCACTCTAGTTTGTTCCAGTGAGGTTAAATATCTTGGAGTTATCCTTGATAACCGACTTAGCTGGTATTCTCACAGCACGTCCGTCATTGAACGAAACACCAAGGACTTGAGGTTTAAATCATAAAATTATACACTGGATGTATACAATGATGGTGAGACCCATTATCACGTATACGGCCATCGTTTTCTTGAACGGACAGCGGCTACTAAGCTTTAGAAGCTTCAAAGAATTGCCTATCTCGGTGTCACGGGTGCCTTGTGCACCTGCCCTATAATAACATTAGACGCTGTCGTTGGGCTTTTACTTCTGCAAATCTTTATTGGGAGGACGACCACTTGATGCGCTTTTAAGCTAAAGCTAGAGTACTGAGGTACAAGCGAAGTGACCATGTGAAACTTTTGAAAACTCTTGTCTCAATTCTTGCACTATCTCCGACATAATGGTCAAGGAGTACTGTTTCGATAGGTTATTTTTGGTAGCAATGTTGGACCGTGCAGACTATGTTCTAATGGTGTTCCGGCACTGGGCGATAGAGGTTCATTAAAGGATCGAAGATGGAAACTGGAGTTGGAGCTGATGTATTTGGACCAAACACCAAAGTCTTGATAACAATGGAAATAAGTCCCACGGTATTCCAGGCGGACTTCCATGCCATTGAGTTCTGCACCAAGAATAGCCTTAGTAAAGGTATTAAGGACGCGATAATTTATATCTTCTCAGATAGCCAGGCAGTACTTAAAGCGCTGTCGTTCAACTTAATGAATGTATGAATGAATGGAGCAATAGGGGAATTCGTCAACCGAATCGTCGCTATGGGAAGACGCGGACATCTGCACGATGCAGACATAAGAATATCGGGTCCGCCATCTAAAGTTTTTTTTTTCAACTAGTGCTTATTTCGTGAATGGTAACACTTAGCTCATGTCTGATTTGACAGATAATTAGTTGTATCCTTCCGCTGAACTAATATGGTTGTGTATACGCTTGAACAACGCTGGGAAATATTGCGACATTACTTTGAAAATCATGGTAATGTTGCAGAATGTGTGCGAAAATTGCGTACGGATTTTGGAAGAAGAGAAGCACCGTCAGCTCCGTATGTTCGTTATCTTGTGAAAAAAGTGAAAGAAACTGGCATCCTCATCGATAAACCAAAGCGTGAAAAACCAAAAACAGTGCGTACACCCGAGAATATTGATGCTGTGGCAGAAAGTGTGCGTGAAGCGCCATCAACATCAATTCACCGTCGTTCTCAACAATTGAACATTTCGGAGACATCATTGAGACGAATTTTGCATAAAGACCTTGGTATGACGCCATACAAAGTCCAATTGGTTCAGGAGTTGAAGCCAACTGACCATCCAATGCGTTTTCGCTTCGCTGAGTGCGCCTGCGATCGACTTACAGAAGATGCCGATTTTGCCATAAAAATCATCTTTTCGGATGAAGCTCATTTTGATCTTGGCGGGTATGTAAACAAGCAAAATTGTCGCATTTGGGGCACAGAAAACCCGCACGCATACATTGAAAAGCCGGTACACCCAAAATGAGTCACTGCTTGGTGCGGATTTTGGTCCAGAGGCATAATTGGGCTATTTTTCTTCGAAAATGAGCAAGGAGTGGCCGTTACAGTCAATGGCGATCGTTATCGGGCCATGTTGAACGAAATTTTTGTTCACAAAAATTGAAGAGGAGGATATTGGCAACATTTGGTTTCAACAGGACGGCGCTACGTGCCACACAGCCGAAGCTACACTCGATGTTTTGCGCCCTGTTTTTGAAGATCGCATTATCAGCCGCAGATCAGCCGTTGATGTCGTTTGGCCACCTCGGAGCTGCGATTTGACACCTAAAAAGATAAGTGTTTCGCCGACAAGCAAGAGACAATTGACGCTTTAAAGGACAATATTCGTGAAGCCATTGGTGAAATACAACTGCACACAATCGATAATGTGCTTAAAAATTGGACCGATCGTGTAGGCTACTGCATGGCCAGCCGAGGCAGCCATTTGAATGAAATTATTTTCCATTGTTAACCGGAAGGATTGTACTTTCAAATAAAAAAAGAAATTTGAGAAAATATTCAGTAGTTTTTTTTTATAGCATTTTCAAAAAAAAAAGTTATTTAGCGGACCCTTTATATTTCCGCCTTGGCCTGAAACACAGTGCATTGAAAAACTCTATTTTTACCATGGATTTCGTATCAACAACTGAGTTCTTATCCGCTATATAACGACTTATAATAACTAACGGTGGCATTAACAGGAATAAGAACAATTTCGTTTCAAACTACCCATCTGCGTCACATTTATCAATGAGGCAAGTGCCACATAAACGACCAACAATACAACAGCAACTGTAACTCGTAATCGAGAATACAGCCTATTATTGTTCTGATCAAGGCCAGTTCTCCGTTAATTGTACAAAACCTCAAGGCAGTAATCGATGTCATAAATGCCAGCAGACAACTCATCGAATTGACGATTGCACAGAAGACAACAACAGAGTAAACATTGTCACCACAGGAAAATCGAACAACACAAACATTGGCTGTAAAATGTTTGTGATAAATGATCGGAAAATGAGTGCTATCATTGATACCTACTACAAGTGATAAATCGCTAATCAAGAAATCGAAAGCAAATCGGTTAACGAAACAGCTATAACAAACCATTACATTCTTTAAGGCTTTAAGGAGAAGAAGTCATTAGCACCGAGAAGATTGCCATTGAAATGATATTCGAAGATGTCAATGTTGATGCCGATGACGAGAATTTAAGTGAAGACGTACTAAGTCGCAAAAATCTATGCTTGACTATTGAAGCTGGACAATACCGCTTAGAAAACCGTAAGTACAACAAGAGAATGCAACACGCAGATGCCCTCAGTCGAGTCACAGCAGAGTCACTCATATCTTAAAGTTGGATATTACCGAAGTCGACTAGTTGCCTGGGATGCAACTCCAGGATCCTAAGCTGTTATCTCTATATGTAGTACGTGTACTTTAAGACAAACAACATGGTGAACAAGAGAAGCAGTTAAAACAAGACTATATGCTGAAAGGACAACCGATTACACAGAATTGTGGACAGAACACTGAAATTCGTCGTACCTCAAGCAGTGCGCTGGCGAATTTTACGGACATATCATGACCACACGGGTCATTTTGGAATTCAAAAGACTCTACAACGTAGACAAGAATGTTTTTGGTTCACGAAAATACGGAAATACGGCAGCATGTCCTGAATGCTGCTTATTACAAGCAACGAAAATCTGTAGGACAAATGGATATTAATGAAATAACACCGGCGCCATTCAGAGTCTTACACATCGATCATCTTGGACCATTTCCCCGTACCCCGTCGAAATAATCAATTTAAGAATCGAGATATGAAGAATTACACAAAACCCCATAAACATACATTAAAGTAGTATCCGAAATGTTCCGCCAGCAACAGGAAAATGCAGATAATTGGAACCGAAGTTCAAGGGCCCATACTGAGTTATTAAAGTCATGATAGGTATGTAGGTTAATGCATCGAATCGAACTCGAAAACTCGTTCGGATCTGTCTATGCCACCGAAAATATGAAGCGGTGGTGTGAACTAAGCCCGAAAATGATGACGTTAGCATGAACGAGGAAGATCCTGATGGGCTCGAGACGGGCCTAATCTTATTAGGTTGCAGTGTCAGCCACATTGGTCAGGGTCGTCTCAAAAAAAAAATATATATATATCGACAGCCCAAGTCTACGCTGAAGGGATGGTGTAAATCAGGACGCCCAAAGTTTTGGGATATGGATGCTTTTGGCTCGAAATCGGGACCGCTGGAGAAATTGTCAAAAAACATCAATAACCTATGCACATGCCCAATATAACAATATTCAAGGAAAATTTAATTGAATTTTTGAAAAAGTTCTTATTTTTCTTTAACTGAAAGGATTTAATTGTTGCTATGAATGAAAAGATAAAAGATATTGCTAACAAATTTGAAATGAAGAATGCAAAAAAAGAGTATTTTTCAATAATAATCTTTATTCTTATATATAACTAATAACTTTATTTTATGAATAAAAGAAAACTTCAAAATGCATGAAAGTTAGCGAAAAAAACACTAAAAATAGAAAAAAAAAATAATTAAATTAAAAAATGACAATAATCTATAAATTAAAAGAGAAAGAAAAAAAGCGATAATGATAATAATGATATTTTTAATGAGGAAATAATTTTCTTTTTTATTTCTTTTAACGAAAACTTAATTAAAAATGCCAAAAATTAATCTAAATTGCATTTGAAAAGAATAATTCTTTTTGGACGTAATGTAAATTTCCTAAATTATCTTACAAAAAATATACTTTCTATATGTATGTACATAAAAAATAAATAAATTTCCAAAATTAAAAAAAAAAAAAAAGTTTTAGAATTTTTTTCTTCCTCGTTTGTTTTTTCTTTTATTTTATAATTTATATATAAATATTTATATATTTTGTATATTTATAATTAATAATTATAATAATAATAATAATATTAAAAATAAAAATAATAACACACAAACAAAAACATGCATGGCAATAATGAAAATACGAAATACGAAACAGCGCTAAAAAATCAAAAAATAGTAATAATAAAAAAAAACGTTACAATATTGTATTAACTAGTAATTATTTCCGTTAAAAAAATTTGTAAAAATGACAATTGAAATGACAACTCCGGTATTATTTATTTTGTGTAGCGTTAAACGCTATATAAAATAAACAGGGTGCTCGTGTTAGTGGTTAACATATGTAAATGGTTTTTCAATAAGGACATAACAATTTTTTATTAAAATATAAACGCATTCTCAAACTTTTTATATGATCTGTCAATATCGAAACGCGAGTTAAGATTTATATTTTTATCATGAAAAAGTTTAAGAATCAAAAAGCTAAGAAGTTATTCAAAATTACTACAGTCAGTGTCAGTGGTCGCTTACTTAAATTTTCGGTCGTAATATTCGTCCAACCAGACAGGCTGTGCCTGCTATATTCTAATCAACATATATTCACTGTTGAATATTTCCATGCCAGTTATAAGAAAACGTACCGGTCGAAATAACGCAAATATCGCAGCCGTAAGGGCTTCAGTTCAAAATGAGCCACATCAGTCGATTGCACGCCGCCGTTCACAGCAATTGGGAATGTCTCAGTCCGAGTTTTGCGTAAAAATATTGGCTTACACCCTCTACGAGATCAAATTAAGTCAAAAACTGAAGCGCCGAGACTTCTCCAATTGGGCGCTCTGCAAAAGAGTTATTGTTATGACCTCCTTATTGATGGAAACCCCCCCAAGCCAGTAAGTGTGCAGTAATTGAAAATAAATAAACTACAATTGTATGAATTGCGCTGCAAATTAGCTGAGTTTTGAGTGAGAATGAGGAGCTATAAATAGTTGCAATATCAGTATTTATGACCACTTTTGGATCTGAGTTTGGCTGCTTAGCAAAAAACACTCTGAGCTCATAGCTGCTCCCATGAACGAAGAAAAGACATGGGATTGAAGATCAAGAGTTTAGGGATGCCAAACTCGATAACCGGACTCGACTGGGTTTATAGAGCTTCTTATTAGTATGATTCAACGTCTCAGAACATTTAGGGTGCAGCAATAGAAATGTTACTAACTTCATTCTGCTGTACTTACTAGTCTCGATTGGACTAGTAACTACCTTTCTGACCATTCAATTCAGGTCGTATTGGACGGATTCAAATCCAATGCCGGTGTTCCTCAAGGCTCTGTTTTATCTCCGACACTCTTTCTGAATAATCTATTAATGATCTCCTATCCACCACCTGTAATCCAATCCATACTTTCGCTGACGACAGTACTCTTAGCTTTTCATATGACTTCACGCTTTCTGCATGCCCCTCTTCGTCACAAGTGGAACTTGACCAACAACATATGTTAAGAACGTTAAATTCTGACCTTAACAGTATAACAAGGTGGGGACTACATAATTGAGTTGAATTTAACGCTTCTAAGACCCAATGCTGTCTTCTGTCGTCTAAGCGTAATTTAAATCCTCAACCTTTACCATGAATGGATCTTGCATCAAAGAAACTGAAAAACTCTCAATTCTCAGTATGTGCGTCGTGAACAACAAGCTTCGTTGGAATGACCACATATTTGCCATTGCCAAAAATGGTGCGATATGTTTAGATTTCCTAAAACGGTGCAAGATGTACTTCACTCCTTCAGATCTACTATTTATAAGGCTACTGAGCAAGAGGTTCGTGCTTCGAATCCCAGTAACACCAAAAGTATTTTTCACGGGCGAATGAATGCCTTGTAAATAGTTGCCAAATCAGAGGGAGTGAAATATTCCTTGCATCATGTTAGGAAGACAAGGGACAGCAGCATTTTTGGCGACTTTAAATATGTGGTCATTGCGATGAAGCAAATACAATGAATTGGAAGTCACAGAGTCAATTGCGACGCGCCTCCAAGTCTCCGTCAATAAGTGCTTAAGGCGGATACTGAGAAGAAGATGGCCGGTTATTATCACAAATCAAGACTTGTGGAGAGTAACGCAGCAGGAAGCAATCGCGATCACCATCAGACGATGAAAATGGAGCTGGATTGGCCACACTTTGACAAAGCCAGCGGACGATATTACGAAACTAACTAGCGCTTGACTGGAATCCACAAGGAAGCCGCCGAGTTTGCCGTCCTAGCATCTAGCAAGATATGAAAAAGGACAATAGAAGAGGAAGCAAGATCCCAGGGGACAGAGTGCGTCTTTTGAAACCTCAAGCAATAAATCGGGTTCGTTGGCGGCCGTTTGTAGAAGACTTCTGTTCCCCCGCGGAGTAAAGGAAAGAAAGTAGAAAGAAGACATAAAGGCATTTGCTAAAAACGCGTTTAAATGGCGGGCGAGGAGGCAACTCGTTATGGTCGTTCCACCTGACTGATTAAAAACGGTCAGTCGTAAATCCATGCATAATGCGTTCCGAGTTGTAAGGAACTCTACTGGTTGTTAACTTCGAAAATCCGACCAGAGATTTGTCTGGTACCACGGGAGCCGGGAAGCCCACGGAAGGATTTCTAGCGTCTCCCGCTATTGAGGTTAGCCCGCTTGCGGCTGTGGTTGACACCCAAAAGCGGATAGAGTATTAACTCAGCGTGAGTTCTTAAGGGCCAGTTATAATGGACTTGAGTTGGATTAATTTAGCTGATGTGAACGACTCATACTTAATTCGTGTGCTGTGACCATGATATGATTTTGGTCGGTTTCGTCAAATTTTCGTTAACTTACGTGGGATTAATTACAATGGACCATTACTGGTCTAAGTGTGTCGGTTTCACTGACAGCCACCTTAACCTAACCTACGTGGGATTAAGCAAGGTGTCAGTGAAGTGAGACATTTGGTGCGGAAATTTGACAACTGAGAGAAATTGTGTGAAATGCAAGTAGTTGCTAAAGTTCATTATGGGTAAATTGAAGAATGAGAGAAATTAGATAAGCTTTTCGTTCGGTTTTGCCGTGAGAATAAGCCAACTGGCCCTTAACTCGGCGTGGAGTTGCCGGGTGCCGTGACCGGCAGAGATCGGCAGAGATTTAGATAGGTCTTGCTCCATCAGTGAGAAGTTGAAGCCTTACACTCCATCTATATTGATACATCTGCAATAACAATATTGTGGATGAGCGTTGATTGACGTTACAAAATCAATCCGTGTCGAAAGAGGACCGTGGAATTATTCCCTCTGTTGGCGGTGTTCACGGAAATCCGAATACACAAATTGTCACAGCATGCATGTAATGAGTCGTTCACATATTTGCTAAGTAAATCTCACTTAAGTCCATTATAGTTGTCGCTTAACGAAACGGAAGATTAACTCAACGAAAGATTAACGAAACTAAAGGAAATAAACAAATGTTGATGGATAAAGCGAGCCAAGTTCGTTTCTATGTTCCTTGGCTTTAACTTTCAGCTCATAGAGAAATTCGACAAAAAAACGTTTAATTCCTCTCTGTTATATAACCGAAATGTACATTAATTTTTTATTCGCTATAACTACTATTTAGCAACAATTTTCAGCTTTTATACAAAGCAGTTCAAGTAAAAAGAGTATCTTTTTAGCAATAAGATAAAATAATATATACAAAAACTTAAAAAATATATTCCTGGATTTCCTATTATTACAAATAAACAAATAAATTAAAAATTTCTGCATAAACAATGATTTGCAAAGCAACTTCTCAAGGCAACATTTTTTTCCTGTTTACGAAACCAATAAAAATGGCAACATTAAATAAAAAAAAAAAAATATTAAAATAAAAACGATTCATTATTAAATCATAAACTTAAAAATAATTCCATAATTTATAAAAAAAAAAAATATTTGTTTGGCTATTTACATCGTGATAAGCGTATTAGTGCCGCATGTTTATTGTTTTCTTTTAAAACCGCAACTGTACAACTGATATAAAATAAAAACTGACGAAAAAAAATATATGTATGAATAAAAATGAATTTTTTTATATATATAGAGACTCATTGCCATCGGAGGACTCCCTGAATGACTTGCGTCACGGCAATAAGTTGGGCTGTGCCTTTTATTGAAATTAAAAATAAAATAAAAATAAAAAAAATTAAAAAAAAATTAAAAATAAAAAAAAAATTAAAAAAAAAAAAAATTTAAAAAAAAAAATAATAATAATAATTTAGCTTAACACTTAAACTATAACCCCCTTGCCTACCTCCTTGCTGAAGGTAACTTGTGGCAAATGGAGACGCCTTTTGGCCGCCTCAATCGAACTAGTGCCCGAGCAGGCAGTCGATGGTCGCAAATTGGTCGGCATCGGCTGAAACTTTGGCGCTGGTGACATCTCCTCGGCTGTGTAATTGCTGGATGCACTAGCGACGCGGTATCCTCCGGCGTTTGCTCGAGTAGTCGGCCTACCTCCATTCATATATGTAGTGGTCGGCGGCACAGCCGTCGTCGATAATCGGCCAGCACTGGCGGCTGACGTTGCCACAGATCCTGAATGTGACCTTCTGAAAATCTCCATTGTCAAGGTGTTGCCCTGAGAGTGAATTAAATTCAGAACGTCAGACTCGGGCATTGTGACGACATTATGCTTGTCAACGAATATCACATAGTCGCCGGGTTGGATGCCGTTGCGGTCAGCGGACAAACCCGGTTCGATTTTCTCCACTCGCGGCGGATGTGTCCAAACGATGGAGAATCCGAAACCCCGATCACGTGTACGTGACAGCCTTTTCGTTACAGTAAATGGAGTCCGTCCGGAGGGTTTACTACTTGTCGTTGTAGATCGTTGTCCACCGGCAAAACTTTGACCACATGGCATTCCAGTGGTGTTGGTCGCTTCGGATGGTGGGTCTAACTCAAGAAATCGCAAAAATAAATTCTCATCAGCATCCCGCTGATGCAGAGCCTTTTTGCTCAGCCCAACTGGCTGATTAGTGTGCGCATCGATGAGATTCATGTTGGCCGCTGTCATACTGTCGATACTGATGACATCCTCTTCGCTTTTCTGATGGCGTAATGTCGCCATTACTGCAGTGCTGGGTGGCGTCGGGTGTAGGGTTGCTGCTGCTGAGTAGGGTTGTGATGAGGTTTGAGTGTGAGCGTGGGTGTGGACGTTAGAGTTGATCGCTGCCGCTGGTACAGCTGGAATCGGGTTATTTAAGCATGACTGCGACTGCAGCTTATACGATCCATTGATGGGTGCTTGAAGAACACAGCATAGCGGAAATGACATGCATCCTAGCAGTTCACTTCGCCTATAAAGGAAAAAAAGAAAAGAAGAGCCATTAGTAAAATTAAAAATGAAAATAAAGTGTTGTAAGGGAGGAGGAGGAAGAGTCTAATTGAAAAATTGCGATGAACATTGCACGAAAATTAGCGGAAAAGCACCCAATTCAGAATCTCCTTCCGCTGAAGGCATAAAAAAATCAATAAATCTGCTTGGGAGTGAGTGTATCCACCATCTGCTTCACACCAACAGTAACTGAACGACGTGATCCTTGCCAAGTGGTGTCATTAAAATTTACTGTGTGCAAAGTGGGCGACAATCGCTCCCTCTTCGACAGCCACAAGTTTTAGTGACATGGGCGGTGCATTTATTCCATTGCCAAAATGTGACGCGCCACTGCTTGTTTGCATAAGCGACCGACCGACAGACCAAACGAGCGGGCAAAATTTTTATGACTGCATTGTAGAGGATAACAAAAACCAGAATAGAAAAACTGATTGAAAAAAATGGGAAGAGAGAACGATGCCAACACTGAGATTGTTTGTTTGTCTTTTGATTCGTATGCTTATCAGATAGAAAAAAATAGATACCAATATTTTTCCATCTCCTTTTTGGACTAAATCCAAAAAATTTTTTTTATTTAAATTCCACATACGAGTATACAAACACACAGTCAGACAGACCGGCTCCTAACAAGCTGCTGAGCTCGCTGCGGAAGTATTTTATGTTTAAATGTGTGCAAGCATCCGTTATCTACAAGCTGAGTAAAAAGTATCTATTTTTCTTTATCAAGTATCTGAGAGTTCGATGAATTAAAGAAAAGGAAATTTTTTCTGACTCTTAGACGTTGCAATGCGTCTAATAAAGGAGACATTCTTGTTTGACTTTTGGAATTAACAAAAAAAATGCAATAAAACTGACGCAGAATACGCCGAATATTATCAAAAATTCTGCGATTCAGACAATAATTGACATGAAGACAATTTGTATTTATCTAAAGGTTGTCACAATGACAAGAAACAGGACAGACAAAGTTGTGCCAGCATGTACCCAACTGAAATAATCGATACAATGTACGATGGCACCGTAGTTCCAGTTATTGCATTGGTTAACTGAGTTGGAGGTTCGTAATGCAAATCCCAGATAAACACCAAAAATATTTTCCACTGTCCCGCCTTACGTGAATGTCTGATAAATGTCCGAGAGTAATATCATTCATGGAAAGCTTCTCAATTTCTACATTGATTTAAAGATGACACAGCATTCTAGACCTCCTCAAGATTTCGGGCACCAATAGTAACGTCATTCCGTATAGCAATGTTGACATACTCGGATAACTCTACTAAATGGAAAGTTAAACTTAATATTTCAAAAACGAAATCCACTTTTTTACACGCAGACGAACGCGTGAAGATCCTAAGAGACCTCTCAAGTTCAATTAGCTGGGAAAAGTATGTTAAGTATTTGTTCCAATCTTCAGTGACATAGAACCTGACCAGATTATCACTAAATCCACTGCCCCTGTATTCAGAGATTTTAAGTTACAACCCATTTTTGAATCCATTACTGTCTCTCCGCAGGTTTTTTAGCACAGAGATCGAGAGGGATTACTTGCTGAGCCTGAAGCAAGAGCCTCATATCGCCTACTAGAAGAGCAATTCTTGCTGGGTATTAATGAGTGGCAAATCTGAAGTCACTATACGCATACCAAGGGTTTAATGCAGAAGCCATTCGTACAGCCATGAGATCCATGGAGCCAGATTGAAGGAAACGTACATCTGACATAGTCGAGTTATGTACAATTGTACTTGCACAAGGAACTTCAGTCGGTAATCCTGGCAAGGAAATAATGAAGCAAACAGGCAAGCACCGATTGCTGGAACTCTCAAAGTGAATGGAATGATATGCGGGGCCTTAGCATACATGTATTATGAGTCCTTATTACTGCGAAAAATCAGGATGAACGAATGGCAGAAACGGAGTTGTATGACGTTTCTTAGAGCTGCTAACACGTCTGCCAAGAATCGTGCAACAACAAGAGATAAGTTGATGGTAAAGACTGCAATGCAGGATGCAACAGCAACTAAGTATAGGGTTTTTCAATAAGAGCACTTTAACTTTTTTTCTTGAATAAAACACAAACTGTTCGACTTTTGAACTAACTTTTTTTTTTATTAACGAATTTGAACATATACATATGATACATTTAAGTATGAAACTCGATTTCTTTTGCATGACCACCGCGTGCACGTTTTACGAAGTCCAATTTTTGAACCAAAAATATGGCCCAATGACGCCGCCGGCATGTAATCCGCACCAAACAGTGACTTTTTCGGGATGCAACGGTGCCTCATGAATCACGTGTGGGTTGCTTTCTGCCCAGTAACGCATATTTTGCTTGTTGACAAATCCTTCTAGCCAAAAGTGAGCAAAAGTGTTAAATTGACCGTAAAATGGCCGTAATGCTCTTAAAGTAGCGGCAACAGAACGATTATTTTGATAAAAAATTTGCACGATTTGCAATCGCTGTTCACATGTGTAGCGTTCCATGATGAAATGTATACTAATGAAGTTTCCATGACAATGACAAAAGAACAATAAAAAATATGGCGTCGTTCGCCGTCCCTATTGGAGATAAGTTGAAGCGCACCTGTTGAAACACCCTATACATTGCTGTTTTCACTAGCCAGTTTCCTGGTGTAAACTATCTAGACGCCATCTCCACTTAAATAACTGGGACGTGATGTTGATTTACTAACCCACTTACTAATTATTAAATTCTCTATATTAACTTCGCGTGCCCGTAGCTGGCTGGCTGGCTGGGGGGCAAAATCTTGTGATAAATTTTTAACACACTTCCTAAAGTCAGATTTTATTCAAACTTTGCACACATGTGTATTTCCCATGACAATACTTTCTATTAAAATTTGGGCCCCTCGGGCCTCGGGCCATACAAATATTTTTACAAAATTTAACCGAGTTTCTTTAAATTTTATACTAATGTTTATCTCCGTTGGGCAACACTTTTTGCAAAAAATTTTAAGTGATCGGGCCCCCGGGTCGGGGGACACCCATACAAATTTTCTAAAAAACAGTACCCGATTTTCTTCAAATTTTATACGCATGTGTATCTCCTATGAACAATACTTTTTGTAAAAATTTTGGAGTTTTCTGGTCCCGGTGTCGGAAGGACCCATACAAAATTTAAAAAAAAAATTATCCGATTTTCATCAAATTTTATACATATGTGTATCTCCTATGGAAACACTATTTGTAAAATTTTTTGAGTGATCGGGATAGGGAGCTACTAAAAAAATTTACCAGATTTTATTCAAACTTTGCACATTGTGTGTCCCCCTTCTGTCTGTACTTCGCAACGAAGAGACCAGGAAGAACTACGGTCAAGCGATACGACATGCCCTAAAATACTGTCATTGCACTGCTGACTCCATCTTAGGCAGTAGTGGTAGAGATCGGAACGACTGATTCGATGACGAACGTAAAGCTAGAGACTGAACGTAAAAATGTTGCGTACCACAACCTCATAGAACGCGGGCACGCGAAAATGAATATAAAGAGCTTAGAGCTATATGAAAAAACAGTTCACCGGCGAAAGAAGGCAGCCTGGAGAAGAATCTTGTCCGTGAACTAGAACGGTACTGAGAGCAAGGACCGCACCAGGCGCGGAAGTTATACCAGAGTCCGCGGTATGACGCAGTATACACCGCGTCGCACATACTGCAAAGACAAAGAGAGTAATCTGATCGCCGATCTCAAAGGCATCTTAATGTGACTAAATGCGACGCAGGAGTAACTCTTAGAATGTTGGGTAATAAAAGGGGAGATGTACAAACTTCAAAATTAAAGTATTTCTATGGCAGGCCGCGAACTTTTCAATCCACCCTCGTACATACTAATTATAGGTAGAATACTACGAGGAGCAACAGAAATGCCAATGCCATGCCAAACCATTAATAAACCAGCAATTCGATCGGAAAATTAGTTTCTGTGAATTTTCGCCCTTTCCGTGACACAATTGTACATATTCGATGATTCCTTCTAATTTCATTACGGCTGTTTAGCTTCTAATGATCCGAACAAATGTATGCTCATTATTATTCGTACAAATTGTTGTTTGATTATTGATTATAATTTAATTTTTTGAAATAAAACTAAATGGAAATTAGGGGCTCATTAAGGCACTTATTAAGAGGACATTTCCATGCGAAATTAGTTCTATTATCAGTTGGATCCAGACAGTCACAGCAATCCTTGCCCAATCCACGTAAAGTACCGCGAGTTTCTAGCGTTTTTAGAGAAGCACTTCCAGCCTTTGTTGATAGAATGGAATGACCAAAAATAAACAATAAGTAAAATCTTTTAATCACAACAGAAAATGAAAGAATCTGCCTCTTATGTAATTTCAAACTTCCCAAACCGATGCCCTTTTTGTTCATAAATTCTTCGCCAACATTGTATTTTCACTATAAATGAGCAAAACTAAGCAAAACCAAGTCACATCTAACGAAATGCATATTTAAATGCCATAAAAGTCGTCCTTCAAGAAGTTTCCATCATGTGGTTGTGCATACAGCCACGAACGAATGAATCTCTCCATATAGTCGTACGTGATAATTTTCTAACAGCATGAACAGCATATTATCGCATGACTTGTATGACGCAGGACGACATTGTCCTTTGGTTTATCCTAAACATTGATTTAATGGCTCGACTTGTTCTATTTTTTTTTATAATAAAGTCCAGCCATTTGTTCTGACATCACCCTCGCTTTCAGTAATAAAGGCAAATAAATACAAAAGAGAGACCCATAATGTGACGCCGTCCTGTCTGTTTTTAAAGGATACATATGAATGTAGATAGAATATAGCACGCCGATAAAGTCGTGCAACTTAAAGAAGCTCGCATGGACTATTGTCCATTAAAATGCGACGATATTTTATTATTTAGAAAGACAAAACAAAAATGTCTCCCAACTAATAAATCCTAATAAAAAGTTTTGTCTGACGTTCATTGTCAGACATTGTGTATGCACAGTGGAAATTACTCAAATTACTGACAGGCAAGTTTCCTGCGCCTGTCTTCATGACAATGTGTCATTTTTTGTCCGTCGGAAATAAACTTAATTGTAGTAAGTGGCAGTTTAAAGGCGAATTGCTTTTAAGGAGAGTACGAAAATGGCTGTAAACATTCTGTGGAAATTAATGATAAAAAGGATAACGAAAATATGATAATGGCATCAACATTTTAAATTGAGCTTCAAAAGGAAACGATAAAGTAATGAGCGCGGCTAACTCGAGGAACAAAATGAAAGAAAGCGTGAAAACTGCGACTCACGAGTGTTGATGTGTAAACACTCACTCACTCGCTCGCCAAACGAATCAGACGCGTCGAAAGTGGGCGTTAAGAAATGCTCTTTGTGTGACTGAGCCGTGCACACAATTTTAGCTCTGAAAATTGGTTAAAAGTTGACAAAAGTTGGGAAAAGGATGTGTTACACGCGCCACACGGGACATGCTACACACGGGCTCTCAGAAATGTTACATGAGACTGAGGTGCCCACAAAATTTCAGCAAAGAACTTCAATAAAGTTTAACAAACTAACTTTCACACGCGTTACATGCGTTACATGCGTCACACGCGCCACACGAGGCATGCTACACACGGCTCTCAGAAATGTTACACGAGACTGAGGTGCGCACAAAATTTCAGCAAAGAACTTCAATGAAGTTTAACAAACTAACTTTCACACGCGTTACATGCGTCACATGCGCCACACGAGGCATGCTACACACGGCTCTCAGAAATGTTACATGAGACTGAGGTGCGCACAAAATTTCAGCATAGAACTTCAATGAAGTTTAACAAGCTAACTTTCACACGCGTTACATGCGCCACACGCGAAACACGCGCCACACGAGGCCGCTCAGAACTATGACATAAGTCTAGGCTGCGCACAAATTTTTAGCTATTTAGAACGTATGAAAGTTTGCTTAATAGGATCGACAAATAAGTTGAGAAATCAAACGCCATTCTCGCCAAAAGCGCCGCACGCGGCTCTCTACACG
Organism: Nephrocerus scutellatus; assembly: GCA_947095585.1. Lineage (NCBI taxonomy): Eukaryota > Metazoa > Arthropoda > Insecta > Diptera > Pipunculidae > Nephrocerus > Nephrocerus scutellatus. Next base: position 113,599,013 of record OX352763.1, read on the forward strand.
CTTCTTACGCGAGTGCCTACACAAAAAGGCATTTCAGCATTCAAACTTTTACTCAGTGCAGTAACACGCAATGCACAATAGCCTCACTCACACATTTACAAGTGAAATCTATATGACTTACGCGGTGACGTATTGACGGAGTTTCTTGTGCAAAGCGATCAAAACACAACAGGGTGGCTAGCATAATTCTACAGCAATATACTAGAAACAGGTACAATACCAACTTCATTCAAGCCAGCGAAAATCATTGCTATTCTCAAGCCAGGTAAACCTAATGATCAACGGGAAACCTATCGTCCTAAAGCGCTTCTAGGCACTTGTCACAAACTCCTCGAACGCATTATCTACAATTGGATAAATCCAGCCATTAATGAAATCACACCCATCGAACAGGTTGGTTTCCGTGTGGGTAGAAATTTTACGGACCAAATGTTATCCTTGACGACGCACATTGAGGGAGGCTTTGAAAGGAAGTTGCTTTTGTCGACTTAGCCGCAGCATATGATACTGTTTGGAAGGATGGACTCATACATAAGCTTCTGAAAGTAGTTCCATGCTTAAGGACAACAACCTACTCTCAAACTGTTTTCTTCAAGTTTTCATTAATGATGAGAAAAGCGGGGTAAGAAAGCCAAATATGGGACTACCCCACGGCTCCGTCATTGCCCCTTTGCTTTTCAAGCTGTACATCAGCGATATCCCTGCGACCATATCGAGTAAATTTTGATATGCAGATGATCTGGCAATAGATACGCAGGATAAGGACATAACGAACACATAGAGGATTTAAACTCTAGACCTGGAGCAACTTAACATATGCTTTCGACAATATAGACTGTGTCCGAGTACGTCTAAAACGGAAGTCTGCTATTTTCACCTAACATATCAAATTGTAAACTTCAGACTTAATGTTCAGTTTAACAACACCGCACTCAAACGCAGCCGAAACCCAAAATACCTAGGCGTAACATTGAACAGATCCCTCGCTTAGAAGAACCACTAAACAAACGTGGCTGGTAAACTCTAAACGCGCAATAAAAAAAACAAAAATTCAAAAACTGATTGGGTCGACCTGGGGTTCATGTGCATCAACACTTCGTACTGCAAAATACTGTGCTCCAGTGTGGCTAAATAGTGCCCAGGTATAGAAGGTGGACGTGGAACTAAACAATACCATGGGACACATATCCGGCACTATAAGGTAAACACCAATACGATGGCTTCCAGTGCTGAGTAACACTACTCCACCTGACTTACGCCGCCTTAAAACCCGTTTAAGGAAGCGCAACAAAATGCTGACTAACGCCGAACTCCCCATTCACGAGGCCATTGTTAGTCCAATCAGCAGAGACTTAAGTCTTTCCACCCAACTATACAGCTCGCTGACGGACTGGCAAATGATTCATTTAACACCTACTCTGCCCGGATATCGGAATGGGCATCGTCTATGCTAGCTGACACCGTTACCGTCTCGAACCCATCAGGCCAACTCTTTGGGTTCGACCTACCTCGCAACCTCTGGTCGACTCTTAAAAGAATCTTTGTTCCGATGGGGAAGCGTCAGTTCTGTAGCTTGCGACTGCGGGCTCCAATGTCATTAATACCATTTGCTTAAAACAAATTTTTGTAACATTCATAAAAATGGACAAACATTTATTTCTTTTTTTAATTACTGGTCACTGAGATCAATAGGTCTTCTTCGTTTTAGCCGCTGTCTATTGAGAATTTCTTGGTGTGGATGGGTAGAGACATCATAGTTGCTAGGAGAAATAAGTCTCGTCATGTGCCGTATGCTTACATTGGTGATTTCTTTCTGAACCATAGGCATTTTGATGTCATATTGTGTATGTTGAAGTTTCTGACGTTCTGATGTTCGGAGAATTTTTGATTGTTGTCTTTGGATAATATTTATATTTGACTTTTCAGCTACGCCCAAAATTTGAGATCCGTAGGTCCATAAAGGTTTTATTACAGTTTTATAATGCAAGATTTTGTTGTAAAGAGATATTTCTCTACCATCGATAACCTCTACATTTGCTGACGAAACCATACTGCTCTATACGAACAAATGTCTAGACCCAGCGAGCGTCCAACTACAAAAAAATACTACACAATTCTATAAAATGGGTTAAGAATTGGTCCAATTACGCTGCCTTGCGAAACTCCAGCTCGTACTGAGTATAAATTTGATGATGCGCCCTTGTACTTAACACAGCATTTTTGATTCATTAGGTAACTTTTGATTATTAAGTAATAGTGCTTTGGCAACGTCAAGAAATACTCCAACGCGGAATCTTTTTCTTCCAGATCTGTTAAAGTGTCGATATGGATATGTTAGGGATATGTTTGTATATATGTTGGTTTAAGTCCATAAATCTCGGACCCAGTGTTTTTAAGTAGGTATTGAGATGCTGTGTTTAGGTGGTTGGTAGATGGGCGACACTAATAATGGTCCTTCTTTGTCCTCTATTTGTATTGTCAAAACAAAATGGCTTATTATCTTAAGCAATAAAAAAAGAATTTGTCAATAGGATATTCAATTTAATTCCTTTTTTTTCATAATTAAAAAACAACTGCAAAGCTATTCCCGCATCACAAAGAGAATCAAAAATGAAACCGACGACAACTGCAATTTAAATTCTGACTTTTTCTCGATGCTCGCTTGATCGTTGGCTCCCCTGCTTATGAGGGTTAAACAAAATAAAAGCACCCTGCCGCAAAAATAACCTCTACCACATACTGCTAATTTGTTTGTGCCACTGTATGTTTGTCCTGCTGTGAACAGGATAATGAGTTGCAAGATAAAATAATATGTCTATGTCTACGCGCTGAATGATGCACAAACACAAACAAAGCGGGTATTATTATCACAAACAGACCTGAATCCTTTTTATGTACCTGATGCCTTTATCTTAATGCAAATCGTTTAATTACCACCAAAGCGATATCATTCCATGGTAAGATGTTTGTGGTTTGGTGAGACACTTTTTGAAATGTGGGAAACAAAAACGAAAAAATTGACAATCATACAATTTAGCTATTCATGCAGCAAAATGTCGCAATTAGTTGAGGATAATTGAGACGGAATGTGTTTTGTGCTTCCACCCATAATTGTTGCTGAAGGCAGGATTTTCATTTTCTGTCTTATGGGGCTGAAGGGAAAATTGTTGTAGTTTAAAATGATCGGTCTTTTGACACCGGAGACTGTTAACTGCATTAGTTATTTATAAAATTTATAGTTGAATAATAATCAAGACCAACATTTAATAGGAAAAGTTATATCAATGAATGTGAAAAACAAAATATTCAGGATAGAATTTTGCCCACATAACGTGATCACCATAAAATGTTCCTAAAGTTTCCTAAAGTATAAATTTTTTTAAACTAAAAGGACAACTATATTAGCCACTACTGTCGCCATCAAAAGTTATCGATAGCAATCAATTATTTGCTCACTAGACATTATTTCAGCCGATGACAGCTAAAGTGAAGTTTGTTGTAATTTAAAATGATCGGTCTTGTGAAACCTCATATAATCATCAAACTGTCATATGAATTAATGTGAAAAACGAAGTACTTAGGATAGAACCTTGCCTACACAAAACGAAAACGAAACCATGAAACTTTCTTTAAGTATACATTTTGTTCGACTAAGAAAGACAAATATATTAGCCACTACTGTGGTCATACAATTTATCGATAGCGCAAGGAAAAATTTATCAATTATTGTTTCGGCCGATCGCTCTCAACTTCATGCGTAGATGCAGTACAGAGAACAACCAATCCAATTGCTTAGGAACAAAACAACACAAAACTAGAAGAGTAAATATCACAACAACAAACCTAACGCAAATGAAGCCAGATTTTTTTCCTCAGGTCGGAAAATAAGGGTTTACTAAATATGTGGAGTCGGGAGCCTGCTAAAGCCGGTCACTTGCAAAAATGATGAGTGAGAGTTTCTTTCTCATTCACATCCAAGTAGCTCCTGCAGAAGGTATTATGAGGGATTCCAGATTTTGCTGCGTGGCTGCCTATTGGTCAATGACCCGTGATTACGGCAACCACAGAAACATATCCCTCCGTCATCTGGAGATGGACTTGCCCTTGGCTAATGGTTTCAGATTACCTACCTTGCCAGTACCGCTGTAGTTAAATGCTTCGATATTCTTCTAATAAATCAAATAAACTATATTATTATAACTACTTTGAATATTAAGAAACCTGGTCACACTAAGTATTACCCCGGGTCGGAAAACCTCCTATCATATAGATCTCAAGATCTACGAGTGTTAGCGCGATGCCGACAATCATGAAGAGATCGTAGACTCCGGGGAGCAGGTCACGCTGCTCGCAAGAGTGTAAAGCATCATCCTTTGCGGTAAAATTAATGCCATACGAGTTTAGCGATACCAAAATGAAGGCCATCGGCTCTATATCGGAGCCACAATCCTCGGGTGACCTGCCTGCCTGCTTGCTTAAAGCCAACCTATAGCATTCATCTCATAGAACGCGTCCACGAGAAGATGAATATAAAGAGCTCAGAAGATATGAAAAAAAAAAAAATAGTTCATCTGCGAAAGAAAGCAGCAGAACAACGTCCGTGAAATAGAAGGGTACACAGAGCGAGGACCCTCACCAGGTGCGGAAGGTCTACCAAAGAGTCCGCGGTGTAACGTAATATACACCGCTAATATACTACAAAGACAAAGAGGATAATCTTATCGCCGACCTCAAAGGCATCTTAGAGCGATGGGAAGAGCATTTTCATGAGCTGCTAAATGGCCAGCTAACTGATGAATTGGAAGCTTCACCAATGACCGAAGACAACACCATGCTGCCTCCACCAAGCATAGACGAAGCAGAGCAGAGCGATAAATCGGCTCAAAAATAAAAAGGCCTGGGATCAGATGGTATCCCAGCGGAGCTGTTTAAGTCAGGAGGGTCCGCAATACACCAAGCAATTCATGAACTAATAGTGCAAGTATGGGAGGAAGAAGCGATAGCTTAGTCCCATCCTGTGCCCCATACATAAGAAAGGAGATATCACAAAATGCAGCTATTATCGTGGTAAAACGTTTTTGAGTACCGCATATAAGATTTTCTCCTCTATCCTACTCGTACAATAGCCCCATACGCTAAATTCATCATTAGTCCATACCAGTGTGGCTTCATCCCAGGCAACTCAACACACTGATCAGATTTACACCCTTAGGCAGGTCTAGAGTTTCAAAACTTACTACACCATCTTTTTATAGTCTTTCAAGCCGCCTATGTTAGCATAGCCAGAGTAGAACTTTATAAAGCCATGCGAGAATTCGGCATCCAAAATAAACTGACACGACTATGTAGGTTAACCATGGCCAATGTTATAAGCCAAGTAAAAATATCCCGATCACTATCCAGTCCATTCAACATCTATAACGGGCTCCGACAAGGGGATGGTCTGGCCTACATTCTCTTCAACCTGGCGTTGGAGAAAGTGATCAGAGACTCTGACGTAACGGCGAGATGACCAATCCCTTTATAAGTCCATTCAGATAAGCGCACGGTTGCTTAATGCCAACAAAGCCTACTATAGTCTGTCCAGGAATGAATCCAGGAACTTAACCATAACATCCAAGCTGCTGGTATATAAGACAATGGTCATACCAGTACTTGCATATGGATCCGAGACTTGGGTGCTTAGCAAAAAGCATTCTGACCTTTTAGCCGCGTTCGAGAGAAAAGTCTTACGTAGAATTGTTGGCCCCGTATGTGAGGAGGGACGATTCCGGAGACTCTATAATGATGAGATCTACGAGCGTTACCGCGATGTCGACATCGTGAAGAGAATTATACTGGGTAGGCTCCGATGGGTAGGACACCTAGCTCGTATGGGCGAAGAAGATCCGGCTCGGAAAGTCCTTTAGGGATGCCAAACTGGATGACATCGGCTCGGTTCGAAATCGGGACCGGTGGATAGACTTTTTGCGAGAAGTTTGGTGAGCACTGTTTTTAATTTGTCGGCTATTCGCTATGCTATGCCTATTTTCGTCGCCGATAAGTTTTAACGCTCAATTCTGAATTATATCTAGTAGATGCAAGGTACATTTATTTGGATCACCTGACCACATATGTGAATCTTATCCAAGTTTGGTGCGAATTAACGTCTTGTAGATTGTAGCCAGATCAAAGTTAAATATTTCTTGCACTTGTGAAAAAACCTAGAATTTTTTTGCGATGGCAAATTAATAAACGTTCCAACGAAGCTTGTGGTTAACACACATACCGTGATTTACGATATTTTCAGGGTTCAGCTTCCTCGATGCAAGTGCCATTCTGAGGGTTAAATCCTTCAAATTGTGGACAATAACATGAATTGGTGAAGATTTTTGATTGCGTTGATGACAAAGGCCATTAGAAAAGCATAAAAAAAGTCCTAAATACAAGCACTACTCGTCAAACACCCTACAGCAACATCGATTATAAAAATACTTCTCTATTTCATCCTTAAAATGATGATACTTTGATCACAAAACGAACTTCGAAATTTGCAATTATTCATTTAGAAAACTGCTCGAGCTCTTCCTGGTTTATTTTAATAAAATAAAAGTTCAAAGCAAAAATAAGGTGCCACTGCGGCAAAGAAGCCAGATTTTTTTCATAATTAGATTAAACCGCAAAAGAAAATTAACCGATAATTGTTGGCACAAGCAGAACAGAAGACGACTTTATGCAATCCTGCAAAAATCCATACCACACCACACCACACCATCCCACCCATCCTATCGGTGATTATTAGCTGCCGCCGTACGAACGGCAAAGAAACCGCCATATTCCAAGAGTATGCAACACGGAAAAGTGAAAAATTCAATGGGCACATGTATCTATCTATCCACAGTACAGCCGCCGCATCCATAATCGCACGATGATAATTGCATTAAGTGTGCATATTTGACGTGCAGTGAAATGATTTCGAAACCGGCTAAGTAGGATGTCGGCCAGGATGAGAACGGATCTACTCCACTATATACACAAGTGTGGATTACCACAATGCAAAGTACCAACGTGCTCGAGAATAGATGAGTAAGGAGTGGCGGCTGCTGACATAAGGATCCTCCTTATGATGGATTTTTTTTTTCATCCATCTACCCATACTCTGTCGCGAGCAATTTTATGTCGTATGTACGAGGGTTTTGTTTCGTGGGTGAGTGTATGTTGTTTCGTCTATTCAACCCCATTTGTTGGCAACTAAACATCATCATGGTCGTTGTCGCACTCCATCATCGTCATTAAAGCATCCCCCGATGGGAGAAAGTTGACCTCATTATATTGAAGTTTTTCTCAATCGTATCCAGTATAAAGGATATTCAGAGTAAAATGTGATGTGGTGAAGTATAATGAGTACAGGAATACAGAGATAAAAAAAAAACTGGAAAATTTTCCGAGAAATTAAAAAAAAGGAGAAAAGTCGAGCGTGCGTAAAGTTTCACAAAATAAAAAGTTTGCCTTTTGCCTTTGCTTTGCAAAAGGAGATGTGAAGGAGATTTGCCTAAAAGCTGAGTACAACCTTGATTGAAATTACGCTCTACTTAACCGCAGTGCGGGAAAAGTACTAGAGCATACTGCTGTTATGAGTGTTGTGGCTTTCCATAAAGACGTCAACAATGTATGGTTCCCCTTTTCAGTCATCGCATTGCATTGCATGACTAAAAACCGAACTGAATATACTCCCTCCCATACACCCATCCAACTACGAGTACAACAAAAACGAAAGTAGAATTCCTTTTATGCGCATCCCTTTTATCACAGAAGTAGATAGTCAGTCCGTCCTTCTTTCCTACGGCGACTGAAAGTGTCACAACTGAGGCGACAATGCGTGATACACGCTCATTATATCAAGTGTCACTCCCGCTTTATATCTATTCTATTAAAATGGTCCTTCTTATTAACTTTCAACTTTCTGCTTCTAGTAATAAGATTTAACAGAAACATGCAACGGAAATGAAGCATTCACTTTCACTCGAGTATCCTTGAGAATAATTAATTTATGATCCGAGTGTGGGAAGAGAAAGTTTTAATGCAAATATGACTTGCAAGCGAGTTGCTGTAAATTACAGTACCCTGACAAGCAATTAACATGGCATCCCCCCTGATATAAGAAAAATCGAAAACAACCGATATTTTTTTAAATACGTAGTTGCGGAAATAAATAGTGGTGGTACTCTCTAAGGGTGTGGTGGGAAGGATTTGACGTTGACGTCAAAAAAATTCAAATTACCGATATTAGAGTAGAATCTAGAGTTTCTGTAGTCGTTGAGATAAATAGTGACGCTGAGACTTCCATATCATCTCTCAGGGTAGGGTGGGAAGAGTTTTTAAGTAAAAAAATCTAAAACGACTGATGTTATTATAGATCCATAGTTTTGGAGGTCACTAATATGAATAGTTATGGTAAGACTTCCATATCATCCCTAAGGGTAGGGTGGGAAGGGTTATGATGTAAAACAAAAATCTAAAGACGGATTTTACAGAAGAATCCATAGTTTTTGTGGTCGCTGATATGAAAAGTACGGTACGGTACGGTAACACATTCATATGATCTTTAAGGGTAGGGTGGGAAGGGTTATGAAGTAAAAAAAGCTCTAAAACGACCGATGTTACTGTAGAATCGACAGTTTTTTTTGTCTTCGCTGGTAGGAATATTGATGTTAAGACCTATATATGATATCTAAGAGTAGGGTGGGAGGGGTATCAAGCAAAAAAAATCCACAGTTTTTGTCGTCGCTAGTATGAATATTGATGGTAAGACCTATACATGATCTCTAAGGGTATATATGGTCGCTTAGGGTAGGGTGAGAAGGGTTATGAAATTAAAAAAAAAAAAAAACTCTAAAATGACCGATGTTACTATAGAATCCACAGTTTTCGTGGTCGTATTTATGACTACTGACGGTAAGACATCCATATCATCTCAAAGGGTAGGGTCGGAAGACTTATATAGGAAAAGAACTCTAAAACAACCGATGTTATTGTAGAATCCATAGTTTTCGAGGTCGCTGGTATGAATAGTGACGGTAAGACATTCGTATCATCTCTATCAAGCGTAGGGTGGGAAGGGTTATGAAGTAAAAAATAAAAATCTAAAGATGGATGTTATTGTAGAATCCATAGTTTTCGAGGTGGCTGGTATGAATAGTGACGGTAAGACGATCATATCAATATCATCTCTATCAAGCGTACGGTGGGAAGGGTTATGAAGTAAAAAAAATCTAAAGACGAATGTTACTGTAGAATCCATATTTTTCAAGATCGGTGGTATGAATACTGATGGTAAGACATTCATATTATCCTTATCAAGCGTAGGGTGGGAAGGGTTATGAAGTAAAAAAAAATCTAAAGGCGGATGTTATTGAAGAATCCATAGTTTTGGATGGTAAAATATACATACTATCTCTATCAAGCGTAGGGTGGGAATGGTTATGAAGTAAAAAATAAAAATCTAAAGACGGATGTTATTGTAGAATCCATATTTTTCGAGGTGGCTGGTATGAGTAGTGATGGTAAGACGATCATATCCATATCATCTCTATCAAGCGTGGGGTGGGAAGGGTTATGAAGTAAAAAAAATCTAAAGACGAATGTTACTGTAGAATCCATATTTTTCAAGATCGGTGGTATGAATACTGATGGTAAGACATTCATATTATCCTTATCAAGCGTAGGGTGGGAAGGGTTATGAAGTAAATAAAAAACTAAAGGCGGATGTTATTGAAGAATCCATAGTTTTCGATGGTAAAATATACATACTATCTCTATCAAGCTTAGGGTGGGAATGGTTATGCAGTAAAAAAAAACTAAAGATGGATGTTATTGTAGAAACCATAGTGGTGGTGGTCACTTTGGTTGGATCAGAAAGGTGGAGAGGGGCAGCTGGGCCTGCCTGTTATTTTAACTTTTGACAGGTATGTTAAAAGTTAAGACAGGTCTTGATATATTGAGGCTTAGGTAACACCGGGCTTAACAGCTAGTATGAAATAAAATTATAGATTGCTGTGTAGCTTAACCGACACCGATCACCGGCAAATTGATCCGGCTCGAAGGACCAATGTTCATCCTAGGAAATACTTTTCGTTAAACTGAATAGAATATCTTTCGCTTGCCGTGGGTCGGGGCTCGACAAAGATATTGACTCGGCGATGGCTTTTTTTTAACTATATTTTATTTGACCAAATTTGATGTTTATATACAATATGCTGCATCGCATATTCACATTAATAAAATCATCGTAACAATGTTAAGATAAAATGTGTTACAAATGTCAAGGTGAATATAATGTGTGGGAATATGCTTCGTTGCATATTCACAGTGACAATAACATAAAAAGAATGCCCTACGTTTGGTGCTTATGTTCTATGTCACTATGTGACGGAACAATAATAAAAATGTAAACATTCGCTAACGTTTTGGCATTAACAGATCATAAAACAAAGTTTAAGGGTGCGTTTGTAATTAAAAACAAAAGTGTTATGTCCTTATTGAAAACCCGTTATTTGACCGATAGCCGGTAGTTTTGGCTTCGAGTAAGCAGAAGATACGCGCTTTTACATATTTCATGAAATCAAATGCAGAAGAATGTAGCAACATAATTGCAATTGGCAAACTCACAGTACTGCAACATGCTGCTAATGGATTTTGTTTCTTATTCTGATAATTAAATTCTATAACATATTTCAATGCCTTGTGTATTAAACACAATTATACAAAAAAAATGGGTTACATCGCGTGTCTACTGCTGTACAGATTTTTATAATACAAAATATCTTTTATCCTTTAATTTATATTTATATTTATAGACCCAATTATGAATTAAATCCCTTCCCATTCCTTTCTAACCAAAAATCGATAAATTGCGTTGAAGTGTTCGCTTATGGTATTTAACAAGCCAACAAGATATGGCTTTACCAGCTGCCTACACAACAAGACTGAAATTATTCCGAGTCAATTCATGAATGCGCGCGTGTTGTGCCAAAAGGAAATTATCATCTAATTGAGAACATCATGTTTGTGTCCTTGTAGTTGAATTAGTACCAAGGTAGGGCATGTTCAACATTGAATAGCTTACACTCGCATTTGGTATTGAAATAACCAAGTCCTTAATTATTTACTCCAATATCGGTTTTGTGTGCCGAATGGGTTTCAAGGATTCATATAACAAGAATTTCGGCCTGCCTGGTAGTTGGCGATATGAATAAGAACCTTAAACGCAAATCAAGTTGATAATTGGGAGTGGGAAGGCTTTGACGTAAAAAAAAAATTTAAATTACCGATATTAGTGTAGAATCTATAGTTTTTGTGGTCGTTGAGATAAATAGTGACGGTAAGACTTCCATATCACCCCTAATGGTAGGGTGGGAACGGTTATGATGTAAAAAAAATCTTAAGACGAAAGTTAGTGTAGAATCCATAGTTTTTGTGGTCGCTGGTATGAAAAGTAACGGTAATACATCCAATATGATATGATCTCTTAGGGTAGGATGGGAAGGGTTATGAAGTAAAAATAAGACTCTAAAACAACCAATGTTACTGTAGAATCCAGTTGTAGTTTTTGTGATGAAAAGACATATATATGATCTCGAAGGGTAGGGTGGGGATGGTTATGAATAAAAAAAAGACTCTAAAACAACCGATGTTACGGTAGAGTCCATAGTTTTTGTGGTCACTGTTATGAATATTGATGGTAAGACCTATATATGATCTTTAAGGGTATGGTGGGAAGGGTTATGCAATTAAAAAAAACACTAAAACGACCGATGTTACTGTAGAATACATAATTTTCGTGGTATGAGTATTGATGGTAAGACCTATATATGATCTCTAAGGGTAGGGTGGGAATGGTTATGAAGTAAAAATAAGACTCTAAAACGACCGATGTTACTGTAAAATCCACAGTTTTTGTAGTCGCTGATATGAGTATTGATGGTAAGACCTATAAATGATCTCTAAGGGTAGGGTGGGAAGGGTTATAAAGTAAAAAAAAACTCGGAATCGACCGATGTTACTGTAGAATCAAAAGTTTTTGTGTCGCTGATATTAGTATTGATGGTAAGACATTCATATCATCTCTATCATCTCTATCAAGGGTGGGAAGGTTTATGAAGTAAAAAAAAACTATAAAGACGGATGTGTGGGCGCCGTGGCTCAGTGGTAGTGCACATGGCTGTTGCACAGGAGGTTCAGGTTCGAATCCCAGCAACACCAAAAGTATTTTTCACGGTGTCCCACCTCTCGCGAATGGGTGACAAACGTTCCGAGAGTAATTAATACCTTGTCACGGAAAGCTTCTCAATTCGCCGTTTGGATCCGGCCTTAAAATGTAGGTCCCTTCCATTTGTGTCCAAAAATTAACATGTGCAGCACAAATGGTCGCGAGAAGTTAGGCGTTAGGCCTTGGACCGCAATGGTCTGTCGCGCCAAATATTATTATTATTATTATTATTATTATTAAAGACGGATGTTATTGTAGAATCCATAGTTGTCGAGGTCGCTGGTTTGAACAGTGACGGTGAACATCCATATTATCTCTATCAATCGAAGGGTGGGAAGGGTTATGAAGTATAAATTTAAGTGGATTATTTTTGTTATTCTTAAAGCATCGTTGATCGAATGCGCGTTATAAGATAAAGTCTATTGTACGACTCCTGTACATATTCACAAAACCGAGACCTTTACAGGTACATTTTGGGAATATTGAGAAAAAAAATTTAAAAGGAAGATTCGTACCTGTGCCCCTATGCCATTCCACAAAACCGACGAAAACACAAATTAATACAAAAAAAATACTGAAAAATCTCAGAGCGTGTGACAGGGGCAATTAGAATATGGACAAGTATGCCACAGCCCGTAATACGAATTAATGGGCGCCCAGTATAAGCTGTCAAAGTATAATGTTTTATATTCCAATCGTTACAAATCGTACAAACCCAAACAGCGCAATTGTAATTGGCAAACAAAGTACCTACATTTAATATGTTTGGACAAATCATAAACTTCGCACACGGTTTTGCAAATTAGGGCTAGGTTAGGGTTGGGCAACTTTTGCACATTAAGTTGTCGAATTCCGAACGAGTAAGACCGCTGGTAAAGATTCCCCGCTGAACTAACCAGAATACTTTGGGCGTGCTGAGATATCAGCAACATAAATTTGCAAAAAGACCGGGCGTCCGTTTAAAAACCACGCCAAGTATATAATTCATATTCTAATTGAACACAATCTACTATATATTTTCCAGACCGGACGACCGTCTTTAAACCATGTTACTCCCCCTCGCTCGCTGTCGTGTCTTAACCAAAGGACATCAGTACCCCTCTCCTCTAGCGTGTCTTGATCATAGGCCATTAGTATTCCTCTCACTGTCCTGTCTTAAACATATGCCATCCATATTCCTCACACTTTCGTGTCCTGACCATAGGCTGCGTCAGTATTCCTCACAATGTCGTGTCCTGGCCATAGACTGCGTCAGTATTTCTCTTACTATATTGCTTTGACGTGACCATAGGCCCACGAAATCGTGTACTCGCAGTAAAATCATCCCATTAAGCGGTTGCCGCTCCGCCGTATGTCTCAACAGAGCCAAATACTAGCATTCTTGACATAAAAGATCTCCCAACTCGTCAATTACATAGTCATTTCATCATCCGTGATCGTGGATATTAGCCCCCGCTGGGGCAATGCTCTCGCTAGGGCACAAGCCCAGCTATTTCAGCCTAAGCGCACCTCTCTTTCCTCTCTCCGTATAACCCGTAGTTATAAAGGGTGGGCCATTTACTGGTTTGTTTTTAAATCATTTGCTATGGCAACATTCTTTTTTGGACGGTTTGCTTGAAATTTTGACAGCATGTCAGTCTGATATTCCACGGCACAAAAAATTCATTATTACGCTTGAGGAGCGTTATGAAATATTGAAAACTTATTTTCTTCTGAAAGAGAAAGAGCGCCAAGCGGTACCGCTGTAGTGAATTTGGTGGAGAAAGTTCATGAAAAAAGACTTGCTATTGGATAACAGCAGTGCTCTTTGAGCTCGGACAGGTCTCACGCACGTGAATATTGCGGTTGTGGTCCAAAGTGTGGGACAGAATCCATCTACCTCAACTCGACGCCGATCACAACAACGGGCCATTAGTCGCACCAGCCTGAGCAGAATACTGCATAAAGAACTCGGATTATTTGCTTACAAGATCCAGATGACTCAGGAGTTCAAAGCAAATGACCATCCGCTTAGATATCAGCTCTCTGCATGGGCCATAGACTAGCTTGATAATGTCGTCGATTTTGTTTGGAAAATCATCTTTTCAGACGAAGCACACTTGCACCTCGGGGGCTAAAAATGTCGGATTTGGGGTTCAGAACAGCCACACGTAATCATAGAGAAGCCAATGCATCCACCAAGAGTGACCGTTTGATGTGGATTTTGGAGGGGTGGCATAATTGATCCATTTTTCGTCAAATGCTGGAAATGCCACTACGATTACTGGCAATAGCGACCGTTACACAGCCATGCTAACCAACTTTTTATGGTCTCAAATCGACGCTATGAATGTGAACGACCTTTGGTTTCAAAAAGATGGCGCCACATGGCATACAGCCGAATAAATTTATATCACTGACTGACAATCAATCGCTTGCGTACCAGATTTGGCAACCGAGTAATTAGATCAGATGGACTATTTTCTATTTTCTAAAGTTTGCCGTTAGGGATAGATCATCTAACATCTATCCCTAACGGCAACCCATAGATAATAAGTGGATAATCCAGAGAAATCTCCAGGCTTTCAAACATAACATTGCTACTGTTATTCGTGAGATAGGCGCTGAATTAATCGAAAAAATTCATGCAAACTGGAGTCACAGGATGGCTTACTGTAACGCCAGCAGAGGGAGAACGAAATTGTTTTTGAAGAATTGTTTTATAAAACAATTTGTAACAAGACTTCAGATTTCGAACCCTGGAAGCCACTGATCACTACAATGTATTTGTTTATGAGGATTATTCATAACAGTTTAAGTTAAGTGAGTGACATAACCAGGTATAATACGAGTATAGAGGATGAGTTAATACAGGCGAAATATTCGATATATTAAAGGTGAATTTGACTTAAAGTAAACCTTTTTTACAAACACAATAAAATTGTGTATCAAAAAACTCAAAAATCTGAATAGTTATAGCATTTTATTACCCAAACTTTACTGGCGCAAACATTACCTACCGATTTGTTAAGTCGTCTGAACTGTCTTAACTCTCTTAAATGTCATTTAATATAGATTGCAACAAACTAAAGCTTAAAAGTTTACTTTCTTGTTCTTGTCACTTAAGTCGTGTAAACAAACACTTCAAGTCCCATTAGATGAAACATGCAACGCATATAAATTGCAGCAAAAAACGACGGCCGCTTATATCACACTTTCATAAGTTTCCTGCAATTGAAACAAAGTATTCGGAAGTAGCAATGCGTTTCCTATAATTATTAAAACTCCTCAACTTGGCATACAGCTCACCTTCTCACTAAATACTAAGTAAAATGCGAAAGTGCTAACTTCTAGGCGGTGTCAACATTAAACGAACACCGCATGCATATAACAACTTCCCTCATCATAATAAAATGCACCAACAGCATTGTAAGTCCATGACAAATTTCCAACTAATCAAAGCATTCTTACAGTAGTGACATTCCAGTTGTTGGTATGGAATCATGACCCATATAATGGCATGCCGTACAACTGAAGGTAAACCCAGTTTATGGTCGAATATAAAAAAGGCTGACAACTCTAAGAGAGTAAGCAATAAATGCAATGAGCCACTATTCAAATCCTTCTTGCATTTGACTTATTATTCCTAAAGTAAGTGAATGGTATAAAAAATGGAGTAATGGTAGATAGTATTTCACGTTCTGTTACGAGTGCGAATTGGCTGTTGCGCGGCGTAACCTTTGCGTGCAAAAACAACATTTAACCAGAGGGTGCAACCACTGAGGGTGAATTGCAAAAAAATAAAAAAAAAGTTAGATGAATAGCTGAATATGAAATTTATGAAATAATTTGAGGTGGACGCTTTAATTCATTAGGAATTTCCTTTTTGCATGCTTATGGTATTTTTACATTTTAATTTGCCCTCAGAATAGCGATAATGCTATATAGGTTGAATGTTAAACGGATGTTAAGCAACGTGCTGCTTTTTTTAGAATTTTTTATATAAAAAAACAAAAAAGAAGATTACATTTTCTGTCTTCACGGGAAAGTTAAAAAATATCCTGTTTTTAGCGACTTACATAATAAAGAAAGTAAAGCGAGCTTCTCAGCTAGCCATATGGATAGTTGTAATTCAGTCTAAACACTGAATTATCTTAAAAGACCAATAGTAAAAAGATTTAATTCACGGAATTCGTAAAAATTTCTTTTTTTTTTTCTGTGAGACATTTTTTTGGGAAATTTTTTATTTTTTAAAAAAACTTTTTTTTAAAAAAAACTTTCCCTAATTTTTTTAAAAAAACTTTTTTTTTTAAATAAACTTTCTTTTTAAAAAAAAAAAAAATGTTTTTAACACGCCTCACACGCGTCACACGCGACACGCGTCACACGCGACACGCGCCATGCGCGTCACAATTGTTTTAATACGCGCCGAAATATATGAGTTCCTACCAAAAACTTTCCACTACTATAGACACACGAGCTAATGTATTCTTCTATGCGAGTGACTACACATACCATGTATGTAGTATAATAGTAATATTAGGCGCAAAAGACCGTTGCGGGCCAAGGCCTAGCTTCTCGCGACCATTTGTGTTGTGCATGTATATTTTTCGACACAAATGGAAGGGACCTACAATTTAAGGCCGGATCCAAACGAATTGAGATGAGAAGCTTTCCATGTGACAAGTTATTACTCTCGGAATGATTGCCACACATTCGCAAGAGGTGGGACACCGTGAAAAATACTTTTGGTGTTACTGGGATTCAAACCACGAACCTCTGCTTAGTAGCCATGCTCTTTTTCGCTGAGCCACGGCGCCCACCATATATGTATATTTAGTTGTAATTCAGTCTAAAGCCTTATTTATCTTAAAAGCCTAATCGTATACAACGTTAAATGTAGGTAGGATACGTAGATTTAGTATTACTCAGTGGTAGTAACCCCTATGAATGAAAAAATTACGCCATCGCAAGCCGAGCGCTAACAAATTGTTTAAAAACAAGTACCATTAAATTTTGACTGGTAGAAATCGAGATAGATGACACGACAAACAAACGTACAAATGTACACACGATCGCTGAAAAAATGTTCATGTCCTCTGAATATAAGCTTCGCTCTTCAGGTTCGCAAGCCTAAAACTATGCAACGTTAAATGAAGGTCTTTCATTCATAAGCAATTTCTGAAATAGACTGAACAAACCAAATTTCACTTTACAAACGATTAGGCTTAAAAAAAATCAATAGCGATACGTAGATTGAGTATTTTTTTCAGTTTACTCAGTGGTAGTAACCCCTATGAATGAAAAAATTACGCCATCGCAAGCCAAGCGCTAACCAATTGTTTTAAAGCAAGTCCCATCAAATTTTGACTGGTAGAAGTCGAGATATACGACACGACAAACAAACGTACAAATGTACACACGTTCGCTGAAAAAAATTTAATGTCCTCTGAATATAAGCTTTGCCCTTCGGGATCGCAAGCTTAATATGCAACGTTAAATGTAGGTCTTTCATTCATAAGCGATAGGTCATTCAGTCATAAGCGATTTCTGAAATAGACTGAAAAAACCAAAGTTCACTTTACAAAGGTTTAGGCTAAAAAGAAATCAATAGCGATGCGTATATTGAGTATGTTTTTCAGTTTTCTCAGGGGTAGTAACCCCTATGAATGAAAAAATTACGCCATCGGAAGCCGAGCGCTAACCAATTGTTTAAAAACAAGTACCTTTAAATTTTGACTGGTAGAAATCGAGATATATGACACGACAAACAAACGTACAAATGTACACACGTTCGCTGAAAAAATTTTAATGTCCTTTGAATATAAATTTCACTCTTCGGGCTCGCAATAAATGACAGTCGTCAGTAGTTGAAGTGCACATGGAACATAAATCTGTGCGAAAATTTATTTTAAGGACACTCAAAAAGGTAACGAGGAATAAAATCGTCACTTGACAGTGATTCCAATTTTTTATCGCTTCCTTACAGTAATTGCTTTTCCGTTCATATATATTTTCGCTTTTATTTTTATTTTTTTCTATAAGCTATCCTTAGGATAAGCTTTTGTCATTTTTAAGTTCAATTTCACAGAGAACTTTATTATTTCGATGAAAGTCATTAAAAGATTGTGCAGAAGCTGTTTTTTATTTGGAAAAAAGAATGCATTAAATGACTTCTTTAGAACTACGGAAATTGTAAATTTAAGAAAAAATTCCATGCAGATAAACTGACAATGCAAGACGGTTAAGTCCCAGTCTGGCAGCTTTTGACGAAGGAAATCGTGCTATGCGCTTTCCTAGATATTGAAGTGGCATTTGATATCGCGATAAGGAGCGCTCTGCTCTGGAGTGAAAAGAAGTAGATAGCACAACTATGGCTTGGAACATACACCAGCAAGCAGTACTAAAAAATCAAAAAACGCTGCTCATGGTGTGCAGAAGAGTTGCAGGCAAATCGAGCTCCAGAATAATGCACTGAATGTATTTATGAATGATAGTTATACCAATGATCACTTTACCTGCTTCTAGTCGTTTTTGAGAAGTGTTTCGACAGTGGCTGGCAAGGTATACTCAAAAAACTACTAACCATAATCAAGGATACCAATGAAGGGTATAAGTGTTGCATAGAGGTATACGAAACCAAAAGTGAGGGACAGCAGGGCTGCATCATTTCACCAATACTTTTTCTTTTGGTAATCATTGATGTTATCTGTGCTATGTTGTTGATGGGAAGCGGAGAATTTCGTTGGACTCTTATAACTCTCTAATTAAACATAGTGCTTTCCAATTCACAGAACAGTAGATCTCATGGATCTTTATAATATGACAACAAACGTAGATAGAGATGAAGACTTGGTAAGTCTGAATATCAATGCCGAAAAAACTCAAATGATCAGCCTGCCAGCTCAAGTATCTGTAGAGAATGTGGAAAGGTTTCAATATATTGCAAGTATGATTGTGATAATAATGACAAAAAGAAGTGTGGTGTATTCGAGTAGCCGTGACCTGTGCCCTAGGAAGACTGCATGCCCGTCCTTACAGCTTCCTCTCCATATCAAAATGCCTCTTAGGAACTTAATAATATGAAGTGAATTCATTGAATGTCGCGCAGACTCTGAGATTGCGTTGGTTCCCATATGGTCTCTTCTCTCTCGGATCGTTGCTCCGTATTCGTTGAAAAGTTGTCACGGAATCTTCTCCGCTTTTCCACAAAGCCTGCACCTGCCTTCCTCTTCTATTGTTAATTTCTTCATTAGCGAGCCTATCGATGCTTCGTCGCTTCTATGCCAGTGTGTCCGGGCACCAAGTACAAACATACTCCTACCTTGTTGACTTCGCCAAATCTGTTTAGCTTCGCTCTGCACTTCTCTACAAAGGTTGACGTGATATGGAAAGCATCCAGGGCCCTTAGCGCAGCTTGGCTGTCTATCATGAGAGCTATTTCCAACCTCATGTAGTTTCTTTCCAGATTAAAATGAGCACATCTTTCGATGAAATGTACTTCTGCCTATACTTGTTTCTTGCCCCATTGATTACAGCACCCGTGCCTTGCAAGTATAGTTTCTACCGACCAGTGTAACTGAACGAGATATTGCCAATCGGATTGCTAAAGCAAAGTCTGCTTGAAACGTTTTCCAAAATATGACAAAATAGCGCTATCAGCTTAAATACCACACTTTTATATGGGTGCACCAGGATTGTGACCACCACTATTACAAGAAAGCTGCAGAGGTTCGTAAATAGGTGCCTCCAAAGCATCTTAAGGATTTTCTAGGAAAATAACGAACTACTTTACCTCAGAACGAGGTCAAGAAACAATAGGCACAACAACGAAAGTGGCCGTGAATTGATAAGACACTTCTTCTATAGAAAACTATGCGATGCAATGGAATCCGTTAACCCAAGATGTCAGAAGAGCGGATCGGCTCTGAAACATGTGGCGCTGAACTGTGGAAGAGGAATCCAGGCAGCTGGGGTACGAGTATTATGAGTATCTTCGCTTGCTCGTGTATTTGTCTGTTTGTCATGTGTCATGCGATCAATTTTTAACCCACTTCCCAAAGCCTTATTGAAACTTTGCAAACATTTTTATTTCCGGTGACAACACTTTCTATTAAAATTTGGCAGTGATCGAGCTGCGCGGTCGGGGGGCTTCTATGCAAGAAAATTTTTTAATAATCATGCTAATGATGCTATACTAGAATGACTGGGTTCTGTGTGCTCTGGTGCTACAGCGTAGTGCTGCTTTACCATTGGGGTTGTTTTATGGTTGGGTTACAGTGCTTCTCGTGGGTTTTTACTTTTCAGCATTTTCAGTGTACTTTTCGTTAGGGTTTTTAGCGTTCTCGATTACATTTTGTACCTCATCTAGAGTTATCGGTGTATCTAAGAATTTGTCGACAATCCAGGGCGCTACAAATTGTAAAGGCTGGGCGATTTCTGATGCGTTGAGCAGATTTGAGAAGTGGTTTTTAAGCTGTGCCTCTTACAAGCCTATGGCTATAGTGCTTCTTCTACAAATTTCGAAAACTATCTTCCAATAATAGTTTTGGTAAGAGGCTTAACTATGTTAGGCTATTATTGATCGGGTTTCCGTACAGGTAGAACGTAACTTCCAGCGGCATGTGGTCTGAGAATGTCTACATTTCTACCTTAAATTCATTTAGATGTGAGCACAAATTTCCTCACAGTTGCAAAACAATGTCTACTCCCCACGATAATCACCATCACAGCTTCCATTGAGGATTCGGCAAACAAATGCATCCTCTAATTTCAGAATTGCAGTTACTTTTGTGTCGCAGGTCGAGTAGAAAGAGAGAATTCCTTGACTGAACTCATTGGACCGCTGACTCTTTCCATAGAGTCGTTGTTCGGACGCCATTCATCGCTAATTCATATTTCTCTGCCCTGGATGGTTATGTCCAGGAAATGGCTTATCGAAATAAGTTCTTCCTGACACTCTTTAGCAAGTTTCCAGTTACAAACGGATGCTTTCATTTCAGATTAGCTGTCCAGACAAATGCTAATCGGTTATCTTAATGCCATGCCAAACTCCTTTATTGCTGAAAGATACTATCGAGTCATGAAGACTGTATGACTTTGACAGATAAAGTTTATCTGAAAAGACACCTGCACAAACTCCACCCTATATATTGGAGACGTCAGTCAAATGTCAAGTATCACGTAAAATTGCCTCGTTACTCCCTTAGTCGGAAACTCGACAGCAAAGTTAGAGTTGAAGCTCGGTTTGGGAGTGAAGTAGTCAGTAGAAGATGGTATCATATCTCTTGATACTGTATGCATTATAGTGTAGTGCCTGTATGATGACAAACCTCCAAGATTCTCTGGGTCGTACTACACTGCACTTGGCGACGTGTTTGATAAATATGTCAGTGTCAGATGGTAGTAGATGTAAGCTGGTGTTTAAAGATCAGTCTGTAAAATTCCTGTGATGTCAACTATTGCTGATCTTTCTATTCTGCTCAGCTTGCTAGTATGGAACTTTTTTTTTACTCATCGCGGGCTGAGTAACACTTGCAAAAGCTGTGTACAACAATTCGCTGGCTGAATAAGACTTGCAACAGTTGTTTACAACAATAGATGCATCTTTGGCTGGAGACCATATATCCTACCAATTGTCTTACTACTAGCATAGAGAACGACACATGCTTTTTGAGCCCTGAATTCGATGTTCGACTTTCAGCTAAGCTTTATATAAAGAATGACACTGAAATATGTAGCTTTGGAGGTAAGTATTTGTCCATTGAGTTTTGGAAGTTAATAAGTCAATATCTTTCATTAAGTGGTTTAAAGTAGCTTTTAATTTTTGCCTCAGTTGACTCCTATGCCAAAAGTTATTGCCTCAGACCTGACTTTACCAAGGGTCCTTGCCTTGCCATCGCTAACCATGGATAGGTCCTTTCCCTATACAAGAATCACTGCATCATCTGCATATATGACTTCTTTCATCCTATATCGCCTGAGTGGTTTCAGGATCTTGTTTATGACAATTAGCCAAAAGTGCTCCTCTGTCGACTGATTTGCAGCTGCAATCTGTGCTACTGAGCAATTAGGTAATCTATTGCGACTATTGACCTTATCGCATCAATGTTCAAATCACATTTTAAATACAGTAAGCACCACTTCTTGGGATGTGTCTCTATTATCGCCTAATTTGGTAATATTGAAGCTGCCAAGATCAGCATTAATCACTTTACTACCAAGAATTAAGATGATCTTTTGCTTAAAACAGTGGTCCTTGACTGGAATAGAGCTTCTTGAATGACCCCGATGGGAAAATTGTTAAACGCGTCTTTAACATCGAGGAAGGTGGCTAATGTTTATTGTTTATAGTTAACCGAGTGCTCAAGCTTGCCTATTACCTTTAGTACGCCCGTTTCTTTTAACCTGCCTTTGATGTATGCGCGCTGAGATCTTCAAAAACGTTGTCCGGTGCTTTCAATAACGAGGATGGAGTAAGAGGACTGAAATCTTGTGAAGATTTGAGGCCTGCTCTAACTCTCTTAAGGACGAGCACATCAGCTGCAATGGAATTCTTTTAAAGAATAAATTGAAAAAGTTCGAAAGATAGTTAATGCCCAAAGATTATAGTAAATGTTTGTATTTTTAAAATCTACACAACATAACAGAAAAATGGCGACAAGAGAAGAAACAGTTTTATCTAAATTCTCACTTTTTCAGTCAGTCAGTTCGTTGTCCTTGTGCTATGCCGATGCCTGAAAGGCTGCTACTGGCATTTCCCATTATATGCTATGATCCTTATGAGCGGGTTATAAATGAAAAGCTAATTGAAATGCATCATCATCGTAAAGTGCCCTCTTTTTTATTGGAAATGTTGCTAACCACGTTTTTCAGCAGATTAAGAATTCATTCAGACTACACATAGGAAGAAGAATACAAGAATTCATCACCAAAGCGTCCAGCATTTTTGCATTCTTCGCCCGTTGTAAATTACCATATAGAGCAGATTCAAAGACTGTGCGCCGCAGGGATTTACTTTTCCTATAGATATGCTCGTATATGTATGCATGTGGAGTTTGTCATCTTTGAGTAGAGTACCACCTATCGCCTTTTCCTTCACATCTCAATGCAGTAAAATGTGATCGATTGGCACGATGCATATCGCTGTTGGTGTGCTTGTTTTCACAGAACACCAACCACGAAGGTAGAGAAATAAAAACAAAGTGTCCTTTATTGCAAAGCAAACTGAAAAACTCATTTCCATTGAATGATACACAAATATTCACTTTAAATTTAAATGGAGTATGCAAACGAATACAAATAAGAAGCCTCCAAGGGGACTTTGGATTTTTCTTTGGTATATGCGATCAGCTTAAAAATAGCATAAACATTGTTTCCTGGGTGTTCCTAGGTTAAACTGCCAAACTGAATGACATCAGCACGAAATCGGGACTGGTGGAGTGATTTTTATTCGCGAGGACAGCACCGAAACCCGTTTGACAGAGCCAAATATGATGGTTAACCGCTATTAGTTCGGTTTTCTATTAGGCTGGCAAATTACACTCAACTCAACAACACATATGGGCGTCGCGGCTCTAGTGGTTAGCGCGTTTAGCTTTTGAGCAGGAGGTTCGAGGTTCGAATCCCAGAAACACCGAAAGTATTTTTCACGGTGTCCCACCTCTCGCGAATGTCTGATAAACGTCCAAGAGTAATAACTTATCAGGGAAAGATTTTTCAATTCGCCTTTCGAATAAGGCATTCAATTGTAGGTCCCTTCAATGTGTGTCCAAATATAAAGGTTCTTTCAATAAGGATGCTCGATTTTTAATTTCTCTACATTAACATCGCGTGTCCGTGGCTGGCTGGCTGGCTGGCGAACTGGCACACCAAATCTTGTGATCAATTTTTAACCCACTTCCTAAAGACCGATTTTATTGATGGGAGATACTTTGCACACATGTGTATCTCCCATGAAAACACTTTCTATTAAAATTTGGGGCCCCTCAGAAACGCCTCGGGGTCGGGGTGCTCCCATACAAATATGTTACAAAATGTACGCGATTTTTTTTTCAAATTTTAAACACCTGCGTATATCCGATAGACAAAACTTTTTGTAAAATGTTTTAAGTGATCGGGCTGTGGCCCGAGGAGTGCCCACATACATTTTTTTTAAAAATAAAACCGAAACAGTGGCCAGTTCACGTCGCCGCCGTCGCTCGAGTAGAATGTCTATCGTGGCATGCACATGTCGGTATCCATATCTTCCAGTTTAGGCAACAAGAAGTCGATCTGCCGTTGACGGTTATGGTATGGCAATGTCAGTTTCGTTTTCGAGTACGGACCGATGATGCCGCAATACACCAAGCAATTCATGAAATAATAGTGCAAGTATGGGACGGCAAAGAGTCATCCTGTGTTCCATACATAAGAAGGGAGATATCACAACATGCAGTAATTATCGTGGTATAACGATGATGAGTACCGCGTATAAGATTTTCTCCTCTATCCATCAAGACAGGATAGCCCCATACGCTAAAGTTATCACTGGTCCATAACAGTTTGGCTTCATCCCAGGCAAATCAACAACTGATCGGATTTACACCCTTAGGCAGGTGATGGAAAAATGTCTAGAGTTTCAAAACTCACTACACCATCCTATGATAGCATAGCCAAAGTAAATCCTTATAAAGAGAATTCGGCATCCCAAATAAACTGACACGACCAAGACCAATGTTATAATGGTGGCCACGTCGGCGAGTAGAAGATCCAACATTGGTCCCGCAAGTAGGTCTCGGGTCAACTGTAGCAGCCGAAAACAGCATGGAACCAGAAATACGAGCACGGTTGCTTAAAGCCAACAAAGCCTACTATAGTCGTGTCAAGACGCTTTTAATCCAGGAATCTAACCATAAGATGCAAGCTTGTGGTATATGAGATAATGGTCAAGTACCAGTACTTACATATGGATCCGAGACTTGGGTGCTTAGCAAAAAGAATTCTGTCCTCTTAGAAGTGTTCGAGAGAAAAGTCTTAGGAAAAATGTTTGCCCCCGTATGTGAGGAAGGGCGATTCCGGGGGCTCTATAATGATTAGATCTACGAGCGTTACCGTGATGTCGATATCTTGAAGAGAATTAAGCTCGATAGGCTCCGGTGGGCAGGACACTTAGCTCGCATGAGCGAAGAGGATGGTGCTCGGAAAGTCCTTTGCGGATTTATGGAACGCGACAGCGACGACAATGCGTAGACCAGGACGACCAGAGTTTAGGGATGCCAAACTAGATGACATCGGCTCGACGTCGGGACCTGTGGAGCATTGTAGTATTTTTTAACACAATTTTTGGTCCAAGGCACAGGACAGTGACTCATTGAAGGTTTGAATTCAGTGAATTGCAATAATTTCTGGCTAGTTTGAAATTTCTTTGATCATCCTCTGTAGGATTTGTCTTCCTCTCTCCTAAGCTCAAGCTTCTTTCAATCGACCATTCATCTATCTTTCTTTCTATTTATGACAGACTATTCCAAAAAGGGATAAAGTTTCTCAATAGAAGTGATATTTGTGATGGTATCAATGGAGGCATCCACATTGGTATTACATTGTAGTCACATTAACGTTTTCTCATTTTATCCAGTAAAGCTACTGCTACAGAATACAAAATAATGAAGATGGAAAGCCAGTTTGATGCTTGGCTCTTCTGGTAAAAAAGACTATGTTTCTTATACTCGTAATATACAAAAGATTTGTAATGAGTCTGCTGCTCCGAAGTTGTTACAATAGTGTCATGTTTCATGTTAGGTTTTTCCAATTAAAAAAACCAAACAACATGAAACAACTCATTTATGCAATTACCAAAGAACCAAGAAAAGTTAAAAAAAATCCTGGAATAACAAAGAAAAAAGTTTATTTGTATGTTGGCTTCTTGACTTAAATCAAACAAAGGATTTGTTTACAGGACCACAACATGTGAGCAGGGTAAAAAAATAACGAAACGAACACAGGAGCATAAGAGAAAATAAGGATTCTGCTTTTATTTAAATGTTTATTTGTAATGGGAGGATATTTGCCAGGAAAATGGAGGAGTTCTCAAGAGAAACTCATTGACTCGGTGGAAGGAGATTTCTAAGACAACCTAGATCTGGGTGTGTCGGTGTTTTTTTTAAGTAACTCTTATACCATTAGCCTTTCAGTGTGGGTGTGTGCACATTACTTACAAAAAAGGACTCTTGCGTGTAATTTTCCGCTCCATTTTCCATTCGGATCCGTTACCCTGGATTTTTGCTCACTTTGCACATTTTAACCGGATTCCATTTGAATTCAGTTATTCCTTATTTTTGCATCCTTCCTGCCGATGCTTGCCTGTTGGTCTGCCATTCAAGCGGGGTGGCATTTCAACGGCTTTGTCTTTTATGAGTTTATGGCATTTACGCCCACTCTCAAGCAATACTCAGATACTTGGCTTTTTTACGATGCCATACAATACGCGAATGCAAATGTGGGGAAAGTTTTGCCACACGTCATATTAATTCTTAAGGATCCACTCTGCCATCATCGTTTATCATTTGAAGTTGTGTCAGTCGATGAAGGCATTTTGTACGTGCACAGCTGAACTTTAAACTCGGCCATCATCAGTTTAATTATTACCAAGCGGTCCGGTCATATATTCTTGATTTTATTTCCTTTTTTTTATTCCTTCTTTCATGCATTTTTAACGAAGGATCACCGATGAAATGGAAGTTCACATGTGTGGCAGGTCATTTATGATGTTTTTATGAGCAAGTATCCACTACTGACATAACCACTATGCACTCGTGCATATAAATTGTCCATTTTGTGTGCGGAATATTGTGCATCCTGCTGTTGGTTGGTTGGTTGGTTGTCTTTCTTACCAATTTGTTAAATGGCAGATCACACAAGTTGCAGTTTTGTTCATCGAAAAGCATAAGGATATTATAAAATAAATTATTTATCCATCAGTTTCTGTGCTGCGTTAAGAGATCAGCAGCAGTAAAATTATTTAATTTAATGCTTTCGAAGGTGAAGCTATCGTACATTATACATTGGCGATACATGCGTGTGTAAAATTTAAAAAAAATCAAGTTATATTTTTTAAAAAATTTGTTGTGGCCCGGGGTCTCCATAATTTTTACAAAAAGTGTTGTCCATCGGAGATACATACGTATATATAAAATTTGGAAAAAATCGGGTTACATTTTTTAAAAAATTTGTTGGGGCCCGGGGTCTCCAAAATTTTTACAAAAAGTGTTGCCCATCGGAGATACATACGTATATATAAAACTTGAAAAAAATCGCGTTACATTTTTTAAAAATTTTGTTGGGGCCCGCGGTCTCCAAAAGTTTTACAAAAAGTTTTGTCCCTCGGAGATAAACATTTAAAGAAAATCGGGTTAATTTTGAAACATTTTATAAAAGGGCACCAAATATTAATAAGAAGTGTTGTCTCCGGAAATACACATGTGTGTAAAATTTCAATAAAGTCGGGCTTTGGTAAGTGGGCTAAAAATTGATCGCAAGATTCCATGACCGACCGATTGACAGAAAGACGTGCCACGGGCAAGCAAAGTTATTAATATAGAGAATTTGAAAATGAGAAAGAGTGTCGGGGACAAAACAGAGCCCTGGGGAACGCCAGCATTTAATTTATGTTCTTTAGATTTGAAACCGTCCAATACAACTTGAATTGAGCGGTCTAAAAGATTGCTTCTAATCCAGTGAAGCAGTTTATCATCAACTCCATAAGCACGCGCATTTTGGACAAAAGAGCTTGATGCCAAACTCTGTCGAAGGCCTTAGAAATATCGAGGGCAACAGCTTTGCTTTCTCCAAATTGATGCAAACACCGGTTCCACTGGTCGGTGAAATATACCATCAAATCACCAGTAGAACGTTGCCCACCAAATTGATAAATAGACTGGTTCCACTGTTCGGTGGGATATGCTATCAAATCACCAAGAAATCCATATTGCAGGTCACTAAGGATTTCGTTGGTTTCAATATATTTCATTAGTTTAAAATTGATCAGCGTTTCCATGACCTTGGAAAGAATGGATTTAAGTGCTATGAGTCGGTATAAAGAAGGAGACGACGGCTCGCCTTTTTTTTGGTATGGGCTGGACAAAGGATATGTTTCAACAATCAAAGTTCTTCAATCGTTATTGTTTCCCTTCCAAAAACGTTCATACTTAGACTGGAACAGCTACAAAGGAATTGTACAGTTGCCTCAAGGCAGCACTTGGATACAATATATCGGTAACCGGCCGATTCCACTAGCACAATTCCAATAGACACAATTCCACTGGACACAAATCCACTGGCACAATTCAACTTGCAGAATTTAACTTTTTGATAAATAAACGTATCCAGTGGAATTGTATCCAGTGGAATTGTGTCTAGTCGAATTGTGCTAGTGGAATAGGCCTAGAATCAATATATCCAACTGGGCATAATGCCCCTGGGGAACAATTTAACTTGCATTACAATTTAACTTTTATAGTTACACGGAAACACAAATACAAAAATTTATATTTTATTGGCGTAGGCGTGGTTTTAATTGTTCGTTATCGTTTATCGTTGTTTACGTTTTATTCTTCAAATATTTTGCCATTTTTATATAAAGTTCGTATTCGGTAACTTTTAAAGTTTAACTTTTCATTAAACGAATTCCACTAGACACAATTCCACTGGGCACAACTCCACTGGCACACTTCTACTTGATACAATTCCACTGTCACAATTCAACTTGCAGAATTTAACTTTTTGATAATCAAACGTATCCAATGGAATTGTGACTAGAGGAATTGTGGCTAGTGGAATAGGACTAGAATCAATACATCCCAACCCGGCTATATATTTTTTTTTTAATAATTGCAACAGGTTGACTTGGGGCATATGTGGTTTTAACAAAACAGCTGAAGTTGAAGTTCGGTGATCATAATGATGTCTCCACTCCGGACCAGTCAATTGGCTCGTTCGTGTGATTTCTTTACTTTTCCTTTTGGGGCTATATGTCAATTTTATGATCCATTCCAATATGGCAAAGACTTTAGATAACCCCAGGACCAACGAAATTTCTGGCATATCACTCGATTTATACGAAAAAGTCACCCAAATTGGGTTGAGCACATTCACTCATGCGAGCGTGAACATTTGAACAATATCGTTTTCCATAATTAATGGTATCAATGTATTTTAACTCGAAATATAAATTTTTTTATATCTCCAAAAGATGCTGTTTAATTTAAATAACATATTGGGGCGCTCTTAGTGAAAAACCCATTACAAAGTACTTTCAAATACGAAACCTAAAAACTTTGTCAGGACGTTCGTTTAAGTTGCTTCTGCAATGCATTAAGTTACAGTTCTTTAAATTCATTTGAAACCTTCTTTCAGTTAAGTCTCACTTCAAAATCGAATATCAAGTATTGCTTAAAACAACAGGACGGTGGGCATGAAAGTCGTAATCCACTAAGAAGTCACCTGCCAAAAAATCGTTCGCTGTGCATGGTGGTCATATGAACGAAATCAAATTCCTTATTTAAATTTAATATTTGTGCTACAACAAAAATAAATTTCAGCCCGATATCTCAGTTATTCTGTCTTTTATTTAAATGCAAAACTGTTATGTCCCTATTGAAAAACCCTTTGCAATTATCGATTCTTTAATTACACTTTTCAACCATTGGTGAACATAGTGCTTTAGCAGCCCAATGTTGACCTAAATTTTAAAAGGCACGGAACGTAATCGCAAGTAAACCGCAACGAATGTGGACATATTACAAGGGATGAGCCATCGAGCTGAACGCTTAAAGCAACCAATGTTCAGTGACACGAATGGAATGAAATTCACTGGGTTAAGTGCACATGAAGCAAACTGTTGTGTGAAGTTTTAGTATCGTACTTAAAGCTTAACTAAATGATTGAGTCAACTCTTGAGTGATATTTGATACAAGTGCAACAGAGATAAAAGTTAAACTAAGCGATTTTCAATACGAAAAGTGCTGAAAACTAATTGGAAAGTGTCCACTTAAAAAGAATAAGAACATTGGCTAGAAATTCTGTTAGAAACCCATCAGGAAAGAAGAATTAAAGTGTTTGCTCTTTGAATTGGACTGGACAAATGCAAAAGAAATACCGCAATGCTTTTCCCACGGGGCAAAGAAAAACCAAGAAAACAAAAAAAGGAAAGGTTTTAATTGCAGATCACTAAAAGCTTTCGTATTCTATCTCTATTTTCCTATTTTTTGTTAAAGCAATGCACGCACAGCACAAAGTAATGACCTTTCCTGCTGCCTGGGGAATCATTAAAAATGAAACAGCAAAGAAAATGTCCAAATGGATTTTATTCATTTCCTTCGTGCATGTGAACGCTTGTATCAGATTGAATTTCATTAATTCTCTATCGCTATACATATCCGTGCTCGGAATACCTACAAGACATAACCTTCTTCTTGTATTGGATATTTGTACCAAAAAAAAGGGACATTTTGATCTAAAATTCGATGGCGAATACCTAACACAACCCATTGTGGTTATGTGAGTGCCAAAGAATTTCGATTCAATTGGAATGCGCTTCAATTTTGCAATCGTCCTTTTATTCTTAGCGGTCTGGATAGGGTTGATGGATTCCGATTTTCATCTACCGCATGAAGCAATCGTAGTAATTGTACAATTTATCGTGTAACTGAACTTATTTTGTCATAATGCGGTGTTTGCCATATTTTTGTGGTTATTCCCTTTCTAGTTTTGATTGGCAATTTGTCCAACCGCAATAAAATAAAAGAAGAATTACAGAATTGATCTCCAGATTTCGAAAGAATATTGCCAGATTTGTGGATAATTGTACCAGTCCTTGGCTACAGTTAAACTCTTTTACTCTGTACGGAGGTTAAAAGAAGAAGCAAAAAAAACTACCCTTTACTATCTTTGCAAATGTTCTGCACTAGCCGGGTCCAAGCTCGGCCTGCTGAGTAAACTATCTCGAGACAGCAGAACGGTTTTCGTAGGCAACGTAAATAGTGAACAATAAAAGTTTGACATAACAGTGGCCATTGAACTGTGACTTTAAAGTGGATATTAAAAGTGTGACATTACAGTAGACATTAAAATGTAACTTAACAGTAACCATTAAAAATGTGACTTAATAGTAGCCATTAAAAATGTGACTTAAAAGTGCTAATTAACAGTGGACATTAAAAGTGTGACTTAACAGTGGACATTAAAAGTGTGACTTAACAGTGGACATTAAAAGTGTAACTTAACAGTGGACATTAAAAGTGTAACTTAACAGTGACTTAAATGTGACTTAACCGCGGACTTTTAACACTCGACTTTTTTAACATGTACCCCTAAAACCTTGGAGTGATACGTTGTCACGTCAAAAAACTATTCGTACTAAATTGTTGTTAATTTAACAAGTTAGACAACATCAACATAGATAACGCTCCTTGTCATCCCAGAAACGGCGAAATGGTGAGTTACGATGGGATGATTGTCGCCATGTCCTTGCAGGACAGTGTTAGATGAAATTGACCTTACAGCCAATGGATCAAAATGTTATCAATTTAACGAAATGGTTTTTTTTTTAAATTTTGTTGGCTATAACCAAGCTGCACCCTTACTCCGTTGCGAAGTGTTGGAGCGTGATTATATCACCCACCGAATAGTGAGTAAGAAAAAGAAGATGATCTTCAAAGATCGACTTGTAGACTTGTAAGGAAAAAAATGGTCTAAGTGAGAGATTGCTGCAACCGCAACCTAACCTAACCTACTTAAAAAAATTTCTTTATTAGTTTTGCAGCAACGTTACGACCCAAATTATATAAATTAGTTACATAAATGTGAATTTCCTACGCACAAAAAATATATAATTTGTAGTTTACTAGATTTTGTAAGCATATATGATATAATAGCGATATTGATGCCGATTTAAGAAAAACATAATTTATTATTCTTTCCGGTGGTTTTTTCCTTGTAAGCATACGCTGAATTTTGTAAGCACTCAACTTCCTTCAACTCTTTTAATACAATTAATGTTATTTCTACATAGTAAACATTAAAATTTTAATTCAAGTAGGTGCGAGACATACTTCGATTCATAAAGAGCTCGGAATGGATCCTCTAAAAAAGAAAAAAGTTATAACATCCATTTGTTAAAACAAAGGACCGCTAATGGTCTAAGCGAGCGATCACTGCCACCGCAACCTAACCCAACCTACTTTATAAACTTTCTTGTAGCAACCATATACCCAAAATTTGTAAGCACTATTGATGTTTACATATACGCAAAAAAAATATAATTTCCAGTTTCGTGTATTCGATTTTGTAAGCATATATGATATGATAGCTATATTGATGCCGATTTAAGAAAAACATAATTTACTATTTTTTCCGGTGGTTTTTTCCTTGTAAGCATGCGCTGAATTTTGTAAGCACTCAACTTCTTTCAACTCTTTTAATACAATTAATGTTAATTCTACATAATAAACATAAATAGATGATTTTAATTCGTAGTTACATGTACTAGATTTTGTAAGCATATGTGATATAATAGCGATATTGATGCCGATTTAAGATAAACATACTTTACTATTCTTTCCAGTAGTTTTTTCCTTGTAAGCTTTCGCTGAATTTTGTAAGCACTCAACTTCCGTCAACGTTTTTAAGACAATTAGTGTTAATTCTACATAAATAATATTCGGCGCGACAGACCATTGCGGTCCAAGGCCTTGCCTGTCGCAACCATTTGTGTTGAGCATGTATATTTTTGCACACATACGGAGGGGACCTACAGTTTAATGCTGGCTCCGAACGGCGAATATAGAAGCATTCCGTGACAAGTTATTAACACAATGGACCGCTATTGGTTTAAGTGAGTGATTGCTGCCGCCGCAACCTCTAACCTAACCTACATCTTGTTTGCTAGCGCATAAATAAGCTGCACCCTAACTCCGTTGCGAAATGTTGGAGTGTGATTATGTCACCGAACCGTGAGTGGGAAAAAGAAGATGATCTTTCGTTGAGTAGCATCAAAGATGGACTTGTAGAATATTGCAAAAATATTTATAGCATTTACAATTTATCCCAAGAACTAACTCCCACTGACTGTTCCTTCAACAGAAAACATAGATGAGCTTGAACTCATTGGGAATGATCAGTACGAGCAGAAAGAAAATTCTCAAAGTACAGCGGAAAGCGAAACAAACAGTTTGGAACAACCAGCAAAAATTAAAGTACACGGGGTACGGTTTGATTTTGTGTTCCAATTGTAACAGTTTTGTAACTGACACTTAAACCGTCGGCAATCGAAGAGTGGAATGATAAAGAGAGAGCGCAAGGAAATATTTCTATAAACTTCAAATGTCAAATTTGGTTTCGTTTTGGCGTCTTATTTACACAGCGTTCACCAGGAAAACCACGAAAACCTTGTCACTTTGACAGCTTAGCCATGGGTATGGTTTCGGTTACGGTTTGTGCAAACGGAAAGAGACAAAAGAAAACACAGTCAAAATCTTTTGTTTTTGCTAAAGTTGATATTAAATAAATGAATTAAATTGTAATATAAACTAAAAAACATTGTGTTTCATTATCATTTACTTTGTTAATTCGTTGTTTTAATTTGTGACTCGGTTTTGGCAACAACCTCAAGCCCCGATTTCTATTAGTTGCGTTAACTGAGTTCGTATTGTATTTTTTTTGACAGAAACAAAAGAATTTCAAAAACAAAATTGCACTTTTAATTGAAATTCGTAATAATTTCTTTTATTAAAAGTAATTTCACTTCTTTTATAAGTATTTCCATTCTCTTACTGAAACAATGAATAATAATGGCATGTGTGACCTGTTCAGGGTCTACTTATAAAATCAGGGCAATGCCCGGCAAAAGTTTTTAATAAAAGATGTAACGCCACACATTCCCTCAAGGCTTTAAGGTTGAATAGCCACATATTGTTTCTTTGCACTACAAAAAGGACACACAATTATGGGTTAAATATGAGAATAAGTTAGTGTATGTGTGCCATTTGCATTCGCGTTTATTGTCTTCATAATACTACTATACATATTTTACTAAAAAGCAGCAGCAAAAGCACTCGACTTGGCACAAGCAACAAATCGTCCTGTGCAGCTCGTTAAAAATGCAACAATTCGCCATTTTTTGTTCCTGTCTTGCCTTCACTGCTTTTTTTTGCGCAACCTGCATTGTATCAGGAATATTCGTATTCTGATTACACAATAATTGTTGGTTTGACGAACGATGGAAATATGGCAGAAAGTCCTTTAACCTACACCACAGCTGAGGGTGAATTAAGAGTAAGTAAGTATGGCATACGAGTAGGTGCACTCTCGTCACATTATGTAAGTCCTTAACGAAAGTCCGAACGCTACTCTCACCGGATCCAATGCTGTTATGGTTTGAGGTGTGAGGGTGTGCCGTTCGCCTTTTATGTGAGAATCGAATGAGTGAGTGCTGGTGATGACTGTTGTCGATGTAAGTTCCTCAAATGTCTTACTCTTAAGCTTAAATGTCGGTGGGTTTCTTGTACAAGATTAAAATTGCAGGTTTTCCTCATCCCACCCCACTGCCTTCCTTTCTGCTGCGATACATAATCATGATGTAAGAATGAAATCTATTTCACAAAAGTTCAGTTCAACCTACGCATATTAGGCGCATAGATATTGGTTTCCCAAAGCGCCATGGAAACTGACAACAGCAGCAAAAACACCCACCCTTCGTTCAGAAAATTTTCATTCTTCATTGGCCGGAAGCCGTAAACGTTTTCAATTTACATGAATTCTAACAAATGTGACAAATGCTACTTTATGCCATGGATTGTGTTCATGAGAAACGTGATGGCTGTAAGTTTAATTAATATTCTAAGGTAATTAAATTTCAGTAATAAGTTATGCAAATCCGTAAAGTGGGTAAGTGGGGGTAGGGAGCATTAAAATAATTCCTTGACATTTTGAATTTCCAATTTAAAGATACATGTAGCAACATTAAATTGTAAGGGAATTCTAGTAGGTTTTTTATGGCAAAAAAAGATAATATTTTTTGTAAGCAACTTAAAATTTTTGTAAGCATGCATTTTATTTTAAGGTACCATAAAATGTTAACCCAGAAAAATCTTTATCAAGCGATTCTAAAACGTATTTTTGTGTGCTTACAATGTTTTAGTGAAATTTTCTGTATTGTATTAATGTGAAATCATTATGTACAAAAAAGAAGAAAAAAGATAGTTTTGTTTTGCAAAAAAGATAATATTTTTTGTAAGCACCTCATAATTTTTGTAAGCGAACATTTTATTTTAAGGTACCATAAAATATTTACCTAGAAAAATGTTTATCAAGCGATTCTAAGACGTATTTTTGTGTGCTTACAATGTCTTAGTAAAATTTTCTGTATTGCATTAATATGAAATCATCATGTACAAAGAAAAATTTGCAGCAATAGCTTTTTTTATGGCAAAAACGATAATATTTTTTGTAAGCACCTCAAAATTTTTGTAAGCGCGCATTCTATTTTAAGGTGCCATAAAATTTTTACCCAGAAAAATCTTTATAAAGCGATTCTAAGACGTATTTTACAATGTCTTAGTAAACATTTCTGTATTATATTAATGTGAAATTATCCTAAATAATAAATTTCTAAGTTTAATAATGCCAGCTGTATAATTCCCCTTCAATTTGCGTAGGAGAAAGGTATTCGAGAGTCTTATGTAACGATGATAGGAACATCCAGATACTGACTTACACAGACGATATTGACATCATTGGCAGAAACCCTATCATTCTGATTAAATGGATGGAACGAAACCTGAGGTGCACATAAATGAAAGATTCTGCATTAGTCCCCAAATAAGGACAGTGGAGCGCGAATTTGAAGTACTGTAATCCTCCAACTATCGCAGGTCAATTAAATCGCTAAAGCATTAACTTACGAATTTCGACTACATGACACCAGTGTTATGCTTCGATAAGGATTTTCGGACAACAATACCCTCAAGAGAAGAATAGAAAAGTGAATTCAAACCAATATGGAAACAGCACAGTTTTTCCTGCATGGCTCTAAGCTAGACGGCAGAGTAGGAACAGGAGTCTTCTGTGACAGGCTGAAAGTAAGGGTATTCGTCCGACTCCCTGATCACTGCAGCGTATACCACGTTGAGGAGATACCGATAAAGGAGGTTATGAACTGGTTGAAGCATAATGTAATGAAAATTATCATGTCTGTGGACAGTAAGGCGGCCATAAAATCGTTGGAAGCTGTCTCACTTACATCAAAGGTGGCTTTGGGCTGTCACTCTTCTCTTAACGAGATGGGTGAGCAGTTCGACATAACGATATGGGTCCAGAGCCACTCAGATGTGGAAGGCTAGACGTGGTAAGACTCTCCAACAGAGGTGGGGAGGCCTATTGTGAATCTGAATCTTGTGCTTCGTAAAGAGGCAGAAGCTGTTACAAATGTTAGGTGGAAAAACACTGACACTTGTAACATATCGTAGCAGGTCTGGCCAAAGCTGGACTTGAAGCGCACAACTACGTCAATCTCCATACAAAGATGTCACCTAAAAACGGTTGTGGGGGCACTGCCTTCTGCAAAAACACGCGAGATGGATGGATTTTGAATAGAATAACTTCTGTAAAAGCTGCACCGACGAGAACGAAGAGGAGGCAATATAAGATCATCGTTGCACCTGTCCGGCATTACTATACAGAACCGACAAAGCCGTCAATAAATAACCTTTTAGAAAAGAAACGAGAAACAAAAATGACAAAATGCGCGCCATACTTTGATTCATACAGAGCTCGGAATGCATCCTCTGAAAAAATAATAGGTATAAGATTCATAATGGTCTAAGTGAGCGGTTGTTGCCACCGCAATCTAACCTAACCTAACCTATCATCATCAATATATTTGGTTTTACAACAAATCTAACCTAACCTAGTTTTGCAGTAATCATATGTCTCAAAATCTGTAAGCACTATTGGTTTTTACATAAATGTAAGATCCCTACGCATAAAAAAATATAATTTATAGTTTCGTGTATTAGATTTTGTAAGCATATATAAAATAATAGCGATTTGATGCCGATTTAAGAAAAAAGATAATTTACTCTACTTTCTAGGCGTTTTTTCCTTGTAAGCACACGCTGAATTTTGTAAGCCCTCAACTTCATTTAACTCTTTTAATTCAATTAATGTTAATTCTACATAATAAACATAAATAAATGATTTTAATTCAAATTGCTGTGAGACATACTTCGATTCATAAAGAACTTGAAATGTATCCTCTGAAAAAGAAAAAAGGTTTAAGATCCATGTGGTAACACAAAACACCGCTAAAGGTCTAAGTGAGTGATTGCTGTCATCGCAACCTAAACCAACCTAACCTACTAAACCAACCTTTAAAAACTTTCTTTATAAGTTTTGCAGAAACCTTTTGCCCCAAAATTTATAAGCACTATTGGTGCTAACATATATGCAACATTCCGTACGCAAAAAAAATAATTTGCAGTTTCGTGTATTAGATTTTGTAAGCATATATGAAATAATAGCGATATTTATGCCGATTTAAGAAAAACATAATTCAATATTTTTTCCAGTAGTTTTTTCCTTGTAAGCGCACGCTGAATTTTGTAAGCACTCAACTTTCTTCAACTTTTTTAATACAATTAATGTGAATTCTATATAATAAATATAAAAGGATGATTTTAATTTAAATTGTTTGCAATCATCGTTATGCTTCTAAGTTAAATTTTCTTAAGTGATGCTATTTACAATATTTTTAA
This sequence comes from Nephrocerus scutellatus, assembly GCA_947095585.1. Taxonomy (NCBI): domain Eukaryota; kingdom Metazoa; phylum Arthropoda; class Insecta; order Diptera; family Pipunculidae; genus Nephrocerus; species Nephrocerus scutellatus. The sequence goes on from OX352763.1 coordinate 113,637,026, forward strand.
TACAACGAATACTTGTAGTCATTAACTTTTACGATTGGAATTTTTCAACGTTTCCGGAAATTCCAATCTGCATTTTAGCGCTTACATCGAGTGAAAGCATAAACACAAATACAGACAGACGCCAAGTATGAATTGTTCAACCCCTTATCCTGAAGTCAGCTATGCACATTCATAATATTCAACTGTTCAGGAAGGAATTTCAAATAGAGATTTGGATTTTGTAAAAAAAAAAGTAAATAGAAGGTAGGCGATGGGGTGAATGCTTAAATCCGAACTCATAACTTGATGCATAGACAGCAAATTACAAATGAGAGAAAAGCTTGCTGCTTGCTTTCTCTTGAGCTCCCCTAGCATTGGATGCCTTTCAAGATGAAAATGCTGCCAATTTACTTTGCTGTGCATGACTATGTATTGTACTTTTTATTGCCCGAGGGGTAGTTACAGGAAGGAGCTTCGCGGGAGCCACTTTGTATAACACTGTGCACAAGTGTTTTTTCTGATTTCAGGCAAAAATGAAGGAATCATTAATTTTGGTTATCTAACCAGAAGTATGAGATGAAAAGTTTCAGTTTACAGAAGGGAATACCTAAAGGAAGAAAAAATAAATGTCACTACTTACAAGTTTCTTCATAACTCCCAAAGTAATACAATCCAGATAGCGATTAAAAAGTTCGTTTATTGTGTTTCAATTAATTTATGTTTTTATCTAAATTATCTATATATGTGGGTTAGTTTTTTAAATTTATTTCGTTTGCATTAAAATTAAGTTATTTTTTTTTCTTCGCGTATCCTTGAGATAGACGACTACGAGCACATAATTTCCGGAATATTCAACAACGAATTCAATTCAAAAATTACATCCGTCGGCTGTTGTCAGTACGCAGCACGTATATACATATATGTACTGTACTCATATCTGTATATAATATTATTATATATGTAGTAGATACATGTAGGAACAAGGAATAGAAGAAAATAGATACAGGAACCACACTCCAAGCTGCAACTAAGATTGTATCCTTTTCAGCTTTTGAGGATATTGATTTTGATTAAGAAAATTAAATTAAATTCCAAATGAGTTAATCTAAGTTTTATTCTTTTTTTTTATTTAACTAATTTATTGCTAAGCACAAGAGGAATAGATGAAGAGTTGAATAAAAAATGTTACTTGAACACAATTAGGACGCACAGCACACAGTTAAATAAATTAAATTAAAATTCAAAACTGTTTGACAAAAATAAAAAGTAATCGTTGTAGGAATTTTTCTTCTTTTTTTTTCTTTTTTTTTTTTGTAAGATTTTTTTTTGCAACCCCGGAATTTAAATGGAAAATAATGTCAGAGAGGAAAAATCGAATTGATTCACACAAGAAAGGTAGAAAAGACGAACTGAATCTGAGGACACAGTATTGGCGAGAATATTCCATGGAAATATTCCATGTGTGGAAAGCTTTTTGTTGTAAGGAATTTTCTGGGAAATTTTTCTCACCTTTTTCATGCGTCAGGAGCGTCAGTGTAGAGGGTGAGAGAATGCAGAGAGCAACAGCAGCTTTGCTTAGGGAACGTGCCATTTGTTGTAGAATTTCAGTAAAATGGAGACTTTCTAAAATAACTGAACTGTCATCCACTGGACTAGAGAGAAAAACCGTGTCCCAACTTCCAAGTAACTAAGGGCGCAAAATAATTGACATTCGGCTCAATGAAGACGTTTGTATTCGCAACTGTCATTTGTTTGTTTATTTTTTATGTTTAAAATGGAGACTGGAGAAAATACCTGAGCTGTCATTCACTCGACTGAACAGAAAAGAAAAAAACTGAGGTAGCACAATAAATGACATTCGGCTAAAAGTCCTCACTTTTGCATTCACACATTTTATTTGTTTTGTCTTTTGTGTTAAGGCATTTGATTAAAATGGAGACTTTCTAAAATAAATAAGCTGTCATCCACTTGACTGAATTGAAAAGCCGTGTTCCATGTAACTGAGGTCGCAGATTAATTGACATTCGGCTCAGTGAGGACTTTTGCATTCACACATTTTATTTGTTTTGTCTTTTCTCTTAAGGCATTTGAGTAAAATGGAGACTTTCTAAATTAACTGAGCTGTCATCCACCTGACTGAACAGAAAAACCGTGTACCAAGTAACTGAGGGCGCAAAAAATTGACATTCGGCTCAGTGAGGAATTTTGCATTCACAACTGCCATATGTTTGTTTTTTTTTTTTTGTTAAATATTTTGACTAAAATGGAACCTTTCCAAAATAACTGAGTTGTCATTTTCTAACTGAACAGAAAAAACATGTCCCAAGTAACTGTTGGCTCAAAATAATTGACATTCGGTTCAGTAAGGACTTTTACATTTACGTACACCTTTTATTTGGCTTCTGTTTTACTCAATTTCTTGGAAAAGAAACCAAGAGGCTGCAATATATCTCCACAGCGTTGGTCTAGTGCCGCTCATATGGCTACATCGGAAGCATCGCAACGAAGGACAAGTGGAACGTCTACTCAAGGATGAGCAAGTTCCAAATTTTCACAAAAAGTGTTGTCCATCGGAGATATGAAAAAAGGGAATGATTGTTAAGCTCCCTAAAAAAGGCAGTCTTATGGAGTGCGAAAACTGGAGAGGCATTTGCGTTCTTCCTGCAGTTGCAAAGGTAATAGCTAACATAGTACTTGAGCGAATTAAGGAATATCTGGAAGATACACTCGATGCCGAACAAGCAGGTTTCCGGACTGGATCCTCCTGTGTAGACCACATAAACACCCTGCGGATCATTATTGAACAGTTCGTTGAATTCCGGTCACCACTGCACCTGCTGTTCATCCATTTTGAGAAGGCGTTTGACAGTGTCAACAGACAGTTTATCTGGCTCGCCTTGCGCAGGAGAGGTATACCCGATAAACTAATAGCTATTATTAAAGCATCCTATGATGGCTCTAAATGTCATGTTCTGCATAGAGAAAAGCTGTCAGAGGAATTCTAGATCCTAAGTGGGGTACGACAAGGTTGCATTCTATCGCCGATACTTTTTTTGTTGGTGATTAGCGATGTACTTTATATACTGGAATTGGAGGAATTCGTTGGACTCTTACATCTCAACTCAAACATCTGGTCTACGCTGACGACGTTTGTTTACTCTCGCACAGGATTATGGAGCTGGATGGATTGAAATGATCATATTTCTTCTTATAATGAAGCTTATTAAGGGTTCCATCTTAATCTTTCCAAGGAAGTTTTTTAAAAAAGTAATTTTATTTTGGGAACTTCAATGAAGCTTCTTTGACTCCTGTTTTCAAACTGTTTTGAAAATTGGTCTATAAGAGCTTAAGACGCGCCATCTTCTTTTAATTAAAAGGCCAGCTCCATTGGAGTATTTAGAGGACAGTCAGCAATCCTAATCACCCTGTAAGCAGCATTGGAAAAAGTTATTTCCACAAAAGTGCCTTTCAACCCAAAAGTTTCAGAATCTGCCGTAAATTATAAAAAATTACAGCGCAAACGCCGCAAAGCTTTTTTTTCCTTCAAAAAGTTCAAATCTGACAGCAGGAAAAGGAAACAACAAAAAACGTAGCTAGTCAAAGAGAAACATCTCAAAGTGACAGTCGTAGTTGCGGTGTTAGCCAGCAATAGAACAACAAGAACGCAAAACCAGCGAAGCTTCGTAAATAGGCCTTTTGCCGTTTTTTTGCACAAAGCGATAACAATCAGAGCGGCGGAAAAAACCACAATAGTGCGCGTTCATCAGAAAGGAGACAACGAATGAAGAAGCAACAACAAAAGGAAAGAGCCTTTGCCAAAGGCACTTTTTGAACTGGCACATAGCCTGCGAAACCACTTAGGCGGCTATTAAAATGGCACAGGTTAGAGAAAATGAGTGAAAAGGACAGACCGGAGCGCATCCTCTTGATAAGAATACATGGTGACTGAGGCAGGAGGGACATGGGTATCCAAGACCATGGACCGACAATGGCTGCTGCAGGTGTTGCTGCACTAAAAAAAAAAAAACAATGACAGCCAACGACTTTCAATTACAAAACGTTGACACCTCATCATGGTGTGGCGGCACAGCATCGTCGTCGCAGGATATTTTTGTTCTCTTCCGCATCCACGTGGTGGGCTGGGATGCTTTGCCAGAAATGGAAAGGTGGTGGCCAGAAATTAGACGTGCGGTATTATACAATATATCACACAAATATCGTATACTAAAACGATAGTTATTGCGGATAATTAATTCGCATCCTTGACTGTCGGCTGACTGTAGCGAGCAATGTAGTAGTAGCCTGTCAAGGATATACTCCTCAATGATGGTCAAGTGACTTTATAATTCAATATTCGGACGACTGCTAATGAGAGGCTTTTAAAATTTATTTGGAATTTTAATAAAGGATATACTTCTAGGGTTGCCAGTAGATTGCATTTTAGAATTGTTTGGGTGGAATATTAAGAAGCTTTCGGGTGTTTCCAAAATGTCAAAATTGAAGTAAAACTTCTTTAGCGAAGTATCTGTTAAGTTGCGTTACGTTAAAGGGGAAATGATTCAATAAAGGGGAAATATGAGTTTTATTCGAATTTTGTTAGTCTGTAAGCGTTTTTGTTGTTGAACTTTTCGGTGGCGGGTCTTAAAGGGTTCTTAATGGGTTGGTTCTTATGGGGGTCTTGAAGGTTTCTTGAGAGCGGGTCTTGAGTGGGGTGTTGAAAATAATGTTGAGAGGTCGTTTTAAGAAGATCTTAAGTGGGATCTTGAGGGGGTGAGAGTAAGGCCATCTTGAGAGGGTTTTAAGGGGGTATTGAGAAGGGTCCTCAGCGGGATCTCTAGGCGGTTTTTAGGTGATCTTGAAGAGGTCATGAGGTGGTTTTAGGAGGGTGGTCATGAGTGGGGTCTTGAGGGGATCTTGAAGATGAATCGAGAGTGGGTTCTTGAGGAAGGTATTGATGGGGTTTTGAAAGAGTCTTGAATAGGCTCTTAGGAGGATCATGAGGTGGTCTTAAGAAGATTTTTAGTGCGATTTTAGCGATCTTGAGGCCATCTTGAGAGGGTTTTAAGGGGGTCTTGAGAAGGGTCCTAAGCGGAATCTCGAGGCGGTCTTTAGGTGATATTGAAGAGGTCATGAGAAGGGTTTAAGAGGGCCATGAGTGGGATCTTGAGGGGATCTTGAAGAGGTATCGAGTGGTGTTTGGGGTCTATTTATGGTCTTGATGGAGTTCTTGAGGAAGGTTTGGATAGGGTTTTGAAAGGGTCTAGAATAGGGTCTTATGAGGATCTTAAGGTGGTCTTAAAAAGTTTTAAGGCGTCTTAGTGTGATTTGTGATTTTAAGGAGGTCTTAGGGTGGTTTGGTGGTGGCACGCAACCTCCCAGTGGATAGGAAATGAATTCGGACACTCCTCTATTCTGAATTCATTCAGGGCTCCAGCTGGAGGTATAGACTACACCATTCCGCAACTACATTTTAACAATAGGGAGGAAGGTCTATCACGGAAGATGAATCAATCAGTTTTTATATCAACGGGTCAAAAACTGATGATGGGGCAGATGGAGGTGTTTTCTCAAAAAGGCTAAATATAAGTCTCTTTCCGTCTTCCTAATTTTTTCAAGCAGAAATAATGGCGATTAAAGAAGTCCTTTCTTGACAAAAGAGAAACATCATATCCACTAAGGATATCCGCATCTTCTCGGATATTCAAGCAACTTGAGAGATCTCTAGAATCAGTCTCTACGAACACAATTGCAGCCCTAGACATCGTTTCTCAGGGCGATGGCGGAGCAGTTCAACATCTACCTGTATTGGGTTCTGGGGCATAGGGACGTTCTGGGGAACTGCACCTGTATTGGGTTCCGCGGCATAGGGACGTTCTGCAGAACTGCAGGGCCGATGAACTCTTAAAAAATGGTACTACGCTGCTGCCCCTTCTACCTGAAAATGGTTCCCTAAGCATACCGATTACTACATGCAAACTCACGTTAAAGCAGGATGCTACTGACACAACCAACCTTAACTGGACAAAAGGTATAACTTGTGTAGCAACAACTCAGATTTGTCCAAAGCTGGCTCCGAAACGCTCCAAGTGTTTTATCTCTCTAAGCATAGGGCACATAAGGGCTACGAAAGGTGACATAACTGGTCACTGTCTTATAGGAAAGCATGCAGCAAGGCTTGGTGTATTTTCTAATGACCTCTGCAGAAGCTTCATGGACGAGCAAGAGGAAGAGACCGTTCTTCACCTTCTCTGCACATGGCACAGCTCTTTCTCTAAAGCGTAAGCTCCATTTGAGAGTTGTCTTTAACAACGACCTTAACGATTTATCAAGCACTGACATTAAAGTCTTCTACGCTTATTCGAAGCTCCAACGGGTTCAATGATAAGGGCGAGAAATCCTCGCGATCCATGTGGCATCGCGATGGACCATCTATTGGTCTAATTCGGTCGGATTCCTGCCGACAGCCACCCAACCTAACCTTACCTTGGTCGGTTTTGGGAGGGTTTTGAGTCGGGTCTTGAGGTGGGTCTTGAGGGCGTTTTGAGAGGTAGCTGAGGGATTTTGAGAGGGTCTTGAGGGCGTAATGAGGGGGTCTTAAGAGGTTCTCGAGGGGATTTTAGTAGGGTTCTTTTGGGGGGTCTGGAGGTGGTTTTGAGGGAGTATTGTGGTGATATTGAGGAAACTCTTCAAAAGATCTGAGGGGTCCATAAGGTGGTCTTGAGGAAGTCCTGACTTGGGTCTTGGGGTGGTCTTAAAGGGGTTTTGAGAGGGTTCCTGAGAGGTTTTAAGAAGGACCCCTGGGCGCCCTTTGATAGGTCTGCATGGGGTCTAGAAAGGGTCCCAACGGGGGTTTTTATAGGGGTTTTATAAGGGTTTCCTGAAATAAGTCCTAAGGCGGGGTCCTGAAGTGAGATAGAGGTGGTCTTGAGTGTATCTTGAGCATGTCTCGAGGGCGTCTTTTGGGAGGTCGTTCGGGGGAAATCGGGAATCTTTTGGGTGTCTTTTTGGGTCTTTTTGACATATTTTGGTGTTTTTTCTGTGACCTATTACCATCCCATCTCCATATAATTAAAATTATATATATTTTATTAAAAACTAAAAAGTATAAAAGAAAATAATAATAAATAACATCTACGGCTAAAAAAACTTTTACTTCTTCTGTTGGCGAGACTCAATCGTTCTTTTTTTTATTAAATTTTTAATGTTTTCGATGTTTTTTATGTTTTCGATGTTTTCGATGTTTTTTATGTTTTCGATGTTTTTTATGTTTTCGATGCTTTCGATGTTTTCGATGTTTTCGATGTTTTTAATGTTTTTAATGTTTTCGATGTTTTTTAATGAACTATAAACCGAACCTTCTTTGAACGAATAAAATTTTGTAAGGAATTTATTTCAAAGAGATTTTAAGGAGGCCTACTAATAGTGAGACACATCAAATGGGTACTCACTTTAATTGGCGGTCACGATGCCACACAGCCAGCTGAACGCGCTCCTCGGCGAAGAATGCAAACTCTTCATCCAATTTACCATCAGCAGAAGCACCCTGTTGTAGGTCGAACTTAAAGCGATGATCAAAGTAAGGACGACTCGAATGACGATGAACGGCTGTCCGCTGGAAACCATTTTCAATGGCGGATGCTTCACTCGAGCGTCGCCGAATCAGAGTCACCTTCACATAAGCATTCAATGCTGTTGATCCATTAGCACGCTGCAGATCCCGACAACGAATTACTGGAAATGCAAAGAAAAAACGGTAATTAGGTAAAATTTACAGAAATATTTACGCGGAGCCTAAAACTGGAACTCACCATGTACATTTAGGCGGGCATTTTTAATAAAAATCGCCAAATCCAGTGATCCTTTGGCTGGCGGCGCTGACGACGATAATCTGGAAACTAGCGATGACCGACCAGGCGATAAGACTCCCTCTGATGATAGATTAGATGAGGCGACTGAACTTCTCTTAGCATCGCTGTAATCCCCGTCGTCACTGTCGGGTGAGAAACTTAAGCAACGCTTTATGGATTGTGTTTGCTCTATTGTTGGAGTCGAGCATCTGTGCAAGTCCTTTGGAAAGTTATGCGGCAGTGAGTGCAGTGTTTCTGTAGCAGCCGCCGGACTAACACTGGACGAGCGTTTTACAACCCTGTCATCGTTAGGAGTCTCTGGACTTGGAATACCATTAGGTAGTGTCAGTCCAATCATTTCTTGCTTCGGTTTGGACTGACGCGCGTTCTCCGCTTGATGGCTATGGTTTTTTCGCCGCACTACTCGCTGCCGTTTTAAATGTGTCGGTGTACGCACTTCCATTTCATGAATGCTCGACTCAAACTCACAATCTGCGAGGGGACTAAACTGCAAGCTATCGCCTGATGAAACTTTCCTTCCTTCAGCTCCTGTCGCATGCCGATACTTGGTATCGTTGCGAGCACTTTCAATAATTGCATCGAGCATTTTATCCAAAGTAGAATCACCCATTCGCGATGAGGTTAGAGATTCCTCACGGAAGAGCGGCTTAAATTTCATTCGACTCAATGGTGTCGCATCATCGGCTTCAGCAAAGTCATCAGAGAAACGTCCCACAGCTGTTGGAGTTACTGGCGACGGTGTTCCTAGTCGCATACTATTCCGCTTGCTATCCAATGTACTGCCCAGTGTTTGCCTTCGTCTGGTCGCCGTCGGAGTCATTGAACGGTTAGGTGATTTCCCGTTACTCAAGTCATGCAAGGCATTCATGCTTGTGTTGCCAACTGGACTTCGGATGAAATAAATGCCAAGATTCTCTTTATTTGCATCAAAAGCCGCCGACTGATGAGCTCTTCTTGAGTGAGAATCGCTGAGCATATTGTCAAGGGATCTCCGGTGAAGACTCCTTTGGAGTGTTGTTGTCATTGCTGTTGCGGCGCCAGCGCCACCACCACCAAAAGAAGTGCGAGTAGGCATTTTCGGTTTATTTCTGTTGTTGTTGTGACTGCTGCGGTGAGGTGATTTCTGAGAGACTGAAGCTGCTAATGGCAGGGATGATGATGTTGTTGTTGTTGTTTTTGTTGTTGTTGAGTAACGTCGACGTCGTTGTTGTTGCTTTTGCTTTGGTATAATCGCTTCCAAATGATGTTGTGTTCGATTTTGCAATGTCCACTTTAGCATTGCCACATATGGTGGATGGTATTGTGCGTGCGGGTATTATGATTGCAATTCCTGTAAGTAAAGTAATGAGTATCCACATGTACTGTGCAATATGGGAAATTATTTAAGGGAAATTGGGAGTTAGTCATATGGTTTGTGGCTTTGATAAATGTGCGTGTTTTGGGAATTTTTAATTTATATTTTTAGGCATTATTTTGAGTGTGGCATTGTCCTCAGACGGGTCGTGTACTCAATACTCGACTTAAATGCAAAATTCGTTAATTCTTGATTTTGATATAAAAATTGTTATTCTGCTCTATCACAATTCATAAAAAGTAGTTGTGAGAAGATAATAAAAGGAATGCGACTTTAATTTTTTCACAGTTAATATAAAATCGCCAAGGAAGGCTATACTTTTATAAGATGTGTGATTTACGTTTTTTACGTTTATGCCGCAAAGTGGTCAGTAAGAGGTCTAAAGTAGCTGCGATGAGACAGAAGTTATCGCGAGCAGTTGTCCGTGCATTTCGAAATATAGCGATTATTATGCGTTAGTACTATTTAGTACTTAATCGTAGAGAACAAACGGAACGTAGTTTTAAGATTTCAAAGAAAAATCTATCTGCAGATAAACAATAGCCAGTGCATTTGAGAGTAATATTCGACTTTAATGGAAGAGAGCAATTTTGGATAGCACAGCGTAGCCTAATGCTCTGTGTTAGACTGAAAACCGCACAATTCTCGCAGCAGAGGTAAAGCACAGACGCAAACCTCTACCACCTGTGAGACTTATGTAAAGCAAACACAGTTTTAGTATGCCTCTGTTCATTTTAACATTTTTTGAACAGCTGTGTAGCAACTACGCTCAATGTGCGGTGACTTGCAGAGGCAGAGTTTTCCTTTGATTCACCGTGCTATGCTGCGCTGGGCTGTGCTTAATATGCGCTAAGCCTAACAAAGGCCTCGTAGGAGCAACATCACCCGATAGGTGATGGTCCGCTAAATAACGAGAAAGAGCCTCTGCAGCCGAATAACTTGCAGCTCTGTTAGTATGGCCTACTCGCGGTGCCATCTGCGAATTTCTTTGGAAATTGCGAACGGAAGAGGGCACATGGCGAGCCTCCTGCGCCACAAAACAGGATAAGGCTTAGCGCATATTGAGCGCAGCACAGCCCAGCACAGCACAGCACAGCGTAGCATAATGCTCTGTGTCGCACAGTGTTAGACTGAAAACCGCACAATTCTCGCAGCAGAGGTAAAGCACAGACGCAAACCTCTACCACCTGTGAGACTTATGTTAAGCAAACACAGTTTTTCTCTACCTCTGTGTGCGTTTTGACATTTCTTGGACAGCGGTTTTTCGATCAACTGAGTTTGTTATATTTCTTCGCAAAAATTAGCGAACCAATCTAACTCATAGATGCGTAGCAACTACGCCTAATGTGCGGTGACTCGCTATTCTGTGCTGGACTGAACCTAAGTGTCGGTTGGTCTGTGGCCCAGCGAGCCGCAACCGTAAAACACCCAATTTCTCCGAAATGCCTCGGATACGGACGGACCTTTAGCTATCGTACACGGACAACGAATTGCCCGACTCTGTGATTAGGATATACATAACTATGATTACTTTGGATGCATTTGGCATACGCCCATCACACGAATAATCATAGCATCTGCAAGGTACGAGTAACAGAAAACTGTCTTTGATCTGACAACGACTGATACCCGATAGATCGCTAACATCTAATAGATCATTTCACGCTCAGATCGAAATTTTGTCATCCCACATTTCTCCTATCCGAAACTGGAACAATGAGATTAGTGTACATTTCAATAGTACCTATTTACGCAGATGTATAAGACTGAATATTTCATTCTATTGTTGGGAAAAAAACCCGCACCTACTGCAACTCCCGAACAAGGAAATGTTCGTAGAAATAATCCTCCCGACATTGTATCTATATGTATACTCGTACTTTTTTAATGTACTTTTTCCGCAACAGTGATTTTTTGATTCCATCTCCGGTTGTGATGATCTTATTATGCATCTAGAATGCATTTCGCGCCCTGATTTCTGTGCACTCAACGCACAGATGGTAATTAAAGTTATTTTCGATTATAGGAATGATCGGAGAACAAACACACTGACTACATCATGTCTTGTAGTATCACACTGAAACATGATGACAGGTCAGGTCAGTTTTGTGAACGATGTTGTTGATGGATCAAAAATGCACTCAAAGGGAGAGAGAGAGTCTTGTTTTGGTGATCAGAAGGTACGTTTTTCTGGTGTGAGGTGTTTACTTCTGAGTCTGTCAGTTTGTCAGTTTGAATATCTTCCCTATATTCCTTTTACCTTTAGTGTTAAAAAAATATTTTCTTTTTTCCTACATCCCGACTTTTATGGCCCAATTTCCTAATCTGATTAAAAAAAACCTTTCTCACAGTTCCTAAATCCATAAGCAGACAGCCGCCAAAATATTGCTATATGCAAGATATTTTTGCGACAAATATCCTTGACGCAGAGATAAGGGGAGATTTGTCCTACTGCAGCAGCTGTTGTTTTCCGTATAAATTACAAAAAAGTCTTGAAAAAGTTTCAACTAAACAGAATCCCTAGTCATAGACGTTTAAATTCGCTGGTTTCCTTCATCCAAAGTTAAAAGTATTCCAAAGTTCTTTTTTTAATTCTCGAAAGAAAACTAATTGGTTTCCATCACTTTTTTTTAACTGTTTGTACTTAGTACATTAATGAAGTTTAATTTTACAACAACTACTCGATGTGACTAACGAGCGACCTTCCTATTACGTCAATGATTCCATCAGTGTTAATGGAATATGGCTTCCTACTTCCAACTATTTGCTGATTTTTCTAAATAAAAATATTCGGACAAGTTGACATGGTGCTTAAATTAAACTCTCTCGTATTCCACGGTAGTCAAGTGGGTCTAATAATCAACGTGGAAAAGGCTGAATTAGTGCGCCTCAATGCTAGTAGCACATGAGACCTTTCAATCGATGGACTGCGAATAGATGAAGTCAAGAAGAAGACATTCCAAAAAGACCACCCAAAAAACTCGCAAAATACCTCCCAAAAGACCGCCAAAACATTTCCAAAATGACTCACCACAAAGACCTACCAAAAGTCCTCACGAAATACCCTCACAAATACCTCCTAAAACACTCCAAATAATCTCCCCAAATGACCACCCAAAAAAAGTCCCAAAAGACGCCACCAAAAAACCGCTAAAACATTTCAAAAATAACCCCAAATATGCCAAAGACCTCTCAAAATACCCTTAAAAATTACCTCCTAATACCCCATCTCAAAACCCCTCAAAATATTCCTAATAACCCTCAAAACATTCGCAAAAGTCCCCTTAAAGACTCACAAAAGTCCTCAAAACACTCCTAAAAGACCCACCAAATACCACAAAAAAAAACCCCAAAACACTCCCAAAATATCCCCGGAAGGCCCCCAATACACCACCAAATAGCCCCAAAAGACCACTAAAAGACTCAAAAACACTTTCAGAAGACCTCCAGATACCCCAAAAAGATCCCCAAAACACCCTCTATAGACCCCTAAAGTACCACCAAAAGACCCTAAAAAAAACTCCAAAGTACAATCAAGATGTTGAAAAGCGTTTTGATGGTTTGTTGGTTTTGATGGTTTGCTTGTTTGCTGGTTGGATGGTTTGTTGGAATGTTAGTTTCTTGGTTTGTTGTTATGTTGGTTTGATGGTTTGTTGGTTTGTTGGTTTTGAAGGTTTGTTGGTTTGCTGGTTGGATGGTTGTTGGTATGTTGGTTTCTTTGTTTGTTGGTTTGTTGGTTTGTTGGTTTGATGGTTTTGTTGGTTTGTTGTTATGTTGGTTTGTTGTTATGTTGGTTTGTTGGTTTGTTGTTTTGTAAGTTTGTTGGTTTGTTGGTTTTGATGGTTTGTTGATATGTTGGTTTCTTGGTTTCTTGGTTTGTTGGTTTGTTGGTTTGTTGGTTTGTTGGTATGTTGGTATATTGGTTTGTTGTTATGTTGGTTTGTTGGTTTGTTGTTTTGTAAGTTTGTTGGTTTGTTGGTTTTGATGGTTTGTTGATATGTTGGTTTCTTGGTTTCTTGGTTTCTTGGTTTGTTGGTCTGTTGGTTTGTTGGTATGTTGGTTTCTTGGTTTGTAAGTTTGTTGGTTTGTTGATATGTTGGTTTATTGTTTTGTAAGTTTGTTGGTTTGTTGATATGTTGGTTTGTTGGTTTGTTGGTTTGTTGGTTTGTTGGTTTGTTGGTTTGTAAGTTTGTTGGTTTGTTGGTATGTTGGTTTCTTGGTTTGTTGGTTTGTTGGTTTGTTGGTTTGTTGGTTTGTTGATATGTTGGTTTGTTGGTTTGATGGTTTTGTTGGTTTGTTGTTATTTTGGTTTGTTGGTTTATTGTTTTGTAAGTTTGTTGGTCGGTTCTGTTGGTTTGTTGATATGTTGGTTTGTTGGTTTGATGTTTTGATGGTTTGTTGGTCTGTTGGTTTTTTTTTGGTTTGCTGGTTTTTTGGTTTGTTGGTTTGTTGGTTTGTTGGTTTGTTTGTTAGTTTGTTTTTCGGTTAGAACTCTTAATAATGACTTCAGACTAAATTACAACTATCCATATGGCGAATTGAGAAGCTCCGCTTTACTATCTTAAGGGATATTACATGTTACCATATTAAAAGTTTGCTCATATGACTCCGTTATATTTTCCTGAAAGGTCATCAAGATCTAGGCAAATACTTTATTACCGCTTTCTCTTTCTGCCTTTCTCTCTTTCTCCCCTTCTCTTATATATTTTACTTATTAATTTTTTTTTGTCAAATTTTTGCAAGAGTTATATTATAAATCACTGCACTTTTTGGCATATTAATGTCCAAAATGTATTCTCATTTGCAAGGAAGGCATAAAAGAAAGAATCTGATCCTGTCAAAGACGTTGTCCACAAAAAAAAAATGCAAATTACTTGCGAGATAATTCATCTGAATTGAAAAAGGATTCATCATCAAAAGCAAATTCGCCAGCTCCTAAAGAAGATTAAATAGCTCACAGCGTGATTGCAGGGGAATATCGTTACCACTACACTACATGGTTGCTTGCCGCCTAAAATATATTTTGCGCGCGTGTGAAAGGACCTCGCGATATACTAAGCGTTGGGGGAACACATCAGCCGATTGCCAGACGTCTTCAAAAATGTATTACTTATGGTAACAGCAACAAGGACTTGGAAACACCAAAAATATCTCTACGTTGAACTCAAATAAAAAATCTGAACAGCCTGCCTGAAACTTGTTTTGTTTGGGTGTTTGTCGTCGTCATCGTTCTCGTGGTATTCGGCGTCTTTATCTCGTTCGTCATTTCGCGAACAAAAGGTAAATTCGCGCAAAATTATTTGGTAGTGATTGGTGGTGGTGGTGGTGGTCCTTCCATTCCACATTCACTTTTGGCAGTCTCACCAAATTTCATGATTCCAGTCGTACTCGTTTGTGGCCGTATTTGGGCTCAAACAGGATTTTTTCTTTTTTTTTTGTTGGTTTTTTTCTAATAACTGAACAACAAAAATCAGAGAAAATTTGTCTGTGGATGCGATGGTTTTTTGTTTGGGTTTTTTTTGTGTCATTGTCACTTTATCCTTTCGATTTCGAGGATCAAATTTGTACGAAGATATGACACAGCTTGAGGCGTATTCTTGTTGCCAGATATAGTGAATTAAATGAATTATTGTTCGTAGGGAGAGGAGATAATTTGAATGGTTCTTTATCGTCTTTTTTTTTTCGGCTGTTGATGACCATCAGCTTGAACCCAGACACATACCATTAATGCGTAATGCAACCGTGTCCTATCAGGTGTGAAAAGACTTCAATGAAACTGACTTGGATTTTGCTTAACCTTTTTGTTTTGCATCATTATTGTTGGAAGTCCTGTCATGTTTTGCGGTGTGTTACTATGTGCGCATTTGTGCATACATATATGGCATGTTGCATGACAAATGGCCCAACTTTTTGTATAACAAATAGTCATATATTTATTTGGGGTTAATCTTTTCGAGACATTTTGGCAAGTAAATGCATTCTTTTCGGTTTACAAAAAATTTGAAAGATATTTTTTGCATTGGGTCACATTTTTAAAGAAGAATGGTAGTTTTGAGATTTGTTATAAGGATTTTTAAAATTCATTTTTCCTGGGAATGCAGTTCTTTTGCCATATAACTCTATTTTTAAAAGGCAGGCTGACATACAGACACCGAAAGCGTTAGCGATCTTGAGGATGAGCTACGATCACTTGACAAGTACAACTAACTAATCAATAATTGATTTGATTTGCAAATTGTATCAAGTAAGCTCTTAAAACACAAAAGTTTGGAGGTATAATATTTATCATTATTGATCATTGATCTCTGATCATTGACTATTATTCAGATTGATCCGATTATTGTTATCTAAATAAATAAAAATAAAATTTTACGCGGTTGTTATTTATGAAAACTCACATTTACCAACCGATTTGTATGAAATTTTCAATGTATATTATTGGCAGGTGGAGGAAGGTTATAGGCTACAGTACACTGCCCTTCCCCCTGCATATGGTTGGGAAATGTAAAATGTTAATATCAGTCACATTTACCAACCGTGCTGGAGTTTAATCTGAAAACTTAACCTTTCAAGGTCCTACATGCTACCTAACTCTGCTAGTATCTTCCAGGCGAGTCTCTCAGCTTTAAGAGAGGCACACAATACCGCAATAGCGGGCAAGGTTGGCATATGTGTAGACAGGCATCTGCTATTAAAGCCATTATTTGCAACAAGCAAGAATTCTAAGCTGGTCAGGCAGTGCCAGGCCGAACTGGATTCTATAAGCCAATGCATAGACTAGTTTGGGTGCCGGGGTACAGCGACATTGACGGCAATGAAAAAGTGAACGTACTGGCAAAGAAGTGCGTTACACTGGGCACGGACTGCGCTGAGACAGTCAGTTGTACTTTGAGCTCCGTTAGAGAACTTATTATTTCCTTCCTTACCACCAAAGCACATTTAATGTGGAGCACTTCGACCAATTGTACCACGTCGAGAGTTATGTGATTTGCCGGTGAGAGCCATGCAGCAGCTGCTTAGATGTGAATGAGAAAGAAATTCTCATTCATTTTCTTTGCAAATGTCCGTTCCTTGTGACTCTTCGTTTCCGCAAACTGAGTATTTCCTTCTTTTCCGTCACGAAAGGGAACTTTCGGAGTGCGGATTCACCGACCTGATATCGTATCTGAATGCTACAGGTTGGATGTAACTACACACAACCAGTTTTTTCCAGTCCATTAGATCTCCTTAGGACTGTGGTAGCAAAACGGTGCACTAAAGCACTCTACCTACCATCCTGATTATATCCAACCTGTGACATTCAGATACGATATCAGGTCAGTGATGACGCAATCTGAAAGTGCCCTCAGGACCGAAAAGGTTTTACTCAATTTACGGAGTCGAGAGCCTACCAAGGTCAGACACTTGCAAAGATAATGAATGAAAGTTTCATTCTCAACTCCTGCAAAAGGTATTTTGAGAGATTCCCATTTTGGCATGCCTGGCTGCCCACTGGCCAATGACCCGTGATTATGGCAACTACTCTTAAATCATACCTCCGGGATCTGGAGATCTGCTCGGTGGATTTGCCTTTGTTTTAGGAAGGCCACATCACTCTTGACATAGTGCAATTGGTCAAGTTAATCCACCTTAGCTGTACTTTGGTGGTAAGGAAGGTGACAGAAAGGACAGCAGACACTCTTACTCTAGTCCTTGTCCAGTTTGACGCACTTCTTCGTCAGACTGTTAGCTCATTGTTATCAATATCGTTGTGCCCCGGCACCCACAATAATGCTTCGGCTTATCAAAGCAAGTTCAGCTTGACACTCTCTGACAAGTCTAGAATTGTTGCTTGTCACAATAATGGCTGTCTATATGCATATGCCAATCCTGTCAGTTATAGCGGTACTATGAGATAGGGCCATTATTGCTAAGATTTCCGCCTGGAAAATGCGAGCAGAGTTGGTTAGCTTATAGGACCTTATATGAATAAGACTTTTAGAGAAAAATCACCAGCACCGACTCAATTTCTCATCTTGGATCCATCAGTGAATAGAGTTACATCAAAAAGTCTCTGGCCAGAGACAACAGGGTTAAGCTCGGTTGGGTACCAGGTCATCGAGGTATTGCAGGCAACGAAACCGCAGATGAACTGGCTAGGGCTGGTTCGGAAACTGCGTTCATAGGACCTGAACCCTTTTGTGGCGTCAATTGGAGTGCCACCAGACCATAGTGCTCCATAGGTGAAAATAGGGCCAAGTACCACTGTGAACAGCCACAGAGCCATCCTTGGCTGCAGTCCCCATTTCTTACCAATGTTTCGGTAACACTTTAGTTAGAAATTTTAAATTTTTTATAATTGGATAAGCTACTTCTAGCTGTTTGAGATTCTTCGTACTATTTCTTTTTCTTCTTTATTTTCCAGCGATATCAGTTAAGATAAATGTAATCTTATTTTATTGTATTATTATTGACGTTAATGTCTTCTTTCGGGCTATACTCATTACTTTCCTGTTGTCCGTGCTCTTTGTACGACCCATCGTGATGCATGCCTCTTCTAAATTGTGAACCATTTTCGTAATGTCTCCTATTACTGTTGTAACCAGCAAATCTCAGATTATTTAGATATTCGCCATTTATTTTCAGTCCTAATGAATCTCATTTCATTGATTTAAAAATGTATTTTAAAACAGCAGAGAAAAATTGCCGAGAGAGCGGATCACCATGTCTAAAACCTTGCCCTAATTTGAAGATTCTTTCTTTGCTTTCTTAAAATACTCTAGCAGTTGCAGTCTAGAATACTCTTGTTTGGTATGAACATAATTTTTATGCTGGTCAAAAGAAAGGTTCTTGTCAAATACTACTCCAAGGGGCTTAAATAATCAACTTCTGAAAGAATATAGTTTTTTAAAGTGTAAACCGCTAAAATAGGGACTTTAATCCTATGAAAAGTAGAATTGGCACATTTAGTTATATTTAAGGTGAGATCATTTCTATGACACCAACTTTGAAATTTTATATACTAGCGATCTTTATCTTCGATAAATCATTGATAAAAAGCAAAAAGAGAACAGGGCCCAGATGAGATCCTTCAGGTACTCCAGAAGAGACATTTATTTGCCTGAAATAGAAGAATGTAAGTGTTTTTTTTTACCGACAAATGCCTTGCACTTTTCGATTGCTTAGTTGACTGATTGCAGGTGGTCGGTTTGTAGTGCTAAAAACTTGGTGAAAGCCAACCTGCTCTCATAGTTAATGTTCGTTTAAGGTTTTTCTGATTGTTCGAAAAATGCATTTTGCAAAAACTTTGTAAATGACCTATTATATCAAGTGTATGGGTCAGTAGTTGGTTATCCTTACTATGTCCCCTTTTTTATGCAAAACTACAATAGTAGGTTCTTTCCATTGTGTTGGAATTTCGAATTTAAGACCCAGTTAAATATGTTTGTGAAACAAAGGGTAACTTTCCATTTACTATTTTAAGCATTTCAGCTTTAATTTTATCATTTCCGCAACACTTTGACAGATATTTAATTGATTCTTCAATTTCGGATGGCATAAATGATGATATAAAATTGGATCAGATACAAAAGACTATTTCAATTGTCCATTACGCTCTCAAAAGAAAAAACTCAGAACTGATCTCTAAAGTTATAAACAAAGACAGAAAGATCATCAATTAAATTTGTTATATGATCCCGCTTGAGTTTGTGTAAGCAAGGATCTCGTAATGATGATCATTTCCGCTTGAAATTGATCCAGTTTATCATTAATAATGTATCTTTAATACTAATAGTGAAACGGATGATGTAATGATGATCATTTCCGCTTCAAAATTGACCCAGTTTATCATTAATAAAAATATCTTTAATAGTTAAAGTGAAATGGATGTTCGTTAATTGTTATTATGAGCAATTCTGGTAGCTCCTCTTCCTGTCTGTCTTTGAAAGACTATTTTGCAAAATCAGAAAGTAAACAGAACAAACCTTACAGAATGACAAATTAACTTAACTAGATGACCCATGCCGACATCTCTCGTCACTTCATAGAAAAAAGAGATCAGATTTTAAATGATCTTTAAAAATAAAGCGCAGGAAAGAAACGTCAACCTAAGTCATTAATATGTAGTCCTGAAACCTTTATACAGTAGATATAAAGATATAGATATTCGGAGGGATATAAAAAACCACATACTCACATAGTTCATAGATTATCTATAGGGTTCGGCATCTGTTGGTTCATTTTCGAACTAGCGGTTTTTTAGCCGCTCATAGCACTAATGTCATCTGTCAAGTGATAGAAACTCAGTATTATATTTCTGGTAAATGAAATGTGTCGATTGATCAACATTTGGGAAATATTGAAAACTGATTTCCAAAATAGTGAGACGGTTACCGGAAATTGCTTCAGTAGGAATTAAGGAATTAAGCTCCGACTAAGAACAGTGCGAATAAAGTTCGTTTGACTGGTACGTTAATAGACAATGGAAAAAAAGCTCCCACCCATCCAAAATCCTACAGACTAATTAGCCTAACTTCGTTCGTCCTAAAGACTTTTGAAAAGGTTATCGACAATTATATAAGGTCGGAAGTACTGGTAAGAGAACCACTAGACTCCAGTCAATATGCGTACAGAGCGGGCAAATCAACGGAGACCGCACTGTGGGAGCTGACGGAATGTATAGAGGGGTCCCTTGCCATTAAGGAAATCACGCTATGCACTTTCCAAGATATCGAAGGAGCATTCGACAACGCATCTCATGAGGCGATTAGAATTGCTCTCTGAGAGAAAGAAGGTAAACACAACAATCACTAAGTGGATGTGCGATATGCTGAGTACTAGAACAGCGGAAACCATAGTCGGTGATGAAAGCACTAAGGTGATCACAACAAGAGGCTTTCCGCAAGGAGGGGTACTGTCCCCCCTTTTGTGAAGCATCCTCGTAGATGAACTACTTCAGCGACTAGAAGAAACGTATGCCCAAGGCTACGAGGACGATATAGTCATCGTGGCAAAAGAGAAGTTCGAAGAGGTGCTCTGTATGTTTATGTTTAATCCAAAACGGATTAATAGAAGTGGGTCTTAGGGTGAACCCAAACAAAACCGGTTACCCTCAATAGAGAAGAGATTACTATCAGCAAAATCTGGGACTTTGATAGTAGACTGCTATGAAATACAACAAGCAGTAGTAAAAAAATCACAAAGAGCACTTATCGTGTGCAAAAGGGTGGCAAGAACATCCTGGGGAGTTAGTCCCAGGATAATGCACTGGATGTACACCATGATAGTTATTCCAATGATTACTTATAGAGCAGTGGCATGACCAAATAGAACCAAACTAAGCACCACGAGAAGGTAATTGGAAAAATTACAGAGGCTGGCCTGTGTTTTAATTACAGGGGCCATGATAACCTGTCCCACGGCGGATATGGAGGTAATTCTTGGGTTACTCCCACTACATATAGTGGTAGAGAATAAATCCGAGGAAACCAAGTTACGTTTGAACAAGTGAGGCTGCTTCACAGACGTTAGGGCAAGGGCATTAGTGGAATCTCTAGCCAAACAGGTTCCTTGTGACAACGTGGTGCAAAAGCTTGAATTCAAGAGAAACTTTAATATCACAATGAGCATCAAGAAGGAATTCAGATCTGAAATTGAATACCAGATACATCCGGAGCAATAAAGTGTTATACGGATGGATCAAAGAAAGCAGAAGGCACGGGTGCGGGAGTCCATGGGCCAAGAACCAAATACTCTGCAGCAATGTTGCAGTACCCGAGCATATTTCAGGCAGAAGTACATGCCATCGAAAGATGTGCTCACTTTAATCTGGAGAGAAACTACGAGATGCAGAAAATAGCTATCATGACAGATAACCAAGCTGCGCTAAAAGCTCTTGATGCATTGCACATCACGTCAAGACTAGTGGAGGAGTGTAAGGCGAAGCTAAGCAGACTTGGCGAAGTAAACAAGGTACGTTTGTACTGGCATAGAAGGCAGAAACTCCGCTTCTAGGGCCAGAACCATTCTGTGGCATAGGGTACCGCATAATGCGGGAGGAGATACACAGCATAGGTAAAGCAACTGCTTCCTTATGATGGGAAAATCTCCCAGGTTTACGACAAAGCAAAGGAAATGATGAGAAACTATGACTTGGGACTTATTAGAAGTAATGTACGAATCATTATGGGTTTCCTAACAGGACATTGTATACTGAAGGGGCACCTAAAAAAAGTTAAACTAGAAGAGGATGTCAACTTTCTGGAGAAGATGAGGAAACCCCATGGCATCTTCTCAATGAATGCGAAGCAATGATCCGACAGACGTTCAAATTGAAAAACTCTATACAGAAACCAAGAATTTAATCGACGCTTATAACCTTAAGTCTTGACAATAACTTTCATGCACATTTTTTTTTACGAAAAATCTTAAATTCATATTCATAATTAAATGAAGAATGCAATTTGCATTTTTGGCATAAAATGCATATTTTTCGAATAACTTAACAGCTGTGAAGCACAATCAAAACTAAAGACAGGATACTTAATTCCTCAATTTAATAATTTCTGACAAAGAACAAACTTTCTGCATTGTTCTGTATTGTTCCGACTAAGGCAATACACTGCTTACATATGTACGTATATTACTTTTTTACTAATGAACTTCCTACAATGTAAGCCCCCAGTAAATTCAAGGTAGGTACTACTTGAACGAAGTCAAGGACCTCTTAATAAACACTTTTCTTTCTCTCTCGGACAAATAGAAGCAAAAGGGGTAAATCGCTTATATAAATGCAGTAAAATAAAAATAAAATAAAAAACCTGCCAATCGACAACCAGAATAAAAACGAACAACACTCCATTAAAAAGTCGAAAAATCAATTTCAAAGCAAAGCGAATCCTGAATTGGTCCCCTTGTAGAGTAGGTACTGATTTATGCAGTTCATGTCGAAGACGTAAACGAATTAAAGGATATCCTCTACCAACAGTGCGTAGTGTTTTTTTTTTCACATTCATGGACCGGGCCCATGCGATGGATGCTGCGCTGGAATCTGAATTAAAATATGGAAAATAAACCAAAAGAAGAATAACTCCACGGTTCAGCATTTGATGATGAAATTCAACGGAGAATGCAATGGAGTTGAAGGAGAACTGAAAAAAATTTTGAAGTGCAAGGTAAAAAAAATCCATTGAATGTACGAGTATATATACCCACATGGGCACGGCGCGGCGCAGAGAACCAAAGAAACCGCTCACAGATTACCTTCGCTTCAGCTCCACTTTTGGTCTCAGCTGATTGTGGGTGATTATGTGCTATGTAGCTAGCTTGTGGCACCTTGTGGCAAATAAATGCATATGACGATCGCCGGTGCTATTCAGAGATACACACTTCTACCACTATCTTGACATACTCGAGTCATTTAGCGCAAAATTCGTGCACAAATCTTCAACGGGAAGATGCTAACACAAAATTGAGTCAAAAATCAGAAAGTTTGCAGAAAAGACGGGCGAAACTTGCTTAACCGAATTAAAAGCCAAATTACAGAGGAGTTTTTTTAAAATTTAAAAAATTGTCCCTTACTTACGGTTGGTGCTCATGTAAATTCTCTAATAACCAAATAATATACTGAATTCCACTGTGTAATGCTGGAAATGCTGATATAAACGCATGCGAAGCACTGCGTGGTCTGTGGTAAAAATAAAATGAGCTCCAAATCGTAAAGTGTGCTCTGATATGGCACGGGATGTATGGCCAATCAATGCCAAATTTTAATAGAAAGTGTTGTCACCCGAAATACACATGTCAGCAAAGTTTAAATAAATTCGGGCTTTGGGAAGTGGGTTAAAAATTGATCGCAAGATTCCACCACCGAATGAACGAACAAACGACAGACAGAACCATACCGACGCGATGCTAATATAGAGAATTTTAAAAAGAGGAACTAATACATTCAAAGAATGAGTTTTCAATTCATATATAGGGTGTGCCATTGAGCCTTTTTCGTGTATTTGATTAAATAGAAGAAGGTGTGGTAATAGGTAAATAGGGAAACTTGCGCTGTTTTATATAAAAAATAGAGACGTTCAAGTAAAAACATTTCCCACTTTAGACTTCACAGAATCACAGAATGTTGAATTAGAATCAGGTCACTGAATGAGCTGGTACTGGTTTAAATATTCGAGATAATCAAGCTGATGGTTTTAAAGATTCTTGTTGAGAGGCGGACGAACAGATTTAACAGACGGACGAACAGACAAACACACAAATCGACGGACATACAGAGTAACAGACGGATGAATAAACAACGACTTGTATCGATAAATGAAAATGTCGAAGACTTGGGAATCACTTGGTGATCTGATTGCAGAAAGCAATCGTCGTACGAAGTGGTAGATTTAACAGACGGCCGTCCAGACTAACAAAAAGACAAACAGACAAATCGACGGGCAAACAGAGTAACAGACGGACGAATAAACAACGACTTGTATCATTAAATGAAAATGAAAGACTTGGGAATCACTCGGTGAACTGATTGTAGAAATCTTAAATGAAAAACTTGTTTCTGTGTCCTAATCGGTCGCAAGAACACTCACTCTTCCGATATAGGAGTTAAGGTTGAAATGGTTTTTAATTATTGGCGAAACATGCTGCCGTGAGAAGTAGAAGATTACTTAAAGAATTGTGAATCATCCTAAAATCGTAACTTCAGAAAAAATCCTTCATATCAAAAGACCAATTGAGCGGGTGTCCCCAAGGAAGTCTCCTTGGCCCACTCCTATATATATTTTTTACATCAAAACTTCCGATGAACTAACTTAATCAACTCTACCTTTGCGGACGAAACTGCGATGGTATCCTATTAAAAAGGTGACTTTAAAAAGGCGACCACTAAAAAGGGGCACGTTTAAAAAGACGCGCTATTTTAAAGTCGATCATCAAAAAATCGAATTTCTAATAGGCGACCTATTTGTTGGGTTGTTCTGTTGGTCGACTTTTTATAATATATATATTTGTTTCAATATATATTAAATAATGTAACCCTAACAGTATGCAAAGAAATATAATTACTGTCAATTGAATTTTACCCCTTAAATTTTAGAATGCAATTTAATTATTGTTGCAATAATTATTAGAGTATTGAACTCGTAAGTGGACTTCTGAGCAGAGGGTTCGTGGTTCGAATTCCAGTAACAACAAAAGTATTTTTCACGGTGTCCCACCTCTCACGAATGGATGACAAACGTTCCGAGAGTAATAACTTGTCACGGAGAGTTTCTCAATTCGCCGTTCGAATCCGACATTAAATTGTAGGTCGCCTCCATTTGTGTGCAACAATATACATGCTCAACACAAATGGTTGCGAGAAGGCAGGCCTTGGACAGCAATGGTATGTCGGGCCGAATATTATTTATAGAACTCCTAGAATATACAATGAATCATATTCTTCACAAATTTCAGCCCTAAAAGTATACAATGAAATGTATTGATTGTTGCGACTCTTATTATACGATTGAATCCTAAAAGAATTTCCGCGATTTGTTCGAAAAACTGATATTCATTCTTAATATTTACCCCATAAGTGCATATGCAAATAAATGTTATGTTTGTTGCAATAGTTATTAAAGGTTTTAACCATAAAAGTATACAGTGAATTGTTGATTGTTGTCTTTAAAAATACAATGAAATAAAATTATTGCTGTAATATTTATCAACCCTAAAGATTAATTATAATGAACCTCTTCCGTGGAATTTCACAAAGATTATTAATGTCTGGAAACTCGTGTCGGTCCTTTACCAGATGACGGACTTTTGCAGATTTCGTAACCTAGTGGCCTCCTTTATCAAGAGATTTAAGAGGAACTTTGGTTCATCTTATTTCATGATTTACCAATAAGCCAGGTCTCTGTGGCCTTAGGTTAGAGGCATTGGTATCCACAAGGACTCCGATTTTGATCATTGTAAATTCTGCACGACTATGAATGCTTACTTTACTTCGTATTCAGTAATCCCTAAACTCTGCCACTAGTCCTGTTACCCTGTCAAAGAATTCCAATTCCTTTTCATCCTGCAATATTTTCCTCGAAGAATTGTCGCATGCAGTTTCTACGGTTAAGTGCAATGCTATTGGACCTCATAAAGTGTCCATTAAAATCATTAAACTGGTCTTCTCGTTATACCCACGTCATCTTTTTCACATCATTAATAGCGTGCTGACTTCTTCGATGTTTTCATTGCCTTGGAAGGGGGCTCGTGTTATTCCTATCCCAAAAAAGGGTAACTCTAATGTAATTACTACTACCTTGAGGCCATTAGTATCAACCCGGCTCTATCCAAGGTCTGGGATCGTCTTATCAAAGACGAATTAACATCATATCTCGAAAATGGATCCCAACTTAGCCCATTTGAAATCGGCTTTAGGAAGTTTCACAGTACCATCTCTACTATTATGGATATCACCGCGTAGGCTCGTAAGAATATAGACCAGGGTAGGGTCACAATTCTTACTTCTTCTCGACTTCAGCAAAGCCTTCGTTAGCATAACATTCTTTTATCCAAGCTTTCATCGCAATTTAATTTGTCCAGCTCGACTGTCAACCTAGCTCATTCATACTTGACCAATCGGTCCCAGTGTTTCTCAGTGGGTGAGGTTTGTTCCTCCTTCTTGACCTTGCAGAAAGGTGTCCTTCAGGGTACAATTATGGGACCACTGCTTTTTTCTCTCTCGTTATAGACGATCATTCCCATATTCCTAGTGTTTCTCAGTGGTTGACGTTTGTTCCTCCTTCTTGACCTTGCAGAAAGGTGTCCCTCAGGGTACAATTGTGGGTCACCTACTCTTTTCTCTCTCGTTATACACTAAATTCTCCTTGTACCCCGTCTTTGCTGACGATGCCCAGGTACTTCACTCGGCGTCTTTTGCCGAGCTTACGTCTTGTGTTTCGCAGGTAAATAATGACCTTATGGCTGTCCATTACTGAGTTAACTATAACAATCTCGATATCAACCCCTCTAAGAGTCAGGCCATGGCATTATATCGTTATCCAATTTTCCACCTGCTTGATCCAATTATCATTCGGTGTCGTTCTCTTAGAGTCTTAAGAGCCTCGGTTTCGTACTTGACGAGACCTTATCCTCCTGAGTGTAATGTCGATAAGAATTATTTTCGGGCACTTTAATGGCTAATCTGTGCAGGTCGATTGTCTGCTTTAATTCATGCATTAGGTTAATTTTCTCACTGAAACTGCGCGACCATATTTCTCTTCTGGCATTCCGGTTTGTGGGAATTGCCTTCTCAAATTTCTTGAAACTTAGAACTGTTGTATTTTTGACTAAAGAGAATATTCTTTTAGTGTTATTTACCAATACGTTATTACGTGCAAGCATTAAGACCCTCAAAATACCCCATAAGACACCAAAATACCCTCATATGACGCCTAAAAGACCCTCAAAAGACCACCATGGTCTTTCGGGTGATATTAAGGTGCCCTTTTCGGGTCTTTTGCTGCTCTTTTGATTGCTGATGTTTTGGGGGTCTTTTGGTTGTTTTAGGAGATCTTTGGGGATCTAACTTGGCGACGTCATCCATCCTATCTATTGACCCACTTCATGTTTGACCAGTCTTTGAAAATTAGGCTCCTAATTATTCCGACTCACACCTACAATATATTATGGATACATCGTTTACTGTCAGGGCCATTCGTCTATCGAATTCCTTACTACTGTCAGCGAGTCAAGGACCGTTTGGACTTTGCCATGTTCTCTTCAACCAACTCTAGCTTGTTTCTAACTACCGATTTGCTTGTTTAACAATTGGATGCAGCTTTTGTTTTCTTTTCAGTACTTCAATTATTTGTTATTGCTGAAGTCAAACAACAATTTAGATACAAAATAATAATTCTGCTGATATCCTGAGCACTGTTCTGTTCAATGAGATATTTTTCAAAGCGGTACGATATAATGAATGCATGTAATTTTAAATATACAGGCGAATAGATAAAGATGAATAAAAGATGTCAACACCATTTAGAGTACGATTTTTATTAGAAGGAGTTTTAGATAATTACGAGAGCCTCCTTCAAATAACCACCG
Organism: Nephrocerus scutellatus; assembly: GCA_947095585.1. NCBI lineage: Eukaryota > Metazoa > Arthropoda > Insecta > Diptera > Pipunculidae > Nephrocerus > Nephrocerus scutellatus. Next base: position 113,664,296 of record OX352763.1, read on the forward strand.
CCTTATAAAATTAAAAAGTAGGATCCTTCTACATACGAGTACTTGTCGTTTGCTTGATTTCCATAGGAAGTTCTCCATCTTAAACCAATTTGATGCAAACTCAAGCCAACACCAAACAATAGAATCCTTCAGCTAAGCTAAATGCAAAAACCACACCTAAGGGGCGAAAAATCGATCAGACTTATTTATTTAATTTATTCTTTGCTAGGGCATGCGCATGTGCGTACGACTTTATTGTAAAAGATGAAAAATCTCTACGATTATCTTTACCCAAAAGGATAACGAAAACACTTATGCGATTACGTTTTGTCTTGGGACGAATACGAATCTAAGATTCCACATTTTTGTTGAATAATTTTTCTCTCTCAATCGGGTGATACTCCATATTGCTCGGAGATAAATTCTCGGAAAATTGGTCTTCTTCACCCCTCTGGTTTTCGAAAGTTTGCATCCATCATCAACGGGGAAAAAAAACATATAGCCCAGAGCCAAATAAAAAATCTTTATTCCTTGGGTGATGCTGATGCTAATACCTTACCTTAACATGATCATGACAAAGTAGAGATGAGATTTTTTTTCTGCACCCAAATCTAAAGTAGATCTTCCAATTTACCGAATGTGTAAGCTTAGGTAAGAAGGAAGGAATATTGAACGAACAACAATCCGGAAGAGAACTGGAGGTGATCTAGATCGATCAAATTGGCAAAGAAAAAAAAGAATAAGAACCCTCTTGAGGGGTTGAAATGAAAAAAAAAAATAGGTTTATCTCCCAGGAGGGTCGAGGAACACCACACGCACATTTTGTTTTTACCTTCCTTATTCAGTTCCCTATAGTTTTTCACATAAATTTAGGGCGTGTTGCATACTGAATTCCGGACTGATTAATTCATTTATCCGTGAAAAATCCTTAAGACGAAATGCGGAAAAAAAAGGAAAACACAACCACCTATATATCCCAGTGTCTGACTTAATTAAAAAAGAGGCTCGAGAGGAATGAGGTGTGCATCGATGACATTATAAGGAATTACTTTTTTTCGTCAATTTACGATGATAAAGAAATTAGAAAATAGGCGCTAGTTCAGGATCAATGCATATGAGGCGAAAGTGTTCACTTACACGCCCATTATCGAGGAAAATAGTGATTTACATTCGAAAATTAATTGAGAAATCTTTGACTGTCGATGCTAAGTGTTTGCAAGAAAGTAGAAACTACTTGTAATGCGCTTACATGTCATGGGGATTTCATTTCAAAATGAATTTTACAATCACTAATTGTTTTCTTTATTTAATTTAATTGCTTATAAATTTATGATAATATTTCGGTCTTGCTGACCACTTTCAAGGCAAAAATAAGTTTTAAAGTCACTTTCCTGACCATTCAGAAATTAATAGTCAGCAAGATCGAAATATTGGCATACATTTATATTACAGAGTAGAATCTCGATAGCGTGAACACCGTGATAATAAAACAGCTCTGCAGTGGTTCACGCGTAATAAGTTTGGCCAAAAAGTACAACGTTGCGTAGTTCCGTTAACAAAAAGAGTGAACAAATTTTGAGGAGTGTGAACAATACATTCTCGGGGCCAGGCAAAAGAAAAAAACACTTCGATCATCAGAACTTCCCAAAATGGAAAAGGCGCTATACCATTTGTGCATTGAGCAACCTGAAAAAAGCTATCCAATTAATGGCCTGGCGATAAAGACTTGCAAGTCTTGTAAGTTGCAAGTCTGGAGATGTATTTAAATCACGGGTGAAAAGCTGTCTTCCAAGCCCGAATTGGTGGAGCTATTTTAACGTAAGCTGCAGCAAATGATTGGTGATATTTGACCAATCGGTCCCAGTGTTTCTCAGTGGGTGAGGTTTGTTCCTCCTTCTTGCCCTTGCAGAAAGGTGTCCCTCAGGGTACAATTATTGGTCCCCTGCTTTTTTCTATCTCGTTATAGACGATCTTCCCTATGTACCTCGTTTTTTGCAAGTCCACTAACAGTCTTTGCAAGTCTTTGCTAACGATTCAGCTTCTTCAGCTCCTTCACTTCGGACGTAAATAATGACCTTATGGCTGGGCCAACGGAATAAAATCTGGTAGACAAATTTAAACGTAAGCTGCAGCAAATGATTGATACCACTGACCAACTTTATAATGCAGACGAGACGGGTCTGTTTTGGAAACTTTTGCCAGATAAAATTTACGCCGTTGGAAAAAACAGCACCTGACAGACCAACCAACCAACCAACCAACAAACAGCGCATCACTTTCCTCGCTGGTACGAATGCTGGTTCTGGTTTGCATAAATTGAAGCCGTTGGTTATTGGGAAAGCTTAATATCCACGTTCATTTAAAAATGCTAACTGCCCAGTAGACTAGTCGTATACAAGAGTTCGGAGTCATCTTGGTTGACAGCAGCCATATTCAAAGATTAGTTTCATAAATCATTTGTGCCACAAGTATGAATGACTTAAATAAGTGGCGCAGAGACACAATATTTTCTTTTGGGACTTATGCCCCACTTAAATGGGACATAAGGGACTTATCAAATTAGGGACGTATGTCCCAACCGATCGGGACATAAGTCCCAACAATTTTTGTCGAAGATGGGACATAAGTCCCAAATTTTCAGAGAGATAATAATTAAATAAAAATTTGTGGACCTTCATTACATACATAAAATGGCTCCTTTTAAAAGGAGCAGGAACATAAGTCCCAACATATTTTTTTGGGACAAAAGTCCCACTTACGTGGGTCATTTGGGACTTATGTCACTGGGACTTAAGTCCCTGCACCAAATAAATAACTTGTATAAATTAATAAGGCTTTTAAGGTTACTACATTTATCAGGGTCTACTAGTGAAGGCTCTGCTGCTGTTGGACAATGCTCCATCGCATCCTCCGGAAAATGAGCTAACGACGGATGATCATTATATTACTGCACACTGTTTCTGCTCCAAAATGTTACTCCATTAATCCAACCCATGGACCAAAATGCGATAAGAATAACAAAGAACTATTCTACTAACTTCTGTTATTGTAAAGCAAGCGGACATTTCAGAATCACTGCAAAAACTCACTTTAATTTCAAAAATGTGCTTGAGATCGATTGGAAATGGTCACAATCGCCAAATACTGGAAAAATAATTTAAGTTTCGTGTATGTTGCGAAAATTATCCGGAAGATGATACACCAGGCGCAGGGATATAAGTCTCAAAAGAAAAAACTGTGGTTTATGTCCCACTTAAATAGGTCATAGGTCCCAAATCGAGTTAGGGACTTATGTCCCACCCCATCGGTACATAAGTCCCAAAGAATATGTTGGGACTTATTTCCCTTAGCCTTTGAAAAGGATGTATGTAATGAAAGTCCACACATTTTTATTTAATTATTATCTCTTCGAAATGTAGGACTTATGTTCCATCTTCGACAAAAAATTGTTGGACTTATTTCCCGATCGATTGGGACATAAGTACCTAATTCGAATTGGGACTTATGTCCCACTAATGTGGGTCATATGTCCCAAAACAAAATATTGGGACCTATGTCCCTGCGCTGAAACACCAATGGTACCTGGAAATTAATTCCGAAGTTGAGAATGCAAAGGTTTGAGGTCTTTTTAGTAAAATCATTTTTGTAGGTGGGCTGTACAATTGAAGACATCAATAAATGAAACGAGGATATTGAAGTCACCCAATGTAACAACACCGTAAGTGATGCGTAGAGTGATGATGGAGATGTCCTTCAGTTGCCAAAATAAAAAATCAAACCTAATGAAGCTATCTCAATTTCTACCAAAGCCTTAGTATGGGCTGGAGATAAGCTGGAGATGAGCTTGTAAACCAAAACGACTTAGATTTCTTAAGACGGCTTAGGCAAAGAGCGGGGTAGGAAAGCCATTGGAGAAATCCCAAAAACAAATGACCTACTTTTTCCACCAAATTCAATATTTTTGCTTTACTAGTGAATGCCCGTCAAACTGACGGAATCTTTTTTTTTTGTACCATTTCACCATTTTTCATCGGAACACCAAACGAACATATTGTGTAAATGCGAACCAAATCAAACCACAAATTCACATTTTCGTATATATCTCAAGTCCACTGGCACCTAATGGATCAAAATAAAAAGACAAACTTATCGGAGCACCAAACAAACATATTGTGTGAATATGAACCAAGTCCAACCAAAAACACACAATTTCGTAAATATTTTAACTCCAGCGCCGCTAAATGGGTCCAAAAAAACATAAGCTTATCGGAGCACCAAATGAACATATTGTGTGAATATGAACCAAGTCCAACTATAAACACATTTTCGTAAATATTTCTACTCCAGCGCCGCCTAATGGGTCCAAAAAAAAAAATTAACGTATCGGAGCTCCAAACAAACGTCTGGTGTAAATATGAACCAAATCCAACCATAAACACACATTTTCGTAAACATCTCAACTTCAGCGCCAACTAACGGATCAAAAAAAAAACAAAGTTATCGGAGCACCAAACAAACATATGATGTGAATATGAACCAAATCCAACGATAAACACACAAATTTCGTTAATATCTCGACTCCAACGCCACCTAACGGGTCCAAAAAAACTTAAACTTATCGAAGCAGTAAACGATCATTTGGTGTAAATATGGCTTCGATACATATAGGTTAAGGTGGGATGAGGTGACAGTAAAGCGTTATATCCATACAGACAAACAAACAGACAACGGCAATTATGTTATTAGGCGATATGTTATTTATTTAAAAATACAATTTGATATATATTATTAAATACTTTTGTTAGAGTATTTTCTTATTTTTTTTGTTAAAAATCAACCCTTGCAAAAATGAGCTGGCTTAATTTTTTATTGTTCGCACTATCGAGAGTCTACTGTATAATTTTAAATAAATTAGTCTATAATTAAGCAATTAGATTAAAAAACGAAACTTATAAAAGGACTTTAAAATTAATAATAATCCATATTGATAGTTCTAAAAAGTAAAATAAAAATTCCGATCGCCCACAAACGAAAAACTCACTCACCTGTTGACTCGTAATTTCCACTCTTGCAATAAAAGTTGTTAGTTCTCCTTTCAGCAACTAACCTGCTCCCACATATTCAATCACTTTTTATGTAAAAATATCCTTCTAACAAGATGAAATCAATTTTCTTCACAAAAAACCTTTTTTTTTAACAAAAAACCGCCGCCAAAGCAAATGCCAAAAAGTATCACCAAAAATTTGATTGCCAATTATTTCTTTGGAAATTTCAAAAAAAAAAAACTGATCTACGCGCACGTCTTTCACTCACGAGCTGCCAACATTAAATGAACCTCTTGCAACCGGTAAGGATCAAGAGGACCGGTTATAATGAAAAGTAACGAGAAATGGTGGTGGTTCTGGTTACGCATGTGTACCGATACTCACGAGACAGAACACACAACCGTACATCACTGGGATAGCAGTAGCACAAAAAAGATACTAGATACAAGAATGAAGGAGAGAGCGCCGCTCGTTGCACATGAACCTGAATACAAGTTTCTTCCTTCACTGTTGTCGTTCTTCTTCTCTCAACTATTGTCTTTTTTGGTAAATTATTCCTTTTGGTTGTAAGCTTGTTAGTTGCTAGCTATGCAATTGCATGGAAAGGGTGTATCTCTCTTCAGAGCACCAAATAAAAAACTGAAACCGGTAACTGTGTCCAGTGTCCATGCCAATTGCAGACATAATTCGAATTGCGAAGAATTTCTTGTCGATCCTCTCATCTTATCTCATCTCATCTCATCACGCGAACGACAGATCAGGATCATTCATATTAGATACAGATCTTATCTGAGAGTTTGTGACGGATACGTCTTCGGCAGCAAATACTCAGACTCAGACGGTATGACCTTGAAACTTTTCGGCAAAAAGAACTATCGCATAAGATAAGATTTGGTTTTTTTTCGAAAATTAGATCAGATCTTGTTACAATTAGAATTCTGTACAGAAGAGTTCATCAATTGGGTGAAAGATCTCGTAACACTAACACTAACACGTTATATTGTGTTGAGCAAATTTTTACGTGCTTGTGTGTGTTTTCTTTTACATGTTTTCAGACAATATAGCTGTTGTCTGGTGGGTACTTGTACTGTATGTATTGCCAAATGCACTCGTACGTCGTACGTAAGGTGCAATATTTTCCAGACATCAGGACACCAAGGGCACATGCTGCTTTTATCTTTGTACGAGTACGAGTGCTTGTACTAAGGTTACAGATATCTCTAGATCCCTATCGATTGTATACCAAAATGCTTCTTCGGAAGCGTAAATATTTGACCAGATGTCATTACCAGATTTTTGTGCAAAGACGTGCAAAGATGCTAGAAGGTGATATAATCAACTGGTACATATGTACGTTTTCAGAAAAGTGCGCCAAATTTGTCTTCTAGTTATGTAAAGAAAAATAATTTTTAAAAGCGTGTCTCGTAGGCGATGTGTGTGTGACACTACACCTCAGTTTAAGAAAATAATACTTTTAATATGACCTTAGCCTTAGCGATGTTTTAATTTGTAGAAAATTCTGCAGGACACTTTTTTAGTGCTTCAAAAATTTACCTTCTAGTCAACGGTAATAGACGTAAAGAAGGTAATTTGTTGTTTTGAGGTCAATTAATAGAAATCAAAACAATATTCGTTCTACTAGAAGAATACTACCACCAGTGAGGTAGCAAATATAACTGGCGCCAAGGGCACGACACTTCATGGGCGCCCATTTCCTCCTCCAGAAACTTATACATGGTGTATCCGTTAAGGTGGCAAATACTTAAAAGGGTAACTCCTTGATTAATTTCGTGAAAAATCGTGGGGGAGTCTATTTTCACCCCCTGCGGTGTACGTAGCGTTTTAATGTGAAGAGACGTACTTTTGTCCATAAATCACTTCACACCCTATAACTGTTGAACGCTTCTAGCTACAAAGCCACTGTTGGTCTTTTTTGAAAGAAAATTAAATTCTGAAGAACCAGTTTTTTAAATTCTTGAAAACATTACCGATATGAACGTCGTCAAAGTCAAAAAAAAATAGTTTTTTTTTTTAAATTGTATTTTCAAACGCTACTATCTCAAAAAATTCTCTCGGATAATATTTTTTGACAATCACAGTATTAAAGCCTATTAAATTTTTTACAAGTCCATATCATATTATTTATGCATTCGTTCAACAGGAGCCGGGTTAAAATTGAAAGTTTGTAAAATGAACGAAAATGTACTTTTGACCTTCATCACTTGACACACTGTACCTCTTAAACGCTTTGAACGTAGATTGCTGCACCAATAAGTCGATTTGCTTACTTAAGCCAACCCAACGAACATTTGAGAAGTAACCAATCAGGGCATTAAACCTTGGACCAACCCGTGCCAGAGTAGCAGGAGCAAAAAAGGAACTACACGGACTCCCGACGATGTTAATATTTATATTGTTAATGGCTATACTTCGGGCGGAGGGGATAGTAAACATTTATGAATATCAAAGTCCATTAATCGCAATCAAATAAGGAAATGGTAGATATGAAAAAACAGTTCACCGGCAAAAGAAAGCAGCCCGGGACAAGAATCTCGTCCGTGAACTAGAACGGTACAGAGAGCGTGGACCGTACCAGGCACGGAAGCTCTACCAAAGAGTCCGCGGTATGACGCAATATACACCGCGTTGCACATACTGCAAGGGCAAAGAGGTTAATCTGATCGCCAATCTCAAAGGCATCTTAGATCGATGGGAAGAGCACTTTCATAAGTTGCTTAATGGCCAGCTAACTTAGGAATTGCAGGTTCCACCAATGACCGAAGACCACACTATGCTGCCGTCACCAAGCATAGACAACGTTAGCGATAAATCGGCTCAAAAATAATAAGGCCACGGGATCAGATGGGATCCCAGGGGAACTGATCCAAACAGGAGCAATTCATGAACTAATAGTGCAAGTATGGGTGGAAGAAGCGATGCCAGAAGACTGGCTAAGAGGCATTCTCTGCCCCATACATAAGAAGGGAGAAATCACAAAATGCAGCAATTATCGTGGTATAACGTTGTTGAGTACCGCGTATAAGATTTTCTCCCCTATCCTTCAAGAAAGGATAGCCCCATACGCTAAAGTCATCATTGGTCCATACCAGTGTGGCTTCATTACAGGCAAATCAACTACTGATCAGATTAACACCCTTAGGCAGGTGATGGAAAAATGTCTAGAGTTTCAAAACTCACTACACCATCTTTTTACAGAGTTTAAAGCCGCCTATGATAGCATAGCCAGAGTAGAAATTTATAAAGCCATGAGAGAATTCGGCATCCCATATAAACTGACACGACTATGTAGCTTGGCCATGACCAATGTTATAAGCCAAGTAAAAATATCCGGATCACTATGAAGCCCATTCAACATCTATTACGGAGATGAACTGGCCTGCGTCCTCTTCAACCTGGCGTTGGAGGAAGTGATCCGAGACTCTAATGTAACGGCGAGAGGAACAATCCTCTATAATTCCATTCAGATACTGACTTACGCGGACGACATCGACACCTTTGGTAGAAACCAAAGGGCTATACGAAATCTGGGACTGCACATAAATGAAAGCAAAACAAAGTACATGGTGGCCACGTCTGCGAGTAGACGATCCAACATTGGTCCCTCAATTCAAATAGTGGAGCGCGAATTTTAAGTAGTGCAGTCCTTTAACTATCTCGGGTCAACTGTAGCAGCCGATAACAGCATGGAACCAGAAATACGCGCACGGTTGCTTAAACCCAACAAAGCATACAGTCTGTCAAGACTCTTCAAAGCGGGTAATTTAACCATAACATCCAAGCTGACGGTATATAAGACAATGGTCATACCAGTACTTACATATGGATCCAAGACTTGAGTGCTTAGCAAAAAGCATTTTAAGCTCTTAGCCGCGTTCTAGACAGAAGTCTTACGGAGAATATTGTTGGCCCCGTATGTGAGGAAGGACGATTCCTTAGACTCTATAATGATGAGATCTACGAGCGTTACCGCGATGTCGAAATCGTGAAGAGAATTAAGCTCAATAGGATCCGGTGGGCAGGACACCTAGCTCGCATGAGCGAAGATGATCCTGCTCGGAAAGTCCTTTGCGGTAGGATTTATGGAACACGACAGCGAGTCCGGCCAAGACTACGCTGGAAGGATGGCGTAGACCAGGACGCCCAAAGTTTAGGGATGCCAAACTGGCTTTAAATCGGGACCGGTGGAGCCAATTTTTAAGGGATGCCAGGACCGGACACCGGTTGTAGAGCCAAAAATGGTGATAAGAGGTGACGATTGAACTTTTAATAAATTGTAAAATTTTTAAATTGTTTATATGTAATTATTTCAATGCAAAATCAATGTGATCGGTAGACAGAAAATATATGCTAACGTTTCTAATTATCTTTATTTAATTGTTAACAAATCAGCAAATTTTAAGTGCGATCGCGAACAATTTTCTTTAATTGACGATCGAATATTTTTTTGATCACTTTTTTTAGTGAATCTGAATCTTAGCTATGATTCATCATAATCGGTATCGGTAATATAATTTGTAAAAAAAATTGTGAAGTCGATATATTTAATGTCGATCATCGATTAATTTACACAGATCACCAAAAACAAAGTTAAAAAAATCTATTTGAGTCCTTTGATGTGCAATTTGTTTCATATTGCAGAGGATTCCGTCTATATCATTAATTTTTATCATTTTTCCAGGTAATCACAAAATTGAAGATCAGTTTGTGACTTTACTTTTGATCATTAAAATCCAAAAGATCGATAACCAAATGAAAGTGTTATGGGTGTTTTGAACCAGTTGAGTACTGATGATTGAAACTTTCATAAATTGTAAAATTATTCAATTGAATGAACTTTTTTTAATACAAGATCAGTGTGATCGATAGACAGAGAATTTGTGCTTAAGGTTTTAAAGATCTTTCTCTGATTGTTTCGGATTAACTTTACAAAAAAGTAAATGTTATGTGCGATTGCGATCAATTTTCTATAATTGACGATCAAATATTTTTCACGATCACTTTGTTTAGTAAAAAACGTAGCCAGTTATTTTTCAGCATAATCGGTTTCTCACATAAATTGTGAACAAAATATTGAAGTCGATATATATTTAATGTAGATCATCGATCAATTTGCACAGATCATTAAAAACCAAGTTAAAAAAAATCCATTTGATCCCTTCAATTAGTCATAGGTAATAGCAGTGCAATTTGTTTTATATTGCAGGGGATTGCCGTCAATATCATTCGTCATGAAGTTGACGAACCGATCTCACTCTCACTTTTTCGCAACCCTTTCGAATTGGTTTGCTTCCTTCGATTGATTTGATGTTATCCTGTCAATATATTTATAGATAATAAATTTCATTGCCATATCAAGCTAACATATGGATAGATAGAGAGATAGATAGAGAGAGAACCCCACTCAGGTACGTTGCTTAACAACGGGCGGTAATCTGTGTTTGATCCTTTAGAAGTTCTGTTTTGCCTATCGCTTATCGTTCCATAACAAAGTACCATTGTCTGTTGTTCGTCGTTTGGCGTAATTTCGATGTCGATTTGCCTGATGACCCGGAACCTAACTTAATATTCAATAAGCAATGAAATGTTTATTTGATATTTCTTGCAAGGCGCTGGTTATGAGAAAAGGTTGATATCATTGCTCCGTAATAAAAATTATCATTCCCATCAATTAGGAAAGGAAAGGAAAGGAATTTGCATCAAATTTCCTTGCTAAATTTCGAAACGCAATTCTTTGTTGAGAAAAATACAAATTCGAACAAAGTCCCGAATATACCCATATTTTACGGATTACAGGATTTTCGATTGCTATGAGTGAATTTGGCCTCTTGTCACTAACATGTTTCCTATAATTGGTTGCAATTTATGATGGCAATTCGCCGGCGTTCGTCTTTGTGTGAGCTCATTTCATTGTGCAATCATGCATTATTCTTGTAGTATATGCAAATTTTCAAGGATAGAGGATACCCGTGAAATCTGTTTTGTCGATTCGATATTTAGAGGATGATTTTGTTGTTGTATTGTTTAAATTTGAACTGGCTGGCCTGTATATTTTGACAGGACAACTGCTGCCTACCTGATAAAAATATGAAATTAGACTGAGATTAATTATTCTTCTTCTTCACTCTTTATTATTTATTCTACGGATTATTCCAATATATTGCGAATACACTCGACAATTTTTATTCCTAACAAAGAAAAATTAATAATACACCCCACGTCACTTGAATATAAACGTGCATTTAATCAGAGATAAAAATATATCAAGTGGACTCTAGTGGTTAGTACGTAGGACTTCTGAGCAGGAGGTTCAGAGTTCGAATCCCAAAAAACCCAAAGTATTTTTCGCGGTAATTCCTCTCGCGAATGGGTGACAACGTTCCGTGAGTTATAACTTGTCACGGAAAGCTTCTAAATCCGGCCTTAAATGGAAGGTCCCTTCAATTTGTGTCCAAAAATATACATTCTTTCTTCTTCTTCTTCTTATGTCGTATATCCCCTTGTGGGTCCTAGGCCTGCGCCATCGCGTGCGGTTCCTGGCAATGAGCTTCAGCTCTCTCCAACTCTTCCCCAATTGCCGTGCCTCCTCCTTAACTGTTCTGCGCCATGTATTTCTCGGACGACCCTTTTTTCTACCATCCTGAGATAACGAATTCCATTGCATTGCGTAGTTTGCTATGGAACTGTCGCCTTTTCGGAGAGTATGACCAATCCACTGCCACTTCCGTCGTTGGATGGTTGTGCCTATTGGTTTCTAAGCCGTTCTCCGGTAGATATGTTCGTTAGAGATACGCTTAGACCAGAAAACCCTTAAGATGTTCCGTAGGCACCTATTTACGAACGTTTGTAATCTTTTTGTGATAGTAGCGGTCACCTTGCAAGCTCTGCACCCATACAACAGCAGAGGATTCAACATTTGAACCGGAACAGTCGTAGCTTGGTGTTTAAGCTGATCGCATTGCTGCGCCATATCATGGACATCATTCCAAACACTAATTTTGCTTTGCCGATTCGTTTGACAATGTCCTGTTCGGTTCCACCTTCGGTCGAGACAATACTCCCAAGATATTGGAAACTCTCTACTCTCTCTACCGGTTGTCCAGCAATATTAACTTGAGTTACTGAGTTAGTTCCGAGGTTGATGATTTTGGTTGTTCAAACCCACAACATTTGCCTCCCTTTCCACATTGTTGTTTTCATTTGGTGCAGCTCCATAATCCTGTGTGAGAGAAAACAAACGTCGTCAGCGTAGTCCAGATGTTTGAGTTGTGATGTAAGAGTCCAACGAATTCCACCGTTTCCAGTAGATAAAGCTGCGCGAAGCACATCGCTAATCACCAACAAAATAAGTAACAGCGATAGAATGCAACCTTGTTGTACCCCACTTTGGATCTCGAATTCCTCTGACAGCTTTCCTCTGTGCAGCACATGACATTTAGAGCCATCATATGTTGCTTTAATAAAAGCTATTAGCTTATCGGGTATACCTCTCCTGCGCAAGGTGAGCCAGATAAACTCACTGTTGACACTGTCAAACGCCTTCTCAAAATCGATGAACAGCAGGTGCAGTGGTGACCGGAATTCAACGCACTGTTCAATAATGATCCGCAGGCTGTGTATTTAGTCTACACAGGAGGAAACCGGCTTGTTCGACATCGAGTGTATCTTCCAGATGCTCCTTAATTCGCTCAAGTACTGCTTTGGCTATTACCTTTGCAACTGGAGGAAGAACGCAAATGCCTCTTCAGTTTTCGCACTCCATAAGACTACCTTTTTTAAGGAGCTTGACAATCATTCCCTTCTTCCGCTCGTCGGGGAAGCTTTCTGCCTCCCAAGCTCTCTCTACAAGAGGATATAAAAGCTCTTCTGATGAACGTTGGAGCGGCTAAGCTTACAGTTAAATTACATTTTGTGATTTTTTTAATCATCCTGATATTGTCTGGAAACAATGAACAGTTCTACGGAACAAAGTAGATCACAAATTTCTTATACTCTCACATGATCGACTATTTGCTACTTTGCCACTGTTACCTAATGACCCTAATTAATCACAACTCTGCAAAACTTTTCAAAAAAATGGCATTGAACAAATAATCTTGAAGAACAACCAGAACAACTCTTGGCAGTCCATTCTTTCACATAGTCACTTACAAGTAGACCGCCTTATGTTATTGCCAATGCAAAATCCAGGGGCGGTTTTTTGTTTGATTCTACCTACTGACAATTGATAAATTTGATGAATTTGTCTTCGATATCTGCCAGAGAAGTGACAGACGAAGCAAATTTTTCGTAGTTTTGTTGCGAATTTTTTTGCTTTCTGATCTTAAACTTAGTGACCGGGGGAGTTTTATTAATGCTTTTGTCAATTGAAACCAAGGAACTGCTACTGTTGGTTTGTCATATCATCCTTTAAAAATCGTCCGGAAACAATTGACGCAATTCAATTCGTACTGCATTACCGAAGTAAATGAATTAACAATTTTTTGTTTAAGGAGGGCGTTTACACCTTTTTCATGGGAAGGTAAAAGCAGCATTCTTAACACAAACAATGTGATAAGATTGACAAGCAATACTTTAGGTTGGGGTGGTTGTCGGCAGGAAGCCGACCCACTTAGATCAATAGATTGTCCATTGTGATAAGCAAGACTTTACTCTCAAAACTCTCAATCCTATTACGATTACACTATGTTTGTATTTCTAAAGAAATCTAAAAATTATCAAATGCTTTAAAAAAAGGTGTTAAACATAAAACGAAAATTGATTACTAAATGCCAGTCTATCAGCTGAAATTAGATGATCCCTAATAGCATATTTATCCTTAAATGAGAAAATCTAAAATTCGATAATTGCGCTAATGGTTTAATTAATAGCCAATTAAAAGGTACCGCCAAGGCACATCAAAAGAATTGATATTATATTCATTCAAAGATAAAGATAAAATCTGCCCACCATATTGTAGCGATATCCTTTTGAGATATGTATTCAATTATTCACCCTTTCCTCTAACCTTCATCAAATTCCATTCTCAAAATTCTCTTTGATGTTTTATGTATTGTTGTTATGCATCTAGATACATTTGTATCTGCATATGCATGAGAGTCAAATTAGTGCAAACAAAGTGATCTGGTTGCACATATTCTTTATATGGTATTTGATATCACATTGCTTAATGGTAACGAGTGTTGGGAACAAATCCTAATTTAAAGTTCGACAGTGTTTTCTTTCCTTTCTGAATCTGCGGATGCTGGGTTTTTGAAACCGTACTTTTTGTAACTTTGTTATGAGAAAGTGTACGAGAATTTTTTTCCAACCCAGTGATCCAGACGAACAACGCACGCCCATGAAACATGCACATGGTATTAATAAAATTAAAAAGAATGAAGGAAACATCCTTCCAGATGAAATGAAAATCTAATGTGACAAGTTTCCTAGTTTGTATTAGATCTTTTTTGACTACCTACTTTTGAATTAGATTTTTATTTAACTCTCACCTTTCTTTCTTACTATGACCTGAAACTGACACATAAAATGCTTTAAAATAAGAATTTCTAGTCATTTGGGAAATGAATAAAAAAAAATGCCTTGTCGTTAATTCCAACGCTCATTTGCAATGACATTTCAAGCGTCAGCTAGCTCCACTCCTTTACTCCTCCTCCTCCTTTAAGGGTCGTTTTCTTTATGAGACGGATCTACTTTCATATTCTTACTAGAGTTGTAAATGATTTCAACATTCACAAGTCTGCTGACCGGGATCAAATTTACTGCAATAGTTTTTTTAAGGGGCTTCTTCAAGGCAGGCATTACCATTAAGTTTAGCTTTTTCCTTTTTTTGAGGAATTTCAGTTTTAGAAGCAGTCTGGGCCTGGTACTACAGACAAATCCGGTACGATTCACTGTCGAGTTGTTGGCGTTCAAGAAAGACGTCAAGTAGCAGAAGGACCGAATTGTACTCTAGAGGTTTCAAGACATTTGAAAGCTCACTTACGTAATTATTTGCAATATTTTCTTGGTCAGGGTTTTTTGTAGTTTTTCCTGACAATAATGCATTGTTTAAAGCATTTGTACAGACGTTGCTTTTAATTTCGTGACCTTTTCCGTTTTGCTTTTTCAATGAATCAGAGAGAATTCTGAAATATATTGTAAATTACATTCCTTCGATTTTTCAATTTTAATAAAGGTCTTAAGTTTTCATATAAAAATGAAAACGCTGGTTGATTATCATTAGATACTTTAAATCAGGAGAAATCCTTAGCGGCCAACAGTACGATTTTAGAAGGTAACGTTCCACTGGTGATCTGATGGCATATCTCAACAAAAAGTGGAACAACTATGGTGGAAAAGCAAAGTGCAACATTCGTATATTTCCAAGGAATTCTACAAAGTCCAACATCAAACTCTAATAATTTTTACCGAATCTGCTTGATTGATTTATTATAACCACTTTTCTCACTGTTAAGTCCAGGTCGTATTAGACAGCTTAACATCTAATGTTCACCGCATAAATGCTGGTATTCCTCAAGGTTCTGTTTTGTCACCGACATTCTTTCTCATTTTCATTAATAATCTCCTGTCTGGTACTTCTAATCCAATTCATTCTTTTGCTGAATACAGAACTCTTCTCACATGAGTTCATACATTCTGCTCGTCCTTATTCTTCACAAGTGGAACTTTAACGACAACATATTTTTAGTTCTTAAAGTTATTATGTTCTGACCTTGTCAGCATAACAAGTTTGGGTATTTGGGTATTATACAATAAAGTAGAGTTCAACGGTTTGTTCAATCGTCTAAACGAATTATAAACCATCAACCTTTATGCATGAATGCCACTTAAATTAAAGAAACCAAAAAATGATTGGGCGGGGCTGTATGGGGGAGCACAGCCGTTGGTTTGACGTAAAACATCTATGTCAGCGAGTCAATTATAGTGTAATGGATTGAAATGAAAACGAGACATTGACTGCGAACTAAAAAACATAATTATGGATTTCGATTAAATTCGACGACAATTTTGTTTAACATTAGCCTGTGATATAAGAAATAAGATACATAAGCCTTAATATCAACATTAATGTGTCTTGTGAACGTACAATCTATAGTAGTAGTACCCAGTGATGTCGGTTCTGTGTGCACATAGTTTATGCCAAATTCGTCAGCTCGGAGACGTCTTCGACAGATGTGTGGGTGTTATCTTCAGTCGATATGTCAACTGGTACAGGTACAACAGCGGTAGAGGTGCTTGCGTTTTGCGAAGCTTCCGAAACAGTCTCGCTCTCTCGACAGCAGACATTATGGTACCTGTGCGTGGCCCAAAGGCTCCTCTTTCCAACGATATTGTAAATCAAATTCCTTCGATTTTTATTTTATTTTGAATTTTAATAAAGGGCTAGCTCAACTTGCCGTAACGCAAGCCATTCAGGGAGTCCTCCATTGGCAATGAGTCTTTATATAAAAAAAAAAACACATGAGTTAGCGCGCTAGCACGTCTGAGTTGTGAGCTACACTAAATAGAAAGGACTAAATAGACAGTGCCAGTTTGTTGAATCTGCTTGTTTTCCCTTCTACGCAACCCCATCCGCCATGACGCAAGCTCAACGTCTTATCAGCGAGCTTACCATATACGTTAAATAACGACACTTCCGTCTAAAAGACTACTAGTTAGGGAGTTATTAAGTCAAGACAATATAACTCATCATGACTTCCATATTTCGATTTTAAAGACGTTTCACATCAAAACTCGCTATTCCTGATATTCGCTTTCGCTACAAATGCTGCGTGAGGTTTAAGATTCCTACAACTTTGTAAGAAGTACTTCACTCTCTCAGGCCTTAATATTATTCACAAAGCGCTTTGTCTGGTCAGGTGCACCTTATTGGTTATAAACATATCACGAAAACTATCAATTCGATAAGCGGTGTATTCAGGTGCATCCCGCCTGTCTTCCAACGCATGGACATTGGAGTACTCGGGTCTACCATTAAGCCCATTTTCGAACATACCAACGTATAAACCAATTTATAGGTTCCTTCTATAGCAGCACATTCGATTATGTGTATGATCTATAGGCATTCAAGACGCATTTGCATAGACATCTTCTATTCCCCTCTCCTTGATTTTTTTTTGGCATTATACAAATCCCTTCTACACACGGTACACAATTGAAAAAAATTCTTGCAAAAATATCAACATCGCTTCCGTTACACATAAACTAAAAAAGTTACCAAAAAAATATCCCTTCTGCTCTTCATTATATCCTTGATATTCATTCATTCTTTGAATCCCTTTTTAAAATCCAACTGGAAGAAAGTTAGGGAAATATTTAGTACATAACAGCCTGTTGTTATTGGAAGATGTTAAAAGGGGAAGCGTTACGCGTGATTTTCTCTGGTTTCCCCTTGAATGCAATTGTTCATTTTGAAAATCCTCTCCTCTCTAGCCAATAGAAAGAGTGAATTACACAAAAAAAAAGATTTATCATAAGATTCTACATTCTTCGATCCGAGTCATCAAAATGAAAGAAATTTATAACACTTCTGAGCAAGCAATGAGGAGAACATTTTCTTGAATGAGCGGTAAGGAGTTGTTTAAAAATATGTCACCTACTTTTCGGTATTTTTTTTAGAAAATGAAAATATGTTTTCGCAGCACTAAGAGACGATTATTGGAAGTTAAAAAGGGACTTATGCAAAACAAGATAACTATGACAGACAGATACTGAAATAAGTATAAGGATGGTTGCTCGATGTTCGATTGAATTATACCTGAAAATTATTCAAATTTTAGAGCATATTTTCAAACGTGTATTTTTTACTTTATTCATTCTGGGAGATATGAATGCCAAAATAGGTAGGGAGCCAGTATTGAGGCATTACATTGACACCCATAGCTTACACGAGAACAGTAATGACAATGGCCAACGAGTCATAGAGATGGCAGCAAGCAATCATTTGGTCGTTGCGAGTACAAGGTTTGCGTGTAAAAATATCCACAAAGCCACCTGGAAATCTCCTGATGGAGCCACTTGCAACCAGATAGACCACGTGTTGATAGACCACCGCCACAACCCAAACCTGATGACGGTACGAATGTACCAAGGTGCCACCGGACCACTATCTTGTTGGTATGGTGCTCCGAGCGCGGATTGCATCATCAAGAAAGACAGCATCCGCGAATCAAATTCGAGTCAACACGGCTGCCCTTCGCAACGAAGAGACCAGAAATAACTACGGTGAAGCGACAGGAGTCGCCCTAAATGTAGGAAGATGCCGGGCATAGAAGAGAAATGGACACGCCTTAAGAATACTGTCATTAGTACTGCTGACTCCATCTTAGGCAGTAGTCGTAGAGATCGGAAGCAATTCATGAAATAATAGTGCAAGTATGGGAGGAAGAGTGGGCGCCGTGGCTCAACACAAATGGTCGCGAGAAGCTACGACCGCAACGGTTTGTCACGCAAAATATTATTATTATTATGGGAGGAAGAAGAAGTGATGCCAGAAGATTGGCGAAGAGGCATTCAGTGCCCCATACATAAGAAGGGAGACATCACAACATGCAAAAATTTTTGGTGGTATAACGTTGTTGAGTACCGCGCATAAGATTTCTCCTCCATCCTTCAAGACATAGCCGTATGCTCTAAAGTCATCATTTGTCCATACCAGTAAGGCTTCATTCCAGACAAATCAACAACTGATCATATTACACCCTTAGGCAGGTGATGGAAAAATGTCTAGAGTTTAAAAAATCACTACACCATCTTTTTATAGACTTTAAAGCCACCTATGAAGTAGAAATTTATAAAGTCGGCATCCCAAATAAACTGACACCACTATGTAGGTTGACCATGACCAATGTTATAAGCCAAGTAAAAATATCCGGATCACTATCGAGCCCATTCAACATCTATAACGGGCTCCGACAAGGGGATGGACTGGCCTGCGTCCTCTTCAACCTGGCGTTGGAGAAAGCGATCCGAGTCTCTGCGAAAGGATCAATACTCTATAAGTCCATACTGGCTTACGCAGACGACATCGACATGTTTGGTAGAAACCCAAGAGCACAGAGCAGTCTTTGTATTTACATGACCATCGCCAACGAGGGCATAATGTCACGGTCCTCTTCAGAGATGAATTGTACAACAGTTGGCGACCATAATTTGATGTACTAGTATTAACTCATTGGTATAAGCTGTGCCTATATTACACCGATGCCGATTTAGGAGATGACGGCAACCGGTTGTTTGATGCGCAACTCTTCGCCGAGCACATAATCGTACAGGTAACATCAGGTGACTCCAGTAATTTACCAAAATTGGTAACACCACAGACACCTCGGATGTTACCAATACTATGCTCTATCCGAATTTGGTTAATAAACCACAGCCACTACGTAGGTCAAGCCCAGAACGAAGCTGGGTCCTCAACCAACTCAGCTAAACTCCAAGGAGACCAACCACATCTCTGGGCAAAAACCAACTCCCGTAGTACCAACGCGCATTAAGATCTGATATCAAAGGCCTCAGCTCGTTCTGTATGAGTGCCTTGAAAGCACATCGTCCGGAAACTCGAACCACATCATACCGAAGAGCACAGGAAGCTTTCATACAGATCGAGCGGGCGGAACGAAATCTAGGGCTACACTTATGGAACATGACAGCGAGGCCGTTAACTATTTATAACTATTTTTAATAAACAAGGGAAATGGAAGAAAAACGACAATGCTTCCTTTTTTAATTAAATTTAGAGCAAAAGATATTTATTTTTATTTCCTCGAAAGACAGTCGAAAGACAGACAAATAAAACCTTTTGTAAGTGAAATGCTAACAAGAAAAGCGGCATATATTGACCACAAATAGGGGCAGCAATTGTGTAGACCTTAAATAAATAACATAAATGCTAGAGGGATCAACGATGAATGGGATTTATATTCGGCTCATTACAGGATCACGAATATAAAAAAGATGGGCACAAGTACAGAAATCAATAAAAAGACGACTTGTGACTTTTTCTTTGGTCACAAATTAATATTCGTTCGGGACTATATCGTAAATTATTTTATTTGCTTATGTTGCGCCGCTTATCCCAATAAGTAACCACCACACATCAATGCCAAGGAGATGTGCCTATGGGTCAGATTACAGGAGACAAGAAGTGGTGATTTTTGATCACCTCATTCCATTCTCTTGGATTTTTGGCGATTTTGATTGTTCTATAGATTTTATTTGGTTGCAAATTTCTTAAAAAACATCTAACAGATGTGCAATTATTGTCCTGCTTTGATGTCGTGATATGATGTGACCAAATATACTTTGACATCGGCATCGAACGTGCCATCCGGTTGAGGGAAAATTCGTCACACTGACCCATTTCTTTCGCATTATATTTCATTTGAAATTTCCATAGAATTTATCACCTGAAAGTTAGGCATGAAATTATGAAACTATTACCGCAGATAGATAAATAGCGAACTGAGGAATGATATGCATTGCAGTCAGGATATTTTTCATAAAAGGCAGATGCTGAATTGTTTTTCATTTTTCATTTAATTCATAATTTTCGCTTTACTGGGAAAGACTTCATTCATAACGAGTTGAAAAAGACCTCTGTCTTTATTTTACAGTTTCACTAAATAGCGTTAGAAAGAGTGTCTTTTTCTGGTATATATATATATATATAGCTATGTACAATGAACGCTTCCATACACGGACTCAACATACGCAAATTCTCTTATACACGATTCCTTTTCAAATTCTCTGTATAACTTCGCGTAGCCGTGTGTTTGTTTGTTTGTCGTGGAATCTTGCAATCAATTTTTAAATCACTTCCCAAAGCCCGATTTTATTTGGTTCCATGACATTTTCTAGAAAAACATTTGGAAAAACATTTTCTCGAAAAACATTTACTCGAATCGCCATCGAACGTGCCAATAGGGCCTTGTGGGCCAGCAGACGCCTCTACGGCAGAGCTAAATCTAAATCTGTTAATGATATATTGGATGTATACTCTGATGGTGAGACCCATTATCACGTACGCGGCCGAAAGTTCTTGAAGTGACAACGGCAAATAAGCTTTAGAAACTACAAAGAAAGGGAGGAAAGGTGGTTGGTCGAGTACCTAGTACTATCACTGCCTTGGATGATCAGATTTCAACTGGTCAGACAGACAGTACCCATTGAAATGGGAAGAATCGGAATCAAGGCATTTGGGTTACATTGGGCACCATCGAGAGATGCATTTAAAGTCGAAGACTTTCCAGAATCGCCAATAACAACCAAAAGAATTATCCTCTCAGAGGCTTCAAGGATCTTCATCATCGCAAAAATCATCTTTCAAGAGTTTTTCAAGGGTGCTCGGACTATCGTGGGACGAGGCAGTACCAAAATCAGTCGCTGAAAGATGATCAAATTATCGGAAGAATCTGGGTTTCTTAGAAACAATCAAAATCACTCGTTGGATGGACTATCAAACATGTCGCAACAATCTTCAGATACACGGCTTCAGCGACGCATCAATAAAAGCCTATGCTGCGGTCGTATATGCTCGCACCACATCAGAAGATGGATCAGTAAAAATTACCATCTTAGCAGCGAAAACCAAGGTCGCTGCACTTAAAACCGTCAGTCTACCGCGTTTGGAACTACTATGAGCCAGTGTGTTACTAGCCAACTTCATGCACAAGATCGTCCAGTCACTCAATCTCCACGATATACAACAGTTCGCATGGACTGATTCGCAAGTGGTTCTGGGATGGCTCCGCAGCCCTCCCAGCCGATGGAAAACATTTGTGGCGAATCGCGTTTCGCAAATCCTCGATCATCTTAAACCCAATGAATGTCAATATGTTGATACTCGACACAACCCCGCAGATTGCGCGTCTCACGGCATCCACCCGTCGCTGCTTCACGATCACCGTATTTGGTGGAGAGGACCTAAATGGCTATCGAAACACTCGGACACTTGGCCAACACACATACTTTATTGATATTTAGGGAGCTTTTGACAACGCTACCTTTGACTCGATGTGCAAATCTGCCGAGTCGGTCGATGGAGTCGAACCAACCTTAACCAGATGGATTCACTACATGCTTTCCCGCCGGCTTTTTCAGACAGGCAAGAATATGGATGATAAAGTTACGGTCGAAGTGGCCAAGGGATGCCCACAAGGTGGAGTCCTTTTGCCGCTTCTATGGTGCCTTATCGATTCTTTGCTCGAAGAAGTTGGTCAATTAGATATACTCATGCAAGCTTATGCGGACGATGTATGTCTTATTTCATCCAATAAATTCATCATGGCCGCCTGTATAAATCTAAATACTGCTCTGAATCGGTTGGATAATTTATGTAACAAGAATGGACTATCAGTAAATCAGAGTAAGACTACTGCAGTTTTATTTACTCTCAAGCGTGAATTCGATGGTCTTATTCCTCCTGTACTAAAGGGTTTCACTTTGCCAATCTCCAAGGAAGTCAAATATCTAGGAGTAATTCTAGATTGCAAGATGTTGTGGAAGATTGACCTGGAATCGAGCATATCGCAAGCTCAGTATACATTTATTTAATTGGTAAATCATGGAGGCTAAATCCAAAAATGATACACTGGTTGTACTAAACGATAATCAGACCCATTCTCACCTATGCGGCAGTTGTATGGTGGCCAAGAACTTGTCTGAAAATGGCAAATAACAACAAATTGCAAAGGGAATAACTGCCTGGGAATAACTCTCAATAAACTGCTTAATCTGCCACCTCTGAATAAAGTTATTCAGATGGAAGCGGTAAAAGCTATGTGCCGACTTCCCAAGAATAAGGTCTGGCATTAGGAGCATAAAAGTGGGCATGGAAACATATTCCAAAAGGTTTCAGAACAAATTCCTAGGGTTCTGATGCCTGTGGACAGTAATGTACCATTTCTTATGTTCAAAAGAGGATATAAAGTTCAATACCGTAGCAGGGAAAGTTGGAAAAATTCAACTGAGATCCTTAGGGAATTCGGACCTATATTCCACACTGACGGTTCTCTTTCCGATTAAGGAACTGGTGCAGGTTGGTTCTTAGATGGGAATTCTAAGGTGTCATTCGCACTCGGAGAATGGCCAACTCTTTTCCAAACAGAAATATTTGCTATTTTACAAGTTGCCAACTGGGCTGTCCCAAAAGAGGTACAAGGACGAAACTTTGCAATATGTAGTGACAGCCAAGCTGTTCTACTAGCACTAGAATCACCTTGTGTCAATTTGGAAATTGTTCTAGAATGTAAGACAAGGCTGAACTCTATTTCAATATGGAAGTTCGTCACTCTTATCTGGGTTACCGGACATACAGGAATAAAAGGAAATGAATTTGCTGATGCACTAGCAAGAAGTGGATCTTCCAAAACTCCTACTGGTCCGGAATCAATGTTAGGCTTAAATCAGGTAAGCTTAAATATTGGTATTCGAAGATTTATGGAAGCCGAACCGGAACAACGTTAGCACTCTATAAATACATATAGAACTACCAAGCACTTTGTGGATAGGCCGATCAAAAACACCGCTAAGCTCCTTTTGGGAATATCCAGAGGGAACTGTCGGAGCATGGTCGGTTTACTTACAGGACATAACCCGACTGATAGTCATATGTTCAAGTTGGGAATATTTACTGGATGCAATATGCAAGTCTTGTCTGGAGGAAGAAGAAACAATTACACATTTCCTTTGTAGCTGTCCTGCTTTCTCCAGGTTACGGATGAACGTTTTTGGAAGGGATATAATAACGATCGAAGAGCCTCGGTCATTGAAACTAGAACAAGCCCTTCGCTATCTTGAAGTAACGAAGAGATTTGAATAGTGAACTCACTCGGAACGAGTACAACGGACCGACGCGACGGTCTGGTGTCTGGTCTGGTTTTTCTCAGACTATCACACCAACCGACTATAACTATATAAGGTATTTGTCACTTTATATCACCAAAATAAGAATAATTTTCGTTTGGTAAAATATCGGCGAAGCACAGTCACAGCCATCTTGTTACAACAGCTGTCATTGAAAACGATTCAATTTTGGGACCAAAGAGGTTTCAATCCCATCAATGTAGAAATTGCAATTTGACTTTCATTAACAGACATAGTCCAATAACAATTTAGTTAGTAAATGCCCACAAAACAGTGACCTTTTCTTAATGCAATGGTCCTTTGCAAATATCATGTGGATTCGTGGATGCAGTAGAAGTGCATACTATGCATAATATTCATATTCGAGTTACATTCTTGTAAAAATGTCTACAACACATCAACGCGATAAAGATGACAAATTTATAATGCGTACTTAGTGTCATGCTATTGTATCTACTCGTATCTGCTGTGACACAGTTCTAGCGGCGCATTCTCCGATTTCATGCCCTACCAGCGACGTTATACGTCAAGTTCGGTACAAATACAAATGCAAATTTTCATTTATTTATTTTGTTGTTTTCGCACAATTAGAGGGTTAATGCCGATTTGCATAAATGTGACGATTGCAAGCTGTTAACGTCGAACGCAGAGACCATAAAGCCTTAGGCGAAGAAGAAAACCTGATGTAAGATGACGTCGAACGACAAACGTCACAAGACGTAGCAATGGTAGACCACATCAACAGCCTGAAGGGTGCATCTATGGTTCGTTTGGCAGAAGGGAAATTCATTTTCTTCAAATTGTAGTGACATACTTTTGCAGAAAGTGCAATTTTTGTGCACATTTTGCAAGTGAATATTTTATTTTGAGGTAGAAAAGTAGCCAGTAAGACTGTATAGTACTTTAAATTTCATAAAAGAAAATTTCTTAACGGTTAATGGAACAGTGTTCTGCAAGAATAAATTTGTCGGAAAGTTTTTTTTTTGAATATCATCATCATATGTTGCTCTACAAGAGGGGTCCGGTACAGGCCTCCCGCAAAAAGTCACTCCACCGGTCCCGATTTCCCTAAACTCTGGGCGTACTGGTCTACGTCATTCTTTGTGCGTAGGCTTGGCCGGCCTCACTGTCCTGTTCCAAAAATCCTAGCACAAAGGACTTTTCAAGCAAGATGCTCTTCGCTTATGCGAGCTAGGTGTCCTGCCCACCGGGACCTAGCGAGCTTAATTCTCTTAATTCTCATCCGGTCATTATAGAGTCTCCGGAATCCGAACCGAAAAAAATCGAAAAACTTGTCAAGGCTCATTTTTACTTTTATTACCGCTGCACACCTTCAATTAATTTACTTAGATTTTTCCTTAAAAACAAGGGATGATTTTCTACGTCCGGTTTAAAATAACTTTTTTGACTTTGATTTCTTCTGTTTCAATATTTATTTAAATTCTTTTTTTGTTTCTCGTCTTTAGGAAAACATCCCCAAACCATCACACCATCAGTTTTGGGTGTTAGCCTTAGAAGAAATTTTCCGGTAAGTCTTTTGTTTTTTGTTCTTTTGTTAAATGATTCTTCCATCTCCAACATATAACTTGAATTTGAATTCATTGCATCCATAAACCTTGAATTCAAAAAAAAAAACCCTAAGCCCAAAGTAAGCGTTTTGCCATAATCTTTGGCGTTTGTACTGGATATAAGGCGTTCGCTAGGTTTGTCGGCATTTTTTTCTGTTGCTTGCAAAAGACATTCTGCAAATTTAGATTTTTTTAGAAATTTGAAGAAGAAGAAGTTCGAAATTTCGCTTACTCCTTTGTCATCGATATGGAATAAATCCTTTCAGTTATTTCTCTTGATGGCTACTCGTACCTACTCTGTACATCAAGTGTCAGGTGAAAGAAAATTGGAATAGCGAAACATTTCTTTATATTAGAATTAATGAAGGGAGATGTTTATTTGTTGATAATTGTTATACATGCCATGAATAAGCACAATACTTGTTGAAAAAATTTACCCAATCTCTCACAAAACACAAACGCATCTTAGTCCTGCATAACGAATTTCATACGAATCGGTTGAGAAATGGCCCAGTCCACAAAATTCCAGACTCTATTGGCCAGATCCCACATACCGAATTTCATACAAATCGCTTGAAAAAATTGCTTGGTCCACAAAATTCAAGACCCTACTGGCCAGATCCCAGAATTTCCACAGGAACAAGGGTTATAGTCGCATCTTAGTCCTACATAGCGAATTAAATACAAATCGCTTGAAAAAATTGCTTGGTCCACAAAATTCCAGACCGTATTGGTCAGATCCCAGAATTTCCACAGGAGCAAGGGTTATAGTCGCAAAATATTCCTACATACCGAATTTTATACGAATCGCTTGAGAAATGGCTTGGTCCAGACCGTATTGGCCAGATCCCAGAATTTCCACAGGAAATAGTCCCATCTTAGTCCTACATACAGAATTTCATACGAATAGCTTGGGAAATGGCTTGATCCACAAAATTCCAGACTCTATTGGCCAAATCTCAGAATTTCCATAGAAACAAGTCTTATAGTCGTATCTTAGTCCTACATACTGAATTTCATACTACATACTAGGTAATTGCTTGGTATTCGTATTCCGAATACAAGCGACTAAGCTCCCTCTTAGCCATGCATCCATCAACGTACACTGTTCCACCTTGGATTAGATGACTGAGGATAGTACAAAATCCGTCGCCTCAAACCCTTCTTACCTTACCCGGGCTTCGAACCGACATGTTACATCGTAAGAAGGCGAAGTTAGAGTATGGCATGATTGTCATATAAATTAGATTCGTTCGCTCACCTTACACACCTGTCTCATTGCATGGATTGAAGATTGTTTATGGAAACGCATCATAAAACTTGTTTTGAATGCAATATTATTATTCATAGGATTCTATAGCCTGGCATATCGAACTAACAGCTTTAATCAAGGACGGGTCGAGAGCCTATAGACACTATAATCAGATGAAGAAAATGGTAATAGATTGGTAGAACCTTTCGTCGCGACAAAAATTCCATTGCAAAACATGCCATGAAATGGAATCTACTTAAAAAAAATTGGCAGAAGATGGGTTCGCGCTATAGGTAAACATGAAGTAGAAGAGTAGTTGGGGAATCTAGAGCGGTATGAAGATATGAATGAGTTGAAGCAAAGTGTATAGAGATATTAAGAGGAACGAAGTAGAACAAAAATTTATATACAAAAATGAATGGGTTTCGCCATTGAAATGGGCTGTACACTCAGTTGTGTAAGTGCATTCTCAACTTTGGTTTTGTATCATATTACATAAGAACTGGTTACGCACTCAACTGCTTTACAGCTTAACTCAACTCAAAACAAAGAATTTTATTGGTACTTCGTAAGTCGTTGTGTGCACATCGCACCAACCGTGCGGTACGGCTGCTATGCTTTCACCACCAAATGGGGAATTTCACCACAAATTCGAATCTCCGATTAGAGAATTCAGAAGAAAAAATTTCTATTTTAAAATTCTCTACATTAATTTTGCGTGCACGGCTGTCTATGGCTGGCTGGGTGGCTGGTGGAATCTTGCGATCAATTTTTAACGCACTTTCTAAAGCGTGATTTTCCTGAAATTCAATATCGGGCAATACAATACAATACAATATTTTTACAATACTTTCTATTGAAATTTGGAATGGGGGCTCCCATGCAAAATATTTTTTAATTCACCCGATTTCCTTTAAATTTTATACACATGTGTATCCCTGATGGACAACACTTTTTATAAAAATTTAGTAGAGGTCGTGACCCTGGGGCGGGTTGGCTCCCATATTTTTTTTTTTTAAAGTTACTCGATTTTTTTCTGTGTGTCTGTGGTTGGCTGGGTGGCCGGTGGAATCTTCCGAATTATTTTTATCGCACTTCCTAAAGCCCGATTTTCTTTAATTTTTGTACACATGTATATTTCCGGTGACAATACTTTCTATTGAAATTTGGAAGTTATCCGGCCCCGGTTTCGGGGGGCTCCCATTCAAAAAAACAATTTGTAATAAACCCGGTTTTCTTAAAATTTTCTTCAATTGCGGAGCCCAAAATTTTTGTTCTACTTCGTTCCTCTTGAAAACTCTATACTCTTTGGTTGAAGGGAGCTAAAGCACTCCAAACACGATGGCCCGCAATCGTCTGTTGGCCCCCTAAAACGATATAAGTAAGTTAATGATTACTTGAATAGTTGTAGAATTTACCTTTTTTTGTATAAGGTTTTTTTAACTGCATGTTACAAAGGAAAACTAATTTCGTTGCACCCGAAATGTAACAGAAGTTTCATTTATTCAAATTAGGACAATTCACTACAAATTACCCACATGCACATCCTTTACAATTAGTTCATATGGGATACACTGAATACCGGCAATGTATACAATACAAGCGAACATGCGAGTTACCTGCCCCCAAATTCAGTCAAAAAGAAACTAATGATCACAAAAGGTTGCTCGAAAAAACCGGTGAATATCCTGTACTGAGTTAAACGCCCAAACCCGCGTCATGACAAAAGAAAAAATGTCCTAGTTTCTATGCCTGTGGTCACGGGCATTATTTATTAATTACGCTGCATACAGTACCCAACAATTGTTACTCATACACAAGTAACGACATGGCTTGTATGTAGAAAAGAGAGGGAGTTAATTTGCACATTTAGTCGACGGTCAGCGACGCACGCGCACCATTCACCACCAACCCCATATAATCAACCCCTATAATCAAGACCTTCAATGGTCATAACTTTTATAGCCGTAGGATACTTACTGCAATTTAGTTGTTGGTCTGCTTTCGCTGCAATTGAAAATTTTTGGGTGCGCATATGGTTTGTTGTTACCACAACCGCGCACTTTATGAATTCTCCAGGACTCGAGTGAAGAATTTTTATCTAAAGTGGCAATCAGCGGAACTAAAAAAATATGTTAATTTAATAATCGTTGTTGCTCACTACTCCAGGTGTGGGGACGTCTGATAGCCGATAGCACGAGTCACCATATGGTGATGTTTTTGAAAGGATGGCTACAAAACACAATACCACAATGGAAACTCCTTGTCATCACCTACGCATGAGGAATTCGTCAACCCTTCTATCATGTGTTTAGTTGCGGCTTGCGTGGAATCTTCAGCAGCATGAAAACTGAGCGATAAGGATCTTTTAAGGAAGCATTATAGTGTTAAAGGAAGGATTCTCAGACATGGACACGGTATGAGGAATTATGCAAATTTTTCTTACAAAGCGAAACGATGCGCTTTGTAATAACACACTTTTGAGTGTCCCTAAGCTGAATGCAATAAAAAATGCTATGGGTCTTTATGGCTAAGCAGAAGAACTTATTGTATAAAGTCTTGTAAACTATTAATAAATGCCAGTAAAGATTGAAAACAATTGATACACGATGTGTAGAAGAAGATAGAATGATAAGACCTACAAAAGAGGGAGTGAGTTCTTTAAGTTTATAAGAACAGTAATTGCTTTTTCGTTTGCTTTTGCAACAAAATCCACTCTATCCTAAATTCATTAATGTCTTTACCGTCTTAAAATATTCTTCAGACATATTTGGATGCTTTCGTTTAAGATAAACAAAAATTGAAAAAGCAATACGGAAAACGATCACCAAACTTAAACAACACTAATCCAAATGCTTTACGAGTTATCAATGGACATATGGTCGGGGAAAAACTACAAACAAACCTTGACCAAGAAAATATTACAAAAAATAACGTACGTGTGCCTTCAAAAGTCTTGGAAGCTCTATTGAAAAATTCAGTCCTTCAGGAACTAGTTGAGTAGTTTGGGGATCTGCATTGCTATTGGTCGGGAAACTATTGATTGCTCGAAAATTGGTTTGCGCCACTAGCGCAACAATCAAGTTAGTGATGTAGTGCTTACTTTACCTACTAGTGGTGATCCCCGGGCAATTATGTGAATAAATCCTTATATATGTAGGCTAAAATTGCAAGTGCGAACGGTCTAGCGTTTCTAGTATAGGTAACGTGAGCTTAGCACTCGGCGGTACCGAAAAATACCCGCTACTGAAACCGACACAACGCCTCGGATAAGTAATGATCGAATAATGACGACTTTTGGCTATTTTACCCGGACTAAGATTGATTTCTGGAATGTGAGAACGCTCCTTGACTCAGGAAGTGAAGGACCTCAAAATGCCAGATTTCATTAACTGGAACGTGAGTTTCTTCGATATAATTAAGGCATACTTGGAGTGAGTGAAGTAAGATGGCTCGGACGCGGAAGAGTACCAATTCCCAACGTGTAACACTGTGCTACTCTACTCCGGCAAACCCTTCGACAGTTCCTGTGTATCTGGAGTGGGTCTGCTGCTAACGCCAACAGCACCTAATTTCTTGGCACCCACATGGTAATAGGATCTTATCGGTCCCATTTGGGACTAGAGTACCGCACGTCACGATCATACATTATTACGAATCAACGAATCCCTCGACTGAGGATGATAAGGACCATTTCTATAATCAGCTAAGCGCTGTTATCAACGCAACGCCGAACTGAGATATCGTCATCGTGATGGGGGGGGGGGGGGGACTTGAATGCCAAGGTAGGCAAGCAACGACAATGACGCACTTACAGATGTGATTGGGAAGCCCGACCTCGGCGAACAAAATGACAATGGTGGAAGATTTGTTGATTTCTGCAACACCAACCACCATATGTCATAGGAGGCACCATGTTTAAGCAATAGACCTGCCATAAAGTTAGGTGGGTTTCAACTGACAGGCAATCAACGTCCAACCAAATCGACTATGTGGCGATCAGCCGACGTTTTAGGAGCTGTCTTTTAGACGTCCGACTTTGGTATGGTACGGGATCATCATCATCATCACCTTATGGTAGCTACTGTCCCATTACGTACTGCATCAGTTCAAAGGCTCCGCAATGCCTAGGTATAACATCGACCGGCTAGAGATCCCCTCAGTACGGCAACAATTAAGGGATCATTTATCGCAAGAAGTGGAGGAAATCAGAAGCTCACTGCCGACAACAATTCAAGAACATTGGAAAGCTGTGAAAAATGTTTTCACTTCTGGAGCGGAAAGTATTGTTGGAAGAAGCCAGGCAAAGCACAGCACGTGGCTTACCGAGGATACCTGAAGGCGGATTGAAGAACGTAATCTACTTAAAGCTCGTATTGTAGATACCCCAGCAGCAGCAAGGATCGAGCTGGAGTCCATGTATTGAAGAAAAATGAGAGAAGTGCAGCGTAGTCTAAGACGTGACAAACACCCTGGCCTTAAAAGCAGAGGAAGCAGCGAGCAGGTGCGATAGCAGAATCACCAAAGAGCTGACAGGTGGTCACCGCTCTAGCCAACATCCGGTGAAAGGCCTAGATGGTGCCGTACTCGTTTCAGATGACGATCAGCTCAAGCGATGGAAGGAGCATTTTTCTACGGTCCTCAATCCGTATATTCGCCAACTATATGCATCCAAATCAAACGGAGCTGCCGAAAGAAACAATTTCCAGAATTCACACTTCAACTCCCAGTAAAGATGTGATCGCTACCGCAGCCGTTCCATGGCAGAATGTCAAACTGATCGACTTGAAAGATATAGTGGCATAAAGGAACTAACTATTTCATTATGTTATGAGAAAGCAAGATGTTAACGTCCATTGCATACCGCTGTTGTCAGTCATAAGAACGCCACGAATATAACACCAAAAATAGTATTGGTGAAAGTATGCAGCCTTGTCGCACATCACTTTGGATTTGAAAATCATCTGACACCACGCCATTGTGCAAGACATAAAACTTAGCACCCTGATAGGTGGCTTCAATAACAGCTATAGGTTTCTCCGGTATGCCTCTCCTGTTCAACGCTCATTATGTGGGATATTCTGGAAAATCCCCAGCGGAAACCTGCGTGTGCGACATCGGGTATTGTTTTTTATTTCCCTCCAGCACTATTTTTGCTATTGTTGTGAAGATTGACTGTGAAGATTCTTTTCTTAGGAAGTTTGATTGTTATTCCACTTTTCCAAGCATTCCTTGGGATAGAGTTCAGAACTTCTGCCGATGTACTTAGCCGTGCTTGGAAAATTTTAACGGAAATGCCATCAAGTCCCACCGCTTTGTTTTTTCTTAATGCTTTGATTACGATTTGGATCTCAGCCAGTTTAAGGCCGCTACTTTGCATATCCCCCCACATCCTGAGCTGGTCCTCATCTGATGCTAGCATGCAGATGGATAAACTTCTTACCGGATGTAAATACCTGGATGTAATTTGGAACTCTAATCTAATAAATTTTTCATGCTGTACTGGGTGCCTAGCTCATTTTTTTCTATTACTGTGATTGTTGTTATTTGAGTTTTCAATACGATACCGTCTTCTATCTGTGTCAAGTTTTCTATAGATAGCCAGGTGCTCCAGTGTTTCTGTCTTTTACTCAAAGGCCTAGCTTCTCGCGACCATTTGTGTTGTGCATGTATATTTTTGCACACAAATGGAAGGGACATATCATTGAATTGAGAAGCTTTCCGTAACAAGTAATTACTCTCGGACGAAAGGCAGGACCGTAAAAAATACTTTTGGTGCTACTTAAATACAAATACTTAACTAGGTCAAGTAGAAATCAGCTA
Source organism: Nephrocerus scutellatus (assembly GCA_947095585.1). Taxonomy (NCBI): domain Eukaryota; kingdom Metazoa; phylum Arthropoda; class Insecta; order Diptera; family Pipunculidae; genus Nephrocerus; species Nephrocerus scutellatus. The sequence continues at coordinate 113,696,848 of OX352763.1, forward strand.
AGTGCATCTTAACAATCCCCTGTCATTCTGGCGGAAACATTCTTAATTAAAAACACATTTGCTGGATCCCCTGTCGATTGTGATTCCCATCTACTTTTAACGAAACCCAAATAAATGCTCATCTCATTTAGTGGTGGGAGTAAATAAAGTGATCATGTTGCCGTTCAAATCACTTCAGTGGTAGTCGCCCTTTTATCGCAATATTACTCCGCACAAGTACTATTCTCTAGTGACCATCTGTTCAGTGCCTGTGTAGAACTGTGACTCCTGCCATCATCTACATATACGACATATTGACTTTATGTATTAGATTATGGTAAAAACTATTCCTCTGAGATTTGTAGTACTTTTCGCAAATCCCCAAACCACAATATGCAAAATGACAAATGGAAAAAAAATATTGTCCTTACAGCTAAAATAACATTCTCTGGCGATCCTTGGGCAACATTGTTCCGTCATGTCACACAAATGGTCATCAATATTACAATAGCCCTCCGTACGACTACGACACAACATATTCAGAGTCATTTTTCGACACTCTGAAGATATGCCGTGTCATTTATTATTTTTTGTAGTTGTGTTACGGTCACTCAAGCATCGATAACCTCAACTGTCTGAGAGAAGTACATCGGAATACCATTGGAAAATGATTAATTATTGGATTACATTCATATTTTTGATGTATGCAAGATTTTTGGTCGAAATGTTTGTCATTTGCAAAAAATATCATGCAATTTTTCTATCATCAATCAATTCTATATGTCTCAATCGCTATCCAAACGATTAGAGATTCCAAATGAGTCGACAATAGAAGTCAGATGCACTCTATTTCTAAATTTAACATAAAATAGGGCTCAGTCAAAAGCCAGATCAAATTTAGACTAAACTGAAGTTGTCCGTTTTTGTACGTACACGGAACAACGATCAACAAAAGGGCACTTACATTAATTGGGTTTATCATGAAGTTTTCAAAAGAAAGTTTCTCAAGTCAGACATTTTAAAGACAATCAAATGTCTGACTTAAGAACTTTGAAATTTTGTAACTATAACTATAACTTGTAACTTATTATAAACAACAATGCACAATATCGAACGATTATCACCATTTACATACGCGTTGTTCGTGGTTTAGTTAAAATCGAACATTAAAATACCGGTCAATTTTGAATGTGTTCATTGTTAATTCGGTCTTCAGTTTTGTTATTTACACTCTCCTATGAATTGTGACAAGTAAATTTCTTGCTCTAGAGGAAATTGTGAATCCTCAGGAAACGAAAAGATAGAGCTGGGACGTTGTAGATTGTCCCTACTACTACCAGAATATACTTCAACATCATCGTTGAAGAGCGGCGTAACCAATGGATTGAATCAGCTTTGTCTTCATCTGGACTGACAAGACAAGATCTATATTGCCAAGCAGAGCTTACGTAAGATTGGCCAAATTTGACAGATAGCACCGCTAATGTGCACGATGGAGTTTCAACCAGTGCAAAACCAAAGCAAACCAAACCCTTATTAGAGAACTGGATTTGCTGTCCATTTATCAGTATCTTCTGAAGCAAGTGACTATATAAAGGGTGATGAATTTAGAGGTATCGGATTTTAAATTAAAATACAACAAATATTCAAATTGATTGGGCAATCTTTATTATTTTTGTTTAGAAACATTCATGACATTTATTTTTTGAAGTTAATCCCTTTCAAATGTTGGCTGCAACTGCGCCGTAATTCGGCCATCCGTAAACACCAATTTTGAATGACTTGCTCGAGGACTTCGGTCGGTATCTCGCGAATAACTTGAGTAATGTTGGCTTCCAATGTCTCAATCGTAGCTGGTTTATCCACAAAACATTTAGACTTAACATACCCCCACAAAAAAAAGTCCAAAGGTGTGATATCACACGGTCTTGGTGGCCAATCCACCGGTCCGAAACGAGAACGCAGTAAATGCATTGTGTCACGGGTTGTATGGGATGTAGCGCCGTCTTTTTTGAAGCAAATGTCGTGGAGATCACGGACTTCAATTTCCGGCATCAAAAAGTCGTTTACCATGGCGCGATAGCGTTCGCCATTCGCTGTTACATTGGCGCCAGCCTCGTCTTTAATTAAATATGGGCCGATGATTCCTCCAGCCCATAGGCCGCACAAAACGGTAATTTTCAATGGATGTAATGGCAGTTCTTGAATGGCTTCGGGTTGCTCTTCAGACCAAATACGGAAATTTTGCTTATTGACGAAGCTATTTAGCCAAAAATGCGCCTCAACGCTGAACAAAATTCGGGTCCCAAAATACGGATCTTCGGCGAGTTTTTCAAGAGCCCAACGACTGAAAGTATGACGCTTTGGAAGGTCGGCCGGCTTCAATTCTAGGACTAGCTGTATTTTATATTCGCTCTCAAACCAAGATCTCTGCGTAAAATTGCCCAAGTAGTGCCATAAGATAGGCCAAGTTGTTGAGAACGGCGCCGAATCGATTCTTCCGGGTTTTCGGCAAAACTCTCACTTACAGCCGCAATATTCTCTTCATTTCGGGCTGTACGTGGTCTAATCGGTCGAGTATCATCCAATAATGTAAAATTATTCTCAAATTTGCCGATGGTATGCCGAATAGTGCGCTCGGTAGGACGATTATGTACACCATAAGTTGGCCTTAGCGCGCGATGAACACTTTTCACAGAGCGTCGATTTTCGTAATACAATTGTACGATTTGTAAACGTTATTGAGGCATTAGTCTTTCCATGATGAAATATCAATGAATACTGAATAAAATTATGTATCTAGTTTGACAGTAGTCACGCGTGACATGTCAAAAACATCCTATTTGAAAAAGTCCCTCCAATATGAGCACCCTTTATATATAGTTGTAGTGAGTTGGTGTGATAATCTGAGAAAAACCATACCAGAGCGCTTAGACCTTCGGTCCATTGTACTCGTTCCCAGTAAGTTCACTATTCAAATCTCTTCGATCGTTACTATATCCCTTACAAAAATGTTCATCCGTAGCCTGGAGCAAGCAGGACAGCTACAAAGGAAATGTGTAGTTGTTTCTTATTCAGTCAAGACTAAAATATTGGATCCAGTATAAGTCCCAATTTGAACATATGACTACCAGTCGGGCTATGTCCTGTAAGTAAACCGACAATGCTCCGACAGTTCCTTCTGGATATTTCCAAAATGAACTGTTTTTGATCGGCCTATCCACAAAGTGCTTGGTAGTTCTATATGTATTTATAGAGTGCTAACGTTGTTCCGGTTCGGCTTTCATAAATCTTCGAATACCAAATTTTTTAGCTTGCCTGACTCAAGCCTGACATTGGTTCTGGATCAGTAGGAGTATCGGAAGAACCACTTCAGCAAATTCATTTCATTTTATTCCTGTATTTCTTGTAACACAGATAAGAGTGACGGAATTCCATCTTGAAATAGTGTTCAGTCTTCTCTTACATTCTAGAACAATTTCCAAATTGACACAAGGTGATTCTAGTGCTAGTAGAATAGCTTGGCTGTCACTACATATTGCAAAGTTTCGTCCTTGTGTCTCTTTTGAGACAGTCCAGTTGGTAACTCGTAAAATAGCAAATATTTCTGTTTGAAAAATAGTTGACCATTTTCCGAGTGCGAATGACACCTTAGAATTCTCATCTAAGAACCATCCTGCACCAGTTCCTTAAGCGAAAAGAGAACCGTCAGTGTAGAATATGGGTTCGAACTCCCTAAGGATCTCAGTTGAATTTTTCCAACTTTCCCTGCTAGGGTGTTGAACCTTATATAGTCTTTTGAACATAAAAAATGATACAGTACTGTCCATGGGCATCAGAACCGTAGGAATTTGTTCTGAAACCTTTTGGAATATGTTTCCATGCCCACTCTTATGCTCATAATGCCCACTCTTGCGAAGTCGAGATATAGCTCTTACCGCTTCAAATCTGAATAACTTTATTCAGAGGGGGCAGATTTAGCAGTGCATTGAGAGTATCTGCCGTTATTCCCAGGCAGACGTTCCTTTGCAATTTTTTTACTGTCCTCTTACCCATTTTCAGACAAGTTCTTGGCCACCAAACAACTGCCGCATAGGTTAAAATGGGTCTGATAATCGTTAAGTACAACCAGTGTATCATTTTTGGACTCAGCCTCCATGATTTACCAATTAAATAAATGTATACTGAGCTTTCGATATTCTCGATTCCAGGTCAATCTTCCACATAATCTTGCAATCTAGAATTACTCCTAAATATTTGACTTCCGTGGAGATTGGCAAAGTGAAATCTTTTAGTACAGGAGGAATCGAATTTACGTTTACGAGTAAATAAAACTGCAGTAGTTTTACTCGGATTTACCGATAGTCCATTTCTGGTACACCAACTATCCAACCGATTCAGAGAAGTCTGTAGATTTATACAGCAGGCGCTGAGGAATTTATTGTATGAAATAAGACATGCATCATCCGCGTAAGCTTGTATGTGTAAGAATCGACATAGAAGCGGCGAAAGGGCTCCACCTTGTGGGCATCCCTTGGCCACTTCGACCGTAACTTTATCATCCATATTCTTGCCTGTCTGAAGAAGCCGGCTGGAAAGCTTGTAGTGAATCGATCTGGTTAAGGTTGGTTCGATTTCATGCCTCTTAGCAGAATTGCACATCGAGTCAAAGGTAGCGTTATCAAAAGCTCCCTCAATATCGATAAACACTCCTATCATGATCTTTTCAATTCTGAAAACAAGATCATGAGGAGAAGACTTACAGGATTTACCACGCCGATAGGCATCTTGATTCACATTTAAGGGATTTCTTTTGAGTACATTCAACCTAATATACATCTCAACCAAGCATTCAAGATCTTTCAGCAGAAATGATGAAAGACTGATTACATGACATTATCATTTGAAAATTATTTCGGGCATATGGCCGCAGCGGCTGTTCTTGACGAATCCCATTTTTCGTGCACTGTATGTCACAAAAAACCTCAACAATATTAGCCTTCAAGCCGTCAATTGTTGCTGGTTTGTCAGCATAGAGCAGTAACATTACGTGGCCCCACAGGAAGGTGTCAAATCGCCATCCATCTATTTCTCGAAATCAACTTATCGCTAAAGTTTCGATTTCAATAAGTCGACGGTACGAAACGCCATCTTGTCGAAACCACATCTCGTCCGGATCAATGTCATCCATATTTTTAAACGAAAAATTATTGATCCATGATGTGGTAGCGATCTTTATTGACTGTAACGCGTATTCTGGCTTTATTTTTGACGAAATAAGGTCCGATGATGCCACCAGCGTGTAAACCACAAACAGTGCATTTTTCTGGATGTAATGGAGTCTGTAGGGTCTCATGTGGATTGTTATTTCATTATTTAGAAAGTATGTGATACGAAATCTATTCACAGCTCTACGGATAGCTTGCTCAGATGGACGATTATGTGCGCCATAAAAATCACGAAGCGAATCCACAACTGATTTTCAAGGAAAATTTAGAAAATTTGCTAGCGTTTTCCAAGCACTGGAAAGATTTCTCGGAGAGTATTGATAACAAAACGTGAGCACTTGTTTGATTGATAACCTTTCGGTAAGTTCTATCCTCATCACTCACTTAATAAATATTTTTTTAAAAAACTTTATATGAAAGATTAGTTGAGAACGTAAGAGTAATATTAAATACTCTACCTACTGATTGAAATACCTACGAGTAATTGCAATCATCGTACTGGTAAAATATTTTACTATTAAACAGAAATTACAACTGAGAAGATCTTATTTATCTATCAATTTCTCCGACGATGTTGTCCAAAAATTTCTTTTCTATTTTCGACCAAAATGTGGCGAGAAAAATGTCACCAAAAAGCCATAAAATAAATCAAACTCAAATATGGACGATACATCCTTTGGACGATCACATGCAAAAGAGAATCAAAACGTCTATTTAAAGGAACAAGGACAAAGGATCTCTTACAGCTGACTACATTTCTCATAAACAAATCAAAAACGAGACCACATCTGAATATAATTTAATAACTGACCGAGGAATGTTCAATAATTGATTGAAACAATAAATCGAAGGAAATTTTTGGCAGAGCAACGCTTCAAGAGAATGGCGATTTCCGATTCCGTTCGTCACGGCCAATAACTTTTAATGTCAATGTGAATACTCGTAGATACACTAGATATACTGCTTATACGAATGTTATGTTTAATATCACATCAAGGGATGATAAGAAGTGAGAAGATTCCCAAACTAGCCCTCCGCATAATCCTTCGCATGGATCAAAATATTATACGAGTACGCGAATGAAAATCATATAAATTTTGGCAGTTTCCCATTGAGTTTTTCTGGGTTTTTCTGCATTTTGGGTTTTAGTGCCTAGGGTCGAAATGATTCGTGACTTGTTTATGATGAGAGCACGTCATAACTGCAAATACAATATTGCTCGATGTCATAAAAATGGCAATAAAAAGAATTGCTGAAAGAATACTTCGTTGATGACAGCTCAATCAGCGCGGCAAAGTCTTGCGTTTTGAAAAGTGTTTTTGTAAATATCATATGATGATAATGATGCGAACTTGTCTTATTGCATTGTTATTATTATAGTACTCTTCCAATGAAAGGTAGCTGATGAAGGTGTCATTTTCACAGATCAATTCTCGATTCTCACAGATGATGCTTAAATAACACAGATGATATTTAAGAAAAACTGTTTTGTTTATAAATGAAACGGTAGTAAAATAATGAAAACTAAAGTAAACAGATAAAACGGGAGGCCAGGTACCTGGTTGTAGAGCCAAATATGATGAAAGACATGAAATAACAACACAATTAGTGCTCTACATTGACACTTTTGTATTCGAAATAGGTTTACTTGTCGAATTAGTTTTGAATTTTCCTGGAACCTGAATTGAATAGAAACAATAGCGGGTCTATTTTGTTTCTTATATACTATATTATCATTGCAAAAAGCTCACACGTTAATTCAAAAGATCTCAGACCCATCAGTATATAATCGTTCCATTTAAAATCTCTAGAAAGACTGATAGATATCGATATACGTTCTAACATTGACAAGACACTTCTGTCTACAGATCAACACGCGTATTGGAAGGGTTAATCTCCATTCCATTGAATATTCCCTACAATAAAAGGAGTACACTACGTTAGCATTGCAAGTCCGGCAGACTTAGGTTTAGGTTCAACTCAGCAATCTCTCACTTCCGACCCACGACTGACAAGTCGCTTAACTGGTGGAGAAAAAGGGTTCCTACAGATCTGCGATCGTTGTTATAAGCCAGAAATCACTGGCTCCTCTGGCGAGGACTAAAGGCGTGATAAGATTTGGATGGGATCATATCACACTTCAGGTCTATAAAAAGGAAGAGGTGATGGACACGTTGCCGACCTTGGCGCATCCGTCACCTTTCCCTCAATGAATGACGATGCTCCAACAACTTCGGTGACCCCATCACTGTTTTCTGCCTCCATCGGCGACCCTCTGTCAAATTTGGAGACGGAGGACTTCCCTTTCAGGCACTTCCCTTCTTCGTTCGCCATCAGAAAGAAAAGACCTGGAGAATACTGTGGTGGAGGTTTCTCTGCCTAGCTGTAGTAATTAACCTTCAACACTCCAAAAAAGCCTCGCCCTACCTTCTTCTCCTTCTGATGAAAGATGGAGAGGACATCGTCATGATGCAGGAACCATTGATTGTTAACAAGCTGGTTCATGGACTCAGGACTCCTGGATATTACCCACTATATGTGACAGATAAAGGTTACCCTAGATCCTGCATGTTAGTGAAAAGTAATCTAAAGGTATTTTCATTCCCAAACTTCAGCGATCGAGATGTCACCGCTGTTCAAGTAGAGTCTGCCAAAGGCACCTTCTAGATATCATCGGCGTATCTCGCTCACGATCCCGTGGAATCTCTTCCTGGCGCTTGAGGGATTCATCGTTGAGGCAAAATAAAATCCCTGAATTCTGTCTCAACGAACTATATTCTAGCCCACAATTGCCGATCATATCTCACGGAGATGGCGGAGCTGTTCTCATCTCTGAAAATAAAATTTGCGTAGAGGTTCTGTAGAAATCGATTTTCAATGCATTCATGCAGCAATAAAATAGTTCTAATCAAATATATGAACAATCCCGCATAATTAACTATAAATTGCCAATAAATTGCAGTTTTTAATGAACCACATCGAATCGTCGTAAAAAAAACATTCCCTAAAGTTATAAAGTTACCCTCATTTTGCATAATAAAAAAAGGTAGGAAATACACCAAAACGACATAGCATCCACCCGGTACAAAGGCAGAAAACTAAAAAATCTACAATCTATGAACTTTTGATCTTCTCCTTATAGGGTGCGTAGTACAGTAGAGAAGCGAATAAACCAGCAGACAGATAAAAAACTCAAAAAATCTACAATCCATGAACTTTTGATCTCCTTCTTATACGAGTACGATCCATATTCAAACCAATGATGACACTGTAAAAAGTGCAATAATGTCCTTTTTCATACTTCTGGCTTCTGGGGGAGAACATGAAAGAGCAATAGATGAATAAAATGACATTCGCTAGGCACTTGGAAGTACATAATGTAGGAATCTATCGATCTCAAAAAGAAATGCGATCTATTTTATGTGCTTTTATATTAACTTGCCTATGTCTTTCTTTCTTTTGATCTTTTGATGGTCTTCAGGTGGGTCTTCAGGGCTTGAGGCGAGTTTTTAGATGATATTTGGGGGGTTTTGTGGGGGTTTGAAGTGAGTTTGAGAGGGTCTTGAGTGGTGTCCTCAAGGGGGTCATAACGTAGTCTTGAGGTAGTCTTGAGACGGTTTTGAGAGTGGTCTTGAGGGAGTTCTGAGTGGATCTTAAGAGGGTATTTATGGACCCTTAAGAAAATATTAAGGAGATCTTGAGATGGGTCTTTGTGGTGGTCTTGAAATGTTGAAATGTTCTTGCGGTGATCTCAATGGGGTTTTAAAAGTGTCTTGATGAGGGTTTTGCAGGAGTCTTAAGGGAATCTTCAGTGTGGTTTATGAAGGTTTGAGAGGATCTTGAGTCTTAAGAGGGTTTTTTGGGGATCTTAAGGGGGGGTCTTGTGGGGTTCTTAGGAGTCGTGTGGTGGTATTGAGGTAGTCTTCAAAGGGTCTTAAGGGGGACCTAACAAGGTAGTTTGAGGGGAGTCTTAAGATGATCTTTAGTGGGGTGTTTAGTTGGTCTTGAGGAGGGCTTGAGTGGGTTCTGAGAAGGTCGTGAGTGGAGTCTTAAGGTGATCTTGAGCGAGTCTAAAAGTAGTCTTGAGGGGGTCTCCAGGGAGTTTTGTGAGGATATTTAGTGGGGTCTTCAAAGAGTCTTTAGGTGGTGTTTAGGGGTTCTTGAGAGGATTTTGAGAGGGTCGTAAGTGGAGTCTTGAGGGGGTCTTAAGAGGTTCTAAAGTGGGTTCTTTTGAGGGTTTTGGAGGGGGTCTTAAGCTAATCTTAACGTGGGTTTTAGGGGGTCTTGGGGAATTATTGATGGGGGTCGCAACGTGGTCTTAACGAGGTCTTCAGGGTGATCTTGAGGGTGGTCTTGAGGAGGTCTATGGGTGGTCTTGACAGGTTTCTTGGAGGGTCTATGCGGGTCCATTAAAGGTCCTTTAGGGGTCCTTTAGGGGTCCTTTCGGGGTATTTTGAAAGTCTTTTGAGGGTATTTTTGGGGAATTATGGATGTCTACATATTACCATCGTTTTTTGAACTGAATTTTTTGAGGGAGTCTTCAAGGGGTCTTAAGAGGACCTAACAAGGTAGTTTGAGGGGAGTCTTAAGATGATCTTTAGTGGGGTGTTTAGTTGGTCTTGAGGAGGGCTTGAGTGGGTTCTGAAAAGGTCGTGAGTGGAGTCTTAAGGTGATCTTGAGCGAGTCTAAAAGTAGTCTTGAGGGGGTCTCCAGGGAGTTTTTTGAGGATATTTAGTGGGGTCTTGAAAGAGTCTTTAGGTGGTGTTTAGGGGCTCTTGAGAGGATTTTGAGAGGGTCGTAAGTGGAGTCTTGAGGGGGTCTTAAGGGGTTCTAAAGTGGGTTCTTTTGAGGGTTTTGGAGGGGGTCTTAAGCGAATCTTAACGTGGGTTTTAGGGGGTCTTGGGGAATTATTGATGGTGGTCGTAACGTGGTCTTGACGAGGTCTTCAGGGTGATCTTGAGGGTGGTCTTGGGGAGGTCTATGGGTGGTCTTGACAGGTTTCTTGGAGGGACTATGCGGGTCCATTAAAGGTCCTTTAGGGGTCCTTTCGGGGTATTTTGAAAGTCTTTTGAGGGTATTTTTGGGGACTTATGGATGTCTACATATTACCATCGTTTTTTGAACTGAATTTTTGTTTTTTTATTTGTTTCTGTTTTTGAAATTTTATAAAAATAAAATTATATAAAAAAAAATTGCTGGAATGTTTTTAATAGAAATCTGTAATATTTGTGGCTTAAAAAATCAAATATTTTAAAAGAACTGTGCTAAGCATTTGATGTTTTTTTAATTTTGTCATAAACCTCAAATGCTTAGCACGGTTTTTTTAAATTATGTGATTTTTTAAGCCACAAATATTCCAGATTTTCATTAAAAACATTCCCGCAAATATTCATTTATTTTATAACAGTTCTAGTTGCTCCAGATGTACCACCTATTTCATTTTTACCTTTTAGGGGTTAGTTATGCTTCAATGAAAGCATAAAAATTTCATATAATTTTTTTGTTATTACGACTCTGGGTAAAAGTAAGCATTTCTGTTATCTAAATTTGAGTTTGTAATATGTTTAAGAAAAAAATTATTTTATGTTTTTTTTTTTGTAAAGACAATGATATTAAAAGTACATTAAGGCTTATATATTTTTAGCAATAAACTGTTGAAAATGTTTACATAATGGAAAATACAATCCAAATTTGCTATTAATGTCAATTACTACTATACGAGAAACAATACATCTCATTATTATACAAAGACATGGCACATGACAAAGTGTGATAAACATCTACGGTGACTTACTGGTACAACTCTGTAGCGAAACTGGTTACTTTGTTTTGCCTTCAAACCACAAAAAATGCAAACACATTAACTCTGTTCACTATTCAGTTTCATAGATAACTGCAGCCGCGTTAAAAGAGGGATAATTTTTCCAAAAATAATTCACATCCACCTTGTGGAAAACCTTCCAAACCAGGACGCTAGGTATTCATAAAAAATGCATGAATTGTTTAACGACTTTTTTATTGCGAAATAATGAACTCGATTGTTCCCTCATTTTGTTTCTTTTTTCTTAAGTTTTTCGCATAAAAATTCTATGTCACTGCATTCAGTAATATGTGAAAATGACTTTGCTTCAGTGGTTTAGAAACTATCTTTCAAATCGTTCAATTCAAGTTGCCTTTGCAATTACAGCATTAATACTGGTATTCCTCAAGGCTCTCTTTTGATTTACTCACTTTTTCTTCTTTTCATCATCTTCTTGTCGATAACCTCTAACTCAAAACATAGCTTTTTATTTATAAAATATTCTCCGGCCCACCTCGCGGCTTTTTATATGTGGATTTAGAAATGCAGTGCATGTTAGGCATGGTAACTTCATCTTACAGTTACCAGTATCAATAAAACAAATAAGTGTAAAAAAAACTTCGTTTTTCGGGTACAAACTTTTATGTATACATCGACACACCCCACATGCCACACAGTCCTTTTATTTTTATTTTATTGGCAAAATTATAAACTTATCTGCCAGTCCAAAGATTCCATTTTCTACGCATCACACGCGCCACACGCGACTCGCGATACTTATCACACGCGGAATCTTAGAAATGTCCCTGGACACTGAGCTCCTAACAAAATTTCAGCTCTCTAGTTTGAATGAAAGGTGGTTTTAAAGGACCCCAAAAGAGTCGACCAGGTCGGGCCTACTTCCGAGATATAGCCATTTTCCACACATCTAACGCGGGATTTTAGAAATGTTCCTGGACACTAAGCTGCTCACAAAATGTCAGCCCTCTAGGTTGTGTGAAAGGTGGTTAAAAAGAAGCACACAGAAGTCGACGCAGGTCGGGCCTATTCCAAAGATTAGCCCATTTTCCACGCATCGCACGCGCCGCACGCGACACGAGTCATACTTCGGATATTAGGAACGCCTACTGAGGTTAACCTACTCTAAAAATTTCAACTCTATAGCAAAGGTGAAAGGTTGTTAAAAAACAGGTCGGTCCTATTTCAATGATTAAGCTATTTTCCACGCGCCACACGCGTCATACGCGACTCGCGATACGCGTCATACGCCGCGAGATCTCAGAAATGGCCCATAACACTGAGGTCTAGGTCTTCCACACGACACGATGGTTAAAAAGGACCTCAAAGAAGTCGAAAAAACCGAAAGACAGGAAAATTCAAGTTAAACAAAACTTTTTAACAAACTGATGGGCCTAATTAATAGAAAATTTTACGCCTCTAAAACTTAACCAATGTCTTATGATAAGTAAAGATATACGGATCACTATCAATCCCATTTAACATCTTTATTGGGCTCTGGCAATAGAATCGACTGGCATGAGCCTTCTTCAACTTAGTGTTAGGGAAATTAATGCGAGACTAATGTAACGGCGAGACAAACAATCGCAAGTCAACCTAGTTTATCCAGATATTGATTTACGCAGATGATATTGAATCATCGGTAGAAACCCAATAGCTGCATAAGAAGCTTACATCTAGATCGAGCAGGCAGCTAGAAATCTTGGGCTGCACATAAAAAAGGGCTGGTTGCTTAAAGCCAATAAAGCCTGCTACAGTCTGTCGAACTTTTCAAATTCAAGAATTTAACCACAATATCCAAGCTGCTGGTGATACCAGTACTTACATATGGATTCGAGAATTGGGTTCTTTGCCAAAAGCACTTTCACCTCGAAGACGCATTTGAGAGCAAATTTTAGGGAGAATTTTTGTCCCCGTATGTGAGAAAGGATGACTACGGAGACTCTACGAGCTCATAAAACTCGTATATTTGACGCGACGGACCGTTGTAGTGCAGGACCTAGCTTCACGCGACCATTTGTGTTGAGAGTATTATATTTTTGCACAAAAATGTAAGGGACCTACAATTTAAAGCTATATCCGAAGGGCGAATTGGGAAGCTTTCCACGATAGTTATTACTATCGGACGTTTGTTAGTCATTCGCGAAAGTTGGAAATTGAAAGACTTTTGTCTTTGGGTGTTTTTCGAAGACACGAGCTTCGAACCTCTCGCTCAGTAGTCCAACGCACTAACCATTAAAGTCACAGTATCCACTCTACGAGCGTTATCGTGACGATAAATTAGGACACCTAGATCGCATAAGCGATGAGGATCCTTGTGGAAATAATCTATGGTACACGACAGAGAGGTGTATCAAGCTCCGCTAGAGAGATGGAGTAGACTAGGACGTCCAGGGTTTAGTGATGCCGAAATGGATGACATCGGCTCGAAATCGGGACCGTTGGAAAGATTTTTTGTTAAAGAAACCGGACCGGATCCTGGCTGTAGAGCGAAATATGATGACAACCCCAGTATTATAAACAATATTAAATTATTATATAAAAATGAAACTTTGTCTGTATCTCTGTTCGCGATTAACTCGAACACCGGTCATACGATGTAGTTGAAACTTTGGGTGGGCGTTTGTAGGAGGTGTGGTGGTGCTGTTGTTAGGGTTACCGTGAGTGGTGGTGATGGTGTTATTCATATTTACCCTCAATCCGACTTTCTCTGCATTACAAATCAATGACTCCAGCTTCAGTTTAATATCTGTCAAAGTACGTGTTATCAAGCAGATATCGTCGGCATAGTTAAGTTCATTTAGCTTCTGAAATGAGGACCATTGAATACCATTCGGCACATCAATATTAGTTTGCTTCATCACAATATTTAAGACAATAAAAAAAAGTGTAGGTGAGAGAACGTACTCTTGTCGTACTCCTTTCTTGATAGTGAATTTAGAACTGCCTTTGTGCCTTTCAACCTAACACTGCACGTGGTATCCCGATAAAGTTCTTGAATCAGAGCTATAATTGTTTGTGGTATTCCACAGGTCTGCAGCGCCTTTCAAATGGTGGATCTTGTGATTTGTACCGAACGTAAGCTCTCTCAAAAGCACACTTTCTATTGGCTTTTCTTGTTTTTCCATTTTTTAATTGCAAATTCAATTTGTTTATATGAGATTAACTCAAAATGGTGCATTTAATAGATAGTGGTGGTCTTTGTGGGGAGGGAGGGCGGTATTGGGAGTGTCGCACAGTGGAGGGTCTTTGAGTGCATCTCGATGAGCTCGAAAGTAATGGGATCGTTAAGGAGGGGGTGAATGGGGAGTAGGTCAGTGGGGTTACATGTGAGGGAAATTGGTTGTTGATGGGGTGGTAGCAGTGATGAATTGTGATTGGTAAGAAGGCGTGGAGAGTGGGTGATTGGAACCAATCGAGGCGATGGGTGGGTCACGGAGCCATGGGCAAAGCCGGGCACTTCAGCTAGTAACTAATATTTTATATGTATAACATAATCAAGATCGGAATGCTGACCAACACTAGACAATAGTTGTTGACTACAAAATTATCGAAAGAGTGTTTATGTTACCTATGTGTTCAAAAGGCTGTAATTTTATTTTCTAATAAATTCTTGTATTTAATGAGCCAAAGCAAATCATATTATAGTTTCCGTTTTGCATACCTTCGTTGAAATCCATTCTTGAAATCTTCATGCAAAAATTGGTACTGAAAGATCCTTAGAAGCGAACAATAACAATGCAGTTTGCCGAGGATCATTGAACGACATGAGCATCTGAAAAATAAACGAAAATTCTTAAAAACGTCAGAAAATAGAGCAATTAAATTAGTCATGGATCATTTTTTGGAATTTTCTACAGATTTCTTAAGGAAACTTCTCATTTTCCCACTAAATAGGTCCTAAACAGGGAGCAACAAAATCAAATATCATCAATCAACTCAAATCGCGCGCGTACGGTCTGATTGAATTGGAAGGCCATAACAAATTAGTGGCAATTTGTTGGAAAAATTTACAAGATACTATCAATTTTTTCTTTCTTTGCTTTTTCTGTGATCATTTCTATTGTCCCAATTCAGAATCAGATTTAAGAATGTAACATTACCCGAAACAAATGGCTAAAAAACTACAGGAAAAAAAGTCGAAAAATTTCAAACAAACAAAGGAATAAAAAAATACGAAAAGGCACTAATATGCCCAAAAATAAAAGGAAGATAAGGAGGCATCATCTTGCGCGCATCGTCTTTGTGGCATTTATTAATCATCTTCACTTTAGCTGTGAATCGAACATGCGACTATCAAGAAAAAAAGGGAGAATGACAAAGCAGAGGAAAAATTTCAGATTATTGGAAAGTAATGGGCCGGCGGATAAGTATTTCATCGGTGTTCTCATCATCACATCAATCGGAGGAATCACATCAGATACAAGGAGTAGAAATAACAAACAAACAAAAGAGTGGTGGTAAAAAAAGCATTCACCGCAGAAACCTAGAAAACGGGTGCGCCAGGCCCTAAAATTGCAAAAAAAAACTGCTATTGAGTTTTACAAAGAAATAAGCGGTTTTTGTACCCAAAATTAGTCCTTTCTTTAGCAAACACCGTCGATAACCCCTTATAAGAAATATGATTATCATTTTTCAACACATTTGCTATAGAAAAGGGCTCGACACATTTTTTCTCATCGAATTTTTTGCGCAGATCGAATTTAGTGATCGGAAGAAAGCCATGATAATGCCAAAGCAAATAAAACCCAAAAGCTAAAATTGAGCTATGTACAGGAGCATGTTATACTCGTACAAAAGTAGAAGAGCAAATCACTGTTTGCTCGAGGCCTGTCGGATAATCATAACAATCGCCTAATAGCTGCAGGAAATAAGCCCAACGGAAAATCCGGGAAATTCGTTGATTTTTTGATCTGAAATTTTGGTAAAAAAAACTGACCCACTTATAACTCTAACTGACAGGAATGACAAGCAGACATGTGCAGTGATTTGAATATCGTGTTGGCATAAAAAAAGGAGATACCTACCACACTTCTTTAAATAACAGTGGCAGTTGTTTTAGTTTTTGCTGACGGGAGTAATCGTTTGGAAGGACTTTTCATCCAGAACATATCATTGTGTCAGTAGCATGGGAGTAGAAATTCGCATTTAAGGGTTGATAGAGTGCAAGTCAGTTTTTTCAGTCGGTTTGCTCATTTCTTTGCTTAATTAACTCTGGGATATGCAAATTAACATAAATGATCATCATATTTTGTAGGGAAATGTAAGCAGGATAACGAGGAGCACGCACAATCGTGGGGTATTGTATGCAAATGAGTATAGGGTGCTAGAGAACAAGCGACTTCAACGCTGATTCATTTCATTACGATTAATGAAATAACTAATGTCCGGCGCATGCCTTGTGATATGTGGACTTAACTGTTTTCATGTTGAATCAGATTTGGTTCCAGATTGGTTTACCCTTGTTTTACTGATATTTACTGTCGTCAAGTGACTTTTAACAATTATAACTAATCTACGAAAGATGTGATGCAAAGGTTGAGTTGTAAATTCATTTTGTCGACCGGACGGTAGCATAGTGACATTGCCGTATACCAGTAGTGCTTCTTTAACGGTGGGTAGTGGTTTATCCTACTACAGGACACTGAAGGCCCTCGGAGATATTCTGGAGATCAGCAGAACACCGATGCAGGTTGTCAAACTTAAATGGGCCCAAGACTTAGTCGATAAGGACATCATTAGGACTAGCAGTGATTCTGCGTCTATGCGCCAGAGAACGATGAAGGAAACCTTTTCGGTTTTCAAACGACTTAAGGTTAACAACACCAGCGTCCCATCCCAGAAGTCCTTCAGCGATCTCCTCTAAGACAGAATCGTAGTCGCAGTGATTGATCACAGGACCACCTCCTATTCTTTTCTGTATTTGCCCAGCCCTCCTTCAAAAACGAAAGCTCCATTTAGGAACATTCTTTTATAATGACCTTAGTTATCTGACAAATAGTGGCATTAGAAGTCTCTTGCGCTTCATACGAAGCTCTGAATGGTCCAGCGAGGAGGGGGAAATAATTTTCGCGATCAATTTGGTATCACAATGGATCATTATTGGTCTAAGAGTTTCGGTTTTCACCGACTGCCACTTTAACCTAACCCAACCCTAACCCGGCGGTCAGCCATCAGCAGAATAGAAACCTCCACGTGGTGGCCGCCAGTAATTATCCTCCAATACAGGTAAAGCTGAATGATTGGGCCATACAAAGAAAGGTTGGTGCGAGGCCAAAATCCTCGCCCGTAAAAACCTTTATTGCGGAACCCCAAATTAGTCCCGGATGCTCTGATGAACGACGACGACCACGGCAACGAAACCGGCTAAACGATTTCAAATATTTTTACATTGAACGGACGCTCAATGTATAGAGCTCGAGCTGCACAGCAGCTGGACGATGATAAATATTATATTCGGCGCGACAGACCATTGCGGTCCAATTTATATTTTTGGGCACAAATGGAAAGGACCCTCAATTTAAAGCCGGATCCGAACGGCGCATTGAGAAGCTTTCGGCTACAAGTTATTACTCTCGGAACGTTTGGCACCCATTCGCGAGAGACACCGTGAAAAATACTTTTTTTTTGTGTTACTGGGATTCGAACCACAAACCTCCTGCTCAGTAGCCATGTGCATTTCCACTGAGCCACGGCACCACAAGAGAAGGCAAGTCTAAATATAAGGCTGACATAACAGCAAATCCAGGAGATGCGGTGGACGGGGAATGGTGTCTTACAAAAATCAGAATATTGCAGCTGTCATGCAAGACATAATGTGCTCGGGATGGGGTTTCTAGTCAGCGAAAGAATTAATTCCCCATTATCGGCTTAAACAAAGTAAATGAGTAGCTATGCAGACTTCGCGTGCGGGGCAGATTTAGAAACATAACCCACATAAACGTTCACGCACCTACAGAAGATTCTCAAGATGATGAAAGATGATGAAAAAGAAGAATTCTTTGAATCAGTCGAACGGGAACTCCATGCCTGTCCTCAGTATGACGTAAAAATCATCCTGGGGGATATGAATGCTAAAATAGGTAGGGAGCCAGTATTCAGGAAGTAGATTGGCACCCATAGCTTACACGAGAACACTAATGACAATGGAAAACGAGTCATAGAGATGGCAGCAAGCAATAATTTGGTCGTTGCGAGTGCAAGGATTGCGCGTAAAAATATCCCCCGATGGAGCCACTCGCAACCAGATAGACCACGTGTTAATAGACCGCCGCCACAACCCGAACTTGATGACAATCGATGTATCGAGGTGCCAACGTCGACTCGGACCATTATCATGTTGGTATGGCGCTCCCAGCGCGGATTCTATCATCACGAATGACTGCATCCGTGAATTAGATTCGAGCTGCCCTTCGCAGCGGAGAGACCAGAAACAACTACGGTCAAGCGATAGGACCCTCCCTAAATGCAGGGAGAGGAATTCCTAAGGCTAAGATTTCGGGCGTAGAAAAGAAATGGACACGCCTTAAGAATATTTTCATTTGTACTGCTGACTCCATCTTAGTCAGTAGTCGTAGTAGTTCGATGACGAATGTAAGCTGGCGACTGAGCTCATAGAATACGAACATGCGAAGATGAATACAACGATCTCAGAAGAAATAAAAAACAGTTCACCGGCGAAGATACAGCTCAGTGTTCTGGAACATTTCTGATAGGTCGCATGTGGTGCGTGTATTGCGTGAATCTTTGATAAAATCCCCACGTCGTTAAAAGCACATTTCACATATCCTAGAGGGTTGTGAGTAGATTAGTCTCATAGGACGTTTCTGATATCCTGCATGTGGCACGTGTCGCGTGTCACGTGTGGCGTGGGTTAATCTTTGAAATAGTATCCAATCGCATCGATTATTTGAGGTTTATTTTAACCACCTTTCACACAACCTCTGAGATCTCGTGTGTGATACGTCTCGCATGAAAATTGGTTAATCTTTGAAATAGACCTAATTTTTTCGATTTTTTGCGGTCATTTTTAACCACCTTTCATATCACCTAGGGACCTGAACTTATGCGAGTAGCTCCACAGCGTCATAGGCAGATTTTAAGATACCTCGTCAGTTAACCTACATGTTCTTTATAAAGCTTTATAAAGTTCTACCCTGGCTATGCTGTCATGGGCGGCTTAAAAAGTCTATACAAAGATGGTGTATTGAGTTTTGAAACTCTATACATTTTTCATCACCTGCCTAAGGGTGTAAATCTGATCAGTTGTTTATTTGCCTGGGATGAAGCCACACTGGTATGGACCGATGATGACTTTAGCGCATAGAGCTATCCTGTCTTGAAAGATAGCTGAGAAATCTTATACGCGGTACTCAACAACGTTATACCACGATAATTGCTGCACGCTGTGATGTCTGCTTTTTTATGTATGGGGCACATCGCTTCTTCCTCGCATAATTGCACTATTAGTTCATGAATTGCCTGGTGTATTGCGGAATTTCCTGTTTTAATCAGATCCGCTGGGATAAAAACTGATCTCGGCCTTCTATAGTCTGTTAAGACTCTTTTAATTCAGAAGTTTCTATGCTATATTCTCACATTAGCGAGAACGAACCCGCTCAGAAAGTCCTTTGCAGTTCTAGTTATTACACAGGACAGCGAGGTAGGCTGGGCCTACTCTGTAAGTTTAGGCATGACATCGGCTCGAAATCGTGACCGGTTGAGAGTTATATGCGGGAATGGACCCGGGTTTTAGTGCCAAATATGATGATGATGATGGACTTTATGAATTATGACTAAGTTCATTTACGGGATCATCTTTTTCTTCAATTGATATGACGTGACGAGCGATGCTGGACCGTGTTATCATCTAATTATCCTTAAAAGTATGGATTTTCTCATATTTAGAGGTTCTAATTAATTAATTGTTGACGAATAAATTAACACTTACGACTGCATATTATTTTTAATGTACTATTAATTGATTATTAGTTGATCACTTTACTTTAAAAAACGAATTGAAAATGTCAGTCTAATCAAAATCTAATTTAAGTAAAAAAATCCTATGATCTGACAAATCTTTTAATATCAGTTATTTTTTCAGTGTAACGTTAATATTCTCCTTCACCTTTTTGTCGAAATTGTCAATCAATGAAATACATAGTAGCTAGTTGAATGTTTTATAACTTCCGCCTTCTTGCAATTATCCTGTTTTGGCTTTACGCTATTTTAAAAAGAAAGGAGACATTTGTTGACGCAAGAAGTTAATAAATAGAAGAAAAATAGCAAACGAAATCGAAACTACAGAATTTCGGTGAAAGAACTTCCGGATTTCGTAACTTATTTGATTGTGTGCGTTAAATTGTGACAGAGAACAGAGACTTCTTAGAGCAGCCATTTTACAATAGCAGTTTGCTAATGAAAAAGGTTTGTTATCTTACAGAATTTCATTTTTAATTCACTTGTAAGGACACAACATAACATTGCTTGTCTTTCACTTTTCCTTTTTGTATTCGTTTTTGGCCTGGTGCCCAGGTTGACATGTGTGCCAATTTTGTATAGCACGCTCTTCTTTCGTATTGCAGAAGGTCTGTCTACCTAGAGACCTACAGGATTGCGCGTTTGTGGCAAACGCATGCAAAACACATTCATTCGTTCGCGTGGTCTCTGTTTAGATTTCTGTTAATGCGGAAAACTGTGAACCGAAAAAGTAACCCTTTTTCGGGTGTTTTCAAAATTTCTCACTCTCAACCCATGTCTGTATCTACCGAATGCCAAATCGTCTCTAGGGTCCCATGTTTGCACATGTGTTTTGTGTTATGTAAATATCGCACAGCAGGACCTTTTTGAGAGATTTATTAGCATTCGACATCAGTGTGGTTAGGTTGTTGCTACATTAGGAGTAGAGACTCGAATAAAATTATTGTATTCCATCAGTTCGGGGTCTTAAAAAGTGCAAAACAGATTTGTCAGTGTCGCCGTCAATATGGGTGGATACGAGAAAATGTTGTTGCAGTTTTACAATTAAGGTCATTATACGAGTATTATAAGGACACACTTTTACTTTTAATGCGGTGGAGATTATTTATTAATGATGCAATTAATATCTTGGGTTTTGGGATTTGCATTGAAAAATATTTGCCACAATTGTTGGTTGGATTGGTTGAACCGCACGCCACCATCAGGTTTATTGGAAAATGGACTGTTTACTTCTCTGTATCGAATCTACATGGGTGCTGATGTAATATTTCACTGCGGATGTTTTCCGTAGAGGATTAGATTTCACAAAGTTATACAATTTTTCAGGCTTACACTGCATTGAGAATCCGTTTTTAATTAGTAAGTCAACCAAGGGTGCTTGCACCAGTTTCAAGCATAAAAATGAATCAGTATTTTAAAAGCTTCTGTTGCATATTACGATATGCGAACTAAGCAATTTGCATAATACAGCAAATCGCATTATCGGCTATGGCAACAGCAACAAACTCATCGTAAATAATGAGCCAATTCTGCATTTCTCTATGCGTTCACATATTTTATTGTCAATTAAACACAGGCCGTTGTTTTCTAGCCTGGCAAGCAGCCATCCATCACTAATAGCCCTTTAGCATTATTGGCAATAATGATCTACAAATGCACTTTATATGTCAATTGCACACTTTTTACTATAACCTACATACGCTTCTTTGTCAATTTAGCACTTTAGCTTAAACCTAGTTATTTACCAATTAAACCCTTTTGGATGTACTTTGATGTAAGTATAAAAGAAAGTGATTTTTGTTAAATAAAATGAGTTACATTCAGAAAGCATTCAGCGTTGGCAACAAAACATTTGGTGACCCCGACGTGATCGGTGCATAGTACAGAGTTTCCCCCACCAGTGATAAGACCTCTAGTACTCGATCCTTAAGGCGTTAAACTGGGCCGACACAGTCTCTCTATTTTTTTCAAGTAGTGCGTTATACGGCCTAGAGCTCGGCCGATAGAGCTCAGGCGTAAGGTGGGCCAACACAACCATTGTACACATTTATCTAACACATTGGTAAGGCGTAAATTGGGACCATACAATTTTTCTTAAAACAGGTGTAGCCGAAAATGGTGCAGCTAACTGCAGAACAAGCCGAGTGTGGAAAGGCTATCGAACGCATGTTCACCAACTTCAAAAAGGACTCGGCTTCACGGAAAACAACGACGTATTTAGAAGACAGATTGCTGCAGCTGAACCAGGGGTGGAATAACTTCAGCACAAGAGACGAAAGTATCCAGTCTCTAAGAGAGTCCAACCCCAAACAAGACTACTTTGATCAGAAGTTCTTTAAGCAAGTAAAGAGGAAGATGAACGACCAATTCAAGGAACGTTAGGAAACAATGATCGACGAAATACGTCAATCAAAATCTACACTTCCCAAAATCAACACATCTTCTGCTGCAGCAACGTCACATTCGAGCTGAATCTGCTTCAATAGCAGGTCTTCAACGACTCATTCAAAAGATCAATGTCGAGTTAGAGCAACGACAGTTTCAAGCCGAATCTGCTGCAATAGCAGGACTTCAACGTCTCATTCAAAAGATCAATGTCGAGTTAGAGCAACCACAGTTAGTCGCCTATATCGACCTACGATAGAATGCAGTTAAATCTCAGTGGGAGAACATTTCTAAAATTCATCGAGAGATAGTATCAGAAGAGGAGTGTGGCTCATACTCTCAAGATGAGTTCTTTGAAATAGATGATTCATACAATGTCATCCTCAACCAACTAATGGAAAGAAGGACATCAGGAAGGACGTCAGGAAGAACATAGCACAACCAGGTATCGAGACTACCGCTCGACTACCAAGGATTAATCTGCCAATATTTAATGTAGTGGAGGCAGTTTGCAGAACTCTTCCAGCAACTAATACATCAACAAAGCATAGGCCTTTCACAAAAGATGAAGGCAAACGTGACAGGAGATGCTGCACGTCTGATGCAACAGCTCCCGATAACCGGGGAAAGTTATGAAACCGCATGGACAATTCTAAAGGACCGCTATGAAAATAAGCGTCTAATCGTCTTAGCGTTCATGCAAAAATTCGTGGCTCTACCAGTCCTTAACGCAGTGTCCGCAGGTGGACTAAAAAAAATGCATGATGGATTGAAGGAAGCATTGCTTGGTATTGGCAACCTTGGCATAGAAACATCCAGTTGGGACGCATTAGTATTACACCTGATGCTACAGAAGTTGGATCCAGAAAGCCACCGGTTGTTTGAGCAGTCCTTGTCCAATTCCCGTGAAGTACCGCAAGTTTCAACATTTCTAGCTTCCATATGTTAGAAGCCCTTGGTGATAGAAGGGAAAGACCCTTCCAAAGATTAGACAACAAGTCACAACAGAAAATGAAAGGACGTGCCACTGATGTTAAGACGTCTCTCACATGCTAGCGAAATGTAAGACGTTCCTAAAAATGTCTCCTCAAGAACGAAATTCTAAGGTACGAGACCCTAAAGCTCTGCCTAAATTTCTTAAAGTCCGGTCACGCATACCACGACTGCAAATCAGGTACATGTTTAAGGTGCCAACAGAAACACAATACTCTGTTGCACTTTGGTGCTCAGAAAGATAATTAAAATCCTCAGAAGATCTTCAGCGTGCATCAACCAATGCTGCATTTCATGAGAGGGAAGAGATATCCTGCGTTTTTCTAGCAACAACAAGGATCAACATTTCAGATAGTCAGAGAAACACAGTAGAGGCAACAGCAATACTTGACTCTGGCTCTCAGCTCTGAGAATCTATACAGAAAATTGGGTCTTAAAGGAATGACCCAACAACTCCAAATAGATATAGAATAGGATCATCAAAATCCAAATCACATACAAGAATGACACTCGAAATACTGTCCAAAAATACAAGTTTCAGAGCAACAGCTAAAAATTGTAATAACCACCGGAATAATAAAAGTAAGAAGGATTATTATGAGATGTTAGCTACTTAGTTCCTAAACTGATTTAAGGGCAGCATAAAACGCAAAAATATGTCATGTGCCACAACAGAGACTCCGCTTTGTGTTTTTTTGCAGCTTTTTTGTTGGTCCCTTAGAATTCTATTCTCTCCTTGCACATCCTTTGAAATATGAAATGCACAGAACACACCAGACAGACAGATGTCTCAATCAATGAATGACTGACAAGAGATGGTGGTAGCAAAATTATGATGCTCCCGATGCATTTATCCTCGGGTGCAATGTTCTGTATTTTTGGTGATGTTCTTGTTGCCTTTTAATTGTCGATGAGAGTGCTCTGCATATAAATGCCAAGTCATCATTGTGTCGAGCCTTTGATGTAGTGTTGTCTTTGATGTGTCGTTTTAAGAGGGACTGTGTGGTTTTTTTTTTTTTTTTTTTTAAAGAATCTTTTCATAATAATGCGAAATTATGAAAAAATATGACGAGTCAGTCAGAGGCGAAGACAGCGCGCGCTACTGTCTCGTGACTGATTGAGTTCATTATGTGGTTGGTTTTTTGTTTGAAAACAAAAAGAGTAGCAGGAAAAGTACAACGAAACGATAGATCACCACTTTGATGCAATATCGGCTTATGTTAAAAGTTACATTTTGACCCACGTTACGGTGGATTCATTCTGCAACAAAGTGCCAACTGAACTGAGTGATTAATGATGGCCAAATGATTTGAGATTATATTAAGCGGTCGGCGACGATAAATTGAGTGTGCTTCGCGCAAAATACTCCTAATTATGAGTA
The DNA here is from genome assembly GCA_947095585.1 of Nephrocerus scutellatus. Lineage (NCBI taxonomy): Eukaryota > Metazoa > Arthropoda > Insecta > Diptera > Pipunculidae > Nephrocerus > Nephrocerus scutellatus. Next base: position 113,721,611 of record OX352763.1, read on the forward strand.
GTATTCTGTGCTGTTATGGTGTTGTATTGCTTATGAGATTACTTACTACTAACAATTAGTGTGTGCCTTTGATGAACATTATAGTCAAGTGTTATGGTAGCGACTAAATAGGGCTGATGGTTATGATAATGATGTCAGCATTTTTTATTAAGATTGATAGAAGAGAGCGGAATCCCAGCTAAGCATACAACTCATGTCGAAGTAAATGAAGACTGTCTGTCTACAGCTTTTATGTTTTTTAAAGAAAATAACCTTTTTTTCAGTTGGGTTGGTTATATGTATTATGAAAACCTCTCAGAGGGATCTGTAATCTCTGTAGAAAGCGACCCCGATTGGCGAATGAAAGAACCCCTTCTATGTATGAGTGGTATAACGGAAATTCCTCCAATTGGCCCAACAGATCGTACGAGACAATACTTCGTCAACAAAGACAAAGCACGATTTCGGCTATAGGTGCTCTGGCGATCGTGTTGGAGCGGTATAGCTCCCAGTCCGCCCGGAGGAAAAATAATCAAAATATTAAGCGCAACTTTTTACGACCATTTGTGTTATGTTTTTTATATTTTTGCACACTAATGGGACATAAACTTAGGGACTTAAGGACTTAGAATTAAAACAACAATCAACAACGTTATACCACGATAATTGCAGGTTGTGATATCTGCTTTCTTATGTATGGGACATAGGATGCCTCTTCGCCAGTCTTCTGGCATCGCTTCTTCCGCCCATACTAGCACTATTACTTCATGAGTTGCTTGCTGTATTGCGGGGCCCTCTGTTTTAATTAGCTCCGCTGGGATACCATCAGATCCCGGGGACTTATTATTTTTTAGCCGATTTATCGTTCTGCTAACTTCGTCTATGCTTGGTGGCGGCAGTATAGTGTGGTCTTCGGTAATTGGTAGAGCCTTCTCAGTTAGCTTGTCATTAAGCAACTCATAAAAGTGCTCTTCCCATCGCTCTAAGATGCCTTTGATATCGGCGATCATATTACCCTCTTTGTCTTTACAGTATGTGCAGCGCGGTGTATATTGCGTCAAACCGCGGACTCTTTGGTAGAACTTCCGCGTCTGGTGCGGTCCTCGCTCTCTGTACTATTCTATTTCACGGACGAGGTTCTTCTCCCAGGCTGCTTTCTTTCGCCAGTGAACTGATTTTTCATATCTTCTGAGCTCTCTATATTCATCTTCGCGTGCCCGCGTTCTATGAGATTGTTACGCAACATTCTCAGGCGCTAGCTTACGTTCGTCATCAAACCAGTCGCTCCAATCTCTACGACTACTGCCTAAGATGGAGTCAGCATAGTGCTAATGACAGTATTCTTAAGGCGTGTCCATTTCGTTTCTACGCCCGACATCTCAGCCCCAGGACTTACTCTCCCTGCATTTAGGGCGAGTCCTATCGCTTGACCGTAGTTGTTTCTCTGGTCTCTTCGTTGCAAAGGGCAGCCGTATTGACTCGAATTTTATTCACGGATCTTGTCTTTCGTGATAATGCAATCCGCACTCGGAGCGCCATACCAACAAGATAATGGTCCGAGTCGACTTTGGCACCTCGGTACGCTCGTACCGTCAAAAGGTTCGAGTTGTGGCGGCGGTCTATCAACACGTAATCTATCTGGTCGTGAGTGGCTCCATCAAGAGATACCCAGGTGGCGTTGTGGATATTTTTACACGCAAACCTTGTACTCGAAACGACCAAATTATTGCTTGCTGCCATCTCTATGACTCGTTGTCCATTGTCATTAGTGTTCTCGTGTAAGTATGGCACTTCCCCAGAATTATTTTTACGTCAAAGGTCGAATTGTTGTCATCATCAACGGGGAAGTATGCCAACGCGCACACGATGTTATTTGATGCCCTCTCGATCGGAATATCCACTAGAATTGTCACCAGATCCTTCGTCATTAATTCTGGAATTTGAACAAAGTTAATGTTTTGGCTGATCAAACAGACCGCCCTTGGCGCTGGTTTCCCGCTTTTAAAGGGGAACATAGTTAAGTCGTAACCAACATCTAAAGAAATTCGACACATCTATGGACTTCTGGAGCATAATTTGTTGTATACCGTCAAGGCTGGACGATTTGTACGCAGCGAAACTGCGAATGGCCCTACTGTGCAGCTTGAGCTCTGCACAGTAACCGTACGTTCCATGAGAAAAATCCCACATTGCTTATCCGTATTCGTTGCATTCATCGCCGTCGTGGATCAGTTATAGTTTTTAGGATATATGATGCTTCATTGATGATACGGGCGAAGTTATTGGTCTCTCATCAACATTACTTTGAATGGACTATCCCATCCTATACAAAAAAAAAAAGTTTTCCTTTTTTTTAATGAAAATGTTTATCGGCTACAACGTGGAAATTTGTCGCACTTCAGTCAGTGATGTTATTCCCCTTCTTCTACTAGCAGTTGACCACCTCATTGTTGCCGTACTTTAAAAAACAAAGAATTCGTTTAGATTTCCATTAAAGTTAAATTCTTTTCAGTTAGAAGAAGATTCCTGAAGAGCTTCTTCAGGCAATGCATCCTAGCTAATTACTCTCGCAAGAAGTTACGTTAAGAGCTACAGTAGGCTTTTTCCTAGCACAAGGGATCTTGCATAACTATTGAACTTCTTATAATATCAGAGTAACATTCACTCTAACTTCATGGTTTTACGCAAATACGTGTGATTCTGCCGTACTTTTTACGGGCAGAGATTTCGCAAACCGACAAAGAATGAAAACTGGTTCTATTTTTTGGTTATTGTGACTGATTTTTTGCAATCCAGTTTCTGAAACTTTATTTTGGATGCACGACACAAACAACTAGAACTCAATGTTAAAGGTCACAAACCATTCAGTTTTAATGTTAGTCGACTTTTGCAATGCGGAAACTCTAACTGGTTCTTAATTAGCAATTCAATTCAAATGAATCAAACTTCTTCAGGAATATGTTTCCTGGGAGACAACACAAAAATACACTTCTTTCCCGACTGTCTGATGCTCTAATTTTCTGTGTGTCTCTGTGGCATTTTTTTTTGCCTACCATACTCAGATGCTTTTTTATTGAAAAAGAAAAAGTTCATTGGAGCAGCAGCTAATCGATTGCAAACATGGCGAAAAAAAAGGGCTGCCAGGCACTTCGTTTTTAGGGCGTGCTTTTCAACTTTCAATTTCGCAATGAATGGAAAATCACTATACACATGTATGTGCAGTTGCGCCCTACATTAAAGGATTGCCGAAAAATGATAATTGAAATAACAGATGGAAGGGCACAACTAAAAGGATTATAACTTGTTAGTCCTTGCAGCACTCGTACCTATAACTCTGATCCAATTTTTAATTGAATTTTCATCTTTCTGCGGAAAGGAGTTGCAAATACCTCCTCGAAAGCATTCATTGATTTTTTCATTAATTGCAAGATGTACAGAGTTTGCGCAAAATCTTGCCTTCACCCTCAAGCGAGTTCGCTTCCGCTTGTTTTCTTAGGAAAATATCCTCTGTTTTCTTAGGTATATTATACTCGGAGGTTAGGTAGGCAGCACCTTTGACAACGACTCGAACTGTCGAACTGTCGATTGTAAGCTGTACGTTTATTTTTCTTTTTTGCCGGACTATTTGAACAAATATTTTCCTGATCCCAATTTGTGCTGACTTTTTGCAAGGTTTTATACTTTAAACAGCGACAACCGGTGAGCGAAGATTTGGTTGATGTTGAAGGCGGTGAAAGGAAAACACGACGTACGAGTACACTCAGAAAAAGTTTTTTGGCAGTTTTTTTGTTGTTGGTTTGTTAAAAATTGTACTTTTTCAAATCTATATATATAAAAATGAAATGCTGTTCGTTGGTAACCGCATCACTTGAGAACGCCTGAACCGATTTAGCTCATTTTTATTTTGAAATGTTCCGAGATATTCCGAACAAGGTTTATGCGAAAAAAAAAATTACAAAAGTTGCGCGGAAAATTAGAAAATTCTGGAAAAACTAAAAAAAGCGTCTTTCCATAGGATTTTTGTATGAACTCGCGACCATAACTCACGAATTGAACGGTTGGATTTGCGTCATTTGTTTCTTATGGTCCTGGAAAAAAAGACAATTACAAAAAAACGTAGAAAAAATCGGACAAACAGCTAAAATCATAATTTTTTTTATGCACCCTCGATCATAACTGTCGATAGGCAAGACATATTTGGTTGATTCTTTTTCTGTTTTGTTCGCTCCCCGGAGAAATTTTTACCAAAAGATAGTTCGGGAAAATTACAAAAGAGAGTAGGAATATTTGGAAAACGATAAATTGGATAACGCAATTGAATGTTTTCGGTAAAATAAAAAATCTGGAAAAACCCATTTCAGCCTGAATTAAAATAAAATTAAATTTGTTTTTACTTTTGTGTTGATTCTCGATCCTGTCCAACAAAAGTCGTTATTTCATTTCTACTCTAATAGATTCCAATAAATGGCACTATGTGCGCAAATATCGTTTGGCACCTGATCCATTTCCACGGTCTTTCTTTTGCGATCTGTCAACGCAATGATTCCGACCGACATACCATTAGACATTAAGCACTTGCAGTTTCGGGTGCAGTTTGCATTCGCAATAACAATAAAAACAAACATTAACCTTGAAAATCCATGCTTCTCACGTGGTCAATTGTATGTCTCCTGCTCCAGTGTCGGAAAATCATCAGACAACAAAACAAATAAAAATCATTTCGCGTACCAGAAGACCTCAAAAGACCCTCAAAAGACTTCTAAAAGGCCCTCAAAAGACTCCCCAAAATACCACAAACAAAGTTCCAGAAAAGACCCCCAAAAGACCCTTAAAAGACCCTTAAAAGGCCTCATAAAGACACCCAAAAGACTCCTCAAGACTCCCAAAAGACCTTCGAAAGACGCTTAAAAACCGTGAAAAAAATTCCAAAAAGGCCACCAAAAAAAACTCAAAAGAATCATAAAAGACCTCCCAAAAAAGCATTAAAGACCCCATAAAGAGCCTCAAGGCACTCAAAAGACCCAAAACCCCCCAAAAGAACCCCCAAAGGAGCCCCAGAGGACCCAAATAGACCCTCAGAAGACCCTCCTAAGATCGCAACACCCCCAAAAAACTATCAGAAGTCCCCCAAATGGTACTTAAAAGACTCCCTAAAAGACCACCAAAAGGTCCTAAAAAGACAGCCAAAAGACCCTCAAAAGACCTAGAAAATAACCAAAAAAAACCCTTAAAAGACCACCAAGACGGCCACCAAAAGACCCCCAAAGGCCCCTTAAAATACCCTCAAAATACCCTCAAAATACCCTCAATATATATTCAAAAGAGTCTCAAAAGACCAGCAAAAGACCCTCAAAATACTCCAAAAGGACCCTCAAGAGACCATCAAAAGACTCCCATATCGAATTTCATACAAATCGGTTGACTTAGTTCCTGGATGCAAAATAGAAACAGAACTAGAACAGCAAATGCTAATAACCTCTGAAAGGGTAGAATAAGCACAAAAAACATTCAAACCTACAAGGCACCAGGACCTGATGGCATCCTTTCAGAACTTCTAAGTAAAAGTACGGAAAAGCTTATGACAATGCTACCTAAAAACCCCTTAAAAAAACCTCCGATAGTTAGCAAAATTAAGAAATGTTACACAATAATATGACCAATAATGTGACTCACAATCACAACACAAAATTATTTTTGATACCGTACCTAATTTTCTCCGCACTGCGCCGATAAAATAGTTTCACTTATAACAATTAAATATAAAAAAAAAACTTCATTTTTCGGGTACAGAATCGAGCAGGCGGCACGAAATCTTGGACTGCACACAAATGAGCGCAAAACAAAGTACATGGTGGCCACGTCTGCGAGTAGAAGATCCAAAATTGGCTCCTAAATCAAAATAGTGGAGCGCGAATTTAAAGTAGTAGTGCAATACGTTGACTATCTCGAGTCAACTGAAGCAGCCGATAACAGCATGAAACCAGAAATACGCGCACGGTTGCTTAAAGCCAACAAAGCCTACTATAATCTGTCAACATAACATAACATCGAAGCTGCTGGTATATAAGACAATTGTCATACCAGTACTTACATATGGATCCGAGACTCGGGTGCTTAGCAAAAGCACCTCATAGCCGCGTTCGAGAGAAAAGTCTTATGGAAAATTGTTGGCCCCGTATGTGAGGAAGGACGATTCCGGAGATTCTATAATGATGACTTCTACGAGCATTATCGCGATGTCGACATCGTTAAGAAAATTAAGATCCGTAGGCTCCGGTGGGGAGGACTCCTAGCTCGCATGAGCGAAGATGATCCTGCTCGGAAAGTGCTCTACGGTAGGATTTATGGAACACGACAGCGATGGCGTAGACCAGGATGGATAAGAAATTCAGATGGAACAGGATCGTGAACAAGGTTGAGGAATATAGACTTTGTTTTTTCACTAAAAGTCATAAAGTCAAACCAATTTCTTATAATTCTCAAATCATGTCTCAAATTATAAATGATTTCGATACGACTATATTCCGAATAGACCAGAGCCTTATTATCGGCGAATGCTACTACATTACCAGACATTTCGAAAGTCAAAAGTGAGTTTATATAAATTAGAAAGAGGGTTGGACCAAACATCGATCCCTGAGGAATACCTATATTTGTAGGTAGTACTTATTTTATCATACTCCAGCTTACTAAGCAACAAAGCATGATGCCTTTTTAATGTCAATGAATAAACCTGCATTCAGTCTATCTGTTTTCATTAATCGATTCAAGACTCCTTGGAAAAAAAACTTAACAGATCATCTTCAATACTTCGACCATTCCGAAATCCTTCCTGTTTGTGGGTAAAATGGTTTATGCTACCCAACAAATTTTTAGTACCTTAGAAAACAACGGTAGCGAAGAAATGGGCTGATAATTGCTCATATTACATGTGTCACCTTTTGTATGAATCGGTATTATAATGGCTTGTGGACGCCGTGGCTCATTGGATAAATGCATTGCTGCTGAGCAGAAGGTTCGTTGTTGAAATCCCGGTGTCCCACCTCTCGCGAATTGGTGACAAACGTTCTGGGAGTAATAACTTGTCACGGAAAGCTTCTCAATTCACCGTTCGGATGCGGCATTAAATTGTAGGCTCCTTCCATTTGTTGAAAAAATATACATGCACAACACAAATAGTCGCGAGAAGCTAGGCCTTGGACCGCAACGGTCTGTCGCGCCGAATATTATTATTATTATTATTATAATAGCTTCTTTCATTACATCAGGGAACACTCCTGTTTTCAATCTTAAATCTAACACGGTATGAGATATTTTGTTCAATGTAAGAGAATCATCTGTTTTATAACCGAAATCGTATTACCTTCTTTGGGTTTTACAGTACGGCAACACAACAGAAAATAAATTATCAGTGAAAAATTGCTGTTTCATTTTGAATTATGAAAAAAATAGACAACACAAAAAATGGGCAGAAATTGTTTACCCACAAACATGTCCCGAGTGACAAGAGAAAAAAAGCAAGATCGACTTGTTAAGCGTTTTCTTCCGAAATTACTTATAGAGACCTCAATTACTCTCCGGTTTTGGTTGGGCAACAACCTGCTACCACCGACAATCTCAATTATTAACTGAGGCACGTGCTCAACAACAAACAATATAAACAAATCCAACACAAATTCGTTGCACATCAGATGTCTAGAAAATTGGATTAGTCTGCGCCCATGCTGGTGGTAGCAAGTCACATCATGGCTGAAGTGTTAACAAGTGTTCGGTTACACTAATTAATACCATCTGTTTGTGACCAGCACAATTCAGAGGGTTTTTCAATAAAAAAAAATACCTGCTGCCTGCGAGGGATATGAATAGGAGGCGTACCTACCTGCTTAATCTGTAAATTGAAATGTGTGATGGATTTTGTTGTTGTTCATTGATCTGTTGGAGTTAAATATGCTTCCTTAAATGAGGGCTGACTGTGTGTTTTTTTTTTTTTCTTTTCGAAAAACCAAATTAATTAAATCAACAAATTGTTATGTTATCAGTTGAAGCGCAAGGAATTGAAGAAAAAAGAACACAATTCAATGTAATTTAAATGGATTCGAAGCTGACACCCTTTATGAGTCGCCTCTAGATGTTTAACACCTTCTCGCCTAGGAAGACAGCTGTGCTTTCCTATTTTACTGATAAGGTGATAGGGTGAAAATTCAAAATTAATTCTAAACTGCAGTTCTTGCACTCTTAAATGAGTAGATTAACAAAAACAAAATAATTCAGGAACGTCGGAACGTCAAATAAAATTTATTTCCATTTGTAATCGAGAAAATAGGAAAAATAAGGAACGAGGTGAAGAACCATTTATAGCCCATCGATTGTTTATTGATAAACATTTTCTTCTGTAGAAGTGAAGGAGGAAAAGTAGTTTTTATTTAGGGAAGTGTGCCATCATCATATTTAAGGAGCAAAACATATGTCACCATATTTAAGAAGCTAAACAACTGTCAACGTAGCATGGAGAATGTGCAAACCATTATTCCTTCTGATAGTCTCTTAAACAATACAATGTTATTACCCACCAATTCTTTAAAATAATTTTTTCTAATCACTCAACAAAACCGAAACCAAAGCATAGAAATGTTCACAAAATAAAATTTTTTTCTTCACAATTCAACAATCAACAAATCACCCTGTATAATGCAATTTTTTATTTTCATAAGCTACAACTGCAAAACGCAAAAACTTAAAAAAAAAATTCCAAATCGAAAGACTTAGGAAACAAACTTTGTTTTCGAAAAAAGAAAAAAATCATTTCAAGTTTTTTGTTGTTGTTTTTTATTGGATAATTTAATAAAGGCAATCAATAAATAGCACAACAAATAAATTAATAAAAATTATAAACTAAAAGAGTAATTCACATCAAAACAAATAGAATTTTCTCCCATTTACTGCTACAACTAAGCATTTACTCTATATATACAAAACTTAGGCGGAATAAATTATTAAATAGAAAATAAGCTAAAAGCGTAATAAGCGAGCGTTTTCCCCTTCTTGACAACAAATAAATAATATTAACAAATTAGTAGATTTAAAGATAAAACAAAAATATTCATACATAAATCGAAGGCAGTGCCAGTCCGATTTCGAAATAATTTCGCTGATCGACTTTAAATTTCTTTCGTGGATTCTCACGTAGTCGATTGCGCATCGGGCGAATTGGAGTTTCCAACATAAATGTGGTATCTTTAGTGCTTGCGAGTGGTGTTTCTGAGTCAGATGGTATCGCTGTTCTCAATGGAGATGGCGTCACTGCTAAGCATATGGGAGAAGCGGGCGTTGGAGTAACGGCACGAAATGAAACCGCTTTAGTGGAATTCTTGACAGGATCCATTAGTAGAAAACTTAAATCACTTGCCGGATCATCTCCAGCCGCATACGATGGGGATAAAATCATTTCTTTCACGTTTTCCGCTGTATTTTTAATCAGCGTACGCCGACGAAGATTAAAACTCCTGCGAGGTTTTTTCTTTTTGTGATCTTTTCGCCCCGAGTCCAGTATTGCATCAATTAGTTTGTCCAATGTTTGATCGCCCATTTTCGCTGAATTAACTGTCGTTACATTGGCCATATTTTGTGACAGTTTGTCCATCGGAGCTGACTTCTTTGACACTTCCATTTCAACTTCGGCAAATTCCATATCAAGTTTACGTTTTTTCGGTAAAGATTTCTTCAATTCGGGCGCTGTCATATGTTCTTTGTCTGGAGTTGTAAAGTAACGTGGATTTCCCAAATATGTATCTGGCAGAAGTCCACGCATTGCAAGCGATTGCCCAGTCAGTAGAACAGAATTTGGCGAATACTCCTCCTCGAAGCGTGGTAATGTTGAGGCATAATGCTGTACATGCTGCGATGGAATAATTACCGCAGAGTGTCTTCTTGCTTGCGTCATCACTGATATTGGCCGCCTTTCTGGTGTCTTCGCCATTGCTGGCTCTGGAGTGATGTTAACAATATCCGAAAGTGGACTATTTCTCAGCCTGTGCGATGTTGATCGAACTAATGGTGTTGAAGTCATCGGGATGTTCTCCTTATTGGCAATTGTTGCTCGACGTTTTCGTCGTTTTGATGAATTTTGCAACAGCGACCCACTAAGCGAGGATGTTTCTTGCAGTTTATGCATTGAAGTCCACTTTAACATTTTGGCTATTTGCGTTAATTTTTCTTACAAAAAAAATTTACACCACAACTGCGCTCGAACGCACACGAACACCAACTGACGGTTTTTAAAAGTTTCCGCATGGTTTATAGGCAGGCAAGGAAACGTGCAGTCTAAATAGGGGTTGATTTTTGTCTTTCAATACAGCCCGTTCTCTGTTTTTCCCACACTGTGAGCATGCATCCTTATTGCACTCTGCTGATACAAGAGGAGAATGCTGAGAATGCACTCTCTTGGACATTTCCTGTTGCTTGACGTCACAACTTACCCCTAAATTGCGCTGAGTAGAGCGCAGCAGCACTTCAGTTCAATGGACTTTTCCCAGCACAGCACTTTGAGAACACTCGCATTGCGGTACATAAACGAAAAGGACATTTATTTCCTTGCGTTTTATGATTAGATTTTTGTCCTTTTTTAATTGAGAGGTTTTTTTTTTATTTCTGATGATAAAATCTTACAATTGATCAGATCAAATTAGAATGTGGTTTTCTGTGATGTACTAAACGAGGGTGGAAGGACATATTATTGTCACTAGCGGGTTATGGTCTGGCGATTAACTAAAGGATGCAACAGGACATTTGCGTGTTAATGGTCTAATATTATTTTTCCATTGATTTTATCTCTAATTTTCTAATAAAAACCGGTGACAGGTTGTTCGCTGTGGTTAGGTTGCAGTTATGATAGGTTGGTTAAATTTTTTTCACATAAACAATTTCTGCTTCAACGGAAATCCAGAATAAATACTTTGTGGAGTTTTTTAAAACTTTTTTTACTTTAACTTTACCAAAGTAAATAAAAGGGAAAAGTTATATAAAATATGAAAGACTACGGATAAGAAAAGATTCCATCAAAAATTAAGTTAAGAAAACCACAGTATTTTTAACAGTTCGAGTATTCTTTTGACCGAAAGAATATAAGGCAATAGTTAAGAATGCTAAGATCGAGTCCTATAGGAACTTCTGCTCCGAAATAAATGAGCTAAGAGAAACAGCAAACATATGACAGACATTGCGACCTGAAAGATCTCTAGTATCTAAGGGTGTCTGTACTCTAAAAGATGTACCAGCTCCCTCATGAACGATAGTACAGCTTTAGTAGCAGCATTTCTCAACTCCGCTGTCGAGCATATTTCCTTGTGAAAGATGTGTCTCCTTAACCAAAGTAATGCTGCGCACTCACAGAGAATGTGCTCAGATGACTCTTCATCTTCCGAGCAGAACCTACACTCTGTCTCTGAGCCCACACCAATTTTTTTTAAGGTGATATCGCAAGCCACAACTTCCCTTCACTAGCTTCCTAATGGTATCCCTATTCAAATTAAGGATTTCCTTATAGGAAAAGGGTCTTGGTACTAAGCCCCGGGATGCTCTCCCAGTGGGCCAGACGAAGTTTCTGTTCTCAACAATTTATCAGTACTGTAGCGGCAGCCCAGTTGACACCACAGAAGGGTTCAGGACCTATGCACGCAGATTCCGAGCCAGCCCTAGCTACTTCATCTGCAGATTCGTTGCCTGCAATTCCCCAATGACCAGGGACCCAACCGAGTTTAACTTTATTGTGTCTGGCAATATACTGCAGTGCATCGTAACAGTTTTTGACTGATGGCTGGACTCAATGTCCATTACATTAGACGACAGCGCTTTAAGTTTCACTTTTTCTCATAGCTAACGAGACTTTGGTGTTGGGTCCAAAGACAGCAGCTCCTCCAACTACAGTTTCCATCTTCGATCCATCTGTGAACCCGACCAGAACTCTAGCGTCCAGAGCCGAAACACCATTGCACCAGTTTACCCGGACCAATATTTTTACATCGAATTTCCTTCCGAAACAGTGATGATCATAATGTCGGGGATAGTGCAGAACATGTCTTTTTCAGCAATTGAGTCAAGAATTTTCAGGTGACGCGCATAGTCACCCAGCTTGTACCCATATTCTGGTTGCAGCTTAATAGCTCATCTAGCAGCCGTCTTCCTGATCTATGAATGTATGCAAGGGTGAAATTCCTACAACAGCTTCTAATGCAGTCGTAGGGCAGTTGCATATGGCACCCGTTATACCTAGACAGGAAATTCCTTGTAGCATCTGAAGCTTAGTTGCCGTTATCCGTTCACGAACTTTCGGCCAAAAACGATGGTTGCGTACGTGATAATGGGTCTCACCATCATTTTGTACACATCCAATGTACCATTTTAGGACTTCAAGGACCTCAAGTTCTGCCGTAGAGGCGCCTACAGGGCCACGAAGCCCTAGTGGCGTTTTCGATGGCGGACTTGATATGAGAATTTCAGTTGAGTCGTTTGTCGAGGATGACACCGAGATATCTGTAAGGGCGAAACTTTATTCTTCCCAAATCTTTGTGCGTTTAGCAGAGTTGAAGAGTTTTCTGGCTTTCTTCATAAGTTTAGCCAGATGGTCGTTTCACCATGGAATCTTTCGTCTACAGAAGCTGGCTTTAGGGATGCAGCTGTCATGATAGGAAGCAACACATCATTAAGTTGATATGTCGCATTATCTAAGTGACTTGTTTACTTAATACATAATCCGTGGACTTTGGATCATATGGAACAATGTGCCAGTTTGCCAGGAAGGTCAAACCTGATGTGTTGATGGTCGTCTTCACATGCTAGTTTTCAACAAAGTTGGAAATAAATGGACTGGCGAGAATGATGTCAGACCTCATGATCTGCATTTACATTTCATCCTATGGAGAACTGTTCCGGCAATACTCTATCAGCTGAATGATATCGTTGTCGCCGGGGAAATATACTAAAGCACACACGATGTTCTGTGTTTCCCTCTCGGTCGGAACTTCAATCAGCACGGCCATCAGGTCTTTCGTTGTGAATTCTGGAATAGGAAGAAAGTTGATGTTCGTGCCGATCAAGCAGGCCTACAAATACAAATTTTCCAAATAACAAAAAAATTCCTGGACATGAAGCACAGCAGCTTAAAAGTCTTTCAATGTACCAGAATTGTCGTTACATGCACGACATTATTTGAGCTCAAATTTTATGAATTTTTATTATAAACAGCACGGCATAAGAACTCATTTTCCGGTCCATTTAGACCGGATCAATTAGGCCCGAAATTACGAATTATTACCAGCAGATCATTTCATTGATTATTCATCGTCACATTAAATTTTGGCAATCCGTTCACCTTTGTGTGAAAATATTGGAATTATGTTAATCGCAGATTGCAGAACAGCATGAAAATGAGTTGTGGTTAGTCTTCGTTTGCGAGTCCACACTCGCATTTCACTACATTTACATAAAACCCAAATGATTACCGTCGTCGTCGGGTCTTTCACGAACTCTACTAATTGGCTGTCTATCCTTTTTTTATATTCTTCTGCGTTATCCTTTGTTTGTTTGTTTTCTTTTTGTTTTTTTTTTTTTTTTTTTTTCGAAACTACTTTGCATGTTAAATAGTCTGGAAGTAATTGTCAAAAGATGCTTAAGTGTCTTAATACTTTTTATTACATAATGTCAGGATTTTTTGGTATTTTGGGAATACGGACGATGATAACTTCATTAAATAGCAGCAATTTTTCACACAGATATTTAAGGTGTGGCAAAAAAAATTAGCCCGTTTCCCTGTTTTTTTATATTCCGTTTAAAAAATGCATCTATAAATGTTACTAACATAAGAAAAAGGGATTTACTTCGCATACTTGCAAAAAAAACCGCATGCCACATCGAATCCAATTGAAATCTCTTTATTTCTAGATTTATGTGCAATTTTAAAACATTTTCGCACTTTTCCCTCAGAATATTTCCAATATTACAATCTTTGGTACATTTGTGTATCTAACACGGTGACATGTTAGTTTTTCCAACCAATATTTCACAAAGGGTTGTTCAGATGGCTTTATCATTGCTTTTCGCATTGTACTTGCCATTTGGAGCGGTTTTTGTCGCATTGTCTGAAGATGAGTAATGTCCTTTTTTTTACTTCTATCGGATAGGGTTTGCCATTGGATTTGTTTAATGAAAACCGCCACGCATTTTTATACGGAATTTTTTAATAGATATGTAAGTCACGTTCCACTTTGTTAATAGAACAATGAAGATCGTTTTTTGTTCTTTTTTCGGTGAAACGTATTATTTGCTATAAAGGGTGTCCTCATTGATTTATTTTGGAGAAAAAAATAACACTTTTTTCTTTTACATGAAATATTAATTTTCTAAATGTTAAAGAAGATATTATGCGTTTAAAGATAGCCAATGACCATCCACACTATGGCTGCAAAATTTGGTTTTTTATGATGAAATAGAACCCACACCTAAAGCAATTTTTGTGAAGGTAATAGCTTTTATTTGCTGACTTGTCCAAATGCGACAATCTGTCTTATTAACGTAGTCATTAGCCCAGAAATTTGCTTTTCAAATAGGGCGTCCTAATTGAAAAACCCTTTCACAGTTAATTTGGTTATTGTTCTTGAGAAAAATGCCATAGTGCAATAAAAAATTTTGACATAAGAGACTGCTAGTAGGTAGGTAGGTACACCTACCTAACAGACTACTTCTACTTCTTCTTTCAATAGAATGAATATAGTTATAGATACTCATAACGTACATTATTCCGCTCGACTGAAAGTCCCAAATATATTGTGGCAATTAAGTTAAAATTTACAACATCCTGTTCCCTGAAAAATATTTCGCTAAAACGTATATTGTCTCCGACAAAACCCATTGCACATAAATTGTAATTTCCAATTTCTTAAAACTGTAATTGAGATGAGGTGAGCAACAAACAATTTATACAGACTCACTTTAAAGTATAACAAGACAGCTCTTTATGTTCGTCTGTATACTTTGGTGCACTAGAAATTTCGCAAATGTACGAGTATCTACATTATTATTTTTGCAACTGTCGTATCCTTTTTGACTTCCTAACCCTCTAGATACGTCTTTATGCAGCATCAGTATTCAGTACAGTACAATACAGACTATATCGTATACAATATATCGAACGCCTTAAGGATGTTTCGCGTCTGTTTTGAAAACACACGCTGAGGGTCCTTCTTTCATGTTCATTACACTCGTATTGTTTGGTGATTTACGAACTGCTTTGCAAAAATGCAATTTTGAAGATCTGTCTGAAGAGTTCTCAAAAGTCTAACTGTGTGACAATGATCTAGATAGTTTATTTCAAATTTATACAACATGTTACGTATATAGATCGGGGGAGATCGCAGTATATATGCTTATGTGACAATTCAACGATGTGTTCTATATTTTGAAAGGCAACGGCTACGAAAATTCTGCACATTTTTCTCGCAAATGGCAAAAGGATGAATGGTAAAATTGATAAGACTAAGATCGGTTCGCTCATTTGAAAATAAAATAAGGATATATTTGTATTTAAATGAAATACAGAATAATTGAGAGATTGCGCTGATTTCTACTCCAGGTGTAGTACAGATCTTAGAATTAAGTATGGAATTTGATCTCGATCACCGCGAGCACGTTTGCAGCAATCGATTCTTTGGAACAAATATTCACCACTCACTCTTCCACACATATTGACCGGAACGTTGGCAATTTCGCGTTCAATATCAACCCAAAAAAAAAATCCACAAATCGCATGAGCGTGCTGGCCATTCGACCGGATCATTTCTCGAGATTACACGATTACGGAACTTTCAATAGATCAATTGTTTGTTTGACCAGCTATATGGCATTTACCCCCGTCTTGTTGAAACCACATATCACTGATGTCAAGTTCATCCAATTCCGGCCAAAAATAGACTTACAACATGGCACGATATCGAACTCCATGGACCGTAACATGGCGATCATCGAAGAAAATATGCGGTCAATTCATACCAACCGGCATGAAATCCACACCATACGGTCACTTTTTGTGGAAGGAAAGGAGCTCTTGGAGCACATTTGGGTTTGTTGCTGTCCAATAACACATATTTTGGTTATTGACAAGGCCTTTAATCCAAAAGTGAACTTCATCGCTGAAGATGATGATTTTCGATAAAATTCAGGATTTTTTTCAAACTTTTGCAGATCCCAATCGGATGAGTTTTGGCGCTTCAGATGATCGAAAGGCTTCAGTACTTGATTAATTTTGATCTTTTAAGAATGTAAGCTAGGATGTTTACTCAAAATTCGCCACAGCGTTAACTGAGAGATACCCAATTCCTGTGAACGTCGTGGAATCGACTGATTTGGCTCATTTGGAACTGAAGCACTTACGTCTGCGATATTTGCGGTACTTCGCCCAGTGTGTTGTCTCACTGGAACAGGAACACTCAATACTAAATATGCTGACTCGAATTTATCCACTATAGTACTCACAGCCTATCTGGTGGGACGATTATTACAACCGAAACTTGGAGTAAGCCCTCTTAAATTTGTGACCACCGACTCCGAATTTCGGTAGTAATTTTTATTAATTTCCAAACGTTGCTCGTTCTTTAACTTCACTGTGATAATAATATGAACCTTTACTAACGTTTTTTCATTGATAGATCTTAAAACAAGTTTAATGATGCGTTTGTATTAAAATTCACGAGATATCTTGGATTAACGTGAACACCACCAACTGAAGGCATAATTTCGTCCTCTTCGGACGCGGATTAGTTATAGGACAAGCAACGTCCATCATGGAAGATGTGCCAGTATTAAGTCAATGGTTAGAGCAGGATCTATCTAAATCCTTGCCGATCTTTGGTTCACGACAACCGGTTGAGACGTGCAACTCCACAATGAGCACATCATCGCACCGGTAACATCAGGGATGTAAACGAATACTCCAAAGACTTGGTAACATCAGTCTGCATCTGCGCTCTACCTGCATTTGCATAGTAAACCACCAGCCACTACGTAGGTCAAGCCCAGAACGAAACTAGGTCCTCAACCAAAAGTTGGCTCAGATTCAGCTTACCTCCAAGGAGATAACCCTTATCTGTTGGCGAAACCAACTCCCGTAGTACCAACGCTACCTTGGTGTGATCTGACATCAAGAGACTTAGTTCGTTCAGAGTGAATGCCTTTTTGCGAAAGAAAAATCCGTCACCGGCAAATCATCGTCCAGAACCTTGAAGTCCATCATTTGTCACTAGGATAGCAAGCTATCCTAGGCCGCCCAGGATAAAAACTATCCCGGACACATCAGGTCAACAGTTTGTTACGACAAGGCCGCTAAATACGAAGAGCTCCACCGAATAAAATCCTCTAAGTATTAGCGGCCCTTTCAGGTCGGTCAGGATGACATTGCCCATAAAGAGCATACTCTAAGTACCCGCGGCCCTTTTACTCTCCCGTAGTAATGCCCCACACCATATCCACTTAATAATCTATGATGCAGTTGGACCCCACCACGGGTTTACCACTTCTCCTTCCTCAACCGGGCTGGTGACCGGCTTCGGCGGAATTGTATTAAAATACACACAGTGTAGAGTTGGAGCGTGAGCCCCGCGCTTGCCTAGCTTTCGCCATTAAGCATACTCATGAACTATGTACCATTCAGCAGTCCTCTCTTCGAGAGTAAACCGCAGCCCACGCGTTGCATCCCCAGAACGAGCTGGGTCCTCAACCACAATTGTCCTCAGACCAGTCGAACCTTACGGCCGGCCTTATTGTCTATGAGCAGGGACAATTCCCGCGGTACCAACGCGACCTTGGTGAGGTCTGACATCAAGGGACTCAGCTCTTTCAGAATGAGTGCCTGGGCGATTGCAAAAGCAGACCCTGCCAGCACATTCGTCCGGAACCGCGAACCTCATCATTTGCCACTAGGATTTCCCCAAGTCCTAGGCCTTTGGAATACGATATTCCCGTCTGTCCCCTATCACAGACCTGTAGTATTGTACGAAATGAACCACTAAATACAAAGACTTGCTCATAAAGAGATTCTAAATACCAGTGCTCCACTTCGGGTCGCCTTACTCGTCCGGAGTATACTCTAAGCACCGACGACCCTTGGTTAATATCCCGTGGTAAAGTCCTGCAACATTCCATATAAGAAATCATGCTGCCGATGCACCCCACGGGGGCGTATTAAAATACAAAATGCCCACTGTTGAAAACTCCTATGCGTCTACCCAACTATTCCAGTACTATACGCCATCTAAGACAAGGCTTTTCTGTACAACGCCGTCCATTTGGGTTACATTTGAAGACGTGCCAGAGTGTTGAGGTCCATTCGCTCTAAATGTCCTAGCCATATTTCAAACGTTTAAAAATAGGCTCAATCACAGCATGGGCAACTAAAAAATAGGAATGACAGATAGTTGACGAAACCTTTAACAAATTTAAGCCTAATTTGTCTTTCACCTTTTTTCGGAACGATATAAATATTGGCTTAAATTTACCAAATTGACGGAAACCACATGTCTTTATTGAGAGATGAAACAATTTGCTAAGCGGTTTCGCTAAAGTATCATGACATTTATACAATTTTGGCGGAATACCATCGGGTTCAGTCGCTTTATTTGGGTCAAGTTAATTAGGAATCTTTGAAACAACCCGTGGTCGGAAATAGCCTACATTCGGAATAATTAGTGGACTTTGATTAGATAACGGAAGAGTAGATGCACGAGAAAAATGCGAAGCTAAGAGATAAGCTATCTGCATACCTTTATGAAACAAAGAAGGATCAGAAGAGCTCTTGTCTGCGAAGTTTATTTTAACCAGGGCAGCAAACGACCAAAATCTTCGACTGTTTGAATCTGAATCGTGAGTGCGGATTCCATTGCATAGTCGTTTGGCTATCTAATAAAAAACCAACCAGCCAGCTGTGTCCACTTAAAGAAATCGAGGAAATAATACAACCTGAACGAAATTATATCCTCCTGCTTCACGTTCCTGCAACACGGAATTTTCTTCGCATCGAATGGTATATGGCCAATTCTTTGAAGTGATCACTTTTCGTATATATAGCTATTCTATCAACATCTTAATGACAGTCGATTACATCCTGCGAATGATAATGTTGGTGATCTTACATAGTCGCAGCTCTCTATGGTCTCTCTTTCAATATCACTATGCAGTTCTTTTGACCAGGAATTCATTGCTATTTGTCGACAGAAAGTAACATTTTTTAACAACAGTCGCGAGTGTTGTTAGTTGATGTCTTATGAGTCTTGCTGTAATCAACAACAAGGAAAAAGTTGCAACCATTCCCTCGGGAAAAATGCATGTAAATGAACACTAATTAGAACGAAACGCACGGCACACGTATCCTTATTGAGTAATTACGTAATTATATTCCCATATACATTACAAGCACAGTGTGTCCTTTCTAATATCCATGCAATGCATATGACACATTACTTTGCAGGATATTTTTCAATTCATTAAGGCAATTCGTCCTTAATTTCTATTCACCATATGGTGTCGTGTTGTTCGATAACTGATATTTGTCATACGCTTTTTAATTTTAATGGAAAAACAACAACGGAACAGCTCCGTTCGCTCCTTAGATAAGGTGATGTACTTGTAAATGATCGTTTTATAATTTGATATACCTTGAAAAGATAATTATATAATTCATTCACATGTATTTTTGATTAAAGGAAGCGATTAATTTATCGTTAATTTGATAGACATACTGCTGCAACTCTATTCGTTTTGTAACTCATAGCTCGAATGAAAAAATTTCTAGAGCGACTCCTTATCCGAATAAAAAGAGCCAAACAGAAAGAACTTTAATTCATTGCCAATGCCAATATCCTAAGCAAATAGTTGCAACACAAAAGGATCCTCAAAGAGTCTTTTAATTTTATTTTCGAACTTTTCTTAAAGAGCAGACCAACAAGAAACCTTTCCTTCACCTTTCCTTTCAACTTGTTATATGAAAACACATTACGTTCGACTATTACTTAACCTACGATCTTCTTTAAAGTTTCAAAATTGACGAATTCTTTGAAATGACGAAAAAAAAAACAGATCAGAGGGAACTGATGCAGTAAATGCAAAGGGGTGATGTCAACAATTTCCGTCTTCCTGAATGATGATTCATTTCTTTAACGTTTACTTCCTGCGTGCTAACTTCCCTGTAGAAATTAAGGGAAAATCATTGATAATTGCCACAATGTGGTTAAAGAAGAACCGTCGCCTAAGGATATTAAAACACAAGACATACACACAATTAACTTAAATGCAAACTTAAAGAATGGACATCAACTTGGCAACCAAAACCTTCTTCAAACTCGAATCAGTTCCCACATTTAAATGCGCCAGACGAGTTGTGCGCAAATACTAAGGAGCTGGGAAAAGT
This sequence comes from Nephrocerus scutellatus, assembly GCA_947095585.1. Lineage (NCBI taxonomy): Eukaryota > Metazoa > Arthropoda > Insecta > Diptera > Pipunculidae > Nephrocerus > Nephrocerus scutellatus. The sequence continues at coordinate 113,742,036 of OX352763.1, forward strand.
CCTTCTTAGACTGAAAAAAAAATGGGGAAAGGACGGACGCGCACAATAATGTGATTGTAAGTGTCACACATGACATGAGATGACAAGACATCATTTTTAGCTGCGAATGCGCGCGTTCGATAATAATTACATGTTTGTGGTAACTGAGTGCGCGACACCTATCGAACATCGAACGTAGGATGTCCTACGCAGTCACGCAAGCAAGCATTTCCTTAATGGGAATCTTTATTGTTTTAATTGTATGAGGAAATGGAGTTTTTTTCTCTTCTCAGGATGTGATCGCGTATCAGTTGGAAGAGGGTAATAGGGGCTTAGCTGTATGTGTTAGCACAAAGGTATAGTAGAATGGTTTACAGGAGCCTTTAGTAATTAATTTTTGACAAAGAAAGGATAGTACATATAAGGAAAGGTCTAAATTCTGTTGAGGAATTTTTTAATGTAAACTATCAGAGTTTAATATACTCGTACCTTTCAATTAAAATTCAATGTGGATTCAATCAAATTACAAAAACGTTACCCATCTAAGGTTTAAGTTTGAGCTGAATAAGGTAATTATGACTTAAAAAACACAAATCCATCTGAAATTGAATTTGATGTATTATCCTCTGTGTAATACATAGTGTAGTATGTCTGCAGACCTTAATACCTTAAAGGAACTCTTACAGAATGCTCTTAACAAGCTAACTAGATGGGCAATTCGTTTTGGTTTGAAGGAAACCCCCATAAAACAAAACTTGTCCTCTTCACTAGGAAATATAAAATTCCACAAGCTGACGCACCCTCTATAATGGGCATAAGCTTATCCTTCTCTGATGAAGCCAAATATCTGGGTCTTATTCTGGACAAAAAGCAAAGCCGGAAACAGGAAAGCCATTGGTAACAAATGGGGTCTTCAACACCATATCACTCATTGGCTTTATGGTATCGGTAATAGAACCTATACTTCTGTACGGTGTGGTTGTCTGGTGGACTGCCTTAGATAAAGCAGTAAGTCGGGATAAGCTAACCAAAGTCACACTATCGTCGTGTCTGTGTATGAAGTTCGCACCACTCCCTACTCTGCGCTGGACATTCTGTTCAACCTAACACCACTTGACATCTTCAGCAGACAATTAGCTGCTAGGTGGGCTATTCGCCTCCCAGTGCCAGACCAGCGGAATTACAGAATACCTCAGAGATTATCTTTTCTGTGGTTAGAGGTGATATTCAAAAGGTGTCTGAAATTAATACATATTCCTGTGAAATGGACGGAAGTTAAAGTAGCCTTCATTCCAAAAGCAGGAAAAAAAGCTCAGGTTGAGGTGACAGCGATTGAGGAGACAGTGACCTGGCTGGGACATAGTATCCGTAACCGATATTGTAATTTATGTAGATAGTCAGGCGGCAATCCAAACGCTTCTCAATGAAGTCGTGGGTAGGGAAACAGGTTTGGCCTAGACTGGATCACGGTTAATACCGAGACTGAGTAGAAGTAATGTAAGATTCATATTCTCAGAAAATGCTCTACATCATTGGGTTATTTAGAGTCATTATTATGGAGGGAGTGCTTTAGATACCAGCTATACACTATCGCTAGAACACAAGTCAGGGGAAAGCGTTATAGATAGGCATAGGTCGCCGTGCTGCAACATCCCAAACAACCATACAATCGACTTATCAATAAATTGATTGCATTATTGCTTATTTCTGGTGGCAAAGCCTTTATTGGTTGTAAACAATTTAGAATAGATGATTAATATGGCATCTTTGAACGAATCAGAAATAATAACGCTTGTAAGTGGAATCGCTTCAGCTAAACAATACCAACTATTCTATTTTTCGCTCATGCTGCTCAGTTCATATATTGTTGTTAACGACACAATATCCAGGTAGATGTGTTCCCCTAAAGCTCTATACTGGGGCCCATACTGTTCGCTATGTATATCAATGGGCTTTAACAGTTGTCAGCCAATTATTAGTGCACCTGATTCATTCAACTGTATATACACAATGTGCAGATAAAGGTATTGCACAAGGCTCTGTACTTGGGCCAATACCATTCGCTATGTATATGAATGAGCTTCAACAGTTGTCAGCCAATTATTGGTGCACCTCATTGGTTCAACTGTAGATACACAATGTCCAGATAAAGGTATTTCCCAAAGCTCTATACTTGGGCCTATATCAATGAGCTTCAACAGTTGTCAGCCAATCATTGATGCACCTGGTTGGTTCAACTGTTTAAAAACTGTTACCCTAATATCTTTCATGTGCTCAAAATAAATGAAGAGTTGAATAGTTTTCTTGGCAAGCAAAAGGCACAGTTTACATCAATTACCTTCCGAATTTGAAAAAAATGTTTCGGATAGAGAAGATTTTGCTCTAATAAGAAGGACATCATTGAGACAAACGCATATTTTGTAAGGTGGGAGAAATCATACTTTCAGAAGGGTTGAAATATTTCGAAAAATGTTTGACTAAGTGTATTAGGGCAAAAAGAAGACTATATGTAAATTGAATGTTTTTTTTTCCAGGGCTGTGTACTTATCACTGTATGCCCTTGTACTTTATGTTCGATGGTCGAACAAAAGAAGTATTCTTATTAGCATCTGAGCGCCAGTTGTAAGTAGTTTGGCTCAATGCATGATGCAAAGATAGCACTTTTTTCTACTGCACTCGTAATCTTACGAACTGGTACTTAAAATGAAACCAAACCCACTCATCGATTTTGGACAAACATCCACACTCCACAGGAAATCGATCAACAATCAGCATGATTCGCTTGGTATTCTTCACTTTATCGGGATATCTATTATCTATGTCTGTCATACACGATCCAACATTAACACCGTGCTAAGCACTTAACACTGACGCAAGGTGTGAAAAGTTAGCTTCTGTCTGTGGCTCACTTTTTGCCTGCTAAGATGGTTGGTTTTTGTTTTTCTTTCAAAACTACCGATACTCATCTAGAAAAAAGGGACATTTTTACGAGCAAATTTTATGACTTTACCGGAATCGTAAAATTCTTTACAAAGATTTGCTCAGATGCAATCATTGCTATTGGCACGCGATCCAGGACAACAGGAGATGAAGATGTTTGAGACTAAATGAAAAATAAATAAAGGACTTTCAGTTTTTTTTTACTGGTCATTTGTACTTTCTTTTGACTTTCTGACATAAGTTGTAGGCAGATGTCCTTTAAAGTAACATCAAATGATGGGAGTATTATTTGTAAATTACGACTCCATTTGTCTTGATTCAGCTGAATGCGGAACAAAACGCAAAAATATTACTTTGTCAGAGATGGTCGGGAAAATTTTAATGTCGCACAGAGAAATTGCGGAATGTATCAATAAAGGATCAAGATCGTAACAAACAGAAATTAGATCAAGAAGTTTGTCTCGGCGTCGATTTGTTACTGTCATCCAAATGATCCTTCATTGTTACAGACTGTAAAATGATACCATCTCGATGAGCCCTTATTTCTGCTCTTTATCTAATATGCATATATCTAAGTCACAATTCACAAACATCAAAGTGTTATACACCCCTTTCTATGAAGAAAAAAAAAAGTGTCACAACATAATTTCGTAAACAATGCAGAAAACAAAACCCTATCCCAAATGCCGAACAAAAATCAAATCAAGATCTAATTTGAATAAAAAATCAATCGCACAACATTGATATGACAACGACAATGACATATTAGTTTCGATGGTAATTTCAATTAATATTACGTGTCATTTGTGTGTCTGTCAGAGAGGAAATTCCCAGAGCCTCCTGCTTTTTGTGTCTGTCATTTGTGTGTCTGTTTAAAGTTGAAGCTCCCATGTACCTTCTGTTTTTTGTTTTTGTGACATTTTTGTATTTGTCTATTCACCCAGATTCAAAAGAAACAAAAAAAGACCTACAATGATAAAAAAAATAGACAAATGTGACCCAAAAAAGGAAGATAGACAATGTGTCGCCTGTCAAAACTGATGAGTGGCATTAGTTGAATAGATTTGGTGGCAAAAAAAGCTCATATTAACTGATATTTGAATTTGTTTAATTTATTCCCAAAAAAAAAGCCAGAAATGAAATCTAAGGAACTCCACGTACAAGGAAAAGCAGTCACTTTCGTGTTAGGCATAGGAGATGACTCCTTTTCATTTTTTTCCCCTCCAGAACATGCCTTCATTTCTGTGAATAAAAAGCAGAAAACCATCAAATACATCAAAGAATTAAAATCTGTCATTCTGAATGCGGCATCACATAAATCCCCAGCAGGACATTTGTACCATTAGGTGATCTACCGTTGCAATAGTTTACATTCAAAGAAAGAACTTAGTGTTGTCGACAATCCTTTCGTTTGCTTCATCATCTCATCAAAGAGTGAAGAAAATATTTTGTCATTTCTTCGTCGGATTATTTTGTCTCCATGTGTGTGTCCTGCCAGGGTGGTTTACATCCGACATGTAACCCAATTATGAGAAGGATGAAATAATAAAAAGGATTTTCTATTATCAGCATCACTTTTTGTCATTTCAACGCGTCAAAGCATGAAGCAATGGTTTTTCCTGTAATCCTTTCACGTCGTAATCCTCTATGACTTACAATTATTGTGTTACGACTGTGAAAAGCATTATGTGGTCGAACACAAGAATAGTGTGTGCGAAATCTGTTCTAATCGCTGAGTAATTATCACTTTAAGGTTGTCCCCATAGCGAATGGAATAACAGATTTCAACACTATCGTAACTCTGTCCTATTAATCGTCTTTTATATAGATTTTGGGATCTTATAGTAGTGTAGTTGAAATCTAAGCTCACCTTATCCCTTCATCATCTACAACCGTGATCCAGTCCTGTCCTACCGCCAAAAAAAACTCTCCATCGGTTCTGAGCCGACGTCATCTAATTTGGCATCCCTAAACTAAAGGTGCCCTGGTATATGCCATACTACCAGCGTAGGGTTGGCCTGCTTCAGTATCTTGTCCTATAAACTCTTTAGCAAAAGACTTTTCGAGCCGGATTCTCTTTGCTCGTATGAGCTAGGCGTCCGAAGCCTAACCAGCTTAATTATTTTGACGATCTCAACATCACAGTTACGCTCGTAGATCTCACAATTACAGAGTCTCTGAAGTCTTCCTTCCCAGCATATAGGGAAAACGATTCTCTGTAAGACTTTCTCCACGAACGCGGCTGAGTTCAGAGTATTTTTTTCTAAGCATCCAAGTCACGGATCTACGAGTATATGCAAGTACTGGTAGGACATTTGTCGTATATCCCAGGGGCTTGGATGATATGGTTGAAGAGTCTTGAAAGACCATTACTTTGAAGGGTCTAGACCGATCGTTGATAATTATCCTTGCCTTTTTTGAAAGAAAATTGTCGGACATTTGATCACACAGAATAGCTAAGGCACGTACTTATTTACTTATGTTCTATATCCCCCTGTGGGTGCTAGGGCCTCTACTACGCCTACGCGCCATCGCGTGCGGTTTCTGGCAATGAGCTTCAGCTCTCTCCAACTCTTCCCCAATTACCGTGACTCCTCTTCAACTGTTCTGCGCCATGTATTTCTCGAACGACCCGTTCTTCTACCATCCTGAGTTAACGGATTCCATTGCATTGCGTAGTTTGCTATGGCACTGTCGCCTTTTCGGAGTGTATGACCAATCCACTGCCACTTCCGTCGCTGGATGGTTGTGCCTATTGGTTCCTACCCCTTTCTCTGGTAAAGATGTTCGTTGGAGATACGGTTAGGCCAGAAAACCCTTAAGATGTTCCGTAGGTACCAATTTACGAACGTTTGTAATCTTTTTGTGATAGTAGCGGTCACCTTCCAAGTGCTGCACCTATACAACAGCACAGATACAACAGCACAGATACAACATTTCAACGGAACAGTCGGAGCTTGGTATTTAAGACGATCGCATTGCTTCGCCATATCATGGACATCATTCCAAACACTGATTTTGCTTTGCCGATTCAGTTGACAATGTACTGTTCAGTTCCACCTTCGCTCGAGACAATACTCCCAAGATATTGGAAACTCTCTACTCTCTCTACCGGCTGTCCAGCAATGTTAACTTGAGTTACTGAGTTAGTGCCGAGGTTGATGATTTTGGTTTTGGCAGAATTAATCTTCAAACCCTTAACATTTGCCTCCCTTTCCACATTTGTTGTCATTTGGTGCAGCTCCATAATCCTGTGTAAGAGTAAACAAACGTCGTCGTTGAGATGTAAGACTCCAACGAATTCCTCCGTTTCGAGTAAATAAAGCTGCGCGAATTACATTGCTAATCACCAACAAAAAAAGTATCGGCGATAGAATGCAACCTTGTCGGACCCTACTAAGGATCTCGAATTCCTCTGACATCTTTCCTCTATGCAGCAGATGACATTTAGAGCCATCATAGGTTGCTTTAATAATAGCTATTAGTTTATCGGGTATACTTCTCCTGTGCAAGGCGAGCCAGATAAACTGTCTGTTGACACTGTCCGCAGGGTGTTGATGTGGTCTACAAAGGAGGATCCAGTGCGAGTGTATCTTCCAGAGGTTCCTTAATTCGCTCAAATACTACTTTGGCTATTACCTTTGCAGCTGCAGGAAGAACGCAAATGCCTCTCGCACTTCATACGACAACCTTTTTTAGGGAGCTTGAATATCATTCCCTTCTTCCACTCGTCGGGGAAACGTTTTGCCTCCAAAGCTATATCTACAAGAGGATATAAAAGCTCTGCTGATATCGTTGGAGCGGCACGCAGATGATCTGCGGGTATACCATCTAGTCCTACCGACTTGTTGTTCTTTAGTGCGTTGATCGCGGTAGCATCTCTTTATCTTTACTTGGAGTTGAGATGCGAATTCGGGAAATTTTTACTTCCGGCAGCTCCGTTTGATTTGAGTGCATATCGTTGGCGAATACCTGGTTAAGGACCGTCAAGAAATGAACCTTCCTTCGCTTGAGCTGATTCTCATCTGAAACGAGTACGGCACCATCTAAGCCTTTCACCGGATGTTGGCTAGAGCGGTGACCACCTTTCAGCTCTTTGGTGATTCTGTAAACGGTTCTGCTATCGCTGCTTCCTCGGCTTCTGAGGCCAGGTTGTTAATATAATTACTGGGGTATCTACAATACGAGCTTTAAGTAGCTTACGTTCTTCAATCCGCCTCCAGGTAACTTCGGTAAGCCACGTGCTGTGCCTTGCCTGGCTTCTACCAACAATACTTTCCGCTCCAGATGTGGAAACATTTTTCACAGCCTTCCAATGTTCTTGGATGGTTGTCGGCAGTGAGCTGCTGATTGCTTCCACTCCTTGCGATAAATGATCCCTTAATTGTTGGCGTACTGAGGGGATCTTTAGCCGGTCGATGTTATACCTAGGCATTCGGATGATATTACGGATTCTTTGAACTGTTGTAGTACGTCACTAGACAGTATCTACCATTAGGTGATGATCCCTTACCATACCCATGTCGGCTCCTTGTCTGTTTCGGACGTCTAACAGACAGCTCCTAAAACGTCGGCTGATCGCCACATGATCGATTTGTTTGGATGATGATTGCCTGTCAGTGGACACCCAGCTGACCTTGTCGCAAGTCTTATGCGCAAACATGGTGCCTCCTATGACAAGGTTGTTAGTGTTGCAGAAATCAACAAATCTTTCACCATTGTCATTTCGTTCGCCGAGGCCCTGCTTCCCAATCACTTGTCTGAGTCCTTCGTTGTCGTTGCCTACCTTGGCATTCAAGTCCGGACGTCTATAAGACAGCTCCTAAAACGTCGGCTGATCGCTGAAATACTGAAATAATAATAAATTCAAATTCCATTGAATCTGTACAAGTCGCGTGATCTATTCCATGATCTGTGGTTACTGTGGCTTAGTTCTTGTTTGTTTGAAATGATGTACTCGTAACTACATCAGCATCCTGTAATGCATTCCTGACTACGAGTGTAATGTCCCAAGTATCCCACCGTGCTGTTAAAATCACCAACGATATCCTGCTGACCCTGTGAACCTCTGTCATCAGGCGACGTTGTCCTTCCAAAATTACGAGTATAGAACAAAGCCACGTAAACATTCGATCAAATACGCAGTTTCCCCTAAAACTGAAATGTGTACGAGTAATCATAATTCATAATTCCTTGCGCTGCTGGCCGGACAACAGACAGCCTCTCCTTTCGTTAATGCAATTTCTGATGTGCAGTGCATATGAGAAGAAGTCCCGCCGCTCACAAAGGGACAACCCAAAAAAAGAAAAGAAAACCGAAAAGTTTGCATATTATATGCGGATTTGCGGAAGACATCCTGAAAGAGGAGAAAGGCTCTGCGCCGCTCAGGGGTCACTCAAAATGCCCAAACACTGTGTTACGAAACAATGCAATTTTGAAATGCAATGAAAAGGAAAGCAGAGCTGTCCAGAAGAAGTCTAAGAAGATGAAGAATGAGCCGTCGACCGACCGACCGACCAAAGGATAAGATGAACAACACCGACCACTGGCGGTTTGCATTATGTCAGTTCTTGTGTGCGACAATGAAAGAGGACATCTGCTGCCAGACTTATCAGAATTGAACTACTTACGAGTGCATACAAATAAAAGTGTGATGGCGTTACAAAACTGCTCCTAGATCTTGCATAAGACTGTGTGCTGTACTGTCCTGCCGGCCGTGTGCTATTGCGATCACATTTGGTATCATCCTTTTATGTCGTCATCAGCTTATCGCTGCATGATTGATTTTCTTTGCTTAGCCCGGCAGTTTGTAAATGCGCTTCCTTTTTCGATAATAAATACACACATTACTGGATACTTTCACGCTAATCAGGAACGTCCATTCGCCTAAGGATCCTAACACAATTAGAAAAACCTACAAAAATCGAATCACGAACCGAATCGAATTAAAACTCGATCGGCGGCGTTTTGCAAAAGTTTCAAAGATTAGTTTTTTGGCCATTGGCAACCAGGAGATGGACACCAAGAACTAAATAAGGACGACCAACGCAAGACAATCAATCGAATCGCTGCCCCAGAAATAATCAATGTCTGTCATGTGCCAGATTCGATTTTGCGCGCCTATTTATTAAAAAAAAAAGAAGTCCATCATGCCACAGGGGTGCACACATCGACATCGACACATTTCCGTTTAAAACGGGAACTTTTTGACATGAAAAGTCCAAAATTTTCATCAAAAAAATGACGAAATTCTCTCATCTCCTTGTGTGCAGAAAACATTTTTGTGTAATCCTCGCAACATTATGGGAACTTATCTCATTTTCTGGTTGAGTTGTTATCAGGATTAGAGATGTTGTGCGACTTATGGACGAAATTTAGAGGACTGTCATGACGAGTTTCTGATGGTTGGATGGATGGGTGGTGGTAAACGTAAATGTATGACAGGGTGTTGTTACTTTTATGCAACAATTTCGCAAAAAAGCGATCATAAATCGAACTACCACTTGGACGATTCTCATTATAGGATTAAGGAACTAGAAAAGCCTTTTTGGGCTACATAAGAACGTCCACATTGACGTGGCATTGTTGCATTTGTGGGTTTGCTATGTAAATATTTTCGAGATCAAATTTCCAGATCACTGATCATGAACGCAATGTTGATGTTGAAATGTGATGGATTCAAAAGATACATTGCTAAGGTGTGTTTTGCGTGGGGGAAGTTTATCCTGTAATGGAATAATTGACATTCACATAATTAATCTAATTTAGTATATAATACATGTATTACTGAGGTACTTGCAGGCAGTCATTGGGAAGGACTCACTGTTTAATTATTTAGCCTTACCACTGCAAAGTCGTATGAATTGAACCATCTACTTATAGAGTCCACAGGGGAACTTGATGAGGCAGCTTACCAGTTAAAGGATGTGCAACTCACTTCCTATCCTGGGCCAGTTGTGTCCGTAAAACCAGTTTCTGAAAACGTGGAACGATCATCTGTCTAAGCTTAGGAAGAGAGTTAGAAACTAAACGCAAGAAGAGTTGGTACGAATATAGGTTTGCCCTTACAGAGTACAATTCTGAATTAAGACGATCCAAACGGAGGAAATGCCAGTAGTGGTACGAATCCACAAGGTATTAGTAAAAGATCAGACAAGCTGTGTAGGTTTACTAAAAAAGCCCGATGGCACCTACACGTTGGACCGTGAGGACACAATCAGAACCCTACTTCAGATTCATTTCCCAGTTTCGTCTACCCGTGTACCATACACGTACCCGAACACAACCGACCAAAGGGTCTGTATAAATAGCATGGTAAATAGTTTACCTGGTAATTTCTTTCCAGCGCTTCTACAGAAGGCGATAGATCTCATCGTACCGAGTATGATTGCTTTATTTAGAGCCAGCTACAACGGGGGGTACATTCCTCTTATCTGGAGACAGGTCAATGTGATATTTATCCCCATACCAGGCAATAGGCATAGTGAGCTGCCTAAATTATACAGACCTAACATCTTTCGACCTCAAAACCACTTATTGCCACTTATTCTATTCCTATTAGAAACCTCTTAGAATTGTCTACCCATTTGCACTCAAGTCAGTTTGCGTATAGGAAAGACAAAAGCATAGAAAAGGCGAACCTTCATCTCTTTCCTCCTATCGACCAATTGCGCTAACAATCGTAAGCTTATCCAATACCACGGATCACTTGAAATCCCTAGCAACCAGCAATACGGTTTTCGTAGGCAACGTTCTACACGTGACCTGATGGCTTATCTCACTGAAAAGTGGAACCAGTCTATTCATAGATTTGGTGAAAGCAAACTTGTTGCACTCGATACTACCAAGCTATTTTCCAAGAGTCTCGCATCAAGCTCTTTTGTCGAAAATGAATTAAGAAGCTCCTGCTCCATTGGACTAGTAACTACCTTTCTGATCGTTCAATCCAGGTCGTATTGGACGGATTCAAATCCAATGTCCACCGAATAAACGCCGGTGTTTCCCCAAGGCTCTGTTTTATCTCCGACACTCTTTCTGATTTTCATTAATGATCTCCTATCCACCACCTCTAATCCAATCCATTCTTTCGCTGACGACAGCACTCTTAGCTTTTCATATAACTTCACGCTTTCTGCACGCCCCTCTTCGGCACAAGTGGAACTTGAACAACAACGTATGTTAAGCACGATAAATTCTGACCTTGACAGCATAACAAGGTGGGGTCTACATAATAGAGTTGAATTTAAAGCTTCTAAAACCAAATGCTGTCTTCTGTCGTCCAAGCATAGTTTAAACCCACAACCTTTATCCATGAATGGATCTTGCATCTTGTAGGATGGCTTAGACCAGTACGCTCAGAGTTTAGGGATGCAAAACTGGATGCATGACATCGGCTTAAATTCGGGACCGGTGGAGAGACTCTTTTCGGGAGTCCAGAACAGGACATCATCAACAGGGCAGGTTGATGATGAAGATGATGAAAAGTGGCTGATATAACAATTTTACATTTCTCATCCCACAGGGAGGGTGAAGAGGAAGGGGAGGTGGTCTATAGCTTATAACCTTACTCCACCTGCCAATAATATACATTGAAAATTTCATAAAAATCGGTTGGAAAATGTGACAACGGCATACAATTTTATTTTTAAATTCTCTATATTAACATCGTGTGCCAGTGTGTTTGTGGTTGGCTGGTGAAATTTTGTGTTCAATTTTTAACCCACTTCCTAAAGCCCGATTTTATTCAAACTTTGCAAACATGTGTATCTTCAATGACAACACTTTCTTTTAAAATTTTGAAGTGATCGAGCACCTGGACCGAGGGGCCCGCATATAAATTCTTTTTAAAAATCAGCCCGATTCAAACTTTGCACACATCTGAATTTCCGATTAGAGTATTTGTATGAAACATTTTATTTTATGGGTTGGATTTTATGTAATCTTTTTGGCTGACCTGCCATTAAACCGGGCGTCTTTGGACAGCTGATATCAAGCATTCAGAGGTTATTTTGGCCACTTGACTCACTTAGTCGCTCAGCGATGAAGTATAAAATAAAAACACAATTGATTGCAGACGGACGTCGGTCTGTCGCTTACCAAAATCACTCATCGCTCAACAACAACGTGTCCACAACCATAGGAATTCGAATATTGCTTACATACTTTCTACTCGCAACGACCATTTTCTTGACCCGTTGTCAATTGTCAATATGTTCTCCTGTAAACTATGCCGAAATTCAGGCAGTATTATCGCTCCCGACTTATTTTTGAGAAGAACTAGGCGGACCTTTAATTTGAATTCTGCTCTCTGAATAAAAAGAACATAAAAACCAAATTTACTTTTCAGCGATCGTGTAATCTTCTCAACAAGCATAATAAACTTATTAACTTATTATTAATAATAGAATGGAATGGAATAAAAGTGTGAAAACTCCCTTCAAGACCATAATTGCTGGGCGTATATTTTTGACGTAGTTTACGACTCTGGCATATGCCTTCTCTTTATTGTAACAAAGTGCAGAAAGGATTGGGAAACGACAACGAAACAATATTACTTTATTCTTATAGAATCCACCCCTATCATAGAAATAAGAAAGCGGCAATAAATTCGGCCTATCGCGGCAGCTTGACGGACAAACTTTCCTTTAGTTCACCCATTGCCATCGGATCGCCACCCGAAAATATCCTTTTTACAAATTTTGCAAAAATATTATTCACCTCATTGCGTTTATTTCATAATTTGATGTATTTGACAGGATGCAATCTTAAATTTCAATTTGAGAATGATAGCACCATCAAGATATCTGATCTGGAAGTAGCAGAGTACCCTTTTTTCGCCAAGGAGACTCAATAAGTTATTGCTTTAAGGGTTTTTTTTTCTTTCTTTCCGATCGTCGATAAGTGAAATTGAAAGAATGTTGTGATATCTCTGGAGGGCATAGTCTCCTAATAAAATGGATTATTTACCACGGGACGCGATGGGTGAAATGGGTTATTGCCTTTACAAAGGATTTGCAATATTTTGCTTTTCTGTATATCCTGAAGATATCATATGACATGTCATATAAGTTATGATTTGAAGAGTGCTGCAAAGTTACTGTCAGACATGTCACACAATAGTGCCTGGATCGACAAGATGTGAGTGAGTAAAATCGGCGGAGTTATCTGAAATGAAGCGTTTCGAAAGCTAGCAATTCATTATAGTGCATAAGGGTGGTAAACAGCTCACAGTTGCACTAAACTGATGGTACAACAGAAAAATCGACAAGAGGGCATTTTGTTTTAAGTTCTGAAGAGGGATAGATTTTTTGCACTTAATACACGGTACCTGCATTAGACTAATCTAACCTATAAATCTAATCTAAGCTCAGAAAAAAAAAACCCAACCCATAAAAATTTTCATGTTCTAATAACCTCTAATGACCAAATGACAGAATGTTGTGACAACTTGCTGTTCAATGCGTATATGAGAAGCTGAGAGTACTGTCGTCGGCGAAGGAATAAATTGGGTTCAAAGTTATGGACAAAAGATCATTAATAAAAATGAGAAAGAGTATCGGGTACAAAACAGAGCCCTGTGGAACGCCAGCATTTATGTGATGCATTTTAGACTTGAATTGATTGGCCAAAAGGATAGCTTCTAATCCAGCGATCAGTTTTTCTAATCGGTTTTTCATCGACTCCATAAGCACACATTTTATACAAAAGAAGCTTGTTGCCAAACTCTGTCAAATACCCTGAAAATATCGAGTGCAACAGCTTTACTTTCGCCACATTGATGTAAAGGCCGGTTCCACTGTTCGGTGTGATATGTCATTAAATCACCAGTAGAACGTTGTCCACGAAATCTGTACTGTCTGCCACTAAGGATTTCGTTAGTTTCAAGATGAGCTGATAATTGATCAGCGTTTCCTTGACATTGGAAAGAATGAATGTATCGGGTGTTTCAACAGGCGCGCTTCAACTTTTCTCCGATAGGGACGGCGAACGACGCCATATTTTTTATTGTTCTTTTATCATTTGGAGACTTAATTAGTATACATTTCATCATTGAACGCTACACATGTGAACAGCGATTGCAAATCGTGCACATTTTTTATCAAAATAATCGTTCTGTTGCCGCTACTTTAAGAGCATTACGGCCATTTTACGGTCCATTTAACAAGCAGGATTTGTCAACAAGCAAAATATGCGTTACTGGGCAGAAAGCAACCCACACGTGATGCATGAGGCACCGTTGCATCCCGAAAAAGTCACTGTTTGGTGCGGATTACATGCCGGCGGCGTCATTGGGCCATATTTGGGTTCAAAGATTGGACTTCGTAAAACGTGCACGCGGTGGTCATGCAAAAGAAATCGAGTTTCATACTTAAATGTATCATATGTATATGTTCAAATTCGTTAATAAAAAAAAAAAAGTTAGTTCAAAAGTCGAACAGTTTGTGTTTTATTAAAAAAAAAAAGTTGAAGTGCTCTTATTGAAAAACCCTATATAAGTGCTATGAGGGGTGATACGAAGAAGGAGACGACAGTTGGCATTTTTTGGGTTTGAGCTGGACAAAGGCTGTTTTCCAACTTCTCTGGAAGAGTCCAGAAGAATAGGATAGATGGAAAAGATTACGTAATGGTAATGTCAGCTTCAGAATGAATGGGGAAATACCAGGGGATTTGTGAGTGCTGAGTTCGTTTAAAACTCTAGCAACTGCACGAATACGAATGTAAATCTGTCCTATAGATTTTTCAATACTAGGCGTTGCGGGCGGCAGCAATGCACAATCTGGAACGGTGAGATTCTTTGATAATGCAGTCGGCATAGTTAACTGACAAGACGAATATCAATGGAACGAAGTGGCTACTTTGAGGTACGAGGTAATCCAAAAGTGGCTGTTATCAGATCAGATACAAAGGATCGAAATTTGTGAATTTCTGATGGATCGTTGAGTGCCTCGTCTTTATTAAACTGGTCATGTGTCGGGTTTTTAATTCTAGAAGAGATAGGTAGATATATAGTTAACGCACTGTTACTAGCGATGGCGCATGCTCGTTTACCTAATTAAGACCCAATCACATTTGCGCCGCTTCTGAATTGAAAACACAGCGGTAGCACTCACATTATTTATGCCTGCAAAATTTTCTTATAAGAAATTCCAAAAGAGAATGCATATAAGATTTTCAGAGAATATTCTATTTTTGTAATTATCATTTATGAATTTGCTATCACATTAAAGAAGAATGGCATATTTTTAGGCGTAAAACTAAAAACAAATCTGACACAATAATCCTAGGAATTGTACTAGATTGTTTGGTACACTGCGGTTCACTGTATTAGTAGCAGGCAATTTTAAGAATTCAAAATTATCTTTTTCCTTTTATACGGCAGTGACTTAACATGTGACATTTAACTTTGGACATAAAAGTGTCACTTAACAGTCTCACAACAGTGGGACATTTAACATTTTTGAAGTGAAAACTTCTTTTAGCGCGGTACGCATATTTTTAGATGAGATAAAATCTCTGGACTCGCGACACCGTTACGAGACGCAGCTATAGTGTGTGCATATATGAACAGCAGGGGGGGGGGGTTTGTAGTCTGTAGTTAATACACAAACCAACTAACTCACTCAATTGAAAAATAAGAAGATGGCAGATGACAGTATAGTATCAAAAACAATAGTAGATGGTAGCACATAGTTATTTGTAGTTAACGCACAAACCAACTTGATTGAAGCATTTCCCGTAAAAAATTACCCTTGCTTTTTGTGTACATGCGTCAGTTTTTGCTTTTGAAATCTTATTTTACAAACAACTCGAGAGCGCGTATTTTCACTTCTGTCGGCACTCCAGGAGTGCACACTCGTTTTTTTTTTTTGAAAATATACCCCTTATTCCATGCAGAGTGAGACGTTGTCACGTCAAAAGTGTTATCAAAACAATATAAGCTTATGCATTTTATTTGCCGAGCGAGTTCGGAATTCGAATGTCAAAACCAGCCAAACAGCAGGTTTTCAAATTCCAAGGAAGGAATTCGACAGTGCAATTGTTTTGTTGTAATTCCCTATTCGAATTCAAATAAAATACAGATAATATTAATGAGTGAGTTCACTGTGCAACAAAATGTTACACAAAGTTACTTTTTTTACATTTTGTCGTTCACGGAGGACTAAGGTGTAGGTGCAGGTTGTTATGACAACTTGTTGTTTATCACATAAGCTGTCGTCGACAAAAAGTAACATTTTTAACAGTCGCGAGTGTTGTTATGACACTCTCTCCCAATGAAAGGACTTTATACCTAAGACTTACAGGATTGTACGGATTATGGTTTTGACAAAAACAAATTTTTTTGTCGGTTATGTTGGAAATCCATACAATCCTGTTAATCTTAAGTATGTGAGAGCGCCCTTAGTTGATGTCTTATGAGTCATTTGATTATTAGTTGCATGTTTTGCATCTGCAAATCAGATTCGAGTTCACACGGCTGCCCTTCGCAACGAAGAGACCAGAAACAACTACGGTGAAGCGATAGGACTCGCCCTAAATGCTGAGAGAGTAAGTCCTGGGGCTGTGTTGCACATACTGCAAGGATAAAGTTGAGTTGCTTAATGGCCAGCTAACTGAGGAATTGGAGGCTCCACCAATGGCTGAAGACCACACTATGCTGTCGCCAACAAGCACAGACAAAATTAGCAGAGCGATAAATCGGATCAAAAATCAGATGATATCACAGCGGTGGTGATTAAAACATGAGGTCCCGCAATACACCAAGCAATTCATGAACAAAACAAATGGGAAGAAGAAGCGATGCCAGAAGACTGGCGAAGAGGCGTCCTGTGCCCCATACATAAGAAAGGAGATATCACAACATGCTGCAATTATCGTGGTATAACGTTGTTGAGTACCGCGTATAAGATTTTCTTCTCTATCCTTCAACACAGGATAGTCCCATACGCTAAGGTCATCATTGGTCCATACCAGTGTGGCTTTATCCCGGGCAAATCAACAACTGATCAGATTTACACCCTTAGGCAGGTGATGGAAAAATGTCTAGAGTTTCAAACCTAGCAGCCGATAACAGCATGGAACCATAAATACGCACACGGTTGCTTAAAGCCAACAAAGCCTACTATAGTCTGTCAAGACTCTTCAAATCCAGGAACTTAACCATAACATCCGAGCTGCTGGTATATAAGACAATGGTCATACCAGTACTTACATATGGATCCGAGCCTTCGGTGCTTAGCAAAAAGCATTCTGACCACTTAGCCGCGTTTGAGAGAAAAGTCTTAGAATTATTGGCACCGTATGTGAGGAAGGACGATTCCGGAGACTCTATAATGATGAGAACTACGAGCGTTACCGCGATGTCGACATCGTGAAGGGAATTAAGCTCGGTGGCAGGACACCTATCTCGCATGAGCGAAGAGGATCCTGCTGGGAAGGTCGTTTGCGGTAGGATTTATAAAACACGACAGCGAGGGCGGCCAAGCCTAGGCTTTAGCCCAGAGTTTAGGGATGCAAAACTGGATGGCATCAGCTTGGACCGGGGGAGATATTTTTCGAGGGAGGCCAAGACCGGACACCGGTTATAGAGCCAAATATGATGATGATGATTTTATGGCATCTGGTGATGTTCTTACTACATTAAGGCATAAAAACAAGTGGTTAAAAGTACTCGTACATATATTGTGGGAAATTTATTTTTTTCTCAATGGATACAGGTTTCTTGTTTTTTGTCATAAATTTGCTTTTCATTCTTCAATTTTCAGTAAGTAGAGTGAATAGTCATTTGTTCTGGTTCTTTAATATTAATATAGAAATCAACATATGCCAGTGAATTTGGCTCTCATATAAATATCCCCTTTCTTTTAAATGACTTAATCAGAATCACAAGCTGGGTTACGCTATTCCAATATCAGAATCCCAATTTACAATATCGTAATTAGCAAAATCAAAATTTACAAAATGTGTTCCGACAAATAATTTTTCTTTCGAAACTTTGAACTACCAGTGGGACAGGAAAAGTTGCAGTCTTCAGTATTCAATTCTTCATACAAGTGTGATTTTAAATGTGTTTGACGCTCCCTTCTGGTAATAAACGTTTCTTTACAATAATCGCATGGGAATAATTTCGTATGCCTTCTCATATGATCATTACGAGATTGTTTGTTAGCAAAAGCTAATCCGCAAGGTGTACAGTTGTACAGTTTTTCACCACCGTGGGCAAATCTTATGTGTTCTGTTAATCTAATCATAATTACTCCCATAATGCCACAGAGTTTACATTTAAATTTCGGGAATGGATTAGGATTTGTAAGTTCCGTATGCTGCTCTGACAAATGCCATAGGCGAGCTTGTCGCGTTTCACAGCACTCCCCACATTCGGGACAGACAAAACCTATGTGATCGAGGGGATCGAACTTTTTTATCTTATCATCATCATTGATATCCGAAGAAGAATAATTGCTATTGGCTTTTTGGCTTTCATCACAAAAATTGGACTCCTTGATACTTAATGGAAGATACTGATCTTTAAATTCTTGTTCTTGTTGGTTATTTTCAAAATAAGGTTCTATTTGTAGTTCGGGTTCAATTTTCACCAACTGATTGTTGGCATTGCATTTAAAGGATGCTTCACTGATATTGTTTCCATTCTGGAAACTATCGAAATAAGGTTCACTTTCAGATCTGACTATGGCTATGTCGGTGCAGTCTCCAATATCATGTTTTACTTTTAATAGTGCATCAGTGGGGTTGTGTTTGTCTATTTCTTCTTCAGGTTTTACTGACATCAATTCACTGTTCACATAAGGCATATTTTCTGTTGGATACTCATCCCGAGTAATATGGAAAGGGGATCCCACTTGTATTTCATCTTCGATTTTAATTCTTTTATTGTCTCTTGTTTTGTATACATCCGATTTTAATTCCTTTTTACCTGGAGATTGAATTGGCGATTTCAGTTTTCTATGGACATTCGCAATCTGAGAAGTTTCCAAAATTGTGCAACCCTGCGCCAAAATAAAAATTATTTTATTGTTGTTCTACAACTTATCCAATGCATAGTACCCGTCTGCCAACCTCCTCCGCTCTGGCGATTGGCAGGAAACTTTGTGCCGTATTCTCTCCGGACATAACTATCGGCGCAATATAAGGTAAACTTTTTCGTTTGTTGCTAGCTCTACAATTACATTCGATGTTATTTTCTAAAAAAATTAGTTTTGCACATACATTTAGCTTAAAAGAAAGCATCAAAAAGCAATAATATCTACTGACAAATGCCTTGAAAATCAAATGTTTATGTTATGAGTTATGACAATGATGTTTATCACATCAGTTGTCATCGCACAGCTGTTGCTTACCACTGGAGTGTGTTCACTTAATCTACATTAATTTTGTTCAATGAGGCTGTTCCGAACAGTTAAGAGCATAAATATATCACGTTTTCTTGTACAATGAAGAATATATCTGTCTAAGACTGTTCTACTTATTGTTCAATGACTCTACTCTGAGCATTTTTTCTGCAACTACTCATGAAATAGAACAAATTTGTGAGAAATGCAGTAATTGCAAATTTTATGCTTTCTACTCGGCATTGCTTGAACTTGTATCACTTGAAAAACTATTTCCACTTTGCGAATCACTATCAATCACTATCTAATAACATTTGTTCAAGAAAATCGAACCCCATTCGTTTTTAATTTATATTTCACGATTGCTCTTACACCACTGTCAAAACTAAAATAAACTATCCGTTAATCAAAAATAAAGTCATTTTTGACATATGACTGACTGTACTTTTCTGTTCTAACTTGATCTGACATTATTCACAAATTTGTGCTGTTCTTTCTGCCATTTTGCTCATTGAACAAAATTATTGTTACGTTGAAAAACTAAACAAAACTTATAATGAATCTGTGAGTGTTAAAATTTTGGATAGAATGTTCGTTTGATTTTGAAAATTACACCGAGTGTAGTCCCGAGGTAAAATTTTCTACTCGAGGTTTTTTGGCTGGGTATACCCAGCTTTGAATTTTGATTTGTGAACAATTTTATTAATCATTGAGGTTAATTTTATTTGCCGAAGGAATAAGGAATTTGAAAACCTGCAAAACAGAAGGTTTTCTTATTCCAAAGAAGTCTTATTCCTTCTGCAATTGTTGTTGTAATTCCTTATTCCTCGGCAAATAAAATACGGCTATATCACCGGTACTGGTATGACCATTGTTTTATACACCAGCAGATTGGTTATGGTTAGATTCCTGGATTTGAAGAGTCTTGACTTGACAGACTAAAGTAGGCGTTGTTGGCTTTAAGCATCCGTGTGCGTATTTCTGATTCCATAGTCGGCTTTACCCAGGATAGTTCCACTTTTTTAATAAAGGGACCAATGTTGGGTCTTCTGGTCGCAGACGTGGCCAACATGTACTTTGTTTTGCTCTCATTTATGTGCAGCCCCAGATTTCGTGCCGCACGCTCGACCTGGATGACTTATAGAGGATTGTTCCTCTCGCCATTACGTCAGAGTCTCGGATCACTTTCTCCAAAGCCAGGTTCGAGGCCAGTGCATCCCCTTGTCGGAGCCCGTTATAGATGCTGAATGGGCTTGATAGTGATCCGGATATTTTTACTTGGCTTATAACATTGGTCATAGACAACCTACATAGTCGTGTTAGTTTATTTGGGATGCCGAATTCTCTCATGGCTTCATTAAGTTCTAATCTGGCTATGCTATTATAACATGAGCCACACGCGCCGCGCGACACGATTCACAAGCGTGGTCTCAGAAACGGCCTTCGAGACTAAGCTAATTACAAAATTTCAACTTTCTGGGACGTGTGGAGGGTGGGGCTTATTACAAAGATTAACCCACTTTCCACACATCACACTCGATAAAAATACATAAAACAAACAGTTCTATTTTTTGGTAAATGCAGGATATATTCGAAGAATATCAAGTGAATAATGATCAATAAAAGGCTAGAAACGATGCCACCACAACCGAATTAACGTGGCTTTTCGTGAATACCACCCTTCATATGATTGATGTTACAGCTGGCCAATAGCTGCGTCATTCCGCCTCACTGTATGTTAAGCAACCACTGAAAGCTAAGATATTTTGCTTTCAATTTGCAGTGATTAGCTACTCATCTTTATCATGATCTTCTTTAAACTGTGAATTGTTCTCATATGTAGTTTCAAATGTGTACGCAAAGCAAATTTCATCGGACAACTTGTGCATTGAAACAAAAGCTTATCCGTGTGGACTCTTGAACGATGCTGACGCATTCGTCCGGGCGTCTTGAACTTTAAGTCACACTCTGTACACTGATACGGTGTATCCTGTGAATGGACGGCCATGTGCTCGGTCAAAGCATATTTCGATCCCAATTTCGAACTACAAATGGAACAGAAAAAGCTGCTTTCACTATGAATTGACATGTGTGCGGTAAGATTCCGTTTTGCCGGAAATTTGTTTCCACAAATATTGCAGGCAAACCGTTGTTCACGCAAGTGTGATTTTAAATGTGTATGACGCTCCCTTTTGGTAATAAAAGTTTCTTTACAATAATCGCATGGTAATCTTTCCTTATGCCCTTTCAGATGAGTTTTATAAGTTGTGTTTGACGCCATAGCTAATCCACAGGTTGTACAGCTAAACGGTTTTTCACCATTGTGGATAGATCTTATGTGATTTGTTATGTAACTCAGATGTACTCGCCGAGCGTCACAAAGTTTACATTTAAATTTCGGGAATGGATTAGGATTTGTAAGTTCCGTATGCTGTTCTGACAAATGGAATAGTCGAGCTTGTGGCGTTTCAAAGCACTCCCCACATTCGGGACAGACAAAACTTATGTGATCGAAGGGATCGAACTTTTTTATCTTGTCATCATCGTTGATATCAGAAGAACAATTGCTAAAGGCCTTTTGGCTTTCATCCTTGATATTTGGTGGAAGATACTGATCTTCAAATTCTCCTTCTTGTTGGTTATTTTGAAAACCAGGTTCTATTTGTAGTTCTGGTTCAGTTTTCACCAATTGATTGTTGACATTATATTCAAAGGACGGTTCATTAATACAGTTGGTATCAATGCTAGAATCACTTTTCATTGCGCTCTTAGAACTAACTATTGTCATATCAATGCAGTCAGATGATGTTTTTGCATTGTGTTGGAATTTTTCAGAGATAAGTTCTTTTTCAATATCGTCCTTAACTTTTGCTAATGCATCAGTTGGTTCGCAGTCTGAAAAGGGTTCTTCTTTGACTTTGTTATCGGTTAGAAGTGATGTTCCATTTTCAATATTCTGATTGTACTCAGTATTTTCATAGAATGATTCCATTTCTTCTTCCGGTTTTACTGACATCAATTCACTGTACACATAAGACATGTTTTCAGCTGGGTACTCATCCCACGTAATTTGAAAATGGGATTCCACTTGTATTTCATCTTCGATTTTAATTCTTTTGTTGTCTCCTGTTTCGTATACATCAGATTTTAATTCTTTTTTACTTGGAGATCGAAGTGGGGAGTTACGTTTTTTATGGACTTTCGAAATGGGAGTAGAGTCCAATATTTTACAACCCTATGAGAATAATTCTTTATTTAAGTTAATACATATTACAACTTATCCATTGCATCGTACCTGTTCAATGGTATCCTCTTCCTTCTGACCTGTTGGTAGAAAACTCTGTCCAGTATTCTCATCTAACATAATTATCGGTGTAACTTTTTTGTTTGTTTTTGTTCTTTTGTAAAACTAAGCAGTGCAACTTTCTTTATTGACAAATTTAAAAGAAAGCAACCACCAAAGACCAAGAACCTCCAATAAGCATTCAAAAATGAAAGGTTATGATTATGACATAAGACATCAACATGACGTTGTCAGTAAAAAGAGTGCAAGGAGTTTGTTCAATTATGTGGCTTTCGTTTGATTTTTCCTTTCTGTTGACCAATTGCTCAATCTAACAAAGTAATTTGCATTTGCACGATTTTTATCTAATAGTGTCCGAAGATTACAATGAAAACAAAAGTTTTTATTTAAAGGTGTTATCCGCATTAATCGAACATTTTTAATCACAGTATTAATTATCTTGTGAAGCGAATTGAATTCAATGTTAAATGAAAATTCATCACAAATCAAAAGTGGCAGCACAATTACAGTTTTTTGTTGTTGTGTGTAGGAAGTGTAATCGTGTAGAGTGTAATTTTGTGACATTTAGTGCAATATTTAGGCACTGAAGGTAATTTTTTCTATCAAACTAAAGCCACATTACTCTACATTGTTACCGTTCTCTCCCAAAGTAATGTCGTGTTTTTTTTTTGTTTTAGAAATTTGCGATCGAGCTCAGATTTTTACTCGAAAAAACGAACATGAAAGCCGAGAATCTTTTGTTTACATTGTTTTGTTGCATGTGTTGTTGTTGTAGTTAATGAAAAGAGGGGTAAATCTCCCAAAATATCAAGATCTGTTTGAGGGGAAATCCGATCTACCGTAGATTGGTTTTTTGGAATAAACGAACAAGTTGACAGCCAAAAAATCATTATTTATAATCTATATATGTATATAAATATGGATTGCCACATGAATGAAAGATTATCACTTGAGAACGGCTCGGCCGATTTAGCTGATTTTGTTTTATTGTGTTCATAGTTATAAGGACAAGGTTTGTATGAAAGACATTTTTTTAAGAATCCACCGGAAAAGTCGGAAATTTGGGAAATTCGGATGGTGTTTTTGTATGAAAATCTCAATAAAAAAAAACTTTTAGTTTGACTTTTCTGCTGTCACATGTTTTCATAACAACAATTCCAATTTTTTTCAAATTTTATATGTATGTTTATCACTGATGGAGAACACTTTTTGTAAAAATTTGAAAGAGATCAGGACCCGGGTTGTGGGGCTTCATACAACTCTCACCCGTGAGCGGAGTGATTTAATCAACCGGGGATCGAGTCGGGAAGTTCCCATACAACTGTCACCTGCGAGCGGAGTGATTTAAGCAACCGGGAATGGGGTCGGTGGGCTCCCATACAACTCTCCCCGGCGAGCGGAGCGAGCGCAGTGATTTAAGCAACAGGGGATGCAGACGAATAATCCACCCAGAAGTTATCTGGCAATAGATAATTAGTGCAACCCGTGCGAAACCGGGGCGGGTCGCTAATTAATTCATAAAAATCAAGTCTCACACAATTTTTTTTAAATTACAAAATCTCTGCAGTAAGGTCGGATTAATATGTCTTTTCGGTCTAAAATATTTTGGTTGTCGTTCTAGCTCACCACCGTCCTCAGTTGTAGTGGTTGGTTCTTCATAAGCTAGTATCGGCTGAGTTCTAATTAAATTTTCTTGCTCATAAGAATTTACGATCAGACATTCATCGTTATCTTCATCAAATGTTGGTTTCCACAACTTAAGTTGACTAACATGGGCGGTAGATGCATACCTTCGTCCGGTGTAGTCATTTCTCAAGGTGGCGACTCCATATGTATCACCTGACAAAGTTTTTCTAATGACTAGTGGTCCTCTGTTCCTTGGGTGTAACTTCGTTGAGTCTCCTGTAGTTTGAGGTGGTGCGGACATAAAAAACTATATTACCAATGTCGAACTGCACGTTGAGTAGTAGTCTTTTCCGATCATATCGATCTTTGAATTTTTGTTGTTCCTTCTTAATTCTCTCGATTGTTTTGACTCGAATTAGTTCAGGATTTTCGTAGTTTACTGATTCCTCACGTATACTGTCATTTGTCTTGCAAGATCTTCATCGAATCTCGGTGTATAGCCATAAAGTAATTCAAATGGTGTTTTCCCCGTAGTCTTGTTTTCTGAATTGTTCGGATCCCTCGCTACAGTCTTCAGCTTTCGGTCCCAGTCTCTTCCGTTTTTGTTATCATCTAATGTAGCCATAATTGTGGGTAAAAGAGTTCGATTCACCTTCTCAACTTGGCCGTTTGCTTGTGGCGTCAGTTGGGCAGGTAGCAAATCTCCCGGGAACAGCTAGTTCCATATAAAGGGTGTTTTTTTGGGAGGTTTGTTTTTCCGATAGATGTCGTTTTATTTTATGACAGTTGTTTTGACAGCTCAAAGTGGCATTTCTACTCAGTATTGTTTGGCAAATCATTATGAAAAAAAAAAAAAAAAAAAATGACATTTGTGAAAAATAGTCGTGGTAGCCATATGCCAGAAATTGTGTTTAAATGTTAAATGCCAAAAAATTATCTACCAAATAAAAAAAAATTTTGGTCATTTCATAATTTTATATGTGTTTTATTCAAAAAAAAAATCGGCAACCTCTTAAAAAAACACCCGTTAGATATAACGTGTTTTTTTAAGAGGTTGCCGATTTTTTTTTTGAATATAACACATATAAAATTATGAAATGACCAAAATTTTTTTTTATTTGGTAGATAATTTTTTGGCATTTAACATTTAAACACAATTTCTGGCATATGGCTACCACGACTATTTTTCACAAATGTCATTTTTTTTTTTTTTTTTTTTTTTTTTTTTCATAATGATTTGCCAAACAATACTGAGTAGAAATGCCACTTTGAGCTGTCAAAACAACTGTCATAAAATAAAACGACATCTATCGGAAAAACAAACCTCCCAAAAAAACACCCTATAAATGACCTTTATGTCTTAAATAATTCATACAAAGGTGCTGCCCGTAATAAAAACTGCTTTACAAATCGCCGAAAGAATCCTGACAACCCCAGAAAACGTCTCACCTCATGCACATTCTTCGGTGTAGGAAATTCTTCTTCAGTCACGTCCGGGTATAAGTATATCATCTAAGTAAAAGAGTACTACTTTGTTTCGTAGTGGTCCCAATAATCGTTGCATAATTTTTGTGAAATAAAATGGTGCGTTTGTTAAACCAAATCATCATACGAGTAAACTCACCCGTCTCGTCCGATGTAATAAATGCTGTCTTATGACGGTCTTTCGAATGGATTGGAATCTGAAGATATCCTTGAGCCAAATCCAAAACAATGGACATTTTCAGACCACATGCCACTTGAAATAGCGTGCAAATTGCAGATATCAAGTACAACAGCTGTTGAAGAAAATGCACAACCACTTACTCTTTTGCCACAATTGATTTGGAAAGACAGTCTAACTACACTATTCCAGAGAAATCTAAACGAAGCTCTTACAAGTTTACAAGTATCAATTTTGCCTATAAACATTGACAACCTTACAGAAATAATCAAATGAGTCAACAAGGCGAAACCTTCTAAGTAAACAAAAGTGGTTTGATTCTGAATGTTTGAAAGCAAGACAGAGTTCTTTTGCAGCTCTGGGACTTCTGCGAAAACAGAACACAAATCAAAACCATCTATGGTGAAGCTATCAAGAACTTCAAGCGAAACTGTTACAAGAAAAAAATGGACCATTAAAATAATCAACAGCCGAACTCGGCTGTAAGGCTGTAAAGTATGTCAACGGGAAAACTAATACCATTGGGTCCAAATTGACAGCACCACAGTTGAGGGAACATTTCAGCAGACTCCTCAATCCCGTCCAAATTTCGTCAGCTTTTCTTTATGCGGCTCCGCTGGTTGAAGATGTCATTCTGGACGCACCTTTTTCTCTTTCTGAGGTATTACAAGCCATCAAAGATTCGAAAGTTCGAAAAGCTTCGGGAGACGACCGCATACCCTTCGAATTCTATAAAAACTGCACGAATGAATTCTTTTAGCACTTACTGCGGAATATAACTAGAAGCAGCGAACGTTCCTTGTAGTTTCAAAAGAGCATTTATTTTCCCATTGTACAAAAAAGGAGGATGATCCAAGAAATTATAGGTGCATATCTTTCTTAAATACATCGGCTAAGCTGTTTGGAACTATTTTGTTAAAAAAAGGAGACTATGATGATCCAAGAAATTACAGGGGCATATCTTTCTTAAATACATCGGCTAAGCTGTTTGGAACTATTTTGTTTAAAAGACTCATTCAGTGGGTATCTGATAGGAAAATTATTCAAGAATTCCAAGCGGGTTTTAGAAAGAATTACTCAACCATTGATCAAATTTTTTCATTCATGAAATCTATCAAAAACCAACACAAGAAGTTGTATGCATTCTTTGTCGATTTCCTTGCAGCCTTTGACTCAGTACCTCGCGAGGCACTATTTTATAAACTCCACGTAATAGGAATGTCTCACAAAGTCATCAACATTTTAAGGGCAATGTATGACAGTAATTTAGCATACGTCGGGGATGGCGAATTTATTTCTGATGAGTTTGGAACATCAATGGGGGTGAAGCAAGGTTGCGTACTGAGCTCGCTTTTATTTATTCTATTCGTCAATGATATAACCGATTTTGTGAGGGCTGGAATAGAACTGAACCTGCGCTTATGTATGCTGACGACATCGTTTTCCTCTCTGACACAATCAACGGTATGCAGTTGATGATAAACAGACTAGATGAGTACTGCAAGCTATGGAACCTGAGTGTTAATATTGAAAAATCAAAGATGACGATATTCAGAGGCGGAAGCGGTAAATATTCACGCAACGAAATGTGGTACCTTCAAGGCGAACGTATTGAAATAGTGAGAGAATACAAATACCTGGGAGTTCTGATAACCGGCAACCTCAATATGAAAAAACCACTCAATGCAAAAATATCAGAAGCAAAGCGTGCAATATCTTCCGTTTTCAGTCGCTGCATTGTTAGCAAAAGCATAAACCGCAGCTCAAAACAGAAAATATTTTCTGCAACATCAAAATCGATTTTATTATACGGAGCCCAAGAGTGGGGTTTCCACCCTTTTGAGGAACTAGAAAAGTTTCTTCGATACTTCTTAAAACGAATTTTCCACCTACCTAGCAACACTCCTAATTATATGCTGCACTTGGTGACTGGGGGTACCGCCTCTTTGCCTGAATGCTCTGCGCCTGCACTTTGATTATATAGTTAAAGTTACTGAGATGGAACAAGGTAGGCTACCTAAGCTGGTGCTCAACCATATAATTTCAAGAAGAAGCCATCTGTATCAAAATTGGGAGAGTTTAGTGACTGAATGCGGTTTCCGTCTTAGTTTAACAACGGAGGATCAGGGTATAACCTTAAGATCCAAATTTTACGCGCTGCTGTCATCAATAGGACGAGATAGATACGAGAGATGCGTAAGAGATGCTCGGAGCTCGCAACATAGAAAATACAACGCGCAACTTGGATATGATCTGCAAGATCAAATATACTTTCAAAACAACGACTCAATCGACAAAATAAATTTAATATTAAAAGTAAGAGATGAGCTGATCGCACACAATTTTATTCCGCATCGCCCTGAGCTACCAATCCTTTGCGATATGTGTAACTTAAATGTGAGGGAGGACGTTTTCCACTTTATAGCTATATGCCCTATTTTAAAAGAATACCGTCTGGTTTACTTCGGGGCAACTGAGCTGGACGAGGAGAGAACACTGAGCATTCTTAACGGAGAATATGGGTGGAACATGTTATACAACTACACTAAGAAGGCGTTATTATATAGAAAATGTATCGTGGAGGAAAGTTTTTAAAATAGAAACGCCATTATATTTAGTTCTCGTTATATTATTGTTTAAATTCTTAATGCGAATATTTAAAATTTATAAATGTACTATATTGGTAAACTCATATTTTATGTATAGAAATCCCAAATGTCAATCTGGTAGACGGTCAATAAAGACCAAACCTAAATAGGCTCGAAAACTATGTTTAATTATGTACCAACTTATCTTTTTATGAAATACAAGTCTTATCTAACTAAACTAAACAATGAATATCTTCGCACCAGCCAGTAATGCCACATGATCATCAATGTTTGGTTTTAACCGTTTGATTGTTTAAACGTCGGTAATCCATGACTAGTCTGGAATCTCCTGTTTTTTGCGCACGAGTATAACTGGACTAGAATATGCAGAATTTGTATTGGTCACCACGCCTAGCTTTCTCCAATCACCAACTATATTGCGTATCTTATTTCACTTGCTGGATATGGTTTCGATTGAATCTTCAATTTCCATATTGAAATCTGTATAACATCCAATTTCGTTTATATTCAGCAATTTGCAATCGTGGAAGTAATTTAAAACATCGGTAACTCGCGCGAGTCACAAGCGTGGTCTCAGAAACAGCCTTCGAGACTAAGCTAATTACAAAATTTAAACTTTCTGGGAAGTGTGGAGGGTGGGGCTTATTACAAAGATTAACCCACTTTCCACACATCACACACGATAAAAATACATAAAACAAACAGTTCTATTTTTTGGTGAATGCAGAATATATTCGAAGAATATCAAGTGAATAATGATCAATAAAAGGCAAGAGACGATGCCACCCACTACCGAATTAACGTGGTTCTTCGTGAATACCACCCTTCATATGATTGATATTACAGCTGGCCAATAGCTGCGTCAATCAGCCTCACTGTATGTTAAGCAACCACTGAAAGCTAAGATATTTTGCATTTTTTTTCTTCAAAAATGAATAAAATCCAATAAATTGCAGCGATTAGATACTTATACTACTTGATCTTCATTAAGTTGTGAATTGTTCTCATATGTAATTTCAAATTTGTACGCAAAGCAAATTTCATCGGACAACTTTCGCATTGAAATGAAAGCTTATCCTTGTGGACTCTTGAACGATGCTGACGCATTCGTCCGGGCGTCTTGAACTTGAAGTCACAGTCTGTACACTGATACGGTGTGTCCTGTGAATGCACGGCCATCATGTGCTCGTTCAAAGTATATTTCGATGCCAATTTCGAACTACAAATGGAACAGAAAAAGCTGCTTTTACTATGAACTGACATGTGTGCGGTAAGATTCCGTTTTGCCGGAAATTTGTTTCCACAAATATTGCAGGCAAGCCGTTGTTTACGCAAGTGTGATTTTAAATGTGTATGACGCTCCCTTTTGGTAAGAAAAGTTTCTTTACAATAATCGCATGGTAATCTGTCCTTATGCGCTCTCATATGAGTTTTATAAGTTGTGTTTGACGCCATAGCTAATCCACAGATTGTACAGCTAAATGGTTTTTCACCATTGTGGATACATCTTATGTGATTTGTTATGTAACTCAGATGTACTCGCCGAGCGTCACAAAGTTTACATTTAAATTTCGGGAATGGATTAGGATTTGTAAGTTCCGTATGCTGTTCTGACAAATGGAATCGTCGAGCTTGTCGCGTTTCAAAGCACTGCCCACATTCGGGACAGACAAAACTTATGTGATCGAAGGGATCGAACGTTTTTGTCTTGTCATCATCATTGATATCAGAAGAAGAATAATTGCTATTGGCTTTTTGGCTTTCATCACAAAAATTGGACTCCTTGATACTTAATGGAAGATACTGATCTTTAAATTCTTGTTCTTGTTGGATATTTTCAAAACAAGGTTCTATTTGTAGTTCGGGTTCATTTTTCACCAATTGATTGTTGACATTATATTCAAATGACCGTTCATTGATACAGTTGTTCTCAATGCTAGATTCACTTTTCATAGCGCTCTTAGAACTAACTATTGTCATATCAATGCAGTCAGATGATGTTTTTGCATTGTGTTGGAATTTTTTAGAGATAAGTTCATTTTCAATATCTTCCTTAACTTTTGCTAATGCATCAGTTGGTTCGCAGTCTGAAAAGGGTTCTTCTTTGACTTTGTTGTCGGTTAGAAGTGAAGTTCCATTTTCAATATTCTGATTGTACTCAGTATTTACATAGGATGATTCCATTTCTTCTTCACGTTTTACTGACATCAATTCACTGTTCACATAAGACATATTTTCTGTTGGATACTCATCCCGAGTAATATGGAAAGGGGATCCCAATTGTATTTCATCTTCGATTTTAATTCTTTTGTTGTCTCTTGTTTCGTATATTACATCAGATTTTAATTCCTTTTTACTTGGAGATCGAAGTGGGGAGTTCCGTTTTTTATGGACTTTCGAAATGTGAGTAGAGTCCAATATTTTACAACCCTATGAGAATAATTATTTATTTAAGTTAATACATTTTACAACTTATCCATTGCATCGTACCTGTTCAATGGTATCCTCTTCCTTCTGACCTGTTGGTAGAAAACTCTGTCCAGTATTCTCATCTAACATAATTATCGGTGTAACTTTTTTGTTTGTTTTTGTTCTTTTGTAAAACTAAGCAGTGCAACTTTCTTTATTGACAAACTTAAAAGAAAGCAACCACCAAAGACCAAGAACCTCCAATAAGCATTCAAAAATGAAAGGTTATGATTATGACATATGACATCAACATGACGTTGTCAGTAAAAAGAGTGCAAGGAGTGTGTTCACTTATGTGGCTTTCGTTTGATTTTTCCCTTCTTTTGACCAAGTGCTGAAACTAACAAAAAATTTGCTCTTGCAGGTTTTTTTTTTACCTAATTGTGTCGAAATGGCACATAACCGAATATTACAGTGATAACAAAAGATTTTATATAAAGCGAATTAAACTCAATGATAAATGAAAATTATTTACAAGTCAAAAGTCAAAATGGCAGCACAATGCCAATGTGCTGTATGTGTATGTATGTGTATGTATGTGTGTAGGAAGGGGTATACTAGACCAAAAAACATCGAGTAGAAAATTTTACCCCGGAACTACACTTAGTGCAACGAACAAACGAGTGTAATTTTGTGACATTTTAGGGAATATTTTGGCATTCAGGGTAATTTTTTCTACCAACGAAAGCCACATTACTGTACATTGTTACCGTGCTTTCCCAATGTAAAACTTAATACTTACAGATTGTATGAATTCCCAACATAACGAGCAAACATTTTTTTTTTGTTAAAACCAAAATTCATACAATAAGTCTTAAGTATTAAGTTTTCATTGTGAGATTACTGTCAAGCATAACAACAACGACAACAAATTTTACTTGAAAATAAAATAAATAAACTGCCTGATATCTTCTATATATTAATAGGTTTAGAGAAGACTGTGTACCCCTTTTTAAGCATATTGCGCTTACCGAGGAGTGGCATAGTTAAAGTTTGTATGGAGAAGGTGTGCAGACAGCTAAAATATATATACAACTCAAATTTTTTTTAAGTGAAACTTCTTTGCGCGCAATGTTAGTAAAATTTGATGGTTGCAGCGTTTAATGACGTCAAAATGCGAAACGATTTTATTGCTTGGCCAGTCAGAGAAAAAGAGAGAAATATGCTTTTTTCGTTGTTGGGCTAGTACCTCACGCATCGATCGACCACGCGTTATTTGGATTTACTGCAGTCTCAGCGAACACACATTTGAAGGTCTCGAGGGTCTTTTTTGAGGCGTCTTTTAAGAGTCTTTAAGGATCTTTGGCGGTCTTTGCGTGGTCTTTGAAAGGACTTTTGGGAGTCTCTGGCGTTTTTTGAGGGTTTTTTGGGGGCTCAGTTTTGTGGTCTTTTGGGTGTGTTAAGTCTTGTGCTTATTAACGTTATGGCACAGAAAATTTAAATAATATTTTATTAACTAAAAGCAAAAATGGGATTTATATTATATATCTGGTAATAGGAAGTTTGACAACATTATTCTGTTGTAAAATCACCAGCTACTTGCATATAGTAACGGAGATGCTGCTCTTCTTGATACAGAATATCATAAAATACCACTTATTTTTGGTGGTTATAATAATAATAATATTCGGCGCGACAGACCATCGGTCCAAGGCCTAACTTCTCGCGACCATTTGTGCTGCACATGTTAATTTTTGGACACAAATGGAAGGGACCTACAATTTAAGGCCGGATCCGAACGGCGAATTGAGAAGCTTTCCGTGACAAGGTATTACCACTCTCGGAACGTTTGTCACCCATTCGCGAGAAGTGGGACACCGTGAAAAATACTTTTGGGTGTTGCTGGGATTCGAACCTGAACCTCCTGCTCAGCAGCCATGTGAACTTCCACTGAGCCACGACGCCCAGTTTTGGTGGTTATGTGAATGTTAATTTTGTATCTTATTATGTATTCGATAACCAATCAATTAACTTCCTGCGTGAAAAATTGAATCTACATATAAATAATGATCCGAAGATAGCAGCATATTTTTTTCTTACTTTAATCCTTTAAGCAATATCCTTAAATCCAGTTAATACTTTAAGTATTTTAAAATAGTTTTCTTTTTTTCTTTCTCTCCCTCTCTCTCTTTCTCTCTGCCATCGTATTATTCCTACATACCTACAAATCCTTTAAACGTAAAGGTCAAAGAAGTTTAACTTCTGACACGTGTACTCTGTAAACACACTTTTCTTTTTTGATATCGTAGTAATATCGGAGATATTTCACTTTTACTTGACACTTTCAAACCTAACAATTTAAGTGAATCAGATCACGTAATACGGGCACCATTAAATACTGGTGGCACGTATGGTTGAACAGCCTTTTGATAAAATAGACATGCCTAGAATTTATTTGAGTTAAATTCCACCTTGTTTTTCATTGTCCGAGTAAAATTGTCTTAAGTATTAAGTTTTTCCATTGTAAAACGCTTTGTTGAGCGAGACAACACTATAATTACTTAAATATTATGCATAGGCTAGAGCGGGTACTTTTGTATTACTCCTCCTGCTGTCAACATAGTCGCCGACATTATTAATTGCAGGAGGTGCGATTACTTATTATAATTTATATATATTCATCCTTTAAATTATAGGTTAGTCCAGTAAAATGAAAATTTTTTTGCCAACTACGCCATTCCAAAAATGTGATTTTTCAAATTGTATACTATATCATATATATATCAAATAACAATAAATATTTTATGTAACAACTTCTTATTTAATTAATTGAATTGTCCTTGAAGTCTTTTCAATGTGTGAAGTAAATTACAATATGTTTAATCCATAAAAGTAAATAAACATTTAATTAAGAATAAAAAAGAAAAGTAAGTAAAAACAAATTATTTAATAATTATCCATGCAGTAAGAAGAATATTGCTAAGTATAAATATGTTGTCAAAATTCTTGAAGAAAACACATAGATGCTAAAACATGAATTCCAAATGACAACTAGTCAATTATTACCTTGCTCTCAAAATGAAAAACTTAACACTTAAGACATAAAACTTAAACTTTAAAAGAGCTCGCTCAATGAATATATAAAGTTTAAGCTTGTGACAGCAAAGTTTTAAATTGTGAAAAGCTTCATCGCTATTATATTGAAGACATAACAACAACAACACAAAATATATCGAAATTTTGTGACAGCAAAGTTTCAAATTGTGACAAGCTTCATTGCTATTATATTGAAGACTACAACAACAACACAAAATATATCAAAATTTTGTGACAGCAAAGTTTTAAATTGTGACAAGCTTCATTGCTATTATATTGAAGACATAACAACACCAACAAAAACTATTTTTAAATGTTGCGAACTTCATTCTGTATTGCTTCAAAAGTTTGTAAATTTAATAACAAAGATCTACCAACATAATGAGCAGAATTTTCTTTTGTCAAAACCAAAATTTCAAATACATTTCTGTAACTCTTAAGTCTGTCTTTAGTTTTTCATTGTGAGAGCGCCATTAGGTTTTGAAAAACTTTGCCAAAAACATGCTGCACGAACATGCCCATTGTCTCTATTCTTATCTTTACTATCATAATCAAAGGAAAACGTCAACCTTAAAGGTTGAACCTTTTATTCAATCAAACAAATTCAATTCAACAAGAAGACGTAATATATTTGTTATTTGTTAACACCAAATTTAAACTCGCCGACAATATGTTGGAAGAAAAGTCCAGAGAAGTTTCACTGCCAATGATTAAAACAGAGAATCAAATTGGTTTTGATTTAATACAGGTACGGTTGATAAGTTGTAGTTCATTAACTTCGTTTGATTACGAATTTTTCTTTGGCACAGGATCAGAATTCACTTGAAAATCAAGGAATTAAAATCGAAGAGGAATCCTCTATCCATATTGCACGGGATGAGTATCAAGCTGAAAGTGCGTACTTTGTGGACAGTAACTTGATGTCGGTAAAAACTGAAAAGCTGGAAGAACTGGAATCATTCTTTGTAATAACTGAGTTCGAACAGAGAAACGGATCTTCTGATCCCGCCGAGGTTACTCCACTGATAACCGACGATAAAATCAAAAAAGAGTTCTTGTTGGACAATGCATTTGTAAAAGTTAAAAATGAAATTGAAGAAGAATTTATTTCCGAAAAATGTCCACTCAGTTTCAAAACATCTTCTCACTGCAATGACATTACATTGATCGGATCTGAAAACGCAATGGAAAGTGAACCTTGTGTTGATAATACTCGAAACAGGTTGAAAGCGTTTTTAAAAAACAAAGCCAAATTGAAAATTGAACCAGAACAACAAATAAAACCATGTTCTGGAAATATTCAACAAGAAAGAGAATCTGAAGAGACATCGAATGAAATCAAAGAACCCGAGAGAATTTCTTTGTCAAAAGAGGTAAACAATTTCTGTCTGTTATATTACATAACTTATGTCTGTCCCGAATGTGGAGAGTGTTTGGAGACGGAACAAGCAGGACTACGGCACTTGTCCGAACAGCATGGCCAACAAACAAATTCGAAAGCGTTCACAAAATTTAAATGCAAAATATGCGGTAATCTAGAAGATTGTAAAAATAAATTATTAAGGCACATCAGAAAAGTCCACAATCATAATAAACTGTATAGTTATAGGTATGCTCATATTTTAAAAAAGAACACGGACAAATCCCAATGCATTTATTGTGAGGAAATATTCAATAGCGCAAGTGCGCTGTGTAAGCACTTGCATGATAAAGTGGTGACATGCAAGATATGCGGAAACGAATACAAGAGCATGGTGGGTCTTAATAAACACATGTCAACTCATACTGCTGGCAGCCGCTTTTTCTGTTCCGTATGCAAGTCAAACTTCAGAACGATAATTGGTTTGAACGCTCACCAAGCATTGCATTCTCTGGTCGGAACGTACCAGTGTGAAGACTGCGACCATAAGTTCCAGTCGTCCAGACGACTGTGTCAGCATCGTCGAAATGTTCACAGTGATAGGTTTCCGTGTCCATGAAGGAAGCAATAAGATATTATTGGCGTTCACATTTTGCCGTGTATAGGAAAATTTGTTACTCAGAGGTCATCCATATTGAAGGTAGAGATAAACCAAAGGGTTTTGTTTTATTTACTATTAAAACACTATAAACAATATAATTTATTACTTTGCATTAAGACGAATAATCTTAAGAATAGTTACAAATATTGGTGATTTGCTCTCTCTACTGCTATGTATCACGGCTCTTGAAATCAAGTCAGGAGCTGAACTCAAAAATCAATGAATTACCAATATTTTATTAATTTTAATAAAATGTAATATTGTTGCCATAAGTATAAGTATTAGTGTAATCTATTTTTGAATATTGGATCGGGTATAAATACACTCCATGTCGAACAAGTAGGTTTCCGCACCGGATCCTCCTGTGTTGACCACATAAACCCCCTACGGATCATTATTGAACAGTGCGTTGAATTCCGGTCATCACTGCACCTGCTGTTCATCGATTTTTGGAAGGCATTGGGAAGACAGTGTCAACAGACAATTTATCTGGCTCGCCTTGCGAAGGAGAGGTAAACTCGATAAACTAATAGCTATTATTAAAGCAACCTATGATGACTATAAATGTCATGTGCTGCATAGAGGAAAGCTGTCAGAGAAATTCGAGATCCTGAGTGGGGTACGACAAGGTTGCATTCTATCGCCGATACTTTTTTTGTTGGTGATTAGCAATGTACTTCGCGTAGCTTTATCTACTGGAAACGGAGGAATCCGTTGGACTCTTACATCTCAACTCAAACATCTGAACTACGCTGACGACGTTGTTTACTCTCACACAGAATTATGGAGCTGTGTACCAAATGTCAACAAATGTTGAAAGGGAGGAAAATGTTGTGGGTTTGAAGTTCAATACTGCCAAAGCCAAAATCATCAACCTCGGCGCTAACTTAGTAACTCAAGTTAACATTGCAGGACAGCCGGTAGAGAGAGTTTCCAATTTCTTGGGAGTATTGTCTCGATCGAAGGTGGAACCGAACAGGACATTGTTAACCGAATTGGCAAAGCAAAATCAGTGTTTGGAATGATGTCCAGTTAAAACAATCTGCAATTCTCTGTCGGTTTCTATTCTCAACACCAGGGTCGTTCTAGTGCTTGTAAGTGTTGCAAACAACCAAGCTGCGACTGTTCCATTCAAATGTTGAATCTGTGCTGTTGTATGGGTGCAGCACTTGGAAGGTGACCCTACTATCACAAAAAGATTACAAACGTTCGTCAATAGGTGCCTACGGAACATCTTAAGGGTTTTCTGGTCTAACCGTATCTCTAACGAACATCCTTTACCAGAGAACGGGTCAGGAACCCATCGACAAAATGTCCGCCTTGTTTTTGACTACGGAACTTTTTTCAATATCGAAATAGATGGTGTTTGGTGATTCCAAATTCAAATGTTTCACGGCGGAAATCATGACAAGGCTCCAGATAAATATGAAGAATTAATTGATAAATTAGTTTTTTTTTATTATGTTGGTATTGTTGTAACGCGAAGTAACCGTGCTTCCTTAAAGTTATAAGGGAAGAGTTACTCGCGGAGAGTTTTAATTGAAACGAATTTAAATTTTATTTTATTGTTTAATTTTCTAGAGAGACCCGCTGTCTTGAGCAATGGCTGCGACCTCTACTAGAAAACTTATTATTTTACTAACTCTGATTTATTCTGAATTCAACCACCCCTTTTATACTAAAGTTTTTGGTTAAATTAAACTAATACATACACAAACACAGTGTCACACATTATACACCCGATTTTTCTACGAAAGTGCATATTCATCACTTATCGATTATTGGATATTACCATGCACGAGTAATTTACCCAGCCAACGTACCAGTATAGTCAAGTCTGCATTTGCCTACATTGCATCAATGCAATCGCCAGTGCAAGCGCCAGTCTAATTGCAAATGTCATTGCCTTGTATCGTAAGTTTCGCTTAGTCAGCATTTAGGTCAATGGGGCTAGTGCAATGGTACCTTTCGTTATTGTTTATGATTCTCCCGTTCTATGGTATCAACGCTGACGCTTGCACCTGTCGGTCATTGCATTGTGATTCAGTATATTACTGAATAATAAAAAACATAAAAAAAATGGTACTCTAGGTAGACTGAAAGGAAAGCTTATCAAGTGGTGATATTACATTAGGTAATTGATCGCGCATGGTATTGCTCATAGTGTAATGTGCGGGACTGGGAGTGTGCAGCACATTGCAAAATAAATAAATAATTTGGGGAAATTAGTATGTAGTGTGTTCGCTACATCGAGTATGTAGCGTGTTCAATACCGTATGATGTTGTTATTGTGAATTTGACATTAATGACTTATCGAATAGCACATATTGTGACTTCCACTGTAAAGGAACAAGTTTATATGTTCTCATAGCTGTTTTTTTTTTGTTTTTCAAATTTGTTGAAAATACAGCCTAACTTGTTCGCCCAGGTCAAGCACATTTGAACCAATATTTTCATCAAGTGCGGCTTTTTTACGAGCTCTGTGTTCTCGCTGATAATCTGCAGCTGTTTTTCGTTTTACGTTACACGATTGAACAACGGTTACAAGATCTGGCTCATTTGCAGAACGAACATCAATCAAACTCGGGACAACTTCTGTCGCTGATACATTCGAAGAAGGGCTATTCTGGAATTCGTCATCCTTATTTGGAAGTTTTGTAGACGTTGTTAGATTACCCCATTGGTTAATATTAGTAGATTGTACTGAAAATAAAATAAAGAAAAAATAGTTAAGAAAGTAGATAACCTGTCTTGAAGGATAGAGGAGAAATCTTATACGTGGTACTCAACAATGTTATACCACGATAATTGCTGCATTTTGTGATATAACTTCCACGCCTGGTCTGCACCTCCCTCTCTGTACTGTTCAAGTTCACGGACGAGATTCTTCTTCCAGGCTGCTTTCTTTCGCCGGTGAACTGTATTTTCATATTTTCTGAGCGCTTTTACATTGCTCGGTACGCAACATTCTTACATTCAGTCGCTAGCTTATATTCGACATCGAACCAGTCGTTCCAAGCTCTACGACTACTGCCTAAGATGTAGTCTGCAGTACTAATGATTCTTAAGGCGTGTACATTTTTCTTCTACCCCCGACTACAGGACTAAGCAAGTTGATGAGGCTTATGTTTTTAAATCTGCCCGCAGGAGAATGGTGCATATCCCTGCATTTAGGGCGACTCCCATCGCTTGACCGTAGTTGTTTTTTCATTGCGAGTGGCAGCCGTGTTGACTCGAATCGGCGCTTGGAGCACCATACCAACAATATAGTAGTCCAAGTCGACGTTGCCAACGAGTCGAGGTTCGGTTTGTGGCGGAGGTCTATCAACACGTGGTCTATCTGGTTGCGAGTAACTCCATCAGGAGATACCCAGGTAGCTTTGTGGATATTTTTATGCGCAAACCTAGTACCCGCAACGACGAAATTATTGCTTGCTGCCATCTCTATGATTCGTTGTCCATTGTAATTAGTGCTCTCGTGTTAGCTATGGGTGCCAATGTACTGCCTGAATACTGGCTCCGTACCTTATTTAGCATTCATATCCCCCAGAATGATTTGTACGTCATACTGAGGGCAGGCATGGAGTTCCGGTTCGACTGACTCAAATAATTCTTCTTTTTCAACATCTGACGAATCCTCTGTAGGTGCGTGAACGTTGATGAGGCTTATGTTTTTAAATCTGACCCGCACGCGAAAGGTGGATATACGTTCATTTACTTCTTTAAAGCCGATAACGGTGGGTTTCATTCTTTTGCTGACTAGAAACACATAATGTCCTGCATTACAGCTGTAATATATGCCATATTCTGATTTATGTAAAACACCATTCCCCGTACAGCTCGAGCTCTATACAGTGAGCGTACGTTCCATGAGAAAATCGTTTAGCAATTTTCGTTGCCGTGGCCGTCGTCGTTCATCAGTGTATCCGAGGCTGATTTTGGGTACCGTAAGGGCGAAATTATTGGCCTCGCGCTAACCTTACTTTAAAGGAACTAGTCCGATCATTTCGCTTTTCCTGTATTGGAGGAAAATTACCAGCGGCCACCACGTGGAGGTTTGATCGCACTTCCCCAGTCAGAGATAGTTACGGCCACTTACAATTCTGTTGCATTTTGTGTTGTGTTCCCCCTATTCTGCTGATAGCTTAACGATAGCGCCAGCTTCATAATTTGACAAAATTCGGGTTCAAACCGTTACTTCAAACAAAGGTTACAAATAAAATAAAATTGTGGCTTCGGTGTACGCTTGAACAAAATATAAACATCAAAGTAAATTCATTTGATTCTTAAGTTTTGGAGTTATGCATTATCATAGATTTCGTTCCGTATTAGTCAGACTCTCTTGATCTGAACTCCTCCTGAAGCATAGACCCATCTTTCATTTATTTCACTGGAATAACTTTAACTGGTGAAGACCCATCTGGTGCTACTGGAAGAGTTGTAGTCTCATTCGGAGCTAATTGTAATGTTGTGTGTTGTAATTTTATTTTTCCTTGCTTTTTTTTGAGTACGATAATTTCTCGAATTTTTAGTTTTCGGGCTCTGCGGTGCTGTATTTTTTTATTGGATTCAATTGATTTTGTTGCTTTGTCATTTGCAATTGTGTCAGTATGTTGCTTGCGGTCACCTGTCTCTACAAGATTTCTTCCTTTTTTCCGAATTATACTCACATGACGCATCCAACTGGCGCTGACTTCGCAACTGGCCTCTCCTTCCAGAGTAATATTCAAGCATTTCTGCAACTGTAGCAATTTCTCTTTTCTTTCCTTCCCCAGACTGTCTTGAAGACCCACCTTTCTTTTGTCTCAAAGATCGTTTCGGCCTTTTTTCTCTGTACATGGTCCAACTGTCCTGAACTTGACTTCGTAAATCTGCTGAAATTAATAGACATAGAATTCGTGCTTGTTAATAGTTAATTCCGGCAATTATAAAACACCTCTTGGAAAATCGAGCACACTCTTAAAATAATAAGTTGAAAATCTAAACTCTTTTCAATAAAACAAAACAAGAGAACGCAGTGGTGCGCTTGCTGGAAGGAACCAGCAATCGAAACCAATTATTAATATGCTGTTTCATAATATTAGCACTACGGGTATACAAATTCTTACCATTGTGGACACTTTTGATGTGGCTTAATAAACTATTCATACAATCATTCAGATCACCACAGAGTTTACATTTAATTTTTTTAAGTGGAATTCGATTTGTTAGTTTACTATGCTGTTCTGACATATGCAATTGTTGTGCTTGTGCCGTTTTTAGACACTCCCCACATTCCAGGCAGACATAACTTAACGAATCGGACTCTTTCAGCAGCTCCTCTTTAAAGTCTCTTTCTTGTTGGATATTTTCAAAACATGGCTCTATCTGTAGTTCAGGTTCAATTTTCAGCAACTGATTGCCGGCATTGTATTCAAAGGACGATGCATTGACACCGTGCTCGTTCTGGGAACTATCAAGGCAATGTTCACTTTCATTTCTGACTATGGCAATATCATCACAGTCAATTGATGAGTTTGTATTGAGTTGGAATTTGTCAGAAATCAATTCAAACTCATTTTTTACTTTTACAATTGCATCAGTGGATTCGTATGACGAAAATGGTTTATTTTCTTTTGTACTATCGGTCGTAAGTGAAGTAACATCAGTGCAATCAGAAGGTGCATTTTCAATGTTCTGTTCGTACTCCGTAATTATAAAGATTGAGTTCATTTCTTCCGTATTGCTTTCAGTTTTTACTGATATCAAATTACTGTCCATAAAAGACGACCTTTCAGATTTCCGAGTAATCTGGAAAGGTGGTTTTTCTTGTATTTCATCTTTGATTTTAATTCCTCGGTTCTTGTCTCTTCTTCTTTCATATGTTTTAACAGATTTTATTTTCTTTTTACTTGCAGATTGCATTGGTGAGTTCAGTTTTCTGTTATTATTCAAAAAGGTAAAAGTTTCATGTACGTTGTGACCCTGTGTCGAAGAAAAATTCTTAATCAAATCAGTTAAGTACTAAAAGTTATCAATCGTACCTCATCTACATTAAAACCAATTTCATTCTCCGTTTTAACCACTGGCGGGACAATTTTTCAGTACTTCATTCCAATATTATTTAGGTCAATTTAAGGACAAACTTATTTGTTTGTTGTTAACTCCAATACATTATCATATCACGCTGTCTTTTTCAAAATAAAAACCAGCAACTCAATTGAATTTTCGATATTCGATAGCCTTCTACCTTTGGATTACAGTTTGTGAGTTGTGACTGTTTGACAGTGACATTTTAAAAAACAAATATATAGAGAAATGTGCAGGTGTCACTAGTTATAATTATAGCTAGTGTTTTTCTTTATGATAGAGTACTGGGATATATATTTAAACTGTCAAAAGTCTGATAGTTTTTATTTTTCATTCTCCGAAAAAAAAAAATATTTCTTTGATTAATTGTTTACACTCCGATAACTTTCGGATATTATCTTTTTACTCTTAAAAAATTCGATTGTTTTTTGACAGTTGTAGTTGTTTGTCGCCGCGTTCTCTTACAATGGAAAAACTTAATACTTAAGACTATTGTATGGATTGTATGGATTTTAATTTTCACAAAAAAAAAATTGCTCATTATGTTGGAAATCCATACAATCCTGTAAGTTTTTTCATTGTGAAAGCACCCTTAATTACTTCAAATATGAGAAATGACTACTGTGAAGCATTCAGGTGAGAAATAAAACTTTTCTCTGGTATTGAAAAAAACAACAGATTTTTTATTTTATCTGACAGATTTGATCAGAGAAAAAAAATTCCGGATTTATCTTTGTTTTTGTTCTTTCTGATTTCTCCGATATCCAAAAAAAGAAAACTGTGTTGAGTGAGAATAACAAAAGTTATAATGTTGTAGTAATTTTAAAGTTTCTGACGATATTTAATGACAGAAAATTTGTGTATATTAAGGAAGTATACTTTTATGGCAACATTGTGAAAATTACAAAATTCACAAAGATAACGATAAAGAAACGATAGACAAAAAACTCTTATTTCCAATTAGATGATAACCCGTTCTGTCGTTTACAATTTTATATAAAAACAATTTTTTAATTTTTCAAATAATCGTAAGCTTATGCAATGCCTTAAATCACGTGAAATCCTTAGTGACCAGCAGTATGGTTTTCGTAGGCAGCGTTCTACAGGTGACCTGATGGCTTATCTCACTGAAAAGGGAAACCAGTCTATTCACAAATTTGGTGAAAGTAAAGTTGTTGCACTCGATATTTTCAAGGCATTTGACGGAGTCTGTCACTCTTCGTCATAAGTGGAACTTGAAAAACCACGTGTGTTAAGCACGTTAAATTCTGACCTTGACAGCATAACGAGGTGGTGACTACATAATAGAGTTGAATTTAACGCTTCTAAAACCCAATGCTGTATTCTGTCGTCTAAGCGTAATTTAAACCCCCAACCTTTATCCATGAATGGAATGGAATGCATCAAAGAAACTGAAAAATTCTCAATTCTTGGTATGTGCGTCAACAACAAGCTTCGTTGGAATGACCACATATTTGCCATCGCCAAAAATGCTACGAGATGTTTAGATTTCCTAAAACGGTGCAAGATCTACTTCAATCCTTCAGATCTGGCTACTATTTACAAGGCGTATATTCGCCCTAAACTTGAATACAACTGTATTGTCTGGGCAGGTGCCCCCAAGACCACATGGTATCTACTAGATAGAGTTCAGAACCGCGCGTTTAAACTTATTGGTGACGTACATATCGCGAAAATAATCGAATCGCTTGAACATCGTAGGAATGTTTCCTGCCTGTCACTTTTTACACAAGCGGTGTTCAAAAGAAATACCCAGATGCATCCCGCCTATTCTCCAACCCATCCGTAATACCCGCGCCTCAACTCGAGCTCACAATAGTTATGTGGAATGAAATGGCTGATTCTGTATTTCTGCGTTTGTAGGATCAGCAGTCATTTAAGACACACGTTCATAGACATCTCATCTTTTCCTCTCCCTAATTTCCTAACGCCCACGCTGTGCTATGCATTATAAGGGTGCAAACCCCTTTAGCGTGTGTACATTATAAAAAAAAAAAGACTCAAAATACCCCAAAAGGACGCCCAAAAACCCTCCGAAAGATCTCCAAAAAAACACTAAAAGACCCTCAAAAGACTCCAAAGAACAACGACCCTTTTATAGTAAAAACCATGATCACACACTGAAGATTACCCTGTCTCGGAAAAACCTCGGTACACCACAATTTGAATTGATAATCATAAATTTTTGATGTATTTGTCAAACAAAACTTTCGTAGTTAATAGTGTTGGTGTACTTTTTTGTGTGAGCAATTCGAAGCCAATTTTGTTGTTTCTTTACACATTTTACTATAAAAAGGAAAGGACTAGACATTTCGAAAATCACTGTGTTTAGCGCTTTATAATGAATTCGAATTGAGGGCATAGATTGATTTTTTTGACTGTCAAGTTCCATAAAAAAAATCACCAACGAAAAATGGGAAATCTCCTGACAGATCTGTATATTTCGGCAGATTTATTACCCCTCTTTTTACTAACCAACACAACTGATGTCATTTTGCTTGGATCGTAACACAATTTTTCATTCGATAGGTATTCACTGAAAGCACTGTTGTTTT
The DNA here is from genome assembly GCA_947095585.1 of Nephrocerus scutellatus. Classification (NCBI taxonomy): domain Eukaryota; kingdom Metazoa; phylum Arthropoda; class Insecta; order Diptera; family Pipunculidae; genus Nephrocerus; species Nephrocerus scutellatus. Next base: position 113,786,674 of record OX352763.1, read on the forward strand.
TCTTCAGGAATACATATTACAGACACATTCTACAAAACAATGTAAACAAAAGATTCTCGCTTTTCTTGTTCGATTTGTTGAGAACAACTGAAAGCTCCAACAAAGATTTCTTAAAACGAAAAAAAACGCCATTAGTTTGAAGTCTTGACACACTCCTTGTCGATTTCTCTGTTTCCATCTTTCAATAGTCCGTATTCCGTAATGACAAACTGTCAGACGTGGAAATAAACGATTCTGAGAACATAGAGGTGCAATGCTTTTTCTTTCCTGTTGAAAATGGAAGTATTTGTCCAATAACACAAAAATGTTATAAAATAATAATATGAAAAAAGCTTTAACTTGAATCACGATGACACTCGAACATTAGTCACTGTCGAGACTCTTGACTGGAGAAACTATAGCTATAATCCAGTGTCTACCACACTTGACACACTGGGGGTAGCATCTGTAATGCAGAATATATATTTAAAAATATTAATACTAATATTCAATTAAATATTTACCTTCATTATGTTGATCTAAATCCAACTTCGAGCTGTGAACTTTTCTCATATGCAATGATAAATGTGTACGCAAAGCGAATTTCATCGGGCACCTTGTGCACGTATATATTATATAGGGAAGCTTATCCTTGTGGACGACTACCCGATGTTTACTCAATCGACTGGATGTTTTGAACTTATAGTCGCAGTATTCACATTGATACGGGCTGTCCAGAGAATGCACAGCCATGTGTTCCTTCAAATTACATTTTCTTAGAAATTTTGCATTACAGATGGAACAGGAGAAGTTACAGTCTTCGGTATGTACTAACATGTGAACCTTTAGGGTCTTTTTAGACATAAATTTGTTCCCGCAAATCTTGCATGACAACAGTTCATTCTGGAAGTGAGTTTTTATGTGTGTATGACGCTCCTTTTTGGTAATAAAAGTCTCTTTACAATAATCGCATGAGAATGTTATCGGATGCGTTTTCAAATGAGCATAATAAGACATTTTGCTAGCAATAGCTACCCCACAGATTGTACAGATATACGGTTTCTTACAATTGTGGACACTTCTTATGTGAATTATTAAACTACTCATACTTGCTCGCATAATGCCACAGAGCTTGCATTTAAAACTTGGAAATGGATTAGGATTTGTAAGTTCCTTATGCTGCTCAGACAAATGCCATAGTCGAGCTTGTGGCGTCTCCAAAGACTCCCCACATTCGGGACAGATATAACTTATGTTATCCAACGGTTCAAATTCTTTTACTGTTTCCGATGACGAGTTGCTGTTGGTTTCTTGGTTTTTATTACAAAGATCTGACTCTTTGATATTCGGTGATGTATCAAATTCTCTTTCTTGTTGGAAATTTCCAGAACATTCTATTTGCAATTCAGGCTCAATTTTTACACTGATTTTAAATGACGCTGCTTCACCATCACTATTGTCGTTCTGGGAACTATCAGGTCCACTTTCATTGAGTTGAAACCTTTCAGGAATCATTTCTTCAATCTCATTTTTAACTTTTACTAATGCACCAGTGGAGTCATAATCTAAAAATGACTCTTTTCCATTTTTTTCATCGGTTATCAGTGAAGTAACCTCAGTGCGATCAGGAGATGCGTTTCTCTGTTCGTACTCAGTAATTACAAATCAAGATTGCACTTCTTCTAGTTTTTCAATTTTTACCGACTTCAAGTTACTGTCCACAAGCGATCCACTATAAGCTTGACACTCATCCCCTTGTATTTCATCTTCGATTATTCTTTGGTTGTCTCTTGTTTCGTATATTGCTTCAGATTTTAACTTCCTTTTACCTGTAGACCGCATTGGCGGGCTAAGTTTTACATTGACGTTCAAAATGGCAGAGGTTTCCAATATTTTACAACCCTGTGCCAAAGGAAAAATTCTTTATTAAAGTTTATAACTCTAACTTAGCAATCGCATCGTACCTCTCCAATGGCATACTCTTTTGTAACAATTGGAAGCAAACTATGTGCAGTATTATCTCCTAACAAAATTACCGACGAAATATAGGCAACCTCTTTTTTGTCAGCTCAGCCAAGTACTTGTATTTAATTTAAAAGAACACCAAAGGCCTTTATTTAATGCGTTGGGAAATGAAAATTACTAGTGAAAGGTTAAAGCTTTTGATACTAATACTACAAATTTAGTATTGAGGCTGTGTTCCAAAAGTACTTAATGTTTTAAATTTCTTCTTCTTTCTTTCTTTCTTTCTACACAAAATACAATTCCGTTGTAGCTGTCATGGGTGGCACTGACACTGACAGCACGGACAGTACTGTATTCCATTAAGCAAAACATTGTATAACTTTGTCTTCAAGCATCATATGCAAAATTTACATTTGTGGCGTGCGAGACAAAGTGAGTCCGCTCACTGAGAAGAGATTGACACTACACGAATGATATAGTTATTTTATAGTAACATGGAAAATGTTGCTATTAGCCTTATGGAAACATTGAAAAATATAAATTTTCTCTCGTCTGACTAACCACAATTGATATTTAACAGCCGTCCTGCTCATTTTTTCTCGCACGCCAAAAATGTAAATCATTTTTATTTGTATTCGGCGCGTCAGACGATTGCGGTCCAAGGCTTAGCTTCTCGCAACCATTTGTGTTGAGCATGTATATTTTTGGACACAAATGGAACAATTAAATGCCGGAACCGAACGGCAAATTGAGAAGCTTTTCGTGACAAGTTATTACTCTCGGACGTTTGTTAGACTTTCACGAGAGGTGGAATCCCGTGAAAAATATTTTTGTGTTACTGCCCAGAAGCCATACTCTTATCCACTGAGCCATGGCGCTCACATTTATATTTTTAAAAATTTTATTTAACTAGATCCCTTTTTTTCTGTATTTTCGACTCCTTAGAGCTCCTTTTTAAACATCTTTACCACCACGAGCGCTGAAAATTTTGAGAGTATTTAAGTCCAAAATAGCATTTTTTATATTCCGCTTGAGACGTGTTCGCGTTTTGCGTGTGGCGCGTGTGAAGGTTGGAAATGCTGCCATTTTCTCGTTTTTTAGGTCCTTTTTAACCAATTTTCGTACGACCTAGAGAGCTGAAATTTTGTGAGCAGCTCAATGTCACGGGCCAATTTTGATATTCCGCGTGTAACGGGTGTCGCAAGTCGCGTGTGATGTTTTACAATTACACTTGTTACTTACTTACTTGTTACATTATTAAAGTCGTATTTCTTCTGGTTTGTTTCGTAGAAGGTTTAATTAAGAGCGTTGCGAAAGTGCGACATGATGATTTAATTTTTCCCCTGTCCGCTACATATTCAGTACATAATCCACTAAACGCTTTTAAGCATAAATTACACTCGATAGAAGTGGAACGCGAAGAATAAGAAGGCATACTTTTAGACATTGTGTAGCACTGATTTTGTGCAATTGAATGCAGTGGAGTCTTATGGAAGTCTTTAGGGAGTCTTTTGGCGGTCTTTTGGAAGTTTTTTTTAAGGTCTTTTGTGGGTGTAGTGGAAGGTTTTTTGAGAGTCTTCGATAGTCTTTTGATGGTACCTTGGGAGTCTTTTGGGGTCTTTTAGTGGTACTTTGAAATTCCTTTAAAAGTTTTTTGGGAGTGTTTTGGAGGTCTTGTGATGGTATTTTGGGGGTCTTTTTAGGTCTTTTAAGGCTTTTAGGAGTTATTGTGGGCCTTTTCGAGGGTCTTTTCGGTGGCGGCTGATGACAACAAAAGTTTTTATTTTTAAATTGTATCGCAGAAATCGAACATTTTGTATGACATTATAAATTATAGTGTAAAACCAATTGAACTCAATGATAAATGAAAATTAATCAAAAGTCAAAATGGCAGTTTTTTGTTACTCGACAAAAAAAACCTCGCCTAGAAAATTTTACCCCGACACAATACTCAGTGCAATTTAAAAAAAAAACAAAAGTTCGGTGCAATATTTTGGCACTAAGGTAATTTTTTTCTATCAACTGAAAGCCAAATTACTCCCTGTTTTCCACTCTCTTTTACTACATTTTCGAGTACGGGAACCCTTTTGTAGTATAATTTGCAAAATTCGTAACAATTTTTACGCATTTTTGAACACGGGAACACCCTTATAAACGCATCAATTGACAGGTGTCATGGCTATTGTTTACATCTAGTCTTTAGTCTCTAGGCATGGGTTAATACTAATATTTGTAGATATCACCTGATATGAATATATTCGTTATTTAATATTATAATATCTTAACCGATACGAAAATATCACTAATACTGGTATCTCTCATAGTAAGAAAGCTATGTTATTACATTTGAGAGTACAGTATTTAGACATCTATTTTTTTTAAAATACATACATATCTGTTTATGTTACATATGTATATTAAATTATGTTGTCAATACTATTATGTACATAGAAGCACATAGAATAAAAGTTCTTTAGATTCCCATAGGATATTTAAGTTTGATACATGACTGAACATGTAACATAGAAAAATTATATTTATGATCAGCATCAATTGCCGAGTCAAATGACCGATGTCCGTCCGTATTTTGAGCTATGAAACTGAATAGTACTAAAGGGTGTTTTTTTGGGAGGTTTGTTTTTCCGATAGATGTCGTTTTATTTTATGACAGTTGTTTTAACAGCTCAAAGTGGCATTTCTACTCAGTATTGTTTGGCAAATCATTATGAAAAAAAAAAAAAAAAAAAAAAAAAAAAAAAAAAAAATGACATTTGTGAAAAATAGTCGTGGTAGCCATATGCCAGAAATTGTGTTTAAATGTTAAATGCCAAAAAATTATCTACCAAATAAAAAAAAATTTTGGTCATTTCATAATTTTATATGTGTTTTATTCAAAAAAAAAATCGGCAACCTCTTAAAAAAACACGTTATATCTAACGGGTGTTTTTTTAAGAGGTTGCCGATTTTTTTTTTGAATAAAACACATATAAAATTATGAAATGACCAAAATTTTTTTTTATTTGGTAGATAATTTTTTGGCATTTAACATTTAAACACAATTTCTGGCATATGGCTACCACGACTATTTTTCACAAATGTCATTTTTTTTTTTTTTTTTTTTTTTTTTTTTTTTTCATAATGATTTGCCAAACAATACTGAGTAGAAATGTCACTTTGAGCTGTCAAAACAACTGTCATAAAAAAAAACGACATCTATCGGAAAAACAAACCTCCTAAAAAAACACCCGTTATAAGACCATGAGATGCTTTCTGTCTCACTCCAAATCACTTCATCTTTGCGCTTTCGTATCACACATATGCATACTGAATACCTACACATGCATATGAATATTAGTTCTCGATTGGATTCTTACTGGAATAGTGTAATCTAATACGTTTGGTGAATATCAAAGTATCATAATATCTTTGTTATTCGTATTAGTGATACGTAATATGTACAAATATTAGTTATATTTTAACGAACCTCTATTAGTCTCTATCTCTTTTTTATTAGGTGCGTTCGTGATGGGTGATAGCTCAGCGATTTTCTCTTTATCCTCAGTGAAGAAGATTGCATTCAGTCGAACAACATTCTCCGCTATCTGTCAACTCAGCAACAAAAACTTTAAAAAAGTCAACTGCCAATTTGAAGTGAGAGATCGAATCAAAAATAATTTTTCTTAGCAAATTCTTCAATTCCTCAGCAAGCAATCTTAATCTAGTTACTGATATGGAGCCCACCGCAAATCGAACGCGCCTAATAATTCTTCTTGAGATCTTCTCTTTTGATGTTTGGATTTAAGAACACTTGGTTTTAGATTAGCGTTCTATATGCAAAGCATTCACCACGAAACGATGTCACTTTGACAGCTATCCCGTTGGTTAGGCATGTTTTGAATCGGGTATTGTTTGAGTCACACGGTCAAAAATTGTTCAGAATTTTGATTCATAAACCACAATTCAATTTTCAATATCATCCATACACAGAGCCTTTAATGCATACTTATATATTATATTGATTACATTGTTTACAAAGTTATTACTTAATTAATAATACGAGTTGTGAGTTCTCCCCATATGTGCTGTTAAACGTGAGTTGGACGCAAATTTCCTCGAACATTTTGTGCATTGATGCGTAAAAGTATCCCTGTGGACTTTTCCACAATGCCGGGACAATCTTCCGGCCGATTTAAATTTCTCATCGCAGTATTCACACTGGTACGGTGTGTCTAGGGAATGCATAGCCATGTGCTCCTTCAAACCCAATCTTCTTTGGAATTTTGTACCACAGACAGAACAGGAATAATTGAAGTTTTCGGTATGAAGACTGTGCGATTTTAAGTGTATATTACGGGTCCTTTTGCTAATAAATGATTTTTTACAATAATCGCATTGGAATACACTCGGATGACTGCTCATATGTTTACAATAACTTTCTTTGTTAGAAAAATCTACCGCACATGGTGTACAGCTATACGGTTTTCCGTCGTAGTGCACAAGTCTTATGTGATTTGTTAAACTATTCATTAGTACCCGGACATCACCGCAGATTTTACATTTAAAATTTGGAAACGGATTGGGATTTGTAATTTCCTCATGCTGTTCCGCCAAATGCCACAGTCGAGCTTGTGCTGTTTCCAAACCTTCCCCGCACTCGGGACAGACATAACTTACATAATCCAATGGCTCAAATTCTTTTACTGTTTCCGATGACGAGTTGCTGTTGGTTTCTCTGTTTGTATTACAATCATCGGACTCTTTGATGTTTGATGGTAGATCCTGTTCTTCAAATTCACTTTTTTGTTGTAGATTTTCAGAACTAGGTTCTATTTGTAGTTCAGGTTCCATTTTTACAAATTGACTGTTGGCATTGTATTTAAATGACGCTTCAAAGTTCATACTGTTGCTGTTCTGGGAGCTATCAACGCTGGGCTCACTTTTCATTGAGCTTTCAGATGTGCTTATTGCACTATCATTGCAGTCCGAAGATTTTGCATTGCGTTGGAATTTTTCAGAAATAAATGCTCCAATATCATTTCTAATTTTTACTGATGCATCAGTTAAATCATAGTCCATCTTACTATCATTGTTAAGTGGAGTTACATCATTGCAATCGAAACATGTGTTTCCCATTTCAATTTTCTGTTCGTACTCCGTAATTACATAGAACGATTCCATTTCTTCGATATTCCTTTCAGTTTTTATCGATATCAGATTACTGTCCAAAAGAGACGTACTTTCAGCTGGATACTCATCCCCCGGTGTTATCTGGAAATTAGATTCTCCTTGTATTTCATCTTCAATTTTAATTTTTTTGTTGCCCCTTGTTTCGTACATTACATCTGATTTTAATTCCCTTTTACTTGGAGACCGCATTGACTGGCTAAGCTCTCTATTGACAGTCGATATGGCAGAGGTTTCCAATATTTTAAAACCCTGTGTCAAAGGAAAAATTCTTTATAACTCGTTAACTTATCAATCGCATCGTACCTCTCCAATGGCATCCTCTTTTGTAACAATTGGCAGGGCACTTTCTGCAGCATTCTCTTCTAACATAATTATTGCCGAAATAAAAGCTAAATTTTTTGTTTGTTTTAAATGCAAAGCAATTGTGTTTTAATCAATTAAATCTTCATAGTTGCGAATATCCGAATAATGAAAGGAACTAAGGAAGGTTGAGTCGACGATTTTTATGAAATGACAGTTCTGTAATGGCTGTCTACTTTCAAGTTTCAACCATCACTGGAGTGTGTTCACTTACTCTACGTTGTTCGCAATGACAGTTCTACGCGTCCTAATTCTCTGTTGAACAACAGCCATGTGCTTTTTTGTTGTTCGTAAACCAAAACGAAATTTTCCCTAAATGATGTAAACCCTGCTCTGAACAGTCTCTACAAATGGCGGCAAATATGCATTTCAACCTTTTAAGGTTTTTGACGTTTTTTACCTTTCATCTTATAAAAATGTGGGTTCAATCCAACCCCCTCGACAGAGTAAGAGCCAAAAAAAGTTCAGCAGGGGACGTGTTTAAAAGTAGGCGGGCCAAAATATTGGCATCAGATGGGCGTGGGCCAACTAAAACGAAGGTTTAATCAAGTTATACTTGGTTCATGTGGTATTTCATAAAATTGAGTGATAATTGTTTTTTTTTGGAAAATGAATTTTTCTAAGTGGTTTGATGGATGTAAGAGTGTTACTTGGTATCATATAAAAGGTAATAAAAATACCGTTCATCTTTTAAAAAATTGGGCCCAATACAATCCCCATCAGCAGAGTTAGAGCTAAAAAATGACCTTCGCATTAAAGTTCAGCAGGGGACGTGTTTAAAAGTGGGTGGGCCCAAATATTGGTATCAGATGAAAGGTAAAAATTAGTTCTACACAGCCGTACTATATTATATATTATGGGCGTGGTCCAATTTGAACGGATGTTTGATTCAGTTGTATTTGGTTCATGTGGTATTTCATATAATAATTGAGTGATATGTCATATGATTGCGTTGTTCTCGTACATAATTACATGATATACCATGATGCAATTTTCCAAAATTCCAAATGTTCTTTTTTAAAAGGAAAAACTGCTATCTAATTATAAATTAATTGAGCGCACTGTATTTTACAGTGTCCATAATTTTCAAAAACGTCTTTTAAAGGAAAACCTAATTTCTGAATATAAACCGAGGGAATCATATCATCTCTTTTTGTATGGAATACCTTAATCGTATGTAATCTCTTCTAAAAGGGGCATTTTCCCCAAACAAGATTACGGTTTCTAGCGAAGTATCCTTTTTCACTTATCAGAGTACTGGACACACTGAAACTTGTTCTTGCGAAGTATCCTCGTCACCAATCAGAATACTGGATATAGCGACTCTTCTGAAAACATGATCTAGCGAAGTATACTTTTTCACTTATGAGAGTACTGGACACACAGACTGCTCTGAAACGTGAGCTAGTTAAGTATCCTTACCACTAATCAGAATACTGGACACACAGACTCCTCTAAAACGTGATATAGCTAAGTATCCTTGTCACCAATCAGAATACTGGATACAGAGACTCTTCTGAAACGTGAAACTTATCAGTAATCAGAATACTGGACACACATACTCCTCTAAAACGTGATATAGCGAAGTATCCTTGTCACCAATCAGAATACTGGATATAGAGACTCTTCTGAAAACGTGATCTAGCGAAGTATCCTTGTCACCAATCAGAATACTGGATATAGAGACTCTTCTGAAGACGTGATCTAGCGAAGTATCCTTTTTCACTTATCAGAGTACTGGACACACAGACTCCTCTGAAATGTGATCTAGAGAAGTATCCTTGTCACCAATCAGAATACTGGATACAGAGACTCTTCTGAAACGTGAGCTATCGAAGTATCCTTATCACTAATCAGAATACTGGATATAGAGACTCTTCTGAGAACGTGAGCTATCGAAGTATCCTTATCACTAATCAGAATACTGGATACAGAGACTCTTCTGAAGACGTGATGTAGCGAATCGCCTGAAACGATTAGTGTAATATAAGTATAAGTTCATATTCGTACTTGCGTCGACATAATGAAAAACACCAACATAAGCATGGAAATATATATGTTGTGCAATTGCACAGAACCCCACTTGTATATTTATTGAAACTTTTTTTGTCATATCGCTTAAATATTATATTTATTGCTGCTTAATTATTAACTAACTAAGTTTTTTTCATTTATTTCTTTTTACGAACAATGAAATATTTTTACAACTCATGAATAAAATTCTTAATAAAGACTACATTTTTAGATAATAAAATTATTTAAAGTTTCACTAAAGCTGGGCGTAGTTTTAATTTAATTAAAAATATCTTATAATGATGGAGAAATGACAGGGATGAGGGGTTTGAATTGGAGAATGCTTACGCGTATTTAAACATTCCCCATAGATAAGCTAGGTTTTGTTTTAAACTACAGGACGATAGGCTCTTTCCATATGTTGAGTAGAGTTAAGATGTCTCCTTCATGGTTGCGGTTAGGAATCTTTTTGCAAACCGTACCCGCTGTTCGATATTATTTTGCATAACATTTGCAAGCCTTCTTAACATTGACTATGCTTCGCGCGAACGACGGGTAAGGATTCGTTAACTCAGCAAGAGAGAGCAAGCAAGCAATCAGTTGACATTAGTAATGTCGTTTTTTCTCTCTTTAGACGTCTGTGTCAGAGTTGAGATTTTTTTTATCAAACGAAAATCATTTCTTTTCATTGTTTTGTTACATGTGTTGATGTTGTGGGTAGTAAAAAGAGGATCAATCCACCAACATATGCAGAGCTTTTAGAGGCGATTTCCTATCTAAAATTGAGATTCATCGATTGGTTCTTTTTAGGGAAAACGATCAGCTTGACAGCTAAAAAAATCAACCCGCGCCGGTTTTTTTGTCAATACGAATTCAACATAAGAGTGAAATAGCGTTGGATTTTGGCAAGTCAGCAACCAGAAGCCATTCACCATTGAACAATTGTTTCAATGATGCTGGGGCTGGCAATGCAGTAACACAGTTAATGGAAATCGTTACTAAATCGTTACTGGCTATTTTTGGAATACATTGAAAAAAGTTGACTTAGAGTATATGTGATTTTAACAAAACTGAGCCACATGCCACACAGCTGCCCAAACAATCGAGTTCTTGAGGTCGAAGTTCGGTGGCCGTGTTATCTCCAAAAATGGACCAGTCAATTGACCGCCTCATTTGTGTTATGGGGCTATGTTAAGTCCATGGCACAAAGGGAAATCTTGGAGACTCTTCTGTGATAAAATCGAAGGAGTCTCAGTGACTACTCGCCTTAGAAAGATTCTCTCCACCTTCATAATCAATACCAGTTATTTAATAAAACCGGATGGTTCATGGGCAGCTTCGAGCAAGGAAACTGTAGAGGTTCTCTTAGAAACTCACTTTCCAGGCTCGGCCGGAATGAATTAGAACACAATACTCAGCAAGGTATTCATACGATTTGCATAGATGACATCATTGGCATTAAGCGAATCAAGTGGCAATTAGCGGGTTATAAAGCAGCCGGTCCAGACCAAATCATACCAGCGGAATTACAGAATAACTCAGAGATTATCCTACTATGGTGGTGATTCTCAAAGGCTGTCTAAGATTAATATATATTTCTAGGAAATGGACGGACGTCAAAGTACTCTTCATTGCAAAAGCAGGAAAAACCTGACATGGTTACACAAATGACTTAAGACCAATAATCTTTCCTCTTTTAAAAACTTTGGAAAGGTTATTAGATGTTTATATAAGAAACCAGGTGGATCTCATCAGTCTCCACACGCTTACTGCAAAGGGAAGTCTGTAGAGACAGCGCTTCACATACTGGTGCGTACGATTGAAAAATCACTACACTCGACAGAATATTCACTCATAACTTTCCTTGACATTGAAGGTTTCTTAAATAACGTAAAGACGGAGACTAAATTGCATGTCATGTCTCTTCTAGGAGTTGATATGCTATTAAGCAGGATTATAAACGCTGAGCTGGGTGGTTCCACCATTATAAGGCATGTAGCTAGAGGAATTCAGCAGAAAGCACGTTCTATCCCTTTTACCCTGGATCGTAGCAATCAACGGATTGCTAAGGGAGCTAGAGAGAGAGGGCATGCACGTAGCTGCCTATGCTGATGTTATAGCTATAGCTGTATCAGGTTCCTAGTAACGACCGCAGGTGGTTATGTACAATGCCCACTCCATCATCACAAAATGGAACAAAGGCTGTGGACTAGGACCCGTCCATGACAGAACTGGTCCTCTTTACAAATAAATATAAAGTCCCAACAGTTATTCCACCCACTCTAAACGGTTCCAGTCTAGTTTTTGAAATTTCTGGGCACTATCCTGGATAATAAACTAAGTTGGAAACCGAATATCCTAAAGCGAGTTAACAAATCTACCAAAGCTCTATACGCGTGTAAAAGCGCTATCGGTAAAAGTTGGAGATTATGCGAGAACTGGTACACTAGCTATACACCGTCGTAGTAAGACCAATACTTTTGTATGGAGTTAGCGTTTGGTGGCCGGCTTTTGGAAAATCCGCCTACATAAAAATTATAGAGAAGGTACAAAAAGCAGCCTATCTGTACATTAGTGGAGCACTAAAGACAACACCTACATGCGCGACTGTCAACAATACACTCGATGATCAACCTTCGTTAAAAGTATAACTGGAGTACTTAGACTATACATTACCGGTGTTATGCTTTAACAAGGGTTTGCGGGTCATCTACTTTTCCAGGGAGCAATAGAGGGATGGCTTGCCACAAGAAACTGTTGCAATAAAAATGTTCACGGACGGCTCCAAGCTCGACGGTAAAGTCGATGCCGAAGTCTACTGTCTACTACAAACCTAACGTGAGCCTTTCCCGTCCGGACCATTGGAGCGTGTATCAGGCTGAGGTTACAGCTATTGAGGAAGCAGTGATCTGGCTGTGAAACATAAGATAATATCGGTAACCGATATCGTAATCGATGTAGACAGTCAGGCGGTAATCAAATCGCTGGATTCAGTCTCAATGACGTCGGGGGTAGCGATAACCTGCCACACATCTATCAAAGATATGAGCAAGCATTTTGACATCCGCTTTGTATGGGTCCTCGGTCACTCTGAGAACGTTCGGAAATGCAAGGCTAGAAATGGCACAAAGCTTTAACTGTTACCGGAAGGGGTAGGTATAGGTAGACCTTTATCAATGGTTAAGTTATTATTTCGTAAAGAGGCGGAACCATTAACAAACGTGAGGTTGGTGCATACCGCCACATGTACTATAGCAAAACTAGTTTGGCCTAAGCTGGACTTAAATCGCTCTAGAGCACTGATATCTCTGCAAAGAAGGGATATGAGAATGATTATAGGTATTTTAACATGACACTTTCGCCCTGAGGTATAAAAAGTTGGGCCTTGAGTTCTGTAGAAGCTGCTATGACGCCGAAGAGGGAGAAAGAGTACCCCACTTCCTGTGTAAATGTCCGGCTCTTGCAAGCAGAAGATAGTACACATTAAACATCTTATCAGTCGTCAAAAACAAAAAAAGTGGAAGACATCCTTCAATTCATTAGAAGCACTAATTGGGCTTTGTGATCGAAGGGAACAGGCCTTGATCCTGTGGATCGTAACGGGTCTAAGTGTGCAATAGAAGCCACCAGAACTAACCTATGGTCTATGCCAATAGGCCAGAGGCTTTAGCCGATCTCAGGATTAACATCGAACGTGAAATTGCCAGCATATCGCTCGATTGAAAAAAAGTCATGAAAAATTAGGTTCATTAAAATAAAATTGCACTACAAATTTAATGGCATCTATGGTCCTTTAACAAGCGTTTTATTAATAATTGATATCTATAACACAATCTGTGTTTTTTTAAAAACAAAATGGGGTGCTCTTAATGAAAAACCTACTATAAAAAGTTCATACCAGCATTTTAAGTTTAGTGTAAACAGGTTGATCTTAGCTAGGACCTCAGATTGGCATACCCCTCTAGATACTCTATAGTATGTATCTATACACATGTATGTAAGGTTTTATAACTTTTAAATCAAATGTTGTGCTTTACATTAATGTCGTTTTTGAATTCGATTTGAAATAAACTTCAGCTGGCGGAATCTTGCGATCAAATTTTAAGCCACTCCCCAAAGCCAGATTTTAATCAATCTTTGCAATCATGTGCATTTCCGGTGACAACACTTTCTATTAAAATTTGGAAGTAATCCGGCCATGCGGTCGGGTGGCTCCCATACGAATTGTTTTTTTTAATACTCATGCCATATAGCGGCATCAGATCACGCCATACTATAAGAGGAGTGAATCTTTCAAAATAGAACAGATTTGTTAAAGGCGATCTCCGATAAAAAATCGGGTTCCATAGATTGGTTTTTTTTTTTAGGGAGAACCAACAACTTGACAGCCAAAAAATCAATTCGCGTCAGATTTTATGTCAGTTCTAATTCAAAATAAGTTTTTTCGCTTGCCCTCCATCTCTCTCTCTCTTCATTGCTTCATACAAACTTTGAGTATTTTTTTTTATATTTTTATTTTATTTTTAACTTCGTTTATTTACTCTTTAACTTTTAATCTTAACCTTAAAAATGTTAAACCTTATTTGTTTATATATGAAATTAAATTTCTTATGCCTTTCGTTTTGATTTTTTCATTTCACATTACATGTCGTAAGCTTTCCCCGATTGATAATTATAAGTTTTTTTTTATAAAATCCTTTTATAAACAATAATTTTGATTATTTGTTCGCATATAAATAATATTGATGTTTATAGCTTACAAGTATGTGTTTTTTGTTTGTTTATTAAAATTAATTTTTTTTTTAATAAATTACTAACTTCAGTCTTTATTGTTTTAACAAATGAATTAATTCAAAAATAAAATAATGCAATATTTTTCCTCCTTATAGCATAAATATATAAGTAAAAATATAAAGTATGTATATGAAATAATTTTACGTAAAATTATATTGAACCTCGGTTTTTATGTTTTTACACTTTCCATCTACCTATATCCTTTTGATCCGATCGCTATAGATAAACTTACAATTTACCGCATGCTGCCTCCTCAGTTTCTGCTGGGGTATCGTCGTTATTGTTACTTTTACTACTCTCCCCGGGGAATAAACTCCGTTTACTCTTACTACTCGATGTCTTGAACTCATCATCATCGGTGACTGAGGTGGTGAAAGTTGCTTCTCTCCCAGCTGCTGGATGATTCACATCATCGGGACTGATCTCACCGTAATTGGATTCGCTGACATTTGATACCGACGAAGAGGAAGATTCGGACGTTGATGCAATCGTAGTGGTGGGTGTGGTGGTGACTGTTGTTGTCATTTCCCCTTCTAGTTCGGTGAACAAATTGATCAGATTGTTTATGCCAATTAGATAGCCATCTTCATGGTTGCCCACCTTCCATGTGGTGTTGTGATCGATCTGATGATTCGCCGGCAGCGAGACTGTTTTCGCAAAATCAATCAACCAGACACTGGCATGGGTGCGATCGTGCACGAAAAGTAATGAGCTGCCGATTACTTCATGGGTGCGGAAGAAATCGGAGCACTCGAGGGTAGCTCGTATTGCACGTAGCCGTTGAATATAGCGCGGCTGTTGAGGAATAAAAAAATAAAATAAAATAAATGTTCTATAAGCGATTGATTGTTGGGGTTTCTGGACAATTAAAGTGAAGATGAGTGGTCAGCCATCACCAGAATATGGGGAATAACACGTAAGATTCATTAGAATTGCACATGGCCGTAATTATCTCTGACTAGTGGACATGCGATCAAACCTCCACGTGGTGACGGCCGGTAATTTTCCTCCAATACAGGACAAGCTGTATGGTTGGAATGGTCCCTTCAGAGTAAGGTTGTTAAGAGGCCAATAACAATAACGGAACAGCCTCCGATACACTGATGAAGGGAAACGAAAACGGCTAAACGATTCAGGAATTTTCTCATGGAACGTACGCTTACTGTATAGAGCTCGAGCTGGCCAGCAGCTAGCCCATACCCTGTCCAAATATAATGCTGACATAACAGCAATCCAGGAGATGCAGTGGACGGGTTTTGGTGTCGAGGCACAGCGACATTGACGGCAATGAGAGGGCGGGCTTACTGGCAAAGAAGGGCGTCACACTGGACATGGACTATACTGAAAGAGTGTGTTGTCCTTTGGTGTCGGGGCACAGCGACATTGACGGCAATGAGAGGGTGGACTTACTGGCGAAGAAGGGCGTCACACTGGACATGGACTATACTGAGAGAGTGTCCTGTCCTTTGAGCTCCATCATAGATCGTGATCTCACTTTCCTCACTACCAAAGCACAGCTCAAGTGGATTAACTTGACAAATTGTACCACATGGCGATGTGGCCTTCCTATAACAAGGGCAAATCCATCGAGCTGATCTCCAGATCACGGAGGGATGTTTCAAGAGTGGTTGCGTAATCACGCGTCATTTGCCAGTAGGCAGCCACGCAGCCAAACGGGGAATCCCTAATAATACCTTCTGCAGGAGCTGGTTGGATGTGAATGAGAAAGAAACTCTCATTCATTGTCTTTGCAAGTGTCCGGCCCTGATGGCAGGCTCCCGTATCCGCCTTTTTTAGAGTGCGGTATCACCGATCTGATATCGTATCTGAATGCCACAGGTTGGATATATTTAATCATTGATCTCCTGCGGACTGTGGTTACAAAACGCAAGCGCTATTTGAGGCCCTCGCTAATACAGCGCGGACCACCACTCTACCTACCCAACTGGAGCCATAATCAAACGATGGCTCGTTTTAGAAACTTTTATTTAACGTGACTTGACCCCTGTTTGTCTGTATTTTCGTCTAAATTGAGGTCCTTTCTAACCACCTTTCATACGACTTAGAGAGCTGAAATTTTGTGAGTGTCTAACTCCCAAATAGCATTATTTTTATTCCGCGTGTGAAGCGGGTCGCGTTTAGCACGTGAGGTCCCTTTTAACCACTTTCGCTCGACCTAGATGACTGAAATTTTGTGAGCAGCTCAATGTCAAGGGTCAATTTTGATATCCCGCGTTTCGCAAGTCACGCGTGGCGCGTGGGATGCGTGGAAAGATGGAAGATACTTTGAAATAGGTCCGACCTCAAAAACATTTAATTTGGTTATTATCTAATAATACAACTGTGTGGCGTATGTTTTTTTTTACATTTACTTGTTAAGACTGCAGTTGAGAATGATAACAGTAGGCCCAGGAGAACAGAAAAAGTTGACCGTGGGAGATGGCAACATTGAAGTCTTTGGAAGACAGTCTACGGATAACGTTGCGCTACCAACAACATGTGCTTCCAGAGGATCAATTATTGATGACATCTACGCTACTGATTTTCCGCCCAAAGCTGTTATGCCGTTCAATAACAAAGTGATTCTGTGTCCTCTTCATGATGACTGCCCCAAGATCACCAACAAGATTGTAGAGAAATTTCGTGGTGAGTCGGTGACTTTAAAAAAAAAATCGACAGTGCAGTCACTGACGATCTGAATGAGCACCTCAATACTGGTCTTCTCGAATGACTTCATCATAAACTGCATGGATAAGGACGAGGACGAGACCATTATCCATCTTCTCTGTACTTGTCCACCCCTCTTCCAGAAGCGTAAACTCCATTTGGGAGCTTTCTTCTTCAACGACACTAATGGTCTTATCAACACTGATATCAGCAGTCTCCTTCGATTCACACGAAGCTCTAAGTGGTTCAACGAGTAAGTGGAGGGAAACTTTCCTGATTCGTGTGATATTACACTTGACAATTGCTGATCCAAGTGTTCAGTTTCACTGACTGCCACCTTAACCTCAACCTAACCTGCCAGCGGAATTGATAACGAAAATCGCATGGTTATATAACGACTATCTGCTAGCACAATATGCGCGGAGATCCTTAACGGAGAACTTAAGGGAACTCGACTTATCGACTTTAGATATTTCATTGTAATTCACTCTAAAGCGGAGCTTGTTTCATTCTGCAATCTCAATGACGATCAATAAATTACAGAGATAGACTTTAGTACTTGCCACAGCTTGTTTAATAATAATAATTTTCGGCGCGACAGACCTTTGCGGCCCAAGGCCTAGCTTCTCCCGATCATTTGTGTTTTGCATGTACATTTTTGGACACAAATGGAAGGGAACTATAATTTAAGGCGGAATCCGAACGGCGAACTCAGAAGCTTTCCGTGACAAGTTTGTCAGACATTCGCGAGACAGCCCATGTTTACTTATGGCATTAAAGAGTAGTTTCCTATCACGCTAACCTAAGCATCCAGCATTTTCCCCAACAATTTCAACGTTTGCTTCACAATCTCTCCTCTCAACTCACCAATGTGTGGCCAAATCCTGTAACGAACTCCTGAAAAGCCAACTTTATTTGATCCCTAGACTTGGTGGTCTTAAAATCCTTTGAACTGGTGCCGTCACTTTTTTTGATCCCCTGCAAAGTAAGTGAAATATTGTAAGCTTTAGTTTCCGATACAAAAAATCAAGTAAATTCTTTAATCGGCAAAGTATGAATAAAATTTGTTAATTTTGAAATTTCGAAAAATTTTTATACAGGAGTCCCTCAACCCTGGGGCCTAATCACTTCCAAATTTTTATGGAAATTGTTGTCGTTGGAGGAACACATGTGTGCTCCTCGACCCTGGGAAGCTGGGAGTCTGGGACCCTGATACTCGAAGTTAAGATAGAAAATTTCAAAATAGATGTTCATCTCTGATCCTACCTCAATGCGAAAACCCAGTGTAGCGGTGCTAGAAATTGTCTCCCGCCAAACCATATACCGCGGCTTGGTAACACCCTTCGCTTTGTGCTCGTCATCATTCGGTGCATCCGGATCGATTTGTATCATTTTCTCGTACATATCCTTGCGTAGCTTAGGCTTCTCTTTCGCCTTGGACAGTTCCTCTTCCAAATATGTGCGAACACCAATTTTACAATCCATAACGCAGGGCTGATGGAAGTCACTCAATAGATCTTGCAATTGCAAGTAGACCGCTGTTAGAAAATTAATAAATTCAATTTCAAAATTGCGAATTCCCACTGGAAAAGTATATTGACAAAAACAACTTACATTCCCCATCTTCGCTAGTCACCTGGCCTTTATATTCGGGAACATACGGTCGCAGGACATCCTTCATTAAAATTTGAAAGCAATCCTCCTCTTTGGGACAGAGCTTCTTCAAGACAGTGCCCTGTTCGGGGCCGGCTTTGAAATTTCCTTGATGTCCGGCTAATTGAACCCACGGATAGCGTTGCTTTTTGTACGTTTGAAAGAACGGAGTCCATTGTACGATGTTGCGAATTTTGCGCCATCCTGATGGCTAGAATAGATAATTTAAAAAAATAAAAATTTAATTTAATTTTAATTCCTTTAACAAATGTGATATGAAAGTCACGCAACCAATAACTGCAAAATTTCGCATGATCAGAATAAATTAACCCGTTCGACAGTTAAGTGCTCGTTTCGGGGCTAAAAGCATTACTTAAGAATTTGGCGTACATATTTGAAAATTATTTTACGTTAACAAATTGTTTAAATAATTATGTGATGCAATCGTTTGGGGTGCCATTGAACAAACACCGCGTGCAATACGAGAGATTCCATTTGATGGATTTTTTTGGACGCCACTTGAATTGAATTGCAATTAAATTGCGTTAGGGGCTTTTTTTTTTTTTTTTTTTTGGCTAAAAGCTTAGAGACAAATATGGAAATGACAAACTGTGTACGCTTATGAGCATGGCATGTCATTCATGCCACGACAATGACAAATTGGGCCGAACGATATATACAGAAATGGTCATATAAAGCAAGCGGTACTTTGGCGCAATTGTATCTCGTTCTGTTTTGATGCAAAAGTATTTCGATTTGTCTAACAAGTCAGGCAATTTAGTGCATCGATTTTACAAGATAGTCGATAGATTAAGAATTGGTGTTCTACAAATGAAGCTTGAACGTCTTTGTCCCTCGGGACTTTGTTATCGTTTTGGTTATGCAGAACTGCAGCTATTCAAGTCAGAGATCTTACAAAGGAAAGTTTCGTTTTATATTGTACGTGAGTCTAACCCGTTAATGGATTCTGCAATGTAACAAAAAATTGCAAAGTAATTGCGTAAAATTCAGATGTAAAAGTAAAAGAATGAAACTTAAATAGCCATGATACCAGAAATGATTCAACAACAACATCATCATCATAAAATTTTGCTCTATTACCGGGTTCCGGCCCTGACCTGCCGCCAAAAAACTCCCGATTTCGAGCCGATGTCATCCAGTTTGGCATCCCTTAACTCTGGGCGTCCTAGTCTACGCCATCCTTCCAGCCTAGGCTTGGCTGGTCTCGCTTTTGTGTTCCATTGATCCTATCGCAAAGGGCTTTCCGAGCGGGATCATCTTCGCTCGTGCGAGCTAGGTGTCCTGCCCACCGGAGCCTACCGAGCTTAATTCTTTTCACGATGTCGACATCGCGGTAACGCTCATGGATCTCATCATTATAGAGTCTCCGGAATCGCCCTTCCCCACATACGGGGCCAACAATTCTCCGTAAGACTTTTCTCTCGAACGCGGCTAAGAGGTCAGAATGATTTTTGCTAAGCACCCAAGTCTCGGATCCATATGTAAGTACTGGTATGACCATTGTCTTATATATAAGCAGCTTGGATGTTATGGTTTAGTTCCTGGATTTAAAGAGTCTTGACAGACTATAGTAGTCTTTATTGGCTTTAAGCAAAGGTGCGCGTATTTCTGGTTCCATGCTGTTATCGGCTGCTACATAGCTGTTCATTTACTGCTTTAAAGCCGATAACGGTGGGTTTCATTCTTTTGCTGACTAGAGACCGAGCACATTATGTCTTGCATGACAGCTGTAATATATGTCATATTTTGATTTTTGTAAGACACTATTCCCCGTTCATCGCATCTCCTGGATTGCTGTTATGTCAGCATTATATTTGGACAGGGTATCGGCTCTATCGAGCTCTATACAGTGAGCGTACGTTCCATGAGAAAATTCTTAAATCGTTTAGCCGTTTTCGTTGCCGTGGTCGTCGTCGATCATCAGTGTATCCGAGGCTGATTTGGTTTTTTTACGGGCGAGGTTGCGCCAACCTTAATTCGAAGGGACTAGCCCGATCATTTCGCTTCTCCTGTACTGGAGGAAAATTACCAGCGGCCACCACGTGAAGGTTTGATCGCACTTCCACCAGTCAGAGATAGTTGCATGCCTTTCTGAAGCATTCTGTGTTATTCGCCCTACATACTCTGCAGATGGCTGACCGCTTATTAACTATTTGATCACATTTATGACGTCTCAATAGCTCATACTTCTCTATACCTACGTGTCTGAAGTCCACACAAATTGTTTTCATTTTTTTTAAAGGTCGCAAACAAAAAACTTTTCTTGACGTCACTTATCCCTGAGTACAGACCGTTTCTTATCATAAGATCTTGTCCAACACCTGCACATGTGGGGATATAGGCATAACAATTTGAAAACGTCAAAGACCTTAAAACACCAATCAATGTGTTTACTTACAGTAGCGAAGCGTAATCGTTAAATGTTTTATTGTTTTATTTAATGTCTTTTATTGTTGTTATAAAAAACAACAACGAAGTTTGCTTTAAAAAAATGAAAACTGGAACAAACGCTCTCTCTCTCACAAAAGTAATAAAAAAAATCTCACCGATCTTCCTACAAACTACAATTTGTGTGATATATGCAAACCAATGTATATATCTATTTTATTGTATTGTATTGTATTTTTACTATAAACATTACGTTTGGCAATACAATCATGCCTGCAAATACAAAACAACACGAACACACAACTAGAAAACCATATACTAAGTGCTTAGTTCAATTAGCATTGACGTCAATTGGAATTTTGCAACTCTTTCATTCGTTTGTTTTTCTATAGTTGTGCTGTTGTTTCTGAGTAAAAACAACAAATAATTATTAGCTATATATGCATACACCGGTAATGAAGAATAAGCTTAAGTATACTACGAGTAATAAATGATATACAATACAGAAGAAAAAAAAAATACAACAGAGACGGGTTGCAGTACGACAGTGTGTACCTTTCCGCATACTTCACATTCCAGAGTGGATCTTTCACGCTTTTTGAAATTTGTTTCAAAATGATGTGGAGTACACACCCACATTCAAGAAACCGCAACAATTGTTTACTCCTTTCTCTATTGACGTTTTATAATTTATTTGGCGTTTCAAATTGAAGACTATCGCAGATTTGGCACCCACCATGAAATCCAAACAACTCCTGTCCCTATACGATGGCAGAGTGATTAAGTATCTAGCTTTAGCGAGACAGTACGTTACTAAATAAATTTAATGACATTTTTTAAACGTGGCTGAAGTGGTTAGTGTGGTTCGAATCCCAGAAACTACAAAAGCATTTTTTACGGTCCCACGTCTCGCGAATGTCTGCAAAATTCCGAGAGTAATAACTTGTCACAGAAAGCTTTTCAACTTGCATCTTGAACACGGCATTAATTTGTAGCTCTCTTCCATTTCTGTGCAAAAAGAGGAATGGTCGCGAGAAGCTAGGTCCTCGACCGCAACAGTCTGTCGCTCTAAATTTTATTATTATCATTAATTTCGCGTCCGGATGTATTTGTTTGTGGCTGGCAGGCTGCCCAAATTTTGTGATCAATTTTTAGTCTAATTCCTAATGCCCGATTTAATTTAAATTTTGCCTACATGTGTATCTATATTTCTATAAAATTTTGGAAGTAATCAAGCCCCAGGGTCGAGGGGGCCCCATATAAATTTCTTCAAAATTAACCCGATTTAAACTTTGCCAATTAGGGAATTAATATAAAAATTTTTAATTGCTATCGGTTGGTTTTTATTATTAATGTCATCTTTCAAAAGGCTACTGTCAAATTTTCAGTCAGCTGCGTAGTTCAGTTTGTATTTTTGACAGCCGTCAAAAGTGACCTTTGTCAGAAACAGTATGGTATTCAATGTGAATTAATCAATGCAACCCTTCAACCACTCGGGGGGCTTATTGCGTCAACAACGATTGCTCGCTATTCTGTTCGTAGCTCTGCAACGCGTTTGAGCTTCCTCCAACTCATTCCCAAAAAAGCTCGATTTCTCCTTAACTGTTCTGCGCTACGTTCCCGCTGTTCTACCTGCCTGAGTAAGCGAACTTTACATGCATTCAACTACATCTACTACTACTACCTTTGCAATGAAGTTGTCTTCGCTTCGTAGTTTGTATGCAATACATTGCTACCTTTTTCCGCGAATAATAAAGATTGTTCGTTGGAGATGCGATTGGGTTAAACAAATCACAAGACGATTCTTAGACGTTTATTACCGAAGGTTTGAAACTTGCGTGTGATAGTGGTGTCCACCGTTCAATTACTGTACCAAAAAAGTAGTACTGATTCCACGATGGACCGAAACAGTAGCAGCTTGGTTCTTATAAATATATAGAGTAAGCGTAAGGTGGCTATGTGCAGGGAAATAATAAAACGTGTTCGTTCATTGCAATGTCATTGGTCCCGGGTTGGAACCTAAAAGCTAAACCTAAAATTTTTGCAGCCATAAGTATTAGGAGTTTATTATTTATAGAGTAAGCGTAAGGTGGCAGGATCTGGAAAAAGCTATTTGCAGGAAAATAATAGAGAAGGTGCAAAGTGCGGCCAGTAATCATATTAGCCGGCGCTCAGAACTGCACCTATATGCGCCTGAGAGGTTATGCTCCACATTCTTCCAATAGATGTTTTTGAAAAACAGAAAGTAGTCAACAAGGCGACTGTAAGTAGTTAAATTAGTGGTGGAAATGTCGCTATATTGGACACTCGACCAAATGGAAGGAAAGGAAGCGCTGACAAATCTTGATCAGATCATATTCGTATTATGCTTTAAGCGAATACTGGAAGATTGCATCGGTAGAGGAAATGAAGCTGTGCCTTCCTCCGTGGAAGGCTCCAAGCAAGACACGGTAGAACAGGAGCTAGAGTCTTCTGTGACAGACTGAAAGTGAGGACCTTCAGTCGTCTCCCTAATCATTAGAGCTTATACCAGGCTGAGATGATAGCGATCTCAACATTCGAATAATCTGGGACCCTGGTTACTCAGACGTCGTGCGGAACTGCAGAGCTGACAAACTCGCTAGACCGTAGTAAGAGTCTCCAGCTGCAACCGAAAAGGGAAAATGTGGGAAGGATTACTGCGACACTTAAGCTTGGGCTTCGACAAATGAAATATCATTGCCATATATAAACGCCAATCATATCAAGGCAAGTTTCGCGTAAACTAGACACGGTCGAATGCAAAGACGAGAGCTAAGAACGATTGTAGGCAGAGGGTTACTTACGGAACTCGGTCTTCTTGGGAAACATGCGAAAAAAGTCATCTATAGACGTTGTAAGGACGTGGATAGCATACAAACATTTTGGTGGATAAATGACGGACAACCTCCAAGATATCGAAAAGGTCCAAGTATGAGACATCTCAGGCTATATAAGAAGCTTTGAATTATTAGAAAGAGATAGATCCTATAGTTACACAACGGACCATCATCGTTCTAAGTGTGCTGAAGAAGCAACTCTAACATAACCTAGCTTGATACCAGCTCGTGCTAAACGAAGACGGTATGTTGAAGAATAAAATGAATTTTTTCCAAAAAAATATTTTTAGTTACCAAGACTACGTACTAAGACAGTAGTCTCTTCCAAACCGTTCAAAGCTCCCGGTGTTGATGGGATCTTTCCAGTGCTTCTACAGAAGACGATCGATCTCATCCTACAGGGTATGGTTGCTTTCTTTAGAGAAAGCTACAATTTGGGGTTAATTCCTATTATCTAAAGACAGGTCCCAAACCAGGCAATAGGCCTAGTGAGTTTCCTAAATCATACAATACAGACCTTTAAGTCTAATATCATTCGTGCTCAAAACCATGGAGAGACTTATTGATGTTCATATTAGGATTCTCTTTCACTCTGCACTCAAGTCAGTTTGCGTACAGGAAAGTTAAAAGCACCGAAGGTGACCTTCACTATCTTGTAAAGAAGATAGAAGAAACTTTTCGTTTCGTGTGCCTTCCTCTATATTGAGTGCGCTTTCTCTTACGACTCTATTGCAAGGGCAATCAGTAGCAGTGGTATTGAAGACTCGACCAATGATTGGACAAGGGCCATGCTTGAAAGTCGAGATATTATTTCCTCCTCGAGAAAAATGTCTGTGTTTGTGACTGCAGTTAACGGATGTCCCCAAGGAGGAGTGCTTTCTCCCCTTCTGTGGTCACTAGTCATTAACAATCTTCTAGTCGATCTTCACAGAACAGGCTACATCGCCATTGGTAATGCGGACGATTTTGCGATTTTTATCAGTGGTAAGCACTGCACGACTATCACTAGTTTCATGCAAGGTGCTTTGAGAAGAACTGTCCATCAATCCTTGCAAAACCGTTCTAGTCCCTTTCACGAAAAGAAGACTGGCCAATTTGAGACCTATCAGCATCAAAGGCACCACGTTAGATTATTCCAGTAAAGTTAAATATCTCATCGTCATCCGTGATCAACGGCTGAACTGGAACTCTCATATCAAGTGCGCCATCGAACATGCCACTAGGGCCTTGTAGGCCAGTAGACGGCTCTACGGCAGAACTTGAGGTCTAAATCCTAAAATGTGTCTTTGGATTTATGCAATGATTGTGAGACCTATTATCACGTACGCGGTGGCGGAAAGTTATTGAATGGACTACGGCAACTAAGCTTCAGAAGCTACAAAGAGCTGCCTGTCTAGGTATAACGGGTGCGCACCTGCCCTACGACAGCACTAGAAGCTGTTGTAGAGCTTTCACCCCTTCAATCTTCATTAAGAGGACTGCTAGATGCCCTACTAAGCTGCAACTAGAACACGGGTTCAAACCGGGTGACTATTTTGAAATTCTTGACTCAATTCCTGAAAGAAATCAGGAAGCACTGTTTTGGGAGGTAATTGAGGTAGAAATATTGGACCGGGAAAACTGGTGTTATTGTGTTCGGGTATTGGACGCGAGAGTTCTGGTCTGGTCCACAGATGGATCGAAGATGAAAACTGAAGTTGGAGCTGATGTCTTTTGATCCAACACCAAAGTCTCGATACCAATGGGAAAAGGTACCTCAGTTTTCCCGGCGGAACTCCATGCCATTGAGATCTGTACCGGGATTAACCTGAATAAAATAATAAAAGGCGCTGGAATATCTTTTCAGATAGCCAGACACAACAGAGTGAAACTCGGTTTGGTCGCTGGCCATCAGGGAATTGCAGGCAACGGGACTACAGACGAACTAGCTAGGGCTGGCTCGGAATCTGCGTTCATAGGGCCTGAATCCTACTGTGGTTCACTTAGGCTGCCGCAACAGTACTGATAAATTGTTGGGAACACAAGTTTGGTCTGGCCCACTGGGATAACGTCCAGTGGCTAAGGCAAGGTGAGGTAATAAATGGGGATATCATAAGGAAGCTAGTGAGTTTCCTAAGAGGTCATTGTGGCTTGCGATATCACCTAACAAAATTGGTATGGGCTCGGAGACGGAATGTAGGTTCGGCACATTCTCTGCGAATGCCCAGCACTACTTAGGTTAAAAAGACGCATCTTTCACAAGGAAATATGCATCGACAGCGGAGTTAAGAAATTCTGCTACTAAGGAATTTGCTATCGTTCATTAGGGAGGTGGTACGTCGTGGTACGTACGTGGTACGAATAAGCAAGATACAATAGATCTTTAAGGTATTAATTACAAAAAAAAAACACTCGTATATTTGAGTGTGAATCTGCTAAAACGTATCTTTAGAGAACAATAAAGACAGGGTGTTAACTGGCGCTTGGCACGTCATTAAATTTATTTATTTCGCTTGGTTTGAATTTATTTTCTTTAACTGAGTTCATGTGACAAAAACAAACGCAAACTTTTGTTTTTATTCTGTGTGGCATTTATATTAACAAATAAATTTTTAAAAATATTGTTCCCGCAATTGAATCACACTGGTCAAACACATACACATAGTTAAGTGGCGGGTGTTATAATCTCATCTGTTCGAATGTTAAAAGTAGTAATGCAATAAAAGCCGGTTATGATGCGGGAATCTGAGCCTCATTTCATAATGACGATGATTGGAGAGTCACTCGGATTCACTGTTTGTATTCAATTCATGACGACGTTGTGCCTCTTTTTTAATGTCTTCTTAATTGCGTTTCTTCTGGCTGAAGACTTTCGTTGGGCAAATGTAAATTTAAAATTTTTATTGATATCCGCGCAATCCGGTTTTTTGGAACTTTGAACTTTCATTTAAAAATAATTAAATGCATTTTGGGAAACGCAAGTAAACGCCTACGTCATGCACGAGTACCTTCAATGGATATTATTAAATGCATCATCTACTCATTAACTATATTGCTGGACATTTACTTTACGGCTTTACATTTTACTCTTTTCTGCGTTTTATATTCGCAGTGTCCTCTTGACCCAATATTCTGACTACTTTCAAAATATACCTATAAAGTGATCATTATGGTATAAAACTGCTAGCCAAAGTGTGAACGTGATCGGTTGTAGGGTTTGGCAGTTCATACGGAACATACATACATACATACAAAGTTTCACTTTTATATATACAGGGTGTCCGCTAATTAGTGCACAATAATTTGGGCAATGATTCTTGGGTATATTCTAAGAAAAAACTCGTTCTACAGTAAGGGTCTTTCTCTAATGTTGACATCATTTATCGGGGATTTAAAAAAAAGCTTCTTTGATACACCCTTACCCATGTTAGCGTTCCTGTGTAAACTAAGGATATCAATGTGTTGCCTGATTACAGGCTTTCAACCTATCCTCATATCCCCCAGAATGGTTTTCACTGCTGACTAAGAAGCCTAGCCGAGCACGTGGTATCTTGCATGTCTGTTGTACTGAATGTTACATATCTGTAAGACACCATTCCCCGTACACTGCATCTCTTTAATTGCTGTTATGCCTGTTTCATACTTGGACAGGCTATGTAGCTGATAAATTGGCTATCGATTTTTGTAGCTCCACAAAATATCGCAAGGAATCATTGTTTTCACACTCAAAGCTCATAACATTCGTTCTGGATTTATTAATTAATCTTACTTGGAATAAACACAATATAAAGGTCCTTACATCCTATTAATCTAATCCCATCTCCGCCACTTCTGGTGTCGCTCAAGGTAGTCGCTATGGTCCGTTGGTATTCGTTTTGCCAATTAACGATGTTGACTGCATTATTAAAGAATCTCCCCTGTCTATCTATGCTGATATTGTGCACGAATAAGGGGACACCCTGTATAGATAGTAACGACTTTACGAGTAGATTGGAAGTATTTTTGCGGGAGGATGGGATCATCCCCGCAGAAATTTAGAGCCAAATATGATGATGAAGGGCGTATTATCTTATTGGAAAGCTTAATTTTGTTTCTCGCCTGCAGTTCGTGGTTTCCAGCCACGGTGGCTTCGTATGACTAGCCTCTTTATTAGCTCGCCTGAATTTATTACGGTAAGCAAAAGCAGTAACTGAAGTCTCGCTGAAGCAACAAAATAACTGTTTCTCCATTAAAAAACAAAACCTAGAGGTTATATAGTGATAAGAATTTCTGTTTTGATCCAATTGTAGTTAGAATTTCCTTGAAATGTATTGTGTTGTTACGAAAATGTAAATAGAAATCTTTTATCGCACTGTACATACTCGTATCTATATTACCAACAGAGAACTTCATGTATGTATGTCTGTGTCGAATGGGCGCCTCAGCCGCTAAACCGATTGTCATGGAAATTTTACCACGTATGATTTGCATGCCGAGGACAAATCTAAATTTACTAAGATAAATTTGCATCATATTCGGTCCAGGTCAATTTAATAATACTACCAATAATATTGAATATAATTGACATGAATCATCGGAAGCGTTGGGAGCAAAAATTCGTTAAATTTTTGGGGTTTTTGTAATAAATAATAAAGTGGTACCTCCCCAATGAAAGTTCAGTCAAATCAATAAATAACAGCGCTGTGCATGGAGAATTAAAAAATTACTAAGAACCATTGCATACAATTAGGCTCAGTAAAAACAAAGTAATAAAGTAAGGTTGGCGCGAGGCCAATAACCTCAATTAAAGTTCATTCAAATCAATAAATAACAGCGCTATGCATGGAGTATTACAAAATTACTAAGAACCATTGCATACAATTAGGCTCAGTAAAAACAAAGTAATAAAGTAAGGTTGGCGCGAGGCCAATAACCTCAATTAAAGTTCATTCAAATCAATAAATAACAGCGCTATGCATGGAGTATTACAAAATTACTAAGAACCATTGCATACAATTAGGCTCAGTAAAAAAAAATAACAAAGTAAGTTTGGCGCGAGGTCAATAACGTCGATCAAAGTTCATTTAAAACTTTAATAAAAAGCGCTGTGCGTGGAGAATTACAAAATACTATTAAGCCTTCTTTTTAAGACGATGGAATGGTTTCAGATTCCCAGATACCTTGATATATCGCATGCAATGTTCTCGTAGTTAACTCGACGTCGGCTTTAAGGAGTTCTTCGTAGATGTTGTCATTGCCTGCTGCTTTACCTGATTGCAGTGAATGAATTGCCTATTAGGAGCCATATGTGGGTTGATGGACGTGCATGGCGAAGTACAATTCAAAACTTTCTTAAAATTTTCTGTCCAGCGGGTTAATTGTTGTTCCTCCATAAGGATCAATAAGGCGTAGATTGCCTTAACAGGGTAGTTGATGTGGTGTTTCTTGTTGGCGAGCTTACGAGCGAGTTGGTAGACTCCGCTGTATTGTCTACTATCAGCGGCTCGCTGTGCTTGTGTTGCGATGTCGCTTAGCCATGCTCGTTTGTCGTTCCCAGCTAAACAGCCATCTTGCCGGTCCAGACTACTTCCGCGCTAATGCGCTTCGCTCGGCACCCGAGGCCGCGTTTAACTCTACTTTGATGGATTGGCGTTCACAAATGAATGAATGATATCCATTCTTTTCTAGTTTTGTCTCTATTTAACCTAAAATGGTTGAGGCTGCTTCCGTATATGCCTTTACTGTTTTCTCCCATTTAGACTCTAGGGATTGGGGCTGTATCTGAGAGAGAGAGAGACTGTTCTATGCGGGATACATATTGCAGTTTCACATCTGGTTCTTTCAGTGCTGCTACAGCTGGCTTTCTTGTTGTTTGACTTTGTGTGGATGAGTGGACCACGAGCTTCAATCGCACACTGCCAACCACAAGTTGGTGGTCGCTGTAGACGTCGGCTGCTCTTCGGGTTCTAACGTCCAGCAGCGATGATCGCCACTTGCGGCGTATAGCGATGTGATTAATCTGGTTGTTGTACATGTGATCAGGAGAGGTCCTGGTGGCTTTGTGGATGTTTTTGTGGGGAAAAATTGGGCCTTCAATGATAAGGTTGCGATCAGAACATATATCAGCAAACTTTTCACCGTTGTCATTCATAGAACCAAGGCCGTGGTTTCCTATGACATGTTCCCAATCACTGTTTTCGATGCCTACCTTTGCGTTAAGGTCACCCATCAAAATAACAATGTCACTCGTCACGTAAAACGTGTCTTTTTCTTCAGAGGTGGCTTGTTCCGTTGGTGCGTAATCTTGAACAGACACGACCTGTCGAACAGCAGATTTAAATCTTGCAATTCATCGGATATTGCTTGCCAGTCCTGTAACGATCTTTTCGCCGCTTTAGAGAGTAGAAATCCCACTCCATTCGCATGGTGTTCTCCTGCAGGCTTACCCGAACAAAATTAGAAACTCGCCGGTAGATGTTCGTTTTTCCCCTACTCCAGACCATCTCACCTCACTAAGACCAAGAATCTCTAGATGGTATTTACGAAATTCTTTTGTTAATTGTGCAAGCGTTGTTGTCTTGATGAGCGTGCAAATGTTCCAAGTTCCAAAACGTGTCCTTTTCCGTGGGCCAAAGGTTATTCATTGTTGATAAATTCGATACGTATCCGAAGCTTGTATTAGTTTTAAGAATCAAATTATTCAGTTGAGTGGTGATTTGCCAACAGCAACCTAGGTCGACATGAAGCGTCGCCGAACAAGGCAAGTCCCCTTGTTATTTAACCCCGACCCAAGCTGATACAAATCGGATTGGGTACCGAAATCGTTCACTTGATTTGGCCGAGTTTCCAGTGACGCGACCTGGACGCATAAGATAGGAGTTGTGATGCGAGACCCTTAGGACATGACTGTCTATAATCGCGTCATCATCACCGTTTGTCACAATACAAAACAATAACTGTAGCTATTTGTGAATTAAAATTTTAATTTGTGAATAGTCGAACTTGTATTGTGTTTTTTATTTGCAAAATCCATTACGAACTCTAAAAAAGCCTAAATTTCGTAAAAAATATCTTTTTTTTTTGCATAAGTAGAGATCTATTGTCGACGAGAGTAGACCACTTTCAAAGTTAAACATTCTAGTAAGAACTATAAGGTAGTTCGGCATTACAACTAACAACATTCCGATGGGAAATTTTTTTATAAATCCTACTGTAATGAAATTGTTGCACAATTATCAATTAATGTCTATCTACATTTTTTTTAAACTCTCTGTAGGACTTTAATTCCATACAGAGAGCTCTGTACGTAGATAATTTAAGTATTCGAGAACACGAATTTTTTTGGTAATCTGCATAAGTAATTCTCTGTGAAAATTCTATGAATCCGTTGCTTATCCCATCGAAATTCCGACAGATAACATCCCCGACTATCACAGAAGATTTTCTCGCGCCAACTATTGAAGTGCGTCGCACTTATCTACCCAATCAACATGCACTTTTCGCTGATGTGATGACATCTAAATAATCTGCATTCGACAGTGCACGGGGGCCACTTTGTTGAGCTGCGCTGCCACTGTATGCACAGCATCATGCATTGACCGGCAATGCTTTGCACAACAACATCCTAACAAGCGGACGGACAACAGAGTGGCTGTCGTTTAGTGCCATTTAATCAAACGCTAATTGGTTTGTGCCGTAACTATCAGTTGGTTTAAGCTGCCGCACAGTAGTAGCCCCTGTTGACACTATGTGTTGGAGTCTCAGAGACGCGGCTTTCTGTCGCTACTGCAGAAGCTGTGTTTGCCACCGTGCGTCGTCGTGTAGTGTGAACTACGCGCGAATGCAATGTCAACATCGGAATTGTTTGATTTTATCTTTATCACTAGACAGTAGCGCTGTGAATAGGCTCTCTTATAGTGACGACAACGACGTGTGTACTCGTGCTTCTAATTGTCGTAGGCAGTACAGCGGAGCGGAATGTGTGAATTAGAGGTCTGCGTGATGAATATCTTATGCAAAGGAAATTCTTGGGCAAGGTTGAAGGAAGTTCAATAAATTTGTTTAAGTGGACGATGCCCATGATTAATACGTTTTTAAGTGTAAACGTTAATCCCAATTCACAATGCCGCGTGACGACGAGATCGAGACGCGTACAATTGTCAACGAAATATTCAAATAATGAAAATGCACATCTCGCCGTAGCGTAGCGTGATAAGTTGGAAAAATTCTCGCGGCGTAACGACGTGACAGTGTATTTTCCCACCTTCACAAATCACAGTTGACGTTCGTCGTATGCGTCGAATATCGTTGTCAAAAACTCGTCTAAAATGTGAATAAACAACGCGAACGAAAAAAAGGATTTTATCGACGACGATTTTCTATCGTCGTCTGCGGCACTGCAGCGTGTGACGCGTGTGACGCGTGTGACGCGTCTGAAGCGAGTAAAAAAGAAAATACTTTTAAATAGCCCTGATCTCAAAAACAGATAATAAAGGACTGTTTGGCGGGTTTCGATGTAAACACAAAAATTTGAAAAACCAAGTTTTTTGGGAGTCTTTTAAAGGTCCTCCGGGGGTCTTTTGGGGGTCTTTGAGGGTGTTTTAATGGCCTTTTAAGGATCCTTTGGGGGCCTTTTATGGATCTTTTAGGGAGTCTTTTGAGTGTCCTTTGTGGACCTTTTGAGGGTCTTTTGGGAGTCGTTTGGGGGGGGGGTCTTTTGAGGGTCTTAAGGGTCCTTATGGGGTCTTTTTGGGGGTCTTTTGGAAAGCCTTTTGAGGA
Organism: Nephrocerus scutellatus; assembly: GCA_947095585.1. Lineage (NCBI taxonomy): Eukaryota > Metazoa > Arthropoda > Insecta > Diptera > Pipunculidae > Nephrocerus > Nephrocerus scutellatus. The sequence goes on from OX352763.1 coordinate 113,819,295, forward strand.
TCTTTTAGAGTTATTTTTGGGTCTTCTGGTACGCGCAGTGTTTTATATTTGTCTTGGTCTACGCCATCCTTCCAGCCTAGGCTTGGCCGGCCTCGCTGTCGTGTTCCATAAATCCTACCGCAAAGGACTTTCCGAGCAGGATCCTCTTCGCTCATGCGAGCTAGGTGTCCTGCCCACCGGAGCCTACCGAGCTTAATTCTCTTCACGATGTCGAGATCGCGGTAACGCTCGTAGATCTCATCATTATAGAGTCTCCGGAATCGTCCTTCCTCACTTACGGGGTCAATAATTCTCCGTAAGACTTTTTTATATAAAAGGGGATAATTAAATCAGATCCTGTAGTACTATTATTTTCTAGATAAGATCACCAACGTCAATCTGTTGACACTCACACAAGAAATTCGTTCTAGGACATGGCAATGGTTCGGTCATGCCTTCCGCAGAGAATTCTGACGATTTTGCAAAGAATGTATATTTGAGTGTAATCCAAAGGGCACTGGTAATCAAGGGCAATGGGTAGGACGTGGCTACAGATCAAGCGAATGACACAGAATCGATAAAGGTGAAGGAAGTTCGCTTACACTCTAAGGCCCTAATTGGAACAATGTTTATTGTAGATATTCTTTTTAATTAGCTCTGTAAATAGATTATTTCAATAAACATTAAGAAGACAAAAAAAAATGCTATAAATTCTACTTCATATTGAATATGACATTTAAACAAAGATACGAAATCTTAACAAAATGTTCGAACAACAAAACGCAGCTAAGGAAGCTTAAATAAGCTGTCAGATACGAGTCGTTGGCTATCCGTAGTCCAGCTGATGTCATGGCAATTGTCGAGATCACGAGTTGACTTCATGATCATTTGTAGATACATCGAATTAATTCAATTATATACATACATAAATTTCAGACAAATTATTGTGTTTGGTACAACAGGCTGACGACTAAAGTGGCGTCAATGAAATTCTATTGTACAGAGCACAGAGCTACATCACTGTAGATACGACTCATAGAGTAGAAGATGTCAGTAATCAGTGGCTGGTCTTATATTCCCGTTTAATGTGCCACTTGGTCATATTATGTGTACTTAAGATTTTGTCGTCTTCTAAGCAAAATTGTATTTTCAAGATTGTTGTGAGTGTGTGTGTGTGTGTGATAAAAATTTATTTTGATTTACGACAAAGTTTTATTTAAAACAACACGCGCCCCGGCAAGATTGTGAACAGCTACGATGAACAAAATGTTAAGAAAGATGATATTTGAATAACCTTTGCCTGTGCAAAGACAGATATTTTAAAAAATTCTTAAGTTAGTTGTGTGTTGATATTTTGCACGAGCAGTTAGGTTTTATAGAAAACACTCATTCCCCATTCTAATCTTACCAAGTAACTGGTTTATGATTCCAATATGCATTACCTGAAAGCAAAAGAAAACAGGTAATTAGAGAAAATTGAAAAATTGAAATTAAAAAATGTTATGTAGAGAAAGTTAGAGAAACGAAATCTTTTGTCAAAATCTAGAGATTTCAGTCTCTCAGAAAAAAACATTGATATGAAGGCATTTATACAACATTCGGTACTAGATGATTTGCTTAAATGATTTGCTTTAAAACCCAGTAGAAATTACATTTCTAGAAACTCTATTTTCTCTTAGCGTTAGCACTAATGATCTTGACAACAAGGTTACAAAGTTACTCACCTGTGCTTTTAATAAAGCACTTTCTGCTTCCTGCTCTCTCATCTGTCCAAGAGGCATAGCGAGACCACATTGGTGGATCTCGGAGTTTGGGCATTTCAGGAACAGCTGCATGAAGCTATTCAGCGTAGCCAAGGCTACTTGATTAGAAACTGACTGTGATACTTACAAAGCATCCCTCAAACTTTATAAACAAGAATTGAGGTCTTGAAGACTCTTCTGTGGTAAAATAGAAGAATCTTCTGAGGCGTCTAAGCTAAGAAAAATCCTCGCAACCAATGCCGAGCTGCCTGAAAACGGAAGATGGCTCGTGGACTACTTTAAGCGAAGAATCGCTCAATCTGCTTTTTGATACTTACATCACGGGCAGATCCCATGTGTTAAGTAATGTCAGCCTTGATAGGGCAGACACTCGTACAACTATCTCCAATGATCTGATAAATAAGGACAAACTGCTTTGGGCGCTACAAAGCTTCAAACCATACAAATCTGTAGGACCTGATGGTATAATTCCAGCTGAGCTGCAAAGGACTTTGGATATTATCCTTCCTTTGGTAGAAACAATTCTAAGGAGTTGTCTCGATCTGGTCCATTCTATGAAGTGGTTTTTATACCGAAAGCCGGCAAATGTTCGCATGTTAGTCCAAAGAATCACAGACCAATCAGTCTATCATCATTCCTGTTACTGGAAATATCGATATCTACATTGATAAAAGACTCGTGTACACAGATCAGCACGCGTATTGTAAAGGCAAGACTGCAGAAACAGCTCTGCACACACTGGTACGTTCTATTGAACATTCCCTTCACTGCAACGAGTAGTATTCCTAGACATGGAAGGCGCTTTTAGCAGCGTCAACACATCTGCGATTACGGATGCACTGTCGACTATGAGCGTGCACGACTTGCTTGGCGAATTGATTAATCTTCTGCTCACAAGTTAGATTATTAACTAAAAGCTGGACGTAGCGTCTGCCAGAAGATCTGTCTGCAGAGGAATCCCACAAGGTGGAGTCCTATCCCACCTTCTATGGAATTTAGCGATGAATGAGCTGCTGGTATACCTAAAAGGTGAAACTGCAGAGTAATCGCTTATGCGGATGACGTTGCTATTCCCGTCTCAGAAAAATACCCGAATACCTTAAAGGAACTCCTGCAAAATGCTCTCAACAAACTAACTTGCTGGGTAGATCGATGTCGTTTAGGGGTAAATCCTCACAAAAACTGGGCTTGTCATATTCACCAGGAAATATAAAGTTCCACTTATTTTATAAAAGGTATAAGTTTAACATTCTCTGAAAAAGTCAAGTATTTTGGTCTTATTGTGGACAGAAAGCTAAGCTAAGCTGGAAACCTAATAAAAAATAATTGGCACTCTTCTCATGCAAAAAAGCCATTGGTAGCAGATGGGGTATTCAACCCCATATCACTTAATGGCTATATAGAGCGGTAGTAAGACCTACTCTGCTATATGGTGTCACTGTATAGTGGACTGACTTAAATAAGAATGTAAACCTCTGTTCGATCCTACACCACACCACTCGACATTAACAGCAGGCAAGTAGCTGCTAGTTCGGCTATTCGCCGTAATGCTATCTCCGATTGGACTAGAAATTAAATCGGTCACTCCTGAATTTAGTCAGGATCCCAGACAACATAGACTAATCCATTTCAACAAAAGCTTCCAGGTCACCATCCGCGTATCACAATGGAGCATTACTGGTCTAAGTGTGTCAGATTTACTGACAGCCTTAACCTAACCTAACCTTAGGTTTGCTCTTTCTGTACCGAAAGAATTCAACATTCGAATCTTTAGATCGAATGTTCTTACAGTCCTCTTGTACGGATGTGAAACTTGAAAAGTCACCAAGACAAATATGCGTCCTGCTTTTATGTTAAAGTTACTTTCGATCAATAAATGCGTAATTTACTTTAGAAAGGGCCCTTTATATTGGTGGAGTCTCCAATTCTCAGTGAGCTGACCATTTTATCAAAGTGATCTCATCTCATCGCCCCAAGATGCCTTTGAGATCGGGGATCATATTACCCTATTTGCTTTTGCAGTATGTGCAATGCGGTGTATATTGTGTCATACGGCAGACTCTTTGTAAGAACATCCACGGATTTAACCCATAAAATATACAATGAAATGTAACGATTGTTGATATATTTATTAAAATTTTCAGCCCTAAAAGTATACAATGAAATGTAGCGATTGTGGCAATATTTAATAAAATATTCAACCCTAAAAGTATACATAATGTTTACAATTTTCTTTAATTACAAAAAAAGTAAATAGTTTTTATAAATAACAATATACCGAAAGCACGTAGTTTTCAATTCACAGGCGAACTCTACATAGATGACTAAACAGGGTAATAAAATATGAAAAATATGGCAAGACGACAATAATAATAATAATATTAATAATCATTACTTACTGCCAATTTAATTGCAAACAGAGTGCAATAACAAATAAAAGTAAGATGTTGTTCATGCTGCTTTTGCGCAAAAGTCATATGGGTTAATTGATTTGTTATTGTTGTTCTTTCTTTTTAAAATGTAGTATAAAGTATAAAAGGTGTCGTTGAATTTGTCGGAGGAGAGCAATGGCTCAATGGCAATCACGACTCACCACTAAAGAAGTCGATTTAATACACAGTGTAGGTACAACAATAACCCAAACTTATTCGTCTGTCCTTTGCATTGATGCCACTGCCAAGGATGTCATTACTACTACTTTTGGAGTTAGGATTCATGAAGTAAAACCGCTGAGGGCGTAGTTATACACACCCCAATCATCACAGAACGAGTAGTTCTCACCAGTTGGGCTGAATTTGATAAATACGCCAGTCTACCGGCGGAAGATTACTATTCAGGGTGCACGCGCTGAATTACCAACCGATGAGCTCATGTTGGAAATTCATGAGAAGAACATGAAAGATACGATGATACTGGAAGTATTTAAAAAGAGCGTCTCTGTTGTGAGCCGTCCCAAAAAGGAAGGAACTGATGCCTGTAGCGGATGTCATTCTGAAGGGATCCGACCAACTGGGTGATTCTCTCCTTGATGCTGGCCGTTGCTACATTAAGTGGAGTTTCTGCAGGGTACTATCGCATGATGGGCGCCGTGGCTCAGTGGAAACGCGCGTTGCTACTGAGTAGGAGGTTCGTGGTTCGAATTCCAGTAACACCAAAAGTATTTGTCACGGTGTCCCACCTCTCGCGAATGGGTGACAAACGTTCCGAGAGTAATAACTTGTCACGGAAAGCTTCTCTCAATTCGCCGTTCGGAGCCGGCCTTAAATTGTAGGTCCCTTCCATTTGTGTCCAAAAATATGTATGCACAACAAAAATGGTTGCGAGAAGCTACCCTTGGACATCGGGTGGCGGACTACCCTCAGAAGCAGAATATATGTCGTCGTTGTATCGGCAAAGGCACGTGGCTGCACAGTGCGACAAATCACCGCACTGTCGCAACTGCGAACTGAAGCACCAGACTGCTGACCATCCTTTAATGTCTCAGTTGATTTTAGTTAGATCGGCAGAGATTTAGATAGGATTCGCTCCTATGAGTGAGAAGTTGGAGCCTTACACTCCAACGATACTCGTACATACATAATAGCAATATTGTGGATGGGCGTTGATTGACGTCACAAAATTAATCTGTGTCCGTACAGGACCGTGGAATTATGCCCTCTGCTGGCGGTGTTCACGGTAATTCGAATACACAATTCTGTCCTTTGCATCGAGTGCCGTGTCGATTTGATACTAAGCTTTAGGCAAAACTTCATGTCCTTGCTTAAAATGATCCTCAAGTTTATAAAAAATTAAATCGCCATTACCCTAAATACTCGTAATTGCAAACATACATGCAAATGTCGCAAGACACTCCGCGTTTAGCTGTTTTTAATTAACTTTTATTTATTAGCTTGTGCTGCAAGGGGTTAATGTTTTCCTGACCGTTCATACACTCTATGTATGTTCTTTTCTTAATTTTATGTCATCTTGCTACGACTTTACATAAACTGCAATAATTATCACAATTGTTAATTGAAGTTAATTTAACGATCGGGCTTATTGTCCAACTAACTGGCATTTCCATTTGTTTCAATTGAGAACTTTTGAGTAGCAATGAATTGCTATCAACTTCTTAATGGATAATAAAAGGCGCCTTTTTTCTAAAGCCAACTCTTAAACTCCATAATTACAAAGCGTTCACGATCGATTTATCAAATTGTCACGACCACCGGCACACCACTTAACCATCATGCTGTGGATTTCAATTAATTTAAAATTAAATCCTATTAACTTTTTAACCTAAAATAAATGGATAGGGGAAAAGATCAGCTTAAACGCTGATGTCGTAGCTGACAAATCTGAATTTCTAGTTTTGTGAGCGCGCGACAATTTGTCCAACAACTCGTTTCAATTGAAGTTTTCTCGCTTGCCTCAGCAAATAATGTCACAGTAAGTGCTGTGCGTAAATTGTCCACTGTACACAGAACACATATGTATCTTTAGGGAATATATGTACAAATGTAACGGCTGACATATAACGTGACATTTTGCAATGTACGTCTGCGCAACATTGGTGGTCTATGCCATCTTAGAAACAAATTTCGCCATTGCCGCCCGGCCAGTGTGGTATGCATGCACCAACTAGTACGTATGGGCGTTCTGGGTTTGCTAAAATGGACAGACTACCAATGAAGATGTAGATTTATCAGCTAATAGTGTTGTTTGTTGCTGTCGACATTTGCAATGGATTGTTCGCATTAGCGAAATTTTATTGCGCGACACATTGTTGTGTCAATTTGTCAGCATAATTTGTGAGTAGTTTCTGCCGAAAAAAAAACCAAAGACTTAAGTGCTAAACTACATAATTTGTTTGCGTATGATCCTCTAGAGTGCTCAAAGAATGTGCGATACCGGTCCAATTGTATTTGGTTTAGAAAATTTACAAAGCACTCACAAAATGGAAAAACTTTGCACCTAAAACTTATAACTTAAAAAAGGTTCAACGTTTGTTAACTTTTGTCCCTCGGATATTATCCTTCCTTTGGTAGAAACAAATTAAAATGAGAAAGAGTGTTGGAGAGAAACAGAGCCCTGGGGAACGCCAGTATTTAAGCCATGAATTAAATTTACTCGATAATGGTTGAGGGTTAAGGGTTCCCTTGGACGACAGGAGACAGCATTTAGTTTTGGAACCGTAAAATTCTACTCTACTATCTTGTCCTAATTTGTTTATGCTGCCCATGCAAGAATTTAAGAACAGAGCGTTCCTCAAAGTTATTTTTAGAAGCTAGAGTGCTGTCATCGGCTAAAGAGTGAACTGGATTAGAGGTAACAAACACGAAATCATTAATTAAAATGAGAAAGAGTCTTGGGGACAAAACAGAGCCCTGGGGAACGCCAGTATTTAAGCAATGAATCTCAGATTTGAAACCGTCCAGAACAACATGGACTGAGCGGTCCAGAATATTACTTCTAATCTAATGAAGCAGTTTTTGTATCGACTCCATAAGCACGCATTTTGTTTAAAAGAGCTTGATGGCAAACTCTGTCAAATGGCTTGGAAATATGAAGTTAAACGACTTTGCTTTGATCAAATTGATTAACAGACTGGTTCCACTGTTCGGTGAGATATGCCATAAAATCACAAATAAATCCATATTGTTGGTCACTGAGTATTTTGTTAGTTTCAAGAGTATAATCGATCGGTATTTTTATGATCTAAGAAAGAATAGATGGAAGTGTTATGGGTCATTTTTTTGGTATAGGCTGCTGTGTTTCAACTTCTCGCGGGAAGAGTCCAGAAGAATATGATAAATGGAAAAGCTTACGCAATGCCAATACATGCTTAGAAGATCACTTCTTCAGAACTAGTGGGGGAATACAATCTGGCCCAGCGGAACTGTGAGTTTAAGTCTCTAGCAACTGTACAATTTCGGATGTGTATCTGTCCTATAGAGTGTTTTATACTCGGAGGTCCAGGCGGAAGCAATGCACAATCTCCGCTCCGGTGTCGGAAGGACCCGTACAATATTTAAAAAAAAAATTCCTTCGAATTTTATACGCATGTGTATCTCCTATGGAAAAAACACTATTTGTAAATTTTTTTTTCTTCAAAAATATCCCGATTTTATTCAAACTTTGCACATTGTGTATCCACGATAAGAGAAACATTTTAATGTTTATGGCGTTTTTTTTATATCGGGTGTTTCAACAGGTGCGCTTCAACTTTTATCCGATAGGGACGGCGAACGACGCCATATTTTTTATTGTTCTTTTGTCATTTGGAAACTTCATTAGTATACATTTCATCATGGAACGCTACACATGTGAACAGCGATTGCAAATCGTGCAAATTTTTTATCAAAATAATCGTTCTGTTGCCGCTACTTTAAGAGCATTACGGCCATTTTACGGTCCATTTAACAAGCCAGCCCGTTTGACAATCGACCGTATAGTGGCAAAATTTGAGTATACGTTTTCGCTACATAATGTTCCGGTGCCCTCGAAAGCAAGAAGTGCTCGAAGTGTTGAAAACATCGCAGCCGCCAGGGCTTCAGTTCAAGAAGACGCGAATGTGTCGCTCACACGACGTTCGCAACAATTGGGCCATTCTGTGACACCATTGTGGCGAATTTTATGTAAAGATTTTGGCCTACATCCGTATAACATCAAGCTGACACAACAACTAAAGCCGTTTGACCATTTGAAGCGACGCCGATTCGTGAATTGGGCTCAAGAGCAAATCGAAAATGATGCGGATTTTCACCGAAAAATCATCTTCAGCGATGAGGCTCACTTTTGGCTAGAAGGATTTGTCAACAAGCAAAATATGCGTTACTAGGCAGAAAGCAACCCACACGTGATTCATGAGGCACCGTTGCATCCCGAAAAAGTCACTGTTTGGTGCGGATTACATGCCGGCGGCGTCATTGGGCCATATTTTTTCATCGACGATAACGATCGCCACGTTACTGTTAATGGAAATCGGTACCGCGATATGATAAACGATTTTTTTTTGGCCGCAATTGAATGGAATGGACTTGGACGACATGTGGTTTCAGCAGGACGGGGCCACATGCCACACAGCACACGATACAATCGCGTTATTGAAGACTAAGTTCGATGAGCGAGTTATTTCGCGAAATGGGCCCGTCCAGTGGCCGCCGCGCTCGTGTGATTTGACACCTCTAGATTATTTTCATTGGGGTTATGTGAAGTCATTGGTCTATGCCAATAAGCCGGCGACGTTGCAAGAGCTCAGAGCCAATATTGAACGTGAAATTGCTGGAATTTCGGCCGATTTATGCGAAAGAGTGGTCGAAAATTGGGTTCAAAGATTGGACTTCGTAAAACGTGCACGCGGTGGTCATGCAAAAGAAATCGAGTTTCATACTTAAATGTATCATATGTATATGTTCAAATTCGTTAATAAAAAAAAGTTAGTTCAAAAGTCGAACAGTTTGTGTTTTATTCAAAAAAAAAGTTGAAGTGCTCTTATTGAAAAACCCTGTATAACCGAAACCATACCTCCCGGCTCCTAGAAGCCGCTTTGCAGGTTAAACCTTACCAAACATTTTCCTTCGGTTTGATACACTTTGTCCTGGAAGGATAAATTGTCTTATACCCTCGATCGTATCAATAATGGCAGCGGACAAGCTGGATAAAGCATGTTCCTAAATAAGGCGAACTATCATCTCTTTTCTCGTACCGACCCATTACACTAACACCCATACTTTTTAAAGTCCTGGAAACGCTGATCAATTAATAATCTTATGCAATGCCTTGACCCACTGACACAGTGAAGGCAGTCTATTCATGAATTTCGTGAAAGCAAAACTCTTGCACTCGACGTTTCCAAGGCATTCGACAGAGTCTGACAGAGTCAATGCATCAATGTCGAAAATGAATGCCTATGGAATTAATAAGGCCCTGCTTGATTGAAATATTATCTACCTTTCTGACCATGCAATCCAGGTCGTCTTGGACGGTTTCAAATCAAATGTTCATCGCATAAACGCTGGTGTTCCCCAAGGTTCTGTTTTGTCTCCGACACTCTTTCTCATTTTCATTAATGATCTCATATTCGCTACTTCTAATCGAATTCATTCTTTCGTTGACGACAGCACTCTTAGGTTTTTATATGATTTCAGACTTTCTGCACTCCCTTCTTGATCACAATTGGAACATGAGCAACAACGTATGTTAAGCAGCATAACAAGGTTTGGACTTTACCATAGAGTAGAGTTATATATAAAAAAAAACCCAACGTAAGTCTACGGTTAAGCTCCAAATGGTTCACGGGGAAAATTTTCTCGATTCATGTGGTACGAGTATTACAATGGAACTGTTCTAAGTGCGTCGCCTTTTCCACCGACTGCCACCTTAACCTAACCTAACCTAAGTCTACGGTCAATGAATTATTTTTTTTCCCCCATTGGCACACGCTTAAGGAGTTTAAACTCTTATTATGCAAAGAACAGCTTGGGCACTAAGGAAGATATCGAGTAAGGATTTCAATTTCGAAATGCAGGTGCCAATTGTGGTAATACAATAATATTTAATACTAGATGTTCCCGGGCGCTTTGCTACCCGCACACGCCTTCCTCTTACCATCACATGGTGGGGGGTATACTATAGCTTATAACCAAAGCGCACATAGTCTTAATCTTTCCTATTGGCACCTATAGTACGTACAAAACAGAGCACAGAAAGCAACGCAGCACATAGCACACAGTCATTATGATGCAGCTATATGGCGTGATGTTCGTAGAAAAAACTGCACAGAAAGCAGCGCAGCGAACAGTGCAGCACAACGCATTCGCTTGATCGTTTTTTCGCCGACTTTAGTTATTTTGTTACAAATTGTAGTGCAGTTGATCGCCACGAAAGGCGAAAGGAAAAAGGGAAAGGTTTTATTTAAATGGGATAATATATAGCCTATGTTCACTATGAAAGTCTATTCTAAATAATGGTGAAAGAATTTTGGAAATTGGTTTACTATATTCGAAGATTACCTCCTACATACAAACCAACACTACCTCTTTATAATATTAGTATGGATTTTAAATGAATTACAAGTACACTAAGTAGTGTGTGCTGGAACGAATTCAGCGAACCATTCAGTCATTCATTCATCGTTCTCAACCAGTTTCATACCTTTTTGGGTTCACATCTGTTGTCGACCACGCTTGAATTCACGACATATTTCCCTCGAATAAAACGCCGTTTCACAAAATAGAAACAACTATTGTTCCGACGACAATTGTTGTACATGTGTGTAGATTTGCGGTGCATAGATTGTTCTTTGTTTTCAAGGAGAACACAGTATTTTGTTGCTGACAGAACTTTATTTTGTTGTTGTGCTCCACTCCAGGAGGCGAAATTAACCTTGAAATGAGTATTGTAAGCGTGTAATTTAATATGAAATAAATTTCATTCAAGCGAATTTGTTAATACGAGTATGTTTTGTTTTTTTTTTTTTCGGTTAATAACTTAATGCTGGTCTGCAAGAAATGCAATACTTAGTCACAGTTTTAAGCGCGCAAATAAAATTCAAGAAAAACCATCATATATATGAATATATTTTCTAAAATCCTTCACTTTCAAGTACTTGTATATGCAGCACAACAGCTAGATAGAGCAGAATAAACCGCAACGAAGCCAAAGACCAACGTTAATAGTAATTAAACTTGCACTGTATTACTAGCTCTCGGCAATGCTTCCTAGCCAAGTTGTACTACTTACTTGTATCTATCTGTATAGAGATTTTCTTTTTTTCTTCTTTAGAAGATTTGAGATGTTGATGACGTACGTAAAGTAATCTCGTCTATATGTGAATATAAATATCTGTCATCGTTACCTCAACGGATTTATCTCATTTTTCCTATTTGGAAGTGTAATTGCAGCTCGTGTCTGTTATGTGGTTTAGAGATGTATTCATACATACACATATAACACCGTACAGCAGCAAAGCAATTAAAACGAGTATCTAGGCATGCGCAACCTAAATTGTAGTGCAGTTGTACACAACTTTTGATACGAGTGTACCCAAAATAACTGTAATCTCTTTGACAGCCAACCATAAACTAAACAAACTAAGCATAGCTACCAATCTCAAGATATATAAAGACAAGTGTACCAACACAGTAAAAAAATTTCACCGCCTGAACTTCAAAAGGCAGCGAAAATTCATAAATTTTCTTGTATTTTGTTAAATGAACCAGTGGGAAAAAGGGTAAGGCTTAAACATTTAAATTGTTATCATTCTGTTCACTTAAATTTTCATTTTTAATCAGAATTATTGTTACTCTGGTGGAAACAGTCGCCTCCAATCTGACTGGTCTTATCGCACGTAAAGAAAGTTCTATTTATAAGACGGGCACACGATGGCCTCAATTTTATTTCAGTCTTCTCAACCCGACAGACGGATATAATTAATTAAATAGGATTCATTATCAAAAAAAAGAAAAAGAAAGATAACTTCAACCGATGGTTGAGTGATGTTCGTGCAGATTGTTGAGCCTAAAATAAACATTTTGTACGATTGCGTCAATGGTTGCCAAACAAGATTACTTCTCTTCAGAGATAACAACTGGGATCTTTTCATTTATCAAAGTGGTTTGGTAGGAAGGACATTTAAGATTACCGTTTTTACGTAATTTGAAGAAAATACAATTTATATAGTTTTTTAGTGAAACACTTTGCTAGTACATACACTTTTTGTACCAACAGATAGTCTCGTAAATGAACCTACAATATAAATGAAACTCTCAATGCAAATCGGCCGATTAAGAATTGTTAGTAAGATAATCGCTTATTTGGAAAAAAGGAGACTTGAATCAAGTCAAGTAGTATATTACATAACGAGCTAGAAAAGTGGACGAACGGACCAACAAAAAAAGTATCGGCGATAGAATGCAACCTTATCGTACCCCACTTAGGATCTCGAATTCCTCTGACAGCTTTCCTCTATGCAGCATCTGACATTTAGAGCCATCATAGGTTGCTTTAATAATAGCTATTAGTTTATCGGGTATAGCTCTCCGGCGCAAGGCGAGCCGGATAAACTGTCTGTAGATACTATCGAATGCCTTCTCAAAATCGATGAACAGCAGGGCAGTGGTGACCGGAACTGAACGCACTGTTCAATAATGATCCGCAGGGTCTACACAGGAGGATCCAGTGCGAGATCAGAATGCTTTTTGCTAAGCACCCAAGTCTAGGATCAATATGTAAGTACTGGTATGACCATTGTCTTATATACCGGCAGCTTGGATGTTATGGTTACTCTTGTACTCTTGTCTTGACAGACTAAACTAGGCTTTGTTGGAATTAACGCGTATTTCCGGTTCATTGCTGTTAGCGGCTGTTACCGTTGACCCGATATATTTAAAGGATGCTACTTCCAATTCGCGCTCCACTATTTTAATTGAGGGACCAATGTTGGATCTTCTACTCGCAGACGTGGCCACCATGTACTTTGTTTTGCTCTTTTATGTGCAGCCCCAGATTTTTATGTCAGAGTCTCTGATCACTTTATCCAACGCCAGGTTGAAGAGGACGCAGGTCAGTCCATCCCCTTGCCGGAGCCCATTATAGATATTGAATGAGGTTGGTAGTGATCCGGATATTTTTGATTGGCTTATAACATTGGTCATGGTCACATCAGTTTATTTGGGATGCCAAATTCTTTCATGGCTTTTTAAAGTTCTACTCTTACTATGCTATCATAGGCGGCTTTTAAGTCTATAAAAAGATGGTGTATTGAGTTTTGAAACTCACATTTACCATCACGTGACTAAGGGTGTAAATCTGATCAGTTGTCTTTTTGCCTGGGATAAGCCGAACTGGTATGGACCAATGATGACTTTAGCGTATAGGGCTATCCAGTCTTGTAGAATAGATGAGAAAATCTTATACGCGGTACTCAACAACGTTATACCACGTTAATTGCTGCAGGTTGTGATATCTTCTTTCTTATGTATGGGGCACACGATGCCTCTTCCCCAGTCTTGTGGCATCGTTTCTTCCTCCCATATTTGCACTATTAGCAAACATCTTGAGAAAATTGCAGGCTTTTATAAATCGCTGTCTGCGCTACATCCTAAAGAATAGTTGGCCACAAATAATATTAATCCAGGAATTGTGGTGTAAGACTTGTCAAGAGCTGTTAGATGTCGATATAGGGAAGCAAAAATGGTAATGGATTGAGGAAGCCAAATGATAATAACGTGAATCAGTCCTTTAAATTGAATCCTCAGGGTGAACGGCGAGTTGGAAGACCAAGAACAACGTAGAGATCAGCAGTCTTAGCAGAAGCATTCTCTCAGATGAAAACGTGGCCACAGCTGAAATATCTAGCTGCAGACCGTGTAGGGTGGAGACGATTTGTCGTCCCCCTATGTCCCGATCGGGGTTACAGGAGATGATGATGATGTAATACTCGTATATTAAAGCAATGTAAAGAATTATATTGGAGGAACTACAAAAAACAATTGCATACAATTAAACTCAGAAATATTGTGCTTTATATAATGTTCTGGTACTTTATTTTTTAATTTCTACAATACAGTAGAAAAGATAGGAAATTTCTGGAAATTGTATATTTGGTATAAGTACACCATGTTTTTTGCGGAGAGTTAGTTTTTATTTGAAATTCAAACCAGACTACTTGAAAAGTACTTAAAAGTGAATATTAGTGTTATTAGTGAATAATAAGTAATCACTAGTGTAAATTTGTGAACTTTTGCTTTTTAAATTCTCTATATTAACTTCGCGTGCCCGTGTATCTGTCTGTTTTTTTGTTTGTCCGTCTGTCGTGGAATCTTGCGATCAATTTATAACCCATTTCCAAAAGCCCGATTTTATTGATATTTTGACGACATGTGTATCTTCGATGACAAGACTTTCTGTAAACATTTGGAAGTGATCGGGTCCTAGTGCCTGATGCTCCCATATAGTTATTTTTAAAATTTTCAATTCAAACAAATAGTTCTATACCCCGAAGCTTTTCGATTACAAAACATGACGTATGACACACATCCATATCCACTCTCAAATCTGTATGAGCACACTTCTTGTGTGTCATACCATATGATAAAACTTAATATTTTAAGATTTTTGGCACGCTTGCATGTTCCTTGTCATCCACAGTTGAATCAGAGTGTCACACAAATTGTGTGACGAGCAAATATGAGTGTGGCTAGCACCGGTTAAGACAACGAATGATTTAAATACTTGGAAGCAAAGTAATTCGTACCAATTTAGGTGACACTAACATAACCCAAGTAATACACAAAATCCCGACATAATTGCAGATGACTTTGTGTGATACTTGTATCAAAGCAGTTCCTATAAATGATCAGAGAAATCATAGAAAAGAATCTCTGAAATGTCAGTTCTTGAGCAATAAGCTTCTGACTTATTGTAAACCTAGAGTTAACTGAAATGGAACTTTTCACCACAAAAACTAAGATACTGAGCTTTGTATTGTCCAATATTTGTGTTATTCTACTATGTTGTTAGTAAAACCTTTGCTTCCAGCCGGAGACGGTCATCAAGAAGTACACAAGCTTTATAACGAGTTTTTGCCGCGCTGGTCTTGTGACCGGCCATGGACAAAAAATACAAAAATCAGCAACGAAATATTTTTGACATAATGGAGACAACTGTAAAGGCGCTGTCAAACCGGCCTTACAGTCATGTCCGATGCGTCAAAAATATTTTGCCATTCTGAAGTCTTCGGGTATGAGTGTGATATTTTGAAAAGGACTTCTATTGGATTTAAAGAATTTGTCTGCATAGAACTATCGTCCATCGAACTCACCTTATTATCCTTAGTTTTCCCGCGACTAGAATGTGTTGTCGGGACATCGGAATCCCATTCCGAACTTAGGTCATCACTCGATGCGTAACCATAATCCCGTGGCATTGGTACTTCAAGTAATGACTTCGAGTATTGTGCATAGCCGGGGCTGAGCGTGCTAGACGAAGGTGATGGTGATCTGCGCGATAAAAGTTGCTTACGAAGTCCCCCTTCACATTGACCGATTCGTTCAATCACGCCATCGCTATTATCTATCCGATGTTTTCGTACCAAAAAATTATCGCCGCCACCGAATATTTCCTCTCCATACAACCCGCCAGCACTGGGTAATATAGTTGTGGTTGTCTGAGTGGCTCCACCCGATTCCGGCGGTGATGTAATCGATATACCATGCGCTTGTGCAAATGCTTTGCTGCATTTTCTCGAATGCGGAAAACTTCCGCTGGACTTTTTACGTAATGCCTTTTTATAAAGTTTTGCCGACGTCATTGTTGTCGTCGGTGTTAGCAGACCCGGTGAGGAACCCGATGACATTTGATCACGATCCACATCGGCATACCCTTCCTCATCGGCGATGTCATCTTCATCGTTATCGTCTGACTGCAATGCGGCGCTATATGGTGACTCCTCGCTGCCATTATCTGCACCAACTGCAATTCCGCCGTTATCCTCATCACCGTCTTCGTTAAATTTAATTTTATGTACATCCTCTGGCGCTACATCCGGATAATGTAATAATTTTACTGTAACTTTGTTGCCAGCCTCGTTGTAATAAACTTCCTTGGCGCTCATTTTATCAAAATCTTCGTAAATTCTCACTTGCGGAAATGCGCAAATAGACATTTTCAAGGGAAAATTGAAAGGGGTGTCGTTGTCACTTGCACTCACACATAAACACACTGTGTGTGTTTTTTTTTGAAAATTTTTTAAGAACTTAAATTAAGAACCTTAGTTAGTTGTACAATTAAAGGAATTCACTTTGTTGGTGCTTTCGGTGTCCGGAATAAAGTGCTAACTTCACATTCATACATTAAAGTTGCTTGGTATCTGATCATTATTTTTATCTTGTCGGGAGTTTTTTTTTACTTCAATATATTTTTTTTGTTACCAAATATTAACAAAAAATAATTTTCATGAGCGTCATGGCTCTCTTTGTTCACTGATGTACTACGTTGGAAGAAAAAAATGCATAATGTAGTTTCAGATACTTTTCGATATCTAAAAGTACATCTCGATGTATTGTAGGTTATTTTTGTATCTTAATAATATCCGATGATTTGTTTCTTTTAAATTGTCATCATAATAAAGTAATTTTATTTTTAAATAATGGGAATTCATACTAAACGAGTTATTAATATTAAATTTAGTAGATGTATGCGACTGGTAAAACGGGAGCAGATACAGATACAAATACAGATGCACATACAGATACACATACAGATACAGATACAAATACATATATAAATACAGACACAGATACATGTTCAGATACAGATGCAGATACGGATACAAATAAAGATACAGTTACATATACAGATACACAGTTGAGGTACAGAAACAGATACAGATACGGATACAGATAAAGATACAGATTCATATACATATACAGATACAGATTCGGATACAGATACAGATACAAATACAGATACAGATACAGAAACAGATACAGATACAGATACATATACAGATATAGATACAGACACAGATACAGATACAGATACAGATACAGATACAGATACAGATACAGATACAGATACAGATACAGATACAGATACAGATACAGATACAGATACAGATACAGATACAGATACAGATATAGATATAGATACAGATACAGATACAGATATAGATATAGATACAGATGAGGTACAGAAACAGATAAAGAAACAGATACAGATACAGAGACATATACATATACAGATACAGATTCGGATACAGATACAGACACAGATCAAGATACACACACAGATACAGATACAGATACATATAAATATACAGATACAGTTACAGTTACAGTTACAGTTGCAGATACAGATACAGATACAGATACAGATGCTGATATAGATACAGATACAGATACAGATACAAATACAAATACAGATACAAATACAGATAAAGATACAGATACAGATACAGATACAGATACAGATACAGATGCAGAATCAGACACAGATAATGATACAAATACAAATCATATACAGTTACAGATACAGATACAGATACATTTAAATGAATTCATGACAACAATCTACTCTTAACAATAACTTATTATACCTGATCCCCATTTATTGCGGATAAAACATAACCAAGACATAAAAGGTGCATTTATTTTATTTTAATTAAAGTTCTATAGTTTGGCTATCATCTGGCGCGGAACGTCATCAAAGTTATCAGCGGTATTGATGTTCTGGCTACATGTAAGTACTCACATAAACGTCTACGGCTATCGATTGCGATCTGCGAATTGTTAAATATACAAGTATTTAAGTCAGTTAAACACTAACTGCTTCTTTAAATAGACATAGCATAGGTGTTATCAGTTCTAACATCGTCCAACATTGGAATTAGTTGCGCGTTAATTGAGTAAATATGGAGATAGAGATGAAACTGATAGCTAGATTATTGTGGATGACATCGGCTCGAAATCGGGACAGGTGCAGGCCAACACCGAATCCTGTTAATAGAACCAAATATGATGATGGTAGTCTTTGGTATCTGCATCTTTGAATCTAGTTGTTATTTTAAGGCATAATTGGCATCTTATATTAGAACGTGTTTCTTATGTTCAGAACAGAACAGAACCGCACCGGCGGCCACCGCGATGTTTGATCGCACTTCATAACTTACAAAATTTCAAAAAAGTCTTACAATCCTCCATGTACCTATTGGCTATGTCACTCATGCACAAAGTGGTTCTAAAACTATTATGAAATATCATCACAAACAAAGGTTATGACCAGTTTACTTTGACAGTAGTATAGAATTTTTTTGACCTGTGAGGGCGAATTGTTTGTTGTTCTACAATAATTCTAACCAATTCATGATCTATACAAAAGAAATGAAAATTCAAAAACAGGCCTACATTAATTAGATTTTTTTCAAAACTTCCAAAGTCGTCAATTAGCCTGTCTATACTCAACCGACGCTATTAAAAACCATTTAGCAATCAATTATTTTCAAATGTTATTTGTTTAAATGCAATGCGTTAGTTTAATTAAGAGATAGATACACCATCTAACAATGTCAAGAATTTCATTCAAGCAAACATTCGGTGCTACGGTACACTCGAACAACATACTAACACCGTATTTAAGCACCGATCGAACCGCTCTCGCTATTTATCCAAATTTAGCGAAATAAATTGCTGTACGCTGTATGTTACCGTAGTACGAGGTGTGAATTTTAAGTGTGAACAACAATTTCGCAGTCGTCGAAATTTCGCAATTGAAAACCCCCAACACAAAAACAACCAAAAAAATCTATAAACGAACAGAAATATTTATTTTTTGATGAAGCACACAAGCATTTTGAAATAATGTCACGCTACTAGCAGTAGGTGCTGAATTTTTATAAATCGAATAATGAAGTTATTGGTTTAGAAGTTAATTTTATATAGGAAATTAGTTGTTTGCCCTCTTTTAAACTTTTTTTTTGTTAAATTCTCTATATTAACTTTGCCTATCCGTGTGTTTGTTTGCTGGTTTGTCGTGGAATCTTGCGATCAATTTTTAAACCACTTCCCAAAGTCCGATTTCATTGAAACTTTACACACATGCATATCTCCGATGACAAAACTTTCAATTAAAATTTGGGCCTCGGGGTGGGTCGGGGGGCTTCCATACAAATATTATACAAAAGTTACCCGATTTTCTTCAAATTTTATATACATGAGTATCTCCGATGGACGGCGTGGCTCAGTTGAAGTGCATATGGCTGCTTTCAGGGTTCAGGTTCGAATCCCAGCAACACCAAAAGTATTTTTCACGGTGTCCCACCTCTCGCGAATGGGTGACAAACGCTCCGAGAGTAATAACTTGTCACGTCAAGTTTCTCAATTCGCCGTTCGGATCCGGCCTTAAATTGTAGGTCCCTTCTATTTGTGTACAAAAATTAACATGCGCAGCACAAATGGTCGCGAGAAGTTAGGTCTTGGACTGCAATGGTCTGTCGCGCCGAATATTATTATTTATCTCCAATGGACAGCACTTCTTATAAAAATTGATCCGATTTTCTGCAAATTTTATACACATGTGCATCTCCGTTCGACAACACTTTTCGTAAAAATTGTTGGGGTCGTGAGGACCCCATACAAATTTTTTAAAAACATTTTAATCTGTCTAAGTGCGAGTCGCTCAACGGCAGCTCTGGAAAAGCTGCTGGGGCTCCCACCACTGCACTTACATGTCAGAAGCTAGGCTGGATCAAGAGCCGTTAAACTAAAAATGTGCAACCAAATAAAAGCAAACAAGCCAGGACATACTAGCATCATTACCAAAATACATTTGGAAAATAAAACTGTCCAATCACCTGACTTAATAATAAAAACGACTAACTTCCAAAAGGTCCATACTTTTTTTTTTTTAATAATTCGCGCACGCGTAAAGGGGTTCGCACGCTTATAATGCTCGGCTAAATGATAAGCATTTAAGGCGACACGAGTATTGTGGCTAAATTCAAGGAGTTGTGGCATGCAACTGGCTATTTCTCTTGAGCATCGCTGGTGAAAGAAGTGATAAAATAGTGACAAGCTGGAAACGTTCCTGCGGTGTTCAAGCAAATCTATTGATTTCACAATGTTTTCGTCACCGATAAGTTTCATCGCACGGTTTTGTATTCTTTCTAGCTGATGGAAGGTAGTTTTAGGCGCACCAGACCAGATATGTCAATTGTACTCAAGTTGAGGGCGAATAAAAGCCAGATCCGAGGGAGGAAATATTTCTTTCACCGGGTTAGAAAAGCTTAGCATTTCGCAGCATTTTTGGCGAAAATTGCGTACAAAATTAGGTCACAATGAAGCACCAACTGACAACAGTATGAGGAAATTTGTAAATAAAGCTCGTTCGACTGGCGTGTTAATAGACACGATAGACACGTTCCGCATCGCCGTCCAGCTCGTTCGATGGAAATATAGCTGTTGTAGCTGAAAGTGTGCGTCAATATCCGAGCATCTCAATCTGTTATCGTTCACAAGAATTGAACATCAGCGATAGGACTTGGCGAAGAATTTTACACAAAGACCTCGGTATTAAGGTCAAAAAAGTCCGATTGATTCAAGAAATGAAGGCAGTTGAACATCCATTGCGTTTTCGCTTCGCTGAATTGGCCAATTATCGGTTGGAATAAGATGAGCTTTTTTATCAAAAAAGTCCATTTTTACTTCGGCAGTTATGTGAACAAGCAATTATTTGGGTTACCCTAAATCTACACATGACAATTGAGAAGGCAAAAAGAGTGATTGTTGGACTGTGGAATATGGTCCAAAGGCATCATAGGGCTATTTTTCTTCGAAAATTAGCAAGGAAATTAACATTCAATGGCGACAATTATCGTGCCAGGTTAACTGACCTTTTATTCCCTACGATTGAAGAGTAAGACTTGGCCGATATTTGGTTTTAACAGAACGGCGCCACTGCTCACACAGGCAACGATACAATCGCCGTTTTGTGGCACATCTTCGAAAATCGCATTATCAGCCGAAATAGCGATGTTCACTGGCCACCTAGGAGCTTCGCTTACACTCCGTTGGAATATTATTTCTAGGTCGCCGTCAAAGACAAATGTTATGCTAATCATCTGGCACGATTGAGGTTTAAATGACACAATTAAAGGGACTATTGGCGAATTAGAGGTTTAACCGACGGAAAATGTACCGAAAAATTGGGTCGATAGAATGCAGATCCAGCCAAGGCAATCATTTGAAAGAAATAGTATTCCATTATTAATCGGAAGGAATACTCCCGAAAATAATGTACTAGTCATTTAAAAATTTTGTTTTTTTTATTTTTATGTCCAACTTTCAATGAATATCTTTGTGATCGTTTTGTAAATTTTGAGAGTCTTTTGTAGATCTTTTGAGGGCCTTTTGCTGGTCTTTTGGATGTCCTTCGATGTCCTTTGTGGGACTTTTGAGGTATTTTGGGGATCTTTTGAAAGTTTTTTGTAAGACCTTTGATGATCTTTTGGGTTTTTTTTAAAGATTCTTATACGATTCTATTGTTGGCCCTTTGGGGTTTTTTTTTGAGTTCTTCTGGGGATATTATGGGAGTCTTTTGAGGGTCTTTTGAGGGTCTTTTGGAGGGTATTTTGTGATTTCTTTATGGTCTTTCGAAGGTCTTTTTATGGTTCTTTTCAGGGTTTTTGGTGTCTTTTTGGGGACTTTTAGGGAGTCTTTTGAGGGTGTTTCGGGAAGTGTTTTAAGGGTTCTTTGTGAATATTTGACAGAATAGTCGTATTTTTAAATCTCGGGAGAATCTCAAGCGAGAATTGCTCAATACTCAAAATACTCAATGGAAATGGTCTTCTGAGGGTCTTTTGAAGGTTTTCGGGGGTCTTTCGAGGGTCTCTTGAGGATCTTTTTGGGTTCTTTAATGATTTTTTGGATGACTTTTATGATTATTTTGGGGAGTCTTTTCGGCAGTCTTTTGAGGAGTCTTTTGGGGAGTTTTTGACGATCCATCTAGATTCTATTGGGGGTATTTTAAAAGTGTTTTGGGGAGTCTTTTAAGGGTCCTTTGTGGGTCTTTTGAGGATCTTTTTGAGGTCTTTTGAGGATCTTTTGAAGGTGTTTGGAGGTCCTTTGAGGGTCTTTTGAGGATCTTTTGGTGGTCTTTTATGATTCTTTCGATTATCCATTTGGTGGCCTTTTAAGGGTCTTTTAGGGGTCATTTTGGAGTCTTTTCTGGGTTTTCTGGGGTCTTCTGCGGGTTTTTTTGAGGGTCTCTTGTGATTCTTTTGGCGGTCTTAGGGGTCTTTTGATGGTCGTTTTGGGGTCTTTTGGAGATCTTTTTGCTCACAACATCAAAGAAGTTACACGCACTATTTTATATTTCTTTTGTTGTCTGGCGCGTAAAAACACAACGCTGATGGTTTTCCGACACTGGAATAGGCGACATACAATTGACCATGGAAGCATAGATTTTCAAGATTTTCAAACTGATTTGTTTATTTTAAAATTGCGAATGCAAACCGCAACCGAAACTGCAAGCGCTTAATGTCTAATGGCCTGTCTGTCGGAATCATTGGGACGCGTTGACAGATCGCAAAAGAAATACCGTGCTAATGGATCACCTAACAAGTGACATTTGCGCATATAGCCCCAATCTATTGGAATAGAAATGAAATAACGACTTTTGTTGGGCAGATCGAGAATCAACACAAATTTAATTTTATTTTAATTTAGTCTGGAATGTGTTTTTCCAGAGTTTTCATTTGAGTTATTTCCCCAAAAAATATCCATTTTATCGTTTTCCAAATTTTCTCGAATTTTCTTTTGCTCTATTTCGTTTCTATCGTCAGTTATGATCGAGAGTGCATACAAAAATTATGATCTCTGCTGTTTGTCCGAATTCTCCGATCCTCCTTTGTAATTGTCTTTCTTTCCCGGGACCATAACGAACAAAACAAAAAAAGAATTACTCAAATCCATCGTTCGAATCGTGTGTTATGGTCGCAGTTTATACAAAAATCCCATGGAAAGCAGCACTTTCAGTTTTTTCCGAACTTTCCAAATTTTCGGGCAACTTTTCTCAAATTTTCTACTCATAAACCTTATTCGGACTATGTTCGTCATAGTAGTATAAAATAAAAATGAGCCAAATCGGTCCAGCCGTTCTTAAGTGATGCGGTTACCAACGACCAGCATTTAATTTTTATGTACTCGTATACGATACGAACTAAAAGTTGACGCACTCTTTACTATCGAACAGTGTAGGCAAACTTTTTCTCAAATAACTCGTATGCAATTCTGGAGAATTCTTAAAATTGACGCTAATGTGTCTACAGCTCAATATACCAACCAATATACAATGGTAAGGGGAGATATGAATTTGAAAAGTGACTACTGACAAAATATTATCTTGGGCATATGTCGGGCAGGTTGTAATAGTTGCTCCAACACTTGCGAACGTCATCAGTTTAGCCAGCAGCAGGAGTTTAATATCGCACATGATATTATTTTGTTAAGCTCCGTTGGAACATTGCATGCTGGCCACCTCGACCAAGCGCATTCATCACTGATATCATAAATCATGCACAAGTGATAGGTGCATTGCCATATGCCATGTTGGACAAAATGTCAAGCAACAAACAGCCTTTCATCGCATCATCACATCGGGTAGACATAAGAATTACATTACAGTATGACCGGTGGAAGTATTTCTCACAAAATGTCATCAACTCAGGGGAAACATTTTTAGGCGATTATGCCAGCCACTAGCTGGGCCGGCGACAATTCGGCCAAAAGGTTGAAAATTAAAATCACAGCCAGTAGCAGATATTTCCTCATTTGGAGAAACAAGGAGCAGTGCAATTAATCTATCAGCTCACTTTAAATCAGAGACAAAAAAAAACCCTCAAGCGAAACCAAGGATTTTTTTTCCTTTTCAAAATTAGGCGCAGGTAGGCAAACACATGACACAACACACTCGCGCTGGAGGTTCAAATATGGCAAACCATGTTCGATATTAACATTATGGACTTTTGCAATTATGTTAGCACCACCTTTAGTGCAAAACTTTTGTAACCGGCACGTTCTGTACGGAGCGTACCACCAACACCACAATTGGCGGCTGAATAAATTATATTTGGACCAAAATTTCTGCGGTGAAAAAATGCGTCGGTTGGCTAAGAACATCTCATGATGTCCAGACGCATTCAATTTACCATCGCAGGTGACACAACGAGCGTTTACATAAGAGTACATTGTGCGTCGTGTAGATACGTTTCGTTCACTTACGACTCTTTGTATGCACTCGAAGCAAACATGGTCGCCACCGGCTATTGCTACCGAATTGCCAAATATGGTGTAAACACACACGGTGGTTGGTTGGTTGGTTGGTTGGTTGGTTGGTGCTGCAGAAGTTTTGATGGACAACTAGCTGCTTGTCCAATTCACCAAAGGAGGACCGATTTTGTGGTGTGACATGCGTTGCTTTTAAGTCGAGCAGACAGCTCACAATCTTATTGGAACAAATTTTTTTCTTAAAATACGAAAAAAAAATAGACAGAGTACTACAAATTACCATGCGAGTTGCGAATGACAATTTTTTTTAGGATTCAATTGGAGTTTGGCGATTTCATAAGATATTATTAACGAATTGAGTGAGATCTGGAGTACAGACAGGCTCATGTAAAGTACCAAAAAGCAAACTTACCGGCGCTGCAAAAAAGACAGCTGCTCGTGAACTCTGCGAGCACCCAAGGTGAAAGGAGTACCAGGTTTTCCAAAAGAAAAAGAAAAACCAAGAAAATACATTGAGAGAGGGATAATGTCCGGAAGATTTACCAAATGATAAAAAGAACATGCCAACGGCAGAAACCCCGAACAAAAACTTGTCGATATATGGAAGAAAACATCGTAGAGGAATCACAGTCAGTGCTGAGACAGACCACTTCTGCAGATTGCTGAACGGCTGTAAAGATTAACATTCCACTGAAATGGTAGAACGAACGATTCAATCTGGAAGATGACAGCCAAAACTTCCGCCTAACTGATCAATATGAAGTGAGGATCGCAATAATCAAAATTAAGACTAACGGAGCTGCTTGTCCCGATCACCCGACTAATTTCAAGTGAGGAACGCAATAGCTAAAATTAAGCCTAACAAAACTGCTGTCCCGATCACCTAACCAATATCAAGTGAAGATCGTTATATCCAAACATAAGACTAACGAAGCTGCTGTCCTGATCACCTGACAAATATGGATTAAGGATCCCAATATCCAAACTTAAGGATAAGAAAGATCCTGTTTCCGACCACCTGACGAATATGAAGTGAGGATCGCAATATCCTAACTTAAACCCAAAAAAGCGGCTGTCCCGATCACCCAAACAATATCAAGTGAAGATCGAAATACCCAAACTGAGGACTAACGAAGCTGCTGTCCCGATCACCTAACCAATATCAAGTGAAGATCGTTATATCCAAACATAAGACTAACGAAGCTGCTGTCCTGATCACCTGACAAATATGGATTTAGGATCCCAATATCCAAACTTAAGGATAAGAAAGATCCTGTTTCCGACCACCTGACGAATATGAAGTGAGGATCGCAATATCCAAACTTAAACCCAAAAAAGCTGCTGTCCCGATCACCCAAACAATATCAAGTGAAGATCGAAATACCCAAACTGAGGACTAACGAAGCCGCTTGTCCTGATCACCTAACCAATATCAAGTGAGGATCGCAATATCCAAACTTAAGACCAACAAAGCTGCTGATCACGACCACCCTATCAAGTGAGTATCCCAAAATCCAAACTGTTGACTAAAAATCTGCTGATCGGGACCACCTAACCAATATAAAGTGAGGATCGCAAACCCAAACTGAGGACTAACGAAACCGCTTGTCCTGATCACCTAACCAATATCAAGTGAGGATCGCAATATCCAACCTTAAGACTAACAAATATGCTGCTCGCGACCACCTGACCAATATCAAGTGAAGATCACAATATCCGAACTCAAGACTAACAAAGCTGCTGATACCGATCACCGGACTAATATCAAGTGGGGATCGCCATATCCAAACCTAAGACTAACAAAGCTGCTGGTCCCGACCACTTGACCAATATAAAGTGAAGATCGCAATATCCAAACTTAAGGCCAACAAAGCTGCTGGTCCCGACCACTTGACCAATATAAAGTGAAGATCGCAATATCCAAACTTAAGGGCAACAAAGCTGCTGTTCCCGACCAACTGACCAATATAAAATTAAAATCGCAATATCCAAACTTAAGGATAAGAAAGATGCTGTTTCCGACCACCTGACGAATATGAAGTGAGGATCACCGAATCCAAAATCAGGACTGACAAAGCTGCTGGTCCCGACCACCTGACCAATATTAAGTGAGGATCGAAATATCCAAACTTAAGGATAAGAAAGATGCTGTTTCCGACCACCTGACGAATATGAAGTGAGGATCGCAATATCCAAACTTGAGGATAACAAATGTGCTGTGTCCGCCCACCTGGCCAATATCAAGTAAGGATCGCAATATCCAAATTTAACACTTACAAAGATGCTGGCCCTGCTGACCAAACTTTTCAAAACTACAGGAAATATCTTAATAGAGTAGATCTTCAGACCAGCTTATCTCAAAAATTTGGTGAGATGAACGATTGGAATATGGATGCCCGATCCATAAGAAAAAAAACGCACTTAACTGCACCAACTATAGAGGAATTAAAAACTAACATCGCCTATAAGATCCTATGTTCCGTACTGTGTGAACGTCTGAAGCCACTAATCAACAACTTGATTAGCTGCTACTAGTGCGGCTTTAGTACAGGAAATTCCACAGTCGACTAAATATCCATACTGTAGAAGATTCTGGGGAAGATCCAAAAACTGCAAATCTATCCTCATCACCTTGTTATAGATTTCAAAGCCGCATCATATGACAGCATTTATTGAGACGAGCTATATAACGTCATGTCTAGATTTGGCATTTCGTTCAACTCTGCAGGATGACGACGGAGAACCACCATCTTAGTAGAGAGAAGTTCATACGAAACTTTCAAGTCTACGATAGTCTTTTCGACTGCTAGCTTACGCTTACGACATCGATATCATTGGTAGAACACAACGAGCTATCACTGGAGCATTAACGAGCATTGGCGGTTAATTAGGGTAATACAAAGTATCTGCTGGCAACAGGAATGGACACTGAACATCGACGCATTAATCGGAATGTCACAATAGACAGGTAGTTGGCTTGTTAGTGGTTTTTTAAAGCCACTTGTATTATACTTGAAGTTCATGGTAATAACTTTATGTGTACCAAGGACTTGAAGTACATGAGATGTCATTTATTTTGGAATTTTTGGTATTAAGGATTTTCTGGATCGGAGCTCGAAGTTCACCCCTCGCCACTGCGTTCTAAAAGCTTTCTTTTGAATACCACTGGGTTTTTTTCCAAGAAACTTTTATTTGAAAGAAAAATGAAAAAGCTCTATTGTGTAACTATCTCGCAGATAGGAATTATAGCGAATTAATCTGATGACCTGTACAAGCGAGGTGACTTTATGACGTAGACAGAACAGCGAGATAATCACATGCCATTCATAAAAGTCGTGTTGGTTTCATATGAATTAATAGAAATTAATAGAAACTCCCCGAAGATAACGTCATTCCATGTTAATATTCATTTATTCAACAAAGAAATGTATCTCGCTTTTGTGTGCGTTAGTAATTATTTTTCCGGTGAATTGTCACAGCAGTAACTGTCACTTGGTTTTTATTTCTCCCGCCCGTCTGTGGTTGGTGTAACCAACTTTATTTCATTGTTAACTAATGAATTGCAATTCTCGTTGAATTAAATCGAATAATGAATGAACGTTAAGTGCAGTTGCCGGACGACTAAGTAACAAGGCGATGATTGGGTTTGGTCCGGACAATTGGGGTTTTAACTGAAATTACCGACATTTACAGTTGAGTGGCGGAATTAATGTTTTTTTTTTGTATATACGAGTACCCTGTATTATATAAAAGTAAAATATCAGATTAAATTCGCAATTCATTGATACACGATCGTTCGATCGAGTGATGCATGATGCGATTCAATTTAATTGCAGCGTAAATGTTGTTAATAATTGTTAATTGGTCTACTGCCGACGGTTAGCGGGCATTAATTATAACCTAAACAAGATATCAGTATCTACGATTGGTTTTTTTTTTTGCTCTTTTGGTCTGCTTAATTGTTACTTATAGTAAAAAACTAAGTGCTGTTATTGCAGAGGGATACATTTTTTGTATCGGTTAGAGAAACTGTCAATGATTGAACAACAACCAGTTGAAACCGCACCTTGTATTTTTTTTTATAATGAATAAAGCTAGCAGATCAGTTCATTATAAACTAAGCAGAGTTTAACGTTTTAACGCTCTCCGTTTGAAGGGACGGTATTATAAAATCGTACGCTATTTCAATAAAAACAAGTGTTATACAAATTCCAAGAGAGAAATATGCTCTTAACATTTTCTCATTAAGTAATTACTTAGCTTTAAGAAGCTTTAAGGAGCTGAGTTAAAGACTCTTTCTCAGATGTGTGACATTTTTTATAAATTGCTTGCACACCTCAGTGCAGGATGTCAGACAAGCCACTATTTACATAACCCTTTCTTTGCAATTGGAAAGTACTCGGCTCGAAGGACCAGAATTTCCCTTGCCAATCTACCAGAGAGCCAGCGGTATCCCTCTCTTTGACAAAGCATCTGATAAGAGAAGAATTCTGTGAGGTCTCGATTGAAAAAGTGTATCCGGCTCGAAGGACCACTTGTTGAAGCTAATTACACGTTGTAATAATTTAACATGAAAATCAATTTGACTGTGAAACTAATTCTACTTTATTTGACGAGAATGCAAATACCTCGTAACTAATTTGCTTAGTTTAGATTACATACTTAATAACTTTAAATCAAATTATTATGACCTATAAATTGGTTCGGCCTAATAGGGTATAAAATATATAGTCAAGTAAGTCAGAGATGATTAGCTCTTTTATTCTAGGCGAAGGAAGCTTGAATATTTTGCTTTTATCACAGTATAGCGACGGTGACATAACTGCGCGCAGCATGGAAGCCGCTAGTGAAAAATTATACCTGTTTTCAAAACAGACTCCGCCGGGAATACTGAAGGAGTCTCTGAGGCAGAAAAAAAAATCAGTGCAGTTTTGGGTTGTGACGCAAATGCTCATCAAAAAGTATGGAGCAGCACCGACGTATATGAAAGGATTGAGTCATTTTTTGATTATTATGGGCGAGAAGTACTCAACGTAACTCTCGTCTCTGACTCTATTGCTCAGATGGAACACCCATTCTTAGACTATCGCTATTAAATCTTCAAATTTGACATTAAACCTGCCTATCGAGATACCTTTATAAATAAGAAAATGGCTAATTTGGGGTATATATAGGGAAATGCTAGGGAAGATATTACTCCAAAGCTACCAGTCACTATAGAGAAGTTAGATACCATGAGACATGACATGATAGACACTGTAACAAGCGCCATGAATTGCTTTTTTGTCCTGTCCTGTGATAAGACCTAGAGGTAAACAAAAACCAACTTGGTGGTCCGCAGAGTTAGGGAGGGACCTATCAGAAGGCAAGTAGGGAAGCATTCAATTAAGCCGTAATGAAGGGGATGGCTCTAGACTGGGACTTCTACGAAGAGCATCTCAGAAATTAAGGATGCAAAGGAAGTCTTGAAAGTCTCTGAGACAAAGTGAAAGGAACCATAGAGACCTCTAGAAAGATTCTCCCTACAACACTCCAAGTTACTTGATAAAACCGCATGGTTCATGGACGACCTCAAGTTGGGAATGCTTGGAGCTGCTTAAGACTCACATTCCTGATTCAATTCGGTTAAGTGACTCAGTCGTGATCAGTCATTACGAAGTATCCTACTCGGCTTACACGAAAGATATCGTGCGTAATAAGCGGCTTTAAACCTTATAAACCGGCTTACACTGATAGGATAATCCCTGAGGTAATTCAGACTAACTCGGGGAGTATACTCCCATGGTTGGAAGCAATTTTCACAGAAAGTCTGATAAACTGAGATTGCTGTCGTCAGCGAAATGATGAGTTCAATCAGAAATGGCAGACACAGGTGATCATTTACGATAATAAGAAAGAGTGTCGGTGACAAAATAGAGCCTTGAGGAACACCAGCGTGTATGAGTTGAATATTCGATTTTAAAACATTCAATACGATTTAGATTGAACGATCAGAAAGGCAGCAGGGTCTTATCGATTTCGACAAAAGAGTTTGACGCCAGACACGAATCACTTCCTTTGGGACATTGAAGTATTTCAGTTTCTGGTCAAAGTCGAAATTTGACTCGGCTTACGTAGGCACTGCAAGAAATTCTCATTCGTTTAAATTTTTTTCGCTTTTCCTTACTAGGATTTACTTTATTAAACAGGAAAGTATACCTCTCTAAACTCAGAGGCCACTTTGCAACTCAATCTTCCCTCAATCTACCATTCATCTTTCTAGGTTTTGTGACACCTAGTCCTGCATGGTGTCGTGAATGATGTTTCTGATCGGATTAGGAGTTTTATCTTAATCGATATTGCCATTATGTTGTGGTGGATGAGCGTGAAAGATCACACCAGATCACTTATACAATATTTTATAAATTATAAATAATATTTTCATTTTCACAAACTGGGTTGTCATTGAGTTGAAAACTGGAAATGACTCCAGGGTTCAACAACTCTAACCAATCAGCTATCAGACTGAGAATGATCACTTCCTTCGTCCGATGTTCAAATCAGAGATCTCAGAAACAAGCGTCTATAACTCTAACCCCTAAGCCTTATTCTCCATCTGAAGCAATAATTACTCTTTTAAAATATTAATCATCTTAAGTGTAATTACCTTTGGTATTAATGATCGTGCCGCTTTTGTGTGGTACAAAGTAACAACGTCACGTCATACAAGTACGTTTAAAACAAGCTTATGATGTCTTTAATGAACCCACACACCTTTCGTGCGAGTCTGTTGTAGGAACCCTTATGCCGGTTTCTCGCCTCTTGCAATTAATTGATAAATATAATGTTAACCAATTTGGAAGTTAATTTACCTTTTACGTCACGGATATGTCTGTCTGGTCGGAAAAGTAATTGCAGTAATGCCTGGGTGGAAGTTGTATGGTATAGGTGTATAGAAACGAGTACTCGCATCTATGTTGTTGTTGTACATTTGAAGATTTTTCTACATCAGCTAATCTGATTGAAATTAACTCTAATAACAAGCTTATTCGTAGCAAATGATTAATGCTGCAGACAAACGTGGGCGTTCTGATTAATCTCCAGTCTGTCGTGGAAATTGAATGTAAAGAATTAATTTTAGTAATTTTTTATGTATTACAATAATTGTTAAATATGTTATTGTTGTACAGTTTTGTTATTCTTAAGCGAATAAGAATACCAGAACTAAATCAAGTTGGAAATATCATAAATAACCTTTCCCATAATGCAGCTATCTGGTATACAGACGGATCTAAAACAAATACAGGGACAGGAGCAGGAGTATTCGGGCTCAGAACCACACTACGAATACCCTAACCGTTTTCCAGACAGAAACAACAGAAGAATGTATGAAAAGTAGATACAAAAGAACCGAGATGTACATGATCTCCAACAGTCAGGCCACACTGGTAGTAGCATTAAAAGACCCAGAATTAAATTCCAGAACAACGTGGAACTGCTACTGCCACCTAAATGAACTGGCCAGCCCCACCACAAGATCACCCTAATGTCGTCTCCCAGCCATTCGGGCATCAAAGGGAATGAGGCTGCATACCTCAGTACAAGAGAAGGCGCAGAAGGAATTTTCACCGGCCCCAAACCAAGCATTGCTTATTCCAGAAGCCACCTCAAGAATAAGTTAAATGAAAGGGTAAATAATGACATCGAAGCGAAGTGGGAATGATCGACTGGGATGTTACAAACTAAAAAGCTTTTCAAATACAACATAAAAGACATAGACAAAGCAATTTAGGTAAACCGCCGTGCACTCAGTTTTCTTGTCTGGTTCATGACCAGACATGACCAGACTTAATAAAAAGAGGGGAATTCTAAATGGATCGCTGCCGCTTCTGCAACGAGGTAAAAGAAACGCCCGAACACATACTTTTTATATGTGACGCTTCTCATCCGGAAGAGATGTCAATACCTCAAGCATCACACAGTTCCATGGCAGAATGTCAGACCGATCGACCTGGCAGATATAATGTCATTCATAATGGAACTAAGCCACCATGGTATGGTGGTGGAATGCACAATAGATTTTAAGGTCGCAGAACACAAAGCTTCTCAGCTCACCAATAATAATAATAATAAGCATTTGCGAGAAGTGTTTTTTTGCAATCATTAGTACGGGATAAGTTTTGTACTAACCCAGATGCCACATAAGACAGTACCGATATTTGAAAAGAGTGTAAAAATCCTTATGGAGGATATGAATGCGAAAATAGGTAGGGAGCCAGTACACAGGCAGTACATTGGTACCCATACCTTACACGAGAACACTAATAACAATGGACAACAAGTACAGAGATGCCAGCAAGCAATAATTTGGTCGTTGCGAGTAAACTGTTTGCGCGTAAAAATATCCACAATGCCACCTAGGTATCTCCTGATGGTTCCATTCGTAACCAGATAGACCACGTGTTGATAGACCGCTGCCACAACCCGAACCTGATGACGGTACGAATGTACCGAGGTGCCAACGTCGACTCGGACCACTATCTTGTTGGTATGGTGCTCCGAGCGCGGATTGCACCATCACGAATCACAGATTCGAGTCGCTACGCCCTTCGCTATGAAGAGACCAGAAACAACTACGGTCAAGCGATAGGATTCGCTCAAAAGTCCTGGGGCTGAGATGTCGGGAGTGAAAGAGAAACGGTATGACGCAATATAGACCGCGTTGCACATACTGCAAAGACAAACTGAGGAATTGGAGGCTCCAACAATGACCGAATACCATACTTTGCTGCCGCCACCAAGCACAGACGAAGTTAGGCTCGAAAATAATAAGGGCCCGGGATCAAGTGGGATCTCAGATCTCATGATTAAAATAGGAGGCCCCACAATAATAGTGCAAGTATGCACGAAGAAGCGATGCCAGAAGGGAGATATCACAACCTGCAGCAATTATCGTCATATACCGTTGCTAAGTACCGCCACCGCATCCTCAAGACAGGATAGCCCAATACGCTAAAGTCATCATTGGTACATACCAGTGTGGCTTCATCCCAATTAAACCAACAATAGATTTACACCCTTAGCTTATGGAAAAATGTCGAGAGTTTCAAAACTCACTACACCATCATTTTATAGACTTTTAAAGCGTAGTCAGAGTAGAACTTTATAAAGCCATGAAAGAATTCGGCATCCAATGTTATAAGCCAAGTAAAAATATCCTGATTACTATCAAGCCCATTCAACATCTATAACGGGCTCCGACAAGCGGATGGACTATCCTGCGTCCTCATCATTGGAGAAAGTGATCCGAGACTCTGACGTAACGGCGAGAGGAACAACCCTCTCTAAGTCTATTCAGATACTGGCTTACGCAGACGATATTGACATCGTTGGTAGATACCAAAGGGCTGTACAGGAAGCTTTCATCCAGATCGAGCGGGCGGCACGAAATCTGGGGCTGCACATAAATGAGAGCAGAACAAAGCACATGGCGGTCACGTCTGCCAGTAGACGATCCAACATTGGTCCCGCAATTAAAATAGCGGAACGCGAATTTGAAGTAGTACAGTCCTTTAACTATCTCAGGTCAACTGTAGCAGTCGATAACAGCATGGAACCAGAAATACGCGCACGATTGCTTAAAGCCAACAAAGCTTTACTAGACTGTATACTAGACTCTTCAAATCCAGGAACTGAACCATAATATCCAAGCTGCTAGTATATACGACAATGGTCATACCAGTATTTACATCTCGATCCTAGACTTGGGTGCTTAGCATAAAGAATTCTGACCTGTTAGCCGTGTTCGAGAGTTAAGTCTTACGGAGAATTGTTGGTCCCGTATGTGAGGAAGAACGATTCTGGAGACTCTGTAATGTGGCGATTTACAAGCGTTGCTGTGCGTACTGTGTTGCTGTCCTGCTGTCCGTTTTTCTAAGGGATATAATAACGATCGGTGGGCGCCGTGGCTCAGTGGTAATGCACATGGCTGCTGCGCAGGAGGTTCAGGTTCGAATCCCAGCAACACCAAAAAGTATTTTTCACGGTGTCCCACCTCTCGCGAATGGGTGACAAACGTTCCGAGAGTAATTAAATACCTTGTCACGGAAAGCTTCTCAATTCGCCGTTCGGATCCGGCCTTAAATTGTAGGTGCCTTCCATTTGTGTCCAAAAAATTAACATGTGCAGCACAAATGGACCGCAATGGTCTGTCGCGCCAAATATTATTATTATAATAACGATCGAAGAGCTTCGGTTGTTGAAACTAGAACAAGTGCTTCGCTATCTTAAAGTAACGAAGAAATTTGAATAGTTAACTTACTGGGAACGGGTACAATGGACCGAAGGTCTGAGTGCTCTGGTGTGGTGATTCTCAGATTATCACACCAACCTGCACTACAACTATATATCCTTTCCACGACGATTGGTTCTACGCACCGAAAGGACCCCAATACCTACCAAGACATTGGGCCAAAGATCGTCAACACTACAACAGGTTTGAGATTGGATCACTTGGATCCACTCCCTGGACCTGGAGTTGCTACAACAACAACAACAACAACTATATATAGACCTGTCACACATTATGCGTTGTGTGGCGCAGGGATATAAGTCCCAGTATTTATTTTTGGGACTTATGACCTCTAATTATGACCCTAAACCGATCGGGACATAAGTTCAAAAATTTTTTGTCAAAGATGGGACATAGGTCCCAAATTTTCGGACAGATAATTATTAAAAAATGATTTGTGGACTTTCGTTACATACATAAAAAGGCTACTTTTGAAAGGTGCAGGGACATAAGTCTCAAAAATTTTTTTTTTAGGACTTATTTCCCGGGGCGGGTTGGACATTAGTCCCTAATTCGATTGGGGACCTATGTCCATTATTCGACAAAAAAAATTAGGTGGGACATAAGTCCCAATTTTTTTGGACTTATGTCCCTGCGCCGCATTGTTTCAGGTTTGAGAAGTACCTATGTAATGTAACAAACATTGTGACAAAGTTGTATTCATATGGATTTTCCTTCTTTTTTTATTTCTTACGTTATTAAGATTTTAACTATCAACCAACACCGAAGCACCTATACACATTTTGTTTAGAATGAATTATATTCAACTTCGAAAGACCTACAATTGTAATTTGAACAGAGAATGCAATGTATATTAGAACCTTTTGCTAGTACGTCGAGAAGCTTACCAATCGCATACATCTACTACTTTTTCTATTTGTCAGAAAGTTATTATCAAATTTAAATTATAATAATACTCAGAAAAATTATTGAATATTAACGATAAATATTTAAAAAAAAAATAATTCGTGTTTTGTTCAGATAGGAAAGTGCAAAAGATCCGAAGAAATTTCGATCTTCAAGTTGTTCTTCGATCGGATCGGAATAAAATTCCCAATCACCATAATTATCCATGAATGGTTTATTCTTTTATAATTTATCTCTTGCTGGGATTATAAAATATTTTATTTGATGTTTACATTTCGTTTGAGTTTCCTGCAGCACGATCACTTGATCGTTGGTCGTTGTGTATACGGATGAGAATAATTATTTATGAAACGTTTTCGTTCGTTAATTTTGCATTTAAGTATAATTTAATAAAATTGGTCAAGAACACCAGACTATGATCGTTTTAAAAATAACTTTAGAGATTTATTTTTTTCGCTCTCTCTCTGATGGTTCAATTCGTGTCTAAATCAAGTAAACTATTTGGACTTTAAAACTGATAATGAAATATCATGAAAGCACGTATTCAAATGTTGTTATAAATTCACATGATTATCACTAAATTTCATTTCATTTATGGCATGATCACTTTTCTTAGATTATTTTGCAATCGTTTTGCAATAAACAATTTCGCTATTACTTTTTTTGAATTTATGAGATTCGCCGAACGACGAACAACGATCACTGCACCGCCGCAATTTGATTCTGTCGATTTCTTTTTCTGTGTTTCTCCTCCCTTCTTTACTTTGGCTCTGACACCACAAGTCAAAAATTAAGACTTTCACGGATCGAAAGTAACCGACAGCCGATCGCGATCACTTTATAACTTTAACTAAAGTGAATATATTTCCCCAATATAACGCTGTCGTACGAAAAACGTTTTGCTATGTGAATATGAAATTGAAACAACAACAACAAGGAAGCAGAACGGCCAGCACCAGAGCTCCAGAGCTCAGACCTCAGAGTTGGAAAACACAACACAACACAACACGAAGGAGAGCAGCAGAGTTGTTGGAATTTCGACATGGTCGATACGGCGACCACCACTCAATACGCTTACGCTTAAAGCTGGCAGCGCTGTACTCGTAGCTGTACTGTATGGACAGACAGAAAGAGTGCAAAGTATATAAAGTAAATAAAAAATCATTAAAAGAAATTTAATTTGAAGCTCGGTTCTCTTGATGATGTTATTGCTGTTATACTGGCAACATCTTCACAGGCTTGATTTCAGTTTAGCTTATTCGGAGCTTAGTTTTTGGTTTTAGAGGAACTTCAGTAGCAGCTGCATACTTAAATTTACCCAACTTAAGCTGAACTTTAATAGTCTTGAAGTTACAGTGTAGTAGGTACTTGTATATGTACAGCTGGTTTCCGATTTCTTATGATATCAATGTATAAAAAAGGTGGAACAAACGCGATAATCGTAGAACCTACTTTCTTGGAAAAAAAGCTCTCTCAGTTGTGAAACCCAACTGAAAGTTCCATAATGTAGTTTAGTGGAACTGCGGAATAGGCCTGGACTGGACTTGAAGTTCACCCTTTGCAATAAATAATGCAAACCGAGTGCTATTGTAATTGATAGCACGCGACAGAAAATGCAAATTCAACTGCATATTACAGTGGGTAGTGGAAGACTTCGTACGTTTTATTTGAATTATTAAACGGTGGTAGGGAAGAAGCAGAACAAATGCAGAGTTGGTACTTCATGAAGTACATATGTACCTGTACATATGTCAATGTCAAAACGTCAGTCAAGGTTTACATTTTTACCATGCTCAAGTTCATGAACGAGTAACGTTCGGAAATTATTAAAAATTAGTACCGAAATTCTGAGTCGGTCGTCGCAACTTTAAGAGCGCTTAGTCCAATTTTCCGTCGTAATAATAGTTCCACCAGGCTGGCTGTGCGTGCTAAAGTAAATAAATTCGAGTCAATATATTCACTTTTGAATGTTCCTAACGCAGCCGTAAATGCTTCAGTTCAAAATGAGCCAAATCAGTTGATTCAACGCCTTTCACTGCAATTGGGAATCTCTCAGTCCACATTATGGCGAATTTTGTGTAAGGATCTTGGCCTACACCCTTACAAAATCAAATTAACTCAAGAACTGAAGCTTCTTGATCATGTGAACCAACGAAACTTCTCCGATTACGCTCAGCAAAAGTTTGATGAAAATCCTGAATTTCATCGGAAATCATCTTCAGCGATGAACTTCATTTTTGGCTTAATGGCTTTGTCAAGCAAAATATGAGTTATTGGAGAGCAATAAACCCACATGTGCCTCTAAAGACTC
This sequence comes from Nephrocerus scutellatus, assembly GCA_947095585.1. Classification (NCBI taxonomy): domain Eukaryota; kingdom Metazoa; phylum Arthropoda; class Insecta; order Diptera; family Pipunculidae; genus Nephrocerus; species Nephrocerus scutellatus. The sequence goes on from OX352763.1 coordinate 113,857,308, forward strand.
CATTGCGTCCATAAAAAGTAACCGTGTGGTGTGGATTTCATGCCGGAGGTGTGATTGGACCGTCTTTTTTCGTTGATGGAAATGATCGCCATTTTACAGTTAATGGAGTTCGGTATCATGACATGTTGGAAGACTATTTCTGGCATGAATTGGATGGACGTAGATAACATCATTGATATCTGGTTCCCACAAGATGGTGGCACATGCCACACAGCTGGTCCTCTATTGAAGAGCAAGTTCTGTAATCGTTTAATCTCAAGAAATAGTCCGGTCGAATGGCCAACTCGCTCATGCGATTTAAGGCCGTTGGATTTCTTTTTATGGAGTTACGTTAAGTCGTTGGTTTATGCTAAGAAGTCAACAAGGTTAGATGACCTCAGGCACAATATCGAACGTGAAATTGCTAACGTTCCGGCCGAAGAATGGTGGAAAATTGGTTCCAAAGAATCGATGGCTGCAAACATGCTCGCGGTGGTCATATGAACGCGATCAAATTTTATACTTAAATCTAACATTTATGTGCTACACCTGGTAATAATTTTCAGCCCGATATCTCAATTAATCTGTGCTTTATTTAAATACAAAATCGTTATGTCCTTATTGAAAAACCCTTTATATCTGGAACATTTTTGTACCGGGTCATTTTGGACTCCGCAATAATCAGTGTATGAACGAAAACGGACAGGAATCAATCAAAGTTGTCGATATTGCCAAGGCATTTTATAGAGTTTGTTACCAAGCTCTTGCTCTTGAAGTTGCCATCGTTACAAACCCTATGACTAATTTTCCGTTTTGTCCGTCCACCTATTCCGCTCAGCACATTGGGCTAATACAATAAAACAATTGGCACACAGCCGCACATGTGCATAGTGCCGGTAGCAATGTAAAACAGTTGGTACACAGCGGCACATCATTTAAACACACAACACAATAAGAACACAACCACACGTGTGTAATTTGCCAAAGAAACAGACCGTTGCGGTCCATGGCCTAGCTTCTCGCGGCCATTTGTGTTGTGCATGTATATTTTTGGACACAAACGGAAGGGACCTACAATTTAAGGCCGTATCCGATCGGTGAATTGAGAAGCTTTCCTTAGGTGTTACTGGGATTCGAACCACGAAAAGCCATGCGCTTTTCCACAAAATTGGTAATAAGGTTCTCTAAATTTTACCCAAAAATTTGTCGAATTCCGAACGAATGAGACTGCTGGCAAAAGTTTCAACCGAACTTAACCGGAATATTTTGGGCGTGCTTGGAATATAGCAGAATAAGACCGGGCAACCGTCTAAAAACTGCGACAAGAATTGTAATTTTATTGTATTTGAACACAGCTATGTTTATTCTCCAGACCGAACGACCCTCTTTAAACCGCTCACTGTCAAGTCTTGACCATAGGCCTCAGGCTCCTGTCGTGTCTGGACTCTAGCCCATCTGTATTCCTCCTCACTGTCGTGTCTTGAACATAGACCATCAGTATCCCTCGTCACTGTCGTGGGTTGACCATAGCACGTCGACGTCAGTATCCCACCTCTCTGTCGTGTTTTGACCATTGGCCATCAGTATCCCTCCTCACTGTCGAGTCTTGACCATAGGCCATCAGTATTCCTCATCTCTGTCGTGTCTTGACCGTAGCCGGTCAGTATCCCTCCTCACTGTCATGTCTTGACCATGGGCCGTCAGTATCCCTCTTCACTGTCGTGTCTTGACCGTAGGCCTCAGGCCTCTGTCGTGTCTGGACTCTAGCCCATCTGTATTCCTCCTCACTGTCATGTCTTGACCATGAGCCGTCAGTATCCCTCTTCACTGTCGTGTCTTGACCGTAGGCCGTCAGTATTCCTTCTCTCTGTCGTGTCTTGATCATAGCCCGTCAGTATCCCTCCTCACTGTCATGTTTTGACCACAGGTCATCAGTATTCCTCTCACTATATTGCTGTATTGACCATAGGCAAATAGTATAATGTTAAAAATGCGTTCTTAAAGAATTCTGCTAATAAACTCGTTTGCATCCAATCTCCGCTCCAGTAACCAGTTGGAAAACTCAAGTCTCTTTTCCAAATCATAATCATCATCAGCAGTTTTTGCACAGGTGTATGGTTGTATGGATAAAGATTTTCTCTATGCAGTACATTAGAAATTGTATGTCTGGTAACATTGAATTGCAAAGCTAAGCGTCTGATGTAGTGAAATCTAAAAATCTATGGGGTTTTTCGCAAATTTTTTGTTGATTTTTATTTTTAGTATTATTACCTTCATTAGAAAAAAATAGTAAAACTTTATGTTTATTACGGATTTTCTGAAGAAAATTGACCTCCGATTTAAAAATTAGCATGGGCAAGAAAACTGGAAGAGGCATTGAGGTTGGATATCTGAAGACTCAAACAAGATGTCAAGTTTATTTAAACGCAGTTACAAAGCCTAGTATTTCTTCTAAAAATAAAGTCCTAAACGAAGTTTCTACCATTATTATTAACAGAGCAATTTCCGTTAACATGGGTCAGAGTACACCAAAGTAAGCTTTTTCTTAAATCCCCGATAAATCATATCAACATTGGAGATAGATCTTGGAACCTTCAAAAAACGTTCCCAAATTTTTAGTTTTGACTGTAAGTACCTACCCACAAACATTTATTCGAAACTGCAGTTATTCATTTGCGTTCAAGAGCACTCTTTTAAATAAATATACATTATGGTTGTACCACATCAACCAGCAGTCAGTCGATGAATACTTTATTATGTGTACTGTGCAGTCACGCCGCGTACTATTTATTCGAGCTTTAAATGCTGTTGGCTGTCTAACCCAAATAGTCATTATGCTAATAGCGATGAAACTCAATAATTGTTGGGGCTATTTAACCGCGATCTTGATGATAATGATGACGTCAAACTAAAATATTTATATACAACATTCCCACAGAGAAAACCGTTGCGTGCGTTATAGCGGAGCCATTGGGCTTGGCATTACCTCGACTTCTTGGCTTGGCTTTTCAGTTTTTATGACGTGATCGTGATCATTGCAAAAAGAACAAAGAGTTGTTGAGCTGCAGACTGACTACTGACTGTTGATTCGCCCGTTATTGGGATGATGGTGTGCATATGTGATTGGAGTTACCATCTGATATCATCTGATCTTAATTTCATCAGGGACAGTGTCGACTTTTGGCAAGTGTTAACCCGATCAATTGTGACGCACGAGCTGTTCGCATGTGACGCTTAATGCACGGGCGAGGCGACCTTTTGTCTGTTTTGACGCAATGGAAATTTTTCATTCATTCGCTTTTTTGACTGCAGGAACTTTCAAATTGTAGTATAATGGGAATGCAGTGGAAGTATGAGCGGGAGAACGATTACAAGGGATGAATTATCCTATTGTTAAGCCATGAGAGATTTTGGAATCCCAAATAAACAGACACGACTATTGTTGCATGGTTCGGTACGTTCAGTCGCTCGCTTACATTCGAAACCAAAACGTTCCGATCTCTATGACTACTGCCTTAGAAGGTGTCAGCAGCACTAATGACAGTATTCTTAAGTCGTGCCCAGTAGCTTGACGATGGTTAATGTAATAAGCCAATAAAGATCTTAGGATCATTATCAATTGATCTATCTTCAATTCTCAACTTTTCGTTGGAGATAGTGACTCTGACGTAAAAGTATGAGGAATAGTCTTCTATCTTGAATAACGCAGATGATATTGATACCATCGGTAAACAAAAAAAAGCCTTTAACTACGTGCACGATCGCTTAAAGTCAACAATGCTTACTATAGTCTATCAAGACTCGTTAAATTCAGGAAATCTATGGACAGTGTCAACTGAAATTTCTCGCTGACATTAACAACTTAAAACAAAATTTTAGCTCTCTAGATCACGTGAAAGGTGCGATTAAAAAAGAAGTTGAAAAAACCGACAGACAGGAAAAGTGAATTGAAAGGATATTTTTTTTAAATAGAAGAGTGCCGCAAATTTAGGCATGCCCAAGTGGGTGACATCAGCGAGTATTTAAACGATTTATTAGAGTCTTCGTTGTTAAATTGTTAATTTTAAAATTTTCAATATTATTATTAGATTTTATCCGCAGCAGGGCTATCTCGAATTTTCGAATGTAAAAAAAACCCAATACATAGTTTCTTTCGACGTTCTTGCAGCTATTCAGTTATTCAGCTCTCTTGCTATTCAGCTACGCAGCTCTTTTGCTCTTGAGCTACGCAGCTCTTCTGCTATTCATCTACGCAGCTCTTCTGCTATTCCGCTAGGCAGCTCTTCTGCTATTCAGCTACGCAGCTCTTCTGCTATTCAGCTAGGCAGCTCTTCTGCTATTCAGCTACGCAGCTCTTTTGCTATTCAGCTAGGCAGCTCTTCTGCTATATAGCTACGCAGCTCTTCTGCTATTCAGCTAGGCAGCTCTTCTGCTATTCAGCTACGCAGCTCTTTTGCTATTCAGCTACGCAGCTCGTCTGCTATTCAACTAAGTAGCTCTTCTACTATTCAGCTACACAACTCTTCTCCTATTCAGCCACGCAGCTCTTCTGCTATGCAGCTGGGCTGCTCTTCTGCTATTCAGCTACGCTGCTATTCATCTTTTCAGATACGCAGCTATTCTGCTGTTCAAGTACGCTGCTCTTCTGCTATACAGCTTCTGCTATTTAGCTACGCAGTTCTTCTGGTATCCATCTTGGCAGCTCTTCTGCTATTCAGTTACGCTGCTCCTCTGCTATTCAACTACGCAGCTCTTTTGCTGTTCAACTACGCTGCTCTTCTGCTATACAGCTTCTGCTATTTGGCTACGCAGCTCTTCTGGTATCCATCTTGGCAGCTCTTCTGCTATTCAGCAGCGCAAATTTTCTGCTATTCAGCTACACAGCTCTTCTGCTATTCAGCTACCCAACTCTTCTGCTATTCAGTTACGCAGCTCTTCTGCTATTCATCTACGCAGCTCTTTTGCTCTTGAGCAACGCAGCTCTTCTGCTATTCAGCTACGCAACTCTTCTGCTATTCAGCTACGCAGCTCTTCTGCTATTCAGCTACACAGCTCTTCTGCTATTCAGCTACGCAGCTCTTCTTCTATTCAGCTACGCAGCTCTTCTGCTATTCAGCTTCGCAGATCTTTTGCTATTCAGGTGTTTTAACTGCCTTTTATATTCTTACTTCCGATATTGTCAAAACGACTGACATCCTAACTAAGTCTTGTTTTTACTGTTTTACTTGCGGAACTAAAAGTGAGCTGCCGAGGGCTCTGGGGCTCCCATATAATTCTTTTTTTAAAAATTACCTGATTTTATTCAAGTTTTGTACACGTAGTTATCTCGGATTACAGCAGTTTTTGTAAAACTTTTGGTGGGTCCATATAAATTTTTTGAAAGTAACTCGCTTTTATTTAAATTTTGTAAAAATAACAAATGTGTATTTTCGGGGACAACATCTAACATACAAAAATGGTGCCTGTAATGATTGGGATAGCCTTTCTCAGGAACCAGACATCGCATGAAGCTGAAATTTTCACAATTTTAGCGGTTTGGGTTTTTGTTTTAGTTCTAACTCGCTAGGTGGCGCTGTTGTCAAAATATAACGGTTTTTTTGTTTCTCAGCAACGAAGTATCTTAGAAGCTTCAGATTTTAACCATTGGTTTGTTTCGTTGCCATTTGGGTTTTTGTGAAATTTGGACCCGATAGGTGACGCTGTTTTCAAGACAGTAGGTGGTATAGGTTATAGTACGTCCCAACCACGCGGTGGTAAGGGAGGTGGGTAGCGGGTAGTGAAGCGCCCGGAAACAGCTAGTTTTTTTTTTTTTTATTATGGCTCCCATACAGTTTTTTTTTTAAGTTAACCCGATTTTATTCAAACTTTGCACAATTTGTTCTCCGATTAGAAATATTTTAATTTTTATTGGTGGTTTTTTTATCCAAAACGTTTATGTAAAACTACTACCTTGACTGAAATTTGCCATAATGGATACTTAATACAGCTATAAAATAAAAGAAACCATTATGAAATTTGTGCGGCATCGTATATAACGCTATAACAAAATACATACAGCGATTATTTGTAATTCGACGACTGATAAAGAATTTTGCGGTTGCCACAATTGTTTTACATTTCTGCTATTAATATTGCGTAGGTAGGTAGTTTCTTCACGAAAAAATACATATTTCTTCAAATAAAAGATAATGGCAATAAAGATAATTTTTAAAAACAAAGAAAACTACAGTTACATAATGAATAATGCAAACTAAATCGTCTGCTGAAATAGCATTTTTTTCTGATAGATTACGAGTAGTTTCTACTTTTCTGGGTGGAAAAGAGCTCAGGCAAAAGTATCTACCTACCCATTTGGACTTGAGGTTTACTCAATTTCTGCCCAAAAGATCCTATCAACTATCTGCCCTGACATCTACAGGGCTGTAGCATAATAATATTGTACTCTGTGCGGTGTACGATCCTATCTCTAAACCACAATCAAAAGAAGAAAGAGCTACAGCTTTAAGCTTCCTTCCAACCGATCGTGCTAGCGGAATATATAAAGTTTAAATTGTATGACTCGCGAGTGCACTCTTGTTTATACTTATTGAGCTTTCAATATGAAAGCTGGTATGATGGTATTGGTAACTGTTAACAATTTGTAAGGTTGGCATAATGTATGATTGATAAAAAACAAGACGGTTCAGAGCAAAATTGCAAAATACTATGCAATTAAAAAAGTCCTGTGCAATTGAAACACCTATCAAAGACGAACATTTCAAAACATAATATTTGCCATCCGCTCACGTCACTTGTATACACCGCTTACTATTCACAGACGAGTTCTTTTGTCTTTCCAAATACTGATTTTGCTTTGCCGATTCGGTTGACAATGCCCTGTTCGGTTCCACCATCGTTCGACACAATACTCCCAAGATATTAGAAACTCTCTACTCTCTCTCTCTACCGGTTGTCCAGCAATGCTAACTTGAGTTACTGAGTTAGTGCCGAGGTTGATGATTTTGGTTTTGGCTGTATTGATCTTTAAACCCGCAACATTTTCCTCCCTCTCCACATTTGTTGTCATTTGGTGCAGCTCCATAATTCTATGTGAGAGTAAACAAACGTCGTCAGCGTAGTCCAGATGTTTGAGTTGAGATGTAAGAGTCTAACGAATTCGTCCGTTTCCAATAGATAAGCTGCGCGAAGTACATCGGTAATCACCAACAAAAAAGTATCGGCGATAGAATGCAACCTTGCCGTAACCCACTTAGGCTCTCGCATTGCTCTGACAGCTTTCCGCTATGCATCACATGACATTTAGAGCCATCATAGGTTACTTTATTAATAGCTATTAGTTTATCGGGTATACCTCTCCTGCGCAAGTCAAGCCAGATAAACTGTCTGTTGAGACTGCCAAACGCCTTCCCAAAATCGATGAACAGCAGGTGTAGTGGTGACCGGAATTCAACGCACTGTTCAACAATGATCCGCAGGGTGTTGATGTGGTCGACACAGGAGGATCCAGTGCGGAAACCTGCTTGTTCGGCATCGAGTGTATCTTCCAGATGTTCCTTAATTTGCTCAAGTACCTACTACTTTGACTATTACCTTTACACGCATTTTAAATGCTTTTATTAAATGCTTGCTTATATAACTTGCCTGTGTCTTTTTGTCTGTCTGTTTATATGTCAGTCTGTCAGGCTTTTTTCATTACACATCTGTGAGTAAGTCTCGTATGCATTTTTGGGGTAGGATTTTTCGGGGGGTCTTTTAGTGGTCTTCAGGTGGGTCTTGAGGTGGGTTTTGAGGTGAGTCATGATGGTTCTAAAGGGGGTGTTGAGGGGGTTTAAAGAGGGTTTTCAGTGGGATGTTAACTGGCTTTTGGGGTAGTTTTGAGGGCGTCTTGGGATCATGTTAAGAGAGTCTTAAAGTGGTTACTTGAGGGTGGTCTTAAGAGGGTTCTGAGGTGGGTTTGAAGGGTCTTGAAAGTGATCTTGAGAATTTGAGGGCGGTCTTGAGGGAGTATTGATGGGGGTAGAAACGTGGTCTTAACGGGGTATTGAGGTGGTCTTGAGGGAGTCTTTAGGTAGTCTTGAAGGAGGTCCCGAAGGGGTTTTGTGAGGATCTTTAGTGTGGTCTTGAGGGGTCTTTAGGTTGTCTTGAGGAGATTTTGATCGGGTCATGAGTGGAGTCTTGAGGGGATCTTAAAAAGGTTTTGAGTAGGTCTTGAGAAGATTTTGAGAGGTTCGTGAGTGTAGTCTTGAGGGGGGTGGTATTGAGAGTATTTTGATGGGGTTTTAAGGGAATATTAAGGGGTGGTTTGAGGGGGTCTAAAGGGAAAATTAATGGGGGTCACGAGGGGGTTTTGATAGGATCTTTAGTGGGGTCTTGATGAGGTCCTTAGGTGGTCTTGAGGGGATTTTGAGAGGGTCGTGAATGGAGTCTTGAGAAGGGGTTTAGGTGGTGTTGAGCGTGTTTTTAGGGGGTCTTAAGGGAATCTTTAAGGGTATTTGAGGAGGTATTGAGGGAGTATTAATGGGGTTAGTAACGTAGTCTTAACGGGGTCTTGAGGTGATCTTGAGATAGTCTTTAGGTAGTCTTCATGAGTGTCCCGAAGGGGTTTTGTGAGGATCTTTAGTAGGGTATTGAGTAGGTCTTTAGGTGGTCTTGAGAAGATTTTGAGAGGGTCGTAAGTGGAGTCTCGAGGGGGTCTTAAGAAGGTGTTTAGGGTGTCCTGGGTGGTCTTGAGGGGACCTTGAGGATATTTTGAGAGGGTCGTGAGTGGAGTCTTGAGAAGTCTTTTAGATGTTCTAAATTGGAGTGTTTTGAGGGGGTCTTAATGGAATCTTAAGGTGGGATTTAGAGTAAATATTGATGGGGGTCGTAACGTGATCTTAACTGGGTCTTGAGAGTGATCTTGAGAGTGGTCTTGACGGGGTCTCTAGGTATTCTTGAGAGGTATTTTTAGAGTGACCTTTGAGGGTCCTTTCGGGGTATTTTGAAAGTTTTTTTAGGGTTTTTTTGGGGGACTTGTGGATGTCTTGTGGGTGTCTCCATATTACCATCCCATCTGGATAAATAATGCCAAGCCAAAGAATGTTTTTACAATATAATTTTAAAAACTTCAAGTGATAAGTACGTTGAATAACTTAGCGGGGAGACGGTAGTTCGAATCCAAGAAAAACACCAACAAGCTTGTTCACGGTCTCTCATCTATGCCAAATGTCTGACAAACGTCCGAAAGTTTTCAAATCGCCTGTCCATTATGGCTTCAAATATTAGGTTCCTTCCAGTTGTGTGCAAAATTAAAACACGAACAACAAAGGAGTATCGCGAGAAAACTAGGTGAGGTGGTCTCCTGCGCAAAAATATTATGTGAGGCTCTCCTGCCAAGGAAACTATTTTGAAGATCTATTTAAAGTTGATTTGTAAATAATATAAGAACATTCTCAAATACGTTCTCGAGATTATAATATGAGCCTCTACATAAAAAGACACTAAAGCAAATCTTTTGAAATCGATATGGCACTATTATCATGAAATGTGTCCAACAATGGCATCATTTATGACTATTCTACGATATTATGAGAAAACGAATAGAAAACCTTGCCTGCCGGTCCGTCTCTTCTGAAAGAGGAGAAGACACTGCTCTTGTGCTCTGTGCTTCTTAGCTGCATGACAAACAAATCAGCAACGCTCCATGTCAAGAGTGCTAATTTATTACCAATGCAACATGAGATCTTTCTTGCTTTCAGTTGGTTGGGTTGGATAGTGCGCACTGATGATGTACGCACGACGTATACACTTACCATACATAGAGAGGATAAATTCCAGAACGCTTCACTGCTTTAAGCCACACTACCAGGTGTTTTTCCTTCTTAGTTGGAAGATATGTCGAGAATTTAGTTTAGCATTTATCTCACAGTTGGCAACAAATAAAAAACAGCACACACACTACTGCCGGTTATTGAGGGTAGGGTGTCATTTTGTCTCAACTCATCCCATTGCACACAATCGACCGCGCTCAAACTATAGACGATCGTTGGGAGTCTTACAATTAATGAACCAATTAGCATTAATTTACATCGAATATATTCACATGACATCGTGTACCCGCATGCAAATTGGTTTATTTGTGTGACACTTTGCCGGGTGTGACGCCAGAGTGTCTCGTCTGGGCTGGTGGGCTTTTATTGGAAATATGCTCCACACTCACTTAGTGCGTTGAGCACTCAGTACTTTGTACGTTTCAGCATTCATTACATCCATAAGTGATGTGATGCGCGAAAGTCAAGCTTACCGTAGAAGACTGTAAGAATGCGCACGCGCTTGTCGCTGTGGTTCATCTGAGTTACTCTACCTACAGAAATTTTAATCAGAATTAAGGCACGTATAGTGTCAACTGAAGTACACAACCAGCAGAGGAGTTGATTAATGATCGTTTTATAGAATCTCATCCGCATGTTGTCGTTGGATGCAATTTTGCTCAGTATACGACATCTAACTCACAATACGAAAAATGGTCACAAATTAAGATTAGTACTTGTCGTACGTTATAAATTTAAAGGACACACTGGTGGGCAGCTCATAACATATCAGACAAGGAGCAGCAACAAATATTACACACAGTTGCAACTATAATATAAGAAAATAGAATCTTTTGTTGCTGTTTGTATCTTTGATATACGAATATTTACATAAACGATCCTACCTTCTTTTTAGCAGCCTCCGCACTGATGACATACAAATCGACTATTCCCAGCAGGCAATCGTCGCAACGGCAGACATCATCGCCGAGTGCCAACGAGCCCAGTGATCCAATGCTGCTGGTTGAATCCAATGAATTCGTGCGACACAAACGACTGCTACTGCCTCCTCCTGGTCCAGTTTGTGCAACAGATTCAATTTTTCGCGCTAACAACTGCTCCATGAGAGTTCGCGGGCGTGACGATGATGGAAAGAGTGCCATGGTTGTGTTGTTCTTCTTTCAGTTTTGTGTAACTTTAGTCGGTTTTTTTTTATTGGAACCAAAAGGCTCCCTAAAACGCTTGATTGATACTTTTTTTTTTATTCAAACCACAGTAAAGGCATTAAATGCTACTATGTCACTAACAAACTTAGAATTAGATTTTTTTCATTGGCTTGGATCAGCTAATTGAGTATAGAAATTAATTCTTCTTCGAGTTAGATTTGATTAAGAACATTGGTCGTGGAAAGCTTCTTCGGTTTCTTCGATGCAAGTGCTATTCATGGACAAAAGTTGGAGGTTTATATTTTGCGTGGATTGTGTTTTAGAAGCATTAAATTCGACTCTATTGTCTTCTCTAAATCTTGTTATGCGTGCATAACATACATTTTGCTTAAGCTGCGAAGGAGGATGAATGTACAGAAAGTGTAAGCTCATATTGAAAGTGGAGAGTGCTGTCGTCAGTGAATTAAATTCGATTAGACGTAGCGAACATGAAATCAGTAATGAAAATGAGAAAGAGTTTCGGACACAAAACAGAGCCTTGGGGAACCCCGTGAACATTAGATTTAAAATCGTCCAATACGACTTGGATAGAACGCTCAAAGAGGTAGCAACCTCTATTCCAAACAATGAGGGGCTTATTGATTCCATAGGCACTGATTTTTCAAAGCAGAGCTTGATGCCAGAATCAGTCAAATACTTTGGAATTATTGAGCGCAACTACTTGCTTTTCTCAATTGTGAATAAACGGGTTCCACTTTTTGGTGAATTATGGCATCAGATGGCCAGTAGAACGTTACCTTCGAAAATCGGAAGCTGGGAAGTTCCCGTGATTCAGGGTATTGCATAAGCTGACGATTTACCAACCATTTCAATGATCTTAAAAAGTACGTTAGGGCTCTAAGTCATTACGAGGAAAGAGATGACGGTTCGCCTTTTTTTGTATTCGACTGTACAGAGGTTTTGTTTTAGGCAGAATTTTTTTATAATTTGCGCACGCACAAAGGTGCTTGCATCATTATAATGCTCGGATATATGCTTGGCACAGCTTGCAAAGACATAGCTTGCCAGATTATTCCACATATGTGTTGTACGGCTGAAAAACGAATCCCTGAACACAGCTGTTTGTTCGAAGATGGGCTTAAGGGTAAGCATTTAGAGCGCCACGAGTATTGCGGTTGAATTCAAGAAGAGGTGACATGCAGCTGGGCATTTCTCTAGAGCACCGCTGGTGGAATAAGCGATAAAAGAGTGGCAAGCAGGAAACGTTCCTGCGATGTTCAAGCGAATCTATTGATTTCGCGATGTTTTCGTTCGTCGATAAGTAAAAAAAAACGTTCATTACGGAACCCAAAATCAGCCTTGGCTAAACGTCTAAACGATTTAAGAATTTTCTCATGGAACGTACGCTCACTGTATAGTGCTCGAGGTGCACAGCAGCTAGCCGATACCCTGTTCAAATATAATGCTGATATAACAGAAATTTAGGAGATGTGGTGAACGGGGAATGATGTTTTATAAAAATCAGAAGCTTTCATGCGAAGAATGAAACCCACCGTTGTCGGCTTTAAACAGTAAATGAAGAGCTATACAACCTTCGCGTGCGAGGCAAATTTAAAAACATAAGCCTCAGAAATTTTCACGCACCTACAGAGGATTTCCCAGATTATCAAAAAGAAGAATTCTTTGAATCAGTCGAACGGCAACTCCATACCTGTCCTCAGTATTACGTAAAAATCATTCTGGGGGATATGAATGCCAAAATAGGTACAGAGCCAGTATTCAGGCAGGACATTGGCACCCATAGCTTACACGAGAACACTAATCACAATGGACAACGAGTCATAGAGATGGCAGTAAACAATAATTTGGCCGTTGCGCCGCGTAAAAATATCCACAAAGCGACCTGGGTATCTTATGATGGAGCCACTCGCAACCAAATAGACCACGTGTTGATAGACCGCCGCCACAACCCGAATCTGATGACGGTACGAACGTACCGAGGTGCCAACGTCCACTCGGACCACTATCTTGTTGGTATGGTATAAGCGCGGATTGCAATATCACGAAAGACTGCATCCGCGAATCAGATCCGAGTCAACACGGCTGCCCTTCGCAACGAAGAGACCAGAAACAACTACGGTCAAGCGATAGGACTCATCATAAATGCAGGGAGAGTAAGTCCGGTGGCCGAGATGTCGGGCGTAGAAGAGAAATGGACATGCCTTAAGAATACTGTCATAATTACTGACTCGATCTTAGCAGTAGTCGTAGGGATCGGAACTACTGTTTCCATGACAAATGTAAGCTAGCGACTGAACGTAAGAATGTTGCGTACCGAGCAATGCAACAATCTCACAGAACGCGGGCACGCGATGATGAATATAAAGAGTTTAGAAGATTTGAAAAAAACAGTTCACGGGCGAAAGAAAGCTGCACCAAGTATAGAAGAAGTAGTATTACGTTGTTGAGTACTGCGTAAAAGATTTTCCCTTCTAGTCTTCAATACAGGATAGCCCTATACGCTAAAGTCATCATTGGTCAATACCAGTATGGCTTCATCCCAAGCAAATCAACAACTGATCTGAGATACACCCTTAGGCAGGTGATGGAAAAAGTTCTAGAGTTTCAAAACTCACTACACCATCTTTTTATAGACTTTAAAGCCACCTATGATAGCATAGCCAGAGTAGAACTTTATAAAGTCGGCATCCCAAATAAACTGACACCACTATGTAGGTTGACCATGACCAAAGTTATAAGCCAAGTAAAAATATCCGGATCACTATTAAGCCCATTCAACATCTATAACGGGCTCCGACAAGGGGATGGACTGGCCTGCGTCCTCTTCAACCTGCGAGAGAGAACAATCCTCTATAAGTCCATTCAGATACTAGACGACATTGACATCGTTGGTAGAAACTCAAGAGCTGCACATGAAGCTTTCATCAGTTTAGGATGGAGAGACTTTTTGCGGGCGGCAAGGACCAATTTTACTTCAGGAAATTACTCTTGAACTTAATGGTACTGTTTCTGAAATCATTAGAACTCTTAACACTTTTTTATTGAATCCCAAATTATTTCTTAAATTAACTGCTACAAACTTCTTAAGTGTTTGCGTTTGTTCACCCTACATATCAGACAATGGTAACTTAAATACTATGCCAGGAATAAACGACTGGCAATAGGTATCAAAATGTTGTGTATGTAGCATCGAAGGAACAGAGAAGCGAAGTTCTCAAGTAAATGTGTAATTTGATTCCAAAAGTTTATGCATTCAGAATGTCTACTCGTTTTTATCACCCAACAACATACCTGCAAATAAAATGTAAATAAACATAAATTAGAACATTTTTTTATTATATGGGAATGTGAGAATTTTATAACAAATCAGAAGAAACTATTTATTGACCATTGACCTTTAACAGAGAAGGCAACAGTTTATTTTTAAATCTTTGGTTCCAGAGCTCAAAACTAATATTATTTGCTGTAAACTTATAACTTATAACTCGCTATCTAGAGTTAAAAAGAGACATATATATTAAAAAAATTATAACCCAGAATACTAAGATAATCTTCTTACCCTAAATGCACACATACACACTCCCAATCACTTGATTGAGGCCACATTTCTTGTAACCGTTTTTTGTGATTTATACTTCTAGGAAATTTGTTACCCAGAAATATTTCCTTCCTGTCAGTAAGTACGCATTTTCTAAAAACAAAGCCATAGAAATTTAAGAAACTTCGTGGGAATTTTCTCGTAGTCACTTGATTGGGGACTGTTGAAAAATCGTATAACAGAGAAAAAAATTAAAGAAATTCCAGCAAACAGGAAACGTTCATGTTCTCCAGAGAGCATGTCGCTTGGAGCAATGAATGGAAATGTGTTGTATGAAAATAACTTTGATATTGACGTACATCAAGTTTTATGGTGTAGGCAGCAATCAACAACAATGTTACAATCGAATTGGAGTTTCTTGTTACTACTACTACTTCTTATGGAATGCGGATTTCTAACCCTAAAGAATATTTGTGGACCCCTACCATCGATTTTCCAACAAGACAACGCCCTCATCCACATTTTTTTCTTTATTTATAGTCTACACTCAAGAGGCATCAAGTGGTCGATCATGTGACTCCCTGCATATCATTCTTGAGCAGTGTGCTGAGTTTCAGTCACCGCTTTACATCATGAAGGTGGATTTTGAGAAGGCCTTTGACCGGGTTCACATACGGAGATGATTTCTTGGGAGAGGAATTCCCCCTAAAATAATTGCTACGAGAATTATAAAAGAGTCTTACAACAACACAAGTTGCTTCGTTTTGCATAATGTACAGCTATCCGACTCTTCCGAAGTACAACAGGCAGTTTGACAAGGGGATGTTCTCTCGCCGATCCTTTTTGATGTATGATGTACTGACTGCCACAGTTGGTATAGGTGAGAGAAATGGCATGCAATGGACACCGTTTCAAAGGCTTAGCCACTTCCACTATGCCGATGATATATGTTTCATGGCAAGTAACATCAGTGGGCTTAACCGGATGTGTCAACCACTGATGAAGAGGTGAAATGAGAGTCGATCGGTCTAACGACAAACGGCAATACGACAAAAATAATGTCCACAGGCCGCTCCACAAACCAGCGTATTATTTTCCAGGATGTGAAGAGGTCGAAGTTTAATTACCTCGGAAGTATTTTGTCGGCTGATGGTGGTACAGATGGTCGACGTCAATAGCAGAATAAATAAAGCTCAAAGTGCCTTCGGTGCTCTATGTCCAATTTGGAAATCCAGCCAAATCTTATTACGCACTAAAATGAGATTCTTCGATTCCAATGTTAAATCCGTGCTATTATATGGCTGCGAAACCTTGGAAGTCTCGGCAAAAAAACCCGAGGAAATTGCAGGCTTTTGTAAATTGCTGTCTGCGCTGCATCCTAAAGGTTCGTTGGTCATAAATAATATCGAACCAGGAGGCAAGAGCTGTTGGATGTCGACATGAAGAAGCAAAATTGGTGATGGATGTAGGAAGCCAAATGACAATATCGTAGTCCTCTGAATGGAACCCTCAGTGTACACGGTGAGTTGGAAAGACCCAGAACAACGTGGAGATCAATAGTCTTAGCAGAAGCAGACTCCCAGAGGAAAACGTGGCCACAGTTGAAATATCTAGCTGAAGGGTGGAGAAAATTTGTTTGTACTATGCCCCAATTGGGGTAAAGGGACGTGATGATAATATATCGTGAAAAACGGTTGCCAAAAATGTGGTCTCCGTCAAGTGATTGGCAGTGTATCTGTATGTCATAAACTACACCTTTTCCTTTGAGAACATTTCTAACTTCGCACTTGTCGTTGTCTTTAACTCTAATTACAACATACGGCCCCAGAAACCTTGATGGAAGTTTACTATCTTGGGCATTTTAATTGCTTTTTGCTGTGATTCAACCACTTAAGGGTCCTGGATTCGGGGTAACAGAGGTTTCTGGATTATCGTATTTGAATTGAGAGGTCTTGCACAGGAGGCCACGATTAGAAGAAATCCTAGAAGGAGAAATTGGGAAGTTTTCAAAACTTATTTGAGATGCAACTTAGAATACGTTTCAGTTCAAAGAATGGCCAAAAGTTAACAGAAGCTGGAATGTGTAGTAAGTGAGATAAATAGGGCGATCTCTGATGCGGATGAGTCGAGCAATGAAGCTCCATGGTGGAGCGAAGAGCTATCAGACCTTCGAAGTCGGGTGAGGAAACTCTTTAAAACTGCCAAAAGAAGGGACATTTGGCAGCAATACATAGAAGTGAGATAAGCCAAACGCAGAAACTTCTGTAACTGCGAGAAAGTAACTGATACTACAGCGTCTGCCAGACTGTATAGAGCGAAGGCAAAAGATGCTAAGAGTATTAAAACATCACTGATAGACAAAAACGGAAAGTTCACAGGAAATGAGAAGCAGAGAGCCTTCCTTTTCCTGAGATCGCACTTCCCAAGAAGCGCAGTGACCAGAAACGAGCCCGAGACAGGGATTAACCACCTTAGGGCAAGTAGGAATGACTGGAAGAAAAAACCGGCAACCTGTATGGGGTAATTCCTGCAGTCATGCAAGCTGGATTAGATAATCTCCTTCCACACCTCTTAAGAATATTTAGAAGCAGTCTAGCACTCGGGTATATACTGGCAAGAAAGATCCCACCTATCCCACCAGTCCTTCAGACCAATTAGCATAGCTTCTTTCGTTCTAAAGACTATCGAAAAGGTTATCGACAATTATATAAGGTCGAAAGTACTGGGAAGAGAACCACTACACTCCAGTCAACATTTGTACAAAGCGGGCAGATCTACGGATACCGCACTGTGGGAGCTGACGGGATGTATAGAGGGGTCTCTTGCCAGTAAGGAAATCGCGCTATGCGTTTTCCCAGCATTCGACAACACTTCTTATGATGCGATTAGAATTGCTCTGAAGAAGAGAAGGTAGTCAGCACAATCACTAAGTGGATGTGCGAGATGCTGACTACCAGAACAGTGGAAACCATAGTCGGTGATGGTGAGCAGAACAAGAGGATGTCCAGAAGGAGGGATAATGTCCCCCATTTCGTGGAGCATCCTCGTATATGAACTACTTCAGCAACTAGCTGAGGCAGGAGCTTATGACCAATGCAACGCAGACGATATAGTCATCGTGGCAAAAGGGAAGTTCGAGGAAGTGTTCTGTGATTTAAATCAAAACGGATCAACCATCACGAGCAGATGGTGCCTAGAAGTGGCAAGAAGGAAGTTGGGGCGAATGCACCCGGTTACCCTTACTGGAGAAGAGATTACTATCAGCACAGATGTTAAATACCTGAGACTGATATTTGATAGTAGACTGCTATGGAATATACCAACAGGCAGTACGGAAAAAATCAAAAAGAGTACGTATGTGTGCAGAATCGTGGGGAGTTTGCCCCAGGATAATGCACTGGATGTACACCATGATAGTTATTCCAATTATTACTTATGGAACAGTGGCACGAGCGAATAGAACCAAGCTAAGCACCACGAGAAGGGAATTGGAAAAAGAGCAGAGGCTGGCCTGTGTTTTAATTACAGGGGCCATGAGAACCTGCCCAGCGGCGGGTTTGAAGGTAATTCTTGGGCTACTCTCACTACTTATAGTGAAAACCAAATTAGGTTTGAGCAAGATAGGCTAATTCATGGACGTTAGGGCACGGGCATTAGTGGAATCACTATCACTAACCAAACAAGTTCCGTTGCCAGCATGCCTTGTGATAACATGCTGCAAAAGCTTGAATTCAAGAAAAACTTTGAAGTCAAAATGAGCACCAAGAAGGAATTCCGATCTGAAACTGAATACCAGATACATCCGGGAGTCATAAAGTGGTATACGGATGGGTCAAAGAAAGCAGAAGGCACGGGTGTGGGAGTACATGGGCTAAGAACCAAGTACTCTAAAGCAATGGGGCAGTACCCGAGCATATTCCAGGCAGAAGTACATGTCATTGAAAGATGTGCTCACTTTAATCTGGAAAGAAACTACGTGGGGCAGAAAATAGTATTCATGACAGACAGCCAAGCTGCGCTAACAGCACTAGATGCATTCCACATCACTTCAAGACTCGTGGAGGTGTGTAGGACGAAGCTAAATAGACTTGACGAAGTAAACAGGGAGCGCAATAGATCCATATGGGTCGCAGTGCTATTCGTAGATACCCCTTTTCATCATCATCATCATAAAGTCCTTATAATGAAGCTTTTATATTTTCCTGAACACCTGATTTCTTTCTTAAAACTCAGAAATTTACTTTTATTTTATTACCAATTTATTGCCATTGTTGGCATGCTTCACTGCCTTTAATTGTTTTGAACTATTCCAATGACAATTATCTGATATTTTATAAAAATTCTTGTTATTCATGGAGATGGAGAAAACGAGTACAAGAACTATTTTCGACATTACATTAATTATCCATTGGGAATTAATCTGTTACTTTATAGTGGTACTCTGTTTGATTTGATGCGAGCACTTCGATTCATTCATTTAAGGTTTGACAAACACAGCCGACGACAACTGCTGCCAAAACCACTGCCACAATCACTTGCCCGTAGTGATAATTAACTGCTAGACCAAAAATAGAAAAACTAATTAGCTTGAAGGTGTAGGCTTGTAAGTGGCGTAAAAGATTCAGATGATATCTATTGCCAATAAGTGATCTCAAAAGCACGTTACTAGGTAACTTAAGGAAAATAAACAAAAATTTGTATTTATTGCAAATACACGTTTGATGAATGCACTGCGATTTACACGTAAATGCCAGTATCTGGTATACTGCAATCATATTTGGCTATAAAATCAAGCGAAAGGGACATTAGTTGAATACTTGAATACTTCTCTGGAATATCTGATGGTAATAAAAAGTGAATTGGCAGCTATACGATAAATGAGGTCTTGTTAATATTTTTTCTATATAAGCATAGCAGACACATTTTGTTTTCCCTGATTAAATTAATCTTTTGGGACCGTTGAAATATAATAATGAAATAATTTTCCATCAGAAATATAAAAATAAATATGTTATCAAATTTTCCTCCACAATTCATAATGGCTAACGTTTCTGATAACCATCTTAAATATCTTGTGGCAAGCGTCTACAATCTCAATCGCACTTGTTCTCTAGGCGGTCTTTGTAGGGAGGCACTATAAAATGATTGTTCCTCGGTCGACCTCGAAGAGAAAATCGAAGAAAACCACGTTGGATGCTCTTCATTCTGGACACATGAACTTGATTATAGGGGGACCACGTTAACTAGCGTACTCGAGGAGGGGTGATGTAGAGGGATCTGGTCACGTAAGGGTTGGAAAATTCTTTGGACCACCGTTTGACAAACCCAAGTTGGCTTTAAGAATTATATCATCAATATGAGAACGGAAGTTTAGTTCCGAGGCGCACAATATGCCGAGGTCACGAAAAGATTGCACGCGGGATATGGGTTGTACGTGGAGAAGGTACGTGATAGGGTAATAGATTGGCATTTGGAGATATTGAGATCTAAGCTATTTTTGAGGCACTAGGTCGAAAAATTGTCTAGGTCTTGTTGAAGGAGATTGGAGTCTTGTGGGTAATAAATGGATTTGAAAAATTTGGTATCGTCAGCGTATATTAAGAGTACGGAATATTTGATGACCCTTTCAAGATCATTTATAGTTAGGATGAAGAGAAGGGGGCCTAGATGGCTGCCTTGTGGAACTCCAGAGGTTGCCAAGAATGTGGACAGATCTGAAGCAAATACTATAAAGACGGTTTTCACATATCCTAAACTTTTGCATAACATCATCATCGTATTCAAGGTTTCAAAAATCTTTGAAAAACTAATTACAAAACAGATTACATCCTATATTGGTGCTCACAACTTATTGTCGCCACTTCAAACTGGCTATCGGCCTCAGCACATTTGTAAAACAGTGATGGATAACATTAGAAACTCGTGTGCCGATTATCATATTACTATTCTTTGCTTGTTGGATTTTTGGAAGGCCTTGACACCATAAATCATGATACTCTTTGTAATAAACTTAGTCAACTCTTTGGTTTTAGAGATAACTCCGTTTAGCTCTTATAAAAGTATCTCTCAAATAGATATCAGAGAGTACTCGTTGGAGATTTTTCGTCTTCTCTTTGTATAGCCACGTTAAGTCCGGTGTGCCACAAGGCTCTATGTTGGAACCGATTCTTTTCTCTATTTATATAAATGACTTAACAGGGGTTTTTCAAAACGGCAAGTTTCACCTTTATGCTGATGACTTTCAAATTTACATTTCGAGGCCTATAGGCGTCTTAGAGGATCTTGTTTGTCGTAATGAAATGAAAATTAAATGTACATCGACCTACTACTACTACTTTTTTCAAATTTAAAAATAAATGAATTCAATTGAATTCATTTGGCACAGATGTAAAAGTCAAAGCATAAGATCAATATGCAGGACAATATTATAGAAAATGACATATGACAATATACAAAAATTCCATCGTTTCTCCCACAAATCTTTGTTCGGACAAAAAATATTTATGTCGAAAAATATCTGATGACAATTTTACCACAAGAATAGCCTGTTTACCTCTTGTCTTCCGAACTGGTCACAATTCTCTTGTACAATGGAATTCGTGAAAATTTTGATTGGAGCGAGCCCAATAAATCAATTGCCAATAGGTCCACATGGCAATCAAAAACAAGATCAAAATAATAAATGTCCAATAACATATAACGAACTTGAATATATTATACAGGCACAGGGAGAACATGTTGAACAAAAAAATCCGTCAAATATTTGAAACCGATTTGCGGTGCGGATACTTTGTAACTAAATTTGTTTTTGTCTGTCTGCAATGTCAACGAAAAATAACTAGAAATGTGGGTAAATGGCGCTTATACAATTGTTTGTTACCATTTTTCTTCAATTGTTGGTTATACTTTTGGACAGAGTGTAGTGAATCGATGATGAAAAACAAAAGACTTAAGCGCGAAACTTGATTTTATTTGTTTGGTTCAATTCGGTTGGTTATTTCTTCTTGTAATGTCTCATAATCATCATCATTATCATATTCAGCTCTACAAGCAGGGTCCCGTCCAGGACTCCTGCTAAAATTCTCTTCACCTATCCCGATTTCAAGCCGATGTCATCCAGTCTCTCAAATAAAATATTTTCTGCGTATACCCATTTGATGTTCGATTATAAACGCAATCATAAAAGCTTATCCGCATAATTCCGCCTTCTTGTCGTTGAAGGTGTTAAAAATGCAACTAGTTTGCAACGCCAGTACAAGAAATTCCATTAAAAATCAAAATCACGAATTAACAATAAACATTTACAACGCAAAACTCCTACGGACGGACGGTACGACATTATGTTAATTGTTTGTTGTCTTCCCGCTTAGGAAAATTTTTCAAATGCCGCAAAATAGCAAGAAGGCGGTTGCGTCTTTAGTGCGGGTCGAGTAGCTCGGTTATTTTTCTTTTAGTTTTGTAGCAATCGAAATCTGCAGTGACAAAACCAAAGATGGTATCGCTTGAATGTTGTCTGTGTATGTGAAAATTCGCGACCAAGCACGACACTCTGGTACTGCTGGTGGGCAATATCTAATAAGCTGTTCAATGAAGAAGCAGCCGATGTTGCGACAGGCACTGTCTGCCATATCTTCAGGCAAATAATTGTAATTTTATTAAAATATTCTCACTAATTGAGCGATGCATTGTGTGCGATCGTTTTGTTGACTCTGATGACTATCGTAATGTGACTATGATTTGCTGTGCAATTTCTTGGACGGTTTAATGGGGACTTTAAGCGAATAAGTTGTAGTAATATTTGACACTTAGATGACAGTAGTTTTTGCTATCAAAGACTTTATTTTTTTAAAGAAACTTATGAATATTTGTAAAGATTAACCTGTGTAGAGTATTACTGAATTACATTTTTTTTTCAAATGCTTTCTCTTATGTGCGTTGTGAGAGCACGTGTAAAGACCACCTCGTTTTCATGGCATGGAAAGGCAATGTTAGTCCAGGTTCATAACAACCTGTAGCACCACTAAAGCAAGTAAGTGGTACATCATTAGAATTTAACATAAAGCATACTTGGAATGCATAGTTTTGTCTATAAACATAGGAACACGCAGCGTTTTGCTTATCGGAATTTGATTTGTCGCATTTGCTTATCAATATTTGCTTTGCAACATTTGGAATTGCTTTTTATCAGTTTGCCTCTTTAAAGTTTGTAATGACGTTTAGCGTACGATAATCACGCTCTTTATCATAATTATATAGAACACTAAATTTATTTCATTCTGATCGTGGGCGACTTTGATCTTAACTGCCTTCTTCCTCCCATGTTGGTGTATTTCACCACAATTCTGCGTCATATTTTGCTCAGTCTGACCCGCTATTCTGCTATTTTGAGCTAAGACATTCCATTGCATCACATAGTTGCCTATAAAACTGTCGCTTTTTGGAAGTGTATTAACAAATCCACTGCCACTTTCATCGTTGGATGATTGAGCCTATTGGTTCTTGATACGTACCCAGGTAAAATTGATCTTTAGAGATACTATTTGGCCAGTATATCGTCAAAATGCTTCGAAAACACTTAACAATGAATGTCTACAGATTTCTTGTGATATTAGTGGTCACTGTACAGGTTCAATCAAGGATCATCAAGGATGATTTGGGTCCCGGGTCACTCGGATGTTAAGGGAAACTTTATGACGGACAAATTAGCTAGACGTGATACGACTCTCTAGCTGCTACCGGAAAGTGCAGAAGTCCTATTGCGACACGGAAAGCGGCAGAAGCAACAACAAATGTAAGGTGGAAGAATACCGACAAGACAGGTTTTGCCAAAGTTGGACTTAAAGCGATCAACTGCGCTTATTTTCCTGCAAAGACGTGAACTAAAAACGGATGTAGGTATAATGACAGGATAATGCCTTCTAGCTAAACACGCTAGAAGGATGGTTGTCAAATATAGTGACTTCTGCAGAAGCTGCATAAACAAGGAGGAAGAAGAGACAATAGAACATCTTGTTTGTTCCTATCCGGCACTAATGCACAGAAGGCACAAACCCTAAGCTAAGCAGTTAATAAATAACCTCCCAGATCTTGAAAACGTTAAAGTGCGAGATATTCTTTGATACATCAAGAGCTCTGAATGGATCCTCTGGAAAAGGGAAATATATAAGGTCCTGTGGTAACACAAAGATAGCTAATGGTCTAAGTGAGCAATTAGCTGCCACCACAAGCTAACCTAATCGATGGATTCAACGTTGGACCGGAACAGACACAGACGTTGGTATATATTGCTCGTCGGTGGAGACTATACTTCCAAGATATTGAAAACTTGCCACTTTCTCTACCGGTTATCCAGCCTGAACCTTAGTCGATGAGTATTTTCACATACTTATCATAGAACGCGGGCACAAGAAGATGATTACAAAGAGCTCAGAAGAGTTCACCGGCGAAATAAAGCAGCCTCGGAGACTAGAACAGTACAGAGAGCAAGGATTGAACCAGGCGCGGAAGTTCTACCAAAGAGTGCGGTATGACGCAATATACACCGCGTTGCACATACTGCAAAGACAAGAAAGATAATCTGACCGCCGACCTCAAAGGCATCTTAGAGCGATGGGAAGAGCACTTTCATGAGTTGCTAAATGGCCAACTAACTGAGGAATTGAAGGCTCCACCAATGACCGAAGACCATACTATGCTGCCGCTACCAAGCATAGACAAGTTAGCAGAGCGATAAATCGGCTCAAAATTAATGAGGCCCAGGGAGAAGATGGGATCCCAGCGGAACTGATAAAAATAGGAGGCTCCACAATACACAAAGCAATTCATGAAATAAGAATGCAGGTATGGGAGGAAGAAGCGATGCCAGAACACTGGCGTAGAGGCATCCTGTGCCCCATACATAAGAAAGGAGATATCACAACATGCAACAATTGTCGTGGTATTACGTTGTTGAGTACCACGTATAAAATTTTCTCCTCTATCCTTCAAGACAGTATAGCCCTTACGCTAAAGTCATCATTGGTCCATACCACCACAGGCAATTCAACAACTGAACAGATTTACACCCTTAGGCAATGAAAAAATGCCTAGAGTTTGAGAAAGTGATCCGATACTATGACGTAACGGCGAGAAGAACAATCCGCTATAAGTCCATTCAGTTACTTTCTTCCGCAGACGATATTGACATCGTTGGTAGAAACCGAGGAGCTATACACAGGAAGCTTTCATCCAGATTTCTCTCTCTGTCTCTTTTCCTTTTACTTGGCCTTTCATCCTTCGTGTAAATTTCTTCATGGTTCCATTTCCGACAAATGTCTCACAAACGTCCGAGAGTAATAACTGGTCATGGAAAGGTTCTCAAATCGCCTTTCGAATATAGCATGAAGTTGAATGTCCCTGTTATTTCTGTGCACAAATATAAGACGCCTAATACGAATGGTCGCAAAAAGCTATTACCACAATAGTCTGTTACACCAAATGTTATTATTATTTAGGCACACGTAGTTCTCCCGGATATTAACCATAAAATTTTGAAAATAAAACGTTGTCTGCCCCTGTCACAAAGTTGAGTTCGGACCTGTTTGCATCTTATCACAATATGGACAGGTCTAATGAACTTAAGTACTTAACACGTATTAACTCATTAACAAGGAAGCATAAGTACTTTGTGAAATGAGTTTGGTAACGTGACGCAACAAAGTAAACTCGTTGTTAGTTTTCTACCCCACGGTGCAGTGTTAGGTTTGGCGAAATCTGCTGCTCTTTAATGGCTAAACACAACGACCACATTCTAGCATTGAAACATCTCAAGCACTGCTAACAACTGCACCTTATCAGCCTGGGCTTAACAAAATTCAATTAGCATAAAATATCCTTGCAGACCATTTTGATAAAAACCGTACGGCAAGCATACAATTTATTTGCCATATTTTGATGGCATGATAACGAATATACACGTAATGACTGGCTAGCGTCAACTGTGTCGGATGCAGTGGTAATTAGAAACACCACCATTACATGAAATCAGGTGGCTAACAACGCTTAATGCATATTTCTATTTCTATCTGTCTGTTTGTCTGTCGTTTTTAAGTGTCACTGTCTGCCTGTGTCCGGTTCCACAACTTTAATTTGATATTGGAACTACTTTGCAATTAATCCTGTAAATACCTGAACAGGATGACTTCTTACTGATGATTATTAATGAAACAAAACTAGTTTGCTTCTAAAATCGTTCTTTTTTTTTTCTTTCTTAAAAATGTGATATGCGTGTGTAACTGTGAAAGTCCTAAGATAACAAATCGCAATCGTATCCATATCGATCTCGAGGTTTAAATCAGAAACTGACAGCACCAGGATTTCCGCGCGTAATTTCATCTGCGATTTGAATCGTAAGATTTATTGCGTTGGTTGAGAGAGTGTGTACGTTAAAGAGCATTGCATTGATTAGATAAGCTGTGTGTTTGTGTGTGCTTTTATGTGTGAGTAGGACATTTTAAAATGTGAACTTAATTAGTAAGATTAGTATTAGATAGAGTAGTCGAATACTTTCAAATCAGTAAAGGCTTACATTCTTATCTGCTGGTAGGAGCGATCTTTTTAAAATAAATATAAATAGGAGATTAATTACATAGGAGCTCAATTTCTTAATAAAATAGGAGCATAAGTAATAAATAAAATAAACAAAAATGTTGCTGGCTTATGCTGATTCAAAAATGTTGCTAATACCTTACGCTTAAATGATAAAATAATACATGTTGTTTGCTCTACATTACATTCTTTGCGTCTCTTAAAAGTATTTCAGTTTCGTCTCTCTATCTCTCTCTATCTCTCTCTATCACTCTCTCTCTGTATCTGTATCAATTGTTCATTTTTCTATTCGTGTCTTTTTAAAACAACAAAAAAGTGCCAATATGTATACAAAATCGTTACTGGTTGACTTAAATGTTGCAGAGCAAAGTGATGCAGACCACAATGTATCGAAGCAAATCATGCAAAATGTTGCAGTTCGTCGGCGCAGTGTCTTAGTGGAAAAGCGCATGGCTACTGAGCAGGGTTTCGTGGTTCGAATCCCAGTAACGCCAAAAGTATTTTTCACGGTGTCCCACCTCTCGCGAATGGGTGACAAACGCTCCGAGACTAATAACATTTCACGGAATTCGCCGTTCGCCTTCCTATCAGCTAATCAAGGAACTGAAAAATATTGTAGACCGTATCGCTTAAACGAAGTCAGCCTTTGAAATGTTGTTGGTGATGCAAATGCTATTACCTTAAACACCAAACTTTTTCTAGTCCAATTGTGGGTCAGTGCTGTTTTATGAGTGCAGCACTTGGAATATGACCACCATTTTAAAAAAAAAGGTTGATGAAAACGTTAAATATGCTTGGCCCAACCCAATTTGAAATGGACAGCTATCCGAAAAAATGGGTTATAATTCTATAGGCACAACCATTCAACTGCGAAAATGACAGAACGCATCAGTTAATCGTAATAATTTAATAGAAAATTAGGCAAAAAGTAATGTAAGCCGATAACTTAAAAGGTCGTCTGAAGAGTTGGAGAGAGAGAGAGAGAGAGAGAGAGAGCTGAAACTCATTGCCAGAAATCGCATACGATAGGCATATATAGTATAATATCTTGGATTTATATGGCGGTACAGGATACCTGTATATTTAGACTGTAATGATACATCAGAGTTCAGGTAACTTTCAGAGGAATTCAATGTTCAACTAATATTTTGTTGATTGATACGTTCTTAAAAATAATCAGCTGGCACGTCCAAAGGAAAATTTCTGGACAAATATGGTAACAGGAAAACGAACTTTTTTTTCTGGAAAAAAGTCTGGAAAGTAATCATCTTCATTTCGACATCAAACGGATAGACAACTAGGGACAGCATCTTCTCTTCTCATATATATCAAATTGCTGATCCAATCATAAGCTCTATACCACACGAAGCGTCGTGGAATCAGTGGAAAAGTTACCTGACAGACTAAATTTGAGAACCTGCTAGTGGGTCCCCGATGTGCACAAAGTACAACTTCCTTGCCTGCTGCTGCCTGCTGCCATCAACATCATCTTCATCAGCAGAATTGCACTTCTGCACAACTTCTCTGTATCATCACCAACTGGACGTACGACGTACTAGGATTACTTATTACAACTTAGTCTGGTCTGGGTCTATCGTCGTTCGTACGTTTTTCATTTATACGCCATGTGGGATTACCAAATCAGGTGACAGCAGCAGCAGAAGACTGCAGTGTAAGTATGGAGTTTCAGTTGTTCAGATTTTCATTTTTCGAGACCATAAAGTAGCTTAGGTCTATGATGTATAATGATACTTTAACCTGTAGACGATGTGTGTATGTGCGTTTTTGAGTGCGTGTGCCATGCATTGCTCTTATCAATTATTTATGTCAGAATTTTCTGCCAAGTCATATAAATTATTGTTAGCAACTTATGCAGGAAGATGTAAAGGAAATATGTAATACAAAAAAGGAACAATGCGACGAAGCATCAGGAAGATGAAATATTTCGCATCTCTATGCGGATATAGGCAATTTATTTAGATACTAGCTGTTCCCGGGGGCTTCACTACCCGTACACATGAACCCCCGGGATTGAGGTGGTGTACTATAGTCTAAAACATTCTGCCACCTGCCAATAATATACATTGCATTTAAAATTTCATAAACATCGTTTTGTAAATGTGGCTTATATTGACATTTTACATTTCACGCCCCAAGGGAGGTGGAAGGGGGTGGGTGTACTGTAGCCTATAACCATCCTCCACCTGCCAATAGTTTTTACCGTGGTGATGCTTTAATAAATGAAAACTCATTTTTCCCTTCTTTTTTACAAAAATAATTTATCGGTTTTCGACCATGCATCGACTCTGGAATACCTACTCATCGATATTCATATTTTATATAAAATCGCTTTATCAGCATAGTGTATGTATGTACGTATATAATATATGACCGACCGCGTCAAGTGTTTTTGGGTTCGTTTGCCTATACTGCTGCGTTGACATATTTGTTTCCACAAGCGAACGACCTTATTATTTCATTACCATTTCCATGAGCCACTTACTCAGAGCAATGCACGGAAAGGGTAATTAATGTTCTAAGCGGCCGGCGCTCATTTGCCCATGATTGCTTATTTATTGCTTAGATTGCATATTCATTTTCATAGGCGAACGACCGCCGGTCATAAATTATGCTATTGGAGATTTTTTATATTTTTTGTTCCCATATACCGAGTGTGCCATTAATTAATACGTAGTACTGATTTGTGTATGCTTTTACTTTGAGAGGCACTAGAGTCGATGTAGGGTCAAAAACGTTGTATGCTTTTAGGCATGTTATTTATGTGGTCGCTGGTGCGATCCCTCACACCACATGAGAAGTGAAGGGTCGTTCTTAAAAGTTATAATGAGAAGCTGAAAGTTCTGTTGTCAGCAAAAGAGTGAATTGGATTAGAAGTAATGGACTGTTCTGTTCTGTTCTGTCCCCGACACTCTCATTTTTCATTTTTGTTAATGATGAGAAAGAGTGTCGGGGACAGAACAGGGCCCTGGGGAAAGCCAGAATTTACCTGATGTATTTTAGACTTGAAACCATCCAAAACAACTTGAGTTGAGCGGTCCAAAAGATAGCTTCTAATCCTATGAAGCAGTTTTTTATCGACTCCATAAGCACGCATTTTGGACAAAAGAGCTTGATGCTAAACTCTGTCAAATGATTTGGAAATATCGAGTGCAACAGCTTTGCTTTCACCAAATTGATGCAAACATCGGTTCCACTGTTCGGTGAGATATACCACCAAATCACCAGTGGATCGTTGCCTACGAAATCCGTACTGCCGGTCACTAAGGATTTCGTTGGTTTCAAGATATTTCCTGAGCAGAAAAAAGTATGGATGTAAGTGCTATGGGTCGGTACGAAGAAGGAGACGACGGCTCACCTATTTTGGGGTATGGGCTGGACAAAGGCTGTTTTCCAACTTCTCGGGAAGAGTTCAGAAGAATAGGATAAATGGAAAAGCTTACGTAATGATAATGCCAACTTGGAAGAATACCTCTTCAGAACTAATGGGGAAATACCATCTGTCCCAGCGGATTTGTGAGTGCTGAGATCGTTTAAAACTCTATTTTAAACTCTAGCAACGGCATGAGTAGGAATACAAATCTGTCCAATATAGTGTTCAATACTCGGAGGTGCAGGCGGCAGTAATAAACAATCTGGAAGCGTGGAGCTAACTGCAAAATGCGCAGCAAACAGATTGGCTTTGTCTTTAGAGTTGACAACTGGAGTGTAATTATAAATGAGCGTTGGAATTGACGACGAGGCTGTATTTTTGATTCTTTTCACGAATGAGCAAAAATTGTTACTACCTTTGGGACATTGTAGTATCTTTTGCTTCAATTTTTGGTCGTAGGCGAAGATGAGCATTGCAATCATTTCTGGATCGTTTAAAATTAATTTGGTTTTCTTCAGTAGGGTTTACTTTGTAAAACCGAAAGCATACTTCTCTAATCCTAGAAGCCTCTTTACAGCTCGAGTCATACCATCCATCCTCCTTTGGTTTGACAGACTTATTCCTGAAAGAGATAAATTCTTTTATACCAATAAGGATGATGTTTTTGATCGCATCAGCACCGGCATCCACGTTGCTATCGCGAAAAATAGCGACCAGTTGATTCTCCCAAAGAAGTTGGTTAGGCCGTCCCAATTGGCTTTCTCGTATGCCAATGATGGCATTTTGACGATGCGTAAGTCGAGCAGTGCGTTACTTTAACGATGTGTAGGTCGAGGGATATGAAGATCTGGGCGATACGTAAATCGAACGGTGTACTACTTGAGCGATAGTCTGCGAATCAGGACGACAATATGAAGACAAGGGGATTCGTGGCAGTATGCAGTGACATTTTTTCAACACTATGATTCACTTCCAAAAAGGGTTTATGAAGTTATCTAAGTTATCTAAAAGGGGATTTATGTATGAATGTTTTTTGCTAGATAGAACTTACTAAAGGGTTTACTGTCAAATGAGCTGTCAAAATGCGATCACTGTTTTACATTTGCATGTAAATTATAATGAATAGATTCACGATTGAACAACGCTACCAAATTATCCAAATTTACTTTGTAAATCAGTCGTCGATTCGCGCAACTTACAGACGACTTTATGATTTTTATGGCGCACAAAATCATTCATCTGAGCAAGCCATAATCAATCAATCAACCAACCAATCAACAAGAGACCCTACAGACTTCATTAAATCCAGAGGAATGCACCGTTTGCAGTTTACACGCAGTTTACACGGTGGTGGCATAATCGGGTTCAAAAATAACTCCGGAGTTCGCTCTATAGCAAATAGAGATCATTACCACACCATGATCAATGATTTTTAGTTTGAAAATATGGATGCCATTGATCCGGATGAGACGTGGTTTCAACAGGATTGCGCCACGTGTCATATGGCAACGGTAACCAACGACTTATTGAAATCAAAATTTGGCGCAAGTTAATTTCGACTTATGAATACTTCATCCATCATCCTTCAGGAAGTTGTTAACGGATCATTTGATTCGGGAAACACGCACTCGACCAATTGATTCCAACTCGAAGAGACTTTTGGACAAAAGGAGGATTTAAAGTGCTGGGTTCTACGTGAAAAAAGTTTTAAGGCAAATCTATGTTGATTGGTCCTTAAACGAGTGTTTGCGTTACTGACAAAAGGACTTAGAACTAGAGAACTTATTTCTAAAGAACATTTACCGTTGTAAAATTTGTAGAAAACAGATAAAGCTCCAACAATACTTCTATGCTCCAAAGAATCAAGAGATGAAGTAATGGTTACATCGTTTATCAAACGGATAACTCTATTTTGAATTCCATTAAGATAAACCAAATGCGATCTTCGAGCCCCACCCCACACAAATGAATTAAATTCTAAAATTGGTCTAACATAAGATTTATATAATCTTAATACTTCAGAGGGGCTGAAGTAAAAGTTACAACGTCTTATGAATCCCAAACATTGACTCGCTCTTTTTGAGATTTCATAAATATGTTCCTTCCAGGAAAGATCACTAGATACTTTTAAACCTAACAACTTCAGTGAATCTAATCTCGCAATAGGGGTACCATTAATAACAGGTGGAACATAATGTTGAGTTGTCTTTTGAGAAAAAAGACAAGACTGGAATTTATTTGGGCTAAATTCTACTCTATTAGAAATGCCCCAATCAAGAATGATTTCAATATTAGACAGAATAGTCAAATTCATTAATTCAAGCGAGAATTGCATTCTTTTTGACTGACATACTCAATGGAACCCGATAGTGTTGTATCATCAGCAAATGAATGTATATCACATGTTGTAGAAGACAACAGGTTGTTGATATTTATATCAAGAAGAGCGTGGGCGACAAGGATGACCCTTGAGGCACGCCAGCATTGATCCCATGTGACGCTGAAGATATACCAATTAATACAACTTTTATTTTACGGTTCCATAAATAATTCTCAATCCATGTAATGAGAGAGGAGTGTAAGTTCAGCGCACGAATAAGACAATCATGCCATACTATCATATCTAAGGAAACAACGCTTGATTCACCTAGGTTTTCAATGCTTCGCTCCAAACAATGAGTCATGCACGTCATTAGTTCAACTGAAGAGCGATTTTTACGAAATCCATACTGCACATCGGATAAAAGAACATTCGAATCCAGATAGTTCATTAGTCTGAAATAGATTCCATTACCTTCGATAGAACTAGTTCGTAGTTCGTAGTTCGTAGGTGCGGAACGGGTTGAATATTTGCTATTTTCCAAAATGATGGAAAAACACCTGTCTTCATTGAGAGATAAAACAATTTGCTAAGCGGTTTTGCCAAAGTATGATGCCAACGTTTCAATACTAATGGCGGAATATACCGTCGGGGCCAGTCGCTTTATTGGGGTCAAGTTCTTTCAGAATCTTTGAAACAACCCGTTTCCGGAAATAGATTTTAGACATACCTGGGCCTAGATTTGGAAGAATTGGGGGGCTTTGGTTAGTTAAAGGAAGGGTAGACGAACCAGCGAACGAACGACCACGCTGTGCTAACCATTTTAAGGGTGCAAGCCCCTTAAGTGTATGTACATTTTAATAAAAAAAAACAATTGACGCCTTGGAGGTCAACATTGTTTATCTTATTTGTGACATACGACCTGAATACTCGTACTTTAATAAGTAGCCCAAAATTGGATGTCCAGCTGCCGTGGCCATATGACCGAAATTATTTTCAAATATTAATGCCAAACGAATAAAACAATTTGATTAGAAATAAGTTTTTTGTGATATTTTTTGCAATTTCAATTTATATCAGGCTTAAAAAAACGCCCATTATTTGTTTCAGAAAAACTCTGGAACACTTTCTCTAGTATCGTTACAACACTCCTAACAAAGTCTATGGGTTGGTAAGGGATGACAATTCAAGATTATCAAAAACGACCGATAGTAGTGTTGAATGAATAGTTTTTAGGTCCGATGAGATGAAAAGTGACAGTAAGATACTCCTTACACCCCAAAGAGTGAGCAGGAGTGAGTTATTAGCGTAGAATATATAGTTGTCGGAGTCGCTTCTAGGGGTGGTTTGTGCGTTTTTGTTCGACATTGACTCTTTTTTGGAAAAAGCACCAAAAAACAGCTTTAAAGACTTTGTTGACCTCCACAACCTCTGATCGTACGAATAGTGTCCATAACTATTCAAGTGACGCGGAGTGTATTTCCTTAGTGTGCTTTTTTTCTCCTTTTTCACGCACCAAACCAAAAAAGAAAATCAATAAAAAAAAAAAAAACATCTCGCTCTCTTCAACATCTCGTCGTTGCAAAAACGATAACCATAAATATATAGGAATAAATAAATTCGATCGCGCTGCGTTGCTGCGTTTAGTAATCCTGATTTATAGCCACCCGTGGCTAGGAACACAATATCTACGTCGGGGATGTCATGTCACAGATAGCTTAGTTGCATTTCTAACAATAGACAGATTTTATTTTTATTGCATTATAATATCAACTTAAATTATTGAACGGTTACGTTGCGGTAGCCTATCGCGAGCCATAATAATAATTTCTGTAAGTGCAGATATAGGCAATTTTATGCGAGTGTCCACATATTAGCAACGTCTCTCTAGCTTATTAGCAGAACAGCAAGAGGTACGTACGTACCTCTTTGGCGGAGTGGACATCAACATCAAGCGTGAAGTATCCACGTTTGTGTGAACGGAAATTATTCGCCACCATTTATGAATCTTTCTTTATCGCAAAAGCAGCAGTGGAATAACCATAAAATTCGTAGAGGTTTTAAGTGAAAAACATTTAGAATTATTCCGATCTTTAGATATGGTAGATATGGTATGGCTTGTGAAATCAGGAAATTATGTATATGTAAGTTTGTACCTATATGCAGGAGTAATGTCGCTCAAAGTGTTGTATGTACCACTTCAGCAGCTCACTCCCTTCACTGCACCACTAACAGCGATTTACCTGACAAATTACAGACATATTATGCTTTAAAATGTCCTTTAATAGAAAAATAATGATATTCCCAAAACTTGTTTGCGCAATCTTGCAAAGGCGATAGCAGTTTTCTTCCTCATCTTGCTCTGGCTTGTGGTTTTTTATATAAACTCTTCCTAAAATGTTCGATATTGTCGTCCGCCTGCAATGTGATTTCTAATCTGCTTCATGCGCTTTAAAAGATACATACATATCTAGAAGATACTCGTGATACTGAATTTTTTTTAGTTTTTTTAATAAAACTTTGTTAGGATATTGGATATTTGGCAATGTAGTTTGTCTTCTTGTACTTCTTCAATCCTCATTTGATGTTAGGAGTCGGGGTGGCCTGGGGATACCCATTTTCTCCAATGATTTCGGTCCTGGCGCTCTATCTTCTCATCTCTGCCAGGGTTTCTTATTACAGCTTGCTGTAAAAATCGATTTAAGAAAGCTGTAGTCAGAAGCCTCAAATTGTCATATCGTTCTTGCAGAAGAATAATTTTCATTATTCTAAGTTAAGTTTTTCTGCTTCTCCCGACAGATTGGTCTTCAGGTACCCCATCTTTTCGCACTCTGCCATTGATTGTTTGTCCACCATTTGGATAAATAAGTTGTGGAATTGTTTCCATTTAAGAGTGTCTCCATTGAATTTAGCCAGAACAGTTTGCGGTTAATTCAAACGAGTTGTTTGCTATTGTGTTTGATTGTGATTGTTGCGGTACAGCGCAGTGGTCGCATTCTTCTAGAGTTTCTTGGACGATAATTTCCATTTTAATCTAATTTGTCATGTCGTGGCCATTCATTTGTGAGCCGTCACTCATGTCCCAGATGTTGTCTTGAAGGCGTTCAATTTGTAACCAAAAGTTTATGATGGTCTCTCTTTTCAACTTCGAAAACTGCTGTGATGTCGCTTGAGATTCCTGCAGGCTGTCCAGAGTACGCCTTCATCAAAGCTTCTTGCCGTCTGAACATGCATATATAACCATCATTTGATATATGGTGTTGTGCAGTTGCGTTATCTTGTTATTTAGAATCTGATAAAGCTTTCCTTGTTGTCTCTGGTGTAATATCATCAACTGCAGCTATTTGAAGTGACAATAAACGCGTTCGATTGGACTGAATTAATTGAATTAATAGCTGTATCTGAAGTAGCAGAAGTGAACAGAGGCTATTCGATTGACAACTCTTCATTTCAGTTAAAAATTGGGCGAAATTGGGCAACTGAAGTAAGTGAAGAGGTATTTTGCTCGTGTAGGCACTTCAGATGAGTAACATTGACATTTATTGAAGTGTATTCTGAAGTGAAGAATACCAATCGAACAATCTCTTCACTTCAGTAGCTCAATCTAAGTGAAGAGTCGCTCAATTAATTGAAGTGAAGAACTGTACTCTTCAGTCTAATCGAACGCGGCTAATATATGCATCTGAAATTCGTCTCTGTAGTGACTACGAATAATCTTTATTAAATTCTCTATATTAACTTCACTTGCCCATGGGTCGTCGGTCGTCGGTCGGTCGTCGGTCGGTCGTCGGTCGGTCGTCGGTCGGTCGTCTGTCGTGGATTCTTGCGATCAATTTTTAACCCACTTCCCATGGCCCGATTTTATTGAAATTTTGCACACATGTGTATTTCCGGAGACAACACTTTCTATTAAATTTTGAGGCCCCTCGGGCTGCGGGGTCGGGGGGCTCCCAAACAAAAATTTTAAAAAATTTACCCGATTTTCTTCAAATTTTACACACATGTGTATACCCAATAAACAAAAATGATCTGAGCTTTTTCAATTTTAACATCTGATGTCAAATGTTTGTTTCGATGATTTTCTTCTACAATAAAAAAAAATGGCCCAGGATCGAGGGGCTCCCATATCAATTTCTGCGATTAGAGAATTTAGATGAAAAATTTTAATTTTTATGGGTTTTTTTTTTTTTATTTATTTTATAAAGTTCACACGCTCAAGGGATTTGCACCCTTATAATGCTTAGCACAGCGTAAGCGTTAGGAAATTAGGGAGTGGAAAATATGAGATGTCTATGCACGCGTGTCTTAAATGACTGCAGATCATATAAATGCAGAAACACAGTATCGGGCAATTAATATTGGTTCGAATTTCCTCAAGATTTCAGATGAATTTTCAACTTTTTCCAACTTTTACTGCTAGGGTATTGCAATTTATATCATCTTTTGAAAATAAGAAAGGGTACCGGGCTGTCTGGGCGTAGGAATTAGTTCCGAAACCTTATGGAATATGTTTCTATGCATACTCTTATGTCCATCATGCCAGACCTTATTCTGGTCTGATTATCGTTAGGCACAACCAGTGTACAATTTTCGAGCTCTGCCCCATGATTTATCAAACGCTCTTTTACATTGAATAAAGGTAAACTGAGCTTTGGAAATTCTTGATTCGAAGTGATATCTTCCACTTCATATTGCAATCTAGAATTACCCCTAGATATTGCTCCATACTGATTCTTAATGATGCTAAAAACGACTCACAGTCAATGGCTATCGGACTGTGTTAACTTAATATTTTTGAGATATACGTTGACTTGGAGCATATGCTATGCCATCATCACATTAACCTCTATAAGTAGGGGCTGATCCTGGCCTTTCACAAAAAATCTCTACACCGGTCACGATTTCGAGCGGATATCATACAGTTTGGCACCCAGAAACTCTGAACGCCCTGGTCTATTCCATTCTTCCAGCATGTGCTTGGCCTCCCTCGCTGTCGTGTCCCATAAATTCTACCGGAAAGGAGCAGTATTGGCGTTCTTTCCACCGGATACTACCAAGCCTCCCTTGGGAGGCATTATGTGTGCGATACAAAGAGCTGTGTACTGTCGCGTTTCGTTTTTTCCTTATTATCCGGCAACGCTCGTAGATCGTGGACGCCGTGGCTCAGGGGATAAGAGCATGGAATTCTGAGCAGGTTGTTCGTGGTTCGAATCCCAGTAACACCAAAAGTATTTTTCACGGTGTCCCACCTCTCGCGAATGGGTGACAAACGTTCCGAGAGTAATAACTTGTCACAGAAAGCTTCTCAATTCGCCGTTCGTATCCGGCATTAAATTGTAGGTCCCTCCATTTGTGTGCAAAAATATACATCCTCAACACAAATGGTTGCGAGAAGCAAGGCCTTGGACCGCAATGGTCTGTCGCACCGAATATTAACGCTCGTAGATCTGCTCATTTAGAGTTTCCGAATCGTCCTTTCCCACATATGGGGCCAACAAATCTTCACTCGGACGCGGTTAAGAAGTCAGAGTGCATCTTGCTAAGTACCCAAGTCTCGGATCCATATGAAAGTACTGATATGAGCATTGTCTTATACATCAGAAGCTTGGAAGCTATGGATAAGTTCTTGGACTTAAAGAGTCTTGCCAGACTATATGTAGTAGGCCTTGTTGGCGTTAGGTGACCGTGAGCGTATTTCCATATAGTTAAGGATTGCACAACTCCGTATACGCGCTCCACTTACGTTTATCGCCAATATTGGAACTTCTGCTCACAGTCTTGCACACCAAGTACTTTGTTTTGCAGCCACAGATTTCTTGCCACCCTCTCGACCTTCTTGACAGTTACTACGTTTCTGCCGATGATATCAGTATTGTCTGCGTAAGCCAGTATTTGGATGAACTTATAGAGGAATGTTCCGTTCCTCTTGCCTCAGAACTCAAAACTCTTTCTCAAAACTTTAGTCTTTCTTGGAAATTTGCTAGCATCATTGGATAATATCCCATAGTGTTTAGAATCGTTTCAACCATCCAAACTATCCATTTACAATCGATTTGATGGAGAAGCGCAAACCAATCTTTCGCCCAGAACCATTCAGAAGCTACACAACGTTACTACCGTCACCGTCATGTAACATGACAGTGATATATTTGCAAAGCTTCTGGATGAACATCAAACCTATATGAATCGGAGAATATTCCTCGACATTGTTGCAACTTTCTATTCACTCAACACGCTCTGAAGGCACAGAAATAAACTTGTACCCGAGAAGCAAAAAAGAACATAGTCAGAACAAGGCGTATATGCCTTTATTATGAAATACGTCCCGCCATAAGTGCAAAATAAATAATTCCTTTCCAGACTTTACGCCACCGACAGTCATATGCATAAGGAGCGCTCATGCGATAAGAGTTTGCGGCTTAAGTTGGACCATATTCCTACCCTTTCCTTCCGCAGACCATGCCGTCATAGTATTTTATCTTTGTCCGGCCAACCGTTAATAGATAATTCCCATGTCCCGCTACAGGCACATGCGCGGACAGCTAGAAAAGACAATTTGACGTGCCACTGGTCCGGTGTTAGATGGGTTTTTCACATGCGATGGTTTCGCCAAAAAAGAATAATGGTGATCATGCATTGGAATTGCAGGAGTCATGTAAATGTTGCCAGCCAGGATCTTGTCGGAATTTATGTTGTTGCGTATAGGATTTTAAATTAATTGTCTTGCGGCGCATCGCCTGGAGAAGGCATCAACTGAACGGAACGAGCACACACTCGCTTAAGGCGTATGATGCTGAACCTTTGTGCGCAGTTTAGTGCGAGGTGGTAACTTCGGGCACAAATGAATTGAAGTTATGATTGATGGCGTGAATATCATGTCTTGACCACCGAAAGGCAACATGGCAGCGTTAAACCGACAAAAGTAGGCGACTAACGCGGAAGATGTCAGAATATCAAATAAAAAAAAAAATTGCATTCCATTTCGTACGTGTGGATCGCTCGGCACCTTTTAGGACAGAGTGTGAGGTATTAGGCTTTTTATCTATTTGTTGGCATTCTTGTGAGCGCACCTTGGACTTTTTGTTGTCGAGCATCCATCCTAAGTACATTGTGCTTTTGCATAACGTCTATAATTTTACCTTTTTATTCTTGAACACGTTTAACCCATAACAAGCGGATATTCGGTTGCCCGTTTGCATACACTCGTGCGCTTAAGTGTTCATTATTTCTACATTTATTGTTAAATTAGTAATGCAAATTGATTTGCATGCGGATCTATATTTACATCTTTATAGATGGGGAAGGAGGAGTTCTGGAGAAATTGCTTTGAAATGCAAGTTGCGAATTGTTGAGACCAAGTTTCCAACTTAGTGTAGAAATAAAGAAATGATAGTGTGTGTAGGTAGAAAAGCAAACAAGTAAGGGCGAAGAAACTTAAAAAATTGAATTGTTCATATTTTAAATGCTTTTATAATAACTTGCCTATGTCTTTCTGTCTTTCTGGTCTTGGGTTGGTCCTGCGGTAGCTTTGATGTGTATTGAGGTTGTTTTAAGGGGGTTTTGAGTGGAGTTTTAAGGAAGTGTTAAGAGGTCTTTAAGGGGGTTTAAAGGGTCTTCATGGGGACCTTTGGTGGGTCTAACGGAGGGTCTTAAGGTGATCTCGAACGGATCTTTACGTGGTCTTGAAGTAGTCTTATGGGGGGCCTTGAGGGGGTTTTAAGAGGGTCTTGAGGAGGGGTCGTGAGGGGGTTTCGGGAGGGTCTTGAGTGCGATTCTTGATGGGGTTTTAATGGGGGTCTTGAGTAGGTTTTGATAGGATGTTTAGTGTGTTATTGAGAAGGTCTAAGAGGATTGAGTTTTTCTTGAGGGGCCTTGGGGGAGTTTTGAGAAGGTATTTTGTTGCGTCTTTAGGAGATCTTAAGAGGGTCTACAGGAGATCTTTAGATGGTCCTGATGGGGTCTTGCGGAGCTCTTAAGAGGGTTTTAAGGGATTCTTGAGGAGACTTCAGGAGGACTTAAGGGTATATTTAGGGGCTTTTCAGAGGGCTGTGAGTAGAGTCTTGAGGGGTTTTTGACGGAGGTCTTGACAGGGGTCTCCAGATGGTTTTAAGAGGAGTTTTCAGGGGGTCTTAAGGGGGTTTTGAGGATATTTTGAGAGAGCTCTAGGTGGGATCTTGCGGGGTTCTTGAGGGGCTCTTAATAGGGTGTTTAGGGATTCTTAAGGGGTTTTGGGTGGTCTTGGGGTTTTTTTTAGAGAGGTGTTTAGGTGGTCTTTAGTGCGGCTTACGGGGGTTTTAAGGGATTCTTTAGGGGGTGTTTAGGTGGTCTTGAACGGCTCTTATGGTGGTTTTGAGAGGGTTGTGAGTAGAGTCTTGAGGGGGTCTTAAGGGGTATTTAGGTGGTCTTGACGGGGGTCTTGAGGGTATTTTAAAAGAGTCTTGATGGGCTCCTAAGAGGGTTTTAAGGTATTCTTAACGGGGTCTTTACGGTGTCTCGAGAGGGTTTTGAGAGGGTTTTGAGGGATTCTTGAGGGGGCTTTGAGAGGATTTTGAGTGGGGTTTTGGAAGTGTTTTGTTTTGTTTTGGTCTTGAGGGAATATTGGGGGGGATGTGAGGCGGTCTTGAGGTTGTTTTGAGGGGAGTCTTGAGGGGTTCATAGGTGGGGTCGTAAACTGGTCTTGAGGAAGTATTGATATGTGTCGTAACGTGGTCTTAACTGGGCCTTGAAGGATCTTCATGGCGGTTTAAGATTGATTTAGAGGGGAATCTTGGAAATGTGGAATATTTAAGGCTCATTTAAGGTTTAAAAGCAAACAAATAAACAAGGTCAGTCCGGTGGCGTGATGCTGTTCGGGCTGTCGCGTGCTTTTCGCACTAACTTGTTGGCTGCACTGCGTTGATACAGGGTGAACTCGGTTAAAAGAGACTCAAATGCTTAGCGTGGGGCTTTGATTTTTGTGCTTTTTTTGAGCCTCAAATATTCCAGATTTCTATTATATTTCTTTTCAGTTTTTATTATAGGAGCGCAACATTTTTCTCACATAACAATTTGTTTGATTAGTTCAGCATTATTGCCATTTTACATTCTTCCCCGGCACTCATTGGGTAGCTACTATTTCCAAAGAGCCGGTAACAAAAGTGACTTACTCAATGCTTTCTACAATAATGTTAACTTACATCCATATCGGGGTTAGGATAAATAACTCGGAATTTTAAAAGACGTAGATAAAAGCGCAGTTTCTTCCAAAGCACGACCAATCGATGCTCAGCGTG
Source organism: Nephrocerus scutellatus (assembly GCA_947095585.1). NCBI lineage: Eukaryota > Metazoa > Arthropoda > Insecta > Diptera > Pipunculidae > Nephrocerus > Nephrocerus scutellatus. Next base: position 113,898,369 of record OX352763.1, read on the forward strand.
AGTATGTAATTTCTTATGGCTGTTATACCAACTTACAAAAAAATCAGCACGAATTGTTTTCAATGCTGAGCTTATATGATAGCGGTGAAGATCAATAATTTCAAATGTTTGGTACGAGTAAAGATGATTAGTAACATCAATCAACGTGAAGTAATTCCTATACTTGTCGGTTCATTTATACGAACAAACATAGAAAGATAAGAAGGGAAGGGAGTCTTTTGCAAATATCAGAATGTAATTTTTTCGCTCTGTAATTGAAAATTTCGTTATGTTTTTGTTAAAAAGCGCTTATCATTGTTGTTGTTAAATTATGCCAACCCAACCTGCAATTTTGATGAAGAAACAACCAACTTTCGTTTAATTGAGTTTTACGTTTTCGTCTTTGAATCTTACTTGAACTTTTATATAATTTACGCACCTTTATATACAATTTCAATAACATACAATGCACAGGCGAATCGCCTAGGCAGGTTCACTCTTTTGTTTTGTGGCAATGCTAGCGGTGATTTTAAGTGCAAGCCACTTCTCAACTATTAGTCTGACACACGCTTTAAAAAATATTAGAAAGAAAGGGCTTCCTGTAGATTGGAGGGCAAACTTAAAGGCTTGGATGAACTTACCGCTATTTACTGAATAGTTTAGTAAAATCTTTTATTCAGAAGTTGAAGGCTACCTTAAGAAGCAAAACCTAGATTTTAAAGTGCTGCTTATTCTCGATTATGCGCCAAGTCATCCTCAAGCCTAAACACTACATCAATAATTCAGCCAATAGACTAAGTAGTCATTGCTACATTTAAGAAAATGTATCTACGATGTAAAAAGCTACAGATGGATCTCACAAACCCACATTTCGTGTGATTTGGCGTAAGTGCAAAATTGGGAATGCAATAAATAACATCAAAGCATCATGGTTAGGTTAGGTTAAGGTAGTTGTCAGTGAAACTGACATACTTATGTTAGTAATGGTCCATTGTGATACAACAGGGATCAGGAAAAATTCCTTCCACTTACTCGATGAATCAATTAGAGCTTCGTATGAAGCGTAGGAGACTACCAATGGCAATGTTGATGAGATCATTAGTGTCGTTATAGAAGCAAGCTCCCATATGGAGTTTACGTTTTTAGGAATGGATTAGACAAGTACAGAGAAGATGGATGATAGTCTCCTCCTCCTCCTCATCCATGCAGCTTCCGCTGAAGTCATTCGAGAAGACTCCAAATCTTGCTGCATGCCTGCCTATGAGACAGTGTTCAGTGATGACAATAGCACCGATGTGCGATCTCTTTTGTTAGATCAAACACTTAGAGCGTTTCGGATCCAGCTTGGGCCAGATCTGCTTTGTCGCTATGCAAGTTTTACCGTGTGAACACCTATTGTTAGTTTTCACATTAGCATCCCGCTTTAACAAGAGATTGCATGTAGCGATTGGTATGCCTATGGAACCATATTCAGGTAAGAAGGGTAGTGTAGTTCCTTGCTTGGCGAGTTCGTCAACCATACAGTGCCTTGGCACCGAACACAGGTGGATATTGAACTGCTCCGCCATCTCGACGAGAGATGATCGGCAGTTAAGAGCTAGAATTGAATTTGTGTACAATGATTCCAGGGATTTCAGTGCAGCTTGGCTATCCGAGAATATAAGGATACCCTTAGCGGGTAGCCAAGACAAGGCTTCACTGATCGCCATAATTTCAGCCTGGAAAACACTACAGTGATTTGGAAGACGGATAGAGAGGCTATGACTTAGCTTTTTTGAGAAAACACCTCCGCCGACTACGTCATTAGTTTTTGACCCGTCTGTCAAAAATGAATGTGTTCATCTTCCAAGTAAGCGTCTTCGTCCCAAAATGATCTGGAGGGGAAGGTGACCTGGAAGTTTTTGTTGAAATGGAGTTGCGGAATGGTGTAGTCTATGTTGTCAGGGATCCTGACTAAATTTCAGGATAGAGGAGTGACCGATTTCATTTCTAGTCCACTTGGAGATAGCATTAAGGCGAATAGCCAAACTATCAGCTACTTGCCTGCTGTAAATGTCGAGTGGTGTAAGAACAAACAGAATGTCCAATGCGACGGAGAGGGTTGTACGAAGTGCTCCGCTCATACATAGACTAGCTGATCTTTGGATTTTGCTTAATTTGTCAAGGTTTACTTTTTTATTTAAGGCAGTCCACCATACAGTCACACCGTATAAAAGAGTAGGTCTTACTTCTGCTGTATATAGCCAATGGGTTATATGGGGTTGAAGACCCCATCTGCTTTTTGCATGAGAAGAGTGCCACTGTGGTTTTTCGAACTCTTTCTTGTATGTTAGGTTTCCAGCTCAGCTTGCTGTCCAAAATAAGAACCAAATACTTGGCTCTATCAGAGAATGTTAAGCGTATACCTTTTTTAGAAGGAGGGTTAATAAATGGAACTTTATATTTATGAATAGGACATATATTTCTGAATATTTATATATTGGTGAATGGGACAAGCTATGTTTTGTGAAGATTTACCCCTAAACCACAGCAATCTGCCCAGGAAGTTAGCTTGTTGAGAGCATTTCGCAGGAGTTCCTTTAAGGTATTCGGGTATTTTCCTGAGACGGCAATAGCAACGTCATCCGCATAAGCTTTTACTCTGCAGCACTCACCTATTAGGAATACCAGCAGCTCATTCACCGCTAACTTCCATAGAAGGGGGGACAGGACTCCACCTTGTGGGGTTCCTCTGCAGACAGATCTTCTGGCAGACGACTCGCTCGCTCGCTTTGAATTAATAATCCTACTGTTGAGCTTTTGAAGATTAATCAATTCGCCAAGCGAGTCATCTACCCTCAAAGTCGACAGCGCATCCGTAATCGCAGATGTGTTGAGGTTGTTAAAAACGCCTTCAAAGTCTAGGAATACCACCATTGTGTACTCGTTGTGGTGAGGGGAATATTCAATAGAACGTACCAGTGTGTGCAGAGCTGTTTCTACAGACTTGCCTTTACAATACGCGTGTTAATCTTAAGCAGGAGTCTTTTTTCGATGCGTGTGCGTATGTAGATATCGATCGGTCTTTCTAGTTGTGCCTTTAACAGGAATGATGAAAGACTGATTGGTCTGTGATCCTTTGGACTATGAATCTTTTGACTTTTGGTATGAAAACTACTTTCACTTCTTCACAAAAACTGGAATATGGACCAGATCGAGACAACTTCGTTTCCTCCTTTGCAGCTTGGCTGGAGTTATACCATCAGGTCCTGCAGATTTGTATGGTTTGAAGCTTTGTAGCACCCAAAGTAGTTTGTCCTTATTTATCAGATCGTTGGAGATAGTTGTACGAGTGTCTGCCCTATCGAGGCTGACATATGGGAGCTTCATGCATCATGGTGTGATATAAAAAAAAACTACGATGAATGCAGTTTCGAAACCATTATGGCCAGAGTACGATGTCGATGGCACTCCTGAATGCAATGCATATGCTTTGACTTGGAAGACGGATTGAAGCAGATGGTTTTGTAGACCTGGAGCTAACTGATATCAACAACCTCCTTCAAGCGCACGATAGCAAGCTTTTGCTGCAGGAATTGATAGACCTGACGCCTGCAACTGAAGATAACTCAGATCCAAGGGATAAGCTGACATATTGAGCATCGAAAATATACAAAATAAAAGAAGCCACTTATATAATCTATTATTTCTAATTTGAAGGAGAGTTCAACCAACACAGTATCTCTTCTAAACTCGATTGCTCCATACAAACTGAAGAAGAGCCACCAAAAACCAAGAATTTCAAAGTACTTTAAAAACTCGTTGATAACAACCAAGCTGGTGCTTCAAATTCATAAATCTTTTTAATTAATTTTTACTTAATGTCATATTATTGTCTATTTATCTAAAAACCATATTCATCATCAAATTTGATTTCTTTGGAAGGCATCTCTGTAGTTGCATACACTCTCTAGTCTCGACATACGCGAGTTCGACTTACGCGGTGTTTTTTTTTGGAACGCATCCTTCGCGTATGTGGAGGGTTTATTGTATTCGAAAATTATGGATACGTTTGATAATGGATTTTGTAACTTGGAATATTGTGTTAATCGGGACTATGCAAATTGGGATTTTGATTATGGAATTGTGATTTCAGGTTTTTGTATATGGGACTTTTATTTTGAGATAGAGGGTTAAGCTTAATGAAGTTATACACTAGAGCCACCCATTGAAATATTTTCCAACTTTAAATTTATGTACAGTAGTGGTTATAGAGAGCTCTTATCAACAAATTTACACTTACATTAATAATATATGTGATTTCTTGTTCAAATTTTATGACCAACATTAATCAAAAGTACAGACAGGATAAAAAATTCATATCAAAACGGCAAATTACATCTCACTTTCACTATTGCATTGCACATTCGTCGCCGCATTTGCGATACAAAAAACACACAAAAAAAGCAAACCACTTTTTATCTAAACAAACAAACAAACAAAAAAGCAGAAAACGATCGGCGCACATGTATTTAGATACATTACTCGTATGCGTACGTAAATACTTTATTAAATCAACAAACGACCGAATACTTAACACTTGACCGAACTCAACGAGTTGCTTACTTTTTGGGAAAAGATAAATTATTCTTCGATGTCTATTTTAGGGGCCCGCGATATTTACGCCAGCCTTAGGGTCAAGATCTATAGGGAATGATTATGAAATTGATATCGCTAAATAGGAATAGGAAACTTCCGAAATTTTTTTTAACAAAAGCCGCCTTCAAATTTCGTCAATCCGACCCGGAAATCGGATAGCCGCGCAAGCAAACAAGCAAAGTGAGCCAAACGCGTGAGCCCCTTCGTAAAAGTTAATTCAACGACCGGCGGAATATCGGAATAGCGTTATTACTTGCTGCTCACGTAACAAACGTGCACGCTCAACTAATGAGAACAGGAAAATGTGGATGAAATTTTGCTAAGGTTGAGCTTGAAACTGTGGAGACTGGAGATTGCTTTTGCACCAATGTTTACTATTTTCGAGCGTTATATGCACGGGTATCTATCTGTACTCAGAGATTCATTTATATTTTTCTACTTCGGATAAACAACGGATAAAAGTTGCCGCTTATCGCTCGCCATATTCACCACAGCAACACAACACAACACAGCACAGTTACAGATGTTTCAGTTCGACTGTTGTTGTTTTTATTTTCATTTTTTTCCCCGCATTTAGTCTACGCTGCGATTTCCCTCCCCCCCCCCTCCCCCTCGCATCGTTTCACCAAAACGATGGACAGTCAGACAAACGCACAAATGATCCGCACGATCTATGCGCAGACGTAGCAAACAGACGCACTCGTCGTTAATAGCAAAATTCTCTTCGGGACAGCAATTCTCTCAGCTGGATACTTGTTTTCTAGCGAATCGAACGGATCGGTATGCCGGTGTTTTTTGTTTAGGAAGCGTGCGGGCGGTGGATGGGAGGAAATGCGGTGAAAAGGGGCTGCCACTAACCGGCATAATAAATGCTAAAAAGCCACTTAAGCGGTACGAAGGGAGAAGGTGCGGCGTCGAATCAATTCGATTTGTGCGTACGGGATGACTGACTGAAATCGTTAGTTTGCAATGAGCATGGGAGGATTTAATTGACTGCAGCTAGACAGAAGCCTAAATGTGCCTTATACTGCTGGCTAATAAAGGGATCAAAATTATTAATTAAATCATTTCCTTATAAGGTAGGTGGAGATGGTTAATAAAGTCTTCTTTTCTAGCTTGTATCCAAAAGATGAGTTGTAAAAGTCGCTTCAGACTATATGAGAACTCATATGACTTCTCTTAAGAGTGTTTATACGAGTTGCCAAAAAATATGACATCTTCTGACTTTCTATCAAAGAAACCTCTAGTGAACTGTCAGTCAATTTGGCAAAAAACAAAAAAAAAATTACACGCGCCACACGCGACGCGCAACACGTGACACGCCTCACGTTATCGCAAGCCAAGCGCTTACCAATTGTTTTAAAACAAGTCCCATCAAATTCTGACTGGTAAAAGTCGCGATATACAACTGGATAAACTGACAAACTGACAAACCCACACACGTACGCTAGAAAAATTTTCTTGTCCTCTGATTATTAGCTTCGCCCTTCGGGCTCGCAATAATACCGGCGCGACAGACCATGCGGTCCAAGGCCTGGCTTCTCACACCCATTTGTGTTGAGCATGTATATTTTTGCACACAAATGGAGGGACCTACAATTTAATGCCGGATCCGAACGGCGATTTGAGAAGCTTTCCGTGACAAGTTATTACTCTCGGACGTTTGTCAAACTTTCGCGAGAGGTGGGACAACGTGAAAAATACTTTGGTGCTACTGGGATTCGAACCACGAACCCTCTGCTCAGGAGTCCATGCTCCTATCCACTGAGCCACGGCGCCCACTCCGGATCCACTCCACTCCATATCCGGATCACGATCAAGCCCATTCAGCATCTATAACTGGCTCCGACAAGGGGATTAACTGGCCTGTGTCCTCTTCAAAATGGCGTTGGAAAAAGCGATCCGAGACTCTGACGTAACGGCGAAAGAAACAATCCTCTATAAGTCCATTCAGATACTGGCTTACGCAGACGATATTGACATCGTTGGTAGAAACCGAAGAGCTGTAGCTTTCATCCAGATCGAGCAGGCAGCACGAAATCTGGGGCTGCAAATGAGAGCAAAACAAAGTACATGGTGGCCACGTCTGCGAGTAGAAGATCCAACATTGGTCCCCCCTTTTAAATAGTGGAGCGCAAATTTGAAGTAGTGAAATCCTTTAACTATCTTGGGTCAACTATGGCAGCCGATAACAGCATGGAACTAGAAATATGCGCACCGTTGCTCAAAGCCATCAAAGCCTACTATAGTCTGTGAAGAGTCTACAAATCCAGAAACTTAACCATAACATCCAAGCTGCTGGTGTATAAGACAATGGTCATACCAGTACTTACATATGAATCCGAGACTTGGGTTCTTACCAAAAAGCATTTTGACCCCCTAGCCGCATTCGAGAGAAAAGTCTTACGGAGAATTGTTGGCCCCGTATTTGAGGAAGGACTCTATAATGATGGGATCTACGAGCTTTACCGCGATGTCGACATCGTGAAGAGAATTAAGCTCGGTAAGCTCCGGTGGGCAGGACACCTAGCTCGCATGAGCGAAGAGGATCCTTTGCGGTAGGATTTATGGAATACGACAGCGAGGCGGCCAAAGCCTACGCTGGAAGGATGGCTTAGATTAGGACGCCCAGACTTTAGGGATGCTAAACTGGATGACATCGGCTCGAAATCCGGGATATGTGGAGAAATTATTTGCGGGAGGCCAGGACGGGACACCGGTTGTAGAGCCAAATATGATGATAATGATATGATAGTTAATCAGCGTTTCTCCTTTGTTTGGGTATAGTCTGGACAAAGGCTGCTTTCCAACTTTTTAGGAAGAGTCTAGAACAATAGAATCTGTTCCATGGAGTATCCAACACTTTGGATGCACAGGCGGCAGTAATTCACAATCTGGAAACGTGAAGCTAGCAAAGTGCGCAGCAAATAGATTGACCTTTGTTCTGTCCTTAGAGCTGACAGCTGGAATGAATATCGTAATGAATGAGCGTTGGAATCGACAACGAGGCTGTATTTTTGATTCTTTTTACGAATGACCAAAAATGTTTACTACCTTTGGGACATTTTAGTATTTTTTGCCGCAACTTTTGATCGTTGGCGAAGATAGGCATTATAATCATTTCTGGCTCGTTTAAAGTTTATTCAGTGGTCCTCAGTAGGATTTACTTTGTAAAATCGAAAGCTTACCTCTTGAATCCTATAGTTAATCGTATATGCCGAGATGTTAATAATGGTTGATTACTCCGCACTATACATTCTAATGGAACATCAGTTTTTTTCTTTGTATTTATATACATATTGGACGAGGAATATACTATAATTCATATTTATTCGGATTGACAAACAAACAAAGTTAATATAGAGAATTTAAAAAAATGCCAATTTTTGCCAAAACGCTCCTGACCCTGTGCAAACGTCACACGTAGAATAAATAGCCACGTGAGCGAAAAGTAGGGTCGCACGAGTGCGCCTGTGCATACTTCACTTGCATTGTATTGTCAGTCAGAAAGTGCGTGCCTAAGCTGCATTGGACCCGTTGAACTGTTGTGGCAAACCGAATTTCGCACTAGCCGTACGTACGACGCGTATTGACTAAGATACTTTAACGACGACACTGACGACTTGCTTTGTTTTATACTAACTAACTGTATAACTGTTTTGTTTTAATAGATACATTGTTCTATCTATGTGTGTATGCACGATTGCAATTGTGCGATTTTAAATCCACTGATGCTTTTGGCTAAAAAGAATTCATTCACGATCGTGCGCAAATAATCTGTGCGTTCGATCAAATTGATTAAAAGGAGAACTGCGGTAAAGGAATTTCTATGTGCTCCCAGCGACGTGACGGTTAGCTATCGATGCATCAGAATAGCAGATTACATTGGAACTGACCCACAATTGACCAATCGATTGCAAGGGATAATTCTTTTTCGTATTGGGATCTTGTTAGTGCAGTGAAGCGTGATGTTTCAAGAGAGTAACGCTTTGCCATCACTTACTTGCCATTTTGTGGGACAATGGGGAATTTTTAAATTGCTATAAGCGGTTTGCTTATTTAAGAAATTCACATAATTCTTGAAAATTTCTGGGAAATTGACGCACTGATGGGATGCTATAGGTAACAGTTATAGGTAATAGTCTTTGACGCGCACCGAACCAAAGTAAAAAGTCTCTTCGAGATTAGGAATAAATTACTGTCTGTCAGTTTCTAGCAACTGATTTAGAAAAAAAAAAAAGATGCACTTATGTGCAGAATGTGAACATCAAATCAAATTAATTAAAAACTAAATGCACATTTCGTATATATACTTGAATGCGGAATGTCTTACTTTCCACGCATTTCATCCACTTGATGGACAGATGATACTTCTGCCGTACTTCTATCCATTTGGTATACTACGCATTTGTGCAAAAGTGCGTGAATTTCAATTTCAAATTCAATTAACAAGCACCAGCGTTTCGAAATGAAATTGCAGCTCACTGTAGAAGTTACTTAAAATGGAACTCCACAGGACTGCCTGTTCGTGCCTCTCTTTCTTTTTTCGCTTTGACGCAACGCCGTGAATTAATTACTGACGCACCATAAACGAATCACATACGAGAAACGAGTTTAGGTTCATTTGCACAGGTGATTCGCCATTTACCACACCATAATATCCTCATTACCGCCATCACGATGATGATGACGACGATGATGAGCACATCATCATCCAGTGTCCACGTCAATGCCAAATGGTGCATAAAAACGGTTTTAATGTTAATTTCCTCCAGCCGGCACTCTGCAACTATTTCCAATGAAAATGTAGTCATCTTACTGTCTGCTGAAGTGACTCTTTGATCGTGTGCCTTCAGCGTTCGTCTGTCGGCTGAAGGGATTCGTTGATCGTGTGCCCTTCGCTGAAGGGGCTGATTGATCGTGTAGTCAAAACTGTCCTCGGCCTAGCAAATTGGCTTACAGGGATGTGAAATGCATATTAATATACTTGTACTCGTATGATAGATGGACAGACAAAAAGACGGAACCAACAGACAGACAAACTATGTGTTGGTTGGTTTGTCTATGCGTTCGTTTGTTGTTGTTTTTGTTGTTACATATCATGAATGTTGCTGATGACGATGTTATATGTTCCTCGGTTGATGTGTGTTGTGTACATTCATCCGAGTAGGTAGATCGACTACAATTCAGAAATAAATCCAATAAAAGAATAAATCAAATCGCGGTGGATTTTCTTCTCCTCATTCTTCTTCTAGTTCTGTTTCAAAGAGTATAACTGGAATTGGTATATACTCCCAAAGGATTTTTCACAACAGCTCAGTGTACAGCTCCATAAACGAGATCCATCCGAGCTGTGCTGAACGCAGCACATGCGATGAAACATGCGATACTAGTTAAATTCTAACTAATGGATTACATGTTGATGCATATTTATGTAGCACATGCAACAGATGAGCCAAGAGCAACAACGCACTGCAGCACACATAACAGCACATTGAATTGCACTGCCAAGATATGAATATGTATGTTGGTCGTTCATAGCTCATGCGTATCGCACGCATTATGGCGCAACCATCACATTCGCGCAGTCAATTTACAGAAAAAACATATCCCGAATATATTAACTAACGATTGTAATTGATTAAGACATCGTCATGTTTGTTAGAAGGGACGACAACGGCACGGCAACTATGTGATGATGGCGACGATAGTCAATGGTCGATGGAACATTTAAGAGGAAGAACACAGCTAGGACAGGAGAAAAAAAACGAATTTCTTCCAATGTATCTTGGATCGATACGATACAGCAACTGACGATCGAAGAAAGAATTGCATTGCATTGGACAAACGAAGATATCCCCTTATGCTTCTCATCCAAGGACGTGGTCATAGTTTAGTTGTTATCGCATAAATCATTAATTACAATTTTCGATACGCATCGCATACGATCGGATGTCATTTTTCTAATTTTATTCTCGTTGCTATTCCATGCAAATGGTCTCGTACCCCAATGGACGTTTTAATTTTTATCAGGAACTCTAATCAGTTTGTATTTTAACTCTGGACCCAACCGAATATGATGATGATTTTAATTTCAAATAATACGAGTATTATCAAAAAAGATAAATGCAATCTCACCTAATGTTAACGCTTAAAAGCAATGCCGACTTCTTTGAGAGAGAAGGACGGAATTTTAGAATACTGTATGACAGTATTGCTTGAGAAGTGGAAATAGACTCAGCAACAACACGAATTCCTCGACTGACACCAACCATAGGCATTTGATATCGTTAATCATGCTTTGTTGTTTAGTAAACGAAAGTATATTGCTATTAGAGGTATTGCTATACAACGCTTGCAATCGTATTTGTAGAACAACAAGTGAAAGTGAATGATAAAATGAGTACTAAGCTACCTACAAATGAAGGTGTTCCTCAGGGGTCGGTGCTTGGCCCAACCCTCTTTCGAATTTATATAAACTCCCTTTTGAAATGTCTAATAATGTAGTAGCATTCGCCATTGATATGGCTATGGCTCATTAATACTAAAATAGTATATAACATAACGAGCGAGGAAAGTGGAGTTTATCGTGAGAGTTAGAAGCTTGAAGCAAGAGGCGGTAGCCGAGTGCAGCAATCTAACGAGCACGATGACCACTTTTCTGGAGTAATGTACGCTATTTTTCACACGACTAAAATTGGTTTTTCTGCTAAATCGATTATGCGCAATGCAAAATTACTCAGTGAATGTGTGGTTGCTGTGACTGCAGTAAATAGCAAAAGTATTTTATATGTTAACTCACTAGTGTGTGTAACGGCTACTTTCGAGGCTAGGTTGTAGTGTATGAAACAGTCACTTTCGTCTATGGGCATTTGAAAAATCATTATCCTTGCTATTATTATAAATGTGAAAGTAGCTCTGTCAGTCTGTTACCTTAAACGGCTATGTTCGCAATAGTTCGGGGATAATTATAGGAACCTGGAAAATTGGAAAATTCGGGAAAAACTAAAAAAGTGCCGTTTCCCATGGGAATTACGTATGAACTCGCGACCATAACTCACAATTCGAGCACGTTTTTTTATATACCGTGTGATTGACACGAAGTGTCACCAAAACAAAACGCCAAATAATTTTTATTTTTTGATGAATTTTATTGAATCAAAGTAAAAAATGTTCACAAATATTTAAATTTTCGAATTGCATTAGCAGTTTTCGATTTGAACACCCTTAGCCGCGATTATAGTCTTCAAACGGCCGACAAAGCTATTGCATGTAGCTCGAAAGTGGCTCTGTGGTATTTCGGCCCATTCCCGGCGAAGCGCTTGCTTGGATGATCGACACTTTGGTATTTTTTTTGTCCCAACCTTGCTCTTCAAAATACCCCAAACCGAGAAATCTAGCGGATTTGCATCCGGTGAATTTGGTGGCAGTGGAAATGAACCGCGGAACGTTGTTTCTTAGCCAACCTTGATTGACGCGCGGTTTGTATATAGCGGTCAGGTAGGTTAGGTCAGTAGGGTGCGAGGGTCAGCCAGACAAACCCTGTTATTTTACCTTTTGGTGTGTCTAAACGGTGCCTTGGGGGTGGTGGTCGGCGGGTCCGGGGTAACGCCGGGGTTAACAACTTGTAATTAATAAATTAAGGTTTGAGTGAAAAAACAAAGTTTATGTTCTTAAATCTTGTTCACGATCCAGGTGCAACCGAACGTCTTGTCTATCACAGGGCAAGATGTCCTTCTTCATGATGCGATGCCCTATGTCTTGGGAATAAAAAACGCCAAAGAATTTCGCAATCTTGGTCTTATAGTTGACAGTCAATTAAATTTGAAAAAGAAACATGTAGAGAGAATCTCTAATAATCTATTAGTAGCCACCAGGCATATGTATACCTTTATGTCCGCCAACTATACTGAAGGTATTCTTTCACGCTTTTATCCAATCGTATATAAAATATGGGAGGTCAGCCGTTAGCAGAATAGCGGCAATAACACTGAATGCATCAGAGTTGCAGGTGGCCGTAACTATCTCTGAATGGTGGATGTGCGATCAAACCTCCACGTGATGGCCGCCAGTAATTTTCCCCCAGTACAGAAAAAGCCGAATGATCGGGCTAGTCCCATCAAAGTAAGGTTGGCGGGTAAAAATTCTTTACTACAGAACCCCAAATCAACCTCGGATACACTTATGAACGATGACGACCAGGGCAACGAAATGGCTAAACGAATTTAGAATTTTCTCATGGAACGTACGCTCACTGTATAGAGTTCGAGTTGCACAAGAGCTGTCCAAATATAAGGCTGACTTAACAGCAATTCAGGAGATGCGATGGTGTCTTACAAATATCAGAATATGACATATATTTGAGCTGTCATGCAAGACATCATGTGCTCGGGGTTGGATTTCGAGTCAGCAAAACAATAAAAACCACCATTATCGGCTTTACTATTCACTCTTTGCGTGCGGGACAGATTTAAAAACCTAAGCCTCATAAACGTTCACGCAACTACAGAGGATTGCCTAGATGACGAAAAAGAAGAATTCTTTGAATCAGTCGGACGGGAACTACATGCCTGCACTCAGTATGATGTAAAAATCCTTTTGGGGGATACAAAAGCAAAAATGGTTAGGGTTACACGAGAACACTAATGACAATGGCAAGCGAGTCTAAGGGATGGCAGCAAGCAATAATTTGGTCGTTGCGAGTACAAGGTTTGCGCATAAAAATATCCACAAAGCCACCTGGGTATATCCTGATGAAGCCACTCGCAACCAGATAGACCGCCGCCACAACCACGGCAGTGGAACATGTGATCTCTCGATTGACGGACATCATATAGAGGAAGTCGATAAGTTTTGTTATTTGGGCTGGATGTCGAAAAATGGTGTTGCAGACTCGGATGTGTGCTCTCGTGTAAACAAGGCGCGACACTCCTATAGTATGCTAAATAATATCTGGAACTCCTCGCAAATCTCCCGGAATCTGAAGCTAACGATCTTCAGATCTAACGTTCTCTCAGTACTCTTGTATGGCTGCGAAACGTGGAAAGTCAATTGAGGCGTCGCGCCTCCAAGTCTTCGTCAACAAGTGCTTAAGGAGGATACTGGGAATAACATGGCCGGATATTATCACCAATCAAGACTTGCGGAGAGTAACGCAGCAGGAAGCAATCGCGATCACCATCAGACGACGAAAATGGAGCTGGATTATGGTCACACTTTAAGAAAGCCAGCGGACGATATTACGAAACTATCGCTCGACTGGAATCCACAAGGAAGCCGTCGAGGTGGCCGTCCTAGCAAAACATGGAAAAGGACAATAGAAGAGAAAGCAAGATCTCAGAGGACCGAGTGGCGTCTCTTGAAAGCTTAGGCGGTAAATTGAGTTCGTTGGCGGGCGTTTATAGAAGCCCTATGCTCCTCCGCGAAGTAAAGGAAAGAAAGAAGATATGGCGATATAAGAAGCTCACTTTACTACCTTATTTTTAATACATTCAGTTATTGCAAAACCTATTTTCATATGAGCGGAGGCCAACTAGATTGGCACCCGCTGTCGTGTTTCATGAATTCTACAACAAGGGACTCCGAGCAGTATCCTTTTCGCGCCCACGTGAGTCCGAGTGAGTCGTCGGTATGCTGCCCACCGGAGCTTACCGAACTTAATTTATCGTGTGATGTGCAACAACAATGCTTCGTAAGACTTTCCTCTCGGACTTGAAGCATGTTGCTAAGCACTCAAGTCTCGGATTCATATGTAATTACTGATATAACAATTATCACAGGCCTCCTACCGTTACAGTAAAAGACAGTTTGGGTGTCCTGAATATTCAGTAACATTACAGTCACATTGTGATGCTTTGTATTTTGCAAACGAACAAATTCATCGCACCGATCAGTTACTATACTCAATACAGAAGCTTTAAGTGGGATTTAATACTGGATACGGAACACACAGGTTGTAATGTCCATCAGTTTGTTGTCGTTTTTTTTTGTCAAGCACCCCGTCGAGGGTGCAAATAAACTATAAATTTCTATCATCAGACTTAAGTCGTTAAACAGAGCGCACAAAAACGCTCCTAATGATCGCGGCGGCAATTTGCGAGCGAGATACTCCACTGATTCGTTACGAGTAAATTTGCATGCCACGTAGGTTGACCTGCAAACAATCTTTCTGAATTAAAGCAACGAAGACAACTTGTAAATTGCCAAATAAGGTTTTTTTTTTGTTGCTTTCTCTGAAGCCTACTATCTGGGAATGGAATCCGGTTGCTTTACCGAGAAGTGAATCGCCAATAGTTCCCAAAGCCCAAGTATACATGGTACACACGCACTTATACCATATTATCTAGCGCATGCGAATTCTGTCCTGTGTTGCCTCTATTGCGTACCTATCTGCTCAATTTATATTCCCAATCCCAATCGAGCACCACTCGATGTGTACCGCTCGATCGTCAATGTGTGGTGCATCCCACAGCTTCCTGTCTAGATAACAGCATTGAATTAATTCGAATCCGCTGAGATTTGTGTGCATCGTCAATGCTCTCACTGGATTCGGTCGTTCGTTTGTCGGAGTTGCAATTTCAATTTAAATTGCAATAAATCAGCCAACGGATTGGCCTCTTGAGTATCCTGCCAGCGTAAATAAATACATACACACATACATACAAGTATCTATGTAGAAATTTTAATCAGCGGTGAGTTTAGTTTACATTTACGATTTCTGCGTAGACAAATGATAAATCGTTAAAATGAAACATTACGCCTACTTGTAGCTTTTCGAAGGTATCGCGCAAATGGTCATTTCGTTATCGTCACAAAGTTAAGATACACACTTTTGCTAGCATGAAAGACAGTTGTTAGCATAAATCGTTGAATGTGTTTTGTGCAATCGAAAAGTCGTTTGTCTGTTGGATAGTCTCGTTTTTATGTGCCTCTACTGTAATCAGAGTTCCTAAAAGTATGCCTGCTATTAGTTAATGTTTATTTCTAACGACTTTGATTTGAATTGTCAATTAGTTTGGCGCGCTTCTTGTCTGCTCTGTTATCTCGCGTCGTTACTCTTAGCAGCCCACCCGGTGAACACGACTGGCTTTTCTATTATACCCTTCGGCATGTGCATGGCTTGGCTTTATCTAGAATTTATTTCTCAAACTCAGTTAATTTTTTTATTTGTTGTATGATAATAATAACAACCATTACTGACAAAACTAAGAACTTAGATTAAGTTTTTGTGTCTTTGACGTAAACAAAAATAACATCCATTTATAAACCTTGAGAAGTTATGATTCCGATAGCGAAACGATTGATATTGTTACGAAAGCTTTCTATCTTGAGTTTGTAATGGATTTTGCAAATATAAACACAATACATACAAGTTCGTTAACTCACAAACTAGGACTTTAATTAACGAGTAGCAAAAGTTCACAAATTCACACTGATGATTACTTATTATTCACTTATAACACTATTATTCACATAGACGGTAGCTTTTCAGTTTTTTTGCTTCTTGTACAGCCCCCCTTAGGTTTATAACAATGATGACAATATCGTCTGCGTAACCCAGTATCTGAATGGACTTATATAGGACTGTTTCTCTCGTCTCGGAATACTTTCTTAAACGCCAGAGAAGGCAGGCGAGTACATCACCCTTTCGGAGCCCGTTTTAGATATTTCGTGAGCTTGTGATCCCGATATCCCTACTTACCTTATAACATTGGTCATGGTGAACTTATATAATCGAGTCAGTTTATTTAGTTGCCGAATTCTTTAATGGCTTTCTACTACTATGCTACGCTATCACTAATTCTATCACTAATGAACTAGACAACAAGGTCAAGTTAATCACCTGTGTTTTTAATAAAGCGCTTTCTTCAAGCGAAGCATCGCTCAATCTGCTTTTAGATACCCACTTCATGGGAAGCTCCCATGTGTTAAGTAATGTCAGCCTTGATCTGGCAGACACTCGTACAACTATCTCCAATGATAATTGGTAGGCTTGGTTCCTTTATGAATGCCATTACGTCTGCCAATTCTATCGAAATGGCATTCTGTCCTGGGGCTGTGTGAGCCTTGAGGTGCTTAAGTCTTTTCTGTGTGAGAGCATCGCACATAAACAGTATGTGTTCTGGCGATTCTTTTGCCTTGTTACAGAAACGGCAACTGTCCGTCTGGGATTTTCCCATTTTCGCTAGGTGACTGTTGAATGGGCCGTGTAATGTTATGTACCAGACTAGTAATCTGAGTGCATGATGACGGTTCCGTTTAATTGCCTTGTCTATGTGTTTGATGTTATAATTGAAAAGCCTTTTAGTTTGTTTCATCCCTGTCGACGATTTCCATTCTGCTGCGATGGCCCACTCTTTAGTCTTGTTTTTGAGGTGGCTAAGGGAGGCAATGCTTGGTTCTGGCCCAGTAAATGTAACTTCTGCGCCTTCTCTTGCGCGAAGATCTGCTGTCTCGTTTCCTACAATTCCTGAGTGCCCTGGAGACCACATAAGGGTGATTTTATTGGTTTTTGGTCAATTGTTTTAAGTGGCAGTAGCAGCTCCACGTTGTTCTGGTGTTGAAAATAGGGCCTTTTGGTGTAAGAAGTGCTATCAGAGATCATGTAAATCTCAGTTCCTCTATAACTTCTTTTAATTCATTCCAAGATGCAGACTTCTAGTGCTATTGTTTCTGCCCGGAATACGGTTGGTGAGTTACCTAGGGGTAGTCGCAGTGTGGCTCAGGGTCCGAATACTCCTGCTCCTGTTCCTGTGTCTGTTTTAGATCCGTCTGTGTATCAGGTGGATGCATGAAAGGGGAGGTTATTGATTATATTTGCAACTTGATGACGCTCTGGAATTCTTACCAAGAAGTTCCTTCGGATATTATCCTTCCTTTGCTAGAAACAATTCTTAAGAGTTGTCTCAATTTGGTCCATATTCCAGTTTTATGGAGAGAACTAAACGTGATTTTCATACCCAAAGCCGGCATGCTTGTAGTTATGTTAGTCCAATGGATCTCGAACCAATCAGTCTTTCATCTTTCCTATTAAAGACACTGGAAAGACTGATCGATATCTACATACGCACACGCATTGACAAAAGAATCCTGCCTACAGATCAGCACGCGTATTATAAAGCCAAGTCTGTAAAAACAGCTCTGCACACACTGGTACGTTCTATTGAACATTCCCTTCACCACAAGGAGTAAACAATGGTGGTATTCCTAGGTATTCCCTAACAGCGTCAACACATTTGCGATTACGGATGCGCTGTCGACTTTGAGGGTGGATGACTCGCTTGACGAATTTATTAATCTTCTGCTCACAAGTAGAGTTATGAAAGCTGGGCTTGTCGTCTGCGAGATTTGTCTGCAGAGGAACCCCACAAGATGGAGTCCTGTCCCCCCTTCTATGGCAATCAATGGCGGTCAATGAACTGCTGGTAAGCCTGAGAGGTGAGGGCTGCAGAGTAATCGCTTATGCGGATGAATTGGTTATTACCGTCTCAGGAAAATACCCGAATACCTTAAAGGAACTCCTGCAAAATGCTCTCAACAAGATAACTTGCTGGGCAGATCGCTGTGGTTTAGGGGTACACCCTCACATAACTGAGCTTGTCCTATTCACCAGAATATAGAAAGTTCCACTTTTAACCCTCCTTCTATAAAAGATATAAGCTTAACTTTCTCTGATAGAGCCAAGTATTTGGGTCTTATTTTGGACTGGAAGCTGAGCTGGAAACCCAAAATATAAGAAAGAGTTCGTAAAGCCACAGGGGCACTCTTCTCATGCAAAAAAGCCATTTGTAGCCGTTGCAATATACAGGCAAGTAGCTGCTAGTTCGGCTATTCGCCTTAATGCAATCTCCAAGTGGACTAGAAATGAAATCGGTCACTTCTCTATCCTGAATTTAGTCAGGATCCCTAACAACATAGACTACACCATTTCCCAACTCCATTTCAACAAAAACTACCAGGTCACCTTCCTCTCCAGATTATTCTGGGATGAGGACGCTTACCTGAAAGATGAACACATTCATTTTTACACAGACGGGTCAAAAACTGATGACGGAGTTGGCGGCGGTGTTTTCTCCGCTCCGTAAAATCCGCTCTATGTAAAAGTCGTAATCTGAATGAATTGTGATTTATTGGAATTGAACAGATGGTTTACGTTCCATCCAGATTTAAGCTTTCATCTGAATCAAAGCTAATGTTATTTTCCCAGAACAAGTAATTGCAACGCGTATTGCATTAAACTGGAATCTGTGTTAGAGTTCGAATATCTTGGGCTAACTCTTGATTGCCATTTAACTTGGAAACCATACATAGCCAGTATTGGCGGAATGGTATTTATTGCTGTAAACAGAATATTTTATTTTAGACCTTCCTGTTATTGTATACTATGCTTTTCCGGTCAGAATAGATACGTGCATACTACCTATATGTTATTCCGTCTATTCTGCTAATTGCTTACACACTGCCCAGTTGTACCTTATTAACGTTCAATATTTGGTAGAATATTGTCTCTTATTTGTTCTTCGTTTACCTAAAAAGGGAGAATATACCCTATTCGCATACTGGCAAAACGTATTGAACTGTTGCAAATACGTGCGGTATCTTATCTTTATTATTAGAAGAGAAAATTACGTTTTATTTAATGAAACATGATATTGTACTTAAATGCGCGAAGTAAAGATACTACACTGTTACGAGTATGGTAGACAAAATAGACCTTGAAGTAATATTGGCATAACAGAGTGTCAAAACACTTAAAAATTATATAGATTGTGTTATTTTCTTATCGGTGACCTCAACCCATTTAGAGACATATGAGTTATTTTATAACAAAAACATCCTAAAATATCGCCTAATAATGTAATTTCCATTGTCTGTTTGTTTGTTTGTCTGTATCGATATAACGCTGAGTAGGTAAATGTAAAACTTTATGTACAAACTTTTATTTATATATATATTTGGTAATAATCGCCAAAATATCTGTTTTTGAGGTCGGTTGACGCGTCAAAAGCGGGTTATCAAAAGGGGCCCGTGACATTGAGCCGCTCACAAAATTTCAGCCCTTTAGGTCGTGCGAAAGGTGGTAAAAAATACCTAAAAAAAAAAACAACCCATAAAAATACAATTTTTCATGTAAATTCTCTAATAGGAGATGGGTTAAATGTGTTAAATTTTAAGAAAATCGAGCAAATTTTTAAAAAAATTTAAATGGGCACCCCTCCGACCTCGGGGCCTCACTCCAAAAACTTTACAAAAAATTTTGTAAAATTTTAAAAAAATCGGGTTAAGTTTTTTAAAAAATTTGTTGGGGCTTCATGACCCTCAAAACCCTGTCTTCAAATTTTTTGCAAAAAGTGTTGTCTATCGGAGATGCACATGTGTATTAAATTTAATACACGTACATATACAAAATTTAAAAAAATCGGGTTAATTTTTTTCTCCCGGGCCCGGGGTCTCCAAATTTTTTTTTTTACAAAAAGTGTTGTCTATCGGAGATACACATGTGTATTAAATTTGAAGAACATCGGGATAATTTTTTTAAAAAAAGTTATTGGGCCCCACGAACACGGGCCCGGGGTCTCAAAATATTTTACAAAAAGTGTTGTCTATCGGAGATACACATGTGTATTAAATTTGAAGAAAATCGGGATAATTTTTTAAAAAAAAGTTATGGGGCCCCACGAACCCGGGCCCGGGGTCTACAAAATTTTTACAAAAAGTGTTGTATATCAGAGATACACATGTGTGTAAAATTTGAAGAAAATCGAGTAAAATTTTGTAAAATATTTGTAGGGGAGCCCACCGTGGCCCGAGGGTCCTCAAATTAATAGAAAGTGTTGTCATCGGAGATATGCATGTGTGCGAAATTTCAATAAATTAGGACTTTGGGAAGTGGGTCAAAAATTGATCGCAAGATTCCATGACACACAAATCCATAAATCCACAAACCCACAAACCCACAAGCCCACAAACCCACAAACACACGGGCAAGTGATGTTAATATAGAGAATTTAAAAAAGGAGAAAACGGCGCGATTTCAAACCAACACACGTGACACGCATCATACGTTGAATATAAAAAATGCTATTTTGGACTAAGGCACTCACAAAATTTCAGCTCTCTAGGTCATGTGGAAGGTGGTTAAAAAGGACCTCAAAGTGGTCGAAAATACAAATAAAAAGTTAAATAAAAGTTTTTAAAAAGATTCCCGCCATTCTTGCCGGGTTCTCGTACCGTACCGACATCAGGTTCGGGTTGTGGCGGCGGTCTATCAATACGCACATGATGTCTATCTGGTTGCACGTGGCTTTGTGGATATTTTTACGCGCAAACTTTGTACTCGCATTAAATTATTGCTTGCTGCCATCTCGTTGACTCGTTGTCCATAGTCATTAGTGTTCTCGTGTAAGCTATGAGTGCCAATGCACTGCCTGAACACTGGCTTCCTACCTATTTTTGCATTCATATGCCCCAAAATACTGAGGACAGGCATTGAGTTCCCGTTCGACGGACTCAAAGAATTCTTCTTTTTCATCATCTGGGGAATACTCTGTAGGTACGTGAACGTTTATGAGGCTTATTCTTTTAAATCTGCCCCGCACGCGAAGGATGCATAGCCGTTCATTTACTGCTTTAAAGCCGATAACGGTGGGTTTCATTCTTTGCTGACTAGAAACCCCACCCCGAGCACATGATAGCTTCTGGTTTTTGTAAGACGCCATTTCCCGTCCACCGCATCTCCTGTATTGCTGTTATGTCAGCATTATATTTGGACAGGGTATCGGCTAGCTGCTGTGCAGTTCGAGCTCTATACAGTGAGTGTAGGTTCTATTAGAAAATTCTTAAATCGTTTAGCTGTTTTCTCGTTGCCGGTGTCGTCGTCGTTCATCAGTGTATCCGAGGCTGAGGCTATTCGTCTCGCCCCAACCTTACTTTGAAGGGACAAGCCCGATTATTTCGCTTTTTTTGTATTGGTGGAAAATTACCAGCGGCCACCACGTGGAGGTTTGGTTGCACTTCCACCAGTCAGATATAGTTGCGGCCACATGCATTTCTGAAGATTTTTGTGTTATTCACCCCACTCTGCTGATGGCCGACCGCTAAGGGTTAATAAATACTTTTATTTAATTGCAACAATAATAAAAACATTTCATTGTATACTTTTAGTGTTAAATGCTGTGATAATTATCGCAACAATCAATGCGTTTCAGTACATACTTTTAGGGCTAAATACTTTGATATTTACTGCAACATTCATTGCATTTCATTTCATAATTTTAAGGTTAAATACGTTGATGAATATTCCAATAATCATTCCATTTCATTGTATAATTTTAGGGTTAAATACGTTGATGAATATTTTAACAATCATTGTATTTCATTGTATGCTTTTAGGGTTAAATACGTTAATAAATGTTGCAACAATCATTACAGTTGTTTGTATACTTTTAGAGTAAATATTATTAATGAAACATAAGAATATGGAAATTTAATAGGAAATTTTTAGGACGAGTTATTTCTACTGTAAATTAAATTCCCGGAGTTTTCCTGCTACTACTGGCAACTAATATCGTATATTAAGTTTTTGGTTTATTTAAGAGTACATATAATCTCGGAAGACAATTAGACAAACAATAGTATTAGTGGAGAGGTCGCCCAATTAATAGAACCGGATAAGGAAAAGTGAATTTTTACTAAACATTTACTTATGCACTTTACTGTACATATTTAAAAAAGAATAATGTCAATTCACTCGATACGTTATAAATTCGATTAAAGTGCCTTTAAAATTATAACTGTATTATACTGTCCAAGAATTGTTAAAAAAAAAAAATTACCAGAGCTTATTAGTCAGCAACTTTCGCAATTAACCACATGCCGTCTGTCCGTCCATCCGTTTGCACACGTCAATTGGTGGAATTGCTGTTTTTCGCAAAGGGAAAAAATATGCAGCCGGCCTTTACGTAGTTTGTGGCAATAAAACAATAAAAGGAAAGAAGATAAAAACTTGCCAAATGACAGATTGCTAATTAAACGTTTTTTGTGGCGAGTTTTTAGCGATATAACAAAATGTGCTGTACAAGGTATAGCGCCAAAGCTACGCATACATATACTTTGAAGACTCCAAAAAATTTTTGAATTGTTATTTATTTTTTAAATTAATAAAACATTTCACATTTGTTTTTGACTCATGCCCGCAGAATGAAAGGCAAAAAGTCGACAAAAAAGGGATTTTTATTAAATTCTCTTCATTAACTTAGCAATCGCACGCTTGGCGCCAAATCTTCTTATCATTGCTTAATTCGCTTTCTAAAGCCCGATTTTAGTCAAACTTTGCACACGTGTGTATCTCCGGTGACAAGACTTTCTATGAAAAATTTATACTGATCGGGCTCCAAGGCCCTGGGATGCTTCTATATACATTTTTTTTAAATTAACCCGATTTTACTCAAACTTTGCCCTTCTTCGACGTATGTTTACCTTCGATGACAACACTTTCTAGAAAAATTTGGAAGTGATCGGTGCCGACGTGTTCCCGATAAGAGAATTTACATAAAAAAAATCGTTTTTTATGGGTTGTAGTTTTTACTTCTTATTGTAACATTTCTCCTCGTCTATAACTACCGACTGTTGGGTCTATTGTTTGTTTCATTTTTTGCCAATATATGTATGTATGTATATATTTATAAAAAATTAGCTAATTTATAATAATTATTCGTATATGGCGTGATTAGGACCCATTGACGCAAGCGGTAATTTACGACTTGAAACGAAAAATAACAACAAGAGGTGCTGCAAACGCGGGTATTCTTTAACCCCCAAATCATCGGCAGAGCGCATTACCAATTTAGGCTTTAAGTTGTTTAGCAAGAAAAACTCAATCAATCATTTACAAAAAATATGATTAAATGTCGATTAGTTGTCAGTCAGTCAGTCAGTCATGCGTCCAATAGTTCACTATTCCAACTTCAATGTCGAATGTTCGTACAACTTGATCGTTCTACCAACAATTAATGCATCGCAAAATACACACATAAGTGTGTTAGTGTTAGTGTTTTTTTTTTTCGATTTTAACTTTAATTGAATTTACGGTCAACTGATCACAACACTACAGTCAGCCAGCCAGCCAGCCAGCCAGCCAACCGGCTGTACTTAGAGAGACAATTCTATATTCGTTCATATACGTAGACTCGTTGAGAATCACAATGAATCATTTCATTATCAATTCGGTGTGACGTCAATGGAAGCCATGAAAACAGAGAGCACAAGAAGCTTAGAAGAATACACGCGAACAAATCACAATCAGATAATACTCGTAATTATTAAAGACACATAGGTATACATACATGTACATAATGTAGATAATTATATTCGGTAGTTACCGACGGTGCTTAGAACCTACGTTAAAATGTTATTTTTTTTTTTCGTTTTTATGGGCGGGGCGGCGAGTCACTTTAGCTGAGCAAATAACTACAATCTGTGCTTTCAACTTTGGAAGATAATTGCAAATGTGTAGTATGTGTTTTTGAAGTGAAACTTCTTTACCGACGTATCTATCTGTTTGAAATTTTGCGTTACGTTGAAGAGGAAAAGATTCAATAAAGGGGAATATGTCTTTCAGTCCAATGTTGTTTGTCTGCACGCGTTTTTGTGGTTGGACTTTTCAGTAGCGGGTTTTTAAGTTGTCTCGCGAAGATCTTCAGGGAGTCTTTCGGTGGTCATGAAAGGATCTTGAGGTGGTTTGAAGAGGGTCCAAAGTGGGTTCTTGAGGGAGTTTTAAGATAAGTCCTTTGGTGGGTATGCAGGGGTCTTGAGGTGGTCTTGAGAGGGTCTTGAAGCCGATTCTGGAAAGGTCTCAGTGGGGGCTTTTATAGGGGTCTATTTACGGGGATCCTGAAAGCGGGATCCTGAGGCGGTGTCTTAAGGAAGTGTAGGGTTGTCCTGAGGTGGTCCTTGGGGTCTTGAGTAGGCGTCTTATTTTGGGTCGTTTGGGGGTCTTTTTGGCGTCCTTTTATGGTTTTTTGGAGTCCTTTTAGAGTCTTTTTGAGATATTTTAGGGTTCTTTTTAAATTCTCTATATTAACTTCGCGTGCACGTGGCTGGTGGGTACAGTAAGACATCATTAATAAAAATGAGGAAAAGCGTCGGGGACAAAACAGAGCCCTGCGGAACGCCAATTATGAATCACAAATATTCTGGCTTTGCCGAGCTTTTTAGAACTTTTTAAGAGATTACTGAGAACAGTGCATACACCAGGTTACGATTAAAAATTGATCAGCTGAAAGGATGACAGATAAATGGAAACCAATGAAGGATTCAAGAAAGCTGAAGGCACGGGTGCAGCAGTCCATGGGCTATGAACCAAGTACACTCTGAAATAAATGTGGCAGTACCCGAGCATATTGCAGCGAGAAGTACAAGATGTGCTCACCTTTATCTGGAAAGGAAGTACTTGAGGTAGGAAATAGCTATCATGACAGACAGCCAAGCTGGGCTAAGGGCTCTAGGTGCATTCCATATCACGTCAAGACTGGTGGAGGAGTGCCGGAGTGCTAAATAGACTTGACGAAGTCAACAAGGTATGTTTGTACGGGTACACACTGGCATAGAAGGCTCGCTAGAAGCCTAGAAGAAACTCCGCTTGAAGGGCCAGAACCATTTTGTGGTATAGAGTACCGTATAATGCGGCAGTTGCTTCCGTAAAATGGAGAACTCTTCCAGACCTACGACAAGAAAAGGAAATGTTGGGGAGGTATAACCCACAGAGGTCTCGATCGTTATTGGGATTAAGCTGAACTAATGTAAGAATCATTGTATCACAATGGACCATTACTGGTATAAGCGACTGACAGCGACCTTTAGTCAGTGAAACCGATACACTTATACCAGTAATGGTCCATTGTCCTAATGTAAGAATCATTACGTGGTTCCTACCAGGACATTGTATACTGAAGGGGCAACTAAAGAAATTCTGAATAGAAGATGATGACCGCTGCAGGTTTTGTAAAGAAGCGAACGAGACCCCGTGGCATATTCTCAACGATTACGAAGCGACGATCTGACAGAGGAGAGACCATATTAGAACCTAGGCAATCTTGGGGTCTGCGCGACATTCACTGAACCCACTCTATATCATTTAGTTTCATTGGTACAGAGAGGGTGCTGTTAGGATTGGCATGCACTGATCCTAAAGCTCAAGTTATGGGGACATCGACATGAGTCACGGTGCTACCAGAATATATAGAATGGAATCCCAGCTATATTTGCCCAGTTCACAAGAGTCTCCTTAGCATCGCCTATAATATCCTATCTTTTTAGTACGGTATGAAGGTCTGAAGCCACTTGTCAATTTTGTCACTTTGTCTTTCTAGGCTGCACTACGACATCTGATAACAGCCCCACCTTAGAATAGTACCAAAGATCAATCGCTATTTATTTGGGCTAAAAAGGCGCTTGAGTTGTAAAGCCCTGTCTCGGACCACTATAAAGACCCCCTTAAAGAGTTAAATTATCAAAGTACTTTTCTGTTCTGTTCTGTGCTGTTCTTCAATCGAAGGCGGATGAAAATATCCTTGGTTGTTTCGAGCTATACGATTTTTCATCCCGTTAGCCCAGACGGCTTTGGAGGAGAAGATTTAATGAAGAATTATACGAGCTGTAAAAAACTATATACTAGATGTTTGAGATGGCTATGGTCCGGCTCGCAGACTTTTCAAATCGATCCCAGTATATGAAATCCTAGCCTTAGATGGCGCGTACAAGTGGACATGCAAAGTATAGTTGTCCACAATTGGAGGTAGCTCGCAAAAAATTGGATAGGCATGTTAGTTGAGGCCCAAGTTCACACCGAACTGAGGTGCCACCACACTTGATAAGCAAGTCTCACCGTTGGTTTAGCACTTAGCTGTGAGAAATTTTTATATTTTTCTCTACGAAAATGCAACAACAATTCAGTGGATCATTAACCATTTCCTGATGTTAATCTTTAAAGAATGGACTAATAATGTAAATAGTATTAAAAGCCAGGCGAAGCTTGAAAGTCTTCTCATTTACAAAATTTCTCTCATTTGTTATCATTGAAAAAAATCCTAAATAACCATATTGCTTTTCCATTCAACATTCGTCATTTTTGTGACCGCAAACTGCTTACCATATCAATGTCCACTTTATGCAATATAAAATGGCCATCCACTGTCAACATAGGCATAAACGTTATCCACTTAAGTGTAGTACTCAGATTTTCAATTAAATTTGCTCACGCACAACCGATCGATTGATAAATTGATCAATTAAGTGATGGCGCAAATTTCATCAACAGCACCGCAATCCACGATCCCCAGTAGAACGAGAGATCTGGCTGATCTACATGTCTTGACTTCCAATATATTGATGGTTGACAATGTTAATTCAAGAGCAATAGCAATATTTATAAACTAATAATAATAAAAGTAGTAGTATAGTAGTAGTAGTGTTGCAGTAGTAAATAATTTGCTAATAACAACGATATATGCCCGCAAGCACATTTTAGAGGACTATCTGCTAAGTGTCATTCGTCGAGCTACTGTTGTTTGCTTTGTACTCGTACAGGCACAGTTCAAGCTTCAGGCTTCTTGTGTCGACAACTTAACTGGTGGCGGGTGGGTGGGGGTAAAACGATCGCTGGATCGATATTGCTGATGGCAATTTGCACATTTTACACGCCTCCTTACCCCCACTCTATTTTTGTATCTGCAATAGTCGTTTGTCGTTGCAATCAACAGGCAATCAATGACACTAAAAAAGATACGTATTGCGATAATTCGATTTGTCGCGGGTATTTGTAGTGCAATCGATGTGTTGATGCCGGAGAACGCCGCCGACGATGGTGACGTTAAACGATTGAACTCAATTGAATTGAATTAAATTGAAATGAAATGGAAAATCGTAGATCGAGACATGGTGTCTGTCGCTATGTGACTATTTAGAACGACATTTATGAGTCGTAAGTATACGCATAGACTACTTAGAGGAAAGTTTTCTAAAATGTCCGAGATAAATTACTGATAAATAGTCTACGGTATTTATTTAACAACAGCAACAAAAAAAAAAGATCTTATTTTCCAGATAATTGAAGCGCAGGGTTTTTTTCAACTGGCCTACGTGCGAGCGGACACGAATCCCATCATAGATACACCCACGCCCACAAAACTACTATATATCCATGTACCAGTAAAATGTTATTATTTTATCAGCTTATTATCTCATAGCCACGATTAATAATCAAAGTACAGAAAGTAACAAAAAAAAAACATTTCAGCGTATACATTGTTGTCGTGATAAGCTGATCGCGCATTCTAATTATTAATTAAATTGTACTATAGCTGTTTTCTTAACTTTTATATCATAAAAATGGGCAGCGTTTTTTATAGATATCACAATTAACACTTGTTAAAAATAAAATTATCGTTGATAGTACGATTAAGTAATTTAAACAAAAATTCAAGCGTTTTAGATTTGCTACAAATAACAGAGCACTCACGATGGAAAAACTTTACCTAAATAATTATACTTCTTTGGGGTAAAAATAGGCCTCAAAAACAGTTCTCTAAGACCCCTAATACCCCCAAATACAATCAAAAGACCACCCAAAGGACAATCTAAACTCCCTCAAAAAAAGTACCTCAAAAGAACTCCCAAAAGACTTCCAAAAGGGACCCCTGAAAACCTCCCAAAAGATCCCCAAAAGATCCCCAAAAGATCCCCCAAAAGACTTCGAAAAAGGACCCCTAAAAAGCAAAAGATTCCCAAACACCCCCCAAAGTACTCAAAAAAAAACACCAAAAAGGCACCAAAAACACTTCCAAAAGACCCACAAATAGTCCCTCAAAAAAAATACTATCAAAAGACCCCAAAATATTCTCCAAAAGACTTCCAAAATGGACCCCTAAAAACCTCCCAAACACCCACTAAAGAACACAAAAAAGACACCAAAAACACTTCAAAAAGACCCACAAATACCCCCAAAATACCACCCAAAGGACAATCTAAAGTCCTTCAAAAGACTCCCAAAGTGCTACCAAAAGACCCTCAAAAGATCCCCCAAAAGACTTCGAAAAACGACCCCTAAAAAGCAAAATATTCCCAAACACCCCCCAAAGTACTAGAAAAAAATACCAAAAAGGCACCAAAAACACTTCCAAAAGACCCGCAAATAGTCCCTCAAAAAAATACTATCAAAAGACCCCCAAAATATTCTCCAAAAGACTTCCAAAAGGGACCCCTAACTAAATAACACAAAAAAGACACCAAAAACACTTCAAAAAGACCCACAAATACCCCCAAAATACCACCCAAAGGACAATCTAAAGTCCCTCAAAAGACTCCCAAAGTACAACCAAAAGACCCTCAAAAGATCCCCCAAAAGACTTCGAAAAGGGACCCCTAAAAAGCAAAAGATTCCCAAACACCCCCCAAAGTACTAGAAAAAAATACCAAAAAGGCACCAAAAACACTTCCAAAAGACCCGCAAATAGTCCCACAAAAAAATACTATCAAAAGACCCCCAAAATATTCTCCAAAAGACTTCCAAAAGGGACCCCTAACTAAAGAACACAAAAAAGACACCAAAAACACTTCAAAAAGACCCACAAATACCCCCAAAATACCACCCAAAGGACAATCTAAAGTCCCTCAAAAGACTCCCAAAGTGCTACCAAAAGATCCCCAAACACCCACAAAAGAACTCCAAAAAGACACCAAAACACTTTCAAAAGTCTCCCGAAATACCCCCAAAAGACCACCAAAAGACACTCAAAGCACCAACAAAAGTCTGTCAAAATATCCCCCGATAGACACCAAAAGAACCACGAAATACCCTCTATAAGCCCCAAAAAATATTCCAAAATATCTTCAAAAAACTGTAAAAAGACTCCAAAAAGACCACCAGAAGACCTCCAAAAGACTCCTAAGGACTTCCAAAGTACTAGCAAAAGATCCTCAAAAGACCCCTTTAAAGACCGCCAAAAGCATTTAGTGGTACTTACGACTGGAATCCACAAGGAAGCCGCTGATTTTACCGTCCTAGCAAGACATGGAAAAGGACGATAAAAGAGGAAACAAGATCCCAGGGGACAGAGTGGCGTCTCTTGAAACCTCAGGCGATAAATCGAGTTCGTTGGCGGTCGTTTGTAGAAGCCCTATACTCCCCCGCGGAGTAAAGGAAAGAAGAAGTATGCGAAGTGTCGTAGTGAGTGTCAAACAGGTATTTGTAAGTTTAACGGTTAATGCAGATGAGTTTCAAATATTTTTAATTCGGGCCGTATCTTTGATAAACCAGGCATTTACGGACAAGTCACGTTTTTCCATTGTGAGAGCTCTGTAAGTCGTAAATTGTTCACTTCTTTAAATCCACCACCCAAATAGACTATCAAGCTATTCTCATTCATCGAATATAAAAAAATATGAACTTCTTACCAACTTCTATTAAAAGCGTAAGTTACATTCAACGCAAATAAATAGAACCGCTTGAAAGATAACCAATATTTAGTTATTGAAAAAAATATTGCACTCGTACCTGATACTGGTTCTATGGCGGAACTTATTAGAAATAATGTTGTTGTTTACCTGAAACGAAAAGGACAAAGTTTGTTATTCTACTCGTAGTTTAAAAACGATAATTACAATTATATCAATAATATAAATTGTTAGTTCATTAAAAGTTAACGTATACAACACCACAATGTTAAATAGTAAGACCTTAATATCGATCTATCACAGTGGAGTCAAATCGGAGATACACATGTGTGCAAAGCAAAATCAGTTAAATTTTGAAAAAATATATACTTTGAAGCCCCTCGGCACTGTAGCCTGATCACTTCCAAATTTTTACAAAAAGTGTTGTACTTGGAGATACACCTGTGTACAAAATTTGAACAAAATCGGGAAAGAGCCCGAAGGGCGAAGCTTATATTCAGAGGACATGAAAATTTTTCAGCGAACGTGAGTTCATTTGTACGTTTGTTTGTCGTTTCGTATATCTCAGCTTCAGACTTCGTCAGAATTTAATGGGACTAGTTTTAAAGCAATTGTGACGCGCGTGTCGCGTGTCGCGTGTGGGGCGTGTAAAAAAAAAGTTTTTTTTTAAACAATTCACCGTAAGACTTTTCTCTCGAATGCAGTTAAGAGGTCAGAATGCTTTTTGCTAAGCACCCAAGTCTCGGATCCATATGTATGTTCTGGTATGACCATAGTAGGCTTTGTTGACCTTAAGCAACCGTGCGCGTATTTCTGGTACCGTTATACCACTATAATTGCTGCATGATGTGATATCTCCTTTCTTATGTATGGGGCACAGGATGCCTCTTCGCCAGTCTTCTCGCATCGCTTCTTCCTCCCATACTTGCACTATTAGTTCATGAGTTACTTGGTGTATTGCGGGACCTCCTGTTTATATCAACTCCGCTGTGATACCATCTGCTCCCGCGGCCTTATTATTTTTGAGACGATGCTTTCTTCGTCTATGCCTTGTGGCGATAGCATAGTTTGGTCTTCGGTCATTGGTGGAGCCTTCAATTCCTCAGTTAGCTGGCCATTAAGCAACTCATGAAAGTGCTCTTCCCATCGCTCGAAGACGCCTTTGAGATCGGCGATCAGATTACCCTCTTTGTCTTTGCAGCTTATGCAACGCGGTGTATATTGCGTCATATCGCCGACTTTTTAGTAGAACTTCCGCGCCTGGTGCAGTCCTCGCCTCTGTACTGTTCTAGTTCACGGACGAGATTCTTCTCCCAGATTGCTGTCAATCGCCGGTGAACTGTTTTTTTATATCTTCTGAGCTATATATATTCATTTTCGCGTGCCCGCGTTCTATGAGGTTGTTGCATTCCTCGATATGCAACCTTCTTACGTTCAGTCGCTAGCTTATATTCGTCATCGAACCAGTCGTTCCGATCTCTACGACTACTGCCTGAGATGGAGTCAGCAGTACCAATGACAGTATTCTTGAGGCGTGTCCATTTCTCTTCTCAGCGCCAGGACTCACTCTCCCTGCATTTAAGGCGAATCCTATCGCTTGACCGTAGTTGTTTCTGGTCTCTTCGTTGCGAAGGGCAGCCGTATTGACTCGAATCTGATTCGCGGATGCTGTCGTTATTGATGATGCAAACCGCGCTCGGAGCACCATACCAACAAGATAGTGGACCGACGTTGGCAGCTCGGTACGTTCATCAGGTTTGAAATGTGGCGGCGGTCTATCTGGTTGCGAGTGGCTCTATCATGATATACCCAGATTTTAAATATGTCACCCTAAATAGTGGCGTACGACCTTTGCGCTTTCGGTAACTATGTACATTCTAAAAGAATCTGACACCTCCAATGGAGCCGTGTTGACCAAAGCTAATTTTTTCGTTCCTTCTCTATCATTGCTGTAGGAATGGTACGAATTTCCCTTGATATTGTAGCTGATAACACAACAAGAACATGGGGGTTTTTCTCCAAAAACTTTGGCTTTCTCATTAGGAGAATAGTATCGTGTTTCAAAAGTTCTAACATCGTTTCAGCAAAATTGAATCTCCGTATGCAATCAATTGGCTCCAACCCTTGAACCACCATGATTTTATAGGGATGGTAGTGTAGGCCTAAGTGAAAAATCCTACGCTCCTTTCTGTTTGAAATTCTCCGAGCTATAGGATGCTGACTAGCTGAGCGACGGGGGCTGGCTTCCACAGCTTGCCCTAGTCTCTCAATGGTTTTGGAGGTTCTCGCAGTACGATCTCCACCCTTCGGGCAGTACGTTCGTAAGTAGTTCTGAGGTTTGTAATCCGTTTTAAAATCGAATTCCTTGTTGGTACGTTTCCTTGATCTCTCGTTGAAATGCTCGCTAATTAGCAATCACCGATCTGTTTGCATCATACGATACGTGTCGATGTCTCACCGTCCAAGACTCCATGGTACCTGTTACATGGCAACTGGCAACAGAAACGGCATGTAATAAGGAATTTATACCAAATATACAAGAAACATTAGCCCATCTAGGAGCCGAGTCACAGCCATTACACCACCCTGGCTCACCCTGTATTTAGTTCAACGCAAGTTGAATTGCCAAGAGACTGCTACTTCGCCCCAATAAGGTTTCGAAATTCTTTCATCACATTATGGCAATTAATCACAATATAAGGTAATTAAGTGTTTATCAAAGAGACACAGAGATAACCCGGCAGGTGATGACATCCCTAGACAAACTGTAGGAATTCCAGCGTGAAGCAATTAATCAGTTCGCCATTATTACCAGTATTTGTAATGTCACTTGTAAAGTCAACTGTATTGCTAAAGTATACTTGTACAGTGGTGGTGTTTTTATCAAAAGATAAATATTTACATTTTGAAGTAAAATTCGTGTAAACTCGGCTTAAGTAAGTAGAACGCACAAGTGCACTGTGTAGATACGTGAAAAACAAACGAACGAAGTTTGAATTGACGTCAATCGCATTGCCAGCCATCAGCGCCGATATCGCTATCGGGGCTTATCATTTCGACAATAGTCGCGTCGCACTGACTCGAAATACAAAATACTCTAGGAAATAAAATAACACAACGTTGCTCAAGACAAACACTCCTCGTAGCACTCACCGTCTGGACGACAACCGATGATTAAGACGATGATACGGTCAGTTAATTACCGCAGATTTCATGCTGGATTTACATGAAACTCTAAGGAGGAGATCATAGTACGATTTTTATGTGGGCTTCAACAACAACAGTGCTTATCCAATGAACTGACGTTGCAATTTGTACTACATACTTGCAAAGTTTACTGCTGGTCGATGTAGTAAACGAACGTTTCAATGGAATATTAATTGGAAATTTATTTTTGTCCAACGACTCAGTCGAAATTCACACGAAAAATGAATGTAATGTGAAAAACGATCCGTTTCCTGTATGGGAGAAGTATACCAAATACATTGATATGTTTAGTGACTGGTCTAACGGACTATAAAAAGTTGACTTGGAAACTGTTATTATGAAATGACGAAGGAAATTAATGCAATTTGAGTTCGCCATCACACCGCTGACGTCAAGAGTGAACTTCATGTTAAGTGACATTGAAGTTAATTGCAATCGCTGTGAAATGAAAATTACTCGTAATTGTATACGAGTGAGTCAAGTCAAGTCAAGAAAAACGAACATCTACCGGCGAGTTTCTAATTTTTTTTTCGGGTAAGCCTGCAGGAGAACACCATGCAAATGGAGTGTGATTTCAACTCTCTAAAGCCGCGAGAAGATCGTTACAGGACTGGCAAGCAATATCCGATAGAATTATTATTGCAAGATTTAAATCTCCTGTTCGACAGGTCGTGTTTGTTCAAGATTACGCATCAGCGGAACAAGCCACCTCAGAAGAAACAGACACGTTCTAATTGCGTCTAAGTAATTCATTAGATCAACTAGGGAAGAGTGACATCGTGACGAATTTAACGAAAAGGTAGGCAGCGACAACAGTGATTGGGAACATGTCATGGGAAACCACTATGAATGACCACATTGAAAGGTTTGCTGATCTATGTTCTGATTGCAACCTAATCATTGGAGGCACAATTTTTCCCCACAAAAACATCCACAAAACCAACTGGGCCTCTCTCGATCACATGTACAACAACCAGATTGATCACATCGCTATAAGCCGCAAGTGAGGATCATCGTTGCTGGACGTTAGAACCCGAATAGTAGCCGACGTCTATAGCGACCATCACCTTGTGGTTGGCAGTGTGCGATTGAAGCTCGCGGTCCACTCATTCAGACGAAATCAAACAACGAGAAAGCCAGTTGTAGCAGCACTTTCCCGTGGGGGTCAATCTGCAGCATGATTTATATTTGGAATGATGCAGGACCTAAACACGGAATATAAAATATAGGGTTTCCTGTTGAGTGATATGAAATAAGGAGTATGCTTAATGGCGAAAGCCGGGTAAGCGCAGGGCTCAATCCGTAAACTCCACAAGACTTCTGTAGCAGCACTGACCCCCGAGGGGACCGCTGTATCTTACTTTTCGATAGGTTTGATACTTGGGTTAAACTCGGAAGATAGCAAGGCTGCTTGCACTTAGAATGTCTAGAGCGGACACTGTCTTCGTATGTAGCAGCCTTACCGTACAACTGCAGGACCTTACCGTACAACTGCAGGACCTTACGTGCCTGGGATAGTTTCTATCCAGGGCGGCCTAGGATTAGAGTCTCATCCTAGTGGCAAATGATTGGGTTCGAAGTTCCGGACGATGTGCTGCCAAGGTTGTAGTGTACCTACGCCAAAGGCACTCATACTGAACGAGCTGAGTCCCTTGATGTCAGATCTCACCAATGTCGCGTTGATACTACGGGGGTTGGCTTTACCCGCAGATAAGGTTGATCTCCTTGGATGTTAGCTGAGTCTGGGCCGGTTGAGGACCAGTTTCGTTCTGGGCTTGACCTACGTAGTGGTTTACGGTTTACTCTCGAAGAGAGGACCGCTAAATGGGAATAGTTCATGAGCATGCTTAATGGCGAAAGCTGGGCAAGCAGGGTTCATCCCACTCAAAAAATGATGTAGCAACACTGAAAGACTCAGATGTGAAACTGCAATATGTATCCCGTATACAACAGTCTCTTTGTGAGATACAGCCCCAAGCCCTAGAGTCTAAATGGGAGAAAACAGTAAAGGCGTATACGGAAGCAGCCTCAACTATTTTAGGTTATCCCGACAAAACTAGAAAGGAATGGATATCAGATAGCACATGGAACACCATTCGAGAACGTCAATCCATCAAAATAGGGTTAAATGCGGCCTCGGGTGCCGTGCGAAGCGCATTAGCGCGGAAGTATAGGGATCTGGACCGGGAAGTTGGCCGTTCAGCTAGGAACGACAAACGAGCATGGCTACGCGACATCGCAACACAAGCGCAGCAAGCCGCTGATAGTAGACAATACAGCACAGTCTATCAACTCGCTCGTAAGCTCGCCAACAAGAAACACCACATCAACTACACTGTTAAGGCAATAGACGGGCTCTTTGATCCTTATGGAGGGAAAACAATTAACCCGCTAGACAGAAAATTTTAAGAATGTTTTGAATTTTACTTCGACAGGCACATCCGTCAACCCACATATGCACCCTAATAGGCTACTTAACATCAGCGTCGCGTTACTCCTTCGTTGGATGAGATAAGGACAACAATTCGTTCACTGCAATCAGGTAAAGCAGCAGGCAAAGACAAAAGTCTTCTACGCTTCATTCGAAGCTTCAACTGGTTCAATGAGTAGGGCGTGAAATCCTCTCGGTCCATGTAGCATCACAATGGACTATCTATTAGTCGGCTTCCTGTCAACCTTTCTAAAAGGCGAGTTAAGAAGCTTTTCGTGACAAGTTATTACTCTCTGACGTTTGTCAGTCATTCGCGAGAGGTGGAACCGCGAAAATTAGTTTCAGCGTTTCTTGGATACAAACCACGAACTTCCTGCTCAGAAGTCCAACGCAATAACACGGTGCCCACTCCAAACTTGCATTTACTCTTAACTTAGGATTAAGTTACCATAAATGCACTTTTTGGCAGACCGGTTCTAGAGCCAAATATGATGATAATTCTGAGCCCGAAGGGGGAAGCTAATTACCATGTTTTTTCAGGCGTAGGGACATAAGTCCCAATATTTACTTTTGGGACTTATAACCCACTTAAATGGGACATAAGTCCCAACTCGATTGGAACCCGACCTGTTGGGACATAAGTCAGCTGTATTAAATTTCGTCCAAAATTTTCGGTGATAATAATTTAAAAAAAAATTGTGGACTTTCATTACATACATAAAATGGATCCTTTTAAAAGGCGCAGTGACGTGAGTCCCAACATATTTTTCGACACTTATGTCCCGATGGGGTGGGACATTAGTTCCTAACTCGATTTTTTCTTTTGGGACTTATGTCCCTGTGCCGTTTTTTCACCGTGCGTGTGTCAGTTTGTAAGTTTGTCAGTTTGTTCACTCGTATATCTCGACTTCTACTTGTCAGAAATTAATGGGACTGCGTTTTTAAGACAATTGTTTAGCGCTCATCTTATGATAGCTTCATTGGTGTATTATATGGAAAACTGAGACTGAGACTGAAACTACGCATCGATATCGGCTTAAAAAAATTAGGTTTTTTTCTTGGCTTATCAAATGGACGACATTGGATACCAAGTTCTTCGTTTGTACTCACCAGAGCAGCCATTACATCATCAATCGCAATTACTCACTCCTTGTATCACTCCTTGCCGCTGCGAAAACCCGTTCGATGTCTCTTGAAGGAAGACTCGATCCTTGCCTTTATTCGCTGGAGGATTATATTTGCCATTATCGTTGGGACAGACAAAACGGTGATGCCTTCCTTTAGTGTCTTGACAAAATATCCATTCTTCCATTCATTCTCTGGGCAAGGTTTCGTCATCCCAAACAGCCTGGATAAGTGGAAAAAAATTACAGTCCGCTAGAGGTCAGGATCTGCTTTCAGGAACTGGGCAGGTAAGCCATCCAGACCAGCTGTATTGTTATTTGAAGTAGGATCGCAGTTCTTACTCGGTTGGAGGACTGATGTCAATGCCGCTGGAAGACCTACGTATGTCCAGTAGTTGATGACTTGCATTTGTGCTCTGGTCATCATTTAGCAGTGCACTATATGTACCGTCCACCTTCGCAGGTGGTCTTCTATTGACACTAAAACGTTTCCGTTCGTATCTAGCACGGGGTAGTTGGTGCTACTTTTTTGACCAACAATGTCGTTAAAGATTTTGTACAGTTCACTTGCGTTTCCTCTTCCTGCAGTCTTCCGCACTCTACGCCAACTATCTCGTCTAAAACATCGCTGCAAAAAACTATGGGTCCGACTATTCGCATAGAGGGAGGTTGCAAAGATCCAATTTTCTAAGTAAATTCATCCAAAAACTTGCCTTTGTAAATTTTCCAAGAACTGATTGCGCAAGGCTTTTAACGGGGATGTGAAACACTGACGCCGTGTCAGTGCAAACAATAGTTGGTTTTTTTTTTGCTGGAACTATTTCCACCATACTGTCGCTTTGACAAAAACAAAAAAGTTATTGTCAGTGATGTGGTGTGGTGTTTATTTGCGACAACAGATATCCATCCCAGCTGAATTTCGGTTGTTTTATGTAAACACATTTTTTTATTTAGTAATACAACAGACATTGTGTAAATAAAAAGCAATATCAGTATGCGACGCGACACTCTACGGCTTCCAAAGGCTGTATATTCTGGTGTGCCCATATTAAAACAGGATGTGGTTAATTAGATAAGATTAGGGTTTTTTGAAGCGAACTTTTATACGAGAGATGGGAGTAAAATTTCAAGGTTGTAGAGTTTCGTGACGTGCTATGCGAAACAATATTGAACATGAAGAACCCAAAAAGGTACTTGGCCATAGAGAGAAGACGAGAGAACTATGCTATATTCGTTGTTCGGCTAGTACATCACATTGCATCGATCAACCGCGCGTTATCGTTATTTACTACAGTAGTCACAGTAGTCTGTAATTTGAATGACATTTTCAAATGGATCAGTTGACCCGAAATGCTACTTCAAATTCGCGCTCCACTATTTTAATTGCGGGACCAATGTTGGATCTTCTAGTTGCAGACGTGGCCACAATGTACTTTGTTTTGCTGTCATTTATGTACAGCCGCAGATTTCGTGCCGCCTGCTCAATCTGGATGAAAACTTCCTGTACAGCTCTTGGGTTTCTATGAACGATGTCAATATCATCTGCGTAAGCCAGTATCTAGATGGACTTATAGAGGATTGTTCTTCTCGCCGTTACGTCAGAGCCTCGGATCACTTTCTCCAACGCCAGGTTGGAGAGAACGCAGGCCAGTCTATCCCTTTGTCGGAGCCCGTTATAGATGTTGAATGGGCTTAATAGTGATCCGGATATTTTTGATTGGCTTATAACATTGGTCATTGTCAACCTACATAGTGGTGTCAGTTTATTTGGGATGCCGACTTTATAAAGTTCTACTCTGGCTTGCTATCATGTAGTGAGTTTTGAAACTCTAGACACCTTTACATCAACTGCCTAAGGGTGTACATCTATCTGATCAGTTGTTGATTTGCCCGGTATGAAGCCGCACTGATATGGACCAATGATGACTTTAGCGTGTGGGGCTATCCTGTCTTGAAGGATACTGGAGAAATGCTTAAACGCGGTTCTCAACAACGTTATACGTACCACGATAATTGCTGCAGGTTGTGATATCTCCTTTCTTATGTATGGGGAACAGGATGCCTCTTCGCCAGTCTTCTGGGATCGCTTCTTCCTCCCATACTATTGCACTATTAGTTCATTAATTGCTTGGTGTATTGCGAGACCTCCTGTTTTAATCAGCTCCGCTGGGATGCCATCAGATCACGGGGTCTTAATATTTTTGAGCTGATTTATCGCTCTGCTAACTTCGCCTATGCTTGGTGGCGGCAGCATAGTGTGGTCTTCGGTCATTGGTGAAGCCTCAAATACCTCAGTTAGCTGGCCATTAGGCAACTCATGAAAGTGCTCTTGCCATCGCTCTAAAATATGCCTTTGAGATCGGCGATCAGATTACTGTCTTTGTCTTTGCAGCATGTGGTGTCATACTGCGGACTCTTTGTTAGAACTTCCGCGCCTGGTGCGGTCCTCGCTCTCTGTAGGTACTGTTCTAGTTCACGGACGAGATTCTTCTCCCGGCTGCTTTCTTTCTCCGGTGAAATTTTATTTCATATCTTCTGAGCTCTTTATATTCATCTTCGCGTGCCCGCGTTTTATGAGATTGTTGCATTGCTCGGAACGCAACATTCTTACGTTCAGTCGCTAGCTTACATTCGTCATCGAACCAGTTGTTCCGATCTCTACATACAACTACTGCCTAAGATGGAGTCAGCAGTACTAATGACAGTATTTTTAAGGCGTGTCCATGTCTCTTATACGTCCGGCATCTCAGCCACAGGACTTACTCTTCCTGCATTTAGGGCTAGTCCTATCGCTTCGCTGTAGTTGTTTCTGATCTCTTAGTTGCGAAGGGCAGCGGTCTTGACTCGAATCTGATTCGCGGATGCTGTCTTTCGTGATGATGCAATCCACGTTCGGAGCACCATACCAACAAGATAGTGTTCCGAATCGACGTTTGGCTCCCTACCTATTTTGGCATTCATATCCCCCAGAATGATTTTTACTTAGGTAGGCATGGAGTTCCCGTTCGACGGATTCAAAGAATTCTTCTTTTTCATCATCTGGGGAATCGTCTGTAGGTGTGTGAACGTTTATGAGGCTTATTATTTTAAATCTGTCCCGCACGCGAAGGGTGCATTGCCGTTCATTTACTGCTTTCAAGCCGATAACGGCTTTTGCTGACTAGAAACCCTTGCATGACAGCTGTAATGTATGTCATATTCTGATTTTTGTAAGACACCATTCCCCGTTCACTGGATCTGCTGTATTGCTGTTATGTCAGCATTATATTTGGACACGGTATCGGCTAGCTGCTGTACAGCTCGAGCTCTATACAGTGAGCCCTCGTTCCATAAGAAAATTCTTAAATCGTTTAGCCGTTTTAGTTGCCGTGGTCGTCGTCGTTCATCAGTGTGTCCGAGGCTGATTTGGGGTTCCGTAATATGGTTTTCTTTTGGGCGAGGTAAAAAAATTGCTCTACCTATTAACGCATCGTAATCGACATATATCTATATGACAGCAATCGTAGCTGGGGTTGTATATGACACAAAAAAATAAAGCAACTTTTATCGGTCCCTGGTAACGCGGCACAAAACTTTCAATGAAATTAGATTGGCTTGTGCAAGAAACGCTACAAGAACGCCACTCTGGTGATAAGCAAAAAAAAAACCCTGATAAAACAATATTAGGATTGGTAATATATGTAGGTACACATATACGAGTATGTATAAATATAGGGTGATTCAATAAGAGGTGTACGTACGACTTGTTTTTTAAGTCATTTTCCTTCTGTCCAAATCGTCGCAGGGAAGCTCAATT
The DNA here is from genome assembly GCA_947095585.1 of Nephrocerus scutellatus. Lineage (NCBI taxonomy): Eukaryota > Metazoa > Arthropoda > Insecta > Diptera > Pipunculidae > Nephrocerus > Nephrocerus scutellatus. Next base: position 113,938,993 of record OX352763.1, read on the forward strand.
GTTCTATGTCTAATTTTGAAAACTTTACAGGAGACGATTTTGAAATTTCAAATAATGCTTTAACCCTATTTGTAACAAGAAGACCAATGCAATGCCACTTCCGTTGTTGGATGGTTGTGCCTATTGCTTCCTGACCCGCTCGCTGATATAAATTCTCGTTAGAGATACGATTAGGGCAGAAAACCCTTAAAATGTTCCGTAGGCACCTATTTACGAACGTTTGTTTGTTTTTTTTTTGTGATAGTAGCGGTCACCTTCCCAGTGCTACCACCCATATAACAGATTCGACATTTGAACGAAACAGTCGCAGCTTGGTGTTTAAGTTGATTGCATTGTTTCGCCATGGAAATGAAAATCTTTGCTTTGCCGATTCGGTTGACAATATTCTGTTCGGTTCCATATTCATTCGAGACAATACTCCCAAGATACTCTCTACTCTCTCTACTGGCTGTCCAGCAATGTTAACTTGAGTTACTGAGTTAGTGACGAAGTTGATGATTTTGGTTTTGACAGTGGGAATCTTCAACTCTACGTTATTTGTCCCCCTCGCCACACTTGCTATGATTTTGTGTAGACCCATAATCCTATGAGAGAGTAAACAAACTTCGTCAGAGTAGTCCAGATCTTTCAGTTGAGTTGAGATGTAAAAGTCCAACGAATTCCTCCGTTACCAGTAGACAAAGCCAATAATAATAACCAATAAAAAAAGTATCGGCGATAGAATGCAACCTTGTCGAACCCCATTTAGGATCTCGTTTTTCTCTGACAACTTCCCTCTATGCAGAGCATGACATTTAGATTCATCATACGTTGCTTTGATAATAGCTTTTAGTTTATCGGGTATACCTCTCCTGCGTAAGGCAAGCCCCATAAACTGTCTGTTGACAATGTCGAAAGCCTTTTTAAAATTAATGAACAGCAGGTGAATTGGTGACCGGTATTCAACGAACTGTTCAATAATGGTGTTGATGGTGTCGACACAGGAGGATCCTAAGCGGAAACCTGCACTTGTTCGGCATTGGCAGTTCAATGTTGCCGCCATAATCTTCCCGGTACTTTAAGGCAGGAAGCTTGGTTTGATTGTATACAATCCATTTTGGATACTCGTATTAAAAATGGAACAAATGCCAGCAGTGGTAGTGTCATAGTTGAAACAATCTTTTGCATATTAACAATAACTTTTGCAACGTTTCGGTAGTCCATGCTTTTCAGGATTGCAGATTGGGCTGAAATAGGCTTTGTTTTTTAAGTACACACTATACACAGCGTCTTTTTCCTGACCTGACCCTTGAACAATAACTCTGATGATTGGATGGCGTTCTAAAATCTTAGGTAGTGCTAAAGCGGTGCTAGAATAGAAGGTCTTCGTGTAAACAAACATCACCATTCGGATTTTGAAATATTAAAATTACACTATTAGTAGAACTCTTTGGCAATATCCATTATTTTAATTAAAAGGGTTGAGTTGGTAGATGGATAGAGTGATGGTCTTCGCCGTCTTAGCGAGGGCCTCAAATAGCGCTTGAGTGCACCGTTGTGCAACCACAGTCCATAGGATATCTCATAGAATAAAAGGTAGTTTGGTTGATTATATCCAACCTGTAGCATTAAGGTACGATATCAGATCGGTGATGCCGTACTCCCAAAACTCCTCCAGGTCGGCAAATAAGGGATTACTCAATTTGCGGAGTCGAAATACCGCCAGGCCCGGACATTTGCAAAGATAATGGATGAGAGTTTCTCTCTCATTTACATCACGCAAAAGTTTTTATGAGGGCTTCCCAACCGGCCAATGACTCGAGATTATAGCAATCACTTTAGAAATATCTTTCCGTGATCTGAAGACCATCTCGGTTTTGTTTGTTTTTGTTATAGGAAGGCAACATCGCTCTCGACGTGGTGCAATTGGTTCCACTGTAACTGTGCTTTGGTGGTAAAGAAGGTGAGAACAAGTTTCCTGACAGAGTTCAAAGGCAAGCGGACTCTCTCAGTATAGTTCATATCCAGTCTGACAACCCTATTTCGCCACCACGTCTGCTTTTTTATTACCATCAATTGCCGTGTCTCGGCACTCAAACTAGGGTAAGTCTATGCTTTGGCTAGCTAGCGGTACTGTAAGATAGAGCACTGCATGCCTCCCTTATCGCTAGGATCTCTGCCTTGAAAGATTAAGGTTTTCAGTGAAAACTCCAGCACCGACTCCATTTCTCATCTTGGATCTATCGGTCAATAGAGTCACATCAAAAAGTCCCAAAACTCTCCCGTCGTTCCAACTTTCTCGAGTCAGACACTCCTCGAAAAAGCTTTAGGACTGAAGTATACTTTAGGAGTGCAGTAATCGGTTAAAAATGGTATCATCTTCTTTAATAACAATAGTAGTATATTGCAGTGTCTTTAAGGTTTGGTGACAAACTTCCCAGATTCTCTGAGACAGATCGCGCTGCACGTCGAAACGTATTTCATAAATATGTCGGGAGGTAATAAGTGTAGGATTGTATTTAGAGCATCGGTGGGTCAGGAACTTAGTGCTCAGTTATGCCAATAGCTGCTTATCTTTGTATTTTCCTAAGCTTGTTGTCATTGTGTTTTTTTTTGTTAATAGGTGAGCATAAGGCGCACTACTGCTGTGTATAGCCACAGAGCTATCTTCGGCTGCAGTTCCAATTTCTTACCAATGGTCTTCTTGTTACCACATGATTCTATATTCGACTTTCAGCTAAGTTTACTGTCTAGGATTACGCCGAGATATTTTTGCTTCTAAAGTAAGCTTTAGACTCCGACCAATGAGTTTGTATAGAACAAAATTTGGTATTTAAGACTTAGTAGTGAATAGTACCATTTCCGGTTTTGCCAGAGATAACCCACAGGCCACAACCGGTCACCCAGTAGCTAACCTTGCTTGGAGCCCTTACCATGACTTCACTAATCACGGAAGAGTACTGTCCTGACACCAGTATTTCCACGTCGTCTACATACGCAACAGCTTTCGTTCTGTCCAACTCTATGTGCTTAGAAAAAATAGGACAAATCTGACTTAAGAAACTGAAAGACCATCGAAAAATTAATAAAACTTTATCATTACCTCTTTTAGGAAAAAAAAGTGGAAATAGACGAACTGAGCTTTCCGCCGACGAGTTCTAATCTATTAAGTTGGGAAATTGATCATGGCGCTTTTCATTCTTCACCAACGTCTTCAAATTTGAATTTTGTGATTATTTTATGTTTTATTGGAAAAACAAACCACCCAACCAACTCCTTTTGAATCACCCTTTATATTATAACTCTTATAGTACGACATATGCTGCTTAACTAACTGTTTAACCAACTGTGCTCGTATTTCAGAAAAGTCTGTTTAACGTAAACAACCAATGCACTGATGGCTTATAGAATGAGAGCAATGTACTGAGTGTTTTTAATTGCCGGCATTGAGTTATCCGTAAACACATGCCACGCTATTTATTATCATAAGTACAACAAAGTTGCCAGCATTTTCTGCCTGTCTGCTAATACAGGTTAGGTTTCAAGATTTATAGCTGGCGCGTGTGATAAGAGAATAAAATAATTAAACTTTTGTTTGTCCGTTGGTTTCGCTCATCAGGGCCAACTTAAAAACATCTCCTGCGTTGTTTTTTAAGTCCATTCTGTTTGCTTCTTTCAAAAGCGTATATGTATACCCAAAAGCTTCTCTATAATCAGGTCAGTTAGATGTACGTTGCAATAGCATAGTCCGAGTAAAAGATCTAAAAATAGAAAGTCTAATGAGTTTTAGAAAATGTGACATTTCGTCGTCTATGCATAGGAGAAAAAGCACAGGTATAACCGGTCAACGTTGAGGAATCTCTAAAAATGAATGTCTGCTTTCTTACATAGTGCGAATCAACTGGAAATTGCAGTGCATCGTAACAGTTTTAAGTAAGTGCTGTCCGACTATGTAAAAAGATATAACTATATTCCAGAGCCTTAAGTTCCTTTGTTACGGTTAATCCTGGTTCTTATTGGCATGGAGTTCCGCCTGGAAAACCGAGGGACTTTTTCCCATTAGTATCGAGACGTTGGCGGTCAGCCATCAGCAGAGTAGGGCGAATAACACAGAATGCTTCAGAAATGCATGTGGCCGTAACTATCTCTGACTGGTGAGTGAAAGTGCGATCAAACCTCCACGTGGTGGCCGCTGGTAATTTTTCACCAATACAAAAAAGCGAAATAATCGGGATTGTCCCTTCAAAGTAAGGTTGGCGTGAGGCCAATAACCTCGCCCGTAAAATCTGTTCCGAGCGCAGATTGCATCATCAAGAAAGACAGCATCGGCGAATCAGATTCGAGTCAACACGGCTGCCCTTCGTAACGAAGAGACCAGAAACAACTACGGTCAAGCGATAGGACTCGCCATGAATGCAGGGAGAGTAAGTCCTGTGGCTGAGATGCTGGGCTTAGAAGAGAAATGGACACGCCTTAAGAGTATTGTCATTAGTACCTATTAGCAGTACTAATGACAATACTCTTAAGAAGTAGACGTAGAGATCGGTACGACTGGTTCGATGACGAATGTAAGCTAGCGACTGAACGTAAGAAGGTTGCGTACCGAAGAATGCAACAATCTCATAGAACGCGGGCACGCAAAGATGAATATATATAGCTCAGAAGATATAAAAAAACAGTTCACCGGCAAGAGAAAGCATCCTGGGAGAAGAATCTCGTCCGTGAACTAGAACAGTACAGAGAGCGAGGACCACACCATGCGCGGAAGTTCTACCAAAGAGTCCGCGGTATGACGCAATATACACCGCGTTGCACATACTGCAAAGACAAGGATGGTAATGTGATCGCCGATCCCAAAGACATCTTAGAGCGATGGAAAGAGCACTTTGGTGAGTTGCTAAATGGTCAGCTAATTGAACTGGAACTGGAGGCTCCACTAATGACCGAAGACCACACTATGCTGCCGCCACCAAGCACAGACGAAGTTAGCAGAGCGATAAATCGGCTTAAAAATAATAAGGCACCGGGATCAGATGGTACCCCAGATGAGCTGATTAAAACAGGAGGCCCCGCAGTATACCAAGCAATTCATGAACTAATAGTGCAAATATGGCAGGAAGAAGCGATGCCAGAAGACATGCGAAGAGGCATCCTTTGCCCCATACATAAGAAAGGAGATATCACAACCTGCAGCAATTATCGTGGTATAACGTTGTTGAGTATCGCGTATAAGGTTTTCTCCTCTATCCTTCAAAACAGGGTAGTCCCATACGCTAAAGTCATCATTGGTCCACAACAGTGGATCCCAGGAAAATCAACAACTGATCAGATTTACACCCTTAGGCAGGTGGTGGAAAAATGTCTAGAGTTTCAAGACTCACTACACCATCTTTTTATAGACTTTAAAGCCGCCTATGATAGCATAGCCAGAGTAGAACTTTATAAAGCCATGAGCGAATTCGGCCTCCCAAATAAACTGACACGACCACGACCAATGTTATAAGCCAAGTAAAAATATCCGGATCTCTATCAAGCCCAATCAATATCTATAACGAGCTCCGACAAGGGGATGGACTGGCCTGCGTCCTCTTCAACCTGGCGTTAGAGAAAGTGCTCAGAGACTCTGACGTAACGGCGAAAGGAACAATACTGTCTTACGCAGACGACATCGACATCGTTAGTACCTAGAAACCAAAGGGCTGTACAGGAAGCTTTCATCCAGATCGAGTCGGCGGCACGAAATCTGGAGCTGCATATAAATGAGAGCAAAGTAAATGGTGGCCACGTCTGCGAGTAGAAGATCCAACATAGGTCCCTCAATTAAAATAGTGAAGCGCGCATTTGAAGTAGTGCAATCCTTTAACTATCTCGGGTCAATTGTAGCAGCCGATAACAACATGGAACCAAAAATACGCGCCCAATTGCTCAAAGCCAACAAGGTCTACATTAGTCTGTCAAGACTCTTCAAATCCAGGAACTTAACCATACTATCCAGGCTGCTGGTATATAAGGCAATGTTCATTCCAGTACATACATATGGATCCGAGACTTTGGTGCGTAGCAAAAAGCTTTCAGACCTCTTAGCCGCGTTCTAGAGAAAAGTCGTGAGGAGAATTGTTGGCCCCGTATGAGAGGAAGGAGGATTTAGGAGGGGTCTATAATGATGAGATCTACCAGCACTACCGCAATGTCGACATCGTGAAGAGAATTAAGATCGGTAGTCTCCAGTGGACAGGACACCTAGGTCGCATGAGCTAAGGGGATCCTGCTCGGAAAGTCCTTTGCGGTAGGATTTATAGAACACGACATTCTACGCCGGAAGGATGGTGTAGACCAGGACTTCCAGAGTTTAGGGATGCCAAACTGGGTGACATCGGTGGATAGACTCTTTGCGGGAGATCAGGACCGGACGCCGGTTGAAGAGCCAAATATGATGATGATGAAAAGATTTTTTAATAGGAACATAACAATTTTGTATATTAATACAAACGCACTTTTAAACCTTTTTTATGATCTGTTAATGTCAAAACGTCATTCAAGGTATACATTTTTATCAGGGTGAAGTTCACTAACGAGCAACGTTTGGCTGTCCGTGATATAGTGGATAAATTCCAGTCAACCTGTTCATCATTAAATGTTCCTGTGCCAGTGAGACAAAACTCACCGGTTGATTTACCGGAAATATCGCAACCGTAAGTGCTTTAGTTCAAAATGAGCCAAATCAGTCGATTCCACACCGTTCACGGGAATTGGGAATCTCTCAGTCGACATTTTGGCGAATTTAGCGCAAAGATCTTGGCCTACACCATTGCAAGATCAGATTAACTCAAGAACTGAAGCGCCGAAACTTTTCCGATTAGGCTTCGACTCGCAAACTATACTCAAGCAGTAACGATGCGATAACGACCATAACAATTCAGCACATATCGTATCATTAGCATAAGTAGATAAGATTTTACGACATTTACTAAGCGAATCTTTGTAAAGATGAATCAATAATGAGTTGGAATGAAATGATCTTTCTTCAACAGGTCGTATCCCATGCATTGTGCAGTTTCGTTACGAAGAGAACCTGATGTGTGATTTTGCAGAGCGCTTGGGAAACAACAAACTGAGTAACAAACCCCACTCAATCCACAACTGAGCTTATAAATGATTTTCCAAGAAAAATAAATTTCTTGCATCAATGTTTAATTTCTTTTTATATAAATTATTAACTAATATTTACAGGAAACTTCTCAAAATACAAAATAAAGCAATGGAAGATACAATAAATACATTTTTGGCTTTGCATATTAACAACACCCACCTTAACTATAGTAATACTTAAGCTTTTGGATAATATACAAGTAGAGATAGGCTTTGTGACTCTTTTTTTTTTTTTTTATTTAATTACGAAATTTTTAATTTAATTTAATAAACGTTTCATTCACTGAGATACTGAGATAAATCCACGGCGAAGCCTAATGCTCCGGCATACACATACAATTACTACAATTACTAGTACAACAACAATACACCTCGTTCGCGTCGACCAAGCCTCCTACCTTTTTTGTCGATTTCTTCGATGATAAATGCTGTGCCGACAGCATATCAGCCAAGTCTTTGTGCATTTGCGAGATGTCCTCTGGTTGTTCGGGAATAGCAAAGGTATCTGGAGTTTCCTCGTCGCCACTTGTGGTGCCGCCCATCGAGCACGTCGAACAGTCTGAGGTCTTCCTGTTGAGTTGCATGCGAGTACCATTGATATAACATTCGGCACCGTCGAGCGCACTAATAGTAGAACCACAATAGTAGAGATTACTGCAGGATGAGGAGGCGCTCACATCTGACGCAGCATCGTCCTTCTCAGTGCCGGTAGTCTCAGCCGATGATCGTCGACGATGCATTCGTTGCGCCCGAAAATATTCGATTTCCTCAAGCGTGATGCCGCACATCACATCGTCGGAGTAGTCCGAGACAACAACCGATGGAGTGCGCACAAAACGTACGCTTCCGCATTCGCTGGCGGTGAAATCACTCATGCAACTTTGAGCGGATTCACGGCGTGAACTAGACAGCGATCCAAAACGATCCTCAGGAATCTCAACAACACGTTCCTCGAGCAGAACTTTACTTGGAATGGCAGTTTGCGTTAGCAATGAGTTGAGAGACATTTGCAGTTCCGTTGTCGGCGAGTCTGGAAGTGCTGTTGGCTCTGCAAGTGGCAAGAGGGCTGGCCTCAGTGGGAGATCTGTTACGGTGAGTGTCATGCGACGTCCTTGATTTTGTGATGATGGCGGCAAAATTGCACCATCAGAGGGATGATCCTCGACGTCAAGTCCCAGAGCAGAATCACTGCTGGCCGAACGAGCGACTTTATCCTTTAGTTTCCGTTCGACTGTTGTCGATGTTGTCCGTATTGATTCGTTATCATCGCAATCTGAAGAGTAAGGACTCTGTCCAATGGTGCATCCTTCATCAGAAAGCGGACTGCTTCGGTAAGAGTCACGCTTCATTTCATTTGTGTGAACAACCATTTTATCAGTTTTGGAAGTAGTTACGCCGGATGCCACGTTATCCTTGAGTAACTTTGTATATAATTGCACTAATTTGTCTACGCAGGGAAAGTCCTTGGGCACGACTGGTGATGCGTAATCTTTAGCTCTTTTCGTACCCGGCGATAGCTGAAGCTCAAATTTCCGCGACAAATCTAATTTCCTTTGAGCGACCAGTGATCGATTAGGCGGCAGTTGTGAAGACAAATTTCCAGAAAGAATTCCTTGAGAATTCTCTGATCTAGTGTTCAGTTCCGTTCGAATGGTTTCGCTGCTGCTGCTAGCACCAATGTTATCCACCGTTTTCGTATGTTTTGAATCCACCGCAAACTGTTGGAGCGATGCGTCTGTTACAAAAGCTGAATGGCAACTACCGTTCGGCACACTACACGGCTGCCATTTATTTTGATTCTGAGAGCGTTTTTCATTCGCTGCGACTACTGTGATGTGCGCCGCCGGGGGAGCTGGAGCTGCAGCTGGAACTGACGACGACAACGACGACGCTAGCTTACCCTCCACAATCGACACCAACGACGATGATGATATTTTTTTTCTGTTACCGATGACTGCTGACTTGCTATCGTCAGTTGCGGTGGTGCTTGTGCGGCTGAGGTTACCGACGGCTGTTGGGAAATCACCACCGAACGTTGGCGCTGTGCTTACGTAGTTTGGTTTCCCGATTAGATTAGGTCTTGGAGTGTCTGACGCTATCAGGGCGGCCGAAGTTGTTGGTGATGATGATGATGCTCGTAATTTCGTGTGATATTTTGTTGAAGTGGTCGTCTCTGATGTCTGTCTCTCCCCAACTGGCGCTGTTGGCTGCCCAATAAATGTATGATGACTGGGGGTATGGAAAAAATTACGTCGACGATTACTGCCGGTACCATCATGAACACCAGCGCTACGCTCAAAACTTCGATTGCAATTCTTTTGTAATGGTGTCAGATATTCTGTACATCGAGTGTTGTATGATGGACGGGTACGCGTACACGAAATGACGTCATTGGTGTTCGTCAAATTAAGTACTAGTTGGCCAGCGTTCGTGGTGTTCATCTCACTTGATGCGGACTTCCAATCAGACATAGTGACGGCCAATTGATGGGGAATCACAATCACAATGTTGTCGTCACTTTTCATTTCTTCGACAGACGATCTGTTCATTGGTGTAAATGTACCAGCAGGGCTGTAACAGAAACTGCTAGAAATGCTGCCAACAGTTTTCAATCTCAAAGCATATTTTGTTGCACTTGCAGTCGTTTTGAGGTTACACGAGACTGGGAAAGTTGAGCTTTTCGAGCTTTTATCTTTGATATAAGATGCAATTTTTTTTTGTTTGTTTTGCAATCCGTCGTCAATCGCCAGTGTTGCTGTGATTAGCGGTGATTAAGTTCGCCATTTCTGCTGGCACACTGCAAAAGGAAATAATAAAAGAAAACAAATAAATGTTTGGGATGGATATACATATACGAGTACATATTTATACACATGTGAAGTGTAATAAACATAATATAAAATGTATTTGCTATGTGGTAAAAATAAATTTATTTGTCAAATAGCACTCATGAGTCTTGATAAGAGGTTCTTGTTGTGACTTAATTTGACTGTTTGATGGCAGGAAAATTGAGCTTTTGCTTGCTGACGTCAATGTGACATAAATGATTTTGATTAATGCGTGATGTAGTATATTACTGTTTGACGCAGGTTACTGAGCGTTAAAAGGAATGTATCGTTGCGTTTTGGGAGCGAATGCCGAGAACATTAACCCAGCAGTGATCGTGCCTTTTTTAAAATTCTCTTTTTTAACTTTGCGTGCCCCTCTGTGTTTGTCTGTTTGTCGTGGAATCTTGCGATCGATTTTTAACCCGCTTCCCAAAGCCCGATTTTATTGAAACTTTACACACATGTGTATTTCCGGTGACAACACTCCCTATTTGCGAATTGGTAGTGATCGAGCCCCACAATCAGGGGGCTCCCATTCCAATTTTTTAAATCATTTAATTGATTTTCTTGAAATTGTATACACATGTGTATCTCCGATTGTCAACACTTTTTATAAAAATTAAAAAGTGGTCGGGCAAAAAAAAAATGTATCCGATTTTCTTAAAATTTTTTTAGAACAAGAAAGGTTGCAACAAGTCTTTTAATTCTTCATTGTAGTCAGACTTCTTTCACTTAGTAAATGTGGCTCAGTGGAAAAGTGGACATGGACTTCGTGGTTCCAATCCCAGTAACACCAAAAATATTTTTCACAGATCCACCTCTCGCGAATGTCTAACAAACGTCCTTTACCATTACACCAACTTTCATCGGAGAACCAAACGAAAATATGGTATGCATATGAACCAAATCCAACCGTAAACAGAAATGTTCGTAAATATCTCGACTACAGCGCCACCTTACGGGTCAAAAAAATTTTAAACTTATCGAAGCACCAAACGATCATATGGTGTAAATAAGAACCAAATCCAACCATAAACAGAAGTTTTCGTAAATGTATCGACTCCAGCGACCAGGGTCCAAAAAAACATAAACTTATCGGAGCACCAAACGAACATATGGTGTGAATATGAACCAAATCCCACCATAAACAGAAATTTTCGTAAATGTATCGACTCCAGCGACCAGGGTCCAAAAAAAACTTAAGCTTATCGAAGCACCAAGCTATCATATGGTGTGAACATGAAACAAATCCAACCATAAATAGAAATTTCCGTAAATATCTCGACTCCAGCGCCACCTTACGGGTCCAAAAAAATGGTGTGAATGTGAACCGAATCCAACCATAAACACACATTTTCGTAAACATCTCGACTCCAGCGCTATCTAACTGTTTGTTTGCTTGTTTGTTTGTCGTGGAATCTTGTGATCAATTTTCAACCCACTTCCGATGATATTTAAATTGAGGCCCCTCGGACCTCGGGTTCGGGGAGCTCCCATAAAAATATTTTACAAAATTTACCCGATTTTCTTCAAATTTTATGTACATGTGTATCTCCGATGGACAAAACCTTTTGTACAAATTTTGGAGATCCCGGGCCCCGGGGTCGTGGGGCCCCATACAATTTTTTTAAGAAAATTAATCTGATTTCCTTCAAATTTTTTATACATGTGTATCTCCGATGGACAAAACCTTTTGTACAAATTTTGGAGTGAACGAGCCCTGAAGCCCGAGGGGTGCCCATATAACTTTTTTTAAAAAAAGACCGATTTTCTTCAAATTTTCAACACATGTGTATCTCCGAGGACAACAGTTTTTGTAAATATTTTGAAGTAAAGGGACTCTAATATTAATTTTTTTCAAATTAGACTGGTTCAAACATTGCACACAACCGTTGCGGCCTTGCTTCTCACTTGTTTTGCGCATGTATATTTTTGGACCCAAATGGATTTAGGGCCGGATCCGAACGGCGAATTGATAAGCATTCCGTGACGAGTTATTACTCTCGGAACGTTTGTCTTGCCTTTGCCTTTGCCTTTGCCTTTGCCTTTGCCTTTGCCTTTGCCTTTGCCTTTGCCTTTGCCTTTGCCTTTGCCTTTGCCTTTGCCTTTGCCTTTGCCTTTGCCTTTGCCTTTGCCTTTGCCTTTGCCTTTGCCTTTGCCTTTGCCTTTGCCTTTGCCTTTGCCTTTGCCTTTGCCTTTGCCTTTGCCTTTGCCTTTGCCTTTGCCTTTGCCTTTGCCTTTGCCTTTGCCTTTGCCTTTGCCTTTGCCTTTGCCTTTGCCTTTGCCTTTGCCTTTGCCTTTGCCTTTGCCTTTGCCTTTGCCTTTGCCTTTGCCTTTGCCTTTGCCTTTGCCTTTGCCTTTGCCTTTGCCTTTGCCTTTGCCTTTGCCTTTGCCTTTGCCTTTGCCTTTGCCTTTGCCTTTGCCTTTGCCTTTGCCTTTGCCTTTGCCTTTGCCTTTGCCTTTGCCTTTGCCTTTGCCTTTGCCTTTGCCTTTGCCTTTGCCTTTGCCTTTGCCTTTGCCTTTGCCTTTGCCTTTGCCTTTGCCTTTGCCTTTGCCTTTGCCTTTGCCTTTGCCTTTGCCTTTGCCTTTGCCTTTGCCTTTGCCTTTGCCTTTGCCTTTGCCTTTGCCTTTGCCTTTGCCTTTGCCTTTGCCTTTGCCTTTGCCTTTGCCTTTGCCTTTGCCTTTGCCTTTGCCTTTGCCTTTGCCTTTGCCTTTGCCTTTGCAATTTCAAGTGCTACAACTTTGCCTTCTCCTTCACTTGTGAAAAAACTGGTTCCACTTTTCGGTGAGATATGACATCAGATCACCAGTACAACGTTGTCTACGGAAGCCATATTGGCGGTCATTGAGTAGTTCTCGTGATTCAAGATATTTCATAAGATGACTGTTAATCAGCGTGACCTTAGAAAAAAGGGACATTAGTGCTATTGGTCGATACAAAGAGAGACATGACGGTAGGCTGGACAAATGCTGATAAGTAAAAAAGCTTACGCAAGTACAGGAAGTACAGGTGGAAGCAATGCACAGTCTGAAAGAATGGAGCTAGCTGCAAAATGTGCAGCAAGTAGATTGGCCTTGTCCTGAGAACTGACAGCTGAAATGTCATTGTGAATGATCGTTGGAATTGACGACGAGACAGTATTGGTGCAGTCGGCAACAATGCACAATCTGGAAGCGTAGAAGTGATTTTAGTATCATTACAGTGTTCCGCGCATTTCATACTGAAAGGACACCTAAGAAACCTAGTACAAGTTGATGATTGCAGGGGATTGCCTCGGGTGATCTTTTTAACGAATGTAAAGTCACGATCCAACAGATAGAGGACCATGTGGGAGCACACGTGATCTCAGAGTCTGGCGGTATTTTCTGAATCCACTATTTTTTATTAGTTTCTTACGATCCACGGGTATAGAAGCGATGCTTTAGGGATCAGATACACACCAGAGCACTAGTTGGGTAAAGTACAATATCATCTTGAAAGCTTAACACTGATTCATAATATTTACGTCACAAGAAGATTTTTATGCGAATACTAATAATACACATAGAATGTAAGAAGGTACGATTAGACTTCCGGTGACTGCCTATTAAACCTTATTGTCTCAATGAAAAGAGATATTTTGTTATCTCTCATATTATGTTAAATATCATATTTCTTGTATCACTTTGGTTTGTATTGCGTAGTTTTGTATATCTTCAAAATATCAAAACAATATTACAACATTTTTAAGCAAATATTAAGTCATCATTATGGTGAAAGAGGCTCCTTAGCGTCTACAAACAAATTTAATAATTTGGATCCGCAAAAACTCTCCTTAGTCTTCTGGTGCTGAAGATGGAAAAAACCCAAAACAATGTGCATGTTTGCATTCTTTTGCAATCGTCACCATCATCATCTGTATCTTGCAGTAAATAAAAAACACACATACATATAACCAGCTTGATTGTAGTAGTAAATAAATGTTACCGCTGTGCTTATCAATTAAGTTTAACTAAGCCAGATACTTAGGTTAATTCCTTTTGTTCTTTTGCATTTGCTCTGTTATTTGAACGAACATAGAGAATATTTGCCAACTTTTTATATAAACTCAAAAAAGAAGGTTAAACAAATGTCTTAAGTGCAATAAGTGATTATAGTTTTGACGACACTTTAGATGCACAAACACATATGTATGTTATGTTTCCACTTCCAATAGAAGTTATTGGTGTCGTGTGAATTATTTGATTGTGAATTATTCTTTTAGTTTAAGTTTGAAGAAATTTTTTCAACGTTTCAACGCTAACGTTTGCAAAATTGTCCACCTGAAGGAGTCATCATCATATTTGGCTCTACAACCGGTGTCCGGTCCTGGCCTCCCACAAAAAAGATCTCCGCCAATCCCGATTTCGAGCCGATGTCATCCAGTTTGGCATCCCTAAACTCCGGCAGTCTTGGTCTTCGTCATCCTTCCAGCGTAGTCTTGGCCGGCCTCGCTGTCGTGTTTCATAAATCCGTCCGCAAATGACTTTCCGAACAGGATCCTTTTCACTCATGCGAGCTAGGTATCCTGCACACCGGAGCCTACCGAGCTTAATTCTCTTTACGATGTCGACATCGCGGTAACACTCGTCGATCTCATCATTATAGAGTCTCCTGAATCGTCCTTCCTCACATACGGCGTCAACAATCCTGTAAGACTTTTCTCTTGAAGGCGGCTAAGAGGTTAGAATGTTTTTTTGCTAAGCACCCAAGTCTCGGATTCATATGTAAGTACTGGTATGAGCAACCGTGCGCGTATTTCTGGTTCCATGGTGTTTTTGGCTGCTACAGTTGACCCGAGATAGTTAAAGGATTGCACTAATTCAAATTCGCGCTCCACTGTTTTAATGGAGAGACCAATGTTGGCCACCATGTACTTTGTTTTGCTCTCATTTATGTGCAGGCCCAGATTTCGTGCCGCTTGCTCGATCTGTACAGCTCTTGGGTTTGTGCCAACGTCATGTCAATATCATTTGCGTAAGCCAGTATCTGAATGGACTTATAGAGGATTGTTCCTCTCGCCGTTACGTCAGAGTCTCGGATCACTTTCTCCAACGTCAGGTTGAAGAGGACGCAGGCCAGACCCTCGCCTTGTCGAGGCCCGTAATAGATATTGAATGGGCTTGATAGTGATCCGGATATTTTTACTTGGCTTATAACAGTGGTCATGGTCAACCTACATAGTCGTGTCAGTTAGTTTGTGATGCCGAATTCTCTCATGGCTTCTACTCTGACTATGCTACCATAGGCGGCTTTAAAAACAGGTAGTCTAGTGAGTTTTTGAAACTCTAGACATTTTTCCATCATCTGCCTAAGGGTGTCAATCTGATCAGTTGTTGATTTACATGTGATGAAGCCACACTGGTATGGACAAATGATGAAGTTATCCCGTCTTGAAGGATAGAGGAGAAAATCTTATACGCGCTACTCAACGACGTTATACCACGATAATTGCTGCATGTTGTGATATCTCCCTTTGTTATGTATCGGCCACAGGTTGCCTCTTCGCCAGTAACATTTCATGAGTGGCTTGGTGTATTGCGGGGCCTCCTGTTTTAATCAGTTCCGCTGGGATACCATCTAAATTCGAGGCCTTATTATTTTTGAGCCGATTAATCGCTCTGCTAACTTCGCCTAAAATTACCGGATGTTTCATCGAACCACCAGTCAGAGATAGTTAGTTAAAAGACCTAAAATATGAGCAAATTTGCCATATCCTTCTGTTTGTCTGTATAAAGGGTATTTCAATTGGGACGCCCCATTTTTACAACAAGGTTTCTCTGCTATGAGTGAAGTTTTCTATGGTTTGTTTCATAATTAAACTCGTTTCTGCTTGCCATTTAATCATGGAAAATTACACGCTTCAAAAGCCTTTGCAAACTATTAATCAAAGTCCTTAAAGTAAATGGAGTTTGGTATCGAGTTTTAAAAAAAATGCGTTCTTATGATGTAGATGAAAAACGGCTTCATTGTTCATTGGATTATTAACTATCATTCGGACAGTACAAAGAAAATTGCTTTGGTCAGTTTCGAGTTGCAAACACACCGATGATGGGGTACCCCAGGGCTCCGTTTTCTCCTAAACACTCTTTCTAATCTTCATTTATGATCTCTTGTCTGATACTTACAATCCAATATACTCTTTTGCAGATGATAGTACTCTCAACGTCTCATATAAGTTTTTGTAAAGGGGAACTCAAATAACAGCAACTTATAGTCTTACCTAGACAGCATAATAAAGTAACAGAGTAGAAATTAGCGATTCCACAACCCTGTCTTATTTCGTCTATGTAGCGAAACTTAACTCCCCAGTCATTATCAATGAATATCAAGCTTCGTTGAAATGACCACCATATCCGTCCTGGCCAAAAATGCTGCGAAATTTCGAGGCATTATTTTCTCCTCATATCGTTCTTCATTCATTTGTATAGGAACTACCGCTTTTTCTATGCGCCCTGTTATCAGCACACAGCGTAGTTTACTTACACACGAATGTTTTTATTACTTTACCCACAACGAGCAACAAACATCTGAATTTTCAGCAATGACGTTGGTTGCTTATCGCTAAGCGCTGTTACCCTGCGCTGCTGTTCCAAAAGTAGTCTTAATCAGATTAAATTTAATCCAATATTTAATACTAAAGATAAACATGCGGACTAGCAACACCAGTGTGTTATCACCTTTAATGCTTTTTAATAATTAGACTTTAGTATATAAACGAAATGTTTCTATAAATATAACAAGTTTATGACTTTGTGAAAAAGTTATGCGAGTAATGTTAACAGGTTTCACATTTATACTGAAGCTAGTAGCTTGTTTCTAGAACGATCCAGGAATTTCCTTATCTAGTAATCTAGTCTGCGGAATCATTAATATAAATAATCAACTGCAATATTTTTTAAATTAATTTGTCCCTCTGAGGTGTTTCTAAAAAAAAAAAAAAATTCGTGTCGTGAGTAGAACCTTAAGGGGGTTGGTGGTCTTGAGACTGTTTTGATGGGGTCTTAAGGAAATCTTTAAGGGGTTGTAGATGGTCTTGAGGGAGTATTGATGGGGATAGTAACGTGGTCTTAACGGGGTATTGACGTGATCTTGAGAGAGTCTTTAGGTAGTCCTGAAGGGGGTCCCGAGGGGGTTTTGTGAGTATCTTTAGTGGGGCCTTGAGGGGTCTTAAGGTGTTCATGAATGAATCTTGAGGGTATTTTGGGAGTGTCTTGAGTAAAGTATTAAGAGGGTTTTGTGTGGGTCTTAAAGGGGGTTTAAGGGGGTATTGAGGGGGTTTGAGGGTCTGAGATGGGTCTTAGGATGGCTTTGAGGGGTTCTTACGTGAATCAGGGTCTTGAGGGAGTTTTAAGAGGGGTTTTGAGTGGTTCTTAGGTGGTCTTGAGGAGGGCTTGATGGGGTTCTGAGAGGTTCGTGAATGGAGTCTTAATGGGGTCTTGAGGGAGTCTCTAAGCAGTCTTGAGGGGGTTTCTATGGAGTTTTGTGAGGATATTTAGTGGGGTCTTGAGTAAGTCTTTAGGTGGTCTTGAGGGGTTCTTGAGGGGATTTTGAGAGGGTATTGAGTGGAGTCTTGGGTGTCTTGGAATCTTAAAGGGGGTTTGAGGGGGTCTTGAGGGAGTATTAATAGCGGTAGTAACGTGGTCTTAACGGGGTCTTGAGGTGATCTTGAGAGAGTCTTTAGGTAGCCTTCAGGGGGGTCCCGATGGGATTTTGTGAGGATCTTTAGTGGGGTCTTGAGGAGGTCCTTAGGTTGTCATGAGGGGATCTTGAAGGGATTTTGAGAGGGTCGTGAGTGGAGTCTTGAGGGGGTCTGAAGAAGGTTTTTAGGTGTTCTAAAGTTGGGTCTTGAGAGTGTTTTGAGAGGGTCTTAAGGGAATCTTAAGGTATTTTTATGGGGGTCTTGAGGAAACATTAGTGGGGGTCGTAACGTGATCTTAACGGCGTGTTTAGGGTGATCTTGAGGATGGTCTTGAGGGGGTCTCTAGGTGGTCTTGAGGGGTTTTTGGAGGGTCCTTTGAGGGTTCTTTTTTTGAAAGTCTTTTGAGGGTATTTGGGGGACTTGAGGGTGTCTTGTGGATGTCTCCACATTACTATCAAATTGTGAAATATCAGCAGTAAACTAATTGAATGATAGTGGCTCTCAAACTTTTAACAGCGACATAAACCACTAAGGCACCAATCTTTTCAGAGGTTCTCAAACTTTTCAAAATAATTTGAGAAATATTTTCGTTTTACGAAAATTGACATTAAATAAATGTATATAAAGAAGTGGCTCGTTTTTTCGTATAATGGGCGATTTTGACTTATAATTTTATATAATTGTCAACGTCTGTTGTATCTTCAAATAGTGTATGTTTTGATCAGCATGCTACAACGTCAAGGTCTATGGGCAATAGTAATGCTAACAATCGCTGCAAATAATTTAAAGATAAACGATAATCAAGCGGAAAATGTCAACAACAATAATTCAGCGCAAGGCATTCCAAGAAGGCACTTTTTTGTGATGGACATCCAACAACATCGCCCTCTTTGTCACTAAATTAAAATATAATTGATGAATTAAGGTCGCACCATGGTGCCGTACATAAATGACACATTTTCTGTGTGCTTGTAACAATTTGACAATGCACGCTGTGCAACGCAAAAATATAATTAACTTAAATTTTGTTAATAAATCGTACTTGCTGGATAAAAGTAAAAGGTTTTTTTTTCTGTTTTCTGTAAATGTGATAAGTTGTTGCAAGAAACGTCTCTGCATATTGTAAGGCAAGAAACCAACTGTCCGAAGGCCAATTAACGATCTCCGAAAAGTCAATCTGCACGGTCGAGTGTTTGTTGTTGTTGTTGTATGTAGCATCGGTTAAGTGCATCGGTACAGTAACAACAACAACAAAATATGCGTTCACCACAACAACAAAAAACTAAAGCAACTACGAGTATTTTATGCACCCGTATGGAACAACATTCGCTTTTTATCACGTCGACGTCGTCCAATGCAAATACAAATCGACCGGACGGACTCCCCGCGTTCAATTCGTTTCGATTCATTCATTAAATATTTATTTATTTACGAGTATGTATTTTAATTTCGCAACCATATCCATTCGCGCATAAAAGCAAGGAACGGGACGGCCATTTCTCCTGTCAAGGCTGACTCTTGAATGACTAATTAGGTGCGCACTTTATTCTCTGCGTACGATTTTAAAGTTTAAAAATATTGTTTCAGTAAAATTGTTGCAAAAAAAATGTTTATTTCAAAAACGTCACTCACAATACCGGGTCATCCATTCTAATAACAAGACCTACATGTATGCAAATTAATTCTCTATTGAGCTTTGCTCTCTTGCACTTTAGTGGATTTTATTGAAATGAGTGCAATAAAGTCATTAAGTGCAAGTGGGGAGTTGCAGTTTCATCATCACAACTATCTGCTGGATGATTGTTGGAGGCGACTCTGCCTTTATTATATGCGGGACTATACTTGCTGACCGTAATTAGATATAGACAGTTGGAATAAATGATTGAACTGCGTTGCTCATTGTAAGCGGACAAATGAACAACAAACGCAACTAACATGACTTGTAGTTAGTGAAATAATCATCATCATCATATTTGGGGATCTGCATTGCGATTGATCGGGAACCTACTGACTGCTCAAAACTTGGTTTGAGCCAGGAGCGCAACAATCAAGTTCGTGATGTAGTACTTGCTCTACCTCCTAGTGGTGGTCCCCGGGCAACTATATGTATAAATCCTTATATATGTAGGCTAAAATTACAAGTGCGAACATTCTAGCGTTTCTCGTCAAGGTAACGTGGGTTAGCACCCTGCGGTACCGAAAAATGCCCGCTACTGAAACCGACACAACGCCGACACACAAAAAATTATGACTTTTTCTGGAATGTGAGGACGATCCTTGACTCAGGGAGTGAATGCCAGATTTCTTCAACTGGAACGATATAATTTGGACATACTGGGAGTGAGTGAAGTAAGATGTTTAGACGCGGGAGAATCCCCAACGTGTAACACTGTGCTACTCTAGTCCGGTAAAGCCTCCGGCAGTCCTCGCGAATCTGGAGTGAGTCTGCTGCTAACGCCAACAGCACGCAAAGCCTAATTTCCTGGCAACCACATGGTGATACGATCTTATTGGCCAGATTTCGGACTAGAGTACGATGCGTCACGATCATACAGTGTTACGCCCCAATGAATCTCTCGACTGAGGATGAAAAGAACAACTTCTACAATTAGCTAAGCGCTGTATTCAACGCAACACCGAACAGAAACATCGTCATCGTGATGGAGTACTTGAATGCCTAGGTAGGCAACGACAATGAAGGACTCAGACATGTGATTGGAAAGCACGGCCTTGGTGAACGAAATGACAGTGGTGAAAGATTTCTTGATGTTTGCAACACCAACCACCTTGTCATAGGAGGCACCATTTTTGAGCATAAGACCTGTCACATAGTCAGCTGGGTGTCAACTGATAGCTACTGTCCTGTTACATACTGCATCAGTTCAAAGATTCGCAATGCCTAGGTATAACATCGACCGGCTAAAGATCACCTCAGTTGGCCAACAATTAAGTGATCATTTATCGCATGGAGTGAAAGCAATCAGCAGCTCACTGCCGACAACTATCCAAGAAAATTGGAAAGCTGTGAAAAATGTTTTTACATCTGGAGCGGAAAGTATTGTTGGTAGAAGCCAGGCAAGGCACAGCACGTGGCTTACCGAGGATACATGGAGGCGAATTGAAGAACGTAAGTTACTTAAAGCTTGTCCCTTTTGCCGTTTACAGAATCATCAAAGAGCAGACAGGTGGTCACCGCTCTAGCCAACATCTGGTGAAAGGCCTAGATGGTGCCGTACTCGTTTCGGATGAGGATCAGCTCAAGCGATGGAAGGAGCATTTTTCTACGGTCCTCAATCCGTATATTCGCCAACGATATGCACCCAAATCAAACGGAGCTGCCGAAAGTAACAATTTCCCGAACTCGCACCAACTCCCAGTAAAGATGAGATCGCTACCGCGATCAACGCACTAAAGAACAACAAGTCGGTAGGACTAGATGGTATACCCGCAAGGCTTCTGCGTGCAGCCCCAACGACACCAGCCGAGCTTTTATATCCTCTTGTAGAGAGAGCTTGGGAGGCAGAAAGTTTCCCCAGCGAATGGAAGAAGGGAATGATTGTCAAGCTCCCTAAAAAAGTTAGTCTTATGAAGTGCGAAACCTGGAGAGTCATTTGCGTTCTTCATGAGGTTGCAAAGGTAATAGCCAAAGTAGTACTTAAGCGAATTAAGGAACATCTGGAAGATACACTCGATGCCGAACAAGCAGGTTTCCGCACTGCATCCTCCTGTGTCGAACACATCAACACCCTGCGGATCATTATTGAACAGTGCGTTGAGTTTCGGATTCCGGTCACCACTGCACCTGCTGTTCATCGATTTTGATTCTGTTGCGTTTGACCGTGTCAACAGACAGTGTATCTGACTCGCTTTGCGCAGGCGAGGTATACCCGATAAACTAATAGCTATTATTAAAGCAACCTATGATGGCTCTAAACGTCATGTGCTGCATAGAGGAAAGCTGTCAGAGGAATTCGAGATCCTAAGTGGGGTACGACAAGGTTGCATTCTATCGCCGATACTTTTTTTGTTGGTGATTAGCGATGTGCTTCGCGCAGCTTTATCTACTGAAAACGGAGGAATCAACCGGAATACCTGTGGCGTTCTAAAATCCCTTTTTCCTTCCTTGATACCTTAGTGCATATGCTAGCATCATAAGTGTATAAAACTCTTTAGCGTCTTCCAACGGGAAAAAAATCGCAGTTGCATTGTAGACTGTGAAGGCAGACGACTCAGTTGGCTAATTAATTATTCTTCTGCTCACAACTTGGATCATTAACTCAAACAAAACTGTGTGTGTCGTGTGTCAAAAGCTCTGAGGAACCTCCCAAGGTGGAGTTATCACTCTTTTTTTTTGTATGGATACCCTAACCCATATGGCTGGCATTGCGACCAAAAAGATCTATTGTTTCTATTGTGAACCAGACCTTACCTCTAGCGTCCAGTGCGGAACACCATTAAAGCAGTTTGCACGGTCCAATATTTTTACCTCAAACAACCTATTGAAACTGTACTCCTTGACTATAGTGTCGGAGATAGTGCAAAACATGCTTCTTTCGGGAATTGAATCAAGTATTTCTAGGTCTCCCTCATCGTCGCTAGGTTTGTACCTGTATAAGGGCTGCAGTTTAGTAGCGCAACTAGCGGCCATCTTTCTAATGATAATCTATAAGGGTGAAAGCCCTAGGACAGCTTCTAATGCCGCCGTAGGGCAGGTACGCATGGCACCCGTGATGCTGAGACAGGCAATTCTTCGAAGCTTCTGAAGCTTAGTTGCTGTTGTCCGTTCAAGAACTTTCTTCATCAAACAATGGCCGCGTATGTGATAATGGCCCTCGCCATCATTGTATACATCCAGTGTATCATTAGATCCCAAGCTCTGCCGTAGAGGTGTCTACTGGCACACATGACCCTAGTGGCGCGTTCGTTGACGAACTTGATGTGAGAATTCCAGTTAAGCCTTTTATCAAGGATAACTCCAATATATTAAACCTAACTGGAATAAACTAAGGTGGTGCCTTTTATAGTGATAGGTCTTAAATTGAGCAATCTTCTTTTTGTGAAAGGCACTAGAACGGTTTTGCATAACCCTAGTAATTGTCAGGCTAACAAGAATCACCAAGTCATCTGCATAATCAATGACGATGTAGCTTAGTAGTGCATAGAGGTAGAAAAATCGAACCAGCCTCTAATGTGCACAACAAGAGTCTCTCCGTGGTTTTGAGAACAAATGATGTTAGACTTATAGGTCTATAAGATTAAGGCAGCTCACTAGGCTTTTTGCCTGGTTTAAGGATAAAGACTACATTAACCTGTCATCAGGTAGTTGGGATGTTACCCCAGCTGTAGCTTGCGATTTGAATAAATTGTTTGGTATAATTTTTGAATTGAATTGAATTTTGCGCCTACCTCGCAAATAACAGTCGCAATGTTATGTTTTCAAGCTGGAATTGTCTCTGGATTTTCCACATAACATCTATCCTTAACGGCACCCCATAGAAAAAAGTCCATCGGCGTCAAATCGCAGCTCCGAGCAGGCCAATTGACATTTCAAAAATGGCTGATTATTCGGTTGCCAAATTTGGCGCGAAAGAGATCGATTGTCAATCGGCTTGTTTGGTATATGGCGCCATCTTGTCGAAACAAAAGATCGTTGACATTGCGTCGATTTGAGGCAATAAAATCGACGCCATCATCAAGCTGGTCTATGGCCAACGCAGAGAAGTGATATGGAAGCGGATTGTCATTTGTTTTTAACATCTGGAGTCATCTGGACCTTGTAAGCGAATAATCCGAGGTCTTTGTCTTTGTGCAGAATTATTTTAAACACAAATTAATAAAACAATAATTTTAATCACAACACACAAAATTAATACGCTGCTCTTTGACAGCAAACGTTATGAGATTATGCGATTTTATTAATCGCTGAAGCAAAAACTGCATTATCCGCGATAATGACATGCAGTTCCGCTGACATATTGGAAATATCGCGCTAGAAAACATATTTTTGTAGTTTTTATTAGGAAATGAACGTTTGCTAAGAGAATTGGCAATTATTTTATATTCTGAACTATTAACTACTTTTTAAGACATGAAGTGTAATTTAGAGAAATCATTGAATTATTTTTTCTCGCGCGAGAAAAATTGCGCCTCATATGAATAGGCCATTACAGCCCGACTAACATTTACAAAAAAGTATGGCCCAACGACACCGCCTGACTACAGTGCATACGAAACAGTCACTTTTGTAATCCATGTAATGATGTCTCGTGAATCGCATGAGGATTTCCCTCATCCCACATGCGGAAATTCTGCTTATTGATATTCCCAGAGAGGTGGAAATGTGCCTCATCTTTTTTCTGATGAGGCAGAAAAATCAGCATGAACCTTCCTACTGCTCGAACACCCAATCTGCATTAATTCTTTTCTGTCCACGGTGGTTATGCGATCCATTTCATAAATGTTTTGTTGCAAACTAACATTTGACACTTACTGACAGCTGTTTGATTTACAGTGCTGCCAATATAAGAAACTCAAATTGGATCACCCTTTATTTCATAAGCATCCATTAATCAACAGACTTGAAACATGAACAACAACAAAAATATGTACGATTACTTAAAACTAAAAATTACCTGTTTTAATTGTGTATTGCTGACATTCTCTCAAGCTTATAAATCAAGCTTATATATATATACATCAAACCAAGCAATCGTTAGAGACGGAGAGAGAGAGAGAGAGAAAGTTAAGAAAAATCGGAATCGCTGGTACAGCAGCAACAGCATGTGGTAATGTGAAAAGCAAAGCAATACCGAAACGAAAATGACGTCGTTGCTAACGATTCTAACAACACGCTTACGCGACCTACATTCCGTTTAGTCGCAAATCGATCGCGAGAACCGGCCCGGATCAACACAAGCAGAGGTGAGCACAAAATCGAATCGAACAAGATTGCTGCGCAAGCGCACTCTCGGCAGGGCGGGTTAATCTTAATGCATGCCACTCGGCGACACTATATGTATTTAATGGGAACCACTTTTAGCTGTGTCGGCCATTGCCATCACCATCATTGCAATGCAGTAGATTTCACTTTTATATATTTTTTTATTACATACTATACATAAATGTATATCTTTTTCTTATTAATTATTCACTATATATGCAATTTGCAATTTGATTCTTTTCTTAGCTTGACTTTTTCTTATCTTTTTGCTCTTTGATTCTTGAATTTTTGACACATAAATAGAACAAAGAACGTCACTTTTGGTTTGAAATTCAAGAACGGAATTCTTAATTACTTATTTCTTAATTTAGACATTCAATTTAATTCAATTTTAATCATTTCGTTAAGAAATCAGCACTGATAGATATTGCACATTTAATAAAAACGCGAATTTGTCTCCGACGAACCGATAACCACCGATCTCTGTTGTGGCGACGGTGACCAAAGCGGGCTTAAAGTCACGCATAAGACACACGGTTTCGAATGATAACTACTGGCTACACTGTTTGCACGCGAAATCTAAAATTCGCGATCTTTGTTGTTTTGGTTTACGCCTCTACGAATTCACGGTCGATTTCCAACAATACTCTATCAATTCAATAATAAGCACTACAGCAAGAGAAGGCTCAAAGAACTCTGCGCTCAAAACAACCATCACGACTCACGAGCCATTGTACAAAAGATAAAAGAACATCACAAAGAAACTCTTATAGCTTAAGCTGCTGCCGCCATCATGGCATACCCAGAGCGGCAGCCATCGAACTTTATCTTCATGAAGAAGGCGACCTTTGTAAACAATAACAAGATTCCTTCAGCTGTTCTCTGTGCATCATGCGCTGATCATGTTCATACGTTTTTGGTGTGTCCGGCGATTTTCAGCGGTTTTTTTTATTTGCTGCCGTTAAACGTTGAAACCGAATGATCGCGCGCTGTATGAATGTATCGCGATTCAGTGAACAAACTCAACTGGTTGACTGTTCACTGGTAGTATAGTCACTTTGCTGAATGCCTACATAAGAGGGACGGACGTGTGGCATTCGGTAGCCTTGCGACTGAATGAGCTGGAGCTCCGATGACGGGAGCTCTGTGCAACAGCCAACTGAACGCTAAGCATGGGACTGGGATCACAGAAGTCATCAAGTCCATATACTAATAGCAGTCAGTACAACCGGCATAACATTCAACATAAACATGAATATGACGGCTGCGAGCGCTAATGAGCTTTTATAATATTGCCGCCAATAAAGCAAGTTGATCGCCGATCGTTGATCAGTTGTTGTATCAATCTCGGAGGCTGTGAAACATATTGCAAAAAGAGCGGTGGTTTCAAATATTGATCGTCATACAGAATTATTATGGTATCCGCAATAATGGGCCTTGCGCTAATTAATTTTCTATTAATTTGATAAACAAACAAAAAAGATATTTTTGTAATCAAATTAATTAATTTAATTAATTTCCCATAATTTTCCCAAAATTAAATTAAAAAACATTCGAAAAGTTACACTGACATGTTTGACTTTACTTCAGAAATTATGGAAAATATTCGCTCTGACGCAGCGTTGAGTGAGGCAGAGATAAAAAATACTTCGCCACTTCAATTAAATTTGGAAATATATAAGTCCTACCATTTTGTTCTGAATAATAAAGTTCTTCATTTATCCCTTTTTAAAATTAAAATCTTTAAAATGCTTACGAAATGGGAAAAAATCAACGACTTGAACACTGAACAAGCAAAGTGTCAAAAATCAACGACTTGAACACTGAACAAGCAAAGTGTCAATTATAATCAACTCTGGTTGTAAGGTTTCTATTTAAAAGCAGAATGCTGGAATAAATAAATTATTCTGAATGCATTCCTTATTCCTTTTCCTATTCCGGTATCAATAAAATGCAGCTTATATACATTATATTTTTTGACGTTTTCCATATTTTTTATTTCGACAGTTTTTCTAAAATAAAAACCAGAAATAAAAAGACGTTTATACATGCAGCAGATGTAAAGGGTGTTTTTTTGGGAGGTTTGTTTTTCCGATAGATGTCGTTTTATTTTATGACAGTTGTTTTGACAGCTCAAAGTGGCATTT
Source organism: Nephrocerus scutellatus (assembly GCA_947095585.1). Lineage (NCBI taxonomy): Eukaryota > Metazoa > Arthropoda > Insecta > Diptera > Pipunculidae > Nephrocerus > Nephrocerus scutellatus. Next base: position 113,965,697 of record OX352763.1, read on the forward strand.
CTACTCAGTATTGTTTGGCAAATCATTATGAAAAAAAAAAAAAAAAAAAAAAAAAAAAAAAATGACATTTGTGAAAAATAGTCGTGGTAGCCATATGCCAGAAATTGTGTTTAAATGTTAAATGCCAAAAAATTATCTACCAAATAAAAAAAAAAAACGTTATATCTAACGGGTGTTTTTTTAAGAGGTTGCCGATTTTTTTTTTTGAATAAAACACATAAAATTATGAAATGACCAAAATTTTTTTTATTTGGTAGATAATTTTTTGGCATTTAACATTTAAACACAATTTCTGGCATATGGCTACCACGACTATTTTTCACAAATGTCATTTTTTTTTTTTTTTTTTTTTCATAATGATTTGCCAAACAATACTGAGTAGAAATGCCACTTTGAGCTGTCAAAACAACTGTCATAACATAAAACGACATCTATCGGAAAAACAAACCTCCCAAAAAAACACCCTATATAAGCTTACCTATATGTGAGTTTATAGTATTTTATTTTCTTGGAATTGGAATTAGAATTGGAATTCAATTTTAGTCAAATAGAAAAGAAAACGTATTCTCCTCAGAATTAAATTTTTTCTTGAAGATGATGAATATATATATCATTTTATGTTGTAAGTCTTATATTGTGTAGTGATTTCACTTTTTAAAATATTTCTTAACACAAAAATACATTATTATGCGTAAAATAAGACTGGAAAAAACATAATACCAGTATTTTGCTAAGTAATATCCAAGACAACAACCATTAGCTTTAAAAATCTCTTGACACGCCATGGTCAAGAGAACAACAATTTCAGAGCTACCAACATCTATAAATAAAAAAAATAGCTTTCGGCGCCACCTGGCATTGAGATATCGTAAAATTCCTAGCCAGTTGCTTTTAATTTGGGGATAAAATCAAAAAATAAAACCCGCCTATTGTAGACAGACACAAAGTGGGTTTATAAATATTGCACAAAATGAGTCGTATGGTCGATGTCAAAATTAGCTGTTTACGTCAATTATCGGCTGTGCTGTAGCGGTGCTATCGGTTCTGGGCCCGAATATAAATATTATTTTTATCATGAGATGTCAGTTACGTATTTTTTCTATCTTTTTGGCAGGTATTAGCATTTGCAAATCTAATTAATAACAAATTATGTGGCTTTCGTTTGATGGAAAAAATTACCCCGAGTGCAAAAATATGGTACTGAATGTTACAAAATTGCACTCATTTTGTTTGTTTGATTAAAAAAATTGCACTGAGTGCAGTTCCGGGGTAAAATTTTCTTCATGGTTTTTTGGTCGAGCATACCCCTCTTTCACACCAACGAAAAACTGTCATTGTGCTGCCATTCTGGCTTTTGATAGGTGACAGCAACTACAAATACAAAAGGAGCCAGTGCACTTGTTATGTATGTTTGACGCCCAAAAACGAGTGCACTCAGTCAAAAAAGGAGAAAATCAAACGAAAGCTACATTAATAAAATCATAAAATTTTTAACTACGAACAACAAAATAAAATTAATAAGACAGTTAATAATGAAAATATTATAAACATAAAAATAAAAATATACATTAATACTCAACAAATAATAATAAAACCAATACTTTTATTTTTACTTTGCATATTTTGGTTAAATCGTCAATTTATATTTTTGAGGTCGGGCCTATATCACAGTTTAACCGACATTAATAATTTTTTAATAGCATACATACATTTAATTAGTTATTTAAACAAAGTAAATATTTTTAGTTATTCAGAACACCGAAAAAAATCAACTGAAATTAAATTCCACATTATTTTAAACGAAGTTTAATGAGATTTTACAAAAATATTTTTTTGTACAGCGGCTTTATCTCAGAAACCGCTGAATTTACAAATCCCATAAAAAAGTATCACTCATTGTTGCCAACAAAATATTGACAGCAGCAAAAACGCAGCCATCGTCGTCGTGAAACATTCGCATTGTGCAAAAAGCGAGGATAATACTGTGCTTGGTTTAGTTCTTAAGAAATATTTCCAAATCAAATAAAATCTATAATTGATTTGTTAACTTATTATAAAACCAATTAAAAAAAGTGAAAATGCCCAAACGTGGTGGACAACGATCAAATTACAATGGCAGCAGTGGTAGTGGTGGCTCTCGGTTTTCTGCTCTATCGTCGTATTCTGATGGTAAAGTGTGAAAAATCGCCATCGCCATTGTTGTTTTGATAATCAACACAACAAAGCGATTTAAAATAAAATTTTATTTTGTGATCCTTTTTAATTATTTTCGTTGAATATCTAGATCATGATGATCGTGTCAAGCAACGTTCAACGACACGACGCGTTAGTTTTAAGCCTTCTGGAGGAGGTGGTGGTATGAACTTAAATGCTCGAATGACTGAATTAGCAATTCGGTCAAGACTGGAAGATGACATAGACATGGGAGGATCAGAGTTCAGTGTAAGTTTCCTGTTGTAAAGATAAAAGTAAAGGTTTGCATTAATAGTTTTACCATCAATTTGTTGCAGCATTATGATACGTACCGTGGTCGTACCTCTGACCGGGGTTGTCGCCGTAAGGGATCACCAATCCCCAAAGGGAAATTAGACGGCTTTCGCAAACTTATACCCAGCTCATTTGGATGGTATCAAGTAAATGTGAGTGGGATTTGTTTTGTTTGTTAGTTTCATTTCTTTTTTATATATAAGTATCATATGAATTCTTAATATGTTATGAAGTATAATTATAATGTTTATATGATATCGTATGATATCTTTAATGGAAAGTCTGTCTGTTTAAAAATGTAGGAAACTTCTAAGCTTTGCAATTTAAATATGTATTTTAATAGATAGTTATCATTTTAATAGGAAAGTAATTTAATTACCAGACAAGAAGACGTATTCCCAGCAGACTACGTCCACCGAATTCGCATTAGTTTTTTTTTCTGACAATGCATTTGCGTTTCTTTGCTTTTTTGCATTTCCTTTCCCGCTAACTTAGGGGATTAATAAATTCCGATTTAAAATAATGATTTGTGATATTTGAGACTTTTTTAATCTGCTGACCATGCTTGGGTTAGGCAAAAGCATATTGACAGCCCGTTCAGATCATCGCTAAGTAGCACGTGATTATGTTTATTATGTATCATATTATATAAACTCTAAAAATGGAATACAATAAATAAACATGTATTGGTTACTATATACATTTATAAATATCAAGAATAGCCACAGATCCATTCTGCTTCCATTCTGTTTCTGTTCTGTGCTAAATGAACGTTGATTTATAAGAAAGTTGTTAATTTGCGTTAATAAGTTGAGCTGTATTACGCCAAAGTCTGGACGCTGGTTAATTAAAAAGTTGTGTGTGACCATAGCTCATTGGCATTAAAATATACAGTCACAGTCTATTTTCTTGCATCATAGTGGATTGGTTCGATTACGTAATTTGAATATTAATCGGTATTCTACATTCGTTAATTAAATAATCATAAACCAGAGAGTTATCTATACTCTGATTCTGTAAAAGCGTGAAATCTAAATGAAATAATAATCGCAGAAATATTGCCCATCATAAAACTGCTGAGATAAGCACTCAGTTTGTAAGCAGCAAAAGAATTGTCTCCACTCCAACACGATATATAGTTAAGAGACATTTGCAGTCTTTTGTTGGAATTTTTGGCGACAACATTAACGCGCGGCTATTGATTAAGAACGATGGCATTCTTCGGTGTCTGGGATTACCTTATATTAGCTGTGGTGCTTTTGTTATCTGCCGCAATCGGAATTTATTATCGTGTGACGGGTGGAAAACAGAAAACTACCGCAGAATATCTTCTTGCCGATCGGAGTATGCCAATTCTGCCGGTGGCTTTCAGTTTAATGGCCAGTTTTATGTCAGCTGTAACTCTGCTGGGTGTATCGATGGAAAACTATCAGTACGGAACAATGTTTGTGACGATTAATCTATCGTACGTTATCACTACACCCGTCGCAGCGTATCTGATTTTACCCGTTTTCTATAATCTAAAGACCGCCAGCGTTTATGAATATTTGGAAATGCGTTTTGGATACGCGACAAGGCTTTGTGCCTCTTTGGCATTCTCGCTGCAAATGATACTCTATATGGGAATTGTTCTCTTTGCTCCTGCACTTGCTTTGCAGGCGGTAACCGGACTTAATCAGGATATTTCGATAATTTTAATTGGAGCCGTTTGCACATTCTACTCGACTATCGGCGGTATGAAAGCCGTTCTTGTTACGGACATTTTTCAATCGCTGCTGATGTTTGCCGCTGTATACAGTGTGATTATTTGTGCTGTTCTTAAAGCGGGTGGCTTTCAGCCAATTTGGGCAGCTGCCACAGAAGGTGGACGAATTGATTTCAGTAACATTAGTGCCGATCCGACAACGCGACACACCTGGTGGACTATGATTATTGGAGGTTCGGTGACTTATTTGTCCATTTATGGTGTTAATCAAGCACAGGTGCAGCGATTATTATCTGTGCGTAATATAAAAGCATCGCAAGAGTCACTTTGGTGGAATTTGCCAATTCTATGTGCGCTTAGCTTCAGTACGTCATTTGCTGGACTATGCATCTATTACTATTATCAGTCATGTGATCCCCTGCTCGAGGGAAGAATCAAATCGCGCGATCAATTGATGCCGCTTTTCGTCGTCGACACGATGGGTCATATGCCGGGCATTTCGGGACTTTTCGTGTCGGGCATTTTCTCAGCAAGTCTGTCGACAATTTCCTCTGCCATCAGCTCGCTGGCAGCAGTTACACTCGAGGATTACGCGAAGCCTTTGTACCTACATTTGAAAAAACGACCATTGGACGACACCAAAACAACTTGGTATTCAAAAGTGATGGCATTTGTTTATGGACTTGCATGTATTGGCCTTGCATATCTTGCCCAATCTCTAGGAGGAGTACTACAGGCTTCGTTAACAATTTTCGGCGTTGTAGGCGGTCCACTGCTGGGACTTTTCACGCTAGGCATGTACACAACATCAGCAAATCAAAAGGGTGCCCTATCAGGACTGTTTATTGGATTGGCAGTTTCATTCTGGATTGGCTTTGGTTCTCCTAAACCTTCACCACCGATTCTTTCACTAACCGCCGACGGTTGCCCCATAAACAAACATCAAACTAGTAGTGTTTATTTAGTGTTTACTGCTGACCCAGATGCGGAACAACATTATTTCTACCTGTATCGTCTGTCGTATATGTGGTATTCGGTGATTGGATTTTTAGTCACATTCATTTGCGGAGCACTCTGCAGTTGGTTCTACGCCAAATTTAAATTCGATAACAACAATTGCATTTACACGGATGGCACACGTACCACTATAAAGTATGATTTGTTTGTTCCGCCAATCGCGAGGCGATTACGTAGAAAGATGATGCCACAGCCTATTGGCAGAATCACTGACAATACAATTGATGCAATCGAAAAAGAGGAAAATATAAGCAAATTGTAATGTAACTATTTGTATTTAATATATTTATAAAAAAGAGATATAGCTTATTATAAAAAAACGTGTTTTGTTCCTTTTGCTCGTAGTTTCCTTACATCACCTAGATAGTGTCTAGGTTAGGTTAGGGTTAGGTTAAGGTGGCTGTCAGTGAAACCGTAAAACTAAGACCAGTAATGATCCACTGTGATACCACACGGATCAGCTGCATGCTGCATGCTTGCCAATGAGACAGTGTCCAGTGATGACACCTACGATAGCAACATGATGCCTTTCCACGACGATTGGTTCTACGCACCGAAAGGACCCCAATGCATATCAATACATTGGGCCAAAGATCGTCAACACAACAACAGGCATGGACTTGCTACAAAAAAAAAACAACAATAGCACCAATGTGCGATCTTTTTTGATAGATCAAGCACTTGGAGGGTTACGGATCCAGCTTGGGCCAGATCTGCTTTGTCGCTATGCAAGTTGTACCGTTTGACAACCCACAGTTAGTTTTTGCATTAGCATCCCGATTTAACGTGAGTTTTCATGTAGCGATTGGTATGATTGGAGAACCATATGGTTAGTGTAAACTGGAATTCTCCTATCAAGGCCGCCATTGGACGTGCCACTAGGGCCCTGTTGGCCTGTAGACGCCTCTACGGCAGAACTTGGGGTCTTAATCCTAAAATGATAGATTGGATGATGATGGTGAGACCAATTATTACGTACGCAGCCATCACATGGTGGCCGAAAGTTCTTGAACAGACAAGACTGCTTTAGAAGCTGTTAGGGCTTTCACCCCCCTGATAATATTCATTAGAAAGACGGCTGCTAGATGCGCTATCAAACTGCAATAAGTATATGGGTACAAATCGGCTGAATACGTGGGACACCTGAATATTCTTGACTCAATTCCCTAAAGAGATAGGTTTTTTACTATCCCGGACTCCATTGCCAGGGAGTACGTTTCGACAAGTTAGGTAGAAATATTGGACCGAGTAATCTGGTCTAATGGCGTTCCAGCAGTGGACAATAAAAGTCTGGTCTGGTACGGAGTGGGAGCTGGGGTATTCGGACCCAACACCAAAGTCTATACCAATGGGTAAGAGTCCCACTGTTTTCCAAGCTGAACTTTATGCCGTTGGGTAAAGTTATTATAGACGGTACGATTTATGTACTTTTTTGGATAGTCAGGCATCACTGAAAGCGCTATAGTCCAGCACAATGGACTCGTAAGTCAGTTAAATGCTGCTACGATGCACTGCTATCCTTGCTATATCCCTGGAAGGGCTCAACAGGGCTAAACTCGGTTGGGTCCCTGGTCACCTGGGTGTTGGAGGCAACGAACGCGCAGATGTACTAACCTGGGCTGGGCTTAGACAATCAAAACGCTTAAACAGGCCCTTTCCTATAAGGAAATCTTTGCGGCTTGCGATATCACCATACCAAAATTAATCTGGTCTCAAACACGGAATTTGGGTTCTGCTTGGAGTTCTTGAGTTCTCAACTCCCAGTAAAGATGAGATAGCTACCGCGATCAACGCACTAAAGAACAACAAGTCGGTAGGACTAGATGGTATACCCGCAAGGCTTCTGCGTGCCGCCCCAACGACCCCAGCAGAGCTTTTATGTCCTCTTGTAGAGAGAGCTTGGGAGGCAGAAAGTTTCCCCAGCGAGTGCGAAACCTGGAGAAACATTTGCGTTCTTCCCGCAGTTGCAAAGGTAATAGCCAAAGTAGTACTTGAGCGAATTATGGAACATCTGGAAGATACACATCGATGCCGAACAAGCCGGTTTCCGCACTGGATCCTCCTGTGTCGACCACATCAACACCCTGCGTATCGAGGGATCTAGCATGGATAATGACAAGGTTTAAATCCAGCTTGTAGCGTTCAGGTATGAGATCAAGTCTATGACCCTGTAAACTGAGAGCTCTTTCAGGTCGTAAAAAATTGTTTACCTTAAATGCGGTTTCTTGACCCTGCTAGGGCCGGACAACTGCAGAGGAAGTGTATGAGAGTTTCTTTCTCATTAACTTTTGTAGAAGTTGTTGTGCGGTATACCCAAGATAGCCACAATATCCTGGCAATATCCGTGTTCTGAATAACAGCTCGGTGGTTTTCTTTTTGCTGTATGATGGCCACATTAATTTCGATATGGCGCAGTTCGACAGACTCCTCCACCTGAGCTGTGACTTAGTATTAAAGAAGGAGAGAATTTTTTCCTTGACTGAGCTCATTGGACAGCTAACCTTCTCCATAGAGCCAGTATCCGTAGCGACGCCCATCTTAGCCAATTCGTCCGCCTTCTCATTACCCTCTATATTACTGTGCCCCGGCACTCATACCATGGTGATGTTCAGCAGTTGACTGATCGAGGCCAATTCTTCTTTGCACTGTTGAACTAGTTTCGAGTTTATTGTGGTCACATAAATCGCCCATATGGCAGATTGGCTATCAACACAAATACCAACCCTTCCGATTTGTGCGTTTATGCGCCTTAATGCTCTACAGGCCTCCCTAATTGCTAGAATCTCTGCCTGAAAGATGCTAGCCGAATCGGGAAGCTGGAATGACCTTGACAGATGAAGATCATCCGAGAAGATACCTGCACCGACTCCGTCTTTCATCTTGGATCCGTCAGTAAATATTGTTGCGTCATTTTGCCTCGCTACAGCCCCAACGCTGGACGATGAGTTGAAGCTAAATTTGGGGATGCAGTAATCAGTAGATGATGCAGAGTAGATGCAGTATATTGCAGTGTCCGTACGGTCTAGTAGCAAACACCCCAGACTCTCTGAGTCGTACTGCACTGCACGTCGCAATATACTTGATAAATATGTCATGAGGTAATAGGTGCAAGATAGTGTTAATGGCTTCGGTCGTGCAAGACCGAAGAGCTCCTGTAATGCCTACTGCTGCTAATCGCTGTAACCTGCTGAGTTTGGTGGCGTTATACTTCTTCTTCATCGCTGGCCACAAAACCAGCGATCCATAGGTGAGAATTGGCCGTACAACAGTTGTGTACAGCCAAAGCGCCATATTTGGATGAAGACTCCATTTCTTCCGATGGTTTTGCTGCTGGCATAGAGGGCCACGCATCCTTTCTTAGCTCTGTTCTCTATGTTAGCCTTCCAGCTAAGCTTCCTATTCAAGATCACTCCGAGATATTTGGCGCTGGGGGTAAGGCTGAGACTTTTTCCATTGAGTTTTGGAAGGATAAAGGCCGGTATTTTGGATTTCGATCTTCCCAGAGTTGACTCCAAGGCAACAGCTTGTTGCCCAGGAGCTGACTCTATCCAGGGCAGGACATAAGTAAGTAAGTAATACAACTAACCCTATATTATAATTGTCAATAACCTTTTCGATTGTCTTTAAAACAAACGAAGTCGTCCGGCTAATATTAATGTTAGATATTTAGCAAAAAGTATAAAGAAACAATTCGAAGGAAAGCATTAAAATTAAAATACAATCTTTATTAAGAAAAAATAAAAACAAAATACTCTCCCCAGTTGTTATCTCTGCCTTTATTTCGAGTCATAATAAAAGTTGTTCTATATTGGGTCTTCTTCTTTTTGGTTTATTAATTCTTATCAGCATTATAAGCATACTTTGTTGTTGTTTGTGCAGTTATCGTGATGATTTCAAGCCGCCAGATTAGTGTCGGAAATATCAGTCTCGCTTGCATTCTTCTTCACTTCATAGTTGTTGAATTCACTCGCCAAATGCCAAATAGCCAGCAAAGTTAGTAAATCGCAAAAGTTCAGTACCGCCTTTTGGGCGGCATCATCCATTGAAATAAGGTTCTCCTCATCCTCCCATCCCCATCCTTTCTTAGCTCTGTTCTCTATGTTAGCCTTCCAGCTAAGCTTCCTATTCAAGATCACTCCGAGATATTTGGCGCTGGGGGTAAGGCTGAGACTTTTTCCATTGAGTTTTGGAAGGATAAAGGCCGGTATTTTGGATTTCGATCTTCCCAGAGTTGACTCCAAGGCAACAGCTTGTTGCCCAGGAGCTGACTCTATCCAGGGCAGGACATAAGTAAGTAAGTAATACAACTAACCCTATATTATAATTGTCAATAACCTTTTCGATTGTCTTTAAAACAAACGAAGTCGTCCGGCTAATATTAATGTTAGATATTTAGCAGAAAGTATAAAGAAACAATTCGAAGGAAAGCATTAAAATTAAAATACAATCTTTATTAAGAAAAAATAAAAACAAAATACTCTCCCCAGTTGTTATCTCTGCCTTTATTTCGAGTCATAATAAAAGTTGTTCTATATTGGGTCTTCTTCTTTTTGGTTTATTAATTCTTATCAGCATTATAAGCATACTTTGTTGTTGTTTGTGCAGTTATCGTGATGATTTCAAGCCGCCAGATTAGTGTCGGAAATATCAGTCTCGCTTGCATTCTTCTTCACTTCATAGTTGTTGAATTCACTCGCCAAATGCCAAATAGCCAGCAAAGTTAGTAAATCGCTAAAGTTCAGTACCGCCTTTTGGGCGGCATCATCCATTGAAATAAGGTTCTCCTCATCCTCCCATCCCCATCCTTTCTTAGCTCTGTTCTCTATGTTAGCCTTCCAGCTAAGCTTCCTATTCAAGATCACTCCGAGATATTTGGCGCTGGGGGTAAGGCTGAGACTTTTTCCATTGAGTTTTGGAAGGATAAAGGCCGGTATTTTGGATTTCGATCTTCCCAGAGTTGACTCCAAGGCAACAGCTTGTTGCCCAGGAGCTGACTCTATCCAGGGCAGGACATAAGTAAGTAAGTAATACAACTAACCCTATATTATAATTGTCAATAACCTTTTCGATTGTCTTTAAAACAAACGAAGTCGTCCGGCTAATATTAATGTTAGATATTTAGCAGAAAGTATAAAGAAACAATTCGAAGGAAAGCATTAAAATTAAAATACAATCTTTATTAAGAAAAAATAAAAACAAAATACTCTCCCCAGTTGTTATCTCTGCCTTTATTTCGAGTCATAATAAAAGTTGTTCTATATTGGGTCTTCTTCTTTTTAGTTTATTAATTCTTATCAGCATTATAAGCATACTTTGTTGTTGTTTGTGCAGTTATCGTGATGATTTCAAGCCGCCAGATTAGTGTCGGAAATATCAGTCTCGCTTGCATTCTTCTTCACTTCATAGTTGTTGAATTCACTCGCCAAATGCCAAATAGCCAGCAAAGTTAGTAAATCGCTAAAGTTCAGTACCGCTTTTTGGGCGGCATCATCCATTGAAATAAGGTTCTCCTCATCCTCCATGTGCTTGGGTACACCAGCACGATTACTGCCATATTCTTTTGCGCCCAGAAATACTGCCAATTCGTTAAAAGTCGGTAATCGCACCTCATCTGGACGAGCAATTTTGGTAACATGCTGCCGCTGAGGAAATTCCTTATCTTGGCTTTCCTCACTACTTGTGGAAGCTGAAAAGTCAAATGGATTTTCCGTTTGCTTCTGGATGGCATACGGTAGAACTGCTGGTAGCACTAGAACACATGACAAAACCAAAAGACGCCAACCAAGTAAGAGTGACATTTTTTTTTTTAAAGAAAACTTAACTGAAATGATGTTCCCGATACAAGCGACACAGCACAACTGACAACTCAAGTCATACAAAAATGAAAAATACTTGGCAGATGTTTTTAAAGCGAAGAAGACGACGAGTGATTGATTGTGGGAACCCGCCTGGAACATCTATCAGCAGCACAACATCACAGAACATCATTATCTTCGGTTGGCGTCACTTATAACTAACAGACAGACTGATCGTTTGGCGGTAGAAATAATTCTTCTGTTTTCTCGATCGAAGAAGATGCGCTGATCACTTGTTAGCTGATAAGTAGCCTTCGCCACTAATTGGGTACGAAAATAAGGGCATTTCCTGCATTATGACGCTTAGATTAGTATTAAGCACTGGAATTGTTTTTTGATTTAAACTTTATCTGTTATCTACTTTAGTTTATTGAAGCCAACAAATGTACATTAGAGAGAATTCTGGTAAGACATTATTGTGGATGTTGTTGCAATGTTGTTGGGATCGTAGATTTGTTGCGTCTCAACAAACGTTGATGCAGATGCAATGGCAGTAGCTGCTCCTTCTCCTCCCATTGACTCAGACGAAGATAGCTTCGATGACATTCCTCCACTAGATGGTTGAGCAGTTATGGTGGAAAAACTTTTATTGCTGCCATATTGAATTGGCTATGAAGGTTGTGTGGGTTTTTAATAAATAAAATAATAATTTAATTCCATTTGATCCTGGTTACCTGATCAACAACAAAATCACCGCCTTGATACAGTTGCGTCGTCGGCACCCAAGAGTTTTGCGAATCCATATTAGGCTCACAACAGAAATCAAAACACATTGGAACGCGTTTGGCTAGAACACTTTATTTAGGTTTTCTCGCGTTGATCTACGCTTGAATATTGTAACGTCTGAAATGCTGCTCCTAAATCGCAACAGTGCATTCAAAGCAAGAACCTCAAGTTTCTTTTTTTTGCAATAATTATTTGATACAGAGAGAGAAAAAGAGTCAGTCAGTGAGATGTCTGTAAATTCCCTTATCAGTCAAATGTCTTTGTTTTGTTTTTTTCCCTCAGTCAACTTTGGTTTATCTTTGCGTAGTACTAACCCGTATGTAGTTGAAATGAGTCAGATTTGATTTAAAAAAATTAAAAAAACTACAAAACGCAGATATTTTCTGTTGGTAAACAAAGGGAAAGTGCGCAAATTACATGAAACAGGAAACAGTATTCTACAGTAGCTCTGTTTTCTTAACCCGTTAACGCCTGCTAAACCTAAGCGAGTATATAATTCTTTCGAAGGATATAGCTGCTCTAAAAACCCGCTTGAATTAATACCAACATAGAGAGAGAGAGAGAGAGAGAGGGAGAAGTGTTGTTTAATAACCCTCTTAAGATCATTTATAGTTAGAATGAAGAGAATGGGGCCTAGATGGCTGCCTGGTGGAACACCAGAGGTGGTCAAGAATGTGACCGATAGAACGGACCTGAAGCGAACAGTATAAAGGCGGGTTTCTAGGGAATAGCCCCCATTTATTCGGCTTATTACAAGCTAGAACTAAATCTAACAAGATTGAAGACTTACAACTAACACTTAAGATTTAAGACTAAGACTTGAGAGTAATACCTAAAACGTACATTTAAAGCAAAGGGGAATGGTTAATGGGATCGAGTTAAAGGAGGGAAATGTTGCGGTTAAAGACGAAAACTGTATGGTTTGAGTTAACCTTTCGCAATATACGGATGATTGGTTCATTAGAGCCGTACGCGGTGTGGTGTGCCAATGAATAGAAGAGATGAAAGAACTGTAGCTTGCGAGGGTTAGGTTAGGCTAGTCTAGGTTAAGGTGGCTGTCGCTGGACAAGCCGACACACTAAGCCCAGTAATGGTCCTTTGTGATACCAAAATTTTTCTTGCCTAATCGCTGAACCATTTGGGACTTCGTATGAAGCGCTTGTGGGTGCCGTGGCTCAGTGAATAATTGCATGGCTGCTGAGCAGGAGGTTCGTGGTTCGAATCATAGTAACACCAAAAAGTATTTTTTACGGTATCCCACGTCTCGCGAATGTCTGACAAATGTTCGAGAGTAATAACCTGTCACGGAAAGCTTCTTAAATTCGCCGTTCGGATCTGGCATTAAAAAATTGTAGGTCCCTTCCATTTGTGTAAAAAAAATAAACACGCACAACACAAATGGTCGGGAGAAGCTAGACCTTGGACGCGCATTCGATGGAGCCTGAGAGGAGACGATATATGAAAAGAATGTCAGCAGCATACCTGTGCCCCTGGGACTGATATTTGATAGTAGACTGCTATGGAATAAACCCCAACAGGCAGTACTGAATAAATCAAAAAGAGCACTTATGGTGTGCAGAAGGGTGGCAGGAAAATCCTGGGGAGTTAGCTCCAGGCTAATGCACTGGATGTACACCATGATAGTTATTCCAATGATTACTTATGGAGCAGTGGCATGGGTGAATAGAACCAAGCGAAACACCACGAGAAAGGAATTGGACAAAGTGCAGAGGATGGCCCGTGTTTTCATTACAGGGGCCATGAGAACATGCCACACGGCGGGTATGGAGGTAATTCTTGGTCTTCTCCCACTACATATAGTGGTAGAGAGCAAATCCGAGGAAACCAAGTTACGTTTGAGCAAGGTAGGCTGTTTAACGGACTTTAGAGCAAGGGCATTAGTGGAATCTCTAACCAAACAGGTTCCGTTAGCCAGCATGCCTTTTGATATGTTGCTAAAGCTTGAGTTCAAGAAAAACAAGAAAAACCAAGAAGGAATTCAGATCTGAAACTGAATACCAGATGCATCCGGGAGCCATAAAGTATACGGTATAGATAAAGTGGATCAAAGAAAGCAGAAGGTGCGGGAGGCCATGGGGCAAGAACCAAGTACTCTTAAGCAATGGGGCAGTACCCGAGCATACTCCAGACAGAAGTACATGCCATCGAAAGATGTGCTTACTTTAATCTGGAAAGAACCATCATGACAGACAGCCAAGCTGCGCTAAAAGCCCTAGATGCATTCGACATCAAGTTCAGACTGGTGGAGGAGTGTATGGCGAAGTAAACTTGTACTTGTAAACTTGTGATGCCAAGACACAATGGCATAGAAGACAATGAAGAAGCTCGCTAACAAAAAGGGCAGAAACTCCGCTTGTAAGTCCAGAACCATTCTGTGGCATGGGGTACCGCATAATGCGGGAAGAGATACGCAGAATAGGTAAGGCAGCTGCTTCCGTAAGATGGGAAAATCTCCAGGCATACGGCAAGCAAAGGAAATGATGGCGAACTATGGTTCAAAGAGGTCTCGCTCGATATTGGGACTTAGTAGAAGTAATATATGAATCATTACGGATTTCCTAACAGGACACTGTAGACTGATAGGGCACCTAAAGAAATTAAAACTTGGAAAGGATGGCAGCTGAAGGCTTTGTGGGGAAGCGTGGAATCTTCTCAATGAATACGGAGCAACGATCCGATAGAGGAGAGACCACATGGGAACATACGCGATCTCGGAGTCTGCACGGCAGCAACTGAACCCTCAAGATATCATTAAGTTCATAAGAGCCATTGGTATGGAGGGGGTGCTGTAGGGACGGCCTCCTTCTTCTTCTTCTGAAACAAACAAATGCGAGCTTAATACTAAGTTCACACGATATGACCCTTGTTCTTTTAAATGAGCTTTTAAAGTACTGTCATTAAAGCATTTACATCATCTACTTAGAACGTTTTTAATTGAGTTACCTCAAAGTTGAATGCTTAGGTCTGTTCTATTTAAAAGTGGTTAATGTTGGTGTGATTGGATGTTCTTCTAAGTGAAGTATAAAACTTTTATTTAACGTTTACTTAAAGTTTAGATCCTAAACTATATATTATCTTATTTATTTTTATATATATATATTTATTTATATAACAAAAAAAAACTTAAAAATGCATCAATCATTACGTGTTTTCTACATTTCCATCTGTGTGAGTGTTTGTCAAAATGATTAATATCCCATTTGTGTTACATCGAAAGCTCTGCTCTGCATTTCAGATCAATTTCGGTCAGAAATATGCCAAAGATGATGTCATCCGGCATATTCTTGCGGCCATATCACCGGATATCTTCATACCGCACTATTGGCGACAGGAAAGTAAATGTGTCATCTTTTTCGTCGATGATTTCAAAATGGCCCAGAAAATTCACATGCTCGATCGGACAATACAAATGCCCGATGGCTATAAATTGAGTATTCGTGTACGTAGTGGCATTCCAATTGTAGCTGTAGATGAGCAATTTAAAGAGAAAATGAAACTCGTCATGGCCAAGCGTTATAATGCTCACACACGTGCATTGGATATGACAAAATTCCATGCTGATCCCGATTTCAAGGATATGTTCTGTGGCCTCTTTCGCACACCAGTTATGTCGGCTGCAATTGAAATTATGGAAAAGAATATTCCCCAATTGGAAGCTTTGAATTTAAACGATAATCAAATATCGTCAGTTGAGAGTTTCAGGAATGCTTCGACGCGTTTGCCCAATCTGAAGATTCTCTATTTGGAAGAGAATAAGGTTAGTTGCTGTGCATAAATCAATAAATGAGAAGCTCACCTTTTACAATTTATCATTTCTTTTCAGATACCATCGCTTGCACATTTGCTTGTGTTCCGGAATGTACCAATTGTCGAATTGGCATTGAAAATGAATCCTCTGCGTTCGCGTTACAAAGATCATGCCCTCTATATCAGGTATCAATTAGTGTAATTGTTTCTAATTAATGAACGAACGTGCGATAAAGGTCACGAAGAATATTTATAGGAAGTGTAGCGCATTCCATCCACCGCCCGCCTCCCGTGCATGAAGGGTGTGGAAAGTCATGGAGGAGAAGGAAGAAGACGAAGTCTTTATTGTTTTACAACTTCTCTTCTTTTCTCTTCTCAGTAAAAGTCGTATAGTGTTTGCAGTGCCGCAAATATAATGATGAGATTGCGTTGATCAACGCTTTGTTGCAGCATTCACGCTTAATAGCTGGAAGTGTTGTAAAAAGGAATCCGATATTATTTCTAATGACTTGGAAATGTATTTCTCGAATGCTTTTATTTATTTTTATATGTTTCTTATTTATTTACTATGTTTGTAATGGATATTGCAGAGGTGCAAGACGATCTTATGAATATTTTTAAAACTGTCGACAAACCTGAGTGCATTTCTATCATAATTTTAGTTTGCGTTTATCTATTTGTTAGACGAAATTGTAAAAAAACTTAAAAGTTTACTAACTTTTCTTTTAAATCTTATATTCTGTGTAATATGACTTATCAGCCTAACCTATTTTTCTGTGTAATTTCCATTTAACATTGCAACGTGATCTAAACAAAGAAAGAATTCCCTTTTGTTGTATGCTACTACTCATGAACAGCTCAAAAATATGGCCAGCGATAGAAAAGGCGAATCCAATGATTGAATTGGAAATTCAAAAATGCAATCAAACGAATAGAGAAAGTCTCAAAATTGTTTGTGCAGCCAAATAAAAAGAAAAGGCGTAATATAAACAGAGACATTTTAGAAAGGTTTTACTGCTCGACCAACACTTCTCGGAAAACAGAAATAAATTCTTTTACATAATTTTGAAAATCGCAAGAACCTTTTGTTGTTCCATTAAAACTCTTGTTGCAATTGATTTGAATGCGTTACATAATTATAATAATACAATATAACAAAAAATGCAATATAAAATATCCAGAAATAGAAAAAAAAAAACAAAAAAAGGGCACTGCACTTGCTGCAGCGGCTGTACTACGGCAATAACTCTCCCTCCTCATTATGAGAAAAGCAAAGCTAACATCCAAATGTAACGACCAAAGTGGGTTTGGCAAAAAGACGCACGCACAATTACGTGCAGGCAGGTTGTTGTCATTCAAGGATCTGCTGCTTAAGTCTGATCTCAGAGGTTTGGGATGAGTTTTTGTAAATTTTCTTTGTGGGTTGATATGGGTATGGATGTGTGGTGGTCGTTATCACTCTGGAGGATGGTGTTCCCGAAAAAGGTGCGCACCAAATCCAAAAGTGAATCAAACGATGGAATAATTATAATAAAAAAATATAATCAACAACATGAATATAACGAAATAATATGGAAGAAGCAAAAAAAAAATCAAACGAATATTGCAACGAGTGTTGATCATGTATCTCTTATGTATAATTAAAAAGAGCTACTTTAGGGCCATACAATTTATTTTTGTCGTCCTTTTCCAACTGGCCAATGTTCGAAGTCAAGTAGAACACCTTTTTAAAGTGTAGCTTTAATTCGATTTACTGCGAAATTACAGCGCAGATGGACATGCCGTTTGATTTCGGTTTTGTTTTTGTTTTTCCAAGCTGGTTGTGATATTAAGACCCGAGTATGCATTGGAATCGTTTTGGAATTGCTGAATTAATTATAAGTTTCCAGCAGAAAAGTGCTGTTTTGAATTTTCACAGAGAATGGAATTGTTGAGTTTAGTGATGCGTTCAGAAGGTGCATCTGATTTCAGTCACAGAAAAGAAAAACAAGAAATTTTCGTAATGTAGTAGTAGTTAATCGTTTGCTTTGTTTACCATCATTAATTGTCATAATTTATAATTGTTATCGATTCACAGCGAAGTACGAAGAAAGTTTCCCAAATTGGTAAAACTGGTAAGTGATTTCAGTATTCATAATAAATAGTAAAGGGTTTTCCAATAACACCGCTCGATATTTGACATCCTGCAGGGTCAGTACTATTCAAAGTAATGAAATAATAATTTGGTCGTCTAGTGAGTACATGAAATTGATACTGATACACAAGTGCCAGTAACACTATCGTTATCATGATCATATTTGGCTCTACAAGCTGGGTACGGTCCTCGGTCTCTCGCTATCGACAGGTGGTGTAGAGAGTTTAGGAACTTTAGGCATTTTCAATAGACTGTCGACCCAGTTTGTTCTGGGGATGTAACGTGGGGGCTGTGGTTTACTGTGTGGTCCCTGGTGTTACCAATCATGGTAAATCACTTCACCTAGCTGATGTTACCAATACAGTTGTTGCTCGGCGAGGAGTTGCGCATCATACAACCGGTTGCCGCCATCCCTTAAATCGGCATGGGTGTAAGATAGTTTCAGCTCTTACCAGTGAGTTATTACTGGTACATCTATTGATGACCGCCAATTGTCGTACAATTCGTGTCCGCAGAGGACCGTGGGGTTTTGCGCTTTCGCAGGTACCCACGTTAATCCAATATACAGTTTTCTGCTTTAGAGTGGAAATCAAGGGAGAGCTCCCTGAATGACTTGCTCCACGGCAATAAGGTGGGCTATACCCTTTATAAAAAATTAAAATAAAAATGCAAGGAATCCCTCACATTCCTCAAGTTTGTACAGCCTCCCCCTCCATACCAATGGCTTTTAGGAACTTAATGAATGTCGCGAAACCTTCGAGATGTCGTGGGTTTCAATATTGTCTCTTATCTGTCGGATCGTTGCTCCACATTCGTTGAGAAGGTGCCACGGGATCTCCTCCGCTTCTCCACAAAGCCTACATCTGTTATTCACTTATATTCTTAGTTTCTTTAGGTGCCTCTTAGTCTACAATTTAGCCGGTTAGCAACCCCGTAATGATACATTACTTCTGCTTAGTACCAATATCGATCGAGACCTCTTCGAGTTATAGTTCCCATACATTTCTTTTGCTTGTCGTAAGCCTGGGAGATTTTCCCATCTTACGGAAGCGGTTGCCTTACCTATTCTGCGTATTTCTTTCCGTATTATACGGTACGGTTTCTACCACTTTAGTCGCGAGCCTATCCGCTGCTTTGTTGCCTTCTATGTCAGTATGTCCCGGCACCCAGTACAAACATCTTTCGACTAATCCATAATCATGGTGTACATCCAGTGGACGTTTCTAGGACTAACTCCCGAGGATTTCCTTCGACCCTTTGGCCATGATTGCTTGTTTTGATTTTTGTTGGGTACTGCTTGTTGGAATTTGTTCCATAGCAGTATACTATCAAATATCAGTTCAATGTACTTAACTTCTTTGCTGATAGTAATCCCTTCTCCATTCAGGGTAATTGTGTTCGTTCGCCTCAGCTTTCTTCTATTAGTGAAGGGAACCAGTATGGTCTTGTTTGGGTGTACCCTTAGTCTCACCTCATGGCACCATCTGCTCGTGGTGATTAATCCGTTTTCGACTATGTCACAGAGCTTCCTTATTGCCACGATGACTATGTCGCCTGCGTAGCCTTAGCCACAAGTCCCTGCTTCATCTAGTCATCTTCAGAGTAGTTCAACTACAAGGATGCTTTACAAAAGGAAAGACAGTACCCCTCGTTGTGGGTATCCTCTTATAGTGTTGACTTTTCTTCTATAAAGCTTTTTTATCGCCTCATGAGATGCGTTGTCCAATGCTCCTTCGGTGTCCAGCAAGAAGCATAGCTCTATTTTCTTACTGCAAGCGATCTCCCTTTACGTCACACAGTGCGGTCTTCGTAGATCTACCTGCTTAGTATGCATGTTGACTGGAATCTAGTGTTTATTTTCCCAATACTTTCGATCTTATAAAGGTATCGATAACCTTTTAAAACAAAGGCTTATATGTCTGTAGGACATGTGGTGGATGGGGATCTTTCTCTCCCACTTTCGGTATGAGTACCACCCTCGCCTTTCTCCAGCTTATCGTTATATGCTTGAGTGCTAGGCTGCGTCAAAATATCCTTAAGAGGTATTGAAGTGAGGGTCTAATCCAACTTGCATGACTGCAGAGATTACACCATCCACATCTGCTGATTTATAGGGAATGAAGCTTTTTACTGTCCATAAGATTCCTTGTTCAGTGCAAACCTATAAGGCCTTCTTCTAATGCTCATTATTTGCTCTGAGTGGATCATCCCCATCTCAGGCTCCTTACTAGTCAATGTGCTTTCTGTATGCTTTCTGCTCCTGGTTCTCTTTGAACCTTCCGTTTTGATCCTTCAGTGATGTCTTGATACTAAGAGTAAGCTTCTTTTGCCATTGCTTTATATAATCTGGCAGATGCTGTTGTATTGGTTACTTGCTCGCATAAGTTATGGAAACTTCTGCGTTTGCTTCTTCACCCTGCTGTATTATATGGCTGTATTGTTGCCATATCCCCTCTCCTATTGGCGGGCACTTGGTCACTCTTTGAACTCAAACATGTCCAAGATTGCATCTCAAATTGGTTTTGAAAACCTCCCATTTTGTCCTTCTAGGATTTCTTATAATCATCTCCTCTACAAGGTCTGATACAGATCGCTCGGATAGCTCTATTAATGCAATGATCACTTAATTTTTAGACACAAAATTGGTGCAGACGATATTCATAATTAACAAAAAGGTACCACATACCATACAGCTGAAGTAACAATGTAATGTTGTTGTTTTATCTCGAAGCTAGAGAGCTCTTAATGGAAAACCCTTTAACATAATTAGTAACGGAAAATGTTTTAATGTTTCCAATGATTATTATGCAATTCGTTTTGCAATACCCACTCACGATTTCATGTCATACAGGATGGTAAAGTATTGGAACCACAAATCCTATTCGATGTCAACGATACATCATCCTTGCCACAGCCGAAAGCATCATTTTTGTGCGATGCTGCTGGAACGGACATAATTCGGCAATTTTTGGAACAATATTTTATTATATTCGATTCGGATAATCGACAGCCGCTGCTCGATGCGTACCATGAGCAGGCGATGATGTCTATGTCTATACCGCCAGCGAGTCAAGCGGGAAGGTGAGTTTTGCAGAGGAGGAGGTGAGGAGTGATTACGAAACTTGACTACTTTTTTCCACCCTAACGTATCAGGCTTAATGCATTTTGGAAATTTAATCGGAATTTCCGTCGCGTAGTTAATAACGATGAATCATACAAAGTCCGTCAACTGAAATTCGGACGTCTGTCAGTTGTATCAACGCTAGCGGAGTGGCCCAAAACCCAGCATGACCCGCAATCGTTCTCCGTTGATTTAACTTTGTTTACGGTGAGTGAGAAAGTTTCTTCCCATTTAAAATGGAAATCGTTACTTTTTGTTTCTATTTGTTGCGTACAGCCGCAATTGATTGCTTTCACAGTAGCCGGACTCTTTAAAGAGTTGTCCAGTCCGAACACAAGCTATAACAATAATAATAACAACAACAACAATAACAACTATCAATCAAACTCATCAGACATACGATATTTCCAACGGCAATTTGTAATTGTGCCTTCTGGTGGTGGTTTTTGCATACGAAACGAAATGATTCTGATAACAAGTGCTTCAAGCTCGCAAGTGAGACAATTTTTGAAGCCAGTCAATTCTGTTGTTGCACCGGCAACAGTGACGTCGCCTTCTGCTGTAGCTGCTGCTGGTGGCAGTTTACAAAGTCGCTTGCAGGCACATCAAGTAAGTTTTCCTAATCATTAATTGAAGGCATTCTCTTAACTGCGCCCATCCTCATTCACTCATTTTGCAGCCATCAACATCTGCTGTTCAAATTCCACCTGCGATGTTACCAAACGCCGGCGTTACAATCGACGATGCAACCAAAATGCAAATGATCCAGGCGATGAGTGCACAAAGTAACATGAATTTGGATTGGAGTAGAAAGTGAGTACATAGTCGATATTGGAATGTAAACTGAAATCATGTAATCACATTGTTTCTCTTCGTCACTTCGTAACCAGATGCTTAGAAGAAACCAACTGGGATTATAATCATGCTGCCTTTGTTTTTGACAAACTACAAAAGGAGAATAAAATTCCATCAGAAGCATTTGTTAAATAATCAGAAATATATCGAAATCGAATCGAGCAGAGAAATTCAAAAATAAAATAAATATGTTAAGCCCCTCTGTTGGAGTAAATAAACCAAACAAACAGCTCGGGTCAAGCTCTGAATGAATGTCTACCTTTATTTGTTATTATTAATTATAATAAATCTCTTTTCTTATGTATAGTCATTTAGTTCTGCAAATTAGGTTTTATTATGAAAAAAAAAACATTATTGGTTCTTGTAATTTTTAATTATTAAATGAATTATTTATAAATTTTAAGCATTTTTCTCGCGTAAAAAAATTGTCTTTAAAAACTTTTTACTGAAAAAGAAAAGCGATACAAAAAAAACCCCCTCATACTATTTTCCATGTTTAATTGAATTAAGATTTTATTAATAACAATATAACATTATTGTAAACTAATTATCTAATATTGAAACGTAATATTATTTCCATCTATTTTTAGTGAGAGAGTGAGTGTCGTTGTCTTATTTATATATCAACAAATTATTTGACAAGAAAATTCTAAAATTGACTTTGAGATGCATACTTAAGGACCTGCCATAATGCACTTTCGCCTCCTTACAATAATTACAAAAAAAAACTGTCAAATTTTCTTAAAGAAATGCTATCGCCAGCGCTCTTCTTTAAGAAAATGTGACAGTTTTGATAGAGAAGAGGCGAAAATGTATTATGGCCTTTATTTGACAGCAAACTGACATAAACTTTAAACCTTGCAAAAGTTAAAATTATATTTTAATTGCTTGATTTGCCTATCCGAAAGTAAACTGAATTCTTGAGTGGTTAAAACACTTATAGTTTATAGATAAAAAAAAAGAAAAGATTAAGGATAAGATTCTATAAATAAAAAATTGACGTTTGTACATAAGTAATAATATCAGACATTACATTTTCTTTTTCATTTAATTTAACTTTTATTACATTTTTTATCTGTTATTTTATATGGAGAGAAAAAAATTATAAATATATATTAATAATATATAAGAAATATAAAATTGCACGTCTATATAATCTTATTTAGTTTTTAAGTTATTGAAATTTCGTAATTAAAAATATTCCCCTATATTTAAGAATAATTAAAAAAATACTAAATGTTTTTTTTTTCTGTTTGCCAATATTTCACAATGGATTTGTGGTAGTGTGACATCGACACCCTTATGCCTGAAACATAAACACGCTTTAGCTTCGGCTTCGCCTGACGTTTACGAGTTCAGCCATACGATTTCAATGCTTCCTATCACAATGTCGCTTCGGCTTCAACATTTCGTTTGGCAATCGTAAAGAAAAACGTAATGCTACGTAACGAAGCTACAAACGGAAGCTCTAGTTCAAAAGAGCTGAACATTTGCTTTGCCTGACAGCTCAACAGCTGTAAAAAAAAACGACATCAAACAAAATTATTTTGTGCGGGAAAATTAGTTATATGAGATATGTCATTCAAAGCAAATTCAATGCGGCTGCATCGTAACGCAACGAAGCCGAAGCTGAAGCGTGTTTGTGTTTCAGGCATTAAGGGCCCAGCCTATAGAATCCGTTGCGTCAATTGCGTCGACGTATGTAACGCAGAGCATGTTTTTTTTCTTCTCTTTTTTTTCCTTTGATGGAGTAATCGGATAATCCGACAATTTTTTTCTCTGATCGGATCTTTCAAAGATAAAAAAATTATCTGCTGGGTGTTTTTAGTACAAGAGAAATGTATTATTTCTCACCTGTTGTTTTTCTTTCTATGTCGGAGAATTCCGATGATTTTTTCTCTGTTCAGATCTGTCAAAGATCAAAAAAATTATTTGCTGTGTTTTTTAGTAGCAGAGAAAAGTTTTATTTCTCACCTGAATACTCGACATGTCTCATGTTTAAAGCAACAAACATCTACAGATGTCAAAAAATGTTCTGTATATATTTTCAGAGCAAAAAGATCATATTCTAGAGTGTAAAAAAAACGACTCAGAGAGAGAAATAACTTTTTTTCTCGGTAAATTAAAAAAAAGGTTGTTTGAATTTTGATGTCAAATTACGCCATAAAAAACGGACATCGCAGAGGTGCCGCAATGAATACGTTGTCGTCGTACACGCAAGCAAAAACAAATGCCAATATAAACTTCAAACTGTTGTATGAGAGAACTGTCGAGCATTTACCGGAGAGAAACTTTTTACGACGCTTTGCCTATGGGACACTTCCCATAACGTGTATTTCGTCGATCTGTCAGTTGCATACGTCGCCCCAACGGACGGAACGGATTCTATGGACTGGGCCCTTTACTACGTTTGCGGCGTATCCATCAATGTAGTTCTCCAGTGTTTTCTTTCGTTTAGTAATTTAATATGAATCAACAAAAAATTCGGCGCGTATTGATTTTGTTGTTTGTTGTCCCTAAAAAAACCATTCCGACACATAACTTCGACATAAATATATTCTACCTCTACATGTAGTACAAAAAGAACACATTCGGAATGTTTAAGATAAATAAAGGACGTGTTGTTTTTAAGTCGGCGTAAATTCTGATATGCATTTTTTGTTTCATTCTCCGAGAAATAAATGTATTCTCTGAGTGGTTTTTTTACACTCTAATAATTCTGGGATATGATCTTTTTGCTCTGAAAATATATGCAGAACATTTTTTGACATCTGTAGATGTTTGTTGCTTTAAACGTGAGACATGTCGACTACTATGGACTATTCAGATTAGAAATAAAATTTCATTACACAACAAATAATGATCAGAGAAAAATATTATCGGATAAGTAGTTCTCTGTTCTATCCGATTTCTCCGGCATAAAAAAATTCACGTCCAAGAGAAAATAAAAAAAAAGAAATAGAATGAATAAAAGTACGTTTTATGTCAGTTTTGGAACGTCTCGAATACTTGAAATGATGAAATATAAAAGAATACACTGCTCATATCTGATATCCGCAATGGTTTGTTTCTTAAGTAATTGCCTAAGCAGTCTACTTAGAAGTACTTGTAATTACTGTTTAGAAACAGGTCTAATTGACATAATACCGAAAATGCCGAATTTTACATGTGTTCGAAGAGGCTTTTGCAATTTAACACTATTATGGCTAGCGAGTCAAACATTTACTCGACTTCACTACGCCGCGGCGCTGTGGTACGACCTGTCACAATATTTAAAATACAAATCGGTTTGTTTTGAAAATTTGTCAACATTTTCATAGCAGGAATATTGTCTGTATAGTTTTCAGAGTAAAAAGATCTTATCCGAGAATTATTGGAGCGTAAAAAAACGCCAATTTTTTGACAGCTGTAGTTGTTTGCCTGACATGTTGACATGTCGACTATTATGGATCATTTAAGTGAAAAATACAACTTTGCTCTGATACTAAAAAAAACACAGCAGATAATTTTTTTGATTGGACGGATCTGGGGCCCTATCATGTTTTCCGCAGTGAAACAACTCTTACACGATATCGTGAATTTGGAATCACCAAACACGATACCTTTCCGCCATCTATTTCGATATCGTGAAAAGTTCCGCCAACAAGCCGGCTGACATTTTTTTCAAATGACAATTGACGTTTATTCATTGTGTTGACGATCGACAGTTGTTTGTCAAATCAGTCTTACATTAAATGAGTGCGTCTACGAGTGCATTTTGACATTAAGTTAGTTCTTTTTCGATAGCGGAATTCATTATATACAAGTTGAAGCGGGTCGAAAAGAAGATAGTGAAATAGCTTACGACACATGGTGGAAATCATAATAGGGAAATCAATATAGGAATTATAAATAAAAATTTGGTTAAATATACTTAACCAAAAAAATTTTTTTTGGTTAACGCTTAACCACTTTCTGGTCTATCCAATGTTTTTGTTGTTGTAATTTTTTTTTTTTTTTTTGAAAGCAATATAGCATATTTTAAGTATAATAATAATAGCCGTATTTTATCTGCCGAGGAACAACAACAATTGCACTGTCGAATTCCTTCTTTGGAATTGTGAAAACCTGCTGTTTGGCTGGTTTTGGCTGGTTTTGACATTTGAATTCCGAACTCGCTCGGCAATTAAAATGCAGCTAATGTTTCAGTTCCCTTTTTCTGAGAAACATTAAAAATGCAACACTGTCCGAAATGTCAGCATGAAGTTGATATTTTCAAGTTGTCTGCCCTTGTCGCAAACTGTTATGCAAACTTCTACCGTCAAAAATAAAAATTTGACAAGAGTGTGAAAATTTTCATCCTCATATTCCACAATTTTTAAAGGATTCCAACGGAGACACAATAACTACAAAAATATGTCTACTGCAGCTGTCGTCAAACAAGATATGGCCCCACCAGGTGGTTACAAGAAAATCCCATTTGCCAGAGTTCCGCCGAAGAGCTATTTCTCTGGTATGTAACTGTCTACATTGTCGCTTTTCCATTGAACTCAATGAGCAAGTACTTTTTTCCCACCGATTAGGTTACCAGATTCTCAGTGGCTATGCAGTAATGACAACCGTTGGCCTTTACATATATTACCTTACTGCCAAGAAGGTTAAACGGGATGAGATCGAAATGCGCTCTGCCCGAAATGTTATCCTTCCAATTTTGTACGCCGAACGAGATCGGGAATTCCTTAAGCAGTTGCGTCGTAATCGTGATGAGGAGGCTAAATTAATGGCCAATGTTAAAGGTTGGGAGGTGGGTTGTTGTTGTTTCACGTTTGGTTTTCCAACAAAATTCTATACGTTGCCTGCCTTTTATAGGTTGGTACTTGGTATGGTGAGCCTGTCTTCAAGACACTACCCAGGGACAAATTGATTGAACCGATGTTTAAAGAATTCTATGGCCATTGCGACTACGATGCATTTGCAAAGCGTGCCAATCTTAAATTGTGGACTTAAGCAGAATTCATAACTAAAAAGATTTGTTACAAACACCTTTTTTAATTCGATTCAAATTGTTGTAACACCAGACTTTTAAATGAATCAATGATTTACTCCAGAACTAAATCCTAATAGTGAATGTTTCTTAGTGAATACTCTTGGAAAACGCCAACAATAGAACAGAAATACAAATGAAGGTTCTTTTTGATTTTTATTGGAAAACCCTCAAAATTAGGCGAGCAGTAAGTGGTGATATGTTTTTATTTTATATTATTTTCAATACAAATGAAGGTTCTTCTTGATTTCTATTGGGGAAACTTAAACTTTAGGCAAACTGTAAGTGGTGATGTGTTTGTTTTATATTATTTTCAAGACTTCCTTCTCGGTGAGACAACAAAGAATAAACAACTTGGCCTTTCTTTTACTAAAGAACTTTAGTAAGCATTTATTATAAGAAAACAAGGAAGTAAACAGATGAAAAAAGTATAAAAGGAAATTAAGAGTTCCAATTGATTATAGATTGTGTCGATTTAAGTTCGAAACAATTTACATTTACTCGAAACATCAACATATGTTAGGTAAATTAATCTACAGAATATGTACTTTAAAGTAAAACAGCAATTAATTAAGATATTCTTAAAGATAGTGACGAGCGCAAGAAGCTTTCATTTGTTTGCTATTTCGCTCAAGTGCGATCGCGTCGCCGTTTAATGGTACCATCACAATTTGGCAAATGCCTCTGCAAGAATCCCTCAAATATGAACTTTCTTCCACACTTTTCACAATGGAATTCTCTCTTCTCTTCCATGGCGGCCTTATGTTGCTTAAGCATCTCTTCGTTGGAATATTTCTCGCGACAATCATCGCATGCATAACGTCGCTTAGTTTGGCGCGAATCGAAAATCACAGTAAATTTCTTCGAACAAAACGAGCACACATACTCCTTTACGACTTTCTTTGCTGCTTGGGATGATCCGCCGCTGCCACCATTACCATTACCACCGCTAGATGAAGATGCTGTAGCCTCTTCCAATCCTAGTTTCTCTTGTAACTTATGCGTTTCCATGTGTGCCTCATATTTGTCGTCATCCACAAACTTTCGATAGCACTTCAGACATTTGCGTGGTCCTTTTCCGGTGTGTCGTAACATGTGCTCCTTTAGATAAGCGCTCGAGTTGAACATCTTATTGCAGATTTCACATTTCCGATTATTATCTTGCGCTGGCTGCTCATCTTTTGATCGCATGCACGCACGAATGTGTAGCTTAAGACTTCCTGCAGCGCTATAGCAATTTCCACAGTTCGGACAGTAGAACGTTTTGGAGCGCGATGGCTCAGGTGTCATAAAGGGCTCAGTTTTGAAACCAGATAAATTCGAAGTAACCGAACTAATCTCCTGGATGTGAATTAGCTGCTGTTGTTGTTGTTGATCAAAATCCTGCTCCTCCTCTTCGTTGTGCTGTAGCTGTTGCGATTCTTCTTGGTTGTTTTCATCGTCATCCTCATCGTCATCTTCATCATCAACCTCCTCGCCATGAATGATTTGCCGTAAGGTCACTCCATTGTTGCGATGCTGTTGATTGGTCAGCGTTGCCACTGCAGCAGCATCATCGTCATCAGCAAAGGTTTGCAGAGTGTAAGTGGCAAAAGTGTTTGCATCTTGATGAATAATGATTGGAACAACTTCTTCTTTTACAATCCCCATCGGACCATTGCCGCTCGTATATTTCTCTTGTTTTATGCGAGAATTCATTTTCTGGGCACAATTCGGGTTTTTTTTTATATAAAAGTTACCAGTACCACTGACTAATTATTTCGAAAAATCTTTTAGGACAATTGTGTTATTTTTGCTTTTATAAGTGTGGTGTGCAGCTCTGCGGCAGTAGTTTGACAGTAACGTCAAGGAAGTCGAGTAGAAAATTCAATGATGGCAACAACCACAAAATGGAGGTTGCCATTGCATTTGATATAATTAGGTGCGTTCGTGATGCGGAGGTCTCCGTTAATACTTATTTTGCCTCAGAAATTCGAAAATAATTGCTTGCTGAGGAATCGGAGAATTTTCTCAAATTTTCTGAGACAAAATCTTTTTTGATTCGATCTCTCACTTCACATTGTCATTTGACTTTTAAAAGTTTTTGTTACTGAACAGACAGATAGTGGAGAATACTGTTCGACTAAATGCAATCCTATTCACTGAGGGGAAAGAGAATATCTCCGAGCCTTCGAACGCGCCTATTGTTCCGCTCTTACTATAGGGGCGTTTTTTCTCTGACAACTTGTCCGCGACAACGATAATGTTTTTTGCAATAATTTCTACCAAAAAAGAAAAAATAAAAAAAATTTTTAATGTTTAAATTTGAAGGTTAATACACAAATTTCTCTAAAGTGCTTTACTTTTTGAGTTATTTGCAAAAACTCTCACTCCCGGCTGCTGTCAGATTTCCGTCAAAATCATCTGGCCCCTCACAATTTATGTAGATAGCTTAAATATAAATTTTCTGGGCTGTAGACTGGACACATACAGACAGACAGAGATTTTTTTTTCGCTTTTTCTGACTTAGTAGATACGGTAATGGGTAAATTTGCAAAAATCCTG
Source organism: Nephrocerus scutellatus (assembly GCA_947095585.1). Classification (NCBI taxonomy): domain Eukaryota; kingdom Metazoa; phylum Arthropoda; class Insecta; order Diptera; family Pipunculidae; genus Nephrocerus; species Nephrocerus scutellatus. The sequence continues at coordinate 113,994,932 of OX352763.1, forward strand.
AGTTCGAAAATTTTCATGCATGATTACTATACTTCCTTTTGCTATGAAAAAAAAGTAAAAAAACTATGGTGCAGAGTTTGTACAAAAAAAAAAATTAACATAAAAAACCAATCTACGGTAGATGGGAAATATGTATGTAATTAGATTTTTGTTCGTTGAAAGAACTACTTTTCCGTATTTATCCTTTTTCTTGCAAAAATAAATATATTTTGTAAGTATTTACTTTGAGGATACAGTTTTGTGAAGTCGAAGAAGAAAATTACGTTTCAGAATTACGATTTACACACACATGCAACATAACAATGTAAACAAAAAATTCTCGCTTTTCGTGTTTTTCGATTTGCCGAAAAAAAACGGAGGTCGAGGGCAGAGATAAAAAACTACATTAAAAAAAATTGTAAAAACGTAAAATCGCGTTTCTGTTATCATCTACTTTTAACTACATAATTTGTTTGACTTGGAATGGAAGACAGATATAATGTCAATTAATCGAAGACAAAAATTATTAATGTCGTACCTTGGCATTGCTAGAGACATCATTCGGAGAAGAGATAAACCTTCCCCACAATATCAGTTGATAGCAAGCAGCAGCAGCAAATCTCAAAATGTCAGATCGGCGTCCTCTGGCGCGATTCTAATTCGGTTGTTTTTTTACATTTTCGTGTTTTATAATCGTAAAAACAAGTAAAATAACGGTTGCATACGTTATATTGACATAGTGAAATCTTGAAAAAAATTTTTTAGTTTTTTCTGGTGTAAAGATGTTTCTTCTCGGTAGATATGTGTTTTCCAAAATGGAATTTTAATATAACTTCCTTAGTATATAGTTATCAAAGTGTAATTTAGTGTAATTCATCATCAGTATTCATCCAAGGTAAGTAACTTTGATAATAATTTTACATACATAGTTAATAAATGAATATGAATGAGAAAGCGTAAATACATTCGTGAATCATCAATTTGATATGCGGTGTACTATTATCTATGCATATGCACTAAATGGCGTCATTCATCTCGAGACTCGAGTCTCTGCATGGTGACGTACGTACGATTACCATTTTCCTTGGGTATAGCGTAGAGGTGCTACTGCAATTGCGTTATATACCGCTACACATGTCATCATAAATCTTAGCAAGCGACTATTATGTAAAGAGTTTGTGATCGGCTCCGGCTGTCAATGAATTGTTGTGACTGATTTCTTTACTGGCTGAGGCTGCTGAATTCATTCATTCCATCGACTAATTTGCATAATGCGTAACCAGACAAGTTATTTTTATCCTTAGATAATAAGATTTCAGAACTTTGTCCAATTTCTAGTATTTCTAGTCAATCATTTTAATTACATACTCGCCAAAGTTGGCGACAACAACTGTCATCCGATTCAATTGATTTATTTACCATGAAACTTCTAATTTACTACTTGTACGTCGTGTGCCTTTCACAACAGAACTATTAATAACTATGGACATGGAGAGAAATAACAGTCAAATGTCAAAACCTAGGTATGCGATCAACAAATTTAAATGAAAGGAAAAACAATAAACGTAACAAAATCTATTTTCGCAAACAAATGTTAATTTTATTGTTTTGTTAATAACTTTTTTGCATTTCACAACAAGTTGATTTATATTTGAATATGGGCAAAGCTGATGTTGCAGCCATTTATGATTATTCAATACTTCCCATTCACATTCCCATTAAGTCAAAATGTCAAGTTTGCCATCCCTAAACTCATGAGGTGGTCCTGGCAGTACGCCGATCCTTGTACGACGAACTAGATGGAGCGCGTTGTCGCGAACATCCACCATGCCATGCGGTGTCACAATCCTACCGCTGCTAGTAGAAGGCCTAACTGTTAAGGCTGACCTGCGCTTTTCGGCAGTAGTCAACACCACTAGCCACCGTTGCAGGAGCATTACCGGTAGACGATTTAGATGGAGCGCATTGTCGCGAACATCCACCATGCCATGTGGTGTCACAATCCTACCGCTGCTAGTAGAAGGCCTAACTGTCAAGGCTGACCTGCGCTTGTCGTCAGTAGTCAACACCACTAGCCACCGTTGCAAGAGCATTATCGGTAGACGATTTAGATGGAGTGCGTTGTCGCGAAAATCCATCAGATCCGCCTACATGCTTACTGGCAGCGGCTGCTAGTAGAAAGCCTAACTGTCAAGGCCGATCAGCACTTGTCGGCAGTAGTTAAACCACTACCCACCGTTGCAGGAGCATTACCGGTAGACAGCAATGGCACCTTACTACCGTCCGGTAAAGAAGAATTACCGGTCTTCAAAGTTTTTGTGTTAAGTTTTCTCAAAACCAGCAAAAGAACAATTTTTTCTGTCTGTCATTTGGATTCTCACGAGTCTGGAGGGCGCCAGGTATCCTGATACTCCGTGAGCGACTGCGCTATTTTTAAACTGGGCTTCCAGCCAGGCTGATTCTCGGCACGGAACATATAACACCTTAATCCAGCCCAGGGGATGAGGATGGGGATTGGGAGCTGTAGAATGTTAGGCGGGTGGAGTATGGGAGGGGGGAGAGAGGGTGATGAGCGACCTTTGGTTTCAGGACTCATCTAGAGAAAACTCTCAAAAATCTTTGACCTTAATTAGTCCCAACAACTCGCCAAGTTCGACGCTCGGATAGGAGCCTCACTCACTCCACATGGTTTAGTGAGTTTTGAAACTCTTAAACATTTTCCGTCACCTGCCTTAGGGTGTAAATCTAATCAGTTGTTGAATTGCCTAGGATGAATCCACACTGGTATGGACCAATGAAGACTTTAGCGTATAACGTTGTTGAGTACCGCGTATAAGATTTTCTCAGACAGGTTTTCAAGACAGGAGTTGAAGATACTCAACAACGTTATACCACGATAATTGCTGCACGTTGTAATATGTCCCTTCTTATGTATGGGGTACAGGATGCCTCTTCGCCAGTCTTCTGGCACCGCTTCTTCCTCCCATACTTGCACTATTATTTTATGAATTGGTTGCGGTGTATTGTGGGGCCTTCTATTTTATTATTTTTAAACCGATTTATAGCTCTGTTAACTTCGTCTATGCTTAGTGGCGGCAGCATAGTATGGTCTTCGGTCATTGATGAAGCCTCCAATTCCTCAGTTAGCTGACCATTTAGCAACTCATGAAAGTGCTCTTACCATCGCTTTAAGATGCCTGTGAGATCGGCGATCAGATTACCCTCTTTGTCTTTGCAGTATGTGCAACGCGGTGTATATTGCGTCATTCAGCGGACTCTTTGATAGAACTTCCGAGTCTGGTGCGGTCCTTGCTCTCTGTACTGTTCTAGTTCACGGACGAGATTCTTCTCCCTGTTTTCTTTCGCCGGTGAACTGTTTTTTCATATCCTCTGAGCTCTTTATATCCATCTTCGCGTGCCCGCGTTCTTTGAGATTATTGCATTGCTCAGTACGTAACATTCTTACCTTCAGTCGCTCGCTTACATTCGTCATCGAACCAGTCGTTCCGATCTCTACACTACTGCCTGAGATGGAGTCAACAGTGCTAATGACAGTATTCTCAATGCATGTCCATTTCGCTTCTACACCCACCATTTCAGCTCCAGGACTTACTCTCCTGCATTTAAGGCGATTCCTACCACTTGACCGTAGTTGTTTCTGGTCTCTTCGTTGCGAAGGGCAGTCGTTTTGACTCGAATCTGATTCGCGGATGAAGTCTTTCGTGATGATGCAATCCGCGCTCGGAGCACCATACCAACAAGATAGTTGTCCGGGTTGACGTTGGCCCCTCGGTACGTTCGACCGTCATCACGTTCGGGTTGTGGCGGCGGTCTATCAACACGTGGGCTTTCTGGTTGCGATTGGCTCCATCAGGAGATACCCAGGTGGGTTTGTGGATAATTTTACGCGCAAACCTTGAACTCACAACGACCAAATTATTGCTTGCTGCCATCTCTATGACTTTAGGAAATGGGTTAAAAATTGATCACAAGATTTGGTGTGCCAATCCGCCTGCCAGCCAGGCAGCTCACGGGCACGCGAAGTTAAAGTAGAGAATTTAATTAAAATCTTCAATTATTGATTTCCCTTCATCCGGTCTTGACCTTCGACAAAAATCTCTTTACCGGTCACGATTTCGAGCCGATTTCATCGAGTTTGGCATCAATAAAACTATGGTCGTACTGGTCTATCCTATCCTTCCTATGTAGGCTTGGTTGTCGTATCCCATAAATTCTACAGCAAAGGACTTTCTTCGAGCTTCGAGCCAACGATCTAGATTCTCTTCACGATGTCAACATCGCGGAAACGCTCGTAGATCTCATCATTATAGAGTCTTCGGAATCGTCTTACTTACAGAACTCCATTGCCTTAAAGGAATAACCCAAAGTTACATTGATGTAGACTAACTGAGAACTTTATTTCTTTAATCATTAACGGTTAGCGATATTTCCGGTAGTCTTACTACAAATTTTAGGTTCGGTGTGAACCCTTTTCTTATGTGAAGAAAATGGAAGCTTAATATCTTCCCGTAAAATAACCTGCAACTTTTTTGTTGTGACTCAAAACATACTATATATAGGTATATATATATTTGCTTTTGATGTGAAACAATGCGCAAAATTTTTATACTTATGGACTACCGGAAGGAAAAATTCCCCGGAAGCGCCATTCGGTCCAATATTTCCGTATTTTAAATAGGCTATAATTTGTCTGAACACAAACACTGTATACACTATACAGCACACAATGTTTGTTTAAATTTCGTTCTTCTAATTCCAAATATTAATTGCTTTTGGCAACTTGACAAACGAATTTTTTCTTGGAAAGATCGCTCTTTTCCTTACTCTTTCGGCTTCTCTTGCGGAATATTGATCCATCAACAGCATTTGGCAGTCGTTCTCTGTAGAATCTGTTGAATTTAGCAAACAATCATAAAGAGGAAATATTTTCAAAACAGCGATTTCAGTATATATTTAATTGCCTTTTGAAGAACACACACAAAAATCCACAGTGCTGACATAAAATGTGATGAGATCATTGATAACTAGCACTTCACTGAGTTCATGCATTCGCCTATGTACCAATTGCTGAAGCTCGACAGTCACAAAGCACGTTGCATTAGATCTCAAGCCAATTCCTGTACTGTAATCGATTTTCGTAAAGCTTGCTTCTAGCCAGACTAGACCACCTTGAATAGTTGATATTTTTTGTTACCAAAGTATCTTTTTACCATTTCTTTAGAATTTCTATCTCGAATGTGTTCTATAACCTTTTCCCTTTAAAAAAAATTAACGTATTGTCATTTCTCCTTGGAGGGAATCCATTGTTCGCCATTTAGAACTAACCAGTCTTACTATTAACTGAAGTTATCTTATAGGTCTGATGCAGAAACTTGCAGACATTAGGTTTTTTTGGTCTGATACAGGCGTTTTAAGTGTAAAGTGCAGATGTAATCCAGGTGTCTCACAAGCACCTTAACTGTGAATTGTAAAGCCACTGCTAGATCTATATCAAAGCAAACCTAAACCTAATGTTCTATAAAAATGGTCACCTTTTATAAAACAATAACAGTAGACATGGTCACAAGAAATTGCTCGCAGTTCAGACAATTAGTGATGTGGCAAACAGGAAAAACCAATCAGACTGCAAATAGAGTTGAAAGCAACAGAACATTCAACAATCGGATCATTCAACAATAAGTTCCTGTTGCAATGTGGAATGTAAAAAAGGTCCCTAGAGCGCAAAAGCTTTTCAGGAACATACAAATAAAACAAGGATAAGATTTTCGGGCAATCAATACGGTCTGTAAATACGTCCCTTACAAAATTTAACAAAGCAAATCTATCTTCTAATTGAAAGTGGTTGAAGGTCGATCAATAAACATATAGCCTTATATGAAGGATAGCAATCACCCCAGTTCATATTGCTTAATGCAAATCTTGTAAAAGATTTTTGAATTTTCTCCAGTCTAATGCAATATAAATTAATATTAGAGTTCCAAATAACGCAACAATATTTCAAAACGAAGCGCACACTTCCTACATGTATACTTTTTAAAGTATAAGGAACTTTAAACTCAAAGGCGTGTTTCTTAAGAAAAGCCAAATCCGCTCACGCTCTTTTACAAATATATTCAATGTTTTCACTGAATGTTAAGCCACAGTCTATCAATATGCCTAAGTCGCGAATTTGACTCACTTTAGGAATGGAAATAGGGCCAAGACTATATGTAATTGGATGCTTAAGCAGACCTCTATATCATTACACCAATCACCAAACGAATCAAGATCTTCTTGTAATATTGCAGAGTCCTCCAAGCTAGAAATTTTGAAAAAATATTTAATATCATCAGCAAATAAGAGATTTTTTGATGACCTTATATTTCTATGTATGTCATTCATAAATAAAAGAAACAAAAGAGGGCCGAGATAACAGCCTTGTGGCACACCTGACAAAACCAGGAGAGAATTTACGCAAACCAAATTCCATCTATCCATTTTATCCAAACCAGCATTATTGGTTATCGGAAACTAAAAACTTCTAATTTTGAAATTTTTTGAAATTAAAAGGTCAAAAGGTCAAAAGACTTGACAGTTTTCACGAAACCCCGAGTAAATATGGTTGGAAATAAAGGCTAAATTCGATACAACTGACCGTTTCGGGAAAAATCCATGTTGTTCCAGAATAATATGCATTTTTACAATTTAGGAATGCTAAGCAAATTACCAATAGGTCTGTAATTTTTAACAACCGCTTTGGATCCATTCGTATGAATGGGTAAAATAGAACTTGCTTTCCAACCGAGGCATTTTTTCAAATTTGAAAAAAAAACTGTAGCTCTGTTCAACTCTTCATTTGTTTTTAGCAGACTATGTCCAATCACATCAAGCGGTCAGTTTTTATACAGTTGAACCAACCAGATCCTCCATTAATTGGACCATAAACTAGTTCGGTCAAACAAGTTCTGGAACCTAGGTATTCTGCTTGTGTGCTGTTCGTGTGTATTTCAATAGAAAACTGCACACGATGAGTGAGATGCGCGTATTCGTCAAAGCAGACCAGCTGGAAATCGCCGGTCGTAAGTTGGTATGAAGGTAGATCGAGTGGTGGTCCTCGCCGCCCTAGCAATCCGTTTTGCAACCAAAGTTCTCGGGAAACCTGATAAGGTGTTAGGTAATTGAATTGATTATATTCAATCTGTAGCATTTAGGTACGAGATCAGATAGGTAATGCTGTGCTCCGAAAGCTCCTTCAGGTCGACAAAGAAGGGTTTACTTAATTTGCGTTGTCGAAAGCCCACCAGTGCCACCAGATAATGAATGAGAGTTTCGTTCTCATTGACATCCATGCAACTTCTGCATAAGGTATTATGCGGGATTCCCATTTTGCTGCGTGCCTGCTCACTGGCCAATGGCCTGTGTTTATGGCTACGACTCTGAAGATATTTTTCCGTGATCTGGCCATCATCTTGGTGTCTGTTTTTAGTATAGGAAGGCCTGCCACATCGCTCTCAATGTGATGCAGTTGATCAAGTCAATCCACATTAACTGGCTTTGGTGGTAGAAAAGGTGAGAACACGTTCCCTGACGGAGCTCAATGGACATTAGACTCTCGCCATGTACTCAATGTCCATTGTAACGCCAACCCCACCAGCTATTGCGGTATTGTTAGATAGCACCCTACATGCCTCCTTAATCGCTAGGATCTCTATCTGAAAGATGCTAAAGAAACCACTCCGATTCTCTGAGACGCACCGCGCTGCACGTCGCAATATATTTAATAAACAGGTCGGAATGTAATAGGTATAGGATTGTATTTAGAGCATCGGTGGGGCAGGACCGTAGTGCTCCCGTTACGCCAACAGGTGCCGAGCTTTGTATTCTACTAAGCTTGCTGGCATTGTACTTTTTGCTGGTTGCAGGCCACCAGACAAAGGCTCCATAGGTGAGAATAGATCCACAGAGCCATTCTCGGCTTCTGTCCCCTTTTTATACCAATGGTTTTGTTGCTAGCATATAGAGCAATGCATGTTTTCTTAGTCCTACATTCTATCTTCAACCTCCAGCTGAGTTTCCTGTCTAGGATTACGCCGAGATATTTTGCTTCAGTGGTAAGCACGAGTGTCTGACCGTTACGATAAAATTCGGTATTTTAGAGTTAGTAGTGAAAAGTACCATTTCGGTTTTGCCAGAGTTAACCCCTAGGCCACAGTTGGTCACCCAGTTGCTAACCCTGTTTAGAACCCTCTCCATGACTTTACTAATAACAGAAGGCTACTGTCCTGACACAAGTATTACCACTTCATCTGCACATGCGACAGCATTAGTCCTGTCCAACTCAAGTATCCTGAGGACCTTGCCTATTACTATCAGTCACAGTAAGGAGGATACAACTTCTGCTTGGAGAGTGCCTCTGTCGACTGTTTTGTGATGTGATGCTACTGCTGCCCAGATTAACATTGATTTCTCCGCTGTCTAGCATGGAGATGATCTATGGTTGGGGAATTGCTCCACCCTGAGTAAGAGCCTCCTGGATGGCATTAATGTGGATATTGTTAAAGGCACCTTCTATATCGAGGAAGATGGCAAGAGTGTACTGTTTAAAGTTAGGGAATGCTCAATCATGCGCACTACCTCGTGGAGGACCGTCTCTGTAGACCTGCCTCTAAGGTAAACATGGTGGTATTTTGATATCGCCGTACCTTCAAAACTTAGGTTTATACGATATTCTAAAATTCGCTCTATAGTTTTCAGCAAGAACGATAATATACTGACTAGTCTTAAGTCTTTGGCAGATTCATGACCTCTTCTTCCTGCTTTGTAAATGAAGACTACTCGTAACATTATCCAACTGCAGGGAACATAGCTAAGTCGTAAGCAACTTCTAAAGATATTTACTATAGCCAATAGGTTGACATATTTCTAAAGCATAAGAGTTGTATGCCGTCAAGGCCAGGCGATTTGTACGTAGAGAAACTGTAAATGGGCCAAGAAACATTTTTGTCGGTTATGATGTTGTCTACTTCGCATGACGGATACTTCTGGCATTCAGGAGTGCTTAACCGGTAAGCAGGGTCTTTACACGAAAGAAAGTAAGTGTTTATTAGGATATCCAGAGATTCAGCCGTTGATTCCGTCCAACTACCGGGCCAGCGTACAACAGTGACAGTCGCTGACGAGACTTATACGGGTCTTATGACGAGACGCTCCGTGTGCAGAAGACCTAAAGAGGTTAATTAATGTCATTGCGTTATTGCCGCTTCTAAAAATATACTAAGCGCCTCTTATGGCAAATATAAAAACATAATAAACAACCAAAATGACATACATGACATTTGTAATTTGTCTACTCACCGCATTGTATCATAAACGTCAAATGGCCTGCTTGTTCGCTTTGAAATTTATCCGCCAGGAGAATTCGTGAAGCTCCAAACGTTAAGAACTTGCGTTCTATTAGACACACCTTATTTTTCTATTTACGTATAATTGCAACGATTTGATTTGTTTTGTAACATTTGGCTGAATGTATTGTTGACTTTTAATAATTCCACAAATGGGTCTCAGAAGATTTCTCCTTCAAAATACTGACAAAATAATATTCGACACCAAGTCGCATGAACAAAACAACAAAATAAAAACTTAAAAGATAAAAATAACTTCTGAATGTAAAGGAATTCCTACACGCTTGAGTACCCATCTTGCGAATTTGCACTTTGGGCTAAATTTAAAAACTGAGATACTTTAATTGGATCGGATATTTTTGAACACATTTGGCCGCCAGAAGAAAGAGAATCTTTGAAAAGTATTTCTTTTTGGGTCGTCGGTTCTCTTTTCGGAGATTTCTATTCGGCGGCGTAAATAGAACAACAAAAGTTCAAAAATAATTTATATCTTCAGCTGTGAACGTGTCAGCCAGCATCGATCGATCAGCAGACAATGCAAAAGAATTACGTTGTTGTTGCTAAATATTATGCTATGAATATTAAGCAGATACGAGTAAGTAAACTTTGGAAGATAAAAAATTGTTCACATGATCGCAAGTACAATAGATTTGCAAGCTAATAGTTGCATCTGCAGTCAACAACTTGTAGTTAGTCTACTGCCAGAGTGCACGCTACTTGCAAATTATTGACTTTCGAATTAAATTAAAAATAATTAGTTAGTCATTTCACATCGATTACAAAATTGCATTGCCATCAACTATCTACTGCTGGCGCCAAATGACCGGTTTTCCTATCTCGAAACTGGATTCATCCAGACTTTTACAATTTGAGAGTGGATAAGTGTATCTGAGATGTAATTGAATGTGGGAAATTCTTTTTCATCTGACATCAGATTGCATTTTTAATATATATGTTTTATGAAGTACACTCCGTACCACTTGCTTAAAGTCAATGTTATTTTCATTGTATGGGTCAATCACTAATTTGGGAAAAATCTTTTCCAGCAGGATGGAAGGTTATATGGCGATCACTTCTGAGCTTCTAAACGACTTCTGAGCAGAACGTTCAAGGCCTGACAAACATCCGAGAGTAATAACTTGTCACGAAAAGCTTCTCGATTCGCCGTTCGGATATGGCATTAAATTGTAGGTCCCTTCCATTTGTGTGCAAAAATATACATGCACAACACAAATGGTCGCGAGAAGCTAGGCCTCTGACCGCAATGGTCTGTTGCGCCGAAATAATATTATTATTATTAATGAAGTAAGATAGGTTTTGATCCTATCAGTGAGTGAACACTGGCAAGTTTGTATTACAGATGGGCGATGATTGGCGTGTGGTGGTGTGACGTACACACAACGACGTACGAACGAAGTGCCACTAAAAAATTCTTTGAGTTGAGTTTAGTTGTAAAGCAGTTGAGTGCGTCATCAGTTATTCAAATACTCGTAATTTTGTACAAAACACAAATTAAGAATGCACTCACACAACTGAGTGTACAACACATTTCAATTGCGAAACCATTCAGTTTTGTATAAAAATAGTTGTTCTACTTCCTCTTGATATCTCTATACTATCTACTGCAACACAACAACAAAACAGCCACAATCGTAAAGCAAGCAGCGCTGCTTACAGCGCATCAGCTCATCAGCCCACACAGAGCACAATCATTATAGTATGATATGATCTGATGTCGCTAAATGGAAAAATGTGTATGGGAGCCCCCCGATCCCGGTGCCCGATCTCTCTGAAATTTGTATAGAAAGTATTGTCACCGGAAATATACATGTGTGCAATAAGATCGGGCTTTGGGAAGTGGGTTAAAAATTGAATTGATTGAGAGAAAATATTACCAGCCAGCCAGCCAGCCTACCAGCCAGCCAGCCACGGGCACGCGAAGTTAATATAGAGAATTTAAAAATGAAGAATCTACCACTGAATGCAGCACGCCGAAGTCGGTGACTTGACTTTACAGGCAGACAAATCAGCTGGAGTGTCAAAGTGTCACATGGTCGTCTTTTTCGAGCGAAAAAAGTTTAACTTGGAAGGAAAAGATGGATATAACTTTTATCAGTAGAAAACATGGCAAAATCAATAGATTCGCTTGAACACCGCAGGAACGTACTACTGCTTGTCACTATTTTATCGCTTCTTCCACAAGAGGTGCTCAAGCCAGCTGCATGGCACCTCTCCTTGAATTTAATCGCAGTACTCGTGGATGCTGTCAGCTTATATTCAAGCCCATCTTCGGACGTACATTTAAATTCAGGGATTCGTTCTTCAGCCGTACAATACGTATGTGGAATGCTCTGCCAAGCTCTGTCTTTCCACATCACTATGATCCAAAGTCAATGAAAACACAAGCTCCTAGACATCTCCTCTTTTCTCCCCCTTTTCCTTATAGCATTATAAGGGTGCGAAACCCTTTTCGCGTACGTGAATTATAGAAAAATAAAAATCTGCAAAAGGATAAGATCAATCATCAAAGACGTCACAGGAAGGGAGTCGGTGTGACGTGAGCAACGGTGTCACGACACGAAGGTCAAATCGGTTGGAGAACTTTCAGTGCTATTGGAACTGCAAACGGTTCGGAGTGATGTAGTCGCGACGGTGATGATGACATGACCTCATTTGACTAATACTAAGTACTTGACTAAAACAGAAATACGATATGAACGCGACGATATGAACGAGAGCTCACAGGATCAACAGGTATTTTGAACGGAAGGTTCAGTGTGGTATCAATTGGTGACGGTGTGGCGACATGAAATCCACGGTACCACGAAGAAAACTATACAAATCAGGTTTGGTTTGGTAAGAACACGGTTGTAATACTTAGTTTCAGAAAGTCACTGATAGAGTGTTGATCTAGTCAGTAACGCTCCAAACACCAAGTGATCTTCTTGTACAGGAAAATCAGGTTATACTTTCAAAGACCCATTGGGAAGCATATCAGTAGCCAAAAAAAAAATGGGAATATTTTATGCAATCTGTGTTCTCGCTTGGTTTATATTCCTTTGTCTATTATGATATTGCTCGGGGAGTGTGTTTTCCTTAACAAAAATAATTACCTATGGTGTGACGGTTAATCAAACTCGAGATTCGAAGGGATATTCTAAAGGCGATCTGCGCCTCGATCAACTCGGCCAGTGTACTAGTAGTACTTTTCGTCGGTTTTCCTTTCAACGTATGTATGATATTTTCTAAAAAAAATATTTCACTTGGACATGACGGTGAATCGAACTCGTGACTAGGGGAAACGCTCGTACGGTAGTCTGTGGTTTAGCTAATTCCACAATTGTACTATATATTTTATTTTGCTTAGATATACGGTTTGTGATGGAGTTATGTGGGCTATGACAAATTGTTTTTTTTTTTTTTTTGGAAACCCTAGTCCAAGTGACTGACACTGCGACCTGAAAGATCTATTGTATCAATAGGGCATTAATTGTCTAATAGACATACAACTTTCCTAATAAAGGCTAATATGTCCTTAGTAGCAGAGTTTTTCAACTCCGCTGTTGAGCATATTTCCTTATGGAATATGCGTTTCCTTAACCAAATAAGTGCTGGGCAATCGCAGAAAACATGTTCGAATGACTCCTCATCCTCCGCACAGAATCTGCACTCTATTAGAGAGCCCACACCCATTTTGCTAAGATGGTATCTAAGGCCACAGTGGCCAGTTAGAAAACTTACTAGTTTCCTAATGCTACCTTTATCAAGATTCAGGATTTCTTTATATGAATAGGGTCTGATCAGCTGTTTGGATTGCCTTATCCCTGGGGTATTAACCCAATGTACCAGGCGAAGTTCGCCCTCCCAACAGTTTAACACCTTCGTGGCGGCACACCAGTTGACGCTACAAAAAGGTTCAGGTCCTATGAATGCAGTTTCTGAGCCAGCTCTAACTAGTTCATCTGCGGCTTCGTTGCCTGCGATACCTCGATGACCTGGTACCCAACCGAGCTTAACCCTGTTGTGTCTGGCCAGAGATTTCAATGCTTCGTAGCAGCTTTTTACTGTTAAAGAGTCCATTAGGTTGGACGACAGTGCTTTAATTGCTGCCTGGCTGTCTGAGTAAATATATATCCTAACGCCTTTAACGCCTTTGCTGGCACAGATCTCTATGGCATGGAGTTTGGCTTGGAAGACCGTTGGACTGTCTCCCATTGGTATCGAGACCTTTGTATTAGGTCCATAGACACCGGATCCAACTCCAGATTCCATCTTTGATCCATCAGTGAACCAAACCAGACCATTAGTGTCTAGTGTCGGAGCACCATTTGACCAGCTCGCGCGGTCTGAGATCTCTACTTCAAATAACCTTCCGAAACAGTACTCCCTGACCATAACTTCCGGTGTTGTGCAGAACATGTCTCTTTCGGGAATTGAGTTGAGAATACTCATGTGTCGCACAAGGTCGCCTGGTTTATACTTAAATTCTAGTTGCAGCTTAATAGCGCATCTAGCGGCCGTCTTCTTGATGAATACCTGAAGGGGCGAAAGACCTACGATAGCTTCTAATGCTGTGTAAAGTCTCCTGCAGGCCCATAGGGCCCTTGTAGCGCGTTAAGTAGCAGACTTGATATGAGCATTCCAGTTAAGTCATTTATCAAGAATAAAACCGAGGTATTTGACCTCGCTGGAGTACATAAGAGTGGTGCCTTTAATGGTGATTGGATTTAAGTCAATCAATATTCTTTTGGTGAAATGCACTAGAACCGTCTTGCAAGGATTGATGGATAACCCTTCCCTGCTACACCAGTCTAAAACTTTTAAAAGCGCACATTGCATGACAGCAGAGATAGTCTTGCAGTATTTGCCTCTAATTATAATTGCCAGGTCGTCAGCATAGCCAATGGCGGTGTAGCCTGATCTGTGTAGATTGGCCAGGAGATCATCTATGACCAGTGACCACAGAAGGGGAGAGAGAACTCCTCCTTGGGGGCAACCCTTTACTGCGGTCACTGACAGTGACACTCCTCCTGAGGAAGATGTAATATCTCGACTCTCGAGCATAGCCCTAATCCACAGATTGGTCGATGTTTCGATACCCTTGTTACTAATAGCTCTCTCTATAGAGTCATAGCCAGTGTTATCGAAGGCGCCTTCAATGTCCAGGAATGCACACAAAGCAACCTCCTTGGATCGAAATGTTCCTTCTATCTTTTTAACCAGATAGTGGAGGGCACCTTCTGTGCTTTTGCCTTTTCTGTATGCAAACTGGCTTGAGTGCAAAGGAGCAGACACCTCTAGTCTGCTTCTAATATGAACATCAATGAGTCTCTCCATGATTTTCAGGACAAACGATGTTAGACTGATTGGTCTGTATGATTTAGGTAGCTCACTGGGCCTATTGCCTGGTTTGGGGATAAAAATCACGTTTACCTGTCTCCAGGCAAAAGGGATGTATCCCCAGTTGTAGCTAGCTCTAAATAATAAAATTAAACTTGGAAGGATTGCATCGATCGCCTTCTGTAGAAGAGCAGGAAAGATGCCATCCCCCCCAGGGGCTTTGAATGGTTTGAAGGAGCCTACTGCCCATCTAACCTTATCTGAGGCAAATATCTTACCAGATTAACTGGCTATGACAAATACTTTGTTACAAGTCAAAAATGATGATTGCGAAAACCTACAAATTCGGATTTAAAGGAGCTTTTCCTTTTTCTGGAATTGTTTGATGAACAACGATGGACTGTTAAAGTTGCTTACGATGTTCCAACTTCTTGCATAGGTTGAATCTTGTTACCCTTCGGGTATCCAGCGGCACTGTTCTCAACAGCTGGAATGTTTTCAACGGTACGTACATTTCTTTGATGGAATTTTGTCTATAACCGACGAATAGCACGCTCTAATGTCCAATAGTGGCTCAAGTTTCATTTTAGTAATAAATTTCCACAATTTGGAAGTGTTGTTCCGTTGTACACCATTTCATGGTAATTTGGTAGACTTCCATGAAAGTAAAAAAACGTCGACATAAATACGAGTATCTCAGATTGCTAGATTGAAACTTATTCATATCGAACATTCGGACAGTACGAAAAAAAGAACAGACATTGAAATTTTTTATTGGCGACTATGGAAATGATGATATGTGTGATCAATGATGCGCGCTTTTATGACAAACAATAAAGCAGATGAAAGCAGTTAGTCGATGCGGTGACGAGAGTCCAGTGTATTAATTGAACTGGGATGCGCCAGACTGTGTGTGAGATATTCGATATTGTCGTACGTAGTACGTAATAGTATATAGTATCTGCGTCAAGTCAACAACTAAACCAAAAGGAAATTCACAGACAAACAATACAATAAAATTGATTTGCAACTTTATTGCATGACATGACGTATGCGCAATTTCGAAATGTTCTGATATTATTCCATCGTAATATGTTAATTAAAAGTACGTTGCAGAACAAAATGTTGAACACGTTTTTGCAGTTATTCATGGAATAGGGTTTATCTTCTTGGGACCGACAATTGTGTTTTGCTGAAAATTGCTCCAACGTTCCCTATTTCAAGCTGAAAGGACTACACTAAGCATGTTTGTCTTGAATGAAGGGAAATCGCCTCTTATTTAGACGAATGATTTAAAGGTTTTTTTTATTCATTCATAATTCACAGTTCACACACCAAACAGCTGGCCATAACTTGAATTGCAAACATATACTATACTGTGTATGGCATGTCAAACGAACTATCTCGCAATATTTGACAGCTAAACAAATATTGTATCTTCAAAATAAAACAATTAACACTTTTTGTGCGAATTTGTTGAATTGTTTAGCATTCACTCAGAAGTGATAACTGCTGGTTAGCTCGCATTTCTTATAATTGATAAATAAATAAACTTCAACTACTTCTTATTTGCAGAACAAATTAAATGTTTTAATAAAGATACACAAACAACAAAAAAGTTGTTTACAAACATAAACATTTGATTAATAAAAATAACTATTTCAAGTGAACGGACAGACAGACAATCCAGACATTCATCACTCACTTACCATTTGCACTATTTTCAGTCTATTTTTGTATAGGGTGTCCCATTAAGATGGCCTATATTCAAATTAGGCGATCAGCGGTCAGATCTCTGACTGGTGGAAGTGCGATCAAACCTCCACGTGGTGGCGGCAGGTAATTTTCCTCCAATGCAGAAAAAGAAAAAGCTGAATGATCGGGCTAGTCCCTTCAAAGTAAGGTTGGCGCGAGGCCAATAACCTTGCCCTCAAAAAACCATATTACGGAACCCCAAAATCAGCCTCGGATACATTGATGAACGACGACGACCACGGCAACGAAAACGGCTAAACGATTTACGATTTTCTCATGGAACGTACGCTCACTGTATAGAGCTCGAGCTGCACAGCAGCTGGCCGATATCCTGTCTAAATATAAGGGTGACATAACTGCAATCCAGGAGATTCAGTGACGGGGAATGGAAAATCAGAATATGATATATATTACAGCTGCCATGCAAGACATCATGTGCTCGGGGTGGGGTTTCTAATAAGCAAAGGACCCACCGTTGTCGGCTTTAAAGCAGTAAATGAAGGCTATGCACCCTTCGCGTATTCATTCTGGGTGATATGAATGCCAAAATAGGTAGGAAGCCATTATTCAGGCAGTACATTGGCACCCATAGCTTACACAAGAACACTAATGACAATGGACAACGAGTCATAGAGATGACAGCAAGCAATAATGTGGTCGTTGCGAGTACAAGATTTGCGCGTGAAAATATCCACAAAGCCACTTGGGTATCTCCTGATGGAGGCACTCGCAACCAGATAGACCACGCTTTGATAGATCGCCGCCACAACACGAATCTGATGACGGTACGAACGTACCGAGGTGCCAACGTCGACTCGGACCACTATCTTGTTGGTATGGTGCTCCAAGCGCGGATTGCATCATCAAGAAAGACAGCATTCGCGAATAAGATTCGAGTCAACACGGCTGCCCTTCGCAACGAAAAGACTAGAAACAACTACGGTCAAGCGATATGACTCGCCCTAAATGCAGGGAGAGTAAGTCCTGGGGCTGAGATGTCAGGCGTAGAAGAGAAATGTACACGCCTGAAGAAAACTGTCATTAGTACTGCTGACTCCATCTTAGGCAGTAGTCGTAGAGATCGGAACGACTGGTATGATGACGAATGTAAGCTAGCGACTGAACGTAAGAATGTTGCGTACTGAACAATGCAACACAACACAGAACGCGGGCACGCGAAGATGAATATAAAGAGCTCAGAAGATATGAAAAAACAGTTCACCGGCGAAAGAAAGCAGCCTGGGAGAAGAATCTCGCCCGTGAACTGAAACAGTACAGAGAGCGAGGACCGAAAGTTCTACCAAAAGGTCCGCAGTATGATTCAATATATACCGCGTTGCACAACCTGAGAGGACAAAGAGGGTAATCTGATCGCCGATATTAAAGGCATCTTAGAGCGATGGGAAGAGCATGAGTTCATGACTTGCTTTATGGCCAGCTAACTGAGGAATTGGAGGCTCCACCAATTTCCGAATACCACACTATGCTGCCGCCACCAAGCATAGACGAAGTTAGCAGAGTAATAAATCGGCTCAAAAATAATAACTCCCCGTAATCTGATGGTATCCCAGCGGAGCTGATTAAAACAGGAGGCCCCGCAATACACCAAGCAATTCATGAACTAATAGTGCAAGTATGGGAGGAAGAAGCGATGCCAGAAGACTGGCGAAGAGGCATCCTGTGCCCTTATACATAAGAAAGGAGATATCACAACCTGCAGCAATTATCGTGGTATAACGTTGTTGAGTACCGCGTATAAGATTTTCTCCTCTATCCTTTAAGACAGGATAGCCCCATATGCTAAAGGGATCATTGGTCTATACCAGTGTGGCTTCATCCCAGGCAAATCAACAACTGATCAGATTTACACCCTTAGGCAGGTGATGGAAAAATGTCTAGAGCTTCAAAAATCACTAAACCATATTTTTATAGACTTTAAAGCCGCCTATGATAGCATAGCAAGAGTAGAACTTTATAAAGCCATGAAAGAATTCGGCATTCCAAATAAACTGACACGACTATGTAGGTTGACCATGACCAATGATATAAGCCAAGTACAAATATACGGATCATTATTAAGCCCATTCGACATCTACCTATAACGGGCTTCGACAAGGGGATGGACTGGCCTGCGTCCTCTTCACCCTGGCGTTGTAAAAAGTGATCCGAGACTCTGACGAGACGGCGAGAGGAACAATCCTCTATAAGTCCATTCAGATACTGGGTTACGCAGACGATATTGACATCGTTGGTAGAAACCAAAGAGCTGTACAGTAAGCTTTCATCCAGAGCGAACAAGCGGCACGATATCTAGGACTGCACATAAATGAGAGCAAAACAAAGTACATGGTGGCCACGTCTGCGAGTAGACGGTTCAACATTGGTCCCTCAATTCAAATAGTGGAGCGCGAATTTGAAGTAGTGCAATCCTTTAACTATCTCGGGTCAACTGTAGTAGCCATGGAACCAGAAATACGCGCACGGTTGCTTTAATCTAACAAAGCCTACTATAGTCTATCAAGACTCTTCCAATCCAGGAGTTTAACCATAACATCCAAGCTGCTGGTATATAAGACAATGGTCCTACCAGTGGATCCGAGACTTGGTTGCTTAGCAAAAAGCATTCTGACCTCTTAGCCGCGTTCGAGAGAAAAGTCTTCTTTCTTGAATGCCCGGAACTCGACAGTGAGTTGTACCGGATTCGTTTGTAGTATCAGGCCTAACAATCGAAAAAGGCACGCACAACTATCGAGCCGATAAGTTCCAACGTCAAACATTGCACAAAGGATGAGCGAAAATGCTGGACTGAAATGGAGCTCTTGAAGATTCTCTGTGTATGTGTGGAAGGACGATTTCGGAGACTCTATAATGATGAGATCTACGAGCGTTACCACGATGTCGACATCGTGAAGAGAATTAAGCTCGTTAGGCTCCGGTGGGCAGGACACCTAGCTCGCATGAGCGAAGATGATCCTGTTCGGAAAGTACTTTGCGGTAGGATTTATGGAACATGACAGCGAGGCCGGCCAAGCATACGCTAGAAGGATGGCGTAGACCAGGACGTCCAGAGTTAAGAGAGGCCAAACTGGGTAACATTGGCCCAAAATCGGGACCGGCGGAGAGATTTTTTGCGGGAGGCCAGGACCGGAAACCGATTGTAGAGCCAAATATGATGATGATGATGAATGGTAGTAAAGATAGCTTATATTCTGAATTTACATATCCATTTAGGTATGTATAGGATCTTGCACACACCACGAACTAAATAGAAAGTAGAAATTTTTGGGAAAGAATATTTATGCGAATCTAAAGGCCTAGAGAAATTTGCAAAATAATATCAAATTCCTATGTAATTCTCAAGCTCAAATTGAATTCCTAAAACTGATATTTTCCAACGATATTCTTGACTTTAGGATTTTAAATTATCTCTTTTAACTTTGCGTGCCCGTGTGTTTGTTTGTTTATGGCTAAATATTCATTAATTGCACCCACTGCGCAATTTCAATAAGAAATAAGCACCTACACCTACCTACATAGAGTTTTATAATGAAAAAAAGAACCCGACGATCCTTTCACGAAACTTTTAACTGAATGGACATCTACTAATTATTCGCATGCAATCTACACGTAAGAAATAAGTCTTTTCGTGTATTAGTATCTTTTATCCCCATCTTCCCTTAACGTCTTTAACATCAGCCGTTCTGGATGCTCATTTTATTTACTTCAATACACGAACAGCATAATTAAAATTCCCTTTCTTCCCCACGAATGTTATCCATCATACAATTGATGGAAAATTTCCAAAGAAATTAAAGTCTGCGTTTGGTTGCGGTAATAAAAGTTACTCGTAAGATAGTGCGCGAATTACGCACGACGCAATATTGGTCGACCTTGACGTCCGTCATTTATCCGTCAGACGACGGAAACGAGCAATGGTACGGACGACAGAGTACGTATAAGAGCAAGACAATTTAATTCATTCATTTCAAAAATTAAAAACGATTAAGGTATGGTATGTACTCATACTTATGTACAGTACATAATACTATTAGTACTTGTGGAAACAAAACTAATTGGAAGGGTGTACGTACTTAAATATGAGTTTGAGCTATCGACATCACAGGGTTGAAAATAGACACACCCTCTCAAATGATTTTCTTCTTCTCAATAACATGAATACAACTGTATTGTCTGGGCAGGTGCCCCCAAGACCACATTGCATCTACTAGACAGTATATAGAACCACGCGTTAAAACTTATTGGTGACGTAAATATCGCAAAAACAATCGAATCGCTTGAACATCGTAGGAATGTTTCCTGCTTGTCACTGTTTTATCGCATTTTTTACAAGCGGTGTTTAAAAGAAATATCCAGATGCATCCCGCCCATTCTCGAACCCATCCGTAATAACCGTGCCTCAACTCGAGCCCACGGGTCTACCATTAGGCCTATCTTCGGACCTACCAACCAGTTCAGAGATTCCTTCATTAGCCTCAATACCCTCTCAGTACCCCGACCCCCTTTAGACCAACTCAAGACTCCATAAAAAAAAAAATACTAAAGACCCCACTAATGACCATCTCAAGAAATGTCTTGAACTTCACAAAAGACAACCTCAAACTCCTCTTAAAGCACCTTAAGGACCCCTCTAAAAACCACATCAAAGTCACATCGAACCACCCTCAAGACCCCCTCTAAATTCACAGAAAACACTCCTCAATACACTCTCAGTACCCCGACCCCCTTTAGACCAACTCAAGACTCCATCAAAAAAAATTACTAAAGACCCCACTAATGACCATCTCAAGAAATGTCTTCAAATTCACATAAGACAACCTCAAACACCTCTTAAAGCACCTTCAGGACCCCTCTAAAAATCAAGGACCCCAATTAAACCACCCTCAAGACCCCCATCAAACCTCCCTCAACACCCCCTCTAAATTCACAGAAGACACTCCTCAATACCGCTTTAAGACCGTCTCAAGATCCCCTCAAGATCATCATCAAGAACCCCTTAAGACCCCTTTAAGACCCCCTCAAAATACGACCACGAAAAGTGCTACCACAAAAACGTGTACGGGACTAACAACTAACAACATTAGAATGTAAAAAGCATGAGAGATTGATATATAAACTAACAGGCAGACAGACAAACCCAAGCACTAAAAACAAAGAGGCACCGGCCAGTTAATATAAAAGCATTTCAAACAGCCAACTAAAGTTACTCTAAGCGTTTCCTTTTCAGGACGTCGCCGTTTTTGTAAGGACGCGCCTTCATAAATAAGAAATTTATCTGATATCTTTAACTAATTAATGTATAAAAAAAATAAACTTGTCTGCCAGAATCTACGTACCTATATATAAAAGGAAACTTTTCCGTCAACATAAAAATCAATAAAACAACTGCGTCACTAAATACGATTTTTGTAATTCACCGTACATATATGGGGAAAAGACTGGCAAAAAGTACCCGGCAAATTTCAGAAACAATCACTACGCAGATATCTTTCGTATCCTTCGGTATCATCGGTGAAAGCAAATGCCGTATAGTAAACAATTAAGAGATGCGCTACTGCGAAATAGGATAAAATTTGCTGCGTGCGCGTTTTGTATGCAGATAGCTGTAGGGAAATATCCTACATTTTTATACATAGTATATGTGGAATATTTTTATAAACATATAAGTGAAGTCTATGTTTTGTATTGAGTATGTACATAGTAGCTCTGACACGTCAAATTCAGTTCAGTTGTTTATCCGGAGTTGATATTTTTACTGGCGCATCCTTTCTCTTTTGCAGACTTACTTGTGGATCCTTTTGTACACAGTTGTTGTTGTAGAGTCTATTAGACAACTAGTCAGGATAATATTCTGTTGTTCTTTTGTGTGTTTATGCTGTGTTCGGTGCTTGTGTACATATGTATCTTATATACACTCCCGTTCACTTGATTGAGGCCACATTTTTTGTAACCGTTTTTCGCGTCTAGGAAATCTGTTAGCCAAAAATATTTGCTACCTGTGAGTATGTACATATCTTCCAAAAACAAAGCCACAAAATTAAAGAGGAAATTAAGAAAACGCATGAGATTTTCCCAAATTCTATTAATAAACTTAATTGTAGTCAATGTTGGTAATGAACCAACCTTCGTAGCCAGAAGTCGACAAAAAGTGTTAGATATTACTCTTGTCACTGATTCTCTCAACCAAAGAATTTTAGACTGAAAGGTATCGGCTGAACATTCTTTCTCCGATCACCGGTACATGCAATTCGGTTTAGATGACAAACCACTCGCCAATCAGCATCTAGAAATCATAGAAAGACTGACTGTCTCAGGTACAGAGAAACTTTTAAACACTATTTAAGGGTAAACTATGATCTTACCATTCCATAAGTAATATCAGCCTTGATTGAGCAGACACTCGTACAACCATCTCCAATGAGCTGATAAATAAGGACAAACTGCTCTGGGTGCTACAAAGCTTCAAACCATACAAATCTACAGGACCTGACGGCATAATTGCAGCCGAGCTGCAAAAGACTTCGGATATTATCCTTCCTTTGCTAGAAACAATTCTAAAGAGTTCTGATCCACATTCCAGTTTTATGGAGACAAGTGAAAGTGGTTTTCATACCTAAAGCCCAAAAGATCTCAGAGCAATTAGTCTATCATCATTCCTGTTACACTGGAAAGACTGGTAGATATCTACATACGCACACTCATTGACAAAAGACTCCTATCCACAGATCAGCACGCGTATTGTACAAGCAAGTCTGTAGAAACAGCTTGGCATACACAATGGTAGTATTCCTAGACATTAAAGGCGCTTTTAGCAACATCAACACATCTGCGATTACGGATGCACTGTCGACTTTGAGGGTGGACGACTCTCTTGGCGAACTGATTAATCTTCTGCTCACAAGTCGGATTATTAATTTAAAACTGGGTGTTTCGTCTGCTAGAAGATCTGTCTGCAGAGGAACCCCACAAGGTGGAATCCTGTCCCAATTCTATGGAACTTAGCGGTGAATGAGCTGCTGGTATGCGTAAGATGTGAGGGCTGCAGAGTAATCGTGTATGCGGATGACGTTGCTATTACCGTCGCAGGAAAACATCCGAATACCTTAAAGGAACTCCTGAAAATACTCTCAGTGGACTAGAAATGAAATCGGTCACTCCTCTATCATGAATTTAGTCAGGATCCCAGACTCGATTTCAACTAAAACTTCCAGGTCACCTTTCCCTCCAGATCATTCTGGGTAGAAGACGCTTACATGGAAGATGAACACATTCATTTTTACACAGACGGGTCAAAAACTGATGACGAAGTCGGCGGAGGTGTTTTCTCAAAAAAGCTAAATTTTAGCCTCTCTTTCCATCTTTCAAATCACTTTGGGGTTTTCAGGCTGAAATTATGGCGATCAGTGAAGCCTTATTTTGGCTGAAGAGAAACGTCATAACCGCTAAGGATGTCCGTATATTCTCGGATAGCCAAGATGCATTGAAATCCCTAGAATCAGTCTCCATTAATTTAATTCAAGCCCTTAAGCATCTGTCTTAGAGCAGTCTGGAGCAGTTCAATATCCACCTGTGTGAGGTGCCGGGGCACAGAGACATTCCGGGTAACTGTGCTGTGTCCGGGTGCTGACGAAATCGCCAACAAGGAACTACACTTCCCATCTTACCTGAATATGGTTCTCTAGGCATACCAATCGCTACATGTAAACTCATGTTAAAGCGGGTTGCTAATGAAACATCTAACCGTAAGTTGTTAAAACGGTACAACTTGCATAGCAACAAAACAGATCTGGCCTAAATTGGATCCGAAACGCTCCAAGTGTTTCATCTCTCAAAAAAGATCGCACATCGGTGCTATTGTAGCTATTGCAGGTGTCATCATCACTGGACACTGTCTCATAGGCAAGCATGCGGCAAGACTTGGAGTCTTTTGCAAAAGCTGCATGGATGAGGTGGAGGAGGAGACCATTATCGGTATTTTCTATACTTGTCCAGCCCTCTTCCAAAAACGTAAACTCCATATGGGAGCTTTCCTCTACAACGACACTAATGAACTTACCAACATTGACATGAGCTTTATATTATGAAGATCTAATTGGTTCAAAGAGTATGTGAGAATTTTTTTCCTGGTCCGTGTTAAAAAAAAAACTGTATGATTTAATTCCAATCCGTCTTGCAGAGCTAATGTCAAAAAATGGCGGTCATACTCCAAAAAATGTAAACTTTTTTTTAAATTTTTTTATAAGATTTTTCAAGTGGCCTCGAGGGCAGTTTTGGAAATTCCTGGATTCCATGCCTGGATTTTCTGTTTTTGGAGGATATGTAGGTATTAAATATTTCCGGGCAACAGATTTCCTAAATGTGTCGCGAAAAACAGTTGCAAAAAATGTGGCCTCAATCAAGTGAACGGGAGTGTATCTCAGATCATTACCGCGTGTCCTTGAACAATATGTTATCTCTTCTTCTTATTCTTCTCCATTGCTAAAGGGATGCGGACGTGCCCCTTTGCACGTATAAATATTGAACAGGTCATGTTTGGTGTTGTTTTTGACCTTTTTTCGGCTGACGAGGATATCGTTATACAGACTAAAACCAACTGCACATGCAAAATTAATAATAGCTGACATTTGCGGTGTACGTATTGGCATTTTACGCTTGCCAGAATGTGAAAATTAATTTTTTTTGCACCCTTATTATGCTAAACACATCGTGGGCGTTAGGAATTTAAAAGGAAGAAAAAAGGGAAATATCTATGGATATATGTGTTGAATGTCAGCGGGTCATACAGACGCGGAACCACGGAGTCCGTCGAAAGATAGGCTAAATGGTAGACCCATATGGGCTCGAGTTGAGGTACGAGTATTGCGAATGGGTTAGATGATGCACCTGGATATTTTTTTGGAACATAGCTTGTGGAAAAAGTGGTTAACCAGTGACAAGCAGGAAGCATTCGTATTATGTTCAAGCGAGTCGATTGTTTTCGCTCTGGTCTGGTCTCTTGTGATGTTGTGGATAACATCAGAACCCGGGAAAAGGTTTCCTGGGCTTTAAGAAGTTTTTCGGCTTATTAGTCTCCTGGCCTGGATGGCATACAGCCGATTATGCTACACATGTTGTCAACTTTCTGGCTAATGAAGATTTTTAGAAGCTGTCTCCTACTCAATTATGTCCCCCAAAGCTGAAGAGGAGTTCGGGTGGTTTTCATACCCAAAGCAGGCAGAAAAGGCCATGAATCAGCAAAGGATTTTAGGCCGCTAAGTCTCTTATCGTTCTTGGTAAAGGCTCTGGAATGAATTCTAGATCATCATGTCAGGATTTGAAGTCACACAAGGCTAATATAGAGAACAGGTCTAAGAAATCATGCGTGGTCCTCTATGCCAGTAGCAAAACCATCGGAAGGAAATGGGGTCTTCAACCAAAGATGACTCTCTGGCTGTTCAGGGATGTTGTACGGCCAATTCTCACCTATAGATTCCTGGTTTGGTGGGCAGCGATGAAGAAGAAGTATAACGCCACCAAACTCAGCGATCAGCAGCAGCAGGCATTACTACGGTCTTGCCCGACCGAAACCCTTAACACCATCTTGAACCTACTACCTCCTGACATATTTATCAAGGAAGTGCAAACAGTACCTGAAGGCATGATACCATCATCTACTGATTACTGCATCCCTTACTCTTCAACTCCTCGTTCAGCGTTGAATTTCCTACCAGGGAAAACTGGACATATGGGACACTAGCGAGGCAATATGACGCAACAATATTCACTGACGGATCCCAGATGAAGTTGGGAGTCGGTGCAGGTATCTTCTCAGATGATTTAAATCTGTCAAGGTCTTTCAAGCTACCCGATTCGGCAAGCATCTTTCAGGCAGAGATTCTAGCAATTAGGGAGGCCTTTAGAGCATTAAGGCTCACAAACGCACAAATCGGAATAGTTGGTATTTGTGTTGATAGCCAATCTGCCATAAGTGCGATTTATGCGACTACAATAAACTCGAAATTAGTACAACACTGCCAAGAAGAGTTATCCTCGATCAGTCAATTCCTGATGAAAATCACCATAGTTTGGGTGCTGGTGCACAGTAATATAGAGGGTAATGAGAAGGCGGACGAATTGGCTAAGATGGGCGTCGCTATGGATACTGGCTCTATGGAGAAGGTTAGCTGTCCAATGAGCTCAGTCAAGGAACAAATTCTCTCCTTCTTTAATACTAAGTCACAGCTCAAGTGGAGGAGTCTGTCGAACTGCGCCATATCGAGATCAATGTGGCCATCCTACAGCAAAAAGAAAACCGCCGAGTTGTTACCAGAACCCGGAAGGATATTGCTAGAGTTGTGGCTATCAGCACTGGCCACTGGCCAATGAGCTCAGTCAAGGAACAAATTCTCTCCTTCTTTAATACTAAGTCACAGCTCAGGTGGAGGAGTCTGTCGAACTGCGCCATATCGAGATCAATGTGGCCATCCTACAGCAAAAAGAAAACCACCGAGTTGTTACCAGAACCCGGAAGGATATTGCTAGAGTTGTGGCTATCAGCACTGGCCACTGGCCATTGCCAATCATGCTGCTAAGTTGGGTATACCGCACAACAACTTCTACAGAAGTTGCAAAGATGAAAATGAGAAAGAAAATCTCATACACTTCCTCTGCAGTTGTCCGGCCCTAGCAGGCTCAGGACACCGCATTTTGGGTAAACCATTTTCTACAACGCTACAGGCTGGATTTAACCTTGTCCTTATCCATGCTAGAACCCTCGAGTTTTGTGGCATCAAATTGGCGCACACTAGCGCTAATTGAGGACTTCGCAAGCACAGCGTGGACCACCACTCTACCTACCTTGCCTTATATCATGTGATAGAGGGTTAAACTAAAGTTAACTCCTAGATTTTTCAAATTACAAACTATTTCCACAGGTAAGTCATTAACATAAGCATTGTATATGTTTCTGTGGATTTACTTCTGTTAATTATTAGCGATTTCGTTTTCCTCGGATTAAGACTAAGCGAGAGTTCAATTGTAAATGAGCCTAGGAATTGATGACGGTGCAGTTTAGTCCACCAAAATGTCTTACTTTCTTTTGAATTGAAGTATTTTTTTGGTTTTAGGCAACAATGTGCCCATTTCTGGTACCAGGCTGCCTAAATTTTTGTTGTCCATACACGAATTTGACTCGCCGCAGGTGGTGGGCATTGCACATTTCTATCTGACTTGCATTTTTTTGTTCTATTTTCCTCAGTAGATTTTGTTTTATATAACCAAAGGCATATACCTACCTCTCTAAACCTAGAAACCTCTTTGCAACTAAACCTACCTTCTGTCTTACCAGATATTCGAACTGATAAATTATAAGTAAGCAAAAATGCAGGCATAAAACTGAATCGTAGTTTTGAAGATTTTCTGTTTTCAAAAGGAAGATAAACAAACGAAACTATCGTCGAAGCAGTTGATAAAATTCGCATATTTCGAATCCATGCCACACTAATCCATACAAGCTGACTATAATAAGACCGACAGTGATTACAGTGAATCTTTGCCAGACATTATTGTTGCCAAATGTTATTATTTATCGTTTTGGCGCCAATCGAAACATAAACAAAACCACGAATCGTCATCCCTGGCGACGACAATTATTTCTTTTTTCATTGTACCTATTGTACACATCATCGGAGATGTTTTCACAACACCAGGGAGCCAACAAACTTGTTGGCATCGCCATTTGTTTTGAATTTTATGTAGGGTATGCATTTAAAATAGACTCAGACATCAGACTGATTTGATGCAGTTAGGAATGATGTATGGGAATGCGATTCGATGGCCGATCTTACTCGTCGATTGTTCCCAAAAACTTACCATCATCAATTCAAAGACCGGGAACGTGACGCAGATCATCATGTCTAACCGACGCAATAGGTTTTCTCTTTCAATTATTATCTACTTGTTAATTGCGAGCCCGAAGGGCGAAGCTAATAATCAGAGGACAAGAAAATTTTTCGTTGTCGGGTTGTACGTTTGTCCGGTTGTATATCGCGACTTCTACCAGTCAGAATTTGAATTACTTGTTTTAAAACTTGGCTTGCGATGACTTGACGCGTGTCACGTGTTGCGCGTCGCGTGTGGCGCGTGAAATTTTTTTTTTAAAATACTTTTTTTAAAACTCGGCTTGCGATGACGTGACACATGCCGCGCGTCTCGTGTGGCGCGTGTACATTTTTTTTAAGGTACTTGTTTTAAAACTTGACTTGCGATGACTTGACGCGCGTCACGTGTCTCACGTCGCGTGTGGCGCGCGTATTTTTTTTTTGAAATATTTGTTTTAAAACTTGGCTTGCGATGACGCGTATTTTTTTTTTGAAATATTTGTTTTATAACTTGGCTTGCGATGACTTGACGCGTGTCACGTGTCACGTGTCGCGCCTGGCGTGTGGCGCGCATATTTTTTTTAAATATTTGTTTTGAAACTTGGATTGTGATGACGTGACGCGTATCACGTACGCACACATCTACAGGTCAGAATTTTTATGGGACTTGTTTTAAAACAATTGTTAAGCGCTCAGCTTGCGATTTTTTGATGATGATTTTGATTTTGAGTTTTTTTTTTATTCATAGGGGTTAGGAGAAAAAAAATGTTTTTTTTAAGTAAAATCCTTTCAAGATAATTCAGTTTTTAGGCTGAATTACAACTATCCATATGGCGAGCTGAGAAGCTCGCTTTACTATCTTAATAAGATTAATTTTACTGCACACAACACAATATTTCAATAAGTTGTGGGATTCTAATGCTCGAAGTTTGGGAAGACTTTTTTGTCACGATTTACTTAATTCTAAACTGAGTATATTCGTCCAATTCACTAATATGTTTATGGGCGGCCAGCCATCAGCAGAATAGGGCGAATAACACAGAATGCTTCAGAAATGCATGTGGCCATAACTATCTCTGATTGGTGGAAGTGCGATCAAACCTCCACGTGATGGCCGCTGGTAATTTTCTTCCAATACAGGAAAAGAAAAATGATCGGGCTAGTCCGGAAGTCCGGTTATTACGGAACCTCAAATCAGCCTCGGATACACTGATGAACGACGACGACCACAGCAACGAAAACGGCTTAACGATTTAAGAATTTTCTCATGGAACGTACGCTCACTGTATAAAGGTCGAGCTTCACAACAGCTAGCCGATACTCTGTCCAAATATAATGATGACATTACAGCAATCCAGGAGATGCGATGAACGGGGAATGGTGTCTCACAAAAATCAGAATATGACATATATTACAGCTGTCATGCAAGACATCATGTGCTCGGGGTGGGGATTCTAATCAGCAAAAGAAAGAAAACCAGCATTATCGGCGTTAAAGCAGTAAATGAATGGCTATGCATCCTTCTCGTGCGGGGCAGATTTAAAAAAATAAGCCTCATAAACATTCACGCACCCACAGAGGATTCACCAGATGACGAAAAACGAAAAACATGCCTGCGCTCAGTATGATGTAAAAATCATTCTGGGGGATATGAATGCCAAAATAGGTAGAGAGCCAGTATTCAGGTAGTACATTGGCACCCATAGTTTACACGAGAACACTAATGACAATGGACAACGAGTCATAGAGATGGCAGCAAGCAATAATTTGGTCGTTGCGAGAAGAAGGTTTGCGTGTAAAAATATCCAAAAAGCCACCTGGGTATCTCCTGATGGAGCCACTCGCAACCAGATAGACCACGTGTTTATAGACCGCTGCCACAACTAGAACCTTATGACGGTACGAACGTAACGAGGTGCCAACTTTGACTCGGACCACTATCTTGTTGGTGTGGTGCTCCGAGCGCGGATTGCATCATCATGAAAGACGGCATCCGCGAACCAGATTCGAGTCAACACGACTGCCCTTCAAGTCAAGCGATAGGACTCGTCCTAAATGCAGGGAGAGTAAGTCCTGGGTCTGAGATGCCGGGCGTAGAAGAGAAATGTACACGCCTTAAGAATACTGTCGTTAACACTGCTGACTCCATCTTAGGCAGTAGTCGTAGAGACCGGAACGACTGGTTCGATGACGAATGTAAGCTAGCGATTGAACGTAAGAATGTTGCGTACCGAGCAATGCAACACAACACAGAACGCGGGCACGCGAAGATGAATATAAACAGATCAGAAGATATGAAAAAAAAAACAGTTCACCGGAGAAAGAAAGCAGCCGGGAGAAGAATCTCGTCCATGAACTAGAACAGTACAGAGAGCGAGGACAACAAAAGGCGCGGAAGTTCTACCAAATATTCCGCGGTATGACGCAATTTACACCGCGTTTCACATACTGCAAGGACAAAGAAGGTAATCTGATCGCCGATCTTAAAGGCACTTTCATGAGTTGCTTAATGGTCAGCTAACTGTGGAATTGGAGGCTCCATCATTGACCGAAGTCCACACTATGCTGCCGCCACCAAGCATAGACGAAGTTAGCAGAGTGATAAATCTGCTCAAAAATAATAACTCCCCGGGATCTGATGGTATCCCAGCGGAGCTGATTAAAACAGGAGGCCACGCAATACACCAAGCAATTCATGAACTAATAGTGCAAGTATGGGAGGAAGAAGCGATCCCAGAAGACTGGCGAAGAGGCATTCCGTACCCATACATAAGAAAGGAAATATCACAACCTGCAGCAATTATCGTGGTATAACGTTGTGCAGGTGATGGAAAAACGTATAGAGTTCCAAAATTCACTACACTATCTTTTTATAGACTTTAAAGCCGCCTATGATAGCATAGCAAGAGTAGAACTTTATAAAGCCATGAGAGAATTCAGCATCCCAAATTGCATGATAAGACTTTGTAGGTTGACCGTGACCAATGTTATAAGCCAATTAAAAATATCCGGATCACTATCAAGCCCATTCAACATCTATAACGGGCTCTGACAAAGGGATGGACTGGCCTGTGTCCTTTTCAACCTGGCGTTGGTTTGGTGAAAGTGATCCGAGACTCCGATGTAACGGCTAGAACAACAATTCTCTAGAAGTCCATTCAGATACTGGCTTACACAGACGACATCGACATCGTTGGTAGCAACCAAAGGGCTGTACAGGAAGCTTTCATCTAGATCGAGCGGGCGGCATGAAATCTGGGGCTGCACATAAATGGGAGCAAAACAAAGTACATGAGTCTGCGAGTAGAAGATCCAACATTGGTCCCGCAATAGAGCGCGAATTGGAAGTAGTGCAATCCTTAATTTATCTCGGGTCAACTGTAGCAGCCAACTTAACCATAAAATCCAAGCTGCTGGTATATAAGACATAGGTCATAGGAGTACTTACATATGGATCCAAGACTTGGGTGCTTAGCAAAAAGCATTAGCCGCGTTCGATAGAGAAGTCTTACGGATAATTGTTGGTCCTTATGTGAGGAAGGACGATTCTGGAGACTCTATAATGATGAGATCTACGAGCGTTACCGCGATGACGACATAGTGAAGAGAATTAAGCTCGGTGGGCAGGACACCTAGCTCGCACGAGCGAAGAGGATCCAGCTCGAAAAGTCATTTGCGGTAGGATTTATGGAACACGACAGCGAGGCCGGCCAAGCCTACGCTGGAAGGATGCCGTAGACCAGGACCCCCAGAGTTTAGCGATGCCAAACTGGATGACAGCGGCTTGAAATCGGGACCGGTGGAGAGACTTTATGCGGGAGGCCACGACCGGACCCCGGTTGTAGAGCCAATTATGATGGTGATGAATTACGAGTACATAGAAAAAGTGATTTCGATGGAGGAAGAAAGGCTACCAAAAAAGTGCTTACACACAGCATAAGAACAAGAGGAAAGCTAGTGCAAGAATGGGAGCAATGTGGGGTTATCTTTAACAT
Organism: Nephrocerus scutellatus; assembly: GCA_947095585.1. Taxonomy (NCBI): domain Eukaryota; kingdom Metazoa; phylum Arthropoda; class Insecta; order Diptera; family Pipunculidae; genus Nephrocerus; species Nephrocerus scutellatus. The sequence continues at coordinate 114,027,278 of OX352763.1, forward strand.
TACACCAGACTCGCAGTCGCATATTTTCTAAGTAGGCAGTTTGATATTTTATTAAAAATAACTGCCAATAATTGTATCCCAAAAATATGTAAATGAAGCACAATGTTCCCTACTACTACTATAGGCACCCCTTTGCCCTTGGGCCGATCCTTTCCAAATTTATAGAAAGTGTTTTTATTGAAGATAAACATGTGTACAAAATTTTAAGAAAATCGGGCTTTAGGAAGTGGGTTGAATATTGAACACAAGATTCTACGATAAACAGACAGACATACAAACAAATCCACGGTCACGGTCCACGGCGAAGTTAATATAGAGAATTAAAAAAGGGCACGCCATCATCATCATCATCATCATCATTATATTTTAAATATTTGCAAATTTCAATTAAATATTCGACTACAAAGCAATATCTTGTAATCGAACCTATAGTTTTAATCAACAAACAACGATACTCCCAAACTAAACAGCTTTGAGTTCGTGGAATGAGGAAGAAATTGATATGTACCTAGATACATATATCCCCCAGGCACCTACCTACCTACCTACTTTCGTATACACTCGTACAACTACACTCACACATTTACAATGGGGCATTTTGCACTTTTTCAAAAAATTAGATCGAACCAAAACCTTCTCTACAGAAAGCCCAACTCTACGCATACTAATGCTGTAAACCAAGACCAAACGCATGTGTGTTTGTGGGATGTGAATATAGTGTACAAAAAATAAGTAGTCGCAAAGAGCGAGAAACGTAAGATGTGGTAGTGGGAAACAGAAAAATTTTATATGGATTTTGCTCTTTAGTTGATTACTAAATACAAATACGTTTGGTCTTAATCTAAGCATGTATCTGTGTACGATCGGAACAGTTGGGCTTTCTATAGAGAAGGTTTTGGATCGAACACAAAACTTTCCATTAAGGCGCGCGACCTTCGTGTTGTGTTTCATCACATACCACATCTTCAGAATGGGCGACCAGAGCCGTTCACACACAAACCATACACCAACAGCACAAACAGATTGCAAGTTGCGATTCTTTATTTTCTTCAATTGAATTTTGAAACCGCCACAGAATTTTTGACGTGTTGTGTGTGGAAAATTCCACTGCGTTGTGCCGCTCACATGTACCGAGCTTACAGGTTTTTAACAATCGGGTAGCTTACAGTTCTCACAACGTTTGTCGCCACTCAAAATTAAGTGACTGTAGGTTGGGGTGGCTGTCAGCAGGAAGCCGACCCACTTAGACCAATAGATGGTCATTTGTGATTTAAATGATCCTTCCGCAGGTGACTTTAGTATGAACGCCATTTCGTCCATAAAATTCGTACTGAAGACGAAAACCTGGTCCTTAACTTCCTTTAGTGAATCTCTTCGATGCCAGATAATTATAAGTAAATGTTAGACTGTCAAGAACGATATAGATCTGCCTATATCAATCAGCACCTTCGGGAGCTCGAAGCGGACACCGGTTGATGACGATAAATGCAAACGTCAAAAATGTCACGTTTCCATTACCCAATATAACTAAAATATTTAGCACTCAATGTCAAATACAAATAATTTGTGTTAATATTCATATTGCTTCGTTTTTGATAAAAATACTTGATGCTAGAAATAATTTCATCAATGCTATGTCACGCCTATATGATACTAGGTGTTCCCGGGCTATTCGCTACCCGTACAAATGAACCGCCGGGATAGTTGATGTACCACAACCTATAACCATTCCCAACTTACCAATAATTTACATTGAACATTTTATAAAAATTGTTTTGTAAATGTGTCTAATGTTAGAAATTTACATTTCCTCCCTTTAATCTCTCCACAGGCTATGTGCGACGTACTATAGCCTACAACGTTCCCCCACCTGCCAATCATATACATTGAAAATTTCACTTAAAACGGTTTGTAAATGTGGCTTTAAATTGACATTTTACATTTCACACCCTCAGGAAGGTGGAAGGGTGGTGCCTATAACCCTCCCTCCACCTGCCAATAATATACATAAAAATCGGTTGGTGCTATAACTTGAATTGTTTTATTTTATTCTATAATTGAAAAGCGCGTGTTATTATTTCAAGTGTTTTATTAAAAGTAAAAGGTTATCACAAGTGTCATACAACAACATGACATTTACATTAGTGTTGCCATACTAAATATAATTATGATGGAACATAACAGTTGGTAAATGGTAATTTCCATAAATAACAACTGGAAAAAAATTTATTTTTAAATTAAGTAAATGAGCGTTGAAAGGTAGTCGTCTGCCGGTAACTACCGACTACAGCGACCTAATGACAAACGTTCAGTACTTCAGTTTCGTTTATATTCAAATGCCCATGCCGACTACACATTCCCATATTATATCCACTGAGAGGTTTGGAAAAGGCGCGTTTTACACGATGACTGATGTCTGACGATTGTTAAATAAATGGCACGTGCCGATGGGACTTTATTCAAGCGAACACAAGCAGAGTACGTATCGTATTTTAATGGAAAATTTTACACAATTCCATAAGGGTTAGCAAAAACATATATTGTATAGATATATCATTTAATTCCCAATGTAGAAGATGTAATACACCACTTTTATCGCCAAATGGAATTATTTTGCGAGCATAGTGACCAAATGATTTCCGTTTTTATCATCAACCTGGAATAGTTACTCATACATACCACAAAGTTTTGCGATTCTATCATTGGTTTTAGATATATTTATGATTAAGATAGGGTTAGTTGTGGAATATTAGTTCCGCTTGTGAATGAGGGTATATGTCAACTGACGTAGTCCAGCAGTCTTGAATAACCCAAAACTGTTCGCAATTAAATGGCTTTTCATTAAGAGCGCCCTGATTAGTTTTTTTTTTAAACAGCTTGTGTTACGGATATTTAAATAAATCATTTTCTCTGGTTAATGTACCATTGATGCCATTAATTATGTAACAAAACATCATTCAAATGTTCTCCACGGAAACGTTTGCACGAGTGAATGCACAGAAACCAATTTTTTAGGAAAAATCGGAAGATAATTTACGGCAATTTTACGTTTTATGTTGGTTCTGAGGTCGACTAAAGTCTCTGACTTAATTGACATGACTGTAGACTTGAAATAGCCCAAAAGAAAATAAAAGAAGCGTCAAATAACACGAAAGAGACAGCCATTTCTGGAAATAACGCGGACTTCGAACTTCGACTTTTATATAACTCGACTGTGTAGCATGTGGCGCTTTATTGCTGAAACAACATATACTCCAAGAAAACCTCCTGAAAATTATCCCAAAAAATAGTCAATCAACACGGTCCGGTAGCAATCTCTATTAACTTCAGTCTTCATTGCCAGCATAATTGAAGAAGAAATATGGGTCATTGAATCCTACAGCATGAAACCCACACCAAAAACTCAATTTTTGTGGGTGTAATGGCGTTTCGTGATTGGCTTCGGGTTGATGACTTTCCCATATGCGACAATTTTGCTTGTAAACGAAGCTGTTGAACCAGAAATTGTCTTAAACGCTGATGAATGATTTATCCGTAGACGGTGGGTACCATGGCTCAGTAGTAAGTGCGTGCGGACTATTGAGCGGCAGGTTTAAAGGTCGAATGCCGGACTTTACGGTCCCACTTTACGCCATAGATATGATGAATGATTTATCCGTATACGATGAGTACCGTGGCTCAGTAGTTAGTTCGTGGGACCGTAAAGTCCCACCAATTTCTCTTAAGAATCTAATGATATGAAGTGGATTCATAGAACGCCGCTCAGACTCCGAGAACGCGTCGGCTTCGAAGTGGTCGTTTCTTTCCCGTATCATTGTTTTGTATTCATTGAGAAGGAAGATGAGCCTTCGCCTCTCAGCAATCTGCAGCTTTACTTTAAATTTCTATAGCCAGAGAGATTTTTCTATCTTACGGCTGCAGCTGTTCCTCTCAATTTGCGCATCATCTCCTGAATTATGCGTTTTATCCTAAACCAAAGAATGATTCCGGCCGTACTTGCAGAGATTCTGCCCACTTGTTCACGAGCACAGCCTTAAATACCGATCACTCAGTACAGACATTCTTTGTTGTCCTCGCCAAGTCTGTTAAGTTTTTTCCTCCAGCTGTCTTGATGTGATGTGGAATCTATCGTCTCTACTTTAGCTTGGCTGTCCAACATGATGGCTATATTCTGCCTTATGTATTTCACTTCCAGATTAAAGTGATAGCATGTACCTCTGCTGTGAATATGCTCGGGTACTGTCCCAAAGCTTTTCGCAGTACCTGGTTATTAGATTAGGTGGCGGGTACAGCAATAGCTCATTTAGACCTTTTGCTTTTTCAGAGGATCAATTTCGAGTTCTTTATTAATCGAAGTATGTCTCAGATTTTGAGAGATCTGAGATGTTATTTATTAATCGCTTACCTAAGTATTTGTGTCTTCTGTATACTAATGCCGGCTTATAATGGACCATCTATTGGTCTAAGTGGGTCGGCTTCCTGCCGACAGCCACCCCAACCTTACCTTACCTATTCTAATGCCGGACAGGAGCAAAGAAGATGTTCTAATGTCTCCTCTTTCTCCTCGTCCATGCAGCTTCATTGTATTCGACACCCATCCTTCTCGCGTCTATTCCGAGAAGGCAATGTCTTGTCAGTATCCCCACAACCGTCTTTAGGTAACATCCTTCTAGGGATATAAGCGTAGTTGAGCGCTTCAAGTCCAGCTTCCTTGATATGTTACAAATGTCGCTGTTTTCTCACCTTTCATTTGTTGCAGCTTCTACCACTTCCCGAAGCTCAAGTTTCAGAGTCGCAATAGGCCTCGCCACCTCTGGCCTTTCCGGTTGTTTTTTTAAGTCATGTTTTTATCGCACAGCACGCTTGCTAGAGGAATCTGCCTGGCAAGTGAGTCTACTTCTCTTCCTGTCATACGATAATTAACTAATTCGTCCGCCTTGCAGTTCCCTTCCACATCCGAGTGACCTAATTTTTGTCCTGTGTACTTCCTTACAGGCTTTTTCTGTCTGACTTAAGAGTTTTTTTAAGTTTTTATCGCACAGCAAGCTTTTAAGAGGAATCTGTCAGGCAAATGAGTCTACTTCTCTTTCTGTTATACGTCTAACTGATTCATGCGCCTTGCAGATCCCTTCCACATCCAAGTAACCTGGTTTTTGTCCCGTGTACTTCCGTACTGGAATCTTCTGTCTGACTTTAGAGTTTTTTTTAAGTGAGTCTACTTTTCTCTTCGTATCTCGGCTCATGCTCAAACATTTTCTCCTTAGATTGTCTTGCCAATACTTCATGTAGTGGAAGTAGTCTAAGGAGTTCCTGATTCGTTATTGATCAACCCTGTTGATGATGCTCTCAGGATGACTATTTGCAACTTAAGCCCCCACGTCAACAAGAAGGCGAGTGCCATGTCCTGAGGTGTCCTATATAATGAGCTTTCAAACCAAAACTCTCAAAATGCATACTTTGATGTATTCCCTCCCTACATCAATGCAAATCTGAGAAATATAAAACACGCTCACTCCATGCACACATCGTTTCGCCAAGCAACGTCGCTGATTGCTTCCTAACACAAAACCGATTGCCTTAAGTGCCTTAAGTATGAAAAAGTCTCACTTGGAATGCCTGAAACTTCACGTTTCATTCTTTACAACAACTGTGAATGGTTCGTTGGTAGTTTAATGCAAATGTAAATGCAATTTAGTTATTTATTACTGAATACCCAATAGTGGTGGTGGTGGTTCGCTTTGAGATAAAAAGCAACAACTGCATAATACAAGTCACCGTATTTTCTTGTTTGTGGTGCCACCTCCTCCTCATTTCCATCACATTTCAACCAAACTTCCAACAAGTAAGCTGTTAGTTCATGAATGTATTTATTGGCGGGCAGCTTAACTCGTTTTGAAATGTGGTCCCTTACAATGCGAGGTGACTGACTGCAAATTGCATTGGAACCAATCAAAGTGGAAATTAAAGCCGCAAACACACACACATAGAAAAGATGCAAATATCTATCATAATATTTATAATATAATAATAGTTGATTATAACAGGTATTAAGTAAGAAAATAATGCAAAAAATCACACAGTTATTACCTTTCATTGCAATACAAATGGCAAAGTTAAAAGCATTTGTCGTCGTTCGACTGGCTCCGAGAGCGACAAGTAATGCAATTTGCGAAATTGAGGTCAAAAGCTGGTTGTTTCATTGTCTTATTGCACTGCAACGTTGGGTTTTTTTTATCTCATTTTCAAGTTCACACTTGAGTACATAAATGGAAACTTTAATGACATTATAGCTTTGTTGTGTGGTGCAGTTATGGCTAAAACATGACATGAAATGAGGGAAGGAGGTGTGTTAACCTGTTACTGTTTAGGCGTTTTTTAGGACAGGTTTTTTTGTAATGTGAATTAATTTGTTCTCATACTAAGCTCGGATTATTTTTTAAAAAAGACGATTTTTATACGTTCGCGTCGGTGTGTTTGTCAGTATCTTGATTTATGGAACGGTCACATTTTGTCATTATGACTTCAATTGTTGTAACATTATGTAAAGGGTGATAGATTCAGAAGGGATCATTGTAGTTTAGAAAACGTTAACTGTAATTCAAATTAGTCAACTGTTTATCAGAAAGTATCCATTGTAATTCAGATTAGTCAACTGTTTATCAGAAAGTATCCATTGTAATTCAAATAAGTAAACTGTAAGTCAGATTCCTCAACTGTAATTCAGATACCGTCAATTGTAATTCAGATATCGTCAATTGTAATTCAGATATCGTCAATTGTAATTCGGATTCGTCAACTGTAAATCAAATAGCATAATAGTTGTAATTCAGATTGGTGAATTCTAATTCAGAAGGGAGCGTTGACTGTAATTCAGATTAGTCAACTGTTTATCAGAAAGTATCCATTGTAATTCAGATTAGTCAACTGTTTATCAGAAAGTATCCATTGTAATTCAAATAAGTAAACTGTAAGTCAGATTCCTCAACTGTAATTCAGATACCGTCAATTGTAATTCAGATACCGTCAATTGTAATTCAGATATCGTCAATTGTAATTCGGATTCGTCAACTGTAATTCAAATAGCATAATAGTTGTAATTCAGATTGGTGAATTCTAATTCAGAAGGGAGCGTTGACTGTAATTCAGATTAGTCAACTGTTTATCAGAAAGTATCATTGTAATTCAGATTAATCCACTTTAATTCAGATAACGTCAGCTAAATTTCAGATTCATCAACAGCGGGGGCTTGGAAATATTTGGATAGAAGAAGGAAAGAAAGTGATGTGGCCGGTGAAGTTGAGTGCCCATCCGAGAACTCACAAACTAGAATATTGTGCTCACAAAGTACATTATGATCACGTCTGCCAACAGAAGATCCAATATTCATCACCATATCTGGCTCAACTACAAAAATCTTTCAACCGGTTCTGATTTCGAGCCGATGACTTCCAGTTTGGCATCCCTAAACTCTGGGCGTACTGGTCTACGCCATCCTTTAAGCATGAGCCTGGCCGTCCTAGCTGTCGTGTTCTACAAATCCTACCACAAAGGACTTTCCGAGCTGGATCCCCTTTGCTCATGCGAGCTTGGTCTCCTGCCCACAGGAGACTACTGAACTTAATTCTATTCGAGATGTTGACTCGCGGCAACGCTTATAGATCTTATCATTATAGAGTCTCCGGAATCGTCCTTCCTCACATACGGGGCCAACAATTCTTCGTAGGACTTTTCTTTCGAACGTGGTTAAGAGATCAGAATACTTTTTTCTGAGCACAAGTCTCGGATCCATATGTAGGTACTGGTATGACCATTGTCTTATATAGCAGTATATATAGGTGACCACCATGTACTTTGTTTTGCTCTCATTTATGTGCAGCCCCCGATTTCATGGCGCCCGCTAAATGTGGATAAAAGTTTCCTGACAGCTCTTGGGTTTTTACCAACGATGTCAATGTCGTCTGCCTAAGCCAGTATCTGAATGAACTTATAGAGGATAGTTCCTCTAACCGTTACATCGGAGTCTCGGATCACTTCCTCCAACGCCAGTTTGAAGAGGACGCAGGCCAATCCATCCCCTTGCCGGAGCCAGTTATAGATGTTGAGTGGGCTTGATAGTGATCCGGATACTTTTACTTGGCTTATAACAATGGTCATGGTCAACCTACATAGTCGTGTCGTTCTCTCATGGATTTATACGGTTCTACTCTGGCTATGCTATCATTGGCGGCTTTAAAGTCAATAAAAAGATGGTGTAGTGAGTTTTGAAACTCTAGACATTTTTCCATTACCTGCCTAAGGGTGTAAATCTGATGAGTTGTTGATTTTCCTGGGATGAAGGCACACTGGTATGGACCAATGATGATAACTTTAGCGTATGGGACTATCTTGTCTTGAAGGATAGAGGAGAAAATCTTATACGCGGTACTCAACACCGTTATACCACGATAATTGCTGTGCACGTTGTATTATCTCATTTCTTATGTATGGTGCACATTATGCCTTCTTCCTCCCATACTTGCACTATGAGTTCATGAATTACTTTGTGTATTGCGGGACCTCCTGTTTTAATCAGCTTCGCTGGGATACCATCTTATCCCGAGGCCTTATTATTTTTGAGCCGATTTATCATTCTGCTAACTTTGTGTATGCTTGGTGCCGGCAGAATAGTGTGGTCTTCGGTCATTGGTGAAGCCTCTAGTTAGCTGGCCATTTAGAAACTCATTAAAGTGCTCTTCCCATCGCATATTATTATTATTATTAGATCTGCCCCAATCAAGAATCACTTGAATGTTCGACAGAATAGCCGTTTCCATTAAATATTGCGAACCAATTAAGCCAACTAAAAAACTTAATGGGATCCGATAGCGTTGAATCATCACCAAATAAATGAATATCACAGGTTGTAGAAGACAACAGGTCATTAATATGTATCAAGAAGAGTGTAGGCAACAATGGTCACCCTTGTGGCACGCCAGAATTGATCAAATACGAACTTGAAGAGTTATCATTCAATATAACTTTTATGTTACGGTTCCCTAACTTATCAACAAGCAATAAGAGAGGTGTGTAGGTTGTGCAAAAGAATCTTATTAATAAGACAATCATGACATCTCTATCAAAAGCATTTGAAATATCCAATTAGACAACGCTTGATTCACATAGATTTTCAATATTTTGCTTCCAGCCAGAGTATCATGACATCTTTTCAATATTAATGGCGGAATACCATCAGGTCGAGTTGCTTTTTTAGTAGGGTGGGTCAAGTTTTTTAGGAATCTTTGAAACAACCCATGGCCGGAAATATATTTTTGACATACCTGGGCTTACATTTGGCAGATTTTGTGGCCTTTGATTAGATAAGAGTGGAAGAGTAGACGCACTAGCAAAATGTGAAGCTAATAGACTAGCTTTCTGAATACCATTCCTTATAAAACGGAATACCATAATCAAACAATGAAGTAATAGATGAAGACTTGTCTGCAAAGTTTCTTTTAACCAGTGCAGCAAACGAATAAAAGCTTCGACTGTTTGAAAACAAAAATTTGCCGCGCTATCCCGAACCTTGAGGTCATTTATGATGATGAGATCACGAGCGTTACCGCAATTTCGACATCTTGAAGAAAACTTAAGCTTGGAAGCCTTTGGTGGGCGTGACACCTAGCTCAGGAGCTAAGAGGGTCCTGCTCATTAGAAAGAACTTTGAAGTATAATTTAAAGGACACACTAGTAAGGCCAAGTCTACGTCCGCATACTTATTTCAGACACTGTATACTAACCTTGCCTTACTAACATTAGAACACGATTTACGGCTCTGCTTTTCGTCAAATGCATGCATGTGCCTCTAAATACCTTCTTTTTGGTATTTAGAGGGACATGTATGCATTAGACGCTTTATTCATTTTCTTAAGTTCTTAAGTCCATTATTAATTCTACACAACGAGTACATTATTCACAAGAACTATAAATATCTCTTCTTTGTGATTTTTTTTTGTATCTAAATCCGTATTGATTTTAAGTCAATGTTGTTCTTGTAATGGTTCTACTAAGGTCATGCACTCTTTTCAGGACATGTCCTTGATTGTTATTTAAAACTTAACCAGTGCGATGTACTACGGGTATGTCTATGCATATCCATCCATATCCGCTTGAACTGCTTACAATGGAAATTAAGTGGGAATGGGGGTATACAAAAAATGAGAAGCAGGCGAAGGTTGTCTTATTGATTGAACGCACAATTTGCAGTTATGTTGTTAATTATAAAACTTAATAGAATTGGCCAAAGCATTCAAAGTGACAGCTTTAAAATGCATTCTTAACAGGGTGGTTAGAGTGGTTATTCTTAATCGTTTTGCAGTCAATTCCTTAATTGAAGGAATGAATTTAATTTGTAGTTCATGGCGACTTTTACAACAAGTGTTGACCGTCCTCCTTGGATTGAATTACAATTTGGTTTCCAATGCAATGCAATAATTATCGTGAGTGTATACGGAATTCCACTGCAGATGCAGATGTATTCGTAAAACCGCAGAATTTATTTGTTAACTTCAGGTATCTATAGGAGAAAAATTTAAACAAACTTCGATAAACACATAAATTAGAGCTTGGTTTTAATTAAGTATTCCTCTGCGGAAAGTCCTTGAATGGTAAAACGGTGCCAGTCGATGAGTTGTGCACAACCAGCAAATGGGAAAAGCACATTGAGTGATGAACACAGGAAATTGTAGGAAACCTTTTCTATGGCTTCCTACTTAAACGCCCTACAAAGAAGCACAGCGGAATATCACAAAGGGTGCGTGACAATTTGCTATCACAATAAGAATTGACAGAAAATCGATAAAATCCCATTACCTTGACGACTTTTTAGGGAATCATCGTGTGCAGTTTTTCTTTGGTATCTGAATGGAAAGTTTTACAAACTGAGAATGGATTGGTGGTGTCGAACGCTTATTTATGGATTTCAATTTGCTGATTTGTCTTTAATTAGGAAATATTTTCTTGGTGCAGAGAAATTAAAGTGATACGCCCACAGCAATAAAAATTGTCTCATGCCAATGTGAGTCTTTGGATTTTTTCTCTGTCGGGTTAGGTTAGTTCTCTTGCCTTTGTTAATTTTTTTCATTTAATGAACATCTTGAGTATAAAGAACAGACTAAGTAGAAATAATTTATGCGAATAAACACGAACTGTGAAATAGGCTGCAAAAAAACACTTAATTCTCTACTCATTACCACTAAGCCCATTAAAGACGACAGTTGACATATCGGGAGAAAACTACGGCGGTGAACTACTGATGATCTCCATCGAACGCTGCTATTACGACTATGTCCACTCCTTACCGGAAATTATGGGCAGGAAAATGAGGAAGAAATACCCAACCCAAACTGTTATACCGATATATCAAAAGTTACTTTCGAAAAAGATGAGGCGTTCCATCGAACGCTGCTATTACATTCATTTAGTTCTCTTGCCTTTGTTAATACTTGAAATTTATTTCGTTTAATCAACATCTTGAGTATAAAGAACAGACTAAGTAGAAATAATTTAAGCGAATAAACACGAACTGTGAAATAGGCTGCAAAAAACACTTAATTCTCTACACATTACCACTAAACCCATTGAAGACGACAGTTGATATATCAGGAGAAAACTATTGCGGCAAACTATTGATGATCTCTATCGAACGCTGCTATTACGACTATGTCCATTCCTTACAGGAAATTATGGGCAGGAAAATGAGAAAGAAATACCCAACCCAAACTGTTATACCGATATACCAAAATTTACTTTCGACAAAGAACAGGCAGGAATTACTGATGATATAACAGCTATGTCCACTCCTTACACAAAAGGATGGGCAGGAAAATGAGGAAGACATAGCCAACCATAACTTTTTATACCGATATATAAGAAGTTACTTCCTACAAAGAGGAGGTGTAAATCATTGATGATCTTCATCGAACGCTGCTATTACAGCCATATCAACTGATGGATAGGAAATGATAGGCTGGAAAATGAGGAAAAAGAACCCAAACTGTTATACAGATATATCAGAAGTTAATTCTGACAAAAACGACGCACGAATCATTGATTATCTCCATCGCATGCTGCCATTACAGCTATGTCCACTCCTTACAAGAAATAACGGGCAGGAAAATGAGGAAGAAATACCCACCCAAACTGTTATACAGATATATCAGAAGTTAATTCCGACAAAGATGAGTCAGGAATCATTGATAATCTCCATCAAAAGCTGCTATTACAGCTGCTTTACAGAGAATGATGGACAGGAAAATGAGGAAGAAGTACCCAAACTGTTATACCGATATAACAAAAATTACTTTCGACAAAGATGAGGCGGGAATCATTGATGATCTTCACAGAACGCTGCTATTACAGCCTAACAGGAAATGTTGGGCAGGAAAATGAGAAAGAAATTCCCAACCCAAACAGTTATACCGATAAAACAAAGTTACTTTCGACAAAGATGAGGTGATGATCATTGATGATCTCCATCGAATACTGCAATTAGAACCTTACAGGAAATGATGGACAGGAAAATGAGGAAGAAATACCCGACCCATACTGTTATACAAATATATCAAAAGTTACTTCCCAAAAATATGAGGCGAGAATCATTGATGATCTTCATCGAACGGTGCTATTACAGCCATGTCAACTCCTAACAAGAAATGATGACCAGGAAAACGAAAAAGAAATACCCGACCCAAACTGTTATACAGATATATCAGAAGTTACTTCCGACAAAGATGAGGCGGGAATCATTGATGGTCTTCTTCGAATGCTACTATTACAGCCATATCAACTCCCAACAGGAAATGATGGGCAGGAAAATGAGAAAGAAATACCCAACCCGAACCGTTATACCGATATATCAAAAGTTCAGTGCGGCATTTGCAGTGAAGAATCGATTGGCCCCTATTTTGAGGACGCCGATGGCAACACCATACCCTTAACTAGTGAGCGCTACAGACAGCTTTTAAACGAGTTTTTCGCCGTAAGTTGCCGAATTGGGTTTCAAGCATTGTTGATTCCAGCAGGACGGAGCAACCGCATTTTGGGCAACGATGGAATTTTGAAAAAAAAACATCAATTTCAGTGCCGTGTGATCTCCCGTTTTGGCGATTTCAGCTGGCCGGCCAGATCACCAGATTTCTTCCCTTGGAGGTTTTTGAAATCTCGCGTTTACCACAACAAACCACAAATGTTGCAAGTCTTGAAGGCCAACATTGAAGAATAAATACCAATTCAAAATGACGTAAAACGAGCACAAATGTGCATTAAATCAGGAGAGAATCAATTTGACACCTTCAAATAAACTTTACGTGAAAACAGAGATAATTTTTTTTTCATTTTTAACAAAATAGCAGCTAATTCACATTATGACATTACTTTTTCCCCAGCTTCCACTGAGGTGGTACCCAGCTAAAACCACTCCAAACCCTTAGAATTAGCCGATATTGGTGTCGAGTCTAGTGACGTTTTCTTAGACTTAGCAAAAAGAGATGAGCCTTACCGTGTTGCTGACATCTTGAAAAAAAATTCAGCTCGGTAAGACTAGATCCTCACATGAGGTAACATTCAAGCTGCTAGTGTATAAGACAATGGTCATACCAGTACTTACATATGGATCCGAGTCTTGGGTGCTTAGCAAAAAGCATTCTAACCTCTTAGCCACGTTCGAGAGAAAAGTCTTACGGAGAATTGTTGGTCCCGTATGTGAGGAAGGACGATTTCGGAGACTCTATAATGATGAGATCTACGAGCGTTACCGCGATTTCGACATCGTGAAGAGAGTTGAGCTCAGTAGAATCCGGTGGAAAGGACACCTGCATGACTCTGGCGGAAGTGTCTTTTCTTTATTTTTCTATCGTGAAGTCAGTTGCACTTCATAGGCATAATGCTTATAGACAATTTCACCAACAGATGGCGGTGATCACAAATGCATAGTCTTAAGGACACGTTGCATCGCATATCTTATAGAGACAAAAACATTTGTGTCTCGTTTTTCAGAAGAATTACTCTTCTAAGCGTTCCGCCTCTTGAAAGTCATCTCACCACTGGATGCAGTAGAAGTTTTTCATACTCCGATCCCAATTCATTGCAGAGTCGCGATAAAAAAAAAGGAATTAGAAGCGCACCTTTTCATAAAGTTTCTCACAGTTACAACCACTTTTAAGACTTTAACCAGATCCGAGGAATTTTTTTTAGCTATTATTGCTTCCCTATGAATCATAGAATTCACAATTTTTAATATATAGGGTTTTTCAATAAGAGCACTTCAACTTTTTTTTTAATTAAAACACAAACTGTTCGACTTTTGAACTAACTTTTTTTTATTAACGAATTTGAACATATACATATGATACATTTAAGTATGAAACTCGATTTCTTTTGCATGACCACCGCGTGCACGTTTTACGAAGTGAGCCTCATCGCTGAAGATGATTTTTCGGTGAAAATCTGCATCATTTTCGATTTGCTCTTGAGCCCAATTCACGAATCGGCGTCGCTTCAAATGGTCAAACGGCTTTAGTTGTTGTGTCAGCTTGATCTTATACGGATGTAGGCCAAGATCTTTACGTAAAATCGATTGTCGAACGGGCTGGCTTGTTAAATGGACCGTAAAATGGCCGTAATGCTCTTAAAGTAGCGGCAACAGAACGATTATTTTGATAAAAAATTTGCACGATTTGCAATCGCTGTTCACATGTGTAGCGTTCCATGATGAAATGTATACTAATGAAGTTTCCAAATGACAAAAGAACAATAAAAAATATGGCGTCTTTCGCCGTCCCTATCGGAGAAAAGTTGAAGCGCACCTATTGAAACACCCTATATATTTGAAGTATTGTGGAAAAGTCCATTTAAATTCCCCGTCAATGCTCATTTTAAAGCCCAACGCAATTTTCCCAAGACAACTGATGATTTCGATCCCAAGTAAATATCTCGCAAATATCTGTTTTTTTTATTGCGCTCTTTAGTATTTCAGCCAAAAAAGACATCGTAGTTTGCTGATTACGTGACGAAGGTAAATAAAGGTGTGGATTTTCGTTCCATTTGCAACCTGTTCACCATGAAAACCCATGGACAGTCTAACCGCAGTTTCAGTTATGCAGCTAGTAAATGTCATGAGCTATAAAAAACGTAAAGAAAATTTGTATTCTTACCAAACTGAAGATAACAACTGTTAGCTAATTGTCAATCAATCAATCGCTATTTGCTCTCAGATATGTCAAGTTTTTCCCAAATCAACCTCTTATCTACATTGCACTTGGGAAAATGAAAAACATTGTCACGGTGTATCGGTGTATAGTGAAGTGCCATAGTGATTTATGGGAATATGTATGTCAACTATGGTTTAGTATTATTGTGAAATAAAAGTATTTATTGTCTGTCATGACACTGGAGGCAACAGACGCAACATTCAGGAATATAATTGGAAAAAAAGTTATCCTCCAACGATATTATCAGATAACTAAGTAACTGTTATAGTACATTGGTATTCCAATATCACCATTCTATCCTTCGGCAAAAGTGGTAACTGAACTTGAAGTCAACCATGTCACACAATATTGCCACAAAAGCAATTGGGTATTACGATATAAGGTTAAATTGCAATTAAAGTCTGAACTGTCTGTGATCAGTGCGATTTTTTTTATTCTGTTTCGATTTGTTTCGCTATACACAAGTACATTTTTTAATTAGATTAGAAACGTATCGTACCAATAAGTGGCCTTAGAACAGACTCCCCTTGCACATTTCTATAGCCGCTATGTTTGATTAGCTGACTTGTTTTTTTTAAGTAATTAACTATTAGGTTCAGAAAAACAAATAAAGATAAAACATAGTGTACCATAACTGTGTCATAATGCTCTTATTTTTGTTTTCTATTAATGTATTTTTAAAAACCAAAACTGCTAGGTTTACTAACATCTACATTTATGAATCTTTTTTATCCGTATGGTTTTGGGAGATATCCTCATTAATTGGAAAAAGTTATTGCGATATTTGCAGAATTATTATGTCTGGCGGTCAGCCATCAGCAGAATAGGGGGATTAACACAGAATGCTCTAGAATTGAAGGTGGCCGTAACTTTTTAATATATTCAAGCTTTAAGGACGGTTACAGATGTACACCCAATTCCATCTACCAGGGGGTGTGAAATATAAAATGTTAATATCAACCACATTTACCAACTGATTTTTATGAAATTTTCATAAAAGGAGCAAAGGAGTTTCCGAGGAGGATCCTCTTCGTTCGTGCGAGCTAGGTTTCAAGCCCACCGGAGCCTACCTACCTTAATTCTCTTCACGATGTCGACATCGCGGTCACGCTCGTAGATCTCATCACTATAGGAATCTTCCTTCCTCACATACGGGGCCAACAATTCTCCGTAGGACTTTTCTCTCGAACGCGGCAACGACGTCATAATGATTTTTTCTAAGCATCCAAGTCTTGAATCCATATGTAAGTACTGGTATGACCATTATCTTATATACCAGCAGCTTTGATGTTATGGTCATGTTCCTGGATTTGAAGAGTCTTGGCAGACTATAAATAGCTTTGTTAGCTTTAAGCAACCGTGCGCGTATTTCTGGTTCCATGGTGTTATCGGCTGCTACAGTTGGCCCGAGATAGTTAAAGGATTGCACTGCTTCAAATTCGCGCTCCACTATCTGAATTGAGGGACCTATATTGGATCTTCTACTCGCAGACGTGGCCACCATGAACTTTTCTCTCATTTATATGCAGCTCCAGATTTCGTGCCGCCTACTCGATCTGGATGAAAGCTTCCTGTACAGCTCTTGGGTTTCTACCAACTGTGTCGATGTTGTCTGCGCCAGGTTGAAGAGGAAATCTGATCAGTTGTTGATTTGCCTGGGATGAAGTCACACTGGTATGAACCAATGATGCCTTTAGCGTATGGGGTTATCCTGTCTTGAAGGATAGGTTGGAAAATCTTATACTCAACAACGTTATACCACGATAATTGCTGCATGTTGTGATATCTCCTTTCTTGTGTATGGGGCACATCGCCAATCTTCTGGCATCGCTTCTCCCTCCCATACTTGTATTATTAGTTCATGAATTGCTTGGTGTTTTGTGGGGCCTCCTATTTTAATCAGATCCGCTGATTTCCCATCTGATCCCGGGGCCTTATTATTTTTGAGCCGATTTGTCGCTCTGCTAACTTTGTCTATGCTGTTCTCCCAGGCTGCTTTCTTTCGCCGGTGAATCTTAGCGTGCTTGCGTTCTGTGAGATTGTCGCATTGGGCGGTACGCAACATTCTTACGTTCAGTCGCTAGCTTACATTCGTCATCGAACCAGTCATTCTGATCTCTACGACTACTGCCTAAGATGGACTTGGCAGTACTAATGACAGTATTCGGCTAAAGTGCATTCTAAGGTATTGTGGGTTAGGGTTTTCGGATACGCGTCTTCTGAAAGCCCTTATTGAGTAGACCTCGAAAACCGCAATCTTATTTGGGTGAAATGTCCACTTTAGGAGAGAGGAGCTTCAAAATTTTGAGCCCTTTTTTGAAAAATGTGGTAGGGGGCTAAAAGGTCAAAATACCTCAAAACCTTAAAATCCATATTTGCCCAGTATTCTTAAGGCGTGTCCATATCTCTTCTACGCCCGACATCTCAGCCCTTACTTTCCCTACATTCTGGGCAAGTCCTATCGCTTGACCGTAGTTGTTTCTGGTCTCTTCGTTGTGAAGGGCAGCCATGTTGATTCGAATCTGATTCGCAGATGCAGTATTTCGTGATGATGCAAGTGGCTTCATCAGGAGATACCCAGGTAGCTTTGTGGATATTTTTACGCGCAAACCTTGTACGCGCAACGACCAAATTATTGCTTGCTGTTATCTCGATGACTCGTTGTCCATTGTCATTAGTGTTCTCGTGTAAGCTATGGGTCAAATGTACTGCCTGAATACTGGTTTTGCATAATAAATATGATTTTTACATCATCCTGAAGGCATTCGGTTACCATTCGACTAATTCAATGAATTCTTCTTTTTCGTCATCTGGGGAATCCTCTGTAGGTGCGTCAACGTTTATGAGGCTTATGTTTTTGAACACATGATGTCTTGCTTGACAGCTGTAATGTATGTCATATTCTGATTTTTGTAAGACACTATTGCCCGTCCATCGCATCTCCTGGATTGCTGTTATGGCAGCATTATATTTGGACAGGGTATCGGCTCAAGCTCTATCTAGTGATCGTACGTTCCATGAGAAAATTCTTAAATCGCTTAGCCGTTTTCGTTGCCGTGGTCGTCGTCGTTTTTCAGTGTATCCGAGGCTGATTTCGGATTTTGTAATAAAAATTGTTTACGGACGAGGTTATTGGCCTCGCACCTTACTTTGAAGGGACTAGCCCGATCATTCAGCTTTTCCTGTATTGGAAGAAAATTACCGGTGGCCACCACGTGGAGGTTTGATCTTGCAATTCTGATGCATTTTGTGTTGTTCTTCCCTATTCTGCTGATGTCTGACCACCATGTTAATATCAGCCACATTTACCTACAGATCTTTATGAAATGTTCAATGCATTTTATTGGCAGGTAAAGGAAGGTTGTTGGCTATAGTACACTTCCCTTTCCCTACCTAGGCGTTGGAAAATGTAAAATGTTAATATCAGTCACATTTAAAAACCAAATTTTATGAACTCTTTGTTCTTTTATGCTTCCAAAGTGGCATTATATCCTAAATGCTTCGAATATTATAACACAGGAATTTCAGTAAACAATCAATTATCAAAGAAAAGCAGTAAGGAAAGCTTTTAATTCCGGAGGCACTTTATGGATCATTTCAAATAAGGCAGCAACACATTTTCCAAATTTTGCTTTCCAAAGTAGGGTTTATGTGGCGGTTCTTTTATTAGGTATCCCACTGTTGTATTCAAGCAGCACTTTGTAGACAAAGCGTAAGCGATTGAAGACAATTGACATTAAATTAAATTATGTAGTAAAAAATAATAATTAGATAACAAATTCTTTTCAAATGAAATAATATAGAATGCACTCGACCACCCTCTTTTCCTGGTGTTATTCTCTCTTCCCTCTTTAGTTTGTCAGAAAAGCGACAATCAAGCGAATTTACGATTACCATTTTTTGTAGTTAGTCTTCTGCAACCCTATAATAATAAATGTCAAAAACCACATCATAGTCGTCCACATCGTGTGGGCAAACGTGGGCCAAAGCCACAACATTGTCATATCAAGACACTGAGAAAAGTGCGCTGCAATAATTATTCGTAAAATCTTTATTGGGTTCACAAGGATTGTAAAAGCATTTTAGTATCTTCTGTCATTAATTTCCTTCACATTAACGTTTAAGTTTGTAAAGTGTGCAGAACGGATACGTTTTACAAACATAGTAGACAGTAGACTGCATGAAACATGTCAGTCTGGTGTCTCACAACTTATTGCAAAATTGCATCCGGTCGGTGGGGTATAGATGCAAATATTGTCATACTATTGACGTCGGCTGCACATCATAACAAAAACACAAAACCACAAAAACTGCAACAATAATTTTGCAAAATACGATTTTCAAATAAAAGTCATGTTATGCAATGAAATATTCCGCCTTTGATTTTCTCCATTTTGCTGGGTGGTTCGGGCGAGGAAGGCATGCGGCATAAAAATATTAACGAACGTGCAAACCAACAGAAAATTACGAAATTTAATTTTGCATTTCAATTGGAATGGCTGCGTTAGTCATCCTCATGACGTGTACCATGAATGTGACAATAGCAATTTTATTAGCGGCATTAATAGCGAAAATGTAATTCACAAACTACGAGTACTCGTATATAAGCGCGCAGGTAATCAAATTTTTATACCAAAGGCATAAAAGCAACAAACAGCGGGGGTTATTGTTTTTTTATAAATAGCGAAATGTAGGCGGATTTTTATCAATCAAAGTTCAATTGAATTTATAAGCGGAGTGAAATTGCGAAATTACTTATATACCTATAGTACATGTAAACATTCAAAAAGATGAAATCATTGGTTCGCTAGCGATTGAACTTACACAACACTGAAATCTTACTTATTTGGTCGTGCACAGAAATTTCTTATCGGAGATTTGTATTGCAGGCAAATAAATGTCTCTTCTGGAGTACCTGAAGGCTCTCATCTGGGCCCTGTTCTCTTTTTGCTTTGTGCAAATGATTAACCGAAGCGAATCTTGCTCATGTCTGATGTATGCCGATGTTTTAAATTGTTCGCTTGTAAAAGAAAAAAATTGTGAACGCTCTCAGATCCATTAATATAATTTTTAAATTCTCTATTTTAACTTCGCTTGCGCCCGTGGCACGTCTGTCTGTCGGTCGGTCGGTTTGTTTGTCGTTGCGGTCAATTTTTAATCCACTTACCAAAGCCCGATTTTATTGAAATTTTGCACGCATGTGTATTTCCGCAGACAAAACTTTCTATTAAAATTTGGGGTCTCTCGGTCGATTTTCTTTAAATTTTATATACGTATGTATGTTCGATGGACAACACTTTTTGTAAAAATTTTTCGTATGGTCGGCTACTACAGTTGATCCGAGATAGTTAAAGGATTGCACTACATCAAATTCGCGCTCCACTATTTTAATTAAGGAACCAAGTCAAATCTTCTTCCCGCAGATGTGGTCACCATGTACATACTTTGTTTGGCTCTCATTTATATGCATCCCCAAATTTCGTGCCGCCTGGTCGATATGGATGGAAGCTTTCTGTACAGCTCTTGGGTTTCTACCAACGATTTCAATATCAGCGTAAGCCAGTATCAGAATGGACTTAGGATTGTTCGTCTCGCCGTTACGTCAGAGTCTTGGATTACTTTCTACAACGCCATCAGGTTGAAGAGGATGCAGGCCAGTCCATCCCCTTGTCGGAGCCCGTTATAGATGTTGAATAGGCTTGATAGTGATCCGGATAATTTTACTTGGCTTATAACATTTGGTCATGGTCAACCTACATAGTCGTGTCTGTTTATTTGGGATGCTTTATAAAGTTCTACTGTGGCTATGCCATCAAATGCTTTAAAGTCTATTCAAAGATGGTGTAGTGAATTTTGAAACTCTAGACATTTTTCCATCACCTGCCTTGGGTGTTAATTTGATCAGTTGTTGATTTGCCCGGGATGAAGCCACACTGGTATAGACCAATGATGACTTTAGCGTTTGGGGCTATGCTGTGTATTGCTATATATTGTGTCATACAGCGGACTTTTTGGTAGAACTTCCGCACCTTGTGCCGTACTCGCTCTCTGTACTGTTCTAGTTTACGGTCGAGATTCTTCTCCCAGAATTCTTTCTTTCGCCGGTGAATTGTTTTTTCATATCTTTTGAGCAATTTATATTCATTTTCGCGTTCTGTGAGATTGTTGCATTGATCGGTACGCAAAATTCTTACATTCAGTCTCTAGCTTACATTCGTCATCGAACCAGTCGTTCCGATCTCTACGACTACTGCCTAAGTTGGATTCAGCAGCACTAATGACAGTGAACTTAGCGAGTGTCTTTGTCTCTTCTACTTCCGATATCTCAGCCCCAGGACTTACTCTCCCTAAATTTAGGCCGAGTCCTATCGCTTGACCGTAGTTGTGTCTGGTCTTTTCTCTGGCAGCCGTGTTGACTAGAATCTGATTCGCGGATGCAGTCTTTCATGATAATGCAATCCGCGCTCGGAGCACCATACGAACAAGATAGTGGTCCGAGTCGACGTTGGCACCTCGGTACGTTCGTACCGTCATTAGGGTTGCGGCGGCGCTCTATCAACATGTGGTCTATCTGGTTGCGAGTGGCTACATCAGGAACTTCCCAGGTGGCTGGGCACATGATGTCCTGCATGACAGCTGTAATATATGTCATTCTCTAATTTTTGTAGGACACAATTCCCCGTCCACCACATCTCCTGAATTACTCTTATCTGAACAATTATTTGGACAGAGTATCGGCTAGAACTGCTGTGCAGCTCGAGCTCTATATACAGTGAGCGTACGTTCCATGAAAAAATTCTTAAATCGTTTGGCCATTTTCATTACCATGGTCGTTGTCGTTCATCAGTATATCCGAGGCTGATTTTGGGTACTTTACTTTGAAGGGACTAGCCCGATTATTCAGCTTCTCCCGAAGTCTTTTCACCATTCTGTCCACTGTCAGTTTACACATTTACGCAGGTATATGTGCAATATAGGTGGTAACATCTTTTTGGACACCCCTGTCTAGTAAAACTTTATTTCTATAACTCGACTAGCGTATCAACTTGTGGTGGAGCGTAAATGGTTCCCACCCACTTAACCCCCCTCTCAAAATAATACTGTGCCTGTGTACCATAATGTGCATTATCATCAAATTCACTGTGACAATGTCTTTTACGTGCGACCAGTACACTTGCTCTCCTATAAACAAATTCATAAATGAAACTGGATTTGTTTGTATTAAAGAAATAAAAAAACCATTTATTGTATGTATATATATATATAGAATCGTTCTTTTGTTTATTTCTTGAGATTATTAAGCAAAATATTATTATTTATGTAGGTAGTTCGAATATGTGTGTGCTGTTAATCAAAGAGAGCTATCGTAGGTAAGATACGACGCGAATATATGTTGTTGTTTTTGTACATTTGCATACTTGTATGACTCATCGTGTGTGTGTGAGTGTGTGTGTACATAAATTTTCATTTAAATATAATCGCATTGACTTAATAAAAGTTCTTACAAATCTAAATAATTTTGATTATTTTTATAAAGCAATTTTTTTGATATAAAAAATGTTTTTCTTATTTTGAAGTTTATCTATTTTGACATTTTTTAAAATTTTTTTTTTAAATATTTTTTTTTAATTATTTTTTTGTAATTTTTTTTTTAATTCTCTTTTTTTAAATTCTTTTATTTTTAATTTTTTTTATTTCCTTTTTTTAAATTATTTTCTTTAAAAAAAAGACTGATTACGGATAAATTTATTTTGTCACAATTTTTCCGTGATTTCCAATATAAAATATTTTTATCTTTTTAATAAAAAATTTTGCTGACCATTTGTTTTGTAAAATATGTTTGTAATAAATATTCATTTATATTTTACATTTATTGTATATGAAAAAATTTATTAATTATGTATCTCTGCTTTACATACGAAAAATATTATTGCAATGTAATATTTACAAGAACTAACACCTTACGTTATAGATACAACAATATTGGTCTTTTATCGGTTTGTTTTTCTATCGTTATTTAGTTATTTACAATTTTTCTTTTCATTGTTTAGAAGTTGCTTTTAAAAAATTTTGCGCGCCAAAGAACAAGATTTGAAAATCAAAGCGAGCTCTCTGGCGCAGTGCCAGAGAAATGTTTTCTTGCACAGTTGCAACATCGCAGATGCTCTCTCTCGATGCACCAACGATCACTAGAGCTGATGATGCCTATGTGTATTATCTGTAGCAGGATTTGTCCGCGGCAAAACTGGTGGCGGCGAAATTCCTTAACGATCACGTTGGACAAACGTGCTGTACACCGCCGCTCTTGCATTGTCGGTTGTTGGTCGGTCAAGCTATGTGGGTGAAGGGAGGAAAACCCGCTGTTCGCGATGTGTTGTTGTTTTCGTTTTGTTTCTTTGTTCTAGCACCCGTCTCCCCATTAACCCGGTGCACTACGTGAGCTCAATTTCGATGTTGATCTTTTTATGTGGAATCGTACTCGTTTCCTCTTGCTGCTGGCAACAGCGACCGTTGGTGTCACATCGGTGCTGATGGTTTCTTCTCGCAAAACGTTGGGGGGCGTGACATTTAGCTTCACTCTCTGATTCCGCCGACGGTTAATTTTTTTGCTCTTGTTGTGTTTATTTTTTGCCGAAATCAGTTGGATTTTGTCAGTAGCAGTGTTTGTCATGAATGAATGTGGATCAAGGCCTCCTCCTCCTCCTCCAGTTAAGCTCGAAGCTTCTGAGCTGGAGTACAAATCACCCGTAGATGATGAGCCGCCCAAAAAAGTTGCAGTGTAATTGTGATCGATCAGTTTTAGAATGCCTCCGCATTTCCTGCCATCGCCGCCGCCATTCAGTCTTTTGAGATATCCGATTATATCTGATGTAGCCTGAGGAGATTGTATCCCAGTTCGACGGAATTCACAATCGTCATTATCAATGCAAAGGTCTTGAGTCGATTTGATGATTTCATCCGGATTCCGGTGATCTTGTTGTCGATTTGGAAGGGTTGTACCTGTTGTTTCTGCTGTAGTTTTGGTTTGAAGCAACATAATGCCCTTGACTGTAGATGCAGACGACGACGCTGATATAGTATGACGACGGCCGCAGGAATTCGCCGCAGCCATATTGTCATTATCATTGTCGTCATTCGTGATGGCGGGAATTTTACAAAAATTGGTGTGAAGATCGTGTGAATAATTGTTGCTGTAGATATTGTTGTTTTCATTTGTGGCTGTGTCAGGTGGCTGACTGTGACTTCTGCCACGCGGCGTTTGATGGTACTCTCATGAGCGTTTGGCATCGTCCTTGCGAAACGATTTGCGCAACTTGTCGACTAACCGAGTATGGAATTTATTTATGCTGCTCTGACTTTCAACCTCCCGCACTGATGTCTTTGGCGGACTGGAGGTCTGACTGAACGAACGTGTCGGCGACATAGTGTACGTGTTCGTAGACTGTGATATGTTGCGCGAAAATGCACGCGACGATTGACAGCGATTCATGTTGATGCGATGTGAATTCTGAAATTCCGGGCCACGGCTGGGTGACGATGAGAAGCTCTCGGATTTGCATTCGGATACTTTGCGGGAGCGGTTACCGTTCGAAACAGCGGTTGGCCCTCCACCACCATTAGAGCTGGATCCGTTGGAGCACTCTGAGGTTTTGCGGGTTCGACTGCCGTTGTAAATGTCGAAATTGTTCTTCATAACGGGCATCATGAAAGCCATTTTGACGTCGGAAATTGATCGATTGTTGGCGATGTGGTAAAGGTAATCAAACGAGTAAAAGCCGTTGCTAAAAAAATTCGCTACACAAGAGACGAGAAAGGAGTCTTTCAATAAAAATCGACGATACAGCAGTTTGACGATTAAAGGCACTTTTCTGAGTCTTTGTTCCGTTTTTTTTTTGTTCAGGTTTTAGTTATAGGCAAACTACAATTCACAGCGTGGCGTTAATTATTACGGAAGTTCCGAGATTTGTTTCTACACCAATTGCACTTTTCAACTTTCTATTTACTTCGACCGATTGACAAAAAGCAGAAAAATGATTTCACTGCACTTTTACGTTACACGCTACACACACGAAAATAATACAGAATGACTGCGTATCTATGTTATGTAAAACTTTATATACATGTATCTAAGCGCGAGCAATGTACGTATATATGTATCTTCAGGATATTTTTAGATTGAAACCGCAGCAATTCAGCTGCTCTTAATCGTTCAAAGGTTTAAAACTGAATGAATGCTGTTCAGCTGTAGTGTTGCGTTTTATAGCCTAAAGAGGTGTGAATCATTACAAGAGAGTTCCGTCAAGAATAAAGAGAATTATTATGAAGAGAGCATAAATCAGAATTCAGGAATGACATTTGTAGGGGAAATTATTTATTTACAAAACCTAATTGCTCTCCTGCTGTCAGTTTTCATATGCTTGTGCTTGTGCTTCTGTTTTAGCAACCGTTCACATTGACGACTGTAAAAGGAGTTAAAGATGGTTACAGCAGTTGTAGATTCATATTCGTATTAATGGATTATAGAATTTATATGATTTTTTTTTTATCTTAATAGCAGCTTTCTTGATTCGCAAAAATTGTAATCGTGGACTTTGTTTCGTTTTTGCTAACAGAAAAATAATATTGACTTTTAAATATCTTCTGGTTAGCCTTTTATTTAATTTAATTTATTTCTCTTGCAATAGGTCGAATTTGGTTTGCTGGTTAAAGATACAAAAATAATTATTAATATTAACAGGTAAGTCTTTTTATAATTTTTATTATTTAATGTAAAAGCTTAAACTATATACTTGAAGTTATTTAAAATAAAAATATGACCATTTTCGAGGCAATGTGAATCTTACTTTCTTATAGTAAAAGAAAGTATATTATTATTTGCCGAGGAATAAGGAATTCGAATGTCAAAACCAGCCAAACAGCAGGTTTTCCAATTCCAAAGAAGGAATTCGACAGAACCATTGTTATTGTAATTCCTTATTCGTCGGCAAATAAAATACGGCTTTAATCATGAAAATTTTCGAAATCGTGATTTTTGCAGATTTACCCATTACTGTATCTCCTGAGTCAGAAAAAGCGAAAATAAAGAAATCTCTGCCTGGCTTTCTGTGTCCGCTTTACAGCCCAGACAGCTTAACTTATCAGGATGAAAATTCAAATTTAAGATTTTAACATAAATTGTTAGGGGACAGATGATTTTGACGGAAAGTCGTGTTGTGCCCACACCTCCATCTTTAAGTTAACTTCCGGACTGTTCAGAAATTAATGAACGTCCGTTACAGTAAATTATGAGGTGTAATTCTTGATAAGGTTTGTTTACCATTCAATTTTTAAATTCTCTATATTACCTTCGCGTGCCCGTGGCTGTCTGGTGAGCGCACCAAATCTTGTAATCAATTTTCAACCCACTTCATAAAGCCCGATTTTATTTATTTTGCACACATGTGTATCTCCCATGACAACACTTCTGTTAAAATTTTCCAGAATGTACCCGATTTTCTTTAAATTTTATACGCATCTGTATCTCCAATGGACAACACTTTTAGTAAATTGGATGTGATCGCGCCCAGGGGTCGGGGGGGCCTATACAAATTTTATAAGAAAAGGTACCCGATTTTCTTCAAATTTTAATCACATGTTTGACAACACTTTTGGAAAAAATTTGTTAAGGATCGTGACCCGGTGTCGGGGGCACCCATACAAATTTTATAAAAAAAATTACCCGATTTTCTTCAAATTTTAAATACCTGTGTATCTCCGATTTACAAAACTTTGTAAATTTTTTTTTAAATTCGAGGAGTGTACATATAAATTCATATTTATAAATTTTTTTTTTCAAATGGCACTGTGGCACATTAAAATTTTATATGGCACGTTTTGATTATTTTCGACAACAAACGTAACGCTTATAACAAACTTTATTCAAAGAATTTAATAACTCTTTTAAATGAATTGAATTGTCATTGAGTTGACAATTGAGATCTCTTCCTATAATCATCATCATCACCCTGAAGCCTAACACTTGTTATGTACAGTTATGTCAGAATAACAATTAACTTTGTCAGTTTTGCGTTCGATCTGCTATTCGGAGATCGGAGTTCAGTTTCGGTCCGGTTGTCTTTCTTGTAGATGTATGGTGTGTTGCAGTATTAAAAGTGTCTAAAACGAACTAAAATTGTATGAAAAAATTTGGGTTAAATAAGATTGTAACAAAAAAATCAAATGGTGTCAATTTTCCTTCAGCATCAGCGTCTTTTTATGTCTATACTGGAAATGAAAGCCAACAGGAAGAGGGAATTAAGTAAACCGGCAACTTCGTCCGGATTGGTTAGATAATTTCAGTTGGTTGAAGAGAGGGCCGTATGCAAATTGTATAAAAATGTTGTGGTAAAAAACAGGTGGAACCTACAAGGCCACGAAGAAAGCGTCTTACACAATAAAAAAATTATGGCCTGTAAGAATAATCCCGGAACTGAAGAGACGTTTGCCAGAAAGTCTAACAGTGACAGCCAAAATACGAGTTTACTTATGTGCTTAGCCCTTATTACCGAACACAACTTGCCGATGTCCCTAATGGATCATTTATCAGGCTTTTTAAAATCAGTTTGCCCTGATTTCAGAATTGCCCAATCTTTTAAATTCTTCTAAACATAGCCACAGAAGTTCTCGTGGAAAAAGTACAACTATATTGCACGACGAAGATATCAAAAACGTTGAAGAAGAATTACTTTTTTTTTTGAAGAAAGTACAGATTCCAAGTTCCAGCAAGACTATTTGATAGGGAAATTTGTAGTATAACCCATCGCTTCTTACTATTTTAGAGCTACCAGCTAGTACTGCAGAATCTATTACCCAAGCCGTATTAGACGACAAGACATACCCATTTCCAATTTGACTGGATTTTGTTCTGACGGTGCTAGTGTCATCCGTTATAAAGTAATAATTGTATTCATGTGCTTCAATGAAAATTTAACAAATATATGGCACAATTTCATTCCTAATAGGGATTAATATATTTAAGAGTTTTAACAAGACTGAAAATATGTTTATCCATTGTAATATTGATAAGTTTACCTAACTTTTTTGCTCCAACTATGAAATTTTATCGTTTGTTTTTAAGTTTACCTGATTTTGTTTATTTGTTATTAAACATTAGTGGAATTCTTTTTTAAAATGTATGAAGGAAACTATATTTTATTTGCGCATCATATAAATACATATATGTGTATATTATATATACACTTTTTTCTAAAAAGTAAAATAAAACCAAAGTTGAAAAAAACTGCTTTTGTTTTTTGTACCCTGTGGCACGCTCGAATCTGAAATGGCACTTTTTTTCAAGTATGGCACGGAAATTTTTTTATGTACGGCAACACTGGGCCCATCCCAATATATGCGTTTACTATCTCGGTTTTGTCTCTTTGCTTTTATTTTGGGTGGCTATATATTATTAACAACTTTAAATTTAAAAAAATGGTACGTTTGTTATTTTAATTATTTATTTTGATTATTTTTTCACTGAAAATTTCACAAAAATCGATTGGCAAATTTGAGTTTCTAACAATCGCGTACTAAGTCATTGTGACGCGACCTACCCATTAATAAAAAAGAGCTGGTAACCAGTTGGAAGAGTTGATTTTTTTTCGGGTACGGCAAGTGCATTGTGCACAGATACAATTTTTTTTCGCTTGCCATCGAACTATGTAATCTATAACCCATTGTTTCCACATTAAATCACAATAATGCTACAATAAAATAATCTGACTGCGCGTGTACGCATATACAAGTTGCAAATAATCTTAATCTATCTATCTATTTAAATAAATACAAATGAAATGCTGTTCGTTGGTAACCGCATCACTTGAGAACGGCTCGACCGATTTGGCTCATTTTTATTTTAGAATGTTCGTCATAGTCCGAATAAGGTTTATACGGAAAATAAATTGAAAAAGTTGCCCGGAAAATTGGAAAATTCGGGAATAATTGAAAGTTATTTTTTCCATGGGATTTTAGTATGAACTCGCGGCCAAAACCGTAGTCTCCTACGGAATATTTCCATCTACGCAATATCTGGTGATCCTAAAAAGGTGATTCTAAGTTGTTTCCATAAACCACCACAACTTTATTTGACGTTTCGTGTGTCATCTTTCTATTGTTTTTTCTTTCTATTGGTTTTTTAAATGATGACGTACTCTTTGTATTAGTTGTTGAATTATTTGGAAGGAAGTGTGTCCCTTATAGTGTGTTTCCATCTACATAATATCTGGTGATTGGAAAAAAGTGATTTTAAATTGTTTCCATAAACCAAAATGTTTTTATTTGACGTACTAACGTACCTCGTTGACTTTGCCAAGTCTATTTAGCTTCGCCCTGCACTCCTCCACCAGGTTTAACGTGATGTAGAATGGTCCCAGCGCCCATAGATTAACTTGGCTGTCTGTCATGATAGCTATTTCCCGCCTCATGTAGTTCCTTTCCAGATTTAAGTGAGCACATCTTTCTATGGCATGTACTTCCGCCTGGAATATGCTCGAGTACTGCTACATTGCTGCAGAGTACTTGGTTCGTGGCCTTTGGACACCTGCACTCGTGCCTTCTGCTTTCTTTGATCACGGAAGGTATACCATTTTATGGCTTCCGGATGAATCAGGTATTAAGTTTCAGATATGAATTCATTCTTAGTACTTATTTTGATTTGAAAGTTCTTCTTGAATTCAGGCCTTTGCACCATGTAATCACACGCTAAAGAGATTTGCTTGGCAAGTAAATCTATCATTCCTTTTGCCCTGCCCACCTTGCTCAAACGTAACTGAGTTTCCTTGGATTTTCTCTCTACCAGTATGTTTAGTGGGAGTAGCCCAAGGATTGCTTCCATACTCGCACTGTTGCAGGATTAAAACACAGGCCTCTGTGCCATTTAAAATTCCCTTCTTGTGCTGCTAAGGTTGGTCCTATTCGCCCATGCCATTGCTCCATAAGTAATCATTGGAA
This sequence comes from Nephrocerus scutellatus, assembly GCA_947095585.1. Lineage (NCBI taxonomy): Eukaryota > Metazoa > Arthropoda > Insecta > Diptera > Pipunculidae > Nephrocerus > Nephrocerus scutellatus. The sequence continues at coordinate 114,057,511 of OX352763.1, forward strand.
TAAAAATCAAGGGTCGGTATGGAAGGTCCTTCCACAATACCGGTCGTACGAAGTACATTCGTACAATCTTTGCGATAGTAGACCACCGGTCTAACTATGGTTTTGCCGCCTCTGTTGCCAGAAGAGTTTGGACCAGCATGATTACCTCCTACACACAAACCAACATTACCTCTTTATAATATTAAGTATAAATTATATGCTGTGTTCCAATCTGTGTAGATGATAATGGAACGCAACTTTTTTGATTTAACATAAAAGAAACTTATGTAGTTGCGTGTAGTTGGAAGTACCTGTGTTTTGTTGAATGTAAAATGAAATCTAGCGTATATGACAACCATAATGGCTGTTGCCATCACAAACTTTTCGTTCAATTTCCCTTAGTAGTGTACAGCGAAGCTTTGAACCACTTTCGTGGTCGTAGCATGAAAGACAACCAATCTCATACCTAATGCAATACTGAAGTCAACACAGTGATGCAAGTATAGCAAATTAATAACAAAAAAACATGAATTGAAATTCAGAATGGTTGTATTTATTTTAATGAAATTTTTGTATGAAGTGTTTAACCCATTTACTCGTAAAGTTGATATTTTTGCAAAGTTTTCTTCATTTTATGTACTTTTTCTTAATACTGGTATTATATATAACAATTTAGCAACTAAATTAAATTAACAATAGTATTTGGAAATTTATTTAACTATTCTTGACGAATAAACGATGATAGCAAAGCAGTATTTATATAAAACTGCTTCGATGAAAGCTTCTCACTACCACCTAGGTATCATAGTGTGAGTGCTAATTATTTTTTTTATCTATTATCGCTTTTTAAGTGCATCAAGTGTACAACTGTTAATTGTGTGTTTTTTTTTTTAATTTTTATTATGCCTGTAATAAAGTATAATACAATAAAGTACTTTAAACATGGAATTGTTGCTTAGAAAAAATTTTTATGAGTAGGTACTCAGATTAATTTTCTAAATGAATTTTCTTAGTTTTACTGTCGTTTTTACTTTGTTACATAAATATTATTTGGATTTTTTTTTACTAGGAAATACATCTTTATAATAAAATACTATTAATTTTTTAAGTTAAACGTGAAAACTTTCTAAAGTCAATCGATTTGCTTGGTTTTTTTTTTATTTTTTTTTATATATAGGTATATATTTTCAACTACACTTGGGTGCAAAAAATGCGCATATTAATTAATTTTCAACAAAAGTTCAAAAATATCCAAAAATCTAATGTTGGTTTAATTTTTTTTGAATGCAGATTCAAAGTCTATTTCAACACCCTTACCTTTTTTGTACTCATACCATGCTAACAAAGTGATTTTGTACAGTAGGGTTTCAAATTATGCTATAAATTCAATAACAACAATATTTCGGCATACCCCGAAAACGCTTGTTTGAAATTTTCACCATTCGCATATCAACGCTTAGCCAGAACAGTCTTCTATCGATTACGTCTTCATCCGGAACAAGAAAAGAACAAGGATCTATCCGATCTTGTATACTACAACACAACGTGATGACCGCTTTCTTGTGACGAAATTCTCGTTTGAATGCGGTGCTCTTGCTGCAAACTGAGCAGCAAACGGGGCAAAATTGACCCCAGCCCACCGACGAGCCCGCCTTCAGTTTGCTCGTGAGCATTTGGATTGGACAGAAGAACAATGGAGAACTGTCCACTTAACAACAATAGTGGTGTGGATGCCATTTCTGATACGATCACTCATATAATCCTCGAGGACAGTTTTTGAGCGCCGTGGCTTAGTGGAAAAGCGCATGGCTACTAAGCAGGAGGTTCGTAGTTCGAATCCCAGTAACACCAAAAGTAATTTTCACGGTGTCCCACCTCTCGCGAATGGGTGACGCACGTTCCGAGAGTTATATTCGCCGTTCTTAACCAGCCTTAAATTGTAGGTCCTATAGAATTGAGAAGATACTGCTTGTTTGGACTTGTAACTACCTTTCTGACCGTTCAATTCAGGTCGTATTGGACGGTTTCAAATCCAACATTCATCGCATAAACGCCGGTGTTCCTCAAGGCTCTGTTTTGTCTCCGACACTCTTTCTGATTTTCATTAATGTTCTCCCCTAATCCAATTCGTTCTCTCGCTGACGACAGCACTCTTAGCTTTTCATATGATTGCACGCCCCTCTTCGTCGCAAGTGGAACTTAAACAACAAACGGTGCAAGATGTACTTCTCTCCTTTAGATCTGGCTACTATTTCATCATCATCAGGATGTACTTTGTTTTGCTCTCATTTATGTGAGTCCCAGATTTCGTGCCGCCTGCTCGATCTGGATGAAAGCCTCCTGTCCAGCTCTTGGGTTTCTACCAACGATGTTAGTATCGTCTACGTACGCCAGTATCTGAATAGAAGGCACGATAATTGCTGCATGTTGTGTTATCATCTTTCTTATGTATGGGGCACAGGATGCCTCTTCGCCAGTCTTCTGGCATCTTTTTTTCCTCCTAAACTTGCACTCTTAGTTCATGAACTGCTTGGTGTATGGCGGGACCTCCTGTTCTAATCAGATCCCCTGCGATAGCATCTGATCCCGAGGCCTTATTATTAAATTCTCTATATTAACTCTACTTGCCCGTGGCACGGATGTCGGTCGTCGGTCGTCTGCGTGGAATCTTGCGATAAAATTTTGCACACATGTGTATTTCCGCAGACAACACTTTCTATTAAAATTTGAGGCCCCTCGGGCCACGGGGTCGGGGTGCTCCCATACAAATATTTTACAAAATTTTACTCGATTTTCTTCAAATTTTATACACATGTGTATCTCTGATGGACAACACTTTTTGTAAAAATTTTGGGTTCGTGGGGCCCCATAAAATTTTTTTAAAAAAATTAACCGATTTTTGTTAAATTTTATATATACGTGTGTATCTCCAATGGACAACATTTTTTGTAAAGTTTTTGGAGTGAATGGGCCCTGAGGCCCGAAGGGTTCCCATATAAATTTTTTAAAAATTAGCCCGATTTTCTTCCAATTTTAAACACATGTGTATCACTGATGGACAAAACTTTTTTTAAATTTGTTGGAGTGATAGGTCCCTGAGACCCGTGTGGTGTCTATGTAAATTTTTTAAAAATTAGCCCGATTTTCTTCAAATTTCAACACATACCCATCTCCTATTAGAGAATTTACATGAAAAATTTTAATTTTTATGGGTTGTTTTTTTTGTCGATTTATCGCTCTGCTATGCTTGGTGGCGACAGCATAGTGTGGTCTTCGATCATTGGTGGAGCCTCCAATTTCTCAGTTAGCTGGCCATTAGCAACTCACGAAAGTACTCTTTCCATCGTTCTAGATGCCTTTCAGATTACCTTCATTGTCTTTGAAGTATGTGCAACGCGGTGTATATTGCGTCATACCGCGGACTCTGGTAGAACTTCCGGTCCTGGTGCAGTCCTCGTACTGTTCTAGTTCACGGGTGAGATTCTTCTCGCTGGCTGCTTTCTTTCGCCGTTGAACTGTTTTTTCATATCTTATGAGCTCTTTATATTCATCTTCGCGTGCCCACGTTCTATGAGATTGTTGCATTGCTTGGTACGCAACATTCTTACGTTCAGTCGCTAGCTTAAATTCGTCATCGAACCAGTTGTTCCGATCTCTACGACTACTGCCTAAGATGGAGTCAGCAGTACTAATGACAGTATTCTTAAGGCGTGTCCATTTCTCTTCTACGCCGGACATCTCAGCCCCAGGACTTACTCTCCCAGCATTTAGGGCGAGTCCTATCGCTTGACCGTAGTTGTTTCTTGTCTCTTCGTTGCGAAGTGCGGCCGTGTTGACTCGAATCTGATTCGCGGATGCTGTCTTTCTTGATGATGGAATCCGCGCAAGAGTGGTCCGAGTCGACGTTGGCACCTCGGTACGTTCGTACCGTCATCAATTTCGAGTTGTGACGGCGGTCTATCAACACGTGGTCTATCTGGTTGCGAGTGGCTCCATCAGGAGATACCCAGGTGGCTTTGTGGATATTTTTACGCGCAAACCTTGTACTCGCAATGACCAAATTATTGCTTGCTGCCATCTCTCTGACTCGTTGTCCATTGTCATAAGTGTTCTCGTGTAAGCTATGGGTGCCAATTTACTGCCTGAATACTGGCTCCCTACCTATTTTGGCATTCATATCCCCCAGAATTATTTTTACGTCATACTGAGGACAGGCATGGAGTTCCCGTTCGACTGATTCAAAGAATTCTTCTTATTCATTACCTGGGGAATCCTCTGTAGGTGCGTGAACGTTAACTAGGCTTATATTTTTAATTCTGCCCCGCACGTGAAGGGTGCATAGCCGTTCGTTTATTGCTTTAAAGCCGATAACGGTGGGTTTCATTCTATTGCTGACTAGAAACCCCTGGGCAGGTATCCCGAAGACCACATGACATCTATAGAATTCAAAACCGCGCGATATTATCGAATCGCTTGAACACCGTAGGAATCTTTCCGGCTTTTCACTGTTTTATCGCTTTTTTTTCACAAGCGGTGTTCAAAAGAAATATCCAGATGCATCCCGCCCATTCTCGAACCCATTCGTAATGCCGGTGTCTCAACTCGAGCCTATCTTCGGACGTACTAACAAATTCAGAGATTCCTTCTTTAGCCGCGCTAAAGTTATGTGGAATGAATTGCCCGATCTGTGTTTCCGCATTCTCATATTTTCCTCTTCCTAATTTCCTAACTCAGCACAGCGTGGGGCTGAGCATTATTGGGGTGCAAATCGCTTGAGCGAGCGTACATTATAAGAAAAAGAAAAAAAATAACAGTCCTGTTCTCTGACGAGTAAAAAATGCGTTTAAATGGCAATGATGTGCGAGGAAGAGTATACAGAAGATCAGGAGGAGTGACTTGTACAATGTGTATTGTATGGCGGTGGATAGTGCATGTTCTGGAGCCATGTCACTGAAGGCGAAGACAAATCTTTTGTTTATCACCCGAGCAAATACTGGCCGTCGTTTAACAGCATTGAGATCTCAACGGTACATTGAGGAAATACATACTCCAGGACTACGTCGTACCTTTTGCTGGGTTTATTGGTGGAAACTCTCTATTCATGCAGGATAATGCGAGACCGCATACGGCTGGTAAAGTGTACCAGTACCATCAAATGGTGAATGTGCCTGTTATGGAGTTGCCAGCTCTATGCCCAAACATTTATGGGACGAGATGAAAAAAAGAGTTCGAGCCGAGATATTGCTCCAACAAGTCTCCAAGAGCTGCAACCGGCGATCGCAGAAGAATGGGAGGCAATACCTCAAGATTTGATGAGAACTTTGGTGAAATCAATAAAACTTCGAATGTAAGCTGTCATTCGGGCTAAGTGGAGGGAATATTTCTTATTAATAAAAATGTCTTTTTGCTGATTTCCATGTTTTCATTCGATTTTTACCCACTAATTGTCATGTTGACAAATTCCCAAAAAACGTGTACTTCAAATGTTGACCCAGAAAATCACTTTGTTGGCACGATATAAGTACAAAAAAGCTACCACTGGATAGGTGTTGAAATAGACTTTGAATCTATATTCAATAAAATTAAAAAAAAACATTGGATTTTCTGATATTTTGGAACTTTTGTTGCAAATTAAATAATGTGCTAATTTTTTGCAACCAAGTGTATAATACTAATAAATAAAATGCATTTAATTTAACGAGTGTGTCTTACCTATCTTGTATCTATCAGTTTTTTGTATACATCTTTGTATTTGTGTTTCCAGAAAAGAACATAGATTGATAATATTTTTCAACTTTATATGTGTAGTTAATAGAAATTGTTATAAAAAAAATTCAGTTGATGACAATTTGTTGTTTTGTTTTGCATAAAACAAATAGAGAAAGATTCTATTTATTGTTTTTTTTTAACTCTTAGTTGGTAATAATTTGCGTTTATAACTTTAAAATAATAAAAAGAATTTATTTTATCTAAATTTCGGATAATTTGTTGTAGAATGTATATATATGTAGTATAAATAATATGCACTTAAGAGTCATCACGTACAGAAATTTTGAAGAAATTTTGGCAGTGTCTGTTTTGTTGAATCAAGAAACTTACGGACTTAAGGAATTTAAGTTTATATTTGGGCGGAACATGGACAGACGTGGATTAATATTGAATTTCGTGCTATTTTCTGATTTAAGTTGAGATGGTCGGTTGATTTTGGATACCACTTGCGATATGCTGCGATATTGACACCGGGAAGAGATTCAAGCTTAGGTGAGCATGGGACACCTAGCTTGCATGAGCGAAGTGGATTGAGCACGAAAAGTCATTCGCAGAAGAATTAATGGCTCACGACAGTGTGGCAGGCACAGCTGGAAGACCAGGAGGCCCAGTATTTCATAATGCCAAACTGGACAAACTGGAAATCGGGACAGCTGAAGAGATTTTTTGTATGAGGCCAGACCACGATTGTAGAGCCTCGTTTTATGATAAAAGATAACACATTTCTTTCTTCCAATGCGATCTTCAACTGATCAAAAACTCTCTTCTCTGGGAATAAAGAAGATCATCGTCGTTCCTTTATAATTTTCAAAACAGAATCTTTTATGTAGTACTCGCAAGCGGATATGACGTTATACAAAAAGCATTTATATGTGTGTGTATAGTATACAGCATTATATATATATAGCTTTCAAGTTCTCATAATGTGCATAATTATGTTACTTTTTCTAAAAAAATGAAGGCATTTTCACTTATATTTGATTTTGTTATACATATACGAGGTAGGTTGCAAAAAGTAATGTGACAGTTTCCACAAAACACTTTAATTGTTTCATCATCATGATCATATTTGACTTTACAATCAAGGTTGGTCCTAGCCTCCAATTAGGAGAAGATTAGGTAGTGTATTTTGGGTTAAAGTAACCTGAATTATTTACTACTAGTTGTTAACCCCAGCGTTACCCAGGACCCGCCGATCCCCCCATCCCGAGACACCATTTAGACCCACCAAAAGTCTGGCTGCCCCTTACACTCTACTGACCCAAGCAAACTGACCGCTCCCCCACTGAAACCACCGCAAACCATTAAGCCTCACACCCATCTACCCGCCACTGACCCAACTGGCAGCCTATAACCTCAGGGCCCTATATATATATAAAAAACGTGTTCGAAGCTTGAGTTATGGTCGCGAGTTCATACTTAAATCTCATGGAAAACGTAATTTTTCAGATTTTCCCGAATTTTCCAAGTTTTTCCCGAACTTTCCGATTATCCGTGTTCCCATAGTCATCCCCGGACTATTACGAACATTTAAAAAAATGAGCCAAATCGGTCCAGCCGGGTTAGCCCCGAAAAGGTAACAGACAGACAGAGTTACTTTCACATTTATAATATTAGTAAGGAAGTAAGGATAAGGATAGGAAGGCGTATCACAGCAGCAATGGTGATACAACTGCGGCCACACATTGATAAGTAGGTAGGTAGAGTTACGGTCCTCGTCGACTTGGCGGGCGCCGTTTTGCTACTACAGTCCTCAGAAGATCTAATGGAAAGAATAATGGTTGTATTTAGTTATATCCAACCTGTAGCATTGAGGTATGATATTAAATCGGTGATGCCGTACTCTGAAAGCTCCTTCAGGTTGGAAAAGTGAGCGACTACTCAATTTGCGGGAACGGAGATTGAGCGTTTCTTTCTCATTCACATCAAAGCAACTCCTGCAAAAGGTATTGTGAAGGATGCCCAATTTGGCTGCGTGGCTGCCCGTCATTATGGCGGAACTCCGCCTTATTACGATGGTAACATGCCGGTTCCAAGGAGGGTTTAGGCAATGGATTTGTCCTATCTTCAGTAAAATATATTCCTAATCGAAGGTGGAACAGCATACGCCAATGGACGCATGGGTAAGAGGGTGCTTAGTCGATAGTATGCGGACTCTGAATACCTGGCGACCTTCAATTTCAACTGTCCTTCCCATGACATACCGGGTGTCATGGGTGACCTCCTTTCCCGGATACTCGCGGGTTATTATTGATTCAAGTTTTAATAATTATGTGATCGATGCATTTCAAAGCGCATCAACCTCGGGTCCTGATGTTGAGCAACCCGCTGTAGCTAGAGAGAGAAGCTGTTGAGCACTCGATGGTCAACTGCTCGGTCTGCTGTTAAGCAGCCGAACCCTACCCAGAGTTCAGACGGCGTAGCCATACGGGTCCCATCTCTAAGTCACGAGGGCGTCAGAACTGAGGACGTGGAATCAGCCATTTCTGATTCTGACGCATCCACAATCGTTGATGTATGTAGCGTCATCTCGGAGAAATCCGGATGCTCTTCTATTGGGAAGGCATTAGATGGGCTACTGATCCAGCAACACCGAGGTGGGTTCATTCAAAAGAAAAAGAACGGGAGAAGTAAGTTGATCTGTAAATGCGGGGAGCTTGATTGTACGAATATCAACTTTCTTCCTATTCCATAATTCATAACAAAAGACCTGGTGGCCCAGCTGATTGAAGTTCCGACCTAGGTGGGAGAGGCTAATAAGATTTGACCTTACTGGCAAACTGGTAAAAGCTTTTTCTAGTTATGATCCAAAGTCCACGGACTGGAATCTATATTGGGAACTTGTCCTCTCTAAAGTTGATATGCTTGTCATATCTATTAAGTCCAAAAAGGAATTAAATGAGGCAGTATATCAACTTAATGATGTGTTGCTCTCTTCCTTTCATGACAGCTGCGTCCATAAAACCAGCTTGTGTAGACGAAGGTTCCCTGGTCATCAGTCCGTATATGGTTAAATGGGCATTAGGCTCTTTTGAGCCTTTCAAAGCTCCCGGCGTGATGGGATTTTAACAGCGCTTCTTCCAAACGCAGTCGATCTAATCCCACCGGGTATGATTACTTTATTTTGAGACAGCTAGAATTGGGAGTACATGCCTACTATTTGGAGACAGGTGTGATATTTATCCCAAAAATAGGCAACAGGCCTAGTGAGTTGCGTACAGGAAAGGAAAAAGCATAGAAGATGCCCTTCACTATCTTGTAAAGAAGATAGAGGGAACTTTTCGTTCCAAGGAGGTGGCCCTGTTTGCATTCCTCGACATTGGATTGGACATTCATTGGATAAGGGCCATGCTTGAAAGTCGAGATATTATTTCCTCCTCTGGATGAATGTCTGGAGGAGGAGTGCTTTTTCCCCTTCTATGGTCACTAGTCATTGAACATCTTCTAGTCTATATTTACAGGGTACATCCCCATAGGTTATGCGGACGATTTGGCGATTTTTATTAGTGGTAAGCACTTCACGATAATCACTTGTGTCATGCACGGTTCTTTACTACAGAGTGGTGCAGCAGAGAAGGGCTATACATCAATCCTTGCAAAACCGTTCTAGTGCCATTCACGAAAAGAAGACTGATCGATTTGGGACCTATCCTCGTCAAAGGCACCACGTTAGATTATTCCAGTGAGGTTAAATATCTCGGTGTCATCCTTGATAAACGGCTAAACTGGAATTCTCATATCAAGTCCACCATCGAACGCGCCACTAGGGCCTTGTGGGCTAGTAGATACCTCTAGGGGTCTTAATCTTAAAATGATACATTGGATGTACACAATGATGGTGAGACCTATTATTACGTATGCAGCCATCGTTTGGTAGCCGAAAGTTTTTGAACGGACAACGGCAATTAAGCTTCAGAAGCTACAAAGAGCTGCCTGCCTAGATATAACGGGTGCCATGCGAACCTTCCCTACGACAGCACAAGAAGGTGCTGTAGGGCTTTACTACCCCTGACAATCTTCATTAGGAAGACGGCTGCTAGATGCGCTATTAAGCTGCAACTAGAATACGGGTACAAATCACCTGAAAATTCTTGGATCAATTCCTGAAAGAGACATGTTCTGCACTATCCCCGACATTATGGTCAGGGAGCTCTGTTTCGGAAGGAAATTTGAGGTAAAATATTGGACAGAGTAAACTGGTGCAATGGTGTTCCGGCACTGTACGCTTGAGATCTGGTCTGGTTCGCAGATGGATCGAAGATGGAAACTGGTGTTGGAGCTGGTGTCTTTGGACCCAACACCAAAGTCTCGATACCACTTGGTGGTTACTTGGTGGAAACAATGGATTGACAGAACTCCATCCAGGAACGTCGTTTAGCTTTCCTACTCTACTCTCTCGTTCGTGACACACTCAGAAAACACACTTTCAGACAACTTGTCATAAAAATGTTAGAGAGTTTAATCGCTCACTAAAGGTAAAAGAGACGTTTGTTGGTGTTGCCAGACCTTGGCGCGTGCTTTCAGTCTTATTACTTTTCGAACATACTTCGGATATGCAAATAAAATCGCAATATACCGCATTTATATGAATATAACGTTTTGTATGTATTTGTATATGCATGTATTGTATATTTTTGTATAAAGTTATAATATGAATCTGTTAGTATGTTACTGGATATGCCGACTGTACAGACACTCGTGTAATTATCTCAAATGAAGCGAAAATGTATATTGTGTAGGAGTATACGTGTGTGTGTGACCGATTGACCCTGTTTCACATTTATTTTGAAAATTATTTAAATGGAGGATTTTCTTTGTTTGGTGTACACTTATAATAATATTATGCTGAAACTCTTAGGATCAATTAAGAATATCGCTTATCTGGAAATCGTTTGTTCCTTGGACTGCGAACGCCATCTCGTAGCGGGAACTCATCGTTCTAAAAATAAAAAAAATTACAATTTTGTTTTGTTCTTATATATATGTATTCGATAATTTATTGTAGGTTTTGAACGTACCTTCAATTGGTCTCCCGCGCTCGAGTGACTGGATCTTCCGCGGCCAATTGGTACATCCATTTCGTCATCTGTGTAACAGCTGTATTCTCTTGATGAGTCACTGGTAATAAAGATAAGATAAGATAAGATAAGATAAGATAAGATAAGATAAGATAAGATAAGATAAGATAAGATAAGATAAGATAAGATAAGATAAGATAAGATAAGATAAGATAAGATAAGATAAGATAAGATAAGATAAGATGAGATGAGATGAGATAAGATAAGATAAGATAAGATAAGATAAGATAAGATAAGATAAGATAAGATAAGATAAGATAAGATAAGATAAGATAAGATAAGATAAGATAAGATAAGATAAGATAAGATAAGATAAGATAAGATAAGATAAGATAAGATAAGATAAGATAAGATAAGATAAGATAAGATAAGATAAGATAAGATAAGATAAGATAAGATAAGATAAGATAAGATAAGATAAGATAAGATAAGATAAGATAAGATAAGATAAGATTAGTAAAGTTAAGTTAATTTGATAAGATAAGAATCACTAACAATGTCCCATCTACCATTTCTGATTAACCTGCACACTAATAGAGTTCCTCTATTTCTACTTCTCCTTCTTACCTTGGATCAATTCCATCATGTGTATCTGGGTCGAGCAAAGGCTGCATATCCTCACCCTGTTGCAAAAGATCAACACTTGCAAGGGTTGTATGTGTAGCAGCGCCAGATGATTCGCGCTCCACTTCGTGGCACTCGCACTGGCAGTCCTCTGGCTTGACATAGTTGTAATGAGGTTTTCCTTCGTCAGTACCCGTCGAAGCGGTAATATCCGGTTGGGAATGTGTCTGCTGATAGTGATATTGATGAGGAGTCTGAGGCTGCCCATCTTTAGGCAATGTGGTTATACGCTTTGGAGCTCTCCGCCTTTCGGGAATGTTTTCGAAATCAATCCATTGCTCGGATGTCTTTCGCGCTGGAGGCAACGATGGACCACTTGCGGTAGCTTCATCAGTGATTGCGACTGTAGCATTTGGTACTGCCTGCCCTTGTGCCGGCGCTCCACGAAGACCCTCTTCGGCAAACTCAAACCATGACTTGCCACTGGCGTTTGATGCTCTTCGAGGAGATTTTGATTTTTGTGCTTTTTCTTTAATCGAATCTTTCCGCGGAAGGCTGATACGAAGCTTCTCGCCTCGAATCAGACCAGTTCCTGTGTGATCCGGATGATCTGTTGGATGTTCTGGTACTGCAGCAATGCCGCTGCAGTATTCCTCCAGATGTGAAGGATTCAGCGGTGTCGTGGAGCGTGGCCGATCCAATGGACACATTTTCAATTCCATGTGTGCACGTTCCTTCATTGGTATTAAAGCGACGCCGTGAGCTCGCTCTTCAGGTAAACTCGTGGGAATGTATGGGAGCTCATCGTCGAACGAGTCCTGAGACACTAGACCCGTACTTTCATGATCTTCGATTATGCCAACATGACGTGGCAAATGCCGTCGTTTGGGATCGCCACTGCCGACAGATGCAAGATCAGAATCACGCTCACTTTCGGAGGATTCAATTGGGTCATCGGTAGAGAGAACTGATTGTCTGTCAAGTTGACTTGGTGGATGGGGCGAAGAGGCGGAGGATGATGCAGGTTGTCGCAATGGGGATGCTGAGACTGATGTTCGTGGGGGTTTTGCTGGTTTTGTGTGTGATTGTACTGGCACAGTTTGCTGTTGTTGTATCTTCAAGGATGGTTCCTGATGCTGAATTAGACGGCCTGATGACATCGGAGGAGGAGGAGATGGTGATAAAGATGGTAGAGGTGATTGAGGCAGTATTGGTGTTCCGTTCTTGAATGGTTGTGCTAAGACTGTAGCTGTGTCCGATTGAGGTTCTTGGGCCAATTTGCTCAAGCGTTCATTTTCCTTTGCGGCTGCCAAACTTGAGTGAACCTTTCGGGTAACATTTTCATGGAATTTCTTGCGTACGTCAAAATTTTCCAAGTATCGCGAATGACGGTGATTAGCTGTAGTAATGATGTCATCATCCTCTGACGTGGATCTTGATTTCCGCCGTGATTCTTCTAAGGAGTCCTTTTTCCTCATCAACACGGTCACAGGCTGGATCTTTTCATCTTCTGACGTTGTTGCAGACTTGGGTCGATTTGTATTTCCTTCGATAGAGCTGAGTCTTTTTAGTGGTGGCGGTGGCGGTGCTTGAGGTTTTGTTTCGCTGCATATTTCCGCAGACCTAGCTGCCAAATCATCTGGTCTTCGCAGTACTGTGTCCTGCCGTTGGAGCTGCTCCTGTGCTGGACTCTCCGGAATAGACATTTGCTCAGATAACTGACTGGAGAGACTCTCAGTCTTCGACAGACTGAACTGAGTGGAGAAAATCTGCTCCTGACTGCCGGATCCTATACGTGTAGCGAAGAGTATTCGTCGCTTTTCTCTCGCAATTGCGTTCTCTGATTGAGGCGGTGGCGCTGGTTGGTGTGCAACCTTTGTTTGCAGCGGGAGCCTTCCGTTCTCTTCCGTTCGATCGGCATCGCAATGTGCCAATGGTGATCTGTGGATTTCGGCGGCTGCCGCAATACCATTTTCTCGAACGGGGTTTTCACTAACATTGGCCAGACTCGTGCGGGCGCTTACTTTCGAGTTATTTGGAATTGAACCTTCTGATCCAATCGTTTCTTGACTATCTTGAGAACTATGCCGCTGCACCTCGAGACTCCAGGAGCGTTCCTTATCATCGCCATTTTCGTTAGCAAGCGTATGAATCGCGTCAAGATTCTCGATGTATTGTATTTTTTCTACCAACTGTGATCGAGGAATGTTAACAGACGTTGCCCCGATGGCCCGTGGACTACCTGATATTGGCTTTAAGGCTGCTGCAGCAGCTGCCAGTTGGCTTACCGTGATCGGTGCCGATTGTGGCCTTACCATTGGCTCTGATGATAGCTTCTCAATACCATGAGCGAATTTACGGGTTTCTTTATCTTCTGGCGGCGTATGCAGTGGTATGTGAATGCCCTTACCATCGGTCGGAGTATCATAGTAGCGCAGTCGACTGCCCGGACGAGATGAATCTTGAGGCGTGTTCGATTTGCTTCGAATTGGATGATCCGCTGAGTCTATTGGTGAGGAACTTTTCGATTTGGATTCAGCAGCAGCAGCAGCACCAGTAGCAGTTCCACAACTGCCACGTTTCGGCTTAAATATCGCTAAAACGGATTTCTGTTTGTTGGGCGTGGCCGATTGTGATTGAGGTGTGGTGCTTATGTGTTCTTTGCTTTTACTGCGCGATCGTGAACGTTCACGTGGTGAATCGGGTGAATCTTTTGTCTTGAAGAGTGCGTTAAATGAGCTCTTGCGGGAGACGGAGACATTTTTCGGTGATGGCGATCGGCTGCCACCGAAGATCTCCTTGGTCAGAGCAATGTGGCGGGATGGCTTTGGACTGGATATAGGTGTCAGTCGATTGGCATCGATAGTCGGCATATTACGGCCTAAACTTAAAGAAATCGGTTTTTTGTGGCTGCTTTTCGAGGTGACTGGTGTTAGACTGTTGGGCGCCTCGACAACCCGCTCATTCGGAGCGATACCCTTATCGTTGTACATGTGGTTCGGCTTCAGATTGATGCGAATGTATTCCGTTCCACTTGGTGTCTTTCCGATGACCATTTGACCGGGACTCTTTGTTGAGGCACGACTACGTCCCATAGTTGCTTTGCTGGTTGCTCCAACAACGGGTTGTTTACTGTCGTCGGTGGTGTCCAATCCGGCCTTCGATGACGCCTCTCCATTCGACAAAACTTCCACCTTTGTAGCCTTTACCATTTTCTTTGGTGAACTTTCGATTTTAATTCCTTCCGCTAGAACTGCTTTTGTAGGGTCATGTTTTCGAGAAAGCAGTACCTGTTCGAGAACTTCTGCAGTCGGTGGCTCGACTGTACTCACAACTCGACCGTCGACAATATTTTCCAGCGGTTTTGGCCCACAAAACGATGTCTCCAGAAGCATTCGATGTGGTGATGGTGACCGAGAAACTCCTGAAACTGCCGACAGACGGCTAACAGCCGATCCCTGGCTACCAACGCTAGAGATACGACTAGTTCGTCCTGAAATACAAAGCAGAGCCGCTACCTCAGAGCTGGCCGAGTCTTTGCGCTGATGCTGTTGCAGGTAACTTTGATGATCATCGAATCTAAATATCTGCGGTGAGGAACGGCGTGCTTGCTGGAATAGAAAAGGTAACTTTTGTAAGAACTTTGTGGAGTTCATTTTGATAAAAATGAATAATAAATGGCTTTTCAATACGGACGCCCCATTTTGCCAATTGGTTGAAGTTTAGCTGCCATTTGAAGATACTCATGTAGACGTTTCCGTTAAGGACATTTGCGTTCAATAATTAATTTCATCGATTGGTTCTTTAACCCGAATTTTCAAATACTGTCTCTTGAGCGATTATCAACTAGAACTACGAATTTGCTTTGCAGCCAATTACTAATTAAATTCAATTAAATCAAATCGATATAATTATGAAATTCAAAGCTCATAACATAACAAAGCTCTTACTATCCATCCGTCGGCACTTGAGGATAATTATTGTGCATTGCACAACTCTTTGACAAGGCATAAGATTTTTCGAATATTTAAATGTCCTCAGTGGAGATGCATGAATAATTTAATTGGGACTAGTTTTAACGTATTTGCATCTATATGTAGATAGGAATAAAGATGACATCATCCAAAGTATTCTTCAATTCAATTTTAAATTTTATACTGCGTTGCGTTGGTGCTTGTGCAAAACCCATACCCAAAATTATAGGTAAACTGTCAAAGAGACAGAGAGTTCGTATTATTCGCTGTGCAAATGGAAGTGAGAAATTACGTAGTTTTCAAAATTTAATAATGTAACACAATAATGTGATCAATAATGTGACTTAAAATCGCAACAGAAAATTATTTTTGATACCGTACTAAATTTTTGTTTTGTTTTAGTTAAAGAGAAGAGAATAACTTCCCCTTTCATACATTAATTTGTTTAGATTCCCCTTGGATGTTGTGCACTGAGCGTGAAAATGGAACACTATGTTTTAATTGCTCTCATCATTAGAGTTAAAACCATACCCGTCGATTGAAGTTATGGTTTTGGTTAGAAGGTTTTTAAGGCGATATAGGAATGGTTTGCTGAACTTAAAAAAAACGAAACGATGACCTTTTTGTGAATTCTGGCTTAAGATAGTAAAGCGATCTTCTCAGCTCGCCATATGGATAGTTGTAATTCAGTCGAAACACTAAATTATCTTAAAAGCCCATTAGTAACCATAGCCCAATAGTAACCAAAGCCCAATAGTAACCAAAGCCCAATAGTAACCATAGCCCAATAGTAACCAAAGCCCAATAGTAACCAAAGCCCAATAGTAACCATAGCCCAATAGTAACCATAGCCCAATAGTAACCAAAGCCCAATAGTAACCAAAGCCCAATAGTAACCATAGCCCAATAGTAACCATAGCCCAATAGTAACCATACCCCAATAGTAACCATTTAATTCACAAAATTCGTAAAAAATTTTTTGGGGAATTTTTTTCTGTTTGAAAAAAAAAAAAGTCATGCAAGACATCATGTGCTCGGGGTGGAGTTTCTAATCAGCAAAAGAAAGAAACCCACCGTTATCGGCGTTAAAGCAGTAAATGAACGGCGGGGTAGATTTAAAAACAAAAGCCTCATAAACGTTCACGCACCTACAGAGGATTTCCCAGATGATGATAAAGAAGAATTCTTTGAATCAGCCGAACGGGACCTCCATGCCTGACCTCAGTATGATGTAAAAATCATTCTAGGGGATATGAATGTAAAAATAGGTAGGAAGCCAGTATTAAGGCAGTTTATTGGCACCCAAAGCTTACACGAGAACATTTATGATAGTGGACACCGTGTCATAGAAATGGCAGCAAGCATTGCGTTGCGAGTACAAGGTTTGCGCGTAAAAATATCCACAAAGCCACCTAGGAATCTCCTGGTGAAGCCACTCGCAACCAGATTGACCACGGCCATAACCAGAACCTAATGACGGTACCAACGTACCGATGTGCCAACGTCGAATCAGACAACTATCACGAAATACTGCATCCGCGAATCAGATTCGAATCAACCCGGCTGCCCTTCGCCACGAAAAGACCAGAAACAACTAGGGTCAGACGATAGAAATCGCCCTTAATGGAGGGAGCGTAAGTCATGGGGCGGAGATGTCGAGCGTAGAAGAGAAATGGACACGCCTTAAGAATACTGGCAAAAGTACTGATGACTCCATCTTAGGCAGTAGTCGTAGAGCTTGGAAGGACTGGTTCGATGATGAATGTAAGCTAGAGATTGAACGTAGGAATGTTGCGTAGCGAGCAATGCAATAATATTAGGAACGCGGGCAAGCGAATATGAATATAAGAGCTCAGAAGATATGAAAAAACAGTTCACCGGCAAAAGAAAGCAGCCTAGGAGAAGAATCTAGTCCGTGATCTAGAACAGTACAGAGAGCGAAGATCGCACTAGGAGCAGCATTTCTGCCAAAGAGTCCGCGGTATGACGCAACATACACCGCGTTGCATATACTGCAAAGACAAAAAGGGTAATCTGAGTGCCGATCTTAGAGCTAGAACAGCTTGGGAACAGCATTTTCATTAGTTGCTTAATGGCCCGCTAACTGAGGAATTGGAGGCTCCACCAATGACCAAAAACCACACTATGCTGCCGCCACTAAGCATATACGAAGTTAGCAGAGCGATAAATCGGCTCAAAAATAATATAGCCTTGAATTGAGATAGTATCGCAGCGGAGCTGATTAAAACAGGAGGTCCCGCAATACATCCAGAAATTCATGAACTAATAGTGCAAATAAACTCACATGACTATGTAGGTTGATCATGACCAATGTTATAAGTCAATTAAAAATATTCGAATCACTATCAAGCCCATTCAACATCTATAACGGGCTCCGACAAGGGGATGGACGATGGCCTGCGTCCTGTTCAACCTGGCGTTGGAGAAAATGATCCGAAACTCTGACGTAGCGGCGAGAGGAACAATCCTCTATAAGTCCATTCAGATACTGGCTTACGCAGACGATATAGACATCGTTGGTAGAAACCAAAGAGCTGTACAGGAAGCTTTCATCCAGATAGAGCAGGCGGCACGAAATCTGGGGCTGCACATAAATGAGATTAAAACAAAGTACATGGTGGCCACGTCTGGGAGTAGAAGATCCAACATTGGTCCCTCAATTCAGATAGTGGAGCGCGAATTTGAAGCAGTGCAATCCTATAACTATCTCGGGTCAACTGTAGCAGCCGATAACAGCATGACACCAGAAATACGCACACTGTTGCTTAAAGCCAACAAAGCCTACTATAGTCTGTCAAGACTTTTCAAATCCAGGAACTTCACCATAACATTTAAGCTGCTGGTATACAAGACAATGGTCATACCAGTACTTACATATCCGAGACTTGGGTAATTAGCAAAAAGCATTCTGACCTCTTGGCCGCGTTCGAGAGAGAATTCTTACGGAGAATTGTTGACCCGTATATAAGGAAGGACGATTCCGGAGGGCTCAATAATGATGAGATCTACGAGCGACATCGTGAAGCTCCGGTGGGCAGGGAACCTAGCTCGTATGAAAGTAGAGGATCTTGCTCGGAAAGTCCTTTGCGGTAGGATTTAGGTAGGCTGGAAGGATGGCGTAGTTCAGGGCGCCCAGAGTTTAGGGATGCAAAACTGGACCCCGGTTGTAGATATAAATATGATGACGATGAAATAGGCCCGAAATTCAATTTTTTCTTCGTAATTTATCCAATAACATCTTTCAGTATTTGTCACGCATTCATATACACCCTGTATATAATATCCTTGAATGCATTTCTCCAAACAAAAACTCGGGTTGCAACTGAAGAGGAAACTGACGCCAATTGTCATCATTTACGTACGAGTGGCAGAGGATATATACATGTGGCAGATGATGATGCAAGAGGAGTCATCATTGCGTTTGGAACAAAAAAGGAAGTAGTTTTAGTCTGACATTGTTCTGCTTACAAGTCGGTTAAGTCACTCACACTCACAGAAGGCATTATCCAAAATAGGACACATCCATATGAGTAAGAAAGTGACTGTCACTGGATTATGAAAAGCAAATAATGATGTCCATTTCATTATTTTTTCTTTAATTTTCTCGACTTTGACGTCGTCATTGCTAAAACCACAAATAGCAACAAAACAACATTTCGTTTTACTGAATAAATTGAATCAGTGCACTATTTTGCTACACTAAAGCAAAACGAAAACATAGCAAAGAGTAGGGAGCGTTCAGTTTGGCTTCTAAATGAAAGGCGGCACCAGCCTGATTTCAGTTCAATGAGATCACTCAATAGTTTTCACTTTATGAAGGCCGTTTTATGAAGGCGTTGGTGGGGTGCGAGTACCTGATGTGGAGGAGGTCAGCAGGCAAGGCGAATGTGCTTTATCTATTTCTGCACAAAACTTCATTAACAATATGCCGCATCCATGTAGAGCAGCTACCCAGTCTCAATTATACTAAAATTGCGCAATAAAGTTTCGGCAAGGAGTACGCTATACGTATGAGTAGTGTGTGGTGTATGGGTAATAATATGCATATTTGGTGCACCCAAATGGGATACAAGAGAATGAGTGAACGCTAGGAACGGTATTACACATATTACCATGTTGGCCAACTGACCTGTTAACTCAGCCAACTAGAAAAGTTGTTGTTCGCAATATGCGGCCACAATGTTTTGTGGATAATCCCTTTGAATTTCACATATTGTCCCTTGAAGAACATTAATTAGAAGATAGTATGGGAAAAAGTGAAAAGGTCTTCGACTTGGATACAAGGGCATTAGTGGAATCACTAACCAAACAGGTTCCGTTAGCCAGAATGGTGCTAAAGCTTGAATTCAAGAAAAACTTTAAAGTCAAAATGAGCACCAAGAAGGAATTCAGATCTGAAATTGAATATCAGATACATCCAGGAGCCATAAAGTGGATGGATACGAATGGATCAAAGAAAGCAGAAGGCACGGGTGCGGGAGTCCATGGGCCAAGAACCAAGTACTCTGAAGCAATGGATCAGTACCCGAGTATATTCCAGGCAGAAGTACACTCCATCGAAAGATGTGGTAACTTTTTCTGGAAAGAAACTATGTGACGCAGGAAATAGCCATCATCACAGACAGCCAAGCTGCGCTAAAAGGCATAGATGCATTCCACATCTCGCCAAGACTGGTGGATGGGTGTAGGGCGAAGCTAAACAAACTTGGCGAAGGTACGCTTGTACTGGGTCACATGACACACTGGCATAGAAGGCAATGAAGCAGTGGATATGCTCGCTAACAAAGGAGCAGAAACTCCACTTGTAGGGCCAGAACCATTCTGTGGCATAGGGTACCTTATAATGCGGGGGAAGATACGCAGAATAAGTAAGGCAGCTGGTTCCGTAAGATGGAAAAATCTCCCAGGCCTACGACAAGCAGAGGAAATAATGGGGAACTATGACCCAACGAGGTCCCGCTCGATATTCGGACTTAGTAAAAGTAATGTATGAATCCTTATGGATTTCCTAACAAGACACTGTAGACTGAAGGGGCATCTAAAGAAATTAAAACAGGAAGAGGATGGCAGCTGCAGGCTATGTGGGGAAGCGGAGAAAAGCGTAGGCACCTTCTCACTGAACCCACACCATATCATTAATTTTTTAAGCCATTGGTATGAAGGGGGTGCTATAGGATCGGGAATGCACTGTCTCCATAGCACTAGTTAGGGGGAGCGCAATTGATCCACATGGGTCGCAGTGCTATTGGTAGATACCCCTTTTCATCATTATCATCATCATCACACCAGAAATGGTGGAAAAATTCACAAAATGGTATTGGATGACCGTCGACTGAAAGTGCGTGAGCTAGCAGATATGTCTGGCATTTGAAAAAGTGCTGTACATCGCATTTTGACTGATGATTTGGACATGAAAAATTATGAGAAGTGTTTCAGTCGAGTGTTTGGCGAAGTTTCACAGCAATAGGCCGAGTTCTTTGCGTCGATTCATAACCATGGATGAAACATGGGTCCAACACTTCACACCCAAGACGAAGGAACAGTCAAAACATTGGACTGAAAGGGGAGAATCGGCTCCATAGAAGGCGAAGGCGAAAGTGAAACTTCTTGATGTTGTGGTGCAAAAACCCTCTAGAGACTTATAAAAGACCCCAAAAGACCATCAAAAGACCCCCAAAAACCCCAAAAGAATCTTCAAAAGTCTTTTTCAAAAACTCCCCAAAATACCCGCAAAAGACCACTGAAGACACTCAACAGACCCTGCGCCATATGGCAGACACTGCGAGCTGAAAGATCTATTATATCTTAGGGTGTCTGTACTCTAAGAGATCTACCATCTCCCTAATGAATGATAGTAAATCCTTAGTAGCAGAATTTCTCAACTCCGCTGTCGAGGATATTTCCTTATGAAAGATGCGTCTTCTCAACCAAAGTAATGCTGAGCATTCAGAGAGAATGTGCTCGGATGACTCTTCATCTTCCGAGCGGAACCTATATTCTGTCTCTGAGCCCACACCAATTTTGTTCAGGTGACATCGCAAACCACAATAGCCAGTTAGAAAGCTCACCAGCATTGTAATGCTATCCATATTATAATTAAGGAAACCCCTGATTGCCTAATAATAGGTCTCACCATCATTGTGTACATCCAATGTACCATTTTGTGGGGACCGTACCCCAGAATTTCCATAGGAACATGTCTTTTTGTCTTTTTTCCAAACGCAAAATCCCCAGAACACAAATTTGGTGATTTCGAACTCAATCCACCTTAAATTTGGTCCAAATAATCGATTGAAAATTTAAGGCAAGTGAAGTTTTATATTACATTCTATTCGTTCCAATTATAACATCTGATAAAAGTTGATGTAAGTAGTTACCAAATTTTCCAATCAAGGAAGATGATCATATTGCCAATTACCGGATATTTCAGTTTAATTAACAAAAGTAAAACAAAAGCCCCGTCCCCCACCCGCTTCAACTCACCTGTTGTTGTTGAAATTTCTCTTGTTCTTCTTTCTTTTGTTCGGGGTCCATGAAGAATAACTCCTCGGTTGAACTACGTAACTCTAGGGCGCCTTCCTCACGAAAGCCCAAACCGATTGTTTCCTGTAGGGTGCCAGTGCCAACCTTGATGTGTATTAGTTTCAATCGTTTCAACACACAAATAAAATATTACGTACATACAAACAGAGCAAAAAATCACATATATATATGTGTGCATATTTATAGTGTACACAGGGTGCTATGGAGTTGTGTGAAAGGATGTCTCTGACGATTTATTTCCAAAAAAAAAAAAATTGTCTATTATGGTTTCCTTATTAGAATTAGGCCTAATAATATAATTGCCGTTGTTTGTCTGTTTGTTTGTTTGTCTGTATGGAAATAACGCGCAGTAGGTGGCGCTGGCCTCGATATATTCACGAAAATGTGTATGTATGGTCTGAGAGTGGCGCTGCGATAGTATACAAAAATTTATTGTAGAAAATGGCAACGGTAAAATGGTAAAAAAAACCATCCGTCATTTTAGACGGGTTGAGATATAAATATCTAACTAAAGAAATACACAAAAGTAAAGGCAAATCCAATCCCTATGCAATACGCTATAGATACTTGATCTGCGTCAAATAGTTCATGAGCGATTTTAGCTATGAACTCTCATCAGATATTAAACCCAGTAGCTCAATAAAAATGATAATGGGCAATGGAAAAATTTTTTGCTCTAAATTAATAGTCCCTTCAAATATTTTCACTTATTGAACTCCATAACACCCTGTATATAATATGTGAAAGTTTAGTTTATGCGATGGTGATGTGATATGATGTCATGTGTATGATGCAAACGATGGTGCAACAATTATTATTGGAAATTAAACGAAAAGTTGGACCAAAACTAAAAATAGAAAAATGAAGAAAAAAAATCTACAAACACACATATACCCACACAAATGAAAGAGTGTAACGAAGTTATTAAGGAATAAGGGTGAATATTTCAAAAAAAAATGTTAAACCTTCAAGATGCAGATTGATTTAAAAGGAACTTTTGTTGCTATTTTAAAGTAAGCACCGCACATTTGTTTATCGTTTTAAAAGGACCTTTATAAATTCTTTGGATCTGTTATTGGGCATAACAGACAAGGACTGAGGACGTGAAATCAGCCACTACTGATTCTGACGCATACACAATCGTTGATGCATGTAGCGTCATCTCGGAGAAATTCGGTTGCTCTTCTATTGGGAAGGCATTTAATGGTCTACTGATCCAGCAACACCGAGGTGGATTCATTAAAAAGAACTCGCTAGAGAGAAGGCAACTTAAACATGCTTTACGCATGGGCAACGATAAAGAGAGTGCTTGCTTGCTTGCTTTTGCCAAAGCCGACCCTTCAACTTCAGCATCCAGGGAGCTCCATAAGGGTGTTACAGGCGAACCTGCATCAGGCGAAAGGCGCAACCGCTACCATCAGCAAGCGGTTCGCGGTTCGCTTGTTCTTGGCAACCAAACGCCTTAGGTTATTAGCTGATACATAAAAGGTCTACGGAACGGGAGAAGTATGTTGATCTGTAAATGCATGGAGCCAGCGCTTAGGGCGACCCGCTTGATCGGCACGTTACGAACATCAACTGTCAACTATTCCAGAATTCATAACGAAAGACCTGATGGCCGTGCTGATTGAAGTTCCGATCGAGAGGGGAACACAGAACATCGTGTGTGCTTCTGCATATTTCCCCGGCGAGGACGACAAATTTCCGCCCTTGCTGATAGAGCACTGCCGGAACAGAAACCTACAGTATCCAAGCGTGTTACATGGAGGAAATGCCAGTAGCTGCACAAATCCATATAGCATTAGTTAAGGATCAGACAAACTGTGTAGGTGTATTAAAAAAGGCCGATGGCACCTATACATCGGATCGTGAGGATAGAATCAGAACCCTACTCCAGGTTCATTTTCCAGGTTCGTCTACCCGTGCACCATACATGTACCCGAACGCATCTGATCTAAGGGTCTGTATAACTAGAAGGATAAATAGTTTTTCACACCCCCATAGACGGAAGTGATTGTTTCATACATTATAATCTAGCTTTGAAAGTAGCCGTTATAAACACTAGTGAGTTAACATATAAAATACTTTTGTTATTAACTGCAGACACAGCGAACACACATTCCCAGAGTAATTTTGCATTGTGCATAACCGGCTTAGCAGAAAACCCGGTTTTGCTCGTGTGAAAAATAGCGTACATTACTCGCAGATTGCCCGTTAGATTGCCGCACTCGGCTACGGCCTCGAGCTTCAAGCTTCTAGCTCGAACGATAATCTCCCCTTTCCTCGCTCGTTATGTAATATACTATATCCGGTAAAATCTTCAGTCCTATAAGACTAACATCACTTGTCCTCGAAACCATGGAGAGGTTTATTGATACTCATATTAGAGCCCGGTTAGAATTGTCTACCCCTCAGTTCGCGTACAGGAAAGGCAAAAGCACAGAAGTTGCCATTCACTTTGAAGGAACTTTAGTTCAAAGGAAGTGGCCGTATGTGCCTTTCTCGATACTAAGAGCGCTTTCGATAACACTGGCTACGACTCTATTGCAAGGGCAATCAGAAGCAGGGGTATCGAAGACTCAAGCAATCACTGGATAAGGGCCATGCTTGAAAGTCGAGATATTATTTCCTACTCGTCATTGGTTATGCGGACGTTTTTGCGATTTTTATTAGTGGTAAGGACTGCACGACTATTACTAGTGTCATGCAAGGTGCTTTACTACACATTTTAGAATGGTGCAACAGAGAAGGACTTTCCATTAATCCTTGCAAAACCTTTCACGAAGAGAAGACTGGTCGATTGGAGACCTATCATCATCACCTATCGCCGGTCAGCCATCAGCAGAATGGGGCGAAAAACACAAAATGCTTCAGAATTGCAGGTACCGCCAATATCTCTGACTGGTGGAAGTACGATAAAACCTCCATGTGGTGGCCGCTGGCCGAATTGATCGGTTTAGGCCCTTCAAAGTAAGGTTGGCTCGAGGCTAATAACCTCGCCACATATTATTAGGAACCCCAAATCAGCCTTGGATACACTGATGAATGAAGACGACCACGGCAACGGAAACGGCTAAATGGTTCAAAAATTGTGATGCAAGACATCATGTGCTCAGGGTAGGGTTTTTAGTCAGCAAAAGAATTAAACCCACCATTATCGTCTTTGAAGCAGTAAATGAATGGCTATGCACCCTTTGCGTAGCAGGGCAGATTTAAAAACATAAGCCTCATAAACGTTCACGCACCTACTGAGGATTCCCCAGATGATGAAAAAGAAGAGTTCTTTCAATCCGTCGAACGGGAACTCCATTCCTGCACTCAGTATGATGTAAAAATCATTCTGGGGGATATGAATGCTAAAATAGATAGGGAGCCAGTATTCAGGCAGTACATTGGCACCCATAGCTTACACCAGAACAGTCATGACAACGGACAACGAATCATAGAGATGGCAGAATGCAATAATTTGGTCGTTGCGTGTGCAATGTTTGCAAGGTACAAGGTAAAAATATCC
The DNA here is from genome assembly GCA_947095585.1 of Nephrocerus scutellatus. Classification (NCBI taxonomy): domain Eukaryota; kingdom Metazoa; phylum Arthropoda; class Insecta; order Diptera; family Pipunculidae; genus Nephrocerus; species Nephrocerus scutellatus. The sequence continues at coordinate 114,082,953 of OX352763.1, forward strand.
ACGAAGCTACCTGGGTATCTCCTGATGGAGCCACTCGCAACCAGATAGACCGCCGAAGTAACCCGAACCTGATGACGGTACGAACGTACCGAGGTGCCAACGTCGGCTCGGACCACTATCTTGATGGTATGGTGCTCCGAGCGCGGATTCTTCTGGAAAGACTGCATCCGCGAATCATATTCGAGTCAACACGACTGCCCTTCGTCACGAAATGACCAGAAAGAACTGTGTTGCGTACCGAGCAATGCAACATCTCACAAAACGCGAATATGAATATTAAGAGCTCAAAGGATATGAAAAAACAATTCACAGGCGAAAGAAAGCAGCCTGGCAGAAGAATCTCGTCCGTGAACTAGAACAGTACAGAGAGCAAGGACCACACCCGGAACGAAAGTCACGGGTATGACGCAGTATACACCGCGTTGCACATACACTAAGCAATTCATGAACTAATAGTGTAAGAATGGGAGGAAGAAGCTATGCTAGAAGATTGGCGAAGAGTCATCCTGTGCCTTGTTGCTGTTGTTGAGTACCGCGTATAAGATTTTCTCCTCTATCCTACAAGACAGGATAGCCCCATACGCTAACGTCATTATTGGTCCCAGGTCCCAGGCTCATCCCAGGCAAATCAACAACTGATCAGATTTACACCCTTAGGCAGGTGATGGAAGAATGACTAGAGTTTCAAAACTCACTACACCATCTTTTTATAGAATTTAAAGCCGCCAATGATAGCATAGCCACACGAATATGTGGTTGATCATGACCAATATTATAAGGCGAGTAAAAATATTCGGATCACTATGAAGCCCATTCAACATCGATAACGGGGATGAACTGGCCTGCGTCATCTTCAACCTGGCGTTGGAGAAAGTGATCTCTGAATCTGACGTAATGGCGAGAGGAACAATCCTCTATAAGTCCATTCAGATACTGGCTTACGCAGACGATATTGACATCATTGGTAGAAACCAAAGAGCTGTACAGAAAGCTTTCATCCAGATCGAGCGGGCGGTACCAAATCTAGGGCTGCACATAAGTAAAAGCAAAACAAAGTAAATGTTGGGTATGTCTACGAGTAGAAGATCCCACATTAAGGAACCAAATTCAAATAGTGGAGCGCGATTTTGAACTTTATCTATCTCGAGTCAACTGTAGCAGCCGATAACAGCATGGAACCAGAAATACGCGCACGGTTGCTTAAAGCCAACAAAGCCTACTATAGTCTCACAAGACTCTTCAAATCCAGGAACACTTAACCATAACATCCAAGCTGCTGGTATAAAAGACTGTGGTCATACCAGTACTTACATATGGATCCGAGACTTGGGTGCTTATCAAAAAGCAATATGTCCTCTTAGCCGCGTTTGAGAAACAAACTCTTGCGCAGAATTCTAGGCCCTGTATGTGAGAAAGAACGATTCCGGAGACTCTATAATGATGAGATCTACGAGCGTTACCGCGACGTCGACAGGCTCCGGTAGGCAGGACACCTATTTCGTATTAGCGAAGAGGATCTTGCTCGGAAAGTCCTCAGCGGTAGGATTTATGGAACACGACAGCGAGGCTGGCCAAGCCTACGCTGGAAGAATGACGTAGACCAGGACGCCCAGAGTTAAGGGATGCAAAACTGGATGACATCGGCTCAAAATCGGGATCGATGGAGAGCCTTTTTGCGGCAGGTCAGTAGAGCCAAATACACACATATGATGATTGATTCAATCGATTGACTCTTCACTTGTCTGTTTCTCGAACAAAAAAAAACTGAATTGGGTGTAAGAGCTTGAACAGACAGATTTCGGATATCTGTTTTCGTAACATAACAGTCTATGTGAGTTAATTTAATTAATTCAATTCAATTCTTCTGATATAAAATTTAAGTTCACTGAATACCGAAGGGAAATAAGAGAATAATAATAGTAGTGGGCGCTGTGGCTCAGTGGAAATGAGCATGGCTACTGAGCAGGAGGTTCGTGGTTCGAATCCCAGTAACACCAAAAGTATTTATCACGGTGTTCCCACCTCTCGCGAATTGGTGACAATCGTTTCGAAAGTAAAATAACTTGTCACGGAAAGCTTCTCAATTCGCCGTTTGGATCCGGCCCTAAATTGTAGGTACCTTCCATTTGTGTCAAAAAATATACATGCACAACACAAATGGTCGCGAGAAGTTAGGCCTTGGCCCGCAACTGTCTGTCGCGCCGAATATTATTATTAAAAGAAGTGGGAGAGATAGGGATTGGCAAGGAGGAGCATCAAATTTCAAGCATTCCAAACTACCAATAAAGTTTAAAGAAAAAGAAGCAAATTGTTGAGTTATTTGTGCCATCATTACCTGTTCAAATACATTCTCCGGACTACTCTCGCGACTGTCCTCCTCTTGATGGGATGAACTTGAAGCGCGACTCAATTCGATGCGCGGTGTCGACGGTGTATGTAGTGTTACACTTTTTAATGGCGTTAACGGTCCACTGCTGATCAAAGTCGTATTAATTGTTGACGCCATCTTCAACGGCGGCGGTCGTTTACCACCAATCTCATAGAGTTTTTTCGATCCTGGCTGAGATAATGAAATACTCGGTTGTGGGGAATGATGATGTTGTTGATGATGACGGTGTGTATCTTTATCTCTGTTAGGACTTGTCATCGTTCCGTTCGGTTCATCGACAGTATCGACACCATTGCCGTTTCCAGCGTTGTTGTGAGAATCCATTATCTGCAGGGTGGATGGAGGATGTGACAAAAGGTACAAAATTGCGTTGAAATTAAATTAATTAGGTGTTAGGTGTTGTTTGTTGTAATCTCACATACACAGGCACACACAGCTTTTACACATTGGGGGGTTTTTTTAATTAGGCAACAACTTTTGAATGTTCTCTATTGTCGCCATGTCAGAGAAAAAAGGCTATTTATAAAGTCTTAAAAGTCCTTATTCATTTGTAGAGTGTTGACACCAAACATCAAGGTTTCAGTATTCGAAAGAATTGAACAAAAAAAAGACACACAAACAATAAACAAAAGGACTTATCAATACATCCTGGTGTCCACTCTTATACAGACGTTGGCATACATTTTGTTGTTGGCAGCTCAAGGAGTAAAACAGACTGAAGGAGCAAGAAGGAGTGGTATGGGTTACTACGTAAGAGTTTGCAGTCAGTACAACCTTGAAGTTATTGCACCATACAGTTACTGGGTTTTTCGACACCCACCCACCCTCACTGGAGCAATGTGTGTATTAATTTTTCACAAATTTTTTAATTAAAATTGATTTTTGGGGGCATCTAGGTACCCAATGTCCCATTTTACTGAAATTTTTTTTATCGATTCCTTACTGCACAAGGTATTTTCAATTTTAAGTAAATTTTTCTACGGGGAACCACTAAATTGTTTCATTGGAAAAAGTCCCTCCCTACAAATTATGAATACACACAGTTATTTGCACACTTTTGGGCGAATAGAAAACTTGTTTTTTCCAAATTAAATTAATTACCAAAAATAGTTGCGCACACTAATCGAATATTTTACTTGAAGTTATCTATAAAATTACATTTTACAAAGGCGAAGCAAACACTTGATTTTTTCGGGAAAATTCAATTAATTTCCTTTTTTCACAGTAAGCAAACAAAAACATACACACGCGCACGCACTGGGTAGCCAAACAAACAGCCAGTCAGTCAGACAGACAGACAGACAGTCTCACTAATAACTACTAACTGAACCACCGAGAACCAACAGACAGACGTCATCAGTGGTTGTTAATCGCCCAGCTGAAGCTGAATTTGGTAGCAGCAAACCAAAGCTTGTCGCTTGTACACCAGAGTGGCAAAGTATCAAAAAAGGAAGAAAGCGAGTGTTACCTACTGCAGTAGTCATATAGGTTTTCACGCTGGCGGAGCTTTTTGCAGCTTTTTCACAGCTGCCGTTCTGTCAGTTCAGTTCAGAGAGACGAGTACAGTTGAGTTGGTGTGCATGAATAAAGTTGCTACTTGCAGACTTTCCTTCTCCTATCCCATTCTCTCCACTCTCTCTCTATAGTATCAGTCACATGGTTGGAGTCTTGCCTTCATCTGTCATATTTTTTGATATGAGCATGCGTGATGTGTGTCGTTGCCACGTGACTTATGCCTCTTTCGATTTACTCTAACCATATCCGAATCCCTAGCATGGGTTTTCGTGGTGAATGCGTTGCAAATAGAACGCCAAAACAAAACCACTAAACCAACCAAAATGTCAAAAACAAACTGAGAAATAAGTCTGCTTGCTCTCTCTTCGCCATTTTGCTGAGTAAACAAAACCTTAAACATCGATTGCCGACGGATAGTTACAATGTCTGTTACAAAACTTTGGAAATAAAACGCAAAATCAAGTGGTACCACGGGTATAGTTTGCAATTAGAAAGTCAAATTAAAACCACGAGACAGAAATCTTAACTATACCCTGCAAATCGAAAGAGCTTTTAGTAAACTATCGGTTGTGTTGCGTGGTGGTTTGTGCATATATGCGAAAAGTTAAGGGTTGAATTTTGAATATCAAACTACTACTGGCTTTTACAATAATTATTCAGAGACTGAGAAAAAAAAAGAGAGTGAAGAGAGCTATATAAAGAGAGAAGAGCGAAATAAAGAAATAGAGAGATGCAAATGAGTTGCTAAAAACTTAGACAACAATTATGGTGTCTCGTTTGCTCGTTTTAAATTGAGGAACTTTACTTGATGGTCAAACTTTTATTATGCTCGTATTATATGAGCACGAATGTTTCTGGAGGCCATTATACGAATAAACGGGTCCCTAATTTGTATTATTCAATTTAATGTAAACTTTATGGTCTGTGTCTCTGTTAAAGTTTACAGGTTAAGAGCCACTCTGTGAGAGACTTAGTCAATTAGTAAATGGTTTGTGTCTCCGTTAAAATTCACAGTTTTGGAACCACTTTATGAGAGACTAAGTCAATTGTGCGTGAGGACGTAGTCAATTGGTTAATGGTTTGTGTCTCGGTTGAAATTCACAGTTTTGGAACCACTTTGTGCGTTATGACGTAGTCAATGGGTAAATGGTTTGTTTCACAGTTTTGGAACCACTCCGGTAGGGACTTAGTCAATTGTCCGTGAGGACGTAGTCAGTTAGTAAATTTTTTGTGTCCCGGTTAAAATTCACAGTTTGTTTATGACAATTAAATATAATAACACATAAAACAAACAATAACATATAAGCAGAAATAAATTAAGTATTTTTTGCACTCAGTCGATTTGGTGCCGTGACATAAGCCTAAGTTGCCTTATGATGCTTTCGCAAAGCAACGTAACATCTGGGATTAGAGAAGCGTACTCCGAAAACGCTCGCAAAGCAATATGGCAAGGCAAAGAGCCTTTGGACTTCCAACAAGGCGACATGATAGACCTAAGCGGAAAAACCGCTGCCGCCTTTTTGCCGAAGTATGCGGCAGCAAAAGTCATATCTACAAATATGAAGGAGTTGATATCGAAAAACTCCCCCGAACTTATAGAGGATAAACAGAAGACAGATGATAGCGATGATCGAGTCTGTCCAGGAACCAGCCAGGCTCCCAAAACGTCATCGACCATGGATCCCAAACCGATTTTAAGAGTCGTTGCTAAATCAACGACAATTAGCACCAAACCCTGAAGTCGAGCAGCACACTACCCAGACGATTAGGATGCCAGCCCAACCCACCTACCCACATTTGTGCAAGGAGATGTTTGCGTTTTTAATAACCCCACGGTAGGAAACGCCATAAATTCACCAGAAGAGCAATGGTCCACAATGCCACACCCATCTCAGAATTTGACATTTGAAAAATGTATTCAAAGCCATAGGTATCCTACTACCCTATCCTAGACTGTCTATTTTTATTTACTTTGAGTTAAAACAACATCATTTCAATTATTTAACATAACTGCTCGTAACAACAAAACATTAACAAACCCACCTCTCTGCCAACACTGTTGTTCTCCTTCATATCTTCAATTGCATTCGATCCATTTCCCAATGCTCTCAATCCACTGATGGTGTTGACACTTGCACAATGTGACGATGTATTATCCTCGAATGATTTCTCAAATGATGCAATTGGCGCTGGGCCAAGTCGTTTTTGTTTACGAGGATCCATTTTGCTGGAGCACTTGAATCTCTGTTTTTGCAGTTTTTGTTCGAATTAATCAATGCATTAGGAGTTGCTATGCAAACATTGTGAATAGCTCAAAATTTTAATTTTATTTTCAACGTTGATTGAGTGAATATCCTTTGGTTATTTCACATTCATATTGGCTTTGGCAACACAAGTAGTAGTTAAGTTTTACGATTCGGAACGCGATTAAATATATTAGGAAAATAGCTAGAAATATATTGAACTAAAGTACATAGCGAGGGAACACAGTCAATACACCTTTCAAAACTTAACGGTCGATTATAATAGAATTTCACTTGCATGGAATTGTGTCAAATGTCAACAAAATGCTTGCAAATGTTTACCAAATTGCCACGGAACAACCACAATCGTAAAGCTAGCAGCGCTGCTTACAGCGCATCATCTCATCAGCGCATACAGAACACAGTCATTATAAAATGATATGATCTGATGCCGCAATGTGGAAAAAAATTTGTATGGGAGAACCCCGATCCCGCTGCACGATCACTCTCAAATTTTAATAGAAGTTATTGTCATGTATATTCACATGTATGCAAAGTTTGAATAAAATCGGACTGTAGGAAGTATATTAAAAATTGATCACAAGATTCTGCCCACCAGCCAGCCAACCAGCGAAGTTTATATAGAGAATTTAAAAAGGCGTACCGTCATGTCTCTTTTCGTACCGACCAATCGCACTAACGTCACTTCTTTCTAAGGTCATGGAAACGCTGATTAACCGTCAGCTTATGTCAGTTGAATCACAAAAACTACTCAATGACCGCCAATATAACTTCCGTGGACCACGTTCTACTGGTGATCTTATGGAATATCGCCCCAAAAAGTTGGACCTGTCTGTTCACAAGTTCGGTAAAAGCAAAGTTGTAGCACTTGATTTTAAAAAAGCCATTTGATAGAGTTTGGCATTAAGCTCTTCTGTCTAAAGTGCGACGTATCCCTGCTTCAATGGTTTAGAGCTATCTTTCAAACCGTTCAATCCGAGTTGTGTTGGATGGTTCTTAGTCTGATATAAACCACATGAATGCGGGTGTCCCTCAGGGATGTGTTTTGTCTCCGACACTCTTATTTATTTGTATTAAGATCTTCTGTCTGTAACTTCTAATCCAATACATTCCTTCGCTGACGACACCACTCTTAGCTTCTCTGGGGAGTGTAGTGGGGAGAACACAATAAATTCGAATTAAAAGCATCCAAAACCCAATGCTGTCTTCTGTCGTTGAAGCGAAATAGTAACCTCCAGCCATTATCCATTAATGGCACTTTCATCGAGGAAAACGAAAAGCTTCATTGGAATGACTACATACTGCAAAAAATACTGCTAAGTGCCTTGGCTTCCTAACATGGTGCAAGGAATATTTCACTCGCTCTGATCTGACTACTATCTACAAGTTATTTATTCGCCCTTGAATATAACTGTCATGTATGGTCAGGTGCACCTAAGACCAGCGTGCATCTGCTTGACAGAATACAGAACCGTCCGATAAAACTTATCTGTGACGCAAACATAGCGACATTAAGAGATTCGCTCGAACACCGCAGAAACGTTTCCTGCTTTTCACTATTTTATCGCTTCTTCCACCAGCGGTGCTCAAAAGAAATAGCCAGTTTCATGCCACCTCTCCATGAATTCAACCGCCATACTCATGGCGCTCTAAATACTCGGCAATATACCATCAAGCCTTTCTTCGGACGTACAGTTAAGGTCAGATATTCGTTCTTCAGCCCTTCAACACGTATGTGGAGTAATTCGCCAAGCTCTGTTTTTTCTCATAACTACATACAATCCGCAGGCATTCAAAACACAAGCTCGCAAACATCTCCTTCTTTTTTCTCCCTAAACCTACGCTATACTAAGCCCTAGCATTATAAGGGTGCAAGCCCCTTTACAAAAAAATGTGCTGCAAGAGTACATGTGTTGAACCAAATTGTCCATGATATTTTACCATAAAACGAGTGATATCTCAGAAATTTCGCTATATTTGATACGTTGTCGTTTATTAAACCTTAAACGCTATAACAAGAGACAAATATTAGCCATCTGCGTTGTGTTAATTAAAGGCATTTTTAATAAAGTTAACTCCTCTGAGTTACGGGCTGACTTATTCCTTTTAATATTCCAGCTCGCGTTGATTTAGAACGAGTAACCTCTATTACACTCGATACAGAATTAATTACAACCTTAACGAACGAATCTCTAGGCGACTGTCATCGACCGCACCACAATTTTGTTAATTAGCAAGATTTTACTGCAATCAAAGATGAATTCAGGAGACAAATCCAGAATAAAGCTTTAATTTGTGGACAATTAAATTTATTTATTAAATTCTCTATATAAACTTCGCGTGCCCGTGTGTTTGTCTGTTTGTCGTGGAATCTTGTGATCAATTTTTAACCCACTTCCCAAAGCCCGATTTTATTGAAACTTTGCACACATGTGTATTTCCGGTGACAACACTTTCTATTAAAATTTGGAGACTCTCGGGCCTCAAGGTCAAGGGGTGCCTATATAATTTTTTTTAAAATTAACCCGCTTTTTTACTTTGCACGCATGTGTATCTTTCGATTAAGAATTTACATTAACATTTTATAGGTTCCTTTTTTTATAATACAATCCGGCAGCCATAAAGTGGTATACGGATGAATCAACAAAGAGAGCAGAAGACTTGTGCAGACGTCCATGGGCAACGAACCAAGTACTCAGAAGCAATGCAAAGCATATTCCAGGCAGAAGTACATGCCATCGAAAGATGTACCCACTTTAATATGGAACGGAGGTACATGAGACGGGAAATATCTATCATGGCAGATAAGCAAGATGTGCTAAGGGTCATTCATCACGTCAAGACTGGTGTAGAAAAATGTACAGGTAGGGCGAAGCTAAAGAGACTTGGCGATGTCAACAAGTAATGTTTGTATTGTGTGCCGGGGTAGAAACTCCGAACAATTTTGTGCCATAGGAAAGAGATACGCAGAAGGCATCTGCTTCTGTCAGACAGGAAAATCGCTCACGCCTACGACATTTTGGGAAGCTTTAACCCAAAGAGGTCTCAATCGATATTGGGTCTAAGCAGAAGTAATGTAAGAATCATTACGGGGATCCTAACAGGACATTGAAGTCTGAAGGGACACTTAAAGAAATTAAGAATAGAAGAGGGCGACAGTTGCAGTGTTTGTGGAGAAGTGGAGGAGAATCTACTAAACGAATGAGGAGCAACGATCTGACAGAAGAGAAACCCACTTAATCTCGAGTCTGCGCGACATTCACTGAACCCACTCCATATCACAAGGTTCCTAAGAGCCATTGGTATTTAGGTGGTGCGCTGCAGCGATCTTGTGAGGATGAAGGCCAATTTCTTTATGCAAAATTCGCCACAATGTGGACTGAGAGATTCCCAATTCGTGTGAACGACTGATTTGGCTTATTTTGAACTGAAGCACTTACGACTCCTATATTTGCGGTACTTCGACCGGTGCGTTGTCTCACTGGCACAGGAACATTCAATAGTGAATATGTTGACTGGAATTTATTCACTATAGCAGGCACAGCCCGTCTGTGGGGACGATTATTACGACCGAAAATTGGAGTAATCGATCTTAAAAGTGGGACCACCGATATACCATAACTCACTATTCGATATTTGTTGCCGATATAAGTCAATGGCAGAGTGGTCACTGGGTGGGGGTCAATGGGTATGATTTCAGTGGGTGTGAGTTCAGTGGGTGGGAGGTCAGTGGGCGGGAAGTCAGTGTGCGGGTGGTCAGTTGGGTTAGGTTCAGTGGGATAGGGCAACCGGGGAAACGCCAGGTATTTCCGCTTTTCCAAACGTTATTCGTTCATGAACTTAACTTAAACCATGAACTTAAAAATGTAAACCTTGACTGACGTTTTAACATCAGGATATCATAAAAAGGTTTAAGCGTGCGTTTGTATTAAAATGCAGAATTGTTGTGTCCCTATTGAAAAAAACCCTGTATTACCTTAAAGGTAAATTAATTAACAGCCCGTCGCCGTTTTTTCTGTTTCAGTATGAAAAGTTATTAGCAAGTCATTAACTTAGGTTAATAAATAAAAAGGCTCGTTTGTATTTTGTATTTACTCCTTTTTACTCGCAGTCACTACTTTTCCCACTTGCTGTAGTTTGATACTCTATAAGACACTCGAAGGCTTAGAGTCATATCAACTGCTAGGCAATTTCTTAAATCGCCTTAAAGTTACCAGCAATTACTTTCCAATGTAGCGGAAAATCATCGAGAACTGATGGGGGTGGTGGGGTCACTAGTCCGTCGCATTAGCCTCGTACCGAAACAATTGTTGCTACACCACAACAACGGACTTTTTATTACCCCTCGAGGCAAAAAGTATGCTCTTTGTTAAGCATACAGGTAGTTACGTGAGGGAAACACTCAGTTGCACCTTTAAAAGTAAAATCACCCCCCAAGGAATTTGTTTTGTTATCCTGTTTCTATTTGTATGAAATTAAGTCGTGTCCTTTGCCATGTATGCCTGTGGTTAGGTAACGCTTTGGTCTTAGTACCTCATCTACCCTTGAGGTGGTTAATTTTTTTCCCTAAGTTCAATTAGAACGAAAAGCAGACAGGATATGCAGCAGGATATCGAATGGATAGAACGTTGGAACTAACGACCGGGGACGGCTTTCAACTTTTTGGGGTCAATGGACAGAGTGCTGTGCAGACATTATGCATTGGCGGCATAATGGGGAGTGTGAACTGTCTGTGTATTAATATTGTTGTGCATATATTTGGTTAAGCATTTGGTTTGTTGATGCTGTTCGTCTAGTTTATTGGAAAATCCCCATTTAAGCCAATTTTTTTTTTAATTTTAACTGCTCGCTCATTACAATATATAAAGGTATTTTTTACATTGAAACAAATTATGTTCGATTGGGTGTCCCCCAAGGTTCTATATTTGCTGTTATTTTCTTGTTTCATCGGGGACCTCTGTTTCCTCAGCGGTAGCAACCCCTATTAATGAAAAAATTACGCCATCGCAAGCCGAGCGCTAACCAATTGTTTTAAAACAAGTCCCATCGAATTTGGACTAGTAGAAGCCGAGATATACAAAATTGCAAACTGACCAATGTAAATATAAACGTACAAATGTACACACGCTCGCTGGAAATTTTTTCATGTTCTCTGAATATAAGCTTCCCCCTTCGTGCTCGCAATAAATATGTGCACATTATCGGCTAGCTAGATTTGTCTATACTCCTCTGCACTCAAGTCAGTTTGCATACAGAAAAGGTTATAGCACTATCTTGTGAAGAAGATAGAAGGAACCTTCGTTCAAAGGAAGTTGCTCTGTATGCATTACTAGACGTCGAGGGTACATTCGATAAGACTGGCTACCACTCAATAGATTAGGGCCATATTCAAAAGACCAAAAGTTACTTCAGCCCCTCAGGAGGAGTATGCGTGTCTGTGACCGCAATTAAGGGTTGTCCCCAAGGTGGAGTCTTGTCCCCCCCTTTTGTGATCACTAGTCATCGACAGCCTTCTAGCCGATCTCTTTAGATAAGACAACCTCGCCGTTGGTAATGGGGAAGACTTGGCGTTTTTTGTTAGCGGTCAACACAGCACGTCCTAAAATGATACACTGATGGATGTAAACAACGATGATGAGGCCCATTATCACATACGCGTACGTCGTTTGGTGATCGAAATTTCTTCAACGGACAACGTCAAATAAGCTTCAGGAGCTTCCAAAGAATTGCCTGTCTCGATATCATTAGTGTCATGCGTTCCTGCTTGTTGTCCATCGAAGATATACATGCGTTTAAAATTTGAAGAAAATCGGGTACTTTTTTTTATAAAATTTGTATGGGTCTCCCCTGACCACGGCCCGATCACTACAAAATTTTTGCAAAAAGTGTTGTCCATCGGAGGCGTTTAAAATTTGAAGAAAATCGGGTAAATTTTGTAAAAAAAATTGTATGGGAGCCCAAGCCCGAGCGGCCCCAAATTTTAATAAAAAGTGTTGTCATGGGAAATACACATGTGTGCAAAGTTTGAATAAAATCGGGCTCTAGGAAGTGTGTTAAAAATTGGTAACAAGTTTTGCATTATCCCCGACACTATACTCAGGGAGTAATATTTCGGCAGGTTATTTGAGATACCAATATTGGTGTTCCGGCACTGGACGCTAGAGATCAGGTCTGGTTCACAGATGGACCGAAAATTGAATCCGGAGTTGGAGCTGGTGTCTTTGGACCCAACACCAAAGTCTCGGTATCAATGAGAATGAGCCCCGCGGTTTTCCAGGCTGAAATGCCAGCCAGCCTGCCATCGAGATCTGCGTTATGATAAACCTTAGTTAAGACATTGGGGGTGCCAGAATATATATCTTCTTCCACTAAGGACATACTATCCTTTATAAGGGAGGTAGTTCGTCTCTTAGATTAAACTCACCCTATGATGCAATAGATCTTTTAGTGTCAGCAGTGCCAGGCATATGGGCTAGAGTATTAATACAAAAAAATATCTGGTCACCTCTCGTCAATTCTTCGTATATTCTTTACAACTTTGAATTTGATATTAGCCAAACAACAAGCACAGACACATTCAAGAAAAAGTCTTTCAGTTTTATGCCTAGGGTTGCTGACGGAATCTTGCTAATTCCTTGAGAATCCTTAATTTTTTTTAATGGTTGAATAAATGCTTCAAATTATGATAGAAGTGAGCTTTAAACAAAAATCTGAAAAGGCATTTATCGATTTAGCCATGTTGTTCAGCCTGTCTAATTGTGTTAGAGAAACTTAAAATAGCGTCTACCCATTTCCATATTAATCAATGCTGTGTCGCCAAAATTAACCCCATCGACGTATTGCCTTTGGGTTTTGAGCAAAATGCAAACGTTGGTATCGATTTTCTTTTTCACTTCAGACTGAAGAAGTTCCAAAAAACAAACAGACGCTTTCTATTTATTTATTCAAATGAAGAACACAGGATGATCATTAACGGCAGAACGATTCAAACCAATTCTGAATAATGTCCCTCGAAGGACAAACATTAGAATGGAAATAAGGACACATATTTCCGGCGTTTGTTTAGCTGTTAACTGTGCCTGCGGTTAGCCTTCACCAAAAGCAAACTAATACAAAAGTTAACTTTTATTGTACGTTTCGTCCTTCAGATCGTTTTGTTAGGGAAACTAATTTATTACATGTTATGACTTCGTTGGACGTTTGGAGGTTAAACGGAGAACTTGTGATTTTATAAACATAACATTGCGTTAAATGAAGTACCTAAATGTGGTTAACATACATATTATACAATTAGGACCATCGAAGTGAGCAGAGTGTTAAAGCAATCTGATGTTCTACTGATACCTGTAAAGGTAAGGTATTTTTTAAAACTATTCATTACAGTATGAACAACCTAAATTGGACTCTAGAAGAGTTGTCATGATTTCCGTAATAATGCGCCTAATGGTAGTTATATAGATTTACCCAATCGAAATTATCGAAAGAATCAGCATTTTCGACCAATTGTAAATGTCACATAAAAGAGCGAAAATTATCGTTCTGGAATGTCATCAGAATAACGACATTTGTCATATGAGAATATGACATATGTTCCAGGGCAGTTTGATAAGTCAGAGAATTTTTGAATTTCCCGCAGAGTAACTTTAAATCAATATATATATGCTACCTAGTCCCAAAAAGTCCATATGGGACCTAGATAAGCTGGTTATCAGTTAAATGATGTGTAGCTTTCTTCTTACTATGACAGCTATGTCCCCAAAACCAGTTTTAGTAAACGTAAGGTTCTCTGGTGGAATGACCGGCTGGCCAATCTTAGAAAGAAAGTTAGAAAGCTTTTCAACCCTGCTCAACGCATGAAGAGCTACGACGAATATGTAGTCGCCCTTACGAAGTGTAACTCTGAATTGAGACGACCCAAACGGGCCAAAAAATGCTGTGAAAACATTGCCAGTAGCGGCACGAATCCACAAGGCACTCGTAGAGGATCAGACAAACTGTGTAAGCTTACTGAAGAAGACAGCTGGTAACTACACGTCGGACCGTGAGGACACAATTAGAATGCGGTTGGTCTACTTATGTCTCACATACACACCCTAATGCTCATAATCATAGCATTGACAGCAGGGTTAATAGTTTATCGGGAAAAATATTTAGTCCAGATAGGGTTAAATGGGCCGTAGGCTCCTTCAAAAACCATTCAAAGCACCCGGCGGAAATGACATTTCTCCAGTGCTCTTACAGAGGGCAATTGAGCTCATACTGCCGGGGTTGATTGCTTTATTTAGAACCAGCTACAACTGTGGCTACATTCCGTAAACCTGGAAAAGGGTTAAAGTTATCTTTATCCCCAAACCAGGCAATATGCCTAAGGAGCTGCCTAAGTCATACAGACATATAAGTTAACATCATTTGTCCCCAAAAGTATTGAGAGACTTATTGATGTTCATATTAGAACCTGGCTAGATACGTCTAACCCTCTACAGTCAAGTCAGTTCGCATACAGGAAAGGTAAAAGCCCTTCACTATCTAGCTTAAAGATAGAAGTGACGCTCCATGTGCTCTGTGTGCTTGACATAGCTTTTTCCTTGACATTGATGGTGCTTTCGATAACACTGGCTATGACTCAATAACATGAGCAATGAGTAACAGAGGTATCGAGGGCTCAACTAACCAATGGATAAGGATACTTTCTGCTCAGAGGGAGTATCTGTGTCGGTGACTGCAACTAAGGGCTCATTCGTAGAGTGGGACGAACCCGGCTTTCCCAGCTTTCGCCATTAAGCATGCTCTTGAACTATTCCTATTTAGCGATCCTCTCTTCGAGAGTAAACCATAACCCCCCGCGTTGCATCCCCATCGTATTTCGGCTGCAATTCAGCACACGAAATTCACTTTTTTCCATTTTCGTTAAAATAACGAAGTTGTCTGCTTTCAATGGCTGTCAAACACAAACTAAATGACGCAGCGTGTTCAAAATGACATAATGACAGTAATGATGACAGTAGCCTATTAATAGATTGACAGGAGCTGTGTTGCATTTAAAGTATTTTTTTAAGTCAAAACCCTAGTCCGATTGGCTGATACTGCGACCTAAAAATATATATTGTATTGTAGCGTGTAACTAATCTAAGAGACTTACTACCTTCATAATGAAAATAAGTATATATGTCCTTAGTGGCAGAATTACGCAGATCTGCTGACGAACATAATGCCTTGCGTCAAATATGTCTCCCTAACCAGATCAAACCTGGACAGTCACAAAGGATGTGCCCTGTTTCGTCCTCCTCCAAGCAGAACCTACATTCCGTGTTTGAGCTCAGATTAATCTGACAAAAGTATGAAAACCACCGTTATCTGCTTTAAAGCAATAAATTAACGACTATGTACCCTTGGCGTACATGACAAATTTAAAAACAAAAGCCACCACATAAACATTGGCGCACCTACAGAGGATTCTAATTTTTGCTGTCAAAAAATGTTTTGTGAAAGTCGGAAAAGTCATTTTGTACGAACTGGAGGGGTGAGTCGATTGAACGCGAGTGTATATACTCTGAAAGGTTCCCTGCGGTCCGAGTGCAATAATTGCCATAATCCTCACAAAATTCACTTAAAATCAATTCAATTCGATTTCATCCTAGAGTGTCATATGTCTGTCCAATGTCCATAGTTGCTGTTTCGATGTTAATCCATTTTTAGTTGAGTATTAGTGCGTTTTTACCAAGAAACACCAGCAAAGCGTACCACAGAATGGTGTCACTTTAGGTAATTATGTGTTTGTCTGTCTGTTTTCATTGTGGCTTTCAATGCTTGACACCAATAGCCTACGACAACCCGATAAGGGGCATTTCAACACATTATGTATAAGACACTCCTACACAGAAATCGCTTAATACACTAAAACAATTAGGGCCTAAACAATCCCTTGTTTCTTGGTATAGGACTGTAGGTATTTCGCAGTATTCGGTTCCGTTTCACGATGTGTATGCAATCGCGAAACTTACTGATCCCATCAGCCAAGTCGTCTGCCTACCAGTGCCGTGCCGTAGCAGGCTAGTGGGCGGCGGAGGGTTCAATATTCACTAAACGTTAAGCGCCCACCGCAGAGGGGCACTTATTGTTCGATTTTTTAAATGAGAACATCATTAGGTATCGCTGAAAGGTTTCAGTATTGCGTACTGTTAGTGCACCCTAACTTCCACTTCAATACACAAACAGAAGGGAATACACGATACGAGTTAGAGGTTAGCATGTCAAATGCCGGCCGGTAGAGATAGCTATGGAAACGTCAAAGAAACATTCAGTGACGTTTTCACAAAATTTCTAAATTGGATTGATTATGTAATTATTTGACGAGAGGTTTCCAAATTTTCTTTTTGTTTTGCGGCGTAATAAAGATGGCTATGACTGTTATTTATTTCTTAATCCAGGATTTGACTGTAGTTGCCATTGCATATAAAAAGGGAAAAAAATCGCACTGCACACAAAATTAATTATATACTTTTAGGATCGATGTGTGCTTCCCGACAAACGACACCGCACAATTTTTAACCGCACGAACTTCACTATACTTAACAGTTAATATATTTCACTTTTTGAACTACAAACTGAATTCTAACTTCTATTGCTAACGCTTCCATTCGACTTGAATATCAGTCAAATACTGAATAACACTGTCTAGAAGCCAACCATCGTTGGGGATGCAAAATAGAATTCGGTTGCAATCGTCTGTGGGGAAGCGAATAAGGGTCGTTGTTCGGATTGTCAAATAATGTTGCATTCATTCAACATCAGATATTCAGTGTTATCAACCTATGGGATTTTTTTTTACCCGATTGTCAGCATTAAAGTATTTAGTTGATGTGTGACTTTCTTATATGATCGAGGGTGAAAAGTACCGAAACTTAGCAGGAGTTGTAGTTACTAATTAAATTTAATTCCATTTTTTGTAAATGTCTTCCTTTAAAAGACAACTGTCCAATATTCAGTCAGTTGTGTAATATGGTTGAGATTTTAAGGCTCAACTATAATGGACTTGAGTGAAATTCACATAGCTGATGTGATCGACTCATTATATGCTGTGGGTTTCGTCAAATATCCGTTAACTTACATGGGTGTAAGCAAGGTGTCAATGAAGTGAGACATTCGGTACGGAAATTTGACAGCTGACAGATATTGTTTGGTGCTCCGATAAGTTTCAGTTTTTTTTAGACCCGTTTGGTGGCATTGGAGTCTAGATATTTACGAAATGTTGTGTTTATGGTTGGATTTGATTCATACTCACACCATATTATAATTTTAGGTCGTTTTGGACTCGTTAGGTGGCGCTGGAGTTGAGATATTTACGAAAATTTGTGTTTATGTTTGGATTTAGTTCATATTCACACCATATCTTCGTTTGGTGCTCCGATAAGTTTAAGTTTTTTCGACCCGTTAGGTGGCGCTGGAGTCGAGCTATTTACGAAAATTTGTGTTTATGTTTGGATTTGGTTCATATTCACACCATATGTTCGTTTGGTGCTCCGATAAGTTTCAGTTTTTTTGTCGCCCTGTAGGTGGCGCTGGAGGCGAGATATTTACGAAAATTTGTGTTTATGTTTGGATTTAGTTCATATTCACACCATATGTTCGTTTGGTGCTCCGATAAGTTTAAGTTTTTTCGACCCGTTAGGTGGCGCTGGAGTCGAGCTATTTACGAATAGTTGTGTTTATGGTTGGACTTGGTTCATATTCACACTATATGTTCGTTTGGTGCTCCGATGAAAAATGTAAATGGTTAGGTGGTAGAAAAAAGATTCCGTCATTTTTGACGGGCTCTCACCTAGACGTACTTAAGACTGATTTTCCTGTTGAATTTTTACACGCACAATGTCCCTTGGGAATGCCGCCACATATACTGATATTGAAAGTTGGTGCATTTATCATGCTTCTTCGAAATCTTAACCCAAAAAAGGGTTTATTAAATGGAACTCGATTAATAGTCAGGAATCTTAATCGAAACTTTATAAAAGCAGAAATTATCACAGGGAGTAATAAGGGTGAAGAAATTTGCATTCTTAGAATTGATTTGAAGGCAAGCGCAAGTACGTTACCATTCAAAGAATGAAGCGTCGCAAATTTCCATTGATGTTGGTTTTTGCAATGGGAGCCTCCCGACCCCGCGGCCCGATTACTCTCAAATTTAAATAAAAAGTATTATCACCGGAAATATACATGTGTGCACAATTTCAATAAAATCGTCTTTTGGGAAGTGGGTTAAAAATGTGTCACAAGATCTGACCAGCCAGCAAGTCCGCCAGCCACGGGCACGCGAAGTGAATATAGAGAAATAAAAATAAAAATTGTCAAGGAGATTTACTTGGCCCCTGACATTGAGCTGCTCACAAAATGTCAGCCCTCTAGGTCATGCGAAAGGGGGTTAAAAAGAAGCTCAAAAAACGAGAAAATTGCGGCATTTCCAACCATCACACGCGCAACATGCGAAACGCGGCACACATCACACGCGGAATGAAAAAAATGCTATTTAGGATTTAGATACTCACAAAATTTCAGTTCTCTAGGTCGTATGGAAGGTGCTTACAAAGGACCTCAAAGAAGACGACAAAAAGAATTTCAACCCATCAGACGCGTCACTAGCGAAACGCGTAACACGTGCCACACGCACCACACGCGAAAATTCTATTTGGGACTTAGGCACTCATAAAATTTCAGCTCTCCAGTCGTGTGGAAAGTGGTTAAAAAAGGCACTCAAAGTATTCGAAAATACAGTCAGGTCAAGTTAAATAAAGGATTTTAAAAAGGTATGCACTTAAAAAAAGAATATCAGTCCTGATTTTAAAAGACTTCTTCACTCCTTCCATCTCCCTCGATCGGTGATCCTGACGAGGCTAATCTCCACACAATATCGACCTGTTGCTTGCAAAGCAGAGACACGCGCTGAAATTACCCAGTATTTGGAGAAGGAAAATTGAGTACTAACTGCGGATATGAGTCACTTCGTGCATGGAAACTAAAGTTTTGATGAACTTCAGCATTAAAGCGGTGAAACCGCGATTTCATATAGGGTTGACACAAAATTACTCTAAAATTCCTATCCAAACAAATTTTTCAACAGCGCTAAGAACAAAATATCCCCTTTAGGGAAATTCTTCTTCGCATCTTGGGATATTTCAACTCTTTTTGGAAAGCCTTATACTTTTTTAAACTCTATGCGAGTATGGAAAGGGTGATTATCATAGCAAATGTGTTCGTTGGTTCGTTGTGGTTTGAATCGAACATCCCATAAAATTTTGTTCAAATGCACATTAACGCGAAATTTCAACTTGGCTCTTTGTCAACAAGATAAGTCGACTTTTTTTTGGTGTTCAGCCAAAGAAAGTGCACTGTATCTATGCATATGGTATACAAAGTATCTTCCAAATAAAAAACAGTAAAAATGTGCAACAAAAGAAAATGGAATAGACAAACATCCCACAATATTCCATTGAAGCGGGTTATCGCCCGCCCGTGTGGGTGAGTAATCTCATAATGTGTGGTAACTGACTCACTTACTATACTGCGATGTCAATGGTTTGAAATGACGCGACGGCGCACTTTCTATATGTGCTGCATAGTATACGACGAGCACAGCATGTACAGTGACTAGTGAGTTGTAAAAAGTGCCGGTTATTTGACTGCCTACTCCAGGCGAGATGTTTTCACTGTCGGTATCGGCCAACGGTTGGGGTGGGTCTTCTTCCCAAGCTCTGTTAGATGACAACTTATTGATTACATGATGCAACGACGTGATACTAGCCACGACGCAGCTGAACTCAGTTGGAACTTAAGAATTCGATTTGAGTTCGTTGTCGTTTGGTTGTTCTCTAGTGTAATTCTTTAATCGATAGATGTATCTACGAGTACGTTAGAATCCAAAAAAAAAAAATACTCTTTGGCCCATATATTCCACCATATCGAACGATACACCCGAATGGGTTTGCTCAGATGGAGAAGGGAGGAGGAATTCGTCATCATTTTCTCCTTTTGGCATTTGCATTGTATGAGTTTTTATGAGGCAGCATTTCACAATGAAGTCATTCATGCATTGCATACTCTCTCACACTGTGACAATGGGAAAGTATTTCTAAGTACTCGTAGTACCGGACGTGTATGAATAGAACAAAGGACATACTAAAAATCGACCCATTCAAGTACAAGTAGTCTTCTTCGATGACTAATCAGCTTATCTGATTCTCCAAATCTCTAATTAATTCATAATCGTACAACAATAGTCGAGGATATTTTTGTGTTTTGATATATAGATATGAGAACATTTGGGATAACCCTAAGGGTAAGAAATCGGTGAGAAAAATGGCTAAAAGTCTTAATCAGTCGAGTTTTTCAAAAACTTAAAGTTACTCGGACCAATATCTTGTTGGTATGGTGGTCTGAGTTAGAATCAACTCGGCAACAACGGCTGTCCTTCGCAAGAGACCAGACACAACTACGGTTAAGCCATAGAACTCATCCTAAATGAACTATCTTGTAAAGAAGATTGAAGGAGCTTTTCGTTCCAAGGAAGTGGCCCTGTGTGCCTTTCTCGATATTGAGGGCGCTTTCGATAACACTGGCTACGACTCTATTGCAAGGGCAATCAGTAGCAGGGGTATCGATCGAAGACTCGACCAATCATTGGATAAGGGATATGCTTGAAAGTCGATATTTAATTTCCATCTCGGGAGGAGTGTCTGTGACTGCAGTTAAGGGATGTCCCAGGAGGAGAAGTGCTTTCTCTCTCCCCTCCTATTATCACAAGTCATTGACAATCTTCTTGTCGATCTTCACAGATCAGGCTAAATCGCCATTGGTTATGCGGACGATTTGGCTATTTTTATTAGTGGTAACTATAGTGTCAGGCAAGGTGCTGTACTTGTGAGAAACAAAATTCTTGTGGCTGAATTTTGTTCCCACAAAACATGCCATATACCCTGCACCCTGTGCACCCACGCAGTGCAGCCAACAAACGGATATGAAGGTAAAATGACAACAGCAACATCACGTCACCGGACTGGCCAATCACATCGCAGCACGTGACTTAAAGATTTTGCAACGGAAAATGGTATAAAAGGGCGAGCACGCAGGCGATCGCTCTCTTAGTCACTTATTAGTTGCCATTGCGCTGTCGGGATCACGCCTCGGTAAGTGCTTATTAATCTAACCGACGTCTTTTTCATATCGTTGCCGACGTCGTCAACTGCATTCATCAATTCTTGCCGTCGTACAACATAACATCGCTGTGTGGTTGCCCCGCAGGTTGTTACGCTGGCACATCACAGCATATCGTTGCCGACATCGTCAACTGCAGCCGTAACTATCCTCTCCGTCGCATGGACTTTTCAGGATTCACTCTTGTCTCAGGTTCGCACATCGCTTTGGGCGCACGATCGTCTCAAGCTCACGCTCACGCATCGCTCAGGATTCACGCTTGTATCAGGCTTACGCTTACGTATCGCCTTGGGCGCACGCTCGTCTCAAGCTCACGCTCACGCATCGCTCAGGATTCACGCTTGTCTCAGGCTAACGCCCACGCATTGCTGAGGATTTACGCTCGTCTCAGGCTCCCGCCCGTACACCACTAAGGATTTACGCTCGTCTCAGGCGCACACCCACGCATCACTCAGGATTTACGCTCGCCTCAGGCTCACGCCCACAAATCGCTCGGGATCTACGCTCGTCTCAGGCTAACCCCAGCGTATCGCTCAGGATTGACGCTCGTCTCAGGCTCCCGCCGGTACACCGCTCAGGATTTACGCTCGTCTCAGGCTCACGCCCACAAATCGCTCGGAATTTAAGCTCGTCTCACGCTCCCGCTCACGTATCGCTCATGCTATCGCATCGGTAAACCTAATGTATTGGATAGCAAGTAATAACAAAAATAAAGAAAATTATTCGAAGAGTAACCAAATAAAAATTTTATTGTAACTACCCCTTTCGTCTGAACCCTGGTCACGCTGAGTTTACCCCGTCTGGAAAAACTCCGTTACATACTACACGTTATAGAATGGTGCTTGCAAAACCGTCCTAGTGCTTTTCATGAGAAGAAGACTGGTCATGTGGGACCTATTATCATCAAAGGCACCACTTTAGATTATTCCAGTGAAGTTAAATGTCTCGGCATCATCCTTAATAAACAGCTAAGCTCGAATTCTCATATCAAGTCCGTCATCGAACGCGCTAATGGGCCTTGTGAGCCATTAGACGCCTATACGGCATAACTTGGGGTCTAAAGTTATACATTGGATGTACACAATGATGTTGAGAATATCGTTCGGTGGCCGAAAGTCATTGAACGGACAACGGCAACTAAGCTTCAGAAGCTACAAAGAGCTGCCTGTCTAGGTATAACAAGTGCTATGCGCACCTGCCATACGACTACATTAGAAGATGTTGTAGGGCTTTCACCCTTACACATCTTCATCAGTAAGATCAGTAAGAAAATTCTTGACTCAACTCCTGAAAGAGACATGTTCTGTACTATCCCCGCCATTATATTCAGGGAGCACTGTTTCGGAAGGAAATTTGAGATAGAAATATTAGACCGGGTAAAATGCGCGCCGTGGCTCAGTGGTAAAGCACATGGCTGCTGCGCAGGAGGTTCAGGCTGGAATCCCAGCAACACCAAAAGTATTTTTCACGGTGTCCCACCTCTCGCGAATGGGTGATAAACGTTCCGAGAGTAATACCTTGTCACGGAAAGCTTCTCAATTCGCCGTTCGGATCCGGCCTTAAATTGTAGGTCCCTTCCATTTGTGTCCAAAAATTAACATGTGCAGCACAAATGGTCGCGAGAAGTTAGGCCTTGGACCGCAATGGTCTGTCGCGCCAAATATTATTATTAAAATGCGCTAGTTCACAGATGGATCGAATATGGAAACTGTAGTTGGAGCTGGTGTCTTTGGACCCAACACCAAAGTCTCGATACCAATGGGAAAAAGTCGCTCGGTTTTCCATGCGAAACTCCATGCCATTGAGATCTGCGCCGGGATTAACCTTAATAAAGGAATTAAAGCACTTAAAGCGCTGTCGTCCAATTTAATGGACTCAATATCAGTCACAGCCTGTTACGATGCACCGCAATCTCTTGCCAGACACAACAAAGTCAAACTCGGTTGGGTACCTAGTGATCAGGGAATTCCAAGGAACGAATCTGTAGACGAACTAGCTAGGGCTGGCTCAGAATCTGCGTTTATAGGACCTGAACCCAGCTGTGGTGTCAATTGGGCTGCCGCCAAAGCTCTGATAAGTTGTTGGGAAGACAAACTTCGTCTGGCCCACTGGGAAAGCGTCCCGGGGCTTAGACAATCCAAACAATTAATCAGGGCCTTTTCCGGTGAGGAAATCCTTAACTTTGATAGGGTTAGCATTAGAAAGTTGGTGAGTTGGTAACAGGTCATTGTGGCTTGAGATATCACCTTAACAAAATTGGTGTGGGCTCAGAGACAGAATGTGGGTTCTGCTTGGGGGATGATGAGTCATCCGAGCACATTCTCTCTGTGAATGCCCAGCATTACTTTGGTTGTGGAGATGCATCTTTCACAAGGAAATATGCTCGACGGCGGAGTTGAAAAATTCCCCCACTTAGGATGTACTATCGTTCATTATGGTGGTGGTACGTTTCTTATAACAAAAAAACCCTATTGTATCTCTCTCAGGTGGTAGTGTCTGTCATATGGGCTAGGGTAGAAATAAAAAAATTGAAGCTGTCTGGTTTATAAACGAACGAGAAATTAGGTGATACAATACAATGTATGGATGAGCCTAGAGGCGATAAAACATTGACTGAGTATTTATCAGGATGAGAGGTAAGGAACAAAGTCTAGGGTTTTGGAGGAATGCTGGTATTCTTTTGGGCTAATTTACAAGCTGAGTAAGGTTATTAAACTCAGCGGATGTCCGACCAGTATGAAATTGAATTGAAATCGTCCGGAATAACGATTTTAGTGTGAGGATATTTTGTGACAAATCTTGAAATTGAATCTGACAGTGCTTCAACCTCGTTTTGAGATGAATTACTGTCTACGCTGGGTCTGCTATATAAATAAAGCAGTTTCGCTTTTGTACCTTCACCTTAAGATGAAATTTAATTTCGAATTCTGTTTGTCCGCTGGTTCAATTGATCTGGAACTTGATTCAAGTCAAGATTTATGCATCCTGCCTATTATTTACGTTGATTCCCCATTTGGTCATAAGTACTAAACGTCAATGTCTTTATCAGTTGGATAGCCGCTTTTCACATTACTTTGTCCTCATAAAAACCTTGCATGTGACTTTCCATATGACTACACCCACTTAAATGCCACCAAATAATTCATGGCCTGTCTGGATTTTTTTTTAATTTTTCCATTTGCATTTTTTACCCTAAAGTGGATCCGATCCCACTTGAGAATTCGCCGGCAAAGGGCAAACAGCCATAATTATGTACTAACCAGTCCCCTATTTTTATCTTTTTTCAGCTTTCCATATGACTCCTTGTAATGAGATTCTAGACCGGAATGAAAGTGCAGCCGTGAATCCAATAACGTTTTCATAATTAAAACCCACAAGAGGGACTTCTGCATTAAAGGTTTGTTTGCATTTTACCATTTAACCAAAATACCAACCCTAGCTTTTGTTTGAATTGTGTATGGAAATCCATCAACCCATCATGTGTTCGTCGAAAGTATACGTCAGCCACAATAGAGCTTCTCTGGCGTAAGTAATTTTTTTTAACAGAATGCAAAATTGTTCAAAGGAGCATGAAAACTTCGCTTCCGCTCAGTCCCTTGTGCCACCATCGCAAGTATGTGGTGGGTAGGTGTATTTGCATGTGTAAGATTTTTATCGGAAACGACGATAGTCATTTATCAGAGTCGTCAAAAGGGAGTAACTGCTGAAATCGGTTAAACGAGTTAAATTGTCTTAAGAATCTCACTCAATGCAGTTTTTCCAACCTTCAGGGTCTCCAAAATTTTCCACAAATAAATGCCGAATTAAAAAATCTGGGAGTCAGGTGGGAAACCACACACACCTGAAACGTACCCTCACTGCATACAGCTTGAGCTGCACAGCAGTTAGTCAATGCCTTGTCCAAATATAATACTGACATAACAGCAATCCAGCAGATGCGGTGGACGGGGAATGGTATCCTACAAAAATCAGAATATGACATACATTACAGCTGTCATGCAAGACACCATGTGCTCGAGGTGGGGTTTCTAGTTAGCAAGAGAATAAAACCCACCGTTATCGGCTTTAAAGCAGTTAGTGAACGGCTATGCACCCTTCGCGTACGGGGCAGATTTTAAAACATAAGCCTCATAACCGTTCACGCACCAAAATAAGACTCCCCAGATGATAAAAAAGAAGAATTCTTTGAATCATTCTGGGGGATATGAATGCTAACGCAAGAGCTTCCCGTACAGTTCTTGGCTCTTTCTACCAACGATATCAATATCGTCTGCGTAAGCCAGTATCTGACTGGACTTATACAGGATTGTTCATCTCGCCATTACGTCAGAGTCTCGGATCGCTTTCTCCAGCGCCAGGTTGAAGAGGATGCAGGCCAGTCCATCATCTTGTTGGAGCCTGTTATAGATGTTGAATGGGCTTGATAGTGATCCGGATGTTTTTTTTTTTGGCTAATAACATTGGTCATGGCGTCATGGTCAACCTATATAGTCCTGTCAGTTTATTTAGGATGCCGAATTCTCATGGCTTTATAAAGTTTTACTCTGGCTATGCTATCATAGGCGGCTTCAAAGTCTGGTCTGGCTATGATTTTATAGGCGGCTTTAAAGTCCATAAAAAGATGGTATTGTGAGTTTTGAAACTCTAGACATTTTTCCATCACCTGCCTAAGGGTGTAAATCTGATCAGTTGTTGATTTGCCTGGGATGAAGCCACACTGGTATGGACCAATGATGACTTTGGCGTATGGGGCTACCCTGTCTTGAAGGATAGAGGAGAAAATCTTATACGCGGTACTCAACAACGTTATACCACGATAATTGCTTCATTTTGTGATATCTCCCTTCTTATGTATGGGGCACAGGATGCCTCTTCGCCAGTCTTCTGGCATCGCTTATTCCTCCCATACTTGCACTATTATTAATGTGGGGCCTCCTATTATTATTAATTACGCTGGGATCCCATCTGATCCCAGAGCCTTATTATTTTTGAGCCGATTTATCGCTCTGCTTACTTCGTCTATAATTGGTGGCAGCAGCATAGTATGGTCTTCGGTCATTGGTTGAGCCGCCAACTCCTCAGTTAACTGCCCATTTAGCAACTTATGAAAGTGCTCTTCCCATCGCTCTAAGATGCCTTTAATATTGGCGATCAGATTACCCTCTTTGTCCTTGCAGTATGTGCAACGCGGTGTATATTGCGTCATACCGCGGACTCTGGTAGAACTTTCGAACTTGCTCTCGGTAACTGTTCAAGTTCACGGACGAGATTCTTCTCCCAGGCTGCCTTCTTTCGCCGGTGAACTGTTTTATCATATCTTCTGAGCTCTTTGTATTCATCTTCGCGTGCCCGCGTTCTATGAGATTGTTGCATTGCTCGGTACGCAACATTCTTACGTTCATTCGCTAGCTTACATACGTCATCGAACCAGTCGTTCCGATCTCTACGACTACTGCCTAAGAGGGAGTCAGCAGTACTTATGACAGTATTTTTAAGGCCGGTCCATTTCTCTTCTACGCCCGGCATCTCAGCCCCAGGATTTACTCTTCCTGCATTTAGGGCGAGTCCTATCACTTGACCGTAGTTGTTTCTGGTCTCTTCGTTGCGAAGAGCAGCCGATGGGATTTAATCGATTTTTTCAAAGATAGAATTTCTTCTGATCAGAGCTTACCAGTTCGCATTTTTTAATTCTTTGCTGTATAGTGTTAGTGTCTCCTAATGATGTATTCTTATAACAGAGATATTGTGTAGTTGCATATAAGATACAGAGAGCAACATTGTTGTTTTCAACAACAAAGTAGTCGACAAAATCCACCAACACGGGATTCACTATAAACTTTCCTCTTCTTTGAAAGAGAGATAACGACCAAAACTCACTAAAAACGCAAAAAAAACAACAACAAAATTTTTCATTTATATTCTCTTATAACCAAAATATGCGTCTAAAAGTAATCCACTATAAATGCTGAAAAATAAAAACACATGCGAAGCGCTGCCTGCTTTGTGGTTTAAATCGTAAAGCAGCGTTGCACAGAAGCACGGTTATTATACTCGTAGTATGGCGTGATCTGATGTCGCTATATGACATGATTGTTAAAATTTTTGTATGGGAGCCCCCAGACCCCGGGACCCGATCACTACCAAATCTTAATAGAAAGTGTTGTCACTGGAAATACATATGTGTACAAAGTTTCAATGTAATCGGGCTTTGGGAATTGGGTTAGAAATTGATCGTAAGATTCCACCACCGTAGGAACGAACGAACGACAGACAGAACCATGCCGACTCGAAGTAAATATAGAGAATTTATAAAATGTTGAATCGATACGGAAACGATATTAACTGGTCGTAAACATTGACGTGATAAACAATACACAAACAACAGTGTTTGTAGAAATTGCTCCTTGCACTTGAAATAAAAATAGTCACGGGCTCGACGGATCACTGGGATTTGAATAATGGCAGGATCCTTGTAGACTGGCAGTATCTTTTTTAATAATTGGAGTTTCTTTCTAAATGAGCCCTGATGTTCCTTTGTTGGTCTCCACTTCTTCTTTCTTTCCTTTACTCCGCGGGGACGGCCAACTCGACGGCATCCATGTGGACTCCAGTCGAGCGCTAGTTTCGTAATGTCGTCCGCTGGCTTTCTCAAAGTGTGGCCAATCCAGCTCCATTTTCGTCGTCTGATGGTGAGCGCGATTGCTTCCTGCTAGTGGTCTCCACTAGTCCTGGCTATTACGCCTTCGACTTAAACCTTTGGCAGTAGTCTGCACCCAAGGTGGGATTCCAATAAGGTGGATCCTAGAAATACCCTGAGTTTAAGGCTCGCAAGCCTAGTAAAACTCAGTTGGTATTGGTCGGATGTCCAAGATTGAATTGGTCCGGCTCGAAGGACCACTGTTTCTAGAAATTGCTCCTTGCACTTGGAATAAAAATAG
The DNA here is from genome assembly GCA_947095585.1 of Nephrocerus scutellatus. Classification (NCBI taxonomy): domain Eukaryota; kingdom Metazoa; phylum Arthropoda; class Insecta; order Diptera; family Pipunculidae; genus Nephrocerus; species Nephrocerus scutellatus. The sequence goes on from OX352763.1 coordinate 114,111,260, forward strand.
TCACCTTACCTTGGGTAGGGGGATAACTATGTAATTGAAAACAATACTTTTGAATTGGTAACTTGTTCAAGTTCGTCCATGTTGAAGTGAAGTGCGTGTTGGTAAAGTAAACTATTACTTTTAAATGTGGATAAAGTAAACTAATTTACAAAGATCCTGCCAGCCTTCATAAATTACATCCTTCCAGTCTACATAAATCCTGCCAAATCCTGCCAGTCTACAAATCCCTCGAGCCGGTGACTATTTCTATTTCAAGTGCAATTTCTACAAACAAATAGTATAGGTCTTGCAGTAAATGCAAAACCAAGACCACCCATTCTTTTGCAAGACCAAGACAAAGACTGACCAGCACACCCAGCACAATACTATGTCTGCAAGATATTGCAAGTCACTTGCAAAAACAAGAGCACAAAACCAGGCTCCTGGCCCTGGGACACGATCACAAAAAGTGTTGTGACGGGATATGCAGATGTGTACAACATTTGAAGAAACCCTCCGACCCTATCACTTCGAATAGTTAATAATTAATTGATACTGTTGTCACCGGAGATGCACATGTGTGCAAAGTTTGAATAAAATCGAGCTGTAGGAAGTGGGTTAAAAATTAAAGTATTATTATTTTATTAGTAAAGTGTTATAATATAACATAATATAATATTTCAGTAATTTTGTCGAGGTCTCATTAAAAATTGCAGTCTTGCAGTATAGCATTTAATAAAAGTAAATATAATATCTTACAAAATTAAAAACAAGTATCCAAAAACAAACACGAAATTAGGTTCTAAAAATATTTATACAATCTACCGATTTCTTAGAAAAAACTCCAAGACTAATCGATATTTAAATTTCTCAAATTGTGCTCCACTTTTGTAGCGCTGCTGCACGACGACGATAGCATTGACTTTTTCCTGTCGTTGATTTGCCACAGGCTTTGGTCCATCAGATAATCCCTAAAGGAATGTAATAGAAAATGGAAATTTGTTTAAAAAAAACAATAATTTTAACGAAAAATTAATTTTTGTCTTTCAAAAATGATACCTATGTTCATGTAAATTGTTGATCCATGTTGCCTTCAAGTCGGCCATTTTACCGGCCTTACCGCCGTATTCTTCCGGTAACATCTCTTGAGGAATGTAATCGTAAAGAGTACTCGAGCCGGGCAGATGAAATTTAATCTGAAAAGGGTTAATAGATATTTTATGAATAAAACAAATAAATAAAGGATCGCAACCAGGATTCTTACCAATTTAAAAACTTCACTCTTTATGAACGGCTTAACAACGCTCATAACTTTGTCCACATACGATGGACAATTGAGCACGTGAATTTCCTTTAAACGAACTGGATGTGCTTCCTGTACGAATTTCATATAAACCCGCAGCGAACTGAGAACGACACGCCTCAAGTGACGCAAACTAAATCCGGCCATATCGAATATTGGTATCTCACCATCGGCCATGCCTTGCTCGTCGGGTATGGCAAACCGACAATCGGCTATCATGAAGAACATTTTGACGCCATCGGTGAACATGAACTATAGAAGAGAAGATAAATTAAAAGAAAACTTAGAAGAAACGAGTGTTAGTCATTTTTTGAAAGACCTAAGAGTCTTAAGGATCGCCGATAACATCAAAGGCACCAATGACCGAAAAACACACTATGCTGGCTGCCGCCACCAGCCATAGACGAAGTTAGCGGAGCGATATCTCGGTTCAAAAATAATAAGGCCCTGGGATCAGATGGTATCCTAGCGGAGCTGATTAAAACTGGAGGTCGCGCAGTACAACAAGTAATTCATGAACTAATAGTGCAAGTATGGGAGGAAGAAAAGATACCAGAAGACTGGCGAAGAGGCATCCTGTACCCCATACATAAGAAAGGAGATATAACAACCTGCAGGTATTGAATGCCGCGTATAAGATTTTCTCCTCTATCCTTCAAGACAGGATAGCCCTATACGCTAAAGTCATCATTGGTCGATACCAGTGTGGCTTGATTCCAGGCAAATCAACAACTGATCAGATTTACACCATTAGGCAGGTGATGGAAAAATGTCTAGAGTTTCAAAACTCACTACACCATTTTTTTATGGACCGCCGCCTATGAAAGCATAGCCAGAGAAGACTTTAAAGCCTCCTATGATAGCATAGCTTGAGTAAAACTCTATAAAGCCATGAAAGAATTCGGCATCCCAAATAAACTGACGCGACTTTGTAGGTTGACCATGACCAAGGTTATAAGCCAAGTACAAATATACGGATCACTATCAAGCCCATTCAACATCTATAACGGGGATGAACTGGCCTGCGTCCTCTTCAAGCTGGCGTTGGAGAAAGTGATCCGAGACTCTGACGTAACGGTGAGAGAAACAATCCTCTATAAGTCCAGTCAGATATTGACTTACGCAGACGACATCGACATCGTTGGCAGAAACCTAAGGACTGAACAGGAAACTTTCATCCAGACCGAGCGGGTGGCACGAATTCTGGGACTGCGCATAACTGAGAGCACAATAAAGTACATGGTGGCCAAGTCTGCGAGTAGAAGATCCAACATTGCTCCCTCAATTAAAATAGTGGATCGCGAATTTGAAGTAGTGGAATCCTTTAACTATCTCGGGTCAACTGTAGCAGTCGATAACAGTATGGAAACAGAAATACGCGCACGGTTGCTCAAAGCCAACAAAGCCTACTTTAGTCTGTCAAGACTCTTCAAATCCAGGAACTTATCCATAACATCCAAGCTGCTGATATACAAGGCAATGGTCATACCAGTACTTACATTTGGATCCGAGACTTGGCTGCATAGCAAAAAGCATTCTGACCTCTTAGCCGCGTTCGAGAGAAAAGTCTTACGGAGAATTGTTGGCCCCGTATGTTAAGAAGGACGATTCCGGAGACTTTATAATGATGATATCTACGAGCGTTACCGCGATGTCGACATCGTGAAGAGAATTAAGCTCGAAAGGCTCCGGTGGGCAAGACACCTGCTCGGAATGTCCTTTGCGGTAGGATTTATGGAACACGACAGCGAGGCCGGCCAAGCCTACGCTGGGAGGATGGCGTAGACCAGGACGCCCAGAGTTTGGGAATGCCAAACTGGATGACATCGGCTCGAAATCGGGACCGGTGGAGAGATTTTTGCGGGAGGTCAGGACCGGACACCGGTTGTAGAGCCAAATATGATGAAATTCAATTCCCCACCATGCTATCTAGTCCCCACCTTGTTATGCTATTAAGGTCAGAATTAAACGTGCTCAACATACGTTGTTGTGCAACTTTCACTTGCGACTAAGAAGGGCGTACAGAAAGCGTGAAATCCTCTGAAAAGCTTAGAGTGCTGTCATCAGCGAAAGAATGTTTTGGATTAGAAGTGGTGGATAGGAGATCATTAATGAAAATTAGAAAGAGTGTCGAGACAAAACACAGAGCCTTGAGGAACACCGACCACCTGTAGAACGTTGCCTAAGAACTGTCGAGAATGGTCAGTTTACTTATAGGACATAACCCGACTGGAAGTCGTATGTTCATATTGAGACTTATATTGGATCCAATATGTAATTGCTGCCTGGAGAAAGAGCAAACAACTTTACATTTCCTTTGTAGTTGCCCTGCTTTTTCCAGATATTAAAGATGAACCTCTTTGGAAGAGATATAATAACGATCAAAGAACTTGGATCGTTGAAACTAGATCTGGTCCTTCGCTATCGTAACATCCAGATTTGAATAAAGATCTAACTGGGAATGATTACAATAGATCGACGGTGTGAGTACTCTGGTATCGTTTTTCTCGGATTGTCAATCTAACCCAGCATACAACTATGTATACTATATATATAGACATATTTCAACGGGCACCTTTTATGGATACACTTTGTTGTTCTCGACAAGCCAGTTCAGTTTAGTACCGCACTTTTTTATCAGCCTTGACCTCATGTGAACTGCATCTGATTGCTGCTTGGCAGTCCAACATGATGACAGTTCTCTGTCCCATGTACTCTCTTATCAGATTAAAGTGAGCACATCATTCGGTAGCTTGCACCTATACTTGGAATGTACCTGTCCCATTGTTTTGGGGAATTTAGTCCTTCACCCATCATGTACATGCGCCGGCTTACTATCTGCTTTTATTAATTTCTTTTGACTTTAAAGTCTATGTAGATCTTTCTCTATGTTATCACATGGCGTGCTGGCTAGTGGGAAGTAAAATCCACTTTTTTCATTCCCTTGGCGTCTGTTATGTATAGGGTGTTTTAACAGGTGCGCTTCAACTTTTCTCCGATAGGGACGGCGAACGACGCCATATTTTTTATTGTTCTTTTGTCATTTGAAAACTTCATTAGTATAAATTTCATCATGGAACGCTACACATGTGAACAGCGATTGCAAATCGTGCAAATTTTTTATCAAAATAATCGTTCTGTTGCCGCTTCTTTAAGACGTTCGCAACAATTGGGCCTTTATGTGACATCATTGTGGCGAATTTTACGTAAAGATCTTGGCCTACATCCGTATAAGATCAAGCTGACACAACAACCAAAGCCGTTTGACCATTTGAAGCGACGCCGATTCGTGAATTGGGCTCAAGAGCAAATTCGGCCGATTTATGCGAAAGAGTGGTCGAAAATTGGGTTCAAAGATTGGACTTCGTAAAACGTGCACGCGGTGGTCATGCAAAAGAAATCGAGTTTCATACTTAAATGTATCATATGTATATGTTCAAATTCGTTAATAAAAAAAAAAGTTAGTTCAAAAGTAGAACAGTTTGTGTTTTATTAAAAAAAAAAGTTGAAGTGCTCTTATTGAAAAACCCTATATCAATCGTAGCTTAATCTTCTTTGCTTTGCACAACTACATTATAATGGAAGTACTCAATAAATCGCCTTTTTGGGACACGATAGTGAGTTAGGCAAAGCATATGGTGGAAGAATGGCGTTAACCATGACGCTCAGAGTTTAGGGATGATCAACTTGATCAAATCAGCTATATATCGGGAACGGTAGGGCAAGCCGATAATTTTTACTAATTTTAAGGAATTTTTCATAAATGTTATCTAAATTCAGTAAGTTGCGGCTAATGATCTTTTAAAGAGAGATATATGGAGAGATATTGAGTTATACATAAAAACCTTCCACCAACTAAGTTCACGATTAAGCTATAGTTGTGCAATATGCCAACTGCATACCAATTTTGATATGACCCTAATCATTTTATTGCGAAAATTGAAAGTTTTACATTTTATCATCAATTGGAGACTGAAACTCCAAATTGCAAACTGCTATGTACATATTTGTAAGCCGGGTATCTAGACTTTAAGATACATAGATACATAGCATATGCAACTTATGTTCGGATTATATGCAATCAAAACAAAAACTTATTTACCTTGTCCGGATCAAAGTCAGCCAAACGATAGAATAGCACTTTGCTGTTCTTAGGTGTCATACCAGGCAATGGGACCAAATCCCTGAATGAAATACAGAAAAAGAATAAAATTAGTGATTATTACTAAAACCAGTTTCAGCTTAGTTCTTTGCATTAAGTGAATGTAGCGAGCGTATAAATCAAAACGTACGCCACTTCAAGTAACTTCTTGCTGCTCTCATCTGTGGGATCTCGGTTGAGAAAAATCTGTGGATGTTTATTTCTCATTGCATAGTTGACTTCGATTAACTTCTGTGCTTTTTCCAAATCACCGAAAACGGAGTAAATGAAACGTTTCAACAGTTCCGTGCCTGAAATTGTATATTTTAGAAATTAGTGTCGAATTAGTATTTAAAAGTTTATGAATGCAGTTTTAAAATTGGTGACCTCACTGCATCTTATATACTAATCAATAATACTTAGACAATAGCAGCAGTTTGCTTCTATTGCTAAAAAGATATATATGTCTCCTTAACCAAATCAAACCTGGACAGTCACAGAGGATGTGTCACTGATGTTGTGTCCTACTCCAAGCAGAACCTACATTCCACGTTTGAGCCCAGATAATTTTGTTTAGATGATATCGCAAGCCACAGTGACCTGAGAGAAAATTCACTAGGTTTATGATGCTATCCTTGTCTAGATCAGGAGTTTCCTTATAGGGAAGTCCTAATTAACCGTTTGGACTGTCTAAGCTCAGCGATATTATCCCAGTGGGCCAGACGAAGTTTACTTTCCAATTTATTAATCATCACTGTGGTGGTAGCACAGCTGATACCACCATCCTAGCCCTAGCTAGTTCATCTGCATGTTCGTTGCCTGCAACACCCTGGTGACCAGTGACCCAACCTAGTTTTACCCTTTTGAGCCCTGCCAGGGATTGCAGTGTATCGTAGCAGCATTTAACTCATTTAGACTCCATTATGCTGGACGACAGCGCTTTCAATGCTGACTGACATCTGAAAAGATATAAATCGTAGCGCCTCTAATACCCTTACTGAGGTTTATCTTAGAGTTCTGCTTGGAAAATAGTGCGACTCTTGTCCATTGGTAATAGGACTTTGGTGTTGGGTCCGAATACCTCAGCGCCCACTCCAGAATCAATCTTCGATCAGTCTGTGTACCAGAGCAGACCTTTATTGTCCAGTGCTGGAGCACCATTAGACCACTTTGCGCAGTCCAATATTTTTACCTCAAATAACCTACCTAAACAGTACTCCCTGGCCGTATTGTCCAGAATATTCAGGTGTCCCACGTAGTCACCTTATTTGTATACATATTCTAGTTGCAGCTTGATAGCGCATCTAGTGGCCTTATTCTTAATGAAGATTGCCAGGGATGAAAGTCCTACAATAGCTTCTAATGCAGTCATAGGGCAGGTGTGCATGGCACCCGTTATACCTAGACAGGCAATTCTTTGTAGCTTCTGATGCTGAATTACCGTTGTCCGTTCAAGACCTTTCAGCCACCATACGATGGTCGCGTACGTGATAATTGGTCTCACCATCATGGTATACATCCAATGTATCATTTTAGGATTAAGACCCCAAGTTCTGCCGTAGAGGCGTCTACAGGCCCACAGGTCCACTAGTGGCATGTTCAATGCCGAACTTGATATGAGAACTCCAGCTTAGTCGTTTATCAAGGATGACTCCGAGATATTTAACTTCATTGGAATACTCTAATGTAGTGCCCTTTAGGATGATAGATCCCATATTGGACAATCCTCGATTCGTGAAAGGCACTAGAACGGATTTGCCAGGGTTGACGGAGGTCGCTTCTCCACTGCACCATTCTAAGACGTGAAGTAACGCACGATGCATGACATTTTTTATAGTCGTGCTGCACTTACCACTAATTTTGGTCGGCAAATCGTCAGCATAACCAATGGCGATGTAGCCTGATCTATGCCAATCGGTTAGAAGTTTGTCTATGACAAGTGACCATTGAAGGGGGGAGAGTACGCCACTTTGCAGGCAGCTATTAGCACAGTCACCGACACAGAAACTCCCCCTGAGTAGGAAGTAATGACTCGAATTTCGGGCATGGCCCTATCCATTGGTTGTTCGAGCCCTTGATACCTCTGTTACTGATTGCCGGGGGTACCGGGATCTTCAAAACAACAAAAGTTGTTGTCCATCTGAGATACACACGTATATAAGATTTAAGGAAAATCGAGTTAAGTTTTTTAAAAAATTCGTTAGGGCCCCAAAACCCTGGCGCCTCCGGTCTCCAAATATTTACAAAAAGTGTTGTCCATTGGAGATACACACGTATATAAAATTTTAAGAAAATCGAGCTAATTTAAAAAAAAAATTCTGTGCCCTACCGTATCGGAACGGCTAAGTGACAAGTTATTACTCTCGGAAGTTTGTCAGACATTGTCGAGAGGTGGGACCTTGCGAAATACTTTTGGTGTTTTCTGGGATTCGAACTGTAAACCCTTTGCTCAGAAATCCATGAACTAACCACTGAGCCACGGCGCCAACTGCCCCATACATAAGAATTGAGATATCACAACATCTTCTGTCCTTCAAGGCAGGATAGCCCCACACGCTAAAGTTATCATTGGTTCATACCAGTGTGACAAATCAATAACTAACCAGATTTTCACCCTAAGGCAAGTGATGGAAAAATTTCTAGAGTTTCAAAACTCACTACACCATCTTTTTATAGAATTTGAAGCCGCCTATAATAGCATAGCCAGAGTAGAACTTTATAAAGGCATGAGAGAATATTTGGCATTCCAAATAAACTGATACGACCATTTAGTTTGACCAGATCTATTTTATAAGCCATGTAAAGATATCCGGATCACTATCAAACCCCTTTAACGTCTATAACGGGCTCCGACAAGGGGATGAACTGGACTGCGTCCTTTTCGATCTTGGAAAAAGTGATCCAAGACCCTGATGTAATGGCGAGAGGAACAAGGAACAATACTATATAAATCCATTCAGATACTGGCTTACGCAGACGTTAGGGAAAACTCACGAGCTTTACGGGAAGCTTTCATTCAGATTGAGCGGGCGGCACAAAATCTGGGGCCGCACATAAATGAGAGTAAAAACAAAGTAGGCTGTGGCCAAGTCTCCGAGCAGAAGATCCAACATTGGTCCCTCAATCGAAATAGTAGGGCGCGAATTATAAGTAGTGCAATGCTTTATCTATCTCAGGTCAACTGTAGCAGCCAATAGCAGTATGGAATCAGAAATACGCGCACGGTTGATTAAAGCCAACAAAGCCTACAAAGTCTGTCAAGAATTTTCAAATTCAGGAATCTAACCGTAAGATCAAAGCTTCTAGTGTATAAGACAATGCTCTTACGTATGGATCCGAGATTTGGGTGCTTAGCAAAAATCATTCTGACCTCTTACGAGAGAAAAGTCTTACGGAGAATTGTTGGTCCCGTATGTGAGGAAGGGCGATTCCGGAGACTTTAAAATGATGAGATTTACGAGCTTAACCGCAATTTCGACATCGTAAAGAGAATTAAGCTCGGTAGTCTCCGGTGGGCAGGAAACCTAGCTCGCATAATTGAAGCGGATCCTGCTCGGAAAGTCCTTTGCGGTAGGATTTATGGGATAGGACAGTAGACCATTGCCTTTCTGAAAGCTACGTTATAGGGCGTAGACTAGGACGTACAGAGTTAAGGAATTCCTAACTGAATGACTTTGGCTCGAAATCGGGATCGGTGGAGATATTTTTAGACCGGAATGCCAGGACCGGACCCCGGTTGTAGAGCCAAATATGATGATGAAAAAAGACAGGAATCCTACTATTATTTATTTGTCTGTTATTATTTGCCTCTAATTATTTGTCAGGCAGTTAGGGTGTGTATGTTTAGTTACAGAATCCATACTAATATGAAAAATGTGAAAGTAACTCTGATTGTCTGTTACTATTTCATGGCTAAACTGTTCGACCGATTTGGCTCATTTTTCTTAAAAATGTTCGTAATAGTTCGGATAAGGTTATGGGAATAACAAAATTTGGAAAATTTGTCTGATACTATTTCACGGATAACTGTTTGACCGATCTAGCTCATTTTTCTTAAAAATTTTCGTAATAGTTCGGATAAGGTTATAGGAATAAAAAAAATTGGAAAAGTTTTCTGTTACTATTTCACGGATAACTGTTTGACCGATTTAGCTCATTTTTCTTAAAAATGTTCGTAATAGTTCGAATAAGGTTATAGGAATAACAAAAATTGGAAAAGTTGTCTGTTACTATTTAACGGATAACTGTTCGACCGATTTAGCTCATTTTTTTTAAAAATGTTCGTAATAGTTCGGATAAGGTTATAGCAATAACAAAAATTGGAAAATTTGTCTGATACTATTTCACGGATAACTGTTTGACCGATCTAGCTCATTTTTCTTAAAAATGTTCGTAATAGTTCGGATAAGGTTATAGGAATAAAAAAAAATTGGAAAAGTTGTCTGTTACTATTTCACGGATAACTGTTTGACCGATTTAGCTCATTTTTCTTAAAAATGTTCGTAATAGTTCGGATAAGGTTATAGGAATAACAAAAATTGGAAAAGTTGTCTGTTACTATTTAACGGATAACTGTTCGACCGATTTAGCTCATTTTTTTAAAAAAATGTTCGTAATAGTTCGGATAAGGTTATAGGAATAACAAAAATTGGAAAAGTTGTCTGTTACTATTTAACGGATAACTGTTCGACCGATTTAGCTCATTTTTTTCATTAAAAATTTTCGTAATAGTGCGGATAAGGTTATAGCAATAACAAAAATTGGAAAATTTGTCTGATACTATTTCACGGATAACTGTTTGTCCGATCTAGCTCATTTTTCTTAAAAATTTTCGTAATAGTTCGGATAAGGTTATAGGAATAACAAAAATTGGAAAAGTTGTCTGTTACTATTTCACGGATAACTGTTTGACCGATTTAGCTCATTTTTCTTAAAAATGTTCGTAATAGTTCGGATAAGGTTATAGGAATAACAAAAATTGGAAAAGTTGTCTCTTACTATTTCACGGATAACTGTTCGACCGATTTAGCTCATTTTTCTTAAAAATGTTCGTAATAGTTCGGATAAGGTTATAGGAATAACAAAAATTGGAAAAGTTGACTTGAAAATTTGAAATTTCGGGAAAACTGAAAGTGCTTTTTCCATGTGATGTTTGTATGAATTCGCGACCATATTTAGTTTTCTGGGTGGAAGTGTTGGTCGATGGGTGGGACTGGTGGGACTGGTGGGACTGGTGGTACTGGTGGTACTGGTGGTAGAGTGGTTTATGTGTGTGGGTAGTGATGCGCTCGGGAACAGCTGGTTGTTTATAAATCTCTTTTGTCTATAATTTAGATTAGAAGCATTATCTATAACGTTTGTTTTATCAATAGCGCCTCATTTCGTTTTTTGAATAAAACGACTTGTGTTTGTTCTTAAATCCTTGGTTCAAAACTGATTGTGACCGTCACTTTGTACTGACTCTGTTAAGATAATTGAGAATGTTTCTTTCTTATCCAACCGAATAAGTGGTTCGAGATATCTAGACAAACTCAACGATCTATCATCATTATCTTAAATGTTAAATTTTTCTCTAAATATGGTAATTACACGAAACTCTTTATAAGTCGTTCTTAATTGCAACCTAACCTCTTAACCCAAATACTTCCACCAATTATTTTGGCGCTAGTTTGTATTAGGTATTCGGTTTTACAAATTTATCTTAATTATTATTAATTATCCATTACAGTATCATAAACTTACCAATCGCTTGTGGCAGGTGCGGTTGCGATTTAACCCATTTATCCAGTTCAATAACTTGCATATCCAAGTCTGCCTTGACAACCATTTTGCTGACAATTTTTCACGAGCTACACAAATAACTGATATCTGTCAGTCGATCGGTCTGTTATTGATCCGTTCGCTGATCTATCGCGCGATTTCCCGTGACAACAAATAAAAAAATTGCACTGATGTTGCAAAAAAAACACCTAACGTGTGTCACAAATTTTTATTAATTAAGCACTTTCGCTTGCGTTTGTTGTTGTTGTTGTTGTTGATTACTTTCTTTTGTTTGGCTTTGTGAGATTAGAGCGGCGACAACGATTGCTTTGTATTTTGATGAATTAATCTGAATGTGTTTAACCCAATCGCACTGTCGATTACACCGCGAAATTTTGTTGATTAACTAAAGCAGCGCGAACGCGTTGTTGCCTACTAAACGAATGTTGTTCAACCGGAAAATTGTGGTGCCTCTCCATTCGTGTGGCACAACCTGCCTTGACTGGACTATCTTTGCAACTGATACTCGAGTAGAGAACGCTCGACTGTAAATCAGAGTCGGAAATTTGTATATTTGCTAGCAAGTTCACTTGTGCTAGCTGTCTGTATAGCTTTTAGCCAGTTTGACTTGATCATCTAGTGCGCGCATTCTCTGTTGTAACCACAAAGGTTCAAGTGGTCGTATTGTAATCTAACCTCTGCCACCATTGATCAGCCCGATTTCGTAGAATAAACAAAAACAAAAAAGTTCTTTTGTTGTTGAGTGGGGAGGACTGATGGTTGTCACTATGAAAGCGTGTCTTGAAAACTTAATTAGTTGTTGACGAAATTCGAATTATCATTGGGAAGGTGAATCGCTTAACAAGCAAAATGATGTTTTAGTTTTTTTTTTAATTCTATTTTCCGGTACAATTTGTGAAGGTCGTATATTTTTTGGTAGTGAAGTTGTGATTTGAATATTAAAAGTTTCAAATTCAAGCATTCCCCGAATATTAATTAAAAGTTCACATCCGATTCTGAGAATTCTTTTCAAATGTCAAGCTTCAAAGCTATAAAAAATGTAAACAAATTTGTTCGTATGATAAGGTTTAAGGCAAAATTTCGGGCAGTACTGGCAAAAAGTACCTAACATTATATAGAAGAAGGCGAAGGTCTCGCAGGCAAATGTTATTTTAATGTAAAAGATACTCAGATTATTTGTTGGCCCATTGATATTTATTGAGTACAAGCTGTTACCGAGTGCTTCGCTACCGAAACAAATGAACATCCCACTTCCTCTTACCAACGCGGGGTGAGAAGTGGCTATAATCGTTTCCCACCTGCTAATAATATACGTTGACAATTTTATAAAAAACGGTTTGTACATCATATTCATAACAACACTTCACATTTTCCGCCCCCAGAGATCTGGAAGATGGTATACTATAGTCTATAACCTTCCTCCATCTGCCAATAATATACATTGAAAACTTCGTAGAAATCGGTTGGTAAATATGAGTTTTTATAAATAACAACCGAACAAAATTTCATTTTTATTTATTAGGATAAGTTAGTTTTGCACAGGATGCTGTTGATTTATGTGTCTGTCTGGTTGTCTGTTTGTCTCTTTGTTCGTATTTGTGTTATTGTTGACCTATTGCATGCATTGATATATGTATTTACGAGGCAGTTTGTCTGATTTTACGCGCGTAAAGCGGTTCCCACCCTTATAACTCTCGCCTATATGCTAACAGCGAAATACTGAATTGGATTAGAAGTAATGGACAAGAGATCATTTATAAAAATAAGAAAGAGTGTCTGAGACAGAACAGAGCCCTGGGGAACGCCAGAATTAATGAGATGAATTTCAGATTTGAAACCGCTCAATACAACGTGCTGGATACCAAACTCTGTCAAATGCCTTAGAAATATCGAGTGCAACAGCTTTGCTTTCACCAAATTGATGCAAAAACCGGTTCCACTGTTCGGTGACTTAAGCCATGAAATCGTATGAGGACTTCCTTATCAGCGTTTCCATGAACTTGGAAAGAATAGATGTAAGTGGTTTGAGTCGGTACGAGGAAGGAGACGGCGGCTCGACTTTTTGACGTGATAACTTCTCACTACAAGGGGGTGCATGTTCAAAAAGTAAAATGTTAAGTGAGACACTGTTAAGTGATACAGTGCTCACACTGTTAAGTATACAATGTTCACACTGTTAAGTATATAGTTCTCACACTGTTAAGTATACAGTGCTCACACTGTTAAGTGAGACACTGTTAAATGTCACTATTTTGATAACTAAGCCATTTCTCAAGCGATTCGTATGCAACTCTGTATGTAGGACTAAGATGCGACTAAAAGACTTGTTCCTATGAAAATTCTGGTTATTATGGTTATGTAGGAGTAAAGTGCGACTATACCACTTCTTCATATGGCAATTCTGGAATATGGTCATTATGTAACGCAATTTTGGGAACTATGAGAAAAGTAGATCTTTGCTTTATTTTCTTTCGTCCTGGGTAGACGTTGTCACGCACAAAACCTATGGCCTTGTCTCCGACACAGCCTACCCTGCTCTTTTTTTTTATATAGGTTGGACAGAGGCTGTTTTTCGTATTCGCGGGAAGAAGGAAGAGTGTAGGATTGATCGAAAAGCTTTTGCAATGGTAATGTAAGCTTAAAAGAACACCTTTTCAGAACTAATGGGAAAATACGATGTGGCCCAGCAAATTTGTGAGTGTTGCGATCATTTAAAATTCTAGTCACTGAACCAGTACGAATGTAAATCTGTCCCACTTTCAATACTCAAAGTTAGGTACGAAGTCTGGAAGCATTGATCTAGCTGCAAAATGCACAGCAAACAGATTGTTCATATGTCGTTATAATTAATTTGATTCTTTTTCTGGATGGAAAGCCCTCTCTGCGCATATAATATCTTGCTCGACAGCTGAACATAGGTATATGTTATATTCTGATTTCTGACTTCTGCAAGACACCGTTCGCCGTCCACGGCATCTTTTGAATTGCTGTTATATCAGACATTGTACTACTAGGTTGCTGGTTAGCTGCTGTGCACTTCTGACAATAGCTGACCGCCAGAATTCATGTTAATGTAATCCTTTTTAGATAACGAGTAAAATGGCGCAATAGGAGTCAGACATTTTGTGATAATAAGAAAGTAACAGGAACAACAACAGGAACAAAAGCTTTAGCTCAGTTCAGCTCTAGCCTTACCTTATTATTTCAACTGTATAACAACGATAGAAAGCGCCATCAAAATTAGACAATTACATTTTTTCCACAGAGTTATTTGGCGCGACAGACCATTGCGGTCCAAGGCCTAGCTTCTTGCGAAATGGAAAGGACCTTAATTTAAATGCCGTATCCGAAAGGCGACTTGAAAAGCTTTCCGTGACAAGTTTTTATTTTCGGACGTTTATCAGACATTCGCGGTAAAAAATATTCTTGGTGTTTCTGGGATTCGAACCTCGAACCCTCTGCTCAGAAGTCAAACGTACTAACCACTAGAGCAACTTTCATAGAGTTTTCTTAAAAACTTTTATTTAACTTGACTTGACCTCAGTTTATCGTTTTTTTTGCGGGTTATTTTTAACTAACTTTCACACGACCTAGAAAATTTATTGAGCAGCTTAGTCTCATGAGGCATTTCTGAGATCCCGCGTGTGACGTGTGTTGCAAGTCACGTGTAGCGCGTCTGATGTGTGTAAATGCGTTTTTCCGACTTCTTTGTGGCCACTTTTAACCAGCTTTTGCACAGCCTAGAGAACTGAAATTGTGAGCAGCTCAGTTTCACGGGCAAATGGCCAGTAAAACTGAGATCTCGCGTGTGACGCGTGTCGCGTTTGGCGCGTAAAAGTGCATATTAATTGCAACATCTCAGTACGCAAATTTTTACTTATATATGCCGATGTAAACATAAAAGTTTGTATCTGAAAAACGAAGTTTTCTTATATTTACTTGGTAAATTCACAATTAATTCATAAACTGCTCTTGTACATATGTGTATATAACTATGTACGTAGCAAATAGTAAAGACTTTTTATGAGTTTTATGTTTTCGTGTCATACCTGAAAAGTTAATTCCACTAAGTGGTTATGTGACCCCAACTATAACTGCTTGTAATAGTATGGTCGGTTGTACGTACATTCAGTCGGGTTAAGATTCTCTCGTAATGCCACAGCATTCATTTCAGTATTACATCAAGTTACTGTTGAAGGTTAATAAAAGAAAAACTGTCTTGCGAAGATATTTCGAATCAGATTGAACTGAATACATATTTTGCAGTACAACATTTTTGAGTTAAAGAAAGAAACAAACAGATCAGCTTTCATGGTCAACGTGCCACTGCGACAAATTGGCAAATTACACAAGATGTTGATGTAAATATTACAAGAGCTCCTGTTCCATGAGGTAATGCATCTTTGTCATGCACATGATGCAACTACAACTACATTTTACGATTATTGGTACACGCTGTGCAAAATTGATCCAATCTTAAATCTGCGGTGTGGCAGTAACTGCCTTTCCCGCAAACTGATTGATGTTGCACAATGAGCGTATTACTCGTAAAGCATGTGAAAGGTTCAAAACGAATTAAAGCAAATAAAAGGTATGTTTCTTGAGAATTGCAGCAGACAAGTGATCTGCAAAGAGTCCAAAATGGTCCAGAGTAGGTCAAATCGTACGCCAAATGTGGGTTAAAAGTTCTTGAACTACTAAACTAAACTACTACTACTAAAGATTAAAATGCTACCATGAATATTTGTTTTGTTATGTTGGTAATCATGTTATAGGGTTTTTTTTTTGCTTAGATAGTACTCACTGGAATCATAACTGTCAAGCGAGCTGTCATACTGGCAAACCATCACCACACCGCTACCAAATTATACAAATTTACTTTGAAACTCAGTCGTTGAGCTTATAGACGACTTCTTGATGTTTATGGCCCATATCTAATCCAAGCTGTGATTAGATTTCATACCACATGCTCTCTAAATGAAGCAAGTACTTCAACACGCTGAATGAATGTGCGCACTGAAGATAATGTTGTCGCTGTAAATGAAAGTATGGAGTGGGCGCCGTGGCTCAGTGGGAATGCGCGTGGCTACTGAGCAGGAGGTTCGTGGTTCGAATCCCAGTAACACCAAAAGTATTTTTCACGGTGTCCACCTCTCGCGAATGGATGACAAACGTTCCGAGAGTAATAACTTGTCACCGGAAAGCTTCTCAATTCGCCGTTCGGATCCGGCCTTAAATTGTATGTCCCTTCAATTTGTGTCCAAAAATATGCATGCGCAACACATATGGTCGCGAGAAGTTAGGCCTTGGACCGCAATGGTCTGTCGCGCTGAATATTATTACTCTGGTGGATTTAAAGTCTATAAAAATATGGTGTAGTGAGTTTTGAAACTCCAGACATTTTTCCATCACCTGCCTAAGGGTGTAAATCTGATCAGTTGTTGATTTGCCTGAGATGAAGCCACACTGGTATGGACCAATGATGACTTTAGCGTATGGGGCTATCCTGTCTTGAAAGATAGAGGAGAAAATCTTATACACGGTACTCAACAACGTTATACCGCGATATCTCTATTCTTATGTATGGGGCACAGTATGCCTGTTCGCCAGTGTTCTGGCATCGCTTCTTCCTCCCATACTTGCACTATTAGTTCACGAATTGCTTAGTGTATTTCGGCGCCTCGTGATTTAATCAGCTCCGCTGGGATACCATGTATGGCCTAATTATTTTTAAGCCGATTTATAGCTCTGCTAACTTCGTTTATGCTTGGTGGCGGCAGCTTAGTGTGGTATTCGGTCGTCGATGTAGCTCCAATTAGCTGGCCATTTAGAACCTCATGAAATTGCTCTTCCCATCAGTCTAAGATTCCTTTGAGATCGGCGATCAGAATACCCTCTTTGTCTTTGCATGCATGGAGTATGTGCAACGCGGTGTATATTGCGTGATACCGCGGACTCTTTGGTAGAATTTCCGCGCCTGGTGCGGTACTTGCTCTCTGTACTGTTCTACTTCACGGACGAGATTCTTCTCCCAGGCTGCTTTCTTTCGCCGGTGAACTGTTTTTTCATATCTTCTGATTTTTGCATTGCTCGGTACGCAATATTCTTATGTTCATTCGCTAGCTTACCTTCGTCATCGAACCAGTCGTTCCGATCTCTACGACTACAGCCTAATATGGAGTCAGCAGTACTAGTGACAGTATTCTTAAGGCGTTTCCATTTCTCTTCTACGCCCGGCATCTCAGCCCGAGAATTTACTTTCCCTGTAGGTTAGGGCCAGTCCTTTCGCTTAACCGTCTATTCTTCGTTACGAAGGGTGATGCAATCCCTGCTCGGAGCACCGTACCAATAAGATAGTGGCCTGAGTCGACGTTGGCACCTCGGTACGTTCGTACCGTCATCAGGTTCGGGTTGTGGCGGTGGTCTATCAACACGTGGTCTATCTGGTTGCGAGTGGCTCCACCAGCAGATACATAGGTGGCTTTGTGGATATTTTTACGCGCAAACCTTGTACTCGCAACGACCAAATTATTGCTTGCTGCCATCTCTATGACTCGTTCTCTATTGTCATTTGTGTTCAAGTTTAAGCTATGGGTGTCACTGTACTGCCTGAATACTGGATGATCCCTACCTATTTTTGCATTCATATCCCCCTGATTTTTACAACATACTGAGGGCAGGCATGGAGATCCCGTTCGACTGATTTAAAGAATTCTTCTTTTACATCACCTTGGGAATCCTCTGTAGGTGCGTAAACGCTTATGAGGGTTATTTTTTTAACTCTGCCCAGCATGCGAAGGGTGCATAGCCCTCCATTTATTGCTTTAAAGCGGGTTTCATTGTTGTGCGTACTAGTAACCCCACCCCGAGCACATGATGTCTTGCATGACAGCTGTAATGTATGTCATATTCTGATTTTTGTAAGACACCATTCCCCTTCCACCGCATCTCCTGAATTGCTGTTATGTCAGCATTATATTTGGACAGGGTATCGGCTAGCTGCTGTGCAGCTCGTGCTCTATACAGTGAACGTACGATCCATGAGAAAATTCTTAAATCGTTTAGCCGTTTTCGGTGCTGTGCTGTGGTCGTCGTCGTTCTTCAGTGTATCCGAGGCTGGTTTGGGGCTCCGAAATAAAGTTTTTTTTACGGGCGATGTTATTGGCCTTGCACCAAACTTACTTTGAAGGGACTAGCCCGATCATTCAGCTTTTCCTGTGTTGGTGGAAAATTACCGGCGGCCACCACGTGGAGGTTTGATCGCATTTCCACCAGTCAGGGATTCTTACGGCCACTTGCAATTCTGATGCATTTTCTGTTATTCCCCCTATTCTGTTAATTGCTGACCACCAAGGCAATCCGTTTACCCCAGAGAAATCTTGGCCATTGACATTTTAGAACACTTGCTCCATCTACCTATATTTGACATTTGCTCCTCTATATTGTTTTTCCCACTACCACGTTCCTATACAGCAAACAGACTTTTCACTACACACCTCTAACTCTTTTTCTCCATCTTTTGGTTGATTGAACACATCTGCATCTATACATACGAGTCAACAATGCTTTTTAAAATGTGCACAACTACAAGTATCGCGTTTTTATGGCGTTTAGAGGTGCACCGCCGTCTGTGTCTAAACGAAGTACTCGTAAATGTTATGCAACGCGATTGTGACGGTGCCCACAAGCACAACACATTGCGGACTGTCTTTGTAAATTCTTCCATCCATGAATGATCAATGTTTGCCTCGTGATGTGCGAATACATCTTCTGCCAAAGCAGTGAAAAATTACAAGAAAATAGAAAGATAGAGAAACAACACCTGGCATTATTATGTCCAACAGGAGATCAACGGAAAGCTGGTTCTCCATCCTAATTATAGGGTATTGACTCATGTTCGAAATACCAGTACCTTTCCATCATATTACACAATACATAACAGCTTTGCGGAAAATGCTAATAAATAATTATTGGTCATCATTACCTATAGCATTGAGTTGGATTTGGCCAGAGTGCATTGCGAACCGGCGATCAAAGAACAAACTAAAGTTTACAGCGTCGATGTGAATAAACGTAGAGCTGTAGACGATTCGGATTTAGCCATATAAGCTGATATAACAGCAAATTTTAATCCAGATCGAGCGCACGTCTTGAAAACTGTGTCTGCACATAAATTGGAACAAAACCAGAAGATCCGACATTGGCTTCTCAATTTTGATAGTGGAGCGGAAATTCGAAGCAGTGCATTCCTTCAACTATCTCGCGTGCGTTGTATGTAGCAGGCGATAACCGTATGAAACCAGAAATACTCTCACGCTTGCTTAAAGCCAACAAAGGTGTAATCAACGGTCGTTTTGAAGATAGAGAAAGACAGGATGAACTGGTTAGGCTGAAGGTTTTGCTAAAAAATTGTAAGGCGCTCCTGAACCAACAGTTTCGGAATAGCATCAGTGACTTTTGGCCACAAAAAATCAAAAACATTCCAAGAACCGATTCTGGGTACATGTTTCCGCAGATTAATCGGATCTTTAGGCCGCGAGCCAGGGTTGCTATTCCGAAACTGAAGGTTCCAGCTTTAAGGGAGCCATTCTTACAACAGGCCGGGATTTCACTTGGTGCAATACGTAGAGTCGGTGATGACAGTCAAACCATTGAAACAGGTAAGCACTTTTAAATCTGATCACGATATGAATCAACAAATAGACAGATAAAAAGATAAACAGACAAGTACAAAAGCAGACAATCATAAAAACAGACAGACAGACAAACAGACAACTGTCTCTTTAAGATATTTACATTTCATTACAATTGTGCACTCAACAAATGTCAATGGGTCAACAAACAGACAAACAGATAAAAAGACAAACAAACAGGCAAACGGACAAACAGACAAACAAACACACAGACAAACAGGCAAATATGCAAACAGACAAACAGACAAACAGGCAAACGGACAAACAGACAAACGGACAAACGGACAAACAGACAAACAAACAATCAGGCAAACGAATTAGTTTAAAACGAGCCAGAAATTTTTGTAATGGCTACTTTCGGCGAGTCAAATTCGCCTACGAATTCGTTCATTCATTCATTTGTAAGGTGCTTCTAATCTAATGGACCGATTTGAGTGCATGCCATTCTGACTCATTTGGCTGAAAGATCTCTAAAGTACTGTTATCTTGTTCTGAAAATTTTTTAAAACTTGATTTTGTATCAACCACACACTATCCCAACATTCACCATCTTTTGTTTTTTTCTTTCCCTGACATATAACTGGAGAAATATCAATTTTATCTCTTACAATTATGTGCTTTGAATCTAGTGAACCGCAGTGTACAAACTACATAGGGGCCCGTTTATTCTGCAGCCACACTCGTCAATAATAATTTCAAAAATTGCAACAAAGAGTTTTGTTAAAATGTCATTCATTTATTCAATTATTTATTTATTTTTTTGCGTTTTATACAACAGCAGTAGTAATAAACTCAACACGAATTTGATTTCATTGAATTTTAATTGTATACTAACGCTTAGTTTTGTAATTCACAATAAAATGTTAACATTTTCACTTAGATGCTAGGCATAAAGTTGCTCCTAATTGTAGGGCACATAAATATTACAACAAACTGTTTCGGCTCTATTAACAATGATTTGTTTCGTTTGATAAGGAATCGAGTTTCCACCTGAAACTATGCAACGATTATCTATAGAAAGTACATACTAACTTTATGCGTCATGCAAATCGTGAGCTTTTGTGTGTGTTAGTGTTGCATACTCTCGAGCAAGACGTCTGTGTACTCAGAAAGCGCTAATTTTTTTTTGTGTGACATAAAGAATTCTGTCTGCGCTTAATTAAGTAGAGCATGCAATAATCCGCGCAAGAGCTACGATTTTAGTGTCTATTGAAAAGTTTGAGGATAACTGAGGTCAATAGTGATAATATAACAAACACACCCCTAATGTAAGGAGGTCGTTAGGTTAGGGAAGTTGATTTGGGGGGGGGGTGTTATTGTTGATGGTGATGAGCGGGTGTTGTTGTTGTTGTAGAAACTCCAAGCCTGAAATGAGATCAAGAGGAAACCCTCCTTACATCAAACTCTCATTCACAGTACAAATAAACCAATTTAATTTCGCAGTGTACTTATAGCTCTTTCGATTTGCAGGGTAGAGTTAAAATTTCTCTTTCGCGATTTTGGTTTGGCGTTCTATTTGCAAACTGTACCCGGGGAACGGTTTGATTTTGCGTTTTCTTTGCATGGTTTTGTAACCAACACTGTAACTTTGCTACCCCTCGGCAATCGACGGGTAAGGTTTCGTTTACTCAGCAAGATGGCGAAGAGAGAGCAAGTAGACTAATTTCTCAGTTTGTTGTTGGCGAAGAGAGAGCAAGCAGACTAATTTCTCAGTTTGTTGTTCTTATTTTTGGTTTGGTTTCGGTTTGGCGTTCTATTTGCAAAGCGTTAACCACGAAAACCACGAAAACCATGTCATTTTGATAGCTTTCCCGTGGATACAGTTTCGGGTATGGTTTTACGTAATTGAAAGAGGCATTTAATTCATTGAAGGCTAATGGCAGGCAAAGCAAATACTCGTAGAAAATAAAAGTTCCTATACGAATTAGATGAACTAAAGGTGGTGTATAGTCATCGAGTTATGTTGACAGGCCAAGAAAAGATGCCGTTCCAAAAGGACCACAGATCTGTAACTTCCAAATCCATGGGGTGAAGGAGGCAGAGGAATAGGTGGTTGGTAGTATGGGTGCCTTGGTTACAGTCGGGGCAGAGATCATTGGTGCCAGGGATAATGCGAGCTTTAAAACTCTGAAATATATGACACCAACCCGACCGAAGTTGTTCCAGGGTTTTCCGGGTTTCCCTGGGCAAGGAGTTTTCGATATTATTTATAAGAGGGGGTGTGAACCAAGGACCATGTTAACCTTGCTTGAGGAGACTGCTGCAGAGTCCATTGTGTGTGTGTGTTACTTAAAAATGACGTCCATAGGGGGCGGCCAATAGATTTGTACGTCGTCACAATGACTTCTTTGTCCTTATCCCATGCGGTTCTGGCTAGGGCTCTTAGAACCCTATTACAACTCATCATTTTACTGCAAATATTTTTTGCGTGCCTACAGAAGGTAAGGAGGTTGTCGAATATGACTCCTAAAAATTTGGGGTTATTAACTGTAGGGATGATTTCGTTGTTAATATGAATGTCAAGTGATAGCCTGACTTCTTTGGTCCAAGAGGTGAACAGCGTATTTTTAAAAATTTCAGATAGTCCTGTCAGGTAGGAGTTTATGACCTCGTTAACATCTGCACCGGAGGCAGCAACAGAGCAATCATCAGCGTAAGTGATCAATTTAACGCCAGTGATGGAAGTAAGGAGCATCCAGACATAGAGATTAATTAAGATGGGACTCCCACCTTGAGGTTCCGATGCTTTGAGCAGGAATTTCTTAATTTCACATATGCGCTCCTGCCATTTATAAAAGCTGACAGGAACCTTTTGATAGAGTCGGAGAGAGTGTAACTCAGTATGTCGTGTAGGAGAATGGAGTGGTCAACCGTGTCGAAAGCCTTGGACAAATCGAGTGCCACGAAAGCAGTGCGCCAGTGCGGGCGACGGTGATTAAGACCATCGGCAATGTGGCTCGTCAGCTCCGTTAGGGAAGTTGTAGTGCTGCAATGTTCTCTAAATCCGTGTTGATGGGAGGCCATACTAAAATGTTGATGGAGACAGGGAAGGAGGAGTATCTCTAAAATTTTGGCGATATACGATAAAGCAGCGAAATTGGTCTATAAGACGATCCTTCGTGGGCGGGTTATCCAGGTTTTAAAACTGGAAATATCCTGGCAATTTTTCATCCATTTGGTACTGTGAGGTTTTCCATGGTTAGGTTGAAGAATTTTGCTATATAATCCTGGCTGGAGTTATGTAGCTTGCTCAATATAAATATGGAAATCCTGTCCGACCCAAGGGCATTGGAAGGCTTAGCCTTCCTTATGGCTTACATCTCTAGGGTGGTGAAGGCTTGTTGGTTTGGGTCGCATTTTAACGCTTTTAGTTTGCGTAAAACGGGACGAATGGTTTTCTTCCCGTGAGCTGACGGATGTTCGACGAATTGTCGTGGAAAATGTGATGCGCATTTTTTACTGCTGTCATATTGGTGGTCATTGAATGAAATCCAAGTTAAGCCATGTGTTTGGGATATCCCAGAAAGACCTTTGACCGTAGATCAGAGCTTTTCGGATCCGAGCGTGCAGTTCTCAAGATAACTCAGCCACTTGAATCGCCGGTGATCGGCAACCGGTTTTTGAATATCCTTGATTAGCTGAGTAACTCGAGGGTCAGCAGGATCCGTAACTCTTAATTGGTCGCAACGCTCAGCAAGCCTGAGGTCTTCCGGCGGAAATAATGGAAGGACCTTTTTGATTCTTCGGGCGGGAATGAATCTTTTGGCGGCACGAACTACAATGTCACCGAAGACCTTCTCACCAGATATAGCATTCAGTGGATAAGGCAACTGGTGTAATTGTATATCGACGAAATCAACGAAACATTGCCAATTGGCTTTATTGTTCATTCATGAAGCTTCGCTGTCTGGTCTATCAACTGTGAATGTGATCAGATGTAAGCGCTGGTGCTACTTGCCATGAAAGGGAACCTAATAGTGAGATGCTGGCTGTTGTAATATCAGGCAAGGTAGAGCACGTAGCGGTGATCCTGGTGGGAAAATCTTCATCCAGTGTGACACAGTCAGTTTCTTCTAATGTGTCCACAATGCAGTATCCTCAGGTTGAGCGGCGAACCAAAGGTGGTGATGGGCATTGAAGTTCCCCATCAGAATTTTGTTTTCACCCAGGAGAAGGTGCAATAGGGATGGTTGATAACCGCTTACTGTGCTGTTACATTAGTGAGTAATAACTCAAAATCTCCAGTATTAACTGAAATACTCATTGCCTCAAGATGAGGATCGGTTGCTGGTAGATGTATTTGTAACATACATTCTGGTGAAGAATAAAAGCGGGTCCCCCGCCTCTGTCGGATCTGTTGTGTCGAATGATTTGATAACCGTCAAAGGAGGTCAATGAGTATGAGTTGGGAGTTTTGGGTCTCCTGCATGGCAGCATTTAAGATATTATTGCGAAACATATAGTGGGTGATCTCACAGTTCCACTGAAGGATCTTGAAATAATTAACTGAATGGCCTATATGCTGGCCGTGTTGAGTTTGTGGAGGTAGTCGGTCCATTATTAGTGCAAAGGGAGCAAGATGAAATGGGAGGGGGGGGGGGGCGGATGGTTTGTGAAGCTTCTTGGGAGCAGCATGTACCAACGAAATTGGAGTTATACTCGTTGGTACTATCTAGCCCCAAACATTGCCGCAGATATCACCAGTTAGTACAAGTGTTGCAATGCACACTTTTCCGGATAGGACAGACCGAGCAGTACCAGATTCTGGGAACTGGGTTCGACTCGATCCCGACTCTATTTTGTAGAATACAGAATAGGTTTGCCGGAAGACACACTCTGAAGGCAAAACAAAATAATCGTACATTCAAAATAAAGCAAATGAAAGAAGCGGATCCAGGTGATCTAATTTCAAACCTGTTGCTGGGTTGACGATCTTTGTCCCAATGTTTTGATAGGCATTTGGGTCTTTTCGGTGCGTAGAACCAATCGTCGTGGAAAGGATGAGTGGTTCTTGTTGGTGGGGGTAGGATTTTAATGGGTATTGGTTTGCTTCATGAAGAGGGGTGGTTTTTGACATAATCGATTAATGATTGCATTCTTTGATTGGTGGGTGGGGAGAGTTGGTTTTGTGGTGTTGATGGCTTGTTGTTGATTGGGAGAGTCTTGTGTGGGGCTTATTATGTTTTGGGTTTGTCGAGGGGCACCAACTCTAGGCGTGGTTTTTGACATAATCGATGAATGATTGCATTCTTTGATTGGTGGGTGGGGAGAGTTGGTTTTGTGGTGTTGATGGGTTGTTGTTGATTGGGAGAGTCTTGTGTGGGGCTTATTATGTTTTGGGTTTGTCGAGGGGCACCAACTCTAGGCGTGGTTTTTGACATAATCGATGAATGATTGCATTCTTTGATTGGTGGGTGGGGAGTGTTGGTTTTGTGGTGTTGATGGGTTGTTGTTGATTGGGAGAGTCTTGTGTGGGGCTTATTATGTTTTGGGTTTGTCGAGGGGCACCAACTCTAGGCGTGGTTTTTGACATAATCGATGAACGATTGCATTCTTTGATTGATGTATGTGGGAAGAGTTGGTTTTGTGGTGTTGATGGGTTGTTGTTGATTGGGAGAGTCTTGTGTGGGGCTTATTATGTTTTGGGTTTGTCGAGGGGCACCAACTCTAGGCGTGGTTTTTGACATAATCGATGAATGATTGCATTCTTTGATTGGTGGGTGGGGAGAGTTGGTTTTGTGGTGCTGATGGGTTGTTGTTGATTGGGAGAGTCTTGTGTGGGGCTTATTATGTTTTGGGTTTGTCGAGGGGCACCAACTCTAGGCGTGGTTTTTGACATAATCGATGAATGATTGCATTCTTTGATTGGTGGGTGGGGAGAGTTGGTTTTGCGGTGTTGATGGGTTGTTGTTGATTGGGAGAGTCTTGTGTGGGGCTTATTATGTTTTGGGTTTGTCGAGGGGCACCAACTCTAGGCGTGGTTTTTGACATAATCGATGAATGATTGCATTCTTTGATTGGTGGGTGGGGAGAGTTGGTTTTGTGGTGTTGATGGGTTGTTGTTGATTGGGAGAGTCTTGTGTGGGGCTTATTATGTTTTGGGTTTGTCGAAGGGCACCACCTCTAGGCGTGGTTTTTGACATAATCGATTAATGATTGCATTCTTTGATTGGTGGGTGGGGAGAGTTGGTTTTGTGGTGTTGATGGCTTGTTGTTGATTGGGAGGGTTGTGTGTGGGGTTTAATAGCGTATGGGTTTGTCGAGTGGCATCCTCTGTGGGCATGGTTTTCGACAAAATAGATGAACGATTGCATTCTTTGATAAAAAAAAAACTCAGTTTTGACACGAAACACTGATAAATTTTGATAGCGATATGTGTCACACATTGAAACACTAAAATTGTTTTATCATTCTATAGATTAGCAGACCTCTAACAATTTACTGATTCTTCTTTCCTTATATTTTTTATTAAAGTGGATTCAGAGTAAAATTTAATTTTTCAGACCTAACTAATTTGTTGCACTCTATTTTCCGCTTAAATTGACTGCTTTGATGAATTTTCTTCAGGCTTCTACTATATTCGATTATTAGATACATATATAATTGTAAATATTATAATAATTTTTAGAGTTTCCTGTTGTTGTTTGTTTGCTTACTGGTTTAGTGTGCAAATCAATTGCCATTTTTTATATAAAATTTACCATTGTATAACGACATATAAAAGTTTTTATTTCAATATAATATATATCATTAGAAATAGTTAATTATATATTATATTTCATATTATTATATATTAATTATTAATAATTAAAATACTTCAACAATTGTGTTTTGAACCTAGCTACCCACACGAAACTTAACGCTACTTAGAACTAAATGAGAATATGTTGAATGTACTCGTCTGTTAGTAATGTGGAACCCTTTCACTTTGTATTGTAGGCATTTGATGAGTTTTTCAATTGAGATACCCCATTTTCCTCCGCTAAACGAGCAGTTAGCAAAAGTTCTTTCTTCTTGATTTAGTTTGCCAAAAGTTGCCATTAAACCATCCAGCTTTAAACGCTTCAACATTGCTTAGAAATTATCTGAATTTTTTATCAAAGTTCTCGTTTAGTTGCGACAACTTTACATGCGCTACGTCCAGTTTTCGGTCGTCGTACTCGTCCAAATAAATGAGCAATTGAAAAAAGTTGAGCCAACATGTGCACTTCATAAAATTCGCGTGCCAATAAGAAAAACGCAATAAGCGTGGAGAATATTGCGGATATTCCGCGTCGATCTCAGCAATTAGGCATCTCTGTGACAACTTTGTAGCTCATTTTGCGCTGACACAGGAATTGTTTTTTTTTTTTTTTAAAACTGTCCACGTGTTCTCACCCTTATAGGTAATGCTCTGCTATATGCTCAGCACGGCGGTCAGCCATCAGCAGAATAGGGCGAATAACAAAGAATTCTTTAGAATTCCATGTATGCGTAACTATCTCTATCTGATCGGGCTAGTTCCTTCAAAGTAAGCATGGCACGATGAGGCCAATAACCTCGCCCGTAAAAAAACGTACGGAACTCTTAATCACGAGAACGGGTAAGCGATTTAAGAATTTTCTCATGGAACGTACGTTTACTGTATATAGAGCTCTAGTTGCATAGCAGCTAGCCGATATCCTGTTCAAATATTATGCTGGCATAACAGCAATCCAGGAGATGCGTTCTGTGTGTTTTCTGTGTGTCTTACAAAAATCAGAATATGACATACATTACAGCTGGCATGCAAGACATCATGTGCCAGGGGTGGGATTTCTAGTCAGCAAAAGCATGAAACCCACCGTTATCGGCTTTGAAGCAGCAAATGAACGGCTATGCACCCTTCGCGTGCGGGGCAGATTTAAAAACATAAGCCTCATAAACGTTCACGCACCTACAGAGGACTCCCCAGATAATGAAAAAGATGAATTCTTTGAATCAGTCGAACGGGAACTCCCAGCTTGGGGATATGAATGTAAAAATAGGTAGGAAATCAGTATTCAGGCAGTACATTGGCACCCATGGCTAACACGAGAACACTAATGACAATGGACAACGAGTCATAGAGAAGGCAGCAAGCAATAATTTGGTCGTTGCGAGTACAAGGTTTGCGCGTAAAAATATCCACAAAGCCACCTGGGTATCTCCTGATGGAGCCACTCGCAACCAGATAGACCACGTGTTGATAGACCGCCGGCGCAACCCGAAGCTGATGACGGTACGAGTACCGAGGTGCCAACGTCGACTCGTGCTAATATCTTGTTGGTATGGTGCTCCGAGCGCGGATTGCATCATCACGAAAGACTGCATCCGCGAATCACATTCGAGTCAACGCGGCTGCCCTTCGCAACGAAGAGACCATAAACAACTACGGTCAAGCGATAGGACTCGCCCTAAATGCTGGGAGAGTAAGCCCTGGGGCTGAAATGCCGGGCGTAGAAGAGAAATGGACACGCCTTAAGAATACTGTCTCCATCTTAGAAAGTAGTCGTAGCAATCGGAACGACTGGTAAGATAAGAAACCGTGAACTAGAACAGTACAGAGAGCGAGGAGCGCACCAGGCGCGGAAGTTGTACCAAAGAGTCCGCAATATACACCGCGTTGCACATACTGAAAAGACCTAGAGGGTAATATGATCGCCATCAAAGCCATGTTAGAGTGATGGTAAGAGCACTTTCATGACGTGCTAAATGACCAGTTAACTGAGGAATTGGAATGACCACACTATGCTGCCGCCACCAATCATAGACGAATCTAGCAGAGCGATCAATCATCTTAAAAACAATAAGGCCTCGAGATCAGATGGTATCCCACCGGAGCTCATTAAATCCGGATGTCCCCCACTACACAAAGCTATTAATAAATTAATAGTGCAAGTGTGGGAGGAAGAAGCGATGTCAGAAGACTGGCGAAGAGGCATCCTGTGCCCCATGTGAGGAAGGACGATTCCGGAGACTCTATAATGATTAGATCTACGAGCGTTGTCGCGATGTCAACATAGTGAAGGGAATTAAATTGTGTAGGCTCCGGTGGGTAGGACACGTAGCTAGTCTACGCTGGAAGGATGGTGTAGACCAGGACGCCCAGAGTTAAGGGATGCCAAACTGGATGACATCCGCTCGAAATCGAAACCGGTGGAGAGATTTTTTGATGATGATGAATATGTTATCATTCCAACGAAGCTTGTCGTGCGTAAACGAGAATTGCGAGTCTTTCAGTTTCCTTAATGCAAGTGCCATTCATGAATAATGGCTGTTCGTTTAAATCGCAAAGGACAGTTAGAATTCACCTTGCTTAACATATGTAGTTGTTTGGGTTCCGCATCAGAAGGGTAAGAACGTTGCTCAAACTATCAAATATAAGAAGCTGATAGTACTGTCCTCCGCGAAAGAGTTAATTGGATTAGAAGTAATGGACAAGTGATTATTAATAAAGATAAGAAAGAGTGTCGGGGACAAGACAGAACCCTGTGGAACGCCAGCATTTATGCGATTAATTTCAGATTTGAAACAGTCCAAAACAACTTGCATTGAGCGGTCCAAGAGAAAGCTTATAATCTATTGAAACACTTTTACATCGACTCAATAAAAACGCATTTTAGGCAAAAGAGCTTGTTGACAAAATCTGTCAAATGGCTTAAGTTTGATTTCAACAAAATGATGAGAATACTGATAATGCCGGCTTGGAAGAAAACCTCTTCAGAACTAATGGGGAAATATCATCTGGCCCAGTGGATTTGTGTTTGTTGAGATCGTTTAAAACTGTAGCAACTGCGCGAGTAAGAATGTAGATCTGCCCCATAGAGTATTGAATCTTAGGTGCAGGCGGCAGCAATGCACAATCTGGAAGCGTGGAGCTAGCTGCAAAATGTGCAGCAAACAGATTGGCCTTGTCTATGGAGCTGACAACTGTTATTTCATTATAAATAAGCGTTGGAATCAAAGATGGGGTTGCATTTTTGATTCTTTTCACGAATGACCAAACATCAGGATTTCTTTTTTTCTTTGGGGCTATGTCAAGTTCGTGGTCAAGCGCAATAATCCAGTGACATGAGACGACGTTAGTATCAACATTGAGCTCGAAATTACAGGCATATCAGTTGATGTTCGGTCACCGTCTTGTCTCCAGAAATGGAATAATCAATTTGTCGCGTTATTCGTGTGAATTGACGCATCTTCATTTTTTTCTTTGGGGCTATGTCAAGTTGATGGTCAAGCGCAATAAGCCAGAGACTTGAGGCGACGTTAGCATCAAAATCGAGCACGAAATTCCAGACATATCAACCGATTTATGAGAAAAAGTCATTGCTGCAGGGCATTCACTTGTGCCGGCTATTCCGTCAAGGACAAGGATATTGTGTCGCATAATTAATGGCATCGATTTTTTTCCTCAATATCTCAAACATAAGTCAATGTATTTAAAAAGAAAATAGGGCGATCTTAATGAAAAACCCATTATTTATCTACTTAGTACTCTAGTATAAGCTTTTCCTTTCATTTTTGTAACAAAAATACTGAATGAGTGCCGTTCACATGGTATCAGTCCGGGAAATGATTCTTTTCAACCTGGACTAACTGAAAATACTTCGTCATAGGGATACCATTTGGGCTTTTCGCTGTGCTTCAAGGCGAATTTCCAACATGGCATACGGTGGAACACTCACAACCAAAATGATAACCAGTATTAGGATCTTGGGACTTTCGCACAAAAATCCATGGGCGGCGAATGTTACACCGAGACCGAGAAAACGTAATCCCTGTAGAGGAGCCACAACTTCGGCCACCTGATTGGCATGATTTAGTGTGACCAATGCCATTAGCAAGGTCTCCCACATGGCATTGCATGCGCCCCAACTGGCCGCAATCACATAGAATAAGGCGCTGTCATCTTCGGATGGTTTCCAGCGGGAGAGAGCGAGCAGTAGGCACGAATGGAAAAAGAAACCTGCAACTGAATGGAGGAGAAAATGAATGAAAAAAAAGGCCAAACACCCTGTACGAAAACAACAACTTACTTATAACAACAATTCTCTTCGTATGACGGAGTAACATGCTGAGCGTGCACGAGACGATCGTCTGCATAATTCCCATTCCGATGAGGGCACCCGCCACCATACTTATGCCCAGAGAGCACGAGACGAAAGCCTAGAAATATTTATGTTAATTAAAAAATGGAATCACCTACCACATAACTCCAGCTCCAGCTTACCCTCATGAAATCACCCAACATATAGGCCTGCTCGGTTCCTATAAAATAAGCCATTGGTCCGGCAAACAACAGGGTGTCTGTCATTCCTTTGATTCGTTCATGACGAAAGGTGGTCTCGATTTTACCCGGCAGACATGACATCACCAATGAAGCAATCGAGAACAACAAGTAAATAATTATCAGCAAGCCTCCACCAGCTCGTCCCTTTTCTGTGATGAAATGCGAATAGATCGTCTCATTGGAGGCATTATCGTCGGCCAACATATGCGTCCACACGGGACACATATCCGCTCCGCATATCCGTTCTCCTTTCTCATTGTGATTGTACATGTCGTCGAAGAATCCCGTCACACTCGGCCAAAGATACGACAGAGAATAGGAGTAAAAGTTCGAGTGCATAGAAGCCGTTGTTGATACGTTTTGAGCGGCAACATTTGTTCCGTCTGTTGCAGATAGCTGCGAATTAATATTAAAACAGTTCCAATCGCTCGAGGTGCACGCCAACACCACCGACGCCACAGTCGCTCCAATAATAATGCCCAAATCTTGAGCCGCTTGAAACCACCGTGCAAGTCGGCGAACCCTCTGGTCGTGATTGCAGAAAATCTTATGCTCATCGAAGGCGTCCACAGCCGAGCTGGAAAACGTACACTCATGTTGCGAGCAACTCAACTTGCTGCCGTAGTGCACGACCAATGCAATCTTACTGATCCACGCCGGACTTAGAGTTAATCCGAGGATAATATAAGCCGGGATTAATGTGTAAATTGACGGATACAAGTGGCACAAAAGGAAGAGGCAAACACCGATGTAACTGCTGGCGATGAGTATGGTGTAGCCCAACTTCTTGATCAGTCGTGTTGTCAAGAAGCACATAACTGTCGATATAAGGAATGCAATGCTCAGCAACATTGACCCAATATTGGCGCCAACATGAACCCACTGCTCACGATGATGCCACACTGAATTGGAACCCTGCAGACCCATAAGCGGCAAAAGCACAGCATAAATCAGGCCATGAGCAACGGCTAGAAAGGTGAAATTCCGGCAAATTTTAATCCGAACATGCTCGGGAATCTTTTGACGACAATTACGATTATTCAACGTTAACAGTCGTCGAATGGAAGTCGCTCCAATCGAACTGTTAATCGATTCACGTCGACGACTTGCACCGAGAGCGGCCTGCACTTGATACGGCGTTACAGGGTTAATGCGATGCGATCGCGATGAGACTGGTGAGTAAGCTGTCATATGCTGGAATGAAAAGGAGGGGAAAGAGAGAACTGTCAACAAACAAAAAGCAATATAAACGAATATCGTTGAACTGTCATAAATTTTTTTTTAGTCTAACTTCCGGGAGTTATAGGTAGGTAGGTGGTGTAGTAACGCGCCTCCAAGTCTTTGTCAACAAGTGCTTAAGGAGGATACTGAGGATAAAATGGCCGGACATTATCACCAATCAAGACTTGTGGAGAGTAACGCAGCAGGAAGCAATCGCGATCACCATCAGACGACGAAATTGGGAGCTGGATTGGCCACACTTTGAGAAAGCCAGCGGACGATATTGCGAAACTAGCGCTCGACTGGAATCCAATCCACAATGAAGCCGCCAAGTTAGCCGTCCTAGCAAGACATGGAAAAGGACGATAGAAGAGGAAGCAAGATCCAGGGGACAGAGTGGCGTCTCTTGAGACCTCAGGCGATAAATCGAGTTCGTTGGCGGGCGTTTGTAGGAGCCCTATGCTCCCCCACGGAGTAAAGGAAAGAAAGAAGGTGGTGTAGCTGTCCCCGCTGAGTGCGTTATTTTGTTACCACAAACCTTGAGAGACCTATAAAGGGGAGTTATAGGTCGGTACGTACAGTGGCAGTCCCCACTGAACTTGAGAAAGCGTCAATTAGCGCATGAGTGAGTCATTTTGTTGTTACCACAAAACTCCAGAGACCTATGAAGGGTTATTTGGAGGGTTTTATATCTAGCTTTATATATGATATTAGTTGTATTAGCACTTAATATGACGCATTTGGCCAGACTACTTGACATGTAGTTGTAACCTGGTAGTAAAGAGAGTATTTTTTCTTGACTGAGTTCATTGAGCAGCTAGTTCTTTCTATTGAGCCAGTGTACATAGTGACGTTCGAATCGAAAACGGCAAGGTTAAGTTACCATTTCGCAGAATACGGGAGATTGGTTCGTTAGATCCGTACCTAGTGCCGTGTGTTGGTAGATAGAAGAAAGGCGGGTATCGTAGATTAGTATTAAAAATTACCGAGTTGTATAGAGACACACAATCGACGGAGCCTACGAGGAAGCAACGTTTCTGTGTTCCTAAAGGGTTTTCAAGTTTATGAGGTTGAGGCGGTCGTGGTAGGGAGGCAGGATTGTGCCAAGGTAGACCTAGAAGAGCAAATTGGAGTAAAATTTGAGAAATTGGCAGTTGATTGGACACACACTACGGCGCGAGGACAACTACATTGCGAAATATGCCATGCAGTGGAACCCGCTCACCCAGGCAGGTAGAGCAGCGGGACGCCCTAGGAGGACGTGTCGCAGGACAGTCGAGGAGGAATCAGGATCCTTGGAAATATGTTGGAGGCAGCTCAAACGCATTGCAGAAAACAGAACAAGATGGCGCGTAGGCGTTGTTGACGCCCTATGCCTCTCGTGGGCTGAAAGGATTTAAGAAGAGAAGAAGAAGAACTTGATGAAAGATGGACCACGCTTGACTAGTGTACTCAAGGAGGGGGCGTACAAAAGTGATGTAGATGGATCTGGTTACATAAGGGTTGGAAAACTCTTTGGACAACCATTTGACAAAACCTAGGGCTGAGTTGGCTTTAAGTATTATTTCGTCAACGTGAGAAAGGAAACTTAGCTAGCTCCCTGTCACACAATATGCCGATTGCGATTGCGATTGCGATATGGGTTAATCATACAGAAGATACTTTAGTCTGTCAAGATTCTTAAAATCCTGGAGTTTAAACATAATATCTAAGCCAAACTGTATGATATCGGCTCGAAATCGAGACCGGTGGAGATATTTTTTGCGGTAGGCTTGGACCGGACCCCCCCGGTTGTAGAGCCAATTATGATGATGATAGAGAAGGTAGTGTCGGGGAGGGGCTTGTTGCACTTGCGTGATAAGGTAATAGATTGACATTTTATGATATTGAGCTCTAAACAATTTTTGAGACACCAGGTCAAAAAATTATTAGATCTTGTTGAAGGAGACAGGAGTATTGTGGAGAAGAAATGGATTTGAAAAAGTTGGCATTGTCATCGAAGAGAGATGACCAACCAACCAACCAACCCTACCAATTTGTGCGGTACTAGATCCCGGTAGAATCTCCGCCCGAAAAATATTTTTCGAGTCAGGAAGGCTGTATGACAGACTAAATTTATCCGAGTAGACAACTGAACCACTCCATCCTTCATCCGTCAGTGCAGATTGTCACATCATCATCGCCACTTCCCCAACCCGTTAGTCTGAAACTCGATAACAAAGGTATGGTTGTAGCTTAGTTTGGGGGTAACCAGAAGAAGATAATATATGATATCTACAGGACTTATTTGAAGCTTCAGACAATCTACGGTGCGGCAAACCTGGCATCTTTCGTCCAAGGAGACACAAAAGAAACTGCGTCTTCAGGTTGAATATAAAGTCAACAATGGCATACCCAATTCATGGAGGGATTAATGAATTGGTTAACATTGAAATTGGACTTAATCGAACATTCAGACGATCTAAGGAGTGACAAACCCGGCTTTTTTCGTCCAAAAATACACAAAAGGAGCTAGGTCGCTAGGTTGAAAGATGAATCTGAAGTCAACAATGGCACACCCTATTCTAGTTGGGATAAACGTCTTGGTGAACACCATAATTACGCTACTCGGTCTTATTCCGAGTTTCAAAAGATCTAAGGAGTGGCAAACCGAGCTTCTTTCGTTCAATGAGACATAAAAGTATTTGGCCTTTCAGGTTTGGGATGGCGCGTGGGGCACACAGCGCGGAAAAAGTTATCTGTAATGTAACAACAAGAGCTAAAGACTTTGACAAAGTCGCCGATAAGCTAATAGAGATGCTTCTGCTGTTGATGTTAATAAAACACGAATCAGGTTGGAAACTCTCAAATGTTTTTTTTTTACCAAAAAGTCTTTGCAAAATACTCCCACATTTACCTCAATCATCTGATCATCCCAGATATTATGCGTTGCACCGGAGCTTCTCGTTCTAAGGACTTTCCTCGATGACAATGAATGTCGATGATGGTGATGCAGCTTGGCTGTCTGTCCAGGAGTACCAAAGCCAATAATTGTGGTGGCGTTCCCTCCTGTCCCTGCTCCAGTGCCTAATGCACTATAGTGTGCAGCGGTAGCACCAGTACCTCCACCCATTCCCAGGCAGGCCATCAGATAAGGATTATACAAAGGCGGCTGCAAACAGAGTAGAGTAGTAAGCCTTGAAAACAAACAAATAGAGACAGATATACTCTGCGATGTGCCCTTACCTTGTCACCCACCTGATGATGTGAGAAAATTGCTAACTTCTCACGTTCACGCTCACGGCTTATTTCGTGAGCTATTTTCTCGTGCAAAATTAATTTTCGTTGTTGCTGCTCTTGCAGTTTCTCGAGCTTGCGCTCAATGCGATCCAATTCATGGAGATTGGGTAGACTGTGACTCGCCATAATGTTATCTGTTTGTTTGCTTTTCAACCGGACAATGCAGAAGTCAACTCAATTTAATGCGGAGGCATCCTAGTATCCTTAGATGACGGTATATTTAACATAACCATTGGTGTCATCATTAAAACTGAGAGCGTCATTGCTGCAAATATACCAACTATTAATGTTATTCCTGCGTTCGTTACTCCTGCGTTCGTTACTCCTGCGTTCGTTATTCCTACCTTCGTTACTTCTGCCTTCGAAAGAGATACTTGTGTTATCCTTTTTGCGGTCTGCAATCCAATTATGATGGAATAGCCATCGCTCTGCGATTTCTAAATAATTCCATTATGTGGTGTGATTTATTTTCCTCCTTCAATATCCTACGATTGGAATAAGCGAATAAACGCAATGTTGACACTGAAAGAATAATAATGAAAAGAGTCATTAGGAGAATTTAGCAAACAAAAAAATGCATCCCTTTTGGTACATCCTAACGAACACAAAACCGATACAATAAAGGACGCTCGCTACAAACCATAACTAAGTGCTCTTGTTCATCTCACGAAAGCACTCCTAGTACCAGGAGCTTTCTCCAAGCAAGTTGTAAAAACTTGATACCATTATGATACACTCCTTTCCTTCTTTGTTACAAAATATCCTTCCATCCTCCCCCTCTGACACAGATCTCATTAATAACACAACAAAACTACTTCAGATTCACGGCACGTAATGAGGTAATCTTAGACGAATGTTTTGTTGTCGGTGCCAACACATACATTGTCTGAATGGACGAGAGTGGAGTGTTACATAAATACATCAATCTGTTGAAAGAACAATGGGTGAGTCCAACTACGTCTTCCTGCATACTTTTGTCTGCTTTGTGCTTAAAAAATAGCTCCCTTAAATATGATGTGAAAATCGTTATGAACGCAATTGGGATTTACAGCTCACACAAGAGCACCAATAATGAAAAGGGACCAAGGTCCATGAGCTAGTACAGCACTGTCAAGGTAGAAACCTCCAGTACCTCATAGGTTGCGATGCCAATGAAGATCATGAGGTATGGGGCAGCAGGGGCATCAATAAAAGGGGTGAGTGCCTTTTAGAATATCTCATAAGTAATAATGTAGAAATCCGAAATAACGGCTCTAAACCAACCTTTATAAATGCAATTCGCTAAGAGGTACTTGACCTCACATTCG
Organism: Nephrocerus scutellatus; assembly: GCA_947095585.1. NCBI lineage: Eukaryota > Metazoa > Arthropoda > Insecta > Diptera > Pipunculidae > Nephrocerus > Nephrocerus scutellatus. Next base: position 114,148,254 of record OX352763.1, read on the forward strand.
CCAGTCCATTTATCTCCAACATTGTTGAAAACTGGCATGTGTCCGACGAAGCCTCGCTGTCAGACCATCAACACATCAAGTTTCACATTCCCGGCAAACTGAAAAATACTTCTTCTAGATACGATCCTAAGTCTACGGACTGGAATCTGTATCGGGGACTTGTTCCCTCTAAATTTGATATGCTTGTCACACATATAGAGTCCACAGGGGATCTAAATGAGGCAGTGTACCAATTAAATGATGTGTTACTTTCTATCATGACAGTTGTGTGCTTAAAACGAGTTTGTGTAAATGTAAGGTTCCAGGTGGAACGACCATCTGTCTAAACTTAGCAAGAAATTTAGAAAACTCTTCAACGCTGCTAAACGCACGAAGAGTTGGGACGAATACAGGTTCGCCCTTACGAAGTACAACTCTGAATTAAGACGATCCAAACGTGCCACATGGCGGAAATGGTGCGAAAACATTGTTGAAATGCTGTAGCTGCACGAATCCACAAGACATTAGTTAAGGATCAGACAAACTGTGTAGGTTTATTAAAAAAGCCCGATGGCACCTTCACGTCGGACCGTGTGGATACAATCAGAACCCTACTCCAGGTTCACTTCCTAGGTTCGTCTACTCGTGTACCATAGTTTATCCGGTAAAATCTTCAGTCTGAATAAAGGTTAATTGGCAGTAGTCTTTTTCAAACCTTTCAAAGCTCCCGGCGGTGATGGGATCTTTCCAGCTCTTCTACACCAGGCGAAAGATCTCATCCTACCGTGTATGATTGATTTACTAAGAGACAGCTTAAACTGGGGGTCCTATTATCTGAAGACAGATAAATGTAATATTAATCCCCAAATCAGGCAATAGGCCTAATGAGCTACCTATATCATACAGACCTATAAGTCTAACATCATTTGTCTTCAAAACGGTGAAGAGACTTATTGATGATGCCAGTTATAATTCTCTACCCCTCTAAATTAAAGTCAGTTTGCGTACAGGAAAGGCAAAAGCACAGAAGGTGCCCTTTACTATCTTGTAAAGAAGATAGAAGGAACTTCGTTCCAAGGAAGTGGCCCTGTGTGCTTTCCTTGAAATTGAGGGCGCTTTCGATAACACTGGCTTCTATATTGCCAGTACAATTAGTAGCAGGGGTATCGAAGACTCGACAAATCATTGGATAAGGGCCATGCTTGAAAGTCGAGATATTATTTCTCCCGGGGCTTAGGAAATCCTTAATTTTAATAGGGATAGCATTAGGAAGCTGATGAGCTTTCGAACAGGCCATTGTGGTTTGCGATGTCACCTTAAGAAAATTGGTATGGGCTCAGAGACAGGATATAGGTTCGGATAATGAAGAGTCATCCGATCACATTCTCTATGAATGCCCAGCATTACTTTGACTGAGGAGACACATCTTTCACAAGGAAATATGCTCGACAGCGGAGTTGAGAAATTCCGCCACTAAGGATGCATATTATCGTTTATTAGGGATGTCTCTTAGAATAAAAAAAAACCCCTATGACAAAATAGATCTTTCAGGTGTTGCAGTGTCTACCATATGGTATAGGGTGGATAACCAAAAAAAATTAGAATGGACAAGGAGTTATAAAGATGGCACGAAGTAGAGTAAGAAGCGGAAGATCCAACAAGGTGACCATAACTCACTAACTTAAAGAGGTTTTTTTGGTAAAAAGTAACTACGAGTATATCGTCGCACCTCGCATCATTAGAAATTAAGTGAAGGTAATTTCGAAAGTTCATACCAATTCATTCCGCATCATTTCAACTAAATAACCCAGTAGAGTCAGTTGATTTTACTTTGATGTCAAGGAAAGATCCCCTTCCTTGTCAAGGAAAAATCCCCTCCATTTATATGGCGTCAATCGTAATAAATTACGTTGCTCTGTGAATTTGCGATTATGTGCGACTGTCATATCCTAGTAGGAGGTATAGTGGGGTGCCACATCTTATGAAATGGAAAATGTCCTTTTGTCAAAAGAGGTGGTTTAGTATATTCGTGTTTAACATTATAGCCAGGCATAAAGGCCCTTTTCTTTGATGTTTTGTGCGACTCTGAAAATGGTAATAACACATATAGAAGGTTAAGTTAGATTGATGGAGGCAACACCTTCGTTGTGGTTAAACTGTAGGTTGGCAAAATTTAAACGTCTTGGGAGGTTGAGCACTTCATATAAGCACTGGACAGATAAAAACTTCTGCAACTTATACTGCAAGGAAAGATAGAGGATAGCAATTGTGAGATAAAGGCTTAAGGAACACCTTTAACTTTCGAGCAGACATAATGGGAATGGTAGCAAATAAACGAAGTAGGAAAGTTATGTTTTTTTTCCGGCGAGTCGAGAAACTTTGAGAAAAAAAAGATGCACCTTTGACCACTAACTCAGACCAGAGAGGAAACAAATCTGATTTCCACAATAAACGCAGACTATAACCATTGCCGAGCTATCAAGCCTTTCATTTATAATTTTTAATTATTCCTTATTCATTAATTATTATTATCAGTATCCTTTTCAAATCACTTTCTTCTATTCGCCCACTGAATTGATTAAGTTCTTGCCTCTTATACTTCAAACAATTTGTAAGATGACCGATGAGTACGTACTGACACATTATGTAAAATTACAAAATGCACTTCAAAGATTGCATATACCGAAGCAATACTCTCTCGTTTGCCTCGTTCATGTCCTGTACCTGAAACTCGTGCACAATAAATATCTTTAAACCATGGATGGTACTCTCACAATGCACATCTTTCATGTCAAGGTCGCATACAAAACTTCAGATGCAGATAAAAACAGACAGACGAAAAAAAAATGACAGCAAGGATGACGAGGTTCATGGTCATGTTGACAAGTATAGTGATGCTACAGAACGCACACAGTGACTCAATTAACTTCTTAGTCATTGGTTTTCAGTGAACGAAGATGAATGCAAGCAAGCGCCTGTCAAGATTGTATATTAATTCAAAGGATATACAATACACTTGTGCTGTGCAGTGCAGGATACTTTGCCAAGGTGGAATATTATTATTTATTTATTTATCATTAAATATTGACAGAGTTGATAGGATGCACAAAGAAGAAAAGGACGTGCTACTTTTGCTTGTAGTAGTGTAGTTTATAAATTTATACGCATAATTGGTGTCGTGTCAAAGAAAATGGTGAAAAGAATACGTTTTTTTTTTAAATTATTGATATATGCGTTATAAGCGAAATTTATTTAGAAATCCTTTGTTTTTAAACCAATGGAAGGCGTGTTAGTTAATAGTATAGGGGTTTTCCATTAAGAACGCCCGATTTTGTTTTTAAAATAAAACAGCTTATGTTTTCGATTTATAAAAAAAATATATTAAATATTTATTTTGGGTTAAAACGAGTTAAAATACCATCGATTGATTAATTATAGAACACAACAATATTCAGATGTTTTCCACGCAAACGCATGCACGAGTTTTTTATGATTTTTGAGAATAAATTGGGCTATATGCCTGCAGTTTCGCATTCGATGGTGATGGTGCCTAAAGTCGCTGGTTTTTGGCATAGACATAACCTGCTAATTTCAACTTCTTTGGGGATCAACTGGACTTGAATTGTTGTCATAAAAAATTCTTTCTCCACGAAGACGTCATAAGCGTATTCATACAAGTTGATTGCACGGCGTTGCCCGAAATGAAAAAGATTGATTCGACACTAATACCGGTCATATCATATGTCACTTTCCTTTCCACATCCATGAGACAATTGTGGTATGTCACCGTCACTATTCATCTCAGAGACCTCGCAAATTATAGATTCGACACACATTGACTACCAAAACCCCTATGGGTGCGAGGGGTGCCTTTCCATCACCATTCGCCTCAACAACCCGACCGAAAAATATCTATTCGACACTCGTAGATATGAGTCCCCCAAACCAATGTATACCAGTCTCGATCTTTCTGGGAAGCTTCAGATCTAATTGAATTGTAGTTTCGGCTTAAGTTAAAGAAGCTGACTGACTGACTGACTTTTTATGTTTCTTATAACTTGCTTTTTCATAGTACTGCTCTTTGTGGAAAAAAACCACAAACTGTGCACAATCCTCTTAGAATAGTGTAGCAGTTTAAGGCTACTGCCCATGTAAAAAAAACCTGTAAGTTCATCAGACACCAACCTTACCATACCATACCATACACGCATTCCAATGCAAATATTTTGAAGAAAAAGCTAAGTTTTTCTTTAGAGTCAGCTGAGAGGGACACACGAAACCCCTAAGCACAAAGATCCCCAAACATGAAATCACCAAACTACCAAACCAAACTATTGTGTTATGGACTTCTAACTAGAAAATCCCCACCTACAAAATACCCAAACACAAAGTCACCAACACAAAATTCATAACACGAAATCCTCTAGCCAATACTGCCAATACCTATACATAAGCACAAAATCCCCAAATACAAAATTCCTAACTATAAAATTTCTACCTACAAAATCCCTACCTACAAAATCCCCAAACACAAAATCACCAAACACGAAGTCCCTAACACAATCCCCTCACTATTGTGTTAGGGACTTCTAACTAGAAAATCCCCACCTACAAAATACCCAAACACAAAATTCCCAAACACAAAGTCCCCAACACAAAATCCATAACACGATATCCCCTAGCACAAAGTCCCCACTGCGAATACCTATACCTAAGCACAAAATCCCCAAGTACAAAATTCCTAACTATCAAATTCCTACGTACAAAATCCCTACCTACAAAATCCCCAAACACAAAATCACCAAACACGAAGTCTCTAACACAATCCCCTCACTATTGTGTTATGGACTTCTAACTAGAAAATCCCCACCTACGGAATACTCAAACACGAAATCCCCAAACACAAAGTCCTAAAGACAAGGTCCCCAACACAAAATCCATAACACCAAATCTCCAAGCACAAAGTCCCCACTGCCAATACCTATACCTAAGCACAAAATCCCCAAGTACAAAATTCCTAACTATCAAATTCCTACGTACAAAATCCCTACCTACAAAATCCCCAAACACAAAATCACCAAACACGAAGTCCCTAACACAATCCCCTCACTATTGTGTTAGGGACTTCTAACTAGAAAATCCCCACCTACAAAATACCCAAACACAAAATTCCCAAACACAAAGTCCCCAACACAAAATCCATAACACGATATCCCCTAGCACAAAGTCCCCACTGCGAATACCTATACCTAAGCACAAAATCCCCAAGTACAAAATTCCTAACTATCAAATTCCTACGTACAAAATCCCTACCTACAAAATCCCCAAACACAAAATCACCAAACACGAAGTCCCTAACACAATCCCCTCACTATTGTGTTAGGGACTTCTAACTAGAAAATCCCCACCTACAGAATACCCAAACACGAAATCCCCAAACACAAAGTCCCCATCGCCAAACAAAATACCGAAGCAAAAATCCCCACCTACAAAATTCCCAAAAAATCACCCTATCACACAATTAAGCGATTTTGTGTTTGGCGGTTTTGATTTGAGAATTTTGTGTTTGGGGATTATGATTTTGGGATTTCAAGCCCACCCCGTAAACTTCTTAACTTCTTCTTAACAGCGTATTGTTTTATTCTTGAGCTGTGTTTGTCTATTGCTGCTGTAATATCTTCATTAACATTAACATCATCATATTTGACTCTACAAAGGCCTCCTCATACGTTGACGAAACTACACGTTAGTGGAATTCAATTGGCATAATTTCTGATAACCACACCCAAGAAATTGTGCGCACTTAACCACAACATTATTTCCAAAATTACACCTGAGAGCAGAAGAATAACATAGACTCGTAGGAGTACGTATGCTATGTACATCAAATAGGAAACAGATTTAGGAAGCAATGCATGTACCATTCGTCTCCCACTCCAAACCCTTCAAAAAAGTTTCAATTTTTTTTTTATAAGAAATACGCAAAACTAAGATAACTAAATAGTGGCATACATAGAACAACATACACCAACAACAACTACAAAAATAACCTCATTCCTTTTTGGGTTTGTAACCCAAGGCAGCCCAGCCATCAACCTGCCAAAGCAACAACCTGTGAATTTCCCCTAAAGAGAGAACAAGAGTGGGAATGAGAATGAGAGCAAATTTCAATGTGTAATGGTTGATACCTAAGAGCAAGGAAAGGGGGTGTAATACAAAAATGTGGATTTGTTCCTCCGTCAGAAGATTAATAGATGCAGCGTTTTACGATAATGTCGGATTCTGCTTTCTCTCTCAGGACTTCGACTCCCAGCTGTACATGCGTTTTAAGAAATTCAACATTTGAGGTTAACGCAAGTCGAAGTATTCATCTTCTGCGATGTCAACATGCAATAGCTTTGCATATACTCCTATGTATGTCGACCAACCGACACCCACTGTCATTGTGTCGGCATTTTTGTGTTCGATGTCACTTCAATTATGCAAACATTCAGAGAGACATAAGCGTTCATAATTTGCGCAAAAACATAAAATAGGTCGATAGCACATAACAATGTGTCCACGTCCCCGCTCGCTCCTCTTCAATCAACCCAGTGAGCACGCACAGGTACAGTGGAATTGTTGTGCATTTAATCCAAATAAAACAAACGAAGGATCCAAATAGTAGTTGTGCTTTTTCATTGGGATATGGTCGAGTATCTAGGATTGTAGGCGAATGACAACACTGCTATTGTACCTATGTATAATCAGAAGCATGCGACTGTACATACAAGCAACCGAAAAGTGTTCGGCAAGGGTATTATGACCTAAATTTAGTTGAGCATTTTTCAGATTAAACTTATACAGTTGTGGTGGGTTAGTGTAACAATCCGAGAAAAACCACACCAGAGCACAAAGACCGTCGGTCCATTGTAATCGTTCCCAGTGAGTTCACTACTCAAATCACTTCGTTACCTTAAGTTTTTAGTTTCAAAAACGTTCATCCATAGCCTAAAAAAAGCAGGAGAACTACAAAACAAGTGTATAGTTGTTTCCTCCAGGCAGTACTTACATATTGGATCCAATATAAGTCCCAACTTGAACATATGACTTACAGTCAGGTTATGCCCTGTAACTTAACCGATAGTTTCTTTTAGATGTTCCTAAAATTAACTTGGCGGTGATTTTGTTTGTTTGCCTATCCACAAAGTGCTTGGTAGTTCGACGTGTATTTATGGAGTTCCAACAGTGCTCCTGTTGGATTTCCACAAATCTTCGAATACCAATAGTTAAGCTTGCCTGAATCAAGTCTTACATTAGTTCCGGAACATCAAACGAACCACTTTCGAGTGCATTTATTTCCTTTTATTCCTGTATGGCCCGGTCTTCTTAGTCTACTTCAGTCTTCTCTTATATTCCAGCACACAAAGTGATTCTAATGCTAGTAGAGCAGCTAGGCTGTCGCTACATATTACTAATTTTCGTCCTAGACAGCTCAGTTGGCTACATATAAAATAGCAAATATTTCTGTTACGTACTGCATCAGTTCAAAGAATCCGCAATATCATCCGAATGCCTAGGTATAACATCGACCGGCTAAAGATCCCCTCAGTACGCCAACAAATTAAGGGATCATTTATCGCTGAAGGAGTTGAAGCAATCAGTAGCTCACTGTCGACAACCAGCCAAGAATATTGGGAAGCTTTGAAAAATGTTTTCACATCTGGAGCGGAAAGTATTGTTGGTAGAAGCCAGGCAAGGCACAGCACGTGGCTTGCCGAGGATACCTAAGAACCTAAGCTACTTAAAGCTCGTATTGTAGATACCCCAGCAGCACCGAGGAACGATCGTAATTATATTTACAACCTGGCCTCAGAAGCAGAGGAAGAAGCGAGCAGATGCGATAGCAGAACCGTTTACAGAATCACCAAAGAGCTGACAGGTGGTCACCGCTCTAGCCAGCATCCGGTGAAAGGCCTTAAATGGAAGCAGAGAAGAATATCGTTCGTGAACTAGAACAGTACAGAGAGCAATGACCGCACCAGGCGCGGAAGTTCTACCAAATAGTCCGCGCTATGATGCAATATACACCGCGTTACACATACTGCAAAGACAAAGACGGTAATATGATCGCCGATCTTAAAGGCATCTTAGAGCGATCGGAAGAGCACTTTCATGAGTTAATAAATGGCAAATTAACTAAGGAATTGGAGGCTCCACCAATGACCAAAGATCATGTTCAAAGACTATGTTGCCGCCAGCAAACATAGACGAAGTTAGCAGAGTGATAAATCGACTCAAAATTAATAAGGGATTTGATGGGATCCGAGCGCAGCTGATAAAAATAGGAGGCCTCACATTACACCAAGCAATTCATGAAATAATAGTGCAAATATAGGAGGAAGAAGCTATGCCAGAAGACCGGCGAAGAGATATCCTGTGCCCCATACATAAGAAAGGAGATATCACAACATGCAGTAGATATCGTGATGTAACGTTGTTGACTACCGCGTATAAGATTTTCTTGTATATCCTTCAAGACAGGATAGCCCCATACGCTAAAGTCATCATTGGTCCATACCAGTGTTGTTTCATCACAGGCAAATCAACTACTGATCCGATTTACACACTTAGTCAGGTGATGGAAAAATTTCTAGAGTTTCAAAACTCACTACACTATCGTTTTATGGACTTTAAAGTCCTCTATAAAAGCATAGCCAGAGTAGACTTTGAAGCCGCCTATGATAGCATAGCCAGAGTAGAACTTTATAAAGCCATGAAAGAATTCGACATCCCAAATAAACTGACACGACTATGTAGGTTGACCATGACCAATGTTATCAGCCGGATCACTATCAAGCCCATTCAACACCTATAACGGGCTCCGAAAAGGAGATGGACTGGCCTGCGTCCTCTTCAACCTGGCGTTGGAGAAAGTGATCCGAGACTCTGACGTATCGGCGAGAGGAACAAACCTCTATAAGTTCATTCAGATACTGGCTTACATAGACGATATTGAGATCGTTAGCAGAAACCGAAGAGCTTTACAGGAAGCTTTCATCCAGATAGAGCAGGCGGCACGAAATCTGGAGCTGCACATAAATGAGACAAAGACAAGGTACATGGTGGCCACGTCTGCGAGTACAAGATCCAACATTTGTCCCTCAATTCAAATAGTGGAGTGCGAATTTGAAGTAGTGCAATTTAACTATCCTTTAACTTTATTTAACTCGGGTTAACTGTAGCATCTGATAACAGCATGGAACCAGAAATACGCGCACGGTTGCTTAAAGCCAACAAAGCCTACTATAGTCTGTCAAGAATCTTCAAATCCAGAAATTTAACCATAACATCCAAGCTGCTGATATATAAGACAATGGTCATACCAGTATTTATTTACATATGGTGTTAAGAAAAGGGCATTCTGACCTCGAGTGAAAAGTCTTACGGATAATTGTTGGTCCCGTATGTGAGGAAGGACGGTTCCGGAGACTCTGTAATGATAAAATCTACGAGCGTTACCGCGACATCGTTAATCTGCGTAGGCTCCGGTTGGCCGGACACCCAGCTCGAATGAGCGAAGAGGATCCAGCTCGGAAAGTCCTTTACGGTAGGATTTATGGAGCACGGCAGCGAGACCAGCCAAGCCTACGCTGGAAGGATGACGTAGACCAGAACGCCCATAGTGTAGGGATAAAAAACTGGATGACATCGGCTCAAAATCGGGAACGGTGGAGAGCAGGACCGGACCCCGGTTGTAGAGCCAAATATGATGATGAGTAATCCTTAGTTAGGCTTACAATCCTGTCAAATGTCTTTGCTGTGTGAACTGTTTACTACTTTTACACAATTTTCCAGAACTATCAATGTTAATGAAATTCTCAAATAGTTGAATTGCAAGACAACTGAAATTGATTAATACAAACTAGGGCCGTTTATTCGTATAACTGGCTGCAGCCATAGTCGTGAGTACATACATGATAACAAACAGCATTTAATTAATCGTAACTGGTTTTTCATTAAAAGCGCCCTATTTTGTTTTCTAAAATAAAACAGCTTGTGTTTGCGATATTAAAAAAAATATTTATTTTAAATTGATGTACAATCGATGCCATTAATTATGCAACACTACATCCTCCACGAAAACGCCTGCATGATATTATTTTTCAATGCCTTTAGTTAATTTTAATATTAATGGAATGAAAGTATTGCGTTGTTTGTCGCTATAATACTTTCCTACGCAGTAGGGTGTACCATCTCGGTTTGCATAGAAAATTCGGTCACTGATGCAAACAACTTTCTACAATGGAGAGGGTATTAGTATACAGGCAGAGGTTATGATTTAAAAAAAAAAAGAAAACCACAAAATAATTGCTGGAAATTAGAATCAAATTAGTAGTAGCGCAGAAACACCTCTCCGAAAGAAAGCAGAATTAAGACGCAAAAATGGTGGTACTGGATTTTTGTCAATAATATTGAATGTAATAAAGATAGCATCTTCACACAGAAGAAGATGAAGAAGAGCCTCCTAGAGATACAACTTAAGGTGGCTTCAATAACCAAATTCTTTGGCAGAATCTTGAGGTTTACTCACTATACTTAATGTCCTCCTCCTGACTCTTTAAATTATTTCTTTTCTTCTTATTTCTATATAAGTAATACGATTAAGGATTCAAACGTGGTATGTAGATACACTGATACGCATTTACTTCATATAATTCACCTGTCTGTTTGTCGATTAGAAGGTTCACTTTCACTTTCGTGCATTTAATTTTTTAGTTTCCCAATACATAGACACAGAATTCTTACTAAAGTCATTTTTAACTTTCATGTAATGTGTAGATATGTCCTCAAAACAGCTCTATATACTTTCACTTTTTTTTTCTTTACGGTTAATGAAGATAAACTTTAATTGAGCAAAATAATTTATTTACTTAACATTATCCTTAATGCACTTATTAATAAGGTTACTACACATTCTATTTTATTATTTTTATTGACAAATATGATAAGGAAAACGTTTTTCCTATTTTTTATCACTTCCGAAACGTACGCAAACGAATCTAAACGTCTTTCGTCTTCCACGAAAATATTTAAACTGCAAAACCTCAATTTACCTTTTGGAAAAGTTGTCTCATCTTTTGTGGAAATGTCAGATCCTGTATCTGGATGTCTACATTCATTTTATCTGAAGCATGCGCTGTAGTTGTTTATCACATGTCCTGACCATGATTTTCTCTCCTCTAAGTGTTCAAAAGTGGAACTTGATACGATAGGTGTTTTATTTCTCAAGATGTCATCATATACATAGATACTTTATATTTATAGTATATACTGATGATACTGATTACATATATGTATGTCATCTGATGGAATATTGTAATCTATTCCATACCTTGCCACACGAATAACAATTTATCTCAGAACCTACGCATTTTGGTGTCGCATTTGTGTTGCTATTTTACTGTCAATAACTTTTCAATTAGGGAAATAATTTTAATAATAATATACAGACAGACTGTTGCGGTCAAGGGCCTTGCTTCTGGCGACCATTCTTGTGAAATGTGAAGGACCTACAATTTAATGCCGTATCCGAAAGGCGAATTAGAAAGCTTTCCGTGACACAATTATTACTTTCGCACGTGTGTCGGACCACCACCTGGACCTCTACTGATCACATGTACAACAACCAGAATGATCACATCGCTATAAGCCGTAAGTGGCGATAATCGTTGCTGGACGTTAGAACCCGAAGAGCAGCCGACGTCTACAGCGACCACCACCTTGTGGTTGGCAGTGTGCGATTGAAACTCGCGGTCCACTCAACCACACGAAGTCAAACAACGAGAAAGGCCTGAAAGACCCAGATGTGAAACTGTAATATGTTTCCCGCGTACAACAGTCTCTCTCTGAGATACAGCCCCAAACCCTAGAGTCTTAATGGGAGAAAACAGAAAATGCCTCAACCATTTTAGGTTATCCCGACAAAACTAGAAAAGAATGGATATCAGATAGCACATGGAACACCATTCGTGAACGCCAATCCATCAAAGCAGAGTTAAACGAAGCCTCGGGTGCCTAGCGAAGCACATTAGCGCGGAAGTATAGGGATCTGGACCGGCAAGTTGGCCGTTCAGCTAGGAACGACAAACGAGCATGGCTAAGCGACTTCGCAACGCATGCACAGCAAGCCGCTGATAGTAGACAGTATAGCACTGTCTACCAACTCGCTCGTAAGCTCGCCAACAAGAAACACCACATCAACTACCCTGTTAAGGCAATAGACGGCTCTTTGATCCTTATGGAGGAGGAACAATTAATCCGCTGGACAGAACATGGCACGTCCATCACCCACATATGCAACCTAATAGGCTACTTAACATCAGCGTCGCTACTCCTTTGTTGAATGAGATAAGGACACTGCAATCAGGTAAAGCAGCAGGCAATGTCAACATCAAGCCGACGATGTGTTAACTACGCGAACATTGCATGCGATATATCAAAGTATGTGGGTATCTGAAACCATTCCATCGTCGTTAAAAGAAGGCTTGATAGTCAAACTCCCCAAGAAATGTGATTTCAGCAATTGCGAAAACTGGAGATGAATTACCCTGCTAAACATCATAAACAAAGTGATCTCCTCTATAATAGCTAGGTGCTTACAAAATGCGTTAGAGCCAATTTTGAGAAATGAACAAGCAGGATTTCGCCCAAACCGTTCTTGTACTGATCAAATTAGCACCCTGCGTATAATCATTGAACAGTCAGTTGAGTATCGCTCTCCTCTGTATATGGTTTTTGTAGATTTTAAACGCGCTTTTGATAGCGTAGGCCGAAACATGATGTGGCAGATTTTGTCTATCTATGATGTTCCGGAAACACTCATTAACATCATTAAGGAGCTGTATCGCGACTCAACATGCCGCGTCATTCATAACGGTCATCTTAGCTCACCTTTCAACATCTACTCGGGAGTCAAGCAAGGTTGCATCCTCACACCACTGCTTTTCACAATTGTTATCGACTGGGTGATGAAAATAGTAACCCGTACTCCATCGGGTTTGCCATGGAATGTTTTTCACTGCCTAGAAGACCTGGACTATGCCGATGATATCTGTCTCCTATCACAATCGCTAGGTGACATGGAGCGAAAATTAAACTCATTGGAACTCCGCGCTAACAAACTGGGTTTAAAAATTAACGTCTCAAAAACAAAACTACTTCGCGTTAACGCCAGTGGATCTCTCGATTGACGGAGATCAGATAAAGGAAGTCGATAAGTTTTGTTATTTGGGCAGCTGGATGTCAAAAAATGGTGGTGCTGACTCGGATGTGTGCTCTCGAGTAAACAGTATGTTAACTAATATCTGGAACTCCTCGCAAATCTTCCGGAATCTGAAGCTAACGATCTTCAGATCTAACGTTCTCTCAGTACTCTTGTATGGCTGGGAAACGTGGAAAGTCACAGAGTCAATTGCGACGCGCCTCCAATTTGTCAACAAGTGCTTAAGGAGGATACTGAGAATAAGAAGGCCGGACGCGGACGGCGATAAATCGAGTTCGTTGGCGGGCGTTTTTAGAAGCCCTATATATGTTATATTTAATTATTACAAAAAGTGTTGTCCATCGGAGATATAGATGCTTATAAAATTTGAAAAAAAATCGGGTACTTTTTTTTTACAAAATTTGAATGGCTGCGGCCCGACCCCGGGGCCCGATCACTTCCAAATTTTTACAGAAAGTGCTGTCCATTAGATATACATATGCGTATAAAATATGAATAAAAATCGGGTACTTTTTTTATAAAAATTTTATGGGTGTACCCCCGACCCCGGGGCCATTTCAAATTTTTACAAAAAGTGTTGTCCATCGGAGATACACTTGCGTACAAAATTTGAAGAAAATCGGGTAAATTTGTAAAAACTCTGTATGGGACCCCCCCGAAACGGCACGAGGGCCCCAAATTTTGGCAGGAAAAAAAAACAAACAAACAAATAAACAAACAAACAAACAAACAAACAAACAAACAAACAAACAAACAAACAAACAAACAAACAAACAAACAAACAAACAAACAAACAAACAAACAAACAAACAAACAAACAAACAAACAAACAAACAAACAAACAAACAAACAAACAAACAAACAAACAAACAAACAAAAAAACAAACAAACAAACAAACAAACCAACAAACAAACAAACAAACAAACAACAAACATTTTCTTTGCGTCTTAAAATTATGACAACCCTGATTTCAAAAGCCACTCAACTCTAAGAAGGGAATTTGCAGAAAATACTCTTTTTAGATAGCCCTACAATCTCTCATTAGCATGTAAATTATTTATTACTTTTGCACAATTTCCCTGGACTAATACCACTTTATTTAAAGACATTCATTATTTTGGCAATTTTTTCTGTTCACTTATGTGATTGAAAAGTATATTCAATCATCTGCAATTAAATGACATGAACTTTTTGTTAGACTACGGTATAGGAAAAGTGTAAGTACATATAACACCTTGAGCTGATTTGCGATAATTTCTGCTAATTTACGCACAATTAACATAAACGCAGGAAATATGCAGCCACCTATCTATAGAACAGAAGCAATTAAAATTGTTCCGAGACTGAGAGAGAAGTTTACATCACATTGGAAACCGGCTGTAGTTTTGTTGTTATGTTTTGCTTCATATACTTTGTAAAGTGTATTTTGTCTGAAATTGTTGTAATTAATTAGTATTATCAAAGTCATTCAACAGACATTAATGAACTTGTACTGTTAGAATTACTTAAATTCCAGAAATTCCTTACGCAAAGGTGAAAGATAAATAAACTTCCCAATTAAGATAAAAAGCCAATATATTACACAAATAAGACAAATTCTGTAATTATAAAAATGCTTTTGTTAAAAGGTTCACGAGCTTTGCACGAATTACTAATATCGCTGACATGAGGAAGCAATTAAGCACTCTCGGCAATAAATTGCACCATCACGGACGACGCAACGAAAATTACTCATTTTTCCGATGGAATAAAAAAAAACCTTTCAACCTACACTTAGTGCAGTTCAAACAGTTCAAAACCACCTGCTGTTTCTGTTCAGCCGCAGTACCGGTCAACAATCTGATTTTATTGCCACCATAACTCTGTACGATGACGATCAAGAGATCTTGGCAAAAGCAGCAAATATCAATTGATTAACACTTTTTCTGATATCGGAAGGAATATTTTTATTTGTACGAGTATATGTAAAGAAAAAATTCATTAGTCTGCAAGAATCAAACAGGAGTTCTATAAAAACTTTGCACTTTGAATTAAACGAACTATATTTTTGTATCAACAAAATTTCTTTAATCATCGCCAGAGATGTACTAAAAGATTTTCTTAAAAGTGCAATAGTCATTGAACTCCTGTTTGATCCTAGCAGATAATTGAATTGGTTTTTTCTTCCTTTATATTGCATACTATCTATATTTACTTCATTGCCACGTTTTAATATCGATCAGGAAAATAGATCCTGTGAGAATTCGTCAAAGCGCAGGACGAATTTATCCCACACAAATTTCAGACATTTATCCATTTATCCTGTGGGCGCCGTGGCTCAGTGGTAGTGCACATGGCTGCTGCGCAGGAGGTTCAGGTTCGAATCCCAGCAACACCAAAAGTATTTTTCACGGTGTCCCACCTCTCGCGAATGGGTGACAAACGTTCCGAGAGTAGTAATACCTTGTCACGGAAAGCTTCTCAATTCGCAGTTCGGATCCGGCCTTAAATTGTAGGTCCCTTCCATTTGTGTCCAAAAAAATTAACATGTGCAGCACAAATGGTCGCGAGAAGTTAGGCCTTGGACCGCAATGGTCTGTCGCGCCAAATATTATATTTATCCATTTATCCAATCAACTATTTTGGCCACTACTGATATTGCGCAAAAAATGGTATTTCTAATTACAATTCTAAGTATTTCACTTACCACACGGAATAAATACTCCCACTACTCTGAGAAAAACAACCAGCAAAAGGTTCAATGAAAGGGAACAAAAGAGACAACACAAGTGACGAGCTTCCGAATCTGCACACATTTGGGAGACCGAAACATTATGAGAATGAAATAAAAGACAAGCCGCGATATATGTTTTGATATCGGAAAGCAAACAGCTGTTCAGAAATCGAACACCAAGGGAAAAACAACCACCAAAAGGTTCAACGAAAGGGAACGAAAGACACAACACAAGTGACGAGTTTCCGAAACTGCACACATTTGGGAGATCGGAACATTATGAGAATGAAATACAAGACGAGCCGCGACGAATGTTTTGATCAACACAGGAGAAAGAAAAACAGCGGATGAGGCTAAGCAACCTTAGATTATCGGAAAGCGAACAGCTGATCAGATCACCAAGGGAAAGAACAGTAGAGCAACATACCGAGCTGGGCCCATCAACATTTTAACAAGCAACACAAAATTAGATGATTTAACGGGTTATACAACGACGACTGTACACGTCACATTGGCAATACAGAAATAAAACAACGAAAGCCCTACAATGGTTTCGACTGGCATGGCAACAACGGGATCTCGAACCAACTGTGGGATGGGAACGAGATCAGTCGCCCCACGGTTCAGGAATCAACGAAACAATTCCTAACCGATTGACAAAGTATAAAAGGGCGAGATTTCTGACAGTCAGTCTGCTTTCCTGCGATTCCTGGTGCTGACCTATACCTCTACTAATTCCTAACTTAGCAATTCCTAAGAGCGATAGCCTTGCTTTTACTTCCTCGGCTACACGCTGGTATTTCAATTTCAACTTAGTGGTTCAAGGGCGATAGCCTTGCCATTACTACCTCGGCTGGTATTTTCATTAACAACTTAGTGGTCTAAGAGCGATAGGCTTATCGCTACAGTTCACTAACGCAAATACATTATATCCCATTTCAGTCCAGTGGTCTTAGAGCGATAGCCTTACCACTAAAGTTCACTAACGCTAATACGCAAGGATACGTAACGATGATACCGTAATTATATTTTAAGTTTTAAAAGTCATAAACAAACCATTGTAACGGGTGATCAATTAAGAGGTATCAGATTTTGAATTGAAATAAAACAACATAAATTCAAATTGATTGGGCAATCTTTATTAGTTTTGTTTAGAACCATTCATGACATTTATTTTTTGAAGATATTCCCTTTCAAATGTTGGCCACAACTGCGCCGTACTTCGGCCATCCGTAAACACCAATTTTGAATGACTCGCTTGAGGACTTCGGTCGGTATCTCGCGAATAACTTGATTAAATTTTGGCTTCCAATGCCACAATCGTAGCTGGTTTATCCACAAAGCATTTAGACATTACATACCCCCACAAAAAAAGTCTAAAGGTGTGATCTTGGTGGCCAATCCACCGGTCTGAATAGAGATATCAATTGCTCACCGAAACGAGGACGAAGTAAATCCATTGTGTCACTGGCTGTATGGGATGTAGCGCCGTCTTGTTGGAACCAAATGTTGCTCTTCAGCCCAAATACGGCAATTTTGCTTATTGACGAAGCCATTAAACAAAAATGGGTCTCATCGCTGAATAAAATTCGGGTCCTGAGCGCGCGACACACACTTTTCACAGAGCGTCGATTTTCGTAATACAATTGTACGATTTGCAAACGTTGTAGAGGCGTTAGTCTTTCCATGATGAAATGTCAAGTAATACTGAATACAATTATGTATTATTTTTGACAGTAGTCATGCATGACATGTCAAAAAAATCCTATTGGGAAAAGTACCTCCAATCTGATCACCCTTAATAATTCCTAAATCCTTGACGATTCAAAAGTGACGATTGAAGTGACGATTCCAAACGTGAAACGACCTTGATAGTTTATTGTCAACGCGTCTAAAGAAGTTGAATTGGACACAAAAATTTTTGACAAGTGCGCAAATATGCCCACTGTCCTGTCCTGTCAATTTGTCTAGAAGTATGAAAATAGTTTAAAGATTAAGTTATAGACTCATTTTTACTTTTACATTTAATGCTAATTTCATTATCATGTGCGTGGCCAGGAAGATAGAAAAACACATAAATCTTTTTTAATTCTTGCCGAATTCGTAAGCTCTCCAATTATCACATTTCGCTATTAAGATCGCTGGTTAAAAGTACCTCGCAAATTTATCCAGGCGATAGGGATATTGTTACAGACTATGTTTGGGTCGCAAAATACCGAATGTAGCTTAATTTTATTTCTTAAATTTTTCCACACATTCCAATGAGCTTACTGCACTAAATTGTATTTAAACTTTCTCGTTTGCATTTTATTTTTTTATTTATATTTTTATACCCCCACGGGTGCAATGTTACTTTGTTTAAACACAAATCAGCAACTTTATACAAATATATATGTATGTGGATGTTTATTTAAAGACACTTGCTTAAAAATAAATCGAGGACTAAGGATTTAAGACTCATAACATTATGACACAATAAATTTTCCACAAGGAATAAAATTAGCACGATTCTGCCTTAACGAACATACGTCTTTGGCGGCAAGGTTGAATGGCTCAGAAGGTACGGAAGTACGGCAGACTGATTTTAAGTCTCTTTCGCACACAGCGTTGGTTGAGGGTAATAATATTTTTTGTTATTTTTACACTTTGCGTTGGCGAATAATTTTAACCAAGAAGGTGCGCGATATTTGGCGTAAAACATTTTATTTAAAACTGGAATATGAATAATTAAAGCTGAAGGCATTGCGTTATGCTCAGCAATGAGCTATTGACTGATCAGACATATAGAAGTTAAAAACCAGCAGTATTTCGGGCCCGATTCCGGAAGCCAACAAGACCAAAAAATAAAGTCTGCGAAAATATCAAGATAAAAGAACTACAAAAAGAGGATATAAGACGGGTGTACATCGACAGACTGTCACGAAGATTTCAAGAGAACTCTGGAGATAAAAACCTAGAGGATAAATGAAGAAGAATTAAAGAAACCGCACAGAAAAACAGCTGGGAATTATGTGGAAGAATCGACAGGAGGTAGACAGCCTGGTGGGCAAACTATATAATGCAGAAAGCATGGAAGAAATACCTGATAGAACATCCTATGTGGAAAAAAGAAATATAGTAGAAGAAGCAGTTAAAGAGAACCATCTGGGATGAATTCGGGAACTCAGTACAAGAAAGCGTTAATGAAAAAAAACCAAAGGCTTTTGGAAAATAGTTAAAAATTTGAGAGGGAAATATGGAAAACAAATAAGGACAATCAAAGATGGAGAGAAGCTAGTTATAGAAGAAGGTAGTGATAGATACATGGCGGATTATTTTAAGAAAAAATTAAAAAAAACGGAAACCATACCTGATGAGAACAGAATTCTATATGGGCCATTCCTAGAAGTAGAAGACGAACTAACAGAAGGACATATTGGAGATGAAGAGGTAAAGTATGCAATACAGACACTGAAAATTGGAAAAGCCGTCCGACCAGATGAAATAGCCCGGGAAGTTATTACTAAGTATTGTGTGCCAGAGACACAAAAAACTTTAACTAAACTGTCATGATATGTCAAGCAAAGCAAGTCATGTAAAGCAGCTAAGGATACCAACAGACAGACAATTCACAAGAAGGGTAGCAGCTACGTTTGTAACCACTACAGACCGATTATCATTTATAGTGTATATGTTATATACCAAAATACTGGAAAAGTGGCTTAAGCGAGAAATTGTTGAAGACCTAGTGGAGGAGCAAGCGGCGTTCAGACTGAGTCGACAAACACAACACCACAACTTTACATTAGGAGCCATCAGTGAAAAACGGATTTATAGGAAAAGATCTTTTCCTATCGTTCTTAGACCCAATAGCGGCGTTTGATAGCATTCCAAGACAACATGTATGGGAGCCACTTAAAGCTAGAAATGTCTCAAAGAGACTGATAAACGCTATTAAAAGTGTTTATGACAATCCGATGGGGAAAGTAAGCGCAGAGGAGGGAGGAAGAAGTCAGAAGTGTTCGCAATATGTATAGGACTAAAGCAAGGAGACAGTCTTAGACCTCTACTGTTTATTTTATTCATTTAAAACTTGTCAGGCAGTGCCAAGCTGACTTTGCTTCGGGAAGCCAAAGCGTAGACCTTATCCTAGTGTGGGTATCGGGGCACAGCGACATTGACTTCTGCAAAAGTTGCAGGGATGTAAGTAAGTCTGCGAATGTCCAGGCCTCACGGGCTTTCGACTCCACAAATTGGGAAACCTTTTTTTTTTGCCGATCTGAGGGAGTGCCGGATCACAGATCTGATCTCGTGCTGCAGGTTGGTTAAAACCATTTCCAGATAATTATTACGTCATAGGGTCTCCCGAGGTCTGTGGTTGCAAAAAGGCGCACTCTAGCGCTTTTGAAGGCGCTCGGCGCCGCGAACCAACACTATGCCTACCTACCTACCTATGGAGATAAATGAAAGTATACGCTCAGAAATAGAACAGAAGAAGTCGATCATACAAGAAATTTTGAAGAGACAGCTGAAATGGTTTAGTTCGGAGATCAGCATCGGATTGACGAGTCAAGAAAAGCCAAACAGGTACTGAAAATGAGAAAATAACGTACTACACCGAGAGAAAGACTCCGAATATCTTGGGAAAATTGCATTCAGGATGTTGGAAGGTTGAGCGGTAAAACCCGGGCGGAGATGAGAAAAGATAATGCTGGGACCGAGTTAATTGGTGACGGTGGATATCCCGAAGCAACCCAAATGCCCAACAGCAGGAAGCATAATGACCGACTAGTCCCTTCAAATTAAAGATGGCGCGAGACTAAGAGCTTCGTTGGTAAAAAAAAAACATTTCACCTAAACGATATAAGAATTTTCTCATGGAACGAACATTTCTGATCGTGCGGACAGCACGAAATCTAAACTGCACATAAATAAGAGCAAAAGAAAGTACCTCGCAGCCAGGTCTGCGAGCAGAAGATCCAACCTTGGTCCTTTACTTAGTGCAATCCTTTACCTATCTCGGGTCAATTTTAGCAGCCAGTAACAGCATAGCACCAGAAACACGGGCACGTTTGCTTAAAGCCAACAAAGCCTTAGTCTATCAAGACTTTAAATCCGGGAATTTAACCGCAACATCCAAGGTGTATAAGACCAGTACTTATATATGGATCCGAAATTTGGTGCTCAGTAAATAACACTCAGACCTCTTAGCCGCGTTCGAGAGGAAAGTCTAACGAAGAATTGTTGGCCCCTTTGTTGAAGAGAAGAGATTTCAGAGACTCTATAATAACGAGATCTATGAGCGTTACCACAATGTCGACATCGTCTAGAGAATCAAACTAGGTAGGGTCCATCGGGAAGGACACATAGCTCGGATGATCGAAGAGGACACAGAAGCCTGCGCTGGACGGCTGGTGTAGACCGGGACGCATAGAAATTAGGGATGCCACGTGGAGGATTAGAAATACCAGAACCATAACTTGGATGGATAATCACATTTTATGATGATGCCGTTGAAATCGATGATAATAGTAAGCATAACACTCACATGCGATTAAAGTTGGCGAGCTATTATTGGAGTGGATTTCTAAGGAATCTTACATAAAGACTATTGGGTCTTAGTTCCTACATCACCAGTTAATACTCCTTTGAGCAGTTTTGGATCGTCATTCATTATGGAACTCCTGTCAATGTCCATTCGGCATTGTTTTTGCTAAAAATTCAAAAAAAAATTGGTTAGTTATAGCCCACAACATTATTTAGTTCCTTATAATACCTTTTCCTTTTTTACCAAACATACATACGAGTATTTTGTTTTCCTTGAAATAAGCATTCCCATTGCAACCCACCAATATCCGCTTTCAACATATAACTCACTTCTTTTAAGGGTAGAGGAACTAATTGATAATTTTATCGGATTTTTCCATTATAGTTTATGAGTAAGACTTGGTTGTTAAAAAAACCTGAAAAAGAATAGCAGTTGTACTATAAGAAGTTTACAGGATTAATTGCATTTTAATTAATTTAGTAATTTGCTTAATTCCACTACATGTGGTTAATTAAAACTGAAACGAGTGATGTTTTTCCAGGATTTGCAACAACTTTGCATTTCAATTAGTGGTAGAATAACTACTGCAAACGACAGACTGGCATACGAAATGCAAATCTGGTTTTTAAATTGATCGGTTTGTTTCAATACAAATACACGTACATTGTGCACTCGCATAGTATACATGTAATGTATAATTATCTCATCTAGTTCGTCATTTAATTGGCAATTACAAAAATGTTGTGTTTAATTTATTGCACACCTTGCACTTTGGGAAATTCACGATTTCTTGCTGAAAAGAAGTTTTTTCCAATGAAAAATAGAGCGTTTATGTGGGGAAAATATTAAATTATAATAATCATTGATTGTGCAATATAGATGTAACTAAACCTGAACTAAGCAGATATAAATTGAATCAATTTTGTGCCGCTTTTGGTGCTTTTGTCGGTAGTTGCTATGCAGATGCCAACTACTGCATCACGCAATTGGTTCTGAACTTTGATAAGCATTGAAGACTTTTAAACTGATCGTCATAATATACACTGCGGTTCACTAGAAGCGTGCAATGTTGAGGAAAAAAGCTTCGTTTTTCGGGTACAAACTTTTATGTATACATCGACACACGCCACACAGTACTTTATGATTTGGTAATAATCGCCGGCGTCCTCTTCAACCTGGCGTTGGAGAAAGTGATCCGCGACTTTGACGTAACGGCGATAGGAACAATCCTCTATAAGTTCATTCAGATACTGGCTTACGCAGACGATATTGACATCGTTGGTAGAAACCGAGCTGTATGGAACACGACAGCGAGGCAGGCCAAGCCTCCCCTGGAAGGATGGCGTAGACCAGCACGCCCAGAGTTTAGGGATGCCAAACTGAATGACATCGGCTCGAAATCGGGACCGGTGGAGAGACTTTTTGCTGGAGGCCAGGACTGGACCCCCGGATGAATAATCGCCAAAATATGTGTTCTTGGGGTCGGGGATATTTCAAAGTAGTGCAGAGGCAATGCAAATGAAGCTGCAGCCATTTATAAGGAAAGATACCCTAACGGGCATCACTCGGATTACTGCGTATTCATCAGAGTCCACAGGTGTTACTTGGTACTCGCACTGGAAGACCCACTATAACTGGCACTGAAGACACAGTGCTTCAGGAAATTAAGCGAGATCCGTCTACCTCTATAAGAGCAATTGCACGAGGAACGCACTGGGATCGCAAAATCGAGCGTACACCGTGTATTACAAAAATTTGTTCCACCCCTACCATATTACACGCGTGCAAACTCTGCAACCGAGAGACTACCACTTAAGATTGCTTTTTTGTCGACATATGCTTGCGAAAATAGAACCAGACCCACAATTCTTTAATAATATTCTGCGGAGTGATGGATCAACGCTGAAGAGAGATGAATACTTCAACATGCACAGCTGGCAACTTTTAAATCAGCATCAAATGCGAGAAGACAGATCCCAATACTAGTTCAAAATAAATAATTGGACTGGCATATTGAACGAAATAATAATTGGCCCATTTGAACTGCCCGGGAACTTATCTGGTCAAAGCCATTTGGACTTTCTTCGAAATAATCTGCCAAATTTATTGGAAGAGGTGCCCGAGGAAGTAGAGAATCCCATTGGTTCCAGCATATGAATGTCCTGCGCACTATGCCGTTATCGTCCGTGCGTACTAAAGTGACACATACCCTGATAGATGGATTGGCCGTCTGGGCCCGGTCCTAAATCCGTTGGATTTTTTTATTGGAGTTACCTAAAACAAGAGGTCTGCTGCAAGCCGATCAGAAAGAATACAAAAGTTATGTATTCGTATCCAGGAAGCCGCTTCAAAAATTACTCAACGGCGTTATGCGCAATTTCTCAAAAGAGCTTTCATTCGGAGATGTCGCGCGTGTTGCAGAGTCGGCGGCAGACAGTTTGAGCATTTACTTTAAATGTACATGAATCCAGTACATTACATAACGAGCAAGGAAAGTGGAGTTTATCGTGCGAGTCAGAAGCTTCAAGCACGAGGCGGTAGCCGAATGCGGCAATCTAACGAGCACGGTGAGCATTATGGGTCTTGAGGTGAGTCATGATCTAGAGGGGGTCTTAAGGGGGTTGAAAGAGTTTGGTTTGGTAAAGGTTTTGATTGGGATGTTGTTTGGCTTTTGAGGCTTTTAATGGAATCTTGGGGGGAGTCCTTGAGGGGTTCTTAGGAGTCGTGTGGTGGTCTTGGGGCAGTCTTCAGGGGGTCTTAAGTGTGGTCCTTAGGTGGTCGTGAGAGTATTTTGAGGGGGCTTAAGGAAAATCAAAAAAAACTTTGAGGGGTTTGAGGGGGTGTTGAGTGGGTTTTTAGGAGGGTTTTGAGGGGTTCTAAAGGGAATCTTGAGCAGGGTCTTAAGGGGGTTTTGAGAGGGGTTCTTAGGTGGTCTTGAGTAGACTTTTAAGAGGGTTTTGTTGAGGTCTTAAGGCAATCTTGAGTGGGGTATTGAGGGGTTCTTATAAGGGAGTTGTGGGGTGGTCTTGAGGGGGTCTTGAGGGAGTCTTTAGGTGATCTTGAGGGGTTTTAACGGGGAGTTTTAACGGGGTCTTAATGTAAGGTCATTATGTAGTCTCCAGGCAGGTCCCGATGGGGTTTTGTGAGAATCTTTAGTGGGGTCACGAGGAGGTCTTTAGGTGGTCTTGAGAGGATTTTGAGATGGTCCTGAGTGGAGTCTTGAGGGGGTCTTAAGAAGGTTTAAGGGTGTCTTGGGGTGGTCTTGATGGGATCTTGAGGAGCTTTTGAGAGGGTCGTGAGTGGAATCTTGAGGGGGCTTTTAGGTGTTCTAAAGTGGGGTCTTGATAGTGTTTTGAGGGAGTCTAAAGGGAATCTTAAGGTGGGTTTTATGGAGGTCTTTGAGAAAATATCTTAACATTGGAGATAGACCCCTACTGTAAAACGAGTTTTTTCTTAGCATATATCCAAGAATCATTTCCCAAATTATCATTGACGAATATCTTATAGTGCTACAGCTCGGCGTTCATTTTTTTTCTTCACTACGCTCTTCCATGTAGATCAGTTCTGGAAAGTTTTCATGCAGTTCTTGACTAACATTATCTGTGCCTATGAAAAAAAAATTTTTTCATTCTTTTTGAGTTCACAACAACGCAACACACACGAACTGTCGGTCTACTGTCGTTTCGATTGATTTAATTGCAATCAATCATGCAAATTTGAGGTTGAACCAGACTAACAACCGCTTAGTTTTTAGCAAAGTCTGGTTTGTAATACCAGAACCAGAGCTGCAGATTTTCTACGATTACTGGTTGTCGAAAAAACACAAATATGAGATAGGTAGATACTGCAGTTCGTATACAAGATTTAATATTAAAGTTAATTGTTCCACCGCAAAGGAAACAGGTTCAAGAGAAGTTCTACTAAAAATTGCAATAAATAAAAGCCATACCACATGTCATTAAAGCTAAACAACCAAAACCCATAGCTATATATAGTATTTGTTTGTTTTAAGTAGCAACCATAATAATAACAGCAAACCACATCGTGTCTCAAGAGGGGGGTGGAGTAGAAAAACATGTCCTCCACTATACCGTTCGGCCAATGAACTTGAATTTGCAGTTCAATGAATTTTCGATTAATTTCGATTGTTCTTTGATTTCTGCATGATTGCTGTTTATTATCAGTGACTAACTAAGTTAACCTTGATTCTTGCTGGATCTCAGATATTTCCTGCTATCGAAAATTACACGATTTTCGGTTGAATTATGACAGAGTGTGTTAAACAATATGCGGTGGTAAGGGGGATTGAGAAGTATGCATGAGAACCAGTTTTATGTTTTTTTTCTTGTGAAAGAAGTATTCTGGTAATTGGGAATCACCATAAGAGCACATCGCCGCGCTATTAACTCAATTTTGCCATCGCAGAGTAAACACCGCAGACAAAGAGAATGCTCGGTCACGCTTAAGAAACACTCCAATACATTTGCGTACGAAACGCACCTGACAGATGCGGGAATTCCCTGATTGTTATGCCAGCGTTGGCTCTGTCTTTGAATCACTGTCATAGTCTTTGACTATGAAGCATGAACGAGTATATGAACTACTTGGCACTTGTGCGCGCTGTCTACTGCTTTACGCACGCGCACCTTGGCAATAAGAAATCTCAGATGAAATCAATGTCTAGGCTACTACGGACTTTGCAATGTCAGCAACGCCGGCGCACTCAACGACACACGACTTCATTAAATTTTTTCGCGCACGCTCACGCACACGCACCCGTTATTTATTGCTTTTATCTGTGACCACTGACCACCATAAATAACAGTTGTCCGACTAGGTTCTAACATTAGTTGCTCTGATTATTTCGATGTGTATCGACCGACCTTGCGCGAAATGCATACTAGTCAAGTGGAAACGATTTATGATTTATGACGATTCGTGCCACAAAACCCATATGAGGGTGTTTTTTGACACATGATACCGACTGTCAGTTGCTTATTTCAAATTGAACAGCGGAAATGAGGAGTGAATGACAATTCGTTGCGATAATAAAGTATTGGCCGAGTGTGCGGAAAGAAGAAATTTTGATTGTAGTGCCATATACTACGGGTACTTAAACGGAATACTTCGTCCTTTAAAACTATAATCTTAAGTGCAAATGGCTGTTCATAATAAATCTACAACTATGATTCAATAATACGAAAACTCAACTAAGTGCTTTCAATTGGTTTTGCTTTGCTCTGGACATAGACTTGCCCATAAATAATTATTTTATTTCCGGCATATTCTCGGTACACTTTTATTTACTTTTCTTTCACGCGTGTGAAGTTTTCAACAAAATTAACAGAATGTTATATGTGCACAGCCTGTGTATGTTTTGGTAAAAATAAATTTTGAATTTATCTCCTCATATAGGCCGATTAGGTTATTATCCATTCTATCGAAGCTATTCGAAAAGTTGTTAATATCAAAAATCCAAACAATTATAGAGAGTACCAATATTATACCCAAACATCAATTTGGATTTGGAAAAAAAAAACTTGGAACAATTGAACAATTGCCGTATTCCTAGATTTTGCTCAAGCATTTGACAAACTCTCTGTCATGTAGGCCTTGTCTACAAAATGCGTATGTTTCTATACTCTAACTTACATACCATTCTAACAAGCTACTTGGAAAATCGTAAGTGTATCATTATATATAACAGATTTATCTCCGGAACGATTCCCATTAATGCTGGCGTTCCACAAGGAATCGCCTGGGTCCATTCCTCTGCCTACTCTACACTTCGGACTTACCTACGTTCAACAACGTTATTACTTCAACATTTACAGATGACAGAGCTTTTTTATGTTCAAGCAAGAATCCGGCAACTGCCTCAGAGAATCTAACCTCTAAACTTAAAAATGTCGAGAAATGGTTATAAAAATGGAGAAAAAAACAACCCATAAAATTTAAAAATTTTCATGTAAATTCTCTAATAGGAGATACATATGTGTGCAAAGTTTGTATGGGAGCCCCCGACCTTAATGGGAATCGGATCACTTAAAACTTTCAATAGAAAGTGCTGTCATCAGAGATATGCATGTTTGCAGAGTTTCAATGAAATCGTACTTTGGGAAGTGGGTTACGAATTGATCGCCGCAAGATTCCACGACAAACAAACAAACACACGGGCATGGAAGGTATGAAAGCTGTATAACAAGTAACTCAAAGTAGTCGGTAATACAGACAAACAGGGGTCCAGTGAAGTAAAGGGTGACTGACACGAAGTGTTACCAAAACAAAACGCCACACAATTTTTATTTTTTGATTAATTTTATTGAATCAAAGTAAAAAAATGTTCACAAATATTTAAATTTTCGAATTGCATTAGCAGTTTTCGATTTGGCCACCCTGTGCCGCGATTATGGCCTTCAAACGGCCGACAAAGCTATTGCATGCAGCGCGAAAGTGGCTCTGCGGTATTTCGGCCCATTCCCGGCGAAGCGCTTGCTTGAGATGATCGACACTTTGGTATTTTTTTGTCCCAACCTTTACTCTTCAAAATACCCCAAACCGAGTAATCTAGCGGATTTGCATCCCGTGAATTTGGTGGCCATTGGGCAGTGGAAATGAACCGCGGAACGTTCTTTCTCAGGCAATCTTGATTGCCGCGCGCTTTATGACTCGGCGCCGAGTCCTGTTGAAATGTCCAGGCTCTGTGGCCGAAATGGTTTTGTGCCCAAGGCCTTAACTAATTATCGCCCCATTGCTAAACTTTCCCATATACCCAAACTCTTCGAAAGTATTTTATACGAAGCCTTAAGTTTCCACTGCAAGTCGCTTATCTCTCCCAGCCAACATGGCTTTCTCAAAGGTAGATCAACCACCACTAATCTTGTTGAATTCATCTCCTCCGCCCTTTCAGCCTTAGAGAGTGGAAATGAAGTCGATGTTGTTGCAACTGATTTCAGTAAGGCTTTTGATAAGATATCTCATCAACTAATCCTCTTTAAATTGTCTTCCCTTGGCTTTGAACCTATATTGTTAAAATGGATATCTTCATATCTGGAAAACCGTATTTATAGTGTTCGCTTTAGGTCCGTCTTATCGTCCACATTTTTGGCAACCTCAGGGGTCCCACAAGGCAGCCATCTAGGCCCCCTTCTCTTCATTTTAACTATAAATGATCTCGATAGCGTCATCAAACATTCCGCCATCTCAATTTACGCTGACGATACCAAGTTCTTCAAACCCATTTCTTCCCCACAAGACTCCTATCTCCTTCAACAAGACCTAGACAATTTTTCCACATGGTGCCTAAAAAATTGCTTGGATCACAATATCTCCAAATGCCAATCTATTACCCTATCACGTAAGTGCAACAAGCCCCCTCCCAGACATTACCTTGTCCACGGTCAATCCATATCCCGCGTGCAATCTTTTCGAGACCTCGGAACTAAACTTCCGTTCTCATATTGATGAAATAATTCTCAAAGCCAACTCATCACTTGGCTTTGTCAAATGGTGGTCCAAAGAATTTTCCAACCCTTACGTGACCAGATCCCTCTACATTACATTTGTCCGTCCCCTCCTCGAGTACGCTAGTCAAGCGTGGTCCCCATATCATCAAGTTCATGTGTCTAGAATCGAGAGTATCCAACGTCGATTTCTCTGTTTTGCTCTTCGAGGGCCACCTTGGGACAATCATCTTATACTGCCTCCCTACCAAGACCGCCTCAACCTCATAAACTTGAAAACCCTAGAAGAACGCAGAGATATAACTGACATTCTTTTCATACATCGTCTCCTCTCAGGATCCGTCGATTGCGCGTCTCTACACAATTCGATTTTCTTTTCTCGTAATCTATGATGCCCGCCTCTCTTCTATCTACCGACACACCGCACCATGTATGGCTCCAACGAACCAATCTCCCGTATGCTGCGTAAGCTTAACTTAAACCTTACCGTTTTCGATTTTAACCGCAGCACTTCCTGCCTTAAAATAGATCTCCTCCGCCATCCCCCATAGCTTTATATGTTAGCTATAAGTCTCAGTTTTTAGTCTTAGTTTTAAGTTTTCAATTCATGTTAGCTTAAGGTTTTAGCTTGTAATAAGCCGAATAAATGGGGGCAATTGCCCCCACCAAAATTACCGCTGCCTCAAACACATGATCCCGATAGATTTGAGCATTTATCTTGATGTCACGGTCCTAAAAAACGAGCGGTGAACGGCTTTCGGCCGTTACGGCGTCCCAAACCATCACCATCGGCGGCACTTGGTTTCGAGTGGCAATCCGTTGGTCCAAATTTTCAGTAGAACGGCCGGGCAAGTAAATCCGGTCGTTTTGCTTGTTCACATATTGTTCAATAACGAACGGTGACTCATCGGAGAAAACCAAATTCGGCAAATCGCCACTTTCGTGCACGCGTTGAGCATCGGTGAGACCTTCCTTTATTTGGAATTTCAAGGCCTTTAGTCCAAGATGATCTTTCAATATGTGCTGCATCCGTTCGAGCGAAATGTTCGCCTTACGAGCCATTTTTCTGCCGCTATGGCGCGGATTCCGAGCCAATTTGGCCTTCACCTTCCGAATGATATCCGGCGATGTTGCAGTGCGTTTCGGTTTTGCAATGATGCCAGTATCGTTATAACGATTCATGGTGCGATACACAAACATTTTATTCACATGTAGATGTTTTAACGGGTTAACAATCTGCGGCTGCGGTTTTCTAGCCAAAAATAGAGCAATCACACTATTACGCTTGAATTCCATTGCGGATAACTTTTTTTTCTGAATATTTCCCACTAAAATGCTTTTGTAAATGCTTGTAAACAATGCAATGAACTGTCAGTAGTGTAAATTCGAGCGCTCTGTCATCACTGGTTTGACAGCAATGACAGTCTGAAGTTGGTATCACTTCCTGTCAGTCACCCGGTATAAAATGTACGTTTTTGACTCAACATTCTCTAGATCTTTTGTAAAAACTGCATCTATTGTAGTTCCAGTTTTTGTTGTTGCTATCTTAGGATGTGGGCTCAGTCGTAATGCACATGGCTGCTGCGCAGGAGGTTCAGGTTCGAATCCCAGCAACACCAAAAGTATTTTTCACGGTGTCCCACCTCTCGCGAATGGGTGACAAACGTTCCGAGAGTAATACCTTGTCACGGAAAGCTTCTCAATTCGCCGTTCGGATCCGGCCTTAAATTGTAGGTCCCTTCCATTTGTGTCCAAAAAAATTAACATGTGCAGCACAAATGGTCGCGATAAGTTAGGCCTTGCTTGGACCGCAATGGTCTGTCGCGCCAAATATTATTATTATCTTAGGATCATTATTTATATGCAAACTGAATTTTTCAATTAATGGTATCGAATCATTAGATGCAAAATTTTACATTAAAATCACTACCCTAAATAAGTGGTATTTTATGATATTTTGTACCAAGAAGAGCAGCACTCCTTGTGGCGTACCTCTTATTTGGTAACTATGCCCAGGTAAGAAGGAAGTACTCTTTTACCACTCTTGGAGATGATCTATTGATTTAGGAAATGCTCCACACCTGACTGGAGCTGAGAGAGAGAGAGAGAGAGGGTTTCCTGAATGGTCCCAATGAGAAGATGAAGGTGGCTATTTGTTAGCTTATTATGTTACCAGATGAAATAATTGAGGCTTCGTTATTTACTTTGCTGTAACATTAAGAAAGTGTTTTCCACATTGCTGATTCTATAGACCCTAGACAAAGGCCGTGATAAAATTGTGTAAGTGTGATTATTTATTTAATTACATACATATATGTATAATAAAATAATTAGAACTAACAGCAATCGCATGAACTCTTGCCATTCCAAAGAGACCAATCAATTAAGAACCATTACCATACCCACTGATCATGGCTTTTGTTGTTCTACCTCTGACTCGTACAGAAATGTATGCACCTGTTACACTTTCACGCTAATATACAACAATCTATCGTCAGTCGATCAGATAAAGCGCTTTATTCAATTAACAATCGTTTCTTAATTATTTTTAATTACTCGTACATATCTATAAGAATAGCTTATTCATTTAGTACTAGCTGTTCCCTGTATTGGGATCTGCATTGCGATTGATCGGGTACCTACTGACTGCTCAAAACTTGGTTTGAGCCAGTAGCGCAACAATCAAGTTTTGTGATGTAGTGCTTGCTTGGACGCTCCTTGACTCAGGGAGTGAAGGACCTCAAAATGCCAGATTTCTTTAACTGGAACGTGAGTTTCTTCGATATAATTTGGACATATTGTGAGTGAGTGAAGTAAGATGGATCAACGCGGGAGATTACCAATCCCGAACGTGTAACACTGTGCTACTCTGCTCCAACAAACCCTCCGGCAATCCCCGTGAATCTGGAGTTGGTCTGCTGCTAACGCCAACAGCACGCAGAGGCCTAATTTCCTGAAAAGAACAACTTCTACAATCAGCTAAGCGCTGTATTCAATGCAACGCCGAACAGAGATATCGTCGTCGTGATGGGGGACTTGAATGCCAAGGTAGGGCGTAGCCCAACTTATTGCCGTGACGACAATGAAGGACTCAGACATGTAATTGGGTAGTACGGCCTCGGCGAACGAAATGACAATGGTGAAAGATTTGTTGATTTCTGCAACACCAACCACCTTGTCAAAGGAGGCACCATGTTGGAGCATAAGACCTGCCACAAATTCAGCTGGGTGTCAACTGACAGGCAATCATCACCCATCCAAATCGACCATGTGGCGATCAGCCGAAGTTTTAGGAGCTACCTTTTAGACGTCCGAAACAGACGAGGAGCAGACATCTGTATGATACGGGATCATCACCTTATGGTAGATACTGTCCAGTTACGAACTGCATCAGTTCAAAGAATCCGCAGCATCATCCGAATGCCTAGGTATAACATTGACCGGCTAAAGATCCCCTCAGTACGCCAACAATCATTTATCGCAAGGAGTGGAAGCAATCAGCAGCTCACTGCCGGCAACCATCCAGGAACATTGGAAAGCTGTGAAAAATGTTTTCTCATCTGGAGCGGAAAGTATTGTTGGTAGAAGTCAGGCAGGGCACAGCACGTGGCTTACCGCACATACCTGGAGGCGGATTGAAGAACGTAATCTACTTAAAGATCGTATTGTATGTAGATACCCCAGCAGCAGCGAGGATCGAGCTAAAGTCCCTGTATCGAAGAAAAATAAGAGAAGTGCAGCGTAGCGTTAGACGTGACAAGCGTAATTATATAAACAACCTGGCCTCAGAAGCACAGGAAGCAGGGAGCAGTTGCGATAGCAGAACCGTTTACAGAATCGCCAAAGCGCTGACAGCTGGTCACCGTTCCAGCCAACCTCCGCTGAAAGGCCTAGATGGTGCCGTACTCTTTTCAGATGAGGATCATCTCAAGCGATGGAAGGAGCATTTCTCTACGGTCCTTAACGGTGTATTCGCTAACGATATGCACCCAAATCAAACGGAGCTGCCGGAAGTAACAATTTTCCGATTTCGCACCCCAACTCCCAGTAAAGACGAGATCGCTACCGCGATCAACGCACCAAAGAACAACAAGTCGGTAGGACTAGATGGTATACCCGCAAAGCTTCTGCGTGCCGCTCCAACGTCATCAGCAGAGCTTTTATATCCTCTGGTAGAGAATGCTTGGGAGGCAGAAAGTACCCACGGCGAGTGGAAGAAGGGAATGATTGTTAAGCTCAAGGTAGCCTTATGGAGAGGCATTTGCATTCTTCCTGCGATTGCAAAGGTAATAGCCAAAGTAGTACTTGAGCGAATTAAGGAACATCTGTAAGATACACTCGATGCCGAACAAGCAGGTTTCCGCACTGGATGCTCATGTGTCGACCACATCAATACCCTGCTGAACATTATCGAACAGTGCGTTGAATTCCGGTCACCACTATGTTCATGCTGTTCATTGATTTTGAGAAGGCGTTTGACAATGTCAACAGACAGTTTATCTGGGTCGCCTTGCCCAGGAGAGGTATACCCGATAAACTAATAGCTATTATTAAAGCAACCTATGATGGCTCTAAATGTCATGTGCTGCATAGAGGAAAGCTGTCAGAGGAATTCGAGATCCTAAGTGGGGTACGACAAGGTTGCATTCTATCGCCGATATTCTTTTTGTTGGTGATTAGCGATATGCTTCACGCAGCTTTATCCACTGGAAACGGAGAAACTCGTTGGACTGTTACATCTCAACTCACATCATCAACATCTGGACTACGCTGGTGACGTTTTTACTCTCACCCTGGATTGTGGAGCTGCACTAAATGACAACAAATGTGGAAAGGGAGGCAAATGTTGCGGGTTTGAAGATTAATCCTGCCAAACCCAAAATCATCAACCTCGGCACTAACTCCAGTAACTAAAGTTAACATTGCTGGACAGTCGGTAGAGAGAGTAGAGAGTTTTTAATTGCTTGGGAGTATTGTCTCGACCGAAGGTGGAACCGAACAGGACATTGTTAACCGAATCGGCAAATCAAAATCAGTGTTGTTGGAATGATGTCCATGATATGGCGAAGCAATGCGATCAGCTTAAACGCCAAGCTGCGACTGTTCCGTTCAATCTGTGCTGTTATATGGTTGCAGCACTTGGAAGGTGACCACTACTATCACAAAAAGATTACAAACGTTCGTAAATAGGTGCCTACGGAACATCTTAAGGGTTTTCTGGACTAACCGTATCTCTAACGACCATATTTAAGAGAGAACGGTTCAGAAACCAATAGGCACAACCATCCAACGACGGAAGTGGCATCATAGACTCCGAAAAGGCGACAGTTCCATAGCAAACTACGCAATCCAATGGAATCCGTTAT
The DNA here is from genome assembly GCA_947095585.1 of Nephrocerus scutellatus. Taxonomy (NCBI): domain Eukaryota; kingdom Metazoa; phylum Arthropoda; class Insecta; order Diptera; family Pipunculidae; genus Nephrocerus; species Nephrocerus scutellatus. The sequence goes on from OX352763.1 coordinate 114,182,567, forward strand.
CTCAGGATGGTAGAAGAACGGGTCGTCCGAGAAATACATGGCGCAGAACAGTTGAGGAGGAGTCACGGCAATTGGGTAAGAGTTGGAGAGAGCTGAAGCACATTGCCAGAAACCGCACGTGATGGCGAGTAGGCGTAGTAGGATATAAAGAAAAGACAAAAAGAAAGGGCTGTACAGAAAGCTTTCATCCCGATCAAGCGGGCGGCATGAAATCTGTTTTGATCTGTGGCACATAAATGAGAGCAAAACAAAGTACATGGTGGTCACGTCTGCGACTGGAACAGGACTCAAATAAGAAATCAACTTTATTTAAACGCAGCAACAAAGGCTAGTATTTCTTCTAAAAATAAAGTCCTAAATGAACTTTCTACCATTAGTATTAACAGAGCAATTTCCATTAACATGGGTCACGGTACACCAACGTAAGCTTTTTCTTAAGTCCCCGATAAATGATGTCAACATTAGAGATATACCTTAGTGTCGTCGTTGATGAATTAGTGGACACGCTGTATTTATTGGAAATTTCACAAACATTGGTTGGTATAAGTGTGGCTGGTCTTACCATTTTACATTTCCCCCCAGTGTAGTTTGAAGAGGATATATACTACAGCATATAACCTTCCGCCACCAGCAAATAACATTCATTGAAAATTTCATAAAAATTGGTTGATAAATATGTGAATTTCCATAAATCAAAAGTAAGCACACCCTTCGTTTTTATTTTTATTTTTTATTTATATAGATAAGACGATGCATACAATGATAAATACATATATTACGTACTTAACACAGTACATGACCCAAGTTAACATTTAAATCTGTATTTGTGTTTTTATTAAGCGTTTTATTTTCAAAACCGTGAAATTATTTTTTATATTTTGTTTTTCGTTTCTTATATTTTTTACATTCTAGACTCTGGGACACAGAAAGCTCATGTCATGCAAATTGCACCAGTGATTACATCAAGATCGTGCATAGAAGTCACTTCTCGTGTCAACTGTTATTTTGCATAATGTTGTGTTTGCATTTCCACGAGCAATCAGAGATAGATGTCTGAGGTCTGAACCGATTAGTTATTCCGATGTCTGTCTAGATATTGAAAATAAGCTCCTTTCCATTCAAATTGGCTTTGTATCCAGACGTTGAAACAACATTACAATATTGTATGGAATTAGCGAGCCCCAGATGAACGCATCTCTGGCTTTGTTGATTCTTCATGCTATATCGGCTTCAGTACCGCCGACTTTGGATAGCACACTTTCTAGGTAGCAGAAATTACATTTTGTCTGTCGATTTTGTTGGTAACATTTCACCAATAACACTGACTACGAGAAGAGTACTTCTTCAAAGAACGTCAACGAAGCATCTTTCCTATTCATCATCATCATCATCATCATATTTGACTCTACAACCGAAGTCTGGTCCTGGCCTCCCAAAAAAATATCTTCAGCAGTCCCGAGCTCAAGCCGATGTCTTTAAGTTCTATTCTACAACAAAGAAGAATTGGAAAAGAAGTTTTTATCAGCCAAGAAGAGGTCACATACAAACCTAATCCATAAAAAGTTAAAATGTTTCATGCAAATCGGAGTTCCACAGCATACGTGCACAGTTTGAATAAAATCGGGTTAATTTTGAAGAAATTGATGTGGGAGCCTGTATATAGAGACCCTGGGGCCAGATTCTTTCCAAATATATAGAAAGTGTTGTCATTGGAGATACACCTGTGTGTAATTAACATCATCTTATTTGGCTCCACAACCTGTCCGGTCCGGTCCTGGCCTCCCTGTGTGTAAAGTTTGAAAAAAATCACGTTTTAGAAAATGGATTAATTATTTATTATTTAGCGAGTTAAGTTAATACATATAGAAAATTTAAAACCTAATAACATTGTATATACGTAAAATATAAAAAAATGAAGAAAAAAAAACCTTAAAAAACAGAGCAAATGTGTTTTTATTTAGTAAAGCTTTTCCTTCTTTTCACGCCCATCTAGCCAAGAAATCTTTTGTTTTGCCTGACCAATCACTGCATTTCATTGGAAAAATTCAGTAATATTGTGAAAATATGCTAAGCTGCGCCTACTTTTATCAGAATCTGCCCATAAACATATGCTTAGCCAAACAATTGGCTTGACCACACCAATAATTATAAGGGGGTGCTCAACCTGCGATATTTAGAACGAAATTTCGAATAGTCACGCCCATGAAACCATTACCACCACAATTTTCATTTATTTTATTCGATTAAAAGTCGGACGGCCACGCCCACTTTCAATAAGTCACGCCCATTTGGGCGTTTTTCACGCAAAAATTACACAGGGCTACGCCCATTTTCAGTAAGCCACGCCCATTTGGGATTTTTTACTCGGATAAATTGGACTGGCCACGCCCATTTTTGGTAATCCACGCCCATTTTTGATAAGCCACGCCCACTTCGTTGTTTTTATTGATAAAAATGCGAAAGGCCACGCCCATTTTTCATAAGACACACCCATTTTCAATAAACCACGCCCATTTGGGCGTTTTTCGTGTAAAAATTACGTATAGCCCCGCCCATTTTCAGCAAGACACGCCCACTTGGGATTTTTATTCCGTAAAAATTCGACTGACCACGCCCATTTTTCATAAAACCACGCCCACTTTGGTGTTTTTATCGATACCCACTTTCAATAAGCCACGCCCATTTGGGCGTTTTTCATGTAAAAATTACGCATAGCCCCGCCCATTTTCAGCAAGCCACGCCCACTTGGGATTTTTAATCCGTAAAAATTCGACTAACCACGCCCGTTTTTCATCAAGCCACGCCCACTTTGGTGTTTTTATCTATAACAATTCGACAGGCCACACCCACTTTCATTAGACACGCCCATTTAAGGGGTTTTCAGGGAAAAACTACACATCGCCCCGCCCAATTTCAGTACGCCACGCCCACTTGAGTTTTTTTATTCTGCCAAAATTCGACTGGCCACGCCCCTTTTCTGCAACCACGTCCACTTTAGTGTTTTATTCAATAAAAAATTTAGGCTTTCGAGTTCGTAAAGGATTTTTCAAATAAAACACAACACAAGTTTATTAGTTTATAAATTACAACTTTATTAAACAAACGGAAAAAAATATCAAAAGTTCACAATTTTATACGCCTTTTGTCCATCTATGCACCCATGGCGACAACTACTACTAACTACTTTTCGATACAATATCATATACACCAACCAATCCATCGGGCGTTCAGCCATCAGCAGAATAGGGGGAATAACACAAAATGCATTAGAATTGCAAGTGGCCGTAATTATCTCTTACTGGTGAAAGTGCGATCAAACCTCCACGTGGTGTCCACCGGTATTTTTTCCCCAATACAGGAAAAGCTGAATGATCGGGATAGTCCCTTCAAAGTAAGGTTGGTGGGAGGCCAATAACCTCGCCCGTAAAAATTTTTTATTACGGAACCAAAAATTAGCCTTGGATAGATATACTGATGAACGACGACGACTACGGCAACGAAAACGGCTAAACGATTTAAGAATTTTCTCATGGAACGTACGCTCAATGTATTGGGTTTGAGCTGCATAGAAGCTAGCCGATACCCTGTCTAAATAGAAGGCTGACATAACAGCAATGGACGGGGAATGGCATCTTACAAAAATCAGAATTTGACATACATTACAGCAAGACATCATGGGCTCGGGGTGGGGTTTCTAGTCAGCAGTTAAAGCAGTAAACGTTCACGCACCTGCAGAGGATTCCCCAGATGATGAAAAAGAAGAGTTCTTTCAATCCGTCGAACGGGAACTCCATTCCTGCACTCAGTATGATGTAAAAATCATTCTGGGGGATATGAATGCTAAAATAGGTAGGGATCCAGTATTCAGGCAGTACATTGGCACCCATAGTTTACCAACACAAGAACACTAATTTCAATGGACAATGAGTCTGAGATGGCTGCAAACAATAATTCGGTCGTGCAATCTCCTGATGGAGCCACTCGCAACCATATAGACCACGAGTTTATAGAACGTCGCAACAACACGAACCTGATGACGGTACGAACGTACCGAAAGCCAACGTCGACTCGGACCACTATCTTGTTGGTATGCTGTTCCGAGCGAGGATTGCATTATCACGAAAGACTGCATCCGCGAATCAGATTCGAGTCGACAGGGCTGCCTTTCGCAACGAAGAGATCAGAAACAACTACGGTCAAACGATAGGACTCACCCTGGGGCTGAGATGTCAGGCATAGAAGAGAAGAGAAGGACACGCATTAAAAATACTGTCATTAGTACTAGATGGAGTCCATCTAAGGCAGTTGTCATAGATATCGGAACGACTGGTTCAATGAAGAATGTTGCGTACCGAGCAATGCAACAATCTCACAGAACGCGGACACGCAAAGATGAATATAAAGAGCTCAGAAGGTATGAAAAAACAGTTAATCGGCGAAAGAAAGCAGCCTGGGAGAAGAATCTCCTCCCTGAACTAGAACAGTACGGAGAGCAAGGACCGCACAAGGTGCGGAAGTTCTACCAAAGAGTCCGCCGTTTTACGCAATATACACCGCGTTGCACATACTGCAAGGACAAAGAGGGTAATCTGATCGCCGATCACAAAGGCATCTAAGAGCGATGGGAAGAGCACTTTCATGAGTTGCTAAATGGCCAGTTAACTGAGGAGTTGGTGGTTCAACCAATGACCGAAGACCATGCTGCCGCCAACAAGTATAGACGAAGTTAGCAGAGCGATAAATTGCCTCAAAAGTAATAAAGCCCCGGGATCTGATGGGATCCCAGCGGAACTGATAAAAATAGGAGGCCCCACATTACACCAAGCAATACATGAAATAATAGTGCAAGTATGGGAGGAGAAGCTATGCCAGAAGACTGGCGAAGAAGCGTCCTGTGTCCCAGACAAATCTCCTGTGGGGGTTTCAATTGCATCTTAACCTATAGATGTTTGGGGTGCTGGGCTTTACCACGGGATATTAATAAGGGCCGCGGGTACTTTGAAGTGGACTACTGGTACTTAGAAGAACCTTAGGGGCTACTCTTTGTATTTAGTAGCTCATTTCGTATACAATGGGTCAGAGGGAAGGGCCTGGAATAGTTTCTATCCCAGACGGCTTATGATAAGGCGCAATCCTAGTGTCAAATGATGGGCTTCGAGATTCCGGACAATGTGCTGCCAGGGTTGGCATTTCCTAAGCACAGGCAGTAATACTGAACGGACTAAGTCCCTTGATGGCAGACCTCACCATATGCTCGCGTTGGTACCGCGGGAGTTGTCCGTCCCCACAGACCAGGTTTGGCCGTAAGGTTGACCGGTCTAAGGACAACTGTGATTGAGGACCTAGCTCGTTCTGGTGATGCAACACGGGGGCTTACGGTTTACTCTCGAAGGGAGGACCGCTAAATAGGAATAGATCAAAGAGCATGCTTAATGGCGAAAGCCAGGTTCGTCCCACTCTATGAATGATGTGCGCCATACATAAGAAAGGAAATATCACAAAATGCAGCAATTATCGTGGTATAACGTTCTTGAGTACCGCGTATAAGATTTTCTCCTCTATCCTTCAAAACAGGATAGCCCCATACGGTTAATTCACCATTGGTCCATACCAGTATGGCTTAATCCCAGACAAACCAACAACTGATAAGATTTACACCCTTAAGCAGGTGATGGAAAAATTTCTAGAGTTTCAAAACTCACTACCCCATCTTTTTATTGACTTTAAAGCCGCCTATGATAGCATAGCCAGAATAGAACTTTATAAAGCTATGAGAGAATTCGGCATTCCAAATAAACTGACACGAGTATGTAGGTTGACCAAGACCAATGTTATAACCCAAGCGAAAATATCCGGATCACTATCAACCCCATTCAACATCTATAACGGGCTCCGACAAGGGGATGCGTCCTCTTCAACATGGCGTAGGAGAAAGTGATCCGAGACTCTGACGTAACGGCGAGGGGAACAATCCGCTATAAGTCCATTCAGATACTGGCTTACGCAGACGACATCGACATCGTTGGTAGAAACCAAAGAGCTGTACAGAAAGCTTTCATCCAGATCGAGCGGGCAGCACGAAATCTGGAGCTGCACATAAATGAGAGCAAAACAAAGTACATGGTGGCCACATCTGCGAGTAGACGATCCAACATTGGTCCCTCAATTAAAATAGTGGAGCGCTAATTCGAAGTAAAGCAATCCTTTAACTATCTCAGGTCAATTGTAGCAGCCGATAACAGCATTGAACAAGAAATACGCGCACGGTTGCTTAAAGCCAACAAAGCCTACTATAGTCTGTCAAGACTCTTCAAATCTAGGAACTTAACCATAAAATCCAAGCTGCTGGTATATAAGACAATGGTCATACCAGTACTTACATATGGATCCGAGACTTGGGTGCTTAGCAAAAAGCATTCTGACCTCTTAGCCGCGTTCGAGAGAAAAGTCTTACGGAGAATTGTTGGCCCCGTATGTGAGGAAGGAGACTCTATAATGATGAGACTCGTAGAGTGTTAACGCGATGTCGACATCGTGAAGATGAAGATGTCCGGTGGGCAGAACACCTAGCTTACATGAGCGAAGAGGATCTTGCTCGGAAAGTCCTTTGCGGTAGGATTTATGGAGCCCGCCAAGCTTACGCTGGGTGTAGACCAGGACACCCAGAGTTCAGGTTTGCAAAACTGGATGACATCGGCTCAAAATCGGGACCGGTGGAGAGACTTTTTGTGGGAGGCTCGGACCGGACCCTGGTTGTAGAGCCAAATATGTTGATGATCTGTGAACTCAGCCAATGCGCTATATTATAAAGGGTCCGCCAAATAACTTTTTTTTTTTGAAAATGCTATAAAAAAAAACTACTGAATATTTTGTCAAATTTCTTTTTTTATTTGAAAGTACAATCCTTCCGGTAACAAATAATAGTCCAACGGTGTCAAATCGCAGCTCCGAGGTGGCCAAACGACATCAACGGCTGATCTGCGGCTGATAATGCGATCTTCAAAAACAGGGCGCAAAACATCGAGTGTAGCTTCGGCTGTGTGGCACGTAGCGCCGTCCTGTTGAAACCAAATGTTGCCAATATCCTCCTCTTCAATTTTTGTGAACAAAAATTCGTTCAACATGGCCCGATAACGATCGCCATTGACTGTAACGGCCACTCCGTGCTCATTTTCGAAGAAAAATGGCCCAATTATGCCTCTGGACCAAAATCCGCACCAAACAGTGACTCGTTTTGGGTGTACTGGCTTTTCATTGTATGCGTGCGGGTTTTCTGTGCCCCAAATGCGACAATTTTCCTTGTTTACATACCCGCCAAGATCAAAATAAGCTTCATCCGAAAAGATGATTTTTTTGGCAAAATCGGCATCTTCTGTAAGTCGATCGCAGGCCCACTCAGCGAAGCGAAAACGCATTGGATGGTCAGTTGGCTTCAACTCCTGAACCAATTGGACTTTGTATGGCGTCATACCAAGGTCTTTATGCAAAATTCGTCTCAATGATGTCTCCGAAATGTTCAATTGTTGAGAACGACGGTGAATTGATGTTGATGGCGCTTCACGCACACTTTCTGCCACAGCATCAATATTCTCGGGTGTACGCACTGTTTTTGGCTTTTCACGCTTTGGTTTATCGATGAGGATGCCAGTTTCTTTCACTTTTTTCACAAGATAACGAACATACGGAGCTGACGGTGCTTCTCTTCTTCCAAAATCCGTACGCAATTTTCGCACACATTCTGCAACATTACCATGATTTTCAAAGTAATGTCGCAATATTTCCCAGCGTTGTTCAAGCGTATACACAACCATATTCGTTCAGCGGAAGGATACAACTAATTATTTGTCAAATCAGACATGAGCTAAGTGTTACCATTCACGAAATAAGCACTAGTTGAAAAAAAAAACTTTAGATGGCGGACCCTTTATATCGTGTCGTGCGATGAAATTACATCGATCGTGTCTACTATATCCCTATATTCCTCTTATTATTTAACTCGTTTGGATTTTAAGCATGCAGATTAACCTTTATTCTTTCAATCACAGGTTTCAAAGAAGTATAACTTCTACCTTCAGTCGACCCACCCCCTTTTTTTTAATCAAATATAGATAAAGGTACGAACTGGTCTTTTAACTTTAAATGCCACCCTAAGGCCACCCGCATATTGAGCACAGTATAGTGCAGCCATGTGGGCGCCGTGGCTTAGTGGAAATGCGCGTGGCTACTGTGCAGGAGATTCGTGGTTCGAATCCCAGTAACACCAAAAGTATTTTCACGGTGTCCCACCTCTCGCGTTTGGGTGACAAACGTTCCGAGAGTAATTACTTGTCACGGAAAGCTTCTCAATTCGCCGTTCGGAGCCGGCCTTAAATTGTAGGTCCCTTCCATTTGTGTCCAAAAACATAAATGCGCAACACAAATGGTCGCGAGAAGCTAGGCCTTGGACAGCAATGGTCTGTCGCGCCGAATATTATTCAAAGTGCAGCCGCGGTTTTAAGGGTACACAATGTTAGGACAGAATGCCGCAGTGTGCGTCATGCATGCCCCAAAAACATCGGCTACGCTATACTGCGCTGTGCTGCTTACTCTCAATATGCGCCTAACCTAAACGTTGTTCTATGTATACTCTACGTTCACAGATACACTTCGAAAACAAATCGCCTAACCGCAAGACCAACCCTTAAACAAAACCTACAAATAATTTTAATGGGAATTTCGCTCAAAGTTCCATGAAAACTGAAAATTTCCATGTTTTTCAGACTTTAGAGTGACAAATGTGTTTTCTAGATCAGAACGGAAAAAGAAATCATCCTCTGGAATTTCCAAAGTATAGTGTGACTAACAAAGAGCAATCACTATCACTCGGTATACCCAGTACACACAGTACACTAAGTACACCCAGTACACCCTGAATATAGTGAGTATACTGGTTGAACTGGGTGTATTGGGTGTACTGGGTGTACTGGGTATACTCACTAACACCAATACTTGTTAAGAAGATTTGTTTTTAACAAAATAAATAGTTTGACTCCTCTTAGAGGGTCTCCAATCTTGTTTTCCCCCACATACTCTATTTAATTATCTAATTTATTGCTACAAATGATTAATAAATAGTTATTACTAACTGAATTGGAAATGGCATACCAATAATTTTCACGGTCTGTTAAACATTCTCCGACTTGCGGTAGGTAAATGCGAAATACTTTTGCTTTTGAAAGTATTTCAGTGCAAAGTTGGAGACAATACGTATCTATTTACACACAGGCCACAAACTTTAACAACAGTACCGTGTGTACAGCAATAACAAACAACAGCAACCACACCACTTTGTTGTTAAATTTGAATTCCTAGTTTTTTGTCCAAGTTCTCTGATCGAGTTATATGACTAGTTAGCAGACCGTCCGTCCGAATGTCCGCCCGGTTGGTTGTTGGCTGGCGTTCATAACAATTGCTAATGTGACTGGCAGTGCACACCGACCTACACACAATAACCAAATCACAGCAGTCATCATAGAATGGAAACTTCCGATTTGCGGTTTTGTGGCGCAAATGCCAATAACAAAAGCAGCAGACAAGATTATGGAAACAAAAAACAAGCCAACCAAGCAACAGCCTTTAACTTATTCCAATTACAGCTTTAAGAAAGTGGTTACTATTAGCTGAAGTGGCTATATACGTACTATATACGTACATAAGGTGTGCCGACGTCAAAACGTTCTAAGAGAATGGATTTTTGTTGTTGTCTTTTAATTGCTTGAAAGGAACAGTTTTCTAGATTTCTACCACCAAAGACATAAGCTATAGGGCTATAGCGTATAGCTATAAGCCACAGCAGTGGTGTGTATAAATAAACACATTGATAGCAAAAAGATCTCTGTGGTGAGCTTTTGCTCACTTTTTGCGAATATTAATTGTATTACTTAAGACATTCGAATCTTATGGTAAAGCATTGATCTATATGAGAAATTATTTTCTTTTGTGTGCAGTCGCACAAAAACGAGACCTTTAATGGGAAGGGTAAAACAAAAATCAGTAAGATTCTATCCTATGCCCCTATGTCATTGCACAAAATCGAGAAAATAAAAAAAAAAATACTGTAAAGACTCAGGGCGGATTCGAACCCCAGACATCTACACCTTGTTCTTTCTTCTCCAACTGATGAGCCCAAAACCTTCTCTATAGAAAGCCCAACTGTTCCGATCGTACACAGACACATGCTTAGATTCATCCAAAACGTATTTGTATTAGTAATCAACTAAAGAGCAAAATCCATATACAATTTTTCTGTTTCCCACTACCACATCTTACGTTTCTCGCTCTTTGCGACTACTTATTTTTTGTACACTGTATTCATCCCATTAGTATGCGTAGAGTTGGGCTTTCTATAGAGAAGGTTTTGGATGAGCCACGGAACACACACACACAGCAATCGGCTGCCTGATTTTTGCAAACTTGAAGTCCATCTCATTCTTTCTCGAACCCCAGACATCTACACCTTTTTCTTTCTTCTCCAACTGATGAGCCACGGAACACACACACACAGCAATCGGCTGCCTGATTTTTGCAAACTTGAAGTCCATCTCATTCTTTCTCGAATCCCAGCCATCTACACCTTTTTCTTTCTTCTCCAACTGATGAGCCACGGAACACACACACACAGCAATCGGCTGCCTGATTTTTGCAAACTTGAAGTCCATCTTATTCTTTCTCATTCTGATTCTGCTTCTGCTTCCCGTCTGTCTATTATACTCGTATAGTAAGGATGTCTAGCTAATGGCCGATACTACAGCCTTTAAATACCTATTCAGGGTACGTCCCTGGTGTTCGAGTTTATAAGCTCTACTGGAGCTACTATAAGATCACCTTGTCATCCTCACTAAAGCCATTAACATGCACTGAAAATGCTTCGTAAACTTTTCCTCTACACACATCCTTCGCAATGTCTGTCACCGGAGACAGGTTCAGTTTGTAAAGATGAAAAAATGTAAGAAAGTCGCATACCTCATAAGAATATTTGGCTATATAACCGGGGTCCGGTCCTAACATCCCGCAAAAAATCTCTCCACCGGTCCCGATTTCGAGCCGACCTGGTCTATGCTATACATTCAGCATATGCTAAGCCGACCTCTTTGTCGTGTCCCATAGACCCTATCGCAAAGAACTTTACGAGCAGGATCCTCCGCCCTCCCGCGAGTTAGATGAACTCTCCTAATTCTCTTCGGAATGTCGACATCGCGGTCACGCTTGTTGATCTCGACATTTTATAGTCTCTGAAATCGTCCAAGCTAGCATTCTTAGACGTTCCTTAATCAGGAAAAGGCGTATGGCTTAAATAGTCTCTTCCGAGTATATTGTCTAAGTCCTGATCGCTAGGTACTCTCCCAATAGGATGAGCCGTACTTCTCAGGAACTAATTTTAGCTGTGGCAATAGCCCCAACGACATATATACGCAGTTTTGTCTCCAGTTATACTTTTGTGGTTAGACACCTTAACCTTTAACTTTGTTGCACCCTTTCCAGTTATTGCAGCGCATCAATTAAGCATCTGTACAGCATTTAGTCCGCCGAATGGCAACTACGATTATTTAAGTCAATTGTGACACAAACCCTGATAGCGTGGATTTCTGCCAGGATGATGATGATGATAAATGGGGTGCATACTAGAAGCACTGTGACCCATGTGGATCTATTGCGCTTCCCCCTGGCTTGCGATTTGGGGACAGTTCATGCCCGTCCCAACAGGAACTTAATGATATGGAGTGGGTTCAGTGAATGTAGACGCGTAGACTTCGAGATTGCGTGGGTTCCCATATACATACATATGGTTTCTTCTCTGTCGGATCGTTGCTCCACATTCGTGAGAAAGTGCCATATGGGATCTTTTTATCTTCTTCACAACGCCTGCAGCTGGCATCCTCTTCTAATCTTAGTTTATTTAAGAGCCTCTTTAGTCAGCAATGTCCTGTTAACAACGCCGTAATGATTCTTACTTTGCTTCTGCTTAGACCCAGCATCAAGAGAGACCTCTTTTGGTTATAGTTCGCCAACATTTCTTCTGCTTAGCAGAATCCTGGTTAGCCTGGTATCTCTTCCCGTATACTGCAGAATGGTTATGTCTCTACTAGCGGAGTTTCTACACCTTTGTTCGGGGGCCTCTTTGTTGCCTTATATGCCAGTGTGTCCCAGCACCCAGTACAAACGCGCCTTGTTGACATCGCCAAGTTTGTTAGGCTTTGCACTGCAATCATCCACCAGTCTTGACGTGATGTGGAATGCATCCAGGAATTTTTGCTCAGCTTGCCTATCTGTCATGATAGCTATTTCCTGTCTCATTAAATTCCTTTCCAGCTTAAAGTGAGAGCATATTTCGATGTACTTCTGCTTGGAATATGCTCAGGTACTTGAATATTGGTGCTTGGTTCGTGGCCCATGGACTCATGCACCCGAACTTTCTGCTTCCTTTGATCTATTCGTACACCACTTTATGGCCCCTGATGTATCTGGTATTCAGTTTCAGATCTGAATTCCTTCTTGGTGTTCATTTAGAAAACCTCTTAAGTTCAAGCTTTTGCACCATGTTATCGCAAGGCACGGTCGCTAAAGGAATCTGCTTGGCAAGTGAATACATTTTTCCTCTTACCCTGCCGTTCCTAAACCAGCTTCACCGGATCAAACGTAACCGAGTTTCATTGGATTTGCTCTCTACCACTATGTGTAGTGAGAGAAGTTCAAGGATTGCCTCCATACCCGCTGTGTGGCAGGTTTCCATGGCCACCGTAATCAAAATACAGGCCAGCCTCTGTATTTTTTCCAATTCGCTTCTCGTGGTGCTTACCTTATTCCTATTTGTCCATGCCACTGCTCCATAGGTAATTATTGGAATTGCAATTCATGGTTTACATCCAGTGCAAAATCCTCCCCAGGATTTTTCTGCTAAATTTCTGCACACAATAAGTGCTCTTTTTGATGTTTGTAGTACTGGAAGTTGGTGTTGGTGTTTTTGCCAGGAAGATACTTATGATTTTTCCCATGCTTATCGAGGTTTTTGGTAATGTTTCGAAAGAGATCACAGATCCGTCAGTATACCACACCAGACATCAGGTCGTGAGTCGGTACAACATTGAGTTCCTTTCGCGATCCAATATTCCAACCTCAAATATGCCACCAAAACAGTAGTAGTAGTGAACCTTTTATCAAATTTGGGGTACAAATGATGTCGGTTTCGACGATAGAGCTTAGAATCTTTTTGTGACCCACAAAAATGTCTGGATTACTATCAGCCCAATCATCATCTATGTGGGTGCCGTGGCTCATTGGTTAAGTGGAGGGATTTCTCCGCAGGAGGTTTGTAGTTCGAATCTCAGGAAACACCAAAAGTATTTTTCGCGGTCCCACCTCTCGCGAATGTCTGACAAACGTCCGAGAGTCACAGAAAGCTTCTCAATTCACCGTTGGCGTACGGCATTAAATTGTAGGTCCCTTCCATTTTCATGACGTTCGCAGACTTTCGCGAGAGCTGATGCCGTGAAAAAGTTTTTTGGTCTTTCGAAGTTCGAATATCTCACTCAGTAGTCTAAAGCACTAGATTCTCACATTATTAGACAATGGTGAGACTATCCATACTGATACGAAGGTGTTCAGACAAAATCAGTTCGAACTTATACTGGCGTTTGAAAAAAACGTCTAACATTGGTTCCGTATGCGAAGAAGCACTGCTTCAGAGTCTCCACCGTACCACAGCGATATGGAAATCACGCAGAAAATCAAGATCGATACACTATACGAAGGTGTATAAGACTCCAGACTTGGTTGTGAAGTCAAAAATGGCAAAAACTCACAAAAATTTAATATATTTTCAAAGTTGCAATGAAAGAATTCATACTGGTATTGTTGTCGTAAAAATAAAATTTAGTTAAAGAAATAATACCACAGAAACACCGTCTTGCCATTCCAACTGATTCTCTGTTCTTTCCAAGTTGTCATATATACTGATATCATAACACATTCAAATCCGATTGATTAATTGAATAATTCTCCGTCTGAGCTTCTTCTTTATCTGCTGCTAACTACCCTCAGCCGGATGTAAATACTCGTATTTCCGAAAAATTAATGCTAAGCCTAAGCCTAATAATAGCCAATTGTGTGTTAAGCGGGAATGTGCTTTTTCCGCTTTTATTTACAATTTACTCGAAGCATGAATACATTCATTAATCATAAACAAGGTTTTTTGTAGATTTTTTTCCAATCTGTATAGTGAGCTATTAATGAAGCTAAAGCGTTAACGTTGAAGAGACAAATTGGCATACCAGTTTTTGATATACGCATTGAACCAAGTCGGCTGAACAACACTTTGTTGTAATATATTCTGATTAAGAGCTTCCGGTATAATCTGCGTATTCTTATGTTTTTTAAATCTATGTTTACATTTCTGCAATAAACAAATTGCAATAATATCCAAACAATGTGAAACAAACATTTTACAAAAATTAGCAAAACCAAAAAAGAAATTCTGTACTTCTCACCACAAAAAATAGAAAAAATAAATTATTTGAAAATATACTTTCTTCTAAGTGTTTACATTAATAACATATTATAAAGGGTCCGCCAAATAACTTTTTTTTTTTGAAAATGCTATAAAAAAAAACTACTGAATATTTTCTCAAATTTCTTTTTTTATTTGAAAGTACAATCCTTCCGGTTAACAATGGAAAATAATTTCATTCAAATGGCTGCATCGGCTGGCCATGCAGTAGCCTACACGATCGGTCCAATTTTTAAGCACATTATCGATTGTGTGCAGCTGTATTTCACCAATGGCTTCACGAATATTGTCCTTTAAAGCGTCAATTGTCTCTGGCTTGTCGGCGTAACACTTATCTTTTAGGGCACCCCACAAATAATAGTCCAACGGTGTCAAATCGCAGCTCCGAGGTGGCCAAACGACATCAGCTCTGCGGCTGATAATGCGATCTTCAAAAACAGGGCGCAAAACATCGAGTGTAGCTTCGGCTGTGTGGCACGCACCGCCGTCCTGTTGAAACCAAATGTTGCCAATATCCTCCTCTTAAATTTTTGTGAACAAAAATTCGTTCAACATGGCCCGATAACGATCGCCATTGACTGCAACGGCCACTCCTTGCTCATTTTCAAAGAAAAATGGCCCAATTATGCATCTGGACCAAAATCCGCACCAAACAGTGACTCGTTTTGGGTGTACCGGCTTTTCAATGTATGCGTGCGGGTTTTCTGTGCCCCAAATGCGACAATTTTGCTTGTTTACATACCCGCCAAGATCAAAATAAGCTTCATCCGAAAAGATGATTTTTTTGGCAAAATCGGCATCTTCTGTAAGTCGATCGCAGGCCCACTCAGCGAAGCGAAAACGCATTGGATGGTCAGTTGGCTTCAACTCCTGAACCAATTGGACTTTGTATGGCGTGATACCAAGGTCTTTATGCAAAATTCGTCTCAATGATGTCTCCGAAATGTTCAATTGTTGAGAACGACGGTGAATTGATGTTGATGGCGCTTCACGCACACTTTCTGCCACAGCATCAATATTCTCGGGTGTACGCACTGTTTTTGGCTTTTCACGCTTTGGTTTATCGATGAGGATGCCAGTTTCTTTCACTTTTTTCACAAGATAACGAACATACGGAGCTGACGGTGCTTCTCTTCTTCCAAAATCCGTACGCAATTTTCGCACACATTCTGCAACATTACCATGATTTTCAAAGTAATGTCGCAATATTTCCCAGCGTTGCTCAAGCGTATACACAACCATATTCGTTCAGCGGAAGGATACAACTAATTATCTGTCAAATCAGACATGAGCTAAGTGTTACCATTCACGAAATAAGCACTAGTTGAAAAAAAAAACTTTAGATGGCGGACCCTTTATATAAATGGCTAAATTTTTTATAAATAGATACAAATATTGATAAAAATCAAGGTATTTGTAATAGGTTAGGTTAGTTTAGGTTGCGGTGGCAGCTAATGCTCACTTAGACCATTCTTTCCCAGTACTTTCTGTTACCACAGGATCTTATACCTATCCCCTTTTCAGAGCTCCTAATGAATCGAAGTATATCTCGCACTTTGCCGTTTGCGAGATCTGATAGGTTTTTTATTAACCGTTTACCTAAGTGTTTGCGCCTTCTGTGCATTAGTGCCGGACATGAACAGAGAAGATGTTCTATGGTCTCCTCCTCTTCCTCGTTCATGCAGCTTCTGCAGAAGTCATTACTTTCGACATCAATCCTTCTCGCGTGTTTCCCTAGAAGGCAGTTTCCTGTTTTGTTCTTAGCTCACGTCTTTGTAGGGAAATAAGCGCAGTTGAGCGCTTAAAGTCCAGCTTCGGCCAGATCTGTCTTGAAACATTGCAAATGTCGGTGTGTTCCCACCTTACATTTGTTATTGTTTCTGCCTCTCTTCGAAACTCAAGTTGCAGTGTCGCGATAGGACTCCCTACCTCTGCACTGCAGTTCCCCTCAACATCTGTGTGGCCCGGGACCCAAATGATCCTTATATTGAACTGCTCACTCATCTCGTTAAGAGAGAGGAGTGACAGCTCAACGCCACCTTGGATTTCAACGAGACCGCCTCCAACGATTTTATGGCCGCCTGACTGTCCACATAAATGATAATCTTCTTTGAAGATAGTACATTATCCTTCAGCTCCTCTCAACCTCTTCAATCGCTCTCACCTCAGCCTGGTATACGCTGCAGCGATCAGGTAGACGGACAGAGATGCTTATTTTCAGCTTGTCACACAAGACTCCTGCTCCATTCATTATCGGTTACAGATCCACTCTTCCAGTCTTCTCTGGAGGGTATTGTTGTCCGAAAACCTTTTTGAAAGCATAACACTGGTGTTATGTAATAAAGTTTCGTCAGCTCTTGCTTTAGCGATTTACATCAAAATTAAATATGTAAATTATATAAATAAATTAAATCATCAAAACATAAAAATTACAATAAAGAATTGATGTATTAACAACTTAGTTAAGATAACTAATATGATTTTGTGCAAAATAATTTTGATGACGATTTTTTATATAAAAGACCTCCTCAAAAACCCCATCAAGCTCTCCTCGGGACCCCCTTAAGAATCCCTGAAGACCACATTAAAACCACACCGGCTTAAAACCCAGTAAAGACCCCACTCAAGACACTCTCTAAACCCCTTCAGGCCCCACTCTAACCCACCTCAAAACCCCTCTCAAGATCTCCTCAAGACCCCACACAAGAAGCCCTTAGGACCCTCTCTGATCACTTCTAAATTTACAGAAAATTTTGTCATCTGAGATACACATATGTGCAAAGTTTAAATAATATCGGAAGTGGGGTAATTGATCACAAGATTTGGCCACTAACAAACACGTCCACGTGAAGTTAATATGGAGAATTTAATAAAGTTATTTTTATACTGACTAGAGTGGTTTTGGTTTTTAGCCATACATGGAATTCGGGTACAAACTTTTATATATACATTGAAAGACGCCACACAGTCGTTCATTATTTGGTAATAATCGCCAAAATATCTGTTTTTGAGGTCGGAGCTATTTCAGTGAATTTTCTTTTTTCCACGTTTCACACACGCCACACGCGACACGCGTCAGAAGCAGGATATCAAAATGGGCCCCTGACGTTAAGCCGCTCACAAAATTTCAGCCCTCTATGTCAGGCGAAAGGTGGTTTAATAAGACCCCAAAAAACGAGAAAATGGCACGATTTCAAACCATCACACGTGCCACACGCGAAACGTAACACGCGGCATACAGAATATAATATCACAAAATTTCAACTCTCTAGGTTGTGTGGAATTTGATTAAAAAGGACCTCAAAGAAGTCGAAAATACAGAAAAAAAGGAGTCAAGTCAAGTTTTTAATAACTTTGGGTTAACCAGATTTCGAAAACTATAATTCCACTCGACCGTTTTATTCAATAATACGAAATGAAATAAGTTATAACCTCTTTAAAAAAAATAGATTTTTTTTAATTTTAAAGACCGACCGTCATAGAGAATCAAAACCCATGACATCAAGCAAAAGAAATCACAGCTCAACGAAAAGATAGAGCCATTAACTCTTGCCATTTTTTCAGTATCCTAAGACGCCCACTGCATTTTAAGTCAACAACTAATTAAGCTTTCATATTCGCAAAGAATAAGCAACTATCCACTGCTAAGCCTGCCTGTACCAAAATCACTGACTGAGTAAACAAAAATTGGCAACATGTGAACCAACCTAAGATATGGGATAGGTCGTTTCAATGTAACCACGTGCGAATACTCCAACAATCAGTGTTTGTCGTTTTAATGTTGCGACTATTGCTAAGCGTTTGAGTGACACATTTGTGGTTTCACGCTTTTGCAACATTGCGTCAGCACTGAACATCACTTTGCTGGACATAAGTAGCACACCAACAGCGCCCATGGCGGGTGCTAAAAGCATGGTAAAAAATTTGAATTATTGCGAAAAATGTCTGCTACTACGAGTATCGGACTAATTATTGTACAATGCCAAGCAAGGCGGCAGAATTGATTTTGCCAATTTCAGTTTTATTGTTGTCATTTAAAATTTCAGTAATATCGTTATTGATTGCCTCTGTAGATTAGCGGCCAAAAATTGATTTCATCAATTTGCGTGCAACTATTTTTGTTTAGTTTTGAATGAAGGTTAATATGGATGCTAAAAATACATACGACTGGAATAATAAGAGGAATATAGGAATATAGTAAGCACGATCGATGAAATTTTATCGCACGACATGGCACAATAGTTGAGTTCACCCGCAACAAAAGGTCACAACTGAATAATTAAGAATGCTCTATAGCCTAAAAGACTATTGATTGACTAACTTATATTATATGTTAAATCAAAAGACCCCCAAAATAATCACAAAGTACCTCCTTAAAGGCCTCCAAACCACCCCCAAAGGACCCCAAAAGACCGTTAACAGGCTCCAGAAAAAAACCCAAAAGACCCCTTATTAGAACCCAAAAAAAAAACCAAAATATTCCCAAAAGTCCAGCAAAAGATCTTCTATAGACCTCCAAAAGACTCACAAAAGACCCTCAAAAGACCCAGAAATAGACCTCCAAAAAACCCCAAAAATACCCCCAAAGAATGCCCGAAAGTCACCAAAATAAAACCAAAAAACATCAAAGACACCCGAAATCAATCAAACCATCCAAAAACCTCCAAAGAATTCACTAAAGACCCTTTAAAGACCCTCCAAGATATCCTCAATAGACTCACAAACTACAACCAAAAGAACCTCAAAAGACTACCAAAAGACTCTCCAAAGATACTTCCAAAAGTCCACCAAACGACTCCAAAAAGACCCACAAGAAACCCAAAAAAACCCGAATGGACCCTTAAAAGACCCAAAATCTATCCTAAAAGGCCCCCAAAACACTCTCAAAAGGCCTTCCAAATACCTCCAAAATATTTCTAAAAGACCCACTAAAGACCCCAAAATGACTCCCAAAACACCCCATCACGTTCACAGTCTAGGCATTACGAGTAAAAGAAGTTTGAGTGGATGCTCCACATAATTACTTCTACACGATGTCTAAAAGATGCCTTCTTTCTCCTTGCGTTCCACTTCAATTACGTAATAGTAATTTATGTTGAAAAGCATTCAGTGGTTTGTGTACTGGATATTGGCTTGGATATCAGCACTGCGTAGCGGACAGTGGAAAATGTCGCACTTTCGTAACGGTCTCAATTTTTTCCCAAATGTAGAACAACTTAAAAAAAAATTGAGAATCAAAAAAAAAATCGCAATTTCTTCTTTTTTTTTTTGGATTGCTACACTTGTTCGCGATGTATCTTGACTTGGTATCTTGGAGGGACTTTATTTTGACAGAGCTGTGTTTAGCGATATTTTACTTATCGACAAAATGGAAGGAAAAAAAATTAACATCCTAGTTTGCTTTAGGAGAATGCTTATGGAATGGAAGTGTAGCAAAATATTGGAAATGTTGAATTCTGCATTTGGCATGACTTCTATGAATTATATAAAAGTTTACAAGTGGTACAAAGGGTTCAAAGAGGGTCGTAAAGACGTCGTATAGTTGAAGAAAGTGATTATTGACAACCACTGAATAACTATTATATAAGTTCTTAATGGTAACAATGTAACAATGTTTTAAGTGATCTTAGCATACCCAACTATGCTAGGCATACATTCATTCACAATCATTTTTACACAGACGGCGCAAAAACTAATGACAGAGTCAGCGGAGGTGTTTTCACACAAAAGGCTAAATCTAAGCCTCTCTTTCCGTCTTCCAAATCAATGTAGTGTTTTCCAGGCTGAAATTATGGCGATCAGTGAAACCTTGTCTTGGCTGAAGAGACATGTCATATCCGCTATGGATTCCCGTGTATTCTCGGATAGCCAAGCTGCACTGAAATCCCTGGAATCAGTCTCCACAAATTCAATTCAAGCAGTTAACTGCCGAACATCTCTCGTGGAGATTGCGGTACGGTACGGTACAACTTGCATAGCGACAAAGCAGATCTGGCCCAAGCTGGATCCGAAACGCTCCAAGTGTTTGATCTCTCAAAAAAGATATTGTAGGTGTCATCACTGGACACTGTCTCATAGGCAATCATATGCAGCATGACTTGGAGTTTTCTCGAATGACTGCAAGGATGAGGAAGAGGAGGAGACCACCGTCCATCTTCTCTGTTCTTGTCCAGCTATCTCCCAAAAGCCTAAACTCCATATGGGAGCTTTCTTCTACAACGACACTAATGATCTCATCCACATCGACATTGGTAGTCCCCTATGCTTCATACGAAGCTCTAATTGGTTCATCGAGTAGAAGGTGGAAGAAATTTTTCCTGATCCGTGTGGTATCACAATGGACCATTACTGTTAAAACCGACGCACTTAGACCAAGAAGGTCCGTTGTGATACCACAAGGATCTAGAAAATCCCACGCCTACTCGTTGAACCACTTGGAGCTTCCTATGAAGCGCAATAGACTATTAATGTCAATTTGGGTTAGATCGTTGAGATCGTTGAAAAAGAACGCTCACAGATCGAACTTCCACCTAACCTAACCTAACTACAAAAGCGTATATTAATCAGGTTATGATCCGACCTCGATAGTATAACAACATAGGGAGAAGACAATAAGTTGAATTTAACCCTTCTAAGACTTAATGTTGTCTCATTTAGTTTAGACCATTATCTATTAAAGGCTATTGCATTGAATATAAGTTCTGAGATTCTTTCTTCAGTTGTACACTACGATTGTGGAAATCGCTGCCAAGCTCTGTATTTCCGCATCATTAAGATCCGCAGACATGCATGCGCATAGAAATTTTCCCTTCTCTCCATGATACCTTAGTAACCAAACTGTGCGTTGTATCATAACCTCTTGAATTTCGAACGGTCAATAAGAAGTACTGCCTGAAAGTTCGCCCGAATATATGCTGTAATGGAAAACGCATGGCATTATATTGTATACGGCACAATGATGCTCACAATTCACTGGTTGTTCGTGGATATATTTAGCCAAAAATTGACAGCAGCCCCCTTTTGCCTAAGTCTAAAGTACTGTTCTTTTCATCTTCTGGTAATCTTCTGTAGGTGCGCGAACGTTTATGACTCGCAAATGTCTCAAATTTGCTACTCAAACGGCTATTATTTAGGTGCCTAATCATCCGTATACGCTGGACTCGACCTCAAGCTACTTTTCCTATTCCCAAAGACACAAAAAGAACACGACGAGACGACTTAATGCTACTATTGATGAGATGAAGAGGCGCTAAAGAAGCTGAAAGCCATATCGAAAATTGCTCTTTAAATGTGCACCGAAGATTTGAAAAGATTGGAAGAATCACATCATTTGTGAACACAACGCAATGGTTCACACTCTTAATAGTAAAGCAATGCAATACTGAATTTTTATTTCATCATAAACTATAAGTCCACTGACATTCAGGATGCAAATTTAAGCGGAAAAAAATTGTCTTTGAAATATAAAGCAGGTGGGTATAATAATAACAATTCCTCTATAGCAAAGCACCTGTCTAATATATCAATGTCACGGTCGCAATGACACACTCCTAATGTTAAAAAAACGGAATTGTCACAGCCACATTTTCAAATCAAAAATTATAAACAAAAACTAGTTTCTATAGCATCACACCACTCACAACTATAAACAGACAACATTTAACCACAACATTAACGAAACGATCGGAATCTTTTTTTCGACTGAGTGTGGTTTTTTTTTTGCCCGCCAAGTCATTACCCCAAGGTGTTACTCATTTTGATTGATCCGATTAGTTATAAACATGTGCGCCACCACTCCACTAATCCACCAGCTGAATGCTCGTATACGGGATTTCTTTTTCGTATCTTTTTCCTCAAAATGTTACACAATTAAAAATACACGCACGTAGCATGCAAAAACACACAGATGCAGTTAAAATATCTCATTCAATTAATTCAGCGAATATCTGAAACAAACGGCCTGCCCCGTATTAATGTGAATCCCAGCGTTCTGATTACGTATGGGCATTTTTATGACGTTTCGCACTTTCTTGTGGGTCTTGTGGGGGAATAATATCATCTAAGTGACGACAATGACTCACTCAGACTTGGAATGGTTTCTAGTTTTGTTTTTGTCCTGTTCTGTTTTGATTCTTATCTCAGAGTAGAGCGTTCTTTCAAGTTGTTGACGAAATCAAATTCTACAGAAGACGTCGTACGCTTTTGAATAAATTATTGGCTTTAGCGCGTACATTCATCAGAAAAATTAAATGAACAAAGCCTCTGACTTTTTTCTCTCCCAATTGAGCCATAAATAGGCAGGTGTCCTCATAAACAAAATTTGGTATAAGATTTACACCTGAACGATGATAACGAAAATGTAATCGAGCAAGAAAGCTGAAAATTCACTCGCCGGACAAAAACTAAACTAAAATGTAGTGCACAGTAGCACAGTCTCTTCCCAATTACGGTAATAGACCGGTAATGGACCGGTTATAGACCGTTTAATATGCCGCTAAAATTCATGGCGTCGGAATTCAATGAAATGTTATCTGAATCGTGACATAAAAGTCCTCTTCTCATCCGGATCAATGATCACAGTGTGCAGCAATTGTGGTTGATTACCGCGTATAAGATTTTCTTCTTTGTCCTACAAAAGACACGCCAAACTAATCTTAGTGCAGCTTCATTTCAGCAACAGCTCATCAGATTTTCATCCTTACGCTGGCATAGAGCTCCAAAACTCACTACATCATATGTTAAAACCTTAAAGTCGCCTATGATAGCATAGCTAGAGTAGAATGCTATGAGAGAATACGGGCGGTCAGTCATCAGCAGAATAGGGGGAATAACACAGAATGCTATAGAATTGCAGGTGACCGTAAGTATCTCTGACTGGTGGAAGTGCGATCAAACCTCCACGTGGTGGCCGCCGGTAATTTTCTACCCCAATGCAGGAAAAGCGGAATGATCGGGCTAATCCCTTCAAAGTACGGTTGGCGCGAGACCAATAACCTCGCCCGTTAAAAATTATTATTACGGAACCCAAAATCAGCCTCGGATACACTGATGAACGACGACGACCACGGCAACGAAAACGGATAAACGATTAAAGATATTTCTCATGGAACGTACGCTCACTGTATAGAACTCGAGCTGCACAGCAGCTGGCCGATACCCTGTCTAAATATAAGGCTGGCATAACAGCTATCCAGGAGATGCGGTGAACGGGTTATGGTATGGTGTCTTACAAAAATCAGAAGATGACATGTATTATTTCTATTCAGCAAAAGAATGAAACCCACCGTTATCGGCTTTAAAGCAGTAAATAAACGGCCATGCATTCTTCGCGTGCGGGGCAGATTTCAAAACATAAGTCTCGTAAACGTTCACGAACCTACTGGGGAATCCCCAGATGATGAAAAAGAAGAATTCTTTGAATCAGTCGAACGAGAACTCCATGCCTGCCCTCAGTATGATGTAGAAATCATTCTGGGGGATATGACTGCAAAAATATGTAGGGAGCCAGTATTCAGGAAGTACATTGGCACCCATAGCTTACACGAGAACACTAATGACAATGGACAACGAGTCATAAAGATGGCAGCAAGCAATAATTTGTTCGTTGCGCAAGGTACAAGGTTTACCTGTGAAAATATCCACAAAGCCACCCCCTTCTGATGGAGCCAATCGCAACCAGATAGACCACGTGTTGATAGACCGCCGCCACAACCCGAACCTGATGACGGTACGAACGTTCCGAGGTGCCAATGTCGACTCGGACCATTATCTTGTTGGTATGGTGCTCTAAGCGCGGATTGCATCATCAAAGAAGACTGCATCCGCGAATCAGATTCGAGTCAACACGGCTGCCCTTCGCAATGAAGAGACCAAAAAGAACTACGGTCAAGCGATAGGACTCGCCCTAAATGCATCGAAAGTAAGTCCTGTGGCTGAGATGTCAGGCGTAGAAGAGAAATGGACCAGGCAAATCAACAACTGATCAGATTTACACCCTTAGGCAGGTGATGGAAAAATGTCTAGAGTTTCAAAACTCACTACACCATCTTTTTATAGACTTTACTGAGCTCAATATGCGACTAGCCTTAGTCTTTTTTATGTTACCTTGCAACAAAGATTGTTTTGTCTGTATCAGTATCTGTATCAGTATCAGTATCTGTATCTGTATCTGTATCTGTCACAAATGGCTTACACAGAAAATTGATCCGTGCACTGAATGAAGAACAGCGTGATTTTAATAAAACACAAAAAACACTTTTAAATGATGCGGATGCACAAAAATGCGTTATGCGTTAATAGCAATAATTTTTTATTACGGTCGTCGAAAAGAACGCAACGGACACCTTTATATCTACTTTTCAAGTTATCTCCATTTGTGAAAGTTGTCGGCATTCCGCTGAAAAAAACACGCAAGTGCAACAAAATACAGGATTTAATTTTTAGTCTGCAACAATGTCACTATCTATTCCTTCTAAGTCAAAGCTTGCGCTCGTAGCTGCATGGGTGAAGTCAAGTTAGCACGACTTCCAGTAATAAGTATGCAGTGCTGCACAGTGATCGAGTGGACACGAGATAACATTTGCATAATATCTATAACTTGACAAACATTTAACGCCCAAGCAACCCCACAGCCATAGTTAGCCCGTCATCCAAGTGTATCATGATAATTTCAATGACGTCACGTCGATCGTGACGATGTGGTTTTCCCCCCACTAACTGTACACCGCAAATCAGTGGATTTACCAATGAAAGAGAAACAGGTGAGATTAAGAAAAAGGGAAAACAGGTTTCACCGGCACTGATCGCCGCAGAACGTCATAACGATCGTCCCCCGTGTTGCGGCATTGTTCTTATTTCTCGACTCGATTACTCAAACTGATTCGCCAAAAAATCACCGCATCTGGCCAAAGTTCGGACCGCATCGTCACAAGTACGGGAGAGTACCAGAGAGAAAATTATGAACGAAACGAACGCATTGCGAAGCGATCTCGAAGCTAACTAAACACACCCCACAGATACCTCCCCTTTCACTTAAGTACCAATCCCAAATCACACACACAGTCAACTGATGATTAAAAGTGAGAATTTGCAAAAATCAAGGCAAAGCCGCAGTCAAAGCTCAATAAAACAACCGAATCCACCACACCGACTGTAAGAATAAGATAACGCGTGCAGACACCGATCTCGAGCAGTTTCTCAGAGGCCACAGTGCGCGTCAGTCAACAGATAGTACGATAGATCGATCGTGGTCTCCACCACAGGAACTTTGCCGCGCAACCGCAATAAAACTAAGCTGGGCTTTTGAATCATTGAATCGCTTCGCATCGAATCGAATCAAAATTAATTGAACGAGTTTGCCGCGCTCGTTGTTAACGCGATCGGAAAATATTTTCAATACACAAGAGAAGCTATAAACGTTCTGAGGATCAGTTCTGTTTAAGTACCGGAATCAATCGGACGCAGCTCGGTTTAATTCGCAAAAGTGTTTTAATATAAGCTGCGAAAATAGTTCTTTCTGTGATATTTCCTTAATAATATCACTGAGGAGCGAAGTGATCGAGTTTTTTGTGTTTAACAAGAGGAAAATAATTATTTACATTATTAATATAAGAAAAAACGGATATACTACTCATAAGTGTTAAGTGAAACGAATTAAAGTGATTTTGAATCGAATATTTTTGTTTAAAGAAAAGGTTTGTCAATTTAAAGAATAACATATTTTATTTTTTTTTTGAGTGTAATAATTAGAGTCTTTTTATATTTTTTCCCTATAATGGAGTATAAATAATTTTTTTAATACAATAAGAACGTTTCTAATTGATTAACTAAAACAAATATTAATTTCTTTACTATTTTTTTTTATTACCACTTTTATATTTTAAAATTATATTTAGAAAATTATTGTTGAAAATATTTAAAACAAAAGAAATAACCCAATTAGATAGGAATTTTGATGTTTTTTTAAAATTTTAAATACTCTTTAGTGTGAATATTTTGAATTTAAAAATAATTAGTGAAAATATTACAAAAATAACCCAATTTGTGTAAGAATTGTAATTGTAATTGTTTTTAAAATTTTAAAATACTCCTTTCGTAGAAAATATTGAAGATTGAATATATATTGAACAGCCCATAAAATTAAAATGTTTCTTGTAAATTCTCTAATCGGAGTCCTTCGGTCCATCGGTATTTTCCATCCGAGATACACATGTGAATAAAATTTGAAGGAAATCGGATTAATTTTGTAAAATATTTGTATGGTAGCCCCCCTACCCCGAGGCCCAAGGGGCCCTAAATTTTAATAGAAAGTGTTGTCATCGGAAATAATCATGTGTGCAAAGTTTGAATAATATCGGGCTTTAGGAAGTGGGTTAAAAATTTATGACTAGATTTGCCAACCAGCCAGCCAGCCACAAATACACGGGCACGCGATGGCTCTACAACCGGTGTCCCGTGCACTTAAACCAATAGGTGGTCCATTGTGATGCCACAAAGATCGAGAGGATTTCTCGCCCTACTCATTGAACCAGTTGGAGCTTCGAATGAAGCGTAGAAGACTTTTGATGTCAGTGCTTAACAAATCGTTAAGGTCGTTGTAAAAGAAGGCTCCCAAATGGAGCTTACGCCTTAGAGAAATAGCTGTGCATGTGCAGAGAAAGTGAAGAATGGTCTCTTCCTCTTCCTCGTCTGTCCATCATTGGAAAATACACCAAGATTTGCTGCATGCTTTCCTATAAGACAGTGCCCAGTATTTACACCTATCGTAGCGCTTTTGTGCACTTGTAGTGTTTCGGATCCAGCTTTGGCCAGATCTGTTTTGTCGCTACACAAGTTATACCATTTGTCCATCTGAGGTTGGTTTTGTCAGTAGCATCCCGCTTTAACATTAGTTTGCATGTAGCAATCGATATGCCTAGGGAACCATTTTCAGGCACCCAATGCAGGTGAATGTTGAACAGCTCCGCCTTCTCCCTGAAAGGTGATCGACAGTCTAGGGCTACAATATAGTTCGTAGCGACTGATTCTAGGGATCTCAAAGCTCCTTGACGAGAAGATGCGTATATCCTTAGTGGATATGACGTTTCTCTTCAGTCAAGGCAAGACTACTTTCATCGCCATGATTTGTGCTTGAAAAACACTGCAGTGATAAGAAAGACGGAAAGAGAGACTTAAAATTAGCCTTTTTGAGAAAACACCTTCGCATACCCCATCATCAGTTTTTGACCCGTCAATATAAAAACTGATTGAATCATCTTCCGAGATAGCACCTTCTTTACAGAGTGATCTGGATGGTGACCTGGAAATTGTTGTTGAAATGAAGTTGCAGAATGGTGTAGTCTATACCTTCTTATCCACTGAGAGATTGCGCTGAGGCGAATAGCCGCGCTAGCAGCAACATGTCTGCTGAAGATGTCGAGTGATGTTAGGTTGAACAGTATGTTTAGTGCTGCGGACGGGTGGTGCGAAGAGCTCCGCTCATACAAATACAAGCCGATCTTTGGACTTTGCTTAGTTTGTCGCGATTTATTGCTTTATCGATGGCAGTCAACCAGACCACCACAACGTACAGAAATGTAGGTCTTATTGCCGAAATATAAAGCCAATGCGTAATATGGGGTTGAAGACCCCATTTGCTACCGATGGCTTTTTACAGGAGAAGAGTGCCACTGTGGCTTTACGAACTCTTTCTTGTATATAAGGTTTCCAGCTTAGCTTTCTGTCCAGAATGAAACCCACATATTAAGCTTTATCAGAGAACGATAAGCTTGTGCCCTTTATAGAGGGTGGGTTAACATGTGGAATTTTATATTTTCTAGTTCTGTTTTGTGGTGGTTTACTACCAGATCTGCCCATTTAGTAAGCTTGTTAAGAGCATTTTGTAAGAGTTCCTTGAGGGTATTGAGGTGTTTTCCTGAAACAGCATCCGCATAGGCGATAACTCTGCGGCCCTCCCTTTTCAGGTATATCAGCAGCTCGTTAACCACTAAATTCCATAGAAGGGAGATAGAACTCTACCTTGCCGCATTCCTCTGCAGACGCCACACCCAGTTTTGAATTAATGATCCGACTCGTAAGCAGGATATTAATTAGTTAGGCAAGTAAGTCGTCTACCTTCACTGCCGATTGCCGATGTGTTGACGTGGTTAAAAGCGCCTTCAATATCCAGGAATGCTACCATTGTATATCTACTCCTTATGGTGGAGTGAATATTCAATATAACTCACTAACGTATGTAGAGCTGTTTCTACAGATTTTTTCACGAAAAAAAGGTCCAATGGAATCAAATCTGATGATCTCGGCGGCCAATTGAAGTCGCCGAAACGTGAAATTACGCATCCTGGAAACATCTTCCGCAATAAAGCTAAAATCGGTCGAGTTGTGTACCTTGCGGCGCAGCCGTCTTGTTGGAATCATATAAAAATCTTCAATCGCAGGCCAAAAAAGCCTGTTATCATACGACCGTAGCGCTCCGCATTGATGGTAACTGTCATACCTTCATTGTTTTCAAAAATAAAAATACGATCCGATGACGCCTCCAGTCCACCACTGTTGCTGTTTTTTTTGTGTTACATCATCTCTTCATTTATTTGAGGATTCGTAGAGCCCCAAATGCGATATTTTTGTTTGAAAATCGTCGTTCACAGCTTGTTGCTCCAGCATCGATTGGACGTATCTCCTGCGTTGTTAATGGTCAGCAGGCTTCAATTGTTGCATGAGCTTGCTTTATACGGATAGAGACGTAAATCTAGGTGCAAAATACGCCATAATGAGCCGTAACACAGGCTCAATTGCTAGGAACGTCGGGAAATTCGGTTCCTAATCCACAGTCCACACTATCACTTACAGCACATGCACAGGCCTTCGCACATCCGTGACGCTTCCAGTTTCTTCAAACTTCTTTACTATCTTTCCGATTACTTGCACGACGATAACTAATGCCATAATCGCGAAATCTACCACGCACGACTTATCACTTTTGCAATAGGCTTTAACAAAGCAAACGCATTTTTCGAAGCCTAAACGATCAATTTTCGTAAGTGACAATAGACAATAAAATGACAGTTGCAATGATAGGTATGTTTGACACATCAGGAATGCCAACACTACGGTGTTGAAGCCACGAAATTAATGACCCTATGTATATACAAATGTATGACTTGTTCCATGCATCTGATTACAAAAACGTTGAACAAAAATTGCAGCAAAATGTATTGTTTCCAGAATCCGTGCAATTTAGACGTAATAAGTAGACCATACTGGGTCGTATTCTCAAACAGTCATCCAGTCTGAACCTTAAAACAGCAGACGAACTAATTTGGTAAAAAACAGGAATAACCAGACTTTAAACCTTCGTGCATGAAACATTTGCGCATTTCGAACAAACCAACAGACAAACAAAACACAACACAACAATTAACTTATGAATGAATGAAGTAAAAGATACTCTTTTTACCTCACAGCTGCTCTTTGCTCAGTAGTGCATGCATGCATGATAAGTATGCGTTTTTTTTAAGGCGTGTAGCTTCCATGTAACATTTCGACATTTAATAAAATTCATCAACTCCTGCAGATTCTTTCATGTGTTGCGGCCCAAAACAGAAAAAAAGAGGAAACCATGCAGGAACTACCAACTAAATAAATGCCTTCTGACCGTTCTTTTATGATCCGTAAAGAACATTTACAAAAGTTTCCAATTGAGTTGCTCATAGGAAGGTTTTTTTTTTTTTTGCGTGAAAAGTGATAAAAACCAGGCACACAACACATGCAGAATAAATTGATGGCTTCGTCATTTCATCAAGTGGGGGAAAACCCATCGAGGAACATCGAACGATCTCATTCCGCTGATTGGTTGCCCTTGCCATTTTGATGATAACGAGAATTTTTAAGAAATACCCGGCCATATTATTAATGGGTTAAAGTGCTTTGCTTTTGTTTGCCGGTTTATGATTGTGTTGTTCTCTTGGGGTTGAGGGGAGGGAGAAACATCATAAAAACCCACAGATTTATTTTTATGTCTTTTATGACTCTTTAAGTTCTTACAAGAGGAAGCAAGAGGCAAGGAAGTCTTAGTTTGGCTGAAGAAATAGTTGGAAACTAACTCTTCTAAATGAGGGAAAAACATGTAAAGTTTATGTTTGGTGGTGCGATGATGAGTTGAAAGGTATAAAGTAGAGTATAGATTCCAGATAACTAAACTCAAGGAAACTCTGCGGTTAATGAAGCTTTAAATCGTTAACCGAAAATAAAAAGGAAACGACACTATCAATTAGGTTTATGTGGAAATATTTCA
Source organism: Nephrocerus scutellatus (assembly GCA_947095585.1). NCBI lineage: Eukaryota > Metazoa > Arthropoda > Insecta > Diptera > Pipunculidae > Nephrocerus > Nephrocerus scutellatus. The sequence continues at coordinate 114,213,400 of OX352763.1, forward strand.
AAATTAGTTGATTAAGAAGATTCCAACAACGATTCGTTCTATTCAAAGTTAAATAAATTATCTTCCTCGAATTTTAGAGGTTTGTCCATTTGTCTGCCTCATAGTATGATTAGGGGCGTCATGATGCTGAAATCTACAATTTAATTTGTTTCGAGTTGAAAGATGGGGAGAACAAAGCTTCCAGCCCTTCAAATCGGCAGGTGTGGATGGGGTCATCTGTAACGAGGTAATTTGCCGGGGTACGCTCGCAGGCGTGCAGGGTCATTTGCCCATAAAAACTTATAAACGGTTGGTTTCGTTACAAAACTATTTGTTTATTGGATTTTTTAGTATGTATTGTATTCTACTCGAATCATTTCATTGGATTTGATTATAATAAGTTTCTGCTTGAGGTTTTAACGCTTGTTATGCTGTTGTCGCTCCAATATTTCTTAGCCGCTGACTCGGGTTAGATACTGGCAAGAAAACGTCGGCTTGCACTCGAATGGCGAACTGGCGAATGTTCTGGGGAATCTCTCCCTACTGGATTCACCCGAAAGCAGCAGATCTCTCACTGCTTACTCTCTACCGAACGGAAAACTGGGCCTTGCAAGAGATTAAACTTCAGAATAGAGTCCTATGAGGTACGCCAGAGTCCTGAAGATTGAAGCGTCCCTATGCCTACCAGGGGAAAACTAGTCCTATCAAGGTTTTCTAGATTTTGAGATGTATTCCCATAAGGTCCGCCAGAGTCTCGAAATCAAGAAGGGGATGTTAAACTGTCACGCCAGAAAAACGGGACTCACCTCTTGAAATTGAGTCCCACAAGTCCAGCCAGAGTCTTAAATTTAAAAAAACTTTAAGGAAAAGAAATGGATTAAGGGAAAACTACAGTGTAGTCAGTCGGAATCAGCAGGTTTACCACTACTCCCTTCCTACTGAATGGAAACTAAGCCCTGCAAGAGATCAAGCTTCAGGATGGAGTCCCATGAGGGCCGCCAGAGTCGTGAAGTTTGAACGGTCACTATCCCTATCAGGGAAAAATCAAGATTTTCTAGATTTTGAGATGAAGTCCATAAGGCCCGCTAGAGTCTCAACATAAAAAAAAACGGGAATACTACAGTGGAGTCAGTCGGAAGCAGCAGATTTTCCACTACTCATTCCTTACTAATGGAAGCTTGGCGCTGCAAGAGATCAAACATCAGGATGGAGTCCCATGAGTCCCACCAAAGTCCTGAAATTTAGAGGGTCAATATGCCTACCAGGGAGTCCCATAAAGCCCGGCAGAGTCTCGAAATCAAGAAGGGGATGCTAAACTGTTACGCCGGAAAAATGGGACTCACCTGATTTGGTGTTGTTATACTGGATTTTGCCTTTATGGATTGGCTGTTACTATGCTAGATTTTGCTTCTACGTGTGCATGGTGTCTGTAAGATAAAAATTTATGCTCAAATGTTCGTCATTACACATCCATAGCAGTTATGCATTCTGAATTAAATAGCCTTCTTCCACACGTCATAAAAATATTCAGACGCAGTCTATAACTCGGAGCCGGAAAAGGTGGATTGTGGTATTTATACCAAAAGTGGTGAGGAAGAGTGGAGAGATATCACACCCAACCCAAGTTTGTTTTGAAGACAATTGAGAAGGTTATTGATAATTATATAAGGCCAGTCATATTGGGAAGGGAACCACTACACATCAGTAGTCAGAGCGAACAGATTAACGAAAACTGAACTGTGGGAGCTGGCAAGAAGCACCTTTTCAGACAAGGAAATCTACGCTATATCCTTCTCATAGCATCTCATGATATGATAAGGAGTGCTTTGAAGAGAAGTAAATAGCATATCCATAAGATGGATATGCGAGATGCTGGGCACAAAAAGAGTGGAGATAATAGTTGACGACAATTATGGGCAACATGGCAAGATGATGCGCGCAAGGAGGAGTATTATGTCACTTTTTTTGTTAGAACATAGTTGTATATGAACTCCTTCAAGTAAATCGTGAGGAGTAAGTCAACGAATAATACACTCGATGAAATTCATGAACGAGCAACGTTATAAAAATTACTACCGAAATTCTGAGTCGGATGTTGCAACTATAAGAGCAGCTTCTTCAATTTTCGGCCGTCATATTCGTCCCACGGGACAAGCTATAATGGATAAATTCCAGTCAACATGTTCACTATTGAAAGTTTCTGTGCCAGTGAGACAACACACCGGCCGAAATACCGCAAATATCGCAGCCGTAAGTCCTTCATTCAAAATGAGCCAAATCAGTTGATTCAACGCCTCAGTCTCAGTCCGCATTATGACGAATTTTGCGTAAAGATCTTGTCCTACACACTTACAAGATCAAATTAACTTAAGAACTGAAGCTTCTTAATCAAACGCTGAAGCGCTGAATCTTATGTTTTGTTACGATAAGTTATGTCCTTATTGAAAAATCCTTGATATACATATAACCATTAATGTTATTAAATGGCTTATACAATAATATATTTAAACGTAATCACTGCATAGGTTACTTTAAAAGAAATTAACTCTTCTTTGCTTTGATGTTTATCGAAAATCACGAACTCATACTTGGCGCCAAACTACTCATCATACAAAGTGCTTTTCACCTTGAAATTGTGGAGACTGCATCCAATTAGATGTGTGATCACTTGGAAGTTATCTTTAAATAGTAGCTGATGAATAAATTAATATAAAAAATAACTGCAAATGCACTTTTGTACAATTTTTATGGCATTACCGATCAAGCTTAAGCTTATAACAAGATGTACGATGTAAAAGGCAATAGCTTAGTCTGTAATTTATTACCATTTCAAATACTGTTTATAACTTTATTCAATTGCAAGTATTTTCAAATAAAATTGATTAAAGTTACGTAGGTAGATGGAAGATGCATTTTGTTGTGTCATAAATATTTTTAATGATTACAAAAGTTACTGTGAATGAATTTCATCTGCCTGTCAAGACTCTGTCAATACTGCTATCATCATAGCATTCAAGATGCTGTTGTAAAGGGTTATCCAATAAGAGTGTGCTAACTTTAAAATGAAATCAAACGAAAAGTAAATATGATATCAAAGAAAAATTATTTTTATTTGAAAGCTTAATTCCTGACATTAATGATGGAATATAATCTCTTTTTTAATATGCCTCACGACTACGTCTATAGCATATCGCATTCTTTTAACCCAATTTTGGACCACTTGTGAATCTCACCAACAACACGAATAATGTTTGTTTGGTCAGTTGATGTCGGTTTATTGGCATAAACAAGTGACTTCAAATATCCCCGCAAAAAATAGTCCAATAGAGTGATGTCGCAAGATCAAGGAGGCCAATTCACCGGTCCATTTCTTGAGAAACTCGTAATTTTTTCATAAAAGTTTTTAACAAATCATGGGTACAACATGGTAGCGCTTGCTGTATGTCTCGTACCGCCATCTTGCTGAATATTTTCGAACAAATAATCTCTAATCATCGATCTGTAACGTGCTCCTTACCAAGGGGAGCGCTGTATCTTACTTGATTGATGGATTTGATAGTTGGTGAACTCGGCAGATAAATAGGGCAAGGATCCTAGAACTTAGAATGTCTAGAATGGGCACTGTCTTCGTATTTAGTAGCATAGTCATTCAACTGCAGTACCGTGATGTTGCCTGGAATAGTTTCTATCCTAGGCGGCCTAGGAAACGAGGCAGCAGATCTCTGTGCATGAGAAGAAGCAGAAGGAGCTTTCACTGGCCTCAAGCTCGGTATTGCCTATTCCAAAGCCATATCAAAAACAGAGTTAAAAAATTGGAAAACACTGCCATCGAAGCGGAATGGGTGTCATCGACTGGGATAAGACAGGCCAAAAAGCTTCTCAAATACAACATTAGTCATATGGACCGCCATACACTAAGAACACTAGTCTGGTGCTTGACAGGACACGGCCCCTTCCATAGCCATCTCTTGAAAATGGGTAAATCCCAATCGGATCGCTGCCGATTTCGTTACGAAGCAAAGGAAACCACAGAGCACATACTTTTCATATGTTCAGCCCTCACCCGGAAAAGAATAAAACATTTCAAGGTTCATACAGTTCTCTGGCCAAATGCCTAACCAATTGAATTGGCAAATGTGGTGGCCTCTACAAAGGAAATGAGCAATCACATAATGTGGTGAAACATCTGTGATGCACAATAGACCACAAGGTCGCAGTGCACATGGCTTTACAGCCCCATCTACAATAATAACAATAATAATAATAGGCGCGACAGACCATTGCGGTCCAAGGCCTAGCTTTTCGCGACCATTTGTGAAGAGACCTACAATTTTAGGACGGATCGGAACGGCGAATTGAGAAGCTTTCCGTGACAAGGAAATACTCTCGAAACGTTTGTCACTCCGTGAAAAATACTTTTGGTGTTTCTGGGATTCGAGCCACGAACCTCCTGCTTAGTAGCCGTGCGCATTTCGACTGAGCCACGGCGCCCACCAGCACCACAATAATAATAAATAATAAAACCCAAGTCTTTACGCAAAATACGCCATGGTGTGCCATATATGACAGTCGCAATTGTTGTGAACGTCATTGGAATGGATAAATTTCGATCCTCTTGCACATTCTCTTCTACGGCAGCAATGTTTTCTTCACTTCGAGCATTGCTTTGGTACCTATTGGTACTCTTACATCATGCAAAAAATAATTACTTTCAAAATCTATCAACAATTCGACGAATAGTTCGTTCAAAGGGACGATTATGTAGACCATAAATAGCGCAGTTTGGCGAACAGAACACTGATTTTGATAATAAGTTGTTGCAATTTGTATCGCTCCATTTTACAAAATGTTTAACCTTACTGAACAGGAATGACAATGACAGCTGTCAAAAATAATATTCAATATGGCCGTAATGCCTTTCGAAAATTAGGACACTCTTATTGGATAGCCATTTATATGACGTTGGTTGCACCAGCGTTCTATTGCACCAACAGCTTATCACTTAAACTGTCATGTTAAACCGGTGACCTGGTGCGAATCGGGTTATATAGATACTTCTCCACTTATCTGCAATTAAATTCGCCACAGCTTTTTAAAGTGGGTTTGACTGACAACTAATCATAACATATTGTTGTCGTATCATTAGTTTCAATTAATAATAAAAAGACAGATGGACTGACTATACCCGTCATATTGCATAATAATAATTGAATTGTGCGCTAAATCCATTCAATTGAGATATCAAATATATTTTTTAAAAATTGTCCCGCCCACCCACATACACAACATACCATTGAACCAATAATAATTAATTATGCATAATTCTATTTCTAATGATAACTTGTCATTGTCTTGACGGACTTTCAATTTATTTTTGCTGTTTTTTATTCATTATTTGGTAATAAGCCATGAACCACGAGTACGAACCAATAATGCCAGCACATAAAAATACACGCTTAAGGAATGCCGTTTAAATCGCTTTCTGACGTCAACTGGTTTTCTTGTCTTTGGCCGCGCTTTGAAGTCTGATACCAGATTAGGTTCTAGCGTAAATTATTCGGTGATTGCCCTTTGGTGGATGAAAACACAATAATTATTATTATGAATTTTTTGTTCTTAATTGCTAAGAAATTAAAAACATTGACCTTGTATGCCAAGCGAAGGTGTAAACTCCAGTTGAACTTGAATTCTGGGGCTTAGACAAGTTTACTCTTACTAACATTTATATGCGCTGCTAAATTAGCCATTTTTTGTTGCTGTTAGCACTTGTAAGGAAACAGACAATACTATGTAGTATATGCAATAAGTTCTTTGTCAACAGATTTCCTCCATGCCACTCACTACCCGTTAAAAATGATCGAACGATCAGTCAGAGATGCTTGACGCACCTTAAATGTTAGCCTGTCACAATTTTAATTAATTGTTTAATTAATGTTTTCGCTCCAATTGGCAACTAAGTTGGAGAACATGCTAAGTTGCTTAACGATAAAATAAAGCACTTTTCCTCGTAGTTGTTTTAATGTCTAGATTTAATGAATCATTAACAAGTAACTAATCAGAACAGAGTTTTTAGCTTCGACTGTCTGAGCGTCTGTCCGCTTGTATCTAGTCAAAAACTAATTAGGAATAAACTCCGTAAATCACTGGGAGCAGGTGTGATTGGCATCAATTTGAATTGTAAGACTGATTCGTTCTCAGTGTGTCGAGATGCTCATAACTTTGTATGTAAAACACAATACTACTGAATCTTTTTGGAGGTGCACTGATGAAACAGCAATATGTATTCATGTAGCATACGGCGCATGTGCATAGACATCTCATATTTTCATCTCTTTGATTTCCTAACTCCGACGCAGTGCTTAGCACTACAAGGGTGCAAATCACTTATAACTGAGGTAGAGCCCCAAAATACTATCACAACGATATGGGACGAACAACCAAGGCCGGATGGCGCAAGCCTGTAGTTTTACTGGGTACCCGAAAACTCTCTTCACTCTCTTATATATTGCGAAACTCACGGTTTGTCAATCAAAAGGAGAGTTAGTCACAACACTATCCTAACGATATGGAACAAACAGTCTAGGTCTATTAGAAAGCAAACCTAAATATTCTTAACTATCCAGAGAGAACTTGGTGGCGGATTCCGCAAACATGAGTTTTACTGGATATCCGAAAACTCTATTCCCTCTCTTATATCTTAAGAAACTCACGGTCAAACAGAGAATGCGTACCCAGTAAGACTGATGCTTCCGATATCCGGAAATTTATTCCACACATCTTAAAGTTAAGTATGGAATTCGATATCGGTCATAAGATTACCGCGAGCACGTTTGCAGCGATCGATTCTTTTGCGCCAATTTTCCACTACTCTTCCACACTTAACGACCGGAACGTTGGCAATTTCGCGTTCGATATTGTGCCTTAGCTCCGTTCTAACGTTGTTTGCATAAGCCAACGACTAAACGTAACCCAATAAAAAGAATCGCATGAACGATCTGGCCATTCGACCGGACCATTTCTCGAGATTGTACGATTACCGAACTTCCCTTTCAATAGATCAATAGTTTGACCAGCTGTGTGGCATGTGGCACCATCTTGTTGGAACCACATATGATCCATTTAATTCTGGCCAAAAATAGCCTTCCAAAATGGCACGATAACGAATTCCACCCCATGGCGATCATTTTCATCGACGAAAAAATACGATTGAATCACACCTCCGACATGAAATCCACATCACACGATGACTTTTTGTGGATGCAATGGAGTCTCTTTGCTTATTAACAAAATATGCCATCAAGCCAAAAATAAACTTAATCGCTGAAGATGATTTTTCGATTAAACTCAGGATTTCCTTCAAATTGTTGCAAAAGCCCAATCGGTGAACTTTCGGCGCTTCAAACGATCAAGAAGCTTCAGTTCTTTAGTTAGGTAAGGGTGTAGGCCAGGATCTTTACGAAAATTCACCACAATGTGGACTGAGAGATACCGAATTCCTGTGAACGGCGGTGGAATCGTCTGACTTGGTTCATTTTGAACTGAAGCACTTATAAAGCTGTGATATTTGCGGTAATTCGACCGGTCAGTTGTCTCAATGGCACAGTTACGAATGTGAATATGTTGTTGACTCATATTGTTCCACTATAACACGCACAGCCTGTCTAGGAGACGATTATTACGACCGAAAATTAGAGTAAGCGCTCTTATAGTTGGGAACTTCGGGAGTAATGTTTAATCCTTTCTAAACATTCACCATGATAAAAACGTAAACCTAAACTGACGTTTTGATATTGGCAAATCATAAAAAAAGTTTAAGGGTGCGCTTGTATTAAAATGCAAAATTGTTATGTCCCTATTGAAAAATTATTATATTCGATTTTTCGACTAGGTCCGTTGCTTCATCTTATTCTAATTGATGCAGCTCAACAGCTATCTTAATAAACATGGCTACCAGACCATGTTGACTGACTATTTTTAGGATAAATTGGAAGACACTTACTTGTAGGATATATTTGGTTTCAACAAAAAGGCGCCACATGGCCAAACCATCGAGTTATTGAAGTCAATGTTCGGTGACCGTACTGTCACCAAAAATGAACCTTGTTTGTGTGATTTCAGGCCTCTGGACTTTTTTCTTTAGGGCTGTATCAAGTCTATGGTCTATGCATATATAGACCTTGACTTTAGACAACCTCATGACCAAATGGCATATACGAGTACCCTGATTTATACGAAAAAGTCTTTAATAATTTGGTTCAATTGAATCACTCATACAGGCGTTTCCGTGAAGGATATTTTTTAAATGATGTTGTGTTCCATAATTATTGCCATCGATGGTACTTCAATTTTTGGTGATGGTTCTTTAATATCTTAAACACAGGATGATTTATTTAAAAAACAAAATGAGGCGCTCTTAATGAAAAAAAACCACTGAGCTATGCATTATGTGCCAACTGACTCCTGTAGTAATTTCCTTAAGCCGCAATTTTAATAAAATTTGCAACAGAATGTGTAATTCTAAGGAATTTCAAAATAATCACTTAATTTTACATAAAATGTATTGCTGCCGCCTATAATTACACTTATTACTCATCAAAAAAAAAACATCCGCCCTACGATAAATTTTCCAAACTCCTTAGTGGTAATCGTAGAATGTGCAAATGTTTTTTCATAAAAAAGTATGTAATAATAATAATAATTTATAATTCCCTTCTATCTCATCGAATCAATTATTCAATAAATCAATGCAGCTGCTATTTAGAAAGTGTTTTCCTATCCAGCCATAATAATTGTGGCAATTATGCGAAATGTTGGTAATAAAAAATAAATTGCAACTTATAATTGCAATTGCAATTGGATGTTCCGAAAGAGATCTTTAAATATTTGTGTTTTTTTACTGAAAATTCCTCATTAATTGTTCTATACACGATTGTTGTAAAGAGAATGTTAGTGTAAAGTTCAGAGTCATTACAACATTGTCTTACCAATTTATTAGGTCCCAGACAAGGTAGTGCTGTAAACATCTATTGTATTGATCAGCAACAGATGATCTTGAATGTAAAGATCACACCAAAACAACAACAACAACAATAACTATAACAGAAATACAATTTTACACTTGGGATCGTTCGTATAAGGACAGTCTATTCATCGAACTTTACATCTAACCACCATAACTATAACATTAAATAAAAAAAATGATCTTATCGCGTTTTTTTACTAATTTATATCTATTGTGTCTTCATTTTGTGTTTTTCTGCCATTAAATTCATTCCAATTAAAATCTTAGCCATAAATTGTCACTTGCGGTGCGTGTGTAGAGTTCGTTTTTTTATTGATTGGCGCATTTGAAATATCGGAGCGGCAAACTTAAAATGTCATTGGAATGTCATGGCGGAGTGTTCTATATTGGCAGCACGCAATTGTTGACTTTATTTGTTTTTTGTTTAGTAAAAATGATCCAGTTCTAAGTTCTATCAAAGTGTATCGGCCGTCGTAACCTTGTCCTTCAATAAAATGCAGTAGACATTTCATATTAATAATAGAGTTTGCCCATTTTACGAGTACAGATTAGTGCTGCTCCCAAGTAACAGCTTAAAGCGTTAAAGTCGAACATACGCTAGCAATTATAACAGTACGAGTGTGGCAGCCGGCACTGGAGTGGTGATCCTCGCCGCCTTAGCGAGGATCTTAAATAGAGTGCTTTGTTTTGCACACACAGACCTCGGGATATTGATTATATCCACCTGTTTCACTTACGAGATCAGATCGGTAATCCGATACTCCGAAAGCTCCTTCAAGACGGTAGAGAAAGGTTTACTCAATTTCTGGATACGGAAACCCGCCAGATATGGACATTTGCATAATGAATGGGAATTTCTTTCTCATTATCATCCCCTGAAACTCCTGCAAAATGTATTATGCGGGATTCCCAGTTTGGCTGTGGCCAATGACCTGAGATTATGGCAACAACTCTGGAATTATCTTCTCGTTATCTAGATATCAACTTTGGCAGATTTATTTTTATTGTAGGAAGGTCATGGGCGACTTTGGAAAGTTTTACTTGGTCAGTGTTTACTGCTAGTTTAACGCTCGTCCAGCCAACGTAGCACAGCTAGGGGTGAGATGCTTGCTGAAATACTTGTCGCGAACTCATGTCGCGTCATTAATATGCCATCAGACGATTACACCTTCAATGGACCTTTGGGCGTGATTGACAACGATGTGTCTTTCTGTAGTCCCGCGGGCGGCTCTCTCCAATTTTTTGGAGACACCTTACTAGGATGGGTTTCATCGATCATAGTCTTATTGAGATAACCCTGGACTCTGATAGGATCCAGGATGCTTATGAGACTGTGACCCCAAGAAGATGGCACACTGGTGGTGCTGACTGGGAGGTTTACGCCGAACGCATTAGAGAGGAAGCAACACGCTTTTCACTTGGCGATTTCTGAAATCTAAGGGTTGACCAGCAAACCTTCTTGGTCGACACTTGGATGGTTACCATTAATGATAGCACCTTTCAAAGGGTTAAGAAAATTAACACTAAGCGTACTAAATAGTGGACTACCTAATTAAGTGCTAAACGTGCGTGGCTGAGACGTCTCAGGAAAGCGCACCAGAGGGCCAGAGATGGTGATACTCCAAGAGCCGATCAGTTTAGGTTGGCCTATCAGCGTGGCACACGTGAGTACCGAAATATGATCCTCAAACTGATTGGAGGCGTTTTGTTGCTAACAACAATAACGATCCATGGGGTGAAGTTTACCGCATATACCACAAGTCTGTGGTATTCGTGGCAATGACCGTGTGCACCACACCTGGTCTAATAGCGTGAAAGCACTCCTAGAAGAGTTTTTCCTGGCACCCGTCTGCCGCTATATGGGCCTATGAATCTTGGGCTTGGATATGGAGATATTACATTTCTGGAGTCGTGGGAGTGTATGGCGATGGTAAGGTCCCAGAAGTCTCCTGGAATGGACGGAATGACTGGCGAGATGTGCAAAAGCATCTGGCGGGCCATTTCGGACTATGTCACGTCGATTATCCGGAAGTGTTTTGACAAATCGTACTTCCCAGTTGCTCGGAAATCGCCAAAGTGGTAGTGCTGCTGAAGTCACCAGACAAAGTACTCAGTAACCCTCGTTCCTACCCTGGCATTAGTCTCCTCCCAGTACTTGGAGAGTATAATGGTGCGGAGACTCAAGGGGATTGCGGCTAGTCTGATGTCTGACAGGCAGTACGGTTTTCAAACGGGGAAAAGCACTGAAGATGCATGGCTGTACGTAAAAGACAGCGTGCACTGCAGTAGTTGTTTGTAGATTTCAAGGGCGCATTCGACTACCTAAGTTGGGACTCCGTGGCAAAAAGGCTGATCGAAGTGGGCTGTCGTGAAGTACCTCTTTGGCTGAGCTACTTCAGCGACAGGCAAGCTTGCTGTGTTGGCACTACTGATTGCGTCAGTAAGTCACTCGTGGTAGTCCTCAGGGATCCATTTGTGGTCCATTTATATGGAAACTAATGATGGACACCCTCTTAGTGCAGCTAGCAGGGTACTGCAAATGCTGTGCCTACGTGGATGATTTGATCATCCTTCTGCAACTGCTGTGCTGTGCCTGCGCGGATGATTTGATTATCCTTGTTGAAGGCAACTCGCGATATGGCTGTACAACTGCTCCCGCAAAATCCATCTCTGCTGAAGTTTGAGGTAAAAATTTTAAAAATCACTGAAATTTCTCTGCTATTGTAGTTTCTGTCTTTGTTAATAGTTTGAGGTCAAGAGTTTGAGGGTCAAAAGTTTGAAAATCATCGTCATCATCATAAATGGATCTAACGATCCCGCAAAATCTGTCTCTGTGATAGTCAAAAGTTTGAAAATCACAGAAAGCTTCACTGCTATTGTTGTCTTTTAAAGTCTGCGTCAAAAGTTTTAGAATCACTATCATTCAATTACATACGAGTAGTATACTGATGTTATTTCATAGTTTGAGAATTTTAATGTTTGGCAATCACAATAGTACGTGCGTGCATCAGTGAGCGAGTGACTGGGGCAATTATGGTCGACTGATATATTTATTGCAACATTTTATATGCCAGTTTGACTTGGAGGTGTCATCCGGTCAAGTTGTTGTTGATACTTCAATTGAATGCGATGTTAACAATTTACAATTTGTTTTTGCGATGACGATTGGAATCTCGAGTTCGAACGGAGTAATTATCTGTGAAGTGTAAGCTATGATAATTAACCCACAAGCACGGCAATCTTGTGTCTTGTAAGTGGGTATAGATGTATGTTCAATAAATCTTTGCCATTCTTTCATTGTAAGCCACAACAGTGCAGTACAAATGCTGACAAATTATCAAAGTTCTAAGACAAGAAAAATGTCTATGCACAAGAAAAATCTATCCGGCGACAAAGATTTATTATGCGATTTTAATTGGAAACTATTAAAAGTTCATGGTCTAAGTTCTGCCGGCTAAAATAATTAACAGAAAGACTTGACTTGTATAGATATTGGTTTTGACAAAAAAAATATTTGCTCGTTGTGTTGATAGCAATCTTAGAACAAAATACATACATACAACATACGCTTAACTCTTTTTTTGGGCCATAAGTCTTAGTTTTAATTTTTTCCATTGTGAGAGCTCTATGAAACTTATGTTTAGAGAAAACTAAAGGCTACAGCCCATAGAATACGTTGCGTCAGTTGCGTCGACGTATGTAACGCAAAGAGGTAACCTAATGAATACGTTGTCGTCGTATAGAAACTGTCAGATATTAACGTGGTTACCTGCAAGAACCACATTACCCCACGGTACTCTTCACCCACGGATTAGGTTCTGAAACGCCATAAACGCCCACCCACAATATATTCTATTGCAGATGTATTAGTATAATTGGGTGTAAGGGCCCAGTGTTCTCACTGATGGGAGCGAAACCTAAATAAATCTCTGCCATTCTATGGGTCACTGTATCCAATTGAATCAAACGCAACTCGACGCCAACTATTGTCTTCCCGCTCGGGCATAACCACAGCCACCACGAAACCCCCCAAAGGGCCGCTCCTACTGCCGGAAACGGACATTCATCCGTGGCTTCCACGACACCCGTGGTACCAGAAATCTCCGGTGGGATTTCGTAGCAACCATGTAAAAGCTAGCGGCCAAAAACTAGCCTAGCAACCAGCAGCCATCAATCACGAAGTCACTACTCCAGTTGAGCTCCTCACAACTCGGGACTGGTAATCTCCGGTGGGATTTTGTAGCAACCATGTAAAAGCTAGCGGCCAAAAACTAGCCTAGCAACCAGCAGCCATTAATCACGAAGCCACTACTCCAGTTGAGTTCCTCACAACTCGGGACTGGTAACTCTTAGTCAGTCAGTTGTTTCCGTCGTAATGTCCGTCCAAGCTGTCCATTCGTCCGTAATCTGTCGACGCTGACATCCGCAACACCAAGCTGCCTAGCTCTACGCCGCCCAAACACTAATCTTGCATTCCCATTCAATCATTCAACTTGTTCCCTACAGCTTAAAGCTGATGCAAACTCATACACACCGTTTAGCCTCTGAATCCCCATCACATTCAAATTTCTGACGTCCGAGTATAACGGAAATTCACAGAGAACATGTCGCCAGTCTATCCTAAGAGAACCACAAATACAGTTTTTGTTGATACACAAATGCATTAAGAGTTGTCGTCGTACAGCCAAACAAAAACATGCCAAACAATGCCCAAACAAGTAAATGTGATACACCCGTCTTTCGGTAACAAACTTTTATGTATACACACATCGAAACACGCCACACAACCCTTAATTATTTTTCTAATAATCGCCAAAATACCTGTTCTTGATGTCGGGCCTATTATTTCAAAGTATTTTCATTTTTCCACGCTTCACACGCGCCACACGCGACTCGCGACAACCGTCAAACGCGGGATATCAAAATTGGCCCCTGACATGAGCCGCTCACAAAATTTCAGTCCTCTAGGATGTACGAAAGGTTGTTAAAAAAGACCTCAAAGAAACGAAAAAATGGTCCGATTTCAACCCATCGCGCCACACCCGAAATTCGACACACGTCGTACGCGGAGTATAAAAAATCCTATTTTGGACTTAGACAGTAGTCAAAAAATGTCAGCTCTTGATGTCGTGTGGAAGGTGTTTAAAAAGGTCCTCAAAGAAGTAGAAAAAACATTTCAACCCATCACACGCGTCATACGCGGAATATAAAAAATGCTATATAAGACTTATAGCTCTTTCGATTTGCAGGGTACAGTTAAAATTTCTCTCTCGTGGTTTTGGTTTGGCGTTCTATTTGCATTGTACCCGGGGTAAGATTTGGTTTTGCGTTTTATTTGTAATGTTTTGTAACCGACACTGTAACTTTGCTACTCGTCGACAACCGACGGGTAAGGTTTCGTTTACTCAGCAATATGGCGAAGAGAGATCAAGCAGACTAATTTCTCAGTTTGTTGTTCTTCTCAAATTTGGTTTCAGTTTGGCGTTCTATTTGCAAAGCCTTCACCACGAAAACCACGAAAACCCTGTCATTTTGGTGGCTTACCCGTGGGTAAAAGTTTCAACTGCTGTGAGAGAGAACTGTCAATGCTTTGCCGGAGAGAAAAGTTGAAAGTTCGTCAACTTTTTACAACAAAATCCTATGTAACACATTGATGAAAACATTATTTTTTATAAAAGTAGATTTCAAAACAATAAATTTCCTGACAATAAAAATGAAAGAAAAATTGAAATGTTAATCATTTCAATGTACACAATATTGACTTTTACATTAAAAAATATTGTCAAGTTTATAATATTTTAATAATTAAGATACAGATGGAGGTATTCGAACAATAGTCTGTTACCTGTTACCTGTTACACTTTAGCGAAGTCAATTGCCACCACAGAATGCACATTAATGCGAATTGTTATTCAGTTCGGTGAACATGAATCGGATGTAATAACTTTATGAGACCCCTTTATGTCAATCTATAAAAAAAACAGCGGGATTGTGGAAAACCACCTGGTCACATTGGTCGCTAGATACAATTAATAAAAAAAATAAGTACCTACATATACTCGTACATACAAGTAGTCTGTATCTCCGCATCTTATAAGTTTGTTTGTCTCAGTAGGTACCCACATGTTAGTCCGATGGCTTGCTGGTTGGTAATGATTCGCATTTGCGCCCGCAATCAAGGCTAACTGGTTGTTCAATTGTCAACATTGCATTAGATGGAACACAACACCGTTGTGCATTTAATTCCATCATAACTTATTACTGAAAATGCAGCATTGCATTGAAATGCATGGAAAACGTGTAAAATGCAAATTTTCAGAATTCCACCAGATGTTATGTGTGTGTGGGCACAACATTAGTGACAATAATTTGTGACCCTCTTAACTCTTTGTACTTGGAAGTGTAATTAAAATGTTCAGTATATTCGAGTACATACAAGATTGTTAGTTTTCATATAAAGTTTTGGCATTAAAAGAGTAGAAGCCTACCCAAAAGAGTCTCAAAAGACCCTCAAGAGACTCCCAAAGTAAAACCAATAAACCCTCAGAAGATCCTCAAAATATTTCCAAAAGACCACCAAAAGACCACCAAAAGACTCCTAAAGGATCCTCCTAAAGACTACCAAAAGACCCCTAAATGACACTACAAAAGACAACCGAAAAAATTCCAAAAATACCTCGAAAAGACTCCCAAAAGACCACCAAAGAACCCCTAGAAGACTCTTCAATAGCACAAAATCACTTCTATACGATATCTAAAAGAATGCCTTCTTCTTCTTCGCGTTCCACTCCAATCAAGTAAAATTTATGTTCAGTGATTCAATGGATATTGACTTGATCAGCACTGAAAAAATTAATTCATGTCGCACTTTCGTAACGCTCTCAATTTTACCCTCCACTAAACGCGCCAAAAGAAGTATAACTTCAAAATTTTCTTTGACCACAATATTTCCTGAGGTGTTACGAAATTATTCCGCATATTGCCGCTATGAGGTGTTAGCATCGCTACATAAATAAGGGTTGTTGTACGGCATAGATGAAACCAAATGTTGCTGAACATACTACTATTTGGAGAGTTCGGTTGACGCAACAGGACGTTGGGGTACAAGGCTTAACTTCTCGCGACCGTTTGTTTTGCGTATTATGTTTTTGGCACACAAATGGAAGGGATCTACAATTTAATGGCATAACCGAAAGGTGAATATTAAGAAGCTCTTCGTGACAACTTGTTACTCCCGAACATTTGCCAGGCATTCTAGAGATTCTCTGCTCAGAAGTCCAACACACTAACCACTAGAGCACGGCATACCCACGTGCAGAACATGAAGTTACTAAAAGATTCCGTTTATTGTCGCAAAGCGGAGTTTGTGTCGTTATATTTCTTTATTTAAAGGGGTACTAGATGAGTTCCCGGCGTTGCCCGGTCCAAAAAATATTGATTCTACACTAATATCAGTCGTTTTCGACTATTTTTACGTCACTTCCTTCCCAACCCTACCCTTAGAGTTGATTGGTGTTTTTTACCGTCACAATTCATCTAAATGAATGGATTCGATACTGATAACGGTCATGTGATATGTCACCGACTTCCTCCCCCATCGCTAGGGGTGTTATAGGTGCAATACCATCACCATTCAAATCACCGACATCGAAAAATATGTAATCAAAAGTAATATCGGTAATGGTAATCATGATGTGTGACCACCTTTCAACACCACTCATTGGGGTGCTTCATCTTCGGAAAACTTTTTGACTCATCCGCACTAGATCTAAGCAATCGCAGAGAACTCCTCCTCCAGACAAAGCACTGGAGACATCATCGTTATAAACTGAAACGTTAAGATGATATCTCAGGCACAATAGCAATCTTAGGCGTCGTTATCCAAGAAAAGGACATCCTAATAGAAATATGGCTTGACTTTCTAAGCCCTCTCTGTCAAAGATCTCTTTCCGAGAAGCTAATTTTGGCTGTGGCAGGAGCTCATCAATTGCCTTTGCAGAAAAGGATCCGCTTTCTGAAAGTTGATGTCGCAACAACCATCAATTGACTCAACAGAAGGGCTCCGGGCAGTGAAAGTCGCTAGTTGCTAGGCGATCCATAATTTCATTGCAAGCAATCCCTATTTTGCAGGGCACCCGGCTAGTTTTATCTTGTTGAATCAGAATCTTACCAGCCTTAAGTCCACCGAGTTGGCACTAAGAACTTTAAGGGCCACCAGACTGTCTAAATAAATATTGATTGCTGCGCCTTTGCTAAGAACATAGTGATACAACCAGGAAATCATTTATTTTTGTGTTAAGAACATAAGGTTCTGCAAACAAACAAGGATCTAGTGGCACGTTATGTAACTGACCAGATTCTAGATTCCAGTTTAGCACTTTTTTTGGCACAACACTGAAATAATTGACCTCAAGGTTTCAGGTTTCAAGAGGAAACTCTTCTCCTAATAAAAAGGTAACAGAACAGTCGCACTAAAGTTAATCGATAAAGCCTCCACGACGCACTGTTCCAATACATGTTGCAGGACGTGATGGTGGGATCATCCGCTTACCAAATGACTCAATTAGCTGAGAGAACTCTTCCTCTGACCCTTTGACTGCATTAACCCTTTGCGACGAAATCGAGGAAGCTTTCGATAACACCGAGTATGGCTTGATTGCCATAGTCGGAGTCATTTTTAAATTCTCTATATTAACTTCACTTGCCCGTGGGTCGTCGGTCGGTCGTCGGTCGGTCGTCGGTCGGTTGTCGGTCGGTCGTCGGTCGGTCGTCGGTCGGTCGTCTGTCGTGGATTCTTGCGATCAATTTTTAACCCACTTCCCATGGCCCGATTTTATTGAAATTTTGCACACATGCGTATTTCCGGAGACAACACTTTCTATTAAATTTTGAGGCCCCTCGGGCTGCGGGGTCGGGGGGCTCCCAAACAAAAACTTTAAAAAATTTACCCGATTTTCTTCAAATTTTACACACATGTGTATACCCAATAAACAATACTTTTTCGAAAATTTGGTAGTGATCGAGTCCCGGGTTCGGCCGCAAGGCCCTTATACATTTTTTAAATATCTGTACTGGCATCAGATATTCGTCGCCCTTTATGGACTTTGTGCGGTGTGTGCTGCGCAGTCGGCTGCGCTGCATGGTTTTGTTGGTGGTGGAGAGAGAGAGAGAAATCTTAGCGCACGCACAAATGAACCCAGCAAATGAAACGAGACATAAATGTTTTATGCTTACTTCAACTTACATTTTTATTTACATTTTATTTATACAGATAGAACAACAAGTTTTCACAATATTCTGTCATTTGGCGTTTTCATAAATTAGTTCAGAGCAGTCAAAGAGCTCTCAAGATAAATGTTCGTGTTTCTTATTTGCTCAGAGTATGAGCGTGCTCTAAGTGCTCAGAATAAAATGATCTGAGCTTTTTCAATTTTAACATCTGATGTCAAATATTTGTTTCGATGATTTTCTCCTACAATAAAAAAAAATGGCCCAGGATCGAGGGGCTCCCATATCAATTTCTGCGATTAGAGAATTTAGATGAAAAATTTTAATTTTTATGGGTTGTTTTTTTTGAAGCTTGCTCGTAAATGAATACAATCTCTGTGTACAAGCCACTTGCCCCGCAACTTGCATGGCTCTATTGTGCCACTGGAGAGTCACTTAGTTTGTCGAATAATTTCTTCATTCTTCTTTTCTTTGGTAAAGAACGGCGATTCCAAGAACGATTACTCCAGAATCTGCCAACATCTCGCGAAGGTTACAAGCTTTTGTAAATCGTTACCTGCGTTACATACTAAAGATCCGGTGGCCACAAACGATATACAACAATGAACTTTGTCCTACGAATGGGCAAAAAAAAGTGGATGTGGACATCAACCAATGAAAATGGCTTGATTGGGCACACACTGAGGAAACCAGACGATAACATAACAAAGCAATGCATCGAATTGACTCCTCAAGGTGCAACGCGAGTTGGTAGACCTAGAACATGAGATCAACTGTTCAAGTCGATCCCGAAACATGACATCGTGGCCACAGCTAAGGTACAGAGGTAGATGAAAAGTACTGGTTGTTGCCCTATGCATCCTATATGTTCCTTATATGGAACACATCTATATAAATAAAAATGAAATGCGGTTCGTTGGTAGGGGCTTCACTTGAGAACGGCTGGACCGATTTGGCTTATTTTTGTTTCAAAATGTTCGTCACAGTCCGAATAAGGTTTATTGGAAAAGATGCCCGGAAAATTGGGAAAGATGTCGGGAAAAACTGAAAGTGCTTTTTCCCGTGGGTAGGAGGTCAGTGGTCGGATGATCAGTTGGGTGGGGGTCAGTGGGATGTGGAAGCCGGGGAACGCCGGGTATTTTCGCGTGTATATAATAATTTCGTAACCAATTAGACAACGGAGCAAAGTTTATAGATGGGTTTACCAGAAAAAACCCTCTGTTAAATCACTACACTACACTTTTTCTTAAAGGAAATAAATCAATTAATCAATTCGCGATATTTCCCGGCAAATCAAATAATTATTAAGACCAGTTTGAGAAAAAAAAAACCCAGACAATAAAAACACTTTATTTGAGCGCTTTGTCACTTAATGGCCGCGAGGAGCCCACCTGTTGCATTGAATAGTAAATAGTTCAAATAGAACAGGTGGTCTTTTCTTGACCAATCTGACTATTTATTAATTAATATTGCTATTAACAAGTTGTTTCATTATAGACACACACATCACTCACTTACCACATAAATAAACTCATTACGCCCAAGCGTGGAATTGTAATGAGATACCATAAGACTCGTATCATAATTTATCATTAACACCAGTTATATTCTAATTGCAAGATCAAAGCAGTTAAGTCGAACCGGTTCGTGGAATCATTTATAGCAACAATAAGTCAAGCTAATGCTATATAGGTTTTTTTTTTGTATTTACATATTGCACTGTGATGGCTACATTTTATGAGGAGCGATAAAAATGTATCCGATTTATTTTTATGGAATGACATTAGCGCGCTATAACAGTTAGAACGGCGAGCAAAGGTAACCAACAAAAATTGACCCAGCAGTAGAATATTTTAAGCGTTATCCGTAGGAGAATTCTTTGGTTAAAAAGGGCACAAGATCCGGTAAAGAACCTGTTTAACTTTCCATTCAATTCAATACTGCTCCCAAGATCGGTATATAAGTAATCTGCCAATCGAAATGACTTTTGTCATTCGAATGATCAACATAAAGTAAAGAAATCAAAAAAAAATATTAGGCAGGTGATGGCAAAATGTCTACAGTTTTAAGACTCACTACACCATCTCTTTGTAGACTTCGAAGCCACCTATGAAAGCATAGCCAGAACTTTATAAAGCCACGAGAGATTTCGCCATATTTCGAATAAACTCCGAATGTTATAAGCCAAGTAAAGAAGTCCGTATCACTATGAGGTCTATGCAACACCAATAACCGGCTGAGAAAAGGGGATGGACTGGACTGCGTTGTCTTCTAACTGTCTTTGGAATAAGTACAAAGTAATACGAAGCTCTGACCGTTTCCGTCCAAGTTGTCGACCTGTTCTTTCGTCCGTAATTAGTTAGTCCGTCTGCCGCCAAAACACCAAACTAGCATACCCATTCAAACATTTAACTTATTCCCTGCATCTTAGTGCTGATCCAACTTCATACAGACCCTATAGCCTCTAAATTCCAATCGCATTCAAGTTTTTGCCGCTAGAGTACAACGGATATTCGCACGGAACATGTCGCCAGTGCTCCCTAAGAGAACAACAAAACACAGCCTTCAGATACACTGACGTGTCTTATTGATGCAAGAAAGCATTAAGACTACGATGACTAGTGGGCTAAGACACGACAGCATACCAAACCTACACATAAAGGATGTCGTAAATCTGGACGCCCAGAGTTTAGGGATGCTAAACTAGATGACATAGGCTCTTCTTCTCCGCGTTTTAAAAGTCTTCTGGATCAATAAAACCTATTCAGGTCACCTGATAAAAATCGCTCCACAAGATCAGATTTTATCTTTAGTTTCCAACGCTTATCTGTTTGCTGCGCATCTAACTCCACGCTTCAAGATTGTGCATTACTGCCGCCTGCACCTCCGAATATTGAATACTCTATGGGACAGATTTTTTATTCGCATACTCTTGCAGTTGCTTTCAAGCTGGCATTACCCTTTTGTAAGCTTTTCCATCTATCCTATTCTTCTAGTTTCTTCCCGGAAGTTGGAAACCAGCACTTTTCTAGCCCATACCCAAAAAAGGCAAACCGCCGTATCCTTCTTCGTCCCGACCCATAGAACTTACATCCATTTATTCCAAGGTCTCATGAAAACGCTGATCAATTTTCAGCTTATAAAATATCTTGTAACTAACGAGATAGTGAACGACAGTACGGATTTCGTGGGCAACGTTCACGATGATGGTATATCTTACCGAACCGGTCTTTGCATCAATTTGGTAAAAGCAAAGCTGTTGCAGTCGATCATTTCAAGGCATTTGACCTAGTTTGGCATCAAGCACTTTTGTCCAAAATGCGTGCTTATGGAGTCGATGATAAACTGCTTCACTAGATTAGAAGCTATCTTTTGGACCGCTCAAATCAAGGTGTATCGGACGGTTTCAAGTCTAAAGTACATCACATAAATACTGGCATTCCCCAGGGCTCTGTTTTATCCCCGACACTCTTTCTCACGTTTATTAATGATATCTTGTCCGTGACTTCTAATCCAATTCGCTCTTTCGCTGACGACAGCACTTTCAAAACACAAGTTCAAAGACAGCTCCTCTTTTCTCCTCCTTTTCCATAACACCCACGCTGTACCAAGCATATAGGCGAACATTATAAGCGTGCGAAATCTTTTCACGTGCGCAAATTATATAAAAACCATAGTGATTCTAAAACTGTGATGAAATATCAGTATAACAATTCAGTGATTTCAGATAACAAACATTTAACAGAGACATAATCCATATAATGGCAGCAATTCTTTCAATGATACTCCAACTTTTATTTCAGTGATCCTCAAACTTTTATATAAAAATTGCGAAATATTTTCCTTGTTGACAAGTCAAGTCTGCGGGCAGACTCGCGTCTAACATAATTCCTGAAAGGGCTTTTTCCATCGCTTAAAGATGACTTTGAGTTTAGTAAATAGTGTTTGCTTACGACAGACAAGTGGCAGTTATTGCGTAATACCGGGGTCTCTTTGATGGAACTTCTTAGCTCCTTCAGAAATCATACCATGTCTGCAACATGTTTTTTTTTTGTTTCCTGCATCCAACTTAACTTCCTAACGTATTTTCGAAATTCCAAACCCGAAAAATATGATGCTCTGCTTCTTTCAAAATGTACGTCACATTTTTGTTCATGTTGTTCAGTGTATTCGATCATTAACGTCAGTGCGCGCTTATGTGGGCTAAAGTGCATTATGGTATTTTCTTTAAGTGGAGTGAGTCAATGCTCTTTTCTTGTTTTTAGCCAACTGAAGTCGTAATGAAAAATGAAAGAGGGTTGCATTCAGAGGGTGCTCTCTTAATGAGCAACCAACGCCATTAAAACTATTAATTATTGGTTAAGTACAATGGATAAAGGCTCACATCAATGTAACCCTGGTAACCTGTCATAAATTAAGTTTTATAGAAATACGGAAGTAGGCAGTTTGATTCATTCGGCCAAGTTATGTTGCTTGGGCACACTAATTGGATGGTGTTTGTGCGGGTGTTGATGCTGGTGTGTTTGGGGTAGGTAAGTTGACACATTGGTAGTTTCCAAACAGAACTGGTTTAACTGAAGGTCATTTATCTACACTGTGATTAATTTTAATTACACTTTTTTTTCTAAACCACACTTGAACTTTTTATTCTGAATTCTGAGCAGACGGCTGTTACAATAATAATAACAATAATTATTGTTATGATAATCGCTAAAAATTCCTAATTGCAATGTGGAAATAACCAAGAACAAGAAAGGATAAGAGTACGATTATTGTAGATCTTAATTCGTCGTATACTTGTACGTGACTAAAATGTAACCGCAGCAACAAAAATTCTATAACTAAGTGGACTATTTTTAGAAAAAAAATTATTGCGAGTTTGTTGGATTAAAATCAAAATGTCATTGCGAAAAAAAAAATATCCTCACTTCACAGTAATATTCCTAACTTTTTACAACGAATATAAACGATATTCTCATCTTATTAATTCGACAAGTAGATACGGAACAATGATTTGCATATATTATGAAATTAATTATTGTTTACTACATTTACTGTTGAAAGTGGTTGTTTACAAAAATTAAGTGAAGCCATCCGACCATCAGAAAGCGTAGATCCAAACATGTATGTAGGTCTCTTTCGATCTGCAGAGTAGAATTAAGATTTCTCTCTGGTGGTTATGGTTTGAGGTTCTATTTGCAAATTATACCCAGAGTACGGTACAGTAGTAAAGAGACAATAGTTAGACAAAGACATGGCATAGACATAAAAACCAACTACCGACGACTCGCTCTTCTAATTTGAACAGACATTGAATGTCATGTTTTGCAACAGAATTTTCCTCCCGCCATTCATCAGATTATGATGTCTACAGTTCAATAAGTAGTATAGGTTTCTTTCTTGACCTGCTGTCCAGCAAGACTTAATTGAACGGTGCAGCTGAAGAGATTTAGTCTTGGCATCATTTTTACTCAGAGCTACCCTGTTTGCTCCTACGTTTCAACCCATTCCATCCAGGTCCATTAAACTTATGTCAAAGCGAACAGATGTAGTCCAGATGTTAAAGGTAATATGTTAGTCCACAGTATACCGCTGTTGTTAGTAGTTAGAGGAGCACATCGCTTGCGACCACTAGAAAAAGCAGTGGTGAAAGTATGCAGCCTTGACGCACATCATTTTGGACTTCAAAATCATCAGACACTTTACCATTGATGTGTGTGAATGAGGGTGAATTATAATGGATAGTTGCCTTCATGTGGACGGATTAGCGAATTTGAGATTGGACAGAAAGCGTATTTGTGTGGTTATAGTGCAGTTCAACTCCGATTCGTTAAATTTGTCTTCACTTTCACAGGTGCTGGAACCACTTTGCATGTGTCAGTTTTCATGTAGATACGAAGAACAGGAGTAAAATGCTTATGCAGGCAAAAGTTTATTCTTTAATTCATTCATTATTTCTACTGAAATTTTCCATCGATGATAACCATATTTGGCTTTACAACCGGGTTCCGATCCTATGTTCTTTTGCAACAAACATCTCTCCATAGGTTACAATTTCCAGTCAATGTTAAGTAGAAAAAAAACTTATCACTTAGAAATGGCGAAGTGACATTCAAACCCTGTTACAAAAGTACAGTGTAGTGTTATTCTCTAATAGAACTAAAAAGCGGGGGTGTTGGGTTCTAGTATAGTGCTATTCATTTCTATTTAAAATATTTATTAATAAATTAATTTGAAAAAATATCTAGTAAATGTACGACTCGTATATTATGCAGACAAGCACAGAAAAATGTAAATGCAGTATTTTAGAGACGGATGATCCAATCACAACACATTGCTTGTTTGTGAATTTAAATACTTGATAATGAATCAATAATTTATTCAGAATCTATCTATAAGATTAAGGTTAATGCTGTGTACAAGGATGTCAAGTGTTGTTGCAATAATCCGCTGTGGCCTTACGCAACACACCATCTGTCTGTCTATCAGTCTAACCATTTAATTTGGTTACCAGCTTCTTGACCATTAACATAAGCACATCATTCTTTTACAAATTCTAGCATAAAGATGTTTACTAACAAAATGCTTATCTTTCTTTCTTTTTTTCAGCAATAGACACAGAAACAAAAATGATACCGATATTCAAGAAATTGGGTTTCTTGTACAACTCATATGTCCTTGGAGTTCTAACCGTTGGATATATTCTCGGTGAATTGGGACACTACCTTATCGGCGTTACGTCAAAACAGACCGCCATAGAGTTGGATTATGGTGATCATGCGTGCCAGCAGAATAACACTCACATTGAACGATGGAATTTGCCACAACAGTGCAATGCAGTTATGAACGACACAAGGTAACAAGGAGACATTTTCAAAAGCATTGTTGTCATTTTTTTATCTCTCCTCTGAGAAATTTTCAAAAGCATCGTTAAGTAATTTTTTCTTCTCTGCTCTAAAAAAAATTCGAAAGCTTCTTTAAGTAGTTTTTTCAATCTCTGCTCTGAGAAATTTTTCAAAGTATCGTTAAGTAACTTTTTAATTTCTTCTTTGAGACTTATTCCAAAGCATCGTTAAGTAATTTTTTCATCTCTCCTCTAAGAAATTCTCCAAAGCTTCGTTAAGTAATTTTTTCATCTCTTCTTTGAGGCATTTTCCAAAGCTTCGTTAACTAATTTTTTCATCTCTTATCTTCCGTTGCCAGCTGCGAAGCGCTTAACGTCAATGGAACAACCTATTGTGAATGGAATTACAATGGCCTGGGGTTAGAGTATCAGCTATTGGCTGGACCAAGTTTTATCGCTGTGTTCACGATTGCCGGCGTCTTTATGGGTTTCGCCGCTGACAAATACAATCGTGTGAAAATGTTGACTGTATGCACCGTTATCTTTGCTATAGCCATAATCCTGCAGGGTACAGTCAAGGAATATTGGCAATTGATTCTGTTGCGAATGATAATGGCCGCTGGGTAAGTAACTATTCGAGTCTCGCATTGAAGCAGCTTTGAAAATATGTATGCTTTGTCTTCTAGTGAATCGGGATGCAATCCTCTGGCAACAGGTATTATGTCGGACATCTTTCCAGAGAACAAGCGTGCCCTAGTGATGGCCATTTTTAATTGGGGTATCTATGGAGGATATGGAATTGCCTTCCCCGTTGGACGATATATCAGTAAATTGAATTTCTTTGACCTCGGATGGAGGATGTGCTATTTGGGAGCTGGTGTCTTAGCTCTGCTTGTGGCTTTTATGACGGGGACAACACTAAAAGAACCCGAGCGCAAAGCAATCGGTGAAGGTGACCTCGATAAGAATGGCAAAAAAATCAAGCTAATGGATGTTATACTTCATCCACGAATGATCTTACTTATGTTGGCCGCTTCCATTCGTCACTGCGGTGGCATGACTTTCGCATATAATGCCGATCTGTACTACAATGCGTATTTCCCGGATGTCGATTTGGGTTGGTGGCTGTTCGCTGTAACAATTGGCATCGGAAGTGTCGGAGTTGTCGTCGGAGGTGTCGTCTCAGATAAAATTGTTGCCAAAATGGGAATTCGTTCGAGAGCACTTGTCTTGGCTGTTAGTCAACTGATCGCTACACTTCCCGCATTCGGATCGGTGTACTTTGAACCGCTTTGGGCAATGATTACCCTCGGCATGAGTTACTTCTTTGCTGAAATGTGGTTCGGAATTGTATTTGCCATCGTTGTGGAAATTGTCCCACTTCAGGTGCGATCATCCACGATCGGTGTGTTCTTATTTGTGATGAACAACATTGGAGGAAACTTGCCAATCTTAGTTGATCCTGTCGCCAAGTCGATTGGTTATCGTGGATCGCTTATGATCTTCTATGCTGGATTCTATGGCATAAGTAAGAGAGATATCTCCCCACAGCTTACGATAATTATAACTAATCATGTGGTATTTTCTTTAATTCTAGGCTCCATACTCTTCCTTATTACATGCTTCCTGCTCGACGGTAAACCAGATGATGCGCCTAAGAAACCAGACCAGACAGTAGAAAATGGCGGCCACATTCAAGGACACGATAATTCCGTTTTCTCCGGAGATGATTTTGTAACAAGCAATGGCCGTCCAGTAGTGCTACCACATTTGACAATGGTCAGCAATGGCTATGATAAGCAACGATCGCCAACTTATCGACCAGATGAGAGCAGCAGACTGTAAAAATTTTACACACTCATACATAGATATATGTGCTCGCACCTACACATGAGATCCTCGTATTATTTTTTTTTACTTTAATTTTATTTTACAATATAAGCAATTTTACAAATTGTTTTGTAGATTTAAACAGAAATAGATCTAAAATTACAGTTTAGTATTTTGTTTAGGTTTAAATAATTTAATTTTAAAAACAAAAACACAAAAGAAAGATAGAAAGTCGTATTATGTATTTTTAAGTACAAAAAAGTCGAAATTTTCGAAATTTTTTATAAGAAAATTTCTTAGTTAGTTTTGTTTTGTTGTAAATATTGATGTACATTTTTGTGAATAAAACTTTGTTAGTAGGTTTTTTTATTTGAAAAGAAAGTCATTTTTTTTCTCTCCTGATTGAGTACGTGTCTCTTTAGCCAATGAAGTCACTTTGACGAAACTAGAACTGGAACCATAAACGATCACATATATCGCACTAAAGAGGCCACGATGCCCTCCCGCGTGACCTTCTATGTCCATTTTAGTTACTCCGCCTACCCAAACCGTACAGGAACATTAAAAGAACGAACTAGATAAAAATTCAGTAACATTTACCAGACCAAACTGGGCAAAATTCCTTCCATTGAACCAGCTACGACTATGGAGGTGCTGGAGTCTACGTTAAGTTGTTTGAAAGCTCCATGGATTTGGCCATACCCGCAGAGCTTCTGCGTGCAGCTCCAACGACATCAGCAGAGCTTTTATATCCTCTTGTAGAGAGAGCGAGAGAGAGAGACAAATTTTCCCCGACGAGTGGAAAAAGGGAATGATTGTCAAGCTCCCTAAAAGGTAGTCTTATGGAGTGCGAAAACTGAAGAGGCATTTGCGTTTTTCCTGCAGTTGCAAATGTAATAGCCAAAGTAGTACTTGAGCGAATTAAGGAACATCTGGAAGATACACTCGATGCCGAACAAGCAGGTTTCCTCACTGTGTAGACCACATAAACACCCTGTAGATCATTATTGAACAGTGCGTTGAATTCCGGTCACCACTGCACCAGCTGTTCACCGATTTTGAGAAGGCGTTTGACAGTGTGAACAGACAGTTTATCTGGCTCGCCTTGCGAAGGAGAGGTATACCCGATAAACTAATACCTATTATTAAAGCAACCTATGATGGCTCTATAGCGGGCAGTGTCGGCATATGTGTAGACAGCCAATCCGCTATCAAAGCAATTATTGCTACAAGCAACAGTTCTACACTCGTCAGGCAGTACCAGGCCGAACTGGCTTCGATAAGCCAATGCATAGACTTGAAAAAGCAGACGTACTTACAAAGAAGGGCGTCATACTGGACACGGACTGCGCTGATGAGATTTAGATTATCCGAGAAGATACATGAACCCACTCCGTCCTTCATCTTGGATCCGTCAGTGAAATTGTTGCGTCAAATTGCCTCGTTACTGCCCGATCCTTCCAGTTTTCCCTGGTATTTGGGGATTCAGTAGTCAGTAGATGATGGTATCATACCTTCAGGTACTGTCTGCAGTATATTACAGTAACCGTAGTATTGTAGTAGCAAACCACCCAGATTCTCTGAGTCGTACTGCACTTGTGTTAAGGGCTCGGTCGGACATGACCGTAGAGCTCCTGTGATACCAACCATTCGCTGTAATCTGCTGAGTTTGGTAGCATTGTACTTCTTACTCATCGCTGGCCACTACACTAGGGATTCTTAGAGCGTACAACAGCTGTGTACAGCCAGAAAGCCATCCAAGGTTGAAGACCCCATTTCCTGACGATGGTTTTACTGCTGGCATAGAAACTGAACCAATACGGGACTAAAAAGAAATACAGAAAATTTGTACGGGTCAGACATTTTATAAAATGTCCAGAACAGGCTGCTGAAATGCAGGACGGATTGTTCTCCCCGTATGTATCGATACGAAAAGTGGTTAGTAGTAGTTGTCGCTATGATGGTATAAATGGAACAGGGCGTTCCCCGATAATGGCTATAGTGGAAAACGAGCATTAAGAATTAAGAAAATACCTAAATTATCATTGCTAACAACACACAGCGCCTTCCGTAGACTAATAGAATAAGTATATCGATTATCAACTATGAATAACTGTTGTACATAGAATCTATTTTTAGATGTTTTACGCTAGATGACTCATTATATACTTGCGAGCATAATGTAAATAAGGGAAAGTACCGCACTGTTCTGGTCTTTGCTAGTAATTTCTGTATATAAGTTTGGAACACTCAGGAAACTTCTCAATGAGCATAAATAGATGGAGGGAATTTTGCCGCATATATTCATTCGTATTTTGGAATTAAACCAGTCAAGTTGTACTTGCAAGCAGATAGAGTTACCAGCTAAAGGAATAGTAGTACAAGTATTTAATTGTTTTTGTGTGCATTGAAAAGTTGTCACCAGACAAAATTGAGTTTCTTATTTTTACTGTTTGGTTATTAACTTTGTAATTTGTAAATTAATAAACTTGTGTTTTATTTGCAAATCCTTTACGAACTCGAAAAACTCAATTCAGTAACAGTATAATGTAGCAGGAAAATGAAAATAAAGATCAGAAGAAATGTAAGACAACAGAGGAAACAGGTGGGATTGCATCCGGGTCATAATTAGTAGTTATAAATTTCATTCATTCAAGGTCTTAACACCTAATTATTAAGTTGATGGGGGTGCGCAGCAGTAGGTATGTACACAAGTTTGTTGTTCTTGAACATAAACCGCTAAAAAACACTCGTAGCTGCAAACATATCCGTTGAAACTTCACCTTTCCATTTCATTGATCTTGGTAAGTAACTGTGTTAACAGAAGTAGAAGAAGCATTTTTCATCACACTGCGACGCAAGGAGTCAGTCTGTTTGTCGTAGATAGGCCTACTATATACCGTAAGCAATCCTACTTCTCTCTAAACGCAACTGTACTTGCTCTTGTTAATGTGAATTTATATTTCCTTAAAATCTTAGTTGCGATCCTTGTATCAGCTACACACAACAACTTAACTGCACTTAGCAACGTTCAATGGAATACAGCAATCAAAAATAAACATACTACCAAAATTTGAAAAGACGTCCTTAGTTCAAGATTCTAACTCGCAACACAAATCGTATGATTGTTTAACGATGAAAACAACAAATGTACATGTCCACACCAAAAAATGCTCTTGAAAATTTTAATTATTTTTTTTAACATCAATTTTATAGTTTTATGCACTTGACTTGCAAAATTCAAAATACACAACACAACACTATTTACCTAAGTGACACCTACTACGTTTCCAAGGATCGAGATTTAGTCGAGATAGGTTTTCGTCGAGTTAATAACTTGGCGACGCTAACTATTTATGTTTCCATTATCTAAAAAGTGTTTATTTGACAGCTGCGTTGTTGTTGTTTGTTGAATGTCAGCGAAACCTAACTCAGCCACTCTAGTATCGTAGAGTTAATTTGGGTTTAACGAAAAAAGGCTCGAATTTGCGTTTCCATGCATATATACCAGATGCTGTATTGCTTTGGCAAAGCCGGCTTAGCTTTACAAAGCAACAGCTTTTGGCTTTAAATTTTCGATGCATTTTAATTGTTATGTGTGTTAAACAAAACACCGTCTTACGGTGAGCGCTATAACTAAAAAATGGCTTTAGTTATAAATCCTAAAAACTTTTTGGATTTATTTTCGGCTTTATGCTTATGCCAAGCTGGATTAGCCAAAGCAATACAGCAAGAGTTAACACTGAGTTTACTCAGACATGGAAACTAAGAAACTAAGCGGTATTAAAATTTAAAATATTACTGCGTCAAATTAAAACTTCAAACCAGATACACAATATTATGGGTCTGTTTAGTTAAACCTGCAGCTATATTCTGAAGAAAAAAAGCAAGTACGTTTCCAATCATTCAACCAGAGTTAATCCTAGGAAAACTCGACCATGGAAACTAAGTAACTGAGCGGTATTAAAAATATTACTGCGTCAAATTAAAACTTTAAACCAGATACACAATATTAGGCGTATTTTATTTGCCGTTGAATAAGAAAATCGAATGTCAAAACCAGCAAAACAGCAGGTTTTCTTTATTCCTCCAGAGCAAGAAAATTACCCGGAATATGTCTTGGCGTAAAAATATTCGATGTACACCGGGTAACTAGATTTTGCTTAATCATACGCTGTCATTTCTGATTTAAAAAAATTGGAACCTTTTTTTAACCACGCAGTAATCGGAGATAATTTACCTGTCAAAACTCAATTTTTTTTTCATTCTCCGAAAAAAAATTATTTCTCAGACTCATTTTTTAACCCTTCGATAATTCTCCGATATGATCTTTTTGTTCCGAAAAAAAATACAGAGCATTTTTTGACAGCTGTAGTTGTTTGTTTTTTTAAACATGAGATAATATAATAATTTTGGCGATAATTTCTACCAAAACCAAATAAATAAATTGTTCAAATTTGAACCTTTCAAGATCAATAAACAAGTTTTCATTCATCTAGCAGAAATTAAGTTTTAAATAATTTTTTTTAATATGTCTGTTACAATTCACTATATTTGTAGCGGACAGTCTAGGCCTGAACCGGACAAATGAGGGAAATTAAAATTGGGATGTTCTTAGAACACGATTTTTTAATATTTGTTTGTTGTTACTTATTATTTATATATTTATTATTATATTTATATCTTCAAGCACAATTACGTTACCAAATCAAATTCGCGGACAAGTTGTCCGAGAAAAAACGCACCTTGTAGCATTCAGGGAAAAAAATTTTTTCTCTGATACTAATCGTGTTTGTTTTTACAAAAAATCTGGCGCAGATTGATTTTTTGGATGTCAAGTTGTCCGTTTTTACCAAAAAACCAATCTACGGTAGATCGGATTTCCCCTCTAACAGATCTTGATATTTTGGAAGATTGATTTACCCCCCCCCCCCCCCCCCCATCATTTTCATTAACTGCAACAACAACACACAACTAAACAATATAAACAAAAGATTCTCGGCTTTAGTGTTCGTTTTTTCTAGAAAAAATCTGAGCTCGAGCGCAGATATCTAAAAAAAAATTCGACATAAAAAACACAGCAGATAATTTGTTTAATCCGACAGATCTGGCAAAAAAAAATTATCGGATTTATCAGATATTTCGGAACTAGGACTTCTCTTTTCTCTCTAATTTCTCCGAAATAAAAAAAGCGTCGTATATACACCTTGTTATGCTGGAACAACTATAAGAAAATACAGAGTGGAGTAAAATTACCCCGCTTGAATAAAAAAAAAACACAGTAAATTTTTTACATACACTGCTCGCTCGGGTTGAATAAAAAAAACAGACCGCCCATCAATCGAAAATACTCACGAAACCCCGTTCGTCAGACAACAAAGAAGTAATTTTTCATTCGAACACAAATCGATTCACTCAACGAACAAACGCGAATTTCGTCTTTTATTTTTAGACAACGGAGAACGGACACCAACAGCATTTGACGTCAACAGCGAAAGTATTCTGCAGCCGCGACCGTGATCGATGTAGTGCTTTTTTTTACATTTTATTGTCATTTGCTCCCAACAAATTTAACTTTGGTTTCTTTGTAAACAAAATTGCTTATTGTGATGATATCTTACCTGCTATCGAATCCATCACAACGTCAGAGTGTTAGGATCCATTCCATTCATTGCTGTAAAAACTTTTGTAACAAATCGATGTCCCTTGAAAGACAAAAATATATTTTGTGCACCAGTGATTTTTTTTTCTCCATCTCGATAACCTTTTATTTCATTTGAAAATTGTTTTTTTATTTAGTTTCTTGGCAGATAATTTTAAAAAAGGAAAAACTAAAAATTTATTATGGAATTCCGTTTTCGCTGCCGCAGTTAGCAGCTAGTATTTCGAGAATCGAACTTTGTTCTCCGATGGGGCTCCGTTGGTTTCTCTACTTCCCTCCTTTGAAATCTATTTTTCTCTTGTACTTTTTAGAAGTTTATTAATATACTGAACAAATAAACATTTATTTAAAAATATTTCAATGCTGTATTTGGAAACGCGTAACATTTGTGCAACGATGCAATTTTACTATTTATTTGCGTAGCTCAATGCACAGTGACAGATGATGATAAGATGACAGTAATTCCTTTTTATTGACATATTTATTTACTTTATAAAAACGTATACAAAACAGTACGCTAAAAATACCTCACCAAAAGACCAAATGTTTCAGAAAATGATATTACTGCAAGTAACAATAAAAGTTAAATAAACGAAATTTCTTACCCATTTTGTTGCCTGCTTGATTTATTTTCAAATCACAGAGAACTCGCGCTGTCATGACCAACTACGACCCATCAGCTTTCAACAATGAATATCGTCTGCTATTTCATGTCTTTATCATTTTCTTACATCGCAGACTAAAGTTTGAGTGAAAACTCGACGCAGCGCAGCCAGTTCTCTCTTTGTACTAAAAACGCTGTCAGCAGAGAATGAATACTAGGTTGTATGCTTGTATGTTCCAAACGGATACGATGTGCACACATCATAAACTTGATGAAGGAACAGCTAAATAATTTCGCAATGAGCCGTGATGTGTAAATCAACGATTGCCGCTCCCTGATTCTACTCAACTATCGCAACTGCTCTGCTGCTAGGTCACTGTAACACTCAATACTCTTGAAAATTCAGCTTACCTCTTCGCGTATGCTTACAGTCAGATACACTAGAGTACTAGGCACCACACTGCGTAACGGACTGAGACTGGACTGACTATAGGTCTGCCCCAGCCCGGGATGACAACGACGCACCAGCAATATAGAGAACAATAATTCATTTGTTGAAATCGTTGGAGAAATAAAAGGAACCATTTCGAAAAGATTTGATTTTAGAAATATTGTGAGTAAAACGTAGTGGAAAATTGTGATCCCTAATTTAAATTAAATTTTAATCGGGAGTATATTGTTGTGAATTATTTAACTATTGTATCTAAATGGGCAAAGGCCTAAAGAAACAATTAATTGAAATTACTTTTTACCACCTTCGTTGAAATTTTTGTCTCCATCTTAGTTTTTGTTTCAACTACTGACTCCCTTATGTACATATGTATGTTCGTGTGTGTTAAGTTTTCGTACTTTTATTTTATAAGAAATTATTGAGTGTAGATATAAAAGGTTGATAGTCTGCTGATTTAGTTTGATTTTTCGTTGAAATTACTCTACAATGTGAGTGTACATAGTTCAGTATCAGTTGATCTTTTCTTTTCATCATCCACAGAAGCAATCGAAGGGTGAAAACTGAGTTTTATTTATCAAATCGGTCGTTCTTTTTATCATCTTACAAGAAAGAAAGATTCAATATTAAAATCATCGGGTGGGGTAAGTAATGTATTTGTTCTACCTTTTAAGAAAATTGCATACATAAATGTTTCGTGAGTGTTAATTAGTTGAGCAGAAAGTTTGCATAAAATATGCGAGGTACTTGCAAGTGGCTTACGTAATCAGTGAGCATTGCATTGTCATTTCAGTGCGGTGGAAAGCATGTTCTTTAATAGTGTTTTGTGGTTACTGTACCTACGTTAAATGCAAACTCACTTTACGTTGTTACCACCACCTAAGTTCCATTTAAATAAAAAATTATTTTTCCATTTGCATTTCACAATGTTTCGAGTCTCGACGCCATTTTGTTTCGACGCATAGCCTCTTTTGTTTCCCAATTATAAATTTCAACCACCTTTTACATTTATGTATAAATTGTAGAATATATATATATATTAACACGGGTTGATATTGATATTTATTTTCGGCAAACACAAAATGGCGTCACGCATTTCTATTAGCGTGGCTCAGACGATGGACACTTACTCTTCATTTTTATAGCTGGCTTTGTAGAAATGACGTATTTGTGAACAACGATATTACCTGTATTTTATTTGAATTCGAATTGGGAATTACAACAACAATTGCCATTGTCGAATTCCTTCTTTGGAATTTGGAAACCTGCTGTTTGTCTGGTTTTAGCTGGTTTTGACATTCGAATTCGCATTCCAAATAAAATACAGCTATTGTATCAAGTGTTAAACATAACTAAAAAAATTAAAGTTATTAAAAAAATAAACTCTCAAAAACTGTATCTTCAAAATTATTAATATCGTATTTTTTTCTCTGCGCTCGAGCTCAGATTTTTTCCCGGCAAATCGATCACGAAAAGCGAGAATCTTTTGTTAAATTGCCCGTGTATTTTTTTATGTCGGAGAAATCAGATCTGACCGCTCTGATCAGAGAAAAAAAAATTATCTGCTGTGTTTTTTAGTATCAGAGAAAAGTTTTATTTTTCAGCTGAATTTTTTTTTTATAATGTGCACACGCTAAAGGGGTTTGCACTCTTATAATGCTTAGCACAGCGTGGTCGTTAGGAAATAGGGAGACGAAAGGATGAGATGTCTATGCACGCGTGTCTATGCACGAATGCAGATCATATAATGCGGACACAGAATCAGGCAATTCATTCCACTATCATATAACTTCATATAACTATCGTGCGGCTAAAGAAGGAATCTCTGAATTGGTTAGTATGAATGCTCAATAGTAGTCGACGTGTCTCATGCTTAAGGAAACAAACAACTACGGCTGTCAAGAAATGTTCTGTATATTTTTTTAGAGTAAAAAGATCATATCCGAGAATTATCGCAGCGTAAAAAAAAAATATAAAAAGTAAAAAAGAAAACAGATTTCTCGGAGAATAAAAAAAAACAGATATGAATTCTGACAGTTAAATTATCTCTCCGATTACTCGGACATCAAAAAAGAACACATCCATTGTTGCAAGTGTGTGTAATGCATAATTCTGAAACGTCATTTTCTGTTTTTGTTCTTCCATTTCACAAAACTGTTTCCTCAACAATATTTTTGCAAGAAAAAAGGTTAACTACGGAAAAATCAGTGCTTTCAGTGAACAGCAATGGAATGACAAACAAGCAAGTTGGTGTTAGTAAAAAAAGGATAAATCTCCCAAAATAGCAAGATTTGTTAGGGGGAATTCTGATTTACTGTAGATTGGTTTTTTTTTTTAGAGAAAACGACCAACTTGACAGCCTAAAAATCAATCTGTGCCAGATTTTTAATAAAAAAAAACGACAAGTTCGTCGTTGAAGCATTCAAGGTTAATACACACATTTTCATTCATCTTGCTGAAATTCAGTTTTAAATAATTATTATTTTTTATCTGTCCGCCGCCCGCCCGCCTGAAGCGGACTAGTGATGGAAATTAAAATTGGGATGTTTTTGGAACACGATCTTTTAATATTTGTTTGTTGTTTCTTATTTTTTATATATTTATTATTATATTTATATGTTCAAGCACCTATCTTCAAGCACAATCAAATTGATTTAAACAAAAAAAAACTTAAACAAAGAAAGGTTGACAAATCATTTGATTAAAGTTAGACAGAGTTTTGTACTAAAAACCAATATGTTCACAGTATTTTACCCAATATTTTGTGTTGTCGCGGACAAGTCCGAGAAAAAACGCACCTATTGTTTCAGACGATCGACATGACTCTACTTGAGAAGAGTCAAATTATTTTAAATTTAACGGAACATGTTGGCCGAACCCCGTGCTATCACAATGGAAAAACTTAATACTTTAGACTTAACGGATTGTATGGATTTCCAACAACGCACAAAAACTTTTTGTTTTGTCAAAACCAAATCCATTCATTCAATGGTAAAATCAGAATGTCAGCGCAGATGTCAACGTTTGCATAATATGTCAAAGTAAGGCACGCGTCTTTGTGCTTTGGCTTTACCGATTTCTAAAACTAAATATCGGTCAGTTTGAAAAATTAAAAAAGGTGTCCAATTAACAACACTATTTTACCTAGGAATTCGTACTTTTGTCTGTTGTCACTCATTCAGTGGACGTTTTGACGTCTCTTAACCTTTCTTTTTTTAAAGCATTTTTTGCATACTTAAAACTTGTATCTTATGTTATTTCTTTTTCCTACCTACCAGGTCCCTATTTTCCAAACAACTTTTTTTTGACACATTCATGACCGTGAAATCACGTATTTTCGATGATTTCAACCCGCTTTCAATTCACGAAATCACGACAAAGTCGCCCTAAAATTAAACGGCATTTTTTCAGTTTTTCTCGAATTTTCCAAGTTTTTCCGGAATTTTCCAATTTTCCAGGCTCCTATAATCATCCACGGACTATTACGAACATTAAAAAAATGGGCCAAATCGGTCCAGCCGTTTAGCCGTGTAATGGTAACAGACAGACAGAGTTACTTTCACATTTATAATATTAGGATAGTAAGCATTAGTTATGATAATTAAATATGAAATTAGTAATGATTCCTCCATAAAAAGAAGAAAATTCGGAAAATCCAGAAAAGTTATTTTGTCTAGTTGAAAGACTCGTTTGGCAGTTGAAATCTTGAACATATGTGTGGGACTATACGATTTCAATGATGATGGTTTTGTGAAATCATATGATTCCGACTTCGATATGTTACGAATTCGAATATAACTAAATTTAGTACAAAGATATTCCGCTATAATTAATATTATTTTGAAAAGTCTGCTCTCAAGTGTACTTATAAAGTCTTTCTGGTCGTAAATTTTGAACCGAAATCAAAACCATGATTAAGCTGTCAAAGGTGCCGAGTTTGCAAAGGGTATAAAAATCCACAGTAAAAGGAAGTTCGTTGTCATGTGATCTGTGCCGAGTACTGCAATAATAAAGAGGGCGATATAAAAATTTGTTTCACTCTAACGTCGGCTGATCGAAATCGATAAAAGTGCATCAGAAATTTGTTTTGCTTGCTCCCACCGCCATCTTGCTGTGAAAACGTTGGTAACAAAGTTACTGTAAACTGTACCCGAGGTACGGTGTAATTTCGTATTCCATTTAAATAGTTTGTAACTTCGCTACCCGTTGGCGATCGACGGGTAAGGTTTCGCTTACTCAACAAGATGGCGAAGAGAGTAAAAAATACATATTTTTACGCGACTTTTTTAGATTTCGATCAGCCTATGTTAGTAAGAGTGAAACAAGATTTAATATCGCGTTCTTAGGTACTTATATGCGGTCCCGAATCGAAATCGAGTTACTTTTAAAAAAATTATTTGAGAGCCCCGGGGCCCCATCACTTCCAAATTTATACAAAAAGTGTTATTATCAAAGTGTGTGTACGAAATTTAAATGAAATCGGGTTAATTAAAAAAAAATATGGGAGCCCCGCAATTCCTTTCAAATCTTAATAGAAAGTGCTGTCATCGGAGAAAGACATGTGTCAAAGTTTAAACAAAATCTTTTGGAAGTGGGTACAAAATTTATCACAAGATTCCGCCGCAAACACGGGAACGAAAAGTTAATATAGAGAATTTAAAAACAGATAACATTCTTCGTAGTTAATCGCCTTACCAAAAGAAACCAAACAAATTTGACAAGTTTCACATTTTTTGGATTGTCTTGAAGCGAAAAATAATTGACATTTGGGTGCGAACCTAAACAACGTGGGTAAATTGTTTTGGTTTGCCAACATAGAGCAACAAGTAAACCGAAAAAACACAAGAACACGTAACAAATTAGACGTTTTGGAACTAAAATTTAATGTAAGCAGCTTTCAACATCTACGCTATTGTTTGGAGATGAGTTTTATATTTACTAACGAGTAGCTAAAAAATTCACTCTTCGGTCAGAAAAAATAGCTTCACTGTTTTTTTTTTCAACTCATAGGTTGTGTCAAAATATCTCCGTAATTTAGCGTATCCCAACTTTTTGAGGACGCAGAGTAATTAAAATTGAAAACCTCTTTCCCATTCGATCGGACAACATTTTCAGCTATCTGTCAGCTCAGCAATAAAAACATAAAAACGGTCAAAGTCAACTGAGAAAGCGAATAGAAAAAATCTCCGAAAATCTCCGAGTCCTCAATGAGAAACAGTGTCCCATTTAATGAGATGATTGAATATATGGAGGGATCCGCTTATTATGTTATGGAATCCATTCAAACAACGTGGGAAACTTTTAAGCCTTGTTAACCAAAATCCGCAAGTAAACCGAAAAACTAAAGAAAAACAAAAACAAAAAAAATACTTTTCGGTTAGATAAAATAATTGGACTGTTTTTAAAGTGAAACTTCTTTCGGCTCGTTGAGAGTTAACTTGAAATATTAAGAGACACTTTATAAAGATTTGATAAGACGGAACATTTTCATTATTATTGCAAATTCAAATCTGGAAAGTAGAAAATTATCACGCCGTGATACAACGATATGTAAAGTGTTGTGAAGTGATGCATTTGTTTCAATTTGTATTTGACAATTGCACGCTTCTCACTCTTGTTGTCAGTTGCCAGGCATCATTGTGAATTGGTCATGACGCCAAATACTATAGTTTGGCGCGAACGTTCGGAAAGACCGAAACGCTGATAAATGGCAGACTACATAAAACGTTTTTGTCGCTCTCTCGGTTATTTACATTAAAGGCGAGTTTCTTCTCGCTCTCTCGGTGATTTACATTAAAGGCGAGTTTCTTCTCGCTCTCTCGGTGATTTACATTAAAGACGAGTTTCTTCTCGCTCTCTCGGTTATTTCCATAGAAGAAGAGTCGCGTTGCCACGGCATACAAATACTCTGTCACGTCATCACGCCGCGTGGATTTTTCGAACTGGCCCCGCCGCGTACGAGTAGATGTGAATTGTGAAATCAAATGTTTTCATTGCTGTTTTTTTTTAAATTTATACTCGTGTTATTTTGTTGTCAGGCAGCATTATGGATTGAATGAGGGAACTTATATACAGGGTCCGGTCAACGAAGTGTTACTAACTTGACGCTGCTGTATCTACAAAACGGCTGATGCCGTTGTTATGTTGTTGCAAGTCTACGGACGTATTAAAACAAAAAATATAAAAAATGGAATTCAAACGTAACAGTGTGATTGCACTGCTTTTGGCAGGAAAGTCACAACTGGCTATTGACAACATATATGAATATGCATTTGAATGTGAATAAAATGATGTTTGTGTACCGGATAATCGCACGTTACAACGATACTAGTAACATTGGAAAACGCCATGGAGGTGGGCTTCCCGAAACAGCAACATCATCCGAAATGGTTTGCAAGTGAACGCACATATAAAGCAAAATTCACGACAATGTGCACAAAAACTGTCAAAAAATCTGCACGTGTCGGATAGAAGCAACCGAGGGATACTGAAAAATTAACTTCAATTGGAGCTCTACAAGATTCAAACAGTGCAAGATTTAACAACGGTTGAACATACAATTCGACTTGAAAGATGCAAAGTCCTAAAACGTCTGTACAAAGGCAACAATCTCGCCAACTTGTTATTTTCTGATGAAGTTTTACGGGTTAACAAACAAAATGAACGTTGTGGTTAGAGGACAAGTTCAACGACAATTTGGACAAGCGAGTTACACTTCGCAAACAGGCGCCGGCTTCTGTAATGGTTTGGGCAAATGTAACTATAATCGTTCTACGCTAAGTTTTATCGATTATGGCGTCAATATGAATGTAGAAGTGTACCGGAAAAAGATAATGGTTTCCATTGCATTGCGTAGTTTGCTATGAAACTGTCGCCTTTTCGGAGTCTATGACCAATCCATCCGTCGTTGGATGGTTGAAGCCATATTAACACCATATGTTCGCTTGGTGCTCCGGTAAATTTATGTTCATTTTG
This sequence comes from Nephrocerus scutellatus, assembly GCA_947095585.1. NCBI lineage: Eukaryota > Metazoa > Arthropoda > Insecta > Diptera > Pipunculidae > Nephrocerus > Nephrocerus scutellatus. The sequence goes on from OX352763.1 coordinate 114,253,992, forward strand.
CATCTCGGTTGCTGAAATCGAGATATCATCATCATCATCATCATGCCTAAAAGACGTCATCACGCCAAGCCATATTCCTACCATATGTTCATTTGGTGCTCTGATAAGTTTATGTTTTTTTTTTTTGACCCGGTAAGTGGCGGTGAAGTGGAGAAATTTACGAAAATATGGGTTTGATCTTGACGACCACGGCAACGAAAACGGCTAAACGATTTAAGAATTTTCTCATGGAACGTACGGTCACTGTATAGAGCTCGAGCTGCACAGCAACTAGCCGATACCCTATCCAAATATAATGCTGACATAACAACAATTCAGGAGATGCTGTGGACGGGGAATGGTTTCTTACAAATATCAAAATATGACATATATTACAGCTGTCTTGCAAGACATAATGTGCTCGGGGTGGAGTTTCTAGTCAGCAAAAGGATGAAACCCACCGTTATCGGCTTTAAAGAAGCAAATGAACGGCTATGCACCCATCGCGTGCGAGGCAGATTTAAAAACATAAGCCTCATAAACGTTCACGTACCTACAGAGGATTCCCCAGATGATGAATAAGAAGAATTCTTTGAATTAGTCGAACGGGAACTCTATGCCTGTCCTCAGTATGACGTAAAAATCATTCTGGGGGATGTGAATGCAAAAATAGGTAGGGAGCAAGTATTCAGGCAGTACATTGGCACCCATAGCTTACACGAGAACATTAATGACAATGGACAACGAGTCATAGAGATGGCAGCAAGCAATAATTTGGTCGTTGCGAGTACAAGGTTTGCGCGGTGGAGCCACTCGCAACCAGATAGACCAAGTGTTGATAGACCGCCGAATAAACCCGAGCCTAATGACGGTACGAACGTACCGAGGTGCTAACGTCGATTCGGACCACTATCTTGTTGGAATGGTGCTCCGAGCCGGATTGCATCATCAAGAGAGACAGCATCTGCGAATCAGATTCGAGTCAACACGGCTGCCCTTCGCAACGAAGAGACCGAAACAACTACGGTCAAGCGATGGGACCCGCCCTAAAAGCACTTTCATGAGTTGCTTAATGGCCACCTAACTAAGGAAAGTAACCAATGACCAAAGACCACACTATGCTGCCGCCACCAAGCATAGACGAAGTTAACAGAGCGATAAATCGGCTCAAAAACAATAAGGCCCCGGGATCTGATTGTATTCCAGCGGAGCTGATTAAAACAGGAGGCCCGCTATAACCAAGCAATTCATGAACTAATAGTGCAAGTATGGGAGGAAGACGCGATGCCAGAAGACTGGCGAAGAGGCATCCTGTGCGCCATACATAAGAAAGGAAATATCACAACCTGCAGCAATTATCGTGGTATAACGTTATTGAGTAACGCCTATAAGATTTTCTCCTCTATCCTTCAATACAGGATAGCCCCATTGGTTAATACCAGTGTGGCTTCATCCCAGGCAAATCAACAACTGATCAGATCTACACCCTTAGGCAGGTGATGTTTCGAGTTTCAAAACTAACTTCACCATCTTTTTATAGACTTCAAAGCCGCCTATGATAGCATAGCCAGAGTAGAACTTTATAAAGCCATGAGAGAATTCGGCATCCCAAATAAACTGACAAGACTATGTAGGTTGACCATGACCAATGTTATAAGCCAAGTAAAATTATCCGTATCACTATCAAGCCCATTCAACGTCTATAACGGGCTCCGACAAGGGGATGGACTGGCCTGCGTCCTCTTCAATCTGGCGTTGGAGAAAGTGATCCGAGACTCTGACGTAACGGCTAGAGGAACAATCCTCTATAAGCCCATTCAGATACTGCCTTACGCAAATGATATTGACATTGTTGGCACAAACCCAAGAGCTGTACAGGAAGCTTTTATCCAGATCGAGCAGGCGGCACGAAATCTGGGGCTGCACATAAATGAGAACAAAACAAACTATTTGGTAGTCCCACAATTAAAATAGTGGAGCGCGAATTTGAAGTAGTGCAACCCTTTAACTCTCTTGGGTTGTAGCAGCCGATAACAGCATGGAACCTAGAAATACGCGCACGGTTGCTTAAAGCCAACAAAGCCTACTATAGTCTTTCAAGACTTCAAATCCAGTAATTTAACCATAACATCCAAGCTGCTGGTATATAAGACAATGGTCATACCAGTACTTACATATGAATCCGAGACTTGGGTGCTTAGCAAAAAGCGTTCCGACCTCTTAGCCTCGCTCGAGAGAAAAGTCTTACGGAGAATTTTTGGCCCCGTATGTGAGGAAGGACGTTTCCGAAGACTCTATAATAATGAGATCTACGAGCGTTACCGCGATGTCGACATCACGAAGAGAATTAAGCGGTAGGATTAATGAAACACGACAGCGAGGCCAGCCAAGCCTACGCTGGAAGGATGGCGTAGACCAGGACGCCCAGACTAAAGGGACGCCAAACTGGATGACATAGGCTCTAATTCGGGACCGGTGGGGAGATTTTTGGAGCCAAGTATGATGATGATAGACGTTGTTCAAAGAAATGTTTTCGAACTACTGTTACCAACATTAAAATAACAAACAAAAAACGGCCATTGAATTTGTTAATTCGCGAAAATTTTTAAATTACATTCATGATATTCATTTATTAATGTTTTATTGTATAAATAAAAAGTGGTATTGGAAATGAACCGCTAAGGTTTATAAGTGACTAGCTGACTACCCGGCGTTGCCCAGGTATTTGTTCATCCCAATCTTCTATTAGGCAAGGATAGAAAAAAGAATGTGATCTATTTTTAAGGTAAAATTGCAGTTTTTATTAACAAAATTTATTATTCAGCGGCAGATTTCAAAAATCGATGTCAATTTAACATATCCATAAAACACGGCTACTAATCTACTTTTTCCAATTTGACCGATTTGGGCGACCATTGACCCATCCCCCTAGAGCTTTCGTATCATCACCATTAAACTCGGCGACCACGAAAACCATAAAATCGACACTAATATCGAACCCCCCCCCCCCCTCCCCCGCTCAGTTATCGACCCCATCCCTCTAGAGCTGTCTTACCATCACCATTCAACTCAGCGACCACGAAAACCATAAAATCGACACTAATATCGGTCACTCTCCCCCCTCAGTTATCGACCCCATCCCCCTAGAGCTGTCTTACCATTCAACTCAGCGACCACGAAAACCATAAAAATCGACACTAATATCGGTCACCCTCCCCGCCCCCCTTCAGTTTTCGACCCCACCCCCTAGAAACATCTACATCCACCACACTTGCCCCACCCAACTAACCACCAAGACCCTTCAAGACCCACCTTGAGATAAACCCCCATTCCCTCCAAATAAACGTAGCCACAAACAATACCTAGCCAGCCACTACGTCAACCCCCTCTACACCATTATAACCCTAACCCCTACAAACATCCACCCCAACCGTCCCTAACACATCCCAGCATTTCAGCTATATCGGATGAACGGTCTTCGAGTTAACCGTGAACAGACATACAAACAAAGTTTTATTTTTATATATTAAGATAAATTGTGGGCGCCTTGGTTCAGTGGATGACTTCTGAGCAGGAGGTTCGTGGTTCGAATCCCAGTAATATCAAAAGTATTTTTCATTGTGTTTCATCTCTTGCGAATGTCTGACAAAAGTCCGAGAGTAATAACTTGTCACGGAAAGCTTCTCAATTCGCCATTCGGATACGGCATTAAATTGTATGTCCCTTCCATTTGTGTGCAAAAATATATATGCACAACACAAATGGTCTCGAGAAGGCTTTGGACGGCAACGGTCTGTCGCGCCGAATATTATTATTATTATTAACATAAATTACTATAAAATAATCTCTTTAGAAATATCATAGTCTTTGATAAATTTGAAACACTTTAATTGACAACTTTGAAACTTTTGACCGAATTTCGAAATTGATTTACAACAATAATATTTTCGAAAATTAATAACTATTATAGTCACCTATTAGTGAGGTTTATAAATACCAAAAGCTTTAGTGATAACCGTTGTTATAGTGTCGATTAGAAATATGGCCCTAATTTATTTATGTCGTTTTTTTTCCTTTTAGAAATCTGCGCTTGAGCTCAGATGTTTTCTCGGCAAATCGAAAACGAAAGCGTGTGTTGTGTAGTTAGTAAAAAGAGGGGTAAATCTCCCAAAGTATACAGATTTGTTTTCGCTCTACGGTAGATTGGCTTTTTTGGCGAAACGAACAACTAGATAGCAAAAAAAAACACTGCGCCAGATTTCAACGAAAAAAGAAAACGATATTAGAAAACGAATAGACGTATAAAGTTATGTCAAATTCACCGAAACTTTGGCAAAGTAATATAACACCTAGTGCTATGTTTTACTAGTTTGTGACACCAATTTATTTACGTGGTTTTTTTTTTTTAATTGATTTTTTGTATGTCAAGTTGTTCGTTTTTTTTTAAATCAATCTACGCTAGATCGGATTTCCCCTCTAACAGATCTTGATATTTTGGGAGATTTACCCCTGTTTTCATTAAGTGCAACAACAACACATGCAACAAAACAATAGCTGTATTTTATTTGAATTCGAATGGGGAATTACAACAACAATTGCACTATCGAATTCCTTCTTTGGAATTTAAAACCTGCTGTTTGGCTGGTTTTGACATTCGAATTCGGATTCCAAATAAAATACAGCTAATGTAAACAAAAGATTCTCAGCTTTCGTGTTCGTTTTTTCGAGAAAAAAAACATAGCTCAAGCGCATATTTTTAAAACAAAAAAAATGCGACATTAGTGTGAATTTTAATGACGTACAAAGAGTAGAGCAGTTATGGAAATGGCAACACGAAATGACGCTACAGCTACACTCACTCTCCCGAAATACTATTCAACATCCCTACTTATCTATCGTATATTCAATGATTACGCTCAGCATTTTTTTTAGTACAAAGAGAGCAAAAGCACTCAAACAGAAGAAGATCTACCAACTACACTACCCTATAGCAGATAGTGTAAAAAGAGCTTGCGTCGCTGCTCGCTGCTATCGTCAACGTTGAAGTAAACGAAAAACAATAAACGCGTGCACACTACACCACACCGCACACCGCACACAATTGTCATTCCTAATAAACAAACAACTTTGTTAGTTGGTCCCGGATTTGTATTTGAATTTGAACTTAGCGCTGGCATTCTGTATAAAGTAGGAGATTTTTATGTGGTGTCATAATTCCAGTATTCCCAGTATATATATAATATACATATATAATAATTAATTTATAAAAATAAACAAAAAATGGCGGAAGAGTCATCTCATCCCTGGGCTTTGGGCATTCGTTAAACTCTCTGTGAAAAGATAATAAATAACTAGAAATAAAACCTTAATGTTGTTGTTGTGCAGAGCGTTATTCGAACAACTTGAGTTCGTTTCGCCGTTTATTGTGTTCGTTGGGCGTTCGGCAGTTCGGCTCCTTCCTCACTCATTTGCTCGCCATTGCTGTCAACGGTTGTCGCAAATTAAGTACGGAAGTTCTCTATCTTCTATTAAAAGTAAAATTAATTTATTAATATTCTTAGTGATTATAATTTTGTGATTATTAAGAAAGTAATGAATAATAAATTCATATTAATTGATTTTAAAATGTAAACCGGAGAAGAATTCGTGGATAAAGTGCTTCGAATTGCTTGCGCCTAGGAAGGTGTGTGTTGGTGCGTGTGTGTGGTTGATTCTCGATTTTCGTATCGAATCTTTTATATTTTCTTGCCGTTTGTTTTATCCTTTGCAGTTCTTTGTTAGTTTTTTGTTAGTTTTGAGACTTCCATGAAACTGCTGCAGAATTATACAGCAATTCCTGTCCTCGCTCATGTAAAAAGTGTTCTCCGCGCGGTTGCCCTCCTGACCGCACCGATACGGGGTGATGATCAGTGTTCGTTGTGGGTTCTGCGTCAAGAATTGTTCACATCGCACCAGCATAGAGCCTCGTCCCTGAATATTTTTCATAATTTGGCGTACATTAAAGAATTTGTCGTGAAATATTGCCATTGAGTGTGAGAATATTCGTGGAACACACTTTATGGTCACCACTTTTCACCATTTAAGATTACTGCAGCAACATCTGCAGAGCATCGTCATTAGCCTTATGTACATCAAGAACGAGAAGCTTGCAAAAATGAAAAACTAAAATCGGAACACTTGGAAGGCTAGTACAGACAGTAATACAGGACAAATGAAAAGGATATGTTAAGGTTGGTGATGTATTGCACTTTGAAGAATTAAATGAAATCAAAACAAGGGGATTATTGGAGGCTTAAAAAACGCCAGAAGAAAAGATAATGGAAATATGAGGGCCAATAACATGGAGTTAGTGCCTATCTGCCATCAAAATGAAAAAATTAATTCAATGGCAGACATAAAAGAGTGAAACTTGCTATTGGCAAACTTCTTCTGCTGCATTCTCTTCTGTTTCTTAATTCAGGAATTACTCCAATTTCTCGGAAGACCAGAATCAAAAGGGCAACGTGAAGTTATGTCAAGAAAAACAATAATGGATAACCTATATATACAAATGAGTATATAATATTGAAATTTTAATGCATAATGGATAAATTACTCTGATACTATACCAAAGACCAGGATGTCAATAAAAGTGTTACATAATTCCATAAAATAAATTCCACCTTCAATTCATATAACTATTACGTCATTAATACGCATAACTGACGTCTAAATTTAAATACTCGCACATTGCATATTGTCTCTTTCCATTTGCTTGGTAGAGTTATAGTTTCTCTCTCGTGTTATTAGTTTGACGTTTAATTTACAAACTGTACCCGGGATATTGTTTAATTTTATTGTTCAAGTGTAAAGTTTTGTAATCAATACGGTAACGGCAATTGACGGGTAAAGCGGCTGACAGACTATCGAACCTGAGTACGAATTTTGGTCGCGAATGTGCAAAACTCACTTGAACGTGAGATGTCAGTTCGTATACGTATAGCATACAATGTGGTGTGATTTTTTTCTCTTTAATTCTAGTACAAAATCTGAATCGGTTCGCTTTTGTCTCATGCACTTAATTTCCATGGCCGAGTTAACCCACATATTCGATTTAGTTTCGTTAAACCCAATTTAACTCGACGAAACTAGAGCGGTTGAGTTAGGTTTCGCTGACATTCAACTAACAACAACAACGCAGCTGTCAAATAAACCCTTGTTACTTCATGGAAACGCTACGAGTTAGCGCTCTCATGTTGTAAACTCGACGAAATCCTAGCACGACGCAAGTTTGGTCCTTGGAAACGTAGTAATGTAGACGACAACTCGCGTACTCAAATCTAGGTGAGATTTGAGAAATTCTCACAAAACCAACACTGCTGAGTGCTGTTGACACTAAAGCAAATCCATATTTTTTTCCACGTACAACGTATTCGAGACCCGTTATGCCCCAAAAACAGCGGTTATTTTCGTAGGCGCACATAAATTATAAAAATATTATGTCTACATACATTTCCATAACGGCCTGACAAATTTACACATTAGGTCTGTTCCTGTACTCAATCAAAAATAGTAATAAATATTACTAATTGTTACGCCTTTTTACTCAAAAAGCGTTCCCGAAATCGAAAGTAATAAAAGAGAGCCAATAATAGAGAGTAAGTTCATTTCCCCTTCATTTGAATTTTTTGAACTTTTTCTGTCAAAAGAAGAAGCCATATAACTAATGTCGTATTTTTTGTTTTGTTTTAGAAATCTGCGCTCGAGCTCAGATTTTTTTCTCGAAAAAACGAACACGAAAGCCGAGAATCTTTTGTTTACATTGTTTTGTTGCTCTTGTTGCAGTTAATGAAAATCTCCCAATATATCAAGATCTGTTAGAGGGGAAATCCGACCTACCGTAGATCGGTTTTTTGGAAAACAACTTGACAGCCAAAAAATTAATCTGCGCCAGATTTTTTTTAAAAAACACCACATAGCTAACTTGACAGTTTCTGCTAAGACAACAATTTTGTTGTTTTATGCCCTCACTTACCTCTTTGTGTGCTTGTTCTCTCTGATAAATTTTATGTCAATTCTCGTTTATTAATTTTTACATGAAGTACATCAAGAGACTTAATGTTGAATTTTGACGTAAGCAATTTTGACAATTTCTGCCAATGGAACAATTTTGTGGTTTTATGCGTTCCCTTTTTTGTGATCCTTGCACTCTAAGAGATTTTATGACAATTTTCCCTTACCAATTTTTACTACAAAAAGTACATGGCCGCTGACTGACAGTCAACCGCAAAAAATTTTTAATAGCGTTCAGTTTTGAGTGTTTGTCTGGTTTTGAGGGATGTCGATCAAAACTTACAGTCAAGTTCGATAGTCTGTCAACAGCTTAAGGGTTCGTATACTCAGCAAGATAGCAAAGAGAGAGAGAGCAAGCAAATAATTTTTCAGGAATTCTTCTGTAAAACACAAACGTCAAATTTGGTTTTGGTTCCATTTGCGATCCATTTGCATTTTCGTTCCATTTGTATTTGCGTTCCATTTGCATTTATGTTCCATTTGCATTTTCGTTCTATTTGCGTTTCATTTGCACAGTGTTACCATGGAAACCTGGTGATTTTGATAGCTTACTCGAGGTAAGGTTTCGGGTCCAGTTTGTGCATTTGGAAAGAGACGATAAATTCACGGGCAAAGCATCAGCTTTCTGTCTTTCCTGGTTATTTTACGATTATCTTTCAATATACATATGAGTGAAGGTACAAACATTTGTTTTAGAAAATGCATTGATTTTGCTTTAATAATAAATACATAGTTCAATTTTATGTGACGCATTCGCTGCATAAAGCGCAACAAATATGCTGTACTGTCTTCACATATTATTGACAGTTAAACTGGATGCAAATAATAAATACATGAATGTAATTTTAGTATGAGCAAGAGGCCTAGAGGCAAGCAATTGCCTGCCGGACTCACTTGCCTGTCAAACAATTTGATAATTTGAAGTTTAGTTCTGATGACGTTTATATTTCGATTTGACGTTCAAAATATGTCTGCGAACTCTACAACTTCCCCACCAGGGAAAATGACAAAAAAAACAACTCATAAAAATTCAAATTTTTCGTGTAAATTCTCTAATAACCAAAAGTACTATAAATGCTGAAAAATAAAAAAAATGCGACATAGCTGCAACCCAACCCCAATTGTAAAGCAGCGCTGCACACAGAACACAATCATTATAGAATGGCGTGATCTGATGCCGCTATATAGCATGATTATTAAAAACAAAAAATGTATGGGAGCCCCCTGAACCCGCGGCCCGATCACTTACAAATTTTCATAGAAAGTGTTGTCACCGGAAAAGCAAATGTGTGCAAAGTTTCAATAAAATCTGAGCTTAGTTGGTTAAAATTTGGTTAAAAATTGATCGCAAGATTCCACGAAAAACAGACAAGCACACGGTCACACAAAGTTAATGTAGAGAATTTGATAAAAAGAGGAGGAGGGGTAAATAGCTGCAAAGAAAAATCACACCTAACACGTTAGCTGCAGAAACATGAATCCGCTGTTCATAACAAAAGGACCTAACGATATACGCGCATGCTCCTTTAAAATGTTCGTATTAGCTGTCTAGCTGACTATTGGATCTTGGATGTACAAATGTGAATGTCTGGAGTTCTTTTTTCTTGAAGCTTTTCAAGCTTTTTTTAAGCTTAAATTGAATGAAGTGCTTTAGATATGTCTAGCATAGCTTTTCTATTACATTCTTCGATCGGTGTTCCATTTTCGATTGAATGAGATGCCCATCACTGAACTGATGAAAGTCATCGTAACACAGTACACCTTCCCATGACGATTGGTTCTACGCACTGTAAGAACCCCAATATTTCTCCAAACATTGGGCCTAGGATCGTCAACTCAGCTAAAGACCTGGAGGTGCTACAGCAACAATACCTTTCTACAAGGATGTTTTATAGTGGAAGATGTGGTCCAAATGGTTGACTGTCATCTTTTAAATTACCTCACTCAAGTCGTCTTGAAGAATCTCAAACCTGTTGACCTTAAAGTTGACCGACCGAGCTATTAAGAACTACAGGAGATATCTTAGCAGCGTGCATACACCAAGCTTGTCTCAAGAAGTCTACCGGAAGGATATCCAATGAATGAAATCTCAATAAACTGTGCCAACTATAAAAAATTTAGTCTCCTTAACATCGCCTCCTATAAGTCTCTATCTTCCGTACTGTGTGAAAACCTAAAGCCACTCATCAACATCATGAGTGCCAACTATAAGTGCGATTTAGTGTATGATAACAATGAAGATTTTTTGCTGGTCTGTCAAGGAGTAATCTGTCCGAATCATTTCGATGCCAAGAATGGATTTAAGCAAGGCGACGAACTCTCATGTAACTTTATTGACTGAGGGAATTAGGCGAAACTCGATATCATTTGCAGAACCCAGCAACCAGTCAATGGTCGATTTGCATGTATTGACACACAGGCGACGAAAATGGGATTGGCAATTTACAAAGGCAAATCATTGGCAGAACCCAGTGTTCTGTCACTGGTCCCATTACAAGCATTGGTACAGAAGCGACAAAAATGCGACTGGCAGTTCACGAAGGCTAGAAAAACTTTTTGCTATCAGCAAGAAGGTATACCCAACACCGACGTATTGGCCAGAACGTCAGAATAGACAACTATAACTAAAAAGTAGAAATCAAACAAATAATCAAGGCAATGTTTATTTTTGAGATTCAAAGGCAGTTGAGTAGTAAAGACCTCTTTAGGGCCGTTAAGAAGACCCTGAATAAGAAGGCATTGAACATTAAATGGCGAACTACAAGAGCTGTATAACGACATCCACCTACTCCAGAACTGGACGTTTAAGATTTAGGGATTTAGAGCAACGCTCCGATCCGCATAGTCTTTAATTCAAACACAGAGGGACAGCGCAATAGAACAAACCCTCGCCTTAAATGACTTGCACAATATTAAGGATGACCTGCAAAGAATTATATATACCCACTACATCAGACCCCTCAACACACCATTACCACACTAACCCCCTTCAAACTTATATCCCAACCATCCCAACTACATCCCAAAGTTTCAGCTTTTTCGGATGAACTGTTGTCGAGCTAATCGCGAACAGACATAAAGACAAAGTTTCATTTTTATATTAGACTATCTAAAATACCCAGCGTTGCCTGGCTGCCCCCACCACACAGTCCCCATCACACCATCCCCACCCAACAGACCACCAAGATCCTCCTAGCCCCGCTCCATGACCGACCTTAAGATACCCCAAACGCACTCTTCGTCACACGTATATCACGCATATATCGGTCCCCATTATCACCTCTCCACGCATTCGCCCCAATCACCATCCATCACTCTCCCATATCCTATCCACAGACCCAATCCCCACAGATTTCCTGGCGATCCCATCTCCTTTGATCTGCCACCACACGGATCACCATCCATCACTTCCATCAATACCCATTGCCAGCATACATAATTCCACCATCCATTTCCTGCCCATCCTCCCACCGACCCACTCATTAAGATCCCGTCCCCTTTGACCATCCACTACACCGACCTCAAACCATGGGTACTTACAACGACAACCTTCCACCATCTATCACGTCCGTCATCAACGTCAATAATAACAAAAAACCTTTTTGGCGCCATCTATCGGACAACACTAGACAGAAACACTCCTCATGACCAAACATTAAAATTGAAAAAGGAAATAGTGGTAGTATATAACTAAATTGAATTCAATTAAAAACCTTAACAGAAGCTGCTCAGGATAACAGAATACTTCATACTTCGCCTACTTTTCACTTAAACATTATATGGATCTTTCGTGGAACATGTGAACTCTCGATTGACGGACACCAGATAGAGGAAGTCGCTAAAGTTTTGTTATTTGGGCATCTGGGTTTCAAATGATGATGGCGCTGATTCGGATATGTAAACAAGGCGCGACACTCCTTTAGTATGCTAAATAATATCTGAAACTCCTCACAAATCTCCCGATAACCTGAAGCTCTAACCATCTTCAGATCTAACGGTCTCTCAGTACTCTTGTATGGCTGGGAAACTTAATATACAATTGATCTTTTAGGTCGAAGTGTCTGCCACATGGGCAAGGGTAGTGCCTGCGAAACTTAAAAAGTAACAGAGTCTTGACTGAGCTCTTGACTGAAATCCACAAGCAAACCGCCCAGTTGGTCGTCCTATTAGGAAAGTAGAAAAGGATAAGCAAGAGTAAGCAAGAACTCAGGGGAGAGAGTGAAACTTGAAACCTCAGGCGGTAAATCAGTTGGCTGGCGGTTTATAGAAGCCTTATGCTATGCTATCCCACGGAGTTAAGGGAGAAAGGAAGGATAACATGAATCACAAAAGACTACAAGAGCCCCTTTTTAATTCGTCTCTTACCATTCTGCTTCCATTTGTTTGGATTTTGTCTATTGCCAATATTTCTCGGTGCTTGCACACACACCCTCTTCCTCACCGATGTTGTCGTTGTTTTCTACAACTCCGTCCTCATCGGGACACTCATATTAGACGCATATTAAACTTTCACTATATTTTTATTAAAACTTTCAAAATTGTAATTTTTTTTCTTTTTCTCTTTACTTAGGCACACTTTAGCAGAACTTTTCTTTCTATCGATCGCCTAGAATTAAAACGCTGCTGCCAAGATGAGCATGGGCGATCTACTGTACGAACGAAAGTTCAATGATATGAAAAAATATATTCCATTTCTTAAAAATGTAATCCATCAACTGAAAAACCAAAAAAAGGACAATCCACGCAAAGCGCAACTTCAAAAGTTGGAAATGCTCTACAATCTCTTAACAGATAAGCGAAAGAAGTAAGTTTAGCCCAAATGTTATACCCACATATATGTATATAATTGAGAGGGTGCAAAAAAATGCACACATTGATCAATTTTCAACAAAAGATCAAAAATATCATAAAATGCAATGTTTGTTTAATTTTCTTGAATGAAGATTCAAAGTCTATTTCAGCACATATCCAGTGGCACCTTCTTTGTACTTGTCGTGCCAACAAAGTGATTTTTGTGGTCAACATCTGAAGTACACGTCTTTTGTGAATTAGTGGTCAAAATCGAATTAAAACATGGAAATCAGAAAAGCCCCAATGTCAGCTTTCATTCGATCTTTCTTTGATTTCACCAAAGTTTTCGCCAAATCTTGAGGTATCACCTCCCATTCCTCTGCGCTCGCCTGTTACAGCTCCTGGAGACTCGTGAGAGCAATATCTCTGACTCGAACTCTTTTTTTTCAGCTCATCCCATAAATGTTCGATGGGATTGAGGTCCGTGCTTCGATCTGGCCACTCCATGACCGGCACATCCACCTCTTGAAGGATACACTATACCAGTCGTATGCGTTCTCGCATTATCCTGTATGACCAGGAAGTTATCACCAATAAACTCGGCAAAAGGTACGACGTAGTCCTCGAGTGGTCCATTGACGACAGTTATTAAATCCAGAGCAGACTCTACTATGACACCAGTTCTCACCGTCATTGCATTTGGCGGAAGAGGCATTGTCGTGTATGCGGCTTTTTCACACTGAGCAGTGCCAGGTAGTGGCGTTGTTGGTTGCCTGAACTCGTCCCCTGCAGTTTCATTCATTCCAGCCGGCAGAATCCCTATACTTAAGCCTAACGTCCCAGCAGAAGCAGCAGGCCAGCTCGCTAACAAACATGACCATATTCGCAGCATCAACCCCGCTCACACCAGAATCGACGTACTAAATCACGAGATTGATCGCCTAGTCAACCAACACAGGCGAACTAAATGGCTGGAGTACCTTTAATCTCGTGACGGGGGCTCAAAGAAACTCCAAACATTAATAAACGCGTCATGTCCACAAATAATGTCCTCAAGTCCCTTGCGGGCAGTACATGGGCTAAGGACAAAAAACCATTCGTACCACATGTCAAGTGATTGGCAGATTGGTCCTCAACTATGCGGCATCCATTTGGACACCTCGCCTCTGCCACACACAATCGCAGGAGCTTTAATCCTGTCAGAATGCTGCTCTTCGCATCATCACTGGTTGCCACCGCATGTCACATGAACACCATCTCCATCAAGAAACCCAAATGCTAAAAGTGAAAGGGCACAACAAGCTTCTCGCCAAACAATTCCTACTGGCATGCCACAAGCCCGATCACCCGAACCGTGACCTACTCACCCTCAACACACCACCCAGGCATATCCAATCTGATATTCGTATGTTCCGCGAAGAGACCAACCAATTTATCGCACATACAGCTCTAGATCCAGCAGACTATAAAGCAGTCCTAAATGCAATTCATCGAGCGTCAGTCAGAACCGCAATAGATAATCGCCAAAATAACATCGTGCTGGTAGGTCGCCATCATCATCACGCTGTTTTGTAGCACCAGGTCGTCCAGATCCTTGTCACCGTCTGAAGCCGCCAGTTTCTTGATATTTGTGTCACACTCGACAAACGGAGAATCGGTTCAAATTAAGTTGTCAAGTCACCTTCACTTTGGTTCTGCCCCTAATCATTTAGTGCAACCACTTGTGCGGCTATCTCTGGTGTGGTATTCAATTTCTTGTTCCGGATTAAGACGTAATCGAAAGAAGACGACCGTTCAGGCTAAGCGTTGATATCGGGGTATGCTGTTGTTAGTGAATGCTGTAACCATTTTACAAAATCACTTTGTTGGCACGCTATAAGAACAACTACTTGATAGCTGTTGAAATAGACTTTGAATCTGCATTCAAGAAAATTAAACAAACATTGGATTTTATGATATTTTTGAACTTTTGTTGAAAATTGATCTATGTGCGAATTTTTTGCACCCAAGTGTATGTATTTTTTTTAAATATATTTTTCCCTTGCAGATTGAAGATCGAAACACTCCTAAAATGTGAATCTGTTATGAAAAAGTTGCATATGAAAATCGAAAAGGTATTTGCGGCGAAATGGTTTTTTGTTTTTGTTTCTTTTGTTTTTTCTTTTTTTTTTGCTTTTTTGTTTGGCTTTTTGTTTTATTTACATTTTATTTTCTGGATATACGTACGCACATTTAGCAATATGGTTTTTCACAGTGTGAAGATACAAAGAAACAACAACATGAAGAGGGAGGAGGAGGAGGAGAGCCAGCGTCATTAACCACCAGCAGTAGTACAAGTGCTGGAAGCAGCAGCAGCAGCGCTAAAAAAACACCTCCTGCCACATCAGAAACTTCGACTACAAAAACAGCCAAACATTCTGAAGAAACAACTGCAAGGAATGAGAGAAAAGGTCTAAGGTGGGATATTGCTGGACCAGCCAGTCCAACAGATATTAGCTTGGACACTTTTGGACCACCTGTGGTAATACCAACAGAAAGGAATAATAGCCCGCATGCGAAACCGTCATTATCATCGTCAGGACGGAATGCATCACCACCTCGAAACAATCGCAACCAGCCTAACACTACGATCAGGCCAAGTCGATGGGATGTTTGTGTTGGTCGTAATCCCGATCCGCCTGCATCTTATAAGCATGAATCGAGTGGCCGCTATCGCCAACGTCATCGTGATGATGAACATGAGACAATGAGAAAAGACAGCATCAGCAGCAGACATCCACAATCACCTGAACCACCGCCAGCACCTTTGATGCATGTGATACATGGCTACAGAAAACCCTATTCGCGTAAGCAGCGAAATGAAGAAATTGATGTTGGTAGCTCATCGTTATCGCCGTCCTCGTCAAAAATGCACCATCACGTCAGACGTGAGTGCGATGACAAACAGGAAGCTTATTCTCCCACCAAGCAATGGGAACAACAGGATTCATCGAGACTTGATTCGCAGCATCAGAAACATTGGCGAGATAAAAACAGTTGTCAGTTTGGTGAGCGGGAAGCAGCGAATAGATCGTATTCGCCAGTGAATAGAACAACCTACCATCACTATCCACCATCAGCGTATGGATGGGGAAAACCACAGACAACACCAACAATACCGCCGTTACCGCAACAACTAATCAAAAAAAATTCTTGTAATCGGGAAGCAAACAGATTAGAATCACAACCTATAGAAGCTAATAGGACGTCAACATCAATTTACAAATGGACAAAACCCTCAACACAATCAGCACCTGTGACAATGCTGCCGATGGCGGCGGCGGCGGCGGCGCCACCAGCACAACAAGTCGAAAAAAATGTTTTCAATCGTTTGGGCGGAAAAGTCGATCTTACATCATCAACTTCGTATACAAATTTCAAAATTCTAGTACGGAATGATAAGTTGAAATCAAATCCTTCATCTTCGGAAGCAACTTCAACAAAAACAGCATCATCGTCGTCGGAAAAAGCACAATCCACTGCAGAGACGACACCAGCACAAAGCAAAGTTTCTCCAATCGACGAGGTTCTCCGTAGTCCGCCACTTAGCGCAAATGACATTGTCGATCTTCTTGGTGAAACGCCTGAGGATGTGTCTGTGGTTGGACAACGTCGCACCGCAAAGCCACAAGTAGAGCTACAGCCGCCGTCGACGCCACTGCAACCGCCACAGCAAGCGCCACTAACATTTACCAGTCAAAAAATTGAAAATAATTTAAAACCTCCAGATAGAGATACGAATTCACCATCAAACCTTGATGCAGTGCGAAAGAAGCTGGCGATAATTTCAAAGAACAGTTCTTCTTCTACTTCCGTTGCGCTAATTAAACCAAAAATCAGTGATAGCAGCAGCATTCTTCCAATATCAACAACACCCAGTAATGCCATAACTACAGCAGCTTCACCTTTGTCCGGGGAAACTGAACGCTTGGCACTCAAATATCATCCAAGGCCACGAAAAGATAAACCAAAAGAAGTCGATTGTGTGTTGGAATCGGCTATACATAAACAACAACAACGGGAGAGGCCGGTAGATCCGAGAACCATGAATAAGTGTATGTTGCCGCATACAATATTAGCTTCTGCTCAATCGCCACCACAATCAAAAGCTTCCGCCGCTGCTGGTGGTGGTCTTTTTCCCGTAATAAACGCATCCGATCCGCGTTTAAAACGAACCTTAATGCTTGCACCAGCAGAACAAGGAAATACTGGCTTTTTCGGAATGTCACCAATTCACTTGAATTCAGCAGCAGCTCCAGCACCAGCATTAGCGCATCCATCCAATGTCATATTACCCGGACTCTTCGATGTGCTATTACCAAAGCCATCAGCTGTAGTAAGTTCATCACAATCATCACTTGCACAGACAAATCCCGCCATTTATGATGGGATAACAAACAATCAAACGTTAAAACAAAAAATTGTTTCACAACCACACCAATCAACACCACCAACAGCCACAAACAAGAATCCTGGACTCTTTCAGCATTCAGTTCCCAAGGCAAATTCTTCTTTTGATGTTCTGAAGACACATACTTGTGATAGTAATGTCGGTGGGCAACAAACGCAAAATCATCAGCGCCAACAGTCACAGAGATGTTTTGAAGACACAAACGAAAAACAACAACCACCGATGGTGGCTAGTCAACTGGACCCGAGAACTAATCGGGCTCCTTTAACTCAGCATCATCACCAATCAATTTACAGCCAGCACAATTATAAATTTAATGCAATGCTTAACGATCAATCGGAACGTTTAAAGTATTTGGAATCGAAGAAACAGAAGCATGTCGAACCAAGAACTTACGCCGAATATAAGAAGATCAAGTATCGTCAGTTGTCGTCATCTTTAGACGGAGAAACTAAAGCTCAAGTGGGAGATGTCGCGAGTGATTGTGATTCTTCCGCTCTATCATCAACAGCTGGTTCCGGCGCGACACCCACTCAGTCAAATCTGGACAAAATGTATCGAACTTCTAATTATGGTAGACAAGACTTAACCAAATCTACCAATATGACAAACTTTAAAATTCCCAAAAAGCCGCAGGAAGTTGAAATTGCCAAGGAATTGGCAATATTATGCAAGGATACGGCTGATAAATTGGATGGAAAAGTTATTCCAACTGCTGCTGCAGGCGACGATGGCGATAATGATGGTGGACATAAAGATGAACTCAAATCTAAATCGAATGATGAAGGTGAAAAAGTCGAGAATACGGAAAAATTGCCAGATAATAAAAAGCATAAATCACAGAAAGATCCAGTAAAAAAAGCAGCCACCAAATCTTCGGAAGAAACGCCAGACGAAACGTCAGATAATTTGACAACAAAATCAACAGTCGATTCAGCTGCGAAGAAGACAAAAACGTCAAAAGAGCCAGATAATTCGACACCAAAATCCAAATTGAAAACGTCAAAAGATTCAAATAATTTGACACCAAAATCTACAGTCGATTCGGCATCGAAGGCTAAAACGTCAGATAATTTGACAACAAAATCTACAGTCGATTCGGCCTCGAAGGCTAAAACGTCAGATAATTTGACACCAAAATCATCAGTCGATTCGGCCTCGAAGGCTAAAACGTCAGATAATTTGACAACAAAATCTACAGTTGATTCGGCCTCGAAGGCTAAAACGTCAGATAATTTGACAACAAAATCTACAGTCGATTCGGCGTCGAAGGCTAAAACGTCGGATAATTTGACAACAAAATCTACAGTCGATTCGGCCTCGAAGGCTAAAACGTCAGATAATTTGATACCAAAATCCACAGTCGATTCGGCATCGAAGGCTGAAACGTCAGATAATTTGACAACAATCTATTCGGAATCGGATGCTAAAACGTCAGATATTTCGACACTAAAATCAACAGTCGATTCGGTCTCGAAGGCTAAAACGTCAGATAATTTGACAACAAAATCAACAATCGATTTGACAACAAAATCCAAGGTCGATTCCGCCTCGAAGACCAAAACGTCGGAAGATCCAGGGAATTTGACAACAAAATTTACCCTCGATTCTGTCTTGAAGACCCAGTCGTCAGAAGATTTAGAGAATTTGACAGAAAAATCTACTCTCGATTCTGTCTCGAAGACCCAATCGTCAGAATATTCAGAGAATTTGACACAAAAATCTACCCTCGATTCTGTCTCGAAGACCCAAACGTCAGGAGATTCAGAGAATTTGACACAAAAATCTATCCTCGATTCTGTCTCAAAGACCAAAACGTCAGAAGATTCAGAGAATTTGACAACAAAATCGACCCTCATTTCTGTCTCAAAAACAAAAACGTCAGAAGATTTAGAGAATTTGACAACAGAATCGACCCTCGATGAGGCCTCAAAGACCAAAACATCAGACGAGCCTGTCAGTCTAGAGTCCAAACCAGAATCGAAAGAAGTTCCCATGAAAACAAAACAGAAATCATCCAATACTAATGCCACCATCTCGGATATGGATGATGATCATAATATTCGGCACACAGTGGAGAGGAACTCTATATCCACTGAAGATGAAATCGATTCCCTCTCGAAAGATGAACTCAATGCACGAAAAGCAATGCACTCAGGTGGTTCTTCCGATGAATGGCATATTATCGATGAAGTTGGCGCAGTTGAAGGTGGTCCGAGTGCAAATTCCAAATGGAATGTAAACGACGATGTTGTCGTTGGAACATGCTCTGAGACAGATAGTGTCGCTGGTTCGGTTAGAGGAAGAAATCGATTGACTTGTGAGTCTGACAATGAAACTACTCAGCGATCAAGTGTGGCACGTCGTATTCGTGCACGGCGCCAGACAATGTGTGAATCCAGCTCAGATGAGCTTGATAACAATAAAAAAACAAATTTATCGAAAAAGTTGCAAGAAGATGCTGCAGCAGTGCCAGCAGCGTCTACCCAAGTGGCAGGTTCAATTAAAACTCGCCGGAAGTCATACGTGGATAGTATTTTCAAGGAAACCGATGACAATTGCAACGTTTCGACGCAAAATATAATTGAGGGTAAGCGGCGTACGCGAACGACAGCTAATTTTAACGAAGTTAAATCGGCAGCGGCACAATTCAATAAAAATAAGAAAGCCGATGTTGTTGTTCCGGTTAAAAAAGTAGAAACCCCCATTAAAAAGATAGACACTCCACCAGGACCCAAGAAAACAGACACACAGGTGGAAAAATCTCCTGTCGTTAGGACGACAAGGTCCACAGTTTCAAAGAAGACAACACCCGTCTCCAAGAAAGTAATACAACTAACGACCACCACCGGGATGACAAAAGCTAAAGGAAAGGCAAAAAAATCCGACAGCTTTACCGCCGCTAATGAGGATGGTCAAACGCAATCCGGTGATGTAGAAGTGAAGAATTCAGCTGATGAAGTTGCTGCTGCTGCTGCTGCTGGTGCAACCGTTGAAGAGCCAAAATCCGATCATCATAAGCTGGATGGATTTTTTAAAAGCCTTACTGCTCCCAATGCGTGTACAAATCGCCAGCGAATGTTCGATATGCTTAAGACAGTTCTTGACGATAACGCACTTCAGCAGGTAAAGACGATTATTGAGGATGCCGCCAGACTTGCAGAAGAAGAAGCCGACGGCGATGATGAAGTTTTATTGACAGAATGGCCAGCTCCTTCGCCAGCTTTACCATCTGTTAGCTCTGCGGGAAAGGACATTAAGTCGTTTAAGCGAATAGCAGGAGTCGTTGCAGCGAAAAAAATTCATCGTCCTAAGAAAACCGAGTTGGACCGCCTCAATGAAGATATTCGGGATATGTTCATAAGCAAGGGCGTCCTAACGGCGACTGGAAGAAGAATGTGCACGCTGGTGCATGCACCTGTCGGCGGAGATGATAGCTCAACAACCAAGAAAAAGCCGACACCATCGACACCTACTACTGCTTCAAATAAGAACAAAACGCAAAACACCCCCACCACCACCAATACGCCCAGTGGTAACCAAAAGCCAATGTTTCATATTCGAAAAGCAAAAGTAGTTATCCGTCCATTGAATCTAAGAAGTCTACGTAGCGGAATGCTTAAATCCGATCTGGATGGGGATGATTCAGATGACGACGACAGTGATGCAGCTAAAATGAAACCACCGTCATTACAAAAGATAGGCAGTCCACCGGCACTGACTTCTCGGCAGATGCCAATTCTAAAGCCAAACACACCGATTAAGCTCCCTGAAGAGGACGATCTAAAGGATAAGCTCAAGATGTTGGCAAAAGAGAAGAACTCATTGAAAAGACCCTGTCCGAAGAGCAAACGAGAAAATATATTGTACTCGGATGATGACGATGGTGATGGTGCCAGCGAAGACGATTTACAGCTGTCACACTTAAAGAAAAAAATTAAAAAGGAACCACTCTCATCTGCCAAGACGAGACAAAAACCTAAGGATGAAGATGAGGACGACGACGGCGACGACGATGAGGACAGCGAGGCAACCACAATAGCTTCACTGTGTAAGAAAAAGAAAAAGAACAGAATTTTAAGTGACCAAGAAGACGACGACGACGACGACGACGACGACGAAGAAGATGTAGCGGCGTCATCAACTTCAAAACTCTCCACAAAAGGAAAAGTTAAAAATACCAATGTAATGGTGGATGATTCCGATGATTACGATGAGGAGGAAGATGAGCAGAGCAACAAAGTGACTTTAAAATCGAAACAGAATTCAAAAAAGGCGACAGCAGAGACTAAATGTGTGCCAAAATCGAAAACATTCAGCAGAATCGTCCAAGAGGTTAACGAATCATCATCATCCGATGAATCTGCAAACATAGATGATGCCAACAACCACCACCAAGAACCACACAACAATGAAAAGAAAGATCATATGTTGCCTCCGCCGAAAACCGCTAGTGAAGTTGTGCGCAACACTAACCGCGACTGGCACACACATTCGGAGTATGTAATGAAATGCGTCCTGTGCGATGCAAAGCAACGTTTTATAGCAATGCACTATCGCGTTTGCCACAATGGATCCGAAGTTTTTGTGTCACGTTTGCCGCCAGACATACTTGCCAGTTTAAAGCAAAACAATCCGCCGAACCGTCCCGAATTATGTATACTGGCCAAAAACAAATTATTTAAACATCAGTGTCCTTTCTGTCAGATGCCTGGGACACTTAACATCCGCTATTGGATCGAACATATGCGCATACATACGGGAGAATATGCTCAGACTTGTTCTGTTTGTTATAAGGGCTTTAATGGTATCTACTATGCCAATCAGCATATAAAGCAACGGTGTCCGAACGGCATGGTTATCTTGCGCGAACAAATTCCAATCATCAAATCGACCGTTGTGGGTCATGTCTGCCATTTGTGCGATTACATTCAATTTTTGCGAGACGGTCTGGATAGTCATTACATAAATCATCACGATGTATCACCGAAGGAAGCTCCCAAGCTTGGCTATCATGTCAATTTGATCGATTGTAATGGTGTTCCTTGCGATAAAACAAAGAAAAGCCAGAAGAACCATAATAACGAAATGCTATTACATAGAGCGCTTGGCGAGGAGGAAAAAGAAAGAGAAAAATGCACCGCCGATAAAAATGAAGAGAAAAAGAAGCGGCCGAAAGAATCTACCGCTGACGATGATCAGGAATTGACCACAGTTTTGCAAATAGTCGATGAAGAAAACAGCAACGATGGAGGCGGTGGTAATGAAAACCCCGTTACGCCATCATCTCTGCAAGATGACCACCAACCGCTAACCGGCAACAGACAGACAGACTGCAGTTCCAAGCAAACAAACTCACTCGCTGACAACAACAACAGTAATTGGAAAAATATTTTCATGTCACGCGATGATGTTGCTTCACCAACTTCAGACGATCTGACTGAACGTTTACGTTCAATCGACCGGCACGAAACGATGGCGGCATCAGCAGCAATGGGTGAGTGTTCGACGGCAAACAACTCCGCTGCAACCACAAACATGACAATGGTTGATCGATTAAGCCAGCGGCTTAAAAATTTGGAAAAACAGCCGGCCGATGTGACAGAAACAGAAACAGTCGCAGAAAGGCAAGTGTCAAATTCTTCAACAACTAAAGAGCGTTCGTCTTTTCTCGACCGGTTGACTACACGATTGGCCACCACGCCTTTGCAACAATTCGCTGCTGCTGATGCATTCGAGGGTAATTCTTCTTCTTGCTCTTTCGATTCTAGTTCCATTCCAAATGGTAACGTTGAAGATAGTAGCTGCAGCGCTAACGATGAGGCAGTAAATGGTAAAAACAAGACCACCGCCGCCCCGAACAATGAGGTCGACGATAATGACGATAATTGGGAAGATATTGAAATAACCGAGTCGTCTCCACTTCCCTTAGCGACGAATGTGGCGGCTTCTGCTGCTTCTGCTTCTGCTACGGCTGCTTCTTCTGTTGGCAAAGAGAAAACAAAAAGTAAGTCCCTTTTTCAGACGATGAGTCGGATTTTTGCTTCAGTGAAGGGCAACAATGCAAAGACAAAGAAACCCAAAGTGATGATGGGTAAACCGAAAATCCAATCGAACAATCAGTCGGGTGATAATTCACAAACCCCCATCACTGCTGCCGAATCTTCACATGATGATCGAGTGACAGAATCACAGTCGGTGCCGTCGCCGCCGCCACAAATTGTTTCTGTTCAGTCGCTTTACACTGAGACTTGCATGGAGTCAGCAACCGGCACATCACAGCAGCCGCAAATTGTCTCTGTGGAATCGCTCTCATCGGAGTCTGCAGAAAAGAGCGCCTCGGAAACTATGCAGCCACAAATCGTTTCCGTTAAATCGCTTGCCAACTTAACAGATCTCCTGCCGACTGATCTTGTACCAGCTGACTCCTCATACATGGATCCACTTGCCACTCTCGGCACAATGGATGATATTAATTTTTTTACATTATTAGATTCAAACTTTGATTCCATCGGATCGAATTCTCTTTCACCGACAAGTATGCTGGAGCAGATTCCCGACTACTCGTTGTTTCCTCTCACCGATGGTGAACAGCAGCAGTCGGTGACGACCGTTACACCGCCTCCAACAGCAGCAGTAGACACAACTAATGCTTTAGCATTAGCATCATCTCATCCAAAGGCTTTCACAATATCACCGCCGCGTGCCACCATCAAAACGATGGTGAAAATCAATCGCATCACAAATCTTGGCTTCAGCCGCAATTCCGCTGATAATAAACACAAATTCTATTGCATCATTCATGCGTGCTCCTTCATATTTTCGGACGAGGCAATCGGTTTGGAGAATCATTTTCTTCTTGAGCATCCCACAATCAAATGGCATGGCTTTTGTCACACCTGTGACACTCAGATATATCCACCGGAGCCACTTACATTGTTACAAGAAATGAAACACATGCTTGACTGTCATACATCTGTGAATTTGTTGGCAAGTAAAGCAACAGCATCTGTAAGACCACGGATTACATTGCGTCGACTAAGTGGCGATAAGTTGTCGAACTCACCGTTGCCAACCACACCAACACCGATGGTACAGCAAACAAAGAAACAGCTAATGGAGACGAGTCTACTCGATTTGTTGAGCAGTGAAGCGCGTGCAATGACAGTGCCGCCAACATTGCCGTCTGTCATTGGAGCGCGATCAACACTACATCAGATGGCATCAGCTGCTTCTTCGTCGTCGCCGTCGTCGTCATCCGGCTACGACACAATCTGCCATCAATCTGCTGCTGCTACCGGTGAACAACAGAATGATACGATGCCGCTGTTTAAAAACATTAGTAGCGATTTTGCAATAACGTCAGTGACGTCGGGAGCTGGAGATCAAAATTTCCCAACTGATTTTCAAATCAGTAACGTCTTTAGTTTGGGCCGAAGCCCCGAAAGGAATCCTCCTGTTACTGCTACTGCAGATGCCATTCCTCTCTCATCCAGCCAAGAGAGCTGGCGTACAACATCCGAAACTGTTGGACATGAAATAGTAGACGGAAATAGCTCATCAGATATTATTTCACGTGCTCTATCCAATTTAAGCCCCCTTCCGTCGCCAGAAAAAGAGACAACTCCATCGGCAATCATCACAAATAGTCGTCCCTATTTCAAATGCATGGCTATCGGCTGCAAGTATACAACCCGCGTTCCAGTTGCAATGTCTGAACATTTGCATTTCCATATGCGTCGCAACTTCAGCAGCCAAATGGATTGGATGCGTTGCTGCCAGTGTCTGTATGTTGCCACCTCTGTTACTGATTATCTCCATCATGCCGAAATGGATCAACATCCAAACACTAATAATGCCAAAGCTACATGGACTCCTCCTGCTGCTGTCGTCGTCCCGCAGGTCTCCACCGCATCATCGTTGACACAAAAAATTAAAGATATTCTTCAAAATTCAAATAGAAACTCATCGAGCGGAACTGATGTGGTGGCGACATCATCGATAACTTCTGATGCTGCCACTGCCAATGAAAATTTCTATAAACAGCTCGAAGAGGCCGCCAAAGATAAGGTCGCATCAACTGGAATTGATGATGCGCACCTCTATACATGTGTCGTTCCGAAATGCAAGACTCTACTGAATGAAGGCACATTCCATACGCATTTGATGTTTCATTTGGCGACTTCCGGGTCTGGCCACAATAATCACATCAAATGTGCCCATTGCAGTTCAGTGTATCATCGTCCGGCAGGAATAAAGGCACATATCAGAAGTCATAGTCGTCATCGTTATTTGTGTTATATGTGTACAGCGACAGCGCCAAATGTTGGCCAAATCCATAAGCATTTTAATGATACACATTGGAGGGTAACGACAGTCTCGACACAGCCGTTAATTCCCAGACATGCAAGTGATAAGCCTGTGTTTTATGTGTGCAATGACATCCTGTTGAAGGAACAGCAATTGAGGGATTTCGGGGAGAAACTGATCGCTGAATTGCAGCGTAAAAAATCCGCCCTAAAGACGCATTTCAATCCGAAGGAAATCAATTTGTTGCCCATCCAGCCGATCTTCAACAACGAAATTTTCTGCTCCGTTTGCAATTACAAGACGAAAGTGCGCACGAATATGCTGCGGCACTTGCAATTGCATAAAACGTCCGAATCAACGGCGACTGTGGGCAGTGTCGATCCGGTAAATCCAGTTCCCTGTCTGAACAGTAACGAGCGTCATTTTGACAAAATGTCAAACTTAGCATGCAGCTCGAACAATGGAGCTCCGCCGCCACCACCGACGACGACGACGACGTCGTCGGCCACCGCAACACCAACACCAACACGAAAGATACCAATTTATGTACCGGAATCGCAACGTTATGTTTGTAATCTCAGCGGATGTCAATATTTGTCGATATCGGATGCAATTTTCCGCGCACATTTGTGTGCGTTGCACAGCACCGAACAACGATACTCATGCCCGCACTGCCAGGAGGAAATTTGTAAAAAAGGCATGGTCATCGAAAATATCATCCATCATTTGCGCCTCCACGGACCATTGATCTATCAGTGTCAGGAATGTGAATATATGCACCACAAGAAACACCTCGCCGAGAGACATATTCGTGAGAAACATGCAACACTTAAAGTCAATATGATCACTCACGACAGAGAAACAGGACCAGATGTAATTAAAACGGTGACTCTAAAAATCGGAAAGAAATACAGAGTTGGCGTCGAGATGACTTCATCAGCAAATCAGCAGCAGGGAATGGCAGGAACAAGCATTGATTTGTCAGGTTTCTTCAACGGCTCGGGAACTGCAGCAAGCAGCAATCAAAATCCAAAAAATAAATGGGAATGCGCCATCTGCAAGCATCGCACGATAACATGGAACAAAATGGTATCCCATGCAAACACTCAGCACAATTCCAAAAATCAGTATCAATGTGTGCACTGCTCGTTCGGTTCGTCGACTCTTGCCAATGTTATGTACCACATTGGCACGGATCATCCGACCAAGAAACGCGCAGCCAATTGTATTTTCCAAAAGATCAATGAATCCGAGCAGGAGAAGGCAGCAGACACGCGCCCACTTTGGTCTCGTGATGATCCGACACGTGTTAGACATATCCGCGGAATTCTAATGGAAAACGAAGACGAAGCTGAGGCAAATCAACAAAATCTTGTGCTAGACGACGATGATGATGACGAAGAAGACGACGACAATGCGCAAGAAGACCAGGAGGAATTCATCAACATCGAGCAAGATGAAGTTCTAAACAGAAAGGAATTTTTCAAATTATTCACAGTAGGCTGCTATTACTGCGAATTCAAGTGTAAGGATATTGCCCAGCTGCAAACTCACATGACGATATTTCAATCTCAGAAGGGACTAACCACAGATGAGCAACGAAAACACTCAGGACCATTCTATTTCCGTTTACATTCCAATTTGAAATGCGTCCATTGCTCGTTTGTTGGCAGTCACTTTGATATGCAAGTGCACCTTCAAAATGTCCACAAATGGAGACATTCGTATGCAGCAACAGATCCAGAAAAGCCAGACAATTGCGGCTATTGCCCGTATGAATTCCTTAATATTGATATGCTGACCAAGCATCATAATCGTGTGGAACATAAGCCAACCGATTTGAAACAACTTAGTCCACCAAACTTGAAGACGGCGCTAGGTTTGGGCAGAGCTCAAACTTATATGCGATGCAACATTTGTGGCCAAATGTGTGCTGACAAGTGTAAGATGCTGGAACACAAACGTGACAAACACCATGACACCACCACCACCACCACCACCCAGCCTAACAAAGAGGGCGGCGACGACAATTCTTTTCACTATAAGGAGATTAGCGGAGCGATTTTCTATCGTTGTGCCATCTGCCAGTTTACGTCAACAGATGAACTGGTGACGCTGCGGCACATGATCGACCATTATGGACGATTCAAGAGATGCCAATTTTGTGCCGATCAACAGCCAAACTTTGATAGTTACATGCAGCATTGCTATACTGAGCATCGCAATGAAATTACACGATTCTCGGTCATATACACCCTAGAGCAAATAACGAAATTCTTGGGACAAATGTTTGTGATGTTCCCCAATGGACTGAATGTCAATAAGAAGAATCTTTGGCAAACCCAGTACGGATCGGAAAATCACATTAAAACCGTCTACCGGGAGATTTGCAAGACATCGCAGGAGCCGCCAATTCCAAGACTTTCCATTGCCAGATTGGTAGCTAGAAAATCCATTGAGTTGTGTGCTTCTGATTCTGAATCGGCGGCGGCCGCCACACCAACAACAAAGAGCAGCAATCGACCAGCAGCAGCAATACTGTCAGCGAGACCCATAGCAAAGAGAAGGAGTACATTCGCTCCTGACGGCAGGGAGCCGACATTCAGAGACGAGCTATCATCATCGGATAGGTTGAACAACGACGAGAATTGCATTGCTTTTTTGTCGAACAGCAAAAAGAGGAAACAGTCCGATGAAATTTTGGCAATTCCACCACCACCTTTGTTCGCCAACAGCTGTAGCAGTGTTCCTGAGGCTTCTTCACAAGAGAAACAAAATCGAAATGATAACTCAACGGAATCAAGTAAAGAGAATAATGGAGATGATGATGAAGAAGATGCAACCACAGAAGAACTCCAGCCCTATTCATTCTACGGCAAGAGACCGCAGAAATTGGATTTATCTAAAATTCAGACAAAAATCGCAATTGGTGGCAAATATGCTCAAGTCTCTTGCAGTAAATTCGCTTTGCTTTTTAAGATCAATACACGCGTTCTTGTCGAACGAATAGATATCGCAAAATATACACAGAATTATAAGAAAAACTCAAGACCCTGTCCAGCAAGCAGGAAATTCAAGTATCCATAATGTGATGTGTTATAAGAGAGGAGAGATTCTTTCATTTCGGAAAGGTGTAAGCAAGTGTATGACAAAAATCGTAATTGGTGGCAAATATGCTCAAGTCTCATGCACGCGTTCCTGTCGAACGAATCGATATCGCAAAATATACACAGAATTATAAGAAAAACTCCAGACCCTGTCGTCCAGCAAGCAGGAAATTCAAATATCCATAATGTGATGTATTGTAAGAAAGGAGATATTCTCGGGAAGGTGTCCAATAAGCTCCAAAAGTTGTTTAAAAGGCAAAACTGTTTTATAAAATCCTACATGCATTTCAAATTCTTCCAAAAAATTTGTTAAGGCTGTTATTTGAAATGTGGTACGCATAAAAAAATCGCTTAGACCGTGTTTCCATTGTGATAAAGGTACCGAACCGAAAGTGTACTGGCGTCATTTTCGAATTCTTTGTTCCTACTGAATTGATCGATCAGTCATCAACAATTGAGCTGAAAGTTTTCTCGTCGAACGCGTTCGACTTTGGTTGACCGCTTCGAGACACTGCTACGATGTCCCCTCTCTTTCGAAATCCGAAATAGCAGTTCTTATCTGCATAATTGATGGCTCACCGGTTTCATAAGCTGTATTGCTTTGGTAAAGCTAAGCTGGTTTTAATTCTCTTTAATTCTCAAAGCAACAGCTTTTGGTTTTACCGCCTTACGGTGAGCACCATAACTATAAAATGGCTTTAATTTCTTAATCCTAAAATTTTTTTGGATTTATTTTCGGCTTTATGCTTATGCGATTGTTGTTGAAAGCCAAGCCAAAGCAATACAGCTATATTCACGATGAACCAATATTTTGGACTCCAAAGGATTTTTCTTTCTCATAATAATATTTTTTCTCATTTCTAAATCCATTTTGAGCGTGGAACGAAATTTTAATTTTTGTTTACTGTTTTATATCCTGTCAAAAATTCGAACTGACGAAAATTCGAACTGTCAAATATTCGAATTGTCAAAATTTTGAATTTTGAAAATTCGGTTTTGGAGTGAAGTTATCGCCGTTTACTTTCGTGTACGATTTTTCTTTCTCATAATAATATTTTTTCTCATTTCTAAATCCATTTTGAGCGTGGAACGAAATTTTAATTTTTGTTTACTGTTTTATATCCTGTCAAAAATTCGAACTGACGAAAATTCGAACTGTCAAATATTCGAATTGTCAAAATTTTGAATTTTGAAAATTCGGTTTTGGAGTGAAGTTATCGCCGTTTACTTTCGTGTACGATAAATGCCGCACCCGGTAGTATAATAGTATTTTTATTTGCTAGCTATTATACTTTGGATAGCTGGTTTAATATAATAATGAAATAAACTTATATAATATTATATTTACTAATATTCGCTATGACAATGGAAATACGGTGTCAAATCGATCGACAAAGGATGGTTGAGACCCCTTGGTGGCAGACTTATCATTATTATCTCATAAAGCACACAAGCTACAGCCATTCCTATATCTCTCATTTAGAGTAAGTGTCCCTTGTGATTCCATGTTATAAAGACTTGTCAGATAGATCATTTTATGGCTGTTTGCCATAAGTTTACGGTGGGGAAATAAAATCTCTTATTTTTATTATTACGTATTATTACGTTAAAGTTAATAGTTTGTAAGTTCTCATTTATTACTTAATAAAATTAAATACACAAAAATGAATGTAGAAATATAACTGATAATAAGTTTAGAAATTAATTTATTGTCATTGTCAATTGAAGTAAAATTTATGTTTAAAGGATTTTTCTTTTTTTTTTGAATTTTTTGTAAAAATATTATTTTCTCTTACAAAAGCTTAAGTTAATAATAGAAAAACAATCATTTATATATATATATATATATAGTTTTGAAATTATTGTTTTTTTTTTAATATAAGGCATTTTTTCGGGCGAGCCTGCAGGTGCAGGAATCTTCCAAAGATACAAATGGCCCGTTACATTGGTTATCATAATCATTTTTGTTTCTAGAACCGGGATCCGGTCCTGGCCTCCTGAAAAAATCATTCCACCGGTCCGGTTTTGAACCGATGTCATCCAGTTCTGCATCCCTAAACTCTGGGTGCCTGCGTCATCCTTCCAGCATAGGCTTGGCCGGCCTCGCTGTCGTGTTCCATAAATCCCTACCGCAAAGGACTTTCAGAGCTGGATCCTTAAGCCTACTTAGCTTAATTCTCTTCACAATGTAGACATCGCGGTAACGCTAGTAGATCTCATCATTATAGAGTCTCGGGAATCGTCCTTCCTCAAATACGGAGCCAACAATTCTCCGTAAGACTTTTCTCTCGAATGCGGCTAAGAGGGGCTATCCTTGACGGATGGAGGAGGAAATCTTATACAACAACGTTACACCATGTCGTGATATCTCCTTTCTTATGTATGGGGCACATGATGCCTCTTCGCCAGTCTGCTGGCATCGCTTCATTCCCCATACTTGCAGTATTATATCATGAATTGCTTAGTGTATTGCGGCACATCCGCATCTGATCCCGGGAACTTATTATTTTTGAGCCGAATTATCGTTCTACTAACTTCGACTATACTTGGTGGCGACAGCATAGTGTGGTCTTAGGTCATTGGTGGAGCCTCCAATTCCTCAGTTAGCTGGCAATTTAGCAACTCATGAAAGTGCTCTTCCCGTCGCTCTAAGTTTCTTTTAAGTCACTCTCTTTGTATTTGCGGTATGTGCAACACTGTATATTGTGTCGTACCGCGGACTCTGGTAGAATTTCCGCGCCTGGTACGGTCCTTGCTCCCTGCACTGTTCTAGTTCACGGACGAGATTCTTCTCCCAGGCTGCTTTCCTTTGCCGGCTGTTTTTTCATATCTTCTTAGCTCTTTTTATTCATTCTTGCTTGGCCGCGGTCTATGAGATTGTTGCATTACTCGGTTCGCATCATTCATACGTTAGCTAGCTAGCTTTAGTTTCCTTAATCCTGAACATTTTTTGGAACTTCGGCTTCATGTCGCTTTATCACCGCCTTACGGTGAGCGCTATAACTATAAAATGGCTTTAGTCTTAAATCCTAAAAATTTTTTGGATTTATTTTCGGCTTTATGCTTATGCGATTGTTGTTGTAAGACAAACTGGATTAGCCAAAGCAACGCAGTAGTTATCATATCAGTCAGGTTCGATAGTCTGTCAGCCGCTTAAGATGGAGTCAGCGGTACTAATGACAGTATTCTCTAGCTGACTCTCCCTGCATTTGAGGCGAGTCCTATCGCTTGACCGTAGTTATTTCTAACCCCTTCGCTGCGAAGGGCAGAGTGTTGACTCGAATCTGATTCGCGGATGCAGTCTTTCGTGATCATCTAATCCTTACGTCCGTAGCGTCATCAGGTGGCGGTCTGTCAACATAAAGGTCTATCTTCCACAAGTAAAGTGAGTGTTTTCTTTATTCATTCTGAATATTCCGAATATGACATAAAACGTTCTTTTATTTCATGTGGAATATTCTTTGCTCACGTGATGATAATATATTCCTTCTGTAGAATGAATATAAATTGATGAATACATTCTGACATACGTGACATTTGTGATTTGTCTCATCGCATTAAATCGTATTACGACGTTCGTAAAGGTGCGGTTTCACGCTGACGCTTGATGTTAGTTTTCAGGGTCAAATGCGGTCATATGGTAAAATTTCAACATGAACGCCATCTCGAAAAAATGTAGCTAAACATTGGGCGTGTTTTTTTTAATGTCGGAGTAATCGGAGATATTAGAAACCGATAACTTTTTTCTCTTATCAGATGTCAGATCAAAAAAATTATCTGCTGTGTTTTTTTAGTACCAGAGAAAAGTATTATTTTTCACCTGAATGCTCCCTAAGAGCGTCGCTACAAAGGCATGGGAATGAAAGTCATGCCAATGAACATAGGGGCTACACTTAGCGAATCATTTGTTTGTGTATGTTTGTCAATTTGTTGTTGTTTTGCCGTATAGAACGTTCATGCTTGCGCCGAAAGTCATCTTTTGTAGTTGACTTTCGGTGGATTCTCGATGAAATCAAGCTTTCCCTTTCCAACTCACTAAAAACCTACCCGTTTCACTGGACATGACTTTCATTACTATGCCCTGTAATAGTATATATAAAAACAAACAACTACAGCTGTCAAATATTTTTTTTCAGAGTAAAAATATCATCTCCGAGATCGAAGTGTAAAAAAAAACGATTCAGAGAAATAAATTTTTCTCTGAGAATGAAACAAACACATATCTGAATTTCGACAGTTAAATTATCTCTCCAATTACTCTGAAATCAAAAAAACAGCTATTGTTTAGGATTTATAACGCGTATTGGACAGTTCGAATAAAGGTGCGATTTCATGCTGACGCTTGACGCTGATTTTCAGCGTTGTTCACCCTTACATTTGGCGCCGCATTTTATCCAGATGGCAGTTCTGTCGAATAATACTACGTGACGCACTTTTCGCTGCGTCACCTGTCAAATTGTTTGTTTATTTGCTTGAAAAAAATTCGCCAGGAGGAGTTGTTATACTCCAAATCTATACCTATATTCTACTTGTTTCGGTGTGAAATCTGCGGTAAAATAAGCCAGCCAGCTCCGTAGTAAATGCCCTATTAGTTTACCGAAAAAATGTAAAGATTTTTTTATTTTTCACACAAAATTTTCAATACAAAGACTGCAAGTCGTTTTCTGTTATGTCCTGCAAAACTTTAAAAGTTATTTAAAATTTAAGTCAGTTTGCAAAGTTTAATGTACATATATACATTTTATAAATTTACTATAAATATGTGGGCTCCGTGGAAAGCGCAAGGCTACAGAGTAGGGGTTTATGGTTCGCAGTAACACCAAGTATTTTTCACGGTGTCCCACCTCTCGCGAATGGGTGACAAACGTCCTGAGAGTAATAACTTGTCACGAAAAGCTTTTCAACTAGCAGTTCGGATCCGGCCTTAAATTGTAGGTCGCTTTCATTTGTGTCTAAAAATATACATGTACAACACAAATGGTCGCGAGAAGCTAGGCCTTCGACCGCAACGGTCTGTCGCGCCGAATATTATTTACTATAAATATAAAAACTTTTTTATTTGTACTAAGTATTCAGGGTAGACAAAGAATTGAGAGTTATTTTCATAATTTATTCGTGTTTTTACAGGTAATTTTTAAGTAAGTAATAATATGTAAATATTAAAGTTTAATAATTAATTTAGTATAAGTTCATTACTTAATTTTTTTTAAATAAATAAATAAAAGAATAAAATATATGCTGTTAATTCTAAGAAAATGGCAGCCATCAAAAACCCATAAAACAGTTTGTTTTTTTATCTTAACATTTAATGTAATGTAATGATGTAAGATATTAAAGGGGAGTTTCTCAGTTTACCATATGGATAGTTGTGAATCAGTTTAGAGGATGGGAAAACCCTTTCGTCCTAAAACTGCCCATATGAATAAAAAAAAGATGAGTGTGTAACCTTTAAGCGCGGTTGAAGTGAAACTTCTATGGCGTTGTGGCCGATATTACGATCAAATTAATAAAAAAAATAAGAAAAGTATAACTTACAAGTCTTATAGTAGCATCTTAGTCCTACATACCGAATTACATACGAATCGCTTGAGAAATGGCTTAGTTCCCAAAATTCCAGACCCTATTGGCCATATCCCAGAATTGATAAAGTAGTTTCACTTACAATAAAATATTGACTCAAAAATTGAGTATCGAAAATAACGCGTGTCAATAATATCATATAAAATGAACAGAAATTAAATTCAATTACGTTTTAGAATTTATGTATTTTTCCATTTATTATTATTCTTCCATAAATTCGATAAAGAATTAAAATTCAATTAAACTCAAAATTATATTAAAGAAGCGCTAATTCGACAAAAATATTGCGGTCGTCGATTAAACTAAAACATTCACATCGAGTAATGTCATATTTTTTGTGAATTCGCTCACATTTAAATTTTCTATTAAATGTTAGATGTCGCGTAAACCTCAAAGATAAGGTAGTAAGGCCACAGATTTTTATGTTCGTTGAACGAATTTTTAGGAAAAAGGCAGTTCAACGCTGATTTAGTATTTAGTTACTGTCATGAGAGTCATTGGGGCATCTATTTCACATGTGCAGATAAGGCCTATCCCAAGAGAGGCAGCAGCGCATCTACATCAACTGCAGATTTAGTCTATTCCATGGCAGTTCAATGCTGAGTGCCTCTTTCCCGGATCCTGGATGTGGGTTGTAAAGAAGGGTGATGTATTTCTAATAACGAAACACAAAGACACGGGCAGCGCCGTTGTCCATCCTACAGGGGCCTATGTGCCCGTGAATTCCTCCACCAATCGAAATGTATCTAGGAGAAGGTAGTTCAACGCTGGGTTAGTTCCAGTCATAAGAGTCATTGGCGCATCTATTTCACATATGCAGATAACGCCTATCCCAAGAGAGTCAGCAGCGCATCTACATCATCTGCAGAGTTCAATGCTGAGTACCCCTCTTCCACATTTCGGCTGGGAGAATCAGGAATATACGGACGCCACTCCTGCATTTAACCAAGCTAAGCAATCGAAAATTGGTGGATTTCTCTACAGATTTTTATAGTCGTTGACTTTTTATCATCGAACGAGTGTTGTGGAAAGTTATCTTCGATTATCGAAAATTTAATCGTTGATTGACTTCCGACGGTTTAAACCGATGAGTTTTTCCGGGTCCTGGATGTGTGTTGCTAAGGGCAATGCATTCCCAGTAGGGAAATTCATATACCTTATCATCGACGTTGCCATCCTGAGCCTATGTGTTCGTAAATCCCCTCCACCAATCCTAATGTTACATGGAGAACATTTTGGATGGAAGAATCGGGAGTGTATGAACGCAAAACCTTCTCTGTAGAAAGCCCAACTGTTCCGATCGTACACAGATACATGCTTAGATTCATCCAAAACGTATTTGTATTAGTAATCAACTAAAGAGCAAAATCCATATAAAATTTTTCTGTTTCCCACTACCACATCTAACGTTTCTCGCTCTTTGCAACTGCTTATTTTTTGTACACTGTATTCACATCCCACAAACACACATGCGTTTTGGATTGGTTTACAGCATTAGTATGCGTAGAGTTGGGCTTTCTATAGAGAAGGTTTTGTATGAACGGCACACCTGCAACTAATCTACGAATATTGGCACCAAGTGATTGTAAGTTTTTTTAGGTCTAGAATCGTGGTAGCCATTTTTTTGTGCAGTTCAGGTCGATACATGAAATTAACCATGTACTGACGTACATGTACGTACGTATGTACATGTCAACAGGTCAGCAATTCTGGCACTGAGTGAAACTCAGGTAGTTGATAATTCTGATAATCGCCACGTTTTTTTTTTTACTTTTTACAGAATTCAAATGCGGACGCGTTGATCATTGATAAAAAGTTATATTAGAACCGTTCGATGAGTGACATCTGACATCGAGAGTAATGTCCTTTTTTTCCTTTTAGAAATCTGCGCTAGAGCTCAGATTTTTTTCAACCAAACACGAAAGGGGAATCTTTCTGGTTACATTGTTTGGTTGCATATGTTGTTGTAGTTAATGAAAAGAGGGGTTAATCTCGGAAAATATACAGATCTGTTTTCGCTCTACGGTAGATTGTTTTTTTTATGGGAAATTAAAAACTTGACAGCCAAAATCACTCTGCGTCAGATTTAAAAGAAAAACTACGATATAAGTATTGCTTACAAAAGGCAATAACAAAACGGACTTCAGTACCGGACTGTACGTTGTAATCTGTTCCCGTATTCATTTGAGACAACCCAACCGGCCATTTTTATATATTAAGATAAAATGTAGCTTTAAAAACTATATATCTTAATCTCTATACTTTAGTTCAAGTTAAATGTACACGCATAAAAATTAAATAAATTTAAATAAAAATAAAACATTGCATTTTCAGTAATTGTTTGTAAACGTTGTCACGCTCAAAACCCTCGCGGTCCTGTCTACCATTTCTTTTTTTTATTATTTTTGGGGAAAATTAATTTTTTGCTTGATATTTGATTCACAGTTTGTTTCTTTTCAAAACATTTATTGAAAATAGGGGTGTTTATCTCATAAAAACGGATAACATTTCAATGACACGAATATTGACAACAAAATCAATCCTCAATGGCAGCTCGTATTGTGTTATCAGCGACAGCAGTCAAATGTCATTTGATTCCAATTGACAATACTACGTCACAATCGCAAGTAGCACAAAAACAACACGAAGAGACGAACGGCATATAACCATATTGGCATATTCGACAATCCAAACCCGATCCTATCCGGCAAAGGAGGACCAAAGTGCAACGGCAACCGCAAAAATTGCCCATACAGTACGAAAATATTGCAATTTTCCTTTTGTTTTTATTTCAAGTGCGTATAGTCGAACATAATTATTTTTTCAATTTTATTTAATTTCTGCAATTTAGGTGAATGTAATTGAATGAAGGTAACATAAATTTCTTTAGCAAATTTCCATTTATAAGAAAACTGTGATGTGTGGAATTGTGTTTCATTAATGACGCAAACAGAAAGGAACTGCGAGCTTATTTCAACGTGAATAAATTCGAATTTAACAAAAATAGAAACTGCGTATGTGAAGCATTTGTTACTTGAATTTTTATCCAAATTGAATTGAACGATTTTACCTGAGGATTTCCTCTCCATTTAATTTTCTGATCTTTTAACCTTGGACGAGGGCAAAAGAGGAAGATTAACACAACATACATACCCCAGAAACAAGTGGATAACTCTTTTGCATATAATGGTAGTACTGGAAAGTATCACATTCTTGTAATACAAAGTATGACATTCGGTCAAGGATTTTCTCGAATAACGAGGCACAGATTGGAGAAGCAGGAAACATCATTACACAGACACAGTGTGTGCAAACGTGGCATCTCTTGTTAGATTTTTGAAAAATAAGGAACACAAATTAATTTTTTATATATATAGATTATAGTATGTACGTACAAAAGACTGTAACAGTGCAGCACACAGTCATTATGATGCCACTTGGCTCGACCGGTTTTTCGTCGACTTTAGTTAGAAAATTGGTCGCCACGAAGGCCCCTTTATTAAAACGGGATAATATATAGCCTTTGTTCACCCTGAAAGTCAATTCTAAATATTGGTGAAAGAATTTTTAAAATCAGATGACTAGTTTCGAAGATTACCTCCTACACACAGGCAATCATTACCTCTTTATAATACGTTTGTCCCTACTCGTTCAATAATTTTTAGTTTTATTATTTCTATTGCTAAGTAAACAATCCACCAAAACTCTTCATTTTATTCCAACAGAAAAGAAACTTGAATATATATTGAAATCAAAATAAAGCTCACCCAAAGGCTAAAAAATGATCAAAATACGAAATATTTGTAATTTAATAAATTCCACCGCATTACGGTAAGTAGTTGATAATCCTTTTTTCAATATTACTACTTTCCTTTACCTTTACCTTCACCAGCGGAATATCTACCTCTCAACAGTTGGATCGCAGCGATTCCGAATCATGGCTCAGTAAATTGCTTGTTCGAAAAATCGAACCAACAAAGGAGCCCCACAGTCGTATGCTTAGCGATAAGGAAATAATTTATGCATTGCATACGCACAACGTTCGGCCAGACTCGATGGTAGACTATTTGGCCAACTAGTACGTGTGTGTCGATGGTTTATGTTGTAATGAGGAAAATTGTTTTCATTCATTCATTCTATCTTCTGTACAGCAAAACAACTGTTGACCTCATTAATGCCAAGAAGGGAAATCTTTCGTGCAATTTAGTAGCATCATGGTCTGTTCAAGTTGGTGACATGGATCAATGTTTACATTTATGGAAATACACCGGAGGGTTTGAGAAAATCGATCAAGCCAAGGAGGATTTATGGAATGATGTGGTGGGTAGTACAAAGCAGATTAAATGTATACGTTGACTTTGTGGCAAAATAAGTTGACTTTCACTTTTCCAGGACTACTTAGGACTGATGCAAGAACGTGCAAAATTCCTCCGTTCACGTCATTTGCAATACTTGCTCGCATTTAGTTATTGGCCACAGATTGAAAATCGTACTGGCAAAAATATTTACGAAATGCGGTTCGTTTGGCGTTTTTTAAGTAAATTCAATTAATATCCTAATTCATTAACTCTCCTCATTGCAGTTCGTATCGCTTGAAGCCCGGTACAATGATTGAATGGGGCAACAATTGGGCACGTGCTATTAACTTTCGCCAGAACAATAACGAAGCGTTTGCTGGTTTCTTCTCGCAAATCGGGCGTCTCTATAATGTCCATCATATTTGGTGTAAGTTTATGTCTTAAATTTATTTGAATAAATATTAATTTATCATTTTATTACACTTTGAAGGTTACAAGTCACTGCGGGAGCGCAAGGAAACCCGTGAGGCGGCCTGGCGATCGCCAGGATGGGATGAATGTGTCGCCTACACTGTTCCATTGATTCGCGAGATGCATTGTCGTATCTTGGCGCCAACTGAGTTTTCGCCAACGCAGTAGGTTTTTTTTTTGTTGACTGTTATTCCACATTTTGATTATGAAAGTGTATTTTTATTGTATTTATTCGAGAGATTTAAGCACAAAGTTGAAATGTTAAGCACTAAATTTTATTTTATTATATGAAATTGTTTAAAAATCTATCTAATCTTTGACAGAAAATGTGTATCCAACTATTGAACACACAGCATTTAATATTAAACCTCAGAGCATTTAAAAAAGTAAATCATATTTTAATTGAAATTGACTTAGCACATATGTATATTCATATATATATATATTATACAGTTGAAATTTTGATGAAAAGTGATTTATTGATCTAAATAAGCGAAATGGCTAACAAAAGTCCAATATGATCTTGTTTAGTATGTAAGATTGAAAAAAATGAACAAATATTTTGATGAATAAACAACCAATTTATTGATTACAATTAATATTTTTGCAATTTCTTGGTATTGCTGTTGCATCCATGCATTCGCATGGAAAATAGTAACAGACCCTTTTAAAGGTGGTTGGTATTATTATTGTTGTAATATTTAAAGTGCCTTTCCTATGAGAGCAGCAGTAAGCAACTGTGTAAAAGCAACAACAGCAAAAATACTCTGTCAGAAGTGGGATTCGAACCCACGCCCACAATGTGGACTGCGACCTGAACGCAGCGCCTTAGACCACTCGGCCATCCTGACTTAATAATGTTGTCATTAGAAATGACAGTGGGACAATAACAACCATTCTGGGGGGTTCATGTGGATGCTTTGTTTTTTTTTCATCTATATAAGTAAAAATTAAATACTATTCGTTGGTAAGCGTATCACTTGAGGACGGCTGGACCGATAGTTTGAATAAAGTATCGGCGGAAAGTTGCCTGGAAAATTGGAAATGCAATTTTGGAGCCAAACCCCATACATATGAATTAAATTCCAAAATTGGCCTAATTTAAGTCTATCTATACAATCTTCATTCTTCAAAGAGGGTGAAGTATAAATTACAACGTTTTTTAAACCCTAAAAAAATTGGAAAAGTTGCCCTTGAACGAATTCGATGTTAAATGTCTTCTGACATGTCATCCTTGTACTTGTTCCAAAGTTCATAAATGATAGCAAATAAAGTGCATAATCTGACTTGGAGACGCAGAAATAATTGCTTCAGCGATTGTCATGTCTCAATGAGTATCGTTTTCAAGTAAATTGAGCTGTTGACATGCAGCACGAAATGTTGGGCACACTAAACAGTTCGAAGTGATTCAAATGATGTCAGCCCAAGAACATTCACCAGCAACAACTGCACGTAAAAGCATTCGTCATTCTTGGGATGAACTGTGTAAATGCTACCAAGAGCATCAGTAGAACCGGATGATCAGGAACCAAATCGCCTTACTTCCGATGTTGATATTCTTCGATGAAGCGTTTCAAGTGTAATAACGTGGCATCTCAGAGTAGAGCAAGGTTCGTGCAAACGCATAACTTTGGCAAATCTAAAAGAAACTGGTCAAGTTGTCGCTGGGGGTGTTTCAGCACATTGAGCGTTGAAATAAACTCGTTGACCATTCTACAGATGCACCACCAAATGTACAACAGTGGGTGGACGTTCATGAATGGGGAATGAGAAAAGAATATACGCCAGTAGATAGCCTCATTGCAACTCACATGTATTTATGTATATATAAGAAGATTAGTTATATCATATTACACAAACAGTCTTGTGAAGTAAATTTTGTTGTATTTCTTGATTGTTGGCTATAGAAATTGTAAATATCAGCTAGATGATGGTAAGGGAAGGTGACGGTTTATGTGTGCGGGTAGATAGGCTGACTGAGGATAGTGAACTAAGTAGGGCAAAAATTCAAAAATAGAATACATACAAACCATAGGTCCTTTGAGAGTAAACAATTAAAGTAAAAAAGAACTATTTATTATTGTCAGAAGTGGGATTCGAACCCACGCCCACAGTGTGGACTGCGACCTGAACGCAGCGCCTTAGACCACTCGGCCATCCTGACTTGTTGAATGCGTCGTGTCAGAAAGCACATTTATACTACTGAGGCTGGTGTAGCAATAAAATTACGTAAAAACTTCTAAGCTTTCTATTAAACAAAAATAAATACATTTTTACGAGGGCGGGCTGAAATGAAAATACAAGATTTTTCAGTAAAATTCAATTAATTTCTCAACAAAGTCTCCTTTTAGATTAATACACTTCGTTCAACTATGTTACAAATTTTCAATACCCTCCGAATAATACGTTTTTTAAAAAAACCCTCTGTTTCACTGATGACTTCCTCATTCGACGCAAATCTCTTACCACCGATCCATTTCTTCTGGTTTGTAAATTAAGGGTGGGCAATATACTGGTTTGTTTTTAAATCATAGGCTATGGCAACTTTTTTCTGAACGATTTGCTCGATATTCTGACAGCTCGAAACAATAATGTTTTTGCTTGAGGAGCGTTTCGAAATATTGAAAACTTATTTTCAATGTCAGTGTTGTGTAGCTGAAAACGTGCTACACAACAGACAACAATTTCTTTTGAAAAGATATATGGGTCGAGAAAGAGCGCCAAGCGAAACCGCTGTGGTGAAATTAGTGAAGAAAATGTCTGCGAAAGGTTTGCTATTGAATAACAGAAGTGGTCCTTGCGCTTGGACAGGCCGCACGACCGAGAAATTTACGACTGTGGCCTATAGTGTAGGACAGAATCCATCGACCTCAACTCGACGCCAATCGCAGCAACTGGCCATTAGTCGCACCAGCCTAAGCAGAATACTGCAGATTATTCGCTTACAAGGTCCTGCTGACTCAAGAGTTGAAAGCAAATGACCATCCACTTCGATATCAGTTCTCTGCGTGGGCCATAGACCAGCTTGATAATGACGTCGATTTTGGTCGAAAAATCATCTTTTCAGACGGTGTGCATCATTTCCAACTCGGCGGCTATGTAAACAAGCAGAACTGCCAGATTTGGGGTTGGGAACAGCCACATGTAATCGTACAAAAGCTAATGCATCCACCATGAGCGACAGTTTTGTTTGAATTTGGAGTGATGGCCCATTTTTCTTCGAAATGCCGTTACCGTCAATGGCGACTTCAGAAGACTATATGTGTGTCGGCAGAAGTTGCCTACGACTTAGCTATGTTCCCTGCAGCTGGAGAAGAGTACGAATGGTGTTCATACCCAAAGAAGACAGAAGAGGTCATAAGTCGGCGAAAGATTTTAGACCACTTTGTTTATCGTCGTTTCTGCTAAGAACGCTGTAGCGAATCTTAGACTACCATACACAACTACCAGTATGCTTACCTTTAAGGCAGGTCCACAGAGACAGCCCTTCACGAGGTAGTACGCACAATTGAACATTCCAACTCGAGAGAGCTGGTAACTCTATTCACCGTTGGATCCAAGATGAGTAATGAAGTCGGTGCTGGAGTTTACTATGAAAACCTTAACCGTTTAAGGTTCTACTAGCCAGTATCTGCTATTATCTTCCAGGCGGAGATCTTAGAGATAAGAGAGGCATGCATAGCCCTATCTCACCATACTGCAATAGCGGACAAGGTCAGCATATGTGTAGACAGCCAATCTGCTATTAAAGCCAATTCTAAGCTCGTCAGGCAGTGCCAGGCCGAACTGGCTTCTACAATATAGGGCGAATAGTAGCCAGATCTGAAGGAGTGAAGTACATCTTGCACCGTTTTTGGAACCTAAACATCTCCCAGCATTCTTGGCGATGGCGAATATGTGATCATTCCAACGAAGCTTGTTGACGAACATACCGAGTATTGCTAGTTTTCAGTTTCTTTGATGCAGGATTCATGGATAAAGTTTGGGGGTTTAAATTACACTTGAACGACAGAAGCAGAAGATCTTTGGCCTAATGACTTGATAGGTATTGGGGTCCTTTCGGTGCGTAAAACCAATCGTCGTGGAAAGGATCAATTTGTTGTTGATCTTAACGCTCGTTTTCTTTTTATATAAACAAGTATCTTATCAATGCGCGATATTAAATTCATTTTTGTAATAACACAAAAGTTGCTCGCTTTCAATGACTGTCATAAACAAACTAAAAAACGCAGCTGGAAGAATATTCGACAGAAATAGTATGTACGAAAGCCAAGATTGCTTTTATACTTGCCTAGGTTGATTACTTTTCAGCCCTCCCTCTTAAGTCAACAATAAATAGCTTCTCGTGTCAATTAAATAAAAATGCATGCAAATCAACGGAAGGAAACTCACCTTTCATTGTTACTTGCAGCTTACGTTATACCCTTGTGGAAGAAAATTATCAAGCAAAACTCAGCACTGTATCACTAGTATTTCCCATATTTTTATTCCCATTTGAACAAAATAAACACACACTTATCACATTCTAATCATAGCTTCTCCTCTAGAACACGCTTTACAATTGCCAAGATATGTTTCCTAGTCGCTTTGATGTTATTCTGCTGAAAGAAACGTCCTTCAAGGAAATTACATCCGTCGATTGCTTCTAGCTGCAAGGTCGGCGATTCGGACTCCAATAAATTCTTTAATATTTCATCGAATAGAATTAGGTTGTTGAAATTTAATAAACCGATATCCCGTCGCACAATGCCTTCAGTAATTTTCATTCCAATCAATAGAACAACTGAACAGTTCTCTTCTTTGGCAAACGTTTGTACAGCTTCTGCAGCGTTAGAGTTTTTCAAATATTCTTGAACGGACACCGGATAACCGGGCAAGGCGATTTTAATGTTTCCCGCATTATTAGTAATCATTTTCATATCTTTGTACAGCAATTGATGTGCTGTTAAGCTACTTACATCCTCTCGGGCTGCACAGAGTTCTCGGAAGATTTTCTCTCGATGTTCAAGTGCGTTTTCCACACCCAAAATCTTTTCAATGCTTTCCGCTACTTGAATATCTAATGCCGTGGTTCGACATGCATCTACTGAGAAGTTAACTGTGTCCATAACTATTGCACCATACAATAATCGGAGTATAAATCGAAATTCCCCAATGTCCTCTGTTTCACGCAGCAGAATTAAATTTCCAATTAGAGTAGCACATGAACCGACTTGTTCGATTGTCTTTTTGCATGAAGCGGGCAACTGAGATGTATCATCAA
Source organism: Nephrocerus scutellatus (assembly GCA_947095585.1). Classification (NCBI taxonomy): domain Eukaryota; kingdom Metazoa; phylum Arthropoda; class Insecta; order Diptera; family Pipunculidae; genus Nephrocerus; species Nephrocerus scutellatus. The sequence goes on from OX352763.1 coordinate 114,298,293, forward strand.
ATGGTCGATGATCGTATACCTCTACACAGCTGGTGGCATACGGTGAAACATGATGGTCCACAAGAATTATAGAACTTGATGAAATCTGCGATTCCTGCACTTCATCTTTAAAGATCAGGTCATCGGCTGTAATTGCGTTCTGGCGAAGAAAGTAAGAAACTTCCGTTTTCAGTGGAAAGTTCCGCTTTGGAATATTAAACAAAGGGAGAAACACTTCTCGTGCAGTGCCTTTTAATGTAGTTGAGTTACGCTGGCTGTAATAATATGCTAGAGCTAGCGATGAGACCGCCGAATCTAAGTCACAACTTTCATTTCCTAAAACGATGCCGATGGGTTCCTAAAAAAATATATAAATACAATTATCGCAATCTAATGAATTTCTAATATGATTCCACTTATACCGATAAATTTATTAACTTTCGAGTTTCTTTTAAGAAATTTAACATATTTTTGCGGCTTCCACATGTAAACAAAACTTAGCGCAGCGATGTATTTGACATCAAAGCTATGCAAATTCTTTTTGACGGTAACACTGCGTTACCAACTATGAATTTCATTTCATTCATTTTAGTGTGGTGAGTTTTTAAAAACTTTTATTTAACTTGACCCCATTTTGCCTGTATTTTCGACTACTTTATGGTACTTTTTAACCACCTTCCACACAGTCAAAAATAGCATTTTTTATATTCCGCAAGACATACTTACTTATGTCCTATATCCCCTTGTTAGTCCTAGGGTATCTAATACGACTACGTGCCATCGCGTACCGTTTGCAATGAGATCCAGCTCTCTCCAACTCTTCCCCAATCGTCGTGCCTCTTTCTCAACTGTTCTGCGCCATGTATTTGTCGGACGACCCGTTCTTCTACCATCTTGAGATAACGGATTCCGTTGCATTGCGTAGTTTGCTATGGAACTGTCGCCTTTTCGGAGTGTATGACCAATCCACTGCTACTTCCGTCGTTGGATGGTTGTGCCTATTAGTTCCTGACCCGTTCTCTGGTAAAAATGGTCTTTAGAGATACGGTTAAGCCAGAAAACCCTTAAGATGTTCCGTAGGCACCTATTTACGAACGTTTGTAATATTTTTGTGATCAGATTTAAAATTTGAACAGAACAGTCGCAGTTTGGTGTTTAAGCTGATCGTATTACTTCGCCATATCATGGACATCATTCCAAACATGGATTTTGCTTTGCCAATTCGATTGACAATGTCCTGTTCAGTTCCAAATTCTACTCTCTTTACCGGTTGTCCTGCAATGTTAAATTGATTTACTGAGTTAATGCCGAAATTGATGATTTTAGTTTTGGCAGTAATAATCTTCAAACCCACAACATTTGCCTCCCTTTCCACATTTGTTGTCATTTGGTGCAGCTCCATAATCCAGTGTGAGAGTAAACAAACGTCGTCAGCGTTGTCCAGATGTTTGAGTTGAGATGTAAGAGTTCAACGAATTCTGCACGAAAGCTGCACGAAGCACGTACATCACTAATCACCAACAAAAAAGTATTGGCGATAGAATGCAACCTGGGTATCTACAAGTAGCTTACGTTCTTCAATCCGCCTCCAGGTATCTTCGTGCCCTGCCTTGCCTGGCTTCTACCAACAATACTTTCCGCTCCAGATGTGAAAACATTTCTAACAGCTTTCCAATGTTCTCGGCTGGTTGTTGGCAGTGAGTGGCTGATTGCTTCAACTTTTTGCGATAAATTATCCCTTAATTGTTGGCGTACTGTGGGGATGTTTAGCCGATCGATGTTCCTAGGCATTCGGATTATAATGCGGGTCTTTTAACTGATGCAGTACGTAACTGTTTCGTACGTCTGAGAGACAGTTCCTAAAACGTCGCCCGAGACCGTGCTTCCCAATTACATTTCTGAGTCCTTCATTGTCGTTGCCTACTTAGGCATTCAAGTCCCCCATCACGATGAGGATAACTCCGTTCGGCGTTGCTTTGAATACAGCGCTTAGCTGATTTTAGAAGTTGTCCTTTTTATCCTCAGTCGAGGGGTTTGTTGGGGCATAACACTGTATGATCGTGACGCGCCGTATTCTACTCCGAAATCTGGCCGATAAGATCCTGCCAGAAAATTAGGCCTCTGCGTGCTGTTGGCCTTAGCAGCAGACCTACTTCAGATTTACGGGGACTGCCGGAGGGTTTGCCGGGGTAGAGTAGCACAGTGTTACACGTTGTGGATTGGTACTCTTCCGCGTCGAACCATCTTATTTCACTCACTGCTAGTATGTCCAAATTATATCGAAGAAACTCGTGTCCCAGTTGAATAAATCTCAAATTTTGAGGTCCTTCACTCCCTGAGTCAAGCAGCGTCCTCACATTTTAGTATCCAATCTTACTCCGGGTACAATAGCCAATTCGATACTTATCCGAGGAATTTTGTCGGTTTCAGCAGCGGCATTTTTCGGTACCGCAGGGTGCTAGCCCACGTTACCAAGACTAGAAACGCTAGACCGTTCGCACTTGCAATTTTAGCCTACATATATACGGTTTAATAGACACAGTTGCCCGGGGACCACCACTAGGAGGTAAAGCAAACACTACATCACGAACTTGATTGTTGCGCTACTGGCTCAAACCTTTTGAGCAGTCAGTAGTTTTCCGATCAATCGCGATGCAGATCCCAAACTCATGAGATGGATTGAAATTTTTTTTTTCGACTAAGTCCAAAATAAAACTTTTTTAGATTCCGCTTGCGACGTGTTTCGCGTGTGATGGTTGAAAATTGCGCCATTTTCTCTTTTTTTGAAATCCTTTTTAACCACCTTTCGCAAATTTTGCGAGTGTCTAAGTACAAAATAGCATTTTTATATTCCGCTTTTGACATGTGACGCGTATTGCATCTGGCGCTTGGGATGATGTAAATTCCGCCATTTTGGCGTTTTTTTGGGTCCTTTTTAACAACCTCTCGCAAGACCTAGAGGGCTATAATTTTGTGAGCAGCTCAATTTCAGGGGCCGTGTAACGAGTGTCGAAATTCACGTGTGGCGCGTGTGAAGCGTGGAAAAAAGAAAATACTTTAAAAAGGACCTATCTCAAAAACGGCTATTTTGGCGATTATTACCAAATAATAAAGGACTGTGTGGCGTGTGTCGATGTATACATAAAACTTTGTACCCGAAAAACGAAGTTTTTTTACATTTACTTGTTTCTATTTTTAAATTGTTTTTATATAAAAAAAAAACATAAAAAATAGCTAAATTATGTAAAAATTGTATAATAAACAATATTTTGGAAATTTAAATTATACAAATTCCGTGTTTACTTTAAAAATTTTACTGCAAAAAAATTTACAAATTTTATTTTTTATCCTATTTACCTTGATAATGGGTCAGCAAGACCGAAATATTGGCAAATATTAATATTATAATTTTAAAATACGATTAAATAAAAAATTTAATAATTTTTATATTTAGTTGTTCGTTTTCGTTTTTTCTGTTTTCTCTCTACTTTTGCATAATTATATTAAATTAATTCTACATCATCATTAAAAATCTCTGTTCAATTAGTTAGTTAAAACATATCATAGTTGCAATAGTATATTTTCTAAGTCTCTTAATTATATTCACTACCATATAAAATATAACAATAATAAACAATTTTAACCTTTGCAAACTGACGTCTACGTCTTGACATCTCAATTGTTCTTAAATAGTAAAATATCAAAATATATAAAAAATTAATTTAAAAAAAGACTATAGCGTGGCTAACACAGACATGGGAATGAAAGTCATTTCAAGCTAAACTGGAAATTTTTTAGAGAGTTGGAAAGAGAAAGCTTGATTCCACCGAGAATCCACCGAAAGTCAATTACAAAAAATGACTTTCGGCGCAAGCATGGACGTTCTATACGGCAAAACAACAAATTGACAAACACAAACATACAAACAAACATGTAGCCGCAACGTTCTTTGGCATGACTTTCATTCCCATGCCTGTGTAGCCGCGCTGTTAGAAGCACTTGTTTCTAACCTTGCCACAGTAATCCTTAATGGTCGACAGTTTATGCATTTAATCTGTCCGTTTCACTTGTCTATCAAAACTGACTTTATTTCTTTCAGCCTTTCAGAGGAGCTAATGAACAGCTGGCACCATGGAGGGATCTGGTCTTGCTTTTTTTGGAAGAGTGGCCGCTCGCAAATATGGATTGTCAATGTTTGGATTATTTAGAATTGCATTATTTGTAGATGAATTGGGTTTTATTTCTTGCTCTGGCTTAATTTCAGGCTCTGCCTTCTCTGGTTTTATTTCGCCATCGCCATCTTCATCGTTGCCACTTTCGTTTTCATTTTCATCTGACAAATAAATAAATATAAATAGGCATATAGGAAAAATAAACACAGTAACCTGTAGTACCTTTGCTGGGGGCATCTTCCGTTCGATTAGCTACCAAATAATGATACTCCAATTCTTCAAAATCGAAAACTTGATCGGTTGGATTCAGAGCAGCCAAGTAAGGTGGAAATGATGGTTTGCATGCAATTACTGCAAAAAGAAACCTACTTTTGTAAAAGCATTTATTGAGAATATCACCATGCTTACAAGGAAATATATTGTCCTCTGTATCGAATAAACTATGCGTCTCTGAGGTCTTTGAAAGAAATTTCGTTAAAGCCTTCTCTACATCGCGTTTTTGGTTTGCAGCTTTTTCCCGAATAGCTTCATACTCGGTGACTGGTTGCTTGTGTGTCTAAAGTACAAAATGTAAATAATTTGATTTTTAGAAATTTTTGAAATTCTAAACAAACCGGTGTTCTTATGTATGCATGTGGATCCGGTAAAACCGGCAAATAGTTTGGAATATGAGGTGGGTGTGAGCTCTTGGTTCCCGCTTGCAGTAAATTTAATTGTTTTTGTTGTGAGGATTGCTGTGGCATTGGAATAATTTGTCGATTTTCGCGCTTTCCAAATGTATCGATGCCTTGCAGGGAGATTCCCATGTTTATCAGTGCAACAACTATATCGCCCATCACAGGTATCGTACGTCCTGAAAGCTCGCAATAGCTACGCGCTGAACTGCCAATTTCTACAATTACTGAAAGATGAATACTCAATTGAGTAACCCAGCTTTACTAAGTTAAACAAATATTGCTTACAACTCTGAAGCATTTCCGTGAGTGTTTCCAGGCATTCCTTGTCGATGTTGTCGAAACCTTTTTCCACTAAAATGCCCGAAACAGCCATATTGAGAATTTTGCGACGTGGATTACCAGTCGGTTGTACCTCGGGTTTTTCCATTAATATTATATTTATTTAATTCAATGTATTGTTTTTATTTAGAGTAAATACGGCTCATAAACAATTATATTCTTTCCTACTGTTTCCTTTTGCAGTGAGGCCAGCAAGCAGCAAGCACAAAACGCAATACACCACTGACATTTTGACAAAGATGTCAACTAACGAAGATTATATAATATGGCTGTATATACTGTCAATTGATGTATAAAGGCGATTTCACATCTAAGTGTTTGCTATAAAAAGTGAAATTATAAGCGAATCTATAACTATTGCACGACGAATATTTAGAACACATATTATCTTATGATACTGAAGCAACAAGAAAATATGTTTCTCATATACGATTACATATGTTCTGAATTCGGGCAAATGTGCGTTTTACTGTTTTAAGATATTTTGACCGTTCATATCTTTTTTTATGGAAAATCTCAATTATATGTAATAAAATTAAAGTTGATCCACCTTCCGTTAAAATTGGATCACGCACATAAGAATACTCAATTTTTTAATAACTGAAAGGTATTTTTATTACCTTTTATATGATACCAATTAACATCCATCCATCCATAAACATCCATCAAACTAATTAAAAAAATGTATTTTTAAAAAAAGAACTAAAATTTTTGGAGGCCTCTCTCTCCTAAAGGAGGTGTCTTCCCCAAAAACAAGATTGCGGTTTTGAGTCTGCTCAATAAGGGCTTTTAATGTCCGAAAGCCCTAACCGCGTAAACCCTATAATGCATTTTTCTATATAACTCAATCATATGATATATCACTCAATTATATGAAAAGCCACATGAACCAGGTACAACTTGGTCAAACTTAAGTTTAAGCTGGCCCACGCCCATAAAAAAGTACTGCTGTGTAGAAGTAATTTTCACCTTCCATTTGATTCCAATATTTAAGCCCGCCCCTTTTGAACACGCCCATCCTGATCTTTAATGAGAAAGTAATTTTTGTGGTCTAACTCTATCGAGGGGGGTTGGATTGAACCCAGTTTTTTATAAGATTTTATAAGAACCACTTAGAAAAATGCATTTTTTTTAAAAAGAGCTCAAAACTTTGGAAGCCCCTCTCTCCAAAAGGGAGCATTTCCGCCAAACAAGATTGGTTTTCGGTTTTCGAGGTCTCCTCAATAAGAGCTTTCAGAAGGGGAATGCCCGAAAGCCCTAACCCACCGTATCGTAAAATGCACTTTAGCCTAAATACGTTGCCATGGGTGTATTTCAGTCATAGCTCCTTAATTTTACTAACGCAAGCAAATTATCTTAGACGTATTTTATTTTCTGAGGAATAAGGAATTAGAATTTGAAAACCAGCAAAACAGCAGTGTTTCGTATTCCAAAGAAGGAATATTTGTTGTTGTAATTCCTTATTCCTCGTCAAATAAAATACAGCTTTTATCGTAGCAATTTTGTTATTCACGTGGAAACAACGGGTTATGTTATGTTTTTGGTTTTACTCGTCACTTTCAACTCTTGTTTTTCTTGTTTTGCTATTTTCTTATTTGCTTGCATTCTGTTTGTAATCGCTAGCGCTAGCCTACGTCGTATGTTTGTTGTTTGGTGCTTATTGCAAGAAATTTTTTGCATAATTGTATTATCAAGATATCAAGTAACAAAAGTTCCAAGCGGCCGTAGTGACGCATTTACCTTCATCTCGCCAGAAAATAAGTGCAACATTTTTAATAATACGAGTGCGGTATATTCATAATCGCGAAATCAGTTGTATTCAGTGCAAGCGCCTACAATAACAGTTCTGCATCACACAATTTGGATCAATTTCGGAAAATGCTTCCGGACAATCCAAAAACTTTTGAATTCATAATGGTAAGAAAACATCGTCAGGCTCATTGCTTCTGATGGATATCGACCGTTTTCCGGAAGCAAGTGCATGTACGTAGAAAGTTTATTATTTGCTCTTTTTTTCTCTCGTTACCGCAATCAATTGCGCCAAAACAAGTACTGGAATGTGAGTTTTTATTGAATTTAACGTCTGTCTGAAGATTGAAGAAGGCTTTTGCTTTCTATTATGCGAATAAATTGATCTACTTCCGTCGTCGTCGATCGATCTAGCATCTAGGTCAAGCACAGATTTTGCAAAATTATTTAATGGATTCGTTGTGGTTGAATTTGCCAATAAGAAGAGCAGCGTAATATTTTCGTTGTCTAATTTTCAACGCGTCGTGCGTCTTAGTGTCTTACTGAGGTGAAGATTTTGTTTTGACTGGAAAATTAAAAACAAACAACAAAGACCAAGATATTTAATTGAAGCTATGATTTAGGAATGTTGTTCTTGTTGTAGCAGCTCTAGGTCTGTTTAAACTATTGCTGAGTTTACGATCGTTGGTCCATTATGTGAAACATTGGATTCCTTTCGGTGCGTAGGTGTGCTGGTTATCTACACTAACAAGAAAATAAGATAGGATAATAAAATTTAAAACCGCCGCCACTTTTTGCTCTAAAATGTATTTTTATTATTTTCTAGCTGATATACCAAGCGTCGCCCGGCACCTCTCTTCGGACACTCAACTGACCACCCACAAACTGACACCATATCACGCTGACTCCTCCAAACACTGACCTTACAAATGCACAACTGACCGCAAAACTGTAGCCTATGACCTCCGGGGCAATAAGCTGATAAAAATCAGTCTATTAGTTTCAAGATAAGCTGAAATAAGAGGCGTTGCTCGGCTTCCCCCACCTTACTGCGACCTATCGGGGAAAACTTTTGCGTTAAGAACACCTATGACACAGTTTTTCACTTCCAGCTCAAACCGAAGGAAAATGTTTGGTATGGCTTAAGCTAAAAAGAGGCTACTGGGAACCGTGTGCGGTGAGGTTACATAAGAAAAACCCTCTGTTGAAAACCGAAACAAATTTAGACGAGTAAGAAATAATTGCAATGCCTACCTTAGACGAGTCAGAGTCGACTATGACCAAAACCTGAGACAAAAAATACTTGAATATACCAAAGGAAGTAAGAATTTTTGGTCATTCGTGAAACGAATTAAAAATACTGCCTTGTCTTCAACTCCAACGCTCATTCACAATGACATCCCAACTATCCAACTCTACAGACAAAGCCAATCTGCTTGCTTTACATTTTGCAGCTAGCTCCATGCTACCAGATAGCTCGTTGTCGCCGCCTCTGTACTTTCAAGAGTCGAATCCTCTATGGGAATGATTTACATTCGTACTCGTCAACTAAGCTAGAGTATTAAATGATCTCAACATTCATAAATCTGCTGGGCCTGATGGTGTTCCTGCTAAGTTTGGAAGAAGCGTTCTTTTTTTCTCTTATTCTTCTGCAATTTTCCCAAGGAATTGGAAAACAGCTTTTGTCCAGCCATTTTCCTAAGAAAGGCAAACCGTCATCACTTTCCCGGTTTATATACTTGTCATAGCTATATACTTGGCACAGCGTGGGCGTTCAGGAAATGGAGGAAATGGCATATCTCAGTGAAAAGTGAAATCAGTCTATTCACAAATTTGGTGTAACCAAAGTTAGTGCACACGACATTTCCAAGGCATTTAACAGAGTCTGTCATCAAGCTCTTTTTTTCGAAAATGAATGACTATGGAATTGATAAGATTCTGCTTGATTGGGCTAGTAACTACCTTTCATTCAGTGTTCACCGCATAAACGACGGTGTTCCCCAAGGCTCTGTTTTGTTTCCAACACTCTTTCTCCTTTTCATTAATGATCTCCTATCCCCTACTTAACTAAACTCAAGCCCACGGGTCTACCCTTAGACCCATCTTCAGATGTACCAACCAATTGTGTATAATAATTGTGTGGAATTAATAGCCCGACTCTGTGTTTCCGCATTTGTATGATCTACAGTCATTTAAGACACTTGTGCAAAGACATCTCATCTTTTTCTCTCCCTATAACTTTCTAACGCCACCGCGTGCTCCTAAGCATAATAACGGTGCAAACCCCTTGAGCGTGTGTACATTATAAATAAAAACTGCATCAAAACAAACGCATTGCGAAGGTTTCAGTTGGTTGGGATTGATAGTTTCAGAGTTTTGCTATGTCTAATACACAGAAATGGAGAAATTGATTTTTATGCACTTCCTACAATTTGCAAGTTTAAAAACCCGATAATAATTGCGTTCTCTTTTCAGACACTGCCCACCGATGCAAGAGCCACAGCAGGATGCTTTCCAAAACGACACACTACCTACAATACAAATCCCTGCACAACTAACCAACAGCAACTATCAATATTTACCGATTTAAATCAGCAGCTGTCCGTCGAGAATATAATGCCGGGAATATATTTGACAAAAAATTGCACAGTTTGGTCAGAGGAAAAGTTACGCTCACACGGTTTCACACATGTTATCATAATTGATAAACACATGCAGGAGTTATATTACCCAACAGTAGGTGGGCCAAATGTGGGAAGATTTAAATTACCTAACTCTACTATCAGCATCGATGAATATGATCACAGCTATAAATTTGGATGTTCATATTTAGCTGCATTCACCTCTTCTCCGTCAACATCAAAATCAACACAATTGAATTTTGGCAAAGAATTCGAAGTAATTGATTTGAATTTCGGAGAGAAATCCTATTTAACGACAGTACTGCCGAATTGCTATAAAGCTGTGAAGTTTATCGACAAAGCGCTACAGGTTGGCGGTACAACATTGGTTGTCGATTGCAATGGCGGCGAACAGAAATGTCTGACGATTATTGTCGCCTATCTAATGTATAAAAATAATTTAAGCTTTTGGTGAGATATTGTTATTGGTATCCTAGTTTCTTTTTAATTAATTTTATTTTATTTTTCCAGTGATGCTTTTTCCCGTCTCAAGGGTTTCTACAAAAAGGCTGATCTCGATCGATTTTACATAAACCAATTGTATGAATATGAGCCGATTCTACAGGTTCAGCGGGCACAATCGCGTGGACATAGTTGCTCGCGCGAGTTGCACGCAGCAATTTTAAAACGCAAGAAATTGCACGATGATCTTCGTAGCAACAACAGTAGTGGTGGTAATAATATCAATACTAGTAATAATGGACTCTTGTACTCATTAAATCGGCTGACAAATTTCCATCATACATCATATCAGACCAAACGCAGCAGCTTCAGCTTGTACGATGACTATGCAATGGAATAGGTGTGCTGTTAAAACAAAATACTTAAATAACTATTACTACAACTGACGCTAAAAACCAAGAACTGCAAATCAATCTGAGACTACACAGAGTTTTAACTAAATACCTATATAACAAACACATTTATAAATAGAGTAGACAAATAATTGCATGGGTTTTGGGACCATGAACAAGCTTGTGATGATTTTTTTTTGAAAAGCAGTTATTTTTTAAAATTCACCAAACACCACTCCTTATGATGTTGATGAGTTCATTTATTCTTCCTTAAAAACATTGTGAATGTTTCCTTATTGTTCATACCCTTTTGCTGTTGTTTTTTTTTATTTTTAATTAAATTTTCACTTTAAGAACGATTTTCCTTTCAGCACAGATTATGTCGTGTACATGAAATACTATAAACTACTTATTTGTCTTACCTATCGAGCGAACAAATTAACTTTACAATTGAATACCTTTTTGTATTTCGATTCATAAATTATTCCAATATTAACTCAATTCTGAAAAGGTCTCATCATTTTGATTGTATAACTTATGCGAATCTTCATAAATAGCTACATTAGATTATTTTTTTGTTTAAGTTTTACATTACTTATAATTTAATTATTAAATGAATTTTTTTACTACTCACTTGATTTGTAAAGCTGTCATACTTCGAGACGATATAGTACAATTATATGTGAAAGATTTGTTGTTGAATTCGTGAAGATTTACCTAATAAAATAAATGACTTTTTTTTGTAAACTTTAATTATTCTATGCTCTGTATGCTCAATACACGTTTTACATGCCAGCCAGCCAAAATAGCCAAATATCCAAATATATAATGACAAACTGGCCGTGGCAATTATTGACTATTTTTTATGAATATACAACAAAATGAAGAACAAGATAAATGAAAGAACCAATCTATGTATTTAACATCCTAGTAGTTATTACTGTTTTTCGAATAACTATACATATAATATACATATAATAAAAAAAATGATGCAGAAAGTATAAATGTAAAAAAGGAAGCCTTAATTACAAGAAATTATCATTCTTTTTTCGCACAGGTGCACTGTAACTGAATTGTCTCCTATTTGTTGAAGTGCACGGTTGTGTTACGCTTGATCAAGAATCGAGATAAGTACATAATGTGTTTGTTGGGATTTGTGATTTCGGAATACATAGATTACAGCATATAATTCGTGCACGCTTAAAAGGGTTCGCACCCTTATAATGCTCGGCTATATGCTTGGCATAGCTTGGGCGTTAAGGAAAAGGAGGAGAAAAGAGGAGATGTCTCTGAGCTTGTGTTTTGAATACCTGTGGATCATAGTGATGTGGGAAGATCTTATAAAGAAGATAGAAGGAACTTTTCGTTCCAAGAAAGTGGCACGGTGTGTCTTCTTTGACATTACATAACTTTCGATAACACTGGCTACGACTCTTTTGCAAAAGCGAGCAATCGAAGACTCAACCAATCATTGGATAAGGGCCATGCTTGAAAGTCGAGATGTTATTTCCTCCTCGGGAGAATGGTTGCTAGTCATTGACAATCTTCTAGTCGATTTCAAAGATCAGACTAAACGCTATTAGTTATGCAGATGGTTTGGCGAATTTTATTAGAGGTAAGCACTGCACGACTATCACTAGTGTCATGCAAGGTGCTTTACTACACGTTTTAGAAAGGTGCATCAAAGAGGTAATATCCATCAATCTATGCAAAACCGTTTTAGTGCCTTTTTACGAAAACAAGACTGCATGGTCTGTTTTGGAAAACGGCTGCTAGATGCGTTATTAAGTTGCAACTAGAATACGGGTACAAACCGGATGACTATGTGGATCACCTGAAAATTCTTGACTCAATTCGTGAAAGAGACATGTTCTGCACTATCCCCGACATTCTGGGAAGCGATCACGGTTTCGGAAGGAAATTTGAGGTAGAAATATTGTACCGGGCAAACTGGTGCAATGATCTTCCGGCACTGGACGCCTGGTCTGATTCACAGATGGATCTAAGATGAAAACTCCAGTTGGAGCTGGTGTCTCTGGGCCCAACTCCAAAGTCTCGATACCAATGGGAAAAAGTCCCCCGATTTTCCAGGCGGAACTCCTTAATAAAGGAATTAAAGGCGCTAGAATATATATCTTTTCAAATACCCAAACAGCGTTCTCGTCCAATTTAATGGACTAAATATCAGTTTAAAGCTACTGTTACGATGGACTGCAATCTCTTGCCAGACACAACAAATCCATAGCTTTAATAGGGATAGCATAAGGAAGCTGGTGAGTTTTCTATCGGGTCATTGTAGCTTGCGATATCACATTAACAAAAAGTCATCCGAGCACATGCTCTGTGTATGCCCAGCATTACTTTGGTTAAGGAGACGGATGCATCTTTCACAGGGAAATATGCTCGACTGCGGGGTGGAGAAATTCTGCCACTAAGGATGTACTATCGTGCATCTATCTATCGTACTATCGGTTGATGATACGTATCTTAGAATTAACAAACTCTAAGATACAATATCTTTTAGGTCGCAGTGCCTGCCATATGGGCTAGGGTAGAAAGCAAAAAAAAAAAACAGATCTTTACGTAAAATTCGTCACAATATGGACTGAGAGATTCCCAATTCGTGTGAATGGCGTGGAATCAACTGATTTGGCTCTTTTTCAATTAAAGCCGTTACGTTATCTCACTGGCACAGGAACATTCAATAGTTAATATGTTGACTCGAATTTATCCACTTTAACACTCACAGCCTGTCTGGTGAAACGATTATTACGACCGAAAATTGGAGTAAGTGCTCTTAAAATTGCGACCACCGACTCAGAATTTCGGTAGTAATTTTTAATAATTTTCAAACGTTAATCGTTTATGAACTTCACCATGGTAAACCTTGACTGACGTTTTGACATTGACAGAGTATAAAAAAAGTTAAAGAGTGCGTTTGTATTCAAATACAAAATTGTTATGTCCCTATTGAAAAACCATTTAGAAGTTTGAATCTAGGTTAGGTTAAGCTAATGCTCACTATTCGCGGTCCTTTGTGTTACCACAGCATCTTATACCTTTCCCCTTTTCAGAAGATCCATTCAGATCTCTTAATGAATCGAAGTATATCTCGCACTTTGCCGTTTTCGAGATCTGTTTGTGCCTTCTGTGCATTAGTGCCGGACATGAGCAAAAAAGATGTTCTATGGTCTCTTCCTCCTCCTTGTCCATGCAACTTCTACAGAAGTCATTATATTCGACACCCATCCTTCTCGCGTGTTTCCCTAGAAGGCAGTGTCCTGTCATTATCCCTACAACCGTTCTTTGTTCACGTCTTTGTAGGGAAATAAGCGCAGTTGAGCGCTTCAAGTCCAGCTTCGGCCAGACCTGTCTTGAAATATTGCAAGTGTCGGTGTTTTCCCACCTTACATTTGTTATTGTTTATGCCTCTTTCCGAAACTAAAATTTCAGTGTCGCGATAGGACTTCCTACCTCCGCCCTTTCCGGTAGCAGCTGGAGAGTCGTACGACGTCTAGCTAACTCGTTCGCCCTGCAGTTCCCCTCAACATCCGTTTGGCCCGAGACCCATATGATCCTTATATTGAACTCATCTTGTTAAGAGAGGAGTAACAGCTAAACGCCACCTGCGTTTTCAGTGAGACCGCCTCCAACGATTTTATTGCCGCCTGACTATCCACATAAATGATAATCTTCTTTGAGGATAATACATTATATGCTTCAGCCAACTCATTACCTCTTCAATCGTTATCACCTTACCCTGGTATACGCTGCAGCGATCAGGTAGACGGACAGAGATGCTTACTTTCAGCTTGTCACAGAAGTCTCCTGCTCCTACTTTACCTTCTAACTTAGAGCCATCCGTGAAAAACTGTATTGTTTCGTTATCGGCTACGGATCCACTCTTCCAGTCTTCTCGGGAGATTCCATCGTAGATACACATGTGTATAAAATTTAAAGAAAATCGGGTTAGTTTTTAAATATTTTATAAGGACACCCATCGGCCCTGAGGAGCCTCAAATTTTAATAGAAATACACATGTGTGGAATGTGTTTCAATAAAATCGGTCTTTGGGAAGTGGGTTAAACATTGTTTCGCAAGATTCCACGACAAACAAACAAACACAAAAGGGGACGTGAAGTTAATATAGAGAATTTAAAAATGGGGTGCTCTTAATTGTACCCCAATCAGGCTTCTTTTTTAGTTTCTCAGTAAAAGTAAATTATTCCTATGAAAAAAAAAACCCGATTTAACCCCAAAATTAAAAATCATCTTTATTTCAGTTACTCTCGCTCTGTGTGGATGGGTTGTACTATAAAATGATAGAAAATGAACAAAAAAAAATGCAAAATGGGAAATCAAGAGGAGCTCATCATTGCTGCAAATTGTCTCTCTCTCTTAAGAGTATTTATTGAATTTTGGCTGGAATCAGTACGCAAATAATATCATCACCATTTTGATCTTGAAGTTGCCATTTAACCTCAACGTTAATCTGAAAATTCAAATTCAAAAATATTGATTGTTTTTATTGTTCAACAACAAACATCCTCACCTTTGGATAAGCCTTCAAAACTGGAAGCGAAGCTGTGTACTCATAAGTGGCATCCTTTGACAAGGGGCATGTTAGCCCAGTGTCAACACATGCGTCGGGATTTTGCAAATGGAAAGGCATCTCAACACCCATGATTTTGCCATGGACGATGGTATTTATGGAGGTCACATCTTCAGCTAACATTTGAGGAAAACCAAAAGTTATTTATAATTAATTGAAAACCTTTGCAATACTAACCGAGAGTCATATCGATTGTTATTGAAACTGTTGTATTCCTCTTTAGGATGCATTCCTGTTTTTTTGTATCGCATTCGGAGACGGCTACTCTAGTGAATTTGCCAGTTTTAGATCCTAGAATGATGAATGAATATTGTATTGGATATAAATTGTAAACATTTTTCAGTCGTTGCGAGCTTAACGATCGGTTTTTGAAAAGTGGCGAATTGTGCGTCGTGATTAGAAGGTTACCTACCACGCTGAGTACATTTTTGTCTATTGGGAAAACTGTCTCTGTGTCCAAACGCTTACCGATCATATCAGTTTCCATGACAGGCGTTGAGTCATCAGAAATATATCACTATACGCTGGACTTTGTACATCATCACGGGACATGGATTTATAGAAATCATTTAGTTGTGGTCACTTAGAATTTCGCCAACGACCTAACAGGCTGAGTACATCGATCTCGTCCGATCACCGATTGGGTCGCTTAGTACTTAAATGAGGGACCAGCTTTGCAACTTTTGTTACACCCCATGACTCAATATGTCGACTTACTCTACCGCGAGAATTGTCTATTAGAATTTCGCCAACGACTTACTACAACTGAGAACATCGGTTCTTCTCCGATCAACGGCATTAAACAGCCCTTGACTTGTTTAGTACATAGTTAGTACTTATGAAGGACCCCGATTCAATTTTCTTCACGTTACGCTCCTATGTCGGCTTACTCCACCACGAGCAAAAAAAGTTGCACTTAAAAGAAAACCTTTCTCGACATTTTAGAACATTCCGAAAGATGTTTAGAAAACTTTTCCGAATACTCTCATAGATCCATAACAAAAAAAAAGTCTACAAAAATTAAAATGTTTCATGTGACTTCTATAATCAGAGCCAAGTGCCAAGTTTGATTAATTAAAAATAATTTAATTTAAAAAAAATTATGTTCGCGTCTCTCGATCCTGAGGCCCCATAACTTCCAAATTTTTATAGAAAGTGTTGTCATCGGAAATACACATGTGTACAAAACTTGAATAAAATCGGGTTTTAAGAAGTTGGTTAAAAATTAGTCTCAAGATTTGGCGACAAGCCAAACAAACAACGACACGAAGGTTACATATGCCGCTTTCGATTTACTCAAACCATAGCCAAATCCACGGGTAAGCTGTAAAAAAAAAACAGAGTTTTTATGGTTTCCGTGGTGAATGCGTTGCAAAAAGAACGTCTAACTAAAACCAACCAAAATGTCAAAAACAATCTAAGAAATTAGTCTGCTTACTCTCTCGCTTCTTCTTCGCCATCTTGCTGAGTAAACGAAACCTTACCCGTCGATTGCCGGCAAAGTTACATTTTCGGTTACAAAACTTTGGAAATAAAACGTAAAATCAAACAGTTTGTAAATGGAAAGTCAAACCAAAACCACGAGGAGAAAATCTTAACTCTACCCTGCAAATCGAAGGAGCTAATAGAGAATTTAAAAAACAAGTGCAAAGAACGGCTTTGTATTTTCGTTAACATGTTAACACGTGTTAATTTCGTTTGTTTGTGCATGACTGTGACGTCATCTAGCGAATTAGAAAAAAGTCTTAATTAACGTTCAGATTTAAACAAAAATCAATAGAACATAGAAGTGCAGGGTTAAATTGTTATCGCCATGGAAAACGGCGGTCATGAGAAACCTAATAAGCGTTCAACAATAACAGGCACTTGAAAGACTTTTTTGTTTATACAAATAAAATCAAACAAGATTATCGATACATAATACATTTGTACATATATGTACGTAATGCAATGCATTTGAAAATGAATAAAAAAAATAGGAAGATATGTTTATTGTACAGTACAGTACCGAATTAAACCTATTAACTTTTTCAATTAGCGCATTTCGAACTCGAAACTAAAACCAAGGTTAAGCTGTCAAAGTCTCAGAGTTTACGTGGTGAACTGTTAACAAATTGAAAAAAAAAAACTTTTTTTTTGCAACCGTCGTTATGTTATATGTATTGGTACCGCAGAGCTAAAGAGCGCTGTGAAAACGTTAAGGCCCAAATTTATAATCAACCGTACTAATGCTCATGGACATGCAATATTAAATCATTCTAGTAAGATGGAACGGGTAACAAAGCTTGTAGTGATAATTATGAGTCCCATTAAGGTTGAACCAAGGTTAGCGCACATGGAAACAGGGTTGAGTTGAGTTTTCGTTAAACTCAGTTTGAACTCAACGAAAAGAATGGCGATTTTTATTATTTTGTAATATCGTTTTTTCTTCTTTTTAATCTGGCGCAGATTGTTTTTAAATGCTTTTTTTTTTATTCTGTCAAGTTGTTCGTTTGCCCTATAAAAAACCAATCTACCGTAGAGCGAAAACAGATGTCGAATTACCACATACTTGAATAATGTTGATTTGGCATGATCGCTTGCGTCAACGAGTAACGTGTAGTGATCATCCCAATGTAAATACTCGATCAATCTCTAAATTGGTTAGTACGTCCGAAGATAGGCTCGATTTGAGGCACGGATGGGTTCGAGAATGGGCGGGATGCATCTGGATATTTCTTTTGAACACAGCTTGTGGAAAAAGTGACAAAACAGTGACAGGCAGGAAACATTCCTACGATGTTCAAGTGATTCGATTGTTTTTGGCGATATTTACGTCACCAATAAGTTTTAACGTGCGGTTCTGAATTCTGTCTAGTGGGTGCAATGTGAACTGTGAAGCACCTGCCCAGACAATACAGTTGTATTCAAGTTAAGGTCGAATATAATAATAATAATATTCGGAGCGACAGACCATTGCGGTCCGAGGCCTACAGGGACCTACAATTTAAGGCCGGTTCCGAACGGCGAATTGAGAAGCTTTCCGTGACAAGTTATTACTCTCCATTTCTCTCTCTCTCTCTCACCCATTCGTGAGAGGTGGGACACACGGACACGAACCTCCTGCCCAGCCACGCGCATTTCCACTGACCCACGGCGCCCATAGAGCGAATATACGCCTTGTAAATAGTAGCCAGATCTGAAGGAGTGAAGTACATCTTGCACCGTTTTAGGAAACCTAGACATCTCGCTGCATTTTTGGCGATGGAAAATATGTGGCATTTGTGCGCCCATTTTGACGCAAATTTACATACAAAACGTGCGAGTGCACATCTTAGCGCCAAAAATTAGTGAAATTGATTAAGAAAGTGTAGGAAAAAACGAACGCCACATAAGTTCGCATTAATCAAACGACGTAGCGCACGGATACTAGCAATGTCCATATACTAGTGCCTGTACCCTACTTAACTTTTCTGAAATTTTGTTCAAACGGGCACGTGGGAGGGAGCACGAGGATTGTTCTTCCATAGCTAGTTGTAGAATAAAATGTATACATTCTAAGCATAACAGGCTGAAGACAGACTTGTTTTTGCTGGAGAGAAATAATTAAACAAATTTCGCTTCTTATTCTGATTCATCAAAAATTAGCGTGATAACATAATATATGTCTAGGTCTACCATTTTAAGTTATCTTAACAATATAATCCCACACGACTTATGGTGAGCTCAAATTCCAAGTATAAATCAATAAAAAGTAATGTAATAGTGTTATTCTTATTATAGTAATCAATATGTTTGTGATTATTGTTGCAATCTTGCAACTTCTCAAATTCTTTATCCTATTTTTTTGCTTCAGTAAAATCGAGATG
This sequence comes from Nephrocerus scutellatus, assembly GCA_947095585.1. Taxonomy (NCBI): domain Eukaryota; kingdom Metazoa; phylum Arthropoda; class Insecta; order Diptera; family Pipunculidae; genus Nephrocerus; species Nephrocerus scutellatus. The sequence goes on from OX352763.1 coordinate 114,317,144, forward strand.
AGTAATCGTTTTTGTTTTTTCAAAATGGCATAAAAACGACATACAAGGCTTGCAATAACGAATTTTGTCTCGTCGTCAAAAAAAATGCATGGAGAAGGAAGGAATTTTAACGAAACATTGCAAGTTGTTATACTTTCAAAATAATCATGAAATTATTTACTGATGGTTAGTCATTTATTTATCTATATATATATATATATATATATATAATAAATAATGTAATCTGCAAGTTTCACCAGACCATAAACCAAAGAGTTTCAGTATTCATATGTACACTGCGTCTCAGTTGCTTAAATCCACTCTTTCTCCAATAAATTTAGTCAGAATTCACCCTAATTTTCAATGATAATTTAAACTAATTATTAGGTTTTATTGAGGTGTTTCCTAATTACCCAATAACATATGCGCTCTTAAGATGCATTAGATGTATTAGAATACAAGTACAAACCAGGTGACCATATGGGACACCTTAACATTTTTGACTCAATTCCTGAAAGAAACATGTTTTGCACTATCCCCGACATCATGGTCAGGGAGTACTCTTTTTTCAGGTTATATGAGGTAGATATATTGGAATATGCCAACTGATCTATGCTAGTGGTCTGGTCTGGTTCACAGATGAATCGAAGCTGGTATCTAGAGTTGTAACATTAAAGTCTGGATACCAATGAAAACGAGCCACACAGTTTTCCAGGCTGAACTCCATGCCATTGAGATCTGCGCTAGGATAAACCTCAGTAAATGTATTGATTGCGCTAGTATATATATATATCTTTTCAGATAGCCAGGAAGCACTTAAAGAGCTGTCGTCCAACTATATAGGTCTGTTTTTTATTCTACCCGAGCGAGCAGTGTACGTCAAAAATTTACTCGTTTTTTTTTATTCAACCGGGGTAATTTTACTCTGTACTCTGTGTTTTTTATTGTGAACCATGCACGACACGGTGTATACAGAGTTTTATATTCTTTAAACTGAAATAAATATCAGCGTAAGGGAGAGTAAGAGCGAGTAAAGTTACCCAGTGTACAAACCGTATATTTTTACTCCGTGTACTCCGGGTAACTATACTCGCTCGGGTTGAATAAAAGAAAAGACTCTATATCAGGTAAATGATGCTAAGATGCACTACAATCTCTTCATAGACAGGGTGAAACTTGGATGGGTTCCTGGTCATCAAGGAATTGCAGGCAACGAATATGCAGATGAACTAGCTAGGGCTGGCTCAAAATCGGAGCTCACTGTAGTGAATCCTTCACAGGTCACTGTGGCTTGCGGTATTAATTTAGCAAAGATGAATCTAGGCTCAGACACGGAATAGAGGTTCTACTCGGAAGATGACGAATTAACTGAGCACATTCTCTTTGCATACCCAGTATTTCTTTGGTTAAGGAGGCGTATTTTTCGTAAAGATACTACTCCTAAGGATATACTATTCTTCATCAGGGAGGTGGTACGCACTTAGATTAGTCATACACTGAAGATACAATAGATCTTTTTATGTCGCAATGTCAGCCAAATGGGCAAGCGTCATTATGGAAAAAAACAATTACCCAAATTTATGGAGAAATCTTACTAAGTTTATTGGAAAAAGGAGTGAATTTAAACGAATGCGACGCAGTGTATTGCACCAACTACCAGCGAGTTTGATTCCTTCGTCGAATATCAGCGCGTCTATCTGCTTCAAACCCAACTTACTTATTTCAATTTAATAATAATACCATGTATTTTTACACCTTCTAACAATAAATAAAATACTTAACGCTTTTAATTGGATCAATTGAATCCAATTAAAGATGTTGCGAAATGCGAAGTGTATTCAAAAGTGGACAAGTGCAATGGAATCAATTGAAAAAAAAAACAGGAAACCACTTTTCGACTTTAGATGTAGAAATATCCGACGGAAGTTAAAATTAGGCAATCACCTCTATGATTCCCTGAGAAATTTAATGTTCAAAAATAAAATTACAAAAATAATGCTGATAAAATCTGAAATATACACAATCAACAAAAATACGGGCTGATATACACGCAAAGTTTTTTTTTGTAATGCAGTTGCCTTATTACGCCGGAAGTTCTGATTAACCAAGTATGGCTTTTGTTCAATTAACGGATAACAAAGACTATTGTTATATTTTATATATAATAAATAAAAAACTAAAAATTACCACAATCTTTAAACTGTAATCCATAAACACCCCCGAGACTACAGAAAACAACGGTAAAAATTGAAAGCACCACAATGAATTGTTTCATTTTAAATTTTTTTGTTGCTTCTTTTAAAAAAAAATATTTATTGAAAAAGCTTATTGATTTTTAACTGCAATTGCAACTACAATTTCAGTTCACGATCACTTGAACCTCTCGATTGAGCTACTAAATGCCTACTGAGATCTGAGAGTACTGAGACTAACTAACTACTCTGCTTTCAGTCTGTTGCTGTTCTATTCTGTATTCTAAACTGCATTGTGAAAGATTTACTGATTTGACACCATCCGCCATGCACGATTGTGTGCTCTATATTTTTCAGTTCTCATTCTCATAAATTCTGTAAGGCAAGAGCAATAATTGCATATCACAGCAAAAAATCATATTGCTGATGCCTGCTAATGCAAAATTTACATTTAAGACGTCCGAGACAAAGTGAGCGGGCCGACTTTAGTTAAATTGAAGTTGTGGTTAGCCAGAAGAGATTGACACTACACGAATGTTATAGTTATTTTATAGTAACATGGGGAATGTTATCTATAGCATTATGGTAACATTGAAAAATATACTACTTCTCTCCATTTATACTAGTTCAAGCCATTTGTGGCGTGCGAGAAGAAATGAGCAGGATGGCTGTTAAATAGCAATTGTTGTTAGCCAGACGAAAGATAATTGTTAATTGTTTTACATATCGTAAAGTGCTGGTAAGCATAACTATGAGAATTGAGAAGCCATATATATTAAGGAAATTTGACTACGTAGTACGTACAATTATTCAAGAATTTATGTAAAAATCTATTAATGTTTCCATTATCGTGTAACTTACGGTAAACTAAAGTTTGTGTGCTTGGAAACGTGTTGCGTTTCGATAAACCCAAATAAACTCCACGAAACTAGAGCGATTGGGTTTGGTTTGTCTGACAATCATTATGTAAGAACCTGCAACGAAACTGTCAAATTAAATCTACTCAGTTCTAATTAGCGCCGAAATAGTCTTTTCACACGCCCATAGACGAAAGTGACTGTTTCGTACGCTATAAACTAGCCTCGAAAGTAGCCCATAACAACACTAGTTATGTTATGATATAAACGTCTTTTGTAATTTACTACAATCTCAGCGAACACATTGCGCACGAGCAAGAATTCTCTTTTGTTTGTCGTTTGTGATTTCTGCTTCTCTCTCGATTTAGCAGAAAAAACCGGTTTGGACGCGTGAAAAATTAATTTCTTTGTTATTTACTGCAGTCACAGCGAACACTCATTCTCACATTTCTGCTTCTCTCTCGATTTAGCAAAAAAAAAACCGGTTTGGACGCGTGAAAAAGAGCGTACACGGCTCGCAGAAAAGTGCTCATCGTGCTCGTTAGAGAAGCTTCGACCTCGCACGATAAACTCCACTTTCCTTGCTCGTTCTGTAATATACTATAACACAAATTCATAACTCATGAAAATCTCAGTCATGGAAACGTCGTATACATTGGTTTAAGGATTAGTGACCAACGTAAAGGTTAAAGTTTAAAGCAATAACTATAAACCAGTTTTATTAGTGCAATTAATTACTGTATTATACAAGACTTGGTTAACTACACATTGCACGGAACTACACTTGCTCGGCTTATGTGTAATAGTAGGCGTATTTGCCAAACAGCAGATTTTCTTATTCCAAATTCCTTATTCATCGGCAAATAAAATACAGCTATATTTTACTTTGACATTTTAAAGTTGAGTTCCTTTTGTTGGCAAAGTTTATTAGAAAATAGCAAAGTGATAATTGATATCTACAATAATCATGTAAATCACACCCAAGTGGACTTACTCTTCTTCTGCAGTTATATTGCCCTTTCAAATCTAAACTATTGCGTTTTAATTATATTCCCAAACAAATACTAACTTGTACTATAAATGCATATAATTGATGCAAATAATTGAAGTCAATAAATGTATAAATAAAAATTTAAAATTAGATTATGTTATCAGTCTGATGTTCATTATCGTTTACGCTCTCCAGAATGCCGATTTGGTGGCTTTATAAAGCTATAGCTTATCAGGGTAGATGTCACATTCTGTGCTCCTACTGAGCGTGGCTTGTGTGTTGGCATTTTATAATTTCGTTGCATGTTGTATTATACATAATACATAGTATTTCAATGCATACTCAACATTCCTTGGTTACACTGATGAACGACGACGACCACGGCAACGAAAACGCCTAAACGATTTAAGAGTATGTATATAGCTTTATAGAGCTTGAGCTGCACAGCAACTAGCCGATACCCTGTCCAAATATTATGCTGACATAACAGAAATTCAGGAGATGCGGTGGACGTAGAATGGTGTCTTACAAAAATCAGAATATGGCATATGCTGTCATGCAAGACATCATGTGTTCGGGGTGGGGTTTCTAGTCACCAAAAGAATGAAACCCATCGTTACCGACCATAAAGCAGTAAATGAACCGCTGTGCACCCTTTGCGTGCGGAGCAGATTTAAAAACATAAGCCTCATAAACGTTCACGCACCTACAGATAATTCCCCAGATGATGAAAAAGTAGAATTCTTTGTATCAGCTTAACGGGAACTCCATGCCTGCCATTATTATGATGTAAAAATCATTCTGGGGGATATAAATGCCAAAATAGGTAGGGAGCCAGTATTCAGACAGTACATTGGCACCCATAGCTTACACGAGAACACTAATGACAATGGACAACGAGTCATAGAGATGGCAAGCAATAATTTGGACGTTGCGAGTACAAGGTTTGCGCGTAAAAATATCCACAAAGCCACCTGGGTATCTTCTCATGGAGCCACTCGCAACCAGTTAGACCATGTGTTGATAGACCGCCGCCACAAACTGAACCTGATGAAGGCACGAACGTACCGAAATGCCAACGTCGACTCGGACCACTATCTTGTTGGTATGGTACTCCGAGCGCGGATTGCATCATCAATAAAGACAGCCTCCGCAAATCAGATTCGAGTCAACATGGCTGCCCTTCGCAACGAAGAGACCACTACGGTCAAGCGATAGGACTGGCCCTAAATGCAGGGAGATTAAGTCCTGGAGCTGGATGCCGGGCGTAGAAGAGAAATGGACACGCTTCAAGAATACTGTCATTAGTACTGCTGACTCCATCTTAGGCAGTAGTCGTAGAGATCGGAACGACTGGTTCAAGGACGAATGTAAGCTAGCGACCTGAATGTAAGAATGTTGCGTACCAAGCAATGCAACAATCTCATAGAACGCGGGCTCAGAAGATATGAAAAAAGGCGAAAGAAAGTAGCCTGGGAGAAGAATCTCTTCCTTGAACTAGAACAGTACAGAGAGCAAGGACCGCAACAGTTCTACCAAAGAGTCCGCGGTATTACGCAATAGAAACCGCGTTGCACTTACTGCAAAGACAAAGAGGGTAATCTGATTGCCGATCTCAAAGGCATCTTGGAGCGATGGGAAGAGCACTTTCATGAGTTGCTTAATGGCCAGCTAACAGAGGAATTGGATGCTCCACCAATAACCGAAGACCATACTTCCCTGCCGCCACCAAGCATAGACGAAGTTTGCAGAGCGATAAATCAAAAATAATAAGGCCTCGGGATCTGATGGTATCCCAGCGGAGCTGATTAAAACAGAAGGCCCCGCAATACACCAAGCAATTCATGAACTAACATTACAAGTATGGGAGGAAGAAGCGATGCCAGAAGTCTGGCGAAGAGGCATCCTGTAGCAATTATCGTGGTATAACGTTGTTAAGTACCGCGTATAAGATTTTCTCCTCTATCCTTCAAGACAGGAAAGCCTCATAGCTAAAGTCATCATTGGTCCATACCAGTGTGGCTTCAACCCAGGCAAATCAACAACTGATCAGATTTACACCCTTAGGCAGGTCAGGGAAAAATGTCTAGAGTTGCAAAACTCACTACACCATCATTTTATAGACTTTAAAGCCGCTTACGATAGCAGCCAGAGTAGAATTTTATAAAGCGATGAGAGAATTCGGCATCTCAAATTAACTGACCAATGTTATAAGCCAAGTAAAAATATCCGGATCACTATTCAACATCTATAACGGGCTCCGACAAGGGGATAGACTGGCCTCCGTCCTCTTCAACCTGGCGTTGGAGAAATTGATACGAGATTCTGACGTAACGGCGATAGGAACAATCCTCTATAAGTCCATTCAGATACTGGCTTACGCATACGATATTGACATCGCTGGTAGAAACCAAAGAGCTCTACAGGAAGCTTACATCCAGATCGAGCAGGCAGCACGAAATCTGGGGCTGCACATAAATGAGAGCAAAACAAAGTACATAATGGGCGCGTCTGCGAGTAGAAGATCCAACATTGGTTCCTCAATTCAAATAGTGGAGCGCGAATTTGAAGTGCAATCTTTTAGCTATTTCGGGTCAACTATAGCAGCCGATAACAGCATGGAACAAGAAATACGCGCACGGTTTCTTAAAGCCAACAAAGCATACTATAATCTGTCAAGACTCTTCAAATCCAGGAATTTAACTATAACATCCAAGCTGCTGGTATATAATACAATGGTCCTACCAGTACTTACATATGGATCCGAGACTTGGCTGCTTAGCAAAAATCATTCTGTCTTCTTAGCCGCGTTCAAGAGAAAAATCTTACGGATAATTGTTGGCCTCGTATATTAGGAAGAACGATTCCAGAGACTCTATAATGACGAGACAGGTGGAGAGATTTTTTGCGGGAGACCAGGACCGGACCCCGGTTTTAGAACCAAATATGATGATGATGATTATTTTTATATAATTATCTGCATTATCTCAAATGTTTTTAAAAAAAATTTTTTTGATATACTAATTTTTATTAATTGATTATTATTAATTTTTAAGTCTTTTTCTAAATTTTCATTTAATCTTATTACTTTTTATAGACTTATTTATTTAAAATTATAATATAAATGTTTGCCAATATTTCGGTTTTGGTAACCATTTTAGGCAAAAATAATTTTTAAAGTGACGTTCCTGACAATTAAGAAAATTAATGAAAATTTTTAGCAATTAACTTATTATGATAAAGATAGCGATATAAATAAATTGCCACATTAAAAATAATTTTTGCCTTGAAAATGCTCAGCAAGACCGAAATATTGGCATAAATTTATATTATAACTTTAAATAAGTAAGTGTGTAATTAGGCACCTTGATTAAATAAAAACTAATTTTTATGGATGTAAAATCAAATTTTTATTAATTTTTTAACATAGTAATATCGTTTTGCGCTCTGTAAACTGCATCACCGACTTATCGACAATTTATCGAAAGTAGTATTCATGTTCTACGTGGAACCACATTTTGACACGAAAACACATAATTTTTCGATTAGTTCGTCAAGTGAACTGGCAAAGAAGGAGATTCCATTTCCATTACAATTATTCATTCGTGTCAAATTTTCTAAAGTTGGAGGAGGTGTGTTAAATTCTAAGCCATTTTTATTAAATAAAAAAATTAATTCAATATAACGTTTATCAATAAATTATAAATAGATTTGTGTTGTGTGCTTTCAGTGGGGTAAAATGTTATGAATAATTAATCAAAAAAGCGATGCCCAACTATTAAGATTAACTAATTTTTAACACATCAATTTAATTAGATTATAATTTAAACGTTTTTTTCTACAAACTAATAAAATCTGTTGTTTATACACTTAGCATATTGATTGAATCATATTATTAGCTGAATGTAGAAAGTATAAACATTATTTGATACAATTATTACCAAGAGATTGTCGGTAGCTGTGCCACGATGGCAAAAGTGAATGGTGGCATTTGTGATACATTTTTTTTGGTTGGCTGCAGGGATTTATTATTGGATATGACGGAAAATGTCTATTTAAGATTTTGCATGCGTGCTCGGCTTTCACCACGAAAAACGACGATACTAATTTTTATTATGTTTCTGTTTCTTTTTCAGAACTGAAATACACATAAAATGGACAAAGTTGTTAAATTCTGTGAGCCAGGAAGACTTTTCGCCAAAGATTCCATCAGATTGGTCAAACGGTGCACCAAGCCAGATCGCAAGGAGTTTCAGAAGATTGCTATCGCTACAGCTATTGGATTCTGCATTATGGGATTCATTGGTTTCTTTGTCAAGCTCATCCACATTCCAATCAATAACATCATTGTTGGATCATAAGTTAACGTCGCCGTACTTTGTTAAGAGATCAAAACATTTTGTTTATTCAATTTAAAATTTTCTTTCCTCGCTAATTTCGTTTTTATCATTTGAATAATACAATAATTGTTTATTTATTAGCATTAATAACAAACTACACTACTCTGTACTAAACTAGGGATTATGCTAAAGACAAGAATTTATCTATTGTATAGTTTGTGTATTGTCTAAACCAACAAATGATTATTTTTTATAAAAATGCATTTCTTTTGTTGAATGTTATGCACAAAATCCAACTTACTTTTTTATTTGATATGTGAAATGTGGTGGAGTTTTATAGTTTGATTTCCCTCTTTGAAAAGGTAACCAGGTTTTGTCGAACATTTGTTTTCGTTCTTTTAGATATATGTCTTAAGAGACAACATAAATACGTGCATAAACTACAATCTAGGATGGGCTTTTCATGAATAAAGTAAAACATGATTTCTATAATACAAATCCGGAAAGCAGAATCTAAATTGACATGCCTCTTTTGCTTTACAGTATGTAGTTATTATTTCTCTCTCATTGATTTGGTGTATCGTTTTATTTGCAAACGGTGCCAGGGCAATAGTTTGATTCGCGTTTAATTTGCGTACTTTTGTAACTAACACTATAACTTTGCTTAGTTGATACTTATGTTAATTTTTATTTTCCTAAAAACTCTACCCCAGAGCGCGCTCGACCACAGAATTTTTGAAAAGGGAAATCAAACACGAAAGGCGAAAATCTTTTGTTTATATTTTTTTGTTGCATGTGTTGTTGTTGTGCTATTATAAAGAGTGGTAAATCTACCAAAATATACAGACCTGTTTTCGCTCGACGGTAGAGTCGTTTTGAAGGGGAAACGAACAACTTGACAGTAAAAAAAAACTCCGGGGCAGAGTTTTACGAAAAAAAACTACATTAGCAAGCTAACGAAGAGAAAAAAAGCAGATTAATTTCTCAGTTGGGATTTTACAGTTTGGTTTGTTTTGGTTGGGCGATCTATTTGCAAAGCATTAAGCACAAACACTATCTTACTTTGACAGCTTAACCATAGAATTGTTTTGAAAAGAGTTTAGTAAATCGAAAGATTAATGCCTCTTTCGTTTTACTAAACTGACACTGATACATATGGTCGATTTAAATTTGATGCGACTGTGTATGACATATGTATTTCATTTTAAAGATATTGAATATGATAATAGCTGTATTTTATTTGAATTCGAATTGGGAATTACAACAACAATTGCACTATCTTATTCCTTCTTTGAAATTAGAAAGCCTGCTGTTTGGCTGGTTTTGACATTCGAATTCCGAATTCGCTCGACAAATAAAATGCTGCTAATATTTTCGAAACGTTATTTCGTATCATATTGACGCAATTTCAATAAAAATTTGATTTATTTAGTTTTCTAAATTAAATTTAAAATTCAGTTAAATTTTGCAACAGAAACAGATTTAAATATCAATTCTAAATTAACTCAAATGAAAAAGAAAAGATTTGTAAAAAATCATCTTTATTAAATTTTTAAGCATACGTATGAAAAAAATACTAAGAAAATTTTAAATTTTATCTCTTCCAACATAAATATATTAATATTAAAGGAAACTTTGGTCACAACTATATCAAACTATTAAAAATTAAGGTTTTAATTTTTAAATTCTCTATATTAACTACACGTGCCCGTGTGTTTGTTTGTCCGTTTGTGTGTTTTTTTGTCGTGGAATCTTGGGATCAATTTTTAACCCACTTCCCAAAGTTCATTGAAACTGCACACAGGTGTATTTTCGGTGACAACATTTTCTATTCAAATTTGGCCTCATATAATTTTTTTAAAAAAGACCCGATTTTCTTCAAATTTTATACACCTGTGTATCTCCGATGGACAATACATTTTTAAAATTTTTAGAGTGATCAGCCCTGAAGCCCGAGGGATACCCATATAGATTTTTCAAGAAATAACTCGATTTTCTTTAAATTTTTTGGAGTGATCGATCGGGTGCTGATGCTCGAGGAGTGCATTAACTCGATTTTCTTCAAACTTTAAACATCTGTGTATCTTCGATGAATAAAACTTTTTGTCCCCTGAGGTCCCTGAAAATATACATTTACTGAAAATTCTGGCCCTGTCCGTAAAAGAAAGTCGTGTTGTGAACACACAAACTTTGCACACATGTTTTTTGTGGTCTTTTTGGAGGGTCTTTATATGTAATGTTTGAGGGTTTTTGTGAGGTTCATTGGTGCTGCTTTTGGGTGACTTTTGATGGCCCTTTGATGAGAGACCTTTTTGGTGGTCTTTTTGGTTTTTTTGGTCGTTTTTTGAGAGTGTTTTAGTGGATCCCGAAAATTTTCTTCTGACTGTTTCTATTTCTTTAATTACCAATTACTAGTTGTGCATGCAGAGTTTCACTTTTATATATTTCTTTAATTACCAATTACTAGTTGTGCATGCAGAGTTTCACTTTTATATATAGAATTATAAAAAATTTGTTCTCTAATTTGATTGACAATGAAAGGACCAGCTAAATAAAATAATATGATGTTTACATACTAGATTGACTATGAATTTACTGCTTTAAAACAACAGCATTGACTACGTAGTCAATGTTATTAAATGATGGAAAACGATAGTTTCTCAGTTTCTAATATCGTACAACTGTTTTTGCATTTCTTTAAAAACTTTCTAATTTAACGATAATCTAAAAATCCTTAAAACAAGAAAAATTTTTTGATTGCTCTTGTCAAATCAAATAAGTCTACACAAATAAGTAATGGATTGGAAATGGGCTTAAGATGTCATTATCTGTATATTCAGAGCTATTCAAGACTTTTTGAGGTGATGTAATCAAATATTAGATTTATTATTATTGATTATTAATTTTCACGTCTCTTAATGATTTTAACCTAATAGCTTAATTAAATACTTTTATTTATTTAAAATAATATATTAGATTCATGCCAATATTTCGTTCTTGCTCATTAATTTCAAGTCAATGTACGTTTTTAAGTGACTTGTTTTTAAATTTATTACTTTAAATAATTAAAAGTCTATATAATTAAGCTATTAGGCCAAATAAAAAAATAATAACTTATTAAGAACACATGTAATCGCCTGAATGTAAACACACTACGAAAAGGAAAATAGTTTCCCGTCAGTTTGGCCAACAAAAAATAAATAAATTTTTGACACATTGGCCATCGGCAATTTGGCATCGAGGAAGCTTCTCCGTCCATCGACATTTCAATAATTTCCATTTCTTTTCATTGCTTCGTTGATTTCAGCGTATTTAAGTGATTGTGAACTGAATTGATTTATATGAAACAATCAAATATATAAAAAATACACAATATATTGATGTGAAACTAATCTGCATTTTGTTTTTTCATTGTATACATCGTGTATTGTGTATTCAGAAAAGATTGAAAATTCTGCAATCGAAGCAGCAGCAAATCCAACATGGAGGACGAATTAATTTTGAAGCAGCCAATGGATCGGCGAATTGTAGGTGATAATAATAGTTTGCCGCCAGGTCCACCGGGAGCCGAGAATGATGTTGCAGAATATGGTAATTAATTTTTTATTTAGTTATTTAATTTTTTTAGAAGTAAAATTAATAAAATTATATTATAATAATTGTTCTATTTGTCTAAATAAAGATACCAAGCCAAAGTTGTCTGTTTCCAAGGATACTGGCCGTAGTAGTAGCACAACAAGCAAGTCTAAGCGTCGTTCACCGTCTGGCAGTCCACCACCGCCGCCGAAGAGAAAATCGCAATCCCGTGGACCCCGTTCCCCTCCGCGTGGCAGACGTACTCCATCACCACGAAATCGCGGAGGTGGTAGCAATCGATATGGTCGCGATTACAGCCCAGATCGTCGCCGTGGCTACGGAGGAGGTAGAGGTGACCACAGAATGCGTCGTTCTCCAGATCGAAATAGGAATCGGTCGCCTCGTGATCGTATGGACAATCGTAGTCGCAATGGTCGTGGTGGCAATCGATTCCGTGGACGTCGTAGCAGTGTCAGCCGTAGTCGGAGCCCATCGGCGCCACGTGGACGAGCACGCTGGTCACCAAAAAAAAAACCTAACTCACCACCTGTACCGCCAGCACCAGAATTGAATTCAAACAGTCAGTACAACGTTCCGCCAAATATGTACACTGACGCTTATGCTGCATACAACCAATATGGACCGCCACCAACAACGTTTGGACATCCCGATTATGTGGGTGCACCACCACAGGCATTTAACACGGCCTATCCACCGCCACCTGCATGGGGAGTTAATGTGGCACCTGGTAAGGCCTTTTTAATTCTCATGTAATGTTTTTCTGTTCTATTTGTTTATTTTTTAAATTCTTTATATAAACTTCGTGTCGGTATTTGTTGGGTGGCTGGTGGATTCTTGTAATCAATTTATAATTCACTTCTTAAAGCCCGATTTTATTCAAACTTTGCATACATGTGTATCTCCGATTACAGAATTTACATTTACATCCAAGTCTATTTGAATAATAATCTACTTTTTAGTCGGTGTAGGGTATAGTTGTAGCAGCAGTGGTAGTGTAGCAGTGGTAACCTTGATTGCCTCTCTGAAGCTATTGAACTCCATGGACCACGCTATAATAATATCGTAATGGGAGATTTTAACACTAATTTATTAAACCCAATGATGCTTTATTCTGTTACTCATTTTTTCACTTGAGTTGGCTGTAGCATTATCGACTGTCGTCAGCCCTCACACTAAAAATTCCATCTCAAGAATCGACTTTGTCATTGCGAGTAATTCATCTCTCCTTAAATACCATGCTAAACAATTCTGGGTACCTCACAACTCTAATACCTTTATATTCCTTTCACTCGACTTACCCAAACCTAATACGACTCTCATTCCATTATCGTGATAACTCCAATCTGAACCTAAACTCAATTTTATCAATTATGCTGACTTAGATATAATCTTCGAATTATCCGATATCGATTCTCTGGTCACTAATTATTGTTGGCCTTGTTTAATCTCCACATCGCTATTCGTATTCGCCGAGTATTAGCTAAGACATATCCTTGGATGTCCCCCGCAATTTCTCATGCCATAATACTTAGGAATTTATCTTTTTGTGCCTTCAATGAATCTCGTTCTGATGTCCGTTGGAGAACTTACTGTAGATACCGTAACAAAGTTACTTCATTAACAAGACGCTCAAAGAGAAAATAAAGTAATTCGATCTTTAATCCCAACCAACATCCTAAGCAACTTAGGAGTAAAATCCGTGTTGTTAATGCCAACACTGATCCTAGTTCCAATATGCGTAGTCTTGTTCCTGAAACGGGCAATTCTTACTTCGCATCCTTACTAAAGGCCCCTGCTCCCCGGTATTATATAACATTGAGCCCAGTGGTACCTTGCAGGCTCATTCATTTAGGAACGGAACTTTAGTCTAGATGACCTTTGGCGAGCTGCATAATCAATTACCTCTAACTCTATTGGCTTTAAAGTTTGTAAAAATAGTATTTTCTCCCTACGCTAAACATCTTTTGCACATTATGAATTTCGTGCTCACTACTTACTTTTTCCATCAGTTTGGAAACGGGCCTTAGTCATTCCCATCGCAAAAATAAAAAATGCTTCCTGGAATATTACTGGGGTCGCATTACCACATACGTGACTGAATAATGTTGATTTGGAATGATCGCTTACGTGAACGAGTGACGAGTAGTGACCATCCCAATGTAAATACTCGATCCCTCGTTAACGTATGGATTTCATTCACTCGTCAACTGATGTCGTAATTCGACCCCTGATCTTAGACAACATTACTCTTGTCTCTGATTTCAATAATCAAAGTATTCTGATTCATTCTCGGATCACCGTTTCAATCAATTTTGCTTAGATGATGAATCCCGTTGTCAACCTGCCTTCAGGAACTATTCGGAAAACCGATTGGCTCAAATACAGAGAAACTAACGAGAGCTTAACTGTTCACTCTTAAAAATCCCCTTCAGCACTAATAAGTTTTATTGCAAAGTCAGGGAACTCACCATGGCTTTCGACAAAGCACTGTCTTCCTCCTACCCCTCTTACTCGTCCTAGAGGCAAGAAAAGACCACATTAGTGGTCATCTGAATTGGGACAGCTCAAAAACAGCTGCAGAAAACTGTTCAACTTCGACAAAAGCTCAAGGAAAGAGACAAACTGGAACGCCTACAAAGCATTCCTCAAAGTTTATAAAAAAGAACTAAGAAAAGCCTAGCGTTTATCCTGGAGACTCTTTTGTGAAAAAATAGAAGAGTCCTCCGAGGTTTAAAGGCTTCGGATTTATGGAGAGAAGAGAACGTGGTTTTCATACCCAAAAGCAAGCAAATGCTTTCACGTCAGTCCAAAAGATCTCAGACCTATCGGTCTGCCATCATTCCTTTTAAAAACCTTAGAAAGACTGATTGATATCCATTTACGCAATAGTATACACAAAGACTTCTGTCTAATGATCAACATGCCTGTTGTAACGGAAACAGCTCTACATACGTAAGTGAGTTCTATTGAATATTCACTCCACAATAAGGAGTTTACAAATGAAGCATTACTGGATATTAAAGGCGCTTTTAATCGCAGCTGCATTGTCGGCTTTGAATGTAGACGACTCACTTGGTGAACTAATTAATATTCAGCTTACAAGACGCATCATTAATTCAAAACAGTCTGTGGCGAACGCCGCAAGGTGGAGTTCTATCCCCCTTCTATGGAACTTAGTGGTTAACGAGCTGCTGATATACCTGAAAAGGGAGGGCGGCAGAGTGATCGCCTCTAATATTGCCGTTTCAGGAAAATACCTTAATACCCTGAAGGAACTCTTACAGAATGCTCTTAACAAGCTTACTAAATGGGAAGATCGTTGTGATCTGGGAGTAAACCCCCACAAAACAGAACTTGTTCTCTTCACTAGAAAATATTAAATTCCACATGTTGACCACCCCTCTATCTTTGACATTTTCTATGTATGAGCAGAGCTCTTCGCACCACACCCTCCGCTGCACTAGACATACTGTTCAACCTAACACCACTCGACATCTTCAACAAGTTGCTGCTAGCACGGCTTTTTGCCTCAACGTATCCTCCCAATGGATAACAAATGAATTCGGACACTCCTCTATTCTGAATTCATTCAGGGCTCCACCAGGAGGTATAGACTACACCATTCCGCAACTACATTTCAACAACAACTTCCGGGTACCATCTACTCCAAATCACTCTGGGAAGAAGGTGCTATCTCGGAAGATGAATCAATCAGTTTTTATACTAATAGGTCAAAAACTGATGATGGGGTAGGCGGAGGTGTTTTATAAAAAAGGCTAAATATAAGTCTCTCTTTTCGTCTTCCTAATCACTGCAGTGTTTTTTAAGCAAGAAATCACTACTGCTTTATATACAGACAGTGCCTCAACTATGAAATGAGCTTTGCACTGTCTGACTCTATTACTAGAATTTTTTCGCTTGATCCATCCACTTCCTGAAATCGTCATTGCTGGCGATTTCAATGCACACAATTCTAGTTGGCTTCGCCATTCAGGCTTAACAATACCACCGAGAAGGGATGTTAAGTTATTTGCCGATTTCACTCAGCTTGTGAATGAGCCCACTCGAATTCCAGACATTGTCAGTCATAAGTGGTATCAGCTAATTTCTCGTTGTCAAACCACACAGTTAAAGGCGAAACTGGGATTGCCTCAATAATTTCTTTGGAAGCTGTTAAGTTGCTACTTAATGCAAATAGCAGTGTGGATGCCATTTCTGATACGATCGCTAGTATAATCCAAAAGGGTATGCGACAGTTTCTCCATATAGGACAAAGTGTATAAAACCGAAGGAAAATGCTTGGCATGATTTAAGCTGCAAAGAGGCTACCAGGAACCGAGAGGTGTGCTTTCGGTTATATACAAAAAAACCCAACTGTGGAAAACCGAAACAAATTTAGACGAGTGAGAAATGATTGCTATGCCTACCTTAGACGAGTCAAATTCGACTTTGACCAGAAACTGAGACAAAAAATACTTCAATGTCCCAAAGGAAGTAACAATTTTGGTTCATTCGTGCAACGAATTAAAAATACTGCCTCGCCTTCAATTCCAACGCTTATTCACAATGACATTCCAACTGTCAGCTCTATAGACAAGGCCAATCTGCTTGCTTGGTGGTGGTGGCCTTATCGCCGCCTGTTCTTGCAAGAGTCGAATCCTCTATGGGTGGGGGGGGGGGATTGATTTACCTTTGTACTCGTCAAGTGGCTAGAGTATTAAATAATCTCAACATTCATAAATCTGCTGGTCCTGATTATATGCCCACTATAGTTTTGAAGGGCGCCGTGGCTCAGTGGAAAAGCGCATGGCTACTAGCAGGAGCTCGTGGTTCGAATCCCACTATAAAACCAAAAAAGTTTTTTTTTTGACGGTGTCTCACCTCTCGTGAATGTCTGACAAACGTTCCGAGAGTAATAACTTGTCACTGAAAACTTCATAGCATAAACGCCGGTGTTCCTCAAGGCTCTGTTTTATCTCCGACACTCTTTCTGATTTTCATTATTGAGATCCTATCCGCCACTTATAATCCAACCCATTCTTTCGCTGACGACAGCACTCTTAGCTTTTCATATCATTTCACGCATTCTGCACGCCCCTCTTCATCGCAAGTGGAACAGGTATGTTCAGCACGTTAAATTCTGACCTTGACAGCATAACAAGGTGGGGGGACTATATAATAACGTTGTATTCAACGCTCCCAAAACTGGGGTCGAATTACGACATACGTGACTGAATAATGTTGATTTGGAATGATCGCTTACGTGAACGAGTGACGAGTAGTGAATATCCCAATGTAAATACTCGATCCCTTGTTAACGAATGGATTTCATTCACTCGTTAACGGATTGCTGGTGGTTATTGGTGACCATTATATCGCAAAAACAATCGAATCGCTTGAAAATCGTAGGAATTGTCACTGTTGCTTGTCGCTGTTGCTTGTCACTGTTTTATCGCTTTTTCTACAACCGGTGTTCAAGAGAAATATCCAGATGCATCCCGCTCATCCCGGTCGAACCCATCCGTAATACCCGTGCCACAAATCAAGCCCACGTGTCTACCATTGGGCCTATCTTCGGTCGTACTAACCAATTTAGAGATTTCTTCTTAAGTCGCACAATAATTATGTGGAATTCTGTGTTTCCGCATTTTTATGATCTGCAGGCATTTAAGACACACGTGCATAGACATCTCATCTTTTCCTCTCCTTAATTTCCTAACGCCCATGCTGTTCTAATCATTATAATATGCAAAGCCCTTTAGCGTTTTTACATTATTTTTATTTTTTAATTATTATATCACTTATTAATAAATCCTTATTTATTTTTAATCTGAAAATTGCAAACAAGACTATTGGGCTTAAAATTGTATTTGTATATCAATAAATGAAAATAAAAATAAATGAAACCAATGTAATAAATTTTTCCAATTTAAATTTAGGCGCATATGCCCAACCAAACTGGGGGGTCCAACAGCAGCAGCCGCCACCTGAAGCAGTCATCCCAATGCAAATGCAACAACCGGAAGCAGTTATCACGATGCAAATGCAGCAATCTCTACCACAACAGCAACAGCAACAACAACAGCCAACGCAGCCACCACAACAGCCGGTTCCCCCTCAAGTTGCTCCTTCACAAATTGTACAACAAAAGGATATCGCAGTCGTCCCAATCGAAACCACTACCAATTCAACAACTTATGGTATGTTATATTATTCTTAATTCCCAGTCCATTTACTCCTGGGCACTATGAGTACGAATATTTATCAATATATTTTAAATTGACCAATCACAACGAAAACTAGCATTTCCCTGCATATATATGTTTATACAAACATAAATGTGATCAGCAACGTGATTGTAGAGAGTGAGAATGATAATGATTTCAATTTTGAAATCCATCGATGGCCGTCACACGCGTAAATAATACGATAAGAATAAGAAATTAAATGTATTCTGAACTTTTATTAATCCCCTCAACCCACAAACTTCTTTGTTCTAGCAGCGGTCGCTCAAGAAGCTGAGAATCAACGTGACGAGCTTAAGAAACAGCGTGCCAGCTATTTGAAAAAAACTGCATCACTAAAGAGGGAACTGAAACTGCTGAAGGAACAACGCAAAGATTTGAACTCGGACGATTGCCCACCTAGTCCAACGACCAAAGGGTTTCTCGATGAGAACGATAAGCTGCAGGTATGTAGCAGTGGAAAAAGCTGTATAATAAATTTTTGCTAAAGTGATCGACTGTCAGCGGTGGGAAGTTGTTAATTGGACTTCCCACCGTTTGCGAATGCTTTCAAATTAAGTTTGAAATTTATTTCTTTTACGTTAGGCTATCAGTAAATTTATGCGTATACAAATCTATTAAAAATATTTTCCACAGCTTATCCATTGTGTAGTGTTGTCGTGTCCTTAGAGTGTTGAAAGTAAATATGCATATATACAAATATATATATAGTAAACAATGACACACACGCACATGCATTTCTAATGGATTTAGCTACAGAGCTAAAAAGCAATGTCTGTAGAGAGAAAATTCAAATTGGTTTCCATGCGCACAGTCACAGCACGCTTGACCAGGAAAGGAATAAGTGCCCCAGTGCCGTTTCATCGTCTATGTATCGCCTATTTGCCACTGACTGCTGTTAGTTTGTAAATTATCACTACATTACTCTGTAAATTGTCAGCTAAGAATGACTCTCTTAGCTGGTAATGCTTTTGTAAATAGGCATTTTGTACCGATATCGTTATATATAAAATATATATTTATGTAATTTATTGTAAGATTAAGAATATGTTGTAAAATCATATCATTGTAAAACTATAACATGGCAATCCCGGAGAAGACCAATACTTGAATAATCGTGGCCAAGAAGAAACTCAGAGGCTTCTGTTAAAAACTTTTTTTTTGGATGGAGATATATACTCAGGAGGCACCTTTTAACCCGGACATAATTCTACCCCTTCAATCATCACTACGAATCACCAAATGAACAGACAAAAATGAAATTGATAATCAAAATACTTTACATTTCTCCTCGCCAGCACTAATTTCGTTTTTCTCTCTCTGCTTCTGTGTAGAACCAAATCCAGAAAAAGCTCAATACAATCGAAAATGTCATTGATATGCTGACGGGAATAATCGGTGAGGAAAATCTCGATAGAGACAAGGATGGAATTGGTGATGGTTCGGCGGCGGCTGGTCGGCAAAAGAAATCATCGTCGTCGGGTGGACACAAGAAGAAGCGCGTTGCATCTACTTCATCGTCATCCGATGGAAGTTCTTCGTCGTCATCATCAACTTCAGATTCATCGTCATCGTCATCATCGGAAGACGACGACGATGATAGTTCACCAGAGCGGCTCAAACACAAAGTAATGGAGTCCATGAAATCGAAGCAACGAGAAGCAACAAAGAAGTTGCAATTGCAAAAGGAAGAAGTCAAGAAGTGAGTTTTGATTGATAGAATTTTGCTTGTTTGAATATCCACTAACTCACATACTTTTTTATCGCTTCAGAACTGAGGAAGCAAAGAAACGCTTCAATTATATCTTCTATGATCCAGAAATGCATTGGTGTCAGTCTTGTGATGTTTTCCCAAAGACAGCTAAGGATTATCTTAATCACATGCATTCCAGAGAGCACATGGAACATACAAGGGGTCTGGATACACCATGGCATTTTGAAAGGGCCAATGATGTTAGTATACTGAGAAGTTGTTGCTTCTGATAAAGTCAGACATACAAGTCACAATTTTACATTTTTTCTTCTTCTTTGCAGGAATACCCAACCTTTGAGAATGCACCGACAAAACGTACACCCATACGTGGATTGAATTTCTTTGTACCAGCAGCTGCATGGTATTGCAAATTGTGCAACTTCTGGATGGGCGATTTACATTGTGCCTCGTCGCATTTAAAATCACAAACGCATTCGAATAAATATAATGTAAGTGAAAAATCAATTGAATTCATCATTAGTTTAAATAACTATGGATTTAAGAGTTTTAAGTTGTAATCTACCGGTAGCATGCCACCTCCCCTTGAATTCAACCGCATTTTTTTATATAAAACTCTGTGACCTGAAAAGATCTATTGTATCATATGGTGTAACTAACATATTTCTTTTAACTTCCAAACTGTTCGGACGTGTTTTTTCTTCGCTCCAGGCCTGCTAGTTAGGCGCAATTCTGCAATTCAATATTGATTTTTGCAATTATTCCATTTCTGTCAACTTGCAATATTCGGTCATCCATCGCCGTAATTTGTGTGCTCGGATATAGCTTACGTGACCTATTTTTTTCCAATTTCATATTTAATTCTGGTTTACTTGCAAGTTTAGGTCATGGCCGTTATTTTCCAAATAATTTCGCAGTTCTGTGGATACTGTGGATACTACAATTGTGCGGTTAATGATACCAACGCGGAACTAATTTAGTTGCAATGGTCTTTGTGGTAAATCTTTCCACCACACGTGAGTTGGACTGAGCAAACGGGCTATCGTTTACGTCAAGGATCTGTCAGTTAACTTTATGTTTTCCTGCTATGAATGCAGTAACATTTCCCTGTCCCATTTAATGCGAGCTATCAGTGTATTAGTGACTCCATTGCGTCTTTAACGTTGGACAACAACCTATGGTATAAAAAACTTCTTAGCTTCCAGCTATCAAAGCTCGATGACCTTAATAAAAGTTTTGACGAATTCAGCAATATCGCAGACAACTCAACAAACCTTGTCAAATCTAAACTAAAAATATATTGACGAGCTACTCACAAGTATTGCCGATGTGTTAAATAATCCCCCAAGTGACTCCTCGAACCCCTCTCTTAGAAAAGACTTTTTATCTGCCCTCGACTAAGTCTACCCTTAATTAACGATCACTTAACTAACGATAGCTTCAAATCTTACGGTCAGTCTTCTTTAGGATGCCATTTATCAACATTTAACGACTCGTTAAAATCTCCTCACTCTGATCTGGAAGTGCATTTCCAAAATCCCAGTGCTGATCAACGCCTACTAGAATTATTAGCAAGTAGAATCGACGACTTAGGCAATGAAGTCACTGCTTCCCGAGTCATGATGTGTGACATTGCCGAAGAAATCAAAGTTACATCAAACAAACATCAGTCGCACTCCAATTCTATCTAGCTATATCTATAATACTTCCATTTTCACTGAGATGTTAGAAACTGCGTGCACCACCCCGTCAGAACCGCATTATACTACTCCAGCTTCAATCATTCCATGGGAACCGTAATTTGTCCATTTATTCTAAAGTCCATGGAGAAACTAATAGTCCATTACATAAGGTCAAACGCACTCCAACAAATCCCGATAAATCCCAGTCAACATGTATATCAGACGGGCAAATCAACTGAAACAGCACTACATGTGCTGACAACCGAAATCGAAGACACACTTCGTAGCAAGGAAATGTTACATTGAAGGCATTGAAATACAAGGCGCTTTTGACAACACCAGCTTCGAAGTAATTCAAAAACAGGCTAATTCAAGAGGGATTGACTCCTCTAAAAGCATGTTATAAAGCTGGAAAATTCAGGCCTCATTTGGCGACGAAAACATCACAATAGCAGTAACCAGAGGATGCCCACAACACGGTGTCCTATCGCCTCTTCTGTGGCTATTAGTGATGGACCAGTTATTCGACAGGCTAAATAATAACAGCTTAACAAACTTCAGCTATGCAGATGACCTTGTTCTAATGGTTAGAGGTAATTACAGGTAAACAGAACGAATGCAATATGCTCTCAAACTAGTAAAAGACTGGTGCAAAGAGGTCAATCCAGAAAAGATAGTTTGCCGACTTTTCTTAAAAGGAACAAAATAACACTACAATTCCAAGGCAAAAAATGTATGCCAGAAGCCAAATACGTAGCGGTCGTATTTGAGAGAAAACTGACATGGAACTTCCATATATGTATCGTATATTACGAACAAAACTAACAAAGCTTACCTTACCTGGCAATGCATGTTTAAAAAAACGATCACGTATGCGACCCTGATTTGGTGGCCGAAAGCAGAGCAAACAACGACACGCTCAAAACTGAATAAAATACAGAGACTAATTTATCTTGAGTACAACGGGCGCAGTAAAGACCTGCCCAACGGCAGCCAAAAAACTCCTACTGCTCTCACCCCTGCACATACATATCTTAGAGCGAGGCTGGATCAAGAGCCATAAAACTAATAATTCTTAACCAATTTAAAGCAGAAACACCAGGCAGAACACATCAACATCAAAACCAACATAAAATTGGAAAATCTAACTGTCTAACCATCAGACATAATGACAAAAAAATCTAATTTCCTAAGTAATTTCTCGATGAGGATACCCGAACGCAGAGCATGCATCCATCTGGTACACAGACGGATCAAAAACAAATACTCGAACCGGAGCAGTGGTTTAAGCAAGGTGTACCCCAAGGATGGTCCTCTCACCGATACTCTTCACCCACTATATGGCGAAACTCCCCGCACCACATGCAAGAAAGAGTCCGTAAAGCCAAAGTGGCACTCATCTCAAGTTAAAAAGCCATAGGAAGTAAATGGGGTCTTCAACCGCATATCACTCATTGGCTGCACACAGCAGTAGTCAGACCTATTCTGCTATACGGTGTGGCTGTTTGGTAGACTGCATTAGATAAAGCGATTAATCGCGACAAACTAAGCAGACTCCAAAGATCAGCTTGGTTTTGTGTGAGCGGAGCGCTTCGTACAACTCTCTCTGCTGCACTGGACATTCTGCTCGACATCTTCGACAGACAACTGGGTGCAAGCGCTGCTACTCGCCTCAGAGCAATCTCTAAGTGGACCGTGAATGATTTTGGCCACTCTTCTATCCTGAATTCAGTCAGGACTCCACTTGTCAACTTAGACTACACCATTCCGCAGCTTTACTTCAACGAAAACTTCCAGGTCACCATCCCCTCCAGGTCTTCTTGGGAGGAATGTATCTACTTGGAAAATGAAGAAATTCTACACAGGCGTGTCGATGAAGGGGTTGGCGGAGGTTTCTTTTCAAAAAGACTAAATCTAAGTCTCTCTTTCCGTCTTTCTGATCACTGTTGTGTTTTCCAAGCTGAAATCATGGCTATTAAGAAAGCCTTGTCTTGGCTGAAGAGTAATGTCATATCTGTTAGGGATATCCACATTTTCTCGGATAGCCAGGCTGAGCTTAAGTCCATGGAATCAGTCCCCACAAATTCCCTTCTAGACCGGAATTGCCGATCGTCTCTTGAAAAGACGGCGGAGCATTTTAACATTCACATGTGCTGGGTGCCGGGGCATAGAGACATTCCTGGTAATTGTGTGGCTGATGAACTCGCCAAACATGGAACCACACTACCCCTATTGCCTGAATATGGTTGTCCGGTGAGGTGGCGTGCAAACTCATGTTTAAACGGGATGCTATAGTAAAAACTAATAATAGATGGTCCAACGGCTCAACTTGCATAGCAACGAAGCAGATCTGGCCCAAGCGAGAACCGAAACACTCCAAGTGTTTGATCTCTCAAAACAGACTGCACATTAGTGCCATTATAGGTGTCATAACTGGACACTGTCTCATAGGCAAGCATGCAGAAAGACTAGGAGTATTTTCCAACGATTTCTGCAGAAGCTGCATGGATGAGGAGGAGGAGCAAACCACTCTCGCCTAGCCCTCTCGAATAGGCCGAAGCTCCGATCTGGGAGCGTTCTTTTTCAACGATCTCAACGATCTAACCCAAATTGACATTAATAGTCTCTTGCGCTTCATACGAAGCTTCAAGTTGTTCAACGAGTAGGCGTGGAATTTTCCTAAATCATTGTGGTATCACAACGGACCTTCATGTTCTAAATGCGTCGGTTTTGACTGACGGCCACTTCAACCTAACCTAACCTAACCTAGCGGGCAGTACATGAGGACAAAAAAAACCTACGATCTAGCAAACTTTAAAGCAGTCCTTAACACGATTTATCAAGCTTTAGTCAGAACCGCACTAAATCGTCGCCAAAATAATATCGTTCTTGGCGGTCGTCCCCCTCCTATACATCAAAGCGATAAACCAGATCAACTCTGGCACATCTGAGATCTGAGATCGTGACAGCATCATCGATCAATGCCCGGACTGTGGTGCGTCACCACATAACACCGCTCATCTATTCAGCTGCCCGTCCCATCCGACGTTACTCACACCGCTATCCCTATGGACACAGCCTGTCGAAGCAGCCGCGTTTCTGTTCCCGACAGCCACACAAACATATCGATTAAGTAGCTCTCACTAGGTTATTACTCTGTTAGCCGAACATCTTCAATTAACCAAATTCTAAGTACATGTACGCTAACTTTAGCCCAATTGAATTTTCCATTACAGGGCCAAATATCTTAGAATTACAAATTCGTTATATTTTTAAATTATCTTCAATAAATTCCTTTTATATTATCACAGGCATTTTTAGAGAAAAATCCACATTTTGAAGTGGATTGGCTTGCTGACAGACAACGTGTATTGAACGAAAAGAAGTCCGCACCTGCTTCACCACAGATAACATCAGTCTCTACAACTGGAGGTGAAAATTTGAATAACAAAAAATCCAAAAAGGATGAAGAAAAAGTCAAAGAGAAGAGCTCCTCGAAAAAGCGCAAGAAGAAGAGGTATGTTTAAAAAGGAATGGTTTTTCTTGAATTTCTTAATTTTCTAATTACCTCTCTCCCGCTGTCTATAGTTCCGATAAAAAGGAAAAGAAGAAGAAAAAACGTTCTAAGAAACGCAAGAAAGCAGCTACGACAACGTCGTCGTCCGATTCTTCGAGTGCCGCCACCTCATCGGACAATGATAAGGAAAAAACACTGAAACATTCAGTCAAAGATCTTAGCAATGCCAACCCAGCTGCATCGATTCGTGTTGCGATGCGAAATCAAATGTTGAAAAGTAATGAAAACGAAGCACCACCTCCGCCAGCAATCAGCCAGCGGTCAGAACAACTTGGTAAATGGTCTGCGACCAATGCAGTTGCAGTCAATGCTCCAGTTGCCGAAACAAACACAGCCTCTGCTGAGGACAACAAAAAAGATGATTCGTTAATTTCCCAGTGGAATGCTGTCCAACCGGTGATTAGCGAAAGCGAAAAGAAACTGCTCGAACAGCTGAAAGGAAAGCTTAAGAATAAGCCGATTCGTGAAGACGTTCTTCCAGTGGCTACACCAACTATTATATCCCAAAAGGATGAATCTGTGAAGAAAGCAGACGTTGTGCAAGTCGCAAAGCATGATGGTGGTGGTGGTGGCAAGGATAAAAAAGACCCACTTGAGGAAAAAAACTATGACCGGCGACGTGATAGAAGTGTTGGACGTGGTGGCCGTAGTGGCAGAAGCAGAAGTCCACGTTATGGCGGACGTCGTGAAAACAGTCGCAGCCGAAGCCGTGGTCGCAACCGTCGTAGTCGAAGTCGTGGTGGCCGGCGCAGTAGAAGTCGTGGGGGAAGACGTAGTCGTAGTCGCGGCAAATATACATCTGTCGGATTTTGTCGTAGGCGTTCCCCAATGCGAAGAAGGTAATAAATTATAAGTCACAATAACTCCTTACCTTTAAAGCGTTTTTTTTCTTTGTGTGTTTACAGAAGTCGCTCGCATGGCCGGCGTCGTTCACGATCACGCTCTCGATCAGAAAGCAAGCATCGCATTGAAAAGGCAATCGTAAGGCATTCCGAGTTTCGGCCTCGTGTACCTGAGAATAAAAAAGCCGCAAAGGTTAAAGATGAAAAGGACGAGCGCAAGAAGTCCTCTTCATCGTCTTCATCGAAAGCTGCTGCAACTGCGGCGGCAGCCGCAGCAGCTGGCAAGAAACTTCCCTTTATTGGTCGAATGCCCGTATTCAAGAAGCAGTCACAAAATTCCGAATCATCCGACAGGAGGGACGATGATGATGACAATATTGTACAAATGACAGCCGAAGCATATGCTCTTGCTACTGGAGCACATCGAATGCCCGCTCCAACAGCTCAACAAATACAAATGGCAATGATGCAAGATCCCTATGGCAATCCGCCGCCCTTCGATCCGACCATAATGATGGACTATGACGATCTGATGCCAGATCCGGTGCAGTTTGTTTCTCTTATGGGTGCTCCACCACCGCCGCCAGCGCCGCAACATTCATCAAACTTTCCTGATGACGATAAGGATATTTTGCCACCGGGAATTGACGAAACCGAAAGTGAATTTGTTCCAAAACCAATAAACGATGCCCCGCTGGCCCGTAAAGGTCCATTGCCCAAAGATTTCGAAGAGGCCCTCAACATAATTTTCCCCGGCGAGAAAAAACCAGAAGATATAGAAGCAGAGAAGGCAGCAGCTGCAGCCAAAGCTGCAGGAGAAACCCATGTGATCACTGACGAGCCCATAATGCAACAATCGGATCTTGATAAAGAAGGTATACATATGCTTACCGTGGAGGAGACTTCGCTGGCTGGCGCTGATGATGGCTCCCAAGTTAGTATGAATGAACCGCTTGTCTTCAATAAGCCAACCAAGTTTCAACATGAAATCGAACGCGAACATCAAGAGGATTCCTCTTCTCAGAATGCGTCAGATGCGATTATTTCAATTGTACAGCAGCAGCAGCAGCAGCAGCAGAAGCAACCGTCGCTGCCGCCTGCACCACCACCACCATCTGTTGCTGATGTGAGTGTAGCTATATTGGATATTCCACCTCCTCCTCCAGTTGCTGAACTGCCAGACAAGAAGAAAGATACAACTCCAGTACACCAAAGTGCTGCTATTCAGGAGATACCAACTCCTGCTGTAGTTGTCCCTCCTCCTCCTCCTGTTGCACCTCCTGCTGTTCCTCGTTCTCCTGTTACCCCTCCTGCTGCTCTTCCTCCTGCCCCTCCTGCTGCTCCTCCTCCTGCCCCTCCTGCTGCTCCTCCTTCTATTCCCCCTGCTGCTCCTCCTGCTGCTCCTCCTGCTCCCCCACCTGGTATGCCTGCGGTTACAGCTCCTACTCCTGAAACTCCAGTTGTTGCTGCTGCACCATCTCCCAAACCAGTTACACCGGTTACAGACATTAATTCGATTGATGTGTACGAGCTGGATGATATTCCAGAACCACCTCCATCGCCAACAGAAAGTGAAAAAATTCGCCGACAAGAGGAACTTGATGATTTGGCCATGTTGGGTATCGACGCAGACGACATGGCAGCGCAGTGTATGTAATACACCACGAAGACAATTGCTTTTTTAAATTATAACCTTATAAGTGAGCACATGTAATATTTGTTTAAAATCAAAATAAATAATATGAGATTTCAATAAAAATGAATAATTTGTTTTCAGGGGCTTTTTCGGACGTTCGTTACACCTGCAGTGTGGTAGGAGCACGTCGCTGCGTTTCTATGTACATTTCATTTTTCAGTGAGGAACGTTTTAAATAAAAGACTAATTTTAATTAATATTTAATTAAATCCTCTGGTCGTGTCTATTTTCCATTTATTATTTTATATTCGAACTCGGGAATTTTTGCAGATGTGCCCATTTCGTCAGAAAAAGCAAAAAAAAAAGAATCTACAGCCCAGACGCCTGAACTGATGGAGATGAAAATTCATATTTAAGCTTTTAACATAAATTTGGAGGTCCAAGCTGATTTTGGCGAAAATCGGCCAACCGGAAGTGACAGTTTTTCGAGTTTGATATATCTAGGCATTCGGATGATATTGCGGAGTCTTTGAACTGATGCAGTACGTAACTCCGTTTGTTTCGGACGTCTAAAAGACAGCTCCTACAACGTAGAATGATCGATTTGGTTGGATGACGATTGCCTGTCTGTTGACACTCAGCTGACTGTGGCAGGTCTTATGATTACTCATATGATCCTCATTGTCATTGCCTACCTTAGCATTCAAGTCTCCCATCACGATGACAATATCTCCGTTTGCCGTTGCATTCAAAAGCTTCTATCGCCATGTGGGTGCCAGGAAATTAAGCCTCTGCGTGCTGTTGGCGTTAACAGTTTCACGAGGACTGCCAGATGGCTTTCCGGAGTAGAGTAGCATAGTGTTACATGTTGGGGATTGGTACTCTCCCGCGTCGAATCATCTTACTTCACTAACTCCCAGTATGCCCAAATTATATCAAAGAAACTCGTTCAAGTTGAAGAAATCTGGCATTTTGAGATCCTGCACTCCCTGAGTCAAGGAGCGTCCTCACATTCCAGAAACCAATCTTAGTACGGGTATAATAGCCAAAAAAAGACCAACAAACACCAAAAGATCCCCAAAAAACACCCTCAGAAGACTCCCCAAAATACTCTCAAATA
Source organism: Nephrocerus scutellatus (assembly GCA_947095585.1). NCBI lineage: Eukaryota > Metazoa > Arthropoda > Insecta > Diptera > Pipunculidae > Nephrocerus > Nephrocerus scutellatus. The sequence continues at coordinate 114,345,913 of OX352763.1, forward strand.
TACCCCCAAAAGACCGCCAAAAGACCCACGAGCGACTCACCAAAAGACCACTGAACGAACTTAAAAAAAACCACCAAAAGATTCTCCAAAAAACCTTCAGACTTTTCTTTCTACAGTTATCCCAAGAACATCCCACTTCCATTACGTTGGAGCTGAAGCGTGTTTGTGTTTCAGGCATTATTCCTTATGTGGAATAAGAAAACCAGATTTTTTGCTGGTTTTCAAATTCTAATTCCCTATTCCTCGGCAAAAAAAAATACGCCTTAAGGGACCTGCCCATAGAATCCGTTGCGTCAGTTGCGTCGACGTATTCGTTGACGTTGCAGTATGTAACGCAAAGAGGTGACCCAATGAACCCGTTGTCGTCGTACAGAAAAACAACAACAAATCCAAAATAAACTTCAAACAGTAGTGCGAGAGAACTGTCAAAGCATTTGCCGGAGAGAAAAGTTAAAAGTTGGTAAACTTTTTGCGTCGTTTCCGTCACATGCTTTACCTATGGGACACTTCCCAGAAGAACGCGTGTATTTCACCGATCTGTCAGTTGCTTACTTCACAACGGTCGCAACGGATCCTATGGGCTGGGATCTTTAGTGTCTTTCGGATAAAGCTTGATTTACATTTGGGCCGTGCGAGAAAAAATGTACAGGTCGCTGTTAAATTAAAATTATGGTTAGTCAGAAGAGATTAGTAAACTACGCATTGCAATGGAATCCGTTATCTCAGGATAGTAGAAGAACGGGTCGTCCGAGAAATACATGGCGCAGAACAGTTGAGGAGGAGTCACGGCAGAGCTGAAGCTCATTGCAAACGCACGCGATGGCTCGTAGGCGTAGTAGTGGCCCACAAGGGGATATAGGACATAAGTAAAAGTAAAGAAGAGATTGTCACAAAGATTGCCACAAGGAGAATGTTGTTGTTATTTTATAGTAACATGGGAAATTTTATTTATAGCATTATGGTAACAATGAAAAATAAACTACTCTCGTCTGGCTAACCACAATTTCAATTTAACAACCGTCCTACACATTTTTTCTTGCACAGCACAAATGTACATATGCTTTATTAAATACGCATTAATTTACTCGTTATTAATATGTCAGAGAATATGAAATAGTTTTTTGTTTTTTAATTTTTTTTCTCATTAATAACATTTTATTATTTATTCCTTTTACCATAAGCTTTAAGCTAATCTTTTGTGTAATTTAAAAAATTAAAAGTTCCTACCAATTCAGATTGTGAAATTAAATATAATTGCTACGTTGTTCTTTCTTCGCAAGCCAATAAGAATAATAGGCGTATTTTAATGAGGAATAAGGAATTAGAATAGCTGTTTTTTATTTGCCGAAGAATAAGGAATCACAACAAAAATTGCACTACCTTATTCCTTCTTTGGAATTTGAAAACCTGCTGTTTGGCTGGTTTTGACATTCCAATTCCTTATTCCGATTCCAAATAAAATACGCCTAATGTCAAAACCAGCAAAACAGCAGGTTTTCTTATTCCAAAGAAGGAATAAGATAGTGCAATTGGTGTTGTAATTCCTTATTCCTCGGCAATTAAATACAGCTAATATAACGAATACTTCTAAATTTTCTGATGAAAAGTTGCACAGTGAAATAGTAACTAGCAACTCTGAAAAGTGCTTTGCAGCGAAATTTCGCTCGTTTGTGCGTACGTTCGTTCATTCTTCATTTTGGTGTTCGCAATCGTAATTGTTTTGTAGTTCTCGTTAGTGTTCAAGTTGCGGCGGCCATGCTCGGTATTCGTTTTATCAGTGGAGTCTAGAGTGTTTTGGGTTGAAACGTAAACGACATAAGAGTGCAAAAATTTTGGAGAATATTTATTCATTTATTTCTTCCATAACTTCAGCCTTAGAATATATTATAAAGAAAGAATTTTGTGAATTTCAAATACGAAGAGCGAAAAAAATCTAATCTTCGGGCTATTAATTTTTTTTTCTCGTGAAAGTGCAAACTATCGCCGAAATTCCATTTCTCATCGCCATAGCTTTTTCCCCTACAACCGTGTGGTTAATCTGTTTATGGATATTCTGCTTATTTAATTAATTTTTTTTGTCGAACGAAAAGTGCATAATATAATCCGGGAAAAATTGCGCAATTTTAAGCACTGAGTCCCTTTATTTTGTGACTTGTGCGAGTTCGGGACCACCGCCTACTTGTCCACAGCAAATTGCTGATTGCAGTTTCAATTCCAATTGAGTCTAATAGGGAGGAATTTTAATTCACATTCCCATTCACAATGGCTGATTTCGATCTGAATGTTGACAGTTTGATCCAGCGACTACTTGAAAGTAAGTTCAATCGTTTTTCAATTTATTTTATTTTGGTTGTATAATTTTAAGTTCTTTTGCACCAGCAATTGATATTTAATATTGTGAACGTGCCTTAGTTATTTTATAATTTTGCGGTACTTTAATTTTTGTTTTGCATTAATTTTGAAAGAATTTTTGTTGGTTTTTTTTAAATTCATATTTTGCATTTTATTGCCGATTTAATGAAAAATTTTTAGTATAATTTTTCTCGGCTGAGAGGGTAGTATACAATTATATCTTTGTGCGAGTCTTATATACACTTCTGAAGAAAAAGATCTAAGAAATTAGATATTGGTTTTAAAATTAGTTTTTTCCTTAAAACCAATAAATTATGATTTACGAATTAAAGTTATTCTCTAACCCTTTTAGGTTTTTTATGTAGAAAATTATGTGTAGTACTTGAAATTAATTTTGTTAATGCCTCTTTCGATTTACATGGTAGAGTTAAGATTTCTCTCTCGTGGTTTCGGTTTGACGTTCTATTTGCAAACTGTACCCGGGTGGGTTTGATTTTGCAATTTTTTTAACACAATGTCGTGTTTTTTTTAAATCTGGCGCAGATTGATTTTTTGGCTGTCAAGTTGGTCGTTTATTCCAATAAACCAATCTACGGTAGATCGGATTTCTAACAGATATTGATATTTTGGGAGATTTACCCCTATTTTCATTAACTGCAACCACAACACATGCAAACAAAACAATGTAAACAAAAGATTCTGGGCTTTCGTGTTCGTTTTTTCGAGAAAAAATCTGAACTCGAGCGCAGATTTCTAAAACAAAAAACAAAATAATACGACATAACTTTGCTACCCGTCGGGAATTTTGTTGTTGTTGTTGTAGCAACTATTAATTCGTGTTAGCCCAAACGTTGGGTTGTAATGTTTGTGTAGCTGTCGGAACAGTCCAGGCCCAGAAATGCGGCTGCTTCGACAGGTTGTGTCCATAGGGATAGCGGTGTGAGTAACGTCGGATGGGACGGGCAGCTGAATAGATGAGCTGTGTTATATCAACACATAACATAGCTCACCACAGTCCGGGCATTGATCGATGATGCTGTCACGTAAGCGGTGTATCTAGCTATTTAGAAAAGAGCTCCATCCTGATCTCAGTTGTGCCAGGGTTGATTTGGTTTGTGCTCGCTTAGATGTATAGGGGGTGGGGGGGACCTCCTAGAACGATGTTATTTTGGCGATCATCTAGTGCGGTTCTGACTGACGCTTGATGAATTGCTAGCTATTTGAGGACTTTATTTCTGGACATGAATCGTTTATTAATGATTCTCTAATGAGTCGAAAATGTCAGCAGATTGTCGAATGTGACTCCCAAGATCTTTGGATGTTTGATTGTAGGGATTGTCCTGCTGTGTATCTAGATGTCGAGCTGTAGGTTGACTTTTTTGGTCTAGGTGGTGAAAAGTGTAGCGGACGATTTTTCTGGAGGCAGGATTAGATTTCGACTGGTAAAAAAGTCTTCTAGTATATCGAGGTAGGCATTGATGCTTTTGCAAATGGTGGGGATGTCCTCGCCTGAGGAAAGAATGGTGCAGTCGTCGGCGTACGATATCAATTTGACTCCGGTAGGTGTTGAGGGGAGGGAATTTTGCCATGTAGTTGTTGAAGAGAGTCGGTGAGAGGACCCCTCCTTGTAGTACACCTTGCTTAACTTTCATGTATAGCGATTTGGTGTTCCGGCATTCGACGTAAGATTTCCTGCCGTTAAGGTAGTTGGCAAGCCATTGTTTATTGGTGTTGGAAAGCTGTGACTCTAGGATTTCTTTTAGTAAGATGCTAGGTGTACAGTGTCGAACGCCTTAGATAGGTCTATTGCAACAAGGACAGTGCCATCACAGGGACGCTGTTGGTTAAGACCTTGCGATCTCCGAAAGTGCTGTGGTTGTGCTGCGCTGCTTGCGGAAACCGTGCTGGTGTTCAGCTAACTGGAGTTTGGAATGAAGCTGAGGAAGTAGAATAGCCTTTAGTATTTTCGCTGTTAGAGACAGGAGAGATATTAGACTCACGAGTCTGCCTGTTTACGGGGCTTGAGTAGGGGAATAATTCTGCCCGTTTTCCAAGGGTCAGGGATGTACAATATTGTAAGTGAAAGGTTGAAGATTTGAGTGAGGTAAGTGAGACATGTTGAGTCCGCGTCCGCGTGGCGTAATTGACAAATTTGCGTTCATCCGCAGACACAAAGTCATTGGCTTTGTCCACGGTAATGATGATCGGGATATGGTCGGAGTGTAACGCTATGTATGTTCTCCAGGATGTACAGGCTAATAATCAGACAGTGACTGTTGTATTCGGGATACATATTGCCATTTCACATTTGGTTCTTTCAGTGCTGCTACAGCTGGCTTTCTCGTTGTATGACTTTGTGTGGTTGAGCGGACCGCAAGCTTCAATCGCACACTGCCAACCACAAGGTGGTGCTCGCTGTAGACGTCGGGTTGCTCTTCAGGTTCTAACGTCCAGCAACAATGCTCGCCACATGCGATATTGGCGATGTGATCAATCAATTGATCTGATTGGTCAACCTACACAGTCGTGTCAATTTATTTGGGATGTCAAATTCTCTCATGGCTTTATACAGTTCTACTCTGGCTATGCTATCGTAGGCGGCTTAAAGTTTATAAAATGATGATGTAGTGAGTTTTGAAACTCTAGACATTTTTCCATTACCTGCCTAAGGGTGTAAATCTGATCAGTTGTTGATTTGCCTGGTTTTCGATGTAAAGGCTTTGCTCTTTCCATTTGCCAATTTCGAACTCTGTGTCAAAACTGTCAAAGTCCCAAGTTTTTGATGTGAAGGCTTTGCTCTTTCAATTTGTGCATTTGAAACTCTGTGTCAAAACTGTCATAGTCTGAAGTTTTCAATTAGAAGTCTTTGCTCTTTCCATTTGCACATTTCGACTTCTTTGTCAAAACTGTCAAAGTCTCACGGTTTTCGATGCAAAGGCTTTGCTCTTTCCATTTTCACATTTCGAACTCTGTGTCAAAGCTGTCAAAGTCTCACGGTTTTCGATGTAAAGGCTTTGCTCCTTTCATTTGCACACTTCGAACTCTGTGTCAAAGCTGTCAAAGTCTTCAGGTTTTCGATGCAAAGGCTTTGCTCTTTTTATTTGCAAATTTCGAACTCTGTGTCAAAGCTGTCAAAGTCTCATGGTTTTCGATGTGAGGGATTTGCTCTTTTCATTTGCACGTTTTGAACTCTGTGTCAAAGCTGTCAAAGTCTCAAGGTTTCCGGTGTGATCGGTTTGCAAATGAAACGAAAATCCACATTACCTATAAATTTCATTTGTTTTTGAATTTATAATCATGTGATGTATGTTGTGTAGTGTGTGTTCTAAATATAATGAAAGATAAATAGAACGCGAAACCGAAACCACTCTCTCTCTGACTGCAAATGGAAACAGCTATACGTTACAGGTACTCTACCGACAATCAATGGGGAGGCAGAAAAAAGGCAAAAACTGTGTCAATTTTATCAAAGTTTTGGATCAATTAAGCTTAATTGGTTGTCATTGCTGAGCGCGCTAATGTGTATTTTCTGCTTGTGGTATGGGGGCTTGCAATTTGGTATACAGCACATACAACATACATAGAAGTCCCTCTTTGATTTGACATAAAATACGTACATACATACATATCTTCCAGTTGTGGACATTGATTGCAATTTTAATTTATTTCTGACTTTTAACTTTCGTATATATAGATGATGTTCTTCGTCGTCTTTTTCTGGGGCTTAGAGGAATCTTAGAGAAAAGAAAATCATTCTCTTCACATTATCACGATTTCTATAGCCATTGTCATTCACTGTCGTGACCCAAAAATTCATTTCTCAAATACCTTTCGACCACGGTTGCGCTTTTAGATCTCGTTCAATTTTCTCACATACTAAGCCAAAAGTTCTCCGTAAGTGTTCTTTTCTTTAACGATTTAAAGATTTCTTGGTACTTTCAACTGAGTAATAAAGTCTCGGATCTGTAAATGTACGTACTGTGTAGGACGATCGTCGTGAGCACAACACCCAAGTCTCGGATGAAATGAAGATTGTCTTATCTACTAGCTTGGATATTATAGTTATGTTTCTATATTTGCTTAATTTAAACAACCCTGTGCATTACTCTGTTTGCTATTACCTATATACGAGTTAAATATTTCATCTATTCCATTAAGGAATCATTAGTCATTTTCACTATAGTGCCACAATTGAATAATCCAATAACCATTGGAACACAGCAGAAATAACAACCCCTATGCTTATCTACCTACTCTATTTGCATTTTTGCACTATTTTTGTTTGTATTTTTTTTCCAATAACAAAGGCGAACCATTATAACCAGGGTTTAAAGTAAAGTTGCGTTTCATTCCCACACGCTGATAACCCATATAATAGTTCTACTTGCAGTTGAACGTTTGGCATCATGTCTAACTAACGCCCACGTAAGTTAACGAACATTTGACTTTGAATCTATGACAAATCACATTATGATCACAGCATACGATTTGCATTTTACAAGTCGTTCACATTAGCTAACTAAAGCCCATTTAAGTCCATTATAGTTGACGCTTGTACAGACACATACAAATACTGAGAATATTAATAAATTTCTATTTTTGTTTGTTAAGTGGATTTGCGTTCAATTCCTTAGAACCCATAAGGAAACCCCTTTTACTTTGATATCTTAGCTGTAGATTTAGTGGCAGCTTTGGTAGAAGCAAATTAAAAAAAAAACCCATAAAAATCGTCTTTTATTTGTTCTTAGAACTTTAGAGCTTTTGTGCCTATGACTAAGCTCGAACGATGGTGTGGACATAACTTAAATGAAACCATTTGCTAAAGATAAGATAGAATACCTATGTAATACATACCTTCCCTTTGAAGTCATATATAATGCCACTGAATAAGTAGCAAACTACGAGTGTGGATAGAAAATTTTACGTCCTGACCAAGAAAGAATACTCGGAACATAGTCACCATAGTTTTAAAAAAGATTTCTCCCTGAGGCACTAAAAAAATACTACAGCTTCGACTTCTTCATTCGTTGAAATTCATTGCCCTCCTAATTGGGTTTTTTTTAGTTTGGTTGAGAGATGAAAGAGGCACACACAGCGAGATAGTTCTAAGGAATTGGCTCTGTGTGCATTCCTTGACATTAAGGGCTCATTCGATAACACTGGTTACGACTTAATAGCAAAATCAATTAGTAGCAGAGGTATTGAGGACTCGACCAATTAATGGATAAGGCCATGCTTGTAAATCGAGATAATACTTCCTCGTCAGCAGGGGTAGCTGTATCTGCAACCGCAGTTGAGAGTTGTCCCCAAGTCATCGACAATCTTCTAGTCGATCTACATAGATCAGGCTACATCGCCATTGGTTATATGCGAATGACTTGGCCACTAGGGCCTTGTGGGATTGTAGACGCCTTTACGGCAGAACTTGTGGTCTAAATCCTAAAATGATACACTGGATGTGTACAATGCTGGTGAGGCTCATGTTTTGTCGCTGCTTCCCTTAGGGAAGACTGGCGACATATTCTCTGCGAATGTTCGTTGTACTCCGACGTCAGAAATTTGAATGTGATGGTGATGCAGAGGCTAAACGGTGTGTATGACTTTGAATTAGCTTTAAGCTGCAGGGAACAAGTTGAATGTTTGAATGGGTATACGAGATTAGTGTTTGAGCGGCGGAGAGCTAGGCAGCTTGGTGTTGCGGATGTCTGCGTAGAAAGACAGAACGACTAATGGTCAGGTGGGCAGTTTGGACGGAATTGCACGGATATAGTGACGGAAACAACTGAATGACTGAGGGTTACCAGTCCCGAGTTGTGAGGAACTCAACTGGAGTAGTGGCTTCGTGATTGATGGCTGCTGGTTGCTAGGCTAGTTTCTGGCCGCTAGCTTTCACGTGCGTTGCTACGAAATCCCACCGGATATTACTGGTACCACGGGTGTCGAAGAACACGCGGATGAATGTCCGTCTCCGGCGATTGGAGCGGACTTTCAGGAAGTTTTCGTGGTTGCTGTGGTTGCTGTGCCCAAGCGGGAAGACAATAGTCGGAGTGGAGTTGCGTTTGATTCAACCGGGTGCCGTGACCCATAGAATGGCAGAGATTTAGGTAGATATCTCTCCCATCATTGAGAACGCCCAGTTATACTTAACCTAATCCGTGTCTGAAGAGGACTTTGGAGTAATGCGTTTCTTGCAGGTAATCACGTCAATATCTTAGACAGTTTCTGTTCCAAAGTTCTTGAACGGACAACGGCATCATGTATCACGGCAGTCATGCGTACCAATGCTGTCGTAGGGCTTTCACCCCCCTACAAATGTTTATTAGACAGACGGCCGCTAGACGCGCTATTAAGCTGGAGGTAGAACACAAGTTCAAACCAGGTGGATACCTAAAAAATTTTGACACATTTCCCGAAAGAGACATGTTTTGCACTACCCCCCACATTATGGTTAGGGAGTACTGTTTCGGCAGGTTATTTAATGGTAATGATGTTCTCGGTCTGGTCTGGTTCGAAAAAGGATCAAAGATGAAATCTGGAGATGGATACCAACTTAATGGAATCTACAGGGTGACTGACACGAAGTGTTACCAAAACAAAACGCCACAGAATTTTTATTTTTTGATGAATTTTATTGAATCAACGTAAAAAATGTCCCCAAATATTTAAATTTTCGAAATGCATTAGCAGTCTTCGATTTGGCCAACCTTAGCTGCGATTATGGCCTTCAAACGGCCGACAAAGCTATTGCATGCAGCACGCTCCCTCCAACACATGATCCCGATAAATTTGAGCATTTATCTTGATGCCACGGTCCAAAAAAAAACGAGAGGTGAACGGCTTTTGGCCGTTACGGCGGCCCAAACCATCACCATCGGCGGCGCTTGGTTTCGAGTGGCAATCCGTTGGTCCAAATTTTCAGTAGAACGGCCGGGCAAGTAAATCCGGTCGTTTTGCTTGTTCACATATTGCTCAATAACGAACGGTGACTCATCGGAGAAAACCAAATTCGGCAAATCGTCACTTTCGTGCAAACGTAACAACTCCTTTGCTCTTTCCACTCGTAACTTTTTTTTGAGCATCGGTGAGATCATGCGTTTTTTGGAATTTCAAGGCCTTTAGTCCAAGATGATCTTTCAATATGTGATGCATCCGTTTAAGAGAAATGTTCGCCTCACGAGCCATTTTTCTGCCGCTACGGCGCGGATTCCGAGCCAATTTGGCCTTTACCTTCCGAATGATATCCGGCGATGTTGCAGTGTGTTTCGGTCCACCACCATGGCGTTTTCCAATGCTGCCAGTATCGTTTATAACGATTTATGGTGCGATACACAAACATTTTATTCACATGCAGATGTTTTAACTGGTTCACACACTATTACGCTTGAATTGCATTGCGGATAACTTTTTTCTGAATATTTCCCACTAAAATACTTTTGTACGCTTGTAAACAATGGAATGAACTGTCATTAGTGTAAATTTGAGCGCTCTGTCATCACTGGTTTGACAGCAATGACAGTCTGAAGTTGGTAACACTTCGTGTCAGTCACTCGGTATGTATCTTCTATTAGAGAATTTACATGAAAAATTTTTATGGGTTGTTTTTTTATCATTGATTTATGTTTCTATTCAATGTCAGATCATATTTACCCTCTCCTCAGCTTTCTTGAAGTATTGACTGCCAATAATGTGTGACCCTCAACAATTGAATACAGAAAACATGCTCCGTAGACGTGTAGACTTGCAGACACGTTCCGTATGATGACATTGCGACAATCAATGAAAATGAATTTTCTTTAATGAAAAGTCTTCACATAGTGATGGTAATTTATTTTTTGAACTTGACTGCAATTACGGCCGACTAAATAATAAAAGCGTTTTCTCCAGGGATAATCAAATTTCAAGGCGTCAATTGGAAATTAGTTAACAGGAGCATCGCACATTTAGTTTTCTTTTCTCTAGAAAAGAATATCTAGAACATTTCTGAGTTTTACCGCTTTTAAACGACTTTTTATCGACAGATAAATGTTAAGTAAATTTTGTACATGAGACTACAGAACTATAGTCCCGTCACATTACATGACACGGCTATGACAAAATTGGACGGTTAGTTTTTTATTGTTTAAGTGTAGTTAAAAAGTAGATTTAAGATACTGCGCACAAGTTTAATCGGCGAATTCCATCAACAAACATCTATTTAAGCCGAATAACGATTAATCACTATTTGAGGACTATGAGGTATTCTTATATATCTGGATTTTAAATCAGCTTAGAAGTCACATCGAGAAATAAAGATAGACTTTTGAGTGTACTTACCATAACAAGGTTAAACAAAAATGACCGGAGACAACAACAGATAGGATTAACTCAAATGAAAATATTACTACTGATAGACAAGAGCAATTGGAGTTGTGTAACGAAGTGTTTTGGTACACCCAAATCACTCCATCTCACACCATACAGCTATTATGTCCAGTACTGAGTACAGCATGTACCAGTGAATCGTACAGCTAGTATGTCTCTATTTAAGCAATTTGGGCAATCACTGGTACATGGTATAGTAACTCAACCGATTAAGCGTCCGACCACAGAAACTCCGTCTCACCGCATCACGGGTTCTAATCCCAGTTGGTGTGGGTGCCGTGGCTCAATGGATAGGAGCATGGACTGAGCAAGGGGGTTCATGGTTCGAATCCCAGTAACACCAAAGTATTTTTCACGGTGTTTCACCCGACAAACGTCCGAGAGTAATAACTTGTCACTGAAAGCTTCTCAATTCGCCGTTCGGATCCGGCATTAAATTGTAGGTCCCTCCATTTGTCTGCAAAAATATGCATGCTAAACACAAATGGTTGCGAGAAGTCAGGCATTGGACCCGCATGGTCTGTCGCGCCGATATTATTATTATTAATCCCAGTGAGGGAAATTTGTTTTTTAAGGGAAAATGCATGAATCATTAAAATAACACTCACGATAAGAGTGATATTAGTTTGTAGTTGTATAGAGCACAATGGTTGCATGTATAGGGTGATCCATTTAGAGGTATCGGATTTTAAAATGAAATAAAACAACAAAAATTCAAATTGGTTGGGCAATCTTTATTATTTTTGTTTAGAACCATTCATGACATTTATTTTTTGTAGATAATCTCTTTCAAATGTTGGCCGCAGATGCACCGTAATTCGGTCATCCGTAAACACCAATTTTGAATGACTCGCTCGAGGACTTCGGTCGGTATCTCGCGAATAACTGGAGTAATGTTGGCTTCCAATTCCTCAATCGTAGCTGGTTTATCCACAAAACATTTAGACTTTACATAGCCCCACAAAAAAAAAGTCCAAAGGTGTGATATCACACGACCTTGGTGGCCAATCCACCGGTCCGAAACGAGAGATCAATTGCTCACCGAGACGAGGACGCAGTAAATCCATTGTGTCACGGGCTGTATGGGATGTAGCGCCGTCTTGTTGGAACCAAATGTCGTGGAGATCACGGGCTTCAATTTCCGGCATCAAAAAGTCGTTTATCATGGCGCGATAGCGTTCGCCATTCACTGTTACATTGGCGCCAGCCTCGTCTTTGAAGAAATATGGGCCGATGATTCCTCCAGCACATAGGCCGCACCAAACGATAGTTTTCCATGGATGTAATGGCAGTTCGTGAATGGCTTCGGGTTGCTCTTCAGCCCAACTACGGCAATTTTGCTTATTGAGGAAGCCATAAAGCAAAAAATGGGCCTCATCGCTGAACACCATAAGTTGGCCTGAGCGCGCGATAAACACTTTTCACAGAACGTCGATTTTTGTCATACAATTGTACGATTTGTAAACGCTGTTGTGGCGTTAGTCTTTCCATGATGAAATGTCAATGAATACTGAATAAAATTATTTATTTAGTTTGACAGTAGTCACGCGTGACATGTCAAAAAAAGCCTATTGGAAAAAGTACCTCCAATCTGATCACCCTTTATAAGACCACCGACTATAGTCGAGAAACGTACGTCCGACGGTGAGTTCAAGCCACATATTAAAAAATTTGTTGTCGCCGTGCTGCATCATCAATGGGAAACACAACTACATTAAGAGCAACAACAATGATAATAGAAAAATATAATTTTTCCAAGAGGCCACAAACAGAATTCCCAAAAAGTCTTTCCTAGCACCCACATATATATATACATGGTGGAGCAAAATATACCATTTAAGGAACGATACTGCAAAAGTGCACGTACTACAGCAGTGACTTCTGCACTTTCGGAACATAGTTTCCATATAGTTCGGCAGTGAATGCGATTGCCAGTGACACTATTTTACTCTGACTCTGCTGATAGCTGCACGCTACAGTAGATAGCACCACAAGTACTAAACTTGCTCTTTAAGTAGGTAGCGCTATTGAACGTGAATGCCAGTGACGCTACGCTACTGCGACCACACTGCAAGCTGCACGCTACAGTAGATAGCACCGCATTTGCTTTAATATAAGAAAAGAGAAAAAAAACCGACATAAAATTTTTTTAATTTGTAAGAACGCACTACCGAGAAACGAATCCTGGATCCGACGAGCGTCACCCAGCAAACACTTTTGCAGTTGATTCAGCACTCCTTATGATGTTGTACCTTTCTAATCTGTTTATGTGGACAGCTTTCTTTTTACACCTGGGACTTTGTTGAATCCGCTAAACTGCATCGTGTTTTTCCAACTTTGCAGTAGTTTCTGTGTTTTCTTTGACTTGTGTTGGAATTGTAAAACTAAACGCAATCTTCATCCTGAAATGTTCCATAGTTCGCACGTAGGTGATTCCCTGTTCCCTTCATTACCATTGACGATGTTGTTCTTTACTTTTGCATGGACAGTAAGATCCTCCTTGGACTTCGATCACCTTCCTTTGCATCTTGCCCAATTATTTTGGTGCTACAACATTGGATTGGATCATTGGATTTTTCCCTTTAGTTGTTTATTCCGGCCCTCTTAGCAGCAGATTTTTGACACGTTTGGCACCAGTTTTCAACATCTCTGCGGCAATTGACCAAAACGAATCGACTTCTTACCTTATCCAGTGTCCTCTTAATTCCCAAATGTTCTCCTGGTGTTCCAGTGTGTGTTTTGTGATGAACTTTGTTCACCAAATTTGTTGGTCACACTACCTTTGATTTGGTACACCGACCATTGGCAGATTCCCTTACCAGCAATCCATCTTCCAATTTCAAATGGAAGATTCGACTTGATAGGAGACTGCAGTTATATTGAACAAAAATGGATTGAACTATGTCTTCAAGCTTTTTCTTCTTCTTTTTAATTTCTCTATATTTACTTTGAGTGCCCGTTTGTTTGTTTGTTTGTTTGTTTGTCGTGGAATATTACTTATGTCCTATATCCCCTTGTGGGTCTACTACGCCTACGCGCCATCGCGTGCGATTCCTGGCAATGAGCTTCAGCTCTTTCCAACTCTTCCCCAATTGCCGTGACACCTCCACAATTGTTCTGCGCCATGTATTTCTCGGGCGACCCGTTCTTCTACCATCCTGAGATAACGGATTCCATTGCATTGTGTAGTTTGCTATGGAACTGTCGCCTTTTCGGAGTGTATGACCAATACACTGCCACTTCCGTCGTTGGATGGTTATGCCTATTGGTTCCTGACCCGTTCTCTGCTAAAGATGTTCGTTAGAGATACGGTTTGGCCAGAAAACCCTTAAGATGTTCCGTAGGCATCTATTTACGAACATTTATAATCCTTTTATTATTTGTGTCTAAGCTGATCGCATTGCTTCGCCATATCATGGACATCATTCCAACAACACTGATTTTGATTTGCCGATTCGGTTGACAATGTCCTGTTCGGTTCCACATTCGGTCGAGATAATACTCCCAAGATATTGGAAACTCTCTACTCTCTCTACCGGTTGTCCAGCAATGTAAACTTGAGTTACTGAGTTAGTGCCGAGGTTGATGATTTTGGTTTTGGCTGTATTGATCTTTAAACTCGCAACATTTGCCTCCCTTTCCACATTTGTTGTCATTTGGTGCAGCTCCATAATCCCCTGTGCGAGTAAACAAACGTCGTCAGCGTAGTCCAGATGTTTAAGTTGAGATGTAATCTTCTTTTAGAGAATATCCATGAAAAAGTTGAATTTGTATGGGTTGTTTTTTGTATTTATTATTATTACTTATTGACCCAGAAATATTTCGCAAGATGGAGAGATGCTTACTAGTTATTTATAAAATCATTCCAATTTTAAAACAGAAGAAGAGTCAACATTTTATTACAAGATCATTTTATGCACATTTCCTTCCGTCTACCCACTAACCTGACCCATTAAATCAAATTGTAACAATTTCTAAATTCTTTGAGTATTCTTTGCGGACATAAAAGTTTTCGGAAATTTACATCAAGGTTTGCTTTTTCGTTTTCTTTCAAATGCTTCCCCTGTGCATATTCTTCCGCTCATCAAAACAAAACAAAACAAAAAGTCCAACCTTGGCAGCTAATGTTTATTTATTAATTTGTAATTAAACTCAGAAACTGTTTTGTATGTAAACAAACAAACAAAGCATGTCCCCGAAACCATTGGGACTGGCTCTACAACTGTGATGAGATGGGTCATCTGTCGAACTTTTATAAGAAATTGAAAACGTGTTCCAATATTCTTATTATTCTGCCGCATGATGTCATGCCGATTTTGCTGGTTGCGAAGTAAAACTTGAAATTTAATTCAATTTCAATTGCAAATGGATTACGCAACCCTAATGTCACAGTGCGACATTGGTATCTATGTGTGTTATGCACGAGTGTGGTACACTGACAGCTGAGCTGTGTTATGTCCAATCCTGACTGTGCATTTTATTTCGCATCGGTACATTTGGCAACTTTGTGTTACGGATATGGTGGCTGGTCTTGCAAATGAACTTTGCAACATTGTTGCAACAAATTCCAATGACATACTGTTGCGGCCTAATCTCAAACAAAAACTAAACATATGTTCTTTAGTTTAAGTTTGTTATATGCATACATTTGTTTACTTGTTTTAACTTGCAATGTGTTTTCTATTGTTTTACGATAGGAATTAAACTAAAGATGAAAATAAAACCGTATTTGTTAAAAGATTTATGTAGAAAAGGTTTGGTCGACTTGCTAGTATTCTAGAATTTTTCGGGTTTTCCAAGAACATACACAGCTCATAAAGGAGATATTGCATTGCGTTTTGAAATCCGTAAACAATTTGATGGTGTCTGGATTCAATATCATATCATGGCTCTACTCTTGGCCTCCCGCAAAAAGTCTATCTACCGGTCCTGATTTTGATCCGATATCATCAAGTTTTGTATCCCTAAACTCTGGGTGTCCTGATGGTCTACTCCATCCTTCCAGCGTATGTTTGGCCGGCCTCGCTGTCGAGTTCTTCGCTCATGCGAGCTAGGTGTCCTGCCAACCGGAGCCTACCGATCTTAATTCTCCTTCACGATGTCGTCATCGCGGTATCGCTCGTAAATCTCATCATTATAGAGTCTCCGGAATCATCCTTCATTACATATGGGGCCAACAATTCTCCTTAAGATTTTTCTCTCGAACGCGGCTAAGAGGTCAGAATGCTTTTTGCTAGCCACCCAAGTGTCGGATCCATATGTCTTATTATCCATCCATCGTCTTATTAACCAGCAGATTGGATTTTATGGTTTAAAGAGTCTTAACAGACTATAGAAAGCTGTGTTGGCTTTGAACAACCGTGCGCGTATTTCTCGTTCCATGCTGTTATCGTCTGCTAATGTTGACCCGAGATAGTTAAAGGATAGCACTTCTTCAAATTCGCGCTCAACTATTTTAATTGCGGGACCAATGTTGGATCGCAGACGTGTACTTTGTTTTACTCTCATTTATGTGAAGCCCCAGATTTCGTGTCGCCCGCTCGATCTGGATAAAAGCTTCCTGTACAGCTCTTAGGTTTCTACCAACGATGTCGATGTCGTCTGCGTAAGCCAGTATCTGAATGGACTTATAGAGGATTGTTCTTCTCGCCGTTACGTCAGAGTCTCGGATCACTTTCTTCAACGCCATGTTGAAGAGGACGCAGGCCAGTCCATTCCCTTGTCGGAGCCCGCTATAGATGTTGAATGGGCTTGCTAGTGATCCGGATATTTTTACTTGGCTAATAAGATTGATCATGGTCGACTTAAATAGTCGTGTCAGTTTATTTGGGATGCCCATTCTCTCATGGCATTATAAAGTTCTACTGTGGCTCTGCTATAACAGGCGGCTTTAAAGTCTATACAAAGATGGTGTAGTGTGTCTTGAAACTCTAGACATTTTTCAATCACCTGCCTAAAGGTCTAAATTTGATCAGTTGTTGATTTGCCTGGAATGAAGCCACACTGGTATGGACCAATGATGACTTTAGCGCATGGGATAGATAGACGAGAAAATCTTATAGTCTGTACTCAACAACGTTATACCACGATAATTGCTGCATGTTGTGATATCACCTTTCTTATGTATGGGACACAGGATGCCTCTTCGCCAGTCTTCTGGCATAGCTTCTTCCTGCCATGCTTGCACTATTATTTCATGAATTGCTTGGTGTATTGCGCGGCCTCCTGATTAAATTAGCTCCGCCGTATTAATTTTGAGCCGATTTATCGCTCTGCCAATTTCGTCTATAGTTGGTGGCGGCAGCATAGTGTGGCATTCGGTCATTGGTGGAGCCTCCAATTACTTAGTTAGCTGGCTATTTAGCAACTCATGAAAGTGCTCTTCAGATCGTTCTAAGATGCCTTTGAAATCGGCGATCAGATTATCCTTTTTGTCTTTGCAGTATGTGCAACACGGTGTAAATGTCGTTTTGTACCCACACCTCCATTTTTTTTTAAATTATAGAGATTAAAAATTTTGTGTTGGGTTTTTTTTTACAATAATACAAAAAACATTTCCCAATTAGCAATTATCCGGAAAAGCACTACTATTGTAGTAAGGGCAGATCAAAACCAATTGGGCCGTTTATTAATTGACAATGATATTCAATTTCAGAGTTAATTCTTGAAATAAATTAATTAATTGATTTTGTACACATTGGCTTGTAGGATATGAGCGTGTGTGCACATCTAGTTAACTGTTAAATTACTGTTGACTAAAAAAATAAACTTCAATTAATTGCATCGAACGGAATTTCCAATAAAAAGTAACAAATGTGGGCGATAATAGCAAGGACAGCAACTGACCTGAACGACAATAACAACGGCGCTAGAATGGCAGAAAAATTACAACGAAAATCGTTACATTTAGCTAAATCTGCTGTTTTTCTATCTTATTCTATTACTAGCTGAGCTGAGTTGTAAAATTAGAACCTTATTCGCCCCAACAAACGCACTAATCGACGACTATAAATTGGTCCTTTCTACAACGATCGGTTATACGTACCGAAAGGACCCCAGTGCCTATCAAGACATTGGGCCAAAGATCGTCAACACAACAACAGGTCTGGAGTTTCTCCAACAACAACAAATTGGTCCTCTTGCACTGAATCCCTCCCTCTAGATAGCTGTGACTTACCATCACTATTTAACTCAGCGAGCCCGAAAACTATCACACACACAAATTGAACCTGCCAGCTATTGGTGGCAATGTTTTTTGAGTGATGGAAATCTTTATTTGGACCTTTACAATTTTTTCTGTTAAGTGGAAAAGATGATATCCGTCAAGTGGCTGCCGCCAGAGTTGATACACATTTGTGCCTGTTTTATCGCATTTTCCATGACTCCGCAAGATTTCCGGTGATAACTGTCCGCATTCCTGTCGAATATTCTCCTTAAGGGCTGCGATTGTCTGAGGCTTGTTAGCATAGACCCGGGACTTCAAGTAGCCCCAAAGAAAGAAGTCTGGGATGGTTAACTTGGTAGATCTTGCTGGTGATGCCAAATCGCCAAAACGGGAGATTACGCGACTAGGAAACGCTTCCTTCATAATATCCATTGTGGCTCGTGTTGTGTGTGCGGTTGCACCGTCTTGTTGAAACCACATGTTTACCAAGCCCCGCTCATCCAATTCCGGCAGTAAGAAGCGGTTTATCATGGCCATGTAGCATTCGCCAGTAACAGTGATCGTATTGCCGATGGCGTTCTCAAAAAAAATACGGCCTAATCGCTCCTCCCGCGTGAACTCCGCATCACACAGTGGCTTTGAGTGGATTTAAAGGCTCTTCGTGCATTACACGCGGATTTTCAGTGCCCCAGAAACGAAGATTTTGCTTATTGACGTAACCGCTTAAGCGGAAATACGCCTCGTCACTCATGATGATTTTCGACACAAAATCGTCCTCTTTGTTGGCGAGATTTAAGAGGGCTTGACAGTAATTCACACGTGACTGACGGTCAGCAGGCATTAACTGATGCATTGTCTAGTTCATAAATGTCAAATATGATTGACGTACGACGTCATTTTCAAAAATTATAACATCTTCCGATAGGGTGATTAATTTTGTGCCACCTTGTAGAAGAGATAAGAATATTTTTTATAGCCTTTTCGATTTGCAGGGTAGAGTTAGGATTTCTCACTTGTGGGTTAGGTTTAACGTTCTATTTCTAAACTGTACCCGGGGCACGGTTTGATTTTGCGTCTTATTTGCAAAGTTTTGTAACAGACACTGTAACCTTACTACCTGTCGGCAATCGACAGCGAAAGTTTCGTTTAGTCAGCAAGATGGCTGAAAGAGAGCAGGCAGACAGACTAATTTCTCTGGCAAATTTTAGTTCGGTTTGGCGTTCTATTTGTATAGCATTTACCATGAAGACCACGGAAACTCTATTACTTTGACAGCTTATACGTGGGTATGGTTTCGAGTATGGTTTGAGCTAATCGAAAGAGAATGTCAATTGCTTTTGCTTTTGTTTTGTTAATAGAGGTCAAGTTTTTAAGCTGTTAATTCTAATCAAGTTCATTCAATCCAGATCATTAGATTTTCTTGAAAGATAAATTTGCAACTATATAGATAGTGTTTTCCCTTCTTAAAAGCTATGAATATGTACATCAGCTGGAAAAATTCAACAAAAAAATTAATGTAAAGCGTTTGTTGTCGATTCTCTGATGATGTATCTAAAATATATGTCACGTTCGACCGTCATGTTTAATGTAAATGCATACACGTATGTAAGTAGAAATTGTAAGAAACGAAAAACTCAAGATGACAATAATTGATTGCACTTAATTAAAATGGATTCTAAAAAGCGAACAAGCGAGCATATAAATACGTAGATACGTACTAAATAGATGAGGCGATCATGATGGTGATGATGGCGATGATGGCAAAATATCAGAACATCGGGTGTTGAGCTTTTGTGGGTGTTTGGGGTGGTCGCCGGCGCTCTTAAGGCTCTCTCGTGCACACTGTATCTGAGAGCCAATTGTCAGACGCCAGATCAAAAGCGGCCAACTTTTTATTGTGTTCGTAGAATGTTGTGTATATATTCGTCTTAATAAAAGTCGTCTTAATAAAATGTGGGAGGTTATTGTGGGGTTATTTTATGCTTTTATTTAATTTCATTAATACAGTAATGTAGTTGTAGTCATATGAACAAAGACGATCAGCAGCAGCAGGTACCGGAACCAGTTGTTTTTTTTTTTTTTTTGCTTCTGGTTCTGGCTTGAGCTGCTTAATTTTGTTCGATTTTGAACACAAGGAATCGAACGAGCAGCAGATGCTCATTGCATCAGGCACAACTGCTGTCCCATTCTAAGAATAAATAGTTTCTTGTTGTTTATCTCTTTATTCTTCGTCTATAATCGTCGTTGGCACTATTTATTATGTTATTAGAATTTATTTTGCAATTGTCGATAAATCAATCACCAACTGTATATGTAGACTACCCGACAACCGATTAGCGCCTCTCTTTCAGTGTAAATAACTCGGAACTCTAAATATGTACACTCCGCTTTAACTGAATAGGTACAAAATTTTTCAAGGGTATGGGATTCATTATATCCAAATTGATGATTTCTTGCTGCTAACTGTTTGTCTATGATGTTGCAAAAATAGTGAGAAAGAATAATTCAAAAAGCACCTATATTTTATCTCTGGCTCTCTTCCAAAGCATTCCATATGGAAAAATGCATTTGATATGTACAATTGAATATGTACAAATAATGAAATTACAAAAATCTTTTAATGGAATCACCCAAAACAAGCTTTTTTTTTCCAGTAGTACCCACTACCTCCTTTATTCATAATTACTTCACAAATTCGGTCCGGCATCGAATCGTAAAGTGCCTTTAAGTAATCCAGTGAAATTTCTCTCCAGGCTAATTTAATGGCTTCAATAAGAGATGGGCGCCGTGGCTCAGTGGATAGGAGCATGGACTGCTGAGCAGGGGGTTCATGGTTCGAATCCCAGTAACACCAAAGTATTTTTCACGGTGTCCCACCCGACAAACGTCCGAGAGTAATAACTTGTCATTGAAAGCTCCTCAATTCGCCGTTCGGATCCGGCATTAAATTGTAGGTCCCTCCATTTGTGTGCAAAAATATGCATGCTCAACACAAATGGTTGCGAGAAGTCAGGCCTTGGACCCGCATGGTCTGTCGCGCCGATATTATTATAATAAGAGATTCTCTGTCTTCAAATTGATGGCCAGACTCGTACACTTATCGGACTAACCATCCCCATAAGTTTTCCATAAGGTTCAGGTCCGGTGAGTACGATGGCCACTGAAGCAATTACACATTTTGCTTTCTTACCCAATTTTTAACTAACCGCGCCGTATGAATGGGGGCATTGTCCTGCTGGAAAGTCCAATTTATGCGCCCAAAAATATCGCAAAATTTGGGGAAATTTCTTTCCAGTATCGTATTATTGTACGATATTACAGTCATTTTTTCTATTTAAAACTCAAGCTCAACAGTTCCATAGTAGCTAACTTGCACAATAACACCACCTTCTCGACTATGATGCCGGGCTAAAATAATTGTCATGAAAATAATTGTGAAATCCATCAGGTCCATCCAAATTGGACAAGTCACCATATGACTTGGAAAGAACAATGGCTTTAAGTAACTGTACTTAAAATACTTCATCAATTGCTTAAAAGTATCAGTACACACAAAAACAATGAAGACAATAACCATGTACCTATTCAGTTAACGAAAAAAAATGCATTTTTCCATATGGAAAAGCAAAAGCGTTAATTTAGTCCGAAAGCGCCAAAATAAAGGCTTTTAGTGAGTGTGGCCAATCAATCCATCAAATTTCAAAAAAAAGAAATTAACCGCAGCCGTTAAGATATTAAGTCATTCTTACGCAATGAGCATAACTATGGAAAGAATATGAAGGGCTGGCCATCTTCTGTGATTACAGCAGCTGGACAAGGGAATTATTTTGAGGCACGCGTCAAATTCGCACGACTCAGAAGCCAAAATCAAAGAAAAAACCGAAGTAAAAGCATGCGTGCGGACTGTGCAAAGAATTATTTGATGTCTTGCATGACAGCTGTAATATATGTCATATTCTGATTTTTGTAAGACACCATTTCCCCGTGCACCGCATCTCCTGGATTGCTGTTATGTCAGCCTTATATTTAAACAGGGTATCGGCCAGCTGCTGTGCAGCTCGAGCTCTATACAGTGAGTGCACGTTCCATGAGAAAATTCTTAAATGATTTAGCCGTTTTCGTTGCCGTGGTCTTCGTCGTTCATCAGTGTATCCGAGGCTGATTTTGGGTTCCGTAATAATGATTTTTTACGAGCGAGGTTATTGCCCACGCCCCAACCTTACTTTGAAGGGACTAGCCAAATTATTCCGCTTTTCATTGGCTGAAAATTACCGGCAGCCACCACGTGGAGGTTTGATCGCACTTCCACCAGTCAGAGATAGTTACGGCCAACTGCAATTCTAGAGCAATTCTGTGTTATTTCCCCTATTATGCTGATCCTGATGGCGGAATTGCGTTTCGTTCTCCGTTTTAAGAGAAGATAATTTCGCTGGAGAGCAATTTACGAATATTTTAGATCATTTAATTGAAATGAATTTAGGAGAAAAAAAAACGCCATCAACTAGCGAGCAATTTTCTGCATCATCGTCGCAACTACGAATACGACTTAATGGCATTTTAATCTGATTTAACGCAGACGCCTTGGTTGGTGCCTAATGTTGACGAACGGTTCGATCATCGTCACATCAGCTACAGCCTCGCGCCGTCGTCCACATTAATTCACGTTTTTCAATAAGCCGGAGGTAGAGCACTCCACTTCCACTGTAATTGTCCACGTCATTCGCGCACACCCTCTCTCAATTTTCATTTCTCATTTAATTTAAAAAAAAAAATTGAAACGTAAAATATGTAGATTGAATCATCAAATCCAACAAAATCAAATTAAAGTGAAATGCTTCAATTACAGGAACACAACACAACGACGAGGAATCTCTTGTGTGACACTTCCTGTTCGAATAAATGTGTGAACGTAAATTTCTACCGCACACACATGTGACCGACAAGGTTCATGTAGCAATACACCAGAAATTGCTCCATTCTGTACAATGACAAGCTTCCGACCGTGCACATTTCGTTCGTGCACAGTAATTGCTGCAGGATTTTCCGATTTTGTTTTTAAAATTGGATTCAGAAATTTGTTCTCCTTAGAAATATATACATATACATTGCAATAGTTGGTTTGTCGAAAATATATTGAATAACGATTTTGTTACTGACTTACTTAGTTCGAGGTGAACAGGGCCTTCAATTAACATGCCACTCAAATTGGCACGGTCTTTTGCTAACCTCCGTTTGCTCAAATCTACTCTTTCTACCATTAACTTTAGAGGAACAAGTAAATTTAAAAAAACTTCATTTTTCGGGTAAAAAATTATGTATATACAACACACGCCACACAGTCCTTTGGTAATAATTGCCAAAATATCTGTTTTTGAGGTCGGGCTTATTTCAAAGTTATTTCCTTTTTTCACGCATCACAGCGGCCACAGCCGCGGGATATCAAAAGTAGCCCCTGACATTGAACTGCTCACAAAATTTCAGCTCTCTAGGTCGTGTGAAAGGTGGTTTAAAAGGACCTTAAAAAAGGTAAAAAAAAAAGATATGAAAAAACTGTTCACCGGTGAAAGAAAGCAGCCTTGATAGAAGAATCGCATCTGTGAACTAGACCAGTACAGAGAGTGAGGACCGTACCAGGCGCGGAAGTTCTACCAAAGAGTCCGCGGTAGGACGCAATATACACCGCGTCGCACATACTGCAGAGACAAAGAGGGTAATCTGATCGCCGATCTCAAAGGCAACTTAGAGTGATGTGAAGAGCACTTTAATGAGTGGCTTAATGGCCAGCTAACTGAGGAATTGGAGGCTCCATCATTGACCGAATACCATACTATGCTGCCGCCACCAAGCATAGAAGAAGTTAACAGAGCGATAAATCGGCTCAAAAACAATAAGACATCGGGATCAGATGGGATCCCAGCGGAGCTGATTAAAACATGAGGCCCCGCAATACACCAAGCAATTAATGAACTAATAGTGCAACTATGGGATGAAGAAGAGATGCCAGAAGACTGGCGAAGAGGCATCCTTTGCCGCATACATAGGAAAGGAGATATCACAACATGCAGCAGCTATCGTGGTATAACGTTGTTGAGTACCGCGTATAAGATTTTCTCCTCTATCCTTCAAGACAGTATAGCCCCATACGCTAAAGTCATCATTGGTCCATACCAGTCAAATCAAATCAAATTCATCCCAGGCAAATCAACAACGGATCAGATTTACACCCTTAGGCAGGTGATGGAAAAATGTCTAGAGTTTCAAAACTCACTACACCATCTTTTTATTGACTTTAAAGCTGGCTATGATAGCATAGCCTGAGAAGAAGAGAATTCGGCACCCCCAGTAAACTGACACGACTATGTAGGTTGACCATAACCAATGTTATAAGCCAAGTAAAAATATCCGAATCACTATCAATCAACATCAACATCTATAACCTGGCGTTGGAAAAAGTGATCCGAGACTCTGACGTAACGGCGAGAGGAACAATCCTCTATAAGTCCATTCAGATACAGGCTTACGCAGACGATATTGACATCGTTGGTAGAAACCGAAGAGCTGTACAGGAAGCTTTCAGATCGAGCAGGTGGTACGAAATCTGGGGCTACACATAAATGAGAGCAATTCAAAGTACATGGTGGCCACGTCTGCGACTAGAAGATCCCTCAATTCAAATAGCGGAAAGCGAATTTGAAGAAGTGCAATCCTTTAACTATGTCGGGTCAAATGTAGCAGCCGATAACAGCATGGAACATCCAAGCTGCTGGTATATAAGACAATGGTCATACCAGTACTTACATATGGATCCGAGACTTGGGTGCTTTGCAAAAACCATTCTGACCTCTTAGCCGCATTCTAGAGAAAAGTCTTACGGAGATTTGTTGAGAATTTTGAGAATTGAGAATTGATGTGAGGAGGGATGATTCCCATGACTCTATAATGATGAGATTTACAAGCGTTACCGCGATGTCTTCATCGTGAAGAGAATTAAGCTCGGTAGGCTCCTGTGGGCTGGACACTTAGCTCGCATGAGCGAAGAGGATCCTGCTCGGAAAGTCCTTTGCGGTAGGATTTATGGAACACGACAGCAAGGCCGGCCAAGCCTACGCTGGAAGGGACGGCCAGAGTTTAGGGAAGCAAAACTGGATGACAACGGTTCAAAATCGGGATTGGTGGAGAGAATTTTAGCTGGAGGCCAGAACCGGACCGCGGTTGTAGGGCTAAATATGATGATGATCTGAACAGCTAATTAAGACACTTTCCGTGACAAGTTATTACCCTCGTTCGTTTATTGATTAAAATCTATAACGGTGGACTTCTTTATTTTCCTGACTAGAAATCCCACTCCGAGCATATGATGTCTTGCATGACAGGTGTTATATATTACATATTCTGACTTTTGTAAGAAAACATACTCTTTCCACGGCAATCTTGGTAAGCTGTTATGTGACCTTCATATTTGAACAGGTTATTGTCTAGATGCTATGCGGTTCGAGCCTTATACATTAGGCGTACCTTCCATGAGAAAATAATACTAAAGTTGTATACCCGTTTTCGTTGCTCGATCGTAAAAAAAACTTATTTAACAAAGGCAAGGCAGAAGGCAAAAATAGATGTTTACCATTCGGAAGGCTTGTATAATCGTGCTATCGCTTGCAAGATTAATCGGAGTGATAATGCTGTTGTCAATTATTTAAAGGATCCGAAAATGTACCGGAAAAATTACAAAGGGTGCCAATTAACTGCTGTACGATATACCGAGGTGCTGTACAAAACAGAACAAAATAAAAATAGAAATACTGACAACATAATTGCCAGTGGTATTAAAAAATAGGAGAGCAGTTCAGGTTCTAACTTAAGTTAGACAGTCTCCTTTCTTTAAAATCGAAAATGCTCTCTATTGAAAATATTGTGTCGACGACAATCACCTTGAAAGATTAAGAGCTGTTTTTGATGATACAATTGACCTTTTTTTGTTGTTTTAGTTTGTAAAATAGAAACGGTTCTACTGTGGTATCCTGTGGTTCACCATTTTGAAGGAATAAATTGATCAAAAACAAAACAATATTAATGCATTTACAGTTTTTTTTATTTATTTTTATTTTTGGTTAATAAATAATACGCTGTTCTTAGATCTTTTTCTTCAATTTTCTCCTGTTTTTGTATTGTTTCCAATTGAAAATGGTGCACTTATGCAGTAAAATTTTCAAAATCTGTTTTTTGTTTGCAGTGTGCAGTGTGATAGTGTTCGCATTGTAGTGTAGCAAGTCAAGTCTGTCATCGTCAAACATTAGACATGTAGCCAATAAAATCGGAATTCATTTTCGTATTTTCATTTTCGAAACTGACATTTTAAGATAACAAACAACTCAAGAACAACATTTAGCCGGCACAGGCCGGCTGCGCCTGGTTTTGCATTTCTTTTAATTACTGATTGAGAGATTGACTAATATACAATACGTGGCTAAAAGTGCACAATTTAATGAACTTTGTTTATAGATTTCCATTCTAATAAACGTAAATAGCTTTTCGAATTTAATTTTAATTGGTCCTATTGTGTGTGTAGGTGTGGTGTGTGCGTGTTGTGCTGACTTATGCTGACAAGAGCTAAGGGATGTTTTGTGGAATCTTTTTCAATTAATTTTGGTTTTAATGCTAGTATACAATTTTCTTTTTGTTTTAATTTCGTCAATAATCTTTTTGATTATTATTTTTTGTTTGTTTATTTTTTGGTATATTTTGTATGTCACCTGTATGCAACCGTATTTGGTCGGTTCGCCATTATAATACTTCTATATTGCTATTCAATTGAATTAAAATAAAAAAACTATACTTGACTTGTTATACTTTTTTATACACTCTCAAAACTCACACAAACAAACAAACAAACAAATACCAAACAAATAAACAAACAAACACACAAACATACAAACATACAACCAAACAAACATACAATCAAACAAACAAACATACAATCAAACAAACAAACATATAACCAAACAAACAATTATACCACTAAACAAACAACCAAACAAACAAACATAAAATTAAACATATGACAAACATACAAATATAAAAACATACAAACATACAATCTAACAAACAAACATATAACCAAACAAACAATTATACAAACAAACAAATATACAAACATACAAACAATTATACGACTAAACAAACAACCAAACAAACAAACAAACATACAATCAAACATATGACAAACATACAAATATAAAAACATACAAACATACGCCCGAATACCGTACAACCAAACTAACAAACACAACAAAATCAACAAAACAACAACAACGAAAGATTACAAAAAGCAAAAAGAAGACGAAGACAGTGCCCAAAAGCTTCTTGTCACCCAGCATCTCCTTAAAGCGCAAAAGGACAACAAAAAACCGCTCCCCGATGATACGAGTAGTACAACCAACAAAGAGGAACAAGAACAGCAACAACAATTAGAGCTGTTGCAGCAATACGGGATAACCGCAGCGAGTGAAACGCTGGTATCAGCAGAAGGTGATCAAATAACCGTCCATCATCCAAAGGAAGAGCCAAAGAAGTCCAAACTGAAGCTGAGAGATTTTTTTATTGCAGAATTTGGTATTTTGTCGTTCGTGTTTCCTTTCTATTCATTGTCATAGTTGCTCGCAAAATCAGCATCCTCTACTCAGTAGGCATACAACACGAAATGTTTCCCTCCTTCTGTATTTTATATGAAACAAGCGCCAGATTTGAACTTAATGTGTCCCCCCTCCCCACAAAGTTCAGATTTCCATTCGCCCTCCACAACCCCTCATAGTATGTCTCTAACTGTTTGCTCTTATACTACCTATGTACGATTCCTCCTAACCATGCTATCTGTTAAGCATATTGTATCGCTAAACTTAATTTTTTTTTTGAAAATACTTGAATTATTTTTACAGTATTTTTTTTATAGAAAAATTGTGATAAATATTTTGTATGCATTTTCAGAATTTCCATTTTGATGATGTCCTCCACATAATGACATAATGACGTGACATGAGTAAGGCTAGTCGGATATTAAGCGCAGAACAGTACAGCACATTAAAGCATAGCCGAAGTTTTTAGAGCAGACAATGTTAGACCGATTTTGAATGTGCGTCCTTTAATATAACATTTAATAAAAACCTTGGCTGCGCTCCAGTTTGCCGCTAGCCTAATAAATAATTTTATATTATTAACTGTTGAACTGAAATGATGACCGACTGAAAGTAAACGAAAAAGCCGAACATGTAACCTGCACAATTTTTCAGTTATTCTTAAACTTTGAAATCAAAATTGAGAAATATTTTCCTTGTAAGACAATTGATAATTCAAGCAAGAGGCCCCTATATTGGTATTTAACGTTCAGCAAAACTTATGATGGCATGATGATGATAAATGGGGTGCTGTAGCACTGCGGCCCATATGGATCTATTGCGCTCCTCCCTGACTAGTGCTATAGAGCCAGTGCATGCCCGTCCCTATAGCACCCCGTTCATACCAATGTTTCTTAAGAATCCAATAATATGGAGCGGGTTCAGTGAATGTCGCACAGACTCCGAGATTGCGTGGGTTGCCAAGTGGTCTCTTCTCTGACGGATCGTTGCGCCGCACTCGTTGAGTAGATGCCATGGGGTCTCCTTCGCTTCCCCACAGTGTCTGCAGCTTCCATCCTCTTTTATTTTTAACTTCTTTAGGTGCCCCTTCAGTTTGCAATGTCCTGTTAGGAAATGATGATTCTTACATTACTTCTACTAAGTCCCAATATTAGGCGGGACCTCTTTGGGTTATAGTTCCCCAACATTTCCTTTGCTTGCCGTAGTCCTGGGAGATTCTCCCATCTTTCGGAAGCGGCTGCCATACCCATACTTCGTACCTCTTCCAGCATTGTGCGGTACCCTATGCCACAGAAGGGTTCTAGCCCTACAAGCGGAGTTTCTGCTCCTTTATTCGCAAGCCTATTCGCAGCTTCGTTGCCTTCTATGCCGGTGTGTCCCGGCACCCAGTATAAACACACTTTATTGGTTTCACCAAGCCTGTTAAGCTTCGCCTTGCTTTACTCCACCAGTTTTGATGTGACGTGGAATGCGTCAAGAGTTTTTAAAGCAGCTTGGCTGTCTGTCATGATTGCTATTTCCTGCCTCATGTATTTCATTTCCAGATTGAAGTGAGCACATCTTTCAATGGCATGTACTTCTGCCTGGAATATACTCGGGTACATCACCATCGAGTGGAGTGGAGTGTTTGGTTCGTGGCACCCGAATGTATCTGGTATTCAGTTTCTGACCTGAATTCCTTCTTGGTGCTCATTTTGATTTCAAAGTTCTTTTTGAAGCTACCGCACCATGTTATGGCACGGCATGCTCGCTAGAGGAATCAGCTTTCCCTGCTGTCCGTGAAGCAGCCTGCCTTGCTCAAACGTAACTTGGTTTCCATGGATTTGCTCTCTATCACTAAGTGTAGTGGGAGAAGCCCAAGGATTGCCTCCATGCCGCTGTTGGGCAGGTTCTCATGGCCCCTGTAATTAAAACGCACGCCAGTCTCTGTACTTTTTCCAACTCCATTTTCGTGGTGCTTAGCCCATGTTCGCCCATGCAACTGCTTCGTAGGTAATGATTGGAATAACTATCATGGTGTACATCCAGTGCATTATTCTGGGGCTAACTCCCCACGATTTTCCTGCCACCCTTCTGTACACCATGATTGCTCTTTTTGATTTTTGTAGCACTGCTTGTTGGTGTTTCTTCCAGATCAGTCTACTATCAAATATCAGTCCCAGGTATTTAACCTCTTTGATGATAGTGATCTCTACTCCATTTAGGGTAATCGGGTGTATACGCTCCAACTTCCTTCTGTTGGTGAAGGGAACCAGTGTGTTCTTGTTAGGGTTTACCCTGAGTCCCACCTCTTGGCACCGTCTACTCGTGATGGTTAATCCATTTTGGATTATGTCACAGCGCACTTCCTCGAACTACCCTATAGCTACGATGACTATATCGTCTGCGTAGCCATAGGCGTAAGTTCCTGCTTCAGCTAGTCGTTTTGTAACTAAACAATTAAAGTAGACGAGGAAAAACGGTCGCACATCATAATGACTGTGTGCTGTGTGCTACACTGATAGCTGCGCTGCTTTCTGTGTTATGTTTTGCCTATAGCAGCTTTGTTCGTACTATAATTTATATTTATATATGTATTTTAAAATGATTGTCTGTTGGTTTGTAATACGACACTAAAACTAAAAAACTAGACAGCCGATTGAGCTGAAATTTTCACAAAATATGCGTCTTAACAAAATCTCGGTAAACCACATAGTGCGAATACGATCGAGGAGGCGCTTTGTTTAAGTTTATCCAATAGTACACTCGTCCCGTGGTAGTGATGATAAGGCGGGGGTTCATGTCTGTGGCGGTGGCGGAGCGCGAGGGAAAAGCTAGTAGAGTTTAAGTTGGACGACAGTGATTACTGGCTATCAGAAAAGATATATATCCTAGTGCCCTTAATGCGTTTACTAAGGTTTATACCAGCGCAGATATCAATGGCATGGAGTTCAGCCTAGAGGAATGGTGAGACTCATTCCCATTGGTATCGAACTTTGGTGTTGGGTCCAAAGACACCAGCTCCAACTCCAGATTCCATCTTCGATCCATCTGTGAACCAGATTAGACATTTTGCATTTAGTGCCGGAACACCATTAGACCTCAAATAACCTACCGAAACACTACTCCCTGAACATAATGTCGCAGATAGTGCAAAATACGTCTCTTTCGGGAATTGAGTCAAGATTTTTCTGTTGTCCCACATGGACACCTGGTTTGTATCTATATTCTAGCTGCAGCTTAACAGCGCATCTAGCAGCCGTCTTATAATGAAGTTTTGTTGAGGTGAAAGCCTACGACACCTAGGCTAATGGTGTCGTAGGGCAGGTACGCATGGCATAAAATTATCGTTCAAATAAAGTTACATTCGTGGCCAGTAAAATTATTTTTCTTTGTTTTATTTAAACTCAAAGCTCTATATATGTTCCTTTACAAAACACATTCACTTGCAATTTGTACACAAATAAATCTACTCCATTTTGAAAGCCAGTAAGTAAAACACATCACATGGTTAGCTGCCAAATAAGCCCAGTTTAATATTAGCCTTCCTTGACCTCAATTTTGGTCTTAAATATTTTCAAGTGCATTTTGTATATTCGAGACTTTATATATAAACCTGGAAAAACATGTTAAATACATCGTATCGTGACTAACTTTTTCAACGGTCGACTGCCACATTCTGTGTACCTACTGTGCTCTTTTATTGATTTTCTGCTTGTTCTTAGCTTATGATGATGATTTATCACAAATCGTTGAAATTAGTTATGAAATTGGCTACACACGTAGACGGGAATCGTGTATCCATCCTTAAATGCGATGGATAGCAAAAATAACCAACGAATAAATTTCAATTGCATTTCAAATTGGAATCTTCATGTGTCATCATCCCATACTAATAGCAATAGCAATACGCTTAATTTGCAATAATATCCTTTTGAAGGAGGTACAGTACGAGTGTAGGTATATGAAACGGTGTTGCTCTTACTCTCGGCTTGACATTGTTCCTTGACCTTTTCAACACGACACAAATACTTTACGGGAAATTATTCTTTCTTCCATTAACATCCAACTGAAATGGCACACACACAACAAGTGAAAGAAGGAAGCCAGAGTGACGACAATGGTGGCAACAATTTGAAAAGAATTTGAATAAAGACATTAAATGAGAGTGCCACCCTCCTCCTCCTTTTAGTTGCATGTTGTTGTTGTTTTTGTTAAAAAAACATATGCAAATTAACGCAGTTTAATGAGAATGAAAAAATTTCCTATTTAATTTTTTGTAACATATGTGTGCAACATACAAGTGCATTTACATAAATTGCCTACTCAATTAAGGAAGCGTACAAGTCTACGAATTTGTGTAGAAAAGAATTTAATGTGGTCAGTTAGTTCCAGGAGAGTCAATGTAGCTAAAGTGTGAGAAAAAAGTTGTCGAGAAGTCTGTCGGGTATTTGGTAATAATCGCCAAAATATCTGTTTTTGAGGTCGGGACTCTGTCAAAGTGTATTCTTTTTTACATGCATCAAATTTGCCCTCTGACATTGATCCGCTCACAAAATTTCAGCCCTCTAGGTCGTGTGGAAGGTGGTTAAAAAGGACCTCAAAGAAGTCGAAAAATATAAGATTTCAACCCTTCGCACGCGCCACACATGACACGCGTAATATATATATATAATGTTGCCACCACTTAAAAGTGGAAGCAGGCAGACTGGGATTGAGGTTAAATGCGACCAAGACTAAATCAGGCAGTCTTTTAGATGCCAAATAGTTAATTAAATTGAATGAAATGAAACTATCTACAAGGAAGCAAAAAATTTCACCTTCCAATCCTAACATAGTCAAGCACTTTACTAGTAGTTTAGAGCGAAAGCATTTTGTCCATTTTTGCCGATAAAGTAAACGGAGCGCACAGCTCACACGTCTTGTGTTTGTATGTATTTGACACTTTCAAGTAAACAGCGGCGAGTAAACTCCCGAAATGCACTTTAAAAAGTACATAACATAACATAACATATTTCAGGACATCCTCTCATCCTTACTGTCGCTTTTAAGCTTTTTTTTTATTTATTTTAGAAAAAAAGTTGCAATTTCATACGATTTCAGTACACTGCTACTTTTAATTTCTTCCAAGTCGGTAAATACGTAGGTGCACGTCAAAGAGAGAGAAAATATTTAATCCGCCATCATGTCATGAAAATTAAAGAACACATCCCAAGAATATGTTTACAAAACACAAAAATAAACATTCTATCCAGCACAGGTAAAAGGACATGGTGCAAAGGTGGCAGGTACTTCCACTGAATAATGTTTCGGGAATTGAATTTTGGAGAGAGCTAACTTTCTTCTGAAATGCGCTTATGTCGTGCACAAAATTTTAGCTGTCGCTATAGGGTATGTTGCCTTATAACACATATATTAGAAACAGTTGATACATTCTTCGTCTTGATAGTCTAATCGAAAGAAGCACTTCCATCAGCTGTAATTTAGTTTTATTTTATAGTACGTTCTCCTAGAAGACAGTTGCGATTTGGTTCTTTTACATTTGGGAATAAGTGCGCTTTGGGCGCTTTTAGAGTTAACTTTTACAAGGTAGCATCACGTTTTTTAATCGTCATTTTTAACGACTGCATTCCGATGATTGAATCGCCACTTTTGGATCGTGTTAATGATGATTTTGAATAACTTTTTAAAAAGTAAAGACTTCGATCTAAGCTTTGGACCATTATTTTTTTTAAAAAGTATTACTTTTTAAAAACTTTTATTTAACTTGACGACCCATTTTTATCTGCATTGTCGACCACTTTGAGGTCCTTTTTAACCACACGACCTAGAGAGCTGAAATTGTCTAAGTCACTAAGTCCAAAATAGCATTTTTTATACGAGTATGGCGCGTGTCGCGTGTGATGGGTTAGATTTTTTTCGACTTTTTTGAGGTCCTTTCACACGATCTAGAAACCTGAAATTTGGGAGTATCTAAGTTACCCCTCCTTAGGAGGTATTTTTGAGGGTAGCATTTTTTATATTCCACGTATGTCGCGTGTGACGTTTCACGTGTAACACGTGTGATGTTTCACGTGTAACACGTGTGATGGTTTGTAATCGCGTCATTTTCTCGTTTTTTTAGGTCTTTTTTAAGCCTAACCTTTCGCACGACCTAGAGGGCTGAAATTTTGTGAGCGGCTCAATGTAAGGGCCCATTTTGATATCCCGCTTTTAACGCGTGTCGCGAGTCGCGTGTGAAGCGTGGAAAAAAGAAAATTCTTTGAAATAGCTCAGACCTCAAAAACAGATATTTTGACGATTATTACCAAATAATGAAGGACTGTATGGCGTGTTTAGATGTAAATACCTATAAAAGCGTGCCCGAAAAACGAAGTTTTCTTTACATTTACTTGTTCATCGTTAAGTGATCAAAACTTTTGATCGTAACAGACATGATGATTTAATTTTTCCACTGTCCGCTACGCAGTGCTGATCATCCAAATATCCAGTACACAAACCACTTTAAAGTGTCTTTTGTGGATATTTTGGTAGGATTTTGGAGATCCTTTTCGGGTCTTTTGAGAGTAGTTTGGTGGTCTTTTTGGGGTATTTGTGGGTCATTGGAAGTGTTTTGGGAGTATTTTGCCGGTCCTTAGAGGGTCCTTTGGGGATATTTTGGTAGGATTTTGGGAGTCTTTTGAGAGTCCCTTGTTAGTTTTTTGAGGTATTTGGGGTTAATTGGAAGTGTTTTGGGAGTCTTTTGGTGGTCTTTTGGGAGTATTTGGGGATTTTTTAGGGGTTTTTTGGTAGTGCATTTTGGGAGTCTTCTTTAAGTCTTTTAAGGCTCTTTTGCGAATGTTTTCGGGATTTTTTGGAGTACTCGTATTTTGGAGGGTCTTTTGGAGAACTATTTGGAGTGTTTTATGGGGTTTAAGGAGGTAATTTTTTTGGGTATTTGACACGCGTACACAAGTCCACACACCGACTTTTTTTATCTCTTTATCTTTCCTTCTGTTTCTCTCTCTCTCTCTCTCTCTCTATCTCTCTTTTTATTTGTATCTTTTTCTTTCTATTTCTCTCTTTCTTTTCATAATTCTCATTCTATTTCTACTCTTTCTACATCATTCTCTCGTATCATTTCTATTTCTACTCTTTCTACATCATTCTCTCTATTATTCTAATTCTCTCTTCCTTTTTCTCTTTCTTTCTCTTATTCTCTCTTTCTGTATATTTTCGTCTTTCTATTTCTATCTATTGCTCTCTTTTTATTTTTCTCTTTCTATTTTTTCTCTTTCTTTATTATTTCTCACTCTATTTTTCTCGCTCTTTCTATTCCTCTCTTTACCTTAATCTTTTCCTCTCTCTTTTACTTTCTATTTTTTCTCTCTTTATCTTTCTAATTGTCTTTCTTTATTTCTCTTTTTTTTAAACCTTTCCTTTTCTCTCCCATTTTTATTTCTGTTTTCTATTGCTATCTCTTTCTATTTCTCTCTTTTCATATATCTCTCTTTACGTTCTTTTTCTCACTCTATGTTTTTATCTCGATCTTTCTTTCCCTTTATATATTCCTCTCTCTTCCTCTTTATATTTATCTTCCTCTCTCTTTCTTGTTTTATTTCTTTCTATTATATATCTCTGTATTTAAGTTTTAATCGAGGATTGTTAGGATAACAAAGTTAATAATTATTCAACACAACTCAAGCACAACAATAAAAAATAAAATATTCTCATCAAATCAAATCAAATGTTTATGAATTCGTATTACTGTTGTTTGCTACCATACTAAACGCTTTTACTAAAAATATAAAACCCATTTTCCCAATCAACATGCAAACGAAAGACCGTCGGCGTCGCAAGGACAAAAAGAAAATAAAAAGGATTGCCTCCTTGTAGTAGACGTGGCCTAATCTTTTCCAATAAACTCGCAAGTTTAGTAGTGGTACGATGTCGCAATATGTGTGAGTGTGTGTTAAACTTAATAATAATAATATCTGATGGTAATAAAAACGAATTTACTAATGTAACCTTGACATGGTTTTTTTTAGTGGAGCAAATTGAGTCAACCTGGTAAGAAAGGTACAGCAAAACAAATGTACGCATAAACGTGCAGAATAGCATGGTTCGTTGGTCAGGACATGTATCTACAACTCAACACAGTGCTCGTATAGTAATTACTCCCTAGTAGGACTAAAAACAAACTAAACAAAAAATATGTGTCACAGGACGTTTTCGCTTAAATTAAAGACGTACCGTACCGCATTTTAATTCCAATTCTAAACGTTGCTACCGACAAGAAAAACAAACGACAAACGTCACGCATGGACATATACATAAAAAATACACTTAGCACAGAATACAAAACGGAAGAAAGTACATATATCACTTAATAGTATAAAGAGAATGTTGAATATGAGAAACATTACGCAATCCATCGTAAGCACTTGTAGTGTATTTGTGTAAAAAAATGGCAACTAAATAGTAATTAAAACACACACACATTTGTACTGGTATTAAAAAGATTTTCTCGTTACCCAAAAACGTCACCGCTGCGATTTCTTCTATGTATTACTGGAGCGTTATTGCCAAAACAGCATAGTGAAGACGTTCAGAAAAGACTAAACTAAGCCCCTCAACTTATATAACACGTTCACCAAGGTATTGGCAAAATAATCATAGCCCAAACGTAGCCAAGAGGGCTGTCGAGTATCTGGGAATAAGACTGGTTACTAAACATTCCATATGGCCCAGTAGACGCATTTACTACGGAACTTGGGGTCTAAATACAAAAGTTATACACTGGATGTATACAATGTTGGTGAGGCCCATTATCACGTACGCGACTCCAAAGAATTGCCTCTCTCGTTATCACGCGTGCCATCATTTATAAAAACACATATGGTACATTGGATGGACTTGACATAAGTGATATGTCGTTTCAACAAGACGGCGCCACTGGTCAAACAATTGATCTATTGAAGGGGAAGTTCGGTAATCGTGTAATCTCGAGAATTGATCCGGTCGTGAGCTGGTTATTCGATTTAACGCCGTTGGATTTCTTTCTGCGAAGTCGTTGGTTTATGCCAACAAGCCAACAACGTTAGAGGAGCTCAAGAACAAATATCGAACGCGAAATTGCCAAAGTTTCGACTGACATGTGTGGAAGAGTGGTGGAAAATTTGCTCCAAAGAATTATCACACCAAACGTGCTCGCTGTGGTATTTTTTTTATCGGTACCCGCTCAAGGGGGGGTTAAAACCCTTATGATGCTAGGCACGGCGTGGTCCCTAATGTATTAAGGTAAGATCGGTGGTCATATGAACGAGATAAAATTCCATACTTAAATTTAGCATGGGTACGGGTACTAGACCTGAAATAAATTTCAAACCCGATATCTCAATTATTTTGTGTTTTATTTAAATAAAAATTGTTATGTCTTTATTGAAAACCCCTTTATTTTTGTTGTCCGGATCACCAAAATTAAATTTTTAACCAAATGCCTCTCTTGTTTCCATTGCATATCTTCTTCTTGTTATGTCCTATATCCCCTTGTGGGTCATAAGGGCCTCTACTATGCCTAAGCGCCATCGCGTTCGGTTCCTGGCAATGCGCTTCAGCTCTTTCCTACTCTTCCCCAATTGCCGAGACTCATCCTTAACTGTTCTGCGCCATGTATTTCTCGGACGACCCGTTCTTCTACTATCTTGAGATAACGGATACGGATCTATCAACCAAAGAACTGGAACTGTCGCCTTTTCGGAGTGTACGACCAATCCATAGCAACTTCCGTCGTTGGATGGTTGTGCCTATTGGTTCCTGACCCGTTTTCTGGTAAAGGTGTTCGTTAGAGATACGGTTAGCCCAGAAAACTCTTTACGCACTTATTTAGGAACGTTTGTAATCTTTTTGTGATAGTAACGGTCACCTTCCAAGTGCTGCACCCATACAACAGCCTAGATTCAACATTTGAACGGAACAGTCGCAGCTTGGAATTTAAGCTGATCGCATTGCTTCGCCATATCGTGGACATCATTCCTCCAAACACTGATTTTGCATTGCCTATTCGGTAGACAGTGACAGTATTAATCTTCAAACCTGCAACATTTGCCTCCCCTTCCACATTAGTTGTCATTTGGTGCAGCTCCATAATCCTATCTGAGAGTAAACAAACGTCGTCAACGTAGTCTAGATGATTGAGTTGAGATGTAAGAGTCCAACGAATTCCACCTTTTGCGGTAGATAAAGCTGCGCGAAGCACATCGCTAAATACCAACAAAAAAAGTATCGGTGATAGAATGCAACCTTGTCGTACCCCACTTATGATCTCGAATTCCTCTGACAGCTTTCCTCTTTGCAGCCAATGACATTTACAGCCATAATAGGTTGCTTTAATAATATCTATTAGTTTATCGGGTATACCTCTCCTGCGCAAGGCGAGCTAGATAAACTGTCTGTTGACAGTGTCAAACGCCTTCTCAAAATCGATGAACAGCAGGTGCAGTGGTGACCGGAATTCAACGCACTGTTTAATAATGATCTGCAGGATGTTGATGTGGTCAACACAGGAGGATCCTGTGCGGAAACCTGCTGGTTCGGGATCGAGTGTATCTTCCAGAGGTTCCTTAATTCGCTCAAGCACTACTTTGGCTATTACCTTTGCAACTGCCTCTCCAGTTTTCGCACACCATAAGACTACCTTTTTTAGGGAGCTTGACAATCATTCCCTTCTTCCACTCGTCGGGGAAAATTTCTGCCCCAAGCTCTCTCTTTAAGAGGATATAAAAGATCTGCTGATATCGTTGGAGCAGCGCGAAGAAGCTCTGCGGGTATACCATCGTCTTTACTGCGAGTTGAGGTGCGAATTCGGGAAATTGTTACTTCCGGCAGGTCCGTTTGATTTGGGTGCATATCGAGGGAGAATACACGGTTAAGGACCGTAGTTTCCATCGCTTGAGCTGATCCTCATCTGAAACGAGTAGGTACGGCACCATCTATGCCTTTCACCGGATGTTGGCTAATGCAGTGACCACCTGTCCATGGCATATGGTTTCATGTGAACTGTAAGCCTTTTAATTGTACGCTTCGCATTTAATGGTGGCGTTTCCTTCAAAATAAATATCCGGATTTCAATACC
Source organism: Nephrocerus scutellatus (assembly GCA_947095585.1). Taxonomy (NCBI): domain Eukaryota; kingdom Metazoa; phylum Arthropoda; class Insecta; order Diptera; family Pipunculidae; genus Nephrocerus; species Nephrocerus scutellatus. The sequence continues at coordinate 114,384,512 of OX352763.1, forward strand.
GGATCATCCGAAATTTCAATACAATTTTTGTTTTCCGGATATTTTATTCCGGCTGGTAAAAGCGTCTTCTGCTTACTTCCTGCATCATGTTTCGTAACTTATGACATCCATGTCATGGGCAATCAGGCAAAGAAAGCATTTGCGATTATGTGGCTCAAAACTAAATGGCATGACGGCTTCCGGTTAAGCGTTTAGCCGTAGATTTTTCGCTTTTCAAACTATGATTCTAGATATCTCCCGCCATTCTCTTAACATTTCAATGTTGCGTTGCGCATTAAAATTTGCCAATCTCGTGCGTCAGTGAATTTTACACGTTGTGATTATAAGTATCAAAGAAATATTTATAAATAGATATCTAAACAACAAGAAAATATAAAAAAAAATCTCAGTTGTTCAATTTTCAAAGTATCTCTTGTGAAAGATGGTAAGTTTCATTATCTCCTTTGACTACTCCTATACAGCTAAACTCTTTTAAAAACAGATTATTAGAAATTGTTTACAATATCATAAAACAAAAAGTATCTGAATATAATTTACAATATCATAAAACAAAAAAATATCTAGATATTACCACATTAGATGCTTTGGCAAACTGATGATTGGAAAAAACCGTTTGTCGGACGCAATCCACTTTATGCCACAAAGAGAAGAATCAAAATATCATAAATAATTATTTATCGCTCATTCACCGCCTGGATGGATGCAGGCAGTACACATCCAACCCAAAGAAGAGAAAATATTTGAAATTTCGCAGTCAAAAAGGATTGCTTCTGCAATCATCACCATTTCACGTGCACACATCATCAAAAGTTTTCATTGGCGCTACACTCGCGCGTAGCAACAACAAAATATCCGTTCTTTTCTATCTGAACAACAACGTGTGTATTTTTAGCCAAAATTTCTAGTTTCCCTTTGAGGCATGGCATCAAAAACGTTTGGTATGGTCGATGAAACCACCATCTAAATTCGGTTTCTCCTCCGTTGTTGCTACACAGCGTGTGCTTTTAGCGTATTTTTAGACCTTATTTCGAGGCGGTAGCTTGTATTCTATTCAATTTTAAGGTAAACAAACGGTTTATTGTATGTCTGATTATAATTTTTACGCTTGCAATCAAAAATAATACAAAAATATATGTACTCTCTATAGAATTTGTAACACATTTGCTTGCTTTTTCGGGTGAATTTATTTCAGTGTTGTTATTTTTTTCATCTACCAGTAAGTGGTTGTTATTTTTTAATTAACTTATATTTACTTTTGTTAATTAAACACGTTTTTCAATGCAAATTTCTAGACTGTTGTAGGTGGAAATTTTCGAGATTTATCACATTTTTTGCACCTTTCGCTCTTTATTAGGGCGCGTTAGTTTTGAAACCTCATTCACATACTAAAGTATGCTATTTTTTTTGTTATATTGAAGTATATCATATATTATAGTAGATACTTCGCCGAGATAAAGAAGAGAACATGTGAAGCGGCTTGTATTTGCACGTTAAATTCCGGATTGCATATTCTTATTATTTGTACGTAATTGTGGGCGCCATGATTCAAGTGGTTAGTTTGACTGCTACGTTCGAATCCCAGAAAAACTTCCACATCCCATTTCCAATTTCTGCATAGCAACGAAGCAGATTTGGCACAAGCTAGATCCGAAACGCTCAAGTGTTGGAACTCCCAAAACAGACTGCACACTTGTGCTATTATAGGTGTCATAACTGGACACTGTCTCATAGGCAAGCATGCAGAAAGACTAGGAGTCTTTTCCAACGATTTCTGCAGAAGCTGCATGCATGAGGAGGAGGAGGAAACCACTCTCCATCTACTTTGTACGTGCCCAGCCCTCTCGAATAGGCGGAAGCTCCATCTGGGAGCATTCTTTTTCAACGATCTCAACTATATAACTCAAATTGACATTAATAGTCTAGTGCGCTTCATATAAAGCTCCAAGTGGTTCAACGAGTAGGCGTGGGATTTTCTAGATCCTTGTGGTATCACAACGGACCTTCTTGGTCTAAGTTCGTCGGTTTTGACTGACGGCCACTTCAACATCTAATTTCTGACAAACGTCCAAGAATAACGATTGTCACGAAAATCCTTTCAGATAATTTGTTCGTTCTTTAATTTGCTTGAAAAAATATAACAGGCACAACACGAATGGTCTGGAGAAACGGTCTGTTGTATCAAAAAAAAGTACACCATCGATCGATATTTACAGTTTACTACATTTGCAAAAATGAGCCACAATAAACGGCCCATAGAATCCGTTGCGTCGACGTATTCGTTGCCGTTGCCGTATGTAACGCAAAGAGGTCACCCGTCGTACAGGCAAACAACAACAAATGCCAAAATAAACTTCAAACTGGTGTGCGAGAGAACTGTCAAAGCATTTGCCGGAGAGAAAAGTTGAAAGTTGGTCAACTATTTGCGTCGCTTCCGTCACATGCTTTTTCTATGGGACACCTCTCATAAGAACACGTGTATTTACTCGATCTGTCAGTTGCATACGTCTGCAACGGATTCTATGGGTCGGACCCTTAAGTTTTATAATCCTGCTGCGACTCTCTTGCCCCCGCTGTCCATCAGTGCTTACTTGAAAGGTGTAATCAGAAATACTAAGAAATTTGGAGCCATTTAGTATACTGTCCACTATGTTTCGAAGAAAGCAGATATCGATAACGTAATCCAAGTTTTAAGGATGTCATAGTTGTTTGTGTTTAGGATTGCACGTAGCACATCACTGATCTATATATTGTTACTGTTATTGTAGATGGGGGCGGGGCGGTCAGCCATCAGCAGAATAGTGCGAATAACACAGAATGCTTCAGAATTGCAGGTGGCCGTATCTATCTCTGCCTGGTGGTAGTGCGATCAAACCTCCACGTGGTGGCCGCCGGTAATTTACCTCCAATGCAGGAAAAGCTGAATGATCGGGCTAGTCCCTTCAAAGTAAGGTTGGTGCGAGGCTAATACCTCGGCCGTAAAAAATTATTATACCGGGACCCACTCTAACTCATGGAACGTACGCTCACTGTATAGAGCTTGAGCAATCCAAGAGATGCGGTTGACGGCGAATGGTGTCTTATACAAAAATCAGAATATGACATGTATTACAGCTGACAGATTACTTTTGAGAAACATAACCTTCAAATATGTTAAACTTTTTGACTGACATAGAGATTTGAAATTTTAAATGTTTTTAACATTCTCTAAAAAAATTTAATAAAAATATTCATAAATGACGAAATTATAGCCTTTTGATTGATTTTGTAACACTTCGATTGCCGCTTCTATATGTATATAAATAAAAATATGAAAATATTCTGTCGATATGTCAACAAGTTTATTCCGTTGAATTTTTCTAAAATTAGGCCTCATACCATTCCAAATGAGTGTTTTCGAGACAGGAACGAACTATAAGGACAAATCGTCTTTACAATGTCAAGTGCTTAACAGGTGAGGGGAGTGAGTACACAAAAAGACTGATGACGCAACATAAGAAACAAAAGAAGGTCATATTCAAAGCTTACAACACAGAAGTCACGTCACTATAGTTAGTTTTTCGAAAATACTAAGATACATTGAATGAACACATCCCGCAAATTCGTTTAGCTTAGGAGATTACAAACCAATGTCATGGACTGCCGAGCATTGCAATACGTTTCGAATTTGAATTTACGAATTGGTTGAACGAACAAACGCATGTTGTGTTTGTTCTGTAAGTCAATATTTTTTTCCCAGATTAAACCTCTGAGTGTGTTTAAGGGTGTTTTTGTGTGGTTTGCCGCCACCCATCCGTTGTTTAATTTGTAAGGTTAGTTAATGCTGATTGGCAAGGTAACATTCCAGAAGGTGACAAAAGACACCACCGTGAATGGGGGATGAATGTGCAGTTCAAGTTTACAAGAAGAACGTTTTTGTTACGAAGAATATTGCACTTATTTTAAGATACATTTTATTGATTGATTTTTATTTAAAATTATTTGTATTTAGTATAACTACAAGGTTAGTCCCAGAAGTACGCGACCTAACAAAGAAAACACAAAAATTTTTGTGAAAAATATCTTTATGTCTCTACTTAGTCTTCTTTTAGTTAGATACAATTTTCCCAACGATGTTCAATAGCTTCGATACCCTGTTTATAGTGAGAATCGTTGATCTCCTTAAAATAGCTTTTAACCGCAGACTCCTCCACCTGTTCATTGTTGGTAAATCTCTTACCACCGAATCATTTTTTCCGGTTCGGAAACAAAAAATATTCTGAGGGGGCTAAATCTGGCGAATAGGGTGCATGAGGAAGGAAACTTTAACTCATTGATTTTGGCCATCACGATGACGGATGTGTAAGCAGGTCTTAATGTCTTGAGTCTTGATGAAACCAAACTTTTTTCTTCGCCAAATGCGACCTTTTTTTTTTTTTTTTTTTTTTTTTTAATTTCATCTATCAAAAGGTTGCAATAAGTTCTCATAATACATCCCGTTTATTGTTTTTCTTTTCTGAAGATAATCAATGAGAATTATCTCACACGCATCCCAAAAAAAACTGACGCCATGACCTTGCCTGCAGAATGAACTGTCTTCGCTTTCTTTGAAACCGATTCTACCCTTTCAGTCCATTGTTTTGACTGTTCCTTTGTCTCGGGTGTGAAGTGATGGACCCATGTTTCATCTATGGTTATGAATCGAAGCGAAAGATCGGCTTTATTGCTGTGAAACTTCGCCAAATACTCGATTACTCGATTAAAACAAAACATATAATGGATGGATGGTATGATTCGAGCTGCAAAGAGGCTTCCAAGATTACGGAGGTATGCTTTCGTTTTTGCAAAGTAAACTCTACCGAGGAAAACCGAATAAATTTTAAACGAGTCGGAAATGATTACAATGCTCATCTTTGGCGAGTTGCCTACGACCAACAATGCGGCAAAAAATACCACAATGTCCCAAAGTTAGTAAACATTTTTGGTCTCTCGTGAAAAGAATTATAATGACACTCCAGTTATCAACTCTAAAGACAAATCCAATCTGCTTGCTGCTCATTTTGTAGCTAGCTCCACGCTTTCAGATTGTACATTGCTGCCTCCTGCACCTCAGAGTATTGAACAGTTGCTAGAGTCTTAAACCAGATGGTAATTCCCCATTACCTTTGTCCAGCCGATACTCAAAAAAGGCAAGCCGTCGTCTCCTTCTTCGTACCGACCAATAGCACTTAGATCCATTCTTTCCAAGGTCATGGAAACGCTGATCAGTTTTCAGCTCACAAAATATCCTGAAACCTCCGAAATCCTTAGTGACCAGCAGTACGGATTTCGTGGGTAACGTTCCACTGGCGATTTGATGGTATATCTCACCGAACAGTGGAACCGGTCTTTGCATCAATTTGATGACGGCAAAGTTGTTGCACTCGATATTTCCAAAGCATTTGACTGAGTTTTGCATCAATCTCACTTGTCCAAAATGCGTTCTTATGGAGTCCATTTTTGTTCAAATTCACAAGGTTGTCAAACAATAAATAAATGACGCAGATTGTTTAAATTTTGATCGGACTCAACTGACAGATGCCTGTTGACAGGAGCAGGGTTGCCCTTTCAGTTAAGAGGCGGGAAATTCAAAAAGTCACGGACTTATTGGCCTGCCCTCTTAAAACTGCTTCATTGGACCGCTCAATTCAAGTTGTTTTGGACGGTTTCAAGTTAAAATACATCAGATAAATGCTGGCGTTCCCCAGGGTTTTTTTTTGTTTTGTCCCCGACACTTTCTCATTTTTATTAATGATCATACATAAGAAAATTGCTGGCGTTCCCCAGGGCTCTGTTTTGTCCCCGACACTCTTTCTCATTTTTAGATTCTCTATATTAACTTCGCGTGCCAGTGGCTGGCTGCCTGGTGGACTGACACACCAAATCTTGTGATAAATTTTTAAGCCACTTCCTAAAGCCCGATTTTATTGAAACACACACAAGCTCAAAACTCAGTAAAATTCAAAAACTAATATGTCTTAGTGCAACAGGTGCTATCAAGACTAGCCCAACAGCAGCACTAGAAAAACTACTAGGACTAACACCACTTCACTTACAATCAAAAGCGAAGCGGGTGCAAGAGCAATTTCACTCAAGATAACTAGCCAACTCAAAGTCAATAGACCAGGACCAAAATTCACTTGGAAAGCGGAATTGTCATCCAATCAGACTCAATGATAAAAACAACTAATTTCCAAAGGAACTTCTCAGTAAGAGTACCGGACCGTAATCAAGTTGAAAATATCATAAATAACCTCCCCAATCATGCATCTATCTGGTACACAGACGGACCAAAAACAAACTCAGGAACAGGGGGGCAGGAGTATTCGGACCCAGAATCACATTACGAATACCCTTAGGAAAATCCCCAACCGTTTTCCAGACAGAAACAATAGCATTAGAAGCCTGCACATTAGAATGCATTAAGAGAAAATATAGAAGAATCGAGATCTATATGATATCCGACAGCCGACAGAACAACGTGGAGTTGCTACTTCCACCTAAACGAACTGGCCAAAACCAACAAGGTCATCCTGTTTTGATCTCCAGGCCGTTCAGGCATTAAAGGGGACGAGGCAGCAGACCGAAGAGACCTTCACTTGTCCCGAGCCAAGCATTGTCTACACACAGCAAAAACAAGATAATTGAGTGGGTAAATAACGCCATCGAGGCTGAATGGGAATCATAAACTACGATGAAACAAACCAAAAAGCTTCTCAAATACAACATTAAAAACAGAAACAAAGCAATCAAGTTAAACCGATATACACTCAGATCCCATGTCTGGTACATGACGGGACATGGCCCATTAAATGGCCACTTAACAAAAATGGGGAAATCCCAAACAGATCGCTGCCGCTTTTGTGGCGAGGCAGAGGAGACGCCAGAACACATACTTTTTATATGTGATGCCCTCACCCGAAAAAGACTTCAATACCTCAAGGATCACACAGTTCTATGGCAAAATGCCAGACCTATCGACCTGGCAGATATATTGGCATTCATAAAAGGACTAAGCCATCACATGGATCGTCTCTTGAGGAGATGGCGGAGTATTTTAACATTCCTGGTAATTGTATGGCTGATGAACTCCCCAAACATGGAACCACACTACCCCTATTGCCTGAATATGGTTCACTAGACATGCCGATCGCTACGTGCAAACTCATGTTTAAACGGGATGCTATAGTAAAAACTAATTATAGATGGTCCAACGGCTCAACTTGCATAGCAACGAAGCAGATCTGGCCCAAGCGAGAACCGAAACAGCTTATTTTAACTTCAAAACGATTATTTCCTGACCGTCTTGAAAAACCAAAAAGTGAACAATTTATTTTTTAGGTGTTTGATCTCTCAAAACAGACTGCACATTAGTGCCATTATAGGTGTCATACCTGGACACTGTCTCATAGGCAAGCATGCAGAAAGACTAGGAATCTTTTCCAAAGATTTCTGCAGAAGCTGCATGGATGAGGAGGAGGAGGAAACCACTCTCCATCTACTTTGTACGTGCCCAACCCTCTCTAATAGGCGGAAGTTCCATCTGGGAGCGTTCTTTTTCAACGATCTCAACGATCTAACCCAAATTGACAGTAATAGTCTCTTGCGCTTCATACGAAGCGATTAGGCGTGGGATTTTCCTAGATCCGTGTGGTATCACAACGTACCTTCATGGTCTGAATGCATCGGTTTTGACTGACGGCCACTCCAACCTAACCTGACCTAAGCCATCACATAATGTAGTAGTCATCTGGGATGCACAATAGACCTTAAGGTAGTAGTGCACAAGGCTTACCAGCCCACTAACAATAACAATAATAATAAGGCACAAACTCATAGACTCTTTTCTCCTCCTTTTCCTTAACACCCACGCAGTGCCAAGCATATAGCCGAGAATTATAAGGGAGCAAACCCCTTGACGCATGTTAAGCCCATTAAAATGTGGGTAGCCGAATTCCAGAAGGTCCAAGATGGCTAACGTAGTGGAAGACTATGGGTTCCCCAAGCTCTCTGAAATGGGTTAGATAAACAAAAACAGAATTGACTGCTGCTGTCTGTCTAGCGAGTGTCTGGCGTTTTTTTTTTCAAAGCGATCCAAAGGATTTTTTTGCCAGTTTTGTAACGACAATTGAGGCATACTCATAAGTTCGTTACTTTAAACCTGAGACCAAACAGCACTTAAAAGAGTGGATGGCCAGATTACCAACGCCGAAAAAATCTATGGTTAATCTATTGGTGGATAAGGTAATTGCATCAGTTTTTCTTTGGAACACACATTGAAATATTACAATTAATAACCATGCCAAGGAAACAGCTATCATGCGGACAGCCAAGTCGGGCTAAGAGCTCTGGATACATTCCACGTCACATATAAACTTGCAGGGCGAAGCTAAATGGACTTGGCGAAGTCAACAAAGTGCGTTTATATTGGGCGCCGGGACACACTGGCATAGAATGCAACGAAGGAGCGGATAGGCTCGCTAATAAAGGAGCAGAATTTTTGTTTCTCCTATAACCCTAGCCCAATTGTCTGATACTGCGACCTTAAAAGATCTATTGTATAGTAGGGTGTAACTAATCAAAGAGACTAACTAGCTTATAAAAAAAAATTTATAGTTCCGATGTTATTTACTAGTTGCGTGGTGATGATGTTACGGAACGGACCCGTGCCATCTTCACTTAGAACGGACTATCCCGATCATTCCATTTCTCCTTTTTGGGTAAAAAATTACCGGCGACTACCACGAGGAGACTTGATCTATCGCTTCCACCAATAGATAGAATAGATAACGTGGATACAAACTAAGAGTAAGAGTGTCTGCTGATTCTGTTGAAGCCTGAATAATAAATACAACTTTTTTATAATGGTGATGGCATCCAAGTAATGAGAATTGTAGGAATTTTCCCAATAACACACAGCCGATCTATTTGTCTGTGAGACAAAGTTTGGAGGGGAAAAATATCTTGCGCAAAAAATCTGTTAAATATAAAAGTCCCTAAACGATACCATTTCTAAAAAGATCTTTATACGACGCTCGGAAGTGTTCCAATTTCATCTGCTTTTTAATTAATTAAACAGAAATATTTTTACACTCATTTAATGGATAAATATTCAATTTGTAATCAATCCGATGGAAGAAAATAGTTTAGATATGCATTCAATTAAATTGGTTTTTATTCTTCTTCACCATAGCGACCGGCGACATTTTCTTCCAACTGAGAACACTTGAATGCTCAGGAATTAAATTTCCCCACAATGATTATTGGAATTTCCACTTGAGTGTTCCGTTTAATTTGTCAAGCTGGGTGCGTTGTTTTTGTTGTCAGTCGGTCGGTCGGTCGGTCGCTGGGTCGCTTGTATTGTGATGCCCTCAGCGAATACGCCAGCTCTGAACTTTGTCATACTTTTATCGTTCTGTGAGAAATGTGCGAAGGAGCAGCAGCTTTCTGTGTTCATCATCACCTCACCACTGGAACACTTTTTCTTTTCTTCGTTCGTTCTGTTATCATAAAAGAATGTGACATGAAAAGAAAATGAATTAATTTTGACTGACTTACTTTGCGCTCATTTTAGTTCTCCTGTCCCATAGTTGCTGGTGGTGGGTCGCGTTGGTCCAAAACCAGGTCAAAGCGGTGGTTTAGTTAAGCAGATTTCCTTCCGTTTGCTTGCTCGTAGTTTTAATTTTTTTTTTGCAATCTATGGATGGCAGACGGATCAGACCGACATACTTGTGCGTTCTGCAAACAAATGAAACGTAAATAATGGCAATCTCTCTCATTTTATTCACTCTTTCTTTTTCCTTTCCTTTCATTTTTCCTTTGGCCTGAATTTATGCAAATTTGCAGTCGTCACGTCGTCAGTCCGCAACCGCTGTCATCTATATATACTTCTCCGCCTTCATACGGCCGACGACGATATGACATAAAATTCATGAACTACATATAAAGATGTAAAGATTTAACAAAGGATTCGCTCAGAGATTTAAAATATTGATGTTCTTGGTTGATTATGATAATCAGTTTTGAAATGAATTGGATTATGGGCACAGAGCTTAACAGCTGTACTCTCTCTGTACGTTTGTTAATTGAGATGTTGATTAAGCAAATTTGTTACACAACATTGAAATTTTTTGAATGACTTTTATAGGTCAGTAGGTAGTGCAGGAAGATGTACGATGGTTGATTGAAAAGTTCGCAGCCTTTTTTTATAATGTACACCAACGTTTTGTTCATATCTTACATTAGATCGGGTTACACATGGGCTTAAGCAAGGCGACGTAGAGCAAAAATCGAACAATGAGCTTACAAAGTACCTTTACTTCAAAGCAGATTCATGTAGATTTGCTGGCAACTTTAGGGAAATCTGCTCATAGAAAACAGCCATTAAAATGTGGGTAGCCGAATTCCAGAAGGTCGAAGATGGCTAACGTAGTGGAAGACCATCAACTTCAACTACAGGTGAAAACAATGAAAAAAATTGTGATCTGATCATGGGTGACAGTAGATTGAAGGTGATCTGATCATGGGTGACTGCATATTGAAGGTGCCCCGATCATGGGTGACAGTAGATTGAAGGTGATCTGATCATGGGTGACTGTAGATTGAAGGTGATCTGATCATGGGTGAGATCATGGGTGACAGTTGATTGAAGGTGATTTGATCATGGGTGACAGTTGATTGAAGGTGATCTGATCATGGGTGACAGTAGATTTATGGTGATCTGATCATGGGTGACAGTAGTTTGAAGGTGATCTGATCATGGGTGACAGTAGATTGAAGGTGATCTGATCATGGGTGACTGCATATTGAAGGTGCCCTGATCATGGGTGACAGTAGATTGAAGGTGATCTGATCATGGGTGACTGTAGATTGAAGGTGATCTGATCATGGGTGAGATCATGGGTGACAGTTGATTGAAGGTGATTTGATCATGGGTGACAGTTGATTGAAGGTGATCTGATCATGGGTGACAGTAGATTAAAGGTGATCTGATCATGGGTGACTGCATATTGAAGGTGCCCTGATCATGGGTGACAGTAGATTGAAGGTGATCTGATCATGGGTGACTGCATATTGAAGGTGCCCTGATCATGGGTGACAGTAGATTGAAGGTGATCTGATCATGGGTGACAGTTGATTGAAGGTGATTTGATCATGGGTGACAGTAGATTTATGGTGATCTGATCATGGGTGACAGTAGTTTGAAGGTGATCTGATCATGGGTGACTGTAGATTGAAGGTGATCTGATCATGGTTGAAAGTAGATTGAAGGTGATCTGATCATGGGTGACTGTAGATTGAAGGTGATCTGATCATGGTTGAAAGTAGATTGAAGGTGATCTGATCATGGGTGACTGTAGATTGAAGGTGATCTGATCATGGGTGACAGTAGATTAAAGGTGATCTGATCATGGGTGACAGTTGATTGAAGGTAATCTGATCATGGGTGACTGTAGATTGAAGGTAACATAGAAAGCTGAGATGGTCGTCATCTCACCTTATATCATCTAATTCAAAAGGTCTTTTAAAACAAACTTCGGGTTCTCCAAGCATTCTGAAATGGGATCCGCAACTGTTTTCAGATGAACAAAAACAGAATCGACATCTGCTGTCTGTCTAGCGAGTGTCTGGCGTTCTTTTAAAGCGATCCAGAAGATTTTTTTGGCCAATTTTGTGACGACAAATGAGGCATACTCATAGGTTCGTTACTTTAAACCTGAGACCAAACAGCACTTAAAAGAGTGGATCGCCAGATTACCAACGCCGAAAAAAGCTATGGTTAATCTATTGGTGGATATGGTAATCGCATCGGTTTTTTTGGGACACACAGCGAATTATTACGATTGATAAATAGCTATCATGACATACAGCCAAGTAAAAACACAGATTGCAATTATTTTTAAGCGCTGCTTGAATAGGAAATTAGTCTTCACACTCCGATATCAAGCGAAGATCAGCTGTAAGAACAAGTACTTGCTCTCACTCAACAGATACAGGAGTGGAAAAATACTCCTGTTATGAAAAAAATATTGGACGGAGATATCCAAACGAAATCTTAAATCTAATATCTGAAAAACGAAAAATCTGAAAAATGGCAACAAACAAGATAATAATAATATAGGTCGCGACAGTTGCGGTCCAAGGCCTTAACTTAAGTCGTATGGCTTAAATAGCTTTTGAGCTGGACGGGACGAAAGCCGTAGCCTATGCAGACGACGTGGTGATTCTTGTGTCAGGACGGTGTTGGACCTTAACCCTTCCGTGATAAGTGAAGTCATGGAAAGGGCTCTAGGGAATGTTACCTCCTGGGCTACCAGTTGTGGATGGGAGGTAACCCTACGAAATCTGAATTGGTACTCTTCACCGCTAAGTTCCAAACACTGGTTTTTGCCCTCCCAAAGCTTAATGGCCAGAGACTTACACTTTACTCAGAGGCTAAGTATTTCGGCGTGATCCGCGATATGAAACTCAGCTGGAAGTCAAACATTGAATTCAGGGTTAGGATTTTTTTTTTTTTTTTTTTTTTTTATGATAAACTTATTGCCAAGGGAGAACTCCCTGAATGACTTGCGCCACGGCAATAAGCTGGGCTAAGCCCTTTATTAAAATTGAAAAATCAAAGGAATGTAAGAAATCAATGGATCATGGTCAGGGAAAACTACAAAAAACCCTGACCAAGAAAATATTACAATTAATTACCAAATTCATCCTTCAAATTTCTTGGAACCTCTCTAGACTGTAGTAAAAATCTGTTCTTCTGCAACTTCACGTCTTTCTTGAAGGCCAACAACTCAACAGTGAAACGTGCCTGATTCGTCTGTACAAACGAAAAGGGCACGCACAATTCGAGCCGAAAGGCTTGTCCAAATTCTGCTTTGTGTATTTTCGTATGTTGGCCAAATCCTCTCGAGCAAACTTCCAATTCAGGGTTTTGAATAAAATTTTCCATTTCGTTTTTTCGGTTTTCATTTTTTGAGATTTGAAATTAAAAAAAAAATGATGTTTTTTAAAGGCAGGATTGATGGCATGTATTGCTATTTGGTATTTAGCTGTTCACAGCGGTGATACGCCACATTCCTATGGTGCGCTGGTCAGGTGGCCGGCGATTAACAAAAAGTACATTGTCACCAAGCTAGGTGGTAGACTACAAAGATCAGCAACTGTTGGGATAACTGGTGCACTAAGGGGTTGCCCTACCGATGCTCTCAATACAATTTTACAACTATTACCCCCCGACTTATTTATTAAATACGTTGCGACGTGCAGCGCTGTCCCACTCAGAGAATCTGGGTGGTTTGTTGGCAACCGTACGGGCACTGCAATTTACTACAGTTGCCTACCAAAGGATTTTGTCGTTGAGTTTCCAATTAGTTGGAAGTTGGAAGAACGAAGGAGTTTTGGGGCTTTCTGACGTGACTCTATTCACCGACGGGTCCAAGATAGGTAATGGAGTCGTCGCTGGAGTCTTCTCAGAAAAACTTAATCTTTCAATGTCCTATACAAGCTTCCTGATTCCGCTAGCATTTTTCAGGCGGATATCCTGGCGATTAGGGAGGCATGCAGTGCCCTTGATAACAGTACCGCTATAAATGGTAGGGTTTGTATATGAGTGGACAGCTTGTCTGCATTCAGAGCCATTACTGCGACTAGCAACAATTCAAAACTTGTCAGGCAGTGCCAAACTGAATTGGCTTCAGTAAGCCAAAGCATGCACCTAACCCTAGTGTTGATGCCGGGGCACAGCTACATTGACGGAAACGTGAAAGCGGATGCACTGGCAAAGAAGGGCGTAACATTGGACATCGACCACATGGAGAGTGTGTGTTGTCATTTGAGCTCCGTCAGAGAACGTGTCCTAACTATCCATACCACTAAGGCACAACTAAGGTGGAATGACTTGACCAACTGCTCTACTTCGAGGGTGATGTGACGTAACTGAAATAAAAACAAATCCACCCAGCTGATCTCAAGATCACGGAAGGATATTTCCAAAGCCGTGGCTGTCATCACTGGCCACTGGCCGGTGGGCAGCAACGCTGCCATGCTGGGAATTCCGCACAATACTTTTTGCGGAAGCTGCTGCGGATGCCCGACTTCACAAATTGAAAAAAAAAACCTTCTCCGCCAACCTGAGGGAGCTGTCCGAGTGGCTCGCTAAGGCAGCGCGGACCACCACCCTACCTACCTATAGCCTAAATAAAATTATCTTTGTTTTTGTGTATAGATTGTTCACATTTAGTGAAAACATGCCACCGAGAAAATTTACCAAAAGTAAGAGATAAGATAGCCAATTTGTACCTTATATGCTTTTTGATTATATGACATTGAATTCCATTAATTGGTTCGTATAATCGTGAATCTACTGTATTCAAAATTATAATTAATTTTCGGCAGATTTTTTGTGCCAGATATGTTTGTGGGCTTGTTGGTTGGTTCCGTTGTGTGCTGCTGCTCCCATGTACAATATTATAATGAAATCAAAATCGACAGAAGACCTTGACAGTCGCAAGAGTCGTGTATCTTGTGTGTGTATTTTTAAAAGGTACTACAAAAAAAAACAATCCTAACAATCCTTGGCAGCGGCAATTCCCTTGATACGTGTAGTTCTTGTCGCACCACATACTCGTATCCACATAAAAGTCATTGTAAAATCCTTTGTTGATGTACTTTAGCTGTTCTTACTCTTTGATTTGATTTTTCTCCTTTACCACACATGATGTATCTACATTTACATGGTCTTACATATTTAAATTTACGCAAAATTTGTATCTTTCCATACATATTTTGATTTCTGTTTCTGGCTATCAAAAGGGAACAAAAAATGTCTAAAGCATTTTCTTTAAGGCCGAACTTTTTTTTACATTAAAGTGAGGATGCTGCCAGACATCCGAGTTGAAAGGACATTTTTTTTTGTTATGCATGAACAGAGAGAAAGTCCTAATTCATTTTTAATTTGAAATCTGTAACATTCATTTTCGCCAAGTTTGCTTTGTTGTGCGGCGGCATAGAACTTGAATTAGGAAATCCTTCATTTTTTCCAAATTAGGCCAATGTTCTTTCTTTTAAACAAAGAATTCACGAGGGCGAAAAACAAGAAAATTAATGCGGATACTAATTGAGATAAAGCTCCCTTGCAAGTTGCTGAAATGAATGTTTTTTGTCATTAGTCATTGTTAGTTAGATTTAAGTCAAGATTTCCACGTCATTAGTCATTGTTAGCTTAAGATTTAACCCAAGAAATTGTATTAATAAGTTAATTAAATGTAAACAGTTTCAAGAGTTTCGTGGCCGATTTGTTTAGCACAGTGATAGTATTGTGAATCTAAAGGGTTTGTCAATAGGGAAATAACATAACATAACATAAGTTTTGGCGCTTCAAATAATCAAATGTTTTCTTGAGTTAATTGGACCTTGTAAGGGTGTAGCCCAAGATCCTTACGCAAAATGTCCCTATTGAAAACACCTTTATTAGTGGCTAAAGGTGAACATGAACAAAAAAATCACATCCAAGAACTCATCAGCAGAATAGGAGGAATTACACAAAGAACTTGCATCAGAATTGCAAGTGGCCGTATATCTGACTAGTGGAAGAGCGATTAAACCTCCACGTGGTGGCCGTCGTTAATTTTCCTCCAATACAGGAAAAGCGGAATGATCGGGATAGTCCCTTCAAAGTAAAGGTTGGTGGCGCGATGCCAGTAACCTCGCCCGTAAAGAATTATTATTACGGAACCCAAAATCAGCCTCGAAAACGGCTAAACGATTTAAGAATTTTCTCATGGAACGTGCACTCACTGTATAGATCTTGAGCCGATTCCATGTCCAAATATAATGCTGACAGCAAAACTGGAGATGCGGTGGACGGGGAATGGTGTCTTACAAAAATCAGAATATGACATATATTACAACTGTCATGTAAGACATCATGTATTTCGGGTTGGGTTTATAGAATGAAACCCACCGTTATCGGCTTTAAAGCAGTAAATGAACGGCTATGCACCCTTTGCTTGAGGGGCAGATTTAAAAACATAAACCTCATTAACGCTCACGCAGCTACAGAGGATTCCCCAGATGATGAAAAAGAAGAACTCTTTGGATCAGTCGAACGGGAACTTCATGCCTGACCTCAGTATGACGTAAAAATCATTCTGAGGGATATGAATGCCAAAATAGGTAGGGAGCCAGTATTCAGGCAGTACATTGGCACCCATAGCTTACGAGTACACGAGAACACTAATGACAATGGACAACGAGTCATAGAGATGTCAGCAAGCAATAATTTCGACGTTGCGAGTACAAGGTTTGAGCGAAAAACATCCACAAAGCCACCTGGGTATATAGGCCACGTGTTGATAGACTCGCTCTAAACGCAGGAAGAGTAAGTCCTGTGGCTGAGATGTCGAGCGTAGAAGAGAAATGGACACGCCTTAAGAATACTGTCATTAGTACTGCTGATTCCATTTTAGGCAAATCAACAAGTGATCAGAATTACACCATTAGGCAGGATTTTCAAAGCTCACTCATCTTTTTATAGACGCCTATGATAGCATAGCCAGAGTAGAACTTTACAAAGCCATGAGAGAATTCAGCATCACAAATAAACTGTCACGGCTATGTAGGTTGACCATGACCACTGTTATCAGCCAAGTAATAATATCCGGATCACTATCAAGTCCATGAAACATCTAAAGCAGTATTGAATCGGAAATACGCGCTCGGTTGCTTAGAGCTCACAAAGCGTACTATAGTCTGTCAAGACTCTTCAATTCCAGGAATCGCCTAATAACATAATTGCCGTTGTCTGTTTGTTTGTCTGTATGGATATAACGCTTTTATGTCGCCTTATACCGCCTAAAACACTATATGTATCGAAGCCATATTCACATAATATGATCGTTTGGGAGCACCAAACTTTAAGTTTTTTTGGACCCGTTAGATGCTGGTGCTGGAGTCGAGATATTTACGAAAATTTGTGTTTATTGTTGGATTTGGTTCATATTCACACAATATGTTCGTTTGATGCTCCGATGAAAAATGGTGTAATGGTAAATGTAAGTGGTAAAAAAAAGATTCCGTCATTTTTGACGGGTTGTTACCGAGTTTAACCATAACATCCCAGCTGCTGATATATAAGACAATGGTCTGGTATGACATATGGATCCGAGACTTCGGTGCTTAGCAAAAAGCATTCTGACCTTTTAGCCGTGTTCGAGAGAAAAGTCTTACAGAGAATTGTTGGCCCCGTATGTGAGGAAGGACGATTCCGGAGACTGATGAGATCTACGAGCTTTACGTATCCACTTTAAGAGGCTGGGTGTGCGGGATAACAAGAACTGCTTTGACAACAGTTCCTTGTGTTGCCTGAATGGACGTTTCGTCATAAAGATGATCGGGGTTAGTTACGAAGTGGCACCCAGTTGCGATGCGAAGGGCTGTATTTTGTCTGGACTGGATATTATTCCATTGAGTGTCACTTGAAAATGACGTCCAGATGGGGCGGCGTAGTTAACAATTGCGCGGCCAATAGCTTTATACGTCGTCACAAAAACTTCTTTGTCCTTACCCCATTCGTTTCCGGCTAGGGCTCTTAGAACCTTATTACGACTATTTACTTTACTGCAAATATTTTTTGCGTGCCTTCAAAAGGTAAGAAGGTTGTCGAATATGACTCCTTAAATCTAATCCTATAAAATTATTAACTGTATGGATGATTTTGTTGTTAATACGAATGTCAAGTGATAGCTTGACTTCTTTAGTCCAAGAAGTGAACAGCGTAGCAGATGATTTTTGGGAGCGAGGTTTCCTTTTCTTAAAAAATTCAGATAGCTCTGTCGGAGCATCGAGACATAGAGATTTAATTAGATGGGTGAGAGAACCCCTCCTTTTGGGACTTCCATCTTGAGTTTTCGGGGAGAGCGGAGAACCAAAGGAGGTGATAGGCATTGAAGTTCCCCATCACAATTTTGTTTTCACCCTGGAGAAGGTGCAGTACGGATGGTTGATAACCATTCACTGTGCTGTTTACAGGGGGTATGTAAACATTGGTGAGTAACAACTCGAAATCTCCGGTGTTAACTGAAACACTAATTGCCTCAAGATGAGGATCGGGGAAGGGTTGCTGGCAGATGTATTTGTAGGATACATTCTGGTGAGAAGAAAAGCGAGTCCCCCGCCTCTGTCGTGTCGAATGATTTGATAACCGTCAACGGATGTCAATGAGTATGAGTTGGGAATTTTGGTTTGGAAACATATAGTGGGTGATCTCTCTCAATTCGTTTCGCAGGCCATTACAGTTACACTGAAGTATCTTGAAAGAATTAACTGAATGGCATATATGCTGGCCGTGTTGAGTTTGTGAAGGGGGTAGGTGCATTGTTAGCGCACAGTGGTGGAGGTGATGATGAAATGGTGTAGAGTGGGGTTGTGAGGCTCCTTGGGAGCAGCATGTGCTAACGAAATTGGTGTTATAATCGTGGAGCATTGCTGCCAGTTAGTACAACTGCTGCAACGCACACTTTTCCGGATGAGATAATTACAGACCGAGCAGTACCAGATTCTGGGACCCGGGTTCGACTTGATCCCGGCTCTAATTAGTAGAATGTAGAGAAGGCTTGCTGGGAGGCCCACTTTGAGAGCAAAGAAAGATAAGCAAAATAAAGCAAATGTAAGAAGTGGATCCAGGTGATCCAATCTCAAACCTGTTGTTGTGTTGATGGTTTTTGGCCCAATGTCTTGACAGGACTAAGATAGGGTCCTTTTGGTGCGTAGAACCAATCGTCGTGGAAAGGAGTTTTCGTTGTTGTTGCTGTTGTTGTTGTTGTTCGTTTTGTAATTCGCACCACCGTAATCCTGCTATTCATTAGCACCTACATACACGCATACATTATATTTGTGGTTTTGTGTACAATTTCATTGATATCTGTATTTTTGATGCTGTTTTAGATCTGTAGTTTCTATATAGTCGTACATAGTTATCGCTACATATATGTTGTACATCAACTAATTTCCGTCAACTTTCCATTTTGCAGTGCGAGGATGTCGCCAGGGTAAACCAGTGCAAATGTCTGAGGCTGAAGTTCGTGGACTTTGTTTGAAATCACGTGAGATCTTCCTGCAACAGCCAATTCTACTTGAACTGGAAGCACCGCTGATCATTTGCGGTGACATTCACGGCCAGTATACAGATTTGTTGCGTCTCTTCGAGTACGGTGGATTCCCGCCAGCAGCAAATTACCTCTTTCTCGGCGATTACGTGGACAGAGGCAAACAATCATTGGAAACGATATGCCTGCTGTTGGCCTACAAAATCAAATATCCCGAGAATTTCTTCTTGTTGCGTGGCAATCACGAATGCGCCAGTATTAATAGGATTTATGGTGAGTAGTTGCTGGTTTATCCACGATATATCCTCCTCTCATCTGCTCTTTCACATACACACAGGCTTCTACGACGAATGCAAACGTCGCTACAATGTTAAATTGTGGAAAACCTTTACAGACTGTTTCAACTGTCTTCCGGTTGCGGCAATTATTGACGAGAAGATTTTCTGCTGTCACGGTGGTCTCAGTCCTGACCTGCAGGGTATGGAACAGATCCGGCGCTTGATGCGACCAACCGATGTGCCCGATACTGGTTTGCTGTGCGATTTACTATGGAGCGATCCTGACAAGGATGTTCAGGGTTGGGGCGAAAATGATCGAGGTGTCAGTTTTACATTCGGTGTGGATGTGGTATCGAAGTTTTTACATCGACATGAGTTGGATTTAATTTGCCGAGCGCATCAGGTGGGTAAAATGGAGCATTTCGGCCCGACCATATCGTTGATAGTTTTTTTTTCTCTTCTCTCCCCCTGAATAGGTTGTCGAAGACGGTTATGAATTCTTTGCCCGGCGTCAATTAGTTACTCTATTCTCAGCGCCAAACTATTGCGGCGAATTCGATAACGCCGGCGGTATGATGACTGTCGATGATACGCTGATGTGTTCATTCCAGGTAAGTCATATTTTTTGAATAGAACATTCATGCAGAACAATATGGGAGTAAGGGGAAATTGTTCATTTTATTTTTATATAAAGGTCTATATATCTATAAGAAAGTTGATATTTTGCAACAATTTATTGGGAATTTACATAAAAAGATGTAAACACACATTTCCATTAAAACAAACATGACAACCATAAAACGAAAACAAAAAAATATCGTGTTGGGCCAGAATATGCAATACACTCTTCTTAGACACTTTGTTTTTTGTATAATCTGCGCACGCGACAAGGGGTTTGCCACCCTTATTATGTTCGGCTATATGCTTGGTACAGCGTGGTCGTTAAGGAAAAGGAGAAGAAGAGAGGAGATGACTATGAACTTGTGTCTTGAATGCCTGTGGATCATAGTGATGTCGAAAGACAGAGCTTGGCAGAGCATTCCACATACGTGTTGTACGGCTGAAGAACGAATCCCTGAACTTAACTGTACGTCCGAAGATGGGCTTAAGGGTAAACTGATGATGCATTTAGAGCGCCACGAGTATTGCGGTTGAATTCAAGGAGAGGTGGCATGCAACTGGCTATTTCTCTTGACCACCGCTGGTGGAAGAAGCGATAAAACAGTGACAAGCAGAAGACGTTCCTGCGGTGTTCAAGCGAATCTATTGATATCGTAATGTTCTCGTCACCGATAAGTTTTATCGCACGGTTTTGTATTCTATCTAGTTGTTGCAAGGTGGTTTTAGGCGCACCAGACCAAATATGACAATTGTACTCAAGCTTAGGGTGAATAAAAGCCTTCTAGATGGTAGCCAGATCAGAGGGAGTAAAATATTTCTTGCACCGCGTTAGAAAACCTAAACATTTCGCAGCATTTTTGGCGACGGTAAATATGTGGTCATTCCAACGAAGCTTGTCGTTAACGCACACACCAAGAATTGAGAGATTTTCAGTTTCCTTGATGCAAGTGCCATTCATGGATAATGGCATGAGATTTAGGATTCGCTTAGACGACAGGACACAGCATTTGGTTTTGGAAGCGTTAAATTCTACTCGATTGTTTTCTCCCAATTTTATTATGCTGTCTAGGTCAGAATTTAACGTGATTATTGATAAAAACCTGGAGTTGCAGAATCTGTTACTCGCCAGGTCTCACAATCATAGAGAAGGACTGATTTCACACTTGAGTTGAAGATGTGAATTTTTGTGTGTCTCGAGATGTTTCGAGAGTGCCACACTTTGTTAAGTTGGTGATATGCGTGGCGGGTTTTATTTATGTGAGACGATATATCTGTCTCCGAACCGCCATCCTTCGTTATAATACTCCCAAGATAACAAAACTCTCGAACTCGATCGTCCAAGCTTAGCTTCAGAGGAGTCATGATACCAGTTGCGATACGCATCATTTTAGTTTTGCTCATGTTGATTTTCAATCCGACTCGTCTTGTATTGGAGATCAAACTTTTCATTTTTGACTTCATGTCCCTGATCGTGTGGTGTGTCATAAGGCAGATGTCATCAGCGTAATCAAGATCATTCAGCTATTGAAATTGAAGCCATTGTATTCTATTCGGTGCTTCGATGTTTGTATGCATCATTACACTATACAGGACGACCAAAAAGAGCAGTGGTGATAATATACTACCTTGACGTACTCCTTTTGTGATGTAAAAGTTGGCACTTTGCTTGCCTTTGAAGCATGAACACTGCATGCCGCATCTTTATAGATGAGATCCACGATTGTTTCCGGTACACACAAATTTTGCAGTGCGTTCCAAATAGCGGGTCTTTATATAGTGCCAAAAGCTCGCTCAAAATCCACGAACAAGATAAACAGCGGTGACCTCCATTCTACAGTCTGTTCAATAATAATCCGCAGTGGTCCAAACAGGATCGATTAGTCCTAATCCGGCTTGTTCACGCCGCAGAAGACTATTCACAGTTGGTGATATACGATCTAATATGAGAAAAGCGAAAACCTTCGTAACCGTGTTGAGTAGAGTAATTGCTCTCCAATTTTTACAGTCACTCAGGTCGCCTTTCTTGGGAATCGTTATGATAACACCTTCTTTCCAACTGTCGGGAATTTTACTTGTTATCCACGCTTCGCG
Organism: Nephrocerus scutellatus; assembly: GCA_947095585.1. Lineage (NCBI taxonomy): Eukaryota > Metazoa > Arthropoda > Insecta > Diptera > Pipunculidae > Nephrocerus > Nephrocerus scutellatus. The sequence continues at coordinate 114,406,620 of OX352763.1, forward strand.
GATGATTGGTGATAATATGCTTGCCAGAACGCTTTTCAAAAGCTGCCGCTGCCAGGTTATCTGGGCCTGGAGATTTGTAATTCTTCAACTGGTTTAAGGCAATTTCGATCTCCTCTCTACCTGGTGGTTCGGTATATATATTGCGTCCTGGATTGCGTCGTTCTTGCCTTGGGGGAGGATCGACAATCTCCATGATCGTCGAGTCATCAAAGAACTCCCACCATCTCTCAAGCTGTTAGTCGTCTGTGGCAAAGTTGCTTAAAGCCTTCTCCACTTAGCTTGCGGATTGAAGAATACACACCGCGCATGTCGCCACACTGAGCTGCATTCTCCGCTTCCATAGCGATGTTGTTTGTGAATTGCTCTCACTTGGCGTTTCGGGTTATTATATTCCCTTCTTAGATGTTGCCTTTCCTGCTGCGCACGCGACTGATCTAGTCTGATTTTGATGGCTTTTCGATCCTCAATGCATCTCCAGGTTTCACCTATTATCCAAGGCTTCCGATTATATTATATGAAGCATATCGTTTCTTCTGCTTTTTAAAACTTTTTTTTACATTTTTTTATTTTTTCTACACGTGCTACACGCGTTACACGCGTCACAATTGGGTTAAAACTAGTCCCATTAAATTCTGACTGGTAGAAGCCGAGATATACGAGTTCCTTCCAAAACCATTCCACTACTTTAGACACACGAGTTAATGTATTCTGCTATGTGAGTGACTACACACAGCCGTGTATGTATATTTATTTGTAACTAGCTGACCCGACAGACGTTGTCCTGTCCCACTTTCAATAAATTTGTTTGTGATCGTTTTGTGAACTTGTGAAAAGCTATTTGTTTTGCGATATCGCGTCACAGTATTAGTCACATCATTGTGTTACATTTTTTAACACAACACTTAACTCACACCCACTGACCACCTACCCATTGACCTCATACACACTGACCCACCACCCACTGAACTCACACCCACTGACCTTCCGCCCACTGACCACCTACCCATTGACCTCATACACACTGACCCACAACCCACTGACCTCACACCCACTGACGCCACGCCCACTTACAAACGCGTTTCCCGGCTGACCCGTCCCACTGACGCCACGCCCACTTACACCCGCGTTTCCCGGCTGCCCCATCTCGCTGACCCCCGCCCACTGACGCCACGCTCACTTACACCCCAATAACTAATCAACTTACCAATAGAAAACTATAGAATTGACGTGAATTTGAGCCAAATCGTTCCATAAAAAAGAATTTTCCGGGAAAAAAGATAAAAAAAGACACCAGCGCCACCTATTGGGTCCAAATTTTGTCAACCACTTTCTTTTTTTTTTTTTAAATATTATATGGTGTGAATTTGAGCCGAATCGTTCCATAAATAAGAATTTTCAGAAAAAAAAACGATACCAGCGCCACCTAGCGGATGTTTAAATAGTTATTATGCTATTCCTGGCGTAGACAAATCCAACAAAACAAAAATCATAAAAATCGGTCCAGCCGTTCTCGAGTTATAAATGGTGTAACTAACCCGACTTTGTTTTATAAATATAGATTCAGCTCAAAAACGTATTTATCTTAGAAGCCTAATAGTATGCAACGTTAAATGTAGGTCTTTCATTCATAAGCGATAGGTCATTCAGTCAAAAGCGATTTCTGAAATAGACTGAAAAAAACCCGAGATATACGACACGGCACACAAACGTACAAATGTACACACCATCGGATATACACATGTATATAAAATATAATGAAAATCGGGTTAATTTTTTAAAAAAAATTGTATAGGGCCTCACGACCCCGCGGTCCGAGGTCTCCAAAATTTTTACAAAAAGTCCATCGGAGATACACATATTTGAAGAAAATCGGGTTATTTTTTTTAAAAAAAATTTGTATGGGAGCCTCCCGACCATGAGGCCCGAGGGGCCCCAAATTTTAATAGAAAGTGTTGTCATCGGAGACATGCATGTGTGTAAAGTTTCAATGAATTCGGACTTTGGGAAGTGGGTTTAAAATTTATCGCAAGATTCCACGACAAACAAACACACGAGCACGCTAAGGAAAGGAAAGGAAAGGAGAAATTTTTTTGCACTAACGTGGGAAAATTTACTCGCTTTGGGAATGAAAATGAATTTAACTTCACTCCAAATAAATGTACATCCAATCCAGACAACTCTTTAGAATTATCCCTCTGTATGAAGAACTCAATCAAAGTATATTGCCGTTCACCAAAAGCTGAGTCTGCTGAGTAAAACCACTACATCGTTAGGAACAAAGCGGTCAACCCATTCGTACTGTTTTATAGCTTCTTCGTGCTATGGCTTGCGCCTGGGGCTTGCGCTGGCCTCTGTTTTTGTTTCTCAAATTTCCAACTTTATCTCTTCTTCTTCTTTGGCTTCTTTGATCGGGGTCCGGCCATGCCCACTCGCTATATCTTCTTCACCAGTACCAACAGATCGATAGGAATCACCCCGACAGACCTTAAAATTAGAAATTTTCAAGGAGAATTTGTTTTCCTTTCGTATTAAAGAGTCGACATTGTGATAAGCGAGTTACACCCAGAAGAAAAGTCTACAGGCTCTCCAACAGGATAGCATTCTTCGAATTAATTTGTTAAGAATGGCGTAGGAAGTTTTAGGTAATTTCAACATAAAACTTGCCATAATAGAAGGTTCTCTAAGGTTGGAAAGTGTTCAGGCAAGGCAAGCCAGCTAATTTTTAGAAGTAAATCTATTTGAATAAAGAAAACTCACTTAAGGAATTGAAACTGATATCATCCAATCAACATCAACACATTAGGAATGCAAGAAACCACATTAATAATAAACAAATAATTATTGTTACTCCGTTACAGATCCTGAAACCATCAGAAAAGAAGGCTAAATATCTCTACAGCGGCATGAATTCGACCCGGCCAACGACACCCCAGCGTAATACGCCGTTACTAGCATCGAATAAAAAGAAATAATATATCCATCCACTTCCATTTCATTAAATATAAAATACTATTATCAATATTATTATTATTATTATTATAATTATTAACTAAAATGCAAGAACAACCACAACAAACAAATCAGAAACAGAATCAACAACAAAAGATTAAAACTAAAGAATCACAAAATAAAGTAACGACTTTTTCAATAAATTCAAAAGGAGACAAAACGATATAAGAATAATAAATATGTATGATGTATGTATGCATGTATCACACATTTATGTATTTGTAGTGACAAGTCAACCGTTCTTTTTTTCGTTTGTATCAAGTAGGAACACAAAAACTCTGCAGTTCAAATGGAAATTTAGAGAAAAATTCAAATTCAAATTATAACGAATAAAATATATTTCTGTGTAACAAAGTAAACACCAACTAATTGGACTATAGTCGATTAAATAATTCAACAAAAAAAACTAAAAGAAAATATTTATTAGAATATCTGGAATATGATAAAACAAAAAGCAAAAAGCAGAGAAGCAAATATGACTTTCATAGAGAAATTATCAACAAAAGAGAGAAATAGAGAAGCATAGCAAATAATTCTTTGTAACTAATGTGACTATTTTTACAAACACTAATTACATAAATATTACAACAAACACATAATTAGTTTTATTTGATTACTAAAAGTCTTATTGTTATTACGTTTATTACTATTGTCGCATTAATTATATTTTCATTCTAAATTATATTTAACGAACACACGAATTTGCATGTTTTTCTTATAGAACTATGTTTTTGAAAGTTTTAAGTGTACCACTACTACTCGTATTGTTTGTTTATTAAAAGCCAATTAAAAAAAATATTGTCTTGAAATAGGAAAGTAAACCAGATCGGTATCAATCGAATCGAATCAACATATTTTCTATGTTCAAAATTATAGCAATATCATTTAATAATCATTTAATGTTTAATATATTCAGTTGAAGACAATTTAATAATACGAAATAATTGTACACAGTACATGAAGTTTGGTTAGCAAACGAAACATATTGTTGCGGCATTGAAAACTACACAGGGCATTTACGTAATAAAATGAAATAAAATACACAATAACATAAAAACTTTAAAATCAACTTAAAAAATAATAATTAAATTAATTGGGGTGTGAGGTGATGGCACGTAATTTGTCTCAGTCGTTTTTCGTCCAACTCTATTCAGAAGAATTTTTGTAGAACTTCACTCGAAATGAGTACAATGGACCAATGGTCTGAGTGATCGGGTGTACTTTTATGATGATAATCATGAAAAATGGGGTATATATTCAAATAGCACTGCTACCCATATGTTTCTATTACGCTTCCTCGTTCCTCCTGACTTGTGCTATGGTGTGGGTGCAGTAAATGACGTGCGAATCGCATGAGTTCCCATGTGGTCTCTCCTCTATCGGATCATTGCTCCGCATTCATTGAGAAGGTGATTAGAAGGTTTCCTCCGCTTCCCCACAAAGCCTGCAGCTGCCATCCTCTTCTAATTTTAATTTCTTTAGGTGCCCTTTTAATCTACAATCCCGTAAGGATTCTTACATTACTTCTACTAAGTCCCAATATCGAGCGAGACCTCTTTGGGTCATAGTTCGCCGTCATTTCCTTTGCTTGTCGTAGACCCCTCCATACAAATGGCTCTTATGAACTTAATGATATGGTGTGGGTTCAGTGAATGTCGTGCGAATCGCGTGAGTTATCATGTGGTCTCTCTTCTATCAGATTGTTGCTCCGTATTCGTTGACAAGGTACCACGAGATTTGCTCCGCTTCCCCTCAAAGCCAGCAGCTGCCATCCTCTTCTAATTTTAATTTCTTTAAGTACCCCTTTAGTATACAACCCCGTAATGATTCTTATATTATCTACTTAGTCCCAATATCGAGCGAGAAATCTTTGGGTCATAGTTCCCCCGTCGTTTCCATTGTTTGTCGCAGGCCTGGGCGATTTTCCCATCTTACGGAAGCTCGTTGCGTATCTCTTCACGCATTATGCGGTATCCTATACCACAGAACGGTTAATGTCCTACAAGAGAAGTTTCGTCCCCTTTGTTCCATGTTCTTCTTCTTTGTTTTGTACTTCTATGCTAGTGTGTCCAGGCACCCAGTACAAACGTAACTTCTTAACTTTGCCAAGTCTGTTTAGCTTCGCCCTGCACTCTTGTACCATGGAATTCTGTACTCATGCCTTCTGCTTTCTTTGAACCACTTTATGGTATACCGGATGTATCTGGTACTCAGTTTCAGATCTGAATTCCTTCTTTATGTTGACTTGAAAGTTTTTCTTGAATTCAAGTTTTTGAACCATGTTATCACACGGCATGTGATCCGTTTGACTGTTTGATACCACTAATCTCTTTGCCATACCGTGAAGCAACCTACCTTACTGAACCGTAACTTAGTTTCCTTGGATTTCCTCTCTACCACTACGCGTAGTGGGTATCATCCATCCGGATATGGATGGGGAAGGTTCTCATGACGGCTAACTCGTAGCGTTTTCATGAACTGAGTAGAGTTCATGTGACAGCTGCGTTGTTTTTGTTGTTTGTTGAATGTCAGCAAAACTGAACTCAAGCGCTCTAGTTTCGTTGAGTTTGTTTGGGTTTAACAAAACTTACTCGAATTTGCGTTTCTATGCATATAAATCCAAGTTAACCCTTGGTTTGCTCAAACCATTCCCACGGGTATGCTGTCAAAGTGACAGGATTGTCGTGGTGAACGCTTTGCAAATTTAATGCCAAACCGTAACCAAGCTAAGTAAACGAAGCCTTACGCGTCGATTGCCGACGCGTAGCAATCTCGGTTACATAACTTTTACAAATAAAAAGCAAAATTAAAATGTTCTCCGCAGGTACAGTTTGCAAATAAAACTTCAACACAAAATTAGAAACAAAAAGGGAGAGAAAGAGAAATCTTAACTCTACCCTGCAAATCGAAAGAGACATAAGTCAACGCGCATGCGTTGGTACATTACAATTCTGTCATTTGATAGATGACAGTAAACGACGGTAATGTCAACTTCCCTCAGCAAAGCCAGCTGTTTTCAAACACCGGTATAATATTGATCGCCACACTGTGGACTCTTTTTCCACATGGAGACGTTGATTATTCGTCAGCTCATTTAATACAAGTGTCTTGAAGCAGACAAAATCCGTAGTGACCGGCAAATCAGTTTTTGTGTGCAACGTTCTACTGGTGATTTAATAGCATATCTCATCGAACAGTGGAATAAGTGTATTCATCAGTTTGGTGAAGGGAAACTTTACAAAAAGGACAAAGTTTGGCATTCAGCTCTTTCTTTAGAAAAATCCTTCTAATGGATTTGATGAAAAAGTGCTTCTTTGGATCAGTTTCAGATCTAAAGAAACTTTCATTTTGAGTTGTTTTGGAGGATCTCAATTTTGAAACAAATGGCATAAATGGTGGCGTTCCACAGGGCTCCATTTTATCTCCTACACTTTTTCTCAGTTTCGTAAATTGTTTCTTGTCTTGTTACTTCTAATTTATTATTTCGCTGATGGCAACACTCTGTTGCCTCTTATATAATTTTAAGGAACGCCCAGCCTCTTCGCAAGTGGAACGTAAAATTGTGACCCGTACTCGTGTATCGATGCAACTTTATTCAGCCTATAGTTACGTGCTGTCACTCATCTCCTTTATTTTCTCTTTTTGACTCGTTTGTAACTTGTTGATTAACATTGTGTTTTCCTGTATTAGATGTTAGAGTGCCTTTTTGCCTTTTTAATTTATCATTATCAATAAAAAAGAATACATACAAATAAAAAATCATAAATAGAGTATATTTATATTTACATAAGAAATAGTAATATATAAGAAAATCTATTTAAAAATTAAACATTTTATTAATACATATAATATAATAAATAACAATTAAGAGAGTGAAAAAAAGAGAATACAAAAAGTTATCTTCATTGTCAATTAAAATCGATTAGTAAGTGATTTTCTTCAATTTTTTTCTGTAATAACTAAAGAGAAGTAATACAAATATATGAAGTGAAGCAAAATCTACAATTTGATCGTTTTTTTTATCAGTATTCGCGTTCTATAATGACGGAAAATTCATTGTTCTGCTTTCACTTTCTGACTCGATAATGAATTGTCGAATCGTTCGAACTCAAAGTTTTTTAAGTTCCTGCAATTGGTCCGGACGAAGAGGAAGTACAAATCACGCCGATAACCAATATCACACCTGAGACTACTGAATCAACCAATTGCATCAGAGCAAGACATGGACTGGACGATGTTTGCCTGCCCCCACATCGGATAGTGGGCCTTCATATGATGGCCCAAAATCTAGAAACCAAAGCAAGCAAAGTGGGGCTCAAGATAAACGCTGCCAAAACAAAAGCCCTGAGCACTTCCAACATCCGCTCTCAACTCAACCTTGCTGGACAGGTAGTTGAAAAAGTTGACAACTTTCTATACCTAGGAAGTGCTAGCTCGGCTTAACGCACTGGCACCGAACTGAATGTGTGCAGCAAAATCGGGAAAGCAAGGGCTGCGTTCGGAATGCTATCGAAAGTCTGAAGAAGCAATGTTTTCATCTTAAGAACTAAGCTTCGAATGTTCCGCTCCAATGTCAAATCAGTACTGTTGTATGGGTGCAGTACTTGGAAGGTGGAAACAACTACCACGCGCAAGATGCAATCTTTCGTAAACAAATGCCTACGTATCATCTTGAGGATCTTCTAACCCAATGGTATATCCCACGACGAACTTCATCGGAGAACTGGCCAAGAACCTATAGACGTTATTGTGCCAAGGAGAAAGTGGCAGTGGATTGGACGCACACTACGGCGTGACGACAACTCCGTTGCTAATGTGATTAAATAGAAGAATCTTTTGAGGCCGGGCACGGAGGTACGGCAGGCGGTTATTGGTTGGCTGAACTCGTGTCCTGCAATATTCCGCAATGAAAGTCTGATGTTGGCTAGACATGAGCATCGTCGCAATTGGCACCAGTGTCCGCAGTTTTTGCACTTAACTGAGGAGATGTTACTACTGATCCTTGTGTTGCATACGGAGCATGATTCTGCTCGATGCCGGCTAGTAGGAGTAGCATGCGGAGTAAGGATGCCGGAGTAATTTTCTCTACTATGGAAAAATGTACAAATTGTACTTGATTGTTGACATTCTTTGGCCAGGAGATATCCTGGGTCGATCCTGGGACGAAGACCCAAATGTCGTGAGGATCGTGTCATCATGGTGACCGCTGTCGCTGAAGGAGAACACCAGTTTTTATCCAGCTAACGTCGTCTAAATGGAATTTAACAAAAATCATCTTAAAAATTTTGATTGCAGTCATCGTCGTCTTGTTGATAGATACCAATCGTCGTTTGTCGACGGGCAACATTTATAGATTTGCACTTTAACGAATTGAGCCCACATATACTCAAAGCTCCGGTTGTGTTTTGTTATTGAAACGGAAAACCAGAGACAATAGGGGTAAATCTTTACTCCAAATCACAAGTCCAATACATTTTTTTTCATAACAACATTAAAGCAAGCGATTTCTTGAAGTTGTGTCCATTTCAACCCTAGGAATAAAGCTTTTCAACAAAATACTTTCGCTCTTAAAAAAATATATAAATAATTTATTTGTCTATTTTTCAAATTCGTGTTATTTACCACACATAAATAATGATTGCAATAGTTGCCTCCACGAACTCATCATCTGATGTTGATTAAAGTAACAATTTTCATGTATTTACACGGCGAAAAAATGAAAACAGTAGGAAGCAATGTTTTTAACGTAAATTGGTGGAAAGATGTTTAAAGAATAATTTCTATTTCAATTCGTAAATGTTGATAGGGGTTTTCACTTCTGATTAGTAAAGCGGTTGAGTGAGTCTCATTGCCCAGCTAACCAATTAATTGTTACTTCCAATTAGGTAGACAATCGTTTGTATGATTTTACGTCCGTTCTCGTGATGCAGCAAATTCAAACAGGGATCACGGATTTTCTCTTCGAGTAACTTGATTAGTTCCCCACGAAGACAATGAATCATTTCGGCTGTCTGGTGATTATGCGCTTTCAAGATGATCCAACCATCTTCCAGAAGTATCAGAAAATCACCGCCGTGCAGTTCAATTTTAAGATCACTTCCGGCGAACAGGACAAGCGGGATCAGTGGAACCATCGAACATTCACGTATGAAAATTCTTGAAGTTTTCACTTTTTCTTGGAACAGGAGAAACGGCGATTGAAAAGTCCCAACATCGGAATTAACCGATGACGGATGAATGGCAACAAAACCATCTTCACGTGTTTTAAATCGAAGATCGCGGGCTGTTGCCATTTTCGGCATTGCCCCACCCACTGTTTGGATGTAGCTTCGTTCAGGCGTTAAGATTTTCACAACATTTGGATAGAGGGCAGCGCACAGAAGAGAAATGAGCAGGCGATTATTTTCACCGTTTACGTTGAGATCGCAACCTGTTTATAGGGGAGATAGAGAGAGGCTTTTTGTTGATTGTTTCCATACGAAATGCAAATGTGCTCACCAGTTAATTCCAAGATATTATCGTCGGCGTTTCTCCTTTTGCGTGGCACATTGATTGGTACAAAACCAATCGACACCAGCAACTCTAGAAATTGATATTTAATTTCGGAAATTGTCTGCAAAGTTTTTCCAGAAAGGAAATTCTCTTCGGTGAAATTGCGGCTTGCGTGGCGACTTCTTTTGGAAACATCCAGCCATTTCTGCAATCAAATATTTTGAGTAAAGAAATTCAATTTTCATGATTCAACCAACCGGACCTTATATGCCACTAAACTGGTCAAATGGTCGCTATTGCAAATGGCAAATTCACGTTTTCGCTTCTCCGCTTCGGCGCGTTTGTTAAATGGACAGACAAATGGAGACTTATTACTAAGGCAGGCGGCAATCGTAAGAACACTGTCGAGGCACTGAAAGATAGCGCCGAACAGCATTAGTTTTCCAATTCTCACATCTACTGGCAGTGCTGAGAGATGATGTCCGAGTGCGGTGAGATTTTGTTCTTCATCCAGAGCGCCAACATCCTGCAGCCGAATCACCGCAGAGATGATATTTTCCTCCGTCGGTGGTTCAAGTGTTTGTCCTAAAACAAGAAATAAAGACAATATAATGAGACAGCACAAATTGGCAAAAAAACATACCCAGGACTTCAACAACTTTGTGTCTTGCGAAAATCGGCAGTGTCTTAATGCGGAGCAGCAACTGCTCCAGTGGAACACGATGAATTTCGGGCACTGGTTGACTGAGAATATTATTTCGAAATCGATGCCCTGTATACAGGTGTATACAGACGCCAGGCATAACACGACCAGCTCGACCTTTTCGCTGCATTGCATTGGCACGTGATACCCAAACTAAATCCAGTGATTCCATATTACGATTCGAATCGAAACGTTTCTCCTTCATCAGGCCATAATCGATGACAAATACACAGTCGTCGATCGTCACGGAAGTTTCAGCAATGTTTGTACTAAGAACGATTTTCCGTTTGCCTGTCGGTGCTTGATTGAAAACGGCGGTTTGTTCTTCGCTAGACAGCGACGAATGAAGTGGCACGAGAATAAACTTCCCAGATCTGTGATGGGTATAAGGTGAGTGAAAAAAATTCAATATAATTGATTGCCTACCTTGGTCCGAATATATGACTATCACAGAGAGCCTCATGCACAGCTTGAATTTCCTGCAAGCCAGGAAGAAAGACCAATATTGATCCTTCTCGTGGCCAATTGTGTTCGCCCTCAACAATGTATTTTAGGACGGATTCGATAAGTTCGGGATTGATTTTCATCGGCTCCATGAGGTACATCGTTTTGCATGTCTTTTTGGAACAGTCTGCGGGTGAAAAGAGCTTTTGTCACATTTCGAATAAATTGATCGAATAATCGATTACCGCTGTAACGCGAATAGAGTGCCGCCAAGTTCAGGTTTTCATCTTTGATATTCTTCGGTGGTGCAACATTCGATGACTGCATATCGGAGCACTCCAGTTCTCGCAGTAGTTCCTCTTCTTCTTTTTTCTTAATTTTTCGGCAATACTGCGAATCGCATTCCATTACGAAATCACACGATTCAAGTATATCCTCGAGAAAGAGTTGTTCAACGGGAAATGTTCGACCGGGAATGTCGAGCACAGGAACTCCACCAAAGTAATCAGAGAAGAGAGTTGCATTTAGAGTGGCCGACATAAGAATCACCTTGAGATCGTTACGTTTCTTTATGATTCCCTTAAGAATGAGCAGTAGAAAGTCCGATTCTTCGCTACGTTCGTGAACTTCATCGACGACTATGTGGGAAATGGATTTTAAGAGTGGATCAGAGGACAGGCGTCGTAATAGAATTCCAGTTGTGCAAAATGTCAATCGTGTGCTGGAAGAGATTTTATTCTCTAAGCGGATCTGATAGCCAATTGTCTGTCCAATGCGTTCCGCACGCTCACTAGCAACACGCTCTGCCACGCCAATCGCCGAAAGACGCCTTGGCTGAGTGCAGATTATTTCCACATGCTGAATCTTTTCACCCTTATCTCGCTTCGACGACTGAAACAGCCAATTGTCAAGAATAAACTGAGGCACTTGTGTACTCTTACCGCAACCAGTTTCGCCAGATATTACAAGAACCGGTGAACTTTCGATGAGGTCCAAAATTTCCATCATTTTGGAGAAGGCAGGCAACTTTTGTCGTATACCGAGCATCTTCAAGTAACGTTCATCTGATTGTCTTTCAAGAAATCTTCTAACAAGTTGCCTATCCTCACGCTCAACCTCTGCATCCGAACGAAGAGGTCCATCCGATCGACTTGTCTGACCGCGTTCATAGTGAGTGGGTCGAGGCTCGCTTAAGCTACCGTTTTGCTTAGCCTCCTCACTTGCATCAACATGGAAAAGCGATTTCTCTGGATCGAGAAAACGTTCACGATCTTCCTTAATTGCTTGCGACATACTTTCGTCCATTTGAAGAAGCTCCGACACACTGTACACGCAAGGCATGCCATCCGAGGCGTTTTCTTTCGCTTTACGATAAAGCTTACGGGATATTTTCAGTAGGATCTCACGCGGAATGTCGTGGCATGTGGTTTTGAGGTAGATTTGTGGTGCTTCGTATGGATACCTTGTTCCCGGAGGGAACCTCACTTCGAGGTAAAACCATTTTTCATTTTCATTCTCGTCGAGTGCTGCGGTCGTTGCTTTCTTTTCCAGTTCATTGCGTGCATCTTTCATTGCAGCGGTCACATGTGAAAAGCGGCAATTTGAACCAAATTTGCATTTGCCATCTTTGGCAAAATTGCGACACAATAGCTTCTCTTTTTTCTCACAGCGTTTGTCCATTTGCACTTTGGGTTTCTCGGCATCTTTCAGTTTTTTCGTTTCTGATGGACTGTGCACCAGTAGATGATCAATTTTGAATTTTAAACTCCACACAGAGTTACGTTCTTTCTCCTCGAAGGCATCATCGTAAATCGATTCCAGTGCGAACTTTTCATCTTCACGCATTTCTATAAGTTCGTTCTCTGCGATTCCCCCCAAAGGATAACTTTCCGCCAACACCACATCTTCCCGTTCAGGAACACACATATATTTACGGAACAGCAAATTAAGGGCATTATCTATATCGCATTGGCAGTAATCGAGAGCCTCTACACAGTGGGAATTTGGGAAGCCATAGTTCTCCAATTTAAGAATCGCATAGCGACGTAAGCGGTCCTCTGGCTCTGACAGAGAATTATTGACAGCTGAAAAATTGGTAACACTTTGCACAATCAGCGTACCACGATCTTCCCAATAGGATTTTTTCATTCGCGTTCCACGATCTTTATATTTGGTCGGATCGTCCAGTTCAAAGTCATCGCCGTGAATACTCCGCAGTGTTTCCATGGTCATTTTTTGTGATTCATCAGAAAGTCGCAGCACTTGTAGTTCAGTCTTGAGGGGAACTTTTGATGGCATCGGTTCCGCGGGGGTGTTCCTATAGTCGGGCAAGATAAGAGCAGGTTTTTTTCGGTAGGTCGAATTACTAAGCCAAGGCTACTTACGTTGTTCTTGCATCACTAATCGGTCGAAGAAAGCAGTCTTCAATTAACTTTTGAGAACTATCGTCCATATTGATATTGAACTTTTAAACAAAAACTAACCGAATAGAATTAAAAAAAAGAAACAAGCTTAACAAAAAATTAACTTTTGAAAGAATTTCAAGAAATTGGGAAATTAAAAATAAGGCAGCGAGAAATTTTCGCTCTTACACCGCACGAACACATTTATTTTTGTAACTCGTGTGGTTCGCTGTGTAAGTTACATTTCAAACAGCTGTGTCTGACAGCTGACGTTTATTGAAAAACTTTGCTGAAATGTCAAGTGAACTGTCAATACCTGTTGAGTTTAATTTTTTTGTTTATTAAAGCGTTGCCATAAAAATAAAATTATTTGAATACGAAAATAAATTCTGTTATATTGCAACTTATTACGAAAAAGTTTGAATAAAATAAATAATCTCACAGCCGATAATAAATTATTAATTTAATGAAAAGCTTCGAGTTAATAAAGACTTAAATTCAACATTTTTTTGTTATTATTTAGTTATTTTGAATTATAACTCAATAGTAATTTCTAATTTAAAGTTGAAATAAGTCTTGTGGTGCCTTTTATTCTAAAAAAACTTTCTGAAATATTGGTATTTATTTGCACCTTTTTTGAATGGTTCAGTACGATCTAATGCATGTTTAACGTGTTTTGTTTAAATAAAAACTACATTAAGAAAATTGGTCTTAGCTGTCAAAAATAAAATAGCACTTCACTTGATTTTTTTTTGCGTCCATCGAGAACATCTCTTATGCCTCTTTCGATTAACTAACACCATAACGGAAACCATTCCCACGGGTAAGCTACCAAAATGACATGGTTTTCGTGGTGAATGCTTTGTAAATAGAACGCCAAACCGAAACCAAATTTGAGAAGAACAACAAACTGAGAAATTAATCTGCTTGCTCTCTCTTCGCCATATTGCTGAGTAAACGTCGATTATCGACGGGTAGCAAAGTTACAGTGTCAGTTACAAAATCTTGCAAATAAAACGCAAAATCAAACCGTATCCGTTTACAGTTTGCAAATAGAACGCCAAACCAAAACCACGAGAGAGAAATTTTAACGATACCCTGCAAATCGAAAGAGCTATTAATTTCGGTGTACATCTGATCAAAATCTTGATTATCTAATGTTGAAATAAATAAACTGTAAAAGGTAATTAATTGAATGGACTGTTATATACTTTGAAGAACGGGAATTTATCGTATTGGAGAATTCTATAACAAACTGTTGTATCCTGTTGGCCGCTGTACCGTTGTACCGTTGTATTTGTGTGAAGACGGGTTCTATATTCAATAATAAGAACTCCCATTTCACTTGCGAAGATCCTATTCGTAAAAATCATGGGTACGACACATCATATACCCATAGGTGCATTTTTTTTAAATATTTATTTACCAAACTGAATCTTAGGAACTATTGTTAGTAATTAATAAATAACTTACTAATAGCTGCTTTCGATTTGACTGAATTAACTGAATTAGTAGCTGTATCTAAAGTAACTGAAGTGAAGAGACTGTGTCTGACAGCTGACGTTTATTGAACAACTTTGTTGAAATTCCAAGTCAACTGTCAATGCTCTATTACAGTTGTAACCTGTTGAGTTTGACTTTTTAGTTTAATAAAGCGTTGCCATATTTAAAGGTGTTTTGAATGGTATATCAATAGCTGAATTATAGACTTTTTTCTCTTTTTAAAAAAAAATAAAAAAAAATATTTAATCTATATTTCAGCCATTAATATACCTACATTTTAGTGATATGAGGAAAGCAGTACGTAGGAATGAGGAGAATCACTAGTGATTTGGGCATTTGCATTGCGATTGATCGGAAAACTATTGACTGCTCAAAACTTGGTTTGATCCAGAAGCGCAACAATCAAGTTCGTGATGTAGTGGTGATCTCCGGGCTACTATGTGTATAAATCCTTATATATGTAGGCTAAAATTGCAAGTGGGAACGGTCTAGCGTTTCTAGTCTAGGTAACGTGGGCTAGCATCCTGTGGTATCGAAAAATGCCGAACGACTTTTGGCTATTGTACCTGGACTAAGATTGGTTTCTAGAATGTGAGGACACTCCTTGGCTCAGGGAGTTAAGGACCTCAAAATGCCAGATGATGGCATGTTGATGGGATCTTATCGGCCAGATTTCGAACTAAAGTACGGGCGTAACACTTGACGTGTTACGTTCTCGACTGAGAATGAAAAGAACAACTTCTACAATCAGCTAAGCTCTGTATTCAACGCAACCCCGAGCGGAGATATCGTCATCGCGATGGAGGACTTGAATGCCAAGGTAGGCAACGACAACGAGGCACTCAGACATGTGATTGGGAAGCACGGCCTCGGCTAACGAAATGACAATGGTGAAAGATTTGTTGATTTCTGCAACACCAACCACCTTGTCATAGGAGGCATCATGTATGAGCATAATACCTGCCACAAAGTCAGCAGGGTGTCATCTGACAGGCAATCATCATCCAACCAAATCGACCATGTGGTGATCAGCCGCTGTCTGACTGTCTTTTAGACGTAGACGTCCGAAACAGACGAGGAGGCGAAATAGGTATGGTACGGGATCATCACCTTATGGTAGCTACTGTCTAGTTACGTACTGCATCAGTTCAAAGACTCCGCAATATCTTTCGAATGCCTAGGTATAACATCTAAAGATCCCCTCAGTACGCCAACAATTAAGGGGTCATTTATCGTAAGGAGTGGAAGCAATCAGCAGCTCACTGCCGACAACCATCCAAGAACATTGGAAAACTGTGAAAAATGTTTTCACATCTGGAGCGGAAATTATTGTTGGTAGAAGCCAGGCAAGGCACAGCACGTGGCTTACCGAGGATACCTGGAGGCGGATTGAAGAACGTTACCTACTTAAAGCTCGTGTTGTAGATACCCCAACAGCAGCGAGGATTGAGCTATAGTCCCTGTATGGAAGAAAATAAGAGAAGTTCAGCATAGTGAAAAACGTGACAAACGTGATTATATTAACAACCTGGCCTCAGAAGCAGAGGAAGCAGCGAGCTGGTGCGATAGCAGAACCGTTTACAGAATCACCAAAGAGCTGACAAGAGCTACCGCGATCAACGCACTAAAGAACAACAAGTCGGTAGGACTAGATGGTATACCCGCAGAGCTTTTGCGTGCCGCTCCAACGACATTAGCAGAGCTTTTATATCCTCTTGTAGAGAGAGCTTGGGAGGCAGAAAGTTTCCCCGACGAGTAGAAGAAGGGAATGATTGTCAAGCTCCCTAAAAGAGGTAGTCTTATGGAGTGCGAAAACTGGAGTGGCATTTGCGTTCTTCCCGCAGTTGCAAAGTTAATAGCCAAAGTAGTACTTGAGCGAATTAAGGAACATCTGGAAGATACACTCGATGCCGAACAAGCAGTTTTCCGCACTGGTGCCTCTTGTGTAGACCACATAAACACCCTGCGGATCATTATTGAACAGTGCGTTGAATTCCGGTCACCACTGCACCTGCTGTTCATCGATTTTGAGAAGGCGTTTGACAGTTTATCCGGCTCGCCTTGCGTTTGACTCTTACATCTCAACTCAAACATCTGGACTACGCTGACGACGTTTGTTTACTCAGGATTATGGAGCTACACCAACTGACAACAAATGTGGAAAGGGAGGCAAATGTTGCGGGTTTGAAGATCAATATAGCCAAAAGCAAAATCATCAACATCGGCACTAACTCAGTGACTCAAGTTAACATTGCTGGACAACCGGTAGAGAGAGTGGAGGCTTCCCAATATCTTGGGAGTATTGACTCGACCGAAGGTGGGACCGAACAGGACATTGTCAACCGAATCTGCAAAGCAAAATCAGTGTTTGAAATGATGTCCATGATATGGCGATCAGCTTAAACACCAAGCTGCGACTGCTCCGTTCAAATGTTGAATCTGTACTGTTTTATGGGTGCAGCACTTGGAATGTGACCGCTACTATTACAAACGTTCGTAAATAGGTGCCTACGGAACATTTAAAGGGTTTTCTGGCCTAACCGTATCTCTAATGAACATTAGAGAACGGGTCAAGCACAACCATCCAACGACGGAAGTGACAGTGGATTGGTCATACACTCCGAAAAGACCACAGTTCCATAGCAAACTACTCATTGCAATGGAATCCGTTATCTCAAGATGGTAGAAGAACGGGTCGTCCGAGAAATACATGGCGCAGAACAGTTGAGGAGGAATCACTGCAATTGAAGTTGGAGAGAGCTGAAGCTCATTGCCAGACGCCGCACGTGATGGCGATTAGGCGTAGTAGAGGCCCTAGGACCCACAAGGGGATATAAGAGACAAGAAAAGAGATAAGCTTTCAGATACGACGAATTTTCAACATAGGACAAATAAATATTTTCATGTTTTACTATGCGAGAACCTTTAAGACGCTATCGGTGGCGTTTGTCAAAAAAAAGAAAGATAAAAAACAGAATAAATGAACTTGTCAATGTGAAATATCATTCATGTTTGATCTAATTTCGAATTAAAGAGCTACCATTGACGTAAATGGTGAATTATCATAAAAAATATTGAAAGATTTTTTTTTAACTTTTGTGATTATTTTACACAAGAGATTAACATAAGCAAAGCTTCTTGATATTTTGTTTACAATTTAATTGCATTATCAGTTAAGGCTATCGAATTTCTCACTAACTGAAACTAGTTTACTACACAAGGCACAATAGACTTTATATTATGTGGGCGTTGTTCAAAACAATGGATGAATTTTGCACTAATATGAAAATACAGTACGAAAATTAAACAATTTAATGATTTCAGATATTGACTATAGTCATATTTAAATGCTGCAATAAATTTAAAATTATCATCTGAAACTAATGGTATGTAATAAATATACCATTAGTGTAAGATGATAATTTTAAATTTATTGCAGCATTTAATTTTATATCAGCTAACGTGTCGTAGTAAACAATTGTATGATAATCAATATAAATAAGTAATGTATTAGTAACTGTCTTAAAAATGAATGAAACGAAATTTGCATGATTTTAGAGGAAGCATTTGTGCAACTCTGCAATGAATGGAAAAGAGCAACCCTAACCAGATGGATGCACTATGCATATGATTTCCCATCCATTTCCTTAGACGAGAGAGAATATTGATGATAAAGATCCAAGTTAATTCGAAGTGGCCTCCAACCTGGAGTCCTGTCGCCGCTTTATTGTCGCTTCTGTTTTCCAGAAAGATTGTCAATTAGACAAGCATATGAGGGGATGTATGTCTTCTCTCATTAAGCAAATCCTCAAGGCGGCCTTTATAAATATACATACTGCTCTGGGTCGGTGTGGTGTGGTCTGGTGTGATTCTGGGTCCGAATACTCCTGCTCCGGTTCCTGTGCATGGTGTGGAAGGGTACTTATGATATTATTAACTTGATTCCGATCGGGTATTTTAATCTAAAAATTAGTTTTTTTATCATTAGGTCTGATGGTTGGACAGTTACATATTCCATGTCTATTTTGGTTATAATGTGTCCGGGTTTGTTTGCTTTAATTTGCTCAAGAATTTTTAGTTTTGGCCTCGCTTTTGATGTGTATGTGCAGGGGGGGAGTCCTATAAGTTTTTCCAGAGCTGCCGTTGGGCAGCTCTTTACTGCACTCGTTGCACTTAGGCAGATGAGTCTTTGTATTTTGTTCAGTTTTGAGCGTGTCGTTGATTGCTCTGTTTTTGGCCACCAAACCGGGGCCGCGTATGTGATCTTGGGTCTAATTATGCTTTGGTATAGCCAAAGGGTAATTTGCGGGTTTATTCCCCACGTTTTGCTTAACATTCGTTGACAGGTAAAGTAAGCTTTGTTTGTAATATATGATATGTGGGGGTTCCATGTTAGTTTTTTGTCAAACACGATCCCTAATCATCTAATCTATATCATCTGAATAGCTAATATTTGTTAGGCCGTTGTTTTCTAGCTTTCCGAGCAGCTGATCCATCACTAATAGCCACAAAAAGGGCGATAGAACACCACCCTGTGGACAGCCTCTAGTTGCCGCTATTGTGATGCTTTCGTCGCCGAGTGAGGCTTGAATCTTCCTGCTTCTTAGCATGCTCATGACCCATCCTATGGTAGAGGAGTTGATGCCCTTTCGATTTTGATTGTCGGCTCATGTAGTGCTGTTTCCGTCGATTTGCCAGTCTGGTATGCGTGTTGACTGGTATTTAAGGGAATTCGTTGGAGCACGTTAGACCTTATGTAATGGCCTATTATTTTCTCCATGGATTTTAGAATGAAAGATGTCAGGCTGATAGGTCTATACGACCTAGTATCCTCGAGGGATTTCTTTCCTCCTTTTGGTAAGAACAAAACCCGCAAATCTCTCCAGCACCTTGGAACGTATTCTAGGCTGTGGCTGGCTCTGTGGAGTTTTACGAGTACTGGTTCATTTAGTTTTATACCTTGCTGCAGGAGGATTGGATACAGCCCATCTCCACCTGTAGACTTGTATGGGCCGAATGAGTTTATCGCCCAGCGAATGCTTTCTGGTGAGAAGATGCTGGCTGAGCGTCTGTATATTTTATGCTTTTGCATATACATAATAAAAATGTTGTTTGCATTAACCTCAAATGAATGAATCAAATTGCCCTTCATCGAATAGCGATATCGGTTATACTATTTGTACTCTTCATTTACAGTTAAGTAATGTGTGATTACACTTTACACCTGTGTGGAGGTCCCACCCTCCTATGTTTGTACAATATTTATATAATTTGCCATCAGCATTTCTGTTGTTAACACGATCAACACATAAAAATTAACATTTTTGAATTCTTCAACTTCTCAATAAAAAAAATGTTCGATTTGCTTGATTAATTTGCAAATGCAAATATCTGATAATAAATCATGAAGATGATTGAGTAATAGGGTTAACCGTTTATACGATTAATTGCCCCTAAATCCTTGAGGTGTGCTATGTAAAGTATAGGATTGAATATGAAATTGTGTTGACTTTTCTTTATCATCAAAATATTTGGCTCTACAAGGTCCTGGTCTCCCGCAAAAAATCTCTCCATCAAACCCCATATCGAGTCGATGCCATCCAGTTTTTCAACAGCTATCTCCATGCTTCCGGATTGTGCATTGCTGTCTCCTGCACCTCAGAGTATTGAACACTCTATGGGACAGCTATTCATTTGTACTCGTTCAGTTGCTAAAGTTTCTCAACTTCTCACAAATCCGATGGGCCAGATGGTATTTCCCCATTAGTTCTGAAGTGGTGTTCTTCCAAGCTGGCATTATCATTGTTAAGCTTTTCCATCTATGTTCTTCTCTTGGACTCTCCCCGAGAAGTTTGTCCAGACTGTACCCAAAAACGGCGAGCCGTTGTTTTCTTCCTCGTACTGACCCGTATCACTTACATCCATTTTTTTAATGACAAAACCCTAGCCCAATTGGCTGATACTGCCACCTTAAATGATATATTGTATCTAAGAGACTAACTACCATCCCAATTAAGGATAGTATGTCCGACGAACATAATGTCTTGTGGAAAATATGTCTTCTGATCCAGATCAAACCTGGACAGTCACAGAGGATGTGTACCTGATGCTTCGTCCTCCTCCAAGCAGAACCTACATTCCTTGTTTGAGCCCAGATTAATTTTGTTTAGGTGATATCGCAAGCTACAGTGACCTGTGAGAAAACTCACTAGCTTTCTGATGCTATCCTTGAAAAAGGGCCTGGGTATTATCCCGTTGGGACAGACGAAGTTTCCTCTTCCATTTATTAATCACCGCTATTGTAGTAGCTCAGCTTATCAGTACGGTTCCGGTCCTAAGAACGCAGATTTCGATGCAGCCCTGGCTAGTTCATCTGCATGTTCGTTGCCTGCAAAATACTGGTGACCAGTGACCCAACCGAGTTTTACCCTATTGAGCCCTGCCAGGAATTGCAGTGCATCGTAGAAGCATTTACCTGATTTAGAGTCCATTATGCTGGACGATAGCGCTTTCAGTGCTGCGTGACTATCTGAAAAGATATAAATCGCAGCGCCTATAACACCCTTACTCAGGTTTATCTTAGCGCAGACCTTAATAGTTTGGAGTTCCGCTTGGAAAACAATGGAACTCTTGCCCAATGATATTGAGACTTTGGTGTTGGGTCCGAATACCCCAGCGCTCATTTAAGAATCCATCTTCGATCTGTCTGTGTACCAGACCAGACCTTTATTGTCCAGTTCTGGAGATCAGATTGTTTGGTCCAATATTTTTACCTCAAATAACCTACCGAAACAGTACTTCCTGGCCATGGTGTCCGCGATAGTACAAAACATGTCACTTTCAGGAACTGAGTCTAGAATATTCTGGTGTCCCACGTAGACACCTTGTTTGTACCAATATTCTAATTACAGCTTGATAGTGCATCTAGCGGCCGTCTCCCGAATGAAGATTGGCAGGGTGAAAGCCCAAAATCAGCTTCGTAGGCATTTCGTAGGATTTCGTGGGCAAAGCTCTACTGGTGATTTAATGGTATATTTCACTGTACAGTGTAACCGGTCTTTGCATCAATTTGGTGAAAGCAAAGCTGCTGGACTAGATATTTCCAAGGCATTTGACAGAGTTTGGCATCAAGCTCTTTTGCCAAAAATGCGTCCATATGGATTCGATGAAAAACTGCTTCATTGGCTTAGATCCTATCTTTTGAACCGCTCATTTCAAGTTGTATTGGATAATGCCAACGACAAATTGTGAAAACCTCAAAAAATACTCAAGACCTGGTTCAATGTATTCAGAGACTCAAACGATTAACTTTTTGATTTTCAAAAAGAAAAATTTCAAATGTCGCTCATCACAGCAGCTTAGAAATCTAATTCACAAGTACAGATCATCACACCGGCAAAATACAAAAACATGATCCATACCCATATGACGCCAAATTTGTAAAAAAAGATTCAATTCACCGATGAATCAACAGAGAAATATGTATGGTCGCTTAATAATAATATTCCCTGATTAGCTTAGATGTCTGTGTCTCAACACTGCGGGATCATTCCTCTAATCTACATATCAGCAGTGCCTTTGCCTTTGATCCGCAAGACCCTGCGAAATCTACAATCTCAGCGCAGAAAAAAAAATCACTTTTATTTTCAGCGGTCGCGACTTTCGGAGTATTACAATACTTGTGATTGTATCAGTGTATGTGTGTGTGTGTGTATGTCGAGTGACTCTCGCCAATACACAAACAAGCAAACAAACAAACAACATCGAGAGGTGCTACTAAACAACAAACAACATACATAGGTAGGTAGGTACTTTGCAAGTGCAGTCAGTACCAGTAGTAATGTAGATCACTTTTGTCAATTTGACCAACGCACTGTTTGTCGTAGTCCGCGCTTGCCATTTAGATATATACAGACTTACTACTTACTATGCTGTCACTAATACTTTCAACTAACCCACTACTAATGCCAAGAGTAATGTATCTAACTGGCGTGCTCGACATTTGAGTGTAGTACTGTAACGGCTCGTCGACAAAAATCGCAAAGAAATACATTTAATGATAGCAGAATTCGCTCGATACCCGGCAGTCATATGACGGACGTGCCAAAGATCGTACGGCGGAGTGGTCTTAAGAAAATACGCGAAAAACAAGAATTCAAATCAAAAGTCAAGTAATAATTACAAATAGGATTCTTTTTAGAAAAAAACAAAAATATTACGAAATGAAAAGCAATCGATTTTTGTATCTTTACTGTGATTTTTGGATTAGTTCTTTTGAAAACTCAAAACATACCTAAGAGCATAGCTATAGTTCTAACGATCTTCTTCGCGAAAGTTAATAAGTGATCTTCGAATTTTGTGTTCCATACAAAATACGTTATTTACAGTGAAAATGTTGTTTTAGCAAAAGGTAGAAATTTTTATTTTAAAAAAAAGGGATATGACTCCTCCAGCATAGTGATCATCGGAAGAAACTTTTGAAGTGTAACAGTTATCAATCAAGTCACAAAATTGAGGAAAAATAATGCTTAAGATTTCCTTTTTAATAAAGTGAATGTTATAGTTGCGTTCGTTTTTGTAAAAAATCCTCATAAACACAGTCAGTTGGATTTTCAAAAAATCCTTATCAACACAGACAGCCAGGAGGCTAAGATCGGACTCCGGTTTTTAAGCCAAACATAATAATGAAAGAGGGGAAACACATTTATGATCTATGAAAAGTTCACGATCTACATTATTTTATAATCAGCCGGCATATGCATAGTTGTTGTGGGTGGTAGTTGTGTGGGTGCGAGGATTGCTAAACGAGTATGAACGCCCAGCGGCGGATGTAAGATCATGCGGTGTTTCTATGTATACTTAGGAATTTTACGGAGCGATGCTCTATTGCATATCAACATGATACAAAAAAAACTATCGTTATTCTACCGAAAACAGTGAGTTATTTTTTCTTACAAAAAAAATGAAATTTTCCAAAACCAGAAAATTGACCTTTGTAAGCCCCTGGAAAATTGGGAAAATGAAAAATCAGGAAAATCTTCGAGTGCCTATTAGCCTAAGAGGTCCTCTATATAATAAAAATAAAAAGGTTCGCGTTAGGTAACTCACATGGCGCGCAGGTGTGATTTTACCGCTTTACTACCTACCACTTCCGCGTTTCCCCCCAAACATTCTGAAAAATAGTATTCAATATCATGGTTTATTGAGCTTTTTTGACTTTAGTTACGTCTTTTAAGGGTGCCAACATGAAACTCTATGGGTGAACGGTCATATCTCATTTGACGCATCCGTACTCAGTTTTAACGCCACATTGAGCACATTGAGAGGCGAGCCTCCCGAGTTTGTCGACCAAATGATCAGTTCGATACATTCGCTTTACCATCTGTTGAGCGTTGGGAACGGATTTACCTTTACCCGAAAGCCTACGATTTTCCGGAATTGTGACCAAAGATTCAACAACGCTGACATGGAAATCAATTAGGCCCATTGTTGGTTCGCCAGCACTTTTCCGACAGATACAATTTAGCTTCCACGTGTTTACCATAGCAGCGTCTAAGGCATTTTTAAGTAGCGGCCAGTACCATTTTTTGCCACGGACTCGAATACGATAATTATTCATCGCATTATCAAATAAATCAACGCCACCCATGCGCTGATTGTATTGATGAATGAGGTGTGGTTGGTCAATCTATGCCATCTTACGCTGTTTGCGATCAAATCGACACATCATGGTCACAACAGAATTGTCGTTCCAACGAACTGCGATAATGTTGTTTTTATTGTCAAAACGAAAGTCTGAGGATCCTCGAGCTTTTTTTTTTTTCATAGATTTCACATCCATCATAGGTGCATGGTTTGTGCGATTGTCGCGCGAACAGTACCAGTAGCAAAATATCCCTTCTCAGTCAATGTACACAACAACTTATGGCTGGTGAAAAAATTATCGAAAGTGACATTGTGTCTGGATGGATCTGCTATTACCCCCAACAATCGGATCGGATCGATCAGGATCATTGTTGGCCGAGGCGCCAGCATACGGTATAAAAGAGAAGCGGTATCCACCAGCTGAAGCTATGAACCAATATTTGTATCCATATCTGATTATTAGACCAATATGAATCGATGGTGGGCAATGTATGATATCCTGATACGTATAAGATTCCAAGAAATGTTCTCATTTCATCAATTGTGGTTGAGAAACCAGCAACATTGTTCTGCCCAGCATATTCGTTCGTACCATTGACAATCATTTGCAAAATTTCTGAATCGAGGAAACATTCCCATAATTGCAATGGAGAATATGAACCTATCAAAAAAGAACCATGTGTAATAAGATTTCATAAAAACAAGAGAATATGTGAAGCAAACTAACCAATTTTCTCAAACAAAGCCTTCCGGTCTTCCTTTTCAGTATTGTTTGGCTGGTTGGCAAAAATACACGCACACACTATCCCAAATACAACTCAATCGTCACAAATCATGCGTTCTTGTACCATCACATCTCAGGTAATATGACAGGTACAAAAAAAACCTAATCTCTAATTGGACCAATAGTAGCGTCTTTATGAAGTTTCATCAAAATCGCTTTACGAAATCGAGGATCAGCCGTTAATGGGTTAATTACTTCGGCTCCAGCTCGATTAGAAAAGTCTCGACAAATTTTTGCATCTTAAAAAATATCGAAAATTGTACCAAGGTTTTTTTTTGTCACTTTTTTTGATCTTTCTAACATAAATCCAAAAAGGAATTGAGGTCTGTATCGTATAAGGCTAATTTATCACAAAACAATTAATCGCAAGGACAATTTATCATCGCTCATGCTCTAGCGATAAACTGTATGTCCTTGTGATAAATTGGTTTGCGATGAATTAGCTTAGAATTGTCTAAAAAAAACGTTTTTTTTTTTCAATAAGGACATACCAATGATTTTTCGATGAAATTCTGGATTTTCTTAAAACTTTTGCAGAGCCCAATCGGAGAAGTTTCGGCGCTTCAAAGTTAAGTTCTTGAGTTAATTTGATCTTGTAAGGGTGTTGGCCAAGATCTTTAGGCAAAATGCGCCACAATGTGGACTGAGACCTGAGAGATTCGTGTGAACGGTGTGGAATTCACTGATTTGGCTCATTTTGAACTGTAGCACTTACGGCTGCAATATCTGCGGTAATTTGACCGGTGAATTGTCTCAATTGGCACAGGAACATTCAATAGTGAATATTTTGACTCGAATTTATTCACTATAGCACGCACATCTGGTGCGATGATTATTACGACCAAAAATTGGAATAAGCGCTCTTAAAGTTGCGACCACCAAACAAGAATTTCCGTAGTAATTTCAAAAAAATTTCAAACCTTGCTCTTTCGTGAATTTCACCATAATAAAAAAACAACCCATAAAAACTAAAATTTTTCTTGTAAATTCTCTAATAGGGGATACACACACACACACTGCGTGCTCGTTTTGTGGCAAAATCATCCACCAAATGACGCAGCGGCAGCGAACAGCGCTGCTCACAAAGCACAGAGCTCAGACATTGCCGTGATCTGATGCGATATAGCGATATTTAAAAATTGTATATTGGGGTCCCCAAGGGTCGATCGCTCCAAATTTTTACAAAAAGTGTTTTCCATCGAAGACACACATGTGTACAAAATTTAAAGAAAATCGGGTAAATTTTGTAAAATATTTGTATGGGAGAGAAGTGCAGCGTAGTGTAAGACGTGACGAACGTAATTATATTAACAACCTGGCCTCAGAAGCAGAGGAAGCAACGAGCAGGTGCGATAGCAGAACCGTTTACAGAATCACCAAAGATCTGACAGGTGGTCACCGCTCTAGCCAACATCCGGTGAAAGGCCTAGATGGTGCCGTACTCGTTTCAGATGAGGATCAGCTCAGGCGATGGAAGGAGCATTTCTCTACGGTCCTTAACCGTGTATTCGCTATAGATATGCACCCAAATCAAACGGAGCTGCCGGAAGTAACAATCTCCCGAATTCACACCTCAACTCCCAGTAAAGATGAGATCGCTACCGCGATCAACGCACTGAAGACCAACAAGTCGGTGGACTAGATGGTATACCCGCAGAGCTTCTGCGCGTCGCTCCAACGACATCAGCAGAGCTTTTATATCCTCTTAAAGAGACAGCTTGGGAGGAAGAAAGTTTCCCCGACGAGTGGAAGAAGGGAATGATTGTCAAGCTCCGAAAACTGGAGAGGCGTTTGCGTTCTTCCTGCAGTTACAAAGGTAATAGCCAAAGTAGTACTTGAGCGAATTAAGGAACATCGATGCCGAACAAGCCGATTTCCGCACTGGATCCTCCTGTGTGGACCACATAAACACCCTGCGGATCAATATTGAACCGTGCGTTGAATTCCGGTCACCACTACACCTGCTGTTCATCGATTTTGAGAAAGCGTTTGACAGTGTCAACAGACAGTTTATCTGGCTCGCCTTGCGCAGGAGGAGTATACCCGATAAACTAATAGCTATTATTAAAGCAACCTATGATGGCTCTAAATGTCATGTGCTGCATAGAGGAAAGCTGTCAGAGGAATTCGAGATCCTAAGTGGGGTACGACAAGGTTGCATTCTATCGCCGATATTCTTTTTGTTGGTGATTAGCGATGTGCTTCACATCTCAACTCAAACATCTGGACTACGCTGACGACGTTTGTTTACTCTCACACAGGATTATGAAGCTGCACCAAATGACGACAAATGTGGAAAGCGAGGAAAATGTTGTAGGTTTGATGATCAATACAGCCAAAACCAAAATCATCAACCTGAGCACTAACACAACATTGCTGGACAGCCAGTAGAGAGAGTAGAGAGTTTCCAATATCTTGGGAGTATTGTCTCGACCGAAGGTGGAACCGAACAGGACATTGTTAACCGAATCGGCAAAGCAAAATCATCAGAATTATGTCCATGATATGGCGAAGCAATCCGATCAGCTTAAACACCAAGCTGCGACGGTTCCGTTAAAATGTTGAATCTGTGCTGTTGTATGCAACATCTTAAGGGTTTTCTGGCCTAACCGTATCTCTAACGAACATCTTTTATCAGAGAATGGGTCAGGAACCAATAGGCACAACCATCCAACGACGGAAGTGGCAGTGGATTGGTCATGGCTCCGAAAAGGCGACAGTTCCATAGCAAACTAAGCAATGCAATGGAATCCGTTATCGCAGGATGGTAGAAGAAGGGGTCGTCCGAGAAATACAGGGTGCAGAACGGCTGAGGAGGAATCACAGCAATTGGAGTTGGAGAGAGCTGAAGCTCATTGCCAGGAATCGCACGCGATGACGCGTAGGCGTAGTAGAGGCCCTAGGACCCACAAGGGGATATAGGACATAAGTAAGTAAGCAGACATAATTTGAAATTCGGTATAAATCTGGAGGAGGATAAAAATGACAATAAGTTCTTCTATTCCGTCCCAGTGATGACACAGACAATTTAACAATTTAACCAAAAAATTGACTAAACTGTTAGTTTGCACTTTTCTATTGACTGAAAAAATGTGATAATTGATATTAATAATTGTCGTGAGCGCTATAAAAGTGCGATGGTTTATTGGGCTGTGGCGATAATTAATTATTCACAACATTATTGCTTCGATATACTGCAAGATTCGATTTAAATGCAGGAATCATAATAAATTCAACACAAAAAAAAAAATTATCATCACCGATCTAATGACAAACGCGGTTTTAAGTTATTTATTGGGTTTTCAATTCAATAAACGACGACGAATTAAATGTTTATCACCAAAGCTGAGTTTAAGTATGAAGTTGCAATTTTGCTATTCACTATTTTGATGGACTTACGTAGATGACTTTGTAACACCCTTTCCGAAGTCCGAAGTAAACTATTTTCAAAATCTACCTATTCTGCATTTGGAGATGTATGTATTGTATTGGAGATTGCACTTAAGAAAGACCCTTTAAAAAATGTCAAAAGCTGACTATCTTCGGATTTCGGATTGTAGTTTTAATTTTAAAACTGATTTAGTATTTAAAGCCGATTTAAAGCTAAAAGCCGATTTTCGATTTGTAACTTTAAAACTGATGTAGTAGTTATCGAGTGTAATTAATATAAATTGCAGTGATCGGTATAGCATAGTTAATAATATTCCCTGTAGAATGATTAAAATACAATATCAATATATAGACAGTGTGATAATTTATTCATTATTTTGTATACAACAACCATGGTAGGTATACGCACTGACCCCAACATTCTATCCGCCTGTCATGACGTTCTCTTCGCTTAAGTCGATTACTTAGTTGAAATAGTGCGATAGAATGCTGCGTTGGGGTTAATGAAATTCGGTGTATGATGCAATTTCAGTCGCATGCATATTTTAAATGCACATAAGAATAACTTAAATCTGCAGTATATGTATCTCTTCGATTAAACCTGCTCATTTAGTTATATTTTCTTTGATTGAAAAAAAGCGCAATAAAATGAAGGAGAAGGACAGGGTCAATTTACAGTACAATGAAATATTTTCCACATTTTCATCATTTTTGTTTTTGTTGTTTAGAAAAAAAATCAGGCTTTTTACCGAACCGTGGGTACTATTTGCAAATCGAATTCGAATTCGAGCCACAGAGAAACAAGTAAATGTAAAAAAACTCCGTTTTCGGGTACAAACTTTTGTTATATACATTGAAACACGCCACACAGTCGTTTATTATTTGCTTATAATCGCCAAAATATCTCTTTTTGAGGTCTATTTCAAAGAATTTTCTTTTTTCCACGCTTCACACGCGCCACACGTTAAAAGCGCGATATCAAAACGGTTCCCGGCATTGAGCCGCTCACAAAATTACAGCCCTCTAGGTCGTGCGAAAGGTGGTTAAAAAACACACGAGAAAATGGCGTGATTTCAAACCATTACACGAGCCACACGCGAAACGTGACACGCGTCATACTCGATATATAAAAGATGCTTAGAGACTTAGATACTCACATAATTTCAACTCTGTAGATCATGTGGAAGGTGGTTAAAAAGGACCTCAAAGAAGTCGAAAAATAAAAATTCAATCCATCACACTCGCCACACGCGTCATACTCGAAATATAAAAAGTGCTATTTTGGACTTAGATACTCACAAAATTTCAGCTCTCTAGGTCGTGTAGAAGTTGGTTAAAAAGGACGCCATACGCGTCACACTCGGAATATAAAAAATGCGATGCGAAAAATGCGAGTCGAAAAAAAAAATTTCAACCCATCACACGCGCCACACGCGTCATACTCGGAATAGAAAAAATGCTATTTTGGACTTAGACACACACAAAATTTCAGCTCTCTAGGTCGTGTTTGGAAGTTGGTTAAAAAGGACCTCAAAAAGTCGAAAAAAAATTTCAACCCGTCACACGTGACAAACGCGACACGCGCCATACTTGTCATTTGAATTGACATTCAGAGCTTTCAGCTCTAACAATAATGCCCCGATCTGCTTGTTGTGTATTTTGCAGCTAGGTTTACGCTTCCAGTTTGTGCATTGCTTCCGCCTGTACCTCAGAGTATTGACTACTCTATGGAACAGATCTTCATTCCTACTCGTGAAGTAACTAAAGTTTTAAACGATCTCAACACTCACAAATCCGCTGGGCCAGATAGTATTTCCCTTTTAGTTCTGAAGACGTGTTCTTCCAAGCTGGCATTACCATTGCGTAAGATTTTCTATCTATCCTTCACTTCTGGACTCTTCCCGATACTCAAAAAAGACAAGTCGTCGCTTCCTTCCACGTACCGACCCATAGCACTAACATCTATTCTTTCGAAAACGTTGATCTACACATATTATCAGCTCAAGAATTATCAACGAAATCCTTAGTGACCGACAGTTCGGATTATGTGTGCAATCACATACTCTCAGCCATTATCCAACAATGGATCATGCATCGAGGAAACTGAAAACTCGCAATTCTCGGTATGTGCGTTAAAGACAAGCTTCGTTGGAATGACCACATATTCGCCATCGTTAAAAACGCTGCGAAATGTTTAGGTTTTCACACAAGTCCCACGGCCGCTCCCATATAACTTTTTTAAAAAGTAACTGGGACCTCCCAATTTATGTAAAAAAATTAATCTAAAATTTAGCCGTCGTAATTGAATGCAGTGTATCTTGAACTGTGTAAGCTCGTTAAAAGACCCATACTGTTAACGTGATACGGGTATTCTTTTGGAGTGTTTTGAGCGTATTTTGAGAGTCTTTTTGTCCCTAGAGGGCGATCTTTTGGGGGTCTTTTGAGGGTATTTTGGGAGTGTTTCTTGGGGTCTTTATAGAGTATTCTGGCGATCTTTTAGTGGACTTTTGAGGGTATTTGTGGTGTCTTTTGGGAGTGTTTTGGGGGATTTTTAGAAGGCCTTTTGACAGGTCTTTTGGGATTGTTATCGCGGTCTTCTGGGAGTCTGTAAGGGGTCATTTGGTGGTTATTGATGGGTCTTTTGGTGGTATTGTTTTTTTTTTTAAAGCCTAATCTTAAATTCCGCAGTCTGGACTGTAGAGTGGACACAAACTCACATTTTGTGTTATTGAGTGCAGTGGAGATCTCAAGTGTGAGTGTACACACTTTTAAAAGACCCATACGGTTAACGTGATAGGGGTATTCTCTTGGGAGTCTTTTGAGGAAACCTAGAGGGTCTTATTGAGGTCATCTGATAGTCTTCTGGGGCTCTTTTGAGTGTATTTTGGGAGTATTTTCGGGGGTATTTTCGGGGGTATTTAGAGAGTCTGTTAGGGACATTTGGGGATATTTGAGGGGTCATTTTTGGGTGTATTTTGACTATTGGAAGATCTTTGGATATGTCTCCTGGGATTGTTATGGCGGTCTTATGGGAGACTTTTTATGGTCTTTTGGGAGTCGCTAAGGTCTCATTTAGTGGTTATTGATGGGTCTTTTGGTGGTACTTTGGGATTCTTTTGGTGGAACTTTGGGGGTCTTTTGGTGGTATTATGAGGGTATTTGGGAGTCTTTCGAAATCTGTTAAGAGGTCTTTTCTTTTGGAAGTCTTTTGACGGTATTCTGGGAGTCTTTTGGGGGTCCCTAGAGGGTCTTTTTACTATTTTTAGGTAAAATTTCATCGATCGTATTTAACCCTTAAACCCTCTTATCATTCTATTCGCATGGATTTATGGTATGCATATTAACCTTAATTCTTTCAATCACGCCAAAGAAGTATAACATCTAAGGGGCGTACACAAGTACACGCACCCATTTTTTTTATTGCTTTCATAATTGCTGCATAATGGATCAGCCTCATATGTTGTATGGTTTTAACATAGTACTCTAATTTACGAGTACGTCCCCACCTCTTTTTACAATCCCCCCACCTAAACTTCTTTGAAACAAAGAAACGAATTTTTATCTAACGTTGTAGGCTTCCCCATAAAATAAAGCGCAAGGTTACAAATATTTATCGTCGACTCATAGACAAATGTCAGGAATTCTTTATCAAATTTTATATAATCTTATGGGAATGTTATATCCAATAAAAATGAATATTTCATTTATCATTATAAGAATTTCAAACTGGGTTTATTGGTGTCAAAAAAACAAAGGTTTCATTTTTTGGAAGACTATTATCAAAGCAGTATACCTATATAGAGAATCTCCGGTATATTACTGAATTAAATTTCCGCACGTGTCTAGTAATAAACGCTGCAATTCGGAAATTTAATTAGTCAATCGATGTTCGCATTATCATCATTTATTTGTCAATTGAACGAAAGAAGTAACATCCAAAGCACTGTCAAAAATTAATAAAAAAAAAACCACACGAAATGTCATGTAAGCGCGATTTAATGGAAACACGAAAAAAAAGTAGATACTTCTGATAAGGTTCGTTGTGGTACTCCTTCACATTAGGAGGTTTTGGTAGTTAAGTCATTTATTTATAAAAAAATTAAAGACTTTTTTTCTGTTATGCCTGCTTTTTATTGTATACACACTCAGATCCAGATAAGAGGGAAAGATAAGATCACTCGAATAAGTTAACTCGTAGTAATGTGAAAATTTGAAAAGTAAACATCTTATCGTCCTTAATTTATTTGTTAACAGAAACATTGTTGTCATATTGGTCAAGTATTTTAGATTTTTGATTTATGATGCTTATCTTATGCTTACACAACAAAATTGTTCTATCAGCCATAGTTTATAGACAGCTTAAAGTTAAATAACATAAACAGAACTAGCTATAACAGAAGTATGTTTAATCTTTAGGTTTCGAATTGGCAGTTGTTAGGTTCTTTTTTTAGAATTCGAGCACGCATAAAGGGGTTCGCACCCTTATAATGCTCGACGTGTGCCTCAAAGAAAAGGATTAGAAAAAGGAGATGTCTATGAGCTTGTGTCTTGAATGCCTGTGGATCATAGTAATGTGGAAAGACAGAGCTTGCCAGAGCATCCCACATACGTGTTGTACGGCTGAAGAACGAATCCCTGAACTTAACTGTACGTCCGAAGATGGGCTTGAGGGTAAACTGATGAGTATTTAGAATGCCACGAGTATTGCGGTTGAATTCGAGGAGAAGTGGCAGGCATCTTGAGCACCGCTGGTGGAAGAAGCGATAAAAAAGTGACAAGCAAGAAACGTTCCTGCGGTGTTCAAGCGAATCTATTGATATCGCAATGTTCTCGTCACCGATAAGTTTTATCGCACGATTTTGTATTCTATCTAGCTGATGCAAGGTATTTATAGGTGGACCAGACCAGATTTGACAATTGTACTCAAGTTTAGGGCGAATAAAAGCCTTATAGATAGTAGCCAGATCAGAGGGAGTGAAATATTTCTTGCACCGGGCTTGAAAACCTAAACATATCGCAGCATTTTTGGCGACGGTAAATATGTGGTCATTCCAACGAATCTTGTCGTTAACGTACATTGCGAGATTTTCAGTTTCCTCGATGCAAGTGCCATTCATGGATAATGGCATGGGCTTTAGGATTCGCTTCCCTATTTTATTATGCTCTCTAGGTCAGAATTTAACGTGCTTAACATACGTAGTATGTCGCTGTCGTCAGCGAAAGAGTGAATTGGATTAGAAGGCACGGATAAGAGATCATTAATAAAACGAAGAAAAATTATCGGGGACACAACAGAGCCCTGGGGAACGCCAGCATTTGGGTTATGTTCTTTAGACTTGAAACCGTCCAATACAACTTGCATTGAGCGGTCCAAAAGATAGTTTCTAATCCAGTAAAACCAAACTCTGTCAAATGCCTTAGAAAAATCGAGTGCAACAGCTTTGCTTTCACCAAATTGATGCAGAGACCGGCTCCACTGTTCGGTGATATATGTATACCATCAAATCATCAAAGTATTTCGTTGGTTTAAAGATATTTCATGAGCTGAAAATTGATCAGCTTTTCCATGACATCGGAAAGATTGGATGTAAGTGCAATGGGTCGGTGCGAAGAAGGAGACGACGGCTCGCCTTTTTTTGGTATAGGCTGTACAAAGGCTGTTTTCCAACTTCTCGGGAAGCGCGCAGAAGAATAGGATAAATGGAAAAGCTTACGCAATGGTAATGCCAGCTTGGAAGAACACCTCTTCACAACTAATGGGGAAATACCATCTGGCCCAGCGGATTTGTGAATGTTGAGATCGTTTAAAACTCTAGCAACTGCACGATTGCTATACTCTGAGGTGCAGGCGGTAGCAATGCACAATCTAGAAGGATGGAGCTAGCTGCAAAATGGGCAGCAAACAGATTGGCCTCGCCTATAGAGCTGACTACTCGAATGTCATTATAAATGAGCTTTGGAATCGAACGAGGCTTATTTTTTGATTCTTTTCACGAATGACCAAAAAATTATACCACCTTTAGGACATTGTGTGGGCGCCGTGGCTTAGTGGAAAAGCGCACGACTGAGCAGAAGGTTCGTGGTTCGAATCCCAGTAACACCAAAAGTATTTTTTACGGTGTCCCACCTCTTGCGAATGTCTGACAAACGTTCCGAGACTAATATCAACTTTTCACGGAAAGCTTCTCAATTCGCAGTTCGGATCCGGCCTTAGTTGGTAGGTTCTTTCAATTTGTGTCCAAAAATATGCATGCACAACACAAATGGTCCCGAGAAGCTGTAGCGCCGAATATTATTATTTAGGACATTGTAGTATTTTTTGCCTCCATTTTTGGTCGTAGACGAATTTTGCTTGCCGAAGAGTGGCATTGCAACCATTTCTGGCTCGTTTAAAATTTGTTCGGTTTTCCTCAGTAGGGTTGGCTTTTTTAAAACCGAAAGCATACCTCTCCAATCCTAAATGCCTTATTACACCTCGAGCCATACCATCCATTCTCCTTTGGTTTAACAGACTTATTCCTGGAGGGAATAAAGTCTCTTATACCAATCAGGATGATGTTTGTGATTGCATCAGCGGTGGAATCCACGTTGCTATCGCGAAGTAATAGCGACCAGTTGGGGTAAGATTGTTCAAACTTTGTTCTAATACGTTCTATCTATAGAGTAATTTTTGTAATTCGCTTATTTTGCATACAGATTGTAGCTAGCACAACAAAACACTCTATGCCACAACAGTGGAAAAAAACAGTGACTCTAAAAGTCTAATAAACTAATTAAAGACATTAATTAGTATTTGAAAAAATTATCTTGATGTCAATAAAACGATACAAGAAATTAACAAACAATCATTATCGTACAATTTTTAAGTTTTTTATTGCAGAGATGTCGCACATTTAGAGCAGAAACAAATTTGTGCTATTCTTGTTGTTGAATATATAAAACGTGTCAAACTGAACGCACTTTGTCGTTATTCCGCGATTTTACTGAATAAAAAATAAATCCAATATAACATAATGTGCCTAACTTTATCACATTAATCAACAAAGCTTCATTTAGAAGCTATCAACTGATCGGTATCGGTACCGCAGAGAGCGAAAAAACATTCCGGAATGTCACACTTCTCATGTTAGCTTTCTAGATACATTTTGATTAACGGTCAAAAAAATAAACCTGTCACGTTTGTTAGTAACACCTTCGGTCGTCAACTCGGCTATGCTTTAGATATTTGGTAAGGTTTTGTTGGCAATTTGATTTCTGACAATTAAGATTTATCTGTAAACATTTCTCTTGAAAATCTGTGGATCATTCAGACGCGGAAATATAGAGCTTTGCAAGGCATTCCACATGTCCACAAAACAGCGGAATAATTATGTAATCTTATAATATAAGGCACAGTCTGGAAGCCCAGCGAGCTAAGGCAGTTTAAAAGAGGAGAAGTCTATGCACATTTCTCTTGAATGTCTGTGGATCGAATAGATGCAGAAATACAGAACTTTGCAAGGCTTTTCAAATTTACACAAACCAGCGAAATCGATATGCAATCTTATATAATAAAGCATAGTTTGGGACCGCTGGAATATATTATTTGTGAATTTTTGTCTTGAATAACAGTGCATTATTAGACGTGGAAATATAGAACTTGGAAGAGTATCCACATACACTACATTCTATGACTTAAGAAGCAGTATATTTACAAAGATGAGATGAGCATTCAAAATGCCACTAGTATTGCGGTAGATAGGGGGCGGAATTTATTATAATTTGTAAAGTTCTACCAAAGACCCTACGGTATGATGCAATATATGTACAACGCTTAGCACTTACTGCAAAGACGAAGATGGTAAACTGATCGCCGATCTCAAACTCATCTTGTAACTATGGAATGATCATGAGTTATTAAATGGCTAATTAAAGGAAGAATGGAGTGCTCTACCAAGGTCAGATAACTGAGCAGTTAGAGGATCATGCTATAGCTGACGACCATACTATCCTGCTGCCACCAAGCATAGACGAAGTTAGTAGTTAGTAGTGATAAATCGGTTTTGAAAAAAAATAAATCCTCGAAATGAGATGGTATCCCAGTTGAGCTGATCAAATCTGGAGGGACCACATTAAACCAAGCAATTAAGGAACTAACTGTGCAAGTATTGGAGGGCTAACCGATGCCAGAAGACTAGAGAGGAGTGCTCCATACATCACAACGTGCAGCAATTAGCGTGATATTACGTTGTTGAGTACTGCGTATAAAATTCCTAGCCGATTAACAAATCGGTAATGGAAGAACTACCGAACTTAGACTAAACGTTACCTGTTTTTTGCTTCAACAAGGGTCAAGGGTTTCCAGGGCTATCTACCCCATCCAGAGAACATAGCAGATATGACTCCACACCGCAAATCGATATCCATGAAGCTATTCACTGACGGATCTGTGATGTAAAGTTTCAGTAACAAACCTAGGGTGAGAGTTTCCGTTCTCTTCGAGACTACTTTATTAGTCTGAGGTAATAGCGATTAAGGAGGCACTGACCTGGCTTAAAAAACTATATATATTAAATAGAGAATTTATGTGTTTGTATGTTTGTATGTTTATGCCTCTCTGAAACTCTGAATACGTTTTGCTGGTGGGGGTAGCGTCGCAGCTGATATATGTGTCGAACCCATAGTTTTTGTCATCGCCGTGATGAACAGTGCTGGATATAAATAATAGTGCTGGGTGATCGGATGTTGTTGGGGGTGTGAGGCCGTTCGATATCCATGGTAGCTGAGATGAAAAGTAGTGGTAGGACACCTCTAGGAGGTTAGTTGTTTGGTGGGAAGGTAAGTGACTGATATTACTGTCGATTTATACGTGTCAAATTTTACACGCGTGAAACGCCGGGAACTCAATAGTATAATATAAAAATTGTAATCTAACAGTATGTACACGTGGGCGCCATAGCTCAGTGGATAAGAGCATGGCTTCTGAGCAGAGGTTCGTTGTTCGTGGTTCGAATCCCAGTAACACCAAAAAGTATTTACGGTGTCCTACCTCTCGCGAAAGTCTGACAAATGTCCGAGATTAATAACTTGTTACGGAAAGCTCTGCCCAATTCGCCGTTCGGATCCGGCATTCAATTGTAGGTCCCCTCCATTTGTGTGCATAAATATACATGCTCAACACAAATGATTGCGAGAAGCTTGGCCTTGGACCGCAATGGTCTGTCGCGCCGAATATTATTATTATTATTATTGTACACAGTTAGGTCACAATCTAGTCACTGAACTCAGTCTTACTGACATAAGTGCAAGACGTTCTAAGATTTATTAAAAGTTCCACCAGATACCGATCTAGGCAAGATAGTCAGTACGTCTCCGCAGTTTTGTGTTATTTTGCTAATTTTGTACTTAATAATTCCTCTAATTTGATTTTTGTGTTCATACAGTAGATATGATTTAAGTTTATATTGCCTATTTACTGGTCAAATCAAATTAATGGTACTAAGCTCGATGGCATGCACCACATAACCTATATCTTCAACAATATTCTTATATATTCGATGTATCCAAGTCAATTGAAGCTAGCAAAGATTATTACTGTTCCGAAAAAAGCTCACCCCCGGTAAACGATGAATGTCCAATTGCTATTTTGTCGTTTTAATCTAAATTATTTGAAGCAGTTTTGAGAAAACAGATAAAAACGCACCAAACGAACCAATTTACGAGTAATATGCTATCTTTGCTTCGATCGGGTTTCAGGAACGGTTTCAGCTGTATTACAGCCTTGCTTAAAATTGCTGATAACATGCGACAGAGTCTTGTCAAAGATGAAATGTCCATAATGATTCTTCTCGAATTTTCCAAGGCTTTTGATTCTGTCAACTACGAGCTATTCATACACAAGCTCAAGTGCTATTTTATTTCCTCTTTACAGCCAATAAACTTGTTTTGAGCTATCTGAGTAATCGACACAGTTTCCAAATATCAACTTTTAGACAGCTTTCACGAGGCGGACCTCAAGGATCAGTACATGGTCCAATTTTGTTTTCGCTGTTTGTTAACGACCTCCCTGCCGTAATTAACAATTGTAGATATCACTTATATGCACATGATATGCAGTTGTACTTCTCTTGACTTGAATTTGTTTCCCTGCTCTCACAATGAAAAACTTAAAACTTAACCTTAGAAGAGCTCGCACAATGAATAGGTTGTGACAGCAAAGTTTCAAATTGTGACAAGCTTCATTGCTATTATATTGACGACATAACAACAACAACAACAAAAATTACACTCCCGTTTCAAAATGTTGCGAACTTCATTCTGTATTTCTTCAAAAGTTTATAAACTTAAGACTTAAAACTTGATTTACCATATAACGAGCAGAAATTTTTGTTTGTCAAAACCAAAATCCATACATTTCTGTAACTATTACCCTGCTCTCACAATAAAAAACTTAATACTAAAGATTTACAGGATTGTATGAATTTCTAACTTAACGAGAAAAAATTTTTGTTTCGTCAAAACCAAAATCCATACAATCCTGTAATACTAAGTTTTTCATTGTGAGAGCGCCCTTAAGTCTTAAGTTTTTCAATCAATTTTTAGTTAGACGGGTTTTACACGGCGCGTGTTTTGTGAAAAAAAAATGTTTGTTTTGTCAAAACCAAAATCCATACAATCCTGTAATACTAAGTTTTTCATTGTGAGAGTGCCCTTAAGTCTTAAGTTTTTCAATCAATTTTTAGTTAGACGGGTTTTCCACGGCGCGTGTTTTGTGAAGACTCAAATAAGTGCAAAAGAGAGGGATGATGAAACAGAAACACAATTGCCAGGTGTGTCGTGGGTAGGATTATCGTTGCGTGTTTTTGACATTTCCTTTTCTCCTAATCCTTTGTTTTTCGAATTTGCTTTATTTGGCTTTTTTATTTGGTGGCGTCGCAATGGGTGATGCAATCAAATGGACAGAGAGCTGTTAAATATCACGCAATACCGAGGAATTAAAAAAAGCCTTCGTGTAATGACGTGCGCGTGACGGAATGACAGTTCAAAAGAAAATCGCCGAAACATGCGCGTTACATTTACGCGCCGTGTAAAACCAGACTTAACAATTGTCGTCTCACACTGATTATTGCAAAACGTGTGACTTCTGGGTCAACTTGTCGCGTCGGTGAATGTTGATTTACAAATCAAACATGTTACTCCTCACTAGCCCATAAGCAATCTAAACATCTCTTAATCTCTCTCTCTCTCTTTTAAGCAAAAACTGTTGTGTTTTATTAAAATGTTTTTCCAGACTTAACGGTTGCTTACAGCTTACTGTTGAAAACCTTTATATTCCAGTGTTATTAAAGATCTTGTCGCGTTAAAAATGCTGTGTACAGTACGCGTGCAATATCCTATTAATGTGATTTTAGTGGAATCAAATAGTCGGGATATTTCTCCAGGAAATGCATATTTCAGTTTCGTCAATTTATTTCTTGAATAACAATCCCTCGATTCCTTGGAAACTAACTATAATGAAATACACTAGATGTTTTTGATTAAGAGCTTCCTGTGTTTGTGTAGTTTGTGAAGTTTAAAGTGATTTTATTACGAGTTTCTATTGTCCTTTCACCTTAATAGTGAAATGAGTTTTAATGACCTACATTTTATTTGCATTAAATTGTTCTTCCTCTTTTTCAACATTCTATAAAACAAAATCATCCCATTTTTAAACACAAATAATGCCATTTTTACAAGAGAATGTAAAGAATATAAAATAGGCATTAGCTCCTTATACTCTGCGTCTGCAAATAATCTTGAGTTTATTTTCCACTTTTAATAAGACCTTAGATTGCTTCTTGCTTCCTGACCACTGGCTTAGGTATGGTCACCAGTTTATGCTGTATAAGTTGGTCAGGCCTTTCACAAGTTACATGATTCTGCGGTTACACTCTGTGCGGTAAAAACCACCTGTGTTTTCATGCATGAGTAGCAATCGACGATCTTACATTGCTATTGCTATAGTATATTACATAACGAGCGAGGAAAGTGGAGTTTATCGTGCGAGTTAGAAGCTTGATGCAATGCTGATTTCGTCGTCTGATGATGATCGCGATTGCTTTATGCTGCGCTACTCTCCACAAGGCTTGATTGGTGATAATTTCCGGCCATCTTATTCTCGGTATCCGCACTTATTGACAAAGACTAGGAGCCGCGTGACTCTGTGACGGCTTTTTGAGTCGCGGTACAACTGAATGATGTTAATGAGTTTTTCCGGAAGGAGTAGCTACGCGGATGTTAGGTAGCCTATCAAGGTGCATATGTGCGTTGATGGACGTGCCTAGCGAAGTATAATTCAAAACATTCTTAAAATGTGCCATCTAGCGGATTAATTGTTGTTCCGCCAAAAGGTTCAACGATCCGTATATTGCCTTAGCAGGGTAGTTGATGTGGTGTTTCTTGTTGGCGAGCTTACGAGCGAGTTGGAAGACTGTGCTGTATTGTCTACTTTCAGCGGCTTGCTGTGCTTGTGTTGCGATGTCGCTTAGCCATGCCCGTTTATCGTTCCTAGCTGAGCGGCCAACTTGCCGGTCCAGATTCCTATACTTCCGCGCTAATGCGCTTCGCTTGGCACCAGAGGCCGCGTTTAACTCTGCTTTGATGGATTGGCGTTAACGAATGGTGTTCCATGTGCTATCTGATATCCACTCTTTTCTAGTTTTATCGGGATAACCTAAAATGGTTGAGGCTGCTACCGTATACGCATTTACTGTTTTCTCCCATTAAGACTCTATGGTTTGGGGCTGTATCTCAGAGGGTGACTGTTCTATGCTGGATACATGGTTTAACATCTGGGTCTTTCAGTGCTGCTACAGCTGGCTCTCTCGTTGTTTGACTTTGTCTGGTTGAGCGGACCGCGAGCTTCAATCGCACAGTGCCAACCACAAGGTGGTGGTCGCTGTAGACGTCGGCTGCTCTTCAGGTTCTAACGTCCAGCAACGATGATCGCCACTTGCAGCTTATAGCGTTGTGATCAATCTGGTTGTTGTACATCTGATCAGGGGAGGTCCAGGTCTGTCAATGTGTACTATACCCGGATAATTTTTTAGCCCGATACCTCAATTATTCTGTGTTTTATTGAAATACAAAATTGTTATGTCCTTATTGAAAAACCCTTTTCAAGATTGTGCAGTAAGATTTTTAACTGACTCACATGCGTTGACACGTTGCTCACGTGCGTTGTCATCTTACTCACTTCAAACACAATACCACGCCTTATCTGTCAAACAGGCAGTCTTTGCAGGATGCCAACATCAACAAAATTGATTTTAATTTGAAATATTTGACTTCAAAGGCGATTATCTCAAAAATTGCACCACTGTAGATGATGCTATGTTCTTCTATATACTAAATGTCACTGTCAATCACACGCGCACGCAAGCACGCGACATTGTGATTCTAAAACTGTGACTAATTATCATCCTCTATAAACTAATTGTGGGCTCCGTGGCTCAGTGGATAAGTGCATGGCTTCTGAGCAGATTTATTATAAACTAATTGGCTGTATACCTCACGCACAAAGTGGTTCTTTAATTGAAATATCATCGGCATACCAATTCAGTGGCTCACAAATTTTAACGTAGACACAAACCATAATGGGAGAACACTTTTAAGTAAAATTAAGAAATATTTCAATTGTAAGACAATTTACATTTAATAGAATAATACAAACTAGGAGCCCGTTTATTCATATAACGGGCTGCAGGCACACTTGTCAATATACTGATTCAGTGATGCACAAACATTTAACAGAGACATAAACCATAATGGCAGCAACTCTTTGAATGGTTCTCTTACTTTTCTTTTTGTGATTCTCAAACCTTACTTTAGTTGATTCTCCAAACTTTCTTTCAGTGATTCTCAAACTTTTTAATAAAAATTTAAAAATATTTTCCTTGTCATTGAGATTAAATTAAATAATACAAACTAGGAGCCCGTTTATTCGTAAAACGGGCTGCGGCCACAATCGTTTCCTACAAATTCCTCCTACAATGTTTGTACTTCAGCTTAACACAATCCGGGCCAGGTT
The DNA here is from genome assembly GCA_947095585.1 of Nephrocerus scutellatus. NCBI lineage: Eukaryota > Metazoa > Arthropoda > Insecta > Diptera > Pipunculidae > Nephrocerus > Nephrocerus scutellatus. The sequence goes on from OX352763.1 coordinate 114,449,039, forward strand.
CGTTCATTTTTTGATATATATATGAAAAACTTCACTGCACGACTAATGGATGGTATTCCAATCAGCAAATTTATGGGTTGCCATACCGGGTTCGAGTTGGAGCGTGAGCCCCGCGCTTTCCTAGCTTGCGCCATTAAGCATACTCATGGTTAGAAATACTATACTTAGCGGTCCTCTCTTCGAGAGTAAACCGTAAGCCAGTATGTAGGCCAAGGCCAGAACAAAACTGGTCCTCAACCAATGGTTGACCCAGACTCAGCTAACCTCCAAGGAGATTAACCTTATATGTGGGCGGAATCAACCCCCGTAGTACCAACGCGACCTTGGTGAGGTCTGACATCAAGGAACTCAGCTCTTTCAAAATGAGTGCCTGGGCAAAGCAGATCCTGACAGCACGTTCGTCCGGAACCTCGTATCCAATCATTTGCCACTAGGCCGCCCGGGATAGAAACTATCCCAAGCACTACCGTGTCCGTGTCCGGTAGGAGCGCTTCAGACAAAAAACCGCGCCCATTCTGACATTTCTTAGCAGAAGCCCCCTGCCCATTTAATCTTCCGAGTTAAACCAAGTATCAGACTTATAATAACCAGACGATAAAGTAAGATACAGCCATACCAACCAATATCCAGGGAAATCAAGTTTCGTTTGAGCAATGTAGGCGGCTTCACGGATAACAGGGAAAGAGGGATAGTGGAATCACTGGCCAAGCTGACTCCCTTAGCGAGCTTGCTGTCATAAAATGTTGCAAAAGCTTGAATTTAAAAAGAATTTTGAAGTAATAATGAGCACCAAAAAGGAATTAAGATCTGAGACTAAATACCAAATTCATACGGGTGCTATAAAGTGGTATACGAATGGATCAAAGAAATCTGAAGGCACGGGTTCAAGGAAAGTTCAATCTCAATGAGATGGAAATAAAACCCTCATATTTTGGACCTTTTTATGGTGGGGTTTTAAGCGGTTAGTGGTTGGTGGCGGAGTCTGTTGATTAATGTCAAATGGTAGGTAATAATAGCAGCCAAGTTAATTTGTTCCAATTGAGTAAAATGTTTTGATAAAATAATTTTTGAGTACATAAAAATTGGTAAGATTTAAACTTTAAATTCACTAAATAATTAGCCATCCATCATTATCAGTAACTGAAAATGGAAAATGAAGTCATAAAAATTTGGCACGTAACGAATGTAATTGTTGCTTTTACTTAGCTGAGAATCCAACCTTTTCCGGAATATTACGCTACTTGAGTCCGATTGATTTTATCTGTGTATCGTATCGTACTAAACGTCCAAACTCTGGAATGCTGACCTGCCGTTCTCGTTAGGGTTAACAAACTACAAACTGAATAGGTAACTGCTGCGTATGAGAAATTATTTTAATGTACCTCTATGCTTTTGTTTACATTCCTTGTTAATATATTTTTTTTTAAACGTAATCGACGTTAACTGTGTGCAGTTAAGCGAACGTGACTAAAACTACTGGCTGTATGTTTTACAAACGAATAATTAACACGTCTTAAGCATTATTTTTTTTGTAAATGACTTGAATTTTTGCTTGAATAGAGGTTTATGATTCTAGAGCTAAGATCAATCTGTATGCAATTCCGTACGCGTTCGCGTGTATGTGCGTAAGCCAGTGTTAATGTTAGTCTATTGATAAAAAAAGAAATGATGTCCCCAAAGCGATGGATTCTGTTGCTTATCTTCTACATATCGTATCTTATGTTTGGCGCCAGTATCTACTATCACATTGAACATAATTTGGAGAAGCACAGACGTGCTGAAGCACTGCAGCAAAGAATTGAAATTAATGGTGAGTGCAGAAAATATTACATTAATATTACATTTATCGTATGTTATTTTATGCCTATTAGTTTGAATGTGAACGATCTCGATTGTTGTTGTATTAATCATGATCCCTTAAGTCTGAGTAATCGTTAATCGACGAGCATGTAATAGAGTCTATTTTTAAAGTAAGCGTAGTTCCAATTTCATACGGCAGTGTTTGAAGCCCTCGGTTGTTATCCAAGTCAAAGGAGATCGTCATCTTTATCGTTTGGACACGTTTGTGCCACTTGTACACCCATAATTAATTTCTAAACGACTCTCCAAAATCAGCATTTAATATCCAATAGATCCCGCACTTAAAAAATCGTCGAGCACTCCAAAGCGCTTATATCACCTTTTCGACTTACTTACTTAACTAAGTGGCGCTAAAGTTTTGGGTGAACCTGGACCTCAAATAATTAGCAATGTCTTTTGCTAACTGCCTCTAATTGCGCACAACTCTCCCTTGGCACATCACCAACCACGTGTGCGCTATCTTAGGCAAAACTTCTAAAAAAATCTAAAAGAGCCTTCATAGTATGCCGAAGGGGGGCAGGTAAATCCTGTAGTAGTCCTGATAGTCCAAGAATAATGCACTGGATGTACACCATCATAGTTATTCCAATGACTACCTACGGAGCAGTGGCATCGGCGAATAAGACCAAGTTAAGCGCCACAAAAATTGGCCAAAGTGGAAATAGTGCAGAGACTGGCGTGCGTTTTAATTACAGGGGCGATGAGAACCTGACCCGGGCATGGAGGTGATCCTTGAACTACTCCCACTAGACTTAGTGGTAGAGAGCAAATCCAGGGAAATCAAGTTACGTTTGAGCAAGGTAGGCGGCTTCACGGATGGCAGGGAAAGAGGGATAGTGGAATCACTGGTCAAGCTGACTCCCTTAGCGAGCATGCCATGTGATAACATGTTGCAAAAGCTTGAACTTAAAAAGAATTTTGAAGTAATAATGAGCACCAAAAGGGAGTTCAGATCTGAGACTAAATACCAAATACATACGGTGCCATAAAGTGGTATACGGATGGATTAAAGAAATCTGAAGGCACGGCTGCTGAAGTCTATGGGCCACGAACCAAGTACTAAATAGCAATGGAGCAGTACCCGAGTATATATCAGGCAGATGTAAGTGCCATCGAAAGATTCGCTCCTTTATTCGGAAAAGAAACTACATGAGGCAGGAAATAGCTATCATTACAGACTTAGATGCCTGGATGCATTTCATATTACATCCAAACTTGTGGTGGAATGCAGTGCGAAGTTAAGAAAGAAAAGCAAAGGAAATGCTGAGGAACTATAACCCAAAGAGGTCTCAGCTGATAATGGGACTAAGTAGAAGTAATGTAAGAATCATTGCGGGTTTCCTAACAGGACACTGCAAACAAAAATTAGAAGAGGATGGCAGCTGCAGACTCTGTGGGGAAGCGGAGGAGACCCCGTGACATCTTTCACCGATAAGGAGCAATGATCCGAAAGAGATCACATTGGAACTCACGTTATCTCGGAGTTACTACACCCCATTTAACATCAAGGCAAAGCTGCGCTGTGCTGTTTCTCCAAGTAAGATTCGTGCACTCTGCGGGCCGAAGCTTTGATGTCCATTTACTTTACATCTCCTAGCCGCCTTCTCAAACGTCTAATACGTAGTTTCTTGGGTAACTCGATGTTGCTGCATGGCTCGTAAAACTCGTTATTGAATATTATCTTCTAAAGTCCATCATTGCAAATGGGACCAAATTTCGTCCGAAGGATCTTTCGCTCTCGAAGACCCGATTTCCATACTTCACCGCATTAGAGTTCAACTGGGATGAATAACGTCTTATACAAGGTCTTCTTAGTGTTTCCAGAGAGGCTTTACAAGTTAATTGACTTCTTAGGCCAAAGAACCAGCGATTGGTATTACTGATCCTTCATTTTATTTCAGAGCGGGTGTCTTAATCAATTGTTGTATCGAAGCCTTGCTATACAACGCCCTTAACTAATTTAAAGTTTTAGCTGTCTATTGTGACATTCCGGTTAACGTCGTTGCTCAGGGGTTTGTGCGTTGGATTACTGGAAAAGAGTTTGGAATCCCAGAAAACACCAAAAGCTTTTTCACGCTTACACCTCTCGTGGATTTGTCGCACTGTAAATATGTGGTCTATTGTGGAGTTTCTGCCCAGAGGCTTGTCAGCTTGATGATGAATGGCTTCAGACCTTCACACAATACGGAAGATATGATCTAATAGCGGATGTTATCGGGATTAGTTCCTCTGTTTTTGGGCGCAGTTTATTAGGTGTCTTTTCTTATGGATCGGCCAAACAATGCTAAGATTCCATTCGTCAGACATCTTTATGCCTAACAAAATTTTAAAGCTCTTGTGTGCCATGCATGAAGTCTATTACTGTACAGGGTGACTGACACGAAGTGTCAAAGTAAAAAAATGTTCACAAATATTGAAATTTTCGAATTGCATTAGCCGTTTTCGATTTGGCCACCCTTGGCCGCGATTATGGCCTTCAAACGGCCGACAAAGCTTTTGCATGCAGCACGATAGTGGCTCTGCGGTATTTCGGCCCATTCCCGGCGAAGCGCTTGCTTGAGATGATCGACACTTTGGTATTTTCTTGTCCCAACCCTACTCTTCAAAATACCCCAAACCGAGAAATCTAGCGGATTTGCATCCGGTGAATTTGATGGCCATTGGGCAGTGGAAATGAACTGCGGAACGTTGTTTCTCAGCCAATCTTGATTGACGCGCGCTTTATGACTCGACGCCGAGTCAATAACGAACGGTGACTCATCGGAGAAAACCAAATTCGGCAAATAGCCACTTTCGTGCATGCGTCGAGCATCGATGAGACCTTCATTTATTCGGAATTTCAAGGCCTTTAGTCCAAGATGATCTTTCCATGTGTGCTGCATCCGTTCGAGCGAAATGTTCGCCTCACGAGCCATTTTTCTGCCGCTACGGCGCGGATTCCGAGCCAATTTGGCCTTCACCTTTCGAATGATATCCGGCAATGTTGCAGTCCGTTTCGGTCCACCACCATGGCGTTTTGCAATGCTGCCAGGATCGTTATAACGATTAATGGTCCGATACACAAAAATTTTATTCACATGCAGATGTTTTAACTGGTTAACAATCTGCGGCTGTGGTTTTCCAGCCAAAAATAGAGCAATCACACTATTACGCTTGAATTCCATTGCATATAACTTTTTTTCTGAATATTTCCCACTAAAATGCTTTTGTTCGCTTGTAAACAATGGAATAAACTGCCATTTGAGCGCTCTGTCATCACTGGTTTGACAGCAATGACAGTCTGAAGTTGGTAACACTTCGTGTCAGTCACCCGGTAATTTTGGGCCCATAACTTTGCCATTTTTAATTTTGAACATTGTAAACTTGGTCCGTTGGACGGAAATTTTGGCAATGACCATCGCTAATTCTGGATTGGTTGTTATTTCGGCTTTTTTTTTTCTGACTAAGGTCTCCGATAACTGTTTGGCTTCACGTGGTCTGTTGAGGGTACGAACATTTTATCTGCCAATCCAAAACATCCAAAAATCTTTGTTCTTATCGAATTTTTATCGAGACAAGACTGTTTTTTCCGCGGTTGAGCTGTTCCTTGATGTCTCCTTGGAAAAAAAAGACTGAAGCGTCGAATAAGTCTGAGTAGCCCAAATTATGGGTTCACCAATTTAGTCATACAAGAAGGTGCATTGGACCATCGTTGACACCATTCAAGGGATTTCTTCGCTGCCTCATCTCATCTCATCTGATGGCAGTGTCTTGGTGGAAACAGTCTTTTGTTGCAATTCTAAGCTAACTAAAAAGTAAGAAAGTAGTAATATGTCAAGGGCAAGTATACCAACACAATATCATCAGATTGTGCCAATTCGATTTATACAGCCACGATCGGCGTATTTGTTTAACAAACCTCGTTACCTTTATCCGTATAAAGAACGATGGTAATTTAAGAATGGTAATGGATGGTAAAGTAAGAATTTGTTACCTAATAAAATTGTCATTTCCTTGATTAATTAAAGTGACATTTTTTCCAACTAACTCGTCATTTCTCGCATTACACAAAAAAAAAACTTTCATTTCCGTTTACTCAAAAAAGTGGCATCATCACCCGCCGTCTGGAAGGCTGACGAAGTATTTCCTGGTTCCATTTTAACAACAACAACTAAATTATTTAGACGGAAATAATGTCAATTGTGGTAAATTGATAAAATCCCGCCAATTTTGTCAATTTGCATTGCTATATAGAATGGATTGGTGCTCCAACAGTCAATCACTTTTCCCATTGCAATCCAATCGAGCGTAACAACATCAACATCAACACTTAGATAATTTTCGTTGAAATAGATAAATTCTCGCGTTCATCAATTACATCCGGCTGCATCGATCGCATGGCCAATGTGCCCAAGCTTGTCTGTTTAGGCAGGTATTTTACAGAGCGTTTGGCTACCGTTTGAGATGTGATCAACATAAAACTCATCTGTACACCAGCTTTAACTCAATATCCAATGAGACATTTAAATTTTGAATAAATTTAGACAAACGATAGATAGCGGCGCATCTATATCTGCTCCAATTTGGATACAATTGCGATCGTTGGTGACGTTTTCATTGATCGTGCCATCATGAGTGCCGTCAGCGTTGTATTCCGGGCGCAATTGTGAATGGAATTTATTAGTGTGGTGCGGTGGGTGTGTATTGCCCCAAACAAACAAAACGAATTAATTGACATCAAGTTAGGATGAGATCGTGAAATGTTCAAGTTCGGTGTCAATAACAAGCTTTGTTTTTGTCCGGCTGTTATTGAGCTTGGAAAGTACTGTTAGGATGCAACTGAAACTTTTATTTATTTCAGTGTTTTTTGGGGGATCTGTATAGATCGGAATAGGATAAGGTTTTAAAATAACAATAAAACGAAACAAACGTCAGTATTAACGATCATTCTAATTGCTATAAGAGACTTTATACCTTCCAGAACTAAGTCTGTGAAGCCAAAGGAAGATAAATATGTAGTACGATTTAAGATGCAAATATATCCTCTAGCATTAGGGAGGTATGCTTTTGGTTATAAAGCAAATCCTACGGGAGAAAACCGCACAATATTAGTATCGATTCTGTAGTTTTCTGGGAGTGGGCGAAAAGTCAGTAGGCTAATGGTCAGTGGGTGGGTGATCATTTAGGTGGGGGTCAGTGAGATGGGGTTGCCGGGAAACGTCGGGTATTTCCGTTAGTCTAACATAAAAATTACCTTTTTGGTTTTGGTGGCTTTTGATGGATCGCCCTTACAAGACGCTCATCCGCGACTTCATTACAGAGACTTTCCACGGAATTATTGCACTTTGCTGGTTTTATTTGCAGTTAAGTACAATTGTGCTTAAAAGCCAGATATCTTACTCAGTTGTCCACCAGTACAGTACAGTACAACGAGTTTGTCTAACATTTAACAACATTTGGAATTACATTACATTTAGAAGAAGTGGGAAATCACGCTGTTATACTTCCATATACTGGAAAATCATCCTCCAGACACTCAAACACAAAATATAGTCTGTCTGTCTGTCATAAGCAGACACCTATTCTAGAAGGTTATGTATCTTTTGAGCGCGATCTTCTATCGTTTGGTTGATTGTGTCTGTGTCTGGCAACTACTTGTCACAAAATCACTGTTAATTTTCTAAATCAACCATCTTTACTAAACGATTGCATCGGCCGGACAGCGGTTGGGTGACCGTCCAACTTGGAATTTGTTTTTGCTTCTTGTACAAACAGCTGTGGGGGCGGCGAGTATGTCAAAATGTTACACGTTACGTTACACAATTGAAAAGTTATACCTACTCGTACAGATACAGGAGTATTCATCTGTGAGCTGATGTATATATGTTGTTATTATTATTATTAGTTTGTTTGGTGCAATAGTTTAGTTTAATTTTCACTTCCTTCTCGAACGAGCTCGAGATACATTCATTCGTCATAAATATTCACAATTTTGCCAAGAGTGTGAGCGTAGGAGAGAGAAAATCTAACGACTTTAGAATAATTCTAGAGTTCATGATTTTGATTGCGTTTGCGTTTGCTATTAAGATAATTCCCGAGGAGATTCGGTCAGAGATGCTGCGACCAAACAATGGACGATGACAACTCAAGATTAGAGAACATATGGCTGGAGCGTGCCAATTGCCAATTGAAGGCGTCGGCCCGGTCGCCTGTAGGTTATCGCAATAGCCACAGATAGATAGTCACGATTCACAAACAAAGCCAGCAACAAACAGCATTTAATTTGATTATTTAATTAAGAAGGAACAGAAAGAAATTACTGCGGCAATCATCGTAAATGAATGGCGACAATCTATCTAAATCGCATTCACTTCACTTCCGAAGTGAATAACAAGATTTTTAATTTTCCGCTTGTTGTCAAAATTATTTGCATTGCGTAGAAAAGTATCTTAAATTGACTAAACGATATTTAAACTTTTTTTCAAATGTCTAAACATAAAGACTTTATAAAGTGATTGCTGAAAATTACTTCTAACAAGATGAATTAGTATTCGAATAAAAGAGTCTATTCGAATATCCCATCATTACCTATGCGGCTAACGTAGAGCCGATCAGACATGAACGCAGTTAGTTAAGTATTTATTAGAGATAGATTTTGAAATATATAATTTGCCTGTTCCGGGCTGTAAACCAATTTGTATTTATTGTGCTGGTCTGACAATGAGCTTATTTCCCTAATTCCTTTGAGTATTTTCTGGTCTTAATTGATAAATCTCATTACATTATAATTAGATTCAAACTCCTAAATGATTTTTCAATAGGGACATAACAATTTTGTATTTTAATACAAACGCACCCTTACATTTTTTTTTATGATCTGTCAATGTCATAACGTCAGTCAAGGTTTACATTTTTATCACGATGAAATTTATAAACGATGAGCGTTTGGAAATTATTTAAAATTACTAGCAAAACTCTGAGTCGGTGGTGGCAACTTACTTAAATTTTCGGTCGTAATAATCGTTCCACCAGACAGGCAGTGCGTGTTATAGTGGATAAATTCGAGTCAACATATTAACTATTGAATGTTCCTGTACCAGTGAGATAACATAACGGTCAACTTACCGCTGATATCGCAGTCATAAGTGTTTTTGTTAAAAATGAGCCAAATCAGTTGATTCCATGCCATTCACACGAATTGGGAATCTCTCAGTCCACATTGTGACGAATTTTACGTAAAGATCTGTTACTTTTGCATTTCTATCCTAGCCCAGACAGACACTGTGACCTAAAAGATCTATTGTATCTTAGGGTTTGTTTATTCTAAGATACGTATCATCTCCCGATAGTACGATAGATAGATGTATGATACATCCTTATATTCGGCGCGACAGACCATTGCGGTCCAAGGCCTTCTCGCAACCGTTTGTGCTGAGCATGTATAATTTTGCACACAAATGGAGGGGACCTACAATTTAATGCCGGATCCGAACGGCGAATTGAGAAGCTTACCGTGACAAGTTATTACTCTCGGACGTTTGTCAGACTTTCGCGAGAGGTGGGACACCGTGAAAAATACTTTTGGTGTTACTCCTTTGTACATCCTTAGTGGCAGAATTTCTCCACCCCGCAGTCGAGCATATTTCCTTGTGAAAGATGCGTCTCCTTAATGTGCTCGGATGACTCTTCATCTTTCGAGCAGATCCTATATCTGTCTATGAGCCCACACCAATTCTGTTAAGGTGATATCGCAAGCCACAATGACCCGATAGAAAACTCACCAGCTTCCTAATGCTATCCCTATTAAAGTTATGGATTTCCTTGTAGGAAAAGGGCCTGATTAGTTGTTTCGATTGGCCAAGCCCGGGGACGCTTTCCCATTTGGCCAGACGAAGTTTGAGTTCCCAAAAATTTATTAGTGCTGTGGCGGCAGCCCAGTTGACACCATAGTAGGGTTCAGGTTCTATGAGCGCAGATTCCGAGCCAGCCTTAGATAGTTCATCTGCAGATTCGTTGCCTATAATTCCCTAATGACCAGGGACCCGAGCTTAACTTTGTTGTGTCTGTTGCAGTGCATCGCATCGTAACAGTTTTTGACTGATATTGAGTTCATTAAATGGGACGACAGCGCTTTAAGTGCTGTCTGACTATCTGAAAAGATATATATTCTAGTGTCCGGCGCAAAACTCAATGGCATGGAGTTCCGCCTGAAAAACCGGGGGACTTTTTCCAATTGGTATCGAGACTTTGGAGTTGGGTCCAAAGACACCGGCTCCAATTGCAGTTCTCATCTTAGATCCATCTGTGAATCAGACCAGAAGTTTAGCGCCCAGTGCCGGAACACCATTGCACCAGTTTAACCGGTCTAATGTTTCTACCTCAAATTTTCATCCGAAACAGTGATCCCTGACAAGAATGTCGGGGATAGTGCAGAAAATGTCTCTTTCAGGAATTGAGTCAAGAATTTTCAGGTGATCCACATAGTCACTCGGTTTGTACCCGTATTCTAGTTGCAATGCATCTAGCAGCCGTCTTCCCAAACCGACCAGTCTTCTTTTCGTAAAAAGGGACTAGAACAGTTTTTCATAGATTGATGGATATTACCTCTCTGCTGCACCATTCTAAAACGTATAGTAAAGCACCTTGCATGACACTAGTGATAGTCCAGCAGTGCTTACCAATAACAAAATTCGCCAAATCATCTGAATAACTAATGGCGTTTAGCCTGATCTGTGAAATCGACTAGAACTTTGTTAATGATTAGTAACCATGAAAGGGGAGAAAGCACTACTCCTTGGGATCATCCCTTAATTGCAGTCACAGACACAGACATTACTCGTGAGGAGGAAATAACATCTCGACTTTCAAGCATGGCCCTTATCCAATGATTGGTTGAGTCGTCGATACCCCTGCTACTGATTGCCCTTGCAATAGAATCGTAGCCAGTGTTATCGAAAGCACTTTTAATGTCAAGGAAGACACACCGTGCCACTTTCTTGGAACGAAAAGTTTCTTATATCTTCTTTACGAGATCTTCCCACATCACTATGATCCACAGGCATTCAAAACACAAGCTCATAGACATCTCCTCTTTTCTCCTCCCTTTCCTTAACGCCCTCGCTATGCCAAGCATTTAAGCGTGCGCAAATTATATGAAGGGCACCTTCTGTGCTTTTGCCTTTCCTAACTGACTTGAGTGCAGAGGGGTAGGCAATTCTAACCAGCCTCTAATATGAACAACAATGAGTCTCTCCATGGTTTTGAGGACAAATGATGTTAGACTTATTGGTCTGTAGGATTAAGCCAGCTCACTAGGTCTATTGCCTGGTTTGGGGATAAATATCAAATTTACCTGTCTCCAGATAGTGGAAATATATATTATTACCGGATTAACTCTTTACCCTACTGGTAACACAGACCATTTTGATCATTTTTCTAAAAATAAAGCTTATAACGAAAATACAATTTATTCTCACTAAGTCACATCATAACCGTGCGCATTTCCAATTTACAAGAGTATGCAAATTTTTTCAAATTCGTTTGTTTGTCGGTGAAGTTTCTATGCTAAATGCTTTACCGGTTGTTTGATCTAAAAAATCAATGGAGTAGACAAATTTTATTAGCATCAACCACGAACGATGCTAACAAAATATAAACTTAGATTACGTATACAGTAAAAATAAATAAATAATAAAACTGTAAACTTTGTTAGATAAAAAATAAAAACAAAAAAACGTATTACGTCACAAAACACACGATTTCGCGCCCGATTTAAATGTGTTCTCCAGCGTTGGTATTGCCACTGCGCAGACTTTTTTATTTCTCTTATTCTTCTGGAGTCGTCCCAAGGATTTAGAAAACAGCCTTTATCCAGCATGTTCCCAAAAATGGCGAACCGTCATCTCTTTTCTCGTACCGATAAATTTCGCTAACATCCATATTTGCTAAGGGTATGGAAACGCTGATCAACCGTAAGCTTGTGCAATACCTTGAATGACACGAAATCCATAGCGACCAGCAGTACGGTTATCGTCGGCAACGTTCTACAGGTGATACTTATCTCACTGAAAAGTGGATAATTTTACAAATTTGGTGAAAGCAAAGTTGTTGCACTCGATATTTCCATGGCATTTGGCAGAATCTGGCATCAAGCTATTTTATCGAAAATGAATGCCTATGGAATTGATAAGGACTAGTAATTACCTTTCTGGCCGTTCACTCCAGGTCGTATTGGTCGGTTTCAAATCCAATATTCACCGCATAAGCGCAGGTGTTCCGCAAGGCTCTGTTTTGTCTGCGACACTTTTTCTCATTTTCATAAAAGATCTTCTCGCTTCGCTACTTCTAATCCAATCCATTCTTTCGTTGACGACAGCACTCTTAGCTTTTCATATGATTTCACGCTTTCTGCACGCCCCTCTACATCGCAAGTGGAACTTGAACAACCACGTATGGTAAGCCCGTTAAATTCTGACCTTAACAGCATAACAAGGTGGTGACTACATAATAGAGTTGAATTTAACGCTTCCAAAACCCAATGTTGTCTTCTGTCGTCCAAGCGTAATGTTAACCCCCCCAATCTTTATCCATGAATGGATCTTGCATCAAAGAAACTGAAAAACTCTCAATTCTCGGTATGTGCCTCCACAACAAGCTTCGTTGGAACGACCATATATTTGCCATCGCCAAAAATGCTGCGAGATGTTTAGGTTTCCTAAAACGGTGCAAGATGTACTTCACACTTTCAGATCTGGCTACTAATTACAAGGTGTATATTCGCCCTAAACCTGAATACAACTGTATTGTCTGGGCAGGTGCCCCAAAGGGCACATTGCAGCTACTAGACAGAATTCAGAACCGCGCGTTAAAACTTATTGGTGACGTAAATGTCCCGAAAACAACCGTCTGTCGCGCCGAATATTATCTCAAACCGTTCTAAAATATGTATTTTTTTTTCCATGAAAGCGTCAAAACTGTATAGCCCGACAACTACTGAGTTAATTGGTTGAAGTTAGCTGCGTTTTGTGGGCGCTAAGCCGGCATGTTAGTGCGTTGGACTTCTGAGCAGGATGTTCGAATCCAAAAGTATTTTTCGAGCTCACACGGCGAATGTCTGACAAACGTTCGACAGCAATAACTTGTCACGAAAAGCTTCTCAACTCGCCTTTCGGATACGGTATGAAATTGTAAATCACTTCCAATTGCTTGCATAAATGTAATACGCACAACACGAATGGTCGCAAGAAGCTAGGCCTTGGAACGCAACAGTCTGTCGCACCAATCATTATTTTTTTTATCTGCGCTCAGCTTCTTCTTTCAACGTGGCTTAGTGTTTATTGAACGTCTGCTTGGGATTTCTTAATTACTTAAAGTGTTAAAACTTCAAAAAAAAAAAAGTATCTTGATGTTATAACTTTCGAAGCTCTGTTAGAAAAAAGGAAAAACCTTAATACAAAGTACAACAAATAACAAAAAAGATTGACAATCGCCAAAAATACTGAAAAAGGTGTAAATTAATAATACGCTCCTGTACACTCTAACAAGCAATACAAGTAATTTGTTTGGTTGTCCATTAGAGGCGTTTTAAAAGAGAATTAACTTTGTACAAAAAATTTCATTATTCGTTTTGCAACATTTAACGTGTTGTCCTTTTATCTCGCAACAAGTTAGTGAATTTAATCGTCAGTGTTTATAAAATTTATTAAAATTAAATATTTTCATTAATGGTCGTACTTGTCCAGATAAACAAAAAATTGAACGTCTGGTGAAAACAATTTGAGACAACATTACACTTCATAAAGATCATAAATAAACTCAAGGAGTGCCGCATATATTACGAACACAGAGTGGGAGGATCTAAAATTGTCGATCTGTGACTAATTTATAGCGAATTTAGAGCCAGGAATTGGCATTGCATCCGTATAAAATCGCTTTGGCCGAAAAAGTGAAGCCGAATGACCATCAGCTGGTATGTAACTTCAGTGATTTGGAATAAACGATCCCGATTTTCATTACAAAATCATTTTCTCCAAAACGACGATTACGACAACGAAAACGACTTAAAGATTAAAGAATTTTATTTTCTAAATCTAAAGCTAGACATAACATGGAGTCTTACAAAAATCAAAATATGACGTATAGTACAATTGTCATGCAAAGCTCGCGGTGCGGGGTTTCTAGTCAGCATTGTCATTGGACAGTTAGCCCTCTTCATAGAGCCGGTGTCACTAGCGACGCCCTTCTTATATCTATATCTATATCTATATATATCACTGTGCCCCGGCACTAATACTATGGTGATGTCCAGGAATTGGCTGATCAAAGCCAATTCTTCTTGGCTTGGAGTTTATGGTGGTCGCATAAATCGCTCTTACGGCAGACTGACTATCAACACATATGCCAACCCTTCCGATTTGTGCGTTACTTGAGCCTTATAGTACCCTGCAGTCCTTCCTAATTGCTAGGATCTCTGGTTGAAAGATACTAGCTGAATCCGGTAGCTTGTATGATCTTGGCAGATTTAGATCGTCCCAGAAGGTACATGCACCGACTCCATCCTTTATCTTGGATCCGTCAGTGATTATTGTTGGGTCAAATTGCGTCGTTATTGCTTCATTCTTCCAGTTTCCCTGGTTGGAAACTTGACGCCGATTGAGGTGTTGAAGCTAAATTTAGGGATGCATTAGTCATTAGATGATGGTTCTGTCTACAGTATATTACAGTGCCCGTATGGTTCTGGTAACAAAGTAGATTCTCTGAGTCGTACTGCACTGCACGTCGCAATATACTTGTTTGGCTGAGTTTGGTGACATTACTCTTCTTCTTCATCGCTGGCCATCAGACTAACGATCCATAGGTAAGAAATGGTCGTACAACAGATGTATACAGCCAGAGAGCTATCTTTGGTTAAAGACCCCATGCTTTTACTGCTGGCATAGAGGGCCACGTACGCTCTTTGAGCCCCGTTCTCTATGTTAGCCTTTCAGCTAAGCTTTCTATCCAATATTACTCCGATATTTGGCTCTGGGGGTAAGACTGAGACCTTGCCCATTAAGTTTTGAAAGTACAAAAGCCGGTGGTGAACAGTACCTTTTGAGTCTTCCTGCCTGGTCTAACCCTTCATATAAGAAGTTCACTTTAAAAAAATGTACCGTTTATGCTTCTGTCTTGAACTTTGAACCTCAATAAAAATAATAAAAATAAATTAAAAATTTTATACATTTCAACCTGCTTTGGCACTTCCAAACAGCTTTCTTCCACTATCTTTAATTGCATGCGATAGTGCAATCGATTCCTCCCATGCGCTTACATTGCAATGCAATATGTTTTTGTGATCGATTTTGTTTACCAACTGGAGTACAATCTGTGTTTTGTTGTATTTACTTACGTTTAGTGCTTGAATGGTTAAATCCAGCCAATAAATCAAAGTACAAGTATTGTCGTAAACAGCTGTACCAGCGACAATAAGCTGCTTTTAATAAGCGCCTGTGAAGCCGATTTCCGTTTCGAGTGCAATATCGAATGCGTGCAAATTTGATGAGTCTACACTGCACTGCAATATCGCTCGCTTACACCATTCATTAGTATGTGGTGGTATTGTTGTTTTGTTGTTTTTGTTATTTTTGTATCTTAATGGTGCACAGTGAGTGGCTTTTCATACTTTCCGCGATAATAACTTTAAACACCTCATCTGTTATTTCATTTTTACTATACAAGTGTTGCTGTGCGATGCACACACACACACGGATACAATTGCTTCTTCTAAAGATAGAAAGCAACAAAAAAAATCGATAATTTATAACACTTCGGGCTATCTCTTTTATTTGTTTATCTGTTTGTTCGTCCATTTGTCCATTTGTTTATTTAATACGAAATCACATAATCACAGCTGATGCTCTTCACAGTTTTTTCATTGAGAAATCTGATATTCCAATTGATAAGAATTGATAATGCATTTCAGTGGTAAAACGGGGCAATTAAGGGACCATTTATCGCAAGGAGTGGAAGCAATCAGCAGCTCACTGCCGATAACCATCCAAGAACATTGGAAAAATATTTTCACATCTGGAGTATTATTGGTAGAAGCCAGGCAAGGCACAGAACGTGGCTTACCGAGGATACCTGGAGGCGGATTGAAGATCGTAAGCTACTTAAAGCTCATATTGTAGATATCCCAGCAGCAGCGAGGATCGAGCTAGAGTCTCTGTATCGAAGAAAAATGAGAGAAGTGCAGCATAGTGTAAGACGTAACAAGCGAGCAGGTGCGATAACAGAACCGTTTACAGAATCACAAAAGAGCTGACAGGTGGTCACCGTTCTAACCAACATCCGGTGAAAGGCTTAGATGGTGCCGTACTCGTTTCAGGTGAGGATCTGCTTAAGCGATGGAAGAAGCATTTTTCTACGGTCCTTAACCGTGTATTCGCCAACGATATGGACCCAAATCAAACGGAGCTGCCGGAAGTAACAATTTCCCGAATTCGCACCTCAACTCCCAGTAAAGACGAGATCGCTACCGCGATCAACGCACTAAAGAACAACAAGTCAGTAGGACTAGATGGTATACCCGCAGAGCTTCTGTGTGTCACTCCAACGACATCAGCAGGGCTTTTATATCCTCTTGTAGAGAGAGCTTGGGAGGAAGAAAGTTTCCCCAACGAGTGGAAAGCGGGAATGAATGTCAAGCTCCCGAAAAAAGGTAGTCTTATGGAGTGCGAAAACTGGAGAGGCATTTGCGTTCTTCCTGAAGTTGCAAAGGTAAAAGGCAAAGTAGTACTTGCGTGAATTAAGGAACATCTGGAATATACGCTCGATGCCGAACAAGCAGATTTCCGCACTTTGTCGACCACATCAACACCCTGCCTCTTAACAGTGTCAAGAGACAGTTTATCTGGCTTGCCTTGCCCATGAGAGGTATACCCGATAAACTAATAGCTATTATTAAAGCAACCTATGATGGCTCTTAATGTCCTGTGCTGCATAGAGGAAAGCTGTCAGAGGAATTCGAGATCCTAAGTGGGGTACGACAAGGTTGCATTCTATCGCCGTTACTTTTCTTGTTTGTGATTAGCGATGTGCTTTATCTACTGGAAACGGAGGAATTCGTTAGACTCTTACATCTCAACGTTTGTTTACTCTCACACAGGATTATGGAGCTGCACCAACTGACAAAAAATGTGGAAATCAAGGAAAATGTTGTGGGTTTGAAGATCAATACAGCCAAAGTTAACATTGCAGGACAGCCGGTAGAGAGAGTAGAATTTCAAATATCTTGGGAGTATTGTCTCGACCGAAGGTGGAACTGAACAGTACACTGTCTACCGAATAGGCAATGTAAAATCAGTATTTGGAGGAATGATATCTACGATATGGCTAAGCAATGCGATCAGCTTAAACTACAAGCTGCGACTGTTCCGTTCAAATGTTGAATCTGTGCTGTTGTATGGGTGCAGCACTTAGAAGGTGACCGTTACTATCACAAAAATTACAAACGTATGTAAATAGGTGCCTATGGTACATCTTAAGGGTTTTGTGGGTGTTTGAGCCTGTCAGTCTCCCTATGATTTCTATAAGGTGATAGGCGAGGGGGTTTGTCATCTAAACTGAATTGTATGTACCCGGTGATCGGAGAAAGAAAGTTCAGCCGATACCTTCCACAGTCTAGAATTATTTGGTCGAGAGAGTCGGTGATAAGAGTAATATCTAACACTTCTTGTCGACTCCTGGTTACGAAGGTTGGTTCATTATCACTTTATCAGTATTGACTACAGTTAGGTTAGTACTTAATATATACTCAAAAAGTAACTCACCCCTGTCGTTGATGTCGGAGCATAGCTAGTGCTATAAGTGAATAATAAGTAATCACCAGTGTAAAATTGTGACCTTTTGCTATTGATTGGTTGATTAAATTGGTAATTTGTGAATTAACGAACCTGTATTGTGCTTTTACTTACCAACATTTTTCCATTACGAACTCTAGGAAGCCTAAATTTCGTAATAATATGATGTAAAGCACCAATTTGGTGTTATTCCCATTTACTAGACTTTTCTTATATTGACTTTATACTTTCTTTCGTGGATTTCGAATATTTTCTTAATTTTTTTTAATTATAAGTTTAATTTTTCTCCATCTTCATATCTCTTCTCCAGAATACCTCGTCGATCAGCTGTCGTCCAAGAATGAGTCGGCTCAAAATGAAATACTGGAAAAGGTCACAGATTACTGCGGCAAACCGGTGACAAATTATACTCTCGATCAGTATGAGGATCCTTACATATGGACATTCTATCATTCATTCTTTTTCGCCTTTACTGTCTGTTCGACGGTTGGCTATGGCAATTTGTCCCCGACAACGACACTGGGTCGAATGATAATGATCGCCTACTCGATTATTGGAATGCCAATTAACGGAATTCTGTTCACTGGATTGGGTGAATACTTTGGCAAAACGGTTAGTTAAGCCTTTCAGAAGACGGTTCCTTCAATTGTTAATTTATTTTCTTCTTCTACAGTTCGAGATGATCTACAAACGATACAAGAAGTACAAATTGTCGAACGATGTCCGCTATGTCCCACCACAGTTGGGCCTTTTAGCCACTGTACTGATAGCCTTAATTCCGGGTATAACATTCTTTATCCTGCTTCCGTCATGGGTGTTCTCGTACTTTGAGGATTGGCCGTATACGTTGTCAATTTATTATTCGTACGTTACAACGACAACAATTGGCTTTGGCGACTATGTACCAACATTTCAGCCGCATCAGGTGAGATTATGAGGTGAGAGGTGACAGTTTCCAATAGAATAACATCTTGTATCTATATATGCAGGGTCGAACATTTGGCGGTTGGTTTGTCGTCTACCAAATATTCATCATAGTTTGGTTTATATTCTCCTTGGGCTACCTTCTGATGATCATGACGTTCATTACGAAGTAAGTCGATGTTTGTTTTGTCATATTTGCTACTTTCTACTTCAAATCTAAACAACTAACAACAACAACAATTTCTTGTAATTAACAAATAAGTAACGTTCGAGAACATCACATGAGTGACATTGACATAAGTTCAAAATTAATACTTGCAGAGGTTTACGCAGCAAGAAATTGGCTCGATTGGAACAGCAATTGTCGTCGAATATTAAGGCAACACAAAATCGCATATGGAACGGTGTTACCAAAGATGTCGGCTATTTGAGACGAATTTTGAATGAATTGTATATTATGAAGTTTAAGGTAATTTTGATGTAATTGTGGAGGTTTTTTGTTGTTTTCTTGAAGTTGAATTTATTGGACGAGTCTTGTGGTAATCCAAATAGTTTTTTGTGAAGTATTTAGTTTTGGGCTTATGTTGAAAGAACTTGAGTTTATTTCACACACTCTTTGTGTACATAACAACGATAGCACATTTATTTGTAGCACAATGGCTGGAGTTACATATTGAGGAAGATAGAGGCACGTCTATTCGCCTGATCCTGTAACCTCAGTCAAAGTGCACTTTGATATTAGAATCTGCGTTAGTATATAAGGTTTACTCTTTTATATAAACTCCTCTTTATCTTTAACGCATCTAAGCTCAGCTAACCATACAGGCAAGATTAAAATTTTTAACAAGACATATAACTTTATGGATTTATTAACTCTCAAGAGGTCTTCCACCTATTCAATAAATACATAACAATTTTGTATTTAAATACAACACTGAATTATTGAGATATCGGGCTGAAGTCCAGGTCCAGGTGTAGTACATATGTTAAATTTAAGTATGGCATTCGATCTCGTTAATATGGCTACCGCAAGTACGCTTGCATTGATCGATTCTTTGGAGCCGATTTTCCACCACTCTACCACACATATTAGCCGAATTTCGCGTTACATGTTGTACCTGATGAGCTAATTGCCATAAACCAACCACTTAACATAACAAATTTTTCATGTAAATTCTCTAGTAACCAAAAGCATACTGAATTCCACTATAAATGCTGAAATATAAAAACACATACGAAGCCCTGTAACCCAACAACAAAATAACCCCAAACGTAAAGCAAGCAGCGCTGCCCAGAGCGCACGACGCATACAGAACACAGTCATTATTGTATAAAATGATCTGATGCCGGGGAAAAAATTTGTATGGGAGCCCCCGAACCCCGTGGCCTGATTACAGTCAAATTTTAATAGAAAGTATTGTCACAGGATATATACATGTGTGCAAAATTACAATAAAATCGGGCTTTAGGAAGTGTGTTAAAAATTGATGACAATATTCTGCCCACCAGCCAGCCACGGGCATGCTAAGTTAATATAGAGAATTTAAAAAGAAATCCAACGGCGTTAAATAGCATGAGCGAGCTGGCCATTCAACCGGACTATTTCTCGAGATTACATGATTACCGAACTTCCCCTTCAATAGACCAGCTGTGGCACCGCATCTTGTTGGAACCACATTTCACTAAAACCAAGTTCATCCAATTCTGGCCAAAAATAGTCTTCCAACATGGCACGATATCGAACTCCATTGACCTTAACAAAGCGATCATTTTCATCGACGAAAAAATGCGGTCCAATTACAGCTCCGGCATGAAATCCAAACTAGACGGTCTCTTTTAATGGATGCAATGACGTCTCTTGAGGGTTTATTGCTGTCTAATAACGCATATTTTGCTTATTGACGAAGCCATTTAGCCAAAAAAAGAACTGCATCGCTGAAGAAGATTTTTCGATGGAATTCAGGATTTTCTTACAACTTTTGCAGAGCACAATCGGAGAAGTTTTAGAGGTTCAATTGATCAATAGGCTTCAGTTCTTGAGTTAATTTGATCTTGTAAGGATGTAGGCCAAGATCTTAACGCAAAATTCGCCACAATGTGGACTGAGATATTCCCAATTCCTGTGAACGGACTGGAATCGACTGATTTGTCTGATTTTGAACAGAAGTACTTATGGATGCAATATTTGCAGTACCACTAACTGTGTGTTGTCTGGCCACTGGCACAGGAACATTCAATAGTAAATATCTTATACGCGGTACTCAACAACGTTATACCACGATAATTGCTGCATGTTGGGATATCTTCCTTCGTATGTATGGGACACATCATCATCCGTAGAGTGGGACGAATCCTGCTTGCCTAGCTTTCGCCACTAAGCATGCTTATGAACTATTCCCATTTAGCGGTCCTCTCTTCGAGAGGAGAGTATAGCATAAGCCCCCGCGTTGCATCCCCAAAACGAGCTGGGTCGTCAACCACAGTTGTCCTCAGACCGGTCAACCTTACGGTCGGTACCAACGCGACTTTGGTGAGATCTGACATCAAGTGACCAGTATCGTTCAGTATGAGTGCCTGGGCGTAGGTACGCTACAGCCTTGGTAGCACATCGTCCGGAACCTCGAACCCTATCATTTGTCACTAGGATACCGTGCCATCCTAGGCCGTTTGAAATATAAACTATTCCCTCTGTCCCACACAGACCTGTAGTGTACGAAATGAACCACTAAATACGAAGAGTCGCCCATAAGGTTATTCTAAGTACCATTAGCCCACTTCGGGTCGCAAAGTACAAAGACATTGCCCATAAAGAGCATACTATAAGTACCCGCGGCTCTTTTTTGATATCCTGTGGTAAAACCCAGAATATGCTAAGAGGCAATTGGAAACCCACGGGGATGTATGGCAGACAGAATGCCTCTTCGCCAGTCTTCTGGCATATCTTCTTCCTCTCATACTTGCACTATTAGTTCATGAATTGCTTGGTGTAATGTGGGCCTCCTATTTTTACCAGTTCCGCTGGGATCCCTTCTGATCTCGGGGCCTTATTATTTTTGAGCCGATTTATCGCTCTGCTAACTTTGTCTATGCTTGTTGGCGGTAGCATAGTATGGTCTGCGGTTATTGGTGGAGCTCCCAATTCCGCAGTTAGCTGGACATTTATAAACTCATGAAAGTGCTCTTTCGATCACTCTAATATACATTTGAGATCGGCGATCAGATTACCCTCTTTATCCTTGCACTCTTTGGGAGAACTTCAGCGCCTGGTGCGGTCCTTGCTCCCTGCACTGTTCTAGTTCATGGACGAGATTCTTCTCCCAGGCGGCTTTCTTTCGCCGGTGAACTGTTTTTTCATATCTTCTGAGCTCTTTGTACGCGTGCCCGCGTTCTATAAGATTGTGGCATTGATCGGTACGCAACATTCTTACGTTCAGTCGCTAGCTTACATTCGTCATCGAACCAGTCAGTCCGATCTCTAGGACTACTGCCTAAGATGAGGTCAGCAGTACTAATGACAGTATTCTTAAGGCTTATCCATTTCTCTTCTACACCCGACATCTCAGCCCCATGACTAACTCTCCCTTCAATTAAGGCGAGTCCTATCGCTTGACCATAGTTGTTCCTGGTCTCTATGTTGTGGAGCACATTATAAGATTATAAGGAAAAGATTTGTTGAAGGTTTTGAGATTACTTTCTATTTGTGTATTTGTGCAGCACGATATTTTAAGTTTTTTAGAAGACCAGAGTAAAATGTCAAGCAGCCTCTTGTTCGATATTTAAGGTTCTGTATGGAAACTTCACTTTACTCTTTGTCTACTTTTAATTTTACTTACCATTCTATTGAATTAAAATTTCTTTTGGGAAATGCACATTAATTTTCACATAAAATTTCAAATAACTATCTGTCAAAGTTAAATACTTATTCAGTATAGTCTTTTTAAATTTGGGCAGCACGCGTATGCAAATATAGTAACACTCGGGGCTAATTCCGTTCCCTACTACCGTACTAAGTTAAAGCCAAAAGAATGTTTCCTTGCATTTGAATACCTTTTCTCCTTATAGATTTATCGAAACCAAAATCACAAAAACAAGGCGTGTCGTAAGTAATTTCCAACAAACAAAAATTAACGTGCACTTCCTCGCCCAAATTCATTAGATAATTATTACCACTAGCCGAGTATACAATGGATCAACAGTCTCTGCTGAGTGGTGTGTTGTGATTTTATCACAAACACCACCAGCACACCAAGAACAACAACAAAGAGATAACTCCTCCTTTTATGCACTCTGAAAATTAATCCTTCTTTTATTTTACACTTATCGGACACTTTTATCCACCTTTAGCCTGTATACAACGAACCTATTGGCTTTTATCTACCGCACCGATCGATTTCATGCCCGGAATTGCAAATGTATCGTATCGATCCGCCAGTTATTAGCCGAAAGCGTGCCTTTTCTGAGAGCTATGACGTCTACGAGGGTCGAACGGATGCCACACCGCCGATGCGCACCTCTTCCGATACCGAACTGGATAAATTCGACAAACAAAAGACATTCGAAACGGCTGAAACATTCAGACAAACTACCGATCTTTTGGCTAAAGTTGTTTCTGCTTTGGCCAAGATAAAGCCTCTAGAGGAAGACACGACAGTTGGTTCGGCCGGCATGTATGGCGGATATCATGGATTCTCTGATTCGCAAATTCTCTCTAGTGAATGGTCATTCCCGGCAACAGGCGGTGAGATTCCACGAAGAGGTCGAGCCTGTTCCGATTTTAATATTAATCCGAAGCATACAGTTCGGCCACCATCGCACGAATGGACTTGGAGCGGTGACAACAATCAGATTCAACAGGCGATTAACGATCGGGTACGAATAGGACAAGCAACGAATGGCAACCTGTACAATCCACCAGTGTACGCGTCAAAGGATTATTCGAACATCGTAGTCAACATCGATGAAGAAGAACCGACAAAGCGACGCAAGAAGTTCTCCATTCCGGAAAGCGTCAGGCGATTGTTCAAGAAACGACCATCGCAGGAGTTTATCAGCGCGTCAGGCCGAAAATTCTCCATTGTCAGTGTGCCTGAGAAATCTGACAAGCCGCCAAAAGATGATTACTACAGTACGATTACGGCCGGTGATGATTCGTCGCCGTACTTTAAAAACGGTGGCAGTGGTAAGATATTTACCAACGGCATTGATCGGATGCGCGAGTTATTTACATCAGATGCCAGTATGTTATCGAAACTTTCCACCAGAAACGAACGCAGTGGCAGTGTTTTAGATTTTGATGAGAGTGACAGTGCTTCGTATCAAAAGGGTGGTGGTAAGGCCCCGGTGCAGCCTGGCCTGCGGAAACGTCGTGAAAGTTTGTTCACTCAAAACCCCGCTATCAACAATAGGCGAGGCAGTATTTTCCCATCGAATGTTAGTGCGGCGGCAGCTGCTATAAACAATCGTCGCGGCAGCCTGTACACGGAGGGACGCAGCAGCGGTGGACGTTCGGAGACTACTACTACTAACCGTCGATTGAGTCTTTTCTCGGTGCCCTCCGAGGAGGATCTGAATGTTTTGGAAAACACTACAATAGCTGATTTGATCCGATATCTGGAGGTTATGCACACACAAGATGTGCTCCAGCCAACGGCTGAGGAGCTTTTCAATGACAACAAAAAGAAACGAAAAATGGGTAATGCCGGCTTTTCGTCGACCCCAATTGCACCACTCGACCTGTCGACCTACTCCTCCTCATCGAATCGCCTATACTCGCGACGCTCGACAATTGTCGGCACCATGTCGCCCAACACATTACAGGGGCAACCATTGTCATCATCACCTTCCAGCGTACTGACGCGCCGCCGACAATCTTCCGTCCAGATGACTGAACCACCGCCGAGTTATAGTGAAACGGAAACACCGAAATTTAAGCGACGGTTCAGTATTCGACCGACAGATTTACAAATTCCACCGGGCAAAGCACCACCTCCCGGAGTCAGTATTAATAGTATCCTTCAATCTGCCGGTCAATCGTCTGGTTCTTCAACAATGCCGCCAACAACCTCACAGACAGCTCTTCAGCGTCGCATCTCACTGAGGCCGTCACCACTTGCCAGAGAGTTTAACTTTGCCGAATCAGCGAACTCGTCGGGACGTGGTACAACAGGTGGACAACCCATGTCCTCCACCACCTCCACAACACGCCTACTGTCACCTGGTACTCGAACCGGCACCACAACAAGTAGTACCCATTCACCATTATCACGAATAGCGCTAATATCAGAGGCACAACGAAAGAGTAGCATGCCGGATAGATATAACGCAGATAAGAGTTAAAAGGACAACCCGCCCGGCATTAGCCACCGCACGCGCAGTCATTACAAACATCTACTCGTATTTAATATTTTTGTTAAAGCTATAGTTATTCAATTAAATTATTAAAGCTAATAATTGTTAATTTATATATAATTTTAGGATATTAGAAAGAAGACATAGTGACATTCCCCATTTAGAATGAATGAATGAATTGTAAAAGCTACAATATTTCTATGTTCTATGACTTTTGTTGACTTTTGTAACTAATGTTTACTTATATAACCGCTAATAATTGTTAACGTAATGATAATATTAGGAAATAAGAAAGAAGACATAGTGACATTCCCCATTTAGAATGGATGAATTGTATAAACTACAATATTTCTATGTTCTATGACTTCTGTTGACTTATGTAAATTATGTTGACTTATATAACCGCTAATAATTGTTAATTTGTCAATAATTTTGGAAATCAAGAAAGAAGACATAGTGACATTCCCCATTTAGAATGAATGAATTCTAAAAACTACAATATTTCTATGTTCTATGATTTTTGTTGACTTTTGTAACTTATGTCGACTTATATAACATATACATTCCCATTAAAAACGTATATCACTTATGTTGACTTAAATAACATAAACATTCCCCTTAAAATAGAATTAAATAACGAGATTTTGTGCAGAAGTTACTCTTTCTTGAGCGAACTCATGTAATCCTTTAAAGTTTCTTGTTCAACGACATTCAACAAATAATTCTTAAACGAACACAATTGATTATAGCTATGGAAAATAAAAATCAAATATTAAACAGAAGTTCATTTAAAACTACACTCGTACAATTCAACTCACATCGCTCGCAAACCTTCGCTATCGTATAATACCAAATCATCGATCAAAATATTTAAAGTCTTCAATGCAATTAGACGATTGTTGTCTTCAGAGATTAGAAAGACTTCCAGCGTCTTGCCGATCATCTGTAAAACCGTTAGCACAACATGTAACTTGAGTGCAATCGGATTTTCCAACTCGGCTTTGGTGTCAATAAAGGTCTTGTAAGCTTTAATAACTCTCTGCAGGTAGAAAAATGTGTTATTTATAAAATTGAGTCAATTTGCATGTAAGTTCATCCATACCCTTATCTTCAAAAATGCCAACGGAGGCTGACGATTATTCAAATTGAACACAACAACGGGAATGATGTAAGTGAAGTTCTTCAGTTTGTATTTACAAATGGTTAGCAATAACTCCGTCAGTTCGTCATTGAATTTGTGCGAACCCTGTGGATGAAGGACAAAATTGAATCAGTTGGAATAGGCAGGGAATAGGGAAGAATTCCTCTTACCAACTCGTAATAAATGCAAACTTTCCAAGCATTATTCGATGGCACATCTACGAAACGATGTAATTCGGTGTATTTTTTGATAATATGCTGTTGATATTCCAATGTTCGTAATGGATGATTCATCATTGATTCCTCGTTGTTTTGAGGTGGTACTGGCGATGATGTTTGCAATTTGGCATTAAATGTAAACAGGATAAGAAACTGCGTAATGATGCTGTATTTCTCAGCAGTCAATTCGATGTGGAAAATGTTTGAATTCTGATGAAATTGGCGGTAAATATCTACCAGAGTTGTGAAATACTGAAAAGGAATACACATCTTAAAGCAGAAAGGCTATAAACCTAAAGGGATGCCCCATATTTCGCTGTGCTTTGTTTAACCTTTCAACTCTTGTCTATACTTGCCATTTAATTATGGAACAATAGACGCATGCACAACTTTGGCAAATTGTCATATTTTTTTTTAACAAATTTTAGGTTAATTTGCGACAACTTTACGTGTGCTAAGTCCAATTTTCCACGGAGAGACTTATTAACGTTAATATTAGAGGCTGGCTAGGTTTATATATCAAGTCAGTTTGCATGCAGGATAGGTTAAAGTGCAGAAGGTGCCCTTCACTATCTTGTAAAGAAGATAGAAGGATGTGGCTCTGTGCGCTTTCATTGACATTGAGGGCGCCTTCGATAACACTGGCTACGGCTCGATAGCAAGAGCAATTAGTAGCATAGGTATTGAAGACTCGACCAACGAATGGATAAGGGACATGCTTGAAAATCGAGATATTGCTATTGTCTGTGTCTGTGACTGCAATTAAGGGATGTCCTCAAGGAGGAGTGCTTTCTCCCCTTCAATGGTCACTAGTCATTGACAATCTCCTAGTCGATCTTCACAGATCAGGCTTCATCGCCATTGGTTATACGGATGACTTGGCTATTCTTGTTAGTGGTAAACATGACCATTTCTAGTATTATGCAAGGTGCCTGACGAATGGTGCAGCAGAGAAGGACAGCATCAATTCTTGCAAAACCGTTCTAGCACCTTTTAAAAAAAGAGGACGTGTCAATCTGGAACCTATCATCAACAAAAGCACCACTTTACACTATTCATTCAAGTGATGTTTAACATCTTGGCAGTTTTTTTTTCTTCAAAAAAGTGGTTAAGTGGTTACAACCCTTATAATGCTGGACACAGCTTGGGCACTAAGTTTTTTAGTAAAGAGTGAGAAAGAGGAGATGTCAATGAGCATGCATTTTGAATAAATAGCTTGGTAACCTTGAACTAGAACAGTACAGAGAGCAAGAAACGCAAGTACAGGTGCGGAAGTTCTACCAAAGAGAACAGGGTATGACGCAATATACACCGCGTTGCACGTACTGCAAAGACAAAGAGGGTAATCTGATCGGCGATCTCAATGGCATATTAGAGCGATGGGAAGAGCACTTGCATGAGTTGCTAAATGGGCAGGTACCTGAGGAATTGGAGGCTCCACCAATGACCGAAGACCACACTATGCGGATGCCACCAAGCATAGACGAATCAAGCTGAGCGATAAATCGGCTCAAAAATAATAAGACCCCGGGATGAGATGATATCCCAGCAGAGCTGATTAAAACAGGAGGTTCCGCAATACACCAAGGAATTAATGAAATAATAGTGCAACTATGGGAGGAAGAAGCTATGCCAGACTACTAGCGAAGAGGCATTCTGTTCCCCATACTTAAGAAAGGAGATATCACAAAATGCATCAATTATCGTGGTATAACGTTGTTGAGTACCGCGTATAAGATTTTCTCCTCGATCCTTCAAGACAGTATAGCCCCATACGCTAAAGTCATCATTAGTCCATACCAGTGCGGCTTCATCCCAGGCACATCAACAACTGATCAGATTTACACCCCCTCAGGCAGGTGATGGAAAAATGTCTAGAGTTTCAAAACTCACTACATCATCTTTTTATTGACTTTAAAGCCGCATATGATAGCATAGCCAGAGTAGAACTTTATAAAGCCATGAGAGAATTCGGCATCGCAAATAAACTGACACGACTATGTAGGTTGACCATGACCAATGTTAATTTTAAGTCAATTGAAAATATCCCGATTACCGTCAAGCCAATTAAAAATCTATAACGGGCTCCGACAAGGGGATGCGTCCTCTTCAACATGGCGTTGGAGACTTCTGACGTAACGGCGAGAGGAACAATCCTCTACAAGTCCATTCAGATACTGGCTTACGCAGATGATATTGACATCGTTGGTAGAAAGCAAAGAGCTGTACAGGAAGTTTTCATCCAGATCGAGCGGACGGCACGAAATCTGGGGCTGCACATAAATGAGAGCAAAACAAAGTACATGGTGGCCACGTCTTCGAGCAGAAGATCCAACATTGGTCTCTCAATTAAAATAGTGGAGCGCGAATTTGAAGAAATGCAATCCTTTAACTATCTCGGGTCAACTGTGTAGTAGCCGATAACAGGAAGCAACCACAAATACGCGAACGGTTGCTTAAAGCCAACAAAGCCTACCGATAACAGGAAGCAACCACAAATACGCGAACGGTTGCTTAAAGCCAACAAAGCCTACTTTAGTCTGTCAAGACTTTTCAAATTCAGAAATCTAACCATAACATCCAACTTGCTGGTGTTTAAGACACTGGTGATACCAGTACTCACATATGGATCCGAGTCTTGGGTGCTTAGCAAAAAGCATATTCTGACATTTTAGCCGCGTTCGAGAGAAAAGTCTTACAGAGAATTGTTAGCCCCGTATGTGATTCCGGAGACTCTATAATGACGAGATGGACATCGTGAAGAGAATTAAGCGCAGTAGGCTCCGGCCGGCCGGACACATAGCTCGCATGAGCGAAGAGGATCCTGCTCGGAAAGTTATTTGCAGTAAGACTTATGGGACACGACAGCGAGGACGACCAAACCTACGCTTGAAAGATGGCGTTGACCAGGACGCTCAAAGCTTAGGGATATCAAACTGGATGACATTGGGTCGAAATCGGAAACGGTAGAGTGATTTTTTGCCGGAGGCCATGACCGGACCCCGGTTGTAAAGTCAAAAATGATGGCCTGCACCTCTATATGATCGCTTTAACCCAAAAACCGAATTCGAACGACCATCAGGTGCTACATGATTTTAGTTATTGAGCCCTAATCATGTGCTATTTTCATCGCAAAAGCATTTTCAGCGAATAACCACATTCTTGGCTCAACAGCTTTGTTATTAAGAGCAATTGCCGCATATCAGCAAGTTACCAACTCGAAGCCATTCAAGAAATGCCATTACACAGACAAAAATTGTCTGTTTGTTGCTGCTTTTATGCTTAAAGGGTCATTGGCCAGTACTTCTTCTTCAATGATGCAGTCACAGTCAATGAAGATCGCTACCGGAACATTTTGACGGACTATTTTTGGGATAAATTGTATCAGGTTGACTTGCGAGCATATGTGGTTAAAAAAAGACGGTGCCACGTCGTTGCCAAAACAATCAATGTATTAAAGTCGGAATTCGGCTATCATGTTACCACTCTAGAAATGGACCAATCAAGTCGTTCTTGTTATTTAACGTCTCCGGCTTTTTTCTTTCGAGCTTTGACTATGAAAATAATCCAAAGACTGTCGACGACTTCAGGACCAATATCACATTGCCGGCATATCGCCCCTTATATGGGAAAAAGTCGTAAAAAGTTGAGATTGAGTGTATCTTTCAATGATTTTCAGTACTGATGGTATTTTTGGATATTTGGAGCACCCTTAATGAAAACCCCATTTGATGTAATTTCTTATTTTTAAAAAAGTAAAACAAAAACAAAAAGAAGAAAACAAATCAAACCATATAAGCGCGACCAACATGCATTGCTTGAAGCTCCTGCTCGCTACACGCAAACATACCAAATATGAATAGCTGAAGAGCTTTTGCACGAGCGGTAATGAATTTCTTTTCATGTTTTGTATACTCTCTTTGTATGCACATAGTTTTTAGGCATTCGGTATAAGTTGCAATTGCATAAATATCTAAATGGATGATCGATAAGTAGATGAGTTAAGGCGACTGTTATCTTATATTGGATCGTTCTAGCAACAATTTCATTACCAAGAAATGAATTATCCTTTGCGGTAAAGTCCTGGATTTGAGAGGTCTTTATAAAACGTTTCTCCAAATCGATTAACAGTTCATTCATGAAATCAAGCACTGGATATGGCGACCTCATAACAATGGAAAGTTTCTTAACGGCGATTGTGAATCTTTTTATAGAATCCAAGTCCGTGTCCGTCGGCACAGCCTATGCAAAAAAAGAGGTTTTTTGAAATAATTGGATAATTGGAAATTTCTTATTGATACAAAAAACATAATCATTACAATTGGATCGTCGTTCAAAGGAAGCGATGTTGCCATCTCCCGATATTGCTGGTACACTTTATTTGCAAGAATTTCCAGCTTATGCCAATGCATTGATATTTCAAGGAAACGGCTAAACTCGATGAACATATTATTCATCAATGGGTATCCATCGTTTAAGTTTATTATACAGTCCAAAGTATAATCTTCAAAAATATCGATTATCTGAAAACAAAACGTATGTCAATGTATTAGCAGCATCATCGAAGGTAATAAGTAACATTTATAAACATAATAAAGGAACTTACGATGTCGACATGGCTATGATATCGGATATGATAAGGTAAGATTACTATAAATTAAGTACAAGCAAGACCAGACAACACAAAAACGCAAAAGAGACGCAGACTTTCGAAGTAGCCAATTGTATTAGAATGTGATGGGTGGGGTGGTACGCTCTGAAGTGGATAGATACCTTATGAAATGATTAGTCCGAGTAAATAAGTAAATAAGCATTTCAAAAAAAGACTGACACGAACACAACAAGACAGCAACGATAAACCAAAAACAGTCTACCTCCTTCCTTCCTTTAGTCCGCGGCTGAGCATAGGGCTTTTACAAATGACCACCAGCGAATTCGAGTTAACGTCTGAGCTTTCAAGAGACGTCACACTGTCTCCTGAGTTCTTACTGCCAATTCTATTGTCCTTTTCCACGCCCTACTAGGACGACCACTTCGGCGGCTTCCTTGTAAACTAATGCCCGCCAGCGAACTCGATTTAACGCCTGAGGTTTCAAGCGACGTCACACTGTCTTCTGAGTTCTTGCTTTCACTTCTATTGTCTTTTTCCACGCCCTACTAGGACGACCACCTCGGCGGCTTCCTTGTGAACAAATGCCCGCCAGTGAACTCGATTTACCGCCTGAGGTTTCAAGAGACGCCACTCTGTCCTCTGAGATCTTACATCCTCTTCTGTTGTCCTTTTTCACGTCCTACTAGGACGACCCTCTCGGCACCTTCCTTGTGGACTCCAGTCAAAGCGCTTGTCTTGTGAAATCGCTACTGGATTTCTCAAAATGTGGCCAATCCAGCTCCATATCCGTTGTCTGATAATGACCGCGATTGCTTCCTGCTGCATAATTCTCCACAAATATTGATTCGTGATTGTGTCCGGTCATCTTACTCTTAGTATCCGCCTTAAACACTTGTTGATGAAGACTTGGAGGCACGTCGCAATACCGTGAATTTCCAATTTTCGCCATACAGCCATACAAGAGTACTGAGAGAGTTAGATCTGAAGATCATTAGCTTCAAGTTCCGGGAGATTTGTGAGGATTGGATTTCTTTTTCGGGAGGAGTGTATTTGTCTGTGACTGCAGTTAAGGGATGTCCCCAAAGAGGTGTCTTTTCACCCCTTCTATGGCCGCTAGTCATTAGCAATCTTCTAGTCGATCTTCACGGATAGGGCTACATCGCCATTGGCTATGCCGATGACTTTGCAATTTTAATGAGCGGTAAGCAAATCACGACCATTAAAAATTTCATGCAAGGTGCATTACTACACGTCTTAGAATGGTACAGCAGAGAAGGACTTTCCATAAATCTTTGCAAAACCGTTTTAGTGGTCAATTTCGGACCTATCATCATCAAAGGCATCACGCTAGATTATTCCAGTTAGGTTAAATATCTCGGAGTTGTCCTTGATAAACGACTAAACTGGAATTCTCATATCAAGTCCGCCATCGAAGATGCCACTAGGGCCTTGTGGGCCAACGGCAGAGCTTGAGGTTCAAAACCGAAAATAATACATTGGATGTATACTATGATAGTGCGACCTATCATCACGTAGCGGCTAGCGTTTGCTAGCCAAAAGTTCTTAAAGGGACAACGGCAACTAAGCTTCAGAAGCTACAAAGAATTGCCGGTCTAGGTGCACACCTGACCTATGACAGCATTAGAAGCTGTTGTAGGGCTTTCACCCCTGCCAATCTTCATTAGGAGGACGGCGGCTAGATGCGCTATAAAGCTGCAACTAGAATAGGGGTACAAATCGGGTGACTATGTGGGACATCTGCAAGTTCTTGACTCAATTCCCGTAAGGTGATTGGAGCGTCCGGTTATAGTAATTATTGTTGTATACAAAAATGAATAAAAAGGCAATGGGAGCTGCCCGACTATGAGGAATGTCTATAATGGGGAATTTCTTTACTTTATTTATAAAATCAAATCACAATTCTTAACCGCTTACCATAGAAAACTGTGGCAACATCATCATCTGTTCTACAGTAAGAGCGTAGAATTTAAATAAAATTCCTCGCTCCAATTCGTGTTTTTCCAACTGAAATAATGTCGCTGGTAAATTGATTAATACATTTTGAATTGGCTCCCTGTAATGTTCTGGATAATGAAAAGAACGTAAAGAAAGTAAAAAAAAAAAACATATTTAGCTCTACAACTGGTGGGGTCCGGAAGAAAATCCCTTCACACACCTCGCTAGATCGAGTCAATCCGCGTTCGATTGGACTGAATGTCACTTCAATTAATTGAGAGACTTCTAATTTAAATTGTGCTACTGAAGTGAAGAGACTGTTCGATTGGTATTCTTTCCTTCAGATAAATGTCATTGTAACTCATCTGAAATAACTGCACGAGCAGAACACCCTTCAGTTGCCCAATTTCGCTCAATTTTTAACTGTAGTGAAGAGTTGTCAATCGAACAGTCTCTTCACTTCAGATACAGCTACTAATCCAGTTAATTCAGTGCAATCGAATGTGGCTTCAATGTCTTCCAGTTTGACGACAAGATAGACTTACCAATATCCGTTAACATTATGCCATAAACAGCAACGGCAAAATGTGCCGCAAATACATGGGGATATATTTTTTGTGTTTCCTTAACAATAATTTTTAAATAAATTTGTATCGATTGTATTAAAGGAAACACATTCCACAGCGCTCTGACATAGCAATTGAGTTTTTCGATATAACCCTAAGAGATAGATTTATAAAGAAGATTCCATTTTAAAGCAGCCCATGGCCAAAAAAATCTTACACAAGACGACATATAGTATTCCATGATATGTTTCAAAATAAACCTATCATCTTCCCTACGCTTCATTAGGCCAATGTAAACGGCACCGGCTCGAAGTCGAATTTCTTCATCGTTGTCAAGAACACGATCAAGTATTCTTTCTATAAAGATTCGTCCGAAACAGTCAATAACCGGTAAATGCCTAAAAATGATTTTAAATATTTCTGTTGTTTGTGTGTTTTGTTAGTATATATTGATATGACCTTTGTAATTCGTAAATTAAATTCAACGTTTCAATGATGAGTTTCTTTGGTCTGTAACGGTTAATGAAATCAAAGTAGACTCTTAGCATGTTCTCACTGATTAGGTAATTTGTTAGGATTAGGACTTCATTTGACGTCATTGTTTCATCTGTGACCATTGATGAAATGGTTTTTATTAGATGAAGGCGTGTGTGGATTGTTCCCTTTTGAATTGAAATTGCTGATTAAAAATCCTTTTGTTTTTATAAAAATAAACGTGTTTGTTACCTTTATGGAGAAAGCCAAAAAGAAAAAGTTTAGGGCATCTTCCGAAAAGTCAGTAAACAATTTAAAATCCCTTTCAAATAAAGTGGTAATTCCTTGAACAAGATCGAAGTAAGAACGTGACCTACAGAACAGTTAATAATACAAAAAAAAAGGCTTTCCATTAAAGAAATTTCAAGAATTATTGGTTAATGAGAAACTTACCTAAGTCCCATAACAACAATCAGGTAGAGACGATGACACATTTCGTCTAACAATGGGAATATTAGTCGGTGCTCCTTTCGTATTGCATGCAGTCCAGCAAGCAACGCGTAACCTATTAGCCAAAACAAAAGTCATATATCATACAATACATATCATTCATATATGGAAACTTACTTATCCTAGCAAATGGCTCCTTAAATTGTTCCGCCACTTGGACTATTCCCGCCATGTCATTGCATACTGCAACCCAAATCGAAATCAGCTCTATTAAATGTGGAAGCACATTCACAATGCCATCGTACAATTCTTGATATGTTTTTGAGTTTGCGTATTCGCATACACACTCTAAGAACAATTCAAATTTATGGAATTTTATTGAATTGTACTCGAATGTGTAGCTGCTAATGTGTTCTGGCCATTGAAATGTCATTAGATCGATTTCTGAAATATCAATTTGATAATCCAGGCCTATCATAAGCATGGCAACGTTTATGAACTCTACAGCCACTTGTGGCGCTAGCTCATCGGCGGAACACAGGCTGGCCATTTCAATTACAAACATTCTGGCAACTTCCTGCATAAATAAAAAGCCGCCGGTAATTTGATTATTTGGTTTAAGGTAAAAAGAATACTCACATGTGAAGGCATATTTTCAGTTAATAGTTTAGCGATATTCATTTTAAACTCAATTAATTTTTGGTAAAATTACGTGAACTTTCCAATAAGACAACCGAATAGAAACGTTAAAAACTTAACGAATGCCAATAAGTTCAAAAATCAAGGGAATTTTCAAATAACTGTAAATATATAAGACATTTTATTTTACGGCATCGCTCTTAACCGAGGAACAAGTTAAGGCCATGCCACACGACAAAAAATTCGGACTTCAACCAATCAACGTATTTGCAAATTATGCTCTAGTCGTATTTAGCTATAAAAAGCGTATTTTATTTTTGCCGAGGAATAAGGAATTCGAATATAAAAACTAGCAAAACAGCAGGTTTTCTTACTCCAAAGAAGGAATAAGATAGTGCCATGTTAGCTGTATTTTATTTGAATTCAAATTGGGAATTACAACAACAATTGCACTGTCGAATTCCTTCTTTGGAGTTTGAAAACAGACCGGTTTAGCTGGTTTTGCCTGGTTTTGACATTCGAATTCGGATTCAGATTCCAAATAAAATACAGCTGTTATTGTAATTCCTTATTCATCGGCAAATAATATACAGCTTTTATTCCTTTATTCCGTTATGCTTTATTTACAGATGCGTTCTTTCTCGGACAACTTGTCCGCGACAAAACAAAATATTGGTTAAAATATTGGTTTTTAGTACAAAACTCTGCCTAAATACCTTTGCTCAAGATTTTTTTTTTTAAATCAATTTGATTTGGTAACGTAAATGTGTTTGAAGAAATAAATATAATAATTATAAGTAACAACAAACAAATATTAATAAAACCGAGTTCTAGAAATTTCCCTCATTTGTCCGATTCAGACGTATAGTGAATTGTTGCGGAAAGATAAAAGAGAATAATTATTTAAAGCTTAATTTCATCAAAATAAATTAAAATTTGTGTATTAATCTTGAATACTTCAAACTTAAACATATTTGGTTTTGGTTGAAATTATCGCCAAAAACTTTTTCGTTGTCGCGGACATGTTGTCCGAGAAATAAAGAAACTTACGTTAACAAAAATGTTGGAAAAAATGACAACGATATAAGACGGATGGAAAGAAATGCAGATACAAATGAGAAAATTATGAGAAAGTTCGATTTATGTACTTTTTAAAGAGAGGAGAGAGAAGTAAAAAACTACACACCAAAATAAAAACCAACAAGCAAAATATAAATAATGAATTTTTTTCACAAAAATTATTAATATAAATTAAAATAAATAATAATTTTTTTTTTGTCAGAAAAATTATTAATTAGTTTTTGGCTTGAGAATGGTCATCAACACTGAAATATTGGCGTGGACCATTATCAAGGTAAAAAATAAATAATAACTTTTTTTTCAGAAAAATTAATAATTATTTTATGCGGATTGATTTTTTGGGTGTCAAGTGGTTTGTTTTTTCCTAAAAACCAATCTACGGTAGATCGGATTTCCTTTCTAACAGATCTTGATATTTTAGGAGATTTACCCCTCTTTTCATTAACTACAGCAACAAAAAGTGCAACAAAACAATGTAAACAAAAGATTCTTGGCTTTCGTGTTCGTTTATTCGAGAAAATAACTGAGCACTTGAGCAGATTTCTAATGTCGTGTTTAAAAAAAAAAAAATCTGGCGTAGATTGATATTTTAGCTGTCACGGTGTTCGCTTATTCAAAAAAAAAACTATCTACGGTAGATCGGATTTACCCTTGATCGTGAACAAAAAAATTACATTAGAGGGGAAATCCAATCTACCATAGAATGGTTTTTTACTGAAAACGAACAACATGACAGCTTGAAAAATCAATTTGCCTCTGATTGTTTTGACATTAACATTTGTATTCTATTCTGACGTTTGCATAAAAATGAAAAGTTTATTCGCGATTCGTGACGTACTAGTTATACATTTCTGTGCAAAAAATATTTTGTGAACATTTTAATTTATAAAGTTATAAGCGTACACATTAAAACCGAATTTATTATAAAATTAAAAATGCATTTCTAAAAGTCAAGTCAAAAGATCAAGTGACAACGTTCACCGCTTTATAATTTTTTTAGTGAAATTTGTTAACTCCCAGCCGCAAAATAAGTCAACGAAGAAGATTCTATACTTGTAATGCATTAATGTTAAAGGCAATTCTTGGCTCCGAGTCCACAGAATCCACTGAAGACAGTGGTAGTTGTGGTGGTAGTTGTGTGGGTGTGGTTAGAGGAGGTGGTGTGGGTATAGGTTGGGTATCGTGTGAAACTGAACGGTGTAACTGTGGTGCCACAGCTGCTGGTTCGGCTAAATGCCACAGTTCATCGTCTGACAGGTCATCCTCGGGAGGTCGGAAAAGTCGCAGTTCGAAAAGCGTTTGTTCCAGTTCTTCACGCAAAATGTCCCACTCCAGTTCAAGTTCAATAAAGGGACAACACCAAAAGTCCATCTCGCCGGGCAGTGTCAGTTGCAATGCTATTAATGTCGACTTTTCAACATACACTGCAACACATCAATGGACAAAGACGCTCGAGTGTGCTGAATTTGTAGGAGCTAAGTGAGTTAACTACTAATCCCTTTTGTGTGCTTTTTGTTAACTCTCTTTTTGTTGGTTTTTTTTTCCATTTCAGGCGAAGCAAACACACTGTAGTCGCTTACAAGGATGCAATGTTTGTTTTCGGCGGTGACAATGGCAAATCAATGCTCAACGATTTGATACGTTTTGGTGTAAAAGATAAGTCTTGGGGACGGGCGTGTGCAACCGGAACACCGCCAGCGCCAAGATATCATCACTCAGCAGTTGTCTATGGCAGCTCAATGTTCGTTTTTGGCGGATATACCGGCGATATTCATTCCAATTCGAATCTTACGAATAAGAATGATTTGTTTGAATACAAATTCCAGAGTGCAATGTGGGTAGAGTGGAAGTTTTCCGGAAGGTAAGAGTACAGAATTTTTTGCTAAGTTAATAATTTTAAAATCTGTGGTATTTCCTAGAATGCCCGTGCCACGATCTGCACATGCAGCTGCTGTTTATGATCATAAGATCTGGATTTACGCTGGCTATGATGGCAATGCCAGGCTTAACGATATGTGGACATTTAACTTAACTGTGAGTAGTATTGAATAAAATCTTCATCTTAAATCTTTTCACCTCTCGGCCGTCCGTCAACAAC
Organism: Nephrocerus scutellatus; assembly: GCA_947095585.1. Classification (NCBI taxonomy): domain Eukaryota; kingdom Metazoa; phylum Arthropoda; class Insecta; order Diptera; family Pipunculidae; genus Nephrocerus; species Nephrocerus scutellatus. Next base: position 114,487,223 of record OX352763.1, read on the forward strand.
GCCTACCACACCATCTTCTTCGTAGTTCTGCAACGTTTGATTTGACTCATTCCCAAAGAGCTTGCTTCCTCCTCTACTGCCCTGCGCCACGTTTGTCTAGGACGTCCCGCTATTTTGCCTGCCTGGGTGAGCGGATTCCATTGGATGGCATATTTCGCAATGGAGTTGCCGTCGCGCCGTAGTATGTGTCCAATCCACTGCCACTTTCTCCGTCGCACAATAATGTCTACATATAGGTTCTTTGCCCGTTCTCAGATAAAGTTCGTCGTTAGAGATACGATTGGGCCAAACGATTCTTAGACATTTTTTTACGAAAGTTTGCAGCATGCTTGTGATACTAGTGTCCATTTTCCAAGTGATTCCATGATTCTACGTTAGGGTCGCAACTTGGCTCTTAAGCTGAGAACATTGCGTTTCCACACTTTTGATAGCATTCCGAATGCAGCTTTTGCCTTCCCGATTTAGACCACACATCCTTAGTATAGAAAGTTGTCAACTTTTTCGACGACTGCCTGTCCAGCAATGTTGAGTTGGAAGTGCTCAGGGCTTTTGATTTGGCTGTGTTTACCTTAAGCCACACTTTGTACGCCTCAGCTTCTAGATTTTGGGCCATCAGATGAAATTCCACTATCCGGTGTGAAAGCACGCAAACATCGTCAGCATGGTCGGGGTGTTTTAAAGTAAATTGTCATAGTCCATCCTATTCGAATGCTGCACGGACTACATCGCACTGAAAGGACTCCAGTGTTTATCAAACACTGGACCAATGATCCACAAAGTCGTAGTGGCCCGTTCGATGGCGGACTTGATAGAAAATTCCAGTTTAGCCGTTTACCAAGGATGACACCGATATATTTAAAGCTCACTAGAATATTCTAACATGGTGCCTTTGATGATGATAGGTCCCAAATCGACCAGTCTTCTTTTCGTGAAAGGCACTAGAAAGGTTTTGCAAGGATTGGTGGATAGCCCTTCACTATTGCACCATTCTAAAACGTATAGTAAAGCATGACATGAATGACACTACTGATAGTCGTGCAGTGCTTACAACTAATAAAAATCGCCAAATTGTCCGGATAACCAATAACGATGTAGCCTGATCTGTGAAGATCGACTAGAAGATTGTCAATGACTAGTAACCATGGAAAGCACTCCTCCTTGTGGACATCTCTTAACTGCAGTCACAGACACTCCTCCCGAGAAGGAATAATATCTCGAATTCCAAGCATGGCACTTATCCAATGATTGGTCGAGTCTTTGATACACCAGCTGCTACTGATTGCCCTTGTAATAGAATCTTAGCAAGTGTTATCAAAAGCGCCCTCAATATCGAGAAAGGCACTCAAGGTCAGTTCCTTGGAACTAAAAGTTCCTTCTATGTTTTTAAGGGCACCTCTTCTGCTTTTGCCTTTCCTGTACACAAACTGACTTGAGTGCCGTGGGGTAGTCAATTCTAACCTGCCTCTAATATGAACATCAATAAGTCACTCCATGGTATTAAGGAGAGATGTGTTAGACTTATAAGTCTGTATGATCGCAGGCAGATCACTAGGCCTATTGCATGGTTTGGGGATAAATGTCACATTTACCGTATGTACCCCCAGTTGTAGCTGGCTCTAATAAAGCGATCATACTCTGTAGGATGAGATCGACGGCTTTCTAGAGAAGCGCTTGAACGATCAACGTAACGAACGTATGGTGCTCGAGTAGACGAACCTGGGAAATGAACCTGGAGTAGGGTTCTGATTGTATCCTCACTGTCCGTCGTGCTGGTGCCATCGCCATTTTTTAATAAACCTGCATAGTTTATCTGATCCTTATCTAATGCTTTTTGGATTCGTGCAGCTACTGGCATTTCGACAATGTTTTCGCAGCATTTCCGCCATCTGGCGCCTTCGTCCCAGCACTTCGTGCGTATAGCAGAGTTGAGTCCAGGCGGAATGTTGTCGCCGTCGCCGGGGAAATATGCTGAAGCACACACTATATTCTGTATTCCCCTCTCGGTCGGAACTTCAATCAACAGGGCCAGCAGGTCTTTCGTTATGAATTTTGGAATAGGAAGAAAGTTGATGTTCCTGCCGATCAAGCAGGCCCCCCTTGGCACTGGCTCATCAACTGGCATTTACAGATCAACTTACTTCTTCCATTCAGAGTTCGCATACTATCTACTAAGCACCCTCTTAGCCATGCATCCATCGGCGTATGCTGTTCCACCTTAGATTAGGAATACCTGAGGATAGGACTAGTCCGTTGCTTGAAACCCTCCTCCTTTACACGGGCTTGGGATCGGCATGCTACCCTTGTAGCAAGGCCGAGCTGGAAGTAGTAGTAACTAACAGAGCTGCAAGTTGTTCGACTGCAGTGGCTCTCTCGTTATTTATCGGACGAAAACCTATTGGGAGAGATGCTGCTGCTTTGTTAGTCGTTTACCATCCTCATTAAATATTGAAAGTAATGCGTTTGTTTATTTAATTAGAATGTAAAAGAAACTGTTAAAAGCAAATATACTTAACAACTTCATATATTTATTTAAAAAATAGGGAGAGAACCATCAATGGGAAGAGATCGAACAAAAAGGTGAACGTCCTCCGACCTGCTGTAACTTTCCAGTAGCAGTTGCACGTGATTGCATGTACGTATTTTCCGGACAGAGCGGTCTACTGATAACCAATTCCTTGTTTGAGTTTCACTTTAAGACAAAAACGTGAGTAATTTTAGTTTGTGGTGGTTTATTGTCATCCAATTTACATCATCTCTTCCCGGTTTTTGTTTTTTCTGTCTGCACAGTTGGCGTCGCATTTCCAACGAACATGTTTTGCGTGGTGCCGCTTCGGCGCCACCATCCCGTCGCTATGGTCACACCATGGTTCATCACGATCGTTTTCTGTACGTTTTTGGCGGATCGGCAGATTCGACATTACCTAACGATTTACACTGTTACGACTTGGATTCGCAGGTCTGGTCGGTTATTACGCCGGAAGCAAATTCCGATGTACCGTCCGGCCGTGTATTTCATGCGTCGGCTGTTATTGCCGATGCAATGTACATTTTCGGCGGAACGGTCGATAACAGTGTACGACGTGGTGACACCTATCGTTTTCAATTCTCCAGCTATCCAAAGTGTACGTTACGCGATGATTTCAGCAAATTCTTCAATGAGAAACAATTCTGTGATATTCAGTTTATTGTCGGACCGGAAGAGATAAAAATCTTAGCGCATATTGCATTTGTTGCGGCTCGCTCAAAGTATTTACGAAATAAAATCCTGGCGGCCCGCGATGCACGCAATCAACACTTGGAGAAGTTGTTGGGCACATTGGATGTGCTGCCGTTTAACGATCGACCAATGTTGGAAGTTCGTCTATTGTCTGCAATGCCAGAAGCTTTCGAGATCATTTTGAACTACATTTACACAGATCGCATTGACCTCAAGGAATCGTATACGAAGAATGTTGTTATCCTTATTACGGATATATACCAATTGGCTGGACTTTTCCTAATGCCACGGCTGGCTCAAGGATGCATTCAGTATTTGGACTTTAAGATTTCCAAGCAAAATGTTCTTGAGGCGTTGTACAATGCCGATCGGAATAGGTTGGTTGACTTTGCAATACCACAATGAATTGTATTCCTCAAATATGTGGTTTTTTTTTTCTTCATCCTGCCTTTAGCATTCAAATAATCAAAGATCACTGCATGCAATTTATAGTCAAAGATGAGAACTTCAACGATGTCGTTATGTCATCAGAGTTTACAGATTTGGATAAACCGCTGCTCGTCGAAATCATTCGCAAACGCCTGAATCCGAGTAAGACGAATTTCGATCCATGTTTTGAGAAAAACGCTGGTAAGTAATGAGTTTAAAGTGAATTTTGAGTATTAGCTTCATGGTTATTACTTTTGGGCACAGGTACCACCCTCGAAAGTGACATGGCTGTCTTCTTGGAGTCAAGCGGCAAGGACTTTTGCGACATTAATTTGGTACTGGAAGGTCAAGTGATTCCAGCACACAAATCGATTTTATCCGCACGATGTTCGTACTTTCAGGGAATGTTTCGATCGTTTATGCCGCCGGACAATACGGTGAATGTGAGTAGAATATGTTGAAGAGTTCGTTCTAACGGAGCTTGTTATTTTACTCAAGGCTTCGTCAAACAAAACGCGGTCGCTGTACTGTACAGCCTGCGATTCTGTTTGACGGAGCCTTAAAAAAAGATGTTTCTTTACAACGCCAACTTTTCCCACAGATTCAAATTGGTGAAATCTCTCCATCGCTGGAATCATTCAGTTCTTTGCTGCGCTACATTTACTATGGTGAGACGAAATTGCCGCCACAGGATGCCCTGTTTCTCTTCCAAGCACCCTGCTTCTATGGCCTGTCCAATAATCGGCTGACATCATTTTGCAAATACGCTCTCGAACACAATATCATCTACGAGAATGTCTTGCAAACACTAGAAGCATCGGATATCACGAAAATGTACGACATCAAGGATCATGCATTGAAGCTGATCGTGAAGGAGTTCCCAACAGTCGCACGGCTACCAAAAATTAGTTCGCTATCGCGTGAACTTTTGCTAGAAATTATCCGAGCGGTGGCAGATTCCCAGGGTGAATTCCTAACGATAAGCATTAATACAGATCTTTGAAAATGGGTCTTTCTACAGCCAGCGTTGACTATGCTTCTGGCATGGCTGCAGATTGGTAATTCTGATTGCTAACGATGAACGATGTTGGGAGCTGGGAATACGAAACTTTGAAATTTCAATTTTTGTCCATTTTATTTTCTATTCTCGTTTTCTCTGTTTCTATTCTATATTTGTCTACCTTTTCTTCTTCTCTCTTCTCAATTTCTTAATGCTTTGTTTTTTTCCCAATCCTTTACGCTTCTGAGAATACTCCGTCATGTTGCCAAAAAGGATGTTATCTTACAAATACTCTTACATATAAATTAGCTCAACAAACTGCGTTATAATAACATTATTGTGATATTTTGAGAATAATGTTTATTCTTATTCTCTTTCTTCATTCGTTTTGCTTTTAGTTATGTTTTTGAAGAAGTTATGACATCGACACGAAACGAGCATTAAAAGCAAACGAAGTATTTCTTTAATTAAAACCACAACGGAAAACTTTTACGAATTATAATTACTTAAATTATGGTACTTTATGGTAATTTATTACTATTGTTAATTATTTTGCATAAAATATATGAAGATGTTGCATTAGAGATTGATGATGATGATGAAAGTAGCACTGCGACTGAAATGTATGTTTGTTTATGAAAATTGCGTCGATATAAGTGCGCTTCCCCCTGACTTGTGCTATGGATACAGTACATATCCGTACCTATAACACTCCTTCCATACCAATGGCTGTTATGAACTTAATGATATGGTGTGGGTTCAGTGAATGCCGTGCAGACTCCTAGTTCCCGTGAGTTTCCATGTGGTCTCTCCTACACATTCGTTGAGAAGGTGTCGCAGGGCTTCCTCCGCTTCCCCACAAAGCCTGCAGCTGCCATCCTCTTCTAATTTTAATTTCTTTATGTGCCCCTTTAGTCCACAATGCCCTGTTAGGAAAGCCGACTTGTAAATGACTATCACATTACTTCTACTAAGTCGCAATATCGAGCGAGTTCCCCATCATTTCCTTCGCTTGTCGTAAGCCTGGGAGATTTTCCCATCATACGGAAGCAGCTGCTTAACTTCAGAGTACTTTGTTCTTGGTCCATGGATTCCTACACCCCTGCCTTCTGCTTTCTTGTTGCTCATTTTGACTTCAAAGTTGTTCTTGAACTCAAGCTTTTGCACGGAATCTGTTTGGCTTAGTTTCCTTGGATTTGGTCTCTACCACTATATGTAGTGGGAGTATCCCAAGAATTGCCTCCATACCCGCCGTAGGCCAGGTTCTCATGGCTCCTGTAATTAAATACAGGACAGCATCTGCACTTTTCCAATTCCCTTCTCGTGGAGCTTAGCTTGGTTCTATTCTCCCATGCACATGCTCCTCACAAGGCGAATGCTATTCCTCCTTGTGGGCATCCTCTTGTTGTGCTCAAAATATTGGTTCTATCACCAAACATGGTTTCAGCTGTTCCGATGCCCAGTATCTCGCACATTAATTTAGTGATTGTGCTGTCTACTTTTTCTATATTCAGAGCATTTCTTATCGCCTCATAAGATGCCTTGTCGAATGCTCCTTCGATATCTATAAAAGGGCATAGCGCGATTTCCATACTGGTAACGGACCCCTCTACACTTTCCGTTAGCTCCCACAGTCCGTAGATCCGATCGCTCTGTGCGCATGTTGTCTGAAGTGTAGTGTTTCTCTTCCCAGTACTTCCGACCTTAACATTTTCGATAGTCTTTAAGATGAACGAAGTTATGCTAATTGGTCTACAGGACTTGGAATGTGTGGGATCTTTCTTCCCTGCCTTCGGTATGAATACCACCTTTGCCCTTCTCTAGCTTCTCGCGAGACCGCTTCTAAATATTCTTGAGAGGTGTGGAAGGAGATTTTTTAATCCAGCTTGCATGACTGCAGTGATTTCCCCGTCCACACCTGCCAATTTGTGGGGCTGGAAGCTTTTTACTGCCCATCGGATGCTTTGTTCAGTACAGACCTCCGAGGCTTTCTTCCATTCATTCTGTGCTGGTTCTTACCCATCTCGGGCTCGTTTCTGGGCACTGCGCTTCCCAGGAAGTGTGTTCCCAGGAGGAGCTCTGCTTCTAATTTCCTGTGAACTACCCGTTCTGGTCTATCAATGATGTCTTAATACTCTTAGCATCTTTTGCCATTGCTTTGTACAGTCTGGCAGACCTTCCTTGTTACGGATTTACGGAAGTTTCTGCGTTTGCCTCTTCTCATTTCTGTATTATATGTTGTGAGAGCCTCTCTGTATTGCTGCCAAATGCCCCTCCTCTTGGAGCTTCATAAGGAGTGCTCACCGTTTCACGCCCTATTCATCTCACTTACTACACATTCCAGCTCTTTTGACCACTCTTTCAACTGAAACGTGTTCTACGTTGCATCTCAAAATGGCTTTGAAAACTTCCCAATTCGTCCTTCTAGGAGTTCTAATCGTGTCCTCCTCTACAAGTCCTCCCAATTCAAATAGGATTGTCCTATGTTTCGATAGAGTTGGCTTGGAGGAGACCCTCCACCTATTGAGTACTCGACTCTCTGTCGGAGTACCGAAGGTGATGTTTAGTACCTCTTCCCTAACCCTAGTTGCAAAAGTTGGTATCCTGACTACATTATATACATCTAGGTTTTCCTTCACCAAAAACTCTACTCCTCTTATTTGTATCGGTACTCGGTACACTCGGTACCCCACTCTTCGTTGTGTACATTGGCATCACATCCAATCAGTAGTGGTTTACTGTGCCTACGGCAATGGTCGACAAGTTTTTGCATCGATTTTTTCGATTTTACTTTTAAGCTATGACGATGTTTTCGACTTTCAATTTAGAGAAAATCAACAGAAATACTTCTCCGGTTTTGGGTTTTAAATTGCAGTGCTTTGGTGTTTTAGGAAGGACTCTATGCCACGACAAATCGTGGTGTGGAAAAGCAAACAATGCGCTTAGAAATCTCACGTATTTATTATAAATAATACTCTTCATTGAATAATAGAACTTCATTACAAAAGTTATTGCTGTCCAAAACAATCAAAAGAAGATATGTGGAATGGTCCTACCAATCCATATCTTCTTCTACTGGTTGTTCCTGCCAATTCGTTTCCAACTTCAGTAAATCCATTGATTTCTCCAACAGGTCGCATTGCATTTCCAGATCTTTACGTTGTCGCTCTTGATCCTTTATACATCCCTTGAAATTTTGAAGCCCTGAACTGTGATTCGATATGTCGTTGATTGTCTCGAGCAGCTCGTAGAGTTGTGGTGAATCTTTATCAACTTCTGGTTTAGCGTCGTCGAGCATCTCGCACAATTCACACAATTGGTTACAGATAAGGGAGAGTTGTTTGTTTACCATATGAGACTATAAAGAAAATGCATTCAAGTATAAAATATGTGCAGTTGTAACAAGAGCCCAAGCTCCTGCGAAACTAACCCAATCATGGAGGTCCTCCAAAGCCATGGATCCAATGTTTGTTGTATCCATTGTTGTAAGTATGTTTTTTTTACTTTCTTTATTTCTAATTTAAATTATTTGTTTGGAAATGATATTAAAAAATGAAAATACATTAAATTAGGCAAACAACTAGGTTTCAACTTTGAATTCTTTTTTATTTGAATAGTTTATGGCACTGACAGTGTTTTTGTATTAAAAATAGTTCTGTTTGTTTGATTCCATGACATTTTCTAGAAAAACGTTTGTGTTTTGTTAAAAAAAGGCCCAGAGGATTGAAGTGTATGTTTAGTAAGTTGGTTACTTGATTAGTTGTTCTTTTGGTTGAAAAGTAATTTTCTCGTTCGGCCAACTTGTAGGCTTAAACTATAAATAAATTGATTTTTCTCATGTTGAACCAACACGATCACCGTATTACACATTGCTGTCACACCGCCATACAATTCTATTTACATTCTAAGAAATATTTCATGGCTTGTGAATTATGGTGGACAAAATTTTCATTGTTGGGTGATGATGATTTGATGAGTCAAATATCAGAACCATTGTCTGATTGTCCATTGTCTGAGACGCGCTAAAATAAAAAACAATTTTTGTAATTTTTAAGAATAGAGTTTCACGAATCCTAGTAGATGAACTTTAGAGCGAATAAATTAGGGAAATTGACAATTCAATTTTTAAGCAATTTTCTCAAATTCAAATGTCATGCATATTTTGTGTTAATTTTATATTAATATTTTTCTTATGTTTTCATTTATTTCATCAAAAGGGGAAGCTAATAAAGGATAGTTAATAAAGGAATTTTTGCAGTTGAAAAAACCTAAATATTTAACAGAATATTCAGCTGTTTTGACGTGACATCGTCTCATGTTCCGTTCCAAATATTGAATGTTAAATGTCTCACTGTTAGGTCTTAGTTAAGTCACACTTTTATGTCAATATTTTATGTGCTCGTTTCCTATAGTTCCAATAATTATGAGGTGTCACATGATTTTGACGGAAATCTGACAACCGGAAGTGACAGTTTTTTAATTTTTTGCAAGTAACACAAAAAGTATGGCACTTTCTGTCGGTTTATATGTCATTCTGTCACGCTTTTTTCATTATAGTGCTGTGAATTGACGGTCTTGTAGGATTTTTGGTGGAAGACTTTTCGGAGACGGGTCTTGATGGGTTTTCTTATGGGGTCTTGAGGGAAGTGTTTTGCGGGTCAGGGGGTGTTTAGGTGGTCCTGAAGGGATCTTAAGGTGGTTTTAACAGGGTCTTAAGTTGGATCTTGAGGGGGATTTAAGGCGGTCTTGAGGGCGTCTTGAGATAGTCTTAAGGGGGTGTTGAGTGGTGTCTTGAGAGGGATCTTGAGTGTGGTCTTGAGGCGGGTCTTAAATGGGTCTTAAATGGGTCTTGATGGGGTCTTAAGGGGCCTTGCGGTGTCTTGAAGGAGTTTTGAACGGGTCTTTAGTTGGGTCCTTAGGAGATTTTAAGGAGCCTTGGGAGGAGTCTTGAGGGGTTCTTAAGGGGCTCTTGGGTTGGTCCTGAGGAAACTTTGAGGGGGCATTGAGGTTATTTCAAGGGGGGTTTTGAGTGGGGTTTTAAGGGAGTCCTAAGAGAGGTTTTAGAGGGTCTTCAGGAGGTCGCTTGGTGGGTTTAAAGGAGGGTCTTAAGTTGGTTTTGAAGGGGAGAGTTTTAAGTTTCTTTAGTAGGGTTTTGAAGTAGGGTTTTTAAGGGTGTTTTAAGAGGATCTTCAGTGGGGTCTTAAGGCTGTCTTAAGAGGGTCTTGAGAGGGTTTTGAGAGGATCTTTAGTGGACTCTTGAAGGGGTTTGAGGACGCCTTGCTTGCAGTGTGACCCTTCTCTTCAATTTAAAATTTCGCCATTTTTAATTGTGTTGACCTTGAAAATAGCTTCAAATAATCCTACAACATTTTCATTTGAGCTCGGCTCACATTTATTGTATCAATGTTTGAATCCCGTATACGTGTACAAGCAAATTATTACATTGTAGCATTATAGTTATTTGTCGTGGAATTGACTCGTTACTTCTTCTAATGAAACGGATAAGCGAATGAAAGGAACTCAAGTAATTACATTTCAAAATTTCACCAACTCGATTTCATGGCCTTTCATAATGTGCGAAGAACAGCACAAAAGAAAATACCGCGTTTTCACTGAAATCGAAAACATAATGTAGATCACGTCTCACTGCAGTGCAGCATACAAATAAAAAAATTCCAGTGAAATTATTTTCATCTTGCGGATCCCAACAGAGGCAAATGTTACAGCAGTGGCCTTGTCCCATTTAAAGAAAATCATCAATCAAATCATAAAGAAAAATCAATCATCATACTGCCAGTAATCAGTATCCTCGCGTCATCTTATTAATGCCTCTTTCGATTAGAAGTGGAGAGATTGTCCGATTGACAACTATTCATTCCAGTAAAAAATTGGTGGAAATTGGGCAACTGAAATAAGTAAAGAGGTATTCTTCTGCTCGTGTAGTTACTTCAGATGAGTAACACTGACATTTATCTGAAGTGTTCGATTGGTACAGTCACTTCACTTCATTATCTGACATTAAGTTGAGACGTGCTCAATTAACGGAAGTAAATAGTTGTACTTTTCAGGCCAATCGAACGCGGCTGTGCGTCTTTGTGCGCCTGTCTGTCTGTGATTGAGTTTTTCCTTAAGTTGTACCGTCCTCCTAGTACTGTTAATTAAAAGGACATTTCTTAAATTTAATTGACGATTTCCTAACTTTTCATCCAACTACTGAATGCTGCACACTTTATTGTTTCGTGTGAAATGAGAACTTTAAAACAACAAGCTAAAGTTCTTCCTTATAAAGATGAGTTAGCACTTTAAGAAGATTGATATTATCCATGCTAAAAATTATACCTTATTCCAGTTATGACATGAGTGGAACAGAAATGTCATTTTATTTCTCAAAGATATGGAATATAATGTACCTATAAGGCGTCACAGAAATTCCAATCCAAATCCCAAAGCACAATAGTGGAGTAATTTATACTAATTGGAAGCACTATGGTCGTAAACAATAACTAGCAACTGATTTCCCCATGGGATAGTTAGGTATGTCTCAAGTGAAGTTATCTCTGTCTTTCCGTCCAACAGTGTGCATTGTTAATTAACGCTGTTTGTGTATGCTTGTCGTTTGTGCCCCCCAGTCCCAATAAATGCAATTGAACAATTCGACTTTGCATTGATACCGACCATCATCTAATGACATACTCGCAGAGAGAGTGTCACAAGATATAGGAACAGACGGATGTTTTCTCTGATTTGCTTATTGTTTTAAGCGAAAGGCTATACTTCCAGTTATTGTCCATAAGTGAAGATCCTTTCGTACGTACACTCCTGACAAAAATAAAAACATTTTTCCTTTCCGAAGCAAAATTAGAATAAATACAAAGAGTTCCAGGGAATGCATTGTGTTTATTAATGAGGGAAAAATCGTAGGAATGAGGAATCCTTTGTTGTTGTCCAATCATCTTAAAGGCTACGCTTCATTATTGTTTGTTGCCGAATGTGACTATAAATACAGTACGGACGTGTTCTATAACTTTGCTTTTTCACAATTCATTCACAATCATTATCGTTTTCCAATAATTTTTCGAGCACAAGATTCCTTATTAAATTTCCGACACAATCACAAATATGTATAGGAATGCAGAAATTTGATCCAGCGCATTAAGAGTCTCAGAGGAGAATATATCAATGATATCCTTTGTTTAGCGACGGAAATCATGATAGGAGACCGGTGCAAATTAGCGAACTAAAAGTGATCAAGTAAATGTCCTAATTAACTTCGTTTTCGGGTACAAGCTTTCATGTATACATCGACACACGCGTGTGTGACGCCCGTATAATCGCCATATTATCTGTTTTTGAGGTCGGCCTATTTCACAGTTAGTCCACTATTCCATGCATCAGACGCGTTACACGACTCGCGACACACGCGTGCTCTCAGAAATGGCCTATGATACTTAACTTCTCACAAAATTTTAGCGATCTAGTTTGTGTGAAAGATGGTAAAAAAGGGACTTAAAAAACCCCACTTTTACAGGCATTACACCAAAAATCAAATGCGACTCCAATGACAATGACACTGAAATGGTCGATGACACTTTTGAGCTCCCGTGAAAGGTGGTTAAAACAAGACAGACAAAGTCAAGTTAAATAAAAGAATTTAAAAAAGGAGCACACTAAACGGAGTAATGCACTAGTCTGGGTTTTACTGTACGCCGTAAAAGATTATTTATGGTCATGAAAGACTAATCAAATACCATACGCAACCTGTACTGACAAAGAAGTAAATGTAAAAAAAACTTCGTTTTCGGGTACAAACTTCTATGTATACATCATGCCACACAGTCCTTTATTATAATCGCCAAAATATCTGTTTTTGAGGTCGGGCCTATTTCAAAGTATTTTCTTTTATTCACGAATCACACGCGCCACACGCGACCCCCGACACGCGGGATATCAAAATTGGCCCCTGACATTGAGCTGCTCACAAAATTTCAGTGATCTAGGTAATGCGAAAGGTGATTAAAAACGACATCAAAAAACGAGTTTTTTAACCATCACACACATGCGAAACGCGACACGCGTCAAACGCGGAATATAAAAAATTTGGGACTTTGACACTCACAAAATTTCAACTCTCTAGGTCGTGTGGAAAGTGGTTAAAAAGGAGGTCGAAAAAAAATGTTCAACCCATCGAACGCGCCACACACGACACACGTCGTGTGCCGACACGAGCAATATAAAAATGCTATTTTGGACTTAGACATTCACAACATTTCAGCTCTCTAAGTAAAGGAACTCAAAGTAGTCAAAAATACAGACAACAAGGGTTCAAGTCAAGTTAAATAAAAGTTTTTTTTTGAAAAAAAACGGACAAACGGTATTTTAAAATCGTTATGTATTGTTTGTTGTGAAGAAAGTCAACAAATTTTTACAAATCTTTACTTATTTATATTTTACTAGCTGAAATTCTGAACAAAAAACTGTAGCCTATAAGCTCCGGGTCAGAAAACACTGTACAATGATGAAAATCTGATCAAAAGCGGTCCAGTAGTTTTCAATATTAGACAAAAAAATGACAGGCGTTACCCGGCTGCACCCAACCCCATTGGCCCAACTACACTGACCACTCACACCACCCGCTAGCCCCATACTAATCTACCCCCACCCCACACTGACCACCACCACAACTAAATGCCTGACCAAAATCTGTAATCTGCCTATAACCAAGATTCCCAAGATTAGCGTAGCCAATTGAAGTGCAAACTTACCACTTTATAGCTGAAATATCTTTCATTGCCCTGCTTTTTGCACTTATCTACCACCTCTCATAAAATAACTGTAGCTTATAACCTCCGGGTCAAAAAACTCTCTAAATGGTTAATGCCATTCCGCCAACACCGCCCCGCAAACAACACACCAACGGACACCATCCACTACACTGACCCCAACCACTCAGCCCCAAAGGTCCCCACCCACCACTGACCAAAAAACTATAGCCTATAACCTCCGGGGTTGGGCGCCGTGGCTCAGTGGATGAGTGCATGGACTTCTGAGCAGGAGGTTTGGGGTACCAATCCCAGTAACACCAAATTTCAGGGCCCCACCACTCGCGAATGTGCAACTTGTCACGGAAAGCTTCGCAATTCGCCGTTCGGATACGACATTAAATTGTAGGTCCCTTTCCATGTGTGTACAAAAATTTACCTGCACAACACCAATGGTCGCGAGAAGCAACACAACCAAAACCTTCTCTACAGAAAGCCCAACTGTTCTGATGATACACAGATCCATGCTTAGAAAAATCCCAAATGTTTATGTATTGATGCATCTAAAAGTTGTCCAGTATAAAATTGTAAACTGTTGTTACTTTTGCTTATGATTAATAAAAATACAAAATTATAAATTAATAAACTTTGTTGTGTTTTATTTGCAAAATCCTTCACAAACTCGAATGCCTAAATTCCTAACAGTAGTATAGATATAGAAGTATAGATTATAAATTGGGGGACTTAAACTCTTTCTGTTACGAATGTTAAGAAAAGAGCATAACACCGCGCAGTAACACAGTACACAGAACATCATTTCTTTTGAACTTAACATTATGTTAAATTGCAGTAACTGTCTAAGAAGTTGAATACTTTTACTCTCTTCACTTTTCGCAACATCAGTTAGTTAGTTAGTTACACAAATCGTCCACCTGTTTACCTTCACGGTATGGCTGCGTTTTCGTTTGATTTCGAATGCTTTGAGCTTTGCTGCGGTGATGACGTTCGTGGTAGCAGAGCTCAATCAAAATGCTAAACGTATTCTAAATATTTTAATTCAATTTGCTAGCCGAGCGTAGTAATAAATAAAGTGATTAAGTGCATAAAGTGTTCGATATAAACAAATATGTATTCGCGCCGGTTTTGTTTCACCCTGCTTTTGCTTCGTCGGTTGTCATCCAGAAAACATAACAAGTGCATACAAAATCTGATATTCGTCATGTTACGGAATGTGTAGGAAATTGCTTTACGGTTTTTTTTGTTTGCTTTGATCACGCGTGTAATTTTTGTGCTTTGTTAGGTTTGCTTTTCCATAACAACGCTTGTCTGATTGCAGACTTTAGAAAAAGCAACAGTCAAAACCCCAACATTACTTCGCTATCTCCTCCATGCTCCATGTGAAGTGAATAACTTGATGCCGAATCAGTTATAGTTATACTCTGCAAATTTATTATTATCAGGTAAGTTTGATCTTCATTCTTCACTACCATTGGCCATTTAATAGCTGCGTTCGAATAGCGATAAGAGTACAACTCTACATTTTAGTTAAATGAACTACTCTTCACATAAATTAAGCTACTGATTTGAAGATAAGAGACTGTTCGATTAGTATTTGTTAAATGTCAAAATTCATTGTACATCTACAGTGTGTTTGCTCATCACATAAAATCTGCGACACGCCGATTTGAACATATCCGTTTGTCAATCGACTTTTCCATCATATTTTTACATGCGTGGCATACACCATTTCATCATGTAATTTTATTGTAAATGGGACTTTACATTATCAGTAATTTGCCATATTTCTGTATAAGTCTATGAAATCCACCTAAAAATTTCGATTACCACTTCTGATAAGGGACATTTTGTTCGAACGTAAAAATTAATTTTAGGTCAAATAATGGGGCTGTCAAAAAATTACTCGGTGTTTTTTTTATTCAACCGGGGTAATTTTACTCTGTACTCTGTGCTTTTTTTTATTGTGAACCAAGCACGATACAGTGTATACACAGTTTGCTATTTTTTATTCTGAAATAAATATCAGCGTAAGGCAGAGTACGAGCGAGTAAAGTTACCCAGTGTACACACCGAAAATTTTTACGCCATTCAAATTTTGTTCGGTGTACTCCGGGTAACTTACTCGCTCGGGTTGAATAAAAAAAAACAGCCTAAAGCCTGAGCGTTTTAATTGTGTGTCATACGGTATAATGGCATTTTTTGATTTTTGACATATATGCATGTTGTACCATCTTACTTTGATATCCACATACTTTTCGATATATCATATATTTGGGGTGACAAGCAAGTTTGCCTGTGGATAATTGACTTCACACAATAAATACAACTCTCATCATCGCAATCGTATCGTATTCATTTTGTGTAGTTTACCATTTCTAGTAAATCCGGGAATAATTGCTAACAGGTCATTTATAGCTGTTTCGATTTGCAGGGGGGAGTTAAGATTTCTCTATCGCGGTTTTGGTTTGACGTTCTATTTGCAAACTGTACCCGGGGTATAGCTTGATTTTGCGTTTTATTTGGAACGTTTTGTAACCGAGACAGTAACTTTACTACCCGTCGTCAATCGACGGGTAAGGTTTTGTTTACTGAGCAAGATGGCAGAGAGAGCGCAAGCAGACTAATTTCTCGTTATGTTGTTCTTGACAAATTTTGTTTTGGTTTGGCGTTCTATTTACAAAGCGTTAACCACAAAAACAACGAGAACCCAGTCATTTTGACAGCTTAACCGTGGGTATTGTTTCGGGTATTGTTTAAGATAATCGAAAGAGGCATTAGTAGAATTAATTTCTAAGAGAAGACGTAATTGATTTTCAGGATATGTCAAGTGACAAAAACAGACAAAAATAAAGACAGATTATTTTATGTTGCAGTCGAATTGACCAAAGATTGAGCTCTGTGATCGATTCGAATTCAACATTACTGTGACATCTATAAAGTATAAATGTCAAGTTCTTTCGAGCAATTTTTTTTATGTAAATACATGTATCACTTTTTCCTGAATTAATTAAATTAATTAAAATTAAAATTTATCGGAGATAGACATGTGTGCAAAGTTTGAATAAAATCGGGTTACTTTTTAAATTTGAGAGCCCGAGGCCCGATGCTTGACGAGCTTAGAATTAATGCTTCTCGCAATAATGGCTTTAATAGCAGATTGGCTGTCTACACATATGCCAACCTTGCCCACCATTGCGGTATTGTGAGATAGGGCCATGCAAGCCTCTCTTATCGCTAAGATCACCGCCTGAAAGCTATTAGCAGAGTCAGATAGCTTGTAGGACCTTGAAAGGTTAGGGTTTTCAGAGTAAACTCCAGCACCGAGTCCATTACTCATCTCCGATCTATCGTTGAATAGAGTTACGTCCAAATTTCTCGAGTTGGAAACTATACGGCAAAGCTAGGATTGAAGTGAAGTTTAGGAGTGCAGTAGTCGGTTGGAGATGGTATCAACTCCTTTGGTAATAACTGCAGTATATTGCAGTGGCCTTAAGGTTTGTTAGCAAACTACCCAGATTCTCTGAGCTGGACAGCGCTGCGCGCCGCACCGTATTTAATAAATAGGTCTGGCATTGTACTTTTTATTAATCGCCGGCCACGAGACCAGCGCGCCATAGGTAAGAATAGGACGCACCACTGCTGAGTACAGCCACAGAGCCATCCTCGGCTACAGTCCCCATTTCTTGTCAATGGTTTTGCTGCTAGCATATAGGGCAATGCATGCTTTCTTAGCCCTAAATTCTGTATCCGACTTCCAGCTGAGTTTCCTTTGTAGGATTACGCCAAGATATTTTGGCAAAGTCCGGTATTTTGGACTTAGCGGTTAAAAGTACTATTTCAGTTTTGCAAGGCCACAACCGGTAGCCCAGAAGTTAACCTTTCCTAGAGCCCTTTCCATGACTTCACTAATCACTGAAAGGTACTGTGGTACAAGTATCATCACGTCGTCTGCATCCGCAACAACCTTCGTCCTCTCCATCTCTAGTGGGGAGTGCCCCTGTCGACTGATTTAGTAATACTGCTACTGCCTAGATTGCCATGGATCACCCTGCTACCTAGCATGGAAATGAACCACCGTATTAGGAGTTGCTCTACCCCTAACTAAGTGAGAGCCTCCAGAATGGCATCAATGTGGACATTGTTTAAGAAGCCTTCTATATCGAAAAGGTGGCAATGGTGTATTGTTTGAAATAAAGGGAATGTTCAATTGTGCGTACTACCTCGTGGAGGGCTGTCTCTGTGGACCTGCCTATAAGGTAAGCATGCTGGTATTTTGAAACGACCGTATGTATCTTCGAAGATTTGCAGAAGGAACGACGATATCTTTCGCCGATTCATGACCTCTTCTGCCCGCTTTGGGGATGAAGACAACTCATACTCTTCTGCAACTGCAGGGAACATAGCTTAGTTGTAGGCAACTTCTGAAAATATTCACTAACTAAGGGGCCGAAACCTATAGACTTCTGAAGCATGATACGAAGAATGCCATCAAGGCCAGGTTAATTATACGCAGAAAAACTGCGAATGGGCCAGGAAACGCTTTCGTGGGTTATAATGTTATCCACTTCGCATGGTATCACTTCCTGTCTTTCTGGAGCACTCAGCCAGTGAGCTGAGCTGAGTCATTACATGCGGGAAAGTGGGTATTTACTAAATTTCCAAAGCTTCAGCTGTTGATTCGGACCAACTGCCATCCGGTCTTCTTATAACGTTCGGACAAGAGTTGTCTTTGAACAGAATCTTACATATTCTGGCCGATTCCTTTGTGGAGTAGCTCTTATCACTACCTGGGGCAATTAAAAAGAGTGTAGGTGAAAGAATGCAACCTTGTCGTACTCCCTTGTTGATATTGAATTAAGAACTGTATTTGCCTTTGAATCATTTACGACGCGTCTGTAAATGGGGACAACCGTTAATCGTGCGTTATATTTTGCATTGGCGTCCCACCTAAAATAGTCAGCAAAATATATGTCTACTTGAGAAATTTGTTCTTTGTTTCCATTCCTTGTACGAAAAACAACACAACAATACAGAACATCGATAGGGTAAAGTCAACATTGCCCGTCGATCGCCGAAGGGAAGCAAAGTTACAGTTTCGGTTGGTATAAGAAGTCGTTAGAAAAGTCATTCAATTCATCTTTCAGAGAGGGGAGGAAAATATAGCAACAAAGAAAATCAATTTTCTTCATCACCCAAAAACCAAATTTGAAATTCCATGGAAACAACAGATCCTATCTATTTGCGATAGCGAAAAAGGTACATCAATTTCCGTCGGATGTATCACTTAAGTATCTATTTTATTGATTGTTTTTTCCTTGATATTGCTGACAACCGACTTTAAAGTCTAATTAAGTGAATTGAATAAAAAAAGGTGATACATAAACGAAAAAAAAGAAAGTATTTATCTAATGAGCTTCTAAAGTTAAAGCCAGCATTTTACTTAAATGCTATTTTGCTATAAACAATGGGTTGAGGTTGAGAGGAAGGAGGCGTATCGCATGCACAATCTAAGCATTAAAAAATCATCAGTGACCCTCATCCAACCGTAGTGATACTATTAAAGTGAAATGGGGGAAGAGATATTAGAGAATGACTTAGAGTTTGTGACATAATTGTAGCGATATCTTCTGCCTTTATGTTGCAAAAGTATTCACATTTTCTTTTCTTTACAAAGTGTGCAGGTACAATACATAGCCGACGGCAAGTTTTTGACCTGACGAAGCAAAAGCACTCCCAAACAAAAAAAAAAATTAAATGAGATGATGTGGCGGAAGAACTTATCAGTTAATGACCAACGTTTTTTGCCATTCCAGGACCGAGCCTATTTTCGTTAATGATTTTTCCTTTTGGAGCATTAAGATGGGAGAACTGTTATTTTTCTTTGAGTCACTTCCGCTGGTTTTATATTTTGTGAACGTTAACGAAACGATTATTACTAACTCATCGTTTTTGCGAAATTATAGCACAGCTATAGAGCGATTTTTTTTAATGAAATAGTTGAGCACTTAATGTTGAGATGGGATCCTATTTGCACATGTAATCTAAGTAATAGACGATATTATCTGTGCATTCTATTTGAAGTACATAGTTATTTTTTCCACAAATGGTAAATAGTATCTAGAATTACGGAGTCATCCATTTCGTGGTTTTAAAACCGTAGTGTTGGCATCCCTGACAGATATGTTTGAAATAAACATATCTGTCATTGCAACTGTCATTTCACTAGTCTGTTGTCCGACATTTATGTATCGTTTAAGTATATTCTGGGGGATGTGAATGCCAGCATAGGTAGGGAGCCAGCATTCAGGCAGTACATTGGCACCCATAGCTAACAAGGTTTGCGCGTAAAAATATCCACAAAGCCACCTGGGTGGAGTCACTCGCAACCAAATAGAGCACGTGTTGATAGACCGCCGCCACAACCCAAATCTGATGACGGTACGGACGTACCGAGGTGTCAACGTCGACTCGGACCACAATCTTATTGGAATGGTGCCCCGAGCGCGGATTGCATCATCAAGAAAGACAGCATCCACGAATCAGATTCTAGTCAACAAGAGACTAGAAGAGACCAGAAACAACTACGGTCAAGCGATAGGACTCGCCCTAAATGCAGGAAGAGTAAGTCCTGGGGCTGAGATGCCGGGCGTAGTAGAGAAATGTAGACGCCTTAAGAATACTGTCATTAGTACTGCTGCCTCTATCTTAGGCAGTAGTCGTAGAGATCGGAACTTCGGAACGACTGGTTCGATGACGAATGTAAGCTAGCGACTGAACGTAAGAATGTTGCATACCGAGCAATGCAACAATCTCATAGAACGCGGGCACGCGAAGATGAATATAAGTAGCTCAGAAGATATAAAAAAAAAAACAGTTCACCGGCGAAAGAAAGCAGCCTGGGAGAAGAATCCGTGAACTAAAACAGCATAGAGAGCGAGGACCGCACCAGGCGCGGAAGTTCTACCAAAGAGTCCGCGGTATAACGCAATATACACCAGTGTGGCTTTATCGCAGACAAATCAATAACTGATCAGATATACACCCTTAGGCAGGTGCCTAGAGTTTCGAAACTCACTACACCATCCTTTTATAGACTTTAAAGCCGCCTATGATAGCATAAATAGATAAATAGATTTATAAATCCATGAGAGAATTCGGCATCCCAAATAAACTGACACGACTATGTAGGTTGACCATGACCAATGTTAAAAGCCAACTAAAAATACCTGCATCACTATCAAGCAGATTCAACATCTATAACGGGCTCCGACAATGGGATGGACTGGCCTGCGTCCTCTTCAACCTGGCGTTGGAGAAAGTGATCCGAGACTCTGACGTAACGGCGAGAGAAACAATCCTCTATAAGTCCATTCAGATACAGGCTTACGCAGACGATATTGACATCGTTGGTAGAAACCTAAGAGCTGTACAGGAAGCTTTCATCCAGATCGAGCAGGCGGCACGAAATCTGGGGCTGCACATAAATGAGAGCAAAACAAAGTACATGGTTGCCACGTCTACGACAAGAAGATCCAACATTGGTCTCGCAATTAAAATAGTGGAGCGCGAATTTGAAGAAATGCAATCCTTTAACTATCTCGGGTCAACTGTAGCAGCCGATAACAGAGACTTCGTTTCTTAGCAAAAAGCATTCAGACCTCTTAGCCACGTTCTAGAGAAATGTCTTAAGGATAATTGTTAGCCCGTATGTGAGTACGGATTTTTTTTTTTATATAGAGACTTATTGCCAAGGGATGACTCCCTGAATGACTTACGTCACGAAGACTCTACAATGATGAGATCTACAAGCGGTATCGCGATGTCAACATCGTCAAGAGAATCAAGCTCGGTAGGCTCCGCTTCCATGACTTGGAAAGGATTAAGGATTAAGATATTTTTTATTAAACATTTCAGTAATATACAATTTTGACTTAAAACTAAACTTATAACTATTATTAATAAGTGTCGGCTCAACAATAGGGGCCCGACGTATTTACATTGTCTTTTTTTTCGTATTGCTTATTACTAAACAATAATTTTGACTACTTAATCTACTACATGTTTATATTTACAGCAATTTAATTTTAAACAATAAATTCTAAAATAAAATAAAAATGAAAAAAAAAAACAAGACGGGGTATAAACAGGGCGATCTTCAGCCTCTGTAATGTTGATTGCTGGCCTTCTCGTAGAAGGAGACGTCTTGATTATTAAAGATGTCGTCGAATCTAGCATCAGTGAATCCTCTGATGTGTATGTACCAGTGACTTGGCTCGATTTCTTCGCTTCTCAGTCCTTGCATCTCAGGACTTGGATGAGTTTCCAATCCGTCGACGAATTTCCTCGCCATTTGGAACAAGTGGTCGGTTATTGGCAGCAGACCTGCTGCTTCGTAAAGTCTTGCAGTCGACACAAACTTATAGCTGTTTTGGCACCCTCCAGAGTCCTGTACAGATCCTTAGTACCTTCCTTTCAAATAGGGAGATCTTCTTCATCGTTGTTGGTGAGACGGTGAACCATATGGGATAGCCATAGGTTATCACTGGCCTGATAAGCTGCTTGTAGATGAGCAGCTTGGTGTTGTTGGACAGTCCGTTTCGTCTTCTTAGTAGCGGGTGCACCAAATGAAGAGCGTAGTTCGCTTTTTTCATTGTTTTATCGATGTGAGAGTTAAACTTGAGCCTCTCAGTAAAGTTGATTCCCAGGTACTTAGTCTCTGACTTGGTGTTTATTGTCGTGTTATCCGGAAGGGTAATTTTTAAGGCTCTGCACCGACTTGCGATTTTTCTTATCCTTGTTTTGGTTGCTGGTACTCGGAAGCAGATGAGTTCCGTTTTGTTGGCGTTGATCTTAAGTCCCCACTTCAGATAGTACTCCCAAAGATTTCGGAGGTGTTCCTCCACTCTTCGGGCAGCTATCTCAGGAGAGCGGGAAACGGCATACGTGATGGAGTCATCCGCGAAAAGCATGGTCCTTGTTCCAGCTGTATTGGTGGGTTGATCCGCCGTGAAGATGCTAAATAGGACTGGTCCAAGTCTGGAGCCTTGGGGAACTCCGGCTTTAATCCTTTTCGTTGTCGAGAGGCTGCCATACACCTGTACAAAAAAGACCCTGTTAAAAAGAAAATTTTTAATTATTTTCACAATATAATTGGGGAAACCAAATCGAATAAGTTTGTACAGAAGCCCGTTTGTCCAGACGCTATCGAAAGCTTTTTCGATGTCTAACAAGCAGGCTACTGTACTACTTTTGACATTCAGTCCTCGAGTGACGTCACTGTGAAGCTTCATCAGCGTAGAGTGCTTTTCTCGAAAGCCGAACTGAAAGGAAGGAATTAGATTTCTTTCCAAGCAATACGCATTGATCTTTTTACGGATCAAAG
Source organism: Nephrocerus scutellatus (assembly GCA_947095585.1). NCBI lineage: Eukaryota > Metazoa > Arthropoda > Insecta > Diptera > Pipunculidae > Nephrocerus > Nephrocerus scutellatus. The sequence continues at coordinate 114,510,028 of OX352763.1, forward strand.
ACTCCAATACCTTACTGATACAACACAGTAAAGCTATGGGGCGGTAACCAGTTACACTGGAGCGGTCGGTTTTCTTCGGTACTAGTACTACTTTGGCTACCTTCCAGTTGTCTGGAAAGTATCCATTGTTAAGGCAATTGTTAATTATGATGGTTAACATAAAAAATTGCCATACCCGGTAGCTTTTTAAGCAGGAAATTTGAAATCCCGTCAGTGCCCGATGATTTTTTTGAGTTTCCACTCATAATTAAATCACTGACAACAGCTGTCCCTGTAAACATATCCACGTCTACGGGTGCGTTTCCGGGATTGTCATCACTGAATTGCACTTCAAAATTTCTTGGGGAAGTGGTGTCTTCCACACGACTTTCAACTTGCTCTATGAATTCTGGAAGATGAGTTGGTGGTCGGTCTGTAAAGCTTCTTTCGAAATGACAGGCAAAGGCTTCGGCTTTTTCAACAGAACTGGATGCTACTTGCTCTCCAAACGTGATACTTTCTGGAATAGAAATACGTTTTCCGATCACAGAATTCAGCTTTTTAAAAGCATTCGGGCCTGCTACCATTTCTTTTTAAATTGCAATTATGTTTGTATACGAGTACGTAGGTATGCATTAGCAATTCCAATTAAAAAGTCCCTTCTCGTGTAACTATCCCAGTAACTATATCCAGGAAGATGAACACCATTTTGGCGTGTGAATTGCTCTCCGTCTCGGCATATTATGATTATGCTCCGCTCCACCCGTTTCGTTTAAATTGGGTGGAAAAATGAGTTTCTCTACTTTGTTAATTGTTTATAAATTTATTTTTATTTTGCTGCTCGGTCGTCCACGTTGTACTTTTTTACGGCACTTTAAGTGTATCCCAAACTCTTATGGAAAAACGAATTCACCATGATCGGGACTACAGGAGTACACGAAAAACGTACGCGTCGCTCGCACCCCATCCCCATTCCTGTGCAGCTCTGGTTGTTTTTAATTAAAAACTCTCTGTTTGAGGAATTAATTCAAGTGAAATTGGAAAGTTTATTGTTGTTGAGTTTATGGTTTTTGTTGTTGTTGTAAATTGTTGTTCTCGATTCTTTTGTCTCGGATGTTGTATGGGAGAGTACACAAAAATTTAGTTTATTTTAATTTTCTCATTTTGACTTAAGTCACTTCAACAAAAGGACACTTCCTCTGCAGTTGGGTAATTGGAAAAAATTGAATTTTTAAATATTTCTTGTTTCTTTGATATTTGAAGATTTAAGAACTTGAAAAGCACAGTAAAGACAATTTTCCAAGAGATAAGAGTGATAAGAATGATATCGACTTCTTCGTTATTCTCCATCTGCTCGGGTCGGCATCGGGGTAAACTTCGTTTTTCCATTTGTCTCGTTCTCTGCTACCTAATTTCCGTGTTGGTTTTATCGCTTGTTGTTCCTACAAACTTGTCTTCCGTCCTCCAAAATGCTTCGTGGTCTACCTCTTATATCCAGTTCCCTTAACATTTATTTCCGCTATTTGTTTAGCTTGGTGCTCTGTAGGATTTATGGAATACGACAGCGAGGCCGGCCAAGCCTACACTGGAAGGATGGCGTAGACCAGGACGCCCAGAGTTTAGGTATGCTAAGTTTTGAGATTGAGATTGGCTCGAAATCGGGACCGATGGAGAAACCTTTTGCAGGAGGCCAGGACCACACCCCGGTTATAGAGCCAAATATGATGATGATTTGTTCAGCTTTGCTTGCCTCATCCAAGCGTTGTACGTACCAAAACCATATACGACGGTGTGTCAATAAGTCCCTGAAAATTAACACACATTGTTTCGTCACCTTAAATTTGTCATATTTTTTTGTCAAGAATCATCTTTCAAAAGAACGCACCCAAATCTTCACACAGAGCTGTCAAATTAGTTTGGTGTGGCAGCCATTTTAAAAAGACGGCTACGAGCATTTTCGTTAAAATGGAAAAAAGTGAATTTCGAGTGCTCATTAAACACTAAACACAAACAAAAGCTTGACAAATATTATGGAGACTCTTCACCATTCACCATTGGTTTACTCAATTTCGGTGCGGTCGTTCAAGCACAAGTGATGCCGAATGTTTTGGTCGTCCAATTGAGGTCCACACACCAGAAATGGTCGACAAAATCCATGGTTTAAAAATGGACGATCGGCGGGTGAAAGTGCGCGAGCTTGAAGAGGCCACAGGCATATCACATGGCTCAGTAATTTCGATTTTACATAAATATTTGGACAAGAAAACGCTTTCCGCAAAATGGGTGCCGCGTTTGCTTACAATCGACAACAAACGCATTCGTTTGACAACTTCAAAGGTGTGTTTGGCGATGTTACAGAAAAATTCGTAACCGTGAATGAAACTTGGATTCGCCACAATACAACCAGAAATCAAGCAACAGTCAAACTCCTGGTGAATCAAAGCCGAAGAAGGCCAAGGTGGGTTTGTCAGCAAATAAGGTCATGGCGACAGTTTTTTGGGATGCGCACGGTGTTGTTCACATCGAATACCTTGAAAAGGCAAAGCGCATACTACGAAGATCTGCTGGATTGATTCCAAGCCGATTTGAATCAAAAACGGCCGCATTTAACGAAGAGAAAAATTGTTTTTCACATAGACAACGCACCAGCACACAAGTCCGCAGTCGCAATGGCAAACTGGCATGAGTTATGCTACGAACTCCTACCTTATCCAGCATATTCCCCAGACTTAGCCCCCTGCGACTATTTCTTGTTTCCAAACATGAAGGAATGGCTTGGAGGTAAGAGATTTGGGTCGAATGAAGAGGTCATCGCTGAAACAAAAGCTTATTTTGAGGGGCTCGAGAAATCGTATTATTTGGCAAATCAAAAAATTGGAGAAACGTTGGATGAAGTGTATCGAGCTAAAAGGAGACTATATTGAAAAATAAAATATTTTTATGCCGAAAAGAGTGTTCCTTATTTCATTTTTCAGGGACTTATTGACCCACCCTCGTAAGTTGTCTTTCCTCTATTATCTCTGTGATGGATTTATTTTGACCAACTTCTATACTTCTTTGTTCATTAGCTATTCGCTCTTCTTAAATATCTCATTTCTGCACCTTAAAACTTAGTTAAGTAGGCTATCGTCCCACGTAGAACTATTGCTACGATTACTGTTCCACTGTTCGGTAAGATATACGAGCATCATCAAATCACCAGTAGAACGTTGCCCACGAAATCCGTCCTGCCGGTCACTAAGGATTTCGTTAGTTTTACGATATTTCATGAGCTGAAAATTGATGAGAGTTTCCTAAGATTTGAAAGAATAAATGTAAGTGCTATGAGTCGGTACGAAGTAGCAGATGACGGCTCGCCTTTTTTTTGGAATGGGCTAGACAAAGGCTGTTTTACAACTTCTATGGTAGAGTCCAGAAGATTAGGATAGATGGAAAGCTTACGCAATGGGCGTAAACGCCGCCTTCTCTTCCTCTAAGGTTACTTCATCAGTACTATTCTGAGCCGCTTTTCTATAGCAATTTCGTGTTTTTGATTTGCCTGATTGTTAATGGGATTCCCTCCCATTTATTACGGATCTTGTTCTCTTCCTAGGCCTTTTGGAACGAATCGGTTATTGTTTGCCTTACCTCTGTTCCTCCATGTTTTATAAATTATGGGCTTATTCGGTTTGTTCAAGCGGTTTTTCATTGTCCTAATTTCCATCTCCCCCTCCCTAACCCGAGGTCCGAGGGGCCTCAAATTAATAGAAAGTATTGTCACCGGAAATATACATGTGTGCAAAATTTCAATAAAATCGGGCCATGGGAAGTGGGCTAAAAATTGATCAGAAAATCTGACCAGCCAGCCAGCCAGTCAGCCAGCCAGCCAACCAGCCAGCCACGTGCACGCGAAGTTAATATAGAGAATTTAAAAAAGATTCTGTCATTCGCACGGATTCGCACCTAGTCTATGTATAATAGACAAAGGAAAAGTCGTTCATCCGGTTGGTTTTTTTGTAGCATAATTTTAGGCTCTTGTATTCGGTTGATGAATATGATATAAGATATAATATAAGTATAAGTTAATAATAGTGCTTGCGTGGAAAACAGCAACATAACAGAAAAATAGCAAAATAGCAGAAAAATTAATTAGAAATTATAGGTAAGGGTATTTTACAACCAGAAGTGTTTTTCCCTTTGTCCAACTGTGTGTAAAGAATCCACAACGTAAGTTAAAAGTATTAATCACACCAAAGTTGTCCGACTATCCTTTAGGGAGCTGTGTACTTTTCGTTTCTCTGTTGTTCTTTCGAAATTTATTCAATCAGTGCAGAGAAACCATCTTAGCCCTTGAGAATATGTTATTAGACCGGTCATTAGATTCATAAAAAAATTCCGCCTTACAAATCGAATAAGGAGCGCATACCCCAAAGCTGTCATTGTCAAAAAAAAAAGTTTTAACTTTTAACCCTTTTTATCTTATCTGCCAACAAAAAAAAACCCAAATGTCTTATGGCCAAGGTTTTGCTGTGTGCGAATATCCATCTCAATTTATTTCCTGACAAATTTATCCAGCCTCTTCTTCTTCTTCTTCTTCTTCTTCTTCTTTATATTTGGGATGAAATTTATGGTGGCTCGCATTTTTGGTTATTTATTTATTTTTCGGTCTGTGTTGATCCCAGTAAGTGGCTGAGCCTTTAAACTTTATGCGCTGTAAACTGCTCAGTTTATCTACGCCGGGGAGTTGTTATGTCCTGAAGCGGATATTAAAAATTGTTATCGGTAAGACTATAATATATATCGGAAATCAAAAAGATGTGTCGTGAAATTAAATTCCAGAAAAAAGCTGCTTTTGTTGGAGTTGTATCGTGAATACGCAATCTTTGACAAGTGTTGAATTGAGAATGAAGTATCTATATAAATAAAAATTTACCAACCAACCGATTTTTATGAAGATTTCAATGTATATCATCGGCAGGTGGAGGAAGGCTATAGGCTATAGGACGACCCCCAACCCGGGTTGGTTAAGAGGAATGCTGGTAACAGCTAGTAACCAATAAATGTTATTGTGACGAGAAAGGAGTGAACGGAAATGCAATCGATACCAAAGGAACAAAAATTAAAAAAATATATGTTTATTTCAGTAATTCCCAAACTTGTCTTTCAAGTATTTTCAACCTTTTAAGTAAAAAATTTAGATATAATTATGTTGTAAGACAATTGACATTGAATGAAATAATACAAAGTAGAGGCCTGTTTGTATAATGTTTCTTCGGTCACAGTGGTTCATGTTGGATGTTTGGGTTTTGCTTTAGCAATAGGAGGCACGGGTTTTGGAAGAACTCTATTCTGTAATTTTCACCTTGGTTTACAGTCAAAGGTAAAATTTAATGTAGCATATATTGTTGTTCATGCTATAATAAATATATAAAGAAGCTGAGAGTGCTATCGGCAGCGGAAAAATTAATTGGATTAGAAGTTTAATGTCAGCAAAAGAACTTAGATCTCTTAGGAAAGAGATTCAGAGCATTTGTGAAGATCAAAGATTTCCAAGACTGTATAAGATCGAGAACTATGATCGTGCTTAATTTTGGATAAGAAAAAGCCAAAAAGAAGCTCAGTAGCATTTATGGGACTCGACTTATGGACAGACAAGGCATAAAATAGCACGGCCAAGAGCTTAGAGATATTAAACTCAATGACGTGGGCTCGAAATTGATACGAGAAAAGATTTTTTCAGCAGACCAATAACGAACTCCAGCTATAGAGGCAAACATGATTATATGATGTACTCTATGTAAAAAAGGTAATCGATCTTGTGTGATGATTTAAAAAAAATGTAAAAAAAAAAACAATTGATATCAACAGATAGATGTAAAGTTAATTGGGAAACTCTTGGTCAGGTTGCAAACTTTTCAATCTACCCTCGTACTATTCATTGATTTTCGGTAAATTCTCTGTTGTTATTTATGTTATAATCTTTTAAAAATATAAACTTCTATTGTAGACATTTATGTTATTACATCTTACACTTCACTCTCATCTCTTTATTCAAGAGACATCTGACATGCCGTTCAGTTATTGAACCTCAACGTTGTTCTTTAATAGATGGCATAAGCAATAAATTTATAGCTCTATTTTGTTATGTAATCTTAATTGGGCTGAAGATTGTTGTTCGAAAATCGTGTCTCAAAATCCCATTTAAAAATGTTCCTCCATTTGGCGGTACATTCGCTCATCATCCAATCAAATCGGAAGTGTGTTTTAAAGTACTCCCCCCTTTTTATGCAGAACAGCATACGTGCACACCTTAGTCCACTGATTGGAGTAAAAGAACGCGGGTACCCTTTCCCACCATCTCCGGTTAAATGGCGGCATCGTATGAATTAACATCTTTCTGCATCAGGTTACTATACCAACTGTTTTTAATCCTCCAGAATTAAGTTCACTCTCTTTACTGGACAATTTTTGCCATTGAAGTGCATGCTGTAGCTGCTCAAGTGTCAAGTGAAGAATCAAAGTGCATGAAGTAGATAGGAATGAACTTTGCTCTGCTTGGCTGTCATGTCGACGTGTGAACTCATACTCTAAGATAACTTCATTCCTTACTAAAACGGAATTCTCTTAAAATATGAAAATCTGTCTATTATTGAATTTTTTCATTTGTTCCTTTCGGACGTTCCTAGATTTTTAATTGTCATTAATGATGCTCTTTATGAGATGTCGCTTTAACTACTTCTATGTACTCCCTTACACGTTTATTTATAAAATTTAGTTAAATAAACTAAGTAAATTTAATTTAAGTTAGTTTTTATGAATATAACAACATTACATTACGTAATTATTTTATTCTTTATTTAACTTCACATATTTTTTTCTATTAAACACTGGCTTGAGCAATTACATTCCTACAATATATCTTAGCAAATAAGCGAGGACAAATGTGATAACAGGAACTTTTATGCTCGTAGCCACATTGCATTTGTCCGTGGAGCAAACAAAACATTTTTCCAAATTGCCATATGCTTGTGTAAGAACATCGCAGGCACTTTTCTCCTCAGGAACGTGAACACATCCACGTTTCTTTTTTCGTTTCTGGCCATCTGAGTAGATGAATCTCGAATAAGTAGAGAAATAAATTACTTTATTTTAAAGCCTACTTACCTAATATTTCGACCTTAAAACAGTGGTGTGAAATGGGACCGTCTTTTCTTCGAACGTCTCTGCGCCAGTTTATTGGTGAAATTTGCGCGAGTGAAGTTGCTCTTGAAGTGGCAGGAGCAAATGCACGTCTTTCTTTTTTTATAAAACCTCTTAAATCAGTTTCAGCTGTCAACTCACTGGGCTCTGTTGTGCTTATTGGTCCACTAGGTTCAGCTCCTGTTATCAAGTCGCTTGCCTCTGTTGTGCTAATTGAGCTACTGATTTCTTCTTCGGCTTCTGTTGTCGAATCGCTAGGCTCTGTTGTGCTTATTGGCCCATTGCCTTCAGATTCTGTGGTCGAGTCACTAGAATCCGATGTAGCATCAGTAGGTTGTGTTGAGCCACTCGTTTCAGCTTCTGTGGTTGAGTCACTAGGATCCGATGTAGCGTCAATAGGTTGTGTTGAGCCACTCGTTTCAGCTTCTGTGGTTGAGTCACTAGAATCCGATGTAGCGTCAGTAGGTTGTGTTGAGCCACTCGTTTCAGCTTCTGTGGTTGAGTCACTAGGGTCCGATGTATCGTCAGTAGGCTGTGTTGAGTTTATTGAGCCACTCGTTTGAGCTTCTGTTGACGAGTTACTAGACCCTGTTGTGCTAATTGTCCCACTGGCTCCAGCTTCTGTTGTCGAATCACTAGGCTCTGTGGTGCTTATTGTCTCACTGGCTTCAGCTTCTGTTGTCGAGTCATTATGCTCTGTTGTGCTTATTGTCTCACTGGCTTCAGCTTCTGTGGTCGACTCACTAGGCTCTGTTGTGCTTATTGTCTCACTGGCTTCAGCTTCTGTTGTCGAGTCATTATGCTCTGTTGTGCTTATAGTCTCACTGGCTTCAGCTTCTGTTGTCGAGTCATTATGCTCTGTTGTGCTTATTGTCTCACTGGCTTCAGCTTTTGTTGTCGAGTCATTAGGCTCTGTTGTGCTTATTGTCTCACTGGCTTCAGCTTCTGTGGTCGAGTCACTAGGCTCTGTTGTGCTTATTGTCTCACTGGCTTCAGCTTCTGTTGTCGAGTCATTATGCTCTGTTGTGCTTATTGTCTCACTGGCTTCAGCTTCTGTTGTCGAGTCATAATGCTCTGTTGTGCTTATTGTCTCACTGGCTTCAGCTTCTGTTGTCGAGTCATTATGCTCTGTTGTGCTTATTGTCTCACTGGCTTCAGCTTCTGTGGTCGAGTCACTAGGCTCTGTTGTGCTTATTGTCTCACTGGCTTCAGCTTCTGTTGTCGAGTCATTATGCTCTATTGTGCTTATTGTCTCACTGGCTTCAGCTTCTGTTGTCGAGTCATTATGCTCTGTTGTGCTTATTGTCTCACTGGCTTCAGCTTTTGTTGTCGAGTCATTATGCTCTGTTGTGCTTATTGTCTCACTGGCTTCAGCTTCTGTGGTCGAGTAACTAGGCTCTGTTGTGCTTATTGTCTCACTGGCTTCAGCTTCTGTGGTCGACTCACTAGGCTCTGTTGTGCTTATTGTCTCACTGGCTTCAGCTTCTGTTGTCGAATCACTGGGCTCTGTTGTGCTTTTTGTCTCACTCGCTTCAGCTTCCGTTGTCGATTCACCAGGCTCTGTTGTGCTTATTGTCTCACTCGCTTCAGCTTCCGTTGTCGATTCACCAGGCTCTGTTGTGCTGATTGTCTCACTGGCTTCAGCTTCTGTTGTCGATTCACTGGCCTCGGTTGTCGTTGATTCACTTGGACTGATACTAGCTGGAGCTGTTGTACTCATGGTTGTTGGTAGATTTGTTGTGATTAATGGACAATACTCTAGCATGCTTTCATCCAAATCAGTGTCTTCACAGTCTTCGCAGCTATAGCAATCTATAAACTGGGAGTGAACTTTAAACAATTGATTATTATTTATATTACTTTAAATTAAAATAACATTGACTGTAAGAATAAGTTTTAATCTGATCAAGAAAGATTTTCACGATTCCACCACTTGCGAATATCTGACACTCGATGTAGCATCAGTAGGTTGTGTTGAGCCACTCGTTTCAGCTTCTGTGGTTGAGTCACTAGGATCCGATGTAGCGTCAATAGGTTGTGTTGAGCCACTCGTTTCAGCTTCTGTGGTTGAGTCACTAGAATCCGATGTAGCGTCAGTAGGTTGTGTTGAGCCACTCGTTTCAGCTTCTGTGGTTGAGTCACTAGGGTCCGATGTATCGTCAGTAGGCTGTGTTGAGTTTATTGAGCCACTCGTTTGAGCTTCTGTTGACGAGTTACTAGACCCTGTTGTGCTAATTGTCCCACTGGCTCCAGCTTCTGTTGTCGAATCACTAGGCTCTGTGGTGCTTATTGTCTCACTGGCTTCAGCTTCTGTTGTCGAGTCATTATGCTCTGTTGTGCTTATTGTCTCACTGGCTTCAGCTTCTGTGGTCGACTCACTAGGCTCTGTTGTGCTTATTGTCTCACTGGCTTCAGCTTCTGTTGTCGAGTCATTATGCTCTGTTGTGCTTATAGTCTCACTGGCTTCAGCTTCTGTTGTCGAGTCATTATGCTCTGTTGTGCTTATTGTCTCACTGGCTTCAGCTTTTGTTGTCGAGTCATTAGGCTCTGTTGTGCTTATTGTCTCACTGGCTTCAGCTTCTGTGGTCGAGTCACTAGGCTCTGTTGTGCTTATTGTCTCACTGGCTTCAGCTTCTGTTGTCGAGTCATTATGCTCTGTTGTGCTTATTGTCTCACTGGCTTCAGCTTCTGTTGTCGAGTCATAATGCTCTGTTGTGCTTATTGTCTCACTGGCTTCAGCTTCTGTTGTCGAGTCATTATGCTCTGTTGTGCTTATTGTCTCACTGGCTTCAGCTTCTGTGGTCGAGTCACTAGGCTCTGTTGTGCTTATTGTCTCACTGGCTTCAGCTTCTGTTGTCGAGTCATTATGCTCTATTGTGCTTATTGTCTCACTGGCTTCAGCTTCTGTTGTCGAGTCATTATGCTCTGTTGTGCTTATTGTCTCACTGGCTTCAGCTTTTGTTGTCGAGTCATTATGCTCTGTTGTGCTTATTGTCTCACTGGCTTCAGCTTCTGTGGTCGAGTAACTAGGCTCTGTTGTGCTTATTGTCTCACTGGCTTCAGCTTCTGTGGTCGACTCACTAGGCTCTGTTGTGCTTATTGTCTCACTGGCTTCAGCTTCTGTTGTCGAATCACTGGGCTCTGTTGTGCTTTTTGTCTCACTCGCTTCAGCTTCCGTTGTCGATTCACCAGGCTCTGTTGTGCTTATTGTCTCACTCGCTTCAGCTTCCGTTGTCGATTCACCAGGCTCTGTTGTGCTGATTGTCTCACTGGCTTCAGCTTCTGTTGTCGATTCACTGGCCTCGGTTGTCGTTGATTCACTTGGACTGATACTAGCTGGAGCTGTTGTACTCATGGTTGTTGGTAGATTTGTTGTGATTAATGGACAATACTCTAGCATGCTTTCATCCAAATCAGTGTCTTCACAGTCTTCGCAGCTATAGCAATCTATAAACTGGGAGTGAACTTTAAACAATTGATTATTATTTATATTACTTTAAATTAAAATAACATTGACTGTAAGAATAAGTTTTAATCTGATCAAGAAAGATTTTCACGATTCCACCACTTGCGAATATCTGACACTCGTTCGACATCTGCGACTGTTATGGCAAAGCTTCTCAAGTAGCATTTCGAATATGGCTATAAGACGCAAAACAGCGTAAAGCTAGGCTTTAGACCCTAACGGTATTTTGCGCTCAATATTATTTAGAGGATAGGGGTTCGGTTCAGCTAGTGCTCTCTAAACAATTTAACTATGCACGGCTTTGTGTAAAAAATATTTTAATTCTTCTAAAGCAGTTACTAACTTGAATGAATTTTTTATCAACATTTTTAAACGGTACTTATATAGGTTATAGTTAGATTCAGTGATATTATTAAACATTCGAATGACTAAAAACCAGCTACACGCGTTAAAGATAGCAAAGAAGCGTTTGTCTTTGGGGTTTGGTCGATTGTTTTTGGTGTTGTTGAGTTTGTCTATGCAATTTGTTTTTATACTAATAAGCTATTTTTTAAAAACGGTTTTCACCTTGAGTTATGAATGCCCACAACAACAAATTTGAGACTAAAAATCTCATTTTATTAACTAACTAAAAACTTATTGTTTAAAAAATTAACTTAATTAAAAGTAAAAAGCGGTTATTTGTGTTATATTCAAATCAAAATGCAGGACACGAAGACCAAACGCGTCGTTTTGTGCAGCACTCTATCGAAGCCAAACTCAAACTGCCAAAATAATTGCTATCACCTTCTTATCCGAAACCTTTACAAAGTTAATTGCTATTGATAAGATCGAGCCCAGATAGTTGGCTATCAATTATTGTTATTAGCAAAAAACATTTTTGTTATTCCCACGCAATAATTTTTTTTTTATATAAATTGGTCAATCGGGTAGAACGCAGTTCTAATCTACATGCAAGCTGAATTACATTGTTTGACTTGAAAGCAGTTTTTACGATGTACGAGTATCACTTCAAATATCCGCCGATAAACGTTAACGACAACCAAGAGATAGCTTACTAATGCAACTACATGTTCAATAATGACGATTAAAACAAACTGCTTTGTTAAATAAATATTGAAAAGCCGGAACGCTTCCTAGTATTTCTAATTATTTATTTGAAAAGTGATTACAATCAATGCTCATAATTATAACAATGCGACATTCACCTTCGTCGAGTGCAATAATCTCAAAAGACATTTTTTATTGGAACCAGATAGCTTAAAAATTATTAACTAATAAAATGTTATTGTTATAAACGATTTTGCCGATCGATTATATTGGGAATAGAGTGATCAAGAAGGTAGTCATGGGTTTTAATATAACCAGCACACCGGTTTAAGTTTTAAGGATTAGTCTAAAAGGGTTTTTTTTTTGTCGACAATAAGCGAATAAGCGGCACGAAAAGGAACTCGCAGCTGTATAATCTTATAACCCTTATTAATAGTACAGGAAAAATAACGTTTTTGTTGCTGGTATTCGGAAGCAGATGAGTTCCATTTTGTTGGCGTTGATTTTCAACCCCTACTTGAGCTAGTAATACCAATGATTTCGGAGGTGTTCCTCCAATCGTTCGGCAGCTATCTCAGGAAAGAGGGAAACGGTTTATGTGATGGAACATTGTACTTGTTACAGCTGTATTGGTGGGTTGATTAGTCGTGTAAATGCTGAACAGAACGTGGCCAAGCCTGGAACCTTGTGGAACTTCGCTATCTCCGCTGTTGAGCATATTTCCTTGTGAAAGATGCGTCTCCTTAACCAAAATAAAGCTGGGCATTCACAGAGAATGTGCTCGGATTACTCTTCATCTTCCAAGCAGAACCTACATTTTGTCTCCGAGCCCACATCAATTTTAAGCTCACGCACAAGGTGACACCGCAAGCCGCAAAGACCTATTAGAAAGCTCACCAGCTTCCTAATGCTATCCCTATTTAGATTAAGGATTTCATTGTAGGAAAATGGCCTGATTAATTGTTTGGATTGCCTAAGCCCCCAGCTCTAGCTTTTTCTTCTGCAGATTCGTTCCCTGCAATTCCCTGGTGACCAGGGTACCAACCAAGTATGACTTTGTTGTGGCTGGAAAGAGATTGCAGTGCATCATAACAGTTTTTGACTGATATCGAGTCCATCAAATTGGACGACAGCGCTTTAAGTGCTGCCTGCCTATCTGAAAAGATATATATATACTAGCGCCCTTCATTTCTTTACTTAGGATCTCAATGGCATGGAGTTCTGCCTGAAAACTGAAGAACTTTTTCCCATTGGTATCGACACTTTGGTGTCGGGTCCAAAGACACCAGCTCCAACTCCAGTTTTCATCTTCGATCCACCTGTGAACCAGACCAGACCCCTAGCGCACAGTGACGAAACACCATCGCACCAGTTTGCCCGGTCCAATATTTCTACCTCACATTTCCATCCGAAACAGTGCTCCCTGACCATAGTGCAGAACATGTCCTTTTCTGAAATTGAGTCATGAATTTTCAGGTGACCCACATAGTCGCCCGGTTTGTACCCGTATTCTAGTTCCAGCTTAATAGCGCATCGGCTGCTAGATCTTCCTGTTGAAGATATGTAATGATGATAGCTAATGCTGTTGTAGGGCAGGTGCGCATAGCACCCGTTATACCTAAATAGACAATTCTTTGTAGCTTCTGAAGCTTAGTTGCCGTTGTCCGTCCAAGAACTTTCGGTCACCAAACGATGGCCGCGTACGTGATAATAGGTCAATGTGTACATCCAATGTATCATTTTAGGATTTTGACCCAAAGTTCTGCCGTAGAGGCGTCTACTGGCCCACCATGCTCTATAGTAGCGCGTTCGATGGCGGACTTGATATGAGAATTCCACTTTAGCCGTCTATTAAGGATAATGCCGAGATATTTAACTTCTTCGATACCCCTGCTACTGATTGCAATAGAGTCGTAGCCAGTCTTATCAAAAGCGCCATCTTCATTGGAACGAAAAGTTCCTTCTATCTTCTTTACAAGATAGTGAAGGGCACCTTCTGTGCTTTTGCCTTCCCTGTACGCAAACTGACTTGAGTGCAGAGGGGTAGACAATTCTAGCCGGCCTCTAATATGAACATCTATAAGGTACTGAAGGTTTCTGTTCCGAAGTTTTTATCTATTGTTAGACCTGAGTGAAGATGCCGCTTTAACGAATTGCACTATTTCGCTCCGTGAGCTCTATGGCTCTAGTGTTAAGTGCGTTGCGCTTCTGAACAGGAGGTTTGAGATTTGAATCTCAGAACCACCAAAAGTACAGTTCCACCTTTCGCTAATAATATGTTTGCTAATAACCCAATGCGCTTGGATGAGGGTTATATTTTCCTCGGCGAACCGCTTGCTGAGGATAGCGGACGTGCCCTTTGCGTGATGCAGGTTCGCCTGTAACACCCTGATGGAGTTCATTAGTCCTCCCTGGATGCTGAAGTTGAAGGGCGGCTTTGGCAAAAGCAAGAGCACTCTCTCTATCCTTGTCCATGCGTAAAGCATGTTTAAGTCGCCTTCTCTCTAGCGAGTTCAATTTAATGAATCCACTTCTGTGTTGCTGGATCACTAATCCATCTAATGCCTTCACAATAGAAGAGCATCCGGATTTCTCCGAGATGACGCTACATGCATCAACGATTGTGAATGCGTCAGAAACAGAAGTGGCTGATTCCACGTCCTCAGTTCTGACGCCCTCGCGAGTTACAGATGGGCCCCGTATGGCTACGCCGTCTGAACTCTGGGTAGGGTTCAGCTGCTCAACAGCAGACCGAGCAGTTGAGGCCAACATGGGGTAGGCCATCGACAGCTCAACAGCTTCTCTAGATACAGCGGGTTGCTCAACAGCAGGTCCCGAGGTTGATGCACTTTGAAATGCATCGATCTGATAATTATTAAATCTTGAATCAATAATGACCCACGAGTATCCGGGAAAGGAGGTCACCCATGACAGACACCGGTATGCCATGGGAAGGCCAGTTGAAACCGAAGGTCGCCAGGTATTCAGAGTCCGTATACTATCGCGACTAAACATCCTCTTAGCCGTGCATCCATCGGCGTATGCTGTTCCACCTTGGATTAGGAATACCTTCTACTATGGAAAAGGACTAGTCCGTTGCCTCAATCTTGCTTGGGACCAGCAATGCGTAGTTATCATCGACATCCTCTATATACTAATTGGCTACATCCCCCACGGACAAACCGACCTCATGCACAAACTGGTTCTAAAACTGTGCATTTTAACGGAGACACAAACCATAATGGGAGCAGCACTTTTTTAGGTAATTTGTTCGGTAAGAAGAAGTAAAAAATGGTCTGATGATGGTAAAGCCGATGATGTATTAACGGTGTATTTATCCGCATGACAAGTAACCAAAAGTCCAAAAGTCGTTTAGTTGCAATTTCAAGCATTTGATGCAACGCATCATTGCAAAGTCGATAACTACCAACGATTGTAGCTTTTGTGTTTGCTATGGAAGATTTCGAAAAGTACTGCAATTCAATTACGGCAAGTTTATTACCAAAGTCAACGGCAGATTTTCAGCAATGACTTATTGTTCTTTGCAACGGCGAAGGGAGGGAGTCGTAAAGCACCGACTGTCCACTGTTACTCAGAAGTACTTGAATGGATAACAGCTTCGGAACAAAGGGTAATTGTTTTATTTGGCTTTTATGATTGGAACAAACAAACTCACTACAATTCGTTTTAGTGATTCATAATATTCCGCTGTTACTTGTTAGAATTTCAAATGAAATCAGCATACAGCTGGGAGAGATGGTATTTCCCCAATAGTTCTGATAAGATATTCTTCAGTACTGGCGCAACTACTGCAGCTATTTGAACACTTGGAACAAGACTCAAGCACTCTTCTCTTTCTTTTTAGCGACTCTTAGCGGCACTTAAGATGCATTTCAGGGTAAACGTTTATTAATCGTCGTTATTTATTCAATATCCTGATTCACTTACAAACGTTTAAATGGCCGTCAGTCAAATTTCCGTGGGCATCGCTCATCATCAGGATTTGTTACCAAACCATACGGTCACTGCAATAAACTAACTACAGTTTTTACTAAAGGAGATGATACCATCGTCAACCAACTACTACACTCCTGCCGTGGAGTTTTCGACTCGATAAAGTTGGAAGGACGATAACGTTTCAGTATCTTTTGATGTAATTCTATTCACCGATGGATCTAAGATGATGATGGATCTAAGGAAATGGTGTCGGTACTGGAGTTTTTTCTGAAAAACTTGACCTTTCAAGGTCTTACAAGCTACCCGACTCTGCTAGCATTTTTCAGGCGGCAATCTTAACAATAAGGGAGCCATGCGTTAACTGACCGGGTTGGCATATGCGCAGACGGCCAATCCGCGATCAAAACCATTATTACGACAAGTAATAATGCTTAACTTGTCAGACAGTGCCAAGCCGAACTGGAATTGATTAGCCAAGGCATAGACTTGTGTGTTCCGGGGTACAGCGACATTGACGGTAATGAGAAAACAGCCTTACTGGAAGGACGTCGCACTGGACTTCACTGAGAGAGTCTGCTGTCGTTTGAGCTGCGTCAGATATCGTGTTCATTACGACTAAAGCACAGCTAATATGGATTAATTTGACCAATTGTACCACGTCGAGGGCGATGTGGCATTTCAATAACAAAGGCAAATCCAGCGAGCTGATCTCCACAACACGGATATAGATGTTTCAAGAGTGGTTTCCGTAATCACGAGTCACTGGCCAGTACGCAGCTACACGGCCAAACTGGGAATCCCTCACAATACCTTTTGCAGGAGCTGCTTGGATGTGAATAAGAAAGAAACGATCATTCATTCTCTGTACAAGTGTCCGGCACTGGCGAGTTTCCGATTCCGCAAATTGAGTAATCCATTCTTTCCCAACCTGAGAGCGCTTTCGGAGTGCGGCATCACCGATCTGATATCGTATCTGAATGCCACACGTTGGATACAATCAATCCAATTATCTTTCCTTAGATTATATCTCCTGAGGACTGTGGTCACAAAACGGCGCACTCAAGCGCTATTTGAGGCAATCTTTCGGTCATTTCGGTCTTTCGGTCTTTCGGTCTTTCAGTCTTTCGGTCTTTCGGTCTTTCGGTCTTTCGGTCTTTCGGTCTTTCGGTCTTTCGGTCTTTCGGTCTTTCGGTCTTTCGGTCTTTCGGTCTTTCGGTCTTTCGGTCTTTCGGTCGTTCGGTCTTTCGGTCTTTCGGTCTTTTGGTATTTCGGTCTTTTGGTATTTCGGTCTTCCTGTATTTCGGTGTTTTTGGTCTTTCTGCCTTTTTGGTCTTTTCGGTCCCACAGTCTTACTCACTCGCTTAGATAACATGGACCACCACTCTACCTACCTACCACTAAAAAAATGCTCAAAATTTAAGGACACTTTGGGTATAGCTTGTATCACACTATACATGCGTCATGCTTTAAAAACACATCCAAGCAAGAACTTGTTCCCTCTACTACAGTGCACGTTCTTAAAATTTATAAAACTGCCAAATGGTTAGGATTCCAATTCATTTCCAAATATTAATACAGTAACTTGATAGAACGATGCCTAGTGAGGACCATTAACAAACCCCAATTTCATATTACATGTCTTTTTGTATGAGAATTCATGGAATTTCCAATGCATATCCATAAGGACATAATGAAACTCAATGCAATAAACAACAATAACTGTGCATATGTGTTGTTTTGCCGCCGAAATTAGTTCAGTTCCAATGGCATCTCTGCATAAGAGATATTCAACAGAAGCTAACACCACCAATTAACTAAATTGAATTTATTTCAAGAGCCAGGAAGTAATAACCAAATGCAAATGCTGTTCAGGACGATCGAATTAATCACAAAGTTGCGTGGCGCTATATGGCAAAAATTGTCGAAGACTTAAGCGGTGATGAGACATTCAAATTCGAGGCAACATCGCAAAAGACGTTGTTATTACAGCGGGTAGGGAGGAAGTCTATGATTTAATGTTAGCCATGTTTATTACCCGGAAATCTGGTGCTCGACTCTAACGCACGCACATCGCAATAAGAAGTGGAGCCCGATTATATTGTATGAGGGACATTTATAGCATATGCTTGAAAGGAGTTCCATAATCAATCCTCGGCAAGAATTATTACCCAGCGAAATGGGACTGTCAGCCATGCGCTGTTTTCCCGCGTGATGACTTTCGCATAAGTTACATCGTCTATTGGAGCGCTCATCAGCGGCGACAGGATGTATATACGACGAAAGGAGAATAACGCATCCAGCTGGTGCTGCTTAAATGTATCTTAATGAATTTTAAAATGATTCCGACCCCCTGCTAAACAACGTGCGC
Organism: Nephrocerus scutellatus; assembly: GCA_947095585.1. NCBI lineage: Eukaryota > Metazoa > Arthropoda > Insecta > Diptera > Pipunculidae > Nephrocerus > Nephrocerus scutellatus. The sequence continues at coordinate 114,528,027 of OX352763.1, forward strand.
TTTTATGGCGGCACACAAAAAATTATTTGCAATTTGAAATCAAGGAAGCACTCGTAGCAACACGCTGCTAAGCAATTATAAGGATCAAGTAGATGGATCGTAAATTTCGGAAAGACAACTTTGTGTTTGCAGAGAAAAACTGAAGTCCTTCAAGCAGCTGCACTGCGAATGTAGACGTTGCTTAATCCTGTCGATGCTGATTTCAATTTCGTTTCTTAAGACGACATTACGGTGATACTTAAGATGTTGATATGCATGCGACATGGAATGCGGAATGCGAATGCGTTGCATGAAATGAAAATACAATTAAGAGGGCTTTAGGTGATTCAATGAAAGCAACGATTTTTAATTACAGCACCGAAATAGAGGATACCAAAAGAGAAACGTAACGACAATAAAGAATTTTTATATTTTCTCCTTTGAATTGAAATGAGAAAAGTTTGCCAAAGATTCCCTAAATGTACAGACATTTTTTTATTTCATTGGATCAGTTGTTCTTGTGGCTAGCGCCCAAACCCAAAACCCAACTAAACATTTAAGCCTGTAAAACCAGAAGACACTTTAAAAGTTGTAATTAATCCGAAAATAGCTGCCCACAACCACAATTAGCACTGCACTGCAGAGGCTCCAAACTATAAACTCCAATTAGTCAAATGCTAAAAGTGGTAAAGTGGGGTGGTAAGGAACAAATTCTAAACATCACAATCACATAGTGGAAAAACCACAAAGACTCCCTCAATTCTACCTGGCCAGAAGGTATCGCATACCAAGGTTTTGTGTAATTCATACAAAAGCAAGGAAGTCAGATGCTGTGGTGCCAGCAGTTCAACTGGGAAAGGAACTTTCAAACACAAATAATGAAAGGAACCGAAGATTTTGACTCTCTTCTCGCGAGTCAGTGGGAGTTTTGTAGAATTTTTGTTCATCCTTCTGAGGTATGTTTCTTTCACAAGAATTGAAGTTAATACTACTCATCGTCTACAGTCGGTTCACACTAATAGAGAAGAAGCTAAAAGTGGAATAAGAGATGTCCCCTGCTAAAGTCAACAACCGAAACCTTAAGCAGAAGCGTCCCGGATTCGTGTATGTCACTTTTTGTTGAGTGCTATTTACACTGCGCACTACTTATAGAGTTTGTTAGACTTCTATTACAAACAACACACATGAGCCGAGGTAAATGTCAAGCAAAAAGGACCTACCGGAGCAATGGAAAAACTATGTATGATTACCGTGAATTTGGAATCCTTTTCAGAAATAGTTAAAAAGTGAATTGGAAAACTCAACCCATAAAACTTAAAATACTTTTCATCAATATTCTCTAATCTCTAATTCTGATATAAATTCTCTAATAATTTTTTAAAAATTTATATGGGAGCTACTTGATTCTGGCGCCCGATCACTTCCAAATCGTGGAAGTTGGCTACGTTTCTTGGTTCCACCTAATAAGACCGGTATTTTTGTGTCGTTAATTTTTTTGGTCATTCGTTCTTTTCGTCTATTTTGTCTTTGAGTCTATACGGTTTTTATGGTTTTAGGTATTTCGGGTTTTCGGTTTTTCGGTATTTTTGGTCTTTCTGTCTTTCGGTCTTTCGATCTTTCGGTCTTTCAGGCTACACAATTTTTTTCATAAAATTTTGGTCGTGGAAGTTGGCTACGTTTCTTGGTTCTACTTAATAAGACCGGTATTTTTGTGTCGTTTCTTGGTCATTCGTTCTTTTAGTCTATTTGGGCTTTTGGGTCTATACGGTTTTTATTTCGGTCTTTCGGTCCTTCGGTCTTACAGTCTTTCGGTCTTTCGGTCTTCCGGTATTTCGGTATTTTTTGTCTTTAAGTTCTTTTGATCTTTCAGTCTTTTTTTACGTTTTTGATCTTTTTTTTTGATTTTCGGTCTTTTTCTGCCTTTTTGGTTTTCGGTTTATTTTGTATTTCAGACTTTCAGTTTTATATTTTTTTTTGTCTTTTGGCCTTTTAATATATTCGATCTTTCTGCCTTTTTTTTCGTTTTTCTTCCGTCCTTTTGTTGTTCGGTCTTTCGGTATTTTTTGTCTTTTTATCCTTCCATGTTTTTTACGTTTTTGATGTTTCCATCTTTCTGGATTTTCGGCCTTTCTATTTTTTTATTCTTTTGATTTGTTTAGTAATTCAGTCTCTCAGTTGTTTAATTTTTTTTTGGTCTTTCGACCTTTGAAGGTATTTGATCATTTTGCCTTTTTGGTTTTAAAATTTTTTTTTGTCTTTTTTGGTCTATTTTAATTTTTTGTTTTTCGGTCTTTCGGTATTTTTGTTACATTTTTGTATTCTTTCTATGTTTTAGTCTTTCATATTGTTACGCTTTTGATCTTTCGATCTTTCAGGATTTTCGGTCTTTCTGCCATTTTAGTATTTCGGTTTATTTAGTAATTCAGTCTTTCATTTTTTTAGTCTTTTTGATCTTTCGACCTTTTAAGACATTCGATCTTTTTGGTCATTAAATTGTTTTTTGTCTTTTATCAGTCTATTTGGTTGTTAAATTTTTTCGTCCTTTGTTTTTCGGTCTTTCTTTACTTTTTATCTTTCTACGTTTAGCCATTCATATTCTTAACGTTTATGATTTTTTGATCCTTTTGGATTTTCGGTCTTTCTGCCTTTTGCATCTTAAGCCTTTTGGTCCTTGTTTTTTTGTCTTTTTTCGTCATTTTATTTTTCGATCCTTCGGCATTTTTTCTCCTTTGATCTTTCTATTATTAATTTTGTCCTTCACATGTTTTACGTTTTCGATCTTACGATCGCTTTGGATTATCGGACTATATGCCTTTTGGTCTTTAATTTTTTTGTTCTTTTGGTCTCTTTGGTTTTTTTTTTAGTCTTTCGATACTTTTTAAATCTGCTTATTACTTAGTTTTCTCATTACTCAATACATTATATTGTAGAAAGCCTAATGGGAGATGAATATGGCTTAAGCTTTTGAACGACTGCGAAATTTAAATCAAACAAGAGAAGGTCATTCGATTAGAATGTCCCAACAAAAAATTTGTTTCCATTATATGCGAAAGGCTTGCTTCGACTGAGCTTCCATTGGGCTTTGAACTGATAGTTCCTTCTAATATCTTTTTTAAGACCGTATGGTGGTAAATCCATTCGCTCTAGAGAGGTTGATAGGGTTTAGGTTTTACTAACTGAACACTTGAACTCTAACTATGATATATAATTTGTCTCTATATTGATTTAATATGGTCTGCCCACGACGCCGCCTGTCTCTCAATCTATCCGCCCTATAAATCCAAATTAAGAGCTACATCATACGACAATATTTATTCGTAGTGGCTTAGACGACTTAAACAATGTTAGCCACCTCTACAATACACTCTACCACAATACCTACACTATAAGCAGCTGTTTCAGAATACCACAAAGGAAATCGAAATTAATGGGGTTGTAAATAACCTAAAGTACCGCGATGTATGGTTTTGTCACATCTGTACACTTGGATAGATTTTTTTTTATTTTTTATTTTTTTTTGGTTACATTGTAATGTCTATGTTCATTTTTCGAAAGATAAATTAGAACTTCCTTAAGCGGAGCCAGACAGCAAAGCCAACGCATGGACACTCGAATAAAAGCAAACATTACAATTTCGCATTACTAACATACCAGATGTGTACTCGATGCATGTATCTTACATGAATGCTGCACGAGTGGGTATGTGCAAATGATGTAACAGAAACGATATTAAGTTTAACATTTTCATATGTTCAGTGCTTTAACTGCTATGACTTAAATCCTTTAACAGCAGAAGAGCGGAATAGGTTTTACGGTTATCATAACATGACAGTTGACATTCTGCAATCTGTCAATCGGAAGTAACAAAGTCTGCATCTGTACAGAATGTGTTGTCAAAGTTTCACAAAAATTGAAGTTCTACAGCGGATTGTATATCCTCAGTGTCTGTCAACGACAACCAATCGGTGAATTTCCAAGTTGGATCAGTTGCTTCGGATATCTACGATATATCAGATTCAAAATAATCGACTGTACTTGACAGGTTCAATATATATATGTCTATGTATATATATTTTTTTGCTTTCACGTTCCCACTTCAGAAGTGCACAGTAATCAAATGCAACGATTCTTCTTCTGTATTTGACATTCTTACTCAGAAAAACTTCGGAATCAGACACAAAAACTTCAATCCAAGTTGGAAAAAAGGCAAAAAAAAAAATGCTTCGCACAGAGTCGAGAAAAGATTTATTGTACAATTATGATGATTAGCATTGGAATTAAATGAAGTGAAGTGAAGCGATGCAGAAGGAGTCTTCAATAACATGTGTAATGTCCAAAAGGAGTTATTGATGTACTTCGAAACATGTCAATATGCATTTATCTATCTGTTTACTTTCGAAATTGATATGTTTTTAAGTACAGTTTGGTGCAAAAGTCACGTAGCGGTAGATAAAAACACATAACTAATTTTATTTACAAAAAATTTACTAATTTATTTTTGAGAAATAAAAGAACAAATACTTTTGAAGTTTTACAAAAAAATATGTTCTTCAAATGATCGTATGTACATTGGGAAACATTAAAAAAACCAAAAAAAAAAAAAAAACCAAAAAAGACTCTGGGGAGATTCGAACCTGTCACCATTACATTCCTAGCCAAACATTCTAATCACTGTGCAAAACTCAAATCAATCGTTAACTGTTTGCAAATTTAAAGATAAGTTTGCAATTGGAAACAAATAGGGTCTTTAACCCCATGCCACTTATTAGCTATATACAGGGGTAGTAAGACTTACACATCTTTATGGTGTGGCTGTATGGTGAACTGCCTTAGACAAAACAGTAAATCGTGATAAGCTAAGCAAAGTCCAAAGATCAGCTTGTTTGTGTATGAGCGGAGCACTTCGCACAACTCCCTCCGCTGCAATAGACATTCTGTTCAAATATACACCACTCGACATCTTCAGTAGCCAAGCAGCTGCTAGCGCGGCTATTCGCTTCAGTACAACATCCCAGTGGACGAGTAATGAAATCGGACACTTCTCTGTTCTGCATTCGTTCAGGATTCCACTGTGCAACACAGACTACACCATTCCACAACTTCAATTCAACAAAAACTTTCAGGTCACCATCCCCTTCAGATCATTCTGGGAAGAACGCGCTCGCTTGGAAGATGAGCAGATTAATTTTTAAACAGACAGGTCAAAAACTAATGATGGTTTCGGCGGAGGTGTTTTCTCAAAAAGGCTAAATCTTAGTTTTTCTTTCCGTCTTTCTAATCACTGTAGTGTCTTTCAGGCAGAGCTTATGGCGCTTAAAGAAGTGTTATCTTGGCTGTAGAGGAATGTAATATCCGTATCTTCTCGGATAGCCAAGCTACGTTGAAATCCCTGAAATCAGTCTCTACGAACTCTATTGTAGCCCTAAACTGCCGATTATCACTCAAGCAGATGACGGAGCAGTTCAACATTCAGCTGTATTGGGTGCCGGGGCATAGAGACATTCCGGGAAACTGTATGGCAGACGAACTCACCAAACAAGGAACTACACTACATTGATTTTTTGGGCATACCAATTGGAACATGCAAACTCACATTAAAGCGAGAATCTACCGAAAAAACTAACCTTAGGTGGTCAGACGGAACAACTTTTCTGGCCCAAGCTGGATTCGAAACGCTCCAAGTGTTTGATCTCTTAAAAAAGATTGCACATCGGTGCTATAATAGGTACCATCACTGGGCAATGTCTCATAGGTAAGTTTTTTTTTTTGATGTTCCTGTACAACTTCTCTGTACGTGCCCAGCCCTATCTCAAAAACGTAAGCTCCATTTGTGAGTTTTCTTTTACAAACCCCTTAACGATCTAACAAATAGTGACATTAATAGTCTCTTGCGCTTCATACAAAGCTCCAAATGGTTCAACGAGTAGGCGGGAAAATTTGCTCGATCCATGTGATATTACACAATGGACCATTACTGGTCTAAGTGTGTCGGCTTTTCCACCGACTGCCATCTTAACCTAACATAATCTAACCTAAAGATTAGCTGCCTAATTCTTATTGGCTTTGTACGGGAAAGTAAAAAGTTCGACAAAACATTCCACATTCGTGTTGTAGGCTAAAGAAACACTCTCTAAACTTAAGAAACCAGGCGCGTATCACTGTTATTGACTGCTACAATTTCTCCGCTGGGAATCCATATGATCCATATGGTTTTTAAAAACTTTTATTTAACTTGACTTTGTCTGTCTGTCTGTTTTTTTAGAGGTCTTTGAGGTCCTCTTTAACCACCTTTCACACGACCTAGAGTGCAACGCAGTATCATGGACCATTTCTGAGATCCCGTAAGGCGTTTCACGAGTCGCGTGTGGCGCTTGTTAAGAGTGGAAAATGAGTTGATCTGTGAAATAGGCCTAATATTTTTTAATCACCTTCCACACTTCCTAGAACGTTAACATTTTGGGAGCAGCATAGTTTCGAATGGCTTTTCTGAAATCTCGCGTGTGATGCGTGGAAAGTAGGTCAATCTTTGAAATAAGTCCCATCGCATCGACTTCTTTGAAGTTCTTTTCAACCAACTTTCACACGACATTTAGCTGACATTTTTTGAGCAGCTCAGTGTTATGAACCATTTTTGAGATTCCGTATGTATGTGGCGTGTCGCATGTGTGGCGTGTGATGCGTGAAAAGTTGGTTTTTTTTACTATATAGAATTGAAATTTTGTGCGTGTGTCAGACATACGTCTGACGTGTCTCGATGTATATACATACATAAAAGTTTGTACCCGAAAATACTTGTTCCTCTTACTCTTACTCTTTTAGACATGGTATCTCAGCCACCGGATTTACACTGTCTTCACTACGGATACTGCCTGCATCTGAGACGCCTTTCTGATAGAGTAGTCCACGTGTATATTAAAACGGAACCTACTGTCAATCATTACTCCTAGATATTTGACAGAATCCTTTGATCTGATGGTCTGATTACCAACCCGTATACTTATGTATTCCATCTGTTTTCTGGCTGGTAATCAAGACTGCTTCCGTTTTGTGTTCGGTTAATTCCAGACCGGCGGATACTAGCCAGTTCTTGATTTGGACGACTGCTTCGTTCGTGGCTGACTCTATTTCATATATTGTTTTTGACACGGTAACAACGGCGATATCATCAGCGAATCCAAATATTATTTACCCCTGTGGTGGTAGTGTTAGTCTTAGGACTCCATTGTACATAATGTTCAATAGAAGGGGGCCCAGCACCTATCCTTGTGGGACTCCTGCGGAGAATTTATAGTACTTTACCTCATTGGTTTCGTACCTTGAAACTATCTTCCGTAAGTAGTACGCGGTGCTTCAATTCTAGCGAGTGATTTTCTTATTGAGAACAAATTTGCGGAGTTAAAGACGTTTTTTATGTCAAGTGTTACTACTGCACAATACTCCTTTGTGCCCCATCGCCACCTTTCTCCTTCTATCGCTTTCTTTTCTATATTGACCACCGCTTTTATGGCGTACACTCTGTCTACCAAAAAGTCGTCGTTGGCAATGTCATCAGGAAGTCGATTCCCGATCAGCCACTTAACGCTTAGCGCGATTCTGGTTTTGTAATAAAATGAAAAGAAACGCCAAAATTTTTCCATACGATAATTTTTTTTTACAAAGCCTTTTGTTCTGTGAGGCGCCATTGAATGAACGTAAAGCTTGCAATTAGCATTTAGTACTTTTTTTAGAACATGCTGCTAAATAGTATATTACATAACGAGTGAGGAAAATTGACGTTATCGTGCGAGCTAGAGGCGTCAATCTTACCAGTACGATAAGCACTTTTCAGCGAGTAATGTACGCTATTTTTCACACGACCAAAACATTTTCTCTGCTAAACTGCTTATGCGCAATGCAAAACTACTGTGGGTGTGTGTTTTCGCTGAAACTGCAGTAAATAACTAGAGTATTTTCTCTGTTAACACACTAGTATGGATAATGACTACTTTCGAGGCAGGTTATAGCGTCACTTTCGTCTATAGTCGTGTGAAATAGTATATTACATAACGAGCGAGGAAAGTGAAGTTGTATGAATGCACTTTTCTGCGAGTAATGTACGCTATTTTTCACACGACCAAAACCGGTTTTTCTGCTAAGCCGGTTATGCGCAATGCAAAATTATACTGTTCGCTGTGACTACAGTAAATAATAAAAATATTTTATATGTCACTAGTGTGTATAACTCTCGGAGATAGGTTCTATTATATGAAACAGTCACTTTCGTCTATGTGCGTGTGAAAACGAATTAAAGGGTGTTTTTTTGGGAGGTTTGTTTTTCCGATAGATGTCGTTTTATTTTATGACAGTTGTTTTGACAGCTCAAAGTGGCATTTCTACTCAGTATTGTTTGGCAAATCATTATGAAAAAAAAAAAAAAAAAAAAAAAAAAATGACATTTGTGAAAAATAGTCGTGGTAGCCATATGCCAGAAATTGTGTTTAAATGTTAAATGCCAAAAAATTATCTACCAAATAAAAAAAAATTTTGGTCATTTCATAATTTTATATGTGTTTTATTCAAAAAAAAAATCGGCAACCTCTTAAAAAAACACGTTATATCTAACGGGTGTTTTTTTAAGAGGTTGCCGATTTTTTTTTTGAATAAAACACATATAAAATTATGAAATGACCAAAATTTTTTTTTATTTGGTAGATAATTTTTTGGCATTTAACATTTAAACACAATTTCTGGCATATGGCTACCACGACTATTTTTCACAAATGTCATTTTTTTTTTTTTTTTTTTTTTTTTTTTTTTCATAATGATTTGCCAAACAATACTGAGTAGAAATGCCACTTTGAGCTGTCAAAACAACTGTCATAAAATGAAACGACATCTATCGGAAAAACAAACCTCCTAAAAAAACACCCGTTATCATAACGAGATCGGGAATCGCAAATGATGCGTTTGTGAAGTGGAAACTGAAATGATATTTTATTTATCACTTCACAGTTTCACAGTTTGGGGAATCGAACCCCAGGTTCGTTTTGTGACAGTCTTCCAACACGTGGTCTATTTGGTTTCGGGTAACTTTATGGGCAGATACCCAGGTGGCTTTGTAAATATTCTGACGCGCAACTGTCATCAACGTGAAATCTGAAATAATGATGTGATAAAATTATCACAAGCTGGCTTTTTAAGGTTATGACAAATGAATCTTTTATGGTAAATGTTACATGTGCAATAAAAAATGAAAATGTGAGAAGATGCTATAAGGTCGGTTCCGTTGTGCACCTGTGCCAAAATATCGAATTTCCGATGTTCCACTTCTTATGCTTAACTAAAAAGACATAGGTTTATAGGTGGATAGGTGCAAGAAGGTTCAACCCAAGGCTAAGCACATTTAGATTTCCGACCGCGGAGTAAAGTCGGGTGGGAAAAAAACCGAACACTCCTACGTATCCAAATCTGATTCGTGTAAGGTGTTTCACGCGTAAACCGTGACAAAGATATAATAACCTTCTATTTGGTCCATAAAAACGCAAACATGCGGTAATAATGTAACAAATCCTTTTAAACCAATAAAAACCCAATGGTAGGCGTGTGAGATTCCTCATGTATATACGTACGATGCGTTGTTTATGTGCATAGAACAGCAAAGCAGATTACTCGCATAACAACTTCGAGGGTTTTATCGATATCCTGGATACAGCATAAACAATGCTACAATAGTCGCTGTGTGTACCAAACATTGAAAACATATTTTTCTTATTTGAAAAGTTCATAACACTAAACACTTTAGTTTTATGACTTTGTACAAAAGTCACGTGAAACCTGCGTTAAAAGATGTAATCCTTTTGTTGCGAAACGAAACGAAACGAAAGAAACGCTCTCAACAAATCTTTTAGATGTTCACAGTAAAACAAGTAAATGTAGAAACATTTCGTTTTTCGGGTCGAACTTTTATGTATACATCGACACACGCCACACATTCCTTTATTTTTTGGTAATTACCGCCAAAATATCTGTTTTTGACGTCGTCCCTATTTCAAAGTATTTTTTTTTATGTATCACACGCGCCACACGTGACACGTGTCAAAATTGGCACTTGACATTGAGCTGCTTCACAAAACCCCTCTATATCGTGCGAAAGGTTGTTAAAAAGGACCTAAACAAATGAGAAAATGGCGGCATTTCCAATCATCACACACGCGACACACGTCACAAGCGGAATATAAAAAATTCTATTTGTACTAAATTCAAAATTTCATCTCTCTAGGTCGTGTGAAAGGTGGTTAAAATGGACCTCAAAGAAGTCGAAAAAAAAAATATTTCAACCAATCACACTCGCCACACGTGAAACGTGACGCGCGGAATATAAAAATGCTATTTTGCATTTAGATACTCACAAAAATCACAACTATAGGTCGTGTGGAAGGTCGTTTAAAAGGACCACAAAGAAGTCGAAACAAAAAATTTCAACCTATCACATGCGACACGCGTCACACGCGGAATATAAAAAATGCTGTTTTGGATGTAAACACTCACAAAAATTTAGCTCTTTAGGACGTGTGGAAGGTGGTTAAAAAGAACCTCAAATAAGTCGGAGAAAAAATTTTCAACACACACGCCACACGCGTTTTGTATTTGTAAAAATAAAATACAAAAAAGAAATAGTTTTTTCGTTCTGCTCTGGAGAATGTCCTTATTGATTGAAGTAAAAAGTTGAACTGAATATTTTTTTGGAACAGATCACAATTTATGCAATGGTCCACAATACATTTCTTATGCTGAGATACATAGATACATAGGTCGGTCGAGATTAGGGATTATACCCCGCGCTTACCCAGCTTTCGCCATTAAGCTTACTCTCTAATTACATATCTAAAGTCTCGCTTGAAACCATTATTTTTTATTACGTGTTTAGGTCCTGCAACATAACGGTTAGATATTATGCTGCAATTTGAACCTCACGGTTAGATACATAGATACAGGCATACATACTTAAACAATGTACTTCATAAATTATGTCTTGATATAATTGGGTCGGACATTAAGTTCGGATCATTGTTGATTTCGCCAGATCAGCAATGCCCGTTTAGTTTTATTATGAGGCAAGGAATTTTATTACTTCCTCCAATTTATTAATGTTTGGTTTGGGGTTGTTATTGACTCGATGACTGCGTCGTTATTTGATATAACTCACTATTTCGGACTTAGACACTCACAAAATTTTAGCTCTCTAGGTCGTGTGGAAGGTGGTTAAAAAGGACCTCAAAGTTGTGTTTAGACAAAAAGGGGTCAAGTCAAGTTAAATCAAAGTTTTTAAAAACGTTATTGCGGATCTACATTTTGATTATAACTAAGACATTTTAAAACTGCGGCCACTTAATTCCTAACTTTTCGAAATCAGTTCAATTCACAGCAGTAGTAGTCATGTATATTCCATTTTGTGTTTTCAGACTTTTCTGACATTAATAGTTGAGACGTAATCTACACCTACAAACCTACCTACCTACCTACACTAAACATACAAGAAAAGTAACTTTTGACAGCTCGATAGAAAGTCTAATTAATGTCTTTTCTATTTCTTGACGACTTTATTTTTGTAGCGAGTATTATCGCATTAATTAATTGTTTACGGTGAACGAGTGGTTAATAATACGCCAAGCAAGAGTTGATGTTGATGTGGGCGCCGTGGCTCAGTGGATAAGAGCATGGACTTCTGAGCAGAAGGTTCGTGGTTCGAATCCCAGTAACACCAAAAGATTTTTTCACGGTATCCCACCTCTAGCGAATGGGTGACAAACGTTCCGAGAGTAATAACTTGTCACGGAAAGCATCTCCATTCACCGTTCGGATCCGGCTTTAAATTGTAGGTCCCTTCCATTTGTGTGCAAAAAATATACATGCTCAACAACACAAATGGTTGCGAGAAGCTAGGCATTGGACCGCAATGGTCTGTCGCGCCGAATATTATTATTAAGAGTTGATGTTGATAAAGCAGCCAAAATGCTTTCCGGTTTTAGTTTGAAATGAAACACAAAACGTACGCATTTGTGCATTTTTCATTTATTTGGGAATCGATACATGTTCAAAAAGTAAAATGTTAAGTGATACACTGTTATGATACACTGTTAAGTGAGACACTATTAAGTGAGACACTGTTAAGTGAGATATTTTTATGTGAGACACTGTTAAGTGAGATACTTTTATTTGGGACACTGTTAAGTGAGATACTATTAAGTGAGACACTGTTAAGTGAAATACTATTAAGTGAGACACTGTTAAGTGACACACTTTTATGTGAGACACTGTTAAGTGAGACACTGTTAAGTCAGACACTGTTAAGTGAGACACTGTTAAGAGCCACTGTTAAATGAAACCATGTTGAAACTATTGTGAGAACTAAGCAATTTATCAAGCGATTCGCATGAAATCCGGTATGTACGACTAAGATGCGAGTATAGGACTTCTTCCTATTGAAATTCTGGAATATGATCATAATGGTCTGGAATTTCTGGAATAAAGCAATTTCTTAAGCGATTCGCATGAAATTCGGTATTTAGGACTAAGATGCGACTATAGGACTTCTTCCTATAGAAATTCAGGAATATGGTCGTTATGGTCTGGAATTTCTGGAACAAAGCAAGCAAAGGATATGACCATTATGATCTGGAATTATGGAAACTATACCATTTTGAGATTTTGAGATGTCCGTTCGTGTATCCATTCCACAGACAAGAAGATCTTTGTTTTTTTTTTTCTTTCGTCCCGGGCAGACGTTGTCATGCTCAAAACATCCGGCCGTTTTTCCGACACAGCCTACCCAGCTCTTTTTTTTAAATAATAAATATCTATATATATAAAAATTAATGTTTGTCTCTATGTCCTTTATAGAATCGTAAACTATGCATTTGATCATGTGATGATCTTTAGCAAAGTTGTTGTGCATGAGCCCACGAAGGTTTCTGAGTTGGTACGACCAATTTTCGACAGATGGCGCCACTGTCATTCCAATGAATTTCATATATTGCCGTGCCAGTTCATGCTGATTTGAATTGAAACGAAAACAGCGAACGAATGATGACGTTTCGAGTTCTGGGTGACATAAGAATTTATGTAAATTGTGAAATTTCCGCTAGGTGGCGCTGGTGTCGTTTTTTCTTCTTCCGAAAATTCTTATTTATGGAACGATTTGGCTCAAATTCACACCATATACTACTTAAATAAAAAGAAAGTCGTTGACAAAATTTGGACCCGATAGGTGGCGCTGGGGTGGAAAATGTAGTTTTCCCTGTATATGATATTCATATAAAGAATATTCGAACAAGTGTACATTTTTTGCCTGTATTAGTTAGTGGGGTTTCAGTGGGCGTGGCGTCAGTGGGCGGGGGTTAGTGGGATGGGACAGACAGGAAACGCCGGGTATTTCTGTTAGTCTAATAATAAAAAAAATCCATAAGCTTACATAACTGAACTGAACTGAACAACCAAAGTTGGCAGGTTGACAAACGCTTGAACAAATGTCGGTAAATGGCAGGTTTTAATGCCATGCAATGTGGCATATTATTTTGGCCAACGTATTCAAGTCCCCTTGGGAATTTCCATTGCACATATTGCAAATTGCTTACGATTTAGTTTTATATTTTGACTGATTCGCACGCATTACTACAACCATGTGTGTCAGTTTGATGTATCATTTGGATGGGCTCATTTTTTGCAAAGCGATGATGTTGATTACCTGTTTGCAAGAGAAATGCTTTATTTTTTCATTCATAATTAATTTGATGTTAATAATGAATAAGTGTATATGGCTTAAATGTCATTTATTTTATTTAACAGACAGCCGCTTTAGTTCACAGTTTTCAAAACAACACAATGATACTCTGAGTACCTCCAAAATGATGTGTTGGTTTTAAGGCCGGCTATATAGTACCTAGTAGTATGTCAGTAATCCCGAACAGAGCTCAGTGTTTACATTATGTGTGCATGTGTCTGTGGTATGTTTGCTTAGCCAAACTAATATGACACTAATAAATTTCAAATGTCCGACAATTCATTATGAAACAGTGAGCAGTCCTGCTATTCTTTACTGATAGTCGGTTAACTGGTACATATGTAATGCCCAAGCAGTCAAAAATATCCTCAACTTTAACTACCAAAAGCAACTCCTCTAACGAGCTTCCAGTCATATTTAATTGAAACCAGGACAAGAAATACATAAAACCGTCCTGGAAGTACTCTCTGGAGTCTCCATTGGCCACAATCGTGATGTGTATTGTGTTTTCTAATGTTGGCCATCGACCAAAGGAGCACTGTGAGTTGTCCCATTATACGAATAAATATGAAATCATTCCTTTAAGCGATGTGTAACTAACTGGCAATGAATAACCTATCCCTTTTGATGTAACAAAAGGGGAACACACCCATCACTTGGGCACCACTGAGGTGGTTGTTGGTGCAAACATTTTTACTTCGACATCGTCATTGCAACTGGAGCGAGAATCCTTGCTGTCCGGTCCAGTAAATGCAGATGTTTTCCTTGTTTTCTTCTATGTATGTATAGACATAGACAATAAATTGATGATCTCGCTTACTTTTCAAAGTGCTTCTGGACACACAAGCAGCACTTAACGACACTGAACTGGAAGATTACTTCGTAGCTCATGGCTGTTGGTGCTTTTGTTGTATTGGTATTTGGTTCGTTTGTGGAATCAGCTGAAAGTTTCTGTCTCTAGTCAATTGGAAAAGAAGAAACATTAACGCAACTCATCCGGACGACGTCTGTCACATCAGAAAGAGTGCTTTTTTTAGAAACATAAGAAACTAGAAAATGAGATATTTTTTTAAAACTTCTATTTAACCAACAGTGGTGCGTCTGTTCTCCAGGTTAGTAGTGGCTACACCTTGCATCGTCTGTTTTCCTGGTAATGGGCGGGTGTGCCGGGTGCCTGTCTTCCATCAAGCGGCTCGCTATATAAATGTGTGTTAAGGTAGAATTGTTGACCGACCTCAACTACAGTTCGTTGTTCTTGAAATGACGAGCTTACCCGTTCTATGATAGACTCTCCCTATCGGTGCGTCCTGCTAGCCATCCAAAACGACCTTGACTCGTCTCCTATCTCTATTTTTTCGTCTTCTAAAATCGATTTCGTTTCAATTAACTTCCCTCCGTAGGTCGCTGTACGTTATGTGTTGTTACATTCAACCGGCCCAACCTTCTGACTCCCTTGTCGACATCCTTATTTTCGGCGATTTTAATTTGCCCCAACTGCACTGGACTCCATCAGATGAAAATCCTTTTTCACTGCATTGTATCCCAACTCAACCAAGGAATGTCTCTTTGTAGATCGGCTTACAGACTCTAGCCTTAGCCAATTTGATGATGGTGATGATGATAAATGGGGTGTTGTAGCACTGCGACCCATATGAATCTATAGCGCTCCCCCCTGACTAGTGCTATAGAGCCAGTGCACCCCGTCCATACCAATGCTTCTTAAGAATAATATGGAGCGGTTTCAGTGAATGTTGCACAGACTCCGAGATTACGTGGGTTCCCAAGTGGTCTCTTCTCTGACGGATCGTTGCTCTGCACTCGTTGAGTAGATGCCATGGGGTCTTCTCCGCTTCCCCACAGAGTTTGCAGCTTCCATCCTCTTCTATTTTTAACTTCTTTAGGTGCCCCTTCAGTTTGCAATGTCCTGTTAGGAAACCCGTAGTGATTCTTACATTACTTCTACTTAGTCCCAATATTAGGCGGGACCTCTTTGGGTTATAGTTCCCTAACATTTCTTTTGCTTGCCGTAGGCCTGGGAGATTCTCCCATCTTTCGGAAGCGGCTGCCTTTGCCATACTGTGTACCTCTTCCCGCATTATGCGGTACCCTATGCCACAAAAGGGTTCTGGCCCTTCAAGCGGAGTTTCTGCTCATTTATTCGCGAGCCTGTTAAGCTTCGCCTTGCATTCCTTCACCAGTTTTGATGTGACGTGGAATGCGTCTAGAGCTTTTAAAGCAGCTTGGCTGTCTGTCATGATTGCTATTTCCTGCCTCATGTAGTTCCTTTCCAGATTGAAGTGAGCACATCTTTCAATGGCATGTACTTCTGCTTGGAATATACTCGGGTACATCCTCATCGATATGGAGTGTTTGGTTCGTGGCCCATATACTCCAGCACCCGTGCCTTCTGCCTTCTTTGATCCATCCGTATACCACTTTATGGCACCCCGATGTATCTGGTATTAAGTTTCTGACCTGAATTCCTTCTTGGTGCTCATTTCAAATTTATTTTTGAACTCAAGCTTCCGCACCATGTTATCGCACGGCATGCTCGCTAGAGGAATCAGCTTGGTAAGTGGTTCTAATAGCCTTGCTCAAACGTAACTTGATTTCCATGGATTTGCTCTCTACCACTAAGTGTAGTGGGAGAAGCCCAAAGATTGCCTCCATGCCCGCTGTTGGGTTCTCATGGCCCCTGTAATTAAGACGCAGGCCAGTCTCTGTACTTTTTCCATCATCTTCATCATCATCTCTCATCTCATCTTCGCTCATGCGAGCTAGGTGTCCTGCACACCGGAGCCTACCGAGCTTAATTTTCTTCACGATCACGATTTTCTTCATCGACATCGCGGTAACGCTCGTAGATTTCATCAATAAACATAGAGTCTTCGGAATAGTCCTTCATCAAATACGGGGCCAACAATTCTCCATAAGACTTTTCCCTCGAACGCGGCTAAGAGGTCAGAATGCTTTTTGCTAAGCACTCAAGTCTCGGGTCCATATGTAAGTACTGGTATGACCATTGTCTTAGACCAGCAGCTTGGATGTTATGGTTAAGTTCCTGGATTTAAAGAGTCTTGACAGACCATAGTAGGCTTTGTTGGCTTTAAGCAACCGTGTGCGTATTTCTGGTTCCATGCTGTTATCGGCTGCTACAGGTGACCCAAGATAGTTTGTACCATGTACCTTGTTTTGCTATCATTTATGTGCAGCCCCAGATTTCATGCCGCCTGCTTTATCTGGATGAAAGCTGCCTGTACAGCTCTTCGGTTTCTACCAACGATGTCAATATCGTCTGCGTAAGCCAGTATCATGGACTTATAGAGGATTGTTTCTCTCGCCGCTACCTCAGAGTCTCGGATCACTTTCTCCAACGCCAGGTTGAAGAGGACGCAGGCCAGTCCATCCCCTTGTGTGATCCGGATATTTTTACTTGGCTGATAACATTGGTCACGGTCAACCTACATATTCGTATCAGTTTGTTTGGGATGCCAAATTCTCTCATGGCTTTATAAAGTTCTACTCTGGCTATGCTATCATAGGCGGCTTTAAAGTCTATAAAAAGATGGTGTAGTGAGTGAGTGAAACTCTAGGCATTTTTCCATCATCTGCCTTAGGGTGTAAATCTGATCAGTTGTTGATTTGCCTGCGATGAAGCCACACTGGTATGGACCAATGATCCCTTTAGCGTTTGGGGCTATCCTGTCTTAAAGGATAGAGGAGAAAATCTTATACGCGGTAGTCAACAACCTTATACCACGATAATTGCTGCATGTTTCTTATGTATGGGGTACAGGATGCCTCTTCGCCAGTCTTCTGGCATCGCTTCTTCGTCCCATACTTGCACAAGAATTGCTTGGTGTATAGCGTATCCTTCTGATTTAATCAGCTTCGCTGAGATACCATCTGATTCCAGGGTCTTATTATTTGTGAGCCGATTTATCGCTCTGCTAACTTCGTCTATGCTTGCTAGCGGCAGCAAGGTCTTCGGTCATTGGTGGAGCCTCCAACTCCTCAGGTACCTGCCCATTTAGCAACTCATGCAACTGCTCCTCCCATCGCTCTAATATGCCTTTGAGATCGGCGATCAGATTACCCCTTTGTCTTTGCAGTATGTGCAACGCGGTGTATATTGCGTCATACCGTGGACCCTTTGGTAGAACTTCCGCGCCTGGTGCGTGTCTCGCTCTCTTTACTATTCTAGTTCACGGACGAGATTCTTCTCCCAGGCTGCTTTCTTTCGCCGGTGAACTGTTTTTTCATATCGTCTGGGCTCTTTATATTCATCTTCGCGTGCCCGCTTTCTATGAGATTGTTGCATTGCTCGGTATGCAACATTCTTACGTTCAGTCGCTCGCTTACATTCGTCATCGAACCAGTCGTTCCGGTCTCTACGACTACTGCCTAAGATGAAGTCAGCAATACTAATGTCAGTATTTTTAAGGCGTGTCCATTTCTATTCTACGCCTGACATCTCAGCCCCAGGACTTACTCTCCCAGCATTTAGGACGAGTCCTATCGCTTGACCATAGTTGTTTCTGGTCTCTTCGGTGCGAAGGGCAGCTGTGTTGACTCGAATCTGATTTGCGACTGCTGTCTTTCTTGATGATGCAATCCGCACTCGGAGCACCATACCAACAAGATATTGGTCCGAGTCGACGTTTGCACCTCGGTACGTTCATACCGTCATCAGGTTCGTGTCTTTCAACACGTGGTATATCTGGTTGGGAGTGGCTCCATCAGGAGTTACCCAGGTGGATTTGTGGATATTTTTACGCGCAAACCTTGTACTCGCAATGACCAAATTATTGCTTGCAGCCATCCCTATGACTCGTTGTCCTTTGTCATTTGTGTTCTCGTGTAAGCTATGGGTGCCAATGTACTGCCTGAATACTGGCTCCCTATCTATTTTGGCATTCATATCCCCCAGCATGATTTTTACGTCATAGTGAGGACAGGCATGGAGTTCGACTGATTCAAATAATTCTTCTTTTTCGTCATCTGGGGAATCCTCTGTAGGTGCGTGAACGTTTATGAGGCTAATGTTTTTAAATCTGCTTCGCACGCGAAGGTTGCATTGCCGTTGATTTACTGCTTTAAGGCCGATAGAGGTGGGTTTCGTTCTTTTGCTGACTAGAAACCCCACCCCGAGCACATCAGTCTTGCATGACAGCTGTAATATTCTGATTTTTGTAAGATACCATTCTCCGTCCATCGCATCTCCTGAATTGCTGTTATGTGAGTGAGCGTACGTTCCATGAGAAAATTCTTAAATCGTTTAGCCGTTTTCGTTGCCGTGGTCGTTGTCGTTCATCAGTGTATATCCGAGTCTGATTTTGGGTTCCGTAATATGGTTTGTTACGGGCGAGTTTATTGGCCTCGCGCCAACCTTACTTTGAAGGGACTAGCACGATCATTTCGCTTTTCCTGTACTGGAGGAAAATTACCAGCGGCCACCACGTGGAGGTTTGATCGCACTTCCACCAGTCAGAGACAGTTGCGGCCAGATGCATTTCTGAAGTATTCTGTGTTATTCGCCCTACTCTGCTGTTGGCTGATCGCCAGTTAACCCTTCAGTAAGTTCGATTTAAGAAGAAAAACATGCATTCTATCTATGTATACATTAATTCCTTCTAATTGTTCCATATGAAGTCTCATTTCAAAACTGCGATCAAATAAATTTCTTAGCCCAGCGCACACATCCACACTTATCTGCAACTACTACTGATGCTGCTGGCAAGAATAACGTGCAAAAGAATCTGAATTAAATGTTGCATAAAAAAGTACTGCACTTGCAAATGAGAAAATTTCCATTCTAATTGCAAAGCGGTAAAATCCATTCAGGACTACAGTACTTGGCTTAAGTATTCATTTTCCGATGTTACGAATTGTACATCGACCAGCCTGCCTGGAAGAGGATTGTTGTCTGCGCCAGTGAATTCGAAATTATTGACATTATCGGCAGCAAATGGTCCTTGAATGAATTAATTGATTCGGAAATCGGTGCGCGATGTGAATTCACTAAGGACGTGAATAGCTTTGTGCGATACTTTGGATAGGTGGCTGCTGTTCAGGGATGTGAGAGGAGACGACACAAAGGTGACTTTTCAACGTCATGTCCCACAGTAGGTGCAAGAGGTAAACGACTTCCAGGATTTGCATTGTACGAAACTGAACACATGACCATTAGAAGTGATAGCCGGTGTTGACGGTCGTCCCAATGGAGTGGGAATTGGAAACTGCTGGGAACTTGCAGTAGTAGAGGCATTGTGCATTTGCAATTTATTAAGCCGAACACAATTGCGTTGTTGTTGTCGGAATCCTTGTTTGTATTTAAAATTTACAGTCAGGAGGGCGATTGAACTGTCTGCTGTGCGTTATGTGGTGCCCTTTCGCATCCACGTACACCACAATGTCGATTAGGCAACAACCTGCAACATTACCGGCAGAATGCGCAATTGACATTCCGACCGTTCACATCAGATAGTTTTAACGACATTTCTTGTCCACTGGGATTCCATTCACTTCACTTAAATTTGCTGACAATAGTGATGCGTGGTCGATTAATAATTTGTATAGTAAGCGTGTACTCTGATCTGTTACTATTAAAATTGTATGCGAGGTGGAATTCCTGGCAGTACTAACGTATACAAGAAGGACTAACGTGATGCAACAAATATTTCAATATCCAATTGAGGATATGGATGTGCAATTGTTAAACATCTCGAACAAATGACTATCTTTCCATTTTTTCCTAGTGGTCCTGGCCTTCGAAAACAAAAAAACGTGACAACAATTTTCATCTTTCGGTCGTTAACCCAAAAAATATCGTTTTGCGTTCGTGTTGTCGCGCTATCCTATCAGGAATAGGAATTTTGCTTAGCACCCAAGTCTCGGATCCATATGTAAGTACTGGTATAACAATTTTTTTATATACCAGCAGCTTGGTTAAGTTCCTGGATTTGAAGAGTCTTGACAGACTATAGTAGGCTTGGTTGGCGTATTTCTGGTTCCAGGCTGTTATTGGCTGCTACAGTTGATCCGAGATAGTTAAAGGATTGCACTTCTTCAAATTCGCGCTCCACTATTTGAATTGAGGGACCAACGTTGGATCTTCTACTCGCAGACGTGGCCACTATGTACTTTGTTTTGCTCTGTGCAGCCGTAGATTTCGTGCCGCCTGCTCGATCTGGATGAAAGCTTCCTGTACAGCTCTTCGGTTTCTACCAACGATGTCAATATCGTCTGCGTAAGCCAGTATCTGAATGGACTTATAGAGGATTGTTCCTCTCGCCGTTACGTCAGAGTCTCGGATCACTTTCTCCAACGACAGGTAGGAGAGGACGCCGCAGTTCAGTCCATCCCCTTGTCGCAGCCCGTTATAGATGTTGAATAGACTTCATAGTGATTCGGATATTTTTACATGGAACCAGAAATACGCGCACGGTTGCTTAAAGCCAGCAAAGCCTACTATAGTCTGTCAAGACTCTTCAAATTCAGGAACTTAACCATAACATCCAAGCTGCTGGTATATAAAAAAATTGTTATACCAGTACTTACATATGGATCCGAGACTTAGGTGCTTAGCAAAGGCATTCTGACCTCTTAGGCGCGTTCAAGAGAAAAACCTTACGGAGAATTGTTGGCCCCGTATGTAAGGAAGGAGTCTCTATAATGATGAGATCTACGACCGTTACCGCAATATCGACATCGTGAATAGAATTTAGCTCGGTAGGCTCCGGTGGGTTGGACACCCAGCTCTCATGAGCGAAGAGGATCCTGCTTGGAAAGTCCTTTGGTAGGATTTATGGAACACGACAGCGAGGCCGGCCAAGCCTACGCTGGAAGGATGGCGTAGACCAGGATGAGTTTAGGGATGCCAAACTGGATGACATCGGCTCGAAATCGGGACCGGTGGAGAGACTTTTTCCGGGAGGCCAGGACCGGTCCCCGGTTGTAGAGCCAAATATGATAATGATTGTGATTAGCAATGAAGCAGCTAATTCCTGTAGCTTTTCCTGGAGCAACTTACCGGTTTGATTGCACTTTCACCCGTCAGAAATAGTTACGGCCATGTGGAATTCTGATGAATCTTACGTGTTAACCCCCCCCCCCCTATTTTGCTGATGGCTGACCACCTTGTGATATGGAACACAGGATAGCTTTTCTCCAGTCTGGCATAGTTTCTTCCTCACATACTTGCACTGTTGCACTATTACCTGGTTTAGTAGTTGAATTATCTTAAAAGGATTTTATCCTAATGGTATGCAATGTTAAATGTTGTTTTTTGAGTCTATTTCTACAGTTGGCTTTTGAGTGGAAAAACAACATTTAACGTTGCATACCACTAGGTTAAAATCCTTTTAAGATAATTCAGTCTTTTAACTGAATTACAATTATCCATAAGGCGAGCTGAGAAGCTCGCTTAACTATCTTATAATTTAATACACTGCTTGTTCTTATATATGAGTATGTACAGTGCGATAAAAGATTTCTATTTACATTTTCGTAACAATATTATATAGGTATATATATATATATATAGGTAAATAAACATTTATAATTACACGTTTGGTGATGCATTACTGCTTTGATTCCATATTCCCCAACTGTGGAAACTGCAAATTTCATCACGAACTATGCCTCTGGCAAGCGAAACTTCTCGAACCAAAACTCGGTATTACATGGAGAGACGTTAACTTTATAAACGCAATCAAATAATATTTAACTTCAGATTGTGAGGGTTTTCGAAAGACCTTTATGTACTCGCAGATATTTGTAAATGCGATAATCGTCGTTAGCAACGTGCACAATCTGGCGCATAAATATGTTTCTGTATGTCCTGCATGCCCTGTATTTACATTTGCAGCAGTGAAAATTCGCGTACATCAATCCTGGGGCTATTTTAAGTTTAATTAAGCTTCAGCCGCTAGAATTTATGATAATAGAGGGAAATGAAATGTTTCGCTAAAATAGGGACTTACAGAAATAATGGAATTAACGATGGAGTGACGGACAAACGGACATTGCTAAATGAATTCATTTGGTTCTAAACGCTAATAAAACTAAAGGATATTTTAATTTTTATGTCTTTATGAGAAAAACATGTTGTAATGCAATTACAGTTCCAGATAAAAAACAAAAAGGACTTTTAGTTCCATTGACGTCAGAAAAATCACTCATGTGTTTCTATTTTAGCGGGAATACTTTCACCAGGTGTTTGTAGTAACTTTTCCTGGTCACAAAGCTCAGTTAATTGTAATTAATGCTATGTTCTCTCAATCAACTTTGGTGAGGTATTTGAAAAAACATCACAACTGCGGGTGGAAACAACGTGTTTAACACACATACTACAAACCCACTCGCTTCCTAATAAAATAGAATAAAATTGGGAATCTACAAACTACCTAACATGTCCTTAATGGAATTGGGGAAAAAAAAAATTTCCACATACCAGTGCTTGTCTCCTGCATCTCTAATCTGCTCGGTTTATTTACTCATGCGTTTTTAGGAAGCTGTACAAGAGATTTATGTATCGAAATTTTTGAATGCACAAGAGTCCAGTCGATGGACATAAAGGTCCCTAAAAAAGGACTCAGAAGTGCACCGCACCACCTTTTTATGAGCTGCTACATATCGCACCATAGCAATCGCTTTGCTTTGGGAATATTCAAGCGCGTTTAACATCTGCCGGAATTTTCAGAATTTGAAATGTTTTCAATTCTGATGTGGGAGCGGGTTAGTGGTTTGTCTGGGCCAATGGCCAATTCATTCCTGGACGAATGCACGTTTCTTGTTTTTATTTCAATTTCGCACAAGTTCGTTCAGCAGTTGCAGCGGTCATCCTGTGAACCGAAACGAACATCATTTTCGCAATTTATGAGATGATTATTTTTGGGATTTTGAATTTTGTAGTTTGTGCAATGCGGACAACGAAAATACTATCTGCATGTGGGAGGTAAGGGTTTCTTTTCGGTTAATATCTGACATTAAGTTTTCGTGTTGTTGTTGTAAAACTTTTCTATCAATTCTCTATTAATTTTTCAATGGGATTTTTAATGGAAACAAAAATCTTTTGAGCTCGGACAAGAAGCAAAAATACTTAGTCACGCTTCTGGTAAGAAAAGATACATGGAATGCTTATAAAAAAGGGTGAATTGTTCTTTGCAAGACATACAATTTTCGGAACTTTGCATTTTACGGGATCCTTTGGTATTTTCGGATATTTATGGGTAGTTTAAGAGACAACAGTATTTGGCGCGACAGACCGTTGCCGTCTAAGCCCTAGCTTCTCGCGACCATTCGTGTTGTGCCTGATATATTTTAAATGCTTTTATATTAACTTGTGGGCGCCGTGGCTCAGCGGATAAGAGTATGGACTTCTGAGCAGGGGGTCTGTGGTTCGAATCCCAGTAACACTGAAAGTATTTTTAATGGTGTCCCACCTCTCGCTAAAGCCTGCCAAACGTCCGAGAGTAATAACTTGTCATGGAAAGCTTCTCAATTCGACGTTCGGATCCGGCATTAAATTGTAGGTCCCCTGTGTGCAAAAAATATACATGCTCAACACAAATGGTTGCGAGAAGCCAGGCCTTGAACCGCAATGGTCTCTGTCGCGCCGAATATAATAAAAATATATTAACTTGCCTGTGTCTTTCTTTCTGTCTTTCTGTCGGCTTATATGTCATACGCTTTTTTCATTCTAATGCTGTCTGTTAGTCTGTTCAGGTGCGTCTTGAGATGGGTCTTGAGGTGATTCATGGTGGAGCCTTAAGGTTGGTCTAGAGGGATTCTTGATGCGGTTTAAAGAGGGTTTTGAGTAGGATCTTGATTGGCTTTTGAGGGCGTCTTGATATGATGATACGAGAAGAGGGTCTTGAGAGGGTCTTGATGGGCCTTGAGGGTGGTCTTCAGGGTGGTCTTGAAGGTGGTCTTGAGGGTGGTCTTGAGGGGAGTCTTGAGATGGTCTTTAGTACGTTGTTTAGGTGGTTTTGAGAAAGGCTTGAGGGGGTTCTGAGAGATTCGTGAGTTTAGTATTAGGGGAGTCTTGACGGATTATTTAAGTAGTCTTGATGGCGATCGAGGGAGTTTTGTGAGGATATTAAGTTGGGTCTTGAGGGATTCTTTATGTGGTCTTGAGGGGTTCTTGAGTGGATTTTGAGAGGATCATGAGTGGAGTCTTAAGGGGATCTTAAGAATGTATTGAGGGGCCCTTGTGGTTGTCTTGAGGGGGTCTTGAGTGGAACCTTAACGGAACTTGAGGGATTAATGATGGGGTATTTTTAACGTGGTATTGAGTTGATCTTGAGGAAGTATTTAGGTAGTCTTGAGGGGGGTTTTGTGAGGGTCTTGCGGGAGTGTCTTTAATAGAGTCTTAAGATGATTTTGTGGGGTTTTTAGGGGGTTTAGAATGGGACTTGAGGGTGTTTGAGAGGGTCTTGAGTGGGGTATTAGGAGGGTTTTGAGGGGTTCTTAAGGGAATTTTGAGCAGGGTATTGAGGGGGTTCTGAGATGGTTTTGTGAGGGGTTTTGAGGGGTTAGTAGGTGGTCTTGAAAAGGTTCTTAAGAGGATTTTGTTGGGGTCTTAAGGAAATCCTGAGTGGGGTCTTGAGTGGTTCTTAGAAAGTGTCGTGGGGTGGTCTTGAAGGGGTTTAGGGGGTTTTGTGAGGATCTTTAGTATGGTCTTAAGGTGGTCTTGAGGGGTGGTGGTCTTGAGGGGGATTTTGAGAAGGTCATGAGTTGAGTCTTGAGGTGGTCTTAAGAAGGTTATGAGGGGATCTTGAAGAGGTCTTGAGGGGATTTTGAGCGGATCTTGAGTGGAGTCTTGAAGGGGTCTTTATATGGTCTTGAGAGTGTTTTGAGGGGGTCTTAAGGGAATCTTAAGGGGGTTTCAGGGGGTCTTGAGGGATCATTAATGGGGGTAGTAACGTGGTCTTAAACACAGGTTTAATTGATTTTTCAGCCAAATATGAGAGGTTGACCACACTGTGGTCATTCCCATAATCATCCTACTATCATCCTATATTAGTCCTTTGCGGTCTAAGGCCTAGCTTCTCTGTTCATGTATATTTTTTCACACAAATGGAAGGGATCTACAATTTAATGTCGTTTCTGAACGGCGAATTGAGAAGCTTTTCGTGATAAGTTATTACTCTCGGACTTTTGTCAGACATTTGCAAGAGGTGGGACACCGTGGAATATACTTTTCGTGTTACTGAGATTCGAACCACGAACCTCCTGCTCAGAAGCCATCCACTTATCCACTGAGCCATGGCGTCCTTTAGTCATCTTGTAACTACAAGTCATTCTATAATCATCCTAAATAGATTTTATAATCAACCCTAAAGAATTCTGCAAATTATTCACCCTAATGACAAAACTGTGTGAACTGCTTGACGTTCACAATGGTCAGAACAATAATATAGCTTTTGAAAAGCGATTAGTGGCGTGAAACATGCATAAGAAGGCACGAAGCTATCGAGTGTAAATGCAATGACCTAAAGCCTAAAACCTTATAACAAACGATATCTTTTCAAACACGAAATCCAAGCAATTTACATATTCAGGTAAAGCCACGATGGTTTTTTTTTAACCAAGTCATAACCCAGTGAGAATATCACTTTTTAACCAAACCAAGAGTTAACATAAGTTTCCTTATTTTTTTTATCAACTAAGTCTTTTCGTTTTTCTCTCGTGACTCGTCATCCGTGCGATTTGCACATATGCATGATGAGATGATGATGATGTCCTTAAATGAGGTTAAGTTCCTTCTTCATGGGATGGATAATTACTGCGGAATATCTCGTAGGTTAACTGTTTGCGCTTTTGAAAGCTGCATATCCTACTCCACTTTTCTGCGTAGTAGTTCCAACATAACTCTTAATGATGAGGACATCGAAAATAATGATAAAGTACAAGTGGATGGAAGGATATATGAAGAAGGTGATCACAGTAAGACTTTAGTGGCGTCGTTGGCAGAGACTATTCCTGAAGGATGGATAAAAATTATACAAAAGTCTAAGAAGAGCTTATCGGGCTTACTTTGTGCAGGAACTACAAAGGCTACCATATAGTCTGTCAAGAAATACAAGAACTTGACCGTGCATCCAAACGATGTTTGACTTGAGTTGTCAGCGCAATGAACTCCTAACCGCAGATTGAGAAACTTTATACGTGACAAGAGATGATTCCGAAGAATCTGCAACAACGAGATCTACGTTTGTTATCGCAGTCTTCACATCGTGCCAAAGGTTCTGTTCGCTGAGCAGGTCACATAAGATAGATAAGAAGAGTAACCGTTTGGAAAGTTCTTTGGTGTATTTATGGTACACTATAGTTGGTAGCTTTACTGGTTGGATGGCATAGATCGGTATGACTAACTGGATGCCATTTGCTCAATTTTCTAAGAAAGGTTAGCACAGAATCAGCGAAGATACCATTGGAGTCTTAGCAACATATCCACTCCATGTCATTAAGTTATTAAGAGGGAAAGGGACGGAATCAATGAGGAAACCATGTGAGAGCCACGTTATCTTGGAGTCTGAGTAGCATTCACTGAATGCTCTCTATATCATCAACGCTTTAACCACTAAGACCGTCTACAGAAGGTGATCACTCCAATCCAATTCAATTCAAACTCAAAATTTTTCACGCTCTAACCGCCAAAGAAGATTTTGTTGGTTGAATTTACCTATGGAACGCTGCCGGTTTGAACGCACTCATTTGAATACTTTCCCTGATAGAGAATCTGCTTTAAAATCCCTAGAATCATCTCTACGAACTCTATTGCAGCACTAGACTAGCACTCTCAAGGAGATGAAGGAGCAGTTCAACATTCACCTGTGCTGGGTGCCGGGGCATAGAGACATTTTAGGGAACTGTATAGGGTTGAAGTATAGGGATCTGGACCGGCTAGTTGGCTGTTTAGCTAGGAACGACAAACGAGCATGGCTAAGCGACATCACAACACAGGCACAGCAAGCCGCTGGTAGTGGACAATACAGCACAGTCTACCAACACGCTCGTAAGCTCGCCAACAGGAAACACCACATCAACTACCCTGTTAAGGCAATAGACGGCTCTTTGATCCATATGGAGGAACAACAATTAACCCGCTGGACAGAACAATTTAAAAATGTTTTGAATTGTACTTCGCCAGGCACGTCCGTCAACCCAAATATACACCCTAATAAGCTACTTAACATCACCTCAGCTAGTCCTTAGTTGGATGAAATAAGGACAACAATTCGTTTACTGCAATCAGGTAAAGCAGCAGGCAATGACAACATCTATCTACGCAGAACTCCTTTAAGCCGACGTCGAGTTAACTATGCGAACATTGAATGCCATATATCAAGGTATCTGGGAATCTGAAACAATTCCATCGTCGTTAAAAGAAGGCTTAATAGTCAAACTAGTTTCGAAAACTGGAGAAGAATTACCCTGCTATACACCATAAACAAAATGCTCTTGTCTATAACAGCTAGGCGCTTACGGAATGCGTTTTTCACCACCTAGAAGACCTGGACTAAGCCGATGATATTTGTCTCCTATCAAAATCACTAGGTGACATGGAGCGAAAATTAAACTCACTAGAACCCCACGCTAACAAAGTGGGTTTAAAAATTAACGTCTTAAAAACAAAACTACTTCGCGTCTGGATTGGCCACACTTTGAGAAAGCCAGCGGACGATATTATGAAACTAGCGCTCGACTGGAATCCACAATGAAGCCGCCGAGTTGGCCGTCCTAACAAGACATGGAAAAGGACGATCGAAGAGGAAGTAAAATCGCGGGGGACAGAGTGGTGTCTCTTGAAACCTTAGGCGATAAATAGAAGCCCCCCGCGGAGTAAAGGAAAGAAAGAAAGATATGGCTGACGAACTCGTCAAAAATGTAAATACACTGCCCTTTTACCTGAAAATGGTTCCTTGGTCGTACTGATCGCTACATGCTAGAGCTGGATGCTATTGAGAAAACTAACGTCAGGTGGTCAAACAGAACAACTTGCTTAGGGACAAAAAAAATCTGGCCTAGGCTGGATTTGAAACGGCCCAAGTGTTTGATCTCTCTAAACAGATTGCGTATTGATGCCACAATAGGTGTCATTAGTGGGCACTGTCTCATGGGCGAGCATGCAGCAAGGCTTGGTGTATTTTCGAATGACTTCTGCAGAAGCTGAATGGACGAGCAGAAGAAAGTATTCTTCACCTTCTCTGCAGATGCGCAGCTCTTCCCCTAAAACGTTCTTTTACAATTACCTAAATGATTGGCAAATACTGACATTAAAAGTCTTCTACGTTTCATTTAAAGCTCCAACTGGTTCAACGAGTAATGTAAAAAATCTTCTCGATCCATGTGGTATCACAAGGAAAAACCATCAGTGGTCTAAGTGGGTTGGTATCCTGCCGACAGCCACTTCAACCTAATCTAACCTAACCTAAAGTTAGAATTCGAAGATTTGTCTACCTTCTATCTTTCTATCCTTCTATCCTTCTATCCTTCTATCTTTCTATCCTTCTATCTTTCTAACTATCTATGCCTATCTATCAATCGAAAATTGCTCGTTACAATCGTAAAGAAAAATCGTATGATGACATTGATTGTTACCAAATTATCCGTGACGTTAATCTATTGGGCTCATATATGGGTCGCAATGGACTCCAAGTCAAAGCACAGGATATGGCAAGCGGGAATTTTACCATCTTCTAGACATGGCTACAACAAATGCATTCGTTTTGTATCAAAGACTCAATGCTGAAAAAGATAGAAATTATAATATCTTTGGATTTGCAGTTCTTTGGGGTTCTATTTGCAAACTATACCCGGGGTACGGTTTGATTTTGCGATTCATTTGCAGGGTTTTGTAACTAACAATGTAACTTTGCTACCCGTCGGCAATCGACGGGTAAGGTTTCATTTACTCAGCAATATGACGAAAAGAGTGCAAGCAGATGTTGTTGTTCTCAAATTTGGTTTCGGTTTAGCGTTCTATTTGCAAAGCATTCACCACGAAAACGACGAAAACTCTGTCTTTTTGGTAGCTTACCCGTGGGTACCGAATGTTATTATTATTTTTCATTTCAATTCTTTTGCGTTTTCAAAGTCATGCCCCATTTTAACCACCACATCAGCGTTAAATTAGCCGCGTTCGATTGGACTGAAGAGTACAACTCTTCATTTCAGTTAATTGAGCGATTCTTCACTTAAATTGAGCTGCTGAAGTGATTGGTTCGATTGGTATTCTTCACTTTAGATAAATGTCAATGTTACTCATCTGAAGTAACTACCTACACGAGCAGAACACCTCTTCACTTACTTCAGTTGCCCAATTTCGCCCAATTTTTAACTGATACGAAGAGTTGTCAATCGAACTTAAATTGAGCTGGTAAGGTGATTGGTTCGATTGGTCTTCGTCACTTTAGATAAATGTCAATGTTACTCATCTGAAGTAACTACCTACACGAGCAGAACACCTCTTCACTTACTTCAGTTGCCCAATTTCGCCCAATTTTTAACTGAAGCGAAGAGTTGTCAATCGAACAGTCTCTTCACTTCTGTTACTTCAGATACAGCAACTAATTCAGTTAAATTGAGATACTGAAGTGATTGGTTCGATTGGTATTCTTCACTTTAGATAAATGTCAATGTTACTCATCTGAAGTAACTACCTACACGAGCAGAACACCTCTTCACTTCCTTCAGTTGCCCAATTTCGCCCAATTTTTAACTGAAGCGAAGAGTTGTCAATCGAACAGTCTCTTCACTTCTGTTACTTCAGATACTGTAACTAATTCAGTTAATTGAGTGCAATCGAACGCGGCTACTTTGTGTATAACTATTATCGCCATTCGTTAGCATTTTACCCCGCTAACAATCGACGCAAATCATAAAACACCGAAAGAACAATGATGTGAAAAATTTACGCAGAATATGAAATTACTCGTACATCCTAAGGTGATGGTGAGATGCAGGAAAACGAGGTTTCTTCGCCCGCCTCCTATTTCTTTTCTGCCTCCTGATACTAAAAAGAGGAAAAGCGAAATGTTTCTGCAAATAACGTTCAATATTTTCTTACGATCTTGTATTTATTGTTTCGTATATTAATTTTATGTATTTTATGTACATACAAGCATTTGATTTATATTATGTGAGGTACTGTGTTTGTTGCCTTAGGGTCGGTCCTCGATGGTATTGTTTATGTTCGGCCATTCCGTCAACGAAAGCAATAACCATTTATTTGTCGTTGGCGACTGGAGCACACTAATAGTTTAGGGCATTCACAGCACTAGCACAAAGATATCTCCACTTTTCCCCTTCTTAACCTTAATGCTCACTTATATACAATATAGCTTAGCATTAAAGGAGTGTAAGCTCTTTACAAGTGTGCATCACTGTGCTATAGCGGCTGTAATTCCTTACTTACTTAGGTGGCGCTACATTTCAGAATTAACCTTGGCTTTAACTAACAAACCTCTCTAATTAGCTCGATATTTTGCTAACTGCCATCAATTGCGTTCATTTATCCCTTGCAGACGAGTATCCGTACCGTATGCGGCGCGCACTAGTAGAGGCCTTTCTCTACCGCGTTGTCTCATTGGGTTACGAAAATGTAAATAGCAATCTTTTATAGCACTGTACTTACTTCATATAAGTATAATCATTATATTGATTTGTATTTGAATAAAGAAATTACCAAAAATCATGACATATATTTAGGATCAGTAATATCGTATATAGGCGTTTAGTCATCAGCAGAATAGGGGGAACACAGAATGCTCTAGAATTGCTGGTTGGTGGCCGTAACTATCTCTGACTGATGGAAGTGCGATCAAACCTCCACGTGGTGGCCGCCGGTAATTTTCCTCCAGTACAGGAAAAGTAAAATGATCGGCTAGTCCCTTCAAAGTTAGGTTGCCACGAGGCCAATAACATAGCCCACGACCAGACGACCACGGCAATGAAAACAGCTAAACGATTGAAGAATTTTCTCATGGAACGTACGCTAACTGTATAGAGCTCGAGCAGCACAGCAGCTGGCCGATACCTTGTCTAAATATAAGGCTGACATAACAGCAATCCAGGAAATGCGGTGGACGGGAAATGGTGTCTTACAAAAATCAGAATATTACAGCTATCATGCAAGACATCATGTGCTCGGGGTGGGGTTTCTAGTCAGCAAAAGAATGAAACCCACCGTTATTGGCTTTAAAGCAGTAAATGAACGGCTATGCACCCTTCGCGTGCAAGTTAGATTTAAAAACATAAGCCTCATAAACGTTCACGCACCTACAGAGGATTCCCCAGATGATGAAAAAGAAGAATTCTTTCAATTAGTCGAACAGGAACTCCATGCCTGTCCTCAGTATTACATAAAAATTGGGGATATGAATGCCAAAATAGGCAGGAAGCCAGTATTCAGACAGTATATTGGCACCCATATCTTACACGAGAACACTAATGACAATGGAAAACGAGTCATAGAGATGGCAGCAAGCAATAATTTCGACGTTGCGAGTACAAGGTTTGCGCGAAAAACATCCACAAAGCCACCTGGGTATCTCCTGATGGAGCCACTTGCAACCAGATAGACGACGTGTTGATAGACCGCCGCCCCAACCTGAACCTGATGACGGTACGAACGTACCGAGGTGCCAACGTCGACTCGGACCACTATCCTGTTCGTATGGTGCTCCGAACGTGCATCATCAAGACAGACAGCATCCGCGAATCAGATTCGAGTCAACGCGTCTCCCTTCGAAACGAAGAGACCAGAAACAACTACGGACAAGCGATAGGACTCGCCCTAATTGCAGGGGGAGTAAGTCCTGGGGCTGAGATGTCGGGTGTAGAAGATAAATGGATAAGCCTTAAGAATACTGTCATTAGTACTGCTGACTCCATCTTAGGCAGTAGTTACAGAGATCAGAAAGACTGATTCGATGACGAATGTAAGCTAGCGACTGAACGTAAGAATGTTGCGTACCGAGCAATGCAACAATCTCATAGAACGCGGGCACGCGAAGATGAATATAAAGAGCCAAGAAGATATGAAAAAACAGTTCACTGGCGAAAGAAAGAAGCCTGGGAGAAGTATCCCGTCCGTGAACTGGAGCAGTGCAGAGAGCAAGACCCGCACCAGGCGCAGAAGTTCCACCAAAGAGTCTGTGGTATGACGGAATATACCGCGTTGCACATACAGCACAGACAAAGAGGGTTATCTGATTGCCGATCTCAAAGGCATCTTAGAGCGATGGGAAGAGCACTTGCATGAGTTGCTAAATGGGCTCCACCAATGAGCGAAGACCATGCTGCCGCTACCAAGCATAGACGAAGTTAGCAGAGCGATAAATCGGCTCAAAATAATTAGGCCTCAGGATCAGATGGTATCCCAGCGGAGCTGATTAAATCAGAAGGATACGCAATACACCAAGCAATTCTTGTGCAAGAGATGCCAGAAGACTGGCGAAGAGGCATCCTGTGCCTCATACATAAGAAAGGAGATATCACAACATGCAGCAATTATCGTGGTATAACGTTGTTGAGTACCGCGTATAAGATTTTCTCCTCTATCCTTTAAGACAGGATAGCCTCACCTGCTAAATGGATCATTTGTCCATACCAGTGTGGCTTCATCCCAGGCAAATCAACAACTGATCAGATTTACACCCTAAGGCAGGTGATGGAAAAATGTCTAGAGTTTCAAAACTCACTACACCATCTTCTTATAGACTTTAAAGCCGCCTATGATAGCATAGCTAGGGTAGAACTTTATAAAGCCATGAGAGTATTCGACGTCCCAATTAAACTGACACAACTATGTAGGTTTACCATGACCAATGTTATAAGCCAAGTAAAAATATCCGAATCACTATCAAGCCCATTCATCATCTATAACGGGCTTCGACGATGGAATGGACTGGCCTGCGTCCTCTTTAACATGGCGTTGGAGGAAGTGACCCGAAACTCGGACGTAACGGCTAGAGCAACAATCCTCTATAAGTCCATTCAGATACTGGCTTACGCAGACGATTTTTAGAAACCGAAGAGCTGTACAGGAAGCTTTCATCCAGATCGAGCAGGCGGCACGAAATCTTGGGCTGCACATAAGTGTGAGCAAAACAAAGCAGATGGTGGCCACGTCTGCGAGTAGAAGATCCAACATTGTTCCCTTAATTCAAATAGTGGAGCGCGAATTTGAAGTAATGCAACCCTTAAACTATCTTGGGTCACCTGTAGCAGCCGATAACAGCATGGAACCAGAAATACGCGCACGGTAGCTCAAATCCAACAAAGCCTACAATAGTCTGTCAAATCTTGGAATTTAATTATAACATCCAAGCTGCTGGTATATAAGACAATGGTCATACCAGTACTTACATATGGATCCGAGACTTGGGTGCTTAGCAAAAAGCACTCTGACCTCTTAGCCGCGTTCGAGAGAAAAGTCTTACGGAGAATTGTTGGCCCCGTATGTGAGGAAGGACGATTCCGGAGACTCTATAATGATGAGCTCTACGAGCATTACCGCGATGTCGCCATGGTAAAGAGAATTAAGCTCGATGGGCAGGTCCTACCTAGCTCGCATAAGCGAAGAGGATCCTGCTCGGAAAGTCCTTTGCGGTAGGATTTATGGAACACGACAGCGAGCCCGGCCAAGCCTACGCTGGAAGGATGGCGTAGACCAGGACGCCCAGAATTTAGGGATGCCAAACTGGATGAAATCGGCTCGGTGGATTTTTTGCGGGAGGCAAGGACCGGACCGCGATTGTAGAGTCAAATATGATGATGATGTACCCTAGGTTAGGTTAGGCTAGGTTGAAGTGACCGTCAGTCAAAAACCGACGCACCTAGACCAATGGTCCGTTGTGATACCACAAGGATCTAGAAAATCCCACGCCTACTCGTTGAGCCACTTGGAGCTTCGTTTGAAGCGCAATAGACTATTTATGTCAATCTGGGTTAGATAATGTACCCTACGCATAAGAAAAGGGTTTTCAATTTATATATTTAATGTATACGAACGATTGCTTTCGATTCTTCGATGGTAAAGCTGCAGTCATAAGGAATCAATTTCCGCACTTAACATCGAAAGATAAAAACTTAATTTTCCACTTGCACAGTTTTTTAAGTGCAATTCATTTTTTCAATTGATTTCTAAATCAAAGGAAATTGCCACCCTTATCTTAATAACTGTATTTTTTGCGTTTACTTCCTTTGTTCCATTAAATCAGACTGTCACTTGGTTGCCTCTGCCACTATTTGTATTAATCCTATCATTTCCAACTCAATAACGATATGATATTTGAAAGTAAATGGCACAGAACTGCAAAAAAGTCGTAAGCGCCCTTGCAATCTGCTACCATAAATCAGTGGTGGAAATTGCTTGCCGTTTCTCATTCAATAAATGAACTGAGAGTTGTGCACATGGACGAAACACGAACCTACTGAACTCGAAATCCAAATACCATTTATGGATTATTTTATTATTCATTCGCCTTCCTCTGGGGTGCAACAAAGCACTTTGTTACCTCACCAGAATATCACCCTACCTGCTTGTCGGGTAACCCCAGTGTAGAAGCGAAAGAAATAATTTTTAACAGAAATCATCATCATCACCTACGACGATACGATCAGCTTTCTCCACTTACTATAAGCATTTCTTTCATTCACAGTTGGAATCTCTGTCGACCGCCACAGACGATGACGATGTCTTTCAATATTAAACATTGCCCGTCCTGCCCTCTTGCCACCCCATCCACGGCACAGGGGTAGTTACTGACACTAATAAATGTGTTTACGAGGAATGCTTGCTTGCTGCTGCATATGAGATTACCTACAAGAAGTGGCTTGTGAATTTTTCTTTGGCATACTCAGTGTCTACCTTCCAGAGAGTAGTAGTAGCTTTGTCTGTCGTGATGTTCATCCCTGTGCCCAAATCATCCTTAACTACCTTTGCAATTTGTGCTCAATGCAATCTCCGTTGCGGAGGAAATGCCATTATAACCAAATTGCAGCTGGGGACCTTTTTTATTTTGTTTGTTGCTGTTGTTGTTTTAACGACGATATCTGGGTCATAATGTGCTGTTGTTACAACAAGTCCAGTTGTGTTGTTATTATTCTTTTATTTATGGTCCCAGAAAATTTGGTTATTAGGTTAATGAAAACGTTAGAATTAGAATTGCTGGCGTGTGACAACTAGAAGTCTTTTACCACTCTTGTGATATGGAAATAGGAACAAGCGGGCAACTTTTATGCGGAGAGAAAAAGACTCTAAATGACTTTATTAAAATTAGTCACTGTGTTTAAAAAAATCTGTATAATAATTGAAAACTACCGACAAGGTGACGTATTAGGGTTGCTCGATATCTATTGCTCGATATATGGCAATTGTTGCTTAGTGCTAAATATAAACAGCAAAGTTTGACATTTCTGATGCTAATCGTACTTAAAACTTGTTGCCACATTCGCAATATTTTTTGTGTTTTGTTGGTTGGATGGCATAGTTTCACGTCAATTAAAAAATAAATACACTCGTAATACACAAAACCACAAGCCCACAGTCGGTGACAAAACCATCATTATGGTCAACACTACAAGAAGGGGTACTCTTTCCCCTTTAGTAAGCCATTCCTGTAGATGAATTAGCCCCAGGTCTAAGGCTATGCAGACGACATAGTCATCGTGGCAAGGGGGAAGTGCTCTGTGACGTAGTCCAAAACGGCTTAACCACCACGAGTAAATGGTGCCAAGATGGTAAACCCAAACAAGAGCACACTGGATACCTTCACCAATAGAAGGAAGCTGGGGCGAATGCACCCAGCAATACCATCATACTATCAGCAATGAGGTCAAGTGTCTTGGACTGATATTTGATAGTAGACTGCTATCAAACTGTCACCAACAAGCAGTACTGCAAAAATCAACGCAAAAAGAGCACGTATGGTGTTCAGAAGGGTTGTAGGAAAATCCTTTGATGTTAGTTCCAGAATCATCCACTAGATGTACAGCATGATTGTTATTCCAATGATTACATATGGAGTAATAGGGGGGAATAGGACCAAGCTAAGCACCACAAGCAGGGAATTGGAAAAAGTACAGAGGCTGGCCTGCGTTTTAATTATGGGGGCCATGAGAACCTGCCCACAGTGGGTATGTAGGTTATCCTTGGGCAACTCCCACTTCACATAGTAGTAGAGAGCATATCCATGGAAACTAATTCACGTTTGAGCAGGGAAGGATGCTTTACGGAGAGCAGGGGAAGAGATATTTTGGATTCGCTTGCTAAGCTGATTCCTTTAGCGAGCATGCCATGTGATAACGTGATGCAAAAGCTTGAATTCAAACATTTATGTAGACATCGAAACACGCCACACAGCTGTAACGACGTAAATTTGCTGGGATACGCTCGTCGGCGACCAAGGTCGTTTGCCTATGAACTTATAGACGGTTTGTTGGACTCGTTAAATTTCAATTATATTACTTTTCTTGTTGCGCCACTGCCGCGCCAGGTTCCTCAGCCGCAGACTCGGGTTCCGCAGCGACATGATACGGGCAAGAACGTTGCTCTGCGCTCAGGAGAATACTTTGGGGAAGTCTTTCACTGCTCACCCACATTTTTTGTGTTTTGTTTACTTCTAAATGGAGAACTAGGCCCTGAGATCAAACTTCAGGATGGAGTCCTGTAAGGGCCGCCAGAGTCCTGAAGTCGAAGGGTCTCTACACCTAACAAGGGAAAATCTCACCCTATCAAGATTTTCTGGGTTTTGAGATAGAGTCCTGTAAGGTCCGCCAGAGTCTCGAAACCAAGAAAGGGATTAAAACTGGGATCAGTCGAAAGCAGCAGGTCTCCCGCTGCTAACTCTATCCTGAATGAAAACTAGTCCCTAATAGAGATCGACCTTCAGGATGGAGCCCTGTAAGGCCCGCCAAAGTCTCGAATCCAAAAGAAGGGGATTTAAACTGAGAGGACTGGACTAACCTGATTATAGCACTGATCAACGTCGACTTCGTTACCAAGTTTGGTGTTGGATATTTCAGGGTCTATTTTTAGCTTCCGGCCTGAGGTGTTCACTTCTCCTATTTGCAGTTAGTATTCCATTGTTGGTAACCAGTTTGATGCCCAAAATTCGTCATTACACAGTTTGGTAATAATCGCCAAAATATCTGTTTTTGAGGTCGGGGCTATTTCAATGCATTTTCTTTTTTCCACGCTTTACACGCGCCACATGCGTCAAACTCGTGATATCAAAATTGGCACCTGACATTGAGCCGCTAACAAAATTTGAGCCCTCATCGAAAGATGTGCTCGCTCACTTTAATCTGGAAAGAAGCTACATGAGGCGGTAAATAGCTATCAGGACAGACAGCCAAGCTGCTGCCAGGTTTACAACAAACAAAATAAATAATGGGGAACTATAACCCAAAGAGGTCTCGCTTGATATTGGGATTAAGCAATACAAGAATCATTACGAAGTTCCTAATATCACAATGGACCATTACTGGTCTAAGTGTGTAGGTTTCACTGACAGCCACCTTAACCTAACCTAACCTAACCTACGGGGTTCCTAACAAGTCATTGTAGACTAAGGGGGACCTAAAGTAACTATAAATAGAAACGGATGACAGCTACAGGCTTTGTGTAGAAGCGGAGGAGACCCCGTGACACCTTCTAAACGATCCAACAGAGGAGATATCATATGGGAACTGACGCAATCTCGGAGTCTGCGCAACATTCACTGAACCCATTCCATATCATTAGGTTCATAAGAGCCATTGGTTTGAAGGGGGTGCTGTAGGAACGGGCATGAATTATTCCAAAGCTTGTGCTTAAAGCGCAATTGATCCATATGGGTCGCTACTAGTATACAGCCCGTTTAGCATGATGATGAGAATGATTAACTGGTTGGATGCCATGCTTACTTTATAATCATTTTAAAAATAAACCATCCGATGGTCAGCCGTGCTCTAGTGGTTAGTACGTTGGACTACTGAGCGGGAGAATGTTCGAATACCAGAAAAAGACCAAAAATCTCTTTCACGGTCTTAATGGAAGGCTTACTCCCTTCAATTAAGTATCAAACTTTAAAATATATTAAACGGGGCTTCCTTAAAAAAGAAACCATCTGATGGTGAATCCTTTTTTACGTGCACTGGAATGCACGCGCTCTCTCTTTTTTGCAGCTTAATTACGCAAAAACGCATATGGTGTAATAATCCAAAAACTTTTCCCATTTAACTACAATCAAACTTGTTGAAATTACTCCTTTCAGTCAAAGCGAACAAGCCACGATATTACACATTCCGCCACTAAAACTTTTGACTGAAACTTATCGCAGATGAACGTACGCTTCTCTCAAGTTCCTGGTAAATATCTCATCAATCTGATTACATCTTAACCGTCAAGTAATTGTGCAAATATTACGTTTAAATTCATTTCATCTGCAAATGTTACACGAATTAGGGAACACTGGTAAGATGCGTGCAAATCTTAACATCGCACAGCCACCAGACAAGCTGCGTCTTATGTGCTGCATTTAACGTGTGTCTTCTCCGCAGAATGCACACAAACTTTTCCTCCCCATATATTAAGTTTTCCAAGTGAATTCAGCACTGACGCGAATATTTTCAGCAGACTACCATAATTAAGGGTTGGTAACAACTGCCACGAACACCAGCTGGTGATGGCTATGACTACTGTGGCAATGACTGATGCATAGTCTCAATCGGTTGGAGTGGATGTCTTCTTGTCTTGCTTGTTTTCTCTCTCCCCAGTCCAGTAATCGCTGGAAGAATTAAACTTTATTTGGCAGACGAGTTGCACGCTTTCCCTTAATTACTTCAGGAATATGAGTAGGATGTTTGCGTCGTTGCTTTTGAAGCGTCGAGTTATTGCCAAGAGTGCGGAAATTTGATGCATATCCGTCGCGTAAAAGTCATTCAACTCTGAGTTGAGTGCACACTTTCGCTTTATTGTTGCAGTTGATATCCACTTTTATTGTTTAATTAACAGCAACATAAGATGTTTGATTGCAGTGGTTCTTAAATGAGATTGACTCGTCTCACATTGGAAAAAAAACTCCCACCATAAAAAAGTACAAATGTCGTTTATCCAACCAAAAGAAAAACGTGCAAGCCAGTCACCTGGAAAACCAAACCATTCTTTATGGTCAAACTGAAAGAAGAACAACTAATTTGATTGTAGAATGTCCTGTCTGATTTTATACAATTCCGTCCGTCCAATGCGGCACTTAGTTGCAAATGAGAAATGTCCTCAAACCGTTCAAACCACCCGTATAATAGACACAAGAGAAAGTCATCAGTAGTTGTAGATTTTTTTTCGTATTCCTAATTTTGGTAATTTATTAGGACAAAGCGAAAAAAAGGTTCCATCTAAATTACTCCACTTTTCTATGCTGTCCTCTTCAGTCGCCTAGAAATGTTTCTTTATCTCCGGCGATGGAGATGAATTCAAGGAAATTTTTACAAAATAAATATGTGAACTTTCAATGGGAAAAACTAAAATACAAAACAATAACAATACACAATGGAGAAGGGAAGAAAAAACAAACAAAAAAAAACATTGACACACATTGGTTAGGGCTTGGGGGTATGGGATGGACACATCGCTACACCCAACCAAGCACATCAGTGAACGTCTTTTGTGGAAATCACTGACAAAGACAAATTGCTGCATTTATTTTCAAGTCATTTTGCTTCATTGGATGGATTTTTTTAACTTTGAATTAAATAAGGTGCGTTAGGTGAGAATTGGCTGGACTGAAAAAGTTGTAACAACCAAATAAATTGTAAATTTAAGATCTCGACGTATGGATAGTTGTAATTCAGCCTAAACACTGAATTATCTTAAAAGCAATAGCATGCAATATTAAATTAAGTTTCTTCAGTCATAGGCGAATTTAAAAATAGTCTGTAAGAACCACATTTAACATTGCATTCCTTTGAACGTAAAAATATCGTCATCGATGTGTTGATTAAGTATTTTTCGTAGTAGTGCTAACCAATTGTTTTAAGGAAAGTCCTATCGAATACTGACTGGTAGAAGCCGAGATATACGAGTTTACAAACTGATAAACGTACAAACTGATAAACGTACAAACTGACAAATGTACACAAGCTCGGTGGAAAAATTTGTTTGTTCTCTGATTATTAGCTTCGCCCTTTGGGCTTACAATCACGCATAGCAAGCCAAGTTTTAAAACAAGTATTAAAAAAAATATACACGCGCCACACGTGAGACGTGACACGCGTCAAGTCATCGCAAGTCAGGTTTTAAAAACAAGTAAAAAAAAAATTACATGCGCCACACGCGACGCGTGACATGTGTCACGTCATTCATCGCAAGCCGAGTTTTAAAAAAATTATTTTTTTTAATTTTGTCATTGTTGTCAACAAAGGTCGAAAATTAATTTTTATACAAACTACCAAAGCTTGTTATTCCATATTGCAAATTTGAGTGAGCACACCTAGATACTTAAACTAACTAGGCGAGCATTGAGTGGTAAAGTCTATTTACCACACTGAACTGGTAACTAAAACTGTTCACATGAGCATGAAAATATCGGTTGAGATCATAAAGCCTATTATCAGATATTTTAAACGACATAAGTTTAGTTTTCTGGCTAATAATCTACTATAAGCTGCAAACCACAACCTGAAGGTTTCGAGATCGCCATCGATCTTGGCAATACATTCAAATGAAGTTGGTACGTGAAAGCTATATCATCGGCAAATGCTGTAGGGAAACCATTCAAACAGATAATTAATATATATTAGGAAAAAAAAAGAAGGCAGAATACGGAACCCTGTGGTACACCACTTTAAAAAAAAAACGAGGTCTGCTAAATGTTTCATTTATAAAAAGTGATCAGATTGGAGATACTTTTTCCAATCGGATTCTTTTGACATGTCACGCGTGACTACTGTCAAACTAAATACATAATTTTATTCAGTCTTCATTGAAATTTCATCATGGAAAGACTAACGCCTCAACAACGTTTACAAATCGTACAATTGTATTACGAAAATCGACGCTCTGTGAAAAGTGTTCATCACGCGCTCAGGCCAACTTATGGTGTTCAGCGATGAGGCCCATTTTTGGCTTAATGGCTTCATCAATAAGCAAAATTGCCGTATTTGGGCTAAAGAGCAACCCGAAGCCATTCACGAACTGCCATTACATCCATTGAAAACTACCGTTTGGTGCGGCCTATGGGCTGGAGGAATCATCCGCCCGGGGCTGGCGCCAATGTAACAGTGAATGGCGAACGCTATCGCGCCATTATAAACGACTTTTTGATGCCGGAAATTTAAGCCCGTGATCTCCACGACATTTCGTTCCAACAAGACGGCGCTACATCCCATACAGCCCGTGACACAATGGATTTACTGCGTCCTCGTTTCGGTGAGTAATTGATCTCTCGTTTCGGACCGGTGGATTGGCCACTAAGATCGTGGGTTTATCCGTTGGAATTTTTTTTGGGGAAGTATGTAAAGTCTAAATGTTTTGTGGATTGAGGCATTGGAAGCCAACATTACTCAAGTAATTCGCGAGATACCGACCGAAGTCCTCGAGCGAGTCATTCAAAATTGGTGTTTACGGATGGCCGAATTACGGCGCAGTTGCGGCCAACATTTGAAAGGAATTATCTTCAAAAAATAAATGTCATGAATGGTTCTAAACAAAAACAATAAAGATTGCCCAATCAATTTGAAGTTTTGTTGTTTTATTTCAATTTAAAATTCGATATCTCTCTGTTCTCTGAATTTCTAATATGATTCTTCCTCTTACCCCAGCATTATACATTTTATTTAGCAATATGTCATATGTCCACCATACCAAATACTTTTATCATATCAACAAAGATAGCCATTGAAGCTTTATTAAAATATCTATTTTGTAGATTCAATTGAGTAGCTTTTCAGGTCACCGACAATATCTCCTGTTTTGCACCTATTTTCCATTTTCCACATTTTTGGTTTGTAAAAATAAATCACAAGAGAAAATAAAAATGAAAATCCCGTTACTTAACTTTTAGTTCAAATAAATTGAGATGTTACCCTAACAAGTTCCCTTATTTAGGCATGAAGAATGTCCTTTTCCTCCCCCTCATGTTCTCACGACAAACTTCTGTTCGACTAATCATGCTGTGCCGAAGGCGGCAACTTTCAGCAGTGACTAGATTTATATCCAACGAATAAATTCCTTTCAGTATTCCAAGATATTCAAGAAGAGATGCTTCCCCCTCTTCATCGCTTTCTTTGGCTCCTCTTATCGTCCAATGATGATGATTTGCTGAATTGTAAGGCAGCAGCTTTTTTTCCTCCCCAACTGCCTCTGCCATCGAATTTTTTCTGTAAAAACTCATTTGGATGTGAATTTTTATCGAAATGATTTCATTTCTGACTGACCATCTGTGCTGCTGTTTTTTCTCCTGATATTTCACCAGGACGTCGTCCAAATGTTGCTCTGAAATTTACGAAAACTGGTGGAAAGGAGCTGTGAGTGAATACAGGGTAAGAGTAAGAAACATTCCTTGTACCTGGGTGCAAGTAAGTTTTTCGTCTTCTTGGATTGCAGTATTGGATACTTGATATTACTGACTGTATGACTGCTCTTTCACACTTCCTTTCTTCTTCAAAAAAAAGTTCGAAAAACGTAGAGAGGTTTTTTTGCGAACTTTTTTCCATTCTTTTACTTTTTCTTTAAGTTATCCTTGTGAGCTGTCTATTAGGCGCTCTTCCCTCTATCCAATTCCCATACATATTGAAATGGGATATTAATTTTCCGGTAATTTTGAGGGTATGTAAGAAGCGTCCTTTCTCGTTGAGTGTAAAATGAGCTCCTTTATGAAACTGCTGCTTCAACATAATAGCAATGAGTTGAACATTTCAGTCTCCTCAGCACTTAGCGTAAACGTTTTCATTTTGAATTTTGATGAAGTGCGCTCAACGTAAAACATACATAGCTTTTCTCGTAGAACATCTAAACCAAGAACAACAAAAACAACAACAACAACCAGAATACTGTTTAACTTTCCATCATTTTCATGCGGCAAACGCACCTGGGTGGCTCTTCTGTGTCCGTCCATATACATACCATACATGCATAAAATTAATAATTTTGTGCGCTTTTACCTACACACACCCATACATACGTGCTCAAAGAATTCCAATACATTGTGATATTATCGTTTTTCCGTAAGCGAGTAAGGGATTTGCTTAACATGATGATCGCAAATCATAAATTATGTAAATGTCTATGTTCTCTGGCACGCATTGTTCTTATCCTCGAGTTATCATGCATGGGACTGCTCGTACAAAACGTCCGTTATCACCTTAAAAACGGACGGACCTGAAAAAATCCTGCTTTACTTTGGAAGCGGAAAGGTTCATACGAGTATATTGCGTTACAGCAGAACATTTGTTTCATTCTGTTGGTATTCTTGCGGTATAAGCCGATAAGTTGTCGCGTGCACAAAGAACATTCCTTGCTGTGGCTAGCAAAGGTGTAAGGACTGTATGGCTGATGGCGATAACTGAAGCATTGCGATTATATATGACTTCTTTAGTTATAAAAAGCCTAAAATGAATCAAAAACTGTAAATATGTTGAAATGAAATTAAGAGTGTCCACGTAAGTCTAAGGCTAGATTAGAGTTAGACAAAGTTCCTCACTACTTCAAAGTTATAGCTTGTCTATTGTGATGGTTAAGTGGCTGTCCAATTTACATTTTACCAATCCCATTTTACCGTTTCTGTCTCAATGCTGGCAAATGCACCACTGACTACTTGAATTTTTAAGAAAATTCTGCCTTTTTCGTTGATCTGAGAGTTTCGCACAATTCCCTTCAATTTGATGTTAAAGAACTCACATGACAGCGCGACACATTTCCTAATGCCGTTCTTGATATCGAAGGACTCGGGCAGGTTGATGGAACAGCGAGAACTTACGTGGTCTGTGTCATGCAAGACATCATGACATTCTAGTCAGCAAGAGACTGAAACCCACCTCTATCGACTTTAAAGCTGTAAATGAACGGCTATGCACCCTTCGCGTGCGGGGCAGGTTTAAAAACACAAGCCTCATAAACGTTCACGCACCTACAGA
The DNA here is from genome assembly GCA_947095585.1 of Nephrocerus scutellatus. NCBI lineage: Eukaryota > Metazoa > Arthropoda > Insecta > Diptera > Pipunculidae > Nephrocerus > Nephrocerus scutellatus. The sequence continues at coordinate 114,572,893 of OX352763.1, forward strand.
ACATTCCCCAGATGATGTAAAAGAAGAATTCTTTGAATCAGTCGGACGGGAACTCCATGATGTATGATGTAAAAATCATTCTGGGGGATATGAATGCTAAAATAGGTAGGGAGCCAGTATTCAGGCTTACACGAGAACACAAATGACAAAGGACAACGAGTCATAGGGATGGCTGCAAGCAATAATTTGGTCATTGCGAGTACAAGGTTTGCGCGTAAAAATATCCACAAAGCCACCTGGGTAACTCCTGATGGAGCCTCTCGCAACCAGATAGACTACGTGTTGATAGACCGCCGCCACAACCTGAACCTGATGACGGTACGTACGTACCGAGGTGCCAACGTCGACTCGGACCACTATCTTGTTGGTATGGTGCTCCGAGCGCGGATTGCCTTATCGAGAAAGACAGCATCCGCGAATCAGATTCGAGTCAACGGTCAAGCGATATGGCTTGCCCTAAATGCAGGAAGAGTAAGTCCTGTGGCTGAGATGTCGGGCGTAGAAGAAGAAATGGACACGCCTTAAGAATACTGTCATTATTACTGCTGACTCCATCTTAGGCAGTAGTCGTAGAGATCAAAACGACTGGTTCGATGACGAATGTATGCTAGCGACTGAAGGTAAGAATGTTGCATATCGAGCAATGCAGCAATATAAAGAGTTCAGAAGATATGAAAAAATAGCTCACTGGCGAAAGAAAGCATCCTAAGAGAAGAATCTCTTCCGTGAACTAGAACAGTACACAGAGCGAGGACCACACCAGGCGCGGAAGTTCTACCAATGAGTCCGCGGTGTGACGCAATATACACCGCATTGCATATACTGCGAAGACAAAGAGGGTTATCTGATTGCCGATCTCAAAGGCATCTTAGAGCGATGGGAAGAGCACTTTCATGAGTTGTTAAACAGCCAGCTAACTAAGGAATTGGGGCTCCACTAATGACCGAATACCAAACTATCCTGCCGCCACCAAGCATAGACGAAGTTAGCAGAGCGATAAATTGGGTCAAAAGTAATAAGGCCGCGTGATCAGATGGTATCCGAGTGTAGCTGATTAAAACAAGAGGTCCCGCAATACACCCAGCTATTCATGAACTAAACGTGCAAGTATGGGAGGAAAAAGCTATGCCAAAACACTGACAAAGTGGCATCCTGTGTCCCATACATAAGAAAGGAGATATCACAACATGGCACAATTATCGTGCTATAACGTTGTTGAGAACCGCGTATAAGATTTTCTCCTCTATCCTTCAAGACACGATAGCCCCATACGCTAAAGTCATCATTGGTCCATCCCAGGCAAATCAACAACAGATCAGATTTACACCCTTATGTGTGATGGAAAAATGTCTATAGTTTCAAAACTCACTACACCATCTTTTTATAGAATTTAAAGCCGCCTATGATAGCATAGCCAGAGTAGAACTTTATAAAGCCATGAAAGAATACGGCCTCCCAAATAAACTGATACGACTTTGTAGGTTGCCCATAACCAATGTTATAAGCCAAGTTAATATATCCGCATCACTATCAAGCCCATTTCCATTCGACATATATAACGGGCAACAACAATTAGATAGCCAGGCCTGCTTCCTCTTCAACCTGGCGTTGGAGAAAGTGATCCGAGACTCTGACATAACGGCGAGAGCAACAATCCTCTGTAAGTCCATTCAGATACTGGCTAACGCATACGATATTGACATCGTTGGTAGAAACCCAAGAGCTGTACATAAAGCTTTCATCCACATCTGGGGCTGCACATAAATAAGAGCAGAGCAAAGTACGTGGTGGTTACGTCAGCGGACAGAAGATCCAGCATTGGTCTCTCAATTAAGATAGTTGAGCTTTAAGCTATCTCAGGTCAACTGTAGCAGCCGGGAACAGCATAGAACGAGAAATACGCGTACGGTTTCTTAAAGCCAACAAAGCCTACTGTAGTCTGGACAGACTTTTCAAATCCAGGAATCTAACCATAACATCAAAGTTGCTGGTCTATAAGGCAGTGGCCGTTGTACCAGTACTCACACAGCGATCCGAGACTTGGGTGCTTAGCAAAAAGTCTTCTGACCTGTTAACCGCGTTGGAGAGGAAAGTCTTACGAAGAATTGTTGGCCCCGTATGTGAGGAAGGACAAATCTGGAGACTTTGTAATGATGAGATCTACGAGCGTTACCGCGATGTCGACATCGTGAAGAAAATTAAGCTCGGTAGGCTCCAGTAGACATGAAATGTCTTAGGATTATCGTGAACACCGCCAACAGGGGGCATAATTCCACGGTCCTCTTCTGACACGGATTAGTTATATCACAATCAACGTCCATCTTAGATAGATGTGCCAGTAATAACTCATTTAACAAAGCAGGACCTACCAAAATCCTTGCCGATCTTTGGTTCACGACAACCGGTTGAGATATGCAACTCAACAGAGAGCACAGCATCCCACCAGTAATTTCAGGAGGCACCTCTGATGAACCAAAGAATTTGGTAGCACCAGGGGCGGCTGATGTTACCAATGCTAGCGCTCTACCCGCATTTGGGTAGTAGGCCTTGCCCTATTTGCCGAGTTTTACGAAACTAAAGTATCGAAAAGTAGGATACAACGGTCCCCTTTGGGGAGCTCCGGTGGATAGTACACCTAGCTCGCATAAGCGAAGAGGATATTGCTCGCAAAGTTCTTTGCGGTAGGATTTATGGGACAAACCATCGAGGTTGACCATCCCTACGCTGGAAGGATGTCGTAGACCTGGACGCCCAGAGTTTAGGGATGCCAAACTGGATGACATCAGATCGAAATCATGATCGGATCCCGGTTGTTAGGCCAAATATGATGATGATGTTATTTGTTTGTTTGTAGCTGGCTGGACAAATCTGTTTTTAATCCACTTCCTAAAGCCCGATTTTAGTCAAACTTTGCACACATGTGTATCTCTGATTATGGAATTTACAAAAACAATTTTAATTTTAATGGGTTCGGCTTTTGTTGGTTTCATTCATTTTCATAACGCTCTACTCTGTGCTTAGGAAAGATTTCAAAGGGTTTCGTCCACCCATAACTAGACCAAAAGCAACAAAGCGTCACATATGAGCTTACAAGACTGTAGCTGTCCTGAATTCGAAACATTGCGGTTAAATACTCTAAGAGTTAATCACAAAAAGTTGTCATCATTTGATCTGACGTGGACAGAGAGCGAATTTTTGTCGCAGGACATTTTGATTATTCCGCTTTGCTGACTGAATGTGTAATTTATATTATATACATATAGTCGGTATATATTAAATACATTATGTATATCCTGTCAACGAGGTTATTTTGTTGGTCGTGCAACGGAAATTGATCACAGTCGAGTCTTTGCGGTCGAGTGGATTACACTGAATATCCCCCAAAAGCATAAGTCTCATGCGGAATTGCCAACCAAATCTGTAGATGATTCTCTGTGGTTACTGTCGTCTGTGCAAGTCGTGGAATAATAAAAGGCCAAGTGATGACACTGATGTTGAATAATTTTCCCATTTCTCATTATGATTTAGGATGAAATCCACTTAGTATTGATTGAGGACTTGACGATGTTCATGAGTTTTGTGTTTTTTGAATGAAATGTAGTGGTTTTTTTGGTTACCGCTAGTTTGTCAATTAAAGAGGATATCGGAAAATAACCCCCTGTATTCAATATTCCCTAACCTTTCTTTGATTTGGGTTCTCTTGTCTGTACTTCAATTAGAACCGTGAGGTAACTAAAAAGAAAATCGGAAAAAAACGCAATAAATCTAACGACCGATTACACTTTGATTACATACTACGTTTGCCAAAGCTTTAAGGGTTCCCTTGTGCAGGCGAGACTTTTACCTGATTAATTTTCCCAACTCGCCAAAAGGATGCAATAACAATAGGGGTATAAATCGTTGCATTTGACTTTTACACTTAGTGCATTTTGGCGGTGCTGTTATCGCTGCTCCTATTGTACGATGGCTCAGAATGTTCTCAAGGGCGAAGTCGCTTTTGTGTTGGACGCCCTATTAAGAGAACAGGAGAACGACAAAGAGAAAAGACCGATGAATTAAAGGACTCCTGTGCAAAGGACATGACAGCATATAAATCTTCAAGAAATGCTACATAACATATGCGATTGTACCTTCATGTTTGCCTGATACATTCGTTTGTGATCTGTGGTCTTTTTAAGTTATGGCCAGGTTGGCCGTTTATAAGGTTGTGCAATGTTTTGTAAGTAATTTAGTGCCACAACTGTCATACAGCGTATATGTGCATTCTTCTTATATGATCATATGGGTTTCAAATGGTTGTGACTTTGCTACAGGTTTGTGTCTTTAATATGAGTTCTATTGATTTGTATACTTTCATCCAGTAGGGGTGCTAGACTCAAATCTGAATTTATCGAACCTCCCTCAAAACATTTACGATAAAAACAACACATTTTTCGTGTAAATTCTCTTATAACAAAAAAAAAACAAATCCACTATAAATACGAAGCACTGCAACCCCCAGCGTAAAGCAATGCTGCACACAGTCATAATAGAAAGGCATGATCTGATGCCGCTATATGGAATGTTTATTAAAAAAATGTACGGGAGCCCCGACCCCGCGGCCCGATCATCATCAAAAGTGTTGTCACCGAAAATACACATGTATGCAAATTTTCAATTAAATCGGGCATTGGGAATGGGTTAAAAATTGATCGGAAGATTGCACGACAAACAAACAGATAAACAGACAAACAGTAGCTCTCTATGATATTAACGTGGTTAACTGCAAGAAACGCATACACCACGGTCCTCTTTAGACACGGATAAGGTTCTGAAAAGCCAATCAACGCCCGTCCACAATATATTCTATTGCGGATGTATTAGTATAACTGGGTGTAAGGGCCCAGCGTTCTCACTGATGACAGCAAGACCTATCTAAATCTCTGTCACGGCACCCAGTTGATTCAATCGCAACTGCACTCCGACTATTGTCTTCCCGCTTGGGCATAATCACAGCCACCACGAAACTCCCACAAGAGCCGCTCCAACTGCCGGGGACGGACATTCATCCGTGGGCTCCCCGACACCCGTGGTACCAGAAATCTCCGGTGGGATTTCGTATCAACCAGAAACTAGCCCAGCAACCAGCAGTCATCAATCACGTAGCCACTACTTCAGTTGAGTTCCTCACAACTCGGGACTGGAATCCCTTAGTCAGTCAGTTATTACCGTCGTCCGTTCAATTCCGTCCAGGCTGTCCATTGGTCCTAGTTGCCTAGCTGCCTAGTTCTCCGCCGCCCAAACACTAATCTAGAAAATACCGATTCAAACATTTAAATTTTTCCCTACAGCTTAAAGCTGATCCAAAGTCATATGCACCGTTTAACCTCTGAATCCTTATCACATTCAAATTTCTGACTTCCGAGTACAATGGACATTCGCCGCAGAGAACATGTCACCAGTCTTCTTCTCAGACTCACTGAGGTGTCTTTGATGCATAAATGCATTAAGACCACCATGACTAGTGATCAAAAAGCCCAACATGAGGCTAAATTTTACCCTGACATATTACACGTCTTTGATGAACTCGAACGTCACCCTTCCATTCTCAGATTCATTCCATCTGGCTTGCCATCTAGACAATATGGTTTCTTTCAGAAGTACCTTGCACTGGCTGTAGGCTCCTTTTAGCCACATCATCCCCTGCCAGCCAGTCAAACTGCAGGAAAGGCTTTGTCCTTCTTGCCATGAAGACTAAGATTCTTCGGATCATATCCAAGTCAAGAGGAGGGACACCCATTAAAACCTGCATTGCCTTCGTGGAGACTGTGCGACAAACCTGCAAGGACGAATCGTTGCAAGAATTAATCGTTGCCATGCCTTTCACAAGCATTACATCATTCGTAGAGGGGGACGAACACTGCTTTCCAAGCTTTCGCCATAAAGCATGCTCTTGATCTATTCCCATTTAGCGGTCCTCTCTTCCTCAACCACAGTTGTCCTCAGATCGGTCAACCTTATTGTCTGTGGGCATCTGGCATGGTGAGGTCTGACATCAAGGGACTTAGTTCCTTCGGAGTGATTGTCTTTTTGCGAAGGAAAAAACCATCACTGGCAAATCATCGTCCGGAACCTTGAACCCCATCATTTGTCACTAGGATACCGTGCTGTCCTAGGCCGCCTGGGATAGAAACTGTTCCAGGCCCTTCCCTCTATCCCTTTGTGTACGAAATGGGCTACTAAATACGAAGAGTCGCTCATAAGGTTATTCTAAGTACCAGTAGCCCACTTCGGGTCGCAAAGTACGAGGACATTGCCCATAAAGAGCATACTCTAAGTACCCGCGGCCCTTGATTAATATTCCGTGTTCAAGTCCTGCACCATTCCAGATAAGATTTTATGCTGCAGATGGACTCCACGGGGATCACAAGCAGTACAGTCACGTACCACACGCCACCCCCATATGCTGCACAGGCAAAAAAAATATAACTTGACCTGAGCTCAAGTAGATGCACCTGAAAGTTCATGCGCTCACTCATGCTGATTCCAAAGTATTTTACTTGCTTGGCATACTTAAGGTAAGTGCCGTTGAATCTGACAGACGGGAGCCTATTGGCCGACAATCTACCATTCAGCAGCATCACATTGGTACCCCAGTACCAATTCCTCAGCGAGATGAACTCGACGCTCTTCTGCTCTAACACAAGCCGCGGGTCTCCTTCAATAATGATGAGTAAATCTTCCGCATACGCACATCATTCACACACACCCGACATCTGATCCATGAGAGTATCCATCTTGAGGTTTCAAATAAATGGACCACATATGGACCCCTGTGGGCAGCCACGGGTGACACTCATACTCACACTATCATTCACAGCCACACAACAAGCACGTCTCTTACTGAAGTATTTTAGCAAGAGAGGTACTTCATGACAGCCAACTTCAGGGCTCAGAGACAGAATGTAGGCTCTGCTCAGAGGATGATGAGTCATCCGAGCACGTTCTCTGTAAATGCCCAGCATTACTTTGGTTAAGGAGGCGCATTTTTCATAAGAAAATGTGCTCGACAGCGGAGTCGAGAATTTCAGCCACTAAGGACATAATATCCTTCACTAGGGAGGTGGTACTTCTCTTAGAGTAAATACATCCTAAGATACAATAGATCTGTTAGATCTTTTATCTTTTTAGGACGCAGTGTCTGTCATATGGGATAAGGTATTCTTTTTTTTTAAATCTGGTAATGGTAATTCTTTTAGGTTGACGCTTGATAGGTCATATCGCCGAAAAATTTGAAAAGGCACAAATCATAGCCATATATTCTGATTATTTGACATATTGGTCATCAGCATATTTCTCCGTGTAAATCTCCTGCTAAGTGATCGAGTGTTTTAAAGTTGTGATGAATAGCAATGGACTCAAAGTCGATCCCTGCGGTACTTCAAACTTAAAAATAAATTTTCCTATAATATTACATACATATCCTCAATAAGTTTGATGTTTCCACTCTTAAACCACCTGTTTAAAGTATAAATCAATATCTTAAATTAAGTTGACGTTTGCTGATGTTCGATATCATCTATGTATTCTTCTAATCTCCAACCTAAACAAGGCTATGTTGTAGTCAAGGCAGCATAGCTCAGATATAGAGATTACATTTCAGATAAGGTACTTTTGCATCTCTCTGGGTACGTTAATAAGCAGATTTGTCGCATATGCGGTGAGGAAAATCCTATTGCGATTCACGAGACACCACCATATGCCCAAAAAGTAGCTGTTTGGTTCGCCTTGTTGTCAGGCAGCGTCATTGGGCCATATTTTTTTTTTGTAAATGATACTCGGAATATAACATTGCTGTCTTATGGTATTGAAGATGATGGTAAATGGTGCATATACATATTAAGTTCGGTTCAATCCCATACCTTGAAAAACTTACTGTTATTAACTGTGGCTTCTTATTCTATCCAATTAATAAAACCGAAGGTCCATTCAGAGTGCTTGTTTGCCCGATATAACACAAAGCTTCCAGGCTAAAGGTCTTCTTTCATACACGCGCTCTCATCTTGGAGAATTTGCATTTCCTTCAGCAATAAATATGCAAATAAACCATCCGCTCAAGTAGTTTCCATTTTTACTCCATCAGAATTTGCTTCAGTTTCGAATTTCATGATTTGCCAAATTTGCGGAATTTCCCCCGCACAGCTTTTGACGACGTCAGCGAAAGCCGAGCGAAAAAAAACCCACCCATAAGAACCTATAAAATACTCCATCGCGCACATCCAAAGCACAGCACTCATATAATAAGCAATTTCGAAACGAAAGGACGAACACCATGGCACTCAGACGGAGATTTCCTCAGATTTGTTAGATTTTTATTGCAGAAGCAGCATCATCTCCTGCCACATGGGAGAGACATTCATATTTCTAAAGTCCTCAAGGGCTCTCAAAATTGTCAGCATCCTTGAGTGCTAGAGAATCCCATCATCACATCGCATAGCTTAAGCAGAGATGTACAACTGAAGGGACCACCCGCGCGCGCACCACCATCACCGCACTCAGAAGCACACGTTTTTTGTTGATCCTTGCAGTCAGCCAGGCAGCCACTCTTCTTAACTCCCACTCCATACAACCATATAATCATCCAATCTAGAAATTGGACAAAATTCTTCTTCTGTTTCGCATCTAAAGTGCATTCGGCATATATTATCCCTCGAGGGCGGCAAATCTAATTTCATGTACATGGTGGCAAGTAAGTCACACACCATCAGAAGGGAGGACGAAGTACCAAAGTACAACTTAAATCTCATTTTGGGAAATTTGCATATTGCATTGGGCGTCCGTCTTTGCATTCTGCCATCGGTGCAAGGATATTTCTCGCATTACAGAACGGAAGTGAATTTCTTAGCTTAGCTTAAGTTAGCTGACAAAATATTTTAGAGTTTTCGTGCTTTGTCTTACAACTTCAAAATGAAAGGATTTTCCTTCTTTGACGAGGAACGAATGGATGTTTAGCGTTTTGGTAAACAAAAGTTGTATGCACAGGTAGGTATAGTCGTAAAGTTCAAGAGCCACCAGCATCGTGTATAAAGAAGAATTTTAAAAAGAAATTACTCCTTCAGTTACGAGCAGTTCTTAATAAGATTGGAAATTCCTCTCTAAATATTGTTCGAGGTGACGGTTTTTTGTGGGGCAACCATTATAAAAGGAAGAAACATGCATGGCCTTCAATTGGGGCAAAACTACAGAAATGGTACCTAATTTTGGACTATATTATTATTATTATACTTTCATTTCATCATCCTCATCATATTTGGCTCTACAACCGGTGTCCAGTCCTGGCCTCCCGCAAAAAATCCATTTACCGGTCCCGATTTTGAGCCGATGCCATCCAGTTTTGAATCCCTAAACTCTGGGTGTCCTGGTCTACGCCATCATTCCAGCATAGGCTTGACTGTCGCGTTCCATAAATCCTACCGCAAAAGGGCTTACCGAGTAGGATCCTCTTCGCTCATACGAGCTAGGTGTTCTGCCCACTTGATCCTCTCCGTGCGGGTCCAGCTGCATCTTAACCTATTTATCGTTAGGGTGCGTGGCTCTACGACGGAAAATAATGCTTTTAAGTCCTTCTTTTGGGACTGCTTTGCAACCGCCTAGGCACTCATCTCTAAATAAACCGAGATCATTGATACTAGATCTCACCAAGATCTAGATCTCTCTTTGCTACCAGAGGAGATGTCTGTGCCCAACAGACCATGAAGTTACCGAGTCTGCGGTCAACTATGGATGCGGACCCAGTTTGTTTTGGGGATGTAACGTGGGGGCTGCGGTTTACTCTCGAAAGCATGCCAAATGGCGAAAACTAGGAAAGCGCGGGTTCGTCCCACTTCACTGACTACTACTGCCCACTTGAGCCTACCGAGCTTAATTCTCTTCACGATGTCGACATCGCGGTAACGCTCGTAAATCTCATCATTGAAAAGTCTTCCGAATCGTCCGTCCTCACATACGGGCTCAACAATTCTCCGTAAGAGATTCTTCTCCCAGGCTGCTTTCTTTCGCCGGTGAACTATTTTTGCTTATCTTCTGAGCTCTTTATATTCATCTGCGCGTGCCCGCGTTCTATGAGATTGTTGCATTGCTCGGTACGCAACATTCTTAAGTTCAGTCGCTAGCTTACATTCGTCATCGAACCGATCTCTACGACTACTGCCTAAGATGGAGTCAGAAGTACTAATGACAGTATTTTTAAGGCGTGTCAAATGTCAATTTCTCTTCTACGCCCGGCATATCAGTCACAGGACTTACTCCCCCTGCAATTAGGGCGAGTCCTATCGCTTGTCCGTAGTTGTTTCTGGTCTCTTCATTGCGAAGTGAGACGCGTTGACTCGAATCTGATTCGCGGATGCTGTCTGTCATGATGATGCACGTTCGGAGCACCATACCAACAGAATAGTAGGCCGAGTCGACGTTGGCACCTCGGTACGTTCGTATCGTCATCAGGTTCAGGTTGTGGCGGCGGTCTATGAACACGTGGTCTATCTGGTTGCGAGTGGAGTGGCTCCATCAAGAGATACCCAGGTGGCTTTGCGGATATTTTTACGCGCAAACCTTGTACTCGCAACGACCAAATTATTGCTTGCTGCCATCTCTATGATTCGTTGTCCATTGTCATTAGTGTTCTCGTGTAAGCTATGGGTGCCAATGTACTGCCTGAATACTGGCTCACTACCTATTTTGGCATTCATATCCCCCAGAATGATTTTTACGTCATACTGAGGACAGGCATGGAGTTCCTGTTCGACTGATTGAAAGAATTCTTCTTTTTCATCATCTGGGGAATCCTCTGTAGGTGCGTGAACGTTTATGAGGCTTATGTTTTTAAATCTAACTTGCACGCGAAGGGTGCATTGCCGTTCGTTTACGGCTTTAAATCCGATAACGGTGGGTTTCATTCTTTTGCTGACTAGAAACCCCACCCCGAGCACATGATGTCTTGCATGACAGCTGTAATATTCTGATTTTTGTAAGACACCATTCACCGTCCATCGCATCTCCTGAATTGCTGTTATGTCAACATTATATTTGAACTGGGTATCGCCTATTGAGCTCTATACAGTGAGCTACCGCGGACTCTTTGGTGGAACGTCTGCACCTGGTGAGGTTCCCAGTTATCTTTCCAGGAGAAAATTCTTAAATCGTTTAGCCGTTTTCGTTTCCGTGGTCGTCGTCGTTCATCAGTGCATCCGAGGCTGATTTGGGGTTCCGTAATATGGTTTTCCATTCCATTCCATTTGTGTCCAAAAATATACATGCACAACACAAATGGTCGCGAGAAGCTAGGCCTTGGACTGCAACGGTCTGTCGAGCCGAATATTATTAATAAGGTTTTTTTTACGGGCGAGGTTATTGGTCTCGCGCCAACCTTACTTTAAAGGGACTAGCCCGATTATTTCACCGCTGGCTGTGGTGAATTTGGTCAAGAAAGTTCATAAAAAAGGCCTGATATTGGATAACAGAAGTGGTCGTTGAGCTCGGACAGTTCGCACGCCCGTGAATATTGCGGCTGTGGCCCATAATGTGGGACAGAATCCATCGGCCGGCCATCAACTCGACGCCAATCGCAGTAGCTGGCCATTAGTCGCACCAGCCTGAGCAGAATACTGCACAAAGACCTCGGATTATTCGCTTACAAGATCCAGATAACTTAGGACTTGAAAGCAAATTATCATCCGCTTCGATATCAGTTCTCTGCGTGGGCCATAGACCATCTTTATAATGAAGTCGATTTTAGTCGAAAAATCATCTTTTCAGACGAACTACATTTCCGTTTAGGGGGCTATGTACACAAGCAGAACAGCCAAATTTCCTGTACTGGAGAAAAATTACCAGAGGCCACCACGTGGAGGTTTGATCGCACTTCCACCAGTCAGAGATAGTTGCGCCACATGCCTTTCTGAAGCATTCTGTGTTTTTCGCCCTTCCTATGCTGATGGCTGACCGCCAGTGGTTTGGTCATACACTCCGAAAAGGCGACAAACTTCGCAATACGTTATCTTAAGATGGTAGAAGAACGGTCCGTCCGAGAAATACATGGCGCAGAACAGTTTAGGAGGAGTCACGGCAATTCGGAAAGAGTTGGAGAGAGCTGAAGCTCATTGCCAGGAATCGTACGGGATGGCGCGTAGTCGTAGGACCCACAAGGGGATATAGGACATAAGTAAAGTAAAAAGCATTCAGGGCGGCTACTTTTGCTTAACAATAGTTGTTTCAATATCTAATTCATTTAAAGATATATCACCAAAAGCGATGAGTACCTTCATGTACCTATTTCGACTTTTTTCTACCCTCTATTTAGGTTTTTTTTTCTGCCATTAATTTCGGGCGTCAACTAATCTATTAGGAGATATTCGCATCAAAGCAAAGTTATAACACATCATTCGTCCACTGCGATCGTGCCAAGCCACGCGATGACCACAAATAAATTTGATTTGCGTTCACGTGGCAAACGACTCTGTGGTTTTCATTCAATTGCAATTTCAATTTGCGTATCCCGGCAACCTGGCCACATCCTGCGTCCACCTGCACAAACACAGAACAATAAAGCTCCAACAAGAGACGCATGACGACGACGACGACGACGACGACATGAATGACAGAATTCACAAAATGCATCATCAATTTTCATCATACACCTCTCGTATATGGGTACGTGGTGCAGACAACTTGGACATTGATGACAATTAAAAATAGATACACGTGCTATACACACTGATCGATAGGAAGAGGAGAAGCGCCGGACAATTCTATTCAAATAACGTATGAAGGTATGCATGACTGACAAAGTAGTCAATTCATTCCTTTGTAGTGCACAGTAGTTGCAGCCGTCCAAGAGAAGATGCGGCGGAATCGATAGCGCGATTTCATTTCATTTCAAAATTGATGCCCAGCAATAAGTGGAATTGAATAGAAAATACGTCCTCTTTTGTGTGCCACTTACCTTTTTTATTACCGCAATTGCAAATTTCCTTTCACTTCCGGTGCTTGCACGACAACGCCATTTGCTCTGGAATTATTCATTGAAGAGGAAATCATTAGGTGTGCGATAGTGTGGCTTATTCCACGGGCGCATATTCATAAATTATAAATGAAGTAAGTCCTGGAGCGTTTTCCATCGTCGTATCTCTGTTAGACAGTCAGTCTACTTATTGCTCCAATCATATCCTTCTACTTGTTGCACGCTCGGTGAAGATTTCCCGAAAATGTTGGGGTATAGTGAAGATTGCGAAGAAGTTTGCGGTAGCCGGTAGCTGAATAGAGTACAAGTGAAGGTGTACTTGCAAGAAAGGCAAGTCCTTATTCGAGATTTTATATCCTTCCATGATGATTGTGGCTTTTTATAGTAAAAGGAGCACTTCTCGAAGTTAACACGACACCAGAAATTATTGCCGAAAGTTCAGCGTTTTTCATTTCTCAAATCAAGCTACCGATTCTTAATTCCACGGAGTATAGGAATGTTCAGTATATCAGGCGTATAACCTCCAGGCACATCAACTCGTTACCTTCAAGCACGTGTCCACATAAATATCTTTTATTGGATCCGCATACAAGAGTCGTTGTAAGGAGGTATGATACAAAAAAGCTGTGCAGTGGCATCAACACTTTACCAGAGTAAAATCGCTAACCTGACCATATCCAGCTGGTATTCTGCGGAACAAACCAAGACTATTACGCTTGTTCTTCGTGTCTGACACCTGTTTGTGCGAGATACTCGCAACTCACTTGGTTAAGTGGTCGTTCCCTGTCATTTCAAATCTTGGTATTTATTTTATGTTTGATTGAAATTCTGATTCGAGTGGAGGAGGCGGACCAGCAGCTCGGTTCTAGATGTAGATGATGATGAAATTCTGATTAATTTTTCATCTGACAGAAATATCCTTTTGCTTAAGTGTAGAAGATAACATGCGGGTCAAGTCGACGGTGAAATGTGGTGATAAATGAGGAACGATTACGACGAATTGTTATGAGACGTTACACTAATACGTGACCAATGCAATGGATTTGATTGTAGGACGAATTTTCACGTAATCGCAAATATCGCAGGTGTTTTTCAGAAAAGCTTTAAGATTGGATTTTTTCCTTTGACAAAATGCCAACATGTGTGTGTGTGGTTATGGTTGTATCTTTGTGTTTTCAAAGCTTTATTATGTTGCTTTCCCATCAAAGTATTTTCTAATTTTGTTCGGATTTTTTTTTGTTCGCTTGTCTGCTGTCTGCTGCTTACATTCCTTAAATGGGAAATATGCTGTCCAGAGAGGAAAGTCGTCGAAATTCCACAATGTCTGGATTCGGACTTTCTGGATTTTACGGTACATACGTGTATGATGACCATGAAAGCAACATCCCCATCCAACATTGCACGACGCTTGGTTCACACATACCCGAGTGTTCATGTGGGTATTATGAATTGTTACACTGTGGGAGTAATTAAGATAAGAGGCAGTCAAAAGTTTTGAAGAAATATAAAAAATGAAAGTGTGGGTACGGGCGGGACCGGAATCTTCAGTAAATGTATATTAATTTTTAAATTCTCTATATTAAGTTCACTTGCCCGTGTGTTTGTGGGTTTGTTGGTTTGTTTGTTTGTGGATTTGTGTGTCATGGAATCTTGCGATCAATTTTTGACCCACTTCCCAAAGTCCTATTTTATTGAAATTTTGCACACATGTATATCTCCGATGACAACACTTTCTATTAAAATTTGAGGACCCTCGGGCCACGGGGTCGGTGAGCTCCCCTACAAATATTTTACAAAATTTTACTCGATTTTCTTTAAATTTTATACACATATGTATCTCTGATATACAACACTTTTTGTAAAAATTTTGAAGACCCCGGGCGCGGGTACGTGGGGCCCCATAACTTTTTTAAAAAAAATTATCCCGATTTTCTTCAAATTTAATACACATGTGTATCTTCGATAGACAAAACTTTTTCTAAAAAATTTGGAGACCCCGGGCCTGGGTTCGTGGGGCCCCAAAAATTTTTTTAAAAAAATTAACCCGATTTTTTTTAAATTTTATATTTCCGATGGACAAAATTTTTTGTAAAGTTTTTGGAGTGGGGCCCGGAGGTCCGAGGGGTGCCCATATAAATTTTTTAAAAATTAGCTCGATTTTCTTCAAATTTTAACACATACCCATCTCCTATTAGAGAATTTACATGAAAAATTGTATTTTTATGGGTTGTTTTTTTTCCCAGTTATTTTTATTTTTTTTTATTTTTATTTTTAACTTTTAACTTAACAGATTTTATCTAAGTGCTTACTTTTTGAATTATTTGCAAAATCTCACAAAACTGTCACTTCCGGCTGTCAGATTTCCGTCAAAATTATCTGGCCCCTCACAATTTATGTAAAAAGCTTAGCTTAAATATGAATTTTCATCCCGATAAGTTCAGCCGTCTGGGCTGTAGAGTGGACACAGACAGACATCCAGACATACAGACATACAGACATCAGACATGCAAACATACAGACATACAGATCTACAGACATCCTTCCTTTCCTTTTTCCTTTTACTATGTATGTATGTACTATTGCCTAAACCTAAACAAAGCGCCGCCTATCGGTTCGTATTAGCACTATGTGGGAGATTTTGTTAAGACGCATATTCTGTGAAAGTTTCAGCTCAATCGGCCGTCTAGTTTTTGAGTTTTAGTGTCGTATTACAAACCAACAGACATTCATTTTTATATATGTACTAGTTGTTCCCGGGCGCTTTGCTACCTGCCCACTGACGCCATGCCCACTTACACCCGCGTTTCCCGGCTGCCCCATCCCACTGACCCCCGCCCACTGACCTCCCGTCCACTGATCTTCCCGTCCACTGACCTCCCACCCCTCCCGCCCACTGACGCCACGCCCACTTACACCCCAATAACTAACCAACTCACCAATCCAGAAAACTATAGAATCGACACTTATACCGGCAAAAATTCTTTATATGAAGATCATATACAGGGAAAACTACATTTTCCACTGCAGCGCCACCTATCTGGTCCAAATTTGTCAACGACTTTCTTTTTATTTAAATATTATATGGTGTGAATTTGAGCCAAATCGTTCCATAAATAAGAATTTTCGGGGGAAAAAACGACACAAGCGCCACCTATCGGGTCCAAATTTGTCAACGACTTTCTTTTTATTTAAATATTATATGGTGTGAATTTGAGCCAAATCGTTCCATAAATAAGAATTTTCGGGGAAAAAAACGACACAAGCGCCACCTATCGGGTCCAAATTTGTCAACGACTTTCTTTTTATTTAAATATTATATGGTGTGAATTTGAGCCAAATCGTTTCATAAATAAAAATTTTCGGGGAAAAAAATGATACCAGCGCCACCTATCGGGTCCAAATTTGTCAACGACTTTCTTTTTTTTTTGAATATTATATGGTGTGAATTTGAGCCGAATTGTTCCATAAATAAGAATTTTCGGGGAAAAAACGATACCAGCGCCACCTAGCGGAGCTGAACCAACTCAGAAACCTTCACGGGCTCATACACAACAACTTTGCTAAAGATCATCACATGATCAAATGCATAGTTTACGATTCTATAAAGGACATACACACAAACATTCATTTTAATATATATAGATATAGTACGTACAAAACGCAGCACAGAAAACAGCGCAGCACATAGCATACAGTTGATTATGATGCCGCTATATGGCGTGATGTTCGTACAAAACACATCAGTGCAGAACACAGTCATAATGATGATGAATTTTAAATATGTTTCTTAGTCATATTTTAACAATTTGTGTATTAACCTTAATATAAAGAGATATGTCATCGAACACTTTTTATAGACCTTTTGGAGTTCTACAACTTTTTTTATAGAAAGGAATTCAATATCTCTTACCGTTAAGGCAGCGTTTGTAAAATACACATTCGCTCGACCGTTTTTTCGTCGACTTTAGTAATTTAGTTACAAAATTGGTTGCCACGAACGGCCCTTTTATTCAAATGGGATAACATATAGCCTATGTTCACCCTAAAATTTCATTCTAAAAATTGCATATATTTAGGCTCAGTAATATTGTATATAAAAGTTACTTAAAAGTCTTTGTAGCAGCAGCCGTAGCAGACACAGTTTCGATTATCTACATAACTAAAGTTTGTGTATTTTTTTTATATTATGCTATGTGTTAAAATGGCGCCAATTGACGAAAAACAATTAATATTTTTATTCTTTGCAGATTCATTTTTGTGGAAAATAATTTCAGAGATGGAAGGAAATACTGGAACCTGAGGTAACTGAGGAGGAGCCTGATGACGATGAGTCAGAACGTGAGAAAGTTGAGAGTCCGGAACCCGATGCCAGATTTGGAGCTGAGGGAGGCGATTCTCACCGACAGATTGCGGTTGATGTGCCAATTAGACAGACCTGGTCTTAACGTCCTACAGAATGTGCTACATGGTTATGTCGATATCGAGCTAAACGATTTTCTCACATCGAATTTTGGATCATTTGGCGATACGGGAGCGGATATTGTGGCACCAGATGGTAGATCGATCCTGAACTTCATAGCAGATGATAATTTAAGGGTAAGTTTAGTTGTGTTAATAGTATGTATATAACCCACCCACGGTAAGGTTTTCTCTGGCTTCGGTAAATTTCATATAAGATATTGTTCTTGTGTTGAGAGCGCCGAATAATTGACATTCCGTTAAGTGGAATCTTTTATATTCAGGCCATTTTCTCACCTATCTGTCCACTCAGCAATAAAAAAATGTCAAAGTCAACTGATAACAAGAGAAGAAATAACGAACCCAATAAATAATGTATTCTCAGAAAGTCGGAGAAATTATCTGCGTGAAGAGTTTTGTCCCATTTATTGAGATGAGTGAGGAAACGGAGAGATCTTTTTCTTCTTCTAAGCATTACTAAACAAAACTAGGCATCCAATGTGGCCCTGAAATTCTGCTCTAAGGCCACTAAAAAAGTGTCACTTCAAAAAAGAGTTCATCATTCTTTAAAATTCTTCCTTTATTCGTTATCTGTTGTGATCTTAATCTAAGTACATACCTTCTTTTACCTTCATCTCCTATGAGGAAGCACAGTTCGTCTACTAGACTGGTGCATTGAACTCTATTCGGGGCTATTGCTTCCTCATTCGCGGAATTCGGCCAGAAACATCGTATTATCCGCCTAAGTCATTTGTCCACAAATATGTGGAGTCTTCTAGTGATCTTCAGTTTATGTTTGCTTGCAACTAGGCAAGCACCACCAAGCAGTCCGAGGCCGCCTAGAATAGAAACTATTCTATGCCTTCATCATGGTCTTTCGGTGTAAGAATGAGCCACTAAATACGAAGAGTTACCCAAAAGATTTACCTCTAAGTACTAGTAGTCCTTTCTGGGTCGCTAAAATACGAAGACCTTGTTCATACCGAGCATAATCTAAGTACCCGCGGCACTTTATTTGCCGTGGTAGAGCTCCGCATCATTCCCATATATAGGGTAAGATGCAGCTGAACTCCGCCACGGGGGCGTTACGCCTACTGTACACGATTCCTTTTCGATTGATCAGCGGCCCGTGTTCACTGGGGATCCCGGGTCTCGTCTTCTTTGAGGGTTCAAATCAAAGGCCATGTCATTGTCCGGTTTTCGCAGGCTGCCATTGCCTACGCTCATTGTTTGTCAGGACAAGTAGATCTAAACTTGAGATCGCAATTGGCTAAAAGATGTCACAGATTCGACGTAGAAACTGAGAGATTTCCAAGTCTCACAGCCATATAAAAGGACCGACTTAACACTAGAGTTAAAGATCTTTAGCTAGGTGCTCCTAGAGATGGGAGATGTTATACGCTCGCCAAACTTTGTGTAATGAG
Organism: Nephrocerus scutellatus; assembly: GCA_947095585.1. Taxonomy (NCBI): domain Eukaryota; kingdom Metazoa; phylum Arthropoda; class Insecta; order Diptera; family Pipunculidae; genus Nephrocerus; species Nephrocerus scutellatus. The sequence continues at coordinate 114,591,769 of OX352763.1, forward strand.
TAGTTTACAAGGCGTGCTTGGTTTATGTGGGCTGTCTCGTCTGATTCGGACCCGCTATTCTTAGTAATAAGATTCGATAAGTAGCTAAATGTCTCCACGTCTTCAATGACTATCGTTGCATCGTTGGTGATTATGGATAATTCGCGGTTGTCGGTCGTTTCGATTGACAGCAATTTCGTCATTGAGTACTTAAGCCATAGGCTAACCTGCTTAGCGCTATAAATCTAACTATCAAGCTTACGCTTCATATCCTCCAATCTGTGAGTCATCATACTGATCTCGTCAGCGTAATCGAGATTGTTAAGCCTTTACCGTTTGGTGCATCGATGTTTGTTTGCGCCTAAACGTGATCCAAAACCACCAAAAAAAGTATAGGTGTGAGGACACATTCTTGCCTGACTCCTTTGGAGTTGGTGAAATTTGCGCTATTCTTGCCCTTATACCGGACGCCGCAAGCGGCATCTCTACATAATTCACTGATACTCTTTACGATTGTATCCTGTATTCCGAGATGTAGCGATGCTGTCCAAATAGATTTTCTGGATATTTTGCCGAAGGCTCGTTCGAAATCGACACAGAGGATGTACAAAGGCGAGTTCCACTCAGCTGACTGTTCAATACATCTTCTTTTATGAAATGTCTGCGATTGTTTCTTGTCATTTTTTTAACACGTGCTTCGGCGCGGTTATATTCCCTCTTCAGTTGTCCCGATGAGCGTTCATTTGTGCGCTGGGTTTTAAGATTGCGTCGCTCTCCGATTTGATTCCACGTATCATCCCTTATCTATGGCATCCTGTGATGTTGCACAAAGCCTAATGCAACTTCTACGGCACCTTTAATTGCAGATTAGACGCTGTTTGTATGCTAAGCGATGATGTTTGACTCATGTTGCAAATTAAATTCAGTACCCTGGCGGGATGTTTACGATCGTATTTCCACGCAATTCTATGTTGTTGTCGAATTGCAGCTGGCCGCAGTCTGATGATACCGACCAGAAGATTGTATGAATCGCTAAAGATATAAGCACCACGACTGGCTTTGACTTCTAATCGAATTTGTTACTGATCAAGATGCCAAAGATGATGATGATGATTATCTTCTTCTTTGCCGCCTCTATTCGCTACAGCACAAATCAGGTACACGAACTTCTCAACATCTTCTACCATTTCGTGGCTGATGTGATTTGGTGTGCTAATGTTAGAATTTGGTTCGTTATGGCCTTCCTCTTACTTATGTGTATTTTGAAGCCGACTTTTTGTGCCAGGTCCGATAACTTTTGCCCTTTTCACTGCATATCAGCATGGCTTTGTGCTAGCAGGTATTTAAGATAGTAAAGCGAGCTTCTCAGCTCGCCATATAGATAGTTGTAATTCATCCTAAAGACTGAATTATCTTAAAGGGATTTTACTTTTAAATAAACATTTTTTCTCCTAACCCCTATGAATAAAAAAACTCAAAATTACACCATCGCAAGCTGAGCGCTTAATAATTGTTTTAAAACAAGTATTTAAAAAAAATTACACGCGAAACTCGCGACGCTCAACACGTGACACGCGTCACGTCACCGCAAGCCAAGTTTTAAAACAAGTATTTAAAAAATATACACGTGACGCGCGACACGTCATAGCACAGCAAGTCTAAAAACAAGTATCGCGACGCGCGACATGTGTCACGTCATCGCAAGCCTAGTTTTAAAAAAAGTATTTAAAAAAAAAATTGAACGCGCCACACGCGACGCGCAACACGTGACACGCGTCACGTCATCGCAAGCCAAATTTTAAAAGAAGTATTTTACAAAAAAAAAAAAATTGCACGCGCCACATGCGACGCGCGACACGTGGCACGCGTCACGTCATCGCAAGCCAAGTTTTAAAACAAGTAATTAAAAAAAAAAAAAACACGCGCCACACGCGACACGCGACACGTGACGCGCCTCACGTCATCGCAAGTCAAGCGCTTACCAATTGTTTTAAAACAAGTCCCATCAAATTCTGACTGGTAGAAGTCGCGATATACAACCGGACAAACGTACAACCCGACTGATTATTAGCTTCGCCATTCGGGCTCGCAATAATACTTGTATGAGTAGTCCAGATCGTTTAGTCGCCTTATTAGATCCCACTGGATACCGTTTGGTGCTACGGTGTCTAATTTAATATGAGGATCATTAGTGGTCATATTACTCTTCCCTGTCTTACTCCACTTGTGTTTTAGTATGTGGCACTTTGTTTTCCTCTTTGTTCAACGTTATTTCCAGTAACCTGGTAGATTTCTCTGATGAGTCCGAATTTTTTTCTTTGGGATGTCAATTTCGCCAAGAGCTTTCCACATCGAAGAGCTTCTGATGATCGAATCTAATTCGCATTCAAAGTCTAAATATATAGATGAGAACGATATTCTACACAGAAATCCCATGGAATGCAAGAACAGCTTGCATGGTATCCTGCTTGTTCTCTTCTCAGGACAGGCTCGATAGAGATCTGCAATCGTATCAAAATGATACAAATTTCTCAATTGCTTGAATGGAATTCTTTTGCGGAAACTTCAATTCTAAACGTCAAAATGACAGCACTCGTCTTCTTCTAGTCCCACTGAATATAACACGTGGGCAGTACATAAATTACTTTGCACATCATAGCACTAAGCGTATATGCACGACCGGATACACTACACATCAGCAGCAGCCGACCATTGTTGCATCCTTTCCGGAATCATGAAAACCCAGTAATTTTCACATCGCAGTTCAATGCGGAATTTTTCCGCAGGCGATGGAGGAATGAAAGAATGGCTTGACGTATGTAACTGCGTGAGATTGATGTGAGAGATTGTCATTCCCTGTTTTAATGCTGGAAATGAGGGAAAACGCTCTTACTCTCGATAATTAAATTCTTTCACAGAAGGTGAAATATTCAGGTCCGATACAAGTACGTACGTTGTATCCTGTTAACAACAATTTACAAAGATATAGCGATTTGGCAGGCTTTCATCCAAATTGATAAGCTCTGCTTGGTTTTATTTCCGTGCAATAATTCACTTAATACCCGTTTTTTTTGCTGCTCAAGTGTTTCGACCACAATATTCGCATGCAGAGAAGAGAACTTTTTCTTGGCAAAATGAACCGAAGAAGCAGGCAATAAATCTGCGACCCCATACTGAGCAAAACAGTGGATACATGCGGACGTAAGGTTTTTCGATATTCGCTGTGGAATATATTTTTGTTCTTAACGAACGTTAAACGAATGGGAATTGTGAAAATGTTAATGCCACAAATAATTTATGTTGGCCTTTGTTTCGGAATATAGGAGCAACTTAAACCTGGAAATAGTAGTTCGCTTGTGAAGATGTCCGTCCTCACTTTAAAGTGATAGTTGGAATTCTTAAAGTTCCAAGCGCTAACGGGTTATTGAATGAATCAAATCTGACATACTGTCATCCAGTAAGTACGATGGAATGAGCCGGACAAGAGAAGTATGAACAACTCTGACACCGAGTATTGTGACTGCCATAGACCGCCTTGTTACAAAAGTAGCATGCCGGTCCCCAGTCCGGGTAAAGGAGGAGGGTGTGAGGCAACGGACTTGTCCTATCCACAGTAAAGTAAATGCGGGCGCCGTGGCTCGTGGATAGGTGCATGGCTGCTGAGCAGGAGGTTTGTGGTACGAATCATGGTAACACTAAAGGTATTCTTCACCGTGTCCCACCTCTTGCAAATGTGTGACAAACGTCCGTAAGTAATAACCTGTCACAGTACGCTTCTCAATTCGCCTTTCGGATACAGCATTAAACTGTAGGTCCCTTTCGGTTTCGATTTCGATCTACATGCACAACACAATGGTCGCGAGAAGCAAGGCCTTTCTACGGTGATCGGTTCTACACATCGGGGAGGACTCCAGTGTTTCTCACATTGGACCAAGGATCATCAACTCAACTCAGCAACTTTTGTAGCTGCTTCTACAAAAACAACAACTGCCATAGAGAACATAAGCAGCGTTAATTTGGACAAGGATTTGTTGTAATCGGTAGCCTTATAGGCTTATAGGTTAAAGTGGCTGTCAGTCACTTAGACCAGCAGTGGTCCATTGTGATACCGCACGGATCAGGCAAAAATGTTTCCACCTACTCTCTGAACCAATTAGAGCTTCGTATGAAGCGTAGGAGACTGCTAATGTCCATGTTGATCAACTCATTAGTGTCGTTGTAGAAGAAAGCTCTCATATGGAGTTTACGTTTTTGGGAGAGGGCTGAAAAAGTACAGAGAAGATGGATAATGGTCTGCTCCTCCTCCTCATCCATGAAGCTTCTGCAGAAATCATTCGAGAAGACTTCAAGTCTTGCTGCAGGCTCTTGCCTATGAGATAAAGTCCAATGATGACACCTACAATAGCACCGATGTGCGATCTTTTTTGAGAGATCAAACACTTGGAGCGTTTCGGATCCAGCTTGGGTCAGATCTGTCTTTTCGCTGTAAGAAATGTACCGTTTGACCACCTACAGTTAGTTTTTTTTATTAGCATCACGCTTTAGCAAGAGTTAGCATGTAGCATAGAGAACCATATTCTGGTAAAAAGGGCAGTGTAGTTCCTTGTTTGGCAAGTTCGTCAGCCATACAGTTACTCGAAATGTCTCTGTGCCCCGGCACCCAACACAGGTGGATATTGAACTGCTCCGACATCTCCACGAGAGAGGATCGGCAGTTAAGGGCTAGAATGGAATTTGTTGAGACTGATTCCAGGGATTTCAGTGCAGCTTGGCTATTTGAGAATGTACGGATATCCTTAGCGGATATGACGTTTCTCTTCAGCCAAGACAAGGCTTCACTGATTGCTATAATTTCAGCCCACAGTGATTTGGAAGACGGAAAGAGAGGCTAAGATTTAGCTAAGATTTAAGTTTTTGACCCGTCTATGTAAAAAAGAATGTTTTCATCTTCCAGGTAAGCGTCTTCGTCACAGAATGATCTGGAGAAGAAGGTGACCTAGAAGTTGTTGTTGAAATGATGTTGCATAGTGGTGTAGTCTATGTTGTCTGGGATACTGACTAAATTCAAGATAGAGGAGTGACCGATATCATATCTAGTCCACTGGAAGATAGTATCAAGGCGAATAGCCGAACTAGCAGCTACTTGCCTGCTGAAAATGTCGAGTGGTGTAAGGTCGAACAGAATATCCAATGCGGCGAAGGGGGTTGTACGAAGTGCTCCGCTCATACATAGACTAGGTGATCTTTGGACTTTGCTTAATTTATCAAGGTTTACTTTCTTAATTAAGGCAGTCCACCATACAGTCACACCGTATAGAAGAGACGGTCTTACTACCGCTGTATATAGCCAATGAGTTATATGGGGTTGAAGACACCATTTGCTACTTTTTTTTGCCTGAGAAGAGTGCCACTGTGGCTTTACGAACTCTTTCTTGTATGTTAGGTTTCCAGCGTAGCTTTGTGTCCAAAATAAGACCCAAATACCTGGCTTCTGCAGCCCTCAACTCTTAGGCATACCAGCAGCTCATTCGCCGCTAAGCTAGAAGGGGGGACAGGTCGCAGTTTCTGTCATAGAGACTAGGGTAGTTACACAAAAAAGGTGGGACCCCTTTTGTGGGGGGAGGGCAATACGCTCAGTTTTGAATTAATAATCCTACTGGTGAGCAGAAGATTAATCAATTTTCCAAGCGAGTCGTCCACCATCAAAGTCGACAGTGCATCCGTAATCACAGATGTGTTGAAGTTGTTAAAAGCGCCATCAATGTCTAGGAATACCACCATTGTGTACTCCTTGTTGTGAAGGGAGTATTCAATAGAACGTACCAGTGTGTGCAGAGCTGCTTCTACAGACTTGCCTTTACAATACGCGTGCTGATCTGTAGACAGGAGTCTTTTGTCAATGCGTGTCCGTATGTAGATATGAAGATATCGATCAGTCTTTCCAGTGTCTTTAACAGGAATAATAAAAAACTGATTAGGCTAAGATCCTTTGGACTAACGTGCGAGCATTTGCCGGCTTTGGGTATGAAAACCACGTTTACTTCTCTCCATAAAACTGAAATATGGACCATATCCAGCAAAGGAAGGATAATATCCGAAGTCCTTTGCAGCTCGGCTGGAATTATGCCATCACGTCCTGCAGATTTTTATGGTTTGAAGCTTTGAAGTGCCCAAAGCAGTTTTTCCTTATTTATCCGATCATTGGAGATTGTTGTACGAGTGTCTGCCCTATCAAGGCTGACGTTACTTAACACATGGGATCTTCCCGTTAATTGGGTGTCTAAAAGCAGATTGAGCAATTCTTCACTTGAGGTTGTTCACGAGCCATCTGGTTTTTTCAGGCAGCTCGGCATTATTAGACTGAACCCTTAAACCCTCAAAAAAGATCCCCAAAAGGCCTTCAAAAGACATACAAAAGATCCTCATATGACATCCAATAGATCATCAAATTACTCCCAAAACAGACCATCAAAAGACCCTCAATAGACACTAAAATACCCTGAAAAGACTCCCCAAAAGAACATTAAAATATCTCAAATGACGCCCAAAAAACTCTCAAAAGACTTCAAAAGACCTTCCAAATACCTTCCAAATACCCTCCAACGCCAACCAAAAGACCTTTTAAGACCCCCAAAAAGCCTCCGAAAATAATCTCAAAAGACTTCCAAAGTCCATCAAAATATCCTCAAAATATCTCCTAAAAAATACCCATAAAAAGACTGCCAAATTTTCCCCAAAAGACCACAAAAGACCCCCAAAAAGACTACTAGACCACTATCCTAAAAAGACCCCCTAAAGAACACCCAAAGACCCCTCAAAAGACCCACAAAAGACTCCCAAAAGACCACCCTAAAGACCCTCAAAAGAACTCCTAAAATACTACCAAAAGACCCATAAAAAGACTGCCATATTTTCCTCAAATTACTTCCAAAGGAACACCAAAAAAACCCCAAAAGTCCACAAACAAGACTACTAGACTACTGCCCTAAAAAGACTCCCAAAAGAACACGAAAAGGCCCTGAAAAAGTCTACTGGACTAATATCCTCAAAAGAATCCCGAAAGACTTCCAAAAGACCACCAAAAAACCCCCAGGACACCCTTAAAGACCCACAGAAGAACATACAAAATACCCCTTAAAAAGACAACTAGCCTACTTTTGTCAAAAGACTCCAAAAAGACCACCAAAGAACCCTGAAAAAGACTGACTAGACTATTATCCTCAAAAGACTCCCAAAAGACTTCTTTTAGTCTACAAAAAAAACCCAAGACACCCTTAAAGACCCCAAAAAGAACACACAAAAGACCCCCAAAAAGACTACTAGCCTTCTATCGTCAAAAGACTCCAAAAAGTACAGCATAATTCCCCCAAAAGACTCCAAAAAGTACAGCATAATTCCCCCAAAAGACTCCAAAAAGAACAGCATAATTCCCCCAAAAGACCACCAAAGAGAACCCACAAAAGACCCCCCAAAAAGACTACTACCCTTTAAAGACTCCCAAAAGAACACCAAAAGATCCTGAAAAAGGCTAATATACTCCAAAAGGACCCCCAAAAGACTCCAAAAAGACTTCCAAAAGTCCACCAAAAAAATTCCCAAAGACACCTTTAAAGACCCCCAAAAGAACACACAAAAGACCCCCCAAGAGACTACTACTAGCCTACTATAGTCAAAAGACTCCCAAAAGACCCCCAAAAGATTCTCAAAAGACCACCAAAAGACCGAAAAATGGCCCCAAAAGGGCCTTAAAAAACCTTCAAAAACACTCACAAAAGACCACCAAAAAGATCACTAAAGAACCTCTAAAAAAACCCCAAAAGACCCTCAAAAGACTCTTCAATAACATAATGATTTAATGGTTTGTGTTCTGGATATTGGGTTGATCAGCACTGCGTAGCGGAGCGTGGAAAAATTAAATCCTCATGTCGCACTTTCGTAACGCTCTTAATTTAACCATCTACTAAACGCGCCAGAAGAAGTATAACTTCAAAAAATCTGCTGAACTGCTGAAAATCAGAATTATTGACTCAATAAAGATCTAAAAGAGAATCGAAACCATTTATCAACAATCTGATTGAACCCTATCAGTGCAGCTTTAGATAAGTCCCTAGTCGACCGAATATTCACATTCCGGCAGATCTTAGAAAAGACCCAAGAAGTACAATTGGAAGTTCACCAACTTTTTATCGATTTTAAAGCCATGTATGAGAGAACTTCTAGGGATGAGCTATTCAATATGTCTCCAATAACTCACGATAGAGGCACATGTCTAAATTTGGAATCCCTGTCATACTCCTTCGACGAGTGCATGATAACAACAAAGAATTTCCACTGCTACATTAATGGTCGGGTACAACAGGACCGTGTCCTTTGATATCAAGAAAGGATTTAGACAAAATGACGCGCTGTCATGTTAGTAGTTGGCATGTTAAGCTTCCCGCTTACAATGACAGGCTTCTTCTTATTGATCTGCTTTCACCACAACTGCAATTACGAGGGAAATGTACATCAGGGTTATTTTTATAAACAACTTACACTATGTGGCATCTAAAATTTTATCAAAAATCCTGCTGTGTGGATCACAAAATGACACTTGCCTGGTCAGAAACTATTCGCATCTGTTGTCGTTTCCCCGTCTGGAGTTAATGTCTTATTTCGATTTGTTGCATGTTAATCCTTAATTTTATCGAAAATCCATTGTATCCACCATCCTGGTAGCCCTGGTAGTCGCTGTCATTACTGCAAAATAGTTGGCAGTTGGACAGAAAACCATTTATCCATCAAAGAGGCAAATCTTTTCAAGCAGCCAAGAAAGGTAAAAAAAATACCTTGCACCCTCTACACAATATTACTATGGAAGGGGTTTCAAAAATACACTTAACATTAGGATGGAAATGGAATAAATTCAAGGAAACATAAAGTTGGCTCGCGTGATCTGCTGTGTGTCAGTTACAAGAAGCAGAAGGATTAACAAAAGGTAGCTCGGCTAGTATAGGGTGATCATCCCCAAAATTAAATGCGAACATTCTGTCTGGGCTCTCTCTGGTTTCAACGAGCAATGAGAAGATTTAGGAAAGGAACCGGTGAAAAAAGGATTATGTGAAATTTTAATTTCCCTTTTTTTTTTGTGTCTTCCTTTTCCTCCCGATGCGAATGTACTTAACCCCAATCAAAGGGATGTCTTGTGAAAGGGATGCATATCAAAGAGATTAGGGAAAATCCTCACGCTGATGTTTCAGATTCCTACTGGATGCTATTTCCGCTGGATTTGCCGCGCATTCGATTTCATTTATTGCACGGAATGTAATACCAAGAACGAACGCCTCATCCGGGTCAGCAGAATTTTCACACGAACTCAATTACTTCACAAAAGGATTGATGAGTGTACAGAGAATGCCGTAGATGCTGCTTGCTGCAGACTCAAGGCAACGACTCACAGGAGTCAAGTTAATTAATATTTTAATTTAAAACCTACTCAGGCGTGCCCAATCAACTCAATTAAGTATCAATATTTTTGTTCGTTGCAGGTCTTTACCTCCTTATTCTTCTTCTTCTTTTTCGTTTTTTCCTCCTTAACTTCACCGTTTGTAACGACTCCTGCAATCCACTTATGTGGTAATTTGCATGCGAAGTTTGCATCATAATGGCTGCGTGATATTTACGGTCGGATTCAGTGTGATGGAGGGGGGCGGGGACACACGCCCACTTGAGAATTTATTGATACGCGTCCTTGTGAAACAATAGAGCTTGCAGCTGCATAAGAAACTGAAACCCTTGTGCAGGGAGTGCTTCGTTTACAAACTTTGAAGCCTCAACAACATGTATAGCAAGCAATTCTGTCCACCAACCCAGAAAGTGAACAACAAAGGCACCAAGGACACCAACTAATGTACACAGGATGTTTAGGTATTGACTTTAAAGTGCAGAAATCTCGTAAATTTCTCCATCCCCGGTAAGGTGTGCGCCGGTGGTATTTCCGGGCGTACTTGGTTGGTAGAATAAATGTTACAATTTTGCGACAAATTATTTGAGGGTGCGGTGGGTTGCGATTTGTATTTTGCTTTTTGCCATCTTGGGCATTGTACCATGTAACGAACCTACTATACCAGCCTTCTCTGAAAATGCACGTTTGTTTGTCGTATACTCGTGACTTATATCCTCACGGCTTACATACCCACTTGAAACCTATCGCTATCAAAGCAGTCGTCGCAATATTCGATTGCCATGGATATTAAGTGGTTTTTTGATAATAAGGGTACCCCCCAGCAACCGATCACAAGAGCTGTGCGTATCATTATTATCTATCTCTGGCAATGTTATTCTAAATCTCTCTGGAGCAATAAAATTGTGCTTTCGAACGAACGCTTTTGGTATTTTGGAGTCAGAAGAGCTGGAAAAGCGATTTTTACAAAAAATAATTCCAATGATTTTGATGTATTGACAGTAAGTGAGCGATAAGAGCCGACAACAATGGAGTGTTCCAAAAAAAAAATTGGGCAATTAGGAGATAAGCGATGGAATTGTCAACAGAGATGTTTATGTTTTGTTGCTGGTGGATAGAGATTTGTATCGTTGATATGGTTCTCCAGGCAATAGGCTTTTAAGCGAAGTTAAATTCAATGCAAACGAGGGAACTCTTCTTACTCTTGGAAGTCAGAAGCAACTGCTGCAAGAGTGACTGTTCGTTCAATTTCTGGATTTCTATAGTAAAGGCATAATTGGATGTTATAGCAGAACCTGGGCACCGCCTATAGTGGTGTCATTATTGCCTGGGTGCTGTTGCTCATAGGTTACTGCGTTGGACTACTGAGCGGGTGGTTCGAAGTTCAAATCCCAGAAAAACACCAAATAGCTTTTTCATGATCCCACCTCTCGCGGATGTGTGACAATCATCCCAGAGTAGTAACTGTCATTAGAAAGCTGGCGGCATAAGATTGCTTGAGAGGTTGCGGTGTACTTGTTCGGCGAAGATTCAGTTAAGTTTTGGAATTACATATGTAAGACGACTTACGAACACAAATATAAAATAAGTATAAGTTTTGAGCCTTCAACTGTTTGGCGGTTATAGGGAGATTCAAAATAAAGCTTATTTCCGATAAGATTCACCAAAGCCTTGATCCATTCGCAGGGGGAAAATCGGGGAATTGAACAGTTCTCGCGGAATTCATTAGTGGCATAATTATTATGGCCTTCACTGTACCAGAGGAATAGTTGATAGTCTTTTTTTATGAAAAAAAAAATTGCTCTTAGGTATTTAATAACAAAATCTCTCTTTTTACTTTGTTTACCAATAGAATTTTTCTCAATCGTTGTTACTCTCTCTCTCTCTTTCTATTAATTTATGATATACATGAAACATAACAACAAGAGAGTCATTTAATTTTCATTTAAATTTTATTGTCACACTTTTCTTTATAATACCAGTGTTGTCGTTTGATTAAAGTAAAAAAACAGAAGATTTCCTGTAGGACAAGCTAAAGTAACAGGGGATTTATATTTAAGCAAAAAAACAAAAAAAAAAAAAAAAAAATATTTATGTATCTATATAAATAAAAATCAATTGCATGTATGAAAGATCATCACTGGAGAACGGCTCGACGAATTTGGCTGATTTTTTTTTAATGTAATTCTCAGGATAAGGTTAGTATAAAAGAATATTTTTGAATAATCTACCGGAAAAGTCGCAAATTTGGATGGTATTTTTGTATGAAAATCTCAATAAAAAAATGTGACATTCTGTTTGACAGTTCTGCTGTACATGTTTTCATAACAGCAAAAACAATGTGACGTTTAGTTTGACATTTCTGCTGTAACATGTTTTCAAAACAACAACAAATTCCGCATTGAATATTGATATTTTGCGAAAAGAATCGATATTAGTTTTGATGTTATAGTTTTCGGGGTCGGTGAAGTGAATAGTGATGGTAAGACGAGGAGAGTGTTGATGGGTGAGGGGAGGCGGTGTCTGATATTAGTGGCAATTCCATAGTTTTCGGGGTTGGTGAGGTGAATAGTGATGGTAAGCAACGTCTACGAGGTGGGGTTGATAGGGCAGGGGACGTCTGATATTAGTGTCGATTCTATATTTTTCGTGGTCGCTGGGGTAAATAGTGATAGTAACCCACCTCTTATGGGAGGGGGTCAATAGGTGTTGGTAGGGGGTAAGCGATATTAGTACCAGTTCTACAGTTTTCGGGGTCGCTAAGGTGAATAGTGATTGTAAGCGGGAAACGGTATTTGTGAGGGGGAATGCGTTGTGTCAAATTTTATAAACCTGCAATGCGGGGCACTATAGTGATGGTCAATCACCGCTAAGGGGACGGTAGTCAGTTGAAGGTATTTGATGGCGATATTAGTGTATAATTTAACACCCGTGCAACGCCAGCACAGGGACATAAGGTCCAAAAGAAAAAATTGGGAAATAGATCCCAAATCGAATTAGGGACTAATGTCCCATCCTATTGGGACATAACCGCTCAAACGACATCAGCAGAGCTTTTATATCCTCTTGTAGAGAGAGCTTGGGAGGCAGAAAGTTTCCCCGACGAGTGAAAGAAGGGAATGATTGTCAAGCTCCCCAAAAAAGGTAGTCTTGTGGAGTGCGAAAACTGGAGAGGCATTTGCGTTCTTCCTGCAGTAGCAAAGGTAATAGCCAAAGTAGTACTTGAGCGAATTAAGGAACATCTGGAAGATACACTCGAAGCCTAACAAGCCGATTTCCGCACTGGATCCTCCTGTGTCGACCACATCAACACCTCGCGGATCATTATTGAACAGTGCGTTAAATTCCGGTCACCACTGCACCAGCTGTTTTTTATTAAAGCAACCTATGATGGCTCTAAATGTCATGTGCTGCATAGAGGAAAGCTGTCAGAGGAATTCGAGATCCTAAGTGGGGTACGACAAGGTTGCATTCTATCGCCGATACTTTTTTTGTTAGTGATTAGCGATGTGCTTCACGCAGCTTTATTTAGTGGAAATGGAGGAATTCGCTGGACTCATCTCAACTCAAACATCAGGACTACACTGACGACGTTTGTTTACTTTCACACAGGATTATGGAGCTGCACCAAATGGCAACAAATGTAGAAATGAAAATGGAATGGAATGGAAACCAAAATCATCAACCTCGACACTAACTCAGTAACTCAAGTTGCTTCGTGGCTAAGGTGATCAATTTGTGATATGGGGTCAGTTGGATGGGTCAGCTGGGAAACGCCGGGTATATCCGCTAATATCAGCTCAATATCTTATTCACAAGCCTTTTAATTGAAAATAAAAAAAACGTCACCCTTAATGAAAAGACGATTAGTTTACCTTATAGTAAAGGAGCATAAATTGGAAGGTAATCTTTCCATTACGCTACCGCCGGTAATTGTTGTAAAAATATGTAGTGAATAGAAATATAAAGTAGCTTAGTAAAATGGTAACACTGATTTATAAATACGGCTGTTTTGAACGATCCTTTATCAAGGCGCAACCAAAACAAATCTTACTGTTTGCCGGCGACGAAGTATAATGTATTCATTAACAGTCTCTTTATTATTAAACTCAAAAAAATTTGAAGAGACAATTTGCATTTTCTCTTGATATTTGATGCTGATGGTGTGATTTCTCTGCGTTTTTCATAGTCACACTCTCCGTTAGAGAATACAGTAACAGTTCTTTCTTCTTTGCTGCAGTCCACAACCACAATGCTACAGAGATCCAAATCAAATATTGAAAGAGCAGTTTTTCATGTATCATCTGTCAAAGTGGTCGTTGTTTCTGTTTTCGCCGTCGTCGTAGCAAATGCAATATAGTTTCAGATTTTTTTGTATATTCCAAATAATATACACATATTTGTCTTTATGCGATACAAATAATATTCAAAGTCGCGAAAAGCTTAAAATTCCATTATTAATACAAATAAAAAAATATCGAGTGGTGAAAAAGTTTAACATGCGGTGATTACTGCTGTGCTGCTCATTGGTACTCCTGCTGCTGCGCTGCTTTTATCCTCTCCGGCGGTAGTGTTTGGTGTATCATCTTTCGTGTTTATCAGTTTTTTTTTTTGCAATGTGCTAACTCGTGAAATATGTCATTTATTTAGTGTAGTTTGTCGGGAAATCATTAAGTTCTTGTGTTAAGAAAAAAAAGGTGCAATAGTCGGGTTTTTTGTTACTACGTTTTTGAAAACAACTCCTTTTCTACATACCGCGCAGATTTCAGTTCTTAATTCAAGCAGAAGAGCGAGTTGCTCACAATTGTTCTCTTCAATCACGTCTTGGCAATTTACCAACAAGCGCCCACCCACAACATAAGGCGGCCGGGCTTGTGCGTTTTGCCTGACACCTTCCTTCTGCATTCCATAATACTTCGCTATTCGCGAGACCAACCCATTTTGGAATATTTAGTACATACCTACTGCATTTGTACTCAGTTGTAACTGGAGCGAAAAAGAACAACTCAATTGACAATCTGCTGACAGCTGCCGTCTGGTGATTTCTGAATTAAACCAAAACACATCCAGAAATAAGGATCTTTGCATATATCATTGGATTAAATTCTATTTAATGGTTAACTGGTAAGTTGGTGCAAAATTTATAATTTTTTATTACCATAGATGTTGGCTGTTGGCTCTACTTGTAGTGGAAATTACGATTTTTAGAGTTCTTTTACCTATTACATACTTTGACTTCTTTTTCATGTTTTTGTCCTTTGTTTTTGTTAAAATTCCCAACAACACCATCTTTTCCAACTTCTTGATTGAGTTTACCGGGATAGTCCAGGCAGTTGAGTAGAGTCGGAGTTCTGACGAGGCCCGATTCTGGCAGTTTTTTGTGTTAAGGCGATATGCAAATTTGCCACCACGAAAAAAAACTTAAAGTGCCTGTAACCTTTACGCGCGGTTGAAGTGAAACTTCTTTGACGTTGTGGACCTTATTACGATTAAATTAAAAGGCAGAAATAGTCTTACGTACCGAAGTTCATACAAATAGCTTGCGAAATTATTACCTAGTTACCAAAAATCAAAAATGTAACACAATAATATGACACAACTCCCGAACTTGTAAAATTATATAAAAAAATGCTTTTATTGAAGCATAAGTAGCCCCCTAAAAGGTAGAAAATAAAATAGGTGGTAGATCTGGAGCAACTAGAACTGTTATAAAATAAATAAAAATTGCTGGAATGTTTTTAATGGAAATCTGGAATATATGAGACTTAAATCGCATAATTTAAATGATCTGTGCTAAGCATTTGAGGTTTATGACAAGATTAATAGAACATCAAATGCTTAGCATCTCAAGACCTCTTTAGAAAACCCTAAGGTCCCCATAAAACCCCTCTCAAGACCCCCTTCAAAAATATCTAAAGACTCCCCCATAACTCACTCAAGATTCCTTGAAGCCCCCCTCGATACAATTCCAAGACCCACTTAAGACCGTCTGAAAAGACCTCAAGACAACCTTAAGACTTCCTCAAGATAACCTTAAGACCCCCTCAAGACCCCTTTAAACCGCTACGAAGACCCCACTCAAAACCCCTTAAGATAACCTTGAGACTCCCTAAGACTACCTTAAGACTACCCCAAGACCACCTTAAGACTCCATCAAGATCTTCTTTGGACGCTCTGAATACCCCCTTCAAGACTCTCTAAAGACCCCACTCAAGACTCTCGCAACACCCTAAAACCTCCAAGACCACTACAAGACTGCCCTTATATTACCCTCAATACCCGCTCAAGATCACCCTTCAGACCCCGTTAAGACCACGTTGCGACCCCCATCAATATTTCCTCAAGATCCCCTAAAAGCCACTTAAGATTTCCTTAAAACTCCTCCAAAACACTCTCAAGACACCACTTTAGACCACCTAAAGACCCCCTCAAGTCTTCACTCATGACCCTCTCAATACTACCTCAAGATCTCATCAAAACCACCCAACGACTGCCTAAAAACCTTCTTAAGGCCCCCTCAAGACTCAACTCACGACCCTCTTAAAATCCCCTTAAGACAATCTAAAGACACACCCAAAACCCCACTAAAGATCCTCACAAAATACCCTCGGGACCCCGCTTAAGACTACTTAAAGACTCACTCAATATCTCCTCAAGACCCCGTTAAAACCACATTACTACCCCCATCAATACTCCCTCAAGACCCCCTCAAACCCTTAATATTCCATTAAGACCCCCAAAACACTCCAAATACCATCTAAAGACCCCATCAAGGCTCCACTCAAGACCCTCTCGTAAGACCAACTCAAGACTCCCCTCAAACCACCCTGAAGCCCATCCTTAAAACCACCCTCACACCACCACTTAAGGACCCCTCAAGACACCCCTTATACCCTATCAAGACGCCCCCAAGACTACCTCAAGACTTTCGTAAGACCTTCTCAAGACCCCACCCAAGACTCTACCTAAAAATTCCGCAAGACCCCCTCAAATCTCACTCAAGATTTATTTAAGACCCCTCTTAAGACCATCTCACGACCAACTAGAGACTTTCTGAAAACACCTCAAGACCCCATTAAGAACCCTCCGCAAGACCCCCTAAAAACCTACTTAAGACCACCTCAAGACACCCCCAAGACCCCTTTAACAACCCGATTAAGACCACCTTAAGACCCACTTAATATCCCCCTCAATACCCCTTAAGACCATCTTAAGACGTCCTCAAGAGCGCCTTTAATCCTCCTCAAGATCCCACTAAAAAATCTGTTAAAGCCACCACAAGATACCCTCAAGACCCACTAAACAACCCCTCAGGTCACGTTAAGAATATTCCTCAAGATCCGCCCCAAAAAGTCTTACACAAAAACCGGTACGAGACTTTCAAAATTTTAGAATGAAAATGACATACAAACCGGCAGAAAGGCAGACAATAATATCTGTATGTATATAAAATACAAGGCCCGCCAATCGAAGTGTTACTAATTTAAGAGGCGGTAATTTGATCATTTATAAATATTTTTATTAAATTTTTTTAGAGTGTTATAAACATATCAGATTTTATGTAAAACATCTTTAGCCATCTTTAGCCCACGTGACCTGTTGTCTATTCTCTACGAAGAGCTGCCTTCATTGTGTCCTTACTTTCATATCTTTTTGTCGACACCTTGACCTCTAAAATGGACCATATGGACAAGTCCATTGGATTCATATCTGTTTTACGTGACTTTGGTAAAATAGTTGAGCCTTATGTGACGGTGCTGAGTCCTGTCGGAATGTCCAGCGGTTGTTACCGAATTTTTTGTATGCCAAAGGTAGTGATGCATCATTTAATACCTTTTCCCGGTACACTTCTTGATTAAGTTTTACGCCCTGATCGGAGGACGACCATTTGGACTTACAGCTGCCCGAATATTGAATATTGTAGGGCTTCAATCTAAGTTCATTTTCAGTATATGTCGGATTCTTCTATCGAACACGTGCTGATGTTTTGGCAGTTTTTGCGCACTTTGTCGTGGATTTCGGTTAATTCATGCATTACCTTTGAGAACCATTTCTGGTGATGTTGCTGTTTTTGGAAGACCATCCTCCATGGCGTTTTGCGATGCTACCAGTATCGTTGTAACGTGTGATGGTCCTATACGCAAAAGTTGTATTCTTATCCAAATGCCGGACCTGTTTGACAATAGCCGGTTGTGAAAAAAGCAGTGCAATCAGTCAATCAGCAATGAGTGCGCTGTCATCAGCCGTTTGGCAGATAGAGCAGCGTGAAGTTAGTAACCAGCGATTTCAAATTAAATTACAACCATCAATCAGGATATTTATTCATTATAAAAAAAGCTGAAAATATCCAATATATATTACTTTTCAATTTCCCTTCTGCATGCACTTTCCACTCAAGTACCTAAATCTAAAAATCCACCTTTGACACTTTACTATACCTACTCATTTCCAAATAAAAATTTTCATTGATTTTCCTAAAGGGAGTAGTTACTCGTTTGCTTCGTTGCAGAGGAATTTATGGTTAATATGCATATAAGTACGACTGTGTGTATATACACCGTACACTGTACACCAAGGAGGTTCATTTATGGAAATGAGTTTTGTCGTCGTCGTCGTTGTTTTTTGTTTGAATGTTGCGTCTCGTCTTTAGGAGTATTGTCGATTGTCGTCATGATTGTTTGTTGTTATTTTTCAATTTTTCTCTTCGTGACATGCATGAAGCATGTCTAGTACCTACGCTGATGGTCTAGTGCAGCAGCGGCACTTTGAATAAACTGCAATGACATTCAACTGGGATGTGAAGGAATGTCAAAAGCAACACCCATTCAAATTTTTTCCCCTCTGTACTCTGTTGTTTTTGTTGTTTACATGGGAGCATTTTTTGTTGTCGTTTTACCATTCGTATTCTTACCATTCGTTTCTAGTGAATTGCAAACTCAAACGCGCTCTCTTTTCTCTTTACTCCAACATAAAATACATCGTTGGGCAGTGTTACAGTATAGCCTCTCTAGTACGGACTATTTTTAATAAGGACACTCCAGTAATCCGGACACGTTTATATTTCGAACATTTTGAAAAATTTACCTCTACAGTTGTAATACGCAATTTTCTATGAAGTTGTCTGTAGTCTAGACCTCTAGACACAATTAGAGTATGATTTGTTGTTATTTTCTGTCTTGCTCTACAGTTCGTAGTTGTGTGCGTTTAGCATTCGGTTTATTTTCGTAGTTCCCTACTATTCTTTGCAATATTTTGAAATATGTAGACGTGTATAGAATCGTATATTACATAACGAGCTAGGAAAGTGGCCGTTATTGTGCAAGTTACAAGCTTGAATCTATCAATCAATCTAACGAGCACGATAAGCACTTTTCGATAAGCCCAACTCTACACATGCCTGCGTCACTAACCATACAAAAGTACAGTCTCTCTAATGATAACACGCAAATGTATGACTCCTTTCGAGAAAAGGAAGCACATAACATTAACTCCTAGTTAAAAATTTAAAATTTAAAAGTGTATTTAGACTGGTTAATCAATTTGACTGGTAGCTGAAATTTTCAATGTGTCTAGGTCTACTGTTTTTGACATTAAAAAGTAAATGTAAAAAAACTTCGTTTTTCGGGCGTTTTTCGGTTACAAACTTTAATATATACTTCAAACCCGTCATCGTCCAAATATCTGTTTTTGAGGTCGGAGCTATTTCAAGGAATTTTCTTTTTTCCACGATTCACACGCGACTAGCGAGACACGTCAAAAGCGGGATATCAAAATGGGCCATTGAGTTAAATGAGTTAAAGCCAAATTCTCCCAAGTAATTCAACAAATGCACCAAGATCAAGAACAAGTTTATAAGGCCGACGAATATGCTGCTTTTTGGAGAGTTCTACCAGGAAAAACAAGGGTTCATGCAAATGAAAAATCATCCCATGGTAAACCGCAAAAGATCGTGTTACATTTATGCCCTGTTCTAACGCTGTCCCTACTCGTAATTGGCAAGTCAATTACCTTAAAAGCTTTTAAGAATGTTGTATACTGCTGGAAGTATACAAATCTACAAAAAAAGTTGGATTTCGACATCGGCTTTCTTGAACTGATCGGATACGGCTTTTATTTGTAGGTCCCTTCCATTTGTGTGAAAAAATTCATGCACAACACAAATGGTCGCTAGAAACTAGGCCTTGGACCGCAACGGTCTGCCGAATATTATTATTATTATAGAAAGCCAAGTAAAAAAGTTCAATTTGTTAAATTGGAGAAAAATATTAAAAAAAATTTGGTCAATACTATGACCAGAATTGGCAAAACCACTTTCAGAATTGCAACAACAATTAAAATAAAATTCTGTGCGCGTGCTGAATTAAATAGAATTCATGAAATAATTAGTATCCTGGATCCTAATGCAAGTGCAAGTGAAATAAATTAGTGAGAATGAGTTCTCCTATACAAATTTTTTATTTATTTGTTTGTTTCACACGCTCAAGGGGTTTGTACCCTTATAATGTTTAGCACATAAGCTTGACCAAGATATCAATCAATCAACATTAAGATAAAGAGAACACCGAAACAGATGATTAATTCTGCTTTTAAAGAGATTGAAGGATAGAGCTGAAAAGATGCTTTTGCATAAAGCAATTCAATCGAATTCATATTTTTCTATCCTAGTATCCTTATATATCCTTTACCTATTTCTTATTCAAAAAACGTACATTATTTCAGATTCAATTTATGTTTGCATTTTTTTAATTTTATTTTCTATTAATTAACAATAATTATTTCTAAATAAAATAAGACACTATATTAAAAAAACTTGTCCCATCTATAGTCCGGACAGAGCCAAAACTTTTATGTCCAGACTATCGAGATTATACTGTATCAAAGTTAGAAAGTGCGCTGTAGGCCACCCACCGCCCACAACAAGTAGATGACAATTTCTTCTTTGCAATTTACTGAACACTGTGTTGTTATTCTGCAACTCTCTTAATTTTCTATCAATTTATGGATTCTTTATTACTTTACGGAATTTTTTTTTTTTTTTTTCATTAGTATTTGACATTAAAAGCTAAATCAAAATTAATTTAAAAGCCGGTTTTAAGACAGTTTCGCTCTAAAAATTAAAAGACTTTTATAATTAAAACATCGCACATTGCAGAATATCCTTCATGGTTACTTATTATAACATTAATTTATTATTTGCGCAATATTTCTACGTAGATACCAAGGTTAAAAGTTATTTGGCATTGTTCCTACAGTTTTCGTTCAGTTTAGCTCCATTCTATTAATCTTCAGATCCCACAAATGTTATTTTTGTCACACTACAAGTACCCTTCCGGCTTTAATTGCTTTTCACCTGCATCACTCTTGACTTGACTTAGCTTGATGAAGCCTCATTCAAATAAATAATGTACGTCTAGCAGTCACAGCAGTTCCTCAGGTCAAGGTCGCAATTGAATTGGATTATTTTCGAGTGACTTCTGTCTGTCTGTTTCTTGGGTTTGCTGGGGTGTATACACAGTCTAATATGTGTTATGCATTGCATGGCATAACATAAATTAATTTCCATGACATTCAATAGAAACATATGTGGGTGTTTTAATTCCACCTTGCCGCATACAGCCACCAACCAAGCCAAAAGGAATTCAGTTATTTGGAACAGAATCTCTAAAACGTAATTACTTTTACCTAATTTAGTTTAAAAAGAAAACTAGTTCCGTGGTTGACTTTCCAATTAAATTTCGCTTAACATTAAGTGCGGCTAGGCAACGGATATTATTTATGTGCATTTAAAATGTGATTGATACCAAAGAAGAAGCCAGCACGTAAGCCGGCTTACATTTCAATGTTAAGTGGCAGCGAATTATGAAACAAAATAAAAGTCGAACATTTCCCTGCAATTATTGTAGTAGAAGGTGGCATTGTGGTCATACAACTCGTGGCACGATTTATTACGATTATTGAAAAGACAACACACTTTTATTACTTTCTTTTACATAGTAAAAGGAAGTATGGTATCTAATCATGAAAATTTTCGAGCTCGGGATTTTGCAGATGTACCCAATTTTGTATCTTCTTAGTCAGAAAAAGTGAAAAAAAAATCTCTATCTTTCTGTCTGTCTGTGTCCACTCTACAGCATAGATGGCTAAATTGATCGGGATGAAAATTCATATTTAAGCTATTTACATAAATGTGGAGGTCTCAGTTGATTTTTGTGGAAATCGGCCGGCCGGAAATGGCAGTTTAGTTTTCTTGGACAGTTTTTCGAGTTCTTACAAATATCCCGAAAAGTATAGCACTTATGAGAAATCTGTTAAATACCAAAAAAAAATTTAAAAAAAAAATAAAACAACAAATTTAAAAAAAATTATAAAAAAAATTTAAAAAAAACTCTATTTTTTTTTTAATAATTAGGGTGGATTGAAAAGTTGGCGGTCTATCATAAAATTAGTTTTAATCATAAATTGGTACTTCCTCTGCGTTTTATTACCCAGCATTCTATGAGTGACTCTGCAAAGTTTTATCCCAGTTGTGCATTCAGTTCGTGTCACACACATGCTTGGACCAATTTTTAAAAATCGGTCGAATATTATAAAGTACTAGAACAGTACAGTACAGTGCATTTCACTAAAAGAAGAATTAGGGCCTATCAGCATCATCAAAGGCATTCGATTATTACAATGAGGTTAAATATCTCAGTGTCACCCTTGATAAACGGCTAAACTGGAATTCTCATATCAAGTCGGCCATCGAACGCGCCGATAGGGCCTTGTGGGCCAGTAGACGCCTCTACGGCAGAACTTGGGGTTTAAATCCTAAAATGGTACATTGGATGTACACAATGATGGTGAGACCTATTATCACGTACATGCTGACCATCGTTTGGTGGCCGAACGCTCTTGTTCGGAAACCGCAACTAAGTTTTAGAAGCTACAAAGAATTTCCTGTCTAGGTACCTATAACGGGTGCCAAGCGCACCTGCCCTACGACTGCATTGGAAGCTGTTGTAGGGCTTTCACCCTTGCATATCTTCATCGGTAAGACGGCTGCTAGATGCGCCTTTAAGCTGCAACTAAAACACGGGTACAAACCGGGTGACTATGTGGGTCCCCTGAAATTCTTGACTCAATTCCGGAAAGTGACATTATGTCAGGAGCACTGTTTCGGAAGGAAATTTCACTAGAAATATTGGACCGGGTAAACTGGTCCAATGGTGTTCCGGCACTGGACGCTAGAGGTCTGGTCTGGTTCATATATGGATACTGGAGTTGGAGCTGGTGTCTTTGCACCAAACACTAAACTTTCGATAGCAATGGCGGAACTCCATGCTATTTGAGATCTGCGCCAGACTTTACCTTAATAAAGGAGTTAAGCATTAATAAGGAAAGGCAGCACTTCAGCACTTAAAGCGCTGTCGTTCAATTTAATGGACTCGTTATCAGTCAAGGATTGCTACGATGCACTGCAATCTCTTCCCCCTACCTAGAAATAATTGAAATTTTCAATATATATTATTGTCTGGTGGGCGGAGGATATGGGCTATAGTAACCCCTCCCCCAACCTTTAACAGACCCTGGAGGGGAATGTAAAATGTTTATATCAGTCACATTTACAAACCGATTTTTATGAAGTTCTTAATGTATATTATTGGCAGGTTATGGTATAGCCTTTAGTACACCCCCACCCACCATGCGGTATGAAGGTGGCGGGGGACATAAAATTTCAACAGTAGACATTTAAAACCCATTTTTTATTATGTTTTAAATGTAAATCATTGTCTGGTTGGGGAAGGTTATATGCTATATTACAACTCCATGTGTGCGGGTAGCGAAGCGCCCGGGAACAGCTAGTCTTATATTAAATTCACCGACATTTTATGTATAAGTTCCCTATGTTATTTTATATACAATATTACCTATGCTGATCTACCGGCAGCGAATGAGAAGGAGTCTTTTGTAAGAGACTTAAGTAAGCATCTCCGTCCGGCTTGCAAAAGCATTTAGAGCTTCTAGAAATAAACTGTCAATCGGGGTAAGTGTCATATGTGCAGCATATAGCACGCCATTTAACAAGAAGAATTCCTAAAACATTTTTTTTTAATTTCTCAGTATATTAACTTCGCGTCGGCATGGTTATGTTGTTCGTAAGTGGAATTTTTAACCCACTTCCCAAAGCCCGATTTTATTGAAACACATATATATATCCAGTGACAACACTATCTATTAAAATTTGGCAGTAATCGAGCTGCGGCGTCGGGGGGCTTCTATACAAATACATTTTTTAATACACATGCCATAAAGCTTCATCAGATCACGACGTACTATAATGACTTAGTTCTGTGTGAGCTGGTGCGCTGTGTGCCACGCTGCCCTACGATTGACGTTGTTTTGTGTTTGGGTTGCTGTGCTTCGCATGTGTTCTTATTTTGCAGCATTTATAATGGAATTCAGTAAATACACTTTTCGTTATAATCTACATATAAAATTTTAACTTTTATCGTTTTTTTGTAGTTTTATTTTAAGTATTCTGACAGGTATTCCATTCTTTCTATTCTATAATTGGTAAACGTCTTCGAATGCACTAACCTTTGGCACTCAGTCAGTCAGTCAGACAGAAAATCCAGTCTAGTCGCTCATCGTCATTTTCTTTTGCAAGAATCACCGTGACTGCCATATAGGACGAATCATTTAAACAAATATATCTACAGTCGACAAAATGTCAAAAAACTCGGTCAACCTGTGCTGGAGTAGGTCTTTCCATAGAAATACAATCCATACACATATCATGAATTAATAATACAACGCGATTCATTCGAAGAGTTCGCGATTGAGAGAGACATTTTTGAAAGAGAAAAACATGCTTAAGAATCAAGAGACTGAATGATAAAGAGGAATGCGGTGTTGTGTTTTGAAGAGAAGCAATAACAAAGTTATTGTGTTCTTTACATAAAAGAAATAAATGATTTAATTACCAATTGATTGAAGACGGCATAAGACAATTATTGTTATTCTGATGGAACGCATGTAGTATGTAGACATAGCTTTGCTCAAGTAGCTACACTTATCTGTGTTTATCATGTGTCGGTAGGAACAGCGAACAGTAGATTTTGTTTACTACAGCGGCCGTACGCCGTACGGTGTCGACACTTCGACAGTAAACACTCGCAATTACTTAGCTGTTTGTTTTATTCTAATTTGTTGCCAGCCATTAAGACAATTTGTATATTTCATCATCAGCGAAGATAACGAATGCCTTTTATTGTCGAATGGTTGTTTGCGTTGATTTGATGGGCTATTATAACCGTTGATGTTCTTAAAAGTTGTCGTTTTTCTTGATTGCTATCAATTTTGTTTGTATTGCTGCTACAATTCAATAGAAAACGGTTTATTAGGGTTATTAGTTTAGCTCAGTTATTATTATCACATAAAAACAAAATTATTAGGAAGTTTTGAAAGAATTCAAAGAAAGTTTGCATATCTCGTAATTCAATTTGAAAATGTGCTATTTTCTAATCCAGAGAGAAGAGCTGAATAGCATAACACAATACAAGTACATAATATGAAAGTTATGCTAGAGATTTGTGTTCTCTCTTAATGTCGTCATCAATTGACAAAATAATAAATAAAAATAAAATGTTTCGAAGAGTTGTGTGTATTGGCATACATAGTTTTTAACTAAATAATTCATTTATTACATTTTAGCTATATTTGCCGCGGGTGTCAAAGAAGTTTCACTTCAAACACGCATAAAGCTTACACGCAATCATTTTGTTGGTATAAGTATATCCATAACACGCGCCACACGTGACACTTCGTTTTTCGGGTACAAACTTTTATATATACATCGAAACACGCCACATAGTCGTTTATTATTTGTTAAAAATCTCCAAAATATCTGTTTTGAGGTCGGGTCTATATAAAATACATTTATATATTTTTTCCACGCTTCACACGCGCCACACGCGACTCTCGACACGCGTCAAAAGCGGAATATCGAAATGGGCCCCTGACATTGAGCCGCTCACAAAATTTCAGCCCTCTAGGTCAGCCCTCACACGCGAAACGTGACACGCGTCATACGTGGAATATAAAAAAGCTATACTTTGACACTCACAAAAGTTCAGCTTGTTAGGTCGTGTCGAAGGTGGTTAAAAAGGACCTCATAGTGGTCGAAAATACGGACAAAAAGGGGTCAAGTCAAGTTAAATAAAAGTTTTTAAAAAGACGAGTCGCCGTTTCTTTCTTCGTACAGAACCATAGCACTTTCATCCATTTTTTTAAAGGTAATGGAAACGCTGATTAATTATCAGCTCAAGAAATATCTTAAAACTAACGAAATCCTTAGTGACCGTACGGATTTCGCGGCCGACGTTCTACTGATGATTTGATAGTCTATCTCACCAAACAGTCGATTAATCAATTTGGTGAGAGCAAGTCATTGCTTCTTTTAAACAAAATGCGTGCTTATAGAGTCGATGAAAACCTGCTTCATTGGATAAGAAGTTATCTTCTGAACCGCTCAATCCAAGTTGTTTTTCACGGTTTCAAATCTGAAATTCGTCACACAAACCGAAACTCTTTCTCACTCAGACTAGCTGACGACCACCTTAAGACTCCATCAAGACCCCTCTTACCCTCTGAAGAACACGCCGAAAATCCTTTAAGACACTAAAAACTCTTAATACCCCATCAAAGACATTCTCAAAACCCCCTACGACCACCGAAAGTCCTCGATAACGACCCTCAAAACCCTCTTAAGACACCAATCAAGACACCTTCAATATTCCAAATCAAGACCCTCTCAAAACCCCTCAAGATCCTCTTAAAACCCCTCAAAACCCCGTTACCTTTAGAGATTAAGACCTTCTTTAGACTCCTTAATACTCTCCAAATGGGCCTCAAACTTCCCTCAAGACCACCCTAAACCCTCTTAAGAACCCTTCAAACCCCCTCAAGACCCTCATAACACCCCTCACCCCTCACTAAAGAATCGCTTAAAACACCATCAAGACTGCCTTAAGACCCTCCTCTGGGCCCACAAAAGGAAACTCCACCCAAGACCCTCTTAAAACATACGCAGTACCCCCTCAAAGCCACCTCAAGATCGATACAAAACCCCCTCAAGACCCCATCAAGACTCCCCTCAAGACCCATTCAAAACCTCGCCAAGACCCAACAAAAGACCCTATCAAAACGCCCTCAACACGGTCAAGACCACCTTAAGGCTAATGCCACACGAGCTCCTTTTGACGCGCTCCCATTTGGTCGCGCGCCATGAGTACCCAGAGAACCAATGGAACAGTACACACGAGCGTCCGCGAACAAAAATGAGTCGGTATGGTCGCGCGACCTTTTTTACGCAGCGACTTCCCTTCATGGCGCGCGAACCGTAGAGCGTCATGAGGGGTACTATTATATATCAGAATGAACACACGAGCGTACAAATGGGAGCGCGTCATTTAAAATTTAATTTTTCAAAGGCATCGTAGTGCGTCATGAGGGGTACTATTATATATCAGAATGAACATACGAGCGTCCAAATTGGAGTGCGTCATTTAAAATCTAATTATTGTAAGGCAAGGTGAGTCTAAATGCATTTTTAAATTTCCCGGTTTCAATACATAAATTAAATTAATGAATTTAGGAAAGGAAATCATGGATCGTATTGATTCTTTCTTTCTTTTTGCAACAAATATAAAAATAAAACATTATTTTGAACTGTATCCATCTTAAATAACCAAACTAAACTAACAAGCATGATCAGAAAAATATGCTGTCGCGCGGTCAAAATGCAGCTCGTGTGACAACAACGAAATTGTTTCCGGGCGCGCGGACAATTGGGCGCGCGACCATTTTGGAGCTCGTGTGGCATTAGCCTAAGTCCCTTCAAGACCCTACTAAAGACCCTCTGAAGACCATCTCGAGATCCCCTCAACACCTCAAGACCTCAAGACAACCTGACTCCCGCAAAATCCCTCTCAAGACCCCTTATAGGGAAACTCTTTTACTGCACTGTTGTTACACTGTTGTTACACTATTGTTACACTGTTGTTACACGGTTGTTACATTGTTCTTAGACTGTTGTTATACTGTCGTTACACTGTTGTTAAACTGTCGTTACACGGTTGTTACACTATTCTTACACTGTTGTCACACTGTTGTTACACTGTTGTTACACTGTTGCTACACTGTTGTTACACTGTTGTGACACTGTTTCGACACTGTTGTTACACTGTTGTCACTGTTGTTACACTGTAGTGACACTGTTTTGACACTGTTCTTACACTGTTGTTACACTGTTGTTACACTGTTGTTACCTTGTTGTGACACTGTTTTGACACTGTTGTTACACTGTTGCTAGACTGTTGTGACACTGTTGTTACACTGTTATTACACTGTTGTTACACTGTTGTTACACTGTTGTTACACTGTTGTGACACTGTTCTTACACTGTTGTTACACTGTTGTGCCTCGCTTTCTACTTGTGTGCCTTGTTTTTTGTAGTTATATTTTATATGTATATAACTTTTATATATATTATCTAGTTATATATACAGGGTGTCCCCTAAATCGTGCACAATAATTTAAGATATATTCTAAGAAAAAAGGATCTATCTCCAATGTTGACATCATTTATCGGGGATTTAAACAAAAGCTTACTTTGGTGCACCCTGACCCATGTTAAAGGAAATTGCTTTGTTAATACCAACTGTAGAAACTTCGTTTAGGACTTTATTTTTAGAAAAAATACTAGCCTTTGTAACTGCGTTTAAATAAAGTTGATATCTTATTTGATTCTTCACAAATCCAACTTCTATGCCTGTTCCAGTTTTCTTGTCCATGCTAATTTTTGACTTTGAGGTCAATTTTCTCCAGAAAATGCATAATAAACATAACGTTTTACTATTTTTTTCTTATGAACCTAACAATAATAAAAATAAAAATCAACAACAAGCTTGCGGAAAACCCATAAATTTTATAATAATTGGGAAAACCAGCAGCAGATAAAATTTTTAAAAAAGGAGTTTTTTTCTTTAAGCTCCAAAGGCTATGAATAAAAATGGATTTTGTGTGGTTTTAAATAATTTTTATTTTATGTGAAACATATATATGGAAACATAAACTACAAGTTTTTCAAATTTTCAAACGTGTTAGCCTCCTCTTTACATAACATTACATAAAAAAACCAAGATTACGTACGAAAATACATCAAACATCATTCGTACAATTTCTACATCTGCCTACATACGAGTACTTGTAACTTGTATAGAATTCATGTCAATAAAATCAAAAACAAATCTAAACATTAATCGATTGCGCCACTGACACAATGCTAATGACCCCACTGCTCCAACCGACGTGCGACGGTGATGAACTTTTGCTTTTCCACATCTGAACTGAACATAAAACTGCTACTCGCATGGTTTCTATCCGGTACACAACAAATCAGAAACAAATTCAAATCTATTCTTACAGATAGATGTATTTATACAGATACAGATATAAAAACTAAGCGCGATCACGCTCTGTTGGTTCAGTTCAAGTGGGAAAACTCATTGTGTAATTCAAACAAATAAATAACGAAACGAAAAACCTTTAGTTCAGCCTCAGCTTGATTGACTAAGTGGTACATTATACGACTACGTATATGATAGACTGACGCTACAAGTAGATAGATACATTACTCAGCTCAAGCTAACTCTGATGAGGAAAAATAAATAAATCATAAAAATGGACAAAAAAAAATGAACAAATGTGTAAACGAAAAATTTAGGTCGAATTTAAGTCAATTTATGGAATTAACTTTTACTTCAAGTTTTTCGTTGTTGCACGTTGCACGCATTTGTTGCATTTGCAATGATTTCCAGTTGTTATTGCCATTTAAAGCCAATGATATGCGATGCAGATATCTGCAAGTCTTTTCTATTTTCTATTCAATTATGGGATTGGTTATAGGGAATTATTGAGGCGCGTGCGAATTTTCAGTCCATCCTCATATGGTGTCGGTGTGCATATAGAATGCAATGTATCCTATCCATGAACATAAATGCAATCGAGACTTAGGCAAACGGAATTAATAATCGCGACGGTGAATTCCACATAATTTACGAATAAAAATTTTTTAAGTGAAAATACCTCCATCAAATCCTCTTAAACCTGTTTCGTAACAGTTAGTAATGCTTTCGATTCAGTATATGTACTTATGCGTACATAGATATTCGTGCTTTTAAATTTCTTTTAATCCACTTATGATTGTTTGCAATTTTTTCTTAAAGTGGATTAGTTAAACATTTTTTGCTTTTTTAATAACCTCGTCCCATTGTTGCCAATGCGATCTGTAAACAGTCCTTTGTATTCTGGGTAACGTGTGAAGAGATAACCTAAGGCACACATACTAGCGTTTCTAGTCTAGGTTACGTGTGTTAGTACCCTGCGGTACCGAAAAATGCCCGCTACTGAAACCGACACAACGCATCGGATAAGTAATGATCGAATAATGACGACTTTTGGCTATTGTACCCGGACTAACATTGGTTTCTGGAATGTCAGGACGCAGGGAGTGAAGGACCTAAAATTTTCCTCAGCTGGAACGTGAGTTTCTTCGATATAATTTGGACATACTGGGAGTGAGTGAAGTAAGATGGTTCGACGCGGGAAAGTACCAATCTCCAACATGTAACACTGTTCTACTCTACTCCAGCAAACCCTCCGGCATTCCCTGGAGTGGGTCTGCTGCTAACGACCCTATCACCAGGCACGCAGACTAGAGTACGGCGCTTCACGATCATACAGTGTTACGCCCCAACGAATCCCTCGACTGAGGATGAAAAGGACAACTTCTACAATCAGCTTAGCGCTGTATTCACTTGAATGACAAGGTAGGCAACGACATCGAAGGACTAAGACATGTGCCTCGGCGAACGAAATGACAATGGTGAAAGATTTGTTGATTTCTGCAACACCAACCACCTTGTCACAGGAGGCACCATGTTTGAGCATAAGGCCTGCCACAAAGTCAATTGCGTGTCAACTGACAGGCAATTATCATCAAACCAAATTGACCATGTGGCGATCAGCCGACGTTTTAGGAGCTGTCTTTTACACGTCCGAAACAGACGAGGAGCCGACATTGGTATGGTACGGGATCATCATCTTATGGTAGCTACTGTCCAGTTATGAACTGCATCAGTTCAAAGAATCCGCAATATCATCCGAATGCCTAGGTATAACATCGACCGGCTAAAGATCCACTCAGTATGCCAACAATTAAGGGATCATTTATCGCAAGGAGGGAAAGCAATCAGCAGCTCACTGACGACAACCATCCAAGAACATTGAAAAGCTGTGAAAAATGTTTTCACATCTCGAAAAGTATTGTTGGTAGAAGCCAGGCAAGGCACAGCACGTGGCTTACCGAGGATACCTGGAGGCGGATTGAAAAACGTGAGCTACTTAAAGCTCGTATTGTAGATACCCCAGAAGCAGTGAGGATCCAGCTAGAGTGCCTGTATTGAAGAAAAATTAGAGAAGTGCAGCGTAGTGTAAGACGTGACAAACGTAATTATATTAACAACCTGGCCTCAGAAGCAGAGGAAGGAGCGAGCAGGTGCGATAGCAGAACCGTTTACAGAATCACCAAAGAGCTGACAGGTAGTCACCGTTCTAGCCAACATTCGCTGAAAGGCCTAGATGGTGCCGTACTCGTTTCAGATGAGGATCAGCTCAAGCGGAGCATTTCTCTACGGTCCTCAACCGTGTATTCGCCAACGATATGCACCCAAATCAAACGGAGCTGCCGGAAGTAACAATTTCCCGAATTCGCACCTCAACTCGCAGTAAAGACGAGATCGCTACCGCAATCAACGCACTAAAGAACAACAAGTCGATAGGATTAGGTGGTATACCCGCGGAGCTTCTGCGTGTCTGTCGATAGAGCGGCACATCTTGTATCTTGTATCACCAGAGCTTTTATATCCTCTTGTAGAGCGAGCATGGGAGGCAGAAAGTTTCCCCGACGAGTGTAAGAAACGAATGATTGTCAAGCTCCCTAAAAAAGTTAGTCTTGTGGAGTGCAAAAACTGGAGAGGCATTTGCGTTCTTCCTGCAGTAGCAAAGGTAATAGCCAAAGTAGTACTTGAGCGAATTAATGAACATCTGGAAGATACACTCGATGTCGAACAAGCAGGTTTCCGCCCTGGATCATCCTGTGTAGACTACATCAACACCCTGCGGATAATTATTGAACAGTGCGTTGAATTCCGGTCAAAACTGCACCTGCTGTTCATCGATTTTGAGAAGACGTTTGACAGTTTCAACAGACAGTTTATCTGGTTCGCCTTGCGCAGGAGAGGTATACCTGATAAGCTAATAGCTTACTCAGTAACTCAAGTTAACATTGCTGGACAGCTGGTAGAGAGAGTAGAGAGTTGCTCGACCGAAGGTGCAACCAAACAGGACATTGTCAACCGAATCGGCAAAGCAAAGTCAGTGTTTATCATTCCAAACATGATATGGCGTAGCAATGCGATCAGCTTAAACACCAAGCTGCGACGTTCAACTATTCAAATGTTGAATGTGTGCTGTTGTATGGGTGCAGCACTTGGAAGGTGACCGTTACTATCATAAAAAGATTACAAACGTTCGTAAATAGGTGCCTACGGAACATCTTAAGGATTTTCTGGCCTAACCGTATCTCTAACGAACATCTTTACCAGAGAACGGTTCAGGAACCCATAGGCACGACCATCCAACGACGGAAGCAAACTACGCAGTGCAATGGAATCCGTTATCTCAGGATGGTAGAAGAACGGGTCGTCCGAGAAATACATGGCGCAGAACAGTTGAGGAGGAGTCACGGCAATTGGGGAAGAGTTGGAGAAAGCTGAAGCTCACTGCCAGAAACCGCACGCGATTGCGCGTAGGCGTAGTAGGGGCCCTAGGACCCACAAGGCGATACCATTATAGTGAGTGAGTGAGTAGTATGTAGTGTAGCGCGTAGATATCATCAGCAAACACATAACAAAATCGAACAGAAAACAAGAGGAACACTGGATACCCACCAGTAACCAACCTTTCTACTATTGCTACTTTCTGTTTTCTTACTGTTAAAGCTTTAAAACTTCACATAACGGAAAGACTTCCTCTCTCCTTGACTAGACACTAACATCGAATGTGCTCTGATTCACAGCTTCTTCCAAACAAAGTCTGTACTTTTATCTGGAAAGTGATTCAGATTCTCACATCGGTGGCACCAATAACTCCAGAAACCGTATGTGAGGAAGGACGATGCCGGAGACTCTATAATGATGAGATCTACGAGCGTTACCGTGATGTTTTTGGACGAGTATGTACATTGCGATTTATCTCGGGATTCGTATTCCACTATCTGCGCTACTAACTACTTATCGTAACAATATGTATCTTATATGAACTTACCTAAAAAACGAACTTTGGTACTCCAAGCTTTCCGCAAGTACCACTTTTAAGTAAATATCTTGTGGATTGTGAACTTTCCTGGGTTAAAACGCAACAGGCAAGTACCAAGCAGGTTGTTAATAATCGGTTTAAAACGTTCACACAAGGCGGAAGATAGGATCTTTTAGGCGTTTTTAAGGAAGTCTTATACATATCTTACGAATAATTCATAAGATATAACCTCTTCTCATAGAATTCTAGACATAAGCACTGGTGTACCAAGATTATTTACGTTTTCTTCCCTTCCCCAATTGATTTTATTTTCTTTTCGCTTAAACGCGTTCGCGTGTCCAGACCGAGTGCTTAGGCGCAGAGCGCTTAGGCACCATTCTTAATGACACTTTATATCAATTTAATCTTCTTACTTTGACTAATTGGTGTTGCACAGACAAGGCGTACATATGAACAGCCAAACACCTTTAGGTAGACCGACGCGACGATGTGGACACACTTGCCGCACTAGTAGCCTGAGATTGAATTACACGTGGTTGAGTAGCTTATCCAACAAAACGTGTGATATATATTATCAATTCTACTTTAGGGGTTAAATTGAAAACCAGTTTGTTAGTAGATCGCGCTCAATGCATACCAGTGTCCTAGTAACCTGATTTTTTGCCTCAATGAAAAGTCTTCTTTGATTTCTGGACAGTCAGACAGACAGGCGACGACGCCGCAAGGCTGCAGGTAAACGCTTTCG
Organism: Nephrocerus scutellatus; assembly: GCA_947095585.1. NCBI lineage: Eukaryota > Metazoa > Arthropoda > Insecta > Diptera > Pipunculidae > Nephrocerus > Nephrocerus scutellatus. The sequence continues at coordinate 114,625,356 of OX352763.1, forward strand.
TTTCGTTTACTTTGTGATTCATGAAAGGACAACACTCAGTGTTCTATAATCGTAATAAAGAGGAATTTTTAATTGGACGTGACGCTCCAATTTCAAAGATAATGTTGTTTCTATAAAATAAACACCAAAATCAAACTAGAAGTGTCAATGTAGGACATCGTCAAACGATTTTCTTTCAATAGAGTAACAGGATATTTTACGGCAAAGTGTTAAGTAATCTGGAAGCTTCCTTGATGAAGCATTTACATTTAATTAAAAAAGTCCTTTGCAGAGTGCTACTAAGCAACTTTTGTAAACAGTCGAACAAGGAATTCTTGCTTTGAGTTAATGAAAGACCTGCTCTCCCTAAAAACACTTCTGGTTTGTGTTGTCAACACTTCTTCCTGTACAATTTTTAGTTGGAATGGTTTTTGGTAACTCTCCTTTATGCGAAAAAATCAAAGGATAATTTAAAATTTTAATTAAAGCTCAACGCATCTCAACCTACGACAAAAAAAGAGGAATAACAATAAACAAATTGTATCTTTATTACCACCATAACCATAAAAGGCAACTTTTGGCCAAAAGGTAAATACAAATTTCCTATAAAGATATATATATATATAGAAGACTCTGTACCAATTGCATTAATTTAAATTTATGAGGTAGGCGAGCGCATTAATAAAAGGCTGAACCGCCCGCCGAACTACAGGCGCGAGATGACAACTTCGAAATTTTTAACCGAAATTTCTGATTCCTGTGGAACAACAAACAAACAATGCAAGGAGCGGATGTTTTTGTCCTCGCAGCATAAGCATGTAGGACACCAACGCCGCAATGCGCAGTCTGGTTGGGTGTCCTGGCGGCTGTCCGTTCACTGGATTAATAAATACTGCGCGTCCAAAACACTCGTTGCATCTGGAGGATCGCCGACACGCGGCAATGGCTGCGGCGGTGGAAAAGAACGCAACATATTTTATATCCTTAATTGAATTTTTCTCTCACTCCCTGATACTCATAGTCGTAACAGCGTCAGTCGCATTCTGGAGAGACGTTTCGCGTGCCCTGTGCCAACTAATTTCAAATATTAATTTTTTTGCCAAAAAAAAAAGCGAAATGGCCAATAACGTGTTCGAGAGAATAAATTTGATTTTTCAATATTGTTCGAGAGGAGCAAGTCCATAAATAATTGGCCAGCAGCTGGCGGAAACAGTACAGTGGGTTAAATAGGGAATTTTCAGTTCGAAAAGACTCTTCACTTTAGATATTCGCTTGCAAAAAGTCCTAAAAGATATCAGTGGCAATTTAGAAATGTGAAAAATTCTTACTAACGCATTGCATGTTAACAACAAATACCCTTCTGATAAGGATTCATGCCCCACTGTTTTCGAAAACCAGCTCTAAATCGCGTTTGTTATACAACAATAACAACAATTGCTGTCAATAGCAGTAGTAGGGGGAGGAAAAACCGCTCAGACAGAATCTGTTCAGATTTTTATTTTTGACTTTAATCAAATTAGACAGAAGCGGTGGAGCACAAAATGGTAAACAATAAGCGAAAGGACGCCGGCCGGCACTTCACCGCTTTGGTTTGAAAATAACTCAACATCCTCTACTGGAATGGTAGGGCTTTGTTGCGTTGCTTGTTTTATTATTTACCCTCGGACGTCGTCGATTGGCATCATAAATTTCCATCGAAGCAACAGCACACGTTGCTCCCTGTAATATGCCACTTTCTTCGCCTTTTCACTTTCATTTAATATAATTATCGCCGGACAGGACGACATCATGACGATAAGATAGAGAAAAAAAGGACATGCCACAGCAAAAAAAAAGAATTTAATTCAATTTTTACTTGAATGGGGTGGATGGAATGAAATAGAGCTTAAACTGAAAATATTTTCCACCAAATGGGATTAATCTTTATTGAGAGACCATAAGATGCTTCTTATATACAAGAAATAGAAACTTATAACGGGAGGAGCAGAAAACAAGTCGTTCATTCCAATTGATTTCTAATTTCAGTTTTGAACTTTAAAAACTTCGATCAACCACCGCCGTCGAAGGTGGAAGATTTTCGTTTTGTCTTTTCATTCAAAGCAATGTCTGACTTTGTCGCCAGTATCTAGGTCATCTAACAATGATTATTTATATATAAAATTCTTGTTTAACGAATATGACATAATGGCTGGTTTCCCGGTTTTAAAAAGAACATCTGTGTGGTGCATAGATCAACCGAAAAGCCGGAAATCAACAAATATGTTTTAAAACTCCAGGAAAAGGCTTGGTACCACCAGTGCTTATGTCTAGAATTCTATGAGAAGAGGTTATATCTTATGAATTATTCATAAGATATAAGACTTCCTTAAATACGCATAAAAGATCCTTTATTTACTGATTGTACTTGACTGTGGCGTTTTAGCCCAGGAAAGCTCACACTTCACTTCAAAGTGGTACTTGCAGAAAGCTTGGAGTACCCAAGTTCGTTTTGTATGATTTTTGAGGTAAATTCTTACGAGATACATATTGTAGTTAGTAGCGCAGACAGTGGAATACGAATCCCAAGATAAATCGCAATGTACATACTCGTTCAAAAATTAGAATTTAGAATTGCATACTTTTAGGCTTTAATATTAATTCATCATCATATTTGGCTCTACAACCGGGGTCCGGTCCTGGCTTCCCACAAGAAGTCTCTCCACCGGTCCCGATTTCGAGCCAATGTCATTCAGTTTGGTATTCCTAAACTCTGGCCGTCCTGGTCTACGCCATCCTTCCAGCGTAAGCTTGGCCGTGTTCCATAAATCCTACCGCAACGCACTTTCCGACCAAGTTCCTCTTCGCTCATGCGAGCTAGGTGTCCTGCCCGCCGGAGCCTACCGAGCTTTATTCTCGTCACGTTGTCGACATCACGGTAACGCTCATACATAGATCTCATCATTTTAGAGTCTCCGAAATCGTCTGATGTCGACATCGCGGTAACGCTCGTATATCTCATTATTATAGAGTATCCGGCATCGTCCTTCCTGATATACGGGGCAACAATGCTCCGTAAGACTTTTCTCTCGAACGCGGCTAAGAGGTCAGAATGCTTTTTGCTAAGCACCCAAGTCTCGGATCCATATGTAAGTACTGGTATGACCATTGTCTTATATAAAGGGTGATCAATTTAGAGGTATCGGATTTTAAATTGAAATAAAACAACAAACATTCAAATTGATTGGGCAATCTTTTTTATTTTAGATTAGAACCATTTATGACATTTATTTTTTGAAGATAATCCCTTTCAAATGTTGGCCGCAACTGCGCCATAATTCGGCCATCCGAAAACACTAATTTTGAACGACTCGCTCGAGGACTTCGGTCGGTATCTCGCGAATAACTTGAGTGATGTTGGCTTCCAATGCCTCAATCGTAGCTGGTTTATCCACAAAACATTTAGACTTTACATACCCCCACAAAAAAAAGTCCAAAGGTGTGATATCACACGATCTTGGTGGCCAATCCACCGGTCCGACACGAGAGATCAATTGCTCACCGAAACGAGGACGCAGTAAATCCATTGTGTCACGGGCTGTATGAGATGTAACGCCGTCTTGTTGGAACCAAATGTCGTGGAGATCACGGGCTTCAATTTCCGGCAACAAAAAGACGTTTATCATGGCGTGATAGCGTTCGCCATGCACTGTTACATTGGCGCCAGCCTCGTCTTTGAAGAAATATGGTCCGATGATTTCTCCAGCCTGTAGGCCGCACCCAGCGGTAGTTTTCAATGGATGTAATGGCAGTTCGTGAATGGCTTCGGGTTGTTCTTCAGCCAAAATACGGCAATTTTGCTTATTGACGAAGCCATTAAGCCAAAAATGGGACTCATCGCTGAACACCATAAGTTGGCCTGAGCGCGCGATGAACACTTTTCACAGAGCGTCGATTTTTGTAATAAAACTGTACGATTTGTAAACGTTGTTGAGGCGTTAGTCTTTCCATGATGAAATGTCAATGAATACTGAATAAAATTATGTATTTAGTTTGAGAGTAGTCACGCGTGACATGTCAAAAAAATCCTATTGGAAAAAGTACCTCCAATCTGATCACCTACTACCAGCAGCTTGGATGTTATAGTTAAATTTCTGGATTTGAAGAGTGTTGACAGACTATGGTAGGCTTTGTTGGCTTTAAGCAACCGTGCGCGTATTTCTGGTTCCATGCTGTTATCGGCTGCTTCAGTTGACCCGAGATAGTTAAAAGATTGCACAACTTCAAATACGCGCTCCACTATTTTAATTGAGAGACCAATGTTGGATCTTCTGTTCGCAGACGTGGCTACCATGTACTTTGTTTTGCTCTCATTTATGTGCAGCCCCAGATTTCGTGCCGCCTGCTCGATCTGGATGAAAGCTTCCTGTACAGCTCTTGGGGGTCTACCAACAATGTCAATGTCGTCTGTGTAAGCCAGTATATGAATGAATTTATAGAGGATTGTTCCTCCCGCCATTACGTCAAAAAAAGAAGACGCAGACCAGTCCATCCCTGTGTCGGAGCCCGTTATAAATGTTGAATGAGCTCTACAGTGATCCGGATATTCTTAATTGGCTTATAACATTGGTCATAATCAACCTACAAGGTCGTGCCAGTTTGTTTGCGACGCCGAATTCTCTCATGGCTTATAAAGTTCTACTCTGGCTATGCTATCATAGGCGGCATTAAAGTCTATAAAATGTTGTAGTGCGTTTTGAAACTTCATCACCTGCCTAAGGGTAAAAATCTGATCAGTTGCTTATTTGCCTGGGATGAAGCCACACTGATATGGACTAATGATGACTAAAGTGTATGGGGCTATCCTGTCTTGAAGGATAGCGAAGAAAATCTTATATGCGGTACTCAACAACGTTATACCACTATAATTGCTGCATGCTTCGCCAGTCTTCTGGCATCGCTTCTTCCTCCCATACTTGCACTATTAGTTCATGAAATATTTGGTGTATTGTGGGATCTCTTGCTTTAATCAGCTCCTCTGGGATACCATCTGATTCCGGGGCTTTATTATTTTTGAGCCGATTTATCGGCTTCTACTAACTTCGCTATGCTTGTTTTTTTACGGGCGAGTTTATTGGCCTCGAACCGTAAGATTTTCCAGCATACCTATAATTCTAGCTTCTTCCCGCATAGTCCTTTCCTAGCCTAAAGACCAAATCCAAAAATGTTTGGAACCAAAACTAGAACATTCAAAGAAACCGAAAACTTAACAGCAACTATGTCAGAAATTCAAATCAAAAATTTCCAGTCAGAACCGAAAATACAAATTGGCTTCCAGACCTGACTTGCACATTAGATATCCAATAAATATTAGTAAACCACATCCACCGGCTAAGTTGAGCCGTCAGGGAAGTTGTCAATTGCTAATTGAAAGAATAAATATAAATAATAAATTCATGTGCATTTACATACATATATGTACATTTGATTGCTGGCCACAATGATAATAAATCTTGAGCGCACCTTAAAAACTGCGCTTCATTAAAATTCGATTCGTGTGATGCGGATCGTGGAGTGCAACAGTGCAACACATTTCCGGGCGTTGTCTGTAGCTACGAGAAGCTTAATTTTTTTCCATATTCTGTTGTCGTCCGACCGTCCGTCCGTCGAATGAATGTTAACACAAGAAGACGACGACGAAGAGACGACATGTTACCATCTATGCTCGTATTTCCGTTGACGTTCACCGTAACAGCACCGTGCCGTGACGACGGCAACAAGATGATGGAAACGTCAAATGTCGTTCCTAATCACATGCACTGCGTATAATGCGAGTAATGTGACTTGTGCTCCTCCTCAAATGCAATAAAGAAGCCATCACAGAGTCACCGGGTTCAAGAACTGCCCGACCCCAGAGCAAGTATTTGACGAAGAGAAAGAAATTTAGTTTTTTTTTTCGCTCGCAATGGTTATATTAACGGATAATTGAAAAAAGTATTCATTCATCCGTCCGCACTTTGGAGCGCTTGTATTTAAACCCCACTGCACCATAGCTGTCTGTCGTTGTCGTCGACGCGTGTTTCGTTCTTCAATAGCATGTTACATTACATCGCGAACATGTTTCTTATAGATTCACATTGCGGCACTGCAAGTATTTTTTACATGCAGATGTTACCGCACTCACACTGTCAGTGGTGGAGTGAGTTACTGCTTGAGATACTCTAAGTTGGTGTCGTATCGATAAAGTCCTAATTAAAATTCCTCTCACAGGAGATCTACCAATAGATGAATGAATGTCGCGTTCTCGTTTTTTAGCATTGTGTTCTTGCCTTATAGAATCTGCTGCAGATCGAATGTGGATACCTCCATCTAATTTAGGAGGTTTTTGTAGTTTATTAATACATAATAGGGTTAAAAAAACAACATGCATTCACTTGTGCAATCTATTTGCACTTCATCGACTGCTCTGTAACGAAGTATTTTGCATAAACAAATTACTTCATCACAAACCATGTGAATAAATCCAAATACAGACGATGGGTTAAATCGTCTACCGTCCGAAACGTCATTTGAGTAATATGTTCAATACACCGTGAAGCCTAACTGAAATATTTTTTTAAAGAAAATATCATACGGGCGTGGAAAAGAAACCCTACGAATAGTAGTACTACTTATATTTAGTACAATGGCCGATTTAACCGGGGCGCGGATTGTGCCGTCAGCCCGTCATCTCGTATCACAGGTTTGATTCACCGTCACGCCCAAGAGAATTGTTTTCTAGGAAAACACCGGAAAAGGAACTTTTTTTTTAAATTTCACCGATATGCTTCCCAATCAGTCTTTAAAACTACACCCTGATATTGAACTTTCCGTTCAGGTCGTAACTCTCCCGAATTACGACACCCTCATTTGCTGATTTTCATAGTCAAAGAGGTTTCGTTGCCGATATTGAATTTAGCCTCTTTGCCTACACTGACCTTCTTGGTTTTCCTAACACTAACACTAGTGCCCCGATCGTTTGGACCCGTCATAGCAGTAGTAGTTTCGATATCGATATTGTACCGTGCCCAACTATACCAACTAGAGCGAAACTTAATACTGTTCCGACCGAAACGACCGACTTGACGAACTTACCTAGTAATAGTATTATATTTTAGGTAGTACGTATTATTAGACTCTTAATTTAAACCAAACACCGGAAAAGAAAAAAATAATAAAAGAATCCAAATAAGAGAACTAAAAATAATAAATCTTTTAATTTGTAACGAGAAAGATAGGAGAAAGAACCCTAGGTCTACGGCGAACGTCACCCGAGCGAACTATGTATATTACAACTCGTTAAGTTGGATGTGAACGTTCATCTCACAAAATTCATATTATTTAGGTACCCTAAAAGCATACACAGAAAATAATTGGTTGTTTAATATTTATCGAATGATTCAAACCTAAAAGTATACAATGAAATGTGATGGGTGTTGCAATATTTTTTAAAATATTCAACCCGAAAAGTATACAATGAAACGTAAAGACTGTTGCAATGTTTATTAAAAGATTCAACCCGAAAAGTATACAATGATACGTAAAGATAGTTGCAATGTTTATTAAAAGATTCAACCCAAAAAGTATGCAATAAAATTTAACAATCGTTGCAATATTTATTAAAACAATTATTTATAATGATTTTCTTTAATAAACAAAAAAGGAAACAATTTATTTAAAAAAAAAATATTTTGCTGGGATTCAGGGTCTAGTGCAGAGGTGTGAGCTGTGCGATGTGCTCCGGTCATACACAAACAAGCTGATGTTTGGATTTGCTTAGCTTATCACGATTAACTGCTTTATCTAAGGCAGTCCACAATACAGCCACACCGTATAGAAATGTAGGTCTTACTATCGCTGTATATAGCAATCTATACTTAATATTATAAAGAGGTAAGGTTTGTTTGTATGCAGGAGGTTATCTTCGAAACTACTGCACCGATTTTGATCAGGTTTTCTCTATTCTACAGGCTCCCGAGTTTATAGGCTAAAGTTTTGTGAGGTGGTGGAGGGGTGGTGTCGATCAGAAGGGAGGGGGGGGGGGCAGCCAGGCAAAGGATGTTATTTTAACGTTTGACAGGTCTTAATATCTTGATGGTAGGGGCGGGGGTCCCAGGTAACACCGGGGTTAACAGCTAGTGAGTGATATACACTAAAAATTTTCCAAAATTTGTTGGAAAAGCAGAAGAAAGGACAACTTCACTAACTGAACCTGTAAAAAGAACGAGCAATTTTCTGGCGCTTTCAGGGATCAATAAAATGTGACGAGCATTTTGTTTCGGTTGAAGACCCCTTTTGTTTCCATGGGCTTTTTTGCATGAGAAGAGTGCCACTGTGGATTTACGAACTCTTTCTTTTATCTTTGTCATATAAGCTTAGCTTTCTATCCAGAATAAAACCCAGATATTTGGCTTCGACAGAGAAAGTCGATCACTCCAAAAATTGTACAAAAAATTTTGTTCATCGGAGATACACATATGTTTCAAATTTGAAGAAAATCAGGCTAATTTTCAAAAAAATTATATGGGCACCCCTCGGGCCTCAGGGCCCGTTCGCTCAAAAATTTTACAAAAAGTTTTGTCCATTGGAGAAATTTTAAAATTGTAAAGAAAATCTGGCTACTTTTTAAAAAATGTATATAGGCACTCCTCGGCCCTCAGGGCCCATTTGCTCAAAAACTATTCAAAAACTTTGTCCATCGAAGATATGTATAAAATTTGAAGAAAAAAAACGGGGCCCTGACGCCCGTGGGGCCCAACATATTAATAGATAGTGTACATGTGTGCAAAGTTTTAATGAAATCGGGCTTTGGGAAGTGGGTTAAAAATTGATCGCAAGATTCCAGGTCAAACACACGAACACACGGGCAGTCGAAGTAATATAGAGAATTTAATAAAATATCATACAAACTTCCTATAAGCTTCATATAGTCTTTCTATAATCATTCTATATTCATTCTAAAATCATCCTATAAAACACAAATCATTCTATAATCGTTCTATAATCTTAAAAGCATCTTAGTACCCTAAAGTATTATAAAAAACTTTCTATAAACTTCATACATCTATCTGACCACCACAAAATGTAAAGGCTTCCTTAAAAAGTGGCTTCTGATTTGAACAAAATTTTTGGTTGCTATAAATTTTTTAAATTTTTATCAACTTGCAGCATTAGTGATAAAAAATAATTTTAATATAACAACTACATGAATTTAAAGCTGTGCATTGTGGAGGATTATTTTCTTTGTATGTATGTCCCAAATATGTATACATATGTATATGTATGTGTATTTAAATGATGCTTAATGGTTTTAGCAAAACACCCGCAAAAGTCGCCTCAGATCATTAGAGGATTCCCTCTTGCCTTCCTAATTTGATAGTTGAAATTTATAATCGCTCACCTTCCACTACCACCACTACACCCTGATGTCTGAGTGTCTCTGCTGTTGTTCTAACTTTCGAGCAATTTGGTGCACTAAAATCTGAGTGATTTCAGTGCTTAATAGCTGTTCGAAGGATACCCTCCAGAGAGGCATTAGGCTGAAAATATGTTACAATAGATTTGCACGCAACTGTCTATCCCTCTATGATGCAGTGGTGTAGTCGCACACACCACCAATAGACGATGGCTACATCTGAGTACAGGTGCTAGTACATCTGGATTCTGGATGGAAGCAAAAAGGATTTTTGGGTTCTTAACGAATGACAAGAACGTGCGTTGTCGTATAATTTTGTGATTTATAATCTGTCTGATCAGAGGAGAACGAAAACGGGGTGGGGGAAGTGAGTGAGTTTGCATCAGAATCAGGATAATGATAAATCCAGCTGTACCTGATTGCTGGAATACGTTTTGTCGCACACGAATGTAAGAGGACATGTATACAGGGTAGACATTAAGAAGCACAGGCACGTTAAACAGATTCCTTGGTTTAAGTATTTCCTTGTTCCCAGTACACCGAATATATCGTCCTATTCTGCCATATGATAATTGATCAATGGTAGGTAGAATACTTTCCCAAAGATTGCAAAGGTCACAAACTTTTACAAATTTGAACAAACGAAATAATTTATTGGAGTGGAGGAAGGGTTGACATTTTTATTGTTCTGCCTTAACAATATTTATATGTGACATTATATTGAATTAAGTTTAAAATCTATACAGTTTCTAATCGAAAACTTTCTCCTTTTCAAATTAATTTAATTGAAACTTTCCTTTACCTCTGATTCTTACAGAAATGTCGCCTGCCATGGTAATCAACAGCGGAATTTCGTGTCGTCGCTTTTAAAAGTGTCTATCGTAGCAAATTCTCATCTCGCCATTTGGCCGTCACCTTCCATCTAAATGTCTGACGAAATTCCGTCAGGACGTTTATCGCAGATTTTCGATTCGTTGTCATGTTTGAGTGAATTGCAGCAACAACAGCAACAGCAACAACGCCGGTCTGCGTCTTCATCGGCGTCGCCATCACCATCGCCATCAGGATCGGGTCGTGCGACACCGCATCAGGTGCCACAACCACAACAACAACAACAGCAACAGCACCATATCGCACATTATTCGCACAATTACTATATACGGCATCCTGATGGCACCGGTTACATTCTGTCCAGTGGTACGCAAACTTTTCCATCGGCATCGTCGCAGGCGCATAACTATCACCAGCAGCAGCAGCAACAGCAGCATCATCATCATCAATATCTCCACAGTCAACAACATGGCACCACAATGTACGCCTCGCATTCGCTCAACTCGTCGCCGCTGTTGGCGAAACGGGCCACTTCGTTTAGTGGCAACATTCCTCTAGGCTGTTCGGTACAACAGTCGTCGCAGGCGGCACAGCTCAACCCGTCGCGTCTCAACCCATCATCGAATGCGCCGTCGTCATCGGTTGTTGTCGCGTCATCTTCACAATCGACTCCGAATAGTCCGCGTCTAATGCCACGCCGAGTGCAACGTGCACCGCCCATACCCGCGAAACCGAATGCTGCACTCATTGCGAGTCCAGCCTTAGTTGCAATGGACGCTGATGCACCGTGGCCGCACTTCTCGTCGCTCACCGATCATTTGGATGTGCATCAAGTAAATAACTACACACAAGCAGTGCCCGAGGTAAGTTGGGCGTGGGTGGTTGGTGTTTGGTCGTCGTCACCTTGAATGGGCGGTTTTAGTTGCCTGAGACACTCATTCGAAGTGAATGGTGCAAGGATATTGATTGGCTTGTGGTTAGCTAACCGCTACAACAGAACTGAAACTGTTAGTTAATTGGACGTTCACTTTGTGTTGCAATTGGCAGTCTTCTTCTGTTATGCGCGTATTTCCATTCCAATTAAAAAGAAACATTTAATTTTCAAACTTAATTCCCACAATGACTTTCCTTAAGTCATTTGATTTTCTATAAATATTAGAAATTTTATCCGTATGTCCTTCTAGTAGGTCACTTTAATATTTGGCTAAAAGGTCTTGGGTGGAGTGCCGTACACAGACCGTTTTTATTACCAAAAAGTAAAAAATTTAAAAAGCAAGCAACTTTTTCTATTAAACGTGATATACTCCTAAGCTGATATAGCAAAGGGCTGTCATTTTAGATTCAGAAGGGGATTATTTTTCTACTTACCTATGTGGTCGTTCACAGAAAGTTCTTATTAAAGATTTCTATTTCAGGTAAATAAATGTACCTGAAGGATCTCATCTGGGCCCTGTTCTATTTTTTCTTTTTGTAAATGATTTGCCGAAGATGTTAGAATGGTGCTCATGGCTGATGTATTCCGACGATTTTTTTTTTGCCAGTAATAATAATAATATTCGGCGCGAAAGACCGTTGCGAACGGTCCAAGGCGTAGCTTCTGGCAACCATTTGTGTTGAGCATGTATATTTTTGCACACAAATGGAAGGGACCTACAATTAAATGCCGTATTCGAACGACGAATTGAGAAGCTTCTTATGACAAGTTATTACTTTCGGATGCTTGTCCGCGAGAGGTGGGACCGTAACAAATACTTTTGTTTTTTTTTGAAATTCGAACTACGAACTTCCTCCTCAGAAATCCATGCACTAACCACTGAGTCACGGCGCCCAGTAAAGGGTTTTTCAATAAGGACACAACATAACACAATATAACACAACATAACACAACATAACACAACATAACACAAAATAACACAACATAACACAACATAACAAAACATAAAACAACATAGCATAAGTACGGGGCTTCAAAACATAACACAAACATAACACAACATTACACAACATAACACAACATAACACAACATAACACAACATAACACAACATAACACAACATAACATAATATAACACAATATAACACAACATAAAACAACAAAACACAACATAACACAATATAACACAACATAACACAACAAAACAAAACATAAAACAACATAGCATAAGTACGGGGCTTCAAATGATCAAGGGGCTTCAGTTTTGTAGGCTAAATTCGTCAAAATCGACTGAGATATTCATAATTCCTGTGAACGGCATAAACTCGACTGATTTGGCTCATTTTAATCGGACGCACTTACGGCTGCGATATTTGCGATACTTCGATCGGTGCGTTATCTCACTGTCACTCGAATATTCAATGGTGAATATGGTGACTCGATACTATGACGAGGAAAATGAAGGGAGCTCTACGTGGTCTCACAAAGACTTAAGCGGCTCCCATACTACCAGCGCAAATCGTAGCCAAAGTTACCATACCCGCTGCAGCTTCAGTATCACAACCAGTTGAAACCTGGTCTGTTGTTGTCTGCGGTAAGAATAAAGATGCCACTGCCAAGGATGTCATCAAGAAGGTGATGACTAAAGTGGACTTAGGATCCATTAAGTAAAACCGCAAAAACGATAAGTTCTCACAACTTGGGCTGAATGTGGTAAACACACCAGCCCCCCGGTGAAAGATCGCGATTTAGGGTGTACCCGCTGAATTACCAACCGATGAGCTCATGTTGGAAATTCATGAGAAGAACATGAAGGATACGATGACACTTGAAGTTTTTCAAAAGAGCGTCTCTGTTGTGAGCCGTCCCAAAAACTGAGGCACTGATGCGGTAGCGGATGTCATTCTGTAGGGTTCCGACCAACTGGTTGATTCTTTCCTTGATGCTGGCCGTTGCTACATTAAGTGGACTTCCTGCAGGGTACGATCGCATGACGCTCGTTTTTGCTGCTTCTGGTATCTTTCATTTGGACATCGGGTGGCGGACTGCCCTCTGAAGCAGAACGTGTGTCGTCATTGTGTCGGCCAAGGGCATGTGGCTGCACAGTGCGACAAATCACCGCATTGTCACAACTGTCAACTGAAGGGCCAGGCTGCTGACCATCCTATGATGCCAGCACTCTGTCCTATCTACAGCGGACTGGTTGCTAGGGCAAATGCTAGGCATTATAATTGCCGAACAAATGGTCGTAAGACCACGCTGAATATTTCAGACTTGTTAACGGACAAGTTAATCTCAGTTGACTTAAGTTGTGAAATTACGGAATTTAAAGGTCCACCAGTACCTGAGTTGTAAGGAACTCAACTGCAGTAGTCAGCTACGTTGCTAACTACGAAAATCTGACCATAGATTCGTCTGGTACCGGGGAGCTCACGATGGGATTTCTTCCGTCCCCGGCTATTGAGGTTGGCCCCCTTGTGGAAGCATCGTGCACACAATGTTAGACTTAATCTAACTTAGTTTTTTATCGTTCAGGATAATATCAGAGAAACATAAATTTAAAATTCAAATTTTTTGTTTTAAATTCCCATTAATCAAATCTCCTTTAATTCCAGATTAACTGGCAAGAACGTTGCCTCGAACTACAATTGGAGCTGCATCGTTCAAAAAATCAAGCTGGACGAATACGAGATATGTTGCGTGAAAAGGTAAGCGTTTGCGTTAAATTAAATTAACAATCTGCTTAAATCATGTCGCATTGTTGGCACATATGAATTTTTAACATTACTTTGATTAACAATCAATCAAGGGTTAAATTTTTTAACCTATTTCGTAACAAATCTTCTCAACGTGTCACTTTCAGCTGTTGTCTCGATTGTTGTCAGCTCGATTTCTTTTATCAATCACTGATTTTTTTACCGTGAAGTACGCTCATGCGTGTAGTAGATAATTATTTGCATTTGTAGCGCAACAAATATTTGAAAATTCTAAATTCTAGATTGCCGGCTGTTTGTTACGACAAGTTACAGTCAAAAAGGCAAAAATGTATTATTTCCTCGAATAAAAGTTTTGTCATTGTCGTCTGTATATCTGTCGCCCGAATTAACACATCCAGTTAGATGGTCTACAATTTATTTTACATATCATTTGCATTTTTTGCCAATAAAACGTTAAAATTGCTTAAACAAATTCAATTTTTTTTATATGATGATTTGATTTTAATAAATTTAGCATTAGCTTCGTTTATTTTTCATTCTATCATTTCGGTATAATAACTGAGCAGTGTTCACTATGGTTTTAATTAATTTATTATTATTGAGGTCTCTGCGTTATTCGTTTTAGTTGCTTAATTTGCTTTGAAGATTTCGCAAATAAAGTGGCACAGAATTAGTTAAAGTAGTGGGCTTTTTTTTTAATTTTTTTATAGTACAGGGTTTTTCAATAAGAGCACTTCAACTTTTTTTTTTGAATAAAACACAAACTGTTCGACTTTTGAACTAACTTTTTTTTTATTAACGAATTTGAACATATACATATGATACATTTAAGTATAAAACTCGATTTCTTATGCATGACCACCGCGTGCACGTTTTACGAAGTTCAATCTTTGAACCCAATTTTCGACCACTCTTTCGCATACATCGGCCGAAATTCCAGCAATTTCACGTTCAATATTGGCTCTGAGCTCTTGCAACGTCGCCGGCTTATTGGCATAGACCAATGACTTCACATAAACCCAAAGAAAATAATCTAGAGGTGTCAAATCACACGAGGGCGGCGGCCACTGGACGGGCCCATTTCGCGAAATAACACGCTCATCGAACTTAGTCTTCAATAACGCGATTGTGTGCTGTGTGGCATGTGGCCCCGTCCTGCTGAAATCACATGTCGTCCAAGTCCATTCCATCAATTGCGGCCAAAAAAAAATCGTTTATCATATCGCGGTACCGATTCCCATTAACAGTAACGTGGCGATCGTTATCGTCGATGAAAAAATATGGCCCAATGACGCCGCCGGCATGTAATCCGCACCAAACAGTGACTTTTTCGGGATGCAACGGTGCCTCATGAATCACGTGTCGGTTGCTTTCTGCCCAGTAACGCATATTTTGCTTGTTGACAAATCCTTCTAGCCAAAAGTGAGCCTCATCGCTGAAGATGATCGGTGAAAATCTTGCTCTTAAAGTAGCGGCAACAGAACAATTATTTTGATAAAAAATTTGCACGATTTGCAATCGCTGTTCACATGTGTAGCGTTCCATGATGAAATGTATACTAATGAAGTTTCCAAATGACAAAAGAACAATAAAAAATATGGCGTCGTTCGCCGTCCCTATCGGAGAAAAGTTGAAGCGCACCTGTTGAAACACCCGATACATATACATTTGTGAGTGAGATACAACGCGAGTTTATTACTTCAAAGTTTACTTTATTTCTCAGTTTATTTTAATAAATTTGGGTTTATATACTAATTCGAAAAATAATATCTAAATTCCGATTAAGTTAATCGGCCCCTTCAAACTACCACCCCAAAAAGAGGCTCTAGCATGCATTTAAAACCAAGGAGGACACTTTGACACACACCTGTTATAACTGTAACGAAAACAACCGTCTATAAGTTCATAGGCAAACGACCCTGGACGCCGGCGAGCGTAACCCAGCAAATTTACCTCGTGTGAGCCAGCACCAGATATTTTCTATAATGGTAAGGTATGGCCATGGTAAAAGTTCAACATTTTATCTAAACGATTTAATACAAAGCGAGCGGTGTATTTAACAGCGTTGTTGTGTTGATATATCTATAAAAGTGATCCAAAGAGATCGTGGATTTTAGGAAAAGCTGATTCCAACACCGCTTTCTATATATTTCCTGCTATTTTAGAGCTTTCTTCCACTAAGTCGGATGCTGCCATAATAAGATATTGCAGGCCAAACCATTACGCCCTCTTCTTTGCTGTGATTGCGGTTTAAAAAGAGCTCCTCTTTGCTTAGTCGTGGAAAGTTATACCCACCGCGTTTTGCGGGTGGCGCATGTGATGGGTGAAAGTGTGGCTATTTTCTCATTTTTTTAATGTCCTTTTTAACCACCTTTCGCACGACCTAGAGGGCTGCCATTTTGAGAGTAGCTCAATGTCAGGGCCAATTTTGATATCTCGCGTGTGAGACGTGTCGCGAGTCGCGTGTGGCGCTTGTGATGCGTGGAAAACGGGAATTCTTTGAAATAGGCTTGACCTTTACAAAATTAACTTTTTATAAAAAAGAATGCAAACAACGACTGTACATGGCCTAGACTTGGCCCACCACAGTCTCTGGTGTTTCATAATTAAATTCTTCTACAAAAGACTTCCCGAGACGGATCCTCTTCGCTTATGCGAGCAATGTCCACCGGAGCCTATCTAGATTGATCCTCTTGACAATGTCAACATGTCGGTATCGCTCTTAGATCTTGTCATTATTAAGTCTCAGGAATTGTCCTTCTTCACATACGGTGCCAACAACTTTTTTTCTCGAACGCGGAAAAGATGGCAGAGTTAATTTAGCTAAGCACCCAAGTCCCGGAAGGCTATGTAATTATGTACTGGTGTAATCATTATCTAATACACTTATAAGGAAGCTTGGATTAAGTCGGTAAATTGCTGGATTTGAAAAGTTCTTGACTTTGGCTTTTTTTTCTTAAAGCAGACGTTCTGGTTCCATGCTGTTATCGGCGGACATAGTAAAAGCAATGTGCAACTTAAAATTCGGGTACCTTCTTCTGTTCGCGACATGGCCACCATGTACTTTATTTTGCTTTCTACTGCTAGCCACGAAACAGCTTAAACAACCCGTTCAAATAGAATCCTCAATTCGTTTACCTGATGGCAGCTGGGCAAGGGATACCTCAGCGAAAGGTAAAGCGTTCGCCGATCACTTAAGTACAGTCTTTACTCCAAGGTCTTTTCCTGAAAACAACACACACGGTATTCTAGAAAGCTACCTTTCAAATCGTAAATTCCGCATAAGCTGTAAGCATTATACGTCCCATTTAGGCAACGTCGAAGTCGGGGTCCCACAAGGTTGTATCTTGAGTCCGTTTTTGTGCTTAATATATACTTTTGATTCACTTCACACCTACCTCAACTTTTGCGGACGATACAGCAACTATCAGCTCTCGTAGAGATCCGGACATTGCATCTCAGCGCCTTCAAAATCATGTCTACGACATAGAAACATGGCTGGAAATTTGAAGAATTAAAGTAAACGAAATATGCTCACATTACTTTTACCCATTTATTTATATTTCGTGCCACCCACTTGATGCGGATGTCTCTTTTCCAGTCTTCCGGTATCCTTTCTTCATTATTAGTTCTTGGATAGTTTGGTGTAGTGAGGGCCACCCAGATTTCCCATTCCTTAGTAAGCTGGCCATTTATTT
Organism: Nephrocerus scutellatus; assembly: GCA_947095585.1. NCBI lineage: Eukaryota > Metazoa > Arthropoda > Insecta > Diptera > Pipunculidae > Nephrocerus > Nephrocerus scutellatus. The sequence goes on from OX352763.1 coordinate 114,642,945, forward strand.
AGCAACTCATGAAAGTGCTTTTTCCATCGCCTCTAAGATCTTTGTTGTTTTTTAAATATTTTTCCTTTCGAAGGTAAGATTAAATTCATTCTATTTTAGAGATATCCTTGTGATAAGTTAAAATTCTTCACTTAATTATTCTAATATACAATACCATTCATTGGAAACATCGTAAAAATAGTTTTATTATTAAATTCCACGTTATGTGACACATGAGCCCTCTCACATCACATAATCGTAGATGGCATCTTAATCGGTGTATCCTGATGAAAATTTAATCGCATTTTGCCCGCTTAATGTTCTTTTTATATCTTCGTCTGAATATCAAAGATGTCTCCTCGTCTAAGTACAATCTTCAAAGTGAGAACTTTAATTTATTTAACACAAAGTCCATAAATCGAAATTTCTTTTTACGAAGCGTCGTTATAAGCATTTTTTTTATATAAAAATAAATTTTTTGCGCAGACAGAAGTGCATTATTTTTGCATGATATTTCGTCGCCTCACGCTTAAAGTGCGATGACGGCGTCTGCTTTTGCTGTGCATACTCATAAAAATATTCACACGAGACAAGGTCACATATTGTGGGGAGAAAACGCGTTGTGCACGACGGTTTTTTGTGGCATCGACATCACCACCACCGCCCACCACCTTGACTGAAGTATGGCAAGAGACGCTAAAATCTTTTGATAGAATCTCTTTCCTTCTTCTTCCCAACATAAACACAGCCGTGACGGCAAATTGTGTCATCTGCTTGATCAAAGTGCTACAGGCGTTTGTCGTCTCTAGGAATTCGACCATAAAATTTCATCAAATTGTATGATTTTTTTTATGGTTTCTCTTAAGCAAATAAAAGCGTCTCGAGTATGTGTCCCCGTGCAGTACTGGTATCTGGGCCAATTTAGTCATATCATTCGTCGATTTATTTTAAAGTTTAAGTGCCCAGCGGCGGCCTGAAATTACGTCTAAGGCTACTCGATGCAAAAGTTGGACCTAAACATCGAACCAGCTCGCTTCAGGACTGTTGACTGTTTTTAGAAGATTGTCCATTACTGAACGGATGGATGAACTGCTTCACTTTTATCACTGATTTTGCTTTTACAGCTGCAGCAATGTTGTCGGCTTATTGGCGTACACTTTGCTTTTCAAAAAAAAACCTCATATGAAAAAATCTAGAGCCGTAAATCAGCTGCACGTTGCGGACGAAAACTACTAATTTTTCAATTGAGATAATGTCAACGAAGCAAAGTCATTGTTTCTCAGGCGGTATGTGTACTTGCAGTCCATCTGTCCACCAAAACGATTCAATTGTGAGACCAAAAGATTTTCAATCATATCATTGACAGTTTGTCCATCCTTAAAAACCGTACGGTCCGGTGGCTTTACTGCCAAATGGTGAAGGGGCAACATGTCGCAAAGCAAAATCCTTCATTTTTAAATCAAAAACAGGTGCATAATACAAACTCAGATGCCACAATGTAAACGTAACACATTTTAGCATGTCAAAGGACACAATACAGTGACCAAGAACCGCATCAGGCACGTAAGTTCTACCGAAGAGTCCGCGGTATAAGCCAATATGCACTGTGTTGCACATACTTCAGAGACCAAGAATAAATTCTGATTGCCTGTCTTAAAGGGGTCTTGGAGCGATAGGAATAGAACTTGTGTAAGTTGCTTAATGATCATCTAGCTGAGAATGTAGACGCTCCACCAATGACCGATGACTACAATATGCAGCCGTCACCAACCTTAGAAAAAGTTATCAGAGCGATGAATTGAATCAAAAACAATAAGGCAATCGCAGCTATCATTCATTAACTAACAGTGGAAGTATGGGGAGAAGAAAGAATCCTAGAGCCATACTGTGTCCCTTATACATTAAAAAGAAGATATCACTGTTTGGAGTATAAGATTGTAGAGTACAGTGGAAAAGATATTTTTCCCCTCTATCCTACAAAAAAGGATATCTTCATATGGTAAAGAAATCATTGGCGCATACCAGTATGTCTTCATCTCAGGAAAATCAACAACTGGTCATAAAATGTTTTAGGATTTACGTGAACGCCGCCAGCATGAGGCATAATACCATGGTCCGCTTTGGACGCGGATTAGATATACGACAATCATTGTCCATCTTAGACAGATGTGCCAGTAATATCTCATTGCTTAGAGCAGGACCCATCTTAAATACTTGCCAATCTTTGGTTCAAGACAACCGGTTGAGATATGCAAGTCCACAGAGAGCACATCATAACACTATGTAGTAACATCAGTAACGCCTGTGATGCACCAAACAAATTGGTAAAGTCAGGGACGTAAACTGATGTTACCAATGCTAGTAGTAAAACACCAGCCACTACGTAGGTCGAGCCCAGAACGAAACTGGGTCATCAACCAAAAGTTGGCCTAGACTAAGCTAACCTCCAACGAGATCAACCTCATCTGTGGGTGGAACACACGCCCGTAGTGTCAACGCGACCTTGATGAGATCTGACATCAAGGGACTCAGTTCGTTCAGTATGAGTGCCTAGGCGAAGGAAATGCCTACCCTCGTACCACATCATTTGTCACTAGGATAGCATGCTATTCTAGGCCGCCCAGGATAGAAACTATCCCAGGCACATTACAGTCCATCAGTTTGTTACGACTATGCTACTAAATGCGAAGAGCTCCACCAAATAAATGTCCTCTAGGTATAAGCAGCCCTTTCAGGGTCGCTAAAGTACGAAGACATTGTCCATAACGAGCATACTCTAAATACCGGCGGATCTTATTAATCTTCCGTAGTAGAATCCAGCATCCTTTCCATGTATAGGGTAAGATGCAGCTAGATCCCGCAACGGGTCCCTCCTCATTATCCTCATTTTTAACACGGGCTTGTGACCGGCTACGGCGGAGTTAACAACTGGTGAGATTTTCATCCCATGATAGAGTAGTAAGAGTAGACATTTTTAAAGCCATGAAAAAATTTAGCATCCCAAATGAACTGATACGAATCTGTAGGTTAACATGGACCAGTGTTATTGAAATATATTTAGATTTTTAATGGGCCTCGACAAGCGGGTTGACTGGCCTGCGTCCTCTTTAAACTGCCGTTTTAGAAAACAATCGGAAACTTTGATGTAAGGGCAAGAGGGATAATCCTATATTGGCACATACTGGCTTACGCAGATAATGACACCATAAGTAGAAATCCAAGATCTGTGTAGGAAGCTTTCATCCTTATCAAGCGGGTGGCACACAATTTAGGGCTGTAAGTTAATGAGACCAAAACAACGTACATGGTGATGACGTCTGTTGGCATAAGATTCAACATTGATCCCTTAATTTCAAGTAATGCCATCCATTAACTAACAAGGGTCAAACATAAGGGTCCCCGACAATTGGGTTGACTGGCCTGCGTCCTCTCTTCAATCTGGCATTTGAGAAATAAATTACGAGACTCTGATGTAATGGCGTGATGTATAATCTTATATAAGCATTTGCAGATACTGGCTTATGCAGATATTGAAACCATAAGTATAAATCCAATAGCTGTATAAGAAGCTTTCATCGTTATCATGCGGGTGGAATGCAATCTGGGACTTCAAAACAAAGCAAAACAAAGTACATGATAGCGATATCTGTTAACAGTAGATCCAACATTGGTCTCTTAATTTAGACAGTGAGTGGCGACGTCTCTTGGCAGAAGATATAACATTGGTCTCTTAGCAGACAAGACAATGTACAACCAGTACTTATATGTGGGTCAGACTTTATGATGCTTATAGCAGAAATCACTTTGACTTCTTCGCCGCTTTCGTGAGGAAAGTTTTTAGGAGAATTGTTTGCCCCACGATTCCAGAGACTCTATAATAATGAGATCTACGAGCGTTTCACCAGGACGCCCAAAGATGCCAGGAATGCTAATCTGGATTAGATCGGCTCAAAATCCAGACCGGTGGAAAGAGTTTTTGTGGGAGACCATGGCAACCTAAGCCATCTCATTTGCCATCAGGATAGCAAGCTATCCCGAGTTTTCCAAACGCGACCTGGGTCAGATCTGGCATCAAGGATCACCCATTCGTTCAGGTATGAGTGCCTGGGCATTTGCAAGGCAAAACCCTGGCAGCACATCCTTTCGGAACTTCGAACCCTATCATTTGTCACTAGGACAGCAAGCCATCCTAGGCCCAACTCACATATTTTAGACTTGACCTCTTAAATACGAAGAGGTTGCCCAAATGTAAGGATCTCTAAGTACCAGTGGACCTTTCTAGGTCGCTAAGTACGAAGGGCATGCTCTAAGTACCCGCGGCCTTTTATTTATCTTCCGTGGAAAAGTCCCGCACCATATACCAGATAGGAATGAAGATGCAGCTGGATACCACCACGGTCTCGTTACCCTGAATAGGGTTCTGTCATGGCCCCACGTCATCCGGCACATATGACCTATGGTTGATTAACGAGGTTCTGCTCCTTTCTCAACACGAGCTTGTGACCGGCTATGGCGGAGTTGCTACTTGTCTACTGAAGATGTCGATTGATGTATGGTTGAACAGAATGTCTAGTGCAGCGGAGAGAGTTATACTAAGTGCTCCGGTTATACATAAACAAGCTGATCATTGAACTTTGCTTAACTTGTAAAGTTTACTGCTTTGTCTAAGGCAGCAGAGCCACACCGTATAGAAGTGTAAGTCTTACTACCGCTGCATATAGCCAATGAGTGATATGGTGTTGAAGACTGCATTTGCTTTGAATGGCTTTTTTGCAGGAGAAGAGTGCCACTGTGGCTTTACGAACTCTTTCTTGTATGTTTGGTTTTCAGATTAGCTTTCTATTCAGAATAAGACCTAGATACTTTGTTTCATTAGAAAAAGTTAAGGTTATGCCCTTAATAGAATAATAGAAGCAGGGATTTTGTATTTCCTAGAGAAAAGGAAAAGTTCAGCTTTGTGGGGGTTTACCTCTAAACCACTGCCTCTGCCCATCTCGATAGCTTGTTGAGAACATTTTGTAGGAGTTCCTTGAATGTAATCGGGTGCTTTCCTGAGACGGGAATAGCAACTTCAACCGCTTAAGCGATAACTCCCTTTTCAGGTATAAGAGCAGGCATAATATTGTAACATAGCTAAGTAGCTAAGTAAAGTTATGCTTTCCAATTTTGTAAAATATTGCCGATATGAAAGTTTAATGCTTGCTCTCAAAGCGTCTAAAGAAGTTTCACTACAAAAAGTTTAAAATCCAACAAAAGAATTGTTCTTTGTGGCAAATTACTAAAGTTGGATAACCACAAAATATAGAAATCATGAAAGCGATACAGCTATGAGTGCTCCGCTAACAAAACAGCCAACACAAAGGCAAACCAAAAATACATTCACTAATTATTGACTCCACTGTGATGATACTGAATGCGAATGGATATTTTGTAGTAAAATTAATTGCATATGGTCGGATGGGTTACATGGGTTCTGAGTCAAAAACCAAGTGGGTATCGCTTTCTATTTCCAACTGAATTTGATTTGAGAAACCATTAAATGCGAACAAACGGTCGTAAAACGTTCCACTCGCTCTCCAAAATATTTGATTCTGAAATAGAAATTACAGTAGCGGGAACAATAGAATCAATAGGAGTCGTCGTCTGAGGCGGGTCAAAATCCTCTGCTCTGCCATTAGGAAAATCCATATTTTCCATTTAAACAAAATATCCGTTTACTCTATTTTCCAGTACGATTGAAAATGACAATGGTGGAAATTATTATGTTGCCAAAAAGTGCTGGGCTGCAGATTCTCGGGTGTTGTATAGCGAGTGAGTGGGTGTGTCAAGGGTGTGGGGGAATCTACCACCAGCTCGAAAGATATCTCGCATTGTTGTGTTGTGCTATTTTCCTACAAATAAATAAACACAAAGTTTGAGGCAACAACAACGACGAACTAGAGAGCCAGACAGGCGATAAGGAAAACTATTCCGAATTCAAATAGATACATATATACAATTGGATTGTTCCGGTGGAGTAGTGTGTTGCAGTTATATTGCCGCTAGCACCAGGATAGAAAAACGTAATAAAAATCATTTTTATTACTATTCTGGTAAAGTTTTTTGTTTTTGTTTTTGTTTCTTCGCGTTTGCTGCTAGCACTGTCATTGTCGATACTTTGGTGGTTAAACGATAAACGTTAAACATTTCAGTGAAACAAAGTGTTCTGATTATTATGTGATAGTTGATTGTTTGTTTGTTGCTTGGTTAGTTGAGTAGAAGCTCCTGAATTGTTTGTTGGCGAGATGTCGTGATTCTATCGGTGGTGCGTTTTTCTGGCGGAACAGAACAGAAGGTGTTCTAAAGTTTGTAGTATTGCAGTCGAATAGTATATAAAACTTCTTATCAGTGCTTTTTACGATTCAATTGTGCAACACAAAAGAATTGAAAAGAACAAGATTGTTGCACTCTTAATGCCTTTTCAGCGTACACGATCCTTGAAGCAGCGATTTGATTCTGACCAAGTGTGTAACCGAATTTCTGCTTTTACAGTCCTTCTCCATGATTGTCTCGTGACTCGGTAACATATCCCGATTGGGTGATGGGGTTTGCAGACTCCCCAGCTATATTATCATACATTTTCGTTAGAGTATGACCAATCCACTCTCACGTTCTTCTTTTACCACACTACCTACCTCAACAAAAGCTTCTCATTCGAGATGGTAAACTGAGATTTTGCTAAAACATTGTTTGATGATAATTTGAAGCCTATTTATGAGTGCAGTAGGAACGTTCCATGGTTTACGTACTTAGGTTAGGCTAGGTAGTAGCTTTCCTAGCTTATCCCTATAGATACCCCAGTTTGCCCTTATTTTATTTATAAAGGACTCACGAAGGGCAGGTTTGATGTCTAACTTGAAGATTAAATAGTGATGGTCTGAGAATGAGTGTTCTTTTGCAACCTTCCGTTCTCTTACCCTATACGCTATAAAGTCTGATACAAGAGTTACATCGAGTACTTCTCGCCTATTCTTTGTTATGAAAGTGGCCTCTTGCCTGATATTACATATAGCGAGGTTCGTATTTCTCTCTCATTTACGTCGGTGCTGGCCCATATTGTGTGATGAGCATTTGCATCGTATCCTAGGATCGCCCCAATTTTTCTTTTCTCTGCATCAGAGATGAGCTTCTCCAGTATTTCTGGTGGAGTCTGCTTTTCCCGGTCCATGTATGCAGGAAACAACCAGAATTTTTTGTTTCCGACTTCAATGCTGGCCGCAGTTATGTCGCCGTCACTTTATTGTGATAAAAGGAATATGTTCAGGTTAGTTTTAGCCAGAATACACTATCTAATCTTCTCTGACTTACTATAGTATGTATAGGACTTTATACCCTTTAAGTCCGAGCCCACAGATCTTAGCTACATTTATCCATGGCTCTTGGATTAGAACGAGATCTTCCCCCGTTTTTGCTAATCTAAGTAGAAGAGCTGCCGAAGCAGTTTTGGTATGGTGAAGGTTTATCTGAATTATGTTTAACATATTTCTACTTACCTTCGCCCTATCATTAGCACTTATGCTAATTCCGTCTCCGAGGATCCGCTGGCACATTCCGTCTCGTTCCCCTTCAACTCTGTCACCATCTTGTTGACAGCGCTTTCTTCCATGGAGTCCACAAGTTTTCCTCGTCAGGCTCCACGGCAAAAAGGTTGCCCATCCTCGATACCCGATACCAGGATTCGCTGGACCGGCATCTTGGGCAAGCCCGATGTCTTCAAGACAGTCGGGACCCCCGTTATCGGAATGGTCCGCTTCTTTACCCTTGTTGACATCGTTCGCCTTATAAACCTTAAGAGTTATCGACCCGAAACCGAAGTTGATAACTCCCTTAGTCTTTGTAAGAGGAGCCAGGGATTCCTTGTTGATAACCATAGTTGATAATCTAAAGATACCCTTAGGCTCCTCTTGTTTTACGATCATTCAACTTGATGTCGGAAGATCTAGATTGCTGACTACGATGATCTCCATAACAGCTTTAGCGTCGGTAGGTTCGGTAGGAAGCCAGACGGGCGCCCTTGGCCTCCTAGGAATTTCTTCCCTGCTTACGGCCGCAAGCTTTGCTCCTGGCCATACCCATTCACCCACTTCTGCAATAGCTTTTTTATAGAGATCAACCGATCTCTGATCCGAGCATGCCGTCAGCTTGATGCGTCCTTGATGCCAACCTGCATTTCTGCAGGAAGGGGGAGGTCCTGGATTCTTTCTAAGAACCTTTGAGAAAATTGAGTTTAGCGCGTTAAACACTATTTTCAATTTTCCCGGCATGATGTTCATATCCTTATGACTATTGTCAATGACGGCTAGCATCTCTGACGACGTCACTAAACGATTTCGTCTTATGTGTCTTAAGAGCCACCGCTTGCACCTTAGCTCGTTTACTGCTTCCGACTTCAACCTCCTCCTGAGACCTTTGCCTTTTCGACCCTTGGTCCATGGCGGGGTTTTTTCCACCTTCCACAGTTAACTTCGCCCATGCTACGTACCCCTTTTGCTGCTCCTCAGGGATATCAGCCAACTTTTCCAGGACTTTAAAAGCCGCGCGACGATCCCGGTACCGTTTCTTCGTCGGCAGTATGTTGACCCGTTATCGGCTTTACTTTTGCTGTTGGTGCTGGTCCCTGGCTTATGGGCCTTAGGATCCAACACTACCTTATTTTTAGCGGCTGGGACCCCACCTTAACGGTTAAAGCCACTTGCCACGCTTGTTTCCAGCCTTTGGTGAGTGCTGGTTTCGTTTTGTTTCGGCATTTGGTGAGTGCCGGTCTCGGTTTTAAAAAATAAATTTTATGTGTGCTGCATTTTTAGTCCCATGAGTGTCGGAGAAAGGGTGGTCAACCCGCGCAGAGATCCCTATACGCAGGTAAGGCAGGATACATCTAGAGGTCGCCAGGTATCCAGATGGCTCCGAGAGAGACTGGGCTATTTAAGGCCCCCAGTCTGGTCGATCCTCGGCTCGGGTCGCATGACACCTTGATCCGGCCCATTTGCTGGTATTTAGCGTGACCCACTCCGCACCTAGGTTTTGAAACTTACAACCTCTGTCCGTAACTAAATGTGAGCCCAGAGGCAACACACTCCAGTCACGGTCAAAGGACCCGGAGGCGACAAAAACTGCGAAGCTTATTGGGACATAAGTTGCAAGATATTTTTTGGGGACTTATGTCCTGATGGGGTGGGACATAAGAACGCCAAACTTAAACCATTGTGGAGAATTCTAAACTCTACACAGTAAATAAAAAGAGACATTACGTGGCGCTACAGATCAGGGTTAACCTGGGTCTCAACTAATATGCCTCTCCAATTAGCACGGTCTTTTTCTAACTGCTTCCAATTTAAGTTCTGCCGTAAAGGCGTCTACTGGCCCACATGTCCCTATTGGCGCGTTTAATGGACGACTTTGTGTGAGAATTCTAGGTGAGCCGTTTATCAAGGATAACTCCGAGATATTTAACCTCACTGGAATAAACTAGAGTGGTGCCTTTGATGGTGATAGGTCCCAAATTGACAATTCTTGTTTTCGTGAAAGGCACTATAATGGTTTTGCAATGATTTACGGATAGTCCCTCTGTCATTCAAAAACGTGTTGTAAAGCACCTTGCATAGCACTAGAAATGGTCATGCTGTGTTTACCACTAACAAGAATCGCCAAGTCATTCGCATAACCAATGGCGATGCAACCTGATCTATGTAAATCGACTAGAAGATTGTCGATGACTAGTGACCAGAGAGGAGATGAAAGGTCTCCTCTTTGGGGACAACTCTTAACCGCGATCACAGACACGGTCACGGATGGATTAGGAAGTAATATCTCGACTTTGATTATCCATTGGTTCGTCGAGTCTTCGATACGAGTACCTCCGCTACTAATTGCTCTTGCCATTGAGTAGTAGTCAGTGATATCGAATGCTCCCTCAATGTTAGGGAAATCGCACAGAGTTCATTCGTTGGAACGAAAAGTTTTCTATCTTCTCAACAAGATAGTGGACGGCACCTTTTCTGTATCCATACTGAGTTGAGTGTATAGGGGTAGATAAATCTTGCCAGCCTTTAATATGAACACAAATTAGTCTCTCCATGGTTTTGATAAAAATTTATGTTCGACTTATAGGTCAATAGGATTAAGGTAGCTCACTAGGCCTATTGCTTGATTTGGGGATAAAGATTACATTTACCTGTCTCCTTATAGTCGAGATGTACCCCCAATCGTACACGACAGAATGAGATCGATTGCTGGAAAATTACAATCACCGCCAGGGGCTCTGAATGACTGAAACGAGCCTACGACCTATTTAACCTTATCCAGACTAAAGGTTTTACCAGATAAACTATTTACTCTACTAGCAGTGCACACCCTTTGGTCAGATGCGTTCGGGTACGTGTGTAGTGCACGATTGGATTAACCTGTAAAATTAATCTAAAGAAGGGTTCTAAGTGTATCCTCACGGTCCGACGTTTAGGTGTCATCGGTCTTTTTTTTAGTAAACCTACGCAATTAGCCTATCTTTAAGGAGTGCCTTATGGATTCGTACCGCTACTGGTATATCGGCAATGTTTTCACAGAATTTCCTCTATGTGGACCGTTTTCATCGTCTCTATTCTAAATTATATTCTATGAGAGCGAACCTATATTCCTTCCTACCTATCGTTTACTCATACAGGTTTTAAGGACACATCTGTGATGGTAGGAAGTGAGCAACACAACATTTAATTTGTATGCTGCTTAATCTAGGTCCTCTGTGTACTCGCTAGATGTGACAAGCATATCTAATTTGGAGAGGACAGTTCACCGATACAGATTGTAGTTCGTCGACTTTGGATCATATCTAGAGGAAGCATGTGTCAGTTTTTTTTAGTCAAACCTGTTATATTGATGGTCTGACAGTGATGCTTCGTCGGACACACGCCTGTTTTCAATAAGATTAGAGATAAATGGACTGTCGACAGTGAGGTCAAAAACGTCTTAGTGAATCGCATTTATGAATGTAGGTTTGGATACTTTATTTAGTGTATCTACATTACTACTAATAAGATATTCTAAAAGACACTTACCCCTTCTATTGATGTCACTATTGCCCTAGACCTTCGTATTATAGTGAGTGCCTCTAAATTCCTGTTTTCGAATAGCAAGGACTACGATTTGTCATGATTTAGTAGTAAATTAAACCAATCTCTACGTTTATCAGTCACTATAGGACTTAAAGAGATTCTGCAGCATACATAAGGTCACATATAATTGCAAATTTCCCTATAATTTATTAAGGGATGACATATATTGAATAATTCAGGACCTAACATAGAATCTTGTGGTACTCCCAAGTAAAATGTTCATATAATTTTCACATAAGGTCACAAATAATTGCAAATTTCCCTATAATTTATTAAGGGAGATGTCATATTGAATAATTCAGGACCTAACATGGAATCTTGTGGTACTCCCAAGTAAAATGTTCATATAATTTTCACATAAGGTCACATATAATTGCAAATTCCCCTATAATTTACTAAGGGAGATGTCATATTGAATAATTCAGGACCTAACATAGAATCTTGTGGTACTCCCAAGTAAAATTTTCATATAATTTTTACATAAGGTCACATATAATTGCAAATTTCCCTATAATTGATTAAGGGAGATGTCATATTGAATAATTCAGTACCTAACATAGAATCTTGTGGTACTCCCAAGTAAAATGTTCATATAATTTTCACATAAGGTCACATATAATTGCAAATTTCCCTATAATTGATTAAGGGAGATGTCATGTTGAATAATTCAGGACCAAACAAATGTTGCATATTTTTTCCAGGAGTTCTAAGGAATACGTAAATCGGTTCTTTAACTTTAAGAGAACTAAGAAGCGGATACAGTGATGTGTACGAGTTTATTCCGCGCCTTTACAACGCTGAACTTTCCAACAACTATTTAAAAATTAAATCTTTTAAACGATCACCCATTTTGTTGGTTGTTCCCCCGTCAAGAAGCTATCTTGCTGTAACGTTAACCTCAAAATGTCAATAACAACAAATATTGTAGTGGAAACTTTTCCTTCTGTACATCAATGACTTGTGTTCCGTTTCGTTACGTCTGTGGGAAAACTTCAATGTCATCGAACGAATGTTTACGGCGGAAGGGGATAAAAAACCAACCAACAACAACAACAAAAAATGGTGAAACTTTTCTTCACTGCAACGGAACAACACAACAACAAGTTGAAGCAATTCCCAATGATTTCTTCTGAACACAATTCTACCATTATCAAGTAGAGCAGCCAGTAGCACTACTCTCATCTGCTGTTATTCCTTTTAGTGCATATCATCGAATACACAGATACATACGTTGCCACATGATTGTTTTCACTTCGTTGATATAAAGCGATGCGGACTCCCTGAGGCAGATTTCCCAGCGTTTATATACATCATGCAATATCCATCTTCAATCCTATCTAGGACTGTGTCTCGTTTACAGAGAAGCAGGAAATTGAACTGCTCGCATTGTTCGTATTGTATACTCAACCCCCGTTCTGCTGCCAGGAAATGGAAACGTTTTTCCTCTCCAGGAAACCTTCGCCCACAACCCACATTCATAACTTTCCCAACTCTGTTAAATCCGGCTGTCTAATGAATAAAATCATGTCAATGCAAAACTACACTTAGCAGAAAAAAAAACTCGTGACAAGAGGAGGAAATCTCTATGTGAATGTGGAAATGTGCTGACGCTGTGTCCACAAGGATACTTTTCTCTCAACCTCCTGGTTTGTTTTTCATATCGCATTCATGCCGTCATGCCGTTTAGTTTGCGGCATGTCCTACGAGCACTGTGATTGCAGATGTTCGTCACAAGTTTAATGTTGGCAAAACAATAGTTGTTATTATGAAGACATTAAAGCGGCATTGTTTTATACAAAAGAGTTATTATAAGAGTGGTATAAAGCCTTAGCAACCGGATGTTTTAAAAAATTTCTTGTGTATTCGTGCCAATGACATATATATCACCATATTAGTATCAAAGGGAATCAATACTTTTGTGGCAGTATAAGCCTTCAAGGTGTGCCAGTAAAAGAAACTGACGTTTTTTGTAAATAAGGAGCATTTATTGTAAGCAAATAGGCTCTTTCATTTCATTCACATAATCGACCGAATTTGATTTTCGAGTCCTTATCACTCCTATTATGGTTAGCGAATCGAATAAAAAAGTTAGCTAATGTAATGAAGCGTTTTTCAATAGCGACATAACATTTTTGTATATTAGTACAAATGTACCCTTAACTTTTTTTAACGATCTGTCAACGTTGAAACGTCAGTCAAGGTTTACATTTTTATCATGGTGAAGTTCATGAACGAGCAACGATTGGAAACTATTAAAAATTACTTCCGAAATTCTGAGTCAGTGGTCGCAACTTTAAGAGCGCTTACTCCTATTTTCGGTCGTAATAATCATCCCACCAGACAGGCTGTGCGTGCTATAGTGGATAAATTCGAGTCAACATATTCACTATTGAATGGTCCTGTGCCAGTGAGATAACGCTCCGCTTGAAGTACCGCAAGTGTCTTAGCGGTAAGTGCTTCAGTTAAAAGTGTGGCTCACTTCAGACGGGAATTGGGAATCTCTCAGTCTACATTGTGGCGAATTTTGCGTAAAGTTCTTGGCCCTTACAAATCAAATCAGCTCAAGAACTTAAGCCTCTTGATTTGAAGCGTCGAAACCTCTCCTTTTGGGCTCTGCAAAAGGTTGAAGAAAATCTTGAATTTCATCGAAAAATCTTTTTCAGCGATTAGGTTCATTTTTCAATAAGCAAACTATGCGTTATTGGACAGCAACAAACCCACTTTTTCTTCAAAAGACTCACTGCACCCACAAACAGTGACCATGTGGTGTGGATTTAATGCCGGAGGTGTAATTGGACCGTATTTTTTCGGCGATATAAATGATCGCCATGTTACGGTCAATGGAGTTTGCTATCGTGCCATGTTGGCACGAATTGAATGGACCTGACATCAGTTATATGTGTTTCCAACAAAATGGTGCCACATGCCACACAACTGGTCAAACAAATTATCTACTGAAGTGGAAGTTCGGTAATCGTGTAATCGAGTATGTCGACGGAAGATACTATTCTCAGATTATGTTGCCATATATATGATAGTACTAATATTAATAAATCTACCAGGGCTACCTTTGTTGATATGACAAAAGCATTTGATATGGTGAACCATGACGTATTGCTAAATAAAATTTAAAATGCTGGTTTAAGAGGAAGAATCGTATTTGAAATGCAGGGAACACAGACTTAATTTAAATGAAACTTTTAACAGACCGCGTTTTCAAATAAAAAATGGTGTACCATAGGGTTGCGTACTCGGCCCTCTTTTTTTCCTAATATATGTTAATTCAAATTGAATGGTTTCCCTACAGCTTTTGTCGATGATATAGCTTTTGCATACCAATTACAGACTATATTTTAATTTATTGCCAAGATCGAAGAATATCTTGAAACCTTAAGGTGCTCATAAATTGATTATAAGCGAGAAAACTAAAGTAATGTCGTTTAAAATATCTAGTATGTAATAGGTTTTATAATTTTAAGCTTTATTTTCATGTTCACAACTGTAAACAGTTTAGCTTACCAGTTGATAAGTGTGGTAAATGTAATTTTACATGTAACATAGGACACAATGTTCGTGTTGATGTTTTAAAATTGAGTCAGAGTGCGTCAATTTAAGTATCTAGGTGTCTTAATTGATTATAACCTAAACTGAGGAGACCATATCCGTTCGATTAAATCGCATTTGTTGTCGGTGACTCGTGAAATGTACCAGCTCGCTCATGCAATATAACGCCATTGGATTTCTTTTTATAGGGTTACGTTAAGTCGTTGGTTTATGCCAATAAGCCAACAACGTTAGAGGAGCTCAGAAACAATATTGAACACGAAATTGCCAACGTTCCGGCCGATATGTGTGGATGAGTAGTAGATATTTGGAACCAAAGAATCAATCGCGAATGAGATCGAATTCCATACTTAAATATATAACATGTGTACTACATTTGGAATAAATTTCAGCCGGATATCCCAATTATTCTGTGTTTTATTAAAATACAAAATTGTTATGTCCTTATTCCCTTTACTTGGTATTATGACTAGCGAAGTGCTCGCGTCAACTGTCAATTTGAAGTCTAATTGAAACTTCACGAAAGTTTGGAAAATTGTTATTCCTGTTTAGGTTTAGGGTCGGTGACTGCTTTTGTACACTTATACCGGTTACGGTCAATGGTGGTACTAGAGGATCAATGCTTTTCCCCTTTTATTACAAAGCCCAATTTGTGCTTTTAATTTGGGATGCAATGCACTTGACAGTTTTCGACGTCCGATAAGTTGTTTAATGTGTAATATGTCAAATGTGTTTGCCTTCTGCTTGTACACAGGAAGTGGGATACTGTTTTT
The DNA here is from genome assembly GCA_947095585.1 of Nephrocerus scutellatus. Classification (NCBI taxonomy): domain Eukaryota; kingdom Metazoa; phylum Arthropoda; class Insecta; order Diptera; family Pipunculidae; genus Nephrocerus; species Nephrocerus scutellatus. The sequence goes on from OX352763.1 coordinate 114,658,405, forward strand.
CCTCCTCGAGATCATTGCAGCTTCTTCAGAAGTCATAGAATACATGGCCCTTCCTTCTCGCATGTACTCCGAGGATACAGAGCCCTGTCAAAATACCCATAGTTATTCTCATATCTCTTGATTACAGGGATATCACGACTCCAGAGCGATTAAAGTGCAGCTTAGGTCAAAAATGTTTAGCTATAGTACATGTGGTGGCATGCGACCACCCACCTCTCGTTTGTTAATGTTTCTGCGTCTTTTCGAGACATTAACTTACCCGTTGATAATGGCCTTCCAATACCTGTCCTTTCCGGAAGCAGTTTAAGCTTTGTGCTAGTTCTAGCCATTTCGCCTGCCTTATAGCTCCCAAATATATCAAGGCGGTCGGTGATCCAAACTAAGGAAATGTCAAAATACTCGCTCAGTTCAGTTACTGATATTATATTAAGTTTCATCCAGGTCATTGCTTTATTAATCGCTGTCAGCTCAGCCTGATACATACTGTAATGGTCCGGGAGTCGAACGGAAATGCTAACGCTAGGTTTGTCACAAAAGGCCTAAGGACCAACATTACCGTCCAGCAGTTGGACCCGTCCGTGAATGTATAGATGACCTGGAAACACTTGTTATAGCATGACACCTGTAGTGTATAGTCTAAATTCGCCAGTTATACCTTACGCAAAATGTTAATTGTCGAGTGTCCAGTTTGAATACCTTTGACTTGTTGCTGACAGACGTGCAGCCGTACATGTCTAAAAGAGTAAGGTGCTGCATCACTTCCAGGACCTACACATAACATTAGTTTTTCCAAGAGCCTGCCTTCAAACGCTAACTCTATACACAAGTATTGGCCTTACTGCGGCAGTGTATTGCCGGGATATCAGTTCCGGCTTTAATCCCCATCTTTTACCGATGGCGGTTTACAATCGTATATAGCTTTGTTAACCCCCTCTATAATATTCGGTTTCTAACTTAGTTTGCTATCCAGCATTATGCTCAGAAATGTTACCTTATTGGTGAAAACTAGACTAGTACCGTTTTACATTTGGTGGGGTAACAGTTGAAACTTTACATTTATTTGTAAAGAGGACCAGTTCTGTCTTGGACGGGCTTATTCCTAGTCTGGCCCATTTTGAGGGCATTTTGCATAACCTCCTTGGTCGTAACTTACCTGAGGCAGTTATCGCTACATCATCAGCGTAGGCAACTACGCTCATGTGCTCACCGATATGCCGGACGTAGAAATTGACACGATTTTAAACTACTGTCATTCGTACTGCTGATGCTGACTCCATCTCCATCTCCAAAGGCAAAGGCGTGTACATCGAACGACTGCTTCGATGATGAATGTAAGTTATCGACTAGACTTTCGAATGTTGCGTATCGAGCAATGCAATAATCTCAAAGATTGTTAGCACGCGAAGAAGAATGAGAAGAGGTCCGAAGTTTGATAAACTAGTTTATCGGCGAAAGAAAGCAGCCTGAAAGAAGAATCTCGAACATGACAGCGATTAAAGACAATGAGGGTAATCTGATTGCCGATTAGAGCGATCAGAGGAGTACTTTCGTGAGTTGCTAAATTAATGGCCAGCTAACTGACGAACTGACTTCCATTTGTGTCCAAAAATATACATGCGCAACACAAATGATCGCGAGAAGCTAGCCCTTGGACCGCAATGGTCCGTCGCGCCGAATATTATAGTTAACTGACGAATTGTGGACGCCGTGGCTATAACGTTTAGTACGTTGGACTTCTGAGCAGGAGGTTCAAGATTCTTTTCACGGTCAAGAATAATAACTTGTCACGAAAAGCTTGTCAACTCGTCTTTCGGATAGGGCATTATACCCTAGGTCCCTTCTAATTGTGTTCAAAAATATAACACGCACAACACGTCGCTAGAAGCTAGGCCTTAGACCGCAACGGTATGTCGCGTCAAATATTATTATAAAGGCTTTGGGATCAGATTGTATATTGGCGGAGTTGGTTTAATATGATGGGCCAATACTACACCAACGAACTCATTAACTTATAGTTTAAGTATGGGAGGAAGAACCGAAAAGGCTGTATGAAGCTAACAAAGCCTACTATAGTCTGTCAAGACTCTTCAAATCCAAGAATTCAACGATAAAATCTGAGCTGCAGGTTTGTAAGACAATGGTCATATACTACTAATTACATATGGATCTGTAGACCTTGGGGCTTAGCAGAATTTCTGACCTCTAGGGCGCTTTAGGAAAGTCGAAGGGTAATTGTTGGCCTCGTATCTAAGGTAGGTTCGAAGACTGTAATATAAATTCCGCTTAGCAGGAAATAAAGCTCGCACGAGGGAAGAGTGTCCTACTCGAAAATTTATGGGACACGACAGCGAGGACGTTAGAAGGACGGGGTAGACCAGGACACCCAAAATGCCAAACTGGATGACATCGGCTTGAAATCGGTACCTGTGGAGAGATATTTTTTTCGCAGAAGGCCAAGACCGGACCTCGGTTGGAGAGCCTACTGTTATTTGTGATGATAAACGGAACAAATGATGAAATAATTCTTACGGGCGTCATTGCTCAGTGACAAGCTTAGTAGTGTACTTTGCAAGAAATGTGCCAATCAAACAGAGACGGAAAACCCTTCAGTCGCCGTCATCCCAAATCGCCCAGACCACTTATACTCGCATTAAAATCAAATTTAGATCAAATTCACGGGAAGGGAAACCTTTTCAACCAATGCAACGTAACTTTCGTTTCTTACGTAACTCTACGTTAATGGTTTTGCAAAAGAAAGAAATTCCTCCATTCTGCACGAACAAAAGCACATTCGATTTGTTTCCAATTCAGGCCAGAATAACCTCAACAATAGGTGCGGCACAAGGACGACTAAGAACACTCAAGCACTCGAAAACATTGAAATGCATGCCAGGTACATATTTTTGCTGATGAATTGAGTGGATGCTTGTTGTTGTTGATTTATATGGCAGCGTTGTGTTTTTTTGGAAAAATTAGTTCTGCATGAAATTGGCGAGTGGGTGATCAAAGGAAGAGTGGTTTGTCTTTTTGTATAAAAATCGGGTACCTGGCGACAAAGGACAAAAAAAACAGGAATAAGAAGTAAAAAGTGTGACTTTGATTTTTTGCAAAAATCTTAGGAATATATTGAATGCACATCATCACGAATGGATAAATGATTCAGTAGCATCGAAGATTCATTGAATGCCAAACAAAAATATTGGGATTTTAAGAAAAATTGAAAGTGGCCTGCACTCCTTGATATCATATCTCCATTTTAGTATTGCATGGAGTAGGTCAGGTTGGATTGGGTTGCGTTGGTATGAATTGCTCACTTAGACCAGTAGCGATCCTCTGTGTTACCACAGGATCTTACACCTTTCCCGTTTTCAGAGGAGACATTACGAGTTCAAAATATTTCTCGCACTTTGTCTTTTTGGAGATCTGAGAGGTTATTCATTAACGGCTTATGCCCTCTGTTCATTTATGCCGGACAGGAGCAAAGTAGATGTTCTATTGTCTCTCTTCCTTCTCGTCTCGGCAGCTTCGAGAGAAGTCATTATATTCGTCACACATCCTTCTCTCGTATTTCCCTAAAAGGCTGTGTCCTGTCATTATACCTATTCCATTTTTGCGCTTCAAGTACAGCTTGTCTTGCAATATTACAAGTGTCAGTGTTTTTCCACCATATGTTTGTTTTATGTTATTTGTCCGTCTTGCAGTTAAACTCTACAATCGCTATGACCTAAGCCTGGTTGGTGTAGGCTGCAGTGGCTTTAAATTGTAAGACGCGAGAAGCTACGTCTGAACATCAACGGTCTGTTACGCAAAATATTTTATTATCACACCCCTTTCATCATCATATTTGGCTCTACAACGGGGTTCCCGGAGCCGTCCTGGCTTCTCCATACGTCATACGTCATACTTCTAGCGGAGGCTTAGCCGGCCTCGCTGTCGTGTCCTATTCTATCCTAAATCCTATTGCAAACGACTTTCCGAGCAGGATCGTCTTCGCTCATCGAGATAAGTGTCCGGAGCCTACCAAGGTTAATTCTCTGTACTGTTCTAGTTCACGGACGAGATTCTTCTCCCAGGCTGCTTTTTTTCCGGTGAACTGTTTTTTCATATCTTCTGTCCATTTCTCTTCTACGCTTCTACGGCATATCAGTCCCAGGACCTACTCTCCCTGCATTAAGGGCGAGTCCTATCGCTTGACCGTAGTTGTTTCTGGTCTCTTCGTTGCGAAGGGCAGCCGTGTTGACTCGAATCCGATTCGCGAATGCTGCCTTTCGTGATAATGCAATCCGCGCTTGGAGTACCATACCAACAAGATAGTGGTCCGAGTCGACGTTGGCACCTCGGTACGTTCGTACAGTCATCAGGTTCGGGTTGTGGCGGCGGTCTATCAACACGTGGTCTTTCTGCTAGCGAGTGGCTCCATCAGGAGATACCCAGGTGGCTTTGGGGATATTTTTACGCGCAAACCTTGTACTCGCAACGACCAAATTATTGCTTGTTGCCATCTCTACGACTCGTTGTCCATTGTCATTAGTGTTCTCGTGTAAGCTATGGGTGCCATTGTATTGCCTGAATATTGTCTCCCTACCTATTATTCCATTCATATCCCCCAGAAAGATTTTTACATCATACTGAGGGCAGGCATGGAGTTCCCATTCGACTGATTCAAAAAATTCTTCTTTCTCATCATCTGGGGAATCCTCTGTAGGTTCGTGAACTTTTATGAGGCTAATGTCTGCCCGCACGCGAAGGGTGCATAGCCGTTCATTTACTGCCATAGAGCCGATAACGGAGTGTTTCATTTTTTTGCTGACTAGAAACCACCCGAACACATGATGTCTTGCATGACAGCTGTAATATTCTGATTTTTGTAAGACACCATTCACCGTCCATCGCATCTCCTGAATTGCTGTTATGTCAGCATTATATTTGGACAGGGTATCGGCTATAGTGCTGTGCAGCTCGACCTCTATACAGTGAGCGTACGTTCCATGAGCAAATTCTTAAATCATTTAGCCGTTTTCGTCGTCGTTCGTCAGTGTATCCGAGACTGATTTTGGGTTCCATAATGAGTTTTTTTTACGGTCGAGGTTATTAGCCTCGCGCCAATCATACTTTGAAGGGATTAGCTGTATTTGGAGGAAAATTACCGGCGGCCACCACGTGGAGGTTTGATGGCACTTCCACCAGAGATAGTTACGGCCATATGCAATTCTGAAGGGGCCATGCTAATCTTCTCTGTATCGTTCCAATTTTTGTACCTATATGTTCTGCCGAATCAAGAACAATCTGTTGATGGCTGACTGCCTGCCATTCAGTTTGGCATTCCTTAATTTTGGACGTCCTGGTCTACGCCATTCTTCATGTATATGCTTGGCCGGCCTCGCTGTCGTTTTCTGCCATGGCCCACAACTTCTTAAAAGATATTGTTTCCAACGCAACGATTGCTTGGACAACTTCAAATCACAAAAGACTTGCAATTGTCTCCAAAATTGACCATAACCTATATATTCCATCACATCTGGTGAGCAAGGTTGCGTTTCTCTAGATGGTAGTGATGATGTTCAGATGGTTCGCAATTTTGATTCAATGTTTGGTCAGCGAAGTGTACTAAGTGAGTCCTCTGTTTGGATTTCAATCAAGAAAGGCAAGCGTCGCCGAAATCGGGACATCTTCAATTCAGTTCCAGAACATTTCATGGCTATCAAAAAAAACTTCTCTATCGGAAAGTTAATCTGTTAATTAACTGCCAATGGATAACCTCGATGTCCTTCTTTGCTGCACATTACTTGTCCATCATGTTTCTTCATAAAAAGTTGTATTTGCATTTGTTACGACACTGGAATAATCGATCAGAAAGACTCAAAGCAGAGATACTCCTTCAACTGGCCGTCTTCTGCTCCTTCGTTGGGTAAAATCTTTGTTTGTTCTGTGCTTGGTTTGTTCGTTCTGTCAAGAATGCATCAAACGTTTGAAACTTATACGCCCACCGCCTGTAAAACAAAGAAGAAGACCAATATTTGCTTTTAATTTATTTACGACAGGAAAACTGTCTTGACGCAGAAACACACAAACGCTAACACGCATTGAGTAGTCGAACAACCTCAAGGAACTTTGTCCATCCCATTTCATGTTGTTTGCCAGAAGATTCGTTTCGCTTTCCAGCTTCTGTCTTCCGGAGTTTGTTTCTTTTTTGGTTTTTTATCCAAAAACTTTGTTTATTTCATTTTCTTGACATGGTAGCCTTTGCTTTTAGCAAAATATTTGCATTTCAATGCACGCTGATTGTTATTCCTTTGTACTCGTAGACGATAGAAAATTACGAGTACTCGAAAATGGCAATTCCCTTTGGAATAAACCAATGACAACCCAGCTATCATCCCAGCTTTATGTTTAGCATCATCAGGTGGTTTTGGATTCATTTGAAAACTTTCTTCTTCTTCGAAAAACATTGCAGAACAAACAAAAAACATTTCTAAATCCATTATCAAAACTTAGCTCTTGAAACTTGAAGAGGGCATCCGTGTATTATTTAAATCTAAGCTTAACGTAGCAAATCGTTCTTGTTGGTTGGCAAATTTCGGACAGCTTGACGACGACGACGTTTGTTTTGAGTTTGAGATATTTGCTCTTCACACAAACAAAACCTTAGCTGTTGCTCGTGCTTATCCTTGAATGCACGTATCCATAGGAAACCGACCAAATTATAATTGAAGTGAACTGACAGATTTGTCTTAATTCATAATTGTGCGCCCTGGCACGGACGGCGAACAACTTCGAAAAGTTTGCCAATTTCAATAAAAAGTTTCAAATTGACCGTCTTTCGGTTCTGACAACTCTTTTGGGGTTGCAAAGCATTGCAGATAGGAAATATTTCTATTTACAGCTCCTTAACGCAGTACGGAGCAAAACTATCTGAAAGGATTCAATATTTCAGAATTAAATTTGAAAGTTTTCCGAGCTGTACAGTTCGTCCAATTCATTGAATGCATCTGCATTTGACATTGCGGAAAGTTCATCTTAAGTTTGCGTTAAGTAATTGTAACCAAATCACTCTGAATATATGCACAGGATGTTGGAATTTCCAAAGCTACGTGATTGAAATTATTCTGTAAATACATCCAGGAAATAGCCGCGGCACTATAACTGATCTACGACAATAAAAACGGCTAAACGATTTAGGAACTTTCTTATGGAACGTACGTTCACTGTATAAAGCTCCAGCTGACAATAATAGTCCCGGGGGAAGCGTTGCAAATGAAAGACCCATAGGAAGCCGGCTGATTTTGATATCGATAGTTGATCTCGCACAACTAATCAGTGAATCGACGGTCAGCTACTCAAGTAGCGGTGGGTCTGGGTGTGGCAGGCTGCGAAAATGGTTGAAAAAAATAAATATTTAAAATAATAGCAACGCCGCCTGAAGAAGAAATGTGCGCTCATTCAACTCGTACTGGCGATAGATGACGTCTCCATGGGAAGGCTCAATACCTGCAAAGGTATTGTAAAGTACCATTTTGGCCAGGTTAAGCTGATCCTTAAGAGCAAGTTTTAAATGTCTGGCCGTAGTAAATCTGACAAAGAGAAAGTCGCTAACTCGACTAGCATTGCCATTAGGCATGACAGTCCTAGCGATTATAATAAAACCACCGCTAAACGGGTTGTAAAAACAACCTCTTCGGTCACCAGTGCTTAAGGGTATGCTGATCAAAGCGGGTCCGGAATCAAGTCAAGGAAGATGGTCCCACGACCAGTTTAGCTCGATAGCAGTGCCACTGGGCATACCAGTCCTAGTGGTTGTGGTAAAACCACCGCTAAACGGGTTGTGAAAAGAACCTCTTCCATCACCAGTGCATAAGGTCATGCTGATCACAGCAGGTCCGGAATCAAGTCAATGAAGAATGTCCCGTTACCAGCAGCGCAGCACCCAGACCAGCAGGCAGCAGAACTGCAGCGGCTAGAGCTGCTGTCTTCCATCTGACAAGCGGCGCCACTGGGCACGCAAGGAGGAAGGATGAGTCGGGAAAGGTTAGATAAACGTAACCTGAGTGCTTGTCGTAGGGGAAAGGGCCCTAAAAAGGCTCAATTACTCCGAAGAGCTAAAGCATCTTCGAGGACTTATGACTTATGAATCAGGCGAATCTGCATCACGCGAAGGGTACGTCCGCTAGCCTTAGCAAGAGTTTCGCTGAGGATAATATAACTCTTGGTCTTATACAAGAGCCTTAGGCTATAAGCGGACTTATTAGAGTTCTACGGAATCAGGCACGTAAGTTCATTTTTAAAAGCGGGGAGTTAGTGTCAAGGGTAGTCTGCTTGATCAGCACGAGAATTAACTTTCTTCCAATTCCAGAATTCATAACGAATGACCTGGTCCCTGTCAGAGTAGAAACCGCCAGTACCTCATAGGTTGCGATGCCAATGCACATCATGAGGTCTGTGGCAGCAGGGGCATCAATTAAAGGCGTGAGTGCCTTTTAGAATATCTTATTAGCAATAATATAGACATTCTAAATAACGGCTCTAAACCTACCTTTATAAATGCGATCCGCGAAGAGGTACCCGTGAATATATATCGGAGAGTTGTCCTCTCTAAAATAGATATGCTTGTCACATCCATTAAGTCCACAGGGGCTTAGGTGAAGCAGCATATCAACTTAATGATGTGTTGCTCTCTTCGTATCATGACAGCTGCATCCCTAAAATCAGCAGAACGACCAACTCTCGTTATCCCCAAACCAGGCAATAAGTTTTGGTGAGCTGCCTAAATCATACAGACCTATAAGTTAGACTTCGTCCTCAATACCATGGAGAGACTTATTGATGTTCATATGAGAGGTCGGTTAGAATTGTCTACCCCTGCACTCAAGACAGTTGCGTACAGGATAAGCAAAAGCACAGAAGGTGCCCTTCACTATTTTGTAAAGAAGATAGAAGGCACTTCTCGTTCCAATGAAGTTGTCCTGTGTGCCTTCCTCGACATTAAGGGCACTGGCTACGACTCTATCTCAAGGCAATCAGGAGCAGGAGTATCGAAGACTCGACCAATCATTCGACAAGGCCATGCTTGAAAGCTTGTGTCTGTGACTGCAGTAATGGGATATCCCAAAGGAGGTGGCTTTTTATATATATTTTATTATATATATTTTATATTATATTATATTTTATTATAACTAGTTATTAACAATCTTCCAGCCGATCTTCACAGATCAGGCTACATCGCCATTGATTTTGCGGATGAGTTGGCGATTTTTCTTAGTGGTAAACACTGCACCACTATCACTAGTGTCATGCAAGGTGCTTTACCACACGTTCTAGAATGGTGCAGCAGAGAAGGGCTATCCATGAATCCTTGCAAAACCGTTCTAGTGCCTTTCACGAAAAGAAGACTGGTCGATTTGGCACCTATTATCACCATCACCAAGTTAGATTATTCCAGTGAGGTTAAATATTTCGGTGTCATCCTTAATAAACGCCTAAACTGGAATTCTCATATCAAGTCCGCCATCAAACGCGCCACTAGGGCCTTGTAGGCCAGTAGACGCCTATACGGCAGAACTTGGGGTCTTAATCCTGAAATGGTATTTTGGATGAACACAATGAAGGTGAGACCTATTATCACGTACGCGGCCATCATTTGGTGGCCGAAAGTTCTTGAACAACGGTAACTAAGCTTCGGAAGCTACAAATAATTGTCTGTCTTGGTACGGGTGCCATGCGCATTAAAACCTGTTGTAGGCACCCCTCCAAAACTTCATCAGAAAGACGGCTGCTAAATGAGCTATTAAGGTGCAAACAGAATACGGTTACAAACCAGTTGACTGTGTGGGTCACTTGAAAATTCTTGGCTAAGTTCCTGAAAGAGACATGTTCTGCACAATCCCCGACATTAGGGTCAGGAAGCATTGCCCGGAAGGAAATTTGAGGTAGATATATTGGACCGGGTAACCTAGTGCAATGGTGTTCCTGGAATCTCTTGCCAGACACAACAGAGTTAAACTCGGTCATCAGGGAATCTGCAGATGAACTAACTAGGGCTGACTCGGAATCTGCGTTAATAGGACCTGAACCCTACTGTTGTGTCAACTGGGCTGCAACCACGGCACTGAATTGTTGGGAACACAAACTTCGTGTGGCCCACTGGGAAAACGTCCCGGGGCTGAGGCAATCGAAACAATTAATCAGGCTTTGTTCATACAAAGAAATACCTAATGTTAATAGGATTTAGAAAGCTGGTGAGATTTCTAACAGGTCATTTTGGCTTGCGATATCATCATATTTGGCTCTACAATCGGTGTCCGGTCCTGGCCTGGAGCCATCCGTCATGCCCAGCAATACTTTGGTTAAGGAGACGCATTTTTCATAAGGAAATATACACAGCGGAGTTGAGATACTAATTATATACTATCCTTCACTAGGGAGGTGGTAGGTACGTATCTTAGAGTAAAGACACCCTAAGATGCAATAGATCTTTTAGGTCTGCCATATGGGGTAGGGTATTTATAAAAAAACAAAACTGATCTTCGACGACCACGACGACAACGAAAACGGCTTAACGATTTAAGAACTTTCTTATGGGAAGTACCTTCACTGTTTAAAGCTCGCGCTGTCAATAAGTGAAGTTGAAAGAAAACCGATAAAGGATAGACATATCTTAAAAACCTGCATTTTAGAACCTGTCTTAGCTCCAACATAAACTGTACCAAATCGGAATAACTTTGTTTCTAGTTAGCGTGATGTGATGCAAAGGAATTCTTTGTAGCACATTCGCACACCATAAAGAAAGGTACCAAACAACAACACACCTTATCCCAGGACATCTTATTGCCCATGAAGAAGGATATAAACAGGACACTTTACTCGTCTTGAAATTTCTTAAGATACAGATACACACATACAATAATAATAATAAAAATCATAACAAACTTGAAAAGACTGCAGAAAAGCCGACAACGACGATCGTCACAATGCACAGAGCAACAACAGTCGAGTGCACATCAGGAAGCGACGATGTCGGCCACACCGGCCAACACTAAAAACAGAAAGTTAGCAGGAACGTCTGGAACGTCTTCTCCGCTGTTTGCTTTAATTTCGTCTTTATTTTGTCGACAAGTTGTGTGGAGATGTAGAACAAACACAATGGATGGGATGACGTGAAGTCACTTCGTCAATGAGAGGAGAATGGTGGGGGGGGCTTATGTCATCATACTAAAATGGAATCACTTTCGTCGTTGAACACTGGATTAATGTTGACTGGGTGCTGGGAGTCTATTTCATCACTTTGCGCTCGCACACACACACACACTCACAAACATTTGCACCGCTTTGATGACTTTCTTGTGTTTTCGGGTTATAGGACGTTTCGTATCTCCCTCCATCCTTTCCGCCACTTATTCGAATCATGTGAGTGAATCTCACATATTATGAAGTGTCTACAATGTGGTGAATAATCTTCCGAGTATGTTCGTGTTCTCCATCTTCTCTGCAAAGATTGCATGTTCGACATTTATCTCATCGTACCCAGTCACACTAGTCGTGTAGTAGGTAGTCGTCAGTGTACAATCTCATTTCGAACAATGATAATGACAGTCCTGATGTCATGGTGTCCTTGCTGTGTGTTCTTCTTGGAACGGACAGCTTTTCGTTTGCAGTATCTAACATTTTAATAGGGAATAAAAGTGATTTGAGTCTTAGTCGTGCAATGCTCTTGGATTTGTCTAGTAAATCCTTTTAGATGTGTGCGTTGTGTATTCGACGTCTGATTACAGAATAAGGAATAAGATTGAAAGACTTTCACCATTTCCTTTGTGGATTTAGTAAGAAATTTCTGTTTTTTATTCTTTCGAGAAGAGAAGAAAAAAAGAACACGGTAATGACGTCTTCCTAATTCTAATAAATTATGTCAAGGCAAAGAAAGCAACGGCTAATCCCTAAATTGGTTGGCGGAGAGACGAGACGAATCTTATCATTGGATTTGGAATTATATTAGCACTTAGTAAGGATTAGAATATGACATTTGTGGGCTTATGATATAAAAATGGAACAATTTCTGAACTGGCTGGGACAAACATTCTGGCAGAATGGCCATGTTGAGGATTCGAAATATGAAGTATGGTAAGAGTACTTTTATAGCCAATTTTTGTGGTAAACTTTAAAAACCCAGCACATGTTCAATGCTGAAGAATTTTTTTTAAATTAACGCAATCGTAGGCGTACTTGCACCCTTATATATAATGCTAGGCTTAGCACAGCTCGGTCGTTAAGGTATAGGAAGAAAAAAAGAGGAGATATCTGAGAGCTTGTGCTTTGAATGACTGCGGATTGAAGTTATAATGGAAAACAGAGCTTGGCAAAGCATTCCACATACGTCTTGTACGGTAGAAGAAAAAATCTTCAAACTTAACTGCACGTCCGAAGATGGGCTTTATGATGAGCATTTAGAGCGGAACGAGTATTGCGGTTGAAGTTATGAGGTGGTGGTATGTAATTCGGTATTTCTCTTGAGCACCGCTGATGCAAGATGCGATAAAAGAGTGACAAGCAGGAAACGTGCCTGCGGTGTTCAAGTGAATCTATTGATGTTTTCATTACTGATAAGCTTTAATGCTCGCTATTGTATACTATCTAGCTGATGCAAGGAAGTTTTCGGTAGACCAGACTAGATATGACAATTGTACTCAAGTTTCGGGCGGATAAACGCGAGCCAAATCAGAGGGCGTGAAAAGTTTCTTACATCGTGTTTGAAAATCTAAATAAGTCGCAGAATTTTCGGGTATGGTGAACATTTGGTAGCGTTCCAACGAAGCGTATCGTTAACGCACATACTAAGAATTGCGAGTTTTTTAGTTTTCTCGATTGACAATAACAGTGGATTTAATATTCGCTTGGACAACAGAAGCCAGCTTTGGGTTTTGGAAGCATTAAATTCTACGTTAATTTTTTCTCCCCAGTTTATAATCCGGTCAGTTCAGAATTTAATGTGCTTAATATAGACAGTTGCTTGAGTTTCACATGAGAAGTGAAGAAACGTTCCTCAAACTTATTTGAGAAGCTCAGAGTACTGTTGTCAAAAAAATAATGAATTAGATTAGAAGTAACAGATTAGATATCAATAATAAAAATGAGAAAGAGTATTGGGGACAAAACGGAGCCCTGGGGAACGCCAACATTTAAGCGATGCATTTCAGACTTGAAACCGTTTCAAACAACTTGGATTGAGCGGTCCAGAAGATAACTTCTAATCTATGGATTTCATTTGTAACAAAATATTTCATGAGCTGTTTCCGTGACCATGGAAACAATGGATGTAAGTGCTATTGGTCGGTACGAGGAAGGAGACGACGGCTCACCTTTTTTGGGTATAGGCTGGACAAAGGCTGTTCTTACAACTTATCAGGAAGAGGAGTCCAGAAGAGTAGGATAGATTGAGAAGCTTACGCAATGGTAATGCCAGCTTGGAAGAACACCTCTTCAGATCTAATGTGGAAATCTGACCTACCGTATTTGTGAGTGATGAGAACGTTAAAACTCTGGCAACTGAACGAGTACAAATGTAAATCTGTCCGATAGAGTGTTTACTACTCGAAGGTACAGGCGGAAACAATGCGCAACCTGGAAGCGTGGAGATATCTGAAAAATGCGCATCAAACATAGCTGACAGCTGGAATGTCATTAAAAATCAGTACTGGAATCGACAACGAGACTGTCTTTTGTTTCTTTTCAAAAATGACCATCTTCCTTCGGTTTGATGGTATAAAGCCTCTCATATCAATAAGAATAATGTTTTTATTAATTACCCCTCCATAAAATATTGACTCACATCAAGTATTGTTGGTTCTTCCAAAAATAACCAATAAGCCCAAGGGCCAACATAGTTAGGTAGTCGGTAGTTATGGGATAAATATCTGTATCTATGTTGTATAGTACACAAAGCCAGCAAGAACAACAAAATAGCAAAAACGGGAACAAGTAAGAGAAAGAGAATCAGAATGAGAATGAGAATGAAACTGATAATAAGAATGAGTATAAAACTAAGAATATGATTGAGAATGAGAATCAGAATGAGAATGAGATGAAACTGAGAATAAAAATGCAACTAAGAATAAGATTGAGAATGAGAATGAGAATGAGAATGTGAATGAGAATGAGAATGCGAATGAGAATAAGAATGAAACTGAGAATAAGAATGAAACTGAGAATGAGAACGAAAATGAAACTGAGAGTTAGAATGAAACTAAGAATAAGATTGAGAATGAGGATGAGAATAAAATTGAAACCGAGAATAAGAATGAAACTAAGATAAGATTGAGAATGAGAATGAAACTAAGAATAAGATTGAGAATGAGGATGAGAATGAAACTGAAACCGAGAATAAGAATGAGAATTAATAAGAATGAAAGATTGAGAATGAGAATGAAACTAAGAATAAGATTGAGAATGAGAATGAGATTGTGAATGAAACTGAGAATAAGAATGAAACTAAGAATGAGAACGAAAATGAAACTGAGAGTTAGAATGAAACTAAGAATAAGATTGAGAATGAGGATGAGAATGAAACTGAAACCGAGAATAAGAATGAAACTAAGATAAGATTGAGAATGAGAATGAAACTAAGAATAAGATTGAGAATGAGGATGAGAATGAAACTGAAACCGAGAATAAGAATGAGAATTAATAAGAATGAAACTAAGATAAGATTGAGAATGAGAATGAAACTAAGATTAAGATTGCTCTTCAAATCCAGGAACTTAACCATAACATCCAAGCTGCTGATATATAAGACAATGGTCATACCAGTACTTACATATGGATCCGAGACTTGGGTGCTTAGCAAAAAGCATTCTGACCTTTTAGCCGCGTTCGAGAGAAAAGTCTTACGGAGAATTGTTGGCCCCGTCTGTGAGGAAGGACGATTCCGGAGATTCTATAATGATGAGATCTACGAGCGTTGCCGCGATGTCGACATTGTGAAGAGTCGGTAGGCTCCGGTGGGCAGGACACCTAGCTCGCATAAGGATCCTGCTCGGTAAGTCCTTTGCGGTAGGATTTATGGAACACGACAGCGCGGCCGGCCAAGCATACGCTGGAAGGATGGCGTAGACCAGGACGCCCCGAATTTAGGGATGCCTAACTAGATAACATCGGCTCGAAACGGGGACCGGTGGAGAGACTTTTTGTGGGAGGCCAGGACCGGACCCCGGCTTTAGAACCAAATATCATAATGAACAATCCTCGGTGGCAATTTCAAAGGCGAAGACGTTCTTATTCCACGCATTCCGATGATTTCCAACGATTTACCATTCGAATTCAAGCGGCTCCAGTTCCCGTTGCGTCTTTTCTTTGCTATAACCATCAATAGGGCACAAGGCCAATCGTTGACTATTGCAGGCACAACGAAAAATTTGTACGTTTTTACTCCAAATACTATCTATCAATCTATCTACTGGCCTTAAGATGCATTAATAAAAGAAATATAATTTTCCATTTACCTTAAACACATGTGTTTATTTTTCTTGGACCTAGTTAGGCACTTTACCTATAGATATCTCCTAAAACTTTTTCACATGACCGCCCCCATACATCCACCAGAAGTCACCTGGCACCTGCTGCATTCTGACATAAAACAACTATGTAGTAGAGAACGAACTTATTTTGGAAGAACTATTTTTGTGGGCGCCGTGGCTCAGTGGAAATGCGCACTGCTACTGAGCAGGAGGTTCCTGGTTCGAAGCCCAGTAATACCAAAAGTATTTTTCACAGTGTCCCACCTTTCGCGAATGTGTAACAAACGTTCCGACAGTAATAACTGGTCAAGGAAAGCTTCTCAATTCGCCGTTCGGATCCGGCCTTAAATTGTAAGTCCCTCCATTTGTGTCCAAAAATATACATGCGCAACACAAATGGTTGCGAGAAGAGCTAGGCCTTGGACCGCAATGGTCTGTCGCGCCGAATATTTTCACTCTCAGGTTAATGTTTTTCCTACTTCTGCACTGCTGCACTTAAAATTCCTTAAAAAGAATGCTTTCCGCCTTTGTCATATCATACCTTGTTATTATTGCATTCGAAACTCGTGCCAATTCGGACAATAAATACCATGGCAGAGTAAGAGGAGTTCGGCTGTCCTATAAATGATCCTTTTCCAAAGTTTTCTTGACTATCTATAGCAGAATGGATACTTCTTCTTTAAAAAGAAAACAAAACTTGATTCACGAGTCCTTCCTCTTATTAAACAACGGCAATTTGACCACCAGACAGTCGGTCTCCTGTTGCAATTCATATTTGCTGCTGGCTTTTAGGTATATCCACATGGTGTTGCTGCTACTGAATTGAATTTTGGCCTCGCACACTGCCAGATACTTGTATATCGTAAATTATTTTTACTGCAGTTGTTAGCAATTCTACTTTTGTCATTACAATGCTCCTCGAAGGAAGCCAAGTTTTCCAGCATAAGCGGCGATGGCGAGGGTTGTGCTGGTGGTTTAAGAACAAATTGCCGCACACACCGCATTGCATTTACGAGAGTATTGTGGTCACAAGAAGATAATATTGACTATGAACGGAGCAACTGATGTGAAAGCTTTAAGTTGGTGCTAGGATTTAAAAGGGCTTACAATAGGACTTCTAAGAAGTCAAACAAACACAAACACATCTAAACACAAGTGAAAGAGAAAACAAAAATAAAACAAAGACTTCACTTTTCAATTTTGTTTTGTGTTTTTGTAGAATTGGAATTATCAAAAAATTTATGAGCATACCGCCAGGGTAGAAAACTTTTGGGAAGGAATTTTTCAATGGTACATTGAGTCTTCCCACTTAAAGCAAACATCAAATACAGGACTTCGGATATTATCCTTCCTTTGCTAGAGACGATTCTAAAGAGTCTTGTCTTGATCTGGACCACATTTCAGATTTATGATCGCACCTTAATCCAAAAGATCTCAGATCAATCAATCACTTTATCATCGTTCCTCCTAAAGACACTGGAAAGACTGATAGACATCAACATACGTAATAGCATTGACAAGAGACTTCTGTCCACAGATCAACATGCGTATTGCAAGGGTTAATCTTTGGAAACAGCTCTACATACGCTGGTACGTCTATTGCATATTCCCTACACTACAAGTAGTACACTATGGTAGCTTTCCTAGACATTGAAGGCGCTTGTAATAACGTCAACACATTTGCGATCACAGAAGCACTGACGACTCACTTGGTGAACTGATTAACCTTCTACTCACAAGTCGGATTTTTAACTCAAAACTAGGTGTGTCGTCTGCCAAAAGATCTGTCTATAGAGAAACCCAGCAAGGTGCAGTCCTGTCCCCCTTCTATGGAACTTAGTGGTGAATGAGCTGATTGTATACCTGAGAAGGGAGGGCTACCGAGTGATCGCTTATGCGGATGACGTTGCCATTGGAAATTACCCTAACACCTTAAAAGAACTCCTGCAAAATGCTCTCACCAAGCTAAAAAAATGGGCAGATCACTGCGGATTAGGAGTAAGCCCACACAAAACTGAACTTGAACAGAATTCCATATACTACACCAAACTCCATTTCAACAGAAACTTCCAGTTCACCTTCCCCTTCACATCATTCTGGGAAGAAGACGCTTACCTGGAAGATGAACACATTCATTTTTACACAGACGGGTCAAAAACTGATGACGAAGTTGGTGGAGGTGTTTTCTCAAAAAAGCTAATTCTTAGCATCTCTTTCCGTCCGTTCCTAATCACTGTAGTGTTTTCCAGGCTGACGAACTCGCCAAACAAGGAACTACACTACTTATCTTACCAAAATATGGTTCTCTAGGCATACCAATCGCTACATGCAATCTCATGTTTAAGCGGGATGCTAATGACAAAACTAATCGTAGATGGTCAAACGGTACAACTTGCACGGCTACAAAGCAGATATGGCCCAAGCTGGATCGGAAACGCTCCAAGTGTTTGATTTCTCAAAAAAAAAATCACACATCGGTGCTTTTGGAGGTGTCATTACAGGACACTGTCTGGTAGGAAAGCATGCAGCAAGACTCGGAGTCTTCTCGAATGACTTCTGCAGAAGCTGCATGAATGATGAGGAGGAGGAGACCATTATCCATCTTCTCTGTACTTGTTCTTGTATGGGAGCTTTTTCTACAGCGACAATAATGATCTTATCAAGACTGATATCAGCAGTCTCCTTCGATTCATACGAAGCTCTAAGTGGTTCAACGAGTAGGTGAAGGGAAACTTTCCTGATCCGTGTGGTCTAAGTGTGTCGGTTTCACTGACAGCCACTTTAACGTAACCTAACCTTGTGGAGCCAAATCATAAAATACTACTCTGGCACTTCAAAAATGCTAACTGGGAGCTTCCCAATTAATTTTATAGCTCATTTGATTGGTCAACCTGCTTTTCCAACAGTAATGCTGATGAAGCATCTCGACTTATCACATCAACCATTTGCTAGGAATGAAAAATTTCATTCCTTCCTCCTTTAAGAAAAGCAATATTCGTAAGAATAATGGGTTTAATGAAAATTGCAAGTCAGCAGTCCCTACTAAGACAGCAGTCCATTTGGACTACATTTATTGCACTTCCGAAGAAAACCTTGTTAAGTTTAGAATAGCCAGAAACAGAGCAAACGCCATTATAATCAGGTCCAAAATAATAAATGACCAAAAGATTCGGAATAGCATGCGGAAAATTCTAGATTCTGATTCAAACATTAAAAGCTTTTGGTCATGTGCAGCAATGGTTAAAAGAATTTTTACAGAAAATTCATGTTCTGTTCTGTTCTTTATTCTATATTGGTATCCTTTATAAAACAGGTATTGAGAAAGCCAATCTCTTAGCTTCGCATTTTGCTTGTGCGTCTACCTTTCCATTATCTAACCAAAGTCCACCAATTCTTCCAAATGTGGGCCCAGGAATGTCTAAAATCTATTTCCGGTCACGGGTTGTTTCTTAAAGAACTTGACCTTAATAAAGCATCGGGACCCGATGGTATTCCGCCATTATTACTGGAAAGATGTCATAATACTTTGGCGAAACTCCTGAACAAATTGTTTCATCTCTAAATGAAGAACGGTATATCTTCAGCTTCAGGTGGAATCAATGCTGGCGTCCCTCAAGGGTCATCCCTGTCGTCTATGCTCTTCTTCTCGTCTACAACCTGTGATATCCATTAATTTGCTGATGATACAACGTTATCGGCTTCCATTGAGTTTGTAAGTCCATAAAACAACCCATAACAATTAAAATTTTTCGTGCAAATTCTCCAAAATTTGAAGAAATTTTTTTTACAAAATTTGGGGTCAGGGGGCCCGGTCACTTCCAAATTTTTACAAAAAGTGTTGCCCATCGGAGATACACATGTATATAAAATTTGAAGAAAATTGGGTAAATTTTGTAAAATATTTGTATGGAAGCCGAACCCCGAACCCGAGGTCCGAGGGTCTCAAAAAAGAAAGTGTTGTCATCGGAGATTTATGCATGTGTGCAAAGATTCAATGAAATCGGAATTCGATGTGGAATCAATTGGTCTACTCCGTGTTTCCCGAAACGTTTAATTTATAGGCCTTCAGACGTCAACAAGTTCCTAAAGGACTGAATTTTTGAAGGCTGAATTACGTTTTGTATTTTATGTTATATTTTCTTAGTCAGAGGTTTTTGTAGTATCCCCTGACCATGATCCATTGATTAAAGCATTTGGACTCGCGTCGTTTTATATTCGTGTTCGTTTTTCCCTATTGCTCTTTCAATGAATGAATGAAAACCTAATCTGAAATTAATAGCGCTTTCGATTTGCTGAGTAAAGTGAAGCGTTTACGTCGAGAACGCTGTCGAAATGGGACACCACACCTTCACTGTACCCAGCAAATCTAAAGCGCTGTAAATTTATTGGAAATTTGTAAATTGCACAAAAGTATTTTCTGTTTCCTTTTCTGTTCTGAAGGCAGAATTATACTCGCCACACAAAATTCCCACTAATAATTTTCCAATCCATTAACCAAAACCACCGCAAATGGCTTCTACATAAGATTGCCTTGAAATAGTAGAGTAGAGAAATAAAAGCAGATCTAAGAACACCGCAGAAAATAAAAATACAATTCCTCCGCCCGCTCAAGACGGCGCACAATATCTTACCCATCAAGGACACAAAATGACATTGGGAGTTTTTCAATGGAGATCTTTCTGTGCCTAATGGCGCTAAATGAACCGTTGATTACTATTGCGCGCTTCAAGAGCACAGCGAAAGTGATTTCTGGAAACATTCGTATCTGCTCGTAAAGCTACTCTCTATCTTTCCTCACCATTAATGTAATGAGGAAGCGAAAAATGCCAAATGGCCTGACTGTTTCCCCAATAAATGCCTCAAACGGACAAATAATACACGAAACACGAGAAGAAGATATGAGAGAATTGCTTAACGATTATGGTGGTTGATGGTGGATGATGTGGTACGCAGGCTACCACGACGTCCGCCTTTACAATCGCGTACATTAAATCCTGCCTTTAGTGACTCCCAGAATCACAAATAGCAAATTGACTGCTGTAAAAGATATTTTGGCTCACAGCGCAATTTCTATTCTATAGAATTTATAATTTCTTCTTCAAGTTTTGGATCCATCGCAGCAAATGTTTTTAGCTGATAAGCAGATCGAATTTTGTATGTAAGACGACAGAAGATACATTTACACAACTATTATGGTTAGCGAGTCGAACGTTCGATCCTCTTAGCTCATGCGAGCTAGGTGTCCTGCCCACCGGAGCCTACCGAGCTTTATTTCTTCGCGGATCTCATCAGTATAGAGTCTTTGGAATCGTCCTTTCGCACATATAGGGCCAACAATTCTCCGTAAGACTTTTCTCTCGAACGCACCATTGTCCCAATGGCCATTGTCTTATATACCAGCAGCTTGGATGTTATGTTTAATTTCCTGGATTTGAAGAGTCTTTGTTGGCTTCAAGCAACCGTGCGCGTATTTCTGGTTCCATGCACTTATACCAACCCTTCCGATATGTGCGTTACTAAAGCCTTAGTGCCATCTCTAATTGCTAGGATCTCCGCGTGGAAAATACTAGCTGAATCGAATAGCTTGTATGACTTTGCGAGATTTAGATCATCACAGAAGATACCTGAACCGACTCAATCCTTCAGCTTGGATCCGTCAATGAATATTTTTGCGTCAAATTGCCACCTTACTGCCCCACTACTCCACTACTACAACTTTTCCTGGTTGGAATCTCATTGCCGAGTGAGGAGTTGTAGCTAAATGTGAGGATGCAGTAGTCAGTAGATGATGGTACTATCTGCAGTATATTACAGTACACTTATGGCTTAGTAGCAAAACCATCTTAGTCGTACCGCACTGCACGTTGCAACATACTTGATAAATATGTGAGGAGGTAGTAGGTGTAAGATAGTGTTAAGGGCCTCGGTCGGACATGACCGTAATGCTCCTATGATGCCAACTGCTGCTGATCGCTGTAATCTAATAAGCTTGGTGGTTTTGTACTTCTTGCTTATCTTGCTGGCCATCAGACTCTCGATCTTTATGTAAGATTTGGTTACACAACAGTACCATTTCCTGTCGATGATGACTGCACGCATGCTTTCTTAGCCTTGTTCTCTATGTTACCATTCCAGATTAGCTTCCTATACAAGATAACTCCGATACATCTTAGACATCTCTTCTTTTCTCCTCCTTTTCCTTTACGCTCAATCTGTGCCAAGCATATAGCCGAGCATTATAAGGGTGCGAACCCCTGTAGTATTTATAAACTGATGTGGCCAAACCTCATTACACCTGTCCTTATTAAAGAATTGCGGACAGTTTACTAACAACAATGTCCGACGCATTTCGTCCTACAGAGCAAACCTATAAATGCACCTAATAGAGAAGTTAAATTGCTTAGGTAGCAGAAAATATTCCTTGGTTACGCACTGAAATGTCCTCTAGGGACACATTTCGGTGTCAAAACCCTTCAATTTTCTACCACCCTTTCTTTCGTCCAAACACAAACTATTCAAACTTCAGCATAAGAGACTCACACCGAAAATTATTTCATTTATTTTAGGAAATTTTCCCTCAACTACCCACAAGAAGAAAGGCGCATTTTTGTGTCCTTTCAAGTATTGGAACATTACATATTCATCAAACGCGCTCACGTTGAAATATTTTCATGGCCATCCACAAAATCCTTAAATAATAGCTGGGGTTCAAGATCGTAAATTAATTATTGCGTATGCGGTAATGAGAAAATGTATTTTCTGCTGCTCCTGTTGCCGGGTGGCCTTTGCACATCCATCAGGAGGTACGAGGTACGTACGGAAGATGTCCTTAATTTTGTGCCTTGGGGTTTGGGTTTTCTTTGATATTTGCCTACCCATTTACAAGCACTTATTACACCATTTTCCTCTATTGTATATGACACAGATGACACAGAGATCTGCGCTGACATACATAGATACATAATGTATCTACACATCATGCGCCCCACAATTAGTGTTGAAAAGAAAATTTTCCAATGTCAACGAGAGAAGAGGATTGGGTTTTTTGGGGTATTGGGCTGGAAATATTTCATTAAAACATATTTCCATGTATTATGTCGTCGTCGTAATGACGAAGAAGATAATGTATCCTGTCCGTTGTGTGTGAGTACAAACATTACCCCATGTGCATGTGACTGTTGTGAATTATAATGGCGGGTGGACGAAAATATTCCTCTCAAACTCATTCAATTTTAATTATTCATGAAAGGCGCGTCAGATCTTTTAGAATATGCTGCTGTATGTTAGGTGAATTAAAAAAAAAGGCTAAAGGACCTTTCATGAGTTGCTCCAGATTTTGGCGGATTTTTATAGCAGCAAAATTAGGAGGAAGGCGATTTGGTTTTTCCACAACAGTACTTTTCAGTTAAGCAATTTTTTTATATAAATAAAAGGCTTAAGGACCTTCCATATATATTTTATATTCCATGATAAAAAAAACATCCATTGGTATAACTCCATTATGAATATAAAAAATATCCGCATATGACAGAATATGACAGGACCGCTCAAACTCAACTTATAGGTTGCATTGTCCAGCTGGATCAATTTGAGATGAGTGCATGGTTACCTAGGCATTGAAAACAAAAAATGCATTAACGACACCCATTTGATTATAAAGACAAATAAAGAACAACCGACCCTTTTTTTTACCAAACAACGACACATAAAAGGATTTGATATGAAAATTAAAATGATTGGATGTACGGGTTTTGCGCCTTTTTGTGTTGCCATTCAACTTTTGAATATTTAAGCATCGTTGCTAGAAAGGACTCTCTTGTCCTACTTGCCTTCATGCAAATGGCAAGTGATTCAGATATTGGTGGAGTGGAATATGCAACAGAAAAAAAGTCATATTTTATAAAAATTTGCAATAATTCAAAAAAGACAAAATAATTCGTAGAGCGACATTAATCTGATCTGAATTTTCAATATTGCGAATTGCACTCTTAATTATTAATAACTAGCTGGCCCGACAGACGTTGTCCTGTCTGACTTTCAATAAATTTGTTTGTGATCGTTTTGTGAATTTGTGAAAAGCTATTTGAATGGTCAAATTAAAGTCAAAATAAGACTTTTGTGAGTGCCTAAGTCCAAAATAGCATTTTTTATATTCCACTTATGACGCGTGATCTTCTACTCACAAGTAGGATCATAAATTCAAAACTTGGTTTAGATTTGTCAGCAGAGGCAGCCCGCAAGGAGGTGTCCTGTCACCACTTCTTTGGAACCTGTTCGCCTGAGGGGGGAGGGATGCGGAGTGATCGCCTATGCGGACGACGTTGCCATAGCCGTCTCAGGAAAGCACCCACACACCTTGAACGAACTTCTGCAGAATGCTCTTAATAAGCTAATAAGCTGGGCAGATCATTGTGGTCTATGGGTAAACCCCCAAAAAACCGAACATGTCCTCTTTATGAGGAAGTACAAAATCCCACTTGTCAATCTCCGTCCATTAAGGGCACAAGCTTGACTTTCTCCGATAAGGCCAAATATCTTGGTCTTATTCTCGATAGGAAGCTGAGCTGGAAACCCAACATAAAAGAAAGAGTCCGAAAAGCCACAGTGGCACTCTTCTCAAGCAAAAAAGCCATAGGAAGTAAATGGGGTCTTCAACCGCATATCACTCATTGGCTGTACACATCAGTAGTCAGACCTATTCTGCTATACGGTGTGGCTATTTGGTGGACTGCATTAGTTAAAGCGATCAATCGCGACAAACTAAGCAGAGTCCAAAGATCAGCTTTTCTTTGTATGAGCGGAGCGCTTCGTACAACTCCCTCTGCTGTACTGGACATTCTGCTCAACCTTGCTTCACTCGATATCTTCGGCAGACAACTGGCTGCAAGCGCGGCTACTCGCCTCACAGCAATCTCTCAGTGGACCGTGAATGATTTCGGCCACTCGTCTATCCTGAATCCAGTCAGAACTCCACTTGTCAACTTAGACTATGCCATTCCGCAGCGGCACTTCAACAAAAACTTCCAGGTTACCATCCCCTCCAGGTCTTCTTGGTAGGAAGGTATCTACTTGGAAAATGAAGGAATTCATTTCTAAACAGACGGGTCGAAAACTGATGAAGGGGTTGGCGGAGGTGTCTTTTCAAAAAGATTAAATCTAAGTCTCTCTTTCCGTCTTCCTGATCACTGTAGTGTTTTCCAGGCGGAAATCATGGCTATTAAGGAAGTCTTATCTTGGCTGAAGAGTAATGTCATATCTGTTAAGGATATACACATTTTCTCGGATAGCCAGGCTGCGCTAAAGTCCATGGAATCAGTCTCCACTAATTCAATTCTGGCCCGGAATTGCCGATCGTTTCTTGCGGAGATGGCGGAGCAATTCAACATTCACCTGTGCTGGGTGCCGGGGCACAGAGACATTCCTTGTAATTGTATGGCTGATGAACTCGCCAAACATGGAACCACACTACCCCTATTGCCTGAATAGGGTTCACTAGGCATGCCGATCGCTACGTGCAAACTCATGTTTAAACGAGATGCTATAATAAAAACTAATTATAGATGGTCTTGCATAGCAGATCTGGCACAAGCTAGATCCGAAACGCTCCAAATGTTTGATCTCTCAAAACAGACTGCACATTAGTGCTATTATAGGTGTCATAATTGGACACTGTCTCACATGCAAGCATGCAGAAAGACTAGGAGTCTTTTCCAACGATTTCTGCAGAAGCTGCATGGATGAGGAAGAAACCACTCTCCATCTACTTTGTACGTGCCCAGCCCTCTTGAATAGGCGGAAGCTCCATCTCATCTGGGAGCGTTCTTTTTCAATGATCTTACCGATCTAAACCAAATTGGCATTAATAGTCTATTGCGCTTCATACGAAGCTCCAACTGGTTCAACGAGTAGGCGTGGGATTGTCTAGATCCTTGTGGTCTAAGTGCGTCGGTCTTGACTGACGGCCACTTCAACCTAACCTTACATATGACGCTTGTCACGTATTGCGTGTTTTTTTTTGAGGTTTTTAACCACCTTTCGCCACTACCAAGAGGGCTGAAATTTTGTTAGCGGCTCAATGTCAGGGTCAAATTTTGACGCTTCGCTTTTAACGAGGGTCGCGTGTGCGCGTGGAAAAAAGAAAATACTTTGAAATAGCGCCCCAACCTCAAAAACAGATATTTTGGCGATTATTAGCAAATAATAAAGGATTGTGTGACGTGTTTCGATGTATACCTACATAAAAGTTTGTACCCGAAAAACGAAGATTTTTTTTACATTTACTTGTTATAAGTGAAACAACTTTATTGGCGCGTTGAGGAGTAAATTAAGTACGGTATCAAAAATTAATTTGAGTTTGAGATTTTGAGTCACATTATTGGTCACTTAATTGGGTTACATTTTTAAATTTTGGGAACTAAGTCATTGCTAACCGATTTGTATGAAATTCGGTATGGTCTCTTTAGGGTCCTCTGGAGGGTCTTTTGGGGTTCTTTTAAGTTTCCTTTGGGGGTCTGTTGAGGGTTTTTTTTTTTGGGTAGTATTGTCTTAAGCTTTCCCGTACATTTACTTAGATGTGCTGAAAGGATTCCATCTGTTCCTGCTGCATTGTAGGTTTGACTTTTTTTTGTGCCCATCCTACCCTTTCATAGGTTATTTTTTTATATAGGATTTGTTGTTTTTTTCATTCTTATGAACGATTCGTTTGTGTCTTTTGTTGTATTTTCTTTTTTGCATCCAGTAACTAAGTCATTTCTCAACCGAACTGTATGAAATTCGGTATGGTCTTCCGGGGAGTCTTTTGGGGGTCTTTTGCGGGTGTTTTGATGGTCTTTTGATGGTCTTTTGATGTTATTTTAAAGGTCCTTTGGGGGTATTTGAGGGTCTTTTGGGGATATTTTTGGGGTCTTTTGGGGGTCTTTTGGGATTTTTTTGAGGGTCTTTTGAGGGTTTTTTGACCGTTTTTAAGCGTCTTTTTAGGGTCTCTTTTGAGTAGTATGTAGGTATTTTTGGGGGTCTTTTGGGGAGTCTTTTGAGTGCACTTTAGAGGCCTTTCGCCGTCTTTTGGGGAGTCTTCTGAGTGTAATTTGGGGGCCTTTTGAGGGTCTTTTGGGAAGTCTTTTGAGGATCTTTTGAAGGGTTTTTAGTGATCCTTTGAGGGTCTTTTGATGATGTTTTGGTAGGTCTTTTATGATTCTTTTGAGGTTTTCATGGTGGCCTTTTTGGAGTATTTGTTACGATCTTACGCGTCTTTTGAGGGTCTTCAAATTCGCGGGACCAATGTTGGATCTTCTACTCGCAGACGTGGCCACCATGTAATTTGTTTCGTTCTCATTTATGTGCAGCCCCAGATTTCGTGCCGTCCGCTCGATCTGGGTGAAAGCTTCCTGTACAGATATTTGGTTTCTACCAACGATGTCGATATCGTCAGTGTAAGCCAGTATCTGAATTAACCTATAGAGGATTGTTCCTCTTGACGTTACGCCAAACCACAACGATCTACCTATCTACTTAGCTTCTTAGGAGCATTCTGTTAGAGTTCCTTTAAGGTATTTCGATGCTTTCCTGAGACGGCAATACCAACGTTATCCGCATAAGCAACCACTCTACAGCCCTCCTTTTTCAGGAAAATCAGCAGCTCAATCACCACTAATTTTTAAAAACTTTTATTTAAATTGACCCCTTTTCTAAACCTTCCACATGACCTAGATATTTCTACTACAATTCAATACAATGCTTATTCTAATATAGGAGTATATTCAATACCGATTTACATTTTCGCAACAATACTTTTAAATTTATATACATGAGATGGAAATTTACATTAATAATAAATTTATAGATATTTTGTTTAAATTAAGTTTAGTTAAGATTATAGTGCATTGCTAGTGACTCGCTGCTTTTACTTAGCTTATTTATCAAACCTCGTAGATTTATCGCCACCAACTCCTTTCGAACCCAATTTATTTTACCTAAATCCATTTTACATAAATCTTTAGTACCAATTCTTCCAAACTAGTCTAGTTAACCTTGCAGAAGGAGATCAATTACTTGGAATTTCCTATTCCTTTAACGAAATCCACATATTTCAAGTAAGTATCCTTTGCATTCGCTCTGTGCTAATCCAATCTAACAGGAGCCATCACCGAAATGACGAGTTAATTAGTGTCGAAAAATTCCAAAATTGCGATTTGTCTAAATTTCCATCGTTGAAAAGTTACCAGCACGCTTTTCCCATCGTCCTTTTCCACACGGCAAGAAACAGATTTAAATCCCAATTTAACCTAAATTTTCGCAGCCTACATTTCACTCAGAGTCAAGTCACAACAGAAGGCTTGCTCTGTATGTTATGTATAGCTATAGAAGGATAAATAAAACTCGTAAAGGATAAGGCAAAGGCACACATCCGTGTATCAATGGCAAATACCATTCTAAGCTTGATGGGCAACTTTCTCAAGCATCCCAGCAGTAGCATCGTGGGGGGGGGGGGGGAGGAGTATAAAATATCTGCTCATGTTATCTAATATGACATGATTTGAAATTTGTCGGTCTTCTGGAGGTTATGGTTGGTTACTTGCTCCTGGATGAATGATAGATAAAATGGGGTTCTCATCTAATGAAACTGATGTTTTATCCCACTTCCAACCAACAGGCAGCAAGCAGCACGAAGCTTTTTTGTCCTGTTTTCCTCTTCGTTTCATTTTCGCTTCAGAAGCATTATGATTATCATTCAACCATGGGCAACAGTTCCAACGCCGTATATATAGAAGACAAAAAAACCACTTTAAGGTTTTTCAACATCGCCTTGGTAGAGCTTGTCCAAGTAATTTTTGGGTCATAGCTTCTGCCCATGTAGACAAAACAATTTAAACTCTGAAGATTTTCATGGGTAACAACAGCTCCCACACTCAGCCACACACTGATGGTCTTCTGTTACACTTTTTCAAGGATGTTTGTCAATATGCCAACAGCATACAGTATCTCATTGTTCACTGCTCCCAGCGTGTCCATTTGGTTTCGACTGTGGAATGGAAAAATTGGAAAATTGTTATTGCGGCAACAACTTAACGAGGAATCCCACTGAATCCTTTCTTCTTTAGGTTTGTAGATGAATTTTTTTTCCAGTAATCTGACATTGAATTTTCTGGTTTGAAAGCCGTTGCCAAAATCGATACGGTGGTTATTTATTGTGAAGATATTTTATGAAGTAAATCACATCGAGCGGAAGAGGTTAGGTTTATAAAATATGTAATTCGCTTTAAGAAAGGTTGATATTGAGTATACTATAAGAGTGGTATTCTCTAACTGAGACCTTTTCGCGCATCGTTAGTTTTTGATTTGGCACAAAATTTATTGGATTTCATTGAAACTCTACTTCTTAAAATTTGCATTAACTGAATCCCTTCTGGTATCTCAATAAGATGGAAAAAAAACGAACAACAATTTATTGCAAATTTTTGCATAACCAGTTGGTTACTAATTTCAGGAAATTCATATCGATGTTAATTGCTTCGATACTTCTTAGTTAACATGTTGCAAAGCAGATATTGTAAATGCTGCAATGCAAATGTTGCAAAAG
Source organism: Nephrocerus scutellatus (assembly GCA_947095585.1). NCBI lineage: Eukaryota > Metazoa > Arthropoda > Insecta > Diptera > Pipunculidae > Nephrocerus > Nephrocerus scutellatus. The sequence continues at coordinate 114,687,481 of OX352763.1, forward strand.
ACTTTTGCCGGTTGTTTATAAATCACTGTGTTCCAATAAAAACTGCGATTATTCGAAATAAAAGCTTTCCTTGGTATACACTAATATCCCGAAGTTACGCAATAGATAGGTCTGACAAAAATCGCGTAATTCGGTGTATAACAAAAAAAATATTTTTTTATATGGCGCGTGTCGCATGTTGCGTGTGGCGTGTGGCGTGTGGCGTGTGGCGTGTGTGATGCGTTGAACTTTTTTTTTCGACTTGTTTTTAGGTTATTTTTAACCAACTTTAACCAACGACCAAGACAGCTGAAATTTTGTGAATATAATTTTTTTTATTCCGAGTATGACGCGTGTCACATTTCGCGTGTGGCACGTCTGATGGTTTGATATCGCGTCATTTTCTCGTTTTTTTTAGGTCTTTCGCACGACCTAGAGGGCTGAAGTTTTGTGATCGGCTGAATGTCAGGGCCCCCTTTTGACATCCCGCTTTTGATGCGTGTGTGGCGTGTGAAGCGTGGAAAAATCAAAATTCTTTAAAGAGCCCCGACCTTAAAAACAGATATTTCAGCGATTGTTACCAAATAATAAACGACTGTGCTGCGTGTTTCGATGTATATATAAAATGTTATACCAGAAAAACGAAGTTTTTTTACATTTACTTGTTTTTTTTTTAAGGAAAATGGATGAAAAACCATTTATTCTTTATTTGTTTTGTTGTTAATACTTTAAACTACTTAACTAAAGTTAAAACTAGGTAACAAAACAAAAAAATACAAAACAAAATTAAACCCCTAATATAGCGTTTGCAGCCCCCAGTACAAATGGCCCCACAGATCTGTTACTAGATTTCCTAAAACGGTGCAGGTGCAGGATGTACTTCGATCCCTCAGACCTGGCTACTAGTTACAAGGCTGTATGGTCCAAAGACCACATTGCATCTTTTGGACAGAATTCAGAACCGAATTCGAAGAAATGTTTCCTACTTGTCACTGTTTTATCGGTTTTTCCATAATGAAATGAACACCCAAATATCACAAGACATTCTTCGTTGGGACCTGAACACCATATGCACCAATGATACGAAGGATTCTTCCAATTATGTCGCAGATCGTAATTTGCTCGCCTAAGAGGGGAGCGAAACAATGTAACTTCGCACTTTGCACAGCTAATCTTAAGCTTCTATGTTTCGTAGTATGTCCGAAATTCATCGAATTTGCTTTGGAGCTCTCTCTGAATCTCTTAAATTTTTGGGCCGTGTGGCAGCCATTAGCTATGGACGCATCCTTTCCTTTAAGTATTTCAGAAATATATATGTTGAATAGAATTGGTGCCGCTACTGTACCATGTGGCAGACCGTTAGGGATATTGAATATTTTAACTGTCGTATTTTCTTTATCTGTTACCACAATAACGCCATATATATATAAATATATATCGGGTGTTTCAACAGGTGCGCTTCAACTTTTCTCCGATAGGGACGGTGAACGACGCCATATTTTTTATTGTTCTTTTGTCATTTGGAAACTTCATTAGTATACATTTCATCATGGAACGCTACACATGTGAACAGCGATTGCAAATCGTCCAAATTTTTTATCAAAATAATCGTTCTGTTGCCGCTACTTTAAGAGCATTACGGCCATTTTACGGTCCATTTACCAAGCCAGCCCGTTCGACAATCGACCGTATAGTAAAGATCTTGGCCTACATCCGTATAAGATCAAGCTGACACAACAACTAAAGCCGTTTGACCATTTGAAGCAACGCCGATTCGTGAATTGGGCTCAAGAGCAAATCGAAAATGATGCAGATTTTCACCGAAAAATCATCTTCAGCGATGAGGCTCACTTCGTAAAACGTGCACGCGGTGGTCATGCAAAAGAAATCGAGTTTCATACTTAAATGTATCATATGTATATGTTCAAATTCGTTAATAAAAAAAAAAGTTAGTTCAAAAGTCGAACAGTTTGTGTTTTATTCAAAAAAAAGTTGAAGAGCTCTTATTGAAAAACCCTATATATATATATATATATATATATATATATCATAATGTCATTGATATAATTATTTTGATTAAATTATGTGATAATTTTATAAGTAAGCGCGTCTTTCCAAACGAAGTCTAATGCTTTTTCGATATCCACTAGGCAGGCGGCCGTATTCCTCTTATCATTCAGATGCCAGTTGACATCTGAAATTAATTTGCCGCATGTTTGGAATGTTATCTAAGCCTGTCAAGGGTTTATTGTGTTGAGTTTCCTGAAAATTACGGTCAGTTCAGTGAGAGTCGTAAAGTATTTATTAGTCCGTTCTTCAGTAGTTATAACGCAATCTACGTTGGAGTCTATGTCTTCTTAAATTTGTAAGCCTAATTCGTCATGGTGTTATTGTTAAGATGGAAACAGTGTTGAAAGTATGGTATGATAATCAAGTAAAAGTGAAGAATTTTCGATTCGATCAGAACACTGTATGCCATAAAGCTAAGCTGATTTTTGAGTGCTTGAAAGAAGGAGCTGGAGAATCGGGCAAAGGTGAACAATTTGTAACTCTAGTAACGTTTGGTTCAACCGATTTAAATCTTCGCTGTAATTGGCACAGCATCGCGGAGAGTGAAGAAGCGGCAAGTGCCGATAACGAGGATGCGTCTTCTTTTCCTGAGACTAAGCAGTGAAACCCTATTTAACGTAGATCATGTTGGCCTCAAGTCAAGCCTCAACTTTTCAGGCTTTAATATTTCTAAAGACCGATTGAGAGTGATGGTTGGGGGCAACGCAGTTGGCGACTGCAAGTTAAAACCTCTTTTAATTCATCGTTCCGAAAACCGAAGGGTTTTTAAGGCTGACATATCATATCAAAAATGATACCATTGATTTAGATGTCAAATCATAAAGCTTGGATGACAGCTTCCGTTTTTGAAGATTGGTTTGGTCACAACTTCATACCCGAAGTAGAAGGTATTGCTTGTCTAAACTTCTTTGTTTCTCATTGTCAATACATCCGGTCACTCTCCTGCCACCTTAATTGATATCGGCACACGTGTGAAAGTTGTGCTTTTGTCGCGCAAATACAACCAGCTTGATTTACCCGATGGACCAGTCATCAAGACATACGATTTAGAATTCAATGGTGATGATATTAAGGAGCTGTTGAATTTACTTAATCAGGAGCTAAAATGATGAGTTCATAGAGATGCCTGAGCATAACTGAGCGTCACTGAATATCAAGCTATTCTAGGCTTCAAAACAGACCTGCAATGTTTGACCGGTCTAATAAATATGATGATAGATGCCATTTAGATATTCTAAGTCCAGTCAATCTATCTACCGAAGTGTTCAAGTATCCTACACATTGATAGAGTAAGATACAATAGCCCCTTCGGAATAGTAGAGGATACAGAATGCTTCCCTGCGGCGTTCCCCTAATGGTGGAACCACCAAACTCGGCGATATTAATCCTTCTTAAGAGCATATGATTGATTAGGTTGGATACAGCGTGGTCGATCCACAGCAGAGCCAACCAATTCATTATAGCCTGAAGGCATTTTCAATGTCGAGGAACGCTATAAGTGAAGACTCGTTCGATGTCATTATATCCCCGATATAACATTAGCCAGCTGCTTTGACGAGTGTTTTATTCTGATAGTGTTGTTGCTCTTGTTGTGTTTTCTTTGCTTTGTTTTTGCTAATATTTCTTTATTTTCGTATCTTTTTTGCGAAATAGTAAAGAGGAAATAATAAAATTGAGCAGATTTCCCTGCTTTTCCTTATATGGTGTCTGCGCAGATTCATTTTCCTGTTTTCTCTCACTAATGGCACTATGTGCGGCTATTGCGTTTTACTGTGAGTTGCAACTTTTCGAGTTCAATTGTCTTTAATGTGGCATGATGTTGTTTTATCATACTTATGGAGTAACTTTGTTTATTTTCTTACCTTCTTGTTAAAAAAGAATAATTCAGCATTGAGTATGATTAACAGTTCCTTCTTAACTTCAATAAATTTGCATCTAATTTGATGAATATATTCTGCTCATGTAATTGTAATTGTAAATGTAATTGCTTATACTAATAACTGTTTTTTTTAACAATCCATTGACCAAGTATTTAGAGTAAATTTTTCCCGTTATTTTACCACTTTGTACCTAAACTTTGCGCGTATAGATACAGATACTTCCTATCACAATAACAAAATTGAACTTGAATTGGGGAATTGGAATTTTTCGTCAACAACAACAGACTGCTCCGTCATGGGCATGCAAAACGAGCCTAGTCAACCAACAGAGTATGGAATTATGTGATATGCAATGGAATTTATCAGCAGGATACTATGGGATAAATTTCCCTCTTTTTACAGTGAATGGATGATTGCGATTTTCCCGACTTTTCCAGGCTGTTACTCAATCTCTCTCTCCGTGTTCCAATCACAGTCTTCTCTCTTTCGCTTTACATTTCTCTGTGCAAGCATTTTCTCCAGATAAGTTTTGGTCCTTTTTGCAGATAAAATGCCGTTTGTTTAGTGTAGAAATTTTACACCCTCGTCAGACAAGATGCGAGAGAAACAGAGAGCTACTTTGCCAATTTTCCCATATGGAGTTCTGTTGTTTCGGAGAACATTGACTCTTGCCTTGTCCCTAATGGCGTGTTTTCACTTTTTTCCTGTTTGGCAATTTTCCTTTTGGCACAGCTGTGCCGTGTATATAAAGCAACTGGAAGGATATATTTCCTGTTTTGTTGTTGGCGAAAAGCGGCGAGTTCTTTGGTGACTCTGCAACGGAATTCATACCGAAAGGGCGCCACTTCAGTTGCACTTGAGCCTTGAAACGCGTTGCTATCTTTTTTCTATGTCGCGGCAAACAATTTTTCGGACAAACATTCGATTTTCGCAAAATTTCGTGTCGTTCGTATTTTGATTGAAAGAAAACAGAGCACAGTTAGGAAAAGAAAGAACTTTTTTAAGTGTTTACCAGCTTTACTTGCATGTTACTTAAATTTTTGTTTCTTTTTCGATCAAAAGTTCATGAAATCGCAGATATCGAAAAAGTTTAAAGTAAAAAAATGTTGAAAAAAAAATTAAATATTCAAATAAATCTCGTGGTTAAGAATAAAGAATCAGAATTATTGAATTGTATCCTGCAGTGATTAATGTGTTAGTTAGAAAGCAGTTTAATGTTAGTGGTTTCTGGGAATAATAAAAAACGTTTCCAGTTTTAATATTAACGCAAAAAAGCATTTGTTGTTTGTAGATTCTGAATTGAGAATCAAATGTCATTATTTTAGAAATGTATCTATAAAAAATATCAGTATAATTTAAGAAACCTCTCATCGATTCGCGTCTAAAAAATGCCTTGTGTTTAACAGCTCCATGAAGTGATAGAAGATTTTTGCTTTTTCTAGTACTCTTGCGGTGTATCTGATGCCTTAAACATTTAGGTTTCTTATCGAATCGCTTATAATTATTTTATATCAATCGTTTGAATATGAAGCATATCTGAAATTTGCAAACTTTAGAAAAAGACACACAACATTTTTGGTTCTGCTAGACAAGTTGATTAAAGGTAATCGTACAATTCCTTAAGAAATATCGACGAAATGACAATTTTCAGTAATTTCCAAACTTGTGGACAAAAAGCGTTAGTTAAACAAAAGAATGTATAGAAGTTTTTGAACCCGTGCCATTAGGTAAACAAAAGAATGTGTGGAAGCCCCTTGAACACGGACCCGATCACTTTTAAATTTTAATAGAAAGTATTGTCACCACAACTACACATTTGTACAAAATTTTAAGAAAATCGGGCTCTAATTAATTTAAAGTTAACTTGTATGAATCCAAATGCAAAATAATTGGTCTTCCCAATCTTTTGTAGCTGTGAAGATTGGATGGATAAGATAGATAGACATTCTTTTAGTTTTTTTTGTACTTTTTTTTACTATCTACACTGCTGTTCAATAGATTAGAGGCACATCACTTTTGGAGATAAAATTGATATATCTTCAATTAAATGTCAGGAAAGAAAAAACAATTGATGATAGAAACTTAGAGTAAGATTGTGGTTAATACAAAATCAAGTTTAAAATAATATTCAGAACAAGATAACGGTACATCTAGATATCGTTGCTCCCAGTTAGCTCATGTGGTTTATTCGCTGTAGTCTTCGAATAATCCCAGTTGAGTGATGGGCTGTTGCAAATTCACGGATCGTTTCTTCTACAGTATTTGGCTAAAGGTTGCGATGTAAGTCACAGTTTCTGACATACCATGGAGCATTTACTATGCATCTTAATACTTTGTTTTGGAAGCACTGAATTATTTTATGTTTTTTTTAGCAGCACACTCCCAGAGTTGAATGCAGTATGTCCATACTGGTGTGGGCGCCGTGGCTCAGTGGAAATGCGCGTGGCTACTGAGCAGGAGGTTCGTGGTTCGAATCCCAGTAACACCGAAAGTATTTTGTCCCACCTCTCGCGAATGGGTGACAAACGTTCCAAAAGTAATAATTTTTGCACGAAAAGCTTCTCAATTCAAATTGTAGGTCACTTCCCTTTGTGTCCAAAAATATAAATGCGCAAAACAATGGACCGCAATGGTCTGTGGGGCCGAATATAATTATTATACTGGTCTTAATGTTTATTTATATATTAGTAGTTTGTTAGGTATCGGCAAAACAGATCTTCTGCCAATGAACCACAATTGAGTTTTCTTGGCTTAATATGAAGCTCCTCTCTTTTCTTTTTTAAATGCTTCTTCCATCGTAATTTAGCGTCCAGGTTGGAATTAGAAATTTTTATTCCATTAACAATAAATATCTCAATTTTCTATTTGTTAGTAAAATTAACAGGTATGGATTTTATGCTATTTAGCTTTAAACCCCATTTTTTGTGCAGTCCAATACAGTATTTACAGCATTCTGTAGAACTTGAGTGGACTCTTTTTCATTTTTTTCAACTGAGAGAATAGCTGTGTCATCAGCAAACGTAGAAAGTGTGCAATTCGAAAAGGTTGGCATGTCATTTGTGAAGAGTATATACATTTCTGGGCCTAGTATACTTCCTTGGGGAACACCGGCTTTAATCGCTTTTAATGCAGAATATGCATCTTCCGGAAATATCTATCAGTGAGATAATATTCTTTAGGAAAAAAATTTTTGAGCTTATTGAGTAGACCTTCATGCCATACTTTATCGAACGCTTGGGCGTCGTTCAGGAATATTGAAGAACATATCATTTTATTTTCAAGGTCTCCGTCGACATTGTTGGTGATTCTATGTACTTACTCGATAGTAGAATGTTGGTAGAAATTGATGAGACAGAATCATATTCTCACTATTAATAAATGGCTTAAGTCTCTTTAAAAGTATCTTTTCGAAAATACTTGACAAGATGGGCAGTAAGGAGATTTGCCTGTAGGATGTCATTTCGCCCGAATCCTGCCCTGGTGTAGGAATCATTATAACCTCTGACAGGGGATATGATGCTTCAGGCGCAGAAAAGCATTTAGTAGTACTGTTAATTTAGTCTTAGCTCTTGGTGGTAGGTGTTTCTACTAGCTCAGCAGTAATAAGAGCACAGCCAGGTGACTTTTTAAAAACTTTTATTTAACTTGAATTGACCCCTTGTTGTCTGTATTTTCGACCACTTTGAGGTCATTTTTAACCCACTTCCTGACATTTTGTGAGTGTCTAAGTCCATAATAGCATTTTTTATATTCCGAGTATGACGCCTATTGCGTGTTGCGCGTGTGATGGGCTGTCACGTTTCGCTTGTGGCACGTGTGATGGTTTGAAATCGCGCGAAAATGTTGTTGTGTTGAATGGGACGTTTGAAGTTTGTAGTTATTTTCCACTACAAGTATTCGGTCGATTTATCGGCTGTTAGTTGGCGTAAGTTTCGATTAACCGATTTATTTTTAAGCTCGAATAATTTGGAGCGAATCATTTCCGTAAGCTTGTTTAATTGTGACTTGTACAACGGGTATCTTGTTTGTTGCCACTTTTTCCTTAATTTTCTCTTCTCGCATATTAAGTTTAGTATCTGTTTCGGGTAACTATATCCGATTTATTTATTATGATTTTGTCCGTAAAATCTAGAACGTCCTCTTCTAGTTGGTTTTCATTATGCACCACTAAATTCTGATCTAGTGCCTGAAAGTAATCCCAATCCGTAAATTTTTTTACAATCTAAGGATTTGTATTTTTCATGTTTACCCTGCCTTTTAAGACTAAATATATTGGTGAATGATCAGAACTTAAGTCTTTTGCTTCTTTGATATCAAGTACATTTCTGGAGACTTGTTTTGTAATAAAAAATTCGACAGGTCTGGAATATTCTTTTTATCCATTGGCCAGTACGTTGGCTTACCAGTTGACATGGGTTCACAACCTTCTTCTTGCATCGCTTTTAGCAGTTCACGTCCTTTTGTTGTTACCATTGCGTATGTTTTCCGTTTAAGTCGCCACCTATTATGAATATGTGTATGTATATGTGTTTTTGTATCAGGGATTTATATTCATCTGAGCTAATTTTATGTTTTGGAGGACTATACACCGACGTTAATGATAATAAGTTTTGTTTTGTCTTAATTGATATCATGGTTGGTTCATACATGGTCTTCTTCAAAGTGTTCAATCGATTTTCTGACGATAATCGCACTTCCCCCTCGAGCATTCTTTTCTGGATGATTTGTGCGATAATTGTTTTATTTTCTGATTTTGAAAAATAACTGATTTGTTAGATGTGTCTCCGCATTCGTGCCTTCTGCTCGATCTGTATGAAAGCTTCCTGCACAACTCTTTGGTTTCTACCAACGATGACGATGTCGTCTGCGTAAGCCAGTATCTGAATGGACTTATAGAGGATTCTTTCGCTCGCCGTTACGTCAGAGTCTCGGATCACTTTCTCCACAACGCCAGGTTGAAGAGGAAGCAGGCCAGTCCATCACCTTGTCGGAGCCCGTTATAGATGTTGAATGGGCTTGATAGTGATCCGGATATTTTTACTTGGCTTATAACATAGGTCATGGTCAACCTACATAGTCGTGTCAGTTTGTTTGGGATGCCGAATTCTCTTATGCCTTTATAAAGTTCTACTCTGGCTATGCTATCATAGCCAGCTTTAAAGTCAATAAAAAGATGGTGTAGTGAGTTTTGAAACTCTAGACATTTTTCCATCACCTGCCTAAGGGTGTAAATCTCATCAGTTGTTGATTTGCCTGGGATGAAGCTACACCGGTATGGACCGATGATCAGCGTATGGGGCTATCCTGGCTTGTAGGATAGAGGAGAAAATCTTATACGCGGTACTCAACAATGTTATACCACGATAATTGCATATTGCATATAGTGATATCTTCTCTCTTATGTATAGGACACAGGATGCCTCTTCGCCAGTCTTCTGGCACCGCTTGTTCCTCCCATACTTCCACTATCAGTTCATGAATTGCTTGGTGTATTGCGGACCCACCTGACCTTATCAGCTCCGCTGGGATACCATCTGATCTCGGGGTCTTATTATTTTTGAGCCGATTTATCGCTCTGCTAACTTCGTCTAGTCTTGATGGCGGCAGCATAGTATGATCTTCGGTCATTGGTGGAGTCTCCAATTCCTCAGTTAGCTGGCCATTTAGCAACTCATTAAAGTGCTCTTTCCATCGCAGAGTGGTCGTTTTTGCTTGAAATCAATATCGAATCTATATCGTACCGTTAATCGTTTTTCCCTTTTCAATGTAATCGATGTGAATGACACCGCATGCATCCCAAAAAACTGTGTGCATGACCTTGTTTTCCGACAGACCCACTTTGACCTTCTTTGGTGCGTGCGTTCACACGAATAAACCCACTGTCTTGGTCTCTGGTATGTTGTGATGGATCCATGTTTCGTCCATGGTTACGAAATGGCACAAAAACTTGTTCGAATTGCAGCTGAACATCGCCAAAAACTCTTTTAAAGTCAGTTCACGAAACTCACTTTTTTCCAGTTTCGTTAGCATTCACGAGGTTGTCTGCTTTCAATGGCGGTCAAACACAAACTAAATGACGCAGGTTGCTCATAATTTGACAGTAGTCTGTGAATAGATGGCAGTTAACGGGAGCAGTGTTGCATTTATAGTTACTCCGCGGGAAATTCATAAAGTCACTGACTTATCAAACTGCTCTCGTGTTTATAATAAATTTCTAAAGTTTGGTAAGAATCACAAAAAATGTCTCCATCAGAAGTTACATTAAAATGTTACAACCTCAGATCAAAAAAAATCTCCAAATAGTCACCGACAGATTTACGAGTGTCAACTGCATGTGTGGGTGAGATGATTCGTTTGGAAAACAATTAAATTGGAAAAAAATCGACTTAATTGTATTGTCGATTCGTCTTCATCAGAGGTCATGAAGTTTGGTACATTCCACACAGTATAGATATGTAGACTGTGATCTTTCCAACACACTCCCATTAATCAAAGCAAATTCGATTACACACGAAGGCGAGACATTATTCCCACCAGCCGCCCTCACGGGCCATTATCCATGCAGACCATGCTGGCCAGACGGAGCTGATGATGTGCAGGCTTTTGTTATTAATCATCAATTGTTTGACATTTTTGTAATTTAAAAGCCAATAGCAACAATAAGGTGGCTTCGATGAATAAATTCTCTTACAATGAACAACAAACAGGAAATGCTGTTGCGTGATGTTAAACAAAGGGTATTGTTTTTAGGTTTTTTTTTTAATTTTAAATTTATGCAAAATCTTTTTTTGTTATTGTTCATAGAAACTGCTACAGAAGTGTTGATTACTAAAATAAATAAAAATTGTAATGCTCGCAGTAGAGAAAGTGATAAAAATGTGCATACGTCGTGCGAATGTGCACGCTAGTGAATAAATATCAATCGTTGACTATCGATCATGTACGTGTATAAGATTTAACGACAAATCAACATCGTCCATCCAACAACCAGTTAACAACAGATAGCAGCTACCCAATCCAGCCAGCTAGTCGGCTAGTCAAACAGTTCCATCATCGAGGTCGTCATCATCATCGAAATGGATGCAACAATTATGATGGATGTACAGTCGAAGCATTTACGAAAGCGAAGCATATCACCACCGCCACCACATCACCCACCTACATCACATATGCATGCACATCTGCATCCACACCATCCACATACAACATCAGTATCAGTATATGGATCACTGTCAGGAGGAGTATCATCGGCATCATCATCAGGAGCTTCGTCGGCACTTTGCTGCAAAGTGTTGATACCCTCCGCATTTTCTACATTGCCGACAACCACCTCGCCATCGTCATTGTCCTCGTCGCCATCAAAAGTCCATTCACATACACACCCGAACACTGGATATCACCATCTTCACCATCCGCATCCGACCATTGCTAATTTGAAAGCGTGTGCAGCGTCAATTGTTGCCAACACTTGTGGCGGAGGCGGTGGTGGTGGTGTTGTTGGAGTCTGTGTAAATGGTGTCGTCGGCGGGGAAAAGGCAAATCTATGTACTGGTGGAGGTGGTAGTGGTGGCTCGATAACTCCACCTCAGTCCGTTCATGGTATATTCGGTGGCGGTATGTACAACAGTGGCCCAAGTTCATTGGTCAATTCGCCAGCACTCGGCCGGCGAAAGCGTTACACCAGCACCTCTTCGAACTGTTCCAGTCAGTTTAACAACAACTACGCCGGTCTGGATATGGAATCGTTGGATGAAATGTTGAGAAAGGTGAGTGAAGGTTGTATTTATAGACGTTATGATAAAGAATTACGGCTACCATACTTTACAAAGCTTCTGAAATTGAAAAAAAAAATACGAGTTTCTCAGGGCAGATGATTTGAGTCTATTCTTTTTAACAAAACTAATACTAGATAGATGATAGATGTGATATTAAAAGTATAAGTCAAAAATATTTAAAATTGTTGAAGAAAAAAAATCGAGTGCCTCAGGTTAGACGATTTGGGCCTACTTCTTTCCAACGAAACTAATACTGGATTCAAATTAGTCTTAGTCAAAAAAAACCGAGAAGTAATGACTGATGCTATTATGGAATTGATTAGGGATTTTTGGTCGAGTGCCTCAGGGTAGATGATTTGATTCTTTTCTTTTTAACAAAACCAATACTAGATAGATGATAGATATGATTTAAAAAATTCGTGTAAAACATATTTCAAAAAAAATGTCTGAAATTTTTAAAAATGGAATGGAGTGCCTCAGGTTAGACGATTTGTGCCTACTTCTTTTACACAAACCCAATATTAGATTTAAAATAATTTTAACAAGACTGGTCTTACCAAAAAACCGTGATGACTAAGGCTATTTTGGAATTGATCAGGGATTTTTTATTGAGTGCCTCAGGGTAGAACATTTAAGCATATTCAAGTGTATTGTTGACGTTGAGGCATTATTTTTAATCCTTTTCACGAGTGTCACTTCCTTTTGGTCAATTTGTTCCCCTAATTGTCGGTTATAGGCGTGCCGAAGATGATTACAGCAATCATTTCTGGCTCGTCTTATTTGGTTTGGTTTTTTTGCTGTCTTATCATAGAGGTCTCTTTGCAGCTCCAACCATCTATATTCCTTTTGTTTAACAGATTTATTTCTAGAAGAGATAAAAAGTCTCTTACACCAATACTATTACTTTTGTGATCGTATAAGCGGCAATATCCATATTGCTAGCATGGAACAATAGTTGTCAGTTGATACTCCTTTAAAGCCATCCCAATTGGCTTTCTCATGTTACCATACTGTTCTGTTGGGAGTTTTTTCTCTAACTGATGGTTTTAACGACGAAAAATAAGCTGACCATTGTGTAGCAATGGTCGGATGAGTCTAGAGATCATAAAACTGTTGCGAAAATGTGAACAGAAATCTTTTATCGGACTGTAGATACTTGTATATAAGAATAAGCATTGTATTGAATTGTAATAGAATTAAAAAATTACTTAAAATCATGACATTAGGCTCAGTAGTATTGTTTATGAAAGATGTGTGTGTGAAACTTGTTGCCAACTTGTAGAAATTATACCATCTTGTTTTGGTATTTGTTATATGGTTCGAATATAATATAATATAATAGAACACATAAGATGCATCTGGAAACTGTAGAGTTAATATAAATACAGCAACCTTATTGCACAACCATAAATTATTATTTGGAATTTAACCATACTACTTGAAAAGTACATAGAGATAGATAGTGTTTTAAGTGAATAATAAGTAATCACTAGTGTAGATTTGTGACCTTATATTTTTTTTTTAATAAAAGCTGTGGTTTTATTTTCTAAATCCATTACAGACTCTAGACAGCCTAAATTGTGTTGCCAAATTGAAATTATACCAACATGGTTTGGTATTTGCTTTATGGTTCGTATAGAATAGAATAGAAAACATTATAAGCCTCTGGAAACTGTAGAATTGATATAAATACAGCAACCTTTGGAATTTAACCAGAATACTTGAGAAGTTGAAAGTACATAAAGATAGATAGTGTTTTAAGAGAATAATAAGTAATCACTAGTGTAGATTTGAGAACATTTTGTATTTTTTAATTAAAGTTGTGGTTTTATTTGCTAAATCTATTACGAACTCTAGAAAACCTAAATTTCGTAAAATTTCGTGAATAATAAGTAATCACTAGTGTATATATTTGTATATTTGTGAACTTTTGGTATTTGTTATTTACAGTTATGGTTTAATGAGCTAAATCTATTACGAACTCTAGAAAGCCTACATTTCTTAAAAATACCTTAGCGTTGTATTTATCAGCATGAGAAAGAACTAGTTCTGGGTGTTGACGGAATGATTAGCAAGATTAGAATACTTGTAGGCATATACACAAGCTGAGTAAGATTAGTTATTTCAGCGAATATCTCCTTGATTTCAAATCCATTGAATTCTCCGTTTAAATTTAGCCAAAACCATGTAGAATTGTTCTTTCATTTCTAGATGTTACACAGATGATTTCAGCAAAGCAGTATATATAAAAATGAGAATTTTTTCTCTACATACTGCTTTGATTTACAGTTTCATTCGCGTAAAACGTTTGTGTCAGATTTTCAAATGCAATTCACATTATGGCAAATACATCAAAGTCAAAGAAAAACGCTTCACGATGAATACTTTTCCGATTTCACTTAGGCCTATTTTTGGGAGCGTTTACTATCTAGACACCTCAAGTATAGTATTCAAATTGTGGACAACTTAATATTCAATTCAAAACGGAAAGAATTTATTCATAAGAATGTAAATTTGATGTGATTTTAATTTTAATACTCCCTGCTGTTTAGTGGTTCGGTCCTATGCTTCGGCTATGCTTTTAACACGTAAGTGGCCACCCTTGAATCACATGACTATGAGTATGAATTTGTATTATAGAGAAAGTGAACAATCTCCTAGTTTATGTTTCATTCTTTATCATTTACAAAGTGTTCGGTAGTCAAAATATTATGGAGGTCTTTAGACGGATATAAATTTGAATAAAAAGTTTAAAACTTCTCTATAGTTGCTGCGTACTCGTACATATTTTTAAAGCATGGAAAAGTTTCATTTTCTTTTACCGAACAACTAATAGTTGTATGCTTCGTCACAATTTAAAAATAATAATAACCAAGAAACAGCTTTTTCTTTGCCCTAAACGAGTAGGGAACCCATGAAAGTGTTTCTTTTATACGTGAAGCTGCTATAGGGCTTCGCAAAACATCACCCACTACATCATCATCACAGCACATACGAGTACGTTAAATCAATAAGAACGCGTCAAGCATAGTTGATGGAACTAAATAGAATCCTTTTTTCGTATCCTTTAACGTCTCTGTATCTGTTTAACAAAGCGGAATATCCCCACTGCCATTTGCCACTATTTGCGATCCTTTCTATTATGTTTTTCTCATTATGTGCGCAGACTTTGAGTTTTCCCGATGAAGTTGAAGAAGAAGAAAATCTCTACATACATCTCTATCATGGCTGTATAGTTTACTGCACGTTTACTGTGTAGTTTAGAGCGCGTTTCTTATTCGCGCGTTAAAGTCGAACGCCTGCGGTGACTTTGCAGAGGAATGACATATCCCATCTCATCATCAAGTAATTGCATACAAGATGCTACAGCGCCAACTAACCGAATAATGCTAAGCGTTTTCGTACATGTGAGTGTGTGTGTGGGTGTGGCGGATTTCTGCACTTTACAATTGTTTTCAATTGACATTGCAAGGATGTCTTCTCTCGATATTAATTTTCGGGATTTATCGTAGAGGATGAGTCTCCAAACACATGGACAAATTTTATTGTTCCCAGTGGCACAGCATAGTGTGAGAGAGATCTCCTAGTTCCTCCTCCTTTTGGGGGTGAAATCGCTTACTTGAGTTTTCTTCTTCTGTGACATTCTTAAGTAATTAATAAAAAGAACAGAATAGTTGCAAGTATTTGTTGAACTATGCAAGAACATAACAAGGATTCCAGACTTAAGACTTACATCTTCATTGTGTGTAAAATCCGTATTGATTGCAGTTGGCAATGGATACGTTCCCCCAACAACTGATGTCAAAGGTACGAGAGTCCTTTACCTACATTTCAGGATAAGAGTACGTTTACCTTACTAATCAATAAAAAAGCTGTACACTGGAAATTATGCAGTCCGTAGTGTTGATGTTCATCCGTTTTAGTTGTCCTAGCTATCGCAAACGTACAGTACGTAGTTTTTTTTACTATATCGGTGTCGCTATACACCTATGGTTCCTATATGATTCGTTATTGAATCTTCTGCTCATAAGACAGTTAACTCGACCAAAAATCATCCGAACAATTTCGCTCGAAACCGAAGGATATCTTCATATTAATTTTCTTCTTCATCGAAAGTTCATCCTTGAGCGCTGAGAATGATAAAGGTCTTGTTCAGGTTGTTCTTAGTAGTCCAAAAAGAGGGCTTTACTACTACTCCTCACCATAAGACACCTATTGACAAGTGTGATTCTTCCTTGAATGATGTTATTGGATGTTATAGTGGAGCCTAGGTAGTCAAACTACTTAACTATTGGGTGCGGTATCTTTTAATGCAATTTCCAAAGATAGGACGCGAAAGGTCGGCAAAGGCACCGTCCTGTTGAAACAAAATAGCGTCCAAGTCTGCCTCTTCAATCGTAGAGAATAAAAAGTCAGTTAACATGGCACGATAACGATCGCCATTGACTGGTAGTGCGACTCCTTTCTCATTTTCGAAGAAAAATGGCAATATGGAGCATATTCCAAACCAAACAGTCACTCGTTTTTAGGTGTATTGGCTTCTCAATTTTCACCTGTGGATTCTCTGTACCTCAAAGACGGAAATTTTGTTTGTTCACATAACCGCCAAGATGAGAATAAGCTTCGTTGGAAAAAATCATTTTTCAGTAAAGATTTTCAATATTTCTCAACATTGATGAAGAGTACATCGACTCATTTCGTTCACCGGGAATATAATAATGAATATCTGTCACTTGACTGATGATATTAGAGCTATGAGCGGTGAAATAACCGGTAGTTTAAAAACGAACCGAAAGATGTCGCACCCCGTATCTCAAAGGTATAGCTGTCAATTGTAACATTCTGACCTTTCTTGTTGACAGCAAATACTTTGCTTTACACTCGTTAACTGCCAATTCCATTTTCTCCTATTCTGCCTCAATGCTGACATATCCACCACTGGGAGCTCCTGTGTTCTTCCAATGATATCAATGCTGTCAGCGTATGCCAGCAAGAGAATTGTGCCTTTATGGTGGACCTGAATGTTTCACTGAATTCCTTCCAATGTGATGTTAAAAAAATCATATGACAGCGCGTCACCTTTCCTAAATGCTGTCATATGCGACATGTGTCATCGATAAAAAGGTGGTGAGTATTGATACGCACTTCTTGGGACCTCTCCAGGATCTTTCGCAGTGTGAATATTGGATCGACAGTGCACTTTCAATCAGGTTGTTGATGAGTTGCTTTAGGCCTTAACGCAATACAGAATATTGAATCATAGACGCGTTGCGCCATTTAGTGGGCCTCCTTTCTCATGAATCGGGCCAACAATGCCGAGATTCAATTCATCAGGCATCCTTTCATTTGATTTAGAAATAAGCTGGTTTATGCAAACTATCAAGTCATCTCATACATTTTAAAAAGGCTTGGCTGGCAGGCTGCCAGGATATTTCAGTTTTGTTATTGCAATCCCACTTCACATTTATCAGGTTAATGGAAATTTTGGCTGTCATCGAGCAGTTTGAATGTTTGAAGTTTGAATGAACAGTCAGCACAGGTTCAGAAATAGTCAAAACAGGGCAGAACTGGGCAAAACAAGTAAGAACGGGGCAGAAGAGGTTAGAACAGGTCAGAACGGGACACAACAGGTCATAACAGGTTCATAACTGGGCAAGACAGATTTAGAATCGGCTTAGAATAGGTCAGAACTGGGAGGAACATGTTAGAACAGGGAAGAACAGGTTCGGATTAGGTAAAAACATGTCAGGACCGGTCAGACAGATTAGAACAAGTTCAGAACAGGTCATAATAGAGCAGAACAGGTTAGAACAAGGGAAATCAGATCAATACAGGGCAGAACAGGTCGGAGCAGGGCAGAACAGGTCGGAGCAGGGCAGAACAAGTCGGAGCAGGGCAGAACTTTTGTAGAACTGGTCAGAACAGGTCAGAACAGGGCAGAACAGGTCGGAGCAGGGCAGAACAGGTCGAAGCAGGGCAGATCTTTTGTAGAACTGGACAGAACAGGGCAGAACTGATTCATATCAGGTAGGTTTATCCTCATAGCCTTTTAAGAGTATGTCGAATTAGTCCTTCCATATTCTCAACACTGACTGCAACTACAAGGTTTCCTTCTATTTCTCTACAGGTTTTTGTTCGGGTTTTCTGGCTTTGACATGAACCTTTTACTATTCATGGAGTATCATCTCTCTCAGTGTTGCTTGTACAATTGCTCTTTATTTGGCCCATAGAAAAGGCGGAGTTCCATTTTTAAGTAGAGCTTCCGGCGCTTCTTGTATACCACTGATTTTGCTGCATTTACCCGCCTGCATTCGTCATCAAAGTATGGGTTTTGTTGTGGTGGTCGGGTGAAACGTATACCATCAGTATCGGAGTCTATTCTCTGTAACAGTCACTGAAGTTTATGTCACAGTTGTTCATCCTTCTTTTACCCAGCTTATTCCATCGCACCTCCTAAATGGCAGTTATTTCAGTTTTATATCTGGCTTTATATGAGAGAAACAAGAAACAACCTAGTTTATAAACAACATGAATAAGACCCAAGTGACTACCTTGCGGAACACCGGAATTAGATTTTACGCCCATAATGCTAACAAATAATTTCCTATTCCAGATATATCTACTATTATTGCGAGCTTGAATGGCGAAGCTACTAATCAGGGTAAACAAAATTTTTTATCAGAGTGCATGTATGTTTGTTTGTTTGTCTGTTTGCCCACTCGTATATCTCGACTTCTACCAGTCAGAATTTGATGGGACTTTTTTTAAAACACTTTTTTAGCGCTCGACTTGCATTGGCGTTTTTTTTCAGTAATAGAGATAGTTTTGGTAGAAAAAATACAAAATGGGGTTTTTCGTAATAGCTCTTAATTAAGTCTTTATAGACTGTATTAACACTATCCATATTGCGATGTGAGAAGCTCCGCTTTACTATCTTAATACTGCTTGTCAAAGAACGGTTAGGCGCAACGATTTGAGATACTTAAAGCGAAACTTCGTCATTAGTTGGTGAAGAGGTGAATGAGGGCGTCACCTTTATATATAAAAAATATTGTGCGTGTATATGTAATCGATTTCCTCCTAAGCCAATGCACATATCGAAACCATGTTCACACCATATGTGCGTTTGATGCTCCAATAAGTCTATCTCTTTTTTGAGCCCGGTAGGTGCCGCTGGAGTCGAAATGTCATCACGCCAAAAAGAACAAAAAGCTCCGATAAGTCTATGTTTTCTTTTAACCCGGTAGGTAGCGCTGCAGTGGAGATTTTTACGGAAAAGTGGTTAAGCGTTTTGTCTGTTGATGCATATCTTTGTTATCGTATAACACCTAAATCACTAAGCATATTAAAGCCATATTCACACCATATGTTCGATTGGTGTTTTTGAATGTTCATCTATTATTTTTACCCCGATAGGTGGTGCTGTAGTCGAGATATTTTTAAAAATGTCATTCTGATATATATCTAACCTCATCGCGTCTAAACCACTGGACGTATCGAATCCATATTCACATCATAAGTTCGTTGTGTGCTCTGATTAGTTTATGTTTATTTTAGATCCGGTAGGTGACGCTGCAGTCGAGATGTTATCCGGCATATAATACATCATCACCCCTAAACCACTGAAATTATCGAATCCATATCCACACTTTATGTTCGTTTGGTGCTCCGATAAGTTTATGTTTTCTTTTTACCCGTTACGTGGCACTGTGGGCCACGAAAACGTGGTTTAGCTTTTGGTCTGTTGGTGCATATGTTTGTTATCGTATAACGCCTAAACCACTAAGCATATTAAAGCCATATTCACACCGTATGTTCGATTGGTGCTTATGAATGTTTATGTAATTTTTTTTATCCCGGTAGGTGGTGCTGTAGTTGAGATATTTTTGAAAATGCCATTCTGCATATATATCTGACCTCGTCACGCCTTAACCACTAGACGTATCAAAGCCATATTCAAATTATAGGTTCGTTTGGTGCTCCGATAAGTTTATGTTTATTTTAGATCCGGTAGGTGGTGCTGGAATCGAGGGGTAGGATGAGCTGGAATGTATGTTATCTCCAGTCGCAATTGATAAAATCCTATCGACAGTTTAAATTCATCCAAATATCAAAATATTTTTTCATTTTGCATTTCAATACTATCACCAGTATCAATAGAACTGCCAGTTCCGTTGACATAATCACCATCGCCACTTAATAGTTGTTATAACGAGCATTTTGAGTATTCAAAAGGCTCATTTGGTGGACGTTGAATAGTGCGCTAAGTGTTCCGGTTAGGATTTGTAGTTTGAGCGGCAACAATCACTATATATAGTCACAAATATAAATGGTGCTTTTCCATCACTACCCATAACACATCATGGCACCACAGCAATTTATTCGATTTATGATTTCCAAGCAGGTGATTTTAATCCCGACATTCTGGAGTTTTGAAAATTCAAACTACCGTTCAGCAGGGATTGGGCCTATTTTTCACCGCAGGTAATTTTCTAAAATTGCACACCATACACTGTTAGGCACATTGTTGGCAAATCCTCAGCGAACGAATGCAAAACCATTATATTCATTCAGCCATATCATGGGCAATAAAATGGCGCAACCAAAAACCGGAGGATAAAGCCTCACGTGGTGAATACTTTAATATTGGTGGGCAGTAGTAAAATATTCTTCCTTAAAATGCCACCGCTTAAGGGATAAATGAACCAAAAAACGACCGTAGAGGAGTTAAGTCAAATTGTTCGTTCCATTGTGGTGAGTGGTGCGCGGTAAGGGGTGAGGTGTGACCAACCCACATTCACTACACCAACCTCGACAAATTACTAAAACAACACTTTTCGTCTATTTCATCAGCAGTGATAATGGAACTGCAAGTGAATGTAAAACCAGTAGATGTGTGGTAAGATTTTCGGTCTGGACACTGCGCCAGAATAATGCAGGTTAACATCACATGGTGGTGGTGCAATTGCGAGAGACCACATAACCATTGTGGTATTTTGGTGCTTACCTTTTTGCCGAATCTCCCCCCCCCCCCAAAGTGCACCGAAAAGCAAAAACCGGTCACAAGTATGAATGGAAACAAAACACAGCTATACAGTTGAATTTAATTTCGTCAACTAAAAGTATCTCTTGGTGTTTGTCTGCGAATAGTCATATCTTTGTGACTTTTCTGAGTATTTAGGTTAATCGTTTTTGTCAGCATAGTTTGCTTATGAAATTTGGCAATATTTTTGGGTCAATTGATGTATTTTCTTTCCTCCAATATTGAAATTATCATCACATGTCACCTTAAATGCTGGAAAAACAAAAATTAATCCCATTTTGATGTTTAACTGAGCGCGCAAAGCCTCGTTGTCACGTCTACGAATCAAAAGTTAACCCCACCAACCTACAGACTCATTATTCTTATTCCTCATTCATTCAGTTTGAATTGTGGTGTATCCTTCCTGCCTGCCTTCCACAATTCCTATTGTTTGGTTAGCAAAATTCCAATTCAAACGGTCGTAGGCATACAATAAATCAAGAAACAAGAAACACTCTCAGTCGACGTATTCGGTTGGTGGCGGCCTTGGTGTTTTTGGTTGTTTTTGGCATATTTGTGTTGGCTGGATGGCCGCTGCCATCCAGGTACGGTGTACCGTCTGAGCCTGATGATGACTACAACAACTGCCTTTTCGCATTTTCCAAAGTCATAAATCTCCCACGCTCAACAGCGAACACACGTACATCTGAAACAGTTTTCGTTTTCGTTTTCGTCCTTGATTTCCATCGTCATCGTCGGAGGTTTTCTTTGCTCCGCTGGGTCTATTATTGCCTTGTGTTAACCCGCTCTTGCGAATTTCCATTAAATTGTTTGGTGCTGCTGATTTCCTTCCCCCTGTCTCTTTTTTTGTTTCCATCGTTGTCTGGGAAGCAACTTCACTGCCATGAGAGACGAGACCAAATCGGGAGGCACATTTTTGGCTTTAGTTTGGTAGTTTTCTGTTGTATGCTGTAAGTATGCTCCTACTGGGAATTACTTGAAGCTGGAATAAAAGAAATTCGTTCCGTAAAACCAAAAGTTAAAGCCCAAAAACCTAACGAGACTCGTCGTTGCCCGTCATCAGGAGAATCTGTTGGGAATTCCCTCTGCTTGAACAAAATTACTATACAAGAATTTACCCTCATGCTTTTTGGTGGTGTTATTATCCTTGCACAGTGGACACATAATCAATAAAATATCTCTAAATGTGGAAAACTTACACTTTTGCAATTAATTGTCGTTCTAAACCTAAACCCAAGCTCAGTTCGGTGTAGGGACATAAGTCTCAATATTTACTTATAGGACTTATGACCCCCTACTTCGATTCCAACCGATCGGGATATAAGTCCGAAAATTTCTTGTCGAAGATGGAACATAAATCCCAACATTTTTTTTGGAACTTATGTCCCCTGCGCCAAACAAAATCCCACTGTGGAAAACCGAACCAAATTTAGACGAGTCAGGAATAATTGCAATGACTACCTTAAAGGAGTCATATTGGTAGGTAGTAAGAGTTTTTGGTCATTCGTGAATTCGGCATTAAAAATACTGCCCCATCTTCAATTCCAACGCTCATTCACAATGACATTCCGACTGTAAGCTCTATAGACAAGGCCAATCTGCTCGCTTCACATCTCGCAGCTAGCTCCACGCTACCAGATAGCACGTTGTCGCCGCCTGTGTTTATTCATAAGTCGAATCCTCTTTGGGAAAAACCTACTTTCGTAATCGTCAATTATCTAGAGTATTAAATGATCTCATTATTCATGATGGGCCTGGTGAAGGCTCCTTCTGCTCCTTCGCTTGCACAGAGATCTGTTGCCTTGTTTTCTGATATGCCTGCATGTCTGGTAGACCACATTAGAGTGATTTTGTTGGTTTTCATCATCATATTTGGCTCCACAACCGGTGTCCGGTCGTGGCCTCCAGGAAAAAATCTCTCCACCGTTCCCAATTTTGAGCCGATGTCATTCAGTTTGGAATACCTAAACTCTAGGTGTTCTGGTCTACGCCATCCTTCTAGCGTAGGCTTCGCTGGCCTCGCTGTCGTGTTCCATAAATCCTACCGCAAAGGATTTTCCGAGCAGCATCATCTTCGCTCATGGGAGCTAAGTGTCGTGCCCACCGGAGCCTACCGAGCTTAATTCTCTTCACGATGTCGACATCGCGGTAACGCTCGTAGATCTCATCATTATAAAGTCTCCAGAATCGTCCTTGCTCACTTACGGGGTCAAAAATTTTCCATACGACTTTTCTCTCGAACGCGGCTAAGAAGTCAGAATTTTTACTAAGCACCCAGTCTCGGTTCCATATGTAAGTACTTTTCAGGGTATGAAACATAACTCCATTTGTTAAACTTTGTTTATTTTGGGAAGGAATAACATTCTATCAATAACATCATGTGATGTAGCTTAAGCCATCTATTCAATTTCAATAGATCACAATATGGTGCTTAATAGTATTCACACACACGGGGCCGTATGCGACAGAGCCAGATCATTAGCATTGGCCACGACTTTCTCATAGAGCGTCAGCTTGAAAATTGAGTTTATGTAAATAATAAATAAGATAGGTCCTAGAATTGATCCCTGTGGAACACCAGTTTCAGGGCAAGGCAATGTATCAATTAATGTATAATTTATTCGAACATACCGGGTTCTGTTTTGGAGGTAGGACGCGATCCACTTTAGTCTTTTGTCTCTTAAGCCTATCAAGTACTTTCCGCAAACCCTTATAGTCAACAAGATTGAAAGCTTCAGTGAGATCGAGGAAAAGTTCAGCAGTTTTATTTCCTTTGTCAAGTCTCTTATAAATCACAATGGGGTCCTCAGTACTACTGTACTGCTCCCACTGACTATAAAAAAAAACTAAATTGTCCTTAAAGAATAGTCTAACGAAGCAAAGTTGGCGTAAGTATCCCAACATACCGTGTTTTGGGCGACAAATTTCTTTTCTTGTACTAAGGATTATGGTTGGAGTGGTGCCACCATTTTTTTGTTAACTGGTTAATTGGCCAAGGTCTGCATATTCAATTGGATAGCTTCATGCCTCCGTTGATAGTGAAAATGTAGTCCCCACATGCAAATAGATTCAATTTGTCAAACGGTCGAGAATTGAAGTGCACGATAGATAACAAATGTTGACCGCACAGTCGAACCTCCTAAAAGTTGCAAAAAAACTCAAACAAAGAATGGAAAAAAGTAAGTAAAACAATGGAGTCTTTTATCCTTGTGTTAGGTACAATGACTTTGTGCGATGTAAGCCAAGATGGGGGATATGTCATTTACATAAATGCCAACACATGTGAACGACCAGAAAAAAGGGTTTGTCTTTTGGGAAATAGCCTTCAACTGGGATTACTCTTGGTATAACGAAACCAAACGGTCCGAGTTAAACCTACCCACATCCTAGCGCATATATGCGTAGAACCGCACCTCGTAATACTATGTACATCCATTGGCTATAGCGTGTGATTTGTGCGAAGATAAAATTCCAAAAAAGGACATAATTAGTAACAAAAGAGTGGGCAGCAAAAAGCAAAGGAGGCTTCCTACAATGAGATGGATTTATATTATTTCTCGGTTTTTTTTGTTTTTAAATAGGGTGTCGCATAAAGATTATTTAAAGAATAAATTTTTAGAGAAAATAATTAATTTTAATGTAAAGTACGAACCTAAGTACGAACCTTGCGGTTAAGAAGGAAATATGACATCCAAAATATACCCGCCTCGGATCTGCTTAGAAATTGTGACTCTTTTGATGCAATTGTTTATCACAGATCTGAGGCTGAATACCAGGTGCATCCGTGAGCCATAAAGTTGTATACGGATGGGTCAATGAAAGGATGTAAAGAAAGAAAGTGCTCTGAAGCAAAGGGGAAGTACCCGAGCATATTCCAGGCAGAAGTTTATGCCATAGAAGGATAAGCTCACTTTAATTTGGAAAAGAACTATGTGCGGCAGGAAATAGCTGTCATGACTGACAGCGAACCTGCGCTAAAAGCCCTAGATGAATTCCACATCACGTACAGAGTGGCGTAGGAATGCAGGGCGAAGCTCAACAGACAGGCGAAGTAAACAAGGTATGTTTGTACTGGGTGCTGGGACACACTGGCATAGGAGGCAACAAAGCAGCTGATAGCTTGCTAACAAATGAGCAGAAACTCCGTTTGTAGGATTAAAACCATTATGTTGTATAGGGTACCGCATAATGCTGTATGAGACACGCAGAATAGGTAAGGCAGCTGCTTCCGTACGACGGAAAAATCTCGTAGGTCTACCACAAGCAAAGGAAATGATGGGGAACTATGACTCGATATTGAGACTTGGTAGTAATGTACGAATCGTCACAGGTTTCCTAACAGGACATTGTAGACTCAAGGTGCACCGAAAGAAATTAAAATTAGAAGGGGGTAGCGGAGGAGGCACCTTCGATATGAATGAGTAACAATCGAACAGAGGAGAGACCACATGGGAACTCACGCGATCTCGGACTCTGCACGACATTTAATGAACCCACTCCATATCATTAAGTTCCATAAGTATTGAGGGGGTGCAATATGGACGGGAAAGCACTGTCTTCATAGTACTAGTAAGCGGGAAGCGTAATAGATCCATATGGGTCGCAGTGCTATTAGTATATACCCCATTTTTCATCATCATCATTGTTCGATTCATTGAAATGTCCGCACCAGTGTAATTTCCAACCAAAACGCTATCCAAAAATCTTCATCACACTAAAACTCGTTGCATATGAACAATTAGGCCAGTCGCATATTGAGCACAGCCTAGCACACCATAGCGTAGCATAGGTTTTTAGAGCCGACTATGTTATACTGTATACTGAATACCTTATTCTTGTGTTTTCAGACCCCGAAAATTTGTTTACTAACACAGTCATGAAGCTGGATCAAAATTTTCATTCAAAAATCGGGATCATCTGCTTACATTGCCGGCACTTAGTCAGCAAAAGTGCACGCGTGAGCTGTGCCTAATAAACGCGCAGGTCCTTAAGGCGCTAACCTTGTACTCGCAACGACCAAATTATTTCTTGCTGCCATCTCTATGACTCGTTGTCCATTGTCATAAGTGTTCTCGTGTAAGTTATGGGCGCCAATGTACTGCCTGAAACTAGCTCCTTACCTATTTTAGCATTCATATCCCCCAGAATGATTTTTACGGCGCAAGGACATAAGTCCCAATATTTACTTTTGGGACTTATGACTCACTTAAATGGGACATAAGTCCCAAATCGAACTAGGGGTTAATGTCCCAACGGATAGGGACATAAGTCAAAAAAAAAATGGTCGAAGATGGGACATATGTCCCAAATTTTCGGATATGTCCCAATTTTTTCTTTTGGATGAACGCTTATGAGGCTTATACTATTTTAAATCCGAGGCTGATTGTGAGTTCCGTATTAAAGTCTTTTTACGGGCGAGGTTATAGGCCTCCCGCCAACCTTACTTTGAAGGGACTAGCCCGATCGTTTAGCTTTTCCTGTATTGGAGGAAAATTACCGGCGGCCAAAACGTGAAGGTTTGATCGCACTTCCACAATTCAGTCTGGCTATAGTGCCCGTAAATCCATCGCATAGGATTTTCCGAACTGGTTATTGATAATAGGCGTTATTTCAGTAGGATAGTAATCGGTCCCCAATGTGACATTTGAGTGTGAACTAAAAAGCTTGACTGAATAAAAGAATACAATTCCTTGACAAGTCTACTTGGGGATTGTCTGTGGGTCTCGCTTAAATCTTTCTTTCCTTCTTCGTCTTTATAGCTGAGAACGTAATCTGGCGATTTACATTTGTAGAATATATAAAACCTATTCCAGGTTTTGCAAACAACTTGCTTCCAGTTGGCATACGCATTTTCTCTATTCCTCCCCCTCTCAACTTTTCAACATTTTGGCTTTCGACAAATTTTTTTTTATCTTTGTGCATCAACTACTGAATGAAATGAACAAAACCCAAAGCCTCGTACGAGAAGACTGCATTTTTAAGGATTCTTTCCTCTTGAATGCTTAAGTTGTTATTCTCCGAAAATAACTCTCTTCACAGCACAATGGCACTACATTGGAAGGAGTTATAGTTGTCTATTGCAAGCACAGTATGTGCCAAAACAAGAAAAGGAAAGGACTAACAAGGATTTGAAATGCATTTTATGTGTGCGGCGGCTTTAAGTAGTGCACAACTGCACAACGAAGGATAACAACATCAGCGAGAGACGGACGGAAATCTTCGAAATCCTGCATGAACGGAAGTAAATTACGGTTTTTCTGGGATAGCGTTTTTTTTGTCTCCGTTCCCATTGTATGCTACACCATTAGGTACGCTGATATGTAAATGTGCAATCTATCAGGATATCTATTCACATTAGTATCTCTTTGCTATTTCGCTATTGTGTGTGTGTTTTTTTGTTCCCTCAAATAACATGCATTTCTTTATAATGGAAGGGACAAACTCGGCTAGATGAGCCCTTAACTGAAACTGAGGAAATGCAATCATTAGAGACGACGAGAATAGGACGACTCAACAAAAAGGATTTGTATTCTGGATGCAGTAACGATATGGAGGTTTCTGTATTTTTTTACGGAATTGTAGTGCTCGTTGGGTGTTTTGAAAAGCAATTGTAATGTTACTGTTGAAGGCATTTTTTTGTTCATTGGAGTGATGCTAACAGAAATGTTCTAAATTTTATGATTGCTTCTAATTGTTATCGAAGTTAGAGGGGACGACTATTTTGATTTTTTTGAACAGTTGGCCAACATCATCATCATTGAATCTTTGTTTTACAAAAACAGTTCCAGCTGGCCAATATCATTATTACTAACTCTTTCGTTGTCTGGGGCGATAGTGACATCAACAGAAGCGGTAAGTGTGTTTTCGAATATCTCATTAGTAGTAATGTAGGAATTGTTACTAAAGGCTCAAACCCGATGCTTGACCTCACGCTTGCCAGCCCATTTATATCTAGTATCATCGAAAACTGGCATGTGTCTGATGAAGCCTCTCTGTCTGACCATTAAAACATCAGGTTTGACCTTCCAGGCAGACTAGCACATCCTTCTTTCAGATACGATCCTAAGTCTACGGACTCAATATCCTCACCACGATAGAAATGCTACCTACTCGCATAAAGTCCTCAGCGGACTTAGATGAGGCACCTTATCAGTTAAATGATGTGATGTTTACTTCCTACTACGGCAGCTGTGTCCCCAAAACCAGTTTGAGTAAACGTAAGGTTCCCTGGTGGAATGACCGGCTGTCCAAACTTAGGAAGAAAGTTAGAAAGCTTTTCAACACTGCTGAACGCATGAAAAACTGGGACGAATATAGGTTCGCCCTTACGGAGTATAACTCTGAATTGAGACGCGATCCAAACGAGCCACATGGAGGAAATGCCGGTAAAACATTGCTGATATGCCAGTAGCGGCACGAATTCATAAGGCACACGCCAAGGATCAGACAAACTGTGTAATCTTACTGAAAAAGACAGATGGTAACTACACGTCGGACCGCGAGGACACAATTAAAACGCCCTTTACTATTTAGTTAAAAAGATAGAAGGACCATTGGAAGGGACTTTTCGCTCCAAGGAAATAGCTCTGTGTGCTTTCTTTGACATTGAGGATGCTTTCGATACGATTCAATAACAAGAGCAATCAGTAACAGAGGTATCGAAGCCTTGACCAACCAATGGATAAGGGCCACTCTTGAAAGTCGAGTAATTACTTCCTCCTCAGGGGAGTTTCGATGTCGGTGACTGCAGCTAAGGTCTGCACGCAAGAAGGCGTCCTATGGTAACTCGTTACAGACGGCGCAAGGACATAAGTCACTTTTGGGACTTATGGCCCACTTAAATGGGACTTAGTGTAGTTTTTGCTTTTGGGACTTATGTCACTGCGCCGTCCTAGAAAACCTTCTAGCCGATCTGCATAGATCAGGCTACATCGCTATTGGTTATGCTGATAATTTGGCGATCATATTTAGTGGTAAGCACAGCACGACCATAGCAAATGTCATGCAAGGTGGGTAACTTCACGTCTTAGAATGGAGTAGTAGAGAAGGGTTTTCCAACAATCCTTGCAAAACCATTCTAGTGCCTTTCACGAAACGAATATTGTCAGATATGGGACCTATCATCACAAAAAGGCACTACATTAAAATACTCCAGGACGCCATTTCCAGGGAGTACTGTTTGGCAGGTTATTTAAGGTTAAACTATTGGACCGGTCAATCTGGTCTAATGGTGGGTTCTCCAGTAATGGACAATAAAGGTCGGACAGACGGATCGAAGATGGATTGTGGACTGGGAACTGAGGTATTCGGACCCAACACCAAAGTCTCAATACCAATGGGTAAGAGTTCCACTGTTTTCCAAGCGGAACTCCATGCCGTTGAGGTCTGCGCTAGGATAAACCCGAGTAAGGGTATTATAGGCGCTACGATTTATATCAGGCAGCACTGAAAACGCTATCGTCCGGCATAGTGGACTCTAAATCAGTTAAATGCTGCTACGATGCACTGCAATCCCTGGCAGGGCTCTACAGGGTAATAATCGGTTGGGGGCCTGGTCACCAGGATGTTGCATGCAACGAACATGCAGATAAACTAGCCAGGGTTGGTTCAGAATCTGCATTCTTAGTACCGAAATCTTACTGTGGTATCAAATGGGCTACCACCACAGCGATGATTAATAAATGGGAAAGTAAACTTTGTCTGGCCCACTGGGATATTATCACAGGACTTGGACAATCCAATCGGTTAATCAGACCCTTTTCCTATAATTGATCTAGACAAGGATAGCATCAGAAAGCTGGTGAGCTTTCTTACAGGTCATTGTGGCTTGGGATAAGCATAACTTAACAATACTGAAATCCACCAAGAGTTTTTAACTAAAACACTGCACTCGAACAATCGAAATAAATCTTCCAAAAACTGCAACTATTCAGTACATGGAAGTACTGTACAGAAAAAGCCAGACAATAAACCAATCTCATCCCAATTTTCATTGAATTTTACCTAGCTGTACAATTGTGTCTACCTGTAACCCCAAAAACGACTGACTTTTGTTTAGCATGCTATGACTTAATTAACTTTTTAATTTATGTCATAATATTCGCTACCAGCTTTGATTCGTCTCTACCAAATCTATTTCACGCTTCCATCGTTTGCGGAACTTCTGCTCAAACTTTAATTCGAACACAGATTAAGAACTTTGCAGATAATCCTTTCACTTTGGGCCTTCGCAATATTTCACACAATACAACCCCGAAACAGCGATGGTAGTAAGTGAACCTAACCAACGCATAGAATAGTCCTGCAAGGTGTCTGTACTACATACAGTACAGAGAAGCGGACCGCACCAAACAATAGGAAACGGCAAATTTTCGGTAATTCCAAGCACATTCCATCCGCACTTACAGGACAGTACTCCAGGACAGGACTCATCATAAATCGTTGTCGCAAAATAAATTTCCAAGTCACACAACAGTGGTTTTTGTTGCTTTTTGGTTGTTTGAGTCAACGTGTTGTTGTCCCCAATTGCATTGGTTCCAAAGGCGACGTAATTCACATTCGACCATTCAATTTGTTGCCATCGTTCTTCATGTGCGCGCGGAGTCGCGCAAGGTATTCTTTACGGGCTTAGAGATTTAAGAGAAAAAGGTACAGCAACAAAGGTGCCACAGCAGCAGACGGCCGATTCGTTTTGAACAATGTCTATACTCACATGGACATAAATTAACTGAATTACCTAAAATTTTCTCCTGACTGTAGGAAAATTGTGCAACTCACATAATAGGCCAAATCCTGTCTGTTACAAGAGTCACCTTACGAAGCATCTACAAGGTGATTCTATATGGATTTTTATAACCACAAGGTTTACCTTTTTATAGTATACTAGCTGGTCCCGGGTGCTTCGCTACCTGCACACATGAGCCGCCGACGTCATTATGTGATTAATTGTTTGGATTGCCTCAGCCTTGGGACGTTATCCCAGTGGGTCAGACAGAATTTGTGTTCCAAACAATTTATCAGTGCTGTGGCGGCAGCCCAGTTGACACCACAGTAGTTTTCAGGTCTTATGAACGCAGACTCTGAGCCAGCCCTAGGTTGTCTGCAGATTCGTTGCCTGCAATTCCCTGATGACCAGGGACCCAACCTAGTTTCAGTCTGTTGTGTTCCGCCTGAAAAACTGTGGGACTTTCTCCCATTGGTTTCGAGACTTAAGTGATGATTCCAAGACATCAACTTCAACTCCAGTTTCCATCTTCGATCCATCTGTGAATTAGTCAAGACCTCTAGCGTCTAGTGCCGGAACACCATTGCATCTGTTTACCCGGCCCAATATTTATACATCAAATTTCCTACCGAAACAGGGCTCCCTGAGCATAATGTCTGCGATAGTGCAGAACATGTCTCTTTCAGGAATTGAGTCAAGAATTTTCGGGTGACCTACATAGTCACCCGGTTTGTACTCGTATTCTAGTTGCAGCTTAAAAGCGTATCTGGCAGCCATCTTCCTAATAGAAATTGGCAGGGGTGAAAGACCTACAACAGGGATGTCGTAGAGCAGGTGCGCATGGCACCCATTATGCCTAGACAGGCAACACTTTGTAGCTTCTGAAGCTAAGGTGCCGTTGTCCGTTCAAGAACTTTCGGCCATCAAACGATGTCCGCGTACGTATTAATAGGTCTCACCATCATCTTATATATCCATCAATGTATAATTTTAGGATTTAGACCCCAAGTTCTGACGGAGAGGCGTCTACTGGCCCACAAGGCCCTAGAGGACTTGATATGAGAATTCCAGCTTAGCCGTTTATCAAAGATGACGCCGAGATATTTAACCTCATTGGAATAATCGAACGTGGTGCCTTTGATGGTGATAGGTAGGTTCCAAATCGACCAGTCTCATTTTCGTAAAAGGTACTAGAACCGTTTTGCAAGTATTGATGGATAGTCCTTCTCTGCTGCTTCATTATAAAACGTGTAGTAAAGCGCCTTGCATGACAATAGTGATAGTCGTGCAGTGCTTACCGCTAAAAAAAACCAATGGCGATGTAGACTGAGCTGTGAAGATCGCCTAGAGATTGTCAATGACTAGCGACCATAGAAGGGGAGAAAGCACTCCTTGTTTGGGACATCACTTAACTGCAGTCACAGACACTCCTCCCGATGAGGAAATAATATCTCGACTTTCAAGCATAGCGCTTTTTCAATGATTGGTCGAGTCTTCGATACTCCTGCTACTGATTGCCCTGGCAATAGAGTCGTAGCTAGTGTTATCGAAAGCGCCCTCAATGTCGATGAAGGCACGCAGGGCCACTTCCTTGGAATTAAAAGTTCCATCCATCTTCTTTACAATATAGCGAAGGACACCTTCTGTGCTTTTGCCTTTCCTGTACGCAAACTGACCTGAGTGCAGAGGGGTATACATTTCTAACCGGCCTCTAATATGAACATCAATAAGGTACTGGAGGTTTCTGTTCCGAAGTTTTTATTCACTCTTAGACCAGAATGAAGATGCCGCTTTAACGAATTGCACTATTTCGCCCCATGAGCGCCATTGCTCTAGTGGTAAGTGCGTTGAACTTTTGAACAGGAGGTCCGGGGTTCGAATCTCAGAAACACCAAAAGTAATTTTAACGGTTCCACCTTTCGCTAATAATCTGTTCGCTAATAACCCAATGCTCTTGCATAAGATCAAGGGTTATATTTTCCTCGGCCAACCACTGGCTAATGGTAGCGGACGCGCCCTTCACCTGATGCAGGTACGCCCGTAACCCCCCATGGAGCTCATTAGTCCTCCCTGGATGCTGAAGTTGAAGGGGAGACTTCGGCAAAAGCAATAGCACTCTCTCTATCCTTACCAATGCGTAAAGCATATTTAAGTCGCCTACTCTCTAGCGAGGTCAATTTAATGAAGCCACCTCGATGTTGCTGGATCAGTAGCCCATCTAATGATTTCTCAATAGATGAGCATCCGGATTTATCCGAGATAACGATACATGCATCAACGATTGTGGATGCGTCAGAATCAAATGTGGCTGATTCCACATTTTCAGTTCTTATCCTCTCGCGAGTTACAGATGTGGCCCGTATATCTTCGCCGTCTAAACTTTGGGTTATGTTCGGCTGCTCAACAACAGACTCAGCAGTTGAGGTCAACATGGGGTAGGCCATCAAAGAGATCAACAACTTCTCTACATACATCGGTTTGCTCAACAGGAGGACCCGAGGTTGATGAGCTGTAATTATTAAAACTTGAATCAATAATAACCCATGAGTATCCGGAAAAGGAGGTCACCAATGACAGAGCCCGGTATGCTACGATACGGAAAAAGGATAGTTGAAACCGAAGGTCGACAGGTATTCAGTGACCGCACACTATCGACTAAGCAGCCTCTTAGCCATGCATCCATCGGCGTATACTGTTCCACCTTGAATTGGGAAAACCTTTACTGAAGATAGGCGCAACATTACAATTTACTGAAATATTGATAGATTGATTAAAATATTGATTGGACGAAATGTCAATATTAGTTCTCTAAGACTTATTACTGAAATATTGATTTGATTAATTGAGATATTGATTGATTGAATTATTGATTTAAGTTCTTTGTTATTTATTGCTAATGGATTCATTGAAATCCATAACATTGATTGACTAATTCAAATATTGATTGACTGAATATTAAGTAAAAACCAACTGCAACTGAAAAACTTACTCTCCAAGTAATTCGTTTAAAAAGTTGAAGCGATTTGAATCACCCTGTCGAACTGAAGTACGCACTTAAAGAACCGAAATGATGGCGCAAAACATTGTGGGCTGCTGTATACTAATGGAAAGCGGCGCCGACCACCATTTCTCACTCGAACACTCAACACACCCAAAAACAGCATAATTCTCTTCCACATTTGATACAGGAACTGGTGATCTTATTCGCGATAGCATTGAATTGCTGTTGCTTTGGGCCAAACCTCGTAAAAGGATATCCATGTTTTCCAGCTGTGGTTTGCTGTTTGTGCGATGATAAACAGCCGCAACACAACACAATATGTCACCTACACGATTCAAATAGCGACACTATCGCGCGACCAACGGCCATTTCAATAATTCACAATAATAACTGTAATTAACAGGAGTAGTAGTAGTAGGCCTCCCGAAAGTGGCCCAGTGTCATAAATATGCAGAAGAACTATGTATTGCACGCATATCTAGCAGATGAATTTGTCCTGCGTTATACGCGTACCCAGGAAAAAAATAAGAACCGACTTTTTAAGAATTCAAGGGAAGGGTACACATCGAGGATTAAAAAAGCTAACAAGTTTATTTGTAGCAGCATAAATAAATCTCGTGGCATGCCAAGGAAAACAACACATAGCTCCTTTTCACCAAAAAAGGTATAATTTTTCATTCCGTTTTAATAAATAATCGGAACTTTTTGGTTCTCTTCGTCCTTTGGCAGAATTTCTTCTTGAAAATAATTCCTTAATCTATGTGTGTTTCTGTTTAGTGTAACCACAAACTTGTGATGGATCACTAAAGTTATCCGTATTTGATTTATTTTTCCCCTTTACAGCTGCTTTATAAATTTTTATTAAAAAGAAAAATACTTGCCATAGAAAAATTTAATTTTTTATGTCCTTGCGCTGTAATATGACTTTGGGGATACTTATTTTTCGTGCAAATATTTTTGTCACAATGAAGAACTTTTGTAGCGCCCCAAGATAAAGTCAAGAAAACGTTTCAATCTACTCGTTCGTACACACAAAAGATACTTAGTAGTGTGGTGGAAGTGTAGCGACCCCAACACAAACCATAAGTAGCATAGTTCCAGCAGAATTGCGAACGAGAAGCTTATTAACAACTGACTTTCTAGTGGTCCCAAAAGGAAAATATGTTTCGCTGCAGACTCGTCGCTCGCTATAGCGTCGCGTCTTTGTAATAATTTTACGACACAGCAACTGAACTGAAGAGATGACCCTTTCGCTGGGTAATCACAATGCTAATCGCAAACTTCAGCAGCCTTACTGTGTTGCTACAAAGTTAACAACAATAAGTAATGCAATGGGGGAAAGTTTAACATTTAAAATACTCGTGTACCAACACAACAATCCTGATCCACCTGTGTTTTTGGGTAGGGATCCTTTCAACGAGTGAAAAATAATGATGAAACCCAGACGCCGGAAGTTCGCGCAGCACTTTTGGATTTGCAGAGATAGAGAAGAAGGAAAAAAGATTGAGGTAGAGGCGAAGGTAAACGGAAGTATAACAAAAAAAGAGGAAGAAGCACAAGAATTACAGGTTAAAGGTTAAACTTTTTTCGCAATTTGGTTACATGGTTGGCAATGGGGATAATTGGATGTTGTTAGTGTTTCACGGAACTCGTTGGTCATACCGCGAATAAACTGTTAGTACTTGTTGTTATTAGAGCACCTGATGTGATGATGCCTGCCGGTATGACACAGAGCCACACTAGGACGAACGAACGAACGAACGAACGCCTATAACAATATTTACATTCCGCAAGAGAAAATACCAAGAGTGCTCCATTCGCGCAGATGGTATCTTTCAGGGTTCACATTGATGGTGTGCTGATGGGATGGGGATGTGGTCCGGTGTGCCTAGCCCCATTACCTAGTAGTAATGCATTAGACCTGCCGATGTAATAATAATTACCCCGAACGACGTTCATGTGCAAAAAGATACTTTCCTATGTATAAACCCTGCAGCTTCCTTCATTTTTAAAGAGCACGTTAACAGTTATTTTAGTCCTACGTAGATGATGTGCGAATCATCTCAACTCCTTTGGATATTTACCTTTGGAATTTCTGCAGCGCATACAATATGCTGGTGGTTTACATTTTGGAGTAAGGAAATAAGTCAGAGAAATTCTATATTGAAACCTTTGCAACAACAATAATGAACTTTAACGACCTTCCTGTTTGGGATGGAAAGTGAATGTTTGGGAATTATTGTTATAAATTGTAAGAGATATTTTGAACTGGAGTGGGAAAGTGAATATATATCCTGCAAAGGCATAAACCTCATAAAGCAATCAGCAAGCTGCACCATAAGTAATAATAGGGAATATTTGAGGTTTTGCATATTAAAAGGAAAGGAAGCTTGAAAGACATAGTTAAGGGGGGCAGGGCAGTTGGTTGTATACCAAAGGAGAATATGTCCTGAAGGGGCGCAGTTGGTTCTATCCAGAAGTAGAAGTTGAGAGGCGCAGTTGTTGGAGAATATGTCCTGAAGTAGTATCTGAGGGGTACAGTTGTTGGTTCTACCCAAGGAGAATATGTCCTGATGAAGTAGTTGAGGGTGAGAGGCGCATTTGTTGGTTCTACCCAAGGAGAATATGTTGGCTGCTCCAATGCTATTATACTTAAATGAGAATTACAAAATTGTGTAAAGGATCATTGTTGCGCTTCAATATCAAATCATAAAATATGAAAGTAACATCTTACACAATTTGCTTATATTTTCCATACACCCTGAGAAATATATATTTTACACGTTATATAGACATCATGCTAGTATCTAAAGCACATCACAACTTTTTCTGGATATTAATCCAGATACACCAAATATCCAGATTGTAAAGCACACGAAGGCACCGCAATTTTAATAAAACGAAGATTAAAGCAACTTCGGAAAGATCACATCTAAGCTACAAATATCTGCTTGGAAGAATGGTCTGAATAATTCGTAATATCAGCGGTTTACTGCTTATTTTAATCAGCTGGGATTTAAAGTTAAAGGCTGTTTTGCAATTCTTTGTGACGACACGAGAAGAATAATAGAAATAGAAAAGCCTGGGCAGTGGCAATGCCAACGTTGAAGAACCTCTTCAAAACTATAGCGGGAATACTATAAGGCCCTGCAGATTTATGAATGCTAAGTTCATTTAAGACCGGCCAAGGCCAAGGCCGGACCCCGGTAGTAGAGCCATATATGATGATGAAGATCATTTAATACTCTAGCGACTTGACGAGTACGAAAGTAAATCTGTCCTAAAGAGGATTCTACACTTGCACGACACGGCAGCGACAAAGCGCTATCTGGTAGCTTGGAGCTAGCTGCGAAATGTGAAGCAAGCAGATTGGCCTTGTCTATAGAGCTGACAGTTGGAATTTCATTGTGAATGAGCGTTTGAATTGAAGACGAGGCAGTATTTTTAATTCCGAATTCACGAATGACCACAAAATTTTACTTACTTTGGGACACTGAAGTATTTTTTGTCTCAGTTTCTTCTGGTCATAGTCGATTTTGGCTCATCTAAGGTAGACATTGCAATCATTTCTGACTCGTCTAAATTTAGTTCGGTTTTCCACAGTGGGGTTATCTTTGTACTGCCAGCTGAAATATGGTATTTCAAAAACTAAATCCAACATTATATGAAGGGCGCATTCAACCAGACCACCAATTTGGGTTAAGAGAACAGCATGTAACTATAGTTACAGTTACACAGAATTGTATATACAATTAAGATCGTCTTACAAGAAAAGGTGGGCGCCGTGGCTCAGTGGAAAATGCACATAGCTACTGAGCAGGAGGTTCGTGGTTCGAATCCCAGTAACACCAAAAGTATTTTTCACGGTGTCTCACCTCTAGCGAATGGGTGACAAACTTTCCGAGAGTAATGACTTGTCACGGTAGGCTTCTCATTTCGCCGTTCGGATCCAGCCTTAAATTGTAGGTCCCTTCCATTTGTGTCCAAAAATATACATGCGCAACACAAATGGTCGCGAGAAGCTAGGCCTTGGTCGTAGCAATGGTCTGTCGCGCAAAATATTATTATTAATTACAAGAAAGGAAATAATGTTCGGCAGTTTTCCTGGATATTGTGCAATCTTTCGAAAAAGTATGGCATGAGGGATTCAATTACCAAATTAAAATCCTTCTGTAAAAATAAAAATTCAGACAATACTTGAAAGCAAGTTCTCCCAAAGAAAGTCTTGGGTTAAATAAAATACACCCACCAGCCACCACTGAGCAGAACGAGATAAAAGCAGGAGTACCCAAAGGCAGTGTATTGGGACCTGTATTATACTTGTTGTACACAGCCTGAAAAGTTGACCATTTCAACTTTTGCTGATCCTAGAATTTCCATAGGAACAAGTCTT
Source organism: Nephrocerus scutellatus (assembly GCA_947095585.1). Taxonomy (NCBI): domain Eukaryota; kingdom Metazoa; phylum Arthropoda; class Insecta; order Diptera; family Pipunculidae; genus Nephrocerus; species Nephrocerus scutellatus. The sequence continues at coordinate 114,725,346 of OX352763.1, forward strand.
ATAGTCGCATCTTAGTCCTACATACTGAATTTCGTAGAAATCGCTTGAGAATTTGCTTGGTCCACAAAATTCCAGACGCTATTGGCCAGATCCCAGACTTTCCACGCGCCACACGCGTCACACGCGCCACACGGGCTACACGGGGCTCACGCGGCATGCGCCTTTGCCGATATATACGAGTTCCTACGAGCTAATTTATTCTGCTATGCGAATGACTACACACACCCGTGTATGTATATTTAGTTGTAATTCAGTCTAAAAACTAATTTGTCTTTGAAGCCTAATAGTATGCAACGTTACTTAAGCGATTTCTGGAATACTCTGAAAAAATCACATTTTACTTTGCAAACGTTGAGGCTTAAAAAAAATCGATAGCGATGCGTAGATTGAGTAGTTTTTTCCGTTTTCTCAGGGTTAGAATCCCTATGAATTAACCTAAAATAACGCTAACCAATTGTTTTAAAACAACTCCCATCAAATATTGACTGGTAGAAGCCGAGATATACGACACGACAAACAAACGTACAAATGTACACACGTTTGCACAAACATTTTCATGTCCTCTTAATATAAGCTTCGCCCTTCGTGCGCGCAATTATACCGCCAAAACAACCAGACCGCTCAAGTTACTATGTTTTTATACCGTCAACCAACCTGACCGCTGTAGGCGTTAGAATAAAGATGTATAATTGGTTTTGTAGTACAGGGTCGGGCAAAAGATACGAAGTTGTTGAACAAGGAGGAGTAATGGTCTGGGGTGTAATTTCGTTTTGTGGCGCTTTTGAATTGGTTTTCGTGTGACAGGACATTCGTATAAGACCTTGCTTCAATCCGCTTTTCCTGAAATCCCTGGTACTCTCAGTGTTTTTTTCAGCAGGATAATGCTCGTGTCGTGAAAATCTAGACTGCGAGTCAAAAACATCTAATTATTGTCGTGGCCATGGTCGTACCATATTCACCGGATCTAAACCTTATTGAAAACATTATGGGCTGGCTAACACGCAAAGTTTTCGAAGGAGGCAGGCAGTACGAAAGCAATGAAGAGCTGATCGCATCAATCGAAAAATGTTGTTTTGAGGTCCTTTACGAAAAAGACTATAAAAGTACCGTTAGGTTCCGCTCTCCAAGCATGCATTCATGTGCGTGTTATCGAGTATTGATTGACTGAAAAAAATAGAGAAGCTATTTACAGAAAACCTTTAGGTGCGTCTAATTAGGTGAACCGGACTGTACAGTTGTTTTGCTAACATATGTGTCTTTCTCATATACCATGTACTCGTATTGGCTTTAATTCTTCAATTCTATGGGGACACGACCCATTGTAGTAGATTTCTATCTCTGGCAGAAGTATCTGCGGCTTTATATCAAACGAGCATAGGTCCTGTTTATGAGTACGCAAATGCGTGACATATATGTAGGTGTATGGAACGCTAAACAATTCGCGAGCAGGTTTATCCTGGTCTCCACTGGCACACCAGTAGCGTGCCTACTAGCAATCAAGCGTCTATCTATGTAATAACAAATGTGTTCGTCTACAATATGCAAAATTGCAGAGCGTCGTCGTTAACGGCGTTTTGTGTTTTTTCGCGATTTGTTCTATTTAAGTTTTAATACTGAATGTCCCCAAGAAAAACATCTGTACGCATTGTTGTGTGAATGCTAAAATAAAGCTCACAGTGCAGAGTCGGGAAACAATCCTTTGCCGGGGCCGAACTCCTGCGTAAAGGTCGAATATTATGTTTATGTTTTTGCTGAAATTATTCAAATGTTGCTAACGGCGAGCAATACTATTGCTTTAAGTAATACAGCAGGATATGTTATGTTAGCTGTGCTGTTGATTAAGGTGCGTGTAAGGTATCCTTTGGGTGCAGTCAGTATGTGGAAAGAAGGACCATAGAAATGGTGAATACATTTTTTTTGTGTGCCCTGTGGTTGTTGGTTTGCTGTGTGCTGTTTAGGAATTTTTATTAACATACCTGGTATGTTTTTTTTTGTAAGCAAACGACATTGTTTGGTCTCTTTCCGACTTGACAATGGGATCATTTTAATTACATTTTTCTGGAATAATGTTGTGGCACGTGTTCTAATGTACTAACAATACTTTCACAGGTTTTTTGAAGGTTACTTTTAAATATTGCCAAGCAAATGAAAATATACTCGTAATAATATAAAATTCTGTGCAACAAAAGTGGTCAGACCATTTTTTTCTTCAAATTATTGCACCTGTGTTGTTGAAACTCCCTGATTATAATGTAGGTTTGTTTGTAGCGTCTTTTGAAAAGATTGCAACATTCTTCGAGAGAATTATGGTTGGTTGATGGGGGGGGGGTAGCTTACGAAGTAGAATCTGAGTACACGGAACACGGAAAATGTTGTTTTAGGTTTAGCTGATACTTTTTTAGAATTAACGAAAAAGGCATTATGACAGAGCCTTGAGGTACACCATTTTTTTAAGCTAATTTGGCAGCTGAATTTTCAATCGATCTTAACAACCTGCTCCTATCTTTTAGGTAGGTACAAAACCAATCATTAACAGTGCTACTAAAACCTGAATTGTACCCTCGATTGGATACAAACTTGAGAATAGCATTTTCGGTCGATTTACGTAATCTAGAACCAAACTAATTGCATGAAAGGAAGTTATATTTTTCCAAAAAATATACCATTCGACATTTTAACAGCTTCAAAAAAAGTTGGCAGAAGTTGGCAGAATGGAAATAGGTCTATAATCACTTAAGTTTCTGCGACCACCTATTTTTAAAAAGGCAAGACCTCAGCACATTTAAGTGACTGATGAAAATAACCCTTATTAAGATGCTGAGATTGAAGATAAAGCACAATGCATGAACCAAATACCAAGTAATTTTTTCAAGTGAAAAATGTATATCCCATCTTTAGTTCAAGAACTTTTAAACAATGTATCATCTTCATGCTAGGTAGCAGAGTAATCTATGTTAATCTGGGCAGCAGTAACATCCCCAAATCAATTAACAGAGACACTCTCCAGGAAAGGGTAATATTATTGTGGCTGATGGTTATAAACAAGTTCCTCAGGATACTTGAGCTAAACAGGACAAAAGCCATTGCGTATGCATACGATGGAGTGTTACTTGTGTTAGGACAGTACCCATCTGTGATTATTGAAGTTATGGATAGGGCTCTAAGTAGTGTTAGCTCCTGGGCAACAAGCTGCGATCTAGGAGTTAACTTTAGAAAATCTGAAATGGTACTGTTTACCACTAAGTCCAAAATACTTTCACTTACCTCACACAGTAAATATCTCGGCGTGATCCTAGATAGGAAACCCAGCTTTAGGGATAAGAAAGCATGTATTGCTTTATATGTTAGTAACAAAACCATCGGTATGAAATGGGGCCTGCAGCCGAGGAATGCTCTATGGATGTACACAGCGGTGGCATGGCCTATTCTCACCTATGGAGCGCTAGTCTGGTGGCCGGTGATTAACTAGAAGTACAATGCTTGCTGCAATTGTAGAATACAAAGATCAGCAACAGTTGGTATAACTGGAGCACTACGGTCCTGTCCTACCGATACTCTCAACACAATTCTACACCTATTACCTGCTGACCTATTTATTAAATACGTTGCTAAGTGCAGCGCATTCCGTGTCAGAGAAGCTGGGTACTGGGTACCATATGGATACTGCAATATATTGCAGTTGCAGATATGATACCATTCACAGCTGACTACTGCACTCCTTAATTGAACTTCAGACTCAGTTCCGTTGCCTTAGAGTTTCCAACTAGAGAAAGTTTGAGGAACGGGGGAGTATTGGGGCTCTTTGACGTTACTCTATTCACTGACCTAAACTTAACCTTTCAAGGTCCTACAAGCTGCCCGAATCTGCTAGCATCTTTCAGGCGGAGATCCTTGCGTTTATGGAGGCTTGCACGGCACTTACTAACAATACCGCTTTAACTGGTATGGTTGGCAATTCTTAGACAGCCAATCTGCAATTAAAGCCATTATTGCGACTAGCAATAACTCAAAGCTTGTCAGACAGTGCCAAGCTGAATTGACTTCGCCAAAGCCAAAGCATAAACCTAACCCTAGTGTTGGTGTGGGCACAGGGACATTGGTGGCAATGATAAGGCGGACGTACTGACGAAGAAGAGTGTAACATTGGACATAGACTACATGAAGAGAGTCTGCTGTCTATTGAGCTCTGTCAGGGAAGATGAGAACATATCTTCCATACCTTACCAAGGCTCAATTAAGGTGGAATGACTTAACCAACTGCACTACATCGAGGGCGATGAGGCCCTCCCACAATTAAAATAAATCTACTGAGCTGATCTCCAGATTACGGAAAGAGTCGTTGCTATAATCACTGGTCAGTCATGAAGCCAAACTTGGAATCTCTCATAATATATTTTGCAGAAGTTGTAGGGATGTTAAGAGAAAGAAACTCGCATTCATTATCTCTGCAAATGTCCCGACTCCACAAATAGGGAAAACCTTTCTTTGCCCATGTGGTGGAGCTTTCAGAGTGTCGGATCAATGATCTGGAGTGGAATTACCACATACGTGACTGAATAACGTTGATTTGGCACGATCGCTTACGTGAACGAGTGAAGAGTAGTGCTCATCCCTATGTAAACACTCGATCACTCGTTAACGGATGGATTTCATTCAATCGTTAACTGATGTCGTATATCGACCACTGATCTCGTACTTGAATGCCACAGGTTGGCTATTACCATTTCAAGATACCTATCACGGCATAGGTTCTCCTGAGGTCTGTGGTTATAAAACTCTAGGGCTATTTTGAGGCTTTCGCTTAGGCGGCGTCGACCACCACTCTTTCAACCTACTTACCTTAAGGGAATATTTTGGTTATTAGAGAATTTACTTGAACATTTTTGCTACGCTATTAAAGGCAACATTAATATCTAGGAATCCTACTCTTGGTAGTGTTTAGATTTTTCAATTGTGCTTACTAAGTTGTATAAGGCTGTATCCACAGACTTTCCCTTGCACAGGTTCTCCCATACTTTCACTCAAATTCAGTTTTCATTTCATTCATAATTAGATTGATTTATATGCCAGCTAGTGCAACAAAACGTCGATACCAATTGCAACCAGCTATATATTCTCTTTGAAAATTTTAAGATGAAAACCTCAAATAAATTTAGGTGCTCATCAAAAAGAACGCCGTGCCTCTTCTCGTCTTGCTGAACACCAGGCCATTGTGGTTCCATCCAACCCAGATTCGATTGATTAAATGATAAAAGACTAAGCAACTACACATCGCTGGAGGAAATAATGAATGCGTTTAAATGAATATCACAAAACTATTATTTGACAACATAGTTTCCTTTCAATTAGGAATGTAATTAGTGTCCTTCATCAACACCGATGCGGCGGACAAACATACACATGTATGCTAATGTAACTGCTGGATGCTGGCGGGCAATGACAACAATTACAGGACCACATGGAGCGAATAAAACCACATACATGCACGCATTCGCTGGCGACTATGTAACTAGCTGAGCTCCTGTATGGATCTTCATATAACTAATTAGTTTCTCACACGTCGCAAACGAACTAATGGATACAGCCATCACGCCTCCACCAAACTAAATTCAATCTGATTCACATCAACACACGAATCCCAGTTAAGTAGTAGGGCGTTTTTGGGGCAAAGGCAACTACAACAACAATAGCAACAACAACAACAAATGCCCAAAGCATTTCAACGAGCTGGTATTCAGGAATTGTCATGCATTTTTGATCAAAATTACCGGGTTTAGTTAAGTATGCCTTCATGAGCACACGCACGCCCTCATTAAATATCCAGGATGCACGTAAATGTGTTTAACCAGAGGAGTCAGTTGGACGAGAGGACACAAGCAAATAAAAAATCCAAACAGCGGCTCATTTGAGGACAAAAACGTAACGTTACCGTGAACGTGAACTGTTTGCTCATAGCCTCATATTATGTTCCCCACAATACATACAAAATAGGTAACTACTCTCGTCGCGCAAAGTATCTGTGAGTGTGTTAAGGTTAAATCCTTTGTGTTACATTTTTATTTCGAGCAGAATGTACAAGATTAACAGGTAATGAGATAAAACTGAGGTTCAAATAATCACTAACCACCAAGTAATAATGAAAAGATTTTCCTTAAATGGAGGGATAATGTTTGCGAATAAATGAGCGAGGATTTTAATTAATTTCTTCATTTAGGAGTAATCCTATGAAAATAAGCAAATACGTAGCTAATTACATGGCAAAATGTTCAGCCAACGAGTGCTTCCGGTTTTAAATGTCGCGCTTGTTTTGTGAACTTTTTTTTTTAAAGAAAACCCTAACCCATACGGCAGACACTGCGACCTAAAAGATCTATTGTATCTTAGGATGTATTTACTCTATGGGACGTACCACCTCCTTAGTTAAGGATTGTCAGACACTGCGAACTGAAAGATCTGTTTGTGTCATAGGATTTGTTTATTCTAAGAGACGTACCACCTCCCTAATGAACGATAGTACATCCTTGGTGTCTCTATATGTTTTTGAGGACGAATGATGTTAGACTTAGGTCTGTTCAATTTAGGCAGCTCAATAGGCCTATTGACTGGTTTGGGAATAGCATACTCGGTAGGATGAGATCGGTTGTCTTTTGTAGAAGCGCTGGAAAGATCCCATGACCGCCGGTAGCTTTGAACTGTTTTAAAGGGCCTACTGCCCATTTAACCTTATTCGGACTAAACATTTTACCGGATAAAGTATTTACCCTACTAGTAATACAGACCTTTTGGTCAGATGTGTTCAGATACGTGTATGGTACACGAGTAGATGATGTTTTTTTCTACAATGACGCTGTGGAGAACATCCAGAAACCCTGTCTGACCCCACAATTGTTGGTGAATGTGGCGCCTTTTTTTTGTATTTAAAGCGTACGTGCACCTCTCTGGAATATCTACTCTCTGAAGCGATTTAAATGGCGTCTGTTAGTCCCGTATAAAAGAAAGTGGCGCCTTCTTTACCTTTGAAGCTTGCTGTACTGGTGATATCTCTCCGGAATAGCATGACTCTCTCTCTATCTCTATCTGAATCGATTTAAATGGCATCTATTGGTCGCATATTAAAGGCTCTTTCAAATAATAACCCGTACATATTAATGAATTTTTTAGTTTGCCAGGTGGAGTATGGTTATAGGCTATAGAAGATTCTTTTTGGAGGTTCTTTTTGGAAGTCTTTTGAGATCCTTTTTGGAGGTTTTTTGAGATACTTTTTGAAGGTTTTTTGAGGGTCTTTTTGGAGGACTTTTGAGGATCTTTTTTTAAGGTTTTTTGGAGGTCTCCTTGGAGGTCGTTTGAGGGTCTTTTCGGAGGTTTTTTGAGGGTCTTTTTGAAGGTCTTTTCAGGGTCTTTTTGGTGATCTTTTTAGGGTCTTTTTGGTGGGTTTTTAATGTCTTTTTAGAGGTTTTTTGAATGTATTTTTTGAGGTTTTTTTAGGGTCTTTTTGGAAGTCTTTTGAGATCCTTTTTGGAGGTTTTTGTAGATACTTTTTGAGGGTCTTTTTGGAGGACTTTTGAGGATCTTTTTTGAGGTGTTTTGGAGGTCTCCTTGGAGGTTTTTTGATGGTCTTTTTGGAGGTCTTTTGAAAGTCTTTTAGTGGGTCATTTGATGGCCATTTGAGAGTCGTTTTTGAGATTTTTTGGAGGTCTTTTAGCGGTGTCTTTTTGGTGGTCTTTTGAGGGTCTTTTTGGAGGTTTTTCGAGGGTCATTTTGGAGGTCTTTTGAGTGTCTTTTTGGAGGTCTTTTGAGAGTCTTTTTCGTGGTCTTTTTGGAGTTTTTTGCTGGTCTTTTGTGGGTCTTTTTGGAGGTTTTTTGAGGGTCTTTTGGGGGTCTTAATGCTTGCGCGTATTAACGCCAGAGCACTACATGAATATTTTATTAACAAAACGTTGCAAATAAATTTAGACCTTGAACCTTTATTTTAAAATACTTTATTTTTTATTATTAATTTAATCGTAATATCCGCCATAACGTCGTTTCTGTAGTTGTATTTGGTCTGTGGTTATAATGCAGTTTAGGGATAAAGTTGGTCATTTGGTTTCCACACAGGGTTGTCTCATGCCGAATAGACATCAAGCATCTTGCCAAGAGAGACAGGTACTTTTTATGCGATCGCAATTTTACTGCTTACATTTCTTCAACATGCTGACCATTCTGTTTACTTTACATTCCGCGTGATGACATTAATCCTTCCTTGTTGCTTAAAAGTACAAATTTCTAATCAATTTTATGGCTGGTATGCTCAAATCTGAAAAACATTGAAGTGAGTTAGTGAGGTTCTGCTTTAAACCAACGATTTGTCTTCTATGGGTACTACTAACTATAAATCAAAGTCACGGATCACGATGGTAACCACTCTCTCCGAGTCAATATTGTTGAAGCTCTTATTAAAATGATTGAATATCTTCAGAAGCCAATAACGTCCTTTGGAGGCTTCCAAGAACTACAAAAAAAAAATTCAATGACTCCACAAAATTCAGCCCACTCGAAACTTTTCTTCCAACGTTTCTTCAAAACTTTGAACTTTTACTTATATTCCTATATTCATAATAAAATTATGAAGGAATTGAAATTTTATTTACTCTCCTTAAACTCATTTAATCCGACGACGACGACCGACAACTTGTATAAAGTTAATATCCCACAACTGTTTTTTTTTTTTAGCAAAAATGCGCATATGTGTCCTGCTCTACAAATAACTTTTTCGCAAAAGTTTGAAAACACACTCGACTCTTTGCTCATATTTCTTTGTGGTATTTTTGCCAAAAAGTATAAAAAAAACGAATGAAGAAACGCCAAACTTTATCTTTCATCTTAAAAATGAAATCATGCAAAATAAAAACTTATGTACCGCTTTCAAGTAAGCGAAACTTTTTCATCTGCCGCAATCCGTTTTATCGTTTTTCTCTTCCCCCCTCCCGACTCTATGAGTGAGTGCAGCTCAACACTGAGCTTCTTCAAGAGTAGCTTTTTCTTTTCCACTTCATGTCCTTCACTTTGCATGCAAACATCAGTTACATAAATAAAAGTTTAACGCACTGTGTAAGAATTGCACTGACAAAGATAAACATAGAAGAAGGTAAGATAAAGTCATCGAAAAAGTATGAAAAATCAGTAAAAGAAAAAGATACGAGAAAACTCACAGATTCTTTCCGAAAATCATAAAAAAATTGTTTTTACCAATCGCCAGATGCACTTTTTTAGACGTATATCTATGAGTATAAGAAGAACAATTTTGAGTTGTAAAGTTATGAACAAAATGTGCCAATAAGTTTAGCAACAAAATGATGAGAGTAAAAATAAGAAAGAAACATGAATATCTTTGTTGTGGAAGACTTTAAATTTCTCTGATATCTAGTATGGATTTGTTGCCTTAAAAAAGAGATCTATATTTTATTCCCCTCCTCATATTCTAAATGCTTATGTGTTGTTGAAACTTTGAGACAAGATTGGAAAATGGTTCAAAAATAAGGCTAGAGGCAGTCCAAGATTTTCGGGGCATACGATCTTGTACTAAATGACGCACCATTTACAGCATTCAGTCTAACATTGTGTGCTGTAAAATACTTGGCTATGCTATGCTGAATCATAATTTCCCTATTCTCACCTATGGAGCGCTGATCTGCTGGCCGGCATTTAACAAAAAATATAATGCAAAAAATACAACAGCGAGCTTAGTAGAATACAAAGATCAGCAGCAGTTTGCATAACTGGATCACTACGGTCCTGTCCAACTGATGCTATTAACACAATCCTATACTTTTAACCTCCCGTTGCGAAGTGCATCGCAGTCCATCTTAGAAAGTCACCATTGCATACGGTTACTGCAATATACTGCACTTGTTACCAAAGGACATGATACCATCTTTAACCAGCAACTGCACTACTAAAATATAAGTCGTAGCTTTGTCGTGTAGTTTCCGACCAGAGAAAGCTGGTTGGACGGGAGAGTTTTGGAACTTTTTGATGTAACTCTATTCACCGGTTAATCCAAGATGAGAAATGGAGTCGACGCTGGTGTTTACTCTAAAAACAACATCATCATTTAACATCCTGCAAGCTAGCATTTTCCAACCGGAGATCCCAGCACTAAGGGAGACATGCTGGCATGGTTGGCGTATGCGTAGACAGTCAATCAGCAATCATAGCCAGACACTTCTAAACTTGTCAAGCAGTGCCAAGCCGAACTAGCTTCGATAAGCCAAAGCATAGACTTAACCCTAGTTTGGACATTGACGGCAATAAGAAAGCAAACGTACTGGCGAAAAAGGACATGGACTTCATTCACTTCACTGCGACTTCATTTGGTCTTAATCAGCGAACTTGTTCTCACCTTCCTTACCACAAAAAAGTACAGTTTACGTGGAATAACCTGACCAATAGCACTACGTCGAGAGCGATGTGGCCTTTCTATAATAAAAACAAATCCACCGAGTTGATATCCAGATCACGAAAAGGTATTTTCAGAGTGGCCGGTTGGCAGCCGCGCAGCCAAACTGGGAGTCACTAATAGAACATTTTGCAGAAGTTGCTTGTATGTGAATGAGAGAGTTGATTTCCGTCCATCAGTCCATATCAGCTTAAGGATTTGTTTGTTGTATATATACTGATAGGGCTGAGTAGCGACAGAAAGAATGTAAAATATCGCACTTTTAATGTCCACTGTTAAGTCACACTTTAATGTCCACTGTTAAGTCACACTTTTAATGTCCACTGTTAAGTCACACTTTAATGTCCACTGTTAAGTCACACTTTTAATGTCCACTGTTAAGTCACACTTTAATGTCCACTGTTAAGTCACACTTTAATGTCCACTGTTAAGTCACACTTTTAATGTCCACTGTTAAGTCACACTTTAATGTCCACTGTTAAGTCACACTTTAATGTCCACTGTTAAGTCACACTTTTAATGTCCACTGTTAAGTCACACTTTAATGTCCACTGTTAAGTCACACTTTTAAGTATTTATGTCTCGTTTTCTTTGGTTATTGCTAGTCCGAAAGGTGAAACTAATAATTAATAATTCTTTCTGTATTTCAGTCTTATCTCTTCTTGTTTTTTCTTGACATGTCCACCTTCCACCTGAGTTTTGCATCTAGTGTCATACCAAGATATTTGGCTGTGTTCGCGTACAGAAAAAGTTAAGCATGGATATACTCGGGTCTGTGTATGATATGTTTGTTGGTAAAAGCAATATGCACATATTTGGTTTGGTACGGCATTTCGTAGTCCCGCGTTGTACTCCGGCAAAAGCTGTTTGTAATTTTTCTGTTGATTCGGTAATATTGTCGCCAATAGCCATAATAGCAGGATCATCACCGAATGTAGCAACAATATTTTCATTGAATAGGTAAGTCACTAGTGTACAGGAGTGAAACGGTCGGTCCACGTACACTGCCGTGTGGAACACATGTTTGAATTTTCTTTAGGTCAGAACGGTATTTCCCTTGCTTGACTCTGGAGAATCCTTCTGATATATAAGACTGTAGTAGTTCTGAGTACTGGGCTGGAAACGTATAATTCAACTAGACGTTATCAGAAAATATTGTTGAACAGACTTTTTTTCTCTTGGAGCGATTGTTCAATGACCATAGTAATTTGATGAAACTGGTCAATCGTGGAGTGTTAATTTCTGAATCCAAATTGATGATCTAGGATAAAATTTCTCTCTGCGATGATAGATTTTAATCTTTTTAGTATGTTTTTCAAACATTTTCGACACAATCGGATTGACCGATATGATGTTGTTTCATGGGGTGGTTTGCCTGGTTTAGGGAAAAAAATGACTTCTACCGCCTTCCACAATTGTTGCACGTATTTCAGTCTAAATGATGCATTGATTGAATTACTTATTTTAAATATTGCCTTTCTTTGAAGTTGTCTCAGTACTTGTCATATTAAATGCCGAGGTCATGAAAAGATTGCACGCAGAAGATGGTTTGGCCGTCGAGAAGGTAATGTTAAGAAGTGGGCTTGTTATACTTGCGTGATACGGTAGATAGATTGGCATTTGATGATATTGAGTTCTAAGCAGATTTTGAGGCACCAGGTCAAAAGAAGTTGGTTGAAGAAGACAGGAGTCTTGTGGAGAAGAAGTGGGTTTCATAAATTTGGTATCGTCAGCGTAGAGAGAGAGTGCGGAGTGTTTGATGACCCTATCAAGATCAATTATAGTTGAGTTGAAGAGAAGTGGTCAGAGATCGCTGCCTTGTGGTACACCAGAGGTTGCTAAAAATGTGGTCGATATGACCGACCTTAAGCCTAACCGTTTTTTCAGATAAGGAGATATCCTTCAAGTGAATATGGGTTCAAAGCCGAGGGCAGATAATTTAAAAAGGATTAATTGATGATATATCTTATCATAAGCCTTACTGAAATCAGTTGCAATCAAGACGACTTCGTTGCCACTCTCTTAGGCTGAAAGGACCAAGGACTTGAATTCAACGAGGTTAGTATTGGTTGATCTATCTACCTTTCAGAAAGCCATGTTTTCCGGGGGAAATAAGAGACTTACCATGGAAGCATAAGGCTTCGTAAAAAATAATTTCGAAGTTTGGGTGTATAAGAAAGTAAAGAAAGAAAGCAATGGGGCAATCATTAGTTAGTTAGGGGTTATGAAAGAGGTCTTTCAATTCTGAGGAAATTCTCCTTGTGAAAGGGGTAGCCGAAAGAGGTAAAAAAGCGAGAGGTAGAGACTGGAGGAACATTTTTGTAAGAAATATGGTGGGAAGACCATATGGGCCGGCTGGTGAGAACTCATCATTAAGTTTTTGCAACGTATTTTCGATACCAGTAGGGTCAACAGTTTTGGAGAGAAGGAGGCCATTGGAGAAGCTATGTAGGTAATTGAAATAAGACGTGTCCGGTACAAAGGAGTTGTCGGCGAGAGATTGTTTGAAAAATGTAGCAAAAAACTTGGCAATGGTATGTGGATCGGTTTTAAGAAAGAGAGTGATGGAGGGTAGCCATCGAACTTTCTATTATAGTTGACAAATTGAAAAAAAAGACTTAGGGTCATTTATGAGATTGGCTTGCACATTATTAAGAAAGCGCTGTCAGAGAGAGATATAAATCTGGGTAAATTGAAAGTAAATACAGGGATAGTTGGATTGAAAAAGAATAAGTACGAAGGTAAGCCGCCCATAACTTGTTTCCCTTATTTCGTAAGGAGAGAAGTTTTCGATTATGTAGATTATGGAGATGTAGATGGGATTTTATGGCGCGAGAAGGGGGACATAAAGAGAGATAGTATTAAATACTTATTGGTAAAAAGTACAGATGGCATTATTTAAAGATAGATTGTCAAACCGAAAGGAAGATCTGCTAAGATAGTCAATAATTTTGCAGAAATTAAAGTCTTAATGAGGGGACTGTAGTGGAGAATTTTGGAAAAAAAGAAAGAATAAGGGTGCGTGAAAATTATCAATAGTCGATAGAGATAGGCGACAAAGCGAGACAGAGGCGTTAATGGGATCTGTTGTGAAGATAAGGACTAGTTGCTTACCCATATAGTTAGGAACGCCACTAACTTGGCATAGCCTTAAGTCTGTAAGCCGATCTACGAAGAGACATTTCTTAGTTGAGTTGGGATATGAAGCGATCAAGAAGCATTCATCGTCTGCTAGAGTCCAGTTCAGTTGAAGCAAATTAAAGTCACCGAAACTAAGGATGTCTGAAATGCTGAAATGCAATGCACTATGGGTACCGCATATTTCATTTAAATAATTGCTCCCTTTCTTAAGAATGACAATCTACTCCAAAATACCTCTGACTAAATACAAATGGATTTCCTCTTCTTTATGTGTAGTTCTATTTTCATTCGAAAAATAAAGTTGAGTTTCGTTATCAAGTACACAGAAGCACTTAATTGTACTTGGCAAGGTACAAGGGAAAACAGCATATGTAGAATATTTACATTCTTCCACGTTTTTTGGAATTCCGAGAATTTACTCGTAAAAAGTTTAAATAAACTTTATAACCAAATAAAGTTTATTTCTTTTTTGCACGACAGTCTTTGCTGTCAACTCATTCCAGCTTCCGAGCTCCCAAATAAAAACTAAAGGAGTACGTAAAAGTTATCGCACATAAAATGCACAATTAGGCATAAAGCTAGAAAAACGTTTCTACACAATCTAATGCCAGTTAATGTGGGAAAAGAGCTAAAAAACTCGAAACAGTAAGTGAATTTTAGAAATGAAAACATTTCACCCCCCCCCCCCCCCCACATATCCATCTATCGTTCGTTTGTCAAATGAAATTTGTTCGCAATAAATCCTGAGTTGCGAAAATGAAATGCGAAATTCATAAATTTATGCATTTTTTCCTGTGAGATATAAAGGGTGTTTTTTTGGGAGGTTTGTTTTTCCGATAGATGTCGTTTTATTTTATGACAGTTGTTTTGACAGCTCAAAGTGGCATTTCTACTCAGTATTGTTTGGCAAATCATTATGAAAAAAAAAAAAAAAAAATGACATTTGTGAAAAATAGTCGTGGTAGCCATATGCCAGAAATTGTGTTTAAATGTTAAATGCCAAAAAATTATCTACCAAATAAAAAAAAATTTTGGTCACACGTTCGTGTTTTTTTAAGAGGTTGCCGATTTTTTTTTTGAATAAAACACATATAAAATTATGAAATGACCAAAATTTTTTTTTATTTGGTAGATAATTTTTTGGCATTTAACATTTAAACACAATTTCTGGCATATGGCTACCACGACTATTTTTCACAAATGTCATTTTTTTTTTTTTTTTTTTTTTTTTTTTTTTTTCATAATGATTTGCCAAACAATACTGAGTAGAAATGCCACTTTGAGCTGTCAAAACAACTGTCATAAAATAAAACGACATCTATCGGAAAAACAAACCTCCCAAAAAAACACCCTTTATATGTAAACGAGATATTTATACAACCGAATTGAGATAACTAAAATAAATTTTGTGTGGGATAGAATAAGAATAGCAAAAGCATTTTAATTTATTCGCATCAGTTCAAAAACGCTGCCGATAAAAAGATAAAAGCAAAGGACTTATGCAAAATGTATCTGTGTCGTCAGACAAAAGCACAAATTACTCAATGCCATTCACAAATATAAATTTGCTCGCCTATGGTTATTATCCTTGAGACTTGGCGCTCGTCAAAGAAGTGAAGAATTCATAAAATTTCATTCAATAGATTAAAAATCTATACTCGTATATACCACGCATACCCCTCATAGATACTCTGTTCTGTTTGCTTATTTTGTGTTTACTTTATTCTGCTCTTATTATACAATAACATAAGCTACGAGGACACTAATTTGTGAAATAACAGGAAATCTAAGAGGTAAACATTTGAAAGTACATAGCCTACAAAATGGACTCATTTTCAAATGTATTTTGGTAATTTGATGATGATGATGATGAAGATAAAATGTAGCATATAGCGACGATGCTGACTAATTTCAGTAATGCAGCCAAGAATGTAAAACATTTAATGAGCTGGTTGGATGGCGGGCGACTGTTGTACATAAATGAAATTCGTGCGCGAATTCACATCAAAGAGCTTATGCTATGTGCAGTCGTTTCCCCCTTCC
Organism: Nephrocerus scutellatus; assembly: GCA_947095585.1. Taxonomy (NCBI): domain Eukaryota; kingdom Metazoa; phylum Arthropoda; class Insecta; order Diptera; family Pipunculidae; genus Nephrocerus; species Nephrocerus scutellatus. The sequence continues at coordinate 114,740,968 of OX352763.1, forward strand.
GTCTAATGTTTGACAAAAAAGGTGTCTAATGGAAATTCGGCGACAATTTTGCTTTGAATACAATTTTGGGGTTGGGGAGATGGGAAGTTTTATTTTGGTCAGTCGGATATCAGCCTTGACACAGAAGATCTTCATTATGCGCGCCCACTCGCGCGTCTGTTGTATTTAATTTTGGATGATGAGAAATTTTAAGGAGTAGTTCTTGAAAAACGCTTTCTGATGAGCACATAAATTATACTAACAATTTTTTAAATTTCAAAAACAGACGAAAATACACAATCATCAAAGAAAGTAATTAAAGGGTTTTTCATTGGGTACATTACAGTTTTGTTGTTTTACACAAATGAACCCTTAATTTTTTTTTATTATCCGTCAATGTTAAAACGTCAGTCAAGGCTTACATTTTTATCATAATTGAACTTTGCTAACAAGCAACGTTTGAAAATTATTATTACCATTGAAATTCTAAGTTGTGGATCGTGTAATCTCGAGAAATTGTCAGCTTGCTCATTCGATTTTCTTTTTATGGGGTTACGTTAAGTCATTGTCATTATGACAACAAGCCAACAACGTTAGAGGTGATCAGAAACAATATTGATCGTGAAATTGTCAACGTTCTGGGCGATATATTTGAAAGAGTGGTGGGAAATTGACTCCAAAGAATCGAAAAGAATCGAAAAGAAAAGAAAAGAAAATGAATGAGATTTTCTTTCTCATTCACATTGAAGCAGCTCCTGCAAAAGGTATTGTAGGGGATTTCCAGTTTGGCTGTGTGGTTGCCCACCAGCCAGTGGCCCATAGTTATGGCAACCACTCTGGAAATATCTTTCCGAGATCTGGAGATCAGCTCGGTGAATTTGTTTTTTGTTTATGGGAAGGTCACATCGCTCTCGACGTGGTGCAATTGTTCAAATTGTTCCACCTTAGCTGTGCTTTGGTTGTAAGGAAGGAAAAAATACGTTCCCTAACGGAGCTCAAAGGACAGCTGACTGTCTCAGCGCAGTCCATGTCCAGTGTGACGCCCTACTTTGCCAGTACGTTCGTTTTTCATTGCCGTCAATATCGCTGTGCCCCGCCACCCAAACTATGGTAATGCCTATGCATTGGCTTTGGCCAGTTTAGCCTGGCTCTACCTGACGAGCTTATAATGGTTGCTTGTCGCAATAATGGCTTTAATAGCAGATTGGCTGTCTACACATATGCCGACCTTGCCCGCTATTGCGGTATTGTGAGATAGGGCCCTGCATGCCTCTCTTATCGCTAAGATCTCCGTCGGGACGTTACTAGCAAAGTCAGGTATCTTGTAGGACCTTGAAAGGTTAAGGTTTTCCTTCCGTCCTTCCAACTTTCTCGATTTGAAAACTCTACGGCAAAGCTATGATTGAAGTCAAGTTTAGGTGTGCAGTAGTCGGTTGAAGATGGTAGCAACACCTTTGGTAACAACTGCAGTATATTGCAGTGGCCGTACGGTTTGTAGCAAACCACCCAGATTCTCTGAGCCGGACCGTGCTGCACGCCGCAACGTATTTAATAAATAGGTCGGGAGGTAATAAGTGTAGATTGTGTTAAGAGCATCGGAGGGACAGGACCGAAGTGCTCCTGTTATGCCAACAGCTGCTTATCTCTGTATTCTACCTGGCTTGCTGGCATTGTTATTTTTTATTAATCGCCGGCCACCAGACGAGCGCACTATAGGTAAGAATAGGATGCATAACTGCTGTGTACAGCCATAGAGCCTTCCTTGGCTGCAGTTCCAATTTCTTGCCAAGCTGGTTCAACAGAAGGAATTTTACCCAGTTTGGTCTGGATAACGTTACTGAATTTCATCCAGTTCGTTCCTTTAATGTTTCTGTACGGTTTGGGTGTCTCCGACTGGAGAGACAGGTCGAACATTATATATCTATGATCGGAATAGGAGTTGACACTGCAGACAGTTCAGTTGTCAATCCTGAATTGAAAATTACTAGTAGTCAAAGTGACATCTATCACTTCCTCCCATCCATTGTACCTATCCGATCTCGGAAAGATAAAGGTGGGAGTACTTCCAGTGTTGTGTATCTTAAGATTATATTTTATGAGAAAATCAAATAAGGACTCACCCCGTTCGTTATTTTCTGAGCTTCCCCAGAGGCTGTGCTGGATTTGGCATCGCACTTCATGAGGAATTTTTCCACCGCCCCCTGCGGTGTAGTATGATGGTGCGGAAAGTAGGAAGTAGAAAGTCTTCACAACGAGCTGAAATTTGGACAAAGGAAAGCGTTCATATGTTTCTTTACTAAGACACAAGATCTTGGCTTAACCACGTCTTTTTTGTAAAAGAGATTAAACTCTTTGTTGGATAGACCCCTGACATCAGTTCCTCTGACCCAGGGTTCTTGTCTTATGGCGTGTCTATGTTCTACTCCCTCAGGAAAACCTGCAGATTATCAGAGGCATTCCTCGAGTGCTCGAGTGGTTGATCTGCAGAGCCTTAGATATCGTCGTCATCATTTGGGGAAGCAAGTACCGGATCCGTCGACAGATTTACCGCCATCTATCTGCAGATCCTCTAGTAATTGGGAGGCAGCGTCCTCCTCTGGATCGTTCTCATCAGGGGGGATCCGGAACACTTTGATTGATTGATTGATTGCATGCCTTATTCCAAACCTATGTCCCGCACTCCTCATTGATGATGAGCACCAGGAACATGTTATTGTGCAGCGGTTGTTCGGCTTTCAGCACACTCCAGTTATCCATTGGTATTTCAGCTAAGACATTGGAGGACCTTCTCATTGTCCACCTCCATCTTATGTAGCCAAATGCGAGCCATTTGCCTTATCGGAATTAGCTTGGTCTTCAAGCCCTCCCAGGCGTTACTAATCTTTTTTATATTTTTTCTTACTTTACCCTTTAGTTTGGTTTTCGATATTGCGCAAATGTCAATTTCATGATTCTATAGTTATATGATTATTTCTTGATCCTTGCTCTTGAATGATATTATGTTCCAATATGCTAATGGTATTGTATTACGGCTATTATATCGTTCTTTCCTTTTTTGTGGCGGGTCGTCAACGATGTTGTGGTTATTATCCGAGGCTTGTGTTTTTTTATCTGTGAGCGGTATTCGTATTTCAGATGAACATGTTGCTGGCCTCACTCGAGGAGATTTACTATCGACCTTCTCTTGTCTAGATCCATCGTGTTTTGCTATGTGACAGGGCCACCTCGAGTAGGGTATGATTCTTCACCACGCACGATGATCTTAAAATGGAAGAAGCTGGATCCCAAAAGCATTATTTTGCGCTGCACCATTCCCTGAGCTTTCGCTCTCGGTGCCATAAATTACCTAAATTTATTTAAAACTTAATATATTAACCCTCAGAGATAGAATTGAAATCATGTTTTATAAAATTACTAAGTGCAAACAATCAAACAATCAAAGTTCTACACTGATTCCGGATAAACAATTCAATTATTGTACAATTGGTTTACAAATTCTGAGCAATTTCCATTTCTTCTGTTTTATTCAAAGAACTACACAGAAGATAGAGACGAAAGCAATTAGTAGGATTTGTAGTTCCTTGGGTTAAAGGTTTTTTTTGTGTTGAAGGTCCAATGAAGAGAACGTTATAACAATTAACTTTAACAGCTATTGTCACATTATCCTGCTCTAAGTGTCAAAACAAACGATGATAGTGTATTCCTAATAAAAGTGTTGTTTGCTAGAAATGGCAAAGAAAGAAGAAATTAGGTTGTGTCGACACTTCCTGTAATTGAATAGTTTGTGTCCTTCTTTGCAAATATTTTTGTCTTATTATTCATCAACAGCATTTTCGCTCATTTGTAATTATTAATGTCCTTCCTTGAACTAACAATGCTCGCGTATCTATGTGTGTGTATGTATCTGAGTAAGAAAACTTATTCTCAATCCAAATGATTATTAATTAAACAATAGGCTGTATTCGCGTAAACAATGCAACTTCATTAGCAACTAAATGTCGCGACATCAATTAGTTCAAGGATCTAACTTCCCGGCCTCACCAATCCCAAATATTTGTTCAGTTAAATGTTCCACAAAGATTTGTGTCAATAGCCCGTCAATAATTTGTTTGCTGATCCTTAATTGTTATTCAGTTCATCGTTGATGATTGCTCGAATGCCGGCTGACCATCCTTCTGTGTTAATAATTAATAACAGTTTAAGCTTTAAGCAGCCAAAAGCTGTCGTTGTTAATCTTTTTCATGGTGTTTGGCGCTGTGGCCAACCGCACAGCACCATCCCATTCAACATGGTATGTTCTATTATGTACTGTCGCAATGAATGGAACGCGCCAGCGATAATAAATTAATTACGTGTACCAACTAATTTGCTCGCTGTCATCTCGTGAAACGAACGAATGACGTGGAATCAGTTTAGTGAGTGAGTGGGTGACCGATATGTTGTTTTGTCCTCAATACAAGAAATGTTCGGAGCTTAGAGAGGAGCAGTGCAGAAGGAGTGTATCTGCACCTGTCCAAATTTATGCCACAATTTATATGCACCAACTAATCTGATCGTTGATTGATCGTCATTGTCCAACTGATAAAATAATTGCCTTATCAGGCTCTATTTGTCGCATGTCATCAATTGGAAATAATTAATGGGTGGAATGGGGTTGATGAGTAAACTTTGTTCACTTCATATTAATAGTTACATAGATTTAATAGATAGATTTAATACAATAGATGTAATTAATTATTGCTTTCAATTTACCAATCTAATTGTTTCCTTTATTTCGTTACAGGTATGTTGAAATGTTCAATGGCATCCAGACAAGAGGAGCTGTAAGAATTTTTATTATTTATACAAATTATTGAAAATTTGAGAAATGTCAATGCATTCTTATTAAGATGATTTTGTAGAGACAATGTGATGAATAAAAACGAACGAGGACTACTGATATTGGAGTAACTTTCCCTTATGGTAGCTTTTTTTATATAATTCGCACACGCTTCATATAAATGAGCCTACAAAATACCTGACATTGCAAATCATTCCGCGAACACCCTTGATATCATTCTGATATTTACTCTGCCAATGTGTTATCGCCTCTAGGATCATCCGAAAATTGTGTAGTGTCAGTTAGTTTCTCGTTAATAAAGCACACAGCTAGATGAAAAAGATCGGACGGGGCTGTGTCGGTGCGCAAAGCCGTTTTTTTTTTTTGACGTCAAACATCTATGGCAATGAGTCACTTTTAGTGTAATCGATGTCTGGCGAGCAGGATCTCCGATTCAGGGGCAAAGTCCTGATCGATAGAATCAATCTGATACTGGAGCCCGATATTGACATTCTCGTCTTTGTCGAACAGACTCCAGTCAATGTTTATGTTGTAGAGCTTATACAGCGGCTGGTTTACCTTTGCGTATGAAACCGCTCAGGTAATTGGATTTGTGAATAATGATCTTCTTTATGCTGACATTGAAGACATCGTCTTTACGCCTCGGTAGTTGCTTCACCATGTTGTTCACATCGACGAGTATGTTGATCATCTGACCGACTATACCATAGTAAAAGGAAGTAAGGAAGGAAGGAAGGAAATCATGAAAATGTTCGAATTCGGGATTTTTGCAGATTTAAGTCGATGTTGTAGCAACAGATTTCAGTAAGGCTTTTGATAAGATATCTCATCAACCAATTCTTTTTAAATTGTCCGCCCTCGGTTTAAAACTGATATTGTTAAAATGGATATCGTCTTATCTGGAAAATTGTCTTTATAGTGTTCGCTTCAGGTCCTTCCTGTCTTGGCAATCTCTGGAGTTCCACAAGGCAGCCATCAAGGCCCCTTTCTCTTCATTCTAACAATAAATGATCTTGATATGGTCATCAAACCTTTCGTCCTCTAACTTTACGCTGACGATACCAAATTATCCATTTCTTCCCCACAAGACACCTATCTCCTTCAACAAGACCTAGACAGTTTTTCGATCTGGTGCCACATAAATTACTTAAATCTCAATATCTCCAAATGCCAATCTATTACCCTAACACGTAAGTGCAACAAGCCCCCTCGCAGACATTACCTTCTCAACGGTCAATCCATATCCCGCGTGCAATCTTTTTTGACCTCACCATATTCTGCAGATCGGAACTAAATTTCCGTTCTCATATTGATGAAATAATTCTTAAAGCCAACTCATCACTTGGTTTTGTCAAACGGTGGTCCTAAGAATTTTCCAACCCTTATATGACCAGATCCCTCTACACATCACTTTTGTCCATCCCCTCCTCGAGTACGCTAATCAGGCGTGGTCCCCCTATCATCAAGTTCATGTGTCCAGAATCGAATCTCAGATTTGCTTTTCAAGGTCTACCTTGCGACAATCATCATATACTGCCTCCCCACCAAGACCGCCTCAACCTCATAAACTGGAAAACCCTCGAAGAATGCAGTGACATAGCTGACATTCTTTTCATATATATCGTTTCCTCTTAGGCTCCGTCGATTGCGCGTCGCTATACAAATCGATTTTCTTTAGCACTAACCCTTGTAATCTACGATGCCCGCCTCTCTTCTATCTACCGACACTGCGCACTATGTACGCCTCTGACAAACCAGTCTCCCGTATGCTGCGAAAGGTTAACTTAAACCTTACTATTTTCGATTTAAACCGCAGCACTCCCTACCTGATACTTGATCTCCTCCGCAATTCGCCCTAACTTTATATGTTAGCTTTAACTCTTAGTTTAAAGTTTTCAGTGATGTTAGCTTTAAGATTTAGCTTGTTATACGCCAAATAAATGGATTAGCGCCCCAACCAAAATTAAAAATTAAATTAAGCCCACGTTCAGTTAAGTTCAGAGATTCGTGTTACAGCCATACAACACGTATGTAGAATGCTCTGCCAAGCTCTGTCTTTTCACATCGCTATGACCCACATGCATTCGTTTCAATGCATCAGCATTGAGTGGGGTCCTGAAGGGGTTCTTAACGTAGTCGTAAGGAGTTTTGAGAGGGGTCTTGAGGGAGTTCTGAGTGGATCTTGAGAGGGTGCTGAGGGAGTCTTAAGGAGTTATTGAGGAGGTCTTAAGAGGGTCGTAAGTGGTACATAAAGGGGGGTTTTAGGTGGTCTTGAGACTGTTTTGAGGGGGTCTTAAGGGAACCTTTAACGGTTTTGAGGCGGTCTTGAGGGAATATTGATGGGTGTATTAACGTGGTCTTAACGGGGCATTGAGGTGATCTTGTGGGAGTCTTTAGGCAGTCTTGCAGTTTAATAATTTTACTTTAATATTCTTATATCTTTATATATATAATTCTACTGTGCGTGTGTATGTCACTGAGCTCCTCCTAAACGGCTAGACCGATTTGAATGCATTTTTTTGTATGCGTTTGGGTGACGCCCTGGATGGTTTAGATTCACAAATCAGCCCGGCATATGGCGCTGGTATCGTTTTTTCCCCCAAAAATTCTTATTTATAGAAAGATTTGGATCAAATTCATACCATATAGTCGTTGACAAAATTTGGACCCAATAGGTGGCGCTGGGGTGGAAAATGTAGTTTTCCCTTTATATGATCTTCATATAAAGAATATTCGAACAAGTGTACATTTTTTGCCTGTATTAGTTAGTGGGGTGTCAGTGGGCGGGGGTCAGTGGGATGGGGCAGCCGGGAAACGTGGGTGTAAGTAGGCGTGGCATCAGTGGGCGGTCAGTGGGATGGGACAGCCGGGAAACGGGGTATTTCTGCTAATACTGTGACGCGATATCGCAAAACAAATAGCTTTTCACAAGTTCACAAAACGATCACAAACAAATTTATTGAAAGTGGGACAGGACGACGTCTGTCGGGTCAGCTAGTATACTTATATATTTCGATACACACGGATATATCACAAAGTGTATTGGGGGTCAGTTATAGCAGCCAGTAACATAATGCCACCTGAGATACACACATGGCTACTGAAGGCCTCCTTTTGTCAAAGCTATTCGAAACCAGGAAATCAACCATAACATCTGTTGCTGTTGGTGTATAAGAAATGGCCATAACAGATATAGATCTGAGAACTGGTGTGCTTAGCTAAAAACACGCTGAACTCTTAACCCTATTCGAGAGTGAAGTCTTATTGATAATTTTTTGTCTCGTATGTTAGGAAGGACGAATCCGGAGACTCTACGGGCGTTAAGCGGGCTCGCATGAGCGAAGAGGATCCTGCTCGGAAAGATCTTTGATGTAGGAATTTTGGGCACTACCTATGCTGGCAAAATGGCGTATACCAGGACGCCCAGAGTGTATAGATGTTTAAAATCCGCTCAAAATCGTGACCGAACCCCGGTTATGCATCCACATATGATTATGATTATGATTTTACGAGTGTGACACCTGCCCGTTACAAGTATAAACAGGACCCTTGTTTGTTTTATATAATATCAGTTATCTTACAACGAAAATATTTCAACAACGATTCACATTGACATCCACTTAAAAAAGTTGCATAATTTTAGGCTTGTATTGTTTGTGCATGCATGCGTGCGTGAGTTAGCGTCAAAAATATTACCGCATAATACTGTCATGGCGCGTATCTCTCCAGTAAATTGGGGCGCTATGTAAAAAGATCTACAAAACCAAATCATTTCAAATCATTTCAATAGCAATTTGTAATAATTAAATCTCAATTTCTCGACCCCCTAACAATAACCCTCCCACACAGTACTCATATTGTTCACCCGCAAAATGCAATTTAATCAACGCAAATTGAATTGCAATTCTGTGCAAAATCTTTGTATGGGGCGCAAAACAAAATTTCGCTTTTGTGCCATATTGTGTAACGTACCCGCTACCACCGACCCACCGCAATGCCATTCAAATATGTCCGCATCTAACCGCAAAGCTGCTGTTGCTACGGATACGCAACTATTCGCATAGACCGTGACCGTAGATAGTGAAAGGGCGACCGCAGACGTTGCCTCTTCGGTTGGAATCATTGCGTAAATCAAATAAATTATTTCACCCCAAAGTATTTTTTCCTTCCTGGTTCCTTTCGTTCGGCAGCACTGCTCGTCATCTTGGTCAGGAAATAATCGAGAAGATTATTTTCATCGCATTTTGTAGCCCATCATTGAAATGAAGTCGGCATATTGAAGATGAAATGTTTGTGCTTAGTTGGAGGCTGTTTTGTAAAGGAGGCAAGTTTGCTGCTTGTTTGATTTATATCCTAAAAAGGACCACTTGAATGATTGTCGAGTACTCCTGCTTTTTTGTGTGTGTGTGTATAGCTGGCATTGTTTCCAGGATTTCACTCCCCAACAAAAATTGAACCTCAAGCTTACAATGATGAATATGCTCATGTGAGCAAAAGAATTCGCTTTTGATTACTTGTTTATATGAAATAATGTTATCGGAATAGAGGTGGCCAAGAAAATACCTTCCCATTTTTTTTTTAATTTCGCTTATTGATGTATGGGATAGGTGTGCTTGGGATAGGAAACTAATTTGCTTATAGAAAATGGTAAACTGAAACATTTACATATTTGTTCTTCTACAAAGCTTGTTTCTAGTCAGCAAAAGAATAAAATCCACAGCATTCCAAATAAACTGACAAGACTATGTAGGTTGACCATGACCAATGTTATAAGCCAAGTGAAAATCTCGCAAGTTCTGCCGCAGATGTGTCTAATGGGCCACAAGGCCCCAGTGGCGCGTTCTATGGCGTTCTATGTTATGAGAATTCCAGTTTAGCCGTTCGTCAAGGATGACGCCGAGATATTTAACCTCACTGGAATAAACTAACGTGGTGCCTTTAATGATGATGCCCATAGAACGGGAGAAAGCACTCCTCCTTGGGGACATCCCTTAGTTGCAGTAATAGACACAAACACTCCTTCCGAGAATAAAATTATATCATGACTTTCAAGCATGATCCTTATTCAATCATTGGTCGAGTCTTCGATACCCCTGCTACTGATTGCCCTGGCAATAGAGTCGTAGCCAGTGTTATCGAAAGCGCAATGTCGAGGAAGGCACACAGGGCCACTGCCTCGAAACGAAGAGTTTCTCTGTCTTCTTTACAAGAAAGTGAAGGGCACCCTCTGTGCTTTTGCCTTTCCTGAACGCAAACTGACTTGAGTGCAGAATGGTAGACATTTCTAACCGGCCTCTAATATGAACATCAATGAGCCTCTCCATGGTTTTGAGGACAAATGATGGTAGACTTATAGGTCGATATGATTAGGCCAGTTCACAAGGCCTATTGCCTGGTTTGGGGGTAAATATCAAATTTACCTGTCTTCAGATAGTAGGAATGTACCACCAGTTGTAGCTGGCTCTAAAGAAAGTAATCATACCCGGTAGGATGGGATCGATTGACTTCTGTAGAAGCGCTGGAAAAGACTGAAGATTTTACCGGATAAGCTGTTTACCCTACAGATCCTTTGGTCAGATGCGTTCGGGTACGTGTATGTTGCACGAGTAGATGAACCTGGGAAATGATCCTGTGGACTCGTGCCGCTACTGGCAGTTCAACAATGTTTTCGCAGCACTTTCTCCATGTGGCACATTTGGATCGTCTTAATTCATAGTTGTACTCTGTAAGGGCGAACCTATATTCGTCCCAACTCTTCGTACGTTTAGCAGCGTTAAAAAGAGCTTTCTAACTCTCTCCCTAAGCTTAGTCAGATGGCCGTTCCACAAGGGAACCTTACTTTACACAAATTGGTTTTAAGGACACAACTCTCATGATAAGAACTAAGGAACACATCATTTAATTGGTGCGCTACCTTATATAGATCCCATGTGAAATATATATGTGTGACAAGCATATCCGATTTAGAGATGAGAAGTCCCCGATACAGATTCCAGTCCGTAGACTTAGGATCGTATATAGAAGAAGCATGTGTCAGTTTGCCAGGAATGTTAAACCTTATGTGCTGATGGTCTGACAGCAATGCTTCATAAGACACATGTCAGTTTTCAACTATGTTGGATATAAATAGAGTGTGAGGTCGAGCACCTCTTCTCGAATCGCATTTAAAAAGGTAGGTTTAGAGCCCTTATTTAGGATTTCTAGATTATTACTAATAAGATATTCTAATAGCCACTCTAATTCATGCCCCTGCTTCGTCAGACCTCATGATGTGCATTGGCATCGCAACCTATGCGGTACTGGAGGTTTGTGCTCTGTTCTCTATAAGCTTCGGGACTTTAGTTTGCGGGATGATTTCGTCGCTGCCGAAGCACACACGATGTTATGAGTTCCCCTCTCGGTGGGAACTGCTACTTGCAGGGCCACCAGGTCCTTTGTTATAAATTCTGAAATTGAAAGAAAGTTAGTTCTCGTGCTGATCAAGCAGGCCTCCCTTGGCACTAATTCCCAGCTTTTAAAAATCAACTTACCTGAATGATTCCGTAGAACTCTAACAAGTCCGCATATAACCCAAGGATCTTGGATGAGAGCAAGAGTTATAATATTCTCGGGAAAATGCTTGCTTAGGGTAACGGACGCATCCTTCGCGTGATGCAGTTTAGCCTCTAGTACCCTTATGGTGCCCATAAGTCTACTCTGGATGCTTTAGCTTGCCGGCTAAGGCTAGCATGCCCAGTGTGGCTGCTGGTCGAATAAACTGGTCGTGGGACCTTCTTCCTTGACTGGATTCCGGACCCGCTCTGATCAGCATGTCCTTCGGCACGGGTGATCGAAGAGGTTATTTTCACAACCTGTTTAGCGATGGTTCAACCGGAACCAGTAAGACTGGCATGCCCAGTGGCACTGCTAGTCGAGCTAGCGACTTTCTCTATGTCAGAGTTACCACGGCCAGACGTTTAAACCTTATTTGTGCTCTTAAGGATCAGCTTAACCTGGTCAAAATGGTAGTTTACAATACCTTTGCAGGTATTGAGCCTCATCAAACCTAGATATTAGTTTTTTACAATTTTCGTCTCTTGCATTTCCGTTGTTATATCCGAATTTGTTCAGAGAAATTCAAGTGGCGAGATATAAACTGTACAAACGAATTCGTCATTATATCCGAAGTCGTTATAACAGAAAGATTTTGTTAATTTTTTTTGGGAAACTAAACTAACCGAGGTCGCTATTTGTGAATTTTAGCGACTTTTAGCATATTTATGCTGGCGTTCCTCAGGGTTCTATTTTTGGGGCTTTATTGTTTAGTGTTTTTATTAATGTTTTGTCTATTGTTTGTACTTCCGTAACATTGCCGATACCGATATGCTGATGACGTCAAATGATATCTGCTTTGGATTAATTAGACTTGTCATTTCGTACTAATGCGTATCTATAGAAAATTTGCGGTGGTTTTCGGAAAATGGTTTCACTTAATCCAACCAAATGGCAAGTGAGTGTCATCTGCTTAGTTTTTATTACCAAAACAGCGTGTTACAGATTTATTTGCTGACCAACCGCTTAGAGCTTAGTAACGTTGTTGTAAGTCTCGGCTATTTGAGTTTTCAGAAGTATGTCAATCTAGTAATTTGCCTTGTATATGGTATCTTTCGCAAACTATACTTATTATTTATGTAATTTCATTCCTTTTGGTATTAGAGTCGCTTATAGTTTCTATATTTACTCAGGCGGAAGTAGGTTATGGTAACTATTATTCAGTATCCCTTAAAACACTTAATGTAGCCTTTAATGATTCTTTGTGGTACATACTTCGTAGGCGCGACCATATTACTCTTATTTCAAAAACATCCTTGTGAACGGCCTTTTTATTTATCTGGATTCCAGAAACCTTATATTCCTTAATGCTTTTTAGGAAGGATACGTAATATTTTATTATTTTTCCATCCTCTTCAACAAACCATTAAAGTCACTGTCAACGCCTTAGCGTAGGTTTTAATATCCGATGTCTGTTTTAAATGGCAATTTTCCGGTTGTCCATTTTGACAGTCGTTTCCTGATTGTGGCACTTACATGCAGATCTTCTACACTGCCAATTTTTGTCGCATTTTCTGAAATATTTTCCTACAAACATCCCTACATCCTTCCATCATAAACATGTCATGCGATGTCGATAATCGAACGAGAACTTTTCTTTGATAACGAAACTGAAAAACGATACTCTGTGAAATGTCCTTTTATGTATCAAATGTGCCATGTCATCTAATGAAATGTGGAGACGCATACATATATATATGTTCGTACGTAAATGGTTTACACAAATGAGTATCCCTCTGGAACACATCTGACAGAAAAATTGCTGTCCTTGCAGACAAGCAAAAAACTTATTACAGTATCAAGTGTCAAAGAAAATCCATCCACATCCTTTTTTTTAAAAAAAAATCTAACTCTGAGCAGAATGTCGCGCTCAATGCTCCACATTATTTAAGCGCGTTCGAAAGTCTTTGAATAGCTATGGGACTTTTCACCTTTAAATTTGTAGAAAGCAGACGTTTTAAAGCAAAAGGAGAGTCGGTTCGGATCGCACAGTAAAAACAAAAACACAATTTGCATAATTGCCATTAAAATGGTTAAGGAACTCTGCCAAAGAGAAAACGACAGACTTCGCCTGGAAATGTTTACTTTGGTTATTTATAAAAGTAACAACAAGAGAAGCAGAAAGGAAAGTTCAACAGACTGTGCTTTTCACATCAGATCAGTGAGGTTAACTGAAAATACGACAAAACATTTTTGATAAAAAAGAAGGTGAAGGTAGTATACCCTAAGAATGAAAAAAAAAATTTAAAAAAAATTACACGCGCCACACGCGACGCACGACATGTGTCACGTCATCGCAAGCCGAGTATTAAAAAAAATATTTTTTTTTTAAAAAAAAAAATTGCACGCGCTACACGCGACGCGCGACACGTCATCGCAACCCAAGTTTTAAAACAAGTATTTAAAAAAAATACACGCGACGTGTGACACGTGACACGCGTCACGTCATAGCAAGCGAAGTTTTGAAACATGTATTAAAAAAAAAAATTCCACACGCCACACGCGACACTTGACACGAATCAAGTCATCGCATTCAAGTCTTAATAAGTACTTTTTCTTTTTAATAATAAAATAAGTACTTTTTTAAAAAAAAAATTACACGCACCACACGCGACATGTGTCACGTCATCGCAAGTCAAGTTTTAAACATGTATTAAAAAAAAAATTACACACGCCACACGCGACACTTGACACGAATCAAGTCATCGCATTCAAGTCTTAATAAGTACTTTTACTTTTTAATAATAAAATAAGTACTTTTTTTAAAAAAAAATTACACGCACCACACGCGACATGTGTCACACGTAAAACAAGTATTTTTTATTTTAAATTTACACGCGCCACACGCGACGCGCAACACGTGACACGCGTCACGTCATCGCAAGCCAAGTTTTAAAACAAGTATTTAAAAAAAATACACGCGCCACACGCGACGCTGTCACGTCATCGCAAGCCAAGCGCTTACCTTATTTCGTATTTCTTATTTTTCATTAAGAGCGCCCCATTTTATTTTTTAAATAGAAAGGCTCATGTTTGAGATTTTAAATGAAATATTTTAGATTCGAGTTAAAGTATCATTGATACCATTAAGATATTAATTCAAAATTCTACAAATTACCAAAAAGGGCTATTTTTCAAGGAGCAACTGCTGTCCTACTTGCACCGGCCAAAGAAAAAAAAATATTCATTCCCAAGGAATGACAGTGAACATACATTTCAACTGACTTTTTATTGACTTTAAAGGTAAAGAGTTGAAAAACAAAAAAAGTATAAAGAAGCATGCAATGGACACATTGCATTCATTGAATTTTTTCTATCGCCTTCCGGCAACGACAACAAAAAAATCAACTGTGGAAAGTCCCACATCAGGATGAAACCATAGAGCGCGGTGCTTTTATTCATTTCCTTATACGTGAGCGAGGAGATTCACAGTAATGTGAATCGTATATACTATCCTTGAGGAGAAGATAGAAGAAGAAGAGAAAAAAGTGCACACAGGAAATTGCTCACAGAAAAACTGTTGCCGCAGCCTCAGGTGTGATGGTAACGTCACTGACGAAATCAACCTTCGAATTGCACTTTAGAAAGTCTCAAAGACCCTGTGAACAGAACACCGAAGAGTAAAAAGTTTTCCGTTGAGTTACTTGACTGTGCCGTCGATTCCATAACAGCAGGGATATCGAAGAAAAATATCTTTCATTAGAAGTTGGCGACGTGCGAGAGAAATCGACACTGCATAGGAATAAGACAGATATGTATTATCTCCATCTCTCCAGGTTCTGCTGGTTGGAGTTTCTTGACCAGCCAGAGGGTCTATTCAGTGTCATCGTATTGATTGCTATTGACCAGGATTCCATTATTTGCTTCATCATCGTTGTGCTCTGGAGGGTACTTTAGTTGTTGTTTTCGTCTTCTTCGTTGGTCGTTTAAAGGTTTAAAGTTCGCTCTCCACTTAAGTCAACTGTTAGTTAGTTTTTGACATTTTTTTTCTTTTTGTTTGACATTTACAGCAGTTTAGCTATAAAGTTTTAATTAATTTTCCAATTGAAATAAAAGGAAATTAAATCAATTGACTAACAACAGCAAAAAAAAAAGGTTAGTTGGTAAATTGAAAAGTTCTTGAAACTTAGTTTGGAATAACCTGCTAAAAACTACAACGACTTCTTGACTTCCATCACTATAATTTTAAGTATTATCCAAGTATATAGCCAAACCACTGCCGGAGAAGAAATCAAACCTTTACATAAGATCTTCGTTCAAATTGCAAGCAGTAGAGCCACTTATCTCAATCCATGAACCAACATATGCTATGCACTGTCTCCGATAGAACGGTAGGGGAATAATGCTTTGGTAAAAATATTGAACTGCTTAGATGGGTCAATATGGTACTTAGAACTGTAGTCTGGTATATATAATAATATAAGGGTGATCAATTTAGAGGTATCGGATTTTAAATTGAAATAAAACAACAAAAACTCAAATTGATTGGGTAATCTTTATTGTTTTTGTTTAGAACCATTCATGACATTTACTTTTTGAAGATAATCCCTTTCAAATGTTGGCAGCAAATGCGCCGTAATTCGGCCATCCGTAAACACCAGTTTTGAATGACTCGCTCGCGGACTTCGGTCGGTATCTCGCGAATTACTTGAGTAATGTTGGCTTCCAATGCCTCAATCTCAGCTGGTTTATCCACAAAACATTTAGACTTTACATACCCCCACAAAAAAAGTCTAAAGGTGAGATATCACACGATCTTGGTGGCCAATTCACCGGTCGGAAACGAGAGATCAATTGCTCACCGAAACGAGGACGCAGTAAATCCATTGTGTCAAGGGCTGTATGGGAAATAGCGCTGTCTTGTTGGAACCAAATTTCGTGGAGATCACGGGCTTCAATTTCCGGCATCAAAAAGTCGTTTATCATGGCGCTATATCGTTCGCCATTCATTGTTACATTGGCGCCAGCCTCGTCTTTGAAGAAATATGGGTCGATGATTCCTCCAGCCCATAGGCCGCACCAAGCGGTAGTTTTCAATGGATGTAATGGCAGTTCCTGAATGCTTCGGGTTGCTCTTTAGCCCAAATACGGCAATTTTGCTTATTGACGAAGCCATTAAGCTAAAAATGGGCCTACCAAAATACGGGTCTTCGGCGGGTTTTTTAAAAGCCCAACGACTGAAAGTATGACGCTTTGGAAGGTCGGCCGGCTTCAATTCTTGGACTAGCTGTATTTTATACGCTCTCAAACCAAGATCTCTGCGTAAAATCGCCCAAGTAGTGCCATAAGATAGGCCAAGTTGTTGAGAACGGCGCCGAATCGATTCTTCCGGGTTTTCGGCAAAACTCTCACTTACAGCCGCAATATTCTCTTCATTTCGGGCTGTACGTGGTCTAATCGGTCGAGTATCATCCAATAATGTAAAATTATTCTCAAGTTTGCCGATGGTATGCTATGGTGGATCTTTAGGTGAGTTAGATGAGACCCCATGAAGACTCCCTTACGTATCGTGGGGTGGTATTCATTAAATAGATTAGTGGGGTTTATGAAGGTTTTTAAGGGTTTTGAGTAGAGTCTTAAGAAGGTTTTATGGGGGTCTTGAGGAAGTCTTCATGGGGTCTTAAGCGAGACATAGCGTGGTCTTAATGGGATCTTAAGGGTGATCTTGAGGGGGTCTTGGGGGTGATTCGATAGGAGTCTTGAGTTGGTCCCTAGGGAGTTTTGTAGGGGTTTAGAGAGGGTGTTGAGAGGTTCTTGAGTGGGGTATTGAGAGAGTCTTAAAGGGGTTCTTAAGAGAATCTTGAGGGTGTTTGAAAGGGGTCTTGAGGGGGTTTAGAGAGGGTTGTGGAAGGTTCTTAGGTGTTCTTGATGGGGGTCTTGAAGAGGTTCTTAAGACAATCTTGAGGGTGTTTGAAAGGGTCTTGAGGTGTTTTCAGAGGGTCTTGAGTGGGTCTTGAGATGGTCTTAAAGGAATCTTGGGTTGGGTTTTAGGTGGTCTTGAAAGATTTTGTGAGAGTCTTGGGTGGAGTCTTGAGGAATTTGCATTTATTTTATAACTGTTCTAGTTGCTTCAGATCTACCGCTTATTTTATTTTCCAACTTTGCTTCAATTTAAGAAATTTTCCTTAAAAAAAATATAAATATTATTTTATTTTCTTATACAGTCAAGTGCCTCTGAAATTGAGTTTCTTGTTTAGTCATTCTCGTTTGACGCTGGCTCTGAAACTACTGAGTTCCTTTTTTAGTGGATTCAAGGCTGGTCAGATGCTGCTATAACGCTTTGCTCATACAGCCAAGTTGCTATGAAATCACTGAGTTCCCATTTTAGTGGACTCAAGACTTATCAGATTCTGCTTTGACGCTTTGCTTAGACTGTAAGGTGGCTCTGAAATCACTGAGTTCCTTTTTTGTGAACTCAAGGCTGGTCAGATTCTTCGTTGATGCCTTGCGTTCCTGAGTCAAACATAACAGTAATACTGGACTGGGTTCTGGGTCCGTAGACTTTTTTGTGCAGATTATTCGACGCTTTATTTAGACAGTTAAGTGTCTCTGGTGCACTAAGTTTCTCCTTTGACGCTGGCTCTGAATTTACTGAGTTCCTTTTTTAGTGAAATCAAGGCTGGTCAGTTGCTGCTTCAACGATTTACTTAGACATTAAAGTGGCTCTGAAATCACTGAGTTCCTTTTTTAGGGAACTCAATGCTGATCAGATTCAGCTTCGACGCTTTGCTCAGACAGTAAAGTGGCACTGTGTCGGGAGACTTTTTAGCTGATTATGAGGAAACTATAGCACAAGTAGTATTAAAACAATATTTAGCGCAACTGACTGTTGTTATCTATGGCTTAGACAATTCAAGAAAATAGTTAAGCCAGGCTTAGCCAATTCCAGAAACTAATTAATTAAGTGATATTCATTTTTATATATAAGAAAGTCCTTTATTTAAGCAATAAGCGTTCGCAACCAGCTGTGACAACAGAGCATATCCTCTGTAAGTGCGTGTCTATGATATGCAAAGTCATGCACAGGGATATTCTTTCTCTATCAGAGCCTGAAAACTTAAATCGAACTTTAAGGGGGCGATGTGGAAATGTCAGTATTTATTGGTTGATACGAGTATTAACCCTGGTATCGACTGTTTGTCTTCTCTAACTAAAAAGAATGAAAGATACTTCACATCTGACGGAACTAGCACAAGGACTGCACGTGTGAGTGTTCCACGGTTCCCACATCGTGTGTTGTTTTTCACTTATTCTTCCCACATTAATATTTATAACGAATGGAATTCTGTTTATATTATGTGCGGTGGGTCTGCCTTGTAGTATTTTTTGGTGGATTTTCTTAAGCAACATCGTGGACCCACCCGTATACTCGTTAAACTCGTTTCGGGAAAAATGAAGAGTGAAGGTTGAGACAGATGATGGTTTTCCCTTGCTACACAAACACACACTCATTTTATATTCATGCCTTTTACGTGTGGTTGTTTAGTTTTAATCTTCTCGAAGCAGATTAGCTACTGGAAATTTATTACACGATTTCATGTTGATAGTTCATGATGTAATAAAATATTTTATTGGTCAATAATCCTAGATTAGAATTCGTAAGAGTAGTACATCGTTTTTTTTATAGTGCGAAATATAACTCTGCGCTAAAAGCTTTAATTGGGTGTAAGGTTGAAAAAGTGAATACCACGAATTCAATTTATAAGTTAAACTTTTTTTTGTATCGTTTCTTTAATGAGAAGAAATGGGTGATTGTAATAAAAAGCAAGGCGACTTGCTGACAATATGACCCACATTAGGGTTACTTGAAATCCCATAAATCGCATTTTTAATAAAAATCCTACTTCGTTTATCTATAATTTATCGGAAACACTCACACAATGCCTACCTAAAGAAAGACTGTAAGAAAGAAAATAGATTACCTTTCTCAAAACGTGGAATGAATTTCTTCCACACAAATTTAAAACATTAATTTTTTAATTTTCGGTACACATTGTGCAAACTATTTGGCCACCACTGTTATCGCTCATGAAATAGAGAGAAGAGTCTACAGAAACCATTTTTTTCTTCTCTCACATCACAATTGTAAGTAATTCGTCAGAAGAAAACAACCACCAAAAGCTTATCAACGAAAGAGACAAAACGAATGACAAGTTGTCGACTCTGCACACATATGGGAGCCCAGAAGATAAGAAGGATGTAACACAAAATTAGAGAAGCACGAGCAGGGACGAACGTTTTGATCTGCGTTACCCAACTGCAAGAGAGAGGAGTATAGCCAACATGCTTCAACAATAAGATCCCAATATGGCCAACTTAGTCAACTCGTAAACTCACGGGCTTAAGAGAGATATACTTGCCAATACTTCCTGATGCCTTATGCTAGGAATTCCTTATCATTACTTCTTACGCTTAGCACAATACTTGTCCATCGCAATTAGTGCCTCAAGACTCATAGCCTTTGACCCCATACCTTAGTTACACTAATACATTGCTTCGCAAGTAGTCTAAGCGCCTTATTTTTCTACATATTTCTAATGCTAATTCCAATGCGCTTTAACATCCGTGTCGCTAGGTAGACTCACAACGACAACGGCACTACGCTTCGCCACCCTATACGCATTTCGAACAGGGATACATCACGACGATGCCCTAATTATATTTTAATTTTAAAATATCGCAAACTAACCAATGTATTTTATTAAGCAAAGAAAAAATGGGAAAAATAAGAGATTGCATTCTATTCCTTTAAACAACCAACTATTTTATTGTAACGATCTTTAGACGAAGATCCCTGTTTACACTTAGTTGGGCCTGTTGGGAAAACCTCCTTACACTGCAGAGTTACTTTTTCCTTAACTTCAACGTAAAACTCCTAAATGTTTTTGTTATGTTCGTTTTTAGTAGTTTTCAATTATTCGGCTTGAAGGACCACAAATTTTAAACGCACACTCGATTAGTAGTTGTAAATTACTCATCTCGAAGGATCACAAATTTGTTATTAACACAAACGCACACTCGATTAGTAGTTGTAAATTATTCGGCTTGAATGACCACAAATTTGTTATTAACACAAACGCATACTCGATTAGTAGTTGTAAATTACTCATCTCGAAGGATCACAAATTTGTTATTAACACAAACGCACACTCGATTAGTAGTTGTAAATTATTCGGCTCGAAGGACCACGATTTCAAACACACACACTCGATTAGTAGTTGTAAATTGCTCGGCTAGAAGGACCACAAATTTGTTATTAATACAAACGCATACTCGATTAGTAGTTATAAATTATTCGTTTCGAAGGACCACGATTTCAAACGCACACTCGATTAGTAGTTGTAAATTACTCGGCTCGAAAAACCAAAAAAGTGGGATTAATACTAATGAACACTCAATTGGTAGTTGTTAATTATTCGGCTCTAAGGACCACAAATTTCAAACGCACCCTTGATTAGTAGTTGATACTTACTTGGCTCGAAGGACCACAAATGTGTGATAAATACAAATGCACACTCAATTACTAGTTGTAAATTATTCGGCTCGAAGGACCACAAATTTGTTATTAAAACAAATGAAAACTCGATTAGTAGTTGTAAATAACTCACTCGAAGGATAACTAATTTGTTATAAACACACACTCAATTAGTAGTTGTAAATTATTCGGCTCGAAGGACCACTAATTTCAAACGCACACTTGATTAGTAGTTGTAAATTATTCGGCTCGAAGGACAACAATTTTTCAACGTACCCTCGATTAGTACTTGTAAATTACTCGGCTCGAAGGACCACGAATGTGTGATCAATACAAATGCACAATCGATTAGTAGTTGTAAATAATTCGGCTCGAAGGACCACAAATTTGTAAATAACGCAAACGCACACTCGATTAGTAGTTTTAAGTTACCCGGCTTGAAGGTAGAGGATATTTGCTCATTCTTTAGGAAAAATTGGACATTTATCACAGTTGACAGCTGATGTCAAAGGTAATACACCTCATTCCTCATTACCCAGTGTTCTTTTCATTTTTCATTTTACAACTCGTCGTCCCTACATACTCGTCAGCAAAAACATAACATTTACCCATTCAATGTCATTCTAATATTTTCAGCTCGACTGGCTGGCAAAGACATTGTGTCAACTCATCTGAAGCGACAAGAAAAAAACACACATATAGCTCAAAATAGGAGATAGGGTCGATAGATTAAGAACAAATTTTTTTTTGTTAAATTACCTAAATGGGCAAATAACAAAAAGTTGTTTTATTTTTAAGAACATGGTTTTTGTTTGACTTTAATTCGGAATAATCCCTGATTTTTCTGTTTTCTACATAATGTGTTACAATGCAAATACAAAATACATATCGGCATTACACTGATAACAGCGAACCCTAAATTTAGATCTGTCGTGGCACGACAACCAACAATCCCCATCCAATGGACATCCTAAATGGAGCAAAAATCAAAGTATAGATATACTATGTGACAATCCGTTATGTGTCTGTACATCCACGAAAGATAAAATCACAAAAAATAAATATATAGTTTGAAAAATTTAGCCGTTGTTGTGCTTGTCTCTGCTCTAACTGCATCGATCTTTGGCAAATAGTTTCGTATTGAATTTATCGTACGTGTATTTGTGTTATATCGCTATCAGTTACTGTTCACCATTTGCCATCATCAGGGCATCATCGTCAGGAACATTGTACGAGTATGTACTCTTGTTCGATGTCGTCCTCGTCATTGCCCATTGACGAGATCGATAAAATGAATGCCATCATCAATAGTCGTATCGTGTCGTACGAGTATCGCTGACATAATGTCGTCCCGAACACAGTCTCCTCGTCTCCTCTTTGAGCCAAGAATTATGTGATGCTTCCAGTCAGAGGATAACCAGAATATTCATTGTATTGAGAATAGGGGAAAATACTTTGAAATAAAAGTCAAACTGCAAATTTTGTCCCATCAAACGATTTTGATGTAATTTGTAATTTTTGGCTTTTTCAAGTACATACATATAAGGACGTTTACAACTGACAATCTATGACTTTTTAAGTAAATGTTTCCTAAGTTATAATTACATCAAGTAATTATAACCCTTTTTCAATTTATTTCATTAAAAGTTTAACGTTTAAGTTATTTACATTAAAATCTTCTGCAAAGAAGAAGGGAAAAATACGAGGGTAGGTAAGAAAAGTTCGTGGTCCGATCAAGACAGAAGAATTGAAGAATGTTCATATCTCAACATAATCTATCTAATGTATCTAAGCTCAATGAACTTCTTTCATCTGGCCTATATTTTCAATTTTCGGTCTCCCAATATTGGATCCCACATTTTTTTGGCTTTGTTTTGCTCTGTTGTTGAGGTTAAACTGGTTCTCTTTTGTTCACTTTTAATTTCGGCTACCCATTTTTTAACTATTAGGGATGTGATGAAGGATTTTGTAGTAGTATTCTGCAATTCATATATATATTGAATAGCAAAGGCCCTACCACTGAGCCCTAGGGTACACTGTGTGTTTTTGACTGTTGGTTGTTGTTTGTATCGGATATATTTACTTGAAGCTTTCGGTTAGTTAAATAAACCATTCTACCCCTCGAATGCCAACTTTTACTAACATTATGGAGATTTCGTTATTGCTAAGATTTGCTAGTAGCGTTGCCCATATTTGTAAGCTACTTGCTTTTACATGTTTTAAAAAAAAATCAAATTGGTATCTGTTAATTATGTTGTAGCTGTTTATGTCATTATATATTTAATTGCAATGATGATAATCGTACTATCTATAGAAAATAATATCACGTACGCGTTCTTGAACGGACAACGTTCAACGGCAACTAAGCTTCCGAAGCTACAAAGCATTGCCAGTCTAGGTATCACGGGTCATGTGTACCTGTCCTACGGCAGCATTAGAAGCTGGCGTAAGACTTTCTCCTTTATAAATCTTCATAAGAAAGATGGCCGCTAGATGCGCTATTAAGGTGCAGCTAGTACAAGTACAAATCAAGGTACCATGTGTGACTCTTGAAAATTAATGGTTCAATTCCCGCATCATGGTCACGGAGTACTGCTTCGGATGTCTATTTGAGGTAGAAATACTGTCATTCGTAATATATTAAATAGCAAATGTCCTAGCACTGAGCCCTATGGTACACTGTGTGTTGTTGTCTGTAGATTGTTGTTTCCAAATCAAATCTTTCTCATCGAAAGCATTCTATTTCCGCTTTTTTTAATTTCTGGTTTTCGTTACATCGTATATTCCTTACCCACCAACGTATGGATTTCGAAGCATCGTAGAGAATTTAACAAATTCCCTTATGATCAGAAAGTCATCTTAAATTCTAAAACATTACCCTTAAATACTTGAAAGCTAATGAACTAAAATACAGTGTGCTCTCTTAAAGAATAAACTGACAAGACTACTGACTACTCCAGAGCAACTGATTTAATTTTTAATCTTTCGTCTCCACCCTTCAACATCATTAAGATGAACTTTCAAATATTAAACTGAACTGAAATGCAGTCATGTGCGAGCACATGTACACCTTGAAAATATTTCGTTTATAGAATATAGATCCGTACAGCTAGGTCTCTTCCGCTGTTTCTCAGGTTCTGAAGTAGCAACGGAAAATTGCAAAAGAAAAAAATCTCCTATAATAGGAAATGAAATAAAAAAATTGCAACAAGGCGAAATACGACATTATTGGCAATACCAGCTATAATCAAGCACAATGTCGACGTGTAGTCTTTTAGGCATCGTCGTTGTAGGTGTTCCTCGTTCGTTATACGAGGAAGAGATACACATCATGAATCACGATCAAACATCAACCAAGGCAGGCACTCGATAATGCTGATAAGGATACCAAAGACAGAAAAGGTATAGAGACAACAACAAAACCGAATAAATGGAAATGTGTGGAAATTGAGTGTGGCAAGAATTCGCCTTTTTTGTGCTTCTGATGCCGTCGTTGATTCATCGTATCTTTGAATGTGACAAGGTACAAAAAAAGCAAAGCCAAAGCAAAACTAACAGACAGGTAATCGGAGAGATTCATAGAGATATTTTATCAACTGGAAGAAATGTTGTTTTGATGGCTGTGCTTTGAACCACATAAAGGTGGAGAGGGGTGCATTGGTCGCTCGTCGGGAAAATAGATGTGCAAACTTTGTTTGTCACTAAGTATTCTATTGACAGTTTTTTATAAATGAATCTTAAAGTGCTAAGAAAGTTAACGTTTTTACGAAGTTTAAGCTGCGATGTACGGTTGTATACGGTTTATACGTTTGTTTGTCGTGCCATATATCTCGGCTTCTACCAGTCAAAATCTACTGGGACTTGTTTTAAAACAATTGGTTAGCGCTCGTTCTGCGATGGCGTAATTTTTTCATTCATAGGGGTTACTACCCCTGAGAAAATTGAAAAAGTACTCAATCTACGCATCGCTGAACTGAACGTTTGCAAAGTAAAATGTGTTTTTTTCAGTCTCTCCCAGAAATTGCTTTTGACTGAACGCCCTATCGCTTATGAATGAAGGACCTACATTTAACGTTGCATGCTATTAGGCTTCTAAGATAAATTAGTCTTTAGACTGAATTACATCAAAATATACATAATACACGGGTGTATGTAGTCACTCACATAGCAGAATACATTAGCTCGTGTGTCTATAGGTAGGTAGAGTGGTGGCCCACGCTGTACTTGCGAGATCCTCAATTAGCGCTAGTGTGCGCCATTTTGAAGCCACAAAACTCGAGGGATCTAGCATGGATAAGGACAGGGTTTAAATCCAGCCCAGTAAACTGAGAGCTCTTTCAGGTCGTAGAAAAATGGTCTACGTAAAATACGGTGTCTTGACCCTGCTAGAGACGGACATCTGCAGAGGAAGTGTATGAAAGTTTCTTTCTCATTTTCATCTTTGCAACTTCTGCAGAAGTTGTTTTGCGGTATACCCAACTTGGCAGCATGACTGCCCACAAGCTAGTGGGCAGTGCTGATAGCCACAACTCTGGAAATATCGTTCCGTGTTCTGGATAACAGCTCGGTGGTTCTCTTTTTGCTGTAGGATGGCCATATCGATCTTGATATGGCGCAGTTCGACAGACTGCTCCACCTGAGCTGAGACTTAGTATTAAAAAAGGAGAGAGTTTGTTCCTTGACTGAGCTCATTGCACAGCTAACATTCTCCATAGAGTCAGTGTCCATAGCGACGCCCATCTTAGCCACCCTCTCATTACCCTCTATATTACTGTGCCCCGGCACTCTGCGACCTGAAAGATCTGTCTTTATTCTCATAGAAGTACCACTTCTCAAATGAACGATAGTACATCCTTAGTAGCAGAACTTTTCAACTCCGCTGTCGAGCATGTTTCCTTGTATAAGATTCGTCTCTCCTTAACCAAAGTAATGCTGGGCATTCACAGAGAATGTGCTCGGATGACTCCCCATCTTCCGACCAGAACCTACATTCCAGCTGCAACTCATCAACATTTAACCTTATCCTAAACCTTTTACCGGATAAACTATATACCCTACTAATAGTACAGCCCCTTTTGTCAGATGGGTTCGGGTACGTGTATGGTGCACGAGTAGACGAACCTGGAGTAGGGTTCTGATTGTATCCTCACGATCCGACGTGTAGGTGCCATCGGCCTTTCTTAATAAATCTACACAGTTTGTCTGATGCTTAACTAAAGCTTTATGGATTCGTGCAGCAACTGGCATTTCGACAATGATTTGCCACGTTTAAGTCGTCTTAATTTAGAGTTGTCCTTTGTAAGGGCGAACCTATATTCGTCTCAACTCTTCGTGCGTTTAGCAGAGTTGAAGAGTTTTCTGACTTTCTTTCTAAGCTTAGCCAGCTGGTCCTTCCACTAGGGAACTTTTCGTCTACACAAGCTAGTTTAAGGGACACAGCTGTCATGATAGGAAGAGAGCGACACATCATTAAGTTGATATGCTGCCTTATCTTAGTCCCCTGTGGACTTAATAGATGTGACAAACATGTCTACTTTGGAGAGGAAAAGTCCCCGATATAGATTCCAGTCCGTGGAATTTGGATCATATCTAGAGGAAACATGTTTGCCAGGAAGGTCAATCCTAATGTGTTGATGGTCTGACAGGGAGGCTTCGTTGGACACATAGCAGTTTTCAACAAAGTTGGAGATGAATGGACTGGCGAGAGTGAGGTCAGGTATCTCTTCGCAAATTGCATTTATGAAGGTAGATTTGGATCCTTTATTTAGTATATCTACATAACTACTAATAAGATATTCTAAAAGACCACTCACCACTTCTATTGATGTCGCTGCTGCCCCAGACTTCATGATGTGCATTTGCATCGAATCCTATGAGACAGTGGAGGTTTGTGTTCCATCAGTGCTCTATCAGCTTCTAGACCTCTCATGATGTGCATTTGCATCTCATCCTATGAGGTACTGGAGTTTTCTGTTCCAGCAGTGCTCTATCAGCTCCTATACCTCTAAGGGGGGAATTATGTCGTCGTCGCCGGCGAAATATGCTAAAACACACACGATGTTCTGTGTTCCCCTCTCGGTTGGAACTTCAATCAGCAAGGCCACTAGGTCTTTCGTTATGAATGCTGGAATAGAAAGCAAGTTGATGTTCGTGCCAATCAAACAGGTTGCCCTTGGTGTTGGCTCCCCGAATTTACAGATCAGCTTACTTCTCCCGTTCCGTAGACCTTTTATCTGTCTGTTGATTTATATGTCATTGGTACGCTTTTTCATTCATTCATTTAATGCTCACTCAACTCACAGTTGACAGTCTCGTACGCGTTTTTGTGGAAGAATTTTGCGTGGGGGGGCGTCTTTGGGGGGTTCTTGAGGGGTCTTGAGCGGGGTCTTGAGAGCTTCTTGAGCGGATCTTGAGGTGTTTTTAACAGGGTCTATTGAGAGAGGTCCTGACGAGATTTTGATAGGGTCTTGAGTGGGGTCTTAAGGGAGTCATCAGGGTGCTGAAGGGGTCTTGAGGTGATTTTGAGAGGGTCTTGATTTTAGTCTTGAGGGCGTTTTGAGAGATTACTGAAAGGTTCTTAAAGGGTCTTCCGTGAGGTACTAAGGGCGTGAGGGTCTTGAGTGGGGTCTTTAGGAAGTCATGAGAGTGCTTAAGGGGTCTTGAAGTGATTTTGAAAGGGTCTTGATTTTAGTCTTAAGGGCGTTTTGAGTGAGTACTGAAGGGTTCTTAAAGGGTCTTGCGTGAGGTACTGAGGACATCTTTATAGGGTCTTGTGGGCCTCCTGAGAGGTCTTGAGGGATTTTAAAGAGGTCTTCAAGGAGTCTCAACGGGGTCTTGAGGGAGTTTTAATGGAGGTCCTTTAAACTTTGCAAGAGCAATGCTCAACTTATATTTGCGAACAAACGTTCTCCAAAAATTACCTTTGCAAAATCAAATTACAGAGCTTGTATGAACGAAACACTTGAAGTCCATTCCAATTATAGGAGCATGACCCAAAGTAGACAAACATTGTGTGTCAGAAACAACTAATTATTTTTTTTCTAAACCAGGGTCAGATCCTAGTCCTGTACCTAGCACAAAGAAACTCTTCACCGGTTCTGATTTAATGACGATGTCATTTAGTTTTCTATAACTATCCACAAAACGGATGCAATAAACCTTCGACTACCCCAAGATTCAAAAACAAAAAAACTACACTTACTCCAATCTGTATCTTGTATCTCCTTATGTTTTTTTTTTTTTTGTGTGCATTATACACAACTTGCCTCAGCATCATCGTCTCAACGAATCCACATAACATCAACCGAAGAGGAAGTAATTGAAAATTAAATTGAATGGGAATTAAATAAAATGAAATTGTACGTGCACTTGCACATTGCTTCCAGAGCAACTAGGATTTTTTTTTGCCTTTTTTTTTGGTAAACACACACTCACACAGGACGAGTGCGATAATAAAGTCACTGTGCAGCGGGTTGTCTGCTGGTTAAATCAACCTCGAGATGCAGTTTTAGTCGGTCCACTTGTAAGAGTTGTGCTCTGCCGGTCGTTGGCATTGCAGGCAGTTGCTGGACATCTTTCCTTTTCGACTTTTGCCGGCTTATTTATTTAACGGAATTGAATTACGCCATGATGTCCTGATGAATTGAAGTCAGCCGGCGGTTTTTCTGCACATGATAGATGATGATGTGCTGTTCTGTGTTTACCCACGATCCACTCATACAAATATCAAATTTCTATTTATTTTCATTTTGTTTGCGGTGAAGGGCAAATATTTATTGCACGACAATATAATGGACAATTTTTTTAATTAATAACAACATGAAGTTGTCAGAGAAATGTACTCCATAGTGTCATCATGTCAGAATAACATATGAACTAATAGCTTTACATTATAAAATGTATCTACAAATTGTTGGCAGACAATGTTGCATGTAATTATTATTTTTTAAATAAACTGCCGTGTCATTAATTTTTTTGTTAAAAGGATAATGCGACTTTTTTATCCCCACAAAAAATCCTGCTGATTATATTTTTTATTCTCACTCCATGCAGCTAAATAATAAATTAATTGTGAATAGGTTGGAATTGGGTTGGTAGGCTGAAGGCTAAGCTTTTGCTTCGGGTGTCGCTTGCCTTTTCGGCTGTCATATGCACTGAAAGCAAGAAAGAATTATAAATATGAAGGATACAAAATCATTACGGCCAGATAACAAATTGTCATGGAGAAATAAAGATCCAATAAATATTTTTTTGTTAACCTTCGATAACAGTGAAAATATAGTCAAAATCCACAAAATTACCCACATTCTAGGATGAAAAGTGAAAATTCATTCTATTAAGGGAACTATACTGATTCCTCAGTGCAAAAAATGCCAGAACTATGGACATACCCAGGGGTACTGTGAAAAAGAACCGAGATGTGTAAAATGTGCTGGTAAACATCTAACAATAGAGTGTCTAAAACCTAAAAATTAAAATCCTAAATGTATTCACTGCGGGGAGGGACATCCAGAAAATTACAGGGGGCTTAAGAATTCCAAAAAATCAAAAACTAGTTTACTGCAGTAGCTAAGCCAAATAAAGCTGCTACCAACAATGCTTTGGTGATGCGGCAAAAAGAAAAACCTGCTGTCAGCAACAAAAATAAAGAAAAATATGCTTCGATTGTTACACATGGCAGGAACCAACAAACACTGCATATATACCAGAAGAACAAGATATTAAACAAGATATTAAATGCATTGTTGCTAAATTGATCGAACTCGCAAAATCAGTTTCGAGCATGAATGAGCGAATTCAGAAAGTTGAGAGCAGTACTCAAAAATCTGCTCTAAAACCCAAGAGGAAAAAAATGTCTTATATACTCAAGATTATGTCCTGGAACGCAAACGCTCTTTTGTCCAAAATGCATGCTTATAAAGTCGACGAAAAACTACTTCATTGGATTAGAAGCCATCTTTTGGACCGCTTAATTCAAGTTGCATTGGACGGTTTCAAGTCTGAAATACATCAGATAAATGCTGGTGTTCCCTAGGGTTCTGTTTTGTCCCCAACATTATTTCTCATTTTTAAATTCTCTATATTAACTTCACTTGCCCGTGTGTTTGTTGGTTTGTGGATTTTTGGATTTGTGTGTCATGGAATCTTGCGATCAATTTTTGACCTACTTCCCAAAGTCCTATTTTATTGAAATTTTCTATTAAAATTTGAGGACCCTCGGGCCACGGGGTCGGTGGGCTCCCCTATAAATATTTTACAAAATTTTACTCGATTTTCTTCAAATTTTATACACTTGTGTATCTCTGATATACAACACTTTTTGTAAAAATTTTGGAGACCCCGGGCCCGGGTTCGTGGGGACCCATAACTTTGTTTAAAAAAATTATCCCGATTTTCTTCAAATTTAATACACATGTGTATCTCCGATAGACAACACTTTTTGTAAAAATTTGGAGACCCCGGGCCCGGGTTAGTGGGGCCCCATAACTTTTTTTAAAAAAATTATCCCGACTTTCTTCAAATATAATACACATGTTTATCTCCGATAGACAACACTTTTTGTAAACAATTTGGAGACCCCGGGCCCGGGTTCGTGGGGCCCCATAACTTTTTTAAAAAAAATTAACCCGATTTTCTTTAAATTTTATATACGTATGTATCTCCGATAAAAAACACTTTTTGTAAAAAATTTGGAGACCCCGGGCCCCAGGGTCATTGGGCCCAAAATTTTTTTTTAAAAAAATTAACCCGATTTTTTTAAAATTTTATATACGTGTGTATCTCCGATGGGCAACACTTTTTGCAAAAATTTTGGTGACAGGGTTTGGAGAGTCATGAGGCCCCGACAAATTTTTTAAAAAACCTAACCCGATTTTTTTAAAATATTATATACGTGTGTATCTCCGATGGACAAAATTTTTTGTAAAGTTTTTGGAGTGAGGCCCTGAGGTCCGAGGGGTGCCCATATAAATTTTTTAAAAATTAGCTCGATTTTCTTCAAATTTTAACACATACCCATCTCCTATTCGAGAATTTACATGAAAATTTTTATTTTTATGGGTTGTTTTTTTATTAACGATCTCTTAGCTGTGACTTCTTATCTAATTCACTGTTTCGCTGACGACAGCACTCTCAGCATCTCATGCAAGTTTGTGGAACGTCCCTCCACCTCTGATATGGAACTCAAACAACGTTAACGTACGTTAAGCACGTTAAATTCTGACCTATGAGGAGAAAACAATCAAGTAGAATTAAACGCTTTCAAATGCTGTCGTCCTGTCGTCCAAGCGAATCCCAAATCCCATACCATTATCCATGAATGGCACTTGCATCGAGAAAACTGAAAATCTCGCAATTCTCGGTATGTGCGTTAACGACAAGCTTCATTGGAATGACCACATATTTACCGTTGCCAAAAATGCTGCGAAATGTTTGGGTTTTCTAACCCGGTACAAGAAATATTTCACTTCCTCTGATCTGGCTACTATCTACAAGGCTTTTTTTCGCCCTAAACTTGAGTACAATTGTCATAATTGATCTGATGCGCCTAAAACCACCTTGCATCAGCTAGATAGAATACAAAACCGTTCGATAAAACTTATCGGTGACGAAAACATTGCGAAATCAATTGACGCGAAAAAAGAGATCAAGCAACTGAAGAATGACACAATAAGTGAATTCATACGTACGCTTACTAACGATTCTGGTACTGAATACTTACTTTGGAAAGCAACCGGAAAACTGAAAAGATCCAGACGATCAATTTAGATTCAGAAATCTACACTCCACGATTGACTAGGTTCATCGAATCACTAAGGTCATTGAACAATCGCTTGAAGATAAAAAAGTATGTTCAACAATATTTTTCGATGTAGCCCAGGCTTTTGACAAAGTCTGGCATGAGAGGTTGAATTACAAGCTCAAATTTCTGCTTCAAGTCCAGTACTCAGAACTGCTACAATCCTATTTATCAGAAAGATTCTTCAGAATCAAGCAAACGGTAGCCTATTCTGACCAAAAGAAAATTCAAGCAGATGTTCCACAAGGTAGTGTACTTGGACCAACCCTTTACCTCCTGTACACTAGTGACTTACCTACGTTCAATGAAAATATAATTGCCATATTCGCAACAATAATACCGAATCAAGAGGAAAACTACAAACATCTATTGCCGAAGTACAACGCTGGACTATGAAGTGGCGTATCAAAATAAACGAAACCAAATCTGTGCATATTGAGTTTACCAAAAAAAAAACATATCCAGCACAAGCCAGTGTACTTCAATGATCAAGTTGTCCCGTACGCGAACAAGCCATAAAACAAGAAGAGCTAAAATTGAAAGACAGAAAGATGTATTGGTAAATGGGTCGCTACTCAGCCCTGTCAGCAAATAACAAGCTTTTGCTTTATAAACAAGTCTTTAGGCCAATATGGACTTACTACGGAATTCAACTCTGGGGTTGTGCCAGCCAAAGTAACAGATACATAATTCAACGCTTCCAGAATAAAGTACTTCGTGACATCGTAGGTGCATCCCGTGGTTCATTCGAAATGACAACTTACATAAAAGACTTAGAGATAGAAATTGTCGACAACGTCCACAAAAAGCATGCTCAAAATCCAACAACGACTACGACAAAACATCAATGTTGAGGCTTACCTGGTTAGAAGTTTCAGTTTTATGAAATAACTCTCCTTAGTTGCTTTTTTAAAAACTTGTATTTAACTTGAATTTTTGTCTGTCAGCTTCAGCTTAACGCGTGCCGCGTGATGTGCGTGTGATGGGTTTGTGAGCGGCGCACTGTCGAGGGCCCATTTTGGTATCCCGCTTTTGACGGGTGTCGCGAGTCGCGTCTGGCGCATGTGGAGCGTGCAAAAAAGAAAATTAATTGAAATAGCTGCGACCTCAAATACAGTTTTCTTGCGATTAACGAGCGAATAAACGACTGTGTGGCGTGTTTCGATGTATTTCGATGTAAAAGTTTGTACTTACTTGTTTTGGTTTAATGAAGTAACTCTGAATACTGCCCCGAATACAAAAAAATCATCACCAACAACACATATTTCGAAAGTCTCATGAATGAAGGAAGCAAGGAAGGGCACACACATATATAACTTTTAAATTAATTATCGTAATAATTTCAGTTTCAAAATATTTGAATGGAAATCCGCTCATTATGAATGCACCATCATGAAAAGAACATTCGCCTTCTTGTGCTGGATAGGAGAGTATCAGAATTTTTGCCAGCATACAAAAGTCTCTTGCCTGTTGACAAAAATTAATATTTCATTAAAACGAGTCAAAGAGGAGTCGTCCCCCTTTTCAATTCGGGGATTTTCTTCTTATTATTGGAGACAAATAAGAAATCCCACTATACAGATAAACTCGCAATTGCACTTGCATTCTTCCATACACCAACTATAGTCTATTGAGCCAACAAACAACAAGCTCGGATGCTCCTTTTGTTGTACACTCATTCATTTCATTTGTTGACTCGTTTGTTCCATTCAGTGAAGGGAATTTATATAAAATGTATGACAATGAGTATTACGTAAGCCCTCAAAGGGGTGAAGGGGGGGAGGGCGACCTCCCATTCTAGCTAACTTCCACTTTCCTCCCGCGGCAATATGCTATAGAACCAAAACACACAATAGAACGTGGAGACTGAAGACAAACTTGTATTTCATTTAATTTTGCGTTTTGTATTATTTTTTTTGCTTAGTGTTGTCCTTACGCAGCCGACAGGAGCGCTTTTGCCACACTTGTCAACCGAATTGTAGGAAGACTACAGACTATGGGAGACAACAAATTGTGTTTGCATTGGGGGTGCATACGAAATTGTGGTGGTGCTGTGCTGGCGGCAATTTTAAATTCAATTCATTGACAAATTGTGTTTTTTTGTATGGTGACTTGAAAGTGTTGCAGGACGACGGACGACACAGTTTGGAGTTAAATTTGATTTTGCGGTGCAACGCGATTAAAGGTGCGCGTGCCGATTTGTTGGTTTAGGAACAATACAAAAAATAATGTAACGAAGGGAGAAACCACACACCCACAACAACAACAAAAGCAGAACAAAATGAGAGTACCTATCGGAGAGAAACTAAGGGTGGTTTGTTTTTGTAATGCAATGATTTTCGCATGCAGGGACGGATTTTGTCACACTAGTGCGTGAAAAGTTCTTATTGTCTGCCATAATCGAGTGTTAAGCCAAAAATTTAAGTTTTTCAGAAACTCACATATTTAACTCTCTAATAGGGAAAGTTAAAATAATGGCGGAAGGTAAAGCAGAATTTTTATTTAGATGAGATATTGGTCTAAGAAGGTCGAATTTAGTGACTAGGTAAAAAAAATAATTAATTTAGCCAGTAGGAAACAAACTGGAAGGCAGCCTCAGGGCAGTCTAACCCGTTAGAATCCTGTTAAGGATCAGACAATCTGTGTAGGTTTATTAAAAAGTGGCAGATGGCACCTACACGTCGGACCGTGAAGACCCAATCAGAACTCTACTCCAGGTTCATTTCCCAGGTTCGTCTAGTCGTGCACCATACACGTACCCGAACGGATCTGACCATCTATCTATGGTATGACAATCTCACTACACCTTTTTCAGTGGTGCAGCAGAGAACGACTATCCATTAATCCCTGCAAAACCGTTTTAGTGCCATTCACGAAAGAAGACTGGTCGATTTGGGACCTATCATCATCAAAGGCACCACACTACATTATTCCAGTGAGGTTAGATATCTCGGTGTCATCCTTGATAAACGGTTAAACTTGAATTCTCGTATCAAGTCCGCCATCGAACGCGCCACTAGGGCCTTGTGGGCCAGCAGACGTGACTACGGCAGAACTTAGTGTCTAAATCCTAAAATGGTACATTGGATGTACACAATAATAGTGAGACCTATTATCACACGTACACGGCCATCGTTTGGTGGCCGAAAGTTTTTTGAACGGACAAGGGCAACTAAGCTTCAGAAGCTACAAATAATTGCCTGTATGCCATACGCACATGCACTACGATAGCACTAGAAGCTGTTGTAAGGGTGAAGGAAGACGGCTGCTAGATGCGCTATTAAGCTGCAACTAGAATACGGGTACAAATCGGGTGAATATGTGTGTCACCTGGAAATTTTTGACTCAATTCCTGAAAGGGACATGTCCTGCACTATCCCCGTCATTATGGTCTGGGAGCACTATTTCGGAAGTAAAGTTGAGGTAGAAATATTGCACCGGGCAAACTGGTGCAATGGGGTTTCGGCACTTGACGCTAGAGGTCTGATCTGGTTCACAGATAGATCGAAGAAGGAAATTGGAGTTGGAGCTGGTGTCTTTGGACCCAGCCCCAAAATCTCGATACCGATGGAAAAAAGTTCCTCGGTTTTCTTCCAGGCGGAACTCTGCGCCTGATAGCAATGGACAATGGGATCTTACGTGGAATCCAATCGAAGAGCGACACAATCTTAAAATCCGGTTTACAAATAAGCGCTCATCGGCGCTAAAAGAACAACTAAAGAGAGGGAATATAACCGCGCCGACGCACGGGTAAAAAAGGCAAGAAACGATCGCGGGCATTTAAACGGGACTGACACGTAGTGTTACCAAAACAATTTTATTTTACTTTTTTTACTGGAGCATTTGCAGTTTTCGATTTAGCCACCCTTAACCGCGATTATGGCCTTCAAACGGCCGAGAAAGCTATTGTATGCAGCGCGAAAGTTGCTCTGCGGTATTTTGGCCCATTCCCGGCGAAGCGCTTGCTTGAGATGATCGACACTTTGGTATTTTTTTTGTCCCAACCTTGCTCTTCGAAATACCCCAAACCGAGAAATCTAGCGGATTTGCATCCGGTTAATTTGATGGAAATTGGGCAGTGGAAATGAACCGCGGAACGTTGTTTCTCAGCCAATTGACGCGCGCTTTATGACTCGGCGCCGAGTCCTGTTGAAATGTCCAGGCTCTGCGGCCGAAATGTTTTTGTGTCCAAGGCTTCAACACTCCCTCCAACACATGATCCCGATAAATTTGAGCATTTATCTTGATACCACGGTCCAACAGAAAAAAACTAGCGGTGAACGGCTTTCGGCCGTTACGGCGGCCCAAACCATCACCATCGGCGGCGCTTGGTTTCGAGTGGCAATCCGTTGGTCCAAATTTTCTTTCCACTCTAATTTTTTTTTGAGCATCGGTAAGACCATGTGTTTTTTGAATTTCAATGCCTTTAGTCCAAGATGAAGTTGGTAACACTTGCTTATGAAACATCTATTTTTTGTTTCAATCACACTTCTGTGGTTTTTCTATTTCCTGTTTCACTTATTTTCTAACTTCATTTTATGAGTAAAAGTCCGTAATCAGCACACTTTAAAAAAGTAATCACATTTGTATTCTATGCTTTCCTTAATGCGATCAACTCCTGGAATCCTTTTTTTTTTTTTTCTTTTTATAAAAAATTCTTGAATTATTGCAAACCAATTTCTATTTGCCATATATGCAAAACAATAGTCCAATCAATTTGATTTTTTATCGCATTCTGCATCGCTCTACACATGTGACGCTGTTTGATGTGAGGTCAAATGTGGGATATGTGGGACAAGGATAAAAATGTGCATGGTATTTTAGCACAAGTCTCACTATCGCCAGTGCAATTATTACATTCAAACAAGGGAATCAGCGTGTCTGTTCTTCATCTATCCAGTTACCCAGCAGAATCAATTGAATATTCCATAATTCTTTGTCAGTTTGTCTATTGTGCTAGTTGGGTATCCTGTTTCCATCATTATTTTGCATATTCAT
This sequence comes from Nephrocerus scutellatus, assembly GCA_947095585.1. Lineage (NCBI taxonomy): Eukaryota > Metazoa > Arthropoda > Insecta > Diptera > Pipunculidae > Nephrocerus > Nephrocerus scutellatus. The sequence goes on from OX352763.1 coordinate 114,777,649, forward strand.
TGCGCGCTCACGATGAACAAATATTGAAAATGGTAGAACAGTCACTTTCACTTTACATTTTGCTGGCTGTGTTGGCTATTCTGTGAGTTTACTTTTATGATTTATGGAATATGGAAAAACATTGATGGTAACCCTTGAAACATATAACGAGCAACTTGCAAGATATCTTTACCAATGATAATGTTATTATTCCTGCACTCTTATGTATCTTTAGACTTTCTTTAAAGTTTCTAACTAACTTTGAATGCAACTGTTTAAACTTCACTTGGCAATAAATTCAGCAAAAAATCCTTTTTAACATAAAATGCAATTCCCCTATATATTCACAAGGAATGCCATTTTCCGTCACACATTAAATTTCAATTCTTTTGTCTGTTTGTGGTACGAATGACTCCTTTGCTTTTCGTTTGAAATATTTTTTCATTTTTTCTTAGCTGTTTCTGCTTCTAACATTATCAACAATCTACAATCCTTTATGAACTTCACTAATAGATTTTGAGGATAACTTCTTTATACGTACGAGTATATGTGGTAAATGCACTATCGCGACTTCTTTTACTACCGCCATAGAGCAAATGAAATTTAATTTTAACCCCCAACCAAGCGAGAGACAAATGACTGCTGTATCTTTCAGTCTAGGACTCCAGTCCTTTTAGAGCACTGGGATGGATGTTCATTTATTCTCGTTGACCTCAATGACTTTATGATGCGTTTCTTTTTGAGCAAAACAGGAAATATAAATGATGTACATTTCTATTCTCAGAAAAGTAGGACTTTGCAAGCATCTGCATCCTTTGAACTTAAGTCGGAGATTTTTTTGCTGCATCAAATTTGTGCGCAGGTTTTTAAGAATTTAAGTTGTAAATCCTTAAAATCCTTAATTGGATCTCTAAGCTACCATAACAGTGCCTGTAAGTTATGCAAATTCTTTTAATTAAATAAATTAAAGCGAATGCTGAACGACTTAATTGTATCTCTGGTGGTATCCTTAATATGATGCCAAAGAAGATATCTGGATAAAAGTGTTTGTCAAATGAATAATTTTATGACGACCATGGATTTAAATGCAGACTAAGGATTAGAATAATCTTCACTGTGTATTCAGTCGTCTCTTCAAAACTCTCACTTGTATTTTTTAAGGACGATGAAAAGGATTAGCATAATATTTAGAAGAAGATGTGTTTTCAGCAAATCGTCAATTTCTGTTGGTCACAGTAGACAGATGTGTTGTGAAAATCATTCTGGGGGATATGAACGAAAAAAAAAAGAAAGGAAGATGGTATTCAGACAGTACATTGGCACCCATAGTGTACAGGAGAATAGAGACAATTGACAACAACACATAGAGATGCAAGCAAGTAAGAATTGGTCGTTGCAAGCTGAGAATAATTCACTTGCGAAAAAAAACATCCTGGATGAATAATCTCGCCCATGACTATAACAGCACAGAGAGCGAGTACCGCAATACACACCGCATAGCAGACACTTAAAAGACAAAGAGGGTAATCTTATCACCGATTTTAAAGGCATCTTGGAGCGATCGAAAGAGCACTTTCCTGAATTTCTTCATTTCTAGCTTACTGAGGAATAGGGGGCTCCACTAATGACCGATGAGAAAACTATGCTGCCGCCATCAAGCTAGAAGACGATAGAAGAGCTGATGGCTTAACACCAGTAGAGCGATAAATCTGCTTAAAATATAAGTCCTCTTGGTCAGTTGGCCACCCAGCGCAGTCAGTTGGGTGCACAGTAAGCGATGCGTGAGCGTGAGCCTGAGACGAGCGTACACTCTGAGCAATGCCTGAGCGTGAGTCTGAGACTAGCGTGCACCCAAAGCGATAATAGAACGTGAGCCTGAGACGAGAGTGCACTCTGAGCGATGCGTGAGCGTGATCCTGAGACTAGCGTCTACCCAGAGCGATGCGTGAGCCTGAGATGAGCGTGCACCCTAAGCGATGCGTACGCGAGAGCCTGAGACGTGCGTGCAACCTGAGCGACGCGTGAGTACTGAAGTACTGATCGCGCTGTGTTTACCACTAACAAGGATCGCCAAGTCAAACGTATAACCAATGGGGATGTAATCTGATCTCTGTAGATCGGCTAGAATGTTGTCGATGACTAGCGACCACAAAAGGGGGGACAAGATTCCTCATTGAGGACATTTCTTAACTGCGGTCACAGACACATCTCCTGAGGAGGAAGAACTCGAAATATCACGAAATATCTCGACTTTCGAGCATGGCCCTTATCCATTGATTGGTCGAGTCGTCGATACCTCTGCTACTGATTGCTCCTGCTATTGAATCGTAGCCAGTGTTGTCAAATGCGCCGTCAATGTCTAGGACTGCGCACTCTTTTGGAACGAAACGCTCCTTCTATCTGCCTCACAAGATATTAAATGGCTTTTACCTTTACCTCTGCAAACTGATTTGAGTGCAGATTGGGGCAGACAAATCTAGCCAGCATCTTATGTGCACATCAATGAGTCTCTCCATGGTTTTGAGGACAAATGATGTTAGGCTTATAGCTCTATAGGATTAAGGCAGCTCGCTAGACTTATTGCTTGGTTTGGGGATCAATATTATATTTGCCTATCTCCAGGTAGTCAGGATACACCCCCAGTTGTAGCTGGCTCTAAAAAAAAAGTAATCATACCCGGTAGGATGAGATCGATTGCCTTCTGTAGAAGCCCTGGAAAGATACGTGTAGCTTCGAAAGGTTTAAAAGAGCCTACTGCCCAATTAACCTTATCCGGACTAAAGATTTTACCGGATAAACTGTTTACTCTACTAGCAGTGCAGACCCTTTGGTCAGATGCGTTCGGGTACGTGTGTAGTGCACGAGTAGATGAACCTAGGAAGTGAAGCTGAAGTAGTATTCTGAGTTTATCCTCTCGGTCCGACGTGTAGGTCTTTTTTGTGTTTTGAAATTGATTCCTCAATTTAGTGCGCTCGTTTAACTGACAGGTCAATAATAATTGCAGCAGCCAATAAATGGACACCAGACTTGGGTGCTTGGCTTGCTCTAATCTCTTATCCGCGTTCGAGAGAAGTCTAATGGAAAATTGTTGTCTCCGTATGTTAGGAAGGGCGATTCCGAAGATTCAATAATGGTGAGATCAACCAGCTTTGCCTCTATTTTGACATCGTGAAGAGAATCAAATTGAGAATTGAGCCAGTTACAAAATTTCAGCTCTTTAGGTCGTGTGGAATAGGACCTCAAAGAATTCGAAAAACATTTTTTCCCAACCCATCACACGCGCTACACGCGGCACGTGTCATATTCGGAATATCAAAAATGCTAGTTCTCTAGGTCGTGTGGATGGTGGTTAAAAAGGACCTTAAAGTGGTCGAAAATACAGACAAAAAGGGTTCAAGCCAAGTTAAATAAAAGTTTTTAAAAAAAGCAACATGTAAGGGTTTCAGGTTATCTAACAGATTCAGCGGATCCAGGCTAAAATCAGTTAAGTGTCTTTGTCGACCGAAAACAACTCCATTTTGTTACTTTAACTCATTTTCAAATTCTCAATATAAACTTCACGTCGTCATGGGTCGCTCGTTTGTTCGTTCGTTCGATGGTGGAATCTTGTGATGAATTTTTATCCAAGTTCCCGAAGCCCGATTTTGTTAAAACTTCGCGCATATGTATATTCCCGGTGACAATACTTTCTATTAAAATTTGGTAGTGATCTGGGGCCATAGTCGGAGGGTTCCCATACAAAAATTTTAAAAAAGAATACCCAATTTTCTTCAAATTGTGTACACAAATGTATCGCCGATAACAACACTTTATAAAAATCGGATCCAAGGCCGAGGAGCGCCAATAGTGCAAGATACTACAACTGTTATAGGGAACTTTAATAAATTGGACAAAGTCGAAAAAAAACTTTCACTAAGAGACAGTAAGATAGTACAAGTCCGTTGTCTTTTACTGTCTCACGAGACAAGCGACACTTGTCCACCTATTACCCATTATTGGTGGATTATTTTAATGTGAGTTTTTCAACTACCATATCCTGAATCTTGAAACATTCATAAGTCAATTGAGAAAGAATAACTTTTCCAAACTTGCTGTAAGTAATACCAGTCTGAAGACCATCAAAGACGCAAAAGTTCAACTCCCAGAGGAAGGAAGTGTGCCACACGCGTGCACAGCACATTGCAGTAAACGAGTGCGAGCGTTCGATACAGAAACACTCATTTGTATTAATCCCAGACGAACCAGCAAAGAGTTTTGTACTCCATAATTTTTCACCAAAATGATTTACAGCATCGATCGTAACTAGGATGTGTGTAACCGGGGAAGGTATCCTTGTAATAATCTATGAGAGTAATCTTGCCCAACTTATACGCGCACACCAATCCATTGGCGAAGTGATTTCAAATTGATACAAATCGTCCAATAATCACCCCATTGCATTTTATTTTTATGCTCTTCAGCACATGCCTGGCCAGCTGGGCGGTCGAGTATTATAGGGTAAGCAAGATTGCCGGCTAAAGTACAAAAGTGAAAATGGGAATACATTTCGGTAAACGGACTCACATACACGTGCTGCGATGTGTGTGCGCTATTAGTTGTAGTTTATCCTGCACAAACTTCACACCAAAAGGAGCTGGCAAATCAAATTCTTAGGAGGCAGACATTAAAGATTACTCAGAGTTGCTCCTTGGTCCTTTATGCTTTTTATGTCGATGCAAAATTGTCTTCTTTTTTTGCATTTACTCCGCTTAGGAGCATAGCATATTCTACATTACCTTCTTAACCCTAGGAGGGACAATGAGGTCTAGTTAGTCCGTTTTGATTTTCAATTGTTAATATCTTTTTGACAACATCTCACTACAATGTTTAAGGCGGTAGATGTTCAAAAAGTAAAACGTTAAGTGAGACACTGTTATGAGACACTCTGTTGTCACACTGTTAAGTGTTAAGTGAGACACTGTTAAGTGCCACACTGTTAAATGAAAAAATTTTGAAACTATTTTGGGAACTAAATCATTTCTCAAGCGATTTGTATAAAATTCGAAATGTATGACTAGATGCGACTATAAGACATATACCTGTGGCAATTCTGGAATATGGTCATTATGGTCTGGTCTGCCGTTTTGAGATTTTGTGATGTTCGTTCGTGTATCCGGCCAAAAGACAAGAATATCTTTGTTTTCTTTTCTTTCATCCCGGGCAGACGTTGTCACGCTCAAATCCCGCGGCCATGTATCCTAGACAGCAACCCTTTCTTGCCTGAATTAATTAAACGCTGAAACTCTTTAACTTCTATGGACTCGATTTCTTGAGTATGATGCAATTATTTTTAATGAAAATATGTCACTTTGATAGAAGGATAGATAATGTGACACGTGAAGTTTGGTCAGACTTATGATACGATAAGATTGGAATTGTGGGGGGGGGATGTAAAACCCACTTGCACAGCGACCTACATGGATGCATTGTACCCCTTATTATTTGGTCCTAGAAATCTTGTAGTCTTTTTTGATAAACCTGATTATTCCTTTGGCTGATATTTGTTGCTATCCTTCTACTCTTATAGTGATTGTACCCATAACCTTAACCTTTATAGGTTATTATCTCTTTGTCTTTAATATCTGTTAATATCCTGTTTATGGCTGATTCGTTTGCCTCTTTTGCTATGCTCTCTATTTTGCATAAAGTGAGTCTTTAATAAAAGCTTTCTTGGAAAGTAGAGGTAATATTTCCGTTTGAGGTTTTTAGGATTCATATGTTGTCTGTGTTTCCTTTAGAAAGAGACTTTTAGATTCTTTTTAATCTTTTAGGCTTTCACAGAAGGAGAACCAAGCTTTTCTCTTAGATCTTCTTAGTTCTTTATTATAGCTTGTGAGTGTTTGCTTGTAGCTGTCCCAAGCATTTGGTTTTTTTTGTTTGGCTTTTTTGAACTCAGTTCTAGCCGCTTTCTAATTGGCTGTTCCACTAAGGTTTTGTTAGTTACCTTTGATTTTGTTGGGCAGCTAACAGGACTGCTGATGTTAGTTCATGTACAGTCGAGCCAAGATCTATCTACTGTCTGATCTGTATAAGTCCTTGGCTTTCCTCTGTGGCTCTTCCGTATGTTTAGAAGGTTTTTTTGTAGTTGGTTCTTTCGAGGATATAGTGTCCTCCGATCTCACTCTCTTTGGTTCTTGGGTTTTGTTAGTTTCCGGCTTGGACTCTGACCTCTTTCCTACTTAAAATAGGCGAGCCTTTTCCGGCTCCACTTAGCTGTTTTGTTTTGTTGGATGTTGTTGCTGGAACTTTGTCTCCTACATTTAGAGTTGTTATGCCCTTTCTGACCCCTTTGATTTTTACGTTGAGAGTATTGACTTCTCACTAAGAGAATCTACTTCCTCTTTTATGTTATTTGGAGCTTTTTGGGCTGCACCCGCCCTTAATTTCTTTTTTTTCAAGTTCTTTCATTTTGAATCCCACGAGTTCCACGATAAGGATAGTCCAGAGCTCCGGGTTACTGCAGTAATTCATTTGTTTAAGTGTGCATCCCAAGTCCGCATTTTTGGAACTAATTTCACACTAGCCATTCATCCTTCGGCATATGCTGTTCTACCTTGGATGGGGGGATTTGTTTCATTAATTACCACTAGCCAATCATCATTCGGCATATGCTGTTCAAGCGCTTTGTTTTGGGGGACTTGTTTCATTCATTCAATTACATCCACTCTTACTTTCATTCCATATTTACTCCATAGACTTACCTTTTCTCCGACCGACTATGTTGACTGATACCACAGCAGAAACATGACCCTACTGAAAAACATCAGCTACCTTCGAGGGGTCATAGTCACTTTCTGCAGTCTACACAGTTACGGTCGTACCCTCTGATATTGTTGGTATTTGCGGTGTCCCCCTGTAAAACTTGAAGTCTTGCTGATTTAAGCCTTGTTTTTTACTGAGGATAGGAAAATTTCCTCCTTCTTTATACGGATTTGGAACCGCCAGACAGTTATTCTACCAGACGAAGTTAAACTTAGACAAAATGTTATGATTGTTCTTATTTTGACTAAGATAGAATAGCTGGATTACTTTTTGATTGATTATTATGTTCCAGAAGAGAAGAGGGGTAAGACACCCCTATGTGATGTTCCTCTTACTACCAGCCATCTTATAGTGGTTTCCCCAGCTCAATGCTCCTTACGAGCAGGATAGTCTACCACCAAAAGAAACAATACTTCCTTAATTGTTTAAAGTCTAATTCTAAGTGTCTAAGGAATACTCTTGCGAGTACTCTAATTTCTTAATCGTGCGGTGTGTAAGGTTGTGTCCATAGACTTCCACTAAAAGTATGCGTGGAAAGTGAGAAGCTCCGAGGTTTCCTTACATAAAATCGTACATTAACCTTCTGATTGAATCAATTGTTTGATTTGTTTCGGGAATCTTCCTAAGGCAAACATCTCTGAGACCCCTTCATTTTATCACAAAAAGTCTCGAAGACTTCCTCTTTACCATTCTCAGTTCTCTTTCGCATAAAAATAGGTTCTCCTTATCGGAGTCACAATCTTGCTAAGCCCCCTAGTTTTTTCTTTTTGGATTGTTTTTAGGTTTTAGGTTGTCTTCCGTTTTTTGCGAGTGGGTCATCGAGAAGACGAATGCAAACTAGAGTCTGGGAAGTGACTATTTCTAATGATTCCTCACTTGAAGCCGTCCGTGGAGAAGAGTCTCCAAAACATAATTTTGCCATCCACAGGTGTCTTTGTTTTTTTCGTTTTCTTTATAGAAGTCCCAATCTTGAACTCCTGTGGTAATTTTGGCTGTATTTAAGGCCCTACTTTATGCTTTCTGATAGGTCCCTAACTTATAGCTCTTTCGATTTGCAGGGTAGAGTTTAAATTTCTCTCTCGTGGTTTTGGTTTGGCGTTCTAATTGCAAACTGTACCCGGGGTACGGTTTGATTTTGCGTTTTATTTGTAAGGTTTTGTAACCAACACTGTAAGTTTGCTACCCGTCGTCAATCGACGGGTATGGTTTCGTTTACTCACCAAGATAGCGAAGAGAGAGAGAGAGCGAGCAAGCAGACTAATTTCTCAGTTTGTTGTTGGCGAAGAGAGAGCAAGCCAACTAATTTCTCAGTTTGTTGTTGGCGAAGAGAGAGCATGCAGACTAATTTCTTAGTTTGTTGTTGGCGAAGAGAGAGCAAGCCAACTAATTTCTCAGTTTGTTGTTGGCGAGGAGAGAGCAAGCAGACTAATTTCTCAGTTTGTTGTTGGCGAAGAGAGAGCATGCAGACTAATTTCTTAGTTTGTTGTTGGCGAAGAGAGAGCAAGCCAACTAATTTCTCAGTTTGTTGTTGGCGAAAAGAGATCAAGCAGACTAATTTCTCAGTTTGTTGTTGGCGAGGAGAGAGCAAGCCAACTAATTTCTCAGTTTGTTGTTGGCGAAGAGAGAGCATGCAGACTAATTTCTTAGTTTGTTGTTGGCGAAGAGAGAGCAAGCAGACTAATTTCTCAGTTTATTGTTGGCGAAGAGAGAGCATGCAGACTAATTTCTTAGTTTGTTGTTGGCGAAGAGAGAGCAAGCCAACTAATTTCTCAGTTTGTAGTTAGCGAAAAGAGAGCAAGCAGACTAATTTCTCAGTTTGTTGTTGGCGAGGAGAAAGCAAGCTGACTAATTTCTCAGTTTGTTGTTATTGTTAATTTGGTTTCGGTTTGGCGTTCTATTTGCAAAGCATTCACCACGAAAACGACGAACACCATGTCATTTTGGTAGCTTACCCCTTGGTACGGTTTAGGGTATGGTTTTACGTACGAGAACCGTCATATTCGTTTGTGCTAATCCGTAAACTTTATTGCGGAATATGCAGCAAGGAAAGGTTAGAGGCACTTTTGAAAATATTTACCATGCATTTCAGAACAGTTCCATTGTTCTACTGGGCGCCACGAGAAACCTGGCGGTAAGAGTTTCTCTAACATTCCCCTATATGTGCCTCAGTTTATCCTACTGCAATTGGTTAAGGCATCAACGGTCTTGAGAGGAGTTAAGGCATTTCGGGTAGCAGGTTAAGAGACGAGATTAAAAGCTAAGTATCAATGGTCCGGAAAGGAGTGCTCGTTCGCTACTCTCCACTTTATTACGTAAGATACGTCTGTCAATAAGTATTGATTATGTATTTTAAATCTAAGTCCCTTCAGTATAACATTAATATAAAGCTTTAACAGAGTGAGTCTGTAACGAGTAATTTTATTATTAATTTCCTAAATCGTTACTCAAATAATTTGCTTTTCCCTGACTTCTCATTTGAAATGATTCTCTTTGACATCGTGTCCTTCAATAGATTTTTTTGAATTCTAGTGAATTCTTATGGTCGAAGTTTTTGGAGCAATTAATTAATTTTCCTTTTCAATGAAAATGGAAATCTGTGCTGCCTGTCGGGCAGGATTTAATGGCATTCCAGTACCATACATATATCAATCACAAACTTCCTTTTGATTGTATTGAAATAAGGGAATCATTATAACTTTCTGTTTGACTTCAAAATCAAAAAAAAATTTAATTCCTTAGTGCGCGCCCGCCAACTCTATTATCCTGATTGAAATGTGAGCGCGCTAGCAACGAGTAAAATTTCGTTATTCATTTTCAACGAGCAAACAACTGTAGCGTGTTTTTCAGAAATGTCTCTAATTACGTTTACATAAAGCATAGGAAGTAGCCATACTAAAGAGGATGAAAAAATATTCATTTTCTATTCCTTTGCCACAATAATAATTATCCCTGTCGCGAATTTAATTAATAAAAGAAAATATTTGAATAACAGACAATAAAAGAGGATTATTTGTGAATATTTTTCGGGATGAATTGAATTTTCATTTTGTTTGACTTCATTAAAGGAATCACGAAGATATGCCTGAGTGTCTTTCAGGATAGAAATAATCCCATTTTAATTGAATTTTCACATAATTGTTGTAATAGCTAAGGGGAGGGTGACACCGAAAAGTTGTATTAAAAAGTTTCATTGATACAACCCACAGTTTTAAATGTATGTTCATACTCATTAGGGTGTACTACGGAGCACTAGAGCTACAGCCGTATTTGGGGCACAAAAAATCCACACGTTACAATTGAGAAGCCAATGCACCCAAAAACGAGTGGCTGTTTGCTATAGAATATGGTCCAAAGTTATCACAAGTCCTTTTTTCTTTGAAAATTAACCCGCAAGAATAGTCAATGGCGACCATTATCGGGTCATGTTAACTGAATTTTTATTCCATACGATTGAAGAGGAAGTCTTGGCCTATAATTGGTTTAAAAAGGATGGTGCCACTGCCCACAGAGCCAACGATTCAATCGATGTTTTTGGTTTTGCGTTTTCCTCTGTCTTCGAAAATAGCATTATCAGCCATTGAACTATTATTTGTGGGGAGCCGTCAAGGAAAACTGTTGTGCTTATCATACAGAGACGATTGAGGCTTTGAAAGACGCAATTAACGTAACCAATGGTAAAATAGAGGCTCAAGCGATGTAACGTAATGCTTTGGTGCAACCAAATCCAAATCACACACCGTACAGCTATTATGTCCAGTACAGCAGTACATCATGTACCAGTGAATCGTACAGGTAGTATGTCTAAGCAATCTGGGCAAACATTGGTACATGGTACAGTAAACCGATTAAGCGTCCGACCACAGAGCAACAGTCTCAATGAATCAAAGGTTTGAATCTCCAGTGGGGGAAAACTTTTTTTTAAAAGGAAAATGCATGAGAAGTTAATATAAAACTCACGATTAGTGCCCGGAGTAGTATAGAACACAATGGTCGCATGCATAAGACCACCGAGGTTGGGTTCAAGTCCGTCACCCACTAGAAAATTCGTTGTTGCTTAAAAACAAAAAAATTAGCAACGTAGGCTGTGCCGGAGACACGGCGGTGGGTTTTGAGCGTGACAACGTCAAGGAATCAGGAAACGCCATCGGGACGAAACAAAGGAAAACAAAGATCTTCTTGTCCCATAGTTCCCAAAATTCCATACCATAATGACCATATTCCAGAATTGCCATAGGAACAAGTGTTATAATCGCACCTTAGTCCTACATACCGAATATCATGCAAATCACTTGAGAAATTGCTTGGTCCACAAGATTCCAGACCCTATTGGCCCTGTCCCAGAATTTCCATAGGAACAAGTCTTATAGTCCTACATACCGAATATCATGCGAATCGCTTGAGAAATTGCTTTGTTCCAGAAATACCAGACCATAATGATCATATTCCAGAATTTCCAGAGGAAGAAGTCTTATAGTCGCATCTTAGTCCTACATTTCGAATTTCATGCGAATCGCTTGGGAAATTGCTTAGTTCCCAAAGTGCTGACATTTAACAGTGGCTTACTTAACAGTGCTCACAACAGTGTGACATTTAACAGGGAATCACTTAAAATTTCACTTTTTGAACAGGTACCCCCTTAAAGCTTGTAGTGAGACATTGTCACATTAAAACATCAGTCGGCGTGTAAAGAATCAATGGGAAATACAATTACATTAAGAGCAACAAACAACGATAATAGAAAATATAATTTTTCCAAAAGGCCACAAACATAATTCCCAAAAAGTCTTTACTAGCATCCATATATAATGCACCATATTCGTGGTGGAGCAATACTCCTGCACATCGGAACATAGTTCCCGTATAGTTCGGTAATGAACTTATGACATACGGATCACCACTTTTTTGTGGAAAAACCTTTTGGTTGATTTAGTAAGTGGCGTCATTGAAAGCGAGTGCCAGTGACACTACGCTACTCCGACCCTGCTGTTGGCAGCACGTTAGATTAGATAGCCCAGCAAGTAATACACTAATCCTGTAAGTAGGAGCGTCATTTAACGCGAATGCCAGTGACCCTACGCTACTCTGACTCTGCTGTTAGCTGCACGCTACGGTAGATAATAGATCGCCCAGCAAGTACTACACTTGCATTTTAGGTAGGTAGCGCCATTGAATGCGAATGCCAGTGACACTACGCTACTCCGTACCTGCCAACAGACCGACCGATATTTAGGTTATCACCATTATTATATTAATACATTCTTATTATTAGTTTTATTATTATTTTTACTAGCCCTAAGAATATAGAGCAAGAATTTGTTTAAAATAAAGAAAAGGAAAGAAAAAACCAACATATAAAAGAGATTTTTAATTTGTAACGCACTACCGAGATACGAACCCTGGTTCCGGCGAGCGTCACCAAGCAAACACTGTTACAACGATTACAAATGTACTGGTCGACAGATTGGGGTACAGCAGATCTAGCCGAGGTAGTCATTTGAATGAAGTAGTATTCCATTATTAACCGGAAGGTGTACTCTCGAAAATAAAATAAAATAAATATTTGTTGCGTTTTTATTTAATATCCATTTTAAAAACAAACTAAAAGTTGCCGCACTCATTAATACCAACTTGCGGTTATTTTTGCCTCATGTGCCTTATTTTACGACCAAAATTCCCACTCAGTTTTAGGTGGTGTCGACTGTTGTTGCCAATGTACTGCCTGACACCCGAGCTAGTTTTGCATTCATAGCCCCCATAATGATTTTCGCATGACGATCCCATTCGACTGATTTAAAGAATTCTTCCCTTCAATTTTAAATTTTTAACTAATTTAGTAATTTATAACTAAACTCCAATATGTTGCATAAATAAATGACCGAAGCGTAATTAATAAAGGAGATGAAATTAACAAACTATCACTAATAACCTCGTAATATAACGCAAAATTAGTTTATAAAAGCCATCCCCGAACATTATGTGCAGCAGTGCAGTTTTAATTAAAACTCAAAATTTCATCAGCATATAGTGAGCATATAGCATATTGTAAAAATATCTAATTACGTGAGCGCATATTACGAACGATTTACAAAACAAATTGTTATTAAGCTTCAATTAAATTGTAATTTTGCTACGAATAATTGGAATGTTAAGCAACAAAAGGAAATTTAATTTTTATGCTTTTCCAAAAAATTATCACATTAAAGTGTAACGAAGTTGATTTAATATCAAATAAACTACATCACAAAGCATACGTTTAATATAAAATTTGCAACACTCATACTTATATTTATAGTATAAAATATAGTAGTACGTATATAAGTTATCAAATCTCAAAATATAATACCGCATAATTATGCCAATAAATTAGACAATTTGCGATGCACAACCCATGTACAACGGTAGCAATATGGGCTAGACCATCGCCGACAATTCGCTGGGTGATGTGTTCGAATCCTATGCACACATGAAACTGGTATTTTTTTTATGAATTAAAACTATAGGATACATTTCGCACTCAATATCGTCTCAAAAACACTCAGTATTAATAATATATAGAAGTTAGTACACTAAGAATATATGTGTACGATATTTACTTTATTTTTCGCTCGTAATAATATAATTTTCAGACGGTTACAACAACGAGACGATATTGGGCAGAAAATCCAAGTAAGTCAGAAGAGAATTCTGCTGTACGTAGAAAAGCCTTTTGGTTGGCTCCGGTTAATCACACCGTGTTCCTTCCGAACAAATCTTCTGATTTCGTTTGCTCATTACGAACGCAAATTATTATTTTTTGGTAGTCTAATAAGTACTTGTGTTCTGACCACGTTGTACTTGCTAGCCATCCCGAGCTGGTCCTGTTCTACACGAATGACCCAGACGTGCAAACCGCATATTAGCTGCAGCCTAGCAAATACCTCTCTTTTGAACCATCATGTATTCACTAGCTACCTCGAGCTGGTCCTATCCTACATGAACGCCCAAGATAATCCGCCGTTCGTAATCAATAAATGCCTGTGTTTTGATCTCGTTGCATTTACTGGCTAGTGACTAATTCGAACTTCTCCCGTTTAATCGAGGTCTCTTTAAGCACTCAGTTCCGTGGCAAGTTCCGAACCACTTAGGATTAACCGTTTGGGAGCTGGCCGAGTACCGCTATTTGACCACGTTTTACTTCGACCACTACTCCGAGTTTTTCTGGATGATTCCATGTAGCATCAGCTCACCGTAGGTGTAGTATTTTGTGTGCAAAACTTATTGTATTAAGTATCAATAAGTATGATTTGTGTCCAAAAATTAACATGCGCAGCACAAATGGTCGCGAGAAGTTAGGCCTTGGACCGCAATGGTCTGTCGCGCCGAATATTATTATTATTAAGTATGATACAACGTCGTTGTATTATTTAGGAAATCAAGAAAACGAAAATAAAACGAAAACCTGAAAGTAAAACTGAAAAGTAATAATTTTTTAATTTGTAACGAAGAAAGAACAGGAGAAAGAACCCTGGATGACCGGTGAGCGTCTAGCGAGCAACAAAAAAAAAAAGGCCGAAAAATGTTAAAAACATTCTCTGTAGAACGTTCCACACCACAATATTACTTCAACCCCCGACACTGAATTGCCCTAAAGTAATAATATGACATATCACAAAGGAAATAAACTTTGTCTCAATCCTTTTGTAGACTCCGTATGTTCTTGAAACCCTTAGGTGCATCATGCATTTAACCATTTATTTAGTTATGGAAGTAATTGTCAACCCTGAAGGAACCGACATCAACAAGTCAATGCCATGTATTCCTTGTGTACCTTGCACAAAGGTAAACAAACGAAACAGACACAAATACCAGCCACTACTGCTAATGAGATAGTCACGTTAGTGGGAAGCTTCAGGACTACCCTTCTCTCAATTTGCGCACTTTGTAAATAAATTTGACTTCAAAGAGACGAGAATACTAAGGTATGTAGTTGCCAACAAAACGAATTAAAACCCCCATGAAATTAAATAAAGTCAAGAAGGTTACATCAGGACACATCATACAGTCAGAGAAAGTCTAATTCTTCCTCTGTGAAGAAAAAAGTTAAATAAATAAACGAACCACGGCATGCGAAATAGTTTCGGTACGACTACTGCTGGAATCATTTATTTATTTATTTATATATTTATTTATTTATTTATTTATTATTTTTTCATTCTACAAAAATTGACATCAACAGAAATGCCTTATCCATACTAATATTATAAAGATGTAATGTTGGTTTGTGTGTAGGAGGTAATCTTCGAAACTATTGGACCTATTTCAAAAATTTTTTTACCTCTACTTAGAATGGACTTTCAGGGTGAAAATAGGCTATATATTATAAATAAAAATGCCTTTCCTGGCGACCAATTTTGTAATTAAACAACTAAAGTCGACGAAAAAACAGTCAAGCGATTCCGTTGACTGTGTGCTGTGTGCTGCACTGTTCACTGCGCTGCTGTACGTGCTGTATTTTGTACGTACTATAATCTATATATATAAAAATGAATGCCTGAATACGAAACTAAAACTCAAAAACTAGACAGCCGATTGAGCTGGAACTTGTACAGAATTTGCGTCTTAACAAAAGCACGGTAAACCACATAGTGCGAATACGATCCGATAGGTGGCGCTTTGTTTAGGTTTAGACAATACTACACCCCTCCTGTGGTAGTGATGGCAAGAGGGTGATTCATGTGTGCGGGTGGCGGAACGCGCTAAATAAAAATGAAATTTTGTGCGGTTATGGTTACTTATGGAAACTCACATTTACCAGCCTATTTTCATGAAATTTTCTATGTATATTTTCGGCAGGTGGGGGAAGGTTATACGCTATAGTACACCACATTTTCCCTCCCTCGTGGTGTGAAATGTAAAATGTAAATATCATCGAAATTTACAAACCGATTTTAATGAAATTTTCAATGTAAATTATTGGCAGGTGATGGGAGGTTAGGCTTAAGGCTATAGAAATCCTGGGGACTCAAGTGCACGGGTAGCAAAGCGCCCGGGAACAGCTAGTTAGTTATAAGCTAGTTTAATATAAAAAAAACATTGGAATGCTGAGAGCACATTCATTGAAAAATTCGATTTAAACATATATCTAGTTAGGTAAATATCAAATAAATTTTAATATTCATTATAAATAAAGGGTTGATAAAGTGGATCACACTTACCATAATATTTATTGTGATGTTCTAAATATAAAAAATGTTTCTAACTCTTAAAATACGTTCAGGAGCATACATCATTGACCGAAAAATATTATTGCCATAGTCCACAATACCGCATAGTAAGTCGCGAATAAAGACTATAGACTGAATCTCACGATCAAGGCTTAAGGTGGAAGATGAGGGGAAGTAAAGGGAGTATGTCTGAGAGCAAAACGGAAAACATTTCTCTAAATTTTCTCAATACTCGAAGAATCAACCA
This sequence comes from Nephrocerus scutellatus, assembly GCA_947095585.1. NCBI lineage: Eukaryota > Metazoa > Arthropoda > Insecta > Diptera > Pipunculidae > Nephrocerus > Nephrocerus scutellatus. Next base: position 114,793,879 of record OX352763.1, read on the forward strand.
GCGTATGAGGACTCCAGATATTTTAGAATATTCTAGAATAGGGCGGACAGGACTACAATAAAATAGATGCTTTTCAGTGTGTATGGATCGTTGAAAATAACAGAGTTACGTTTTAGAAATCCTCAAAGAGAACTAGCTTTGGTACAAAAATAATTTATATGTTCTGGTCAAAAGAAAGTCTTTTGTCAAATATTACTTCAAGATCCTAAAATTGCTTAGCTCTTAAAAGAATATAAATATTTAACGTATAAAACGGCAAAGTAGGAAATGTAATAATATATACATATAGTAATATTTAAGGTGAGATCGTTTTTATGACACCAAGTTGAAAAATTATTTAAATCGATCAGAAAGCTTCCACAATCATCGAAATTACTTATACTTGTGACAAATGTAAAATCATCGGCATTCATCAGACATGAGCAAAAAAGAGAACAGGGCCCAGGTGAGATCCTTCAGGTACTCCAAAAGAGAAATTGTTTTGCCTGGGAAAACAAATCACCGATAAGGACTTTCTGTGAACCACCAAATAAGTTAGTTTTCTGTCATAATAAAAAGGAACCACCAAAATCTAAGACTTTTAACTTAAAAACATACCGAGATAGGTTGTCTTTAACACAATCAGTATAAACTTCTGTTACTTGATCGCGTTTCTCAACTCCTTTATAGCTGTAATTCGAAAATTCAAACAAGTTAGTTCTAATGGAAAGCCCAGAAAAGAAAAGATAGGTGATACACTCACATGATGTTTAATTATTTGAAACAATTCATCTTTGACTAGTTTATGCATGAGTTGGGGGTAGTTCGCATTAATACTAAATTCAATAGACCCTTGCATAGAAAACCGTCCGAGCATTGTTGAGGAACACTTACTAGTTCCTCGATGTAAAGTGAATATCATAAGAATTGGTGCAACTCTCTACTAAATTCGTCGCACGTTTTCAGGAATTCTTTATTGTTGCGGTGCCAGTTGCTGCGAACAGTATTGGTAGAGTGCGGACTAACCGGTCGAGTGGTAGCATAACAAAAGAAAAGGTTTGCTTGGAGGTAAGAAGATTCTCTTTATAATCACGGCCATCCGTTTTGTGTGTAGTCCATTTTCCAGCTTTAAATGCTGGTTTGTGCATTAATGTTGATTCAATATCCCTAGACGATCCAATGTAGGTACATTTACTCATTTTTATAGACCTAGATTTCTAGTAAACAGTTCCATAAGAATATTAGCAATCGAAATAATAAAAACCTAAATATAAGTCGTTTAGGTTTTATTTTTTGTTTCTCCTCCCTACCGCTGGTAATCATTATTTACCATTAATTTCTGAGTTCTGAGCTAATACCCCATTAACCATTGATGGGCGAGTGTTATTTTCGATTTCGAAATAAAATGCATAATCACGAACTCACAAATAGCGTCATTTTATCATTTTATCGCCCCCTTAAAAAAGGTTCCTAATTAAAATAATAAAATCCCTAAAAAGATAGGCCGGCCGCAATGCCATTACAATTTAATTTCTTTCCATTAGGATCAAAATCCGATTTTTATTTGTTGTTTTATTATTATATCTGTGGTGCTTCCATTTGCCATTTATCTGAAACGAATAATTTTTTTATATTTAATTAGAATGGAAGCATCGCCGCGCTTCTCTACAGCCTCAATCAAACGTAGAAAGATAAACTCCATGCGTAATAAAAAAAAAAGCTAGAAAGTACAGACCAAAAATGAGGTATGAGCTTTTGCTGTTTCTGCAGGATTTTATTGCGCTTAGGAAATTTTTTTTTTATCTCACTGCATCGTCGTTATGCGTAAAATCTGTTACAATGGAAGATTATGCTGCGCTACACATCCCTTTGTGTCGTAAATAAAAAATCGTAAAAATAAGGTGCCTATTAGCAACAGAGTAGCAGTTCATTTATTTCCTTACACTTGCCTGTGAATGATGTGAAATAATTCCAAGGATCTAATCAAAGTTTTGGGTCAAAGCAAAACAAAAAAACCAGCAAGTCTCAGAACCGCCATATAATTCCATGCAGCGTTGGACATAAAATGATCCACAAGGAAATCAAAATCCATACGCATCTGTTCGAGGCGCATATGAAGGTGGTACACATATCTGGTTGGGTATAGAAAACGCATCAAATGCGGATGGATGATGGAATGATGGCAGACTGGCTTCTTACTACATTGTGAAGCTCAAATACATACGAGGAATATTTCCGACCCTACAAAGATACAAGTTGTGGAAAAACGATAAATGAGTGAATAAATTTTTCAATAAAATTGAGGAAACGCATGAGGAACTCTCCAATCCGAAGCACGGTGATGTGGTGGTACGAGTGTCTGTTGTGTGCGTGCGGGTACTTCACACTCGTAGCTCAATGATATTCCTGACACATGTTGATTTTGGTTCGTTTTTGCCATTGGAACAACCCTTTTAAAGATGATTTGTATTACGATATATCGACAAAGTAATCCTTCTTCTTCGTCTTCTTCTTCTTCACATAATGTTTCCTTTAATTCTCGTTCATTCGGCCTTCTTTCAAGTTCGACATTCAATTGCTTAATGCATATTGAGCTATAAACGAAAGTGATCGGCTACTCATTGGAACTCAATGGGTTTTACTGTGGCACAAATAAGATTGGTTTTAAGGTTAAATTCAAAAGACTTGTTTCACAGATCTGTAATGGTTAAGGCAGTCAATCAATTCACTAGCATTTTCCTCAAAAACTGATCTTGTAAATTAAGATCGTCTTTTTAATGAAAATTAAATGTGCATCGCTGAACCGATTCGGCTCATTTAAAAAAAAAATAGTTCGAATAAGGTAATTACGGAAAAAATGGAAAAGTTGCCCGTAACAAGAAGTTAAACAGACTTTGTAAAGTCAACAAGGTATGTCTCTACTGGGTGAAGAACAGACAGCCAAGTTGTGCTAAGGGCCTTGGTTGCATTCTACAGTATGTCAAGACCGGCGAAGGAGTGCAGTGCAAAGCTAAACAGACTTGGCGAAGGTATGTTTGTACTGGTTGCCGGGACACACTGACATAAAGGGGCAAGAACCATTTTGTGGCATAGGAAACCTTATAATGCGGGCGGAGATGCTAAGAAAAGATAGAGCAGCCGCTGAGCAAGATGGAAAAATCTCCTAGGCATATGGCAAGCTAAGGAAATGCCGGCGAGCTATAACCCAAAGAGGTCTTCCTTGATATTGGGTCTAAGCAGAAGTGATGTAAAAACCACTACGGGGTTTTGAAATGAACATTGTAGTTTAAATGGACAACTAAAGAAATAAAAAATAGAGAAGGATGACAGCGTGGATAAGCGGAGGAGATCCCGTGGCATCTTCTCAACGAATTCAGAGTAACGATCCAACAGAGAAGATACCATGCGCAATCTCGGAGTTTGCCCGACATTCACTGAATTTAATCCATATAATTAAGTTCCTAAGAGCCAATAACATAGAGAAGGAGCTGTAAAAATGGGCATGCACTATCCCCAAATCACAAGTCAGGGGGAAAAGTAATAGATCCCCATGGGCAGCAATGCTACTACAATACATCCCATTTATAATCATCATCATCATCCTTCCTTTACTCCGCGGGGGATCACAAACGCCCACCAATGAACTCGATTTACAGCCTTAGGTTTCAAAAGATGCTACTCTATCCCCTGAGATCTTGCTTCCTCTTCGATTGTCCTTTTCCATGTTCTACTAGGACGACCAACTCGGCGGCTTCCTTAGGGATTCCTGTCGAGCGCTTGTTTCGTGATATCGTGTAACGAGTTTTCTCGGGTGAGGCTCGCCGGACAACCAGGGTTCGTTTTTGCGTAAAGCATGGTCCTGTATTGGTTGTTTGATCCGCCGTGAAGATGCTAAACAGGACTAGTCCAAGTCTGGAACCTTGAGGAACTCCGGCGGTAATCCTTTTCCTTGTCGATGGGCTGCCGAACACCTGTACAAAAATATCCTGTTATAAAGAAGAATTTTCATTATATGGGGAAACCAAAACTAACAAGTTTGTACAGAAGCCCGTTTGGTCAAACGCTATCGAAAGCTTTGTCGGTGTCTACCAGGCTACTTTTGACAACTTTTGACTTTCAGTCCTCAAGTGACGTTACCGTGAAGCTTCAGCAGAGGGTGCAGCGTAGAGTGCTTATCTCTGAAACCGAACTGAAAGGAAGGAATTAGATTTCTTTCCGAGCAAAACGCATTGATCTTTTTACGGCTCAAATATTTCAATACTTTACTGATACAACACAGTAAAGCTATTGGACGGTAACCAGTTACGCTGGAGCGGTCACCATGCATTACTGAATTTTTTCGTGCAATATTTGTTCCTGCTTGCAAAAGACGTTTGGGAATTATATTCGTTGATTTTCTACCGCTTTCAATGTAATTTCAGTAATTCCTATTTACGTCGTATTCTTTTTATCACCCAGTCAACGACGATTATGAAGAGCAATGGCGAGAGGGTGAACCTTTCATGACTTCCGAAGCCCGAGTTGATGTTAAACGGAGGGCCACGATGGCCGTTAAGTCGCGTTACAGATCCTTGATGATGTTGATGAGTTTTTCCGGAACTAGACTAGACAACATCTGCCACATCATGCCAAAGCACGTGCAAAATCTACAAAGACAGATACAGAGACAGATACAGAGAAGAACGATACTCAACTTAATGTTCAATAATTATACGCAAAGTGTTAATTTGATCAGTGCAGGAACGAATTGGGCGAAATCCTGCTCCTCAGAATTGGCTCTGAAGCATTCTGTAAGCTCCTAGCTATTATTGTAGAGATAATTTTGTTTATGATGCTTAACAGGGTGATATCGCCCCAGTTTTTGCAATTGTGCATACCACTCTTCTTGCGGAGATTGACTATTAAGCCTTCTTTTAACGACGGTGGAATGGTTTCAGATTGCCAGATATCGTTATACAGCGCGAATTTGCGTAGTTACTTCGACATCGGCTTGAAGTAGTTCAGCGTAGATGTTGTCATTACCTGCGGCTTTAAGAAAACAAATTGTTGTCCTTAACTCATCCAATGAAGGAGTAGCGAAGCTGATGTTAAGTAGGCTGTTTGGGGGCATATGTGGACGTGCCTGAACGAGCCTGGCGACGTACAATTCAAAATATTCCGAAAATTTTCTGTCAAACGGGTTGATTGTTGTTCCTTCTTAAGAATCAATGAACCGTCTATTCCCTTAACAGGATAGCTGATCTTCCGGCGGTTTAAGATAAAAGAAATCCCACTCTTCTGCAGGTTTATCCGAAAAAAATAAAAACTCGCCGGTAGAAGTTCGCTTTTCCTCTACTCCAGGCCATCTCACCTCACAAAGACCGAGAATCTCTAGATGATATTTACGAAATTCGTTTGAAGCACCGCCGACCAAAGCAAGTGTCCCCCTTCATCATTATCATCGGGTGTTTATTTTTAACTCTACCCACCAAGTTTTAGTGATCAGAGCCGTTCTGTGGAGTCAATGGTGCTATTTCCGCATGTGTTTGAGAAAACCAGCTTTATCATTCCATCTATAGTAGAATAAATAAGGGCTTGTACAATCTAAGAGCATTTCCAACTCATATTCCTATAAGGAAGTCATTTCCTTGAGAGATAAAAACGTCTAAGTAATGCTTATGGCCTTTTTGAAAGCCTTTCATTATGTGCTCCGATCATCATAAGCATTCATGTTGCTTATTTGTAAATGAAATTAAGAATAGTAATTAATTTGTCCCACTGTAAAAATCATTACAATTCTCATCAACAATATATATACATCGCACCCTCTCCAATAGAAATCCACTTTTTCCATTTACGTTTTTTTTCTTCTATCCTCTACCAACAAGAAAGCATTTTTATTTCTAGAGTAGGAGTACCACTTTCACATTCCTATCCACCTACTAACCTTTCATTCATATTCAAGGGTGTCGGCGGCAGCGGCTGGAGTATGGATTTTTTACGATTTATTTATTATGCCGTTAACTTAAAGGCGGCAAGAATATGGATTTGTTCCGGCTGTATGAAATATGAATAACAATATTTGCGCATAACACCGCGTCCTTGTGCTTATGAAAGGCTTTCGACTTTGCCTTCAGGTTCAAAATACGGGCATATTAGAGAAAAAATAACCCCCCGAAAAAAAAAACGAAACATTATGCTGCAGGGGAAACCGGATCAAAGTCAGAAACAGAAACAGAACCTTCTAAACCAAACCAAATCCTCACCAACAACCTCGAGAAAACCATTTCACTTTATTGGATAGGATTCAATGTTAGTTAGTTTTTTTGGGACTGCTGTGCTTGCATTGTATGGTTTTTTTCACAGAATTGGCTCAACCTTTATCAATATAAGATATATGCATAGATATCGATATAAGATACAACGAATAGAAAACTTCTTACACTTAATTTTAGGTCTGCTACCATCTTTGCCATACCACAGTTGTTGAGTTTCTTCAGAATTCATAAGAAATTATGGAGGAAAGCAAAAGTACATTAAACGAGCTTATGGTGGACTGAAAGGGATCTACATTTAATCGTAAAATCGATCAAATGCAGAAGGTGATGAAGTTTATCCTTTGAGCGAATTTTTTTGTTTTTTGTGTCTCTGACCTGAGATTAATATCCCTTTTGAGGGAAAATGTGCAGCGCTACTCTGTAATACAGTCAGCACCGGTAATTAAAGTACCTTAACCCGGGTGTTAAGTAAAAGCACTCGTTATTAAGTTAAAAAGGAGAGACTTATTGATCATGATATCAGAGCCTGGCTAGATACCTCTAGCCATCTACACTTAAGTCAGTTTGCATACAGGAAAGGCAAAAGCACGGAGGGCGTCCTTCACTATCTAGTTTCCCTGGTGAGTGACCCTTCAACTTCAGGAGTCTGGCTGGTCTCATGGGACTCCATCCTGAATCTTGCTCTCTTGTAGAGCCCAGCTCCCATTCAGTAGAGAGTGAGCAGTGAAAGATCTGCTGCTTTCGGCTGACACCAGTTTAGTGTCCTCTTTCTTGATTTCGAGATTCTAGCAGGGCTTATCGGACTCCATCTTGAAATCTAGAAATCTTGATAGGGCGAGTTTTCCCTGGTAGGCATATTGACCCTTCAACTTCAGGAGTCTGGCGGGCATCATGGGACTCCATGCTGAATCTTGATCTCTTGCCGGTCCCAGTTCCCATTCAGTAGATAGTGAGCAGTGAAAGATCTGCTGCTTTCGGCTGAACCCAGTAGGTACAGATTCCCTAGAACGCCCACCAGAGTGCAGACTAACATTCTTTTGCCAGAATCTCGTAGTGGCGTAGTGGGTACAGTGTGCAGACTAACGTTCTTTTGCCATTTTCTCGTCATAACTTCTCCTCATGGGGAGTGTCTGTATCTGTGACTGCAGCTAAGGGCTGCCGCAAGGAGGCATACTCTCCCTTTCTATAGTCACTCTTCATACACAACCTTCTAGGCGATCTACATAGATCAGGCTACATCGCCATTGGTTATGCTGATGATTAGGCCATCATAATTAGCGGTAAGCACAGCACGACCATTATAAATGTCATGCAACGTGCGTTACTTCATGTCCTATAATGGTGACACAGAGAAGGACTTTCCAAAAAACCTTGCGAAACCGTTTTAGTGCCTTTCACGAAACAAAGACTGTCCGAGTTGGGACCTATAATCATAAAAGGCACTACATTAGAATATTCCAGTGAGGTTAAATATCTCGGAGTCATACTTGATAAACGACTAAACTGGAATTCTCATATCAAGTCCAACATCGAACGTGTCACTAAGGACTTAGGGGCCAGTAGAACTTGGGGTTTTAATCCTAAAATGATACATTGGATGTATACTATAATGGTAACACTAATTATCACGTACGCGGCCATCATATGGTGGCCGAAAGTTCTTAAACGGACAGCGGTAATTAAGCTTTAGAAGCTAAAAACAATTGCCTGTCTTGGAATAACGGGTGTCATGTGCAGGTGCCCTACGACTTTTTTTTATAATTCGCGCACGCTTAAGGAGCTCGCAGCCTTATAATGCTCGGCAATATGCTTGGCACAGCGTGGTCGTTAAGGAAGAGGAGAGGACAAAAGAGGAGATGTCTATGAGCTTATGTTTTTAATGTCTGTGGATCATATTGATTTGGGAAGACAGAGCTTGGCAGAGTATTCAACATACGTGTTGTAAGGCTAAAGAAAGACTCCGTGAACTTAACTGTACGTCCGAAGAGGGGCTTAAGGATAAACAGATGAGCACTGCACTAGAAGCTTTTGTAGGGCTTTCACCCTTCCAATCTTCATTAGGAAGACGGCCGCTAGATGCGCTATCAAGCTGGAACAAGAATATAGGTACAAACCAGGTGACTACGTGGGACATCTGAAAATTCTTGACTCAATTCCAGAAAGAGATATGTTTTGCACTATCCCTGGCCTGAAAAAAAAATTCCTGACACTATGGCAAGGGAGTACTGTGTCGGCAGGTTATTTTAACCCAAACTATTGGACCGGGCAATTTGGTCTAATGGTGTTCGAGCACTGGACGATAAAGGTCTGATCTGGTACACAGACGGATCGAAGATGGAATCTGGAGTGGGAGCTAGGATATTCGGACCTAACACTAAAGTCTCGATACCATTTGGTATTAAAATAATAATATTCGGTGCGACAGACCGTTGTGGTCCAAGGCCTAGCTTCTCGCGACCATTTGTGTTGTGCATGTATATTTTTTGGCCCAAATGGGTATTAGTCCCACTGTTTTCTAAGCGGAATCCATGCCATTGAGGCCAGTAAGGGTCTTAGAGGCGCTACTATTAATATCTTTTCAGATAGTCAAGCAGCACTGAAAGCACTGTCGTTCAACATAATGGACTCTAAATCAGTTAAATGCTGCTACGATGCACTGCAATCCCTGGCAGGGCTTAACAAGGTAAAACTCGGTTGGTTCCCTGGTCACCAGGGAATTGCAGGCAACTAACATGCAGATAAACTAGCCAGGGCTGGTTTCAGAGTCTGCGTTCTTGGGACCGGAACTTTACTCTGGTGTCGGCTGACCTGCCACCACAGCAATGATTAATAAGTCGGAAGGTAGACTTCGTCTGGCCCATTGTGATAAAATCCCAGGGCCTAGGCAATCCAAACGGTTAATCAGGCCCTTTTCCTATAAGGAAATCGTTGATCTAGACAAGGAAAGCATCAGAAAGCTGGTGAGCTTTCTCACTGGTCATTGTGGCCTGCGATATCACCTTAGCAAATTTATTCTTGGCTCTAACACGGAATGTAGGCTCTGCTTGGATGAGAGGGATGAAATATCCAGACACATTGTCTGTGATTGTCTAGCATGGATCTGTCTAAGAAGACGTATTTTCCACAAGGCAATATGTTCGTCGGCAGATCTGCGAAACTCACCCACTTAGTACTTACTATCCTTCATTAGGGAGGTAGTTAGTCTCTTAGACTAGTTACACCCTACAATACAATAATTCATTTTGGGTCGCAGCATCAGCCTATTGGGCTAGGGTTTGTCTTTAAAAAAAATATAAAAATAAATACGATTTTAAGCAATTTTGTCCCAAGGATCATATCAGAATTTCTTCTGACAAGGAATAATTCGTTAGAATGAGTTACGCGGATGCTTTTGGTTTTCCACCAATTTCTACAGCCAGCATTCCATCTATAATCGAAACGAAAAACACGATGTGTTACAACATCTGCCAAAGTCGTCACCTAAGCTAGAAATCACAGTTCCTATTTACAGAATGTTTGTATATTGAATAAGGGGAATGCACTAAATGCCCAAAGGTCATCAGGGATATTCTCCGCTTAATTTCCATCGAATTCCACTTCAATTGTGATAAAGGATGAAAACTAAGGAAGTCCCAGCTGAAGGAAACACATTCAGTCACTCGCGTATTTTCCAAACTCCCAACGACAGCTGGGTCGATTCCTTTATGGCTGGTGCAGGACCCCCGGTACGCAGAAACGCACTATAAACATGAAAAGCGCAGAAAGCAGAACGACACGACTAACAAACAAACAGAAGTTCAACGCTAAAACTACCAGATAAAAGCTAGAAAATGCGAAATAAATTGCAACCCTCTGTTGGTGGTGGTGCTGCTGGTGGTGCTATGTGCTCTTAACAATAACAACAACAGCAACAAGAACATCACTTTCGGGAGTTTCTCGCTTCATAGCCGTGGTTGTACTTCTTGTTGGTCGCTTGCCAAAAGGAAATAAATCTGTGAGTGTTCATTTGCCATTGTTAAGCTCAGTGCACTTCCATTCACCCTTCTGTGCACCCACCACCCAGTATATGGCCATAATGTGTTTATGGTAAAGCTTCAGATTTCGCAGACAAAACAGCAGCACGCTCTTTTCCGCGGAGCCCGCGGATGGCAAATGACTTTAAATGGACTTTAATTTGGCAGTCCGGAAAAAGATGCAGGACGAGAAGAGTTGGTATCTGTTTCGCTGTTTTTGTGTGAAAAAATATTTGAGGCTATTATGCGAAAAAATGCAATGCAATAAAAAATAATGCACTTGACTACTGACAGGATAACCTCTTACAGGCGTTTTCTGAGAGGTTCTTTTCTTAATTTTTCTGAACTCCGAAACACTTTATTAAGTTATTTATTTTATGTTTATGTTATTATATAACACACCAAAGATATACTTGATTTAACCCTAAATCAATGTATAAGTTTCTATCCAATCTATGCTCCTAACCTACCTATAAGGCTAGAACAGGAGTCGGCAAACCGCGGCTCTTTGCATAGGCGTTTGCGGCTCTTCGTAAATATTCATAGATAAGGCTTTATTCAGATGTTTTTGTTAGATGTGTGTGCAATATGCACCATTTTTCATTGGAAATGAGCATACTGAAAGCCAAAAGAGTACTTGCAAGTAGGTAGAACAGTCTTATTTGTGAATATAAGTGATATTTGTGTGAATAATAAGTAATCACGCGTGTGAATTAAAGTTGTAATTTGTGAATAAACGAATTTGTGTTTTGTTTTTATTTGCAAAATCCATTACGAACTCTAGAAAGCCTAAATTTCGTTACAATATTAAACCTTGCTGAGCACTTCATCATCTATTGCGCTTCTATAACTTTGTGTCTTTGAGAAGCAACTTTTCTGTTTCTGGCGTCTTTTTAAGCTTCAATATTTGACCTGCTGGATCTGGATATGGGCTTCCTTCTTCGGGATCTGAAACTGATCAATCTCCTTTATAAACCATTCAGAGTACCGGGCTGTCCATCCTTTTGGAAATTGGTTCACAATCGATGAACGAACTTCTTCGGTTATTCTCGTCTGATTTAACGAGATGTCTTATATAATATAGATTTCCTTAGCATCGACTGTGTTTTTCAATTTGAAATAACTTTTCAAACATCCGGCTCGAAGGACCATTTATCGATGGTGACAAATAACTAACAATCCTCCTGTTTCTCCTTTCTGATTGCCTATATTATGTAGGCGCTAATGGAAAATCATCCGAATAATCACTATAACGAAATAAAAACGTTCAGAGAACATTTAACAGAGTCAGAATTCAATTAGAAGCAAAGAAGTGCCGAGTAAATTTCGACCTAATGGTCGAATTAGGCACATTAGCTGCGTCCTTATTTACGCACACAAAACAGTCATCCATGCCATGCTGCCTTACACACATACACATCTACTAATCCCTAATCGATACATGACACAAAAAAGAAATCCGGAAATGTTTTTCAGTTTAAATAATCCTAACAGAATTATCCTGCCGATGCTTGTATTGCTATTCAACGACCAAAGTGATAAACTTCCAACTATTTTAGGGACAACAGACATGAAGGAACAAAAAAACCAAAACACACAATCCAGATAGACAGATATGCTAATTTCAATTTAATTTTCTATCCTCACAACAGTCGTTGGGGTAACAATCGCGACTTGGTCGATTTCTCTGTGTCTGTAGGTCTGGAAATTTATTTAATTCACTTCCAACGGATTGCTGATACTTTGCTGAAAGAAAATCAATTCTTTGGTTTTTTTTCCAATAGCAATATTGACGGGTGACGAGGTGAGTGCAAGAAACAATGAAAAAAAATTCAAATGGTCAAGGAAGGGAGGCAACAAAAGGCCGAAATTACATTCTATTGCATGGATTTAGTCCAGCTAGCAGCTCCCCAAAGTCCGATTCGTTTGTCCCAGAACGGAAATCTCTGCGAAAATTCACAGAAATATATCAAAGTGTACGAGGGCTTTTCTCTTCGCTTACAAAGTCGCTCATCTGCTATATTTTGCAGTGCTGTACTATTCCGATCTATAGGAACACAATGACTTCAATTCAAATCTATATACCATTTTTTGCGCTCTTTCTGCATCATACAATGCGATATAACAATTGGCACTGCAGGAGCATACTTCTGGGCTTGGAATGGTCTGGCCGGCCCATTTTTCGATTTGAAATTTATGAGATTTTTTGTATATTTTAACGAATTTGTATGAATTTAGTGTTTTTTTTAAGCAATTGGTCTCCAATGTCTCTTATCTATTATTTTTGTAAATCCATTTATTTACAAAAAGAACAATATGTTTCTAAGACTATTATTAGTAATTAATAAATAATTTACGTCTTTTATCGTAACAATATATACGCAAATAAGCACCCAGTCAGTAGAATTAAAAATAAACATTAAATCTGAAGCCTACTCGTGGGAGCCTGACTAAAAACGCTTACATAAAAGGCAACCGAAGTAATTAATATTAACAACTTAAAAAGTACTAGTCATGTGCAACGATAGCTCGTTGGATTATATCTACACCTAGCAATCATAAGGGAATTAGATCGAATCAAACCCTCGTCTTTCGACAGAGTCTGGAACTTGCTGCATCTTTTTATTTTCACCAGTAAGAATAAAATTCCCATCGGATTAATATAAAAAGTCAGCGATATTGGACGAGAAAATTCCGCCTAAATAACATGCAACCGAGGTAATAATATAAACAACTTAACTAGTACCAGTCATCTGCAACGATAGCTCGATGGATTAGATCTACACCTAACATTCAGAAGGAAAGGAGATCGAATCCCACCCCCTTCTTTCGATAGAATCTGGAACTTGGTACTGACAGAACGATATCATCTCCATATCCACCAGAAATAGTAAAAAACATTACAACTTATACACGCAATGTCATTATGCGAATATAAAATATTTTTATTTTCACCAGTAAGAATAAAATTCCCACAGGATTAATACAAAAAGTCAGGGATATAGGACGAAAAAATTGCGTTGTATATTACTAACCACCAACATTCTGATTACTGGATGCTTAAGTAAAACACACCGTGTTCCACGGTCCTCTTCGGAGGCGGATTAGTAGTACGAAAATCAACGTCAATCTAAGACAGATATGCCAGTAATAACACATTGGTTAGAGCAGGGCCTATCTTAAATCCTTGCCGATCTTTGGTTCGCGACAACCGGTTGAGATGTTCAACTCCACAATGAACACATCATCTCACCAGTAACATCAGTTCAATACCAACAATTTTGGTAACACCAGGCCTTCCTCTGATGTTACCAATGCTAGCGCCCTATCCGCACTTGGGTAGTAAACCACCAGCCACTACGTAGGTGAAGCCCAGAACGAAACTGGGTCCTCAACCAAAAATTGGCCCAGACTCAGCTAACCTCCAAGAAGACTAACGCGACTATGGTGAGATCTGACAGCCTTGCAATGAAGAGATATTTTTTAAGCGGCAAGAACTCTAGCCCTCTCTAGCAACCAAAATTAAAAGGCGCAGGGACATGAGTCCCAATATATACTTTTGGGTCTTCTGACCCACTTAAATGGGACGTAAGTCCCAAATCGAATTAGGGACTTATGTCCCAAATCGAATTAGGGACTTATGTCCCAACTGATCGGGACAAAGTTTTGGAGAGATAAAAATTAAAAAAAAATTTGTGGACTTTCATTACATTACGTAAAATGGCTCCTTATAAAAAAGATAGGTTAGGTGGGACATAAGTCCTAACATATTTTTTGGGACTTATGTCACGATGGGTTGGAACAGTCCCTTATTCGATTTGACTTTATTTGGAACTTATGCCCCGGGGACGGAAATAAGTCCCAATTTTTTCTTTTGGGACTTATGTCCCTGCGCCAATTAAAAGGCCTTGTTAACCTTCATGGACGGCATTTATTAACCAAAGCCAACTTTTTTTTTTGTAGTTGATTATTAATTTCCCCGTTACAATAAAACCATACAAACGCTAAGGTTCTTAAACTTGGTCGTACTTCAGGATGTGATCACAACTCGTTGTCTCACTCTTATTTTCAGTACAAAATCGATGTAAAAAGGACAGAACAGAAAGACAAACTATCGTTAACTGAATCATGTCTGCACGTTTTGTGGATTTTTTTTCCCCAAATTGCATTATGGTATCAAGTTTTGTGGTTGTGCGCTTTTCTAGGACGAACGACGGCTGACTATTATTGTGTTTTTTTCTTCACATTTTGTGTAAACTTTTCCATTGGTGGTTTTTGAATGAATGTCTAGCTTGACTCACTTGAGACAATGTGTGGTGCAGCAGAAGAAGGAGCCGCCTTCCTTTTGTCGATAGTTTCGCATTTCGAAAATCTTTTTATGTTATATGCAATAATGATAACTAACAATTACTTGCACACTTGCATTACAACTTGACGTTTTATTGCTCATCCAACTGCAGTTAGATATATGTGCGTACGTGCAAGCAGTTACGAGTAAGTTAAGTTTCAGTGATGGTTATGTCGTTAAGTGAAAAGGTTAATGGGCATTGTTCTGTGCCTTTGAATATCGTGGATATGCAAAAATAGAAAGAAACAGACGGATGGAATCTTTTTTATGAGGACTTTTTTAACAACAAGGATTAAAAAAACCTTATAATTTTTTGTAGATTACTGTCCAGAGTAATGTGCGACAAAACATTATATAGATTTCACTTCACTTAGGATCGTTCAATGAGTAAATTAGGAGCTAGTCTATTAGGTAGGTTAGGTCTATTAAGTGGATTGGATTGAAACTTATAAATAGATCTCCAATTAAAGCAAATATGTGTTCGGTGTGTAATTATAATAAAGTGTTTCTGAGTTTAGAAAAATTAAGAAAATAACCTCTCATTAAACGGCTGTAAGAGGAAGTTTGGCGATCAGCCATCAGCAGAATCAGGGGAATAACACGTAAGATTTATCAGTATTGCACGTGGCCGTAACTATCTCTGTCGGTAATTTTCTCCAATACGGAAAAAGCTAAATGATGTAGCTAGTCACTTCAAAGTAAGGCCAATAACCTCGCCCGTAAAAAAAAAACTACTACGGAACCCCAAATCAGACTCGGATACACTGATGATCGACGACGACCACGGCAACGAACACAGCTGAACGATTTAAAAATGTTCTCATGGAAAGATACCTGGGCAAAGAATCTCGTCCGTGAACTAGAGTAGTACAGAGAGCGAGGACCTCACCAGGTGCGGAAGTACCACCAAAGAGTCCGCGGTAACCGGTAACATCAGGTCGGGATCTGATCTACCAAAGATTTTTGGTAACATCAGCCCCTGAACTGTTGTTACCATGCTAGCGCTCTACCCGCATTTGGATAGTAAATCACCAGCCACTACGTAGGCCAACCCAGAACGAAACTGGTCCTCAACCAAAGGTTGACCCAGACTCAGCTAGCCTCAACGGAGATCAACCTTATCTGTAGGCGGAACCAACACGCGTAGCACCACCTTGGTGAGATCTGACATCAAGGGATTCAGCTCGTTCAGAATGAGTGCCTGGGCGATTGCAAAGCAGACCCTGGCAGCACGTTCCTCCGGAACCTCGTATCCAATAATTTGCCACTAGGATGGAATCAAGTCCTCGGCTGCCCGGGACAGAAACTATCCGAGGCACTACCGTGTCCTCCAGTTGTACGGTAGGGCTGCTTCGTACGAAGACAGTGCCCGTTCTAGACATTCTAAGTACTAGCACCGCTGCCCCTTTAATCTTCCTAGTTTAACCAAGTATCAGACTTAAAATGACCAGACAGTAAGATACAGCAGTCCCCTCGGGGAGACTAAGAGGGTAACCTGATCTCAAAGGAATCTTAGAGCGAGCCACCTAACTGAGGAACTGGAGGCTCCACAAATTTTTTTTTTTTTTATATATATAGAGACTTATTGCCAAGGGATGACTCCCTGAATGACTTACGTCACGGCAATAAGTTGGGCTAAGCCCTTTATTAAATTCAAAATAAAATAAAAATCGAAAGAATGTGATTAACAATATATCACATTCCTCACGTTTGTAGCCGGTTTCAATTTATTTTCTCAGAATTCTCCCTGATTCATTGGAAAAGCAATACGAAAAACGAACACGAATTTAGAACGACGCGAGTCCAAATACTTTTATCAATGAATCATGGTCAGGGAAAACTACAAAAAACCTTGACCAAGAAAATATTACAAATTATAAAAATAATTTAAAAAATACTGATAAAATTTTTTTTTTTTTTTTTTTTATATATTAAGAAACAACTTATGAATACTTTAACCATCATCCTTCAAGAACTTGTTAACGGCTAATTTGAACGCCTGCAGATTATAAGATTCTGGAAACACGTGTTCGACCAATTGATTCCACATCGAAGATACTCTAGGAAAAAAGGAGGATTTGAAGTGTTGGGTTCTACATGAAAACAGTTTTAAGGCAAATCTATGTTGATTGCACCTTAAACGAGTGTTTACGTTACTGAGAAAAGGCCCAGGAACTAGAGAACGGGTTTCTAAAGAACATTTACCGTTGTAAAATTTATAGAAAACAGATAAAGCTCCTACATTTCGTCTGTGCTCCAAAGTATCAAGAGACGAAGTAATGGTTACATCGTTTATCAAACGGATAACTCTATTCTGAACACCATCAAGATGAACCAAATGCGATCTTGGAGCACCACCCCACACATATGAATTAAATTCTAAAATTGGTCTAACATAAGATTTATATAATCTTAACACTTCAGAGGGAGTGAAGTAGAAGTTACAACGTCTTATGAAGCCTAAACATTGGCTAGCTCTTTTTGAAATTTCATAAATATGTTCTTTCCAAGAAAGATCACTTGATACTTTTAAACCTAACAACTTAAGTGAATCAGATCTCGCAATAGAGGTACCATTAATAACAGGAGGAACATAATGTTGAGTTGTCTTCTGAGAAAAAAGGCAAGACTGGAATTTATTTGGGTTAAATTCTACTCTGTTAGAAATGCCCCAATCTAGAATGATTTGAATATTAGACAGAATAGTCAAATTCATTAATTCACGCGAACCATTCAAGCGAGAATTGCATTCTTTTTGATTGTCAAACTCAATGGAGGCCGATAGTGTTGTATCATCAGCAAATGAATGGATATCACAGGTTGTAGAAGACAATAGGTCGTTGATATATATCAAGAAGAGCGTGGGAGACAAGGATGATCCTTGAGGCACGCCAGCATTGATCCCATGTGAATCTGAAGATATACCATTTAATACAACTTTTATTTTACGGTTCCATAAATAATTCTCAATCCATGTAATGAGAGAGGAGTGTAAATTCAGCGCACGAATCTTATTAATAAGACAATCATGCCATACTCTATCAAAAGCTTTAGCAATATCTAAGGAAACAACGCTTGATTCACCTAGGTTTTCAATGCTTCGCTCCAAACAATGAGTCATGCACGTCATTAGTTCGCCTGAAGATCGATTTTTACGAAATCCATACTGAACATCGGATAAAAGAACATTCGAATCCAGATAGTTCATTAGTCTGAAATTAACGATAGATTCCATTACCTTCGATAGAACCGACAACAAAGCAATAGGTCGGTAGTTCGTAGGTGCCGATTTATCACCTTTTTTCGGAACGGGTTGAATATTTGCTATTTTCCAAAATGATGGAAAAACACCTGTCTTCATTGAGAGATGAAACAATTTGCTAAGCGGTTTTGCCAAAGTATGATGACAACTTTTCAATACTAATGGCGGAATACCGTCGGGGCCAGTCGCTTTATTTGGGTCAAGTTCTTTCAGAATCTTTGAAACAACCCGTTTCCGAAAATAGATTTTAGACATACCTGGGCCTAGATTCGGGAGAATAGGGGGGCTTTGATTAGTTAAAGGAAGAGTAGACGCACCAGCGAAATGAGAAGCTAAGAGATTAGCTTTCTCAATATTAGTTCTATAATGAATACCATTATGAAATAATGAAGGAATAGACGAAGTATTGTCTGCAAAGTTTCTTTTAACCAATGCAGCAAACGACCAAAAGCTTCGACTGTTTGGATCAGAATCCAAAATTTTTCGCATGCTATCTCTAATCTTAAGGTCATATATTATTTTGGACCTTTTCAATATAGCGTTTGATCTGTTTCTAGCTATTCGAAACTTAACAAGGTTTTCTTCAGAAGTGCAATTAACGTAGTCCAAATGGGCTGCTTTTTTACACGCGACTGCTGACCTGCAATGTTCGTTAAACCATTTATTTTTATGAGTATTTTTCTTTTTAAATGAAGAAGGAATGCAATTTTTCATTCCTAGCAAAATGGTTGACGTGATAAGTTGTGATGCTTCATTAGCATTATTGCTGGAAAAACAGGTTGACCAATCAAATGAGCTATAAAATTGATTCAGGAGCTCCCAGTTAGCATTTTGATAGTGCCAGAGTAGCCTTTTACTTGTAGTCTCTATAAGGGCTGGTGATATTGAAAATTTGGCAACTATCAAAGCATGGTCAGAAAGACCTAATGGAGCAGATACATCAATTGAATATTTATCAGGCATAGTTGTAAGAAATAAATCTAAAAGGTGAGGTGATTGACCAGTAGTATCGGGATACCTAGTTGGCTTATCAACGAGTTGGGTGAAAAGATTAACATTTGAAAATAGTTCTGCGGTTTCACCTGATCGATCTCTACCATTCGAATAGGTCAACCATGAATCATTGTGGACATTAAAATCACCCAAGACTACCAATTCTGATGTTGGTGATGATTTGTAAATCTTGTCTATTGTGTCTGATAAGTAATTAAACTCAATATTAGTGTCATCAGGTGACAAATTAGGACTACGATAAAGGGAACAAATAAATATCGAATGGTTTGAAATTACAATTTCAATCCATATCGTATTGAACATTGGATTACTGTTTGGAATATTAAAATTAGGTACACTAAAACTGATGTCTTCTCGTATAAATAAAATAACCCCACGATGAGGAACCAAACAGTCGACACGAGAATACCCCTGACATTTAAAATCATTTGGGGTACCCATATAAGAGGCCTGCGTTTCACATAAACTTAGAACCGCAGGTTTATTCGCGTCAAGATGTGCTACGATCGAATTGAAATTTCTTTTAATGCCGCGAATATTTGTGAAATGAATTTCAAAATAAGAGTTCATTTTACAAATTAAAAATACCGAACCCGTCAAGATGATGAAAATATACGTAAAATAAGATAATAATAATATAAAAAATCAAAAAATATTATAAATAACAATAATAAGAAGAATTTCTACGAACCAACCACTCAACAGTGAAAACGTTACTTATTCGTTTGTAGTACCAGGCCTAACAAACGAAAAAGGCACGCACAGCTACTGAGACAGAAAGTCAATAAAAATTCTACTTCTGAAAACTACTCAAATAAAATAAAAACTTGAATAACAATACTTTTTAACGTAACTGCTTTTTTGTGTCTGATTCTTTGGTAACGTTACGATATGATGTTTTTTTTTTGATGGTATTGCTATCAGCAGTATCCACGCTTGATGAACAATATTGGAAAACACCTGTAACCGCTTTTCGAGTTCAGCAATTTTTGTCGTTTCGTTTGGATTTTATTTGACTTCTTTTGTTGATTCAGTGTGATGATCTTGTCGTTTAAATTATCCAACAGCACCAGACTCTGCGATTATTAATTTGCTATTGTTTCCGCTTTGGTAAATCTACTCCACTTTTGTTGATATTCTTGTTTTTCAAATTACCAATTTGTTCTTTTTAAGATCTTGCTTTCTGTATCGATCTTGACCAATAAATTTATCACTTTTAGATATGAAAAATTAATCTTAAAATATTTGAACACAACAATTACTACTGTATGGTATTAAATGACCGAAGACCTCACTATGTTGCCGCCACCAAGCATAGACGAAGTTAGCAGAGCGTAAAATCGTCTTAAAAACAATAAGGCCTTGGGATCAGATGGTATTCCAGCGGAGCTCATTAAATCAGGACGTTGTTGAGTATCGCGTATCCTCTATCCTTCAAGACAGGTCAGCCACATACGCTACAGACATTATTGTCCCCTACCAGTGTGCCTCCATCCCAGGCAAATCAACAACTGATCAGATTTTCACCCATATGCAGATGATCGAAAAATGTCTAGAGTTTCAAAACTCACTTCACCATCTTTTCGTAGACTTTAAAGCCGCCTATGATAGCATAGCCAGAGTAGAACTTTATAAAGCCATAAGAGAATTCGGCATCCCATATAAACTGACACGACTATGCAGGTTGACCATGACCAATGTTATAAGCCAAGTAAAAATATCCGGATCACTATCAAGCCCATTTAAAATCTAAAACGTGCTCCGACAAACCCATTCAAAATCAAACAAAGTGCTGGGCTGGCTTTAGTCCTATTCAAGGTGACGTTATCCGAGACTCTGATGTAACGTTGAGAGGAACAATCCTCTGTAATACCATTCATAGACTGGCTTATGCAGACGATATTAAGAGCAGTGGTAAAAACCCAAGAGCTGTACAAAAATCGTTCATGCAGATCGAGTGGGCGGCATGAAATCTGGGGCTTCACATAAATAAGAGCTAAAAAAGTACATGGTTGGCAACGTCTACGAGCAAAAGATCGAATATTAGTCCCACAATTATCACAGTCGAGCGCGTAGTCAAAGAATTACATTTTTTAACTACCTTGGATCAATTGTAGCTGCCGGAACTGCATAGAACCAGAAAGACGCGCACGGTTGCTTAAAAAGCCAACAAAACATACGTTAATCTGTCAAGACTCTTCAAATCCAGGAATTTAACTAACATCCAAGGTGATGGTTCATAAGACAACGTCGCTGTTTCTATCTGTGTTAAAATTCACAGTTTTAGAACCACTATGTGAATGATTGTGCGAGTATATAGAGGTCGGTCATACCGGTACTTACATATGGATAGAAGACTTGGGTAAAAGCATTCAGACACTTTAGCCGCGTTTGAGATCAAGTTTTAAGGAGAATTGTTGGCCTCGTATGTGAGTTCTTTATAACGATAAGATCTACGAGTGTTATGTCTACCTCCTGATGGGAACTAAGCACGGTAGGCTCTGGTCGGCCGTACACTTTGCTCGAATGAGCGAAGATGATCCTGCTTAGAGATTCCTTTGCGGTATAGAATTTATGGGAAGGCGTTGCGTTGACTCGAAATCGGGACAAGTGGTGAGATTTCTAGCCGGAGCCCAGGACCAGACCTTGCTAAAAGAGCCAAATATGATGATGATGATAAACTAGGGTATCTATTAAAAAAGCGACTTTAAAAAGTCGACCTATTTGTTGTACTCGTTAACACTTAATGGATCACAGTGAATATGACTGTTCTTATGATGTTCACTTTGCGTTCCATGACAGTTTCTTTAACTAATTTTATCAACTAATTACATAGTAGGTCTTTGACTATGACAAATTGCCAACAACTTTACTCATCACTCATATTCGCTTAATGTTTCTAATTGAATTTGCTTTTCCACTATGGATACTCTAAGCAGATTTCATAAATTTTCAATACACAAATGCAATTGATGGAAATTAATGATAACTCAACTGCCATGGCATCAACAACATCGTCGTGTGCAGCAACTCAAGTTGATTAACTTTTCATATTCAAATTTAAGGGAAACTTTTATCGTTATTGGCGGTGTATTGGGTAGTAAGAGGTGGCATCGAAAAGGTAAGAAAGAAAACTGAAAACTAAAATCAATCATCCTATAAAGATGGCGTATGGTCATGAGGGGTGGTCATGATATTGAAACTTAACAATGATGAATGCTAATGGGGATTCCTTACAATCATATTACACCGAATCGAATCATTAGTCAACGGTCTTCTTCATTACCTTACGATAACAATTATCATTGTTTCTAATTCTCTTTTTTATCGTAAAGTAATGAAGAAGATGTAACGGAGTTTTCCCAGCCGGGGTAATCTCAGCGTGACCAGGGTTCAGAGAAAGGGGTCGTTACAATAAAATGTATACTTTTGTGGGACTTTAAGTTTCATTTACTCTTTATTTCTATTTCAATGATGCGCTAGCCTGCGCAACGTGATCCCAGACGACGGGATCCTTGTCGTGAGCATTGATGACGTGAGCCTCTGGGGCCTGAGTGCTTGAGACTTTGCCGTGAGTCTGGCGAGCCTGTGTGCGTGAATCCTGTCCGATTCTTGATTGTGAGCCTGAGACTATCGGGAATCCTGAGCGATGCGTGGGCGTGAGCCTGACGATTGTGACTCCTGAGCGATGCGTGAGCGTAGTTAGAGACAAGCGGCAATCTTGAGCGATGCGTGAGCGTAAGTTACAGACAAGCGTCAATCCTGATCGACCCGTGGCCATGAGCCTGAGACAAGCAAAAATCCTGAGCGACGCGTGGGCGTGAGCCTGACGATTGTGACTCCTGAGCGATGCGTGCGTGCGTGAGCCTGAGACGATCGTGAATCCCGAGCGATGCGTGAGCGTTAGCCTGAGATGATCGTGACTCTTGAGCGATGCGTGCGCCTGACGATCGTGAGTCCTCAGCGAAGCGTGAACGTTGGTTACAGGCGAGCGTCAGTCCTGAGCGACTTGTGGGCGTGAGCCTGAGACAAGCAAGAATCCTGAGCGATGCGTGAGCGTAAGTTAGAGACAAGCGTCAATCCTGATCGACCCGTGGGCGTGGGCCTGAGACAAGTAAGAATCCTGAGCTAAGTTTTTTTACTGGCGAAGTTATTGACCTTGCGCCACCCTTACTTGATGGGATTAGCCCGATCATTTAGCTTTTCTTGTATTTGGAGGGAAATAACCGGCGGCCACCACCTGGAGATTTGATGGCAATTCCACCAGTCAGAGATATATGCAATTCTAGAGCATTCTCTGTTATTCGCCCTATTCTGCGGATGGCTGACCGCCGCAAAAATATCAACTGTCAAAAAATGCAGGATAACAGACAGACCCAAGTTAATATAAAAGGATATAAAACATAAAATAATAAGAGAATACCAGATAAATGATTTGTGCAGTATAGACCTAAACACAATCAACCATAATCTTTATTTTTTCACAACTTGTCACCTCAAATACAAGTTTTTTCTAGAATAATTCTCGTTCAATTTTTTGTGTGATTCCCATTCTGTTTTTTGTTTTTTTTTTAAAACTTTTTTCACCGCCTACTTTACTGGAAAGCGGTCATTAACTGTTCCGCACCTAATCATCAACGAACCCTCCAGCCTGACTGGTCCGTCCTAATGGATTTGTTGTCAGCTAACGATGTTACGGCGGGGAATTGCTTTACCATCAGAGGATGCATCATTTAAGTACTTCATCGTATGACTGCCGGCCGTTTTAAAGTTCCAGTTGTGAAATCTACCGAGGACTTAGAAATGATTTTAAAATCGAAGGATAATTATGCGCCGCAAAAAGTTTTTTCAGTTTTTTTTAAACTGTCGACCATAAGTTTATTGCGAAATGAATAGCAAGCTTTAGGAAAAGAAAGCTTTGCATTATTAATTTTTTAATTAATTAGGAAAGAAATATTAATAAGCGCTACAAATGAATCTACAATGGGTGTGTATGTGATTGAAAATCGAATGCCCGCGTCTGTACAAAAACTTTGTGTAAAATAGAAATTTAATTGCCTCTAAGCTGGGACAAGCAGTGTCCGTTGATGAACCACCCAACATACAACGAAAAACATCAAAGAGTAAAAGTTGTTGTTGACGAAACTTTAGACTTCCATCCAATCCATCCATCCATCCATCCGACTCCTCATACTTTCACGCCCTAAGTAACGCACTTTTTGATACACCATTTGCAAAACGGAAACTCTTAATTTCCTCCCCCTTTTTAAATGAAAATTGAGGAAATGTTGTTTGGCAAAGTTTTCACACCGCACTATTAGCGGGGGTCGGTCTGGGATCTGCTCTGCTCCTCTCTGCCATATGCTTGCGAAATCCTTTATCCGTTTAACTGATATAGAATAACAAGGAAAGTAGAATTTGCAGTTTTTGGTCTTCACGGTACAGCGCCATTTCCGCGCTCCTTTTAATGAGTGATGTACATGACTTTTCGCGAGGAGGAAATATCTTTATCAGTTTTCAACATTAAATTAGGACTTTGAGAAAGTTGCGCATTCTTTTTTAGGGGTTTGTTGTTCTCTTTCGCTGATGAGCTGGAAAACTTTAATTGGATTTGGGGTTTTTTTTTGGCAAGGATTATATAGAAATCTGTAACTTTTTATTACTAGCGCGTGTAGTGTTACTATTTTTAATTTTAATTAAAGTTTTAATTATGTTTTTTTGTGTGTTAAGTATAAGCATAGCTATTGCTGCTTCCGTTAACAAAGGAACAGGGGGAAATAGTGTAAGAGGTGAATAACTATGCTGAAGTTTTTCAATTATCCACAATCGTACAAAGAAATGGATAACCACAGGGCTATCAAGTGAGACCATTCTTAACTAATTATATAATTTCCTGTATTATAGTATGATTGGTATGTAGCAGGAAAGGTGGCTAAATCGGAGGCAATAGAATTCTCTATTTCGTCCTTCGAGGATTTTAAAGCACCAGGTCTTGCTGGTATATACCCTAATAATGCTGAAACATGGTGGTGATAGACTTATAGACGAGATACAACTGATTTATACATCTAGTTTGGCCTACATGTTTATGCAGTGTTATAGTAGCTTTAATACAGAAATCAGGCAAAAGCCACTACTCACTAGCTAAAAAAAAAGCTTCAGACCAATCACTCTTTCATCATTTGTGCTGAAAGGTCTTGAACGCTTGGTTGAGATGTATATTAGGTCGAATGTACTCAAAAGAAATGGATAACCACAGGGGTATTAAGTGAGACCATTCTTAACTAACTATATAATTTCCAGTATTATAGTCTATCAATCTCTAAACTTAACATATTCCTAATAGATTTCTTTGATTTGTTTACCTCATGCTATGAGTCTTATCTGTAATTTTTAAACAAAAATGTAGTTATTTTGATAAGAAGTCATCAGTCACAGTACAGCTACTATCAAACCATTGCTTGAAAATATCCATATTCTTAAAATATTTTCTCAACGATTTTATATTTTTATGCTTTTTGCCAAAAATAATAGTAAAAAGTTATAGCATCAAGTTGTCATCATCATATTTGGCTCTACAACCGGGGTCCGGTCCTGGGCTACCGCAAAAAGTCTCTCCACCGGTCCCGATTTCGAGCCGATGTCATCCAGTTTGTCATCAAGTTATATTCTGCGATATTAAATGATCAGTAGTAGGTACGTAGCCCACTATTTTGTGTGTTTCACGAAAAATGACGAAATCATCATGTTCATGACATTGGAAAGTACGGATGTTCTCCTTCCTCATTTATTTTTATCGACTAATGGTGTGGTATTATTATGATTTCTGCCAAATTAGTAAAAAGTTATGGCATAAAGTTATACTCTCCCCTCGTCGAGCTATTTCAGTAGCAGGTTTCGACAGCAAATCTCTTCCAGAAAGGTAGTAAAAAGGAAATTCTTCTAAAAGATATGATCATAAGAATAAAACTCACAAATGCCATTTCCCTGGATTGGGAACTCGCTTGCCACATACTCGAATAAAAGGATGGGTGCGCATAAAACATCATATTTCAGTCCGTTACGCTTAATTGGAACATTTAATTGCTTTGTTATCTTCAAGCAAATTAATGAATTAATTCACACATCCGCACAAAGCACGTATGTATGCATTTTTATACGTTAGTGTCTTAAAATTACTCCTTTTAGTCGTATCTTTCGGCGTATGATATACTATAATAATTCTAAATTATATTTTAGTAAAATGTTTGGATATTCTTGTCTTACAAAAAGTAACGAGTTGCGAGACAGGGGGATAAAATCTTTTAAGTTTCTGAATTTCTGAATTTTTACATCATTAGTGTCTTAAAATAACCTCGTTTAGCCGTAATTTTATAAACTCATGCGAGCTAGGTAGGTGTCCTGTCCACCGGAGCCTACCGAACTTAATTCCCTTCATTATGTCGACATTGTGCAATTCTGCATAAGACTTTTCTCACAAACACGGTTAAATGGTCAGAATGATTTTTGCTAAGCACTCAAGTTTCGGATCCATATGTAAGTTTTGTAAGCTTTGTTGGCTTTAAGCAACCTTCCGCGTATTTCTGGTTTCATGCTGTTATCGGATGCTGCAGTTGACCTGAGATAGTTAAATGATTGCACTACTTCTTAAACGTGCTCCATTATTTTAATTGAGGGACTAATGTTGAATCTGCTGCTCGCAGACGTGGCCACCATGTACTTTGTTTTGTTCTCATTTATGTGCAGCCTCAGATTTTGTGCCACCCTCTCGATCTGGATGAAAGCTTCCTGTACAGCTCTTGTGTTTCTACCAACGATGTCAATATCGTATGCCAAAGCCAGCAACTGAATACACTTATAGAGGATTGTTTCTCTCGCCATTACATCATAGTTTAGGATCACTTTCTCCAACGCCAGGTTAAAGATGACCTAGGCCAGTCCATCCCCTTGTCGGAGCCCGTTAAAGATGTTGAATCGCCTTGATAGTGATCCGTATATTATTACTTGGCTTATAACATTGGTTATGGTCAACCTACATAGTCGTTGTCAGTCTATTAGGGATGCCGAATTCTCTCATGGCTCCATTTTTCCACCATCTGCCAAAGGGTGAAATTCTGATCAGTTGCTGGGATGAAGCCACACTGATAAGGACCGACGGTGACTTTAGCGTATGGCGTTATCCTGTCTTGAAGGATAGAAGAGAAATCTTATACGTGGTAATCAACAAGCCGATTGATCGCTCTGCTGCTGTAGCATAGTGTGATCGTCGGTGATTTTCTCAGTTAGCTGGCCATTTACCAACTCGAGAAAGTGATCTTCCCATCGCTCGAAGATGCCTTTTGAGATCGGCGATCAGATTATCCTTTTTGCGACTTATATTGCATCATACAGCAGACTCTTTGGTAGAATTTTGGCGCCAAACGTGGTCCTCGCTTCTGTGCTGCTATAGTTCACGGCCGAGATTCTGTTCTCAGGCTGCTGCTTTTCGCCGTTGGACTGCTTTTTCATATATTCTGAACTCTTTATATTCTTCTTCGCGTGCCCGCATTCTATGAGATTGTATCATTGAGCGGTTCGCACAATTCTTATGTTCAGTCGTTAATTCGAAGCTGATTCGCGAATGGAGTCTTTCGTGATGATGCCATCCGCGCTCGTAGCAACATACCAACAAGATAGGGGTCCGAGATTTTTGGCCTCGCGAAAACCTTACTTTGAAGCGACTGGCCTAAATATTCAGCTTTTCATGATTCTTACGTGTTATTCCCCCTATTCTGCTGATGAATGGCCACAATTTTTGTATCATTAGTGTCTTAAAATGACTCTGTTTAGCCGTAATTTCTGGCGAGCAATAATTTTAAAGTTTATTTAGTAAAGGGTGACAAGGGCATAAAATATTTCATGTTTCTGTACTCGTATATTCGTTTCAGAGACTCTTAAAAAGAAAGGGAATCATACTCTCATTTCACTCTGTTATCTTATTTTCGTTCAAAAATAATACAGGGTTTTTCAATAAGAGCACTTACACTTTTTTTTTAACGAATTTGAACATATACATATGATACATTTAAGTATGAAACTCGATTTCTTTTGCATGACCACCGCGTGCACGTTTTACGAAGTCCAATCTTTGAACCCAATTTTCGACCACTCTTTCGCATAAATCGGCCGAAATTCCAGCAATTTCACGTTCAATATTGGCTCTGAGCTCTTGCAACGTCGCCGGCTTATTGGCATAGACCAATGACTTCACATAACCCCAAAGAAAATAATCTAGAGGTGTCAAATCACACGAGCGCGGCGGCCACTGGACGGGCCCATTTCGCGAAATAACACGCTCATCGAACTTAGTCTTCAATAACGCGATTGTATCGTGTGCTGTGTGGCATGTGGCCCCGTCCTGCTGAAACCACATGTCGTCCAAGTACATTCCATTCAATTGCGGCCAAAAAAATCGTTTATCATATCGCGGTACCGATTTCCATTAACAGTAACGTGGCGATCGTTATCGTCGATGAAAAAATATGGCCCAATGACGCCGCCGGCATGTAATCCGCACCAAACAGTGACTTTTTCGGGATGCAACGGTGCCTCATGAATCACGTGTGCTTTCTGCCCAGTAACGCATATTTTGCTTGTTGACAAATCCTTCTAGCCAAAAGTGAGCCTCATCGCTGAAGATGATTTTTCGGTGAAAATCTGCTCTTAAAGTAGCGGCAACAGAACGATTATTTTGATAAAAAAATTGCACGATTTGCAATCGCTGTTCACATGTGTAGCATTCCATGATGAAATGTATACTAATGAAGTTTCCAAATGACAAAAGAACAATAAAAAATATAGCGTTGTTCGCCGTCCCTATCGGATAAAAGTTGAAGCGCACCTGTTGGAACACCCGATAGTAACGAAAAGTATATAAAATATCGAGATACATCTTGTATTGCAACGATTTTGAAAAAGTGTTGAATGAATCAATGAAAGAAAGGAGAGCGCTTGCACCGCTTTGCACCGAGCCCTGACAAAGAGTACAAACAACGAAACGACAATTCATTGCAAATTTATGAATTGGTAACGAGGTAACGAAAAATGACATAATGTTGCCAGGCCTTTCAGATCAATGTTTATTGCTTCGATTCTTCTGAGTCAAATTATAAATCGATATATGCAATTCTCTCTATAGGAGAGAAGGGAGAACCTGATATTCAGAGGACATGAACATTTTTTCAACGATCGTGTGTACATTTCTACGTTTGTACGTTTGTACGAATGTCAGTTTGCCGTGTCCTATATCTCCGCTCGGCTTGCGATGGCGTAATATTTTATTTTAATATTTAAGTTCAAATCATAATCTCTTTTAATTTCTTAGTTCTACATAAAAAAGTTCTCATTACAAATAGCGAGTATGATATAATAACGATTCGAGCTAGCAAATGTATAAAGTAATTTAATTTGGATTTCTCTTTATGCGAGTACTAATAAATTCACCGTTAAATCTTCTGAAAACGTTCGCGCATCTCTCTCTTTGCATCCATTAAAGAATTTTCCACAATTTTATTTCAAATGGTCGTTGTCAAATTCTTTATGTTGACTTAAGAAGGACTTGGAATTTATTTCATTGACTTTTTTTATGCTGGAGTGTTTTCCACTAATAATATAACATGAGGAGTGCTCATGAAATATTCACTTATTCGCATTATCCCTTAAACGTGAAATGAAAACAAACAAAAACGAGACCTACATACAACAACAACCGCGCAGTACATTCCTCAAGTGAAATCATAAAATTTAGTTAATTCTAAAATATGAGCTTAAAAGTAAATCATGAAGCACATATAAGGAAGATATATTCTTCGGCTTTTGATGCATATGCGTTACATAAGCAAATCCTTAGCATGTGACAATAAACAATTTAATTTTTGACAAAAGCTTTTGATACCAGGCAAGTAAACAGTACACAGCTGGCAGAAGGGCTGTGCGAGAAGGAAACGGATGAGCACAGAAACTCAATATAAATTTTCCATTTTCACAGCGATATTAAATCCTTACGGATAAGGAACATAAACTCGAACAATGGTACTATGCCACTGTAAGAGGACACCATCAGTCCAGCGATGGTTTTCGAAAATGAAAATAAAAGAAACAATGAGTGCCGACTATTAAGGACCCACTCACACACTCACTTGTCGGTCGAAAAAGGATATGAAAAGTAAGTTTATGATTGGGGATTTAAGCAACACACACCCACATACACGCACGCAGTATATATTGCGCAAAGCGCCATCAAGAGATACGGATACACCAAGATAACATCCCTATTAAAACTCAACCTTGTAACGAATGTATTTCAAACTGCAACTGACAGGCGTAAAGAACTTCATTATTATCAGCTGCCTGGAATTTCAACATTAAACACAATGTAGTGTCGAATAAAAGATGCTGCATACCTTTTTCCGTATTTCTTTTTGGATTGCATACAATTTTTTATCTTCGATTTTTATTCTGTCTTTAGAGATATTTGATTGCATTTCAAAAATGATTCAACTTGAAAGGATTGTTAGTGCTCGATTGAATCAAAAAATTCAAAGGGATATCGTGTATCATGATGTTGTGCATTTCATTGTTATTAGAGTAGACTCACATCTTTCCAACTTAGTTGGAAATGCACCAATTTATGAAAGCAGATGTTGAATCACATCAGAATCCTTTATTGTTAAAATTTGATAATATACCCAGCAGATAGATAGTATGCCTGGCAGACATATAATATACCCAGCAGATACATAGTATGCCTGGCAGGCATATAATATACCCAGCAGATACATAGTGTGCCTGGCATATATAGTATGCCTGTCAGACATATAATATGCCTGGCAGTCATATAATATACCAAGCAGCTACATAGTATGCCTGGCAGGCATATAATATACCCAGCAGATACATAGTATGCCTGGCAGACATATAATATACCCAGCAGATACATAGTATGCCTGTCAGACATATAATATGCCTGGCAGTCATATAATATACCCAGCAGATACATAGTATGCCTGGCAAACATATAATATGCCCTGTTTGTCTGTTTTGTCGACTACTTTGAGGTTCTTTTTGACCGCCTTTCATATGACCTAGAGAGCAAATAATACTCGGCAAGACAGACCGTTGCGGTCCAAGGCCAAGCTTCTCGTGACCATTTGTGTTGTACATACATGTATATTTTTGGACACAAATGGAAGGGACGTACAATTTAAGGCCGAAACCGAACGGCGAAACCGTGAACCGTGAAAAATACTTTTGTTTTGTGTTTTACTGGGATTCGAACCACGAAACCCTGCTCAGTAGCCATGCGCTTTTCCACTGAGCCACGGCACCCACAAGTCCCAAATAGCATTTTTTATATTCCGCGTGTAACGTGTGTCGTGTTTCGCATGTGGCGCGTGTGATGGATGGAAGTGTAATCATTTTCTCGTTTTTTTATGTCCTTTTTAACCACCTTTCGCACGACCTAGAGGGCTGAAATGTGAATGTCAGGGCGTAATTTTAATATCCCGCGTGTATCGCGTGTCGAGAGTCGCGTGTGGAACGTGCGCGGAAAAAAGAAAATACTTTGAAGTAGACCTTAAAAAACAGATAATTTGGCAATTGTTACCAAATAATAAAACATAAAAATAAACGGACTGTGTGGCGTATGGCATATGTCGATCTATACATAAAAGGTTGTACCAGATAAACGAAGTTTTTTTACATTTACTTGTGTTTTTAGATTTAAAGAGCCATAGCAATACATTCAGTAGGAATCTTTATAATACGTTTAAAAAATTCCCATTCTTATTCAGTACCAATTGTAGAATAAAAGGAAGGTATGAGTTAATTTACCTGCTCTTAGTTATGATTGGCGAATGTTATAGTACACCCTAGTCTGTCTGAATGAATCGGCAGACATCTCGTACCCGGTAAACTACCGTCTTTGCAACTCCTATAGGACGTATTTATTTATGTATGATGTTCCTTCTATTCTTTTGAAATCTTAGTCAAATAACAAAAGATAACACAATCATCAAATATAGATTAGTATTCTGCAAATAAAATGGAATGCATCCTCTTCAAAGAATAAAATGATATCGGCAAACAAAGAGAAGATATCCAGATAATAAGATTTGCATAGTAAACAAAATAATTAAAATTGGATTTTCTATTTGGCTTAAGAAATGACTGGAAAACTGCATTAAACTTTAATCACATCGTCAACATAGAGCAAACAGGATGAAGATACTTCTTACGAAATAACCTTTTTTATGGATAAACACAGGACAACTTGCTTATTCTTCTTTAACTCTATCTGAATAAGAAAGACCAATTCCGAAGTTATTAATATTTAACTTTAAGTGTCTCTATTGCACTAAAACTATAATAGGACATAGGATACATAGGAAAGTTAAAGATTTTACGCAAAGCATATTTATTGTCCTCATTTTGCTTAACACAAATAGCAATTCAAAGTTTATTTCATATTTGCCTCCGGCGAATTGAGTTTTCCAATTCACAAATATTATATTTGTGTTGCCCAACCTTCATCTTTCGTGGTAGTATTAAACCCAAGTCCAAATATATTTGCTAACTGAGAATATTTTAGTATTTAGTTCAAACTTTTGAAACAAGCTCAGTTGAGCATAAGATGAAATAAATTTAAATTTAAACTTTCAACATTACGCTTGAACTGAAACTATTTTTCATTAAAAATAAAAACTTTAAAGGAAAATCATGTAGATCCTTAAATTTGCATCACTTTTTGGATTGAATCACTCAACTGCTCACTTCAATCTGCCGAAAGAACTGATACATCCAAATGCTATCAAATGCCCGCAGCATCGTTTAGCTTAGATTAGCTTTATACCTTTCTGGCTATGCTATGCTTGCCATCCGATTCTAGTGGAAGAAAGTCTTCTGGAAAAAATTTACCTACTTATTAATTCAGCAGTATCCTTTTATCGCACATTTGCCATCTATTAAGATTGCGACGACTGGCAATTTCTTTCCTTAGAATATTAACCCAGCCAGTACAGATGGTCTTGCTATACGGCTAATGTTTGGGATCATTTTGTGAATTTAATGGACTTGAAATTACGATTACTTCTTAAATGCGTTTTGTGCTGTGAGCTGGAGATGATGCTGATGCTGATGCTGGTGTTGATGTTGATAGGGCTTCTTTTGAAATGCTGGACAAAACAAAGCCATCCGTCCACCTCGCTGATGGTAATGTGGCATAAGGGTAGGAAGTATTTTTTGTTAGTTCAGTTTATGGCGAAAGAAATTCAGTAGCTGGTATAAATGTTATATGACAAAAAGCTGCAAATACATTTTACGATGTATTTTAAGCAAACGAGCCTGCAAAAACATTTTACAAAAATGAAAAAACGTTAATTAATGCAACGAGAATTCAATTTAAAAATATAGCTTTACATTGCATTGAAAAACTTTAACTTTACTTAAAACAAAACTTTTATTAAATCTGCAGGGCTTTTCTTAATAACTATTTTATGGAAATTTTCTTAAGATCCTTGCGCTGGTAAAAAACTGAAAGGAACCTTTATCGTCAGTAGAGAATCAAAACGTAATTGCACCGACTATGTTAGTCTCGTTAGTGGAAGCAAAATCAAAAACAGAGAGAAAATTTACTCTCCACAGGAATACTCTTTAATGAAATTTCTTAATCCTGCTGTTCCCGATATTGTCCTGCTATTGCGGCAACTTATTAAATTAAACGGAAGTAGCCCGAACGAAGCTATGTTTGGGCAAGAAAATTGATTGTTTTAATTAACTCTTTGCTGTTATGTTATGAGTGGTGGCGGGTTCTCTGATGCTTCTACAAGGATTCCACAAATATCTCTTCTGAATAATGTTATTAGTTTGTAGCCTTTTTTATTATTTTAATTTATTTTTAACCGTACTTTGTGTATTTAAGAATCAATATTTTAGATCTACTTAAGTAATTTTACAATATATCATTATGTAACTTGTTTTGCTGGGGTAACGCTCGTCGGAGTACCCAGGGTTCAAAACCTTGTCTATGTCGCAAATTAATGAGTCTTTTTTTTATTTAGAACGTCGGTATGACTAATAATAAGTACATTAGTAATAGCTTAAAATTAGAATATACAAAAACTACGGGGTTAGATGATCAGTTGAGGACGGTGTTCTCAGTTGCGATCAAAAAAATCAAGTGGAACGGGGCTATATGTTCAGCTGTGAACGGTGTTCAAGCACGCTGCTCAGTCTGACGATCGGAAAGTAAGTAAAACAGGGCTAGATGTTCAGCTGAGAACGGTGTTCAAGCACGCTGCTCAGTCTGACGATCGAAAAGTAAGTAAAACAGGGCTAGATGTTCAGCTGAGAACGGTGTTCAAACACGCTGCTCAGTCTGACGATCGAAAAGTAAGTGAAACGGAGCTAGATGGTCAGCTGAGAACGGTGTTCAACCACGCTGCTCAGTCGAAAAGTAAGTGAAACGGGGCTAGATGTTCAGCTGAGAACGGTGTTCAAGCACGCTGCTCAGTCTGACGATCGAAAAGTAAGTAAAACAGGGCTAGATGTTCAGCTGAGAACGGTGTTCAAGCACGCTGCTCAGTCTGACGATCGAAAAGTAAGTAAAACAGGGCTAGATGTTCAGCTGAGAACGGTGTTCAAACACGCTGCTCAGTCTGACGATCGAAAAGTAAGTGAAACGGAGCTAGATGGTCAGCTGAGAACGGTGTTCAACCACGCTGCTCAGTCTGACGATCGAAAAGTAAGTGAAACGGGGCTAGATGTTCAGCTGAGAACGGTGTTCAAGCACGCTGCTCAGTCTGACGATCGAAAAGTAAGTGAAACGGAGCTAGATGGTCAGCTGAGAACGGTGTTCAAGCACGTTGCTCAGTCTGACGGTCGAAAAACATGGGAAATGGTGCGGTCGGTCGGAGAAGTTGACAAGTAGATTTCAGAGTTCGATGTGGAACTCTCAAATTTGGTAGTTTTCCTGAACAACAGGATGTACTCGTTAGAACGACAGAGTCTTGCAATTTATTGATTAAAGTCCTCGGTAGGATTGGCCAAACGGTGGTTTGTGTGAGTGGCTGTACTCGATAAACCTTGATGTAGTAGGACTAGCACACTTTTGGTTAAATTTCACACTCCAGGTCAATACTTGTTTCGTTCAGCCGTTTGGGAATTATTTCGGTCTAGACAAAATAAAAGAAAAAAATACTAGAAATTATTTGTTTAGAGTTGATTTTGTATTTTCTTGTTTGTTGTTGTATTTAGGCCTATTTCGGCTTGTTCGAGTCCAGCCTTGTGCATTAGTTTCTTAATGTTCTTTTTATGTGATTCAATTTAAGCGAATAAAAAAGTAGAGTTTTTAGGTTTCTTATTTATTGACCGTATTAGGATTCGACATACGTCGTTCGGGCGCTTTTGCCGACTGAGCTATTCTCGTTATTGCGTTTCTGTTGATAAAATTGTATTTTTAGTTGTATGGTATGTGGCTATTCTATTGATATATAGCTTCGTTACAATTACAATGGTTTTTTACTAAAACTTAAAAACTATAAGAACCATTTTGCTTAAAACTATTATTAAAAAGTGCAACAAAAGAATGTTTTTAACTAAAAACGGTTTTAAAATGAACTAAAATGTATAAAATCAGCTCCATACAGCATCCTAACCCTAAACAGATAGTTCTGAGAATTTTTAATTTATTTTTTACATTAAGTTTATATTAAATTAAGATGAGTACATTCTAATGTTCATTCATGGAAAACTACAAAAAAAACGCTGGCCAAGAAAATATTACAAATAATTACGCAAATTTATTGGAATTCGGTCGTTTTGCAACTTGAAGGGCAACAACTCGGCACTGAATCCTACCGGATTCATCTGTAGTACCAGGTCTAGGTGGCCCTGCGAAATATCTACACCATTTTCCAAGAGAGTTTTAATTTTTTTTTCGTCTTCTACCATCGCTACATACCTCTCAACCTATGCTTCTTATATTGGATACAAACGTCTCTTGTATCTCCAAAAATCCCACAACAACCATAACAAATATTTTCACCCCTAAATCCTATCCAATTGTTCCGTCTCTCACAGTCGGTAGCGCTACGCAGTTCCTTTCCCTGTACTATCAGAATGTTAGGGGACTTGACATCAAAAACTCGATGGTACACCTTAACTCACAAAGACTTCCTTATGACATTTTTGTCCTTAGCGAAACCAACCTCTGTCCCAATTTTCTAAACGCGTTGGAGAATTAAGAAAAACAATGACATAATAAACTGGTCACAATAAATAACATCCGAACTAGCATAGTACCTTGTGGGACACCTAATGGAACAATTTGTTTAGATGAGCATTCATAACTGTTGATAACATATTGCCACCTATTCGAAAGATATGATGAT
Source organism: Nephrocerus scutellatus (assembly GCA_947095585.1). Taxonomy (NCBI): domain Eukaryota; kingdom Metazoa; phylum Arthropoda; class Insecta; order Diptera; family Pipunculidae; genus Nephrocerus; species Nephrocerus scutellatus. The sequence continues at coordinate 114,830,178 of OX352763.1, forward strand.
TCAGGAGACTTTAAGCGAACGTGTGTACATTTGTACGTTGTACGTTTGTAAGCTTGTTTGTCATATCGTGTATTTCGGCTTCTACCAGTCAAAATTTGATGGGAGTTGTTTTAAAAAAAATGGTTAGCGCTCGGCTTGCGATAGCGTAATTTTTTCATTCATTGGGGTTACTTATGAGAAAACTGAAAAAACTACTCAATCTACGCATCGCTATCGATTTTTTTTAAGCCTGAACGTTTGCAAAGTAAAATTTGGTTTTTCAGTCTATTTCAGAAGACGCTGAATGAGCTGTCGCTTATGAATGAAAGACCTACATTTTACGTTGCGTACTATTAGGCTTCTAAGATAAATAAGTCTTTAGACTGAATTACGACTAAATATACATACACTCGCATACACATACAAATATAGTCACTCGCATAGCAGAATATATTAGCTCGTGTGTCTATAGTAGTGGAAAGTTTTTGGTAGGCACTGGTATATCTCGGCTTCTACCAGTCAGAATTTAATGGGACTAGTTTTAAAACAATTGTGCAACATGTGGCGCGTGTCGCTCGTGTGGCACGTGCAAAAAAAATGATTTTTTATGGAAATTCTGGGATCTGGCCAATCTGGAGTTTTGTGGACCAATAAATTTCTCAAGCAATTCGCATGAAATTCGGTATGTAGGACTATGATACGACTATAAAACGTGTTCCTATGGAATTTCTGGGATCTGGCCAATATGGGGTCTGGAATTTTGTAGACCAAGCAATTTCTTTAACGATTCGTATGAAATTCGTTATGTAAGATCTGAATAGATTGCAAAGAGAATTGTTTTTTAAACTAACAAGCTGTGATTGACAGAGTCGAATGCCGTGCACGTTCAGGTATGATATCGTGACCGTTGGAGATATTTGTTTACCAGAGCTGTACCCTGATTTTATAGCCAAATATCTTTAAATATGAGGTAAAAAAATTTTTTTCTTTAAATTTCCTTTTCTATGTTTCTGAATTTCAGTTTCCTGTCTTTGTTTTGTACTTAGTACACAATGCGCATTCTCGCCTCCTACGCAATATCACAGAAGTCATTTTCCAATTAAGGAACAATTTTCTTTTTGTTATTTTCTCCACAAAGAAGAAGCCAGCTCGATATCATTCTATTGAACAAATTTAACGCATCACTAAGTTAACCTTTTTCGAGGTTCCCAGAGACCGTCTAAAATACATTCAATCTAATACTAGACTCAAATAGAATCACATTTATTTTGTATCAGGTCAAAAGGTAGGTACTTCAGCTATAACCAATAGTTCGGTCATTTCTTTAATTTGCACTCCTCCATTCCCATTCTATAGCACGGCCCGCATCTTCTTCCAACCTTTTTTTTTATTTTAAATTCATAGACAAAAAGGACCTCTTAATACTCATTTGAATTTACGAGGCGTATACGTAATTTGTGTTTTGTTTGATTTCTTGTCCTGCTGTCATTTGCTCACCGCTCAGATGTAATCGTGCAGAAAAATTAAGGTGTCCCTGAATGTTTCGCTTTGTACCCTTTGTTTTCCATTCCCCGACTCTGTTTTTGATTCTATTTTCTATTCATTGCAGACTGTGTCTGGACATGAAGTGTTTTGAATATTGTATCGATTAGGGTTCTGCGACATGAATGTCAATAGACGATGTTTTTTACATATAGTGTTATATTTTCTGCAAAAAGAAAAAAATAAGCTTCGTTTATATAAACAGTAGTTGTTTGGGGATATTTTCTGTTTAAAGTCAAAATAAAAATAAATAAAAAATCAGCTAGTGAGCTTTTTATTTGCAAATCTCAATAACTAGTCAGTGTTATCTTTTAAGTTCTCTGTTTACAAGGTAGTTCAAGCTTTTTTAATCTTCATCTAAATACTAAATGCTGTCGACGTCTCTGCCTTTGTCTATGCTGGTGTCACTGAATTCACCCTTTTTGACGTCTCTACCGACGAAACTAAGCTTAACGCTATTGTAAATTTCTAGTTGGTGACTCTTCGTGTTAACTTTTTATATTCGTATTTCTTATACATAATGTATTGATATAATGATGCGCTAGCCCGAGCCACGTGATCCTAAAAGATCCTAAACGACTTGATCCTTATCGTGAGCGCTGCTGACGTGAACCGGGCGAGCCTTGAAGAGAGCCTTAGTGCGTGCGCCTTCGTGCGCCTTTAGTGCGAGCCTTTGTGTGTAAAGTGTGCGGAAGCCTGAGACGATCGAGACTTCTGAGCGATTCGTTAGGAGTGAGATGATCGAGCGATGTGTTAGCCTTAGATGAGCGTAAATCCTGAGCGATTTGCTGGCGTGAGCCCAAGAAGAGCGTAAATCCTGAGCGAATTGTGGACATGAGCCTGAGGCTAGCGTAAATCCTGAGCGATGCGTTAGCCTGAGACGATCGTGAATCCTGAGTGACACCTTGACGTGAGCGCTGAGACGACAGTAAATCCTGAGCAAATTGTGGGCATAAGCCTGAGGTGAGCGTAAATCCTGAGCGATGCGTTAGCCTGAGACGATCGAGACTCATGAGCGATGCGTTAGCCTGAGACAATCGTGACTCCTAAGCGATGCGTTAGCCTGAGACGATCGAGACTGCTGAACGATGCATTAGCCTGAGACGATCGAGACTCCTGAGCGATTCGTGATCGTGAGCCTGACGATCGTGACTCCTGAGCGATGCGTGCGTGAGAGCCTGAGACGATCGTGAATCCGGAGTGACACCTTCTCGTGAGCGCTGAGATGAGCGTAATTCCTGAGTGATTTGTGGGCATAAGGCGAGGTGAGCGTAAATCCTGAGCGATGCGTAAGCCTGTCGTGAACTTGGGTGACGTGAGCTATGATCGACACCTCGAAGTGGGCCTTAAACGAGCGTGAGACGAACCATATGGTCAACGATGACAACGAGGAGAGCGAAAGAAGTCGACAGCGGTAAGCGGTGAGATGTACCAGCGTAACCACCCGAGGGGCAATCTCCCAGCGAAGTTACGTCGTACGACGATGAATACAGCGACCCGACGTCGGCAGAGAAAATCAGAGAAAAACGTTGGCAGCAGTAAGCTGAGATGTACCAGCATAACCACCCATGGGCAATGTCCCAGCGAAGTTACGTCGTACGCAAAATTCTAAATGGCGTGCTGCGCTGTGATTGTGATGCGGTGGCGTGATGTGGTTTTGGCTATTTTACTTTCATATGCGCTTATTGGTGGCTGCACTGCGTGGGTACAGGATGCACCCGAATTTGGAAAAAAAAAAGTATATGGCATGTTTTGTGTGAACAAAATTCGGCCAAAAGGATTTTGTTCCTCACACTATCTATGCCTGCAAGATACCAGTTCGCTGCCAATGGTTCGAAGAATCGCTACAAACAGAACAAGTCGGCACCGCCAAAGCCACAAGTGACCATCGACATCATACCATATCCATATCAACGAAGAAATACAGTAATTTGAGAGTTTCATCAAAAACAAATCTCTCCTGTAAGGGCTGAGATTTTACCTTTTTTTTATTTGCAAATCTCAATAACTAGTCAGTGTTATCTTTTAAGTTCTCTGTTTACAAGGTAGTTCAAGCTTTTTTAATCTTCATCTAAATACTAAATGCTGTCGACGTCTCTGCCTTTGTCTATGCTGGTGTCACTGAATTCACCCTTTTTGACGTCTCTACCGACGAAACTAAGCTTAACGCTATTGTAAATTTCTAGTTGGTGACTCTTCGAATTAACTTCTTATATTCGTATTTCTTATACATAATGTATTGATATAATGATGCGCTAGCCCGAGCCACGTGATCCTAAAAGATCCTTAACGATTTGATCCTTATCGTGAGCGCTGCTGACGTGAACCGGGCGAGCCTTGAAGGGAGCCTGAGTGCGCCTTTAGTGCGAGCCTTTGTGTGTAAAGTTTGCGGAAGCCTTAGACGGTCGTGCACCCTGAGCGATGCGTTAGCCTGAGATGATTGGGACTCCTGAGCGATGCGTTAGCCTTAGACGAGCGTAAATCCTGAGCGATTTGCTGGCGTGAGCCCAAGAAGAGCGTAAATCCTGAGCGATTTGTTGGCATGAGCCTGAGGCGAGCGTAAATCCTAAGCGATGCGTTGGCCTGAGACGATCGAGACTCATGAGCGATGCGTTAGCCTGAGACGATCATGACTCCTGAGCGATGCGTTAGCCTGAGGCAATCGAGACTCCTGAACGATGCGTTAGCCTAAGACGATCGAGACTTCTGAGCGATTTGTTAGGATTGAGATGATCGAGCGTTGCGTTATCCTTAGACGAGCGTAAATCCTGAGCGATTTGCTGGCGTGAGCCCGAGAAGAGCGTAAATCCTGAGCGAATTGTGGACATGAGCCTGAGGCTAGCGTAAATCCTGAGCGATGCGTTAGCCTGAGACGATCGTGAATCCTGAGTGACACCTTGACGTGAGCGCTGAGATGACAGTAAATCCTGAGCAAATTGTGGGCATAAGCCTGAGGTGAGCGTAAATCCTGAGCGATGCGTTAGCCTGAGACGATCGTGACTCCTAAGCGATGCGTTAGCCTGAGACGATCGTGACTCCTAAGCGATGCGTTAGCCTGAGACGATCGAGACTGCTGAACGATGCATTAGCCTGAGACGATCGAGACTCCTGAGCGATTCGTGATCGTGAGCCTGACGATCGTGACTCCTGAGCGATGCGTGCGTGAGGGCCTGAGACGATCGTTAATCCGGAGTGACACCTTGACGTGAGCGCTGAGATGAGCGTAATTCCTGAGCGATTTGTGGGCATAAGGCGAGGTGAGCGTAAATCCTGAGCGATGCGTAAGCCTGTCGTGAACTTGGGTGACGTGAGCTATGATCGACACCTCGAAGTGGGCCTTAAACGAGCGTGAGACGAACCATATGGTCAACGATGACAACGAGGAGAGCGAAAGAAGTCGACAGCGGTAAGCGGTGAGATGTACCAGCGTAACCACCCGAGGGGCAATCTCCCAGCGAAGTTACGTCGTACGACGATGAATACAGCGACCCGACGTCGGCAGAGAAAATCAGAGAAAAACGTTGGCAGCAGTAAGCTGAGATGTACCAGCATAACCACCCATGGGCAATGTCCCAGCGAAGTTACGTCGTACGCAAAATTCTAAATGGCGTGCTGCGCTGTGATTGTGATGCGGTGGCGTGATGTGGTTTTGGCTATTTTACTTTCATATGCGCTTATTGGTGGCTGCACTGCGTGGGTACAGGATGCACCCGAATTTGGAAAAAAAAAAGTATATGGCATGTTTTGTGTGAACAAAATTCGGCCAAAAGGATTTTGTTCCTCACACTATCTATGCCTACAAGATACCAGTTCGCTGCCAATGGTTCGAAGAATCGCTACAAACAGAACAAGTCGGCACCGCCAAAGCCACAAGTGAACATCGCCAATAGTAATACAGTAAGTTGAGAGTTTCATCAAAAACAAATCTCTCCTGTAAGTGCTGAGATTTTACCCTGACTGGTAAAAAAAACTTCGTTACAAACGAAAATTGACTTGGTGTAAAAGGAATAGAGTAATAGTACTATGAAGCAATTAAAAACGAAGCATTCTGCTGCTACGTCTTCTTTTACATGCAACCTTAGAAAGTTTAGTAGCTTAGTTGTATTTAAAGCATCACAAACTATATCGTTAGAAGACTTACACATGAATTTCAGTTATGATTTTCAAACTTACAGAGCAAGTTCTTTAAGGCTTAGAGGGAAGAAATATCAGATATCATAAGTTGTTTATCCTATTACGAGTATTACTAGTTACTTACTTGTTGGTCTTCATTGCATTGCACCTGCACGGATTGCTTACCAGTCTAGACGCCGGTGTGTTTGCAAACTTTTCGCAGCAAAATCCTTTCATAATATTATTGAAAATCTCTTCATTTTTGTATTATGAAGATAGTGCGATATATTTATAAACGCGAATATCACATATCCTAATGGTATCATAGAATTTAATGAAGCTTAACACTACTTATGTTTGATGGAATTTATATAGAAAGTTGAAGCCTTATGCTTTGGCCAATAATAACCAATAATAATAGGTATGATACTTTTCACGCAGAAAAAGTTAATATACATTTTAACAACGGAACTGAATATTGTTCTTCCCAAAAAAAAAAATATATATAGGGATTTTCAATAGGGACATAACAATTTTGTATTTTAATACAAATGCCCCATTAAACTTTTTTTATGATGTGTCAATGTCAAAACGTGACAAAACGTCACATAAAATTGGACATATGAAAATGGTATCCACTTACAAAATTAGGTCCGTCTGGGTAAGTCCGTTCGAAGCAGATTATGCACTGGAGTGATGGCGTAGGAGTGCATCCATTGCACGTGTAATTTTGTTGCACTGTTGCTGCAGGAACACTAAGACGGCATGCAACATTATATATTTTATTTATTTATTTATTTCTTCCGAGAAATTACTCTTAAAGATTACATTACAAACATTTAGGGAAATAACTTAAAAATAAGATTATATTTATATATGTGTTTTATTCAAAAAAAAAGATATAACGTGTTTTTTTAAGAGGTTGCCGATTTTTTTTTTGAATAAAACACATATAAAATTATGAAATGACCAAAATTTTTTTTTATTTGGTAGATAATTTTTTGGCATTTAACATTTAAACACAATTTCTGGCATATGGCTACCACGACTATTTTTCACAAATGTCATTTTTTTTTTTTTTTTTTTTTTTTTTTTTTTCATAATGATTTGCCAAACAATACTGAGTAGAAATGCCACTTTGAGCTGTCAAAACAACTGTCATAAAATAAAACGACATCTATCGGAAAAACAAACCTCCCAAAAAAACACCCTATATATACAAAATTTATATACTTAAATCTAATTGGATATTTTTACCAATTTTAACAAGTTATTTTTAAATAAATCCCTATTAATATCGACGTCTAAATCAATGCAATATTTGTTGTAAGATATGCAAGCATTTGTTATTGGCTCATGTTTACCATAGTTGGTTCTATGATGTGAAATGTCCAAAAAATCTCTATCTCTTAAGCACCGTGATGGTGCATAAAGCGGAATCAAATGCAAAAAATCAGGGCAGCGTATATGGTACATGAGAATATCCCTAATGAACATAATTTGAAAATATTTTCTTCGTGATTGTAGCGAAAGTAGATCGATAAGTAGGAGCCTTGCATTATAAGCTGGAAGCTCCGCATTCCAACTATATATATTATAGTAAAACTATTATAATATAAATAATAAGGGACCTAGGTGGCTTCCTTGTGGGACACCAGAGATCGAGTAGATTATTTTAGAATAAACTGAGCCAATTTTAACTACTTGCCTCCTGTCAGTAAAGTAGTTGGATATCCATTTTAAAAAATTTCCATGAAAGCCCATTAACTTCATTTTCTTTATTAAGTTAACATGGTGGACTCGATCAAAAGCTTTCGAGAAGTCAGTGTAAACAACGTCAACCTGGTGGTTGTTTTCAAGCTCTGATAAAGAGTAATTTGAGAATAAGGCTAGATTGGATCTAGTTGATCGGCCTCCTACAAAGCCGTGTTGAAGTTCTGATATCTTGTTAGATAAAAAGGATGCAAGCTTTCTTTTTACAATAGCTTCAAAGATTTTTGGAACTAACGGCAATTTAGATATAGGCCTATAATTCTCGATATTTTGGCGTTGGCCATTTTTATGGATTGGAGTTATAAACGAAAATTTCCAATCTTTTAAGAATTCACCGCTAGCTAAAGACAAATTAAATATGTGTAATAAGGGCTTTAAGACGTTGAGCTTACAACTTTTAATATAAAGGGAGGGAATTAAATCAGGTCCAGTTTTACTATTATTATCTAGATTAGATAGTTCATATAAGACCTCCTCCTCAGTAAGAAAAAGCTGACCAATATCTGTTATTTGGTGCCCGAGATATTCGACATTATCGGAATTGACACAGGGGTTAGCATAATTTGACTGAAAATAAGATGCGAACATATTACATACGACACTTAAATCGCTGGATACATTATTTTTGTAAGACATATTAGATGGCAAGCCAAAGTACTTTTTTTTGCTACTCAAAAAAGACCAAAAACTTTTTGGATCTTATACGTAATAGTAGTAACATATTGGGCCATGGGTTTGTAGGAAATTGAATAGGCTTTAATACCTTAACAGATACACCCTGTATATTGAAAAGACTTCAAGAGCACATTCCTGACAGCAGTATAACACCTATAGAACTATACGCCCTAAACTGGCGTTTTAAGCTTAGTATTAATAGGTTAGATTAGGTTAGTTTAAGGTGGCTGTCGGTCGAAAGGGCGACACACTTATGTAGACCAGTAATGGTCCATTGTGATACCACATGTATCGAGATAGTAGTAGTAGAAGTAGTCTCTTGCGCTTAATACGAAACTCCAAATTGTTCAACGATTACAATGACTAATGAAGCGCAAAATACTAAGGTCATTTACAGTTTACAGTTTACATTTTGAAGAGGAACTTGGCACGTGCAAAGAAGGTTGAGAATAGTCTTTCCCTCCTCCACGTCCATAAAACTTCTGCAGATGTCGTTCGGGAAAACGCCATGCCTTGCTACATGCTTGTCTATGAGACACCTGTTATAGCACCGATCACTTGGAGCGTTTTGGATCCAGCTTGGGCCAGATCTGGAATGTGGACCATCTCTTTAGAATTGTCTCCAGCAAAGGAAGGATAATATCCGCAGATTTGAAGCTATGCAGCACCAAAAGCTATTTTTCCTTATTTATCAGATCTTTGGACATGGTAACTGTGCGGAAAAGAAGAAGCATAATTGGAACTATTTTGACACAGTCTAAGGATTCTTTATTTTTTGTACTTGTAAATTTTTGAATGTGTGGGCGCCGTGGCTCAGTGAAAATGCGCATGGCTACTGAGCAGGAGGTTCGTGGTTCGAATCCCAGTAACACCAAAAGTATTTTTCACGGTGTCCCACCTCTCGCGCATGGGTGACAAACGTTTCGAGAGTAATCACTTGTCACGGAAAGCTTCTCAATTCGCCGTTCAGATCCGGACGTAAGTTGTAGGTCCCTTCCATTTGTGTCCAAAAAGTAAAGCCAGTAAAAGCCTACTATAGTCTCTCAAGACTCTTCAATGCAGGAACTTAACCATGACATCTAAGCTGCTGTTATTTAGAACAATGGTCATATCAGAACTTACATATGGATCCGAGACTTGGGTGCTTAGCAAAAAGCATTCTTACCTCTTAGCCGCGTTCGAGAGAAAAGTCTTACGGTAATTGTTGGCCCCGTATGTTAGAAAGGATGATTCCGGACGACTATAATGATGAGATCTACGAGCTTTACTGCGATGTCGACATCTTGAAGAGAATAAAGCTTGGTAGGCTCCGGCGGGCAGGACACCTAGCTCTAATGAGCGAAGATGATCCTGCTCGGAAAGTCCTTTTGCGGTAGAATTTATGGAACACGATAGCCTGGTCGGCCAAGCCTACGCTGGAAGGATGGCGTAGACCAGGACGCCCAGAGTTTAGGGATGGATAACATCGGCTCAAGATCGGGACAGGTGGAGAGAATTTTTGTGGGAATCAAGGACCGGATATGATGATGATGAAAGGTGGAACCGAACATAATATTATCAACCGAATCGGTAAAGCAAAGTCTACGTTAACTAGCGTAAACACCAAGCTACGACTGTTGCATGTCAAAATCGTGTTGTTCTATGGGTGCACCACTTGAAAGGTGACCGCTGCTATCATAAAAAAATACAAACGTTAGTTAAGAGATGCCTATGAAACATCTTAGGAGTTTTCTGGCCTAATCGTATCTCTAATGAACTTCTTTATCAGAGCACTGTTCATGAACCAATAGGCACAACAATCCAACGACGGAAGGGGCAGTGGATTGGTCATACACTTCGAAAAGGCTACAGTTCCATAGTAAACTACGCGATTAATAGAATCCGTTATCGCAAGATGGTAGAAGAACGGTTTGACCGAGGAAAACGACGCAGAACAGTCGAGAAGGACATGCATTGGGGAAAAGACACGAAAATTGGGGAAAAGTTAAAAAGAGCTGAAGCTCATTGACAGTACACGAAATCGAGTAGGCACTAGGTACCTAGAACCCACAAGGGAAATCAGGTCCTAAGCAAGTAAAGTAAAGTGAGTACGAAATGATACCGCAAGATCGTCATGTGTTTTAGTGTAAGATTGATGCATTTTTGAGCATTAATGGGACCAGAATACATTCCATTCTGCGTTAAGAATTCGCCGTCAAAAGGATTGGTTCGACAATCACTCAAAAAACGACGCATGTCTATTGTTCGAAAGAAATGTTCCAAAAATATGATCGCAGTGCTTCAAAACATATCTATAACATCGTGACTTGTGACGAATCATAGATCCAAGATGAGCCCGAAACCACAGAGCAGTCGTGACTCCAATATGAGCCAAAACTTGGCGCGGTTCTTTTTGCCTTTCGTTCGGTGGTGGAATCTTGCGATCAACTTTTAACCCACTTCCCAAAGTCAGATTTTATTGAAACTTTGCACACATGTGTATTTCCGGTGACAATACTTTCTATTAAAATTTGGTAATGATCGGAACCTGTGGTCGGGGAGCACCCATACAATTTTTTTTTTAAATAAATCATATAGGGGCCATATAGGGGCTGTATATGTGACTGTACCCTACAGCGGTGCATTACGATTTGGGGTTGTTTTAATTTTTAACCAGAGAGCATTTGTTTTTATTTTTCAGCATTTATAGTGGAATTCAGTATACTTTTGGTTATTAGAGAATTGTAATTTCTATGAGTTGTTTTTATGTTCTGTAAAATGCTAATTCGATTGTTCTGCAAAAAGAAAACGCTGTCTTCGTCAACAAACATCTCATTTGAATAAAAATCCATTGATAATGAACAACAGTAATTAAAAAAAATACACACACACAAGCACACAGCACGGTCATTAGATTATCAAAGTTATTCTCTAGTCGTACCTAGTTGTTATCATAACTTTTAAACACACAGGATAATCGTTATAGAAAAGAATATTGCTTCCTTAAATACAATTTACTTTTGTACTCACATTGTGTTTTTGTTTTCGTTTCATTTCAGGTGAGTTAACTTTTAATTTCTTCAAGAATGGCTGGCGCGCAGAAAATAAACTGCATAACTGCAACGACACCGTAAAAAGATAGCGCCTTGGCCTCCTTTAACATCAAGTAAGTACATTGTGATCCTTAGTCCAGACAAATCCTACACAAAACACTAAGACAGTGTAAACGTCGGAGAGCTATCTACCTACCTTCCCATGGCGACCGGCGTCCGACTACGTGGCTGTGGATGCAGATAGCTGTTGCCGGTCGCCTCTCAACGACGCTTTAATTTAAAAACTTTACTTCCTCTTAAATTTCCGCGTGGAAATGAACTTCCCGTTCATAGTTTCTCTATCTTTTATCTTTCTTCCTCCATTTTACCATCTCGCAATGCGCCGCGCCCTTGGACGCAAGTAAACTATTTTCAAAAGTAGAATCGCATTCGCAGACTTTGGTTTCTTGGATTGCTCCTTGCACGTGGTTGCGTTTTGTGAGGAAAGTCCTTTAGTGTTCTCCTGTTGCCTGATGATAATAATGAACGAATGCGATGTACAGCGCTAGATATACAAGCGAATAACAACCGCGATATTTTTCTGCCTAAGTGCCGAGAAGGGGTTTTTGTCGAACAGGACTTCATAGCGGAGTGTTTATATTTTGCTTTCATCTTAAGGGTTTCCTTTTTAGTGTTAGCTGTGGTGATTTTGCTATCCATCTGTTGTTGAAAGCTTCCGAATGAATGAAGCCTTACAAATGAACTTAACCAAGACAGAAGTACAGCGTCCTTCGCGTCGCTTCTTATTAATAAAGGGTATGATGGGGTTTCCATTGGTTTAAAATTAACGTTTTTTTCTTCATATTTTTTCAATGTTTTAGCTGAAGCTATTATAAGCGCTTAATAGATTACTAGTTGTTAACACCAGCGCTACCCGGGACCCGCCGACCCCCACCCCCAAGACACTGTTTAGACCCACCAAAAGCTAAAATAACAGGCGTTGTTCGGCTGCACCGCACACCCTACTGACCCAATCAATCCGACCGTTTTCCACTAAAACCACCTCACACCATTAAGACCAACCGCCACCTACCCGCCCCTAACCAAAAATTGTAGAATCATGAGTTATGGTCGCGAGTTCATACATAAACCACATGCAAAACGGAATTTTTTCAGGTTTCTATTATCATCTCCGGACTATTACGAACATTTTAAAGGAAAAATGGGCTAAATTGGTCCAGCCGTTTAACCGTGAAAAAGTAATAGACAGACAGAGTTATTTTCACGTTTATAATAAAGGGTGTTTTTTTAGGAGGTTTGTTTTTCCAATAGATGTCGTTTTATTTTATGACAGTTGTTTTGACAGCTCAAAGTGGCATTTCTACTCAGTATTGTTTGGCAAATCATTATGAATAGGTAAACTCCAGAACAACGTTTTCAAATCGTGGAAATTTATTTTCAAAATCAGTGTTCAATTAAAAATGTTTATAGAGCACTTCGTGAATTTTATGGTGCACATAATCGTCCGTCAGAGACCACCATAAAGAACGTAATTACCAAATTTCGGTCTACATTCACTCTTTTGGATGCCAAGCCACCGACAAGAATGAGAAGAGTTCGTACAGAAGAAAATATTGCTGTCGTTGAGGCCAGTGTCGAAGAAAACGACAATTTATCGATTCGTCGTCGTGCTCAGCAAATTGGACTTTGTCCATCGACTTTATGGAAAATTTTACGTAAAGATTTGGGTTTGGTGCCATACAAAATTCAATTGGTGCAAGAATTAAAGCCACACGACCATCGTTTGCGCCGTGAATTCAGTGATTGGTCGTTAAATCAATTGAACGAAGATCCATTTTTTTACCGTAAAATTCTCTTCAGTGATGAGGCGCATTTTTTGTTAAATGGATACGTCAACAAACAAAATTGTCGCATTTGGAGCAAAGATAATCCACACGCCGTTCAAGAATTACCAATGCATCCTGATAAATGTACTGTTTGGTGCGGTCTATGGGCTGGTGGGATCATCGGTCCATATTTCTTTAAAAATGAGGAAGGACGACGCGTTACCGTGAATGGAAATCGATACAGAACCATGTTAAATGAGTTTTTGTTGTCAAATCTTGAAGATATGGATATGGATGAAATGTGGTTTCAACAAGATGGTGCCACTTGCCATACAGCACGTGAAACAATCGACTTATTGAAAGAAACTTTCAACGACAACATTATTTCGAGAAATGGTCCGGTGAATTGGCCTCCGCGTTCGTGCGATTTGACGCCACTCGATTACTTTTTGTGGGGATACGTGAAGTCATTGGTTTATGTGGATAAACCTCAATCGATTGACGCTTTGGAAACCAATATTCAACGTGTCATTGCTGACATACGCCCTCAAATGCTTGAAAAAGTGCTGGAAAATTGGACCTCCAGAATGACATTTGTGAAAAATAGTCGTGGTAGCCATATGCCAGAAATTGTGTTTAAATGTTAAATGCCAAAAAATTATCTACCAAATAAAAAAAAATTTTGGTCATTTCATAATTTTATATGTGTTTTATTCAAAAAAAAAATCGGCAACCTCTTAAAAAAACACCCGTTATTAGTAAGGAGTAAGGATAAAGATTGTTTGACAGTTTAGTGAAACTTTAGAATTTTTCCATCTTTTATTATTCCTTACCTTTTCTTAAGTCCTATATCCCCTTGTGGGTCATAGGGCCTTTACTGCGCCTACGCGCCATCGCGTGCGGTTGCTGGCAATGAGCTTCAGCTCTCTCCAACTCTTCCCCAATTGCAGTGACTCCTCCTCAACTGTTCTGCGCCAAGTATTTCTCGGACGACCCATTCTTCTACCATCCTGAGATAACGGATTCCATTGCATTGCGTATATAGTTTGCTATGGAACTGTCGCCTTTTCGGAGTGTATGACCAATTCACTGCCACTTCCGTCGTTGGATGGTTGAGCCTATTGGTTCCTGACCCGTTCTCTGGTAAAGATGTTCGTTAAAGATACGGTTAGGCCAGAAAACCCAGAAAAGATGTTCCGTAGGCACCTATTTACGAACGTTTGTAATCTTTTTGTGATAGTAGCGGTCACCTTCCAAGTGCTGCACCCATACAACAGCACAGATTCAACATTTGAACGGAACAGTCGCAGCTTGGTGTTTAAGCTGATCGCATTGCTTCGCCATATCATGGACATCATTCCAAACACTGATTTCGCTTTGCCGATTCGGTTGGCAATGTCCTGTTGGGTTCCACCTTCGGTCGGGACAATACCTTCAAGATATTGGAAACTCTCTCTACCGGCTGTCCAGCAATGTTAACTTGAGTTACTGAGTTAGTTCCGAGGTTGATGATTTTGGTTTTGGCCGTGTTAATCTTCAAACCCGCAACATTTGCGTCCATTTCCACATTTGTTGTCATTTGGTGCATCTCCATAATCCTGTGTAAGAGTAAGCAATCATCGTCAGCGAGTTGAGATGAAAGAGTCCAATGAATTCCTCCGTTTCCAGTATATAAAGGTGCGCGAAGCACATCGCTAATCACCAACAAAAAAGTATCGGCGATAGAATGCAACCTTGTCGTACCCCACCCCAGGATCTCGAATTCCTCCGACAGCTATCCTCTATGCAGCACATGACATTTAGAGCCATCATAGGTTGCTTTAATAATAGCTATTAGTTTATCGGGTACACCTCTCCTGCGCAAGGAGAGCCAGATAAACTGTCTGTTGGCACTGTTGTCAAATGGCTTCTCAAAATCGATGAACAGCAGGTGTGGAATTCAACGCACTGTTTAATAATGATCCGCACGGTGTTGATGTGATGTACATAGGAGGATCCAGTGCGGAAACCTGCTTGTTCGGCATCGTGTGTATCTTCCAGATGTTCCTTCATTCGCTCAAGTACTTCTTTCGCTATTACCTTTGCAACTGCAGGAAGAACGCAAATGCCTCTCCAGTTTTCGCACTCCATAAGACTACCTTTTTTATGGAGCTTGACAATAATTCCCTTCTTCCACTCGTCGGGGAAACTTTCTGCCTCCCAACCTCTCTCTACAAGAGGATATAAAAGCTCTGCTGATGTCGTTGTAGCGGCACGCTCTGCGGGTATACCATCTAGTTCTACTAGTTGTTCTTAAGTGTGCTGATCGCGGTAGCGTTCTCATCTTTACTGCGAGTTGAGGTGCGAATTCGGGAAATTGTTACTTCCGGCAGCTCCGTTTGATTTTGGTGCATATCGTTTGCGAAGACACGGTTAAGGACTGTAGAAAAATACTCCTTCCATCGCTTGAGCTGATCCTCATCTGAAACTAGTATGGCACCATCTAGGCCTTTCAGAGAATGTTGGCTAGAACGGTGACCACCTGTCAGCTCTTTAATGATTCTATAAACGGTTCAGCTATCACACCTGCTCGCCGCTTCCTCTGCTTCTGAGGCCAGGTTGTTAATATAATTACGCTTGTCACCTCTTACACTACGCTGCACTTCTCTCATTTTGCTTCGATACAGGGACTATTAGACGTGGACGGCCAAGAATCACATGGATAGCTCTAATCGGGATCTTCGTTACAGGTATGAGCTCTTAATTAGTTATTCTTGTGTGGAAAAATTGCTCCAAAGAAGAATTAAGAAAAGCAAAAAAACACAAGTCGCTTCAAAAATTCCCGAGTCGCTCACCTATCCTTTTGAAGCATCTCTTACACACCTGCATAAAGTCATTTCTTTCTGGTATGCATAGATGGGGAGTGTGAGAAAAAATCTGCCGTTTCCTGAAAGTTCACTTTTTCATGAACTTTTTTCGATTGAAATTTTCTCCTTGCCATTCAACCCTGGCGAAATTGACCACGTTTCTTTTTTATTTCCACCTGGTGAAAGTTTTTCGATGATTTTTCTCGTTTTGAAGGTGATTTCGATTTGATTTTTAAGAAAAAGGAAAAAAAAAACTGGCAACTGGCGGTAAAAAACAAAGCAAGACTCCTCATCTAGTCGCACCAGACCAGACCAGCAGTCGAATACGGTGCAAGTTACTAGTTCAGATATATATACGAATAGTTAATGCAGCGAAATTAGTCTGGACTTTTCGCACACTGCAGATGCACGGGTAGTTGATGTAATGGCGATTATTTTACTTTTTTTTCCTTGTTAGGCATTTCTATCAGTTGCCACTGCAGCCTGAATGGATAAAAGTTAATAGAGACTACTTGGTGTAATTTGTGGTAAATTTCAATTACCGTTGAAAAGTTGTCTGGTGTGGATTTGGATTTGGTTGGATATTTGCAGCTTATTTCCTAAAATAAAAAGAAAAAACCAATTGCTTCGTGTTTTAAATGTCAGCATGAGGCGCTCTGGTATCCTTAGTTCCGTCTGCACTTTATCCATTAACTATATGGTGGACTATGTTGGAAATTGGGGTTTTTAGTGTATTTTCTATGAACTTTTTTCTGATTTTATGTAAGTCTGTATTAAGTCTGTAAGTACATACCCACAGGAAAGAAAAATGTAATTCCATCAAAATCTTTTGACCAAAAAAGTTACTTTAATTGATTTACTCAATTATTAGATGAAACCTTGAGTTACACGATATTGGGGGAACTCGCTCGGAGAGAACTTATTTCTTATGAGAGAATACTTAATTTGATGTACATCGCCGGTGAGTTGGAGCGTGAGCCATGAAGCATACTCAATACAAACTAAATAGTGGTCCATTCTTTCGAAAGTAAACCACAACCCCCGCGTTGCATCCCCAGAACGACCTGGGTCCTCAACCACAATTGTCCTCAGACTGGTCGAGCCGGCCTTCTTGTCTGTGGGCACGGACAATTCCCGCGGTACCAATTCGATGGGGGTCTGACATCAATGGCGTCGGAAATTTCAGGTATGAGTGCCTGGGCATTTGACAAGGCAAAACCCTAGCAGCACATCCGTCCGTGACCTAGGCCATCTCACTTGCCATCAGGATAGCAAGCTATCCCGAGTTTCCAAACGCGACCTTGGTGAGATCAGGCATCAAGAATCACCCATTCGTTCAGGTATGAGTACCTTGGCATTTGACAAGGCAAAACCCTGGCAGCACATCCTTCCGGAACTTCGAACCCTATCATTTGCCACTAGGACAGCAAGCCATCCTAGGCCCAACTCACATATGTTAGACTGGACCACTTAAATACAAAGAGTTTGCCCGACTTGTTAGCATCTCTACGTACTAGTGGCCCTTTCTTTTATTATCTATCGTGGAAGAGTCCTGCATCAAAATCTAAAAGTATAAAGAAAGATGCTGCTGGACCCCAACACGAAATGGAACTTTAGAGGACTCTTACCCCAGGCGTTCCGTACCGCGGTGTTTTCTATACCCCCGACCGCCGGGGATATTTTGCCTTCTTATTGTCTTCTCTGATAGCATTGGTGATTGTGAGGAATCCAAAAACACAATCACCCGGTGATGTGGATCTCGTAAATCCACAAACACCAGCCATCTTAAGCCTGACTAAGCCCCCTTCATGATCGTTAAATCATCCGGAGCACATAAGTCATGGTTTTTTTTATTGAGGTTCTGTTCCTCTACCCTTCCTCCTTTTTCAACACGGGCTTAGGACCGGCTTCGGCGGAGTTAATTTGATGTACATAAAAAGCTGGCCAAACTTTCTTCAACACCTTACCATTGTGCACTCCTCATTATAGGGCTTAGGAATTTTGCCGATATATTTGACGCTGCTTGTTGTTTTTTGTTTTTCTTGAATGCATTGGTTACGCTTTGGATCTTGTTGATATGGATTCGGGTATTGGTTCCTTCTAATAGTTCATTCGAATACGGATCAACTAAACTATCGTCAAGTCGGGTTTTCCACATCCCTAGCTGGTCTCGATCCATCTCAGTATCCTCCTTAAGCACTTGTTGACGAAAACTTGGAGGCGCGTCGTAATTCACTGTGTGACTTTCCACGTTTCGCAGCCATACAAGAGACAATGTTTGATCTGAAGATCATTAGCTTTAGATTCCGGGAGATTTGCTAGGAGTTCCAGATATTATTTAGCATACTATAGGAGTGTTGCGCTTTGTTTACACGAGCGCACACATCCGAGTTAGCACCACCATTTTTTGACATCCAGCTGCCAAAATCACAAAACTTATCGACTTCCTCTATCTGATGTCCGTCAATCGAGAGAGCACATGTTCCACTAGCGTTAACGCGAAGTAGTTTTGTTTTTAAGACGTTAATTTTTAAACCCACTTTGTTAGCATGGAGTTCTAGTGAGTTTAATTTTCGCTCCATGTCACCTAGCGATTGTGATAGGAGACAGATATCATCGGCATAGTCCAGATCTTCTAGGCGGTGAAAAACATTCCATGGCAAACCCAATGGAGTACGGGTTACTATTTTCATCACCCAGTCGATAGCAATTGTGAAAAGCAATGGTGAGAGGGTGCAGCCTTGCTTGACTCCCAGATCCCTATACTTCCGCGCTAATGCGCTTCGCTGGGCACCCGACGCCGCGGTTAACTCTGCTTTGATGGTTGGCGTTAACGAATGGTGTTCCATGTGCTATCTGATATCCATTATTTTCTAGTTTTGTCGGGATAACCTAAAATGGTTGATGCTGTTTCCGTCCAGGTCCAGGTCCAGGTAGCTTTGTGTATGCTTTTGTGGAGAAAAATTGTGCCTCCAATGATTAGGTTGCAATTAGAACATAGATCAGAAATTCTTTCACCGTTGTTATTCACAGAACCAAGGCCGTGTTTTCCCATGGCATGTTCCCAATCACTGTCGTCGCTGCCTACCTTTGCGCTAAGGTCACCAATTAAAATAACGATGTCACTCTTCCTTAGTTGATCTAATGAATTATTTAGACGCAAGTAAAACGTTGCTTTTCCTTCAGAGGTGGCTTGTTCCGTTGGTGCGTAAACTTGAACAAACACGACCTGTCGAACAGCAGATTTAAATCTTGCAATAATAATTCTATCGGATATCGAATATTCTACTCGGTTGTTTTGTCCCCATTTTATTATGGATTCCGTGTCATAATTTAACGCCCTTAACATTCCATGAACATTCAAAAAAACCAGAAGGTCAATTTGTCTTAGTGCAGGCCTTATGCTCAACGAAATTACCTCTAATAACATGAAGACTGACTTTGCAGATGCACAAAGAACATTCGCTTTTGTCTTTGCGCTCTCCTATGATGCTATGATGCACATCACATGTTTGCGTGTGGTTTCCTTGGAATTGCTGTACAATGGCAAACTGTTGATAGTTCTTAGCTGACTGTAGTATTGTCCTTTTCTTCTTCTTCGGTAGAGTCTCTTATTTTCATATTTGGGTTGGAACTACATGTTCCAACAAGATGGTGCCACATGCCAAACTGCTGGTCAAACAATTGAAGTTCGGTAATCGTGTAATCTCGAGAAATGATCCGGTCGAATGGTCAGCTCGCTCATGCGATTTAACGCCTTTGGATTGCCTTTGTTTTATGGGTGTAACGGAGTTCTTACAGCCGGGATACACTTAGGGTGACCAGGGTTCAGAAATAAAAGGAATCGTTACAATGAAATGTCTAGTTCGGTGACTCTTCGTCTTAAGTTCGTTATTTGTTTTATTTCTTTAAATGTGTTACACGTTATGTTGTGACGATGCGTGAGCCTGAGCAACGTGAGAGCCTTGAACGACCGTGAGCCTGACTGAAGTGCGAGTCTTGCACGATACGTGGTCCTGAACAATGTGCTAGCCTGAGCGACGTGAACCTAAACCATGTGTGAGCTTTGCACAATGCGTGATAGCGATCGATGAGCGAGCCCTGCACGAATTACGTGAATTACGTGGGCCCAGACGATACCTGAGCCTTGAACGAACATGAGCCTTGCACGAGCGTGTACCCTGAGCGATGCGTGAGCGTTAGTCTGAGACGAGCGTGAATCCGAGTGATGCGTGAAACTGAGACGAGCATGCAACCTGGGCGATGCGTGAGCGTGAGCCTAAAATGAGCGTGCACCCTGAGGGATGCGTGAGGGTGAATGACGTGAGCCTAAATTGTGCGCGAGTCTGGACGATGCGCTAAAGAAAAGAAAAGAGAGAGTGTAAGCAGAACACTACTGCTACGGTAACCGGCCTGAGATTCTGCTGCAGGTACACGATTTGCAAACTGGGAAACAGCTGCTGTGGGTAAACTTCGTGGCCTGAGATTCTGCTGTAGTTACATGATTATAAAGCTCGGCGGAGAAGAACGAATGCTATCGCTTTCTTTTAACTTAGCTACTCTGATCCGATCGGCACGGGTTCACTCATGAGACTAAGAGGGCGGATGACTTGTTGTTTGCTCTTTTGTAGTATTTACTGGTGTTGCGAAAAATGTACGCAAATTGCCATGTGCTCCGTTGTGATTGGCTGATGCCGTGGCGTGACTTTCGTTTTGCTGCTGTTGTCTGCACTGGATTGGTACAGGGTGCACCCGAATTTAGGGAAAAACTATGTTGCTTGTTTTGTGTGAACACAATTCGGCCACAAGAATTTTGTTTGTCACATGGGGTAACGTTAAGTCGTTGACTTTTGCCAACAAGCCAACGTTAATGGAGCTCAGGAACAATATCGAACGCGAAATTGCCAACTTTCCGGCCGATATGTGTGAAAGAGTGGTGGAAAGTTGGCTCCAAAGAATCGAACGCTGCTTAAGTGCCCACAGTTGTTATATGAACGCGATCGAGTTCCATACTTAAATATAACATGTGTACTAAGCCTGGAATATATTTCAGCTAGTTACCTCAATTATTCTGTGTTTTATTTAAATACAAAATTGTTATGTCTTTATTGAAAAAACCTTTATATGCTAATAACAGCAATGTTAGAATTCAATTATAATCTAATCTCACTGTAGTTGTACTAATTTTCATCCTTTGCAATTTTATCAAAACTTTAAGTACGAACGTTAAATAATTTAAATAGTGGCCGGTAACTGACAAAACAAAAAATTGAATTCACCTGCATTCTCCTGCTTCTCATTGCTCCTCTATTGCTAGTGCGATGCCTTCAAAATACTCCTCCACTACTGGATATTCAATAAAATGTGCAGATTGTGCAGTTGCCAACACCGAAGGCCCGCCGCCATGCCCTGAGGTTTCACAGGACAATAGGAATCAGCGAAGCGTGGACTATGCAAAACTAGCACAATGGCCTCAACCACATAGATATACACACACACACACTCACTCACACCTTAATACCACACCCAAAATTTGCGGGTGAACCGCCAGAATTAACCATGAAATTCATTTCGTGCAATTAATACTCGCACAGCAATTACGAGGCAATCCTGCTTCGCATAGGTAGGTTTTAGCTCACTAGCATTTGAATTAGGAACAAATACCCGCGCATTGGTTGGTTTTTTTTCCATGTTGTGCACTCGTGCCTTTGTCCAGCATTATATTGATTCCAAATTGGCCAAAATTAACTTGAACGGCAATGCATTCGAGTGAAAAACTTTATTATAAAATATAAAATAAATTTCGGTCTATTTGTTGAGCGGGTGTAAGGGTGGAACTTTACTCGAACTAAGCAGTGAAATTATGATTAACTGCAAGGGTATGGTGCATTGTTTTTTGCTGATCATCATAACCGTCTATTGACATTGTTGACTATAAATGTAATTCGGATTTAAATGTGGAATAATGCATGCTGCACAAGTAATGTGCAACTAGAATACTGCACACGTAGTAATGGTAATGCACAATAATAAATTTTAATTACATGTTGTTCCCGTGTCCGTAGTAGTGCACACATTTGGCGTGCTTACCGATGAGGACATTATTTGTTGTACATATGCCGCCCTATCCGGCCATCCTCTACCTGCCCTCCTACCATGAACCGAAATGGCAATTATTAGAATTTCAAGCTCCATTCTGTAGCCGTCGATGGGATATGCTGTTATCCTTTAATTAATATTAAGCTTTTGCGCGACACTAATAAACGATGAGCATTAAATTTTCGACGAATTCAACATTGAATTGGATATGTGGACATCCTTGCATTCTGGCATTTGCATGTGCTCTCTTTATGTATTCCATGCGATGTGCAGATTATTTCAAATTAATTGTGAATTTTCAGTTAACTCTGTGCTTGTGTGTGTATTGGTGTATAGTGTATCTGTGTGTGTGGGAGTGAAATAAGCGCTTATTAAAACACTTTAACCAATGTGCACCAAATGTTTGCGGTGTTTTTGTTTCCGCTGTGCTTGGCTAATTTTACAAATGTCTTTTCAATGTCGGGACTTATGTTAGATCGCTCGTTGTCTGTGGTTTTTGCTGGTTTCCTGGTATCTAAGGGAGGTACAGGGGCAATTGTGTCATTAGTTAAAAGATTGTAGCATGACGATTTATAAGGCTTATGGATTGTTGAGGTTGCAGGATTTTTTAAGCCAATTACTCGTTTTAGTTAAAGGATTTTTCAACAGGGACAAAATTTGTATTTTAATAAAACTTTTTTATGATCTGTCAATGTCAAAACGGCAATCAAGGTTTATATTTTTATCACTGTAAAGTTCACGAACGAGCAACGTTTGAAAATTATAAAAATTACTACCGAAGTTCTGAGTCGTTGGTCGTAACTT
The DNA here is from genome assembly GCA_947095585.1 of Nephrocerus scutellatus. NCBI lineage: Eukaryota > Metazoa > Arthropoda > Insecta > Diptera > Pipunculidae > Nephrocerus > Nephrocerus scutellatus. The sequence goes on from OX352763.1 coordinate 114,852,867, forward strand.
TAAGAGCCCTTTCGGTCTAATAATCGGCCCACCAGACAGGCTGTGTGTGTGCTATAGTGGATACATTCGAGTCAACATATTCACTAGTGAATGTTCCTGTGCCAGTGAGACAACGCACCGGTTGAAGTATCGGCGCCTTTACTGCTTCAGTTTAAATTGAGCCAAATCAATCGATTCCTTGCCGTTCACAGGAATATGGAATCTTTCAGTCGACATTGTGGAGAATTTTGCATAAAAGTTTTGGCCTACACACTTACTAGATTAAAATGAACTTAGGAAACGAAGCCTCTGTACCATTTGAACCGCGGAAACTTCTCCGATTGGACAAGTTAATGTTATGTTCTTATTGGAAAACCCATTACATGGTACATGAATCTGATAGTTACTTACAAAATATGCAATTATTTCACCAATTACTGGGTGTCTCAAAATTAATCACCTCACATATTTTTGCCAGACTCCAGTGTCGGAAAACCATCAGCTTTGTTTGTTTACGCGCCAGACAACAAAATAAATAAAAAACTGTGACCGTACCAGAAGACCCAAAAAGACCCTTAAAAAACCGTCAGAAGACCTTCTAAATACCCGCCAAAAGACCCACAAAATACCCTTAAAAAACTCCTCCAAAGACTTTCAAAAGGCCCCAAAAAGACTCTCAAATGAATTATAAAAAACCCCCCAAAAATCATTAAAGACCCCCAAAAGATTCTCAAAAGACCTTCAAATGACCCTCAAAAACCTTCAAAAGAACCTTAAAAATACTTACCAAAAGCCCCCAAAAGAATCCAAAAAGACCCTCAAAAAACCAAAAATCAAAGGTCCCACAAAAAAAAAACCTTCAAAATTTCTTCCAAAGACTTCCAAAAAGCCCTCATCAAAATAAATAATAATAATAATATTCGGCGCGACAGACCATTGCGGTCCAAGGCCTAGCTTCTCTCGACCATTTGTGTTGCGCATTTAATTTTTTGGGCACAAATGATAGGGACCTACAATTTAAGGCCGGATCCGAATGCCGAATTGAGAAGCTTTTTTCGTGACAAGTTTTTAATCTCTGAACATTTGTGCAATATGCAAATTTTCCATAAGACTCCTCAAAAGACGCCCAAAAGGCCCACAAAAGACTCTCAAAATAATTATAAAAAAAAACCCCAAAAAATCATTCAAGACCCCCAAAAGATTCTCAAAAGACCTTCGAAGGACCCTTCAACAAACCTTCAAAAGATCCTAAAAAGTATTTCCAAAAGCCCCCAAAAGAATCCAAAAAGACCCTCAAAAGAACCTTAAAAGATCCCAAAAATACCTCCAAAAGACCCAAAGGACCCCCAAAAAAAAAAAGACCCTCAAAGGTCCAGCAAAAAAGCCTTCAAAAGATCTTCAAAAGACTTCTAAAAAGCCCTCAAAAGACCCCTCCTCTAAAAAAAAAAAATAAATAATATTCGGCGCGACAGACCATTGTGGTCCAAGGCCTAGCTTCTTTCGACCATTTGTGTTGCGCATGTAATTTTTTGGGCACAAATGGAAGGGACCTACAATCCTAACACTCTGTAGTGCGGAAGATATTTTCATATCGCGAAGCACCGTTCACTCCGAAAATCTACATAATTGGAAAGTTTTTCAAAAATCCGGGTCATATTTGATTTAATTTAATTAATTAATTTGATTTAATTAAGTTTTTCCCGTTGTTTTTTAATTCGCTTTGTCTAGACGGGGGTGGAAGTTATTATTCTTATAATTGTTTCATTATATAATCATTCATCTTTGCTAAACAGAATAATTAATTGCAAAACAACAACATCAAGAGAATGAAATTAAATATTTTCGTTATTAATTGATTTCCACTCAGAAATGTTCAGCCTGGAAAATCAATTAAAACTGCAAGCAATACCTACAAGTGCTATGCAATTAAAGTTCGATCTTGTGTGGGACTGGCTTTGAGACTGATGCGCTCACCACAACTATTTTTTTTTTGAACAATAATGCACAGAGTTCGTGGTAGAAATTCGCTCAAAATTATGAAATTTTTGAAAAGATGCGGGGAACCAATAAAAAGCAAGGTACTAAGAATTCATGTCTGAGGCATCTCTTTTCTCTTTGGGAAACTATTTGTTTATTAAACCTAATAGACTGTCGTCTAAGCTAATTTTTAGTAAATGTAAACGAGGAACCGACAGAGCAATGGAATGCAGATATCCCTGGGTAATCTCTATTCCTACCTAAATCACTAAAATGTCAAGAGGAATACAATCTTGCACGGTGTCACTTCCCTGGCAATGGCACTTTATTACTGTCGGTGTCGTGTTCTACGAGGAATGACGCAACGCGGATTGCCAGCTGACCGGTGGTCATGTTTCACGTGTGCTTTATATTTCGCCGTCAAAATCGAATTTGCCCGTTCAAAATGAATCTCGATTCCTTGCTTGCCGGATACGGATCCGATGAATTTATTATGTATTCCATTTCGCGGCGGCAACAATGATGATGAAGGTTCTGCCAGCTAACATTAGCCATCATCCACCGCATTCACTGTGTGCATTTTTGATGCACAAAAGCGCCCAGTGCGCAGATGATGACGGCAGGCAGATGTGGTAGTAGGATAAGAACCGGATGTGCGCTTAAAAGTGATTCTGACACTCACTCACTAATTCAATGACATGGGCATTATCTACAGAAATATATGTATTGCCGGGGCAGTCTATTTCAATGGCCATCATTGCTTGACCGAACATCGTATGTGGCTCATATTCAAAAGTGATTTACAATATTTGGAGGACGTGAATGTTCCGATGGAAGTACGATGGGTATGTAGATATAGGTTGAGTAGTAGTCATGCGACTGACGTGAAGTGAAGTTTTTGATGTCCATGCGAACAGGAGATGTTTCTGGTTTCTGCTGTCCCAAGTGAAGTGAAAGACGATGGTTGGGTATGTGTTTGTTTTTGACCGTGCACTACTAGTGTTAACATAAATTGTTTAGATTAAGTGTAGCACCTTGATGTCTAGTGGGGAAGGATTTAAATTTACGAGTTTATCTCGCAAGTACGTACCATCTATTTATCTATCTTTAAATTGAGTGGATTATTGGACAAAATCGATAGAAGAGATGTCAAGAAGCAGACTCTCCTGCAATAAGGATTCAAATTGAATTGTCGGTAAACTAATGAGAATCGGTCTGGATGGACGCCAGGAAACGAAGCTTAGATGTAATTAAGAACCATATATGCGGTGCGGCTACAATCTGATGCGATGCAAATTTATCCGCCTTCGGTGGCCGATGGTGCAATATTTGCAACAAATCGATCGATTGCTGGCCGTCCTTTCCAATTAACGTAATTACCGGTGAATTTTTGGTCAATTCAATGTTCTGGTAGCGTGTAGTGCAGATAATTTGTTCGCAGCCTAAAATGTAGATGACAAATATCAACACCAAAATTGATTGGAAACTATGGTCATCAGCTTAACTGGTAAATGGTTTGTTAAAACTGCAGAGAACATCAGCCTTTAAAGTACCAATGGAAGTTGAATCAATAAAATCAAATTGGATAAAATGTCATTGGCATGAAGCAGCAAAATGTCTTGGTGAACCATCAAAGCCATTGTTTATCCTACAAGTGATTTTAATTAATTTAAGGAAATGCAATTTGTAATGGAATTTGTAATATGTAGAGACATCTTAAGGAAGCAATATGCAAATTTTCAACACATAAACCGGATGTTGCTGTCTTTGGAAAACATTCGAGCTTATTATCGAATGAACACCGTAATTGGTGCTTCCATAATCCTTTACAGAATAATGCATTCCAATTAACCTGCATCTATCTAAGCAAGCTATAGGTTAATCAATACCTACATCCAACTAATTTCCAAACACGTATTTGAAGATACTGTAAAATGATCTTAAACCTCGAACAATGATATTATTGGATTGCAATCAAAGTTATTGATGATGAGCTCACTTCCTGTTTAATTAAAGAGTCAACAATAAAAAATCTGTAGGTTCTTTGGGTAAAACCAATCAAACAAAACCCATTTCGACAGAGTTGTCGACGAAAACCAGAGAACGCTGTAGAAATGGGACACCAAACCTTCACTGCACCCAGCAAATCGAAAGCGCCTAAAGATAAGTTCTATTGCCAAAGGCTTTATTGTTTGAATTCTTCTTTATAGGAAACTAACAAGAAATGTGAAATTCTTAAAAACTATAATTTTTTGCGTAGCATTGGAGTCGAAACTATGGAGTTTGTTTGTGCGGATTAAGTAGCCCCAGTAGTGGGCGATGGTCAGTGACGATTGTGAACTTCCGACCATACAAAAATTCATTAAATTTTTTGACTCCTTCTACGATGGCGACTGATTCGCGATCGATTGGTGCATAATTCCGCTGTGCTTTTGACAAGGTTTTCGAATAGAACGAAATAGGCTTTTCAGCTCCGTGTCGGTCATACGGTAACAGAGTACCGCACCCAGACCATATGGTGAGGCATCACACACTATCAAGAGAGGCAGTTTTTCATTGTAGTAGTGTACCAAAACTTGGCCAGATGCTATCATGTTTTTTAGATTATCAAAAGCCTCTTGGTGAATTTTTGTCCAATCCCATTTCGTGTTCTGATCAAGGAGACGGTGCAATGGTTCGGCGATAGTTGCCTTTTGCGGAAGGAATGTGTGGTAAAAATTCAAGAGACCCAAGAACGCTTGTAGTTGGTTCTTGTCTTTCGGTGGAGATGCATTGTTGATGGCGTGGATCTTCTCAGTGGTTGGACGAATTCCCAATCCATCGATTTTGTAACCCAGAAAATCTATTGTTGGGGTACGCCAAATTTACATTTACATGTAAGCTTAAGGCGAAGGCCGTACTTATCAAATCTGGATAGAATTTCGGTTAATCGCTCAGTCAGTTGGATTTCGTTGCGCGCGGTGACAACGATATCATCAAAATACGGAAGTACACCTTTAATACCTCTGAGCAATCCCTTAATGAAATTTTGAAATATCCCAGGAGCGGATGAGATTCCGAGCTGTAATCTGGTAACTCGGAAGGCTCCTTTGTGGGTTACAATCGTCTGAAGCATAGACGATTTATGATCAACTGATAATTGTTGATACGCCTGTGCTAAATCCAGTTTAGCGAAGACGCTTCCTCCGTCGATTTGCGACAACAGTGTGCTAATTGCTGGAATTCGGAAACAGTGCGGTCTTAACGCCTTGTTAAGTGTTGACTTGTAGTCTCCACAAATTCGAACGGTGCCATCGCTCTTCGGTACTGGCACGATATGTGTGGCCCAGTCCGAGTATTCGACCGATTCCAAAATTCCTTGATCGATCAATCGATTTAATTCAGCTTCGACTTGACCCCTGGTGGCGATTGGCGAATTCGTCGAGGAGGGAATCGAATTGGTTGAACTGTAGAATCGATTTGATATGACACTGGCGGACCGGTATAACAGCATAGCTCATTGCTTGGCGTTTGCCCGTACGAGCTGTTAATGCCATTGCGAAAGGTGCGGACATTGATCTTGATGGCATTGTTTTTCGATATCTACATATAATCCTCTTTTATTTGATTTGTTGGAGGCACAAAGAACGTCCTCGTATCTGCAACATGTAATGTTGCTGCAATGTTTAATTAATGCAGTTATTTAAAAAGGACATTCACAGTACATTAATATTCAATGTTAAATGGCAGTTATACTCGTAGAACATGCCATACAGGCTATATAACAATACATACACAAAAGTAATTGATGCAAAACAGCCGACGGAAGTATAAAAAGGAATTCCTGCTATCGGTCGGCGGTTAGTCAAAGTCATAAGCTGTCTGCGTGTGTGGAATTGTTGTTCATTTATATTTGATTTCCATCCTCATTGCATGTTGTTGTTAAGTAAATACATAATATTAATTAATATAAGGACATTTAATCCTTGTGGAAAATTCCATGTCGTTGCATATTATGACAATTACATCAGGCAAACTGAGCTTACACATAAGCATTGCAGTGAGTCCCACTCGAATGTGGTTGAGTCCAGTCTGACTGTTGTAGGCCTAGTTGATTAATTTAAAGATACAAAGCATAGCCATCAGGTCTCACCTGAAATATGAAATACTAGTCATTACTTTTGAGCGGAACTGAATAACTCACATTCCGGGATCCGGATCCGGATTTATTTTAAAAATTTAAATGCTGGAAATGCAGAGGAAGTGCACACAAAGGCCCACATGTGCTTAATTCATTCAAAAATCGCACACACTCTCAAACAACTCGTCCGACAATTTCCCGTCACAATTTTATTATGAATATGGCGGGAGCAATAACGCTCACTCAGTGCTCAGTACTTAGTAAGCTTTCCCCAATAGTCAGGTTTGCATGATATGATGATTTTGCTGCATTTTATGAACCGTGAATTGTTTCAGTTCGCTTTGCTTTTATATGCATGGTGTGGCTCTGTTCTCTTATATTCCCTTATATTATGTTTATTTTAGAGGGATCTCCGTTTAAATCTGGACGGACATTTAGACATAAACACTGTCGAAAGGATACTACCACTTCCTATTATCTATGTCTGCTTATACTGCTGCTCGTATTATGCTAATGCATTTTTGCACCACGAATTAAAATCTGCTTCAGTGAGTGGTTTTAATGTTGCTTCCGCTCTGTCTACTCTATGCCTTCTGATGATTATGCCGATCCTTATTTTAGCCATGATGTTGCCTTTACCAGGTTTGCATATGATAATAAGTGAGAGATGTGTACTTTTTGGTGGATTGTTGCCCAAAATTTCGCTTATGCAATGGACTTTGCCAAATTCCCTGTGCGAGGTTTGATAAAAGAAAACATGCGAATTTTTTTCTTTCTGTTATATCTGAATATTAATTTTGTCACCCCCCCCCCCCCACCCCAATAAAGCAGTCCCTACAGTCTTATAAAATATTTTTCTATTCTGCGAAGCACTTCTGCATTGCAATGTTCGGTGAATGGCTTTTAGCTCCTTCAGCGATTCTGTTTTTATCTCCTCAATGTTGACAAAACTTTGTCCTTTCATGTTATTATCATCGAAAATTGGAAGAAGTCACATGGGAGGCGAATACAGAGGCTAAGGCATATTAACGATGTTGTTTTTGGCCAAAAAATCACCAACTGGCAGTGAAAAGTGAGATGTGGATTATCTTGGTGGAACTGCATGAGTTAGTTCCGTAGAAATCCGGGTGGTTTTCTCAGAATCAACATCGTATAACTTTCAATGAGTACGAGTACGAGCGTACGATCTTTTGGCAAAAACTAATGCCATACTATGCCGTTGAAGTCATTCCCCGCAAGGGCGCTCTTGAATTAGAGTGTTGTGTCTAAAAACCCAGCGGACCCTAGTCACCTGGCAGGAGGTATAAAATGCAAGGATTGGTTGTCAGATAAGGGGCACCACAGTTATATTCCGTGGTGTGAATAGCCATAGCCTTATGGTAAAACTCGTCAATGAACCATTTTGATGGAGGGTAAACCTAATTTGTTTAAGTCTGCATGGGGTATCCAGGATTCTAGGAATCCCGCCGCTGATTCACCAGCGGCCTGTTCATCGGATCGGATCGGCGCAAACCGCATCGATGGCTGAGATATCTGGCCAAGGTCTCAGAGGCAGCAAGCTACTGGCTATGGGTTAGGATTCACTTGTTAGTGAGTCATCATCGGAGGGCAACACGTTAACTGAGTCAATGGGATGTCTTCTCTTTGAGAATGATACAGGTTTAGACTTGACGGTCGACGGTGAGTTTGAATCTTGTGGAACTCTTCTTAAGGGAGGAAAGGTCAAGTATTATCACTGCTTTCGATGATCAGGTTTCAACTGGTCTCATAGAGAGTACAGGAGAGCGACAGCAACTACGTCTACTCCTAAACAAGTGTCGAAGGGCGTCTCGTCACCGAGAACGATTAATCCTGTAACTCGGAATATCTCTGAGGTACGGGAGAGAATCGGTTAAGTCGATGAGACAACACTGCGTAAAAGATTGGCTGAAATGGGAACCTCGAACCTCTTCGCTCATGCGAGCTAAGTATCCTGCCCACCGGAGCCTTGGTTCAATGCTGTTATCGGCTGTTACAGTTGACCCGAAATAAAGTATTGCACTACTTCAAATTCGCGCTCCAATATTTGAATTGAGGGACCAATGTTGGTTCTTCTACTCGCAGACGTGGCCACCATGTACTGTGTTTTGCTCTCATTTATGTGCAGCCCCAGATTTCGTGCCGCCTGCTCTATCTGGATGAAAGCTTCCTGTGCTCTTTGGTTTCTACCAACGATGTCAATGTCATCTGCGTAAGCCAGTATCTGAATGGACTAAGACGATTGATCCTCTCGCCGTTACGTCGGAGTCCCGGATAATTTTCTCTAACTCTAGGTTGAAGCGGACGCAGGCCAGTCCATCCCCTTGTCGGAGCCAATTATAGATGTTGAATAGGCTTGAAAATGATCCGATTATTTTTACTTGGCTTATAATATTGGTCTTGGTCAACCTACATAGGCGTGTCAGTTTATTTGGGAGGCCGAATTCTCTCATGGCTTAATAAAGTTGTACTCTGGCTATGCTATCATAGGCGGCTTTAAAGTCTATAAAAAGATGGTGTAGTGAGTTTTGAAACTCTAGACATTTTTCCATCACCTGCCTTAGGGTGTAAATCTGATCAGTTGTTGATATGCCTTGGATGAAGCCAGACTGGTATGGACCAATGATGAATTTAGCGTATAGGGCTATCCTGTCTTAAAGGATAGAGGAGAAATGATACGCGGTACTCAATAACGTTATACATACTACGATAATTGCTGCATGTTGTGATATCTCCCTTCTTATGTATGGGGCAAAGGGTGCCTCTTCGCCAGTCTTCTAGCATCGCTTCTTTCCCCCATACCTGCACTATTATTTCATGAATTGCTTTGTGTATTTCGGGCCCTCCTGTTTTAATCAGCTCCGCTGGGATACCATCTGATCTCGAGCCCTTATTGTTTTTGAGCCGATTTCTCGTTCACTCACTTCGTCTATGCTTGGTGGCGGCAGCATAGTATGATCTTCGGTCATTGGTGGAGCCTCGAATTCCTCAGTTCGCTGGCCATTTAGCAACTCATGAAAGTGCTCTTCCCATCGATCTATGATGCCTTCAAGATCGGCGATCAGATTACCCTCTTTGTCTTTGCAGTATGTGCAAGGCGGTGTATATTGCGTCATACCACGGACTCTTTGGTAGAACTTCCGCGTCTAGTGCGGTCCTCGCTCTCTGTACTATTCTAGTTTACGGACGAGATTCTTCTCCCAGGCTGCTTTCATTCGCCGGTGAACTATTTTTTTGTTATATTCTGAGCTCTTTATATTCATCTTTGCATGCCCGCGTTCTGTGAGATTGTTGCATTGCTCGGTACGCAACATTCTTATGTTCAGTCGCTAGGTTACATGCGTCATCGTACCATTCTTTCCGATCTCTACGACTACTGCGACTAAAATAGAATCAACAGTACTAATGACAGTATTCTTAAGGCGTGTCCATTTCTCTTTTACGCCCTTCATCTCAGCCCCAGGACTTACTCTTCCTGTATTCAGGGCGAGTCCTATCGCTTGATCGTATTTGTTCTGGTCTCATCGTTGCGAAGGGCAACCGTGTTGACTCAAATCTGATTCGCGGATGCAGTCATTCGTGATGATGCAATCTGCACATGGAGCACCATACCAACAATATAGTTGTCCCATTCAAAGTTGGCACCTCGGTAACGTTCGTACCGTCAGCAGATTCTGGTTGTGGCGGCGGTCTATCTGGTTGCGAGTGGCTCCATCAGGAGATACCCAGGTGGCTTTGTGGATATTTTTTACGTGCAAACCTTGTACTTGTAACAACAAAATTATTGCTGGCTGCCTTCTCTCTGACTCGTTGTATATTGTCAATAGTGTTCTATGTAAACTTATAGTCATCTTCACTTTTTTCGATGTTGTTAGCTGCTGTTTTATGTGCTTGGCGTGGCGAGGACGTACTTAATTGTTCAACGATTTAACGGCTCTCTTAGAAAAGCGTTCGCCATTTGTAGTCACTTGTTCTATTCATAGAAGGCTCCACGCAGCTTCATTCCAATTTTAATCAAAATTTAAAGCAAATTCTTTGATCCAATTTGTCCTAAAGTCAAAAATAACCCAGCTCATCGAAAGACATATAAAGTATAACCTTTGTATAGTTATTTAAATCATTTCTATGTATTTTTATGTATATTTTTCCTCAAAGCCTTATAGAACCTTTAAGTTTAAGCATCTCCATACCTCGTACTCCACCTGTCAAGCAAAATCCATGGGATTCATTTTCAATTTGCATTAAATTGAATTCTTAATAATTTTTTTTCGAATGTTTTTATTTCCTTTAAAAGGGGTTCTTTAGGATTCTTTTACAACAGCGTCTATTATACTCTGAGGATAATAACCCGAAGTAATGCAACAAGGTAGTTCCGGAAATTTTTCTTCCTTACTTTACATCATTAATGAGGAGTCGCTTGCGTAAACATCCCTTATGGCCTTGCACGCGTAACCGCATTTCTGTGTATAGCCCACCCAACAGCGCTGAGCAACTTACAACGAGTATATGGATTTGCTGGAGTAATGGCAAGCAGTATAATTCCAAGTAGTGTTTAGTGGAGTAATTATCAACGAAAATACTCTATACCTTCTCGGAGGTTGGTTGGTTAGCCTTCTAATAATTTTAATTCATCTGCTTCACCTATACACATACATACGCAATTTATGAATATCGCTTAGCGTTCTCGTAGCAATAATCCTTGGTTGCTAAGGAGTGCGAAGGTAATTTCGTCCGCGAGTTGACTGACGAATTGCCAAGAGTCCAACCGGAAAAGTTTTTATCCCTTAACATGGAGCGCATTAAAGTGTACTCGTACTCGAGAGTGGGTTTATTTTCTTTTAATGAAAAAAAGAACTTAATGGGACATCGTGGGCGGTGCAAATGAGAAACCCTCCACCCCCACACCAATAATGTACAGAATTTACCACAGAATCAAGCAGAACTGCCTGTCAACGACACAATGAAATTTAAGTCATTATTATTTGCGACTGTATGCAGTGGAAAGAGATGAAAATGCTGTTGACTTTTTTTTGGTCCGGAAGGATACTGAGTTATTTCTCGTAATGGGAGAACACGTTTGGGGTATTCACATATTGGTTTGTGGGGAATATTTGAGGGAGGGAAGTAAGTTTACCCTCGATTAACTAACATTGCTTTCACTTAACCGGAAAATCCATTTCCCGTAGGCGTAGGTTGTAGGATAAGGTTATGTTTAGTCAACCGCACGTGTACATTTCCAAGAAAAAATTTAGATCCTGGTTTATACAGGCAGTTAAGTAGTTCCGGTCTTCATTAGTAATATGATACAAATGGAAATTACATCGGTAATGTGTTACTTGCTAATCAACTGAGAACGCATTTGCTTATAGTAGATATTATCTTAAAACGTTTCTTTACTTAGCTATCAAGATCAACTAAATATTACTTCCTCTTTCCGATGGTATGGTATATATTTTTATACTATTTCCCAACAGTTGTTACAACGTGTGAAGCGCAAAATCAGTCAGATTTAAGGTGGCTGTCAGTGAAACCGTCACACTTAGACCAGTAATGGTCTATGCGATACCACAAGGATCAGGAATAATTTTGAACTAATAAGATCTTCGTATTGTTTCGAGCTCGTAAAGGATTTTTCAAATAAAACACAATACAAGTTTATTATATATTTACTGTTAACAACTTTAATAAACAAACAGTAAAAATAACACAAGTTCACAATTTATATTGGTGATAACTTAAAATGTACAAAAAAACACTTATTACAACAACACTTGTACTTCACAATAATTCCCTTAGGTGGTAGCTTTATCTCTTTGCATGTACATGTCCACAGGCCAGCAATTCTGGCACTAAGTGAAACTCAGGTATTTGATAATTCGGAATACATCGGAATTTAATCTGCCTGGTTATAAGTTGGGGCCAGTTAACTTTCCGTCGACGCGTACTCGCAATTTATGTCCGGAGTGATGTTGCGTTTCAGCTTCGGGCTCAATTCAGCCAAAGTTCCAATCCGGAATTCAATTTCATTTGGCTCAAAGTAAAGGTACAATGGCTACTGTTTCCTTTACAGAAGCCCCCACTAAGACAATGCTTCAACTTAGAGCGAGTTTGATGCACTGTCTGATTCAGTCTTAAGAATTGTCACAAAACATCGGTAAAATTAAATCGTTATTGCGGGGGCTTCGCCATTTTGGCCAGACAACACCCGAAGGAAGGTGTGTTGAGTTATTCGCTGAGTTTAATCACCTGACTCAGCTTGTAAATGAATCTACACGAATACCTGACATTGCAAACCATTGCGCAAACACCCATTACTTATACCTTACCACTCGTCCTGATAATTATTCCGTCACCTCTAGGCGATGTTGTTCTTTCAAGCTTGCAATACCATTGCATAAGATTTTCCATATATCCTATTCTTCTGGACTCTTCCAGAGAAGTTAGAAAACCGCCTTTGTCCAGCCCATACCCACTAAAAGCGAGCCGTCTTTCTCCTTCTTCGTATCGACCCATTTCACATACATCGATTCTTTCCAAAATCATGGAAACGCTGATCAATTTATATTCATTGAAAAAAGATTCCAGAAACTTCCAATCTTTTAGGCAGAAAAGACCAGAACGTTATGGGAACTTCACTTATTTACAACTAACGATACTCATATGTAATGAGTCATCTTCTAAAAATAAACTACTAGGTGCAATCATGTACCTACAAAAAAAACCAGGGAAACCGGACAAACAGCTTTTACTACATTATTGACCAGTTCATAATGATTTAAACTTATAGACCGTTAATCTTTGAAATAATCTAATTAATCAAACAGCCTAAAAGTATGCAATTATAATTATCCATAATCGATCGGGAAACGCATAATTCCTTTTATACACCATGGCGACATCTACTACTAACTACTTTTCGTAACAATATGAAAAGCGTAGGAGACTGCTAATGTCAATGTTGATAGGATTATTTGTGTCGTTGTAGAAGAAAGCTACGTTTTTGGGAGAGGGCTGGACAAGTACAGAGAAGATGGATAATGGTCTTCTCGTCCTCCTCATCCATGCAGCGTCTGCAGAAGTCATTCGAGAAACTCCAAGTCTTGCTGCATGCTTGCCTATGAGACAGTGTCCAGTGACGACGCCTTAAATAGCACCGATGTGCCAGCTTGGGCCAAATCTTTTTTGTCGCTATGGAAGTTGAACCATTTGACCACATACGTTTAGTTTTTTTTACTAGCTTCCCGCTTTAACATAAGTTTGCATGTAGCGAATGATATGCCTAGAGAACCATATTCAGGCAGGTAATATCGGTAGTGTAGCTTCAGTTCCAGTTTACTGAAATGTCTCTATGACAGGCACCCAAAACAGGTGGATATTGAACTGCTAGAATTGAATTCGTAGAGACTGATTTCAGTGCAGCTTGGCTATCCGATAATGTGCGGATATCCTTAGAGGGTATTACGTTTCTCTTTTGCCAAGACTGAACGCCATTATTTCAGCCTGGAAAACACTACATTGGTTAGGATGATGGAAAGAGAGGCTAAGATTTAGCCAACTTCGCCATCAGTTTTTGACCCGTCTGTGTAAAATGTATGCGTTCATCCTCCGGTAAGCGTCTTCTTTTCGGAATGATCTGGAGGGGAAGGTGACCTGGAAGCTTTTGTTGAAATGGCGTCGCGGAGTGGTTTAGTCTTTGTTGTATGGGATCCTGTCTAAATTAGGATTGTAACTTTATTTTATACACATGTGTATTTCCGAAGGACATATCTGGTTGTGAGTAGCTCCATCAGGAGATACCTAATTCTAATTTTTGTAAAACACCATTCCCCGACCACCGCACCTCCTGGATTGCTGCTATGTCAGCATTAAATTTGGACAGGGTATCGGCTAGCTGCTGTGCAGCACGACTTCTATACAGTGAGCGTACGTTCCATGAGAAAATTCTATCACCGATTTGTAACTTCTTTTTCTCTATTGATATTTTATTCCTAAGGTTCTACAATTCTGAAATATACGAGCCTTACCGAATGTCGACATCGTGAAGAAAATTAAACTCGGTAGGCTGCTGTGGGGAGGACAACAAGCTCGCATAAGCGAAAAGGATCTTGCTCGGCAAGTTGTTTGCGTTAGGATTTAAGGAAGTCGACCATGCATACGTTTGAAGGATGTCGTAGACCAGGACATCCAGAGTTTAGGGATGCCAAACTAGATGACATCGGCTCGAAATTGGGAGTAGTGGAAATAGTGGAGTAGTGGAGAGATTTTCGGCGGGAGTCACTTCTTAAATGATTCTGAGAATGTAATTCCAGCAATTAAATCCGAATTTTCCATTAGTCATAAGGCAAAACGTATATAATTGATATGCATGGTGTATCTATAAAGGTGATAAATACTTAAACGGATAATTCCTTGGTTAATAACCAGAAAAAATTCATATGAGAGGCGTTATAATGTGAAGAAACGACGTACTGTTGACCTTACATCGCTTCACACCCTATAACTCTTCAATGCTTCTAGCTACAAGCCTACTATTGGACTTTTTTGAAAGAAAACTATCTCTTTGAGATTAAACAATGTAATATTTTTACAAATTCTTTAAACCATTACCAATATAAAGGTCGTCAAAGTTAAAATTTAGAATTTTTCTTAAATTGTAATTACAAACATGATTATCTCGAAAAATTCTCTTCGATTAATTTTTTGGACTAATGCAGTATTAAAGCCTGTTCAATTTCCAACAAATTCATGGAACAATGTTTCTTTGTTCGGTAAACAGAAGCAGGGCTACAACTAAAAGAAATTTGTAGAATTAATTTTAACTTTTCAATAATGTTCGAAAATTTGAGAATGCAATCGTCTGTTATGCTGCATATTCAATATCCTTCCTAGCTGTTATACAGTTTCTATTCATGTGGGATATATCAGCTCTTTCTTCCCCACTTTAAAAAAAAATCTAGAGAAGTTAGCTTTGGCGACCTAGATGGCCAAAATACCAGTTGCCCATTTCTACTAATCCATCGGTTCACTTAAAAATGCAGTAACATTGCGTCCACTGTGGCAAAGAGCACCATCCAACTGAAAGAACTTGTTCATTTGAGTCAGTCAACAATTCTGGCAGGTTATTCCCCAAAAGTTGTTTGAATATAGCCGTTCGGGTAGTATGTGAGCACCTATGAAATGTTTCTGATTACTCCGGCCTCTTTCGATAAATGCACGATTATGATTGTGGTTTTCTAATATCTACTCACATTTCTTGAATAATAATAAGAACAGTTCATCTTTTTTCTTGCACTTGCACTGTCACTTAAAATAAACCACGTCTTACTTTGGACAATGAATCAACTTTTACGAGGGACTGAGTGACAAACGTACACAACCTTCATCATTGGGCTTAATTCAGTTGAATGTTGTCAAATTCACATTCGTAAAGTGCTTGTCACCTTAACAGATAACACCCTGTATACCTACGATGATGTAGGGGGTGTTATTAAGGCAAGCAACGCACACTTAGGTGATTGAGTGCTGCTCCTGCTTTAGACTGCTTTGCGTTCTCTCCAAAAAACCTCTGCAAATATCTCACAGGAAATTCCTTTAACCACTCATTTATAGTAAGCAACTTTCTCATATCCCGCTCTAGCCAACCTATTGATTTGCGCCCTGACAGGATAAGTAATCACCTCCCATTCACACTATATTCATCATTCATGCCTCTTGTGAGAAACCAACCAAACCAAAGGCTACCCAAAAAAAAAGCGTCATAACTTTCCAGTTGCAGGACAATTTAATATGAAAATGTGAATGATTGCAAGGGAAGAACACAAATCCCAATTGAAAAGGACGCTGCGGCACCACCACTACCACCCATTGACTCTCATATGTGGGTGGGTGTCCTTTGTTTTCTTCTCATCAGCCTGTTTGTTTTTGTTGTTGTTGTTGTTGTTGTTGTTGCTTCACATTTAACACTTTTGGCCTTGCGTCGAGTCTTTGAGTGCACAACACTTTACCGCGGCATAAATAGTGACATGATGTGGTGTGGCGTCCTTGTCACAACCACGGTGTTCATCTCTCATCTTCAATGGCGCGCTATGTGGCTATTATTTATTTCCGGATATTGTCTTGTGAATGGTATTAGCTTCGAAGTAAGGCCGTGATGTGATGAGTGTTTGTTTGGTTTTGGCTATATACATAGTTATATAGCAATTCGAGCTCAAGTGCTTGATGGAGTACGAGCCGTGCGCAATATAAATAAACATTCAACACCATACCATCGGGGTAATGTTTTGTAAGTAAATGCTACACGATCCTCGGCTTGTTGTCGTTTCGACAATGCGCTTTAGCTTTTGCCGTTTGCAGCACATACTCGTACACCTCCACGTCCTTAAAAGAGCTCGTCGAGAGACAATAGTAATCATTAGAATATAACAGGAACCTAGTCGAAGCAAAAAGGAGGACACGAAGAGCAAGAATAAAACTAGAACGATTGATGTACATGACATAGAACAAGACAAGACTGACGACTCTACATACAGATACGCACGAACACGAAGGATTATTGCTGTAGGTAAGGATTTACAGAATGTCTTTCTTTTTTTTGCACTTGAACAGTAGGCCTATGCCTACTACCAGTACTTCTTCTACGTCCTTTTATCTCACGTGTAATCCTTGTCTTTCTGCCAATTTGTCGGTGATGTCGGTCGATGTTGTTATTATGTTGTGTTGCTGATGTTCCAATTCCCATTGAGTCACCCGCTTACTAATATCCTGTGAAGAGCAAAGAAAAATCGATAAAGTGATTTATTCCGGCCGAGAAATCGAAAATGGATGATAAAGTAGCAGATTGAATGGATGACAAGGAAAGAATGGGGGGGTTGGATTGGGAAGATATGAGCTGAAAGCGTAAGCATTTATAAGCCCTGAGCAGGCGGTAGATGGCCTACAGAAAGCACGTATAAGCCATCAGGTGAAAAGATTTTCAAAGGTAGGAATTCCAGATTATTTATGACGTGTGTGTGCATTTGTGTGTGTGAGTGAAAAGAGCTGACACAATTTTCCTTCAAACAGCAGATGACTTACATGATTCAGGTGTAATTTGCTGACAATTTTTGAGAAAATGGAGTTGACATCATTCTGGTGGGGTTAATAGGAAAAACAGTATTTTAAGCAGGAAACTCAATGATGGATCGATTTTTAAAGATTGTCAGAGAGATATTTACCAGTCATAACTCGAGTTTGCAGTTTTGTGTTTGTGGCGTGTAAGTCATTTTTTATCGCGTTGTCACCATTAGGAATGCTCCAAAGCTCAGTTCGGTACTTTCCTTTAAATCAGTTCTTTTCATGTTTTTTTTAAGATAAACCCTAACTTAATTGGCTGACACTGCGACCTAAAAAATCTATGGAATCGTAGGGTGTACCTAATCTAAGAGGGCGTACCTATATTCGTGACAGCTCTTCATGCGTTTTTTAGTGTTGAAAAGCTTTCTAACTTTCTTCCTAAGTTTGGCCATTCTACCAGGGAACCTTACGTTTACTCAGACTGGTTTTGGGGACACAGATGCCGAAGTAGGAGGTAAGCAACACATCATTTATCCTATATGCTGACTCATCTAGTTCCCCTGCTGACTTTATAGGAGTAGGTAGCATATATATCTTGGTGAGGACATGTCCCCGCTAAAGATTCCAGTCCGTAGACTTAGGATCGTATCTGGAAGAAGCATGTGCCAATCTGCCTGGAACGTTAAACCTGATGTGTTGATGGTCACACAGAGAGGCTTCATCGGACACATGCCAGTTTTCGACGATACTTGATATAAATGGACTGGCAAGCGTGAGGTCAACTACCTCTTCGCGAATCACATTTGTAAATGATGTGGATTTTAAGCCTTTGTTTACAATTTCTACAATACAACTAATGAGATAGTCTAAAAGACACTCACTCCTTCTGTTGATGTCACTACTGATCCAGACAACGTGATGCGCATTTGCGTCACAACCAATGATATATTGTAGGTTGTTGTCCTTGCAGTATAGTGTGAGCTTCTGGACCTCTCTGGACCTCAATGGGCCGAATGCTATCGCCATCGCCGGCGAATTACGCTGAAGCACACACGATGTTATTTGATCCCCTCTCGGTCGGAATCTCAACTAGAAGTGCCACCAGGTCCTTCGTCCTTGGCGCTGGTTCCCCGCATTTAAAGATTAGCCTACTTGCCTTTTCTTTTCATGTCAAAGACTCGGTAAAATAAATTGTGACAAAATGTCCCAACATTGTTGTTGGTTTAGTTCTTCTCTTCAGGTACTAAATATGAAGGTCCTTCTCCATTTTAGGTCGAATTAAACTGAATTCAGAACTTTGATAAATTCAGAAATTCAGATGCGTAAGTCGATCAGTGCGTACGGAGTGAGCAGTAAATTAAGGAAGCAGGAATGGTACAATTAATGAATTCTACCGTTGACTCTAGATAGCTAAACAATGAGGAATTAATTTGCTACAAGAAATAGTAAGTTAAGTTCGAATTAGCCTTGGCAAATGATTGCGACAGTTACCAATAAGTTATCAATACAAAGAAAGCTATTTCAACGCACGCTATGAATGCCACCCATTAGTATTTTATTGCAACATTCGATATCTAATCACATTAAGGGAGCGCACATTATCCTACGTGAGTGTACATCTTAATCTCAACCATAAATCATTCAAAAGTAGATAAGAAGAACGAACCGGGCCGTCGTTCACCAAAGCAAAACAAGGCCGGGCCTGCTCGTTGTCATAAATCCCATCTTAAACAATCAACGCTAAGCGAGTCATTTTGCTTCCGGTAAGCGGGGCGCGTTGTGGTCATTATAATGAGAGTAGCATCCGTCTAACCAATAATCGATTGGAAACCTTAAACAAACTTAGTCAAACTTTGCTCCCTACCTCTCCAGTAGCCCAATTGATTGATTTATCGCTTAAACCGCTGGAAAACGAATTAAAATCTCTTCAGTCAAAACCATTATGCATCTCATTCCGGCGCTGTGTGCTGTGCTCTGAGCTCGGTCATAAAATCGTGTCAATTAATCACAAGTTGCTTGCGGAGATGTGAGCGAGGTCTGTGTGAGAATTCCTTCTTCCGGTGAGCTTGCGGCAGGCAGTGAAATGGGTACACCTTACAGCTCCTGGCACACTCTCCTTTATACTAATCTCTAAAGAACGAGTGCACCTCACCTGAATTCGAAGTGGATTTGGGTATTTAGGTTGAGTCTTTTGAACCTTACATCATTCATAGAATTTTCTGTGTATCTATGCCTATAGTATCTGCGTAAGAACATAACCTTATCGTGTGATTCTGGTAAAGGAGAATTTTGATTGCTACTTAATGTATTTGTAGTGCAGCAAGACACAAAAACAATGTATCTCGTCTCGGTACAAACCCTTGGGCTAATTTTTGTTCTGAACAAAAATGAAACAAAAGCGAAGCAAAGATGACAATAACATCCATATCAATGTAAGGTTTTTTTTTCTTAATTTATTACAATTGCGATGAACTCATTTAGTATATTATGTATCTAATGATTTACATGTTCTTTGTGCTATAACACAGTTGTTAGTCACATCATTGAATACACCAAATTATGCTAAATATAATCTTGAAGGTTCACCAAGTAAAGTGACCGTATTCTTTGAAGTTTTCATCAACGATAAGGGATAAGGTATACTATGATGTGGCGAATGGAAGAGTTGTTATGTAGCTGAAGCCTAGCTTCGTATTTTGCGGCATCTTTATTTATTTCTTTATTGATGTTTCCCATTCATGGATCAAAAGTATGTTCAGAGTTTAATGGCCTAGATCTATATCGGCTTTAGAATTTTCCGATATCTTATTGTAAAACAGGTACGCAGCTTCTAGTTTGTATTATTTAATGTCAACACCTCTGTCTTACCAACACTATTTATATCAGCGAACCTGAAAACTATGGATAATATCTAATATCAATATTGACCTCGGCCCAGCCCCGAAAAAGGCTCAAAGTAACCCTCCAAATCCCTTGCGCTAGCGTGCTCTAAACAAAACTCCACCATACAACACCACACCCAGTCGATCTCTGTGCTACCAATACTATTCATCTCAACGACCCCAAAAACTATGGATTCGACACTAACATCAATATCGACCCTGGTCCCGACAAAAAAAACTCCAAGACCCTCCAAAGCTCTTAAGCGTGCGCTATTAAAAAAAATAACCCACCATACAAAACCACACTCCGTCGACCAACCACTGTCTTACCAACGTTATTGATTTCAGCGGCACCGAAGACTATGGATTCGACACTAATAACTAATATCGGTCGAAGGGATAAAGAAAAACATCAACCCGTTCTTAAGACCCTACAAATTCCTTCAAGCGTGCACGTGTATTAAAAAATCACGATACACCAAACCAAATCGACCCACAACTGAAGCTTTGTTTTGGCGATCACAGTTTTAGAACCACACTGTGGCTGAGTGACAATAGCCAATTAGTATATTGAAGATTGTTGGTACTTTGTATTAAGTGCTTCTTTTTAAAAACTTTTATTTAACTTGACTTTTCCATTCTATCGGGTTTTTCGACTTCTTTGAGGTCCTTTTTAACCACCTTCCACCAACACCTTTGTGAGCAGAGCCATTACTGAGACCTCGTACATGACGCGTGTGGCGCGTTTGATGCATGAATGCGATAGGCCCGTCCTGTTTTTTGACCACCTTCCACACGTGCTATTTAAAATTTTGAGGGTATCTTAACCTTGTACTGACTACTGTAGCGTGCAGCTAGCAGTCTTGGGCTGCAGTCGCAATAAACTAATTGCAAAGGCAAGTGTTGTCCTAGCTGTATTGACTACTGTAGCATGCAGTTAGAAGTAGATGTTCGGAGTAGAGTTGTTGCTAGCTTGCGCTGCAGTCGCACTAAACTACTTACAAAAGCAAGTGTCGTACTTGCTGTATTGACTACTGTAGCGTGTAGAGTAGAGTGAGTAGAGTAGTGTCGCTGGCTTGGCTGCAGTAGTACTAAAATACTTACAAAGGCAAAAGGATTGCCAAAAGGTATGATCAAGCGATCAGAAGTTAAATTTTAAACTGTGTTGGAACTAAGATCCGAAATGCGGGAGTCACTGCGGTACAAGTACATACTTCGACAATATCGCTCCTCGTAATATGGAGTATCGTTATCACCGAAATACGATGTAATGCTCCACCTTAAATGGTGTATTGCTCCACACAATATGGATTTTCGCCGTGCATTGAATGTGTATGTTTTGAAAAGCTGTTTGGGAATTACATTTGTGGCTTTGTGGAAAAATGACATTTTCCACCATCGTTGTTGTTGTTCAACTTCAAACAATTGTAATTCCAATTGATACTGCACGGCGAATTCTGTTGCCAAAAACAAATTCTCTAGTTGGTGGTTTGAACCCACGATCGGACGGACGTTCCGACTGTAGTCGGTGATCTTATACATGCGACCATTGTGCTCTTTATAAATCAGAGCACTAATCGTTGGTTTTTATCATACGTTTTCATGCATTTCTTCTTAGAAAAGTCTTCCCCAGCTGCGGATTCGAACCTGTTATTCGGTGAATCGGACGTTCGGTGGTCTTGGTGTACCAAAACACTTCGTTACAACCTCAGAGGGCGTTTCTAATAACCCGAGTATGACTCGTCTCGCGTGCGCCGCGTGCGATGCGTGGAAAATTGGCTAATCTTTAGAATAGTCCCGACCAGCGTCGACTTCTTTGTCGTCCACTTTGTAATCACCTTTCACGCAGAACTTTGAGAGCTGAAATTTTGTGAGCAGCTTAGTGTCCAGTGATATTTCTAAGGTCCCGTGTGTGATACGTATCGCAAATCGCGTGCAGCGCATGTGATGCGTAGAAAATGTATTAAACTTTGGAACAGGCCCAACCCCAATAGCAGATACAGATACAGATAATAATAATAATAATATTCGGCGCCTAGCTTCTCGCGACCATTTTTGTTGTGCATGTATATTTTTGGACACAAATGGAAAGGACCTACAATTTAAGGCCGGATCCGAATGGCGAAGAAGCTTTCCGTGACAAGTTATTACTCTCGAAACGTTTGTCAGACATTCGCGAGAGGTGGGACACCATGAAAAATACTTTTGGTGTTACTGGGATTCGAACCACGAACCTTCTGCTCAGTAGCCATGCGCTTTTCCACTGAGCCCACATACAATACAGATAATACAATGTAAAAATAAAAGGACTGTGTTGCGTGTGGCGTGTAAAGATGCATAAAAGTTTTTACCCGAAAAACAAAGTTTTTTTTTACACTCACTTGTATCTCTTTGACTCTCTATCTGAGTTTGGTGTCGAGGCAAAAGCCAAATTATTTTACGTGTTTGGATATGGCACCTGCTGTATTTCTATAGATATTGCGACTAGCTTTATGAGATGTAAATTAGTAAGAGTGTGCGGGGACTTTATCTCGCTAAGTTGTGTTCTCCATCGATTCGGCCCAGTTACAAATCGCATTGTTGACTCTCTGTATATAGATTGCTAGTTGCTTCTGCGACAACACATCCAATAGTCATTTTTGTATCATCATCTGCAAAGGTAGCTATCCTTTATTTGTTGTTGATAGAACTATTGTATACATTTCTTGTATTAGTACAGAATTGGTCCCAATACACTCCCCTGCGGCACACCGGCAGACGTTCTCTTAAGTACAAGATATTCATCATCGTATTTCTCTCTAAAATGTCTATCAGTTAAGTAAGATTTTATTAACTAATGAAACTGCCTCAGCAGATCTTTATGCAGCTAGTATGTTGCTAGTTCTAGTAGGCTATCCTAAATACAAAATCGCAATTAACAAAAAAAAACCAGATTCTCTACATTGGGATTCTGTAGTTTTTGGTTTTTGTAAATGGGGATTTTGATTTTGTGATTTATTTTTTCTTTGGGATTTTGAATTTTGGATTTTCGATTGCGATGGGGTTTTTTTTTTTTGTCGACTTTAATACTCCGTATGTCTATGCCAAGCTTTGTGGAATGCTAGAGCAACAGAAAGGACTTCTGTCTTCAATTATCGGCTTTTATCTCTTTAGTAGTAATTTTTTGAATAATTTTGACATGGGTAGAAGAAACTAACTTGGCCTGTGCGATTTCTTGTCTTTAGGTTTTTCCATCAGTATACAAGTAATAAAAGTAAATAATAAATTTTACACAAATAAAATTAAACTAGGTAGAGTGGTGGTCCTTGCCGCCCTAGCGAGGGCCTCAAACCCAACCTCTTCCTAAAGAATTAAAAATTAAAATTTTAATTGAAAGCATTTCGTGACAGACAAAAGGGGTTTAATTTAATTGGCCATCTAAAAGTAAATTGTCACATATCAATCTACTACTCTACTCGTTAATTTTATTTGACTATAATCGTATTGCATTGTTATTTTTCCAATGGCAAATATTGCATTGAAGAATAATTTATTGTCCCAACACGCTTAATTACTGTGATCCAGTACATAATGACATTGTTTTATATTTGTGGGACACTGCTGTTATTTATGCTGTTGCTGAACTAGTTGTAGATTTATATGCCTTTTTATGACTGAAAAGTAATATCTTTTATGTAATTTATTCACGTGATTGACAAAAACAATAACCGTGGTCTTATTACGACACACATTGCATAAATTGCCATTGTTATTAAAATCAGAGCACATACACAATAAAAGGATAATTTTTAATTCGAATGGCAATGATTATTTGAATTGTTATCAATAATAATAATAATTATTTTGTGAATGAAAATGAGATATACACACACATACATCATATTAAGTGAAAAGTTTAATTATGCAAATTAATTCGATTTGATTGAATTAAGCGAAAACTGTAAATAACAGAAAATCCATAATAATAATAAACTTATCACATTATTCACCCCAGGAAGGTTAATTATTTTTATTAAAATCGAATGCAAATTTAAAAATATCATCGAAGCTTAAAATAAATGTAAATTTTTAATACACAGAACACTCGATATGCGCGGTTCATAAGATGAATTCCAATTTTAAATCGCGCGCCGTTTGGTCTGCCTAAGGGGCCGAAGAGCTAATGTCTATCCGCTCTGCATGTCCTATACAAGTATACGTCAAACGTTCAGAACGTTTGTCGACTAGGTCGCTGTACAGCTCGTATAGTTTGTCATTGAATCTCTCCAAATCCCGCCAAAGTGAACGTATTTTCACACGCCTTTGATAGACTTATTGTCATAGAGCACGACTAAGATGATTAAGGTCTTATACGGGGTCATATTAATGGTCTGAGAGAGTACCACTCTTAGCTTAAAGAAAACGCGTTTTGTAAGAGTGATTCTTTGTTTGATTTCTGTAGTGTTGTCATTATTGGATGTTAGAGCGGCGCCTAGGTAGACAAAGTCCCTAACTTTCTCAAAGCTATAACTGACCAATGCGTCAATGATAGGTATCCCTTCTGGTTGGCAGCAAATAAAGGGTGTTTTTTGTTTTGCTTAGATAAAACTTACTGATGGGTTAACTGTCATACTGCGCTCACTGTTTGACATTTACTATCACTATTCTCCGGCAATTTATCACAAATAGACTCACGCTTGAACAACGCTACCAAATTTTATAAATTTACCTTAAAAACCAGCTTATTGACAGACGAGCAGACGACATCGTGATTATGGCGAAGAGCCTCATTTTTGGCTAACAGATTTGGTAATAAGCCAAGTATCCATATGCAGTCTATAAGAGACTCTAGAGACTCCATTTAATCGTATTCAGAAAAATTCATGCAATGCAATGGGTGCCGGAGCATAGAGACATTCCTGGTAATTGTATGGCTGATGAACTCGCCAAACATGAAACCACACTACCCCTATTGCCTGAATATGGTACACTAGGCATGCCGATCGCTACGTGCAAACTCATTATAATATGCTATGCGGGATGCTATAACAAAAACTAATTATAGATGGTCAACTTGCATAGCAACGAAGCAGATCTGGCCCAAGCTAGACCCGAAACGCTCTAAGTGTTCGATCTCTCAAAACAGATTGCACATTAGTGCCATTATAGGTGTCATAACTGGACACTGTCTCATAGGCAAGCAAGCAGAAAGACTAGGAGCAGAAACTGCATTGATGAGGAGGAAACCACTCTCCATCTACTTTGTACGTGCCCAGACCTCTCGAATAGGCGGAAGCTCCATCTGGGAGCGTTCTTTTTCAACGATCTCAACAATTTAACCCAAATTGACATTAATAGTCTATAGCGCTTCATACGAAACTCCAAGTGGTTCAACGAGTAGGCGTGGGATTTTCTAAATCCCTGTGGTATCACAACGGACCTGCATGGTCTAAGCGCGTCGGTTTTGACTGACGGCCACTTCAACCTAACCTAATCTAATGCGCTGGTGGCATCATCGGACCTAATTTCTTTAAAAATGAGACCCCAGTTAGCGTTACAGTCAATGAAGATCGTTACCACATCATGATCAGTGAATTTTTGTTTAAAAATATAGATGACATTGATCTGGACGATCAACAGGACAGCGTTACGTAGTACGTACCATACGGCGACGGCAACTATCGACTTATGGAAATCAAATTTTGGCGATGAGCTGAATTCGAGAAATGGACCTGACAGTTGGCCTCCAAGATCGTGCGATTTGTCACCTCTCGATTATTTCTTTTAAGACCACGTCACCTGGTTTATGCTGATAAAGCAGCCAGCAACAATTGACGCTTTAGAGGCCAATATTGTTCGTATTATTTGTGACATACGGCCAGCAGTATCCAGAAAAGTGACCTAAAATTGGACATCCAAAATGCGCTTCGCCAATCATAGCCGCGTTGGCCATGTGCCGGAAATGATTTACAAATGATAATGCCATATATTGATCTCTCGAATAAATAACAAATTTTTATCAAAATTAAATCTACTGTTTTGTTTCTTATTTCTTGTTTCTATTGGGCTTAAAAAAACACTGATTACTTTGTGTTTGCACTCGCTAATCGTCGCAATCTCGGCCAGGTTTTGCTGGTTTCTCAGATTCTTCAGATTATATATTGCAATTCTCACATCACATTTGTCAGGTAGACAGCAATTTTGGCTGTCATCGTCCAGGCTGAATGCTTCTGCCAGACAACAAAATGTTCAGGAGTAGCACCTTTTTTTAGGTTGCAGAAGTCTTCTCAATACTGACTGTAAGTTTTCTTTCTTATCTCGACAGGTTTCAGTCGTGTTTTGTGTGATCATTATCCATAGAGTAGCGGCTCTGATGGCTTCTTGGCAGCTTAACCACTAGACCCCGGTACTTGATACATAGGATTTCTTAAGAGGTTAGGAGATACGCGTTGCTCTGGCGTTTGAAATATCTCTATTCGAAACGTGGCTGCAAGTAGGTAGTGATGGATCACTTTATGTTGGTGAAGTTGAGCTGTTAACCCTTCGAGCAACACCCAACGTGGAGCGCCAGTTTCTTTAATGTCTCCTTGTGCCAAAGAAGTCGATCATGCCGGGCCTTAGATGGCCTGGAGCTGCAAATAAATCCGAGTAGCCCAAATAGGGCTTTCACCAATTGGTTCATCTTAACTATGGAAGTGGTTACACCATCGTTGACTCCATCTAGGCAATTTGTTTGCTGCCGTCTCATTTATTGGGAACGCTTTGGTGGGAACATTCAAAAGTTGCAGGATATTTGGTGGAGATTTGCTATTCCACTTCTATTCACCTGCTGCACCCGATTATTTTAGTGTAGAGAAATCGACAGCTGTACTTGTATGTTTCGAGATAATTGAAGTCATCCTCTCTATATACTAATTGGCTATATCACTCGCATACAAAGTACTTTTAAAACGTTTATGAATATCATTCCAAACAAAGAACATTACACTCTGAAAGCAATATAGAATTTTTTTTACTATAAGTGCGAATCATAAATGAAGTTATGTCAAAGGACATGACATCAATTAACAACACTTGAAATTGACGTTTACTAGGAGTCCCTTTATTTAGATGACGGGCTGCTAACCACTTGTTTGTTATGATTCAAAAACCAAATTCGGTATCATGAGGTAAGGAACCGACTGACTATACCAATTAACATTTCTGTTAAAGATGCTAGGTAGTACTATTACTTTGCATAATTCAAGACTGACGTTCCTATCAATTGCAGTCTTTTCTTGCCAACTCATCAGTACCAAGACTAACAATTTTATTTTACCTTCCACTAAATATCCTGAAATATAATACCAGACCAATTGGGTACGGTTGATATATACCATTAAAGAGAAATTCCTCTAATAATCATCTCTATATGAAAGGTAGCTTATACAGATTGAAGCTTATTGTACTCCTAGACGCACTCCATTTCAAATTCTCAGCATGAATTTGCTTCCGTTATATGTACACATTTACCTTAACCTCAGCTTTGATTTCCTTATAATGAAACCGCACACTTATACATAATGAACCAATTCCAATTATAATTTGCGTCGTATACGTGCATCCTAAAAGCCGTGCCAGTTACATGGAGGACTACCACAATTAGCATGTAATCAACTTAATGATGACTTTAATTGGCTGATACGAGTATCACACTCAAGCAGTCAAAACTACTGCTCCTTGAAATGTGCAATTCTATGTAATATCTTGGCCAACGGATAATGATTATCTTTAGCCGATTCACTGCTGATGAGCCGCCAATCTTGAAGTAAAGTGCCTTCAACTTTGGTATGGAAATCGGAAAAATCAACAAAAAGAAGGAATCAAGAGAATTTTGAAAAAAGATAACTATTCATAAAAACCAAATCACATCTGCAACCCTGAAATGCTTTATTCATAATTTTCATATTTCTACAAAATCATCCTAACTTTGGGTTATATAATATAATAATAAGAGAAACAAATGAAGCTCTTACAAGCAAACAAACAGATTGGTCCCGCTTTAAGCTTTTATTGAGTCAAAAAATAAAACTATCAGAGTCGCCAAAATCTTTAATTGAACTTAAATTCACCCAACAAATCTAAAATGCGGCCTGGAATTGCACTCCGGTCGTAAAAATGAACGTAATTGGGGTCAACTAATAATAATGGATATTTTAGCCCATAAACGACGACTTCGAAATAAATTCGCAAACAGATAAAAATAACTTCAACATAAAATAGCAACTCCGCCCGTGAAATCAAAGTTATAAAAAAAAACGAATCTATGCATATATACCTAAAAGGACCTTACACACGATAAAAGTACTGGCTATACATTTTGGAAAACGACAAAACACCCAAAAGAGCAAAAGAGAACAATCGAACAATCTCCTCCTTCCTATCAGAAAAAACAACATAGAATGGACAAAAACTAATGCCGAGAGAGCCGCTTTATATTTTGAATATCTCACAAATACGTTTCAAATAAAGTAAAACTGATATATTACGGAAGGTACGCAATCAAGATGAACCAGATATTCCTCCGGCTACATTCAATGAAATGAAGAAAGAAATACAAAAACATACTAAAGATAGCCCCTGGGTATGATATGATCACAGGCGAAATTTTAAAACAGCTTCCCCATAGAGGTATTGTCAAACTCACCAATTTAATCGAAGCTTCCATTCAATGAAAACACGTTCCCAGCCATTGGAAAGAAGCCGAAGTTATCATGGTTCCTAGACCAGGCAAATTGCCATATGAAGTGGTATCGTTCAGTTCTATATCCCTTCTTCTAATTATGTTGAAATTGTTCGAAAGAATAATACTCGTACTAAGGCCACTAAAAACCAATGATTGAAACAACTAATCCCAATCCAGTAGGTCGTAGTCGTAGAGATGGGAACGACTGGTTTGATGAAGAATGTAAGCTAGCGACTGAACGTAAGAATGTTGCGTACAGAGCAATGCAACAATCTCATAGAACGCGGGCACGCGAAGATGAATACAGCGTTGCACATACGGCATAGACAAAGAGGGTTATCTGATCGCCGATCTCAAAGGTATCTTAGAGCGATGGGAAGAGCACTTTAATGAGCTGAGGAATTAGAGGCTCCACCAATAACCGAAGACCACACCATGCTGCTGCCGCCAAGCATAGATGAAGCTAGCAGAGTGAAAAATCGGATCAAAAACAATAACCCCTCGGATAAGATGATATCCCAGCGGAGCTGATTAAATCAGGAGGCCCGCAATACACCAAGCAATTCATGAAATAATAGAACAAGTATAGGAGGAAGAAGAAGTGGGCGCCGTGGCTCAGTGGAAATGAGCGTGGCTACTGAGCAGGGGGTTCGTGGTTCGAATCCCAGTAACACCAAAAGTATTTTTCACGGTGTCCTACCTCTCGCGAATGGGTGACAAACGTTCCGAGAGTAAAAACGTGTCACGGAAAGCTTCTCAATTCGCTGTTCGGATCCGGCCTTAAATTGTAGGTCCCTTCCATTTGTGTGCAAAAATATACATGCTCAACACGACTGGTTGCGAGAAGCTAGGCCTTGGACCGCAATGGTCTGTCGCGCCGAATATTATTATTATAGGAGGAAGAAGCGATGACAGATGACTGGCGAAGAGGCATCCTGTGCCCCATATATATCCCCGTGGGGTCCATCTGCAGCATAAAATCTTATCTGGATTGGTGCTGGGCTTAAACACGAGATATTAACAAGGGCCGCGGGTACTTAGAGTATGTTCTTTATGGGCAATGTCTTCGTACTTAGCTACCCGAAGTGGATTACTGGTACTTAGAGATCTGTAGGGGTGACTCTTTGTATTTAGTAGCTCATTTCGTACACAAAGGGTTAGAGGGAAGGCCCTGGAATATTTTTATCCTAGGCGGCCTAGAAGATGGCAGTTATCCTAGTTTGAGGTTTCGGAAGATGATTTGCCAGTGATGGTTTTCTCCTTCGCAAAAAGGCATTCAATCTGAACGAACTAAGTCCCTTGATGTCAGACCTCACCAAGGTCGCGCTGGTACCGCGGAAGTTGTCCGCGCCCACAGACCAGGTTTGACCGTTAGGGTTACCGGTCTGATGAAATCTGTGGTTGAGGACTTTACGGTTTACTCTCGAAGAGAGGACTGCTAAATGGGAATATATCAAAGAGCATGCTTTTTAACGAAAGCGAGCGAAGCCGGGTTCATCCCACTTTACGAATTATGATGTGTCCCATATATACACTATATCGCTACACTGGACCAGAGTACACAAAGCAGATGTAGTGCAAATGGAAATAGCAGACCGCATGGCCAGAAATGCAGCAACATTTCCGAATATTTACGAGCGGATAAGCATTCCAAGGCTTATGAATAGTAATTAGATACTAGAGTGGAAAACCTCCTTTCTCTGACACACAGTCAACACGACGTCGTAGCACAACCCACAGGGAAATGTACTAGCTTGGGAACAAAATCAGTTCACTTAATTACGGGCCATGGACCTTTCTACAGTTACTTCCGTCGTTTTATGATCAAAGAAATCCCGAACATCTGTCCCTGCCATACGGATATCGACAGCATTCAGTACATCCTAAATGACTGTACGTACGAAGGGAATACAAAGATAAATATGGTCAGAAGGACATCGTATTAAAAATAGATGATGCCTCTACTAAAGAATATCTAAATGACGTGAATACACTCGCTGAAAAAATGGTCTTTGAATACGAAGGCGACGAAATCAACGGATGATCACATTTGCTAATAGCAAAATAATAAAGGGTCTCCTCGCTAATTGTTGGAGTGCGGTTTGGCGGTTGTGTTCTCTTGTCTGTAGATTCGTGTGATGTAAAGACGAATCCTCTATAATTCTTTATACCGAAAGGTGGGAAAGCTGTGGCTTACCCTCAAATAAAGAATCTCTGCCCCATATATAGGAAAGTAGATATCATAACATGCAGCAATTATCGTGGTATAAAGTTGTTGTGTTGAGTTGTTGAGTGGGACGAACCCGCATTTACCCGGCTTTCGCCATTAAGTATACTCATAACTACGCTATTTATGTCTGGCTTCCACTCTTTACGGAGTAAACCAACCTCAGCCCCCACGATACATCCCCAGAACCAAAGTTGTCCCCAGACCAGATCAACCTCGCGATCAAACCCCGTCCGTTGGGCACAGACAACTCCCGTGGTTCGTTCGTTGAGTATGAGTCCCTTTTTTCGTCCGTAACCTCCAACCCAATAACTTGTCACTAGGATAGCACCTTATCCTAGGACGCGGTATGGAAACTATCCCAGGCACAACACAACACAACACCTGTATGTAATGAGCTACTAAATACGATGAGTGACCCAAAAGATTTATCTCTAAGTAATAGTAGCCCTTACTGGGTCTCAAAGTACGAAGAAAATCTCTAAGTACCCGCGGCCTTTCCCATTTTGGATTGTGTGCGGCTCTATTTCGGCAAAAGTTGCTTCAATATTGGCTTTCAAATGCTCAATTGCTCAAATCACAGCTCCTTCCCGCCAAAATCACGTCACCATTTCGACTGATAATGCGGCCATCGAATTTTTGACGTACTTCCGCTATTGTAACGCCCGATATGTGGCATGTCGCACCATCATGCTGAAACGAAAGGTCGTCCAAACCAATATCTTCAATATATGGCCACAAAAACGATGTTAACATGTGGCGGTAGTTGATTCCGTTGGTCGTAACGGTCGCGCCAGTCTCATCTTCGAGGAAATACGGCCCAATAATGCCACCACGCCACAAGCCGTACCAAACAGTAACACGCAATGGATGCATTGGCTTCTCCACACATCCTTGTAGATTTTCCGGTCCCCGAATGCGACAATTTTGTTTGTTTAGGAACTCACCGAGATGGAAATGCGCCTCGTCCGAAAAGATGTTTTTTGAGCAAAATCGAATTAATCGCAGGCCCACACAGCGAATCGATATCGAAGCTGATGGTCACGGGGCTTCAATTGCTGGACCAATTGAACTTTATAGGGCCACAAACCAAGATCTTTACGCAGAATTCGTTGCATGGAAGACCGGCTGATGTTCATTTCCGATGCACGATGACGAATTGATGTTCTCGGCCACAGCGGCGATATTTTCGGCTGAACGAACCCGACGAGCACGGGTACTGGTTGGATTGTCGACTAGGTAGCCTGTATAGTGCACTTTATGCACAAACTTCTTGATACCGTTGGGTGTGAGACCCGTGTTTTCACCAAATTTTGTACGACATTTTCTTGCTATTTCGAACCAATTGTCTTTGTTGTGGAAGTAAAATTGCAACTTTTCCCACTTTTGCTGAGGCGTTAAGCGACTCATTTCGTCAACTAGAAATAATATACTGAGTTTCTGTCAACGAAAGAATGACATTAGTGTCAAATCTGAACCGCTTTTTGGGACACCCTATACAGTCGATGTCAATGATACTCGTTTCAATTCTTTACTGGTTCTTACCGCTATGGTTGTTGCCAGGAATTCTTCGGAACAGTTATCGATTTCTAAGTAGTGTTTGATGTTTTTTTTAACGATAGCAGCACTTCCAACGCGAGCATTGCTAACTGGATGGATTGTGATGGTACGTTTCATAATTTTATAAATAATTGTTTTGTGAAATTTACAGACAAAAACTATTACAACAGCAATTGTTTAACTAATTTGCTAGTGTGCAGCATATCCTGTTCGTTCATCGGTTCCTTTTTTCTTTTTCACTTTGGTACACAATTTCCTTTAGAGAACAGGACCGGACCTCAGTTATACAGCGGAGTATGATGATGATGACACAATTTCTCATTTTTCCTTCCTTCCTTCCTCCGTCAGCATAAATAGCTAATAGCTATGGGTACTTCCGCTGAGGCTGATATGAATGATTTCGAGTAGAAGTGCGTGTGTGGTATGCGCCGGCAAAACAATGCTTTTCATGCTTTTGTGCCCGCCTATTCGCATGACATGCATGCCAATGCATGACCTCCATTTCGGTTGGTTGGCTGTTTCCTGATAAGTGGAGCGTTAGGAGAGAGAGGATACATTTCTTCGGTTTGTTGCATTTAGTTTTCAAAAATGTATGTTTATCATTTTTCAACATCCATTGAAAAAATGTTTACTAGGGCAAAAATGAATATCGTTCGATTGAAATAAAGTCTAGACATCCAACTCAATCGGTTAAGTATTAAGAGAAGTCCTTCTGTAAAAGCACACCACCGCAACAGCCTGTTGATCCGCTCCTCTCTAAACCGTCCAGCAATTCTCCTTCAATTCTATTTAAAAGCCATTCAGTCAAATACGCTTTTCATGCGATTATAAAAAAAAAAGAGGAGACGACGACGGTGTTAATATCGCACATCATCACAATAATCATCTCCATCATCGTGGCAATCGTAATCGTCTCCAGTCAGCAGCGCCATATCGTTAATGCCTTTGCATAATGCATTATGCATTCATTACAATGATGCAGCGACGATGGCAGTCGGAGAAGGGTGGCGGCGGGCGGCCGGCCGTTCAATCGCTTGCATTTTGCATTATTATGCAGCAGCAACAGCCAGTCAGCCAGCTAGCACCATCCACCACTACCCACTGCCAGTACACAACAACGATAGCTTCGTTGATATTTGATGCTCCGTTCGTCCGCCCTCACCAAATTACGTAGACTGATTTCTCTTCCTCTTCCTGCAGCATCATCATCAGCAACAGTCAAGAGCCTCTTTAGCCACTTAACAGTACTGGCTGGTTGGAGTGCACTGTTCTGTTGGAAATGGTGATACGCTAATACCCTTTGGATGGGGCCAACAAACAGACCGAAAAAAGCACAAGGGGTTAATGAGGAATTAAAATGATCCCGGGCGCCATGTTGATGTGGCCTATAATACTTAATACGAGTATTCGAACAGTTCCCCTTTCACATTAGGTGCTGCAGTTTGACACTTATTCTGTTTTTACACTCATTGTTAGTACGAGAATGTGCATAAAAGAGGGTATAAAAAGGACATTGCGACCCCATGCATATTGTTTGGTGTATGTAGTTTATATAAAAAAAAATAATAATAAAAAAAAGTTAGAGGCGATAAAGAGCAAAATGTGTGTCACACATGAGGCAGAGTCGTGTCGTGTCGGCGTCAATAAAACCAACCATCAGGTCAATAGTCCTTTTACAATGTGATGCATTAATGACGCTTTGATGCAGCATTTGTTGTTGCTTTTGGCCACTACTTCTGCAAAAAACCGGGTTAATAAGAGCAATTATTGCTGTTGGATTAATTGTGCTCTTCTTTCGGTAGAGAACTCATGTAATCTCGCTTAGTCCTTTACCAGGCAGACTCGTTTATAAAGTGTAAGGGAAAAGTGTCTTTAATGAAGTTGCTTCTAATTCTGGTATATACTGGGATAAATGGAATTATGCAAAATAATTGTCTACATTTTTATCATTTTCTTGACATTACATAAAGGTATTGAGTATCAAAGTGGGGAGAGAAATATTCTTCTCAGTTTAATAAAAACAACATTACATTATTCAGGTAATGCTGCTCTGAATTACTCCTACAGGAAGGCACAGAAACAAACTGACATCGCTTACGATATCGCACTGTGTGCAGGCACCGTACATTAACATATCACGTAATACATAACATAATCAAAGACAAATAACAATACAGGGAAATTTTTGGTTTCTTTAGCAGTTGTGTATTTCACACCAAATTGTGGTTTGAAACTTTGCTAAAACATAAAACATTTATTAAATAGGGAAATACTACTACAAATACTCCGCTTATTCGATTTTTTCGGTTGCTTACATTGCTACTTATGATGAAGTACTTGTGCTTAGATGATATATGAAACGCAACTATTTGTCTCACAAAGAACAAAAATTACATAAACTCCCAATCACTTGGTTGGGGAGTATGCTCGCCATTCTTTAAAATTAGCTCTATAAATCGGTTTGGAATTGAATCATAGTGGCATATCTTATTGAAAAGTGGAACCAGTCTATTCACAAGTTTGATGAAAGCAACGTTGTAGCACTTGACATTTCAAAGGCATTTGACAGAGTCTGGCATCAAGCTCCTTTGACAAAAATGAATGCCTATGGAATTGATAAGACCCTGACCGTTCAAAACAGGTCGTATTTGACAGATGAAAATCCAATATTCGCCTCATAACCGCCGGTGTTCCCCAAGGCTCAGTTTTCTCTCCGAAACTTTTTTCTCATTTTCTTGATGATCTCCTATCTGCTACTTTAATTCCAATTCATTCTTTTGCTGACGACAGCACTCTTGGCTTTTCGTTTGATTTTACGTTTTCTGCACGCCCCTCTTCATGGCAAGGGGAACTTGAACAACAATGTTTGTTAAGTACCTTAAGTTCTGACCTTGCCAGCATCAAAACAGAATAGAATTTAACGCACATATTCGCCATTGCTAAGAATGCTGCGAAATATTGAGCTTTACTGAAATGTTGCAAGATATACTTCACTCCATCAGAGCTGTCTACTATCATCAACAAATAGTGGAGCGCGAATTTGAGTTAGTGCAATCCTTTACCTCTCTCAGGTCAACTGTATAGCAGCCGATAACAGCATGGAACCAAAAGTACACGCACGGTTGCTTAAAGCCGACAAAGCCTTCTATAGTCTATCAAGACTCTTCAAATCAGGAACTTAAGTTAAGGGATACAAAACTGGATGAAATCGGCTCAAAATCGGGACCGGTGGAGAGACTTTTTGCGGGAGGCCATGACCGGACCCCGGTTGTAGAGTAAAATATACCTAATGATGACGATGATATTCGCCCTAATATTGTATAACATTGTTGGGCAGGTACTCCTAAGCCCACATTACACTACTAGACAGAATTCAGAACCGTGAGATTGGTGAGTTAAATATCACTTGAACATCGTAGGAATGTTTCCGGCTTGTCACTGTTTAAACGCTTTTTCCACAAGCGTTATTTCATGAAATTTCCAGATGCATTCCGGTCATTTTTCAGCCCAAGCTCATGGGCAACCATTAGGCCTATCTTCGGACGTTTGGTTGGTATGTCAAAGATTCCTTCTATAGGCGTACAATAATTATGTGGAATTAATTTCCTAACTCTCTGTTTCCCCAATTGTATATGCTGCAATCATTTAAGACACATGTGCATAGACATCTCATCTTCTCCTGTTCCTAACGCCAACGCAGTGCTAAGTATTGTAAGGGTGCAAATCCCTTGAGTGTGTGTAGTATCAGAAAAAACCAAATTGAAGACACTATTTGCACTGGCGTTATAAATACTGTACTCCAAGCGTAAAGATAGTAAAAAATTGAACGCAGCTAATAGCAGGAAAATGCTATAATTCCCAAAACGGGGAAATATAATGTAATTCTGTTGCCTCTGTTCTCAACTTTATGTCGTTTGTCTGATATGGTTGTTGTGTTTGCTAGAAATAGGTTTTTGTTTTTGCTCTTTATAAGGAATGGGATATTTTGAATATTTGGCTTAAAACCATCATGTTATTTGCTGAAATTAAAAAAAAAAAAACCCTTTCTTTTAATTAGAAATTCAGTCTTTTCGATTATATTGAAGACGCAAACTATTTTGTATATTAATTATTGGGAATTTATATGACATATTAGGCGAAATAATGGGAATTCACTTATATGGAATTTTTTTTAATTGGGTTGGTGTGGTTTCGACATGAGGACTTTTTTTTTTCATTTTAAAGACTGTTGCTTACAGAGCAGTGAAAACAAACTGTTACTATTGCTGTATTCTATTATGCATATATTTTGTAAGAGCTTCTCTGCATTGCTGCCAAATTCCCCTCCTCTTGGCCGACTTAAGGGCTGACAGCTCTTCACTCCACCATGGAGCTTCATTGCTCACGATGGAAGAGCTTATCGGGCAGCTCGACCCATATGCATCAGAGATTGCCCTATTTATCTCACTTACTACACAATCCAGCTCCTGTGGACTTTTGGCCACTCTTTGAACTGAACCGTGTTCTAGGTTTCATCTCAAAATGGTTTTAAAAACTTCCCAATTTGTCCTTCTAGGAGTTCTAATCGTGTCCTCCTCTACAAGTCCTCCAAATTCATATAGGATGGTTCTATGATCAGATAGAGATGGCTCGGAGGAGACCCTCCACCTATTGAGTACTCGTCTCACTGTTGGAGTACCAAAGTTAATGTTGAGTATCTCTTCCATAACCCTAGTTGCAAAAGTTGGTACCCTGACTACATTATATACATCTAGGTTATCACCAAAAACTCTAAAAGGAACTCACTCCTCTTATTTGTATCGGTGCATTCGTTGTGTGCATTGGCATCACATCCAATCAGTAGTGGCTTACTGTGCCTTCGGTAATGGTCGACCAGCTCTTGTATCTCTGGGGACGGTATTTTTTGCCAGTCCCCGGGAAAGTAGGCTATTGCTATTATTATGTCCCGGTTTGTAGCGTCTATACTAAACTGGCACTGGACTGCTACCAGATCCCGGGTCTGAAAGAGATGGTTAATACTATTTCTTACGATGATGCCCCACATCATATACTACCTTTGCAACTCTGCTAGACAGATCACGGATCTGCACCAGGGTCTTTAACCAGCACAAGCCCTAGATGTTGGCGGGTTAACATTCTAGCCTCAACTGGGGCTGCCACTTTAGCCTGTGGGTGTTCACCCGGGCTATTTTAATGCTGGCCATACTTTCTACTTAGCTGGGTGGTGCGATTGCCCCTCCCCTTTCTCTAGCACCAGGTCCTGGATCTCTTCCAGCAACTCGTCTTCACTCCAGTAGTTTGCTCTCTTCCAACTCCCCTAGTGTGATGTGCGGTTGGTGAAGGGCAGCTAGGTTAACCAAAGTAAGGACATCATTTGTTCTCTCTTTTCCTTCCACGACCTCTATCACACTCTCCCCCTGAAAATCCATTATGTAAAATCAGGGCGGTCTAACTGCCCCTTTGCCGCCCTTGCTCCCTCTTCCCGATACCGTATCGTATCGTTGAGTGGCACGCGGATTTTATTGTGCCTCGGCTACGGGAGTCGATGGAGATGGTAGTGATGGTATCCCAGCAGCCGATCACTTTCCACCATTCTCTCTGCAGCTCCTCGTTCTGCGCTCCGATCAGGAAAATGGATCTTTCCATTCCCTGCCGATTTCTTCGTGGGAGGAACACCGATAATATTATCGGCTTAGGTATATCATCCTCGTCACTAACCACTAGCTTCGGACCCTTCCATGTGGAAAGGATCGGAGCGTGTGCCTTCAGCCAAACGGCTGTTTCCCCGTCGCAACAATCAAACGGGATCATTCCCGGTCTGAAGTGGACGCCATCAAAGACAATTTTGACTTTCCAGCCCCTAGCCCACTTCGTTCAGGATAGCCACCTTCAGGTTCGATAGCTGCTCTTGGGTCATGAATTCTCTCGGATCGTCCTCTGCGAAGATAGCCACCTTCATTCGCTTGGCCGTATCCGCATAACTTTGATGCGGACCTTTGCTATTCTTTGGAGGAGCACTAGTCGACTGCCCCGTGCCATTCTTCAACCTCTTTTTCTGCCTACGCGGCGGTGTGATAACCGACGGTCACCTCTTGGCCCCTTTGGGAGTTTTCAACAGGAGGTATTTTCCCTAGTGTGTTCTTACTTTCGTCTACCTCCCTTCTAGCTTAGGCGGGCTCTTGACTCTGCTTGAGGAGGCTCCGCTAAGACCCCTCCGCAGATGATAGTCTGTGACGCCCGGCTCTTTGGTGGATGAGGTGGAAACCTCCGTTTTTTAGGTTCTACATAGTGGCGGTGTGTTAATATTCTTCCTTTGTAATTCCATACAAAATTGCCATCATGGAATGGTTTGTGTGAATTTAATGATTTATTCGTTCAATGAAAAAAATTCCGTTAAAAAGTTCATAGTAGGCATTAATTTTCAAGAACGCTCTCAACGATTAGATATTCGGATTGAAATATTTCAATAATATCGTCACGAATCTCAAGTATATTACAGAATTTTGAAGAGCATAAAAATGGTACAAATTACAATCACATTTCACCCTTTTTAAAAATCCATTACTCAATACCTATACTAGCAAGAGCCATCAGCATCATCTTCCACATCATTGACTATCACTTAGCGGCACAAAGAAAAGGTAATTCCACCCTTCTGCGATAAAAAAAAAAAAACAATAATTCATCAGTTGGTTGCACTACATATAGGTCCTATAAGCTATGTGAGTGCTCTTGAGTGCCAAGGATAAAAACGAATCTAAATCATAAACTTCCTTTCGCTCACATATTAAACGCTGTATTCTGAAACAAACTGAAGTTTTCCTTTTTCTCTCTTCCCCAAATACAGCTTTCCGAACTGGAGCAAAGGGTTATCGAAGCGGAAGAACGCGCCGAGGAGGCTGAAGATAAGGTGAGTTATCCTTTGTTATTTACTTAATACTTAAAATTGTATTTGAATTTTTGTGAGTTTTGAAGTGAAAGTTAAAAATACATGAGGCAACCATTTCATTTTAAATTTAATCAGGATATTGCGTATACTGATTCAGAGTTTTAACAAAGAACACGTTTTCCACTGTGTCTCATTGAATTCTGATTAATCTCGATCTCTCCCCTAATGGTAGAGCTCAACATTATATTTTGGCCTACGAATATGTAAATGTTCCTCCTTTTTTGGAGAATAGAAGTCGAGCTTTATAATCCTATGCATATAAGCAGCGAGTTAGGGTTCGATTTTTTTAACTTTAACCACAGTTTCTATAGAATGTAGCGAATGTGGTTTTTTCAAAAGCACCGTGGAACAAATGATATTTTATTTGTTGTCGTTCATCCTTAATGCTTCCATTTTTTTGTGTGATGGTCTGTGGTAAATATTATTTGTATATTGACACACCCATTTTTGGTAAGGAAATTCAGGAAATACTACATATTTCCTTTTGTACCGCATTTCACCGCAATTCTTTCTAAAGCACCACGACACGTGTCCTTCATTTCCCTTCTAATGACAGAACGAAACGCTGTTGTTAGATGATGTTAGAGATTTTCTACTCTCCCTGTCTACTGTCTGTTATCTCAGCATAACGGATAGTTGATTACTGATTTCAATTTAGTGCGCGTATCTTCTTTGTTTGCCTTTGTTGCATACGAAGCGTGTATGACCATCATTA
The DNA here is from genome assembly GCA_947095585.1 of Nephrocerus scutellatus. NCBI lineage: Eukaryota > Metazoa > Arthropoda > Insecta > Diptera > Pipunculidae > Nephrocerus > Nephrocerus scutellatus. The sequence goes on from OX352763.1 coordinate 114,893,050, forward strand.
GGGTAAACAGGACATGCTAACATACCCCAAAACACGTCAACAAGGTAGCTATTAGAATAATCCTTCCCGCGGGACTCATTGCGGATTACATTGATTTTTTCCACATCCACATCGCCTTTGAGTGTTTACAGAGAAAAACAAATTGAATTCTTGAATTAACATTTAACGGTTAACAGTTAAACATCGAGTTGTTGGTTGTTGCTTTGGTTATTTTTTTCAAATAAGAAAAAGTCCTTCAACATTCTAATATAAGGGATGGTTTGTTTTGTCTTCGCCTTAGCCAAAATGGAAGTTACGTTACCTTTTGATGAATGTAAAAAAAGGGATTCTGCAGACTCCTTGAGCATCAAACCGTGCCATAATCGGGTTGGTTTTACCTCAAACGAATGGTTTCCATGCCTGGTTGTACATCAGAAAGCATCTATTATCCTTTTTTGTGTCTTTGTTGTTCATCATTAGTTACCCTAATGTACAAATGTGAAAAAAACCGTTCTTACTTTTCTCTGATAGGAAAAAGAAAATAAAGTTCCATTTATCTATCGTTGTGGTTGTTTTTGCCAAGAAACCTGAGCGATAGTTGGTATACTTTTTTTTTAAAAAAAAAAAAGAAGCTAATTGTTTTCTACATTTAAAGAATTACTTTATTGTGGTAAAAAATGCAATTAACGTAATGTAAGGTACGCTGAAGCACCCATTTGCTTGGTAAACGGTGACTGGGATAGAAGTGACGCTGACAAAAGGGAATGTATTCGTAAAGCATCTAGAAAATGTGGTTATGCCAAAACAATCCATCATTCCTAACGTTCCTCCACTTTTGGAACCGACTCGTTTTAAGATAAAGGAAGGTAAACCAAACCAAAACATATCACCAGGAAACTATAAAATTACACGTGAAATGTATTACCAATTAACTGTGACTGTGTGGCGTGTTTCAATGTATGTTTGTAGCCGAAAAACGAAGTCTTTTTAAATTCTCTATAATAACTTCGCGTGTCCGTGGCTGGCTGTGAACTGCACACTAAATCTTGTGATGACCCCATATATCGGTCAACCCCCCCTCAGTTACCGACTCCAACCCCGTAGAGCTGTCTTACCATCACCATTCAACTCAGCGACCACGAAAACTATAGAATCCACACTAATATCGGTCACCCCCCCCCCTCAGGTATCGACCCCATCCTCCTAGAGCTGTCTTACCATCACCGTTCAACTCAGCGACCCAGAAAACCATTTAATCGACATTAATATCGTCCTCCCCCCCCTCAGTTATCGACCCCATCCCCCTACAGGTGTCTTACCAGCACCATTCAACTCAGCGACCCCGAAAACCATAGAATCGACATTAATATCGCACCTCCATCCCCTCAGTTATTGACCCCATCCCCCTACAGGTGTCTTACCAGAACCATTCAACTCAGCGACCCCGACACTAATATCGGTCACCCCCCCCCCCCGCCCCTAAGTTATCGACTCCATCCCCCTTAGAGGTGTCTTACCATAACCATTCAACTCAGCGACCCCGAAAACCATAGAATCGACATTAATATCCCCCCCCCCGCTATCAGTTATCGAACCCATCCCCCTAGAGGTGTTTTACCAGCACCATTCAACTCAGCGACCCCGAAAACCATACATTCGACACTAATATCGGTCACCCCGTATTGGCCGGATTCAAATCGAATGCTCACCGCATAAACGCCGGTGTTCCTCAAGGCTCTGTTTTATCTCCGACACTCTTTCTGATTTTCATTAATGATCTCCTATCCACCACCTCTAATGCACAAGGAGACAGTGCTCACGCTTTCTGCACGCCCCTCTTCGTTACAAGTGGAACTTGAACAACAACGTATGTTAAGCACGTTAAATTCTGACCTTGACAGCATAACAAGGTGGGGACTACATAATAGAGTTGAATTTAACGCTTTCTAAAACCTAATGCTGTCTTCTGTCGTCTAAGCGTAATTTAAACCTCCAACCTTTATCCATGAATGGATCTTGCATCAAAGAAACTGAAAAACTCTCAATTCTCGGTATGTTCGTCAACAACAAGCTTCGTTGGAACGACCACATATTTGCCACCGCCAAAAATGTTGCGAGATGTTTAGGTTTCCTAAAACGGTGCAAGATGTACTTCACTCCTTTAGATCTGGCTACTACTTACGTACGCGTATATTCGCCCTAAACTTGAATACAACTAAATTGTCTGGGCAGGTGCCCCCAAGACCACATTACATCTACTAGACAGAGTTCAGAATCGCGTGTTAAAACTTATTGCTGATGTACATATCGCGAAAACAATCGAATCGCTTGAACATCGTAGGAATATTTCACACCTGTCACTGTTTTATCGCCTTTTCCACAAGCGGTGTTCAAAAGAAATAGCCAGATGCATCCCGCCCATTCTTAAACCCATTCGAAATATCCATGCCTCAACTCGAGCTCACGGGCCTATCTTCGGACGTACTAACCAATTCAGAGATTCCTTCTTTAGCCGCATGATAGTTATGTGGAATGAATTGCCTGATTCTGTGTTTCCGCATTTGTATGATCTGCATTCGTTTAAGACACGCGTGCATAGACATCTCATCTTTTCCTCTCCCCAATATCCTAACGTCCACGCTGTGCTAAGCATTATAAGGGTGCCAACCCCTTTAGCGTGTGTATATTATAAAAATAAAAAAAAGACTATTCATGAATACTTATTGTTAGTTTCTTTGAAAGAAAGATTCAAATAAATAAAATCCTATGAAAATAAGGGTAATTTCGTATAAGCCCTAACAACGCCTCTTGCATGTCACATCCACAAAGCATCACTATGCAAAGCTGTCTCCTAATTGTCTTACTTTTCTCGAGTTACCTACCGGTCCTAAAGTTTATTACAAATTTCCATTTTCTTTAAATCTTTTAAGAGCATCTGTCACTGTGAAGCTAATTCTTACCTAAGACGCAGAAGTGTTTTCAAGATATTTGTGAAAAAGATTTCCTTATTTATTATTAAAAAAATAATAATCCTATCGCATTAGCACAGAAGTTGTGCATCGAACCGTGCTCTGTATTGGATTTCCCACTTCTACCATTTACACCACACCTGCAGAATTACTCATAACGCAATGGACCCGCTCTACCCATTTAAGCGATTCGTTTCGTCGAAAGACGGAAGACATTCGCGAACGACAATAAAGAGGTTTAATTTTAAGCTTTTGGAATGTCTGGTTAATGCTTTGCTTCTTTGGACATTTCTCCTCCTACAGAGACGACAAATAAAAGAAAAGACAAAGAAATGCCAGAACGGAAAATGAATAAATAGCGCAGAGACGAATTTGAGAGCAGCAACTCAAATCAAAAAGCAAGGGTGCAGACAACCTCTCGATTTTTTTTGCCCTCAGTCGATTTTGTTTTCTTATCGCAAAAAGGGAGCTAATGCTCTAGAGAACTACAGTACAACCTCGGTAAACGCAACTAATAGAAATCGGAGATGTTGCATTAATTGAGGTAGTTGCAAAAACCAAGTCACACATTTGCGAGAGTCTGTTTCAATTTTTGCTGGTTGCTCCAAGCTCTCTGTTTCGCTTTACGCCGCAATTCGGGAATTTTCTTCCTTCTCCTACTGATCATTCCTAAAGAGTTGAAGCTCATCTATGTTTACAGAAATCCAATTTTGTATAAACAGTCAGTGGGAGTAAATCCTTGGAGTAAATGCTTTGAATATTTTCGCAATGGTCTATAACTCAATCTTTGACACTATTATGAGCAAGATCATCTTCTTCTTCCCTTCCTCACTGTTCGACGCAAAGGAATTAGGGTGCAACTGCATGCGTTAACCAACAAACCAATGGCATCGCGCAAATTCCAAGTGTTCATCCTTGTGTCTTAATAACTTCCCTTATTTCCAACAAGATGCCAGCTCAGGAAAATCCTGTCAACTAATCCAAAAATGCCTAGCTGTTTGAAAAAAGCTGATGGCTCGTGGACTACTTCTAGCGAAGAATCGCTAAATCTGCTTCTAGATACCCATTTCCCGGATAGCTCTCATACTACCTACAACACTGATCTAAATAGATCAATTAGATATAATATCATCTCTCGAGATATAATTGATAAGGACAAATTGCTTTGGGCACTACATAGCTTCAAAGCATATAAATCTGATGGACCCGACGGCATAATTCCAGCCGACTTATGTCCAGGACTTCGGACATCATCCTTCCATTGCTGAAGACAATCTTCAAAAGTTGTCTTGATATGATCTATATTCCAGTAATATGGAGAGAAGTGAAATTGGTCTTCATTCCAAACGCAGGCAAATATTACCACGTCAGTCCAAAAGTCCTCAGAGCCTTTCGTCATTCCTTTTAAAAACATTAGAAAGATTGATCGAAATCCACCTTCGTACTAGTATTGACAAAAGACTTCTGTCCGTCGATCAACACGCATACTGCAAGGGTAAATCTGTAGAAACAGATCTGCATACGCTAGTACGTTCCATTGAAAACTCCCTTCATCACAAGGTATACTCAATGGCGGTTTTCCTGGACATAGAAGGCGCTTTTAACAACATCAAAACATCTGCGATCACAGGTGCGCTGTCAAATTTGGGCGTGAACGACTCACTGGGTGAACTGATTGATCTTCTACTCACAAGTAGGACCATAAATTCAAGACTTGGTTTGTCGTCTGCCAAAAGATTTGTCAGCAGAGACACCCCGCAAGGAGGTGACCTGTCCCCACTTCTTTGGAACCTGGTGGTGAATGAGCTGCTGGTTCGCCTGAGGGGGAAGTGATGCGGAGTGATCGCCTATGCGGACAACGTTGCGTCTCAGGAAAGCACCCACACACCTTGTAAGAACTTCTGCAGAATGCTCTAAATAAGCTAATAAGCTGGGCAGATCATTGTGGTCTAGGGGTAAACCCCAAAAAAACCGAACTTGTCCTCTTTACGAGGAAGTACAAAATCCCACTCGTCAATCCTCCGTCCATCAAGGGCACGAGCTTGACTTTCTCCGATAAGGCCAAATATCTTGGTCTAATTCTGGATAGGCAGCTGAGCTGGAAACCCAACATACAAGAAAGAGTCCGTAAAGCCACAGTGGCACTCTTCTCAAGAAAAAAAGACATAGGAAGTAAATGGGGTCTTCCACCGAATATCACTCTGTACACAGCAGTAGTCAGACCTATTCTGCTATACGGTGTGGCTGTTTGGTGGACTGCATTAGATAAAGCGATCAATCGTGACAAACTAAGCAGACTGCTACACTGGACATTCTGCTCAACCTTGCTCCATTCGACATCTTCGGCAGACAACTGGCTGCAAGCGCGGCTACTCACCTCAGAGCAATCTCTCAGTGGACCGTGAATGATTTCGGCCACTCTTCTATCCTGAATTCAGTCAGGACTCCACTTGTCAACTTACACCATTCCGCAGCTACACTTCAAAAAAAACTTCCAGGTTACCATCCCCTCCTGGTCTTCTTGGGAGGAGGGTATCTACTTGGAAAATGAAGGAATTCACTTCTATACAGACGGGTCGAAAACTAATGAAGGGGTTGGCGGAGGTGTCTCTTCAAAAACAAACTAAATCTAAGTCTCTCTTTCCGTCTTCCTGATAACTGTAGTGTTTTCCAAGCGGAAATCATGGCTATTAAGGAAGCCTTGTCTTGGCTGAAGAGTAATGTCATATCCACATTTTCTCGGATAGCCAGGCTGCGCTATAGTCCATGGAATCAGTCTCCACAAATTCCATTCTGGCCCGGAATTGCCGATCGTCTCTTGAGGACGCATTAGAGCTGCGATGTAAATTTGCCCATTTGACAAACTGAGCTATTGAATTCTTTCTTCTAATTTTATTAAAAATGGCTCAGCAAGCTTTGATTTGCTCGACAATTTCTCGCCACAAATTTTAAGCATGCGAACACCATGCCACCATGGTGTTGCAATAATCGAGGATTTGCGCTCATCGATGGTTTCGTTAAGCAAGGTCTTACTGTATACAATTTTACCTCAAACCCCAAGTGCGTTCGTACGCTTCCAAAAAGGGTATTTTTTAAATTCTCTATATTAACTTCACTTGCCCGTGTGTTTGTGGGTTTGTGGATTTGTGTGTCATGGAATCTTGCGATCAATTTTTGACCCACTTCCCAAAATCCTATTTTATTGAAATGCACACATGCATATCTCCAATGACAACACTTTCTATTAAAATTTGAGAACCCTCGGGCCACGGGGTCGGTGGGCTCCCCTACAAATATTTTACAAAATTTTACTCGATTTTCTTCAAATTGTATACACTTGTGTATCTCTGATATACAACACTTTTTGTAAAAATTTTGGAGACCACGGGCCCGGGTTCGTGGGGCCCCATAACTTTTTTTAAAAAAATTATCCCGATTTTCTTCAAATTTAATACACATGTGTATCTCCGATAGACAACATTTTTTGTAAAAAATTTGGAGACCCCGGGCCCCAGGGTCATTGGGCCCCAAAAAAATTAACCCGATTTTTTTAAAATTTTATATACGTGTGTATCTCCGATGGGCAACACTTTTTGCAAAAATTTTGGAGACAGGGTTTGGAGGGTCATGGGGCCCCAACAAATTTTTTAAAAAACTTAACCCGATTTTTTTTAAATTTTATATACGTGTGTATCTCCGATGGACAAAATTTTTTGTAAAGTTTTTGGAGTGAGGCCCTGAGGTCCGAGGGGTGCCCATATAAATATTTTAAAAATTAGCTCGATTTTCTTCAAATTTTAACAGGACATGGGGTCCTATTAGAGAATTTACATGAAAAATTGTATTTTTATGGGTTGGTTTTTTTTATAATGATAATCTATAGCATTGTATTGGAATCAGGTTGATGGTGCGTCAGGATAAGCAGAAAATTAATCCCAACAGTGAGACGAAAATGTCTGCTGAAATACACAACACTTCTGTCCGTCTTTCAGTCCCAGTGCATTAGAATCCAAACTATTTCCCCAACTTTCTCAATTTCTACTTTCACTTTTAATGGAAATTCTTGGTTTTATTTGGCTTTGAAAAGTTTCCTTTGAGTAATTTTCGTAACTTTTATAGGGACAGACTCATTTCTTTCATCTCAATACTTACACACAATGTAAGCGTGGGAGTGAATGCGCATGTTTTGGCTCTGGCTTTTGTGGAATATGTGTTATTTTCCGTCAATGTTATAATGTTATATATGTTATAATGTTTTTATGTTTCTAAAACTTGCATTTCAAATGATTCTTTTTTCCCTCGCCAATCGGATTGATGTCAGTAGAGAAAAATCGGAATATTATCCTATTGGGTTTGTCAGGACTTGTAAGAGAATAATTATTGCACAATTACAAGCCTAAAGTGTAGGTGTCAGGTGAGAGCCTTTTTCTGTTCTATTTAGTAACAGTACTAAAACGAACTTACCTACAAGAAAAACTTTTCGCTCGGCTCTACAAGGGGTAATTTTTATTTGTGCTGGTAGAGGGAGGTGGGGTTAGAATTATATTTTATTCATATCAGGTATAAGTGAGGTCATTATATTGATTTACCAATTAGTTTGACTGCAGCAGTCAATTAGTTAAAGTCTGTGGTAATTTGAGAATTGACAAATATTAAGTACAGCGCCCTATAGTCCCTCACCCAGTTTCTTACAAAGCTTCGCGATGCAACGATGTCGATGGTGCCCAGTTCAGTCGGATATCATTATCTCTGCTTGTGCGGTCAGTTCCGGAAGTCTGGCTCTTTCGAAATATTATCTCTAGTTTCTGATGGTCCCAATACTTCACGTGTTGCATCAGACTTTGTAAGTCGAGGAGACAATCTCTGAAGGGGTCTAATATAATATTTAATGCGCCAATACGCAACGCGACAATTCGGGAACCCAAATACATTACAACTAGGAAAACTTACAAACTATTTGTCTATATTCCAAGAACTTGCGACGGGACAGCTAGCTAGATATAGTTATCTTATTAACGAGTATTACCGGTTTTACATTGCCACTCGTACTATATTCCTTGAAAACCTCCAGAAACTACACTGGTTTGATTTTTTCAGATGACCTCGTTTAACGTTGCTTATTTCTTCTTAGTAATCTTCTTCTTCCTCTTCTTTTTCATTCCCCATTTGCTTCTGGGTCTCGGGATATCCCTCTTCTCCAATGATCTCGGTTTCGACTCTCTCTTCTCATCTCATCTCAGCTAGAGTTTTGCCTCTCATTTCTCACATCATCGATGCGATTTTCACTTTCTCTAGGTGCAGTAGTACCTTCTGTTATCATTTCCAGTACTTGTTTGGCTTTTCTTGACTATTTCGATGCAGATGTCCGATCTGAACCATTTCAGCTGTTTCTTCTAAATTTACAAAGTGAAGGATCGACTTTTTCTGCTTTGCTTCTAAGCGTTTTCTGTCATTCCTGTCCCTATATCTCCTGGTTTTTCTTGCGACCATTCGTACTTACTTTATTTCTGTTGCCTGGAATTGCTCAGATTTTTATCAAATATCGGTAGGCATCGGTACTACAACCATTTTGTAGAGCTTCAGTTTTGTTTTTGTGCTTATCTCTCGTTTACCCACTATTGTGTTACTGGCTTCCTCAGTGTGTGGCCAATCCGTCGCCACTTTCCCTTCCTTATGTGCTTGTGGCGTACCACAATTCCTAGTTTGATATTATTTGTGGCCAACGAATCTTGAGGATATAGCGCAGACAGCGATTCACTAAAACCTGGAATTTCCTCAAGATTTTTGCTGAGACTTTTCAGGTTTCGCAGGCATATAATAGCACGGATTTAACATTTGCTATATTGCTTTGGCAAAGCCGGCCTGGCTTTACAAGGCAACATCTTTTGGTTTTACCGCGTTACGGTGAGTACCATAACTATAAAATGGCTTTAGTTTCTTAATCCTAAAATTTTTTGGATTTATTTTCGGCTTTATGCTTATGCTATTGTTGTTGTAAGCCAAGCTGGCTTTGCCAAAGCAATATAGCTATTGAATTCGAAGAATCTCAACTAAGTGCATTAGAAGTTTGGATTTCCAAATTCGAGATAGAGCACCGAAGGCAGCTCGAGCTTTATTTATTTTGCTTTTAACGTCTAGATCTGTATTACCATCAGCTGATACAATACTTCCTAGGTAATTAAACTGTTTAACCTTTTCAATGGGTGTCTCTTGCAATACCCAGATGTGTGAAGCGGCCTGTGGCCATTATTGTTGTCTTTTTGCCGTTTATCCTCGAACGATCGACTCTTCTTTCACCTGCAGTGTGTAACACATCCTGTTAAGTCCACTGATGTTACTTGCCAGATATCATAAATCATCGGCATAATCCTAAGCCTTTGAAACGGTATCCATTGAATGCCACTGTAACTCTCCACTGTAACAACGCTGGCAGTCAGTGTATGATCATCATATCATTTATTGCCAGTAGAAAAAGGATTGGCGATAGAACATTTGTCTCACATCCTGTCGCACTCGAACAAAATAATCGAAGAGCTGTCCACAATACAGAACCAAAGCTCCTTGCGGTTTTGTTGTAGGACACCTTTATAATAGCAACTATTTTAAGTGATCTCCATATGTATTCCCGGTTAACCCGGTCAAAGGGCTTCTGAAAATCCATGAACATGAGGTAAAGCGGTGTCTGAAACTCAGCAGACTGCTCGAGAATAATACGCAGGGTGTTGATATGGTCGACACATTATCGACCCCTGCGAAAGCCCGATGATGCTTCTTGAGTGTAGACTTGATTCTCGCCTTTATCCGCACAAGAGTGATGGGTTAGGTTAGATTAAGACGCCTGTCAGCGAAGCCGACATACATAGACCAGTAATGGTCCATTGTGATACCACGTGGATCAAGAATATTTTTCCACCCACTCGATGAACCAATTAGAGTTTCGTATGAAGCCTAGGAGACTGTCAATATGGATTAAATCATTAGTGTCGTTGTAGACGAAAGCTTCCATATGGAGTTTACGTTTTTGGGAGAGGGCTAGACATGTACAGAGAAGATGGAGAATGGTCTCCTCCTCCTCTTCATCCATGCAACTTCTTCAGAAATCATTCGAGAAGTCTACAAGTCTTTCTGCATGCTTGCCTATGGGACAGTGTCCACTGATGACACCTAAAATAGCACCGATGTGCGCTCATATTTAAAGAGATCAAACACTTGGAGCGTTTCGGATTCAGCTTGGGCTGCTTTCTCGTCAAGCAAGTTGTACCGTTTGACCACCTACGATTTGTTTTTTCATTAGCATCCCGCTTTAACATGAGTTCGCCAGTAGCGATTGGCATGCCTAGAGAGCCCATTTTCAGGTAAGATGGGTAGTGTAGTTCCTTGTTTTGCGAGTTCGTCAACCATACAGTTTCCCGGAATGTCTCTGTGCCCTGGCACCCAATACAGGTGAATATTAAACTGCTCCGCTATCTCCATAAGCGACGATCGGCAGTTAAGGACTAGAATTGAATTCGTAGAGGGATTACATTGAAGCTTGGCTATCTGAGAATATGCGAATATCCTTAGCGTATATGACGTTTCTCTTCAGCCAAAAGACTTCATTGTTTGCCATAATTTCATCATAGAAAACACTACAGTAATTAGGAAGATGTAAAGAGAGGCTAAGATTAAACCTCTTTGAGAAAACACCTCCTCCAGCTCCGTCTTCAGTTTTTGACCCGTCTTTGTAAAAATATATGTGTTCTTCATGCGTCTTCTTCCCAGAATATTCTGGAGGGGAAGGTGACCTGGAAGCTTTTGTTGAAGTAAAGTTGCGGAGTGGTGTAGTCTTTGTTGCCTGGAGTCCTGCCTTAATTCACGATAGAGGTGTGATCGATTTCATTTCTAGTCCACTGGAAGATAGCATTGAGGCGAATAGCCGAGCTGGCAGCTACTTGCCTGCAAAAAATGCCGAGTGGTGTAAGGTTGTACGAAGTGCTCCGCTCGAGAGTGATAGTTGCCAATGAATGTTTTGGAAAAACATAGACAAATCGGCAATACCACGCCAGTTTTTGCATTTCTTAAGCAGGCCTTTTTTCACAACTAAACAATAACTTCATCAATTCAGCCACTGGAAAACACCTCTCGTTTTCCCAAACTGTCTGTATCAACGGAAGTAGAATACTAACTGTTGTGCCGGGATCTGCTTTCAGGAACTCAGCTGGTATGCCATCAAGTCCAACTGCTTTGTTGTTCTTCAGGAAATTCATCGGAGTTTGAGTTTCTGCCACTGATTAAGGTTCAGTGTCAATACCCCTGTAGGATCTACGCATTCCATTCAACTGTGGGGGGCCATTTGAGCTGGGTACAAAAGTGATTCTTTCATGTGCGTAGCTGATCTTCCATTTTGATACCAATAATCCAAAACAGGATGATTTGTGTTGCTTTTTTTTCGACAACTTCTTTGGATATTCGGTACTTTATTTTGCAGCCTTTTCCGCATTTTCCGCATTTTCCGCGAGCACGTCCAACCGTGCCCTCCTGTCACGACTCACACAGCGATAAACTTTCTTATTTGCTACCCGCTGCACGCTTTGTAATTCAGTCTTTCACAAACCTACAGTTTTTCAGTAACCTACAGTTAAAAACTTTTTTTTTTTGATTAAACGACTGAGACATATTGAAAAGTTAGTAAAACTTCGTATTTACTTTTGTCCTTTACAGAGTCATTTAATTCGTAATTCATATAATTTACAACCTGGCAATACTATTTTTAGAACTAAAAACAAATTCCTGTTGGAAACTCATGCGCAATGCAAGTGTCACCTTGTGAATTGGCAATGAGAACAGAACAGATTCCACATGTAATCATATGCTATCGGCAGGATACGCCGTCTATCATTGCAGACTATAATATCCTTTCATGTTGGCAACTCACCCTCCTCTGCACACAATAATAAGTACACACACACACAATCTGCCGAATAAAAATTGCAAAACAGGAAATAAAAATAGGGTTGCTTCGCACCATCACCATCCACGTATTGTTTCGTCCTTTCTGTCTTTGCAAAACCCTGAGCACAAAGCAAATAAGAAGGGGAATAACCTAAAGGACAATGAATTGTGCATTCCACGCTCGCAATTGTTCGTCCTTGTGTCTCGTCAGTCTGCACTCTCCTCCCCTCTTAATTTGCTTTGCAATTCTCACTCTCTTTCGCTGCTCCCTTTCATTCTAAAAATTCGAGTGAGAGTTGAAATCCTGATTTCTAAGAAAAAAGCAATTTTGACAGCCTCAGATACAGGAGGAAGCAAAAAACAACATTAAATGAAAAAAATCTCTCCTCTCAAGGACTACATTCTTTCGTTCCAATCGGTTCAGTTATCGTTTAAAAAAATTCATAAAAACGAACGCTTCTTTTTAAAAATATATATATATATTACTCCTTAATTGTTGTTGAGTTTTGTTGGACGTTTTCATTTGAATAAAGAAAAGTGATGTGTCTGCGAAGGTAGTTGTCGCAAGTGTAGCCTCACTACCAAAAGGAAAGTGAAATTATTCCTTTATTTGTGTTCCTGGTTATTCGCTAAAGATCCTTTTCTGTTTAATTTTTGAAGCTGAGTTACATTAATATGTAATAGTTGCTAAATTGAAATTCGATTTGTTGTTCTACCCACAATAGATATAGATACATCCAGGTGGAGTAAGTGTCGGACAATAGAAAGTTACATAGTTATCACCCACCACCTACCAATATACATGTGCTGTGTAGTGCAGTGTAATGTCGAAAAGACATCAGACATCTTCAGTCAAACACGACCCATACGCGCATGACCCATTCGACAAAAATCACAATGGCGACCGTTGTGACGACAAAAAATATCTAAATGTCGCTGTCATCTAAGCAGCAAATGTCAAACCGTCGTGCTTATGTCAATGACAGCTGACATGGTGGATTCTTACCCCGAATATTTCCCACGAAAAAGTAAAAGAAAACGCTACGTGAGCCGCCTCACACGGAAGGGGAAATTTTTTTTATGAAAGTTAACTGTGTTTTTGTTAAAATTGTTATATAAATGAAAAAATGGTTACGGATTCATATTAAAAGTACAAAGTGTGAATATTTTTCGGTTTAATTCGTTCTATAAAAAAAAAAATTCTAATTACACACAAGTCCACAATATTGAAATTGAGGTTATGGCACTATTACTCTCTTTCTCCCTCGCTGAGAAGGCGAAGATACGTGCGCGCGCTGACGTGTCTCTTCTGTCATTTGCCATTCATTGTGATTCCATGTGATGTGCATTTTAAAAGCCGATGTGAAACCGAATATGTTTCCATATCTAATATAAGAATTATTAATTAAATAAACAAAGTTTTAATGTAAATATGTGAAGTGAAAATAAGAGGAGACAGACATTACCTAAAAACGGAAAAAAACAACGAATTTACTGTGCTAACTAACGTGTGGGAGCTACTTCACGCGTTCATATACAAAAATATAAATACTCGATATACAATGCACGCCGCCGCCTATATATAGTGTGCATTTGTATATTTTTTATTCATTATACATAAACATAGATATATTGATATTTTTTTCTGCCTCTCTCCGTTGACGTTGACGTCGTGAAAAACTTATGAATGGAAAATTATCGAAAGAAGGTTTGTACTCCTCATTTTTCTTTGATATCCTCAAATTGATGAATTTCAGCTGGATGTTTGATGTGTTAGGAGGTTAGGACTAAGTTGGATTGGGAAATCGATTGCTTGAATTGTTTTCCCTCCTGTTTCTAAATAACCAAAGTTTAAGTGCATATATCAAAGCGTAACAAGGTAACAAAAATCAATGAAATGCCGGGTAAGAGTACGGTGGCAAGGACTTTCATTGTGTTCATTGCGGAACAATTGAAAAGTTCAAAAAACCCATCCTTTGCCTTGTCATGAACATGAATATTATGTTATAGTGCTTTTCGTTAATACGCCAACGTTGATACCTACGACCTATAGGAAAGTGAAATGTGTCAGCGATATGTCATCTGTATGGCAATTAAGTGGTATTCGTTTAAACGATACAATACAACCAAGCAAAAGAGCGCAACGCTCTAGCATCGACCTGTTACTAAAGGGTTTTTCAATAGAGACATAACAATTTTGTACTCAAATACAAATGCACCCTCAAAACTTTTTTTATCATCTGCCAATGTCAAAACGTTAGTCGAGGCTTACATTTTTATCATAATGACGTTCACGAACGAGCAACGTTTGGAAATTATTTAAAATTACTACCGAAATTCTGAGTCGCAACTTTAAGAGCGCTTACTCCAAGTTTCGGTCGTAATAATCGTCCCATCAAACAGGCTGTGCGTGCTATAGTGGATAAGTTCGAGTCAATATATTCACCATTGAATGTTCCTGTGCCACTGAGACAACGCACCGGTCGAAGTACCGATAATATCACATTAATAATGAGCCAAAACAGTCGATTTCACAAATGGAGGGGATCTACAATTTAATGCCGGATCCGAACGGCGAATTGAGAAGTTTTCCGTGACAAGTTATTACTCTCGGACGTTTGTCAGACTTTCGCGAGAGGTTTGACACCGTCAAAATACTTTTTTGTGTTCATTGTGTGTACTGCTACCATTTATCAATGCATTATGTCCAATATGGTAGAACATCAGTCTTTCATATATGGAAAAATTCTTCCACCTCGATATGAAATGCCTTAGAGCGTGTATGAGAAGGTATAGAAGCGAACATTCCAATTATAGGCATTATTTGCCAAATATGAAACTCCTGGATCCTTCCGGAAATTCAACGATCGATAACGTTATTCTCGTTTTTATTAGGAATTATTTCACTCGGTCAGCTTCTATTGCAAATAACTTAATTTCAAATTACTAAGTAACTTTGAGAGAGCACTACATAGACAACGGAATTATACCACCTGAGGCATTCTTGCACTAGGATTTTTATCGGACTCGTGCAACATGCCCGTGATCTACCATATTACTAGAAGGGAAACGGACAAACATCATCATCATCATATTTGACTCTACAACCGGGGTCCAGTCCGGACCTCCCAAAAAAAATCTCTCCACCTGTCCCGATTTTGAGCCGATGTCATCCAATTTGCCATCCCTAAACTCTGGGCGTCTTGGTCTGCGCAGTCCTTCCAGCGTAGGCTTGGCCAGCCTCGCTGTCGTGTTCCAGAAATCCTACTACAAAGGACTTTCTTTAGTGCGTTGATCGCGGTAGCGATCTCATCTTTACTGGGAATTGAGGTACGAATTCGGAAAATTGTTACTTCAGGCAGCTCCGTTTAATTTGTGTGCATATCATTGGCGAATACACGGTTAAGGACCGTAGAGAAATGCTACTTCCATCGCTTGAGCTGATCCTCATCTAAAACGAGTACGGCACCATCTAGGTCTCTCACCGGATGTTGGCTAGAGCGGTGACCACCTGTCAGCTCTTCGGTGATTATGTAGACGGTTCTGCTATCACACCTGCTCGTTGCTTCCTCTGCTTCTGAGGCCAGGTTGTTAATATAATTACGTTTGTCACGTCTTACACTACGCTGCACTTCTCTCACTTTGCTTCGATACAGGGACTCTAAGCTCGATCCTCGCTGCTGCTGGGGTATCTACATTACGAGCTTTAAGTAGCTTACGCTCTTCAATCCGCCTCCAGGCATCTTCGGTAAGCCACGCGAGTGCCTTGTCTGGCTTATACCAACAATACCTTCCGCTCCAGATGTGAAAACATTTTTCACAGCCTTCCAATGTTCTTAGATGGTTGTCGCCAGTGAGCTGCTGATTTATTCTACTCCTTGCGATATATTATCCCTTAATTGTTGGCGTACTGGGGGGATCTTTAGCCGGTCGATATTATACCTAGGCATTCAGATGATATTGCGGATTCTTTGAACTGATGCAGTACGTAACTGAACAGTAGCTACCATAAGGTGATGATCCCGTACCATAACCATGACGGCTCCTCGTCTGTTTCGGACGTCTTAAAGACAGCTCCTAAAACGTCAGCCGATCGCCACATGGTCGATTTGGTTGGAAGATGATTGCCTGTAAGTTGACACCCAGCAAACTTTGTGGCAGGTCATATGCTCAAACATGGTGCCTCCTATGACAAGGTGGTTGGTGTTGCAGAAATCAACAAATCTTTCACAATTTTCATTTCGTTCGCCGAGGCTGTGCTTCCCAATCACATGTCTGAGTCCTTTATTGTCGTTGCCTGCCTATCTTGGCATTCAAGTCCCCCATCACGATGACGATATCTCCGTTCGGCGTTGCGTTGAATACTAAGCGCTGTATTCAATATTGTAAAAATTGTCCTTTTCATCCTCAGACGAGGGATTCGTTGGGGCGTAACACTGTATGGTCGTGACGCGCCGTACTCTAGTCCGAAATCTGGCCGATGTGGGTGCCAGGAAATTAGGCCTCTGCGTGCTGGTTGCGTTAGCAGCAGACCCACTCCAGATTCACGGGGACTGCCGGAGGGTTTGCCGGAGTAGAGTAGCACAATGTTACACGATGGGCATTGGTACTCTCCCGCGTCGAACCATCTTACTTCACTCACTCCCAGTATGTCCAAATTATGACGAAGAAAAATTAGTTTTTATTATAGCATCCCGTTTAAATATGAGGTTGCACGTAGCGATCGGCATGCCTAGTGAACCATATTCAGGCAATAGGGGTAGTGTGGTTCCATGTTTGGCTAGTTCATCAGCCATACAATTAAATCATTTAGATTTAGTTTTTTTTGAGAAGACACCTCCGCCAACCCCTTCATCAGTTTTCGACCCGTCTATGTAGAAGTGAATTCCTTCATTTTCCAAGTAGATACCTTCCTCCCAAGAAGACCTGGAGTGGATGGTAACCTGGAAGTTTTTGTTGAAGTGGAGCTGCGGAATGGTGTAGTCTAAGTTGACAAGTAGAGTCCTGGAGACATAGCTATGTTCATCAATATATTGACCTGTCTGATGGACTTTATATTATTTTGCTTGTTTGTTTCTTTGTTCGTTGGATAAAAGGATAAACAAGAAAATCCATCCTAGTAATACTCGTAGATCTATAAAATGAAATACCAATTTGATGTTATACGTTTCGACATTCATTTATATAAGACCTTCTTCCAGGACACTGGTCACTTCATGTCGTGTATCAAAAGGATGAAGTTTGTTTTGAAAAACGTTTCATTTCTTCATATAAAGCTTTCCAGTCAGTTCACATATGAAAGGAAAGAGATGAAGGATTATAACTGAAATGGATGCCAAGCCAACAGATTGTGTCATCACTGAACGAGATGGCGATCTTAATGAATATAAAGTTCAATTCATTTTATGTACATATTATGATTGTAATACTTTTCCACTTCAATGTACAATTCAATCTTCAGCTGTCAGTCATCTCCTAATCTACTTGTTCAAGACGAAAGGCATCTCTCACTGTAACGACGTCTTCAATTCTACCAAAACGCAATACACGCAGGAATTTTATACAAAAAAGCGAGGAACTTTTTATTCATTATCGTTAGTTTTGAGCAGCTGCTATACAGAAAAGCTAAACAAAATACATACACGCACAAATGATGACGGATGCACGCGCCATTAATTAGTTTCGAAGAATGATGTTCCATTTGGCGACGCCAGGAAAATTCCCGTATTTCTCTATATAGACATAGACATGGAAATGACTTCACTTCTCGTACGTAGCGTTGCCACTTTGTGTTTTGCTCCGCCGACATGATGATGATGGAATATTTTGTCTAACCGTCGGCGTCGCCGTCGTCGTCATGAGTGCGCGTCAAGTATCTGTAAGAAAAACAAACAAGCAACTGTGAAAAGTGCCGATCAAATTGAAGTAAAAATAATTTTTCATTCCACCGTTCCACCGTCCATAGCTAGAAATAATAGCGATTTTATTGGGCTTTTTTGATTCCTATTTACTCACTGAGGTGACAGTGAGCTAATTTATTAATTTGGCGCGTTTATCTTCCTCATAGCTTATTTGCCCCATATTGTTTATCAGGAAATTAGACATATATCTTATTTTGAAAATCAATTCCTTCCATGGCAACTAAGATATTAGGCGTGTGATATTAAATAGAAATTTAAAGACCCATTCTCAATCTCATTTTTATTGCATTCCAAGACACCTAAACGAGCGATTCTCCTTCAACTTGAATGAAAATAGCTGAACCTGTAGTATGTGTATCTATATCTGGCTGAGTAGACAGCCACATGTATGAGTGTTATGCACTTAATTCGGTTAATACTGTTCACCATATGTAAGTTGTCATGCTGTCTGTTGTGTGCATGTAACAGTGCCATTTAAAGATTTACTTGTCGTACAGAGGCACTGAACTGATGGATTAACATTTTACCATGCAAGCAACTTCCATTCCATTGCATACTTGTATATTGGGAACTTATACAAGTACGAGTCCACAATATACGAGAGGGGATTGGGGATTTGTTCGAAGATCGAGTTGGCTTTTGTCGCGTGACTGGCTTGCTTGTGAAGTTTCGAATCGAAGTTTGGGTGAAACTCTTAGAAGCTATTTTGGGAAATTCTTTATTGAAAAAATCTGTAGGAGGTAACTAAATGCATATTGAAGAAGAAAAAATCTGCATTTCGAACAACCGCCGCCGCCACACGTCTTAACAAAGTGTGACAAATCA
Source organism: Nephrocerus scutellatus (assembly GCA_947095585.1). NCBI lineage: Eukaryota > Metazoa > Arthropoda > Insecta > Diptera > Pipunculidae > Nephrocerus > Nephrocerus scutellatus. The sequence goes on from OX352763.1 coordinate 114,911,675, forward strand.
TTTAATGTTTGCACTGTGCGGGAGTAAAATAATTCATAGGTATCGTTTGTTCTGTTAAACGTGGTTTGACGGGGTAGCAAAATAAAAAGCACTTATACTGCAATTACTGAGATGCATTTCTTATGCAAAGGATTAACGCCCGAAACGAAATATAAAGCATAAGAGCATCTCAATGGATGCCATTGGAGTGGTAAGCTTCATTCACTTTGGCGTAGGCATGCGCTTGGGAAGAAATTTCGAATAATTTTTCTAGCTGTCGTTAGTGTTTCCTTTCGAATGACACAAACAGCGGAGAGAGCTAACTTAAGCGCTCCCAGTTGGAGTCTTACCGCTTCGTTGAGTTATTTACATTTGTGGGTGGTTTACGACTAGCAGCAAGTACTAAAAACATTACATACAATCAACCTAACAAAAACATTAAATCATCATTACATTAGTCATAGAAAGGGACTATATTGTGCCTGTGAACTGTTCTCGACATCGAGGCGCGAGCTCTTTTCATAAATGCTTAGGTGTGACTCATAACGATTTTGTTTTTAATTTGTCATTCGCTATGTAACTTTCTACGTCTACTCAGGAGTCAAGCAAGGTTGCACCCTCTCACCATTGCTTTTCACAATTGTCATCGACTAGGTGATGAAAATAGTATCCCGTACTCCATCGGGTTTGCCATGGAATGTTTTTGACCGCCTTGCTGACCTGGGTCTATGCTGATGATATCTGTCTCCTATCACAATCGCTAGATGACTTGTAGCGAAAATTAAACTCACTAGAACTGTACGCTAACAAAGTGGGTTTAAAAATTAACGTCTCAAAAACAAAAGTACTACGCGTTAACGCTAGTGGAACATGTGATCTATCGATTGACGGACATCAGATAGAGGAAGTCGATAAGTTTTGTTATTTGGACAGCTGGATGTGAAAAAATGGTGGTGTTGACTCAGATGTGTGCTCTCGTGTAAACAAGATGCGGCACTCTTATAGTATGCTAAATAATATCTGGAACTCATCGCAAATATTACGGAATCTAAAGCTAACGATCTTCAGATCTAACGTTCTCCCAGTAAACTTGTATGGCTGCGAATCGTGGAAAGTCACAGAGTCAATTGCGACGCGCCTCCAAGTCTTTGTCAACAAGTTCTTAAGGAGGATACAGAGAATAAGATGGCCGGACATTATCACCAATTAAGACTTGTGGAGAGTAACGCAGCAGGAAGCAATCGCGATCAAAATCAGACGTTGAAAATGGAGCTGGATTGGCCACACATTGAGAAAGCCAGCGGACGATATTACGAAACTAGCTATCGACTGGAATCCACAAGGAAGCCGCCAAGTTGGTCGTTTTAGCAAGGCATGGAAAAGGACAATAGAAGAGGAAGCAAGATCCCAGGGGACAGAGTGGCGTCTCTTGAAACCTCAGGCGATAAATCGAGTTCGTTGGCGAGCGTTTGTAGAAGCCCTACGCTCCCCCGCGGAGTAAAGGAAAGAAAGAAAGATGTAACTTTTGAGAATTAAGTTTTGCAGTGAAACTTCTTTGCTGAGGGGGCTACAATTTTCGAGCGTTACGAAAATTCCGATCAGATGAGGGTCTTTTGTTGGTCTTTTGAGTGTCCTTGGGGATCTTTTGAGGTTTTTTGGCAGATCTTCGACTGTATTTTCGGGTTTTGTGGAGGGTATTTTAGGGGTCTTTTGGGGGATCTTTCGGTGGTCTTTTGGTGGTCTTTTGAAGGGTCTTTTGGTTGCCTTTTTGGGTTATTTTTGGGTATTTTGAGGGTCTTAATACTTACGCGTATAAATAATAAATAAATACCCAAGTATCGGATAAATATCTAAGTACTGGTATGACCATAGTATTATATACCAGCAGCTTGGATGTTAAGGTTAAGTTCCTTGATTTGAAGAGTCTTCACAGGCAGGCCTTGTTGGCTTTAAGCAACCGTGTGCGTATTTCTGGTTCCATGCTGTTATCGGCTGCTACAGTTGACCCGAGATAGTTAAAGGATTGCACTGCTTCAAATTTGCGCTCCACTGTTCTATTGCTGGACCGATGTTGGATCTTCTACTCGCAGACGTGGCCACCATGTACATTGTTTTGCTCTAATTTATGTGCAGCCCCGGATTTCGAGCTGCCCGCTCGATCTAGATGAAAGCTTCCTGTACAGCCCTTTGGTATCTACCAACGATGTCGATGTCGTCTGCGTAAGCCAGTATCTGAACTTATAGACTTATTTTTGTTTCAAGTTGCAATTATTCGTTTCGAAATTTTTGAAATAAAATGCATTCTTGGTCTCTTCTATTATTCTTTGCTTAGCAATCGTTGGTCAGGAAATGCTCATGGCCTATCAAAACAGCTTCTTAGGTAAATATTCATTCAATTGGTTAAAAAAGAAGCTTCCTTTATGTCTCTCTGTCTTCTGCCACTTTGTTTACCAAAATCATCCTTTAATCAGATATTCTGACTTTAGTTTTCCCTCAGAAATGATCACCATTCAGAAGCAGATACCACCACTACCAAGTAAGCATTGCATCGCTTATACAATTATCACTCCCATTTACTATGAGTTGCTTTTTTTTGGAGCAATTTATAATTTAGCTTTTTTCGCAACATCAGCCTCGTCAGTAGCGCTCCACTCGCAGTTGGACTTCTTCGGCCGCAGACATCATCCGCAACAATTTGGCTGCCATCCAGACTGTCTGCTTGCCTGCCGCCTGCTGCCCATGACGACTTTCTGTCTATGTATGACTGTTTGTCTGTCTGACTATTTTTCTGGCTGCAGATTTTTGCTTTCTGCGCTTGTTTTAGATACACTTGGGGATGAAAGGAGTTGGGAGTTCCACATCATTTTTTTTTATAGTTTCTGTTGTTTATAGTCGAATCACTGAAGTCTGAAGTCGGCTGAATGATGAGGATGATGATGACGAGCGCCAGTACACCAGCACCACAGAGACAGTCACCACACGGTCGAACGCTGCGCGTTTTCGACTCTTTCACTACAATTCATTACTCTTTCATAATATTCAGAGATATGCCGCACACTTCTCTGTATGGCATTTGCAGTTTGTCTGTTTGTCCTTTCCTTTCACACAAACGAACAGCAACATTACCGGCATACGTAACGTGTCCATTGGTTGCATGCGATTTTAAGTGAAGTCATTGAGAAAAGAACGAAAGGTTGTACGCGTACGCAGAAACTGGAAAATCAGCTTGAATAGTTGAAGTCATTTGACTTATCAACCATGCAACGCTCCGGCTCCATCATCAACTCATGTGGAGCGTTTAAAGTCTGCTAGCTAGCTGCAACTGCAAAATCAGCATCACATACTTCGCACAGAGTGCACCGAAAACCATACAGTAATATCCACCATCTCATTAATTTTTTATCTACGATACTTATGCTACTCTAGCTTATCGTGGCTCTTGAGCGATAACTACCAATTAACGAAGCGTTATGTGAATGACGGTAATTATATGAAAGGATGTGGCACTGCATTGAATAAATTGTGATATACATTTAAAAAATTATATGCACCACATAAGAGTGAGTGTTGAACGTCTCGCGCACCAGACTGGATTGATTCTCTGCTCTCAGACATAGGGAACAATAGTAGCTAGCCACTTTTGGGTACTATATACGAGTATATGGAATACTGACATTATCCTTGGCGATAAGAAAGGTTACCAGCGACCACCACACTACGAAACACGCAGAGCTCACCTCATTGCGTGTTGTACGTTGGCATTTGTTGCTCCGCCTCTGATACCCGGTCTTCTGAATGCTTGCTGGAGAGCAAAGAACTTTTATATCCTTGTTGCCTGTCAGATTATGTGTCAAATAATGTGTGCATACTCACATCAGAGTACAAGAAATTATTTATGTTCTTCCCTGAGCTTATTGTGCTTTTCCTTTAAGTGACTTGGAAGTAGTAGAGTGGTATGGGAACATGTACTTTGATTACGAGCAATAATGAAGTGATGGGGTGAGATGAGTTATGCGACTTTGAGTGTTTTCTGAATGTGAAAGAATAAGTAGAAGATGGAAATTTTGTTTTAAGCAACAAAGCAAGTAAAAATTTAGCACGGAGGTAAATGGAGCAAGCCTTTAAAGCTTAAAAATGTGAAAGGGTATGAGAAAATATTAATTTTAATTTCTATACCTTGAAACATTTTTCGATTTTGAGAAGGCAGTGTCAACAGACAGTTTATCTGGCTCGCCTTGCGCAGGAGAGGTATACCCGATAAACTAATAGCTATTATAAAAGCAACCTATGTAGGCTCTAAATGTCATGCCCTGCATAGAGGAAATTTGTCAGAGGAATTCGAGATCATAAGTGGGGTACGACAAGGTTGCATTCTATCGCCGTTACTGTTTTTGTTGGTGATTAGCGATGTGCTTCGCGCAGCGGAGGAATTCGCTGGACTCATACATCTCAACTCAAATATCTGGACTACGCTGACGACGTTTGTTCTCTCTCACACACACACAGAATTATGGAGCTGCACCAAATGACAACATATGTGGAAAGGGAGGCAAATGTTGCGGGTTTGAAGATTAATACTGGCAAAACCAAAATAATCAACCTCGCCACTAACTCAGTAACTTAAGTTTACATTACTGGACAACCGGTAGAGAGAGCATAGAGTTTTCAATATCATGGGAGTATTGTCTTGACCGATGGTAGAATCGAAAATGAATCGGCAAAGCCATATCAGTAATTGGAATGATGTACATGATATATAGCGAAGCAATGCGATCAGCTTAAACAATAAGCTGCGCCTGTTCCGTTCAAATGTTGAATCAGTGCTGTAGTAGATATGGGTGCAGCACTTGGAAGGTGACCGCTACTATCACAAAAAGATTACAAGCGGTAAGGGTTTTCTGGCCTAACCGTATCTCTAACGAACCTCTTTACCAGAGAACGGGTCAGGAACCAATAGGCACAACTATCCAACGACGGAAGTGGCAGTGGATTGGTCATACACTCCCAAAAGGCGACAGTTCCAAAGCAAACTACGCAATGCATTGGAATCCGTTATCTCAGGATGGTAGAAGAACAGGTCGTCCGAGAAATACATGGCACAGAACAGTTGAGGAGTTGGAGAGAGCTAAAGCTCATTGCCAGAAACCGCACGCGATGGCGCGTAGGCGTAGTAAAGGCCCTAGGACCCATAAGGGGATATAGGACGTAGAGAAAAAGATACCTTGAAACAAAAAGGGCCATACTGTACAAAATGTAGTTCTTGGGAAAAACTTTTTTTGTATTTAATTTTTATACGAGTGTGGCTGTAGCCCGTTATACGATTAAGTGCTCCGTTATGCAACCGCTCTCCTCAAGAGATCTCATGGAATGAAAGATAGTTGGATTGATTAAATCCAACCTGTAGCATTGAGGTGCCATTCTCCGAAAGCTCGTTTAGGTCGGAAAAGAACGAATTACTCCATTTGCGAAGTAGAAAGACCGCCAGGGCCGGACATTTGCAAAGATAATGAATGAGAGTTCATTCACATTCAAGCAACTCCTGCAAAGGGCAGTTTGGCCAATGGCCCGTTATTATGGCAACCACTCTGGAAATATCTCTCTGTGATCTGGGAATTTGTTTTTATTATAGGAATGCCACATCGCTCTCGACGTGGTGAAATTGGTCAAGTTATTCCACCTTAACTGTGCTTTGGTGGTAAGGAAGCTGACAACACGTTCCCCGATGGAGCTCAAATGACAGTCGACTTTCTCAGAACAGTCCATGTCCATTGTAACGCCCTTCTTCGCCAGTACGTCTGCCTTCTCATTGTCATCAATGTCAATGTGTGCCCCGGTACCCAAGGTTAGGTTAGGTTAGGTTAGGTTAGGTTAGGTGGCTGCTATTGCACACTTAGACCGTTTTCGGTCCATTGTGGTACCACAGGATCCAGTGCATCTTATACTACAAATCCCATATGGTAGTCTTTATGAATTTTAGGATGTCTCCCACTTTGCAGTCCTCGACATCCGATAAACTGTTCATTGTGTGGTATCCCAAGTGTTTCTTACAGTCTTCTGCTTGCATGAGCCGGACATGAACACAAGAAGTGGGATACTGTTTCTTCCAACTCGGTGTAATAGCAGCTTCTACAGAATTCATTAAACTCTCGGCCAATCCTCCTAGCATGTACAGTGCCCTGTTAAAATACCTTAAGTATTTTCATATCCCTTCTTTGCAGGGATGTCAGAGCTTTAGAGCGATCCATGTCCAGCTAAGGCCAAACCTGTTTCGATATAGTACATGTGTGGGTGTGCGCCCACCTCGCGTTAGTTATTTCCTCTGCCTCTTTCCGAAGGAGGATCTTAACCGCTGATAAATGTCTTCCTATACCTGCCCTTTCCGGTAGCAGTTGTAGCTATCGCTACATCATTAGCGTAGGCAACTACTAGCTCCTTTAGCTCCTATAGCAGTCCGTTGATTACAATGTTCCAGAGGAGAGGGGATAGAACGCCTCCCTGCGGCGTCTCTCTACCCAAACTAGGGTTAAGTCTATGCTTTGGCTTATCAAAGTCTCTTCGACTTGGCACTACCTGACAAGTTTGGAAATGTTGCTTGTCGAAATAATGGATTTGATTGCAGGACCGTAGTGCACAAGTTATGCCAATAGCTGCAGATCTTTGTTTTCTACTACTTAACTTGCTGGCATTGATGGTGTCTGATGATATAATTGCCGGCCATCAGACCAAAGCTTCATAGGTAAGAATAGGAATCACCACCGATGTGTGCAGCCCCAACAGCTGCTGATCTTTGTATTATACATTTGTTGTTAATTGCTGGCCACCAGACCAGCGCTCCATAGATGAGAATAGTGAGAATAGGGCGCACCACCGCTGTGTACAGCCAGCCTACAGTCTCCATTTCTTACCAATGGTTTCGCTGATAGCATATAGAGCAATACATGATTTTTTAGCCCTATATGTTATATTCGAATTCCAGCTGAGTTTCCTTTTTAACGCTTTTTCAAAGTTATGAAATAGCCACTAGGATAGGCTATAGGCTGGCCGTAAGCATGCAACTCTCCCGATCAACTTCATCCTCTTTTGCTATGCGACACAAAAATCCATTTCTCTTTCTCTGCAAATCCATCGGCCGATCCAAATTAGATCAATTTAACGATAAAACCTGAAAACCCCTTTCCACCTAAAACACCCATTTCATACAAATATGAATTGTAATTTTTTGGAAGCAGCACAGCCCATGGAGGATGGAGCTGATTCTGAATTCTGAAGTGGTTAAACGATGCAGACCCTTATTGCAAAAAATAATTGTTATGATGCGAATGTGACGGCTGTGACGTGACGGCGGGTACCATTTAGGGCGACCGCTTTGTACCTGCTGGCAATGAATGATTTGTCGTCGAAATGGAATGCATTTTTCCCTCTGGACTATGGTAAAAAACGCTCGAAACACCCTTTCAAAATAAACTCTAAATATTTTTGCATCAACTTCCTTAATGGGCCGCCCTCTGGCAATGGGGGAGTTCGAAGGTTAACTTTGTATATACGTGCGGATTACTCTTCATGTGCTTCGGATGCTATCGCTTCTCGGAATGATGGCGACGAGAAATCACAATGAATGATGTGGTTAAAAAGAGCTTTTGGTGGAATGCGTACAAATGCAATTATTTATTGTCCTTTTTTGCACGCACCAAAAAAACAGCATTTACATGGACGTTGTTGCATCTGGTGTGGAAGAACTGAAGAGCTATTGACAAAGCACTGAGGTGTTGGCAGCGTAGAAATGTGCAACATGGGAGTTTTGTTAGTCGGTCGTTCGTGATTTTTAAGGGTGAAACCCCAGCTTGTGGTTTAATTGCTAAATGGGTTTAATGCGCTTGAAATACAGTGTATTTTCTAGGATTTTTCATTTAATTGTTGAAATTGAAATAGAAATACAAAGTTTTGTCCTTTAAATTTTATAATACTCGGTTTTACAGTGGAAGCTTAAGCTGTTTATTTATTGAAACTGACGTTTGCTATTTCAATGTGCTGGTTTAAACCAAACTTGGAATTTTATTTGAGTTTACGATTAATTATAGTTGGCTTTTTTAAAAAAATATATTTTTGCCAACAATGCATTTAAAAAAAAAACCCCGGTGAACTTAATATGTACAACTACTACCTTAAAACAAATAAAGAAAACTACAATACAAAAACAGGACATCTCGAACCGCACAGTAAACGTCGAAATATACTTTCAACGAAACGTTGTTTCAAGCTTGAGCTCTTAGTTTAAACTAGCTTTATATATCTCTCTCTCTCTCTCTCTCTTGTTTACTTCTGCGAAAGCTTAAACTTTTAAAATCGGACATCTAACAGTACGGCCGAAGATGTGGTTGATGGTAAACTGATAAACACCCAACGAGTATTTCGGTTAAATTTAGAGGCAACTGACTTCAACTAAACGCTGTTTCAAGTTCGTGTCTTAGTTTAAACTCTCTCGTTTAACTAAGCAAAAGTTTAAACTTGTAAAATCGGACTTTTGCCAGTACGCAGATGTGCTTGAGGGTAGGTAAACTGATAAACGAATATTGCGGTTAAATTGAGAGGCAATTGACTTCAACAAAACTGAAAGATATATCTCTATACTGTGTGCTTCAACTAAACGCTGTTGCAATTTCGAGCTCTTAGTTTATACTATCAACCGTTTAACTAAGCGGATGCTTTAACTTGTAAAATCGGACATTTGACAGTACGCACGAAGATTAAACAATCTTTCTCCATTGTCGTCGGTCCCGCGCAATCCGCTTAATTTGCAGCCACACCTTTCCTTTTTCCTGATGATTCTGCGTCTACGGATCTCATCCATGTCATTCTAGGGCACCCACGTCTTCGGAAACGAACGTTGCTGATTCCATTCAAATACCATTTTGGCAATGTCATTTGCCGGTTTTCGCAATCCATTGCCATTTTTTCCGCCGTATATCAATCTTTGCTGGACTTTGAGATGTTAGTTCCAGTAGATCAACGTTGGAGATCCGACTTTCTGTGCATTACAGATTAGTGACTCCAGCTTGAATTTCGTGTCAATGAAAGTTGGGACAATCATACAAATATCGTCAACGTTATCAAAATCGTTTAACTTCAGGAAAGGGCGCCATTGAATTCCATTCGGTGGATCGCTATTCATAACATCATCAAAAACAATCAGAAATAGTATTGATGATAGAAGGCACCCTTGTCGCACTCCTTTGTTGATCGTAGATTTGGTGCTATATTTGCCTTTGTACATGGCGTCTCTGTAAAGCTCTTGAATCAAAACTGTAATTGTTTGCAGTACTCCACAATTTTGTAGCGCCTTCCAAATGGCTGGTCTTGTGATGGTATTAAAAGCTCTCTTAAAGTCGATGAATAGTAGGAAAAGTGATGATCTCCAATCAAGAGACTCCTTAATGATGATTCTGGCATCTCTTTAAAGCTCTTGTGGGCGTCGTGGTAATGCACATGGCTGCTGCGCAGGAGGTTCAGGTTCGAATCCCAGCAACACCAAAATGTATTTTTCACGGTGTCCCACCTCTCGCGAATGGAATGGTGACAAACGTTCCGAAAGTAATTAATTCCTTGTCACGGAAAGCTTCTCAATTCGCCGTTCGGATCCGGCCATAAATTGTAGGTCCCTTCCATTTGTGTCACTTTTTGTATTGTGTTTAGCGATAACATTGCTTGTCAGTTTTTGCAAAGGCTCAGGTCACCTTTTTTTTGGGATCGTCACATTGATACCATTTTTCCAACAATCCGGGATGTTATTTGTACTCTACGTACTCCAGCGAAAGCTTAAACTTGTAAAATCGAACATTTAGTAGTACGGCCGAAGATGTGCTTGAGCGTAAATTGATAAGCATCCATGAATGAATGCAGAGGCAACCGGCATTTTCTCTTGAGTACCGTTGGCGTTTTCCCGATTTTATCATGCTGTCCAAATAATACTTTAGGTTTTATTTTTTTGGAATTTTAGGTTTTTTTTTTTTGAATTCCACTTTTGAGGAGGAGGATGAACGTTCTTCAAACTTATGTGAGTAGCTGAGAGTGTTGTCGTCAGCGAAAGAATGAAGTAGCAGGCAATATATCATTAATGTACATATAAATCAGAAAAAGTTACGGAGACATAACAGAACCCTGAGGAACGCCATGATTTATGCGATGAGTTTTCGACTTGAAACCTTTTCGCGAGTGACCAAACAGTGTACAACTTTTGGGACCTTGTTGTATTTTATCTAAATCTTTGATCATAGGCAAATTTGACTCGCCTGACGCGTGTGCTTTCCAGTAATGGTTTAACTTATACGGCCTTTGATGCGCGTTTAAGCCGACTTTCGCCGTTCAGCCTTTTTGAAAAGGTGGAATGTTTCTTAAAGTTATCTTAGTATCAGAGAGTGTTATCGTCAGCGAAAGAATGAAATTGCAGACAAGAAATCATTATTGTACATATAGAAGAAAAAGTGTCGGGGACAAAACATAGCCCTGAGGCACGCCATCATTTATGCGGCGAATTTTCGACTTGAAACATTTTCGCGAGTGACTAAACCTTTGGGACTTTGTATTATTTTTTCCCCTAAATTTTTGATCATAAGCATATTTGACTCGCCTAACGTTGGGTACTTTCCAGTAATGTTTTAAACCAAATATAGAATTTTATCGAAGTTCAATTTATACGGCCGTTTATGCGCGTTTAACCCGACTTTCGTCGTTCAGCTTTTTTGAAGAGGAGGCTCAAAGTTATATGAGTAGCTGAGAGTGTTGTCGTCAGTGAAAGAATGAAGTAGCAGGCAACATATCATTAATGTACATATCTATCAGAAAAAGTGACGGGGACAAAACAGAGTCCTGAGGAACGCCATCATTTATGCAGTAAGTTTTCGACTTGAAAATGTTTCGCGAGTGACCAAACAGTGTACATTCTTAGGTTTGAGGATATTAGACTATTTGTTAAAGAGGATTTTAAGGTTTCTTTTAAATCTTACACTCTTCGTTAAAATGTTTTTGTCTCTTTGAGCAATCAGTACTTACAATGGCAAATAGTGAGGTACTTCGAAGTTTTCCAAAGCACTAATTACTGCTTTTCCCTCCTCCACGAAGTATCCTCTTAAAATCATTGGAAAGTTTAAAGCAATTTACTGAGTAACTGAGTAAAAAGTATGTCCGCCTATAAACTAACTATAGGCTCGTTGTCTTTGGTAGTTTGCACTTACCACCAACTTTAAAACATTATCCTTACAATCGCGCTCTGAATTTCACTTCTACTTGTACGAGTACATCCAACTTTTCAAAACCACTTTAGTTTTATGGTTGGACATTTCAGTGCTAAAGCAAACAGATTGCCGTTTTGTTGCGTGTTCTTTAACTTAAACTTTGTAACCGTTCCCATTTTTAGTTTCAAAAAAAGGAAGAACAAGAAAATTTGTCTTAACCATCACAGAAAATGACGAAAAAAAGTATTCAGAAATTTCCAAAAGAAAGGGAGGAATGTTCAATGTTTCCCTATCACACCTGCTTGCCACCCAAGTACATTTGATATCACACAACTTTTGTACACTTTTATAAGACTAAAAGTTGTCTCCTCTATTTTTTCCTTGATCGCCAGTGAAATTTATGAGAAGGAGAAGATAAACTGGAACTGCAAGTTATACCGGAACTTTGATCCTTCTTTAGCTTCTTTTTATCCGCCTCGGCTGGCAGATTATAAACATTTTCTTTAAACTAAAGTTACTGTTGGTCGTGAACTTTTGTTAAATTCGATGATTTAGTTCGTTATGAGCTTCACTTGAACAAACTATTGTTTCGTATAAAGGTGCCATTGCCGCAAATGAGTTTCAATTTTTTTCGCACACTATCAGATCAACCATGCACAAGAAACTATTTAGTATCACAGTATAGCATCCTTTTGTTTTCCCATCCATTGCCTAATTTTGCTTCTTTTTTCCTTTTAGTGTTTCTTTGTTTTTTTTTTTTTCTAAAATGAAAACCAGCTCAGTGCATTCCCAATAGAAAAAATGTATCTCATGTCATTGTCATCACTGCATTATCGCAGTTGTTTGACGAGAAAATTAGGACGAATGTTTAACCGCAAAATGACAAGGACAATTTGCCGCTCTGTATAGAAAAGGATAACTAAAACAGGGTACGTGCTTAGTACCCATCATAAAAAAATAAATGCAACAACTACGGTTTTGCTTTTATTTTAGATATAAATTAGCTTGCAGATATTTTCTGCACAGGGAATGTTCTGCGATTTAATTAACAGTGATGGGAATACTAAGAGAGAATTTATTGAATCGAAAAATTTTAAGAGAATGTAAATCATAAAAAGATTAAGTAATTTATTGGCTATCCTGCTGTCCCAATAGAACTGTAATTTTAATCTTTCTTAAAAGATTCTTAAACGCTTTAAATTCCTCCAGAAGGCTGTTAATAACGGTTGTTAGGATATTACTTAATTTTTGTAAAACGGAGCAAGCTATATATGAATTTGCATGGAATATGATATTCAAAAATCTTTATTAAAAGATTTTCCTTTATTTTATTTAATATTATCCAGCGATCTACTTAAAGATTCCACTAATAACTAAAAGTTTAAGTATAATGAATTGAACAGTGCACGTTTCTAGCATTACATCCAAACTTACTTGTAATTCCACGCCAAAAGAAAGTAAATAATAATTTAAAAAACATAATAAATACAAAAATTAATCAGGAACGTCTACTGATTTAATTTGCGGTTGGAATCATCATCATAATTGGCTTTACAACCAATGCCCGGTGCTGGCCTCCTGCAAAAGAACTCTTTATCGGTACTGGCCTCCTCGGCCGCCTCGGTGCTAGCCTCCTGCAAAAGAACTCTTTATCGATACCGTCATCCAATTCGGAATCCCTAAACTCTGTGCGTCTTGAAAAAATACGCTATACTTTCAGACTACGCTTCGCTGTAAGAATACAACATCCTTGAAAGCTTTCTATTAAAAGAGCAATACCCCAAAGCTGTACGCTATACCAAATTCCCGGAATTTTCTATTAAATCTCAAATAATCTTCATTCAAAATATTTACCCTAAAAGTATGCAATGAAATAAATTAATTGTTGCAACATTTCATAATCGTACTTTGCTCTATAATCCTGGCCTACCTCAAAAAAGCGTCGCACCAGTCCCGACTTCAAGCCGATGTCATCAAGTTTGACAACTCATTTAGCAACTCATGAAAGTGCTCTTCCCATCGCTCTAAGATGCCTTTGAGATCGGCGATCAGATTACCCTCCTTGTCTTTGCAGTATGTGCAATGCGGTGTTTATTGTGTCATACCGCGGACCTCTTTAGTAGAAGTTCCGCGCCTGGTGCGGTCCTTGCTCTCTGTACTGTTCTAGTTCACGGAAGAGATTCTTCTCACAGGCTGCTTTCTTTCGCCGGTGAACTGTTTTTTCATTTCTTCTGAGCGCTTTATATTCATATTCGAGTGCCCGCATTCAATGAGATTGTTGCATTGCTCGGTTCGCAACATTCTTACGTTCAGTCGCTACCTTACATTCGTCATCCGAACCGAATCGTTCGGATATCTACGACTACTCTCTAAGATGGAGTAAGCAGTACTAATGACAGTATTCTTAAGGCGTGGCCATTTCTCTTCTACGCCCGGCATCTCAGTCCAAGGACTTACTCTTCCTGCATTTAGGACGAGTCCTATCACTTGACCGTAGTTGTTTCTGGTCTCTTCGTTGCGAAGGGCAGCCGTGTTGACTCGAATCTTATTCGCGGACGCAGTCTTTCGTGATGATGCAAGCCGCGCTTGTTGGTGTTCCATACCAACACGATAGTGGTCCGAGTCGACGTTGGCACCTCGGTAGGTTCGTACTTTCTTCAGGTTTGGGTTGTGGCGGCGGTTGTACTACTAACTATGACTTGTTGTCCATTGTCATTAGTGTTCTCGTGTAACTGCCTCAATACTGGCGCCCTACCAATTTTGGCATTCATATCCCCCAGAATAATTTTTACGTCATACTAAGGACAGGCTTTCGACTGATTCAAAGAATTCTTCTTTTTCATCATCTGGGGAATCCCATGCGCTACACGTTAACGTTAAATGTAGGTCTTTCATTCATAAGCGATAGGTCATTTTAGGATAGGATAGGATAGGAATTTTACTTTTCATCTGAGATACAGATATGTTTAAAATGTGAAGAAAATCAGGCTTATTTTCAAAAACGTTATATGGGCACGCACTCCTCGGGCCTCAGGGCCCGTTCACTCCAAAAATTTACAAAAAAAATTTGTATGGAGCCTCACGATCCCCGGGGCCCGGCCCCGATTTTTTTTACGAAATTGACCAAGTAATCACCATTTTTAACGTTTGCCACCTCAACGGATAGACTCTGTATACGAGTGGATATTTAAGAATGCCATGACGGGATGGATTTAAAAGCAAATATGTGGTTGATCAATTTAATACTAAAGCTCAAAAAGGCAACATTTTTAATTATGATTATTAATACCTCTAACATACAATATCATGAAGCTCTTCGTCATTAGTAAAAATTGAGTTTTTCAAAAAAAATAAGTTGTTTTGTTCCTGTGCACACTTGGGACTGACTGCACAGCACTTAATCTGTCACATAATATTTGTCTTTCTGTAATCAAAACTTTCTTCATTCATGCATTTTGGCATTTTCTTTTACTGCCTATCAATCAAATCGAAGTACACATTAACCCCCTCTCACCAGCAACACCTATCCCAACCAAGTGCCGACAATAAGAAGCGAAGCACATTGATGTGTGTACACAAATAAATACTAGGGACGCCAACTATGCTTTCGACTGGGAATATTTTTCCCCATTATCTCTTAAGAATATGCTTCTCTTAACCAACGAGCAATGTTCTCTTTTGCTTTTTCCGCACACGGAAAATCCCATACCAAAGGGGAAATTCGTATGCCGCGCGACGCCTCTATACCTTTGCAGACTATACTTTTCTGGTTTTCATGGGCGCACCACAGTAACACTCTGTGATTGTTCCAAACTGAATTCAGTTCTTATTCGGGGCTCGTTTTGGTCGCTACAATCGAATCGAACAATCGGAACAGTTCAAGTCTTACAGGGATATTGAATGTATTGAAAAGTGAACAATAGTAGCCGAGTTAAATATTTTTTTTTTATAAAAACATGAAGTGATTTGGAATAAAAAAAATTATTTATAATAAAAAGATTTAAATTTGGAAAATATTCATATATTAGAAAAGAATAGAATTGAAATCAAGAAATACGTTAAGAGTGTATAGGCAACGTTTCTAATTGCTAATTTTTAAACTCTAACTATTATATAAATTTTTATAAATTATAATAAACTATAAAGTAATATAACTTTTGTGAAAAAAAGAAATCAACAAAAAATCGACAATCCAATAAGAATTCGTTGACTTAACCAGAACAACAATACTTTACGTGACGACGGGGTTGATTTGCACCCTTCCGGAATAATTGGTGTTAGTGTCAGTTTGGTGCAATTCGGTGGACATCTGCATCTGCATTGTGCATTTAAGTGAATTAACTGCATGCGTCTCCATATGTGAGCCAAAGCAATATTGGAACAACCAAAAACAAAACCAACAACCCTTATTGAATGAATCGTGGCTGATATTTTGGATTATTCCAAATTTCTTTCATATCGCAGGACATTGTGTACGAGTTCATGAGAAGTGTTCACTTCTGTGCATGTCACACAATTTAATCCAGCTCATATTGTGTAACCCCTGACTTAACTTTACATAAATGCAGTTCAGGGGATGAAAATTATGAATGTGAATCAGCTGTAGGGTGTCTAGGATATCGGGGTTGGTTGGTTAAAACGAAAAAACTTCACAACCACAAAATCAATTTCTCAGAAGAATTATTTAATAAAAAGTTGAATGTACTACTCTCAAGAGAAGTTCTGTTCAGTGGCTTTGAATTTGAAATGATGACTCAAGAATTTTGCCAAAAATCTACGTGAATATTTGATGAGTCATTACGGTTAAGAAGCAGTTTGAAAGCCAATTGGCAGGACTTTCTGAAATTCAGTGCTATGTAGATTAAGTTTTAAAAACTTTTATAAAGTGAAAGGACTTTCTTAACTTCAATCCTATGTACTCTATGTAGACATAGTTTTAAAAATTTAAAGTGATTTCAATAAACATATTCTCTTTTAAGAAATATTGAAAAATCTGTGCACAGTGATATATATTGATCCTTACCCGGCCTTCAAAACTATATGACAAATATGCGTTATTCTCGTTTGAAAAACTAATGAATTCCAAGAAGAAATATTAAAAACTACTATTTAAGATATCTAAGAGCTATTAACAAGTGAAACATAATAATCGACATTAGTCGTAACTCAATAATCGTTATATTGATTTACAAAAGAATTTTACCAATTCAATTGCTGGGCTAAAATAACCGCACTTCCCATTGACTTAATGTGCCATTGATTTCGATTATACTCTGTGGCTTATCCATCCTGTCAATTGGCAGTAATTTTCCGATCGAATCGTATTATGGCAGAATTATCATCACCATCCGTAACATCGTCGCCAGCAAGGATGTTCATGAAAATGGCTCTGATCCCGTTTAAATGTGGGTAACAAAATTTAACTACCATTGCATATTTATGTATCTTTTAGCATAATATATGAAACCTATTCACTTTATGCTCGTACCACACGGAGAACGTCAATATATACAGTATGGCAATTATTTTCCTTTAGGGGTAGCATTGGTAAATAACCGATAAGTTCGTTTATGCCACAGATAACAATAAAACGCTTATATTTCTCTAGGATTTTTTATGATGGTGTGCTTGCCTACCAGTAAGATATTTCACTTGACTATGCATGCAATTTTTCATTGATATACATATTTATATTTATTTACTTAAAACATATATTCGTAGATCCTTAAATTATATAAAAGGTCAGTTAACGAATTCATTAACGCCCTATTCGGTTCTACGTCATTGCACTTGCACTATATCTTAATCATTTTTATTCATGTATGCGGTCGCAAGTGGACTTTTGGCCTCCAGTTAAGGGCGCTGGTGCGATTTCAAAAGCTGGTCTTCCTTTGATATGCACATCTGGGATTATTTTACGATAACCTTAATGATTTGACTATTACTGGAACAAGCATAGAAGTTGGATATTAAAAGACTCAAATAAGATATCAACTTTATTTAAACGCAGTTAGAAAGGCTAGTATTTATTCTAAAAATAAACTCCTAAACGAAGGTTCTACCGTTAGTATTAACAGAGAAATTTCCGTTAACATGGGTCAGGGTACACCAAAGAATGATTTTTCTCAAATCCCCGATAAATGATGTCAACATTGGAGATAGACTCTTACTGTAGAAAGATTTTCTTCTTAGAATATACCCAAGAATTGATTTCTTTAAAAAGGGGAAAAAAGCAACATGCCGTTGAAAAAAGTAGTAAAGAAGTTAACAATTTACGTTAATTTCATCGCTATCCTATCGCTATTCCTGTGCCAATAAAATGCATCTTTAGTGTACTGAAATGCATGTGGTGGAAGTAGTTCAATGGTCGCTTCACAGCACCGCTCAATCTAAGTTATTCGGACCGGTTACAAGTAGGAAACTCATCGCACTGGCGTACCCCAGGGCTCTGTTTTGTCTCCGAAACTCTTTTCTCCATCATTAATGATCTTTTGTACACTACTTCTTAACTTATCCAATTCATTACATCAGATACGTATGACCCCTGTTTTAAAGACACAGGCCAGCCTATGGACTTTTTCCAATTCTCCTTCTGGAGAGCTTAGTTAGGTCCATTTTGCCTATGTTACTGCTCCGTATGTAATCATTGGTATAATTACCAAGGTTCTCATTCAGTACATTACTCTGGAGACTACTTCCTGCAACACTTCCGTATACTATAAGCGCTCCTTTTGATTTTTTGTGTTTGCTCCAAGCAGTCTACTCTCAAGCACGAGTCGAAGATATTTGACCTCAAAAACGCCTCCGTTAAGGATGATTTAGTCCATAGTTAGGTAGGTAGGTAGGGTGGTAGTCCGCGTCACCTTAGCAAATACCTCAAATAGCGCTAGAGTGCGCCGTTTTGTAACTACAAACCTCGGAAGACCCTATGATAGATATCAGGAAGTGGTTATAACCAACCTGTGGCATTCAGGTACGAGATCAGATCGGTGATCCGGCATTCCAAAAGTTCACTCAGGTTGGTTGGTTCTTGTAGTCGGAAGCCTGTCAGGGCTGGACATTTGCAGTGATAATAAATGAGAGTTTCTTTCCAATTAACATCCCTGCAACTTCTGCAAAATATATTATGCGGTATTTCCAGTGTGGTTGAGTGGCCGCCCACCGGCCAATTGCCAGTGACGACTCTGGAAATATGTTTCCGTAATCTGGAGATCAGCTCGGTAGATTTATTATTCTTATTGCTATCGCCCTCCATGTAGTGCAGCTGGTTAAGTCATTCCACAGTCATTCCACCTTAATTGAGCCTTGGTGCTATGGAAGGTGAGAACACGTTCCCTGGCGGGGCTCAATAGACAGCAGTCGTTGTCCAATGTTACGCCTTTCTTCGTCAGTACGTCCGCCTTCTCATTGTCATCAATGTCGCTGCTGTGTCCCGGTACCCACACTAGGGTTATGTCTATGCTTTGGCTTAACGAAGCCAACTCAGCCTGACAAGTTTTGAGTTATTTTTTATTGCAATAATCGCTTTTATTGTAGATTGGCTGTCTACGAGTAAGCCAACCTTACCAGTTATAGCGGTACTGTTAGCAAATGCCCTGCAACTCTCCCTAATCGCTAGGATCTCCGCCTCTAGAATTCAGCTTAGCCGGGCTGCTTCTAGGACCAGGAAAGATTAAGTTTATTAAGAAGACGCCAGCACCAACTCCATTTCTTATTTTCGATTCGCCGGTAAATAGAGTAACGTGAAAGAGCCCCAATACTCCACGGTCCTTCCAACGTTCTTTAGTCGGAAACTCTACGGCAAAGCTGGGACTGAAGTTAAATTTAGAAGTGCAGTATTCAGTTAAGGATGGAATCATATCCTTTGGTAACGACTGTAGTTTATTGCAGTGTCCATATGGTTTGCCAACAAACTACCCAGCTTTTCTGAGGCGGATTGCGCTACACGTCGCAACGTATTTAGTAAATAGGTCGGGAGGTAATAAGCGCAGATTTGAGTTGAGAGCATCGGTACGAAACCACCTAAGTGCTTCAGTTATACCAACAGTAGCTGATCTTTCTATTCTACCAAGCTTGCTGGCATTGTACTTCTTGTAAATCGCCGGCTGCCAGACCAGCGATCCATTGGTGAGAATAGGGCGTACCACCGCCGTGTTTGGTCATAGAGCCATGCTCGCTGCATGTCCCATTTGTTACCAATGATTTTTTTACTAGCATATAAAGCAATACATGCTCTCTTAGCCCTTAATTCTATATTGGACTTTCAGCTGAGATACCTATCTAGACGCCGAGATATTTAGCGTCTGAGATAATTATAATCTCAGACCGCAGCTAGATCCTTGAGCTTGAAGGGCAAAATGCGGTATTTAGTACTTAATGGTGATTGGTGAACAGTACCATTTCAATTTGGCTAGACTTAACTCCTAGACCGCAGCTCGTTGCCCAGGAGATTATCCAGCTTAGATCACTTTCCATGACTTCGCTAATCACAGAACGGTACTGTCCTGACACAAGTATCACCACGTTGTCAACATACGCAACAGCTTTTGTCCTGTCCAGCTCAAATTTACTGCATACGTCCCAGCTTATTTTTGTTAACGAAGGGGACTAGGACCGTCAGTCCCACATCTTGGCTTGTTCTTTTGTTTTTGATTATATCACATAGCACTTTCTCGATCTAGCCCTTTGAAACGATGACTATACCGTCCGCTTAGCCCTGGGCGTAGTATAGGACTTAGGTGATAACTTTATGTTTCGCCTGTGTTTAGGTGTTTGTAATGTAAATGTGTCCTCTTTCAACCGCACAGAACATCTGTTATACAGCATACAGATCATAATCATATTTGGCTAAACAATCGCGGTCCGGTCCTGGCATCCTGAAAAAAAATTCATCCAGTTTGGAATATAGTTAGCAATTATTAAATTTTATATTTTGGATTGTCTGTCTTTCTCTCTCTCTCTCTCTCTCTGCCTTTTAATTTTAAATCATAAAGCCATACACCATAACTATACCTCATAACCATGTCGTGATGTGCATTTTAAATGTATCTTTCACTTTCATATAGCACGAAAGCAAACAAAAAATTAACAAATATAACGGCAATTTATGACTCTGGCTAAAAGAGTGTTTTTATGGCGGATGTATCTAATGTGAAAAAGCTGTTAACTCTACGAACGGCGGTAAACGGATTTACATGTAAAATTACAAATGTCATGCGCATTCTTTTTGGAGTTTTTATTTTCTTTCTGTTTGTTAATTTCCTACACTGGGATTACTATTACGAAAAAGTGTTGAGTGCACACACAAGCCGAGTAATTATTATTTATTATTATTATAACCGAATACAGAATAAATTCCATATTCCAGTACCTACTGTGCGTTGAACTCATTCACTTCATCAGTTTTTGAATTTCCTCTTCTAATTAATTGGCGCCATAAATTTTGTGTTTGAAACTTAACTTTCGAGATTAATTTTCGTGAACCATCGCTGTTTTTGGTAGGTGTGCGTGACGTGCGACTGAATAATTTGGTGTTTAGTTTGCTTATAATATGTTCTCTGGTATTTTTATTTTAAAAACATTTTATTGTGAACGATTTTTAGTTAGACATAACATAACAAGAACAAACTACATAACTAGAAGCAAAGATAATACCATTAGATTTGTTATCTTTGCTAGAATTTACAAATTAGATGCCAAAATAATTTGACAAGATCGTTTGCTTAGTAATTTTATGTGAGTTTGATTCTATAGGTACTTATGAAAGTGTTTGACGCTGTCCACAACAGCTAGCAATTCTCGGCGGGTTACAAAATAGTTCCCCTCGGGCTTGGAAAGCGAACGGCTTTAATACAGGACGCTACGATCGGACATTGGTTGTAGAGCCCAATATGATGATGATGATGATGATAATAATTCAGTATAATTGAGTTTATTTTGTTAATAATTAACTTTAACCAAGTATGTTGGCTACAAAGATCACATGTTCGATTAATTATTATATTCCGCATCGATACATGTTATAAAATAGATAGATAGATAGATACGATAGCTTTTTTCGCTACCACATTTCAATGCCTCTGGTAAATGCAAAGTAAATAATTTTACTTCCACATGAAACTTTCGGGATCTGCGTTTGCGTTTGATCGAGAAACTACTGACTGCTCAAAACTTGGTTTGAGTAGAGAATGTAGTGCTTGCTCTATCTCCTAGTGGTGGTCCCCGGGCAACTATGTGTATAAATCCTTATATATGTAGGCTAAAATTGTGCGAAGTGCAAACGGTCTAGTGTTTCTAGTCTAGGCAACGTGGTGGTTCTGCAACCCTGCGGTACCGAAAAATGCCCGCTACTGAAACCGACACAACACCTCGGATAAGTAATGATCGATCGAATAATGAATTGTACCCGGACTAAGATTGGTTTCTGGAATGTGAGGACGCTTCTCAGGGAGTGAAGAACCTCAAAACGCCAGATTTAGTCACCTGGAACGTGAGTTTCTTCGATATAATTTGGACATACTGGTAGTGAGTGAAGTAAGATGGTTCGACGCGGGAGAGTACCAATCCCCAACGTGTAACACTGTGCTATTCTACTTCGTCGAACCCTCCGGCAGTCCCCGTGAATCTGGAGTGGCTTTGCTGCTAACTGCAACAGCACGCAAAGGCGTAATTTCCTGGTGATAGGATCTTATCGGCCTGATTTCGGAATAGAGTACGGCGCGTCACGATCATACAGTGTTACAGATTTGTTGATTTCTGCAACACCAACCACCTTGTCATAGGAGGCACCATGTTTGAGCATATGACCTGCCACAAATTCAGCTGGGTGTCAACTTACAGGCAATCATCTTCCAACCAAATCGACCATGTGGCGATAATCCGACGTTTTTTAAGAGCTGTCTCTTAGACGTCCGAAACAGACGAGGAGCCGACATGTGTATGGTAAGGAATCATCACCTTATGGTAGCTACTGTTCAGTTACGTACCGCATCAGTTCAAAGACTCCGCAATATCATCCGAATGCCTAGTATAACATCTACCGGCTAAAGAACCCCTCAGTACGCCAACAAATAAGGGATCATTTTTCTCAAAGAATGGAAGCAATAGGGCAGCTCACTGCCGACAACCATCTAAGAACATTGGAAGATTGTAAAAAATGTTTTCACATCTGGAGCGGAACGTATTGGTAGAAGCCAGGCAAGGCCCAGCACGTGGCTTACCGAAGTGCGATAGCAGAACCGTTTACAGAATCACCAAAGATCTGACAGGTGGTCACCGCTCTAGCCAACATCCGATGAAAGGCCTCGATGGTGCCGTACTCGTTTCAGATGAGGATCAGTTCAAGAGATGGAAGGAGCATTTCTCTACCGTCCGTAACCGTGTATTCGCCAACGATATGCACTCACATCAAACGGAGCTGCCGGAAGTAACAATTTTCCGAATTCGCACCTCAACTCCCAGTAAAGATGAGATCGCTACCGCGATTAACGCACTAAAGAACAACAAGTCGGTAGGACTAGATGGTATACCCGCAGAGCTTCTGCGTGCCGCTCCAACGATATCAGCAGAGCTTTTATATCCTCTTTTAGAGAGAGTTTGGGAGGCAGGCGAAGACCATTTGTTATTCATTAGGCAATATCATTTTTACATTTCAATAAAGACTAAGTGAAAAACTGCTTTTTATAAATACACATAAATTATATTGTTGATCTTACATAAAGTCCACATTGAGAATAAAATATCTACTAAAGTCAAACTGGTGGGGATTTATCGGTGCTATATCTTAAGAGTCTCCAAATTAAAATATACCAACTCCACGATTCTCAATTACAAGAAAAATAAAAATGCTCCAGACCAATGGAAAGACAGAAATAGTGACAAATATCAACTAAGAAATTATCGTTAAATGAAAATTCTATAAATGGATCCAAACGACATCGCTGCGTTTCGTCTCATTAGGATGGAGATGAAGAAAGAAAATTTGTTTGTTGAGGAATTTTCGTCAAAGAAATGTAAATGCCATATTGCTGTTTGTCTGTCTGTCTGTGTTTTATTGAGATTCAGTTCTTTCAGAATTTGATGAATTTCAAAAATAGTTAAAAAGTTTTTATGCAAATTCCTCGCTTAACAGTTTATTTCGTTCACGATAACTAACATCAACTATCTATTTTGTTGATATTAGTTATCGTGTTTATTAAAAGGACTGAAAATTCATTAACAAAGTAGATTATAACTTATATATGTCTAGTCAAAGAAATATCAAACCAACTAAAATATGTATTAAAAGTATCTGAATATCGGTAAATATCAAAGGACAACACAGATATTCCAAATATGAGAGGTTTCTAACTCTTAAGTTACCTTCAAGAGCATACAACAATAAGTGAAAAAGAACATTGATACAGAGCCAATAGCTAGACGAAGTTTACTTTCCCATTTATTAATCAATGCTGTGGGTGCAGCCCCGTTGACACCATAGTAAGGTTTCGCTCCTAAGAACGCAGATTCCGATTCATCTCCATATTCGTTGCCTGCCATTACTTGGTGACCAGGCACCCAATCGAGTTTCACCTCTCTATGCCTGGTTTTGAATTGGTTTTGAATTGCAGTGCCTCGAAGCAGCATTTAATTGATTTAGAGTATAATGTTGGACGATAACGCTTTCAGTGCCGATAATACTCTTACTAAGGTTAATCCTAGCGCATACTTCAATTGCAAGTAGTTCCGCCTGGAAAACCGTGGGACCCATACCCATTGTATCGAGACTTTGGTGTTGGGTCCGAAAACACCAGCTCCTACTCCAGATTCAATCTACGATCCGTTTGTGTACCAGACCAGACCTTTAGCGTTCAGTGCTGGAACACCATTAGACCAGATTGCACGGTCCAATGTTATTACCTCAAATAACCTGTCGAAAAAGTACTCCCTGGCCATGGTGTCGGGGAAAACATGTCTCTTTCGAGAATTGAGTCAAGAATTTTCAGGTTTCCCACGTAGCTAACTGGTTTGAACCCGTATTCTAGTTCTAGCTTAATATCGCATCTAGCGGCCGTCTTCCTGATGAAGATTGGCATGGGTAAAAACCCTGCAACAAATGCAAATTCAAATGCAGCCGTAGGGTAAGTGCGCATGGCACCCATTATACCATTATACCTTGCCGTTGCCTGTTCAATAACCTTCGCCCACCAAACAAAGGCCCCGTACGTGATAATCGGTCTCACCATCATTGTATACATCCAATGTATGATTTTAGTATTAAGACCCCAAGTTCTGCGTAGATACTCGGTCTCACCATCATTGTCGACATCCTGTCATTAGGATTAAGACCCTAAGCTCTGCGTAGAGGCGTCTACTGGCCCACAACACCCTTGTGGCACGTTCGATGGTGGATTTGATATGAGAATATCAGCTTAGCCGTGTACGAGATATTTAACTTCACTGGATACGTGGTGCCTTTGATGATGATAGGTCCAAACTCGGACCGATTTAGTTTTGTGAAAGGCTATAGAACGGTTTTGCAAGGATTAATGGAAAGCCCCTGTCTACTGCACCATTCAAAGACGTGAAGTAACACACCTTGCGTGACATTTGTAATTGTCGTGGTGTGCTTACCGCTTATTAAAATCGCCAAGTCATTAGCATAGCCAATGGCAATCTAGCCTACTCTATAAAGATCGGCTGGAAGGTGACCACAGAAGGGGAGAAAGGACACCTCCTCCTCCTGAACATCCACAATTCTTTTCATAATTTTGAGAACAAATAATATTTGACTTATAGGTCTGTATGATTTAGGCAGCCTATTGACCTAGACGTTTACCTTTTTCAATTCGCCGTTCGGATCCGGCCTTAAATTGTAGGTCCCTTCCATTTGTGTCCAAAAATATACATGCGCAACACAAATGGTCGCGAGAAGCTAAGCCTTGGACCGCAATGGTCTGTCGCGCCGAATTTCTCTATGGTTCCGTTAGGTTGCGTTGGCAGGTAATGCTCACTTAGACCATTCGCGGTCCTTTGTGTTACCGCAGGATCTTATACCTTTCCCCTTCTTCAGAAGAGCCATTCAGAGCTCTTAATGAATCGAAGTATATCTCGCATTTTGCCATTTTCGAGATCTGATAGGTTATTCATTAACCGCTTACCTAAGTGTTTTTTTTGCCTTCTGTGCATTAGTGCCGGACCTGAGCAGAGAAGATGTTCTATGGTCACCTCCTCCTCCTCGACTATGCAGCTTCTGCAGAAGTCATTATATTCGACACCCATCCTTCTCGTGTGTTTCCTTAGAAGGCAGTGTCCTGTCATTATCCCTACAACCGTTCTTAGTTCACGTCTTTGTGGGGAAATAAGCGCAGTTGAGCGCTTCAAGTCCAGCTTGGGCCAGACCTGTCTTGAAATATTACAAGTGTCACCACCTTACAGTTGTTATTGTTTCCGCCTCTTTTCGAAGGTCAAGTTTCAGCGTCGCGATAGGACTTCCTACCTCTGCCCTTTCCGGTAGCAGCTGGAGAGTGTTACCACGTCTAGCTAACTCGTCCCCTCAACATCTGTGTGGCCCGGGACCCTAGTGATCCTTATATTGAACTGCTCACTCATCTCGTTAAGAGAGACTGTCATGTTGGTAATCAATACTCTTGTAAGTCTTAAGTATTAAGTTTTTCCATTGTGAGAGCAATCTTATCTGTTAATTATCACAACTGAAGATTATAAAAAATCTTCATTTTTCACTGCACATCAATTTGGGTTATCTACTACCCATTATTTACATTTTTCAAGAATCTAGATCCATATCTTTGTAGAAGATGCTCGTCTGATATAGTTGGGCGTGAAATCATTAAAGTTATCCCCAAGGCACGACGAATGTTATATTACGCGGCGCATACATTTTAAGGAAAACATTTTTAATTTTAATTTTAGAAAAATCAATACCAGATGATTCCAATCATGGCTGGTGAATACTACTATGCGTATATGAAACATTTGTGTTTCAAACTTTTAAAATGTTTCTTATTTTTCATTGGTTTTTCAATCATTCGTATTAATTTTTTACAAATAGTTTGAACTTTTCATTTAAGATAATTTTGTTATAAAAACGCATTCAGTCAACTTCATTTCGCCCGTGTGCGTGTGACTACATTTTAAAAATAGAAATAGACTTTGTCTACAATCATCCACTCATCAGACTAATGACTGCACCCAGTCAGATCAACCGTTCGAAATTAATCAATGGAATCGTTGAAATTTATGTGTCAATCAATCATCATTTATCAGACAATCAATTTAGTCAACACAGAACGATAAAAAAAATGGAATAAAGGACAAATAAATGGCAAAGGGGGTGCCTGGAATAGATACACACAAAAGCTGGAAAAAGTCATTAACAGATGGCATTCCGAAATGTCAATGTAAAGAAAAACAGGGGGAAAACTCAACAACAACAACAACGTAAAAAACATAAAACAAAAACTTCGTAAAGAAATTTTGTCGTCTTTAATAAAAATTCTTCAATTATGTGATTAAAAGAAAATTGTATTTCTCAAGACTTTTTTTTTGTGTGATCCGTATGTAACTTTCAAGAATG
Source organism: Nephrocerus scutellatus (assembly GCA_947095585.1). Classification (NCBI taxonomy): domain Eukaryota; kingdom Metazoa; phylum Arthropoda; class Insecta; order Diptera; family Pipunculidae; genus Nephrocerus; species Nephrocerus scutellatus. Next base: position 114,938,456 of record OX352763.1, read on the forward strand.
TTCTTTCACGGCCTTAGTTTGATAGATACTTCTTTGAGTAGATGCTTCGTTGATGGGTCTTTCTTTGTACCTCTTTGTCTCTTTGCTTCTTTGCCTCTTTGTGTAGCGAATACAATTCCTGCAAACAGTTGAAGAAGAAAAGAGAAGGCATTGGCGTATTTGCCAGTGACACGAAAACGTTTCCAATATCCCTTTCATTATGTTTAACGATTAGGACGGAGACCTTACAGCGTCTCGGTCTCCCTATGAAATTACAATTCCATTCCAACTCTTATCTTCCAGAATTTAGAATTTAAAAAATGTATATGGGCACCCTTTTGCCCTCAGGCTCGAGGGGCTCCAAATTTTAATAGAAAGTGTTGTCACCGGAAATACACATGTGTGCAAAGTTTCAATAAAATCGGACTTTGGGAAGTGGGTTATAAGTTATTCGCAAGATTTCACGACAAGGTAGACCTCGAAGAGCAATTCGGAGAAATTGACGATGGATGCTCTCGATTCTGGACACATGAACTTGATGAAAGGGGGACCACGCTTGAATAGCAAGGAGTGAGCGGACAAAAGTGATGTGATGCAATATTGAGCTCTAAACACTTTTTTATGGGCACCACGTCGAACAAGTATTGTGGTCTTATTGAAGGAGACAGGAGTCTTATGGAGAAGAAATGGATTTGAAAAATTTGGAATCTGCAGCGTAGAGAGAGAGAGAGCGCGGACTACCCTATCAAGATCATTTATATTTAGGATGAAGAGAATGGGGCCTAAATGGCTGCCTTGTGGGACACCAGAGGTTGTCAAAAATGTGCTCGATAGTACGGACCTTGAAGCAAACGCTATAAAGACAATTTTCCAGATAAGAAGATATCCATTGTAAAAATATGGGTTCAAAGCAGACAGGTTTAAAAATCATGTTGGCTGGGGGAAATAAGAGACTTGCAGTGGAAGCTTAATTATAATAATAATATTCGGCGCGACATACCCTTGCGGTCCAAGGCCTAGCTTCTCGCGAACATTTGTGTTGCGCATGTATATTTTTGGACACAAATGGAAGGGACCTACAAGTTAAGGCCGGATCCGAATGGCGTATTAAGAAGCTTGCGACAAGTTATTATTCTCTGAACGTTTGTCACCCATTCTCGAGAGGTGGGACACCGTGAAAAATACTTTTGGTGTTACTGGGATTCGGACCACGAACCTCCTGCTCAGTAGCCGCGCGCATTTCCACTGAGCCACGGCGCCCAGTGGAAGTGGAAGCTTAAGGCTTCGTTTAAAATACTTTCGAAGAGTTTGGGTTATATGAGAAAGTTTAGAAATTTAGTTAAGAAATATGACGGGAAGACCATCTGGGTCAGTTAAAACGATAGTCATTGAAGACGTGGAGAATTTTAGCTACTTAGGGAGCCTAATTACTAAGAACGGCGGATCGGAATCAGACGTGACAGCCCGCATAACCAAGGCGCGCTCTGCTTACTACTCACTGTACAAAGTGTGGCGAGCGCATAACATCTCCAGGAGCACCAAGCTAACTCCAGTGTTAAATCGGTCCACTTATATGGTTGCGAGACTTGGAAAGTATCAAACACCATTTCTCAAAAATTACAAGTATTTATCAAGAAGTGTCTGCGACGGACTCGGATCTACTTGCCCAGACAAATAACCAGCCAATCCATATTGAACTTAAGCGAGGGAACTGGCAATGTCTAGGGCACACCCTGCGGAAACCGGACAATGACATTACAAAAATGGCCTTTGAATGGAACCCGCAAGGAAGACGAAACCCGGAATACCCAGAGAACACGTGTAAATGCATGTTTGGCTAACGTTGTACGAAAAACAACAAAAAACTAACACCGAACACAACCAGCATAGGAGCTCATTTAAGTGCCTTAGCATATCGACTGTAGCATCACTTCCAATCGCTTTTCTCACCGCATTTTCATAAATTTCCTTTCTGTATTCATTGTCACGCATAATTGCCTCTGAACTTAGCTGGAACTACGGACCGCTACAAGTAAACGAACGCAAGTAAAACTGCAATCAGCGGGTAACACACAAAGAGACTTCTTTCCACCAACGTCATTAAGCTCAGAAGAAAACTGCCGCTTGTAACATTGACCTCTCCCCTGCCGCCGAGTTGTTGACGCGAGCGCTTGGGAGCTATAAAGATATTTCGTCCATAAAAGGCGATATTTTTCAGAGTTCTACAGATGATGATGTGATCCCATTCCCGACCGACATTTTTCTTCAGTGGTTCTGTGCGAGCGCAATTTCTTCTCGAATGGGCTCTGTCCTCGTCAGTCAGTCCGTAAGTCAGTCGACGTAATTTTTCTTCAGCACTGTCCCTCCTCCGTGTGTGCATCGATAATTACTACATAGCTTATGGTGTGGGCGTGGGTAGATTGACGGGCGTTATATTGCGCGATTTCGTTTTGTTGTTATTTTCTGAAGTCATTCATTTTGCGGAGTTATTAAAGACCACTGTCTGGCTGTATGTCTCTTTGGTTGTGTGTCAGCCTGGAAGTGCCGCTGGGCGATCTATAAACGACCAACAACAAGCGCAGCGCTCTAAATAAGAAGCGGGAAGCTACTTTTATTATGAGCCTCTAGTGGGTATTTTTGTTGGGCGAAGTGACCAGGAACTTGGTTTGGAAGTGTCGCTTAGATGCATAATTTACATTGCTTCAGCGAAAAGTTTGTCCTTTGATGTTAGAAGTTTATAAGAAGGCGTCATTGGACCTTTGACAGAAATTAATTTTTATCCTGCATGCATTAGAGTGCCATTGAGGTACAGTGTTAGGTAATTTAGCATTTTGTCAAATTAACACAAAATAACCTCTTTTTGTTGCACGTTGAGCATTGTGACACTGGACATAAATATGAAATATGTTGCAATCTTGTCAGTGGGTTTTCCCGCATGCTGCACTCGAATAACTAAAAAATTATATGCACAGAACGGCTATCAAAGCTGCAGTTATCCTGCCTGCTTCCCCAATGCTATTATTCGCCTACACGTGTGCTATTTATCGACAAAAGAAACATGGTACAACATAAATCGTAGTTGTCCTCTCATGTTTCTGTTGATAACCGCAACCTTTCTCATCCTTTCATCAGGACACTGTAAGCATACATTAAGGGATGCCGTTCATCGCTTTTGTTGTCATTGTCATCTCGCACGGTCGTTGACAAAGCCACATCCCTCTTTACCGTGGTTACATTCGACAACGATGCTTTGCCGGTTTATTCAAGCAAAGTTTGGTGTGCAGTCAATTACTTGGTACAAGAGAAACATGCAATTACCTGAAGCTGTCCTTTGCTATCCTTCCTTCCTGATTTAATAACTCGCTCTTTGTTTAATTTTTTAATAACAAACTGTGTTTAATGTCCTGTCTGTTGCTCCCTCATGTCTATTGTTTATTTTCCAAACGCAATTCTGATCATTTTGCTTATTATTATTTGCAAAGTACTAGTGGCCATCACTGGCTGGAAAACTCTGGCAATTTTATTTGCGGCAGGAATTTTAAAAGTAAATATAAATATAATAAATTCATATATATATATATATAAATAATATGATAAATTCACACCCGAGACCCAAGCAAGACCCGAGTTGTTTATATAAAAAAAGCACTTAGACCGTCGGTCCATTGTACTCAGCCACCGATGTGCGATATTTTTTGAGAGATCAAACACTTGGAGCGTTTCGGATCCAGCTTGGGCCAAATTTGATTTGTCGCTATGCAAGTTGTACCATTTGACCACCTACAGCTAGTTTTTACATTAGCCTCCCGCTTTAACAAGAGTTTGCTTGTAGCGATTGGTGTGTCTATGGAACCATATTCAGGTAAGAAGGATAGTGTAGTTCCTTGCTTGGCTAGTTCGTCAGCCATACAGTTACCCAGAATGTCTCTGTGCCCCGGCACCCAACACAGGTGGATATTGAACAGTTCCGCCACTTCTACGACAAAGGCTAGAATTGAATTTGTGGAGACTGATTACAGGGATTTCAGTGCAGCTTGGCTATCCGAGAATATACGGATATCATCAGGGTATATGAAAGCCTGTAAAACACTAGAGTGATTAGAAAGACGGAAAGAGAGGCTAAGATTTTGAGAAAACTCCTCCGCCGACACCGTGATCAGTTTTTGACCCGTCTATGTAAAAATGAATGTTTTCATCTTCCAAGTAAGTGTCTTCGTCCCAGAATGATCTGGAGAGGAATGTGACCTGGAAGTTTTTGTTGAAATTGAGTTACGGAATGGTGTAGTCTATGTTGCCTGGGATCCTGACTAAATTCAGGATAGAGGAGTAACCGATTTCATTTCTAGTCCACTGGGACACAGCATTAAGGCAAATAGCCGAACAAGCCTGCTATTTATGTAGAGTGGTGTAAGGTCGAATGTCCAATGCTGCGGAGGGGGTTGTACGAAGTGCTCCGCTCATACAAAGACTACCTGCTCTTTGGACTTCGTTCATTTGTCAAGGATTACTTTTTTATTTAAGGTAGTCCACCATACAGTCACACCGTTTAGAAGAGTAGATCCTACTACCGCTGTATATAGCCAAAAAGTTATATGGGGTTGAACACCCCATCGATTTCAATGGATTTTTTACATCAGAAGTATACCACTGTAGCTTTACGAACTCGTTCGTGCATGTTTGGTCTCTAGCTCAGCTTTCTGTCCAAAATAAGACCCAAATACTTGGCTCTATCAGAGAATGTTAAGCTTATACCTTTTATAGAAGGAGGGTTAATAAATGGAACTTTATATTTCCTGGTGAATAGGACAAGCTCAGTTTTGTGAGTATTTTCCACTAAGCCACAGCGATCTGCTTAGCAAGTTAGCTTGTTGAGAGCATTTTGCAGGAGTTCCTTTAAGGTATTCCTGAGACGGCAATAGCAACGTCATCCGCATAAACGATTACTCTGCATCGTTTCACCTCTTAGGCATACCAGCAATTCATTCACAGATAAGTTCCATAGAAGGGGGACATGACTCCACCTTGTAGGGTTCCTCTGCAGACAGATCTTCTAGCAGCTTTGAAGTAAAAATCCTACTCAATCAACCCTCAAAGTCGACAGCGCACCGTAATCGCAGATATGTTGACGTTGATTAAAGCGCCTTCAATGTCTACTCCTTGTACTCCTTATGGTGAAGGGAATGTTTAATAGAACGTACCAGTGTGTGCAGAGCTGTTTCTTCAGACTTGCCTTTACAATACGCGTGCTGATCTGTAGATAGGAGTCTTTTGTCAATGCGTGTGCGTATGTAGATATCGATCAGTCTTTCTAGTGTCTTTAACAGGAATGATGAAAGACTGATCGGTCTGAGATCCTTTGAATTAACGTGCGAGCATTTGCTGGCTTTTGGTATGAAAACCACGTTTACTTCTCTCCATAAAACTGGAATATTGACCAGTTTGAGTGGAGATAATGTTTGTCTTCAGCCAAGGCAGGACTTCTTTAATCGCCATGATTTCTGCAGTGATTGGGAAGAGGGACAGTGACACTAATATTTAGTCTTTTTGAGAAAAAACATCCGCCTACCCCACCTTCAGTTTTTGACCCATTAGTATAAAAACTGATCGATTCATCTTCCAACATAGCAGCTTCTTCACAGCGTGACTTGGAGGTGATGGTTCCGTACATCCGATATAGCTGAATCTTTATGATTTTGTGGGGTCGGTTGCAGTTGATGTTTATATGGGGTTAGTGTGGTGGTGATGCGTGGTGGGTGGCTAGGTATTGTTTGTATGCAATTGACTCGAATACCGGGCATTTGATAGATAGAGGTGATATATATGGTGGGTCTTGAAGTTGGTCTTCGAGGGTCTTGGTGGTCAGTTGGGTGGGGAAAGTGGGGTGGGAAAAGTGTGGTGGGGGCAGCCAGGCAACGCTGGGTATTTCAGCTATAGTACTTAATGAAATGCCTAAAATTTACACTTAATACAATAAATCAAAAGATCTCCTAAAATTTGAGTTGTTTTTTTTAAAAGACAGTTTGGAAACTGAAGTTGAAGCACCCTCTATAGGAATTGCAAAAAAACCTTTACTTAGATTATTCAAATTTAGCCCTTTTTCGCATACCTGCTTGATGATGAATATTGCGTTTTTTGGGGTTTATCGGTTTTTATGGAAGCCTTGCTAGTCCTCTTTTTTTTGCGATATCATCGATGTTCTTGTGAAGAGTTTGTAGACAGAGTTGTTGTTCTGGAGTTCCTTTCTATCACCACATGTTGGTCATACTCTCCTTCCACTGCGGGCCACAATCGTTATCAGCATCCTAAGCAGATACTTTTGCATTGAAATTGGCGTTTGTTGTCTGCATGATAAGTAGTGTCATCATCGCCGTAATTTTTAGCTCTACAACTGGTGTATTCGGCCTTGTTCTTCTAACATGTTCGGAAAGAGGTACTGTTTTTCAACCGGCGAACGTATTATGCTTGCGCCATCATTTTTTATAAGACGGATCAATATCCTTAACACTATCATTTTATATCTAAAATACATTATTTACTTGATGATTCAACCATATTGGTGTATAGTACACCTGCAGCAGTTCAGTTCAGTACAGAAGTTCAGCTATACCGCAATACATGACATGTACTGCATTGTACCACACGTGATCTGAAAACCTAAATAATCTGTGAAATGAGAATAATTTGTGTTCGTATCCTTTTATGGAAATGAATACTTGAGCTGAATTTTTCATCATTATCTTTAACCCAATAAGCAAATTATTTTTAAGAATTGATATTAATAGAATCACTTTTGAGGGTAAAGAGATTGTGCCAAATCTGTATTAGCGGACGGAAAGGAATACTTTTTATATTAGGACGTACATATTTTTGTTAAATATAAATATAATATATATATAAAAGAATTCCAAGGATAAATTTTCCACATATTTTCCTGCCTCCAATCAGCTCCAATCAGGATCTTTTTGAGTTTATCGCTCACCGTGTTGAGTTAACAGCAACTTTTCATCACTGGATGTCCTCACTTTTGTAGATACGGAATTTGGTTTTTTATTTTTATTTCTTGCTTCTGCTTTTTAAAGAGCTCTCATATATTCTCTCCAGCTTCCACAATAAAGCAAAAAAAAAACACGATATAGGGGTGAAACGTCGAGTACCATTTTCGTTTTGTTTTTTTTTTTTTTAATTTCTGTTAAATTCCCAACACCAGCTGTGACGTTTATTAAAATGGAGCTTTCTGCGTCCATCATTTCATTTGACAAAGGGTCCTTCTTGCAGTTGTTGTCATCGTCGTTGCCATTTCCATTCGTTGTCATAGCCGTCACATGGTGCTTGAGTAATTGCAATAGAATTTCCCTTCCAAAGTGGGGATTGGCCAGAGGATGTTAATAACGAGCTTTTTCAGAGAGAATGCAGCAGGACTTAAATAATTCTCAGAATTCCATGTTCCTTATGGAATTTTGTTTGATTACTTCGTTTGCAAACAAAGTAGGTACTTGTTTGATGGAATTTAACATCACTTTGGTTGAGTGTCCCTTAAGAATGCTGATGACGATAAATTCTATTTGAAATGCACACATGGAACATCCGATGGAATGAACCCCTTATCATTGTATACCGATTATGTGAAACTTTAGTATGTAATTCTTTTGTTTACTTCGAAATCAAACAAACCTGAAAATTCGATTTCTATTCGTTTCCATTCTGTTGAACAAATACAGACTTTGCTTTTTAATACACAACGCTTCATTAAGAAATTACCGCTCATACCTAAACTTTTAAAATCGATTGTTAAGCGAAAGATACGAAAGACACGACAGATAATGCCTAGTTTTGTTTATCCTACACAGCATGTATTTTATGCTAATCGTTCGACTCAAACTAACTTAGTTTTTGGCTTGGAACTATGTATTACCCTCTTAGGAAAAAGGTTTAAATGTTATACGAAGAATGTCATAGTTTCTTGTTCTTAAATCCTTTCACCCCTCGGGCGTCAACAACACCTACGCGCCATCTTGTTCTGTTAACTGCAACGCGTTTGAACTGCCTCCAACTCATTCCCAAGGACCATGCTTCTTCCTCGACTGTGCTGTGCCACGTTCTCCTAGGGCATCCCGCTACCAGCCTGGGTGACCGGGTTCCAATGAAGTTTTCGTCGCGCCGTAGTGTGTATCCAATCCACTGCCACTTTCTCCTTCGCACAATAACATCTTTAGGTTCTTGGCCCGTTCTCCGATGAAGTTCGTCGTTGGATATACGATTGGGCCAGAAGATCCTCAAAATGATACGTAGGCACGTTTACGAAAGATTGCAGCTTGCGCGTGGTAGTGGTATCCACCTTCCAAGTACTGCACACATACAGCACTACTGATTCGACGTTGGAGCGGAACAATCGAAGCTAAGTTCTTAAGCTGAAAACATTGCTTCTCCAGACTTTCGATAGCATTCCGAACGCAGCCCTTGCTTTTCCGATTATGGTGCACACACCCAGTTCAGTGCCACCGCGATCAGCCGAGACCACACGGTAGAAAGTTGTCAACTTTTTCGACTACCTGTCCAGCGAGTGTAAGAAGTGTTCAGGGCTTTTATTTTGGCAGTGCTTATCTTGAGCCCCACTTTACTTGCTTCGGTTTCTAAATTTTAGGCCATCATATGAAGGGCCATTATCCGATGTGAGAGCAGGCAAACATCGCCAGCGTAGTCTTGGTGTTTAAGGTAAGTTGTCATCGAATTCCATTGTTCCCTACCGTCAGTGCTGCACGGAGAACATCGCTGATGACCACCGGGAATAACAGTGGTGATAGTATGCACCCCTGACGTACTCCACTTTGGACTTCAAATTCCTCGGACACCTTACCGTTGTGTATGACGTGACATTTACGTCCTTCGTATGTAGCTTTGATAATAGGTATAAGCTTTTCTGTGATACCACTCCTGCGCAGGGCCATCCAAAAACCATCTCGATTTAAGCTGCAAACAGCCTTCTCGAAGTCGATGAACAGAAAATGTAGCGGAGATCTGTACGGACGCATTGTTCTATTATGATCAGCATGGTGTTTATGTGATCGATGCAAGAGGATCCAGAGCGAAAGCCTGCCTGTTTGACGTCGAGAGTAGAATCTAAATGCTCCTCAACGCGTTCTAATATGATTCTAGCTATTATCTTGGCTGTGGGCGCCGTGACTCAGTGGATAAGAGCATGGAATTCTGAGCAGGAGGTTCGTGGTTCGAATCCCAGTAACACCAAAAGTACTTTTCACGGTGTCCCACCTCCCGCGAATGAGTGACAAACGTTCCGAGAGTAATAACTTGTCACGGAAAGCTTCTCAATTCGCCGTTCGGAGTCGGCCTTAAATTGTAGGTCCCTTCTATTTGTGTCCAAAAATATAAACACGCAACACAAATGGTAGCGAGAAGCTAGGCCTTGGACCACAATGATCTGTCGCGCCGAATATCATCATATCAAACTGACAAACTGGACAAACTGAGACACGCACGCTGAAAAATTAATTTTTTCCTGTTTTAATATGGTTCATAATAATAATTGCATAATTTTTTAGTTTATTTAATGTCCCGTATTTTCCCTTCCCTTTCGCTGAAGTACCTCAGGGCAACCATTAAGCCCCATTACTCTTTCTATTATTTATTAACAAGTTTCCAGTTTTTTTAGATCGTATAAATGACTTATAATGCTAATTGGTTGATTTATACTAATACTTTTGATTTATGTGATTTTCTGTCCTAATTCCCACAAGTCTCTCTTATCGATAAAATCTCTTTCTGAAGGATTCTAGTCTAGTCAGGAAGCCTGTAGACCTTTGACATATTAAGTTTGCCTGAGAAGACACATACAGCGACTTATTTTTTGATCCGTCAGTGTAGGGTGTCACATCAAACGCGATTTCAAACAGGAGAAGTTTTACATGTACCCATTCATAGGACTTATTTTTGTTTCTTTAAGACTTTCAAGAATGCTACCTCACTATTTAAAAGCCCTTTAGATTACATAGACTCCCAGTTCAAATCATCATAAGTTTGTTGGGGAAAACAAACCCAATTTTAGAAGAACTTTTGCCAAACACAAAAATACTATATCGTCCTTATGCCAAAGCACGGTCGCAACATTCATACGCACTTATCATGCAGTCTGTAACGTTCTTTCCATTTCGCAACAAACAAATGCCTGTTTGCACTGCACATAAAACGCTAATCTCGCGTCCTTTCCCGAAGGAATTTTATCCTTTTCTACTCACGAAGCAAACATAGCCCCGTTCTTACTGCATAATAGCTTTTACGATGAGAAATCCTGGGCTTATGTATACCCGTCGTATACCTTCGTAAGATGCTGTATAGTGCCACCTAACAGAAACGATGCAGTTCCAATACCATTGCTGGCGCGGAAATTCCTTTCCTCGTAAGTTTAATGCGATGTCATTTTGGAGCACCGCGGCCGGCGGAGCAGTGCAGAGCTCAAGTGTTGAATGTTAAAAATAAAACTAATATATCGGTGAACCTGCAGGAAGATGTATGTGGAACGCCTGCTCTAGCTCTCTACGGGAAATGTCACATCTGCATAATATTTTTTGTAAAAAGCCACTCAACTGGGATGAGTACGACGTTGGGCGATTCCAACAATGCACTAAAGGGTTTTCCTTGTTCTCGTAATAACTTTTTTTTGTTTTTTTCGCAATTTTCACAATTCTACAATTCAAGTAATCATAGTCAATTTGCTTTGTTACGTTATGGTCTGTCGTAGTTAAGTGGCGTACATTGCTGTTTGGCATGGTAAGGAGGTACATTTTAAATATAACTGAAAATAAATAAAATAAAAAAGTTCAAGACTGATCTAATTTAGCCAAGCAATGATAGCACTTAACACGCTGTTCTTCCTCCAAAAGGGTGACTCTTGGGACATTTTAAGGAGTGTTTATCTCTGATAGGCCGATATATGCATACTTGCTATACCTCACCCCTCAGAGGGGCACTATGAGAACCGGCCGCGCGTGTTCATAGTAGTAGGAAAAACGATCCTCTAATTGTTTCTATTTGTTATGACTACGACTAAGTTTTCTTCACAACTAGTGTACGCTTCTGTAGTTTATCGTGTTAGGTAGGCTGACTTCTAGCGATGATACCTACTAAAACCGTCATAACATGCGGTTTTTCCTTACTGAGCTAGATTGTAGGCCGTCTCGTCCAAACTTCGGACTATTTCTGGTTACAATGCACTTAAAGGCAGGAGCGAAGTTTGAGAGCTAATTTTGTTACCTCGTCACTCACTATTCCTATATCTCTGTGAATATCGCTATTCCTTATGTACCATGAAGCATTTACGACTGCTCTTAGTGTTTTGTTTTGAAATGTTTGTAATATTGATGTTTTGCTTAGTTTGGCGCAACCCAAGATTTGTATACCATACATCCAAGATGGTTGTAGCACTTGCTTATATAAAAGCAATTTGTTATATACGCTTAGTTTCGAAAATCTTCTGATTTCGATCTCGTCGCGCTTCTTTTGAACGTGTGACCTCCACTTAGGTTTTGCGTCTAGAGTCATTCCTAGATATTTTGCTTCGTTTGTATACGACATTTGCACCGAGTTGATGAAAAGAGGTAAATTATTCACCTTTCTGTATGTAAAATTGACATGAGTTGACTTTGTCTTGTTGAGAACAATTCCCCAGGTCTTTGGGCCACTCGCAGATTTTGTCTAAAGCTCGTTGAAGTATTCCCGTTGAGACTGTCTCTTCGTCTTGAGGTATGTCTCATGTGTAATGCAAGAAAAGGATTGGACTGAGAACGCTACCTTGCGGTACACCGGCGTGAAGTTCTTTGAACTTCGAGTACTTAGTTCCGTATCTAACACTAAAGAGCCTATAGTCATGTTGGGATTCCAGTATTATAGACAATTTTTCCGGTAGGATAAGCTTAAGCTTATTCTTCAGTCCTTCGTGCCATACCTTTTCGAAGGCTTGCAATACGTCCAGAAAATCACTAGAACATACCTTTAACTCTTAAAGGGCTTTTTCTTTAACATTCGTTATTCGAGAAACCTGATCAATTGTGGAATGTTTGACCCTAAAACCGAATTGATGGCCCATGATTAGGCGTCTTTCTTCAATAATAGGTTGTAATCGTTTAAGGAGAAGTTTCTCAAAGACCTTAGATATTATTGGCAGTAGCGAGATAGGTCTATATGATTTTTTGTCGGACGTCGGACATATGATTTTGTCGTTCGGACATCTCCCAGGTTTTAGAACCATTATGACTTCGGCGATTTTCCATTGCCTCGGAAGATACAAAAGTCTGAAGGAAGCATTTATAATATAAAGAAGCTTGACTAATGCTTTTTTTGGTAACTCCTTTAAGATTTCACCAGTAATTAAATCATTTCCTGGTTCCTTGTTATTTTTCAACTTTCTTATTGTCTCTCGAAGTTCGGATAGCGATACGGCTTTAATGATAAAGTGGTCGTTTTCCGTGCTGGCCTTGGGCTCTTCGGTCAGAAGTGTGTATTCGGATTTTCGTGAACACCGCCAACAGAAGGCATAATCCCAAGGTCCTCTTCGGACACGGATTGATTTTGTCAATCACGTCAATCGGCGCCATTCCACAATATTGCTATTGTGAATGTATCAGTAGATTTGAAGTGTAAGGCTCCAACTTCTCACTGATGGAAGCGAGACCTATCCAAATCTCTGCCGATATATGGGTCACGGCACCAGGTTCGAAGAACGCGACTCCACGCCGAGTAAGAACTCACGCTGAGTAAATACTCTACCCGCACTTGGGTGTCAACCAGAGGCACCACGATGCTCCTACAAGGGGGACAACCTCAATAGCTGAGAATGCAAGAAATCCTTCCGTGGGCTTCCCAGCTCCCGTGGTACCAAACGATTTTCGTAGCCAACAACGTAGTTAACTACTGGCGTAGAGTTCCTTACAACTCGGGACTGGTGGCCCTCCATACATCGCAATATGCACGGATTCACAACTGACTGTCTTATATCACTCAGGTGAGGCAACCATAACAGGTTGCCTCCTCGTCCGCCGTTCGAATGCGTGTTTGGCAAAAGTCTTCATGCACTCAATATGCCCTCTGCGGCTTAATAAAGATTCGAAGACGTATCTGTTATTAAGCATGCTGATGCCCATCGCACTCAAATCCCTTATGTCCGAGTAGATTGGACACTCGCATAGGAGATGCAACCAGTCCTCTCTAGGGAAACCGCAGATACAGCTTGCTGTCTCACTGAGGCCTCTCTGATGTAAGAATGCATCACAGCTGCCATGCCCAGTGAGCAGAAATCCCATTTTAAGGCTTAAAGCAAAGTCGGGATTTGTTCTGACGTACTGGACGTCCTTAAAAAATCCAAAAGTAAGTCTGCCATTTTCGCTTTCCGACCATCTAGATTGCTATCTAGATATCATGGCTCCTTTAAGGAGTTCCTTGCATTGGCCAAGGCTTCTGTTTTCGAAATCACTGGCGGCCAGCCAGTCATTCTGCAGGAACAATCTGTTTTTCTTGATCTTGAATACTAGGCTTCTTCGGATCACCTCCAGATCGAGAGGTGGAACACCCATTAAGACCTGCATAGCCTCCGTGGAGACTGTGCGACAGAGCCACTCGCTCTAAAGAGTTAATCAGTGGGTGAAGAATGTGCGATAGTTTACCTTTCAGCAACATCATCACGGTCTTGTCCAATGAGACATCAACACCAACTCTAGCACTCCAGTCATGAACAATCGACATGAGTTCTACACTCCTTAGCTCCAGCTCAAGTCGCGAGTTGCCTTCAACAAGGATGATCAAGTCATCCGAGTAGACACAGCATTTGCAGAGCCCTGCTAGCTGCCCCAAGAGTGTGTCCATCATTAGGTTGGGATCTTCAAGCAATGGTTTTCCATCGAACGGCTTTTGACGTTGCTTCTAAGTGCTCGGCAAATAAATCCGCTTTTTCTTTGTCTCTCTTTTGCCCATTCGGCTTAAGCTTTTCTTATCGATGGCGAGTGCATAACAGGTTTCTTTATGGACTTCATGGCTTTCCACAGCGAGTAGTTTGAAGTTTTATTGGCAGTCAAGCCTTCAAGGTAAGCAGAAGCTTCACGATTTTTGAGATCTTGCAGCTTGTTACATAGATGGTTCAAATAAGTTTTATCCGGGGGCGCTAGGGATTGTTGCCATCTCTTACGCGCTCTCTTCTTTTCCCGTATAGATCTTCGATTTCAGGCTGGTATTTTGCTTTGCTGTTCCATACTCCTGTCCTTCGGAAGGGAGTGTTTTTTTCAAGCAGCGCTCTGAATAACTTTCATGAGTTTATCAACTTCGTCTTCTATCTCGAACGGCGTCTTAAGTGGCACATTTAAAGCAACATTTTCCTTGCAGCTTCTTCTGAAATATACCTATAAGGATGCATTTTTTTAAATTTGGGTATTGTGCACCTTATATTAACTTCTGCACAAGCATTTTGACTCTACCTCCACTTTACTCCTAAAAAAACTATAAATTCCAAACGACTGCAAGATAGTGAGAATACTCCTAAAATCGAAAGGAGACTCTTTCCCTTTTGTTTTTTTTTTGTAATTCCTACTTCCATTCCGTATTCCTGGCAAAAAGTTTTATTCGTTTTCGCGCTTCAGAGATTTGTACGACTTTGCCACTTAAAGGGAAATGGCTAAGGGAAATCTTAAGACATCGATGGCTTAGCTCTGATTGGAAATTTCTTTAGTGCACCTGGTATTTTCCAATTTAAGTTCTGCCATATAACATTAATCTTATGTGTGTGTTTATACTAAGGCAGTACAAAGCTATTAAAAAAAAGGAATTTCTCCAACTATAAATGTTTATGAAGGTTGTTCTGCTCTGACTGCGTTTTCGAATTGAAATAAAAGAAACAAAGGACAATACATCACACTATACACTAAGTATGAGAAGTTACATGCAATGGTGTCTGTGAGTCGGTGTGTGTGGGTAAACACAACAAATAAATTAATAATGTAATCATATATCCATCAATCATTGTGGCATATAAGAAGTAACCTCAGTGGAAATTAACTTCGTCGTAAAAAAAAGTAAAAAATCCTTTCTAAAAAGGATAAAAATGAATTTAAGGTGAAATACATTACGTGATTGTTGTTATTAGCAATCAGAAATACAATTCGTTACCTACAAAAAACAATTAAGGTAATGTGTTTCAATTATTCAGAATATTACAGGACTATTAGAACCACAAAGAAATAAATAAATTGACATACAAGGTCTGATAAAAAAAAAATACACATAACTTTTGTTTCTCTCCGTCCTTATTTTCTATTAATATTGGGAAGACCTCCTTGGTAACATTATCGGAAAACACAGCTTACACGACACCACTTCTAGAAATGCACTTATGCTTATGTACTGATTGAAAGTCACTATAGCAAGCACAAGGTTTCCCCATCTCAATATTCCCAAAGTGACTTGGAAGTCTCTTTATGAACCCAACACAACACAACACAACACAACACAACACAACACAATACAACAGAACACAATGCAACAGAACACAATGCAACAGAACACAACACAACACAACACAACACAACACAACACAACACAACACAACACAACACAACACAACACAACACAACACAACACAACACAACACAACACAACACAACACAACACAACACAACACAACACAACACAACACAACACAACACAACACAACACAACACAACACAACACAACACAACACAACACAACACAACACAACACAACACAACACAACACAACACAACACAACACAACACAACACAACACAACACAACACAACACAACACAACACAACACAACACAACACAACACAACACAATACAACACAACACAACACAACAACAGGACGGTCTGGACAATCACCTTTTCTTTTGGGTAAGAAGGCATTTGCTGGTGCCAATGACCGGACGCCGGTTATAGAGCAAAATATGATAATAAAGACAGCAATTAAGTAGTAAAGCCCCCTATCGGAGCGCTAAGAAGACCCTGCATAAGACCTTAATCATCCTAGTATTGCTCTATGGAGCTGAAGCATGAAATCTATCAAAGGCGGGTGGTCGTTTCGAACGAAAAATTCTAAGATTTTTGGTCCTTTTTGTGTTGACGTTATTTGAATTCGATGACGCATCATACGAGCTGTACAGCGACATCTAGTAAGAAAGTACGCACTGGACGTTTGCATCAAATAGATATCAGCGCTCCGTTTTCGAACCAAGCCCAAAGGGGCAGCGCACTATTGTATTTTTTTAAAATACAACAAAAGAAGTAAGCTACAAATACGCCATGTACAAGTGTACCAACGAAAAAGTTGGACTATAAGGAGGCACTTATCGGTCTACATACAGACTTAGTGCACTGAATTGGACTAAATTTTGGTCATTAAAAACCAAATCCAGTTCTTAGAAACAATAGAAGTAGTAGTCAAAGCAATCAGAGTGGTTTCCAAATGACGTCACCTTGTAAGGGATATTAAGGATATTTAGGTTTTTTTTCTCCGGTCTCTTCTGTACACTTAATGGATACAATTGTAATCCTGATCCTGAGAGTAATTTCAAAACCAAAAATACTTCTCTTAAAAAAAAAGTCCATTCTCCCCGAGTCTATCACTTTTTATTTAACGTCGTACAATGTGCAGACACAAATGCTATTACTCCGCTGATACTCGTACTTAGAAAAAATCGTTAACTTTACTTTAATGTCCTGTGTAATTTTCCAGATCATTTAATTTCTGCAGCAGTTTCCTTGGGGGTAAAAAATTTGTTCACAACTTTGCAATTTCACAGACCGTCACGCTCCTGCGGCGTAATCTAGGCTGAGATTTCGCACACTCTCACATGCAGACTAATGCAATTTTAATTAATTTCATCTCCTCTATGAACATTCAAGCTCGGCGTGCGTCCCGTCAAGTTTAACTTCTTACTTTGATGGAAAAGTTTCCCTTCTTCGAAAGAGTTTCTTTCAAAAGTTTTGCACACGAAAGGGTTCTTGTTTACAGTTTCACTTCTCTAACTTTGTTAATCCTTGTGCATGTCCTCGTCCTTGTTATAAACAACACCAAATGCAGATGTTGCAAATGCGAGCAATTCTACGAGTATGTGCTGAACAGGATTACGAGTACCCATGGTGAACACTGTAACTAGGTGCAGACTTAATTGCAAAACTCCTGATGGCAAAATAAGTGAACAGAACGTTTGTTCCCCCTTCGTCTTCTGTTATTTCCAATATGCAATACATTATGAAGTCACATATTTGGTGTTATTGTTTCGTCAAAAAACTAACTATAACTGAAAAGTCCTTGTTGTCCTCATGTACCTACACATGTACTCGTACGGATACATATTTGGGGATCCAGTTAAGAATGCAGCTTAAAACAGGAATATCAGATTACCTGTGCCTAAGGGTGAAATTTAACCAAAAGCCTCGAGGGGTATTTACAAGAAAGTAAGCTTTGTTTTCGAATAGCGACAAAAGGATAAACACCACTAACACGGCTCTTTACACTATGTACTATAGACACAGTACTGATGCATCCTACTAGGATAACATTTCGTTAGTCAGTTTGGATTAAGGCAAAAGCAGTTACATGTTTTGTTAAAATCACTTAACAAAGTTCAGGCATTTCATAAATCTGATATGTTTTGGGCGTTTCCGAAATATTTGTTTTATTTGTCTTCCGAGACTTTCTGAGTATTTTCGTAATATCCTTGTGGAATTGTTGTCCTTTTCTTAGACGAGAACACAAAAAGTTATCACTTAATTCCCCCTAAGAGTACATTTATTATTTATAAGGATTCCAAGGATGATAGTGAAGTTTTCCGCCATAAATAGGGTTGTTTTTTATTAATTTTTCTATCGAGAGTTAACTTAAGTAGATAACTTTAGAAAAATACATTACATTACAATATATTCATACAATTATTACTGTACTAGTTGTTAACCCCAGCTTCACCCAAGACCCGCCAACCCCCTCCCTCAAGACACCGTTTAGACCCACCAAAGGCTAAAATAACAGGCGTTTTCCGGCTGCCCCTCCCACCCTACTAACCCAACCAAACTGACCATTCCACCCGCTGAAACCACCAAAGACCACACTGAAACCACCAAAAACCTTTAAGCCCCACTCTTAACTACCCACCACTAACCCAAAATTGTATCCTATAACCTCCGGCCCTGTATTTTAGATATTTTTCTGTTTTTCCAGAATTCTCCATGTTTTTCCCAAATTTTCCAATATTCCGGATTTCTATAAACATCTCCGGACTATTATGAACATTTTAACAAAAAAATGAGCCAAATCGGTCCAGCCGTTTATCCGAGAAAAGGTAACAGACAGACAGAGTTACTTTCACATTTATAATAATAGTATGGATTAAGAAAAATTATTAATGGCAAACCAACTAGAAAGGTTAATGTATTACATAAACTAAAGAAATATGTTAAGTGTGTTAAGCTAATGCCCGTTTTATGTTGTATAATCTACAGATTTGTTTCTGTAAATCTAACAACGAAAGTCATCAACAAGATGTGGTTTCCAGCGCTTTACTATAGTCATATAAATGTTTTCACTATAAAACATAGTCATTTGTAAATAAAATGAAAGAAACAGGCCTAAAATATCTACCTTGAGGTACTCCAAAATAATAACAAATTATAGGTAACTAAAAAACATTGAAAAAGTGTCCAATGAAAGCCTATTAGCTGTAGTCTATGAACACTAATCTACTTGTTTACTGATTCAATTTAATGATTTCTTGCAGTACAATATAATATAAACCCCAGTTATAGTTAGCAAGTCGACGTTCGACTTAGTTGCTTAACATTTTTATTCTCATAGATTTAATATAAGGCCTGCATTTTTTGTTATCATAATCATAACAATTTAAATTTCAATCTCAACCTCATTTAATTTCTTCCGCTTTCTCTAATCATTCCCGGGTAATCAGAATTCAAAAGCTTTTTTTATTAATAGATTAGGAAAATTGTGCAAAAGTAGTAAAGCCATGTGAATTTATGGCAATGAATGAATTTTTGCAGAATTGTAGTGCTTACTAGCTAGAATTGGGAAACCCTAGAAATCAGGGTAGCTAAGATCCTGATTATAAGACGCTTAGAAAATGGGAATATCTCTGGAATGGGAGGTAGTAAAAATTTTGGTTAATACTTTGAATAACGCAGAATTGAATTGCCAACATAGTAAGGGCCGTTATTTACTCTAAAATAACAGTAAAAGAACGCAGTTTACTTCAAATTTGACAGATATGGCGGAATATGACACAACATCATTCGAATGTCCTTCACGGAAAAGTCTTCACAAGTGAATGCACTGAAATTGTTCATGACTTTTTCGCATATATCGGGTGATACACCGGAAGTTTCGCTTTTGATATTGGTTCTGAGGGTCGCTAGCAATCTCCATTGGCTGCCAGCATCATTGAAGTCGAGTATGATCCAGTGGCCACTTTAGTGTAAAACCCTCATCAAAGAAGCAATTTCTGTGGGTGTAATGGCATTTCGCGAATTTCTGAATTAACGAAGTCGTTTAGCCAGATATGGGCTTCATCACTGAAAATGATTTTGCGCTGAAAATATGGTTTGTTTTCACACAGGTTAAGGGTCCAATCATTCAAGAAACGTCTCAACTGATACTCGTTCTGTTTCAGTTCTTGCAGTCAAATGCTCCAGTTTTTGTGAATTTAAACAATTGGTGTCATTTTTATAGGATCCAAGTCATCAGTGTTTTGTATGTACATTCCAGAACAATCTTCGAGTTGCAACGAGCTGATTTCAATTCTAGTAGAGTAGGTTGGCTGTCACTACATATTGTCAAGGTTCGTCCTTGTATCTTATAGGAGATAGTCCAGTTGGCAACTTGTAAAAAAGCAATTATTTCTGTTTGAAAAACAGTTGCCCGTTTTCAAGTGCGAATGCCTCTTTAGAATTCTCATCTAAGAACAATCCTGCTCCAGTTCCTTTATCAGTATGGCAACCGTCAGTGAAGAATATTGGTTCAAATTCCCTAAGGATCTCTTAGTTGAATTTTTCTTACTTTTTCTGTAGGATATTGAACTTTATATCCTCTTTTGCACATAAGAAATGGTACAATACTGCCCTCAGGCATCAGGAGCGTAGGAATTTGTTTGTCAACATACATAGTCGCGGTAGATTATTTGGGATGCCGCCGCATTCTCTCATGGCTTTATACTTTTTCTAACTTTCAATCGCTAGCTTACATTCATCATCGAACAAGTCGTTCTGATCTTTACCTAAGATGGTGTCAGCAGTGTATATTTTTGAATCGTGTCCATTTATCTCGTAGCCTAACATCTCAGCCGACTTACTCTACCTCCATTAATTGCGTGACCGGAGTTGTTTCTGATCTCTTTGTAGCGCATTGGCTCGAATCTGATCCGGTTGTAGAGCAAAATATGATTATAATGGATTTTCTGTGTAGGGTGCCAATATAAAAAATTTACGATCTCAACTCGAAGGTTGCAAAACGCAGTTTCCTTATCAGCCTTATACAAAAAAAACCTCCTTACATGTCGAACGTTGTAAGATGTAAGTAATAAAGAAACGATGTTTTTTTTTGCAATGGGAGCCGTCCGACACGGCGCCAAAGACGACTTTAGCGAATACAAACAATCCAGATTTTTTTCAATTTTTGTCCAACTTCATCTCCATCTCGAACACCCCATTCTAAGGAAGAATGTGCTCTTCAAATGTTTTATTAGAATTTTGCACCCCAACCATTAGCTCCAGCCAAGCCAAGTTCAGTCAGCAAATCATTCCTTTACATATATTGACTTATGAGAGTCCTGTGTAGCAAAGTCAATGGCAGTCTCGATGGAAAATCTATAAGAGGGTAGTTTTATGCTTCTTCAACATTTTTTTTCATTCTTGGCAATTACTTTTAAAAGGATGGAGGACAATAACGAGGAGAACGACGGCCAAGGCAATGTGTGCTTCAATACAACAATGGGTGGTGTACAGGAGGACGACTCACTCGACTGCCAAAATGGGAAAATCAACAATAATAACACATAAACCAAATATCTATCCGACGGCGAATATGCATATAAAGTGAAAAGTTGTCGCGACTATCGTCTGGCAAAGCGAGATATTCCATCGGTGACAGGACAGGACATTCATCCTAAAAGTAAGTTTCCAAGGCGGAAAGTTGTCGACGAAATTCAACATCCGATAGTTATGTTGGAATCGCTGTAAAATGTATTGCAACGCGATTGTAATAATTATATGCGAATTCACACAAAGATGGGAGGGAGAGGCAGAGAAAGACGGAAGTAAACATGGATGAAACGGAGACTTTAGACAAGAGTTTTCGCACTTTTTATTAAAGGAGCGAACCGAACGCCAAACCGGATAAATGAGATAAAGAACAAAGTCATTGTAGTCTTATTCTTCTTCTTTATGGGGAAACTTTTGCGCCGCTATCTTTTATGGTTTGTGGATTTTTTAAGTTTAAGTTTTATCAACTATGACTATGCAGGATATGCGGTCATTATTGTCGCCATTGACGTAGAACATTATTTGTGCATATGTATATGTATTATGAAAATTGCAAATTAACTCATTTGTAATCATCTGAAGACTGGGGTACCACAGGGATCTGGGCTTGGCCCACTTCTATTTGCCTGATTTATTAATTATCTCACAAAGCTTTGCAATTCAGTTTCTGTGCATATGTACGCTGATGATGTACAAGTCTACTTCTCATGCCCCAGACGGCTTATAGAAGTTTTTGTTACCCAATTAATGATGATCTTGATCGTATTTATGAGTGGGCTGCGAGAGAAATAGCCGACGACTTAATCAACAACAGAACATGCCACTGGCTAGTGACTTATCTAGCAGAATACTTGATGGTAATGCGATCTCATATTGCAGTTAAGTTAAAAATTTTGGGTAATGACCATATAAACTCTGTTGTTGGCAGAATAGAAGGTACATTTCGCTATGGAAAAGTGCTGTCTTGACTTTCTAGGGTGTTCGTTTAAAGCTGTTTCAACGTTCTTAAAAAACTCTGCTAGCAGTCTGAGAATATGTACTGCTACTCGGACTCAATTCCTTCTCGCCTTAACTTAAGTTGCTCCTAAAGCTATGATAAGATAAATTTTTCCCAGCTAAATATAACACCGCGATTCTCAATTGACCGCTGAGAGACTACATCATCATTAGAAACTTTATCTTCTCCCATATTAAGTCACACTTTTAACTCACTATGTTATGTCCCATGTTAATGTCCCCTGTTAAGTCATGTCTCATGTTAATGTCCCATATATTCATAATCTATACTTAATGTTATAAAGAGGTAATGTTGGTTTGTGTGTAGGAGGTAATTTTCGAAACTACTGGACTGATTTTAAAAATTCGTTCACCAATATTTAGAATGGACTTTCATAAATCAAGGACGAGACAGCCGATTGAGCTAAAACTTTCACAGAATATGCGTCTTAATAAAGTCTCGGTAAATCACAAAGTGCGAATACGATCGAGGTGACTTTTTGTTTAGGTTTAGGTTTAGGTTAGGCAATAGTACACCACCTCTCCCGTGATTTATGTGTGCGGGTGCCGGAGCTCCCGAAAGAAGCTAGTATAATATATTTCCGAAAGCCTAGCTATCTATCAGATAAGATAAGTGACTAATTGGAATTTTGCGAAGGCATTAGACAAAGTCCAACATCCTGTTTCAATATATAAACCAGTGATAATGAACTTCCATTCGAACGTTTTCATTGGCTTTTCAGTTACCTAGTTGGCGGAAGCTAAATTTTTAATCTTAGGCACTGTCATTCTTTATTATTCTGGAGTACCTCACGGTAGCCATTTTGGCCCCGTTCTTCTCATTTTAATTGTCTTGCTGGCAGTTATTAACCTTTCTAATATCTACATAAGAAAAGACTGAACATTATTTTTAAGATGGATTTCCATCACTCTTATTTGGGTTCGGGGCCATATAGGAATAAAAGGAAATGAATCTGTTGATGCACTTGCAAGAAGTGGTTCTTCCGATGTTTCTACTGGTCTGGAGTCAGGCAAGCTTAACTCTTGGTATTCGAAGATTTATCGTTGTTTGGGGTCAGTAGGGTGGAGGGGCAACCGGGCAACGACTGTTATTTTTACCTTTGACAGGTCTTGATATCTTGAGGTGGGGTTTCAGGTAACACCGAGGTTAACAGCTAGTCTTATATAAAACTCATCACATAATTAATACAAGTACAATATCACTGAGCCTAAATATAGGCAATCGTTTTTGATGATTTCTTAATTCTAATACAATTCAATACGATGCTTAAACTGAGTCTATACATGGCGCTTTAAAGTGTATTACAATTATTTTCATAACAATATAAATTCGGCGTTACATTACATATCCTTTTATAATGATTTAAGAACATTTCAGTGCTGCACTTTTAAGGGAGGGTAAAAAAAAGAATATATATCGTTTTCAACAGTTCCTTTTGTTATTGATTTATTGATCAAAACGACATCATCAATACCCAGGAAACTAAAGAATTCTCATTACTTTCTTGGCGATGACACTCAATCAGTCAGTAAGTTTCCTACTTCCTTACATTCCTTATAAGATTATAGAACCAATATAAACGACGACGAAGAATTTACAATGAAATTTCTTGACAATGGATCTATGCAATTAATTTTACGACGAGCAGACAGGGCAGTCTTCCTTTTCCATTAATACAGCCGGCAGAATAAATCGTACATCGTTTCATCGATTAATGTCCTTTAAGTAAAAAATGCAAACAAAGCTCCGGAATACTTGAATATAAAAACAGATCCTTGTGTTTGTGCTTGAAATTAATAAAACAATCAATATATAGTCGGGTAAGGACGTCAGTTACAGCATTAGGATAGTATTCGATCGATTTGTGTTAAGAATGAATGAATGAAAAATGCTATGGAGAAGAGAAATGATTTTTTAATTGAAATCACTTTTCTTTTTATTGCTGTAGTATAGAAAGGACTTGATTAGAAATCTATTTCAGTATCTTTCGATGGTAAGGTATGGTAAGGTAGATTTGTTTGCCTCACTTATCTTTTGAAGGAATTGCCAATTGTTTGTCTGCCAACAAATACCACGCAGGGCGAAGAGAAATTTTAATTTAAAAGTTCACTAAAAGAAATGTTGAGACAATGTGTAGTTTAAGGATAATGCTTACAATTATTTTGCTTTTCAAATTAATTTTCTTGTTTGTGAATAGTCCTGCATCGCCCTATAGTATGTGAAACTGTAATCTGTGATCTGCTATTAATTTGCACAGAACATCACTAATTAATTAATTTATTTAAATTTCGTTCCTGTTGTACAACTGTACAGTACCTCCTCATGTCTCCTTGATCTTCTGCAGAACTGCTTCAATTTGTGTTAAATAAATACTCCCAGCTCACGGTTGGAATTTTGAATTTAATTATAAAACCAGAAAACGTGAAAGTTGAAGTCCTCTGGTATTGTATCGCCGTGCCGCCGAAGTAAACTGGTTCGCTGATGTCCGAAGGACTTAAGTGGGAACGTGTTCAAGAGGAAATTTTGAATTCTGGTTGGTTTGGTTTTTCATCCAGATGATGCTCATTTTATGTAGGATTCGTTAGATGTTGTTGTTTTTTTAAATAAAAACGTATGCACAGAAAGATTCCCGTCAAACATGATTTCTATTTTGGACAATCAAATATGGCACACACAGACTAAGGGCTGAAGCAGGAATATCTTGATTGTTGGTAGTCAGTGTCTACTTAACAAGGATGGGTGTGTTGCGATATAAAAAGAACTTTTACATACTTTTCTTTTTTGGTTAATCTACGGTGTTGATTTTCCATAGTACTCGCACTGTGTTTATTCTACAGTGGTGTCCAAAAAGATGCTACCATTTACATCGCATTGACTTTTAGTTATTTATTTTATAACAACACAAATCCAAATGAAACAAGTGCACTTCTTCGACCTGTACTCCATAGTTCTCAATGCATGTGCGAAGTCTTTTCACCATACTGGCCATAGTTCGTTTACAAATTTCCATAGGTATAGATCGGACAACAATTGCTATCCGTTCTTTAACGTAACTAATGTCAGTAGGTCTTGTAGCATACACGCCTTCTTCTACCATTCCCCATAGCCAGAAATCACATCTGTTGACCGTGCTGGCCAAATGTCCACTCCTTCCAATCCAGCGTCTACCAAATTTTTCATCCAGGAACCCATAAGAAATAATTTTCTGGTGCAACATCTTGCTGGAAGTAAGCTGATGTTAGAATACGGGACGGTAGATTATCAACACCAAAATTCTGCAACATATCTTGGTAAGATCCTCCCGATCATCGAAAAAATATGGACCAAGTACCCCAACTTCGAAATACGGCGCCATACGAGGGGCGATCAATGAGTACCTGTGTTTGAAAACAAATGACGTTGCTCAGGGAAGTTGACACTACCGCCGTGTACTGTCAGCTGTCAAACGACAACATAATAAATTTCAGACTGGTTCATAAGTTAGTTTTTATTTGGCAGCTATTTGTAATCACTCGTGTTTCGTGTTTTTCAATAAAATGGAAAATCGATCCGTAATTCGCTTTTTGTTTCTGAAAGGAATAAAAGTGAAGTTTGATGCTGTCTATGGGGAGAGAGCCGGTGTATTTGGATTACCGTGAAGACCGCCAACAGAGGGTATAATTCAGACACGGATTGATTTTGTAACCTCAATAAACGATCATCCACAATATTGCTATTGCAGAATTATCAGTATAGCTGGACTGTAAGGCTCCAACTTCTCACTGATAAGAGCAAGACCGATCTTAAACTGTGCCGATCGATGGGTCACGTTATTCGCAACTCCACGCCGGGTTAATACTCTACCCGCATTTGGGTGTCAATCACAGCCACCACGATGCTCCCACAAGGGGGACAACCTCAATAGGCGGGGACGGAAGAACTCCTTCTGTGGGCTCCACGACGAATTTCTGGTCGGATTTTTGTAGTTAGCAATGTAGCAAACTACTGCAGTTTAGTTCCTTACAACTCAGGTACTGGTGGACGCTTAAACGCCATAATTTCACAACTTAAATCAACTAAGATTAACTTGTCAGTTAATCATAATATTCGGCGCGACAGACAGGCGACAGGCCTAGCTTCTCGCGACCATTTGTGTTGTGCATGTATATTTTTTTGGACACACGATGTCCCACCTCTCGCAAATGGGTGACAAACGTTCCGAGAGTTATAACTTGTCACGGAAAGTTTCTCACAACTTGTCAGTTAACAAGTCAGAACTATACAGCGTGGCCTTGCGACCATTTATGCAGCATTTCTAATGCCTAGCATTTGCCCTAGCAACCACTCCCCTATAGATAGGGCAGAGTGCTAACATCATAGGATGGCCGTTCAGTTCACAGTTGCGACAGTCCGGCGATTTGTCGTATTGGTGCAGGCACGTGCCCTTGCCGCCACAACGACGACACACATTCGGCTTCAGAGGGCAGTCCGCCACCCGATGTCCAAATGAAAGGCATCGGAAGCAGCCAAATCAAGCATTATGCGATCGTACCTTGCACGAAGTCAACTTAATGTAGCAACGGCCAGCATCAAGGAGAGAATCAACCAGCTGGTTAGAACCCTCGAGAATTACGTCCGC
Source organism: Nephrocerus scutellatus (assembly GCA_947095585.1). Classification (NCBI taxonomy): domain Eukaryota; kingdom Metazoa; phylum Arthropoda; class Insecta; order Diptera; family Pipunculidae; genus Nephrocerus; species Nephrocerus scutellatus. Next base: position 114,965,128 of record OX352763.1, read on the forward strand.
TCCCGCCCTGGATAGCAATCTTCCGTCGAGGGCCTGGTGTGTTTACTACATTCAGACCTACTCTGGCGAACTTCTCGTTCTAGCTTATCTTTGATCTTTCCGCGATGCGAATGAAACCATTCCCGAAAGTAGTTTCTTACTATTGACGATGACCCAAATACTTCCATCCAAGCAGTTGCTACCTACCTTCTCTCTTCCAAATTAAGTCAGGTGGCCAGTCAAGTCTGCAAAGAATAAAAATTTAAAATTATTTTGTACCATATGGGTGGTAGCATATTTTTGGACGACCCTGTATTAAGCCGTGCTTTGTATCGCTTTATTGCGAAATCGAATAATCGTCACCGAAACTCTAAAGAATTCATTTTTCAAATATTTATTTAAATTGAATCGTACTGTCGCTTCTACGAAAAACATTCTGATTAAAAATTAATAATAACGATCAGTACGGAACTCAAAGCAATGTTATCGCTGGAGTGCAAATATTTGCTCAACATTGTGTGTTCGTCGTTTCATAATGAAGCAAATATCTCTAAAAAAAATGTTCGAGTTCTATAAAGAGTGGAGTTGAGTTGAAAATTAAATTACATATCCCTTAAACAGTTTTGTAAACAGAAAACAGTAGACCGACATAAACTAATTTCGAAGAACACGTTTGCGGTCCTATGATATCGTACACGAACAAGACACGTATCCACTCCTACTCCTAAAAGGATATCCTTTTTATCACCAACTGAATATGTATTTAGTTTATATCATAATTCAGGATAACTAAGCGCACACAAATGCCAGCACACATAACGAGACTGCTCATCTTCCCTTCTACAGACTTGTAGTAGTTATTATCCTTGATGTCAACATATCATTGTAATCATCATTAAAATATCTCCATCTATGTCAATCCTTGTAGGTCCTACTGAATATGGTAGCTTAGTCTTCTTTCGTCCTATGGAAATCTGCATAGGGGTCCCGCTCCATCGCTGGACGTACAAATTTTCTTTTAAATTATAATGTGATGGCAAAGGATGCGGTATGGATAATCACCAGACTGTGTGCTGATGACAGTGAACACTGAAATGAACATGAAAATTAGCAATTTATTCACAAACTGCAAAAGATGATGATTATGAGGATGAGTATTAGTTTTTTGAACCAATGCATAGCTGGAGCAAAATACTCTATAATGCAAGTGGCGTTTAAAGTACTCTTAAGTGCAAGACGCTTTAATGCTTTACTTCAGGCAATGATGTCAATAGCATCTGCCTAAGTCAGTATGCAGATGAACTTATAGAGAATCGTCTCCTCGCCGATATATCAGAGTCTCGGATCACTTTCTCTGACGCAGGTTGAAGCCAATTTGGCAATGCACCAAACGCTATTAAACAAAAACCTACGGAAGCTGGGCTAGGCCTTACTAATGTATGGGGCACAGAAACTGTCTACTGGATTACCGTGAGTACCTGCCTCTCCTTACGGTTATCTCCCCCGTTCATCTAGGCAGATGTGTCAGTTTAACTCACTGATGGGATAAGGGCTTACCTTATACCATTGCCGATTTATGTGATGATGGCAACTGGTTGTATAATGCGCAGCTTCTTCACTCCGAGCATATACTCGCCCTGGCTACACCCACAATAAAATACACCGACGCACCAACGCTAATACCCTACCCGCGTTTGGGTATTAAACCACAGCCACTACGATGATTTTGGCTAGGCCGAACTTGGTACACAACCAAAAGTTCGCACAGACTCGGCGGCTTACCTAGGTCATACATACCAACTTCCCGTAGTACCGTAGGCCGACCATAGTGAGAACTGGCATTAATAGCCTCGGTTCGTTCGGTATCGTGCCTTGACGAAGATAACCATAGCATCACATCCACCTCGAACCACATCATCTGTCCCTACCAAGGATACCAAGGTATCATAGGCTACATCACAGACCTGCAATGTATAACCGGGCTACTAAATACAACGATAGATGACATTTAATACCATCAGTCTAGTCAATCTAAAGTGCCTAATATCCTACTCATTGATAGAGTAAGATAGAACGGCCTATTGGGGTATATATGGGGCAAAGGATGCCTCTTCTCCAGTCTTCTGAACTCGTTTTTTCCTACATTACCTGCGCTTTAAGTTCATAAAATGGTTGATGTAATGCGGGTCCTCCAGATTTAATCTGATGCCATCTGACACCGAGGCCTTATTATTTTTAAGCCGATATATCGCTCTGTCTAACTGCTGCTTCGCTTGGTGGCGGCAGCATTGTGTAGTCATCAGTTTTTAGTGAAACCTTCAATTCCACAGTTAACCAGTTTTTTATTTAGGTATAAGCACAGTAATTACTAAATATTTATTATCTATAATTCAATTGTTTCAATTTTCGATCAGACCTTTAGCGCCCAGTGCCGGAACACCATTGCTCAAGTATACCCGGTCCAATATTTCTACCTCAAATTTCCTTCCGAAACAGTGCTCACTGACCACAATGTCGGGGATAGTGCAGAACATGTCTCTTTCAGGAATTAGGTCAAGAATTGACAGCTTCTAGTGCTGTCGTAGGGCACCCTTTATACCCAGACAGGCAGCTCTGTGTAGCTTCTGAAGCTTAGTTGCCGTTGTCCGTTCAAGAACTTTCGGCCACCAAACGATGGCCGCGTACGTGATAATAGGTCTCACCATCATTGTAAATCCAATAAACCATTTTAGTATTTAGACCACAAGGTCCTAGTGGGGCGTTCGATGGCGGACTTGATATGAAAATTCCAGTTTAGCCGTTTATTAAGGATGACGCCGAGATATTTAACCTCACTGGAACGTGGTGCCTTTGATGATGATAGGGGTCCCAAATCGACCAGTCTTCTTTTCCTGAAAGGCACTAGAACGGTTTTGCAAGAATTAATGGGTAGTCCTTCTCTGTTGCAGCATTCCAAAACGTGTTGCATGACACGAATGATAGTCGTGCAATGCTTACCACTAATTAAAATCGCCAAATCGTCTGCATAATCAATGGCTATGCAGCCTGTTCTGTGAAGATCGACTAGAAGATTGTCAATGTTTAGTGACCATAGAAGGGGAAAAAGCACTCCTCCTTGGGGACATCCCTTAACAAGGCAGTCACAGACACAGACACTCCTTGCGAGGATGAAATAATATCTTGACTACAAGCACGGCCCCTATCCAATGATTGGTCCAGAAAGAACTCCTCATTGGGGACATTCCTTCACTGCAGTCACAGACACAGACCCTCCTCCCTAGGAGGAAATAATATCTCGACTGCAAGCATAGCCCTTATCCAATGATTGGTCGAGTCTTCGATACCTCTGCTACTGATTGCCCTTGCAATAGAGTCGTAGCTAGTGTTAATGTCAATGTATGGCACACAGGTCCACTTCCTTGGAACGAAAAGTTCTTCTATCTTCTTTACACGATAGTGAATGGCACCTTCTGTGCTCTTGCCTTTCTGTATACAAACCGACTTGAGTGCAGACGAGAAGATAATTCTAACCGGCCTCTAGTTTGAGCATCAGTAAGTCTCTCCATGGTTTTGAGGACATGAAGTGTCATTGGATTTACGTGAATACCTCCATTGAATGGTTTACCCCACGGTCCTCTTCGGACTTGGATTCGTTATACGACAATCAACGTCCATCATAGACTGATGTGCCAGTATTAACTCAATGGTAAGAGCAGGACCTATCTTAAATCCCTGCCGATCTTTGGTTTTTCGACAACCGGTTGATTTATGCAACTCCACAGAGAGCACATCATCGCACCGGTAACATCAGGAAGGATACTGATGAACCAAAGATTTTTGGTAACATCAGCCCCCAAACTGATGTTACCATGCTAGCGCTCTACCCGCATTTGGGTAGTAAACCACCAGCCACTACGTAGGCCGAAGCCAGAATAAACTGGACCTCAACCAAAGGTTGGCCCAGACTCATTCAAACCTCCAAGGAGATTAAACCTTATCTGTAGGCAGCCAACCCCCGTAGTACCAACGCGACCTTGGTGAGATCTGCCATCAAGGGACTCAGCTCTTTTAGAATGAGTGCCTGGGCGATTGCAAAAGCAGACCCTGGCAGCACGTTCGTCCGGAACCTCGTATCCTATCATTTGACACTAGGATATCAGCTCTAATATCCTAGGCCGCCTGGGATAGAAACTATCCCAGGCACAACGCAACGCCATTGTATGGTAGGAGCGCTTCATGCTTAAAAACAGCGCCCATTCTGACATTTTTTAAAGAAGCCCCCTGCCACTATAATCTACCGAGTATGACCAAGTATCAGACTTATAATAACCAGACAGCTAAGTAAGATACAGCGGCCCCCTCGGGGGGTTTTCAGGACAATTGATGTTACACTCTACTGCCAGGTTTGGGGATAAATATCACATTTACCTGTCTCCAGATAATAGGAATGTACCCCCAATTGTAGCTGGCTCTAAATAAATCAATCATACGCGGTAGGATAAGATCTATCGCTTTGATCTATCGTTTGAAAGAGACTACTTCCGGACTGAAGATTTTGCCGGATAAACTATTTACCCTACTAGTAATACAGATGCGTTCGGGTACATGTAGGGTGCACGAGTAGACGAACCTGGGAAATGGACCTGGAATAAGGTTCTGATTATATCCTCACGGTCCGACATGTAGGTGCCATCGGCCTTTTTTAATAAACCTACACAGTTTGTCTGATCCTAAACTAATGCTTAATGGATTCGTGCAGCTACTGGCATTTCGATAATGTTTTCGCATCATTTCCTCCATGTGGCACGTTTCGATCGTCTTAGTTCGGAGTTATACTCCGTAATGGCGAACCTATATTCCTCCCAACTTTTCGTGCGTTTAGCAGAGTTGAATAGTTTTCTGGCTTTCTTCCTAAGAAAGCTAGTTAGCTGGTCTTTTCACCAGGGAACCTTTCGTTTACACAAGCTGGTTTTAGGGTCCTATTACTTGACTGTAGTGGGGTTCTATTTTTTATTTAATTTTTGTATTGTTGTCAAATAACTTTGCCATTATACGAGTATACCCCGAGACATTTTTCATTAAAAAGCCAATCATGGGCGTCATAAAGTTTGTTATTTGCTCTATAGAGAACTGTCCCAAACAACACCATTTTTATGGACATTCCTTAAATTTTACAAAAATACAAAAATTTGATACAAAACACTCAGCTAACGATAAGAAAGTTGTTAGGGAAGTAGTACACAGGAGCTAGTTCCTGCATAGAACATTCCGGTTTACATTTTCTTCTTTGGCTAAAAAACAGAATATATAAAAAAATAAATGCAACTTGAGAGTAAAGCCTTTTCCTGGCATTCCTTACGATTTATTACATCCTTGAAAGTATTTCACAGCAATTCCAACTGTCGAGTACATACCTGAACGCAATATGAGTCTCAAAGCAATGCCCAATTCGGATGGACTTTCTGCATTGCGATTTCCAGGTAACTGCGCTTCAATTCATCCCCTCACACATGGATTCATGCAATTTCGTTTCCTAAAAATGTATCGATGAGAACAATTTACCAAAAAAAAGTCCTTATTTTGCCTTCTTGCCTTATAACGAAACTACTTAAGGAACAAATGAGGTCAATTGAAAGAGTTAGCTTTGTTTATGGTTCAGTTGTGGTTTTGACTCTTCAGCCACATACCAGAAGTAGGACGACTTCCGAAAATAATGGCCTTTATTGTCCTTTTCTTTATTTCATTGAGTTTTCACGATGAACGTCCCTTAAACTTTCTCTTCCTTTCTTTCTTTGAGTTTTCGGGATGAAGGTTTTTTATTTCTTTGCATTGCATGTCTCTTGGGTGGAAAAGGACATTGTCGTTGTAGGCATTGTAGAGCTTTTTGTCCAAATCAACATGGAATTGTAGGTTATTTGTGGATCAATAAGTTTCCTTCAATGCCGAATGATTTCCAAAAAGCAAATATTTCCATATGGTGAAGACTTTCAAGCAATTGCCTGGACTATAACGTAACATTTTTGAATAACAATTAAAACAAAATTTCTTTTGATTTCTTGCAGGTTCGGGCAATGGAACAAAGGTTGAGTGAATGGCCAAAACCTCCAACAGCTACAAACTCACCGATCCATCAAAGCCAACAACAGTCACAGCAGCAACAGCAGCTACAATCACAAGCCGCAGCCGCTCTAGCCGCTCAACAACAATCCACGAATGCTTCCACAACTGACGCCGAAAAAGCAATAACCTCACTTGAGATTCAGGTGGAAGAACAACGCCAATTGCGACTGCACGACGCCCGCCAAGTCGAAGCGAAAGCGGCCAAAATCAAGGAGTGGGTTACAAATAAACTCCGCGAACTCGAAGAACAGAATCAGGTGCTTCGTGAACAGAATGTCAAGTGCAATCAGCAGCTAGAACTTCTGCGCAACCACATCGCTAATCAGCCAAACCGACACAGCAGCGTTGGTCCGCATCCCGTGCGAAATAGCCTCAGTTTGGATGTTCAGGATTTTGCCGAGACCACAGAAAGTCGCCGACGTAGTGAGAGTTTAGATCCGCAGGAGTCGATTAATCGGCCGTTAGTCTCATCGTATCCACATCATCAGCATCGCAGAAACCTCTCAATGGAACCACAAGAATTGGAAAAGAATTTAGTGGCGGCCGTCGATGGTCTGACATTTGTACCGCTGTCGTCAATAGCGTCGGGTGGTCATCTAACGTCAACGCGGCCACACAGTTCCGATACAGATACCGCGCATGATTATGCGGAGATATATACGCCGTCACGAGAGAAATTGCCGGCGTGGATGAAAAATAATCCTGCGCTGATGGCGAGCGGTGGAAACTCGAGTACAACAACGACGACAAGTGAATTTGGAGTCGTTGGGACGCCGCGCCCACCAACGCCTCCACTGCATAGATTTCCCAGTTGGGAGGCAAAGATCTATCAAGTGGCCAACGATGGTCTTGCACCGACTGATACCGGCGGTGGTGGTGGTGGTGTAGTTGTAGGTGGAGGCGGCAGTGAAGAATCTCCATCACAGTTTGCTCCCAGTGCGATCAATGGCACAAATGGTGGACAGGCGCCCAATACCGCTAGTGGTGGTGGTGGAAGTGCAACAGAACCCTCAACGCCACAACCGCCGACACGCGCTCAACAAACCGCTAGTGGCGGATTCTGTGATATTTCTGTACCCGTCTATGCGACCGTCAAGGGGGTAAGTTAACTCTTTCTCTATAATCTTTCCTCTATAATCCTCCATTTTCAATTGTGCAGCGCGCTTCCCAAATCCGCTCGATGCCATTCACCGGCGATTCCAGTGACGATTCCAGCGATGGCGAGGAGCACGCCGTCATGATGACCCACAATTCGCATAATTCGTCGAGCACCGATAATACGGAAACATCGACATCGGGTAGTGCGTCGAGTCCATCGAAAAGTCTTAAGACATCTTCCAGTTTAAGTCCGGCCAAACGAAGCGGTTCTGAGAGCCCCAAAAACAAGACACGTGGTATGCGATTTTTTTGTTTTTTGTTTGCGCTTGCGTAGTTGGTTTGAGGTTTTTCTTCTTCCACATTACTCTGTACACACTTTGACATCCTGCCACAGTATGATCCTAGTACTTCCTTTGGGTTTTTTACTTTCTCCATTAATCTTTAGTCTCCTTATCTGATTAAAAATCCTTTAAGAACGTTTACTGTAAATAAATTGCTTGGGTTACCAATTCAAGTGAAAGTAAAGCCTTTTCCCGAAGAGGACTCCCTCCATTTAGTTAATAGAACACATTACTCTGTACACATCCTGCCAGTATGATCCTAGATCCTAGTACTCGCTTTGGGTTTTAATTTCTCCTTATCTGATAAGAAATCCTTTAAGGCCGTATACAGTTAAGACATTGTTTGGGTTACCAGTTCATGTAAAAGTAAAGCCTTATCCCGAGGAGGGCTCCTTCCATTTAGTTAATAGAAAAAGTTCACTTTTTGATCTTAAATCTTACAAAACTTTTTGTTGTTCTTTAACACGTTTACCATTTGTTTTCTACTACGTCTTCCTCTTCACCAAATCACACACACACATCTTTGCATACCCGATTGAAAAACACAGAAAATCCTCACAAGAAACCTTCCAATCATCTACGTATCCCACACGCACGTGGATCAGTAATTTCAGATATTTCCTTTGAATCAGGCCTTTCGGATGATTATGCGATACCGCCGGATGCCGTCTCGGAGTCAACGTGTATGGATGCCTCAATGCCATCGCTATTGATGCGGGCATCGTATGTTGATTCGCCGAATCGCAAATTGGAATCTCTGGAGAAGGTAAACTGAACTGAACTAGATTTGAATTTTTTTTCTTAACTCTCTTCATCTCTTTATTTCGCTCTCTCTCTCCATATCATTGTCGCTTTCTTTATCTTTCTCTATATATCTTTCTTTATATATATCTCTTTTTTCATATATATCTCTCTTTCTTAATCTTTATTTACCTCTCTTTCTACATCTTTTTCTTTCTTTATCTTTTTCTATCTCTTTCTTTATCTTTTTCTATCTCTATTTATCATTTCTATCTTTCTTTCTTTATCATTCTTTATGTTTTTCTACCTCTCTTTCTTTGTCTTTTTCTACCTTTCTTTCGTCAACTTTATCTATATATCTTTCTTTATCTTTTTCTATCTTTTTTTATCTCTCTTTCTTTATCTTTTTCTCTCTCTCTTTATTCATATTTTTTTACATATCTTTCTTATATTTCTCTCTCCATATCATTTTTGCTTTCTTTATATTTTTCTATATATCTTTCTTTACCTTTTGGTATCTCCATTTCTTTATCTTTCTCTATCTATCTTTCTTTATCTTTTTCTATCTTTCTTTCTATTTCTCTATATCTCTTTTGTATCTTTCTCTTCCTTTTTTATATTCCTCTTTCTTATTTACCTTTGTCGCCCTTTTTTTATCGTTATCTCTTTTTTTTCTTACATTTTTATCTCATTATCTCTTTATATATGTATCTCTTTATTTATCTCTCTTTATCTTTCTTTATATTTTTCTATCTCTCTTTTTTATCTAAATCGCACTTTTATTATCTTTTTCCTTTTCTTTTTTTCTAATCTTTCTCTCTCTCTTTCTTTATATCTATCCTGCTAATTATCTCTCTCTCTCTCTCTCACTCTTTTTATATCTCTCTCACTCTTTATAATGACCAAAGATGGGTCATTTGGCAAAGCTCGGCGGCAAACTGAAGACTTGGCGCAAACGTTGGTTTGTGCTGAAAAACGGCTCACTGACTTACTGGAAGAGTCAACACGACATCAACCGCAAGCCACAAGGACAGATCCTGCTGGATGAGCTGTGCCGTATCAATCGAGCGGAAGGAGCTTCCACATTTGAAATAGACACGGGCAAGAAAGTATACTATTTGACAGCGGATTCCAATGCCACAATGGACGATTGGATTCGAGTTTTGCAGAATGTGCAACGGAGGAATGCAACGAAATTGCTTCTCAGTCGGGACGATCAAAAGCCCACAGTGCAGGGATGGGTAACCAAGGTGAAGAATGGTCATGCAAAGAAGTGTTGGTCTGTGCTGCTTGGCAAAATGTTCCTGTACTTTAAGGCGCCTGGCGAGACGGTAAGTGAGCGCGGTCTTTCTTTTATTGCCCTCTCTAATATTAGATGTTCTCCAATTTGCGTAGAATCCACTCGGGCAAATTAATATGCGCGATGCTCGTGTAGAGGAAGTTGAACACGTGTCCGATTCGGATTCAGAAGAACGCGAAGATCCCGCTCAGAGTCAAGCCAAATTGACGGTAGCCATTTATCCAGCACATCAGGGCCCGACATACCTTATACTATCGGGGAAGCAGGAACGTGACAATTGGCTGTACCATTTGACGGTGGTGTCGGGCGGTGGTCCCAACGCTGGAACGCAGTACGAGCAGCTGGTACAGAAACTAATGGAGACCGACGGAGATCCAAGTGAGTGTGCGACATTTTTTTGTGATAGAAAGGAAATGAAATTCTCTCTCTCTCCTTCAATCTTTGTTGAACTTCAGATTGCGTCCTGTGGCGTCATCCCATTCTGTTGCATACCAAAGATGCGATTAACGCTCCATTATCATCAATGCATTCAGAGGCAATGCAACCAGAGGCTATCAAGTTGTTCAAGGTGGGTACCGGGTGATGGTTTCCATTAATCCAAGTCTCTAACTTTTTTTCATTCTTTTGCATTTGCAATGGCCCGCTCACACCCACACACAGAGTTGCCAGCTGTTTATGTCCGTTGCTGTCAACCAACCCGGCATCGATTATCATGTCGTCCTTGCTCAAAATGCTCTCCAACACTGCCTGGATATGCCAGAACTGCAAACCGAAATGATTTGCATTCTGACCAAGCAAACCTCCCGACATACGGGCCAAAAACTGAGTGTCGGCGTCCAGGTAAACAAGAAACTGGGCAAGCAAACGCGCGTAAGTTTTTTAGTTGCAAAAGCTTTTATTGGTTTTTTTTTCAAAGTTTTTCTTTCTTTAGAAATTTAGTTTTTTTTGTTTTGTTAGTTTCAATAGAAATTGTGATCGTCTCTTTTGATTTGGTTGTTACTCCAAAAAAAAAACTGGAGAAATTTAGAAAGAAATTCCAATTTCCCCACAAAAAGTACTGGAGATTTAGAAACAAAAGTAGGTGCGTGTAGTAGTAGTACGTGTACCGCCGTTAGATGTTATACTTCTTTGGCGGCGTGAAAGATGAAAGGTTAATAAGCGTGCTAAAAATCCATACGAGTAGAACATTCGAACGAGATAGTAAATACGATCAATGAAATTTTATCGCACGAAACGATATACACTCTCGTTCACTTGATTGAGGCGAAATTTTTTGCAACCGTTTTTCGCGATCTATACGTCTAGGAAATCTGTTACCCGGAAATATTTGCCACTTGCGAGTAAGTACCAATCTTCCAAAATCAAAGCCATTAAATTTAAGAGGACCTTCAAGAGACCTAAAAAGTCCATAAAGACTCCCAAAAACTCTCAAAAGACTACCAAAAGAACCCAACCATAAGTCCACTAAAAGACCCCTAAAAACCACTTACAAAAGACCTCCCAAAACATTCCCAAAAGATTCTTAAAGTACCACCAAAAATCCTTAAAAGACCGCCCCAACGACCAGCAACACCCCTCCAAAATACCCTCAAAAGGCTCCAAAAAGACCATAAAAAATCCCAAAAGACTCTCAAAAGACCCCTTCTAAACCACTCACAAAAGACCCCCCAAAACATTCCTAAAAGGCTCCCTAAGTACTACAAAAAATCCTCAAAAGACCGTCCAAAGGACCTCCAAAAAAGACCTCAAAAAAGACCTCCAAAAAGACCCTCAAAAATACATTCAAAAGATCCTCCAAAACATCCTCAAAAGACTGCCAAACAATCCTCAAAAGACTACCTAAAGACCCTCTAAAGACCTCCAGAAAAAGTCCCAAAACACCACTGAAGACCAAAAAAGTCCATCAAAAGTCTCCCAAAAACCCTCAAAAGACTACCAAAAGACCCCCCACCCCATATGTCCACAAAAAGACCCTCAAAACTCTCTCAAAGGGCCTTCTAAGAGACTACAAAAAGTCCCCCAAAAAACTCCCGAAAAACCCCAAAAAAGACCCTCTAAAGACCTCCATAAAGAGTCGCAAACACCACCAAATAACCCAGAAATCCATCAAAAGACTCCCAAAACCCTCAAAAACACTTAAAAGACTACCTAAAAGTCAACAAAAAGACCCGCAAAACTGTTTCAAAAGGCCTTATAAAAGACTACGAAGTCCTCCAAACAAGATTCCCGAAAAACTCTAAAAAGTCCCACAAAAAGACTTATTAAAGACCTCCAGAAAGAGTCCCAAAACACCACCAAAGAGCACAAAAGTCCATCAAAAGACTCCTAAAAACCCTCAAATGACCTCCAAACCACTCACAAAACTCACAATTACCACCAAAAATCCTCAAAAGACCGCCCAAATGACTTCCAAAAGACCTCCAAAAGACCCTCAAAATAACTCCAAAAGGACCCTCAAAACCACCAAAAAGACACTCAAAAGACCCCCAAGAATCCTCTAAGAACGGTCAAACGATTACCTAAAGACCTCCAGAAAGAGTCCCAAAACAGCACTAAAAGACTCAAAAAGTCCATCAAAAGACTCCCAAAAATCCTCAAAAGACTACCAAAAGACCCCCATCATAAGTCCACCAAAAGACCCTAAAAAATCACCAAAAATCCTCAAAACAATCAAACCTCTCAAAAGACTGCCAAACAATCCTCAAAAGACTACCTAAAGACCTCCAGGAAAACTCCCAAAACACCACCAAAGACCTCAAAAGTTCATCAAAAGACTCCCAAAACCCCCAAAAGACTACCAAAAGATCCGCCCCCCCCCCATAAGTCCACAAAAAGGCCCTCAAAACTCTTTCAAAAGCCCTTCTAAAAGACTACAAAAGTCCCCCAAAAATACTTCCAAAAAACTCAAAAAGACCCTCAAAAGACACTTCAAATACACAAAATCACTTCTACACTTCCACTTCAGTCGAGTGTAATTTATATTGACAAGCATTCAATGGTTTGTGTACTGGATGGGTGATCAGCACTCCGTAGCGGACAGTGGAACAATTAAATCATGAAGTCGCACTTTCGTAACACCCTCAAGTTTACCCTCTCTACTAAACGCGCCAAAAGAAGTATAACTTCAAAAAGGGAAATTTAGAAAAGATAAAGAAAACGAATTTAAAAAAATAAAAAAGTTATATCCCATAATGATACGAGTTTTAGATAACTTTTTAATTTCTTTAAAAAAAAAATTAAAACAAAATTGTTATTTTTTTTTTAGATTTTAGAAATCTTTTAAATTTTTTGTTTTTAGAGTTTAGAACTTTTTTATTCTTTTAACTTTTTTTTTAGATTTTAGAATTTTTTATTTACGTTTTTTTTTTTTAATTTTTGTAGTTACTCTCTATTTCTATTTTTTTTTAAGTTTTAGTTTAGTAGTTTTAAAATTCCTTTTCCTATTTTTTTTTATTTAAATTTAAATTTTTTACACCGCAAAATCCCAGATTGCTTCTGAAGGCACGCGCTTAAAAAGCTTACGAACGCTTCAAAAAAAAACCAAATTAAATAAATATAATATTTTTTCGTGTGATTAGAAGAAATTGCACCATCACCATCACCACCAACATGACCACCCCTTAAACCAAAAACCAACCACCACAGATTATACAAAAATATTTTTCTTTTTCCTTTGAATGTCCAATGTGTAGTGTAGTGTAGTGTAGTGCATGCAGTTTTAATGTTTTTTTTTTATTTTATTTTTAGTTGTAGTACCAATTTTTTTCGAAATCGAATTTCGAATTTGACTTCAGAATCCCCCAAACCGTTTAGAAGTGTGAGTCATGAATTGAATCTATGCCTCCATTTTTCTTTTTGTTTTGTTTCAATGTTGAACGCTCAGCCCTTATTTAGCTGGCTTTTTGTTTAAATTTAAATTTATGCTCGTTTACATTTACAATTTTTGCTTTTATATAATATCAACATACTCCAGTCTTATTATATAGGGTTTTTCAATAAGGACATAACAATTTAGTTATGTCCTTAGTGGAACCGCCTTTATAACAATAGGGTGGGCAATTTCAATGTTTGTTTTTAAAAACGCTATAAAATATATATAAAATTGGAATTTTTTTTTTATTGTGAAGATTGGAGTCTCCGATTTATGAATGAAGAACAATCTCGTTCACGTGGCTCCATCTGCTGGCCTTACAGTAAGCCATCCTGTGAGTCCAGTTTTCAAGAACTTTTTCGATCATTTCGGCGCCTATCTCGCGAATAACAGTCGCAGTGTTATGTTTTAAAGCTGGAATTGTCTTTGGATTATCCGCATAACATTTATCCTTAACGGAACCCCATAGAAAAGAGTCCATCGGCGTCAAATCGCAGCTCTGCGCAGTCCAATTGACATCTCCAAATTTGGCGCGCAAGAGATCGATTGTCATTCGGTTCCTCTTCCTTAACGCCCACGCTAGCCGAACATTATAAGAATGCGGACCCCTTGAAGCGTGTGCGAATTATAAAAATAAAATAAAAAATGGCATGTTGCGCCATCTTGTTGAAACCAAAGGTCGTCCACATTCATGGCGTCGATTTGAGGCCATAAAAACATGGTCAGTTGGCTCTGTAACGGTCGCCATTGACGGTAACAGCGTTTTCGAAGAAAAATGGGCCACCAATCCAAAATCCAAACAAAACTGTCGCTCTTGGTGAATGCATTGGCTTCTCTACAATTACGTGTGGCTGTTCCGAACCCCAAATCTGGCAGTTCTGCTGGTATACGTAGCCCCCCGAGGTGGGAATGCACTTCATCTAAAAAGATGATTTTTCGATCAAAATCGACTTCATTATCAAGCTGGTCTTTGGCCCATGCAGTGAACTGATATCAACCCGGATGGTCATTTACTTCCAACTCCTGAGTAAGCGAATAATCCGAGGTCTTTGTGCAGTATTCTGCTCAGGCTGGTGCGACTAATGGCCAGTTGCTGCGATTGGCGTCTAGTTGAGGTCGATAGATTCTGTCCCATACTATCGTCCACAACCGCAATATTCTCGGGCGAGCTCAATGACCACTTCTGTTATCCAATAGCAAGCCTTTCTCACGAACTTTCTTCGCCAATTTCACCACAGCGGTTTCGTTTGGCGCTATTTCACAACCCGTCGCGTTTAGTTCGTTGGATTCTGTCCCATACCACACCGGCCACAGCCGCAATATTCTCGGGCGACCTCAATGACCACTTCTGTTATCCAATAGCAAGCCTTTTTCACGAAATTTCTTTACCAATTTCACCACAGCGGTTCCGCTTGGCGCTCTTTCACAACCCGTCGAGTTGAGTTCGATGGATTCTGTCCCATACTATTGGCCACAGCCGCAATTTTCTCGGGCGAGCTCAATGACCACTTCTGTTATCCAATAGCAAGCCTTTTTCACGGAATTTCTTTACCAATTTCACCACAGCGGTTCCGCTTGGCGCTCTTTCACAACCCGTCGAGTTGAGTTCGATGGATTCTGTCCCATACTATTGGCCACAGCCGCAATTTTCTCGGGCGAGCTCAATGACCACTTCTGTTATCCAATAGCAAGCTTTTTTCACGAAATTTCTTTACCAATTTCACCACAGCGGTTCCGCTTGGCGCTCTTTCACAACCCGTCGAGTTGAGTTCGATGGATTCTGTCCCATACTATTGGCCACAGCCGCAATTTTCTCGGGCGAGCTCAATGACCACTTCTGTTATCCAATAGCAAGCCTTGCTCACGAATTTTCTTCACCAATTTCACCACAGCGGTTCCGCTTGGCGCTCTTTCACAACCCGTCGAGTTGAGTTCGATGGATTCTGTCCCATACTATTGGCCACAGCCGCAATTTTCTCGGGCGAGCTCAATGACCACTTCTGTTATCCAATAGCAAGCCTTTCTTACGAATTTTCTTCACCAATTTCACCACAGTGGTTCCGTTTGGCCCTCTTTCATGACCCACATTTCTTTTCAAAACTCGCACGTTTTCAGCTACACAACACTGACATTGAAAAGAAGTTCTCAATATTTCGAAACGCTCCTCAACCGTTTCGAGGCGCGGAATATCAGACTGACGAGCTGTCAAAATTTCTAGCGTCAAATCGGTAAAAAAAAGTTGCCATAGCCTTATGATTTAAAAACAAACCAGTAGATTGCCCACCCCTTACATACAACCATATAGCATTGCCGTAAGTTTTCATTCATATATTGCTGTACTTTTAATCAGAGATGATTTGTAAAATATTCAAAAATTGTGTTCTTTTTTTAAGTTCCAAGTCTTGATTTTCTAGTTTCTTCAAAGTTTCTGGACGTTAGCGTTTTTGGTTTTGTATATATATATATCTCTCTCTCTCGTTTACTACCTCTATATACTCTCAGCTTTTATGTGTTTGGATGGATGTTGATTGTTTTTTGTTATGTTTTGGCTTTTATTTTGTTAGCTTTTCAAGATACAAAATACAAAAACACTCATGCATACACTTAGCCTTGAACACACAGAAAATCCGCATCATATACGCGTGAAGAAGGTGCTAAGATGTTGTGGAATTCGTTAAAAGCTGGCTGCTTCGTCAGGCTTCAAAGTTTCCCTTTGAATTTCTGCCTTGCACTTAAAACTACAGAATAGCTTCACAAATGTTTCCGCACGGTCTTCAGAGAAAGGACAGGCAGAGTGGAATCATTAATTTAAGAAGACGTAGCATGCATAGCATATATTATTAAAGTTTGATTTATGTTATAAGTATTTGTTTTCTAATTAAAACAACGTTTTACATATTGAATTCCTCTTATGATGCTATCTGATCTTATGATCACGTCTTATGTTACACTGATTCTATTAAATAATTTCATTCCTGATGTCACACAATCATAATACATTCCAGTTAAATAAAATTTAGGCCATTTTCGAAACCGAGACTTATTTGAATAAGTTAAAGAGCCTCCTAGACTGCACTTAACTTAAAGAACAGCTTCACATGTTTGCACACGATCTTCAAAAGAAAGAAAGAAGGTGTGGCATATCATCATCATCTTATTTGGCTATACAACCGGGGTCCAGTCCTGGCCTCTGCAAAAAGTCTCTCCACCGGTCCTGATTCGTGTTCGATAAGTTTGATTCGGGCTGGACTTTTTTTTTTTAAATCGGAAAAGGTGGGCGTGGCTAATTGTAGGCGTGGCCTAATCCTAATTTTATTCTCTAATCTAGAATCTAGAAGTGGGCGTGGCCTACGCGAAAATTTTACGTAAATGGGCGTGGCCTTATTTCATTTTTTAAAAAAATCGGAAAAAGTGGGCGTGGCTAAAGCTAATTTGTATATAAAAACTTATAGAAGTGGGCGTGGCCTACGCGAAAATTTTACGTAAATGGGCGTGGCGTAATTGGAGGCGTGGCCTAATTTAAATTTAAAAAAAATCTGCAAAAGTGGGCGTGTACAGACTTGACTTCGGGAGAGAGAATGGGCGTAGCTTAAAAGAAAGCGTGTTTCAGGTTAAAATAAAAAATTAAGAGAATATCCGTCAATTCATCCTAAAAATTATAATTCTTCTTAAAGTGGGCGTTGCTTAGGTATGCATATTATTCATGTAAATGTACATGGCGTGCGCGCGTTAATTTCCTTATCGCGCGCGGATTTATTGCGCTCACAAATCAAGGGCGTATAATTTCGACAAATGTCGACACTGGCAATACCGTCTCTGCGAACGATGTAAACTCTTTCCGTTCCAACATCTCTATCTTTGAAAATAAAAGCGACTTCGAATTAAAAATTCGATGACTTAAGTATACAAAATTTATAAAGATATCATAATATTTTTATTTATGGGCGTGAATTTTGCCTTAAAAATTCTAATTCTACGAAAATTGGCTGTGAATTATATAGAAACATTCATTTAAATGGCCCTGGTTTTAGGAAGGACGTGATTCTCCCACAAAATTTTCACAAAATGGGCGTGACTTCAGTTTAACAATTTCAATTCGCCTAAAAATTAGCACATGGCTAGCGTAGCATTCGTATAAAACATCTTTTGATAATTGGTGGAGCCTCCAATTCCTCAGTTAGCTGGCCATTTAGCAACTCATGAAAGCGCTCTTCCCATCGCTCTAAGATGCCTTTAATTGGTCACGGCTTAGGTGGTATACAACAAATTGATCAAAACAGGCGTAGATTAGAGGTTAATGTTGCAAATGGCGGTGCTAGTCTCTGCTCACTCCTTTTAACTTTTACTGCTTTTCTTTGGAATTTCCCAATACAACCTAGAAATAGAGCACATTAGAAAAGTGAGCTTAACATACTTACAAATAAAAACAACCTCGCAATCGATGCTGAGCTGACACGAGCTGATAAAATCTCCATATGCTGTTTAGTTGCAGGTTTTTCGTACCAAGTTTTGAAGTCGTCTACCACACTGGATGCTATCGATGCGTCGCATCGGATAAACGGTTATGACACATGTCGCTCTGTAGAATCAGAATTCACGAATCAGGTGTCGAAATTATCTCAGTTGATTTATTGGAACGACAGGCCGCGACCAGACCCCGGCTGTGGAGCCAAATGTGATGATGAAGTATTTTAAAATCCTTAAGAATTAAGATCGCATCTCCATCACAGATCGTTGTTCTATCTTTATACTGATGAGCAAACGCAAAACCAAGAACATGGCATCTCGGTCTTGGCCTTAGTCATGCAGGTTGAGTTTTGGTCTTGGCCTTGCCTTGGTGCCTTAAGTATTGGTCTTGATCTTGGCGTGTTATGCTCTAACATAATTTCCCCCACAAAATAGCTGAAAATAGTAGATTTTTTAATGAAGTGAACATATAAATGGGTTCATATATTTAGTAAAACATTTAAACAAATTGTTTTTTGTTTTAATTCGTAAAATTAAGTTGTGAAACATTGTTTTAAAAATTAAAAAAGGGGAAGTAGAGTAAAGTAATGGTAAACCTATATAGTCGTGTCAGTTTATTTGGGATGCCGAATTTTCTCATAGCTTTATAAAGTTCTTCTCTGGATATTCTATCGTAGGCGACTTAACAGTCTAAAAAAAGATGTTGTAGCTAGTTTTGAAACTAGACACGCCTCCACCTCATAGTAATGAACACTCTAATGAAGAGATATACATTCCTACAAGAATTTTAAATAATCTCAACACTCACAAATCCGCTGGACCAAATGGTATTTCCCCATTAGTTCTAAAGAGGTGTTCTTCCATGCTAGCATTACCATTGCGTAAGCGTTTCCATCTATCAGTAGCCATGCTCATTTCCACTGAGCCACGGCGCCCACTAGCCCACACGGCCATAACGCTATAGAGCGCCGTTTTTCTGCCATAGTCCTTAGGAGACCCAATGCAACGAAAAATGGTTGTGTGTATTTATATCCAACATGTAGCTTTAAGTTACGATATCAGATCAGTGATGCTATTCTATGAATGCTCCTTCAGGTCAGAAAAGAAGGGAATACTTAGTTTGCAGAGACGAAGAGCCGCAAGGGCCGGAAACTTGCACAGAAAATGAATGAGAGGTTCTTTCTCATTCACATCTAAACAGCTCCTGAGGTATTCCCAGTTTGGCTGCGTGACTGCCCACCGGCAAGTGGGCCGTGGTTATTGCAACCACTGTGGAAATATCTTTCAGAGATCTGGAGATCAGTTCGTTGGATTTGCTTTTAATATAGGAAGGCCACATCGCTCTCGACGTGGTGCAATTGGTCAAATTGCTCCACCATAGCTGTGCTTTCGTGGTAATGAAGGAGACCTCAGAGGACAGCTGACTGTCTCAGCGCAGTCCGTGTCGAGTGTGACGCCCTTCTTCGCCAGCACGTCCGCCCTCTCATTGCCGTTAATGTCGCTGTGCCCCGACACCCAAACTAGGGTCAAGTTTGGGCATTGGCTTTTAGAAGCCAGTTCGGCTGGCACTGCCTGACGACTTTAAAATTGTTGCTGTCTATTGGTATTATGAGATAGGGCCCTGCAAGCCTCTCTTATCACTAAAATCTCCGCCTGGAAAATAATAACAGAGTCAGGTAGCTTTTAGGACCTTGAAAGGTTAGGGTTTTCATAGTAAACTCTGGCACCGACTCCATTACTCATCGTGGATCCATTGGTGAATAGAGTTATATCAAAGAGCTCTACAGCTCTCCCGTCCTTCCAACTTTCTCGAGTTGGAAACTCTACGGCAAAGCTAGGATTGAATTGAAATTTTGGAGTGCAGAGTGCAGTCGGTTGAAGATGGTATCAACTCGTTTGGTAAAAGTTGGAATATATTGCAGTGACCGTACGGTTTGTTAGGAAACCTCATAGGATCTCATAGCCGAACTGCGCTGCACGCTGCCACGTATTTAAAAAATATGTCGGGAGGTAGTAAGTGTATGATTGTGTTAAGAGCATCGGTGGGACAGGACCGAAGTGCTCCTGTTATGCCAACAGCTGCTGATCTCTGTATTCTACCTAGCTTGCTGAAATTGTACTTTTTATTATCCGTCGGCCACGAGACCAGCGCACCATAGATAAGAATAGGACGCACCCGTGCTGTGTGCAGCCACGGAGCCATCCTCGGCTGCAGTCCCCATTTCTTGCCAATGGTTTTGGTGCTAGCATATAGGGCAATGCAAGCCCTAAATTCTATATTCGACTTCTAGCTGAGTTTCCTATCTATGATAACGCCGAGATATTTTGCTTCGATGCAAGCGTGAGTCTCTGGCCATTGAGCTTGGGCAGGGCAAAGTCCGGTATTTTGGAATTAGCGGTGAAAAGGACCATTTCAGTTTTGTCTAAGTTAACCACTAGGCCACAACAGGTAGGCTAGGAGCTAACCTTTCCTAGAGACCTTTTCATTACCTCACTGATCACGGAAAGGTACTGTCCTGACACATGTATTACCACGTCGTCTGCATGTGCAACAACCCCCGTCCTGTCCATTTCAAGTGACCTTAGGACCTTGTTTATAACCACAGCCATAAAAGGCACGATATTACACCCCCTGGGGAGTGCCCCTGACGATTGATTTGGTAATACTGCCCAGATTGCCATAGATAACCCTGCTACCTAGCATGGAAATGATCCACCGTATTAGGAGTTGCTCTACCCCTAACTGGATGAGAGCCTAGTGAATGACAAGACTGCAATACCAAGACAAGACTGCAATAACAAAACCAATTTCGCTTATCACCATATAATACCAGCAGTTCGCAAACATAAACAAGTTACAGAGTAGTTTTGATATTTAATGGGAGTGTCCATCAAACAGCAGTAGGAGTCAAACCAAGAACTATTGGGGATATTGAAAAGTTACTTGATAATTAAGATAAAAAGTTCTTATAAACTTCCCATGTGGTTATTAAGAGTATGAAGGGAGGCATCAAGAGAGGTGAAAAATTCCAGCATTCACAGATTAACCTTTTGAGCATCAGTACTCAACCAAATCCACAATCTCAGCAAAAACTTCTTCAACGCTTACGCCCACCTTAGACACACCTTACGCACACGCACACTCATACACTCACACATTATTTGTTCAAAAACACAAAAAACAAACAAAACAGTTGAGCAAACGAGTAAACCAAAAATTCAAATCCAAAAAAATTCGCCCGTTATGAATGAATATTTACAGCAACTGCTGTTGTGCGCCACCCAGAGCCTATTTACCTGTGATACCCAACAAGGAGGCACAGCCCAGGCAAATGGCAGCTCTCCTACATCAATTCAGGTATGGGGGACGTTGAATGTTGTTCATGTTGTTGTTTTGTTCCATTTTTGTATAACACAATTTTTGTTTTGAGATTAAATTACAATCAAAAGAGATAGGAATGTTTTCTATTTGTAGTAGATAGGATGTACATGTGTTTGTTGCTCCTGTTTCAAGCAGTCAGTTAATTTTCCATTCAATACGCCCACAGGCTCCAGCACCGCCACCGATAATCGACTGTAAATCGAATCCACCCGCCTACACCTTCGTCCAGGGCTGGCAGCTTCTTTCGTTGGCCGTTTCGCTGTTCGTTCCCAAATCTAGCCGCCTGCTGTGGTATCTGAAGCTGCATTTGTCACGGAACGCCGACTCGAAGAGTGAGACGGGCAAATATGCCGCCTATTGCGAACGTGCCTTAGAACGAACCCTGAAGAATGGCGGTCGCGAGACGAAACCTTCGCGCATGGAAGTGCTGTCAATACTTATGAAGAATCCATACCATCATTCCCTACCTCATGCCATTCCAGTTCATATGATGAACACAACGTATCAGGTGAGTGTTGTTGAGTGGTCTGGAGTCGGGATTTTTGTTGATCCTTGACATTTTCTCTCGCTTTCAGGTTATTTCATTCGATGGCTCGTCGACAATCGAGGAATTCCAATCAACGCTTGCCCAAGAGATTGGATCGCGTGACTCGACAAACGGATTCTGTCTGTTCAGCGATGATCCAATCGAGAAAGATCTCGAACACTATTTGGATCCTTTGGCGAAACTCTGTGATGTCATCTCAAAGTGGGAGACTGCGCTGCGTGAAAAGGGCTCCGGCAAATTCGAAAATTCCCGGGTCATTCAGCTGACCTACAAGAATCGCCTCTACTGGAAGCACACCATAAAGTTCGAGACAGACAAGGAGAAGCTGCTGCTGTGCTATCAGACGAATCACCAAATTGTCCAAGGGCGATTTCCATTGTCGCGCGATTTAGCCCTCGAACTGGCTTCGCTGATGTCACAAATTGACATGGGCGACTATTCGCTGGAAAAGTCCCGTGGCTCGGGTCACATGAATGCCGGCCTACAGGCTTTGGACAAATTCTATCCGTATCGGTATCGTGACGCCATGAGTCCAGAGCAGTTGAAAGACATACAAGAGCTATTGATTTCCAAATGGATGCTCCTCAAGGGACGATCGACGCTTGATTGTGTACGGATTTATTTGACCTGCTGCCGAAAGTGGCCATTCTTTGGTGCAGCACTGTTCCAGGCTAAGCCACGTCACTCCGATCAAGCGATGGCTTGGCTCGCCGTGTCCGAGGATGCCCTCAACGTTCTCGAATTGTCATCAATGGCTCCATTGGCTCGCTATCCGTATACCTCGGTGATGACATTCGGCGGCTGCCAGGATGACTTTATGCTCGTCGTCGGCAATGGCGACACACTCGCGACCGGAAGCAACGAACAGAAGTTAGTCTTTGCAATGAGCAAACCAAAAATTCTCGAAATCACTCTCCTAATTGCGGACTACATGAATGCGCTGGGACACACATTGCCGGGAACACCACAAATGAATACACTCACCCGCAACGGTTCACACAGATCACTACGATCGAGACCGGGTGCTGCAAGTGCCAGCGGTGGTGGCGTTGTCGGCGGCGCCTCGACAAATGCCACTACAACCGCACACAACACCTTAAACTCACATGCAACGCATACGCTCAATTCCACACATTCCCATACGCTCAACTCGTCACATTACAGTGGGCGTGTCGATGCGGGCACTGGAAGTCACCAGAATACACTTAGTTCATCGCATGGCGGACAGCCGGATATACTAAAAAGTACTCCAGATCATCAGCGAATGAAATGATAGATGATTGAGAGGAGAAGTGTCGGAAGGATGCAATGAATTTTTGTTTTGTTTTCAATTTCTGACCACGCTAGAGAGAGTCATTGCATGAGGAGGGAAGGACTTAAAAGAGATGATTAGTAGATGAGCACTTTTTTGACAATAAGCGACAGACTTAAGGCTCCGTGGGTGTCCCGCGTTCTTTTTGATGAAGCCTTAATGCTCACGATAATCGAAGAAAGAGATTTGTCGGAAATGTTGCCAATTAACTGAGCTGATGGGTATGGAATGTATTGAGAGAAGAAGATGTTTAAGAAAAAGAAGATGTTGAAGGAGAAAAAGATGTTGCAGGAGAAAAAGATGTTGAAGGAGAATAAGATGTTGAAGAAAAGGAGGATGTTGCAGGAGAAGATGTTGAAGGAGAACAAGATGCTCAAGAAAAGGAGGATGTTGCAGGAGAAGAAGATGTTGCAGGAGAAGAAGATGTTGGATGAGAACAAGATGTTGAAGGAGAACAAGATGTTGAAGAAAATGAAGATGTTGAAGGAGAACAAGTTGTTAAAGGAGACCAAGATGCTGAAGAAAAGGAAGATGTTGAAGAAGAAATAGAAGTTGAAGAAAAAAAGAAGGCTATCGACGATTTAAAAAACTTGTTTTTCGTGCAGTTCTCCATTTAATTCGCCCAAATGTATGAGTCCAATCTATGTGTCAGTCTGTTAGCGTATCAAAGTACATTGCTTAAGAGCTTAAGAATATAAATTTCAAATAGTGGACGCTACAGTTGGTTCATTTGGATGTTCTTTAATTTCATAATGTCACTTGTCAGCCACCAATAAGGCAGCTAATGATTTTTTCACCATGACATTTGTAGAATATCTCCTACAAAGTTGGTTCTGAAACGATTTCTAATTCGTACTCGAGTGGTGTTTGTAATATAATTTAAGGTTTAAGGCTTAAACAGCTATATAATTTATATAATATGCAGAATTATTCTCTTCAAATAGTCTCTATCCGTTCAGTGTTTGCTAAATTGAACTTTTGATACTAAATACTATATAGAAACTGAATGAATAGAATTAATATCTCATATGAAATGAGTCGGTCAACTTATCAAAAGGCTTTTCTATATTTTAACGGCGATTTTGGATTTTTTACCCTAACCCATAATATGTAACACATTAAGTAGAAGACAGAAAATTCTAAATTTTAAACCAATTTGAGAAGTATTTTTTAAGTTAATGAGAATTGTTGTAAATGTTGTTTATGGAAAGTGTCAAATTCATTTATTTATTTTATTCGAATACTCTTTATGTTACATGTTCTGAAACATTTATTTATTCATTCAATTTCCAAGAATTATGATTATGATTGTGTAGAAAAATTATTTTGGTTTCATTGTTTTTTAACCAAAGATTTATAATTTCATTTTTTCGAATCGATAATTGATAATAAGTGATAATATTTATTTTTAGTGGTTAGATTATAAATAATTAAGGTCTATAATTTAGCCACTGAAATCATATATTAATAATATGAAGAAGACCTTAGAAGAAAATATATTTTCAATTTAATTTTTAAGGAAATTGTAATTTTCCTTATTGCGAAAGGAAAAATTGTTAGAATTTAAGCGAGAAATAATTTTAATTTGGTGCTAAAATGCTAAAAATTAAGTTCTGTTTAAAATAAGAAGAACATTTAATTTAAAAATTAACTAACAACTAACATTGCATTACAAAATTTCATTTATAATGCATCGTTTTTATTTTAATTTCCCTAAAATCAATAGTTACAATTTCAATTCTTTTATAAAAAGTAAAAAATCGGATTTTTTAGTAAATTCTTATTTCAAAAATACACTCTTCATATTAAAAACATATAATATAATTAATTTCCTTGCAATTTTTGTTAATTTTTTTATTTATAGAATATTATTACATACTTTTCAATTTTTAATTCGAAACTTTTTGCTAAATGTTTAGGAGAACTCAAGAAATTGAAAAGTTCAAAAGTTCTGTTAAGAACCCGGTATACAGTGCGGATGACTAGATTAGAAGCACATCGTTTTAGGAGATACAATTGATATTTTTCTCAGTTATACTCGTATGTCAGGAAAGGAAAAAAAATGATAGAGACATATAGAGTAGTAGAATTAAGAGACAAAACCTAGCCCAATTGGTTGTTACTGGGATTCGAAGCACGAACCTCCTGCTCAGTAGCCACGCGCATTTGCACTAAGCCACGGCGACCTAAAAAGATCTATTGTATTGTTGGGTGTTACTAATCTAAGAGACTTCATTATCATAATGATCAGATTTGGCTCTAAAACCGGTGTCCGGTCCTGGCCTCCCCCAAAAAATCTCTCAACCGATCCCGATTTCGAACTGATGTCATCCAGTTTGGCATCCCTAAGTTCTGGGCGTTCTGGTCTACGCCATTCCGGCCTCGCTGTCGTGTTTCATAAATCCTACCGCAAAGGACTTTCCGAGGAGGATGCTTTTCGCTCATGGGAGCTAGGTGCCCTCCCCACCGAAGCATACCGAGCTTAATTCTTTTCACGATGTCAACATGGCGGTAACGTTCGTAGATCTCATCATTATAGAGTCTCCGGAATAGTCCTTTCTCACAGACTTTTCTCTCGAACGCGGCCAAGAGGTCAGAATGCTTTTTGCTAAGCACCCAAGTCTCGCATCCATAGGTAAGTACTGGTATGACATTGTCTTATATACCAGAAGCTTGGATGTTATGGTTAAATTCCTGGATTTGAAGAGTCTTGACAGACTATAGTAGGCTTTGTTGGCTTTAAGCAACCGTGCGCGGATTTCTGGTTCCATGCTGTTATCGGCTGCTACAGTTGACCCGAGATAGTTAAAGGATTGCACTACTTTGAATTCGCGCTCCACTATTTGGAAATGAGGAACCAATGGATTGGATCTTCTACTCGCGAAGTTAATATAGAGAACTAAAAAAGACTGCATGGGTTTCCATAGGATTCAAGTATAGCCTGGTTATCTTTTAATTTGAAAGCTGTTTGATTGCGCCAGACTATAAATATGCACTACGACGCTACGTTGTACGTTGTGGTCATCGTTATGCGATGCAATCCTTTCATTTGAAAGGCCTCAATGCAACTCACATAAAAACGGAGCTAAATTCTACTTTGGGGGAGTTTGCAACAATAAAACATTAGGTGGCAGAGGTTTCAGAGCGAAGCGGTACGAGTTGCCAAGACGAACATCGTAGTGGTCGACCAAATGAGGTGAGTACACCAGAAATGGTGAAAAAATCCAAAAAATGGTCGGCTGAACGTGCTCGTGAGCTAGCAGTTATGTCAGACATTTAAAAAAGTGACATTTTGACTGATAATTTGGACATGAGACAGTTGTGCGCAAAATGGGTGCCCCGATTACTCACAATGAAAGAAAAACAGCTTCGTGATGATGTTTCAGTCGAGTGTTTGGCTACAATTAAGCCCAGTTTTTGCGTCGTTTCGTAGCCATGGATGAAACATGGTCACTTAACACCCGAGACGAAGGAACAGGCAGTCAGTGGACTGAAAGGTGATAATCGGCTTCAAAGAAGTCGAAGACAGTTCCATCTGCAGGCAATGTCATAGCGCTTGTTTTTTCTGATGCGCATGGGATAATTTTCATTAATTATCTTGAGAAAGAAAAAACAATCAACGGCGTGTATTATGGGAACTTATTGCAACGTTTGAATGATGAAATTAAGAGAAAAAACGGCCGTATTTGGCGAGTAAAAAAGTTTTGTTTCATCAAAACAATGCACCAGTTCACACATCCGTTATTGTGATGCCCAAAATCAAAGAGTTAATGCTCGAATTACTTCCTCATGCACCCTATTCGCCAGATTTAGCCACCTCGTATAATTTTCTGTGTCCGAACAAGAAAAAATGGCTCAATGGTGAAAGATTTGTCAACAATGAAGAGGTGGAGTCTGTGGTTGATGGATATTTTAAGGAGCTCGACGATTCTCACTATAAACAGGGTATCGAAGCTATTGAACTTAGCTGGGAAACGTGTATCGCACCAAAAGAAGACTATGTACAAAAATAGTTATTTCTTTGTTAGGTTGGGTACTTCTGGGACTAACCCCGTTCATAAGTAGCATACACTCGTAGTATAAAGGAAATACAATCTCTACTAAACAGTCAACGGAACAAGATCACAAGGCAAACCCTTTCTTTTTTTGCAAAATTAACTCTTTATACAAATGATCTACTTCACAAAAAACGATTATACTTTGACTTCTTCTGATCTTATGAACCTTTGCTTTATGCCGAAAGGTGGGAAAGTGGGTGGCTTGCCTTCAAACATATCAGCTGATCTTATGAACCTATCCCGTGGATGGGCAATGTCTTCGTACTTTAGTGACCCAGAAAGGGCTTCTAGTACTTTTCTTTTGTTTCTTTCCTTTACTCCGCGGCGGAGCATAGGGCTTCTACAAACGCCCGCCAACGAACTCGATATATCGCCTGAGGTTTCAAGAGACGCCACTCGGTCCCCTGGAATCTTGCTTTCTCTTCTATTGTCCGTTTCCATGTCTTGCTAGGACGTACAACTCGGCGGCTTCCTTGTGGATTCCAGTCGAGCGCTAGTTTCGTAATATCATCCGCTGGCTTTCTCAAAGTGTGGCCAATCCAGCTCCATTTTCGTCGTCTGATGGTGATCGCGATTGCTTTCTGCTGCATTACTCTCTACAAGTCTTGATTGGTGATAGGAAGACTTGGAGGCGCGTCGTAATTGACTTTGTGACTTTCCACGTTTCGCAGCCAGAGTACTGAGAGAACGTTAGATCTGAAGATTCCGGAAGATTTGCGAGGAGTTCCAGATATTATTTAGCATACTATAGAAGTGTCGCGCCTTGTTTACACGAGAGCACACATCCAATTTTTGACATCCAGCTGCCCAAATAACAAAACTTATCGACTTCCTCTATCTGATGTCCGTCAATCGAGAGATCACATGTTCCACTCGCGTTAACGCGAAGTAGTTTTGTTTTGGAGACGTTAATTTTTAAACCACTTTGTTAGCATGGAGACATAGTGAGTTTAATTTATGCTCCATGTCACCTAACGATTGTGATAGGAGACAGATATCATCGACATAGTTCAGGTCTTCTAGGCGGTGAAAAACATTCCATGGCAAACCCGATGGAGTACGGGTTACAATTTTCATCACCCAGTCAATGAAATGAGATGGTGCAACCTTGCTGGATTCCCGAGTAGATGTTGAAAGGTGAGCCAAGATGACCGTTATGAATGACGCGGCATGTTGAGTCGCGGTACAGCTCCTTGATGATGTTGATGAGATTTTTCTTGAGACAAAATCTGTCACATCATGTTTAGGCCCACGCTATCAAAAGCTCGTTTAAAATCTACAAAAACCATATACAGAGGAGAACGATACTCAACTGACTGTTCAATGATTATACGCAGGGTGTTAATTTGATCAGTACAAGAACGGTTTGGGCGAAATCATGCTTGTTCATTTCTCAAGATTGGCTCTAACGCATTCTGTAAGCGCCTAGCTATTACTCCTACAGTTTTCGCAATTGCTCAAATCACCTTTCTAGTACTTAAAGAATCTTTTATGGGTAATCTCTTCGTATTTAGTAGCTCAGTCTAACACCTATATGACCGTCATGTGTACCTAGGATAATTTATATTCTAGGCGGCCTATGACTGCTTGGTGATGGTCCTAGTGGTAAACGATATGTTGATGATGTTCCGGACGAAAGTGCTGCCAGGGTCTGCTTTGCAACCACCCAGGCACTCATCTCTAAATGAGCTGAGATCATTGATACTAGATCTAACCAAGATAGCGTTTGGTACCATGGGAGTTGTCTTAGCCCAACTGATAAGGTTGAGCTTGAGGTTGACTGAATCTGAAGAACAACTATGGATGCGGATCCAATTCGTTCTGGGGATGTAACGTGGGAGCGGCTAAAATTTTACTCTCGCACGAGCGAAACGCCTGATGGGAATAGTCATGAGTATGCTTAATGGCGAAAGCTAGGCAGGCCCGCGGGTTCGTCCCACTCAACCGGCTACTGATTTTATTAACCAATTCTGGTCCATTCAGCTAAAGTTTCACTAAAACTACCATTAACTTGCTCCCTTAAAATTTTGGAATTCACCAGTGCATGAACAACATGAGCCACTTATTTCTTATTTCTTTCACTATCTTTTTTTTTCACTCAATGCCATATAACGGGAGAAAGACCATTTTTTTACTTCTTAACCCAGCCTGCTTCTAATCTAGTGAACCGCAGTGTATATTGCATTATTGGCAACACTCTTTTCTGGAGTCTACAGTGTTGTTACTGACCAACTCTGACAGTCATCCTCAAACTGTTCAGTCATTTAACTTTTTACTCTGGGGGTTTCATGCTTTTTTTTTGCCAGCAATTTACCAAATCAACAACTTCTTGGTTGAAATGTTTGAATTAAATCATGCAAGACACACTCAAGTCATTCAAATTAACATTCTATATAAGGACATTATAAGAAAATCTCAATAAAATGCACATCCCTTCACAAGCAACAAAAGTTCAGTGGCAAAATAACTTCTATCCTCACACAAACACATCCTATTTCAAGCAAAAAAAACACCTCTAGAAACGCACAAGAAATTGAAAAAAATCGCTTTATAGAATACTCGTACACGTACTCGTAATTATATAAAATTTATATTGAATATTATACACAGGGTAGGGTAAAACGTAGCGCATAGGTTCATTTCGTACGTACACGCGTATGAAAAATTAGCAAAACAAAAAATTAAATGAAAAAAACCCCAATGTATGTCTACTTTTAATAAAAAATACTCACACCTATACACACAATTATTCATAAAAAACAACAAAAGAGAGATTAAGAGAGTAAAAGAAAAACAGAAACAACAACCAGAGTATAAAAAATGTGCTAGTGATTTTTTCGACGGAATTTATATACTTTTTAAATAGATATTTGTAATGTAATGAAATTCTTTATATATGTGGATGTGTATGTATAAACATTTATAGACAACCGATATAGAACAACATAATATAATGAATACATCTTTATAACGAAAACATTTACGATAACAACAAACCAATCCAAACGAGAAAAACATTTTGAATTCAAGCGAATAAGAAATGATTGCATTTATAACAAAAAAATACCGAAAAGAAAAACATATTTTTCATATCAAACGGTGCAATGCTTAACCAATCGACAGCCAGTAGGGTAGAGGGTAATTTTTTATACGTGCAACAACCCGCAAATAAGTAAAAAGAAAAAACAAAAACAAAACTAATTTGCAACTTTTCTCAACAAATCATAAAAATCGAAATTAAGAAATGTATTGCAAAATATAAGTCATATAAGTCTTAAACTAAAAATCTTTAAACGAAATTGAAGATCAGAAAACTCACGAGATTCTAGAAATGTTAACCCTAATTTCGCAATTATATATCTGTAATGGTAAGTGATAGTAGCTTGAGTACAAATACCGTGTTTTGACAACACAAGACGAAGAACAGAAATATAAGTAATATAGGATAAGTTTTGAATAGGTTGGGCTGGCCAAAACCTTCTCTATAGAAAGCCCAACTGTACGCCTACTAATGCTGTAAACCAATCCCGAACGTGGAATGTGAAGACAGACAGTGTACAAAAAATAAGTAGTCGCAACGAGCGAGAAACGTAAGATGTGGTAGTGGGAAACAGAAAAATGTTATATGGATTTTGCTCTTTAGTTGATTACTAATAGAAAAACGTTTGGGATATTTCTAAGCATGTATCTGTGTATGATCGGAACAGTTGGGCTTTCTATAGAGAAGATTTTTGGGGTGGCTGTCGGCAGGAACATGCCTGGATGCAAAAGTTGGCTGTGTGGTGGACATGCACCTCCTTACGACCTACCCTTATATACCTACCTACCTTTATATACCATACTCAGGACCCGAATTTATGGAGATATGGATCAACGAATGAATGGGCTCCGTGTAATCCCATCCATTGTACATTTATTTGTGTACAATGGGGTATTCTCAATGGGTCCATAGTGGATTCATTCTCTCTTATAATTCGTTCGTCGATAATTAAAACTCTTCACTTAGACCAATAGATGGTCCATTTTGTGATGCCACATGGATCGAGAGGATTTCTCGCCCTACTCATCTTCGAAGGAAGCGTAGAAGACCTTTGATGTCAGTGCTTGACAAATCGTTAAGGTTTTGGCATCCTAAATAAGCTGAAAGAGCTGTGCATGTACAGAGAAGGTGAAGAATGTTATCTTCCTCTTCCTAGTCCATGCAGCTTCGGCAGAAGTCATTGGAAAAAATATCAAGCCTTGCTGCATGCTTGCCTATGAGACAGTGCCCAGTAGTTACACCTATTGTAGAACTTATGCACACTCTGTTTAGAGAGCTCAAACACTTGGAGCGATTTGGATCCACCTTTGGCCAAGTTACACAAGTTATACCATTTATCCATCTGTGGTTGGTTTTGTCAGTAGCATCCTGCGTAGTACCATTTTTGGCGAGTTCATCGGCTCTGCAGTTCATCAGAATGTCCCTTTGCCCGGCACCCAATACAGATGAGTGTGGAACTGCTTCGCTATCTCTTTGAGAGACGATCGGCAGTCTTGGGCTAGAATGGAGTTCGTACAGACTGATTTTAGGGAGCTTTATTTATTGTTGCAAACCTTGCTTGCTTGATTTGTAATAAGACACTTCTTTCTGGTGACTCTGCTTCCACAGATTTTATCCATGCCATTCTAGGGCGCCCACGTCTTCGGGATCCATTTTGGCGACGTCTTTTGCCGATTTTCGCAATGTATATCCAATACATTGCCAATTTTTCCACCATATTTCAATCTTTGCTGGATTTTGAGATGTTTGTTCCAGTAGATCGAACGTTGGAGATCGAGTTAGGCCAATGGATTCAACATACTCTTCTCAGACATTTATAGATGAACACTTGGAGTCTCTTTGATGATAAATGTGTTACTCTCCAAGTTTTGCATCCATAGAGGAGGACAGATTTTAACTTCACAGAGTTTAACTTCAGGAAAGGGCGCCATTGAATTCCATTCGCTATTAGTTTGTTTCATAACACCATCTAAGGCAATCAGAAGGAGTATTGTTGATAAAACGCACCCTTGTTGCACTCCTCTGTTGATCGTAAATTTGCTGGTATTTGTACCTGATACTGCATTTGGGGTCTCTGTAAAGCTCTTGAATCAGATCCACGTGTAGTTACTGGTTAATGGTGATAAACCAACAAAGCCACGCTGGCCAACACTATTCGTGTTGAATTCCATTCGGACCTTCGCTATTAGTTTGTTTCATAACACCATCTAAGACAATCAGAAGGAGTATTGTTGATAAAACGCACCCTGGTCGCACTCCTCTGTTGATTGTAAATTTGGTGCCGGTTTGACTTTGTACCTGACACTGCATTTGGGGTCTCTGTAAAGCTCTCGAATCAGAGCCACGAGTAGTCACTTGTTTATGCTGATAAACCAACGAAGCCATGATGGCCAACATTATTCGCGTTGTTTATAACATACGGTCAGCAATGCTCGAAAAAGTTGCCAAAAATAAAATGTCCAGAATGCGTCTTTTCAAGAATAGGCGCGGTGGTGATATGCTCAAAATCATTTTCAAATATTAATGCCATGTAGTTATTAGTCTTTCGAGTGAATAAAGCAATTTCATTAAAATCAAATTTTTTGTATTATTTTTTACAATTTCAAGTTCTATTGGGCTGTTCTATTGCGTCAAACTGCGGACTCTTTAGTAGAAATTCAGCGCTTGGTGCGATATCTACTTTCTTTACTGGTACGATCTCTCCGTCGAGATTCTCCTCCCAGACTGTTTTCTTTCTTTTTTGAACAATTTGTATTTTATCTTCCGATATTTCGAGTGGTTTACGTTCGGCCGATTGCAATAACTTTTATTTTCCATCATCTGGGGACACAGGTGCTTATGTTTTTAAAACATAATACATAATGTGTGGAATAAACACACGAACTATACATAGCCGTTCATTTATTGCTGCAAAGCCAACAACGGTGGGATTGATTATTTTGCTGATGCTTTGTTAATCAGAAATTAACAACTGCATATCAATTCTTATGGTTTTCTAAGACACCATTCCCCGTTTACCAAATAGATTCTTATGATGAATGGCTGCTATTTAAATTCAATGCTTTTATAGAAATCACTACGGGTCCTTCTTTCTTTCTAAATATAAGAATTTGAATAAATTCACATTTTGCTAAGCCCTTCTATTCCAAACATTTGACTAACGACACTATGCCTTATTCCTTTCTTCCGTAATATAGGGCTTCTACAAATGCCCGCCAACGAACCCGATTTACCGCCTGACGTTTCAAGATACGCCACTCTACCACTGAGATCTTGCTTCCTCTTCTATTGTCCTTTTCCATGTCCTACTAGGATTCCAATCGAGCGCTTGTTTCGTAAAATCCGGCTCCATTTCATTTCGGTCGTCTAATGGTGACCGCGATTTGTTCCTTCTCCACAAATCTTGATTGGTGATATTGTCCGGCCATATTACTCTCAGTATCTGCCTTAAACATGAACCATGACAAAGATTTGGAGGTGCGTCACAATTGACTCTGTTATTTTACAAATTTTCGCAACCATACAAGCACAATACTTTTTGCAGAAGCTGCAGGGATGTCAATGAGAGGAAGACTCTCGTCTATTGTCTCTGCAACTGTCCGGCCCTGGCAGGCTTAAGATTCCACAAATTGAAAAAACCCTTCTTCGCCAACATGAGGAAGCTGTCGGAGTGCCGGATCGCCGATCTGATCTCTTACCTGAACGCTACAGGCTGGCTATAATCATTTCAATATAACTATAAAGTCATAAGGTCTCCCGAAGTCTGTGGTTACAAAACGGCACACTCTAGCGCTACTTGAGGTCCTCGCAAAGTCAGCGCGGACCACCACCCTACCTACCTATAGGAGTGTGCGCCTTGTTCACAAGAGGAAACACATCCGAATCAGCGCCACCATTTTTCGACATCCAGCTGCCTAAATAACAAAACTTATCGACTTCTTCTATCTGTTGTCCGTCAATCGAGAGATCACATGTTCCACTCGAGTTAAAGCGTTATAGTTTTGTTTTCGACACTATGACTTATTACCACAGATCCTCTTTCTTGACGCAATAATATTTTGCTGTAAATGTTTGTTCATTTAGATTCTAAATGTTTTTCTTTTAAATATAAACGAAAATTATTTGATTGCCTTTTTTTGCTAATGTTTACTACAAACCCTATGTCATTCTTGTTTCCTTAAATTTTTTACATAAAGACTAAAAGCTATGCTCCTTTAAAAAAGAAATTTAATATCTAACGCAAAGCTAATAAAAAAATCGAATTTTGTAAATTGCACATAGCACATAGCTATTTAAAAACGAAAAACCAATGATAAAAATTAATTTAATTTCTAAACCAATAACTCGAATGTGTATGTAGAAACAGTAACTAACTTTAAGCTAAAAATATAAATCTCATATCGCGATGTAACCCAAAGTATAACCCTTGTCATGTCACACTTTATGAAATAATGTTATAAAGCGGATTTAAGTTACTAATACTGATTCTATTACACAACTCTATTAATTAAATGTACATCAAAATAATGTATGGTAATTTATTTGTCAAGCATATACAAGAATCGAATATATAAATGTAAATAGTGTCCCCTTTTCTATTGCGTATCATTATTTATTAAGACAAAGGGATGGAAAACCTAAATTTGTAAATAATCGTAGATAATAATTTAAGTTAATTGGAATAATGTCAACACTTATCGTGTTAGTATGAGCCACTCAAATGTAAAATCTCCAATGAAATGAATGCAAAATCCTTGCTCCTTCCTTTTTTCTGTCGTCTCAGAAATCAATAATAACAATTGTGCTCTTTATTTCTGAAAGTTCACTTCAAATTACCACTACTGATAGTCTTTAAATATAAAAGAATTGTTGTAAATTATGTTATGAAAGTATCTCTAGACTACAGATATAGATATTGTTACTCCACATTATAACTCGGTATACACTCACAACTCATATTATGACAAAAGACAACGTATTAAAATAATCCCGACGAAAATTCCAATGGAATTGAAAGGAAAGTAATGAAATTTGAAAGAAAACAGAAACAGAAACAATTTGAAAATTATAAATAAAAAAAATAAAAGTCTCGCTCTTTTTTAAAAAATACAAATTTGCGATAGTCTTTTAATTAAAGGTCAATGTCCTCTCGTTGAAAAGGAAGTGCGACGGTCTATAACATCTTTTGATTTATGAACTCGAGTGGAAAGCTTACTCTCCCAACTGCTCGTTTTTTCTCTTTGCTTACTCCGAACCCGCAAGCTGTCAAAGTGACAGATATTTCGTGGTTCCTTTTGTATAAATTGCACACGCGTAAAGGAGTTCACGGCCTTTTAATGCTCGGCAGTATGCTTGACACAGCGTGGGCGATAAGAAAAGTGGAGATGTCTATGAACTTGTGTTTTGAATGCCTGTGGATCATAGTGATGTGGAAAGACAGAGCTTGGCAGAGCACTCCACATACGAGTTGTACGGCTGAAGAACGAATCTCTGAAGAAGGGTAAACTGATGAGCATTTAGAGCGCCACGATTATTACGGTTGAATTCCAGGAGAGGTAGCATGCAACTGGTTATTTCTCTTGAGCACCGCTGATTGAAATGCGGTGTTCAACGGAAATTTGAGCGTCAATTTTTGTCTTACACCCACCATCCACACGTAGAGCAAAATTAAGCATAGCCACAACCAACGCATAGAAGCAAAATCCAGCATAGCAACACAGCCAAAGCACTGTGCGCACAAGCAAAGTACGTTTCACAGGCGGGGAACAGGAGCTACAAGTAAATAAATGAAAGGGACAAGGGAACACAGGAACAACATAAAAACTTGATGCCAAAAACTGTCAAATACCTTGAATATATCGAGTGCAACAACTTTGCTTTCACCAAGTTCCACTGTTCTGTGAGATCATACCACCAGACGAACGTTGCCCACGAAATTCGTACTGCTGGTTACTGAGAATCTCGTTAGTTTCAAGATATTTCATGATCTGATAATTGATCAGCGTTTCCATGACCTTTGAAAGAATGGATGTTAGTGCCATGGGTCGGCACAAGGAAGGAGACGACGGCCCGTCTTTTTTGGGTATGGGCTGTTTTTCAACTTTTCGGGAAGAGTCTAGAAGAATAGGATAAATGGAAAAGCTTACGCAATGGTAATGCCAGCTTGAAAAAACACCTGTTCAGAACTAATGGGGAAATACCATCTGGCCCATCAGATTTGTGAGTGTTGAGATAATTTAAAACTCTAGCAAATGCACGAGTACGGTTGTAGATCTGTCCCAGGGGGGGGTTAATACTCATAGTTGCAGGCGGCAGCAATGCATTATATGGAAGCGTGGAGCTACGTGGGCTGCGTGGGCTTGTCCTTAGAGCTAACAGAGCTAGAATGTCATTAAAAATGAGCGTTGGAATGGACGACGAGGCAGTAGTCTTTTCACGAATGACCATAAATGGACCACAATTATTTTTTCATATAAACCAAAAAATATATTTTTTAGAACTTCAATTATATGCATTAGCCTTAATGGCGACTGAATGTTCTGAGCTCAAAACGGAGTAATAATCTCTGAACACAGAGCGTAAGCGGCAAAAAAATACATCACTTTTCACTGACAGTCAAGTTTGTCTATCACAGTTTTGATTGACTGTCACGTTGATAGTCAGTTTAATGTACCATGGTTTGAGGTTGCAGCACGATCTTGAAAATAGCGCCAGATCTGTCCAGCAATTTGGTTCAATCAGAGAGAACTTTGCTTTTACTTATTAAGTTCTTACTCTGTTTTCTACTTTCAGAGAACTCTGATTTCTGATTTCCGTGAATGAATTGTGATATCAGTAGACGCGCGATATAGTGAACGTTCAAACTTTTCAAGTTCATGTTCTCTATTAGATTGGTTGTTCTCAAAATGGACATTGGTCCATTAGTCTACAGTGTTTGCATTTTTATTGCAGAAAGAAGACTTTGATGTCTGGAGGTGTTTTGAAACATCGTCAAAGCAGCTTACTTTTGATTTCTCTCTCGTGCTTGGTTATGGTTTGGCGTTCGATTTAGTCAGCGTTCACCATGAAAACTATGTGACTTTTTGACAGATTACCTGTGAGTGTTTTCCGTTTCAGATACGGTTTGTGGAAATGGAAAAAAGACATTAATATAAAAGATTTCCACATTTCCGCAGTACAAAAGCCTATCAAAATTATTAGCGGTTCGAGTTAATATTACTATTTGGCGCGACATACCAATGCAGTCCAACGCCTTTTCTATACTTTTCGCACAACATTCGCGAGAGGCGAGACTGCGAAGAAGATTATTGTGTTTCCGGCATTTCGAACCTTAAACCTCCTGCTCAGAAGTCCAACGCGCTAACCACCAGAGCCAGGGCGCCACAAGGATAGACGAGCTAGCAGAACTTTATTCCCGAAATCATAAAACTTTGTATTGGAAATTTTGTTAATTAAAGTTGTTATTTTTAAATTAATAAACTTGTGTTGAGTTTTATTTGCAAAAAGAGCAGGGTAGGCTGTGTCGAAGACACGGCCGTGGGCACTGCTATATGGGACTGGGGTAAACGTAGTTGTTTCTAAGAAAGAGAAAAGAATTTAGAATGCGGTTATGCACAACTAATTGTAGGAAGGGTTTTGTATTGGAGCTTTCAATTGAGACGCACCAATTTTCCAAAAGACTACGCGTGGAGTTACCTACAATGTTTTTGACGTAGTATTAAAGCTTGAATTTCCAAAAAATTCGTGACTCGTAATTATTTCTACACAAACTTACCGAGTATTTTATAGAAATGACCCACACATCATGTATTTAGGCTTTTTGCATGCAACACATAATATATTAAAATAAATAAATGAAAAGACTACCAATTAACTGTGTTATGTACTTTCTACTTATCCATTTGTGATCCAAGAAGACTTCCATTAAATTATATTTGAGTGCGAAATTCCCTTCTGTGATCAATGCACGGCGGCATTACAATAATCACGGTTTAGCTCGACTGCGCGCCATCCAGCGCTTAAGCACAGAAATTTGCTGTTTTTAAGAATCTTGAAAGTAATATACGAAGAACATGGCTAAGACAAAACACTTTTTTAAATAAATTAAGAGATTTTTCTCACTAAACAAAATGAACAAAAAAAGCCACTTGTCGCTTTTAAAATGGACAACTAATGCTGCAGGCTGCACTAAAATGCATTTTCCGTGTTAATCGCATTCTCATTTCTCTTCTACGTTGTCGTTTATGGCGCGAAAGTCAACTGTCAACGAAAACTTTACGATAAGCTGTTGGTACCGTTATTTACGAATGCAATATTCACGTTAGGGTGGGTGTACACGAGAAAATGTATGCATACGGTCTAGCCGTTACGCCGTGAAAAGGTAACAGAAAGGAAGATTACTTTCACATTTATAATATTAGTATGAATTAGTATGGATAAAATTAAATGTACAACTTTCCCAGCCAATCGCTTATTTTATTTTGACGTATACATTGCATTAAAAAAATGGCAGCACTGATAGGTTATTGCAATTTTGATTCTTTTTCTATGATAAATTTATCTAGCGAAGAGAAATTGTATACACTCAATTTCTCCCAATAACCTATCAGTTCTGCCATTTTTTTAATGCATTGTATACGTCAAAATAAAATAAGGCACAGCGTATCCTAGTTTCCTGGTACTCTGTGTTACACAATGTTATGTCGTTTTTTTAAAATAAAAATTAGGCTGTCAAGTTGTTCGTTTTCTCTAAAAAACCAATCTACGGTAGATCGAAATTTCACTTTAACAGAAATGTATATTTTGGGAGATTTAACCCACATGCAACACAACAATGTAAACAAAAGATGCTCGCTTTTCGTGTTCGAGTTGCCGAGAAAAAATCTGAGCTTGAACGCAACCTTCTAAAACAAAAAATAAACGTCATTAGACTGAACACCGCACAATGCACACAGCAGAAAAAAATCACATAAGAAGACCGCTGTAACCTCTGCCACATTTGTGAAACAAACCCATTTCTCTGCAGCCTTTTCGACATTTCTTGAACTACTGTTTTTCGATCAAGTTAGTTGGTTGTTATTTTTTTAGCAAATTTAATTACATTTTTTACTTTTTGCTTTTACTTTTATTTTCAAACCCGCTCATATAATAGATAAGGAAAAAACAATATAAAATTAATTCAATTTTTTTTAAATATATTTTTTTATAAAATAACAAATTCTATAATTCAGCCATGAATGACAACCGTTAATTTATGTTGAAAAAATGGAAAATGTTTTTTTTTTGAAAAATAACTTTTTATATAATAAAAAATTCTATAATTCAGCCATTAATATATCATTTAATTAATTCTTACCTTTACCTTACCATCACCTATGACAATAACCTAAATAGCAACACAAAGTGGTTTGTTCATAATAAAATTCATATAATCTGAAAATTTTTACATTGTACGAGGAGTGCAACTCCAACGATAAGTGAAAAGAATGCATAAATTTCTTGTAAGATTGGCAATTCAATGCAAAAGAAGTAAGATACTTTACGTAACTTTTAAACCTAACAAGGAATTATTTATGAAAATTATGGTTTTTTCTCGTATTTTTACGTTTTTCTTTCGTACTGAATTTTTCTCTCATTTCTTTACACTATAAGCGTTCGATTAAACAAATATTTCTAGAGACACTGTGATATTCTTCGGTCCCTTTTGTTTTTTATAAAGTATTTTTATTTCTGGTAAAAAATATAAATATAATATATAAAAAAAACTCAAAAAAGATGTATCTTCTTGAGGGATGATTCTTTGAGTTTAATGCACGAGACCTTTTGAAACAATTCTCTTTGGTGAGATCTACGTGCTAATTGCGCTGAACGCTGGTTTTTTTCTCCTATTTCAAGCACAACGTGATTCTGGTTGTGCGATAAAACGAAAAGAAACGTCAACATTTTTCCTTAGTTACATTTTTTTTACAACCCATTCATTCTGTGGAGCACCATTGAATGAATGTGAAGCATGCATACGAAAAGTACAGCAATTATTATTTAGTAATTTTTTTAGAACCTGCTACCAAAGCGAATTATCATAATAACATCTGTAATCGCAAATCGTAAGTTCTTGTAGTTATAAAATGAAAAATTGTTGTAAAAACTCAGTTGATATTTTATTTATCATTTCACTGCTTCACAGATTGAGAATCGACCGACCGTCTTTACATATTTTAAAATAATGTTCGATTATTTAATTTAAGTAAAAGTCCTATTGATACTTTTAATCTGCGTCAAAATGCAACTCTGTCTGAATACACTATGAACGTCAACATTACAAAACACTGCCTCGACGATGTAAATAGTGCCAATAAATGTCATATGCTGCTTCTGTCACAGTGTGGTAGTATTTGACGTGTTTGTTTTCCTTAAAAAAATTGCTATTAATCAGTCATCACGCAGATAAACAATTGATTGCATTATTGCATTAAGAGAAAAAAACGTAAATCAAATGGATCAAACGGTAGAGGATTTCCTATCGTTTAAAGATTTCACCAACGTCCATGGACAGGGTGGCAGCAATTCAGCCAGCAATGCAGCTCCAGCGCAGATTAATGTAAACTCTCCCGAAAGAAATTCAGGCGGACGTGGACGTGATCACCTGCAGGATCTAATTTATGACATGTCGAACAGCGCTAAGGTTCTTGATGGAAACGTCGGCGGTGGTGGCAGTGCTGGAGACAGTCCATTGTACTCGGGAAGTTCTGCAACGGGAGGCGATGCCGACAATATGAAATCTGTTTCATTTCTTACTATGGAGTACTATCAGCAATTTTTCAATGTAGACACCTACATGGTGCTGGATCGCATTGCGAGTTCAATGATTCCAAGGCGAGCGCCAGGCAATTACCTAAAGTCACACATCGGACAGAATCCCGACTTGTACGGCCCGTTTTGGATCACCGTAACGTTGGTGAGTTCAGTGTTGTTGCTTGATGCAAATTTGTACATTCTTCGAAATTTTGTGAAACTGGATTATTTCTCTCTTGCAGATATTCTCTATTGCTATAAGTGGAAATATTGCCAGCTACTTGCAGCACGCAAGCGAGAATTACCATTGGCGTTATAACTTCCATCTAGTATCGTATGCAGCCAGTTGTATTTTCCTCTATGCGTGCTGTTTCCCAGCTGCACTTTGGGCTCTGCTCAAGTATAGCTTGAAACCAGTGGAAGAGGGACTTGAGACGGAGAATGTAAGTGGAATTTATCAAAGGACACAGTATTACATTAAATATTATTATTATTAGGCTGATTACACTCCAAGTTTGCTTTCGCTTATGTGCATCTATGGCTATTCCCTTGCGATTTACATTCCAGTATCGATTCTTTGGGTTATTCAGGTATGGTATCAGCTTTGTTTTTGTTTTGACAGCTCAAATATTTTCCGCATTTTACAGATTTCCCTACTGCAATG
This sequence comes from Nephrocerus scutellatus, assembly GCA_947095585.1. Lineage (NCBI taxonomy): Eukaryota > Metazoa > Arthropoda > Insecta > Diptera > Pipunculidae > Nephrocerus > Nephrocerus scutellatus. The sequence continues at coordinate 115,006,839 of OX352763.1, forward strand.
GCTTCTAGTGGTTACAGCCGCATTTCTATCGGGAACCGTCCTTATCGCTGTACTCACACCAGCTTTGCGCAATTCAAAAATCTCCCTCTTCATCATAATTGGTATACTAGCAGCACATTTCCTTCTTGCTTCTGGATTTATGCTGTACTTCTTCCACGTACCAAGCAGTTCCTCAACGCACATCGCTCCAGCACTTGTAGTCACCCCAGCTGCAGTTGTTAACGTAGTGAAAAAGGCTGTAGTCAGCACCGTAGCAAGTGCTGTTAATATCACAGTATAAAGTCGATTGATTGCATTAAAAATTCAATTATACTTTTGTTAAGTTGCCTTTTGATAGAATATTGCAAAGAGAAAATGTGTTTAGTTTATGATATGTGAAATGAGCATTGTGATCATCATTTTCTATAAACTCAAGAAATTTAAAAACATTATGCAACAATCTTTTCAAATACTTTTACAACTAATTGAACATGTCTTTGTTAAAACTTTATTCCATCCAACACACCGGGCTTTCATAATTACTAATTAACTTTAACATAGAAAGTATTCCCGAACGTTCAAAGAAGAATATTTAGAAGAGTGCGGAACTCCGCCTTGCTACGATGGTAATATGCCGGTCCCAAGCCGCCCGGGAAAAAGGAGGAGGGTTGGAGGTAACGGACTAGTCCTATCATTAGTCAAATATATTCCTTATCCAAGGGGGAACAGCTTACGTCGACGGATGCTTGGTTAAGATGGAGCTTAGTTGCTAGTAAGCGGACTACGAATATCTGACGACCTTCGGTTTAAATTAGTCTTCCCATGGCAAACCGGGCTATGTCATTGGTGACATTTTTCCCGGATACACGTGGGTATCAAAATTGATAACTTAAAAAATGTTTATGAGACCGATGCATCTCAAACTGCATCCTGCTGTAGGGCAATCCGTTGCTTCCCAAGAAGCTGCTGTGCTATCAAAACCTCGGTCTGTTGTCGAGCAGTCCAAGTCTCCCATAAGTTCGGACGTCGTTGCCATACAGGCCCCATCCGTAACTCCCGAGTGTGTCGGGTTAGAGGATGTAGAATCTACAACCACCGATTTTGACGCGTCCACACTTGTTGATGTCTGTAGTGTCATTTCGGAGAAATTCGGGTTTTCTTCAATTGGAAAGGTATTAGATGGATGGACTACAGGTCCAGCAACAAAAGGGTGGATTTATCAAAATGAACTCGCTAGAGAAATTGCGGTTTAGACATGCTATAGGCATTGGCAAGAGTATAGAGAGTGCTCTCGAATTTGCAAAAAACCTCAAATGAGCAAATGGCTCGCTTTCAGGAGGCGTTTATTGACACCTCGATTGAGATGACCGATAGTGGTGTGTGGCCGCAATTTACCGGATCTTATTTCAAATCGTTTTGTGGCCGAAGGTTCTTGAACGGACTTCGGCAATTAAGTTTCAGAAGCTACAAAGAATTGCCTGTCTAGGTATAACAGGTGCCATGCACACCTTCCCTACGACTGCATTTAAAGCTGTTGTAGGGCTTTCAACCCTGCAATGCCCTTCTTAGCCTATTCGGGCGCCCTCTCATTTCCCTCCATGTTACTGTGCCCCAGCATCGATACTATTGTGATGTCCAGGAATTGGCTGATCGAGTCCAATTCTTCTTGACAGACAGATTGACTATCAAGACATATATCAACCCTTCAGATCTGTGCGTTACTGAGCCTTAGTGCAGGCCTCACTAATTGCTAGGATATCCGCTACAAGATACTAGCTGAATCGGGTAGCTTTTATGAACTTGACAGATTTAGATCAACCGAGAAGAAACCTGCACTGACTACATTCTTCACCTTGGATCCGTCAGTGAATACTGTTGCGTCAAATTGCCTCGTTACTGCTATATCCTTTCAAACTGGTATGAAACTCGACGCCGAATGAGGAGTGGAAGCTATGTTTATGGATGCAGTAGTCAGTAGATGGTGGTATCATGCCTTCTGGTACTGTATATTACAGTGCCCATATGGCCTAATAGCAAATTCTTCGATTCAGACTGCACTTCATGTCACAACATACTTGATAAATATGTAAGGAGGTAGTAGGTGTAAGATGGTGTTTAGGGCCTCGGTCGGCCATGACCGTAGAGCTCTTGTGATGCCAACGGCTGCTGATCGCTGTAATCTGCTGAGTTTAGTGGCATATACATCTTCTTCGCTGGCCACCAGACTAGCGAATTGCCGTACAACAGCTGTGTACAGTCAAGGAGCCATCCTTGGTTGAAGACCCCACGCACGCTTGCTTAGCCCTGTTCTCTATGTTTGCCTTCCACTTAAGTTTTCTATCCAAGATTACTCCGAATTATTTTGCGCTGAGGGTAACACTGAGACTTTGCCCATTGAGTTTTGGAAGGACAAAGGCCGGTATTTGAGATTTAGTAGTGAACAGTAACATTTCGGTCTTCCCTGGGTTAACTCCAAGGCCACAGCTTGTGCCCAGGAGCTGACTTTACCCAGGGCCCTTTCTATAACTTCGCTAATCACGGAAAGGTGCTGGCCTGAACGAGTATCACCACGTTATGTGCGACCTTCGTCATATCCTCCTCAAGTTTTTGAAGCATCTTTTTATTTACCATTAGCCACAGTAAAGGAGAGATGACCCCTTCTTGGGGAATGCCTCTATCGACTAGTTTGGTAATATTGCAGCTGCCAAGGTTGGCATATATAATCCTTCTACCGAGCAAGGATGTGATCTATTGCGTAAGGAAGGACTCCACTCCTAACTGGGTCAGAGGTTCCTGAATAGCCTCAATGTAAACATTGTCGGAGGCCCCTTCTACATCTAAGATGGTTGCTAGCGTAAACTGCTTGTAATTGCTCGTGTGCTCAGTCGTTAACAATGCCTAATGAAGTGACGGACCTGCCTTTGAAATATGCGTGTTGAGATCTCGATGCTTGTGGGACATATGTAAGTAAGTATTGCTTTATATGTAGAATGACCTGCCAAACGCTTTTCTATTGACAAAGACAAACAAACAAATGTCATTCATGATAAGGGTGGTTAGGAAATTTGATGACTAAGTAAGAGGAGGAAAACCAACTTTTGCCTAAAGAGAAAACTGGGGTAATTGAAGATAAAGTTCCAATCATCATATTACTAAGGATAAGGATCACAACACAACTGAATAAAAGAGATAACGAAACGCATTATTGACACCTTTGTCAAAAAGAAGAAAGGAAGGAAAATTGATCCTTCATATCGGTCCATTCTCATGCGTAAGGGGCATTCACAATATTTTCATAAATTATCGAAAAGGTCTCACATTTTTCTATCCCATTTGAAATTCTATCGTGCCCGGTCCTCTGTGAAATGGAAAAAAGTGAAAGGATAAACTGGTTCATCGATGCATAATAAATCGAATTAAGAATGACTGTCCTGAATCCTAATGGATATTCAGCCGATCGTAAACCTTCTCGTGACAACCACCGCATTTGCATATTGCAAGGGAAAAGATGCACACATGTATCAGAGTTCTGTTCCTGTTCCTGTTTAAAACTTAAATTTTAAATTCAATTTACGGGAAATCCTCTTTGTTCACCTCTGTCAAGGCAACCACTGGAGAGGCGACGCGTGTGGCTTTGTTTTGTGTTTGTCCTTTTGTCGCAACATCATCCAGCCAACAAAAATAGTGATGACTTGAAAAATACTTGATTTGGATGATCCCGACGATAGTGTGTTCTGTGTGCACTCTTCTTCTTGTGTTGTTCTTGTTGTTGTTCTTCGTTTCGTTGCCCCCTTAACTTTCTGTTTAATGTTTGCAATGTTCTTGTTCTGTTTGTGACTGTGAGCGAACGACCGAGTTCGTCCTTTTTCTCGCCTAATCATGTCAACATCTACCGCCAGAAAGAATACAGCTAGCAAGGGGTTGAGATGTGCCCTGAAGTTCAACCTTCAACACTATCCAGTATACAGAGTAGTTTTGGTTTTGTAATTTATGGCGCTGTGCCTGGCAAATCCGGTTCGTTGCGACACGCGTATCCTCATACAAATCCGCATTGTCCTTTTTATTGCATTGCCTATTACATAATTTAAATTTCACTTTCAGACATCAATTACTGTGTTTCGAGTTTGAGACTTTGATCAACCCTTGATCCTTTGCATACACGTGTAGTGCATAGTCACAGGCAGATAGCACGCTTTTCCAGAAGCATCACAATATAATGTGAATGCCCGGATCAGCTGATAAAGAATGCAAGCATTAAACTCGTTTCGTTTTTTATAATTTTTGATCAGTCGCACGCACAGTGAAGAAAAAACCAGAAGAGGGCGGTTAAATTTGGTGTAAAATAAGGAACTACCTTTTTGCAAGAAGCCGATGGGGAACATTTCAGTCGTTCAGGTAAGGTCGACGTCTGCAGGTTTGCTCGCCAGCACTCTTTTAAACAATTTTCACAGTTTTGAGTTTTGACACTTGCGTAAGGAGGCCATAAATAAATTCATTAAAGTTAGTGCCTTTTTTGAAAGGTTCGCCAGCGCTCTATCTTAAGTAAAATTGACAGTTTTTACATTAGCGCAAGGAGAGTAAAGGTGGAGCTAGAACTCTCTTTCATTCCAGTGAGTTGCCTTTTTGAAATATTCGCTCGCCGGTAAACTTAGTTTATTTGACAGTGTTGACATTAAGGAGACAATTTGGAGACGAAAGTGCTTTATCATTGAGTCTTAAATAATTCGTTCCCTTTTATTGAACTTAATTGCCTTTATAAAAGTTTGCCTCGCCAGCGTTCTCTCTTAAGTAAATTTGACAGTGCTGACACTAGCTTAAGGAGACTAAAGTGCGTTTTGGTTGAGCCATAAATCATTTCATTGAAGTTAGTGGCCTTTTTAAAAAGTTCGCTTACCAACGTTCTCTCTTAAAGTAAATTTGACAGTTTGGACACTAGCGTAAGGAGACTAAAGTGCATTATAGTTAAGCCATAATTCTCTTTCATTGAAGTGAGTTGCCTTTTAGAAATGTTCGCTCGCTGGTACTCTTAAAAAAAAATTGACAGTTTTGACACTAGCTCAAGGAGACGAAAGTGCGTTATAGTTGACCCTTAAATTATTTGTTCCCTTTAATCGAAGTTTTTTTTTCTTTAACCCTAGCCCAATTGGCTGATACTACGACCTTAAAAGATCCATTGTATCGGAGGGTGCTACTAATCTAAGAGACTAATTACCTTCCTAATGAAGGATAGTATGCCCTTAGTGGCAGAATTACGCAAATCCTACGACGAACATAATGCCTTGTAGAAAATATATTTCTTTATGTTTTTGGACAGTCTCAGAGAATGTACCCCGATGTTTCATCCTCCTCCAGGCAGAACCTGCATCCCGTGTTTGAGCCCAGATTAATTTTTGTTAAGGTGATATGGCAAGTCACAGTGACCTGTGAGAAAACTCACTAGCTTTTTGATGCTCTTCTTGTCAAGATCAAGGATTTACTTATAGGAAAAGGTCCTGATTTACCCTTTGGACGGTCTAAGCCCTGGGGTATTATCCCAGGGGGCCAGACGATGTTTCCTTTCCCAATTATTAATCATCGCTGTGGTGGTAACCCAGCTAATACCACAGTATGGTTCCGGTCCTAAGAACTCAGATTCTGAACCAGCCTCTGTGTGTTCATTGCATGCAACACCCTGGTGACCAGGGACCCAATTAGGTTTTACCCTGTTGAGCCCTGCCAGGGATTGCAGTGCATCGTAGCAGCATTTAACTGATTTATAGTTATATCATCTGAAAGGGTATAAATCGTAGCACCTATAATACCCTTACTCAGGTTTATCGTAGCGCAGACCTCAATGGCATGTAGTTCCGCTTGGAAGACTGTTGGACTTTTACCTAATGGTATTGAGACTTTAGTGTTGAGTCCGTATACCACAGCGCCAACTCCAGAATCCATTTTCGATCCGTCTGTGTACCAGACCTTTATTGTCCAGTGGTGGACCACCATTAGACCAGCTTGCTCGGTCCAATATTTTTACTTCAAATAACCTACCGAAACAGTACAAAACAAAACAGTGCAAAACATATCTCTTTCAGGAATTCAGTCTAGCATTTTCAGGTGACCCACGCAGTCACCTTGTTTGTACCCATATTCACGTGTACGTGATAATTGGTCTCACCATCATGGTATACATCCAATTTTAGGATTAAGACCTCAAGTTCTGCCGTAGAGGCGTCTACACGGCTACAGGGTCTTAGTGGCACGTTCAATGGCGAACTTGATATACGAATTCCAGTTTAGTCGTTTATCAAGGATGACTCCGAGATATTTAACCTTACTGGAATACTCTAATGTAGTGCCCTTTAAGATAATCTACATTTCGTGAAAGGCACTAGAGCGGTTTTGCAAGGATTGATGGAAAGTCCTTCTCTACTGCACCATTTGTTATAGTCGTTCTGTACTTACCACTAATAATGATCGCCAAATCGTCAGCATAACCAATAGCAATGTAGGCCGATCTATGTAGATCGGGTAGAAGGTTGTCTATGACAAGTGACCATAAAAGGGGCGAGAGTACGCCTCCTTGCGGGCAGCTCTTAGCTGCAGTCACCGACACAGACACACCCCCTGAGGAGGAAGTAATGACTCGAATTTCCAGCATGGCCCATATCCATTGGTTGGTCGAGCCCTCAATACCACTGTTACTGATTGCTCTTGTTATTGAGTCGTAGCCAGTGTTATCGAAAGCACCCTTAATGTCAAGGGAAGCACACAGAGCCATTTCATTGGAGCGAAGAGCCCCTTTTATCTTTTTAACTAGATAGCGAACTGACTTGAGTGTAGAGGGCTAAACGTATCTAACCGAGCTCTAATATGAACACCAATGAGTCTCTCCGTAATTTTGAGGACAAATGATGTTAGACTTATAGGACTGTAAGATTTAGGCAGCTCACTAGGCCTATTGCCTGGTTTGGGAATGAAGATAACGTTAACATTTCTCCAGGTATCCGGAATGTAATCCCAGTTGTAGCTGGTTGTTATTGAAGTTACTTATCTTTTTGAAAAGGAAGGAATAATGATACTAATATGTATACATGCCTACAATTTAGTTTTGTTTTTCACCATTTGACCCACAGTTCAATGATTTTACGTGTAGTCGCCTTGTTACATAATTTCCGCCAGTGCCTCATATTCCTGTTTTTGGTTTTGTGTTGTAACAAAAATGACTTAAAGGGGTAAACAACAATAAAACAAAATGTTTTTCCCCGATAAGAGATGCACAACAAATACACAATCAAAGTTTTGCAAGCAGAAAAAGAGGATACATCACTCGTTCTCCGTTGTAATAAAGGGCGTTATTGGAAGATTGCACTCACACTGCAACAGTGGTGCAAAGCCAACTAATTGGGTCACAGGTTGCCCAAGGCAAATTAATTGTGAAATTACAAAGAACGCAAGTATTGCGGATCACATCGAATGCAGCGGATAAAAGGAATGGAGTTAGTTGCAAAGTCAACCGCAACGTGGAGAGGAAATGGTGGTTTACATTGTTCTCGAAAGAAATGATGACTGACGAGAAAACCGAGAATGAGGTGGTTGCCAAGAATTAGAGAATTCAAAAAGTTTCAAATGATATGTCAAATATTGTAGTTTGCTTAGCATTTATAACAGAAAATGTCAACAGTTGCCATATTTACGTATTACGAGTGACAGGGGATACTTTTTGACTTAATTGACTTAAGTTGGACCGGTTTAAAAGAAAAGGGGAAAATAACCGGAAAGTAATAATTCATTTTTGGAACCTTAAACGTTGGAAATTATGTCATTAAAAGTGCCGGTCACCCTTTAAAGAGGACTCCGCAATTTTTTTTATATTAACATATTATGTATTCTGACAGCAGCATTTGAAAATTTTTTTTTTTTTGTGGTTTTTTTTTTTTATTTCAAACGACTGCAATGTAAAAGCGAGCTTAAGAATGAGAAAGTGAAAAAATATAGCGAATAATGAATTGTGACAGTAAAAAATTGACAGGATTATTTTTACTGTCAAAATGGATTATCCGTGCCTACTTTTTATTTAAGGGAATCGGCTCACAGAATCTGTTGCGACTGTTGGGCCGACGTATGCAACTGACAGATCGACGAAATCCACGCGTTCTTATGAGAAGTGTCCCATTGAAAAAGCATATGACGGAAGCGACGCAAAAAGTTTACAAACTTTCAACTTTTCTCTCTGGCATTTGCTTTGACAATTTATTCATTGGATTACTTCCTTGCGTTACATACGGCAACGTCAACGCGACTGACACAACGGATTCTATGGGCTGGGCCCTTAACACAATGGCCGGGTTTTTTTTTTATGTTGGAGAAATCAGAGAAATCCGAGTTCAATGATATCAGATAAATCCGATAATTCTTTTCTCTGGTCGGATATGTCAGATCTGTGTTTTTTTAGTATCAGAGAAAAGTTTGACTTTTCACAGTTTAAAGAAACAAACCACTACACCTGTCAAAAAATGTATATTCATATACATCATATACATCATATGTTTTCAGAGTACAAAATCATATCCGAGAATTATCGGAGCGTAAAAAAAAACGCCTCAGATAAAAAAGATTTATCGGACAATGAAAAAAAAAACACAGATATCAATTCTGACAGTTAAATTATCGCTATGATTACTCCGACATAAAAAAAAACACAGCCAATGAAAGCTGCATCGCTGTACAGAGAAAAATGCCAAAATAAACCTCAAACTGCTGTGAGAGAACTGTCAAAGTATTTACCGTTGAGAAAAGTTGGGCAACTTTTTTCGTCGCTTCGTCACATACTTTGCCTATGGGACATATCCCATAAGAACGCGTGTATTTAATCGATCTGTCAGTTGCATACGTCACCGAAACGAATGCAGCGGATTTTATGGGCCGACCACTTAAGGATTCTTCCGCATACTCAGTCATCTCATTAAATGGGAGACAATTCCTTATTTGGAGATTTTCTCCGATTTTCTTAAACTGAAATTGTGATCGAATGCTTGACTTTCGGAAACTTATGGAAACATTTCGTCGAGTTTTGACACTAGCTTATGAACTTATGGCAAAAGTGTATTAAAGTTGGGCATTAATCAATTTTTTTTTATTAAAGAAGGATCTTTAAAGTTGTAGTTGCATACATGGCTCTCATATAAAGAGCAACTTTAAAAAGATTTTTATTGAAAGTCCTGGTAAGAAATTTCTACTAGAAAAGCCAAATCTGTTGATATAAAAATTTACTTAAATTGTTTGGAAAATATGTAGGTAGTTTCTTTGTTCTTTTATAGAAAACAATCAACCCTTCCTACCCATTTGTTAGAATATGTTCAGAGCATCATAATGTCACCTTTTGCATTTCAAAAGATATGCAAAAATGTCCACAAGAAGAAGGGTTTGGCAGGATGCAGAATGGAAATTACTTTGGCATAAAAGAAAAAGGAAGGAAGATGATACATTTGCATTGTGAGTTGTTTGAAAATGTGATTCCGCCTGTCCCAACGTCAAAGCAAGAAAGGAAGGCACTACTGGTTGGCTATGTGTGATCCTAGATCCTAGCTGCGAATTGATCATTATTAAAATATTGCCATCTGCTGGACGCGGTAACATGGAATATAGCAACAAAAAGTAAACCAGAGTGTCGCTGTATTTTCTTTCAATTTAAAATTTGCTCCAAATGGTACTGGACGCTCTGTTTCCTTTCAATCTCTCTTCCTCACTCTCTCCCAGTTTCTCATGCAATGTAAGTTAAGAGGAATCCCATCCAAAAATCCAGTGGGAATGGCGGGTGCATCAGATGTTGCAGCAGCAGTTAAAGCCAGCGAGCGATTAATTGCAGCAAAAAGGGAAAAAGGGTTTGACGTTGCCCTAGGTGCCTCACTCTCACGCTTTCTCTCCCTGACCCTCTCGCTCTCTCTATCTCTTACAAGTACGCACATGAATATTTAAATCCCAATGTAAATATCGTTAACAGTATGTATTTGTTTTGTATAAATGTGTGTGTGGATGAATGTACATGGGTGGTGTACAAAATGTATCTGAACTAGCATTCTTCCATACGTATAAATAGACTTTGATGGAAGTAATTGTAAATGCAAATTTTTGGTGCTGCCGATGACGTACACATGTGCATGTATATGTGTGTGGGTGTGGTGGTGAGGTGAGTGTGGTATTTGGGACCAGAATGATTGTTTGCTTGACAAGAAGGGTGCTGATTTGGTTGATTTTGGTACAGCGAGCTTTCTTTCAATAGTGGCTGGTGGGTGTAAAAGGTGGCCTCGTGGGTCGTGGCCGGAGTGCCATCAGACGGCCCGGCATGCAGAACAGCAGGAATTGATTTAATTTCTTCATTAGTTCAAATGCATGCGTTTTTTTAAAGGATTTACTTTAGGGTGAGAGCTGAGCTGACGCGGGCCAACAAATCAGATTATCAGTTATTTGGTTGTAATCTATTAATGAAGTTTTACTTCTTAATTTAAGGCAAAGGATGATCTACAAGTCGGGTGGTATAAAAAAATATATTACAGATTTAAAAAAAAAAGAAAATTTATTCCGCAGATTTGCCACTGATGTTATACCACAGTATAAGGTATATAAGGTAAGGTTGGCTGGACCCCAATAACCTCGTGCGTAAGAAATAATTATTATTAATAATAATATTGGGCGCGACAGACCGTTGCGGTCCAAGGCCTAGCATCTCGCAACCATTTATGTTGGGCATGTTTATTTTTTGCACACAAATTACAAATTACATTACAATTACACAAATTACTACAATTTAAGGCCGGATCCCGAACGGCGAATTGAGAAGCTTTCCGTGACAAGTTATTACTCTCGCAACGTTTGTCACATATTCGCGACAGGTGGGACACCGTTAAATCCGAACCACGAATCTCCAGCTCAGTAGCCATGCATATTTCCACTGAGCCACGGTGCCCACAAAAAAAGTTATTATTACGGAACGTAAAATCAGCCTCGGATACACTGATGAACGACGACCACGGCAACGAAAACGGCTAAACGATTTACTAATTTTCTCATGGAACGTACGCTCACTGTACAGAGCTCGAGCTGCCCAGCAGCTGGCCGATACCCTGTCCAAATATAATGCTGACATAATAGCAATTCAGGAGGAGAGCGCAGATTGCATCATCACAAAAGATTGCATCCGCGAATCAGATTTGAGTCAACACGGCTGCTCTTCGCAACGAACTCCGATCTCTACGACTACTGCCTAAGATGGTGTCAGCAGTATCAATGACAGTATTCTTAAGACGTGTCCATTTCTCTTCTACGCCCGACATTTCAGCCCCAGGACTTACTCTCCCTGCATTTAGGGCGAGTCCTATCGCTTGAGGGTAGTTATTTATGGTCTCTTCGTTTCGAATGGCAGCCGTGTTGATTCGAATCTGATTCGCGGATGCAGTCTTTCGTAATGATGCAATCCGCGCTCGGAGCACCATACCAACAAGATAGTGGTCAGTGTCGACGTTGGAACCTCGGTACGTTCGTACCGTTATCAGGTTCGGGTTGTGGCGGTTGTCTATCAACACGTGGTCTATCTGGTTGCGAGTGGCTCCATCAAGAGATACCCAGGTGGCGCAAACCTTGTACTCGCAACGACCAAATTATTGCTTGCTGCCATCTCTATGACTCGTCTGTCCATTATCATTAGTGTTCTCCTGACTACTAGACTACTAGACTACCTCTAGCCTAGAAACCCCACCCCGAGCACATGATGTCTTGCATGCCAGCTGATGTCATATTCTGATTTTTGTCCCCGTCCACCGCGCCGGTGATCGTATTACTTTTTTCAAGGTATTCGATGTGAATAACGTCGCGCGTATTCCAAAAAACTGTCGTCACGATCTTATTTGCTGACAAACCCACCTTGGCCTTCTTCGGCTTCGATTCACCAGAAGAAACTCCATTGTTTTAACTCTTCCTTGGTTTCTGGTGTGTTTAGGTTACGAAACGGCGCAAAAACTCAGTCGAATTTTTCTGGAACATCGCCAAACACACCTTTGAAGTTGTCAAACGAATGCGTTTGCTATCGATTGTGAGCACTGAGTCATGTCATAAGCCTGTGGCCTCTTCAAGCTCGCGCACTTTCACTCGTCGATCGTCAATTATCAAACCATGGATTTTGTCGACCATTTCTGGTGTGGTGACCTCAATTGGGTGACCAGAACGTTCGGCAACACTTGTGCTTGAACGACCGCACCGAAATTGAGTAAACCAGTGGTGAATGGTTCCAATCGATGGTGAAGACTTCCCATAATATTTCAAGCTTTTTTGTTTGTTTTGCGTGATAGTTTCTTTTTCGCAAAAAATAGTGTTTAATGAGCACTCGAAGTTCACTTTTTGTCCATTTTAACGAAAATGCTCGTAGGCGTCTATATAAAATGACTGCCACAACAAAACTATTTGACAGATCTGTCTGAAAATTTGGGTACGTTCTTTTGATAGATGATTTTTGACAAAAAAAAATGATTAATTTAAGGTGAAGACACAATTTGTGTTGATTTTCAGGGACTTATTGACCCATACTCGTATGACAGCATTACATTTGGACAGGTTATCGGTTAGCTGCTGTGCGTCCTTCTTTCCGTCCGTCTATCATCATTTAACAATTTTTTTAATGAGGTGATTCTTTTCAATTGGAAAGGATAAGGTAGTAGCTTTGTCAAGATTTCCATTAAGTAATCAAAAACGTATACTTTGGCTAAAACAACTGAAGACAAAGATTGTTGAAACGATTAAAACGACCCAAACGTATTATCTAGAAAAACAAATTATACACAAATCAAATGGTTTTTCCTAACAGATCGAATGCTCATTGACCAACAAGTTAAAGCTTAAAACGCTCCATTTATTAAGAAAAAAGTGCCCAAACAAGAAGCATTTATAGAATTCTTTCCAGAAAGAGGCGTACCCATCCCATTGGGTATGTTAAGTTCACTTTTCAAATGTGCCTTAAACCTCCTCAAGGATCAATCAGATGAGGCCACTTAAGCAAAAACGATGCAATCTTTTGGAAAAGTACTTGCAAATATTCCACTCAAATTTAATGTACACGCACACACACAGCTACACACCAACTTTGTATACAAGAAATACAAATCTGTACACTTAAATCGATTATCCTTCCGGTTTCCGTCTTTATTGTCTTTTCCTAATTGCTTCTATAAACCCATGAAAGGAACCATTCCCCCCCCCACCCATCGAGACAAACACAATCCTTATAATTTAATTTACGCAATTTCCCAAAGTATGGGTTGAAGTACGTGCAAGTGTGCACTTGTATGAGACTTGTTGTGTATCAACACTCGCAATTGAACTCAACTCGACACATCATCTTCACAATCTCCCCTCCCAGAAAAATAAAAAATAATAATAATATGTAGTATTATGCATTTATGCTGCCCAAAATGGATCAATAACCAAATTATAAAAGTCCTTTTGTACTCGTGTGGAGAGCGTGCAAGGAGCGCAAATAATCCGCCCACCACCATGGCCTGGTGGTGCCCGGAATACCAAGCATATACTCGTACGAATAGGATATGCCGCTTCAACAAAAGCTGCTGGAAACCAGTCAAATATCAAACTGTGCATTAATCGTTTTTTTCTTCTTCTTCTTTTTCGGCAAATATCCTCCTTTATTGCCCTCAAATTCCTCCCTCCCGCGCGCCATCTTCATCGGTCCTGTCGGATGAAATTTCTGGTAAGAATATTAAATGCTGCCTGTCTTTTCAGCTCCATGTGGCAATTATGTGTGTCGCACGTCGCGTCGTCGTGTGTCTCATAAATGCATGTGAGTGTAATATGAATGAACCGGGATATTTACGAATTTTTGAAATTGGCACAGTTTAATTGTCTTTTGTTTCTGCCTTTCTTTCCTTTTTTTAAAGAAATTTCTTCCTCCACTGGTTACAATTCTTCTCCTTGCCATCCCATCCCATGTGGGATTAGGTTTGTTCTTTTTCTGTGTGTGTGTGTGCTATTTTGACTCTCCAAAATCTGTAGCCTCCACAGATGTACATTTCGTAGAGAAGCAGCCCCAACCTGAAATTGCCAGTCCCAGGCAAAGAGTACGAGCTTTAACCGGCTTTCTCTCGCTCCTGATACGAATTAATCGATAATTTCCTCCAGCACGGTATTTGGTGTTTGGGAATAATTGTTGTTGTTCTTTGTCCGCGTCTGTACGGCATAAGGTATCTCATCAAGTGAATGGTGATATTTTGGTGATATTTGTATGCCCGGTTTTACAGTCATAGTTTGAACTACCGGTTAGTTAACTGCCCAGCGAGTTCAAACTCTGTTTTTAATTTGTATGCGTTTTACAGTCTAAAGCCTAAAGCTAACGCTAATGTCAAACCCCGACGATAAAATGAGCGAATATGTACAATGGAAACGTATTCGATAATTGGGAAGATAAAATTCCCAGCAATTTGAAAGAGAAAAGCAATGACATGGTGCGCGAAAATCACAATTAGCAGGAGAAGAGAAGAGCCGATCCGTCTACTAAGCCAGCAGCATTTTCTATAGGTGTTTTCACACTAAACTCTCCTGTTCGTTCGAATCCTTTGGCTGTAATACTCGAAAAGTGTTGATGCTTTTGCACTTTCGAGAATTACAGCGGAACCGAGCTGTTCTTTAAAAAACGACGCCCCGGTGTGTTCCAACATACATTAAATTTAATTTCAAGTTAGCGACCGACTGTTGTTGATGCTTCTGCAACTTTTGGTAGCTACATAGAGCTGAGCTTTTCAACACGAACACCATCCGAGTCCTCCTTCTAACTTTAGTTTCAAGTTAGCGATCGACTGTTGTTGATGCTTTTGCAACTTTCGGTAGCTACTTAGAGCCGAGCTATTCAACATGAACGCCCTCCGAGTGCTCCCTCTACTGCTCCGCCATCTCCACTAGAGATGATCTGATCGGCAGTTAAGAGCTTGAATTGAATTTGTAGATACTGATTCCAGGGATTTAAGTGCAGCTTGGCTTTCCGAAAATATACAGATATCCTTAGCGGATATGGCGTTTTTCTTCATCCAAGACAAGGCTTCACTGATCGCCATAAGAGGCTAAGATTAAGCTTTTTTGAGAAAACACCTCCGCTGACTCCGTCATCAGTTTTTGACCCGTCTGTGTAAAAATGAATGTGTTCATCTTCCAAGTAAGCGTCTTTGTCCCAGAATAACTTTAGTTGCAAGTTAGCGATCGACTGTTGTTGATGCTTTTGTAACTTTTGGTAGCTACTTAGAGCCGAACTTTTCCACACGAACGCCCTCCGAATGCTCCCTCTAGCATCAGTTTCAAGTACGCGACCTACAGTTGTTGATGCTTTTGCCACTGACGGCAGCTACTTAGAGCCGAGCCGTTCGAACGCGAAAGCCACCCGTGTGCTCCGCTGGTGGCGTCCACCTAGTATAGTATTTAGTTTATTTAGTATTATGTAGTTTTCATAGCCCTATGTTAAGTATGATCAGTATTCTAGACCAACCCTGTTAATATATATTAAGGCAAAGAAAAATCAAAAATAAAGGAAAAAATAATAAAACAAAGAAACCAAAAAAAAAATTTAATTTGTAGCAAAGAGGAGAAAATGAACCACGGGTGACCGGAGAGCGTCACCCGAGCGAAACAACGTTACAATAGATTCAGCTCCGATTCGTTAATTTTTTGTTCAATTTCGGGCGAACGAACACTTTGCTATTACGAAGAAAACGAGGACAGCTACATGTACCCATTCCTTATGTCAACCGAGGTCTATAGGCCCTCAGACAGTATCTTCTCACCCGGAGGAATCCGCTGGGCAGTAAACTCATTCGGCCCTTACAAGTCTTTAGGTGGAGATGGGGTATACATACCCAATCTTCCTACAACGTATGATAGAACTGCTACTCGAAAAAACCAAAAAACAGTTCACCAGCGAAATAAAGCAGCCAGGGACAAGAATATCGTCCGTGAGCTAGAACAGTACAGAGAGCAGGGACCGCACCAGATGCGGAAGTTCTACCAAATGTTCCGCGGTATAACGCAAAATACACCGCGTTGCACATACTGCAAATACAAAGAGGGTAGCTTATAGGCATCTTAGAGTGATTGGAAGAGCACTTTAATGAGTTTCTAAATGGCCAGCTAACTGAGAAATTGGAGGCTCTACCAAAATAACTCATCCGGATTTCGATGAATGAGATATCAATTGATTTGTTATTACAGTCCGGGATGCTCATCATATTTGGCTCTACAACCGTTGTCCGGTCATGGCTTTCCGCAAAAAATCTCTCCACCGGTCTCGATTTTGAGCCGATGTCATCCAGTTTTGCATACCTAGACTCTGGGCGTCCTGGTCTACGCCATCCTTTCAGCGTAGGCTTGGCCGGCATCGCTGTCGTGTTCCATAAATCCTACCGCAAAGGACTTCCGAGCAGGATCCTCTAAGCTCACGCGAGCTAGGTGCCCTCCCCATCGAAGCCAACCGAGCTAAATTCTCTTCACGATGTCAACATCGCGGTAATGCTCGTAGATCTCATGATTATAGAGTCTCCGGAATAGTCCTTCCTCACAGACTTTTCTCTCGAACGCGGCCAAGAGGTCAGAATGCTTTTTGCTAAGCACCCAAGTCTCGGATCCATATGTAAGAACTGGTATGACCATTGTCTTATGTACCAGCAGCTTGGATGTTATGGATAAATTCCTGAATTTGAAGAGTCTTGACAGACTATAGTAGGATTTGTTGGCTTTAAGCAACCATGCGCGTATTTCTCGTTCCATGCTGTTATCGGCTGCTACAGTTGACTCGAGATATAGTTAAAGGATTGGACTACTTTGCGCTCCACTGTTTGAATTGAGGGAAAAATGTTGGATCTCCTACTCGCAGACGTGGCCACCATGTACTTTGTTTTGCTCTCATATCTGTGCAGCCCCGGATTTCGTGCCGCCTGCTCGATCTGGATGAAAATTTCCTGTACAGCTCTTCGGTTTATACCAACGATGCGTAAGCCAGTATCTGAATGGACTTATACATAGAGGATTCTCTCCCACGCCGTTACGTCAGAGTCTCGAATCACTTTCGCCAACGCCAGGTTGAAGAGGACGCAGGCCAGTCCATCCCATCACACTGGTATGGACCAATGATGACTTAAGCATATGGGGCTATCCTGTCTTGAAGGATAGAGGAGAAAATCTTATACGCGGTAGATACTCAACAACGTTATACCACGATAATTTCAGCAGGTTGTGATATCTCCTTTCTTATGTATGGGACACAGGATGCCTTTTCGCCAGTCTTCGCTCCCATACTTGCACTATTAGTTCATAAATTGCTTGGTGTATTGCGGGTTCTGCTGTTTTAATCAGCTCCGTTGAGATACCATCAGATCCCGGGGTCTTATTATTTTTGAGCCGATTTATCGCTCTGCTAACTTCGTCTATGCTTGATGGAGGCAGCATGCGAGTGACTTTGTGGATATTTTTACACGCAAACCTTGTATACTCGCAACGACCAAATTATTGTTTGCTTCCATCTCTATGACTCGTTATCCATTGTCATTAGTGTTCTCGCGTAAGCTATGTGTGCCAATGTACTGCCTGAATACTGACTCCCTACCTATTTTGGCACTCATATTCTGTAGACATACTGAGGACAGGCATGGAGTTCTTTTTCATCATGCATTGGACACTGATTGTAGAGTTAAATATCATGAAGATAATATAACCAACAATTGCAAACTGCACCCTTTCAACGAACAACAACATATTTGTAGCTCTAACAATGTTTGCGCAGGAGCTTCTTTCCCACACAAAGAGCCACCATAGGAATAGCAGCTCAGCTCTCTCTGTACAGTTGTAGGCGCTTGTAGGACGAGCTTTTTGCCCTCTATATACTGACGAACCCCCCCCCCCCCCGCAACACCAAACAAATTGGAGAGGAAAGTTTTTTGTCCTGTAGATTGTGCCGAAGTCTACAGGACATCCAAGATGAAAACTCCTCTCAGTACGAGTACAGCGGTCTTCAAATCTAGCAAACGCGATCCTCAAGCGCGTTTTATTATTCTACTCATATAATTTATTTGCGTCGCTCTATGATTTCTCCTTGTTTCGTAGACACACACCATATACATAATATAAAAAAAAGTTAAATATTTGTAATCAATTTATAAGAAAAAAAAAATTCAAACAATACAACAACAACAACAAACGTCAAACGTCGAATAGCATCTTAGATTTGTGTACGTATTGCGATTTTTTCCCCCTTCAGTTTGTTGTTTGCATAAAACTTGAAAATTTAATTGGAACTCGGCTAAGAGCTGTTTGTGTTTCGTAAAAAAAACCGCACCCGGGATAGTGGCATAGATAATGTATCGGTGGGTGGTGGTGGAGTAAACAGACAGAAACAGATAGAACAGAGAGAAATATCTGTTCCTCGCATATATGTATTGTGGCCAACTTCACAAAGGGCGGAAATCCTGGAATGAAAACGCAAACAACTGCAAAGTTTACAGAGACTGACAAACTGGCATACTGACTGACATTCTGCGCGTGTGATTGATTTATTTTTAATTTAATTTTTTTTTTTACCTAATAAGCCAAACATTTAATTTTTAACTTTTGTAAATAATTTGCCCATTTTTCATCTCTCCTTTACTTCTTTTTTTTATTTCAGAAAAACAAAAAAAAACTCCAACAACAACCAAACAACAACAAACAAAGAAAACAAAAACTAATGACAACTTTTTGAATCAAATTGTGTTGTTCATTTAATTCTTTTGTGTGTGTGCACTTTATTCGTATCGGAAAGAATTTCATTTGGCATTTGTTCATACATACATATATATAGATATACAAACACACCCACAAACGCTCTTTATAAAACAAAAAAACTATCTCTCTCTATATATATCTATGTTCGATTTGAAATTTGTTTAAAACAAAAGAGAAAATAAACAACCCCCCTCCCCCCCAACCGTCAACACCAATACCAACAAGGAGAATCTGAAGGCGATCTTGATAGTTTTCGATCAGAAAGCTGCGACTACAATTGCGTTACAAGAACGCTGTACACAGCTATTGTATCTTGTCACATACATATATATATATTTATTACAGCATCCTCCCACACACATAAACACCACCAACGCCGTACACATACTAGCACACAATACATCGCCGACGTGGAAAAATTACTCTGAACACAACATCATCAAGAACAATTTTGCAAAAAAATAAAAATCGCAATCAAATCATCGAGTGTAAGGATATTTTGTGAGCTTTAAGTAATAGATTGTTTTACAACAACAACCACAACAATATCAAAATTGGCAAATTTTTCCACAAACTGATTGTAACACAAAATATACACACAACAGATAACACAAAAAGATATTCTTGGAGTCTTCCAACGAATAAGCCGCTGACGACGACTAACAAACCAACAAGCCAAATAAAGAAATATTTAACACAATTTATTAAGTAATTTAACAAAAGAAAGAAAAAAAAAACAATTATTAAGAGCACACCAAGAATTAAACAAGGAATCGAAACTTCTGCAGATTTTTAAAACCTTAGCGGGAAGAAAGGACATAACAAGGTGAGTTCGATAGATACAACATTATGATCAAGCAATGACTTTGTTTAGTTATATATATGTATAATTATATGTTAATTAAATTTTATTTGTGACTAAATTGGGTAATTTCTTTAAGTTCTTTAAAAGTAGGAAAAAATACAAACTAGTGCGATTTTTGTCGGCTGTTGTATTTAAATTGACTGAACGTTTATGAACAGCTGGAGAGGCAAATTTTTATTGTGTACGTGGTGTATAAAAAAACAACCCATAAAAATTTAAATTTTTCATGTAAATTCTCTAATAGGAGATTGGTATGTGTTAAAATTTGAAGAAAATCGGGCTAATTTTTAAAAAATTTACATGGACACCACACGGGTCTTAGGGCCCTATCACTCCAACAAATTTACAAAAAGTTATGTCCATCAGTGATACACATGTGTTAAAAAATTGAAGAAAATCGAGCTAATTTTTTAAAAAATTATATGGGCACCCCTTATGCCCCAGGGCCCGTTCACTCCAAAAACTTTACAAAAAATTTTCTCCATGGGAGGTGTATAAAATTTGAAGAAGATCGGGTTAATTTTTTTGAAAAATTTTTATGGGGCCCCACGACCCCGGCCACCAAAATGTTTGCAAAAAGGGTTGTCCATCGGAGATACACACGTATGTAAAATTGAAAAAAATTTGGGGCTCAATGACCCTGGGGCCTGTCTATCAGGGATACACATGTGTATAAAATTTGAAGAAAATCGAGTAAAATTTTGTAAAATATTTGTATGGGAGCCCACCGACCCCGGGGCCTGAGGGTCTTCAAATTTTAATAGAAAGTGTTGTCTCCGGAAATACATATGTGTGCAAAATTTCAATAAAATCGGGCTTTGGGAAGTGGGTTAAAAATTGATCGCAAGATTCCACGACAGACGACCGACGACCGACGACCGACCCACGGGCAAGTGAAGTTAATATAGAGAGTTTAAAAATGGGTGAACAATACTTTAAAGGGATGATTCCGGCGATTATAAGGAGTAAAAAACGAACCCATAAAAATTAAAATTTTATATGTAAATTCTCTAATAACCAAAAGTATACTGAATTCCACTATAAATGCTGAATAAATATAAAAACACATACGAAGCACTGCAACACAACAAATAAACAATCCCAATCGTAATGCAAGCAGCGCTACTCACAGCGCACAGCGCACAGTGCACACAGAACACAGTCATTATAGTGATGCCGGGGAAAAAAAATTTGTATGGGAGCCCCAGCGACCCCGCGGACCGATTACACTCAATCGATAGAAAGTATTGTCACCGGAAATATACAATATGTGCAACATTTCAATAAAATCGGGCTTTAGGAAGTGGGTTAAAAATTAATCATAAGATCTGACCAGCCAGCCAGTCCGCCAGCCAGCCACGGACACGCGCAGTTAATATAGAGAATTTAAAAAAATCATATGTGATGGTTGGTGGTGGCGATCTATTTTCACCCTTATAATGCTTAGCACTTAGCACAGCGTGGTCGTTAGGAAATTAGGGAGAGTAAAAGATGAGATTTCTATGTACGCGTGTCTTAAGCGACTGCAGATCATACAAATGCGGAAACACAGAATCAGGCAATTTATTCCACATAACATAATTGTGCGGCTCACGAAGGAATCTCTGAATTGGTTAGTACGTCC
Source organism: Nephrocerus scutellatus (assembly GCA_947095585.1). Lineage (NCBI taxonomy): Eukaryota > Metazoa > Arthropoda > Insecta > Diptera > Pipunculidae > Nephrocerus > Nephrocerus scutellatus. The sequence continues at coordinate 115,028,084 of OX352763.1, forward strand.
TAATGATGGACCCGTGGACTCGAGTTGAGGCATGGGTATTACGGATGAGTTGGAAAATGGGCGGGATGCGTCTGAATATTGTTTATTGAACATCGCTTGTGGAAAAAGCGATAAAACAGTGACAGGCAGGAAACATTCCTACGATGTTTCGATTCGATTGCTTTTGCGATATGAACGTCAGCAATAAGTTTTAACGTGCGGCTCTGAACTCTGTCTAGTAAATGCAATGTGGTCTTGAGAGCACCTGCCCAGAAAATACAGCTGTATTCATGTTTAGGGCGAATATATACTACCTACTTATGTCCTATATCCCTATATCCCCTTGTGGGTCCTAGGGCCACTACTACGCCTACGCGCCATCGCGTGCGGTTCCTGGCAATGAGCTTCAGCTCTCTCTAACTCTTCCCCAATTGCCGTGACTCCTCCTTAACTGTTTTGCGTCATGTATTTCTCGGACGACCCGTTCTTCTACCATCCTGAGATAACGGATTCCATTGCATTGCGTAGTTTGCTATGGAACTGTCGCCTTTTTGGAGTGTATGACCAATGCAATGCCACTTCCGTCATTGGATGGTTGTACCTATTGGTTCCTGACCCGTTCTCTGGTAAAGATGTTCGTTAGGGATACGGTTAGGCCAGAAAACCCTTAAGATGTTCCGTAGGCACCTATTTACGAACGTTTGTAATCTTTTTGTGATAGTAGCGATCACCTTCCAAGTTCCACCTTCGGTCGAGACAGTACTTTCAAGATATTGGAAACTCTCTAGTCTCTCCACCGGCTGTCCAGCAATGTTAACTTGTTACTGAGAGTTACTGAGTTAGTGCCGAGGTTGATGATTTTGGTTTTGGCAATATTAATCTTCAAACCAGCAACATTTGCCTCCCTCTCCACATTTGTTGTCATTTGGTGCAGCTCCATATTTCTGTGTGAGAGTAAACAAATGTCGTCAGCGTAGTCCAGATGTTTGAGTTGAGATGTAAGAGTCAAACGAATTCCTCCGTTTCCAGTAGATAAAGCTGCACGCAGTACATCGCTAATCACGAACAAGAAAAGTATTGGAGATAGAATGCAACCTTGTCGTACCCCACTTAGGATCTCGAACTCCTCTGAAAGTTTCAGCACATGCCATTTAGAGCCATCATAGGTTGCTTTAATAATAGGGCGAATATATGCCTTGTAAATAGTACCCAGATCTGAAGGAGTGAAGTACATCTTGCACCGTTTTAGGAAACCTAAACATTTCACAGTAATCTTGGCGATGGCAAATATGTGGTCGTTCCAACGAAGCTTGTTGTTGACGCACATACCGCGAATTGAGAGTTTTTCAGTTTCTTTGGTGCAAGATCCATTCATAGATAAAGGTTGACGCTTAGACGACAGAAGATAATAATAATATTTGGCGCGACAGACCATTGCGGTCCAAGGGCTAACTTCTCGCGACCATTTGTGGTGCACATGTTAATTTTTTGGACACAAATGGAAGGGACCTACAATTTAAGGCCGGATCCGAACGGCGAATTGAGAAGCTTTCCGTGACAAGGTATTAATTACTGTCGGAACGTTTGTCACCCATTCGCGAGAGGTGGGACACCGTGAAAAATACTTTTGGTGTTGCTGGGATTCGAACCTGAGAACCTCCTGCACAGCAGCCATGTGCATTACCACTGAGCCACGGCGCCCACGACAGACGACAGAAGACATTGGGTTTTAGAAGCGTTACATTCAACTCTATTAGGTAGTCCCCACCTTTTTATGCTGTCAATGTCAGAAGTTAACGTGCTTAACATACGTTCTTGTTCAAGTTCCATTTGCGGCGAAGTGGGGCGTGCAGAAAGCGTGAAGTCATAAAAAAAACTAGAAGTGCTTTCGTCAGCGAAAGAATGGATTGGGTTTAAAGTGGCATATAGGAGATTATTATTGAAAATCAGAAATAGTGTCGGAGACAAAACAGAGCCTTGGGGAACACCGGCGTTTATGCGGTGAACATTGGATTTGAATCCGATCAATACGACCTGGATTGAACGGTCAGAAAGGTAATCGATCAGCGCCTTATTAATTCCATAGGCATTCATTTTCGACAAAAGTGCTTGATGCCAGACTCTGTGAAATGCCTTGGAAATATCGAGTGCCACAACTTTCCTTTCACCAAATCTGTGAATAGACTGGTTCCACTTTTCAGTGAGATAATCCATCAGGTCACCTGTACGAGTAGAACGTTGCCTTCGAAAACTGTACTGCTGGTCGCTAAGGCATTCACATGATTCAAGGTATTGCATAACCTTACGATTGATCAGCGTTGCCATTACCTTAAAAAGTATGGATGTTAGCGCAAGGGTCGGTACGAGGAAAGAGATGACGGTTCGCCTTTTTTAGGAACAGGCTGGATAAACCCTGTTTTATAACTCTTTGGGACGACACTAGAAGAATAAGAGAAATGGAAAAGCCTGCGCATTGGCAATGCCAACGTTGAAGCACACCTTTTCAAAACTATAGCGGGAATACCATGACGCCCAGCAGATTTATGAATGATGAGATCATTTAATACTCTAGCCACTTGACGCGTACGAAAGTAAATCTATCCTATAGAGGATTTGACTCTTGCAAGTACCCGGCGGTGACAACGCGCTATCTGGTAGCGTGGAGCTAGCTGCGAAATGTGAAGCAAGCATTATATTTGGCTCTACAACCAGTGTCCGGCCTTGGCCTCTCGCAACTGTACTGTTTTAGTTCACGGACGAGATTTTTGACCGGTGAACTGTTTTTTCATATCTTCTGAGCGTTCTATAAGATTGTTGCATTGCTCGATACGCAACATTCTTACGTTCCTATTTATATTCACACCATATGGTCGATTAATGCTCCTTTTGGTTTATCTCTTTTTCGAACCTGGTAGGATGCGCTGGAATAATTTGTGAAAAAATGATTGTGCATAGAAGTGTTACCTCATCATGCCTAAGCCACTCGACCTATCTTAGCTATATTCACACCGTACGTTCGACTTGTACTCCGATAAGTTTATATTTTTTTAGACCCGGCAGGCAGCGCTGGAAGTGAGACATCATCACGCATAAACCACTGGACGTATCGAAGCCATATTCACAATATATGTTCGTTTAGTGCTTCGATAATTTTAGGTTTTTTTTTTTAACCCGTTACGTGGCGCTTGAATCAAGATATTTACGAAAATGTCATTAATTTGGTTATTAGTTATTTGATTTTACACAGTGTTGTGAGGCAAGTTTGGTCGTATTTTTGATCATAGGCCATAGGAAAATGTTAATATCAGTTGGTAAGAGGAAGGCGGGGGCTTATGTGTGCGGGTGGTGGAGCGCCCGGAACAGCTAGTTGCTTTGTTGCTTCTAAGTCTTTTAAAATTCGGAATATCAGCCTGGCATTAAGTTGTAATTTGTTTTATATTTTTGGTTGAATACTATTGAATGGACCGAAAGTGTTCTTATTATTGTGAATCAGCTCCGCAATTTATTAATCTCATGGACACTCATACACATTAGTTGATTATTTGAAATAAAACCAGATTTGTCCAACTCAATTAGAAATAAAATTGAATTACAAAGCAATCATTGTCATTATAATCAGATTATTCATAACAACGACTACGACAAGGACGACAATGAAAACAGCCAATAATCATATCGAGTTAGAGTGATAATCATCCTTTTTATAGCAATGAAGTGCCGTCGCACTACAAACAAACAAAGCACTCGAAAAAGAACCAGCGCCAAACTGAATGCGCTTATATGAGTAAATATATAATTGCAGTATTTATGTACGGCTACTACAGCAATTGCATTAGGACCATGTACGCGAAAATAAATACAGAATCCTCTCGAATAGCCATAGGAGAGGACAAGAACTGTAGGTATGCCGTATGTAGCTGGGAACATGAGCTTGTACCTGTGCGAACAAAGTCAAACACTATATGGGAATCCTATATAAACGAGTACGAGTACATGGAGCTCATTCAGTTGCCTCTCTCATCCCCCAAACCAGCTCCATCCTAATAAACAATCACCACCCTTCAACTAGAAACTACATCAACAGAGAATTTTGAAATTCAATTTAAAGCGAACGCGGGCTCGACGGATTCAAAAAACGCAAGGAAAGGAAGGCATGGTGCTGACCCACCATATAGTGTGCTATTGACGATGCGAATTGCATGGAGCCTAGTGCGACGATGCGCAAATCAACTCTTCAGCGAGATGATTTAATATGAAACCAGCCAGCCACCCACTATCCAGGACTCTGGTGCTCAAGTGTGGATTACACCAATGTGTACTGGTATAAGTGGAATACGCGCTTGTGTTCCACTTTAAAATAAACTCCCTTCAATTTTGTGTGATGGCATCGCGGATCCAGGATGGAGAAATCAGCAATTGTCTTTCCTTTTTGTGTTGTTGTGTAACTGGTATTTTCATTATGTGGGAGTGCAAAAGAGTGGGTTTTGTGTTTGTGTGTGTACACCCACACAGTAAACGTCTCTCTGTCCGTCACTGACGTTCTGGTTTTCCCTTTGACGCCCTGCCACTGGCGATGGCAATTTAACAGCAAAATAGGAAACGGAAACGAAGCGAATAATTCAATTTTTTTCCTTTCCATCAAAAAAAAAAAGAACTGCGAGGATCTTCGGAAGATCCATTTCCAAAGCAATTTCTTTCTTAGTTTAGAAGCCCGTCGTTGGCACAAAGGATGAACCCAATCGTAATTCCATTTTGCCATTAGAAAAGGTCCTTCTGGAACGAGATACACAGACATCATAATCAGTACATAGTTGCACACAGTTGGTAACTACGGGTACTATGTACTCGTAATAAAAAGTATTCTGTAACTCTGCACTCTGTAACAGAATGGCGCAAAAGGGATAAACAGAAAGCTGAGAGCAGTGAGAGAATTTTCATCCTTGGCAACCTACCACACCCTTGTTTTTGCTTCCGGAGCCTGGTAAAAGCTTCGGTATCGGTATTTTTTTTTTCTTCATAGGTATATACCATCCATTACCATTTCCTTAAATGTAACTCGCTCTGTCCACTTTTAATGCTCGCATTAAGTGAGTGAAGTTTTGTATAATCTCATAATTGCAGTCAGTCAGTTAGGGAGTATATATAGGTATGCATATAACTTGATAAAATGAACTTTGAACTTTGATATGTACCTACATTAGGAAACTTTGTACTCGCACATTGTATTTCGCACTCATCCTTCGGATACCTGACCGTTATTACATTGCCGGTTTAGCAACCGCACAGCACACCGATTTTATCCCACCCACGTACTTGTTTACTTTGCGGAGCTGAATATTTGCAATACCCTCGTTATTGGGGAGGCTCGCTAGAAGCTGATGGTTTGGTAAAGGTTTTACCATAAGGATCACTTAAGGCGTATGTACGTACGCTGAAGAGACTTTAGTGGAACAGGAAATATATTTAGCTTTAGTTTATTTGATTAATTATTGTGCAGAGGTTCGGAAAATGTTTTCCTGTAGTTGTTGAAAGTCAATTTAAAAATGAAGAGGGTATTTAAAAGTTTGTATTAGGACTAATTTGTTCCTTTGATGTAGAGGTGAAGATTGAAATGATGCTTCTGAATTCTTAAAAAAATAGGTTTTATAAAGGAGCTACGAATGTAGGCCGCAAGAGTCGAAAAAGGTTACTTGGTTTGGATTTCACTTTCTCTTAGTAGATACGAGTATCCAATTATGAATTTCAAACTGTCGTTGTAGTTGACTTGCAAAAAAAGCAGACCCATTATGAATAAAGTGACCTCTCTATTAAGCTGTTTTTTTAGGTTCATACAAAATTACATGATAACCTTGAGGGGAAAGAAATTAAAATAAAGGCTCTTCGTTTGTCCATTGGAAAACGAGAAAAAAACCTGTTCTTTGGTACATGAGTTAATAAATAGTTCAGAAAAATCGTGCAAAAGTAGTAAATAGTCCACAAAGCAATAAAATATTGCAGGATTGTAGGGCTAAGTAAGGCGAGTATTTTCCGAAAGTTTCTCATTCTTTAATGTTATGATATAATATTAAAATAAAATAAAAATAATTTTAAGGCGCTAAAAAATGGGAAGATGACTGAATGGGGCCGGGAAATGGGACCCTCGGAACCGATCCAAATTTTTACAGAACGTCTTGTCATCGAAGATACACATGTGTACAAAATTTCAAGAACATTTTTTAAAAAAAATTTATATGGGACCCCTGGGGCCCGATCACTTCCAAATGTTCACAAAAAGTGTTGTCCGTCGGGGATACACATATGTATAAAATTTGAAGAAAATCGAGTCAGTTTTTAAAAAATTTATATGCGCCCCAATGGGCGCCGTGGCTTAGTGGAAATAAGCATGGCTACTGAGCAGGGGGTTCGTGGTTCGAATCCCAGTAACGCCAAAATTATTTTTCACAGTGCCCTACCTCTCGCGAATATGTGACAAACGTTCCGAGAGTAATAACTTGTCACGGAAAGCTTTTCAATTCGCCGTTCAGATCCGGACTTAAATTGTAGGTCCCTTCCATTTGTGTAAAAAAACATACATGCTCAACACGAATGGTTGCGAGAAGCTAGGCCTTGGACCGCAATGGTCTTTCGCGCCGAATATTATAATTATATGCGGCCCAAATTTTAATAGAAAGTGTTGTCATAGGAGGTACACATGTGTGCAAAGTTTGAATAAAATCGTGCTTTAGAAAGTGAATTAAAAATTGATCACAAGATTCTACCAACCAGCCAGCCAGCCATGGGCACGGGAAGTTAATATTGAGAATTTAAAAAGGAAACACATTTTACATCAAATCATCATCATATGGCGGCACTATCTAAACAAAGAAATTATGATTTATTTAGCGATGCCGGGCTTAGAGGTAATATCAATAAATGGCTTAGATCATATCTAAATAACAGTTCACAAAAATTCAAGACAGGTAGCATGTAAAATTTCATGAAATTTGGAGTAACTCAGGGCTCCGTTTTGGGTGCTCTTTTATTCTTGATATATTAAAACTCTCTATTTTCAATTATCCCTTCAAATTAAGGTTGGCGCGAGGCCAATAACATCGCTCGGAAAAAAAAAAACTTTATTCCGGAACCCAAAATCAACCTCGGATACACTGATGAACGACGATGACCACGGCAACGAAAACTGCTAAACGATTTAAGAATTTTCTCACTTTATATTGCTCGAGCTGCACAGCAGTTGCCGATACCCTGTCTAAATTAAAGGCTGACATAAAAGCAACCCAGGAGATGCGGTGGACGGATAATGGTATCTTACAAAAATCAGAATATGACATATCTTACAACTGTCATGCAAAACATCATGCTTGGGGTGGGGTTTCTAGTCAGCAAAAGAATGAAACGTTATCGGCTTTAAAGCACTAAATGAACGGCTATGGACTCTTCGCGAGCAGGGAAAATTTAAAAACATAAGCCTCATAAATGTTCATGCCCCTACAGAGGATTCCATGAAGAAAACGGCTGCCCTTCGCAACGAAATGAGCAGAAACAACTGCAGTCAAGCGATAGAGAAATGTACACGCTCTAGGAATACTTTCATTAGTACTGCTGTGAGCAATGCAACAATCTCATAAAATGCCGGCACGCCAAGAGAAGAAGAAGAGCTCAGAAGATATAAAAAAACAGTTCACCGGCGAAAGAAAGCAGCCTTGGAGAAGAATCTCGTCCGTGAACTAGAACAGTACAGAGAGCTAGGACCGTACGAGGCGCGGAAGTTCTACCAAAGAGTCCGCGGTATGACGCAATATACACCGCGTTGCACATACTGTAAAAACAAAGAGGGTAATCTGATCGCCCATCTCAAAGGGAGCGATATGGGAAGAGCACTTTCATGAGTTGCTAAATGGACAGCTAACTGACGAATTGGAGGCTTCACCAATGACCGAAGACCATACTGTGCTGACGAAGTTAGCGGAGCGATAAATCGGCTCAAAAATAATAAGGCCCCAGGATCAGATGGGATACCAGCGGATTTGATTAAAATAGGAGGCCCTACAATACACCAAGCAATTCATGAACTAATAGTGCACGTATGGGAGGAAGAAGGGTTGCAAGAAAACTGGCGAAGAGTTATCCTGTGCCCCTTACAACCCTTACAACCTTAGGGAAGAAGAGTTTCAAAACTCACTACCCCATCTTTTTATAGACTTTAAAGTCGACTATGATAGCATAGAATAGAGTATACCTCTATAAAGCCATGAGATCTTCCAACATTGGTCCCGCAATTAAAATAGTGGAGCGCGAATTTGAAGCAGTGCAATCCTTTAACTATCTCGGGTCAACTGTAGCAGCCGATAACAGAATGGAACCGACTTTCCGAGCATTATCCTTTTTGCTCATGCGAGGTGGTGCGAGGTGTCCTGCCTAGCAATGACCGCCGTTTTTGATTATCTTCACGATGTCGCCATCGTGTTAAAGCCCGTAGAAATCGTCAATGTCCGAAATCTTATTTCTTCACAAACACGGGTCCAGTAAATTTTCGTAAAACTTTCCTCTTGAATGCGTCTAAGAGGTTAGAGCGGTTTTGGTTAAGCGCCCAAGTTTCGGATTCATACATGCAGAGGACATAGGTTGAATAAGACGCAGAGCAGTCCATCTCTTTGTCATTTTTTCAGTATTTTCTGAAGTCTCGTTTTTATAAAGTTTATAAAGTTGTAAATGCAGGGTAAGCTCAAGGTTTATGTATGTGCCAGACATCCACATACGAACAAAAACACTACTACAATCAGTGAAAGGAATAAAAATTTCCAAATTACATTTCCATCATTAAAACGAACCGTTCGACTAGGTAAACATTTTCAAGTCCGCGAGAAGCCAGCAGAGTCGCGTCGTGGACAAGAAAAAAAACTAAACACATCTTTGTATCTTCATATTTTTGATGCGGGTTTTTTATATTTTTCCCCTCTAAACGAACCAAAGTCCATTTATTCTGCCATCCAACCAGTGCCATGCCAACACGACTAATGGTCATCACCACCATCGCGCATCGCATCCTTATGTTGAATTTCTTCCCCAATTTCATAGACCATATCTAGATATATGTGCTACTGCACAACTGTACAGTGTACCCGCAACCGCAATATTCTTCTGTTATCCATTATAAATGGGAAATAACTTTTTCGAGGATGGTGGTGAGTGAGTACCTGCGCAAACCTTTCCACGCGCTTTTACGTTTGCATTTCGAAAATTTAGATAGAAATGCATAACAGAGAAGACAAGCGAAACGAACACCGTTATTCTGGCACAATGTATCTACAATTACGTAGGCGAATGGCGTTTGAAGAGGACTGTAGTGGAGTGCTGGACGACGGAAACATGAAAAGTGCATTTCTCCCTTTCCCTATTTGGTAAAAATGGAAAGGATATCACACTGTATAGGTAAGTTATACATATATACACAGTATACAAGTGAACAACAAAAAGTTTTGAAGTAAGAAATGGGTAATACGTTTCGATAAATACCGATTTGCTCTTTCGATTTCAGGATGAGTTTAAATTATCTTTAGTTTTAAGTGATGGCTTTGATTTTAAGGCTAAACTTATTATTCCAAAAGTAAAAAAAAGGCTTACCAGCTGGTAGTTATTATCATTAAACGATTGAAAGAATGAAAGACTCTTTCAAGTGACGGAATCTAAGCAAAAAAGATCATACAAGGGTCGTCGAAGATTCGATTGCAAGAAGAAAACCGCTCACAAGACTTTTTCAAATCTAATTAAATGTAGTTTCTTAAGACTAAACCTATGTTAGTTCTTAGCCCCCGAAAGTGAGCAATGAAGCTCGCTGTCAGACATTCGTACACAGGTAAGGAAACTCTTCAATACTGCCAAGAGTATGGGTAGAAATACAGAAAAGCTCCCACAGCATACAATACTGAAGTAAGAAGAGCCAAACGCAGAAGTTTCCGCTTTTGCGAAGAAGTAAACAATACTACAGCGTCTGCCAGACTGTTTAAAGCGATGGCAAAATATGCTAAGAGTACTAAGACATCACTGATAGAACAGCAAGTTCATAGATAACGAGAAGCAGAGAGTCCCTCTTCTCTTGAAAACATACTTCCAAGGTAGTACAGTGACCAATACCGATCCAGATATGTGGTTGAACCATCTCAGGCCGAGTAGTCTCTGCACGGAGAAAAAAAGCGATGGGCAGTTAAAACCGTCCAGCCCTATAAACAGGAACCGCACGCGATGGCGTGTTAGCGTAGTAGAGACCCTAGGATCCACAAGGGGATATAGGACATAAGTAAGTAAGTAAGTAAGAATACCTGGTAGTTTCTTATAATCACATGGTATTTCCTTGCTGTTTCTCAACTTTATGTATAAGTCCTTCATGCCATACTTTATCGAAAGCTTGAACCATGATTAAGAATGCTGCTGAGCAATACATCTTTTGCATTAATGATTTCTAATACCATTCTATGCACTTGTTCTATGGTTTCATGATTTTCTCTAAATCCAAACTACTTTATACCGGAATAAAGTATGATACTACGCTCTTAAGTTTAAGTTTAAGTTTTTTTATTCCAACTGCTGACAAGATAGTACTTGAGACCATAAGCATTTCCAGCCGACGTTCTGGAGAATCTCAAATGATGAGCAGAAAACCTGTGACTAATGTCATGTAAAGTTAGTTCTCTTCTCAGAAAAAACATGAGTTCATTAGTCCATATTTACCAGGCAGATATGGAGAAAGACCGTTCACAAAAGTTTCACAGACCAGCCTCTGTACTTTTTCCAATTCCTTTCTCGTGGTGCTTAGCGTGGTGCTATTATACCATGGCACTGCTCCGTAGGTAATCATTGGAATAACTACCATGGTGTACATCCAGGACATTATTCTGGGACTAACTCCCCAGGATTTTCTAAGATATGGTGAAGTAAGAATTATGATATATTTATAATAGTGCGGATATATGACTGACATACTTGACGATCATGTTATCTAATTTACTCCTTTCGGTGGTTGGATTTTCTTCTAATACTAGATAACGCTCGACCAATACTGCAAGAGTGGTGAGTGGAGTCCTTTGAAGAGTCCAGATTTAAATCCAATTGAGAACGGTTAGAAATTAATACAAATTCGGTTTCGAAAGAGGAATCCGTATCCGCAACACGTTGATATGATGGATACTGCTTCGAACGAGAAGTAGAATAGTAACGCTCATAAAAACCTTTAGGAAACTGTTCAGCGGGATGGACAGAAGACTTCCAGCTGTCATAAACAAACAAAAAACACAACAACGCTCTGTTTCTAAACCAAGCTTCGTAGGTCTTTTACCATGGAGTGTGTTCATTTCGAGCAGGAGTGTATAACACTTCAAAGACTCTTTTTTATATCAACTTGTACTTATTAACTCGCTTGTATCAATGTAATATTTGTCAAACGAGTGCATTCTATGGGTCCATAACGGCAATCATATTATAGTGGGTCTTTGGCATGGGAAGTTCTGTTAACAGTATACAAGCGGAGACAGTCACTATAAAAAGAAATTTGAGAACATATTCTCTACACGACACACCTTGAATTTATGACAGAATCCGTTGTAGCCAAACATCACAATAGATGCAGGTACGAGTAAATGCTGGTGCGAACGATTATTCTCCTCACAACGATAATGCACTGATGTCAGATGTTACATTGGGAAATAAAGAAGAATATTCCCGATGTTAGTAAACATCACAACATAATAAATGACGACATATGAGGCATAATCAAGATAACAAAATTATGACTGTTATTTAGAAATTGTCACTCTTGATGTGAAGCATGGTAAAAAATGAATTCAAATGAATGAATGAATTTGTTTATGGAATACCTTTCCCCCGTTTATGTAAAAAGATTAGGGGATTCATATTATGACTGGATTAATTCTTATTTAAAAGATCGTACACGAAGAGTTAAAGTATTTTTATGCTTTAGGCAAATTTGTAACTTTAAACTAAGGCGTTCCTCAAGGTTCAGTTCTTGGGCCCTACCTATTTTTCATTTACATCAATTTAATATTTAAATTAAATATGATAGGTGAAGTTATTGCCTTCGCTGATGATATGTGTATTGCTTATGCATGCACAAGTACTTTGAATTTAGTTGTTGATATTAGTATCTTAAGAGATAATTTCTTTGAATATATGAATAATGTGTCTCTCCCTAACCACCAGAACTATCACAAAAGTCGAGTTTTATTTCTATGCTAGCAGTTGCATACAATAATTCATATAGTCTTCAAAATAATGTGTAATGTAACCTTAATTGTTTTAATTCATTTAAAATACTTTGTTGTTGTTTTTGATAGTAACTTGAACTGTGAAGAACACATCGAACATCTTATAGTATATCGTCGGACGACCTTAAAATTATTTACAACCTAAAAAAGTATTGCTCTGTTAAATTACCTTAAATTTTCTTCTATGGAATTGTACAAGCTAAGCTGCAATATTGAATTTGCTGTTGGGTGGTACTTACCAGAACAAAATTAAATGATTAGTGCCCCGAAAATTGAGATGGTAAGAAAAAGTGGCAACAGACACCGATCTTATCATTTATTGGAGCTCATTAGAAATCTCAAAATGTTTTCCTCTGTGGCATCTATTTTACTTGAAAGTATCAAGTATATCAAAGTATTTATAAGAAGTGGTTATCTGAGTAGTGGGCTTTCAGATAGATATAACTTGAGAATGAATAATGGGTTGGTTGTTAATGTTTCTTAATTCCACTCTACATAATCGTTATTCTTACTCCATTATTTAATGGAAGTTAGTCCCAGAGTAATGGGCTGGATGTACACCATGATATTTATTACAATGAATACCTACGGAGCAGTGGCATTGACGAATATGACCAAGCTAAGCACCTAGAGAAGGCAATTGAAAAAAGTACAGAGTCTGGCCTGTGTTTTAATTTCGGTGGCGATGAGAATCTGGTCTTCAGCTGGTATGAAGGCAATCCTTGGGCTAGTGCCACTACACATGGTGATAGAAAGCAAATCCAAGGTAACCAAGTTGCGTTTGAACAAGGTAGGCTACTTCACGGACGGCAGGGCAAGACGAATAGTGGAATATCTTGCCAAGCTGATTCCTTAAGCGGTCATGCCGTGTGATAACATGGTGCAAAAGCTTGAATTCAAGAGGAGAATTCAACTGAAGTCAAAATTAAATCTCAAACTGAATACTAGATAAAGTTGTATATGGATGGATCAAAAAAGGCATGAGTGCATGAGTCCATGGGGCACGAACCAAGTACGCTGAGAAATGGAGCAGAGCCTGAACATACTTCAGGCAGAAGTACATGCCATCGAAAAATCTGCTAACTTTCATCTGGAAAGGAACTATATGAGATGGGAAATAGCTATAATGACAGACAGACAAGCTCCGCTAACTAAGACTGGTGGAGGACTGTATGGCGAAGCATAATAGACTTGGCGAAGTCAAGAAGGTATGTTTGTACTGGGTGGCGGTACACGCAAGTTTAGAAGGCAACAAAGCACCGAATATGCTTGCGATTATAATCATAATAATATTCGGCGCGACAGACCATTGCGGTCCAAGGCCTAACTTCACGCGACCATTTGTGCTGTGCATGTTAATTTTTGGACACAAATGGAAGGGACATACAATTTAAGGCCGGATCCGAACGGCGAATTGAGAAGCTTTCCGTGACAAGGTATTACTCTCGGAACGTTTGTCACCCATTCGCGTGAAAAATACTTTTGGTGTTGCTGGGATTCGAACCTGAACCTCCTGCTCAGCAGCCATGTGCACTTCCACTGAGCCACGGCGCCCACATTCTCGCGATTACAGAAGAAAAAACTCCGCTAGTAGGGTCAGAACCATTTTGTGGCATAGACTACTGCATAATGCGGGAAGAGATATGCAGAAAAGGTAATGCAGCTGCTGTCGTAAGATGGAAAAAACTCACTATGCCTACCACAAGCAACGGACATGTTGGGGAGTTATAACCAAAGGTCCCGTCTCGCTCTCGATGCTGGGACTAAGCAGAAGTAGTGTAAGAATCATTACGAGATTCCAGGACATTGTAGACAAAAGGGGCATCTAAAGAAATTAAGAATAGAAGACGATGGCAGCTGCAGGCTTTTGTGAAGAGATCCGGTGACATCTTCTCAACGAATGCGGAGCAATGATCCCACCGAGAACAGACCATATGGGAATCCATGCAATCTCGAAGTTTGCGCGAAATTCATTGAACCCACTCCATATTATTAAGTTCCTAAGAGCTATTGTTATGTAGGGGGATCTGTATGCACTGTCCCCATAGCACAAGTCAAGGAGAAGCTCAATAGATCTGCATGGGTCGCAGTGCTACTAGAATACACCCCGATTCTCTTTCATCTACATCATATCTTGTAGAGTCGCTGTCCGAACTCCAAGAGAAAGTTGAAAAATAACAAGGCTCAAGGATATGACTTAATTACTGGTGAAATCTTAAAGGAGTTGCCAAAAAAAGCATTAGTCAAGCTTCTTTATATAATAAATGCTTCCTACATACTTTTATATGTTCCGAGACAATGGAAAGTCGCCGAAGTCATGATGGTTCCAAAACCGGGGAAATGTCCGCACGACAAAAAATCATATAGACCTATATCGCTACTGGCAATATTATCTAAGGTCTTTGAGAAATTTCTTCTTGAACGATGAGAAACTATTATTGAAGAGAGACGCTTGATTCCAGATTGGAATCAACTGTAGCTTACCTTGTAAGTTCGCTGGCTTAGCTTCCTTCGTTATACATAAAATGTTCGATTTAATTACGTATTACTGGCCAATTGCACAAAACCGAGAACAATAACAAAAACTTAAAAATAAATAATACTGAACAGACTCAGGGCAGATTCGAATCCGGGACTTCTATACACATTAATTGAGTCTAGAAAACAAAATCGCAATCTGCTGCATTTTGCAAACTTAAAGTTTGTGTCGTTCTCATTCTGATTCTGTTTCTCTTTGATTTTGTAAATTATATATAGATGCTCAAGACTGGTTGATTATCTTGCCCTTCTCAATAGAGAGACCAGAGACAACTATGTATAGTCAAGTGATAGGAGTCGCCACTAATAAAGGAAAGTAAGTTTTGCACTTTTGAGATTCCAGGCGTAAAATGACACGCCTTAGAAACACTGTCATTAATACTATTCTCAAACAAACATCGATCCACCCTAATTGTTAGTCCAATGAAGTGAAAAAAATTGCTTGAAGCATATTTTCATCTGATATGTTTACTTATGGCATTTCAAACAATAACTACTTCTCTTCTTCTCCTCCTCCATCACTCAAGAGGGTTAAGTGGAGAAAAATAGAATCGAAATTATGATAAACATCATGTGCTAGCTTTTCGCAAACGAAAAATGAAAGATAAAACAAGTATCTAGTATTTTCATATCAAACATTCAAAAGACAATCCATTAGCCAGAACCCCTTTCAGTTCAAGTCCATCAAGCCCAAACCACACACATTCTTTTTCATTCACGAGTGAAAGAAGGTCGAGAAGAATTCAGGCAGCACAGCCCTCGATGTATACTTCCCGAGTGTGGAGTGCGTTCACAGGGATCGTCATTAGACAACAAAATTGTATCGAAAATTACAGAGTGCATTGTCGTGTTGGTTTTGTCAAGTATGTAAGTCTAACGAGTTTTATATCCTTAGACCCATCATTATTTACAATTACACTCAAACAAGCACACTTATCAAGTAAATTTTAAGTTAAAAGCTTTGGTTTGGATAATACCGACGTTGGTGGTTGCATAATTCATACCAATTTTATACCTAAATGAACAGTTTGTTGTATCTTATTTATTCATAGTCCATACTTCCGATTTCTAACTTCAATCAAGTAATCAAGTAACATTGTGATTTGTAATTATCATTGTGGTAATTATAACTACCTATATATATAAAATTGAAATGCTGTTCGTTGGTAACCGCATCGCTTGAGAACGGCAGAACCGATTTGGCTCAATTTTATTTTGAAATGTTCGTCATAGTCCGAATAAGGTTTATGTGAGAAAAGAAATTTAAAAAAATTACCGAAAAATAAGAAAATTCGGCAAAAACTGAAAGTGCGTCTTTTCATATGATCTTTGTATGAACTCGCGACCTAACCTCACGATTCGAACGATGGATTTGCGTAATTTTGTTTTGTTTTGTTGGTAACAAACAAAGAAAGTCGAAAAATAGGGACAAACAGCAAAAATCATAACTTTTTTTATGCACTTTCGATCATAACTGAACGACATATTTGGTTGTTTCTTTTTTTGTTTTGTTCGTTATGCTCCCGGAGAAATTTTTGTCAAAAGAAAGTTCGGGAAAATTATAAAAGAGAGTAGGAAAATTAATTAATACTTCTTTACAATTCAGTGATATTACCAAAGGAAAATATGTAGTAAATGATTACAAGTCAATTTTGTATCTTTTTCTCGGTTATTTGAATTGTTTCCAATCCTGAGAGGTCTCTCAGAAATTCCACGCGTTACTCTACAAGTACGTAAAAAAGGCTTTTGTTTTTCAAATGTTAAGCTTAACTTTCCATTTAGTAAAGTAATTCGAGTATGTCAATATTGCTCCACGTAATGACAGTACTAATGGTGCCAGAAATATTGAGTGTATGTAGATTGATGTCTTCTTCTTCTTATGTTCTGTATCCCCTAGGGCCTGTACTACGCCTACGCGACATCGCGTGCGGTTCCTGGCAATGAGCTCAATTCAGCACTCTCCAACTCTTCCTCAATTGCCGTGACTCCTCCTCAACTGTTCTGCGCCATGTATTTCTCGGACGACCCGTTCTTCTACCGTCCTGAGATAACGGGTCGCCTTTTCGGAGTGTATGACCAATCCACTGCCACTTCCGTCGGTGGATGGTTGTGCCTATTGTTTCCTGACCCGTTATCTGGTAAAGATGTTCGTTAGAGATACGGTTAGGCCAGAAAACCCTTAAGATGTTCCGTAGGCACCTATTTACGAACGTTTGTAATCTTTTTGTGATAGTAGCGGTCACCTTCAACAGCACAGATTCATCATTTGAGCGGAACAGTCGCAGCTTGGTGTTTAAGCTGATCGAATTGCTTCGCCATATCATGGACATTATTCCAAACACCGATTTTGTTTTGCCGATTCGGTTGACAATGTCCTGTTCGGTTCCACCTTCGGTAGAGACAATATTCCCAAGATATTGGAAACTCTCTTGTTTGAGCATATACCATATATACATATATATACAACCAAACACATTATTCTAATTTTAAACATTGTCATTGTCAAGTCCATTCAACTTTCACTTTATTTATATAATGCAATTCAATTCAAATATTGGAGATATGGCATGGCTAAAGTAAACAAGAAACGTGGCATGGCCAATATAATGTTAATTCGATTATAATAACGAGTGTTCTTTGTCTAAGCATTCGCATTATAATCGAATACTCACTCGTTTTCCTTGTGTCAACCCAAGCGGGTCGTATAGTTTTTTTAGCTTGATTTTGCTTGATTTTGGTATTGTGTGCATTGCTCCATTTTGTATTCTTTCAAATCTGAATTATTTGCATTTGCAGTTTTTTGTTTGTAATAAATATTTAACTATAAAAAGGTGGCTATTTACTCTTTTCATAAAGTGAACATCAAATCGAATAATAAATTGCACATATCAAGAACCCATTCAATTCTACTAGCACAAAAACGCTTGTGCTCCAACATTTGGTGTCAGAAGTGGGATTTTTTCTTCCCAACAAAAAAGGGTGTGTAATTTGTAACTTTATCAACTGCGCTGCGCTGATAACTTTGATTGGATTTTATCGTGCTTGGTGTCTCCATGTGTTTTATCTTGGAATAAAACTACTCCGAAGGGTCGACCTGGTAGTTTTATTACATAGTAAAACGGGTTTTCTAAAAACACATAGCACCAGTACAAATCGACTTAACCTCAAACCAACATACGACTTATCCTCGTGTAATCAAGACAGTTTGCATAGCGGAACAGTGTGCGAATCTACTTAACCTCAAACCAACATACGACTTAACCGCGTGTTGGAATCAATACAGTTGCATAGCGGATCAGTGTAGCGGTTTAATAAATCATATTATAATGCCGCCTGCTCCAGATGCTCGACGTTCGAAGCAATTCATCGAAAACCTTAGAGAAAAATTGGAGCGATATGAGAAATATGTGGCTGACGACCTTGCAATAGCAAAGGCCAAACATATTCAAAATCGGCTTGCCAATCTCAATGAGGCGTGGACAGTTTACAAACGAATGTTGCCGCCATACGAAATAATGGACAAGGAATTGCTGAGTGACACAGTTCGTGCCGAAATAGAGGAATCGTACATCTTCGTTACTTCAGAATTCGATGAAAAATTGGACGAACTAAAAGAAGCGAGACGTAAGAACTTGATCGGAGATGAAAAGGCTGCTGTCACAGATGCTCTTCCACCTACCATTAGTGCAAAGCTCCCCATCGTGGAACTTCCAATATTTAATGGTGATTATTTAAAATGGAATAATTTCATTGGTACATTTGATGCCCTCATACACGACAACCGATTGTTAAGTGCACGAACCAAATTTCAGTACCTGAAACTATCACTAACATTAGTTGCTGCTGATGCCGTAGCAGCCATTGAATTGTCAGACGACAATTACGAAGTCGCTCGAAAAATCCTTCAAGATCGCTTCGATAAACCAAAATTCATCTGTGAGCAGCACATTCACGAACTGTTTATCTTTAAACCAATCGATCGACCAGACACAAAGAGATTATTGAATTTACTAGATCATTTCCAATCACATCTGCGGTCACTTGAATCTCTATCCAGACCTGTGAAACATTGGGATGAATTAATAGTCTACATGATGGTCTCAAAGATGGATTTGGAAACAAAATCAAAATGGCTAGATGCAGCACCACCTACTCGTCTTCCGACATTAGATGATTTGACCCAATTCCTCAGCTCTTATGCTCATCGCCTAGAAGGTCACCCAAGATCCGCTAAACTACATGATTCCTCAAGGCCAATACCGAAAACAGTTCCTCGATCGTATCGTCAACCGACAACCTCGCTCACCGCAACAAAATCTTCATATTTTTGTGCGCACTGCAAGACAAATGGACATACGGTCGTTCGGTGCCACAAATTCTTGCAGTTGCCAATGGATCAACGGCACAAACTCGTCACAGATGCCAAACTATGCTACAATTGCCTTCGGTCAGATCATGCCGTTGCTACATGTCCAGTCACCTATCGCTGCCGACATTGCAATTCTGGTCACCATTCACTGCTCCATAAAGCCGCCGTGGACCATGCTATGACACACTCAACAAATTGGCAACCGCCCAAATTCCCATTGGCCGATAATTCATTATTGTCTTCCGAGGCCCACCAAGTCATCACTTCTTCATCCGAAACGTCATTATCATCAATTGATGTTACCAAGCCAAGGAAAACTTCAACGTCGTTTGTATACTTGGCCACTGCAATAATCAAGGTCCGTGATCATTCCGGTCATTTTATTAAAGGGCGAGCATTGCTGGACTCAGGTTCCCAACTGAACTTTATGACTAAGTCATTTGCATCACAATTGAGACTACCACGACGATACACTGGTACCAAGATTCAAGGCATTGGTTCGCATGGTGTTTCAACATTATCCAACACAACAATAACATTAAAATCCAACATCAGTAACTATGAATCAACTTTGGACGTGCAAGTAATGCAGAAAATTACGAGCTATCAGACCATAAACTCGCTTGGCGATATTAAGTCTTGGAAAATTCCAGCAAATATCCAACTCGCTGACCCCGGCTTCTTTATGGTACATAGTATTGATTTACTGTTGGGTGCAGAAATTTATCACCAACTACTCACTGTTGGTCAAATTAAGTTAGCTGATCATTTGCCTGTTCTACAAAACACACTACTCGGTTGGATTGTTGCGGGAAAAATGTCATATCCGTCGAACTCCATCCCATTGTGTCACCTAGCCATTGAAGATCCGGTAACGTTGAACAGCCAAATCGAAAAATTCTGGACCATCGAGAGCATTGCAAATACTTTAAGGCCGCTGACGTTGGAAGAAGCCGAGTGTGAAAAACACTTCCAAAAGTGGACCACGCGAGACGAGAATGGACGATTCATAGTCAAACTACCGTTTCGGATTGACCCATC
The DNA here is from genome assembly GCA_947095585.1 of Nephrocerus scutellatus. Lineage (NCBI taxonomy): Eukaryota > Metazoa > Arthropoda > Insecta > Diptera > Pipunculidae > Nephrocerus > Nephrocerus scutellatus. Next base: position 115,048,286 of record OX352763.1, read on the forward strand.
AACCCTAGGAGACTCCAAAACTCTAGCCATGCGCCGTTTCCACAACTTGGAGAAACGACTTCAAAATTCACCGGATCTGTATGCATCGTATGCCAACTTCATTAAGGACTATGAAGATTTAGGACATATGGAACGTGCTGAATTAAAATCGATTGAGACACCGAACTTCTTCTTTCCGCACCATTGCGTAATAAAGCCAGGAGGCTCTGGCCCAAAACTACGAGTAGTTTTCGACGGCTCTGCCAAAACATCTAGTGGACACTCACTTAACTCCATCATGATGGTAGGTCCTGTGGTACAGACTGACCTATTTTCAATTTTAATTCGATTTCGAGCTCACGCCTATGCATTTAGCGCAGACATTACAAAAATGTATCGGCAAATTCAAGTTCATGAGAAGGACCAAAGGTACCAACTCATATTATGGCGAAATTCTCCAACAGATCAGCTGTCAACGTTCCGATTGAAGACCGTGACATATGGCACATCTTCTGCACCATTCCTTGCGACAAGATGCCTCAATCAATTGGCGCATGATCAAAGGGATACTTATCCGGTTGCTGCCGAAGCCATAGAGAAGGATGTTTATGTTGATGACATACTAACGGGTTCACATTCTATACTTGACGCAAAAGAACTAAAATCTCAAATCGAACAAACATTGCGGTCCGCTGGTATGGAACTAAAAAAGTGGTGTTCCAATTTACCCGAAATTATTGAAGACATTCCTGTGGACTCTATTGAAACATCGTTCAAAATTGACGACTACGAATGGGTGAAAACACTCGGAATTTTGTGGCATACAGCCACTGATACATTCAACGTATTCGTTAACATCAACAAAGGACAAACAATTTCAAAACGAACCATATTTTCTCAGGTTGCGAGAATCTACGATCCTCTCGGACTCCTAGCTCCGGTAGTTACAGTAGGAAAACTGCTAATTCAATCATTATGGCAGTTAAAACTGAGTTGGGATCAGTCTATTCCACAAGGCTTACACACTCATTGGAAAAGGTTTCAAGAGAGTCTCAGTCTGCTCCACAACTTTAAAGTTGACCGGCATTTATTCAATTGTACCCAACCGGTAAGCATCCAACTACATGGGTTTGCCGATGCGAGTGAACGTGCATATGGTGCTGTTTTATACGTTCGGTGTGTGTCAAACAACAACCGTGTTTCGGTGAAATTATGGTGTGCAAAGTCTCGCGTGGCACCGCTACAGAAGACTACACTTCCTCGACTGGAATTGTGCGCAGCGACATTACTCGCTCAGCTGGCACACAGGGTAGTACAGAACCTAAACTTCAAGGTAGACCAAATAATTTATTGGTCAGATTCAACCATTACTCTACACTGGATACATTCCTGCCCATCGAGATGGAAAACATTCGTATCGCACCGCGTTTCAACTATACAAGAAGTATCACAACGCGAAAATTGGTTACATGTGCCAACAGAATGTAACCCAGCTGATCTAATTTCACGTGGCATGACACCTGAGCAATTTATGCAATCCGATCTCTGGCTGCATGGACCATCATTTTTGGTACAGGAGTCTTCTTTCTGGCCAACACTTCGCAACAGATTTCCAGTACCTGAGGATATGCCAGAATCAAAGAAAATCAGTCCAGTCACCATTGTTGCAACAACTACTCATACCGACATCTTAAAGGAAATCAAATTTCATCGTGACTTTAAGAAGCTTAGACGAGTAGTTGCCTACATGCTACGATTTAAAGGGCATCAACACGGCAAATTCATGGGCGCTCTAAGTCTTGACGAATTGAACAAAGCTCTCAACACTATCATTCGATTGGTACAATTGGAATGCCTTCCCGGCGAGTATACCGAATTAAGGAAACATAATTCTATTGCCAAGCAATCAAAACTTCGATCATTGTCGTTGTTTTTGGATGATAACCAATTAATCAGAGTTGGTGGCCGCCTTTAACACACCACTCTTCCATATACCTCAAAACATCCCATCCTCTTGCCCAGTTCACATGAATTTACACTAACTCTATTAATTTACTATCACAGGAAACTATTACATGCCGGACCAAGAACTTTGTTGGCCGCTGTGCGACAGTTTTATTGGCCTCTGCACGGCACAACACTATGCAAGAAAATTTATAGAGAGTGCATAACATGTTTTCGAGCGCGACCGATTCCAATGGCGCAACTGATGGGACATCTACCATCGGAACGAGTCAACGTATCACCACCATTCTATTCTGTAGGAATAGACTTCGCAGGACCGTTTTACATTCATTACCACATCCGTGGTAAATCACCAACAAAGACGTATCTATGTCTATTCATTTGTTTCGTCACGAAGGCTGTCCACCTTGAACTTGCTTCAGATCTCAGCACTCAATCCTTCTTGGGTTGTTTCAAGCGTTTCATTGCCACCCGCGGACTTTGCAGGCGGGTGTTTTCTGACAACGGTACCAATTTCATTGGTGCCAACTCCGAGCTACGTGAATTATATACACTACTAGCGTCTAACCAGCTGAAAGATGATTTACGATCGATATGTGAAGAAGATCAAATTGAATGGAATTTTATGCCACCTGCTACACCACATTTCGGGGGTCTTCATGAAGCTGGAGTGAAACTGGCTAAGTTTCATATCCGTCGTACGATGGGCCAGTCAAGGTTTACCTACGAGCAACTACATACCCTGATTAAACAAGTGGAAGCAGTACTAAATTCAAGACCGCTTGGACCCATTACTAACAGCCCAGATGATTTCGATTGCCTTACACCAGGGCACCTATTAATCGGACGACCACTCAACGCTGTTCTGATGCCAAATTTAACTGATCGTTGCCCACTCGACACCTGGAAACAAGTTGAGTTCAAACACCGCGTGTTTTGGAATCGTTGGTCAAACGAGTACCTGCGGTCCTTACAGCAGCGATACAAATGGACCAAGTCGACACGCAATCTGGTGGTTGGAGAACTAGTGATTCTCAAGGAAGATAATCAACCACCACTGAAATGGAAACTCGGACGTGTGGTGGAAACTTACGTAGGAGACGATGGACTTGTTCGTGTCGCCAGTGTAAAAACCATCAAACGAGGAATCTCAAAAATTTGCAGGCTACCACAAAACACAGTTGAAATATCTGAGACATTTCAAGGCGGGCAGAATGTTTGAGCATATACCATATATACATATATATACAACCAAACACATTATTCTAATTTTAAACATTGTCATTGTCAAGTCCATTCAACTTTCACTTTATTTATATAATGCAATTCAATTCAAATATTGGAGATATGGCATGGCTAAAGTAAACAAGAAACGTGGCATGGCCAATATAATGTTAATTCGATTATAATAACGAGTGTTCTTTGTCTAAGCATTCGCATTATAATCGAATACTCACTCGTTTTCCTTGTGTCAACCCAAGCGGGTCGTATAGTTTTTTTAGCTTGATTTTGCTTGATTTTGGTATTGTGTGCATTGCTCCATTTTGTATTCTTTCAAATCTGAATTATTTGCATTTGCAGTTTTTTGTTTGTAATAAATATTTAACTATAAAAAGGTGGCTATTTAGTCTTTTCATAAAGTGAACATCAAATCGAATAATAAATTGCACATATCAAGAACCCATTCAATTCTAAAGAGTGTTTTTTTGGGAGGTTTGTTTTTCCGATAGATGTCGTTTTATTTTATGACAGTTGTTTTGACAGCTCAAAGTGGCATTTCTACTCAGTATTGTTTGGCAAATCATTATGAAAAAAAAAAAAAAAAAAAAAAAAAAAAAAAAATGACATTTGTGAAAAATAGTCGTGGTAGCCATATGCCAGAAATTGTGTTTAAATGTTAAATGCCAAAAAATTATCTACCAAATAAAAAAAAATTTTGGTCATTTCATAATTTTATATGTGTTTTATTCAAAAAAAAAATCGGCAACCTCTTAAAAAAACACCCGTTAGATATAACACCCGTTAGATATAACGTGTTTTTTATTTGGTAGATAATTTTTTGGCATTTAACATTTAAACACAATTTCTGGCATATGGCTACCACGACTATTTTTCACAAATGTCATTTTTTTTTTTTTTTTTTTTTTTTTTTTTTCATAATGATTTGCCAAACAATACTGAGTAGAAATGCCACTTTGAGCTGTCAAAACAACTGTCATAAAATAAAACGACATCTATCGGAAAAACAAACCTCCTAAAAAAACACCCGTTACTAGCACAAAAACGCTTGTGCTCCAACATCTCTACTCTCTATACCGGCTGTCCAGCAATGTTAACTTGTTACTGAGAGTTACCGAGTTAGTGCCGAGGTTGATGATTTTGGTTTTACCAGTATTAATCTTCAAACCCACAACATTTGCCTCCCTCTCCACATTTGTTGTCATTTGGTGCAGCTCCATAATTCTGTGAGAGAGTAAACTAACGTCGTCAGCGTAGTCCAGATGTTTGAGTTGAGATGTAAGAGTCCAACGAATTCCTCCGTTTCCAGTAGATAAAGCTGAGCGAAGTACATCGCTAATCACAAACAAAAAAAGTATCGGCCATAGAATGCAACCTTGTTGTACCCCACTTAGGATATCGAATACCTCTGACAGCTTTCCTCTGTGCAGCACATGACATTTAGAGTCATCATAGGTTGCTTTAATAATAGCTATTAGTTTATCGGGTATAACTCTCCTGCGCAAGGCGAGCCAGATAAACTGTCTGTTGACACTGTCACACGCCTTCTCAAGATCGATGAACAGCAGGTGCAGTGGTGACCGGAATTCAACGCACTGTTCAATAATGATCTGCAGGGTGTTGATGTGGTCTACACAGGAGGATCCAGTGCGGAAACTTGCTTGTTCGGCACATCGGTAGATTGCTGTGCCATCTGCAAAGAGTCCATTGCGACAGTTTTGCAGCAAGGGCATATCAGATATAAAAATATTGTAAAGAATTGGGATCAGTACTGCCCCTTTAGGAACACCAAAGATAATGGCGCGATCAGAAAATCTGACCTTTTGAAGTCACAACAAATGACCGATCCATGGAAAAGAGTACAAATTCGAATGAGACTGAATGAGAAAAATTGTAATCGATCATCTTCGAAATTCTGAGTGCCAGACGGAGGCAAAAGCTTTCTCGCCTTTTTGGCAGATTATTTAAGACTTAGGCATCTGTAGTTAAATTCAATAAAGCGACCCGGTGATGATCGCACCATCTAGAGCCTAGGGGCGAGCAATAAAACAAAATAAATCAAAACCGTAACCGTATACGCGCACTCAGAGAGGACAACCGCACTATCCAAAGGTCCACGCTATACTAACTAAATTTAAATGTAGTGCCGACTACATTGTATGTCCGCACATACCAGTAAATTAAATTAAATTTTAATTTAAAAAAAAATGGCATATGTAATAGTCTCCATTTATTTAAGTACCTGGCGCAACGAAAATGGGTACTTTGTCTCAAAATTTGATATTCCTTCCTTGCTACATGAAAATACCTATTTACTATATATTTTTTGCGGTTCATTGAACAGTCTTCTTTAGCAAGCATCGCTATATTGACTCGCAATCTGACTATGGCATTTTCTCTCATTCAGATGCTGTTCTTTGTAAAACTTGCAGAAGGAAATCTCTCATTTCAATTTATTTTCTTATAATATCGGGTGTTTCAACAGGTGCGCTTCAACTTTTCTCCGATAGTGACGGCGAACGACGCCATATTTTTTATTGTTCTTTTGTCATTTGGAAACTTCATTAGTATGCATTTCATCATAAAACGCTACACATGTGAACAGCGATTGCAAATCGTGCAAATTTTTTATCAAAATAAACGTTCTGTTGCCGCTACTTTAAGAGCATTACGGCCATTTTACGGTCCATTTAACAAGCCAGCCCGTTCGACAATCGACCGTATAGTAAAGATCTTGGCCTACATCCGTATAAGATCAAGCTGACACAATAACTAAAGCCGTTTGACCATTTGAAGCGACGCCGATTAGTGAATTGGGCTCAAGAGCAAATCGAAAATGATGTAGATTTTCACCAAAAAATCATCTTCAGCGATGAGGCTCATTTCGTAAAACGTGCACGCGGTGGTCATGCAAAAGAAATCGAGTTTCATACTTAAATGTATCATATGTATATGTTCAAATTCGTTAATAAAAAAAAAAGTTAGTTTAAAAGTCAAACAGTTTGTGTTTTATTCAAAAAAAAAGTTGAAGTGCTCTTATTGAAAAACCCTATATATGACATTTAAAGTGGTATTTGTTTTAAAAAGAAAACGTCGTAACGTTTTTGTGCACGCTGAACATTATTAATATCCTATAAATTATAAATCATGTTTCTGTAAGATTTATTTGCATTTCAGATTGAATCATTAATAATAAATAAACTCATACATGTGCACAGACAGCTATTAATATATATTCTGAAGTGTAAACATCCATTAAAGACGTTGCGTGGTAACTTTTCTTTCAAAGAAGCTATAAAATTGTTATGTGTAACCCAAAGCTTTAAAATGTGTGATTTATGTTGACTTACATTTAGTTTCGTCTATGGGCGTGTGAAAACAATGTAAACAATTAGCCCAGTATCACAGCTTGTTTGACAGTTAACCTTTCAGTGAGGTCTATCTATCTATGCTTAAAAAACCCCATTATAAAAAGGCTTCCAATTAGCATTTGATTTAGTTAGCCAGCGATAGTACGAACTCATTTATATTAAAGTCTATAATAGGACGGAGGATAATATAAAAAGTATTGCAGAAGAAAACCTAAACAAAACTTCAGAAACAATGCAAATGCATATTTACCGCCATTGCCGTATTTACGGTGAAAAATATTGCATATATATGCATCTTGCATCTTGCATGCATAGCATACTCACCGGCGTGTAACACAAATTTTCCTTTTTGGGTGTGACGCCAGCTCGTGCACGAGAGAACTCAGTCATTACTGCCCAGGAGCCATGGAAAACGTGTGCGCGTGTGTGCGAATTTCGGTGCACAGGAAAAGCCATTCATATACACACATGCTTGCTTGCTTGTAACTGAAAAACACCACCCCCGTGTATATGTGTCTGCAGGAGGATATGAAAGCAATAGTTTTTCCTGGCATATTGCGCAACCATCAACAACGCCCCAGGGAAACTAAATTCATAACGATGATCACTTTTTGTCGTCTTTTGCTTTCTTTTTCTTCTTCTGCTTTTTGTGTTATTATTCTTTCTAATGAAGACATAAATGAGAGGAACAACAGGAGCTCGTTGCTCTGCATCTGGGTCTTATGCTGCTGCCCGCATACAAAAGTTCAATATCCTGCAGTTAGCAGGTGACAGGATTGTTTGCTTTTCTACTTTTTTTTTCGAATGGTGTTATATGTGTGTGCTTACGAGTACATAGCTACCACGATACATACGCGGTATATAAGTTATCGAAAATACATACCTTGGGAAAATTTCAACATCTTACAGCTGAGAAAGGAGTGGTAAGTAAGTAGAGTTTGTTACGCTGAAGTGTGACAGAGCATGGAAATTGTATTTGGAAAGGACGATGAAATAGTTGTAGCCCTAAGTAGCTTTGCTTGATGAGAATTATAGGGGTTTTTTTCTGACTTTTCAAACTTTGTGGTGGTTTTAAGTTTCAGAAACATTTTGTTGTTGTTTTTGTTTTTGGTTAATGTTCGTATTGATGAGGCATATGGATAGCTTAAGAGCTGGTTACACTTTTTTTTATACTTAGTGCAATGCATCAACAATTACAGTACAACTACACTCAATTGTGGTTTCTATCGCCCAAAACCTAAAAATGTAAAGTCGCCAAAAAAAAACCGCTAAAAATTTTGGCGATTATTCATTGTGTGATTTCTTTATTTTGTGCAATTGTCTATTGCTAGCCCGATGGGCGAAGGTACAAATCACGGCAAAGGATTTTGTTTGTTTGTCTGTTTGTTTGTCCACTCGAAAATCTCGAATTCTAGCAGTCAGAATTTGATGGGACTTATTTTAAAACAATTGTTTAGGGCTTGACTTGCGATGGTGTAATTTTGAGATTTTTTTATTCACAGGGACAGTTTTAGGAGGAATAATATAAAAAAAATTACTTGTTTCGGTATTAAGTCGTAATAAGGTCTTTGGACTGAACTACAACTATTCATATGGCGAAATGAGAAGCTCCGCTTTAGTATCTTAATCAATAATCGTAGGTTCATTAAAAACCAATGTAGAGCGGATTCCCATGCTTAAGTTATGGGTGAATTTTCATTCTTCAAAGTTTGGACATTTAATGTGGTACTGGAGGTTTGTGCTCTGTTCATATCAAAACAAAGAATGGAAAAGGTGAATTTGTTTGGTTAATTGAGAGATACTATAGATCATTGACATACATACCTCAGAAAAGAGTCAAATTGTCAGCGGTGATAAGAAGACTATTTAACTGATAATAGTAAAAAGGTAATTCTTTGAGGTCAACAGTACGTTTCTTTGCATCGAAACGCTATGCACACCACAGGGGGGTTGATGTTAAACTGATTGTACCTGAGATTATGATTAGGTGACAGTCTATTTATTTGTGTGAGCACTATTGAGCCAGACCAGACCGGGAAACAGTATTCAGCAGCGGAGAAGACCAAGCCCGGTGCGGAGTCTCTTTGCAGGTGCTCCCCATCTTGTTCACGCTTACTTCTGGATGATGTTTTTAGTTTTGCTGCCGAATTTGTAAGGTGCTCCTTAAATGACAACGTCCAGTCCAAAGTGACTCCCAGGTAATTTGGTGTAGGGCTGTCAGTTAGATACACGCTGTTGAATCTAACTTTAAGTTTTATTTTCGCGAGTTTGTTGCTAAGGTGGAAACAAGTAACCTCCATTTTGGTCACACTAGGACATTACCTCCATTTTTGAAGTGTACGTTCAGTTCAGAAGATAGGTATAGCGAAGTCGTCAGCTTATGCAAACTTCTTTGATGTCGTTTCTGGAAGATCATAGGTGTATAGGCTGAATAGTAGTGGTGCTAACACTAATCCCTGGGCTAGGCCGTTGTTGAGTGTTGAGCATCATCGATAAAGACTTGAAACGATCTATCACTGAGCAAATTATTAAGAATTGTTGCTATTTTGATGCAGAGTACGATCTCAAGAAGTTTGTAGATGATACTGTTCCTCCAGACTGTGTCGGACGCAGCTGTGAGATCCACACACGACACAGATGTTTTGAGCTTGGCTCGGTATCCTGTTTGTTGTGGTTAGAGCCAGCACTTGGTCGCAGCAGCTGCGCCAAGATCTAAAGGCTGCCTGTTCCACGGGTACTACTACGTTAATGGTAGCTTCGATTCTGTTGTAAATAACTCTGTCGGGTTATAAGCGGCCGGTCATGACTCTTGTTTTAGAGCCACAAAAGAAGAAGACAACTTTAGATTATCAACTCTTTGCAATTGATATTGAGACACAGATTTAATACTATCATCATCATAATTGGCTCTACAACCGGGGTCCGGTCATGGTCTCCCGCAAAAAAACTCTCCACCGGTCCCGATTTAGAGCCGATGTCATCCAGTTTGAATTAATACTAGAATGGCTGTTTGTTTTGCTACTATTTGGATGTTTATATTTTTTTTTTTGATAAAAAATGTATTCCATTTTCAAGTAAATTGGTCCAATCGCACAATTTTTTCTTACCATAAGCCACACACAGCGCGCACAGAACAGTCATTATAGTATGACATGATCTGATGCAGCTATATGGTAAAAAAAATTGTATGGGAGCCCACGAACAAAAACTTAAAAAAAAAATGAAAACTGTTGTAATGGAAAATACACGTGTATGCAAAGTTTGAATATAATCAGGCTTTAGGTAGTGGGCTAAAAATTGATTACAACATTCCACCAGCCATATACGGGCGCGCGAAGTTATAAAAGGCTGTAGTATTTTCTTAAGCAATTTCATAATTCCACCACAATACCAGTTAACTCATTATCGTAAAGTACAAAACCACCCAACCAAGAATTTCTTTTGTGATGTCGGTTACAAAAAAAAAGGAGAATAACTCGTAACTCCTCATTACGGGTGCAGTTCCTCATTTATTTTTACTCTCTTCCCGGTTGCCAGTTATTTCTTCTGATAAACAATCCACCTTTTCCACAAATTACCATTTTACACATTGCCTGATTTTCTGAGTACACAACACACCACTACATACAGGTACGCGGGCTATTGTGAGAAAATGCAAAGCGGTAGCGGTAACTCACATCGTGCAGCATACATCGACTTGCCGGTCTTTGAGAACATAAACAGTTGCTAAATTCTATGTGCACATGTATTTTACCCATTTCACACCCACTTGCAACCACACACACACACACACACACACACACACATTTACACAGAAGTAGTTCCGTTCCAAAATAAGTGCGATGATAATGTAGGCCACAAACAAAAGCTGCCAGAGCACGCACCAAGTCACGTCCCACAGGAAAGACATTTTCCATTTTGTATGCAATGTGTCTGTTCGTGTGCGTGTGTGTGTGTGTGTATTAAATGTAACATTAAAGAAAATCCTGGAAAATCTTACTTTATTTTCTTTTCGCCAGCGGTAGCACTTTCGAGTCAACACCACGATGGCTTTCGGAAAAATCAGAGCACTCCACCCCACGCCTACCCAAAAAAGGAAAAACTTTCTTCCTCTCGTAGTGAGTTAAAACAGAAATTCGAGACTACCGACCGACCATATGATCAGTTAATGGAATCACTACAATTTGTGTATTTTGGCTCCCTTTCTCTCTCTCTCTCCATCACCCTGTATTTTTCTCTTTTACCAGGCGCTTGTAGTGGTGTGTAACGATGATGGAGAAAACTGTTCACTCGGCATTATGGCCGGTCGAAACGAACCGGCAATCGGCCGTAAATCGATTCCAGACATGCGTAGTGCAGGAATGAACGCATTTTCCCGGATGAATTTTCTACTTCGGCTTCGGCTTTTCATCTCAGAGTGTTGTGTTGTCGTGGGATTTCCATTTCAAATGTATGTTGAGATGATGGTCGTCTGCTTTGCATATGAAAATGGAGCAAGTGCTAATAGAATACATTTATGTAAAAAAGAGTTTTCTTGGTTCAATTTGCGGTTTCAATTTCCCGTTCTATGTATTTGACCAACATACATTTTTCATCTAAAACACTACAAAATCGAGCTGTGTTTCAATCTCGTTGTCATATTCCCTACAATCCTCTAATCAGCCATTTCTGTTAATAAAATCAATAACATTAATTATTACTCTCTACTCCAGTAGACTGGACTAAAATCAAACTCAACTTCAGCTCAACTCTTTCCATCCTCCTTTTAAATAAGGAGCGCTACATTTTGTTTTTAAAATAAAACAGTATGCGTTTGAGATATCGAGCTTAGAAACCATCGATGACATTGGAACCCAACATACTGTACGAGTTAATGAGCTATGTCTGGCAATATGCCGGTAATTTCGAGCTTGATGTTGGTCCTAAGATTATCTTAAGTCTTTGGTGTTCGATGTTGGTCGTCTGAAGTCGTCTAAAATGTCCGACTTATTGGCATAGACCATGGACTTGACAAAGCGCCACAGATAAAGGTTCAGATGCGTGAAATGACAGAAACGAGGCAGCCAATTGACTGGTCCATTTCTGAAGTAAAGAAATTGACCACCAGGAACCCTCACAAAACAGTAAATTTCGTTGGTGTAATGGTATTTCGTGAAGGTATTTGGATTGCTGACTTGACGAAATGCGACCTTTGCCGATGAGCAAGAAATTATCTCTTTGCTGACAATGATTTGATCACGTAAAGTTTCCAAAGACGAGCCTGAGCTTCGGTAAAAAAACCGAATTATTTGTATTTTGCAGCTAACTTCACGTATAGCCGAGAAACCCTATTAGAAAAATGGGGCGTTCCCATTAAAAACCCCTTTTTCGACATAGAATGATGAGCAGCGGTACAGATTGCAACAGAGGTTGCTCGGGTCATGCTGTATTTTTAGTTACTTTTTTGAACGGGGTTTTAATATTTTTTGCTGTCTTATCCTCATCATATTTGGCTCTACAACCGATGTCCGGTCCTGTCCTCCCGCAAAAAATATCTCCACCGGTCCCGATTTTGAGCTGACTTCATCCATCCATCCATCCATCCATCCGGACTCCCTGTCATGTTCCATAAATCTGACCGCAAATGACTTTCCGAGCCGGATCCTATTCGCTCAAGCGAGCTAGGTGACCTGCCCATCGGAGTCTACCGAGCTTAATGCTCTTCACGATGTCGACATCTCGGTAACGCTCATAGATCTCATCATTGTAGAGTCTCCGAAATTGTCCTCCCCACCTTCGGGCCAACAATTCTCCGTAAGACTTATCTCTCGAACGTGGCTAATAGGTCACAATGCTTTTTGTTAAGCACCCAAGTCTCGGATCCCTGTGACCATTGTCTTATATACCAGCAGCTTAGATGTTATGGTTAATTTGCTGGAGGCTGGATTGTTAAGAAAACGTGCGCATATTTCGGGTTCCATGCTGTTATCGGCTGCTACAGTTGACTCGAGATAGTTTAAGGAGTGCATAACTTCAAATTCGCGCTCCACTATTTTAATTGAGGGATCAATGTTGGATCTTCTACTTGCAGACGTGGCCACCATGTACTTTGTTTTGCTCTCATTTATGTGGAGCCCCAGATTTAATGCCGCCCGCTCGATCTGGATGAAAGCTTCCTGTGCAGCCCTTTGGTTTCTACAAACGATGTCGATGTCGTCTGCGTTAGCCAATATCTGAATGGACCTATAGAGGATTGTTCCTCTTGCCGTTACGTCAGAGTCTCGGATCACTTTCTCCAACGCCAAGTTTAAGAGGACGCAAGTTAGTTCACCCCCTTGTCAGTGCCCGGTATAGATGTTGAATGTGCTTCCATCTTACCTTTGCCTATAACATTGGTCATGATCAACTTAATATTTCTGTCGGTTTATTTGGGATGCCGAATTCTCTCATAGCTTAATAAAGTTCTACTCTGCCTATGCTATCTGATCAGTTGTTGATTGGAGGAAAATTACTGGCGGCCACTACGTGGAGGTTTGATCGCATTTCCACCAGTCAGAGATAGTTACGCCCACTTGCAATTCTTCTTCAAAACTTTATAACTTTATTCTCGTCAAAACGGAATCATTGAAATTACGTAAACAGTATAAAACGCGAAGCATATGCGTGTATATTAAAGATTTCTTTTTTTTCGCGCCAGTTGTCAAAAAATTCCCAGCGAGTTAATACAATAAACAAAGATATCGGACGAGAAAACCCCAAGAAGCCAGAAGAGAATTACGCTGTATGTAGAAAAGCCTTCTGGTAGGCTCCGGCTAACCGCCGTTCAGTGTAACAGTTTTTGCTTTAGTTTATTACTAAGCACAATCGTTCTGACAACTTGGTGCTAAGTAATGTACACCGTGTTCCTTTTAAACAAATTCCTAATATTATTTTTAGGCAGTCATTTGTTAGACTCGTTAGCCATCGTTCTTACTACTTGGTGTTTTATTAACTGTCCCGAGCAACTCATATTCTATTCGAAAAAATTCATTCACTCAGCCACAATCATAGCTACGAGGTATCATTGTACTGATTACTTGGTACTTCTTGTCTACATCAAAACGTCCCTTCAACCGAGACCTGCTCGAGTCCTCGGCTTCCATATATTGGCACATAGTTTTCCCCGTAAATTTAGTAGTTGCCCAAGCACCATCGTTTTGACTACTTGGTACTTACTTGCTAACTACTCCGAATTCCCCCTGGTTTCCCTGGGGGAGAAAATTGACCGCTTCCAAAACCCAATGCTGTCTCCTGTCGTCTATGCGAATTCTAAATCCCATTCCATTACTCAAGAATGGCACTTGCATCGAGAAAACTGAAAATTTTCGGTATGTCCTTTAACGACTCGTTCTTCTTTGGAATGACCACATATTTACCGTCGCCAAAAATGCTGCGAAATATTTAGGTTTTCTAACCCGGTTCAAGAAATATTTCACTCCTTCTGATCTGGCCACTATCTACAAGGCTTTTATTCGCCATATACTTGAGCACAATTGTCATATCCGGTCTGGTGCGCCTAAAATACCGCAAGAACGTTTCCTGTTTGTCACTGTTTTATCGCTTCTTCCACCAGCGGTGCTTAAGCGGTCCTATTCTTGAATTTAACCGCAATACTCGTGGCGCTCTAAATGCTCATCAGTTTACCCTCAAGCCCATTTTCGGACAGTACAGCTAAATTCAGCTCTACTAATAACGAAATTGGAGCGAAACAGTATTGCCCCAAAAAGAGTTTCTTATGGTCAAGTGTGGTCTGAATTTTGATAGTTAGTTAATGTTTTTTATTTAAGGACCTGATACATTCATTAACCTCTTGAGAATTATATTATGTTTCGAAGTAAAAAAATACTGAGACGTAGAGTAGTACCGGGATTGTTTTATTAAAAAAAATATTTACCCGCTGGTGAGTGCATTTTCGGATTTTGATTGGTATATGACGGTCCCCGCCCATCGTAGTGCATGCGAGTCGGCTTGTAGCTATTGTTTGTAATGAGTTAACTTATTTTAAGAGATAACTTCGTTACAAGATCCTTTATTAGGTTGATAAATTAATCTGGAATCTAACAGCTGGATAGAATCTACCAAACCATATAACTCTTAAGCGCTTTAGGAGCTCTTGATTCTTTTCCCACAATCAATGAAGAGTTAATCTGCTAAAAGAAATAATTAAAGATGCAGAGAAGTTTTCCGAATTTCGAACAAATCATCAGCTCCGTTTGCGCAGCGGTAAAAGGATGTCTGATCGAAATTTAAAATTACTGCTGATCATTAGTGAAACTACAATGAAAAAGGTGTTGACCCCAAACTTCCCATGCAAAAAATAGGAAACAACCAAATTCGCATATGCACAATTAGTTACGGAAGAAGATTTTTGCATTAACACAAGCATCATTTGTTGAAGTGAAAGTCAGATAAGAAATCCTCGTTACAGGTAATTTATTCAATACAAAGGAAAGATTCAATCCCCTGCAGTAATGACGATCGTTGTCAACATTGCGTTCATTCTCGTCAGATGTAAAAGGAAAGTCGCCGCAATCCAACAAATTGAGTTGGGTCGAAGTGTGCTCATACGTCACACACATCTTTCAATGCGGTGATAAATTATAAAAAAACAAAAAAAAAACAAAAAAAATATTCTGCCTTCTTATGTTTTGCTTTTTCATCAAACATTGCATGTTGGTGAACACAAATAGGCACACATGGTGCAATATTAAATGCATCCCTTAGGGTTTCTCATTAGATTGATGAAAAGGGGAAAATGTCCTCATATCCTTGTTTTGCACTGTCACCTTCAAATTGTGACGTTTACTATTTTTATTATTCGTTTCCTAGTCCCTGGTCGGATAACCGTTTTCATAATGAAGCAGTTGTCGTGAGTAAAAAAAAAGGGTTTCGCGCCCTGTTAACTTTTGGTATACGCTGCTGAACTGTATGCATCGGAAAATGCATTTTTCCAATATCATCTTCAAGTAATGTATTCCAAGTTTGAAATGTAAGGCGAGTAAAGAAAGGAGGGTACTATCAGTTTCCTTAGGGTTACAAACGTTCCATTTTGCTCCCATGTGATAATGAGTGTGTTTACTGTAGCATTTGTTACAAGATCCTTAATAACATGAATGCTGAAAGGATTAAGACATTTAAGTAAAATTCTGTTTTGCATTTGGTTACTTAATTTGTGTGCAATGCACAATGGAAACAAACGAGCAATCACAACAAAGCGGAATTATACGAATATTTTACCACAAAGAAAGGCAATCATCCCTATTGTAAGCCAGAGTATATGCGGGGTGCTAAAAGGATATTTCTGATTAATGATCGCTCTAAGGGCTGCAGTTCAACAGAAAGAAGAAAACTTAACAATCAAACGAAAACTACAGGCGGCAGTTTACCGTTTTTCTCCCCTCTTATGTCTGAATAAGGAGTATAGTGCGTCTACTATCCGATTAGAAAGCCTAGTGCGTCTACTAGACTGGTCCACGGAACTCTATTTATTTTCTATTTTGCTTTCAATTTCTCCCGATATTTTACCAAGGTGTTTCGCTTCTACTAGCACCGTCAGTTGCTAGCATTCCTTCTCTCCGCTTTCGTTGAAGATTCTATTCTGGTCATTCACTGGATACCTTTCTCAGTGTGTGTCTTATTCATCTCCATTTTCTAATTCATAATTTCCCTTTCCATGTCAGTTTCGCGCAGAAGTTTCTTGCTTTGTGAAGCATCTTATCATCCACCTAAGCCTAAGGCATTTGTTTACAGGAACCTGGATTCTTATACTGTCTTTCAATGTTTCGCAATCGTGTAAAATTAAACGCTTCTAAAACCCAATGCTGTCTTCTGTCGTCTAGGCGAATCTTTAATCCACTGTCATTATCCATGAATGCCACTTTCATCGAGCTAACTGAAAAACTCGCAATTGTCGGTATGTGCGTTAACTATAAGCTTCGTTGGAAGGCTACCAAATATTCGTCATAGCCAAAAATGCTGCGAAATGTTTAGGTTTTCTTACAAAGTGCAAAAAAATATTTCACTCTCTCTGACCTGGCTTCTATCTACATGGTGTTTATTCGCCCTAAACTTGAGTACATTTGTCATATCTGGTTAGGTGCGCCTAAGATTACCTTGCATCTGCTAGATAAAATACAAAACCTTGAGATAAAACGTATCGGTGACGAAATCAATAGATTCGCTTAAACACCCCTTGTCATTCGGTGCTCCAGAGAAACAGCCAGTTACATGCCACCGCTCCTTGAATTCAACCGCAATACTCGTGGCTCCTCAGTTTACCCTCAACCCCATCTTTGGATAAACAGTTAAGTTCAGAGAATCGTTCTTTAGCCGTACAACACTTATGTGGAATGCTCTGCCAAGCTCTGTCTTTCCACATCACTATGATCGACAGGCATTCAAAACACAAGCCCATAGACATTTTCTCTTTTCTCCTTCATTTCCTTAACACCCACTCTCTGCCAAGCATATAGCCGGGCATTTTAAGGGTGCGAACCTCTTTTAAAAGAAAACTTCATACAGCAGTGCTGATTTTACACAAGCTATGCTTAATATTTCTTGACAGTGGAACAGAGTTGGGACGAACTCAAAGCTTACCCCGTTTTTGGCATTAAGCATACTATCGGTTATCATAATCATCATAAATAGCAATCTTCTCTTGCGAGAGTAAACCGTAAGCCATTACAAGATATTCTCAAATAAACTGGATCCGCACCACAAAAGGCTACAGAGATAGAGCAACCTTCTGTCGAAAGCTACGCTCTCCGCGGGCTGTAACAATAGCCGTAGTACCAATGAACCCTTGCTGAAAGATGGCATCAGAGACCTTAGTTCTTTCAGTATGAGTGCCTGTGTGACAAAGCGAACCAGTGGAGTACATCTAGCCGGCACTCATAATCACGTTGCTCGCCACCATGATAGTTTTAAGATTATACTTAGCTCATCTTACTTTTAATTTCGATTTCGAGAAGTCTGGGCTACTGGAATACAGAAATAGTAGCCACGCCTAGAATTTTGAGTACCAGCAGTCCAATCATTAACCTATCTTTCTAACAAGTATATTCAGAAAGGGTCCAAAAGCATCATATTGGAATTGATCGGCATGATGGTAAATATGACACACTTGGGCCCCTTGCAGGAGCATTTCTGGACAAGACATTCTCACATTGTTAGCGCTTCTGGTCCGAATCAACGGCCGAATCTCTGGATATTCTAATTAACGCCCACTTCTCCGCATGTCAAGCCTTGCGCTCAGCTTAACGGTTGAAAGCCAGAAAGTGCCACCATGTGAAGTGGGTAGTATGTATTATAACCCACGAAAGGTTTCCTGGGCAATTTGCGTACAAATCTCCTGGCCTTGACGGCATTAAACCCACTATTCTTTAGAAGACCATAGGTATGTCGACCTGTTGGCTATTGAATATAAAAGCTGCTTACGAGATAGCTATGTCCAATGCAGCTGGAGAAGAGAAAGAGTAGTATTCATACCCAAAGCAGGCAGTAGAGGTCATGAATACGCCAAAGATTTTAGACCACTCAGCCTATCATCGTTCCTGCTGAAAACTCTGGAACCAATTTTAGACTATCACATAAGACAAAGTTTTGAAGATACTGCTGTATCAAAATACCAGCGTGCTTACTTAAACGAAGGTCTACAGAAACCGACCTTACGAGATAGTACGGACGATTCAACACTTCCCTTTCTTTAAACAATACGCCCTTGCCACCTTTTTTGATATAGAAGGTGCCTTTAACAGTGTCCACATCAATGCCATCCAGGGGGTTCTTACTCAGTTAGTTAGGTAGGTCAACCCCTATTACAATAAATCTTCAGGGTAGTAGTAGTATAAGCAAATCAGTCGACAGAGGCACTCCCCAAGAAGGGGTAATATCGCCCTTACTGTGGCTATTGGTAAAAAACAAATTGACACTTGAGTTGGACAGGACGAAAGCTGTCGCGTATGCAGACGACATAGTGATACTTGTGTTAGGACAGTACCCTTCCGTGATTAGTGAAGTCATAGATAGGGCTCTGAGCAAGGTCCTGGGCGACCGGCTGTGGGCTGGGTGTTAACTCTGGAACAAACTGAAATTGTGCTTTTTACTGCTTAGAATTCTGCCCAAAATCAATGGTCAGAGACTGACGCTTACATCAAAAGAGGGATATCTCGGCATAATACAAGCCCGGAAACATAGCTGGAAGTCGAATATAGAATTTAGGGCTAAGAAAGCATATATTGTTTTATATGCTAGAAAGAAAACTATTGGTTAGAAATGGGTACTGCATCCGGGAGGATGGCTCTGTCGCTGTACACAGCGGTGGTACGCTAATTCTTACCTATGGAGCGCTGGTCTGGGGGCCAGCAAGCAAGCTTAGCAGAATACAAATTTCAGCACCTGTTGGCATAACTGGAACACTACGGTCCTATCCCACCGATGCTCTAAAGACAATTATACACTTATTACCTCCCGACCTATTTACTAAATACGGCGCAACGTGCAGCGCAGCCCGTCTGAGAGAATCTGGGTGGTTTGTCACTGCAACATACTCCAGTTCTTACCAAAGGCAATGATATCATCGTCAACCGACAACTCCACTACAAAACTATACTTAAGTCCTAGCTTTGCCGTGGATTTTCCAACTGAAGAAAGTTAAAAGGACGGGAGAGGCTTGGGACTTTTTAATGTAACTTGATTTATAAATATTGCCAAGATGGGATTCAATTCCAAACATCCTCCTTAGTTCTAGCAGGTACTGTTCTTGATTGTATCCAGAAGTGCTGGCGTTTTCTCTGAAACGCTTAATCTTACAACGTCCTACCTGTCTCTACTAGCATTTTCCAGGCGGAGGTGGTAGCGATAAGGGAGATATGTAGGACACGATCTCTTAGTATTGGAATAACTGACAGGGTTTGTATATGCGTACATAACCAATCTGTCATAAAAGCTGTTATTGTGACAAACAACTTTTCCAAACTTATCAAATCTCACCTTCCTTACCACCAAAGCACAGTTAAGGTGGATTGACTTGATCAATTGCACCAAGTCGGGAGTGATGAGTCGTTCCTGTAATAAAAAAAATCCACCGATCTAATCACTAGATCACGGAAAGATATTTCCAGAGTGGTTGCTACAATAACGAGCCATCGGCCGGTGGGTAGCCACGCAGCCAAACTGGGAATATGTCATAGCACCTTTTGCAGGAGTTGCTTCGATGTGAATGAGAGATAGATTGTTATTCATTATATTTGCAAATGTCCCGCCTTGGCGGACTTCCGACTCCGCAAATTGAGTAATCCCTTCTTTGCCGACCTAAAGGATCTTCTGGAGTATGGCATAACCGATCTGATATCGTACGTCAGTGCTACAGGATGGATAAAATCAACCCAACTGTCTTTATTTTCATGAGATCTCTTGAGGAGTGTGGTTGCAAAACGGTGCACTCAAGCGGCATTTGAAGCCCTCGCTTAGACTGCGAGGACCACCACTCTACCTACCTACCTAAAGCTGGTCATCATGATCCCTTTTGCTGACATTGCAACGAATGTCAAGCGCGGAATTCATTCACATTTCGCAATCAATTTCGAATTGCTCTCTTTCTATTGTAAATTAGTTTTTTAAAGCATGTCCCAAATATTCACAAAACAAACAAAAGTCATGAAAAATAACCAAACCTAATCGATTTCAGTTCGCATTTGACTACGAAAATATCAACCAAAGGCACAAAAACTCAAACGCAATACGCTACACACTCATCGATTGGGAACTACAGTTCGTCAAAGGACGATAATGGTTGTGTATGATAAGGATGGAGATGTAGAGTATAAATAGCTTATAGCTAAGCTAATAAAATATTTTTTTTGTACCTTTTCTTTGGATGTGTGTGTGCGCGTGTTTGAATTTCATTTCTGTTGTAGTTATTTTTTCTCAGTTGGTAGGACATTAGGATACTCTGGTACACATGCATGTTCTTTGATTGATTAAACGGAAAGCCAGTCACCGCACACGCATCAGTTCCATCAATCATCATGAATGAAACCTTAATCGTTAGAACGAAAGTAGTGTGACGTGTGTGCGCTTATTAAACGAAGGAATGTGTGTAAATATCTACTCATATATTACGAGGTGGAGTGGGGTCAGCAGTCAGCACGCCAAAGATAAGTTTGAGCAAAGAAAACAGAAAACGTTCACGATATTAGTTGAGAGTTTTTTTTTATATTAATTTTGATAATAGCTCTTTTTGCAAGAGCAAGTGCGTGTAACCTTTACGCGCGGTGTAAGTGAAACTTCTTGACCCCAAAAGACCCCAAAAAGACGCCTAAAAGATCATCAGAAGACACCAAAAAGACGCTCAAAAGACTCCAAAAATGACCACCAAAAGACCTTCAAAAGACCCTAAAAAGCCGCCTAGAAGATCATCAAAAGACACCAAAAAGACGCTCAAAAGACTCCAAAAATGACCACCAAAAAACCTTTTAAAAGACCTTCAAAAGACCCCAAAAGGGCGCCTAAAAGATCATCAAAAGACACAAAAAAGACCCTTCAAAAGACTTTCAAAAGACCCCGAAAGGGCATAACGAATTTCTTACAAATCGGTCGACAAATGACTAAGTTTCCAAAATTCCAGACCTTAATGACCATATCCAAGAATTTGCATAGGAACAGGACTTATCACCATCATATTTGGCTCTATAACCGAGGTCCGGTCCTGGCCTCCCGCAAATAGTCTCTCCACCGGTCTCGATTTTGAGCCAATGTCATCCAGTTTTGCATCTCTGGGCGTTCTGGTCTACGCCATCCTTTCAGCGTAGGCTTGGCTGGCCTCGCGTCGTGTTCCATAAATCCTACCGAAAATGACTTTACGAGCAGTGTTATATGCTCATGCGAACTAGGTGTCCTGCCCACCCGAGCCTGCCGAGCTTAATTCTCTTCACGATGTCGAAATCACGTAACGCTGGTAAATCTCATCATTATAGAGTCTCCGGAATCGTCCTTCCTTACAAACGGGGCCAACAATTCTCTGTAAGACTTTTCTCTCGAACGCTGCTAAGCGGTCAGAATGCTTTTTGCTAAGCACTCAAGTCCCGGATCCATATGTTAGTTCTGGTATGACCATTGTCTCAAATATCAGCAGCTTGGATGTTATTGTTAAGTTCCTGGATTTGAAGAGTCTTGACAGACTATAGTAGGCTTTGTTGGCTTTAAGCAACCGTGCGCGTATTTCTGGTGCCATGCTGTTATCAGCTGCTACAGTCGACCCGGGATAATTACAGGATTCCACTACTGCGGGACCAATGTTGGATCTTCTAGTCGCAGATGTAGCCACCATGTGCTTTGATTTGCTCCCATTTATGTGCAGCCCCAAATTTCGTGCCGCCTGCTCGATCTGGATAAAAGCTTCGTATACAGCTCTTGAGCTTCTACCAAAGATGTCAATATCGTCTGTGTAAGCTGAATGGACTTCCTCTCGCCGTTACGTCAGAGTTTCGGATCACTTTCTCCAACGCCTGGTTGAAGGGGACGCAGGCCAGTCCATTTCCTTGTCGCAGCCCGTTACAGATGTTGAATGAGCTTGATAGTGATCCGGATATTTTTAATTGGCTTACAAAATTGGTTATGGACAACCTACATAGTCGTGTCAGTTTATTCGGGATGCCGAATTCTCTCATGGCATTATAAAGTTCCACTCTGGTTATGCTATCATAGGCGGCTTTAAAGTCTATAAAAAGATTGTGTAGTGAGTTTTGAAACTCTAGAAAATCTAATCTGTTGTTGATTTGCCTGGCATGAAGCCATAATGGTATGGACGAATGATGACTTTAGCGTATGGGGCTTTCCTGTCTTAAAGGATAGAGGAGAAAATCTTATACGCGGTACTCAACAACGTTATACCAAGATAATTGCTGCATTTTGTGATATCTCCCTTCTAATGTATGGGGCACAGGATGACTCTTCGCCAGTCTTCTGGCATCGCTTCTTCCTCCCATACTCTTACTATTATTTCATGAATTGATTGAGCTATAATCATTGTTAAATATAGTAAAAAGTTGTAAGAACTTAAAAGAAATAAATGAATTCATCAAAATATATACCAAGGCACTGTAACTCCTCATCGATGTCGCGAACTCTGGCGAGCGTAACCCAAGCAATAAAAGTTACAAAACCTATATTCACATGTAAGCACAGCTTTATCTGTACAAGTACTCTGGAACAAATCCATATGATAACTTACTCACTGCGATAAAGTATGGGGTATTTATACCTAATCAACAGTTTCGAGAAGGTTCTATTCTTATGTAAAGAACCATCTAGCAAACACCAGAACATACTGGTATAATTTCCTACTCCTATTTTTATATAAAGGATTACTTATACTGATCTACAGATTGTACTGTTAAGTGTACTAAAGCTAGTTTCGTAACAATATTTACATTATTAATATATGTAAGGATAAGAACGATAATATGCAGAACATAAATCCGGTTAACGAAATCTTATAAAATAGCGTAACCCGAGCAATAAACGTTAGAACTTATACTCACATATATCACTTATATTCACATGTAAACACAGTTATATCTACTTGCAAGTACTCTGGAACAAATCCGTATGATAACTTACTCTCTGCGATAAAGTATGGGGTATTTATACCTAACCAACGGTTTCGAGAAGGTTCTATTCTTATGTAGAGAACCATCTAGCAAATACCAGAACATACTGGTATAATTTCCTGTATATATTTTTATATAAAGGGTTACTTATACTCTAGAGATTGTACTGTTAAGTGTACTAAAGCAATTTTCGTAACAATATTTACATTATTAATGTATGTAAGGATAAGAGCGAGTATTTTCAGACCATAAGTCCGGCTAACGAATTCTTATAAAAGAGCGTAACCTGAGCAATAAACGTTATAACTTTTATTCACATATAACACTTATTTTCACTTATAACACTTATATTCACATAGAAAACATATATTCACATTATTAATATATGTAAGGATAAGAACGAGAATATTCAGACCATAAATCCGGTTAACTAATTCTTATAATTGCTCTAATTCTTTTTTCGGGTAATTACCTTTTGTGAAAACCTGAACCGATCGGCGCCTTCCGTGCTGCTGATCGTATATAGCTGATATTCTACGTCATTTACAATTGCCGCTCGCAGAAACCGCAACCCCGGAAATTGTAGCACGTGCTTATAAGTTGTGGAATATTTTTTGTATGTTACTTAGAAACGCAAGAAACTACTCGTATGTTGTGGCAATTTACAAATTTAAGCCAACTGCACGTCGCGTCTCAGCATTGTACTCAATGATCGGACAGACCAGCTTAGGTGCTGTACGACCCTATGGTCATTTCGTGCACGTACGCGTGCATTTCATTATAATCATCCCCCATGGTATTGCAGTGCAAGGATAAAAAAGAATGCATTGTGAAAAGAAATCGCTGCTTGCAATTTTATTGAAAGCGTTTCGCTTTGTCTGCAAGAATTGCGTTAAAGTCACAGTGCGGTTGATAGGAAAAACTGAGATACTGATAACATATGTGTATGTGCGAGTGTGAGTGAGTGAAACTTCCGTCATACGTATGCGACTGCACAAAAAGAGCAATGGCAAAATAAAAGAAAAAATGCGGTACAATAAAAAAATAGGGATTCAAAATGCAGGAGCAAAGGGTAACCGTGCCAATATCTATTGCAATTTTGGAACATATTTTTCCAACAACACATGTAGTAACCCTGTGAATGCGATTGTATTTAAAAAAATAAATCTTTATTGGATTTGCTCAATAAATTACATGCGAGAACGATATAGAGAACAAAGGCTATCTTTGGTAGAAGAACTTCGTCGGTTGAAAGAGTCAGAGAGATATTTTCAAGTAAAAAATTTAGAAAGGACGTTGAAGAATTTGAATTTTTTGTTGAACTTCTATTCGATTGCATCGGCCAACTACTTATTACTTGTGCCTTACCAAAGTGACATTTATCACAATTAGTTCCCTTTTTGTTTTTGTCAAAAACATCCCCTCACAAAAGCGAAGACAAAATATTATATCTTTAAAAAAGAATAAATGGAAATAAATTTGCGATTTTACATCACATGACCCCAGATTCTTTATATTGCGAAACTCAGCAATCGTCACCCTCGGTTGCACAGCAAGCAATCACTTCAATTTGTATTCATTCACGCATGCGTGTGCACTGTTTTTTTTTTTTTTTTAAATAATCAAAAATTTTAAATATCAGAGAGTAGAGCGGTTTATTGCAACATACATATATTATATGCACACTCATATTTATCTACACAATGCGCGACAATGATGCTTCACATATCCCTGCCAGAAGATACACGTGCGGCGGACATAACACATTTTTCAGTCATCAGCTCTATCCACAATTGCATCCCTTAACACTAACCTACCTTCACATTGGACGACTGATCGTATTTATTACATACACGTTCCAATTTTTCGTCGATCAGACTTCCGTCACTTTTGCCCTCTGGTGTGATGTCTGCCGCAGACAGGACAAATCGTTATATAGGGCGAGAGAAATTGTCGGTCTTCAGACCACCGCTGCCGCCGTCCCCTTCAGGATGTGAAGCGAACGCTCGTATGAAACGCCAATTCTGATCCAAATTTATTACATCACAAATCCAGTTATAAGTCGTCGCATGTCTGTGAACAATATGTACATAATATGAACGAATACATGTGGCTTAATAAGTCGGATTTTATTCCTTGATTCCCATATGAACACGAGTAAGTTAGCATGCATCGTGTGCACAAAATGTTCAATACCATAACAATAAAAAAAAAGGTTTATTGTCCCTCTATAGAACGACCGTAAAAAATGTGCAAATGCAAAAAGTCAGGATCAGAAGGTTGTGGGGTGAATACAAATGGTAGCTACTGATTGTGCTCAAAGAGGAAGAAGGGAAAAGCATTTTCTTTTGGGAAAAATCAATCCATGTTGATATTTTAAGTTTTGAAAACTATGTAGCTTTTAAAAGCAACACAAATTAGATCTAAAAATGTCCTACAAATATGAAGGATTGATTTTACTTACAAGAAAAACTCATACTGACACTGAAATCACTGACTGCACTGACTGAACTCTGGACCACGGTGGTTTAAACTTTATTCAGAAGGCAAGAACGAGAATCAGTTCCTAAGTCTTAAGTGAGTTATACTTCCGATGCTTGCTTGATAGCCCGTATATATCTGTTTGCATAATTCAATTGTGTACAAAAACTTACGGCAGTCAATAAAAAAAAAGTTCACAGGAGTTTAATTATCTAAATATTTTATTTTTTAAACGCGCCACACGCGTCACATGCGCTACACGCGTCACAATTTGTTTTAAATTCTTACTGGTTGAAGCTGAGATATACGAATTCCTATCAAAAACTTTTCACTTTTATAGACACACGAGCTTATGTATTTTGCTATGCGAGTGACTAAACACACCCGTGTATTTATATTTAGTTGTAATTCAGTCTGAAGACTAATTTATCATAGAAGCCTAATAGTATGCAACGTTAAATGTAGGTCTTTCAGTCATAAGCGATTTCTAAAATAGACTAAAAAAACCGCGTTTAACTTTGCAAACCTTTAGACTTAAAAAAATCGATAGCGATGCGTAGCTTTAGTATTTTTCTCAGTCTCCTCGGGAGTAGTAACCCTAATGAATGAAAAAGTTACGTCATCGCAAGCCGAGCGCTAGCCAATTGTTTTAAGACCAATCCAATCAAATTTTGACTGGTAAAAGCCGAGATATACGACACGACAAACAAAAGTACAAACGTACACACGTTAGCTGAAAAATGTGCATGTCCTCTGTATATAAGCTTCGCCAATCGTGCTCGCAATAAACTTCTCCATCTGCCAATTACAATGAAATTCCCCATAGCCGGATACCCACACTCGCAGTGTTTTTGTCCAGTTATGAGAGAGGTCCGCTTATGGGAAGGAACAAAAAGTTTTGTTTGAAATGGATTGTTGGGTCACCCAAAATAGACAGAAATTGTCGTTTATTTTATAAATTGTACAATTTTTTGAATATTTAAGAATGATTATTACGATACATATTACACACATATATTTACGTCCATTCACACACTGGTTTACATTTCATTAAAATGAATGGAAAACCAGGCTTTTTTGCGCAACGTATGAAGCAGAATACAAGCAGTACCGTTACAGGTTAAATAAAGAAATTTAATTAAGCAAATGTAACTTTTACAAAAGAACCTTCGCAGTCATTAGTGAGGATCCTCGAAAGTCATGGAAACTTGTCAACGAAATAATCGGAAGAGGCAAAATGTCATTGGACCAGTAGGTCCTTAAGAATTTCAACACACACGCCACACAGTCCTTTATTATTTGGTAATAATCGCCAAAATATATGTTTTTGAGTTCGGGGCTGTTTTAGAGTATTTTCTTTTTCCACGCTTCACACACGCTACACGCGACACGCGTCAAACGCGGGATATCACAATTGGCCCTCAGCTCTCTAGATCGTGTGGAATGTGGTTAAAAATGACCTCAAAGTCAAAAAAAAAAAAAAAATTCAACCCATCATACGCGCCATACGCGTAATATAAAAAATGCTATTTTGGACTTAGATACTCACAAAATTTCAGCTCTCTACCTCGCGCGGAAGTTGTGTGAAATCTATTTCAGGGTATTTTTTTCCACGCTTCACATACGATACACGCGACTCGCGATGCACGTCAAACGCGGGATATAAAAATTGGCCCCTGACATTGAGCCGCTCACAAAATTTCAGCCCTATAGATCGGGCGAAAAATGTTTTAAAAAGACCTCAAAAAACGAGATAATAGCGCAATTTCAACCCATCTTTAGGTCGTGTAGAATGTGGTTAAAAATTACCTCAAAGAAGTCGAAAAAAAAAATTCCAACTCATCACACGCGTCACGCGTCATGCGCGTATCTAATATTAAAAATGATATTTTGGACTAAGACACTCACAAAATTTCAGCTGTCTCCATTTGCTGTGTGGAAGTTGGTTCAAAAGGACCTCAAAGTAGTCGAAAATACAGACAAAAAGTGGTCAAGTTACACAAAAGTTTTAAAAAATATCGTTGAAGTTTTCGGTGAATTTGTCAAATTTCTTCTCTAAGGAAGCAAAAAAATATAATCCACAGATGCGGAAGCACTACCTCAAATCATGCGAATAGCAGCATTCCGAAATCAAGGCACAGCACACCAACGTTAATGGTAAATATATTACGTGAGTTAAACGCGAGTAGGGCACCGGACATCGATGGAATAAAGACAGTTTATTTAAAAGTAAATGCAAGAATTCTTGGACCACCTATACTCACAAAAATAATCAATAGTAGCTTGGAACAATGTGTCATACAAAAAAGCTCCTTCGCTGCCTTTCATCATCATATTTGGCTCTACAACCGGGGTTCGGTCCTGGCCTCCCGCAAAAAGTCTCTGCACATGTCCCGATTTCGAGCTGATGTCATCCAGTTTGGCATCGCTAAAATGTTGCCATCTATACTCTCCGTTAAATGTATGCTTGGTGTCGCTGTCGTGTTGTATAAATCCTATCGCAAAATAACTTTTTGAGCCGGATCCTCTTCGCATTTATGCTACCCAAGCATAATTTTCTTCACTATTGCTTGGATCAATTCGTTGATCTTATCCTTAGAGTCTCCTGAATCTATCTTCACATATGGGACCCACAACTTTCCGTATGACTTACCTCTCGAACGCGGCTAAGGATTAAAAGTGATAAGCACCTAAATGCAAGTACTGGTAATGTCCATTCTCTTATAAACCAGCACCTTGATTATTTTGGTTAAATTTTTGGATATGAAGAGAGTGAAGGTAGCGTTAGGCTACCATGTGTCTTTGTGCAGGTGCATTTGTTCTCGGCTGCTACAATTAACCCCAAATAGTTAAAGGATTGCACTTCTTCGAATTCGCTATTCACTTCCATCATTATATTTGATCTATTGCTTGCAGACGTGGCTCTCATTTATGTGCAGCCCAGGATTTTGTGGCACCTGCCCGATCTGAATAAAAGCTTCTTGTACAACTCTTGGGTTTCTCTCAATGATTTCAATATCATCTGCGAAAGCCAGTACCTGGATTGACTTAAAGATAATTGTTCCTGTGAATCTGGTAAAAATGTTTGAATACTATGGTAACCTATGTACGATGGCAGCACTTACAATGTACTTTATGACTCAAGGCGGTCCAGTTTATCCCCTTTTTGGCTGAAGAACGAATCCCTGAATTTAACTGTACGTCCGAAGATGGGCTTGAGGGTAAACTGATGAGCATTTAGAGTGCCACGAGTATTGCGGTTGAATTCAAGGAGAGGTGGCATGCAGCTGGCTATTTCTCTTGAGCACCGCTGGTAGAAGAAACGATAAAACAGTGACAAGCAAGAAACGTTCCTGCGATGTTCAAGCGAATCTATTGATTTCGCTATATTTTCGTCACCGATAAGTTTTATCGCGCGGTTTTGTATTCTATCTAGCTGATGCAAAGAAGTCTTAGGCGCACCAGACCAGATATGGCAATTGTACTCAAGTTTTGGGCGAATAAAAGCCTTGTATATGGTAGCCAGATCAGAGGGAGAGAAATATTTCTTGCACCGGGCTAGAAAACCTAAACATTTCGTAGCATTTTTAGCGATGGTAAATATGTGGTCATTCCAACGAAGCTTGTCGTTAACGCACATACCGAGAATTGCGAGATTTTCAGTTTCCTCGATGCAAGTGCCATTCATGGATAATGGCATGGGGTTAAGGATTCGCTTTGACGACAGGAGACAACGTTGGGTTTTGGAAGCGTTAAATTCTACTCGATTGATTTCTCCCCATTGTATTATCCTGTCAAGGTCAGCATTCAACGAGCTTAACATACAAAGTTGTTTGTGTTCCACATCAGAAGTGGAGGGACGTTCCACAAACTTATATGAGAAGCTGAGAGTGCTGTCGTCAGCGAAAGAGTGAATTGGATTAGAAGTCATAGATAA
This sequence comes from Nephrocerus scutellatus, assembly GCA_947095585.1. Taxonomy (NCBI): domain Eukaryota; kingdom Metazoa; phylum Arthropoda; class Insecta; order Diptera; family Pipunculidae; genus Nephrocerus; species Nephrocerus scutellatus. Next base: position 115,077,886 of record OX352763.1, read on the forward strand.
GAGATCATTAATAAAAATGAGAAAGAGTGTCGGGGACAGAACAGAGCCCTGGGGAACGCCAGCATTTATGTGGTGTATTTCAGACTTGAAACCGTCCAAAACAACTTGAATTGAGCGGTCCAAAAGATAGCTTCTAATCCAATGAAGCAGTTTATCATCAACATCATAAGCAGGCATTTTAGACAAAAGATCTTGATGCCAAACTCTGTCAAATGCCTTGGAAATATCGAGTGCAACAGATTTGCTTTCTCCAAAATGATGCAAAGATCGGTTCCACTGTTCGGTGAGATATACCATCAAATCACCAGTAGAACGTTGCCCACGAAATCCATACTGCCGGTCACTAAGGATTTCGTTGGTTTCAAGATATTTCTTAAGCTGATAATTGATTGAAAGAATGGATGTAAGTGCTATGGGTCGGTACGAAGAAGGAGATGACGACTCGCCTTTTTTGGGTATGGGCTGGACAAATGCTGTTTTCCAACTTCTCGGGAAGAGTCCAGAAGAATAGGATAGATGGAAAAGCTTACGCAATGGTAATGCCAGCTTGAAAGAACACCTCTTCAAAACTAATGGAGAAATACCATCTGGCCCAGCGGATTTGTGTGTGTTGAGATCATTTAAAACCCTAGCAACTGCATGGGTACGAATAAATATCTGTCCCATAGAGTGTTCAATACTCTGAGGTGCAGGAGGCGACAATGCACAATCTGGAAGCGTAGAGCTAGCTGCGAAATGCGCAGCAAACAGATTGGTTTTGTCTATAGAGCTGACAACTGGAATGTCATTATAAATGAGCGTTGGGATTGACGACGAGGCTGTATTTTTGATTCTTTTCACGATGAGCGGATGTTGCAGTGAGTTTTAGAACTTTTCCACCGCCTGTCTTAAGGTGAACATCTTCTCCGTAGTTTATTTGCCAAAATGATTGCAATGAATAGCCCCATAAGCTGTCTTCCAGGATGATGGAGAAACATAATAACTTATACTCAACAACATTATACCAAAAATTTGCTGAACGTGCTAATGTACTTCCTGAATACTGGCTCTCGATTGCAGTTCATACTGAGAGCAGGCAAGGAGTTTCCCTTCAACTGATTCAAATAACACCGGATAGCTAGTATGCAGCTCGTGCTTTATAAAGTGCGCGTACGCTTACAATTCTCAAATTTAGATATTTAATATATAGGTATGAGTTGACAGGCCACCCGTACACTGCAGGGGTAATTATTAAACCAATTATGTATCAATTATTTGATTACAATTTGAAACTGAAAATTACAGAGAAAAATGAGAAACTTACTTGTCCCCTCCCTCAGCCAGTAATTAGCTTTTTTTTTTTTTTTCATTTGTAATTGAAGTGGAATTTCTTTTGGGAACAACAACTGTGCTGGTTATAATTAAGGCATATGAATGGATCGATGTCCTTTAAACATTTCAGTGCCACTAAGCAAAAAAAAAAAAAACATTCCATTATCTTGTAGAAGTTGATAAAATTCTACTCATGCATCACTGGACATGTCGTACGACAAAAAAAGTACAAAACTCGATCTATGCGGGGACACTGCGACGGGTGTGACACCCTTTAGTGAGAAAACAAACAACAGAAAACCTATAAAAGGATGGAATAATAATAATATCCATTTGTATTAACGCACACGTGCGAAATATTACTGGGAACGTTCCGTGCATTTTATACCGGCAACGCACTATATACGTTCCGTGAATTTTAATTTCAATCGCTGTAAGCGAGTGCACCACATGGCCTAAATAAATAATAAAAAAAGAAAAACAGTTAGTAAGTAGGGCGGTTCTGTCCATCAGCGGAACAAACTGACATACTCGATATTACTGTCGAGGAGAGGTGCCCACGTAATTGTCTTGTAATGTTAATCGACACACAAGTTTTTTTCTGACCAAAATTAATCGGGTTTTTCGTGAAATGGACATACAAAGTGTATCTACGGCAATTGGATAGGGAAGCTTGATAAATAGCAAAAAATATGTGAATGCCTGTATTGTCATTTTCCTTAACATGTGGGCTAAAAAGAGATCTGTCAATTTGGGAAAACTGAATTAAAAGCAAAGATCGCGGCTGCGTTACGCCAAACATGACACGAAGTCTGCAAGAAATACCTTTCCGAGATTGTCATTGGGCGATAGGTCAGCGAGCGGGAGCTCAGTAGGCGGGAGATCAGTTGAGTGGGGGTCAATGGGATGGGGCAGCCGAGAAACGCCGGGTGTTTCCGCTAGTAATTACTAAAACTTTTTTGCAGAAAAAATAATGTTTTGCTGAGACAGTTCGCAAACTAGGCTTAATTTGTCTTCAGCTAGTGTAGTGCGAGCGCCGTGGCTATAGTGATTAGTACTTTTGTCCCTTCCATTTGTATTCAAAAATATAAGACGCGCAACATGAGTGGTCGCGAGAAGCTAGGCCTTGCACTGCAATGGTCTGTCGTGCAAAGTATTATTTAAGTGTAACAAATGAGTTATCTGTTGTAACAAATGAGTCGTCTGTTGTAACAAATGAGTCGTCTGTTGTAACAAATGAGTCATCTGGTCGGCGGTAAATAAAGAAATTTCAGGAAACCGATTCAGAGATGGATCCACATGTTTATCAGAGTAATGTAAGATCAGTCGATACGCCCGGGTAGATGCAAGCATCACAGAAAACATGAAACCTTCCATTAGCCATCGTTCTCAGCAACTGAACATTACAAGAGCTCTCTGAATTTGTTGAACAACTTCTTCTTTCCGAGCTGTTGGAGTGTTTCGAAGGTATTACTAATAGCAAAGAAACCAAATGATCCTTCGCGATTCAGGTCAATCAGCCTTTTGCCAAACATCGAAAGGTTTTTAAAGTTATCATTAACAAAGATATTGGTTGCGTTTGCGATGACCAATTTTTCGAGGATCCACTGCGGCCTTTCTGCTCGATATCGAGAAAACGTTGGGCTTTTGATATGTAATTTAATAAGACTAGGATTTGAAAGGCTGTAGCAATTGGAGGCTTAGCTTTAGTGTTAGTAAGTGTATGACAACATTGCCGCTTTTGGCACTCTCTAATAGCGATATCTAACCACCTATATTTTGATTGCCACGTGAATTCACTACTGAAAAAGGCGAAAAAAGGCTTTTGGCATCGATACTTACGTTCCGATGTTAACTACCGTTGTTTCGACCGATTACAGAGTATGGCAGCAGTCAGCCATCAGCATAATAGGGGGAAGAACACAGAATGCATCATAATCGTAGGTGGCCGTAACTATCTTTGAGTGGTGGAAGCGCGATCAGATCTCCACGTGGTGGCCGTTGGTAATTTTCCTCAAATATAGGAAAAGTAAGGTTGGCGCGAAGGCAATAATCTCGCCCTTTATTACGAATTCCCAAATCAGCCTCGGATACACTGATGAACGACGACTACGGCAACAACGATTTAAAAGTTTTCTCATGGAACGTACGATCACTGTATAGAGCTCAAGCTGCACAGCAGCGAGCCGAAAACCTGTCCAAGTATAATGCTGACATAACATTAGTCCAAAAGATGCGGTGGACGATGAATGGTGTCTTACAAAAATCAGGATATGACATATATTACAGCTGTCATGCAGGATATCATGTGATCGGGGTCGGGGTTTCTAGTCAGCAAAAGAATGAAAACCACCTTTAAAGCAGTAAATGAACGGCAAAGCTACCTGGGTATCGCCTGATGGAGCCACAGATAGATCACGTGTTGATAGACCGCCACCACAACATGAAACTGATGTCGGTACGAACGTACCGAGGTGCCAACGTCGACTCGGATCACTATATTGTTGGTATGGTGCTCCGAGGGCAGAATGCATCATCATGTAAGACTGCATCCGCGAATGAGATTCGAGACAACACAGCTGCCCCACGCAGCAAAGAGACCAGAAACAACTACGGTCAAGCGATGGGACTCGGCCTAACAGGGAGAGGATCCATCAATGACCAAGCAATGCCGCCACCAAGCAAAGACGAAGTTAGCAGAGCGATAAATCGGCTCAAAAATAATAAGGCCCGGGATCAGATGGGATCCCAGCAGAACTGGTTAAAATAGAAGGCCCCACAATACACCAAGCTATTAATGAACTAATAATATGGGAGGATGATGCCATGCCAGAAGACTAGCGACTGTACCATTCATAAGAAAGAAGATATCACAACATGCTGCAATTATCGTGGTATAACGTTGTTGAGTACCGCGTATAAGATTTTCTTCTCTATCTTTCAAGACAGTAGGCATAGGCTAAAATTATCATTGGTCCATACCAGTGTGGCTTCATTCCAGGCAAACAAACAACTGATCTTTATAGCCTTCTATTATAGTATAGCCAGAGTAGAACTTTATAAAGCTATGAGAGAATTCGACATCCCAAATAAACTGACACAGCTATGTAGGTTGACCATGAGCAATGCGCCAAGTAAAAATATCCGGATCACTATCACGCGTGGTCTCGAGTTCGTGATTCCACCAAAGAACGTCCCTTGTGCGCCTGATGCGAATTGCAGGGAGCTTGTTTGGTAGGCGTTCATGATTGCCTCGGTAAGTTCGTTTGCTGTGCAGTCAAGATCGGCAATTAAGATATTTGGGATGCGTATGCCAATAAGGTTATATTTATGTTGGTCTAAGAGGACTTGCCAGTTAGTGTGTTTAGGGGTTCTTAAAAGGTGTTTAGTGTCTCTATATTAAATCTAATATGAATGTGGTCAGAGAATGATGCCTCCTTCATTACGTGCCATTTATTGATCATGCTGGCCTGACCGCCCTTGAGGTTCAATTTCATTATGAAACACCTGCCAAAAATGTATCGAAATTTCTGGGAGTTACATTTTGGGAGGTGGTGGTCCACGCTGTGCTTGCGAGGTCCCCACTTAGCGCTAGTGTGCGCCATTTTGATGCCACAAAACTCGAGGGTTCTAGCATGGATAAGGACAAGGTTTAAATCCATCCTGTAGCGTATGAGATCAAGTCGACGATCCTCTAATCCGAGAGCTCTTTCAGGTCCTAAAAAATGGTTTACCCAAAATGCGTTGTCTTTACCCTGCTAGGGCCGGACAACTGCAGAGGAAGTGTATGAGAGTTTCTTTCTCATTTTCATCTTTGCAACTTCTGCAAAAGTTGTTGTGCGGTATACCCAACATAGCAGCCCACTGACTCTGGCTCTGGCAACATCCTTCCGGGTTCTGGATAACCACTCGGTGGTTTTGTTTTGGCTGTAGGATGGCCACATTGATCTCGATATGGCGCAGTTCGACAGACTGCTCCACCTGAGCTGTGACTTAGCATTAAAGAAGGAGAGAAATTGTTCCTTGACTGAGCTCATTGGACAGCTAACCTTCTTCATAGAGATTGATAGCCAATATCACTTCTGTTAGTTACCTAATTTTTTTTGCTTGGGATTTATTTCATGGAGCCGTCCTGCTTCTCATTTCGTCAAAATAATATAATGTTTGTTTCTGCAATAGGGATTCAAATGCCAAAAACTATGTATCGGAAATGTATGGGAAAGGACGAAATTTTTGTAGAACATTTATTGTCGGTCTTTCAGGACTCGCGCTAGATAAAGATCGTGGAATCAAAGAAGGTGTGTGTGCACCAACACCAAAATTAAATTCAATTGTATGTTGGTATCAGAATTAGCCAGGCGCTTGTCGTTCACAGCTTGTCGTTCACCGCTTGTCGTTCACCGCTTGTTGTTACCGCTTGTCGGTTAAAAAGGGTGTGTTCAGTGTTCACGTCCTTCATTGGTGTGCGTAAGAGCGACTCTCTTGTTCCTCTGAAAAAGTTGTTCTCTCTGGTATTGTGTTCTAGCTGCTGATTTCCTCCGCAAACTCAACTTGCAATGCACTTGTGGTGTATAGCTCGAGCACTCAGAATGCTCGCTAAGGAAACAAATACAAGCTCGGCGAGTTTGACGTAGTCACGTAGTGTGACGGTGGTTACCTGACAACCGCGGCAGGCGATAACTAATATGGATACAAATGAACTTTTTTCTTTGCTTCAGTAAGGGTTGTTCGTCGTCCTTGTCGACGCATTGTCTATCGAGAAAGAGAGTTTCAACCTGATAGTGGATATTGTTGGTTTCTTTTGCAACGACGATGCTCCTATTTTCCGATGTCCTTTCCCTGGCTTTCAGCAGTAAATGAGGGTGTGAATTGATTTTTCTTTGTAGGGGTTGTTTTTTAGCTCTCTCACCATATCTCTCTGTGTTAGTCTCTCTCTCTCGCTGCTCTAACCAGGCCGTCCTATATCGTCTCGTCCTGAAGACAGGAGACTTTGTCCTGTTTGCTTGCTGTGCTGCACCGTCCAACTATTATACATCGCTGACAACCGAAATCATTTCGAATCAAATCGGCAAGCGAAAAGGATCGTTGCTTTGCGCGTCTCGAGAACATTCATTATTTTCCTCTGCACCATTTAAATTCAGTTTTTCTATAATTTTCCTATATATACATATATATTATAGTTTGATTTCCCGTGTTTTTTATTTTAACAAAAAAATTACAAATTCTTCGTCTACGTTTTCAACGAAGATACTTTCAGTTGAGTAGTGTTTGAGTGCGGAAAAGTGCGTCGCGGATATTTTTCTTATCCTTTTGTTAAATTCATTAACAAAAGCAGATGATAACGAACAGATTTTCGCCAATCTTGGAAAATTGTTGTATTGTTGCTGTGTTGTTGTTCAAAGTGCAAATAATTTTTCATTTTTTAGAACTTTACTTTACTCAACTGCATACATATACACATATATAGTTAATGTTTTATCGATTTTTCCTTGGAGATATAAGAAATATTTTCACACCGTCGTGCGCTGTAGATAAATAAATTCTTTTCGTATTTATTTTGTTTTAAAATTAGCAGAATTCATAATTACTACGATAATAATTTTAATTATTTCGATTGCGTGCAAGAAGTTGAATGTAAGTATCATTTTCTACCGGTTAATAGGGGGTGGGGTTGGGGGTGTGGGTTTTTTGTTAGCTAGTTGGTGGTTGTCATGACAGCTTGTAGAATTGGACTTTATGCAAAGGACAAAGACAGCAACCGTTTCTTAACCAAGCGATGATCTTAAGTTATACTGCATTGATGTTAGGCGTAGTCGAAAAGTTTTAAAAAGCCAACTTTTTGCTTTGCTCTTTTACTTGATAACGTCCTTACTTCTGTTATATGTTTTGCTGTATGCATAGATAGATGTCTACATATTACAGCCGAAATATATTCGTTTCACATTTAATTTGTAAGACCTTATGTCGTCATCATATTTGGCTCTACAACCGGTGTCCGGTCCATTTGCGGCCTTCCGCAAAAAATCTCTCCACCGGTCCCGATTTCGAGCCGATTTTATCCACTTTGGCATCCCTAAATTTTGGGCGTCCTGGTCTACGCCATCCTTCCAGCCAGTTATAGATGTTGAATGGGCTTGATAGTGATCCGGATATTTTTACTTGGCTTATAGCATTGGTCGAGGTCAACCTACATAGCCGTGTCAGTCGGCTTTAAAGTCTATGAAAAGATGGTGTAGTGAATTTTGAAACTCTCGACATGCCTAAGGGTGTAAATCTGAGCAGTTGTTTGTTTGCCTGGAGTGAAAACACACTGGTATGGGCCAATGATGACTTTAGCGTATGGGACTATCCTGTCTTGTAGGAGAGAGGAGAAAATGTTATACGCGGTACTCAACAACGTTATACCACGATAATTGCACCATGTTGTGATATCTTGTTTCTTATGAATGGGACAGTCGCTAGTCTTCTGGCATGGCATCATCCTTCCATATTATTATTTCATTAATTGCTTGGTGTATTGTGGGGCCTCCTATTTTAATCAGTGCCGCTGGAATTCCATCTGATCACGGGGCCTTATTACTTTTGAGCCGATTTATCGATCTGCTAACTTCGTCTTTGCTTGGTGGCGGCAGCATAGTATGGTCTTCGGTCATTGGTAGAGCCTCCAGTTCCTCAGTTAGCTAGCCATTTAGCAACTCATGAAAGTGCTTTTCCCCTCGTCTAAGATGCCTTTGAGATCGTCGGTCAGATTACCTTTTTTAAATTCTCTATATTAACTTCACTTGCCCGTGTGTTTGTGGGTTTGTTTGTGATGGATTCTTGCGATCAATTTTTAACCCACTTCCTACAGCCCGATTTTATTGAAATTTGGCACACATGTGTATTTCCGGAGACAACACTTTCTATTAAATTTTGAAGCCCCTCGGGCTGTGGGTTCGGGGGGCTCCCCTACACATTACACATGTGTGTCTTCGATGGAAAACACTTTTTGTAAAAATTTGGAGCGATCGGCCCCTTGGGGACCCCAATATACAATTTTTAAATATCGCTATATCGCATCAGATCACGGCAAAGTCTGAGCTCTGTGCTTTGTGAGCAGCGCTGTTCGCTGCCGCTGCGTCATTTGGTGTGTGTGTGTGTGTATCTCCGATTAGAGAATTTACAAGAAAAATTTTAATTTTTATGGGTTGTTTTTTTGTCTTTGCAGTATGTACAACGCGGTGTATATTCCGTCATACCTCGGACTCTTTGGTAGAACTTCCGCGCCTGGGGCGGTCCTTGCTCTCTGCCCTGTTCTAGTTCACGGAAGAGATTCTTCTCCCAGGCTCATCCTCTCCTCCCATACTATTCTTTCATTAATTGCTTGGTGTATTGCGGGGCCTCCTATTTTAATCAGTGCCGCTGGAATCCATTCTGATCCCGGGGCCTTATTATTTTTGAGCCTATTTATCGCTCTGCTATTTTCGTCTATGCTTGGTGGCGGCAGCATAGTATGACTTTCGGTCATTGGTGGAGCCTCCAATTCCTCAGTTAGCTGGCCATTTAGCAACTCACGAAAGTGCTTCTATCATCGGTCTACCTAAGATGCCTTAAAGATACTCTCTTTGTCTTTACAGTAAATGCAACGATGTATATTGCGTCTTGCCGTGGACTCTTTGGTATAACTTTTGCGCCTGGTGCTCTCCTTGCTCTCCGTACTTTTCTAGTTCCCGGACGAGATTCTTCTCACAGGATGCTTTCTTTCGCCGGTGAACTGTCTTTTCATATCTTCTGAGCTCTTATTAATAATCTTCGCGTGCCAGCCTTCTAAAAGATTGTTGTATAGCTCGGTACGCAACATTCTTACTTTCAGTCGCTAGCTTACATTCGGCATCGAACCAGTTGTTCCGATCTCTACGACTACTGCCTAAGATGGAGTCAGCAGTATTAATGACAGTATTCTTAAGGCGTGTCCATTTCTCTTCTACACCCGATATCTCAGCCCCAGGACTTACTCTCCCTGCATTTAGGGCGAGTCCTTTTTAAACTTCACTTAACTAAAATGACGCATCTAAGTAATCGTTGACAAAGTTTCTTAACGAAGCCGTTTAGTTTTGGGCTTCATCGATAAGAATCATTTTACGACGAAAATCGGTATTGTTTTGGCAAATGCTTAGGCCCTATTAGAACGTCGCAGCTGATAATAGTTTGGCTTCAGTTCTTGTGTCAAAATGATCTTACAGGTCACAACGCCATGCCACAAACTGGTCAGAGACAAGCCCAATGCCCTAAATTGACACGGAATCGACAAATTTTGGACCTTAGTTATATTCGTGCCGCACTCCTTACATGAAGCGTGTATCTTTCCATGATTATATGGCAATTATAGACGAAACAATGAATCTTAAAAAACACAGGTACGAATAGTATCATTAGAGTGTGCTCAGGACTTCTTGTTATTGGACCTAGGATGAAATAGCCTGCAACTAATTACCATACAACAAAGTGCCAAGTGCCAGCCACGTGAATATACTTTTTATCGCTCACTTTGGCGGAAATCGTTCTTCAAATACTTTCTTTAAGTCTTGTTATGAAGTTCCTTGCCAAGTTTGGGCTTTTTTGCATCTCAAAAGTCATTATTTGTTGACCTTTTGCTCGGTACCTGAAAAGTACAAGCATTGTCTTTCACTTCTACTTCAAAAGCATTTGCAAAGTTTCTGTTGAATGGTCATAGATAGGTGCCCTTTACCACAGTGAGTTGGTAACTTTTTCTTTGGTCGCTATTAATAGATGATGATGCCTTTGCCACATCTGTGCAATTGATTTCCGTTTCTAAGTTATTTCAGTGTTGTCCTATTATCAACACATTTATATAATGTTACGAAAATATACAATAAAATGCTAACACCCACCGCATAACAGATTTCTTTCCACTATCCATTTATTCGCATATTCATATGTACGAGTATATTGTAAGAGCGGAATGGGTAAGTAACCCACGTCTGCTCCCAAAACAACAAAGTAAAAGCCGCCTCGGTTTCCCTATTTTACATTTTTTCTACACCCATACATATACATGAACGCACTCTTAAAATGTCGCCGGCAAATAGGGTTAAGTGGTTTGCATGTTATATGTTATATGACGTTGTGTCCTTGTTGCCACAAAATTTTGGCCCCATTTGGCACATTTTTTAAAAAAATAACACAAATAAATATTTGTCTTGGTTGTGTGTGTGAGTGGTGGTGTGATTTTTTTTTTCATACTTCGTGTACTCGTTTTGCATTTGTTTGCACTTCAAGAATAATATTTATGTTAGAGACGACAGCAATAATGTCAAGATCTTTGAAGCAAGATACGGTTCAAGAGTTTAAGAAGGATACAATTATCTCATTTTTATAAGTAACTCAGAGATAAATTTGATGTGCATGTAGATACTGTAATTTTTTTTCGTCACGAGATGCGTGATTAATCGAAAGTTTTGAAAGTCATAAAATGAATCATAAATCAGATTAATGTTTATAGGCAAATAGAGTTTCATGATTTCCATGACAATGATTTTGAAAAGATTTTTACCTTTATGGATATGGATTTGTATCGTTAATGGATATCTACTGAGTTGGAAACTAATTGGGAACCATTAACATTAGCAATATGTGTCATTAATAATATTCTTTGACAGGAATTGGAACGAATGACTGTGATTTTAGCAAACTTCCGCAATAAATGCCAGATCATGTTGTTGGAATCGAAGAAGTTGAGAACATGAATATTTGTTTTACCAAAAAAGGAATTGTAATTGGAGTTAGAGGCTTAAAATGTATTTGAAATCTGGTTATTTAATCGCAAATTTTTGTTTTCGTTTATTTTTGTGTTAACAACCAGATAAGCCAGGTTGTTAAGTGAAACTCTACGCTCCTTGTTTTTAAAAACTTTTATTTAACTTGACTTTGTCTGTCTGTCTGTTGGTTTAATCGACTTTTTTTGTAGCTTTTTTTTAAGAGATGAAATTTTGTGAGTAGCTCAGTGTTATGCCATGCCATTTCTGAGATATCACGTGTAATTTGTGTCGCGAGTCGAGTGTGGCGCGTGTGATGCGTGGAATGTTGCTTAGTCTTTGATATAATCCCCATATTTTTTTCACCATCTTTCACACGTGCACGGTTAAATTCTGTGAATAGCTTAGCCTCGTAGGGCATTTAAGAGATCCTGCGTGTGAGTCGTGTCGCGAGTAGCGTATGGCGCGTGTGATGCGTGGAAATTGGGTTAATCTTTGATAGAATCCCCATGTTTTTTAACCATCTTTTACATGTCCTAGAGAATTTAAATTTTGGGAATAGCTTAGCCTCGTAGGGCGTAGGGTAGACCTATTTGCGGCCCTTTTTTAACGACCTTTCACACGACATAGAGATCTGAATTTTTGTGCGAAGCTCAGTGTTATGTGCCACTTCTGAGATCCCGCATCATGTCGTGAATAATGTGATACGTGGAATATTTGTTAATATTGGAAATAGAACCCACCTTTTTTTGTTAACTATCTTCTCCATGTCCTAGAATGTTGAAATGTGTTGACACGTGCTGAGAGCAGCGTGTAGCGCATGTGATGCGTGGAAATTGGGTTAATATTTTAAATATGCCCCTATCGCGTAGACTTGTTTGAGGTCTTTTTAAACCACCTTTCATACGACCTAGAGAGCTGAAATTTTGCAAGCAGATAAGTATCAGTATGCGTGTGACGCGTGTGGCGTCTGTGGATGCATACATAAAAGTTTGGACTCGAAAACGCAGTTTTTTTACATTTTCTTATTTTTCCTTTTAAGTAAAAATGAGATTATAAAAATGGAATCCCATTGCGTTCATAGCAAATTTAACACAAGTACAGTGTGAAATAGTTTTACAGCTTGGGAATGGGGATTTACACCAAAGAGTATGTAAGGTGGAATACGACCTAATTTTTAAGCATTGATGATTCTTAAAGACATTTTTCTTGTAAGTTCTATAATAACCTAAAGTATACTGAATTCCACTATAAACGCTGAAAAAACACATGCGAAGCACTACGTGCTTTGTGGTTTAAAAAAAACAACCCCAAATCGTAAAGCAGGGCAGCATACGGCACACAACACAGAGCACATAGTCATTATAGTATGGCAAGATATAATGCGGCTATATGGCATGATTAAAAAAAATTAATATGGCAGCCACCAGACCCCGGGTCCCGATCAATAACAAATCTTAATAGAAAGTGTTGTCACTGGAAATACAAATTTGTGCAAAGTTTCAATAAAATCGAGCTTTGGGAAGTGGGTTAAAAATGATCGCAATATTCCACCACCGAACGAACAAACGACAGGATCATGCCGACGCGAAGTTAGATAATTTAAAAGAAACACATCTCCATGAATTAACAGAAGGGACCTTAGAAAATGTGCCACAAGTATTATACAAATAACCAATCAATTGGGTAAAACATTCAACGTCCGACAACTTTACAAAGCCGGCAAAACCAAATGTCCCACAACTCCAGATTTCATCTTCGATCCATCTGTGAATTAGACCTGTAGGGTTCAGTGCCGGAACTAGACTAGTCTATATGGCCAAGTATTGCTACCTGACCATTTCAATGCTCCCAGTTGACAAAAACCAGTATGAATTCAGAAAAAAATAAAAGGTCTAAAAAAACTACTGAGTGAAGTTAAGGTTCCATTTTAGGGCCGATGTTATTCATCATAGCATTACCAAAAAATACTCCATCCGTGAATTAGATTCATGTAAACATGACTGCCCTTCGCAACGACGGGACCAGAAGCCACCACGGTCAAGCGATAAGAAGAAGGAAGAGTAAGTCCTGGGGCTGTGATGCCGAGAGTAATAGACACAGTTAAAAAAAACGTCATGAGTACTGCTGACTCCATCTTAGACAGTCGTTGTAAGGGGTGAGGTGACTATATTGATAAGGAAAGTAAAGTAGTGACTGAACGTAAGACTGTTACGTTTCGAGTAATGCACTCTTATAGAGCACGGGCATTCAAAGAAGAATATGAAGAGGTCAAAAGATATAAACAAATATTTCACCAGCCAAATGAAGAAGCCTCAAAGAAAAATCTTATCCGTGAACTTTAACAGTATAGAGAGCGAGGACCTTAAAGGCGGACGACCGAATAATCCGTGGTAAGACGCATTATACACCGCGCGGTGCACAAACTGCAAAAACAAAGAAGAGTCTCAGAGAGATTTAGGAGCGATGGGAACATCATTTTCATTGGATTTTTTTTTGCCAGCTAACCCGAGGAAATTGTTACATTATGAATTCAAAAGAATAAGTTATCGTGCAACTTTTTAATACTAGGAATATGTCAATAACAAGCGACCACTGGAACACTGAAACGTGAAGCAAAGATAGGAATTCTCGGAATCGCTAAAACTCATCAACGCCTATGTCAGATGTACACGCTATCTTATCAGACAGCTTACATCTTCAATCATCAACATTGTTTTTGGCTCTGTAACCAAAGTCCGGTCCCGGCCTCCCGCAAAAATCTCACCACCGGACCCGATTTTGAACCGTTGTCACCCAATTTGGCAACAAATACATCTTCAATAAGTTCCCAGAAAGAGTTTTTTACTTAACCTAAAGGAATTTATAGTTCCATGCGCTAAAGGCGACATACGATTGATAATATGCACCTTTTCTTAAGGATAACTAAACGTGTGTTGTAATTCCAAACAACATAATACCAGTATAGACAGTTTATATAAAGGATTTTGTTTTTAATCGGATTAGCTGCATTGCAGTCAAGCAATTGACCGTATTAACGTATTAAACGTTTAACCGAAAAAACCGCAAATCACTAGCTTACACTTCCCATACATTTGCCCTAAGTACTCGTATACAAGTACAAGCATCAGCAGGCGATTTCGAAGCAGTAATCTAATTAGCTGATAGGCGCAGCAGCAGCAATAAAAAACAATCGCCAAATAAGATCCGTACGCTCGATTATTTATGATTATTTAGCTGTCAACATATATTACAAACCATTAATTTCTACCTATTCCGAAACAGGGTACAAATAGGTATGCCAAATCGACACCATTACAAACGAAAACAATTCATCCCTGCTAATAGTATGAGCGGGAATCCAATTCGCTCAGCTTCCAGCTCATTTCCTTGTGATTTATTTTATTGCACAGCATGGGGGGGGGAATCTCTAAGGATGAAATTAACGCACGACAATACGATCAGATGGGAATTGAGCAGCTGACCGATCGATAGTGCCAACCGGCCTGGCTGGCCAACCCATCAAAAGGACATCAACCTCAACTGCTAGCTGCATTAACACGTATCTAAGCTGAATAGAAGAGCAGATGTTTGGATATTTGCTTTACTGTGCACGAGAACGTTAGAAATTGTTGGTCACCGCTGCACGCAACCAAAGGCATAATTACGAACGCTAAAGACACCTATCTACATATACATATGTATAATTATATAATTCATTCTCACATATTATAGATTGGTGATAAGAAAAACTCACTCGACGTATCTGTGAAATATGGCTGGGTGTGCAACTGCAATCCGAATATAGGTTTATGACGATGTAAACCACAAAACAAGTGTAATTATACGATGCGTTGATAATTCCCTGCTTTTAAATGCGGGCTGTACGTTTTTTATTCCTGCGTCCTGCCCAAAAAATAAACATTGGAAATACCAACGGCATAGACCGACTGACGTTCCTGTGTCCTGTGTGTGTGCACATCAAGAGTTGAGGACAGATGTTTTTTTGTTTCCTTCTCTGTATGTTTCTCTTCCTTGGAATTGTGGGACAATACTCGTGTGTCGTGTCGTATCGTATCCATTCCCACCTTTCTTTGTTTTGTTCCTGTTGGTTTATGTTTTGCTGCTTTTGTTGTTGTTTTTAAAAACTCCTTCTTTGTTTACTCGGCTGTGTGCGATGCGGAATGCATTTCCGTGGTATTCGTTAAAAGTATCTGTGAGTTAGGTCGCCTCTTGTTGCGCTGCATCACTGCACACACACACAGACTGCACTACTGAACTCTCCTCGTTCGTGTCAGATATCAATCGTGAACTTTGTTTCCTTTTTTTTTTTTTTTTTTTTTTTTGATTATGAAGTGAACACGATCGGATATTCACCTTTTACATCATCCCTGCAATACTTGACACATCAATGATGTACTCGTACTATATCATAACTCGAGTGCGCATAAAAAGAATTACCAGAATAAAGGATAACAACCACCATACACAAGAGTGGGAACAATAATCTGAGCTTATAATTGTTTACAATTTCTAATAAATAGAAGGCAGTATCTCATAAGATTGGCAGCATTTTGGAACCATTTTTTTAGCAGTGTGGGCAGAGCTGGATATGTGCAGCCAAAACAAAAGCCCTAATACTTCTTACACCCGCTCTCGATTCAACATTGCTGGACAGTTAGTTAGTCGAAAAAGTTGACAACTTTCTATACCTACGAAGTGTGGCTCGGCTGAACGCAGTGGCAACGAACTGGATGTGTGCAGCAAAATCGGGAAAGCAAGCGCTGTGTTCGGAATGCTATCGAAAGTCTGCAGAAGCAATGTTTTCAGCTTAAGAACTAAGCTTCGACTGCTCCGCTCCAACCTCGAATCAGTACTGTTGTATGGGTGCAGTACTTGAAAGGTGGATACCACTACCACGCGCAAGCTGCAATTTTTCTCTTATGGCCCAATCCTGAGGATCTTCTGTCCCAATCATATATCCAATGACGAACTTCATTGAAGAACGGGCCAAGAACCTATAGACGTTATTGTGCGAAGGAGAAAGTAGCAGTTGATTGGACACACACTGCGACGCGACGACAACTCTATTGGGAAATATGCCATGCAGTGGAACCCGTTCACCCAGGCAGGTAAAACAGCGGGACGCCCTAGGTGGACGTGGCGCAGGAGAGTCGAGGAGGAAGCAGGATCCTTGGGAATGCGTTGAAGGCACCTCAAACGCGTTGCAGAAAACAGAACAAGATGGCGCGTAGACGTTGTTGACGCCCTATGCCCATCGATGGGTGAAAGAATTTAAGAAAAAGTAGAATGATTGTGATTAGTCAGACTGATGCCGTTATATGGAGTGATTGTTAATAATTTTGTATGGTAGCCCCCCGACTACGGGGTCCGATCAATACCAAATTTTAACAGAAAGTGTTGTCACCGGAAATACACATGTGTGGGGAGTTTCAATAAAATCGGGCTTTAAAAAGTGGGTTAAAAATTCATCGCAAGATTCCACCGCTGAACGAACGATAGAACGATGACGACGCGAAGGTAATATAGAGATTTTAAAAAGGATTCAATCGACAAATCATTCCAATCGGAGTTTGTTTTGAAATCCAGTTTGAGAAGCCTGTTCGTATGGTAGTGATTGGAAATGTTGCTGAAGAAGTTACTTTTCTTCTACCTACCATTTGCAATATCACGTAATAGAACGAATTCAATTTAATATTTCTAATCACCCTGTTTCCCTTCGATGGATATTAGTTAGTTAAGTTCATACCAGATAACATTTAATGACATTCCAATGGCTTAGCAAAAAATCGAACCCAAGTTCAATGACTCCTGCTCTAAGCGATGATTCAAAAGGAATGGCAGCGGAAAGTCATTCATCGACATCAACATCAATATCTTTGTCTAAATTGCCTATAGTACTGTTGTTGTTGTCGATTTTTTATACATTTTTCCCCTCTGTCCCTTCTGCTTGTCACGAAGTACTCGATGGCATCCTCGCAATATTGAAATTGCTCTTGATTTTATTTGATGAGAGTCCTTCAAGCGTACACGATACTCTACAATGTGCAGCGTTCTAATACACCACATTTATATAATAGGGTATTCCGTATACCCTATATGCTAACTCGCCCTGCCTATCGAAGGGATGGGAAGGGAAGGCAAGTATTTGCAATCGCAATAATTGCAGTCGTTCTGAATGGCCGAAACAAACCCCACCTATGATTGTTCGATAGCGCATCCAGACTTGTACATTCAGATATCAGACGATGTCTGAGAGGGGCTTTAAATGCTTTGTCAGTCATGTAATTCCCGATGATTTATATCCAACAACAACAACATTCCTTTTCTACATTGACCGAAGCGGTCCTTCTGCGTCCTTTTGCATTGTTGTTGCTGATACAGTGTCTGATATCGCCCTTTACACGCCGCCCATCGGATAGCCGGGCAGGGCACACAGACCTAACAATTTGGCATGGCACACCGACGGCGTTCAAAGTCATAATCCAGACACATGCCAAAAAATAAAATTGACTCACATCCCTTCTCAATTTAATTTTGATTTTTACAAAAGTTACACGGGGCAATCAATATCCGTGCATTCGTAAGCAGAATGCATTTAGAACATTGCTCTAAATATCACGTATACATCGTCGTCAGCATCATCATCGGGAGACATCACAGGAAGGAAGGAAATGCCTGTGCGGACCTTCAGGATTTATACGCGATGCTGTTTTCTATTTACCGAGACGAATGCGATTTTATTAAACTTCCTCTGGGCATTATGTTCTGTTTCTATCATTGAATGTCCTCACAATAATCCATCAGGAATGTTTCGAGAAAGGGTATATGCAATGCCGCCTTGTTCGCTGTTTAATAACCGCCCAAAGGTTTCGTAGATATTAAACCTGATCTTTTCGTTTAGGGATGAGAAATCAGGACTCAGGACTGTGCAGTTCTCACATCGTTGCATCGTTCACATGATGCATGCTGCAACGTTTAATGTCATATATCCTTCCGGTAAAGATTTGATTTTTTTTTTCACATGTCCTTAAGAGCACTGCTAACTATTGAGGGGTTTTCGTTTGTTTTTTAGTCTCCTTTTTTGTGCTTTGTTTGATTTACATAATGCATGATACGCTCATGCTACTGCAGGAAGGCAAACGCGGATACCCTAAGGATATACCACATTTTTAATTATTAATTACAGGAACAACTCAAGGGATTGCGCGTATTTTTTGCTCGCATATATGATATCCTTATACAATATTTGAGAAAGGCATTTTTGATTAATTTTTGTTCTGCCTTTTGTATTTACGCCATCGAGGATAGAAAATTTAATAATGTGCGGGAGTTTTGCTGTTTTGTTTGCTGGATGTATGGATGGACATGTGCATTGCATTGTTAGAACAATAAAGCCTCGAATTGGAGAGGGTTTGCTTTTCTGTGCAATTAACTTTTAATGGAAAATTACCAAAAATTGCAGAATCCTTGAGAGGTCTCTTCATCACAAACATTACCATAGAGCGCTACGCAACTTGGGGTAAGCTTTGGCCTTCTTCAATACACTCCGTCTCGGGCAGTTCTCCTCTTTTCCATGACTTGTATTGTTTACGCGTCGCTTTTAAAATGTTTTCGACCAACTCACTTTCGACCACCCTCTAGCTTTGCTGCAATCTGGCAGGTATAAAAAGTGTAATGCTCTTTTTTGTAAATTTTTTTGCGCACGCGTAAAGTGCTTTGCACCCTTATGGCACAGTTTGGCACAGCGTTGGCGTTAAAGCAAACGAAGGGAAAAGAGGTGATGTCTGTGAGTTTGTATTTTAAAGTTTGCAGATCGGTTTGCTATATGGCTGAAGAAGGAATCTCTGAACTTCACTGTACGTCCAAAAATGCATTTAATGGTAGACTGATGTGTATTAAGAGCACCATGAGTCATCATAATCATCATATTTGGCTCTACAACAGGTGTCCGGTTCTGGCATCCAGCAAAAAATCTCTCCATCGGTGCCGATTTCGGCCCGATGTCATCCAGTTTGGCATCCAGAGTGCCATGAGTATTGCGGTTAAATTCAAGGAAAGGGGGCATGCAATTGGCCATGGCTCAGTGGAAATGCGCGTGGCTACTGGGCAGGAAGTTCGTGGTTCGAATCCCAGTTACACCAAAAGTATTTTTCACGGTGTCCCACCTCTCGCGAATGCGTGACAAACGTTCCGAGAGTAATAACTTGTCACGGAAAGCTTCTCAATTCGCCGTACGAAGCCGGCCTTAAATTGTAGGTCACTTCCATTTGTGTCCAAAAATATAAATGCGCAGCACAAATGGTCGCGAGAAGTTAGGCCTTGGACCGCAATGGTCTGTCGCGCCGAATATTATTAATTGGCTACTTCTCTTGAGCAGCACTGATGGAAAAAGCGATAGAACAGTGACAAGCAGGAAACGATCCTTCAGTGACTTAGCGAATCTATTGACTTTGCAATGTTTTCCCCACCGATAAGTTTTATTGCTCGGTTTTGTATTCTATCCAGCAGATGCAAAGTAGTCTTTGGTACTCCTGACCAGATATGACAATTGGCCTCATGTTTGGGGCGAATAAACGCCTTGTAGATAGTAGACAGATCAGAGGAAGGAAAAGAATTCTTGAAAACCTAAACATTTCGCAGCATTGTTGGGGGTCGAAAATGTGGTCATTCCTACGAAGCTTGTAGTTAACTCATATACCAAGAATTGGTAGTCTTCCAGTTTCCTCGATGCCATTTATGGGAAATGGCTGAGAGTTTAGCGTAGCATTGGGTTTTGGAAGCGTTAAATTCTACTCTATTACGATTATTATGCTGTCCAGGTCAACATTTTACGTCTGTGATTGAGTTCCGCATGAGAAGGAGATCGACGTTCAGCAAACTGATATGAGAAGCTTAGTGTGCTGTCGTCAGCAAAAGAATAAATTGTATTAGAAGCAACAGACAAGAGATCATTAATAAAAATGAGAAAGAATGTTGGTAACAAGACATAGCCCTGGGGAACTCCAGCATTTATGCGATTAATCTCAGAATCAAAACCGTCCAGGTCCAGATGATTACTTCTTATTTAAGGAAGCAGTTTTTCATTAACTCCATAAGCATGCATTTAGTGTAAAAGAACTTGATGCCAAACTCTGTCAAATGCATTGAAAATATCGAGTGTAACGACTTTGCTTTAACCAAATTGATGAATGAACTGGTTCCACTGTTCTGTGAGAAATGCCATCAAATCACGAGGTTACCCACGAAATCCGTATTGCCGGTCACAAATCATTTTGTTAGTTTCAAGATATTTCATAAGCTGATACGAGGAAAGAAACCACTCGCATTTTTTGGATATAGGCTGGACAAATGCTGTTTTTCAGTTTTTTGGAAATAGTCCAGAGGAATAGTATAGATGGAAGAGCTTACGCAATGGTAATGCCAACATGGGAGAACATATCTTCAGAACTAATGGGGAAATACCATCTAACCCAGCGGATTTGTAAGTGTTGAGATATGCACGAGTACGAATGTAAAACTGTCCCATAGATTGTTAAATACTCGGAGGTACAGCAGAAAGGCACCATCTGAAATCTTTGAGCTAGCTGCAAAATGTTCAACAAACCGATTGGCCTTGTCCTTAGAGCTGACAGCTGGATTCCCTACTGGGTTCAGCGGAAAGCAGCAGATCTTTCACTGATCACTCTCTACTGAATAGGAACTGGGCTCTACAAGAGCGCAAGGTTCAGGATGGAGTCCCATGGGGCCAGCCAGAATCATGAAGTTGAAGAGTCACTATGCCTACCAGGGAAAGCTTGCACTATCAAGATTTTCTTTATTTTGACATCAGAGTCATGGAGTGTATTCTCTGATGTGTATATATCGGTGGCTGGGCTCGATTTCCTCGATTCTCAGTCCTTGCATGGATGTGTTTCCAACCCGTCAAGGATTGTTCGTAAAGCCTTGTCGAGTCGAGACAAACTTGCAGCTATTTGGAATCCTCCAGAGTCCTGTACAGATTCTAAGTAAATTCCTTTCTTAAAGGGAGATCGTTGGTGGTGAGATGATGAACCATATCGGATAGCCATGGTTATCACTTGTCTGATGAGCTGCTTGTAGATGAGTGTTGGACAGTCCGTTTCGTCTTCTTAGAAGCGGGTGCACCAAACGGATAACGTAGTTTAATCTTTCAATCGTTATAGCGATGTGATTGTTGAACTTAAGCCTCAGTGAAGGTAGTTCCCAAGTACTTTGTCTCTGACTTGGTGTTTATTATCCTGTTATGATGATTTTTTATCCTCTGTACTGGCTTACGAAATTTCTTCTTGCTATTTTTGTTGCTGGAACTCGAAAGCAGATGAGTTCCGTTTTGTTGGCGTTGATCTTTAACCGTCACTAAAGGTAGTAATCCCAAAGATTTCGGAGATGTTACTCCACTCTTCGGGCAGTCATTTGCGAAAAGCATGATCTTTATCCCGACTGTATTGGTGGGTTGATCCGCCGTGTTAGTCCTAAACAGGACGGGTTCATGTCTGGAACCTTGAGGAGCTCCATCTTTAATCTCTTTCCTAGTTGATGGGCTGTGGTAAGCCTAAAAGAGAACATTTCTTGGTGCGTTTTCCCTTTTATATGTTTTGCCTCTTTGTGAATTGTGCAGCTTAGTTCAGCTCTCTCCATTTTCCATTTGCCATTCGTTGTTTGCTTGCTCGCACGGTGCATTGGTTATGCTGGATTTTACTTTTATGCATGCGTACAATGGGCGTTTGCTATTTCTTTGGCTTATTCATATACACATAGTAGGTGTACGACGAAATTTGATGCACAAATTTTCGTCATTACAACTGTACCAGAATTAATGTTTGGGAACCCAGTAGCTGATTTATGGCTGCACCAATATTGTTTGGCAATCTACATAAGACTTTATGATCTAAGTCTAACTCATTTTATTGTATGACTAAAAATAATACTTAATATGATTTTAAAAACGAATGACTATTTGACACAAATTTCTTTCAATCTTTTCAGATTGATAACTTGACAGCAAAAAGGCAGATACTCTAAGTGCGATCAACACCACCAATGAAACCAACTACATATATATACATATAAAACAAGACGTATATAAGGAGAAAAATAAATCGAATAATATATACATATATATATAGATATATATAAATGAGAAAAAACCTAATGTTCCGTATGAAACCAGAAGAAATCTCTGTAAGATAAATTTTTAAACAAATTATTAACACGATAACAAAAAGATATTAGTGAAAAATTTTGCTGTCTTTTTGCATTTTTGCAATTTTATATTAAAATATTATATATACATAAACCGAAGAAGTAACCCTAACCAAAAACCGGAACATTTAAAGAATTCCTCGTCGAACATTGTTGTTGAATAACCCGTCAAATATTTTTACTAACAGACGACGAAAAGAGTGGGCTATAGATCCGAGGACATACATAGATACTTAGTGAAATTTACTCTCTTTAATCTAAAGATTAAAAAAAAGAAAAGAAACAACAACAATATTTTAAACTTCTTAGTACATACATATATAAATGTGAAAAATAATATATAATTTAATATATATATATATATAAACTCATCGATCTGAATGATCTAAAACTCACACACACAAAAAACTGATTACACTTAATTACTGAATAAACGAATTATTACAATATTAAATAATTTTAATTAATTATAGAAAAATTCTATGATTATTTATATAAATGTATATTTAAATAATAAAAATAAAAAATAAAAAAAACATATTTTAACCGTGGACTTTTGTGCAAAGCGCAATCAAGACGAGATATATTTCAAATATATATATAAAAAAAAAATATATTTTAAAAACAAACACAGCAGACAGCAGAGAAAAAGAAGAAAAAATAATCAATAATTAAAAACTTAAGCATAACTTAGACCCCGAAAACAGTGAGATTAATTTTAAATCAATCGCAAGAACAACAAACAACTGAGGATAACACCAAAACACACTATAACGCATTCTCATATAGAAACAAAGATGACTAACGCTATGGAGATGGCCATCAAAAATGGCAGCGCCAACGGATCCGTTGACGGCAGCCAGGACGAGTCGCGCACCAATTTAATTGTCAACTATTTGCCGCAGACAATGACACAGGAGGAGATGCGCTCGCTATTCTCCAGCATTGGCGAATTGGAGAGCTGCAAACTGGTGCGGGACAAGGTTTCGGGTGAGTTGGGTAAGGGGAGCCATCCTTTTTTATTTATTTCATTTAATTCTAATGAAATAATTCAAAAGTTAAATACATAATGTGCACCAACAACTAAATACTTTTCTTTCCATATTTACAGTGTTGCCAGCATCGTTGACTGCTTTGAATCCAGCCTTGCAGCAAGGCACTAGTAAGTGGTTATGCCAATTTCTTTAGGTTTTCTTTCTATTATTTTTTGAATAACTAACTAAGCTTTTCCATTTGCATTCTAGGCCAAAGTCTTGGCTATGGCTTCGTCAACTATGTACGCGCCGAGGATGCCGAGAAGGCTGTCAACACATTGAACGGTTTGCGTTTGCAAAACAAAGTGATTAAAGTATCGTACGCCCGTCCAAGTTCGGAATCGATAAAGGGTGCTAATCTATATGTATCGGGTCTTCCCAAAAATCTATCACAACCAGACTTGGAGGCGATGTTCGCATCATTTGGAAAGATAATAACATCTCGTATACTCTGTGATAATATTTCTGGTGAGTAGTAGCAGCAGTAGAAGGAGGGGGAGATTGAATTAAATTTGCGTTTTTTGCGACTACTGATACCTCAGATGGAGTCAGCCGTAATAATGACAGTACATTTAAGGTGCGATCATATCTCTTTTAAGTCCGGAATCTTAGGTTGGGTTAGGTTGAAGTGGCCGTCAGTCAAAACCGACGCACTTAGACCATGAAGGTCCGTTGTGATACCACAAGGAATCCGGAATCTTAGTTTCATTTCATTTAGTCATCATCATCATCATCATCATATTTGGCTTTACAACCGGGGTTCGGTCCTGGCCTCCCGCAAAAAGTCTCTCCACCAGTCGCGATTTCGAGCCGATGTCATCCAGTTTGGAATTTCATTTAAAAGGTTTCATTATTTTGCTGACTGCAAAGCCTACCGCAGGCCTTCATGATAGCTGTTCTATATGTCATAATCTGCTTTTTGTAAGACCACTCCTTGTCCAACGATTCTTTTGAAGTGCAGTTATGTCAGTTTTATACTTTGACAGGTTATCTTATAGCTTTGTCTCTCTTCTCTCTTGTCTCTCTTCGTACTAACTAACTAACATTCCTTCTTTCTAAGGTCATGGAAGCGCTGATTAACCGCCAGCTTATGAAATATATTGAATCACGAGAACTACTCAATGACCGCCAATATGGTTTCCGTGGACAACGTTTCACTGGTGATCTGATGGCATATCTCAACGAAAAGTGGAGTCAGTCCTTTCCAAGTTTGTAGCACTGGATATTTCAAAGGCATTTAACAGAGTTTTGCACCAAGCTCTTCTGTCTAAAATGCATGCATTTGTAATCGATGTAACCCTGCTTCAATGGATTAGAAGCTATTTTTCAAGCCGTTCAATTCAAGTTGTGTTGGATGGTTTTATGTCTGATATTTACCGCATAAATGCGGGTGTACCTCAGGGCTGTATTCTGTTCCGACACTCTTTATAATTTTTATTAACGATATGTCTGTAACTTCTAATCCAATACATTCCTTCGCTGACGACAGTACTCTTGGCTTTTCTTATATATATTGGTAGGTTCACGCCCTTTTTCTGCGGATGTGGAACTTGAACACCAGGGTATGTTAAGCTGGTTAAATTCTGACCTTGACAGCATAGCAAAGTGGGTAGAACGCAATAGAGTAGAATTTAACGTTTCCAAAACCAAATCCTATCTTCTGCGAAATAGTAGCAGATTTGCATGCCACCTCTCACTGAATTCAACCGCAATACCCATGGCGCTCATCAGTTAACCCTCAAGCCCATCTTTGGACGCACTGTTACGTTTAGAGAATATGGAATGCTTTACCAAGCTCTGTATCCCCGCATCAACACAATCCACAGGCATTCAAAATGCATGCACATCGACATCTCCGCTTTCCTTCCTTGATACCTTAGTGCCCGCGCTGTGCCTAGCATCATAAGAGTTTGTGCCTGTGCTGCTGATACAGTCCATTAGAAAATTCTTAAATAGTTTAGCGATTTTCCTTGTGAGCCCGTCGTCGTGGATCAGCTGTGTCTGAAGCTGCTTTGTGGTTTCATAATAATGGTTTTTAACGTTCGACATTATTGGCCTTCCACCAACCTTCAAAGTAATTGAAGAGACTAGCCCGATGAATTAGCTTCTAATTTTTTTTGAATAGCAACTCTAAAAGGCTGGTTTGTTTAGTGTAAGGAGTCTAAGCCAGTTTGCGTGATTTGTCAAAACTATAACAATATCTGTTTGTGTTCCAGAGATCCAATTCGTTGTTCCTTTTTTTATTGTTGCTGGGCTACATTGTTCTTGATATCTTTCTTGAATAATTGGTAAAATAACTCATATTTTGCTGTGATTGTTATGTGTGGAAAGAGAGAATACACTCCTTGACTAGTTTAGTCCTTCCGGTGTCTAAGGTTTTGTCATTCCTCGCTAAATCATAGCTAATTTATCCGTTTTAGAATTACCTTTTATATAGCTGTGCACCCATACAAGAGTTAAAGCTAGCGATTGGCTCATCTAAGCCAGATCCTCTTGACACTGTCTTACAAAAGCGATTGGCTAATGAAGGCCAGTTCTTCTTAAGACTGCCTTTCTAATGTGGGTAGAATTTTTTCGACATCGACTGAACTGATCAGTTGGTGTTTTTAGAAAACCATATAACTGAGGCTGAGTCTTTAGTGAATCGGCTAAACGAGTTTATATATTTTAAAAACTCGTTCAGCCAATGCAATGCCCATTTTCGGCAATTCCAATTCCCATACGACCAAAAGTTGAGGCAAAATATACTACAATGTCTCAAAGGTAGTAAACATTTTTGGTCATTCGTGAAAAGAATCAAAAATACAGCCTTGTCGTCGATTCCAACGCTTCTTTAAATAACGACATTCTAGCTGTTAGTTTTTAGGACGACGCCAATTTGTTTGCTGCGCATTTAGCAGCTAGCCCCATGCTTTCAGATTGTGCATTGCTTCCGCTTTTACCTCCAAGTATTGAATATGGGACAAATTTACATTCGTACTCGTGCGGTTGCAAGGGTTTTGAATCATCAAACCACTCACAAATCCGCTGGACCAGTTCTAATGAGTTTTGCTACCACAGTCCTCAGGAGCTCTCATGGAAATAAAGATGGTTTTGTATAGTTATATCAAACCCTTAGCATTGAGGTACGATATCAAATCGGTGATTCCGTGCTCTGAAAGATCCTTTAGGTCAGCAAAGAGGGGATTACTCAATTTGTGGAAACGAGGAGCCGCAAGGGCCGGACACTTGCAAAGAAAATGAATGAAAGTTTCTTTATCTTTCATATTAAAGCAACTCGTGCAAAAGGTATTGTGTGGGTTTCCCAATTTGGCTGCATGGCTGCCTACCGGGCAGTGGCCTGTGATTATGACAACCACTCTGGAAATAACTTTCCAAGATCTGAAGATCCGCTCGGTGGGTTTTTTTTATTATAGGAAAGCCACATCGCAATTGGTGCAATTCCACCTTAGCTGTGGATTAGTGGTATGGAATGAAGGAACACGTTTCCTGACGGTGCTCAAAGCACAGCAGACTGTCTCAGCACAGTCTATGTTCAGTATGAGACCAGTACGTCTGCTTTTTCATTGCCGTCAATGTTGCTGTGCTCCGGCACCAAAACTGGGGTCAAGTCTATGCATTCGCTTATCGGTGTCATTTCGGCTCGGCACTGCTTAACGAGCTTAGAAGTGTTGCTTAATCGCAATAACGGCTTTGATAGCGGATTGGTTGTCTACCCATATGCCAACGCTGCCAGTTATTGCGGTACTACGAAATAGGACCCTACATGCCTCCCTTATCGCTAGGATCTCCACCTGGAAAATGCTAGCTTATAGGACCTTAAAAGTTTAAGGTTTTTAGATAAAACTCCAGCACTGACTCCATTTCCCATCTTGGATCCATCGGTGAATATAGTTACAACAAAAAGTCCCACAGTTCTCCCCCCTTTCCAACGTTCTTGAGGTGGAAACTCTAACGAAAAGCTAGGACTGAATTATAGTTTATGAGTTTAGTAGTCGATTGAAGATGCTTTCATATCCTGTGGTAACAACTGGAGTATATTGCAGTTGTTTGGTAATAAACCACCCAGATTGTCTAAACCAGACCGCACAGCCCGCCACAATGTATTTAATAAATAGGTCACGAGGTAGTAAGCTTATGGTGGTTCCTAAAGCATCGGTGGGACAGAATCTAAGAGCTTCAGTTATGCTAACAGCTGCTGATCTTTGAATTCCAAATATCTTCCTGGCATTATACTTTTTATTAATCGCTGGCCACCAGACCAGCGCACAATACGACAGAATAGAGCACACCACTAATGTGTACCGCCACAGAGCCATTCTCGAATGCATACCCCATTTCCTACCACTGATTTTGCTGCTAGCATATAGGGCAATACATGCTTTCTTAGACCTAAATTCTTTAATCGACTTATATTTTCGTTTATTCTATTTTTGTGGACTATTCCCGAGCAGTTGGAAAACAGCCTTTGTCCATCTAGGGACCTCGTACCGACCCATAGCACTTACATCCATTTTTTCCAAGGTCATGGATCAATTATCAGCTCATGAAATATCTTGAAACAAACGAAATCCATAGTGACCGGCAGAACGGTTTTCGTGGGTAATCTCGTGATTTGATGGCATATCTCTTGATCAGTTTGGTGATAGCAAAGTAGTTGCATTCGATATTTTCACGTCTTTTGACTGAGGTTGTTTACACTAAATGCATTCTTATAGAGTCGATAATAAACTGCTTCATTGAATTAGAAGTAATTTTCTGGACCGCGCAATTCAAGTTGTTTTGGACGCTTTCAAATCTGAGATTAATCGCATATGAATATGCTGGCGTTCCCCAGGGCTCAGTTTTGTCCCCAATACTATTTCTCATTTTTCTAAATGATATTTTGTCTGTTACTTCTAATCCAGTTCACTCTTTTGCCGATGATAGCACTCTCAGCTTCTAATATTACTTTGAGAAACGTCTCTCCACCTCATATGTGGAACTCAAACAACTATACATGTTAAGCACATTAAATTCTGATCTGGATAGCTATATATATATATATATATAGATAGGATAGTTAATGAAATAAGGGAGGAGGTAATAGAGTAGAATTTAACGCTTCTATAACTCAATGCGAACTGTAAAACTTCAGCCATTATCGATAAATGGCACATGCATCGAGGAAACTCAAAAACATGCCTTTCTCGGTATGTGCGTTAACGATAAGCATCGCTAGAAACGACTAAATATTGAGTAAAATTCTCATATCGGGTCAGGTGCTCTTAAGACTACCTTGCATCTGCTACAGAGAATTCAGTTACTTATTGTAACGTCTTTTTCTGAAGGAGAATCAGCATTTTTTCTTTAGTTCTTTGTTTTTATCTCTTTTGCGCACAGAAATTTAAGCTTTCTTTTCGGTCTTCTTGGGCAAAAATACTGCCTGG
This sequence comes from Nephrocerus scutellatus, assembly GCA_947095585.1. NCBI lineage: Eukaryota > Metazoa > Arthropoda > Insecta > Diptera > Pipunculidae > Nephrocerus > Nephrocerus scutellatus. Next base: position 115,106,659 of record OX352763.1, read on the forward strand.
ATATTCGGTAAAACACCACCTTGAGCAATGGTTACTCCAGACAAAAGATTCTCTTGAAAACCGAAGGAACGATTCATTCATGACACTGTTTTTCCGCGTCTCAGCGGTGCTTAAGAGAAATATCCATTTGCATGCCATCTATCCATGAATCCATATGTGATACTCGTGGCACTCATCACTTATCACTTTACTTTCAAGACTGTCTTGGGACTTACAGTTAAGCTCAGAAATCATCGTTCTTCAACATGTATGTGGAATGACTACAATCCGCAAGCCTACAACCTTAACGCCCACGCTGTGCTAAGCCTGTGCAAACCCCTTTACGCGTGGGCAAATTATATAAGTAATTTGTGCAATTCTTATTTTATTTTAGTTTTTTTCCTTCATTAAGTTATATATTCCTTTGTTATTTTTTTTCTTTAAAATTTTTTTTTGTAGTTTCTGCTATCGTCGCCAATCCATTGCTAGCGAAAGCCATAGGTGGTATGTATTTTTATTTTTCATCATTATATTAATTTAATTAGTTATTTTATTAATTTGTTTTTAAAATATTTTTTTTTTTATTTATTTTTATTTTTTTTATTTTGTTTTAATTTAAATTAAAAATAAAATGAAACTCTTATTATTAATTGAATTTATTGTTATTTAAATTTCTTTCATATGTAATAGTTGAAAAAAGTTGCACACTTTAACCTTTGTGCTCTTCTTCCAGGTCTATCCAAAGGTGTCGGTTTTATACGATTTGATCAACGCAACGAAGCTGAACGCGCTATTCAGGAGTTGAATGGTAAAACGCCCAAGGGCTACACCGAACCGATAACTGTAAAATTCGCTAACAATCCCAGCAACAGCGCAAAGGCTCAAATCCCACCACCGCTTACAGCGTATCTAACACCACAGGCGGCAGCCGCAACAAGACGATTGGCTGGTGCATTGCCAGCCGCAGCTGGACGGATTAGGTAAGAGCTGTTTTTTTTATCTTATATCCTCCTCTCAACCATACGGTACGAATATAATATATTTACAATGAACTCCCCGGAATCAATTAGATTTAAGAGTTTAATAACCCAGCAAGAATGAACGCAATTTAGTGCAGATGGAGAAGAAGTCCGGTTTTGTTTTAACGATTTTCGAATTTAAAATAAAAACAAAATCAAAAATAAAAATTTTATTTACTTAGATTTTAAAAATACTCTCTTTTCGTTGTTATTTTGTTTTTGTTTTTTTCTTCCAATTTTTTTTTTTTGTTAATTTAACAACGACGTGAAATGTGTTTTGGTAGCAAATAAATCATTACCCATAAACTTCCCTAGAATCCTAAACTTTGCAACTAAGATACTTTAAAAATTTATTACAACATTTTTATAAATATCTCAAAGCAAAAATTAATATTTTTTAAACAACAAAGTGAGCTGCTGGAAATATTTAATATTACAATTGAATTACTAACAGAATAATTTGTTTTTCTCATTTTTATATATATTTTTGTTTTCCTATTCAAATTCTCATTGCAACTTTAAAATCAAAAAATTTTTTTTATTTATAACTTTCTCTTAAGTCATAAACAATCAAAAATTTTCGACAAAATATTTAATTAATGGAAAAAATAATTGCAAAATCCAAACCAATCAGCAACCAAAAATAAATTTTTTATAATTTGTTCTTTATTTGTTTTTTTTTTTCTTTTTATATTTTAGCATTGGAAAAAGCCCGATGTTAGCCATTAACAAGGGTTTACAAAGGTGAATTAATTTTTAACTATATATTATTTCTTGTTTACAAAAAAGAACCACCGACAAACAAGCAAAAGCAATTATTTTATTTTTTTATCATTTGTTTTTTTTTTATTTGCTAACAAGTAATATTATTTTCAATTTTTTTTTTTATAAATGGGTATCTATTTGTTTTCTAGTAAATTTTTTTTTGATACTTTACGTTAGAATTAATTTGTGTATAACTATAGACTATAGTTAAAAACATACTATGTATGTGTTTCGCTTTTTTTCATATTTTTTAGTATTTTATTTATGTTTTCAAAGTTAGTTTTGTATTGTTGTAAAATTTTAAATGTAATTTTTAAGTTTTCGCTGTGTTGTTGTGGGCTTGGGGTAATTTCCTTCATAGTTTATAAAATTCCCACTTCCTTAATATAACCCCTGTCCACTTAGACTAATAGCAGTTTCTTTTTTCAAGAGGGGTTTTTTTTTTGGAAGTCCCTTTATTACTGATTGAATATTTAAATTTTGTCCCATATGACTGATACTGCGACCTAAAAAGATCTAATGTATCAACAGAGTATGACTATTCTAAGAGACGTACCACCCCCTGAAGAAGAATATTATGTCCTTAGCTTTCTAATATTATCCTTTTCTAGATTAAGGATTTCTTTATAGGAATACAACCTGATTATTTGTATTGTCACAGTCCGTGGACATTTTCCCAGTTGGCCAGATGAAGTCTATTTTCCCACTTATTAATTAGCACTGTGGCGGCAGCCCAGTTGACACAACATCGTAATAGAGTGGAGACGAGCTCTTCGCATACCCACCTTTCGGCATGAAGAATACTCATAGTACTATCTTCCCATCTTCCCATACTTGCAGGAGTAAACCTTACAGACACACGATATATATCCCAGAACGAAACTGGGAACGTACCATTGTTGTCACAGACTAGACAGTCCTCAGACTCAGTTTTCCCGAAGGTCAACCTTGTCTGTTGGGCAAGACAGCTCCCGAGGTGCCAATTCAAACTTGGACGAGGTCTGACAACAATGGCTTCATTGGTTTCAGGTATGAGTGCCTGGGCGATTGCAAAGCAGACCTTTGCAGCACATCCATCCGGAACCTAACCATATCACCTGTTCACACGTGGCCTTGGTCAGATCTAGCATTAAAGATCACCCGTTCATTCAGGTATGAGTGCCTGGGTGATTGCGCAGCAGACCCTGGCAGCACATCCTTCCGGAACTTCGAAAGCCATAATTTGCCACTAGGACAGCGAAGCCATCCTAGGCCCGCCTAGATAGCAAGCTATCCTGGGCCCCTCCTAGACATACCTTTATGATAGGGTCGCTAAAGTAGGAAGACAGTGCCCATCCTGAGCATACTCTAAGTATCCGCGGCCCTGTCCCTTTATCTACCGTGGTAACGACCCGCACCATTCCCATACATAGATTAAGATGCAGCTGGAACCCGCCACGGGGAAGTTGACACCACAGTAGGGTTCAGGTCCTATGAGCGCACATTGTGAGCCAGTCCTAGCTAGTTCATCTGCAGATGCTTTGCCTGCAATTACTTGATGGCCAGGAACCAATCCCAGTTTCGCCCTGTTGTGTTTTGCAAGAGATTGCAGTACATCGTAGTCCATTAAATTGGACGACAGAGCTTTAAGTGCTGCCTGGCTATCTGAAAAAGTATATATTCTAGCGTCCTAATTCCCATCGGTATCGAGACTTTTGTATTGGGTCCAAAGACACCAGCTCCAACTCCAGATTCCGTCTTCAATCATTCTGTGAACCAGATCAGACCAGACCTCTAACGTCCAATATTTTCCTCAATTAACCTGCAGAAATAGTAGGTACTCCCTGACCATGATCGTGTATAGATCGGGAATTGAGTCAATTATTTTCAATTGTCCCACATGGTCTCCTGGCTTGTACTTGTATTTTAGCTGCAGCTTAAAAGCGCATCTAGCAGCCATCTTCCTAATAAAGATTTGTAGAAGTGAAAGTCTGCACTAGCGATACCGAGACAGGCAATCCTTTGGAGCTTCTGAAGCTTAGTTGCCGGTGTTCGTTCAAGAACTATCGGCTACCAAATGATGGCCGCGTACGTCCTAATGGGCCTCACTATCATTGTAAACATCCAGTATATCATTTTTGGATTTAGATTCCAAGTTCTTCCGTAAAGGTGTCTACTGGCCCACATGCTCTAATGGCACGTTCAATGACGGGCTTGATTTGAAAACGTCCGCTAAGCTAAGTGGTGCATTTGATGATGACAGGTTCTAGATTGACCAGTCTTAGGCACTATACACTGATTTTGTAAGGATTGATGGATAGTCCTCCTTTACTGCACCATTTTACAACGTACACTAAAAAATTGCCGTACCAAGTCATCCGCATAACTAATGGCAATGTAGCATGATCTCTGTAGATTATCTAGAAAACTGTCGATGACCGCTGACCATAGAAAGGGTGAAAGAACTCCTCCTTGGTGACATCCATTAACTGCAGTCACACGCACTGAAACGTAATGTTTCGACTTTCCAGTATGGATCGATGCCTCTGCTACTAATTGCTCTTACTGTTGAGTAATAGTCAGTGTTAACGAATGCGCCCTCAATATCAAGGAATGCACAAAAAGATAGTGAAGTGTGCTTTTACCTTTCCAAACTGACTTGAGTGCAGAGGGATAAATAAATCAAACCAGCCTCTAATATGAACATCAATTAGTCTCTTCATAATTTCGAGAACAAAAAAATTATGTTAGACTTATAGGTCTGCTGTTAGACTTTGGCAGCTCACTAGGCCTTTTTGGGGATTATTCCTTTTATAGTTTTTAAAGTTTCCGCTTCCTAAACTTAACCTTTTCTCAAACGTTAACGTTTTTCTGGACTTAATGTAGTTTCCTTTTTTCAAGATAGTGCAACAAAACCTGGTTAAAGTCACTTCTAGCAGTTGTTATTTTCCAGATGTTTCTACTTTCTACAGTCTTTTGAATAAAGCAACATTGTCCGTCTGCCTTACTAACGTAATGTTTATTGCAAAAAATTCTCTTATTCTGGGTACTTCTTCATCCAGCTTTAGCCTCTGGAATGCACTTTAAATGTCGTAGATTAGAAATTTTTTTATGTCGGCGCAATGGGTTAATACCCTGCATTATACACAGTCTAGGTAGTTTAACCTCTCTCTCTCTGTAGTATGTTTTGGTGTATCGAAGCAGTAAACGTTTCCATTAATTTCCTTACCTTGATTTGTTCTTTTTAGTTTTATTTTTTGCTTTTCTACTTCTGTTATTGAATATTTAAATATTGTACTTTTAGTGTATTGTTGTTTAGTTTGCACTAACCGCCTTTCATTGTAAGGAATCTTATAGATTCTTGCCCTAAAACACATCACACTCACAAACACATGAACCGGCAGCATATTATTTGTAAATTTTTCGAATATTCGTTGTTGCAAGAACAATGTGAACTTTTTTTTATCACTACAACCAAAGACAATACCTAGATGACTTAGCTATGTTCACAAATTTATTTTCTGTATTTATAAGCCATCTATTGTCTAGTTAAGTACTACTGAACTAGTCCTATATACAAAACTCTAATTTAATTTTTATATAACATCTACACTCACTTGTTATTTTTTATGTCTAGTATATTTAACTTTGACGTCTTAAATTTCAATTTCATATAACATCTAGAAACAAGTATTTGTTATTGAAATGGAACACAGATCTTATGGAAAGTACGAACAATTGAAATTCATTAGAGTGGACAAACGTGCCAGCTCTAAACAAATTGCATATTTGCCTCAAATAAATGCATGGGCATGCGACATCTGTATATTATATTATCTGTGCTATAATGTTCTAACTTGTGAAGCACTAAGTTTGTTTGAAGTATTATTGGTTTTATTTAAGGTCCCAGGTAGTCACTTGTAAGTCAGAACTTTTGTTTTATGTATATAGAAGTTGTTGTACGCTATGGCGCTATGTAGTAAATACGACGACAATTATTTCTCTCAAGAACTTAAGACTTTCCATCAGAAGATCGTCTCTTTTCTCTTTCGAACCTAATGAGTGAGTGTGTACTTGTAATAAATGGTCAGAAAGGTAGTTACTTGTCCAATCGAGCAGGGTCTTATCAAATCCATAGGCATTCATATTCGACATAAAAGCTTCAAGCCAGACTCTGTAAAATGCCTTGAAAATATAAAGTGCAACAACATTGCTTTCACAGAATTTGGGAATTGACTGTTCCACTTTTCGGTAAGATATGCCGCCCATTGCCTTCGAAAACCGTTCTGCTGGTCGCTAAGAATGATTCAAGTGATTCAAGGTATATAGGCTGTATAGGCTGATGAGATATTCGAAAAGAGCGTCATGCCGTGTAGATGCGAGGAAAAATTGGATACATGGTGGAATCGTCGTAAACCAAACACATATCTTACTATGGCGTTAAAGGCAACATTAATGGCAGTAGATTTCGCAACCATATATCAAGACTGGTACTGCTAATGTTCTTGCCGGTAAGATTCGAGTTTTGAAAGGAGTGAAAGACCGTGTAGCCCATAATGTACGAAGCACTCCATAACTGTTTCCTATAGCTAAGTATTGGGAGTGTCCCATGTTAAATCACGACTGAAGGTCATATAAAGGTTTTTGACCTTTTCGACATAGGGGTGTTATTCAATGTGATAGACGGGAAATATGAAAGGTCCATTAGCTGCTTAGAGATGGCAATGCATTGAGATTTTTTACATTTAGCATTAGATCGTTACTATTAGACCACAGCGCTATGTTTAAAGGATCCTCATTTATACAATTCACAGCCTGCTCGATTAAGCACAACGGGCAACTCAGAACGAGCTGAGCATCATCAGCGTACATATGAAGTGATCTGTGCATAACGATAGATGGAACTTTATTTACAAACAGAAAAAATAGTAATGGTAATGGATAGATCCTTGAGGAACTCCTCCGATTAAAGGAAGAAAGTCTGACAGAACCTTATTAATTTCCACAGCCTATAATCTACCTGTCAGGTATGATAAAATCAATTTCAGAGCGCTAAGTTCTTAGTTATGAGGTCGAGATAGCTTATGACATAAAACTGAATGGTCTACTCTGTGTCCAACGCTTTAGAAAAATCCAGTAGAACTAAGAACGAAACATTTCCCTCATCTAGAACATGCCGGATGCCTATTATGGCTGTTATGCAAGTATGTTTCGGCCGAAATCCAGATTGCTTAGGCGTTAAGATGTTATGGATGGAGAGGTGTGTTGATTTATTTGCTTTATTTATTTATTTATCTTTTCGAAAATTTTGGACAAAAAAGAAAGAATGGAGTTCGGTCTAAGCTCATCTCCTTTAGGTGTCTTAGGGATGGGCAGTACTTTTGTAACTTTCCATTTAGTAGGAAAAATACCTGTTGTCACCACTGTGTTAGAGATGTACGTAATATAGGGCAAGATAATAGGTAAGATGATTTTTTAGGAATGATGGGTGTATCTTTCCCAAAACCGACCGAATTAGATTTAATGGATTTTACACTTTCTACTACATCAGTGGTGTTCAATGTCGTAAAGGAAAAACTAGGGCAGGTTGTAGTAGATGATGCTACATCACTTAGATGAGACAAGTTCTGTGGCATCGATGAAACCGAAGTCTGTGAAGAAACGAATTTTCGGTTGAGATGATTCAGATCAATACCTTCAAAATGCTGTCTTTTAAAACTTTACATATTTATAAACATTCGGCTCTGTACATAATGGGTAGTATGTCTGTAGACAAACAAAAATACCAACACCGAAATTGAAAACACTTCGTACACACTCCACACGCCCACTCGTAAACTCCATCAAGCATGCGAAATAAATATAGAAACATACCATCATTACATGAACTTTTTTTTTTTTTTTTTTTTTTTTAAAGTCACTCAAGAGAAACCAAAACCATTGACAAAAAGTAGTTAATAAATCATTTATGTAGGAATAATCAATGTAAATTGTAAAATTGATATCGTAAGATGCGGAATTGACAAACTGATAAATTAAAACTACGTATCTATTACAATAAATACTAATGCATTTCTATTCTATCTCATTGCAGATACTCCCCGTTGGCCGGCGATCTCTTGACAAATTCGATTTTGCCCGGCAACGCCATGACCGGATCTGGCTGGTGTATATTCGTCTATAATTTGGCACCGGAAACCGAGGAAAATGTCCTCTGGCAGTTGTTCGGCCCATTCGGAGCCGTCCAATCGGTCAAAGTTATTCGCGACCTGCAGACCAGCAAGTGCAAGGGCTTCGGCTTTGTAACAATGACAAACTACGATGAGGCTGTCGTTGCAATACAATCACTTAACGGCTATACACTTGGCAATCGAGTGTTGCAAGTTAGCTTTAAGACAAATAAAACTAAAACCGCTTAAGTTCATTTCTCACACAACTATATAGTCACTCAATCGAAAAATTGTACGAACAAGAGATGTTGTAATTTTTCATTTTTAAATGATTCTCCCACACACACACGCAGACTGTTGTAGTCTTTAAACAAAAAAGAAAACAAAAAGAATTTGATGTATTTCCTACTTTTATGGAGATTATTTGTGTTGACAAAAATTCATTTCATTTGAAAACAAAAAGAAAAGTAAAACAACCAACAACCACATTTAGCTAAACAATTTTAACGAACTAATAGCAAATACAAATAAATGTTATACTTATTATACAACGGATAAATTGTCGTGTTAGGCAACCAAACCAAAACACCAAATAAATAAATTTTTTTAAGAAAATGTGCAAAACATTTAAAACTAAAAAAAGCTACCAAAAAAGAAAAAACACTTACCTACTATTTCTACAAATAGAATTGCATTGCATTTTTTTTAAAAATGCAATATATCTGATTAGGAAATAAATCAAACAAAACGATGGCAATATTTTTGGAGGTTGAAGAAGAATTTCACAGAAACAAAAAAACCAAAACCCAAGATAACTTTTACAAAAAGGACACACTACAGATACATACAAAAGAATCATATATATTACCTATGTAACAAAGCAAAAGCAAATAAATTGGAAAATCAATATCAGACTTATATATTTAAAGACAGAAAAAACACCACATAGAAGATGGAAAAATGGAAAAAATATATTAGTTATTCGAACCTTAGATGGGCAAGAAGACAGTTTTACTAAAGAACAGTTTACCAAACAGGACAAAATCAGAGTATTTTCAACAAAAAAAGAACAAAATATTGATATACCATATATATGTATTAATAAATCCAAACAAGAAGCAATTTTTAAGCAGATTATTATATAAAAGATACAATTGATTTATGGTTCACCTTCACTACAAAAATAGCAAACAGGAAATAATAAAAATATTTGGCGCAACAGACCGCAGCCATTCGTCTTGTGCGTGTTATAGTTTTGCACACAAATGAAAAATGGCATCATAATAAGAGAAAGGTTTTTAAATTCCAGCACTTGAAAGAATGCAAGAAATTAACGCCCCGCCATTAGAATATTCTCATTCAAAACAAAAAAACCAAACACTCACTCATTCGGTGGAAAAATCAAGAGGTAGATACATTCATAGTCGAACCAACCAACCAACAAACAACCAATCCAAAAACAACACAAAACATCAAAAGAATATTCACGAAAAACCAGCTTCCAACTTTTTAAGATATTAGAAAATAAGTGTTTAATATTAGAATTTTTCTTATAGTGAATTTTTACGCGCAAATCCAAAACAAACCCAAACGAAATGAAAAAAAAAACAATTTTTAAAATGCATTAAGAGGAGGGAAATATATGAAACAACCAACCAAAAACTGAAAAAAGTGAAAAGTGAAAGAAAATAACGCCATTGAGTGAAAAGTGATGATTGATTGGATTTTTTTTTAGACAAAAATTAACTAATAGTTTGTTTTCCTTTTTAATGATTGTAATAATAATTAAAAGTTAGCTCTCTCTCATGCCGAAGGCTCTGAAAAGTATTTCTTTTAAATCTTGTACGGGTTTTCTAACTGATAATGATTTTCGTAGTCAAAAAGCTAGGTAGACAAAATTGGAAGAACATTTAAGTTCTCCTTTAGAAAATTAGTTCTTCTAATTCTAATTTGCTTCTGTAAAACTTCTGCATTCTCTCTTTGACTGTAAAACAATTCAATACTAGGAAGATTCAAGGTATACCTCTATTCCAGTCGTCTCATACTAAAGGGAGAAAATATTTGTATAAGCATTTGCGCGTTCTTATGTTTTCCTAAGGATAATAGTTATCAAAAATCTCTGAAACGAAATCCCTTTTTTTTATTTGCTGTATTCCATAACTGCTCGAGAAAACTTCTGTCACACCGCAGCTACCTATACTTTTCGTATGAGTAGCAATTACTTTGCGGCACAAATATACAAACATTAGATCCTCTTCTTTAAATACTAATGCCTCTTTCGATTTACTCAAAACCATACCCGACACAAAATCTGGGGGTAAGCTGTCAAATGTCTCTTTCGACTGAGAAATTAGCCTGCTTGCTCTCTCTTCGCCAACAACAAACTGAGAAATTAGTCTGCTTGCTCGCTCTTCGCCAACAACAAACAACAACAAATTGAGAAACTAGTCTGCTTGCTCTCTCTTCGCCAACAACAAACTGAGAAATTATGCCTGAAACACAAACACGCTTCAGCTTCGTCTTCGCCTGACGTTTACGAGTTCAGCCATACAATTTCAATATCACAATGTAGCTTCGGCGTCAACGTTTCGGTTGGCAATCGTAAAGAAAAAAACGTAATGCTACGTAACGAGACTCCAAACGGAAGCTCTAGTTGAAAAGTGCTGAACATATGCTTTGCCTGACAGTTCAAAGCAGAGAACTGTGGCAGAACTCTCATTTGAGAAATGCCATATAGAGAAAAGTCATTCAAAGCAAATTAGAAGCGGGTGCATCGTCACACAGACGTAATGTCGATTGCCGACGGGTTACAAAACCTTGCAAATAAAACGCAAAATCAAACCGTACTCCGGGTACAGTTTGTAAATAGAACGCCAAACTAAAACCACGAGAGAGAAATTTTAACTCTACCCTGCAAATCGAAAGAGCTATAACAGAGTTTTCGTGGTTTTAGTGGTGAATGCTTTGTAAATAGAACGCCAAACCAAAACCAACCAAAATGTCAAAAACCAACTGAGAAATTAGTCTGCTTGCTCTCTTTTCGCCATTGCTGAGTAAACGAAACCTTACCCGGGTACGTTCAATTGCCGACAGGTAGCAAAGTTACAGTAACGGGTTCAAACTCTGCAATTAAAACGCAAAATCGAACCGTACCCCGGGTACAGTTTGTAAATAGAACCAAAACCTCGTGAGAGAAATCTTAACTCTACCCTGCAAATCGAAAGATCTATAAGAATAGTAAGCGCCACGACTTCAAAACATCCAAATCGTTACCTGAAATGGTTCTGGGCAGGTTTCTCAAAATTGTAATTAATTTTTCTCATCTAAACAAAAATGTGTTCACATAATTAATAGAATCATATAAATATAAAGATTATTAAAGATTAGTTTTAAATGTCGCTTCAAAATTGTGCGCATTGTTCATATATTTCAGTTATAAGTGTGAAATACAAGAAAAACTAAAAAGACTACAAAAATATTGCGTAATAGAACTTGCATTACTCTGACTAAGAGATCTTTGAATTTCGGTATTTAGACACTTCTTCAAAATTCTGTGGAGGTAGTCCCTGAAGTCCAAAATCATTTATTGAGGCATAAAAGCGGTAGAATATATTCAAAGTTCGCCTGTTCATTCTTTAAAAATTTGTATATTTTTTAGTGTCATGTCTGGAGACATTTCGACTGATCTAGTTATAACAGACGCAAAGCCATATGGCCTAACCGGAAAACACTTTTGTTAAAATACAAAAAAGTTCGCAAAACTAGAACAACTGATCATAATGTACGTTTACCAACTTAACTATCTGTTTTTTTTTTTACAGAAAAGACTACAACTGTCAAAGTTACGTACGTAGAGAGTCAAAGTTACTTACGTTAATAGCGCTCTATAATGAGTTGAAAAAATAGACGAAACTGAACGAAAGTGTGGTGAAAGTACTTATGACTGTAGCATCCGTGTTCATTGAATTCGCTAATTCATCATTGTCCATTCAATTTCACATAAAAAATGACAACTGTCAAAGTTACGTACGTAAATAACGATTTCACTATCATAATCAGTTGCAAAAATGAACCAAACTGAACAAACGAAAGTGTAGATAAAGCACTTCCGTGTTCAGTGTATTGGCTAATTCAACATATAAAAAATTACAACTGTCAAAGTTACTTACATAAATATCGCTATCACTATCATAATCAGTTGAAAAAATTAAAGTAGCATCTGTATTCAGTGCATTCGCTTATTCATCATCGATCATCAATTTTTACATAAAATATTACAATTGACAACGTTACGTACGTAAATAGCGCTATCACTATCATAATCAGTTGCAAAAATAAATGAAACTGAACGAAAGTGTAGCGAAAGCTCTTATGACTGTAGCATCTGTGTTCAGTGTATTCGCTAATTCATCATTGTCCATCCATTTTCACATAAAAAATTACAAAAGTCAAAGTTACGTACGTACACTACGTAAGATAAAAGTAAGATGAAAGCTTTCACTGTCGTAGCATACATGTTCAGTATATTCCCTAAGTTAAAATCGTCGATCTATTTTCATTTATAATACTTTAACTTTCAAAGTTACGTACGTAAGGAGAGCTCATCATGACATTCCTAATCGGTTGCGGAAATAGACGAAACGCAATAAAAGTGAGAACAAATCTTTAATGGACACAGCACCTGTATTCATTGTGTTCGCTAATTCATCATCGTCCATTCAATTTCACATAAAAAAATTACAACTGTCAAAATTACGTACGTAATGCAAAAAGAGATGAAACTAAACGATGGTAAGAAAGAAATTGCCTCAGCATACATGTTCAGTGTATTTGCTAATACAACAAGGAGACATTTCTAATCAGTTACAGAAATATACGAAACTAATAGCGCTTTCGATTTGCTGGGTAGGTAGGGTAGGTGAAGGTTTGGTGTCCTATTTCTACAGTGTTCTCATTGCGAAAGCACTGTAAACGAAAGTAAGAATAAGGCTTTAATCGACCCAGCACCTGTGTTCAGTGTATTCGCTCATTCATAATTTTTCTATAACAGACAAATGTCAAATTTACGTACGTAAAAAACGTACTCACTATCACTTCCGACAGCTCGTTGTGCAATTTTTAAAAGAGGTACTATTTTCATTCTTAATCGAATGTAATTTAAAGAAAAGTCATAAAGTTGGGAAATGCAGTTTTACTTTGAAGGGAAATTTAGTATCTTACAACTGTTTAGGATATATTGGGTAGTTTTCAGTTTTCTGGTTCAAACTATGAGACGGAATCTTAACGATTTACATTTTGACTCTTAACTTTGACTTCCTTTAAAGTTGCCTCAAATCCAAAAGTGAAACGTGAATCTCGGGATGATTTTTCTTCTACCTTTGAGTTTGATACGTGCGATGAACAGTTCTTTAGGGAGTTTTTTGCTTTCTTTTAAAAGTACTATCAGCTCATAAATGTTTGATTCCTTTTCTTTTACGGTAATTTCCTCTAACGTCTACTCAGTGAAATAAATGCGGAGAACAAAGACTTACCCTGCTCTTTTTAGAGCTTAAATTAAAATATATTTAAGTTCTAGACTTTTCTAGAATTGTGATCAAATAAAATTATGGTTTGAGGAGAAAAAAGTCATCCATTTAAAAGAGTCGTTAAGTGAAGTTAAACTTCAAAGAGAATTTTTCCTTTTTGCTTAAACTTTTCCTGACAGTCAGAGCTAATCGAGAGTCATCAACAAGATAATTGTTTTTATGTACTTTTATTTCTAAATGAATGAATGAATTCGTTCGTAAACAAAAAAGTGAACAGAAACCCAAATAGATAAACAGAAAATGTCGTAAAAACTTCAAGTGCAATATAAGATACATCCGATATAATAACATTCATCTATCTGTGTATTTGTTTATTTAATTATTAATTATATTCGTTATAAGTAAACAAATGAAATGACATGTCGTAATGAAATAGAGAGAAACTCAACGTTAATGATGCAACAAGATTTCAAGCGATTTCAAGCAGCAACGAGACTTTATAATAAACCAAAACAATATATCAATAATATCAATGGCAAATAAACACAGATTGTATCTAACAGAAAAACAAAGATAGTTTTATAGTAAATTAGTTGCTTATTTTCTGTTTCTGTTTTGTATTTCATTTTAATGTAACAATAATTGTTACAAATTGCTGTCACACAAACAAACAAACAAACGCTTATAGCACAAAAAGTCAGCACAATTAATGAATAATTTTTGTAGCTCAGTATATTATCCAAAGCTTATTATTAACTCTTTCAACTTATCGACTAAATAAATAAAAAAAACTGACAGAAAAGAAAAAGAAAACAACAAGTCGCACAATTCGAACACTAATATTGCTATTATCATTATTATAATTATCAATTATTATTATTATTATTATTAGTATGATTATTAAGAATTATTATAATTAAATTAGATGAATGTACTTTGTATCTTAATCTGCGTATATGTATATTTATTATGAACTTTAAAAATATTATTTAATTTATTTAATTAATCGTAATTTAATGTAATATTTAGTGAATTTAAATTTAACCCCACTGATTAGAGAAATTATTAATCTAAATTAAAATTTAATATATTATTTATTTATCTTATTGTGTAAAATCAAAATAAAAAAAAAACAAACAAACAAACAAATTCGATCTTTTAAATGTAAATGCAAGTGAAATATAATTGAAAATTTATGCAAACAAAATTTAATCAATTTATATATTAACGTAGTAGATTAAACAGCAAAAAAAAAAAACAACTGAAAAAAATTACACTGTGTTATATTCAAATATATTACTTATATTATTCTTAATATTGAATGTTTGCAAAAGCCATTAACAAACTAAAAGAACAAACGATTGTATAAGGAAAGCTGATTCCTTGAAAAGAAACACTATCACAAACACAGAGAAGAAAAGCATATTGATTAGTAAAAATAATTGTTTACAGTACTGCATCGATAATGTGAACTAATTAAAACTATTGCTGTTTCATTTGTTGAATTTCCGTTTTCTCCAGCTTTATTCATATAATAATTACAGTTATTCCGTTCCAAGGTGTTCTGGTTCCTCCTCTTTTATTGAAAACTTTTATTTAACTTTACTTGATCCGTGTTTGTCTGTATTTTCGACTACTTTGAGGTCGTTTTTAAAAACCTAGAAGCTGCAATTGAGTGAGTGCCTAAATAGAATTTTTTTTTAGTACGCGTGTGACGTGTGTCGCGTTTCGCATGTGGCGCGTGTGATGTGTGGAATTGCGGTCATGGTCTCGTTTTTTGAGGTCTTTTTTGATTACCTTTCGCACGACCTAGAGGGCCGAAATTTTATGAGCAGCTCAATGTAAGGTGCCACTTTTGATATCCCGCATGTGACGCGTTTTGCGAGTCGAGTGTGGCGCGTGTGATGGGTGGAATTGTGGTCATGTTCTCATTTTTTGAGGTCCTTTTTAATTACCTTTCGCACGACCTAGAGGGCGGAAATTTTATTAGCAGCTCAATGAAAGGGGCCACTTTTGATATCCAGCATGTGACGCGTATTGCGAGTCGAGTGTTTTTTTTTTTTTTTGAGGAGGTTGTAAATCTTCTATAAGACTTCCCATGTGCACCTTTAGCATTAACATGGGCTTCTGTCAGATTTTTACTAACCAAAACCAACCCGCATTCTGCTGGCCTGTTTACCCCATGCGGTACCACCAATTAAGGCATTCCTTCAAATGGCAGGTTTATTTTCCACCCTCTCTCTCTTGCAGTCTGCAACATTGCAACATTACTCTCATTATGACCTCGTTAATTACGTTCCAGGCTTCTTCAGTGCTCACCATTGCTTGAATGAATGAATGAATGAATGACACTGCTCTTGCAGTGAAGACAGAATGGCTCGTACGCGTGCTTGTATTTGTGGAGATACTCACGAAAACATCCATGCCCCGACCAGAACTGTGTCAGGTGAGAGTTTACATCTCCATGTTTTCTTGCTACCCACACTTGGATGTCTGGGATCAGCGTATGCGTCCATCGGCCTTTTGTAGATGCGTCCCATCTACGCTGCCACTCTATTTCGCTACGTTTTTGTACGCTGACCTCCACTGATTTGTTGGTTCGTGAGGTCTATCCCTGCCACTGCTTCTATTGCCATCTCACATCAAATCACATTCCATAGTAGCGGTCCAAGTACAGAGCCTTGTGGCACTCCTCCGGTGACTTTGTATTGCTTGGGGCCCTCCTCGGTGTTATACAACCAGGTTCTGTCACTGAAGTAGCTCGCAATGATTCGTAGAAGAAGTCTGGTACCTGGATTTTGGTTAAGGAAACCAGCGTTTTGTCCAAATTTGCGGAGTTGAATGCATTTTTGACATCGAGTGTCATCACTGCGCAGTATTTTTTATCCCCGCCTTTCCATCTCCTTCCTGCAATTGCATTGTGCACGATATCACATACCGCCGCAATTGCATCGATGGTGCTCCTTTTCTTCCTAAAGCCATATTCGAATCTTGACAGGCCGCGTGTTCTGTGTAACTTTACAAGCGGCCGCATATGATTCTTTCTAGCACCTTTCCCGCTGAGTCCTGGATACACAAAGGTCGGTGCGATGACGGTTCCTCTTGTGGCTTGTCACTGACGCTTCCATCTTTGCGGAAATATTCCATCGTAAATGCACGTTGTGTAGACCCTACTAAATATTCCAGGCCTCCTTATCAGAGCAGTTTTCATTACCACGTTAGGAATACCATCCAGACCTTGGGCCTTGTCTGTCTTTATTCTAGTGGCTGCATCTAGAATCTGTTCTTCAGTAACCGGGGGGGGGGGGGATATTTTCTCCGTTGAGCTGTGCCTTGTAAGAAAAAGTTAGTGGTTCATTCTGCGGAACTTGTCTATATTCGTTCAACTGAACCATGCGTCCAAACCTTTGAACTTTTCATATCCTGGAGCCTTTTTAGCGGGTTCTACTTTAAGCTTTTTCCATACGTCTTCGTTGTTTATTTCTTTTCCTCTCAATTTATCCTATTCCTAGCATTCTCCTCAGGTACTTTATTTTCATATGACATGTATCTGCTATTCTTGCTTCTTTCGAGAGGGTCCAATATTTTCCTCTGTGCAGTAGTAGCCAGATTACTTGGTCTAGAATCTTTCTTTTTAACGAAGAATATAATCTCTTGGAGGACTGTTGTTGATAACATTTTTAGGAAAATTGCGTTATGGTCCACAGTAACGGAGCAGCTGCAATAATGGTAAATTCAAATGGACTTCTGCTCGATACTAATATCAAATACTAAATTCGCACATTGCGTAGTTCATATAATGCTTCCCATTAGTAGCTAAAAAAATATCCGGATCTCGATAAAGTTGTGACTGTGAGAAACTTTATGAAAAGTAGCGCTCTTATTTCCCTTTCTTTGTTTTCTTCTGACTCTGCAAGGAATTGAGATCGGAGAAGGAAAAGCTTCTTCTGCATAAAGTGATAAGATGGTTTTCAAGAGTCGGAATATAAAAGAAAAACAAATTATGGATAATTGAAATTATCAACGAAACCTGGATGTGTTATAACTGAAATATTTGACAAACTCAATGAAATTATTTTATCAGTTCAAGGTAAAAATGTAAATTCGTCCATCCATCGGGAAAAACTGAAACTGGAAGGACTGGTGGTAGAGGTTTACGTGTGCGGTGTGCGAGAAGCGCCCGGGAACACCCAGTACACCCAGTATAAACGGGATACTCACTGGGTGTACTGGGTATACTATTCTCTGAAAGGAGATGTAGTCCGAACTTTTATTGAAGCACAAGACGGGCAAAGTGTAATCAAGAAACGCCAGTTCCTTCTTTAACGATTTGTTTATCTTCAAGTTTACTGAAGATATCGACCGGTAGAAGGTGCACTAAGGCGGATCTTTTCAACTTCTCTATAATTTTCCTATATGTGACTTTGTCAAGAGCTGTCACAACACACTTACTACAAATGTAGAGTTTTTACTACGCCAGTCTAAATCCTGTGTACAAGCTATAGTTTCAAGCCATATCTTTCACCAAAGCCGTTCCTGTATGAGTATACAACTATAGTAACCCTGTTGACTTTTTCGAAGATGATTCCAACTAAGCTCACTGTCCAAGATAGTGACTAGAAATCTGGCTTAATCAGTAAAAACTTGTCAGGCATCGTTTAGAGCAGGAGGAACAACAATTGTTAGAATTGCTAGACGTATTGTTGGTTTGTGTGTAGGAGGTAATCTTCGAAACTACTTGACCAATTTCAAAAATTCTTTCACCAATATTTAAAATGGACTCTCAGGGTAAATTTATATTATCCTATATTAAATAGAAAGACATTTCGTTGCGACCAATTTTGTAACTAAATAAACTAAAACTCAAAAAACTGTTGATCTGAAACTTTTTCAAAATATGCGTCTTAACAAAATCTCGGTATAATATGAACGATGTGGCGATTTGTTTAGATTTAGGTAATTTAGTACAGCCCTTCCGTAGTAGTGATAGCAGGTCGGTGATTCATGTGTGCGGGTGGCGGAGCGCCCGGGAAAATAAAGTTTCCTAATAAATTGGACCAGCTCTGTCATGGGTTGACTTCTAATTCAGGTTTGCTGACGCATACTGTTATGATTGAGAGGGTATTTTCCATTATTGTATATCCTTAGTGGTTTCAAGCTTTTTCCCTGGGGCAGCTATCGCTACGCTATCTGCTTATGAATTTTGGTACCGTCGTGAAAACAAAAGTTGACTTAAGGAAAACAACAAAACCTTTGCAGAGAAAACCGAACACCGGGGAAACTAAAACTTCTCGAATAACGCAAGCCAATTTATATATAAAACGAAAAGGGTTACTCTTCCAGAAAATAACTCGTATACAACATGGAGGAACATTGTCTAGACAAATAGCAGCAAATATTTTTTTTTTTGAGGAAAAGTTCACATTATAGGGATGGTAATAAAATGAATTGTGAATTCACAATAACGCGGAAATTCAAATTATTGAAGTTCACATTATCGTGGTAGTACTGTATTGTAATTACTATTATCATTATTAGTATAATGTTTCCAATTAACGGAAACACTTGAAATAAATCGAGAATAAAAAATTTAACAAACTATTGGTGTCTCGCTCTATAATTACAGATAATAATTCCAATAACCAACAGCAAAGGAGTAAAACTGTCTCACTATATAATTTATACATAATTATATACAATTATAATATATTATATTTATTTATTATATAATTTATTTTAATTACTTTGAATTTACTTATTTATTTATTTATTTAATTTGATTTTGAAATGTTTTCTTGTTTTTTTAAAACAAAAAAAGGCATACTGTATTTGATAATTTAATGTTTTACAAAAAATACACTGTCCGACAACCGATAAGCGCCCCTATGCCTCGCGCCAAACTTACTTTGAAGGGACTAGCCCGATAATTCCGCTTTTCCTGCATTGGAGGAAAATTACCGGCTGCCACCACGTGGAGCACTTCCAGCCGTCAGAGATAGTTACGGCCATCTGCAATTCTAGAGCTTTCTGTGTTATTCTCCCTATTCTGCTGATGGCTGACCGCCCACTTTCGTCTATGGGCGTGTGAAAATAACTTTACGGCTGCGGTTTATTTATTTTTTTTTGAAGTTTGGTGGATTTGTTGGCCACACTCACTAGTGTGAGAGTAAATGGAGGAAAATGATAAAAAAAAAATGCTGAGCATGATACATAGAATACATGATATGGGCGCGCCGTGGCTCAGTGGAAATGAGCATGGATACTGTGCAGGGGGTTCGTGGTTCGAATCCCAGTAACACCATAAGTATTTTTCACGGTGTCCCACCTCTCGCGAATGGGTGACAAACGTTCCGAGAGTAATAACTTGTCACGGAAAGCTTTTCAATTCGCCGTTCGGATCTAGCTTTAAATTGTAGGTCCCTTCCATGTTATTATTATTATGATACATATTCAGAGTTCCGAGTTATTTGCATTTACACTAAAAAATTAGAGGGGGGGGGGGCTTATCGGTTGTCGGGCAGTGTACATTCAGTAGCAATCAAGAATTACACAGTTGTGCTATATGTGTTCAAGAAGTGAATTATTTTTTTTAGTAATAATTTAGAAAGGATATTTCTGTTGAAATGAAAAACGCCCTCTGGCAAGTAATTTCCTCTGAATGGGCTTCTATATAAAAAGCAGTAGTGTATGTAACGTTCTTGCACCTTTACTTTGAGCCATATGATATTAAATTCCGAATTGGAACATTGACTGAATTGTGGCAAAAGCTGAAACGCAACATCACTACGGACACTTCAGCCGTACAACACGTATGTGGAATGCTCTGCCAAGCTCTATCTTCCCACATCACTATGACCCACAGGCATTCAAAACAAAAGCTCATAGACATCTCCTCTATTCTCCTCCTCTTCCTTAACGCCCACGCTGTGCCAAGCATATAGCCGAGCATTATAAGGGTGCGAACCCCTTGAAGCGTGCGCGAATTATAAAAAATAAAAAAAAACATAATAATCATTATATAGTTTTCAGTTTCCTTTTCCTTAAAAAAAAATTAATTTTTCTTTTCTTTCCGTTCCGTTCCTTAAAATTAAAATTTTAATCTTTGGAAAGAAACATGGGAAAATGGTAATGTGTATGTATGTATATGAAAAAGGGAAAATGCAAATGAAATGTCTCAACTCATCAACTAGAAGGAAAAGGAAAAAAACAAAGTAAATTAATTTTTAATAAAAAAGAAGAGAAAGTTTCAACCAAAACAAAACAAAAAAACAAAGAACAATTATTAGTAAGAAATGCATAGAAAAAATTTTAAAATATATATACATACATTCTAATTACTTAGTCTAATTATTACAACATCGTATTATATATATAATATATATATTCAATGTACTTATTCCTTATTGAAAAGCAAAACGACAAAAAACGCATCGCAACTAATCAAATGTTTGGGTATCATTTGAATGAAAAGACACAGATACATACATATGCTTTACTATTTATATATACACTGTAAATACACATACGTGTATATATATATATATATATATAAAAATGAAAACTGAATTAATTGAATATTTCATTTAAGCACCATTTTCTCGCTCTCTCCTTTCAGCATTAGTTTTGCCGTTTAGTTATAATTTTAAAATTAAGTAATATATATATTATATATGTAAATGTACCTACTTATACAAAAAGCAAACCAAAAAAAAAAAGTGAAAAAAAAAATTAATAAACAGAAATGTGAGCTAAAACAAAAAAAAACACAAAAATAATATATATGTCTTATGTGTGTTTTCTGTATTGAATATTAATTAATTTTGTTTTTATTTGAAATTTTTTGTAAAATGTTTTTTGTCTTCTTATTAATTAAATATTATCGTATAAACTTATTACTCGAATTCTAATACAAAACTAAAATTGTCACACCACAATAAAGAAGAGCAAACCAAAATAAAAATCACTCCGCCATTCAAATTATATATTAAATATATGAATTAATTATCAATTGTTCTAGTCGATATTATTACCGTATTTATTATTATATATCATTATTATTATATTATTATTATACACGAGATATTTCCAATATAAACCAAATGCAAAGCTAATCAAAGCAAAACTCCAAAACCCCCAATGTTTTTCTAAACTTTTTAATTAATTAATTATCTTTATGTGTATATTAATATACAGAACTATATATTAATCGATTATATTGCAAAATAAATGTAATTTCTCAACACAAACGTATGATAATGAAACCGGACGGACAGCAATCAGACATCAGACAGCAAAATCGACTTAAGGTACACACAACCAAAAACAGTAAACCCCGCATACAAATACAACAGAACAACAACAACAACAACAATAACAAAATATATATGTATATTATATTATTTACAATAATGAATTTGTATTTTGTGTAATTTTTGTGTAAACTTACAACCAACAACAAACAAAAAACAAAACTAAACCAAAAATATAATAAAACTACAGAAAATCACAGAAAAAAATGTATATCTATTGTAGCATATGTATGTATGTATAGATATGTGTATATGTATATACATATGTATATGTATGTATATATGTATGTATATCCTTTTTGCAATAACTTTTTAACGCATAATACTATCTCTCTTCTCTAGTCAGAATTATTGTCTCATCATTAATTATTAATTAAAAAATGAAACAAAAAAAAAAAACAAGAAAACACTTACGTCACATTATGTTCGTTACAAATGAGGAAACCATGTGTAAAGATATTTAAATAAAAATACCAATTTTGAAAACTAAAAACAAAAAAATGGGAATTAATTAGAAATTTGCATAAAAAAATTATAGCGATGGTTGGTTATGTCCTATATCCCCTTGTGGGTTTTAGGGCCTCTACTACGCCTACGCGCCATCGCGTGCGGTTCCTGGCAATGAGCTTCAGCTCTCTCGAACTTTTCCCCAATTGCCGTGACTCCTCCTCAACGAAGCGATGTTTGGGAGCCGTATTGTGAAAACATTTGAAGGAGTGGTAAGGTCTTTCTAGTGTTTACTGTATAAATGCAACACACGAGTACTCCGTGAACTCTGTTTATGACAAAGTTGTTCTTCTGCTTTTCATAGATGCATGATGCATGTTTTGTATACCAGTTGTACTCTACATAGTCTGGAAGGTAAGTAGTGTTGCCTTTACCACTGCCGTTCAAATATCTGGGGGCGGATTTTGATCGCAAGAAAGAACGAAAGAGATGCAGAGACAAAAGAGAAAATTACGACGATACTGGATTTATATACACTCAAAGAGAGAAAAGTAGAGGACTACACTCAAAAATAAACAACAACAGTACATTATAGCAGCAATAAAATAGTAAAGCGAGCTTCTCAGCTCGCAATATGGATAGTTGTAATTTTTTAAAAAAAAAAAAAAAAACTTTTTTCTAAAAAAAAAAAATTTACACGGGCCACACGCATCACATGCGCCACACGCGCCTTACGCGAGATGCGCTATACGCATCACAATTGTTTTAAAAGTAGTCCCAATAAATTCTGACTGTTAGAAGCGTACGTACACGAGCTAATGTATTCTGGTATGCGAGTGACTACACACACCCGTGTATGTATATTTAGTTGTAATTCAGTCTAAGGACTAATTTATCATTAAAGCCTAATAGTATGCAACGGTAAATGTCTGTCATTCATAAGCGATTTCTGAAATAGATTGAAAAAACGCATTCAACTTTGCAAATCTTTAGGCTTAAAAAAAATCGATAGCGATGCGTTGGGTTAGAATTTTTCTCAGTTTCCTTAGGGGTGGTAAGCCCTATGAATGAAAAAATCACGCCATCGCAAGTCGAGCACTAACCAATTGTTTTAGAACAAGTCCCATCAAATTTTGACTCATAGAAGCCGTTATATACTACACGGCAAACAAACGTACAAATGTGCACTGGTTAGCTGAAAAATGGTCATGCCCTCTAAATAGCTATGTGTTATTTAAATGCAATAAAAAGTACAATATTTTGATAAGCCAAAAATTAAACTCAACAGCGTAGCCGAAGTTTTTAGGGCACCTTGTACTACATGTAACCTGTAAATAGCCGGTTTCGATTCCTATGTTTCTAGCGATTGTTCCTGCATGATAGGAAAACATCTTTATTCTTTCTTTATGTCCTATATCCCCTTGTGGGTCCTATCGCGTGCGGTTCCTGGCAATGCGCTTCAGCTCTCTCCAACTCTTCCCCAATTGCCGTGACTCCTCCTTATGCGCTATGTATTATGTATTTCTCGGACGACCTGTTCTTCTACCATGAGATAATGGATTCCATTGCATTGCGTAGTTTGCTATGGAACTGTCGCCTTTTCGGAGTGTATGACCAATCCACTGCCACTTCCGTCGTTGGATGGTTGTGCCTATTGGTTCTTGACCCGTTCTCAGGTAAAGATGCTCGCTAGAGATACGGTTAGGCCAGAAAACTTTTAAGATGTTCCGTAGGCACCTATTTACGAGTGTTTGTAACCTTTTTGTGATAGTAGCGGTCACCTCCCAAGTGATGCACCCATACAACAGCACAGATTCAACATTTCCTTTATGCAACACTTGACATTTAGAGCCATCATAGATTGCTTTAATACTAGCTATTAGTTTATCGGGTATACCCCTCCTGCGCAAGGCAAGCCAGATAA
Source organism: Nephrocerus scutellatus (assembly GCA_947095585.1). Lineage (NCBI taxonomy): Eukaryota > Metazoa > Arthropoda > Insecta > Diptera > Pipunculidae > Nephrocerus > Nephrocerus scutellatus. Next base: position 115,130,776 of record OX352763.1, read on the forward strand.
ACTGTCTGTTGCACTGTTAAACGCCTTCTCGAAGTACAGCAGGTGTAGTGGTGACCGGAGCTGCTGATTGCTTCCGCTCCTTGCGATAAATGATCCCTTAATTGTTGGCGTACAGAAGGGATATTTAACCGGTCAATATTATAGGCATTCGGATTGTATTGCGGAGCCCTTGAACTGATGCAGTATGTAAGTGGACAGTAGCTACCATAAGGTGATGATCACGTACCATACCCATGTCGGCTCCTCGTCTGTTTCGGACGTCTAAAAGATAACTGTTAAAACGTCGGCTGATCGCCACATGGTCGAAACGTCAAGAAAATCGTGCTTTGGAAAATAAGAACCAAGAGTTCTTTTGTTTATGTTTATTTTTTAATACGATCTGGAAGAGTGTGCCTTTCCAATAAAGACATTTTTATAAACTTTATTATCTTCTGTCAAATTAAAACAGTAGATTGTCTTTTTGTTTCCCAAAATTTTTTGATTGATTTTTAAGTAGCTCTGGCGGAAAAACAATGTACTACAGAAAGTTGACCGACTATCAGAAAAACTTGTGACATTAATGCAGATTCTTAAATGGTTTTACGCCTAGGAATATTCAAAACAGAATGGTTTTTATTAATTGTTTTACAAAGTAAGTCATGTTTATTAAAGAATGCACTTTCGAGTACTAAAATAAGTTGCGTTGTCAGAAAATAAAGCAAAATTATAATTTTTTTATTTTTTTTTATTTTAAATGTTATAGTAAGTGTTCGAAGTGTCCACAATTTGCCATAATAAAGGGTCCGCCATCTAAAGTTTTTTTTTCAACTAGTGCTTATTTCGTGAATGGTAACACTTAGCTCATGTCTGATTTGACAGATAATTAGTTGTGTCCTTCCGCTAAACGAATATGGTTGTGTATACGCTTGAACAACGCTGGGAAATATTGCGACATTACTTTGAAAATCATGGTAATGTTGCAGAATGTGTGCGAAAATTGCGTACGGATTTTGGAAGAAGAGAAGCACCGTCAGCTCCGTATGTTCGTTATCTTGTGAAAAAAGTGAAAGAAACTGGCATCCTCATCGATAAACCAAAGCGTGAAAAGCCAAAAACAGTGCATACACCCGAGAATATTGATGCTGTGGCAGAAAGTGTGCGTGAAGCGCCATCAACATCAATTCACCGTCGTTCTCAACAATTGAACATTTCGGAGACATCATTGAGACGAATTTTGCATAAAGACCTTGGTATGACGCCATACAAAGTCCAATTGGTTCAGGAGTTGAAGCCAACTGACCATCCAATGCGTTTTCGCTTCGCTGAGTGGGCCTGCGATCGACTTACACAAGATGCCGATTTTGCCAAAAAAATCATCTTTTCGGATGAAGCTCATTTTGATCTTGGCGGGTATGTAAACAAGCAAAATTGTCGCATTTGGGGCACAGAAAACCCGCACGCATACATTGAAAAGCCAAAACGAGTCACTGTTTGGTGCGGATTTTGGTCCAGAGGCATAATTGAGCCATTTTTCTTCGAAAATGAGCAAGGAGTGGCCGTTACAGTCAATGGCGATCGTTATCGGGCCATGTTGAACGAATTTTTGTTCACAAAAATTGAAGAGGAGGATATTGGCAACATTTGGTTTCAACAGGACGGCGCTACGTGCCACACAGCCGAAGCTACACTCGATGTTTTGCGCCCTGTTTTTGAAGATCGCATTATCAGCCGCAGAGCTGATGTCGTTTGGCCACCTCGGAGCTGCGATTTGACACCGTTGGACTATTATTTGTGGGGTGCCCTAAAAGATAAGTGTTACGCCGACAAGCCAGAGACAATTGACGCTTTAAAGGACAATATTCGTGAAGCCATTGGTGAAATACAGCTGCACACAATCGATAATGTGCTTAAAAATTGGACCGATCGTGTAGGCTACTGCATGGCCAGCCGAGGCAGCCATTTGAATGAAATTATTTTCCATTGTTAACCGGAAAGATTGTACTTTCAAATAATAAAAGAAATTTGAGAAAATATTCAGTAGTTTTTTTTATAGCATTTTCAAAAAAAAAAAGTTATTTGGCGGACCCTTTACATAATCGGTATCGTCGAATAAAATTTATTTTAATCCGTCGGAACGCCCACTCGTTATTTTTAATATGGAATAACTTTTGAACCATCAACAATTCGAAAAAACTTCATTTGGCTATTTTGGTTGGAAAGGACCTCCACTATCACCCTGCTTCGTTTGTACCACATATTCTGAGACACCCTGTATAGCATAGCTAAATAGAAAATGATCTGGCTAAGAAATTCATTGCGGTAGGATTTATGGAACACTACAGAGGCAGGCCAAGCCTAACCTGAAAGATGACGTTGACAGGAACATCGTCTCGAAATCGGCTAAGGTGGAGAAATTTTTTTTTCGGGGATCGGGCTCGGTTGTAGAGCTCAATGATGAAGATGCTAATAATGTTCACAGAAAACAACGGATTCGAGCTTTTTTTCATAGTTCCAATTGTCAAGTTAACTTTTAAGTAACAGCCGTGAACGAAACTTCAAAATTTAGTGGAATTGGGATGGGAAAAGGATTTTTTATTCTCATGAAGGTAGAAATACAACTGACACAATACAAATAACATAATTATCACAATAGATATCGGACAAAGTAATATGAATGTAGTTGGTTTACACGTTACGCAATAAGTTAAATTAATATAACATATAGTTACACTTTTTTTATAATCTTCACATAGATATAGATAAAAAGATACAACTTTACACTCCCAATTCTCGACTCGGCGTTGTGGTTGCCATTTGTCCAGTGTTACTAGATGCTGGTGGTGGAGCTACAAGCCCTGGCAGCAAACGATTGAAGAAACTTCGCGTAGCAAATGCCACGTCATGATTGGCAAAACAGAATAAAAACGAAACGACAAATCCCTGAAGACTTACTAATGCGACGGACATAATTTGATAGAATCGCTCGAGTGGTGTACCACTGTCCGGGCGATACGGCAGCAGGAAATGTTGCAAACCAAAGAGTGGAATCTATCAAAAAAAAAAACCAATCACCAGCTTACTCTTCAACATTAGATGGCAATGATGTGATGGAGTTTTACCAGAATAATTGTTGCTCTAACAGCCTTTCGAATAGCGAGCGGTGCAGGTTGAGTCGATTGTGGATGCAGTTTCCTTACAATCACACGAAGGACATTGATAAGAAAAACTGAAATGTCAGAGATGGTAAATTGTTATAATTTAGAAGAAAAATCCACAACAATGAATGGCATGGCATGGCATGTAATGATTTAAAAAAAATTATGAAAATGAAATTGCGTTTGGTGAAAATTTGAGAAAAGGAAAGCAAATTAAAAACTGATTGAATGACTCAAGAAGTGATGAAAAAGTCAATGATGAAATGGTTTAACAAACATTTCACTTACCAAACGATGAAATTAATGAGAAGCACACTGGAAATGACAATATCCACAATAGCTCACTGTCGTCCATCCAACAACTGCAAATACATTGGTAACATTTGTGATAACAGAGAACAAATCAAATATCCTTACTGTGTCGAATTGGTGGGAATGTAAAATCTCGCCAAAGCATAGCCACCAACAAATAGAATCGGCGTTACCCATCCGACGAGCATAAACCAACGCATGACAACAGTGTCCTTCACGAAAACCTGTACAGGTGTATATGTGGAAATAAGAATTAAGTACACTTTCATATATTGTGTTAATGTGTTTATGAACATAAGGGATAAGGGAACTGTCGACCACCTCCAAGACACCGTTTAGACCCATCAAAAGCTTAAATAACAGGCGTTGTCTGGCTGCCCATCACATCACCCATCAGTTTTTCCCGAATTTTCCAATTTTCCAGGTTCCAATATAATCATCCCCGGACTATTACAAACATTTCCCTATTTCGTAGTCGAAATTTGTCACCAGATGACACTAGTAATGAGTTTGATTAGTTATCAGAAACTATAGACAAGATTTACCAGTCCGCACCAAAAACGGAATTGGTAGTCTTGGGCGATTTCGATGTCCACAATGATACTTGGTTGACCTTTTCGTTTGGTCGATCGAACAGGTGAAACCGCAGAACTACTTTCAAATATCAATCTTCTCACCCAACTCGTCGATAAGCCAACAAGATATCCCGATACATCTGGACAATCACCTCACCTAATAGATTTAGTTCTTACTTATTTGCCAGATAAATCATCATCATCATATTTAACTCTACAACCGGTGTCCGGTCCTGGCCCCCCGCAGAAAGTCTCTCCACCGGTCCCGATTTCGAGCCGATGTCATCCAGTTTTGCATCCCTAAACTCTGAGCGTCCTTGTCCACCCCATCCTTCCAGCGTAGGCTTGGCCGGCCTCGCTCTCGTGTTCCATAAATCCTACCGCAAAGGAGTTTCCGAGAAGGATCCTCTACTCACCGGACCCCTACCGAGCTTAATTCTCTTCACGATGTCGACATCGCAGTAACGCTCCTAGATCTCATCATTATAGAGTCTCCGGAATCGGAATATTCAATTGATTTATTGATTGATTTATCTGCTCCATTAAGACTTTCCGACCACGCTCTGGTAATAGACAAATTTTTCATTACGCCACCCCTTCTTAAGTCAAATCGTAAAAGGCTTCTCTGGCACTTCAAAAATGCTCATGAACCAATTTTATAGCTCATTATAATTGGTCAACCTGCTTTTCCAACAATAATTCTGATATAGCTTTACAACTTATCACGTTAACCATTTTACTAGGATTGGAAAATGACATTCCTTTATTCTTTCTCCATTAAGAAGAGAAATATTCGTAAGAATAGGTCGTTTATTGAAAAATGCAAATCAACAGTCGCTAGTAAAAAAGCAGCCCGTTTGGACTACGTTAAATACACTTCCGAAAAAAACCATGTAAATAAGTTCATTAAACACTCGCTTGTTAAACAATTTCCTTACAAACCCTATGTATAAAGTTATAAAGAAAATAAAAATAAAACCAGACAATAAGATTTTTCTCGCCCGTCCAGAAAACTAATATGAGAATACAATAGAATGCAATACCAATTTCATATGAAAGTTCCGCAATTTTGATAAACACTATAAAATTCCCAACAAATCAATGCAGAAAGGCACGTAAGACGGACGAGAAAAATCAAAACAGCAAGCAGAAACTTCTACATACTACTGTAGAAAACTCTCCTCCCTCCTCATACGATAACAATCGTAAAGACAAGCTTCGGCTTATCGTTGTTCTTAACGAACGTGTAATTCCACTGGTATTGCTGTTGTGATTGACGTTCTACACACTGGATTTCACTTTGTATAAATAGCTTGCTCGCATTGCTGTTGTGATTGACGCCTTGCGAAGTAAGCTATTTCACGAGTTTATTGCGAACACACCAACTTCAGGCAGTCCAACAAGTATTGCTGTTCTGATTGACGCGGTACTCTGCTGGCTGACACGAGCGGTTTTGTTCCTTTTGCCGAACAAATCCGCCTCGCTCAGACCTATACTCATCAAAGCACCAGTGTTTTGATTGACCTGATGCTTTGAGGACAGTATTACACCCCGCGTGCCGACCGTACCAGCATACGGAAATCCCATCACCAGTAGTTTATAGTAATATGTATTTACGTAGCACCTAGAATAAGAACATATTGTATAGATTAAGAAACACCAGAAAAAAAGCTAAATAAAAGTAGCACACCAGCAACTGAACCCGACGGTATTCTGCCATTATTATTGAAAAGATATCAGCATACTCTGGCGAAACTGCTTAGCAAATTGTTTTATCTCTCAATGAAGACTGGTATTTTTCCACTAATTTGAAAAATGGCTTTTATGGAACCCGTTCCGAAAAAGGTGATAAATCTGCACCTACTAACTACCGCCCTATTGCTTTGTTGTCTGTGTTATCTAAGGTAATGGAATCTATCGTTAATTTTTAACTCAAAAGCTATCTGGATTTGAATGTCCTTTTATCCGATATGTGGTATGAATTTCGCAAAAATCGCTTTTCAGGTGAACTCTGGACGTGCATGACTCATTGTTGGGAGCGATGCATTGATGCAGGGTGAGTTAAGCGTCGTATCCCTATATAGTTAAAAGGCTTTTGATCGAGTATTGCATGATTGTCTTACAAATAAGATTCGTTTGCTCTCATTGCATTGCATGAACTTAGGATTATTTATTATACAGTAAAATAAAAAATGTATTGAACGGTATTTCTTGATGTTCGCATGGGATCAATGCTGGGTACCACAAGGTTCATGCCTGTCGCCTATGCTCTTCTTGATATATATCAATGACCTGTTGTCTTCTACAACCAGTAAAATTCATTCATTTGCTTCCATTGAGTTTGTCAATCAAAAAGAATACCATTCTCGCGTGATTGGTTCCAGATCATTCATTCGACAACGTGAACACTCGTTTCAGTTCTAAATAATTCATGAATTTTTGAAGGCTGATGATATTTTATGTAATATTTTCTTGGTCAGGATTTTATGTAGTAGTTATGTAAAGATGTCATCGAAGCTAACATCTGTGAATCCTCTGATCTGTATCTGCCGGTTACTTGGTTTGATTACCTCGATTCTCAGTCCTTGCATCTCAGGACTGGATGTGTTTCCAATCCAAACAAGTGTTCGGCGGTTATTGGCAACAGACCTGCTGCTTAGTAAAGCCTTGTTAGCTTAGTTTGCTGCTGCTGCTTCAAATCCAGCCGACAGCCACCTCAGACCAATAGATGGTAAAGCCTTGTAGTCGACACAAACTTATACCTGTTTGGCACCCTCCAGAGTCCTGTACAGATCCTAAGTATATTCCTTTCAAACATGGAGATGGTGAGACGGTTAACCATATGGAATAGCCATAAGTTATCACTGGCGTGATGAGCTGCTTGTAGAAGAGCAGCATGGTCTTGGTTTACAGACCACCTTGTCTTCTTAGTAGCAGGTACACCAAATGAAACCCTGCTTGTTTGGACTAGTAACTACTTTTCTGACCGTTCAATCCAGGTCATATTGGACGCTTTATAATTCAATGTTCACCGCATAAACACCGGTGTTCCTCAAGGCTCTGTTTTGTCTCCGACACTCTTTCTCATTTTCATTAGTGATCTCCTATCCACTACTTCTAATCTGATTCATTCTTTCGCTGACGACAGCACTCTTAGCTTTTCGTATGAGTTTGCGCTCTCCCCGCGACCCTCTTTATAAAAAGTGAAACTTGAACAACAGCATATGTTAAGCACGTTAAATTCTGATCTTGACAGCATAACAAGGTGCGGACTACACAACAGAGTTGAATTTAACGCTTCCAAAACCCAATGCTGTCTTCTGTCGTCTAAGCGTAATTTAAACCCACAACCTTTATCCATGAATGGATTCTGCATCAAAGAAACTGAAAAGCACGCAATACTCGGTAAGTGCGTCAACAACAACCTTCATTGAATGACCACATATTCGCCATCGCTAAGAATGCTGCGAAACATTAAGGTTTCCTAAGACGGTGCGAGATGTACTTCGTACTCGTACCTCGGATTCGGCTAATATTTACAAGGCATATATTGGCCCTAAACTTGAGTACAACTGTATTGTCTAGGCAAGTGCTCCCAAGATCACTTTGCATCTACTTGACAGAATTCAGAATCGCACGATAAAACTTATTGGTGACGTAAATATCGCGTATTAACAACTAATTGTCGAGCCAAAGCACAAAAATTATATTACATAATAAGCTCAGACACTAATGTCAAGGTACATTCGAACGATTTTGTATCAGATTATCGTACTTTTACTGTCTGTCGTCTTATTAATGGACTTCCAATGAAACTTAATCCTACCACTTACCACAACGAGCACTAAATGCAAATGCAGTCCTTCGCAGAACATCCAAAAGTAGTTGACCAACATAAAATAATGCATAATTATGTGCAGCAGAATGCACCATGCCTGTAAGAGAAGGTTAAAATGTTTTATAAATTTGAAAACCATGGCATATCGATTAACTCACTGGATTTTCACGAATATTCTCAGTCTGTTCTACAACCAGTTTGTACCAAAGAATCCACGATATGCATGTGAATGCCAATGATGAGAACAGGTGGACGTGAATACGGATACGAGTGCACCGCAGAGATCTACAAGTGAATGAGACAGATTTATAAAAAAAAACATTAAGTTATACTCGTACGTTGTTATACGTAACTTACCTAAAACCCAAAAATATAGCCAAAGATACAACTAAAGCCGCTAATGACAAGCTGTATCCTTTAATGTAAAGCTCATTGATGAATGTTCGGAACTGTTTGTGGCAGGAAATTGCATTAATTATCAAAATACGCAGAAAGTTTTCCTCAACTTACCTCCAAGTCATTGTAATCAATGCAGTTTGTATAGTTAGACCATTCCTGGCCGCTTTCTGGATGGCGATACCAGCTGCCGTTTTGCAAACATCTGCAAATATTTAGAGGTTAATAAGAAATTAATCAAACAATTGAGATAAAGTTACTTTTTATTGCAAAAGGGATAACAATATATGATGAACTACTGACAACTAAAGAAGGCGATAAATAAACACCTGAACAACTCACGTTTTATGTGCCAAAAACTTTCGGTTGAATCCCTCAACAAAATCTGGACAATATTGACTTAAAACACTTCCGGCCGGAGTTTTCGGCCAACAAAGATACCCATCAAATCGTGTGGGACAATAGGGAGTATGGTTGCTGTTGCTAGTGGTTTCGTCATTGCTACCTCCTCGAAGGTACGTCGACGAAATGGTAATAACGGCTATATCCTCTTCTTTGACAATATTTTCCAGATTAATGCTGCCAGCATTGAGGACGGCATCTTCAAGAAATCTCGGTGAACTGGTAAAGTAAACTGAAATGTAAAACCAAATTTAGTTTTCAAGATTATTATTTTGTTGGTGGTATTTGGGCGGATGAGAAATCCAATCTCATAACAACATTACAGTAGATTCTCTATTATATGTACTCTCGATATGTACTCTCGATTATATGAGGGCTGGTCAATAAGTCCGTGACTTTTTGAATTTCCCGCCTCTTAACTGAAAGGACAGCACTGCTCCTGTCAACAGGCATCTGTCAGTTGACTTCTGTCAAAATTTAAACAAGATGCGTCATTTAGTTTGTGTTTGACAGCCATTGATAGCGGACTACCGCGTAATTTGAGAAAATGGAAAAAAAAAATTATTTTTTATCCAAAAACTTGTGATTCATTCAAATAGTCACGGACTTATTGACCCGCCCTCTTGTAAAGATTGGGTTATATAGTCCCAATGAGCACCGATGTTTCTTTATTGGTCCTCAACTAGTCCTGGCTATTACGCCTCCGACTAATACCTTTGGCAGTTGCCTGCACCCAAGGTGGGATTCCAATATTGGATTCGATTGAAAGAGCTTCCCAGTGCTTAAGGCTCGCTTTATTCTGAAATCGGGTTCTTGAATGTGAATAATACAATGCGAATATCTATTAATACATAAAATTACTACAATGCTAATATCTACCAATGTACGCAAGTCTGTATCGCTTCTGACCAATACTCCACATTGTATTGTGCCTTGTCAGCATTTTTGCTTAGTACTTTGGGCAATAGTCCGCTTTCGGTCGTTTGCCTATTTGCTGATGTGACATATTCATTACCATAAACAAAAGACCTTATTTATTTATCCGTACTTTTATTGCATCCTCAATCAGCGCAATGCGTTGTGAGGGTAAATGATTGACAGCGTTTAACGATCAGTGATCACTTATCTATTATGCTTAATAAGCATATAGGTATGTCATAAACAAACGTCCGCTGATCGCGCCACATTGCGAGAATTACTTTGTTGTAGTTATGTGGTTCGTATGCAGAAGGCATTGCGTGGATTACTTTGTATTAGTTGTATGGTTTATATTGCCATCCCTTCAATAGAACTTAGCAGCAAACAAACATTTTATTTAAACAAACGCTAGCAGCAGTTGTAAAAATCCAATGTCCAGTGAGGAACAGCTGGCCCTCGCAGTCGAATATATCAGAAAAGCTGACATCATCCTGAAGAAGACTACAATTGCAGAACCAGAACCAAAAGTTGGACCAGGACCACCACTAACCATCGAAGAATGTAGGCGAAGGACAGCAAACACCACACAAAAACACCAGGGAAACCTCTCGTAACACCACCAGTTAAGCAAAAAACAACCAGCCTGCGCGTCAAGCTTCGTAAAGAACTAGCGGAACTAAAGAGACTGGTCAACATTCCTGGCCAATCCAGCACCACAAGGGACAATTTCCTTCTTCAACTCCGGGCTGCTGACCGAAGAAAACAAAAGGAAGCGAATCAGTTCCATAATCTGTTCAACGAAGTTTCCACTCGAGCAAAAAACTGATACAAACGGAGCCAAGGAAAGCAAGGAGATAATAGACACCGGACCCCAACTAGCAGCTGCACCTAACTTCGAGGCAGAAAAACCGACGTATCGGGTGTTTCAACAGGTGCGCTTCAACTTTTCTCCAATAGGGACGGCGAACGACGCCATATTTTTTATTGTTCTTTTGTCATTTGGAAACATCATTAGTATACATTTCATCATGGAACACTACACATGTGAACAGCGATTGCAAATCGTGCAAATTTTTTATCAAAATAATCGTTCTGTTGCCGCTACTTTAAGAGCATTACGGCACCGAAAAATCATCTTCAGCGATGAGGCTCACTTTTGGCTAGAAGGATTTGTCAACAAGCAAAATATGCGTTACTGGGCAGAACACGTGATTCATGAGGCACCGTTGCATCCCGAAAAAGTCACTGTTTGGTGCGGATTACATGCCGGCGGCGTCATTGGGCCATATTTTTTCATCGACGATAACGATAGCCACGTTACTGTTAATGGAAATCGGTACCGCGATATGATAAACGATTTTTTTTGGCCGCAATTGAATGGAATGGACTTGGACGACATGTGGTTTCAGCAGGACGGGGCCACATGCCACACAGCACACGATACAATCGCGTTATTTAAGACTAAGTTCGATGAGCGTGTTATTTCGCGAAATGGGCCCGTCCAGTGGCCGCCGCGCTCGTGTGATTTGACACCTCTAGATTATTTTCTTTGGGGTTATGTGAAGTCATTGGTCTATGCCAATAAGCCGGCGACGTTGCAAGAGAGCTCAGAGCCAATATTGAACGTGAAATTGCTGGAATTTCGGCCGATTTATGCGAAAGAGTGGTCGAAAATTGGGTTCAAAGATTGGACTTCGTAAAACGTGCACGCGGTGGTCATGCAAAAGAAATCGAGTTTCATACTTAAATATATCATATGTATATGTTCAAATTCGTAAATAAAAGAAAAAGTTAGTTCAAAAGTCGAACAGTTTGTGTTTTATTCAAAAAAAAAAGTTAAAGTGCTCTTATTGAAAAACCCTATATATGACTGCTGCAGTGCTTCTATTAATATTCATAACCGCACTAATCATTGGGTTCATATATCAGGGGAAAATAATAGCCGATACAATTATAACATGGCGATCCTCCCAGGTTATTCTGTAACAGCTTAAAATATTAATATCAATTCATCAAATGTAATAGGTGGGTCAAATATTGAACAAAGCTATCTCAATTTTTGGCGGGAATAGGACAAGGATTGTTTCTGACTCCTTCAGGGTTTCTAGGTTTCTACAGCCAATAGTAAAAATGGTTAACAAAAGTTTGGATTTTATTTTGACATTATACACGTTAGTTTAAAATAAGGCTTGGACAAAACTGAAAGGTTTTCGATTGTAAGTCAGAAGTATAGAAACAAAAACATATGTTCATGTATTACTAATAAGTTTTTCTCAAAAATACGCAAAGTGTGAATTTCCGGGTTTGATACTGGAACACTCTAAAAATGACGTTACGACCTAATGAATTCATTTTTATTGGTCAGTTGCCATAAAAGTAATCTTCAGAATAAACGAACTTAAAACCCTGGGAAAAAGTCGCGAGAAACATGAATATTATAAATGTATGATAGTACTTTTCCTCTGCATTTCGTGAAATAATCAACCTCACTGATTTTATTCGATTTTATTAACATTACAAGCCTTTTCTTTTCTTAAAAGCTAAACTTTATTTACGTTCATGAACGTACTGCAAGTTAGTTTGGGAAAATTTTAAAGTACACTTATTTTGCACTTAATACATTCCTTCGCTTATATAAACTTATAATAAATTAATTAGTTCATATAATCGAGAGTCTACTGTACCTTCATTTAATGATGTGTTGTTCTCCTCGACGACCGTTTCATTTTGATACTTTATCATGCATTCAAGGAATAAATGCGAAAGGAATTCCTTGAGATCCCCGGTTCTATATTCATATGACATGTTGAAGATGTGCTTTGTAAGCTTCTCCTTAAGATTCAGTGGAGTGGATGGGTTGCCGGTTTTCCTAGCGTTGAGATGAGCAAAGACCTAAAATTGAAAATTATTTGAGTATTTATTTCAAGAAAACGCCCTACAAGCATCATTAACGTATGAGGTAAGGCATGACTTTCGCTTTATACCACAACTTTTTTAAAAAATAATCATAGCTTTAGTAAGATTCTTTTGGTTTATCAATCCTGCATTAATACTAATTTATCACAGTTTGCGACTCATAATATTGCAAACAAGAGGGTGAGTCGAAATATTTACGGCGTACTATAAAAGATGTCATTTTCAAGTAGTCCCCAGTTTGTTTTTTATGTAAAACAGCTTGTCTTTGAGATTTTTGAGTTTATTGTCAATAATTATTGAACAACATTTAATATCGTTCACGGAAACGCTTGAGCGAATGCCCTGAACTCATTTTTATGACTATTTTGCATATATCCGGCGATATGCCGGAAATTTCGAATTTGGTCTCAGGTTTATTGGCATAGACCGAGGACTTAACATAGCTTTAAAGAAAAAGTATAAGGGTCTCAAATCACACGCCCCAAAACCCCCTCCTACAAAACAACAAAACTAATATATGGGGGTGGGGGGTAGAGGCTCCCAAGTCTCGATATAAACAATAATTTTTAAGTTACAACACATAAAAGGGGTTCCCATGTTTTGTTACATCTTGGTTTTTGAAGCTTAGTTTTAGGTTTCTGTATTCAGTTGGTGTATATAATATAACATATTGCTACAAAATTTAGACTTCCTAGATTTTGCAAATTAAAACCCAACAAAACTTCGTTTATTTATAATTTGTGACTGTTATGAAGTAACAAATCAAAAATTCACACTGGTGATTACTTATTATTCACACAAATAACACTAATATTCACATATAAGACTGTCTAGCTGCAAGTACTCTGGTACAAATCCAAATGATAAGTAACTAGCTGCAAAGAAATATCTAGAAAGTCTAAATGTGAGAAGACAGTGAATGCGTACATGGAAGCAGCCTCAACCATTTTAGGTTACCACGACAAAACTAGAAAATAGTGGATATCAGATAACAAATGCACCACCATTCGTGAACGCCAATCCATCAAAGCAGAATTAAACGCAATCTGGACCGCCAGGTTGGCTATTCAGCTAAGAACGAGAAAGCATCATGGCTAAGCGACATTGCCACACTACCACAGCAAGCCAGTTGTTAGTGGCTACCAACTCTACCAACTGTTTTGAATTGTACTTCGGCAAGTACGTCCACCAGTCCACATATGCAACCAAACAGGCTACTTAACATCAGCGTCGCTACTCCTTCATTCATGGATGATTGGTAAGGACAACAATTCGTTCACTGAAACCAGGTTATGACGCCGGTAATGACAATATATACGCAGAACTTCCTCAAGCCGATGTCGAGTTATCAACGCGAACACTACACGCGCTATATCAAGGTTTCTGGGAATCTGAAACCATTCCATCGTCGTTAAAATAAGGCCTAATAGTCAAACTCCCCAAGAAAGGTGATTTGAGCAATTGCGAAAACTGGAGCGGAATTACCCTGTTGAACAAGATATACAAAGTGATCTCTACAATAATAGCTAGGCGCTTTCAGAAAGTTTTAGAGCCAAGTTTTAGAGCCAAGCAGGATTTCACCCAAACCGTTCCTGCACTGATCAAATTAACACCCTGCGTATAATCACTCAAAAGTCAGTTGAGTATCGCTCTCCTCTGTATATGGTTTTTGTAGATTTTGCGCGTGCTTTTGACAGTATGTGTCCGGAAAAACTCATTAACATCATCAAGAAGCTGTACCGCGACTCAAAATGCCCTGTCATTTACAACGACCATCTTGGCTCTCCTTTTAACATCTACTCGGAAGTCAAGTAAGGTTACACCCTCTAGCCATTGCTCTTCATAATCGTCGTTGACTGGGTAATGAAAAAAGTAACCCGTACTCCATCTGGTTTGCAATGGAATGTTTTTCACCGTCTAGAAGAGCTGGACTTATCTGTCTTCTATCACAATCGTTGGGTGACATGGAGCGAATACTAGAATTGCACGCTAACCAAGTGGACTTAAAAATTAACGTGCCTTAAACAAAACTATCGCGCGTTCACGCTAGTGGAACATTATGATCTTTCGATTGACGGAACGCCAGATAGAGGAAGTCGATAAGTTTTGTAATTTTGGCAGCTGGATGTCAAAAAAGGGTGGCGCTGACTCGAATGTGTGCTCTCGCGTAATCTGGAGCTCCTCATAAATCTCCCGGAATCTGTAGCCAACGATCTAAAGATCTAACGTTCTCTCAGTGCTCTTGTATGGCTGCGAAACTTGGAAAGTCATGGAGTCAAATGCGACGCGCCTCCAAGTCTTCGTCAACAAGCGGCGGATCCTGAGAATAAGTCGACGGACACTATCACTAATTTTCATTCGATACAGGGACTCTAGATCGATTCTCGCTACTGCTGGCGTATCTACAATACGAGCTTTAAGTAGCTTACGTTCTTCAATCCGCCTCCAAGTATCCTCAGTAAGCCACGTGCTGTGCTGTGTTCTACCAACAATAATTTCCGCTCCAGATATGAAAGCATTTTTCACAGCTTTCCAATGTTTTTTGATGGTTGTCGACAGTGAGCTGCTGATTGCTTCCACTTTCTTAATTGTTGGCATACTGAGGTGATCTTTAGCCGGTCGATGTTATACCTAGGCATTCGGATGATCTTGCGGAGTCTTTGAACTGATGCATTACGTAAAGGGACAGTAGCTACCGTAAGGTGATTATCCCATACCATACCCATGTCGGCTCCTTGTCTGTTTCGGACGTCTTAAGGACAGCTCCTAAAAACGGCGGCTGATCGCCACATGGTCGATTTGGTTGGATGATTGCCTGTTAGATGACACCTAGCTGACTTTGTGGCAGGTCTTATGCTTGAACATGGTACCTCCTATGACAAGGTGGCAAGGTCAACAAATCTTTCCCCATTGTCATTTCGTTCGCCGAGACCGTGCTTCCCAATTATATATCTGAGTCCTTCATTGTAGTTGCCTACCTTGGTATTCAATTCCCCCATCACGATGACGACATCTCCGTTCCGCGTTGGTTGAATACAGCGCTTAGCTGATTGTAGAAGTTGTCCTTTTCATCCTCAGTCGAATGATTCGTTGGGGCGTAACACTGTACGATCCTGACGCACTGTACTCTAGTTCAAAATCTGGCCGATAAGATCCTATCACTACGTGGGTGCCAGGAAATTAGGCCTATGCGTGCTGTTGCCGTTAGCAGCAGACCCACTCCAGATTTACGGGGACTGCCAGAGGGTTTGCCGGAGTATAGTAGCACAGTGTTACACGTTGGGGATTGGTACTCTCCCGCGTCGAACCATCTTACTTCACTCACTCCCAGTATGTCCAAATTATATCGAAGAAACTCACGTTCCAGTTGAAGAAATCTGGCATTTTGAGGTCCTTCACTCCCTGAATCAAGGAGCGTCCTCACATTCCAGAAACCAATCTTAGTCCGGGTACAAAAGCCAAAGTCGTCATTATTCGATCATTACTTATCCGAGGCATTGTGTCGCTTTCAGTAGCGGGCATTTTTCGGTACCGCAGGGTGCTAACCCACGTTATCTAGACCGCTCGCACTTGCAATTTTAGCCTACATATATAAGGATACACATAGTTGCCCGGGGACCACTACTAGGAGGTAAAGCAAGCACTACATCACGAACTTAATTGTTGCGCTACTGGCTCAAACCATGTTTTGAGCAGTCAGTAGTTTCCCAATCAATCGCAATGCAGGCTGATTGGGGGTTCCGTAATAGGTTTTTTATTGGCCTTGCGCCGATAGCTCGATCATCCAGCAGTTCCTATATTAGTGGAAAATGAACGACTGCCACAACGTGAAAGTTCGATCGCTCTTCCACCAGTCAGAGATAGTTACGGCCACGTGCTATTCTTATGAATCTTACGTGCTATTCTCCCTGTTCTGCTGATGGCTG
This sequence comes from Nephrocerus scutellatus, assembly GCA_947095585.1. Taxonomy (NCBI): domain Eukaryota; kingdom Metazoa; phylum Arthropoda; class Insecta; order Diptera; family Pipunculidae; genus Nephrocerus; species Nephrocerus scutellatus. The sequence continues at coordinate 115,147,193 of OX352763.1, forward strand.
ACCATCACGTTATGATATAACTAGGATAGCAAAGCTCAGCTTCTTAGCTCACCATATGGATAGTTGTAATTGAGTCTAAATAAATGAGTTAGTATAAAAAGATTTTAGTTTCATAAAAAATCATTTTTGTTAAACTTTTTCTCTCAAAACTACCCTTATGAAAAAAAGCCATTCTAAGTGGAGCGCTAATCAATTGTTTTAAAATAAGTCTCATCAAATTCTGACTGACTGAAGGTTGAAGTTGAGATATATGAGTGGACAAACAACCAAACAAGCAAACACACGCACGCTGAAAAAAAATTATTTTATCCTAATTATTAGCTTCGTCCTTCGGTCTCACAATAAATAGATAATCATAGTTGCCTGTGCAAAATGGAACAGAGAAACATACGCACTGAAAATTAGCCCGCCTGCCCCTGCACTTCTGTATAGTTAATAATCAATTAAAACGACATCGCTCATTAGCTGGCGAACAACTACTTGCTCATAAAAGCCTTATGCTTATAATACTCGTAGGCATAAGTCCGTCCATTTGGCAATTTAAATAAAAGTGCGCTTTCCTGTGTGAAAGCCAATTGTATTACCTGGATGTAGGAGGCAATACAATTAGTCCAACGCAAAAAGGATGTAACAAGAGCACTGCTAATAACCATAAAAATGACGGGTTCGCTTGTCGGTGGTTTATTGCAAAACAAGGGATGAAGAAATAAAATGACAAAGGGAGAAAAAGTCCTGTGCTGATATTCTTTTTGCTTTTCCATTTGCAGGACATAGAAGATTTTTTCTCAGCTTAAATGGCAACAGTTTCTACGTATACACTGCTCTAGTCCTGCTGCTCCACAAGGTCGCAATAAATCAGAGTGGTACAGTGAAAACTCAAAAGGTTTTTAGTCCGGCAGAAATCTACATACGTTCGTATATATTGTCCATTTATCGTGTTGTGTGATAGCTTCATGTTGACAGCCTTTCAATGCATGATGACCACATGAATATTCATTATCAATTAAGTACGGAATACGTTTTTTTTTCCGGAATATGCTGGAAATATAATTATGCACGAATAGCAATCATAGCTGCGGCGAATGAAGTGTGCGACAGTGGGATGAAATAAACTACAAATTTATTTAATGTTATGCTGTTTGCTTTTGGGATGCAATAAAAGCTCTGGTTCTATATATGTTTTTCTTGCAAATTTTATTTTAAAAACTGTTGGGGCTATCAATTTTACACCATAAGAGGATATTTTAATTTTATTTGGGGGAGTCTGCATATCACAAAATCACTTGCTACATATGAGTTTCTGGTGGCTGGTTTTCGAGCAAAATACAACGGACCCAGGAAGAATGTTAAATGTTGAGACAAAATACTACACTTGATAGTTAAGTTTAACGCTATAGTGTCAACTTTACCAATACAACCATCATCAGATAGCACTGTAAATATCCAAGAAATAAATAAAAAATAATAAAACAACCCATAGAAATGGAAATTTTTCGTGTAAGTTCTCTAAAGCTATGTTCAGACGATTGCCACATCTGGCAATATTGTCCGGTCTACCAATAGTCTGACCTTAAAATCCTAAATTTCCAGTTCACACGGTTGCCAGATTTTGCTCCAAACTCTGACAATTTCATTGTCAGATAGTTGGCCTGACAATATTTTGTGTGAAAAGGTTGTCAGGTTAAAAATTGTCAGTTCACACGAATGATAGATATTTGTTTACATAAAAATTTCGTATCCGTTGCCAGGCATTGTCAGAAAAATTAAAAATTGTTTTTTCATTCTACGCTCAGTGAAGTGTATGTGGAGAAACGTGGAGGAAATAAATTAATTCGAAATGGGGCAAAACGAAGCATATGTATTGGAAAGCAGCGAGGAGGATGATGATGGTGCTTCAAATTCGCCTACAAACAAAAATTGAAGCAACAAATACTACAATGTCCCAAAGGTAATAAACGCTTCTGGTTATTAGTGAAAAGAATCACAAATACAGCCTTGTCGTCAATTCCAACGCTCATTTATAATGACACTCCAGTTGTCAACTCTAAAGACAAAGTCAATCTGTTTGTTGCACATTTTGCAGCTGGCTCCGCGCTTCCAGATTGTGCATTGATGCCACCTACACCTCTGAGTATTGAACACTCTATGGGACAGATATTTATTCGTAGCCACCTACACCTCTGAGTATTGAACACTCTATGGGACAGATATTCATTCGTACTCGTGCAGTTGCTAGAGTGTTAAACGATCTCAACATTCACAAATCCGCTGGGCCAGATGGTATTTCCCCATTAGTTCTGAAGAGGTGTTCTTCCAAGCTGGCATTACCATATATACCATATTAACCGTCGTCAAAAATGCTTCGAAATGTTTAGGTTTTCTAACCCGGTGCAAGAAATATTTCACTCCCTCTGATCTGGCTACTATCTACAAGGCTTTTATTCGCCCTAAACTTGAGTATAATTATCATATATTATCTTGCATCAGCTAGATAGAACACAAAACCGTACGACAAAACTTATCGGGACGAAAACATTGCGAAATCAATAGATTCGCTCGAACACCGCAGGAACCTATCCTGCTTGTCACTGTTTTATTGCTTTTCCACCAGCGGTGCTCAAGAGAAATAGCAAGTTGCATGCCACCTCTACTTGAATTCAACCTCAATACTCGTGGCGCTCTAAATGCTCATCAGTTTACCCTCAAGCCCATCTTCGGACGTACAGTTAAGTTCAAGGATTCGTTCTTCAGCCGTACAACACATATGTGGAATGCTCTGCCAAGCTCTGTCTTTCCACATCACTATGATCCACAGGCATTCAAAACACAAGCGCATAGACTCCTCTCCTCTTTTCTTCTCCTTTTCCTTAACGACCACGCTGTGCCAAGCATATAGCCGAACACAATAAGGGTGCGAACCCGCTCCTTCAAATATGAAAAATAATTGTCTGACAATGAATAAATTGTCGCACGCCATAAGCAGAGCACATCTATTGTCAGATGAGTATAGGCAAATGTCCTTAACGTCTGACAATGATCTGACAATGATACAATTGTGTGTTCAGACGATTGCCAAATACCTCACAATTTCATTGTCAAAGGGCAGTCCGACAATGGTCTGACAATGTGTTTTCTGCAAATATTGTCAGACAAAATTGTACGTTCACACCGTTGTAAGACATTTAGGACAGTTTTTTCACTAAACATCTAAAAATATTGTCAGATGTGGCAATCGTCTGAACATAGCTTAATTGATACACAATGTGCAAAGTTCGAATAAAATCGGGTACCATTTAAAAAAACATTTGGGAGCCCCCTAATCCTGATCAGTCCAAAATTTTTACAAAAGTGTTTCCATCGGAGATACACATGTGTATAAAATCTGAAGAAAATCGGGTACTTTTTGTTATAAAATTTGTATGGGTGCCACCCAACCCCGGGCCCTAATCACTTCTGAAATTTTAGAAAAAGTTTGTTCGTCGCAAATACAATCGCGTTTAAAATTTAATTTTAAGTGTGGGTGCCCCTACCCCACAGGGCCCGATCACTTCCAAATTTTTACAAAAAGATGTTGTCCATCGGAGATACACATGCGTATAAAATTTACAGAAAATTGGGTAAATTTTGTAAACAATTTGTATGGGAGCCCCCCAACCTCGAGGAGGCCCGAGGTGTCCCAAATTTTAACTGAAAGTATTGTCACCGGAAATATACATGTGTGCAAAATTTCCATTAAATCTGGCTATGGGAAGTGGGTTAAAAATTTATCACAAAATCTGCCCAGCCAACCAGCAAGCCAGTCCGCCAGCCACGGGCACACGAAGTTAATATAGAGAATTCAAAAGTGGGTGTGCTGACTTGTGTCTGAGACTAAGTACCTGGGAATCAACTTTACTGAGAGGCTCAAGTTTAACTCTCACATCGACAAAACAATGAAAAAAGCGAACTACGCTCTTCATTTGGTGCACCCGCTACTTAAAAGACGAAACGGTCTGTCTAACAACACCAGGCTGCTTATCTACAAGCAACTCATCAGGCCAGTGATAACCTATGGCTACCCCATATGGTTCACCGTCTCACCAACAACGATGAAGAAGATCTCCCTATTTGAAAGGAAGGTACTAAGGATCTGTACAGGACTCTGGAGGGTGACAAACAGCTATAAGCTTGTGTCGACTACAAAACTATACGAAGCAGCAGGTCTGCTGCCAATAACTGACCACTTATTCCGAATGGCGAGGAAATTCGTCGACGCATTGGAAACACATCCAAGTCCTGAGATGCAAGGACTGCGAATCGAGGAAATCGAGCCAACTCACCGGTACATCCTTCTACGAGAAGGCGGGCAACCAATATTACAGAGGCTGAAGTTCGCCCTGTTTATACGCCGCTTAATATTTCATTTTTATTTTATTTTAAAATTATTGTTTAAAATTTAATTACCTTAAAAATAAACATGTAGTAGATTAAGTAGTAAAAAATATTGTTTAAAAATAAACAATACCAAAAAAAAAAGACAATGTAAATACGTCGGGCCCCTATTGTTGAGCCGACACATATTAATATTAATTATAAGTTTAGTTGTAAATCAAAATTGTATATTACTTTAATGTTTAATAAAAATATCTTAATCTTAATGTGCTGACTTGTGTACGCGCACTAGAAATTAAACTTCTTTGGCATGATTAAAAGATTAAAGGTTAATATGCCATATGAATAAAATGATAAGACGAGTAAAGGGAGATATTAAATGATCCCTTAACGAAACTATAGAGACCCTCAAAGTACCACCAAAAAACGTCCCAAAAGACCAAGATGTTGAAAAGCGTTTAGTGGTTTATGCACTGCATAACTAATTGGCTGTTTGATCAGCACTGCGTTGTGGACAGTGGAAAAATTAAATCATCATGTCGCACTTTCGTAACGCTCTCAATTTCACCCTCTACTAAACGCTCCAAAAGATATATAATTTCAATAGAACTGGTATTTTTTTCAATTAAATCCTTTAAATAATATCTTTAAATACTTTAAGTATTTTAAAATATTTTTCTCTTGTATCTCTCTCCCTCTCTTTCTCTCTCTGTCATCGTACCTCTTACTATATATGTACTTAAAATCGTTTACGTTTGCTGTTTATATTGGCAAAGAAGTTTCACTTCTGACACGTGTACTCTGTACACACGCAATTTTTCGGAAGTGAAACTTTTACGGATGGGGCTAAAATTTTCAAGCGTTACACTGTTATTACTCTGTGTTGTACACATTACTCTGTTGTACACTTTTGTTGCGCTGTTATTACTCTGTTGTTCACTTTTGTTAATTTTATGCCTTGTTTTCTATACCAACAATATAGTGGTCCGAGTCGACGTTGGCACCTCGGTACGTTCGTACCGTCATCAGATTCGGGCTGTGGCGGATAGTTATATTTTATTATGTATAAAACTACATATGAATATAACTACAAATCACTACATAGTATAAAACAAAGTCGCTTTCTCTGTCCCTATATCCCTCCCCCGAGGGGGCCGCTGTATCTTACTTAGCTGTCTGGTTATTATAAGTTTGATACTTGGTCTTACTCGGTAGATTATAGTGGCAGGGGGCTAGTGCTTAGAGTCTCAAGCATGGGCACTGTCTAAGAATGAAGCGCCCCTACCGTACATACTGCAGGCGGTAGTGCTCGGGATAGTTTCTATCCCGGGCGGCCTAGGATTGAAACCACCCTAGTGTCAAATGATAGGATACGAGGTTCCGGACGAATGTGCTGCCAGGGTCTGCTTTTGCAATCTCCCAGGCACTCATTCTGAAAGAGCTGAGTCCCTTGATGGCAGATCTCACCAAGGTCGCGTTGGTACTACGGGGGTTGGATGCCCACAGACAAGGTTTAATCTCCTCGGAGGTTTAACTGAGTCTGGGCCAACCTTTGGTTGAGGTCCAGTTTATTCTGGCTTTGGCCTACGTAGTGGCTGTGGTTTACTACCCAAATGCGGGTAGAACACTAGCATGGTAACATCAGTGGTAGCCTGATGTTACCAAAAATCTTTGGTGCATCAGAAGACCGTCCTGATGTTACCGGTGCGATGATGCGTTCTTTGTGGAGTTGCATAGATCAACCGGTTGTCGAAAAACCAAAGATCGGCAGGGACGTAAGATAGGTCCTGCTCTAACCATTGAGTTACTAGTGACACATCAGTCTATGATGGACGTTGATTGTTGTATAACGAATCCAAGTCCGAAGAGGACCGTGGGGTAAACCATTCACTGGAGGCATCTACGTACATCCAAACACACTTTAATGTCCCTATATCCCTATGTATGCTTAGATCTTTAAAACTACGCAACGGATTTTGATGCGGTTTTTTTAATAGATAGAGTGATTGAAGAGGAAGGTTTATTGTGTATAATAACATCCATTAAATAGTGAAGAAATACTGTTATTTTTGAGGTTTCTAATGTGATGTCGTAAATAATTACATTTTTTCCGCTTACATTGCAAACGCAGGCTGGACCCCTACGAGATTTATCAAAATAATGTACTAAGTATTGTACACATTGAAAAGGTCTACAGAAAACTCCGCAATGGTATATGTCTATCTCTTATGGATATCCCACAATAACATTTTTTTGTCATTTACTTTTTACGCATCAAAATCCGTTGCGTAGTTTTAAAGATCTAAGCATACATAGGGATATAGGGACAGAGAAAGCGACTTTGTTTTATACTATGTAGTGATAGTGAAGTATAGTACACCCCCACCACGCGATGGTAAGAGGAAGTCGTGAGTCCCAGTGTGCGGGTAGCATACGCCAGGGAGTATCTAGTATAACTATATACAGGGTGTATCCGTTAGGGTGGCAAATACATAAAGTGATGATTTCTTGATTAATTTCGTGAAATAAATCGTATGGGAGAAGGGGTCTATTTTCTCCCTCCCTCTAAGACTCCCTTGTCTGGATGCTAAATAGAGAGCATAGCAAAAGAGGCAAACGAATCAGCCATAAACAGGACTAGAGCAACAGATATTAAAGAAAAAGAAATAGTAACCCATAATGGTTAAGGTTATGGGCACAATCACTATAAGAGTAGAAGGATAGCAACAAATTTCAGCCAAAGGAATACTCAGGTTTATCAAAAGACTAAAGAATTTCTAGGACCAAAGAATTAGGGGTACAATGCATATATGTAGGTCGCTGTGCAAGTGGATTTTACACCACCCCCCCCCCCCACAATTCCCATCTTATCGTATCATAAGTCTGACCAAACTTCACGTGTCACTTTAAGGTACAATCTATCTATCTATCCTTCTATCACAGTGACATATTTGCATTAAATATAATTGCATCATACTCAAGAAATCGAGTCCATAGAAGTTAAAGAGTTTCAGCGTTTAATTAATTCAGGAAAGAAAGGGTTGCTATCACGGAAAAATCTAGCAGTGTTAGATGCGGTGACCTAGGCGGCCAAAGTATCGGACCGTTTCTACCAATCCCTCGGTTTCGATAATGTTAACTTAAAAATGCAGTAACATTACGTCCGCTGTGGCAAGGAGCACCATCCAGCTGAAACAACATGTTTATTGGAGTCAGTAATGAGACGTTTTCCATCAATTATGGCAGGTTATTCGTCAAAAATTGCAGGTACGCGTTCGAATTTAGCCCTTTGGGTAGTATGTGAGGACCAATGAAATGATCCCCGATTACTCCGGCCCATACATTTATACTGAAACGAGTTTGCGAAGATGTTACATTTACAACATATGGATTGAATTAAGCGCAAGGTTGAAGGTTGTGGCAGTTTGTAAATCGATCCCTCGTAAAAGTAGCTTCATCTGCTTCTTTTCATTCATTTGAATTGAGTTTACTTGCAAGTAAAGTTTTACATTACTTTTTTGTTTTTTTTTCTTCTTAAAATTCATTTTACAAACTCTTAATTTTAGCTCTGCTCCTGTAGGCCCAATGTGTAAACATTGTAACATAGATTTGTAGAAAATTGAATAGGCTTTAATACTACATTTGTCAAAAAAAATCATCCAAGAGCATTTTTCGAGATGATTGCGTTTGAAAATACAATTAAAAAAAAATAAAAATTGTTTTGAATTTTACGACGTTTTTATCAGTAATAGTCTCATGGATTTAAAAAAATGTATATTGTTATAAAAGGTGTTTTTTTGGGAGGTTTGTTTTTCCGATAGATGTCGTTTTATTTTATGACAGTTGTTTTGACAGCTCAAAGTGGCATTTCTACTCAGTATTGTTTGGCAAATCATTATGAAAAAAAAAAAAAAAAAAAATGACATTTGTGAAAAATAGTCGTGGTAGCCATATGCCAGAAATTGTGTTTAAATGTTAAATGCCAAAAAATTATCTACCAAATAAAAAAAAATTTTAGTCATTTCATAATTTTATATGTGTTTTATTCAAAAAAAAAATCGGCAACCTCTTAAAAAAACACGTTATATCTAACGGGTGGCATTTAACATTTAAACACAATTTCTGGCATATGGCTACCACGACTATTTTTCACAAATGTCATTTTTTTTTTTTTTTTTTTTTTTTTTTTTTTCATAATGATTTGCCAAACAATACTGAGTAGAAATGCCACTTTGAGCTGTCAAAACAACTGTCATAAAATAAAACGACATCTATCGGAAAAACAAACCTCCCAAAAAAACACCCGTTATATATAAAAAATTAATTTTCTTTCAAAAATGACCAACAGTGATCTTGTAGCTGGAAGCGTTCATTCGAATCTGGCCGATAGGGTACCTGGAATTTTGGGAACCAAGCCATTTCTCAAGCGATTCGTATAAAACCCGGAATTTAGGACTAATATGCGACTAAAAGTTTTGTTCCTATTGAAATTCTGGAATCTGGCACATAGGGTCTGGAATTTTGGAACTATGCCATTTGTCAAGCGATTCGTATGAAATTCGGTATGTAGGATGTAATTTAATCGTAATATAGGCCACAATGTCAAACAAATTTCACTTCAACCGCGCGTAAAAGTTACACGCACTCTTTTTTTTTATCAGAAAGTGTGAAACGCAAATATTTGCATACAATTTTATCATCAGCATATCAGCATCAGGATATCAGCTTTTAAAGGAATGATTCCGCTCTTTAACAAAAAAAAACATGTGTGACAATATTTGAGTAAGCTGATGGGAGTAAAGTAAAGTGAAACGGAAAGGAAAAAAGTCATTCTATGAACAATGTTATTGTTATGGAATAGGTTGGAAAGACATTTTTTTTTATTTACTTTTCCCGCAAAGTATTCAAGTGTGAGCTTAGAGTTAGTTTTCAACAAAATGCATCTGCTAGGCAGACTACAGAAGGAGATGAGTAAAAACGGCGGCAACAAGTTCTAAAAAAACAACCCATAAAAATTAAAATTTTTCATGTAAATTCTCTAATAGGAGATAGGTCTGTGTTCAAATTTAAAGAAAATCGGGCTAATTTTTACAAAATTTACATGGACACATGTGTTAAAAATTTGAAGAAAATCGAGCCAAATTTTAAAAAAATTATATGGGCACCCCTTGGCCCTCAGGGCCCGTTCACTCCAAAAACTTTAAAAAAAATTTGGTCCATCGGAGATACAGAGGTGTATAAAATTTGAAGAAAATCGGGTTAATTTCTTTGAAAATTTTTTATGGGGCCCCTCGACCCCGGCCACAAAAATTTTTGCAAAAAGTGTTGTCCATCGGAGATACACACGTATATAAAATTTAAAGAAATTCGGGTTAATTTTTTTTTTTTATGTTGGGGCCCCACGACCCCGGGGCCCGGGGTCTCCAAAATTTTTACAAAAAGTGTTGCCTATCGGAGATACACGCGTATATAAAATTTAAAGAAAATCGGGTTATTTTTTAAAAAAAAATTTATGGGGTCCCACGAACCCGGGGCCCGGGGTCTCCAAAATTTTTACAAAAAGTGTTGTCTATCAGAGATACACATGTGTATAAAATTTGAAGAAAATCGAGTAAAATTTCGAAAAATATTCGTATGGATGCCCCCCGACCCCGGGGCACGAGGGGCCTCAAATTTTAATAGAAAGTGTTGTCTCCGGAAAGACACATGTGTGCAAAATTTCAATAAAATCGGGCTTTGGGAAGTGGGTTAAAAATTGATAGCAAGATTCCACAACAGACGACCGACCGACCCACGGGCAATTGAAGTTAATATAGAGAATTTAAAAAACTGATTATTACAGGATAACTTACCTACCACAATTGTTACGAATAATTCAACGTAGATTTTTTAATCTTTCTCGCTCTTTCACTCACTCACTCACCTCGCAGAGCTTGTGTACCGCCACTATGACACATTAGTTTTAGTTTCAAAAATTAATTAATTGACCTACAAAGAGCATATTGATGACGACGGTCCACCAAACACACACACAAAAGACGAAAGTAGAAAAACACAAAAGACGACCTTATACATTATACGAGTATACATTTCTACGCACAATTCATATGACTTTTCAATATTTACAATCCGCCGTGTTTACAAAAACAAAGGAACGTTGACTGACCGTCGTCCCGACCCTAACTAAAATGATTTCTATTAGAATTAAGTTACTAAGCCAACGATCAATTGTCGCTTTTGTTTTATATTTATAAGTGAACGCATTGCATTGCCATGAATTGAATTAAATTCGCGCACGCTACTGGATTCTAATATTTTCTTTTCTGTTTATGTGTTTACGATTAAACATATCTGAGATAAGTTCACGCCGATTCACTAATATACACTAAACAACAAGTTGATGAGAATCATAACCAGAGCGGACACCGGGCAGCGGACGCTCTTCATTGACCGTGGAGTGTAATCAACTGGCAACAGATATTTCTAAAAAAAAAATAAAAAAAAATCGTCGACAAGAGCACGGACAATACTCGTATACGTCGAACCGGCCCGATGCACCTCCTCCTACGGCAGAGAAGAACAAACAATAATTTTATTCAATCAGAATTGGCAGAGATGCTTCGAAAAACGCGGCAGACTAACCGTTAAATGTTTTTCCATTCATGGAATCAACCGGTGTTGGTTTGTTGTGCTTGCAAGTATTTGCATATTAGGTATAGGTATAGGCAATTGTGGGTTCTAAGTAAAGCTTTTCTGTGGAATGTGAATTGACTTTTTAATTTGAACACTGCGTTGCCGACAATTTTTTTGTGCTACAATCCATATTTATTTTTTGGTTGTTGTCCATGACTGTGAAATGGTTGGGAGTTACGCTACAGTGGAATTATATCAGTTTGTTTCTACATATAATTCCTTATACTTTGCCAAGTACAATTAATTAATTTAATATTTAAATGGCTAAACTATAGACCTTAACATTCTGTTGTTTTTTAACATATGCATATTTATTAATCGGATATTTCGGCGTTGTGCAACGATTATTGTATTAAAAATAATCAGTAAAAATAATTTTTCGCTAACAAAAAAATGAAAAAAAATTTAATTACCAATAAAAACAAACCCATAAAAATACAAATTTTCATGTAAATTCTCTAATAGGAGATGGGTATGTGTTAAGATTTGAAACTCCAAAAACTTTACAAAAAATTTTGTCCATCGGAGATACATACGTATATAAAATTTAAAGAAAATCGGGCTAATTTTTTTTTTAATTTTGGGGCCCCACGACCCCGGAACCCAGGGTCTCCAAATTTTTTACAAAAAGTTTTGTCTATCGGAGAGACACATGTGTATTAAATTTAAAGAAAATCGGGTTATTTTTTAAAAAAATTTATGGGGCCTCACGAACCCGGGCCCGGGGTCTCCAAATTTTTTACAAAAAGTGTTGTCTATTGGAGATACACATGTGTATTAAATATGACGAAAATCGGGTTATTTTTTAAAAAAAATTTATGGGGCCTCACGAACCCGGGCCCGGGGTCTCCAAATTTTTTACAAAAAGTGTTGTCTATCTGAGATACACATGTGTATTAAATTTGACGAAAATCGGGTTAATTTTTTTTAAAAAAAAGTTATGGGGCCCCACGAACCCGAGCCCGGGGTCTCCAAATTTTTTACAAAAAGTGTTGTCTATCGCAGATACACATGTGTATTAAATTTGACGAAAATCGGGTTAATTTTAAAAAAAAAAAGTTATGGGGCCCCACGAACCCGGGCCCGGGGTCTCCAAATTTTTTACTAAAAGTGTTGTCTATCGGAGATACACATGTGTATTAAATTTGAAGAAAATTGGGATAATTTTTTTAAAAAAACGTTATGGGGCCCCACGAACCCTCGCCCGGGGTCTCCAAAATTTTTAAAAAAAGTGTTGTATATCAGAGATACACAAGTCTAAAAAATTTGAAGAAAATCGAGGAAAATTTTGTAAAATATTTGTTGGGGTGCCCACCGACCCCGTGGCCCGAGGGTCCTCAAATTTTAATAGAAAGTGTTGTCATCGGAGATATGCCTGTGTGAAAAATTTCAATAAAAAAGGACTTTGGGAAGTGGGTCAAAAATTGATCGCAAGATTCCATGACACACAAATCCACAAACCCGCAAACCCACAAACCCACAAACCCACAAATCCACAAACACACGGGCAGGTGAAGTTAATATAGAGAATTTAAAAACCACCCATATTCTATGTACAGGCATGTACACAATTCACGCGTATAACAGTCATTCACAATTGACAGTCAATATTAATTATTCTAGTAGTCTATGAATGGTGCCCTGTGCGTTGTTGGGCGATTTCTTAATTCTAAATGCTCGTATATTAATCGTATTGCTTGTGTCCGTCATTCCGTCAGGTAGAAAAGTTTGGTATAAACCTGCGGTACCATCCGGTCATTCGCAAGAATCTGCGGTACCATCCGGTCATTCCGAAGAACCGTCTTCGGGATCGGAAACTGTTACCTTTTCACGGTTAAACGGCTGGACCGATTTGGCTCATTTATTTAATGTTCGTAATAGTCCGTGGATGATGATAGGAACCTGAAAATTTTGAAAATTCAGGAAAAACTGAAAAAAAAAATCCCGTTTTCCAAGGGATTTAAGTATGAACTCGCGACGACCATAACTTACGATTTGAACACGTTATAGGCTACAATTTTGGGTCAGTGACCGGTAGGAGTGGAGGAGGGGGGAGGGCTCAATGGTTCGCGGTCAGTTTGGTTAGGTCAGTAAGGTGTGCGTGGCAGCCAGATAACGTCTGTTATTTTAGCTTTTGCTGGGTCTAAACGGTATCTTGGTGGTGTGGGTCTAGGGGTCGCGGGTAATGCCGGGGGTAAAAACTAGTAATAATATAATTTAAATATATATTATACTGTAGAAGTAAATAAAAAAAATGTTAGATCTAAGCAAGCAAAAGAAAAGTTATTGAAAGTAGTGAAAGCCCACAATTGGGCTAATATTTACTAGCTAAAACTAATATAGTCAGTAAGTTATTTATTTATTACTAACAATAATGCCTTCCTTATATATTCAGTTTGGTAAATAAATAAATTAATAAAAAAAACAAAGATGTATAATGCAGTTTGGCCTTTTGTACTTGTTTGTAGCTGATAATGCTTAATGCGCACACCTATCCTTTGCATGTTACCCTCCATTTGTTAGCGTCATCTAAGCCGAGGCCTTTCTTTACAGCGCCGTGACTCTACTAGGGTATATTCGAAGACAGAGCGTTGTTGTCCATTACCATTACATATCTTAACAATGCAGTAGGCAATTTTTTGACTAGCTAAAGGTTACTAAAGCAAATGGGACAGCAAAAGGGTTGCAAGAACTCTTTGCTTGAAACGACCAAATATATATTTTTCACACGACCATTGACGAAAGTGACTGCTATAACCTACCCTCAAAAGTGGGCATTATCCACACTTGTGTGTTAACATAGAAAATAATTTTGTTTTTTACTGCAGTCTGAGCGAACACACATTCCCACAGTAGTTTTGCATTTCACATGAGCAGTTTAGCAGAAAAGTTGTTGTGGTCATGTGAAAAATAGCGTACATTATTCGCTAAAAAGTGTTTATCATGCTAGCTAGATGGCCGAACATCCTAACTCATTATGTAATATACTATATCTGCATTCAGTAAAGTCAATACTTTACCGCCATCAAGCAAGACTGTGATGATTATAAAATCTTCTTAATGGTCTGAAAGCCCAAAGAAACAGTGATTGGGAAGAGTGATTCTTCATTTGTTTTATGGGCTGCTGTTGTTATTAGATGTTATAGCGGAGCTTTGGCACGCTGACTACCTCTGTCTACTGTGACGTTACGACAAATACGTCGATGCTGCCAACGAATACTTTGTCTTTCCTCATTAACCGCCGATCGCATTTTCGCCGCTTCTGTTTTAATTCGTGTGAATGCACAATTGACAGATCGCTGGGACTGCCGAGAAATAACACCGTGCGAAATAGGGCCGAATATTAAAAGTCGGCTTTATTGCACGGCACCCTCGCTGGGTTATGCGATCTCCGGTGTCGTCGGCTTATGCCAGAAGTTGCACAGACTGGACGAAAATTGTGACTCCTTCGTGGAGGTCCACGGAAGGTTTTGCAGCTTTCCCTTCAACACAATGTTAAAGTATTCACTTGATAGCTCGTAACCTTGTCCAATAAATCCTTTCTTTACATAGGTCTGGTTGCTACCGACCTTCACTCTAACGAGTTTGATAGGGATGACAAGGATAGTCTTGGCGTTTAATAGCTCCGGTCTAAGAGATGCTGTTATATGCGGCTCTTAGATCGATAAAATCTTGTCTGTATGTCTGTTCACGATTAACTCGAAAACCGTTCATCCGATATAGCTGAAACTATTGACGGTTGCGGTGAATGTTTGTATGGGATAAGTATAGAAATAGTGTTGGGGAGGTTAACGTAGTGGGTAGCTAGGTATTGTTTGTATCAGATTATCTCATAGATATAGGTGATATATGTATTGAAGGGGGGTATTTTAAAGTGAGTCTTGGAGGTCTAGGTCTCGAAGGGTCTTGATGGTCAGTTGGGTGGTTTTAGTGTGGAGGGGATAGTCAGGCAACGCTGGGTATTCAGCTAGTATTTAAAATTTTGTCGGGTCGAATATGAAGTCTTCTGGCATACTACTTATAATGTCCAATCAGATTGTTGACAAGTGGTTCAAGGGTTCGTTTAGTACAGAAATAGGATCTTATAAGTGCAGCTTAATAGGTCTCCTTTATTGTGGATCGAGCAATCAATGCCGTCGAGTCAATTCATTGGACATTTTTTTTTATCCAACCGAACTCTTGAGATTAGCTCTACCAGTGGTTTTTAAAAGCTTGACCGAAAGCCGTCGGGGCCTTTAACCCTGTTATTCTTTATTATTAGTCAAGTGGATGAAATTTTCGGTGCCTTCCTTACTTATATCGACAAGTTTTTGTTCGGATATTGGTATTCTTTTTATCCGCTGGTAAGAATTCGGAAAATTAATCCTGGAGTACCATCGAAGACATTGAGCTTCGATCATGGACTTTTGTTGCTCTCTGTTCCCCACTGGTTTTCTCCTCGTAGAGCTCACGAGCAGCTCTCGTCCTTTTTTTTTGCAACGCCGATTAGTGTTTTGCTGCATTCGTCATCGTATCTTCATTCGTTTTGTTGGTTTTAGACAATCAGTAGCAGCGTCTCTGATGGATTGTTGTCAGGATAGCTACTGCTTCTCGACGGCGTAAGATTTCTTAAGAGGTTGCGAGATACACGTTTGAGGTACAGGGCATTCAGAACTGGAATTCTTCACTTGACCTTGGCTACGAAGAAGACACACTTGTCAAGATTTCAGTTGGATATTCAATGTCTACCAACTGGTAAGCTTTTGTCATCAAAACATAAACTTGCTGGCTTAAATCCATTCGTTGACAAAACTGGTCTCCTTCGAGTTGGTGGTCGCGTTGAATACGCGGATGTTAGCTTCAATTAATTTGAAGCCAAACCCATAATTTTACAGGCGTTTTTCGCACAATACTTTATCAACACAAAGGAGTACAAAATTGCACACCTTCTAAGCTTATGTAGCTAAACCAAGGGATTTCTATGGCTACATACCAGATTGGCTTGATTTTAATCCTCGCTCTCAAAGGCTTGCTTACTTTTTTCACTTAATTGAATTTATGTTTAAAAAAAAAAACAAAAACAATGTAATTAAAGTCTCTATGAAGTAGATGTCAATTAAAAAATTAATTAATTGAACCACGCCAGTGGCTGTGGCGGATAGTTAATAATTTTCATGAAAAACCTCTACAAACATTCGATTCGAAGAAATTTAATCCTCTGACGGTCACACATATGCAGTGCCAATATGCTCTGAGCACACGATGGCCAGCAGGTAATTAATTATACTAATTATCGCATAATATAACTGTTAAAATATCCTAAATAGGGATGTGCAATCTGGGTTGTCCTTCAGTCCGGCTGGGGATGGGCGTAAATATTTAGTACCACATAGTTGTACATTTATGCGAGCGTTAGTATCTATGTACATATCTATAAACATATATAGGGGGTAATTGGAGTTGCGAATAATTTGATCAGGATGCGTGACCTTATGGGATGAATGCTTTTCGTTAACAGGTCGATTGGCTGTGAAATATTTCCTATCGCTTTGTGGAGTGGGAGTAAATAGTTGTGAGCGTGGACATACTTTTGATGAACACAAATTTAGGTCAGCATTTGTGGGGTTTCACGGTTTGAAACCTTTATTCGTATAATCGTTGTGCGGAAAATTGACAAACACTTCATTAAATCGAATAATAACGATACTAATTAATTTTGTAGGGAGGCTAGAACCGATGGACCCTAGTTGTTGATTCAAATGTGATAAAGAATTAATTTTGTTATCCTGCTTGTAAAGATAGCGAAATGTTTTTCCGATCTGTTCAATGAAAATATTCTGTTTCGCTCTTGGTTTCAGAAAAAATGGCTTTATTTTAATGTTAACCCGCATGGGAATATGTAGAAAATCTACAAAACAAACTTAGTATGAAAGAAATGGGAGCAGGAATTTTAATTACAAATGCAGCTCGCGTAAAGGGAAAGGGAGAGGAAATGTTCATCCGTGCACAAATGGGGTTGATAAAGTCTTAAGAAAGCACGGGCGGAGGAGTGGAAAACCAGTACCTTTTCTAAGTATGACACACATTGTTGTTGCAACTTTAAAACCACAGATAGAAATGAAAACGGAAACTTTACTTAAATGACGAACTGTACTGTATCAAGCTAATCGCGTGCGATGACTTGAGACCTCGCAATCTCTATAATTAGCAGGCTGGCAGAGGTTTAGCTGGGCGCTAAGCTCGAGGTCGTTACGAGGGAGGATATCCCAAGCCGACCGAGAGCTCGCACCTGGATCCCAACTGAACCCTCATCTTTGGATGAAATACTCGAGGTCCTTAAAATTAGAAATCCCTTACTTCCGACCCACGGCTGGAAAGTCGCCATGTTGTAGGAGCAAAAAGGATCCTACAGATCTGCGAATTTTCTGATCAATCAGAAAACCCTCGCTCCTCTGGCTGATTCCAAAGGCGTGATAAGATTTTGGTGGGATCACATCACCCTTCGGGTCTACAAGAAGGATGAGCAGGTAAACTGCCTCCCGTCCCCCATCCCTCAGACTCGGTGCCCCTAATTCCCGACCCTGGAGCATCTGTCACGATTCCCTTGATTGAAGACACTCCAAAAACTTTGGTGACCTTCTCACAGTCGTCTATCTTCCTGACCGATCCTCTATCGGATATGGAGACGGCGGACTCACACTTCGGAGAATTCCCCCAACGAGGACGTACTTATCTGTTTGTCTTCAAAAAGGGAAGATCTGGAGAATACCGTGGTTTATCTCCCTGATTGCAACAGAAATGATGCAGTTAGTCCAGATTAACCTCCAACAAGACCTCCATTTCACACCATCTGCTTAAAGGTGGAGAGGACATTGTCCTAATCCAAGAACCATGGATTGCTAACAACCTGGTTTGCGGACTCAGGACTCCTGGTTATTATTCGCTATATGTAGCAGATAAAGGTAAACCTAGATCCTGCATATTAGTGAAACGTAATCAAAATGTATTTTTATTCCTCAGCTTTAGCGATCGAGATGTCATCATCACATCATCATCATATTTGGCTCTACAGTCGGAGTCCGGTCCTGGCTTCTCGCAAATAATCTCTCCGCTGGTCCCAATTTCGAGCCGATGTCATCCAGTTTGGCATCCCTAAATTCTGGGCGTACTAGTCTACGCCATCCTTCCAGCGTAGGCTGACCTCGCTATCGTGTTCCCTAAATCCTACCGCATCCTTCCATAAATCGAGATGTCACTGTCCACAATTGGAGACTCACCAATTAACCTATTGGCTGGTATCGGCTTATCTCGCTCAAGACCACGTGGGATCTCCCCCTAATGATAACCTAGAGAAATTAATAGCAGCGGAAAAATGATCCCATCCAGATGATTCTGGGACGAAGACGCTTACTTGGAAGATGAACGCATTAATTTTTACATAGACGGGTCAAAAAATGATGACGTTGTCGGCGGAGGTGTTTTTTTTTAAAAAAAAAAGCTAAATCTGATCCTCTGTCTTCTTAATCACTCCAGTGTTTTCCAAGCTGAAATTATGGCGATCAGTGAAGCCTTGTCTTGGCTGAAGAGAAACTTCATATCGCTACATGCAAGCTCTTGTTAAAGCGGGATGCTAATGTAAAAACTAACTGTAGGTGGTCAAACGATACAACTTGCATAGCGACAAAGCAGATCTAATCATCACTCGACACTGTCCAGGCAGGCATGCAGCAAGACTTGGAGTCTTCTCGAATGACCTTTGCAGAAGCTGCATGGATGAGACCATTATTCATCTTCTCTGTACTTGCCCAGCCATCTCCTAAAAGCGTAAACTCCATATGGAAGCTTTCTTCTACAACGATACTAATGATCTCATCAACATTGGCAATGGTAGTCTCTTTCGATTTTTATTTTAATTTTAATGAAGGGTATAGCCCACCTTATTGCCGTGGCGTAAGTCATTCAGGGAGTCCTCCCTCATTCTACAGTATACAGGATCGTTTTCCCGGACAAACTGGAACACCTCCAACAGAGGGCACAATGCGACGGTCCTCTTCGGACACGGATTGGTATACGTCGATCAACGCCCATCTGAAGAGATGTACCAGTATTGACTCAATGGTTTCAGCAGGACACATCTGCCGATCTTTATTTCACGACAACCGGTTGAGATATGCAACTCCACAAAGAGCACATACTCGCACCGGTTAAATCAGGAAGGACACTGACATACCAAAGTAATTGGTAACACCAGGGGCTGCTGATGTACCAATGCTAGTGTTCTACCCGCATTTGGGTAGTAAACCCCCAGCCACTACGTATGTAAAGGCCAGAACGACTCTGGGCCCTCCACCAAAAGTTGGTCCTGGCTCGGCTAACATCTAAGGAGGTCCACCTCATCCGTGGGTATAAGCCAACTCCTCTAGTACCAACGTGAACTTGGTGAGATCTGACATCAAAGGTCTCAGCTCGTTCAGTATGGTATGAGTGACTGGTCGTAGCAAAGCTTAGAAAGAAGAATCTGAAGAAATAGCAAGCTATCCAAGGTCACTTCTTATTCACTCTTGGGAAAATTGATCTTTTTCCCACTCTCTCCGTATGAGCGGGTGTAGAAGATCAGCTGATTTGTGCTTGGCGCCGCTTGGAATATTTCGGCAGGGATGCCTTCAATACCCACCGCTTTATTTTCCTCTAGAGACTTAATTACTGCTGTTATTTCGGTTTTACTGGGAGGTCCAGTACGAATTCGTGAATTCATCTCTTCGGAAGATTCATTAGCGCTCGAGTTCATATCACCATCGTCTAAGTGGTTAAGGACTGTAGCGAAATATTCTCTCCATCTAGTGAGCTGCTTCTCATCTGACATCAGAAGGTCACCATTCAAATTCTTCACTGGATGTTGTTTGGAGTTTCGAACACCATTGAGCTCGTTGGTGATGTTATAGACAGTTCTACTGTCGCCACTTCTGGCTGTTTCTTCGGCCATTGAGTTAAGTGAGTCGATGTACTGTCGGATGTCCCGTCTTACACTACGCTGTACTTCCTTCTTTTAGATGCGATATTGGGCTTCCAGCTCGGTACTCTCTACTGCCGAGGGTGCTAAAATTCGAGCCTTGATTGCATTACGCTCATCGATCCGTCTCCAGGTGTCTGCCGATAAATTGTTTCTAGCGCTGTTACATAACAGTCTCGGAACACTTTCTCCAACGCTTGTTGAAGAGACAAACCATAAACTCAATCATACATGTGCTTAAAGGAATACCGAAAGAATAGCCAATCAGCGCCTTAGTATTCGGCAAATTAGAAAAACAAACTGTTTGATCGACCAAAGGCGAACACAACTTTTATATTTCTGAGCAAACACCAGACCACAATAGCATCGCAACTAATGTCTTGCCAAAATGTTCAACTGTCCGTCTTATTTCGTATATTTCAGAGGACATACAGATTCACAGTTGACCTATATTCGAAGTTTAGACCTTCTTTTCGATATAACTGTCACAGTGACAACTTAAATAACTAAACCATCTGATAATACTCTGCCACAGCCATCAATCATCCATTTCAGTTTTTAATTTTTCAAGCAGAGCAATGCCAGAGATATAAGGGATTTGTAAAGTGTCCTAGGAACAATTTGCTCCAGCTGTCAGTGGATAAATAAACTAACTAATCGCTGCACCATTCGTCAATTGAAGTCAACTGAAATTAGAAAACAGGCTGCCATTGCGACTACATAATTCAAACGATCAAAACCAAAAACGAAAATAACAAAATATTCCCTTTCAACTTTCTGTGGCTTTCGTTCTATGACTTACTTTGTTAAGACCCTAATCCTTGGATTTCAAAGTACAGTCACTACCAGATGGTTCTTCTTTTATCCGTGCACCCAATACCACCCTAATAACCATTGCCACCCGACCGCCCAATACATTATCCTTAATTATGTTAACTTCTGTAAGCGTAACTACTGATGGTTGCCAGGAGATAATTTACTTTGTCTGTGCCAACAACAACACCAACAACAAAGATTCGTAATCGGTTTTTAACGAAGGGCGGCGGTGATGATGTTTATAGTAACAAGTATCTTTAGGATACTTATTCCTCGAAAAGAGTTTGTGTCAGGTGCAAAGCTCCACGAAAGTTTCCATTGCAGCTCAATGGATAGCGACAGCCGACATTGGCCTATTTCTGGTGGACTTGCTTGATATAGGTGAGGCACGGACTTCATTAACCAGACCACACTGCTTTTTCTTTGGCTTTTGCTTTGACCTTTGCGAAAGAAAGCTACAAATGTAAGCATGGAGTTTAATGGTAGCCATTCCAGCTTCTTTATGTTGTAAATGCTCCTCAAAATCTAGGAAATTTCCTTTCGTTCCTGCTCCATGTTTACTTTTCAGTCAGTTTATTTTGATTTTCATATTTTGCCCTGTATCTTTTTACGTGTAGCAACAGCTTTTTTCTCTGACATGTTCAACATAGAATTGTTTGCTCATCCTCTAAGTATCTATAATAATAATAAAATAAAATGCACACCACACTCACACACAGCGTGTGTTTGCGTGCGGAACGAGACATTTTCTGGTGATTTCCTGACGACAGCTAGACGATGCACGCGACGTGTCCGCCTTAGCTTTCAAGAACTTTTTTTTTTGCTTTTCATGATTTTCCCCATTGTGCTGCTCCAACAACAAGTGGTCGGAAATTGCTTTTCACAAATTGTGAATGTGACATCGGAGTATACTCGTAAGCAACAGCGATAATATTCTTTCTTATCTTTAAGGAGTTTTTTCGACATCTTTCCTACGATACACACACACAGACAATACCAGAGCTACCGCATAACACAAAACGTGTGATCATGATGTCGTCGTGGTGAGCGGTTTAACATCGTCCGTCCACAAGGAAGGAAGGAAGAAAACATCCGGTATATGATGTTGCTTCTCGTGTGTACCGTACATCTTTCGGATGCGATAGACGTAGATACTTGTTGCCGCATTATGTTTTTCTTTGTGCATCTTTTTATAACTAAATTTTCGTTTGTTATGTGTTAAGTCCATTTAACCCCAAGAATGTGAGACATATTATTTTGATTTTATGAGACAATTCACTTTTCAGAAATAATGGTGTCAAAGGTGGTTCATTTTATTGGAAATATTATTTTCCTTTTGAGTGGCGTTATTAGGTTTTTGCAACAAATATTCAAGCTGCTAATGCAATTCGGAAAAAGTATCATATACGTTTAGTAGAAACTAAGATTGATCTTAATCGGTTGCGCTTTAATTCTGTGAATCTTAGTACCGCAGTCTAGCCTTGATTCGTTTCTGTTGCCAACTTTAAGAATGTAAGTGCAGGTAGCCCTACATGGTAACCTACAACACGGTTTCGCTCTAACACGATAACAAAATTGTGGAAACACTATGAATGTTTGGTCCTAGGACTGATGTCTAATTACCGCGTCGTATGACTAACACTGGGGCAGTCAGACATCAGCAGAATAGGGCGAATAACACAGAAAGTATCGGAATTAGAGATGGCCGTAACTATCTGTGACTAGTGGAAGTGCGATCAAACCGCCACGTGGTGGCCGCCGGTAATTTTCCTCCAATAAAAGTGAATCTGAATGATCGCGAGGCCAATAACCCTTTATTACGGAACCCCAAATCAGCCTCGGATACACTGATTAATGACGACGACCCCTACAACGAAAACGGCTAAACGATTTAAGAATTTGTTCATGAAACGTACGCTCACTGTATAGAGCTCGAGCTATACAGCGGCTAGCCGATAATAATAATAATAAGATAGGAGATATCACAATATGCAGTAATTATCGTGGTATCACGTTTAAGATTTTCTTCTCTGTGATTCAAGACAGGATAGCCCCATACGCTTAAGTCATCATTGGTTAATATCAGTTTGGATTCATCCCAGGAAAATCAACAACTGATCAGATTTACACCCTTAGGCAGGTGATGGAAAAATGTCTAGGTTTTCAAAACTCACTACAACATATTTTTATAGACTTTGGGATTATGCATTGCGATTGATCGGGAAACTGACTGCTCAAAACTTGCTTTGAGCCAGTAGCGAAACAATCGAGTTCGTGATGTAGTGCTTGCTGTACCTCCTAGTGGTGGTCCCCGGGCAACTATATGTATCCTTATAC
Source organism: Nephrocerus scutellatus (assembly GCA_947095585.1). Taxonomy (NCBI): domain Eukaryota; kingdom Metazoa; phylum Arthropoda; class Insecta; order Diptera; family Pipunculidae; genus Nephrocerus; species Nephrocerus scutellatus. The sequence continues at coordinate 115,170,399 of OX352763.1, forward strand.
ATGTAGGCTAAAATTGCAAGTGCGAACGGTCTAGCGTTTCCAGTCTAGGTAACGTGGGCTAGCACCCTGCGGTACCGAAAAATGCCCGCTACTGAAAGCGACACAATGCATCGGATAAGTTATTATCGAATAATGGCGACTTTTGGCAATTGTACCCGGACTAAGATTGGTTTCTGGAATGTGAGGACGCTCCTTGATTCAGGGAGTGAAGGACCTCAAAATGCCAGATTTCTTCAACCCGAACGTGAGTTTCTTGGCTTCATCCCAGACATACTGGAAGTGAGTGAAGTAAGATGGTTCGGCGCGGGAGAGCACCAATCCCCAACATGTAAGACTGTGCTACTCTACTCCGGCAAACCCTTCGGCTGTCCCCTTGCATCTGGAGTGGGTCTGCTGCTAACGCCAACAGCTTGCAGAGGACAAATTTCCTGGCACCCGCATGGTGATAGGATCTTATCGGCCAGATTTCGATCATACAGTGTTACGCCCCGACGAATCCCTCGAATGAGGATGATAAGGACAACTTCTACAATCAGCTAAGCGCTGTATTTAACGCAACGCCAAATGGAGACATGTGATTGGGAAGCACGGCCTAGGCGAATGAAATGACAACTGTTAAAGATTTGTTGATTTCTGCAACACCGCAACCACCTTGTCATAGGAGGCACCATGTTTGAGCATAAGACCTGCCATAAAGTCAGCTGGGTGTCAACTGACAGGCAATCATCATCCAGCCAAATCGATCATTTGGCGATCAGCCGACGTTATAGAAGCTGTAAGTTACGTAACGCTCGTATTGTAGATACGCCAGCAGCAGCGAGGATCGAGCTAAAATCCCTATACCGATGAATAATGGGAAAAGTGCAGCGTAGTGTAAGACGTGACAAACGTTCTTATATTAACAACCTGGCCTCAGAAGCAAGGATCACTGCTTCCTTGCAGGTGCGATAGCAGAATTACCAAAGAGATGACAGGTGATCACCGCTCTAGCCAATATCCGGTGAAAGACCTAGATGGTGCCGTACGCGTTTCATATGAGGAGCTGCCGGAAGTAATAAGGAATGATTATCAAGCTCCCTTAAAAGGTAGTCTTATGGAGTGCGAAAACTGGAAAGGCATTTGCGTTCTTCCTGCAGTTGCAAAGTTAATAGCCAAAGTAGTACTTCAGCGAATTAAGGAACATCTGGAAGATAAACTCGATGCCGAACAAGCCGGTTTCAACACTGGATTCTCCTGTAGCGACCATATCTACACCTTGCGAGTCATTATTGAACAGTGCGTTGAATTCCGGTCACCACTGCAGCTGCTGTTCGTCGATTTTGGGAGGGCGGAGTGTCAACAGAAAGGTTTATCTGGCTTGCCTTGCTCAAGAGGGGTATACTCGATATTTTTAAAGCTATTATTAAAGTAACCTATGATGGCTCTAAATGTCATTGGCTGCATAGAGGAAAGCTGTGAGAGGAATTCGAGATCCTGAGTGGGGTACGACAAGGTTGCATTCTATCGTCGATATTTTTTTGTTGCTGATTAGCGATGAGCTTCGCGCAGCTTTTTCTACTAGAAACGGAGGAATTCGTTAGATTCTTACATCTCTCTACTTAAACATCTGGACTACGCGCTGACCACGTTTGTTTACTCTCACACAGGATTATAGAGCTACACTAAATGACAGTAATTGTGGAAAGGGAGGCAAATCAAAGCTACGACTGTCCCGTTCAAATGTTGAATCTGTGTTGTTGTATGGGTGCAGCACTTTGAAGGTGACCGCTACTATCACAAAAAGATTACAAACGTTCGTAAAAAGGTGCCTACGGAACATCTTAAGGGGTTTCTTGTCTAACCGTATTTCTAACGAACGTCTTTACCAGAGAACGGGTCAGGAACCAATAGGCACAACAATCCAACGACGGAAGTGTCAGTGGATTGGTTATACACTCCGATAAGGGGACAGTTCCCTAGCAAACTACGCAATGCAATGGAGTCCGTCATCTCAAGATGGTAGAAGAACGGATCGTCCGAGAAATACATGGCGCAGAACAGTTGAGGAGGAGGCACGACAATTGGGGAAGAGTTGGAGAGAGCAGAAGCTCATTGCCAGGAACCGTACGTGATAGCGCGTAGGCGTAGGACCCACAAGGGGATAAAGGACTTATGAAGAAGAATGAAAGCATAGCTAGAGTAGAACTTTCTAAAGCCATGAGTCATCCCAAAAATACGACTATGTAGGTTGACCATGACCAATTTTGTAAGCCAAGTTAAAATATTCGGATCAATATCAAGCCCATTGAACATCTAAAACGGTCTCCGACAAGGGAATGGACTGGCCTGCTTCTTCTTCAACCTGGCGTTGAATAAACTGATCCCAGACTCTGACGTAACGGCGAGAGGAACAATCCTCTATAAGTCCATTCAGATACTGGCTTTCGCAGACGATATTGACATCGTTGGTAGAAACCAAAGAGCTGTACAGGAAGCTTTTATACAGATCGAGCGTGTGGCATGGAATCTGGGGCTGCACATAAATGAGAGCAAAACAAAGTACATGGTGGCTATGTCTGCGATCCAACATCCAGATCCAACATTGGTACCGCAATTAAAATAGTGGAGCGCAAATTTGAAGTAATGCGATCCATGAACTATCACGGGTCAATTGTAGCAACCGATAACAGCATAGAACCAGAAATATGCGCACGGTTGCTCAAAGCTAACAAAGCCTACTTTGGTCTGTCAAGACTCTTCAAATCCAGGAATTTAACCATAACATCCAAGCTGCTGGTGTATTAGACAAGGGGCATACCAGTACTTACATATAGATCCGAGACTTGGGTGCTTAGCAAAAAGTATTAGTATTATAACGTCTTAGCCGTATTCGAGAGAAAAGTCTTACGGAGAATTGTTAGCCCCGTTTGTGAATAAGGACGATTCCGAAGACTCTATATAATGATGAGATCTACGAGCGTTTTTGAGATGTCGGTATCGTGAAGAGAATTAAGCTCGGTAGGCTCTGGTGGGCAGGAAACCTAGCACAGATCCTGCTCGTAAAGTCCTTTGTGGTGGGATTTATGGAATATGACAGCGAAGCCGGTCAAGCCTACGATGGAAGGATGGCGTAGACCAGGACGCAAAACAAGATGTCATCGGCTAGAAATCGGGACCGGTGGAGAGGCCAGGACCGGACCTCGGTTGTAGAGCCAAATATGATGATGATGAACTCATAAAGTCGGGTCTTCTGACTGGATCAGCCAGCTGGTAGATCAATCAACCAAACTTTTTCACCTTCTGATTTACATCGCATCGGAATTAGCAAGTGGACTTTAAAAAAGTCAAAGAGTTTCATTTTTTAATTTAGTCAGAAAAAAATATTAGCTCTTAGAATTCAAAAAGGTCTAGCCGGACCTCATTGTCCCACCTGGGTTAAGACTTCAATAAAACTTCATTCAAAAATTCGTGAAGAACTACATTGGCAGCTGTAACATTACCAAACGAGTCGACAGAGCCACTCCCCAAGGAATGGTCATCTTTCCCTTACTGTAGCTGATGGTAATTAACAAAATGCTTCTAAAACTTGAAGAGGATAGGGCGAAGGTAGTTGCGTATGCATATGACGTGGTGATACTCGTAACAGGAAAGTACCTTTCCTTGATCAGTAAAGTTATGAAGTTCTTGGGCAACAAGCTGTAGACTTGAAGTCAACCCTGCCAAGACTAAAATGGTACTGTTCACCACTAAATTCAAAATACCGGCCTTTATCCTTCCAAGAACTACAAGTAATAGATTGAACCTGAACCAGCGAATATGAGTTGAATTTTCAAACCTTTTCAGTTGTGGCTTTTATTTTTAAATCCTTTCATAGAGCACGTACTTTGAAGGATCGTACGAATATAGGTTTTTTTTTACTAAAATTTTACTATTTGTTGGTTTTTCCAACCCCTACATTCAGTGTAGAAATCACGTCTTGCAACTTAATTTTTCGTCCTCTTCATTTCTATTTTAATTTCCATTTTTCATTCTTTCTTTAGCTCGTGAAAAGCTTCTACACTTAAATGGCTTAATCGCTTTTAATTGCAACCGCGCACTAAAAGTGCGTCTTTCATGACAAACTCGTCTGTCGTCCTTTTGCGTTCTTTCAAATTGTTAAGGATAATATGCATATCTTGTCTGTAGCTCTGCTGTTTCTGGCATTCTTGTCCTCTTGTCACATACCTACCAGTAGAGCAGGGATGCGCTTTACTGTGTTGAGTAGCTCGAGCGCGCCCGCTCGCTTCAAGGAGAATCTTGGTTGGCATTGTAATTTTTAATGCGGAATGTGATAAATGTCTGTTTCGCCATCTTACACCTTTTAATTAATTCTCAAGAAAAAAAAGGAAGAAACTTTGAATGGATAAAGTCTAATAGGATAATAAGCAAAGCACTGACCTCTTGGTTGGAGGACAAACGTTTGTTTTTGACCATCCTGTCGTGTCGCAAATTATAATTACTTTTACATCTGTCCCGTGTGCGGTTGCAATGCCTTCAGATTACCTTAACTTATTTACCCTTTTCATTTTCCTTACAGTACCTGTAACTGATGTTTGTTGTTTTCTCATAGTCCGGTAAAGTTTCTGATTCATCTTTGTTTCAATAATTTCTTTCTTTTGTTGTAATTTACATATTTTGATGCTCAGTTAACATTCTCGGTCGATTTACTTCCATTTTTACTTTTAAGGTATTCCTTCATTTTATGAAAAAAGATATTCCTCTTGAAGTAATGCAAAATAAAGAAGAAGAGTTCATTACATCAGTCCTATCGAGTTCGTTTAAAGACGTGTATTACTTTCCTCTGAATTTGAAAGAAGCACTTTTTACACTAAGCGCTTGAAAGTAAGAGAGCGTAGGAGGAACTATCAGCAATGTAAGATTTTACAGCACTTCACGTCTGAAGGTCGATTTCATGCTCCAGACACGAGTGGGTAGATTTGTAAAGATTGTAATCAAGAAAGAAAGATTTGCAAAATAAAAAATTGTTTCTAAAAAGCCCGAAAAGCTTTTAATTGGCTAATTGTTGACAGAGAGTGTAAACGGGGTACTCAAATTTAATGTAACCGAAAATAGATAATTAATGCAGGGCTATAATCCTGCTAATAATTTGTTGTTTACTTTTTTAAAAAAAGCATATACTTAGTCGAATGGCGAATCGTGAAACGTTTTTGGATTTGACCAAGTTGCGTTGCAATGAAATTAATTAAAATGCTCGAATACAAATATTATTATAGACTCATATTCGTTTTACACAGAGATATTGATTGGGAGTAATTAAATAACGTGGTGAGGTTTCGGTGAAATTCCACATTTAAATATCGTTTGTCATTGCAATGCAATCAAATTATCTTTCACAATGTCCTTAAAATACTGCAAAACTATTCAATGCGGTACTGCAAATAGCACTGTGTTGGTGTACCACTGAACTTTATATTTATATTTTATATTATAATTTGGTTTTAATTTCAAAGAGAATACAATTCTATACTGTGGATAATTGTATTCATATGCACATATTGAATAGATAAAAAAAAACAACCCAACCAAAAATTTTTTTTGAATTTTTCATGTAAATTCTCCAATAACCAAAAGTATCCACTATTAATGCTGAAAAAGAACACATGCGAAGCACTGCAATCCAACAAAAAAAAACCAATCGTAAAGCAAGCAGCGTTGCTTACAGCGCACCACAGACACAGAACACAGTCATCAAAGTATGACATAGTATGAGACCCCCGATCCCGCGGCACGATCACTCTCAAATTTTAATAGAAAATATTGTCACCGGAAAAACACAGGTGTGCAAAGTTTTAATAAAATCCGGCTTTGGGAAGTGGGTTAAAAATTTACCGCAAGATTCCACGACAGACCGGCCGACCGACCGACTGACAACCGGATGTGCCACGGGCAAGCGAAGTTAATATAGAGAATTTAAAAACGAAATGAAATGTGTTTTTGGTTGTTATTTATGGAAACTCAAATTTTACCAACCGATTTTTATGAAATTTTCAATGTATATTACTGGCAGGTGGAGGAAGGTTATAAACTATATTAGACTGCCTTTCACGTATAGATAAACAGACATACAGACATACAGACATACAGACATACAGACATACAGACATACCGGCATACGTGGCTCTGAAGGCCTCTTGCCCAATCATTCGAAGCAAAAAAGTTCACCCTCCGTGGTAGAGCGAAGACCTTAGTAAATTGAGGAGTGAGACTAGGTCGATCTTCAATATTTGCTTTACCAATAAATACTGGCAGCCCTACGAAGACTGTCTAAGAAGGTACAAGAAGGCCATCAAAGAAGCCATGCGACGCTCTTGGATGGACTTCTGCCAATTAATCGAAACACCAAGGACTATGCTAGTATTAGCAAGATGCTGTCCAAAGAGAGCACCTGTCCGACTTTCATCAAGGAAGCAGAGGGACTGCATCAGCGGCAGAATCCCCGGATCTTCTAACCAATACACACTTCCCCATCAGCAGTTATCAATTCGTAGAGAATTTGGAGAAGATGCATGCTGAGCGTCCAGTCCCTCGTGATGTAGTGGATAATATCATTACCCGGGAAAATGTTTCCTGGGCTCTAAGAAGTTTTTCGGCCTACAAGTCTCCTAGATGGCATCCAGCAGATTATGCTACACAAGTCACTGGAGCTGTCGACTTCCTGGCTAATGGAGATTTTCAAAAGCTGTCTTTTATTCAACTTTATCCCCCGAAGCTGGAGACGAGTTCGAGTGGTTTTCATACCCAAAGCAGGCAGAAGAGGACATGAAACAGTGAAGGATTTTAAGCCTCTCAGTCTCTCATCGTTCTTGCTAAAGGCGCTGGAGCGTATTCTAGGTCATCATATCAGGCAATGATTTGAAGTCACACAAGCATCGAGATCGCAACATGCATATCTCAAGGGCAGATCCACGAAAACTGCCCTTCATGGGGTATAGCCAACGATTGAGCACCCGAATAATTACAAGCATTTTACGCTAGCCACATTCTTAGATATAGAAGGGGCCTTCAACAATGTTCGCATTGAGGCCATTCAGGAAGCTCTTACCCAGTCAGGAGTGGAATCCTTCCTTACGCAATGCATCATATTCATGGTCGGTAGCAGGAATATACATGACAACTTTGGCAGCTGTAACATTACCAAACGAGTCGACAGAGGCACTCCCCAAGGAGGGGTCATCTCTTCATAACTGTGGCTGATGATAATTCACAAAATGCTACTAAAACTTGAAGAGGATAGGGCATTTGCGTATGCAGATGACGTGCTGATACTCGTATCAGGCCAGCACCTTTCCGGGATCAGTAAAGTTATTAAAAGTGTCCTGGGTTAAGTCTGCTCCTGGGCAATAAGCTGTATATAGAGAACAGGGCTAAGAAAGGGTGCGTAGCCCTTTATGCCAGTAGTAGAACCATCGGCAGGAAGTGGGGTATTCAACCAAAGATGGCTCTGTACGGCCAATCTTTACCTATGGATATGGTGGCCAGCGATCAAGAAGAAGTATAACGGCTCACAGGAGCTCTACGGTCATGTCCGACATTTCTGGACATCACCATAGTACCGGGTACCGAGGTACAGTAATATAGAGGGAAATGAGACGGCTAAGATGGGCGTCGCTATGGACACCGGTTCTATGGGGATGATTAGCTGTGCAATGGGCTCAGTCAAGGAATAGATTCTCTCACAGCTCGGGTGAATCAATCTGTCGAGCTGAGCCATTTCAAGATTGATGTGGTCATGCTACAGCAAAAGGAAAACACCGCGTTGTTATCTAGAACCCGGAAGGATGTTGCCCGAGTTATGGCCACTGGCCAGTCGGCAGCCATGCTGCTAACTTCGATATATCGCACAACAACTTCTGCAGAATCTCGAACTCTACACACCATATGTGTGTTTTCATGGTGGATTCGGACTAACTCGTCTAATGCCTTGTAAGAAATTAAATAAAAACTCTAAATCTTTCGTAATCATTTAAGTTTAAAACGAATAAAGACTTAAGGTGAAAAAGCCACATAGTAACCATTTTCCTTAAATTCGTTAATAAAGAAGACAACAGAAGTTCCAAAAATTTAACATTTCACTTTTAACAAAACGTGAGTGTATTACATTGTATCGCATTTTAAAAGGGGTTGTAAGGTGTTTTATTTAACATAACTTTAATAAGGCACACATACAAGAGAACACAAACCCACTCCTTTCTAGAATATCATCATCATCATCATCTCTTAACATTTTCTAGAACATAATTAGAAAAATTCACAAAGATAGGCAGACAGGCAAACGAATAGATAAAAAGACAAAGATGAAATAAATTCTGAATAAACTTTCCTTTCTTCCATTTTTTTACTGTGACTGCCAGCCTCCTCGTTATCTGCAGGTGGAACAAAATAAATAAATCCTTCAACGATATTTTACGTCTAATTAGCCAGAATTCGAAAATGTTTCAAATGCTTTTGAAACCCAATCATGTACATAAAATTGAATCTCTTTTTCAGATACACACAACAACATTTAATTTAATTTCACAAAACTGAAAATATACAATTCGTGGAATTTTCAAAACAGAATATTCATCCCGGTTTCGACCTAATTCTCTGAATGCTTCACATCACGGCAGAATAAACAGTTGCTACTGGTAACTCAAAAAGTACTACCTACGAACTCAGGACCAACAAAATGGGTTGAATTCTTTTTGTTTGTTCTAAAAAAAAATACAAGAGATCATAACACAAGTATCCATGTTTGGCCTACAAGCCTACATAGCGTATCGCATATCTTTTACATGCAATGCCAATATAATATGAGCCTTTACACCTGATGCTAAAAATACTCTCCGCTTGAATTGTGGCGTGAAGGGGTCGGAAATTTCGAATTAATTGAATAAAGTATCGTCCTTGCATAGGCTCGAAAATGTCTCGGCATTTTGCTTACATAGCAGGTCCTTGCGAGTGTTACTATCAAATTCGAATAGAAGCAAACATTTTTGGAAGAGAGATATAGCAAACTAGAGAGTGTATGATACAGAGAGAGAGTCTGCAAATGCATTGTTGAAAGAGAGCTCATTTAGGTTAATATCTGTTGCAGATACCGAATGCCAGGATATTGAATTGCAGCAGCGAGATATTCAATTCTGAGGCAGCAACAGTTTGCCAATTATTATTTATCTTATGATGAAAGTGGGTTATCCTGCTCCCTTTGTGGGCATCACAACGATTATGGTCGATTATTTTAAGTTTATTTGCGTTAGCGTTAGCTTTAAGGATAGGGATTTTGGATTGTCCATTCGAGATTTGGAATGACAATGTTACAGTTTTCGTTATTATTAAACGATGGATTGAGTGTGTCCAATAGAACTAGATTATTAAGATAGTAAAGCGCGCTTCTCAGCTCGCCATATGGATAGTTGTAGTTCAGCCTAAAGACTGAATTATCTTAAAGGGATTTTACTTTAAAATAAACATTTTTTTCTCCTAACCCCTATGAATAAAAAAAACTCAAAATTACACCATCGCAAGTTGAGCGCTTAACAATTGTTTTAAAACAAGTATTTAAAAAAAATCGCCACACGCGACGCGTGACACTCGTCAAGTCATCGCAAGTTAAGTTTTAAGACAAGTACCTCTTTTTAAAAAAAAAAAATGTACACGCGCCATACGCGACGCGCGACATGTGTCACGTCATCGCAAGCCGAGTTTTAAAAAAAGTATTTTACAAAAAAAAAAAATTGAACGCGCCTCACGCGACGCGCGACACGTGACACGTGTCACGTCATCGCAAGCTAAGCGCTTACCAATTGTTTTAAAACAAGTCCCATACAAATTCTGACTGGTAGAAGTCGCGATATACAACCGAACAAACGTACAACCCGACAACCCGACAACCCGACACACGTACGCTAAAACATTTTTCTTGTCCTCTGATTTTTAGCTTCGCCCTTTGGGCTCGCAATAATTATTATTTATTATTAACAAAAGTAATAAGATAGTAAAGCGAGCTTCTCAGCTCGCCATATGGATAGTTGTAATTCAGCCTAAAGACTTAATTATCTTAAAGAGACTTTACATTAAAATAAACATTTTTTCTCCTAACCCCTATGAATAAAAAAACCTCAAAATTACACCATCGCAAGCTGAGCGCTTAACAATTGTTTTAAAACAAGTATTTAAAGAAAAAATACACGCGCCACACGCGACGTGCGACACGTCATAGCAAACCAAGTCTACCATCCAGAGATAACGGGTTCCATTGCATTGCGTAGTTTGCCATGGAACTGTAGCCTTTTCGGAGTGTATGACCAATCCACTGTCACTTCCGTCGTTGTATGGTTGTGCCTATTGGTTCCTGACCCGTTCTCTGGTGAAGATGTAGACCCAGTAGATAAAGCTGCGCGAAGCACATTGCTAATCTCCAACAAAAAAAGTATCGGCGATATAATGCAACCTTGTTGTACCCCACCTAGGATCTCGAATTCCTCTGACAGCTTACCTCTATGCAGCACATGACATTTAGGGCCATCATAGGTTGCTTTAATAATATCTATAAGTTTATCGGGTATACCTCTCCTGAGCAAGGCGAGCCAGATAAACTGTCTGTTGACACTGTCAAACGGCTTCTCAAAATCGATGAACAGCAGGTGTAGTGGTGACCGGAATTCAACGCACCGTTCAATAATGAACCGCAGGGTGTTGATGTGGTCTACACAGGAGAATTCAGTGCGGAAACCTACTTGTTCGGCATTGAGTGTATTTTTCAGATGTTCGTTAATTCGCTACAGTACTACTTTGGCTATTACCTTTCCAACTGCAGGAAGAACGTTAATGCCTCTCCAGTCTTCGCACTCCATAAGATTACCTTTTTTAGAGAGCTTCTTCCACTCGTCGGGAAACTTTGTGCCTCCCAAGCTCTCTCTACAAAAGGATAAAAATGCTCAGCTGCCATCTAGTCCTACCGACTTGTTGTTCTTTAGTGCGTTGATCGCGGTAGGAATCTCATCTTTACTGGGAGATGAGGTGCAAATTCGGGAAATTGTTACTTCCGGTAGCTCCGTTTGATTTGGGTGCATATCGTTGGCGAATACACGCTTAAGGACAGTAGAGAAATTCTTCTTCCATCGCTTGAGCTGATTCTCATCTGAAACGAGCACGGCACCATCTAGGCCTTTCACCGGATGTTGGCTAGAGCGGTGACCACCTGTCAGCTCTTTGGTTATTCTGTAAAGGGTTCTGATATCGCACCTGCTCGCTGCTTCCTCTGCTTCTAAGGCCAGGTTGTTAATATAATTACATTTGTCACGTTTTACATTACGCTGCAATTCTCTAATTTTTCTTCTATACAGGGACTCTAGCTCGATCCTCGCTGCTGCTGGGGTATCTACAATACGAGATTAAAGTAGGTTACGTTCTTCAATCCGCCTCCAGGTATCCTCGGTAGGCCACGTACAGTGCCTTGCCTGGCTTCTACCAACAATACTTTCCTCTCCAGATGTGAAAACATTTTTCACACCTTTCCAACTAGATGCTTCGGCAGTGAGCTGCTGATTGCTTCCACTTTTTGCGATAATTGATCACTTAATTGTTGGCGTACTGAGGGGATCTTTAGCCGACCGATGTTATACCTAGGCATTCGGATGATATTGCGGAGTCTTTGAACTGATGCAGTACAAAACTGGACAGTAGCTACAATAAAGTGATGATCCCATACCATACCCATGTCGGCTCTTCGTCTGTTTCGGACGTCTAAAAGACAGCTCCTAAAACGTTGGCTGATCGCCACATGGTCGGTTTGGTTGGATAATGATTGAATGTCAGTTGACACCCAGCTGACCTTGTAGCAGGTCTTATGCTCAAACATGGTGCCTACTATGACAAGGTGGTTTGTGTTGCAGAAATCAACTAATCTTTCACCATTGTCATTTCGTTCGTCGAGGCCGTGCATCCCAATTACATGTCTGAGTCCTTCATTGTCGTTGCCTACCTTTGCATTCAAGTCCCCCATCACGATGGCGATATCTCCGTTCGGCGTTGCGTTGAATACAGCGCTTAGCTGATGGTAGAAGTTGTCCATTTCATCCTCAGTCGAGGGATTCGTTGGGACGTAACACTGTATGATAGTGATACGCCGTACTCTGGTCCGAAATCTGGCTGATAAGATCGTATCACTATGTGGGTGCAGGCCTCTGTGTGCTATTGTCGTTAGCAGCAGACCTACTCCAGATTCACGGGGACTGCCGGAGGGTTTGCCAGAGTAGAGTAGCACAGTGCTACACGTTGGGAATTGGTACTTTCCCGCGTCTTCCCCTCTTACTTCACTCACTCCCAGTATGTCCAAATTATATCAAAGAAACTCACATTCCAGTTGAAGAAATCTGGCATTTTGAGGTCCTTCACTCCCTGAATCAAGGAGCGTCCTCACATTCCAGAAACCAATCTTAGTCCGGGTACAATTGCCAAAAGTCGTCATTATTCGATCATTACTTATCCGAGGCATTGTGTCGCTTTCAGTAGCGGGCATTTTTCGATACCGCAGGGTGCTAACACACGTTACCTAGACTAGAAACGCTTGACCGTTCGCACTTGCAATTTTAGCCTACATATTTAAGAATTTATACACATAGTTGCCCGGGGGGACCACCACTAGAAGGTAGAGCAAGCACTAGATCACGAATTTGATTGTTGCGCTACTGGCTAAAACCAAATTTTGAGAAGTCAGTAGTTTCCCGATTAATCGCAATGCAGCTCCCCAACAGTTGCAACAGTTTTTCAAAGCTACAAATTGATGAACATGAGGTACAAGGCGTTAGCATGAGCATGATGACAGTTTGGGCAGATATGTCCATATTTTGTGACATTTCAAACATATAGTGATCATAGTTTCAAGTCCTTGTAGTGGAATCGCCCCCGTTAGTCTGCTGCGGATGCTATCAAGATTACCATAATGAGGTCATTTCAAAAAGGTATTATCTGGGGAAACAGTCACTCAGACTACGATCGAACAGTTGGGCTGGGGGATAACAGAAATCCATTTTTTTTTTGCAAAAAACTGTTTAATATTAAAGTCCGCACAAAGTCCTGTTTGACATAATTTCATATACCCTCCACTAACATTCAAATTTCCTAAAAACTATATTTTTTTAAAAGAAACCACTCTTTTAGATTTAAACTTCAATTTCAAATGAATGAAATAAAAAACCTCCAATAAATATTTCCAGATATTAGTGACTTTATATCTCTTCTTATGGCTTATGTGTTGCGTATTGAAAATGTTAACCCAATTTGCTTCTAGCATGGATACTACAAGTATCTGAGCTGTTTCAAGGAAGAAAAAGAAATTCAAAAGGCACATAAAACATATCAAATGGCAAAGGCGCAAAATATCGCATCAGAAGTAGAATTCAACCCCACCTCTTGAACAAATAAAAAAGAAAGAAACGTAAAAATTCTACCTTCAGAAATTCAGTTATTTGAGGATTTTTTCCATCCATCTTTTGCTAACGTAGCGATGGTGATAAGCCTGAACAATTTTGCCACTCGATTTTGCTGCATGTCGCGTATTTTCCATCCAGTTCATAGCAACGCGCTGCTAAAAGACAAAAAGAACCAGAAACGAAGTGGATTATTGTTCGTATCTTCATTTTCATCCGTATACAGGATGCTGTGTAAACATTTTTTTTTGATTTTTTTTTGTTTCCCCCTATGGTCCATCAGTAATGGAGTGCTTTTTAGAACTCTGCCTTTTCTCGCATTTCGCCAAGAGGAAGACTTTGCTGGAAATATCATTGATTTAAAGTTAAATGTACATCACAGAGATATGTTTCGCAAAATAAGACTTTCGCTTGGTCATAAAAGCACATTACTGGTAATTTGAAAAGCCAACAATTTGCAATTAAATCCCTACATAGTGGGATTGATATAATTTCTCAAATGAACATACAGATAGTTTGCGTTACATCTTTCAAATGAACTACTATTATAAATCTCTCCGATAAGGTAATTGCCCACATACACACACCCTTAAAAAAGGGAAACCATAATTTTAAAAAACGTGACAAAGTTTATCACCGCATTCCTTCAATGCCTTGCGGTTGCAACACAGAAAAAAATAATCCTCATATTGCAAAACAACGCATAGCAGTAAATTATTTATTGCTTTGCTTTTATTAAAAAAATGACCTAAAACGAACAACATCAATATTTTGCTGCGTTTAAATCCGATCCCTCCTGGACGTAGCAGTTTTAAGCATAGAGTGCACACAGTGCACACCATAGACGCCCAACATGCAAATTATCAAGGATAAAAAAGTCTTTAAAACCATCCTGAGAGGCCATATATGAGTATGTTAGTGCTGGTGGAAAGTGCCCGGCCGTTCGGCGATCGGCATTCCTGCCATGAAACGGTGACCTCGTGTTGTTATCCTATCAACAAGAAGGATTTTAAATCTTGTACGATTTATCTTTGTCCACACGTACGAGGAGTATAAAATAGCACTGAACAGCACAGTGCTGCACTAACTCAGTTTGCTGAGGTTGAAGTGTGTGCAAGTTTACATAAAAACGAGATTATTTCCTCTTTTAAAGGAATGGTTTTGAATGCGCCTTTAATAACCTACACCAGTGTGTGAGTATTTGTGGATTTTTTAGAAACGTTTTTTACCACAACCTACAAGGTTTCAATATGGAAAACCATAATGCCGAATGTATTGAAAAGAAATATTAAAAACGAATTTGTTTTAGTTGGAATAACAAGACCACCTCTGTAATAGAGATTCCCCAGTCGGGGGTGAACCACATCGTGACCAGGATTCAGTGTAATTGGGTCGTTACAAACAAATTTATATTGTGGGCTGTATACATTTTATTCAAGCTTCATATTTCTAATTTTTAATCTTTAATTTGTGCGCCCGGGTGAGTGCGTTGGACTTCTGAGCAGGAGGTTTACGGTATAAATCCCAGGAACACCTAAACGATTCCACCTCTGGCGAATGTCTGACAAATGTCCGAGAGTATTAACTCGTCAGAGAAAGTTTCTCAATTTGCCTTTCGGATACGGCATTAAATTTTAAGTCCCTTCCATTTGAAATATTATTATTATTAATCTTTTATTACGTCCAATCATATAGCACATGTTATGTCTAGAGGCATATTTTGAGAGGAGCGTAAATCAGGGGATGAGTATCCCTGAACGATGCGAAGAGATACAGTAGCATAAGTCATGATGTGTAGGTCTAGAAGTTGCGTAGGATACATGAGTGTAAGTTGAGTGAAACGTAAGTGAACTAAAGCGTTATTCGGGTATTGCGTAGGTTTGGACGTTGTGTATATGTAGATACATGAGGGTAAGTCGAGCGCTGTGTAGGTCGAGCTAGGCCTTGGATCTGGAACAATCTTTCGCACCAAATATTTTTATTATTATTATTATTATTATTAATCTTCTAATACTTTCAATCATATAGTACACAATTATCTTATCCCTAGATGCGTAATTTTGAGTGGAGCGTACATCAGGTGATGAGTAGGTCTGTACGATGCAAAGGGATATAGGAGCATAAGTAATGATGTGTAGGTCTAGAAGTTGCGTAGGATACATAAGTGTAAGTTGAGTGGAACGTAAGCGGAGCAAAGCGTTATTCAGGTAATGCGTAGGTTTGGACGTTGCGTATAGATACATGAGCGTAAGTCGAGCGTTGTGTAGCTCGAGCTAGGCCTTGAATCCGTAACGATCTGTCGCACCTAATATTATTATTATTATTAATTTTTTATAACGTTCAACCATATAGAACATAATTATCTTATGCCTAGACGCGTATTTTAAGTGGTGCGTAAATTGGATAATGAGTAGCCCTGAACGATACGAAGAAATACAGAAGCATAGGACGTGATATTGCGTTGGAGTGTAAGTTGAGCGGAGCGTAGGTCGAGCAGAGTATTATTCGGGTAATGCGTAGGTTGGACGTTGCGTATATATACATGAGCATAAGTCTAGTGCTAAGCTATCTAGTTCAAATGGAGATATATTCGAGTAGTTATGTGTAGGTTTAGACGTTGCGTAAGTTTTGACAAGAGAATAAGTCGTGAATTGCCTAAATTGGAGGATGTGTAGGTCTGAACGTTGCGTAGGATACATGAGTATAAGTCGAGCGAAGTGTAAGTCGAGGAGAGTGTTGTGTTATTCGTGTGATGCGTAGATTTGGACGTTGCGTATAGATACATGATCGTAAGTCAAGTGCTCTGTAGTTCATCATCATCATCATATTGTGCTCTACAATCGGTGGGTCTCCTGGATTCCCGCAAAAATCTCGCAAAGGACTTTCTGAGCAGGATCATCTTCGCTCATGCGAGCTAGGTGTTTTGCCAACTGAAGCCTACCAAGCTTAATTCTCTTGACGATGTCGACATCGCGGTAACGCTCGAAGACCTCATAATTATAGAGTCTCTGCAATCGTCCTTCCTCATATACGGGGCCAACAATTATCCGTAAGACTTTTATTTCGAACGCGGCTAAGAGGTCAAAATGCTATTTGCTAAGCACCCAAGTCTCGGATCCATATGTATGTACTGGTATGACCGTTGTCTTATATACCAGTAGCTTGGATGTTATGGTTAATTTTCTGGATTTGAAGAGTCTTGTGTAGTTCGAGCGGATATTTATTCGAGTAGTTATGTTTAGGTTTGGACGTTTCGTAAGTTTTAACAGAAGCGTTAAACGTGAAGAGCGTAAGCCGTGTGATGTGCAGCTCTGGATGATGCGTAGGATAAATGAGTGTAATGTAAAACGAGCGGAGCGTAAGTAGAAAGAGAGTTATTCGGGTGAAGCAGAGCGTAAGTTAAGAGGAGCATAATTCGGATGATGTGTTGATCTGGACGGTACGCCGAGATACAGAAATGTAATTCGACCGAAGACTAAAATTATAGGAGCGTAACTCGGGCGATGTGTAGGTCTGGACAATACGTAGTCCTGGACGATATGTAGGCCTGATCAATGCGTGGAAATATAGGAGTGTAAGGCTAAGGCCACGCTTTCAGCGACGAGCGACTGAGCGATAAAAGTCTGAGTGACTCAGTAACTGTGCGACTGAGTGGTTCTTTGCGATAATGTAAGCTTTTCTGAGAAGACTCAAGCGCCGACTTCATTACTTATTATGGACCCGTCGGTGTACTCCGCCGTCCTTCCAACCTTTTCTAGTCGGAAACTCGACGGCAAAACTGGGACTGAAGTTCAATTTAGGAGTGCAGTAGTCAGTTGAAGATGGTATCATGTCCTTTGGTAGCAACTGCAGTGAATTGCAGTGCCCGTACAGCTTGACAACAAACAACCCAGACGTACAGAGCTGCACGTCACTGTGATAGTTTTTTATAATCGTTATGCTGTCCTGCTATAAAACCTTTGGACAGCTGAAATCAAGTATTCAGATCTTATTTTTATCATATTTTCACTTAGTCGCTCAGCGATGAATTAAAATATTAAAACAAAATTAAGTGCAGAGCGAAGTCGCTCGAGCACACAACTATACTATTTCACATGTTTTAATTTTTGAGCGTAGCTCAGTCGCTCGTCGCTCAGTGCGTGGCCTTAGCCTACGTCAATCAGAGCATCAGTCGAGTCAACCAGCAATACAATGCTATAGTGTGTCAACGTAGGGCAAGAAGTGACTTTTTAACAATGTAAGTAGTTAGAAGGCGATTGCAGATGCCTAGAGCCCTAGACCTTAAGAGATATCTGTTGGGAAATAAAAAATTGTCTCAGATTTGAACCCAAGTCATCTCACTATTGCGCCACGATCAGACAGGACAGGAAAAAACGTCTACCATTTACCAACTTGTATGAACAATGAAGATTAGCGTTGTATTGCGTTGGGTTACCTCTGATTTTCGTTGGTGGTGTCAATTGTTCGGCTGTGTGTGAATTTGCCCATGTTGTCAACCCCATATCAAAGATTCTTCTGCAATCTAAGAGACTTATTAACCCATCTTTAGCCTCTGTCTGGAGAGGGAGAAGACTACGAAGCATGTTATCTGACTCCCACTCCACAGAGAGATCCTTACTCCAGTGGAGCTTGAAAAGTTAGATCAACAGGGATGTGCTCACTCTGATAAGGGAAAGTGTGCGCTGCTTGAGTTGGTCGGCAATCACCATCGATGATTGTTTCATTTAATAAAAAAAAAAAACGAATAAATCAGAAAAACTCTGCCTCAAGCAATTATGTACATCAAGATGACCAGGATAAAATATATATATATATAAGAAAACGTAACTCTTTGCTACCTCTGCGTGCTATTATCATTATTGCCACAATTGCCGTATTCGATACCAAATAATAATTCTAATTGGAATAAACGACGATGTCACGCAGGATCCTGTCGTCAGTGCTCTGCTTCAATTACATCATTAGAATTAATTAATTACGAGTATTTGCTAAGGACGGCTCCAGAAA
This sequence comes from Nephrocerus scutellatus, assembly GCA_947095585.1. Classification (NCBI taxonomy): domain Eukaryota; kingdom Metazoa; phylum Arthropoda; class Insecta; order Diptera; family Pipunculidae; genus Nephrocerus; species Nephrocerus scutellatus. Next base: position 115,188,857 of record OX352763.1, read on the forward strand.
GCATCAGCAATAGACAGCCAAGCAAACAAACAAAATCCGTACGCCATAAAACACAACACCATTACATGTCGGCCTCAAAGGAGATTCCACCGTTGATAATCTACTCCGCCCGACGAAATGGTGATGGCGTCTTCTTCTAAAAGAAAAAAGAAACATCCAATGCACAAAAGCGGATGGATTTTACAGGTCGCTCGCTGTTATCTCTGGCGTGCGTACTGCAGTGAGAAAGGATAAACACCATTTAGAAAATTAGATTGTTTTGCATCATTCAGAATGATTCAGCATGATGTTGAAATCTTTGCGAAATTGAGTTAACCATCATCAAGGACTACAATATCCTTTAGGCGAGCTTGTGTTTTCTTGTCGGAGATGTCGGAATTTACGGATAAACTATATAATGGATGAGTCATGTTAGAGAATATTTCAGCACTAGATTGTCGAATGCATTTGATGCTACATTTGAGCTCAAAGTTGGTTGCATATTTGCCAAATTTCTTGAATATTCATTACTGTTTCATGACGTGACATATTCAACTTTTGCCTCGAAAGTTTATTAAAAATAAATCGATAGAAGAAAGATGACCGAATTAAAGACTCACATTCCGGTAGCTCTCCGACATTCTCCGACATTACTGGACCAGAGGAATATCTCCAGTCAGATTTTACTTCGTAGTTAACTACTGCAGTTGTGTTCCTTACTACTTTGGACTGCGGGACATAATACGTCCTACTACACACCTATTTAAACTGACTGTAGTCTGATGATGCTACGATAGAGAGTTTCCTGACTGTACGCCGTTTAAATAAGCATTTCATACACTCAGCATAGCATGTTTTACAGCTTAAGGCTGACTTGAAAATATACTTATCATTAATAATGGTACTCATCGAATTCAAGTCCCTGCGGTTAGAGGTCATCGGTCAGACATATAAAACATGCATCCAATTGTCTCTGGGGGACGGGCAAACTTCTCTGTTCTCACTAAGGCAGTTTTGATGCATTAATAATGCCATGGCTAGTGAGCTGAAAGTCCAACTTTAATTATGTGTTGTTCCTGGCATACTAAATGCCTATATTGAAGTTTAAAGTAACCATTCTGTTAGTGCATTGCTTCCATATAGACTGCCAACTAGATATAAAAGCTTCCTTTAGATTCTTACATTGGGCAATGCTTCTGTTAACTATCATCCAGTTACACTGCAGGGTTTTTCTTTTCTGATCGTAAAGACAAAACTTCTGCGGACTACCTTCAGATGAAGAGGATGAAAACCCATCAAGACCTGCATAGCATCTGAAGAGACAGTGCGACAAACTGGCAAGCCGGTAATCATGACGGCACACTGACATAATTGACAGCTTTATACCAAAATGATTCTCTATATGCTGCAAAAAAAAGGTATGCACCACCCTCCTGACCAGGCCCCATTCATTTCGTAAAAACTCGACAAATGTAGTACCAATACGTTCAAAAGCCACTTCTTAAGCTGAACAGGATGCACAAGGAAGATTTCACCCCCTGCTGAATCCAAGATTACTTACTTGGTTAACATACTTTAAAGACCGGTCATTCTTCTTTAGCGAAGGAGGAGGAGAGGACTGAGCTAGGTAGCTCGTCCGAAAACGATCTTCTGGCATCCAGTCAAGATAAGCTAGATGATAGTTGCAGACCATGCACCAGTCGTGGTGCTCTGCCACCGGGCAGTGTTAGTACTATTCATAGTACTCCACTATCCAGACCAACAATAACAGACATTTCTACCACAGGTGCCTGTCTGAAGTAGGAGTACCGGTGGGCTTTCCGTATTAATAACAAAATTACCAAGAATAAGGGCGCGGATACTGCTCAGGATAAGGCTGCTGCTGATACTGTCCGATATCGAATAGTGATAGAGGAGTTTAATAAAAGGAAAAAGTTTAACGTAGCGGAGAAGTCCAAGCTTCCGATAAAGGGTGGACTGACCGAGGCGTCTTCCAGTGGAGGTGCTAAGGTGGCAAAGAAAAGCAAGGAATCCGCGACCTCCTTTGGGGAGAATGCTGTGACTTCCAAGCGTACATACAGACAGGTTGCCAGCAGTCACGCTCATCGATGAGGTTTCAAAGAGCTGCAAACCGGTTCTAGAGAGGTGAGGCCTCACAGATGCTCGCCTGTTCGAATTGGTGATGGAACACTTTTTAAACAATCCGGCACCTTCCTCCCCAAGTGATAACGACGATGAGGCTCTGCCTCTGATAATCTGCAAAATTTCCTGAGAGAGGAGAACATAGACATCATCATGATACAAGAACCCTGGGTCAGAGGCACTGATGTAAGGGGTCTATCCAACAAAGAGTCTAATCTCTTTTACCAAAAAGACGTGGGTAAACCAAGATCGTGTCTCAGTTTGGAAATATATTAACGCTTTCCTTTATTCAAATTTTAGCTCATCTGACTTAACAGTCGTGAAGACAGAGGATACAGGTGGAGGTCACCTTTTCATATCCTCTGCCTACTTCCCGCATGATCATACCGCACCGCCAGGAGGTGTAAGTATAAGCAAATTAAGAGGGGAAAATGTCCGCATGGGGTGTGATGCCAATGCCAGGCACAGCCTCTGAAAAGCTCAGAAGATAACGAACGGGGTGCGTCCTTATTTGATTTTCTCGTAAAATATAATCTGAAAATACACATTCCGAGATAGGATAGTTATAATGGATGGGTGAAAGTGATAGATGTCACTCTGACTACTAGTAATTTTCAATTCAGGGTTGACAACTGAACAGTGTCAACTCCTATTCCGATCATAGATATACTTACGACCTGTCTCTCCAGTCCAGACCAAACTGGGCAAAATTCCTTCTATTGAACCAGCTACGACTCCGGACGTAGACTCCAACGTTAAGCTCCATGGATTTGGTCATGAAATTATTATGCCCGATTAGTCGCAGCAGGCAAAATTAAGCTCATTAGTGCTGAAGGGGATTTTTAAGAGCGAACAGTTAATCTGTCGTTTAAGTGCGCTTCTCTGTGTTTGAGCCAATCAGTTTTCCGATAGTTCCTGAAGGCAGGTTGGCCAGGGAATTCATCATCATAAGCTGAACTGATTGAAACGGTGATCTGAGAATGAATGCTCCGCCGAAACCTTCCAATCCAGAGTACTTCGATTAATGAAATCGGAGACAAGAGAGTAATGTCTAGGACTTCGTGTCTAATTTTGGTGATGAACGTTGATTCATTTTCAATATTGGATACAATAAGGTTAGTTATCTATCTTTAATGTCAGAACTTCACCACACTGAATGATGGGCATTAGCGTCACATCTAATAATGAGTCCAGCTTTTTCGCTGCAAGCTTCCCTGATTACCCTCTCTAGGTTGACACCAGGTAGAAGCCCAATGCAGTCGTGTGCCCGAGTTGCCGATACTACCACACTAACTAATGCACTGCAGCACTAAAACGCTACTAGCCAAAGAAATATCTGATTAAAAAATAAAAAGTCGATGTACTGGACAGAACTGATTTTGTGTTTAAGAAACTTGCTGGCCGCTAGCTACAGCCGCCACAATTTTACTTTCTTAAGTACTCTTTAGTACTGCAGTTTCTAGCTTCGCCATGGTGTTGTCTCGATCGCAAAAATTAGGGAGTAAGAATACATTTAGGCTACTTTTCACTAATATACAGGATCTAGGTTTACCTTTATCGGCTACATATATAGTGGATGATAACCAGTCGTCTTGAGTCCAGAAACCAGGTTGGTAACAATCCATGCTTCCTATGTCTTTGCAAAGACGGAGTACAAGGGAGGCCAAGGCCTTTTTGGAGTGTTGGGGGCTAATCTGGCCTAACTGCAGCATCTTTACTATAGCTAGCCACCTCCACGATATTCTCCAGGTCTTCCCTTTCTAAGGGTGAGAGCTTGTAAGTTTCGCTATTTTCTTACTAACTAATATATTTTAAAGTTAATAAATAATTGATTTAAAAAAAAATTAAGTAAAAGCAGACACAAACTTATCAGAATCTAGCCTGAAGATTTCATAAAATATTCTTCGCTGACTTCCTTTTAAATTTCGACCAACACAACACCCATATACTAACTCCCTAAAAATGACTTAAATCCTCCCGACAATCTAAAAAAAACACAATTTCCAACGGAAAAATAGGTTAAACACATTTAGCTGCAAAATGCCTACATACGCCAAGGATGTACAACTACATAGAGCTAGAGGAGCATTAGAGCAAACTGTTGCATTCTGAGAATATTCCAAACAATAATGTGATATCTTTTTTTGCGCAAATATTACACGCTATGCACATAGATATATGTGCATATGCACGTTTACATATTAAGCGAATGCAAATCTAAATAACTAAATGCCTGGAAGCCATGACCACATGGTGCCATTTTACTCCGCTCTCATGACACACTACAGAGTAGAGCAAAATAAAACCAAGCCACGACCATGACCGAACTTATTCTTTAGTGAAAAGCCAGATGCTCGCGTTCTGGACCTGCGTGCAACGAGATTGCTACAGTACCAGTACAGGTGTTTGGCTTCCGCAAGCGTGCTCGTTCTCTTTGATTGGGAGGAGTAGTACAGTTTCGAAAATGAGACTTTGCAGACATTTTTTCTGGTTCAATAGAAAGGAAGGACTACTCCAGACATTAAACAAGAAGCACTGATGCATAGTTGGCATGGTTTTCAATGCTGCTTTAGCGTTACTCCCAAACGTGTTGCTGAGCGATGAACGTTGGAATTTAAATCCTATGTAGTGAATTTCCTTTATTTTTCTGACACTCTTGATGTAACCCCCACCTAAATAGGTGTTGTTGTGTAATTGCGCGACATCAACGTATTCCGTCCCAGACAGACAATAGAAATTTTGTGCTTTTTTTACTTTATGTTATGGCTACCTACACTCTACTCTCTTTTGTATGTTGCATTCAAAAAAGTTGTGCGTAACTTAAAAAAATTACCTGAACTAGGGGGTGAGCATGGTGATAAATCACAGAAGAGATAAAAACGATTTTTACTTAGCGTGCCTAAAAAGGTGAAGCTCCATCAAGAATCGAAAAGAAAAATACGGAGGAAGTTAAGAACAAGTATGCTCGAGTAACATCATCAATATTCCATTTTCTTCGTTATGGGTAGAAACAGATTTTCAAGAAAAGGTAATGAGATTTCACCTCTTCAGGATACGACATATCGGCATAAGAGGTTGATAGCAATGCGTCGCTTTGTTGTGGAACAATGACGGGGAATAATGCCGCGTTGTTGAGATTAGGAGAATGCTACAACATTTCTCACAGAATGGGACAAAATTTATAACCATATTAAAGATAACTTATAGTATTGTCAAAAGTATTGTATTAAATTTCGAAAGAAAGAATTTTGAATAATTAAGGGAAAGGCAAAAGAAAATTTATTCTTTTAGGGATTTTTAAATTCTATATATTAACTTCACTTTCCCGTGGCACGGATGTCGGTTGAAAATCGGTCGGAAATCGGTCGGCTGTCGGACGTCTGTCGTGGAATCTTGCGATCAATTTTTAACCCACTTCCCAAAGCCCGATTTTATTGAAATAACATATACATATGTGTATTTCCGGAGACAACACTTTCTATTAAAATTTGAGGCCCCTCGAGCCACTACTAATGACAGTATTCTAAAGGCTTATCCATTTCTCTTCTTCGCCCGACATCTCAGCCTCAGGACTTACTCTCTCTGCATTTAGGGTGAGTCCTATAGCTTGACCGTAATTGTTGCAGGTCTCTTCGTTGCGAAGGGCAGCCGTGTGTCTCGAATCTGATTCGCAGCTTGCGTGATGATGCAATCCGCACTCGGAGCACCATACCAACAAGATAGTGGTCCGAGTCGACGTTGGCACCTCGGTACGTTCGAACCGTATCAGGTTCGGGTTGTGGTGGCGGTCTATCAACACGTGGTCTATCTGGTTGCGAGTGGCTCCATCAGAAGATACTCAGATGGCTTTGTGGATATATATATCTATGCGCAAGCCTTGTACTTACAACGACCAAATTATTGTTTGCTGCTATCTCTATGACTCGTTGTCCATTGTCATTTGTGTTAGGTGCCAATGTACGGCCTGAATACTGGATCCATACCTATTTCGGCATTCATATCCCCCAGAATGATTTTTAGATCAGAATGAGGGCAGGCATGGAGTTCCCGTTCGACTGATTCAAAGAATTATTCTTTTTCGTCATCTGGGGAATCCTCTGTAGGTGCGTGACCGTTTATGAGGATTATGTTTTTAAATTTGCCCAGCACACGAATAGTGCATAGCCGTTCATTTACTGCTTTAAAGCCGATAACGGTGGGTTTCATTCTTTTATTGACTAGAAACCCAACCCCAAGCAAATGATGTCTTATATAAGAAAGTAATAAAGTTATTGATAAACATTTTCAAAAAAAGAAATCTAAAAGCTAAAATCTGTATGCATCTAAAAGACAATCTACAATACCGCTCATGCCACTTCAACTGTCGGATGTAGAATTATGGAAGCTAAAAGGTACCCATTTGAAAGCATCTTAATCGGCTTAAAATACGCGTAGAAAATTTTCACTCTTCAGTGTAACTTGTGAGGATAATAAGCGAAGATGTTTTGTATTTAAGGAAAACTTTCGTGATTTCTATTTCTTCGCTGAATTGTGAAAACAACAAACAACGTGGCTATGCTATATAGGAATTTAATGAGGTCTTGTATATATTTTTATTTATTTAGTGTATAGAATTACATATAACATTATTTTGTTATTTCGTTATTACACGTATCAAGTTATACTTATAGGTCTTAACATAAACATTCTTTGAGAAAAATATCTAATTTTTAAATATAAATATTTTTAAATATATAACAAAATCTAGATTTCTTAGCCAGTCTATAACAGTTATGTTGTTGTTAGTATCCGCAAAATTTTGAATGTCACCAGAGTAGGAATGCTTGCAGCATTCCACAACAATATGGTGGATGGTTTTTCGTTGGGCCCCGCAGTCGTAAGCTGAAGAACTGACACTTCCCCATCGGAGCAAAGAGTTTGCACATTTTCCATGATTTGTTCGGATTCTGTAAAGAGTCGACCAAAGGCTGCGAGGTAGGTATAACCCAGCTTGTATAGAGGATGCCCATTCCTCTGTAGAGTACACAAGTGCAAGTGCTGCAGTACGAAGTGTTGAAGCTCACGAACCCCAGGTCGATCCAATCAGTTATTGCAGGATGTTATTGCGCATTTTGAGTTTGCCAGCCACGTATATTAAGTGCTGCTTATAAGTGAGGGATCTGTCCAGTGTTACGACTAGGTATTTTGGATTTCGGCTGTGGCTAAGTGCGGTGTTGTTAAACTGAAGAAGGCTTCATGCTTTTCTGCTAGAGTGGGTGAAGTTAGGGTGGTTGACAGTTGACGTCCACTTCTTCAAGTCTCGTCAAGCGATCTTAGCAATTGGTGGCCAACTTTTCCAGGTCTCCAGATACCGCAAAGTCAACATAAAGTTATTCGCTTTCCTTAGTATATCGAGGAATGTACTCCTTTCGGAATCCACGGGGAATATGTTTTTTAAATACCTATGAATCTGTCATAGTTTTGAGATACTGGTGGGATGAACCGTAAGCATGAGTTGAGTTCATTAGCGAAGTTATTCCAACTTCCCTCGCGCGGCCTTTGAACCGAATCAGTTAATGGTATTTGAATACCGATATCCATTATGACTAGGTGTTGTTGACTTTTCGGAAAATCCAACAGCACTCTTCTAGAAGTTGGTAGAGGGTGATAACAAGTAAAGAAGCACAGATCTGGGTTGTAGCTTTTTTCGCCATCTGCGGGTGTGAAAAGTTGATTTATCTTTTGCGTCGAAGATTAAATCCAAATGGTTTGAATCCGCCCATTATATTAGTCTATCTACATTGTCATCGTTGTTTTCATATCTCCATAAGTCATCCAACCAAATCGACCACGTGGCGATCAGCCGACGTTTTCGGAGATGTCTTTTGGACGTCCGAAACAGACGGGGAGCCGACACGGGTATGGTGCGCAATCATCACCTAATGGTAGCTACGGTCCAGTTACGTTGATGGTAGATAGTGCCGTACTCGTTTCAGATGAGGATGAGTTCAAGCGATGGAAGAAGCATTTCTCTGCAATCCTTAACCGTGTATTCGCCAGCGATATGCACCCAAATCAAACGGAGCTGCCGGAAGTAACAATTTCCCGAATTCGTACCTCAACTCACAGTAAAGATGAGATCACTACCGTGAGCAACGCACTAAAGAACAACAAGTCGGTAGGACTCCACAGAGCTTCTGCGTGCCGCTCCAACAACATCAGCAGAGCGTTTATATCTTCTTGTAGAGCGAGCTTGGGAGGCAGAAATTTTCTCCGACAAGTGAAAGAAGGGAATGACTGTCAAGCTCCCTAAAAAAGGTAGTCTTATGAAGTGCGGAAACCGGATAGATATTTGCGTTCTTCCTGCAGTTGCAAAGGTAATAGCCAAGTAGTACTTGAGCGAATTAAGGAACACCTTGAAGATACACCCGATGCCGAATCAGCAGGTCTGGATCCTCCTGTGTCGACCACATCAACGCTATGCGGATCATTATTGAACAGTGCGTTGAATTCCGGTCAACACTGCACCTGCTGTTCATCGATTTTGAGAAGGCGTTCGACAGTTTATCTGGCTCGCCTTGCGCAGGAAAAGGTATACCCGATAAACTAATAGATCTTATTAAAGCAACCTATGATGGCTCTAAATGTCATGTGCTGCATAGAGGAAAGCTGCCAGAGGAATTCGAAATCCTTCCAACGACGGAAGTGGCAGTGGATTGGTCATACACTCCGAAAAGGCGACAGTTCCATAGCAAGCTACACAATGCAATGGAATCCATTATCTCAAGATGGTAGAAGAACAGGTCGTCCGAGAAATACATAGCGCATAAGGAGGAGTCACGGCAATTGTGGAAGAGTTGGAGAGAGCTGAAGCGCATTGCCAGGAACCGCACGAGATGACGCGTAGGTGTAGTAGAGGCCCTTGGGCCCACAAGGGGATGGAAAAAGTCATTGATTAACGTGAACACCGCCAACTGAGGGCTTAATTTCACGGTCCTCTTCGGACTTGGATTAGTTATTCAACAATCAACGTACATCATAGACTGATGTACCAGTATTAACTCAAGGGTTAGAGCAGGACCTATCTTAAAACCTTGCCGATCTTTGGTTTACGACAACCGGTTGAGATATGCAACTCTACAGATAACGCATCATAGCACCGGTAACATCAAGACGGTCACTGATGTACCAAAGATTTTTGGTAATATCAGCCACTGAACTGTTCTTACCATGCTAGCGCTCTACCCGCATTTGGGTAGTAAACCACCAGCCACTACGTAGGTCAAGCCCAGAACGAAACTGGTCCTCAACCAAAGACTCAGTTAACCTCCAAGGAGATCAAACCTTATCTGTGGGCAGCCAGCCCCCGTAGTACCAACGCGACCTTGGTGAGATCAAGGGACTCAGCTCGTTCAGAATGAGTGCCTGGGCGATTGCAAAGCAGACCCTGGCAGCACGTTCGTACGGATCCTCGTATCCAATCATTTGCCACTAGGATCATCATCATCATATTTGGCTTTACAACCGGGGTCCGGTCCTGACCTCCCGCAAAAAGCCTTTCCACCGGTCCCGATTTCGAGCCGATGTCATCCCTAAACTCTGGGCGTCCTGGTCTACGCCATCCTTCCAGCGTAGACTTGGCCGGCCTCGCTGTCGTGTTCCATAAATCCTACCGCAAAGGACTTTCCGAGCAGGGTCCTCTTCGCTCATGCCAGCTAGGTGTCCTGCCCACCGGAGGCCGAGCTTAATTTTCTTCACGATGTCGACATCGCGGTAACGCTCGTATTTTACAAAATCTCATCATTATAGAGTCTCCGGAATCGTCCTTCCTCACATACGGGGCCAACAATTCTCCGTAAGACTTTTCTCTCGAACGCGGCTAAGAGGTCAGAATGCTTTTTTTCTAAGCACCCAATTCTCGGATCCACATGTGAGTACTGGTATGACCATTGTCTTATATATCAGCAGCTTGGATGTTATGGTTAAATTCCTGGATTTGAGGAGTCTTGACAGGCTATAGTAGGCTTTGTTGGCTTTAAGCAACTAGGATACCACCTCTAATATCCCTGGCCACCCAGGATAGAAACTATCCCAAGCACTATCGTGTCCTGCAGTGTACACAAGGGCTGCTTCATACGAAGACAGTGCCCGTTCTTGTCATGCTTAGTACTAGAACCCCTGCCCCTTTAATCTTCCGAGTTAAACCAAGTATGTATCAGACTTAAAATTAACAAACGATAAAGTAAGATACAGCGGTCCCCTCGGGGTACCACAAGGGTATAAAGGACATAACAAGAATAAGTTATGATGGATATTGAAGTCACCAATGAAAACCGTTGATTGGTTTGGGATATCAAGTACATTAGGCGGCCATGGTGTAGCAGGTTTGTATATTTTTACAATTTGGAGGCCTCCAATTTGGATATTGATTGTAAAGATGTTGTTTCTGGATGTTATATATTATGTATATATTATATAGACATGTACCACATTTCCAGAGACAGAGTTGAGTAGAGTAGAGTATATCATTGAGTTAAAAAGATGGAAACGTGGCAATGATAAATGATCAACCCAAAATTTATGTTTCTAAGTTAAATAATAAAATAATTCTTACTAAAATGTTATATAACTCTGTACTTATAATTAACTAAATATTAATAAGAAATATTGTAGAATATTCTTGTATAACATTTTGGTATTAATATGTCTTAGTCTAATAATGGAATTTTTTATCAACTTTACACATATACTGTACGTAACTCCAGGTAATGGTAATCTGCATCCATTAAATGCTTGTTGGTGGGCTGAAGTTTTTTCCCCAAGTTTGTAAAAGTTTCCACTGAAACCGTGCGATAATCGGCTTTGTTGCTAAGCATCGTGGTTAAAATTTTCTTTTTTTTTTTTCAACACAAAGCGAATAAACAAACAACAACAAAGTAAATATAATCGGATTTTTTTGACGGAAATTCCATCGAATCCGAAGTCTACAGAATTTCAGTTGTAAAAATATTAACACTTATTATACATTTATGTGTTTCTTCTTTGATAATATCTTACGGAATATATGAATTTAAAGCCCACAGGCAAATTATCAATTCTTCCGTAATGATGACCCATCATTTCACATTGCATTAAAAAATATTTTATCTTTCTGTCAGCTCTAATCGATAACAAAAAGTAAAAATATTTCCAAAAGCAAAGGAAAGTTTTTGTTATAATCGTGTAGTACATATTTAAAGAAGTTCTAACACAACCCATATACCTTTAAAACTTTACATTTCAACTCAATCGAATGTTGTCACAGAAATGCTCTTTTCTACTCCCCACAGTCATAGCTATCCATACCCCACTGGCAAAGAAAAATACAAACTTTCTATGGATATCCAACAAATCTGCATCTGCATCGAAAGCGCAAATTGGTTTTACCTTAATCCACTTTTTATAAAGTTTGCGTTGGTAAAGTTTTAAAAGATGATGATATGGTGATGATTGAGTTGATGATTATAGATAGGGAATCGAGCCGGCGCGGCAGACTGAAACTACTTTTTATCTGGTTGTCTTTTAAACAGAAACGATAGACAAACACTATAAGTGGATTCATATTATGTCATTGGGGAGATTTGGGAAAGTTTCCAAGATATCTGCTTCATGTTAGAAAAACTTAATAAACATTGACATTTCAGTTAACTTGTTGGTTCCTGTTGCGATGATAAAATCCTTAACCCTCGTCAGCACAGAGAGGTACAATTAATGTATAACTTTTGAGTTTTTAAATTGAATTAAATTTTCTTGATGTGTAAAAATTTTTAAGTTAGTGGGAAAGCAGCTAAAACCTTTTGCCTCTGCATCGGCAAATCTTAGTATTTTTATCATTTAGCTGCCAGAGTTACGCTTTACTTGACTGAAACTCGCTCGATTTACGTTTAGGCATATCTGCTTATCGTTTAGGCCAACACATCGTGCCGTTGCATCATAATGCAGGCCAACACACCGTGCTGTCACGCAACTTCCTTCATCTACGCCTACGCATCACCCAAGTTATGCTCTATTCGACTTAAGCCCGCTAAGCCCAATCGACCTACGCTCCTGCATCTCTACGCATCGTTTAGGCAAAAACACATGTGGCTGTCGTGCATTGCCAAAAATTACCGCATAACCCGAATTAAGCCCTTGTCGCATTACGCCCGGTCAACTTACACTCCCGCATATCTCCACGTCGATTTGGCCAACACATCGTGCTATCACGTAACGCCCAAGATCTGCGTACCACCTGAAATACGATCTACTCGACTTACGACCACTCGACTTACGTTGCCGCATATTAACGCTTTGTTCAGCCCAACACATCGTTCTAGTCATATTATACCAGAGTTATGCTCTACTCGACTTACGTTCAGCTCGTTCTACGCGTCTAGAGTTAAGATAATTCGGGCACTCTCACAACTGAAAAACTTAATTCTTAAGACCTTCAAGATTGTATGGATTTTGGTTTTGACGAAAAAACAGCTCCATACAATCTTGTAAGTCTTAAGTATTAAGTTTTTAATGAAGCATCTGGCCCAGCCAAAGGGCTTCATCATAAACCATACGATTATATAGACATCACAAACCATTCGATTATAGACAATTTGCGCGCTACAACTTGAACATAGCACAGTAGCCAAAGCGGTTACGCTACAGACTACCGAGCGAATTTCGCGGGTTCGAATCGCCGGCGGGTGATGGGCTTTTTTTTTAAATTAAACGCCACATAAACGTTAACAGAAAACCACAGAATATTGCTCTGATGCATGTGGAATAAAATGGTCGTAGGAGTATAAATACAGACTATCGTCTGAACGATTCTATGAGTTTATAGGTTCAAGCCGTCCCACACAAGAAAATTGTTTTTGTAGAAAAACACAAATCATACATTACAATATCAGGGCAGTTAGATTTATGAATTAAAAGCAAATAAATAAAATAGAAACCGAGCAACAAGAACGATTGCCTGAAATATTATTTTTCAAAAGAATCACCGATGTAATTCCCAATCGGCTCTTAAAAATACCGACAGATATTGCACCCCTTTGTTGTAGTATGTAAATAAGTATATTACTGTCGTTATTAACTTAACTGAATTAAAAGCCACCAGTACATAAAGAAATAAAAGTAACCAAAACTCTTTTATTTGTAACACGAAGAAGGAGCAGCGAACTCTGGGTGACCGGCGAGCTTCACCCGACCCGAGCGTACAACATTATACTCTATTCTAGCCCAAAACTGCCGATCATTTCTCACGGAGATGACGGAGCAGTTCAACATTCACCTGTGCTGCGTGCCAGGCATAGAGACGTTTCAGGAAACTGTAGAGCTGACAAACTCGCCAAACACGGAACTACACTACCCGCATGTTACCTGAAAATGGTTTTCTAGGCATGCCAACCGCTACATGCAAACTCATGTGAAAGAGGGATACTAACGAAAAAAATAACCGTAGGTGGTCAAACGGAACTACTTGTCAGGCCCAAACTGGATCCAAAACGCTCCAAGTAATTGATCTCTCAAAAAATATAGCACATCGGTGCTTTATAGGAGTCATCACAGGACACTGTCTCCTAGGCAAACATGCAGAAAGGCTTGCTGTTATCTCGAACGACTTCTGCAGAAGCTGCATGGACGACGAGGAGGAGGAGACCATTCTCCATCTTTTCTGGACGTGCCCAGCCCTCTCTCAAAAATGTAGGCTTCATCTGGAAGCTTTCTATTACAACAACCTTAATGATCTAAATTATATGGACATTAGTAGTATCTTGCGCTTCATACGAAGCTCCAACTGTTTAACCAGTAGGTGAGAACATTTTTCTAGATCCACCTGGTATCACAATGGACCATTACTGGTCTAAGTGTGTCGGCCTTTTGACCGACAGCATTAATATAATTTTTTATACAAAGACAAAAATACAGTGGTACTTAATTCGTCGGAAAGGACAGAATAGAAATAGCAACGTTATATGTGCAGTTCTGAAATGTAATTTACAATTTTTATTTAAATTTTTTTTAACGCTGCATTTCCGCTTATCCTTTTCTGCTTACCTACTACGGTAGCAATCTATTAACGCTAGGCAGCAAATGAGGTCGAAAATGGAGAGAAACTTTATTGTTTCAAAGTCCAACGACAGTTTCGCTACAGGAGATCCTTGGACAGATTGTTGCTTCATTCTTTAAAACCTACACTGTAACGGCTGTAAAATACAAACCAAATGTAGTACATTATTCTTATATCGATTAAAGAATCCCTAAACATTCTGTATATTTTTCATTTAAATATTTCGGCTCTCATAGTTTTGAATTTTTTATTTACATGACGACCCATGTCACCCGGCCGCTGTTGGAAGGAACAACAAAGGTCTATCGTAAAGCACTTTTCCGTTTGGAAAACGGCCTGTCAATCGAGATATATAGATATATCAGTAAGGTTCAAGATAATAGATATGGTAATTTTTTATCTGAGCGCAAAAAAGCAATACGTTAAACTCCAGTCGATGCGATGTAGTAGCTATTTTTGGCACGCACTACAAGGATAGATAACGCGTCAGCAGACCATCTGCTACGTTCCAGCCACTTCTGGTACAAACGGTGCCAGCAAGTCTCTCAGCGTCGGTTCGGTACTCTCGACTCTCAAAAATGGGTGAGACACAATGATACATATTTCGAAAATGGAGAAGTACACAACGCAACAGTTTCATGCCCTTGTCAGTCAAGGTTGCATGAGGGACGGGCGGAAGACATATTTCCACCCCCGCGCAGAGCAGATGCGCGTAACAGGTATCAACTTAGAATTTGCAGTCGGTTGTTTGAGGCTTTGTGAGAGCATCCATCCATCCATCAACGACATTGAATCCCGGCCGCAACTTCGAAAAAGTACACCCCCAATTGTGCTGTGCAGACACAATATTTTTCCTATAAATTCCAGAGTTGATACGCGCGCAAATTCAGTCATCTCTTTGCCTGTCTACAAGTTGGATTGTGCTGGATGTTTTGCTGCTTGGAACAAACTGTGAGAACAGTCTAGCTGGGAATATCTGTGCACCATCTCATATCCAAACATTCATTCCGAATATCCTTGCAACTGAGTTCAGACGTTGCAAAATCGCGACGGTCATTTCAACATTCAACAAGTGAACTGTCTCAATTAAAACTGATAAAAAAAAAATTAAAATTACATTAAAATAAAAAACAATTAGATATTATTTCGTCTATTTGCCTTGAAGTGTACTTTCACTTGCGATTTGGAAAAACAAATAAAAGAAAAAGAGGATAAGTACTCGAACAAATAAAATGCTGTGAATTTGTGAAATTGTTTAACAAAAAAAAAAAATACCTCAGAACAGTTGCATTAATTAATATTAAATTAAATATTTTTAACATTAAGTGGTCGTTTAAACAAATTGTTATAGAATAACGTGTTTTCCGTTTAAATGTTTAAATGTTTTCTAGATTTACTGCAAAGTGAAATAAATATAAATATTGGCATATTTGACACGATCTCTATTACTTTGTTAAAATAAGTCATTATATGAAACTCACTTATGCAATCATAATAAAATAAATTTATATTAAAAGTTTTACTAAAAATTCCATTTTAAAATCCTACTTGTTGTGCCTGTGATTCCTATTAATATAAATAACTTAATCAGAATAGTGTTAAAAAAATAACAGAACAGATATAAAATTAGGAGTATGTAGTGCAAATAAATTAAAATAAAAAACAAATTAAAAAAGAATTGTTTTTTCTTAGAACGAGAAGAACAATCAATCAGACAAAATGTAAGTTTTATTAAAAAATTTCAATATTTAATTGTTATATATCATAAAAAAAAATTTTTTTTTATGTATATTAGTCTTAGTTATGTGTTTAGAAAATAGAAAGATATACAAAATTAATTGAAGCTCTTAATAATTTTTATATTATACGAGTATATATGTATCTATATATTTTAATTTTAATTAGTATAAGCAATAATCATAAGAAAACAGTTTTCTAAACTACACTATAGGCCTTTGTTGCTATTTTGTAGTTTAAAAAATTCATTTAACCCATTAACGGCCTCATTGACCCTCGATTTCGTGAAGCGATTTAGATGAAACTTCATACAGACGCTACTATTGGTACAATTAGAGGTTAGGTTTTTTTTTACCTGTCATATTACCTGAGATACGGTATTTTGTATACCCATAACGCGTTTGGATATCAAAAAAAAATGTTTTCGCAGTATGATTAGATGCATGATTTGTGACGATTGAGTTGTATTTGGGTGTAAGCGTGTATTTTTGTTTGGTTTGGATATTTTTCTACCCATTGATCAACCAAAAAGCTTCTCAAATACAACATTAAAAATATAAACAAAGCAATCAAGTTAAACCGACAAACACTGAGATCTTTTGTCTGGTACATGACTGGACATGGCCCATTGAATGGCCACTTAACAAAAATTGAGAAATCCCAAACGGATCACTGCCGCTTTTGTGGCGAGGCAGAGGAGATGCCAGAACACATACTTTTTATATGTGATGCCCTCACCCGAAAAATACCTCAAGGCTCACACAATTCTATGGCAGAATGCCAGACCTTTCGACCTTGCAGATATATTGTCATTCATAAGAGGAGTAAGCCACCACATAATGTGGTAGACATCTGGAACGCACAATAGATCTTAAGGTCGCAGTACACAAGGCTTTCCAGCCCACCAACAATAACATAACATTGATCAAAAATCACCTGAGCGCCAGGTGAGTTATCTAACCCGGACCTTTATATTTTTCTTAGATAGAGGAACTATCAGGCTAATAGACACTCGAAGTTTTTCCTGATTTTTCATTTCCCCAATTATCCAGGGGCTCTCAAAAGTCAATTTCCTGGTTTTGAAATTTTGTTCAACTTTGACCCCCCCCCTATAGCTTGAAGATACACCACCACACCACACCGAATTTTTCTAATGTAGCCACATCCTTCCTCTATTTAATACACCAAACCAATTTGCACTACCCATTACCTATTACCTGGTAGAATTTTTTGAAAAGTTCTCTATCTTGTGGTTAATGGGTTAGTTAAAATTAAAATGTTCTTTATATAAATATTTTATATATGTTTAATAAAGTTAAGTTATATATTTCAAAACATTAGAAAGAATATTTTATATATGTTTAATAAAGTTAAGTTATATATTTCAAAACATTAGAAAGAAGTATACAGTGTGTATCCGTTAAAGTGGCAAATACTTAAAGGGGTGATTCCTTGATTACTTTCGTGAAAAAAAATCGTATGGGAGGGGGTGGGGTTCTATTTTCACCCTCTGCGGATTTAATGCGAAGAGACGTACTTTTTTCTAACATCACTTCACACCCTGTAACTCTTGAACGATTCTAGATATAAGGTCACTGTTGATCTTTGAATGATAGAGGTCAGTAAAATTATGAACGGAACGGACCGTTCCTAGGTTCAGGGCTTCGCTTCTCGCGTCTGTCCATGTTGTGCGTGTTATATTTTTACACACAAATGAAAGAGACCTACAATTTAAAGACTAAAGCTTTCTCATTACAGTTACTACTCTTGGATGTTTGTCATCAGACATTCGCGACAGGCGATACAGTGCGAAAGCTCTTTTGGAGTTTTTTTCTTCGAACCTTTGTAACGAAGTGTTTTGGTACACCAAAATCATTCCATCAGCATAGCTATTATGTTCAGTGCAGCAGTACAGCATGTAACAGAGAATCGTACAGCTAGTATGTTTATATCTATGAGAAAGTAATTTGGGCACACTGGCACATGGTACAGTAGCTCAACCGATTGGGCGTCCGACCACAGAACGTCCGTCTCACCGAACCAGAGGTTCAAATCCCCAGTAGGGGAAAACTTGTCTTAAAAATAAAATGCATGAAACATTAAAATAAAACTCACGATTAGTGCTCGGAGTTGTATAGAGTACAATGGTCGCATGTATAAGACAAGACCACCGACTACAGTCGAAACGTCCGTCAGAGGGTGGGTTCAAGCCACCCACTAGAAAATTCGTTTTGGCTTAAAAAACAAAAAAATCACTCGCCGTGCAGTAGGAAATACAATTACATTAAGGGCAACACAACAACGATTATAGATAAATATATTTCCAAAAGACGAAAAACGTAATTCCCAATAAGTCTTTACTAGCACTCACACTTAATGCGGGGCGAAATTCCATCATATTGGTGGTGGAGCAATACACCATTTAACGTGGTGCAGAATCCCATAATTTAAGGAGCGATACTGCTTAAAGTACTCGTACTACAGCAGTGACTCCTGCACTTCAGAACACAGTTCCCAGATAGTTCGACAGTGAACTTGTGATCTTCGGATCACCACTTTTTTTTTTGAAAACCCTTTTGGTTGAATGGTTTTGGCGAATGCCAGTGACTATACTTTACACCGATTCTGCTGTTAGCTGCACGCTCCAGTAGATAGCTCAGCAAGTACTAAGCTTGCCCAATACTTAGGTAGCGCCATTGAATGCGAATACCAGTGACACTACGCTCCTCCGACTCTGCTGTTGGCTGCACGCTACAATAGATAGCATCGCAAGTACTACACTTGCCATTTAAGTAGGTAGCGCCATTGAATGCGAATGCCAGTGACACTACTCTACTCTGTACTCTGTACTCTGTTGGGGGACAGATGAAAGTCACATGGAGTGAAATCCAGGTGAATGGGGAATAATTAACAATTCAATGGTATGGATTTCAGTATAACGTCTCTTAGGGACTTTGTCTAGTGATGAGCAAATACAAGAACGCAAGAAGAACTTAAATAATATAGATATTGGACTAAAATGTATTTCAAGTATAGTACATGATTTATGTTAAAGTATGGAATTCGATTTTATTCATATGACCACCGCGAGCACATTCGCAGCGATCGAATCTTTGGAGACAATTTTACACCACGCTTTCACACATATTGGCCGGAACGTTGGTAATTTCGCGTTCGATAATGTTCCTGAGGTCCTCTAACGTTGTTGGCTTGTTGGCATAAGACAATGACTTAACGTAAACCCATAAAAAGAAATCCATTGACGTTAAATCACATGAGCGAGCTGGCCATTCGACCGGACCATTTCTCGGGATAACACGATTACCGGACTTCCCCTTCAACTGATCAATTGTTTAATCAGCTGTGTGGCACCATCTTGTTAAAACTACATATCACTAATGTTAAGACCATCCAATTCTGGCCAAAAATAGTCTTCCAATATGGCGCGATAGCGAACTCCATTGACCGTAACATGGCGATCAG
The DNA here is from genome assembly GCA_947095585.1 of Nephrocerus scutellatus. NCBI lineage: Eukaryota > Metazoa > Arthropoda > Insecta > Diptera > Pipunculidae > Nephrocerus > Nephrocerus scutellatus. The sequence continues at coordinate 115,208,265 of OX352763.1, forward strand.
TTTCATCGACGAAAATATAAGATCCAATCACACCTCCGGCATTAAATCCACAACATACGGTGACTTTTTGTAGATACAATAAAGTCTCTTGAAGCATATGTGCTTAGTTAGCATGCTTAGTTGCTGTCCAATAATGCATATTTTGCCTATTGACAAAGCCATTAAGCCACAAATTAACCCCATAGTTTTGATTTGGATTAATACCAGAGGACTTGCAAGTAGATATTGCTGTGAATAAGTGTTATATGTGAGTAAGTGTTTGTGTGAGTAATAAGTAATCACCAGTGTGAATTTGTGAATTGTTGCTATTTGCTAGTTAAAGTTGTCATTTGTGAATTAACGTTTTGTCTTTTTATTTGCAAAATCCATTACGTACCCCAAAAAATCGTAAGTTTATTAACAAATACTATCACCAAAAACTTTTTGATACCCTAACTCAACAGGTTATTCGAACTGCAACTGCTATGCATCTGTTATTTACAACTATTTGCAATGCCATGAAGCTATGAAAGTATATCCAGTAATTCCTGTGTTTCCTATGTTCGAATAAATTTAATTCTCAATATCTCATGTTTGAAAAAGGTCTGCCAGATTTTAAAAAAAAAAATCAAAAAAACTGCCTGAAACTTTTAGATCCATAATTATTCATTCTCGCCACATCATACTTTTCGGCTGGGAAACCTTTTGGCTAAAGTTTTTGCATTCATCAAAATAATAACTTTTGGGATTTTATGGAAATTTTAACAGGAAGACCCACCAAACAGCTACTTTCCCTTTCAATACAAACTCACAGGCACAATTAGTCGCCCAACACGCGGTCTACTCTGTTTTGGATATTATTATTCCTTATGGTAACACATATGTATATACAGCTTCGTGTTTATTCTTATATGAAAGATAAAAACGATAAAATATTATATACAAAAGGATATGGCATTTTGTTTAGCACGCGCAGGAGAACGGCTTATTGAGAGAGAACGGAATTTTAGGGTCTATAGAGATGACGTAGGGAACGCATTGCTTTCAACATAGGATTACCATGGGAATTTTAAAACAGACTTGGTTGGAGTAATTGTGTTACGGAGTTATAGGTAATAAAAGATATTAAATCGAAATAAAAATTAAAAGCATACCTCTTAAAGTTGCATTTTTAAAGGAGACATCATATATTTAGAGAATATTTCTTAGAGATTCTTGTTGGTTTCATAAAAGTTTACTGCTTTGTTTTTATTGTGTCCATTAAGAAGTTTTAAAAATGTGATTTCTCATGCTGCTTGGGGTAACGTTTTAAAATACTTATTATACCTGAGGAGAAGATATTCATAAGAGCGCCAGTGTGTTTTATTAAACTTGTAGCACCTAGAGAATACAACAATAAAAGGTTTTATATTCACCTTAAGGACTTACTTAAGATCAGTTGTAGATTTAGGTTGGAAAGCATCATGAGAAGTGGAGGGACGTTCCTCAAGGTAGGTAGGTAGAGTGGTGATCCACGCTGTGCTTGCAAGGTCCTCATTTAGCGCTAGTGTACGCCATTTTGATGCCACAAAACTCGAATGATCTAGCATGGATAAGGATAAGGTTTAAATCCAGCTTGTAGCGTTCAGGTATGACATCAAGTCTATCACCATGTAGAGAGCTCTTTCAGGTCGTAAAAACTAGGGCCGGACAACTGCAAATGAAGTGTTTGATAGTTTTTTTCTCATTTTCATCTTTGCAACTTCTGCAGAAGTTGTTGTGCGGTATAACCAACTTAACAGCATGACTGCCCACTGGCCAGTGGCTCGTGCTGATAGCCGCAACTCTGACAATATCCTTCCGAGTTCTAGATAACAACTCGGTGGTTTTCCTTTTGCCACATCAATCTTGATATGGCGCAGTTCGATAGACATCTCTACCTGAGATGTGAATTTGTATTAAAAAAGGGGAGAATTTGTTCCTTGACTGAGCTCATTGAGCCAGTGTCCATAGCGACGCCTATCTTAGCCAATTCGTCCGCCCTCTCATTACCCTCTATATTAAGGTGTCCAGGCACCCATGCTATGGTGATGTCCAGGAATTGACTGATCGAGGCCAATTCTTCTTGGCACTGTTGTACTAGTTTCGAGTTTATTGTGGTCGCATAAATCGCCCTAATGGCAGATTGGCTATCAACACAAAGACCAACCATTCCGATTTGTGCGCTTCTGAGCATTAATGCTACACAGGCCACCCTAATTGCTAGAATCTCTGTTTGAAAGAATCGGGTAGCTTGAATGACCTTGACAGATTTAGATCATCCAAGAAGATACCTGCACCGACTCCGTTCGTCATATTGGATCCGTCAGTGAATATTGTTGCGTCATATTGCCTCGCTACGACCCTATCCTTCTAGTTTCCCCTGATAGGAAACTCAAAACTGAACGAGCAGTTGAAGTAAATTTAGAGATGCAGTAAACAGTAGGTGATAGTATCATGCCTTCAGGTACTCTCTGCAATATGTTGCAGTGCCCGTATGGTCTAGTAAAAAACCACCCAGACTCTCTGAATCGTACTGCACTGCACGTCGCAACATATTTGATAAATATGTCAGGAGGTAATAGGTGCAAGATGGTCTTAAGGGCCTCGGTCGGGCAAGACCGTAGAGCTCCTGTAATGCCTGCTGCTGCTGGTCGAAGGAACCTGTTGAGTTTGGTGGCTTCTTCTTCCAAGCCAAACCAGCGATCCATAGGTGATAATTGGTCGTACAACAGCTGCGTATGTCCAGAGAGCCATCTTTGGTTGAAGACTCCATTTCCTTCCGATGGATTTGCTGCTGGCATAGAGGGCCACGCATGCTTACTTATCTCTGTTCTCTATGCTGGCCTTCTAGCTTAGCTTCCTATCTAAAATTACTCCGAGATATTTGGCGCTGGGGGTAAGGCTGAGACACTTCCCATTGAGTTTTGGAAGGATAAAAGCCGGTATCTTGGATTTAGTGGTGGTTAACAAAACCATTTCGGTCTTTCCAGGGTTGACTCCAAGGCCACAGCTTGTTGCCCAGGAGCTGACTTTACCCAGGGCCCTTTCCATGACATCACTGATCACGGAAAGGTACTGGCCTGATATTAGTGTCACCACGTCATGTGCATACCTAACTATCGTCGTCCTATCATCTTTAAGTTTTAGTAGCATTTCGTTAATTACCATCAGCCACAGTAAGAGAGAGATGACCCCTCTTTGGGGGTGCCTATGTCGTTTGGTAATGTTACAACTGCCAAGATTGGCATGTGTAAACCTGCTGTCGAGCATGGATATGATCCATTGCGTAAGGAAGGATTCCACTCCTGACTGGGTCAGAGCTTCCTTAATGACCTCATTTTGAACATTGTTGAAAGCCTCTTCTATATCTAAAAAGGTGGCTAATGTAAACTGCTTGTATTTGATCGTGTGCTCAATCGTTCGCACCACTTCATGGAGGGCAGTTTTCGTGGATCTGCCCTTGAGATATGCATGTTGCGATCTCGATGCTTGTGTGACTTTAAATAGTTGCCTGAAATGATGATCTAGAATTCGCTCCAGAGCCTTTAGCAAAAACGATGAGAGACTTAAGCGGCCTAAAATCCTTTGCTGATTCATGGCTTCGTCTGCCTACTTTGGGTATGAAACTTCTATGAAAAGCTGAGAGTGTTGTCGCCAGCACAAGAGTGAATAGGATTATAAGTCACAGATAGGAGATCATTAATAAAAATGAGAAAGAGTGTCGGGGACAAAACAGAGCCCTGTAGAACGCCAGCATATTTAAGGGATGTACGTTAGACTTAAACCGTCCAACACAACTGGAACTAAGCGGTCCAAATGATAGCTTCTAATCCAATGAATCAGTTTATCATCGACTCCATAATCATGTATTTTGGACAAATAAACTTGATGCCAAATTCTGTTCAATGCCTTAGGAATATCGAGTGCAACAGCTTTGTTTTCACCAAATTGATGCAAAGACCGGTTCCACTGTTCGGTGAGATAAACCATCAAATCACTAGTAGAACGTTGCCCACGAAATCCGTACTGCCGGTCCCTAAGGATTTCGTTGGTTCCAAGATATTAGATTAGCTGAAAATGTATCAGCGTTTCCATGACTTTGGAAAGAATGGATGTAAGTGCTATGGGTCGGTACGAAGAAGGAGACGCCTTTTTTGGGAATGGACTGGACAAAGGCTGTTTTCCAACTTCTCTGGAAGAACTTGAATCTGACTACGAACAAAGTTATTTCAATATAAAAAGCCTTTGGCACTTTCAGTTTTTCCCGAATTTTCCAACTTTTAGGGCAGGTTTCCCAAATTTTCTTTTCTACTAACCTTAATCAAAGTATGATGAACATTTTAAAATAAAAGTGAGCCAACTCGCTCCAGCCGTTCTCAAGTGATGTGGTTACCAATGAACAGCGTTTCATTTTTATTTATATAGAAGATTCTAATTAGTATTAGTTTAACATATAATTGTTTAGTTATCCTTAGGAAGGTTTCCGAGAAAATTAAGACACTTAGCACTTCACCACTCCAAAGACAAATAAGGTTCATTATTTTATTCCTCCTTTTCTTTTTTATTTTCTTATTCTCTTCTTTAACTTATCCTTCTTCTCTAAGCTCCTTTTTAAAAACAAACAAAAATCAATCCAAGCAACTCGATTGTTGGAGGGAATTAGTGAAAATTCCAAACAATCAGGATTCGTTGATTCGGATGATTGTTCTACCGTTACAGCTGTGATTTTCATGAAAACATTTTTGAAATGGGTTTTGATTGAAAATAACTTAAACTTCCCAAAGAAAGGATATTCCCACGCAATCATTGCAGGAATTCAAACTTAAGTTGCTTTGTCTAGACGCTAGGTTAACGACGTCCAATGACTCTGCAATGACTCTGCGTATTTAAATATATTACTTAAATATAATAATGAATTGCATAAATAAACAATATATTAAAGCAGTAGGTATATTGCAAGTACAATTTAAAAACGAAACTCCATCTTCCATCTACCCAACGGTCACTAATTACTAACGAAATTAAAATTAAATGAAAAACATTTATATAAAAGTACATTTAAAAAAATAAAAGCAATCAACTTAACCTTTAACGTGAAATCAATTGAAGAACACAATTTGGAGAATTTCATCAATTAGTCCTTGCAAAAACATTAAACCCTCGGGAAGGTTACCAGTTTCTCACAATTGCAATGTAGCTTACGAAGGCATATAAGCCAACCACGGGCAGTTTTTTACGGAGGTATCTGTGAACGCATTTTCGTACCACTTCTCATATGTATGTGTGTGTGTGTGCGTAAGTATTCTGGTACATCCCATACAAAAACACATTAATGTAAATTTTCCTCACTTCGTACCAGATCAGTATGCAGAACTGGACAGCAGGCCGCTTTCCAGCCTTTATATTGATGTTGCCCAGATTGATGCATGTGCGGTTATGCGATAATTACCCGCCTGCAAGTGCCTTCGTGCATCTCACATTCAGGACACACCATCATGCATCGTGCAAAGTGGTCTGGCATACGCTTCCAGAATAACAAACTGAAATCACATTACATGCATTAAGCGAACGCCAAATGCAATGCTAATGAGTACAAGACAGTTGATCATTGCATCACCATCATTGGGAGGCGTTCGTAGCCAGGGTATTTGTTTGTGTGGTGTCGAAATAGGCAACTCTGAGTTTCGGAAGACCTCGACTTTTGTTGCGGCCAGCTTTAATTCTGGTAATATTGTTACCAGCGTTCGTTCTTGTGTTAGCTTAGCTGATGTGTGATGCGATTACGGTCGGCGATGGTAACTTTTAACTTCCTTATTTGTATCGCATACTTTGCACAGAAATGTAGAGATGACGGTGAATTTATTCATTCAATTTGCACATTAATTGTGGCGAATTATTTGGTTTTGTAGACCTTTTAAGGTAATATTTTTTGAAATAAAGTTTCCTTAGACACGTTGAGAGTAAACTTTCAAAAGGCAGGCCACATTTTTGAGCGCCATTTAAGACTTAAAACTTTGAAACGGTAACATGTGTGCAATGCTCTATTAGGAACCTAGTTACGATGCTTAAACTACCTTTTTCTAAATTCTCTAGATTAACTTCGCGTTGGCATGGTTTTGTCGTTCTGTCTGTCGTTCGTTCGTTCCGTAGTGGAATCTTGTGATCAATTTTTAACCCACTTCGCAAAGCCCGATTTTATTCAAACCTTGCACACTTGTGTATTTCCGGTGACAACACCTTCCGTTAAAATTTGGCAGTGATCAGGCCACGGGGTCGGGGGGCTCCCATACTAAATATTTTTAACAATCATGTCATATACCGGCATCAGATCACGGAATACTACATATAGTGAGTCTGTGCCTGTGTGAAGCGCTGCTTTACGATTTGAACCACAAAAGCAGGCAGTGCTTCGATTGAGTTTTTATTTTTCGGAATTTATAGTGGATTACTTTTAGGAGCATATTTTGTTTATTAGAGAATTTACATGAACATTTTTATTGTATTTCTTTTTTATAATTAGCGCACAGTTTTATCCTTATAATGTCCAAGTGAAATATTGTCATAAAAGAAGGAAAGAAAGTGATTTGTGGGCACTTCCTAACTCAAATTCGTGCGTTTTTTAGGCGCACCGGGAATCGAACCTCCGAATGGGAGTAAACAATGCCACCAACTGCACTTCTGCTATGTCCAAGTTATAATAATAATAATAATATTCAGCGCGACAGACCTAGCTTCTCGCAACCATTTGTGTTGGGCGTGTATATTTTTGCACACAAATAGAATCCAAGTATTAACCGAGACTTTTTTGTGTTGTAGTTACCCAGCTTTTTTACTTTTTTCTGCTGAAGAGATTTTCCATCTTACGACTACATATGTTGCCTCCATCTGGGCATCTCTTACTGCATCGTCCGGTATTCTATAGCACAGAATGGTATGGAATGGTACAGACCTTGATCGTGAGCTCACCAGTTGCCCCATTGCCTTCTATACCGATGAGTCTTGGCATCCAGGATTTACACAATTTGTTGTTTGCGCTAAGGCAGTTAAGTTGCACTTCTTCACAAGCCTTGATAAAATGTGGAATGCATCCAGAACTCTTATTGCTACTTGGCTGCTTGACATGGTGACTATTATCTGTCTCATATCCCGCTTTTCCAGATTGATTTGAGCGCATCTTTCGATTACAAGCATATCTGTTTGGAATCTCTTCGGGTACTGTTCCAATGCTTCTGAGTTGGTAGGTAGGTAGCGAGGACCTCAAATAGCGCTTGAGTGCATAGTTTTGCAACCACAGTCCTCAAGAGATCTCATGGAGTGATATTTAGGCTAATTATACCAACCTAGAGCATTCAGTTAGGATATCAGATCAGTGATGCCGTACACCGAAAGCTTCTTCAGGTCGGCAAAGAAGGGACAACTCAATTTGCGGAGTCGGAAACCCGCTAGGGTCGGACATTTGCAAAGATAGTAAAGGATAGTTACTCTCTCGTTTACATCCAAACAACTCCAGCAATAGAAATAATAAGGGATTTAAAGTTTGGCTGTGTAGCTACCTACCGGCCGATGCCCGGTGATTATGGCCACGACTCTGGAAATTTCTTTCCATGATCTGGAGATCAGATCGGTGGATTTGCTTTTGTAATTTAAAGGCCACATCGCTTTCGATGAGGTGCAATTTGTCAAATTATTCCAAGTAAGCAGTGCTTTGGTGGTATGGAATGTCGAAGTTAAAAGGACAGCAGACTCTCTCAGTGTAGTCTATGTCCAGAGTGACGCCCTTCTACGCCAGTATGTTTGCTTTCTTATTGCCGTCAATATCGCTGTGCCCCGGCACACAAACTAGGGGTAATTCTATGCCTATCACTGCCTGACAAGTTTAGAAGTGTAGCTTGTCCACGGATATGCCAACGCTGCCAGTTATTTCGGTACTATGAGATAGGGACCTACATGCCTCGCTAGGATCTCCACCTGGAAAATGCTAGCAGAGTCAGATAGCTTGTAGGACCTTCAAAGATTAAGGTTTTCAGAGAAAACTCTAGCACTGATTCCATTTACCATCTTGGATCCATCGGTAAGATAAGATGTACATCAAAGAGTCCCAAAACTCTTCCATTCTTCCATTTTTTTTTTGTACCAGAAAGTCCACGGTGAATCCAGGACTGAAGTATAGGTAGTTTAGGAGTGCAGTATTCGATTGAAGATGGTATCATCTCGTTTGGTAAAAACTGCGGTATATGGCAGTGAGCGTATGATTTGGTAGCAAACCATCCAGATTCTGACGGGTCTGCACGAAATGACGTATTTAATAAATATGTCTAGAGGTAATATGATTAGGATTGTTTTTCAAGCATCGGTGGGTCAGGACCGTAGATATGCCAACAGCGGCTGATCCTTGTATTCTGCTAAGCTTTCTGGCATTGTATTTTTAGTTAATTGTCGGCCACCCTTTTCGCCCTATTGTTCATAGGTGAGAATAGGGTGCACCACCCCTGTGTACAGCCACAGAGCCATCCTCGACTGCAGTCTTAATATCTTACCAATGGTTTTGTAGTTAGAGGGATACATACTTTCTTAGACCTAAATTCTATATTCGACTTCCAACTTCCTCTCTAGGATAAGGCCAGATATTTCGCTTCTGAGGTAAGCGTGAGTCTCTGAGCATTGAGATTGGGTATGACAAACTTCGGTATTTTAAACTCAGCAGTGAAAAGTCAAATTTTAGTTTTGTCAGAGTTAACCTCCAGGCCACAGACGATTGCCCAGAAGCTCAGAGCCTTTTCCATGACTTCACTCATCACTGAAAGGTACTGACACAAGTATCACTAATTTGTCTGCATATGCGACAGCTTTCGTCCTGTCTAACTCAAATATCCTAAGGACCTTATGCCTCGGAGTACTTGGTTCTTGCTCCAAGTACACACACACCAGTACCTTCTGCTTTCTTTGATGCATCCTTATGTCACTTTATTACTCCTGAATGTTTCGAACCTATACCCGTAACTTTAAGAAAAACTTCAGACTTTGAACACCGAAATCTGATGTGTTTTTCAAGCTATCACAACATGTTATCAAATGACATGCTAGTTAGAGGAATCTGAAACATACTGTTAACAATTTCCTGTAGCATGTCCGTATCCGTACCTATGGTCAAGAAGCAAAGCGAACATTTATCAAATTTCGAAGTGCTGCAGTAGTATGCCTACTTTTGCAAATTGTGTGTCAAATGTTATTACGATAGGATGGCCAGGGATTGTCTCGTGTTACAGCCATCATTATTATTCTGTGCAGACTGGCAGGCAGCACACTTACTCGTATAGATACATTTTGTTTCATCTAAATGCGCTATTATTTAATTGTACCCTCAAAACTGTTTGTGTCCAGAGAGTGCACGCGTCAGTAATTACATCATAATTCAATTGAAGTGTGATGTAATTACTCTTGACCATATGTGTGTGAGTGCTTGTGTGGAGAGCATTCCAATAGACAGATGAAATATAGCTGCTCTATATTCTGATGGAATCTGTTGCTTCTCTACTCCTTGGTATTGTGGAATGCACTTTGGCCCGTGACGTATACAACGATTTGATCATTATTCCAGGTTTCAAATTGTATATATCTATGTATGTGTATTTGTTGTGTGATGTAATTTATGATGTGTTATTTCAATAATTAAATCAGCTAATTAGTCACTTTAGGTATGGTGTTGAAATTTTGAAGGAAAGTCGTGTATGTCGTGTCTTTGCAGGAATGTTTCACGTCGGAAATTTGGGAAGTCAGCGTGACAAAAGTCTTACGGGTAATTACGTTTAATTTAATTAGATTACAATTTGCAGAATGGAATTATTGGCATATCAAGATTTAGATTTCACATGAATTGTAATATCTGATGAATTATCAAAACAATGAGGCACACTCAACAGAATTAATACAAATCATACCAATTATAGGTAACAGGTCACAATGGCCTTACAATTGCTTACTCATATAGGTAGGTAGAGACGCTTGGACTATGTACCACAATAACAAAATATATTAGCTTTTCCCGGACGGTCTGCCACCCGCACACATGATCATGATCCCCGCCTTGCCATCACTACCACGGAATGGAGGCCTAAATCTAAACATAGCGCCACCTTGATCGTATTCGCACTATATGGTGTACCAAAATTTTGTTAAGACGCATATTTTGTGAAAGTTTCAGCTCTTCAGCTGTCTAGTTTTAGCTTTTTAGTGTCGTATTAAAAACCAACAAACATTTATTTTTAAATTCTCTATATTAACTTCGCGTGCGCGTGGCTGGTGGACTGGCTGGCCGGCTGGTCAGATCTTGTGATCAATTTTTAACTCACTTACCAAAGCCCGATTTTATTGAAAGTTTGCTCACATGTATATTTCAGGTGACAATACTTTCTATTAAAATTTGATGGTGATTGGGCCACGGGGTCGTGGGGCTCCCATACAAATATTTCCCGGCATCAAATCATTTCATACTACATATAATGACTGTGTTCTGTGTGCGTGTGCGCTGTGGAGAGTGGTGCTTTCTTTACGATTGGGGTTGTTTTGTTGTGGGTGTTGCAGTGCTTCGATGGATTTTTATATATCAGCATTTATAGTGGAATTCAGTATACTTTTGGTTATTAGAGACACTGTTAAGTTTTATGGGTTGTTTTTTATTATATATATAGACAATAGTACGTACAAAACAACGCAGAACATAGCACACAGTCATTTCGATTTCGCTATATGACCTGATGTTCGTACAGTGCAGAAAGAAGCGCAGCGAACAGTGCAGCACACAGTTATTTTGATGACTTACCCTTTTTTCGTCGACTTGAGTTATTAAGTTACAAAATTGGTCGCCACGAAATGCCCTTTTACTTAAACGGGATTATATATAGCCTATACTAACCCTGAAAGTCCATTCTAAATAGCGGTGAACACATTTCTGAAATCGGCCTTGTATTTCCGAAGATTACCTCCTACACACAAACTAACAATACCTCATTACAATATTCATATAGATAAGTAATTGATTTTTGGCTGAATCTGTTACTTTACCTTAAAATTATATTAGGCAACTATCCATTGATAGTGTTTTAAGTTCTAGGTTTTATAATTAAAATAGTCAATAAATATTAATTTTATTTTATCCTTCTGTAACTACATTAATTCGAAAGGTTTTATCCTTTTAAGTCTTCTCACTAGATTGTCTTTATGTAAGTTATGAACGGCTTTCATGCTGGAAAAGTCTTCGATCGTAACTTTGGGCAAACTTCAATTTCATCATTGACTGATTTTACCCCGAGGTCCTTGTGCTTATGTCCTTATTTTGTATTTGATGTTAAGTTAGGTTAGGTTAGGTTTGGTGGCTGCTATTGCACACTTAGACTGTTTACGGTCCATTGTGGTACCACAGGATTACTACAAAGCCCATACAGCGCTTGTTATGCATTTTAGGATGTCTCCCACTTTACAGTCCTCGACATCCGATAAGCTGTTCAATGTGTGATATCCCAAATCTTTCAGTCTTCTGCTTGCAACGTCGGACATGTACACAGGAACTGGGGTACTGTTTCTTCCTCTTTGGCGTCATAGCAGCTTCTACAGAAGTCATTTAACTGACGGCCCACCTTTCTAGCATGTACACCAAGGTGACATGGCTCGGTTAAAATACCTATAGATATTTTTATATCCCTTCTTTGCAGGTATATCAGTGCTCTAGAGCGATTCAAGTCTTGGCCAAACCCGTTTCGCTATGGTACATGTATTGGTGTGCGCCCACCTCGCATTAATTAATGCTTCTGCCTCTTTTCGAAGCAAAAAATTGACTGCTGATAAGGGTCTTCCTATGACTGACCTTTCCGGTAGCAGTTGAAGCTTAGTGCAATTTCCAACTTGTTCGTCTGCCTTACAATTGCCGACGATATCAGAGTGATCGGGGACCCAGACTAAGCGGATGCGTTGAAATACGCACTCATCATTGAGAGATATGTGGCAGCTTATCGCCACCCCCGACTTCCAGCGATTGTATTGCCGTTCGCCAGTTCTGCCTTTATCGACTTATTGATCGTCGAGTGTCCCATTTGAATATATATCCATTGATATGTTGCTGACATTCGCGTGGCCGTATTGGCTGCTCTCCGCCTGCCGTATATATCTACAGGAGTCAAGTGCAGCATTACTTCTACGGCGCTTGTAGGTTTTGTCTTTAATACCCGAATAATGCGCATACAGGCTGCACTTTGTACCTTCTCCAAGAGTTTTACGTAGGTGGATTTTCCTAGCGCCATTTTCCTTAAAAAAGTTTTGGTCTTACTACGGCAGTATTTAGCCAGTGTACCATCTCCGGCATTAATCCCCAACTTTTACCGATAGCGCTTTTACATGCGTATTTAGCTTTGGTAGCTTTGCTAACCCTCTCTAAAATATTCGGTTTCCAACTTAGTTTTTTATCCAGAATAGTTCCCAGAAATTTTACCTTATTGGTGAAAACTAGACTAGTACCGTTTAGAGTGGGTGGAGTAAGTGTAAGGGATTTCAGATCTGTTTTGGACGGGTTTACTCCTAGTCCATAACTTCTGGCCCATTTTGTGACGATTGAGAGAGCATATTGCATTACCTCTTTGGTCGTTATTAGAATCTACCAGCAATAGCTATATCATCAGCATAAGTAACTACGCTAATGCCCTCCATTTCGAGCTCCTTTAGAAATTCGTTGATTACTACGTTCCAGAGTAAAGGGGATAGAACGCCTCCCTGCGGAATTCCTCTAATGGTGGAACCACCCAGCTCAGCGTTAACAATCCTGCTCAAGAGCATATGATTGATTTGATTGCATACTTCGTAGAAGATGCATGCTATTCATTATAATAGCCTCCGTCTTTACATTAATTGAAGGAACTTTCAATGTCGAGCAACACTACGAGTGAGTATTCTTTCGAGTGTAGTGATTTTTCAATCGTACACACCAGTATGTAAGCGTGTTGAGATTGAGCCTATTTGCTGACTCCTACCTGGTTTCATCTGCAATCATCTAATAATCTTTCCAAAGTTTTCAAAAGAAGGAAAAATAAAGTTATTGGAAGTAGGTCCTTTGGTTAACCATCTGAGCTTTTTCCTGCTTTTGGAATAAAGACTATGTTAACTTCTGTCCATTTCACACGAATGTGTATTAATTTTAGACACCCTTTGAGAATAACCTCTAACCATAGAACCATAGAATGATAATCTCTAAGTTATTCTGTAATTCCGCTGGTATAATTTGGTCTGCACTCGCTGCCTTATAAGGCTTGACGCCTCTAATTACCCACCTGATTCGCTTAGTGCTAACAATGTCGTCTATGCAAATCGTATGAGTTCCATGCTGAGTATTGAGTTCTACCTCATAACTCGATTCGATCTATCCTGGAAAGTGCGTTTCTTAGAGAAGCTCTAGAGTTTCATTGCTCGAAGCTGTATATATGAACCATCTGGTTTTATTAAATAACTGGGATTGGTTGGGTTGGTGGAGGGAATCTTTCTAAGGCGAATGGTCTCTAAGACCCCTTCCATTTTATCACAGAAGAGTCTCCAAGATTTCCTCTGTGACTTCCTTAACTCTCTTTTATAAAGTTTTAGGCACTCCTTATAGGAGTCGCAGTCTTCGGTTTTTTTAGTACATTTGAGGTTTATTCTTTTTGATATGAGTTTTCTAGCGAAACTTAGCATCCAATGTCATGCCCAATATTTGGCTGAGTTTGAATAAAGAATTGCTTTTTGATATATAAAAATCGATTTGTGTTTATGTCGGTCTCTTATTAGTGAAGCCTAAGTGCACAGATTTCTATTCATCGAGTTTAATTCGCCATATTTAGGTCCAGCTTTGTATTTCGGCGATAGCTTATTGAAGTTTTTCGGTGGATTGGCACAAACAGTGTTATTTTCTAATGTTTGTAGTGTATAGAAGGAAAAGTACTGGTCCTAGCACGCTGCCTTGTGGAATACCTACTTTTATTTGCTTCAAGCCAGAGCATTCATCTTCTTGCTTTATTCTTAAGTTTCTTTTTGTTATATACGATTAAAAAATAGAATAGACCAGGAAGGAGTTTTTGAGTTTATATATCAGTCCTTCATGCCAAACTTTATCAAAAGCTTGTCTAAGAAAATCGTAGAACACACTTTTTTCTCTTAGAGCCTCTGTATGACATTTGTTATCCCGTGGACTTGATCTATTGTAGATTGTTTACTTCTGAATCCAAATTGGTGATTGTGTAGAAGGTTTTTCCTCTCGATTATTGGCCCTAGTCTTTTAAGCAACAGCTTTGTTGTTTGTAGGTTCTGGTGTGATTAAATATTCATTTTCTCCAGAGCTTGGTTGGAATATATTCAAAATTTAACAAAACTTTGTCGGTTTAAAAATTCTGATAGCCTCTTACTTACTTTTTATGAAAAATTTTCTATTATCCCTCTGATACACAGTATAAGTAATCATCATATATGATGCTCTGCTCGAATTTGTTGCTTCCTTGATAGACAAACGTGTGTCCAGTATGTACACACGACAGAAAACTCATTTTGATCAGAATTCAGAATTTCTGAAAACGTATGAGTGCACCCGCTTTCATATTTACAGAGGCACGGATGGAGTACGAGTACCACGCGCATATATGCATTCTGAAAGTGGATTAAGCTACAGGCGAAAAACAAAATACATTGAATTTGATGTTTTTGTATTGTATGCTGATCCTTTGATGCTTGATGCAAGTGCAAAATATTCATACTTTTTTTTGTGGATATGTTTCATGTTAGAGTGTTATGCACAGTCACATCAGATACACATTACATATGCAGAAGATGGGGCGAAAAAAGGATTGTAATCAATACGAGATGCATATGGGAATATTTTATGCAACAGGTCGATCGATTGCGAATAGACAAGATTGAATGGCATTTGCAGTTTTTTTCTCTTTTGTTGTTTTATGGAAATAAAGCAGTTTTAGGTAAAAGTATCAAAGGAGCAGTAAGACATCTTAGTGTTTTATTTATGAGTCTTTATACATCCGGGATTTTGCAATATTGTCATTTATATGCACGTATCTACTACACTATTCTATTCTTAAAGAAATGACACATATGCAGTAAAGTAAATCTTTTATCGCACTGTACATACTTTGTATAAGAATAACCATTATGTTGAATTAAGAAACTATCATAAATCATGGCATACACTTAAATTCAACAATCTTTATAAAATAAAAGTGAAAGTTTGTTTGCTTGTTATTTATGGAAACTCACATTTACCAACCGATTTTGATGAAATTTTCAATGTATATTACTGGAAGGTGGCACAAGGTTATAGGAAATAGTAAAACCTCTTCCTCTCCCTTTGGGGAGGGTTATTTAAAAGGTTAATGTCAGCAACATTTACAAACCTATTTTAGTCACATTTTCAATGTATATTATTGGCAGGTAAGGGGAAGATTTTAGGCTATAGTACACCCCCACCAAGCGATGGTAGCAGGAAGGCGAATGTTTATGTATGCTGGTATCGAAACGACCGGGAACAGCTAGTATTGTATAAGTATAAAAGTTAAGCCCAGTAATATTGTCTATAAGAGTTATATATTTCCCACAATTCCCGTATATAAAGTGTATATAACAGTTATACGCGTGGAACTTGTATATACAATTGTATTTAGAAAAATTATACCAGTATGTTCTGGTATTTTCTAGTTGGTTCTACAAAAATAGAACCTTCTTTAAATTATTGATTTCCGTGAACACCACCATCGAAGTCATAATTCAACAGTCCTTTTCTGACACGGATTTGTACCAGTTTTGACTCAATGGTTAGAGCAGGACCAATCTCACATCCCTGCCGGAATTTGGTACACGACAACCGGTTGAGGTACACAACTCCACAAAGAGCACATTCGCGTACCGGTTACAGCAGGACGGTCACTGGCATACCAAAGAAACTAGTAGCACCATGGACGGCTGATGTACCAATGCTAGTGCTCTACCCGCATTTGGGTAATAAACCAACAGCCAGTTTACCTTTAAGGAGGCTAACCTCATCTGAAGGCATAAACCAACTCTCGTAGTACCAACGCGACCTGACATCAAAGGCCTCATTCAATCATTTGCCACTAGCTATCCTTGGTTGGCCGCCTAGCTTAGAAACTACCCCAGAAAACATCACGCAAGGAGGCGTCCTCTTCTCACTTCTATGGTCACTCGTCATAGACAACCTTCTAGCCGATCTGCATAGATCAGGCTACATCGCCATTGGTTATGCTGATGATTAAGCGATCATAATTAGTGGTAAGCACAGCACGACCATAACTAATGTCATGCAGGGTGCGTTACTTCACATCTAAGAATGGTGCAGTAGAGAAGGGCTTTCCATAAATCCTTGCAAAACCGTTCAAGCGCCTTTCACGAAACGAAGATTGTCCGATATGGGACCTATCATAATAAAAGGAGGCACTACATTAGAGTATTCCAGTGAGATTATCTCGGAGTCATTCTTGATAAACGACTAAACTGAAATTCATGCCACTAGGGCCCTGTGGGCCTGTAGACGCCTCTACGTCAGAGCTTGGGGTCTTAAACCTAAAATGATACACTGGATGTATACCATTATGGTGCGACTAATTATCACGTACGCGGCGGCCGAAGTTCTTGAACAGACAACAGTAATTACGCTTCAGAAGTTACAATAGAATAGCCTGTCTAGGTATATACGGGTGCCATGCGCACCTGCCCTACGACTGCATTAGAAGCTGCTGTAGAGTTTTCACCCTGACAATCTTCATTAGGAAGACGGCCGCTAGATGCGCTATTTAGCCGCAACTAGAATTATTCCATTGAGGTTATCTCGGAGTCATTCTTGATAAACGACTTAACTGAAATTCGTGCCACTAGGGCCCGGTGGGCATGTAGACGCCTCTACGTCAGAGCTTGGGGTCTTAATTCTAAAATTATACACTGGATGTATACCAATATGGTGCGACTAATTATCACGTACGCTGCCATCATATGGTAGCCGAAAGTTCTTGAACGGAAAACGGTAATTAAGCTTCAGAAGCTACAAAAAATTTTCTGTCTAGATATAACGGGTGTCATGCCATGCTCCTGCCCTACGACTACATTAGAAGCTGTTGTAGGCTTTCCACCCTGCCAATCTTCATTAGGAAGACGTTCGCTAGATGCGCTATCTAGCTGCAATTAGAATATGGGTACAAACCAGGTGACTACGTGGGACACCTGAATATTCTTGACTCAATTCCAGAAAGAGAAATGTTTTGTACTATTCCGGACACCATGGCCAGGGAGTTCTGTCTTGGCAGGTTATATGAGGTAAAAATATTGGACCGAGCAATCTGGTCTAAAGGTGCTCCAGCGATGGACAATAAATGTCTAGTCTGGTACACAGATGGATTGAAGACGAAGACGGGTTTTCGGACCCAACACCAAAGTCTCAATACAAATGGTTAAGAGTCACACTCGAAACTCCATGCCATTGAGGTCTGCGCTATGATAAACCTTAGTAAGGGTGTAATAGGCCCCACGATTTATATCTTTTCAGATAGTCAGCCAGCACTTAGGACGCTACGAGTATCGTCCAGCATAATGGACACTTAATCAGCTAAATGCTGCTACAATGCACTGCAATCCCTGGCAGGGCTTATCAGGGTAGAACTCGGTGCGGTCCCTGTTCACCAGGGTGTTGCAGGCAATGAATAAACTAGACAGGGTCGGTTCAGAATCTGCGTTTTTAGTACCGGAACCTTACTGTGATATCAGCTTGGCTACAACCACAGCGATGACTAATAAATTGGAAAGTAAACTTCGTCTTGCCCACTGGGATAATTTCCCAGCGCTTAGACAATCCAAATGGTTAATCAGGCCCTTTCCCTATATGGATTTCCTTGATCCAGACAAGCATAGCATCAGAAAGCTAGTGAGCTTTCTCACAGCTCACTGTGGCTTACGATATCATTTTGGCAAAATTAATCGGCGCTCAAACACGGAATGTAAGTTCTGCTTTGAGGAGGACGAAACATCCTCTGTGACTGTCCAGGTTTGATCTGGTTAAAGAGACATATTTTCCACAAGGCATTATTTTCGTCGGCAGATCTGCGTAATTCTGCCACTAAGGACATAATTTCCTTCATTACTTAGGTATTAAGTCTCTTTGATTAGTTACACCCTATGATACAATAGATCTTTTTAGGTCGCAGTATCAGCCAATTGGGCTGGGTTTGTCTTTCCAAAAGAAAACTATACAACAGACGACTGTGCTACGATTCACTGTCGAGTTGTTGGCCTTTAAGCAAGACGTCAAGATGCAGAAGGACATAATTGTACTATAGAGGTTACAAGAAATTTGAAGGCTCAATTATGTTATTACTTGTAATATTTTCTTGGTCAGGGCTGTCGGAATCGACCATGATGCATTGATTAAAGCATTTGGACTGGAGTGGTTTTTAATTTCTTTTTCCGTTTTGCCACAGAACTATAACCAGAACTATAAACTTAACCTTTAGTTTATAAACTCCGGGTCAAAAGCCCCTGTACTATGGTGAAAACCCGATCAAAATTGGTCTAGAAGTTTTTAAGATTAGCGCATTCAATTAAAAGAGCAAGCAAACTCACCCCTTTATATCACAGTATAGATGTATTATTGTATTATATATAATGATATTAACATTTTGTATGTAATATGTATGCAAGTTGACGATAAATGGTAGTAACAGCAAAATATGCCACAACAGTGAAGGGAAAAAACGACCCTTATGTTTCAACAAATTGTTCGCTCAATTAAATGTTAAGTCTCTATTCATCAACCTACGCGATGAAACCTAGATGCGTGCTTCCACAGACACACGCATGTATCGATTGTGTACACTGTCCTTGTCCTCATCCTTGGAAAAGTCAACTTTTAAAACTGGCCCGACTAAACAAAAGATCGAACCATCGAACGGATGGTCATAAAGGAAACGAATATCGATTCTATGTCGTGTTCATTACAGAAAAACATAAATGAACATCGTCACATCCTTCAGAGTACCGGATGGCCAATTCTGTTTACCTATCCGGTCAGCAAAGCTACCCAACCGTCAGCAATTGTTAGTTTATTAATATCGTTTGTGACCATACGCAATGCTACTGCCATACAAGTACGCTTTGTGTGTGTGTCTTCTATCTATGTGCTGTTTTTGTAATGGCAACATATAATATCGACACGGAAAGTAAGCTCCACACAATGTGTAATGATAACTTATTAATAATGTTGATGCTGTTCTTATTAAAACATATACAAACGAGTATATAGAGGAGTACATTTATAATTCACTAAAGTTTTGTGTAACGCAAACAAAAGAAAATCAATCGATCAGAAAACTGAAAGTGGACAATTACTGAATAGAAACACAAGGACGTTATCAGATAAATTATGTAGGTATGTCTGACCGTTCCGCAAAAACACGATTTACAATAATTTCCAATCGAAAACTTAAGTTTACCAGAATTTTTTAATTGAAGCCTACTAAAAGTTAACACAGATTTTTGCGATTTGAGGTAAACACATACTGTCATACTTTTAAAGGGTCGGAAACCCAGATCAAGGGGCATCATATATTTTTTTTTTATAATACAGATATTATATTATTCCGAAAATGTAAATTGAAATCATTTATCGCACTGATATATTATATTGAATTGTATTAATATTAATAGATTACTGAAAAAACATTGCATATTTTTAGGCTCAGTTATATTGTTGGGAGCTTGTATATACAGTCATGTGGAGAGTTTTATATAAGTAAGTTTTAGTTCATTTTAGGGGGTTCAAAAAAGATACATTAGGAAAGATTAGAACCTTCTCGAAAAATTTGTTTAGGTATAAATACAGCGGCATTATCGCAGTAAGTTAAGTTTTTATTTGGACCTACTTGAAAAGTAAATAGAGCTACCGCCTCTATGAAAAATAAATGATCAACAAGTAATCACCAGTGAAAATTTGTGAACTTTTGCTATTTGTTAATTAAAGTTGTAATTTCTGAATCAATGTACTTGCAGTATGTTTTTATTAGTAATAACATATAGAAGAAGGTATAGAATACTCCTGTTGGGTTAACGAATGTCATATTTAAGAAGTTACCGGACACATGGGTCGAGCTGATGAGCCATATACTTGTGTTTTTCATTTGTTGTAATTAAAATGAGAGCACGTAAGAGATCACCAGTCTACTTACGATAATGGAAGGGGAAGGGAAGGGAAGGGATAACAGTGATGGCGAATTCTGATGATGTAGTGTTAGCTATCTGAGGGAAAAGAACGGTAAAGGAGGTTATGTAAAATGCCATCTCAATTGTTACAGAATGGGCAAGTAAATGCGGTCCAAACCAATTCAATTGTATGTGGTAAGCATATGGTGGCCAGCTCTGAAAAAAGCTACGTATAAAAACGTTTTGGTGAAGGTGCAAAGAGTGGCCTGTATGTCTCTAAGTGGGGCGCTGAGATCAACACCAACTCGCGCCTTGGAGGTTATAATAATATCGGCGCGACAGACCATACGGTCCAAGGCCTGACTTCTCGCAACCATTTGTGTTGAGCATGCATATTTTTGAACACAAATGGAGGGACCTACAATTTAATGCGAATGAGAAGTTATTACTCTCGGATGTTTGTCAAACTTTCGCGAGAGGTGGGACACCGTGAAAAATACTTTGGTGTTACTGGGAATCGAACCATGAACCCCCTGCTCAGCAGTCCATGCTCCTATCCACTGAGCCACGGCGCCCATCCTTGGAGGTTATACTCCATTTCATTCCAGTAGATATATTTGGCAAACAGAAAGCTGTAAATTAGTGGAAAAGTCTTCAACAGAACCACTCCACTATACAATCAAATTGTTAAAGCAAGAGCTGACGAATCTCGATTACATAATACTAGTGTGATGCTTCGATAATGGCTTTCGAACAACAAAACCCTCCAGAGAAGACTGGAAAAGTTAGTATGTACCTTATATAGAAATCAGTAGAGATTTATCGGCCGACTCTAAGCTAGATGGCAGATAAGAAGCTGGAGTCTTCTGTGACAAGCTGAAAGTAAATATATCTGTCCGCCTTCCTGATCACTGCAGCATATTCCAGTGATTGAAGAGGTAATGAATTGGCTGATACATATACAATGTATTATTTTAAAAGAAGATTATCGTTTAGGTGGACAGTCAGCAGGCGATAAAATCGATAGAAGCGTGTCGTACTGTTATCAAAGGTGACGTTGAGCTGTAATTGCTCTCTTAATGAGATGGGTAAGCAGTTCAACATGAGGATAATATGGATCCAGGGCCACTCGTATGTGGAAAGGAACTGCAAGACGTGTTCTGGGGACAGGACACTGCCTTCTACGGAAACACCTGAGAAGGATAGGTTTTGAATATATGACTTCTGTAGAAGCTGCATGGACATGAAGGAAGAGGAGACAGTAGAACAACTTCTTTGCTCCTATACAGTATTAATGTAAACAAGACCAAAACCCCTAGGTAAACGAGTAATAAATAACCTGTCAGATTTTGAAATCGGCAAAGTGCAAGGCATGCCTTGACTAATTAAGAGCTCAGAATGGACCATTTCCTGTGGTAACACAAATGACAGTTACTGGTATACGTGAGCATTTGCTGTAACCACAACCTGGCATAAGCTCACGTTACGATATATACATAAATCTCTTCGTGGAACAGTAAAACAATACTTCGCCAATTTCTACATTACACTCCTTGCACTTGGTTTTTAGAAATCTGATACTTCTAGTGGAACTTTCCTTGAATCGGCATCATGGGCACTTATCGTCTTGAATCAGAACAAATCAATCATCAAATGAGTCAAATTTCATATCCGTAAATTCAATCTCAGTTTTTAGAGATCGTTAGTCTTGGTTTGGCAGTAATATATTGCAATAAACCGGCGAAAATTCACCTTAGATATGACTTTTACTGCTTCATTCAGATGAATAAACAGTACATAAACATCAATTAGCCACCACTTCATAAATCTGGCACTTACGCAATATATTGATTAACATTGTAACGAAGTTTACATCGTTCAACACCATATCTCCAAGTTTTCCAATTAGTCCGTCCGATTTTCGTTCAGCACATTGTGTTAATGCTTGCCAACACCCAGGCAGAAGCCCAAAAACCGCCAAACAATCAGCACAGAACCGCACGTGTGTAAATTGTCGGCAGTCACATGAAAGTAGTGGACACACAACCGCACATATGTTACTTGCCATATGAAAATTTTTACTTCAAAATCTATGGGCAAGTACATAAAATTCCCATTTGGTTATTACAAAATTGTCGACTTCCTTATGAAGAAGACCGACTGGTCCAATGCCTTGCGAAAGAGACTGGATCGAGTTTCTTGTGAATGTGACGGAGTTGTAACCAAACTAGACCAGTATATTTTAGCGTGCTGAAATTATAAGAGTTAATTATAAAAGACCTGGGTGACAGTCTGAAAACTGCACAAAGACCTGGCGACAGTCTCAAAAGCTGCGCAAAGCATTTTGATTGTGTTCTATCGAATGAGATCAGGTAACCGTCTTAAGAACCGCATCAACACCCCTTCCCGCTCCTTATTTTCGTGTCTTGTTTTATAAGCCGCAGTATCCATCCTCGCTGTCAAGTCTTCTTTTATAGATCAACAGTATACTTTTCCACGTAACATGATTTCAATTCGAGTTCTGTCGCTCCGCCAATAATAGTAACGCCATATGTTAGGTCAAGTATTTCTTACCAGCGTACCGCACTATTCAGTGACGTGATCACTAAACATATTCAACAATTGTCGTATTTGTTCCGATATTTCTGAGAAAAACATACTCGCAAGTATACAAGTCTCTGCTCTAGGTCGAAAACTCAACATTTCTCGCCTGCCCATACAACTCGTAGTTGTAGTATTTTGGAGATGGTCGCCGTGGCTCAGTGGAAATGCACATGGCTACTGAGGAGGGGTTCGTGGATCGAGTCCCAGTAACACCAAAAGTATTTTTCAAACACACACCTCTCGCGAATGGGTGAAAAACCTTAACGAGAGTAATAACTTGTCACGGAAAGCTTCTCAATTCGTCGTTCAGATCCGGCCTTAAATTGTAGGTCTCTTCTATTTGTGTCCAAAAATATACTGCTATCTTGGCGGGGAAAACCAGTTAAATTACAATTTTGGTCCACTTTTGGCGGCCTTTTAGTTACCGGCCGAAAAATAAACTGAGCAAATAAAGAAAACACATAAAAAACGTAATTTGTAACACGAAACTTCCAATCCTGAGTCCTGGAAGCTACTGAGTGCTACCTTAGCTGTGAAAACACGTTATATTACAACGTTTTGATCCATTTTGGTCGTCAATGCAGTTATCGTCCGAAAAATAAACTGAACAAATAAATAAAACACTTAAAAAACTTAATTTGTAACACCAAACTCTTAATTCTGAGCTGCTGAGTAATACATAAGCTGTGAAAACTCATTACGATACAACGTTTTGGTCCATTTTGGTCACTTTTGGTTGGTGCACATCGATTGAGTTTTCTTTTTGTGTTCTAGAGTAGATTTTGTTCCATTTTGATCGCCAATACAGTTATCGTCCGAAAAATAAACCGAAAATTTGCAATACGAAACTTCTAATTTTGAACCTTGGAAACTGCTGAGAAGCTGGGAAAACACGTTACATTTCAACGATTCGGTCCATTTTGGTCGCCTATGAAGTTATTATTTGAAACACCAATCACTTAATTCTGAACCCTCGAAGCTGCTGAGTGCTACCTAAGCTGTGAAAACTCATTACGATACAACGTTTTGGTCCATTTCGGTCACTTTTGGTTGGTGCACATCGATTGAGTTTTCTTTTTGTGTTCTAGAGTAGATTTTGGTCCATTTTGATCGCCAATATAGTTATCGTCCGAAAAATAAACCGAAAATTTGCAATACGAAACTTCTAATTTTGAACCCTGGAAACTGCTGAGAAGCTGGGAAAACACATTACATTTCAACGATTCGGTCCATTTTGGTCGCCTATGTAGTTATTATTTGAAACACCAAACACTTAATTCTGAACCCTCGAAGCTGCTGAGTGCTACCTAAGCTGTGAAAACTCGTTACGATACAACGTTTTGGTCCATTTCGGTCACTTTTGGTTGGTGCACATCGATTGAGTTTTCTTTTTGTGTTCTAGAGTAGATTTTGGTCCATTTTGATCGCCAATATAGTTATCGTCCGAAAAATAAACCGAAAATTTGCAATACGAAACTTCTAATTTTGAACCCTGGAAACTGCTGAGAAGCTGGGAAAACACGTTACATTTCAACGATTCGGTCCATTTTGGTCGCCTATGAAGTTATTATTTGAAACACCAATCACTTAATTCTGAACCCTCGAAGCTGCTGAGTGCTACCTAAGCTGTGAAAACTCGTTACGATACAACGTTTTGGTCCATTTTGGTCACTTTTGGTTGGTGCACATCGATTAAGTTTTCTTTTTGTGTTCTAGACTAGATCTTGGTTCAGTTTTTGTTACAGAATTCATAAAAAAAAGAGTATAAGATACAGCCACAAGAGAATTATTAACTCATTGTTCTTTCGATTCGAGCCACATTAAGTAATCTCTTGTGCATTGATTCTATAACAATATAAGCAAATAATAGAAATAAATGTATGAATTTCAATATCTGTCTGGAACGACCTACTTTGCATATATGCTTGGTGCCTGTTTAGAGGGCTCACAATAGAATTCTGATGGATAAATAAATAAATGTGATGAAATATAATGCGTCTGCAACGTATGTCGTTAATGGGTTAAGTTATAGAAAGGATACATTTAAAGTTGAATAGAGTGAATATAAAATTCAAAACCATTCCTAAAAAAATAATAATTTGTTGCCTTACCGCCCAAACTCCTGAAAAACAAGTCCTGCTGAGCGAACCGATTAGTTTGAAAAATTCAATGCAATCCATGTTATTCGATAAAGTTCATAAGCGAAAATATTTGACTTTGACACATCTAGCTCTTAGTGGTATAGCACACTGGTATACTCATAGAATTCTAATGCACAGCAATCCGTTTATATGATTTCGTAAATGAAATGACGACTTTGAGTGTCGGATGTTTCTACAAAGTGTGTGTGTTACGTACGTACGAATTAAAACATTTTCCATTTGCTTAGTTCTATCACTGATGTGATCTCTGCTGGTGACAGCAATTCATTATTTTGCAAAACTGAAGATTGGTTGGCGGGGGTGTTCATGGTATTAACTTTCGCTTTACCAAACTAGGCCAAATAATTAGCCGTTCGAACACACACACACATCGAAATACATCAAAAGAGTTTTCATATTTCGGTTTACAGAGGTAAATGAAAATTTATTTTATTCTGAAATTCTTTCATAAACATTTTATTATTGGGTATTTTCATTTATCCTTTGTAAATTTATTTCTTATTTAATTAAATTGTTTATTCAAAATGTAACATAAAGTATTTCAACACGTTTCTGACAGGTGCATATTGTTTTGATTGTTGTTCTTTATTCGTGGTTCGTTGCTGGTGATATGACAAAGGATTGCCATTATTCAATTAACCATTAACTACACTCACATCCAATGGATACATTTTAATGAATATTTCCCGCATAACTCAGTAAATGTGGTCATGCTCTTCATGTATTTTTTCAGTATCTGATTGTATCTCTCGACAGAATAAATTGGCTTTATTGTATGTAGGGATACGGTTGGGGTTTTGTTAACTGAACCCCTCGATTGAAAATAGGTCGTGACCATTTTATTTTGCTGTCATTTATGTGTAGCCCCAAATTTCCTGCCGTTCGCTCGGTCTAGATGAAAGCTTCTTGCACAGCTCTTGGGTTTCTAGTAATGATGTCAATATCGTCCGCTAGTAACCCATCCCCGTGGGGTCCATCTGCAGCATGATTTTTTAATAGGAATGTTGCAGGACTTTACCACGGGATATTAAAAAACGGTCGTCGGTGCTTAGAGTATAATACGGATGAGTAATGTCTTCGCACTTGCGACCCGAAGTGGAGCACTGGTACTTAGAATCTCTTTATGAGCAAGTCTTTGTATTTGGTGGTTCATTTCATACAATAAAACAGGTCTATGATAGGGGACAGACGGTAATCTAGTATTCCAAAGGCCTAGGACTTGGGGAAATCCTAGTGGCAAATGATGGGGTTCGCGGTTCCGGACGAATGTGCTGCCAGGGTCTGCTTTTGCAATCGCCCAGGCACTCATTCTGAAAGAGCTGAGTCCCTTGATGTCAAACCTCATCAAGGCGTTCGCGTTGGTACCGCGGGAATTGTCCGTGCTCACAGATAACAAGGCCGGCCGTTAGATTTGACCAGTCTGAGGACAATTGTGGTTGAGTACCCAGCTCGTTCTGGGGATGCAACGTGGGGGCTGCTGAATAGTACATAGTTCATGAGTAAGCTTAATGGCGAAAGCTAGGCAAGCGCGGGGCTCACGCTCCAACTCTACACTGTGCTAGTAACCCAGTATTTAGATGGACTTATAGAGGATTTTAAATGATTTGAAAGCCTGAAAACAGATGGTGCAGTGAGTTGTGGAACTCTAGACATTTTTCCATTGCCTGCATAATGGTCAAAATCTAATCAGTTGTTGATTTGCCTAGAATAAAGCCAAACTGGTAATTGCCAATCATATGGGGCTATCCTCTCTTACAGGATAGAAGAGAAAATCTTATACCCGTTAGTAATTAACGTTATCACGATAATTACTGCTAGTTACTAGTTGTGTTGGTTAATAGAGATCTTTCCCATTCTGTACAGAGGTTAATTCATTCTATCTTTCTTTATGTAGCCTTCTCGTAAATCTAAGCAAAGACTTCGCTCCCTACGAAACAAGTTATTGGCAACTTACCTTCATACTTATTCTTTTTCTGACTATTCCAACTATCTCGGTACTTACTTTTAATTTACCCCAGCTTTATACCTCTCTCTAGCGCTATCTTAATACTGAGCAAGCAAATCTCATAAACGACCATAAGTCTTTTTTCAATTCGTCAAATATAAAAGGAAGCACGACTGCTACCCTCCATCACTGTCTTTTAAAAATAAACGGATCCACATACCATTGCCGACTTTTTTGCTACTTTTTTTTAACAATCTTTCGCCGACAGCTCCTTCTTTCCAGAAACCTCTTATTTCGATTACCTACTTAACTTCTCTAAAGGCCCCTTTTTCTCTCTATGTTACTGTTATAGAAAATTTGTTACAAAAACTTTATGATGAACGCTCACGTGGTCCAAATGATCTTCCCACCATATTTCTTAAAAAATGTTCCTCTTGTCGCTTCCTCCCCCTTTCTTGCCTCTTTCACAAGGAGAACTTCCTCTGATTTAGAAGACCTCTTTCATTATCCCGATACAACAAAAGATGGATCAAAGAATGATGTAACTAATTATCGCCCCATTGCTAAACTCTCTCATTTACCCAAACTCTACCTTAATAATGTAGTTTCGAAAGTATTTTATACAAAACCTTAAGCTTCCATTGCAAGTCTCTTATTTTCCCCAGCCATGAAAGCCATGTTTCTGAAAGGAAAACTTTTTTTTTTAAATATTATTTTATTACACGCCTCACACGCGCCACACGCGTCCCACGAACCACACGTTCCACACGCGTCACACGCGCCTCACACGCCACAATTGTTTTAAAACTAGTCCCATTAAATTCTGACTGGTAGAAGTTGCAATATACGAGTTCCTACCAATGACTTTCCACTACTATAGACACATGAAAGAAAATAATTTTCTATAATTTTCATAAAAATTTATATCAGATCAAGGTGTAGCTTATATTTAAGTTAAAAGTTAAGTTAAGTTAACCACTACTATAGACACACGAGATAATGTATTCTGCTATGCGAGTGACTACAAACACCCGTGTATGTATATTTAGTTGTAATTCAGTCTAAGGACTAATTTACCATAGAAGCCTAATAGTATGCAACGTAAAATGTAGGTGTTTCATTAATAAGCGATTGGTAATTCAGTCAAAAGTGATTTCTGAGCTAGACCGAAAAAACCACATTTTACTTTGCAAACGTTCAGGCTTAAAAAAATCGATAAAGATGCGTAGATTGAAATTTTTTTTCAGTTTTCTCAGGGGTAGTAGCCTCTATGAATGAAAAAATTCCGCTATCGCAAGCCGAGCGCTAGCCAATTGTTTTAAAACAAGTCCCATCAAATTTTGACTGGTAGAAGCCGAGATATACGACACGACAAACAAAAGAACACCCGTACAAACGTACAAATGTACATACGTCTGAATACATCTGAATATAAGCTTCAGCATTCGTGCTCGCAATTAACTTATTATGCACGTGTAACAAGCCCCCTCCTCGACATTACCTTCTTCACGACCAACCCATATCCCGCGTGCAATCTTTTTCGTGACCTCGGCATATTGTCAACCAGCAGTTAAGTTTCCGTTCTTATGTTTATGAAATAATAACTACAATTTCAACCTCATAAACTTGAAAACCGCTGAGGAACGCAGAATTCTTGAAATTATTTTCATGCATCACCTTCTCTTAGGCTTCGTCGATTGCGCGTCTCTATACAACTCGATATTCTTTAAGACTAACCAACGTAATCTATGATACCCGCCTTTTTTCTAACTACCAACACACCGCACCATGTACGGTTCTAACTAACCTATCTCCCGTATATGTCGGAAGGTTAACTTAAACTTTACCGTTTTCGATTTAAGCCGCAGCACTCCATGTCTTAAACTTGATCTTCTTCACCGTTCTTCTTTGCTTTAAGTTCTAGTCTTAAGTATTATTTTTTAAGTCTCCAATTTCGTCAGTTTTAGTTTCAGCTTTTGATAAGGTGGGGGCTATTGCCCCCAAATATTGGACCAAAAATTAACAATTAAAATTTTCCAATATTCTGGCAACGTATTCTTCCTTCTATACGATTTGGATGTCCAAAATGGTATGCAGCAAGGCTGTATACTTTCACCACTAGTATTTTTAGTAGTCATCAGCGATGTAATTCGTGCTGATCTAACGACTAACAACAGCAGTGTACAATGGAGATTGACATGTTTCCTTAAACACCTATCTAGACCGACGCCATCACATAGAATAATGGATCTGTATGGAATGCTACGAGACGATACAGTAAGAAGCTGGGATGTGTTCAAGCCATTGGCATTTGCTATTTGCGACCTGCAAGGGTCTATTGTGCCCCCTATTCTTTGAGCCTAGAGATCTGTCTGATCTGATTTTTGTTCCTCCAGTATGCTTTTGAGATTGGTGATCAGAGAGAGAGAGAGCGCTATTAGAGTTCACAAACGAGATTCTTCTCCCAGGCTGTTTTTTTTTATACGTCGGTAAACTACTACTATTTTTTCATCCTTTCTGACCAAATTCTTACTTGCTGTCATCTCTATGACTCGTTGTACATTGGCAGAAGAGTTTTCGTGTACGCCATGGTTGGCGATGTACTCGTACTGTCTGAATACTGGTCCCGGCCATTTTTAAAAACTTTTATTTAACTTGACCACTTTTTGTCTGTATTTTCGATTAATTTGAGGTCCTTTTCAACTAACTCCCACACGACCTAAAGAGCTGAAATTATGTCTAAGTGTCTAAGTCCAAAATAGCATTTTTTATATTCCGCTTATGACGTATATTCCGTATGACGCGTGTCACGTGTCGCGTGTGGCGCGTGTGATGGGTTGAAAAATTTTGTTTTTCGATTTCTTTGAGATCCTTTTTAACCACCTTCCACACGACCTAGAGAGCTGACATTTTTTGAGCGGTTCAATGTCAGGGGCTAATTTTGATTTTCCGCATTTGACGCGTGTCGCGAGTCGCGTGTGAAATGTGGAAAAAAGAAAATACTTCGAAATAGCCCCGACTTTAAAAACTGATATTCTGGCAATAATTACCAAATAATAAACGACTTTGTTGGGTGTTTTGATGTATACATTAAAATTTTGTACTCGAAATATGAAGTTTCCTTAAATTTACTTGTTT
The DNA here is from genome assembly GCA_947095585.1 of Nephrocerus scutellatus. Classification (NCBI taxonomy): domain Eukaryota; kingdom Metazoa; phylum Arthropoda; class Insecta; order Diptera; family Pipunculidae; genus Nephrocerus; species Nephrocerus scutellatus. Next base: position 115,238,331 of record OX352763.1, read on the forward strand.
CCTTTCATATTCCTCAGAATTAATTTAGCATTATTTAAAGGGAGTTTGTAACGTGTTCTTGATCATCTAGAAAATCCTGGCGCCTCTTCAAAAGAGCTACACTAACAATAATCAACATTTCTTTAAAGTTCTTAGTACAAATTTGTGTACAGAACAGAATGACTGGCTTATTTTAGTCATATCTTCTGTTACATGGACAAATGTAGTAATGCACGCAAGGATCTATTCTTTATCCATTATGATTTTTCGAACATTGTCAAGAGTGTGCAGCGGTTCGGTTGGCATAATTCATGCAGCGAAAAATGTGGAAGTGAAATAAAATTAAATGAACACAACTTGCACACTAATACTGTTTAAATGTGCAATTATTCGTATTAACAAAGTAGTTCAAAAGGCAATTAAAAAGTTTAAAATATTTCACGTAATGTTTCAGAAATGTTAGTGGCACTTTTGTAAATATGCAGTCGTACCACAAAACGGTGGTACATTTGATGCCATCGTCATAATCTCGCGCTAATACCTTTACACAGTACTTCCATTTCTCTAGCACACTCTTGCAAAACTCAGAGTAAGTATTCTTTCTCAAATGTTTTGAGTGAACAAAATTTTATTTCCTGCTTTTAAACTGACACACAAAGCACACCGTTCTCCGAGCTGTACACTATGGCATAATGTACACTTTATCTTCATGCTGTACTTGTTGAAAAGTATTACACTGTGCACAACATTTTGTGTTAGTCACAAGGACAACATGAACTACGTACGTATCTGTCTGTCAATTTTTACGACCGATAAGCCCATACAAGGGTTGTATGTTTGTGTGTGTATCTGTGCGTATGTGGGTTGGTAATAATTATAATTATTGCATTTTGGTTGTTAGACAAAATGTGTAACGTTGTAAAGAGTACCATTCGAGGAGTGATAGAGACCAGACAAACATGCGATAAAGGTTCCGCGCCGCACCATACCGCACTCATAAAAGTTGGGAGCAAAAGCTTTAGATACTCTTTACACAAACAACAGCATTTTCATCTGTTGCATGTTTTATAAGTCCTGCCACTAGAAACGTAATACGTTATGCCCTCATGCGTGTCATTTTGCAAAGACAATAGACTTTGGTGTTGACTTTGTACTTAACGCTTTTAGTTATCATAATAAATTTATAAGGTGTTTACATTTGGATGAAAAAGGTATAGATGCATAAAATGGAGGCTTGGAGGTTTAGATTTAACAAATTTGAACACGTTTTGTAAATCTAAAGCCTTATCTGTGGCTAGATATGTATTTCTCATCGAACTGAGAAACACATATTATCACTTACAGCAGTCTATAGTCCACCAAGACATAAAATTAGCTCTGAACAATATCAGCAATTAAATTAAATAAAAAAAAACAACATAAATATCCATTTATAATGGGTGGTGATTAAAATGCAAAGCATACGCATTGGGAATCGCGATTAATAACTACAAAAGGTCGACAAAAAGGATGCGAATTTATATCAACTGGGTAGACCAACCTATTGGCCTACGAATAGGGCTAAATTACTTGACCACATCGACTTCTTTATACCAGAACAAATATCGAGGGGTTTGCTGTAGACAGAAGAAGAAGGATCAGAGTTGAATTCGGACCACTCTCCAGTCTATAGGGATCGTGTGAATATGAAAAGTGAAAGGAATATCTTTCTCACAAATCAAAACACACAGTCTGGATTTACTTTAAAGCGCTGCTTGAAGAGAAAATTAATCTTCACACTCAGATATCAAGGAAAGATCAGTTTGAAGAACAAATACTTGCCTTCACTCAACAGATACGAAGTGCAGCTTGGAAAAGTACTCCTGTTATGAAAAAGGTTTGATCGCACTTTCTCAAGTCAGAGTTAGTTACGACCAGCTGCAAATCTAGAGCACTCTGTGTTATTCGCCCTATTCTGCTGATGGCTGACCGCATAACATATTTCAACCTAATGAAAAATCAACACATGAAATTTGTGCAGAAAGAAGCAGACAAAGGAGTGAGGAGATCCCTCTAGTCAAGCTAACTGAAAAAAATCTCATGGTTATGATCTCATTACAGCTGAACTAATGCAGCAATTGCTCCAGCGAGCCAAGTGTAAGCTTACAGCGATAATGAATGCATGCTTGAGATTTAAACTTTTTCCTTGCTATTGGAAATTTGCCGAGGCAACAATGATTCCGAAGGCGGAGAAGGATTCTAATGAACCGTCATCTTACAGACCCATCTCACTGTTGCCCATTATGACAAAGGTAGTTGAAAAGATCGTAATCAAGAGACTAAAACTGTTTATTGAAAGTGAAGGCGTGATTCCATGTCATCAGGTTGAAAAAACGCTCAATCATAGAGCAGGTTCTAGAATAACCGACATTATTGAAAAAGCACAAGAAGGTAAAATGGTATGTTCGGCTATATTTTTAGACGTGGCTCAAGCGTTTGAAAAGGCTTAACATAAAGGATTAGTAATAAATATATACGGCAATACTTGAATCTTAACTCTCAGAAAGATACTTTCTTATCAAGCAAGAACATTCTTAGTCCCACCTTAAAGAAATTGAAGCTGGAGTCCCACAAGGAAGTATATTATGACCAATACTATATTTACTTATTACAAATGACATCCCAGTTCCTCCAAATAGTAGCTACATTTGCCGATGACACCGTGATACTTGTAGTCGAGAAAAGTGAAGTAGTATCAACTAGAATTCTTCAAAGTTCTGCAGACGATCTAGTAAATTGGACCAAGAAGTGGAGAATAAGTTGAAATAGCACTAAATCTGTTCACGTTGATTGCACGAACAAAAAGATTTAACATATCCGACTATTATCTCAGAAAGAGAAGTTACCTCCTCGAATAAAGCAATGTAACTCAGAATCAACTTAGATGCAAAACTAAGAAAGTGATGAACTTATCATCAAACTCAGAAAACTATATTGGCTGGTAACGTGTCTTTCTATTCATAACAAATTACCATTACATAAACAAATGCTAAGACCAAATGCTAAGTAAAAAAGGGATATTGTTTAAAATTCTCAATTCTCAATTAAAATTGCAAGCTGAAGACTTAAATCATGAAACTGAATAATTTTTGAAGACGATAATATAAAAACAACCAAACATATCATGAAAAAAAACGGTGACAATCAAAACATTTCTGGCTGACTATTTATAAAAAAGGGTGATCAGATTGGAGGTACTTTTTCCAATGGGATATTTTTGAAATCTCACGCATGACTACTGTCAAACTAAATACATAATTTTATTCAGTATTCATTGACATTTCATCATAGAAAGACTAACGCCTCAACAACGCTTACAAATCGTACAATTGTATTACGAAATTTAACGCTCTGTGAAAAGTGTTCATCGCGCGCTTAGGCCAACTTATGGTGTTCAGCGATGAGGCCCATTTTTGGCTAAATGGCTTCGTTAATAAGCAAAATTGCCATATTTGGGCTGAAGAGCCACCCGAAACCATTAACGAACTGCCATTACATCCATTTAAAACTACAATTTGGTGCGGCCTGGTGGGCTGGAGGAATCATCGGTCCATATTTCTTCAAAGACGAGGCTGGCGCCAATGTATAACAGTGAATGGCGAACACTATCGCGTCTTGATTAACTTTTTAATGCTGGAAATTGAAGCCTGTGATCTCCACGTCATTTGGCTCCAACAAGATGGCGTTACATTCCATACAGCCCGTGACACGATGGATTTACTGCGTCCTCGTTTCGGTGAGCAATTGATCTCTCGTTTCGAACCGGTGGATTGGCCACCAAGATCGTGTGATATCACACTCTCGGACTTTTTTTTGTGGGGGTATCTAAAATCTTAAGATTTTGTGGATAAACCAGCTACAATTGAGGCATTGGAAGCCAACATAACTCAAGTTATTCGCGAGATACCGACCGAAGTCCTCGAGCGAGTCAATCAAAATTGGTGTTTACGGATGGCCGAACCCATTCGTTATTTGTAATGCAACCAGTCAAGTTGAAAAGTTCTTGCAAACTGCCTTAGTGAATAGTACAGGTGTTTAAGTTTTTTCGTGTGCATAGTAAATAAGAACCAGTAAAAATAAACTTTTTCTTTTATTTGCAAAATCCATTACGAACTCGAAAGCCTTAATTTCGTAACGAATTTTTAGTTTAAGAATCGCAATTTGCTCATTTCACATTAAAATATCATTACCTCTAATGGAGATGGAAGTTGGCAGTCGTCTCTTCAATACATGTGGCATATTCTTGAACTCCTCTTGACAAGTCAGACTCTTTCTTTCAATTTTTGTCGCTGCTTTTGTTATTAGGCAAAAGCAGAAAGTTTTGCAAAATCAATCCAAGTACACAATAAAACTGATGTATGAGTATTATATCAAGTTACTAATGTCAACTAAGGTTACCTTTTCCAATTTCTTAGCAAAACTTCTTCTCATCGTCGCTTGAAATCCCAAATTCCAGTGCTGATTAATTATTTAAAATAAACCAAAAAAACAACAAAAGTTTTTCCAGCATAGCAGCTATCACGCAAGCTATTCACGATCTGCCGCAAGGTATTTAAGCGATAAAACATCGAGGTAAATGCCTTAAAGGCAACATAAATTAGCATTGTGTTTAAGCATAATTAAAATATAAGCAATATTCTATTTATGCGTAAAATCTGTAAAGTTTCTTGTTCCTTAATCCTGCAGAGATGAATTCAAATGCTCTTCGGGTATGTACAATTAGGTTTGTCTTTCTCTTCGAAGCAAAGTATTATTCGCATTTCATAAAGTAGTTACGAAAGTTAAACTTTCAAGAGTTCGTAATAGATTTTGTCAATAAAAGTACAACATAAGTTTGTTTATTAATTCACAATTAACAAATTTAATTAACAAATGGAAAAAATAGCGAAAGTTCATTAATTTACACTGGTGATTACTTATTTGATTATAACGCTTGTATTTCAATACTATTAATTCAATACTAGATTTTGGTATCCCAAGCCAATTATTCTTGGCTCTGTTTAAAAAGTTCTGACTATATTATGGTCGCATAAAACGCCTTTATGGGAGATTGACTATAAACACATATGCCAACCCTTTCGTTATGTGATCTGCAGGTATCCCTAATTGCTAGGATCTCCGCCAGAAAAATGATATCAGATCGGGAAGCTTGCATGACCTGGACAGATTGAGACCATCCGAGATGATATCTGCACCGACTCCATCCTTTATCTTGGATCCGTCAGTGAATATTGTAACGTCGAATTGCCTAGATACTGCTACATCTTGTCGGTGTTCCCTGGTAGGAAACTCGACGCTAAAGGTGGAGTTTAAGATAAGTTTGTGGATGCAGTAGTCAGAGATGATGGTATCATAACTTCAGGCACTGTCTACAGTATATTATGATCTAGTAGCAAACCATCCAGATACTCTGAGTTGTACAGCACTGCACGTCGCAACATACTTGATAAATATGTCAGGGGTTAGTAGGTGTAAGATCGTATTAAGTTCTCAGTCGAACATGATCGTAGAGCTCCTGTGATGCCAACTTCTGCTGATTGCTGTAATCTGCTGAGCTTGGTGGCATTGACTTCCTCTTCATTGGTCACCAGACTAGGGCTCTATAAGTAAGAATTGGTGTACAGCCAGGTTGATGTTGGTTTTGCTGCTGGCATAGAGGGCAACGCATGCTTACTTAGCCCTGTGCTCTCTGCTAGCCTTAAGCTAAGCTTCCTATCCAAGATTACAACGTAATATTTTGCGCTAGGGATTAGACTGCGAATATGACCATTGAGTTTTGGGAGGACAAAGGCCGGCATTTTAAATTTGATGGTGAACCCTACCATTTTAGTTTTCCCTGATTTAACTCCAAGGCCACAGCTTGTTGCGTGGGAACCAAATTTATCAGGCCCTTTCCATAACATCGCTGATCACCAAAAGTTGCTGTCCTGATACGAGTATCACCACGTTACCTGCGTACGCAACTACCTTTATTTCATATTCCTCAAGTTTTAATAGAATTTTATTAATTGCCTTTAGCCACAGTAAGGGTGAGATGACCCCTACTTGGGGAGTGCCTCTGTCGACTTGTATGGTAATATTGATGCTGCCAAGGTTGGCATGTATGATCATGGATCTCACTCATTGCTGATTTCTGACTGAGTAAGAGCTTCCTGAATAGCCACAGTGCGAACATTGTTGAAGGATCCTTCTACATCTCAGAAGATGGCTAGCATAAATTGGTTGTAATTGATTGTGGGTCAATCGTTTGCACTTCTTCATGGAAGGCCGTTTCCGTGGATCTACCATTGAGATATGAGCGTAAAGATTCCAATGCTTGTGGTACTTCGAATGCCTGATGTGGTGGTCTAGAATTCGCACGAATTAGCCTTTAGGAAGAGAGACTGAGAGGCCTAAAATTCTTCGCTGATTCTATCTGGTTTGCGAATGAATATCACCCGTATTCTTATCAAGTTTCGGGGAACATAGCATAGTAGAAGACAGTTTCTAAAAAACTTCATTAGCCGACAGCTCCTGTGACTTGTGTAGCATAATCGGCTGTATGCCATCCAGGCATACCATTCCCATGCCATTTAGGTCAAAATAATTCGTAGAGCGCAGGAAGTTTTGGGAGGACAAAGGCCGGCATTTTAGATTTGATGCTGAACCCTACCATTTTAGTCTTCCCTGATTTAACTCCAAGGCCACAGCTTGTTGCGTGGGAACCAAATTTATCAGGCCCTTTCCATAACATCGCTGATCACCAAAAGTTGCTGTCCTGTCACGAGTATCACCACGTTATCTGCGTACGCAACTAAAGGATGAGATGACCCCTACTTGGGGAGTGCCTCTGTCGACTTGTATGGTAATATTGATGCTGCCAAGGTTGGCATGTATGATCATGGATCTCACTCATTGCTGATTTCTGACTGAGTAAGAGCTTCCTGAATAGCCTCAATGCGAACATTGTTGAAGGATCCTTCTAAATCTCGGAAGATGGCTAGCATAAATTGGTTGTAATTGATTGTGGGTCAATCGTTTGCACTTCTTCATGGAAGGCCGTTTCCGTGGATCTACCATTGAGATATGAGCGTAAAGATTCCAATGCTTGTGGTACTTCGAATGCCTGATGTGGTGGTCTAGAATTCGCACGAATTAGCCTTTAGGAAGAACGATGAGAGACTGAGAGGCCTAAAATTCTTCGCTGATTCTATCTGGTTTGCGAATAAATATCACCCGTATTCTTATCAAGTTTCGGGGAACATAGCATAGTAGAAGACAGTTTCTAAAAAACATTTCATTAGCCGACAGCTCCTGTGACTTGTGTAGCATAATCGGCTGTATGCCATCCAGGCATACCATTCCCATGCCATTTAGGTCAAAATAATTCGTAGAGCGCAGGAAACCTTTTCACGGCTAATGATATTGTTCACTAAATCATGGTCACAATGCATCCTCTCCAAATTTCCTACGCATTGATATCTGCTGGTAGAAAAGTGTGTGTAAGTGAGAAGGTCTAAAGATTCTGTAGCAGACGCCGTCCAGTCAATGTCTGCTTTCTTGATGGACGTGGATAGAGTGGAGTCCTTGGTGGTTTCGATTGACTGTCATGAGTCGTTTCAAGAGCGTCTCTTGGTTTCTTTAATGGCCTTCTTGTAAATTTTCAGGCAATCTTTGTAAGGCTGCCAATATTTTTGTATTGTATTGGTATAGCAAATTTTAAAAATCGACCTAGTCATCCGCCTGAGTTTACTTAGATCTTTGTATTTTTCATGTTTTAAAGCTCTAAGAGACCCTGCGTTTCAGAGAGAATCAGAAAGAATGTCATCCAATATATCTGCGAGTCTGTGTGTGTCAGTTCGTTGAGATGACTTTATCAATGATAGGCATTCATTTTATGAAAAAAGGCCTTCATTTTGCGAACGAGGCTTACAATTCATTTGGTGATATAAAAAGCGCCGCTAGATGCGCTTTTTTTTCTTCCCCTTTTATAAACTACGCTTAGGCCATTGTGACTTCATTGCTGTGGTCAAGTTTCTAATAAGTGGCAGATAGGTCAGCCATCCTTTATGACCAATATTATAAGTCTACGTAGTTCGTATCAGTGTTTACAATTTATATTATATGCCAGATGTGTAGATAATGTGGTATATAAGCCTGTATGTGCCTTGGCGATGTGTGTCTGAATGCGTGAGTCTGTATGCGTGAGCCTTTGTGAGCCATTTTTCGGGAGCCTGAGTCTAGCGTGACCGGTGAGCGATGAGTGAGCGTGAGCGTGAGCGTGAGTCTAGCGTGCCCCGTGAGCGGTGCGTGAGCGTGAGCTTGAGACGAGCGTTAATCTTGGACGATGCGTGAACCTGAGTATAGCGGGACCCATGAGTGATACCTTGAAGTGAGCGTTGAGAGCCTAACGTGAACCTGGGTGACGTGAGCTATGATCGACACCTTGACGTGGACCTTAAACGAGCGTGAGCGTAGCGAGCGTTAGACGACCCATAGGGCCAACGATGACGAGATGACAGACAGTGAAAGAAGTCGGATAATAACGAAGGCAGCGACAGACGTCGACAGCGACAAGCTGAGGTGTACCAGCGTAACAACCCGTGAGGAAAGCGACGTTACGTCGTACGACTGGCTGCACTGCGTGGGTACAGGGTGCACCCGAATTTGGGAAAAAGTATATGGCATGTTTTGTGTTAACAAAATTCGGCCACAAGAATTTTGTCCCTCACTATAGCATACGGAAGAAAAAAAAATATTAATATCGCGGTACAGAATCTTCAAAAAAGGTCTTCCTAATGAACGGGGCCAAATTCTTATTTGATTTGAGCAACCAAGCAACGGATACTACAATTGCCATAATAACCAGTACCTTTGATGTTATGGTTAGTTCCCGAGCTTAAAGTTTCTTGTAGGACTATAGGAGGCTATGTTAGGTTAAAAGCAACCGCGAAGGACTAATGTTGGTTCTCTGATGTACTCGTACAATGTAAATAAATTTTTTTGCCTTTAATTTATGAGCAATCGCCACAGATTTATTGCCTCCTTCTTTGTTTTGGATGAGCGCATATTATACACCTTTGGTGATATTTAAAATGAAGGTTTTATCATAGAAAGTATCAGACAACCACTGTCAAAACAGTTGGGTACGAAAATCGATGACTTAAGTGTTGCAATTACTTGATATTAGGTACAAACTTTACACTTAACAATACATGTAAAGTATCTATGTATCTATGTATGTTTATAAATATAAATCATGGCCAAACAATATCCAAACCAATGTTTTTAAAACTCTCCTCCCTACTCATCGAGAAAGTGATTTGCATACAAGCCGAGCAAACTTTCTATCGACGTAAAATACAAACTTTTATTTTTAATGTTTTTTTATGTGTGGTGTCCCAGGTGGAGAGTTTGATGTTTATTTGTATATATTGAGTTTGCTTAACACTTAAAATATTTCGCTGGTAAATAATACGAAAAAAGTTTCCCAGAGTGAGAAAGGAAAGTGTTTTGGTGATCAATAAAAAATATATTGTTGCACGTGTAAATATTTCAAATAAAAAAATAAATAAGCACTGTTGTTATAGTATAACTCTTCTTTAACAAAAACAAATGGAAATCAGGAGGGCAAACAGAAAATGTTCCTGTGTAATGGGAAAAGAATAATATCGAAATGTAATAAAATATGTGAGGCATAGTAAACGATTTTATGTACTCGCCTTCATATACAAATACATGAAGAATTTCATACATAACAATACATAAACAATTGACAGTCAATAGCAGAACATTTTCATTTAAATAAAAAATCGTAACTGAAGAAAAAAATCGAATTCAAAGAAAGGAAAGTGAACTTCAAATCAGTTTCATCAGCACGATGCCTGTCGGAGTTTTCTTTGCTAGAAAATCTGAAAACTTAGTAAACTAAGGATTGGGTGTAAAAAACCTCAGATGCAGAAATGAAAATCTCTTCATAAACCGACGCAATGATGCCATTTATTTAAAATAAGTTCACAGATGCTTTGGTTGGAGGTGACCCTGTGTAGTGTATTGCTGAGGGTTGGTTATCTCGGTGTTAAACTTTTAACTTTGAACCCTTTTGATAAATTTTCGCGCCCAAGGGCGCAAGCGATTGAAATGGAAACTACTACAGTATTACAGTCGAAGTGCGATATAAAGGCAAAGGACATTTTACTGGCAACAAAACACCCCTCGTTCGTTTGACCTTTTTTTTTACACTGAACGATTGAACTTTTAATGCGCACACTAAAGTAATGGATTTTTTAAGAAAAAGAAGCTTTCAAGTGTAAATAGTAATTAGTTAGAAGGGTCCGCAATTCGGTCGAAGATGTACGATGTTTTTAAGAATTTTCTAGTACTTAACGAATTAGTAACTTTCAATATTAAAAATGTTACTAAAAGAATTATTTTTCTTAATTTGGGATTAAAAGTTACCAGTTATCAGTGTTGTAATGAAATAATTAGAGCACGTAAAAGAAGTGAAATTTCTTCGGCCACTAAGTCAAAAAAAGAAAACCCTACTTGCTGACTTATGGACGTGTAATTATGAGTAGCTAGGCCCTGGACCAAAAGGCCTGTTGTGCTAAATGTTAATAATAATGTAAGTTCATATGGAGAATAAATATCTAAAGTAACACACTACCTTGCTTATAACACACCTGTGTTCACTAAAGCATCGGTCCAATGAATTGCCCTTCGTTATGGGACAAGTTAACGAATATGAAAACAGCATAAGGAAAGTGAGTATTTAAAGGTAGTCGCAAAGCAAATAATGTGTGAACTTTTTGCGGGAGATAAGAGATAAGGAGGATAAGAACCCGACTGTACAGCCAAATATGATGATGATGATTTAAAATGATGGCGGTCAGCCTTAGGCGGATAATGCATCAAAATTGGAGGTCTACTTTCTTTCTTTACTTTACTCCGCGGGGGAGCATAGGGCTTCAATAAACGCCCGCCAACGAACTCCATTTATCGCCTGAGGTTTCAAGAGATCTCCCCTGTGATCTTGCTTCCTTTTCCATGTATTCCTAGGACAGCCAACTCGGCGACTTCCCCGTGGGTCGTAACTATCTCTGACTGGTGAAAGTGCGATTAAACCTCGACGTGGTGGCCGCCGGTAATTTTCCTCCAAATACAGAAAAAGCTAAATGATCGAGCTATTCCCTTCAAAGTAAGTTTGGCGCAAGGCCAATAACCTTGTAAAAAAAAAACTTTCATTACGGAACCCAAAATCAGCCTCGGATGCACTGATGAACGACGATGATCACGGCAACGAGAATGGCTAAACGATTTAATAATTTTCTCATGGAACGTACGCTCACTGTATATAGCTCGAGCTGCACAGCAGCTAGCCGATACCTTGTCCAAATAAAATGCTAACTTAACAGCAGTCCAGAATATGCGGTGGACGGGGAATAAGAATATGACATATATTTCAGCTGTCATGCAAGACATCATGTGCTCTGGGTGGGGTTTCTAGCCAGCAGAAGAATGAAACCCACCGTTATCGGCTTTAAAGCAGTAAATGAACGGCTATAAACCATTCGCGCGCGGGACAGGTTTAAAAACATAAGCCTTATAAACGTTCACGCACCTACAGCGGATTCGCCAGATTATGAAAAAGAAGAATTCGTTAAATCAGTCGAACGGGACCTCCATGACTGTCCTCAGTACGACTTAAGAATCATTCTGGGGGATATGAATGCAAAAATAGCTCAGGAGCCAGTCTGTACATTGGCACCCATAGCTTACACGAGAACACTAATCACAACGGACAACTAGTCATAGAGACGGCTTCTAGCAATAATTTGGTCTTTGCGATTACAAGGTTTGCGCGTAAAAATATCCACAAAACCACCTGATATTTCCTGATGAAGCCACTCGCAACCAGATTGACCACGTCTTGATAGACCGCGGCCACAAACCGAACCTGATGACGGTACGAACCGAATCGAGGTGCCAACGTCGACTCGGACCAATATCTTGTTGGTATAGTGCTCCGAGCGCGGATTGCATCGTCAAGAAAGACATCAACAGCGAATCAGATTCAAGTCAACACGGCTTCCCTACGCAACGAAGAGACCAAAAAACTACGGTCATGCGGTAGGACTAGCCCTAAATGCAGGGAAAGTAGGTCCTGGAGCTGAGATACCGGGCGTAGAAGAGAAATGGACATGCCTTAAGAATACTGTCATTAGTACTGCTGACTATATCTTAGGTAGTAGTCGTTGAGATCGGAACGACTGGTTCGATGACGAATGAAAGCTAGCTAGCTGATCGTAAGAATGTTGCGTACCGAGCAATGCAACAATCTCATAGAACGCGGGCACGCGAAGATGAATATAAAGAGCTCAGAAGATATTAAAATACAGTTCACCGGCGAAAGAAAGCATCCTGGGAGAAGAACCTCTTCCGTGAACTAGGCAAGGACCGCACCAGGCGCGGAAGTTCTACCAAAGAGTCTGCGGTATGACGGAATATACACCACCTTGCACACACTGCAAAGACAAAGAGGAGAAGGTAATCTGATCGCCGATCTCAAAGGAATCTTAGAGCGATGGAAAGAGGACTTTCATGAGTTGCTTAATGGCCAGCTAGCTGAGGAGGCTTCACCAATGACCGAAGACTATGCTGCCACCAAGTATAGACGAAGTTAAAGATAAATCAGCTGAAAAATAATAAGGCCCCGGGATCTGATGGGATTCCAGGGGAACTAATAAAAAAATAAAAAATAAAAAAAATAAAAAAAAAGAACTAAAAAAATAGGGGGCCCCACATTACACCAAGAAAGCCCATGAGATAATAGTGCAAGTATGGGAGGAAGAAGCTATGCCAGAAGACTGGCGAAGAGACATGCCACATACATAAGAAGGGAGATATCAGCAAATGCAACAATTGTCGTGGTATAACGTTGTTGAGTACCGCGTATACGATTTTCTCCTCTATCCTTCAAGACAGGATAACCTCATACGCTAAATTCATCATTGATCCATTCCAGTGTGGCTTCATCCCAGGAAACTCCACAACTGATCAAATTTACACCGTTAGGCAGGTGATGGAAAAATGTCAACCTGGCGTTGGAGAAAGTGATCCGACTCTGACGTAACGGTGAGTGGAACAATCCACTATAAGTCCCTTCAGATACTAGCCTACGCAGACGATATTGACATCGTTGGTAGAAACCGAAGAGCTGTAGAGGAAGCTTTCATCCAGATTGAGCAGGCGGCACGAAATATAGGGCTGCACATAAATGAGAGTAAAACAAAGTACAGTCTGCGAGTAAAAGATCCAACATTGGTCCATGAATTAAACTAGTGGAGCGCGAATTTGAAGTCGTGCAATCCTCTAGCTATCTCGGGTCAACTGTATCAGCCGATAATAGCATGAAATCAGAAATTCGTGTACGGTTGCTGAAAGCCAACAAAGCCTACTTAAGTCTGTCAAGACTCTTCAAATCCAGAAATTTAACCATAAAATCTAAACTGCTAGTGTAGAAGACAATGGTCATACCAGTACTTACATATGGATCCGCAACTTGGGTGCTTAGCAAAAGTCTTACGGAGAATTAATTGCCCCGTATATTAGGAAGGACGATTCCGGAGACTCTATAATGACGAGGTCTACGAGCGTTACCGTGATATCGACATCGTGAAAAGAATTTAGCTCGGTAGTCTCCGGTGTGCGACCACCTAGGTCGCTTTAGCGAAGAGGCTCCTGCTCGAAAAGTCCTTATGGAACATGACAGCGAGGCCGGCCAAGCATACGCTAGAAGGATGGCATAGACCAGAACGCCCAAAGTTTAGGGATGCAAAACTGGGACCGGTAGAGAGATTTTTTGCTGGAGGCAAGGACCGGACACCTTTTGTAAAGCCAAATATGATGATGATGAACTTATTCAAGCTTTGCGCTCAGCCACACCTCACGAACCTCAGGGATAGCCTTCTTATTAAGAAATGCTGATCTCTGGTCTGAGCATGCAGTTACGTTTACCTTGAAACCATCCCGCATCTCTGCAGGACGGGAGGGTGGTCCCAGGTTTTCCCTAAGGGATTAAGGGAACACACGATTTAGTGCATTAAACACCTACTTCCATATATCCGAAGACATATTCCCTTCTTCATGATTTCTGTCAATGACAGCAAGCACTAAAGCATGTTCTTCTATGGCGTCACTGAACAGCCTCGGTTTGTGAGCCATTAGAGCTCCCGACTCATGCATTTTGGCTTTTTTACTTCCAGAGACCTTTGCCTTTCCAGCACGCAGTCCATTTTAGGGTTTTTGACGTAGTCAGTCAGTGGCCAGTTTTTTCGCCCATCCTATAGAGCCCTTCTGCTCCATGGTGAGCTACCCCATAGTGGTCTCAGCCAACCTTTCGAATATCCTATGGGCGTTCATCTCATTCGGAGACCTCTGACTTTTCGGCATGCAGTCCCTTTAAGAGTTTCTGACGTAGTCAGTCAGTATTCAGTTTTATTCTCCCATGCTAAAGAGTCCTTCTGCTCCTTCGTGAGCTGCCCCATAGGGCTCTAAGTCCACCTTTCTAATATCCTATGGCCGAACGACGTTCTCTGTATTGCCGCTTGTCCCAAAGGAAAGAGTTTGACATTGCTGGTCCCTGGAGTTGAAGCCTTAGGATCAAACAACACTATTACTTTAGAGGCGGTACCCACTTTTAGGTTCGAGGAACTCCCCACAGATGATTCCGGATTTGAGGTCTCGGTATCCAGCCTTTGGAGAGTGCCGATCTCAGGATTAATAAAAATTACGACTACCATTGCTACGAATCAATAATATAAGCATTCATGCATTCGTTGTCCACAAATTCTTCCTGTTAGCTGCTATTGCTAAATATTTAGATTCTGAAATGAATTATGTACAAAACTTTTAAATACGAACGTGAGCACTTAGCTTAACTTAAAAAGTTTGATTTACTGGCTTAGTTTTCTTATTTAGATAAACTAAAAACACCTTTTAATAAATGCCAAACTTTAAGGAAAGGTTCTATTTCACGCATTCATAAGAATGAATCCAAAGCGGTTGTTGAAAATTACAGACCTATTTTTAAATTACTAAGTATTCCTAAATTGTTTGAAGCAATTATTAAAGATAAATGATTTTCCCGTAAAACACACATACTTCAGGAACAACATGTATTTTGCCCGGTCATTTGTATCGAATAGAGTCATATTTTCGAACTGTATTCACTCGGCATTTCGTGAAAACCGTCAAATCGATTGTGTCCATATTGATCTTGAAAAAGCTTTTGATTCTGTGCATCTTAACCTTTTAATTTCAAAACTAAAAGCTATTGGTTTTCGATCCCAAATGCTGGATTGGATAAAATCTTATCTAAGTAATACATGGAATTTGGTTTGTGTAAACCATTTTAGTTCGAATTCTTTCCAGCTTTTGTCAGGTGTACCACAATGCAGTCATATCGGTCCTCTTTTGTTTCTTTTATTTATGAATGACATAAGCTAAGGCCATCAAAAAATCTCTTATTTGCTGATGATGAGGAAATATTTTTTCAAAATTTCTAGCTTGGAGGACTCTACAGTATTACAAGAAGATCTTAATACCTTTGCCGATTAGTGTGAAACAAACCTCGTTTGCGTATTAACCATTGAAAATGCAAATGAATCTCTTTTTATAGAGGCCTGCTCAAGCATTCAAATACCTATAGTCTTGGCACGATTTCTATTCCTAAAGTGAGTCAAATTTGTGACTTAGGCATAATAATTGACTGGGGCTTAACTTTCGGTTAACACATTGAATATATTTCTGCAAAAGCGTAGGCCTCTTTGACTTTTCTTAGGAGATACGCTGTTGAGTTTAAAGATACTTATACTTTAAAAGCCTACAAAGCCTATCAAATCCAGGAACTAAACCATAACATTCTTGATAAGATACTAATTGAGCGGTTTCTTTAGTGAGTCCTTAAATTTTTCCAATTCCCGACAGCAATTTATTCGCTTATGAGTGACAGGTGCTCATTGTATCTCAACCAAAGACAATCCAAGAATACAAGTGCTGTGATAACCTCAAGAATCTGTTTGCAATGAAACTTCAATCATAAACGGTGAACTGTGAAAAGTGAAACATGCATCCTGTTCATGTATATGTATGTTCCAAAAATAATTAAATTCTCAAGCGAGAATATTCGTCTAACTTGGCAGCCAAATATGACCTAAACTTTTCCCGCACAATTTCAGATCGACCGACAAAATGTTGCATTGAGCTGTGTGGGCTTTTCAATTCACTTGATGAAAAGATAATGGTGAATCGATTTTGTCAAGCTAGTTGCTGAGTGACGATGTGAATACTGTTTGTGACATATTTCTCGGCAGAATGGTAGAAAGGCACCAAGTTGAGTTTATTTTCTCAGATGGAAAAATGACGAAACAAAAATGAAAACCCCCTGGCAAATTCGTGTTTTGAAAGGAAAACCAACAAAAAACAATTTTTTTTTTCTCATTTATTGGAAAACCACTTTTCTGATTGTTGGTTGAGATGTGGTCATGGAAGCGCACAAACCCCTTCCCATCATTGAACCGGGAGCATTAAATTGTCAGGTAAAGCCTCTGAAATTACCCATAAAAGTCTCTCAACTACACCATAAGCTTTATTGCCACATAACTCTTGAAACTCTTGTTATATCCTCATTCTCAGTCTTTATGTCGCCACACTTAGCTGTTAAAGGTTTCTTCAACAGTTTCTCCAAATGTACGGTATGACAATAAACCGCAACAAATTTCAAAACCAATTTTACGGTTTATTATTTCCCTATTGATGAAAAAGTTATTTCGAGTTAGCATACGTAAGTATGTATGTGTTTGTTGGCTTTTATTGTACAAAGATATATAAGATGATTATGAGCAAAATTGAAGAACCAAAAATCTTTTGCAAGATGATTTCAGCTCAGAATTATTAGAGGGAGCGATTTTTGTGAATTTTTTTTTTGTTAAAAATCGGCAAGACCTTTTCCGGGTACCCAGATCCACGGTTGTAATGCCAAATATCATGATTGTAAAAAGCGATTACCATATTTTAGGATACATCAATTTTTATTTTTAAATTTAGAAGTTTTCTTATAAATGTTCGGTATGAAAATTGGTGACAATATTTTTTCCTATAACCATAGTCCAATTGGCTGATACTGCGATCTATTGTATCGTAAGGTGTTACTAATCTTAGAGACTAACTACCTTCCTAATGAAGGACAAACTATCTCTTAATTGGCAGAAATACGCAAATCCGCCCACGAAAAAAATGCCTTGTGGAAAATATATCCCCTTAGCCAGATTAAACCTGGACAGTCGCAGAGAATGTGTCGGGAATATTCGTCCTCGTCCAGGCAGATCCTACATTCCGTGTTTGAGCCCAGATTAATTTTGTTAAGGTGATATCGCAAGCCACAGTGACTTGTGAAAAAACTAACTAGCTATCCTTATCAAGATCAGGGTTTTCCTTATAATAAAATGGCCTGATTAACCGTTTGGACTGTCTAAGCCCTGCGGTATTATCCCAGTGGGCCAGACGAAGTTTAATTTCTCATTTATTAATCATCGCTGTGGTGGTAGGCCAGCTAATACCACAGTAAGATTCCGGTCCAAAGAACTCAGATTCTAAACCAGCCTTAGCTAGTTCATCTGAATGTTCGTTGCCTGCAACACCCTGGTTACCAGGGACCCAACCGATTTTTACCTTGTTGAGCCCTTCCAGGGATTGCATTGCATCGAATCACCATTTAACTGATTTAGATTCCATTATGCTGGATGATAGCGCTTTCAGTGCTGACTGACTATCTGAAAAGATATAAATTATACCCTTACTCAAGTTTATCCTAGCGCCGACTTCAATGGCATGGAGTTCCGCTTGGAAAACAGTGGGACTCTTACCCACTAGTATTGAGACTTTGGTGTTGGGTCCGTATACCCCAGCGTCAACTCCAGAATCCATCTTTGATCCGTCTGTGTATCAGACCAGAGCGTTATTATCCAGTGGTGGAGCACCATTAGACCAGATTGCTCGGTCCAATATTTTTACCTGAAAAAACCTACGGAAACGGTACTCCCTGGCCATGGTGTCCGGGATAGTGCAAAACATGTCTCTATTAGGAATTGAGTCTAGAATTTTCAGGTGTCCCACGTAGTCACGTTGTTTGTATCCATATTCTGGTAGCGCATCTAGCGGCCGTCTTCCTAATGAAGATTGGCAGGGGTGAAAGCCCTACAACAGCGTCTAATGCAGTCGTAGGGCAGGTGCGCATAGACATGTCATAACATCGGTTGGTGTTGCGGTGCCTGAGTGGAGGGTGTTACCCCGGAAATTTCTTAATTTGCTTGCTCATTGAAGCTGTTTAAAGAAGTAAAGGCTCTTTAGTTGAAGTACCGCGTTGATAAATCCTTGTCGGTGCTCTTAAGGATAAGCTTTACATGACCAAAGCGTTATCATATTTTGCCCTTATAGGTGTTAAGCATAGGTGTTAAGTAGGAAGGCGTCGTCTACAGCCAATACGAGGTGGAGGAGTGCACCTTCATGATTCCTCGGTATGACTTTCCACGAGCACGAGCATTCTACGCCGCGATTGTGGCTAGAACCTTGTCCGAAGTTAGTTTCAAATTCTGTCGAAAGAACCCACGGACGATATGAGGTTTAGGGAATGATCCTTCTTCCACCAGCGTCACGTTCAATCCACTCTTGGCTCTAATCTTCTCGAAGTTCGAGCGCAACCACCCCGCAGTAGTACTGTCTATGCACACGAAAATGACCCACCCCGTTTCGAAATTTGAGCCGCGTAAATTGCGGCCAAACACCGCTCTCGGTCATCTCAAGGTGTCAATAACCACCTCCTGGAAAAGAGCCATCTGTTCCTTTGTGAGGGGTTTTGTAGCCAGGTCCGTCGGGCCGAAACCCAACCTGCTAGCTCTAGCCACTTGGCTGAAAGTGGGCATGTAAGCTGTAGGTCCTATCTTAACCTTTTTGGCACCCGAATTGGGTGGTGATCCTCAGATCTAATTCGCTTATTCTGGCGTTGTTTAGGGGAGCGGTTTTGACATTTTCGAGAGCACTCTCTCTACTCTTGCCAGTGTTTAAAGCATGTCTAAGCCGTATTTTGATGAATCCACCCTTTTGTTTCTGTAACTGTAGTTCATCTAATGCCTTCCCAATAAAGGAGCAACCGGATTTCTCCGAGATGACGCTACAGACTTCGACAAGTGTGGATGCGTCGGAATCAGAGATTTTAGATTTCACATCATCTAATCCGACACACTATCCAAGGTATTGGAAGCACATCAGCTTCTAATGTTATAACAGGCTGTCCTACAACGGGTTCCGAGGTTGATGCTGTGTTTGAGATGTAACTGTCTCATAAATATTTAAATTTGAATCCATTTTGATACCCACGAGTATCCGGGAAAAAAGGTCACCCATGACAGAGCCCGGTTTGCCATGGGAAGACTGGGGATTAAACCGAAGGTCGCCAGGTATTCGGAGTTCGCTTACTAGCGACTAAGCTCCCTCTTAGCCATGCATCCATCGGCGTAAGCTGTTCCACCTTGGATTAGGATAAACATTGACTGAGGATAGGACTAGTCTGTTACCTCAGACCCTTATCCTTTATCCGGGCTTGGGATCGGCATAGCAAGGCGGAGTTTAAAAAAATTGGTGACAA
This sequence comes from Nephrocerus scutellatus, assembly GCA_947095585.1. Taxonomy (NCBI): domain Eukaryota; kingdom Metazoa; phylum Arthropoda; class Insecta; order Diptera; family Pipunculidae; genus Nephrocerus; species Nephrocerus scutellatus. The sequence continues at coordinate 115,258,030 of OX352763.1, forward strand.
TGTAACTTGGTGAATGTAATGACGATTATGATTAAGGCAAGACGTCTGCTCACAACGAGGGATTCTATTGCTAGTCTTTTTTTCACAACAACGACCAGCGAAAACGTCAAACAAATTTAAGGGAGATCAAACAATTGGCGAACATCGACTGCCAGATTGCGGGCGTGATGATACGAAAGGTTGAGGGCCATGTTCAGAAGTCATCGAATATTCGATATTTACTTAACAATGATGAAGAGGAAAAAATATAAAGAAACCACAGAAACTCATATCGATTTCTACAACATACGGTCGGATATGTGCTTCGCTTTATTGCAAATCTCATAGGGAGAAAGGTGAAGGGGCCATGTCACAAATCTATAGGCGCGCAGGAAATGGAAAAATCATTGAGTCATAGTAAAGGCTATTCAATTCTTAGATTTCAAGGATGAAATCAAGGAACTGCAACGATATAAGCAAGTGAGTAAATCAAACCAACTTAAAAGTCTCTGCCCTCTGCTAGACGATCAGCAAATTATTCGTGTAGGAGAGCGACTGGAAACTTCAACATTGTCGTTCGATGCCAAGCATCCATATTCATGAAGAAACCCAATACTGCGGCCCGAAGGCTTAAATGGCCAACTCTCGGCAACAATTTTGGATATTTAGAGGAAAAACAGTAGCACGCAACATTGTGCAGAACTGCAAAACCAAAGTTATTTACTCAAATAATGGACAATCCACCAGCTGATTGTGTAATAGAATCGCGCCCACTTTTGATATCAGGCGTAGATTATTGTGGTCCCATTTGGGTACATAATAAAATCCGAGGAAAGACCACATACAGTCTTTTGCTGTTAACATGGAAATCATATCAGACCTAACCGCCGAAGCCTTCATCGGAGCACTGAAATGATTCATTAGCCGTAGAGGAAGGTGGAAAACGTTGTACTCCGACAATGCAACGAGCTTTGTTGGTGGCAAAAAATCAACTAGTTGAGCTGCAGGAAGCTATTTTTTCGAACAATCATTAAATCATGCAGTTATAAAGGAATGGAATTCAACCAGAGCTCCACATTTTGGTGGGTGGACTATGGGAAGCAGCTGTTAAATCCGCTAACTATCATCTATCTATCAAATCTATCGAATTGGAAACAGTGACAATAGAAATACAGGCAATCTTGAACTCTCGACTACTCACACCATTTTCATCAAAGCCAAATGACTTAGGAGCTCTTACATCAAGTGATTTCATCATCGGTGAGCATTTAACGACGCCAGTCGACTCAAGATCTTCAGCGAACAAAACATCATTTGACCAAATTATATAACTTTTTTAAATGAAACAAAGGATTAATATAATGTTTCGCTCTTTCCCTTGCGTTCTGTCATTTGTGCATTTCAGCTCAACAAGAAATTACTTCTACTTGAAAGTGAATATTCAAAAGAATATAACTCATTTGTTCCCCTTATTGAAAGTTCTTGTATAAAAAATCCTGAATCCTTATTAATAATATATCTTTATTATGATTCCCATAAAATCTTTCAAACATCGACACAATTGCTTGTGACCGTATTGTTCGCTTCTAATAAATTAAAAATGAAAAGTAAAACTTTAAAAAGATCCTCCTCTCGCATTTAGAATCGTCCTCTGTATGAATCGTTCCTTAACCTTTTATTTCACATAGAATTTCCGACACCCAGCTGTTATGTATCCAGTTGATATTTTACTTATAGAAAAGTTTTCCGTTCAGCCATTATATTATTCTTGTTGTTGATGTTTTTATTTTTTTCAAATTTGTTTCTTTCGGAAGTTTTTTTGTTACTTTCAAGCAAGTAATGTATCAGGAGACAGTTGAATGAATTAAATCGAGACTGATATTAAATTGGGTTAGTTGCTGTGATTGTTGGTAAATGGAAGAAGAAACGAAAGTTTTTCTTTGCCGATTTTTTTTCTCACTTAATATTCACAATAAATTGTAAAGTTTTTTAAATAAAATTGCTGAACATTTATCTTCTAATAAAAGATTTACTAAGTTAGTTGTTGTGACAGTTTTGTCATCTTCTCTAGTAGTGCATTTATAATATTTGTGAAAAATAAAAGGACTCCTGTGGGTTTTGAAAAAAGTTTGCCTACAGCGCTCGCTGACTTGGTACATCTGTATTCTTAGCACGTATTTAGCGCAAGTATTGATTTTCTTCCATTGTTCCATTACAAATACATTCAAATACATTCAGCTTCAGCAGCGGCTATACCCTAATTCAAAGTAATAAAATTCTAAATGCAAATCAATTTTATGCCTAATTTTGTTCTTAAAGTTGACATCATTTTGAATAAATGTGTCGCATATTCATGAAGCGTGCAGATAGAAGTTCGTGAAGAAAAAAGATAGGAATCCACCTTACCTAGCCGCAGAGCTTAGCGAAAAAGGTATCCGTATATTGTCAGAGTACCACTCTATGTCACACTTAATAAAACAATTTGTTTCTGTCAGGACATGACTGGAATTTTCAATCAGTTTCATGAACTGATGCGATCGTTGTCGTTTTAACAAATGTCCTCTTTTATTGAATGACTGCGCGGTTTTGAATTCTAAGTAAAGAATTTAGTGTCATTTTCTTTTGCTGGGGTATGTTGGAGTATGCTACGAATTTTTAAATCTTAACCCATTAAGAGTATAGTTTTAAGACCAAATCTTTGGAAGGTTTTGTAAAATTGATAGTTTTTCTTAGGAATGCTGAAATAAATTGTAGCATTCCGCTTTTGCTTACCATGTCATTTTATTTGGAGCATTTGCTTAGCAATATTTGCTTTCCAAAGTTTTGCCTTTTGGAAAGATGTTCTGCCTGTGGTAGATGATCTTGAATGAAAACACACTTAGAATTTTAAATAAGAAATAAGTCTAATATTTTATATATACACTAGCTGACCCGACAGACGTTGTCCTGTCCCACTTTCAATAAATATGTTTGTGATCGTTTTGTGAACTTGTGAAAAGCTATTTGTTTTGCGATATCGCATCACAGTATTAGTCACATCAGTATTAGCAGAAATACCCGGCGTTTCCCAGCTGTCCCTTCCCACTGACCCCGGCCACTGACCTACCGCCCTCTGACCACCCGCCCACTGACGCCACTCCCATTTACACCCGCGTTTCCCGGCTACCCCATCCCACTGACCCCCGCCCACTGACCTCTCGCCCACTGGCGCCACGTCCACTTACACCACACTAACTAACCAACTCATCAATCCAGAAAACTATAGAATCGACACTTATACAGGCAAAAAATGTACACTTGTTCGAATATTCTTTCTATGAAGATCATATACAGGGAAAACTACATTTTCCACCCCAGCGCCACCTATCGGGTCCAAATTGTCAACGACTTTCTTTTTATTTGAATATTATATGGTGTGAATTTGAGCCGAATCGTTCAATAAATAAGAATTTTCGAAAACAAAACGATATCAGCGCCATCTGCCGGGCTGGTTTGTGAATCTAAACCATCCAGGGCGTCACCCAAACGCATACAAAAAAATTCATTCAAATCGGTCCAGCCGTTTAGGAGGAGTTCAGTGACATACACACGTACAGTAGAATTATATATATAAAGATATGACAGCCAGAATCAGTATAAGAATGATGTTGATAACGATAACCTTTTAGTTTGCAAAAAGTATACGCTTTCTCTCCATCTTACGTATTATCTTTTAAAAATAATAAAAACTTGTTTAGTGGGGAAGTTCTCGATTATAAAATATCAGATCACTTTTTCTGTAACTTATATGCTAATGTTCTAGTTATCAATTCTGTGAGGGATCGCACCAGCGACCATATAAATAACATGCCTAAAAGCATACAACGTTTTTTACCCTACATCGACTCTAGTGCCTCTCAAAGTAAAAGCATACACAAATCGGTAGTACGTATTATTTAATAGCATCCTTGGTGCATGACAACAAAAGTAAACAAAAATAACCCATACGTATTCTTTAATGGCACACTTGGGGGATGCGGGAACAAAAAATATAAAACATCTCCAATAGCATAATTTATGACCGGCGGTCGTTCGCCTATGAAAATAAATATGAAATCTAAGCATGATGGGCAAACGAGCGCCGGCCGCTTAGAACGTTAATTACCATTTCTATGCATTGCGCTGAGTAAGCGGCGCATGGAAATGATAATGAAATAATAACGTCGTTCGCTTGTGGAAACAAATATGTCAACGCAGCAGCATAGGCGAACGAACCAAAAAACACTTAACGCGGTCGGTCATATATTACATACTAACATACATACACTATGCTGATAAAGCGATATTATGTAAAATATGAATATCGATGAGTAGGCATTCCAGAGTCGATGCATGGTCGAAAACCGATCAATTATTTTTGTATAAAAGAAGGGAAAATTCTTTGAATAAAATCATCTTCACACCTAACGTTGAACAATAATCATCGAGTTTTCATTTATTAAAGCATCATACCAATTCGGTATTCTGACTCCTTAGAGAGCTCTGGCTTTTGGATTTTCGTTGACACGGCAACACGCCTAACGAGTCAGATATCGAGCTTGGTATCTAAATCCATCAAAAAATTAACAGCAAAGTTGTTCCAACAATTTAGGACAACTTTACAAATCAAGTAAACAAAAAACTAGAACAGATTACAACAAGCTACGTGCAAGGCTTTTTTTTGAACGACCTAAAAGATCTATTGTAGCACAGGGTGATTTTTTTCTAAGAGACGTACCACCTCCCTAGTGAAGGATAGTATGACCTTAGTAACAGAATTCTTCAACTCTGCCGTCGAGGATATTTCCTTTTGAAAAATGCGCCTCCAAAACCAAATTGGATTGCCTCAGTCCCGGGACGTTATTCTAATGGGACAGACAAAGTTTGTGTTCCCAATAATTTATAAGTGTTATGGCGGCAGCCCAGTTAACACCACAGTAGGGTTCAGGTTCTATGAACGCAGACTCCGAGCCAGTCCTAGTTGGTTCGTCTTCAGATTCGTTGCCTGCAATTTTCTGATGACCAGTGCAAGACATGTCCCTTTTAGGAATTGAGTCAAGAATTTTCAGGTAACCCACATAGTAACCCTTTTTCTACACGTATTCTAGTTGCAGGTTAAAAGCGCATCGAGCAACCGTCTTCCTGATGAAGATATGCAAGGGTGAAAGCCCTACAACAGCTTCTAATGCAGTCGCAGGACAGGTGCGCATGGCACCCGTTATACCTAGACAGGAACTTCTTTATAACTTCTAAGACTTAGTTGCAATTGTCCGTGCAAGTAATTTAGGCCACTAAACGATAATAATACGTCTCACCATCATTGTATACATCCAATGTACCATTTTAGGATTTAAACCCCAAGCTCTGCCAAAGACGCGTCGACAGGCCTACATGGCCCTAGTGGCCTTGGTCGAGTCTTTGATACCATTGCTACTGATTGCCCTTGCTTTCAATGTCGAGGAAGGAAGATAGGGCCACTTCCTTGGAATGAAGAGTTCCTTATATCTTCTTTACAAGATAATGAAGGGCACCTTCTGCGCTTTTGCCTTTCCTGTACGCAAATTAACTTAAGTGCAGAGGGGTAGACAATTCTAACCGGCCTCTAAAATTTACATCAATAGGTCTCTCCATGGGTTTGAGGACAAATTATGCTAGACTTATAGGTCTGTATGATTTAGGCAGCTCACTTGGCCTGTTGTCTGGTTTGGGAATTAATATCACATTTACCTGCCTCTAGATAATATGTACCCCCATCAATGTACCCATATCGATTGCCTTTTGTAGAAGTGCTGGAAAGATCCCATCACCGCTAGGAGCTTTGAAGAACCTATACTGCCCATTTAACCTTTTTCGGACTGAAGATTTAACCCGATAAACTATTTACCCTACTTATAATACAGACCCTTTGGTAAGATATGTTCTGGTACGTGTATGGTAAACAAGTAGACGAAGCTGAGAAATAAACCTGGAGTAGGCTTTTGATTGTTTCCTCACGGTCCGACGTATAGGTACCATCGGCCTTTTTTAATAAACCTACACAGTTTGTCTGATCCTTAACTAATGCATTTTGGATTCGTGCCGCTACTGGCATTTGGAACATCTTAATTCAGAGTTGTACTCCGTACTGGCGAACCTGTATTCGTCCAACTCTTCGTGCGTTTAGCGGCGTTAAGAAGTTCTCTAAGCTTAGTCAGATGGTCGTTCCACCAGGGAGCCTTAGGATTACACAGACCGGTTTTATGGACACAACTGTCGTGAAAGGAAGTAAATAACAAATCATTTAAATGGTGCGCTGCCTCATATAGATCTCCTGTGGGCTCTGTAGACGTGAAAAGCATATCCAATTTAGAGAGGACAAGTCTCCGATACAGATTTAGTCCGTAGACTTAGGATCGTATCTAGAAGAAGCATTTGTCAGTTTGCCGGGAATTCAAACCTGATGTGCTGATGGTCTAACAGCGAGGTTTCGTCAGACAGATATCAGTTTTCAACGATGTTGGATATAAATGGACTGGCGAGTGTAGGTCCAATACCTCTTCGCGGATCGCATTTATAAAGGTAGGTTTATGGTCCTTATTTAGGATTTCAACATTATTACTAATAAGATACACTCATCCCTTTAATTGATGCCCCTGCTGCCCCAGACCTCATTATGTGCATTGACATGGCAAACTATACGGTTCTGGAGGTTTCTGCTCTTACAGTGCTCAATTAGCTCCTGGATCTTAGTTGGCGGAAAGTTGTCGTCGTCGCCGGGGAGGTATGCCGAGACACACACGATATTATGAGTTCTCCTCTCGGTTGGAACTTCCACTTGCATTGCCACCAGGTCCTTTGATATAAATTCTGGAATGAGGAAAAAGTTAATCCTCGTGCTGATCAAGCAGGCCGCCCTTGACACTAACTCCCCGCTTTTAAAAATCACCTTACTTCCCTGATTCCGTCGACCTCTAAAAAGTCCGCTTATAACTCAACCCAAGGGTTATATTATCCTCGGCGAAACGCTTGCTAAGGGTAGCGGACTTTACTTAGTTACTTAGTTAGTTAATTCAGAGCACATTAAGGAGTAAAACGGACTGAAGTTTTAGTTATAAAGCAAATCTCCTCCAGAATTATTTAAACTTTATTCTAAAAAGAGAACGCTTTCATTCCTAGCGTGAACTTTTGTCTGAGATAAAAAGTACATTTTTTTGTCAAATCAAACGGAATTCTCGCATTTCAAATAGATGCAGATGCAGATGCAGATACAACACTGAATTGCGGAGCTGGGAAATTTGGAAAATTTCATTGCCAGCGAAAATCAGCATCGGACGACCTGCGGCATTTTATTTGCATAACACTCTGCTGGCATTCGAACTCGATTATTGATCATTCAGTTATGCGGTTAGCATATCCGCATCTGCTGAACTGTTGATGATGAAATAATTTATCGCCGCCACACATTAAGCCAAAAACTACATGTGAACCAACCAGAAGTTCAATGTGTTTCTTACCCGGAATATTCCATGGCTGGCTAGATTCAAAAATCCTGGGATTTTTTTTCTTCTCTTTTTTAGATTTTCATCCAAAACGAATTATCAGATCGTTTCGACGCTGCCACACTCACACAGTTACCCATATATATATATATAGACAGAAATTACAATTTGCAATTTCTAGTCCTGTGTGCCATCAAGAAGTAAAGAAGTGCGATTTATTGCCCGTATCCATACACAGATAAAATGGGGTTGCTCGTTTGAAGGATTCATATGCTAGGCAGTCGAATTGACAACTGGATTAATTATTGTGGATTGGTGGAGCAATTAGCGGTATCCTTAATTGCATTTCCCCTAACCATTAGATTAGTCCAATCGATAGGTGAACCCTGCACAACTCAATGATTCCGCTTGATGTTTGCCAATAAATATTTTAGGCATTTGTATGTGTAGGTTGTAGTTGGAAAAATATATAAACTTCCAGTGCATTGGATTGATTGGATGACTAGATGACTTAAATAATCCGTCGTATTGGAGGTGTGTGGAGCATTTTAATAAATTTCAATCAATTCGGAAAAGGAAATTAAATTTTCTGTTGCGGGTGAATACTTCTACTAGTGGTACTTATATAGGGTAATATTTTTTGAATAGCATTTCCGCAAAATTAAATATTGCAATTTTAAGGCGGAAATTGGATTATTATTGGTGGAATATTCATTGGCGTAATTGTAAAACAAGGATTAACATTGATTCGTGTTAATAGTATCATACATTACTGATGGAACAGTAGGGAAATTCACAGAAAACGAGGAGCGGAGAGGCCTCTTTCTCTTGAAAACACACTACCCAGGTAGCACAGTGACCAGTATCGAGATACCGAGATGGAGTTGAACCACCACCACAGCTAGGGAGGACTGGAAAAAGACCTGAGAGATCTGCACGCAGCAAATAATCCGATGGGCAGTTTAAAACTTCCATTCCTATAAATCGGCAGGTGTGGATGTGGTAATCGCTGCACTCATGAAAGCTGGTTTAGATAACTTAACTTAACACCTCTTAAGACTATTCAGAAGTAGCCCAGCTCTCAGGCATATACCGACAGGCTGGAGAAGGGCAAGAGTGGTATTCATACCAGAAGTGGGGAAGAAAGATCCCACCCATCCAAAGTCGTTCAGACCAATTAGCCTAACTTCGTTCGTTCTAAAGACTATCGAAAAGGTTATCGATAATTTTATAAGGTCGATAGTGATGGAGAGAGAACCACTACTCTCAAGTCAGCATGCATACAGAGCGGGCAGATCTACAGAGACCGCACTGCGAGAGTTGACGGAAAGTATAGAGAGGTACCTTGTCACGCGCTATGCGCCTTCTATGATATCGAAGGAGCATTCGATAACGTTTCCCATGGGGTGATAATAAATGCTATGGAGAGAAAAAATGTAGACAGCACAATCACTAAAGGGTTGCGCGAGATGCTGGCCACCAGAACAGCGGAGACTATAGTCGGTGATAAAACCATTTTGGTTAACACTACAAAAGGATGGTACTGTCACCCCTTTTGTGGAGCATCCTTGTAAATGAACCCCTTCAGCGATCAGCTGGAGCAGGAATTTATTCTCAAGGCAAGGCAGACGATATAGTCATCGTATAAAGAGAAAAAATCGATGAACTGCTCTGTGACATAATCCAAAACGTATTAAACATCACGAGAAGATGGTGCCAAGAAGTGGGTAAACCCAAATAAGACCACAATGGTTCCCTTCTCAAATAAAAAGAAGCTGGGATGATTGCACCCGTTTACCCCTAATGGAGAAGCGATAGATATCAGCAAAGAGGTTAAATGCATTGGGTTGATATTTGATAGCAGACTGCTGTGGGAAAAACACTAAAAAGAAGTACTAAAAAAATCAAAAACAGCACTCATGGTATGCAGAAGGGTAACAGGTAAATCTTGGAGAGTTAATCCCAGAATAATGCACTGGATGTACACCATGATACCTATTCCAGTGATTACCTACGGAGCAGTGGTATGTGCGAATAGAGCTAAGCTAAGAACTACAAAAATAGAATTGGAAAAAGCGCAGAGGCTGACCTGTGTTTTAATTACAGGGCCAATGAGAACATGCCACACAGCATGGAGGCGATACTTGGACTACACCCACTACACATAGTGGTAGAGAGCAAAGCCAGGGAAGCCAAGTTACGTTTAAGCAAGGTAGGCAAGGTATGTAAGTAGGATGCGGAACAAGCCGGTTTCCGCACTGGATCCTCCAGTGACGACCACATCAACACTGTACGGATCATTATTGAACAGTGCGTTGAATTCGGGTTACACCTGCTGTTCATTGATTTTGATAAGGCGTTTGACAGACAGTTTATCTGACTTGCCTTGCGCAGGAGAGGTATACCCGATAAACTAATAGATCTTATAAGAGCAACCTATGATGTCATGTGCTGCATAGAGGAAAGCTGTCAGAGGAATTCGAGCTCCTAAGTGGGATACGACAACGTTACATTCTATCGCCGATACTTTTTTTGCTGGCATTAGCGATTTGCTTCGCGCATCTTTATCCACTGGAAACGGAGGAATTCGTTGGACTCTTACATCTCAACTCAAACATCTGGACTACGCTGACAACGTTTGTTTGATCTCACATAGGATTATGGAGCTGCACCAAATGACAACAAATGTGGAAAGGGAGGCAAGTGTTGCAAATTTGAAGATTAATACAGCCATAACCAAATATCTTGGGAGTATTGTCTCGACCGAAGGTGGAACCAAACAGGATATTGTCAACCGAATCGGCAAAGCAAAATCAGTGTTTGGAATGATGGCCATGATATGGCGAAGCAATGCGATCAGCTTAAACACAAAACTACGACTGTTCCGTTCAAATGCTGAATCTGTGCTGTTGTATGGATGCAGCACTTGGAAAGTGACCGCTACTATCACAAAAAGATTACAAACGTTCGTCAATAGGTGCCTACGGAACATCTTAAGGGTTTTCTGGCTTAACCGTATCTCTAACAGAGAAGAAGAACGGGTCGTCGGAGAAATACATTGCGCAGAACAGTTGAGGAGGAGGCACGGCAATTGGGGAAGAGTTGGATAGAGCTGAAGCTCATTGCCAGGAGCGTAGTAAAAGGTCTACGATCCACAAGGGGACAGCAGGGGGCAAGAGCAATAGAAGAATCACTGGCCAAGCTGACTCCCATAGCAAGCATGCTAATAACATGTTGCAAAAGCTCGAATTCAAAAATAATTTTGAAGTAATAATGAACACCAAGAAGGAATTCAGATCTGAGACTGAATACCAGATACATTCGGGTGCAAAAAAGTGGTATAAGGATGGATCAAAAAAATCTGAAGACAGGGGTGCTGAAGTCTATGGGCCACTATTCTGTAGCAATGGGCCAGTACCTGAGTATATTCCAGGCAGAAGTACATGCCATCGAAAGATGTGCTCACTTTAATCTGGAAAGGTAACATATGAGGCAAGAAATAGCCATCATGACAGACAGCCGAGCTGCGCTAAGAGCCCTGGATGCATACCACACCACACCTAAACCTGTGGAGGAAGCTAAATAGACTTGGCGAAGTCAACAAAGTGTGTTTATACTGGGTGCCGGGACACACTGGTATAGAAGGAAGCAACGGATAATAACAATAATATTCGGCGCCACAGACCATTGCGGTCCAAGGCCTAGCTTCTCGCAACCATTTGTGTTGAGCATGTATATTTTTGCACAGAAATGGAGTGGACCAACAATTTAATGACGGATCCGAAGGGTGAATTGAGAAGATTTCCATGACAAGTTATTACTCTCGGACGTCTGACTTTCACGAGAGGTGGGAGACCGTGAAAAATACTTTTTGTGTTACTGGGATGCTCAGAAGCCATGCTCTTATCCACTGAGCCAGAGCGCCCACTAAAAAGCAACGGATAGGCTTGCTAATAAAGGAGCTAGTAGGGCCAGAACCGTTCTGTGGTATAGGGTACCGCATAATACGGGAAGAGTTACGCAGTATATGTGAGCTAGCCGCTTCCGTAATATGGATAATCTCCCAGGTCTACGGCAAGCAAATGATATTGGGAGTAAGTAGAAGTACTGTAAGAATCACTACGGGTTTTCTAACAGGACATTCCACACTGAAAGGTCACCCAAAGAGAATAAAATTTGTAGAGGATGGCAGCTGCAGACTCTGTGGGGGAGCGCAGGAGACCCGTGGCATCTTTTCAACGAATGCGGAGCAACGATCCGACAGAGAAGATATCACATTGGAACTCCCGTAATCTCGGAGTCTGCGGGACATTCACTGAATTCCCTCCATATTGTAAAGTTCTAAAGAGCCATAGGCATGGATGGAGTGCTTTAGAGACGGGCATGAACTGTCTCTGTATCACAAGTCAGTGGGAAGCGTAATAGATCCGCAATAGGTCGAAGTGGTACTACACCCCATTTATCATCATCATCATCATTGATTTGTGACACAATTGTGATGTATATATTGTTTTTTGAACACCAACGTATTAAAATATATCTTTAAGGTTGAATTCGTTTATCGAATATCGTCTAAACTGAAAGATTCTTAACGAAAACCATATGAAGCACAAAGTACCTATTGAACAAGTCATCAATAACATAATTTCCAATATCTGCCAGTTATCTTAATAAATATCTAAATATAAACTCTTATTTGTGCTGACCACAATCACAATCACTCTTTGCAATAATAGCTGCCAACACCAACCATAAATCATTCTATGCAGTTCAATATATCGACAGATAGGAATTGGGTCAGGAAAGATAAAAATGAATTACTGTTCTGATTTCAATCAGCCTCCCAACCAGAAATGTGTGCTGAACACGAAGAATCTTCTAACCATCAATCATGACACATTCATTGACCAAAACCACATCGTATTTTAGGAATTTGTAAGGAGCCATCAATGAGTGAGGCAATACTGTTAACAAGCGTTAATGTTACGAGGAAACCGGAATTTATTACCCAATGAGTGCTTGTGGAGATACTTTTGGCATGACGTGAGTGTATGTCTATCGTCAACGTCCCGTAGTGAATCAATTCACGTCGGTGAATTATGTTTTGAGACAAATGATATACAAATACAATATTTATGGCCAAGCTTATAATGGCGATAATGAAATAAGAATAAATAAGAATAAGATGGTAAGAGCAAACTAATAGATGTCCTCTCTCTTAAAACAATAACAACTTTTCGCATTTTTCGAAAGTCTGTCGTAGTTAATGCTTAACGCTCCATTCAACTTAAACTTAATTGATTTAGGGTCTGGAATAGTGGGAACAGAATGCTCTAGAATTGCAGGTGGCCGTAACTATCTCTGACTGGTGGAAGTGCGATCAAACCTCCACGTTGTGGCCGCTGGTAATTTTCCTCCAATACAGGAAAAGCGGAATGATCGGGCTAGTCCCTTTAAGGTAGGGTTCGCGCGAGGGCGCGTAAAAATATCCACAAAGCCACCTGGGTATCTCCTGATGAGCCACTCGCAAACAGATAGACCGACGCCACAACCCGAACCTGATGGCGGTACGAACGTACCGAGGTGCCAACTTCGACTCGGACCACTATCTTGTTGGTATGGTGCTCCGAGCACGGATTGCATCATCACGGAAGACTGCATCCGCGAATCAGATTCGAGTCAACACGGCTGCCCTTCGCAATGAAGAGACCAGAAGCAACTACGGTCAAGCAATAGGACTCGCCCTCAATGCAGGGAGAATAAGTCCTGGGGCTGAGATGTCGGGCGTAGAAGAGAAATGGACACGCCTTAAGAATACTGTCATTAGTATTGCTGACTCCATCTTAGGCAGTAGTCGTAGAGATCGAAACGACTGGTTCGATGACGAATGTAAGCTAGCGACTGAACGTAAGAATGTTGCGTACCGAGAAATGCAACAATCTCATAGAACGCGGGCACGCGAAGATGAATATAAAGAGCTCAGAAGATATGAAAAAACAGTTCACCGGCGAAAGGAAGCAGCCTGGGAGAAGAATCTCGTCCGTGAACTGGAACAGTGCAGAGAGCAAGGACCGCACCAGGCTTGGAAGTTCTACCAAAGAGTCCGCGGATAAAACCAAAAAAAAAAACACGCATGGTTGCTTAAAGCCAACAAAGCATACGATGGTCTGTTCAGACTCTTCAAATCCAGAAATTTAACTAAACATCCAAGCTGCTAATGTATAAGACAATGGTCATACCAGTACTTACATATGGATCCGAGACTTGGGTGCTCAGCAAAAAGCATTCTGACCTCTTAGCCGCGTTCGAGAGGAAAGTCTTACGGATAATTTTTGGCCCCGTATGTGAAGAAGGACGATTCCGTAGACTCAATAATGATGAGATCTACTAGCGTTACCGCGATGTCGACACCGTGAAGAAAAATAAGCTCGGTAGGCTCCGGTGGGCAGGACACCTAGCTCGCATTAGCGAAGAGGCGCCTGCTCGGAAAGTCCTTTGCGGTAGGATTTATGGAATACTACAGCGAGGCCGGCCGAAAAAGGGAGATGTCTATGAGCTTGTGTTTTGAATGCCTGTGGATCATAGTTATGTGGAAAGACAGGGCTTGGAATAGCATTCCACATACTTGTTATGGCTGGAAGGATGTCGTAGACCAGGACGTCCAGAGTGAAGGATTCCAAACTGGATGACATCGGTTCGAAATCAGGACCGATGGAGAGACTTTTCGCGGGAGGCCAGGACCCAAACCCCGGTTGTAGAGTCAAATATGATGATGATGATATTAACTTTGCGTGCCAGTGGCTGGCGGACTGACTGGCTGTCTGGCTGCTCAGATTTTGTTATCAATTTTTAACCCACTTCCCAAAGCCCGATTTTATTGAAATTTTGCACACAGATATATTTTCGGTGACAATACTTTCTGTTAAAATTTGTGGCATCTCGAGCCTCGGTGTCGGGGGGCACCCATACAAATTTTATAAAAATAAGTACCCCATGTTCTTTAAATTTTATACGCATGTGTATCTCCGATGGACCACTTTCCTTGTAAACATTTGGTAGTGGTCTGGCCCCTTGGTCGGGGGAACCCTTACAAAAATTTTAAAAAATTTAACCGATTTTTTTCAAACTGCACATTGTGTATCCCCGATTAGAGAATTTACACGAACATTTTGTGGGTTGTTTTACTTAGAAATTAACCCCGTTTTCTTCAAATTTTATACACATTTGTATATCCGATTACAAAACCTCTTGTACAAATTTGGAACTGATCGGACTCCAGGGCCGAGGGCTCTTGTATAAATTTTTTCCAACTGAACCCGATTTTTTCTAAATCTCTTTGGTATTAACTATTAAGTCATAAGCTTCAAATGGGGTTACCAGTTAAGCGATCTGAATATATAAAACTCGCTTATGCCTTAGGACATTTTATTCCCTAATTGATATTTATCCAATTAATTTCGGCGCTCTCAACAAATCGTTCGTTTTAATTTTTTTTTCTCTGTAATTGGTGACAAAAGTTTGACTCCGTCAATCAATCACTCACTCAACGGAACGTTTCAAATATCATGCAATCTTTTTATTCGTATTAGATACGACAGAACGGACTGTCGCTTGCTTCGTTTCAGATCTCCGACATTTAATAAATAAAAGACGAGGATAACGTTGAAAACTTTTACTTTCACCTAATACTCACACACCTTTATGTACTTTCACATATATGTACGTACGTCACGTGTCCTTTTTGTGAAACCACACCACAATTGGAACTACTTAACGACAAAGTTACTGAAATATCTCATTTCCGTGTCACATAATCCGACCGGATGGATGGCCGCTGATCAAAGGACAAAGTTGTGTTTTTAGTTTATTACTCGTATAAAGGAGCAAGTTCAACAAATGCCACTCAGCGACATCAAAGATACATACAACGAAGTTGTATAGCATTTTTCGAGAACGAACTCAATCATTCTTCCCCCCACCGTGTTCTGGATCTAATCTACCTGTCTGTATAACTGTGACGAAGGAACAAAATAACCCTCGTAATACGGTTAAATTAATCTTTCCTTCCGACACGAGCGACGGTAATGTGTCCCGTCCCGTCACGTCCATCCTAATGGACTTCACTCAGGCAGATGTATACATTGTATACCGAAATCTAAAGATTAAATACGGAAGACACCGCACTCATCCATACAGTGCACTCACCCCTACTCTGTTAGTTAACTTAAGTTGGGTCGGCTTACTTTTGTAAACTACATTTGGGACGCACATATACTGTATGGCTTAATGTGTTGATCTAAAGTTTTTTGCCCAAAGATTTAATGAACTGTCCCACCAACAACAAGCAGTGAAAATTGCAGTTGTTTCAGATCGATGGTTGCTCACTCATCTCTCAGACTGTTGGTGTACCTATGCGTGACATTGCAAGCACAAAGTTTTGCCGTAAGACAATTACCCCGCTACCAACAAAGAAAGCAAAGGACCTTTAAATTAATTATTTACCTGATGGAGCACGTAGTGAAAATTCAAAAGAATTAAAAGCATTCCCCCGGATAGTCAAGGCTAGACAGAGACTGCGTGATACTGACAGGATAGTAATTAATGCTCTGAGATTTATTGTTTTGTTGTGCGATGCATTGCAGTGCATTCTTATGTATGTCATGGTATTAGGTCAACCTCTAAAATCAGAGTAAAAAAATACAGTCAAGGATTTGGTGTAAAATGTTGTCCTTTTTTTTATATACGAGTATCATTTTCTTACTTCCAATATTCAGGTTGATACTACAGTAATCCTGGCAAAAAATAAATAATAAAAATAATTTGATTCCCGTTATCCCTAATCGAATCATTTCCTCTTCTTACTTTTCATGTATCTTTCGTCTGGAATACCTATATTCTCAGTTAAAGTAATAATCTAGCACGAAATGGATTGAAAAAATGGATAAAGGTATTCCACCCGTAAAAATTCCCTTTTTCACTTTCACTTACTTTCTAACTCTCTTTCTTTCACCACATGACCTTATATCAAATACAGGACACAGATGACGAAGATGGACGAAAAGAAACACAAATTGAAAGATATTTTATTTAAGTTAATGCAAGGTGATGTTCTTCACGAAAGGACACACCTAAGAATAAGCCAATCCATATTAATAGGATATAAGAAAGTAGGGCACAGACAGGCAGGCGACCAGACAGCGTCGACTGTGGCTTGAATATCTGCATGCGTTCGGTTGCTTGTTTGCTTCTCTATTTCTGGACTTTCCACAAGAAGTTAGTTGTCATTTCAGGAGGACAAAATAAACACGGCTAGAAAGGCAAATTACTGAGTCAGAAAATGTCAATTCCTTTGCGTTTGTTTTTAATTTGTTCTTCTAGAGAGAAATGGTTGCTCGAGGACGGTACCTGAGCAATCTCTTAGCAAAGATTACTTCATGAACACTTAACACTTATTTCTGCATTTGTATATAAAAGTTGAAAGAGTGACAATAATTGTGGCCTATGTCTCTGTTATATGTCTCTGTTATCATTCAAAAGTTTGATGATAAAGAGCTGCAACTTCCGCAAGGATAGCTTGGATCGAATGCTACGAGATCGTTTTATTTGTGGGTGGCAAAACCTTCATTTGCAGCAGTTGTTTTTAGCTGAATCGTAGCATTGCCACAGAAGCTGCAGAGAAGATTCATCAATCATCATCATCATCATATATTTGGCTCTACAACCGGTGTCCAGTTCTCGCCTCCCGCCTCTCCACCGGTCCCGATTTTGAGCCGATGTCATCCAGTTTGGCATCCCTAAACTCTGAGCGTCCTGGTCTACGCCATCCTTCCAGCGTAGGCTTGGCTGGCCTCGCTGTCGTGTTCCATAACAAGTATGTGGAATGCACTGCCAAGCTCTGTCTTTCCACATCACTATGATCCACAGGCATTCAAAACACAAGCTCATAGACATCTCCCTTTTTCTCCTCCCTTTCCTTAACGCCGACGCTGTGCCAATCATATAGCCGAGCATTATTAGGGTGCGAACCCCTGTGCGTGTGCGCGAATTATAAAAAAAGCCAACTTATGGTGTGAATATGGCTTCGATAGGTCCAGTGGCTTAGGCGATTTGCGATTACATACTCGAATATATGCAGCATCATTTTGTATACATAACTAGCGGAAATACCCGGCATTTCCCGGCTGCCTTATCCAACTGACCACCCGCCCAATTTCCACCCGCCCACTGACCACCCTTCACCAATTGACCACCTCAGCCAGCCAGAAAACTATAGAATCGTCACTTATGTCGGCAAAAATTATATACGCGTTCAAATCGTGTGTTATGATGGCGAGTTTATAGCAAAATCCCATGGAAAAAAGGACTTCCATTTGTTGTCTTGATGGGGTTTTGAGAGTGGTCTTAAGGGGTTTTCTTAGATGATCTTGAGTAAGGTCTCAAGACTGTTTTCTGGTGGTCTTAAGGGGTTCTTAGGAGGTGTCGTAGGGTGGTCTTGAGGTGGTCTTAATAGGGGACCTAACGTGGCCTTAACGGGGAGATAACGGGCTCTTAGGGGGTCTTAAGGGCGATTTGAGAGAAGTCTTGAGGTGAGGTCTTTAGTGGTTAGGTGGTTCTTATAGGATCGTGAATGGAGTTTGGGGGTCTTGAGGGAGTCTTTAGGTAGCTTTGAAAGGTCTCGAGGGCGTTTTGTGAAGATCCTTAGTGGGGTCTTTAGGAGGCCTTGAGGAGATCTTGAGGGGATTTTGGGAGGGTCGTGAACGGAGTCTTGAGCGGGATTTAAGATGGTTTGAGGGGGTCTTGAGGGGTTTTTTGAGAGGGTCGTGAGTGGAGTCTTGAGAGGTTCTTTAGGTGGTCTTGAGTGTTTTGAGAGGGACGTGAACGGAGTCTTGAGGGTGTTTTAAGAAGGTTTTGAGGGGTCTTTAAGGGGTCTTGAGGGGTTTTTTAAGAGGGTCGTTAGTGGAGTCTTGAGAGGGTCTTTAGGTGGTATTGAGAGTGTTTTGAAAGGATTTTAAGGGAATTTTAACGCGGGTTTGAGGGACCTTGGGGACTATTAATGGGGGTAGTAATGTGTTCTTAACGGGATCTTGAGCTAGTCTTTAGGTGGTCTGGAGGGGTGTCCCGAAAGTTTTATGGGGGAATCGTTAGTGGGGTCTTGAGAAGGTCTTTAGGTGGTCTTAAGGGGATTTTGAGGGGGTCGTGAGTGGAGTCTTGAGGGGATTTTAGGCGGTCTTGGGTGGTCTCAAGGGGATCTTGAGGGGATTGAGTGTCATCGGGGTCATAAGTGATGTCTTGAGGGGTCTATGTGTTATCTATATTGGGGTCTTGAGAGTGTTTTGAGGTAATATTAAGGGAATCTTAAGGGAGTTTTAGGGGGTCTTGAGGAAATATTGGGTCTGTGGAGAGTCTTGAAGGGTGTTTTAAGGGAATCCTGAGGGGGTTTTGGGAGAGGTCTTCAGAGTTTCTTGGGTGGTTTTGAGAGGTTTTAAGGGCATTTTTAGGGGGGTTTTATGAGTAGTTTATGTGTGAGTAGAATGAGCGATCTTCAGAGCAACTCGAGAGGGTCTAGATGGTATCTTAAGGTGTTCTTGAGGGAGGCTTAAGGTGGTCTTAGGGAGTCTCAAGGTGATCTTAAGGGGGTTTTAAGTGGGGTCTTGCGAGCGTTGTGAGTGGGTCTTGAGGGAGTCCTAATGTGGTACTTAGGGCGTCCTGACGAGGGTCTTACGTTGATCTTGAGGAAGTTTTAAGATGGTCTTGAGCTGTTTTAAGAGGGTCTTAAGTGGATCTTGAGATGGTCTTGGGGTGGATCTTAAAGAAATCTTGAGTGAGGTTTGAAGGGGGTCTTGAGAGGTTTGGGGAGAGTCATGGGTGGGGTCTTAAGAGGGTATTAAGGGAGTGTTTAGGTATTCTTGAAGGGGGTCTTGGAGCAACTAGAACTCTTGTAAAATAAATGAAAAATGTTTTGAATGGAAATCTGGAATGTTTGAGGCTTAAAAAATCACATAATTTAAAAGAATCGTTCAACAACTCCAACTACTGCGACTCATTGACACATACTTCTTCTTCAATGATGCTGGCAACATAGTCACAATAGAGATGATACCTGATCATGTTGATCGACTATTTTTAGGATATATTTAAAGAGGTTGACTTGTAGCTTATGTAGTTTCAACAAATTGTTGCCATCTACAACAAATCTAGCCAAACAATCGAGTTATTGATATCAAAGTTATCAATTGTTAACCAGCAAGTCAATTGGCCACCTCGTTTGTAATGTTTGACGCATCTTAACTTCTTTCATTAAGATAATTTCAAGTGCACGTCTATGCCAATAAACCTGAGACTTTAAGGATCATAGGGAACAGCATCTGGAATTTTTCCATTAAGGCAATTTCAAGTCCACTTCTATGCAATACGCCAAATACTTCAAACGTCCTTGGGAACCACCAACATCGAATGCGTAATTGGCGCCATATGGCCCGTTTTATGCGAAAAAGTCACTCACTCTTCAGTACATCACGAGTGAATGCGGGCGGTTCCGTAAAGGACATTTGAATGCTGATGTGTTCCGTAGTTAATGGCATCGATGGTACATTAATTTGAGTTAAATTTTTACTCAAACGCAAGCTGTTTTATTTAAAAAACAAAATGGGGAACGAAAATCTGCAATAATAATAAAAAAATTGGTTGTAAAATACTTTTTCCTGGCAGAGGTAAAGGCACAGACTATTCTCCTCAACTCTTGGTTATGCGGCGGATGTGTTAGTACTGAAGGTGACCATGATGGGTGTTGAGTTCCCCATCAGTACTGCAAGTCAGACCCATACATTTTGCTAGATGATTGATGACATTAATCATCGGGAAACTCTACCCTTTCCTTTAATAAATCGTATTAAAAAATCGGTCACATGTTAATGTAAATGAATTTAATTTAAAGTACAGCGTTACTATATATGCATATTGCAAAAGTTAATTTTTGGGTTTCTTAATGCAATTTTTGCCTTTCAACTTCAAGTATGGGTATAATTTTGAGTTGGAGTCAAAGTCTACAATGTCCTTCGGTGCTATATAATTCTTTATATATGCCACACATTTACTGGCTATCATACTTGCGAAAGAGATTGATACGAGTTCTTGATCCTTCTTCAACCATTCCATTATCTTCTACGGTTGGTTCATATTTTATGATCTGTAATATCATACTCTACGTATGTAAGCTTGAAGTTTTTCTTGCCCATGTGTATCCTTATTGTTATTTAATAAAATGATGTCATCTGCATACTCTATCCACGCCAATGAGTACCTTTACCAATGTGTAGTGTAACTTCACTTACTGTTTATATGAATTATTATAATAAAAAGGACGTCAGATAAGTGCAGCAGATAGTATGTCATATTCTACCGGAACCGGGTAACAACAACATAATTTATGCATTTTGAGGCCACGTACCTATATGTGCTTGTACATATTCAGAAAGGGATAGGAGCGTTTTATGATGATAACTTCTGAATGTAAATTATTAAATGTGTATTGCTGTCCATGTGTATAACTAATGAGATTTTAGTAAAAAAAAGTTATCTAGTTGGTATAAAACAATCGGGTATGGTAAATGTTTTGTTATAGGTAGTTAACCCTTATTTGAAACTATAAATTATGACACAAATGATGACGAAGATACTTTTCAACTGCAGTTGACAGAATCTATTTACAAAAATAAAGCGGAGAAATGTACCGCTCCTTCAAGATGTAAACCTGGATTTATTTATACGAGATGAATGAGTATCAAATGCACACAAACTCCAAGCACAAAGTAATGAAAAGATTTTCGGCTCTCCTACTAAAAACTTTAACAAAAATCTTAGTTCAGACTTTTTGAAGTTTCTAAAGTTTCCATCATCAGTTATGAACTTTTATACTGGTATGTTAAAGTTACGTATTCTAAGCTGCTGACATTGCATTGCAGTCATGACAGTTTTCTAAAAGCGCAAACAAACAGCGCAAGTATCTTAAACTTATTTTGAAGGTTGAAACCATTGCTTTCATTACCAACCCCGCAATCAAAGAAAACAAAATTCACAAGCAAAATAAGTTGAATTAAGCGATGTGTTTATTCCAATTTCTAACGCCATCATCGCTAAGAAAAGCAAGAGCGATTAGAGCGGATTTTGGGTGCAGCAAATCGTGACACGTGCTGCTTTTGCCACAGAAACCAATTGGAAAAGTTTCTGCCGCTTCAGTTGATGGTTTTCTTAGTAAATTGGTGCTGTTGCACATTTTGTCCCGAAATTAAGTTTTTAGTGATGTGGTCTATGCTTTGGAGTTGTTTTTTCATACCACATCTAATTGAGTGCTACGGTGGGCTTATGTTGGCTTATTGCCAGTGAAAATTTACAATTAAATGACGATGAAAGTGAACTTAAATGCAGTGCACGAACTTACCAAGAAACAAACGTCAAACATTAATTAAAGTATAAGTTGTCGAATGTTATTAAGAAGCCCCAAAGAAACTGATATACGACAAAGACCACAACGATGATCTTGACCAATTGTACCAACAACTACGAAATCGATTTGAGAAACTTCCCATGGTACGTACCCTCACTCTGTAGAGTATAGAGCTTGAGCTGCACAGCAGATAGCCGATACCCTGTACAAGTATGGCAGGAAGAGTGATGGTACAGGCTGTCTTGGCGACGAACTCAAATAGAGCTTGAGTGCGCCGTTTTATATCCACAGTGATCACAAGATCTAATGGAAAGAAAGATAAGTGGATTGATATATCCAACCTGTGGCATTCAGATACGATATCAGATCGGTGATGCCGCACTCTGAAAGCGCCCTCAGGTCAGAAATGAAAGGATTACTCTAATTGTAGAGTCGGACACTTGCAAATATAATAAATGAGAGTTACTTTCTCATTCACATTCAAGCAACTCCTGCAAAAGGTATTATGAGGGATTCCTAGTTTGGCTACGTGGCTGCGTACTGGCCGATGACCCGTGATTACGGCAACAAATCTTGAAATCTTGGGGATCTGCATTGCGATTGATCGGGAAACTACTGACTGGTCAAAACTTGGTGTGAGCCAGTAGCGCAACAATCAAGTTCGTGATGTAGTGCTTGCTTTACCTCCTATAGTGGTGGTTCCCGGGCAACTATATATATATTAAGGGTAAAATTGCAAGTGCGAACGGTCTAGCGTTGCTAGCCTAGGTAACGTGGGTTAGCACCCTGCGGTACCGAAAAATGCCCGCTACTGAAACCGACATAACGCCTCGGATAAGTAATGATCGAATAATGACGACTTTTGGCTATTGTACCCGGGCTAAGATTGGTTTCTATAATGTAAGGACGCTCCTTGACTGCGGGAGTGGAGGACCTCAAAATGCCAGATTATTTCAGCTGCAACGTGAGCTTCTTCGATATAACTTGGACACACTTGTAACACTGTGGTACTCTAGTCCGGCAAATCCTCCGGCAGTCCCCGTGAATCTTGAGTGGGTCTGCTGCTAACGCCAACAGCACGCAGAGGCATAATTTCCTGGCACCCACATGGTGATAGGATCTTATCGGCCAGATTTCGGACTAGAGTCTAGAGCCCCAACGAATCCTTCGACTGAGGATAAAAAGGACAACTTCTACAATCAGCTAAGCGCTGTTACTCGAGATCCTAAGTGGGGCACGACAAGGTTGCATTCTCTTGCCGATACTTTTTTTGTTGGTGATTAGCTATGTGCTTCTTCTTCTTCTTTTAATGTCCTATATCCCCTTGTGATTACTAGGGCCTCTACTACGCCTACGCGCCATCCTGGCAAAGAGCTTCAGCTCTCTCCAACTCTTTCCCAATTGCCGTGACTCCTCCTCAACTGTTCTGCGCCATGTATTTCTCGGACGACCCGTTCTTCTATACATACTGATATAACGGGTTTCATTGCATTGCGTAGTTTGATATGGAACTGTCGCCTTTTCGGAGTGTATGTCCAATCCACTGTCACTTCCGTCGTTGGATGGTTGTGCCTATTGGTTCCTGACCCGTTCTCTGGTAAAGATGTTCGTTAGAGTTACGGTTAGGCCAGAAAACCCTTACCGCTTGTAATCTTTTTGTGATAGTAGCGGTACTCTTTCAACTGCTGCACCCATGCAACAGCACATTTTCAACATTCTCTACCGTCCGTCCAGCAATGTTAACTTGAGTTACTGAGTTATTGCCGAGGTTGACGATTTTGGTTTTGGCCGTGTTAATCTTCAAACCCGCAACATTTGCCTCCCTTTCCACATTCGTTGTCATTTGGTGCAGCTCCATAATCCTGTGTGAGAGTAAACAAACGTCGTCAGCGTAGTCCAGATGTTTGAGTTGAGATTTAAGAGTCCAACGCGTGTGCGATGTGCTTCGCGCAGCTTTATCTACATTCTGCGTGAGACGCGCGTCGCATGTGACGCGTGTGATGGGTTGAAATTTTTCTTTTTTCGACTTCTTTGAGGTTCTTTTTAACCATCTTCCACACGATTCAGAGAGCTGAAATTTTGTGAGTATCTAAGTCCAAAATTTTTTATAATTTGCGTGAGACGCGTGTAGCGTGTGGTGCGTGTGATGAGTTGAAATTTTTGTTTCGATTTCTTTTAGGTCCTTTTTAACCACCTTCCACACGACCTACAGAGCTGAAATATTGTGATTATCTAAGTCCAAAATAGCCTTTTTATATTCTGCGTGACACGCCTGTGGCGCGTGTGATGAGCTGAAATTTTTGTTTTTTCGACTTTTTTGAGGAGAGCTGAAATTTTTGTAAGTATCTAAGTGCAAAAAAGCATTTTTTATATTCTGCGTAAGACGCACGTCGCGTGTGGCGCGTCTGTTGGATTGAAATTTTTGTGTTTTCGACTTTTATGAGGTCCTTTTGTGAGTATCTAAGTCCAAAATAGCATTATTTTTATATTCCGGTTATGACGCGTGTCGCATTTCGCGTGTGGTGCTTGGTTGATATCACGTGTTACGCGTGTCGCGAGTCACGTGCGGCGCATGTGATGCGGAGAAAAAAGAAAATACTTTAGGCCCGACTTCAAAAACATATATTTTGGCGACTATTACCAAATTATAAAGGACTGTGTGGCGTGTTTCGATGTATACATAAAATCTTATATACGAAAAACGTTTTTTTACATTTTCTTGTTTACTAATTAGCTTAAAATGATTTTAAAAGTCTTCATTTGTGCAATCATACAGTTATTACTTTAAAATTATCACATTTGCTGAGGCACCCTTTTATGCACTTACAGATGAAAAAGATAGATACTTTCAAATGAATCCTTTTAAGTTATTTGTCAAAGTACTGCTTCTAGGTTAATTAGTACATCACATCATCATAATCCGATTAGATGTAGAATCTGTATAGAAAATGATGAAAAGGACATATACATCACCAGTACATGTACATGACATATATATAGCAAAGATGAGATTGTTTAACATTTTAAAGAGCAATTTGTTTTAGTAAAGAGGATTAAAATAATCAAATCAATACAAACGGTTTTTATCTCACATTTTTTTCAAAATAAAATGTTTATTTTATTTTTAATTTTAACTTTTCTGTGACATTTCATCCCAAATTTAAATAAACCATGCATATAAGCAACTTATTATAAAATTGAAGCAAACAATGGGTTCCACTCTACAATGGTTAGAAAGTATTTAATGTATCTATATAGTCATAGATACATACACACCAATGTACTTGTTGGATGACATATCATATATGTGCTAGTTGAATGCGAATTAAAATGCCGCCTTTAAGTTAACCGGACTAGCGAAAAACACAGTTGGACACAGCACTAAATTAGAATTTAAAATATTTTTGAGTTCACATAAAACCGAAAAACTTTTTATTAACTTTCCAAAAGTGGTTTTCCGGTGTTCGAGTTTATTTTGTGTTCGTGTTGGTCAAACTGAATTAAAGTTAGCTACTGGTACCATAGAACCAATTTATTAAATCTCTGAATTTCATATTTGTTCGTGTGGAGGATAGGGATAACGAGGTGTCTGTTGTGTCCATAACGTCACGGTACTATCAGTTGGTTTTGATGCGTACCTGGATGATGGTCCTTGTAGTTTCGACCGATGTCGCTTCAAGAGATCTTTGTATAAAAGCATTGTTTATAATTTCTAATTAAGTAGTGTATGTATTTATTATTCATTTTTTTCATTATTCGGCATAAATGTACAAGGTATGAGGAATTGGGAACAATTCGCAATTCAACAGATTACTCGGAAGCTCTTTTCTGACGTACTTACTGAAGTAATGACAAATAACTACTTTACTACTACTACTTTTCAACTAACAGAATTTGCAGGCAATTTCAGAACTTTATTCAAAAAGCCTTTGACAGGTTTAGATATCCCAAATGTTAAGTGGAAACATCTTCCGGTCGAAACTTACAGGAAATACTGCACTACTTTTGACAACTTACTCAAAAATCCGTATAACCCTAATTGATGAAAAATGCCGAAGGTTTTTCCTTAAATAAATATAAAACAAAGATCATTCTAATCAAAGAAACAACATACCAATCAGTCATATGCCTTATATTGGGAAAGTTTACAAAATGGTTACTAGTACCCCATTAAAAAAGGCGAGAGCTGCATTTATCAATTAAACTTTTTTACGAAGTGATGTCAAGATAATTTGCGGGAGGAGGTAGGAAGGATTACAGTCGGTGAGGGAGACGAGACGCATTAGTACTCAGAAAAGGAGTAAATTCGTTGTGATGAAAGGGTAGCCGTTTTATGCCTCGCATTACAAAATTTCATATCTATTAGTTTACTCAGTCTGGAGTGTCTGGCAAGAGGTTGCAGTGCATCGTAGCAGTCCCTGACTGATAACGAGTCAATTAAGTTGGACGACAGCGGTTTAAGTGCTGCCTGGCTATCTGAAAAGATATATATTATAGCGCCCTTAACTAAGGTTGATCCCGGTGCAGATTTCAATGGCATGGAGTTTCGCCTGAAAAACCGGAGGACTTTTTCCCATTGGTTGGTTTCGAGACTGGTGTTTGGTCCAAAGACACCAGCTCCAAATCCACTTTCAATCATCGAACCATCTGTGAACCAGACCAGACCTCTAGCGTCCAGTGCTGGAAGACCATTGCACCAGTTAGTCCGTTCAAATATTTCTACCTCAAATTTCCATCCGAAAGAGTGCTCCCTTACCATAATGTCGGGGATAGTGCAGAACATGTCTCTTTCAGGAATTGAGTCAAGAATTTTCATGTGACCCACATAGTCACCCGGTTTGTAGCTTAATAGCGCTTCCTAATGAAAATTGGCAGGGGTTAAAGCAATGATTGGTTGAGACTTCGATACATCTGCTACTGATTGCCTTGCAATAGAGTCGTAGCCAATGTTATCGAATGTGCCCTCAAATATCAAGGAATTCACACAGGGCCACATCCTTGGAGAGAAAAGTTCCTTCTATCTTCTTTACAAGATAGCGAAGGGTACCTTCTATGATGAACTAACTTGAGTGCAGTGGGGTAGACAACCCTAATCGGCCTCTAATCGATAAGTTTCTCCATGGTTTTGAGGTCAAATAATGTTAGGCTTTTAGGTCTGTATGATTCCGGAACCACTGTGATCAACATACCGAGCAGAGCTGTTGGTTAAAGTGGCAGATTGTGTTGGCTATTTAGCGGGTATAGCTGCAGAATCCTCGTTTTTAACATGCCCAGTGGCGCTGTTAGAAGAACAAGACACTGCCTCTTTATCTTAAATGCCGCGGCCAGACGCTAACACCTTATCTATGCTCTTAAGGATTAGCTTGACATGGCCAAAGTGGTAGCCTATTATACCTTTACAGGTGTAAAGCCTACTCATGGAGGCGTCATCAACAGCTAATAAGAGTTGAAAGAGTGCACCTTCCTGCTTCCTCTGTATTACTTTCCATGATTTTTCTTGTTCTCCAACATTCTGAGCAGTGATTGTGGCTAGGACTTTTTCAAAGGAGAGCTCCAGACTTTGTGGAAAGAAGCCATGGACGATATGTGGTTTGGGGAATGATGCTTTTCCCACCAGCATCACGTTAAGTCCCATCATGGATCTGATATTCTCGCAACCGCCCTGCAGTATTACGGTCTACATGTACAGACTAAAATAGCCCACCCGATTTGAGATAATAGCCGGTAAATTGTGGCCACACATCGATATCGGTCATCTCAATCGACCGCCTACTGAAACCAAGCCATTTTCTCGTTTGTAAGGGGTTGTGTAGCCAGGTCCGTCGGTACGACACCCAACCTGACACCACTAGCCACTTGGCTGAACTTGGGGACTTGTGCTGGTCCCGCCTTGACTTTCTTGGCACCCGAATTGGGTGAAGTCTGATCTTCAGATCTATAACATGCTTAGTTTTGCGTTTTTTTTTAGAGGGAGTGGTTTTGGATAATTCTCTACTTTTGCCAATGCGTATAGCATACCTAAACCGCCTTTTCTTAAGCGAGTTCATTTTGATGAAACCAGCCCGTTACTGCTGGAACTGTAGTCCATCTACTGTCTTCCCTATAGAAGAACATCCGGATTTCTTCGAGATGACACTGCTGATTCAACAAATGTGGATGTGTATGAACCAGAGTTGGTAGATCTTCTAGTCTGACTTTTGGGAGACTTCGCCTGCTCGACAACAGAACGAGGCTTTGAGAGCATATCAGCTTTTTGGGATACAACGGGCTTTCGGACAAGTTACTCCACTCTTCGGGCAGCTATCTGAGAAGAGGATAGAACTGCTGTGTAAATGCTGAACAGTACCGGGTCAAGTCTGGAATCTTGAGGAACTCCGACTTTAATCCTTTTCCTGCTTGAAACCTGTACAAAAAAGTACTCAGTCGTTAATTGTTAACAGAGTTTTTATAGTTTTGTTATATTGTTTTTATTTTGTTTTTTAAAGTTCAATGCACGCAAACGCAAATGAGAAACTTAAGCCAACTCAACAACTAGTAGTAACAGACCTTCTTCTCATATATCAGAAATATTAGAAAGAATTGTGTCGATTGCAGTAGTTTTTTTTTTAATTTAATTGACTGTTATATTACTTTATTATTCCAAGTTTATTATTTACCTTATTGCAGGGCTGAGGTTTGTAATTTTTGAAGGAAAGATCGATATAAGGAAATCGACTTTTGGTACTTACAATTTAAGGATTCATTTCTGAGTTATCTTACCTGCAAATAGAAGAAAGAAAGATATTTTATGAGTATTTTTTTTTTAATTTAATTTTAATATAATAATTCTAATATATGTTGCATATTTTGGGCTGGCGGTAATTCCAGGTGTTTTAATTCTATACATATAATATATATTATATATTATATTATAATTCTATACATAGGATTTATAAGGGTGTGATTCAGAGAAGTTTATTTTTCCGTCATGATCATTTACATATTATAGAAGACTGTAAAGTTATAAAGTTATGTTTCTTAATTTTTTTGAACAAAAAAAAATTAATAAAACATAATGAATAAAAAAATAAAATAAAGGAAAGAAAAAAGTGAAAGAGGATATGTCGATGTGCATGCATTTTGAATGTCCGATGATGGGCTTGAGGGTAAACTGATGAGCATTTAGAGCGCCACGAGTATTGCGGTTGAATTCAAAGAGAGGTGGCATGCAACTGGTTATTTCTCTTAAACACCGCTGGTGGAAGAAGCGTTAAAACCGTGGCAAACAGGAAACGTTCTTGCGGTGTTCGAGCGAGTTGCTATATTTGCATCACCGATAAGTCTTATCGCACGGTACTGTATTATGTCAAGTAGATGCAAGCTGCACCTGGATGCAAGTGTCATTCATGAATAATGGCATGGGATTTAGGATTCGCTTAGACGACAGAATACTGCATTGGGTTTTGGATGCATTAAATTCGACTCTATTGTGGTCTCCCCACTTTACAACGCTGTCAAGTTCAGAATTAAACGAGCTTAACATAAGCTGTTGTTCTAATTCCACATCCGAAGAGAAAGGACGTGAACCTGCGAACATATAAGAGAAGTTAAGAGTGCTGTCGTCAGCGAAGGAATAAATTAGATTAGAGGTTACAGACAGAAGATCGTTAATCAAAATAGCGTCGGAGATAAAACACAGCCCTGGGGGACACCCACATTTATGCGGTGGATATCAGATTCAAAACCATCTAACACAATTTTGATTGAACGGTTTGAAAGGTAGCTTCTAATCCATTGAAGCAGGGTTACATCGATTCCAAAAGCATGCATTTTAGACAGAAGAGCTTGGTGCCAAACTCTGTTAAATGCCTTTGAAATATCAAGTGCTACAATTTTGCTTTCACCAAACTTGTGAAAAGACTGGTTCCACTTTTCGGTGAGATATGCCATCAGATCACCGGTAGAACGTTATCCACGGAAGCCATATTGGCGGTCATTGAGTAGTTCTCGTGATTCAAGATAAGCAGATTCAACGTTTGTATGACCTTCGAAAGAAAGGATGTTGGTGCTATTGGTCGATGCGAAGAAGGACATGATGGTTCGCCTATTTTTTTTTTTTTTTTTGACTAGTTCTTCTTTTCTTTTTTCTTTCCTTTACTCCGTGCGGGAGCATAGGGCTTCTACAAACGCCCACCAACAAACTCGATTTACCGCCTGAAGTTTCAAGAGACGCCACTCTGTCCCTCGGTATCTTGCTTTCTCTTCTATTGTCCTTTTCCATGTCCGCTGGCTTTCTCAAAGTGTGGACAATCCACTTCAATTTTCGTCGTTTGATTGTGATCGCGATTGCTCCCTGCTGCGTTTCTCTCCACAAGTCTTGATTGTAGATAATGTCCGGCCATCTTATTTTCAGTATCCGCGCCTTAAGCACTTGTTGACGAAGAGGCGGCACGGCGAAATTGACCCTGTGACTTTCCACGTTCTGAAGATCGTTAGCTTCAGATTCCGGGTATAGGCTGGACAAATGCTGTTTTCCAACTACTCCGATATATAGGATAAGTAGAAAAGCTTACGCAATGGTAATACCAGCGATGAAAAACACCTTTTCAGAAGTAATAGGAGGAATACCATCTGGTCCAGCGGATTTGTGTATGCTGAGGTCACTTAGAACTCTAGCAACTCCACGAGTACGAGTGTAAATCTGTCCCATAAGGTGTCGTCGCCGCTCGGAAGAACAAGTAGAAGCAAAGAACTGTCTGAAAGCGTGGAGCTAATTGCAAAATGTGCAGCAAGTAGATTGGCCTTGTCCTTAGAGCTGACAGCTGGAATGTCATTGTGAATGACGACGACGAGACAGTATTTTTGATTCTTTTTACGAATGACCAAAAATGTTCACTACTTTTGGGACATTATAGAATTTTTCGTCTCAATCTATGATCATAGGCAAATTTGACTCGCCGCATTTTTACATTACTATCATTTGTGGCACGCTTGTATTTTTGTCGGTTTTCCTCGGTGTGGTTACTTTATACAACAGAAAGCTTACCTCCTTGTTCCTGAAAGCCTCTTTGCAGCTAAAATTATACCATCTATCATCCTTCGGGTTGACAGACTTAATTCTAAGAGGAATAACTTTTTCATACCAATGTGAATGATGATTGTAATCGCATCAGTGGCGGCATCCACGTCCACTATTGAGGAAGAATAGCGATCAGTTAAATTTCCTAAATAATGTAAAGAGATTTGCGCAGTTGCACTGTGAGACAGAAAAGCGTTAAACAAACTTTTAGCAAAGACTTCCTTCAAGAAGCGCAGTGCAGCATTAGAGACTCCATTTCAAATTCTCTATACCTCTCGTCCGGATTTATGTTTGTTTGTTGGTGGCTGGTCAAATCTTCTGATAAATTTTTAATCCACTTCCTAAAGCCCGATTTTATTCAAACCTTGCACACAAGTGTATCTCCGCTTGGAGATATCAACCATAATCATTCAATATCAACCGGTTACAACCGTGAGTTTTCTCCGATAGGGACGGCGAACGACGCCATATTTTTTATTGTTCTTTTGTCATTTGGAAACTTCATTAGTATGCATTTCATCATGGAACACTACACATGTGAACAGCGATTGCAAATCGTGCAAATTTTTTATCAAAATAATCGTTCTGTTGCCGCTACTTTAAGAGCAAATTTTCACCGAAAAATCATCTTCAGCGATGAGGCTCACTTTTGACTAGAAGGATTTGTCAACAAGCAAAATATGCATTACTGGGCAGAAAGCAACCCACACGTGATTCATGGGGCACCGTTGCATCCCGAAAAAGTCACTGTTTGGTGCGGATTACATGCCGGCGGCGTCATTGGGCCATATTTTTTCATCGACGATAACGATCGCCACGTTACTGTTAATGGAAATCGGTACCGCGATATGATAAACGATTTTTTTTTGCCGCAATTGAATGGAATGGACTTGGACGACATGTGGTTTCAGCAGTACGGGGCCACATGCCACACAGCACACGATACAATCGCGTTATTGAAGACTAAGTTCGATGAGCGTGTTATTTCGCGAAATGGGCCCGTCCAGTGGCCGCCGCGCTCGTGTGATTTGACACCTCTAGATTATTTTCTTTGGGGTTATGTGAAGTCATTGGTCTATGCCAATAAGCCGGCGACGTTGCAAGAGCTCAGAGCCAATATTGAACGTGAAATTGCTGGAATTTCGGCCGATTTATGCGAAAGAGTGGTCGAAAATTGGGTTCAAAGATTGGACTACGTAAAACGTGCACGCGGTGGTCATGCAAAAGAAATCGAGTTTCATACTTAAATGTATCATATGTATATGTTCAAATTCGTTAATAAAAAAAAAGGTTAGTTCAAAAGTCGAACAGTTTGTGTTTTATTCAAAAAAAAAGTTGAAGTGCTCTTATTGAAAAACCCTGTATAAAAAAAAATTTATAATTCTAGACATTCTTGATTTTATCGATTGCAATTAAAAATGCGATCCTATAAATCTACAGTATGTACAGTACATTGTATTGCTTTGTTTCAAGCAACAATTTATTCATTCATGTATGATATCCTACCTTCATGTGGGTGATAATTTTGCCAATCAAATTATGGTCTCCCAGAAAATTCAATTTTGAATCAAATAGAGGATAAACAGCAACATCCAAGCGTAAGCATTTTGCAATTTTAACCCCAGCATGGAAAAATAATATTTATTTCGGGCGATATAGGTACATTCGAAGCGTTAATTGTGTAGGTATTGTGACTGGAATGGCTTCTGTATATGTTATGTAGCTGTGGTAACATGGTTATTTAAGCGAATTGAGGCAGGATCTGCTTTTTTAATATACATATGCATTATATATAAATATAAATAAGTTTTGTATGCATTTCATAGTTTTTTCCGCCAAACAACGCGTAGTATGTATATATTTTCTGGTTCAGTAGTTCGATGAAATGGTGTATCGTCCTCGTTTGCGACGCTCTCCACAAACCACAATATTGCCCATACAATTTTGGTATTTACCTACGCTACGCAAATATAAATGTAATTAATACAGCATCGATGAGTTATAGCGGACGCTGTTCATTATTTTTGCATTATTAGTCAGGACCTACACAACCTATAAACCTTTAATTAGTGTTATTAAGTTATTAAGCAATGCATAGCAGAGCAAGTAAAGGGTTATCCATTTTGCGGTTTCAAAAGTAAACGTAAATAAAACACATAAAAAATATTTTTTATCATGATATTTCTTTTTTATTATAAAGTTTGAACGTTGACATTATGTGTGAAACACTACATCATTTAAATGACCACCACGCGAATTGTTGCAAGCATCAATTCTTTTGAGGTAATTTTTGACCACTTTTTGACACATATTGGGCGGTATCTCAGCCATAACTTGACGAATATTGGTTTTTAAGTGCTCAAGAGTTAAAGGTTTATCTGCATAAACACGGTCTTTCGCGTAGCCCCACAAAAAAAAGTCAAGCCGTGTCAAATCGCATGATCTTGGTGGCCAGTTGATATCGCCACGACGAGAAATTACGCGGCCAGGAAATGTCTGTTGTTGTCAAGCACCCATTCGACGTATCTACGACGTTGTGAATGGTCAGCTGGCTTCAGTTGTTGTGTGAGCTGGATTTTATATGGATGTAGGTGTAGATCCAAATGCAAAATACGCCATAATGTGCCGTAAGACAGTCCTAATTCCTGAGAACGACGAGGAACCGACACATTCGGGTCGCTTAGCCATGCTTGTTTGTCGTTCCTAGCTGAATGGCCAACTTGCCGGTCCAGATCCCTATACAAATGCGCTTCGCTCGGCACCCGAGACCGCGTTTAACTCTGCTTTGATGGATTGGCGTTCACGGGCGATATTCCATGTGCTATTTGATATCCATTCTTTTCTAGTTTTGTCGGGATAAACTAAAATGGTTGAGGCTGCTTCCGTATACTCCAAATTAGACTCTAGGGTTTGGGGCTGTATCTCAGAGAGTGACTGTTTTATGCGGGATACATAATGCAGTTTCACATCTCTGGGTCTTTCAGTGCTGCAATAGTTTTATCGGAAATTGCTTGCCAGTCTTGTAACGATCTTTTCGCGGCTTTAGAGAGTAGAAATCCCACTCCATTTGCGGTACAGGTTCGGTTAGTTTCAAATGGCAGTCGGTGGAAAAACCGAAATACTAAGACCAATATTGGTCCATTGTGATACCAATAAAAATCCAAAAACAAAAAAATGGTAACGGTTGAACGAATTAGAGCTTCGTATGAAGCGCAAGAGACTACTAATGCCTTATTATAAAAGATTGCTCCTAGATGGAGCTTACGTTTATGAAGAAGGGCTGGGCATGTACAGGGAATGCGGAAAGTGGTCCATTCCTCTTAACGTCCATACAGCTTCTGCAGAATACACATTGCACAGTAATGACACCTGTTTGAGAGATCAAAAACTTGGAACGTTTTGGATCCAGCTTGGGTCAGATATGCTTTGTCGCTAAGCAAGTTATTTTTTTTGACCACCTAAGGTTAGTTTTTTCGTCAGCATCTTGCTTTAAGATGAGTTCACATTCAGCGAGAAGCCATTTTCAGGTAAAAGGGGCAGTGTAGTTCGATGTTTGGCGAACTCATCAGCCTAACGATTTCCCAGAATGTCTCTAAGCTCCAGCACCAAATACAGGCTAATGTTAAACTGCTCCGCCATCTCTTTCAGAGATTATCGGCAGTTGAGGGCTACAAGAGAGTTCATAGAGACTGATTCCAGGAATTTCAACACAGCTTGACTATCCGAGAAGATGCGGATATCCGTAGCGGATATGACATTCCTTTTTAGATAAAGGTTATTTAATCGGCATAAGCTCTCCCTGGAAGACACTACAATGACTAGGAATCTGGAGAGAGAGACTAAGATTCAGCCTTTTTGAGAAAACAACTCCACCAAACCCGCCATCAGTTTTTAATCGGTCTGTGTAAAAATGGATGTCATCATCTTTCAATTGAGCTCCTTGTTACAAGAATGATCTGGAGGTTAATGCTCGGCTATATGCTTGACACAGCGTAGGCGTTAATGAAAAGGAGAAGAAATGAGGAGATGTTTATGAGTTTGTGTTCTGAATGTCTGTGGATCATATAGAGCGTCACGAGTATTACGGTTGAATTCAAGGAGAGGTGGCTGCCAGCTGGCTATTTCTCTTGAGCACCGCTGGTGGAAGAAGCGATAAAACAGTAACAAGTAGAAAACGTATTCCAAACCGTCCATTAAAACTTGAATTGAGCGGTCTAAAAGATAGCTTTTAATCCAGTTTATCATCAACTTCATAAGCACGCATTTTGGACAAAAGAGCTTGATGTCAAACTCTTCCAAATGCCTTAGACATATCAAGGGCAACAGCTTTGCTTTCACAAAATTGATGCAAAGACCGGTTCTACTGTTCGGTGAGATATACCATCAAATCACCAGTAGAACGTTGCCCACGTTATCCGTACTGCCGTTCACTGAGAATTGCGTTGGTTTCAAGATATTCCATGAGCTGAAAATTTATCAGCGTTTTCATGACCTTGCTAAGAATAGATGTAAGTGCTATGGGTCGGTACGAAGACGGAGACGACGGCTCGCCTTTTTTTTGGGTATGTACTGGTCAAGGGCTGTTTTCCAACTTCTCGGGAAAAGTCCAGAAGAATAGGATAGATGGAAAAGCTTATGAAATGGTAATTCCATCTTGGAGGAACACCTCTTCAGAACTAATGGGGAAGCACCATCTTGCCCAGAATTTGACTTCGTCAGAGAAAATTAAGCTTATTCCCTTAATAAAGAGAGGGTCCACATGCGGGATTTTGTATTTACTTGTGATAAGTGTAGTTTTTGGGTGTTTACTTCTAAACCGCAACGATCTGCTCATCACGCTTGTTAAGAGCATTTTCTAGGAGTTCCTTTAAGGTATTAGGGGGCTCTCATCCGTATAAGCGATCACTACAAGCGATCACTACGCAGTTCAGGCAAATGTGCAGCTCATTTACCACTAAGTTCCATAGAAGGGGGGATAGGACTCCAACTTGCGGGGTTCCTCTGCAGACAGATCTTCTGGCGGACGTCACACCAAGTTCTATTAATAATCCGGCTTGTAAGCACAAGATTAGTTCGCCAAGTGAGTCATCTGGCCTCACAGCCGACAGAGCATCCGGGATCCCAGATGTGTTGACGTTGTTTAAAGCGCTTTTAATTTTTATGATTGCTACCATTGTGTACTCATTATAGTGAAGGTAATATAGATATGATAGTACGTACTAGTATATGCAGGGTAGTCTGTACAGATTTGGCATAACAGCACGCATGATGATCATTAGACAGAAGTCTCTTGACAATGCTACTGCGTACGTGGATATCAATCAGTTTTTCTAGTGTCCTTAGGATGAACGATGAAAGACTGTTGAGTCTCGTTTCCGTACTTAACATAGTAGTAAAGATATGTTACAGTTGATGATTGTTCGGCTTTTGTTCTTGAGTCAAAGCGATTTATATGGATGGAGGCCAAAATCCTTGTTGCAAAATTAGCCATAAATTGGTCAAATTTTGTTCATCACTTACACTCAAGGTTGCAGCTGTAATATTCGCGGCATATGGAAAACTGGAGGAGCTTTATATCAATTTATCCATGAACGAAGATTCCTTTCTCTATCTCTCTTGTTTTATTTAGCAAAAGAGGTTAAGCTTTATTATTTAAATATATAATAATCTAGAAAAATACATAGTTTATTTTATGAAGTATTATAACAGCATTTAAACGGCTTATATTTTCAATAAAACAGAGTATGATTGTACAAAATCGTACCGCTTCAGTTACCTTTGAAAATCCCAAAAACCACACTTTACAATAAAAACTACGCTTCATGACCTCAATTAAAATTTTAATGGCTTAAGGCATTAAATGGCGTTATTGCTGAATAATTAATATTCCGTATTACGGTTAGTA
Organism: Nephrocerus scutellatus; assembly: GCA_947095585.1. NCBI lineage: Eukaryota > Metazoa > Arthropoda > Insecta > Diptera > Pipunculidae > Nephrocerus > Nephrocerus scutellatus. The sequence continues at coordinate 115,294,911 of OX352763.1, forward strand.
GAATCGTTCAGTGTTAATTCTGTTTTCCCCGAGCACATGCACATTAAACTGACGCTACTGCAAAACCGCATTCTGACTGAACTGAAACCACAAAAGCATAAAGCCCTTTAGGACTTGACCGGCAACAGCAGGTTTTGTGCCGAGCTACGCTATAAAAATACAAATAACAAATAATTTTTATTAAATGTTGCAAATGCGTTTGTTTTGTCCGTTTGTATTATATGTTGAAATTTTAATTATCGTTAATCGTAGAACAAGTGGTGAGTGAGCTATTTTCCCTCATAAGTGGCTTTGTCAACAACTATTACTATCGGATGCTCCATTAACTTGTTTTAAATAATTTTGTGGTTTATCCTAATCGTGTGAAGTGGGCGTTTGGATGTTAACTGACAGTTGCACAGCCACTATGTTGGGTACAAAATCAATGAAGTCATATGAACAAGCGTTTCTCATGTCCTAGATTGTGTTTAAGAGGAATCATTTACTAAACTATTAAGTACCTTTTGAAAGCCGAAAAAATGATCTCATGTGATGGTTTTATTGATGGAAAATAATTTTGGACATGTGTGCACCACTGGAGCGTCTGAGAAATTACATCCTGGAGGTGAAATTTTTTACCACTTTTTCGAGAAAATGAGGGTTTATGTGATTTATTTCTGGTTTGTCCAACGACTTCAGAAAGCCCCATAAAAAATTATACAGCGGTGTGATATCGCACTACCTTGGAGGCCATGGCACAGGTCCATTTCTGAAGATGATGTTGTCATTGAACTCACCCATCAGTAACTGCATATTTTCACCCGCAGTATGGCATGCGGCAGCATCCTAAACTCTCATTAAACTCAAGACGCAAACGATGATCGTTGGGTTTCAATTCTTGCAACAACTGGCTTTGTAAGCGTGTAGACCAAGAATCTTTCGCAAAATTTTCCATAAAGTCAATGGACAGAGAGCAAGTTCTTGCGAACAACGACAAAACGATAAATTTGGCCTCAATGGCCTCGATATTCTCCACTGTGCGTTGCCAATCAATATTGAAAACAAAAAAAACCAAATTTTTAAAATTACCTTTCAGCTGGCTTAGAGTTACCAGCTTACAAAAAAACCCTCCTAAAAAACCCCCTTTATTATATCCTACACTCAAAAATAAAGTCTCATCAGGTAAGTTGGCTTGTGAACAAGAAATTTGGTTAGATTTTATGTTTTCCATTGGTTCATAACTCTAATAATAGTTTTATTCGGGGGCAATTTCCATCAACTCTTAAAAAAGCTATAGTTTAAAGGTAGCGATGGCAATTTGGTTTCTAACTATCGACCTATATCATTGTTTTCAGTGTTTTCTCCAAAAATTCTAGAGAAGTGTGTTAAAGCGCGTCTTCTGTCTTACTTAAATAAAATAAATTTTATTTCTAAACATCAATATAGATTTCGAGAAAGACTGAGTACCGAAAATGCACTAATGGAACTACCCATTACTATTTATAACAATTTAAATGAAGGCCGTATTGTTAATTGCTTGCTTATCGATGTTAAAAAAGCATTTGATATGGTAGATCACAGTTTATAAGTAAATTTATTAATAACTAAATTGTCCTCACACGGATTTCTTGGAGTAACTAATCGTTGGTTTCGATCTTATTAAGAAAAAAGATGTCAAGTAATTAACATAAGTGGAAACTTGAGTAGCATGTTCAATGTGGTGTGCCTCAAGGCTCAGTTCTGCAGCCACAACTGTTCCTCATTTATAGTATTTCATTCATCATCATATTTGGCTATATAACCGGGGAGCAGTCCAGGCGTATGCTTGGCCGGTCTCGCTGTCGTGTTCCATAAATCCTACCGCAAAGGTCTATCCGAGCAGGATTCTCTTCGCTCATGAGCGCTAGGTGTCCTGCCCACCATAGCCTACTAAGCTTAATTCTCTTCACGATGCCGACATCGCGGTAACGATCTAATCATTATATTCACCGGAATCGTCCTTTCTCACATACGGGGCCAACAATTCTCCGTAAGACTTTTCTCTCGAAGAGGTCAAAATGCCTTTTGCTAAACACCAAAGTCTCGAATCCATATGTAAGTACTGGTATGACCATTATCTTATACAGCAGTAGCTTAGATGTTATCGTTAGGTTCCTGGATTTGAAGAGTCTTAACAGACTATAGTTGGCTTTGTTAGTTTTGAGCAACCGAGCGCGTATTTCTGGTTCCATGCTGTTATTGGCTGCTACAAATGACCCGAGATAGTAAAAGGATTGCACTTCTTCAAATTCGCGCTCCACTATTTTAATTGAGGGACAAGTGTTAGATCTTCTACTCGCAGATGTACTTCGTTTTGCTCTCATTTACGTGCAGCCCCAGATTTCGTGCCGCCTGCTCTATCTGAATGAAAGCTTCCTGTACAGCTCTTTGGTGTCTACCAATTATGTCAAAATCGTCTGCGTAAGCCAGTATCTGAATGGACTTATAGAGGATTGTTCCTCTCGCCGTTACGTCAGAGTCTCGGATCACTTTCTCCACGTTGAAGAGGACGCAGGCAAGTAAATCTCCTTGTAGGAGCCCGTTATAGATGTTGAATGGGCTTGATAGTGATCCCGATATTTTAACTTGGCTTATAAAATTGGTCATGGTAAACCTACATAGTCGTGTCAGTTTATTGGGGATGCCAGATTATCTCATGGCTTTATCAAGTTTTACTCTGGTAGGCGGCTTTAAAGTCTTTAAAAAGATGGTGTGAGTTTTCATCACCTGCCTTAGGGTGTAAATCTGATCAGTTGTTGATTTTCCTGGGATGAAGCCACACTGGAATGGACCAATGATGAATTTAGCGTATGGTGCTGTCTTGTCTGTCTTGAAGGATAGACGAGAAAATCTTATACGCGGTACTCAAAAACGTTATACCACGATAATTGCTGCAGGTTGTGATATCTCCCTTCTTATGTATGGGGCACAGGATGCCTCTTCGCCAGTCTTCTGGCATCGCTTCTTCCTCCCATACGTGCACTTTAGTTCATGAATTGCTTGGTGTATTGCGGGACCTCCCGTTTTAATCACCTCCGCTGTGATACCATCTGATCCCGATGATGATGATGATTTTTGAGCCGATTTATCATTCTACTAACTTCGTTTTTGCTTGGTGGCGGCAGCATAGTGTGGTCTTCGGTCATTGCTGGAGTCTCCAATTCCTCAGTTAGCTGGCCATTTAGCATTTTATGAATGTGCTCTTCCCATCGCTCTAAAACACGTTTGAAATCGGCAATCAGATTACCCTCTTTATCTTTGCAGTATGTGCAACGCAGTGTATATTGTGTCATACCGTGGACTCTTTTGTAGAACTTCTGCGCCTGGTGCGGTCCTTACTCTCTGTATTGTTCTAGTTGACGGACGAGATTCTTCTCCCAGGCTGCTTTCTTTCGGCGGTGAACTGTTTTTTCACATCTTCTGAGCTCTTTATATTCATCTTCGCGTGTCCGCGTTCTATGAGATTTGTTGCATTGCTCGGTACGCAACATTGTTACGTTCAGTCGCTAGCTTACATTCGTCATCAAACCAGTCGTTCCGATTTTTACGACTACTGCCTAAGATGGAATCAACAGTACTAACGACAGTATTCCTTAGGCGTGTCCATTTCTTTTCTACGTCCGACATCTAAGCCCCGGAGGACTTACTATCCCTGCATTTAGGGCGAGTCCCATCGCTTGACCTTAGTTTTTTCTGTTCTCTTCGTTGCGAAGGGCAGCCGTGTTGACTGGAATATGATTTGCGGATGCAGTCTTTCGTGATAATGCATTCCTGACTCGGAGCACCATACCAACAAGATAGTAGTCCGAGTCGACGTTGGAACCTCGCTACGTTCGTACCGTCATTAGATTCGTATTTTGGTCTATCAACACGTGGCACGTCTTGTTGCGAGTGGCTCCATCAGGAGATACCCAGGTGGCTTTGTGGATAAATTTACGCGCAAACCTTGTACTCACAACGACCAAACTTTTGCTTAATGCCATCTCTATGACTCGTTGTCCATTGTTATTAGTGTTCTCGTGTAAGCTATGGGTCCCTATGTACTGCCTGCATACTGGCTCTCTACCTAATTTAGCATTCATATCCCCCAGAATGATTTTTACATAATACTGAGGACAGGCATGCAGTTCCCGTTCGACTGAATCAAAGAATTCTTCTTATTCATCATCTAGGGAATCCTCTATAGGAGGTACGTGAACGTTTATGAGGCTTATGTTTTTAAATTTGAGCAGATAGTTCTAAAAATTGATTGTTTCGCTGATCACAAGAACTTCCTAGCTTCCTCTTTATTCGATGCAAGTATAAATTTCGCACATATGAATATTGACATTATAATAAGAGCCGTAGAAACATGTCCTTTATAAATTTTGCCATTTTCGGATCCTTTAAATAATTGCCAACAGCATGATCACTCCGATTGATCTTGCAAGCGATAGCACGCTTAGACAAGCCTTCCGAATGGTAAACATCTATTTTTGCCTTATTTATATAACATTATTACATTAAATTGGCTAATTGGCTGAGAAATTTAACATTTTCAGGGATATTTTGAAATAAATATGCCACCGACAACCTTGGACTCACTGGGAGTATATTTAGTATGTATAGTCAACGAATATACCATGCTGAGTGCATCAGTTATCGTCCGACCACAACAAAAAAATTAAATATTTACCTACAATTACATCCCTATCACATCTCAATCTTTTCACTTTTGTGCGAATTCAATTGACTTTAAAAATGCATCAAGCATCAAGGCGTCAAAGGACCAACCTGTTGCCTGTCCCTGAAGGATGATATGAGTATGAATTATATCCAAGGACAGCTTTACTGATGGTCAGTCCATTTCGCCACTGGACAGAAGTATGTGAATGTGCCATTCATTCACTTCATCGGTGAAACAATGCATGACAAGTTGTACTACATACGAGTAGATGTGTTGGCGAACCGCATTCTGGATGATGTCTTGTTTTCTCTAGCGAAGCATTCAACACTTGCGGTTGTGGATTGAGTATATGAGTGTACTCTTGTGCGTTTGGGTGAGGCCAATTGTGGTCGGAATATTATATAGCTTTTTTTTTGCAAGCCATCCTTTACACGTCACACAAAAGAACTTGTGAAATGTTCAACAATTTCTTGCTGTACAAGTGGAATATTAAAATGATAATGAGCTGCAAAGAGTAATCAAATAAGTGGCATGCTGCGGTTGAGCGTATTTTTGACTAATTTTTTTAAAGGGTTCTTAAGGTTTATTAAAATAATCTACTAACAGAACTTTTAAAATAGAGATACTTACAGTAAGTATTGCTCCACTCATCGATCTCGGTGGTGCCGTGGTTAGGTTAGGTTAGTTAGCCCCACTTGCAGGACCCCGATTCGATACCCGCGCGTCCAAAAACATTATAATCGCATCGATCATCTTAGATTACAAATAAACGTAGTACATGTGATATAGAGTTACCGTACATCTGATGTATTCACATGATTGTTGGGAGCCACCGATTTTGAGTTTCCGGTGGATTCCACTCAAACGCCATTTGCAAAATCGTCATAATTTTTTCAGAATATCTCACAAATACCTTCCAGCCACACGTAAGTCAAACTGATGTATTAATTGAGGTACGATGAAGTGTCGAAAAGCTGTTAGCGTTAAGCTGTAGCTTGTTTTGATAAGACCACAGCAAAATAGGTTGGAGGCCTTCATTGACCCTTGCCACTGCATTCTCTTCTAAACAAATAGGCGAAGAGATGTACAATAGCACATCATTTGCATGTAAGTAACAACTACAATTATTACTTACATCATGGAGGTCGTTAATAAACAGTGAAAACAAAATTGGACCGAGTAGAGATTCTTGAGGTACGCCTTGTAAAAGCTGTCAAAAAGTAGACATTTGCGAATTGTGATAGACCGCCTGAAGTTGTTTGGTCAATACAAGTTTATTGGCAGTCAGAGAAAAATTAAAATTACGGTTGAGCTTGTTTATCAATAGCTTGTAGTTGGCAGACTCAAAAGCCTGTCAAAAAGTAAATATCTGCGAATTGTGATGGACCGCCTGAAGTTGTTTGGTCAATACAAGTTTATTGGCAGTCAGAGAAAAATGAAAATTACGTTTGAGCTTGTTTATCAATAGCTTTTAGTTGACAGACTCAAAAGCCTTGGGAAAGTCGAGACGATTCATTATAGACATTTCATATTTGACAAGATTCTGTCGGATGCAATAAAGCTGAAGCAGGTCGTTAATGAACAGTGAAAACAAAATTGGACCAAGTACAGGTTCTTGAGGTACGCCCTGTGAAATCTGTCGAAAAGTAAACATTTGCGAATTGTGTTAGACCGTCTGTAGACGATTACTCATATCGTTCAAAATAAGTTTATAGGCAGTCAGAGAAACATTTAAATTACGGTTGAGCTTATTTATCAATAGTTGGCAGAGTCAAAAGCCTTGGGAAAGTCGAGAAGAATCATTATAGACATTTCATATTTGACGAGAATGAAAATTGGACCGAGTACAGATTCTTGAGGTACGCCTTGTGAAATCTGTCGACGATAAGTCATATGGCTCAAAACAAGTTTATTGGCAGTCACAGAAAAATTTTAATTACGGCTGTGCTTGTTTATCAATAGCTCGTACTGGACAGAGTCAAGAGTCTTTGAAAAGTGGAGAAGAATCACTATATACACATTCCATCTTTGACAAGATTCTGTCTGATGTCATCGTTAATCTTAAGCAAAGCTGTAATACAGCAGAGAACTTTCCTGAAACCCGATTGAAGCGAAGGTAGCATAATAAATTGATTGGCGTGCATTTTTATCTGTTTTCTCAAGACTACGTCAAAAACTATAGCTACAAACGGCATGATAGCGATTGGATGATAGTCCTTAACATTGAGGGTGAGCGTTTTTTCGGAACAAGGCTAATCTTTGCTCGCTTTCATAAACTTAAATATATCGAATATGTAAGAATATTGTCGAAGATATTAGTTGTATGGTGCAGGGTTTCCGAGAGCATTATTTTGATAAAGTTAGAAAGAATACCATTAATTTTAGTAGCTTTAGATGTTACCAGTGAAAACGTAGCATTACAGCATAAATCCTACCGCAAAGCACTTTCGAAGCAGGATCCACTTCACTCTTGCGAGCTAGGTGTCCTGCCCACCGGAGCCTACCGAGCTTAATTCTCTTCACGATGTCGACATCGCGGTAACGCTACTAGATCTCATCATTATAGATTCTCCGGAATCGTCCTTCCTCACATCTGGGGCGAAGAATTTTCCGTAAGTCTCGGATCCATATGTAAGTACTGGTATGACCATTGTCGTATATACCAGCAGCTTGGATGTTATGGTTAAATTCCTGGATTTGAAGAGTCTTGACAGACCATAGTAGGCTTTGTTGGCTTAAAGCAACCGTGCTTGTGTCCACCAGTCAGATATAGTTACGTCCACTTGCAATTCTGATGCATTTTGTGTTATTCTCCCTATATAGCTGATGGGTAACCGTTACGAAATTAGGGAGAGGAAAAGAGGAGAGATGTCTATGCACATGTGTCTTAACTGACTGCAGATCATACAAATGCGGGAACATAGAGTCGGGCAATTCATTCCACATAACTATTGTGCCTTTTATCTTTGCCCACAAGGACCGAGAAGAAACAATTTCGTTAAATTTATTACAGTAATAGTCCGTTGCCGGTGGCACTGTCGAGTTTCATAAAATGAAGAAAGCGCCTGGAAAGTTCCATAAAATAAACAAAGCGCCTAGATATGACATGATCACAGTAGGAATTTGCAAACAGCTTCCCCATAAAGGTATTGTCAAACTCACCAATTTAATCCAAGCTTCCATTCGATTAAAAAAAAACACTTTTCCAGTCATCGTAGCCGAAGTTATTATGGTTCCTAAACCAGGCATATTGCCGTACTAAGACGGATCGTACAGACCTATATCCTTCCTACCAAACATGTCGGCTTTTATCTAATTTTGGCCTCGTTAATATTTTGACAAATTGTAAAATGGTCACAGATAAATCGCCTTTTTGGTTCATCGCCTATACACTTCCTACACACGCCTACATAAAGACTCTCCTCAATGGCTGTTTGGTTCGAAAAATTGCAAAAGATCTGAGAAAAAAAGACTAAGAAATTTTTATTAAAAAATTGTTCGCTCCAAGGACACAACATGGATGATATGTGCAACATGTCTCGCTCAGGGAAAATCAAATTACTTACAATCTGAAGAAATTCTCTGCCATTTATCATAAATCTCCAGCATTTTATTGTATCTAACCCGCTAGCAGTACTTTTTGTTGTTTTCGAATGAAGGCAGCATAAAAAATATTAAAATTTATTTGTAGCGCTCAAGGCCGATACAAGGATGAATGTGAACTTTTATTAATTCCTTATGACAGATACGGTTTTTCTGCTTCTCTTTAACATCCAAAGAAGAAAAAAAAAAGAAAAAACCCAGAAAATCGTTTCCATATAACAAACATTCCTATTCATTACTTCCATTTTACTCTCTTCCTTTTGCAACTAACAACTTAAAACATAAAGCTTACCAAGGACTCTTGAAAATTGTATTTGTTGTTTCTACATTCGGCCAACTATATAATAATCCCGTTTCAGCCTCCTCCACTTCTCGATTTGAGTGACTTTTCATGTAAGCCAGTTGACCTCAATATAAGTAATGCGCTTACAATCCTGGAGTGTGGAAAAGTAAGGAAGGGAAATTGTAAGGGATAAACAAATGTACATGTCAAACAGACACAAAGGAAAAAACTTATCCTATAAGTTATACCTCAAGGAGTTCCTTAGGCAGTTGCTTTTATTTTATTTTTGGAGAAGAACGGCTAGGCCTCATAAAGGTACACCCATTGCTCAGACAAAAAATAATATTTTCCTTAGTATTATGATTGTGAAGATCATTGCAGGGAATACGAACACCACAATAGGTCCAGTAGCCAGTATTAAGGAAGTTCATTGGCACACATAGATTATACGAGAACACTAATAACAATCAGCAAGGAGTCATAGAGATGTCAGCAAGGAAGAATTTGGTCATTGCGAGTATAAGGTTTGTGCGTAAAAATATCTATAAAGCCACCTGGGGCCACTCACACTCCTTATGAACCCACTCGCAACCAAATAGACCACGTGTTGATAAACCGCCACCACAACCCGAACCTAATGACCGTACTTACATACAGACATCCTCGTCGAACAGGACGACTATCTTATTGCATCACCAAATAAGACTTCATGCAGCAATCAAATTCGAGTCAACACTGTTTGCCATTCGTTACAATCGCCCTTAAGAAGCGGAGCGTAAGCCCTTGGGGCTAAGACGAATATAAATAGCTCTGCTGACATAAAAAAATGGTTCAATAGTAAATTAAAAAAGCCTGGAAGAAGTCTGTCATCCGTTAGCTAGAACTGTACAGAGAGCGAGGACCGCACCAGATGCCAAATTTATTCCTTAAACTCAAAGATTTGACACAATATAGACTTCCTTGCATTTACTGTAAAGCCGAATAAGGTTATCTAATCGCTGAGCTAGTTAACTGTTAACTGAGCAATGGCAGGCTCCAGCACGACCACACTAAGCTACTGCCACAAAGCATAGACGCAGTTAGCAAACCGATAATTAGTCCTCAAAAAAAAAAAAAAAGGCCTTGGGATTCAAATCAAATTTGGAGAGGCTGCACTACACCAAGTAATTTAAGAACTTGCCTTAAGAAGGTATCACACCTTGTGGCAGATGTTCTCCTCTATCTTTTAAGACAGAAGAGCCCCGTACGATGAAGTAACCACTGACCCATACCAGTGGGGCTTCGTTCTGGGCAAAACAACTGATCAGATTTTCGCCCTTAGCCGATGGGAATATGTCTAGAGTTCCAAAACTCACTACACCATCTGTTTGTAGATTTTAAATCCGCCTGCTATAGCAAAGGCAGAGTAGAATTTTGTAAAGTCATTAGATATCCTTATAAAAATCCTACACGACTAGGTTGACCAATGTTATAAGCCAATTAAATATCTCTGGATCACTGTCAAAGCCATTCACTATCTATAAGCGACTGTGACTGTTTTGTTTTACGTCCTCGTCAACTTCGCATCAAAGAAAGTGACCCGAGAATTTGATGTCCATCCAGATACTGAATTCCGTAGACAATGTTGACGTCACTGTTCGAGCGGACGGCACAAATCTGGGGCTGCACATTAATGTCAGCAAAACAAGAACATAGCGGTCACGTCTGGGAGGAACAGATCCAACATTAGTCTCTCAGTTAAGATAGTGGAGCGTGAGTTCGGATTCAAATCCTTAAATTATCTCGGGTCAATTGTAGCAGCGGATAACAGTATGAAACCAGAAAAAGGCTCACCGTATCGCCCATTATAGTCTTTAAAGACTCTTCAAATTCTGGAGCGGTCATACCATTACTTACATATGGATTTGAGTTTTGGGTGTTCAGCAAAAAGCACCCTAACCTCCAACATCTAACTGCATTTGAGAGGAACGCCTAAGGGAGAATTGTTAGCTGCGTTTGTGAGGAAAGACGATTTCGGAGGCTCTACAATGATTAGGTCTACGATCGTTATCGAGATGTTGACATCGGGTAGAGAATCAAGTTCGGGGTATCCTATTGAAAAGGTGACTTTGAAAAGCCGACCATCAAAAAGGTGTGCGATCAAAAAGGCGCGCGTTTGAAAAGTCGACCATCAAAAAAGCGACCTTATAAAAGGCGACCTATTTGTTGGGTATTTTTGTTAGTCGACTTTTTTTACGCGCGCATTTTTGATCGCACACCTTTTTGAAGTTCGTTAGACTGCAGTTTCCAAGACCCTAACTCGCATGAGCGAAAAAGATACAGTTCGCGGAAAGTATGATTTATGAGATATGAAGTGTCCTTAGATTAACGTGGATACCTGCATTGAATGTTCAACCCCACGGTCCTCTTCAGACTTGGATTAGTTATACGACAATCAACGTCCATCATAGACTGATGTGCCAATATTAACTCAATGGTTAGAGCAGGACCTATCTTAAATCCTTGCCGATCTTTGGTTTACGATAACCGGTTGAGATATGCAAATCCACGCATCATCGCACCGGTAACATCAGGACGGTCACTGATGTACCAAAGATTTTTGGTAACATCAGCCACCAAAACTGATGCTACCATGACACCACCAGCCACTACGTAGGACAAGCCAGAATGATACTGGTCCTCAACCAAAGGTTGGCCCAGACTGAATTATTCCCCAAGGAGATTAAACCTTATCTGCGGGTAGCCAACCCCCGTAGTACCAACGCGACCTTGGTGAGATCTGACATCAAGGGACTCAGCTCTTTCAGAATGAGTGCCTGGGCGATTGCAAAGCAGACCCTGGCAGCACGTTTGTCCGGAACCGAGAACCCTATGATTTGACACTAGGATGTTTCAATTCCTAGGCCGCTCGGGATAGAAACTATCCCAGGCACTACCGCCTGCAGTTGTACGGTAGGAGCGCTTCATGCAAAAAACAGCGCCCATTGTGCCATTTCTTAGCAGAAGCCCCCTGCCCATTTAATCTTCCGAGTTAAACCAAATATCAGACTTATAATTACCAGAAGATTAAGTAAGATACAGCAACCCTGTCGGGGTGATTTATGAGACATGACGCAGCGACGCAGTCCGGGACACCTAGAGTTTAGAGATGACATCGGATCGAAATCGAGAACAGTGGAGAGATATTTGCGGGAGGCCAGTACCGAAGCCCGTTTGTAGAGCCAAATATGATGATAATCATGAAAGTTTATGTGTGTCAAATTGTATTATTGCGAGACCGAAGGGCGAAGCTTACATTCAGAGGACATCAAAATTTTTCAGCGAACGTTTGTACGTTTGTACGGGTGTACATTTGTCATGTCGCATATATCGGCTTCTAACAGTCAAATTTTGATGGGACTTGTTTTAAAATCATTGGTTAGCGCTCGGCTTGCGGTAGCGTAATTTTTTCATTCATAGGGGTTACTACCCGTGAGAAAACTGAAAAAACTACTCAATCTATGCATCGCAATCGAACTTTGTTAAGCCTGAACGTTTGCAAAGTAAAATTTGTTTTTTTCTTTCAGTCTGTTCCAGCAATCGCTTATGTAATGTTGCATACTATTAGGCTTCTAAAACAAATTAGTCTTTAGATTGAAATAACACTAAATATACATACACGGGTGTATGTAGTCACTCGCATAGCAGAATACATTACCTCGTGTGTCCATATTAGTGGAAACTTTCTGGTAGGAACTCGTATATCTCGGCTTCTACCAGTCAGAATTTAGTATTGGTAGTTCTAAAACAATTGTGAAACGTAGGACGCGTGTCGCGTGAGGCCCGTGTGGCGCGTGTGTTGTTGTGTATTGGGCTTGTAAGATAGTTCAGTGTTTAGACTGAAGTACAACTATCCATATGGCGAGCTGATAAGCTCGCTTTATTATCTTAAGCGCTAATCGGGTCAAATACATTGAAACTTTTCCAAACTGCTCGTGTGAATAATTACGTCGTCTCAAAACACACAAATGGAAACCTCAAAAATTGCCGCCACTAGATCAAGAGACTTTTTGTCATCTGGTATATAACAAAATATAAACCCCGTATTAGTAATTAAGTTAATGTTCCCAGTTACAGAAGCAGAAGAATTGAGATCAAACAAACCGCCCAAAATGTTTGCAAGCATCTAACCATTTTAATTAAAACCGATCGGGAAGGATATGCTCGTACGTACACGTGTACTGTATTGAAGGTTTTATAAATATACACAAATGTAAAGCAAACTCATACCAAAATCCCCCTTTAAATAAAAATTAAATTCCGATTTTAACACGAGTCGTTATAGAAGATGAAGAAAATTTCGTTACAATTTTCCACTTGAAGCAACCAACTGTGATTTATTTTCCGTGTCCTTTAGTTACATTTGCTCAACAACGGCAAGGAATATTATTTATTAGTCGGATGGAAAAACGTCCTGAAAACACTGACAGCGTCCTATTTAAATATTTAAATTGGGGGGAGCATGATTTGGTCGGAGGTAAAAGCTGCGACAAGGATTTATCTGGCCTACTCCACGTGGAAATTAAAATTTTTAAATCTCCTCGTTACTATTGATTTTCATTTTCAAATTTTTTTCTTTTTTCGGAAGAAGAGCATTAGTTCAGTTAAAAAATACCTTTTTTACACATACTCGTGCACAGCTTGATAAGCTTTGATGTTTTGCCAACGAATTCATGTTTATGTGTCACGTAAAAGCGATTACGTATCTGTAATTGGCATTAGCATTTTTCCGTTTTTCGTTTGGAAATGTAATGCTTTGCACTGATCGATAGAGGAGCCTTTGTTGATTTTAATCGAATCTTCTGAGCATCAGATCTTTTTGTTCATAACTGGTTAGAGATAGTTTTAGTTGCATATATTGTGAATTAAGCATTAATGAGACAAAATTTAAATCGGACAAAATTTTGTAATTTCTAAAAAGGTGAAAATATTTACAACTAGATGTTCCCGGGCGCTTTGCTACCCGCACACACATGAAACCACGCCTTCCTTTTACCATCGCGTGGTTGGTGTGTACCATAGCTTATAACCATAGAGAAATAAGCACTAAGCATATAGTTTTTCCTATGGGCAGCCATAGCACAAAACAGAGCACAGAAAGCAGCGCATCACATACGCGCACATTGTCATTGTAATGCCGTTATATGGCATGATGTTCGTACAAAACAAAGGACAGAAAGAAGCGCAGCGAATACTGCACAACACACAGTCACACAGACTTTAGTTACTTAGTTACAAAATTGGTCGCCACCGAAGGCCCTTTTATTAAAACGGGATAATATATATCCTATATTCACCCTGAAAGTCGATTCTATATATTGGTGAAAGAAAGAAAAGACTCTCTCAAGACCACCTTAAGATTCCATCAAGACCCTCTCAAGACGCTCTGAAGACGACACTCTAAATCCTCATAAAACTCCCAACTCCACTGACAAAACCCTTTGAAGACCCCCTTCAAACTTCTCAAGACCACTTTAAGACCCCAATTAAAACCCTACTCATGACCACCACCCATCCATGAAACCCTGAAGACCCCTCGCAAGACCCCTCCTAAGACCCTCTTAAATCACCCTCCTGTTACCCGTAAGATCCTCTTTGAAACTCTCTCATAACCAAACTCAAGGCCCTCTTCAAACCGCCGCAAAACCCTAGCAAGTCCTCCTCAATACCCCTAGAAGACTCTCCTTATACCTCCATGGAGACCACCTCAAGACCCATTTAAAAGCCCCCCCCCCCACCATCAGATTCCCTTTAGACGTCCTTCAAAATTCTTTCAAGACTACGCTCAAGACCCTATCAAACTCTCTCCAAAAAACCCTTAAAGACCATTTCAAGACTCCCTTCAACCCTCAAGACCTCTTGAAGACTCCCTCAAAACTACCCCACCGCCCCTCCTAAGTACCCCTCAAGATTTCTTAAGACCCCTACAAAACCCTCTTAAGACCCTACTCAAGACCCCTTCAAACCTTCATAAATCCCACTCAATATTCCCCTTAGACCCAGCAAAACCCTCGTCAAGACCCTCTCAAACGTCCATGGAGACCATCGCAAGAACACCTCAAGGCTGCCGTAAACCTCAAGGCAACCCTCCAGACCCATATTAACTTTTGAAATCGGTCCAGCAGTTTCGATGATTACCTCCTACATACAAACCAACATTACCTCTTTATAATATTAGTATAGATGTAAATTAGATAACCAAAAGGGTTTTAGAAAAAGGGTTTTTGTTGGTGGGAACTACAACAATGACAAATCGCATTTTTGCTAATTTAATAAGAAAATGTAAAATAACATTGTTCACCTTCAAGTCTAAAACTTTTTTCATTAAATTCGATAATATTCACTTTCAATCTTATTGTATTTCATCAATGGCAAAGTAATATATACGTACATATTTGCTGATGAGAACCCCCACTGCTTTATGCATTTTGCTTCATTCGTCCTGCCATTTATGTGAGATGGAAGCAACATGTTTTCCATTCACATCTAGTTACAAGAGAAGAGCATTTCGATAACAACATTTTAGCGTGTTGTTTAATGGTGTTTGCCAACCTTCCAACACAGGAATCGCATATATCAATCACAACATGCAAGCAATAGTTTCGAAAAATTAATTAAATGAAAACCACTTTTTTAATACAACTTCGTGTATCTCGCACTGACTTAGTTTGGTAATAATGTGTTGTTCGAGTGAACATCAGACAACATTTCAATGCAAAATATTCCAAAGTATATCGTAAATGAAATGCGAAAAAAATGAAAATATAATGAAAATATCTAGATTTTTACCTGCATGTTTACGTGAGCAGTAACTATTCAGTAGAATTTCTGAATACGATCTGGGTACATTTCAGTTTGACTCTCTTCTTGAGGTAGAATACCTTGAAAAACCACTCATGTGCAAGTGAATGGAAATTAAAAAAATATTTTAAAGGAATGAACTTTTGTGGTTTTTGTGCAGCTTAATTGGGATACCTGTATAATTGCACTTCAACTTTTTTACGAATAAAAAATTCAGAAGATAATAATAGCATTCTATAGACTAACCCTTTTATAAGCAAGTAGCTGTTCGGGGGCGCTTAGCTACCCGCACAGCCTGTGAGCTTGACTAAAGTGTCCCACCTCTTCAAAAGTTAGGCAGTTCTGTTAATATTATTTTATTATATACTTTTTAGTTTATAATGAAATATGTATGAAATATTAAAATATGAAATTATATTCAACAATATGAAGATGGGGTTGGGAGACCCCCACATGAACCTTAAAATACCACCAAAAGACCAAAAAAAAGGGTTCCAAAAGACCCCGAAATGAACCGTAGGGACCCTATAAAAAGCACCTAGAGTCTTCCGCAAGACCACCTGGACGACCGCCTCAAAAACTAAAACTGAACTAAAACTACCCCAAGACCCACTTAAAAACACCTTTGAGACCACATCAGAAACACCTTAAGTTTCCCATAAAATCCCTCTCAAGATCCCTCAACACTACATAGAGACTCCCTTAAGACACTCTCAAGACCAAGACTCTATTAAAAAACCCTCAAGACCACATTAAAACCTCACTCAAGATTCCTTTAAGACCCTTCTCAAGACCATATTAAGACCCACTCAAGACCCTCCGAAAGCAACTCAAGACTTTCCGAAAGCAACTCAAGACCACCTTAAGACACCCTAGAGATTACCTAAATATCCCCATCAAGACCCATAAGTACCACGTTAAGACTCCATCAAGACCCACTCAAAACGCTCCAACGACCCCACTTAAAACTCTTTTAAGACCACCTTGAGACTCGCTAAGACCACCTTAAGATTTCCATCAAGACCAAGTTAAGACTCACTCCAGACCCCCTTAAGACTCCTTCAAGATCCTCTCAAGACGGTCTGAAGACGACACTCTAAATCCTCTCAAAACCCGCAAAATCACTCAAAAAACCCCAAAAGACCTCCTCAAGCCCTCTTCAAAACCTCGTTCAAGAGCCTACTCATGACCACTCAAGAAACCCTGAAGACCCCTCCCCTTAAATTCCCCTCAATATACCATGAAAACCCTCTCCAAAATTCTCTCAAGACCCTCTCCAAACCCCCTCAAGACCTCCTCAAGACTTCTACATGACTTCCCTTATCCCACCCTCAATACCACCTCAAGACCCATTTTAAATTTCCTCAAGATTCCCTTAAAACTCCCTTCAAGACTTTCAAGACTCACTCAAGACTACGTTACGACCCCATTCAGTACCCCACTGAAGACCCTCTCAAACTCTCCCCAAACCCTACCATAAAGACAATCTAAAGCCTATCCTCAAACCGCCCTCAAGACCCCCCCCCACCCCAAGACTACCCTCAAGACCCCTCAAGAACCCCGTGGGTTGGTACGTCCGAAGAAAGGTCTAATGATGGACCCGTGAGCTCGAGTTGAAACACAGGTATTACGGTTGGGTTGGAGGATTCCAACGAAACTTGTTGTTGACACACCTACCGAGTATTGCGAATTCCATTCCAACGAAGCTTGTTGTTGACACACATACCGAGTATTGCGAGTTTCATTTCAACGAAGCTTGTTGTTGACACACCTACCGAGTATTGCGAGTTTTTCAGTATCTTTGATGCAGTATGCATTCATGGATTAAGGTTGGGGAGTTTAAATTACGCTTAGAGGCAGAAGACAGTATTGGGTTTTGGAATACTTAAATTCTACTCTATTGTGTAGTTCTCACCTTGTCATGCTGGAAATGGAAATACCTTGGAAATATCTAGTGCAACATCTCTACTTTCACCAAAAACTGTTTCCACTTTTCAGTGAGATATGCCATCAAATCACCTGTAGAACGTTGTTTTTGCTGCCGGTCACTAAGGATTTCCTGAGATTCAACGTAATACCTAAGCTTACGATTGATCAGCTTTTCCCATGGCCTTCCAGATAGTCCGGAATTTTCTTTTTTAAATCCACTTTATTAACTTATCGTCGGCATAGTTCTGTCGATGGCTAGTGAAATCTTGCGATAAATTTTTAACCCTTTTACTTGGAACAATTTATAGACCTCACAGTCATATAAGTTTCGACCCATTATTTAAAGTCCTTAATAATATATTGCGCTCTATCTCAAACATAGTGTTATGTGGTGATCTCAACTGTAACCTCTTGGATAAATTTATGTCAGTTAACCTATTAGAATATATGAAGTCATTAAATTTGTCTCCCGTGAACTCATTTCTCGTTTCATTTCTCTAGAGACTCAAGCTCCTTACTTGACGTTTATTTTGTTAGCGACCTCGATGAAATACTGCTATACAGTCAACTTTCTGCACCTGTTTTTTTCTAAACATGACCTTATTTATATAACAATTGCTCTAAACAGTTGTAACAATGAACCAGAAATCTTATTTAGTGACTTTCGTAATATAAACTACGAAGGCCTCTTACATGATGCTAGGCGAACTAAGTGGGAACGTATCTACTAGGTGGCATCGGTTTATGAAAATAGATTACTCCTAAAGTACGATTTTATTCCATTTTCGGTGACAATACATTCTTTAAAGTTTGGAAGTTATCGGGCCCTTGGTTCAGTGGGCTGCCACATAAATTTCCATTTTTCTCTTTTTACTTTTAGGCGCATATCTTCTTCTTTTGCGTTCATAGTGGAAATGTCGGTTAGTATCGACGGCAATCTACGTAATGAACAACAAGTTGTCACAACATTATGTCATTTCAATGTTATAAGAGAAGGTTAATGCTCTTTACAATCCACGTTCACTTAATTGCTATTCTCCTTCTTCATTTGATACAATGTGACAAGCGAGCCGTACCCTGTTTCAGGTAAAAACGAGAATTTTTTAATTTGTTTTGGTCGTTCAAATATTATGACCTTAGTTTATGTCTTTCTGCTCAACCCACTAAAGTAAGCTGCTGAGCGATTTTGTAGGTTATTTAAATTCGTCCATATAAACAAAGAAATAATTAAATTTTTGAACGTGTAACTTTAAGTACCGCAACTCGTTTGTTCCACGCGAAAAATGTATCTACAAATAAAAACAGGCAATCGCACTTATTTTACTAGCAGCAGTTTTTTCTAATAATAACAGCGAAATTGTTTTAAACCGTTGCGCTGCATTTTATTACACCTACAGACGGCTAAGCATTACTCAACGCTGTATTCCATCCACCGTCCTTCAAAATATTCATCATAATAAAACGATGGATCAGCGCCATCGGTTTGCTGCTAACATGTCTGTCACAACAATCATCGTCATGTCATCGTCATGTTGCCGTCCTTCAGGTGCTAATTTTATTTTTATTTTATTTCTGCAATAAATATGGAGCGACACAAGAAACAAAAGGACGATTGCCAGTGCCGTAAGGCTTTAACAACACCGATTCTATATCTTCTATGTTGTTTGTATTTCTCTATAATTGCTAAGTACCCACACTCTTGCTTTTAAGCCAAACAAAGCCTCAATTTAAAGGATACACACCGACAGTGTCCTTAGAGTGGTGCAGTAAGTCCAACCGTCAACCGTGCGATCAACCGTCTTATCGTAAGTATCTGTGGCCTTTAAAATAAAAAAATTCGTCTTACGGGAAAAGTACAAAATCCCAACAATTGGAAGACCATTCAAGCGATGTCGCTTGTCGTACCAAATGATTTCCCAAGTGTGATGGAATGGGAGTGTACATCGCCCTACTGCTGCTCATGCTTCTCAAAAAGGTGGACAGAGTAAAAATGTTTTCTAGGATCGTTTCCTCTTGTCCACCACCCACCATGAAAAAAATGCTATTAACAACGGTCAACGATTGGTTGTTTCAGCTCACAAGAATTCTTTTAATGTTCTACTGAAATCAGGCAATTGTTTGGATTTTTGTGTAAGGAATCAATAAGGTGATTGCAATGTATCGGAAGGAAATGAATAATTAAATTTAAATCAAAAAAGTATTCACATTGATAAATATTGACAATACAGAATATGACTGTGAACGTTTTATTCATCCCCGCAGGGGCTGGCTTTGATTAAACCACAAAATATACAAATATTTTCAGTTATGCCCTGAAGCAAATTATTTATTAATTTTTTTAGGCCGCATTTGCTCCAAATTGTATCTGCACATTAGGAACGATTGAAGAATTCATTAATTTTAGAGGAACAATGAGAGCAAGTTGAGGCATGTGGGGATTTCCGTGAAAAGTAATCGTCCTTGACAACAAATCCATAATAAAATACGGAAATATTTTCCAAATTTGTTTATCTTTCTCATTCTGATTTTATTCCCGCATTTAAAGCTTCAAAGAGAATGGATTTAACCACTTTCTGATCAAACATATTTGGTTAGTTTCTAAAAGATTTAGGTTTAATATTGTAGTTGGTAGCGGTCAGCGGTAGCCATCAGCAGAGTAGGGCAAATAACACAGAATGATTCAGAAATGCATGTGGCCGTTATTATCTCTGACTAGTGGAAGTGCGATCAAACCTCCACGTGGTGGCCGCTGGTAGTTTTCCTCCAATGCAGGAAAAGCTGAATGATAAGGCTAGTCCCTTCAAAGTAAGGTTGGCGCGAAGCCAATAACCTCGCCTGTAAAAAAATTATTACGGAACCCAAAATCAGAATCGAATGCACTGATGAACGACGACGACCACGGGTAAGCGATTTAAGAATTTTCTCATCGAACGTACGCTCACTGTATAGAGCTCGAGCTGCACAGCAGCTAGCCGATACCCTGTCCAAATATAATTCTGACTTAACAGCAATTCAGGAGATGCGGTGGACAGGGAATGGTGTCTCACAAAAATCAAAATATGACATTACAGCTGTCATGCAAGATATCATGTGTTTGGGGTGGGAGGTTCACGCACCTACATAGGATTCTCCAGATGATGCAAAAGAAGAATTCTTTGAATCAGTCGAACGGGAACTCCATGGATGCCCTCAGTATGATGTAAAAATCATTCTGGGGGATACGAATGCCAAAATAGGTAGGGAGCCAGTATTCAGCAGTACATTGGCACCCATAACATACACGAGAACACTAATGACAATGGACAGCGAGTTATAGAGATGGCAGCAAGCAATAATTTGGTCGTTGCGAGTACAAGGTTTGCGCGTAAAAATATCCAACAACCCACCTGGGTATCTCCCGATGGAGCCACTCGCAGCCAGATAGACCACGTGTTGATAGACCGCCGCCACAACCCGAACCTGATGACGGTACGAACCTATCTTGTTGGTATGGTGCTCCGAGCGTGGATTACATCATCACGGAAGACTGCATCCGCGAATCAGATTCGAGACAACTCAGAGTAATCTGATAGCCGATCTCAAAGGCATCTTGGGGCGATGGGAAGAACACTTCCATAAGTTGCTAAATGGCCAGCTAACTAAGGAATTGGAGGCTCCACCAATGGCCGAAGACCGCACTATGCTGCCGCCACCAAGCATAGACGAAATTAGCAGAGCGATAAATCGGCTCAAAAATAATAAGTCCCCGGGATCTGATGGGATCCCAGCGGAACTGAGAAAAATAGGAGGCCCCACACTACACCAAGCAATTAATGAAATAATAGTGCAAGTATGGGAGGAAGAAGTTATGCCAAAAGACTGGCGACGTGGCATCCTGTGTCCCATTTATAAGAAGAGATTTTAAGAGATATCACAACCTGCAGCAATTATCGTGGTATAACATTGTTGAGTACAGCGTTTACGATTTTCTCAACTATCCTTCAAGACAGGATAGCTCCATACGCTAAAGTCATCACTGGTATGTGACTTCATCCCAGGCAAATCAACAACTGATCAGATTTACACCCTAAGGCAGGTGATGGAAAAATGTCTAGAGTTTCAAAACTCACCACATAATCTTTTTATATAGACTTTAAAGCCACCTATGGTAGCATAGCCAACTTTATAAAGCCAAGAGAGAATTTGGCATCCCAAATAAACTGACACGACTGTCTAGGTTAACCATAACCAATGTTATAAGCCACGTAAAAATATCTGGATCACTATTAAGCCCATTCAACATTTATAACGGACTCCGACAAGGGGATGTGGAGTGGCCTGCGTCCTCTTCAAACTGGCGTTGGAGAAATTGATCAGTGACTCTGGCGTAACGACGAGAGGAACAATCATCTATTAGTCGATTTAGATACTGGCTTACGCAGTCGACATCGACCAAATAGCTGTACAGGAAGCTTTTATCCAGATCGAGCGGGCGGCACTATATCTGGTACTGCACTTAAATGTGAGCAAAACAAAGTGCATGGTGGCCACGTCTGCGAGTAGAAGATCCAACATTGGTCCCTCAATTAAAATAGTGGAGCGCGAATTTGAAGTCGTGCAATCCTTTAACCATCTTGGGTCAACTGTAGCAGCCGATAATAGCATGGAACCAGAAATACGCGCACGGCTGCTTAAAGCCAACAAAGCCAACTATAGTCTGTTAAGACTCTTCAAATCCAGGAACCTAACCATAACATCCAAGCTGCTGGTTTAAAATACAATTGTCATACCAGTACTTACATATGTATCCGAGACTTGCTTAGCAAAAAGCATTCTGACCTCTTAGCCGCGTTCTAAAGAAAAGTCTTACGGAGAATTGTTGGCCCCGTATGTGAGGAAGGACGATTCCGATTCGACATCGTGAAGAGAATTAAGCTCGGTACACTTCGGTTGGCATGACACCTAGCTCGCATGAGCGAAGAGGATCCTGCTCAGAAAGTCCTTTGTGGTAGGATTTATGGAACACGACAGCGAGGCCGGCCAAGCCTACGCTAGAAGGATGGTGTAGACCAGGATGCCCAGAATCTCTCGACCGGTTCCGATTTCAAGCCGTTATCATGCATTTTTGTATCCCCAAACTCTGGGCGTCCAGAGCCTACCGAGCTTAATTCTCTACACGATTTCGACATGGATCGGCGATCTAAACATTTTAAAGTGTCTGAAATCTGGAATCTGTCACATGACTACGACTTTAGCGTATTCTTAAAGTATAGAGGGGAACATCTTTTATACCACGTTATGCCACCATAATTGCTGCACATTGTGATGTCTCCTTCATACATATAAGACACAGGATGCATCTTCTACAGTCTCCTTAAATGATTTCCTTCTTCCATACTTCCTAAATTGCTTGCTGTAAAACACTACAGATTTTATCAGCTCCGCTGGGAAGCCTTAAGTCGCTATCTTACATTCATCATCGAAACAGTCGTTATGACTTTCGCTACTATTGCCTCAGATGGAGTCGGCAGTATCAATGAGCTTTTACTTTTCTACGGCTTGGGTTCTCAGACTCAGGACTAACTCCACCTTCATTTAGGGCTACATCTACATTAGAGTCCTATCGCTTGCCCACAGTAGTTTCTGGTCACTTTGTTGCGAAAGGCAACCGAGTTGACTCGATTCTGATTCGCGGATGCAGTCTTTTTTAATGATGCACTTGGAAAACTGTACCAACCAGACAGTGTTCGAGTCAACGTTGATACCTCGGTATGTTGGTACCGTCGCAAGGTTTCTCGTGTTAGCTGTGGGTACCAAATACCAATGTATATCGGCACCTGACATAGTTCTGCGTTTATATTCTAGGTATTGTTGGACACCATTCCCTGGCCACTGCATATCCTGGATTTTTGTTATGTCAGCTTAATAATAATTACTACTGCAGTGCAATTATAGGGAGCATTAGAAAATTCTTAAATCGTTAGCTCTTTTCGTTGCTGTCGTCTTCGGGCCTACGTGCCCGATTAGTAATGGTTTTTAACAGGCGAGGTTATTAGTCTCGCGTCAAATTTAATCTTTATCATTAAGGATCACTATTCTTCTTCCTGTTTTTTGGATGAAAGCAACCGGCGGCCACCACACACAGTTTCACCATTCGGAATATATATGGCACGATACCATATAGGTATTATTCCCCCTATTCTGGTGATTTCTAATTAGATTACAAAATAGCGATATGTTCGATATGAAATTAAAAAGCAACAACTTCCTAGAACCAATTCAATTAAGATTACCGATTTACATTATTTGAAGAATATATCATATGTACATGAGAAGAACATCGCACACGTTTGCATGGCAAACAACAATGTTTTCCAGCTGCGAGGTATTTGTTCTTCGATATATATATTTGCTTGAATCAATGAAGAAATCTACGCAAACAGTAAGAGGAATCTCGATATATTTACTGAAACCAAAAAGATTTAGTACAGAACCTCACCTGATGGTTAAGTCGTAGATTTTTTTATTGCTGTACCAGTCATACAAAGCCTCTACAACATAAGAAATATCGTAATTTACATTGTTATCTCTTCAATTTGTATCCCACTCACACACTTCTTATTCGAAACAAAGTTTGTGTCTTTGATAATCAAATAATTGATCCCTTGACATATCGTTATTTAAAACTTTCATCGAATTCATGCTGATATATATGACTTCTAGTTGTCCTAGTAATATGAGAAAGATATTTCCTGGAACTTTACCCAGAGGAGCTGTATCATGGAGCTAACTTGTGTCAAACTATCATGGAATTTATATAAATATGTTACCAATTGGGGGAAAATATAGACAGATATATTATTGAGTAATTTTATTAAGATGTAAACAGGATACAAGCACTTGTCCCTGAAGGATATCCAGTTCTTCGGCTCGGTTGAAACAATATTTATTATATGTAGGAGATAGGGACTTATACATATATATCATATCATATCCTCACATATTTCTCTTGGTACCAAAATATTTCTCTTGGTAGTTGACTCTTGCGGATAAACGTTTCTGTGTGTGATGTGCATATGTTTAGGCTTTAGACATCCTTTTATTTTTACCAGATAAACACAAAATGTCAATTACGATTACAGAAGAGATTTGGGAGATTTTCTTTTAGATATTTTTTCTACAATTTTGCTATATGTCTTAGGGCCAGCTGATTTACGAGATAAGGAGAAATAACTTAGAAAATTTGTCAAAACGAAATAAATCACGTGCCAGTTAATGCTAAGTGTCAGTTGTAGGTATATAAGTACAAAATTTGCAAACTTCTATTTATAATAGTACAAGGTACGAACCGAAATTCAGTAACGATATAATCCCTCCGGTGGTCGAAATCCAGGGATCAACTTATGTCTGCTCCAAATAAAATAAGAGTCACCCGCCACGCGAACTTGGTTGTAGATAAAGATTTATAGTTGTGTGAAGAGGGATATCTTAATCAGCTCCAAGAAAGATAGCTCGTACCACGGGTACGGGGTAATTTGGTGTATTACAAATACCTAGTTGTGCGATTAGGGCTACTTTTGCTAGCTCACAATAAAGCTTAAGAAGGGTTTTCTTCAAATAAAGCCTTAACACAAGTGTAAGCAACTAAAAGGGTGTAGAGGAGTGGAAACTTACCACTAACCCTTAGCCTTACCCTTACACTGTGATATTCGAAAGAATATATTGTTTAAATTATTTTGTACTCACATTCCTCCTTCGATCTCTTACTCCAAATATTCTGCTCAAAGGCGATTTTTTCCGTAAACCGTGTGAGAATTATATGAAAATAATTGGTTAATTATTTGCCGATGTATTTTTCGCTTGTTGTCATAAACCATTTGGGAATTTTATGATTTGAAAATTACATCAAACTTAAATTATTAATCTACTATCAAGAATACTCTCTAAAAGTACTGGAGGGACCTAGGACGCCACTTCGGTGGTCCTAGGCTCATTGAAAGGAAACGCCCTATGAATACCTTCTTGTGAGTAATGCTAACGTGCAAGGGGACCGAATGGCTGGGGCACGAACTTGTCCTACTAGATAATATGCTCTAACTGGATTAATATGCTCTGTTGATGATATGTAGGGCCAAGTAATTAACGTTTTTATTGCAACCGGATCCGAAACAGTAGATAAGATAGATAGAGATCCTGGATTACTCAAAACACCAGAGACATATTCACACACCAAAGGATATTGAAAGGTAGAATCAATGCGAAAAGCGATGCTGATCGGAAACTGATATTAAAGAACGAGTATAGAGCAGCTCATAAGATAGTGCAAAGATGTGTAAGATGTGACAAGAGGATTAGGGTGGACAAACTTGCAGAGAGTGCGGAATATGCTGCTGGAAGAGGTGATACAAGGGGCTATACAATATCACCATTGTCGGAAAGCTTAGCCTTAACGAACCATCCTGTACTCGATATGACCGGCAACCTGTCGGGCTCTATGAAGATCACCTGGAAGGAGGAAGGAGAAAGGATCACTTTTATGAATTGCCCAAAGATGACCAGGATGCAAACTTGCATGCCCAACTAACGAACACACGCAGGCTTTCCAAGCTGAGATATAAAAACCGCGATTTATCTTCTAAAGGCAATAAAAGCCGTTGGAATTGATGGCATACCTGTAGAATGCTTGAAAGCAGATTCATGTACTTTGCAACCACTAGTAGAGACTATTTTGGAGAATGAAACCTATCCCAGTGCTGGTAGAACGGTATGATTGTTAAGTCACCAAATAGAGGTGACCTAAAAAACTGCAATAACCGGCGTGGTATCACCGTTTTTTTCCGTATTCCTGAATGGAGTTTAAGTGCTTCTTTAGCGGTCGGAAAAGATGAGGGAAAAATCAGGGTTAGAAAGCTAATTAATGGGCTTCCCCAGCGCTCCGTACTTGCCCCTCTGCTTTTCAACCTGTACATCAGCGATATCCCGCGACCATATCGAGGAAATTTGGATTTGCAGATGATCTGGCAATAGCTACGCAGGATAAGGACAAAACGAACACAGAGAGGATTTTAACTCTGGACCTGGAGCAACTCAACATATACTTCCGGCAATGGAGACTGTGTCCCACTATGTCCAAAACGGCACTCTGCTGTTTTCACCTAACAACTCAAGTTGCAAACTTCTGACTTAATGTCCAGTTTAACAACACCGCACTTAACCACAGCCGGAAACCTAGGCGTAACACTGGATAGATCCCTCACTTAGAAGTAGCACTAAACGAACGTGACTGGCAAACTAAAAACAAAAAATTGATTGGATGGATCTGAGGTTCATGCCCATCAACACTTCGTTCTGCAGCACTTGCACTTGCGTTCTTTACAGCGGAATACTGCGCTCCAGTGTGGTTGAATAGTGCCCATGTACAGAAGGTAAACAATAACATACGACTCATATCCGGCACTATTAGGTCAACACCAACACGATGGCTTTCTCTGCTGAGCAACATTGCTCCACTTCACTTGCGCCACCTAAGCACCCTTTTAGGGAGCGCAACGATATCCTGACTAATGTCGAACTCCCCATTCACGAGGACATTGCTACCCTCTGGTCACATCAGCGAATACTTAAATCTCGCCACCCAACCATAAAGCTCGCTGACGAACTGGCAAATGATGCATTTATCACCAACTCTGGCTGGATATCGAAATGGGCATCGTCTATGCAATCTGACACCATTATCGTTTCGAACCCAT
Source organism: Nephrocerus scutellatus (assembly GCA_947095585.1). NCBI lineage: Eukaryota > Metazoa > Arthropoda > Insecta > Diptera > Pipunculidae > Nephrocerus > Nephrocerus scutellatus. The sequence continues at coordinate 115,321,978 of OX352763.1, forward strand.
CATGCCAACTCTTTGGGTTCGACCTACCTCACAGCTCTTAACAGAATCCGAACAAATTATAGAAAATGTCTTTGTTCCGATGGGGAAGCGTCAGTTTTTCAACTTACGATTATGCGGACCAACGACAAGCCATCAACCTTATTGTTGCGAAATGCTACATGGGGTACCAAGCGCACTACACAACTGAGAATATTTCTCACATCAGTGGTTTCTGGGGGCAGTTTGGGCAAAAATAAGCAATTTTAGGGTCATATTGTATAGCAGGTACCTCAATTCGTTGGAATAAAAAAGCCGATATCAATTCTCCGCCTTTTCCTAAAATTAATCCATTTTTTTAATTCACGAGTGCAACATTCTCAGGAACAAATCAACATTAGTTTATATCTCCTCTGTTTGGGTAATGCAAACGAATTATTGTCAGAAAAAAACAAACATAATTGCTATCTTTTTGTGCTCGAGCGTCCGTAATTTGTACATAAAATATCTTTTCTCTAAAGTCTATATAGCTTCTATTTGTTTGCTGTAGAATCCTGAACACGCATGGGTATATTAAAAAAAAACGAATAAATTAAAGTTAAAATAAACTCACTCTGCGGTCTTCACCATATAATGGAATTCCAATGAAACCCACAATAAATATGAAGATAACAAAATGAAATTTACCATCAGGGATACTCGTATATCCATCCCCATGCCGACAATATCATCCCGAGAGTTAATTAAATGAATGCAAAATTTTTTATATAACAATTCGCGGTCATCTGCATGCTTTATAAAAAAACGTATACGAAGAGTAGAACACAAAACAAACGCACACATTGAGATCACAAACTAGCTGCAAATGAGCAGCGATTTATGGACAAAAAAAAAGTTCGAATATTCACGAGGAAATTAACAAAATAGAGGCGGAATTTTATTTTATGCAAAAATCATTATTAGTATCAGCAAAGCAGTATTCGAGTATAATAGATGTATAGACGGACGTATAATCCTTTGGTATAAGGATGTGAAAGTTCGATCGGAATACTGCCATGCCCAATGCCCCCCACCCTATTTGAAGTTTTATGAGGGGTCGAATTGTAATTGAATATGCATGAAACAGAACGAAAGTTTTCCCTTTGTATGGCATTTCAGGATCGTCGTTCGTTTAGTAATTTTCAATAGCATTCTTTTTATTTCTATTTCTTTTTACTCAGATGGGCAATCTACTGGTTTGTTTTTAAATCATAGGCTATGGAAAGTTTTTTACGAACGATTTGCTTGAAATTTTGACAGCTCGTCAGCCTGATATTCGTCGGCATGAAACAATCATGTTTTTGCATGAGGAGCATTTCTAAATATTGAAATTTATTTTTAATGTCAGTGTTGTGCAGCCAAAACCGTGCGAATTTTGAAAAAGAAATATGGGTCGTGAAAAAGCGCCAAGCGGAATCGCTGTGGTTAAATTGGTAAAGAAAGTTCATGAGAAAGGCTTGCTATTGGATAACAGAAGTGATCCTTGAGCTCGGACAGGTCGCGCGCCCGAAAATATTGCGGCAGTGGCCCATAATGTGGGACAGAATCCATCGACCTCAACTCGACGCCAATCGCAGCAACTGGCCATTAGTCGCACCAGTCTGAGCAGAATACTGCCCAAGGACCTCGGACTATTCACTTACAAGGTCCAGATGACTCAGGAGTTGAAAGCAAAATACCATCCACTTCGATATCATTTCTCTGCGTGGGCTATATTGATATGACATAAATTTTTGAAACAGCCACACGTAATCGTAGACAAGGCAATGCATTCACCCCAAGAGCAACAGTTTTGTTCGGATTTTGAGGTGGTGACGCATTTTTTTCGAAAACGCTGCTGGAAACGCCGAGATGCTAGGCCTTGGACCGCAATGTCGCGCCGAATATTACTAATAATTAAATAAAAATTTGTGGACTTTCATTACATACATGAAATAGAATATGTCCCACTTAAGTGGGTCATAAGTCCCAATTTTTTCTTTTGGGACTTATGTCCCTGGGACCTAAGTCCCTGCGCCAAATAAATAACTTACATAAATTACTAAGGTTGGTTTTTTAGGTTACTACATTTATGAAAAATCAGGGTCTAACAGTGAAGGCTCTTCTGCTGTTGGACAATGCTCTGTCGTATCCTCCGAAAAATACGCTAACGACAGATGATCACTGTATTACTGTACTGTTTCTGATCCCAAATGTTAATCCATTAATCCAACCCATGGACCGAAATGCGATAAGAATAACAAAGAACTATTCTACTAGCTTCTGTTGTTGTAAAACAAGCGCACATTTCAGTATCACTGAAAAAACTAATTTTTTTTTATTATTATTATTATTATTATATTAGGTGGGGCCGAACAGCCCTGAGCACTGCGACCTTTAGGTCTATTGTGCGTCCCTGACGTTTTACCACATTATGTGGTTGTTCAGTTCCTTCGTGAATGCCACCACATCTGACAATGCGATTGGTCTGGCATTCGGCCATGGAACCGTATAGGCCTTGAGATGTTTCATTCTTTTCTGGGTGAGGGCTACGCATACGAAGAGTATATGCTCTGACGTTTCCTTCGCCTCGTTACAGAATCGGCAGCGGTCCGATTGGGATTTGCCTATTTTCGAAAGGTGGTCTTGGAATGGGCCATGTCCTGTCATATACCAGATTAGTGTTCTTAGTGTATGGCGGTCCAGTTTGATGGCCCTGTCCATATGACTAATGTTGTAGTTTAGAAGCTTCTTGGCTTGTCTCATCCCAGGCGAAGAATTCCATTCTGCTTCGATAGTAGCGTTTTCCCACTCTTTAATTTTTCTGTTGATATGGCATTTGGAATAGGCAATGCTGGGTTCTGGGCTAGTGAAAATTCCTTCTGGGCCTTCTCTTGCGCATAGGTCTGCTGCCTCGTTTCCTGATATGCCTGAGTGTCCGGGAGACCACATAAGTGTGATTTTGTTGTTTTTGGCCAGTTCTTCTAAGTGGCGGAAACAGCTCCACGTTGTTTTAGAGTAAAAGACTGGACCTTTTAATGCTAGCAATGCTGCCTGACTGTCTGAGATCACATAGATCTCGGTTCTTCTGTACTTTCTTTTAGTACATTCCAGTACGCAGGCTTCTATTGCTATAGTTTCTGCCTGGAATACTGTTGGAGATCTTCCTAGGGGTATTCGTAGGGTGATTCTGGGTCCGAATACTCCTGCTCCGGTTCCTGTGTTTGTTTTTGATCCGTCTGTATACCAGATGGATGCATGGTTTGGAATGGTACTTATGATATTTTCAACTTGATTCCGATCGGGTATTTTAATTGAAAAATTCCTGTCGAAATTAGTAGTTTTTATCATTAGGTCTGATGGTTGGACAGTTACATATTCCAAGTCTATTTTGGTTATGATGCTGGTGTGTCCTGGTTTGTTTGCCTTTATTTGTTTAAGGATTTTTAGTTTTGTGGCTCTTGATACAGCCTTGATATAGTCCTAGAAGTTTTTCCAGAGCTGCCGTTGGGCAGCTCTTAACTGCACCCGTTGCACTTAGACATATTAGTCTTTGAATTTTGTTCAGTTTTGAGCGTGTCGTTGATTGCTCTGTTTTTGGCCACCAAACCAGGGCCGCGTATGTGATCCTGGGTCTGATTATGCTTTGGTATAGCCAGAGGGTAATTTGCGGGTTTATTCCCCACGTTTTGCCAAACATACGCTGACAGGCAAAGTAAGCTTTATTAGCTTTGTTTGTGATATATGATATGTGGGGGTTCCATGTTAGTTTTTTGTCAAACAATACCCCTAAATATTTAGCTTCTGGCATTAATTGAAGGGTTTTGCCTTGGAATTGTATTGCTGGTAGCGTTACTTTTTGTCTTTTGGTGAATAGGGTGCAAACTATCTTGTCAGGATTGACGCTTAGTCCAACCTCTTTACACCAGTCTTTGACTTGTTTTAGAGCAACCTGCATGCGATCTGTTATCGTGCTCTCGAATTTGCCACGAACTACTAGGACTAGGTCATCTGCATAGCTAATATTAGTTAGGCCGTTGTTTTCTAGCCTAGCGAGCAGCTGATCCATCACTAATAGCCAAAGAAGGGGCGATAGGACACCACCTTGTGGGCAGCCTCTGGTTGCCGCTATTGTGATGCTTTCTTTGCCGAATGAGGCTTGAATCTTCCTGCTTCTTAGCATGCTCATGACCCATCCTATGGTAGAGGAGTCGATGCCCCTTGATCTGGATTGTGTTTGAATTACTTCGAAGCTTGTGTTGTCAAAAGCGCCGATGTCGATGAAGGCGCATAATACCATTTCTTTGCTTCGAAGTGTGTCTTCGATTTCAGTTGTCAGCTCATGTAGTGCTGTTTCCGTCGATTTACCAGTCTGGTATGCGTGTTGACTGGTATTCAAGGGAGTTCGTTGGAGAGCATTCGACCTTACGTAATGGCCTATTATTTTCTCCATAGACTTTAGGATGAAGGATGTAAGACTGATAGGTCTATACGACCTAGTATCCTCGGGGGATTTCTTTCCTCTTTTTGGTAAGAATAGAACCCGCACATCTCTCCAGCACCTTGGAACGTATTCTAGGCTGTGACTGGCTCTGTAGAGTTTTACGAGTACTGGTTCTATTAATTTAATGCCTTTCTGCAGGAGGATTGGATACAGCCCGTCTCCACCTGGAGACTTGTATGGACCGAAAGAGTTTATCGCCCAGCGGATGCTTTCTGGTGGGAAGATGCTGGCTGAGCGTCTGTAGGCTTCAGTTGAGATATGGTGTGGGTGCATGTTTATATCCTCGTATACTTCTTGATTATCCAGTATGATGCACTTGGGAAAGTGACTCTTAACCAGACACTCAAGAGTTTCTTGTCTAGAGGATGTCAGTTCCCCGTTTGGTTTTTTCACCGAACCAAGTGGATTATTGTGGTCAAGTGAGAGAGCTTTGTGTAGTCGACAAGCTGTTGGCAGTGTGTCGATGCTTTCGCAAAACTCTCTCCAGCTTTTTCTTTTGCTGTCCCTTAAAGCCACGTTGTAATTTTAGAGACGCCGTGTAATTTCTAAAAATCTTCTGAGATCGATTGGAAATAGACACGATCGCCAAGTACAAGAAAAATATTTTAAGTTTCGTGTAGGTAACGAAAATGATACGGAAGATGATATACCAGACGCAGGGACATAAGTCCCAAAAGAAAAAATTTGGGTTTATGTCCCACATAAGTCCCTAATTCGATTTGAGACTTATGTCCCATTAAAGTGGGTCATAAGTCCCAAAAATAAATCTTCGACAAAAAAAAATGTTTGGACTTATGTCCTGATCGGTTGGGACATAAGTCCTTAATTCGATTTGGGACTTTTGTCCCATTAAAGTGGGTCATAAGTCCCAAAAATAAATCTTCGACAAAAAAAAATGTTTGGACTTATGTCCTGATCGGTTGGGACATAAATCCTTAATTCGATTTGGGACTTATGTCCCATTCAAGTGGGCCATAAGTCCCAAAAATAAATATTGGGACTTGTGTCCCATCTTCGACAAAAAAAAAATGTTTGGACTTATGTCCTGATCGGTTGGGACATAAGTCCCTAATTCGATTTGAGACTTATGTCCCATTAAAGTGGGTCATAAGTCCCAAAAATAAATATTCGACAAAAAAAAATGTTTGGACTTATGTCCTGATCGGTTGGGACATAAGTCCTTAATTCGATTTGGGACTTATGTCCCATTCAAGTGGGTCATAAGTCTCAAAAATAAATCTTCGACAAAAGAAAATGTTTGGACTTATGTCCTGATCGGTTGGAACATAAGTCCTTAATTCGATTTGGGACTTATGTCCCATTAAAGTGGGTCATAAGTCCCAAAAATAAATATTGGGACTTATGTCCCTGCGCCGATACATCAATGGTACCTGGACTTTAATTCAGAAGTTGAGAATGCAAAGGAACTCCTCTGTGTTTAATGGGTTAATGCCTATGATTTTTTAAAATTGTTTTCTTTTTAGTAAAATCATTTGTGTAGGTGGGCTGTACAATTGAAGACATCAATGAATGGAACGAGGATATTGAAGTCGCCCAATGTACCAACACCGTAAGTGATGCGGATAGTGATGATGAAGATGTCCTTCAGTTGCCAAAAGAAAAAATCAAACCTAATAAAGCTATTTCAATTTCTAACAAAGCTTTAGAATGGGCTGGGTATGAGCTGGAGATGAGCTTGTAAACCAAAACGACTTAGATTTCTTAAGACGGCTTAGGCAAAGAGCGGGGTAGGAAGGCTATTGGAGAAAAAGACGACACAAAAACAAATGACCGACTTTTTCCACTTAATTGAATAAAGTTATGTTAAAGATTTTTGCTTTACAAGTGAGTAACCGTCAAAATGACGGAATCATTTTTTGTACCATTTTACCATTTTTCATCAGAGCACCAAACGAACATATTGTGTCAATGTGAACCAAATCCAACCACAAATTCACATTTTCGTATATATCTCAACTCCAGCGGCACCTAACGGATCAAAATAAAACGACAAACTCGGAGCACCAAACGAACATATTGTGTGAATATGAACCAAGTCCAACCATAAGCACACATTTTCGTAATCGACGCCATGGACGACCTTTGGTTTCAACAAGATCGCGCCACATGCCATACAAGCTGACTGACAATCGATCTCTTGCGCACCAAATTTGGCAACCGAATGTGGTCAGCCGTTTTGGAGATGCCAATTGCGATTTGACGCCGACGGACTTTTTACTATCGGGTGCCGTTAAGGATATATGTTATGCGGATAATCCAGAGACAATTCCGGCTCTAAAACATAACATTGCGACCGTAATTCGCGAGATAGCTGCCGAAGTGATCGAAAAATGTTTTGAAAATTGGACTAACTTATTGTAAGGCACAGAGAGGCATATGATCAAAATGGTTTTCCATTCTTAAATCAAAGACTCCAGCCTTCAAAATAAAAAAATATTTCAAAAAAAATATCGATGTATACTCATTTTATAGCGTTTTTAAAAAAAAAAAAACTTTAAAATTGACCACCTGTGTACTTCATTCTGTACGCATTCCAGGTCTCTGTGAAGGTCAAGGCTCATAACGTACAAAGGTGCATTTACAATGTTTCTCAGCACCTTGTTTTGAAGCCGTTGAATGATTTGAATGTGACTTTTTTTGGTGCAACCACAAAGCTTAAGACCATAACTCCATATGGGCTTTGTTATGTGTTTATAGGCAGCGATGTTGATTTCCAGCGAAGTTTCGCATCCAAAATTATACCAAAATATTTTGCATGATTTACGTATAGTATGGCTTAGTTATTAATATATACTAGTATGTGGTCTACTTTTCTATTTGTGAAACATTTTGATTCGTTTAAACGCCATTTTCTTGTTCAATTTTGACTTTGCCAGATCGCCTCTTGTAGTTGAAGAGTTTCGCAACTGCCATTAAAGCTTTGTCGTCAGGAAATTTAGCAATCGTTTTGTATTCTAGCGCCAGAACATCCTGAGTATACAGGAGATGTAGTATTGGCCCAAGAACGCTTCCTTGGAGTATATCCGCTTTTATTTATTTAAGCTCCGTATACATCATACTATAACCAACATTAGCATTACTGCTTTCCAGAATTATTCATTACTTACAATACATTTCCTTTCCTTTCCTTAAAGAACCATAATCAAAACTGATGTGGGATTAATTATTAAAAAATTCCATTTATTTTCCCCCAAATCTGTGCGACGTGCATTCATATCAAACAATCAACATAATCCGTCCATAATCCTATGTACACGAACGCCGAGCTAATGCGTATGTGTCGCAGTGTAAAAACAGGATAATTTCGTGAAGGACATTATTCAAGGATGAATGCAAACCACTGTGAAATTAATTTAAACAACTTTTGCCATCAGTCATAATGTCAAATTTTCATAAAAGCATGGGCGGAACTATGAAAAAATAAATTAAAAAAAAATTTATATGATTATTATTTGGAAAATGTTTACTTTAGAACATGTTGGGATAGAAGGCTTGATTTAATCTTGATGTGTACTTCGTAAAAGACAAACAAACATAAAATATTCCATTTCAGAACCGAAATATTATAACGAATTGAGCAGTTTTTTTATACAAATTTAAAAGATTTGTAAAGATAATCTTTTATTAACAACATGAGAAGTTCTGTTTACTTTCATACACATAAATATTGGATACTTCTTCGACGTATTCAACCTACCACTTGGACAAGTGATGGAAAACCGACAGTGGTATCATCCTAATGGTGTAATCGGCTTACAACATATCTTCAACAACTCAACTGGTAAACTAGCAAACTTGTTGTCAAGTTGTTCGTTCCGCCACATTTCACACCCTCCGGTGGCCGGCGTCAAAGTGTTTTTCTACTTCTAGATTCAAACTTTTAGCAAAGCAGTTTAAGGTAAAAAAGAAAAGTTGAACGTATGCTGGAAAACAGTGCCAGTTGCACTACAAAAACAGTACATGGCCATTTATTGATATATACATACATCACCCTCTCCTGGCCAATATAACATACTCGTATATACTTAATCTCTAACTTTGCCCTGAATGTAGTGTGCTCTTGAAAATTAAAGCAAAAGAACCATCCAGTAGCGAGTAGTACTTCTATGTCGAAGCAGCTTACTCGAATTGTGAATGCAAAGCACACAGTTTGGTTGGAAGGAGTCAACAAATTCACTTTGCTGACGAGTAAGAAGTAGTAGGTCCTGATGGAAATAGGGGAATATATTCGTTAAAGTCGTTTGATGCCTTAACTGGAGGTATACGCTGTGCACATCACTATGTTTACAAACCGAATAAATGGAGTTTTTTTTCGAGAAATTAGAAACCTTCCAAAATAAGGAATTGATGTTTGTGTGTAACATTACATGCGTATATGGTATCAACATGGTAATCAAAATATCACGTTAGATTGCTTAGTGGGAAAATCGAATTGGCCAACGGTGCTACGTGAGATCTGGAGGAGCAAGAGCAGTTAGGAGCAAGAGCTCATATACGGAGGTTTAAGTTTTTAATTTAGGGTAATGTTTATATTGATTGAGACAAAAATTAGTCGGTAAAATTAAATGTCATTATCTGATAATTGTTAATATAATGGAATATATTTCTTTGCTTTTATTCAGTTCAAGAAAATTTGAATATCTTCTATACAGGGTGTATCCGTTAAGGTGTCAAATTCTTAACGGGATGATTCCTTAGTTTATTTCGAGAAAAAAAATCGTATCTATTTTCACCCACTGCAGTATTCCTATCGTTTTAATGCGAAGAGACGTACTTTTGGACTTACACAACTTCACACCCTGTAACTCTTGAAAACTTTTAGCTACAAGGTGATTTTTTATCTTTTTTGAAAGAAAATACAATTTTTACGTTCAAACAATGTAGATTTTTTTATGTTCTATGACCATTACCGATATAACCGTCGTAAAATTAAAAAAAATAATAATTTTATTTTTAAACGTGATTTTCTTGAAAAATGCCCTCGGATAATTTTTTTGACAAATGCAGTATTAAAGTTTATTCAATTTCCTACACATCCACCTCACAATGTTTATACATTTGGTCAACAGGAGCAGGGTTAACATTGAAAGTTTGTAAAATGAATGAAAACGTACTATTGACTAAATAAAAATTAAATGCTGTTCGTTGGTATGCGCATCACTTAAGAACGGCTGGACCGATTTGGCTCCTTTTTTTGGAAAACGTTTGCAATAAGTCTGAGTTAGGTTTTTACGGAAACAAAAATCAGTAAAATTACCCGGAAAATTGGAAAAACTGAAAGTGCTTTTATCCACGTGATTTTTCTATGAACTCGCGACCATAACTGACGATTCGAACGATGGATTTGCGTAATTCTTTTTTTAGTTTGATTATTAGTTACTTTATTTAACAAAAACAGTGTTGTGAAGTAATTTTTGTTGTATTACTTGATTCTATAGAATATTATTATAAGATAACAGATAAGATATAGTCGCATCTTAGTCCCACATACTGAATTCATACGAGTCGATTGAGAAATTTTCTTGGTCCAAAAAATTACAGATACTATTAGCCCTATCCCAGAATTTCCATAAGAACAAGTCTTATAGTCGCATCTTAGTCCCACATACCGAATCGCTTGAGAAATGGTTTGGTTTACAAAATTCCAAACCCTATTGGCCAGATCCAAAAAAAAAAAAAAACGCCACACGCGTCACACTCGCCACACTTGTCACACGGTCCTCATGCGACACGCGCCCCACGTTTCACAATTGTTTTAAAACTAGCCTCACTAAAATCTGTCTGGTAGAAGCCGAGATATATGAGTTCCTACCAAAAACTTTCCAATACTATAGACACACGAGATAATGTAGGTATTCTGCTATGCGAGTGACTACACACACCCGTGTATGTATATTTAGTTTCAATTCAGTCTAAAGACTAATTTACCTTAAAAGCCTAATAGTATGCAACGTTACATAAGCGATTTCTGGAAAATACTGAAAGAAAAAAACACATTTTACTTTGCAAACGTTCAGGCTTAAAAAAACCGATAGCGATGCATAGATTGAGTATTTTTTTTCAGTTTTCCAGGGGCAGTAACCCCTATGAATGAAAAGATTACGCAAGTGTAGCGCTCCACTTGCGTAATCTTTCCAATTATTTTAAAACAAGTTCCATCAAATTTTGACTGGTAGAAGCCGAGATATATATATTCGCTGAAAAATTTTCATGTCTTCTGAATATAAGCTTCTCCATTAGGGCTCGCAATTATATAGATTATATATTTTTTTTATTTTTTATAATTCGGCGGTGCGGCTGTAGAACGAATCCCTGAACTTAACTGTACGTCCGAAGATGTGCTTGATGGTAAACTGATGTGCAGTTAGAGCGCCACGAATATTGTGGTTGAATTCAAGGGGAGGTGGTATGCAGCTTGCTATTTGTCTTGAGCACCGCTGGTAGAAGAAGCGATAAAACAGTGACAAGCAGCAAGCGTTCCTGCGGTGTTCAAGCGAATCTATTGATCTCGCAATGTTTTCGTCACCGATAAGTTTTATCGGACGGTTTTGTATTCTATCTAGCTGATGCAAGGTAGTTTTAGGCGCACCAGGCCATATATGAAAATTGTACTCAAGTTTAGGGCGAATAAAAGCCTTGTATATAGTAGCCAGATCAGAGGGAGTGAAATATTTCTTACACTGGGCTAGAAAACCTAAACATTTCGCAGCGTTATGTGGTCATTTCAACGAAGCTTGTCGTTAACGCACATTCCGAGAATTGCGAGATTTTCAGTTTTCTCGATGCATGGGTATGGCATGGGATTTAGGATTCGCTTAGACGACAGGAGACAGCAATAGGTTTTGGAAGCGTTAAATTCTACTCGATTGTTTTCTCCCCATTATATTATGCTGTCTAGGTCAGCATTTCCACATGATAAGTGAAGGTACGTTCCGCAAACTTATACAAACTACAAAAGCTGAGAGTGCTGTCGTCGGCGAAAGAGTGAATTGGATTAGAAGTCACAGATAAGAGATCATTCATAAAAATGAGGAAGTGAGTCGGGGAAAAAACAGAGCCCTGGGGAACTCCAGCATTTATGTGATATATTTAAGACTTGAAACCGTCCAAAACAACTTGAATTGAGCGGTCCAAAAGATAGCTTCTAATCCAATGAAGGAGTTTTTCATCGACTCCATAAGCACGCATTTTAGACAAAAGAGCTTGACGCCAAACTCTGTCAAATGCCTTAGAAATATCGAGTGCAACAGCCTTGCTTTCACCAAATTGATGCAAAGACCGGTTCCACTGTTCGGTGAAATCACCAGCAGAACGTTGCCCACGAAATCCATACTGCCGGTCACTAAGGATTTCGTTGGTTTCAAGATATGTCTTAAGCTGACAATTGATCAGCGTATCCATGACCTTGGAAAGAATGGATGTAAGTGCTATGGATCGGTACGAAGAAGGAGACCAGAAATTTTTACTACCTTTGGAGCATTGTAGTTATTTTTGCCTTAGTTTTTGGTCGTAGGTGAATTTCACTCGCCGAAGGAGGGCATTGCAATCATTTCTGGCTCGTTTAAAATTTGTTCGGTTTTCCTCAGTAGGGTTTGCTTTGTAAAACCGAAAGCATACCTCTCTAATCCTAGAAGCCTCTTTACAGCTCGAGTCATACCATCCAACTTTCTTTGGTTTAACTGGCTTATTCGTGGAAGGGATAAATTCTCTCATACCAATAAGGATGATGTTTGTGATTACATCAGCGGCGGCATCTATGTTGCTATCACGAAACAATAGCGACCAGTTAATTCTCCCAAAGAAGTTGTTAAGGCGGTCCCAATTGGCCATACTGTTTTTTTGGAAGTTTTTTCTCTAACTACGTGGTTTATTAACGAGAAATTAGCTGATACTACACAATGGTCTGACGAGCCTAGAGGCGATAATACATTGACGGAGTATTTATCAGGACGAGAGGTAAGGAACAAGTCAAGGGAATGATTTGCAATGTCAAAAGTTGCAAAGATGAATATAAGAAAGAAACTCTCACATATTTCCTTTGCAGTTATCCGGCCCTAGCCCTAGCCAAGACACCACATTTTAGGTAAAACACTTTGTCCCGACCTGAAAGAGCTCTCATATTATAGGATCATCGAGTTGATCTCGTATCTGAAGGCTACAGGCTGGATTTAAACCACTTAAATATCAGTGCTAGGTCCCTCGAGATTTAGGGCATCAAAATGGCGCACACTAGCGCTAATTGAGAACCTCGTAATTACAGCGGGGTCAACCACTCTACCTACTTACAGGTCTTACTACGGCAGTATATATCTGGTGTATCAGCTCCGGTTTCAAACGCTTTCTATACGGCAGCATTCCTAGATGAGTATAGAAACCTATAGAATTCTTTTTAACTCTTTCTCTATCTTTTACTCTTTTGAGCTCACTGCCTCAGGTAGTGCCCAGAAATCTTGTTTACACCATTTCAAACTATTCTAGCGACGTAGGAGAGGCAATTAACGGAAGCTTTTATTTTCTTCTAAATAGGGCCAGCTCTGTCTTGGACGGTTTGATTCCTATTCCACATTTACTGAACCATTTTGTGCTGATTGGGAGGGCATTCTGCATTCTCTTGTTTTTTGGTCATAGTTGTTCTTAGTCAGAATCCTAGCAAACCAAAAAAAAACGAAGAAACATTCCATTAAACTTCGAGTACAAAAAATAATTCCCTGAATAATTGAAATTTTATTTATCTTTCTATAGTTTTCTCGTTGGTGTGATTGTGATTATATCGTTGCAACAATAGCAAAAATAAATAATGCCCCGATAACAGTTGACCTCAAAAAACGACAATTTATTAGTCGAAGGGAAGTAAACATTAATTCAATATCGAAAGATATCTCTCGAAAGGGATGTTGCTATCGCTATCGAAAGGGGATGTTTCCGTCCGCTCCTTCTTTCCGCGTCGGCAAGAAGTGAAAGCTTTAGTGCAATTTTTTTCAACAAAAATTGATTTATATGACAAAATCTACAAGAGACATAACTACAAAAAGATGAACAAGAGTTACAATGATATACCTATATACAACATTTTCAGTGCTCCCACCTCAATCCTTTGTTGGTCTATTCCACAAAAACTTAATTTCCGTAAAAGACAATATCAATAGATACCGTCGGAAGTGCTACTGGAGCCAATGACAGAGGGGACGAAACAATTATTGTTTAAATCAGAAGAGAAAATCTACGTTGGAACTGGTTGCGCTAAGTTTCGGCAAATTCTCTGGATATTTAATAGAAACAGGATGCCCTCTAGCAACATTATTTTTATTTTAATTGAAGCCTTTACTTTTTTTTGTTAATTCAAGAAATATACTCTTAGGTTTGAATCTATTAATAAATATTGCAACAATCACCACATTTCATTGCATACATTTAGGTGTTAAAACTTTGGGAGATAATTATCATTTATATTATATGTACTCATTTAAGAAATTTCGGTATATCGTGTAGTATCACTTTGATATAGGATTCCTTTAATAAAAAACGTTTTAGGACAATATTGCAACAATCACCACATTTCATTGCATACATTTAGGTGTTTAAGCTTTGGCAGATATTTATCTTATTTCACTTATTTAAGAAATTTTATTATATCGTGTAGTATCACTTTGATATAGGATTCCTTTAATAAAAAAACGTTTTAGGACAATATTGCAACAATCAGCACATTTCATTGCATACATTTAGGTGTTTAAGCTTTGGCAGATATTTATCTTATTTTACTTATTTACGAAATTTTATTATATCGTGTAGTATCACTTTGATATAATAAAAATAAAAAACGTTGTAGGACGTAGCATTCCTACGCAAATTATATTTCTAAAGTTTCCGTCTATTGGGTCGCTGTATACAGTAAATTTAAAAGAACATCTTGTCTTCAAATTCAGGGGTATGGTTATCTTCTCTGCTATTTTAATTTAAGTTCATACCTTTTCCCACCAATATTTTATCACACTTATCCCAAAGTGCGCACCGCATTACTACGTGAAGTCTTTATAGTGATGACATGGAATGATGTTGATGAAGTGGATATATACCATGATACTGGTGATGATAGAAAAAGTTGGAAGCAGCATCACATCAACAACAGCTCGACGTTCATGAACTTTGACATCATCTCTTAGAGTAAAACAACTTGAGTGTAACAGGTTTTGACAAAAAGACGGTCTGTCTGCCTGTGCAGGGCATCAAGCTAAGGAGCTAAGTTTTTAATGCCAGGAAATTGAATTATGACAATTGTTTGGTATGCAGAAGGACGACCACTTCTCATTGGTTATAATGCTATCTCGACGACTTGATGCTCTATCAACAGAACTAAGCTAAGAGCAAACTAAGGTTGCTTCGATTGTCATTTTGACGGTAGACGATGTATACATAATAATTAGTTGCAAAGCTCCCAAAAACAAACAAACTGACAAAGTGGGTGGACTCCACTAACCTACTCGTAGTGACAGTCACTGCTAAATTTCATTTTAATTATATTTTGATTGAAATCATATTCGCTTCTCATCTCACTCAGTATCCATCTGAATTATGCAGGAATAATGGAAAAACGTTGAAATCCTAAGTGGAACATGTGAAACACAGTCAATGCTTGTAGGAATCCTTAAATTAATTTCACTGAATATTACTGATTCAGGGAGTTCCGCGGAAAAAAAATATCATCACTATGGTATTGGAGGGGGAGGTGAACGGCAACAATGATGAAAATTATGATGACGAGGAAATGGCAAATGCCTTCCTTGCCTGAAGGATATTTTATCCTGCGGCGTCTTTTAGTGTTCTTTTATTTGCGCAAAAATACACAAAATGAAATTGTATCTTTTGCTGGAGCTCGTTGGGTTGAGTTGAGTTGAATATATGTAGGAATGTATGAATGAATGTAGGAATGCGTATCGCATTTTCAAAAGAGAAATCATCCAGAGCAAAGTAATATGATACGGAATTTCAAAAGGATATATTTGATATGAGGATATCCATAATATGTTGTAGATAAAAATCTGTATCAAATCGAATGAATTTCCATGAGCTAACGGATCGATATGTTGTTTGTTTGATTTTTCACTCATTCCCTTTCTTGCAATTCGAGATGATTTTTTAACATATTCGTATCTTAATAACATGCAAAGTTGTTTGAATAAAAATTAATCATTAGCGTACATAGAGCGATTTAGAAATCAGATTATTTTTATATTCGAGAACAGCGTTTATAACGGGTGTTTTTTTGGGAGGTTTGTTTTTCCGATAGATGTCGTTTTATTTTATGACAGTTGTTTTGACAGCTCAAAGTGGCATTTCTACTCAGTATTGTTTGGCAAATCATTATGAAAAAAAAAAAAAAAAAAAAAAAAAAAAAAAAAATGACATTTGTGAAAAATAGTCGTGGTAGCCATATGCCAGAAATTGTGTTTAAATGTTAAATGCCAAAAAATTATCTACCAAATAAAAAAAAATTTTGGTCATTTCATAATTTTATATGTGTTTTATTCAAAAAAAAAATCGGCAACCTCTTAAAAAAACACGTTATATCTAACGGGTGTTTTTTTAAGAGGTTGCCGATTTTTTTGGCATATGGCTACCACGACTATTTTTCACAAATGTCATTTTTTTTTTTTTTTTTCATAATGATTTGCCAAACAATACTGAGTAGAAATGCCACTTTGAGCTGTCAAAACAACTGTCATAAAATAAAACGACATCTATCGGAAAAACAAACCTCCCAAAAAAACACCCTTTATATATCTAAGTAGTATGACTGTATCGCAATGTTATGATTATCATATTAAGTTTAACTCTTATTATGTTGGAGTCTCAATAAACTTCCTCATCATTTTTGCTTTATAATTCATAGCACGCATAGATAATTGAATTAGAGATTCGATCTTAATGAAGACTAACTGGATTAGTGGCCAACCCAAGCTAGAATGAATTTCTTTGGATTAAGATATTTATTATTCATTTAGGTAGTTTGCATTTTTTGACATAAAACTAAACTTTTAACTAATTATTATAAAAGTGCAGGCTCAACAATAAGAAAACGACGTATTGTCTTAATTTATTTTTAATTGCCTATCTTAAAAAATAAAAATGAATCACTGTCAGTATGTCTGTATGTCTGTTTGTCTGTATATATGTATGTCTATATGTCTGTATGTCAGTATGTCTATATGTCTATATGTCTGTGTGTCTGTATGTCTGTTTGTCTGTATATATGTATGTCTATATGTCTGTATGTCAGTATGTCTGTATGTCAGTATGTCTGTTTGACTGTATGTCTGTATGACTTTATGACTGTATGTCTGTATGTCTGTTTGTCTGTATATATGTATGTCTATATGTCTGTATGTCAGTATGTCTGTTTGTCTGTATGTCTGTATGTCTGTATGACTGTATGTCTGTATGACTGTATGTCTATATGTCTGTATGTCAGTATGTCTGTATGTCTATATGTCTGTATGTCAGTATGTCTGTTTGTCTGTATATATGTATGTCTATATGTCAGTATATCTGTATATCTGTATGTCTGTATGACTGTATGACTGTATGTCTATATGTCTCTGTGTCTGTATGTCTGTTTGTCTGTATATATGTATGTCTATATGTCTGTATGTCAGTATGTCTGTATGTCAGTATGTCTGTTTGACTGTATGTCTGTATGACTTTATGACTGTATGTCTGTATGTCTGTTTGTCTGTATATATGTATGTCTATATGTCTGTATGTCAGTATGTCTGTTTGTCTGTATGTCTGTATGTCTGTATGACTGTATGTCAGTATGTCTGTTTGTCTGTATGTCTGTATCTCTGTATGACTGTATGTCTGTATGACTGTATATATGTATGTCTATATGTCTGTATGTCAGTATGTCTATATGTCTGTATGTCTGTATGACTGTAAGACTGTATGTCTGTATGTTTTTTTTTTTTTATGGAGGAGGTTGGAAATCTTGAAAGACGATCACATGTGCACCTTGAGCATTAACATGTGCGAGAATCAGATTCTTACTGAGTAAAACCAACCCCCAGTTATTAATTCATAGCAGAGTCATTTCATCGCGGGAAGGCTCTCAGCGATGGCTGCACTTTCATTTTTGATATTTTGTTCTTCTTCTTTATTCACATTATTTTGCTGTGTTACCCTTCTTCATTTCTCCTCTCAGGCTCGAGACACCGTAGACACTGCATTATTCTGGAAGATATTCCACTGATTGCGTTCTATATCTCCTCATTTTGTAGCATAGAATTAACTATGTTTTCTGGTGAAATAGTATGCCCTATTTGCTCTGACACATCCTGTCTTATCCTGCAAAACGCGGACAATGAAAGTAAATATGTTCCACATCTTCTAGTATACCCTCACATAAAGTACAAGTACAGTCGGGTGAACTCTCGTGTTTGTATATAAAGAGGTAAGAGCGGAAGCACCCATTCCCAGTTAAAAATTCGGTTAGATAGAAGTCTACTTCTCCATGACTTCTACCGGCTCATAATTCAATAGATTGTATTATTCTATGGGTCCATCTACCCTTACTTGACTGGACCGATCTTCTTTGCCAGCTTCTAACTGCATCGGCGTGTGCTGTTTTGCGGTTCTCGGCTCTTGTAAGATACCCGCGGCGCCTATAAGTCACCTGACGTTCCTTGGCCAGTAAGTCGATACCAGCAACCACAAACGCTGCATCGCTCGAGATGGTTCTAAAGCCACAGACCACTTAGAGCACTCAATCGCTGGATAGATGACATCTTTCGCCAGTAGCTAACCTTATCCATTGCGTCAGCCCAAATTGGCGCTCTGTATAAAAAGAAGGGCGAGACAATATTAGCCAATAGCTTTCTTCTTGTTTGCCTGGCGCCTCCAGTGTTAGGCATAATTCGAGACAGTGCTGAACATACAGTCTATGCTTTATTGCGTTTTTATAACGTTGTTGAGTACCGCCTATAAGATTTTCTCCTCTTTACTTCAAGACAGGATAGCCCCATATGTCATCATTGGTCCAATACCAGTGTGGCTTCATCCAAGGAAAATCAACAACTGATCAGATTTATACCCTTAGGCAGGTGATGGAAAAATGTCTAGAGTTTCAAAACTCACCACACCATCTTCTTATAGACCTTAAAGCCGCCTTTGATAGCATAGCCAGAGTAGAACTTTATAAAGCCATGAGAGAATTCAGCATCCCAAATAAACTGGCATGACAATGACAAATGTTATAAGCCCAGTAAAAATGTCCAGATTACTATCAAGCCAATTCAACATCTATAACGGACTCCGACATGGGGATGGACTGGCCTGTATCCTCTTCAACCTGGCGTTGGAGAAAGTGATTCGAGACTCTGACATAACGGCGAGAGGAACAATCCTCTATAAGTCCGTTCAGATACTGGCTTAGCTAGATGACATTGACATCGTTGGTAGAAACCCAATCTGGGGCTGCACATAAATGAGAGCAGAACAAAGTACACACCATGGTGGCCAGGTGTGCAAGTAGAAGATCCAACATTGGTCCCGCAATTAAAATACAGGAGCGCGAATTTATAGTAGTGCGATCCTTCAAGTATTGCGGGTCAATTGTAGCAGCCGCTTATAGCAGAAATACGCGCACGGCTGCTTAAAGCCAACAAAGCCTACTTTAGTCCTTCAACAAACAAATCAAGGAATTTAACCATAATATCCAAGCTGCTGGTGTATAAGACAATGGTCATACCAGTACTTAGATATGAATCTGAGACTTGTTCGAGAGTCTAACGGAGAACTGTTGGCTCCGTATGTGAGGAAGGACGATTCCGGAGACTCTATCGCGTTATCGCGATGTCGACATAGTGAAGAAAATTAAGCTGGGGAGGCTCCGGTGGGTAGGAGACCTAGCTCGCATGAGCGAAGATAATCCTGCTCGGAAAGTCCTTTGCCGTAGGATTTATGGCCGACAACGACCAGAAGGCCGGCCAAGCTAACGCTGGAAGAACGGCGTAGACCAGAACGCCCAGGGTTTAAGGATGCCAAACTGGATGACATCGGCACAAAATTGGGACCGGTGGAGAGATTTTTTGCGGGAGGACCGGACCCCGGTTGTAGGGCCAAATATGATGATGATGTTGATGAGGACTGTTTCCATATAGTTTGATTCTTATTCTATATATGGCGTAAAAATCTTTTGTTCATATTATCAGTGGCGATTCCATAGTTTTTTGGATCGCTGAGTTGAATATTGATGGTAACACAATCCTTGGGGAAGGGTTCGATGAGTGGTGGCCGATAGGTTGGTGGGGTATTCGATGCTAGGGTATATATTTTTTTTTTGTATAAATGACGGAGGGATCGATTGTAGGTGTAGATGTTGGTGGGACGAGGTCGGTGTTGTCATTAGGCTGGGGGTCCATGGGGAAAGGGTCGGTGGTAGGAAATTGGCGGTGGGGTTATGTGTTGGTGAATATGGGTATTGATGAAAGTGACGGATAGTGACCGGTATAATATGAGTCCAAAGTGTCGAATCGTTTGAGAGAGGGTCGATGGGTTGATAGGAATTTGGCGGTGGGAGGTATATATGGTTATTACGAGTGTTGGCTGACTATTGTGGAGAAAGCATGGAGAGGTGATGATGGGGACCGACGGTGGCGATATGTGTGTCGCGGTGCCACGGATAAAGCCGGGTACTTCAACTAGTATACCTATATATAATCTATTAATAATAATATTTGGCGCGACAGACCATTGCGGTCCAAGGCCTAACTTCTCGCGACCATTTGTGCTGCACATGTTAATTTTTGGACACAAATGGAAGGGACGTTCAATTTAAGGCCGGATCCGAACGGCGAATTGAGAAGCTTTCCGTGACAAGGTATTACTCTCGGAACGTTTGTCACCTATTCGCGAGAGGTGGGACACCGTGAAAAATACTTTGGGTGTTGCTGGGATTCGAACCTGAACCTCCTGCGCAGCAACCATGTGCACTAACACTGAGCCACGGCGCCCACATATAATCTATTACATGTTTATATTAAAAGGAATTTCAATTAATATAAGAATTTTGACATCAAATGAATATGAAATATAAGGAAAAGAAAAGGGCTTTCACTTATAAGGAGACGTCTTGGATTACTGAAGATATTGTTACGAAATTTAGTATTTCGAGCTCGTAACGGATTTTGCAAATAAAACACAACACAATTAATGGGAAAGGTTTCTCAGTGAAAATGTTTTTCTGTTATTATACCCTATTTTTAATTTGTCTACGCTGTCTGGTCTATTTTATACGTAACCAGACAAGAAAGAACAATACAACAAGCCCTAAATTTCCCTCTGATATACGTTCCAGAAAATGCATTTGATTTTCCCATAGAATGACGAGTATTATAAGAGAAATACTTGCGGTTATCTTTTGAAGCAAGATGATGGGGACAAGGTACGCTTGAAAGTTTGACATATCCCTAAATCATCGGCTGGATTGAATACCCAAAACAAAGCAAATAACATGGACCTGCGAATCTGCGATTTTGTCTGAATAGATCGGGTGACTAGGAGCGTTATTCACCGACAATTAAGTGGTTTGAAAGTAATATTCACTTTGAAGTAATAAATGCGAACTTTAGGAATCAAAACTTGCAAAGCCAATCACAAAGCTCTCTGCCATTATCCAAAACTTTCTTGTTACTTTTCCGTTAAATACTGAAACTTTGCTTTAGTAGTTGGTACAAGTATCTCTAAACGACGCAAATTAATTCCAATGGAAACGGTTGGCTAAATGCCTGAGAGCAAAATCAAAATTCTTTTAGATTCAAAACTTATTGCCAAGGGAGAACTCCTGGAATGACTTGCGGCACGGCAATAAGATGCGCTTTATTAAAAAAAGCAAAGGAATGTAATTTACAATATATCACATTCTTGACGGTTGTAGCCGTAATTACTGGGTGATGTAAATCTGGGCCGATTTTTTGTGATCTGTGTTAAATTGTATTTGGCAGTTACAAAAGATTGTTTTTACTCTTAGATTACTTTATTTCGTTTCTAAATACATATCACAATCCTTAATTATTTGATTCAAATGTCGGCTAGCGTTTGTGCTGTCATGGTTATCACTTAGCAATGAATCGATTCCTGGCAATGAGCTTCAGCACTCTCCAACTCTTCCGCAATTGCCGTGACCTCAACTGTTCTGCGCCGTGTATTTCTCGGACGACCCGTTCTTCTACCATCCTGAGTTAAGGGATTCCATTGCGTTGCGTAGTTTGCTATGGAACTGTCGCCTTTTCGGTGTGTATGACCAATGCACTGCTACTTCCGTCGTTGGATGGTTGTGCCTATTGGTTCCTGACCCGTTCTCTGGTAAAGATGTTCGTTAGTGATACGATTAGGCCAGAAAACCCTTAAGATGTTCCGTAGGCACCTATTTACGAACGTTTGTAATCTTTTTGTGATAGTAGAGGTCACCTTCCAAGTGCTGCACCCATACAACAGCACAGATTCAACATTTGAATGGAACAGTCGTAGCTTGGTGTTTAAGCTGATCGCATTGCTTCGTCATATCATGGAATCATTCCAAACACTGATATTGCTTTTCCGATTCGGTTGACTCCATAATCCTGAGTGAAAGTAAACAAACGTCGTCAGCGTAGTCCAGATTTTTGAGTTGAGATGTAAGAGTCCAACGAACTCCTCCGTTTCCAGTAGATAAAGCTGCGCGAAGCACATCGCTAATCACCAACAAAAAGAGTATCGGCGATAGAATGCAATCTTGTCGTACCCCACTTAGGATTTCGAATTCCCCTGACAGCTTTCCTCTATGCAGCACATGACATTTAGAGCCATCATAGGTTGCTTCAATAATAGCTATTAGTTTATCGGGCATACCCTGTCCTGCGCAAGGCGAGCCAGAAAACTGTCTGTTGACACTGTCAAACGTTTTCTCAAAATCGATGAACAGCAGGTGCAGTGGTGACCGGAATTCAACGCACTGTTCAATAATGATCCGCAGGGTGTTGAAGTGATCTACACAGGAGGATCCAGTGCTTATTCGGCATCAAGTGTATCTTTCAGGTGTTCCTTAATTCGCTCAAGTACTACTTTGGCTATTACCTTTGTGACTGCAGGAAGAACGCAAATGCCTCTCCAGTTTTCGCACTCCATAAGACTACCCTTTTTTAGGGAGCTTGACAATCATTCCCTTCTTCGACTCGTCCTACCGACTTGTTATTCTTTAGTGCGTTGATCGCGGTAGTGATCTCATCTTTACTGGGAGTTGAGTTGCGAACTCGGGAATTTGTTACTTCCGGCAGCTCCGTTTGATTTGGGTGCATATCTTTGGCGAATACACTCTTAAGGACAGTAGAGAAATTCTTCTTCCATTGAGCTGATTCTCATCTGAAACGAGCACGGCACCATCTAGGTCTTTCACCGGATCTTGGCTAGAGCGGTGACCGCATATCAGCTCTTTGGTGATTCTGTATCGCACCTGAACCTGATCGCTGCTTCCTCTGCTTCTGAGGCCAGGTTGTTAATATAGTTACGCTTGTCACGTCTTACACTACGCTGCACTTCTCTCATTTTGCTTCGATACATGGACTCTAGCTCGATCCTCGCTGCTGTTGGGGTATCTATAATACGAGCTTTAAATAGCCGACGTTTTTCAATCCGCCTCCAGGTAACTTCGGAAAGCCACGTGCTGTGCCTTGCCTGACTTCACCAACAATACTTTCCGCTCCAGATGTGAAAACATTTTTCACAGCCTTCCAATGTTCTTGGATGGTTGTCGACAGTGAGCTGCTGATTGCTTCCACTCCATTAATTGTTGGCGTACTGAGGGGATCTTTAGCCGGTCGATGTTATACCTAGGTATTCGGATGATATTGCGGATTCTTTGAACTGATGCAGTACGTAACTGGACAGTAGCTACCATAAGGTGATGATCCCCAACCACACCCATGTCGGCTCCTCGTCTTTTTCGGACGTCTAAAAGACAGTCGGCTGATCGCCACATGGTCGATTTGGTTGGATGATGATTGCCTATCAGTTAACACCCAGCTGACCTTGTGGCAGGTCTTATGCTCAAACGTGGTGCCTCCTATAACAAGGTGGTTGGTGTTGCAGAAATCAATAAATCTTTCATTATTGTCATTTCGTTCACCGAGGCCATGCTTTCCAATCACATGTTTGAGTCCTTCATTGTCGTTGCCTAACTTGGCAAGTCCCCCATCACGATGACGATATCTCCGTTCGGCGTTGCGTTGAATATAGCGCGTAGAAGTTGTCCTTTTCATCCTCAGCCGAAGGATTCGTTACACTGTATGATGGTGACGCGCCGTACTCTGGTCCAAAATCTGGCCGATAATCACCATGTGGATGCCAGGAAACTAGGCCTCTGCGTGCTGTTGGCGTTAGCCGCAGACCCACTCCAGATTCACGGGGAATGCCGGAGGGTTTGCCGGAGTAGAGTAGCACAGTGTTACACGTTGGGGATTGGTACTCTCCCGCGTCGAACCATCTTACTTCACTAACTCCCAGTATGTCCAAATTATATCGAAGAAACTCACGTTCCAGTTAAAGAATTCTGGCATTTAGAGGTCCTTCACTCCCTGAGTCAAGGAGCGTCCTCACATTCCAGAAACCATTTTTTGTCCGGGTACAATAACCAAAAGTTGTCGTTATTCGATCAGTGCTTATTTGAGGCGTTGTTTCGGTTTCAGTAGCGGTCATTCGGTACCGTACCGCAGGGTGCTAACCCACGTAACCTAGACTAGAAACGCTAGACCTTTTTTTAAAACTTTTATTTAACTTGAATTGACCCTTTTTTGTCTGTATTTTCGGCCAATTTGAGGTCCTTTTTAACCACCTTTCACATGACATAGAGATTTTTTGAGTATCTAAGTCCAAAATAGCATTTTTTATATTCCGAGTATGACACGTGTCGCGTGTTGCGCGTATGAGGTCTTGAAATTTTTGTTTGTTCGACTTCCTTGAGATGCTTTTTAACCAACTTTCACATGACCTAGAGAGCTGAAATTTTGTAAGTGTCTAAATCCAAAATAGAATTTTTTATATTCCGAGTGTGACGCGTGTCATGTGTCGCGTGTGGCACGTGTGGCTCGTGGGGCACGTGTGTTGACATTTTTTTTCGACTTTTTTGAGGTCCTTTTTAATCACCTTCCACATGACGCAGAGAATTGATCGTGGTGTAAGGTTGTTGTGTACCACTTATAAGATTTTTTCCTCTATCCTAAAAGACAGGACAGACCCATATGCCAAAGTCATACCAGTATGGCTTGATTGGGAGGTAAGTAGAGTGGTGAACCTCGCTGCACTTGCGATGTCCTCAATTAGTGCGCCATTCTGATACCACATAACCCGGGAGACCTTATAATGGATACTTGAATAGTTTTAACTCAAGCCTGTAGCATTCAAATAGGAGATTAATTCGATTATCCTATACTATGAGAGCCCTTTCAGCAAAAAATGGTTTACCCAAAGTGTGAACTGCTGACCGTGCTAGGGCCGGACATCTACAAAGATAATATATATGGTTTCTTTCTCATTTAGCTCCTCATTTCAACATAAATTGTTATGCGGTATTCCTAGCTTAGCAGCTCTCCACTGGCCAGTGAGCCGTGCTGATAGCCACAACTCTGATAATATTCTACCAGGTTCTTTCTATCAACTTGGTTATTTTTCTTTTCTTATAGGTTGGCCATACCATTCTTAATATCGCGCAGTTCGTCACACTGCTCCACCTTAGGTGTTAGTTAGTAGTGAAGAAGGAGAGAAATTGTTCCTTGACTGATCTCATTGGACAGCTTACTCCTTTCGTTAGCCAGTGGTCATGGTGATGCCCTTTTTAGCCAATTTTTGCCAATTTTTGCCAGGTTGGCCATACGATTCTTGACATCACGCAGTTCGTCACACTGCTTCACCTTAGGTGTCAGTTAGTTGTGAAGAAGGAGAGAAATTGTTCCTCGACTGATCTCATTGGACAGCTGACTTCTTTCGTTAGCCAGTAGTCATGGTGATGCTCTTTTTTGCCAATTTGTCCACCCTCTCGTTTCTCCCTATGTTATTATGCCCCGGCGCCGGCACCAGTACTATGGTAATATGCACTATGGTTATATCCAGGATTTGGCTTAAAGAAGCCAATTCTTCCGAGCACTGTCGCATATATTGCATTTATCGCACTATCAACACATATGCCAACTATTTCAATAAATGTGTTTCTGAGCCATAATGCCCTGAAGGCCTCCCTTATTGCTAGGATCTCCGTCTGAAGGATGCTTGCTGAATCGGGTAGCTTGTATGACCTGCTTAACACCTGCACCAACTCCATCCCTCATCTTGGATCTGTCAGTGTGTATGTTATGTAAACTTTCCTCACTACCGCCCAGTTGCCCTGGTCGGAAACTCGATACCGGAGGGCGACTTGAAGCTAAGTTTGGATATGCAGTAGTTACTACTGTCTGCAGCCTGTTGCAGTGTCCGTATGGTATTGTAGCAAACCATCAAGATTCCCTGAGTCTTACTGCACTACATGTTGCAACCTTTTTTATAAATATGTCGGTAGGTGTAATATGATGCTATCGGTCTCAGTCGGAAATGACCATAAAGCTGCTGTTAATCGCTGTAGTCTGCTGAGCTTGATGGCATTGTATTTCTGCCTCATCGCTGGCCACCAGACTACCGCCTTATAGGTAAGAATAGCAGTTTTTATATTCCACGACGTATGAAGCGTGTCACGTTTCGCGTGTGAAGCGTGTGATGGTTTGTACTCGCGCCATTTTCTCGTTTTTGTCATTTTTAACCACATTAACCACGACCTAGAGGGCTCAAATCTTGTGAGCGTCTCAATGTCCGGAGCCCATTTTGATACCCCGCTTTTGACGTGTATTGCGAGTCGCGTATGGCGCGTGTGAAGCGTGGAAAAAAATTCTTTTAAATAGCCTCAACCGCAAAAGCTGATATTTTGGCGATTATTACCAAAAAATAAACGACTGTGTGGCGTGTTTCGATGTATACATAAAAGTTTGTACCCGAAAAGTGAAGTTTTCTTACATTTACTTGTTTATTTTGACATTCAGAATTGCTACATTGGTTAGTTTACATGTGCAAGATTCTCTTGAAATATTGAGTAGTATACATGTGCAAGTTACTTCTGTTTACATTTTCATTAAATAATAAACTCAAAACTATTGAATATAAGAAATGTTTCGACTACTAACTGCATCAGGTATTTATGTGCATTTTCGTAAACATATGTATGATTACATTATATAAGAAAAAAATATATCTAAGTAAAAATATGTAACTAATAGAACATAAGGATATAAAAGTAAAACTTATTGATTGGAGTCGTTATTTAAAACGTAAATGTATTTATATGTATTTGTAGCAAATATGTATGAAAATTAAATGTATCCCTATTTTATTTATAAATTGTATCCCCTCCTATTGTTTACAGAGTGTATTTGTATGTGAGGTATACTTTCCCACCCTTTTACCATGCAATGATGCTGTTCTGTAACAACACAATAGAATCAGCAACAAACAAATTGTCTACAACACACCCAGCACCAGCACCACCACCACCATCCGGCAATAGTAGATCTATAAAATTCGGTGCACAAAGTAGAACGTATTTTTGAAAAAGGACACTTGCTTGACATACCATTGGCCACAGATATGAACAATGTTAAAACTTCGGCAATACAGGTCGATAGATCAACCGACGGCCACAACAATACGAAAGAAGTCAGAAATTCAAATTTATTTAATTTATTCCCCTAATTAATTTTTTATTGATTGAATGATTCACTTGTTAATGAACTTTATATTTAGTATTTGCATTATTGTTGTTCTTTTTACTTTTCATTTCATTATCTTGCTTAGCCATTTGCCACCATTCATAAAAAATAAGCGAGGTTTTCTTATCTTTTTTCTTACATCTCACCTGAGATTTTCCCTGAAATCTATTTCCTTTAAAAAGACTGCTTAAACCTGAGTTTAACCTTGGCTTTCAATTGTCTCTTTTGGTAATGTATCTCTAAAACACTAACAAATCTTACAGAAATGTGTAACTGTTCAAGTTTTTGCTAAAAGTAAGCTTTTCTTACCATAAAGAAGTGTCACGTTTCTAAGCTTTTTCTGAAAATGAGCTTTACTTATTATAAAGAAGTGTCACGTTTCTAAGCTTTTGGCTTTTGCTAAAAGTGAGCTTCGTTTGTTAATAAGAAGTGCCACTTTTCTAAGCTTTGGCTAAAAGTAAGCTTTACTTACTATACAAATCCGTCGTGCTTCAAATGTTTGCTAAAAGTAAGCTTTACTTGCTATAAAGAAGTTTCACGTTTCTAAGCTTTTGCTAAAGGTGAGCTTCGTTTATTATTAAGAAGTGTCACGTTTCTAAGCTTTTGGATTTTGCTAAAAGTGAGCTTCGTTTACTATTAAGAAGTATCACGTTTCCAAGCTTTTGCTAAAAGAGAGCTTCGTTTGTTAATAAGAAGTGCCACTTTTCTAAGCTTTTGCTAAAAGTAAGCATTACTTACTAAAAAGAAGTTTCACGTTTCTAAGCTTTTGCTAAAAGTGAGCTTCGTTTATTATAAAGAAGTGTCACGTTTCCAAGCTTTTGCTAAAAGTGAGCTTCGTTTGTTAATAAGAAGTGCCACTTTTCTAAGCTTTTGCTAAAAGTAAGCATTACTTACTATACAAATTCGTCGTGCTTCAAATGTTTGCTAAAAGTAAGCTTTACTTACTATGAAGAAGTTTCACGTTTCTAAGCTTTTGCTAAAAGTGAGCTTCGTTTATTATTAAGAAGTGTCACGTTTCTAAGCTTTTGCTAAAAGTAAGCTTTTCTTAACATAAAGAAGTGTCACGTTTCTAAGCTTTTTCTGAAAATGAGCTTTACTTATTATAACGAAGTGTCACGTTTCTTAGCTTTTGCTAAAAGTGAGCTTCGTTTGTTAATAAGAAATGCCACTTTTCTAAGCTTTTGCTAAAAGTAAGCTTTACTTACTATAAAGACGTTTCACGTCTCTAAGCTTTTGCTAAAAGTGAGCTTCGTTTATTATTAAGAAGTGTCACGTTTCTAAGCTTTTTCTGAAAATGAGCTTTACTTATTATAAAGAAGTGTCACGTTTCCAAGCTTTTGCTAAAAGTGTGCTTCGTTTGTTAATAAGAAGTGCCACTTTTCTAAGCTTTTGCTAAAAGTAAGCTTTACTTACTATACAAATCCGTCGTGCTTCAAATGTTTGCTAAAAGTAAGCTTTACTTACTATAAAGAAGTTTCACGTTTCTAAGCTTTTGCTAAAAGTGAGCTTCGTTTATTATTAAGAATTGTCACGTTTCTAAGCTTTTTCTGAAAATGAGCTTTACTTACTATACAAGCTTTGCTTACTGTAACCAAGTGTTTTGATTCTAAGCTAACTATAATAAACTGTCATTTAATATGTCACATAATAAGCTTTACTAACTAAAAATAGATGGTCACGTTTCTAAAGTTTCTCTAAAAATAAGCTTTACTTACTATAACGCATTGTCATGCTTCTAAGCTTTTGCTTAAAGTAAGCTTTACTTACTGTCAAATATTGCTGGTATAGGCAAACTATACAGATATACTTCTGACTACACACCATTGCACTAGCTCTTGTTTATCTAAGTTTATTTTTTCCTTTGAAAACCAAAGCTTTAATGTATACCATACCGTTATCCGTTAAGGTGGCAAATACTTAAAGGGATGATACCTTGGTTAATTTCGTGAAAAAAGATTCAAGAATTTTAAAAAATGTACATTGTATTCTTGCCTTATTTTTTTTGGCAATTTGCGATTCAGGATAATGGTTCCGCGTATTTACAATACATTCCTAAGAACTGTGATATCCCACTAGTTTCTACCCATTATAAGGTCGCCTTTTTTAGAAGGGTGACGGTTCGTGTCCGAGTCCTAGGCTTTTTAGGTAATGGGACGACAGTATTTGTGCAACTTTTGCAGGATTACAATAATTATTTAAAAGAATTAAGAAGCTCCGGAGCAATGTTGTCGTACCATGCTGCTTAGCTATCTGCCGCTCACTCTTTAGTTGGTGCTTCTATCGTTTAAAGCGACGACGAGTGTAGCTTCATTCCGTTTTACGAATAAAGGGGCCTCTAGGTTAGGTTCGTTGGCTTAATTCGGACAGTTAAATCGATGACAGTTTACATATCTTTCCCATTTTACTGAGCCCAATTTGAGCTTTAAATACATCTCAGGATGTCTTCCCCTTTACAGCTTTCGATATCCGATAAGTTGTTCATCAGGTAGTTGACCAAATGTTTTTGCCTTCTGCATGCAAGAGCCGGACACGAGCAACGAAAGTGGGCTACTGTTTCTTCCTCATTCTTCCTCATCATTAGATCTGTTACAGAAGTCATTAAGTTCAAGACACAACCTTCTCGCTTGTGTACTCCAAAAAGGCAGTGCTCTGTAAGAATTCCTACGACCTATTAAAGAAATCAATGCTCTCTAGAGCGTCTCAATTCCATCTTTGCCCGAACTTGTTTTCCTTTCCTATACATGTGGTGACATACAACCACCTCTCATTTATTTATGTTTCCGCCTATTTTCGAAGCATTAACTTTACAGTTGTTAATGGCCCTCCTTCACCTACGTTTGGCGGTAGCAGCTGAAGCTTTGTGCCATTACTAGCCAGCTCGTCTGCCTCTAAGTTTCCAACAATATCAGATTGACCAGGAGACCCACAGTATCTCATCTTCTTAAAAGATGATGCCACCCTTGACAATAGTGAGACTAATTCTACCCATTTGATTGCTGTTCGATTCTCAACATAGTGTTCAGGTCAGGTCAGTGCTATCACCTCAATGCAATAGTCCGGGAGACGAACGGAAATGCTCACACTAACTTTGTCACAGAAGACCCCAGCCCAAACTTTATGGACAAGCTTGGATCCGTCCTCACTGCCTTAATTATCCTGTATAGAGCCATCCTTCCAGTGTTTTCTGGAGGGGTGTTAATAGCCTGGTGACCCTTGCAGAATCATAGAACAGGTAATGTATAGCTAGTTCTTTCTTTAGCGATTTGTTAATCCTCGAGTGTCCTGCCTAATGTACCTTATAAATTAAAATTTTCTTTCAAAAATGCTCAACAGTGACCTTGTTGCAAG
This sequence comes from Nephrocerus scutellatus, assembly GCA_947095585.1. NCBI lineage: Eukaryota > Metazoa > Arthropoda > Insecta > Diptera > Pipunculidae > Nephrocerus > Nephrocerus scutellatus. Next base: position 115,352,659 of record OX352763.1, read on the forward strand.
GAGCGTTCAAGAGTTACAAGGTATAAGGTGATGTAAGCTCAAAACGTACGTCTCTTCGCCTTCTTAAACGCTACGTACACCGCAGGGAGCGAAAATAGACCACCCCCATACGATTTTTTTTCACGAAATTAACCAAGGAATCATCCCTTTAAGTATTTGTCACCTTAACGATACTTTGCCCTGTATATTGTTAAGCAAATGCAAAACGCAAAACTACTGTAGCTTTGGGTTAGCTTCTTTCTTCTTTCAACGTTTAACTTATAAGCTCTTCATTATTTTGAAAATTTCTAAGCTAAAACGACAACCTCTTATTCTCTCTATACACAAAGCTTTCTGTTTGAAAAACTTTTCCCTTCACAGTTCTTCAGCAAAGGTTTAGCTTCGTTGCATGTCTTTTTTAAGTTAGTTGTGGCAGTTGCATGTTTTATAGCTTCCGTTTAAGCTTTTTCATTATCTTCTCAGTATTATTAAACTTGAATGCTGCTGAATTGGCACTAAAATATTTCAAACATTTTGCAGGACTATGACAGCGGTATGCTTCGTTTGCAATTTGCCAATAATGTCACACCAAGTCGGTTTGGTGTGGCAGGGTGGGAACGGTTGGGACGATCTTGTCCGGGAACAGGTAAAATTGAAAGAAAAAAAACCCGCAGAGTGCAATTAAAATACAAATTTATTTCACAACTTAGCTGGAAGAGTCAACGGTACGACAACGCCTAGGTGGACGCAGGGATTCCGCGGCTCAAATATCAACACCTCCCAGTACATCACCACCACCAGGTATGTGAAGGGAGAGGAGCTATTACTTTAGTTAACAAAACTTATTATTTCTTCGTCAATTTTAAGGTCATCAACGACGACGACGCAGCTCGCTAGCTCAGTTAACCGATATCCTGCGCGAATGGAGTGGTGGAAGCTCTAAACAGCAGCAGCAGCAACAACAACAACAACAGCAACAGCGCATGAAGCCACCGCTTAATCGAAGAGAGACACTCGCCGATCTGGCACGCAGCCTGCCATGGCGCACATCGACAACAGACGCCAGTACCGGGACGGGAGGAGGAGCAACCTACAATATTCCAGCTGTTCGAAAACGACGCGAATCAAGTGCTGACTCTGGTATTCGTAGTATGCGTTCCAGACGTGAGTCTCACACGGTCGAATTTGTTAAGAATTGGAATCGTCGTGAAAGTCTGGTGGACAGAGACGAGACAACCTGTGTTACTGTTGCGGTCGTTGTTGAGGCAAGCAGAATGGTATGTTGAACATCGAGATGAAAACCTTATATTCCATTTAATTATCTATTTATATTGGTTACTCTTTCTTTAGGGCTCCCGTCGAGGATCTGGCGACGGTGAGAGTTGCCGCTCTCTACGTCGTGACAGTACAACTCCACCTCCGCCAAAAGTAGTTGGTGTCACCAAGAAACGCCGCGATTCCCTCGCCGCCCCTGATTTTCCCACATTTCGGCAGGAACAACGGCCTTCAACAAGCTCTACAGCTTCCGATTCGGCAGCTTACGGATCGTCATCATCCAATCAGATGGATAGCGCTTGTCAAGCCCTGCCACCACCAACAATAATTACAAGCTCAGTCACTCCTCCAGCCACAAGTCCAACCGCAACGAAAGGACGACGCGACTCGACCACTCAGTGTGGTCGTATTAATCGTCGCGATTCCAAAACAGGCGTTAGTCCTGAGCGCGCCCCACGACTGCAACGCCTTCAACGTCAGGCGACAGCTTTCGACGAACCATGCATGCCTGGTGGAGGTCGTCGCGGATCTCAACCAGCTCTCAGCCCTGATCCAGTTGAAGATTGTGAACGCCGAGCTCGACGAGACTCTCTCAGCCCGGACAGTGCATCTCGTGGTCGTCGCGATTCAAGATCTCATCTCTCGCCAGATCGTAGCCGTGAACGTGACGGCAGCCCTAGGCGGCGCACCCGTCTGCGTCGACAATCTTCTTCAGCTGCACGTTCATCACGATCTCCCGAATCGAGTAGTTGCTGTTCGTCGCGTGATCCCAGCCCTTGTGCTCGGCCTCCGCCCACAACGGAGAACAATAATTCCCGACCGGCAATACGCCGGCAGTCTACAACTGAAGAGATTTTGATAGCTCGCGGATTTCGCCGGCAGTCCACCACAGAGGAGATGATTCGTTGTCGCAACTTTCGCCGACAAAGTTCGCAGAGTGATGATGTCTGCAGGTAAATTGTAGCACGTTTGCCGTATTCCAGTAAATTCCTGTTTCTATTCTGTAGTCCTTTTAGTCGATCTCGTGGTCGTAGGGATTCATCGGCGCAAATTATTGATGGCACCATCGGAACGATGACTGTCGAAACGACAAGCACTTTTTTCGACTCGAGCACTCAAACTGGTGAGTTTTAAGTTAAGGTATTGAGCGGGACATATTCGCATCCTATGCATTCATACTCGCATGTGGCAATTTTGATTTCCTATAACAAAATCAAATGAAATCGGAATAGGTAACTGACTGTTCCTGATAATTGAAATGTGATATACATTTGTGAATATGTAGTAGATGTCTGCCTAAAGTGCTCCTCTTTGCAATGGCAACACAAAATATCCAATGGCAGTAATCAAATTTAGGATAACGAACATTTACCGAGCATATTTTTGGTTTAAAAATTATGGCCAAACTATGACAGGATAATAGAAGACCTATCTAGTGTATATGCTGGAGATTTCAATGTGCATCGAAACTGACTGACTGTATAGTAAAGTAAGGGCTGCAAAAATGCAGCATCATAATATGGAAAGATATAGAAAACTTCGATTCCGGACTTAGTCAGAATTTATCATGACACTTTAAAAAAAAAAAATTCGGCTAGCGTCCTACATGTTTTATTCAAAAACACTTAGTTTGTTGTCAGTAAAGAGATTCAATTAAACATTGGTCATAAAAACTGTATGATATCTGAACTTATGTGAAATTTCGCATCGTCTAGACTCGTACACAGATTATGATCGCCCCGAATTTCTATTCAAAATGTTTATCGAAAAGAATATAATTGTTGTCCTATAAATCAGGCCAACTGCTAAATATCCACTAAACAAGGGTAGCTCTCTGTCAAATGCTTTAAAGTTTTTAAAGATACACATCTTCTGTCTGTCTGTTTTTACAACTCAGACTCAGATATTAGACCGGAGGGCGTCGGCAAAACTTTTGGAACAACCCTCTACCTACCACCTATCTACCGACCTACCGCCCCCAGCTATATACATAGGCTACAGCTTTTCTACACCGCTAATGCGTACAGCTAATGCTACTTTGTACACATTAATTAACATAATATGGATGGCAAACAAGGTTGATAATTTGACTTTGACTTTGAGTTGTTCGTTAATTAGCTCTAAATAATTGCGTTTTATGTGAGTGAAGTTTAAGTGTGACGGAGGATAAAGACGCACTGATGGTCTCGTGTATTTTGGAGATAACAACTCCCGTTTAGTCAGAAGACATCAAACCTCTGCATCTTAGCATAGGGTTCGATTAACACTAATTTTGCTTTCTTCATGTAGGAAAATTACTTAATCCACTTAATGTCTCAACTTTAATGTTTTTATTTTGCTAAATTTAATCGTAATGATGCACTTATATTCATGTATCGATTCTTCCTTTCTCCCTTCATTCATTTACCTGTTCATCCATCCATTCATCCATTCATCCATTCATCCATTCATCCATTCATCCATTCATCCATTCATCCATTCATCCATTCATCCATTCATCCATTCATCCATTCATCCATTCATCCATTCATCCATTCATCTATTCATTCATTCATCCATTTCATTCATCCATTCATCCATTCATCCATTCATCCATTCATCCATTCATCCATTCATCCATTCATCCATTCATCCATTCATCCATTCATCCATTCATCCATTCATCCATTCACCTATTCATTCATTCATCCATTTCATTCATCCATTCATCCATTCATCCATTCATCCATTCATCCATTCATCCATTCATCCATTCATCCATTCATCCATTCATCCATTCATCCATTCATCCATTCATCCATTCATCCATTCATCCATTCATCCATTCATCCATTCATCCATTCATCCATTCATCCATTCATCCATTCATCCATTCATCCATTCATCCATTCATCTATTCATCCATTCATCCATTCATTCATTCATCCATTCATCCATTCATCTATTCATCCATTCATCCATTCATCAATTCATCCATTCATCCATTCATCCATTCATCCATTCATCCATTCATCCATTCATCCATTCATCCATTCATCCATTCATCTATTCATTCATTCATCCATTCATTCATTCATCCATTCATCCATTCATCCATTCATCCATTCATCCATTCATCCATTCATCCATTCATCCATTCATCCATTCATCCATTCATCCATTCATCCATTCATCCATTCATCCATTCATCCATTCATCCATTCATCCATTCATCCATTCATCCATTCATCCATTCATCCATTCATCCATTCATCCATTCTACCATTCATCCATTCATCCATTCATCCATTCATCCATTCATCCATTCATCCATTCATCCATTCATCCATTCATCCATTCATCCATTCATCCATTCATCCATTCATCCATTCATCTATTCATCCATTCATCCATTCATCTATTCATCCATTCATCCATTCATCCATTCATCCATTCATCCATTCATCCATTCATCTATTCATCCATTCATCCATTCATCCATTCATCAATTCATCCATTCATCCATTCATCCATTCATCAATTCATCTATTTCAAGAATTTTTCTTTTTGTCATATTTTTCTCTTTGTATCTTTGTGCAACTCATGTCTTTGAAAAACGATATACGAATTTATAGAAAATGAAGTACATTTTCAACATCCATTGGAGGGGTTGATCCCCTTCAGAATATCCCTTTTATGCCCTCAAAAATGACTGAGCAAAAATTTGCCGTAGTTTTACAAAAAACTCATCAATTTCATTCATTCATTCGTTGTTCATTGATCAAATGAAAGTGTGGGATAACATTTTGACTTCTCTCTTGCTCTCTTGAAGATAACTTAATAGAAAATAGACATAAAGACGAAAGCTTGAAACACTCGTAAAAAAGTTGTTGCGATTCACTTGAAAAGCTTCTCAAAGGAATTTATACGAGGATTTCTTGAGTCTCAATTTTTTATGCAATCTCTGCCCATTTATGCATCTTCTTTATTATGTAAAGGAGTTTCCTTTTTTGAATATCTTTCCATACTTTATCCGTTAATTTATTTATTTCTACACCCTTAGTCTGTTTCTCGAGATTTTAGTTATTAACTCATCCCTTTATTAACCATAATGTCCATAACCGGCTACCCAGGTAGCCATTTAGTTTTAAAATGTTTGTAAAATTTTTTAGTTTTTGTTGTTTCTGGCTCTTGTTCCTAGGCACCATAAAAATGACTATTATGAATCGATTTTTAAATAGAAGCTGGGCGCAAGCACTACATTATTATCACGTAGCTCTCCGTTTATTTGAATCCGACTCCAAGTAATGCTTTCCCAGTTTGCGAGATTCGTCCGGTGCTTTCGCGAATCTCTTCGGCTGATGATGATACTACTTGAGCTGATATTGTAAGTGGTTTGTCGAGAACGCATTCAATACCTCAACGCGAGTTGAAATGCCTATATATATATATATATTGGGGACTGCTGCCCGAACATTAATGTGTGGTAAACCTAATTGCAATGCCAGATTCCGTAAAAAAAAGTCGGCGCTTGTGAGTTTTATAAATCGGATTATTTGAAAATTAATATTTATATTGTAAAAGAATGCAACAGGCCACCGTTGAGTGGTTCTTGGGTAACTTGCTTAGGTTGTAGGTTGTATAATGGGTAACTAGCTTATATCCATATTATCTACCCCACTTTTTAGTACTACTATAGTAGTGAATGACTTCAGGTTTTTTATTTTTTCACCGATTATGTTTTTTTGTGTTTTATTTTTAGGAACATAAGAGCAAATTGTGATATTGTCGTCACTTAACACAAATAAAGAAGAGTACGTTTCACGAGATCTTGATAGCAGCACCTCGTTCGGAACATGTAGCTTATTTTTAATGTACCAACAATTGATAAGTCCCAGCTGATCAATAGGCGCGTAAAAGGCAAAGCGCGCACATAAATCTCTAATGATTCGTTTCTCTTCGTGATGCATGTTTACCCTTATAAATTTGTCCAGCTATGGGGTAGAAATTGGACACATCACAAGCCCTACAAACCTTAATCGCGTATATTGCGGATTTGGGGATTCACGCAATACATGAATCTGGTTATCCCTATAAAAAAAAAACATTAAAAATTACTTACTAGTACATACATAAAGTAATTACATACTGATATCTTTCAATACATATCTCAGAACGGAAACAGCTGTTCATCCACAACAATACATTCAGAGGGCGTATAATTGCTATAAAGATTCGAGTAAAGCATTTCAAAAAGTTCACTAATTGCCGCAGCTTTATCTGTTTCTAAACAAAATTCATCATCATATTTGGCTCTACAGCCGGGGTTCGGTCCTGGCCTCCGCCAAAAGTCTCTCCACCGGTCCCGATTTTGAGCCGATGTCATCCAGTTTTTCATACCTAGACTTCGGGCGTCCTGGTCTACGCCATCTTTCCAGCGTAGGCTTGGTCGGCCTCGCTCTCGTGTTCCATAAATCCTACCACAAAGGACTTTCCGATCAGGATCCTCTTCGCCCATGCGAGCTAGGTGTCCTGCCCACCGGAGCCTACCGAGCTTAATTCTCTTCACGATGTCGACATCGCGGTAACGCTCGTAGATCTCAGCATTATGGAGTCTGTGGAATCGTCCTTTCTCTCATACGGGGCCAACAACTAAGGCTTTTCTCTCGAACGCGGCTAAGTGGTCAGAATGCTTTTTGCTAAGCACCCAAGTCTCGGATCCATATGTAAGTACTGGTATGACCATTGTCTTATATACCAGCAGCTTGGATGTTATGGTTAAGTTCTTAGATTTGAAGAGTCTTGACAGACTATAGTAGGCTTTGTTGGCTTTAAGAAACCGTGCACATATTTCTGGTTCCGTGCTGTTATCGGCTGCTACAGTTGACCCGAGATAGTTAAGGGGTGGCACTACCTCAAATTCGCGCTCCACTATTTTAATTACAGGACCAGTGTTGGATCTTCTACTCGCAGACGTGGTCACCGTGTTCTTTGTTTTGCTCGCATTTATGTACAGCCCCATCAATATCGTCTGCGTAAGCCAGTATCTTAATGGACTTATCGAGTATTGTTCCTTTTTTGAGACTTCTTTGAGGTCCTTTTTAAACCGCGTCCACACGACCTAGAGAGCTGAAATTTGTTTAGTGTCTGTGTCCAAAAAAAGCATTATATTCCAAGTATGACGCTATTCGCGTGTCGCGTATGGCGCGTGTGATGCGTGGAACATTTATTTCTTTTTTTTTGACTTCTTTGAGGTCCTTTTTAACCTACTTCCACACGACCTAGAGAGCTGAAATTTTGTGAGTGTCTTAGTCCAAAAAAGCGTTATATTCCGATTATGAGGCATGTGGCGTGTCACGTGTTGCGTGTGATGCTTTAAACAATTTTTTGACTTTTTTGAGGTCCTTTTTAACCCAGTTCCACACGACCTAGAGAGCTGAAATTCCAAAGTCCGAAAGAGCATTATATTCCGAGTATGACGGATGTAGCTTGTCACGTGTGGCGCATGTGATGCGTTGAAAAAACGACCTAGAGAAATTAACATTTGTCGCAATCTATTTAGTGATCTTCTTACGACATTTGCTTATTTAATTTTGAATTTTTTCAATTCTTTGCCTAATTATGAAAAATAATTGCTCGTTTGTCCATTGTGTACCTATTCAATAAAGTGCGAAGAAAGACCCCTTTTTTGCCTTAAAAATGCAAACCAACTTTCAAAAATCTCACAAGATAGTAGTTATATCCCTATTCATGCTACAGCAAATTTGAATTCACGTTTAAAAAAATTACCTACATTGCTGTGGAAAGGAAAGTATTACAACCGAGACCGAATAGTAGAGAATTAGGAACAAAGCAAGTAATGTAAAAGCCCATGCTGACATATGAAACAGTTCAAAGAGGACAATAACGCGGGAGGATTTACATTTTTTTGGTCATGCGTGCTCGATATCCTGGCGCTAATATTGAAAGCTCTCTATCTGACAGCCCTTCATAGATAAACAACTGTCAAATTGGGTCGAAAAACTCATCAACAACAATAACAGGAGCAGTAGGTAACGTAAAAGTTCCACTTTCGTATCCTTTCTACTCCTCTGGCAGGCAAAGTGCAGCTGTATATGTACAGCCCTTATGAAAACAACTTACCCCAATAACATGGTTTCCTTTTCGCATTTTGGGAAAACACATTTCAGTTTCTTTTCAAGCGTACAGCACAAGCGACGTGTGCGCGTCGGTTCCAATATTTATAGATCCTGACGGTTGACTGCGAACAACAAGAGGCGCGGCACTCGAATTCAGTTGAACGGCAAAATACAGTACATTGTATTAATTACAATTAGCAATTAGAGTGTAGTGGACGAAGGTATTTGTTTAAACAATTCAGTCACAGTTGTTCGCAATTCAATCGATTATGAATACGATTTTTGTGTAAAAAAAATCACATTTGTGTACAAATCCTTGGTCCTTAACAAACTGTGAATTAAAGTGAATTAAATGTTTTCTGTCTTTCCATACAGTATGTTCATTATGTTGTATCTTGCAATAACTAGAAAACAAGTAGAGCATAGATAGCTGTTTGTTGATTTAGAAAAGGGCAGTGGTCGAACTTTCCTAAAGTAAAATTTCAGTGTTAATTTATAAAACAGATATAACCATTAGACGAGAAATCCCTCCTTTCGTTAATATTGTGAAAAAGTTGATTCTGTGAGTTGTGATAACAAAAAAATAACAACTACTACTACACTACAACAACAAGTACAATCTTACCAGAAAATAGTGAAAGTGAATTTATGTTACGAATCAGCAATCTTCGTTTCTTCAACCCATATAGTCAGTCAATAAAAAATAAATAAATATATATACCTTCTCGTACATATAGATACAGATAAAGATAACAAATAAATTCAGTGGAATGTATGCGAAATAAGTGAACATTTTGAGCTTTGGATTCTATTTTTTATTATCGTCGTATACTTTCCGTGTCATTTGAAAAACTTTCTTCGTCCTTTTTCTTTCTCTTTTTCTATTTTTTTTGTCCCTCTCTCTCTCTCTCTTGCCCTCTCTCAGCCTATCTTTGGCATTTGTTGTGAATGACTAAGTGTGGGCGTTGCACTCTATGTATTGTATTTAGATTGGTATTTGTATCTTCTCTTCACAAATGAGAGAAAAATATTCAACAGTTTGCTGCACCAAAATTCCACATAAATATGCATTGCAAATAAAACGGTAGTTGCACCCTTGTGTATATTCAAATATGTAAAGGAAATACACAATTCAAGTCTGAACCTTAATTGTGTGCTGTTTAACATCTCAAAGTAAAGCGCAACAATCTTTTTAGAGATTATTATGAAGAACTTCTAAAAGTTGCTTCAGCTTCTCGTGCTGCTGGTGCTGGAACGCCAATCTGTAAATTCAAGAGGTCAACTTATGGTTTCTGTATCTATGATGGTTAAGATAGGTTTCAGTAGTCGCTTCGAAACATGTTTTGATACCACAGAATCTTATTTCTTTCCCAACTTTCAAAGCCCCATTTCAAGCGTCTAGTAATTGGAATAGAGAAAATGAAAGAAGGTCTTCTCTGCACCCACGTCATAATCTTATTTCTTCTATCTTTCCTTTACTCCGCGGCGGAGCATAGGACTTCTAGAAACGCCCGTTAACGAACTCGATTTATCGCCTGAGGTTTCAAGAGACCCACTCTGTCCCCTATGATCTTGCTTCCTCTTCAATTATCCTTTTCCATGTCTTGCTAGGACGGCCAACTCGGCAGCTTCCTTGTGGTGTCATAATCGCTACTACAGAATTCTTTAAATTCAAAGCCTTCTTACATGTTTCCCAAAAGTATCTCTAGGATGGCCCTCAAATCTCGTTTTATAAAGGAAAGCACTAGAACGTCTCAAAATCAAACTTGTTTTACTCTACTAAAGGGTTTTTCAATAAGGAGATAACAATTTTTCAAAAGATCAGTTGTTTCGCCAGCTGTGTGGATTGTGACATCATCTTGTTAGAACCACATATCACTGATGTCAAGTCCATCCAAATCTGATTAAAAATAGTCTTCCAACATGACATGATAGCGAACTCTATTGACCGTAACATGACGATCATTTTCATCGACGAAAAGATACGTTCCAATCCGGCATGAAAGCCACACCAAACGGTCACTTTTTGTGGATACAATGGAGTCTCTTGAAGCACGTGTGGATTTGTTGCTGTCCAATAACCGATATTTTGCTTATTGACAAATCCCTTAAGCCAAAAATGAACTTAATCGCTGAAGATGATTTTTCGATGAAATTCGGGATCTTCTTCAAACTTTTGCAGAGAGCCCAATCGGAGAAGTTTCGGCGCTTCAAATGATCAAGAGGTCACAGTTCTTGAGTTGATTTGATATTGTAAGGGTGCAGGCTAGGATCTTTTATGCAAAATTCGCCACGATGTGGTCTGAGAGATTCCCAATTCCTGTGAACGGCGTGGGATCGACTGATTTGGCTCATTTTGAACTGAAGCACTTACAGCTACGATATTTGCGGTTATTCGACAGTTGGATTGTCTCACTGGCACAGGAACATTCAATAGTGTATATGTTGACTCGAATTTATCCACTATAGCACGCACAACCTGTCTGGTGGGACGATTACTACAACCAAAGTGAGTAAGCGCTCTTAAAGTTGCGACTACCGACTCAGAATTTCGATAGTAATTTTCAATAATTTTTCAACGTTACTCGTTCGTGAACTTCATCCTGATAAAAATGTAAGCCTTGAACGACATTTTTGCATTGACATTGACAAATTATAAAAAAGTTTTGTTATATCCTTAAAAACAACACAAGAATATTAAAATTTTCATGTAAATTCCCCGTATATCCCCGATTAGAGAATTTACATGAAAATGTGCAAAGTTTAAATAAAATCGGGCTTTGGGAAGTGGGTTATAAATTCCAAGATTCCACGGCAAACAAACAGATCAGCGGGCACACGAAGTACATGTGAGCGTATTTGTCAGCCAATGGTTCCGACTCTTTCCGAAGCGCTAACTTAAGCGTTGGGATAGGCCTCCCATTGCTTAAACTTTCAGGTATCAGCTGGAGAGTTGTAACGATTTCTTTATAGTCAAGTGTCTTCTGTCAGGATACATTTCCACAGATTTACTACAGACAGTCTCGTAATTGTGTTGGCCGCTATCTGCTTACCAAAAATTCGTCCAGGAAAAGGTTAAGCAAAGCGACAGCTCATTGCAGTTTCTCTATCATTTTCTGTGTGTAACTTTGTCAATAACAGGACAGCACATGCTTACTCCAGGTCTTACTACGTCAGTATTCCAGCTCCGGTTGCGCAACTCCATTATTTCCAAAAAGGCGTCCTTGCATGAGTTTGAAGCTATTGTAGACTTTTTTACTCTGTTCCAAATGATACTCGTAGTTTTCCAAAAGAGCTTACTGTACAATATTTTGCCCAGAAATTTATCCTTCTCAGTGAATAACTACTCTGGTGTCTAGTATAGAGTAGGAGGGGCAACTACAGAAATTATATTTTTCTTAGTTAATGGGGTAAATAGGACGAGCTTTGTCTTGTCATTTTGACTTTTAATCAACAATTGCTGGCACATCTTGTAATTATTAAAGGGGCATTCTTCATTACCTCCTTAATCGGTACAAGGTATTTTCCTGAGACGGCTTTCGCTAAGTCACCTGAATATGCGATTACTCTTATCCACAATCCAGCGGAAGCATTGTACTGATTAACATGCTTACAGGGTGAATAACATTATCTCCAACAGAGACAGACCTAAGTTTGATTGCCTCAACCATCTTGAGAGTATAATAAATTCTCAGTCTTGCTTACTAGGATATGTAAGGCTGTCTTAACATAATTCTCCTTACCGTGCATGTATTGAGTCTGCACCCAGCTTCATCGTTTAACTTCAGCCCGAAGAAGAAAGGATGATAGGGTTATAGCGGTCTTAGGTTTTTTCACCTTTGGGATAAAAACCACATTGACTTCTAGCCATTTCCTAAGAATACACAAGTATATCAACTTTAAACGCCCTATAAAAATACTTCCAGTCAGTCAAGAATATTCTACGAATGTTTTTAGATTTCTGCTGGTATGATTCGATCTGACCTGGCTGATTTATAAGGCTTAAAGCTCAATACAAGCAAATGGTTTCAATCCCGAAATACATCACATAAATGCTGGCGTTCCCCAGGGCTCTGTTTTGTAACCGATGGTCTTTATCATTTTTATTAATGATCTCTTGTCTATTTCTTCTAATCCAATTCATTCTCTTGCTGACTCTTAGCTTCTTAAATAATATTGACGCACGTCTCTCTACTTTCAAACTGGAACTCAAACAACTACGTCTGTTAAGCACCTTAAATTCTGACCTTGACTGCATAATAAAATGGGGGGAAAATAACCGAGTAGAACTTAAACCCAATGCTGTCTTTTGTCGCGCGACAGACCGTTGAGGTGCAAGGCCTAGCTTATCGCGACCATTTGTGTTGTGCATGTTCATTTTTGTACAAAAATGGAAGGGACCTACAATTTAAGGCCGAACGACAAATTGTGAAGCTTTCCGTGAAAAGTTATTACTCTCGGAACGTTTGTCACCCATTCGCGAGAGGTGGGACACCGTGAAAAATACTTTTTGGTGTTACCGGGATTTGAACCATCAACCTACTGCTCAGTAGGCATGCTCTTTTCCACTTAGCCACGGTGCCCACCTTTTGTCTTCTAAGTGAATCTTAAATCCAATGCCATTATACATGAATGGCACTTGCATGGATTAAAATGAAAAATTCGCAATTCTTGGTATGTGCGTTAACGACAAGATTCGTTGGAATGACTACACATTCTCCGTTGTTGAAGATGCTGCGAAATGTTTAGGTTTCCTCAACCGAATCGCCCCAAATTTCAGTACAATTATCATATCTTATAAGATAGAATAGAAAAGCGAGCGTTAAAGCTTAGGTATTGGTGACGTAAACATGGCAAAGTTCAATAGATTCGCTTGAACACTGCAGGAACTGTTTCCTGCTTTTTACCTTTTTTGTTGCTTCTTCCATCAGCGAGCGATGCTCAAGAGAAATAGTCAGTTGCATGCCACCTCTCCTTGAATTCAAACTCTTTGGTTTGGTTTTTTCGACTTTTTTGAGGTCCTTTTTACCCAACATCCACATGACTTAGAGAGCTGAAATTTTGTGAATGTCTAAGTCCAAAATAGCATTTTTTATTTTCCGAAGTTTTCCGATTTTTTATATTTTGACGCGTGCCGCGTGTGGCGCGTATTATGATTTGAACATTTGTTTTTTTTTTTTCAACTTCTTTGAGGTACTTTTTAACCACCTTCCCACGACCTAGAGAGCTGATATTTAGTGCATACTTAAGTCCAAAATATCATTTTTTATATTCCGCGTATGGCGCGTGTCGCATTTTGCGTATGGCGCGTGTGATGGTTTGACATCGGGCCATTTTCTCGTTTTTTGAGGTCTTTTTTAACCAACTTTCACATGACCTAAAGGGCTTTGTGAGCGGCTCAACGTCAAGGGCCAATTTTGATATCCCGCGTTTGATGCGTGTCGCGTGTGGCGCGTGAAGGAAATAATAAAGGAATGTGTGGCGTGTTTCGATATATACATAAAAGGTTGTACCCGATAAACGAAGTTTTTTCTACATTTACTTGTTTGAATAGAAGCTTTACGCGGTTGTAGTCGACAATTTTGTCATTTTACTAGATTTGCCTATAATTTAATGGATGAATAGATATAAATTATATTATATAGTTGCATCCCCTGCAAATAATCCTACCGGCGCCCATGTTGACAGCAGGGGGAGTAATTCAAAAGTCTTCACTAAGCCTATGCATAATATTTAAACAATTTTTGTGTTGTTTTCTCAACAAAACGGTTTATAATCTTCTCTGTTTTATAGAATCTTATAACTAGTTTGAGTATGTCAGTCTGTCAAAAGATAAGGGTGCGAACCCCTTTACGCATGCGCAAATTATATAAAAACAACCTTAACCAGGACGCACAAAGGATGAAAAAATTTATGACATCAGATTGTAATCAGGACAAGGGGTAGGGATTTTTTAGGGATGCCAGGAACGTACCCCGATTGTAGAGCAAAACATGAATATGAGGATGAATAGCATAGAAATGCATGCCACGTCTGTCTTGCAACGATTCATAAAAACCAATAATAACTACTTCTAGTCATAAAACAAATCTATCTTGTATATAAATAAAAATGAAATACTGTTCGTTGGTAACCGCATCACATGAGAAAGGATGGATCGATTTGGCTCATTTTTATTTTAAAATGTTCCTCATAGCCCGGGTAAGGTTTATAATTAGAAAAGTTGCTCAGAAATTTGAAAAATTCGGATAAAAATGAAAGTGCGGTTTTCCATAGGATTTTTGTATGAACTCATGACCACAACTCATGATTCGAACACGTAGACCTATATGCCGATATAAGTGTCGATTCTATAGTTTCCTGGGTGTCTGATTTAGTCAATTGCTGGTGGGTGGTCAGTTGGATGGGGCAGCCGGGAAACGCCGAGTAATTCCACTAGTGTTATATAATTATTCTTGCCAACACCATTGCATGACGAAACATACACATCTGTACACAACCCCATGACAATATTAAATTAACTAAAAATAATTCAATATTGATGCGTAATTCTGGAAGCACATTAATGTGTGCATGCATAATTATGATGATGATTTTATTTTGAAAGTAATAAATTCAATTAATTACAATTACCAATCGACCAAGCTAATTTGTAGGTGAATGTTACATATACCTATAAATACGTACACTGTACATATAGTTTCAACAAACACAATAAACATGTCATGTACAAACATTTACATTTACATGATATATGATAGTAATTTTAGAGTAATCAATTTGAAAATAATTATTTGTGGCATCCTGTCATCCTTGGCCATGCGTAATTTATAACTCTGCCTTGGTATATTGGCCTAATTTAAAATAAATATTTGTTTCCAGTGTTATTTCATTCAATTATTAAAATGTCTGATATCTGAAAACATTGTCAATTGATTGCACTACGTATCCTCGTGTTTCTTCTGATAATAAATTGTTGAACGTTATGCATCGATTATTAAATAGCTCGACCCTGAGATTCTTTAGTTTAGTTATTGCAATCCTCACTTCACTTTCAGATCCTTCCTTCCTCTACTCCGCGGTGGAGCAGAGGAGCATTCTACAAATGCCCGCCAACGAACTCGATTTACCGCCTAAGGCCACACTATGCCCTAAAATCTTGTTCTTTTCCATGTCCTACTAGGACGCCGAATTGGTACTTCCTTGTGGACTCGAATCGATCGCTTGTTTCGTGATATCATCTGTTAGTTTTCTCAAAGTGAGGCCAACCCAGCTCCATTTCAGTCGTCTAGTGGTGACCACATTTGCATCCTGCTGCGTAATTCTCCACAAATCTTAATTGGTAATAGTGTCTGGCCATCTTATTCTCAGTATCCGCCTTAAACACTTGTTGACGAAGCCTTGGTGGCGCGTCGTCGTAATTGACTTTCCACGTTTCGCAGTCATACAAGAGTACTGAGAGGAGAGAACGATAAATCTGAAGATCGTTAGCTTCAGGTTCCCAGAGATTTGTGAGGAGTTCCAGATATTATTTAGCATACTATAGGAGTGCCGCGCCTTTTTCACACGAGAGCACACATCCGAATCAGTGCCTCAATTTTTTGACATCAAGCTGCCCAAATAACAAAACATATCGACTTATTTTAAGGTCCACTTGGTTAGCGTAGACTTCAGTGAGTTTAATTTTTGCTCCATGTCACGATTGCGATAGAAAATAGATAGTCCTGAGAAGCATTCCATGACAAGCCACGGAGTACGGGTTACTTTTTCAATCAACCAGTCAATGAGAATTATGAACAGCAATGCCGAGAGGGTGCAACATGGCTTGACTACCGAGTACATGATAAAAGCGGAGCGTTATGAATGACAGGGCATGTCTTAGAGTCGAGGTACAGCTCCTTAATGACACCATATCTATAAAAAAATATGCCATTTCATGTTTCATCCCATACTGTCAAAAGCACGCGCAAAATCTACAAAGACAGATATACAGACGAGAGCGACACTCAACTGACTGTTGAATGATTATACGCAGGGTGTTAATTTGATCAGTGCAGGAATGGTTTGGGCTGCTTGTTCATTCCTCAGAATTGGCTCTAAAGCATTCTGTAAGCGCCTAGAGATCACTTTGTTTATGGTGTTCAACAGGGTAATTCCTTTCCGGTTTTTGGAAATGCTTCGATCACTTTTTCGGGGAGTTTGACTGTTAAGTCTTTTTTTAACGACGTTGGAATGGTTTCAGGTTCCCAGATACCTTGACATAGCACGTGCAGTGTTCGCGTAGTTAACTCAACATCGGCTTGAAGGAGTTCTGCGTAGATGTTGTCATTACTTGAGGCTTTACCTGGCTGCAGTGAACGAATTGTTATCCTTATCTCATCCAACAAAGGAGTAGCGATGCTGATGTTCAGTAGCTTGTGTGGGTGAAATGCCTGGTGAACATTCCTAAAATGTTCTGTCCAACAGGTTAATAGCTGTTACTCCATTAGGATCAAAGAACCGTCTATTTCCTTAACAGGATAGTTGATGTGCTGTTTCTTATTGGCGAGTTTACAAGTGAGTTGGCAGACTGTGCTGTATTGTCTACTGTCTGCGGTTTGCTGTGCTAAACCACGCTCATTAATAACTCCTAGCTGAACGTCCAACTTAGCGGTTCAGATCCCTATATACCTCCACCCTAGGCTGCGTTTAACTCTGCTTTGATGGATTAGTGTTCCATGTGCTATCTGATATCCACTCATTTCTAGTTTTGTCGGGGTAACCTAAAATGGTTGAAGCTGCTTCTGTATACGTATTCACTGTTTTCTCCCATTTAGGGTTTAGGGTTCAATCTCAGAAAGTGAATGTTGTATACCGGATACAAATTTCAGTTCCACATCTGCGTCTTTTAGTGTTGTTACAGCTTAATTTCTCGTTGTTTGACTGCGTGTGGTTTAAGGAAGGGCTTCAATCGCACATTTCCAACCACAAGGTGGTGGTCGCTACAGACGTCTGCTGCCCTTCGGGTTCTAACATCCAGCAACTATGCTCTCCAATTATAGCAATGTGATGGATTTGGTTGTTAAGCATACGATCGAGAGAGGTCCAGTTGGCCTTGTGTATGTTTTTGTTTAGGGAAAATTGTGCCTCCAATGACTAGGTTGCAGTCAGAACATAACGCTCCGTTGTCATTCATAGAACCGAGGCCGTGCGTTCCCATGACATGTTCCCAGTCACTGTTGTCGCTGCATAATTTTGCGTTAATGTCGCCCATCAAAATTACGATGTAACTCTTCTGTAGTTGGTCTAATGACCTCTGTTGGTACGTAGACGTGAACCAAAACGACCAACCGAACAGCTGATTTAAATCTTGCAACTATAATTCAATCCAATATTGCTTACCAGTCTTGTATGATCCTCGATTACTCTGGCATGTATAGTTGGTCGTGCTTTCATCGGAAAGATCCTTTGTACAGATGAAAACGGCTTGAGAAAGCAGAAATCCGACTCCATTCGTATGGTGTTCTCCTGCATGGTTACCCGAAAAAATTATAAACTCGTCGGTAGATTTTCGATTTTCCCCTACTCCCGGCTATCTCACCTCACTAAAACCCAGTAGATGAGCTCAGAAAATGCGAGATGTAACCTCAGGTGACGAACTCCGCCTAATATAACTGGAGGCAAAACATAAACGCAGCCCGTCGTCTCCACCTCCACCACTACTGAATTTATTCGAAGCGACAGACGGCGCGAAGAGAAAAACACCAGGGTTAACAGTCTCACCCATAAAACAAACATCAACACTCCTGATGCCAAATGGCCAAAGAACCGAATTAAAAACGATGACAAACCGTGCGGCGTCCCCGGTGTCACAGTATGCACTACTATCCCACCATAGCAAGGAGACAGGAAACAGTTCGGAAATATTCAGTATTATACGATGGGGGTAAAGACCCAACCGCTTTCATTGAGCGACTGGAAGAACTGGCCGACGCCTACGCCTTGAACAAGGACCTCCTGGCCAAGACAATGCCGGAATTATTGCGAGATCGAGCTCTGCTGTGGTTCCGGTACAACAACCAACGATGGTCAAAAATTGGCCGGCGTTTAAGAGAGAACGATGAGATCTGACAGCGCCACCAGAAAACTGGATAGTCTTTTATGGACTTCGTGATAACAATGCAAAACCTCATGCGACACGCTGGCTACACGAGTGACCGAATCTTCAGAAACTGCCGCCGAGATTATCAATTCAATGTCCAAAGGAAAGACTTCAATGACCTACAAGAGCTTATAGAATTGGCCGAAGACTTTGAAAACATTCCGGCTGCCCCAGAACCGGTCAGACTTGAACCAATCCCTCGGCAGAACGAGAGGAGCTTTTTGGTGGCAAAGAATGTGGGGGAATGCATTGACTTCATCATTCGTAGAGTGGGAAGAACCCTGCTTTCCCAGCTTTCGCCATAGAGCATGCTCTTGAACTATTCCCATTTAGCGGTCCTCTCTTCGAGAGTAAACCATAAGACCACGCGTTGCATCCCCAGAATGAGCTGGGTCCTCAACCACAGTTGTCCTCAGATCGGTCAACCTCAGGGTCAACCCTATTGTCTGGCACGGCACGGACAGCTCCCGCGGTACCAACACGACCTTAGTAAGGTCTGACATCAAGGAACTTAGTTCCTTCGAAGTGATTGCCTTTTTGCGAAGGTGAAAACCAGCACTGGCAAATCATCGTCCGCAACCTCGAACCCCATCATTTGTCACTAGGATACCTGGGATAGAAACTATTCCAGGCCCTTACCTCAATCCCTTTGTGTACGAAATGAGCTACTAAATACATAGACTCGCCCATAAGGTTATTATAAATACTAGAATCCCACTTCGGGTCGCAAAGTACGAAGACATTGCCCATAAAGATCATACTCTAAGTACCCGCGGCCCTTGCTTAATATCCCGTGTTCAAGTGCTGCACCAACCAGATAAGATTTTATTGCTGCAGATGTACCCCACGTGAAAGCATCGACGTCAGAACGGCTTGCCGGCGCTGCCTGGCGTATTTGTCGTAAGCCACAGTGGTTGTTGTTCTGGGAGTGCGGCCAATGTGGCACCAGTGACGCGACGTGGACTTGACTGGTATATAATCGAATCATCACCACCGTTTGTTACCTCATTTTCAGATCAGGTGAATGGAAAGTTTACCTATCATCGTCTAGGTTTAATGTCTTAGAACGATATATTGTTCTTCTTTATTGATTTCTTGGATAAAAAAGTAATTTCCATAATAGACATTTTCAGTTGTAAAAAATACATTTACTATTTATGCTCTACTCTACTACTCCTTATAGGAATTTAAAGTTGTATTTTAATATCCTCATTTCATTAGAATTTACCAACTAGATTGCGTATTCCTATAAAACATCACCAACACAAGACAAAAATGTAATAAAGGAAAGTGCCAGTGCCTGCCTGGATGCAATACTCTTAACGCTTTCGTATGCAATTATGAATATTTGTCACGTCCACAAAAGCTGGAATTTCCCATTTAGAATATTCCTAATGACATTTTTGTTTGTAGACAGCAATCCGCGATTGTGCGGTTATATCTGTCTGACTGTATGACTGTAGTTGATGGGTGATGCGGGCGTGGCAGTCAACATTCTTCCTAGAAATTCCGATTCACAGAATTTTAAATGAAAAGCCATAAAGCGCCTTAATAATTATTTCTATTATGAATAAGGATTGGGAAAATTAAAAGTAGAACAGGCAAATGGCAGGCAATTTGTCGATGTTTGAATGAATATCGCCAATATAGGTGATCAAAACTGAACAAATTCAATATTTGTGTATTAGTACTGTAAGAGAATTTAATTGACCACAGAAGTGCAGAATCTTTCTAATGTAAAGTGAAAAGATAAATACTAAATACTCGTAGTTATAATAAATAACATTTTTGTTATTGCAAGCAGATACATTGCACTGGTAGCATCGTTCTGTTCAAAATTGAGTGAATCTACTATTCCTTTTGTCCTCAAATTTTCCTTAAGTTGTCATAATTTCATAATCTTAACCAGTAATCAGATTAATTTTCATAGAAATCTGCACATTTCGGCGAAGGCCTAGGTTAAGTTAGGTTGAAGTGGCCGTCAGTCAAGACTGACGCACATAGACCATGAAGGTCTGTTGTAATACCACAAGGATCTAGACAAACCCACGCCTACTCGTTGAACCAGTTGGAGCTTCGTATGAAGCGCAATAGACTATTAATGTCAATGTGGGTTAGATCGTTGAGATCGTTGAAAGTGAACGCTCCCAGATGGAGCTTCCGCTTATTCGAGACGGCTGGGCACGTACAAAGTAGATGGAGAGTGGTTTCCTTCTCCTCCTCATCCATGCAGCTTCTGCAGAAATCGTTTGAAAAGACTCCTAGTCTTTCTGCAAGCTTGCCTATGGGACAGTGTCCTCTTATAACACCTATATTGGCACTAATGTGCAGTCTGTTTTGAGAGATCAAACCCTTGGAGCGTTTCGGATCTAACTTGGGCCAGACCTGCTTCGTTGCTACGCAAGTTGTACCGTTTGACCAACTATAGTTAATTTTTATTATAGCATCCCGTTTAAACATCGGCATGCCTAGTGAACCATATTCAGCCAAAAATGTGGTTCCATGTTTGGCGAGCTTATCAGCAATATAGTTACCAGGATCGTCTCTATGCCCCGGCACCCAGCACAGGTGAATGTTAATTTGCTCCGCCATCTCCTCAAGAGACGATCGGCAATTCCAGGCCAGAATTGAATTAGTGGAGACAGATTCCATGGACTTTATCGCAGCCTGGCTATCCGAGAAAATGTATCCTTAACAGATATGACATTACTCTTCAGCCAAGACAAGGCTTCCTTAATAGCCTAGTGATCAGAAAGACGTAAAGAGAGACTTAGATTTAGTTTTTTTTGAAAAGACACCTCCGCCAACCCATTTATCAGTTTTCGACCCGTTTGTGTAGAAATGAATTCCTTCATTTTCCAAGTAGATACCTTCCTCCCAAGAATACCTGGATGGGATGGTAACCTGGAAGTTTTTGTTGAAGTGAAGCTGCGGAATTGTATAATCTAAGTTGACAAGTGACTGACTGAATTCAGGATAGAAGAGTGGCCGAAATCATTCACGGTCCACTGAGAGATTGCTCTGAGGCGAGTAGCCGCGGTTGCAGCCAGTTGTCTGCCGAAGATGTCGAGTGGAGCAAGGTTTAGCAGAATGTCCACAAAGACAAGCTGATCTTTGAACTCTGCTTAGTTTGTCGCGATTGATCGCTTTATCTAAAGCAGTCCACCAAACAGCCACACCTATAGCAGAATATGTCTGACTACTGCTGTGTACAGCCAATGAGTAATATGCGGTTGGAGACCCCATTTACTTCCTATTTCCAGCTCAGCTTCCTATCCAGAATAAGACCAAGATATTTGGCCATATCGGAGAAAGTCAAGCTTGTGCCCTTGATGGGCGGAGGGTTGACAAGTGGGTTTTTGTACATCCTCGTCAAGAGGACAAGTTCGGTTTTTTTTTGGGGGTTTACCCCACAATGATCAGCCCAGCTAATTAGCTTATTTAGAGCAGCAATCTGCAGAAGCACTTTCAAGGTGTGTGGGTGCTTTTCTGAGACGGCTATGGCAACGTCGTCCGCATAGGCGATCGCTCCGTATCCCTCCATCCTCAGGCGAACCAGCAGCTCATTCCAGATTCCAAAAAAGTGGGGACAGGATACCTCCTTGCGGGGTGCCTGTGCTGACAAATCTTTTGGCAGACGACAAACCAAGTTTTGAATTTATGATCCTAATTGAGAGTAGAAGATCAATCAGTTCACCCAGTGAGTCGTTCACCCCGAAATTCGACAGCGCATCCGTGATCGTGATATGTCCAGGAAAACCACCATTGAGTACTCCTTATGATGAAGGGAGTTTTCAATGGAACGTACTAGCGTATGCAGAGCTATTTCTACTGATTAGCCCTTGCAGTACGCGTGCTGATCGACGGACAGAAGTCTGTTGTCAATACTAGTACGAAGGTGGATTTCGATCAGTCTTTCTAATGTTTTTAAAAGGAATGACGAAAAGCTAATGGGTCTAAGGTCTTTTGGACTGACGTGGGAACATTTACGTGCTTTTGGAATGAAGACCACTTTCACTTCTCTCCATATAACTGGAATATAGAACAGATCAAGACAACTTTTGAAAATTGTCAAGCAAAGGAAGGATATTGTCCGACGTCCTTTGCAGTTCGGCCGGAATTATGGCGTCTGGTCCTGCAGATTTATATGGTTTGAAGCTATGTAGTGCTCAAAGCAATTTGTCCTTATCAATTTTATCTTGAGATATGGTATTACACCTAATTGATCTATTTAGATCAGTGTTGTAGGTAGTATGAGAGGGTAGTATCTAGGAAATGGGTATCTAGAAGCAGATTAAGCGATTAGGCGAAGGCCTAACTCTAAAGTGTTTTTTTAAATTCTCTATATTAACTTCACTTGCCCGTGTGTTTGTGGATTTGTGGGTTTGTGGATTTGTGTGTCATGGAATCTTGCGATCAATTTTTGACCCACTTCCCAAAGACCTATTTTATTGAAATTTCCACACGGGCATATCTCCCATTACAACACTTTCTATTAAAAGTTGAGGACCCTCGGGCCACGGGGTCGGTGGGCTCCCCTAACAAATATTTTACAAAATTTTACTCGATTTTCTTCAAATTTTATACACTTGTGTATCTCCGATAGACAACACTTTTTGTAAAAAATTTGGAGACCCCGGGCCCGGGTTCGTGGGGCCAAATAACTTTTTTTTTTAAAATTAACCCGATTTTCGTCAAATTTAATACACATGTGTATCTCCGATGAAAAACACTTTTTGTAAAAAATTTGGGAGACCCTGGGTCCCAGGGTCGTGGGGCCCAAAATTAAAAAAAAAAATTAACCCGATTTTCTTTAAATTTTATATACGTATGTATCTCCGATGAAAAACACTTTTTGTAAAAAATTTGGAGACCCCGGGCCCCAGGGTCATTGAGCCCCAAAATTTTTTTTAAAAAACTTAACCCGTTTTTTTTAAAAAATTTTTGTCCGATGGACAAAATTTTTTGTAAAGTTTTTGGAGTGAGGCCCTGAGGTCCGAGGGGTACCCATATACATTTTTTAAAAATTAGCTCGATTTTCTTCAAATTTTAACACATACCCATCTCCTATTAGAGAATTTACATGAAAAATTGTTTTTTTTTTCTTTTAAAGCAAAATGCAAGCTTAGTGCAATTCAGTGGTTTATGTCTCGTTCAATTTGTGAATTACTGGAAAAGTTAGTTTAGTAAAGTGGTGTGTACAATAGCCTTTAACATACCTCTACCTGCCAACAATATACATTGAACATTTCATACAATTCTATTGATAAATATGGCTGATATTAACATTTTACAATTCCCCACCGCCGGGGGGGAGAAAAGGGAATATACTATTGCCTATAACCTTCCTCCGTCTGCCTATAATATACACTGAAAATTTCATAAAAAGCGGTTGGTAAATGCGAATTGCAATAAATAACAAGCAAGCACACATTTTATTTTTATGTATTGGTACGAAATTTAGGAATAAAAGATTTTGCAAATAAATCACAACACAAGTTTCCACTGAGCCACAGCGCCAAGAAATAGCAGCGATATTAATCATACAGTGGAAACTTTTGAACAACTATTCATTCAGGCTGCTAATCTCTCAACTCCAATCAAAAATAATCTTTAAAAAAACAACCCATAAAAATTTAAATTTTTCATCTAAATTCTCTAATCGCAGAAATTGATATGGGAGCCCCTCGATCCTGGGCCATTTTTTTTTTTGTAGGAGAAAATCATCGAAACAGACATTTGACATCAGATGTTAAAATTGAAAAAGCTCAGATCATTTTATTCTGAGCACTTAGAGCACGCTCATACTCTGAGCAAATAAGAAACACGAACATTTATCTTGAGAACTCTTTGACTGCTCTGAACTAATTTATGAAAACGCCAAATGACAGAATATTGTGAAAACTTGTTGTTCTATCTGTAAGTTGATATCGACAACAAAAAAAAACGACATCAATAAAAATACAATTCAGTATATAATAAAAATGTAAGTTGAAGTAAGCATAAAACATTTATGTCTCGTTTCATTTGCTGGGTTCATTTGTGCGTGCGCTAAGATTTCTCTCTCTCTCTCCACCACCAACAAAACCATGCAGCGCAGCCGACTGCGCAGCACACACCGCACAAAGTCCATAAAGGGCGACGAATATCTGATGCCAGTACAGATATTTAAAAAATGTATAAGGGCCTTGCGGCCGAACCCGGGACCCGATCACTACCAAATTTTCGAAAAAGTATTGTTTATTGGGTATACACATGTGTGTAAAATTTGAAGAAAATCGGGTAAATTTTTTAAAGTTTTTGTTTGGGAGCCCCCCGACCCCGCAGCCCGAGGGGCCTCAAAATTTAATAGAAAGTGTTGTCTCCGGAAATACACATGTGTGCAAAATTTCAATAAAATCGGGCCATGGGAAGTGGGTTAAAAATTGATCGCAAGAATCCACGACAGACGACCGACCGACGACCGACCGACGACCGACCGACGACCGACCGACGACCGACCGACGACCGACCGACAACCGACCGACGACCGACCGACGACCGACCGACGACCCACGGGCAAGTGAAGTTAATATAGAGAATTTAAAAAGGTAGTCAAACAAAAGTGTTACGCATAGGGAACTTGAGGCCTAAGGTTGAAAAGCAATCTAAGAAGAGAATAGCAGAGACAGAGATCAACAAATCTTAAAGAAAAACTTTTAGAATATACAAAAAAATTGCAAAGACTTTTCAAGCCAAATAATGGGAAGTCCTTCCAAGACTATGTTAAAAACGTCTCACCATCTATGAGTTCAGAATATTCGCTGTGGAAAGCTGCTAAGAACTTAAAACGACCAACTAACGCTGAAGCACCAATTCGCCTGGCAAACGGTGACTGGGCTAGAAGTGCCACTGAGAAAGGTAATGCATTCGCAAAGCATCTACAAAATGTATTTATGCCAAACCAGCCCTTAGTGGATCGTCAACTTCGACAGATTCCGAATGCCCTCCCTTCGGAATTCGGATTCGTTTTAAAATGATAGATTTGTACTCTGCCATATAAAGTGATTAAAACCAAAACAAATCACCCGATAACGACAAAATCACAGGTAAAATGATTAAGGAGTTACCCCAAATAGCAGTCAGACATCTAATGGAATCTTATGCACTGGCTATTACCCAGAAAGGTGGAAACTTTCCCAAATTATAATGGTACCCAATCCTGGCAAGGACCAACTCATAGTTTCCTCATACAGACCGATCAGCTCATTGTCAAGTTGTTAATATAATGTTAATATTTTTAATGTTAATAAGAGATCACCAATATTATACCCGAACACCAATTTGGAGTTAGGAAAAAACATGGACCAATTGACCAAGTTCAACGACTAGTCTCGCACATAAGGAACGCGTACGAAGAAAAACAGTACTGCTCTGCCGTATTCATAGATGTTGGTCAAGCATTCGAAAAAGTCTGCCATGAAGGCCTTGTATGCAAAACTCGAAAGCTACTGCCCTCAAACTTACATACCATTCTAAACAGCTACTTGGAAAATCGTAAGTTTATCATAAAATATAATAGTTTTGTCTCCTGAAGAAATCCCATTAATGCTGGAGTTCCACAAGGCAGCGTCCTGGGTCCGTTCTTCTACCTGCTCTACACTTCGGATTTACCTACGTGCAACAATTCGGCAACTGCCTCAGAAAACTTAGACTATCATCTCAAAAAGGTCGAAAAACGGTAATTAACATGGCGAATAACAATAAATGACATGACACATAACATTTATCTTAAATAAGATCAGCAGCCCATCACCAATGATTAATGTTCACCCAATCCCAAAACGAACTGACGTCAGCTATCTTGGCTTTCACTTTGATAGAAGATTAACGTGGAAAAGGCACATAGAAGCGAGAAAAAACCAAACAAAAATAAACGCTGCTAAAATGTGTTGTCTAAAACGTAAAACGTCGCAACTTAGCCTCGATTGTAAAGTATTACTCTATAAGTCAGTCCTAAAACCTATTTGGTTTTAAGTTATTCAACTATGGGGTACTTCTGCCTCTTACAACATGGACAAAATACAACGCGTTCTATCAATAATCCTAAGAAAGATAACTGGAGCACCGTGGGTTGTAAATAACGCCAACATCCATAGAGACCATGAAGTTCCCACTATCCAGGAAGAAATTTCATCAGAATGTATCTGCTACTCTATACGATTAAGAAGACATCCCAACGCTTAAGCCACTAACTTACTGAACCGTCGCTATTCTAAGCGTTTAAAACGTAAAGATACCCAAGATATAGGGATAACTTAGTATTCCCGCCACTGATTGATAAAATCAATAAAAAAAACCTTAATACTAAACTAATTATTAAGAAGGTAACCGGCCGATTCCACTAGCACAGTTCCACTTGACACAATTCCACTGGCACAATTCCACTTGGCACAATTCCCCTGGGGAACAATTTAACTTGCACAATTTACTTGCATTGCGATTTATCTTGGGACTCGTTTTCCATTAAATGCGCTACTAACTACTTTTCGTAAAAGTATACCTTTTGAGAACCACTAGAAAAGGCTTAATAACTCTTTCGATTTGCAGGGTATTATTAAAATTTCTCACTCGTGGTTTTGGTTTGGCGTTCTATTTGCAAACTATACCCGGGGTACGGTTTGTGGTTTTGCGTTTTATTTGCAAGGTTTTGTAACCGACACTGTAAGTTTACGTCGGCAATCGACAGGTAAGGTTTCGTTTACTCAGCAATATGGCGAAGAGAGAGAGAGAGAATGCAGACTAATTTCTCAGTTTGTTGTTCTTCTCAAATTTGGTTTCGGTTCGGCATTCTATTTGCAAAGCATTCACGACGAAAACCACGAAAACCCTGGTAGTTTACCAGGGTATGGTTTTAGTTAATCGAAAGAGGCATAAGAATCACCAAAGAAAGTTTGAGTATCATTGAATGGTTATGGTTATGGTTTATTTCTCTTTTAAATGTTTGTGAATCACTGAACTGATCGTATTTCATCAAAGTTTTAGAATTACTTTGTTTGTGAGTGAGTGAGGCAATGATATGGCAAATTAGTACTCGTATAGTGATTACGATCTAACATTTCATATAAATATCTTTCATTAATAATTCGCCCAAAACTTGAACGATTTTCAATAGGAACTGCAATTGTATTTATTAAGATCTTTCACCATCTTAAGTAGTGATTCAAAGCTTCGCAACTCATTCTCTTAAATACTTTGAGTCTATGACAAAAAAAAAAGATCTTCGTTTACCATTTGCACATTTAAATTTCCAAAGTCGATTAAGTTTACATCACAATACGGAAAATCTCTTGAATAATTGATGGATATCACAGCTCATTCAAAAACTAATTTCAAGTCTAACTTCGGAAAGTTTTTGCAGAAGAATTTTTAAGTAAAATCCTGACAAAACGCAAACTTCTGTCTTCGGTTCGGCTCTAATGATTATATCAAAATTCTAAATGAAGACGAAAAAGAAGAGCCACAAACTCGACGAGTAAACTATGTCTTCATTTGCATGTGATGTAAAAGTTGTCTACTATTCTATTCAGTTGGCTTAAATGCACGAATAGGAATGTTATCAACCGAAGAAATCCGCCTCTTCCCTCTGCAACACCTTCCTCAATTATTGACATGTCTTCTTATTGGGAAAAAGTTCTAAATTTTTACACGATTTGTCATCTGGAATTTGTGTTGAAAACTGAAGAGCGAGAAAATTTCAGTTGACGTTGAACGAACAGAGTTTTGTATGTTAACTAGAAGGAGGTGTCATAAGGGTGGGGTTTTCTTTACACATAACATATAACGAAGGTGTTCGTGCAAATAAAATGTCAACGAAAAACTTTTACCTTGCTACCACAACTACTTGAAAGCAAACAAACTTCTGACTGGTGACAGCGAAAAGTAACTACTTAGCTAGAGAAATAGTATTATATGACACAGGATATTTGGGTGTTCGCCGAAAAAAAATACTTCATTTTCTTAAAAGGTTCTCTTTAAAAAGAAGATAAGACGATGAACAATATGAAACTCACGGATGGAATGTATACATAAATATCCAACAACTAAAGATCTGCAACACATGTATCTAATAGGTGTTAGCTGCACAATATTTAAGTGATAAGTAGTTAGAAATTGTATATTGGAGTAAATAAGTGGATATCTCCTCAGTTTCTATCATCATCATAATTAAGCGAGACCTCAAAATAAGGATTGCACTTTAATCAGCAAGCGATACCAAAAGTGCAATTATATTTCTCAATGATGATATTAACAAAGCTGCCTATGAATCCACTCCAATGGTACTCCCAAAAAATTGCCTACTAACATACCAACCCACTTATATGGCAAACCTTCAGATCACAAAGCTAAGTTTACCAAAGATACCAAAGAATTGAAAGAGACTTTGAAAGAAAGACAAAATGGAAACTTCATCAAAACCTACCTCACAAACCTAACAGCCACATTATAAACAAATTACTTTAAATTTAATTATGGAAGGTAGCTAAACACTTGAAAAACGCAACAATGAACCAACCGCTGTTAAAAAAAAACCAGACGAAACCTTAGCAATTGCTAAATATTTCGAACAACATTTTATTACCAACAACACTGAACTAGAATCACCAGAGTTTACTACTAACAGAAATTTAAAAAAAAAACCCTTAATATAAAATAAATAAGCCACCACATGAGCACACCAAGCACCCGGCACCAGGTTATGACTTACTACCTAGAAGAACACTTAAAAAACTCCCAAGAATACGATTGGACTTCATAAGAAACATCTTTTTTAATACCATACCTCCCAAAAGTATGGAAAGTAGTGCAAGTAATTGTGATACCGAAACCTGGAAAGGTCCTATAAAAATCTTTCTTCAAATAGACTAATCGATTTATAGCCGTTGATGTCAAAAATCTTCGAGAAACTGTTTATCACCCGTTTGGAAACACTCCTTACTAAACACAACTTGATACCAAATCACCAGTTCGGTTTTCGGTTTTCACAGAGTGAATACTTCGATTAGAAAAGATTCTGTGCAGCCGTTTATTTGGCTCTACAACCGGGGTCTGGTCTTGGCCTCCCGCAAAAAGTCTCTCCGACGGTTCCGATTTTAAGCCGATGTCAGCCAGTTTTGCATACCTAAATTCTGGGCGTCCTGTTCTACGCCATTCTTCCAGCGTAGACTTGGCCGCCATCGCTGTCTTGATCAATAAATCCTACCGCAAAAGACTTTCCGAGCAGGATCCTCTTCGCTCATGCACCTAAGTATCCTGCCCACCGGAGCTACCGAGCTGAATTCTCTTGTAGATCTCATCATTATAGAGTCTCCGGAATCGTAATTCCTCTCAAAGAGGGCCATCAATTCTCCGTAAGACTTTTCCCTCGAATGCGGCTAAGAAGTCAGAATACTTTTTGCTAGGCACCCAAGTCTCGGATCCATATGTAAGTACTGCTATGGCCATTACCTTATACACCAGCAGCTTGGATGTTATGTTTAATTCGTGGATTTGACAGACTAAAGTAGGCTTTGCTGGCTTTGAGAACCGTGCGCGTATTTCTGGTTCCATGATTTTATTGGCTGCTACAGTAAAAGGATCGCACTACTACAATCCACTATTTGAATTGAGGTACCAATATTAGATCTTCTAGCTGCAGACGTGGCCACCATGTAATTTGTTTTGCTCTCATGTATGTGTAGCCCCAGATTTCGTCCCGCCAGCTCTTGTATCTCTCTGCACTCTGTATGAAAGCTTCCTGTTCAGGGTTTCTACCAACTATGTCAATATCGTATGCGTAAGTCAGTATCTGAATGGACTTATAGAGGATTGTTCCTCTCGCCATTATATTGGAGTCGTCTCGAATCACTTTCGCCATGAGCTTATCGGAGCCCTTATCGTCCATCCGCTTATCGGAGCCCGTTATAGATATTGAATGGGCTTGATAGTGATCCGGATATTTTTACTTGGCTTATAACATTGACCTACATAGTCGTGTCAGTTTATTTGGGATGCCAAAGTCTCTCATGGCTTTATAAAGTTCTACCCTGGCTTTGCTATCATAGGCCGTTTTAAAGTCTATAAAAAAATGGTGTAGTGACTTTTGAAAGTCTAGACATTTTTCCATAACCTGTCTAAGTGTATAAATCTAATAAGTTGTTGATTTGCCTGGGATGAAGCCACACTGGTACGGACCAATGAGAAAATCTTATACGCAGTCCTTAACAACGTTATACCACCATAATTGCTGCATTTTGGGATATCTCCTTCCTTATGTATGGAGCACAGGATGCCTCTTCGCCAGTCTTATGCCATCGCTTCTTCCACCAATCCAAGCAATATTATTTCACGCATTGCTTAGTGTTATCTGGAGCCTCATATTCTCAGTTTCCGGGTCTTTATTATTTTTAAGCCGATTTATCGATCTGCTAACTTCGTCTACCTATGATTAGTGGCGGCAGCAAAGTATGGTCTTCGGTCATTGGTGGAGCCTTCAATTCCTCAGTTAGCTGGCCATTTAGCAAATCGTGAAAGTTATCTTCTCATCGCTCTAAGCTGCCTTTGAGATCGGCGATCAGATTACCCTCTTTGTCTGTGCAGTATGTGCAACACGGTGTATATTGCGTCATACCGGGGACTCTTTGGTAGAACGTCCGCACCTGGTGCGCTCCTCGCTCTCTGAACTGTTCTAGTTCACGGGCGAGATTCTTCTCCCAGGCTCTCTACGATCTCTACGACTACTGCCTAATATGGAGTCAGCAATACTAATGACAGTATTCTTAAGGTGTTTCCATTTCTCTTCGCTTCCCCAGGACTTACTCTCCCTGCATTTAGGGCGAGTGCTATCGCTTGACCGTAGTTTTTTTTTTGTCTCTTCGTTGCGAAGGGTAGCCGTGACCTGCAGAGGATAGCTGTGCGAAATTGGTGTAAGTTAGCAAAAGTCCATGCTAGTAGTACAAATTTGCGTTACAACCCTTAAATATTTATGAAAGTTCAATAACGCTGTTCCTGTTAGACTCGCTAATACTTTCTAACAACGTGGATGTTTTTTGTAGCCTTTAAGACAAAGCTCTTCAATGATATCCAGGTGTAGACCTCTGTTTGGTGTATTTAGGTGCCCATAACAAAGTAATGACAAGCAATAAACTGCAACCATACTTTAACGACACCAACGAAGGATCTCTATGTCCATGTAACTGCGTTAACAAATTGATAAAAATTTGCCAAATCCAATTGACATCTGTCAGTGTATGTAATGTCTTGCTTCTTTTTCATGTAAGGTTGATATTATATCAGTAAGCCCGCTAAACATTAATTGTAAATCCAGAGGACAGCATTGTTTTTCTCATCAAAGATGTCCTGTTACAACATACAGAACAGAACGACACAGCTGGACAATGTTGAACGACTAAGAGGACTTAATAGAAGGCACAGACGACCGCATAGAAAACATAAAAATACCACAGACGCATACTCTGACAACTTTCTACGAGTATATTTATACATATATATGTATATATATATATCATTGCTTTACAAATCATTAAGATTTCTTAGTCCCGCTGGCACAATATCACCGTCGTTTGCTTGATTACGACTGATGCGCACACCGTCTCCTGTGGTGGACGCTGTGGCAATATGTCCTCCAGTTGTGTAACTCCACCGGGGTGTCATCACTCTGAGGCTGGGATTCATTAGAGAAATCATTACAATCATGAATTGTATCAACAACAACAACAACAACAATAGCAACAACTTAACCGACGCCAAATTACACAATAAAGGAAATGTCTTCCTGGGCATTTATATGCCTACGTATGCATTTAAATAATCCTCTTAGCTTGGTTAGTATCTTTTCCTTCGTGATTCCGCTTATTATTGTCTTCTTCCCTATTAAAGACAACACTTTTTTTAGTAACACTCTTGTAAATATGAATTTTTTGAATCCAAACATATGCTTTGCTAAGGGGACTGCCTGCAACAAAGGACCCTTAAAACAATATAACTTTACAAAGAGGTTTTTATTTATCATATAGCGAAAAATATACATTTACTGATATAACACAGAAAATAAGCAATAATTTGATTATTATAATATTGTTGCACCATGAAGATTCCATAGTTGAATGTCAAGAACAGATGGAGATACTTTTATAAAATCGGTCGGTTCACCCTGGTACATTCTAAGTGCGCACTCGGTAGTCACGTGTTTGATGTTCTGCACATAGTAACCACAGTCACAAAATTGTGTTTCAGCTGCTCCCAACTTATAGAGCGTTGCGGCACAGCAGCCAGCAGCAGGCATGGTTGTCGGGTCGTCGATGTTAAACAAGTCGTTACTATAGAACTGGAATCCCATTCGTACTTCCAGTAATCCATTACCTGAAAGTTCGTACTCGTTAGTTC
Organism: Nephrocerus scutellatus; assembly: GCA_947095585.1. Taxonomy (NCBI): domain Eukaryota; kingdom Metazoa; phylum Arthropoda; class Insecta; order Diptera; family Pipunculidae; genus Nephrocerus; species Nephrocerus scutellatus. The sequence continues at coordinate 115,385,596 of OX352763.1, forward strand.
TTTAAGAGGTGGGCGTCGAGATTTACGGCGAGAAAGCGCGTTTAGCGCGATATCTTCACGAATGAGTAGAGGGTTATTGTTGGCTTTAATTTTCTCATATTATCTTAGAAGAGCACTTTGGCGTCTTAGATTGGCAGACTGTATATTGCTTAGCGGGTTGTTCCTGAGACTATGCGCATCGAAGAATTAAGTTGACAGTCTATTTTATTTGTGTGAGCACTATTGAGCTAGACCGGTGAACAGTATTCAGCATCGGAAAAAACCAAACCAAACCAAAACGAGACTAGTGGAGTGGAGTGTCTTTGCAGGTGCTCCTTATGTTGTTGACGCTTACTTCTGGATGATGTTATTTTCAGTTTTGCTGCAAAATTTGTAAGGCTCTACAATAACAGCGTTCGGTCCAGAATGACTGTCATGTGTTTTGCTGAAGGGCTGTGAGTAAGATACACGTTATTGAATCTAACTTTAAGTTTTGTTTTCGCGAGTTTGTTGTTAAGGTGGAAACGATCAAGTATCCTCCGTTTTGCTCATACTGGGACATAACCCCCATGTTTTCAAGTATAAGCTCAACTTAGAAAGGTCTGCGGTAAGGTTTTTTTGTTGTTTGTTCTATGTTTTGGTGTTCTTTGAGGTCGTCTCTAGAAGATCATAGATGTAGAGGTTAAATAGTAGTTGTGCTAGCACTAATCCCTGCAATAGGCTGTTGTTGAATTTTCTTGGCTAGCTTTTTGCATCATCTATAAAGACTTGAAACTTGAGAAGTTTTTAGATGAGACCGTTTCTCCAGACTGTGTCGTACGCAGCTGTGAGTTCGATAAACGCCTCAGATGTTTTGAGCTTGGCTTGATATCCTGCTTCTATGTGTGTTGTTAGATCAGACCCAGATCTAAAGCCTGCCTGTCCTACGAATACACTACTGCATTAATGGTAGATTGGATTCTGTTGTAAATAAGTCTTTCGAAAAGCTTGTGTACAACGCTAAGCAGTGCAATCGGCCGGTAACTTTCTGGTTCATCTTTCGGTTTCCCAGGCTTAAGCAAGGCGATGACTATTGACTTTTTCACTTCGTTAGGGAAGATTCCCGTTTTTTAGAATGTCCGAAAAGAAGCGTGCGAGCCAACTTTGGAAATGAAGGAGAAACTCGGGAAAAATGCCATCTAGGCCAGCAGGCTTGAGCTTAAGGAGTGCAGCTTCAACTTCTTCAAGGGTAAAAGGTCTTGAAAGTTTCTTTTCAGTATTATGAGACTCTGCTGAATCATTCTGCTTTCTGTTTTACCTGAGGGGGCCTTGGAGAGCTTCACAATTCGATCAGCAATTGTGTTAGGGCTGATTGAGGCTTTTGGTGTGGCTATTTGTGTGATGCTTCTCAGTTGGCAATAGAGACTCCATGCTTTTAGACTTGGTATTTTCAACTGTGGTTATCCACTTTGCAGTGCGTACTTTGCCGAGTTTGTCTCCATTGTTCTCCATTTAACTCGAATTCTTCATTTCGCTTTCTTCTGACCATCCGGGAATGTATTCTTTGCGGTATCCTCTCCGAACAGGTCTGTCCAGGCTGTGGAGGAAGCTAGGTAGGACTTTCCGGCTGGTTTGGAGAGTTCTTTCGTCACTATTGCAACTTACAAAAGTAAGATCTGGGTTGAAGCTGCTGGAGAAGATGGTTACTGCATCTTTTGCATCGAAAACGAGATTTAGATGGTTGACGTCGGACCATTCAACTAACTTAAGGCCGTTAAGGTCATTCTGGGAATATCTCCATGAGGTATGATGGCTATTGAAGTCGCCGATGTATACAGCAGGGTGTTCGAAAAGGCACCTTCTCAATGAATGCGGAGCAACGATCCGACAGAGGAGAGACCACTTGCAAACTCACGCGATCTAAGAGTCTGCACGGCATTCACTGAACTCACACTATATCTTAGGTTCATAAGAGCCATTGGTATGGAGTGGATGCTATAGGGACGGGCATGCACTGTCTCCATAGCTCTAGTTAGGGGGAGTGCAATAGATTCTTATGGTTCGCAGTACTTTTGGTAGATACCCCTTTTCATCATCATCATATTCATCATGATCATTATGCATTACTTTTTAAATTCTTTATATGAACTTCACGTGCCCGTGGCTGGCTGGCTGGTCAGATATTTTGATACATTTTTAACCCACTTCCCAAAGCCCGATTTTTTTTAAAATTTGCACACATCTGTATTTTCCATGACAACACTTTCTCTTAAAATTTGAGAGTGATCGCGCCGCGGGGTCGATGGGCTTCCATACATTTTTTCCCCCATATAGCGGCATCAGATCATCTCATACTTTAATGACTATGTTCTATTGTTGCAGTACTTCACATGTGCTTTTATTTTTCAGCATTTACAGTGGAATTGAATATACTTTTGGTTATTGGAGAAATTACATGAAAAATGTTAATGGGTTGTTTTTTTTCTAAAGTCATCTTCGGATCTTGTATGAATGCTACGTCAATGACGCTGTCTGGAGGAGTTGATTCAGTTGACCATAAATTTTATGGATGTTTCCACCTTCTTTATACAATGTGACATAGTTCCCACTATAATGGGCATTCTGTTAGATCACACAATAAAATTATCCAACACTCCTACACTATGCATTCGCTTTAAGATTTCTAATGTTGAGCTGCAGAATACGAACTGGTGGTCCTATATTTCTAGCCAAGAAGCTCTTAAAAGTGCCGTTTTGTGTGTTATTTTATGTGGACTGCATTCAATTATTTATAGCTATTTTTGTTTGCCAGGATATCGGGTAGAAATTGATTGTTTGGCTGCGTACTTTTGACATTCATTTAGAACAACGAGGAGGCGATCTATCGTTGGACCCTTGCACTATATAGAATTGAAAATTGTTATAATTTCTTGCTTTTAACATTTTTTCCTCAAATTTAACTCTCGAATTAAAGTTAAAACAACAATCCGCCCTTCCCTCGGCTAAGTCTTCTGTCAATATTTGAGTATTACTCCATACTTACAGTGCTTTCGATTTGCTGGGTGTAGTGAAGGTTTGGTGTCCCATCTCGCTGTAGAAATGAGATACCAAATCTTCACTGTACCCAACAAATCGAAAGCGCTATTAGAATCATTCAGAAAACTTAAATAAAATTCTGCCAAAGCTTAAGGTTTAGTAGTAACTCTTCAATAAACACCTCACTTAAAGCCCCATCAGCAAACCCACTCTCTGTGTATATGTGAAGGACGCATAAGAAGAAGACACATGCGTATTTACACGTTAGCCTTTTCTAGCTCTATAGTGTCTATCAAGATTTACGACTTTTTCTTTTCACTCTCCCTGCCGGTCGGTCGGTCGTATGCCAGCAGACTTAATTAATATTTTTTCTCCTTGTTCCCATTACTTACCGCTTTTGTGGCGGGCGGAAAATGGAATTGGAAGAAGGCATGTCCGCCTAAGGTGTGGATGGCATTTCTGTTTGCCATTTCGCTTGTCTGCTGAAACTCTGTTTGTTCTGCTGGTTAACTTTTCCTCCTACTTCATAGATTGTTATCACTTATCACCTTCGTGTTCCCAACTAATACCATCCATTCGTTCTTTCATTCATTCATTCGAAGATATTGTCAACTCGAACGGCAATAATGGAGTTATAGATATACGAATGAATATATTATGTACAAGTCCCTATACTCCATTTACACCATTTCATTCGAACTGCTGGCATGAAAACGGAAAATATAATAAACTTTCATTTTGGGGTGTAGCACGCAAAGCCTGAGCTAAATAACAAAAACTTAATACTAAATTAGTACTCGATGAATTCAATTAACGTAATTAAATAGCTCACTAAACACAATAACAATTAAATATTAAGTTATATAAAATGAGTTGCCCGTTGGGGAGTTCAAGTTGTATTGTCTCCAAAGGATTTCAAGCTATCGTAGTCAACTCAACTAGCAGACAAGGTACTCGTAACAAGAAATGTTCTTACTAGCACTGAGGTTACTATAGTAGCTTTCGTGCAGCACTGCTAGTTGAGTAGATATGCAAAGAAGTACCAAGGAATAACGAAGGAGAAGTACTTTTGCTTCAGCTTGAGTAGATTGGAATGAGATTTTGGCATTTTGCCCAAAGGTTGAACAATGTTGGTATACCATATATTTAAGTGTTTTTGGGCAAGTATATATAGGTGGAACATTTTCCCGCGAATAGCATGATGATAAAATTCCATCATTGATTGGTTTAAAGGAGTAAATCTAAAGTCTATCAAATCCCCATTTATTTTTTGTCAAAATAACGCAGCTCAAGATTCTATGCTGCTTTCTAATGTTCCACTGCTTCAGCTGTCATAGTGTTGTAAGAAAAAATATTACCTAAGCTTACCAATATTGATTGTTTCCATTGTTTACTTTCATTCTGTTCTATTTGTTTAAGTAGCCGCTAACGATTGTTTAAGGAATATCCTACTAAGTGAATCGATTCCTCCATGAAGTGCTAATAAATCCGAAAATTATATCTTGATATATTTGTCTTCAACTTCACTAACTACAATCAGGCGTTACCCTTTAATACCAACAATAACAAATAAGCACAACCAATCAGAATTTAAATTATTTCTGCCGCCTTTTGTATTTTAAAAACATATTACACCCGTATCTGAATGGCCTAATTATATTAGCTCGTCCTAAAAATTGATTTTTTGTTCGCCATAACACTACGATTAAAAAAATATCCTTATTCAATACTCAGTTGATAATTAAAAATCAAATCTGTATGGTGCACCGAATTCTCTTAAAAGCCAAAGCTTCTACAATGAAAAGTAATTATTTATAGTTGAGTGCCCGAAGTGTTTACCTGACGGACGAATATTTATTCGATACTAATATCGGTCGTGTGATATGTCACTCACATCCACTAGGTGCGCTAGGAGGTGTCTTACCGTCACTGGCTATCTCAACGACCCCAATAGCAGTCAATTTATGTGGCGCACACCTTCCCACCTACCACTAAGGGGTGCTACCAACTCTGTTCATCTCAACGTCCCAAAAAACTATGGTTCTGACACTAATATCAGTCATGTGTTATGTAACCTTCTTGATAAACATTATTCTGAAGTGCTGGGGTCTCTATTAATCTCAGAGACATTAAAAACTATGGGTTCGACACCAATATCGGTCAATTTATGTAGCGCACACGTTTCCACCTACCACTAAGGGGTGCTACCAACTCTGTTCATCTCCACGTCCCAAAAAACTATGGATCTGACTTTAATATCAATCATGTCTTACGTAACCTTCTTAAGTACTTCTTAAGTTCTAAAGTGCTAGGGTCTCTATTAATCTCAGAGACCAAAAAAACTATGGGTTCGATACCAATAGCGCCATTTTATATGTCGCACCACCTTCCCACCTATCTCTAGTGGTGCTACAGGTATCTTTCCAACTCTGTTCATCTCATCATCATCATATTTGGCTCTACAAGCGGGGTCCGGTCCTGGCCTCCCGCAAAAAGTCTATCCACCGGTACCGATTTTGAGCCTATGTCATCCAGTTTTGCATCCGTTAACTCTGGGCGTCCTGCTCTACGCCATCCTTCCACCGTAGGCTTGGTCAGCCTCGCTGACGTGTTCCATAAATCCTACCGCAAAGGACTTTTCTAGCAGTATCCTCTTCATGTCCACGAAACCCCACCGAGCGTAATTCTCTTCACGATGTCGGTAATGCGGTAACGCTCGTAGATCTCATCATTATAGAGTCTCCAAAATCGTTCTTCTTCACATACGGGGCCAACAATTATCCGTAAGACTTTTCTCTTGAACGCGGCTAAGTGGTCAGAAGGCTTTTTGCTAAGCACCCAAGTCTCGGATCCTTATGTAGGTAATGGTATGGCCATTGTCTTATATATCAGCAGCTTGGATGTTATGGTTAAGTTCCTGGATTTAAAGAGTCTTGACAGACTTTGTTGGCCTTAAGCAACCGTGCACGTATATATGGTTCAATGTTGTTATCGGCTGCTACAGTTGACCCGAGATAGCTAAAGAATTGCACTATATTGAGGGATCAATGTTGGATCTTCTACTCGCTGACGTGGCCACCATGTACTTTGTTTTGCTCTCATTTATGTGCAGACCCAGATTTAGTGTCGCCTGCTCGCTCTGAATGAAAACTTCCTGTAAGGCTCTTTGGTTTCAATCCACGATGTCAATATCGTCTGCATAAGCCAGTATCTGAATGGACTTATAGAGGATTGTTCCTCTCGCCCTTACGTCAAAGTCTCGGATCACTTTCTCCAACGCCAGGTTGAAAAGGACGCAGACCAGTCCATCCCCTTGTCGGAGCCCGTTGTAGATGTTGAATGGGATTGATAGTGATTCGGATATTTTTAGTTGGCTTATAACATTGGTCATGGTGACAATTTATTTGGGATGCTGAATTCTCTAATGGCTTTATAAAGTTCTACTCCGGCGGCTTTAAAGTCTATAAAAAGATGGTGTAGTGAGTTTTGAAAATCTAGACGTTTTTCCATCACCTACCTAAGGATGTAAATTTGATAAGTTTCTGATTTGGATGAAGCCGCACTGGTATGGGCCAATGATGACTTTAGCGTATGGGGCTATCCTGTCTTGAAGGATAGAGGAGAACATTTTAAACGTGGTACTCAACAACGCTATACCGCGATAATTGCTGCATTTTGTGATATTTCTCTTCTTATGTATGGGGCAGAGGATGCCTCTCCGCCAGTCTTCTGGCATCGCTTCTTCCTTCCATACTTGCACTATTATTTCATGAGTTGCTTGGTTTAATGTGGGGCCTCCTATTTTAATCAGTTCCGCTCGGATGCCATCTGATCCTGGGGCCTTATTATTTTTGAGCCGATTTATCGCTCTACTAACTTCGTCTATGCTTGGTACCGGCCGAAGACGGTCATTGGTGGAGCCACCAATTCCTAAGTTAGCTGGCCATTTAGAAACTCATGAAAGTGCTCTTCCCATCGCTCTAAAATGCCTTTGAGATCGGCGATCTAATTACCCTCTTTGTCTTTGCAGTATGTGCAACGCGGTGAATATTGCGTCATACCACGGACTCTTTGGTAGAACTTCCGCGCCTGGTGCTGTACTGTTCTAGCTCACGGACGAGATTCTTCTCCCAGGCGGCTTTCTTTCGTGGGTAAACTGTTTACCCACGCCTGCTTCTTACCATCGCGTGGTTGGGGTCAATATAGCTTATAACCATAGAGCACAAAGCACATAGTCTTAGTCTTTCATCTAGGCAGCCATAGTACGTAAAAAACACAGCGCAGCACATATACCAGTCATTATACCGCTATGTGGCGTTAGTACAAAACACAGGACAAGAAGTCGTGGTTAGAGTTGGGGATTTAGCCCCGGGCTTACCTGGCTTTCGCCTTTAAGACACTCTTTATATTTTGCTACTTAGCGGTCCTCCCTTTGGAGTAAACCGTTTCTTATTCTGCCGTTTTAAGTCCTGCAACATAACTGTGCTATATTATGCTGCAGTCGGACCCCACGGCCCAAAACACAGGACAGAAAGTCTAGCAAACAGTTAACGCATTCGCTCGACCGTTTTTCCGTCGACTTTAGTTACAAAAGTATTGCTCGCCACGAAAGGCTCTTTTATTTAAACGGGATAGTATATAGCCTATGTTCATCCTGAAAGTCCACTCTAAATACTGGTGAAAGAAATCAGCCCAGTAGTTTCGAAGATTACCTCCTACATACAAACCAACATTACCTCGTTATAATATTTGTATAGATAGTGTAGATTATGTACAGTCCTATAAACGAATTCTATTAACATTTTCGTAACAGTATCTTAATAATAGAAGCCTTCAAATATACCGAGTGTCCTACAATTCCTTCTAAAGATTCCTAAAAGGAACTTGGCGGTACATATTTAAAAAGTGATTCTATAAGTGTTTGTTCATCAAGTTTTTGTTTGATGCTTCTACAAATGTAAATACGTTCCGTTTGCTTGCAATTGGATAGCACATTTATCGCTTTGTACTTCAGTGTGGCGCGGATTCTTTTTCAAAAGTAATATTATTTAAGACAAAAAGGATTTTAATTTCCAAAAAATGTAATACCACAAAGTTATTTGGTTGAGGTCTATTCTCTATTACCACGGAACACCACTCTACTTAATGAAACTTTGTAAAGTGAAAAGCTAGGAAACTTGTTCCAGCTGCCGTTGTGAACGAATCATTCAATCATTTCCTCTAAGCTTGCATCTGGTGTTTTGTGGTTGAATATCCTGCCACAAGACGAACGTAACAAAAATGTACCTTCTTCTAACTCCTCTTACTAACGTTAATTAGACGTCGTTGTGGCCAGCAAGAAACCATCTCTAATGGAAAACTCATCCTTCATCGTTAATTCCACTTTCTTCCTGTATTTCGATAAGAAGTTTATTGCAAATTTTATTTACATTACATTATACACCAATATATAGGTACTAAGGGAGAAGGATCAAGAAAAGTGCAAATTGGTCTGATGTTGATCCTGTATATGGTTGACGGTTGGCTGGATTTGCTGCTCTTGCTTTCTTGTGGTTGCATACTTCGATTAAATAATAAAGCAATTACAACAAAGCAATATTGACCATCCCTCATCATATATGTATGCCAATTTATCAACGTCAAGAAGTCCTCGCAATCGTAGCTGCTTGACACTCAAACCGTACACAGACAATCAGTCTGTGGTGAGCAGTGAGCGGGTTAGATAGAGCTGTAAAAGTGATAAGCAGACCAAAATTGTTGGTTAACTTCCAGGTTGTTGAAAGTACCAACTGCCCCAGGCGGGTAATGCCGTGCGTGTACAACATATGCCGTGAGTGCACGAACCTACGGGTTTAATATTTTAAGGATTTATTGTTAATTAAGAAAGTTCCTGACCGCATGCCTTGGTTTCTTGATTGCAAATTCAGGCATGCATCGATATGCTTGCTGATGTAAGTACTACGAGGGTGGATTAAAAAGTTCCTGGACTGCAATCAAAGTAGTTTTAATTATAAACGTTTCTTAGCCAAATTTCAAGAATGACTCTGTGTGGTTTAATTTCTGTCTTGCATTAAGTTCAGTTCATGCACGCACGTGCTTCAGTCAATAGATCAAAAATTAATAAAAAAATAAAATTGTGCTGTTATATGGGTCTGTTCATTGAAGGTTCAAGAAGAAATGGTGGGAAATCTTTAGAGAAATCTGCTCAAAATAAAATCCGACTTTAAAAAATGGGTAGCCGAATCCAAACATGGATAAGAGCGCGTTGAAGAGGACCCACGTAGTGACAGATCATAAACAGAGGAAAAATTGATGATCGATCATGGGAGATCGAAGATTGAATGTAGGGGAGATAGCTGACATAATCAACATCTCGTATGAACAAATTCTGAAAATTTCTCAAAATCAATTTGGGGTGAGTTCGTAAAGGCACAGTGGCACTCTTGTCATGCAAAAAGCCATTAGTAGCAGATGGGTTCTTCAACCCCATATAACTCATTGGCTATATACAGCGGTTGTTGTCCAATTGCATCTTAAACTATTCATGGTTAGGGCGCTGGGCTTTACCACATTAAATTACGGTTTACTATCTAAGAGAGCCATATGGTTCATAGTTCATGATGGCGAAAGCTGGGAAAGCGCGGGGCTCATACCCCAACTCTACAACGATGAACGATGAAGACATTCTGTTCGACCTTAGACAGCAGGCAGTAGCAGTAGCTGCTAGCTTGGTTATTCGCCTGAGCTCTATCTCCCAGTCGGCTAGAAATGAAATCGGTCACTCTTCTATCCTGAATTTCGTTAGGATCCCAGAAAACATAGACTACACCACTCCGCAACTCCATTTAAACAAAAACTTCCAAGTCACCTTCCCCGTCAGATCATTCTGGGACGAGACGCTTACTTGGAAGATGAACAAATTCATTTTTACACAGACGGGTCAAAAACTGATGACAGAGTCGGCGGAGGTGTTTTCTCAAGAAAGCTAAATACTAGCCACTTATTCCGACTTCTAAATCACTGTAGTGTTTTCCAAGCTGAGAAATGTGATGTGTGTGAGCTCGCATTATCGTGATGCAAATGATTCGCCGTTTTGGGTTGTTTTCTCTCTCAATTTGTTAAAAACCTCTGGTTGTATACCAATCTGAATTGACTGTCTTTTAATTTGCAAGAGCCAGTGTAGCCACATGACCGGTTTTGCTTCCCAACGCTCCGAGCTCGCACAACTTTTGTAGGATTTTCTTCGAATTGAAAGACCCAAATAGTAGTCAATTGCCCTTTTCTTTCCGGCTTGTACGCAAATATCCATAACTCTTCACCTGTCACGATCTTGTATACGTTTTTGGAAGCACCTACAACGATTCGCCGTTTTGGGTTGTTTTCTCTCTCAATTTGTTAAAAACCTCTGGTTATATACCAATCTGAATTGACTGTCTTTTAATATGCAAGAGCCAGTGTAGCCACATGACCGGTTTTGCTTCCCAACGCTCCGAGCTCGCACAACTTTTGTAGGATTTTCTTGGAATTGAAAGACCCAAATAGTAGTCAATTGCCCTTTTCTTTCCGGCTTGTACGCAAATATCCATAACTCTTCACCTGTCACGATCTTGTATACGTTTTTGGAAGCACCTACAACGATTCGCCGTTTTGGGTTGTTTTCTCTCTCAATTTGTTAAAAACCTCTGGTTGTATACCAATCTGAATTGACTGTCTTTTAATATGCAAGAGCCAGTGTAGCCACATGACCGGTTTTGCTTCCCAACGCTCCGAGCTCGCCCAACTTTTGTAGGATTTTCTTCGAATTAAAGACCCAAATAGTAGTCAATTGCCCTTTTATTTCCGGCTTGTACTCTTCACCTGTCACGATCTTGTATACGTTTTTGGAAGTACCTACAACGAATTTTTCAAACATTTGGCGGCACCAATCGACACGAACCTTTTTTTGTGCGTCTGTCAAGAAATGTGGAAGCCAACGTGCACATAGCTTCCGTGCACCATTAAATGTTCATTTAAGATCGTATAGCTATACGCTGGTGTTACTAATGTCTAGGCATGCCTCGATTTCCCGATAAGTCACATGACGATCCTTTTCATTCAGTTTTCCCACAGCATCGATGTTTTCTGGCACAATAGCTCTTTTTGGACGACCTTCACGAGGCTCGTCTTTGAGTGAACGTCGTTCGCATTTAAATTCATTGTACCAATTATAAACACTAGCCAAGGATGGTTCTTCGTCGCCTAATTTCGAATAAAGTGATTCGAAGCACTGTTGTTGAGTTATCCCCTCTCGAAAGTCGTAAAATTTTTTCACTGAATTCAATTTTTCCAAATTTGTAACGTTGTACGCTCGGGTGACGCTCGCCGGTCACCAAGGTATACTATTCAGGTCGTTGTCCGTATGGACACTTGTACTGAACGCCCAGCAAATCAAAACTGTGACGTCAGCAATGTTTATTATAAAAATGGTTCATGCAGGACCGAATTTATTGTTCCGAAGTATTAGAGGTGGCTTGCATGATTGCCAACCAGCGAAGAGCCATTACTACTGTGGAGTAGAGTTTCCTCTTCACTTGATGTAATGACAATAGTCCCGTCGGAGGTTCTCATATATCCTATCTAACTTTTCATTATTGGTGAGCGTGATGTGCCATCGCATTAGTGCTTGGATTGACGTCATCTAATCTTCCCCTTTTCTCGGATATTTTGTGTTCGGTTTCGAATGCGTTCGGCGAGTTGACTCGCAAAGCGTGGAGGTAGAAAGAAACGACGCAGTTCCATGCTGAATTTTTCCCAGCTACCTGAAGTACTCCTTATTATTTCTATACCATACAGCTGGCAGCGTTCGGTCTATACGATCTAGAGGTAGTTGATAGCACTCAGCTAGCTCCTCTATTCGCTCTAAAAATTCTAGCGGATTGTTGTTTCCACCGTCATACCAAACGTTCCATTTTCGGACCTTGTCCATGACGTCGGCATCGGTCAGTCGGTAGGTTGGTACTCGGGAAGAGGTTTCTTCTGCCTGTGAGTAGGTAATTGTAGGTAGTTTTTCGGTGGTAAGCGGTACTTCTACTCCTCGCAGATCTCCACTTGACCGGTGTTTCTTCAGCTCGGTAGATAGCCGTTTGCGGAGTTCGTCCACGCTACCACTGTAGTCGAGACCACAACGGCTCAACTCGGTTGTTAGTTCGCCTTTCCTAAGTGAGTATATCCCAGAGACACTTAGTGCAGAATTCGCTAATTTTTGTTGGGTTTTTTTTTTTTCAAAGAAATCGCGAACCCTCCCCGGTTGTTGTCCAAATTTTTAATGGCGACGCATTCACCAGTTATACTCTTTTGGTTGTTAGCTTGGCTAACGTTCGTTGTTGGTGCTTGGTATCAGCCCAACAGATTATTTTGATCGGCGTGGAGTTAGCCGATGTAAAATATAACTTTCAGATTTTTTTTTTCCTCTGGTAGCTGTTTCGGTGGGTGATGTGACTTAAATAGCCGTCCCTGCTCGGGCGCTTCATTTGTTAAACTTTTTGACGGACATAGAGATTTGCATCGGAAAACACAATTTTCTTAAAACATTTACGGCACCCTATGTATTAGATCACTGTTGCCCACTTTACCAGAAAGTTACCGTCGCATTCTGTTGATCTGGGTGACCAGAGAACTCTTGTACATCTGGAACGTACAGATTTCGCGGTTTAGATAACACTCGGTAGAATTCTTGTTTTTTTTTTTATTTCGAGACATTCAACCCGCACAACCTTCGTCGCATATGGTTGTGGCATGTGTGGGTCTTATAATGTCTGTGTGTACCTTATATTTTTATCGAGGCAACTTTTCGTGCATTCACCATGCACCACATCTTGAAGACTTTGTAAACTTTTCCTACACCCAAATATGCAACATCAACCTGCAAACAATCAACTTTAATTAGCGGTATAACTAATTGTGGATACTGTGATATATCTATGAGAAGTTGTCGTGGTAATTGTGTCTGACAGACATACCGTTTCTTCTGTGTATCAATTAGTGCGCACTTTTGCGGTTCACATCGGAAAATTGCCTTCCGGTATCAACTCAATGCAATGTCGTCAACTACTATTGCATATGCAGGAAGTAGTCTGGATGTCATTTTGTCATCATCATCATCATCATCACCAATCCGGAAGGTTTCCGTTGGATACACCCAACCCACAGTTGGGCGACACATTTCGGCTGAAATTACTATGTAAAATGTTTAACGACCCGTAGTTTAAGGGTGGGTGCATTATCGGTGCCCTATGCTGTATTGTGCTGGCAATACATCCACAATGCACCCGCGGGATAATTTACATCATCCGACAATTTCTGCGAGGATTTTCTCTTGCGCGAACTACACTTTCGCGGGCTTGTGCTATGTGGAGCATAACATTTTTCATCGCGATGCACAAGCACATCAGTGAACTCGTACTCGTAGTCATTATAATCAGCAACAGCGATTTTTGTCCATTTCAACCATCCTGTGCAATGTTTATTTATGGTGGTATTTTGTTACAGATACAAAAAGGATATACGAGTACATGTAGCTGTATCACTGCCAGAGTAACCGAAATCGGGCACTATAAGCATCAAGTTGATGCACTGATGCACTTATGAAAAATATTGAATCTTTTTTTTTTTAAAGAACTCTGCACTGGCCTGTTACATATCTTCCCAATTAAAAATGCTTAATGACCTTTCAAAATTCAACACTCTGCCATTTCTTATTGATGGTCATCTTTTATTACATAAACATTTTTCATAACAAATGCCATCTTGGTTAGTTTTCAGTGAGAGGTAAAAGTTAGTATGCAACCCACTCAGATATAATGAAAATCAAGAAAAAACTTATTTCGAATAAAAATCAAACGGATTCAAAAATTGTTCATAATAACCAAAAAAAGTGAAATTGCCATACAAAATCACATTTTTCCTTGTGTCGATTGTCGATTATAAGTTCCATAGTGTTACAAGAATCTCTCCGGAAAGGTTCCAATGAAACGGCGTGTGTGAAGGATAACATTTCTCTTAACATTACGTTTCTAACAATTGAAACCAAATATGGACACCGTTAAAGCGGACTCAATTGCATCATTTACGGCCGTCAACTATATCGTTCCTGCCAGCGATGAGTGTCGACATGAGCAACCTGACAAAGAGGTTTCGCCATTTTCGATAACAAAGGAAAAAGATGAACGTAAGTATAAAACTGCTGGGCATATTTTGTACGAACTGTTAAAGGAAAATTAATTTGAGATAAATATTCTATTTGTATATAACACAATATATAAAGTTAGCGTCATTTTCATTATACTTTTTGTTGGTTTTGTGTCTATACTACAAAACCAATACAATTTCGCTAACTTTTTTTCCCCCTTAACATTTATTTATTTATATTACACATATTTTGATTAATTTTTTTTTAAATATAAATAAGCAAATATTGCTCACTTAGGAGCATAGGGCAGAAACATTATTCCTCCATCCATGTCGATCTTGCGCTAGTCGTTTAATATCTCGCCACGTTCCGGTAGTCCCCGACTCATTCAACACTGATCTCATTTATGTGATACGCGGGCGCCCCCTTCGTCGTGTTCCCTGTGGATTCCATTCAAACGCCATTTTTGCAATGTCATCATCCGGCTTCCTCAGAGTGTCACGAATCGACCGGCACTTTCTTCGCCGTATCTCAATCGCAACTGTTTGACTAGATGTTAGTTGTTGCAGGTAGTTGTTTGATATCGTGTTGGGCCAGAATATGCAACACACTCTTCTTAGGCATTTATTGATGAAAACATGGAGTCTTTTTGTTACAAAATCTGTGACTCGCCAGGTCTCACAACCATAGAGAAGGACTGATTTCGCACTTGAGTTGAAGATGTGATGTGTGAACAAGGGCGCCACACTTTGTTAACTTGGTGATATGCGTGGCGGTCTTTATTTATGCGAGACGATATATCTGTCTCCGAACCGCCATCCTTCGTTATAATACTCCCAAAGGTAACAAAACTCCTCGATGGTTATCACTCGATCTGGGCGATCTTTGCGTCAGAGGAGTCATGATACCAGTTTCGATGCGCATCATTTTAGTTTTGCTTATGTTGATTTTCAATCCGACTTGTCTTGCATTGGAGATCAAACTTTCCATTTTTGACTTCATGTCCGTGGTCGGTGTGTGTCATAAGGCAGATGTCATCAGCGTAATCAAGAGCTTTTGAAATGGACGCCATTGTGTTCCGTTCGGTGCTTCGATGTTTGTTTGCATCATTACACTATCCAGGACGACCAAAAAGAGTAGTGGTGATAATACACAACCTTGACGTACTCCTTTGGTGATGTAAAAATTGGCACTTTGCTTGCCTTTGAAGCGAACACTGCATGCCGCATCTTTATAGAGGTTATGAATGAGATCCACGACTGTTTCCGGTAGCGGGTCTGGATATAGTGTCAAAAGCTCGCTTAAAATCAAAGAACAAGAGAAACAGCGGTGACCTCAATTCTACAGTATGTTCAATAATAATCCGCAGTGTGTTGATGTGGATCGATTAGGCCTAAATCCGGCTTGTTCACGTCGCAGAAGACTATTCACAGTTGGTGATATACGATCTAATATGAGAAAAGCCAAAGGAGGAGAGTAATTCCTCTCCAATTTTTACAGTCTGACGGGTCGCCTTTCTTGGGGATCGCTATGATGACACCTTCTTCCTACTGTCGGGAATTTTACGTGTTATCCATGCTTCGCGTATGACTGGTGATAGTGTGCTTGCCAGAACGCTTGAATTGCTTTTCAAAAGCTCCGCTGCCATGTTATCTGGGCCTGGAGATTTGTATTTCTTCAACTTGTTGATCGTAATTTCGATCTCCTCTCTACCAGATGGTTTGGTGGATATATTGCGCCTTGGAGTGCGTCGTTCTTGCCTTGGGGGAGGATCAACAATCTTCGTGATCGTCGAGTCCTCAAAGAACTCCCTCCGCCTCTCTAGCTGGTCTTCTGTGGCAAGAATATTACCAAACCGGTCTTTGAGCGGTGGTGTTTGTTTAAAGCCTTCTTCACTTAGCTTGCACATTGCAGAATACCCACCGCGCATGTCGCCACACTTAGCTGCATTCTCCGCTTCCGTAGCGATCTTGTTTGTGAATTGCTTTCGATCAATATGTACCATCCTTCTCACTTGGCGTTCCGCGTTATTATATTCCCTTCTTAGATGTTGCCTTTCCTGCTGCGAACGCGACTGATCCAGGCTGATTTTGATGGCTTTTCGATCCTCAATGCATATCCAGGTTTCATCTGTTATACAAGGCTTCCGATGATGTTGTATGAAACATAGCGTTTCTTCTGCTGCCTTTTTGCATGCATTTTCGATGCAGTTCCGATTCGAAAGACTGATGGGTCTAAGATCCCTCGGACTAACGTGTGAAAATTTGTCTGGTTTGGGTATGAAACCCACTTTCACTTCTCTCCATTGGTCTGGAACGCGGACCAAATCAAGACAACTTTGCATATTTGTCTCTGCCAAAGGAAGGATAATATTCGAAGTCTTGTACAGTTCAGATGGAGATGGGTCCTGCAGATTTATATGATTTGAAGCTATGCAGCGTAACGTAGATAAGATCAAGACAACTTTGGACAATTGTCTCTAGCAAAGGAAGGATAATATTTGAAGTACTTTACATTTCAAGTAGAATTATGCCATTTGGTCCTGCAGATGTATATGGCTTGAAGCTATGCCTCGCCCAAAGTACATTGTCCTTATTTATAAGATCTTGGGAGATAGTTGTACAAATGTTTGACCTGTTTATGTCTAGAAGCAGATGGTGCGATTCCTCTCTAGAGGTAGTCCACGAGTCATCGTCTTTTTTAGACAGCTGGCGTTATAGGATTGGTTAAGAGGAGTTTTCTTTGTCTAGATGACTCAGAAGATTCTTTTATTTGTTCACACAAGAGTCTCTAGGATAAGCGCTTGGCTCTCCTCAAAGTGTTTTATATATCGCAAGAGTCGGTCTCTACTCATGCGCGATCTTGACTTTAACAGTTTCCTACAGCAGGACCCCAGGTGTAGAGCCAATAATTTTGATGAATCGCACAAAGTCTAAGTGAACAATCGCGTTTAAAGAATGAATTTGCGGTATCTGTTTTAAATGAAAATTTACTCCAACTCAAATGAGAAATAAATCCGTAAATTTTCTGATCAACATCATCATTAGATTATTTGTAATGCTTTCCACAATTCTATCAACTTATCATCGAATTCCATTAAAAATCTAACGAAATAGCTACTAAAAGATATACTCACATTAATTCCAAATAGTTACATAAAATTTACAACTTCAAGAATATTTCCAGCAATTCACGACATTTTATGAACGCCATTTCAATGTACATACCCACTATGAGGTATGGTGGTATACAAAATACCAGCAAGAGCAAGAAACTTCGCGAATACTACATCCAATCTTCACATAGATACCTCTAATTGTATCTAACGACTATTAAATTTCTGAATAACAAAATTATATTCATTATGTTAAATGAATTAGCTCACAATTAAATTCCCTTTCAATTCATTGCATTTGCGTCGCCTTCATTGAAATAACGATAACAAGTCTCCTTACGACGTCAATTCGATTTACATAGCGAATGAAGCGGCATATTTTTGGCTGAAAGGAACATAACTGCTGCCGTTGCATGACGATAGAATATCTTCACGAAAGGCATCCTGATTTTGAATAGAATTTCGATATAATAGTTTATTGCTTCGTTGCGCATTTTGGATGGTAAAGTGCATTTATAGCATTTATGTATCCGGGTCGGGAGATAATAAAAGGATCTACCGGTGTCAGGGAATTGGATTTATCTTCTTTTACGATGTGGTAAGAGTTATGCATGTTTCAAACTCATAAGACATAATACAACAAATTGATTAAGAAGGAACTCATGAATATATCTGGAAATTAAACGGTTGTAGTTTGGCTTTATCTGCGATAGCTTACAGTTTACTTTACTGATATACGGGGTGTCCAAAAAGATGTTACCACTTATATGGAATTGACATTCAAGTATTTATTTTAATAACAGAATAACATACACTATAAGCTACTGCACTCCTTATACTTGTACTCATTGTTTCTTAATGCCTGTGCAAAGTCTTTTCATCATATTGGTCATAGCTCGTTAACACATTTCCGTATATAAGTAGAGTGGACAAGCGTTGCTATGCGTTCTTAAACGTCCTTAATGTCAGTAGGTTTTGGGGTAAACACGCGTTCCTTTACTATTCCCTGTAGCCAGAAATCACATGGAGTGAAATCTGGTGACCATGCTGGCTAAACCAAAGGTCCACCCCTTCAAATCCAGCGTCTACCAAATTTTTCATCATTACCTGGATGTCGAACTAAAAAAGAAATAATTTGGTGGTGCACCATCTTGTTATGTTGTACCATGTGGGTGGTAACATCTTTGTGGTAACCCCTTATTGTATAGACAAATGGAGACTTGGTAATTACAAAAAAATTAATCTCCAATTAGTCAATTCGAAGCCACAACAAGAGGATCAACAATATTCGTGATCGTCGAGTCCTCAAAGAACTCCCTCCGCCTCTCTAGCTGGTCTTCTGTGGCAAGAATATTACCAAACCGGTCTTTGAGCGGTGGTGTTTGTTTAAAGCCTTCTTCACTTAGCTTGCACATTGCAGAATACACACCGCGCATGTATTTCATGTCTTTGTAGGAAGTTGAACGCTTCAAGTCAATCTTTGGCTAAACTTATCTTGTTATAATACAAGGGTAGGTGTTTTCCCACCTTACGTCTGTTACGGCTCCTGCCTATTTTTGAAGCACACGGATTGGAGTTACAATAGGTGTTCCCACCTCTGCCCTTTTCGGTACCACGTCTAGCTAGCTCGTCCGCCTTACAGTTCCCTTTCACGACCGCGTATGCCATACATGGGCTGATAGTGTGAGAGCACTCGTAGAGGAGTTCTTTCCTGGGGCCCTATCGCCGCTATTCTGGTCCGTTACCGGCTTGGATACGGAGATATTCCATCTCTGATCCATCTGAGTTGTGGAAGTACATGGCGATGGTAAGGTCCCTGAAGTCTCCTGGGATGGATGTGATGACTGGCGAGATGTGTAAAAGCATCTGGCGGGCAATCCCGGTCCATATCACGTTGATTTTCCAGAAGTGTTTTGAGACTTTCTACTTTCCAGACGCTTTGAAAAGCACAAAACTTGTAGTGCTGCTGTAGCCACCAGACAAGGTGCGCAGAAGCCCTCGTTCCTACTGTGGTATTAGTCTCCTACCGGTTTATGGAACAGAGCTGGAGAGTGTAATGGTATGAAGCCTCGATGGTGTTGCGGCCAGGCTGGTGTCTCACAGGCAATACGGCTTCAAAACTGGGAAAAGCACTGAAGATGCTTGGCTGTATGTAAAAGAGGTACAGAACTCATGTCGATTGTTCGTGCCTGGGCTTTTAGGGTTGATGCCGACGTCTCACTGGAAAAGGATGTGTCGATATTGCTGAAAGGCTGAAATTATCACACAATCGTTATCCACTCGTTAGGCTCGATGGGTCCAGCATCAGGTATTTTAATCAGGTGCCATACCTTGGTATTAACATAAGCGAGCGCATGAGCTTCCTTGTGCATCTAACTGAGCTCAAGAAGTGACTAATAAAACCACCAAGGACCAATGCGTAGAGTTCTTCGTGTCGAAGGTTGTTAGGACAAGCGGGCAGTCCGTACCATTTGTGATGGCATATTTGTTGCTTGTGCAACATATCGATCATCAGTTTGGTACGAAACCGTTATGCTTACCAAGGGAAAAACAAAGATTAACTCTTGCCAGCGCGTAGCCATGATTGCATGCCTGTTAGTCTGTCGAACAGTCTCTACGGAGGCTATGCAAAGTCTTGATTGGTGTTCCACCTCTTGATCTGGAGCTGATCCGAAGAAACTTAGTTTTCAGGATCTAGAAGAACAGGCTACTCTTGCAGTGATCTTGAAAATGCCAGCCTTGCTCAATGCAATAGCAATATTGCGGATGGGCGTTGATTGCCGTCACAAAATCAATCCTGTCCGAAGAGGACAGTGGGACAGAGAGTTCACGGTATGAACCCAGGTAAATCCAAAGACACTTCACTGTCTAATTTTAATTTACTTAATTCACTTAATTTGTTGTTGGTTGGTTCGACATGCCATGTAGTAATACCTATTGGTACGGGATAATCAACTTCCCTATATGTCCTTATATTTGGTATACAGTGCGTAGCACCCAGTAAAATAAGACTTAGGAACAGTTCTTAAAGAAAACTAGTTGCTTTTGATTTCAAATAAGGACTCAATTCTTTTTTGCAATTTATACCTGATCCGATATTTAAAAATACAATAGAATACACTTATACCACAGATATTATAACATACATATGTCTAATGCCTACGCATTCATTTAAGGCAAATTGAATTTTAATCTAATGACTTTGAATTATTTGCACTTGATAACTTCGAAAGATCGGTGTTCCATTTTATTAAGAAGTACTTCATTATGGATGTTATATATCAGTATTGCTATGCCTGCTTTATTGGATTAGTTTCTACCTTAAGTTGGGTTGGGTTAAGTTGCGGTGGCAGCTAATGCTCACTTAGGCCATTCGCGTTCCTTTGCGTTACCACAGGACCTTATACCTTTCCCATTTTCAAAAGATCCATTCAGAGCTCTTAATGAATCGAAGTATATCTCGCACTTTGTCGTTTTCGAGATCTGATAGGTTATTCATTATCCGCTTACCCAAGTGTTTGTGCCTTTTGTGCATTAGTGCCGGACATGAGCAAAGAAGATGTTATATGGTCTCTTCCTTCTCTTCGTCCATGCAACTTCTGCAGATGTCATTATATTCGACACCCATCCTTCTCGCGTGTTTCCCTAGAAGGCAGTGTCTTGTCATTATCCCTACAACCGTTCTTAGTTTACGTCTTTGTAGGGAAATAAGTGCAGTTGAGCGCTTCAAGTCCAGCTTGAACAATTGCAAGTGTCGGTGTTTTCCCACCATACATTTCTTATAATCTCTGCCTCTTTCCGAAGCTCGAATTTCAGTGTCGCGATAGGACTCCGCCCTTTCCGGTAGCAGCTGGAGAGTCGTACAACGTCTAGCTAACTAGTCCGCCCTGCAGTTCCCCTCAACATCTGTGTAACCCGGGACCCATATGATCCTTATATTGAACTGCTCACTCATCTCGTTAAGAGAGGAGTGACAGCTCAACGCCACCTTAGATTTCAGTGAGACCGCCTCCAACGATTTTATGTCTATGACTTTGAATTATTTGCAAGTGCTCACTCATCTCGTTAAGAGAGGAGTGACGCCACCTTAGATTTCAGTGAGACCGCCTCCAACGATTTTATGGCCGCCTGACTGTCCACATAAATGATCTTCTTTCTTTGAGGATAGTACATTATGCTTTAGCTAACTCATAACCTCTTCAATCGCTATCACCTCAGGTAGACGGACAGATATACTTACATTCAGCTTGTCACATTAGACTCCTGCTCCTACTTTACCGTCTAGCTTAGATCCATCTGTGAAAAACTGTATTGTTTCGTTATCGGTTACGGATCCACTCTTCCAGTCTTCTCTGGAGGGTATTTGTTTTCAGAAAACCTTTCTGAAAGCATAACACTGGTGTTATGTAATCCAGTTTCGCCAGCCGCTCTTTGTACCTTCCCCAACGCTTACACCATACAGTAGTATTGGTCTCACTACCGACGTGTAAAGCTAGTGTACCAGCTTTGGTTTCAAACCCCATTTTTTACCAATGGTGTTCTTGCACGAGTATAAAGCAATATTCGCTTTATTTACTCGTTCTATTATATTAGGTTTCCAGCTCAGTTTCCTGTCCAAGATTGTCTTATCAGAGAAAACTCAGGGGGTACCATTTAGTGTTGGCGGATCAACTGTTGGAATTTTATATTTCCTGGTGAAAGGGATAAGCTCTGTCTTATTCGGGTTGACGCCCAGACCGCTTTTATTTGCCCACTTTTTAACGATTAGAAGGAGGCCATTTTGCATAACCTTCTTAATCGTTCTAAGATATTTTCCTGAGACAGCTAACGCTACATTATCAGCATACGCTACCACTTTTATTCCCTCTCCTTTCAGTTTCTACCTTTCTGACCGTTCAATTAAGGTCGTATTGGATGTTTTCACATCCAGTGTTCACCGCATTAATGCCGGTATTCCTCAAGGCTCTGTTTTGTCCCCGAGACTCTTTCTCAATTTTATTAATGATCTCCTATACGCTACTTTTAATCCAATTCATTCTTTTCACTCTCAGCTTTCCGGTTGGTTCTTATAGCACAGTTTACGATTGGTTTTGGTATCACAATTTAAGTTTTTGGTTTTCATATTTTGTGTTAATCATGTACATAATACACAAAGAAAACGTCGGTTCGTCTGATTAGTTGTAATAGCATAGTTTTGGTTGGTTTTGGTAGCATAGTTTTAGGTTTTGTATCCGGTTGTTGTATACAATATAACATATAATATAAAAATAGAATCGTAAATATAGTGGATAAACACAGCATTGTACCAATAACAACATGTATAAGCAACCATTTAAAGCTTCCACGTTCATTCATTGGACATGTTGATACAATGTCATTGTCCCTACAATGTTGTGACATTCGCTGTTTGGAGTTTGGAAGTTTACTACAAATTCATAAATTTATCATTCATCAAATAACAAAATATTAAAAAAAATATTCTATAAAACACTGTGTCCCCTGACTACAACGTAAATAATTTTAAAAAGTATAAAAGCCTAAATCTATATATGCTCGTCGTAGAACTTTATCAAAGAAATTTCCTTAAAAAAGTATCACATTTCATTAAGAAGATATTAATTCAGCCTTTTACTTTTTATTTCACCGCCATTCAGAGCACATTATATTATGAAACGATACTTTTACATACACCTCACGGGGTAATGTTATTGCCATCGGAAATTCGTTTATAACTTTGTTTCCATCAACAAACCAGCAAATTCGAATAATGATAAATACCACCGCGTAAGAGGATAACACACATTCCAATAACCGAATAGCGCATTCACTCCCCATGCACACGAACAAAATTCGAATAACAATTTCTGTGGATTGGTGGTTGCTCTTTCGCATAATAAAAGCCCTAAATACCTTTGATCCTCTACCAGGAATAAATGACGCAAAAATTTATGCAAAAATGTCGATTCAAAAAATTCGCACGAACCTTGTATTTCTGGATCACTGGCATATAACATTAAAGCAAATTTGTATCATTTTTTATTAAATATTTGTTCTATGGAATGTTATATTATTTATATGCAGAAAATCAGTTTGTATGGACTTGTCAGGCAGAGCTGGTTGTAACGATAATGGAGTGTCGTTTGCGGTATTATGAAAAAATTAACGTTATTCTCAAATTGTTGCAAAGCCGTTTGTAAGGTAAAGTTTCAAGCTTGTTTTTTTAAATAAGAAACATATTAATCAGCCTTACAATACAAGTGACTTCTATGTCATTGCACAAAAGCGAGAAAAACGAATAATACCGAAAAGACTCAGGGTAGATTCGAACCCGAGACTTCTATACCTTTTTCCTTTTTCCATCCAGCACTCTAATCTGTGAGCCATGGAACGCAATGCAATTAGGGCCAGCTTTGTTCCATGACAGAGTTCAATTTTTTAAATTGTCGTCAGCCGGAAGACTCAATTGATAAATTCTTGTGGTAAATGCGTTTTACGGTTGAATCTATGCATCCAAGTTTGGAAGCCATAAAGAAGTATGGACTTTATGCTGGAATTAAAAAAGTTCACTTTGTTGCATTTCGAGTTATGTATTAGGCAGGTATGACTCGAGCTGTAAAGAGGCTTCTAGGATTAGAGAGGTATGCTTTCGGTTTCACAAATCTAGCACTACTGAGGAAAACCGAACAAATTTTAAACGAGCCCAGAAATGATTGTAATGCTCATCTTCGGCGAGTCAAAAATCTCCAGAATCTGTTGAGAGTGCGAAAAGCCTTTTCCGCTTTTTTATTCGCTTGATTATTGTCTTCCGTGCTCCAGTTCTTGATGTGGTCCAAGTAACAGAATTTTTCCACATTTGTGCTGATTCCTAGTGTTGCTGCGCATTGATTTTAGTAATACGTGTATTTAAGTGAGTTATCAGTGTGTTTGTTTGTGAATTTGTCAGTTTGTCCAATCGTCTATCTCGACTTATACCAGTCACAATTTGATGGGACTTTTTTTAAAAACAATTGTTTGGCGCCCGGCTTGCGATGGCGTAATTTTAAGATTTTTTTATTCAAAGGGGTAGTCTTAGGAGGAAAAGTATAAAAAATGGGGTTTTCGTAAAACTAAAATCCTATTAAGCCAATTCCAGTCTTTAGACGGAATTAAAACTATCTATATGGCTAGCTGAGAGTCTCCGATTTACTATCTTAATAGATATATTGATGTTGCCGTCGCAATCTGCCGCTTAGTTCCCAAGTGTATCCGTGTTCGGTCTTGATTGTTTGAACATAAGTGCATACCATATATGCAGATAAATATATTATCATGTTTATGTGTCATTCTCGTCTACAATATTGCATCTTTGCAATTGTCAGCGATTACGATAACAGATTACGATGTAGATACTATTGTAGTTAAATAGATATTACTGTATCACACCACCTACAGTGTTCGTGGATTTTCTTCATGCATTTCAATAACAGAACACCGCCTGTTTCTGATTTTATAATAATTGACAAGATGACTGATTCTCTGGAGAAGCAAATTATAGCAACAAATTGAAGACTACTCTTCCTGACTACAACTTGAGAGTTACGAAATTATTGTGTGATCCTCTTTAAATTATCCTTCACAGACAGATACTATATTCTTCTTCATTAAGATGTAATGACAGTAGTTGAGGAAACTAGGGCAGTTGTGCAACTCTTTCACGTTTTGTGTTTTCCTACAAAATATTCTGCTTCGCAGTATTTCAATTAAAGTTCTTACAGTTTGCTTTATAAGAAAGACATGACATATTATTACAAATAGCACCATCAAAGTTTGTCATAATGTTATATAGTGAACAAAATAAATGGTTGCCAGTTCTGCGAGCAGATGATCCAACATTGGTCCTTTAATTATGATATTTGAACGCAAATTTGTAGTGGTCCAATTCTTTTACAATTTCTGGTCAATTGTAGCAGCAGGGAACAAGAAATACAGACACAGTTGCTTAAAGCTATCAAAGCATAATTTAGTCTGTCAAGACTCTTCAAAATCAAGAAATGTAACCATAATATTCAAGCTGTTCAAGATATCATTAATAAAAATGAGAAAAAGTGTCGGACACAAAACAGAGCCCTGGGGAATCCCAAAATGTATGTGATGTATTTAAGACTAGAAAAAAGTCCAATACAACTTGAATCTAGCGGTCAAAATGATAGCTTGTAATTCAAGAAACCAGTTATTCAACGACTCCATAAGCACGCATTTTGGATAAAAGAGATTGATAACAAACGCCTTGAAAACATCGAGTACAACGACTCTGGTTTCACCAAATTGATGAAGACACTGGTTCAACTGTTCGGTGAGATATCCCATCAAATCACTAGTAGATGATTGCCCACGATATCCGTACTTCCAGTCACTAAGCATTATGCTAGTTTCAAGATATTTTATAAGCTGAAAACTTATCAGCGTTTCCCCATTTCCTGGGAAAGAATGGATGTAAGTGCTATGGGTCGTTACGAAGAAGGAGACGACTAGCTGAGAAGACAATGGTGGCAACAGTTCTTAGATATAGATCTGAGACTTGGATGCTTTGCAAAAATCGCTCTGACCTCATAGCTACGTTCGGGAGAAGAAACTTAAGAAGAAATTTTTATTTTTGCCTCCTTATGTGAGAGTGTACGATTTCGGAGACTCTACGATAGTTACATCTACTAGCGTTTCCACGATATTGACATCGTGAAGGGAACAAATTCGGTAGACTCCGACCAACTAGCTCGCATGTGCAAAGAGGATCCTGTTCTGAGTCAGGCAATTCATTCCATATAATTATTGTGCGGCTAAGGAGAGAATCTTGGAATTGGTTTGTACGCAGTTTGATAAGTCAGTGACTTTTTGAATTTTCCACAGAGTAACTTTAAATGCAACACTGCTACCGTCAACTGTCAATGGTAGACTACTGTGAAATTTTGAGCAAGCTCGTAAATTTTAACGAAAATGGAAAAAAAGTGAATATCGTGTGCTGATTAACCATTACTTTTTGCGTAAAAAACCATCACTGAAACCAAGGAAAGTAACCGTGGACGACAGAGACCAAGAAACAATCAAGACAGTGGGTTTTTCCAGGTGTACGTGCATGAAAGAAGGCTCAGGTGAGTCTGTCGGCCAACGGCTACAGTTTTTTGTGATACACGCGGTGTATTTACCATTGAAAAGGGTAAAGAGATTAACGGCAAATGTTATTCAGAGCTTTTGGACAAATTCGCTATTGACTTGAATCAAAAACGACCGCAAAAATGAGTGCTGTTTCATCAAGACAATGCACGGGTGCACACGTGTGTAGTCACCATGGCAAAAATTGGACTACAAACTGCTACCCCATCCAGCATATAGTCCAGACTTAGACCCCTGCGACTATTTCCTATTTCCAAACCTTAACAAATGCCTGATCGCTAAGAGTATGTATCTAAATATTTATTTTGAACACAGCTTGTGGAAAAAGCTATAAAACAGTGACAATGAGGAAACATTCCTACGATGTTTAAGCGATTCGATTGTTTTCGCGATATTTAAGTCTATATTTAAGAATATATTTAGAGGCAATGTGGTCTTAGAGGCACCTGCCCAGACAATACAGTTGTATTCAAGTTTAGGGCGAATATATACCTTGTAAATAGTAGCCAGGTCTGAGTTAGTGAAGTGAAGATTTTAAAGCAGTCTTAGCGATGACGAATATGTGGTCGCTCCAACGTAACTTATTGTTGACGTACATAACAAGTATTGCGAGTTTTTCAGTTTCTTTGATGCAAGATCCATTCATGAAGAAAGGTTGGGAATTTAAATTACGTTAAGATGACTGAAGACAGCATTGGGTTTATATATAGCGGTAAATTCTACTCTATTGTATAATTTCCATTCCCACATTGATATGCTGTCGAGGTCAGAATTGCACGTTCTTAACATACGTTGTTGCTTAAATGGCACTTGTAATAAAGAGGGGCGTGCAGAGACGTAAAATCATATGTAAAGCTAAGAGTGCTGTCGTCAACGAAAGAATGAATTGAATTAGAAGTATCGGATAGGAGATCATTAATAAAAATGAGAAAGAGTGTCGGGGACAAAAAAGAGCCTTGTGGAACGCCGGCGTTTATGCGGTGAATGTTCGATTTAAAATTATCCATCCAATACGACCTGAATTGTACGGTCATAATGGTAGTTACTAGTCCAAACAAGCAGGGTCTTATCAATTTCATAGGCATTCATTTTCGACAAAAGAGCTAAAGGCCAAAAACTGTCAAATGCCTTGGACATATCGAGTGCAACATCTTTACTTTCACCAAATTTGTGAATGTACTGGTTCCACTTTTCAGTGAGATATGCCATCAGATCTCCTGTAGAACGTTGCCTTCGAAAACTGTACTGCTGGTCACTATGGATTTCCTGAGATTCAAGGTATTACATACGCTTTACGATTGATCAGCGTTTTCATGACCTTAGAAAGTGTGGATGTTAGCGTAAGCAAAAGCAGTACTTTCCAGTGTTTTTTTTTCAACATTGTAAAGGATTTGACTTCGTAAAGGATTTTGCAAATAAAACACAACACAAATTTATTAATTTGCAAGTAACAACTTTAATAAGCCAACAGTAAAAATAATACAAGTTCACAATTTATATTGGTGATAACTTTAAATGGGCAAAAAAAACACTTATTACAACAAGACTTGTAATAATATGGGCGCGACAGACTATGCGGCCTGGCTTCTCGCAACCATTTTTGTTGAGCATGCATTTTTTTGCACACAAATAGAGGGACCTACAATTTAATGCCGGATCCGAACGGCAAATTGAGAAGCTTTCCGTGACAAGTTAATACTCTCGGACGTTTGTCAAACTTTCGCGAGAGGTGGGACACCGTGAAAAATACTTTGGTGTTACTGGGATTCGATCCACGAACACCCTGCTCAGAAGTCCATGCTCCTATCCACTGAGCCACGGCGCCCAACAACATTTGTACTTCACTATAATTCCCTTAGGTGGTGGCTTTATCTCTTTGCAAGAACTTTTTGAACTTAACTGGTCGAATTCTAAACAATGAATTAACTTACTTCGTCCAAACGGCTCAATCTATACTCATTGAATAGTTTCCAGAAACTTCCAATCTTATAGACATAAATATCGAGAAAAGACTAGATTAAACCTTACATGATTACATGTACAGAAAAACACTTATTACAACAACACTTGTACTTCACTATAATTCCCTTAGGTGGTGGCTTTATCTCTTTGCAAGAACTTTTTGAACTTGACTGGTCGAATTCTAAGCAATGAATGAACATACTTGGGCCACTCGCCTCTATTTATACTCATTGAAAAGTTTCCAGATACTTCCGATCTTATAGACAGAACTTTCGAGAAATAACCAGAAAATAAGTAAAAATAAAGAATATTCGAACAAGTGTAAATTTTTTGCCTGTATTAGTTAGTGGGGTGTCAGTGGATGGGGGTCAGTGGGATAGAACAGCCGGGAAACGCCGGGTATTTCTGCTAAACCCTCAAAAGACCCTCAGACGACCCTCGAAGGACTTCCAAAAGACCCTCAGAAGACTCCCCAAAGAGATCCTCAAAAAAAAAACCTAAATACTCCTCAAAATATCCACAAAAGACCCTCAAAAGACCATACCAAATTTATTGAAAGTGGGACAGGACAACGTCTGTCGGGTCAGCTAGTTTATTATAAAAGATATATATCTTAACTTTGATAATTAAACGCTTATTATCACAAGAAAAAAAGTACACCACCTGACTGAACTTATCGAATTAAGAATAGATTTTAATGAACTTTTTTTTATTGATGGTTGTTTTTAACTTCAAAGTAGAGTATTATATAGATGGAAGAGATTATTACCCCTTTTTTATGAATATCAAAGTGATGAACACAAAAATATTGCTCTATCTGCAATTTAACCATTGTCAGCTCATTGTAAGATATGCTGTACTTTTAAAATTACAATCAAGTCAACTATAAGCTTGCATTAAATCTAATTTTCCAAAATTGTATCCTTACAGAGCCATCACCGTTGTATGATAATAATCATTACCACGAGGAATGTCTCAGGTGCAACTCATGCGGTCTGAACTTAACCGGTCCAAATCAAAAACGCGCAAGAAGGTTCAAGGTAAGTGCAAATAGTTCAAAGGTAAATACATATCCTATGTACGCAAACAGAGTCACTTAAGTGTTTCCGCTGCAAACAGCTGCAAACATTAAGTCTAATTTGCTTCGCAACTAACCATTACCATCTATGTACGCATTAATTAGGATGGGTTATTTGTGTTTCACCTGCTTTGCATGCTGACTGGGAGGACAGGACGGTTAAGGTTCTACAGGTTAGATGCGCCAATTTATTCAACACTCGGTTTTTGTTTATTTTGGGCGACTCACGATAGCACAAAGGGAATAAACAAACAAATCGCCGCCGTGCACATTTAATTAATTTCGCTTTATGAGCTTTACCAAAGGGCAAAGGGATGCGCTCTCTAATTCTGTGCAAAATACACAACAACATAATACACCGGTACATTCTGTATGGACTGCTAACACCAGAGTGAACTGAGATTCTCACTTTAACCATCTATTAGTGTGTATAGTGGAGTTGTAGAGTACAGTAGAGATAGGTGGACAGCAGGTGGCAGAAGGATTGCAGGTACTCCCGTAACCTTCGTCCACTGAGGTCAACAAATAGGTCAACAAATTATTCACAAAACGCGAAGAGCCAACCAAAATGAATGCGGTTTAAATGTAGCAGCAGACGCAGTGTTACCTTTTTTTCATTTTGGTCATTCCAGCTTGCTTTTAAAACCCGAATTGTATTTTTTCACAGCATAGGATAGGAGTGTGCTCGTGTGCATGACAAACTCGAGATGAAATTTTAAGGAATCCTTTAAAATGTCACTGTTGGTCGTAATGAACCTTAGATACTATTGTCAAAGATCGCAATTTAATATCTTTGTGATGCCAGATTTTTAGCCAGAGTTTTATGTTGAAAGTCGTCGTCGTCGTGTTGAAAGTTTTAATCGAAAGCAATACACAAACCAAAGTGTCTTAAAAATAAATTTTTTTTCAAACGACCACCAAATATAAAAGTAAAAACATCAAAGTCTTAAGAACCTCTGAAAAGCTAAAAAAATGTTTCAAAAATGTAATTTTGCAAAATAGAAGTTTTCCCTTCTCCAGGTGTGTTGTTGAAAATTAGCTTTGATCAGTTGGGTGTGTTGTGTCGTCGTATTTGATATGAGTGTGGAATAAAAAAAAAACTTTTTTGATATAATATGAGATTGAGTACAAAGACCTTTGGAATCTGGCTGCACATGAAAGAATAATTCAGAGATTTGATTTGAATAGAATTTTGTAAACAATTTATATTGGAGCCCACCAACTTGATGGTCCGCGGAGTTAGATACATCAGGAGGCAATCAGGAAAGCATTTAATAAAGCCAAAAGAACGGGAGTGGCTCTGGAATGGGATTCCTACAAGGAACATCTCAGAAATTATAAGAGGGCAATAAGAGAGACACAAAGGAAGTCTTGGAGTCTCTTCTGTGACAAAACGGAAGGGGCCTCGGAGACCTCTCTCCAACGAAAGATTCTCTCTATGACAAAAAACACTCCCAGTTATTTAATAAAACCGGACGGTTCATGGACGATCTCGCATGAGAAATCGTTGGACTCACTTTCCTGACTCAACTCGGGTGTGTGACACAGAAATGAGTAGGAAACATCTGGAATCTCACTAGGTTCAAAGGAAAAGGATCGCGGGAAAAAACGCGAATCCAGTGGGCGATAAGCGGTTTCAAATCCCAGATGGGATAATCCCTGCGGAAATTCAGAATAACTCGGAGTGGATACTCTCATGGTTATAGGCAATTTTAACAGGGTGTATACATTCCTAGGCTTGGAAGGAAGTCAAGGTAGTTTTATTTTTAATTCCGAAGGCGGGAAAAACGCTCACATGGCTACCCAAAAGACCTGAGACCTATAACTCTATCATCCTTTCTTCTGAAAACTCTGGATATACACATGTGTGCAAAGTTTGAATAAAATCGTTGGTAAAAACCCAAAAGCTGTACAGAAAGCTGGCGGCACGAAATCTGGGGCTGCTCATAAATAAGAGCAAAACACAAGTACATGGTGACCACGTCTGCGAATAGAAGATCCAACATTAGTTCTGAAATGAAAATAGTAGAGCGCGATAGTTATCCATTAGGTTTAGTTTAGGTTTAGTTTAGGTTTGTTTGTTTGTCTCAGTCCTCCCCCGCGAATAACGAAGCTATCGCTGTGTTGCGGGAATAAATCGTCCAGAATATGTTTTCAGTAGTAGAAGACGACGATTGTTGGTTTTCAGATGGAGATTGTCGTCGGAACGCCTTTGACGTCGATGCGTAAAACGAAGTCTGAAATCCGTCGTAAGGGTTGCTCGTATGACTTCTGGACTGCATCTATTCGTACAAAAACGTGTGTGCACGTATAAAGCGTTTTGTGCACGAATAGCTTACGTCTGCCGTAATGCGCAGATAGTGCATATCGAACGTCTCGCATGTGCTGTCTGAACTTTTCGACGATTATTTGTGGTTCCGCTGAGACTTCTTCGTCGATGAAATACTCTCCGGGAAGTCACAGTATTGTGTCATAAATCAGCTCGGCTCATGTGCTTTTGATATCCTCTTTATAGCTGGAATAAATAATAGACTTACAAAATCACAATCACAATGAGCGATGCCATCGATCAACCACCCGTTCGAGGCTGGAATATACGCTGTAATCCCCGTCCTGTTGCTGCCAATCAGTTTAACTAAAGCGAAAATTGATTCGAACTGGGATCCTCGTTTTGTAATGGTTGCTGGTACACCAAATCGAGATACCCAACCAGCGTAGAATGCTTCGACTACGTTGTCAGCAGAAATGTCCTTCAGTTGCACAGCTTCCGGCCAGCGAGTGAACCTATCGATCATCATGAGTAAATATCGGAAACATCACCAAGACGTCGATGTGAACATGTTGGAATCGATCACTTGGCATAACGATGTGTTGCGGGACGTTTTTGGTGTGCCGACTGATTTTGGAACGTTGACAGAGTAGGCAGGAATGTGCCCAGTTCAAGATTCTTTTTTCATGTAAGGCCAAATGAAGATTTTGCTTGGTAGCTTCTTCGTCGCTCGTCCACTCGGATGTGACGGGTTGTGGCAGTTGTCGAATACTCGTTTCTGAAAATTTCGAGGTACTTAAGGTCGTATGCCGGGTCCACCGTTGTCGCAGTCTACCACCGCTTCTGTTCCGTGGATACGTAGCTCTCGTAGTTGAATTGAGTCGGGTGTTTTGATGAGCTGTGTTAGTTCGTCGTCATTTTTCTGCATATCTGCCAGTTTTTGTGTACTGAATATTAGCGGCAGGTCGGTCAATCGCTTGCACACGTGACAGAGCTTCTGTTACATCTATTGTCTTCTCCGGAAATATGGATTAACTTCGTCAAATGATGACCAATCTTCTTAAGTATACGAGTGGCTAGATCACAGTCATGATTCGCCTTCTTGTTCGCTCAGTTTCTTCGAAAAAATACGTAGTGGCTGCAATATGTCTCCATGGCGTTGGTCTAGTGCCGCTCCTATGGTTGCATTCTTCGAATGCTCTGTCTGCTTCGGATATCCACTGTATAGGCTTGTCCATCTTCTTGGCTCCCAGAGTGAGTTCGATGAGTGGAGTTGTTGAGTTGTGTCAGCTCCTGGTATACAGCTTCTGTAGAAGTTCTATGAGCCATGAAAATGCCGTAACTTGTCCATCGTGTCTCGCTTGGAGTAGTTCTAGAATGCTTCCATTCGGTCCTAATCGCGTTCACTATCGAATTCGACTGAAACATCGCTCTGTTTATTGTGTGTGCAGCTGACAATGTTTCGACAGTCTTAGGGCTGCTAATTTTTTGCTTGTTTGGAACGCCACAGTTGCCATTGACGTTGTGGACTGTCATCTGTCAAACGAAACCATGCATAGTGGTGTCCTACCATAACTATTTAACTTCTATTACTATATACTATTACTACTATTTAAACAATAGAATCAATACTATTATCGGTTATCCACCCAACAAACAAAGAACAACCCTCCCCCTAACACCGTTATTTATCTCAGCAACCCTGAATATCGGACAGCCCCATTCTATAACAACAGCCGATCACCAAACACCATTCTATCCATTACTATTTTTCACGGCAATCTCAAATACTATAGAATCGTCAATATCATCGGTCATACCCTCATCTTCCCTGCAAAATCCAAAAAAAAGGTATTACCCTCATCATCTATGTCTGATTCCAGATCGTAAGCAATATTTATGCCAAGTTTGGTAGAAATTCGTCAGGGCGTTCCTGAGTTAATTAAGCACAAACAAACACTCTCTATTTTATACAGGATGACTGACACGAAGTGTTACCAAAACGCCACAGAATTTTTATTTTTTGATGAATTTTATTAAATCAAAGTACAGAATGTTAACAAATATTTAAGTTTTCGAATTGCATTAGCAGTTTTCGATTTGGCCACCCTTAGCCGTGATTATGGCCTTCAAATGGCCACATTCAAAGCTATTGAATGAAGCACGAAAGTGGCTCTGCGGTATTTTGGCCCATTCCCGGCGGAACGTTGTTTCTCAGCCAATCTTGATTGACGCGCACTTTATGACTCGGCGCCGAGTCCTGTTGAAATGTCCAGGCCCTGCGGCCGAAATGTTTTTGTGCCCAAGGCTTCAACGCTCCCTCCAACACATGATCCCGATAAATTTGAGCATTTATCGGCTTTCGGCCGTTACGGCAGCCCAAACCATCACCATCGGCGGCGCTTGGTTTCGAGTGGCAATCCGTTGGCCCAAATTTTCAGTAGAACGGCCGGGCATGTAAATCCGGTCGTTTTGCTTGTTCACATATTGCTCAATAACGAACGGTGACTCATCGGAGAAAACCAAATTCGGCAAATCGCCACTTTCGTGCAAGCGTAGCAACTCCTTTGCTCTTTCCACTCTAACTTTTTTTTTTGAGCATCGGTGAGGCCATACGTTTTTTGGACTTTAGTCCAAGATGATCTTTCAATATGTGCTGCATCCGTTCGAGCGAAATGTTCGCCTCACGAGCCATTTTTCTGCCGCTACGGCGCGTATTCCGAGCCCATTTGGCCTTCACCTTCCGAATGATATCCGGCGATGCTGCAGTTTCGGTCCACCACCAGTATCGTTATAACGATTTATGGTGCGATACACAAATATTTTATTCACATGCAGATGTCTTACCTGGTTAACAATCTGCGGCTGTGGTTTTCCAGCCAAATACAGAGCAATCACACTATTACGCTTGAATTCCATTGCGGATAACTTTTTTCTGAGTATTTCCCACTTAAATGCCTTTGTACGCTTGTAAACAATGGAATGAGCTGTCATTAGTGTCACATTTGAGCGCTCTTTCATCACTGGTTTGACAGCAATGACAGTCTGAAGTTGGTAACACTTTGTGTCAGT
The DNA here is from genome assembly GCA_947095585.1 of Nephrocerus scutellatus. NCBI lineage: Eukaryota > Metazoa > Arthropoda > Insecta > Diptera > Pipunculidae > Nephrocerus > Nephrocerus scutellatus. Next base: position 115,420,400 of record OX352763.1, read on the forward strand.
CAACCGATATATTAAATCCATATCAATATTAAAAATGTGAAATTAATTCAGTCTTTCTGTTAGATTTTCACGGCTAAACGGCTCGACCGATTTGGCTCCTCTTAAAAAAAAAATGTTCGTTATAGTCCGACTAAGGTTATAGGAATAAGAAACTTTTGAAAAATTGCCTGGAAAATTTGAAAATTCGCGGAAAACTAAAATTAATAACTGAAACTTATGTGTTCGGGTAGTGAAGCGCCCGGGAACAGCTAGTAATATATAAGAAGATTGAAACACGTGGAATTAAAAAAAAAATAATTAGTTTTATGTACGAAATATGTTCCTGGCATGTAGACATTTATCCTCCCAGTTTATTGTTGCGCAGATATAAAAACTCCTGTCTGTTCTTTTTACTGCCGAAATGATTTTTCATAATTTTCCCCTTGACTTTTCTTGCTCGGTGCTCTTGGCGTACTTTTTAGATTTCATTTGTATTTTGTTTTTAATCTCATTTTGTGTTCTATGTTTATTTCATTTCAGAACCACATTCTTTGCGATTTACATTTCGCAGACGTCGCTTTAATGGAGTGCTCAGATTTCATGCAACAGCTGAGAAGCTTCAAGCCACAATCACTTGGATCTGCTGTGGCAAGAAGAAAAAGTTCAACAACATTAATATTTCCATTACCTCCTCAGGCATGTTCAGGTATGTTCATTTGAGTATCTTTTATAGTAATACATATCTACAAGTATGTATGGATGTATATAGCAGAGGGATCATTGCTTCAAGGCATAATCCACCCATATATATTTTATTCAAATGCTTCTTTTTCTGCCAGTGATACTCTATCCACACATCACTAGAGCACTAGAGGGAGAAACCAATTGTTTATCCTTTCGGATTCGGTGGATTCTCCGGTCTTTGAAAATTTCAAGTATGCATGAGTTTTCCCACAGGACTTCTCCATAATGTAAAAGACAGTTTATGTTTGAAATTTTATCAGAAAAAAGTCCTAAAAGTGAGCCAAAAAGGTTTACCAGGAATACCGTCTGTTTTTTTAAATATTCCATCCATCCATAATTAATATAAATGTTTGGGCTGTCGACAGCCCATCCGTCACATCTAATCCGTACGGAAAATTCCAAATCGAATAACCTTTTCCACCAAAGAAAGGCGTATTTGCATTTAGTCGATGGACTCCCGCTGAGTTCAACTGAAAAAGTCTTGGTTTGTTGCGTGATTTCTCAACCAGAAAGATCATGGCAAGGATAGGAACAGTGGTCTTTCAAGGATAGCTTATCTCTCGCGGGCAATGATCCCAATAACGAAAGAAATATACAAATTTACTTCTTAATTCGCATACGCAGCCAACTGAGAAGAATTTTCTTCACTTTTTTATAATCAAAAGCAAACTTTAATTGGTAATTAACATGTTTTTGATTACAAATGTAATGCACGAGGTATCTGGGAATGTTTTCGTCCCTGACTTTTTCTTTAAAAATCATCATCATATTTAGCTCTACAACCGGGCCAAAAACTTCTCCTCCGGTTTCGATTTCCAGTCGATATCATCCAGATTGGCAGAGTATCAATGCAACAGTCCCGAAAATCAAGAGCAGGAATTCTACGGAATGCTATCTAAACATACTCTTCAAAATCACAAAATTCTTTTCATTACGCAAATTAACAGAGTACGGCGTCAGTTTCTTGATGTACCGAGAAATAACGAATTGATAAGACTGAAATCCCTCTTGAGAAAACGGAACGCGGATTGCATCATCAAGAAAGACAGCATCCGCGAATCAGATTCAAGTCAACACGGCTGCCCTTCGCAACGAAGTGACCAGAAACAACCACGGTCAAGCGATAGGACTCGCCTTAAATGCAGGGAGAGTAAGTCCTGGGGCTGAGATGTCGGGCGTAGAAGAGAAATGGACACGCCTTAGGAATACTGTCGTTGGTGCTGCTGACTCCATCTTAGGCAGTAGTCGTAGACTGATTCGATGACGAATGTAAGCTAGCAAGACTGAACGTAAGAATGTTGCGTACCAAGCAATACAGCAATCTCATAGAACGCGGGCACGCCAAGATGAATATAAAGAGCTCAGGAGATATGAAAAAACAGTTCACCGGCGAAAGAAAGCAGCCTGGGAGAAGAATCTCGTCCGTGAGCTAGAACAGTACAGAGAGCAAGGACCGTACCAGGCGCGGAAGTTCTACCAAAGGGTCCGCGGTATGACGCAATATACACCGCGTTGCACATACTGCAAAGACAAAGTGTGTAATCACGGTGTCCCACCTCCCGCGAAAGTCTGACAAACGTCCGGGAGTAATAACTTGTCATGGAAAGCTTCTCAATTTGCCGTTCGGATCCGGCATTAAATTGTAGGTCCCCTCCATTGTAGGCCTTTGACCACAATGTTCTGTCGCGCCGAATATTTTTATTAGGAAGAAGAGGAAGAGGCGATGCGAGAAAACTGGCGAAGTGGCGTCATGTACCCCATTCCATGAGAAAGGAGATATTATCACAACATGCAGCAATTATCGTGGTATAAAGTTGTTGAGTACCTCGTATAAGATATTCTTCTCTATCCTTCAAAACAGTATAGCCCCATACGCTTAAGTCATCATTGGTCCATACTTGTGTGCCTTCATCCCAGGCAAATCAACAACTGATCAGATTTACCCCTTTAGGCAGGTGATGGAAAAATGTCTAGAGTTTCAAAACGCACTATACTATCTTTTTATGGACTTTAAGGCCGCCTATGATAGCATAGCATAGAGTACTGACACGGCTATGTAGGTTGTCCATAACTAATGTTCCAAGTAATAATATCCGGATCCTTATCAAGCGCAGTAAACATCTATAATAGCTTCGACAAGGAGATGAACTTGCCTGCGTCCTCTTCAACATGGCCCTGGAGAAAGTGATCCGAGAGTCTGATGTAACGGCTAGAGGAACAATCCTTTATAAGTCCATGCAGATATTGGCTTACGCAGACGATAATAACATCGTTGGTAGAGAGCAAAACAAAGTACATGGTGACCACGTCTGCGAGTAGAAGATCCAAAATTGATACCTCAATTCAAAAAGTGGAGCGCGAATTTGAAGTAGTGCGGTTCTTAAACTACCTCGGGTCAACTGTAGCAGCCGATAACAGCATGGAACCAGAAATACGCGCACGGTTGCTTAAAGCCAACAAAGCCTACGTTAGTCCGTAACATCCAAAGTGCTGGTGTATAAGACAATGGTCATACCAGTACCTACATATGGATTCGAGACTTGGGTACCTAGCAAAAAGCATTCTGACCTCTTAGCTGCGTTCGAGAGAAAAGTCTTACGGAGAATTGTTGGCCCATTATATGAGAAAGGACGATTCCGGAGGCTCTATAATGATGAGATCTACGAGCGTTACCGCAATGTCGACAACGTGGTAGGTAAATAAAAACCAAGTACTTTACTTTCAGTAGGTTCCAGTGGGCAGGAACTCGCATGAGCGAAGAGGATCCTTTGCGGAAAGTCATTTGCAGTAGGATTTATGGAACACGACAGCGAAGCCGGCCAAGGCTAGGCTGGAAGCATCGCGTAAGCCAGGACGCCCAGACTTTAGGGATGCCAAACTGGATGACATCGGCTCGAACTTGGGACCGGTGGAGAGACACCGTTTGTAGAGCTAAATATGATGATGATGATAAGATACGAGTAAATCAAAAAAAAGTTGTTTACAAGCAAACATTGCTTGGAACCGGGCAAAACCGAGTATTTTTGGGAAATTAAAAAATTCCAGTTGTTATTTTTTACAAATTTCCTCATTTTTGAAAAGTTTTTTAATCAAAAGCAATATCCTTTATGATGAGTTATTCCTCAGTACCAAACAACCAACAAAATTTCACAAATTCCCTATTTGACAGTTTATTCCGGCGGCATTCAAAGGATTTTTCATTTGCGGTATATAGAGAATTGTCCAACTATTTAACAGATTTTCCAATATTTCTTTTTTACCAACTACCATCCATATCAGATTAGAAAGCAAAGTCAAAGTTTCTATTTAAAATGAAAAAAATAAAAACATTAAAGCGGAACTACAAACAGCACAATGACAGGACAAAAACTATCACAAAGAATTTACTCTTTCTCTGTCATGTCGTTCATTCGGTCAATCCGCAGTGGAATAAAATTCCGCATATTTTCAAGTTTTTCAAGCATTTGTTTCCGACCATGACGACCGACTAAGACCAGTACCAGTCAGTCGCTCATAGTGATTTTGTGTGGCTTTGTGTGGCAGATTCTGTATTTATGTGTTGAACATTTGAGGAAGTTGCGCGCCAAGCAGTAAATAATAACGCTGTCAATGTGGAAAAGGAAATCCAATTTCAATGAGTTTCCCGCAAATTACTGGTGCTCAATTGAGACGACAGATGTAGGATGCATTTGCGAGCAAAGAGTAATTGGTATGTGTTTGCCGGGGAAGGATTGTCAAACGCATGTTATATAGAAAAAAGAAAGAACAGTGTGTCTATGAGTATAAAAAAATGTGTTTAGTTATTACTCTAAGTATTCCTCTACACTGTCTGTTATCATCAAGGAAAAGATTGCAAAGATTTTGTTGGAAAAATGTGGGATTTAATAGTTTTACAATTCCTTTTTTTGTAATCCATTTATTTATCAAAAGAACATTATGTTTCTAAGACTATTGTTAGTAATAAATAAATAACTTACGTCTATATTAGCGACAGTGATGTTCGAATAGCTGACGCACTCAGTCGCACCCAGTTCCATAGCCCTGCCATCAAGGCACCGCCATAAAACCACATATGCCTGCATAGCGGCCACCACCATCCCTCTGTCAGCTTTAACAGGGAGCGTTAGTGATGATCGATTAGCTGACGCACCCAGTTCCATAGCCCTGCCATCAAGGCAACGCCATAAAACCACATATGCCCGCATAGCGGCCACCACCATCCCTCTCTCAGCTTTAACAGGGAGCGATAGTGATGTTCGAATAGCTGACACACCCAGATCCATAGCCCTGCCATCAAGACAACGCCATAAAACCACATACGACCGCATAGCGGCTACCTACCACCATCCCTCTGTCAGCTTTAACAGGGAGCGATAGTGATGTTCGAATAGCTGTCGCACCCAGTTCCATAGCCCTCCCATCAAGGCAACGCCATAAAACCAAATATGCCCGCAATCTCTCAGGGATAAATGTTGGCCACAATCCAGTCTAGCCAACAGTATTTGTCTTTATTCAGACGTACCTCATTGAACCGGTGCCTTTCAGGCACGTTTCTACAGAATCTCCAAATGTCATTTCCATCCCCATTGAGCAATGAGGTATGCCGGATGGTTTTGTCTGTTGCCCTTCTAGCAACATGGTAAATCACAGGTACGTTGCATGAGTCGGACAAGTAACCCAGTGCATTTAGATACAGAAATGCCTCAGGTGGTATGGAACCACTCTCTAATGTATTTCTAAAGCATACTACGGTTAGTATAAAATGCTCCCGAAATCAAATCGTTTTCTATAGAGGCTGATCGAGCGAAGTGGTTCCTAATATGATCGAGAATCATCATCAAATTTGGCTCTACAACCGGTGTCCGGTCCTGGCATCCAGCAAAAAATCTCTCCACCGGTCCCGATTTCGAGCCGATGTCATCCAGTTTTGCATCCCTAAACTATGGGCGTCCTAGTCTACGCCATCCTTCCAGCGTAGGCTTGGCCTGCCTCGCTGTCGTGTTCCATAAATCCTACCGCAAAGGACATTCCGAGCAGGATCATCTTCGCTCATCCGAGCTAGCTGTCCTGCCCACCGGAGCCTACCGAGCTTAATTCTCTTCACGTTGTCGACATTGCGGTAACGCTCGTTGATCTCATCAATATAGAGCCTCCGGAATCGTCCTTTCTCATATAATGGGCCAAAAATTCTCCGTAAGACTTTTCTCTCGAACGCAGCTAAGAGGTCAGAATGTTTTTTGTTAGACAGCCAAGTCTCGAATCCATATGTAGGTACTGGTATGACCATTGTCTTATACACCAGCACTTTGGATTTTACGGACTAACGTAGGCTTTGTTGGCTTAAGCAACAGTGCTCGTATTTCTGGTTCCATGCTGTTATCGACTGCTACAGTTGACCCGAGACAGTTTAAGAACCGCACTACTTCGCATTCGCGCTCCACTTTTTGAATTGAGGTATCAATTTTGGATCTTCTACTCGCAGACGTGGCCACCATGTACTTTGTTATGCTCACATTTATGTGTCGCCTTCTCTATCTGGATGAAAGCCTCCTATACAGCTCTTCGGTTTCTACCAACGATGTCAATATCGTCTGCGCCGTCCAGTATCTGAATGGACTTATAGAGGATTGTTCCTCTCGCCGTTACGTCAGAGTCTCGGATCACTTTCTCCAACGCCAGGTTAAAGAGGACGCAGGCCAGTCCATCCCCTTGTCGGATCCCGTTACAGATGTTCAATGGGCTTGATAGTGATCCGCATATTTTTACATGGCTTATAACATTGGTCATGTGCAACCTATATAGTCTTGTCAGTTTATTTGGGATGCCGAATTCTCTCATGGCTTTATAAAATTCTACTCTGGCCATGCTATCATGGGCGGCTTTAAAGTCTATAAAAAGATGGTGTAGTGAGTTTTGAAACTCTAGACATTTACATCAGCCTTAGGGTGTAAATTTGATCAGTTTTTGATTTGCCTGGGACGAAGTCACACTGGTATGGACCAATGATGACTTTAGCGTAAGGGTAGAGGAGAAAATGTTTATGCCATCTATGTGTACAACATGTCATCTCTTCTTTCTTTCCCGTTAATAAATTCTTCATTAAAGTACGTACTCAGTTATGAAAAAGTATAAACAATTGGCTCAACACAACAATAACCTAATTGCAAATTTTTAATTGGCAGTATCACTTATAAAATGACAGTGAAACACTTTGTAATGGGCAAGCGAATCATTTTCCAGAAGAATAAATAAATAAATAAAAATGTGTCCTCTTCTAGGAAGAATTGCAAGGAGAATTGCATACTATCTTACTTTTAACGTACTTCCCTTCATACATCCCTTGGCATACAATAGTCCACAACGCACAAAACAACAGAATCCATTTAAAAGGTATGACAGTAAGGAACGACTTTGAAAACAATTTTCATAACCTTAGGTGTCATATTTTCGAATTTACAATTTTCATGAGGGAGTCTCTGTCTCTGTCGGATAATCATTGAACAGTTCATTTGCCTGTCCTGTCGTCCTTGCGTGAGTTTGAATTTTTTTTTTTCGCCTCAGCATATTTTCCCAGTACCGGGACAATTTAAAATTCATTGGAATAAGTGCTTGGTGTGCAACAATTTTGTTATTTTATTGAGCTTCCTCTGACGTTACTTACCTCTGGAGTGCAATCGTTGCAAAAGGAAGATTCAATTTTATTTTTCAAATATGAAAGGAGAAATGTAAGTAAAAAAGAATGACAATAAAATGTGCATTTTGCAATCCAATGCGACTTTAAGTTAAGGTAGAGTTATAAAATTTAAAATTTAAACAATTTGTGAATAAATTGCATCAACTTCACATGGAGAACAACCAACCACGAACAGAAAACAAGTCTGACGTCGTTCGGGTGAGTGGCTCTGTGATTAGATATTGGCTTTTTTTATAGATAAACTCATTGCCAAGGGAGAGCTTGAGTGACTTGAACCCCTGGAATAAGATGGTAGAGTGGCGGTCCTCGCGCTGACTTGCGGAGGTCCTCAAATAGCGCTTTAGAGCGCAGTTTTGCTGCCACAGTCCTCAGGAGACCCAATGCAAAGAAAAATGAAAAATGGTTGTGTGTATTTGTATACAACCTGTAGGAAACGATATCAGATCTGTGATGCCGTGCTCTGAAAGCACCTTCAGGTCAAAAGAAAAGGGAATAGTTAGTTTATGGAAACGAAGAGCCGCAAGGGCCGGAATAAGGTGGACTACGCCCTTTGTTAAAATTAAAATTAAAACATCGAAGGAATGTAATTTACAAAATATCACATTGAATGTTTGAGAGAATAGCCGTACTCATTAAATTTCGCGAACCAATCAAGCGAGAATTGCTTCCTTTTAGACTGACAAACTCAATGGAAGCCGATAACATTCTATCATCAGCAAATGATTGGATATCAAAGGTTTTAGAACAGGTCATTGATATATATCAAGAAGAGCGTAGGCGACAAAGGTGACCCTTGTGGCACGCCAGCAATGATACCATGCGAGGGGGAAGAGATACTTTTCAATACAAATTTTATTTTACGGTTCCATAGGTGTGGAAATGAGCGAACGAATCTTATTTGTAAGTCAATCATGCTATACTCAATACAAAAGTCTTTAAAACATCCAATGATATAAGGCTTAGGTTAGGTTTGGTTAAGTTGGCTCTCAGTAAAAACGACACACATAGACCAGCAATGGTCTATTGTGATACCACACGTATCAGGAAAGTTTCCTTCACCTACTCGTACTCGTTGAATCACTTATCAAGGAAGAGAACTGCTGATATCAGTGTTGATAAGATCATTAGTGTCGTTATAGAAGAAAGCACCCAAATGCAGTTTACGTTTCTAGGAGAGTGCTGAACAAGTACACAGAAGATGGATAATAGTCTCCTCCTCCTGATCATCTGCAGAAGTGATTCGAGAAGAGTCAGAGTCTTGCTGCTTGCTTGGCTTTAAGACAGTGTCCCGTAATGAAAGCGACAATAGCACCACCGATGTAAGAGCTCAAACACTTGGAGCAATAGCGTTTCGAATCCAGCTTGGTGCCAGATCTGCTTTGTCGCTATGCAAGTTGTATCGCTTGACCACCTACGATTAGTTGTGTCAATAGCATTCCGCTTTAATACGAGTTTGCATGTAGCGGTTGGTGTGCCTCGTGAGAATCATATTTTGGTAAGATGGCTCCGGCACCCAGCACAGGTGGATATTAAACTGATTCGCCATCTCCCTAAGAGATGATCGGCAGTTAAGGGCTAAGGTTGAATTTGTAGAGACTGATTCCAGGGATTTCAGCGCGGCTTGGCTATCCGAGCCCATACATAGAATAGCTGACCTTTGGGCTTTGCTTAAGTTATCTAGATTCATTTTCTTATTTAAGGCAATCTACCAAACAGTCACACTGTATATAAGAGTAGGTCCTACTACCGCTGTATATAGCCAATGGGGTTGAAGACCCCATCTGCTACCAATGGCTTTTTTGCATGAGAAGAGTACCACTGTGGCTTTTTTTTGTAAGTTAGGTTTCCAGCTTAGCTTTCTGTCCAAAATAAGACCCAAATACTTGGCTCTATCAGAGAATGTTAAGCTTGTACCTTTAATAGACGGAGGGTCAACATGTGGGATTTTGTATTTTCTAGTAAAGAGGACAAGTTTAGTTTTGTATAGGTTTACTCCTAAGCCGCAGCGATCTGCTGAATGTTAGCTTATTGAGAGCATTTTGCAGGAGTTCTCTTAAGGTGTTAGGGTACTTTCCTGAGACGGAAATAGCAACGTCATCCGCATAAGCGAGCAGTCGGCAGCCCTTCCTCCCTTCTCAGGCATACAAGCAGCCCGTTCACCACTAAGTTCCACAGAAGGGGGGACAGGACTCCACCCTGTGGGGTTCCTCTGCTGACAGATCTTCTATCAGACGATACACCTAGTTTTGAGTTAACAATCAGACTTGTGAGTAGAAGGGTAATCATTTCGCCAAGTAAGTTGTCCTTCAAAGCCATCAGTGAATCTGCGATCGCACATATGTTATGTTTTTCACAGCTTTTCTATATTCTTGGATTGCTGTCGGCAGTGAGCTGGTGATTGCTTCCACTCCTTGCGATAAATGATCCCTTAATTGTTGGCCTACTGAGGGGATCTTTAGCCGGTCTATGTTATACCTAGGCATTCGGATGTTATTGTGTAGTCTTTGAACTGATGCAGTTCGTAACTGGACAGTAGCTCTAGCTACCATATGGTGATGATCCCGTACCATACCCATGTCTGCTCATCATCTGTTTCGGACGTCTAAAAGACAGCTTCTAAAACGTGGGCTGATCGATTTGGTTGGATGGTGATTGCCTGTCAGTTGCCACACAGCTGTCTTTATGGCAGGTCTTATGCTCAAACATGGTGCCACCGATGACAAGGTGGTTTCACCATTGTCTTTTCGTTCGCCGAGGTCTTGCTTGCCAATCACATGTCTGAGTCCTTCATTGTCTTTGTCTACTTAGGCTTTCAAGTCCCCCCATCACGATGACGATATCTTCGTTCGACGTTGCGTTGAATGCAGCGCTTAGCTGATTGCAGAAGATGTCCTTGTCATCTAATTTTTCTAATTTTTCCAAGAAACCTTTCTTCGTCCATCGATTGTCCTGTATTGTTGTCATGTCAGGTTCTTATTTGAACAGGATATTTGAACAGCTGTGCAGCTCGAGCGTACGTTTTACAAGAAGATCTTTAATCGTTTTGTCATTTTCGTTTGCTGGATGGCCTTCGTATATATCAGTTATATTTTCGAGGTTTATGCTGCTTCGTAATGATGTTGTTTTACGGGCTAACTGTTTGGCTTCTTCCCAACCTTTCTTAGAAATCACTAGCTGATTAATTCAGCTTTTCATTTTTTGAGGGGAAAATAACTGCCGACCAACACGAAAAGGTTTAATCGCATCTCCACAAGTCAGAATAAAAACGCCACTTGCAAACATAATAATTTTGATACAACAGTCCTTTCTGATTGAGAGCTTAGCTTCTCGCGACCATTCTTTTTGTGTTTGTTGTTTATTCTTGGGGATCTACAATAATTTTAGGCTAGATAAGAAGCTAATTAAGAAGCTTCCTCATGACTGTTATTACTCTTTTTCATTTGTAAGATAGGAAAAACCGTGAATAGGTAGACTTTTCTGGGATTCGAACTTCGAAACTCACGCTCAGTAGTCCAACGCATTAACCAAAGAGCCAAGACGCCCGACACGTGGAAGCGTTCTATGTACATGTTATTTCCCCAACTTTGCTGATCGCTGTACCACTATATTTATGTATAGCACTAACCCCAGATAAAACAACGAACTTTTGTGAAGAAAAAAAATGTAAATCTGATGCTGACAAATTCAAGCAAATGCCATAAAACTATTGGAAAATATTTAAAACCGCTGCATGCATTGTCACGTATTCTTTCAGTTGTTTCAAAAAAATTCCAATAAAAAGATCCAGCCACAAATATCCTTCGTATGGCTTATTGACCATATTCGTTCACGTCCATAGCCGTTGGAATTACTACAAAACGTTGTATAGTTATTCTCTGTATCTATGGGTCATGTAATACAGTTAGTTGGCTTAGTGGCCGGAACAAGTGCACATTTACATTTCACAATTCACATGGAATGCGAGTACAGCGTGCGAGTGTGCAGTGTAAGAGGAGTATTCTTCCATAAGTTTTTCTCTTGTCCCGCCCGGACAGAAGAACTAGGGAATTCATAAGCGCATAAACATCAATCCGACTTGTGTGTCGTGTAAGCCTGTACGGATGATAAGAGTAGGTGCATTCTTTAGTGCTACCCACCCAATAGGAAGTCTGCGGCATGTTATAACGACAGCCGACACACTAAACGCAATGCCAGTCTTCTCAATTTCCGAAGGATATTCGTAATATTTATATCGTGTTTAGTAAAGCAGTCACTCAAACAGGATTACGCTAGTCCATCCCATGACGTCGTTTCCATCCGTCTATGCAACCCAGAGCATAGTTCTGGCAGTTGCCGTTCTACCGAGGAAGGACTAAATAACTTACCGAACGATATCGACATTTAATAAATGCTTCACTTAGTTCCAAGTGGATTTTTAATCCTTTCTGCGAGGGTGGAAGTGAATTGAACCTGTTATGTCATGGACCATTGCACACATCGTAATTTTCCTCTTTTTTTAATGCAGTTGTCGTAAAAAAGGCGCCAGTATATTACCTATTAATGCTCTGTCGCAATAGAGTTGTCGTTATAATTTTTACTGCCTTGCGTTTCATTTCGATTGTAACCCAGTTTTCATCCTCTTTTCATAATCACCTAGAATAGCCTTTTCAACGAGCATGAGCACGAGAATAAAATGAATATTTTACTGAAAAATTGGATGGCTTTTAATGGCGAGTGGCCATAAAGTTGATTCAAATCAATCCGTCGGTTCTTATATCATTGGATGTAGAAATGGTTTTCCTGAGGAAAAGCTTAAAAGCTTAAAAATATATGCTAAGATCTGAATAATCAGCAGAGAAAAAGCTGTCATAACTGCTATACAGAAGGTGCGTGGAAATAGGCCGGGCGAAATGTGATATCTGCTAAGATGACCGCTATAGATAAGAGAAATAACATATGCCAATATGATGTAAGCGACAGACTTTGACAAGAAGTATTTTGCTTTCTTACATGTAAGCGAACGAATTGTAACAATCTGCTACAAATTTCAACAATATCTCACGCCTCTTCAGAGGAATCAACCGGAACCGACAGCTCCTCGACAAAACTAATGGGCGATGCCCAAATATGAACAAATTGAGAAGAAGTATATCATTGTAACACAGTCGGAAAACATATCCTAAACGATACCATTTCTGTCAGTCTAAGTCCATTCTCAGAAATGAAAATGGACTTAGACTGATTGACTTTGCTGTGGAAAGGAATGTCACTATAGTAAGCACACGCTTTCCTCATTTCAATGTTGACAAGAGGACTTGGCAATCTGCTGATCAGTAGACCGTTAACAATATTGATGATGTTGTGATCGACGCGAGATATGGCCTCAGTACTTTAGATGTCGACACATTTCGAGCGGCTAGCATGGATTCTGAAAACTACCTAGTTGAAGCCAAGGTACGAATATGGATATCACAAAAGCCACAGCACGATCGGCTGCAATCGCCAGAGATTGCGCACTCCCGCAACCTATCGACACATCAAGTATCAAGCATCAAGTGGCAATGAACAGAAGCTACGCTGCCAACAAGCTGTCAGAAGCACAGCTACTGATGTTCTAGGTTTTACCAATTATCAACTACGAAACCCCTTGATTTGATGGCATATCTCACCGAAAAGTGGAACCAATCCATTCACAAATTTACACGTTTTGGCTCCGTGACCTGTGGTTCCGCATCTAATAAAAAGCCTTGATCGGTCTGCTCCTTTACACTGTACTGCTCTATGTCCATATTCGAGGCATCTGAAGCATCGAGTTAGCTTGATGCATTTACGTATACTGCATCTCACCCAGCCCACGCGCACCCGTCCACTCGTAACTAGAGTTTCCGCATCTTTGGCAGTTACGTTGATAACTGCCATCTGCGTCACCTGTCGAGAAGGACGTATGGATTATACTATTAGATGGCCTGCATTCGGGAATTGCTCCGCAATTTCAGTAACGACGTGTCTCCTGTTTTTGAAATAACAATGGCGTCTGGGCGTTGAACCCTTCGTCTGTTCTTGCTCTTTCTCCTTGCTACCTGCGTACGGTCTTCCTTTCTTTCCTTTTTTCGAAACTCTTTCCACTCTGATTTTTTCCCGCTTCGGGTTTGTTCTACTTCCTTCTTTACCGGTTTGGGATTCAATTGCTGCGCACTTGGTTGGTCTAACTTCTTCGCGATGTTTGGGCCAGTAGTCTTTCTCGGCGACCTCCTGTTTTTCTTTGGATTCTGGGTGTGATCCTATTGTGTTTCATCATCCCTTTCTCTTTTACTGTCTGTACCGTGTTTGGTGGCCAGCCGGCTTTGCAAAGCTTGACTCAGCTGCTGTTTTGCCTCTTTCTGAATTAAGTCACTTTCCTTTGTTGCTTGTTTGTGCAAGTTCTCAATGTCGCTTATAAGGTTCCTCATCGGCTGGTGGATAGAGCGTCTACCGTCAAGTATTTCATTCAGTTTTTTAAGTTTATGGCTGATAGGTTAGCCACCGCTGCAACATTACGGTCAATGGATATCGACGGCCGGGAGCCCGCTTGCACACCACCTATAACCGCCGGCACTGGGTTTCCGAGGCCCTGCACTGTAAGTTTTCCTCCTTTAAGAGACTCCATATCAATTTTTTGATAGGGAATACCTGCCACTAGAATTTTATACCTACTGCCAGGTGGGTATCCCCGTGGGGGTTCCAATTGCATCTTAACCTACACATGGTTGGGGTGCTGGGCTTTACCACGGGATATTAATAAGGGCCGCGGACACTTAGAGTATGATCAATTAAGGGCAATGTCTTCGTACTTTGTCAATGGTACTTAGAAGAACCTTATGGGCGACTCTTCGTATTTAGTAGCTCATTTCGTACACAATGAGACAGAGGGAAGGGCCTGGAATGGTTTCTATCCCATGCGGCCTAGGATAAGGTGCAATTCTAGTGTCAAATGATGGGGTTTGAGATTCCGGACGATGTGCTGCCAGGGTTGGCCTTTCGTTATCCCAGGCACTAAGTCCCTTGATGGCAGACCTTACCAAGGTCACGTTGGTACCGCGGGAATTGTCCGTGCCCACAGATCATAAGGTTGATCGGTCTGAGGACAACTGTGGTTAAGGACCCAGCTCGTTCTGGGGATACAACGCAGGGGCTTAAGGTTTACTCTCGAAGAGACGACCGCTAAATGGGAATAGATCAATGAGCATGCTTAATGGCAAAAGCTAGGTAACCCGGGTTCGTCCCACTCTATGAATGATGATGCCAGGTAGATATATACAGCCGCTTCCCCTGGAATACAGACGCTGACCAACAAAGCCGCCCGATACGGGACAGTCGCTTTTTGACACAGATGCTTCATAGATTTCTACTCTGCACCTGTCGCTCTTGGTCGGGGACTACTTATTGGTTATTCGTAGCTAACCTAACATATATGCAGGCCATTCGGCTATACGCACCCCGCCAACCCCCCCCCCCCCCACAGCTGCGAGAGCTCGGCCCACTGGGTGGCGTGTGGCGTGTGTTGATGTTTAAAAAAAATGTTGTTAAGTTTTTTACTTTAACTTTTTTTGTATTTTTGTTTTGTCATCAACATTGGTTTTGTTTTCGGATTTCTTTTTAATTTGACTATTGATTCTTTGTGGGATATTAAATTCGACCGATTCCACGGGGTCGGTGGGCTCCCCTAACAAATATTTTACAAAATTTTACTCGATTTTCTTCAAATTTTATACACATGTGTATCTCCGATAGACAAAACTTTTTGTAAAAAATTTGGAGACCCCGGGCCCGGGCTAGTGAGGCCCCATAAATTTTTTTAAAAAATAACCCGATTTTCTTCAAATTTAATACACATGTGTATCTCCGATAGACAACACTTTTTGTAAAAAATTTGTAGACCACGGGCCCCAGGGTCATTGGGCCCCAAAAAATTTTTTTAAAAAAATTAACCCGATTTTTTTAAAATTTTATATACGTGTGTATCTCCGATGGGCAACACTTTTAGCTCTTAGCACTTTAGCTCGATTTTCTTCAAATTTTAACACATACCCATCTCCTATTAGAGAATTTACATGAAAAATTGTATTTTTATGGGTTGTTTTTTTATTATCTGTATGAAGTAGGATTATTTCATCAATTTAGCCAACCGATAACAACAAGATAAAATAAGCGCAATAACAAATGAATTGAATTTAATTTAAGCGACCTATTGTAGGAAAATTACAAAGGAGAGAAATCGTCTCTTCCACCTAAAATAGTAAACTAACACATCATAAAACTGTTATGCACTTTTGGTGTTGAGTTTCTCTAATTGAAAATCATTGATTAATTGTTTGTTTCTTAAAGTGCATAGAAATAGTAAACCCTTAGGAGAGATGTAATCAATAATTAATACTTGTTTGTTAGGATTGGTTGGGGTAGGGGATACAGTCTCTCAACCTCTCTCACAGATATATCATAAATCAATCAACATTATTTGCAGACGGATTACGGTTTCAGTATTACACTCGGAATACCAAAAGACCGTATCCATACTTCTCAAATAGTATGGGAAAAACAATTATTAAATGCCTTTATTTACAAAAAGAATTTATTTCACAAAGAGAAAAATAAATAATATACTTATCTACATATATAGTATATATAGATATGTAAAACATGTGTGTTTTATAACGAATCTGGGGGCTCAGACTATCGTAATCGTTATTGCGACGGATAACTTCTCAATTGAATGAATAAGTAGGAATTTTCGGGAGAACAGAACGGAACGGATGACTTCGAAAATGTCAGGGAGCACAACCTGGAACGTTAAAAATTCCTTGCAGACAAAAGGCGTAAAAAAACTTTACCCTCAATCCCAACGATTTTGGTATAAGATTGTTGTTATGCCACGTGACTTTGTATACAACGTGAGGGATGAAAAAAACTAACACGGAGTGATCGAACAACGTGACCATTTTACATGTGTCACAGCAGTATAGTTCGTCCTCCTTCATACTGATTCATACTAAAGCCCTGTCGGCGTATAAACTTTTGTAGTTTTTTAAAAGTTCATCCAAAAAAGATATTGGAAAATCCAATTTATTTTGCCATCGTGCGAGCGTGCAGCGTTTAAATTTTTTACGATGTTGGTCGAAGCGGTACAGGACAGGACAATGCTCCGTCAAGCTCCGTTAATTTCATGTGAAAAACCATGTGCAGGATGAACGGATCTCAAGTGCAATCCTCAACAGCAAGGTCAATTGGCCAGACATATTGATGGTGATTAATAGTATCCTGGAAATTTTAATTATAAACCATTCTCTATACAGACGAAGCATATGCCTGTCAAATCGATTGATTGCAATGTTATGTGATCCTTCCTTGTTCAGTGCAATTAGACCGACCATCGAATCGATATAGCAGGGTATCGAAAGCGTGAACCTTGTCGATAAAAAGTTCTGTTGTGACGAAATTATGAATGTGGTGTCATTGTGAAGAGAAAATAAAAGAAAAGAAAAGCGAATGGCGTCACTTAGAGCATTTTCAGTTTTATTTTTTATGTTTTTCCTCAGAAAAGTCATTCAGACGATGATGATACACATATACTTGTACGTAAATAGATCATAATACAATGAGCTGACAAAACGTGATGTAAATTTCGATTCGAGCATTTTACGTCGTCATCTTCGTCATCATCTAAAGAAATCCTTCGTGAAGGAGACATCTTCTAGAAACGTGAGAATATGGCAAAAGTTGGAGGTCTTTGCGCTTCAGTAATTATAGTATAACGACATCAAATTAAGGCTTATTGTGAATTAATGATGCATGAATGCCGCACTTTTGCTCGCCAGTTCAATTATCCTAATTATACATTCCCAGTGAAAAGTCGATTCATATCCTCATAAAATGATGATTAGCAATGAAGGAGAATGGTGAAACTTCGTTGGCACAAAATAAGTCACTAGAAGTAAAATCATCGTTGTAATTGAAAAATTGAAAATTATGTTCGTATGTAACCCTCTGTCTGAGTGAGAAAGTTAAACGCCTAGTTGGAGGCTCTTTAGGTAATCAAGTTGTAAGTTGGTCGGTAATAAAAAAAATTATAACAATCGATTCTGGAACACTAGGTACAAACGCACTGTACATACTTGTTGTTCATATCATCAGGCACAGATGGGATTTCTAACTTTTTGCTTAAAAAGTTACCGGGTATGGCAATTTTGATGTTAACCATCATTTTCAACAATTGCCTAAATAATGGCTACTTTCCGGACAACTGGTAGGTGGCCAAGGTAGTACCAGTACCCAAGAAAACTGAACGCTCCAGCGTAACTGGTTACCGTCCCATAGCTCTACTGTGTTGTATCAGTAAAGTATTGGAATCATTGATCCGTAAAAAGATCAATACGTTTTGTACGGAAAGAAATCGTATTCCTTCCTTTCAGTACGGTTTCCGAGAGAAGCACTCTACGCTGCACCCTCTGCTGAAGCTGCACAGTGACGTCACTAAAGGAGACTGAATGTCAAAAGTAGTACAGTGGCCTGTTTGCTAGACATCGAAAAAGCTTTCGATAGTGTCTGGATAAACGGGCTACTGTACAAGCTTATTCGTTTTGGTTTCCCCAATTATATTGTAAAAATAATTAAAAATGTTCTTTTTAACAGGGTCTTCTTTGTACGACCGCCCATCGACAAGGAAAAGGATCAAAGCCGGAGTTCCTCAAGGTTCCAGACTTGGACCAGTCCTGTATAGCATCTTCACGGCGGATCAACCCACAAATACAGCCGGAACAAGGACTATGCTCTTCGCGGATGACTCCATAACGTATGCAGTTTCCCGCTCTCCCGAGATAGCTGCCCGAAGAGTGGAGGAACACCTCAGAAATCTTTGGGACTACTACCTAAAGTGGGGACTAAAGATCAACGCCAATAAAACGGAACTCATCTGCTTCCGAGTACCAGCAACCGAAACAAGGATAAGAAAAATCGCAAGCCGGTGCAGAGCCTTAAAAATCACCCTTCCGGATAACACAACAATAAACACCAAGTCAGAGACTAAGTACCTGGGAATCAACTTTACTGAGAGGCTCAAGTTTAACTCTCACATCGACAAAACAGTGAAAAAAGCGAACTACGCTCTTCATTTGGTGCACCCGCTACTTAAAAGACGAAACGGTCTGTCCAACAACACCAGGCTGCTTATCTACAAGCAACTCATCAGGCCAGTGATAACCTATGGCTACCCCATATGGTTCACCGTCTCACCAACAACGATGAAGAAGATCTCCCTATTTGAAAAGAAGGTACTAAGGATCTGTACAGGGCTCTGGAGGGTGACAAACAGCTATAAGTTTGTGTCGACTACAAAACTATACGAAGCAGCAGGTCTGCTGCCAATAACTGACCACTTGTTCCGAATGGCGAGGAAATTCGTCGACGCATTGGAAACACATCCAAGTCCTGAGATGCAAGGACTGCGAATCGAGGAATTCGAGCCAAGTCACCGGTACATACACATAAGAGGATTCACTGATGCTAGATTCGATGACATCTTTAACAATCAAGACGTCTCCTTCTACGAGAAGGCGGGCAACCAATATTACAGCGGCTGAAGTTCGCCCTGTTTATACGCCGCTTAATATTTCTCATTCTTATTTTATTTTAAAATTATTGTTTAAAATTTAATTCACTTAAAAATAAACATGTAGTAGATTAAGTAGTAAAAAATATTGTTTAAAAATAAACAATACCAAAAAAAAAAGACAATGTAAATACGTCGGGCCCCTATTGTTGAGCCGACACATATTAATATTAATTATAAGTTTAGTTTTAAATCAAAATTGTATATTACTTTAATGTTTAATAAAAATATCTTAATGTTGTTCATTGTTTGTTGGAAAAGAGTTCCAAAATAAAAAAAACAAAGTTCGATGTTAGCACGTTACGATACCATAAGATAGGATTTGGGGGCTGTGTACAAGCCACTTGCACCGCGACCTGCATGGGCCTATTGTGCCCCCTATTCTTTGAGACTAGAAATCTGTTAGTCTTTTGCTAAACTGTATTTTCCTTTGGCTGGGATTTGTTGGTAACCTAATAATTATTTTGCCTATAGTGTTTATCCTTAATTTTATAAAGGCTGGGCAGTCTGCTAGGAGGTACTCCACTGTCTCCTCTTCTTCATTGCAGTATCTGAAGGTCTCATTATTGCTGATTCCTATTTTGTGTAAATGATGTTGTAGTGGGTTGGTGTGATAAACTGAGAAAAACCACACCAGAGCACCATTGTACTCGTTCCCAGTGATTTCACTATTCAAATCTCTTCGTTACCCTAAGATAGCGAAGGACTTGATGTAGTTTCAACGACCCAAGTTTTTCGATCGTTATTATCATCATCATCATCATATTTGGCTCTGCAAGCGGGGTCCGGTCCTGGCCTCCCGTAAAAAGTCTCTCCACCGGGCCCGATTTCGGGCCGATGTCATCCAGTTTGGCATCCCTAAACTCTGGGCGTCCTGGTCTATGCCATCCTTCCGGCTTGGCCGGCCTCATTGTCGTTTCCCATAAATCCTAACGCAAAGGACTTTCCACGCAGGATTGCGAGCTAGATGTCCTGCCCACCGGAGCCTACCGAGCTTAATTCTCTTCACAATGTAGACATCGCGGTAACGCTCGTCGATCTCATCATTATAGATTCTCCCGAATTGGTCTTCCTCACATACAATTCTCTGTAAGACTTTTCTCTCGAACGCGGCTAAGATGTCAGAATCCTTTTTTCTATTCAAGTCTCGTATCCATATGTGGGTATGACAATTGTCTTATGCACCAGCAGCTTGAATGTAATGGTCAAGTTCTACGCCTACGGAGCTTAATTCCTTGCACGATGTCGACATCGCGGTAACGCTCGTAGATCTCATCATTATAGAGTATCCCGAATCAGCCTCCTCACATACGGGTCCAACAATTCTCTGTAAGACTTTTTTCTCGAACGCGGCAAAAAGTTCAGAATGCTTTTTGCTAAGCACCCAATTCTCCAATACATATGTAAGTACTGGTATGACCATTGTCTTATACACCAGCAGCTTGGATGGTATGGTTAGATTACTTTATTGGCTTTAAGCAACCGTGCGAGTATTTCTGGTTCCATGCCAGATAGTTGAAGGATTGCACTGCCTCACTATTTTAATTGACGAACCAATGTTGAATCTTCTTCTCGCAGACGTGGTCACCATGTACCTTGTTTAGCTCTCATTTATATGACTCCCAGATTTTGTGGCGCCCACTTAATCTGGATGAGAGCTTTCTGTACGGCCCTTGGGTTTTTATCAACGATATCAATATCGTCTGCGTAAGCCTGTATCTGAATGGACTTATAGAGGATTCTGCCTCTCGAAATTATATGGGAGTATTGGATCACTTTCTCCAACGCCAGGTTAAAGAGGACGCAGGCCAGTCCATCCCCTTGTCGGAACCTGTTATAAATGTTGAATGGACTTGATAGTGATCCGGATATTTTTACTTGGCTTATAACATTGGTCATGGTCAACCTACATAATCGTGTCAGTTTATTTGGGATGCCGAATTCTCTCATGGCTTTATAAAGTTCTACTCTGGCTATGCTATCATAAGCGGCTTTAAAGTCTTTGAATAGGTGGTGTAGTGAGTTTTGAAAGTCTTGACATTTTTCCATCGGCTCCCTAATGGTGAAAATCTGTTCAGTTGTTGATTTGCCTGGAATGAAGCCACACTGGTATGGACCAATGACCAATGAGTGGTATCTCCTTTCTTATGTATGGGGCGCAGGATTCCTCTTCGCCAGTCTTCTGTCATCGCTTCGTCCTCCCATACTTGCACTATTAGTTCATGAATTGCTTGGTGTATTGCGGGGCCTCCTGTTTTAATTAGCTCCGCTGGGATACCATCAGATCCCGGGGCCTTATTATTTTTCAGCCGATTTATCGCTCTGCTAACTTCGTCTAGGCTCGGTGGCGGCAGCATAGTGTGGTTTTCGGTCATTGGTGTAGCCTCCAATTGATCCAATTTAGCAACTGATGAAAGTGCTCTTCCCATCGCTCTAAGATGCCTTTAAAATCGGCAATCAGATTACCCTCTTTTTCTTTGCAGTATATGCAACGCGGTGTACACGGTGTACGCGTCACACCACGGACTCTTTGGTAGAACTTCTGGGACTGGTGCGGTCCTTGCTCTCTGTACGGTTCTAGTTCACGGACGAGATTATTTTCTCAGGCGGCTTTCTTTCGCCGGTGAACTGTTTTTTCATATCTTCTGAGCTCTTGCCCGCGTTCTATGAGAGCATTGCTCGGTATGCAACATTCTTCAGTTTAGTCGCGATGATCCAATCGGCCCTCGGAACACTAAACCAAAACATTAGTGGTCCAAGTCACGTTGGCACCTCGGTACGGTCATACAGTCAGATTTGGATTGTGGCGGCGTTCTTTCAAGACGTGGTCTATCTGGTTGCGATCAAGAGATACCCAGGATATTTTACGCGCAAACCTTGTACTCGCAATGACCAAATTATTGCTTCTGCCATCTTTATGACTCGTTGTCCATTGTCATTAGTGTTCTCGTGTAAACTATGGGTGCCAGTATACTGCCTGATTGCTTGCTGCGAAGGGTGCATAGCCGTTCATTTTTCGTTTGAAGCCGATAAGGGTGGTTTGTTTTATTTTGCTGACTAGAAAGCCCTCGTCGAGCACATCATGTCTTCCATGACATTTGTAGTATACTGTCATACGTCAAATTCTGATTTTTGTAAGACACCATTCCCCGTCCACAGCATCTACTGGATTGCTGTTATGTCAGCAATATATTTGGATAGGGTATCGACTAGCTGTTGTGCAGCTCGATCTCTATACAGTGATCGTACGTTCCATTAGAAAATTCTTAAATCGCTTAGCCGTGGTCGTCGTCGTTCATCAGTATATCCGAGACTGATTTAGGGTTCCATAATAAAGTCTTTTTATGGGCGAGGTTATTGCCCTCGCACCAAACTTACTTTGAAGGGGCTAGCCGGATCATTCAGCTTTCCCTGTATTGGAGAAAAATTACCAGCGGCCACCACGTGGATGTTTGATTGCAGTTCCACCAGTCAGAGATAATTACGGTCACGTGCAATTCTAATGAATCTTCCCACCACTATTTTTTTCAATTTTCTAAAATTCTAAAATTACTTTCAAAAGCTGCCATCAAATAATATCGGCTACAGTTTACTTTTTCCTAATTCCGTAGCTTTTTTGTTTCCTGAAAAAATCCAGCAATAACTGATCTAGTCCAACTTATGTCCATTTATTTCATTTTTAAAGTCAATTTTAAGAGGATGATATGTGAACCAACGGTTCGTGACTTCTTTCTGATAATAGGGCCTTTTATCTTAAGCTTCCTGCGATTTATGCGATTTCATGGGATTGATTCGAGTGTTATCCATTAATATTGCGGACATTTTGGCACTGCCAGAGTTAAACAAACAAACTTTAAGTTTTAATTCTGTACGTAGACAACATTCGCTTCAGGTATTTGCTCCACCGCGAGCATCAGGAAACAACGACAACGAATTTTTCGCAATACTTAGTTCAGCTCAGTTTGGTTTCGCGGAACTCCCTGCAAACGCATTTCCTCTCATCCGGATATCGCTTATCTTTATCTATTTTTTTGCTGTGATGTTATGCGATGTGACCCTCTCTGCAACCTTCTCCTTCCCGGTCCAACAATGACAGTTAAATCTTATGAATTTTTAATCAAGGCTTCAGCTTAATGTATGCACAGCCACGAAATGGTATCGCATTTCGCACCGCATACCCATTGTTTACACATCAGCGCCGGCCGCCGTGTGCGTGTACGCGTATGCGCCTCTGTGCGTTTAATGAAATAAATTTTAATTTTTGGTAGTAAACAAAACGGTCGTGCCATTTAAAGTTCTGCTCGGTGGAGAGATTGTGGTATTGATTTTTGTCGTCCTGTCACTCAGCTGGGCATATACACTACATGTGTTTACTCGTATATGGTTAATTGGTGGCTTATCGCCTAATTACGTGGAAGAACGTAAAACTCGATAAATAATTTATGTACATGCGAGGTCAACTTCCACGCTCATTGAGTATCTTTTCTTCGTAAATGCGTTGTTTGGCTTTTTATGGTGGTTTTTTATGGTTAGCCATTTTATTATGGTGGTTTTTTTTTTTAATATTTTTTTTTATAGCCGTGAATTCGACTACAACCAGGAAGGTAAAGGTCTCACTGTAACAATTTTCTACCTACTCCCTCTGGTTAGATAGAATCTTTAGTGGTTTTACATCAAATACAGGTTATGCCTATGACAATATTTGTTTTGATTTTTTAAGTGAAACAATCGAACATTACCTGTCATTGTTGCTGACTGTAAGAGGCACAACAAGCGGTATATTTGATCAAGCTTGGTGTTACATCTTACAGTGAGTTACGGTGATATATCAACAACGCGTATGGTGTTAAAGTAAATGTATTTTCCATTTATGTTACTATTACTTTTTGAATATCATTTATTTTTTAAACTCAGACACAGCCCCAAACCCTAGAGTCTAAATTGGAGAAAACAGTAATGCCTCAACCATTTTAGGTTATCCCGACAAAACTAGAAAAGAATGGATATTAGAAAGCAGTTCTAGTGCCTTTCACGAAATGAAGATTGTCCGATATGGGACATATAATCTTAGAGGGCAGTACATTAGAGTATTCCAGTGAGGTTAAATGTCTCGTAGTCATCCTAGATAAACGACTAAGCTGGAATTCTCATATCAAGTCCGCCATTTAACGTGCCACTCGGGCCCTATGGGCCTGTAGACGTCTCTACGGCAGAACTTGGGGTCTTAATTCTAAAATAATATATTGGATGTATACCATGATGGCGAGACCAATTATCACGTACGCGGCCATAATATGGCGGCCGAAAGTTCCTGAATGGAAAAATGATAATTAAGCTTCTGAAACTACAAGAAATTGTCTGCCTAGGTATAACAGGTGCCATGCGCACCTGCTCTACGACTGCATTAGAAGCTTTTTTTTTCATACCTGGACATCTTCATTAGGAAGACGGTCGCTAGATGCGCTATCAAGCTGCAACTAGAAATGGATGCAAACCAGTTGACTACGTGGGACACCTAAATATTCTTGACTCAATTCCTGCAAGAGACAGGTTTTTATACTATCCCGGACACCATGGCCAGGGACTACTATATTGGTAGGTTATTTGAGGTAAGAATATTGGACCGAGCAATCTGGTTTAATGGTGCTCCAGCACTGGAAAATAAAGGTCTGGTCTGGCACATAGACAGATTGAAGATGGATTCTGAAGTGGTAGCTGGGGTATTCGGACTCAACACCAAAGTTTCAATACCAATGGTTAAGAGTGCCACTGTTTTCCAAGCGGAACTCCATGCCATTGGTGTCTGTGCTAAGATAAATTTAAGTAGGATTATTATAGGCGGTAAGATTTATATCTTCTACATCTATCTAAATCAGTTTACTGCTGCTACGATGCACCGCAATCACTGGCAGGACTCAACAGGGTACAACCCGGTTGGGTTCTTGGTCACCAGGGTGTTGCAGGCAACGAACCTGCAGATGAACTAGCCAGGGCTGGTTCAGAATCTGCGTTGTTATGGTATCAGCTGGTCTACCACCACAGAGATGATTATTAAATGGGAAAAGATACTTCGTCTGGCCCACTGGGATAATATCCGAGGGCTTAGACAGTCCAAACGGTAAATCAGGCCCTTTTTCTATAAGGAAATCCTTGATCTAGACAAGGATAGCATAAGAAAGCTAGTGAGTTGTCTCACAGGTCACTGTGGCTTGCGATATAACCTTAGCAAAATTGGCCTGGGCTCAAACACAGATGGTAGGTTCTGCTTTCCGGAGAGAAAACTTTCTATTAAAATATGGGTTTCCTCGGGCCCCAGGGCCGTGAGGTGCTCATATAAATTTTTTAAAAATTAACCCGATTTTTTATAGATTTATACACATATTTATTTCCGATGAACGACACTATTTGTACAAATTTTGGAGACCCCGGGGTCGTGGGGGTCCATACAAATTTTTAAAATAAAACGACCGAAATTCGCAAATTGGATATGATCATTATATCATTATATTATAATGGTTTTATATTTTAGGTTTTAATCTATTTAAAAATAATTCAAGGATCACCACATTTTATTACATACCTTTAGGGTTAGATCCTTTAAGAAATATTGCAACAATCATTACATTTCATTGCATACTTTTTTGATTGTATTTTGTTTTTTTTTTTTAATATAATATAATTTTGGGTTGGATATACTCACAAATATTGCAAGAATCACTACATTTCATTGCATAATTTTAGTGGTAAATATTTCAATTATCAAAACATTTCACTGCCTACTTTTTGGGTTAAATCTTTCATTAAATATTGCAATTTATCGTATACTTTTAGTAGCTTTAGCTTTAAAAAATTTATAATTTAAGAGACTTCGGTAAATAATACAGCTTTTACTAAAAAGTTTTTTTTTTAGAATGCAATATTACTGCCGCAAATTAAACTGCCGAAGTTTTTCGGCTGCTATCCAGTAGTTACATCTACTGCCCAATAATTTCTTATATAAATAAATATTAAAGAGTACCAATTTCACATTGTTTCTTAAAACTTTCTTTTAACAAAAGATATGTGAAGCACTTGAAAGCTTTACGATCTAAGACAAAGTTATATTGGAATTCTATGATTTTATATTGAATGTTGTTGGCAAACTCATTACTAAATACAATTCTTTGACAGTCGTTCAATTACTCGTATAGTACAGATGATAACGGATAACATATTGGGATGAGATTTTGGACAGAACGCTACCAACAAACAAATAAATAAAATCGCAAGTCCCAATTATGCGTACAAAGACGAGCGATGGACTTCGCAAATCGCAAGTCCAATCAAATGAATGACAGAATCGATTCATGTCGTTGGAATAGCAATTATTTCCGCCACACTCAACTGTGGGATTTCAAGAAACTATGTATGTCTGAATGTATCTTTCCGTTCATCCAATTTACCATGTGACACATTCGTCCCTTCCGTGACACGACAAAGCAACAAATCAACTTGTCAATTATTCGTCCATTATCGGATTTTCAAATATTGAGACACATGTCAATCTTACACTACATGACTGCATCTTCTCTACTTCAATTCAAACTAAGTCTACGAGAATTTTATGCTTTTACTGATAAAACCAGCTTGCTGGTCTATCAGCGACTTTTCAAATCATATATGAAGGTTACATTAACGTGCTGTGTGTGTACATGGTTCGTATATCATCCCAGTTGAACTTAAAAAAGATATCAACTTTTGCTGTCGTAATTACCTCCTTTTCCAATAAAAAAAATTGTTGAGTAAAGCGTGAGAAGAATGATGAGTGGTGTGTGAAGGTTGCTATCATGCGGGGATGATTAATTCGATGAGACAATTTCAGAAAACCAACTACTGTTCTATCTATGTTTCCCTCGTATTTTTTACAACACCGATAAATAATGAAAATCTGCTGGTTTATTGCTTTATTGGCTCAGATTAAAGTGAGAATTGTGTGCAGCTTAGCGTGGTTGTTGTTTTATTTTATGTTCCAAACATTTAATTTCTTGGAAACAATGTGTGTATGTGGTGTTGTTTGTCTGTTTGTCAGAAATGAAATGACATTAAACACAGGCTTTAAATGGATAACAAAACTGCGATTTCTTTTAATACGAAACCTTTGCATTACACAGGATATTCGTAAGCTTTTATCGCCTTTAGATGTCAGAGGATATAACATAGCCAATTATAGAACTAATATCACGAAAAATTGTACACTTACCTGCTCATGAAACCTCTTCCCAGACAAGACATTGCCAAAGACCTGAAAGAATCAGAAAAGTACATTTTTGGATGAAACATTTCCTTACTCTAAATAACAAACAACAGAACATATATCAATATTGCACGTTATATAATATACACACGTGAATTCACGTTTTATGAGAAATGAGTTTTTTTTTCTTTCATATTTGGTTTTTTATAAGCTTCGTGGACAAAGAATTTTTTATGACTTCCGGAACTTATTTTTGGATTCAGCTTTATTTGGTATAATTCGCTGGCTTACACCAACATAACGCACATTGCGTTAAATGGCTTTTCACGCACAAACATTTCCTGTAAAAATGGGAAATAAGATTTTTATAACCTTCAATATAATATCCTCGTTCTGTACGTGTTGAAAAAAAAAGTAAAGAATAAATAAAGAAATTAAAGACGGTAATTCCGGGACTCGAAAAGAAGTCGCTTATGAATGTTATCCTTTCTCATTATAAAGTGCAGAGGCTCAAAATCTTTGTTTTGTTAAAAGCGCTTCGCTACCTGCAAAGTCTAAGGAGATAATAGCCTCCTTATGCACTTAAATTCGAAAATCTTCCAAAAAGCGAATACATCTCTCTGATTTCTGATTTCGAGCTCGTCGGGCTTCTTTTTATCGTGTGACTTCCACTTAAGTTTTGCGTCTAGAGTCATTCCTAGATATTTTGCCTCGTTTGCATACGTTATTTTAACAGAGTACATGAAAAGGGCTAAATTATTCAATTTTCTGTAAGTGTCAATTTTACATTCGGTATGTGTGGACTTGGTCTCGTTAAGAACGATTTGCCAGGTCTTTGACCACTCGAATATATTGTCCAAAGCTCGTTGTAGTTTTGCCGTTGATGATTCAAAAGTCTTACCAGTTGCGAGGATACCTGTATCGTTCACGAACGTGGCTATCACTGTCTCGTCATCTTGAAGTATGTCTTCCTAAAGGAAAGAACAGAATTGGACCGAGAACGCTCTCTTGCGGCACACTGGCGCAACTTTCTTTAAAGTCCGCATACTCAGTCTCGTATCTTACACTTTCAAAATAGAACTCCAATATTCCAAACAATTTTTCAGGACTTCGTGCCATACCTTGTCGAAGGTGGTACGTCCAGAAAAGTTATAAAAAGGGCTTTTTAAATCACATTTCCTGTAAAAATGTGAAAAAGATTTTTATTTTATATAATATTATATCGTCGTTCTGTACGTGTTGGAAAACGATATAAAAGACAAAGAAAGAAATAAAAGACGGTAATTCCGGGATTCGAAAAGAAGTCGCTTATGAATGGTTTCTTTTCTTATTATAAAGTGGAGAGGCTGACAAGACAACTTAACCTGTAAAGTCTAAGGAAGCTACTATGTATATAAATAAATTACATTTTGAACAATTTATTAAAACATTCATCCGGTCCGGTCCTGGCCTCCCGCAAAAAGTCTCTCCACCGGTCCCGATTTAGATTTTGATTTTTGATGTCATCCAGTTTTGCATCCCTAAACTCTGGGCGTCCTGGTCTACGCCATCGTTCCACCGTAGGGTTGGCCGCCCTCGCTGTTGGATTCCATAAATCCGACCGCAAAGTACTTTCCGAGCAGGATCCTCTTCGCTCATGCGAGCTAGATCTCCTGTCCACCGTAGCCTACCGAGCTTAATTCTCTTCACGACGTCGACATCGTGGGAACGTTCGTAGATCTCATCACTATAAAGTCTCCGGAATAGTCCTTCCTCACATACGCGGCCAACAATACTCCCTAAGACTTTTCTCTTGAACGCGGCTAAGAGGTCAGAATGATTTTTGCTAAGCACTCAAGTCTCGAAACCATATGTAAGTACTGATATGACCCTTGTCGTTTATACCAGCAGCTTGGATATTTTGGTTAAGTTCCTGGTACAGCTCTTGGGTTTCTACCAACGATGTCAATATCGTCGGCGTAAGCCAGCATCTGAATGGACACGTCATAGTCTCAGATCACTCTCTTCAACGCGAGTTTGAAGAGGACGCAGGCCAGTCCATCCCCTTGTCGGAGCCCGTTATAGATGTTGAATGGGCTTGATAGTGATCCGGATATTTTTACTTGGCTAATAACATTGGTCGTGTTCAACCTATATAGCAGTGTCAGTTTATTTGGGATGCCGAATTCTCTCATGTCTTTATAAAGTTCCACTCTGGCTATGCTATCATAGGCGGCTTTAAAGTCTATAAAAAGATGGTGTAGTAAGTTTTGAAACTCTAGACATTTTTCCATCACCTGCCTAAGGGTGTAAATCTGATCAGTTGTTGATTTGCCTGGGATGAAGCCACACTGGTATGGACCAATGATGACTTTAGACAGTCCTGTCAAGAGAAATAGCCAGTTGCATGCCACCTCTCCTTGAATTCAATACTCCCGCAATACTCATGGTGCTCAAAATGCTCATCAGTTTACCCTGAAGTCCATCTTCGATCGTACTGTTAAGTTTGGAGAGACTCTTTCTTTAGTCGTACAACACGAATGTTGTACCTATGCTTTAGCAGGCCCTGTATTCCCGCATCAATATGATCCATTGGCGTTCAAAATGCATGCACATCAAAATCTTCTCTCTCTTTCCTAAATACCTTATGCCCACGCTGTGCATAATGTTTTAACGCGTGTGCCGATAAAAAAAAGCTCCTCGTCGAAGAGAATAACGTTGGATAGTGTTATACACCTGCTTCACTACTCGAGCTGTGCACTTAGAAATTGCAGCAGATCTTTCAACAGACCCATTCATAATTACACTTAGAAACTTTATGAATTGTCGAGGTACTCCAGTCAAGATGAGAAGCGACAACGGCACTAATTTGCCAATTAACACAGAAGATGAAGATCCACTGACCCCCAACCATTTTTTATTGGGTTGCTTAAATTCGAATCAAACGCCATGGGTGAATGAACAAATTCTACGTACAGAAACAATGGCATATAGTACAAAACTTAAAGAATAGAATCTTGAATACTTGCCACGCCTATTAGAAAGTCTCAAGTGAAGGGAAGAAGCTATACCATTGCAAACGGGACAACTTATCATCATATGTGACCCAAACCAACCAAGAAGCCATTGGATAAGAGGACGAATTACAAGGACTTATAAAGCAAAGGACGGCCAAGTACGGACAGCAGACATCAGAACCGCCCCGGGAAATCTACGCTGACCCGCCAATAAGCTAGCCGCTTTAAATGTTTGTTTGTAAAATCACCTCGGAGTTCACGGGGGGTAGAATGTTGTCGATACACATACCTATGCAAAATTTTCATAACAATATGTTACAAAAGTTAGTTACTATTGAGAAAACAAAACTTTAAAGCTAATGTTCAGTAAATGCACGAAATGATGCTGAACAAATTAAGTCGAATAAGCAAATCTAAAAAATCCTCTAATTGTAAGGATTTATGACAACTTTATTTCAATTAAATTTCCATCGTATATTCAAATGCTTTTATATTCGAATGCTTTTGTTTTCATGTTGTTCAAAATATCAACTAACATCTGACCGGGAGTTTTTAATTAAACATGGCACGTATGTGTTTGGCGGGGTACAATTTGTGGTATTGCATTGGCTGTTTTGTTGTTGAATTGAATGGCTTTTAGATTCAATTCAGCAGAACTTTTTCAATACGATCTGAATAATTGCTAACGGCTCGCATCGCGCATTTTGGTGAAATTCAATTTGAATTCAAATCCATAAACAGAGTTCTACAACAAGTATCTGCCTGGCTGTAGCAGTTTGAAATTGACACTCCAGAGAAACAATATTTTGGTAACGTTAAAACCAACTTTGAAACTAAATTAAATTTAACTTTAACTAACCACTAGATACGCCAATAAAAGGATACATTCTAAATATGAGTTCGATCGGTAAAATTTTATTGAGTGGTATAAAGGAAAGAAAGAGCCAGTCAAACAGAGAATTGTTCCTACGTAGTATATATACTATATACTATTTCTGACAACGTGACCTTGCTTTTTGTTATGATAATAATTTCGTCTGCCTATAGTACGAATTGCGAGTTGACAGTGCG
Source organism: Nephrocerus scutellatus (assembly GCA_947095585.1). NCBI lineage: Eukaryota > Metazoa > Arthropoda > Insecta > Diptera > Pipunculidae > Nephrocerus > Nephrocerus scutellatus. Next base: position 115,451,737 of record OX352763.1, read on the forward strand.
AAGTCTTCTATTGGCAATTCTAGTTCTCCTGGATTGTCCTCTACAAGATTTTGCTATTTCATCCAGAAATACTTTAACCAACAGAGAGCTTAAAGTTGCCCCTTGTTTCAGTCCTTTGCCTATTTAGACCTCTCCTCTGCGCTCCAATGCTATTTTATACACAAAAATGTATGTACTTCTAATAGCATCTATCTCTCAGTGACCTTTTTGGTATTTAAGGCCATCACAAAACAAAAACACCGAAAAGTCAACGGCGAGATACGTAAAAAGAAAAACAAGTAAATTAAAAAAAAACTTTGTTCTTTGGGTACAATTTGTGTATTCGGATTTCCATGAACACCGCCAACTGAGGGCATAATTCCACGGTCCTCTTCAAACACGGATTGATTTTGTACCGTCAATCAACGCCCATTCATAACATTGGTATTGCAGATGTATCAGTATAGCTGGTGTGTAAGGTTCCAACTTCTCACTAATGGGATCGAGACCTATCTAAATCTCTGCCGATCTATGGGTCACGACACACGGTTAGAAAACGCAACTCCACGTCGAGTAAGATCTCCCGCTGAGTAAATACTCTAGCCACATTTGGGTGTCAGCCATAGCCACCGCGATGCTCCCACAAGGGGGCCAACCTCAATAGCCGGTGACGGAAGAAATGCTTCGGTGCTCTCCCCGGCTCCCGCGGTGGTACCAGACGAATCTCTGGTCGGATTTTCGTAGTTAATAACTGCCATGGCCAGTGAGCAGGAATCCCAACTTGAGGCTGAGATTTAAGTCTGGATTTGTCTTGACGTCCTTTATAAATCCAACGGGAATCTGCCATTTTCGCATTCTGAACATCAAGATTCCCATCTGAGTTCCTTGCATTGACTTTCGTCAGCGAAAAAATCTGATGTCAGCAAATCGCTCTGCAAGAATGGCCTGTTCCTCTTGATCTTGGAGACTAGGCTCCTCTTGATTACCTCCAAATCAAGCTGGCAAGCATGCAATCATATCTACGCGCTGGCAAGAGTCAATCTTATCCTTTTCCCTGGCAAGCATGACAGTTTCGTACCAAACCGATGCACCATATGTTGCACAAGCAACAGAAAGGCTACCATATATGGTACGAACTGCCCGCCTTTCCAGACCGCATTTGGCACCAAAAACTCGACGCACCAAAAACTTACGAGGTTAAGAAGCCTCTTCCTGAGTTCGGTAAGATGCACAAGGAAGCTCGCTCATGTTTATACCGAGGTATCTGACTTGTTTGACGTATCTAAGGTTAGGCCCATTGAGCCTAACCATTAGAGGCCGACTGGGTGATAGTTTGCCTTTTAGCAACATCGACACAGTCTTTTCCAATGCGACGTCAACACCAGCTTAAACAACCCAGTCATGAACAACCGACATAAGTTCCGCACACCTTATCTCAAGCACAAGTCGCGAGTCGCATTCAACAAGGACGATTAAGTCATCCGCGTAGACACAGCATTTGCAGAGATCTGGTAGACGTCCCACAAGGGTGTCCATCATAAGGTTTCATATGAATGGATCGCAAATGGATCCCTGAGGACGGCCATGATTAACGCAGTGCCAACTCAGAATGCTTGTCTGTCGCTGAAGTAGCTCAGAGTGATGTATGAAGTTTTTAAACACATATGTATTTCTGATGGACAAAACTTTTTGTACATTTTTTTGGAGTGGTCGGATCGGTGTTCTTGGAAGAAATTGTATGCGTTCTTCGTAGACCTCAAGGCGGCTTTCGACACAGTAGACAGAAGTGCACTTTTCTACAAACTGTTCGAAGAGATATATGAAAATACATCTTCAGCCGTATGGGATGGAAAACAATTAGCAGATTTCTGAGAAACAATACTGGTGGTAAAACAGGGATGCAACTTTAGCCCACAAGCATTTGGTATTGAGTTTCAAAACCAAACTCTTTCTTGATTTCATGTTTTTATTGATGTCAAGCTTTTTGCTTTTATGCAAAAAAAAAACTATCTCCCAAAATCTATCGCAATCCTCTAATTTTTCAAATAAATAAAAAAACAGATTAAAAAAAATGCAAGCAAAAGAGGCAAAGATAGCGAGAACGACAGCTTTAACGCTAGCTTAATGTGAGGAGAATATGGCTTCCGCTTAAAAACGGCAAAGGAAATGTAAAGCTGTGCAATCACTCTGACATTAGAGAAAGCAAAATGGGCCAAAGAAAGTTTATGATAAGAAAGTAAAGAAGAAATGACTAAGCAAAGAACTTTTTAGCGATTCTATCTATCTCCTAGAATATTAATCTTTATATCTATGTATATCTATCTTTAGAAAGATATCTTCAGATCTTCTCCTCTTTTTAAATAAAATATGGAAAGACTCGATAAGTTATTCATCGTCTGAGCAGTCTATTGTCAAGTTAATTGTTTTTGCCACTTAATCATAATTTTACATAGCTATACATTCTCTATATTTACCAGTCAACAATCAGGCATTGGCAAGAGGAAAATTTATTATTCATTGCAGCGTACGTCTCAGTTGGTTGGTAAGCGGATTTACTTAAAACAACATGAAAGCAATTTTAAAAGCGAAAAATTAATCAAAATTTTTTTTATAAAGAAGGGGGTAGAAGGGGGAATTAAATTCTTGTTGGTTGAAACATGGTATATAGTACAGGAAGGATTCTATGAACAAAGTACATTCACTAGGACAACAGTCTGGAACTATTATTTGTGGCAATGAAATGAAAGTTTCTGCAATATTTGAGAAATTCGATTTGATAACTAAAGTGTTCTGTTGTTTCAGTACTCGAAGTTTATTTAATCGGATTTTATGTCAAACAAAAGTAATTGTTTTCCGTAGAATTTAGTACGAATGCAATTATTGATCTCTTTGATTGGTTGATTTGGGGGAGGGGGTGTTGCGTGTTGCGTTGCAACCCATTGGATCTATTGTGCTTCGCCCACCATATGGATAGTGTAAAACCGATACAGCACTTCATCCATACCAATGTCTCTTAAACACATAACACCTAATATTGTATAGTGGATTCAGAGAATTCCACAGAGATACCGAATTTGTTGAGATGATGGCCGGAGATCTCGTCTGTCTCTTCAACAGGCACCTCTTGCTCTTCTTTTTCCTCTTCCAGCCCTTTTTTCATTAGGTGCCCACACAGTAGGCAATGCCTTCTTATGAACCCTGTTAAAAAACATGTGAGGAACCCTGTTAGAAAGCCGGGTAGGAACGCTGTTAGGAACCCTGTTAAAAACCCTCCTAAGAACCCTGTTAATAACTCGTGTTAGCACCACTCTTTTCCATTATTTCCTTTTTTCTGGACCCAAGTGAAGTTTTTAACAAATAACAAAATATTTGTTTGTATGGGTATGCTAACTAACAGAAGGCAAACATTTTGTTTTTGTGTCAACAACAGGTTCACTGTAATGCAGATTAACCAGATCACAGCAATGCTCTAGAGATGTAATTTATAGCAAAGTCGTCCGCAAGGAATGCTCTATGAAATAAAATATGTTGGATAAACGTACGGAGAGAAATAAGCTTTTGTGATGGGTGTGATCATTCACAATTTTCATGAAATTTCTGATTTGGACGTTCACTGATTTGGACGTTCACTGTAAATCAGATTGGCCAGCTCTCACTAAATTGACCTACACCCATGTCTTCCTAAAGGAATTATCTATCAAATAAAATATATTGGATTACAATGCAGAGGCAAAGAAGCTTTTTCTCCCATCGGTTTGAACATTAGCAATTTTCAGGAAATGTAGAATTCCATAGCAGATTGGCCAGCTCACAGAAATGTCTCACTAAATTGACCTACATCAATGCCTTTCGCTCTGTTTTCTAATATTACATATATTATTTGATAGATAAACCCTTAAATAACACTTGAATATAGGTCAAACTGGTGAGACATTTTTGTGAGCTGGCTAATATTCATTACAGTGAACATAAAAATTCAAAATTACAAATGTTATTTTCACCAATCCATATACCGACTGTATACATTTAACATTCTGTTAATTTTTTTATTTTTTGTTGAAAACTTCACATGCGTTTTTATGGCTTAGTCCAGAGAGATTTTTTTATCAACCGGCAAAAGCTGTTGCTTCGATTTTGTCCATCTCTTCCCGCATTATGCGGTATTTTATACCATAGAATGCATAATAAAAAGTGTTTCTTCCATTCTATGCATCTCTTCCCACAGTACATGGTATTCTATATCAACATAATGGTACTTACCCTACCAACGGAGTTTCAGCTCCCTTGTTATCGACCCCATCTTCGTTGGCTACTACACCGATATTTCCCGGCAGCCAGCATACCAATACTTCGTTGTTGTCGCCAAGTCTATTCAGTATTTTCCTGAACATGTCTACCCGCATTAACGTGAAGTGGAATGTATCCAGCACCTTATTGCTTAGATGCCCGATATGTTCACTATTCATGCTCTTCTATTCCAGATCGAACTAAACACATCTTTCCATGACATGCACTACTACGTCTGCTTGTAATATGCTCTGGTTCTGACCCGTTGCTTCAGAATACTTCGGCCTCGACCAACACCATTGCCTTCTACTTTCTTTGACATATCTTTAGGATGTATTTGACTTCAACGTTTTTACTGAAGTCAAGATTTTTGCTGGCTGGCAAGTGGATCCATATCTCTTTTTGCCTTAATGCCCGTAGTGTGACTTATCATCTTCTAGCTTAGTTTTCACCACTACGCATAGTGTAAGTCTTTCAAGGATCGCTTTCATCAACAATTTGTGGGCGATCCGCAAAACACCTGTTATTAAGACACAGGCCAGGACTTTATTCAAAATTCTCACCTTGCGGAGCTTATTCTAGCCATGCTACTGATCCGTAAGTAATCATTGGTATAAACATTACATTATTATCTACAGAGAGACTTCTGAGACTTTTAGGCTGCTTAGCTTTCTGTCCAAAATATTACTTGGCTTTATCAGAGAATGTTAAGCTCACACCTTTTACAGAAGGAGGGTTAATATGTGGAACTTGATACTTCATGGTGAATACGACAAGCTCAGTTTTATGCGAATTTACCCCTTAGACACAGCGATCTGTCCAGCAAGTTAGCTTGTTGAGAGCATTTTGCAGGAGTTCGTTTAAGGTGTTCGGCAATAGCAACTTCACCCGCGATTACTCTGCAGCCCTCACCTCTTTGGCATACCAGCATCTCATTCATCTCTAAGTTCCATAGAAGGGGCGACGTGACTCCACCTTGTGGGATCCCTCTGCAGACTGGTATTCTGGCACGCCCAGTTTTGAATTAATAGTCCGACTTCTGAACAGAAGATTCATCAATTCGCCAAGTGAGTCGTCCACATTCGACAGTGCATCCGTAATCGCAGAAGTGTTGACGTTGTTAAAAGCCCCTTCAATGTCTAGGAATACTACCATTGTGTACTCCTTGTAGTGAAAGGAATGTCCAATAGAACGTACCAGTTTATGCAGAGCCATTTCTACAATACGCGTGCTGATCTGTAGACAGAATACTTTTGTCAATGTGTGTGCGTATGTAGATATCGATCAGTCCAGTTCCAATGTTTTCAACAGGAATGATGATAGACTGATTAGTCTGAGATCCTTTGGACTAACATGCGAGCATTTTCCGGCTTTGGGTGTGAAAACTACGTTCACTTCTCTCCATAAAACTGGAATATGGACCAGATCGAGACAACTCTTTAGAGTGAAGGATAATGTCCGAAGTCCTTTGCAGTTCGGCTGGAGTTATATCGTTAGGTCCTGCAGATTTGTATGGTTTGAAGCTTTGTAACGCCCAAAGCAGTTTGTCCTTATTTATCAGATCATTGGAGATGGTTGTACGAGTGTCTGTCCTAACAAGGCTGCCATTACTTAAAACATGGGAGATGTCCGTGAAGTGGGTGTCTAAAAGCAGATTGAGCGATTCTTTGCTTGAGGTAGTCCACGAGCCGTCTTGTTTTTTCAGGCAGCTCGGCATTGCTGGATTGTTTGCTAGGATTTTTTTTAGCATAGATGGCTCAGAAGAGTCTTATATTTTACGACAGAGGAGTCTTCAAGATGAGCGCTTGGCTGTCCTTAATTCTTTTATATAAAGTTTGAGGGATGCATTTTAAGCATCACATTCAGTTTCATAGCTACGTTGAACAGCTGCTGTTCCTAATATTTCTCACCTCCGAGGTCCCCCAATGTGGTTGCTTCTTGCCTCTTGGACAAATGAGAGGGTAGGAGGCAGAAAGCACAGGTGAGTAACTTAACCCTGGTGCCAAGTTCATTAGTACTAAGGGGTAGTAGTTTTATCAGAGTTTACATTTAAACGACAGTTACTAAATTCAAAACTTTTGAGGTAATGTCAAGAAGAATTGTTTTAGCCAAAATCTAGATGCAAACGTTCAGGAGTACTCGTAGTAATATTTAGGGCAATAAGAGAGAATTTACGAATAAATGCGTCACTTTGTAGAGAGTATACTGTCCTGTGAATGTGGTCGAGGAAAATCGCAACAACATTGTGCCATGTCTGGGATAATGTAGCCTTCCCAAAACAAAAGTGGGACAACTTTGTTGATCTTGAGAACTCAAATGGTTGTGGCAAAAAAAGGTCTTACTGGACTGTACGAGTAGGTAGCCTTACAGCTAAATACTACAAAACATTTTTTTTGCATAAATTGCAAAGAAGCAAACTGGATAGAATGACCCTAGTAGGGTCTGTACATTCCTTATATCAAACAAACCATTTTTTTTTTCAAAGTCTAAATTAACTCAATTTTCCATGACCTTTATACACTTGAGTGTATAAGTGCAAAGATATATGACGATAAAAAGTGCCAAAGCACACACATGAAGATGTTTGCGCTATTTACACAACCGCGCCTTGTGCTTATAATCCTAAGCACATGTAATTCTTGCACATAAACGTGTTTTCCAGTTTTTCTATTCGACGAGCGCAAATACTCGTCACTTGTTGACGACATGGAAACGTTGCTGGGAGCCTGTACACTTCCCTATCCGCCAGCCGCCTGGCAACGCTTTAAAGGGCAACTTATGAAACTCTTGTTGTCAAGAATAAAGTCTTTGTTCGTTACAATGTCACGTGCAAGTGTAAAGTGTACTTGCAAAACACAGTCTCACACATCCAATTACAGTTTTTTTTTTTCACATAAACCATTTCATGTTGTGGAGCTTAGAATAAAAGACTCCCAACGTAAAAGCGAAAACAAACAAACGTTTTCCAGCTTAAGAGCCACCTTTTACTTTAAGGCTCTTTAAAAAGTGTTGACCAGAATGTATGGAGATTGCAATTAAAGTTCTTTTGTTGTAGATACATATGCCAAGATGTTGTTAAGTCAACGTTACATAATTACTTCACTGCAAATAATGAAAAGATACGATGTGGTGTGAGGGTATCTTTTCTGCTGGAAGAACGAAACAATTCAACTCAAAGCAAAACATTTTGCAAGAGATGAAAGTTACCGTGAAATAGAAAACAATTAAGCATTTAGTATGAAAGTTAATTAAGGTCTCGACCCAGATAAAAAGAAAGAAATTGCTGGCTGCTCGTTTTGGTTTTGGTTCCTTTGTTGACGACAAGGAATTATCTTATCTCGAAAGTCCTAGATAGAACGCCGGAATTTTGCACTTTTGCTGTTTTTCGGTTGGCAGCTCTGGTTTGTTTATACGAATGACGACATCAGTTAACGAGTGAATGAAATCCATACGTTAACGAGTGATCGAGTATTTACATTGGGATGATCACTACTCGTCACTCGTTCACGTAAGTGATCATGCCAAATCAACATTATTCAGTCATGTCTTATTAAGTCACTTATGTGGTAATTCGACCCCAGGTAAATGTCCTAACGAGGTGTCATGGTACAGACCAATATCTTTGCTGCCTGTACTGTTAAAACTATTAGAAAAATTATAGATATCGCATTATCTATAGGTCACGGTTCCCAATAAAAGAATTTTCTTTTTCCCACGCTTTACACGCGACTCACGACACGCGTCAAAAGCGGGATATCAAAATGGGCCCCTTATATTGAGCCGCTTACAGCTCAGCCCTCTAGGTTGTGCGAAAGGTGGTTAAAAAATACCTAAAAAAAAACGAGAAAATGGCGCGATTTCAAACCATAACACGTTTCACACGCGAAACGCGACACGCGTCATACGTGGAGTATAAAAAATGATATGAGACAGTGTCCAGTGATGATACTAACAATAGCACCGATGTGCGATTTTTTTTGAGAGATCAAACACTTGGAGTGTTGCGGAACCAGCTTTGGCCAGATCGATGTGTTTTTTTATCGCTATTCAAGTTGTACCATTTGAACACCTACTGTTGGTTTTTTCATTGGGATCCCGCTTTAACAAGAGTTTGTATGTTATGTTATGTGTGTATGGAACCATATTCAGGCAAGATGGGTAGAGTAGTTCCTTGTTTGTTCAGCCATACAGTTACCCGGAATGTCGCTGTGCCCCGGCACCAAACACAGGTGGATATTGAACTGCTCCACCATATCCATGAGAGATTATCGGCAGTTAAGGGCTAGAACTGAATTTGTAGAGACTGATTTCAGGGATTACATTGCAGCTTGACTATCTGAGAATATACGGATATCCTTAGCGGATTTAGCCAAGAAAAGAATCCACTGATCGCCATAATTTCAGCCTGGAAAACACTACAGAGATTCGGAAGACGGAAAGAGACGCTAAGATTTAGAGTTTTTGAGAAAACACCTTCGCCGACTCCATCATCAGTTTTTGACCCGTCTGTGTTTATCTTCCTGGTAAGCGTCTTCTTACCGGAATGATTGATCTGGAGGGGTAGGACATTTGGATGTTTCTGTTGAAATGGAGTTGCGGAGTGGTATAGTCTATGTCGTCTAGGATCCTGACTAAATTCAGGATATAGGAGTGACCGATTTTATTTCTAGTCCACTGGCAGATAACATTAAGGCGAATAGCCAAGCTAGCAGCTACTTACCTGCTGAAAATGTCGAGTGGTGTAAGGTCGAACAGAATGTCCAGTGCGGCGGAGGGGGTTTTACAAAGTGCTCCGCTCATACATAGACTATCTGATATTTGGACTTTGTTTAATTTGTCAAGGTTTACCTTCTTATTTGAGCCAGTCCACCAAACAGTTACACCGTATATAAGAGTAGGTCTTTCTACCGCTTTATATAGCCAATGAGTTATGTTGAACTGTATATTGAATTAACGTGGGTACCTGCAAAAGTGCAAAACCCCACGGTCGTATTCGGACACGAATTGTATGACAATTGGCGGTCATCAATAGATGAGCCTATCTTACACCCATGCCGATTTAAGGGATGACGGCAACCGGTTGTATGATGCGCAACTCCTCGCCGAGTAACTACCGTATTGGTAACATCAGCTAGGTCAATTGATTTACCATGATTGGTAACACCAGTGACACCTCTGATGCTACCAATACTATGCTCTACCCACATATGGGTCGTAAACCACAGCCCTCACGTTACATCCCCAGAACAAACTGGGTCCGGATCCATAGTTACCCGGTCAACCATACGGTCAAACTGGTCCGTTGGGCAAGACAACTCCCGTGGTACCAAAGGCTATCTTGGTGAGATTTAGTATCAATGATCTCGGTTCGTTCAGATAGGAGTGCCTGGGCGATTGCAAAGCAGACTCTGGCAGCACATTCGTCCGGAACCTCAAAACATATCACTTACTACTAGGACCCTAAAGCAAGCACCACCAAGCAGTCTTCGGCCACCTAGAATATGTATTCCAGGCACTCCAGCGGTAAAACTGTGTAAGAACAAGCCATCACTAATACGACGAGTCCACCCAATAAAATCTCTCTCTAAGTACCAGTAGCCCATTCTAGGCCACTAAAGTACGAATACATTTTCCAATCATGAGCATATTCTAAGTACCCGCGGCTCTTTTATTTCCTTCCATGGTAAAGCCCCGCACCCTACCCATATATAGGGTTAGGATGCAAATGGATGCTTACCACGGTGTCGTAACCCTGATTTGGGTCCCATCATGGTATGTAAATCATCCGTGACAGATGATCCATGGTTGATTATCGAGGTTCTGCTCCTCTACTCATCCTTTTGCAACACGGGCTTGTAACCGGCTATAATGGAGTTACGTGGGATTGAAGACCTCATACCAATGCCTGTTTTGCATGAGAAGAGTGCCACTGTGGCTTTACGGACTCTTTCTTGTATGTTTGGTTTCCAGCTTAGCTTCCTGTCCAGAATAAGACCCAAATACTTGGCTTTATCAGAGAATGTTAAGCTAACAACTTTTATAAAAGCAGGGTTAATATGTGGAACTTTATACTTCCTGGTGATAGGACAAGCTCAGTTTTGTGAGAATTTACCCTAAAAGAAAACGCTTCACACGCGCCACACGCAACTAGCGACACGCGTCAAAAGCGGGATATCAAAATGAACCCCTGACATTGAGCCGTTCACAACATTTTAACCCTCTAGGTCGCGCGAAAGTTGGTTAAAAAAGACCTCAAAAAACGAGAAAATGGCGCGATTTCAAACCCTCACACGTTTCACACGCGAAACGCGTCATATGTGGAATATAAAATTTCGACTTAGATAGTCACAGACTTTAAACTTTCTAGGTTGTGTGGTTAAAAGGACCTCAAAAGAGTCAGAAAAAGATGTTCAACCCATCACACGCGCCACACACGACACGCAACACGCGTCATACTCGGAAAATAAAAAATACTATTTTGGACTTAGACACTCAAAAATATACAGCTCTCAGTTCGTGCGGAAGTTGGCTAAAAAGGACCTCAAAGTGGTCGAAAGTACAGACAAATAGGGGTCAAGCCAAGTTAAATAAAAGACTCGCTCGAGGACTTCGGTCGGTATCTCACGAATAACTTGAGTAATGTTGGCTTTCAATGCCTCTATTGTAGCTGGTATATCCACAAAATATTTAGACTTTACACACCCCCACAAAAAAAGGCCCAAAGATGTGATATCACACGATCTTGGTGTCCAATCCACCGGTCCGAAACGAGAGATCAATTGCTCACCGAAACGAGGACGCAGTAAATCCATTGTGTCACGGGCTGTATGGGATGTAGCGCCATCTTGTTGGAACCAAATGTCTCGGAGATCACGGGCTTCAATTTCCGGCATCAAAAGGTCGTTTATCATGGCGCGATAACGTTCGCCATGCACTGTTACATTGGCGTCAGCCTCGTCTTTGAAGAAATATGGGCCGACAATTCCTCCAGCCCATAGGCCGCACCGAACGGTAGTTTTCAATGGATGTAATGACAGTTCGTGAATGGCTTCGTGTTGCTCTTCAGCCCAAATACGGCAATTTTGCTTATTGACGAAGCCATTAAGCTAAAAATGGGCCTCATCGCTGAACAAAATTCGGGTCCCAAAATACGGATCTTCTGCCAACGACTGAAAGTATGACGCTTTGGAAGGTCGGCCGGCTTCAATTCTTGGGGTAGCTGTATTTTGTACGCTCTCAAATCAAGATCTCTGCGTAAAATCGCTCAAGTAATGCCATTAAGATAGGCCAAGTTGTTGACAACGCCGCCCGATCGATTCTTCCGGGTTTTCGCCAAAACTCTCACTTACATCCGCAATATTCTCTTCATTTCGGGCTGTACGTAGTCTAATCGGTCGAGTATCATCCAATAATGTAAATTTATTGTCAAGTTCGCCGATGGTATGCCGAATAGTGCGTTCGGTAGGACGATTATGTACACCATAAGTTGACCTGAGCGCGGCGCGACGAACACTTTTCACAGAGCGTCGATTTTCGTAATACAATTTTACGATTTGTAAACGTTTTTGAGGCATTAGTCTTTCCATAATGACATGTCAATGAATACTGAATAAAATTATGTATTTAGTTTGACAGTAGTCATGCGTGACATGACAAAAAAAAATCCTATTGGAAAAAGTACCTCCAATCTTATCATCCTTAGATGGTTATAGGCTATAATACACCCTCCTTATCCCTACCTACGGCTGTGGGAAATGTTAATATCAAACCCATTTTGCAAACCGATTTTTATGACATTTTCAATGTATATTATTGGCAGGTGCGGATAGATTATAGGCTATTACTTGATAGCTGCGTAAGCGCGGGGGTTGCGTAGTGCACGATATGTTGACCATGGCTCTACCTATCAGCATGCTGCATATGTCGAATATAACGAATAAATGCGTATGTCGACTAAGGCGTAAGTCTACTGATGTAAAATTTGCCACAATATGGACTGAGGGACTCCCAATTCCTGTGAACGGCGTGGAATCTACAATTACGGATGCGATATTTACGGTACTTCGACCAGTGGGTTATTTCACTGGTACAGGAACATTTTCATAAGATGAAGGTGGGTGTTTGTGTGTGCTAGTAGCAAGGCGTCCTGGAAAAGCTAGTAATCAATAATATGCAACTGTTTCCCTTGGGTAGGAAGTCAATCGGCCGGCAAAATCCTTCAGCCTTACCATGGATGGTCATTTGACCTATATTTGTTTTCCATATTTAATCGATTCTTTAACCCTGCTTACTTTTTAGAATATTTATATTTCACTTAAATGCAAAAGTGTTCTTTCTTCCCCAAAGTAGTCAGGCGTTCAATTTGCGACACCCTTTACAGTCTAAGGTGCAGTCAGATGAAAAAAGATATCAAATGTCTGTTAATATCTAAGTGTAGGTATCACATGCCAGTGAATAAATTGTTTACGCTTTAATAATTTGGAAACCTCTAGCTCCCCATTATAATGTCGAAAAATCACAATAAAATTTTACGCATCAACAATATTTGCATACAAGCTTCTAGCGCTAATTATTACTTCAACAAAGTAAGGAGAGACAACTAGAAAAGTGCAATAATTTGTTATTTAATAATATTGTTTGTGCTTTTATACACACTAGCTCTAGCTCCATGTATCTCCCTCCACGTCTGACGATTCAGGAAAGGTAAAGAAAAACACATAATAAAACCTTCTGTCGTCATCTGATCGTTCCCCATAGAATTTTGAAGAAGGATGGTTGTTTATTTATTTACGGAGAGGTATCTGCGGATATTGCAAAAAGGATTTTGGTTTATTACAGCCAAGCGATACAAATAATTTGCAAAGTTTATTTGCCCGACACGAAGTGTACACATACACACATTCGAGTGTATAAAGTGTGCATGCAATATCCTCGAGGAGTGCGGTAGAGAATAAAGTGGTCCATCGTCCCGAAAACAGCCAAGAGTCATGTGCCCCAAGCCAACAGCAGGGACTCGCAAGCAGCGCACATAACCATTCAGGCGAAACTTTCCATCGATTTCTTAAGATACGTGTACTATAAGGACTCATATTTTTTGTTTTTGTTTCGCCAGCACAAACTCTCTGGCTTGCAATTTTCCGTTGCTTGTTTATCTTTATTATTCTCAATGTGTTTCTTTGCTTTGTTTTTATTTTTATTTTACGAAAATTAATAAAAGTTTTCATCCCAATTTTTTAAGAGGCGACGCGACGCACGCGTCGTCACATCCATTCCATTCGCCCGTTTGTTGTGGATTAAAACTTTCAACAAAAATGAAACTATAATTTTGCTGCGTAGAGTTAAGTTTGATGTTTTCTTTTTCACAACTATGGCTGTAGAATAATAAGGTTGTTTTAATGCATTCAAGGGTAGTTAAAATTTAAGATAATTTACTGTTTCTAATGGAGGGAAAACTGTGTCCCAGTTTAAGTGGAAAACTCTATTTTATAATGTCTAAAGAAGGATTTAATTTATTTGGCAGATGTCCTTATTAATAAAAAGTCCTAATGGATTTAATATGAAGGTAGCAAAACATAAGCCCCCCTCCACTTAGTTGGTAAAGTACTGGAATATTACGTATAGGAGCTTAAGCAGCTGGGTGAACAATGTTTTCGGATCGTTACAATAATTTTTTGTTATATTATGAGCTCTTGAAATGTAATTCAATTTTATTCGATGTCTTATTTTTTATCAGAGCACAATTCGTGTGTCGAGTGATGCATAAAACGTGCGAGATATAAAGCAAAGCTATGTGGAAAGCTTGACGCACGCCGCGTGTGTCTAGCAATACATTTTTCGAGTAATGCGTAATTCGAGTAATGTGTATGTCAAGTGATGCGTTACTCGAGAGCTGCGTTGGCACAGGGGTTGCGTAGTGTACGATGGCTTTACCTATTAGCAGGTTGCATATGTCGAGTATGACGAAAAAATGCGTCGAGTAAGGCATAAGTCTAGCTATGTAAAACTCGAGAGCTGAGTAGGCGCCGGAGTTGAGTAGAGCACAATGTGTGGACCAAGGGGCTGCCTATCAGCATGCGGCGTATGTCGAAAAAATTCCTATGTAGAGTAAGGCGTAAGTCCAGTAATGTGTAACACTTTTCGAGTAATGCGTAATTCAAGTAATGTGTATGTAAAGTGATACGTACTTCGAGAGGTGCGTAGGTGTGGGGGTTGCGTAGTGCACGATGTGTGAACCAAGGCGCACTATCCATCAACATGCTGCATATGTCGAGTAATGTGTATAACGAATAAATGCGTATGTCGAGTAAGCCGTAAGTCTAGTTATGTAAACCTCGAGAGCTAAACAGGCGTCGGAGTTGAATAGAGCTGCGTATGTCCAAAAATGCTTATGTCGTATGTCACCAACGAAATCGTTAGTGACCGGCAGTACGAATTTCATGGGCAACGTTCTACTGGTGATTTGATGGCATATCTCACCGAACAGTGGAACCGGTCTTTACATCAATTTGATGAAAGCAAACCTGTTGCACTTGATATTTCCAAGCCATTTGACAGAGTTTTGCATCAAGCTCTTTTGTCCAAAAGGCGTGCTTATGTAGTCGAAGAAAAACTTAAAAATAATAATATTCGGCACAGATCGTTGCGATCGAAGGCTTAGCTTCTCTTAAGTACATCACATAAAAGCTGGCGTTCCCCAGGCCTCTGTTTTGTCCCCGACACTTTTTCTCATTTTTTTAATGATCAATTACTTCTAATTCAATTCACTCTTTCGCTGACGACAGCACTCTCAGCTTCTCATATAAGTTTGAGGAACGTCCCTCCACTTCTCATGTGGAACTCGAACAACTGAGTATGTTAAGCACGTTAAATTCCGACCTCGCCAGCACAATAAAATGGAGAGAAAACAATCGAGTAGAATTTAATGCTTCCAAAACCCAATGTTGTCGGCTGTGTCTAAACGAATCCTTAATCCACTTGCACTTGCATCGAGGAAACTGATAAACTCGTAATTCTCTGTATGTCGGTTAACGACAAGCTTCGTTTGAATGACCACATATTTACCACACGGTGCAAGAAATATTACACTTCCTCTAAACTCCCTTAAACCTAAAATCGACCTAAACTTGAGTATATAATGTGGTCTGGTGAGCCTAAAACAACCTTGCATCAGCTAGATAGAATACAAAACTGTGCGATAAAACTTATCGGTGAATAGAAAACATAGCGAAATCAATAGATTCGCTTAAACACCACAGGAACGTTTCCTGCTTGTCACTATTATATAGCTTCTTCCACAAGCGGTGCTTAAGAGAAATAGCTAGCTGCATTCCACCTCTCCTTGAATTCAACCGCATTATTCGTGGTGCTCTAAATGATCTTCAGTTTACCGTCAAGCCCATCCTCGGATGTACAGTTAACTTCAGGGATTCGTCCTTCAGCCTTACAACACGTATGTGAAATGCTCTGCCAAGCTCTGTCTTTCCACATCACTATGATCCACCGGCATTAAAGACACACGCTAATAAACATCTCCTCTTTTCCCCTCCTTTTCCTTTACACCAACGCTGTGCTAAGCATATAGCCGAGCACTATAAGGGTGCGAAACGAATGCGGGCGCAAATTATTAAAAAAAAAAACCTGTGTAGAGTACGTAGCAGCAGGAAGCCCGTGTCGATTAATGTGTTTGTCGAGTAATACGTGTGTACAGAATGCGTATGTCGAGTAATACGTATGTGGAATAGGAAGCAGCATTCCGCGTAAGTCGAGTAATGTGTATGTCGAGTAATACGTATGTATTAACTCGTATTATTATGCGTATAGCATGATGAGTGTGCCCGGGCTATACATATAAATGCTGTAGCGTAAGTCGATTGGAGAGACCATCAAGCAGAGTAGGTCTAGTAGAATGTATGTCTGAACGTGTCAAAAAATGCAGTAGGAATTTTTGGCTACCAAATGCTGAGATTTTTGAGCGGAGTTGCAAGAGGCACGACAGAAATAACAGACAGCGAGATTTTCTTAGCAAAAGGTTCGCTTGGAACCGAAATGCTGACACGTGTCAAGATAAATACGTGATTGAGTTCAGCCTCTCTATAAATAAGTCGTAATTACTGGTGAATCCATACGCGCTCGTTAGCTTACAATAAGGCCCATCTTCGGACATACTATTCAGAGTTTCTTTCTTAAGTTGTACAATATAAACGTAGAATGGTTTGCCAAACTATGTATTCCCACATCAATATAATCCAAAGAGTAAGCTCATAGCAAGCTCCACTTTATCCCTTCTTCTTTACCATTAACGACCTGTATTTAGCTTTCGCATGCATAAATTTAAAAAAAAAATTGTCACATAACTGAAAAAATAGTATACAATCTACTCCTCTTATTCGTATGACCTCTGATTGTTGAAGTGTACCTTCAATAGTTCACATACTATGTCTTTTGAAAACTGGATAATCCTAATCGCGAATTCCTTAATATAAAGAGAAAGAGTAAAACTCTACAATCGATGACAACAACAGAAGGAGCCCAGAAGCTTCTTTTTTCCCAGTAGTGCTCCTTTTTAATTAAATGGAATGAGGCTGTATGCACCCTTATCACGTACAACTCTTTTCATACTCGATAGTGTGATCGCAGCCCTACACTCGACTATAGCATCAGTTTCCACTCGAAATATTATCGTAACAAGGGGAATCTTTAAAATTGAATATTATGCTAAAAATAATGCATACACGTATTCACAAAAAAAATTAATCGACTTCTATGACCAAAATATGTCAACAAAGGGATTGCACAACCACTAGACCCGGCAGTAAATTCATCGATATCAATACTCCTATGGGAAAAGACTCCCCGTTTTCATAGCTACTGACAAAAGTATATACACACACGCCACGTTTACTCTGTATCGCTGTAAAATTGCTATGTCATCACCTCCATTCCTCTCCATTCTTCTAACAAAAACGACGCGACAGTTTCCGTGTAATTTATTTATTCCATTGGCTTTTAAGTTGTTTGACTTTGGCTTTTCTTCCGAACGCCAAATCTCCTTGATTTGTTCTTTTCCATTTTGTTGAAGGGAGAGAGTATGGATGTTGAATATTTCCTGTATATTTGGGGTTTGACAATCAAATGCCAAAAATTACCCAAACCGTATGCCAACCTAACTACATGGCGCTAACCCATCCCAATCACTTATCTAAAACGATATTTGTGGGGGAGAAATTCAAAACATTTTGAGATGACTTTTTGAAACATGAAACCGATCTGATATAGAATGGACACAGCGCTATTACAAGAAATAATTGATTTTACTTAAGGATATAATGCAAATACAAAGACAAGAAAGTTGTGGCAGATTAAAGTGAACTTATGATGAGATATTTTTTCTTCAGTGCAACCGCTGATGCGGAATCCTTCAAAAACTAAAAACTTTTTAATTCAAATCACAAATGTGTTGAACTGGTTTCGTAGTTGTTTGAGCTCATGAACGCAATACGTTAAATTTAGACCGATAATTTGATAACAAATAACATTTGGTATTCCTCAGGGAAGTCATATAGGACCACTTTTATTCCTGATGCTTTAGATGATATTTACCCACATATTATTCTGGTACAATCTGATTATGCATGATTACGAACCCGAAGTACAAAGTTAATAATCAGATCAAAGGAATATTTTTTAGCGTGCGTTTGTGAGTTTTTGAATTTATCAGTATGTCCACTCGTATATCTCGCCTTCTAGCTTGCTTAGCGCTTGGCTTGCGATGGCGTACTTTTGTAAATTTTTTTTAGTTTTACGAGGAAAAGTATAAAAAAGGAGTTATTCATGAAACCAAAATCCGTTTAAGCTAATTAGTCTTTATACCGAATTACAACTATCCATATAGCGAGCTGACAAGCCCCACTAACATTTTTTTTATAATTCGCTCACGCTAAAAAGGGGTTCGCACCCTTATAATGCTCGGTTATTTATCTGGTACAGCGTTGGCGTTAAGGAAAAGAAGGAGAAAATAGGAGATGTCTATGAGAATGTGTTTTGAATATCTGTGGATCATATTGATGTGGGAAGACAGAGCATTCCACATACGTGTTGTACGGCTGAAGAACGAATCCCTGAACTTAACTGTACGTCCGAAGATGGGCTTGAGGGTAAACTGATAAGCATTAGGAGCGCCACGAGTATTGCGGTCTTGACCTGCCGAGGATGGACATTGCAAACATTTCTGGCTCGTTGAAAGTTTATTCGGGGTTTTCCTCAGTAGGGTTTCTTTTTGTAAAACCGAAACCTTACGTCTCTAACCCTACAAGCCTCTTTACAGCTCGTGTCATACCAACCATCCTCCTTTGGTTTTACAGAGTTATTCCTAAAGTCTCTTATACCAATAAGGATGATGTTTGTGATTGCATCAGCGGCGGCATTGACGTTGCTATCGCAAAATAATAGCGACCAGTTAAATCTCCCAAAGGAGTTGTTAAAGCCGTTCCAATTGGCTTTCTCGTATTGCCAGACTGTTGTTTTTTTTTTTTTTTTTTTTTTTTTTGAGTTTTTTCGCTAACTACGGGTTTATTAACGAGAAATTAGCTGATACTACACAATGGTCTGATGAGCCTAGAGGTGAAAATACATTGACAGTGTATTAATCTGGATGTGAGGTAAGGAACAACTCAAGGGTGTTTGCGGAATGATTTGCAATGTCAGGTATTCGTGTATTCTTCTTGAATTCCATTGCAAAGTTCTATTGCAATATACCATTGCTAAATTTTATTGCTGAATTTTCCATTAATTAATTCCATTGCTGAGTTCCAATGCTAAGTTCAATTGATGCGTATCATTAGTGGATATCATTCTACATATCATTGCTGAATTCCATTGCTGTATTTTATTGCTGAATTCCATTGATGCAATTAATTGCTGAATCTCATTGCTAAATTACTTTGCTAAAATTTATTGTTGAATTCTATTGCCGAACACTTTTGCTGAATCCCGCTGCTATATTCCATTGCTGAATTTTCTATTACTGAAATCAATTGCTAGTTCCATTGTTGCATATCATTACTACCTTATCATTGCTGAATTCAATTGCTATATTTTACTGCTGTAATTTATTGCTGAATTCTATTGCGATTGTGTATTCCACTGCTGAATTCGATTACTGCTTTCCGTAGCCAAATTCCATTGCTGTATTTTACTGAATTCTCTTGCTGAATTCCATTGCTGTATTTTACTGAATTCTCTTGCTGAATTCCATTGCTTACATCTACTTCCGATTTCTATTGCAGAATGCTATTGCACTATAGGATTGCTGAATACTCCATTACCGAAATCCATTGCTGAGTTCATTACTGCATATCATTGCTGCGTATTATTACTGCATTCTACATATCATTGCTGAATTTAATTGCAGTATTTTATTGCTGAATTCTATTGGTGCAATTCGCATTACTGAATCTCAGTGCTAAATTAATTTGCTAAAATTTATTACTGAATTCTATAGCGGAACACTTTTGCTGAATTCCGCTGCTATATTCCATTGCTGAATTTTCTATTACTGAAATCGATTTCTAGTTCCATTGTTGCATATCATTACTACCTTATCATTGCTGAATTCAATTGCTATATTTTACTGCTGTAATTTATTGCTGAATTCTATTGATGCAATCCATACTGAATCTCATTGCTAGATTACTTTGCTAAAATTTGTTGCTGAATACCATTGCTGAATTCTATTGCTGAATTTCACTGCTGAATTCTATTGCTGAATTCTATTGCAGAATTCTATTGATGAATTCTATTGCTAAATTCCATTGCTGAATTCTATTGCCGAACACTTGCTGAATCCTGCTGCTGTATTGCATTGCTGAAATGCAATGCTGAATTTAATTTTATTGAATTCATTCCTGAATCCGATTTCAGCTTTTCGTAACTAAATTCCATTGCTGTATTTTGCTGAATTCGATTGCTGAATTCCATTGTAGAATTGTATTTCTTATTGCAATGCCAAATTTTATTGATGAATTACACATTTCGTTTTCAGTTCTAAATTTATTCAAATATTCAAGCTCTCCTTTAAGTCAATTGCTTCTCCGAGAAATCGATCGAAACTCCCAATACTCCAACATAAGAAGCATTTTTTTTCTCTCAAAATAATTTCGTTTTTTTACCAAAAAATCTTCATCATTAAAATTTGTCTGCAATTCATTTCTGTGTTCTGCAATTTCTCTTCCATCAGATGAATTCTGCGAAGAATATCCACACAATCTGATGCCGACACCTGGCTACTGGATTGAATGTTCAAGGCAAAAGATCTCATTACCGAATACCCATACGCTGTGGGATGAAAGTGACTCCGAACACGAGGATATACGGGCGGGCAGCTCATCAGATGCATATCTGGAACGAGAATGTAGCGATTTGTACGAGGACGATGAGGATTCCGAGGCGACACCGAGGTACACAGCATTTAATTATAATGTACATGATGATGTTTATTCTGAGATTAGATTAAGATAAATATATTTACCTTGAAGTTTTAAATGGATGTGCACATTATTTTATTACCAAAGACAAAATACCATTCTATAAAAAAGAAATCTTTTGTGGAGCAATTTTATACGAATGTTTAAGTCCTAGGAAAAAGACGACCATCGAGGAGCAATGGGATCAACAGGGTGTATTCGAGCTTATCTCTGTCGAACAGGAGACATATGAGAAATATTTTTATAGCACCGAGCATTGGAACTATTTCACCAGTGACGAGGATTTGGGTCCGGTGATTCTGTCCATAAAGCAAGAGACACTCAATGGACGTGATCAGTTTCGAATATTAGTACGAGCCGGATCGTATACGGTTCATGGACTGATACCGGCATCGTGTGTATTCGCCGATAGGTGAGAAATGCGATCAAGAGTTTTTTTTAAATTAGTAACTAACCCTAAACCCTCGTTGCAGATATAATCGCGAAGAAGTAGTTAGATCATTAGGTAAAGAAGTTAATTTAAACCCGCCATTAATTTTAGGACAATTACCAGATACCCCGGAAGAACTTTTAAAATTAGATCAAGTGAGTACAGTACCTACTGGTGAGTAGGTTCGATAATCCTGTCACATAATTATTTGCAGGTTTTTATTAAATCTGAACTCAAAGTAGGCGTAATCTTTGTTAAAGAAGATCAGTACACTGAGGAACAGATATTAGACAATAATGATAATTCACTCTTATTCGAAGAATTCCTACAACTCTTGGGCGATAGGGTAAGACTTCGCGGTTTCGATAAGTACAAAGGTGGCCTTGACACTGTCCATGATTTGACAGGTAAGTTGAATTGCTTGCTGTGTATTTTAAAAGTACATTTGAATTTCTCCGACAGGACTCTATTCCGTATACACAAATTGGCGAAATATTGAAATAATGTTTCACGTTTCAACATTACTGCCCTACGAGAAACACGATCCGCAAAAGCTACAACGCAAACGGCACATTGGCAATGATATTGTGTGTGTGGTATTCCTTGAAGCTGACAATACGCGATTCAGTCCCGCCTGTATTAAAAGTCATTTTTTGCACACGTTTAT
Source organism: Nephrocerus scutellatus (assembly GCA_947095585.1). NCBI lineage: Eukaryota > Metazoa > Arthropoda > Insecta > Diptera > Pipunculidae > Nephrocerus > Nephrocerus scutellatus. The sequence goes on from OX352763.1 coordinate 115,473,581, forward strand.
ATTGGTAAGGAGTGACCATGCTTAGAGTAATTAGGTGTAACCCTTTCTTTTTTTTTAATAAGGTTCGAGTATCGGCAAGGATCAAACACAAACCGACACGCTATGAAGTTTCCGTTGTGACACGAGACGAAGTCGGTGCCTACAAGCCTTATTTATGGGAACAATCTGTCTTCGAGAAAGGACAGATGTTTCGGTAAGCAGGTTCCTAATGTCTGACTGTGTCAATCTCAGCATAAAACAACGACCTTTCATATCCTCTAGTGAATGGCTACTCACAAAAGTCGTCAACGGTGAACGTGCATCATATTCCGCTCCGAAATTCGCTCGAATGCAGGAGCGAACGCGCTCGCAAATGCTTGAAGATTTAGTCATGAATCTGTCAAATCATGCAGAAACTGGACAAATCCCGAAACCATACCGAAGGGGTTCATGGAGACCTATCGGTGAGTATAGTAGATGCTGTCGCTAATGACAAATACTTCTATTATGTAGATCCAGGACCGCTGTTTTTCTGCTTAAAATGTGACGCTAATGCTTCCTGGTTACGCAATGTCTTCAATTTCATTAATTATATCGAATGTCAGGCATTAGTTCATGCCAAATCGAAAAGCTTTGAGATCTTCCTGCCTTCGAAAGACGCTTGGTTATTCTCCTCTAAGCAATTTGTTAAAATTGACGGCATGACAATGACGAAATCGAAAAAAATAATAAACCGACCGATTTCTAACTCCATCCCAAAATCTGACCCAAAAGTGGACTTATAAAACCAATATTTTTCCTGGTTTCGCACTCCCCGTTATATCTCAAGCTTGCCCATCTCCAAAACCCATCAAATCTGCTCCTCTTCCAACCAATCAACCTCCCCATAATGTATCTCAAAACCAACCTCTAACTAACATCCTCCGTAAACCTAAACCAGCCTCAAAATCCATTAGATCTGCTCCCCTTCCAATCAAACAGCCTTACCATCATGTATCTGAACCCAAACGTATCTCATTTGAATTAACCACAACCTCCAACACTGTCTCCTCTCAACTACCCCCGACAAATTCCCCCACCAGCAATTCTTTCCCTAACTTTGACCTTAAAACCACAGCTAAGTACCCCAATTTCATAAGCTCCCATACTCTTAACCCCACATCTACTAACATATCCAACCCCTCATCCAAACTTACTTCCAATACACCTTCCTTCTCAAACACTGCATTTAATATCCCCTTTCTTGATCCCGTTCTGCCTCTCACTGTTAAAATAACTCAGCAAACCATAGACACCACTGAATGTTGCAGGCTTATAGAAAAAATGTATACGAGTATGTACGACTCTGTCTTGCTTACCTGCATGACAAATCTGACTCTGTCTGCAATGAAGATAAAATCATGACACTGGTTTCCATTTAGCAGGAAGGTCTCTCTTCAGATCTAAATAGCCTGAGGAATTTTTCGTCCTTAATTTACCACCATTGACAGCACTTCAACCACCCCCCCTTACACCTCATCAAAACTTTCGTATTATCTTCTATTACCTGAACTAAGAGGCCTACGCTCGAAAAACCGTGATTTTCTGCGCGAATCTCATGCCCTTCCATTCGATATATATGCCCTGACTGAAACCAATCTAATCCCGGACATAAAGAACAAGGAGTTATTCCCTCCTCCATTTAATGTTTTTCGAGATAACGATCTTACCCGCTATAGGATAGACTCTCCCTGTCGATGTGTCTTGCTATCCATACACAACGACCTCGACTCGTCTCTCATCGCTATTTCTTCGTCCTCTAAACTCGATTTCGTTTCAATAAAAATAACACTCTCCCGTAGTTCTAGTACGTTATGTCTTTGGTACATTCATCCGGCCTAACCTATTGAATCCTATCGACACCATAGACCACATAAAACGACTCATCTAACTCCCTTGACGACATCCTTATTTTCGGTGACTTTAATTTGCCTCAACATTGCATTGGACTCCATCGGATGATGAATCCTTTTTCATCGCCACAAATTCCAACTCAACTAAGAAATGTCTCTTCGTAGAACGGCTTACATCCTATCCCTAACTAGATGGGTAGGAAATTAGACCTCATCTTCACAACTGATCCCATTAACTCCTCTGTCTCTATCGACTATTGATAATTTTAACCCCCTCTTCTTCTTTATTTTTTCCACAACTCTACACTACAGTCACCTCATCCCATAGTTCACTCTTCTTACGACGTTCATAAATTAAAGACTATCTTAGCAGGTCTTCCTTTAGGTTTGACAATCTATCTTTAAATGATGCCATCTACACTTTTTACAAAGAGTTATTTCATTCTATTTCTCTTTATGTCCCCTTCTCGAACCATAAAACCTCATCTACATCTCCTTCTTGGTATAATCGAAGACCTTACGAAATAAGAGAGATAAGTTATGGGCGGCTTACCTTCGGACTTATTATTTTTCTGACTATTCCAACTATCTCGGTACTTACTTGCAATTTACCCAGCTCAATAATGCGCAAGCCAAATTCACAAACTATCCTAAGTCTTTTTCAATTCGTCAACTATAAAAGAAAGTCTGACGGCAACCCTCCATAACTCTCTTCCAATTTCCACAGATTAGAAAGACCTCTTTCATAACCCCAATACACAAAAAAGGATCAAAGAATGATGTAACTAATTATCGCCCCATTGTTAAACTTTCCCATATACCCAAACTCTTCGAAAGTATTTTATACGAAGCCGCCTTAAGCTTCTACTGCAGGTCTCTTTATTTCGATCTGAAAGTTAGATCGACCACCACTAATCTTATTAAATTCATCTCCTCCGCCCTTTCAGCCTTAGAAAAGGCCAACCAAATCGACATTGTTGCTACTAATTTCAGTAAGACTTTTGATAAGATATCTCATCAACTTATCCTCTTTAAATTATCTGCCCTTGGCTTTGAACCCATATTGTTAAAATCGATATCTTCTTATCTGGTAAGCCGTCTATATAGTGTTCGCTTCAGGTCCGTCCTATCGTCCACATTCTTGGCTAGCAATGCAGTCCCACAAGGCAACCATCTAGGCCCCCTTCTCTTCATCCTCACTATAAATTATCTTGAAAGGGTCATCAAGCATTCCGCCCTCTAAATTTACGCTGACGATACCAAATTTTTCAAACCCATTTCTTCCTCACAAGCTCTTATCTCCTTCAAGAAGACCTAGAAAATTGGTCGACCTAGTGCCTTAAAAATAGCTCAGATCTCAATATCTCCAAGTGCCAATCTATTACCCTAAGTGCAAAGAGCCTCATACCAGACATTACATCCTACACGGTCAGCCCATATCCCGCGTGCAATCTTTTCGTGACCTCTGCATGTTATCCGAGTCGGAACTAAACTTCCGTTCTCGTATTAATGAAATAATTCTCATAGCCAACTCATTACTTGGCTTTGTCAAACGGTGGTCCAAAGAATTTCACAACCCTTACGTGACCAGATCCCTCTACATCACCTTTGTCCATCCCCTCCTCGAGTACGCTAGTCAGGCGTGGTCCCCATATCATCAGGTCCAGAATCGAGAGCATCCAACGTTGTTTTCTCTGATTTGCTCTTCGAGGTCTACCTTGAAAATGTTGTAAGGATTTGAATTCCAATAGAATAGAAATTTTTAACATTGCTCCTCACGATAGGACGATTCTTGAAGCAAATACCATTTTTAAAGCTCTATCATTAATACAGTACAAGATGTTCCATTAAGGTAACTATCTTTATATATACAATAACCTGACAAGGTGTGAAAAACCCCTGCATTATTAATGTCTTTACCACTATTTGCAATTTGCAGATTAATGTGCGAAACTTTTTGTGCTCGTGCATAGCAGGGTTACCTTTAGGGAGCTGGCACACGAACATTACACCATCATGCCCGCAAGTTCATTTGTTACGAGTACGTCTATTCCTTTTGTTTGTAGTTTCTTTCGAAGTTTACTCTCAAAATCTTATAAAGCGATGATTCCGTTTTACCCAGATTTGCGTCCAGAATTTCATCAATCACTTGTGCATTAAGCCAAGTTAAACGAAAGTACACGTACGGTTGAGTGGATAATTCGAATGTGTGGGTTTTGTGGGTGTGGTACATTTACTTTAAGAATTTCTGCATTCTGACGCAGCAATAAATTCTGCTGAAGATTATTTGTTGTTTGCGTTCTTGGAAATCGATCATAATGATGATGATGAGGGTAGGTAACGATGAAAGGAAAATTCGTTGGGGATTGCGAAGGAATTATTGGATCTTAAGGAAAGGGGATTTGAGTGATTGCATTGTATTCTTTATTGTGGTGGGAGTTTTTGATGAAAAACTAGAATTCATTAAAAAAGTTGTATAATGTACCTATCAATGTCAATTATAAAGCGTGAAACAAATTTGCTCGGGTGACGCTCGCCGGTCATCCTCGGTTCATTATCGGTGCTGCTACAATTGTAAATTTTTAAATCTTGATGATATTCTGATGATTTGCTTCGATAGCGCTAATGAGTATTCAATCCCTATTTTCATAAATGGATCGGCAGTATCTGTATGCTGTCATCGTGATAATAGTGTGACGCAACTTGCTTCTGATCTGTTTGAAGAACTAGGAAAGAAGCACAATTCGCTCAAGCTCCTCGTGCATGTATTACTGTCTATGTTTGTTCTTGTCTTAAGGTGGCGTGACGCGGTCCTTGGCTGCTAGTAAGCGAATAGTGTAGGTTGCTCCGATATTTACTCGACTATAAATTACTGCTGCGTATCTATCCCTTGAGGCCTCACAATACCCAACGAGCTGAATTGGAGGGCTTTTGGTTCCGTCGATCCAGCGGGGAATATTTTAATGTCACTGAGTTGAGATAGAGTTTCCAATGGTTTGCTGAACTTCTGTCAGATTTTCTCATCTAACTAGTCATGTCAGTGTACATAAGTAGCCACAACTCTTGGGTCCGTATTCGGATTCACCGCGGATACTGCAAATACAAAGACGGTAATCTGATCACCGATCTCAAATGCATCTTATAGCGATGGGAAGAGCGCATTAATGAGTTGGTAGATGGCCAGCTAACAGAGGAATTGGAGGCTACTCTCAATTGGTGGGAAACCAGTGACTTAGAAGAAATACTTACTAAAAATGCTTTAGTTAGTGTAACAGTAACTTCGATTTAAATCGACTACGTCACACACCCTACAAATAATACCCGAAACGTCCGTCCGCCCAAAACACGACATGCATATACGCACAGCCGTACAGTACACACAAAATGCAGCCGACGTCGGCAGTCAAGTACCACACACTTGATACACACCATACAGTCGACGGCTACAGGCAGGCATACTGTGTCGTACGACACACAAAAAATGCAGCCGACGTCGACAAGCAGGCAGTCAAGTCGACGAGACGTATATGCACGTGCCAATATATCGTTCAATATACTGGCTCGTATATACGAAGCCAAATATATGGTAAACTTTCGCCTGAAAAGTGCAAGCACCGGTCCACATGTCGCCATACAAGTACCGACTGGAATTTTAATTTTGATTATAATCATCATATAATTCCTAACAAGTTCTGTTATTAATGTAATGACATGGGGGACCAGAAACACTAGAAAGTTTGTCGAGCAATTAGTGCGACCGGAGTATCGTCTCGATGTTCTATAATCTATACGAACTAGCTGCTAGGGGAATTCCTGGTGAAATTGTAAAAGCACTGACTGATTAATATTCACTCTGCCTTGCTACTTTACCATACCGTTCCACCCAAGCACCATTCCGCCGTGTGCAACTGCATGAGCCCTGACTGATATATATTCACTCTGCTCATGCAGTACATTCGCACCGTTATACAAGCACCGAATGATTTATATTCACTCTGCCTTGTGAAGCAGTGCGGCACTATTCGTACCGAAGTCCGAATATTCTCGGCATAAGGGACTGAGTGGGTTCACTCACTTGAGTCACTTCAGTCACTTCAGTTTGCACACTCGCCGGGGCACTGACTGATATTTATATTCACTCTGCCTCGACAATAGTGGTGCACCGCCTGTACCGACGTACAGACGCTCTGAGCGAGTTCCGACTTTGCTCTCTTCCATACTGCGCGCACCTAGCCAGGCACTGACTGATTGATATTCACTCTGCCCTGTTAGTAGTACGGGTACCGCGCCAACGTACAAACACAGTTGAGTGACTATCACACTCACTCAAGATACCGAATGGTACTAGCGGACATAAGTACCTGTACTTATGCTTTAGCCGATTGGGCTAATGTGGTGTATGGGGACCGAGTTACCAGATTCAAATATAACAATCAACACCTGAAGGATTAAAATGTATGTTTGGTTAAAGTTTTAAATGAAGATTAATATTAAAATACTTGAGGATTTTTCATAACTTTTATTGTATTATTTTTAGTTAAGATTCCTTAAAGAAACAAGTAGTTGCATTCTGCCTTTTGTTCAATTTTTTTGTCTAAATCCTTTTTGCGGGTCAATTTTGACAACTGCGACATAAACTAAAATTTCTGACACATATTTTATAATATTACCAATTCTTCTCTTTCGAAAAAAAAAAAAACATCCAACAATCACCCACAGGACACATGCGGCCTTCATCACCACTATTGGATTCAGTGCGTGATCAATTCGAAGATTACGATCAGTTGGCAAAAGACTTTACTCGTGTTTTCCTCAACGATGAACCCTCCTGTCTCCAGAATGCACATCTATTCGATGTGGTTTTCCTCGTGGGGCAATCAAAGCAGAAAGCGAAATTTATTGGAGTTCGAGCGATATTGGGTGTGCGAAGTCGTGTCTTTCAGGTATTTAGTGTAATTCAGTTCATCAGTACTTTACGTAACTATCACTGATTTTTTTTTGCGACAGGAAATGCTGTACGGAATTCAAACCGGCTTCGGATCACCGCAAATTCCGGTCGCTGAAATATTCGCCCGGCCAGCACCATCTCTCGTTTCACCGCAAAACCAAAAACCAAAGAGTAACAACTATTTAACTGTTCCAGACTCAGATTCGATACGACCGAAAAGTGTTCCATCATCGCCAATGGTGAAACGAGCATTCTCACGTTTGGGTACAATAACTGCTGGCTGGGGACGTTCCATACGTAACAAGAACACAAATCAACTAAATCCAGAGGACAAAAAGAAATGGATATCATCACAGGATTGTTCCAGTAAGGGTTTAATTCTCTATTAATATATAATATAGATGTGTTTCTTCTTCCTTTGCCCGGTATTTTATCTCTTTCGCTCTTTGTTTGCTGCTGTTGTATATTGTTGGCTAAATCTCATTTTCATTCTAATCCCATAAAACCCCGGTTTTGTTTCGATTTATTCCTCATAAAATACCATTGCACTCTCATTTATCATAAATACGTATATATACTTACACACATATGTTATTTAAATCGCCTTTAAACTATTAAAATGCAACTCAAATTTCTTGAATTTGAAATGAAACCCAAAAATTTTGTTCCATAAATATTTTATTTTTCATCAAAAATTCTAAACAACTTCGACACCTTTATTATTATTTTGAATTCTCAATCAATCTCTAACTCTCCAATTCTCTAACTCTCTATCTCTCTATCTCACTATTTCTCTGTCACTCTATCTCTCTATATCTATATCTCTCTAACTTTCAATCAATCTCTAAATCTCTACATCGTTTAATATCTCTATCTATCAACCCCACAATCTCTCTATCACTCTATTCATCAACCCCTCAACCCCTTTATCACTCAACCCCTCAATCATTCTATCTCTCTATCTCTCTTGCATCTCTCTCACTATCTCTTTATCTTTCCATCTCTCTATCTCACTATTTCTCTATCTCTCTATTTCTCTGTCGCTCTATCTCTCTATATCTATTATTCTCTAACTATCAATCAATCTCTAAATCTATAAACCACTTAATCTCTAAATCTCTAAATCGTTTAATATCTCTATCTCCCTCAACCCCTCTATCACTAAACCCCTCAATCTCTCTGTCTCACTATTTCTCTATCTCTCTATCTCCCTATTTATTTGTCACTCTATCTCTCTATATCGATATCTCTCTAACTTTCAATCAATCTTTAAATATCTAAACCACTTAATCTCTAAATCGTTTTATATCTCTATCTCTCAACCTCTCAATCTCTCTATCTCTCAACCCCTTTAACCCCTCTATCAATCTATCTCACTATTTCTCTACCTCACTATTTATCTATCTCTCTATTTCTCTGTCACTCTATCTCTCTATATCGATATCTCTCTAACTTTCAATCAATCTCTAAATCGTTTAATATCGCTATCTCTCAACCCCTCAATCTCTCTATCTCTCAACCCCTCTATCAATAAACCCCTCATTCTCTCTATCTCTCTATCTCTCTTGCATCTCTCTCACTATCTCTTTATTTTTCCATCTCTCTATCTCTATATCTCTCGATCTATCAATATCTTTATATATATATATATATATATATATATCAATATCTGTATGTTTCAATCTCTTTATATTTCAATCTCTCAATCGCTAAATCTCTCAACTCCTCAATTGTTTAATCTTTCTATCTCTCTATCCCTCGATCCATCAATATCTTAATCTACATATCATTCAATCTCTCTATCTTTCAATCTCTTAATCCCTCAACTCCTCAATTGTTAATTCTCTCTATCTCTCTGTCTCCCTATCTCTCTATCTCTCTATTCCTCTATCTCTATATCTCTATCTCACTATTTCTATCACCAATCTCGCTATCTCATTATCTCTTTATAACTCTATCTTTCTTTCTATCTCTCTATATCTCCATCTCACTATTTATACCACCAATCTCTCCATCTCCACGTATCTCCATCACTATATCTTCACATATCTCCATCTCTCTATCTCTATATTTCTCTGTCCGCTATTTTGCTTCTTATTACTTTATATTGCGAAAAAATTTAGACAGGGATAGCAAGGACAAAGACAAGGATAAACCTGGTAATAATCAATTGGCAGTGCCACGTTTATCCGTTTGTGCTGATGCACAGAAAGTTGATCGAGCAAAATTGGCCCAAACCGAGTTTAATATCATCGAGTTCGATCCGGAAACGTTTAGAGTGCTTTTGGATTATTTACACACGGGAACATGCCCGTTGACATGTGTCTCAATACCAGGTAAGTGCGTATAGAATACTCTTGACATGTTGTAATTTGGCACTCCTTCGCAGGCCTTCTTTGTGCGGCAGAACATTATGACCTTCCCGAATTGTTGCAAGCGTGCTTCCATCATTGTAAGCAATTCCTACGTATCGATGTTGTCTGCCCAATGCTCATCTCATTGGAAAACTACTATTGGCGCTATACATCTGCCTCGGAGCTGGTCAACATGATATTGACCTTTGTTGAGAATAAAGCGCATGCCTTATTTAAGTTACCCGATTTCCTGAATCTCTCCGAATCGATGGTACAGATGATTATGTGCCGTGACCTACAGACACCGGAAATACGAAAATTCGAAGCGATGCTCTCGTGGGCACAGAACAAAGTCAACAAAATGAAAACAACACCGAACAAGGATACCCAATTTGAATTTGAATGCATCATGGAGAGACTGACGAGAGACTTGAATTTGTGTCGGATATCACCGAGTGAACTGCTGACGGTGGTGCTGCCATCGAAATCCTTAAAGAACGAACGCATCATGGAGACACTAATGATGCAGGTCAATTTGGGCACATATCGGATGCAGGAGTTAGATGAATACAGAAATCAATTGAGAAGTCAAGACTCCAAGTGTAGCGAGGGTAGTGTCACGGTACATCGGGGTGGATGAGATAGTAAGAATGTTAGTTTTGATTTTAACGATGATTTCACTAATGGTGGCAAAGTTGCTGTCGACGACAACGACAACGGAGATGATGATGACACGACTGGTGGAGAAGATAAAGGAGATGATGACATAGGAATGATGACTAGCACTAAGGCAGGCACCAATGCAACCAGTTATGATTACTTTGATTATTACGATGATGGTTAGGTGGACGGTTGGATATAGGATGAAGATTTTCAGGATTTTTGGACAAGATATAACCCTCTCGTATTCCATTAGCATCGACTCAGGGATTCCTTATTATGGAGTTTTTTAAACATTAATGTTTATGTTTTGAATTTGCACGCTTGCGGGAAATGGTGTTATGCGCCATTTAACCCCAAGACGTTCGTGAGAATATTTGGGCTATCGATAGATAGATAGATAGGTAGATAGATAGATGGATGGATGGATAGATAGATAGATAGAGCAAATTACAACACAGCACAAGTTCTTTTATATTCTAATCATCATCATATTTGGTTCTGGAACCAGGTCTAGGGTCCTAGCTTCCCGCAAAAACTCTCCACCGATCTTGATTTCGAGCCGTTGTCATCCAGTTTGGTTTATTGCCTTATTACAACATTTATAAAAAAGTTTAACATTCACAGATACTAACACTTGTATCCACTTCTTGTTCACTTGTCTACCGTAGCTCTATCTACTCTCTAAGAGCCATTATGGAACTGTACAAGAGATAAGATTGAACAATTTAAGTTTTTATGACGTACTTCGACGTACTGTCTGTTTTATTCTATTCAGTGCAGTAAATAATCTTGAACAACCATAGACAAATTATAAAAATCTTTCCCCGATAGTTCAAGATGTCAAAATGTCAAAAACTGCATTGCTACTCATTCTGTCACAAAAACGTGTCTTTTATTCCTGCAGTTAAAATGTTGAAGGAACCCTTTAAAAAAACGACAAACTGACCTCAAAACAACATAACAAAACTTTAAAACGGATTTCACCAACAAACTAAACCCGAAAGATCGGCAAATTAAATTTGCAACATTAATTACTATCACATCCATGGCCAGAGCTCTTCGTAATAGGTAATTTTTCTTAGATTTAAGTACAAAAATTGACTTAAACTATAACTGAATATGTTTACGCACTAAAATGATTACTATCGTGTGTACTATAAATGTTTGCAATTACAATTTGTTAAGAAAAAACAAAACATATTTTTTTGAATACAACAAACAAATATATATATATATACAGGTATATATATGTATCATATTTATGTATTACGTATTTATTTTTTAGAATAAATCAAAACAACAACAACAAAAAATTAACTTTCTTTTCGAAGAATAACCTCAAAACGCTTACTGCAAAACAAAGACTAAAACTTTTAAAAAAGATTATAAATAAAAAAAAAATAAAAAAACAATTAACATAAATTAATAATTAACAGGATTAGATAATTTACTTTTTGATAAAACTAATTGTAATTAAAAAGAAAAGCAAACAAAGTCGCAAGACAAAACTTAATGAAATACAGTATACATAATAATATATTTTATTGTTGATACACGTGTGTTTAAATGTAAAAAAAAAAATACAAATTGAAAATATTTGCTAAAGTAACTGAAATAAATATACAACCTTAAGAGCAAATATATCTAGATAGTTGAATCACAAAAAAAAAAAAAAATCATTTTGCAACATTAACAACATTTTTGATATTAGAAGAGAATCTTTATCTCTTCATCAAAGATACTTTGGGTTGTCTTAATAGTCAAAATTTTCAAAGCAAATTATTTTGTATCTTTTTTCTCATATCGTAATATCTAAAAGATACATTTTCTAAATATACATACAACCTACAGAGCAAATATATGTATATAGATACAGTGAAATTTCCAATAACCGGACACTCACGGGACTGTAAAGAAATGTCTTGTTAAGAGCGGTGTCTTCTTAACAGAAATACAAAATATATATGTATGTACATAATATGTATCTTGAATATTTTTGGATTTTATTGCAATAAAAGTAAAAAAAATTATTTATTTCCGAACCAAAAAAATGGGAAAAATATGATAGAGAATATATAAACATGGAGTTGGAGGTCGCAAAACGATTTTCTTTAACGTACGGGGCCGAAATCTTCAGTAAATGTTTATAAATATTGTTTTAAAATTTATTTATTTTTAATTTTTTTTTTTTTTTTATTTTTTTTTTTTAATTTTTTTTTATTTTTTTTTTTTAAATTTTTTTTTTTGCATTTAACAGATTTCTCATAAGTCCTACTATAATTTTTTGAAATATTTGCAAAAACTCAAAAAACAGTCAAGTAAGCTGCCACTTCCGGTTGGCCGATTTCCGAAAAAATCAACTGGGACTTCCAGACCTACGTAAAAAGCTTAAATATGATTTTTCATCCCCATCAATTCAGCCGTCTGGGCTGTAGAGTGGGAGTAGTTGTACTATGTAAAAGAAAGTAATACACGTGTGGGAACTAGAGCGAAACTAGTGAGACAAACAGTACTTTACGGACAACTAGAAGTGGACGAAACTACAAAAATGCAACATTGTACACACGTTGATGAGCAGGGACAATACAGGAAAGCAAGACGAAAAAAAACGAAACAAACAGATTTGGTTGACGACGAACAATTAACAAGAGCAGACGTTCTACGACGTACGATTCGAGAATTATATTCATTTTATTTCACTTCCAAATTTCAATAGTAAGTGTTGTCATCGGAGAGAGCCCGATTCCACTGTCCACTGGTCCACTGATTTACCATGAATGGTAGCACCAGGGACGTATCTGATGTTACCAATAGTGTGCTCTACCCGCATATGGATAGTAAATCACAGCCCCCCCCCCCGTTAGATCCCCAACACAAACTGGGTCCGCATCCAAAGTTGTCCACAGACCCGGTCAACCTTACGGTCAAACCGGTCCGTTGGGCAAGACAACTCCCGTGGAACCAAAGGCTATTTTGGTGAGATTTAATATCAATGATATCGGTGATTCGTTCAGATATAAGTGACTGGGCGGATGCAAAGCAGACCCTGGCAGCACATTCGTACGGAATCTCAAAGCATATCACTTACCACTAGGACTCTAAAGCAAGCACCGCCAATCAGTCCTAGGCCAGATTTATCTCCAAGAATCAGTAGCCCAATCATGTGCATACTCTAAGTACCCGCGGCCCTTTTATTTTCTTCCGTGGTAAAGTCCCGCAACATACCAATATATAGGGTTATGATGCAGCTGGATCCACCACTGTGTCTTAACCCTGACGGGGGTCCCATCATGGCGTGTACATCCCACTTACGTGAGACATAAATCCCAGTTTTTTCTTTTGGAACTTATGTCCCGGGGACAAATGTCACTGCGCCTATTGCAACGACTGCAGCGGGCAAAAGCCTATACTACAATAGATCTGCGTAATGGATTTCTTCACGTTCCCATATGTTCTATACATCATTTGTGAGCCATAATGGACAGTGCGAGTTCTTATACGTACCGTTCGGAATCTCTAACTCTCCGGCAGTTTTCTTTAGATTCATCTACTCAATTTTCCGTAGGAAATGAAACAAGACGATACGATCGTTTTATATATGGACGATATTATTATCCCTTCTGTAAATGAATGGGAAGGTATTGAAAAGACCTGAAAGGCACTGAACCAGACTGCTGCATTCAGACTCTGCATATAGTGGGAAAAGTGCCAATTCCTTCGGCGAAAGTAACTTTTTTAGGTTACGTCATTGAAAATTCAACTATAACACCATCCGTAGGGAAGGTACGAGCTGTTAAAAAGTTTCCATTACCAGTTGATAAGAAGACACTACAGCGATTTCCAGGTTTGACGTCGTATTTCCGGCGTTTCGTGCCATATTATGCACTAATAGCTCGATCAATTACAAACCTGCTATTTAAGATGGGAGATGAAGAATTGGCACCAGTTCAACAGTTTAAATCAGCCCTGATCAGTGCACCCATTTTGAGACTGTATGACCCCAAAGCTCCTACTGAGATACACACAAACGCATGCATATACGTATACGGTGCGGTACTCCTACAGCTAGATCCCGAGGAACAACAGCTACACTCGATACAATACACGAGTAAGAAAACAACTCAGTGTGAGCAAAAATACCATTCATGAAGTGTTGGCCATCATCGAGGCATTGAAAATATAGCGTGTGCACGTGCTAGGGATAAGGATAACAATTGTTACAGATTGCAATGTGTATTCTATGACCATGCGAATGATGGACGTACCTCTCAGAGTGGACAGATGGGCGATGTTCTAACTGGAATATGATTACGGAATAGAACATAGGACAGGTACAAAAAAATGGCATGTAGACGCGTTATGCGTTAAGATAGAAGATTCAATAAAGCATCGAATAGAGCAGGCACATTTCCGTGATGAATGGATCAAAGCAGTCAGAAAATTTATGAAAATGACAGTTATGAAGATTTTTACATCAAGTATAGTTAGTTTATTATACAAAAAGATGAAGAGCTTATTGTCGTACCAGCTGAAATGGAAATGAGATAATACAAATCGCGCAAGGTAACTTCGCCGCTAAAAAACAACAGACCTTGTAAAGAGAGGCGCAGTGACATAAGTCCGAGGTACATATGTCCCAATATTTACTTTTGGGACTTATGACACACTTAACATCTATGACACCCTAATTCAATTGGGACTTATGTCCCAACCGACCGGGACACAAGTCGAACATTTTTTTGTGGAAGATGAGAAATAAGTCCCAATTTTTCGGAGAGATAATAATTAAAAAAAATTGTGTGGACTTTCATTACATTCATAAAATGGCTCCTTTTAAAAGGGATGTTAGTCCCAACATATTTTTTGGGACTTATGTCCCGATGGGCTGGGACATTAGTCCCTAATTCGATTTGGGCCACTTAAGTGGAAGATAAGTCCAAATTTTTTCTTTTGGGACTAATGTCCCTGCGCCTTATAGAAATCCTTTTTGTTGTATTGAATGCATCCTGGCGGAAGCGAAGAGTTGAAGAAAGGAAGAGTTCCTAAGTCCCATTGATAAAGCAGACCAGCCTTAGGTACATATCATGTGGATCATCTGGGGGGGCCAATGGAGGACACTCGTAAGCAGTACCACCACCATTTTAGTGTTTCCTCGCACTTTACAAGCATTGTTTCTCTTGGAACGGCAACTTCATCTTCTGTGTCTTGGAGATCAGAAACGGTCTGTGGCTGGTTTTGAAAGGAAACTTTATCCGCATCTTCAACAATAATATCTTTATAGATTTCAAATAAATGTCGTATCCATCTTCAACGCCCATTTCTTGATTTTTCTAGAAATATCTGCGATAAAGGATAGGGGTAAGTTATCTTCTATTATAACACCTTTATCTAAAATTGACCGTGGCTGTCATGCACGAAGCCAGCTTTACGAATGCAGTTCCGTATTGTACAGTCGAAGTCACCTTTGCCCATTAACTGGGACAACCAATAAAATTGATGAGCAGCACTATTAAGGTTCTCTAGAATATTTTAAAACCTTTTATAATTCCTTGGTCTAAGGGTTGAAACACTGTAGCGCAATTAGGAGGGGGGGGGGGAATAAGTTGTATGTTGTTAAGCAAAACATCTTCCAGGTGGGATGCTGCGTTAGGCGGGAACATCAAAATTTTTCCTTTTTTTGTGGAATTTCGTTAATCAGTCCAGACTCGATTTCTAGATGACTAGATGGTTTTTTGTTGCTGATGTTCCTAAAGACTCTGGGTTTTGCTGCTTTTCCGATCACAAACAATTGCTCTTTTTCACCAGCCATGTTTACGCAATGCAAGAATGTTACCCCTTCTTTAGACAGACATGCCACCCAAAACATTTTGCATCTTTCAGCCGCATTGTTTTTCTAGATAGGGCGGGAAAGAAAAGACCTGTTTCGCCGATATTATAAATATCCCTTAATGAATATTTGGCCACAGTGGAAGTTTCTTTATTCAAAAGAGAAGAAACATTTTCTACGTTTACACATGAAGACTCCCCGGAAATTGATTTAAAACATATGATGTGGCGTTTTCAAAACAATCAATCGGGCAATCAAATCATACGCGGAAGCACTTTCCCATAAAAAATAACTGGTTGCAAGAGCCTGAGGCCCGAGGGGCCCCAAATTTTAACAGAAAGTGTTGTCATCGGAAATACACATGTGTGCATAGTTTCAATAAAAACGGGCTTTTGGAAGTGAGTTAAAAATTGATCGTAAGATTCCACACCACACAGACAGACAGACAAACACACGGGCACGCGAAGTTAATATAGAGAATTTAATAACTTAGATTTATATATATTTTAGTTAAATGAGGACTCTAAAGAAGTTAGCATCAGAATTTCAATTTATTTGAATTAAATTAAGAAATCATCCAAAGTAAATAAACAAACACAAAGCGAAAAACTTAACAAAAAATTAAGAGGTTTGTACGTGTAGATATCTCTATATACAAAATACACAAAAATAAATGCATTTAAAAAAAAAACTAAAAGATTGAGTTAAGAAAAAAAAATGTTTTGATACTGAAACTGATTATTAAACTATTCTATAACATGGTTATAAAATATTAAGCAGCAGAAAAAAAAAGTTTTATGATTCTCTTTACCTAAGAAGACAAAAATATGTACAACATTTTCTCTGTCCGTTTTTTTAAAAACAAAAAATCACAATTTTTACTTCAATGTTTTTTATTTATTTATTTTTTTTACATTTTTGTGTAATTGAAAATTTTAACTAGAATATACAACAGTAATTTACAACTTAGCCCACCAAAATTGCAACACAATTGTACAGTAACTGTGCGCAATACAGACATTAGAGCTGCTAAGAAAACAACAGTGAATATCCACATTACATTGTTATTAATAGAAACCAATCAATCGGAAAAAAATCAACAAAATTTCTTCCCACACTTAATTTAAATCTAAAGTTGTTGTTGCTATTTTTACCAATAATCTTTCCATGCTACTACCACTACAGCGACTGATATTAAATCACTACTAACTAAATTATTCCTAACACAAAAAATAATATAAAAAACTAAGTCGAAATACTAAGTGTTACAACTGAATTTTCCTATAATTACTATTACCAATTTTTTGTACAATTCGCAATACAAGATATTCATTTTCAAATATATATAGTTTTCGAAATGTTGAAAATTAAAAATAAATAAATAAATTATTTGCCATTTTCATTGTCATATACCCTAAAGAATTAACTCTTGTTACCTACCATTGTAAAAGAATGAAATAAAAAAAAAACATTTAAAGTGAAAAATCGTTATTGTTAAAAAAACAACAAAAAAACCTACTAGCCCACAAAAAGGCGAAAAAAATAAATGAAATATGAAAAACTTACAAAATGATAAAATAAATAATAGTAAATAAAATTTTAAAAGTTTTTAAGTGTTTTAAATATTTTGTTTAATATTTATTAATTACTAGCAGAAATACCCGGCGTTTCCCGGCTGTCTCATCCCACTGACCCCCGCCCACTAACGCCACGCCCACTGACACCCCACTAACTAATACAGGCAAAAATGTACACTTGTTCGAATATTCTTTATATGAAGATCATATACAGGGAAAACTACATTTACCACCACAGCGCCACCTATCGGGTTCAAATTTTGTCAACGACTTTCTTGTTATTTAAATATTGATTAAATATTGTGAATTTGAGCCGAATCGTTCCATAAATAAGAATTTTCCATTAGCATAGTTTACGATTCTAAAAAGGACATAGAGACAAACATTCATTTTTATATATATAGATGTTTACTCTGAATAATTGTGATGATACGTTCGGGAGGGGAAGAGGGTTAGGATGTTTTCTTCCTGACATTTTGTATAACTGTTTGGTATTTAAAAAAAGAGCAGGGTAGGCTGTGTCGAAGACACGGCCGTGGGTTTTGAGCGTGACAACGTCTGTCCGGGACGAAAGAAAAGAAAACTAAAATCTTGTTGTCTGTGGGACATAAACACGGACGGATATATTAAAAGAAAATTCTATACTAAACTTCTATATATATATATATATATATATATATTCTATATATCTATACTTCTATACTCTATACTACTAGTACCGTAGCTCATCACATACATCATCATCACATCACATTATATATAAATTATTTATAAGCGAATTTTAATGTTCATAACCACTAACTTTGAAGTTGCTGCATATTGCATATTACTGCCCAAACACAGTAATGGAGATTTTGGTTTCAACTCATAAAAAAATTTGAGTAGTTTTAAATTAAATTAGAAGAGAATGGTAGTAAGTACTGAGTAGTGCTGCCCATACTTCAAAATGGTATGGTAAGATTGTCGCTTTTCAAACATGCAGGCCAATTATTTCTCATTAAATTTCTTTTGCATTGTTCTCTTATTTCTGTAAATGATCGAATAGTTATTTTGAACCGATGCTTAATGCCATGTATGATATTTGATGGTTGACTCAATGGTCGATGGTAGATTCATTGTTCAGTGGCAGACATCCAACTTACGATCGAACATCTCTTCTTTGACTGAGAGACTGGCATTTTTATAATGTTAAATTTAGCTTCATTTTTATATAAAAAAAATCTGTGTTTAAAATGATTTTTTGTAGAAGATTATTACTTAAATATATTAAAGCTGATATCTGCTATACAAGGAAATATTGTTTAATGTAAATAACAAAAATAAATTACTGTAATACTTTTTATAATAATTCAAACTTATGTGCACAAAATGCCAAACGACACTGAAATGAAGATTTCTAAATATAGTCTTCTCTAGGCGATTCTCAAATTTTCGAGTACGGTACGCCTTCTTGATATTAAAAAAATCAAACCAGCAATCGAACTTACTGTATACTAAGGATAAGTTAAGCCAAAAGAAAAGGAAATAGCAGCAACAAAATTTGTATTTTTTTTTCTCTTTTACAGAGCACTGTATCATTTATGCAATGTTGATAGAAAGAGCAGAGCAGAGCACTGATAGAAAATGAACAGTGACTATACTATCAATACGGTTGCGGTGAAGAATTAAGTAGCTTCGCAGCTTGTGCTGCACAAAAAAATGGCAGGCGGTCGGTGTGCACGAAATTGCGGCTATTTTTGAACCGACTAACAGTCTGCTTGTAGGGCGACAATTTGACATTTACGTTTTGCTATGTGCATCCAATTTTAAGTAGCTGCGTAACTGCGCAGTCGATTTTTCTTTAATGCATTGGCTGAAAATTGAATTTTTGACCAAAATGCAGCATAAGAGCTGTTAAAAAAATATGTGCGTGTAATCTTTACGTGCGGTTGGAGTGAAATTCTTTGACGTTGTGGCCAATATTACGATTAAATTAAAAGGCACGAGTTGCTTAGTTCCCGAAATTCCAGACCATAATGATCATACTCCAGAATTCCCATAGGAAGAAGTCTTATAGCCGCATATTAGTCCTGCATTCCGAATTTCATTTCAATCGCTTGAGAAATTGCTTTGTTCCAGAAATTCCAGACCATAATAATCATATTCAAGAATTTCCATAGCAAGAAGTCTTAAGCCGGAACTATAATGTAATTTCATCTCTTTACGCTAGTGTCAAAACCCGACGATTAAATGAGCGAATACAATGAAAATGTATGCTGCGCCCATAATAGCGTTCGCAATACTTTCGTTACTTTGCCAATCGATTAGATGTGCGCTGGCGAGCGCATTTTCTTAAGAAAACTTGACAGTTGTCATATGTTATTTCGTCGAGGTGACAAAACTACATTTTGGTCGGATGAGAAACTTTAGAATCTTTGGAAAGCATTTCGTCGGATTTTGACTTTAACGTAAGGGGGCGAAATTGCATTATAGTTTAGCCTTTATAGTCGCATCTTAGTCCTACATTCCGAATTTCATGCGAATCGCTTGAGAAATTGCTTTATTCCAGAAATTCCAGACAATAATGATCATATTCCAGAATTTCCATAGGAAGAAATCTTAGTCACATCTTAGTCCTACATTTCGAATTTCATGCGAATCCCTTGAGAAATTGCTTTATTCCAGAAATTCCAGACAATAATGATCATATTCCAGAATTTCCATAGGAAGAAATCTTATAGTCACATCTTAGTCCTACATTCCGAGTTTCATACGAATCCCTTAAGAAATGGCTTGGTTCCAAAAATCCCAGACCCTATTGGCCAGATCCTAGAATTTCCATAGGAACAAGTCTTATAGTCACATATTAGTCCTACATTCCGAGTTTCATACGAATCCCTAGAGAAATGGCTTGGTTCCAAAAATCCCAGACCCTATTGGCCAGATCCCAGAATTTCCATAGGAACAAGTCCTATAGTCACATATTAGTCCTACATTCCGAGTTTCATACGAATCCCTTGAGAAATGGCTTGGTTCAAAAAACCCCGACCCAATTGGCCAGATCCCAGAATTTCCATAGGAACAAGTCTTATAGTTACATATTAGTCCTACATTACGAGTTTCATACGAATCCCTTGAGAAATGGCTTGGTTCCAAAAATCCCAGACCCTATTGGCCAGATTCCAGAATTTCCATAGGAACAAGTCCTATAGTCACATATTAGTCCTACATTCCGAATTTCATGCGAATCGCTTGATAAATTGCTTTGTTCAAAAACTCTAGTTTCTCATGACCAAATTCCATTGGATATTAAAAAACGTTACTTAACATCTGTTAAAAAAACGTTACTTAACATCTGTTAAAAACGTAACTTAACATCTGTTAAATAGTGACATTTAACATTTGAGTTTTTGAACATGTACCCTCTTAAACCTTGGAGTGAGACGTTGTCACGTCAAAAAAAAACAAGAACCACTATATTTTTGAAGGGGTCTGATACTTCGGTCTGGAGCTCCCTGAATCCAAGTGCACATGGTATGGACACAAGCTGATCCCGGGAGAGCGGGGTAGCGGTGTTGACAAGGCCCTGCTAACTACGTAAATTTTGGTAAATCGAGTGAGTGAATATCATTAAATGCTCACTCGGTTTGGCGAGCTAATGTCCTAAATGGATAACGCGACGGAGTTTATCAAGGCAGAGTGAATAAATCAGTCAGAACTCTGGTAAAGCGAGTGAGTAAGGTGAATAGATCATTCAATGCTCACTCGGTATGGTGGTCTTCGGGCGGGACGGGCTGATGGAACTAGCAGAGTAGAGTGAATAAATCAGTCAGTACTACGTACTAGTTCACCCAAAAGAAAGTTGATTTCTTAGTGGTTCTGCGTCCTATGTCATTAGATTGTTTGTAAAACCTGGTAGAAATTTTGTAAATATTTCTGCACGTTTCGTCGTTGCTGCATGAGCTACTACACTCGCTTCTTTTGGTTGTCGGACGGACGGACGGACATATGCATGAGTGATACGTGCAAACTTATGCATTGAGTTCGATCATACGATATTTGTCGTACATCTGCATTAGTTGTTTGTGCGCTCACGGTGGTTGACTATTTGTTGTCGAACGGAAACCGGTTTATGCGCTCGGTCACACCATATTTATTATATGGCTGTATGAGTTCTGCGCTCACGGTGGTAAGTTATATTGGTTGAATATTGTAGTCAGACGGACACTAGCTTATGGGTACATATTCTTATATGTAAGTTAAGGTATTTGCGTCGCGCAGCTCCAAAAAAAATACAACACGTGCAGTTAGAGGTCGAATCAGAACTACTGATAATTTATTTATTGCGTATATTTATAATTTAACAAATTTGCTTTCAATAATACTTATTCTAGGAATTACAAATTATGCTTATGCTATTGTTTTAGTTTTAATAATTCTTATTCTAAGAATTATTAAAGCAAGAATATTACTTCTGCAAATTATGCTTACTCTACAGTCTACAGCAAAACAATATTGCAACACGGGAAATTGGGTGTCTGGGCAGGTGAAATATTGTGCAGTGTCATCGGTAAAAGGTATTGTGTGGAAACGCAGTGTGGGATTGTGTAAAGGGCAACGACCGATATTTGTGTTAACTCCCCCCTTCTTAAGTATCAGCGTCCCGCTGATCAAAAGTTTATCTTAATGGGTTCTAGATTTGAAATTTTAAAAGTGGCATCAAGGGGTTCATTTTGTTTTTTAAATTTCAAACAAAAGATTAGAATAAGATTTAGCAATATACTAATTAATAGGATGGTTATATCTGAGCCTATTGAGAGAGCCGTATAAGATGAAAAATGGGATAATTTCTTAACGTTGTCCAAATGAAGTTTGTGAAGATACTGGAGATCTAATCTCATACCACTTTCCGTCAGGTTATTATATAGTAATGGAGGTAAAATATGGTATGATCGACTTTCCCAATTTGTGTATTTAATGTTATCTAATTCAATTGATTCATTTTGAAAATTAATTAGGAAAGTGCCGTTAAGGATTCTATTGGTTCGACTGTATGAAAGATTGCCGTAGTAGTTAGTTAAGAATAAGGTACCCTCATTTATGAGTTCGGCAATTGGTTTATTTTGAAATTGGTAATTACATGTTGCCTCTTCGCTATTTAAGAGCTTAATAATGCAATGGCTTGGAGCTAGTTTTTGAAGTTGATTTTTTCTACAGATAGTCGTATCTTGTATTACGGTACATTTTTCTCTGACACCAAACTTCGTTGTTTGGGATATAAACAAGTTAAAAAAGTCTAGATCTATCCTTTTGTTGTTTTTTACTGTTGATCGTATTATGATGTTGTTAAACACTACCTCTTCCGTTTGGGGCAAGCAAATAACGTATAATAGGAGATTATCTTTTATTACCATGATGGGTTCAGAATATTCGATGGCCTGAAGTTCGTTCTTAAAAGGAAGTGTTCCTGTTTTGGAAAGTAAGTCAGCAATATCAGCCTTGTTTAGTAAATTTGAATTAACTATACTTTTTTTGGCAAGTTGTCCTGCTAAAACTATTTCTCCGATTTCGTCTTTAAGTAGACCAAGCTTGTTAAAAAGTATTTGTTCATATTTTCCTGTATTATTTGTGTCTAAAATTTCGGTTATTCTATTATATTTATCTATTAGGTTATTGCTTAATTTGCTGAAGCGCTGATTTACTTGATATTGCTTATTGTTATTACTAATAAGTTCATTGCTTTTTGCCAAAATGTTATCCCAGTCTGTCGCATCTGGATTACCAGCCAGCCATTTCCAGGCGGATCCTATCCAGTTTATTGATCTTTTAGTCTTCCTCAGATTTTTTCCTTGTAGTTGCTCCATCAGGTTGTCTATTTTAGAAAGTTGGTGACTTAATTGTTGTAAATAAGGATTTGTTTTAAGGATATTGTGGTGCACATCTGCTCTTAGGCCATCTATTATTTCTTCGTAATCGGTAAGGTTTATGGTATGTATTATTTTATAGTTTCCGTTTATTATTCTTCCCGTTCCTTGTTTCACTGCAATGAGAGGGCTATTGTACTCGTAGACGTTCACAACGGCTTCTGCACATAAGGGGATTAATCTGAAATGGGAGGTTTGTTTTTGAGGTGAGACTTATGTATTCGTTTTCCATTGGTTGTTGTTACTGTAACGGTGTTATCTAATCCTACAGTTTCTTTATGATATATGGGTTTTTCTTTTCCCTTTATTTGTTTATTTCTTTTATATACTGTTTCACCAGGATTGTAGTTTCTTGGTGGAGATCTTTTTTGATTGTGTCTGTTGATCTGATTCCTTTGATTACGTAAAATTTCGTATCTTAAATCAGTGTTAATTATGTTTTTAAAATCTGTTAAATTCTGATAATTTATTCTCTGACTTCTTCCAAAGAAGATATCGGCA
The DNA here is from genome assembly GCA_947095585.1 of Nephrocerus scutellatus. NCBI lineage: Eukaryota > Metazoa > Arthropoda > Insecta > Diptera > Pipunculidae > Nephrocerus > Nephrocerus scutellatus. The sequence continues at coordinate 115,497,225 of OX352763.1, forward strand.
GGTTTCTTTTTTGTTACCGAGTGGATTGTATTGTTATATCTGTCTACTGCTATATTAATTATTTCTTTTATCGAATAGTCTGGGAATTCTCTTTGAAGACATCTTATTATTTCAATAATAGTTGAGTGTACTCTTTCCACAGCTCCATTGACCTCACTTTTTTGCGGGGGGGCTAGGTAGAGAGTTACTCCGAGACCTTCTATATAATTAAGGATGATTGGGCTTATAAAGCTACTTTCATTGTCAGTTACCAGTATCTTTGGGACAGTAAAGAAATGCAATAATTTTATTATTCTGTTTCTAACGTGTAAAACTGATTTATTTTTAATGTGAAAAAATTTTGTGAATTTTGAAAATTTGTCCACACATGTTATGAATTTTTCTCTTTTAATTTCGATGATGTCCATATGTAATATCTCGGTTGGATATGATGGAATTGGAGTTGGTTGCAATTCAGGTTTTGGTGGATGTCTGTCATATTTGTTAGAACAACAAACATCACAAGAGTCGGTATACTTTTTTATTAGTTTGTTCATTTGAGGGAAATAGTATTTTTCTAAAATTTGTTCCCTGTTTTCCTTATGATTCCGGTGTGCGCGTTTGTGCTCGTCTTGAATTATTTTCAGTTTATTTTCCTCATTTGCGATATCCGTAACTACTCTTTGCGTGATTCTAATTTTGAAGTGAGAAAAAAACTCTCTATATACTTCTCCTAACAATGGAATAATGTGTTCTGGTATTTTAATTCCATTCAGTATACTTGGATTTAGTTTTTCTTTTAAAATTTGAGCTAGGTTGACTTTATCGAAAGATTGTAATCTTATATAATGCCTGTGGAATTTAGGATGTGGTTGTTCATAGCAAATCATATCGTTTCCTTCAGAAAAAATTAACTGGTTTCTAAAGACGTTAATCGGTGCCTCGCAGTGTGGTATGAGGTCAGTGCTATCTTCTTCTGCACTGTGTTGTGTTCCAGAAGAAGTTAGAACGTTTAATTCCGTTGGAAGTCTTGAGAGGGCATCCGCTACAACATTTGTTCTACCTGGTTTATATATAAGGGAATAATTAAACTCTTCAATTTTTGCCTTCCACCTTTTGAGTTTTGCATTATTATTGCGGTTACTCAAGGCAAATGTTAAAGGCTGATGATCTGTTAAGATTTTTATGCACTTGGCTCCATAAAGGTACGTCCTAAGCTTATCGAGTGACCAAACGATTGCTAGTAATTCCTTCTCGATTACTGAATAGTTTTCTTCAACTTTGGTTAGTGACCTGGATATAAATGTGATAGGTCTATCCTTGCCCATTTCTCCTTGGGATAGAACGGCTCCAATTGCAAAATTAGAGGCATCCGTTGTTAGAATGAATGGCATTTCAAAGTTTGGGAAAATTAAAATGTCTGAGGACACGAGCATTTCCTTAAGATTTGTAAATGCTTTCAAAGCTTGATCGTCAAGGTGTACTTCCTTTTTTCTTGATTGATTTGCCTTTATTTGAGCATTCAATCCCCTAGTTAGGTTTGTCAAAGGCTTAGCTATTTTTGCAAAGTCTTTAATAAACTTTCGATAGTACGATGCTAGACCAAGAAAGCTCTTTAGGTCTTTAAGATTTTGTGGTGCTGGAATTTTTTGGATTGCAGCAATTTTTTTCGGGTCTGCACGTATTCCTTCCTGAGTAATTATGTACCCTAAGAAATCCACTTCGGATCTCAAAAATTTAGATTTTTCCAAATTTACTCTTAAGTTGGCTTTTCCCAGAAATGAAAAAACCTCGTCAAGATTTCTATTATGCTCGTCCCGGTTCTTTCCGAAGACGATTATATCGTCTATATAGACGTAGCACATCTTCCCGATAAGTGGTTTTAACACATCATTGATCATACGCTGAAAAATTGCAGGAGCATTTTTTAAACCAAACGGGAGTCGAGTAAACTCGTATTTTCCGTTTGCCGTGGAAAATGCAGTTTTTGGAATGTCACTAGTTTTCATTTTTATTTGATGAAAACCAGAAGTTAGGTCAAGAGTTGTGAAGAATTTGCATTCTCCAAGACTTGCTAGGGTGTTCGTAATGTCCGGGATAGGGTATGCGTCTGGGATAGTAATTGCGTTAAGACGCTTAAAATCTATAACTAGCCTGTATTGTTTTTCTCCTGCTGAATTAGCCTTCTTCGGGACAATCCAGAGAGGAGAGTTGTACGGGCTTTTGGATGGTCTAATAATACCATCTGCAAGCATTTTCTCAATTTGATTTTCTACTTCTGACCTCAAATTAGCTGGATAGGGGTACGACTTTGTGTAGACCGGTTCAGACGTTGTAGTTTTTATTTCTGCACGGACACTTGTATCGATTGCTCCACAATCAGCAATGGTACCAAAAAGTTTGTCATGTTTTTTCAGGATGTTCTGAATTTCATTTTCAATGTCAGTGTTTGTTTGTACGCTGTTGACTTGTTTGGAATATTTTGCCTTTAGTTTTATTTTTATGTTAGGACTTATGTGCAAGATACTGTTTTTCCTATCAATTACAGCCTCCAAATTCCTCAAAGTATCGTCTCCTATTATTCCGTCAAATGATTTTAAGCCAGGGAGAACGAAGAAATCTAGTATACTGTTATTACCTAGGCTTCTGAAAAAGGGACCACTTATTTTGTGGGTGATCTCAAGCTGTCCCGCAGCTGATTGTATTTTAAACGGTGTTTTAATAGGTTTGGAATTTGTTGCAATTCTACTTGACACAAAGTTTTTGTTAGCTCCTGTGTCGATTAGGAATTTTAACGTTTTACCATCTCTGGTAACATACTCTAGGTAGGGTACGCTAGAGAGGCTTCCGTCATAAAATTTATTTCAGGAGTTTCGTCTACGATTTCCTCGTAGTCGAACTCTTCATCTGTTTGATATGTGTTATCATCCGGATCTATCTGCTTAAGATCTGAATTTTCAACAGTGTTTGTAGCAAAAAGCCGTTGCTGCTTTCGGGGCAAGTTTGATGACTCATTCGATCTTCTGGGGAGAGGGTTGTTTGCAGGTCTATTTATGTAATTTACACGATGTGTTTGAATAGACTGATCGATTTCCATAGGTTGTGGGGGTTTTTGTTGTGTTGGTCTTGGGGGTGGATTATTATATTGGTTGGGGTAGTATTCCGCATATCGAGGTGTATTATAAATCATATTTTTTTCGATTGGAGTTATTTGTCTAGGTGGCATTCTTGGCCTATACTGTGATTTATTGGGGAACATTTGATTTATGGGTGCGGATATAGTACTGTTTATGCCTCTGTTGTAGATCGGAAGGCTTCTGAAATTAAGATTCTGAAACTCGAGGCATGAGGTGTATGCCTCTGGTAAAGTCTTGGGTTTCTGGATGACAAGCATCCTTGAAACATCACCATTTAGACCTCTGATAAATATATCTAAAGCCCTGTTCCTATAGTTTTCTGTTAGAGCACAAATAGTCTCTTGAGAGTAGTCTTCGGTTTTTAATTTATTTATTAACAAGGAAAGTTGATGATTGACTCTTGCATAGAACTCGTCTATACTTTGTCTTCCTTGATTCATTGAATTGAGCTCGTGTTCAAGGGTACGAACGTCACGTTTATCTGCGTAATGCAGGGATAAACATTTTTTAATTTTTGACCAATCGTCGTCAAAAATATTGTACGAAATAAGGGCAGTATCGGCTGGGCCTCTAATTTTCTGTCTTATATGTTGTATGATTGCCCTGTAAATGGGCTTAAGTTTGACTATCTCGTAGTCTTTTAATATGGATTCAACGCTGTGGATCCATGAAATATAGTGAACTGGATTTCCGTCAAAAATTTGCAAGTCTCTAACGCAGTCGGGGAGTTTCCTAATATCTATAAGGTCTTGCTCACTTTTTGGAAGAGCTAGGGTTGCAGGAGGGGTTTGGGAAGTATTTTGAGGAGGGCTGACTCTGCATTCGAGTTGTTGCAAACGGGTATTAATTAGCTTGATTTGCTCCATTTGAGCATTTACAGCCCCAGTTAGCTGGGTTATTAAATCTTTCACTTGTTCCATTTTTTCAAATTAATAACTTGGTTTGTTACTTGTGTAATAACTCTAACTTTTTTCACTTTAAAAAATATATTATTTTGAAATAATGATTGTATATATTTTAATATCAAGGTTTATAAACTTGGTTTGTTGCTTCTTTTATACTTGTATAATAATTCTTACTCTTTTCAATCTATATAGTATTTAGTATATATATTTGGTGTATTTAAATATCAAGGTTTATATATTTTTATTTTGAAAAAGAAGGTGAAATTTATTTTAAATTCTTGTGGCTAAACTAATAGGTAAGATTAATATATAAAATAAAAATAATCGCTTACAGCAAACATACAGCCAACAGCATCTTGTTTAAATCCTTTTGGGCAGTCCGTTTTGTCCTTTTTAGCGTTGCTTACTTGGGAACGGGGTGTGTCACGTTGGATCCGGTTATCTGGTTATCTCTGATGATCCTGTAATGGTCCTCTGATGTTTCTTCGATGGCTCTCTGATGATTTTCGGGTGGTTCTCCGATGGTTATCTGCTGGTTTTCTTTGGTTCTATGATGATTCTTTGATGAGTTGGTCTTAGGCCTCTGGACACTGGTAAAAAATTTTTTCCTGGGCTTTCCAAAAGTGTTGTAACAAGGTCACCTTTCGCCTTTAGTAGGGCCTTTATTGCCACTTCACACTGTTAATATAGCAAGGGTATATAATAACCACTTCACTTTTTTAATAGGCAGGGTGTTTGTATTACCACTTCACACTTTTTTATGATATCAATTTATCAATTTTAAAAGTAGGGAACACTTAGCACTATACACGACTTTTACTTTTTAATTTTTCGGGTTTAAAGACTTTTGTTTGCTCGGGCGCCAGTTAAGGTATTTGCGTCGCGCAGCTCCAAAAAAAATACAACACGTGCAGTTAGAGGTCGAATCAGAACTACTGATAATTTATTTATTGCGTATATTTATAATTTAACAAATTTGCTTTCAATAATACTTATTCTAGGAATTACAAATTATGCTTATGCTATTGTTTTAGTTTTAATAATTCTTATTCTAAGAATTATTAAAGCAAGAATATTACTTCTGCAAATTATGCTTACTCTACAGTCTACAGCAAAACAATATTGCAACACGGGAAATTGGGTGTCTGGGCAGGTGAAATATTGTGCAGTGTCATCGGTAAAAGGTATTGTGTGGAAACGCAGTGTGGGATTGTGTAAAGGGCAACGACCGATATTTGTGTTAACTTGTATGGTGTGTGACGTAGTCGATGTTGGTATCTACATCGAATCCTTCGTTACAAAGGTTAAAACTAAAATATTTCCCTGTCTAAATATGTAGTGTCTAAAAAAATGAAAACAAAAAAAAGTATTATCCATCAAGGGACTTAACAAAGATTCAACCATTTTTAACAATAGCACTCTACCAATGAAGGTAAGATAAAGAGAATAAGGTAAGTGATGGAATCACGAAATCAGGAGACCAACGCACCAACAAATGACAAACGGCGCCTAAGATGACCTTGACCTTACGCAGGACTAAACAACTATTCTATAAAAGTCCTCAAAGATGACATTGGAGGCCAACTGTTTGAGCATAAGCCCTGCGATAAGTTGAGCTGTGTTTCACCCGATATAACTCGAACATCGTCTCTTTAGCGATAAGCCCAGGCTTTATGATATAATGGAGTCATACATGACTTTGTATTGCATCCGTTCAAAATAACCGCTCAGAATCACTTTGAATATCCAGATATACCTCCGACAAATTCGTGATCCTATAACTCGAAAAAATGCCAAAGCATTTATCTGTCGGCTTATCGGATCAGTGAGGACTTTTACAGTGGGACAACATTCTCCGATATCGGTCAGCTTAGCGATCAATATTTTTAAAGTGAGTCGAAACTCGATTCATTGTACAGGCGTAGTCTTAGAGAAGACAAGCGAAACCAGATAAAGGACTTCGCAACTCAGTCTGAGCAATCGGCGACTCGCACTGATAGTACGAAGGTAGGCAGGTTGTAATGACCAAAATTTGTGCATCAAATTTCGTCGTACATCCACTATGCGCATATTAATAAGAAAAAAACACAATAAAGAAACAGCAAATGAGTTAATCTCAGCATGGCAACACAGCCAATGCATAGAAGTAGAATCCAGCATAGCAACAACCAATGCATGAAAGTAAAATCCAGCGTAGCAACAGCCAATGCATAGAAGTAGAATCCAGCATAGCAACAGCCAATGCATGAAAGTAAAATCCAGCATAGCAACACAGCCAACGCAGCGTGGGCGAAGTACGAAGATAGCAAAATGTCGAATGGAAAGTTTCCAAAAGATGAACGATGCACAAGCGATAGAGAAAACGCCAACAACACGAGAGAGCTGAACGAAACTGCAAAGCTGCAATCTGCAAAGTTCACCAAGAGGCAAATCACATAAACAGGGAAACGTAAGAAGAAATGTTCTCATTTTCTTGGCATCAGTGGCATCGACAACAGCAGTGGTAAGAAAACAAGTGAACATCAGTGCAAGTAAACAAAAAAAAGAAAGAAAAAAAGGGACATACGTGGAACGCAGGGACAACATAAAAACCCACAACAAAGTCAACCAACGTTGGTCGGTGCGAAAATCAGGTGAGCCCAACCTCTCTAACGTTATTGTGTAGTATTCCCTTTCTTGATTTCAAGACTCTGGCGGGCCTTATCGGACTCCGTATCGAAATCTAGAAAATCTTGATATGGCGAGTTTTCCCTGGTAGGTATAGTAACCCTTCAACTACAGTACTCTAGTGAGCCTCATGGGACTCCATCCTGAAGCTTGATCTCTTGCAGGGCCTAGCTTCCATTCAATATGGAGAACGTAGTGAAAGATCTGCTGCTTCCGGCTGACTCCAGTTAAGTATCCACTTTCTTGATTTCGAGACTCTGGAGGGCCTTATGGGACTTAACCTCAATATCTAGAAAATTTTAATAGGGCTAGTTTTCCCCTTGTAGGCATAGTGACCCTTCAAACTTTAAACTCGGGCAGGCCTCATGGAACTCCATCCTGAAGTTTGATCTCTTGCAGGGCCCAGTTTTCAATTTAGTAGGAAGTGAGAGATCTTTTGACAAAATCCAGTAGAGACAGATCCCCCAGTAAAATCGTCTGAGTGCAGACCAACGCTCTTGTATCGTATCACGTCGCTACGAAACCCGAGTCAGCGGCTTAAAAAGAGGAAATCTCGGGCAGATTCACCAGTGCGAAGCTGAAATTACTCTGGCGATACTTAACCGCATAGATATAAATGCAGTGTGCCTCATTCTTCCCACCAAAGTACTTGAACTACGCTGACAATATCTGCTTTATTTCGCTCCAAATTATGGAGCTACACCAAATTGCTGAAAATTGAGAAACCGAAGCAAGTAGGGTTGAACTGAGACTAATCCGACCAAAACATTTCAGATTTCACCTTTCAAGTTAACAGCAGGTTATTAAAGAAGCATTATCTTGGCCATTGGTGACGACACTGGACTGAAAGTATACAGCAGGATTGGCAAAGCAAAACCTGTGTTCGGAATATTGGTACAAGTATGTAAAAGCAATGTTATCAGTACGAGAACTAAGCTACGGCAGTTCGCTCTAATCTAGAACTAGTACTGAAACTGATGCATGGTTGACTACCATAGCTACTAAGAAGCTGCAATCCTACGATTCTGGCCGAATCGTATCTCGAACAAACAACTTTATAAGAGAACATCATAATAATAACATTAGGAGCTACAGGGAGTTGTGGTCCGGGGTCTAGCTTCTCACGACCGTTGCGTGGCTTATATTTTTGCACACCAATAAAAGAGACTTAGAATTTAAAGCTAACTTCAAAAGCCTTCTTAAGACAGTTATTTCTCTCAGAAGTTTGTCAGGTTTTCTCGTGAGAGGTAGGCAGTGAGACAGATTGTTGTTTTTTTTTTTCTTGGATACAAACAACGAATCTCCCGGTCAGTAGTGCAACGCACCAACCACTAGAGCCACGACTTCCCCAGAGACATATCACAATACGCAGATAAAAGTGGCCATGGAATGGTCGTACCTTACGGCGAACAAAAACTTTGGCAGTGGCCACTGGCCAATACTGCCAGGATTGCCTATTTAGGCGAATGTGTTTGGTTCTAAGAAGATTGGCAACGCTCTAGAAAAAATTTCATTGGTTTTAACTGCAGTATCAACGCTGTGAAAATTTGGAGCTTTCCTTTAAAAATTTAAACTTTTAGAACATGGGGTTGTGCCAATGCTTTCAAGTTCTCGTACCGAAACGAAACGCTTTTTAAAAGCTCTGTGTATGCAAAAGATGGCACTGTTATTCCTTGTAAAAAGTGTATACTGCTGAATAGCTACAAAGGCAATAGTTAATCAGCAAAGATAGTGTGTATAGTAAGAAAGTTTAAAAGTTTTTTCAGAGGACCTATGCATTGCAATACCATTCCTTCCTGACCATTAAGCAGTTAACAGAATGTGCATCTCCACTATAGTCATAGTTTGTCTAAAAGGCAAAGCAAATCAAAGTGACTCAAATTATAATTTAAAAACTTTCTGTTCTAAACTATGTAGCTGATGTAGATAAAACATAAATTTATTAACCTTTTTACTAAACTTCCAAACGAAGTGAAGCGCTAAGCTTAATTGATCTTAAATGGATCTATAAACGGTGTCCGGTCCTGGCATCCCGCAAAAACTCTCTCCATCTCCGCAAGATTCCCTCAAAACTACCGCAAGAAACCCTAAAAACCTTCTTAAGACCCACTCAAGATTCTACTCACGACCCTCTCAAAATGCCCTTAAGATCCCCTCAAGACCACCTAAGGACCTCCTCAAGACTCCACTAAAGATCCTCACAAAACCCCTTCGGGAATCGGGAACCCCTGAAGACAACTTAAAGACTCTCACAAGATCACCTCACGACCCCGTTAATACCACGTTACTACCCCCATTAATACTCCCTCAAGAACAACTTGATACCTCGTTAAGACCACGTTACTACCCCGCTCAATACTCCCTCAAGACCACCATAAACCCCTTTAAGGTTCCCTTAAGACACCCTCAAAAGAGTCTCAAGAGCTCCTAAAAGGTTAAGGTTCCACTCACGACCCTGTTAAGACTCCCTGAATACCCTCTGAAGATCCACTCAGAACTCCCTCAAGAACTCTCTAAAACCCCCTCAAGTTTTCGTCAAGAATACGTTACGACCCCCCTCAAGGCTCTCTGAATCTCTCCTCAAAGCCCCACAAAACCCGCCAAATACCATCTAAAGACTCCCTCAAACCGCCATCAACACCACTTTTAAGACCAGCTTCAAGAACCCTCAAGAATCCCCCTCAAGACACCCTGAAGAACCCCCCAAGACCACCCCCAATACCGCCTCAAGTAACCCTTTAATACTCCCTTAACATCATCTTTGGGGATCTGCATTGCGATTGATCGGGAAACGACTGACTGCTCAAAACTTGGTTTGGGACAGTAGCGCAACAATCAAGTTCGTGATGTAGTGCTTGCTCTACCTCCTAGTGGTGGTCCCCGGTCTAGCGTTTCTAGTCTAGGTAACGTTGGAAAGGCCTAGATGGTGCCATACTCGTTTCAGATCAGATGAGGATCAGCTCAAACGATGGAAGGAGCATTTTTCTACGGTCCTTAACCGTGTATTCACCAACGATATGTACCCAAATCCAACGGAGCTGCCGGAAATAACAATTTCCCGAATTCGTACTTCAACTCCCAGTAAAGATGAGATCGCTACCGCGAGCAACGCACTAACGAACAACAAGTCGGTAGGACTAGATGGTATACCCGGATGCTTCTGCGCGCCGCTCCAACGACATCAGCAGAGCCTTTATATCCTCTTGCAGAGAGAGCTTGGGATGCAGAAAGTTTCCCCGACGAGTGGAAGAAGGAAATGATTGTCAAGATCTTATGGAGTGTGAAAACTGGAGAGGCATTTGCGTTCTTCCTGCAGTTGAAAAGGTAATAGCCAAAGTTGTACTTGAGCGAATTAAGAAACATCTTGAAGATACACTCGATGCCAAACAAACAGGTTTCCACACTCGATTCTCCTGTGTCGACCACATCAACACCCTACGGATCATTATTAAACAGTGCGTTGAATTCAGGTTACCACTACACCTGCTGTTTATCGATTTTGAGAAGGCGTTTGACAGTGTCAACAGACAGTTTATCTGGTTCGCCTTGCGCAGGAGAGGTATACCCGATAAACTAATAGCTATTATTAAAGCAACATATGATGGCTCTAAATGTCACGTGCTGCACAGAGGAAAGCTGTCAGAGGAATTCGATATCCTAAGTGGGGTACGACAAGGTTGCATTCTATCGCCGATACTTTTTTGTTGGTGATTAGCGATGTACTTCGCGCAGCTTTATCTACTCGAGACGGAGGAATTCGTTGGACACTTACATCTCAACTCAAACATCTGGACTACGCTGACGACGTTTGTTTACTCTCACACAGAATTATGGAGCTGCACCAAATGACTACAAATGTGGAGAGGGAGGCAAATGTTGTGGGTTTAAAGAATAACACTGCCAAAACCAAAATCACCAACCTCGGCACTACCTCAGTAACTCATGTTAACATTGCTGGACAGCCGGTAGAAAGAGTAGAGAGTTTCCAATATCTTGGGAGTATTGTCTTGACCGAACAGAACATTGTCAACCGAATCGGCAAAGCAAAATCGGTGTTTGAAATGATGTCCATGATATGGCGAAGCAATGCGATCAGCTGAAAAGCCAAGCTACGACTGTTCCGTTAAGTTGTTGGATCTGTGCTGTTGTATGGGTGCAGCATTTGGAAGGTGACCGCTAGTATCACAAAAAGATTACAAACGTTCGTAAATAGGTGCCTACGGAACATCTTAAGGGTTTTCTGGCTTAACCGTATCTCTAACGAACATCTTTACCAGAGAACGGGTAAGGAACAAATAGGCACAACCATACAACGACGGAAGTGGCAGTGGATTGGTTATACACTCCGAAAAGGCGACAGTTCCATAGCAAATTACGCAATGCAATGGAATCTGTTATCTCAGGATGGTAGAAGAACGGGTCGTCCGGGAAATACATGGCGCAGAACAGTTGATGAGGATTCACGGCAATTGCGGAATAGTTGGAGAGAGATGAAGCTCATTGCCAGAAACCACACGCGATGGCGCCTAGGCGTAGTAGAGGCCCTAGGACCCAAAAGGGGATATAGGACATAAGTAATTAAAGTACGTAACATCATCTCAAGACGCCCTTAAAACTACCCCAAAAGCCAGTCAACATCCCACTCAAAACCCTCTTTTAACCCCATTCAGACCCTCTCTAGGCCCACCTGAAGGACCCATCATGACTCACCTCAAGACCCACCTGAAGACCACCAACAGTCAGGTGGAAAAGTCATACCCCAAAAAATGCGTACGAGACTTACACACAGATGTGTAATGAAAAAAGCATGACAGAATGACATATAAACCGACAGGAAGACAGAAAGACACACAGCCAGAGGCAAGGTTATATAAATGCATTTAAAAATACGTTTGTTCTCATTTATCTATTCATGGCCATTAATGAGTTAAGTAAGCAAAGAAGCAGTTATTATACTATGTTCCATATAAATAATAGAAAAACTTCAAAATATTTTTTATTTCACTTAAAATATAATAACAGCAATCCCACCTAACTATAGCCCTGACTTTCAAAACTGTAAAGCGAACAAAGTTTAATGGAGATTTCTATTTGTTATGGTGGGTGGGAAAGGAAAGTTTTTTATTAAACTGAGAGAACTTTTTCCGTTTGGTACAAAACCACTCAAACCAATAATTGGAAAATCATAAGCTCGGTACACATAAGCACTTGCGTTAGGGAAGAGGGTAAAAGACAATTTTCTATTAGAAATTTGATGAACGAGTTAACATTAAAGTGATTTGTTCTACTTTGGTCCGGATACTGTATACTATACACTACTAATGTTACGTCAAATCGACGGAAAGTTTGGTCTGTCAGTTTGCCTCTTGCTGGTGTATACTTGGGATTTTATTCAGGTAATTGCTTTTGCCATCATTGATGCCAAATTGCATTAGATCTGTGCGAAATGTTGACTGCTGGCTAGTTTTTTGTGAAAGCCCAGGACCGGACCCCGGTTTAAAAGCCAATTTCGATTATGGTGACTTGCAATTAAATGAAATTATAAAATAGTATACAACAATCCACCAATTTATCGTTATCGACTTTAGAAATCATTTTCCATCACCTGACAAAGTAAGGAAACAAAAGGCTGACCCAAAAATGGAAACGATGAGAAAGAAATTAAAATTTGCAAAGATAAAACAAACGGTTTCGATATATTTTCTGTAATTTGCTCATTTATAAGCTTTCCGTACATCAAAAGGGAATTTAAGTGGATAAATTGGGCAGGTCAGTTGAGAAAGTCTTCTGTTGAGCCACCAAATGCGGAGCTACAAATGGGAGGTGATTGCTAGTTTGCTGTGTTATTTAACCTACACGTGAAAAAGATTATGAAATATTAATGACTATCGAATACAATGATTATGATAACTCAAAGAGAGTTCAAAAAATATGTGCAATTCATTGCTTACTAACTTTTACCAGGCGCTTCACTACCCGCACACATGAACCTATTCCTTGCTCTTACCATCGTAGTAGTTGATATAAACATTTTATATTTTCTATAGCCTATAATCAAGAAATACAACAGAATTTCTTCACGCTATAAGCAGTAAAATCAAATATCTAATAACCAAACAAAAAACGCAAATCCATCGTTCCAATCGTGAGTTATGGTTGCAAGTTCATACAAAAATCGCACAGTTTCAGTTTTCCTTTTTGCCGGTAAACTTTTCCAGTTTTTCTTTCCGTAAAAACCTTGGATAAGGTTAAGGATATTGGAAATTCTCTACTCTCTCTACCGGTTGTCCAGCAATGTAAACATGAGTGACTGGGTTAGTGCCAAGGTTGATGCTTTTGGTTTTGGCAGCAATAATCTTCAAACCGCAACATTTGCCTCCCTTTCCACATTTGTTATCATTTGGTGCAGCTCCATAATTCTGTGTGAGGGTAAACAAACGTCGTCCAGATGTTTGAGTTGAGATGTAACGTTCCCAACGAATTCCTCCGTTTCCAGTAGATAAAGCTGCGTGAAGTACATCGCTAATCACCAACAAAAAAAGTATCGGCGATAGAATGCAACCTTGTCGTACCCCACTTAGGATCTCGAATTCCTCTAACAGCTTTCCTCTATGCAGCACATGACATTTAGAGCCATCATAGGTTGCTTTAATAATAGCTATTAGTTTATCGGGTATACCTCTCCTGCGCAAGGGGAGCCAGATATACTGTCTGTTGGCACTGTCAAACGCCTTTTCAAAACCGATGAACAGCAGCTGTAGTGGTAACCGGAATTCAAAGCACTGTTCAATAACGATGCGCAGGGTGTTGATGTGGTCGACACATGAGAATCGAGTGCGGAAACCAGCTTGTTCGGCATCGAGTGTATCTTCCAGATGTTCCTCAATTAGCTCAAGTACTACTTTGGCTATTACCTCTGCAACTGCAGGAAGAACGCAAATGCCTCTCTAGTTCTCGCACTCCATATGGAGTATTGACAATCATTCACTTCTTCCACTCGTCGGGGAAACTTGCTGCCTCCCAAGCTCTCTCTACAAAGCTCTGCTGATATCATTGGAGTGGCGCGCAGAAGCTCTGCTGAGTTCTTTAGTGCGTTGATCGCGGTAGCGATCTCATCTTTACTGGAAGTTGAGGTGCGAATACGGGAAATTGTTACTTCCGGCAACTCTCTTGGATTTGGGTTCATATCGTTGGTGAATACACGGTTAAGGACAGTAGAACAATGTTCCTTCCATAGCTTGAACTGATCCTGATCTGAAACAAGTACGGCACCATCTAGGCCTTTCACCGGATGTTTGCTAGAGCGTTGACCACCTATCAGCTCTTTGGTGATTCTGTAAACGGTTTTGCTAACGCACCTGCTCGCTGCTTCCTCTGTATCTGAAGCCAGGTTTCAAATATAACGTTTGTCACGTTTTACACTACGCTGCTCTTTTCTCATATTCCTTCGATACAGGGACTCTAGCTCTTCTTCAATCCACCTCCAGGTATCTTCGGTAAGCCACGTGCTGTGCCTTTCCAACAATACTTTCCGCTCCATATGTGAAAACATTTTTCACAGCCTTCCAATCTTCTTGGATGGTTATCGGCAGTAAGCTGCTGATTGATTCCACTCCTTGCGATTAATGATCCCTTAATTGTTGGCGTATTGAGGGAATCTTTAAACGGTCAATGTTATACATAGGCTTTCTGATGATATTGCGGATTCTTTGAACTGATGCAGTACGTAACTGGACAGTAGCTACCATAAAGTGATGATCCCGTACCATACCTTTGTCAGCTCCTCGCTTGTTCCGGACGTCTAAGAGACAACTCCTAAGACGTCGGCGGATCGTCACATAGTCGATTTGATTGGAAGATGATTGCCCGTCAGTTGTCATGGTGCCTTCGATGACAAGGTGGTTGGTGTTGCAGAAATCAACAAATCTTTCACCATAGTCATTTCGTTCGCCGAGGCCCTGCTTCCCAATCACATGTCTGAGTCCTTCATTGTCGTTGCCCATCTTGCCATCCAAGTCCCCCATCACCATCACGATATCTCCGTTCGGCATTGCATTGAATACAGCGCTTAGGTGAATGTAGAAGTTGTCCTTTTCATCCTCAGTCGAGGGATTCGTTGGGGCGTAGCACTGTATGATCGTGACGCGTCGTTCTCTGGCCGATAAGATTCTATCACCATGCGGGTGCCAGGATATTTGTCCTCTGCATGCTGTTGGCGTTAGCAGCAGACCCACTCCAGATGCAAGGGGACAGCCGAAGGGTTTGCCGGAGTAGAGTAGCACAGTGTTACACGTTGGGGATTGGTACTCTCCCGCGTCGAACCATCTTACTTCACTAACTCCCAGTATGTCCAAATTATATCGAAGAAACAACGTTCCAGTTGAAGAAAAATGGCATTTTTAAGGTCCTTCACTCCCTGAGTCAAGGAGCGTCCTCACATTCCAGAAACCAATCGTAGTCCGGGTACAATAGCCAAAAGTCGTCATTATTCGACCATTATCCGAGGCGTTGTGTCGGTTTCAGTAGCGGGCATTTTTCGGTACCGCAGGGTGCTAACTCACGTTACCTAGACTAGAAACGCTAGACCGCTCGCACTTAGCCTACATATATAAGGATTTATACACATAGTTGCCCGGGGACCACCACTAACAGGTAAAGCAAGCACTACATCACGAACTTGATTGTTGCGCTACTTGCTCAAACCAAATTTTTAAGAAGTCAGTAGTTTCCCGATCACCATGATTTTTAGTAATTTCCTAATTCTAGCACAAATCAATACAATGATTATTATTATGTACGAATATGTACAAGAGATTTATTTTATCACACTGTACGTACTCGTATATAAGAATAATCATTGCATGGTAATTGAATAAATTACCTAACAGATCATTGCATACAATTAGGCTCAGTCATATTATTTATAAGATCTATTAAAGAAAGATTATAGCAATATGTTCTGGTTCTTTCTTGTACTTCCTAGGTAGTTCGAATAGAATAGAGTAGAATAGATTGGAACATTCACGTTAATGTAGATTTTGTATAAATACAGCCACTTTATCGCACTAACTTATGTTATTATTTGGAAATCAGTCTGGTTGACTTGTATAGTTGAAAAGTAAATAAAGCTAACTCATATGTGAGTAATAAGTAATCACCAGTGTAAATTTGTGAACTTTTGCTATTTTTGTATTAAAGTTGTAGTTTGGAAATTAACGAACTTGTATTGTGCTTTTATTTTCCTATATTTCGTTACTTTTATTATCATTCCATCCATCACTTCATAAATGTATTTTGGCATAACTTTATATTAGTTAAATAAAAAAGCTAAATAAAATAAAATAAAAATAATAAAGCTTTAAAAACGAGCATACGCACCCACCCACACTCTTGTAGATGCTCTGCTCTAAAATGCATCCCACCTCTTAATTACGTTTTATTTCAACCTAACGAGCAGCTAATCAGCTAATCAGCAATATATTAGTGCCGCCATCAATAATTGGCAAAATCATATTTCAAATTGAATTGTCGATGAAAATTAATTCACCTACAATTATTAAGCAAATTATGCGTATGAGCGAGGGTAGATAATTTGGTCGATTGGCTATTGTGATTAGAGTTGCGCACCATGGCAACTTGAATGCATAAATTCCATAAAGCCAACAATTATTGCAATTCTATCATAGAAAAGACACACTGTAATCATACGATGATAAGGTCAAGTTTGAAGAAATTAATGAAAATGAACTGAAACACGGATATGGAAGCTTTGCTTGCTATGCAAGGTGGAAAATTAATAATCAAACGAAACGGTTACGTTGACAGTGACTGTCCTATCTAATTTTTATGTATGAGGTTCTTCTTTATAAAGGTTTTACCTCGGTCTGCTGCCCTTTCCGTTTTTTTTTTTTTATAAAACAACCCTAGCCCAAGAGGCTGATACTGCGACCTAAAAAGATCTATTGTATAATAGGGTGTAACTTATCTAAGAGACCTACTACCTCCCTAATGAAGGATAGAATGTCATTAGTGGCAGAGTTTCTCATATCCGCCGACAAACACATTGCCTTATGGAAAATACGTCTTCTTAACCAAATCAATGCTGGACAGTGACATAGAATGTGCACGGGAGATTCATCATCCTCCAAGCTGAACCTATGTTCAGTGTCTGAGCCCAGATTAATTCTACTAAGTTGATATGGTAATGATGGTTAGATCACCAGCTTTTTGATACTATCCTTGTCTAGATGAAGAATTTCCTTATAGTAAAATGGTCTGATTAATCGTTTGGATTGTCTAAGGGGCATTATCCAAATTGACTGTCTAAGGGGTATTATTCCAATGGGGTAGACGAAGTTTATTTTCCCACTTACTAATCACTGCTGTGGTGGCAACCCAGTTGACTATACAATAAGGTTCCAAACCTAAGAACGCAGATTCCAATCCATCCCTGGCTAGTTCATTTTCGTATTCGTTACCTGCAGTACCCTGGTGACCAGTGACCCAACCGAGCTTCAACCCGTTATCCCTTGCTAGGGATTGCAGTGCATTGTAGCAGCATTTAACTGATTTTGAGTCCGTTATGTTGGACGGTTACGCTTTCAGTGCTGCCTGCCTGTCTAAAAAGATATAAATCGTAGCGCCGATAATACCCTTACTAAGTTTTATCCTAGCGGATACCTCAATGACATGGAGTTCCACCGTGGTACTCACACCCATTGGTATCGAGACTTTTGTGTTGGGTCAGAAAACAACAGCTCCGATTCCATCTTCGATCCGTCTGTTTACCAGATCAGACCTTTTCCGTCCGGTGCTTAGACCTTAGCTAACAAATGGAAGAAGTCCATTGTGCTTAGTAAACATTCGAGTCTTTGTTCTTGGTCAGGCAGTAAACTTTATAAAATTATTGAAAAAATGTGTTTTGGTCTGCAATGGAACATGTTTTATTACACAGATTCATGTATATATTCATACCAACATGTCAACATTCTCTTAATATACATCCTCTCTAATAGACAATGTGTCCGGATTTAACTCCGAAAACATAGAATTATTCGCAACATTGCTTATTAAAATAGAACAGCAGGCTTACGAATAAACAGTTTATATACATTGTTGATTAAATCTTTACTTTTGGTTGGAATGAGTATACACATTTTGGATAGTGGATTTGAATGTTTGTTATGAAGTTATAGGGATAGTTCACAAAATTCAAATGGAAGTCGATACTTGAAACGTTAACTGAGAAATGTCACAAGTTTTACACAAACCAATTTATTAAACCAAATTGTAAATAAGTAAACAAGTAAGTTTAAAAAATCAACATTGTGCACGACATCAGCTATGTTGGAAGTGCGAAGTTTAGATTTTTTTTAGAGAGGTCATGATCTTAATTGTAGAGTCTGGAGTATAAGACGTAGCAATCGTTATTCTATTTGGGACAAAATGATTCAATGAAACATAACGTAAATATTTATTACAAAAAAAGTTGCGTGTGTACAGAGTACATGTGTCAGAAGTAAAACTTCTATAAAGTAAGCTTTAAATCTTAACAATATGTAGGTATGTAGGAGTGGTACGATCACTAGAAGCAAAATTTACATTAAAATCACCACCCAAAGTAAGTGGTATTTTATGATATTCTGAAGCTGCAAGCAACTTGTGATGTAAAAACAGAACATCTCAAAGAGATTCTAAAAAGACCCCCAAAAGACCATTAAAATACCCCTAAAAGATCATCTAAAAGACCTCAAAAAGACCCCCGAAAGAACTTCAAAACACCATCAAAAGACCCCAAAAAGATTCCCTAAAAGACCTCAGAAAGACCTTGAATAGACCTCCAAAAGTATCCCAAAAGACCCCAAAAGAACATCAGAAGACCTCAAAAAGATCCCCCCAAAAGACCTGCAAAAGACCCTTAAACGACTCCAAAAACCCATTAAAAGACCCCAAAAAGATCCCCTAAAAGACCTCCAAACGGCTCTCAAAAGACCCCAAAAGACCATCACAATACCCACAAGAGATCCCCCAAAAGACCTCCAAAAAACCCTCAAAAGATCATCACAATACCCACAAGAGATCCCCCAAAAGACCCCCAAAAGACCCCCAAAAGACCCCCAAAAGACCCCCAAAAGACCCTCAAAAGACCCCCAAAAGACCATCACAAGACCCCAAAAAAACCAAGCTGTTGTAATATATATTTTCCTGGCAAAACTATCAGAATTCAAAAGAGAATTCTAGCTCATACGTTAATGGTGTTAATGGCTGTTCGCTGAGACCGCAGTAAATCATTTGGTAGATCACGATATAGCTTGGCCGACCTATGCGTGTGGTAATAGCCCAACAACGAATGTATCATAGTTCTCTCTTTTTCGCTCTCTGGCCAAGTACCTTTTTGTGATCTTCATATTCGAAATCGTTTCGCATTATCACGTCATAAAACGCTGCAACCTTAAAATTTTACTCCCATCGCGCGTAAAGAAGTTTTACTTCAAAACTAAATGCTTTCTGTTAAAGATTACAATACAATACATAGATTGTATTCGAACTCAGCATAAAGTGTGTTCCTTTTACCAAAAATCGGGAAGTTAAATAAATAAAGAATCTGATATTAATAACTTGATAACTTTATTAAATACTCAAAATAAATATAAAAGATGAAAACTGAAAAGGCACGTGCGTGTCGTTCTACCCTAAATAAGCGAGTGGGAAGTGAGTGGGTGTTGCACTGACATGTACGTTTCGTGTTTACACGCAAGCGTTATATTCTTGCTTGCCACAATACTCCCCCGCTGAAAATCCCTAGAAAAGCGATCGGATTTTTACTCTTCGTCCGATTCTCGTTGCAGGCGTTATATTCTTGCATGCCACAAGTGCAAGGACACACGCAAATTGGCTTAATAATCAATACCTGAGGAACAACCAATGACCATTTCACACCAATCCTCTTCACATAAAAAGTATTCTGTCAACAAATTTCAATGGGATATCCGAGCAATATGACCTCCTAAAAAGCACATCCATTTGCCAGTTTATTTGCTACTGACATTAACAGTACGACTGTAAAACAGGACAAAGGAATGCAATAATTGTCAGTTGTTGTATTGCATATATTCTGGCTTGGACATTGGCTTTATATGCGGACCACCCCCACCCATCATACAAGGTGCTATAGGAAATGAAACAACAAAACTATTTAATGCAATGGCAGGCAGAAATTTGTTGGCAACAGAGTTGCAACCGTGCAATGCAGATGCTCTTTAAGGACATGTACAAGTGGTAGCTGAGGCCCACATGAGATGGCTAAATGCATAAAAGCAAATATAGTTTTGTGGCCTAAAGCGTTCAACTGTTATAGTCCATTGCTGCCAAACTTTCGCACAAGTTCGTTCGACCATTAACCGTACACATAACGCCCCGAATATGTTTCACCTTAAGACGGTTCTTTGTTCAACAGAGCTCTTCTAACGACCCCACAATAAAAGACAATTACAAACGACTAGCAAAGCCTTTAGCTTTACTATGTATAGGTGCATTGCACACTTTAATGTGAAATATGTTTTGCCTTTTTAGTCAATTGGACGAAATTTTTTACTCAAAATGTTACATCCTTATTGAGAATTAGGTAACTGAGTTCAATTCAGGCATTTGGAAACCAAACTATTTGACTATTCATTCAATTATCTTTACAATGGGAAGTTGCATTATTATGTCCCTTGTATATCTGTACGTGAGGAACTAATTTTACTGCTGATTGATTGATTTTTAAATTGCAATGTAAGGTAAGGTATTGAAGTTGATGAGAATCGCACTTATCAGGATGATGCTGATTTACGACCCAGAACTTTTGATACCAATGATGGTTATCGGTCGGTACTCGTGCAGTCATGCATATGCCTCATATTAAATTGCTTTAATGAATAGTCGAGGACGTAAGCTATGAGTAGAAAAGCTGAAATAACATGTAGTGTATATGCATAGGGCGTATCTATTCTGACTGTTAGAAGTGAGATCCACGTAGTGACCGTCAGTAATTTTCCCCTAAAAAGGAAATTGTGACTGATCGGGTTCTTTTTTTCCTTCCTTTACTCCGCGGGGAGCATAGGGCTTCTACAAAACGCCCGCCAACGAACTCGATTTATCGCCTGAGGTTTCAAGAGACGCCTCTCTATCTTGCTTGCTTCCTTCTATCGTCATTTTCCATGTCTTGCTAGGACGCCCAAGTAGGCAGCTTCCTTGTGGATTGCTGACAAGGAATCTTCACTTCAATGTACTGTAAGTTTTCTCGTAAGAACATCCACAAAATAGACAGATAGATAGAATTCTATTATTTTCTTCATATTTATTTATTCTATAATGTGTTAAGGGCGGTCATCCATCAGCAGAGTAGAGAGAATAACACAGAATGCTTCAGAAATGCATGTAACCGCAACTATCTCTGACTGGTGGAAGTGGCAGATCAAACCTCCACGTGGTGGCCGCTGGTAATTTTCCTCCAGTACAGGAAAAGCGAAATGATCGGGCTAGTCCCTTCAAATTAAGGTTGGTGCGATGCCAATAACCTCGCCCGTAAAAAAAACATATTACGGAACCCCAAATCAGCCTCGGATATACTAGTGAACGACGACGACGACCACGGCAACGAAAACGGCTAAACGATTTAAGAATTTTCTTATGGAACGTACGCTCACTGTATAGAGCTTGAGCTGCACAGCAGCTGGCCGATACCCTGTCTAAATATAAGGCTGACATAACAGCAATCCAGGAGATGCGTTGGACGGGGTATGGTTTCTTATAAAAATCAGAATATGACATTTATTACAGCTGTCATGCAAGATATCATGTGCTCGGGGTGGGTTTTCCAGTCAGCAAAAGAATGAAACCCACCGGTATCGGCTTTAAAGCAGTAAATGAACGGCTATGCACCCTTCGCGTGCGAGGCAGATTTAAAAACAATAGCCTCATAAACGATCACGCACCTACAGAGGATTCCCCAGATGATGAAAAAGAAGACTTCTTTGAATCAGTCGAACGGGAACTCAATGCCTGTCCTCAGTATAGCGTAAAAATCCTTCTGGGGGATATGAATGGCAAAATGGGTAAAGAGTCAATAATCAGATAGTACATTGGCACCCATAGCTTACACGAGAACACTAACGACAATGGACAACGAGTCACAGAGATGGCAGCAAGCAATATTTTGGTCGTTGCGAGTACCAGGTTTGCGCGCAAAAATATCCACAAAGCCACCTGGGTATCTCCTGATGGGGTCACTCGCAACCAGATAGACCACGTGTTGATAGACCGCCGCCACAACCCGAACCTGATGACTGTGTGAACGTATCGAGGTGTTAACGTTGACTCGGAGCACTATCTTGTTGGTATGGTGCTCCGAGCGCGGATTGCATCGTCAAGAAAGACATAAACAACTACGCTCAAGCGATAGGACTCGCCCTAAATGCAGGGAGATTAAGTCCTGGGGCTGAGATTCCGGGCGTAGAAGAGAAATGGACACGCCTTAAGAATACTGTCATTAGCACTGCTGACTCTATCTTAGGCAGTAGTCTTAGGGATCTGAACGACTTGATAGATGATGAATGTAAGCTAGCCGCTGAATGTAAGAATGTTGTGTACCGAGCAATGCAGCAATCTAAAAGAACGCGGGCACGCGAAGATGAATATAAAGAGCTCAGAAGACAATTCACCGGTGAAAGAAAGCAGCCCGGGAGAATAATCTCGTCCGTGAACTAGAACAGTACAGAGAGCAAGGACCGCACCAGGCGCGGAAGTTCTACCAAAGAGTCCGCGGTATGACGCTATATACACCGCGTTGCACATACTGCAGGGACAAGGATGGATATCTGATCGCCAATCTCAAAGGCATCTTAGAGCGATGGGAAGAGCACTTTCATGAGTTGCTAAATGACCAGCTAACTGAGGAATTGGAGGCTCCACCAGTGACCGAAGATCATACTATGCTACCGCCACCAAGCATAGACGAAGATAGCAGAGCGATACATTGGCTCAAAAATAATAAGGCCCCGGGATTTGATGGGATCCCAGCGGAACTGATAAAAATAGGAGGCCCCACATTACACCAAGCAATTCATGAAATAATAGTGCAAGAATTGGAAGGAAGAAGCTATGCTGAATGGCTTTGCTATGACGAAGAGGCTTCCTGTGCACCATACATAAGAAGGGAGATATCACAAAATGCAGCAATTATCGTGGTATAACGTTGTTGAGTACCACGCATAAGATTTTCTCCTCTATACTTCAAGACAGGATAGCCCCATACGCTAAAGGGCTCATTGGTCCATACCAGTGTGGCTTCATCCCAGGCAAATCAACAACTGATGTTTGACGTTTCAACTCATCTATGATCGACATTTAGTTATCATAAACAACACGCTTCAACATTGTTTGCCAATTATCCAAATTTGTTGTTAAATTTCGTATTCCATGGCAACAACTTTACGTGCGCTTATCATATTTAGTGATGAAGTCCATTTCTGGATCAAAGAATTCGTTAAAAGCAAAATTGTCCCATTTGGACAAGTCAGCATCCATCCACTGACTTTTGACTGTTTGGTGGGTGTTTGATTACCGTATACTAAGTCACAGTCGATGGAAATCTCTTGCGTAACATGCTGAGTATCTATTTTTTGGGATAGAGGTTGACTTGGAGCATATGTGGCTTCAACAAGACACCTAACCATTTTTCATCGGAGCATCAAACCAACATATGGTGTGAATATGAACCAACCATAAACACAAATTTTCGTAAATATCTCGACTCCAGCGCCACCCAATGGGTCGAACAAAAAATTAAACTTATCGGTTATGGTGTGAATATGGCTTCGATACGTCCAATGGTTAAGGCGGGATAAGGCGACATAAAAGCGTTATATCCATACAGAAAAACAGACAACGGTAATTATGTCATTAGGCGATAAATCTGCCGCTCTTTCGAAAATAAGCAAGTTCGGTCTACACAATTTTCAATTGTAAGCGATTACTAGTAATGACCAACATTAACTGCCACTATAGGTGTACAACAATATCCTCCACCAGTAAGAGTTTAATATTTAATTCCATTTATTGATTGTAACAATTCCTCAGAGATTTCGACCAGACTTACTCGACTGATGCATTTGTGCATTTCACTTTAGTTCTCCACAATGGGTTCGCCTGGAACGTTCTCAACAAGTCGCCGTTATCGAAGTAAATTTCTAATAGCTCTCTACCGCGTTTTCGGCCTATCGGTTAGTTGCCCGCAACATCCTCGTGTTGAGCTGGGGCTTTTTGTTTATGCCACAATACTAATCAGCTACGTAGCTTTTGAATTTTCATACATGTGGCCATCAATGAAAATCGGCCCACTCTCCTTAACAGGTACGATATCGTTCACTCAGCTGAAATTTATACACGTAGCGTTAATCATCCAGTCGATGCTCTGCCGAAATGGTGAAGCAACTATTTTCCAATTGCTCGACGAAATCGATGATGAATTCGAGTTGCGTCTCTATCAACGGGTTGATGCGAAGCGAAATCTAAGGAGAGTGTTTGTGCGTTTAGTGCCATTTTTGTTAGTGTTCGTGCTCATTTGGATTGCGATTTTTATGATAAGAGACACTCTTTTACCCATCTTTGGAGAATATTTTTTGTTCACCCTCTTTTCGAATATTTCCATACGGTTTCGGTTAATGCAATACGCGGAACACGTGTGCCAAATCGAACTAAAGCTACAAATGCTACAGATTGCAATTGCCGCAAATCTAAAGAGCGGCGGTCCTGGTGCATCAACTGGTTGCATAAGTTTGTCGAGATTTCGTCGACTGCATGCCGTCAAGTTGATTTACTGTAAGTTGACCGAAATTACCGACAAAATGCAGGACACTTTTGGTGTCTCTCTTGGGATGCTAACTGCAACGATAGTTTTCCAAATAATCGCATTTGCGTATATGTGTGTTTTTGTTTTTACGGGCATAGCGCCAATTTCTATTTTTTATCATTGTTTGCTGGCAAATG
This sequence comes from Nephrocerus scutellatus, assembly GCA_947095585.1. Taxonomy (NCBI): domain Eukaryota; kingdom Metazoa; phylum Arthropoda; class Insecta; order Diptera; family Pipunculidae; genus Nephrocerus; species Nephrocerus scutellatus. Next base: position 115,521,943 of record OX352763.1, read on the forward strand.
TGCCAACGATGATACTTTTTTTAATTCTTTTTGAAATTTGCCAGCGATGCAGCAAGAAGGTGAGCTTTAACAACAAAGCAAATGAAAATCAGCGTTTCAGTGTTTTATGAACTCATTTTAGGCTATCGAAGTTAAGTGGATGCTTGCAAGATTCCAGGATCAATTCCAGTCACCATATGCCGCTGTAATTGATGACTTTCAAATGTTAACCATGCATCATCCAATTGTTTTTACGATCAGCGCATTCGGGGATATTAATCGAGAAACTCTGGCAATGGTATGGAGAATCGGTACACATCACAGTCCACCTAATACATCTTCCCATTTGTAGATTGGAGCCGCAGTATTGACGTATTCCTCGGTGTTGCTACAATTTTCCCAAGATTTAAAGCAGATTTAATTCACGGAAGTGACTTTGATTATTTGAACAAAAATTCTTTGCATCAAAAACCAGATCCTGGTGGCACAATTAGTTCTGGAGAAACGCAACTGAACTTGCTCTGTTCATGTGTAGTTAGTTATATTTTGCTTTGAAAAATAGAAGTAGCGTTTCATCTACACTCATTTATTTGCTTAAGTACTTACTCTTGTATTCCATTATGCCTTCCCAAGTCCTGTAATGCTACGGTGACCATCCGTTCCGTATTTCCGGGGACATTTTTGTATTTCAACAGCTTGTCCAGATTTATTAGATGTTCTGCATTTTGTTTTTAGTCCTGTATTTGTTCTGTGTTTGCATATTGGATTTATTTTTATTTTATTACTAACTGTTCGTGGCCGCTTCTCTACCCATCTTCTTCTGCTTAAATCCTTTCACCCCTCGAGGGGCATAGGGCGTCAACAACACCTACGCTGTTTTCTGCAACGCGTTTGAGTTGCTTCCAACTCATTCCCAAGGACCCAGCTTCCTCCTAGACTGTACTGCGCCACGTCCTCCTCGGGCGTCCCGCTGTTCTACCTGCCTGTGTAAGCGGATTCTACGGCATGGCATATTTCGCAATTTCCACTCCCACCCAATTCCAATCCACTGCCACTTACTATAGGTTCTTGGCCCGTTTTCCGATGAAGCTAGTCGATGATAATACGATTGTGCCAGAAGATTCTCAACATGATACGTAGGCGTTTGTTTACGAAAGATTGCAGCTTGCGCGCGGTAGTGGTATCCACCTTCCAAGTACTGCACCCATACAACAGTACTGATTCGGCGTTGGAACGGAACAGTCAAAGCTTAGTTCTTAAGCTGAAAACATTGCTTCTCCAGACTTTCGATAGCATTCCGAACGCAGCCCTTGCCTTCCCGATTTTGCTGCACACATCCAGTTTGGTGCCACTGCGTTCAGCCGAGACCACACTTAGTAGGTATAGAAAGTAGTAAACTTTTTCGACTACCTGTCCAGCAATGTTGAGTTAAGAGCGGATGTTAGAAGTGGCTTTTGTTTCGGAAGTGTTTATCTTGAGCCCAACTTTGCTTGCTTCAGTTTCTAGATTTTGGGCCATCATATGAAGGTCCATTATACGATGTGAGAGCAGGCAAACATTGTCAGCGTAGTCCAGGTGTTTAAGGCAAGTTGTCATAGTCCATCGAATTCCATTGTTCCCTACTGTCAGTGCTGCGCAGAGAACATCGCTAATGACCACCAAGAATAACAGCGGTGATAGTATGCACCACTGACGTACTCCACTTTGGACTTCAACTTCCACCTTACCGTTGTGTAGGACGTGACATTTACTTTCCTCGAATGTAGCTTTGATAATAGCTATAAGTTTTTTTGGGATACCCCTCCTGCGCAGGGCCAACCAGATAGCTGTCAAAAGCCTTCTCGAAGTCGATGAACAGTAGAGAGTCTAATATGATTCTAGCTATTATCTTGGCTACGGCCGGTAAAACGCATATACCTCTCCAGTATCCACAGTCCATTAGATTTCTCTTATTTGGAATATTGACGATCATGCCTCTTTTCCACTCTTAGAGAAATTGATCATTTTCCCACGCTCTCCGTATAAGCGTGTGCAGAAGTTCAGCCGATGTGCTTGACGCCGGTTGGAATGGGCTTTATTTCATTTGCACTCGAGATCATATCACCATCTCGTCTAAGTGGTTAAGTATTGTAGCGAAATGTGCTCTCCATCTAGTGAGCTGCTACTCATCCGACATCAGAAGGTCAACCTCTTAACTCTTTACCGGATGTTGTTTGGAGTTCTGACAACTATTGAGCTCCTTGGTGATGTTATAGACACTACTACTGTCACCCCTTCTTGTTTCTTGTTCGGCCATTGAGACAAGTGAGTCGATGTACTGCCGTTTGTCCCCCGTCTTACACTACGCTGCACATCCTTCTTTTTGATGCGATATTAGACTTCTAGCTCGGTACTATCTACAACTGCTGAGGGCGCTGCAATTCGAGCCTTGATTGCTTTACGCTCATCGATCCGTCTCTTCAGGTGTCTGCCGATAACCATGCGTTGTGTTTATTCTGCCTTTTTCCGACGTAGGTGCGTGCCCCAGTTAAAAAAACCTTTTTCACAGCATTCCAGTGGTCGTCCACGTTCTCCTGCGGTATGCTGTTGATTATTTCTGCTAAACCTATCAGTATTGAACCTGGTAATGTTCACATATATCTACCCTTTAGACAAAGACAAAGATGGACTAATGAAAAATATTTAAGGGAGCTATTTTGCAGTTTAGCCGAAAATTTTGTTAAAGATTTAGTTTTAAAATATTGTTTAATTTTTTATTTAATTTTTTGTATTCTTCAACATAACTAATAGCTTAAATCAACTAACATTTTTGTTTGTAGTCCCCTATTTCACTTAATAAAATATGGTCACCGTATATAAAGCACAATTGCTTTATAGTACATAGTTGTATTCCATTGTGCACGAACAACAACTGATAGCGATAACTTCTGTCTCGTCGGAGCTACTCTTCTAAGTAGCTACTACCTCGCGGCACAATATACAAACATATAAATGCTATTCTCTAAATATTAAGAATAGTAGGTCCTACGACTTAATAACACTCGTTTTCAATTGATGTCAAATGTAAAATGTATAAATGTATATAGTTATATAAATTGCTATATAAATTGCGAAAAACTAAAAGTCGCATTTCTTTTATCATCTACTCACAACTACTTTGTAGGACTTTCGAAGACTTATCGGAGTTACAGTACAGTGTAGTACAGCAAATAATTGGAAAACGTATCGTAAATGAGTTGTGTCTTTGCAAGTTTGTAGTGGTAGGTTTGTAGCTAAAATAAATGTAAATCGAAGAAAAACTAAAGACTTCATGAACATTTCTAGAAAGTTACTCGAAATCGCCAAGACAAGCACCGGTACATTACAATTTACGCTAAACGGGCGTTGTGTTCAGTATTTTTGTTCCAATACACTACACTTTCTAACAATGCTTTGATTTGATTTCGAAGCTTTATTTTTGCGAGTCATCTCACCATAATCAAAATGTATTGATTTTTACCATAAGTAAGGACGTTTGTCGAGCAAATCACATGCAGAAACTGACATAAATTACCTTGTGTGCAGTTGTAAATGCACATTGTAAATGCAAAAGTGACATTTTATTTCTGTGTGCCATTACGCAGAATGTATTCAGTTACCCCCAGACCCGATCAATACCATCTTTCAATAGTAAGTGTTGTCATCGGAGATACACGTGTATTTAAAATTTGAAGAAAATCGGGCAAATTTTTAAAAAATTTATGTGGGCAACCCTCGAGCTTTAGGGCCAGAACACTCCAAAAAAAATTACAAAAAGTTTTGTCCATCGGAGATAGACCCCACGGTAATTTTCCTGCAGTACAGGAAAAGCGAAATGTTCGGGCTAGTGCCTTCAAAGAAAGTTTGGCGCGACGCCAATAACCTCTTCCCTAAAAAAAACCATATTACGGAACCCCAAATCAGCCTCGGATACACTGATGAACGACGACGACCACGGCAACGAAAACGGCTAAACGATTTAAGAATTTTCTTATGGAACGTACGCTCACTGTATAGAGCTTGAGCTGCACAGCAGCTGGCCGATACCCTGTCTAAATATAATGCTGACATAACAGCAACGCAGGAGATGCGTTGGACGGGGAATAGTGTCTTACAAAAATCAGAATATGACATATAATACAGCTTCCATCCAAGACATCATGTGGTCGGGGTGGAGTTTTTGGTCAGCAAAATAATGAAACCCACCGTTATCGGCTTTAAAGCAGTAAACTCCATTTCTGTCGTATGACGTAAAAATTATTCTGAGGGATATGAATGCCAAAATAGGTAGTACATTGGCACCCATAGCTTACACGAGAACACTAACGACAATGGACTACGAGTCATAGAGATGGCAGCAAGCAATAATTTTGTCGTTGCGAGTACAAGGTTTGCGCATAAAAATGTCCACAAAGCCTCCTGGATATCTCCTGATGGAACCACTCGCAGCCATATAGACTACGTGTTGATAGACCGCCGCCACAACCCGAACCTGATGACGGTACGCGGGCACGCGAAGATCAATATAAAGAGCTCAGAAGATATGAAAAAATAGTTCACCGGCGAAAGAAAGCAGCCTGGGAGAAGAATCTCGTCCGTGAACTAGAACAGTACAGAGGGCGAGCACCGCACCAGGCGTGCAAGTGTTACCAAAGAGTCCGCGGTATGACGCAATATACAACGCGTTGCACATACAGCAAAGACAAAGAGGGTAAACTGATCGCCGATCTCAAAGGCATCTTAGAGCGATAGGAAGATCACTTTCATGAGTTGCTTAATGGCCAGCTAACTGAGGAATTGGAGTCTTACCAATATCCTTTAAGACAGGGTAGCCCCATACAAGAAAGACATCATTGGCCCGTACCAGTGTGGCTTCATCCAAGGCAAATCAAATCAAAAAATCAAAAATTAGGTGATGGAAAAATGTCTAGAGTTTCAAAACTCACTACACTCACTAACGGGGTCCGACTGGCCTGCGTCCTCTTCAACCTGGCGTTGGAGAAAGTGATCTGAGACTCTGACGTGACGGCTTAAGGAACAATCCTCTATAAGTCCATTCAGATACCGGCCTACGCAGATGATATTGAGATTGTTGGTAGAAACCGAAGAGCTGTACGAAATATAGGGCTGCACATAAATGAGAGTAAAACAAAGTACATGGTGGCCACGTCTGCGAGTAGAAGATCCAACATTGGTCCCTCAATTTAAGTAGTCGAGCGCGAATTTGAAATAGTGCAATCCTTTAACTATCTCGGGTCAACTGTAGCAGCCGACACAGCATGGAACCGGAAATACGCGCACGGTTGCTTAAAGCCAACAAAGCCTACTATAGTCTGTCAAGACTCTTCAAATCCAGGACTTTAACCATAACATCAAAGCAGCTTGTATATAAGACAATGGTCATACCAGTACTTACATATGGATCCGAGACTTGGGTTGGGTGCTAGCAAAAAGCATTCTGCCCTTTTAGCCGCGTTCGAGAGAAAAGTCTTACGGAGAATTGTTGGCCCCGTATTTAAGGAAGGACGATTCCAGAGACTCTATAATGATGACATCTACGAGCGTTACCGCAATGTCAACATCGTGAAGAGATTTAAGCTCGGTAGGCTCCGATGGTCAGGATGGCGCAGACCAGGACACCCAGAGTTTAGGGAAGCAAAGCTGGATGACATCGGCTCGAAATCGGCACCGGTGGAGAGATTTTTTGCGGAAGGCCAGGACGGGACACCGGTTGTAGAGCCAAATATGATGATGATGATGAATATCCCTAAATCTCTCAGGCTCGAATAGTAAATTTGAATTCCAAACTAGAAGGTCGTACTTATGAAATATGCGATACACAAATGAAAAGTTTAACGGTAAGTTTGTTAAAAAGAACTTTTCTTTTTATATTTTACTAACGCATAACTAGAACAATAATCAACGAAACCTACTAACTAAAACAAGCCTCATCTTCTCTATCATCGTCCAAGTCACCACAGCTTGGACTTCGTTCGCAGGATCGAATCCGCTGATACCACATGGGATCCTTACTACTGTATTCCACTGGACGGCCAGTTCTATTTCGATACAGATACTCTGCAATACCATGACCACTCACACCGTTAACTGTGCAAGAAACAAACTGATCGTACACCTTCGACTGCCAATTGCTGCCAACATAACGAATCGCCGATTCGTCTACACTGATTTGCACAAAGTACTTGCACTCCTTAGTGTGGACAAGAAAATTCTGATGATTGGGCGGAATACCCTTTTCACCGTACGAATAAAGTTCGAAGTTACAACTGCTAATGGGTTGATATACACCTTGCGGATTGCAAATATAACCAACCTTCAACGATGATAAAAAGAATGATGGTTGGCTGAGGACACCGACAACCATACTGGTTCCATCGTCTAAGAACAAAGTGAAGCAGACATAACGATTGATGGTCGACAAGCATCGTTCCGTTCCGAAACTGTGATCACGTAAAGCTTTCATTTCCAAGTGTATTGATTTTTGACCAAATCGGATTTCTCCACGTAAAACGCCTATCTGTTCGTAATGCGTCCGCTTCTCGAGATTATCGTTGACATGAGCAACCATGTAAAGGAATTCATTGTTCCACGATTCACGTGCAATTGAGTCGGCTATCACCCAATCACTCAAGTCTCTGTTATAATTAAAGTGAGCCGCAGATGATGCCTCGAACTCGAAATCCATTAAAACCGAAAGCAATTTGTCACCGTGCTTGAGATGGCTGCCATACAGCAGACGCCACTTTCGCATACCCACCATAGGGAATATATTGAATCCATTTCCCGAAAATCCTTCACTCTCTTTTGTGCCATCTGTTGAGAAATTCATCATATCTGGCAGCTTTGGTGAGGTGAGTAAACCATATCCTGGAATCCATAGATAAAGAGCTACCCGCAGTATTCCACGACGTCGGCGTTCGACGGTTGCCAGCACCCTGTATCCATCTTTGTTTGCGCCCATGAAGGAGACCACATCATAGGATTTCAAACAGCTTGATAAATCCTGCGGTCTGTCCTGGCTACTGGCGATATGGCCATCAGCGCTTTTTGTTCTTCCAAAAATTTTCTTTCGCAATCGGCGCAGGACAACCAGAGCTATGTAGTACTTAACACGATAGAAGATTCCTTTTTCAGGGTAGATGCCAAATATCAAACTGGACTTTTGTCGGAGAACAAGAATAGCGACCGTGCAAAATGCCAAGAGGAGCGCCAAACTCAGGACCAATATTGCGATGACGTACATTATAGAGTCGCTCCGAATCTCTTCGGATTTTTTCTCGCCTATGTGTCACTGTCCGGGCAATCAGACTATCACTGTTGAGTGATGTATGGATTTGGTAATATATTTATAGGCAGTTTTGTTGCAAAAAGAAAACGATTAGACTGAACATCTTATCATATATCGCTTGATAAGGAGGTATCGTTGAAGGTTTGTTTTGGTTTGGAATGTTATGGTTTTTTCTGTTATTGATAAACAAACATACATATATATTCATGCATGTATACATGTAGACAAATAAAGAACGCAATTTTCTGACTGCTGATAAAACACAGCATGGTTTGGTTATCTCTTTTTACCACAGAGATTGCAAATTCTTAACATTATCGACCATATGGGTTTTCCATAGAAAAAAAAAACGATTAGAATTAAAAACAGATGACAAGTATAATAAGGCGCTGGTAAAAGGAACCATTTTGCATAATCGTTACTATGAGGGCTGCGTTGAAAGATCTGCGGTACAATTACCCGGTGGTGGCATTAAGTTTTAAATGCTGAATTAATTATTCACTGAATTCAGCAATGGTTTAAGTGCAGTTTCTATGTTTCTACGAAAAATAGAAAAAGGAATGATAGCCATAATAGTAACAAAAACGGAAAAGCTGAGTGATCGGGCTATAGTCATATAGTTCATAGAAAGGTTGGCGCGATGTTGGTAACATCGCCAGTAGAAAACATAATAATGGAACTCAATCAGCCTAGAAAACACTGATTACCACGACGACCACAGCAACGCAAACGGCTTAATTATTTTCTTATGGAACTTAGGCTCAGTATAAAGCTGGCCAAAAGCCATTAAGGAGATGCGAAGGATGGCGAATGGTGTCTTATTGAAAATAAGAATATGTCATAATCTACAGCTGTCATGAAAGGCATCCTGTGTTCAGGAATGAATGAATGAACCCCATCGTTGTCGTCCTAAAAGCAATCAAGGCGTTTGAAGTCTCCGTATTGTTGTATTTTTAAATTCTCTATATTAACTTCAGTTGCCCGTGGGTCGGTCGGTCGTCGGTCGTCGGTCGTCGGTCGTCGGTCGTCGGTCGTCGGTCGTCGGTCGTCGGTCGTCGGTCGTCGGTCGTCGGTCGTCTGTCGTGGAATCTTGCGATCAATTTTTAACCCACTCCCCAAAGCCCGATTTTATTGAAATTTTGCACACATGTGTCTTTCCGGAGACAACACTTTCGGGGGGCTCCCATACAAATATTTTACAAAATTTTACTCGATTTTCTTAAAATTTTATACACTTGTGTATCTCTGATATACAACACTTTTTGTAAAAATGTTGGAGACCCCGGGCCCCGGGTTCGTGGGACCCCATAAATTTTTTTTTAAAAAATAACCCGATTTTCTTAAAATTTTATATACGCGTGTATCTCCGATAGGCATCACTTCTTGTAAAAATTTTGGAGACCCCGGGCCCCGGGGTTGTGGGGCAGCAACATTTAAAAAAAAATTAACCCGATTTTCTTCAAATTTTATATACGTATGTGTCTCCGATGAAAAACACTTTTTGTAAAATGTTTGGAGACCCCGGGCCCCAGGGTCATTGGGCCCAAATTTTTTGTTAAAAAAATTAACCTGAATTATTTTAAATTTTATATACGTGTGTATCTCCGATGGACAGCACTTTTTGCAAAAAATTTGGTGGCCGGGGTCGAGGGGCCCCATAAAAATTTTTCAAGGAAATTAACCCGATTTTCTTCAAATTTTATACACCTCTGTATCTCCGATGGACCAAATTTTTTTTTTAAGTTTTTTGAGTGAACGGGCCCTGAGAGCCAAGGGGTGCCCATATAAATTTTTTAAAATTTAGCTCGATTTTCTTCAAATTTTTAACACATTTGTATCACTGATGGACATAACTTTTTGTAAATTTGTTGGAGTGATAGGGCTCTGAGACCCGTGTGGTGTTTTTTAAAAAGTACCCCGATTTTCTTCAAATTTTAACACATACCTATCTCCTATTAGAGAATTTACATGAAAAACTTTAATTTTTATGGGTTGTTTTTTAAATTCTCTATATTAACTCGACTTGCCTGTGGCACGGATGTCGAACGTCTTTCGGTCGTCTGTCGTGGAATCTTGCGATCAATTTCTAACCCACTTCCCAAAGCCGGATTTTATTGAAATTTTGCACACATGTGTATTTCCGGAGACAACACTTTCTATTTTGGTATTACTACTACTAAGTTTTGCGAATGTTTTCGTTTTGTAATATTACAGTTTGGAAGTCAAAAGAAGGGAATTAATGAATTTGCTGTATTTTGACGTGAGACATTTAATGAATTCCAGATTTCCGATCAAATCTCAGCTACACTTTGTGAAATTAGTAAAAGCTTTACATAAAGACACATTTCTCCCAGCCAAACTGGTGACAATTTCAACTTGAAATCATAATCCATGCATTTATTGCACAGCTAATTTTCCTATCATATCACTTATCACACCCTCCGTGTGAATTGAACGCCGTCTGGTACCATTGTGCACTACCGACATAATCGCATTAACGCAACCAAACCACACACATGCACGTTTGGACTGGCGTGTGCATTTTCAGTATACAGACCAATACATATGAATTACCCTTCCAGCCTCCGATAAGGATACAATTATCAAACTAAAAGTCATGTTCACTCAACCGAAATCCTTCAAATTAATAATTTCCAATGAGCGAACGGATTTTCTTATCAACGCGTGCCGGACCAGTATCAGTAGACGGGGTGTCCCGTCGATTGTTGGTCAGATCCTATAATCCCAGACTATCTGTGCATCTATTGTTCGCTCGTCGGGTATAGAGATTTTCACTTTCTTATCGTAATTTCATACATTTCACAGTTTCTTAAGAAATATTCCTTTTTTTTACTCCGTTTGGAAAGTTCTTGAGTAATCCTTTTCCGTTTTCTCTTTGAACCTCTAAACAAATTTTAGCCTTTTCCCCAGGGATCTCTTACATCCCGCTTTTTTTTTGTCGTTGTGCTTATTAATTAATAATCTTTATAATCTGCGAAAAAATAGAAAACTTTTACAGTTCCACTTGAATTTTTGAGCGCATCCTCTGACTCTGGCAATATTGAGAGAGGTTATTGCGACATGTTATGCTTTGCCTTTGGTAATTACTTCAACTCGAAAAGTATACAGATGTTTTTTTATAACTTAACTTTTTGCTAAGGTTTTTACCGGATCACTTGTGTAGTTACTTATTATTTATTGACTATGAACCTAGTTTAAGATTTTTATTATCAGATCATAATATCGGGTGTTTCAACAGGTGCGCTTCAACTTTTCTCCGATAGGGACGGCGAATGACGCCATATTTTTTATTGTTCTTTTGTCATTTGGAAACTTCATTAGTATACATTTCATCATGGAACGCTACACATGTGAACAGCGATTGCAAATCGTGCAAATTTTTTATCAAAATAATCGTTCTGTTGCCGCTACTTTAAGAGCATTACGGCCATTTTACGGTCCATTTAACAAGCCAGCCCGTTCGACAATCGACCGTATAGTAAAGATCTTGGCCTACATCCGTATAAGATCAAACTGACACAACAACTAAAGCCGTTTGACTATTTGAAGCGACGCCGATTCGTGAATTGGGCTCAAGAGCAAATCGAAAATGATGCAGATTTTCACCGAAAAATCATCTTCAGCGATGAGGCTCACTTCGTAAAACGTGGACGCGGTGGTCACGCAAAAGAAATCGAGTTTCATACTTAAATGTATCATATGTATATGTTCAAATTCGTTAATAAAAAAAAAGTTAGTTCAAAAGTCGAACAGTTTGTATTTTATTCAAAAAAAAAGTTGAAGTGCTCTTATTGAAAAACCCTATATCATTAAAGATTCAGTAAATAGCCTTGGAATTATCCATGATATCCACGGCAACTAAAACGGCTTAATGATTTAATAATTTCATACAACGTACATTCACTGTTTAGAGCTTGAGCGTGGAGCTAAACACCAGCTAGCCGATACCCTGGTTAAGTAAAAAGGCAACATAACAGCAATTCAAAAGATGCGGTTGCTGAGGAATCCCGCGACTTTAAAAACAGATATTTTGGCGATTATTACCAAATAATAAATAGCGCCGTGGCTCAGTGGATCACAGTTCTGAGCTGAAGGTTCGTGTTTCGTATCCCAGTAACACCAAAAGTTTTTTTCACGGTGTCTCGCGAATGTCTGACAAACGACCGAGAGTAATAACTTGTCACGGAAAGCTTCTCTATTCAACGTTCGGAACCGGGCATTTTTTTTACATTTACTTTTTTGGATATAGGTTGGAAAAAGGCTTTTTTACAACTTCTCAAGATGATTACAGAAGAATATGATATATGGAAGAGCTTATGCAATGGAAGAACATTTCTTCAGAACTTATGGGGAAACAACATCTTGTCCAGCGGATTTGTGAGTGTTACGATCATTTAAATCTCTAGCAACTGCATGAGCACGAATGTAAATCTGTCCCATCGAGTGTTCATTATTTAGAGGTACAGGCGGAGGCATTCCACAATCTGGAAGCGTGAAGTTAGCTGCAAAATGCACAGCTAACTGATTGTCTTTAGAGCTGACGTTATAAATGAACGTTGGAATTGAAGACAAGCCAAAAAAAAAATTACTGTCTTTGGGACATTGCAGTATTTTATGCCTCAATTTTTGGTCGAAGGTGAATTTGACTCGACAAATGTGGACAAAAGAATGAAATCCGCCGTCACCAAGAAAGACTGAATCTGCGACTTGCATTCAAGCCAATATGGATGCTCTTAATAATGAAGAGACAAAAAACAACTACTACCAAGCGATAGGATAGGAAGAGTAGGTGCTACGGCTTAGAAGACGGGCGTAGAAGAGAAATGGACATGATGAGACCTTGAGTGAATCAAGCTCAATAGGCTCTGGACACCTAGATCGCATGTGCGAAGTGGATCCAGCTCGAGAACATCAGACGACAGAGTGGCAGGCCAAGCTCTCGCTGGAAGAATTTCGTAGACCAAAACGCCTGAAGAGTTTGGTTCACATTTGCTCGAAATAGGAAACAGTGATAAGACTCTTCGTGGGATCCCAGGATACAATCAGTCATATGAAAGAAGTTATTAGTTCTAGACAGATAACTGTATTATGGATTAACGTGAAAAAACAATAAAAATGTCTAAAATACTATTGTCTTCTTCATCAAAGTGAAATTCCTCCATATCAAATCGAACAGCCAATACCTTTTCTAGAGTCGCAAGTGAAACATGAATTCGAGTTCAAATTACAGAAAAGTTTTAGTTTCAGTAGCATTTCAACTTTCAGAATCTGAACTAATCCAGCTTAAAAAAGTGCCTTACTTTAACAAAAAAGAGAAAGTTTAATGTATGGAAGTTTCACAACACTTGGTCAAACCAATGGACGCATCCTTATAAACATTGTAACGGCAGATCTCTCATCCCATGACTATATTATACCCAAAAACATGCGGCGGAATGTCGATAATGCAGTCCAGAAGGCGGTCCTTCCCTTTGGTGAATGATTAAATATGATACCTACTTGACATATAATTATTAAGGAAGCACGAGTACGCTTTCCCATCAAGAATGTTGTGCTAAAGATGTGATGCAATTATTAGCGGATTAAGTGGCAACTATGTACGCTTATCTTCTGGTTAGTACCTCATGCTGAGTATTTTATTGAATATTGGTGCTGTTGGGAAATATCTGTAAAGATTTTCCCACTTTCCGCAGACACGTACACATCTACTCGTATGTTTGTTTACACTCTCCCCTCATGCTAACTGGCGCAAGTGCCAACGTGCGGCGCTTCCATCATTGACCGCTAATCCGATTAAGGGCGAGGAATTAATAAAAAATCAAATCCAAATTAGGTGACTACTGATGGTAGGTCGGGGAAGAGTCAAGAGATCTGGTTGACACTACCAAGTCATATTAGTGCTCTTTTGTTGTTTACTTACTTACGAACGCATGATACCAAAGTTAATATTTAAAAGTGCCGCGTGGCGTTTTGATTGCGGCACGTGACGACAATGTATGGCCAAAAGTTTCTCTCCCACTTACACCGAGTACGAGTATAGTGATGAGAGTGAAAGGCACAGCACAGAGATTTCAGGAAATCAATAAAAATGTCCTTTTCGCTTTACTTACCTTTTGAGGGTTTTTTTATTGGGTGTTATCGCTGTGATGCAGCCATCAATAGAATAGAAGTGGAATGGAGAACTTTTTTGAAAAAGTTTCCTAAGAGAAGTGTTGTGTGCGGTAAGTTGTATAAAAAAATGCATATCCTGTGTTAGACCACGAAAGGAAGCTGCTTGGAAACATTCGTTTAAATAATTAAAGGGACAACAAAGACACGCAGGTATATAGCCAAACAGAAGTATTAAATTGGACGAACAAATTGAAATATGAAGTACAAACAGACAGAAGGATGGACTGACGAATAAGAGGAGGGTCAATGAGGAGGTGCAGACACACAGAATAGGGCGGATTAATGATTCGGTTTGTGTACGAAATTACTTGAGTTAATTGCGAGTAAGGCATCGGGCATCAGTGGAATAAAGCCACTTGATTTACAAGCATTCTTATACCTATACTCACAAACATACTTAATAGTCGCTTGAAACAATGTTTCATATCAAAAGGCTCAAAAACGGCTATGGTACTTCCGATTTACTAGAGAGGAGTAAAAAGTAACTTTGAAAACTACAGGCCAATATGAATCTTCTCTGCAAAATATTTTGAGCAAATTGTTGTGAAAAGACTCAACGGAGTTGTTGAGAGGTATTCCTTGATTATGCTTTTAAAAAAATAAAACCACTAACAAGATCTTAGAAGAATTTACAAATGCGGCCAACGTGAGCCTCAACAAAAATCACCATTTCCTGGTTATGTTCAACAACTTTACTAAATCTTTTGACGCCGTAGATCATCATAGCTACTGATGGTTGTGCTGTTCACAGGGTGGGTTGGGAATAAGGGGAACTTTGACCAGCTGGTAACTAGATCGTCATTTCCAAGTAACTTTCTGGAAAACATAGTGAACCGAAGAGGACTAAATGCGGTCTACCACAGGGGTTAATACTGGATCCTTTACTATTTATTGTATACACAAACAAACTGCTGCAAGTCTTCACAGAAAGTATTCCCTTTGTGTACACCGATGGTACAGCCATAGTACTAAGTCATCGAACGAGGGATACCTCGAAGCAAAAATTACAAGCCGAACTGTGTCGGCGGTCAGCAAAAATAGGGCGAATAAGACAGAATGCATAAGAATTGGCGATGAAGATGGTAACTATCTCTGACTGGTGGAAGTGCTATCAAACCTACACATGGTGGCCCCGCCGGCAATTTTCCTCCAATGCAGGACAAGCTGAATGATCGGGATAGTCCCTTCAAAGTGAATCAGTCGAACGGGAACTCCATGAATGAATGATTATATGAATACTAAAATATGTAGGTAGCCAGTATTCAGGCAGTATATTGGCATCCATATCTTACACGAGAACACTAATGCCAATGGATAACGAGTCTCATATAGATGGCTGAGATGTTAGGCGTATAAGAGAAATGGACATGCCTTAATAATACTGTCAATAGTACTGCTGACTCCATCTTAGGTAGATCGGAACGACTGGTTCGATGACGAATGTAATCTAGCAACTGAACTTCAGAACAGAGCAATGCAACAATCTCATAGGACGCGAGCATGCGAAGATAAATATAAAGACCCCAGAAGATATGAAAAACACAGTTCAGCGGCTAAAGAAAGAAGCCTGGGAGAAGAATCTCGTCCGTGAACTAGAACAGTACAGAGAGCCAAAGAGTCCGCGGTATGACGCAATATACAACGCGTTGCACATACAGCAAAGACAAAGAGGGTAAACTGATTGCCGATCTCAAAGGCATCTTAGAGCGATGGGAAGAGCATTTTCATGAGTTGCAAAATGGCCAGCTTACTAAGGAACTAAAGACACACTATGCTGCTGCCACCGATCATAGACGAAGTTAGCAGAGCGATAAATCAGCTCAAAAATAATAAGGCACCGGGATCAGATGGTATCCCAGCGGTGTCATCATCAAGTCAAAGTACCGGACAGACTGGAAGAGTAGGTATATGTGTAGACAGATATTTTTTGAGACAGCTATTATTGAGCAATCAAAACCATCAAAACCACAGTTAAAAAACTGGAAACTTGTTAAGCAGTGCCAAGAAGAACTGGCTTCGATTAGCCATGGACATAATAACCATTGTATGGGAGCCATGGCACAACAATATAGAAGGTTATGAAAGAGCGGAAGAATTAGCGAAGAAGGACTATGAAGATCAGAAAGAGTCAGTGTACCAATTAATTTAGTAAAGGAATTAATTATCTCTTTCTTTACTAATAGGTTACAAAAAAAAGGTAAACCAATTTGACCAACTGTGTGCAATGTCAAGGTCTCTTACAAATGAATGATAACTAAAAGTTAATCTCAATTTCTTGGAAGAATATGTTCAGAATTGTGGCTATTAGTAATGGTTACAGCCGATGGATGGCCATACTGTTAAGCTGCTGTGTATTCCACACAACGCTCCTTCTTCAGGAGCTGTAAGTAGGTAAATGAGAAGGAATCTCGCACCCACTGTCTTCGCAGATGTCGGTCATGGCAGTGTCCAGTAAAACCATTCTTTGCCGATGGCGTTCTTATGCGCTAATTAAGGCTCTCGCGGAGACCACCAGTTAACCAAACCCTTGAAAGATTACCTGTGGTTTTTGTCAAAATGTGTAATCGAAATGGAGCTATGCGAGCATAAGTAAGTTTTATGCCATAATTTCGATTAGCTCAAACCATACCCCACAAACCAAAGCCACGGGTAATCAGTCAAAATTGCAGAATTTTCGTGGTGTATGCTTTGCAAATAGAACGTCAAACCAAAACCAAACAACAACTAACTGAGAAATTAGTCTGCTTGCTCTCACTTCGCCATCTTGCTGAGTATACGAAACCATACCCGTCGCTTACCGACGCGTAGCAAAGTTACAATGTCGATTTTTTTTTTTTATAAAGAGACTTATTGCCAATGGAGGACTCCCTGAATGACTTGCGTCATGGGTTACAAAACCTTGCAAATAAAACACAAAATCAAACCATACCCCGGCTACATTTTGCAAATGGAACGTCAAACCAAAACCGCGAGAGAGTAAATCTACCCTGCAATTCGAAAGAGTTATTAGATTCGCTGAAATTTTTTGCTCTGGGCCTAGCCACCACTAGCCGCGGCCCTGAACACAAAATAGGGGTTGTTTTATTTTGAACCTTTATATGTGTAATGTTCTTCCCTATCGACAATTACTATGAAACTCCGCCTTCATTTGGGGTGTGTCCTTTTCATGGCATTTTGTCCTTGTACCTCAGTTATGGAGTAAAATATTTTTATCATTCGTTGTTAGATTTTCATCCTTTGCAGACTACGAGTATACTTTGAAAGATATCGCAACTGGACAGTGTATGGCATGTAAGTCAAATGTTTATGAGGATAAAAAAAAGTTATAAATAGAGTGCAGTGCAGTGTTGGCATTAAAAATCTCATACATTTGTATTAAATAGTACCGGTAATAGGATGAAAATTCCATGAATTGAATAAGCATAACGATTTTAAAACGCTAACGTGAAGGTACGTGATAATTGTTTATTAAAATTATTCATTAGTGATAAATATATGTGTCTTGCAACCGTGATATGAAACAAAAAGTTGTCACAAAAGTAGCGCCGCCGGTTTGTACCTAAGAGTTCGGTCTATAGGTATCTACAAATCCTCGAAATTCGCTTCCTCCAATGGGTATCTAGGCAGTGCATTTGAATGGTTTGGCAGAGAAGTTTTAAAATTATGATAACGTCTTTTGGTCAGTAAACCGACAAACAAACGGAGTGTTGTCACCGGAAATACCCATGTATGCAAAGTTTGAATAAAATCGGACTCCAGGAAGAGGGTTAAAAATTGATCGCAAGATCCCACCAGTCAGCCATCCACGGGCACGCCGCCAGTTAATATAGAGAGTTTAAAAAAAGTTCCGATTATGTTTAAACTTTGCAGACATGTGTATCTCCGATTTCATTCGCCAAATATATCTAATGAAATGAAGTGGAGCATAAGCATCCAAGGCGCATTTTGGTGTTGGTAATTCAACCTAGGTTAGGTTTGGTTAGGTTAGGTTAAGGTGGCTGTCAGTGAAACCGACACACTTAGACCAGCAATGGTCTATTTTGATACAATGATCAGGAAAAAATTTCCCCACCTACTCGTTGAACCAATTAAAGCTTCATATGAAGCGTAGGTGACAGCTGATGTCAATGTTAGTAAAAGATCATTAATGTTGTTGTAGAAGAAAGCTCCCAAATGTAGTTTTCGTTTTTGAGAGAGGGTTGGACAAGTACAGAGAAGATGGATGATGGCCTCCTTCTCCTCATCATCCATGCCCCTTCTGCAGAAGTCATTCGAAAAGACTCCTGCTTGCCTATGACACAGTGTCCAGTGATGGCACCTACAATAGAACCGATGTGCGATCTTTTTTGAGAAATCAAACACTTGGAGCTTTTTGGGGCAGCTCTTTTTTGTCGCTATGTCGCTATGTCGCTATGCAAACTGTACCGTTTGACCACCTAAGGTTAGTTTTTTCATTAGCATCCCGCTTTACCATGAGTTTGCATTTAGCGATTAAAGTAAAGTGTGTAGTGTAGTGTGTACTCCCTGTTTGGCGAGTCCGTCAGCCATTTAGTTACCCGGAATGTTTCTGTGCACCGGCACCCAACACAGGTAGATATTCGAGAATATATAACCTTAGCGGATATGACGTTTCTCTTCAGCCAAGATAAGGCATCACTGATCGCCACAATTTCAGCCTGGAAAACACTACAGTGATTTGGATGACGGTAAGAGAGACTAAGATTTAGACTTTTTAAGAAAACACCTTCGCCGGCTCCATCGTAAGTTTTTGACCTGTCTGTGTAAAAATGTATGTCTTCATCATTCAAGTAAGTGTCTTCTTCCCAGAATGATCTGTAGGAGAAGGTGACCTGAAAGTTTTTGTTAAAATGGAGTCCGCTTATACATAGATTAGCTGATCTTTGGACTTAGCCTAATTTGTCTAGATTTTACTTTCTTAATTAAGGCAGTCCACCAAACAGTCACACCGTATAGAAGAAGAGGTCTTACTACCGCTGTATATACCCAATGGGTTATATGTAGTTGAAGACCCCATTTGCTACTAATGCTTTTTTTGTCATAAGAACTCAAGAGCCACTGTGGGCTTACGAACTCTTTCTTGCATGTTTGGTTTCCAGCTTAGCTTTTTCTGTACAGAATAAGACCAAATACTTGGCTTTATCAGAGAATGTTAAGCTTATACATGTTATGCAAGGAGGGTTTATATGTGGAACTTTATATTTCCTGGTGAATAGGACAAGCTCAGTTTTGTAAGGATTTACCCTAAACCACAGAAAGTTAGTTTGTTTAGAGCATTTTGCAGGAGTTCCTTTAAGGTATTCGGGTGTTT
Source organism: Nephrocerus scutellatus (assembly GCA_947095585.1). Classification (NCBI taxonomy): domain Eukaryota; kingdom Metazoa; phylum Arthropoda; class Insecta; order Diptera; family Pipunculidae; genus Nephrocerus; species Nephrocerus scutellatus. The sequence continues at coordinate 115,540,770 of OX352763.1, forward strand.
TCCTGAGACGGCAATAGCAACGTCATCCGCATAAGCAATTACTCTGCAGCCATCACCACTTAGGCATACCAGCAGCTCATTCACCGCTAACTTCCATAGAAGGGGGGACAGGACTCCAACTTGTGGGGTTCCTCTGCAGACAGATCTTCTCTCAGACGACACGCCCAGCTTTGAATCAATAATCCGACTTGTGAGCAGAAGATTAATCAATTCACCAAGCGAGTCGTCCAACCTCAAAGTCGCCAGTGCATCCATAATCGTAGATGTGTTGACGTTTTTAAAAGCGCCTTCAATGTCTAGAAATACTACCATTGTGTACTCTTTGTAGTGCAGAGAATGTTCAAGAGACCGTACCAGTGTATGAAGAGCTGTTTCTACAAGACAAGGCAAGTCTTGCCTTGCCTTTACAATACGCGCGCTGATCTGTAGGAAGGAGTCTTTTGTCAATGCGTGTGCGCATGTAGATAACGATCAGTCTTTCCAGTGCCTTTACCAGGAATAATGATAGACTGATTGGTCTGAGATCGTTTGGACTAACATGCGAGCATTTTCCGGTGTGAAAACCACGTTTACTTATCTCCTAAAACTAGAATGTGGACCAAATCGAGACAAGTCTTTAGAATTGTTTCAAACAAAACAAGGATAATATCCGAAGTCCTTTGCAGCTTGGCTGAAATTATGTCGTCAAGTCCTGCAGATTCACCAGATGCAGATGGTTTGAAGTATTGTAGCGCCCAAACCATTGTTGTCCTTATTTATCAGATCAATTGTGATATTTGTAAGAGTGTCTGCCCCATCAAGGCTGACATTACTTAAAACATGGAAGCTGCCCGTAAAGTGGGTATCTAAAAGCAGATTGAGCGATTCTTTGCTTAAGGTAGTCCACGAGCCATCTGGTTTTTTCAGGCAGCTCGGCATTATTGGATTGGTTGCGAGGATTGTTCTTAGCCGTCATGCCTCAGAAGGTTCTTCTATTTTATCACAGAAGAGTCTCCAAGAAAATCGCTTTATCTCCTATATCCCTATATCCCTATATCTTGTGAGTCCTAGGGCCTCTACCACGCCTGCGCGCCATTTCGTGCGGTTCCCGGCAATGAGCTTCAGCACTCTTCAATTCTTCCCCAATTGCCGTGACCCGTGAATCCTTTTTCTAGCCTAACCGTATCTGTAACGAACATCTCAGAAACACTAATAAGTATTTTTCACGGTCCCACCTCTGTCGAATGTCTAACAGACGTCCGAAAGTAATAACTTGTCGCGAAACGCTTCTCGATTAGCTTTTCGGATACGGCATTACATTGTAGGTCCCTGGCATTTGTGTGCAAAAATATAACACGCACAGCACTCTTTCGTCGCTCCAAGACACCTGTAATATCTGGGATTAAATTCACTCCAATTTTCATAAAATGTTACATTACGGCATGACCTTAAACGTTTACTCTCAACATGTCTGAGGAAGTTTTACTTCAAAAAGATTTTTCAACTCTTTGTGAAAACCCCATTTTTAAAATGATTTTGTGTTCCAACTCTCACCTAAGGTGGATCAAAATTAGGCTATCTGGGTTTTGTTTACTCAGGGCTTGTCATTCTTTGAGTAAATGAGATCTTCCTCAAGATGTCGTTAAAAAGAATAATTATGATGATTAACAAAGTAATCCCACTTTACGATATTTCTGTTCTATGTTCACACACTGTTGCAGCAATGCAACATTGTCGAGCAGGAATTCCCATTAATGTTGTTGCGTCATCACCGAATTTCCACCCACGAAAGTTATAAACACACCCCAAGCCAAAGAGCGACCGTGTTTAAGCTCAAAGTCAGAGACACAATGTCCGACCTTCCACGATCTTCATGTGGATGCTTCAAGGAGCTAGTGGTGCGGGTGGCATGACTAGAGTTGCCGCCGAGGACGTCGACACGCCACGGCCCACGACGATGTTTGGCGCGATGTATTTCTCGGACGACCCGTTCTTCTACCATCTTGAGATAAAAGATTTCATTGCATTCCGTAGTTTGCTATGGAACTGTCGGCTTTTCGGAGTGTACATGTTCCGTAGGCAACTATTTACGAACGCTGGTAATCTTTTTGTGATAGTAGCGGTCAACTCCCAAGTGCTGCACCCATATAACAGCACAGATTCAACATTTGGTCGGAACAGTCGCAGCTTGGTGGTTAAGCTGATCGCATTACTTCGCCATATCATGGATATCATTCCAAACACTGATAAGGCTTTGCCGATTCGGTTGACAATGTCCTGTTCGTCTCCACCTTCGGTCGAGACAATACTCCCAAGATATTGGAAACTCTCTACTCTCTACCGGCTGTGCAGCAATATTAACTTGAGTTACTGAGTTAGTTCCGAGGTTGAGGTTTGCCTCCCTTTCCACATTTGTTGTCATTTGGTACAGCTCCATAATCCTGTATGAGAGTAAACAAACGTCGTCAGCGTAGTCCAGATGTTTGAGTTGAGATGTAAGTGTCTAACGAATTCCTCCGTTTCCAGTAGATAAAGCTGCGTTAAGTACATCGCTAATCGCCAACAAAAAAAGTTTCGGCTATAGAATGCAACCTTGTTGTACCCCACTTAGTATCTCGAATCCCCTGACAGCTTTCCTCTATGCAGCACATGATATTAAGAGCCATCATAGGTTGCTTTAATAATAGCTATTAGTTTATCGGGTATACCTTTCCTGCACAAGGCGAGCCAGATGAACAGCAGGTGCAGTTTTGACCGGAATTCAAAACATTATTCAAGTTCAATAATGATCCGTAGGGTGTTTATATGGATCCAGTGCGGAAACCTGCATGTTCGGCATCGAGCGCTTTGGCTGTCCTTAGTTCTTTTTTTATAAAGTTTGAGGGATGCTTTGTAAGCATCCCAGTCAGTTTCTAATCTAGTAGCCTTTGTTGCGTTGAAAAGCTTTCTGTAGCTTTTCCTAAAATGTTCCAGCTCTAAGGTCCATTTAATTCTAAGATACATAGCATAATAAATGGGGGTATTTCTGCTATTCCCGCCTTGCCATCAGTGTTCTCTATATTAACTTCGCGTCCGAATGTGTTTGTTTGCGGATAAAACTAGTAATGAATTTTTAATGCACTTCCTAAAACCTGGGGTGGAATAACCACATACATGATTGAATAATGTTGATTTGGCATGATCACATACGTGAACGAGTGACGAGAAGTGATCATCCCAATGTAAATACTCGATCACTCGTTAACGTATGGATTTCAATCAGTCGTTGACTGATGTCGTATTTCGACCCCTGAATTTATTAAAAATTTGTACACATGTGTTGTTTTCTTCACTTGATATCGACCCGAAGTTTTGGAAAGGTGTACACAGCTTTTTCTTTTAATCAAGCTTCTCTGGAATGTCTGATAAATGTCACTTTACCAATTTTCTATATAGATACCTATAGAAGTTTAAAGAACATCCCCAACAAAAAGTACCTTCACGCATACACGAAATGGATTGGGTAACAACAGAAAATGATGATCGAAGTCGAAGTTCATCTTCTTCGATGAACAGCAATACTGAGATGTTTGCGCTAAGCCAGAGTAGTGGAAGCAATGGAAGTGGCGGCAGTTTCCATAGCAGAAGAACAACGATTAACGGACAGATGTTATTGTCGCCCTCAGGTGGTGCTCCATCGACTGCAGTAGCAGTGAAATATCCACCAACTAAACAGAGTGCACATTCAAAGCCAGATTCAATTTCTGACGGTGAAATGTCGGATTTTTCTCTTCACGACACCGAGGAGGACGACGAAGACTTCCCGAACTGTCTTCCGAATGGACACAATGAATGTAAGTTTATAAAATGGTCGGGTAAAATGGTGGCTTTACACTCCTTTTTTCTTCCAGTACGCAGCAGCAATGTTTTACAGGCATCCCCAGAACTGCACCAGAATGGACAGGTTGTCGGGGTTGTACGGAAAGTATTTACCAACTCTCGTGAACGTTGGCGCCAACAAAATGTCTCCGGAGCCTTTGCTGAGCTGAGGAAATTAGTTCCAACTCATCCACCCGACAAGAAACTTTCAAAGAATGAAATTCTTCGCATGGCCATCAAATACATTAAACTTTTAACAAATGTCCTCGAGTGGCAGAAGCAAGAGGAGTTGCGTTTCGCCGAGGCGGAAGAGAATGAGCCAAACAATAATGACAAGACGCTGATGAATGGGATGATAGGCTCTGCAGTTACCACCACCAGCACGCTGACAAAAAATGGCTACTATGGCAATCATCTGCAGCAACAGCGACAGCTGAATCATAAGAACTTTTATTTAAAATGTGAACGTCCTATAACACATATTGACAATAAACACAAAAGCAACAATTTGTTGATGATTGCACCACCGCCTCAACAGCAGGCTATCAAAGTCGAGCTAACCGAGGAAGCGGGACATTCTTCTTACACCGGTATGTTCTCCTCACAAGCAGAAGATCCACAGCGGATGCCGGTTGTTCAGTCGGTGTCACGAATAGCCGCCATTACACCGTCAACTGGAAAACCTACCAAGGCAAAAAGGAAGTCCTCCGAGGCGGCTGCCGTCGGTAGAGGTAAATCAGATGCCGACATAAAAAGGAAGAAGGATTCAACATCGTTGTTAACTAAACGAATTTAAGAAATTGTTGTTGCTTAGTTTACTAAATTATTATAAATAATCAAAACACTATGCTTTTTAATGTCTCTTTCGATTTGCATAAACTGTCAGGTAAGCTCAGGTAAGCTGTCAAAGTGACGGGGTTTCTCGTCTTAAATGCTGAAAAGAACGCCAAACCGAGACCAAATTTGACATTTGTAGTTTAAAGAAATTACTTATCCGTTATCCATTTTTAAATTCATTTTTGGTAAGCAATGTTCTTAAATCATCGTTGTCACTGAAATGTCAAAAACAAATTGAGAAAATAAGGCTCCGTCAAACAGAAGGCGGACCAGCGGCGCGGGCAATACAGAACAGCGCCCGCGGCGGGCAGAATCATTTACCCGCGCCGCTGGCCAGCGTTCCGTTCGACGAAGCTTTAAGTCTGCTTGCTCTCTCTTCGCCATCTTTCAGAATAAACGAAACATTACCCGTCGATTGCCGACGGGTAGCAAAGTAACAGTCTCGGTTACAAAACATTGCAAATAAAACGCCAAATCAAACCATAACCCGGTTAAAGTTTGCAAATGAAACGTTAAACCAAAACCACGACAGAGAAATCTTAACTCTACCCTGCAAATCCAAAACTTGAAGCTAATGACTCTTTCGATTTACTTAAACCATACCCGAAACCAAATCCACGGGTAAGATGTCAAAGTAACAGAGTTTTCGTGGTTAATGCTTTGCAAATAGAATGCCAAACCAAAACCAACCAAAATGTCAAAAACAAACTGAGAGATTAGTCTGCTTGCATTCTCTTCGCCATCTTTCAGATTGCCAAACGCCAAACAGAAACCAAATTTGACATTTGTAGTTTAAAGAAATTATTTATTCGTTCGGTATTCACTTATAAATTAATTTTTAGTAAGCAATGTTCTTAAATAATCTGAAATGTCAAAAACAAATTGAGAAAATAAGGCTCCGTCAAACAGAACGCGGACTAGCGGCGCGGGCAGTATAGTATAGCGACCGCGGCGGGCAGAATCATTTACCTGCTTAGAGCTATAAAAAACAATAGGTTATTTATGTATGTACTTACTTGCTTGCCTGATGGGTAGTAAGGCAAATGGCTTCATGTGAAAGCAAAAAGCTGTTTCCTTAAAAACTACACCCCAATACTCAACTGTAAACTATAACCATAACATAACACACAAATTGCTTTACACAGAAAAAAATTTTATTGACAATTTTTCATCACACAACATTGAAACACTTATTTACTTACTAACGAAACGCGAAGCTTCTTTATTTAACCACAAATTACAATTTATAAAAACTTTCGCATTTTCGCAATTCAATTCAAAAACTAGTTAATAAACACAACACCCGTTATTGTAGCGTAGAATAAAAACCGTTTCAACCGTTAGAACGAACAAAGATTTAAGTAAAATAACGTTTTTTAATAAAAATGCGTAATCTAATCCGAATGCCCTTAGAACGACTGACCATTGATTAGCTGCATTTTAGTTTTGACGTCTATCATGCACGATGCATTTACACTGCCATTTACCAGATTAGAAGCAGCCAATTTTGAAAAGGAAAAATGAACTTTCTCCCGTTATATGGCAACGGCTAATTCTAAAATTTTAAAATAACAAGCTAGCAGTAGTTTCGTGAAACTTTAACAGATTGAGACAGAATAGTATGCATTGAAATTGGTTCATAAAATTAGAAGCAGTCAAAGTACAATCTTTGTTTGTGAAGTTGTTCATATTTTTGAAGTTATACTTCTTTTGGCACTATTCGTAGAGGGAAAAATTGAGACCGTTACGAAAGTGCGACATAATAATTTAACTTTTACACTGTCCGCTACGTAGTGCTGATTAACCCAATATCCTGTACAGTGTACACAAACCACGAAACGTTTTTCTACATCTTGGTTGTACTTTTGGAGTCTTTTGAGGGTCTTTTTGAGGTCTCTAGGGCGTCTTTTGGTGGGCTTATGGAGGTATTTAGGGTTATTTTTGGAGGCTTCTGGTGGTCTTTTTTGAACCGTTTGAGGGACTTTAGAGCGTCATTTCGGAGGTCTTTATTCATTGGAAGCGTTATGGTTGGGGTACTTTTGGGGTCTTTTGGCTGGTCATTTTGATCTCCATGGAAATGTTATGGTGGGTTATTTGGGTGGTTCTTTTGGAGTCTTTTGAGGTTGTTTTGTTGGTACTTTGGGAATCATTTGGGGATCCTTTTTGGAGGTTTTTGGGGTCTTTTTTTAAAGTCTTTTGGCGGTCTTTTTGGGGTATTTAAGAGTCTTTCGAAATTGTGTGAGGGTCTTTAGCGAATCTTTTGGTGGTAATTTGGGGTTTTCGGGTCTTTAGAGGTTCCTTTTTGGACTTTTTGGATTGTTTTGGGAAAGAAAGCTTAAATTTTTTATGCGCAAAAGAGAAAAGAACAAACTACTAAAAAAAAAGTTTAGGAAGTTTTTTGTGATAGGTTTTTGGTAGGTCTTCTGGAATACTTACTTCTTTTTCTTTCTTTTGGGAGGATTTGGGGTTTTTTGGAAATCTTTTGGTGCTCTCATAGGACGTCTTTTGAGAGGTTTTATTGTGAATTTTTGAGAGTCTTTTGGGGGTCTTTTTGAATTTTGGGACCATTTCTTCTTTCCCTTTCTTTTGTGGGTGGTATTTGGGGGCATTTTGATAGAGTTTTGGTGGTATTTGGGGGTCTTTTGTGAGAGCTTATGAGGTCTTTTTGGAGTCTTTTGAATTACTTTTGCGAATGTTTTGGCGGTGTTTTGGGGGTCTATAGGAGTTCCTTTGGGGGACTTTTGGAAGACTTTTTGAGTGTTTTGAGACTTTTTAGGAGGTTTTTGGTAGGTCTTTTAGGATTTTTTTTTCTCTCCCTGTCTTTTGGGGCTATTTAGAGTTATTTTGGAAATGGTTTGATGGTCTTCTTGGAGATCTTTTGGAAGTTTTTTAGGTGAACCTTTAATGGTCTTCTAAGAGTCTTTAAGGAGTGTTTTGAGAGTCTTTTTGGGGTATTGGGTGGTATTGTGGGGTGTTTTGGTTGTATTTGGAAGTCTTTTGTGAGTGCTTTTGTGTCTTTTGGGTCAAGCTGAAGAAAAAACCACTGCTTAATGCTTCAACGCTTACAATTCGTGAAAGACTACATGACATGAGATTTGCCACAAGAAGCAAGTTCGAATAACTGGAAAAAAACGTAATATTTCCTGATGAAACAAAGTTCAATTTAGATGGACCGTATGGTTACTTCCACGATCAAAGAAAAGAGGAGCTCTTTGTAAACCATCATAATATCAGAGAAGGGTGCGTATTGGTTTGGGCTGCAATATCTTATTATCTAACCATCGACTTATTGGTACAAAGCTCAAAAAATATCGGTGTTGGAATCAGCGTTTCCGAAAATACATTTTTTTTACTCTTTCATTGATACTTCAACGACGTTCATATACACAACGCTTGCATTATTAACTCGCTTATTGCCAGTGAAAATGTCTAACTTATATATTCGCCAGACCACTATATTCGCCAGACGTTAACATTATAGTAAATGTTTGGGGCTGGCTTACGCGAAAAGTCTACGGACGTGGAAAACAATACATAACAAGGAAGCGCTGATCGATGCCGTTAAGCAATTTCACTCGATTACTTGGACTCATTGTACAACTACATTTAAGATCGAATATTTTTGGTTCCTTTGAAGAAATGTGGTTCTTCCTATTTTTTAAAAATTATCTGGATTATGAATTTAAAGTAAAAAATAATTTTCATAAAAAAAACAGAATTTAAAATAAAAATCATCTTCATAAAAAAACCAAAAACATACGTTTTTTCATTTCTTTGTAAGGTGCTTCTAATCTTATGAACGGATTTAAATGCATGCCATTCTGACTCATTTGGCAGTCTCTTATGTACAGTTATCTCGATCTAAATATTTTTAAATCTTGATTTTTTATTAAGCTCAAACAACTCTAACTTTCACCATCATTTGTATTTTGACTGGAGAAATATCAATTTTATTTCCCAAAATAATGTGCTTCTAATCTAGTCAACAGCAGTGTATGTACGTTCATCATCATATGATTAAAACGTTCTTTCATTGGATAATTTGTTCGAAGTTGTTGTTTTATGAATTTACATTGGTGTATGTTTAAAGTAAATGATCACTACTCGGAATTATAAATTCACTATTTTCTGAAATTCGGGTGTCTTTTTAGAGAAAACATTTAACATCTCTGCTCGTATTTAAAAGCTGCCTAAAATATTAAAAGCTAAATAGTCTCTTCCTAAGACAAAGCTTTTCTGTCTCTACAAAAAGCTTTACAATTAAACGATAGGTGGCAATATTTGCATTTTATTGGTAATGAGATAGGATTAGGAATAATTTTTTCAACAATGCCATGCATTCGGAGTAATATGATTCCAACCATTTGTAAGAATGAAATAATTCTGATTGACTTTTAGTTAAAATACTCACCACCAGAGGTGATTTAAAATGTAACTTTGCCTGTTCAGTGTTCAAGTCGTTGATGTTTTCCCCATTTCGTGGAAATTTTAAAAATTTTAATTTTCATAAGCGATGCGAATATTGAAGAACATATTTAATCAGAACAACATTATGGGACTGACCTCTTTCAAAATTTAATTGAAGTGGCATAGTATTGTTTGTCTCTACCTCACTTTAACACTGCGTTATCTATAATTTCTGATATAAAATCAAGCAAGTAAATGTAAATACTTATTTATAAACTTATATATATAAAAAAAAAAAAAAGGATAAGCTGTGTCAGATATACGGCCGCAGGTTATGAGCGTGACAACGTCTGCCAGGGACGAAAGAAAAGACCCTATTGGCCAGATCCCAGATTTCCTTAGGAACAATTCTTATAGTCGCATCTTAGTCACCGAATTTCATACTAAATGCTTGAGAAATTGCTTGGTCCACAAAATTCCAGACCCTATTGGCCAGATTCCAGAATTTCCATAGGAACAATTCTTATTGCGGCATCTTAGTCCTACAAACCGAATTTCATACGAATCGCCTAAGAAATGGCTAGTTTTTAAAATAGAGTCATTTTACAGTGTCTCACTAAAAACAGTGTGAGCTTAACAGTGTATCACTTAACAGTGACTCACTTAACAGTGTGAGCACAACAGTGTATCACTTAACAGTGTAAGCATAACAGTGTATCACTTAACATTTTACTTTTTGATCATGCACCTCCTTTTAATGAGACGTTTTCAAGTCAAAATAAATATTTATCTGTAAAGCCTGGTAATAAACGAATTTTAACATAATAGTAAACATATACGTATTTTTATCAAAAAAGAATCAATTTAAGAAAATTAATGTATAAATAAACACGTCAGTTCATCTAACTTGGCAGAATTCCATTGAATAGGTTATTTCTTAGGCTAACGTATCAGACAAAATTTCACGAACACCACACAGGTGCATCGTATCAGCAAATACATCGTGCAGGTATTTTCACCTGGAAATTTTGTCATAATTTGTATTAGCTTTAGTTTTCAGTTGATCAATAAAGTGGAGGTTTTACATTCAACCAAATAATTTTTTTCAATAAAATTATTTAATTTCCTAAAACAACCAGCGTTGTCCGGGTAAATACATTTTTTTTATTTTAAAAAATAGGAAACTATATTAAACCCATATGCAAAGTTTCAGCGGAGTTGTGCACGCAATTCCACATCATAAACACAAATTGTACTATTTTGTAAAATAAGAGTGGCTTAACTTTTTATTTTTGGATAAACTTTGGTTTGCCCGACGCCCGATGTATTAACCTAATATGTAACACAAGAGTGTCACAACTTAATATCTAGATAAGCTTTGGGGCACACGATGACGTCTTGTGCTATGTGCTTGTAGGACTATTTAGTTTGAAGGAATAATTCCCCGTAGGAATTTTTACGATTTTTGACCGTAATATAAGAAACCAGTGTATATATTCGTACAGAAAAATAACAGAATTCACATAAAGCTGAAAAATTTTACAGCTGCTATTTATTATACCAAACAGTCATCTGCCTCTGTCGTTTGTTAGCTGTGTTGCCTTTTCGTCCGCCAAGTTCTCCATTTTGTTAGTTTGCTGTTGTTTTGCGTACATAAATGTTGGTCTTTTCCGTACGATTTTAAATATTTGAGTGATTAGTTTTTTAATTGTGGTATCCTTGTTGTAATTATACTGAGATGCTTTAAGTTTGTCTGTGCGTTTGTGTTTGTGCTCCGGGCGCGGGTGAAAAAAAATCAACGTGAATCATTAATTGCAATTGGTGTTGTGTCAAAAATATGTAAGAATACCAAAATATAGGAAAAGGTGCAGCTGAAAATATAATCGTAAGCTGGCTACCACCTATCTCTATGCAAGTGTGCAAGTGATTCTCGAGGTGAATGACCAAAAATCGAACAGGCACAAGAAATCGTCTACAAAAATCTTCAACGAAGGACTTGTCATACAAACTATCGAAGTATGTACGTACGAGGATGTGAATGATCAACGACCACGTTCAATGTACAACGAAATGATGGTAAGTCTATGTACAACTAGATTCCGTTTCTACATAATTGACATTTAGCTTCTAGCATGCACTTTCTGTAAGAAATAAATGTAGCCTCACGATTATTTTAAATTTTATTGGTAACAACTTGTCTTGGTATGTGTGCTATATTTTCCTTTGGAATGGAAATACTGCGTTTCGTTTATCTTCTACACACAAATCATAATAAACGGGAGTTATTTTCACTTTAATTTCTTGTAAGTCAGCAAAAGGTGACAAGGGTGACCAATAATTCAACTTTACTGGCTTTTGTTATATGGTCTTATGTTTTCCTTCAAAATTTAAATACTGCTTTACATTTTACCAATTTAAGCCCGGTAGGTGGCGCTAAACTCGAGATGTCATCACTCCTAAAAGTATTTAGGAAAACGTGGTTTAGCGTTTGGTTTGTTGGTGCATATCTTTGTTATCGCATTACGCCTAAGCTACTAGATATATTATAGTATATTACATAACGAGCGAGGAAAGTGGAAATCGATAAGCACTTTTCAGCGAGTAACGTACTCTATTTTTCACACGACCAAAACAATTTCTCTGCTAAACTGCTCATGCGCAATGCAAAACAACTGTGGGAATGTGTGTTCGCTGAGAATGCAGTAAATAGCAATAGTATTTTCTATGTTAACATACTAGTGTAGATAATGCCTTGCCTACTTTCGAGGATAGGTTATAGCGTAGGAAACAGTCACTTTCGTCTATGGTCGTGTGAAAAAGCCATATTCACATCGTATGTTCGATTGATGCTTATAAATTGTAAGCTATTATTTTAGCTTGGTAGGTAGCGCTGGAGTCGAGATATTCTTGCAAATGTCATTCTGCTTATATGTATATCTAACCTCATTACGCCTAAACCCTGAACGAATCGAAGCAACACGGCTGCCCTTCGCAACGAAGAAACCAGAAACAACTGCGGTCAAGCGTATGACTCGCACTAAATGCGCGGGAGAGAATGTCGGCCGTAAAAGAGATATGGACACGCCTTAAGAGAACTGTCATTAGTACTGCTGACTCCATCTTAGGCAGTAGTCGTAGAGAAAGCTGCCTGGGCGAAGTATTTCGTCCGTGAACTAGAACAGTACAGAGAGCGAGGACCGCACCAGGCGCGGAAGTTATACCAAAGAGTCCGCGGTATGACGCAATATACCTCGCCTTGCACATACTGCAAAGACGACGACCACACTATGCTACCGCCACCAATGAAAGACGAAGTTAGCAGAGCGATTAAATCAGGAGGCCCCGAAATACACCAAGCAATTCATGAAATAATAGTGCAAGTATGGGAGGATATGGGCGCTGTGACTCAGTGGAAAAGCGCATGGCTACTGAGCAGCGGTTCGTGGTTCGAATTCCATTAACACCAAAAGTATTTTTCACGGTGTCCGAGAGTAACAAATTGTCACGGAAAGCTTCTCACAATTCACCGTTTGGATCCGGCCTTAAACTGTAGGCCCCTTCCATTTTGGTCCAAAAAATATACATGCACAACACAAATGGTCGCGAGAAGCTAGGCCTTGGACCGCAATGGTCTGTTATTATTATGGGAGGAAGAAGCGATGCCAGAAGACTGTCGAAGAGGCATCCTGTGCCCCATACATAAGAAAGGAAATATCACAACATGCAGTAATTATCGTGGTATTACATTGCGGAGTACCATGTATAAGATTTTCTCCTCTATTCTTCAAGACAGAATAGCCCATACGCTTAAGTCATCATTGGTCCATACCAGTGTGGCTTCATGGCAGGTAAATCAACCACTGATCAGATTTACATCTAGAGTATCAAAACTCACTACACCATCTTTTTATAGACTTTTTAGGGATGCACAACTGGATGACAATCGTGACCGATAGAGGCCAAGACCGCACCCCGGTTTTAAAGCCAAATATGATCAGCTATAAGGCTAAAGATTATTTTTGGACCCCTATTCAGGATTATCCAAGGCAATCGAATTGGAGCTACTTACTATACTACAGTGAAATTGTATCTAGAAATTTTTGCTGGAATGGCCATTATTTACAAAGCTGAAGAATAATTTTGAACCTCTATTTAAGATTTTCTAATAAGACAATCGAATTGGAGTTACTAACTACTACAATGAACGCAAATAGCTACAAATGTTTGCTGGAATGGCCATTTACAAAGCTGAAGAATATTTTTGGACCTCTTTGCATGAGTTTCCAACAAGACAATCGAATTGGAGTTACTAACTACTACAATGAACGCAAATAGCTACAAATGTTTGCTGGAATGGCCATTTACAAAGCTGAAGAATATTTTTGGACCTCTTTGCATGAGTTTCCAACAAGACAATCGAATTGGAGTTACTAACTACTACAATGAACGCAAATAGCTACAAATGTTTGCTGGAATGGCCATTTACAAAGCTGAAGAATATTTTTGGACCTCTTTGCATGAGTTTCCAACAAGACAATCGAATTGGAGTTACTAACTACTACAATGAACGCAAATAGCTACAAATGTTTGCTGGAATGGCCATTTACAAAGCTGAAGAATATTTTTGGACCTCTTTGCATGAGTTTCCAACAAGACAATCGAATTGGAGTTACTAACTACTACAATGAACGGAAATAGCTACAAATGTTTGCTGGAATGGCCATTTACAAAGCTGAAGAATATTTTTGGACCTCTGTGCATGAGTTTCCAACAAGACAATCGAATTGGAGTTACTAACTACTACAATGAATGGAAATAGCCACAAATGTTTGCTGAAATGGCCATTTACAAAGCTGAAGAATATTTTTGGACCTCTTTGCATGAGTTTCCAACAAGACAATCGAATTGGAGTTACTAACTACTACAATGAACGCAAATAGCTACAAATGTTTGCTGGAATGGCCATTTACAAAGCTGAAGAATATTTTTGGACCTCTATGCATGAGTTTTCAACAAGACAATCGAATTGGAGTATGGGACGAGAATTTGCTGGATTGATTCATTTCCAAACTGTCTTGTAGAGCTTATGTCATCAACTGATTTGCAGTGTATAACGAATAGTGAATATTCAACAAATTTTTAGCTTTAAATAATGTATTTGAAATTGTCTATTAAAATTGTTACTTAGTTGTTTAATTAATTATCTATACATCTTATTGTTTATTCAAATGAATATTAGATGTTACTCGTAATTGGATTCGTTTTGGGAAACTTCACTGATTGTCCAGACATTTGTTAGAGTTGCCCACAAAGGTGACTGATGACTTGAAACGGAAAACTTCCTCTGTTGGTCATCGGGTGATGTACATTTGTGGGTTTGCACATTGGTTCGATCTATTTTTTGCTTCTTCTTGTTTGTCTTCTTCTTCTCCTTGGATTTGTTTCTACAAGCGGCATTAGCTAAGTCACTACCACTACTACTTCGACTTTCTATGCCTCGATAATAATTATTGTTTGTATTAGCACAGTTGTTGTCCCTGCTTGCCATTTGTTAGCTTGAAAATGATGCTTTAAACGATGTCGAATCTAAAGGTGAATCCGCTGTTAGGATTTCGGTTTGCGTTTGTTCAACGTCACTGCGTTCCTCCACAACTGTGTCCAATTCAAGAGAGGGAAAACCACGACTCAAGCTTCGTTCAGGACGTAAACTGATGGCTCGCGACGATCGATAATCTGGAAATTTGTGGAGTTTAAGTTAATTAGTCGTTCCATTAAGTAGTTGAGAGAGATGGAACACTGAAGCGGATTTATGATGCTTATGCATCGGAACCCAATTCATTTTTCCATCCGTATATAAAACGGAAATCCTCTGATGGTAACTCACTTAGCCTATGAATTGGACTAAACCTGACCAGGCTAACAGTATGATCCTGCATATCGTAATTTCTTCGTCGATCTCGCTCTCTGGCCAATTTCGCCCTCCTTCGCAGACAGCATATCACCAGCAGCGCCAGCAAAGGGAAACCAAATATGCATGAAACGATTGGTATCACAATCGATTCTGGTGAAACTGAAATGAAAAGATAAAATTATTTTTCTATTTATTTGTTCTGAATTAATTTATTGATTCATCAATCATCTTAAGGCACAAGGAGTCTTTAAAGTTTTCGCATTTCTGATACAAATTACTTTAACTTTGAATGCCATGAAGACAAAGTTTTTCTGTTTTAATTTTAAATTAATTTGCGGCACTGCAGTGGTTCATTTATTATTCCTCTCATCCCTGCATAATCACTTTAAATTTTTTTTTGGTTCCGAGCGCTTGAACGAAAACAAAATTGCACCCACCCACTAAACTTTCCAAAGAATCATCATCAAGACAATGGGGTAGTCTGGGGCTAAAGAAATACAAAATTGGATTTGCTTTTGTTATAAAAAAAAATGGATAGGGATTTGCAGGCGGCGAAATTGTCATTGTATTGAGGATTGTCTATAACAGCATGTAGACGAGAAGAAAAAACTCGTAGCGTTCAAAGTTGCTTACAAGCGTTGACCTGCCGACATCAATCATTGCCATTCGATGACCATTTAAAGGATGTCTTGTATTTTGAGCAACGAATGAACTTGAATATCTGGTTAAGATATTTCGTCCTACTTTGGACATTGAGTCTCATTTTACTTTCACCTGAACAAAATATCGAAGTTCTTTCATATTTGGGAATCATGGACACATCAAACAGATCGTGTTTTTAAATTCGCAATATTAACTTGGGACGTTCGCTCACTGTATAGAGCTCGAGCTGCACAGCAGCTGGCCGATACCCTGTCTAAATATAAGGCTGACATAACAGCAATCCAGGAGATGCGGTGGACAGGGAATGGTGTCTTACAAATTGCATTATAGCTGTCATGCAAGACATCATGTGCTCGGGGTGAGGTTTCTAGTCAGCAATAGAATGAAACCCACCGTTGTCGGCTTTAAAGCAGTAAATGAACGGCACATGCGTGGCAGATTTAAAAACATAAGTCTCATAAACGGTTACGCACCTACAGATTTTCTCCTCTATCCTTAAGACAGGATAGCCCCATTCGCTTAAGTCATCATTGGTCCCTACCAGTGTGGCTTCATCTCAGGCAAATCAACAACTGATCAGATTTACACCCCCTAAGGCAGGTGATGGAAAAATGTCTAGAGTTTCAAAACTCACTACACCATAATTTTATAGACTTTAAAGCCGGCTATGATAGCATAGCCAGAGTAGAACTTTATAAAACCATCAGAGAATTCGGCATCACAAATAAACTGACACAACTATGTAGGTTGTCCATGGCCAATGTTATCAGCCAAGTAAAAATATACGGATCACTAGCAAGTCCATTCAACATCTTTAACGGGCTCCGACAAGGAAATGGACTGGCCAGCGTACTCTTCAACCTGCCGTTGGAGAAAGTGATCTGACGTAGCGGCGAGAGGAACAATCCTCCATAAGACACTTTAGATACTGGCTTACGCAGACGTCAATATCGTTGGTAGAAACCGAAGTGCTGTACAGGAAGCTTTCATCCAGATAGAGCAGGCGGCACGAAATCTGGGGCTGCACATAAATGGGAACAAAATAAATAAATGCCACGTCTGCGAGTAGAAGATCCAACATTGGTCCCTCAATTCGAATAGTGGAGCGCGAATTTGAAGTATACTGCAATCCTTTAACTATCTGGGGTCAACTGTAGCAGCCGATAATAGCATGAAACCAGAAATACGAGCACGGTTGCATAAAGCCAACAAAGCCTACTATAGCCTGTCAAGATTCTTCAAATCCAGGAATTTAACCATAACATCCAAGCTGCAGATATATAAGACAATGGTCATACCAGTACTTACATATGGATCCGAGTGCTTAGCTAAAAGCTAAAAGCATTCTGACCTTTCAGGCGCGTTCGAGAGAAAAGTTTTACGGGGAATTGTTGGCCCCATATGTGTCCTTCCTCACATACGGAGGCTCTAAAAACTCTATAAAGATGAGATCTACGAATGTTACCGCGATGTCGACATCGTGAAGAAAATTAAGCTCGGTAGGCTCCGGTGAGCAGGACACCTAGCTCGCATGAGCGAAGAGGATCCTGCTCGGAAAGTCCTTTTCGGTAGGATTTATAAAACACGACAGCGAGGCCGGCCAAGCCTACGCTGGAAGGATGGCGTAGACCAGGACGCCCAGAGT
This sequence comes from Nephrocerus scutellatus, assembly GCA_947095585.1. Taxonomy (NCBI): domain Eukaryota; kingdom Metazoa; phylum Arthropoda; class Insecta; order Diptera; family Pipunculidae; genus Nephrocerus; species Nephrocerus scutellatus. Next base: position 115,558,070 of record OX352763.1, read on the forward strand.
TTAGGGATGCCAAACTGGATGACATGGGCTCGAAATCGGGACCGGCCAGAATCGGACCCCGCTTGTAGAGCTAAATATGATGATGAATGTGGGCGCCGTGGCTCAGTGGAAAAGCACATGGCTACTGAGCCGGAGATTCGTGGTTTGAATCCCAGTAACACCAAAAGTATTTTTCACGTTGTTCCACCTCTTGCGATTGGGTGACAAACGTTCCGAGAGTAATAACTTGTCACGGAAAGCTTCTCAATTCGCCGTTCAGAGCCGGCCTTAAATTGTAGGTCCCTTCCATTTGTGTCTTAAAATATACCTGCACAACACAAATGGTCGCGAGAAGCTAGTCCTTGGATCGTAACAATCTGTCGCGCCGAATAATATTATTATTAATGTTGTGAAAAATAGTAGTTCACTTAACAGTGCATTAGAATAAGCATGGCTCAGTAATATTGTTTATGGGTTTGTATATGGCTGTGTCATGTATTTGTATATGGTGAGTTGTGTATAAGAAATCTACCAGTATGATATGGCGCACTCTAGGTTGTTCGAATGGAAAACAGTAGAAAATATTTGAACTTTCGCGAAACTTTTGACTTACTATAAACAACAAAGTTGACCACACTACTTGAAAAATTCTCGCAAGCAGAAAAAGCTACCACCTAAGTGAAGAGTAGTGAAAGATAAGTGTGAAATTTGTGTGCATAATAAGTAATCACCAGTGCAATTTGTAAGGTAGGTAGGTAGAATGGCGGTCACGCTGTACTTGCGAGGTCCTCACTTAGCGCTAGTGTGCGTCATTTTGATGCCACAAAACTCGAGGGATCTAGCATGGGTAAGGACAGGGTTTAAATCCAGCCTGTAGCGTTCAGGTATGAGATCGAGTAGATGACCCTGTAAGCTGAGAGCTCTTTCAGTTCGTAGAAAAATGGTTTACCTAAAATGCGGTGTCTTTACCCTGCTAGAGCCGGACAGCTGCAGAGTTTGTTGTGAGGTATACCCAACTTAGCAGCATGACTGCCCACAGGCCAGTGGCCAGTGCTAACTCTGGAAATATCCTTCCGTGTTCTGGATAACAGCTCGGTAGTTCTCTTTTTGCTCGATCTTGATATGGCGCAGTTCGACAGACTGCTCCACCTGAGCTGTGACTTAGTATTAAAAAATGAGAGAATTTGCTCCTTGACTGAGCTCATTAGACAGCTAACATTCTCCATAGAGCCAGTGTCAATGTCCATTATAAAAAATTTGTAAACTTTTGCTATTTTTGCTTTATCTTAATTAAAGTTGTAATTGGTGATGTAATAAATTTGTGGTGTATATTTATATGCAAAATTCTTTGCAAACTCGAAAGCCTAAATTTCGTAACATTATGATAACAAATACTACATATGTCATGCAATATTATCATGTACTCGGTTGTAAGGAATAGAACTCATTGTTCTCTGCTTAAAAGCAAGCTTTCCAAATATTGGCTTACTTGCTTACTTAGTACTACTGACTACATGGGTGGTAGTCGTATTGGTACGACTGTATCGATGAAGAATTACAAATCTCATAGAACACGGACACGCGAAGAAGAATAGAATAGAATAGAATAGAATTGCTGAAACAGTCTAGTATCAATGAAATTGTAAAAAAAATGTAAATTAAAGAAATTTTCTAAAAACGAATGATTCCCAAAGACCCCGGAAATTAATAAAAACTCATGCCACATTTAATCTTAGAACCTCTACACTGAATTGTATAAAAGCGGTATTTCTGCATCATCCAAACAAAATGCAAAGTAAACGAATAGAGTCAATCGGTTGGCAAAAATGAAAATCAAAAACTCAAACCGAACTAATATTCAAAATTTTAAATCCTGAAAAGATTTTGTTATTCAATTCTGTATATTAACTTTGCATCTAAGTGGATTTGTTAAGATTGCTGACTGGCCAAATCTTATGCTAAATTTTTAATCTTTCTTTCAAAATTATACCATTTTACTTCAAACTTTGCACACACTTACACGTCCCTACAACCAGTGGGGTTCCTCAGGGATCTATCCTAGGACTATTATTATTTTCCCTGTTTGTAAATGAAGCTCCATCTATTGTTAATCACAGTTCACCTTATATGTACGCTGACGATAGTCAGCTTGTCCTAAGCTATCCCTTGGGCTTAATCGAGCATGCTGTGAGTTGTATAAATGTGGATCTTTTGAATATAGCGCTGTGGTCGAATGGTCTAATGTTAAATGCTAAACAAATCTGAATGCATAGTCATTTCTAAGCAGCTGATGGACCTATCGTATTTTTCTTCAATCACTCTGAATAAAACCCCTATAATAGACGATGGTGAAAAGGTTAAAAACCTTGGGATGAACTTTAGTCGTGACTTAACATGGGACACTCACATAAACTTAGCTGTAGTGAACACTTATGAAGTGCTCCGTTCATTGTGGGCCACACGCTCTATCACTTCTTAAAAAACTTGAATTATACTGGCAAAAATATTAGCTGTACATATGGTTTACTGTAATTGCAGCTACGCATCTAAAAGGAAACTTAATGTTGCCTTTAAAGATATTTTTTTGGTTCATGACAATCCGATCCAATTATTCCTCGCATCTTTACGGCTTGACGCTCGATAATCTTCTAAAATATCGTACCCTTAGTCTTTTCACGGATGTCCTGCTTACTCGTCAACCCTTATATATTTATGAAAAAATTAGATTGGCAAACAGTTTCTCATTTCATGCCACATTCGATGAATGAATTACACGACAAGACATAAAACTAAATTGAGAAACTACTCGTATCTATCTGAAAATAGTCATTAATCAACTGTTCTGTAACTTTGTTTCCTTTTTTGTGAGCTAATTCTTCCTTTCTTCTCTATCCTTTACACTCTTTTTTGGTTGTTTTAGTTTTATTGTTAATTGTTTCTGTTTCTAACTTTCTCACATATCATTAATTAAGCTTGTCACTAATTTATAAGATATTGTATCTTACTCGTACTGTTAATAATAAATATGTGTATCTCAATTTAGAGAATTTACATGAACCATTTTAAATCTTATGGATTGTTTTTTTTTTTTATTTATTTTGATTATGAATCCAAGAGCCTCCTCCATTCTGTATTGCGAAGCGTGTGAATAGCAGTGCCAGACGAGACGACCGATTAAAAGCTATTGACACCACTCTTATATTCCTATTACCTACCTGTGGGATAAATAATTATAGTTGGTCGTTTGTTGTTAATTACATAAGTGGCTACAGTTTGCGCCGGGAATGCACTCTGCTCCTGTCGCGAGGATTGTATCGAACTCAAACTGTAATCATCACTGCTGACCGAAGTGATTAGGCCAATTTCATCCGATGGAAGCGCATACACTTCAGTGTAACTGGAAATGTTTGTTTTCGCCTCGACTAAGGTTTTCGCGAGCATTTTCTTCACGGTAGCATTAATCGAAGTAAGTTGCTTCGAAAGTTGAAGATGTTTCGCTGTTGTTATTGTGGGTGTTGTCGGTGTCGCCGTTGTCCTACTGACATTATTTAATAATTTTGTCGCGTAATCCATGCCGTAATATATAGAACGAAAAACATATGTGGGTTCTGACTGAATGCGCGGTTGTGTGATACACTAAAATTATTACCGATTTAAGTTTATACGAAGTCCAGGAGTCCGTTGACTATTTTTGTATAAATTTTCCTGAATATGAAACCCGAAGACATCATGCACAATAATAACACGCACATCACGATGAATCCAAAACGAACTGACTCAAAAGTATTAAGGTGATTGCCTTTTATATTCAGATATTCCAGGATTTTAAGAGAAAATTCTAAGAACTATGATTACGAAGAGAGCTATGGATTTTATGAAAACTACGTTCTCTTTCAAAGTGGCCTTAGTATTTTCCAAAGAGTCGTATACGATATTACGAGGACGGTAATTTACGATACGAAATGATATGGAAATGGAAATGAGAATTTTGGTTGATAGTGAAGAGAGATTTCAAACTTTCCACTTTTTATGAGATGTTCACTCAGTAGTGAAGCTATCGAACTTCACCCTTTTTATTAAATTCTCTATATTAACTTGACGTGCCCGTGGATCTGTCTGTCTGTCTGTCTGTTTGTCTGTCGTTGAATCTTGCGAGCAATTTTTAACACACTTCCCAAAGCCCGATTTCATTGAAATTTTGCACACATGTGTTTCTATTAAAAGTTGGAAGGTATCATGCCTCAGGACCGAGGGGGGCTCCGATGTATTTTTTTTTTAAAATATTAACCCGATTACATTCAAATTTTGTTCACATGTGTATTTCCTGTGCCAAAACTTTTTGTACAAATCGGTTCCCATATAAATTTTTTCGTGGGTATTTTATTGTTATTATTATTGTTTGGTGGGCTGAAGAACTGCGACCTAAAGGTCTATTGTGCATCCCAGATGATTACCACTTTATGTGGTGGCTTAGTTCCTTAATGAATGCCATTACGTCTGACAGTTCGATTGAAATGTCATTCTGTCCTGGGACTGTGTGAGCCATAAAGTGCTTAAGTTTTTTCCGCGTGAGAGCATCACACATGAACAGTATGTGTTCTGGCGATTCTTTTGCCTTATTACAGAAACGTTCAGCTTCGATCGCATTGTTAGCGCACTTTTTAATTTTGTTTTTGAGGTAGGTAACGCTTGGTTCTAGCCCATTAAATGAACCTTCTGCGCCTTCTCTTGCGCAAAGATCTGCTGTCTCGTTCCCTAAAATGTCTGCGTGCCCTGGAAACCACAGAAGGGTGATTTTATTGGTTTTGGCCAATTGTTATAAGTGGCAGTAGCAGCTGCACGTTGTTCTTGTGTTAAAAGTATGGCCTTTTTAGTGCAAGTAGTACGGCCAGGCTATCTGAGATCATGTAAATCTCAGTTCTTCTATATTTTCTTTTAGTGCAATTGTTTCTGCCTGGAAAACGGTTGGGGAGTAACCTAGGGGTATTCGCAGTGTGGTTCTGGTATAGCCAAAGAGTCATTTGCGGGCTTATTCTCCACGTTTTGTTGAACATGCGTTGGCATGTGAAGTAAGCTTTATTAGCTTTGTTAATAATACGTCAAAACTCTCAGATATTTGGCCTCCGGCATTCTTTGGAGGACCTTGCCTTGGAAATTCATAATGGGAAGATTTATTTTTCTCCTCTTTGTGAAGATGGTGCACACTATCTTGCCTGGGTTGACACTTAGGTTCACCTTTTTACACCAATCGTTTACTAGTTTGAGAGCAATTTGCATCCGTTCTGCTATCGTACTCTCGAATTTACACGGACCATAAGGACGAGGTCATCCGCATAGCCACTATTGGTAATATGATTATTCTTAAGCCTTAATAGTAACTGGTGCATTAACAGCAGCCACAAAAGAGGTGACAAGACTCTGCCTTGTGGGCAGCCTCTAGTTGCCGCTACTGTGATGGCTTCGTCGCCGAATGAGGCCCGAATTCTCTTACCCCTTAGCATGCTTATGACCCAGCCTATGATTGAGGATTCTATACCCTTGTTTCTAGCTTGTGATTGAATCACTTCGAAGTTAGTGTTGTCAAAAGCACCTTGAATGTCTATGAAGGCACATATTAACATTTCTTGGTTCCGAAGTGTGTCTTCGATTTCGTCTGTCAGCTCGTGCAGTGCAGTTTCTGTTGATTTCCCTGTCTGATATGCATGCTGGCTGGGGTTTAGTGGGTTAATTTGGAGTACATTAGATTTTATGTGGTGACATAGTATCTTCTCCATGGATTTGAGTTAGGCGCATATTTTGAGAGAAAACTTTTTATAATAATTTGGAATATATTGTAAGTTTGATCAGTAAAGCGAAGAGATCGACCAGAAAAATCTAGAATTAATTTCCAAACTGACCGACAAGTTGGATCAACAGAAGCAAGAATTTATTTTCAAATTAGCGTTTTTCAATGGAACATTAGAGAACAAAAGCCTGAAGCAAGAATGGAATTATATCAACATAATCAATAGTTAGACCTTATTCAAGAAAAGCTACGAAGTGAAATGAGTGAAATTCAAGAAACGCTTGAAGGAGAATTGTACGGAATTCAAGCAGCGTTTTATGGTGAAATAAATGGAATTCAAAAAGAAATCTCTCGAGACTCTTGAATGGTATGGAAGGAAAAATTAAAGAGATCGAGACACGGTTAGACAGCCGAACCCAGTTCTCCAGAGAAAACAATCAACAGAGCAATGTCAGAGTCATTCCAGAATTTTCAGTAGCTAGAAAGGAATTTTGAAACCTCATGCTTTCGATTGCGAGACCGCATTTGAAATTTTTAAAGTCCAATTTGGAGCTGCGGTACAACATAACGGATAGGGTGCTGAAGAACAACTAAATTCTCTAATCCTAATATTGAGGCAAGGCATCTGACGTGTTGGAGATGATTCCAAGCAAAGATGAGTTCTGGAAGAATCCTAAAAAGGTTGGACTTGCGTTACGGGCTGGCTCACTCCCACCAGCTAAGCAAAATTCAGTTCCAGACGAAGAAACAACAACGTAGACGGCGACTTTAAGAATTAGAACGGAAAATAACTAAGCTAGCACGACAAGCCTATTGTTGGATTCCGGCTGGTGTCTTAGGCGGACTGGCATTAAATGTGTTCATAAATGCAATTAAAACCTCATTCGAGGAAAACAGACAGAGGAAAGTCGATTAATGAATTATTGCATACTTTATATCAATGGGTATAAATATCGCAGGACTCTACCGCAGAACTCATTCGTTATTTGGAGTTCAGCCAGATAAGTTGAAAAGTACTTACTTGGAGTACTTACAGCTTCCACCTAAGAGAATAGGAATGAAACATAAGTGTCAAAAATATATATTCTTAAAGTCTTATATAAATAATATGATATTTAAATGGCTAAATTAGAGACTATAGGTATATTTTTTGATTTTTATATAAAAAGTTATATTTAATAATGTTAGGCGCGACAGATCGTTGTTGTCCAATGCCTACCTTCTCGGGATTATTCATGTCGAGCGTGTTATATTTTTGCACACAAATGTAAGTCATCCAGTTTGGCATCTCTTACCTCTGTGCGTCCTGATCTACGACATCCTTTTTTAGCGTAGGTTTTGGCTTGCATTGTCTTATTCATCAACAGTTTGGATCTTATGGTCAGATTCCTGGATTTAAAGGGAAGACTAAAGCAGTCTTTGTTGGCTCAAAGCAATTGTGCGCAGTTATAGCTTCTGCACTACTTTGAATTCGCGACTTTTCGTTTGTACTGAAAGACTTTGACACTTATGATTTGATTTTCAAGTCAAACGCAAGCAAAAAATAAATTCAAAAAATTAAAATAAATTTTATTTCAAATAATTGAAAATATTTTTTCATATTTTCATTTTAATTAAAATAACCTTTTTTCATTATTTAATACCATACAGTAGTTATTGTTGTGTTAAAATATTTTAAGATTAATTTTTCATATCTAAAAGTGTTAAATTTATTGGTCAAGATCGATACAGAAAGCAAGATCTTAAAAAGAACAAATTGGTAATTTGAAAAACAAGAATATCAACAAAAGTGGAGTAGATTTACCAAAGCGGAAACAATAGCCAATTAATAATCGCAGAGTCTGGTGCTGTTGGATAATTTAAACGACAAGATCATCACACTGAATCAACAAAAGAAGTCAAATAAAATCCAAACGACAAAAATTGCTGAACTCGAAAAGCGGTTACAGGTGTTTTCCAATATTGTTCATCAAGCGTGGATACTGCTGATAGCAATACCATCAAAACAAAGACATCATATCGTAACGTTACCAAAGAATCAGACACAAAAAAGCAGTTACGTTAAAAAGTATTGTTATTCAAGTTTTTATTTTATTTGAGTAGTTTTCAGAAGTAGAATTTTTATTGACTTTCTGTCTCAGTAGCTGTGCGTGCCTTTTTCGTTTGTTAGGCCTGGTACTACAAACGAATAAGTAACGTTTTCACTGTTGAGTGGTTGGTTCGTAGAAATTCTTCTTATTATTGTTATTTATAATATTTTTTGATTTTTTATATTATTATTATCTTATTTTACGTATATTATATATATATATATATATTATTATTTACGTATATTTTCATCATCTTGACGGGTTCGGTATTTTTAATTTGTAAAATGAACTCTTATTTTGAAATTCATTTCACAAATATTCGCGGCATTAAAAGAAATTTCAATTCGATCGTAGCACATCTTGACGCGAATAAACCTGCGGTTCTAAGTTTATGTGAAACGCAGGCGTCTTATATGGGTACCCCAAATGATTTTCAATGTCAGGGGTATTCTCGTGTCGACTGTTTGGTTCCTCATCGTGGGGTTATTTTATTTATACGAGAAGACATCAGTTTTAGTGTACCTAATTTTAATATTCCAAACAGTAATCCAATGTTCAATACGATATGGATTGAAATTGTAATTTCAAACCATTCGATATTTATTTGTTCCCTTTATCGTAGTCCTAATTTGTCACCTGATGACACTAATATTGAGTTTAATTACTTATCAGACACAATAGACAAGATTTACAAATCATCACCAACATCAGAATTGGTAGTCTTGGGTGATTTTAATGTCCACAATGATTCATGGTTGACCTATTCGAATGGTAGAGATCGATCAGGTGAAACCGCAGAACTATTTTCAAATGTTAATCTTTTCACCCAACTCGTTGATAAGCCAACTAGGTATCCCGATACTACTGGTCAATCCCCTCACCTTTTAGATTTATTTCTTACAACTATGCCTGATAAATATTCAATTGATGTATCTGCTCCATTAGGTCTTTCTGACCATGCTTTGATAGTTGCCAAATTTTCAATATCACCAGCCCTTATAGAGACTACAAGTAAAAGGCTACTCTGGCACTATAAAAATGCAAACTGGGAGCTCCTGAACCAATTTTATAGCTCATTTGATTGGTCAACCTGTTTTTCCAGCAATAATGCTAATGAAGCATCACAACTTATCACGTCAACCATTTTGCTAGGAATGAAAAATTGCATTCCTTCTTCATTTAAAAAGAAAAATACTCATAAAAATAAATGGTTTAACGAACATTGCAGGTCAGCAGTCGCGTGTAAAAAAGCAGCCCATTTGGACTACGTTAATTGCACTTCTGAAGAAAACCTTGTAAAGTTTAGAATAGCTAGAAACAGATCAAACGCTATATTGAAAAGGTCCAAAATAATATATGACCTTAAGATTCGAGATAGCATGCGAAAAATATTGGATTCTGATTCAAACAGTCGAAGCTTTTGGTCGTTTGCTGCATTGGTTAAAAGAAACTTTGCAGACAATACTTCGTCTATTCCTTCTTTATTTCATAATGGTATTCATTATAGAACTAATATTGAGAAAGCTAATCTCTTAGCTTCTCATTTCGCTGGTGCGTCTACTCTTCCTTTAACTAATCAAAGCCCCCCAATTCTCCCGAATCTAGGCCCAGGTATGTCTAAAATCTATTTTCGGAAACGGGTTGTTTCAAAGATTCTGAAAGAACTTGACCCCAATAAAGCGACTGGCCCCGACGGTATTCCGCCATTAGTATTGAAAAGTTGTCATTATACTTTGGCAAAACCGCTTAGCAAATTGTTTCATCTCTCAATGAAGACAGGTGTTTTTCCATCATTTTGGAAAATAGCAAATATTCAACCCGTTCCGAAAAAAGGTGATAAATCGGCACCTACGAACTACCGACCTATTGCTTTGTTGTCGGTTCTATCGAAGGTAATGGAATCTATCGTTAATTTCAGACTAATGAACTATCTGGATTCGAATGTTCTTTTATCCGATGTTCAGTATGGATTTCGTAAAAATCGATCTTCAGGCGAACTAATAACGTGCATGACTCATTGTTTGGAGCGAAGCATTGAAAACCTAGGTGAATCAAGCGTTGTTTCCTTAGATATTGCTAAAGCTTTTGATAGAGTATGGCATGATTGTCTTATTAATAAGATTCGTGCGCTGAATTTACACTCCTCTCTCATTACATGGATTGAGAATTATTTATGGAACCGTAAAATAAAAGTTGTATTAAATGGTATATCTTCAGATTCACATGGGATCAATGCTGGCGTGCCTCAAGGATCATCCTTGTCTCCCACGCTCTTCTTGATATATATCAACGACCTATTGTCTTCTACAACCTGTGATATCCATTCATTTGCTGATGATACAACACTATCGGCCTCCATTGAGTTTGACAATCAAAAAGAATGCAATTCTCGCTTGAATGGTTCGCGTGAATTAATGAATTTGACTATTCTGTCTAATATTCAAATCATTCTTGATTGGGGCATTTCTAACAGAGTAGAATTTAACCCAAATAAATTCCAGTCTTGCCTTTTTTCTCAGAAGACAACTCAACATTATGTTCCTCCTGTTATTAATGGTACCTCTATTGCGAGATCTGATTCACTTAAGTTGTTAGGTTTAAAAGTATCAAGTGATCTTTCTTGGAAAGAACATATTTATGAAATTTCAAAAAGAGCTAGCCAATGTTTAGGCTTCATAAGACGTTGTAACTTCTACTTCACTCCCTCTGAAGTGTTAAGATTATATAAATCTTATGTTAGACCAATTTTAGAATTTAATTCATATGTGTGGGGTGGTGCTCCAAGATCGCATTTGGTTCATCTTGATGGTGTTCAGAATAGAGTTATCCGTTTGATAAACGATGTAACCATTACTTCGTCTCTTGATACTTTGGAGCACAGACGAAATGTAGGAGCTTTATCTGTTTTCTATAAATTTTACAACGGTAAATGTTCTTTAGAAACCCGTTCTCTAGTTCCTGGGCCTTTTCTCAGTAACGTAAACACTCGTTTAAGGTGCAATCAACATAGATTTGCCTTAAAACTTTTTTCATGTAGAACCCAACACTTTAAATCCTCCTTTTTTCCTAGAGTATCTTCGATGTGGAATCAATTGGTCGAACACGTGTTTCCAGAATCTTATAATCTGCAGGCGTTCAAATTAGCCGTTAACAAGTTCTTGAAGGATGATGGTTAAAGTATTCATAAGTTGTTTCTTAATATATAAAAAAAAAAAAAAAAAAAAAAAAAAAAAAAAATATTGTTTATCAGTATTTTTTAAATTATTTTTATAATTTGTAATATTTTCTTGGTCAAGGTTTTTTGTAGTTTTCCCTGACCATGATTCATTGATAAAAGTATTTGGACTCGCGTCGTTCTAAATTCGTGTTCGTTTTTTCGTATTGCTTTTCCAATGAATCAGGGAGAATTCTGAGAAAATAAATTGAAATCGGCTACAAACGTGAGGAATGTGATATATTGTAAATCACATTCTTTCGATTTTTATTTTATTTTGAATTTAATAAAGGGCTTAGCCCAACTTATTGCCGTGACGTAAGTCATTCAGGGAGTCATCCCTTGGCAATAAGTCTCTATATAAAAAAAAAAAAAAAAAAAAAAATGAACGAAATAGCCTCTTTTGTCCTAAACAATCCTTGTCTCTTAAGCATGGAATATTACACACAAATACAACCAGCTTCATGTCAAATTACATTTACCTGCACTTGCTCGTGTTTATCTTTCCTTTGAAATCTGGATATAACATTTCGTTTATCTATCGCTTAATTGGCCTTGGCAAGCATAATTGAAGACGCCAACTTAATACTAGATGATTTAGTTCAATTAATTTTTAAGAGATGTCTCGAATTATTTTCTTGTTTGTCAAAATTTTCTTGATACAGATAAAAATTAACCAACTATTTAGCAAATATTTAAACCAATTTCGAACGAGTTATCTTTAGAAATTCGCACTCCGAATTGCTAGTCGCAAAGTAATATGTCCCAAAATATGTACGGAACATCCTGGCGGGAAAATTAAGGTATTCAGTTTATCTGAGAACAGATTTTACTTTTTTGTAACTGTTGCTTTTCTGACTCATTTTGTAAGAAATAAAAGCAACCCATAAGAAATAAAATTTGCATGTAAATTCTCTAATAAACAAAAGAATACTGAATTCCACTATAAATGCTGAAATATAAAAACACATACGAAGCACTACAATCCAACATCAAAACAACCACAATCGTAAAGCATGAAATGAAATGATCTGATGCCGGAGAAAAAAAATTGTATGGGAGCCCCTCCTGACCCCGCGGCCAAATCAATTGCAAATAATAGAAAGTATTGTCACCGGAAATACATATGTGAGCACAACATTTCAATAACATCGGGCTTTGGGGAGTGGGTTAAAAACTTATCACAAGATCTGACCAGTCAGCCAGCCAGTCCACTAGCCACGGGCTCTAGTACCTTCGCCCGTTACTGGCCTCCCACAAAAAATCTCTGCAGCTTCCCATTCTCGGGTCGATGTCCAATTTGGTATCTCTAAACTTTGAGCTTCCTGGTGGTCTACGCCAAATTGCCAGAGTGGGCTTGGCCTGTATCGCTATTGTGTCCCATAAATCCTACCGTAAAGGTTCGGCAGCTACAATTGACCCGAGATTGCTAAAGGATTCATTGCTTCGAATTCGCGCCCGACCATCTCAATTGAGGCACCGATGCTGTTTTTTTTTTTCGCAGCCGTAGCAACAATGAACTTTCTTTGTCCCTATTTGTGCGCCGATCAAGACTTCGTGTCATCCCTTCGATCCGGATGAAAGCTTCCTGTAAAACTTGTGAGTTTCAACAAATGATGCGAACATCGCAAGTGAATGGATTTAGAATTTTTCTTTTCGCCATTCATCGCCGCCATCAGAGCCTCGTATCACACTTTCTTTAACGTCAAGTTAAAGAGGACGCATTTTAGTCAGAGCCTGCTTTAGATGTTTAACGGATTTGATATCCGTCCGGATATGTTTTCTTGATTTAAAACATTGGTCTTGGTCAACCTACTTATTCGTGTCAATTTAATTGGCATACCGAATCCTGCTGCTATGGAGACAGTGCACCCGTCCTTATAGAACCCCCTTCATACCAATGACTCTTAGGAACTTAATGATATTGACTGGGTTCATTATTTGTCATGCAGACTCCGAGATTATGTGGGTTTCCATGTGGTCTTCTGTCGGATCATTGCTTCGCATTCGTTTAGAGGATTCCGCAGGGTCTCTTCCGATTCTCCACAAAGCCTGCAGCTTCCATCCTAATCTAATTTAATTTAGCATTCTACAATGTTCTGTTAGGAACCCCGTAATAATTCTTACATTAATTCTACTTAGTTCCAATATCGAGCGAGACCTCTCTGGGTCGTGGTAGGTAGGTAGAGTGATTGACCCCGCTGTACTTGCCAGGTCCTCAATTAGCGCTAGTGTGCGCCATTTTGATGCCAGCATGTCTTTGGGTCATAGTTCACCAGCATTTTCTTTGCTTGTCGTAGGCCTGGGAGGTTTTCCCAGCTGCGGTACGCTATGCCACATAACTAACGTTTTTGGCATTTTTTTCGAGTACATTAACCCATATGGCTGACACTGTGACCTTAAAGATCTATTGTATCATAGGGTAAGGTCAATCTAAGAGACGAACTACCTCCCTAATGAAGGATGGTATGTCCTTAGTGGCAGAGTTTTGTAAACTCACCAGCTTTCTCACGCTATCCTTATCTAGATTAAGGATTTCCTTATAGGAGTACGGCCTGATTAATCTTTTACACCGTCTCAGCCCTGAAACATTTTTCTAATGTTTCAGATGAAGTTTGTGTTTCTAATTTCTAATCAGCGGAAGCCCAGTTGACACCCTAGTAGAGCTAAGTTCCCGTGAATATATTCTCGCGCCCTTAATGCAGATTTCGATGGCATAGAGTTTAGCCTTAAAAAACCGTGGGACTTATTTCCATTGGTATCGAGACTTTGTTGTTGAGTCCAAAGACACCAGCTCCGGCTCTAGATACCATCTTGGATCCATCTGTGAACCAGACCAGACCTCTAGCGTCCATTAGCCCAGCTTGGGTCAGCAGCAAGGTCCAATATTTCTACCTCAAACAACCAGCTGAAAGAGTAAACCCTCTTTCGGGAAGTGAGTCAAGTATTTTAAGGTTTCCCACATAGTTAACTGGTTTGTACCCGTATTCTAGTTGCAGCCTAATAGCGCATCTAGCGGTCATCTTCCTAATGAAGAAGAATTGTAAAGGTGATAGCCCTATGACAGTTACTAATGCCACCGTAGGGCAGATACGCATGACACCCGTGATTCTGATACAGGCAATTCTTTGAATCTTTTCTAAAGCTTAGTGGCCGTTGTCCGTTCAAGAACGTTCGGCCACCAAACGATGGCCGCATACGTGAAAATGGGCCTCACCATCATTGTATACATCCAGTGTATCATTTTTGGATTTAGACGCCAAGTTCTGCCGTAAAGACGTCGGCCGACCCACATGGCCCTAGTGGAGCGTTCGATGGTGGACTTGATGTGAGAATTCCAGTTTAGCCGTTTATCAATAAGGAAAACTCCAAGGTATTTAACCTTACTGGAATAAACTATAGTAGTGCCTTTAATAGTGATAGGTTCTAGATGGACCAATCTTTTTTTTTTGTAAAAGGCACTAGAACGGTTTTGCAAGGATGGATGGATAGACCTTCCATTTAACCTTATCCGGACTGAAAATTTTACCGGATAAACTGTATACTCTACAAGCAATGCAGACCCTTTGGTCAGATGCATTCGGGTATGTGTGTAGTACACGAGAAGATGAACCTGGGAAATGAACCTGGAGTAGAGTTCTGAGTGTTTCCTCTCAGTCCGACGTGTCTGTAAAATTACTGTCAAACTTCTGTCAAACTACTGTCAAATTACTGTCAAGCCTTTTTAAGTAAACCTACACGATTTGTCTGATCTTTTACGAGTGTCTTATGGATTCGTGCCGCTACTGGCATGTCGGCAATACTTCCGCAGCACTTCCTCCATGTGTCACTTTCAGATCGTCTTAATTCTTCGGCATTAATAAAAATTCCTCACGATTGAAATGACAATCCTCGATCGAACTTTTTTAGTTCAATAATTAATTGTTTTATTTATTTATTTACTAAATGACAAATAGATTTATTATTGCTAATAATTGCACAGCATGTATGTATTTATAATAAAAAAAAACGGCGCGTAACAATTGTAATGAATTACATTCCTCGATAAACTGAGCTGAACTGAGTCATTTTACGGAGACCATTAAATGCAACTTCAATTCAAAATCTTTTTGGCGTAGTCACTTATATGTAAAATGCCGTATTCTTGTGACGCAATGTGTAAATTCTCGCCGGACACCATTTCCGTATTGATATGCGGATTGTGAATTTCAGTTATGAAGGTACTGCAAGCAGTTGACGAATCACCAGTAGATTTAAGCATTTTCTGCAACGACAAAAGGAAAATCGTTATATTTTCTTGGATTAGAGATTGGAAAAGACCCTCTGTTACCATCCAATACTCGTTCCCTGGCAGTGCATTGCCGTCCCATGCATACGACACAATCAAGAGGATTTTTTCACTGTCATACTCAGGCGGCTTCTGTAAAGACAATTCCTGCATAAGAATGTTAGCAACAATCTACTAACTGAATGGCTTTTCCTTAAGGCGTCTAACCATCTAAACATACTCACCAATTTATCTGCCGGATTCCTCTTGGACAAAAACGTTCGTATACCGCCGTTGGGATGCAGTTCCGATTCGTATATTCCGCCATTTTTCAAATCACCCCACTCTGTCATGTGGAACCAGGAGAAGTGAACGTACGACACGTGATTTAGTTGTGGCAGTAAGACTTTCAGCCGTTGCCCAAATGTCTCCAGAAAGATTTTCTCCTGCTGTTCAGCCGCTTTCCATACTCCCAGTCCGATACCGACAACATGTATGAATGCCTGCTTTCCCGCTGCAGCCGCTCTGGCCTCACTGTCCAGCAATAGGGTATCAAATGAAATTGTGTAACGCTTTTTCATAATTAAATTGTCAAAGATATCGTTCTTATTGCTGGAATTGCCAAAACGTACGCCATCTTTGGCAACTTTTTCGAACAGGAAGTCCTGCTCCTCGTAGAACTCTTTCCACATTCGGCGATAATCGGTGACTCGCGTCATCGTTTCCGGCAGATCTTTCTGTCCGTATCCGTTTTCGGGAGTATTTTGTGTCTTCGATATGACAATGTCCTGGAATTCCATAAGGTCACGTCTTGAGAGTCTTGCACCAATTATTCCGATCACAACGCCGTCACGTTCGATTTTCGTCTTATCCTTTTCAACTGAGCCCATATTAGCGCGATTGCCATCATTGATAAACTCCGAATGGGATGACACAGATAGCATTGCAGAAAGCTTAAATAACAAAGAGTGTAACCTTTCCATTGTGTCAAATACTAATGGGGGGTGTTTTCTCAAAAAGGGAAAATCATAGTCTCTCTTTCGGTCTTTCTAATATCTGTAGTGTTGTCCAGGCTGAGATTATGGCAATTAATGAAGTGCTATCATGTCTGAAGAGTAATGTAATATCCGCCAAGGATAACCGCATCTTCTCGGATCAGTCTTACGTCAGTCGTTACGAAATCTATTTTGGCCCTAAGCTGCTGATTATCTCTCAAGAAAATTGCGGAGCAGTTAACATTAACCAGTGTTGGGTGCCAGAGCATAGAGACATTTCGGAAAATTGTAAGACTGATAAACTCGCCTAAAATGAAACTACACTGCTCATTTTACCTGAAAATGGTTATTTAGGCATACCAATCGATAAATACCGAGAAAACTACCCATAGGTGGTCAAACGAAGAAAATTGTCTATTGACAAAGAAGATCTGGCACTAGCTGCATCCAAAATGCTATAAGTGTTTGATTGCACATCGGTGCTATAATAAGTGTCTTCAATGGACACTGTCTCATAGGCAAGCATGCAGCAAAGCTTGGCGTCTTCTTGAACTACTTCTGTAGAAGCTGTATGGACAAGAAGGAGGAGGAGGAGACCATTTTCCACATAAGCTCCGTCTGGGAACGTTCTTTTACAGTGACCTTAACGATCTAACATTAGAATTCTCTTGCGCTTTACACGAAGCTCCAAATGGTTCAAAGAGTAGGCCGGAAAATCTTCTCAATCCAATACAATGGACCATTACTAGTCTAAAGAGACAACTATACTGGGCTTATGCAGTTGGCTTTTTCTCACGACAAAACCGAACGAAAAGCTTAGCTAATTTCCCACATTCTTTAATTTACCCAAAATGAACTTTAGCAACTACTGCACTTGCATTTCACACAATTTCTCTCAGTGGTCAAATTTCCGCACAGAATTCCTCATTTCAATCACACCTTGCTTAATCCCACCTAAGTTAACGAACATTTGACGAAACCGACCAAAAGCACATTATGGACACAACACACGAATTGCATATAATGAGTCGTTCACATCACCTATCAATTAATCCAACTTAAGGCCCTCAAGTGTGTCGGCGGCTTTCCACCGACTGCCACTTTAACCTAAGCTAACCTAACTTGGCATAGACAAATATTAAATTGGAATTTTTTTATATTTATAATCATAATAATTACAAAATATTTATTATCTTTAATTCAATGCAACAATTACGGATAAGTATTAAAAAACTCAACAATGCTAACTTGCTAGTAAGTGTCCAATTGAGTATCAATGTTAAATGTCAAAGTAGGATGTCAGCCGTTTACACAAAGAACTCGATAGGCTCGTTATTGCTCGCATATAAAGGGTGTTTCATCAGGTGCGCTTCAACTTTTCTCCGATAGGGACGGCGTACGACGCCATATTTTTTATTGTTCTTTTGTCATTTGGAAACTCCATTAGTACACATTTCATCATGGAACGCTACACATGTGAACAGCGATTGCAAATCGTGCAAATTTTTTATCAAAATAATCGTTCTGTTGCCGCAGATGCAATGCAGATTTTCACCGAAAAATCATCTTCAGCGATGAGGCTCACTTTTGGCTAGAAGGATTTGTCAACAAGCAAAATATGCGTTACTGGGCAGAAAGCAACCCACACGTGGTTCATGAGGCACCGTTGCATCCCGAAAAAGTCACTGTCTGGTGCCGATTACATGCCGGCGGCGTCATTGGGCCATATTTTTTCATCGACGATAACGATCGGCACGTTACTGTTAATGGAAATCGGTACCGCGATATGATAAACGATTTTTTTTGGCCGCAATTGAATGGAATGGACTTGGACGACATGTGGTTTCAGCAGGACGCAGGAAGTCATTGGTCTATGCCAATAAGCCGGCGACGTTGCAAGAGCTCAGAGCCAATATTGAACGTGAAATTGCTGGAATTTCGGCCGATTTATGCGAAAGAGTGGTCGAAAATTGGGTTCAAAGATTGGACTTCGTAAAACGTGCACAAGGTGGTCATGCAAAAGAAATCGAGTTTCATACTTAAATGTATCATATGTATATGTTCAAATTCGTTAATAAAAAACAAAGTTAGTTCAAAAGTCGAACAGTTTGTGTTTTGTTCAAAAAAAAAGTTGAAGTGCTCTTATTGAAAAACCCGTTATAACAGGGGGGGGGGGGGTCAGTTCTGGTTCTGTGAAAGAGTTAATAGAATAAATTGTTTTCACATTCGCTGTCACACATTGCTTTAATTTTTTCGATTTGCATGGTACTTAAAAAGCCATTCTCGTTCAATAAGTGAAACTGCCGTGGTGATTAAATTGTCGTCCCTTGCTGTCATTTATACAAATTGTGAATGTCAAAGCAAACATAATTATTTAAATTTATAAGCGTGGGCTTCGTCCGCTGAAACAAATCTACAAAAACTGAAAGTCTCTGAAATAGGTGGCCAGGAATCAAAAACAGATGAGTGCGAAACGAATATGTATAATGGAATGTCAATGTACAACTAACAATATGTACTATGCATCATTGTTTTTATTTTGTATATAAAATATATGAATACTACAAGGGCGCCGGATTTAAATTTGCTGTCATTTTGTTAATACGAGTTATACGGTGATTTTTTTTTTGACATTTGTCACGTACTGACAACGCGATTTAAGAATATGGAGAATGTTTGCTTAATTCAAAAATAAATTTGTTTTTTCTTTAAAATTTATATACAAAAATTTGAATTTGAATACAAGAGAATCCGGCGCTCTTGTTGGGACACCCTTTATTATGCCGCTAATGAAGTTTTACTTCTACCACTTGACTGGATGGAATGATGGGATATTCTAAGGTTAACTCACCTTAATTTCGTCATAGCTAAGGACGTTTTGTAGGATCAAAGGCAGTTTCTGCTCTTCAGTTCCAATGGGCACAAAACCACTGATGCCACTTTCACGCGTTACCAAAAGGAATTTATCATTTCTGCCAAAGAAACTTACACAACGTTTTGTCAACAAACGTTGGACAAAGTCGGTCAATGAAAGTTTTGGATAGACTTCCAACTCGATTTTGTTGCCTAGGGAGAAAGAAAATTGAAGGTGTCCTTCCAAATTATTACTAAAGAAAACTTTTTATTTATTATTTAGCCGTATAGGGTTTCAAGAATTCAATCGACAATGGCTAGCGGAAGCTCTATACGCGGTGTAAAGAAAGCCGCCATAAAACACCTCCGGCTTTTGGATGCAAAGCTTTTGTATGCTGTGTGCTGTGTCGATTGAATTCTTATAGCTCTTTCGATTAGCAGGATAGAATTAAATTTATCTCTCGTAGTTCTGATTTGACGTTCTATTTACTAACTGTACCCGAGGTACGGTTTGATTTTGCGTTTTATTTGCATAGTTTTCTAACTTTGATATCGACGGATGGTAAGGTTTCGTTTACTCAGTAACATGACGCGGAGAGAAAAAGCAGAATAATTTCTCATGTCGTTTTTTTTTTTCACTGCGCTCGAGCTCGGATTTTTATTGGGAAAATCGAACACTAAAAGCGAGAATCTTTTGTTTACAAAAGTATATACAAATGAAATATATTTATTTTTCCAAGAAAAATGGATAAATACGGAAAAGTCAGTGCTTTCAGTGAACTGAAAAAGAATGGCGTATACTTAGTTTCCATGGCCGAGTTAGGCCAAGGTTAACTAGGGTTTATAAGCATGAAAACGCAAATTCCAGTTAGTTTCGTTAAACCCAAATTAACTCCACGAAACTAGAGCGGTTGAGTTAGATTTTGCTGACATTCAGCAGACAAAAACAACAGCAACTTAGCTGTGAAATAAACTCTACTCAGTTCATGGAAACGCTACTTGTTAGCGCCGCCATGTTATTAACTCGACGAAAACCAAACTCGATTCAAACTCGGTCCTTGGAAACGTAGTAATATTGCGCCAAGTTCCAAACAAAATGTCATCAGTTGTTGGTGTAAGTAAAAAGAGGGGTAAATCTTACAAAATATCAAGATCTTTTAGAGGGGAATTCCGATCTACCGTAGATTGTTTTTTCTTTTATAGAAAAAACGAACAACTTGGCAGCCAAAAAATTAATCTGCACCAGATTATTAATGAAAAAAAAAACGACATCAGTTTGTTGTTTTTGTCAAATTAGGTTTGGGTTTAGCGTTTTATTTGCAAAGCATTAACTACGAAATACACGAAAAACCATGACACTTTGACCACTTACCCGTGGTTATTGTACCTGGTTTGGTTTGAGCGAATCGAAAGAGGCATTAAAAACTCCAATAGCCATAATATATGCATGCCTCAGTAACACAAAACTGAAAAGCGTTTGTAAGCTTTTACATTAGAAACTCAGCTGTCATTCGAACTATTGGGTGTTTTCGTAAATTGATTTAGAGCTTTCGGAGCGAGCAGATCTTGAGAATTTTCACGCACAAAATAATTTTGTTTGTTGACGTTTTTTCACAGCTGTTGAGCTGTCATGCAAAGCAAATGTTCAGCACTTATGAACTAGAGCTTCCGTTTGGAGTCACGTTACGTAACATTACGTTTTTTCTTTACGATTGCCAAACGAAACGTTAAAGCTGAAGCTATATTGTGTTAGGAAGCATGGAAATCGTATGGCTGAATTCGTAAACGTCAGGCGAAGACGAAGCTGAAGCGTGTTTGTGTTTCACGCATTATTCATAACAGAAAAGGAATGAGTGAATGAAATTATGATCATGTGACAACGGAATAAACGGAAAAGGAAAATTATTTTTAAAAACAACTAAATAAGTAACAAAATGTACTTTGACTAAATATTCTTTTCTTTCTACCTTTCGAGGTAGTAGTAGTACGAAAAAAAAGAATATAAATAAAAAATAAATAAAAGAAAATTAAAAAAGGAATATAATGAATAAAAGTACATTTTTGTCAGTTATGGAACCGTCTGGAATATTTGGAATGGATAAAAGAAAACACTGTCTAAACAGCTTTTTTGGCAGATCTGTGAGCGCTTTGAACTAATTAATGAAAACGCCACATTGTTGTTATATACTTGCCATATTGACATTTGTGCTCCAGAAATGCCAAATACAATGCCAAAACTCGTTCGTGAATAACCGGATATGCTGATGCAACTTGTTGTTGTATCAGTGAATGACGTTCTTTTGGCTGACTGTAAATGCGACAAGTGTTCGTACCGAACTAAAAAGAAACAAACAACACATAAATACTCATGAATAGTAAACAAGAGACACCAATAACTGATAACCTACCTCAACCGGAAAATTCGATGACGTCCGCATGATAACCTTCAAGTCAATTTTACTTCCATCGGGCTTTTGAAGTTTTTCACAATTTCGCAACAATTTCCTTCCAAAGTCGGAAAGTTTTAGTGCAGCTCCGGCTTTTGGCCAGATTTTTTCAAATTCTGGACCGAATATTGACATTTCTTTTATGTCTATAGTTCCTTTTAATTTTTATGACCAATTCCTTATTTTAACCAAAAATATATGTTGATATAAAGTAATATCTCGACCGGCAGTTCCGTATTCCGTTGGCTTGCTTGCTTCTCAGTCCTCAGTAACTAGTCGCAGTACTTTAGAATGTTGTTTATTTTCATTTTTATTTGTTTACAAGTCACACAAAAGCTAAGTTGTTGGAAAGCAGTGAAGTGCGTGATGAATGCATGATACGAGTAGTTTATCTCTTATTTATTTGTATTATAACAGCTTTCAAAGTTTATAATATAACTTGTCAATGCTGCTTTTTTATAAATAAGCTCTACAGTGAAGCCTAAAATAGATATACAGTAGGAATTTCTTTCATTTGTTACGAAACAACCTCCTATTGCACACCAGACCAAAATACAAAATTTTCAAAAAAAAAAAACATGAAAGTAAGGGTTTTCAAGTGATTCAATTTTCGGATATTCTGTTAATTAATGCAACATCCTATTAATGTTCATCACCCTTTATTTGTAGGGTAGTTAGTTTATACAGTCCACAGAAACATAATATCAAAACCGAGCGATAAGTTGAATTTTTCAAAACTATAGGAGAGCGCCGTGGCTCAGTGGATAAGGGCATGGCTTCTGAGCAGGAGGTTCGTGGTTCGAATCCCAGTAACACCAAAAGTATTTTTCACGGTGTCCCACCACTCGCGAAAGTCTGACAAACGTCCGAGAGTTATAATTTCTTCTCAATTCGCCGTTCGGGTCCGCCTTTAAATTGTAGGTCCCCTCCATTTGTGTAGAAAAATATACATGCTCAACACAAATGGTTGCGAGAAGCTATTCAAGAATACAATAAATGTGAAACTATATCAACAGGCAAGCCAAACTACTGGGCTACAAAGAAAATACCTGATTTGATAGACTTTTACAAAATAAGAAATATCTCTAGTAACTAAACATGCAATGAGAAGACATCTTGGAGTTAAATTCAGATTATTCCCCGATTATATCAACGCTGAGTGAAAAGCGATCAGCCATCAGCAGAATAGGGGGAATAACACAAAATGCATCAGAATTGCAAGTGGCCGTAACTATCTCTGACTAGTGGATGTGCGATCAAACCTCTACGTGGTGGCCCGCCGGTAATTTTCCTTAAATACAGGAAAAGCTGAATGATCGGGCTAGTCCCTTTAAAGTAAGGTTGGCGCGAGGCCAATAAACTCGCCCGTAAGAAAAACTTCGGATACACTGATGAACGACGACGACCACGGTAACGAAAACGGCTAAACGACTTAAGAATTTTCCAATGGAACGTACGCTCACTGTATAGAGCTCGAGATGCACAGCAGCTGACTGATACCCCGTCCATATATCCATATAAAAGCAATCCAGGAGATGCGGTGGACGGGGAATGGTGTCTTACAAAAATCAGAATGTGACCGATATTACAGCTGTCATGCAAGTCATCATGTGCTCGGGATGGAGTTTCTAGTCAGGAAAAGAATGAAACCCACCGTTATCGGCTATGCGCCCTTCGCGTGCGGGGCAGATGTAAAAACATGAGCCTCATAAACGTTCACACACCTACACAAGATTCCCCAGATGATGAAAAAGAGGAGATATGAAAGCCAAAATAGGTATGGAGCCATTATTTTGTGTAGTGGTGTACATTGCAGTACATTGTGTAATGGTGCATAGTTCTCTTACATGCGCCTCGTGTAAAAGAACATCCGACACAGCACAAAGAAGCCACTGTAAATGCTTTTCGCAACAGTTGTACTACTTGTTATATTAAGGCTGTTTTCGAAACGAAGACTTATTTGTGGAACCTGACTTATTCAAATAAGTCATATCGCGGTTTCCAAAATTACAAAGATGTGTGACAGAGAAGCAATTATTATTTAGATTTTGTTGTCAAAAAAAGTATATGAAATCGATTCGAACGATTTAATTGACGACAAATAAGTCAATAATTCTTCGTTTCGAAAACAGCCTTAGTTCCACATGCGCCTAGTGTAAATGAGCATCCGACACAGCATAAAGAAGTCACTGTAAATGCTTTTCATACCAGATGTATTACCAACCTCCGAACAACCGTCTTCTCGCTCTATCCCATTGTACGATTCAAGTAGCTATTGCCAAAGTGACTAATACAGAAATGAACGGTGGTGAAACTTCCTTTCTGACATTGGACTTTAACAAGAGCACTTCAGACTTCAGCACTCCAGAGGATTACGGAATAGTCATGAATACCCAGAATCAGAAAATCAAGTGTTCAAGGTGTGGCCATTGCTACAAGCCCTCTCCTAGGCTAAAAATAGAATTTATGCCATGTACAAAGCTAGCCAAGAATATGTTTGAAGTAATCGAGAAGTATGAAAAAGAACAAATAGAGAAGTATAAGAAAGAAAATCCCAAAGAAAATGATTAATTCAAGCATCTCTTTCAAACAAGATAGTAGACTGGAAAAGCCGCTCAGCATTTCTTTCTCAGTTAGATTTCTAATTATTTTTAATTTATTTATTTTTTTATCTTTTTATGTTACTTCCGAGATGAAAAAATTACCTAATAAGATATTTGTGGATAATTTTCAACAACAATTATAAGCAATCGATTTTAGGAATAGTCAATCAAGATTTTTCTCTTTTCTTATTTCTGCTATATATTAAAATTATATTATTTTGTTTGTACTCTTTTCCAAATAATTGATTAATTAAATAGATAATATTTAACTTCTTAATTTTTAATACTCTAAAATAAAAACATCAATATGTTGGACTGTGAATACTTTGACACTGACGATCTTGATTTAGAATAGTTATCTTCTCAACTAGATAATGGATTTGAAAATTTCCCAGAATATGGCATGAATTATGATATAGATCATGATTGTACTGAGAAAACCAAGACCGATAATAAAATTGATAGGGGATCTTTTATTCCTTCTCAAAGGAAGTGGGTTAAAAATTGAACACAAGATTTAGTGTGCCAGCCAAGGGCACGCGAAGTTAATACAGAGAATTTAATAAACGAGTTTTCACTGAATTGAGTTTAGATGCTGCTGCGTCATGAATTTTTTGTTTAGGTCGTACCGCTAAGTGCACGTAAGATGAATTATTTATGGATGGTAGGTTCAGCTGACGGGCCAAGACCCCACAGCAATCTGTCGAGGTGGGTAGCGCCGATGCTAATGCTAGGCGTGCATATTGGCCGCGTAAACACCGTTCCCTAGTATCGCAGAGAAATACATATACCATTACAATTGGCACCAATAGCTTACACGAGAACACTAATGATTCTCTATACTATATTCCATGGACAACGAGTAATAGAGATGGCAGTAAGCAATAATTTGGTCGTTGCGAGTACAAGTTTTGCGCGTCAATATATCCACCTGGGTATCTCCAGATGGAACCCCTCGCAACCAGATACACCACGTGTTGATAGACCGCCGTCACAAAGGCATCTTTCTCGTAGAGGGATGGGAAGAGCACTTTCATGAATTTCTAAATGGCCAGCTGACTGAGGAATTGGAGGCTTCACCAATGATCGACGGCCACACTATACTGCCGCCACACCAAGACATAGACGAAGTTAGCGGAGCAATAAATCGGCTCAAAAATAATAAGGCCCTGTGATCAGATGGTATCCCAGTGGAGCTGATAAAAACAGGAGGTCCCGCAATACACCAAGCAACTCATGAAATAATAGTGCAAGTATGGGAAGAAAAAGCGATGCCAGAAGACTGGCGAAGAGGATCACAACATGCAGCAATTATCGTGGTATAACGTTGTTGAGTACTGCGTATAAGATTTTTCTCCTCTATCTTTCAAGACAGGAGAGCGCCATACGCTAACGTCATCATTGGTCCATACTAGTGTGGCTTCATCCCAGGAAAATCAACAACTGATCAGATTATCTTCAAATCCAGGAATTAAACCATAACATCCAAGCTGCTGGTATATAAGGCAATGGTCATACCAGTACTTACATATCGATCCAAGACTTGGGTGCTTAGCAAAAAGCAATCTGACCTCTTTTCCACATAAAATTGATTGTAAAAAAGTTTACAAAATCACCCTGTATTAATATACAAAATTGTCATGTCGCTATTGGAAAAGCTCCATAAAAAAGGTAGTCTTATGGAGTGCGAAAACTGGAGAGGCATTTGCGTTCTTCCTGCAATTGTAAAGGTAATAGCCAAAGTAGTACTTGAACGAATTAAGGAACATCTGGAAGATACACTCGATGCCGAACAAGCAGGTTTCCGCACTGGATCCTCCTCTGTAGACCACAACAACACCCTGCGGATCATTATTGAACAGTGCGTTGAGTTTCGGTACCTGCTGTTCATCGATTTTGAGAAGGCGTTTGACAGTGCCAACAGTAAGGTTATCTGGTTCGCCTTGCGCAGGAGAGGTATACCCGATAAACTAATAGCTATTATTAAAGCAACATATGATGGCTCTAAATGTCATGTGCTGCACAATGGAAAGCTCATTATCCTAAGTGGGGTACGACAAGGTTGCATTCTATCGACGATACTTTTTTGTTGATGATTAGCGATGTGCTTAGCGCAGCTTTATCTACAGGAAACGGAGGAATTCGTTGGACTCTTACATCTCAACTCAAACATCTGGATTACGCTGATGACGTTTGTTTACTCTCACAGAGAATTATGGAGCTGCACCAAATGACAACAAATGTGGAGAGGGAGGCAAATGTTGTGGGTTTGAAGAATAATTCTGCCAAAACCAAAATCATCAACCTCGGCACTACCTCAGTAACTCAAGTTAACATTGCTGGACAGCCGGTAGAGAGAGTAGAGAGTTTCCAATATCTTGGGAGTATTGTCTCGACCGAAAGTGGAACCGAACAGGACATTGTCAACCGAGTCGGCAAAGCAAAATCGGTGTTTGGAATGATGTCCATGATATGGCGAAGCAATACGATCAGCTTAAACACCAAGCTGCGACTGTTCCACCCAAATGTTGAATCTGTGCTGTTGAATGGGTGCAGCACTTGGAAGGTGACCGCTACTATCACAAAAAGATTACAAACGTTCGTAAATAGGTGCCTACGGAACATCTTAAGGGTTTTCTGGCCTAAACGTATCTCTAACGAACATCTTTACCAGATAACGGGTAACGGATAACCAATAGGCACAACCATCCAACGACGGAAGTGGCAGTGGATTGGTCATACACTCCGAAAAGGCGACAGTTCCATAGCAAACTACGCGATGCGGTATCTCAGGATGGTAGAAGAACAGGTCGTCCGAGAAATACATGGCGCAGAACAGTTGAGGAGGAGTCACGTCAATTGGGGAAGAGTGGGAGAGAGATGAAGCTCATTGACAGGAACCGCACACGATCACGCGTAGGCGTAGTAGAGGCCCTAGGACCCACAAGGGGATACAGGACATAAGAAAAAGAAGAAATCCTGCTTTTTACGGCATACAACGTGGTGCTTACCATTCCAAAATAAAAGCACGGTATCTCTTAAGAAAAGTCACCCTGTATACCAAATGCAACTACGAAAATATTTTTAGTTTTATTATTTTAGAAATACATGAACGATTCAAAGCTTCCGACTAACGATTAATTTCGTTGATTTAATTCTTGAGTGCAAAAGCGATTACGCAAACAAATTAAAAATTAAAAACAAAAATCAAAATAAATAAAAAATATACTTATTTGCCATGTGACTCACGTAGGGCAATCGTTAAAAATGTTCTATTCCTTTAGTCATCACATACTTAACAAGCTCGCCATTTAGGATTAAGTTAATTAGCACTTTGGCTAACGATGATGGTAAACACTCATTAACAGCACCGGTCTAAAAGTCGTAAACAATTTTTTTTAAAAATCAAAACGCATTTGCGGGATTTGTTTATTTGTCTAAGCTTGTTTTTGGGGGAGTGTGATGGGGCATGGTGTGTTAAGTATAAGAGACTGACTGACCGGCAAATTTCGGTATTTAAAGCTGAAGCTTTAAGTTTTCGCCAACAGTTTTAGTTTCAAATTCGTTGAAATTGCATTGACAAGTGTGTGATCCAATAACGATTCTTTACTCAGAACGCCACAAAATGAAATTTGCATCAAAGTTGCTTGTGTTCGCGGCTGTCCTATTTCTGGCCACAAATTTAGTTGGTACGTGTGCCTGACACTTTTTTCCACCTGCACTGTTTTAACTTCCTGATTGTTGAACATTTTTAGTTGGCGACTGTGAACTCGGGACAACGTCACCAGATTCCAGCGATTGCACCAAGTATTTCGAGTGTATACAAAAGGATGGGTAAGCAGACTCTTAGTAAAGTTAATTTGGTTTTACATATAAGACGTGCGCGGCGGTTTTAAAAAAAATTGTGGCATTGTGTTCTGGGGCAGGTCTGTTGGAATTAAAAGTAAGTTGTTCTTGACTTTGTTTGAACTTAATCATTTCCAAGCCATGCTTGTGCTTAGTGGTACACTTGGAATGAATGAAGTGTCTTTAGATTCCTGCCAGGAAGGCTTTGCCCCACGGTCCTCTTCAGACATGGATAGTTAAACGACAATTAACGTTCATCTTAGACAGTTGTGTCAGTATTAATTCAATGGTTAGAGCAGGACCATCAAAATCCCTGCCGATCTTTGGTTCACGACAACCGGTTGAGATATAAAGCTCCATCGCACTCGCACCGGCTAGATCAGGACGGTCACTATAACGAGCCAAAAAAATTCGTAATTGGGGCGGCTGATGTACCAATGCTAGTGCTCTACAATTTGGGTAGTAAGCCACTACGCAAGCCCAGAACGAAACTGGGTCCTCAAACAAAACTTGGCACAGACTCAGCTAGCCTCCAAGGAGGTAAACCTTATCTGTGGGCATAAACCAACTCCCGTAGTACCAACGCGACCTTGGTGAGATCTGGCATCAAAGGCCTCAGCTCGTTCAGAATGAGTGCCTGGGCGAAGCAAAGCTAACCCTGGCATCACATCGTCGGTATCATCGAACCCAATTATTTGCCACTAGGATAGCAAGCTATCCTAGGTCGCCTTAGATAGAAACTATCCCAGGAAACATCAGGGTCCTGCAGTGTAACACTAGGCTGCTAAATACGAAGGCAGTGCACATTCTAAACATTCTAAGTACTAGCAGCCTTGATCTATTTATCTGCCGAGCTTACCAAGCATCAAACCCATCGAGGAAGTAAGATACAGCGGTCCCTTCGGGGAACTCGAAATGAATGCTGATCTGCAGCTTTTTTTGTTGGTGGCAGACAAGCTAAATAGTATTTTGACGTTAGTGCATATTAGCAACTGTCCTGTTGTAGCCGCTGTATTTTACTTCTTCCAGTGGTGTCCAAAGTCCACAAACAAAAAGCACTCCCCTGGCTGCAATTGTGTGCTTCGTTGTGCTACTTTGTAAGAATATTTCCAACTCGGTACTGAGTTCTTCATGGGTATTCAAAAGCTTAAATTCATTTACTTTTCCTTTCTGTACAATGCTGGAGTTGTATCGCATCTAGTAAAGGCATGAACATCGCTCAAGAGATCCGTATCCGCCTCTCCGCTTGTATATCGTTTGGGTTTGAATTTGGGACAGAGAAGCCAAATCTTTTAGTTAGTAGCACGAGGATGTTAGATTGAAATACTACCATTGCCTTTCTAGTGAGTCTCCAACAAACGGAAAAAGGAGTAGGTTATGTTAGGTTGTGGTGGTGGTGACAGCTAAATGCTCACTTAGACGAACCGCGGTCCTCTGTGTTACCACATCAGGATCATATACCTTCCCCTTTTTAAGAAAATCCATTCAGAGCTCTTGATGAACCGAAGTATATGTGACACTTTGCCGTTTTCGAGATCCGAAAAGTTATTCATTAACCGCTTACCTAAGTGTGCATTAGTGCCGGACAGGAACAAAGAAGATATTCTATTGTCTCCTCTTCCTTCTCGTCCATGCAGCTTCCGCAGAAGTCATTATATTCGACACCCATCCTTCTCGTGTGTTTCCCTACAAGACAGTGTCCTGTCGTTATCCCTAAACCTTTTTTAGTTCACGTTTCTGCAGGGAGATTAGCACAGGTGAGCCCTTTGGCCCAACCTATCCAAACCAAACCAAACATATCTTGATATACTACAACACTGCCGGTGTTTTTCCACCTTACGTTTGTTGCCTCAGCCTGGCATTCGCTGCAGTGATCAGAGAGTCGGACAGAGATGCTTACTTTTAGCTTTTCACAGAAGACTCCTGCTCTTACTTTGCCGTCTAGCTTAGAGCCATCCATGAAAAACTGTACTGTTTCGTTATCAGTTACGGATCCACTCTTCCAGTCTTCTCTGGAGGGTATTGTTGTCCGAAAACTTGTTTTGAAGCATAACACTGGTGTCATCTAATCGAGATTCGTCAGTTCTTCCTTTTAGCGATTTGATTATGGTGGATTGTCCCTTTTGGAGACCGTTCCACTGACTGACAGCTAAAAGTCGAGTAGCCCTATTTGTCGCTTTCTCTTTGCCAAATATATCTACTGTTGTCACTGCGAGTTGGTGTTGATCTCAGCTTATAATGATACAGGCCACTAGACCCTCTCCATTATACTTCTATACGGGCTGTCATTTCTTTTATTAAAAATAACGACTTAATCTTATACTTAATAATATGTTAGCAGACGTACAGAAACTGTCTATGAGACTAACGTGAGTACCTGCACGAAACCTATCACCCCACGGTCCTCTACAAACACGGATTTTATATATTTTATTGCAGATGTATCAGTATAACTGGGTGTAAGGGCCCAACGCTCTCACTGATGGGAGCGAGACCTATTTAAATCTCTGCCGATCTCTGGGTCACGACACGTGGCGCCAGAAAAATCTCCGGTGGGATTTCGTAGCAAACACGTGAAAGCTAGCGACCAGAAGCCAGACTAGCAACCATCAACCATGCAGCCACTACTCCAGTGAAGTTCCTCAAAACTCGGGACTGGTGGCCCATAGCCAGTCAGTTTTCCGTACTTAAGTCGTCCAATTCCGTCCAAGTTGTCCATCTGTCCTTTCGTTCGTAATTATTCAGTCAGTCTGTCGACGCCGACATCCGCAACACCAAGCTGCCTATATCTCCGCCGCCCAAACACTATTCTTGCATGCACATTCAAATATTCAACTTGTTCCCTGCAGCTTAAAGCCGATCCAACTTCATACACACCGTTTAGCCACTGAACTCCCATGGCATTCAGATTTCTATCGTCCGAGTACAACGGACATTCACAAAGAACGTGCCGCCAGTCTTCCCTAGGGGAATCGCAAACACAGCTTTCAACCTTACTGAGATGTCTTTGATATAAAAATGTTTTAAGGCTACCATGACCAGTGAGTAAAAAGTCCAGCTTGAGGATAAACTTGAACTCCATGTTTACCCTGGCATGAACCCGAACGTCATCCTTCCATCAACAGATTCGTTCCATCTGGCCTGCCATTTGGACAACAACCCACATCATCAGCCAGTCACATTGCAGGAAGGGCTTTTCTCTTTAGACCTTGAATAACTAGCAGACGGACAGACAGGTTAACCATTAAAACAACCAATCGCCTTTCCTGACGTCTTGCAAGCTTTCTGACTGCCTTGCCGGCTGGTTTCATTTGGTACCAGTTTCTAACATAATGTTTCGAAACATAATCCCCATATATTGTTAATCATACAGAGATAGATAGTTTCTCAAATCAGTTTTAAGTCTTGCATTGTCCATTTCTTCTAATGCGTCGTGGCAAAGTTGAATTAATAAAAAATGTATATTCGGAAAAAAAAGAAGAGTTTGAAAAAGAAAAACAAGAACATAGTCCTATCATCACCACATCATGACAGTGATGAAACGTATGATACTCGTAAATCCACAAATGGCTACGCATTTAGATTTTTTAGCTTCTATCATAAGACCGTGATGAGCTGAGCAACATTAGCATACATATGAAGTGTGCTGTGTTTAACAATGGATACGACATCATATTTACGAATAGGGAAAATAATAAAGGCCCCAAGATAGATCCTTGTGGGACTCCACTGTTTGTAGGAAGAAAGACTGACAGGAGCTTATTTATTTCCACTGCCTGTAATCTGTCTGTCAGATAGGATGATATCAATTTCACAGTACAAGCGAAGTTATACTTTGCAGTTCTACTCCTGTCCAACAGTTTTTCTGTTCGAAAGCTTCTTTGCGGTTTTACAAGTAACAACCTAATACTGCAGTTTTTTTTGTATCTACATAATTGAAATTGTTTGCGTACATAGATAAAATCGTATCTACAATCTCCTATTTACAGTAAAAATATCCTGATGACTCAGAAGTGTGCTGATGGGAAAAAATTTGAGCCAAACAAAAAGTATTGCTCATCTAGCTATGAGTGTCCTAAATAAATATGACACAAAAAGGACGACCCCAGGAAAGAATGGTAACAATGTTACTTACCGCTCCGATGTTGGACTTTTGTTGTAAATTATTTTTTATATATCTTTTATACACATATATGTACCTTAACTATATAAAATATCAAATAAAACTGCAAAGTAATTTCTTTTTCTATTGATATTGCACTTTCGTTTATGTTTTTTTTATTATAATTTGTTTTATATTTCTAAAGTTTTCCATCGTTCATATATAATTGCATTTATTTCTTCATTGATTACTCATACAATCCGCTCTTTAATTGTTTTTTTTTTCCTATTAATATTGCTATTAAATAATATTCAAGGTAAATTAGATATATATGTACTATAGGTGTGATAGAATGCAATAAGACATAAATAAGACATTAAATTAAATATCATAAATATTTTGCAATTTAATTTCTAATTTTCTATTTACGCTGGTAGGTAATTTAGTTTGGATACTTTTTTTTTTGGCTATTAAAAGAATATTGAACTAATTTAATAATTGATACAGTAGAGGGAGATAAATTATAAATATAATACTCATATAAGAATAGCAAGAGATAAAGCGTTACATCGTTGCACAATGGATCGGAATTATATGAAGATTAACGTAGTGAAGGCAAAATAAGTGAAAATATAAATACTAAGCATCGGTACAGTACAGTCGGATACTGCATTAATGGGCTATTTGGTAGTCAGCCAAACATATTATAATAAAAAGTAATATTTTTTATTAAAAAGTAATATTTTTTATTAAAAAGTAATATTTTTTATTAAAAAGTTTAAAAGTTTTAGCTCTGTAGCTGTTTATCTATTCATTTAAACCGTCAGCTATTTTTTAACTCTTATCTTCTTCTCGCTATTTATTATTCTTTCTAGTTATCTTCGTAGCTTTTGTCTTGCTTTTCATTTCATTTCTCTCTCTCTCTCTCTCTCTCTTTATATTGAATATCTTATAATAATACTTTTAATGTTCTAATTGCTCGTTGCCTCGTTGTACTCGCACACGACTTCTTTTGTTTTCTAATGCATTCCATTTCTCATTAGTTGCAAAGCATTTCTTTTTATATAGGTATTTATGTATAATAATAAACTTAATTAAAATCAGATTTTGCCTCACATTTTTCTTCATTTGCTATTTATTTCCTATTTACCTGGTTTTTGCATCGGCGAAAATGTT
This sequence comes from Nephrocerus scutellatus, assembly GCA_947095585.1. Taxonomy (NCBI): domain Eukaryota; kingdom Metazoa; phylum Arthropoda; class Insecta; order Diptera; family Pipunculidae; genus Nephrocerus; species Nephrocerus scutellatus. The sequence continues at coordinate 115,591,427 of OX352763.1, forward strand.
TTTTTTTTTAACTTTTTTCTTCATTTATCTTTCCACCAATATTTCCATTTTTTTTTTATAAATGTATTGTAAATATAATTCTTATTTTTGTTGTTGATTATTTTCTTTATCTAAAAAACATCTATATCACATGTAGGTTTTTTTTTATATTATTCATCCGATCTCGAAGAAAAGGACAAACCTTACTTACGTTAGTCGTTACGTTATTAATTCGAAATTAATTTAACTCTGGGAGTATGTCGATTCTTGCACATATCGAAACTTACAGACCTTAGTACTGGCTACCTTCAAAATTGTAACCTTAGGTTCCCAGTTCTTACGACACGACGAAAATTAAGCAATAAACATTTACTTCACATTCACATTCGCATTCGCATTCACTTTCACTTTCACATTCAGATTCACATTCACATTCACACTCACACTCACATTCATATTCATATTCATTTTTCATAATCATTTTTCATATTCATTATTCATATTCATATATTCATAACTATACATTCACGCTCACATTCACATACACATCATGTAGAAAATTAAGCAATAAACATTCACTTCACATTCACATTCGCATTCACTTTCACATTCAGATTCACACTCACATTCACATTCAGATTCACACTCACTCTCACATTCATATTCATATTCACTTTTCATATTCATTATTCATATTCATATTCACACTAACAATCACACTCACATTCACATACACATCATGTAGAAAATTAAGCAATAAACATTCACTTCACATTCACATTCGCATTCACTTTCACATTCAGATTCACATTCACACTCACTCTCACACTCACTCTCACATTCATATTCATTATTCATATTCATATTCACACTAGCAATCACACTCACATTCACATTCACATACACATCATGTAGAAAATTAAGCAATAAACATTCACTTCACATTCACATTCGCATTAACTTTCACTTTCACATTCAGATTCACACTCACATTCACATTCAGATTCACATTCACACTCACGCTCACATTCATATTCATTATTCATATTCATATTCACACTAGCAATCACACTCACATTCACATTCACATACACATCATGTAGAGCATTAAGCAATAAACATTCACTTCATTGACTTCGCATTCACATTAACTTTCACGTTCACATTCATTTCACATTCACAATCACTTCACATTCAGTGGTGCCTCGCCACTCAGTTTATAAAGAAAACTCGGTCCAGCGTCGTTTCTTCTATGTACTAATTGGCAATATCACTCACGCACAAAGTGGTTCTAAAACTGTGATGAAATAATACAGTTATTTCTGATTTTTAATTAAATTGAGAAATATATTTGTTGTAAGACAATTCACATTAAATTTAGTGATAGGTCTGTATGGTGAGAGCAGATTTCGCAGCGGCTGCAAGTTTCTGCAGCTAGCGTGAATGGTGTGATTTTTCTGCATAGCTATTAACGAAAATGTCCCCTTTTTTTGACATGTCTCCTGAAGGGGAAGTTTATTGTTTATTGTGTACGTCAAATCAACAGTGAGTTTTGACATATGACAGTCCGTGAAGTAGCCAAAAACGTAAATAGTTGGTCTATTCTTTTATTCAACCCGAGCGACTATAGTTACCCGGAGTACACCTAACAAATGTTGCACGGCGTAAAAATATTCGGTGTGTACATACAGGGTCTATTCTTTTATTCAACCCGAACGAGCAGTGTACGTCAAAAATTTACACTGTGTTTTTTTATTCACCCGGGGTAATTTTACTCTGTACTCTGTGTTTTTTATTGTGAACCGAGCACGACACGGTGTATACACAGTTTCCTGTTTTTTACTCTGAAGTGAATATCAGTGTAAGGCACAGTAAGAGCGTGTACAGAGTATAATTACCCCGGTTGAATAAAAAAAAAACAGAGTAAATTTTTGACGTACACTGTTCGCTCGGCTTGAATAAAAAAACAGACCCAGTGTGTAAGCTGTAGTATCAAGATAAAATGTTAAAATTAGCCGCGTTCGATTAGGCTGAATTAACTGAGACTGTTCGATTGATAACTCTTTACTTCAGTTAAAAAATGGGCGAAATTAGGCCAACTAAATTAAGTGTAGAGGTGTTCTGCTTATGTAGTTACTTCAGATGAGTAACATTGACATTTATCTGAAGTGAAGAATACCAATCGAACAGTCCCTTCACTTCAGTAGCTCAATTTAAGTGAAGAAGAATCGCTCAATAAACTGAAGTAAAGAGTTGTAGTGTTGTATGGTGTTTTTTTTTTATTAACGCACACTTCAAGGTATTTCGAGGGTAATAATTTTGAAAGTTACATATACATATGTGTACTATGGCCGTTTACAGCAAGAAGAAATTCAAAAACAGTTAATTCTAAAACAAGTAAATTTAGAAAAAACTTCGTGTTTCAGGTAACAACTTTTATGTATACATCGATAACGCCACCCGTTACACGCGTCTCCCACGTCACACACGCACAAAATTTCAGAAAGGATCATAAAGAAGTCGAAAAAACAACACGCGCCACACGCGATTCGTGACACGCGTGATCTAAGAAACTGCTAACAAAATTCAAACTCTCTAGTCTAGTCGGAGCGTTTGGGGCCTCTTTCAAATATTTACTCACACGCGCTACACGCAACACCTCACTTCAAAAACAAACAAAAAACATCCAAATTTTGAAATAAAACTGCCAACGGAAAGGAAAGGAAATAATTGTGCAAGAAACAGGCGCGTTCGTGATAGCTGAGTGCTCAGGAGATTTTCTCTTTCTCCTCAGTGAACAACATTCTCTGCTATCTGTCAACTCAGCAACAAAAACTTTTAAAAGTCAATTGACAATGTGAAGTGAGAGAGCGAATCAAAAATAATTTTGTCTCAGAAAATTGGAGAAAATTCTTCGATTCCTCAGCAAGCAATTGCGTTCGAGTTACTGAGAATATGGAGTATACGGAGCCCTCCGCATCACGAACGTGCCTAATAATTCAAGCTAGGTATTCACTTAAAAAAAATGTATAGTCCTGTAGCGGAAGTCAGGGACTCAAATTGTATAGCCATATAAGGTAATCGTATGCTTTGATGTTTCCATTTCCACTAAAAATGTATTCCCTAATCCCTACTTGCCACCACTGCAGCAAGGTCTGTTCTTTTTCATTACGTGCAAGAATCGAGAATCGAGAAACTACTGTACATAGATAATGATCTTTGTTAGCTTTGTTTGTTGAGAAAATTGCTTTCATTTCACTTCGCTTAGTTTGTTGTGTAAACAAGATACAATGCATCGGGAACGTAAAAAAGTTGCCAGTTGTGTTTTTTTTTTTTTTGGTTTTTTTTTTTTCAAAAAAGTGAGAGTGAGAATTGTTTTGTTATTGTTGTGTTGTTGTTTTGCAATAAAATCGTTCAACTATTTTAAATTACAATTTGTTTTATCAAAATACACAAAAGGTACAAAAATAGTTTTTTTTTACAAGTTTTTGAGATGTGTTTTTTTTTGTATTGTAAAAAGTTTAGTTTCGATTGTTTTTATAAATTTAAAATAAAATCAAAATATAAAAAAATTGAAATTGATTGAAAGTTTTTAATTTGAATTCATATAAAGATAGTTTTTTTTTTGTTCACCACTGAAAAATTAAATATTTATTCAAAGTTTTTTAAGAAAGCTAAAAAATAATGCGTAAAAGATGTCCCAGACTGAACGACGAATATAAATTTAGTTTTTCGGTTGGCATCTCTGGTTTTTTTTATATAATTCAAATACTATGACAATTGCCATTACTCAATGGCTGTCGGAGTACTCGGAGAGAAAATTTAACTGTCAGAATTCAGATCTGTGTTTGTTTGCACTCTCCGAGTAGTATTTTTTCTCTTAAGCGTTCTTTTTTACGCTCCGATAATTCTCAGATATGATATTTTTACTCTGAAAAAAAAAAAATACAGAACCTTTTTTGACAGCTGTAGTTTTGTACAAATGGCAGCCTGTTGACACATTATTGGATTACTAAGGACAATACCTAAACGTGCTCTAGAGGTGCTGCTACACCTTATATGTACTTCTTTAGACATATAAGGCAGGCCGATACAGATGCGCGACTGTCAGCAATAGGTTACTAGAAATGTATTCAAACTGAACACTCGACAATTAACAATTCTCTGGAAATCTTAGACTATGTATAAACTACATGTGTAAGGGTTTTCGAGCCATATACCCTCCAGGGAATAATGGAGTGATAGCTCTCCACAGGATATTAATATAATGAGATTCTTCACAAATTAATTCATGCTCGATGGTAAAGTCAAGGACGTCAGGAGTGACGTTGACATCGACATCTGCTTAATCTGGGTCCCCAGGCCCTCCGATACTGTTGGGAACCGAAAGTCAGACGAACTGGCATAAAGATTCATTCAAAGATTATGCCTTTAAAGCCAAGTCTATACGTACTCCATGTAACAGTCCCAATTGTTGTTAACTTCGAATTGATAAATTTCGATCCTCTTGTACACTCTCTTATACGTAATACGGCAGCAATGTTTCCTTCCCTTTCTTTGTTTTATTGGTACTCTTACATTATGCAAAGAATAATTACTTTCAATTCTATCAATAATCCGATGAATAGTACGTTCAAGAGGACGATTACGTACACCATAAATAACACGAAGTGCACGATAAGTTTTCGCGAACACAACACTGATTTTGATAATTTCATAACGTTGTTGCAAAGTGTACACTCCATTTTACAAAATGTCTAATCTTACTGAACAGGAATGACAATGACAGGTGTCAAAAGTAATGCTCAGTATGGCCGTAATCCCTATCGAAAATTAGGACCCCCTTATTGGATAACCACTTATTGGATAACCCTTTATCAACGGTTAAGTTAATGCTTCGGAAAGAGGCGGAAATATTAACAAATAAAAGGTGGGTGCATGACTACACATGTACATACTATAGTAAAACTAAGATGGGACTAAAATCGCTCTAGAGCACTGATATTCCTGTAAAGAAGAGATATGAGAACGATTATAGGGATTCGAACAAGGCACATTTCCTCGGAGTACATGCGAAGAAGGATGATGGGCCTTCTGTAGAAGCTGCAATGATGTCGTGGAGGAAGAAACATTATGCCACTTCCTGTGTACATGTCAGACTCTTGCAAGCAGAGGGCAAAAACATTACAGAACTTATCGGAAGTCAAAAGCTGTAAAGTTTATGAGACATCCTAAAATTTATTAAAAGCACTATGTGGGCTTGCGGCTACTCGCCTCAGAGCAATCTCTCAGTGGACCGTGAATGATTTCGGACTCTCTTCTATCTTGAATTCAGTCAGGACTCCACTTGTCAACATAGACTACATAATTCCGCAGCTCCACTTCAACAAAAACTTCAAGGTCACCATCCCCTCCAGGTCTTCTTGGGAGGAAGGTATATACTTGGAAAATGAAGGAGTTCACTTCTAAACAGACGGAAAGAATATTGATGACGGGGTTGGCGGAGGTCTTTTCAAAAATTAATAAATCTAAGTCTATCTTTCCGTCTTCCTGATCACTGTAGTGTTTTCCAAGCGGAAATCATGGCTATTAAGGAAGCCTTGTCTTGGCTGAAGAGTAATGTTATATCTGTTAAGGATATCTAAATTTTCTCGGATAGCCAGGCTGCGCTTAAGTCCATGGAAGCAGTCTCCACAAATTTCATTCTAGCCCGGAATTGCCGATCGTCTCTTGAGGAGATGGCGGAGCATTTCAACATTAACCTGTGCTGGGTGCCGGGGCATAGAGACATTCCTGGTAATTGTATGGCTGATGAACTCGCCAAACATGGAACCACACTACCCCTATTGCCTGAATATGGTATACTAGGCATACCGATGTTTAAACGGGATGCTATAGTAAAAACAAATTATAGATAGTCAAACGGCACAACTTGCATAGCAATGAAGCAGATCTGGCCCAAGCTAGATCCGAAACGCTCCAAGTGTGTTTGATCTTTCAACAGCAGTCCATTGTGGGTGTCACAATTGGACACTGTCTCAGAGACAAGCATGCAGAAAGACTAGGAGTCTTTTCCAACGATTTCTGCAGAAGCTGCATGGATGAGGAGAAGGAGGAAACCACTCTCCATCTACTTTGTACGTGCCCAGCCCTCTCCAATAGGCGGAAACTCCATCTGGGAGCGTTCTTTTTCAACGATCTAACCCACATTGACATTAATAGTCTCTTGCGCTTCATACGAAGCTCCAAGTGGTTCAACGAGTAGGCGTGGAAATTCTCCTAGATCCTTGTGGTATCACAACGGACCTTCACCGGTCTAAGTCGGTTTTAACTGACGGCCACTTCAACCCAACCTAACCTAACTATGTGGGCTTTGTAATAAAAGGAAGGGCTTTGATCCACAATGGACCGTGACCGGTATAAGTGTGAAAAAGCAGCCGACGACCCTAAACTTAAACTAAAAACCATGAATCGACATTTGACCGATGTCTTCTTTAGCATTTCAATATATAAAAATATATATTTAATATAAATGCAAAAAGTATTCCTTTTTTTAAATTCTCTATATTAACTTCACTTGCCCGTGGGTCGGTCGGTCGTCTGTCGTGGAATCTTGCGATAAATTTTTAACCCACTTCCCAAAGCCCGATTTTATTGAAATTTGGCACACATGTGTCTTTCCGGAGACAACACTTTCTATTTGAGGCCCCTCGGCCCCCAGGGTCGGGGGGCTCCCATACAAATATTTTACAAAAGTTTACTCGATTTTCTTCAAATTTTATACACATGTGTATCTCTGATAGACAACACTTTCTGTAAAAATTTTGGAGACCCCGGGCCCCGGGTTCGTGGGACCCCATACAGTTTTTTTTTTAAAATAACCCGATTTTCTTTAAATTTTATATACGCTGTATCTCCGATAGGCATCACTTCTTGTAAAAATTTTGGAGACCCTGGGCCCCGGGTTAGTGGGGCCCCATAAAATTAAAAAAAAAATTAACCCGATTTTCTTCAAATTTTATATACGCGTGTATCTCCGATAGGCAACACTTTTTGTAAAAATTTTGGAGACCCCGGGCCCCAGGGTCCCAAATTTTTTTTAAAAAAAATTAACCTGAATTTTTTTAAATTTTATATACGTGTGTATCTCCGATAGGCAACACTTTTTGCAAAAATTTTGGTGGCCGGGGTCGAGGGGCCCCATAAAAATTTTTCAAAGAAATTAACCCGATTTTCTTCAAATTTTATACACCTCTGTATCTCCGATGGACCAAATTATTTTTTGAGTGAACGGGCCCTGAGAGCCAAGGGGTGCCCATATAAATTTTTTAAAATTTAGCTCGATTTTCTTCAAATTTTTAACACATGTGTATCACTGATGGACATAACTTTTTGTAAATTTGTTGGAGCGATAGGGCCCTGAGACCCGTGTGGTGTCCATGTAAATTTTTTAAAAATTAGCCCGATTTTCTTCAAATTTTAACACATACCTATCTCCTATTAGAGAATTTACATGAAAAACTTCAATTTTTATGGGTTGTTTTTTTCTAAATAATATCCGGCCTTCAATCTGGGACACCCTTTATCTTCGAGACTGAATACTCATCCTCCCTCCGCTGCTGCTGCTGCTGCTGCTGCTGCTTATTCTTTCTCATGTACTGCTTACAATTTTTAATTAATATTTTTTTTTTTTTTTACTTAACATTAGCTTCAGTTTTTATAGTTAACTTAATTGTAATGATTTTAATTTCCATAATATATTATTCATATATGTATATTGCTAGGTATAATATTTTTTTAATATATTCTTAGTTGCTTGCATTTGTCTACTTATCAATTAATCGGTGTATTGTTGGTTGTTGTTTTCATTTAAATTTAAATACATATATTAAATATCCTTACCTACGACCTCTCTCGCTCTCGCTTTGATTATTTTTAATTATTTCTTTATTTATTTAATAAAGTTTTGCACTTTTTCTCTTCCTCTCGATTTATTTTTTAATTATTTTTTTTATTTAGTTATTACAGTTTTTCAATTTCGCCCTCCCTCGATTTATTTTTAATTACTTTTTTATTTATTTATTAAAGTTTTACCATTTTCCTCTCCCTTTCTCGATTTATTTTTAATTTTTTTTTTTTTTTATTTTTTTTTATTTAAGTTTTGCAATTTTGCTTTCCTGTTTTATCCCGGTTTTTCTTTTAATTGTAATGTAATTTTTCATTACCTTACTGCAATACTTTCGATTAGGCGAAAAATTCAGACTTTCCCTGAATTTTGTAGGCTTCCTCTTCCATTTTGTACATATCAAGGAGCTGTGTATTGAAGGAATACGCAAAAATTGAAAGTAGAAAATTAAAATTAGAAGCTTTGTGTATTTGTAATTTAAAAACGCTTTGTTTGATATTTTTTAATTCAGATTTTATGCTTTATTTTTATTTGTTTTTGTTTTTCTTTAATCAAATCAATTACTACAAACGTAAGGCAGGGTTGGATAGGGTTGGAAACACAGACAAACTGTATCAAAATCAAAACTACAACTATGCGTAATATATGTTATGCTTGTCGGTCACTTTCAACAGGGTGCTACAGGTTCATAAACAAACAACCATTTTAAGGCCAAACACAAAAATAACCAAGTAACTGCATTATAGTTTCTAATAATACTGAGTGACTTCAATTTCTTTCAAAAAACACAAAATGGTAAATTACGAAATAAAAATGATAATTAAATGAAAATTTTACCAATAAGTAGGACATCAGATATCAAACAACTACGAGTACTCATCATTATCACAATCATCATCATCATCATCATTGACAAGATCATCCATCCATCAACCATCAATCCCATTATCTATATTCTTATCTCTACTGTGATGGGGAAGTTTCTAAAGGTTCTAAAGTACAGTCTCAAAACTGGATACAGTGGTGTAGTCCCTTTTGGAATCATCTACTACCTTCTGAACATCAGTACTGAATTCATCCAATTGCTTAGTGTGGGCCACTTTTAGTTTTTCCTTCTCGCGGCCTTGTTTAACTCCCATTTGCTGAAAAGAAAAGAAAAGAAAAGATAGAAACAATGTAACAAAATGTGCTCACTGTGCTCTGGCAATTGTCAGATACAAAGCTGATATCCAGCGCCGTAACTAGACAGGTGCAACACCGTTGGAGAGTTGGGGTATGACCCCGCGCTTGCCTAGCTTTCGCCATTAAGCATACTCATGAGAATTAAGTACTATATTAGCAGTCCTCTCTTCGAGAGTAAACCACAGCCCCCGCGATGCATCCCCAGAACGAGCTGGGTCCTCACCAAAATTGTCCTCAGACCGGCCGAACCTTATTTTATTTGTGGGCACGGACAATTCCCATGGCTACCTTGGTGAGATCTGACATCAAGGGACTCATTTCGTTCAGAATGCCTGGGCGAGGAAAAACCAACCCTGGCAGCACATCGTCCGGAACCGCGAACCCTATCATTTGCCACTAGGATGCACCTGGTCCTAGGCCATTTGGAATACAACTATTCCTGTCTGTCCCTTAACACAGACCTGTTTTATTGTACGAAATGAACCACTAAATACGAAGATTTGCCCATAAGGTAATTCTAAGTACCAGTAGTCCACTTCGGGTCGCAAGTACGAAGACATTACTCATCCGGAGTATACTCTAAGCAGCGACGACCCTTGATTTTTATCCCGTGTTCAAGTCCTGCAACATTTCAGGAAAAATTAATGCTGCAAATGGACCCCACGGGGGAGACAGGTGCAACAGGTGAACATGCACAGAGCCCGTTAATGAGGGGGCCGTGAAATGAAACTTTGAACCGACAAAAAAGTATCCCAAAATTATAATTTGGCGGTCAGCCATCAGCAGAGTAGGGCGAATAACACAGAGTGCTTCAGAAATGCATGTGGCCCCAACTATCTCTGACTGGTGGAAGTGCGATCAAACCTCCACGTGGTAATTTTCCTCCATGAACAGGAAAAGCGAAATGATCGGACTAGTCCCTTGAAAGTAAGGTTGGCGCGATGCTAATAACCTCGCCCATAAAAAAACTATATTACGGAAATCCAAATCAGCCTCGGATACACTGATGAACGACGACGACAACGGCAACGAAAACGGCTAAACGATTTAAGAATTTTTTCATGGAACGTACGCACAGTGTATATAGCTCGAGCGGCACAGCAGCTGGCTGATACCCTGTCTAAAGGTTGACATAACAGCAATCCAGGAGATGCGCTGGACGGGGATTGGTGTCTTACAAAAATCAGAATGTGACATACATTACAGCTGTCATGCAAGACATCGTGTGCTCGGGGTGGCGTTTCTAGTCAGCAAAAGAATATAACCCACCGTTATCGGCTTTAAAGGAGTGAATGAACGGTTATGCAGATTAAAAAGCATAAGCCTCATAAACGTTCACGCACCTACAGAGGATTCCCCAGATGATGAAAAAGAAGAATTCTTTGAATCAGTCGAACGGGAACTCCATGCCTGCCCTCAGTATGATGTAAAAATCATTCTGGGGGATATGAATGCCAAAATAGGCAGGGACCCAGTATTCAGGTAGTACATTGGCACTCATAGTTTACACGAGAACACTCATAGAGATGGCAGCAATCAATAATTTGGTCGTTGCGAGTACAAGGTTTGCGCGTAAAAATATCCACAAAGCCACCTGTGTATCTCACACCTAGCTCCTGTTCGGAAATTCCTTTCCGGTAGGATTTATGAAACAAGACAGCGAAGCCGACCAACCCTACGCTGGAAGGATGGCATAGACCATGACGCCCAGAGTTTAGGGATGCCAAACTGGATGACATCAGCTCGGAATCGAGACCGGTGGAGTGACTTTTGCGGGCCAGGATCGGATATACAGAGTTGTAGAGCCAAATATGATAATGATGATGATATTTGGGCCTAAACTTGAATACAACTGTATTGTTTGGTTAGGTGCCCCTAAGACAACATTAGATAGAATTCAGAACCGCGCGATAAAACTTATTGGTGTCGTAAATATCGCGAAAACAAACGAATCGCTTGAGCGTCGTAGGAATGCGGTGTTATCCAGATACATCCCACCCATCCTCCAAACTAACCGCAATACACGTGCCTCAACTCGAGCTCATGGGACCTATCTTCGGCTGTACCTATCAATTTAAAGATTCCTTCTTTAGCCACTCAATAATTTTGTGGAATGAATTGCCGACTCTGTATATGCGCATGTGTATGATCTTCAGTTATTTAAGGCACATGTGCGTAGACATCTCCTTAACTTCCTAACGCCCACGCTATGCCAAGCATTATAAGAGTGCAAATCACTTGAAAAAAAAACTCTAGCGTTAATTGAGAACCTCATAAGTGCAGCGAAGTTCACCACTTTACCTACCTAACTAGTAGACCTATTAGGTCGTAGTGTCGGCTATTTTCAGCCTAAACTGGACAGTCAGTCAGTGTCGGTGATAAAAATAACCCTCTTACAGTTGTAAGAATGTTAGCTCACCTTTTTCTCCTCCATAAACCGCTTGATATTATTTTGTTTCTTTTCTCGCAGACGTCGATCCTTTTCGTTCTTTGTCTTTAGCGCTTTGTCATTTTGCACATCTTTAGCGGTTTCCACAGAAACCTTTGCTTGTTTGGCATTCAGGTCTTTGGTATCTCTGCATCAGTTGAATAGCGCAACACAAAACCAGGAAGGAAATCAGAATTAAACAAAGAAATCAATGAAAGCCGGCCGCTCAAATTGTCGAGACTCACTTTAAATGACGATCCTCTAATTGCTTGATTTGTGCCGCCTGTACGACTGGCATAAGAGCTTTCATTGCCTCCTGCGAGTCTTGCACATGTGTCCGCAGTATGTCCCACTCTTCCTTCTTGTGTTTGGCAATCATTTCAGTCCATTGTTTAGTTTGATCGGTGATCGCGTTCTTAATCGCCGAATCGTTTCGAATTTCATCCTTGCTGTAAAACAAAAACGAGATATTCAAAAACGGGGATATTTTAAAGAATCGCTACATGTTGAACGGAAATATTACCCACTGAGTACAAATCTAAGATGGGTTGCTGGTTATCAACATTTCAGTTCAACATATAACAGCCAGCACTCATAATACAAGAACTACTATGTACCTTTTACCCTTGATGAGCTTATCGATGGCCGTATTTTGGGTCTTCTGCATGGCCATTCGTTCTTTGGTGTGTTTTTTCTTCAGTGTTTCGATTTCCTTTTGCTGTTTCTTTGCTATCTTCTGGAAGCCTTTTTCATTTTTTAACGACTCTAGGGTGACTGGCTCGAACACCAATGGTGCTTCCTTTTTCTCCTCCTCCTTCTTCTTGCCAGCATCGCGTGCAGCTCCGCCGCTTGTCTCTTCAATTCCCAAAGCTTTCATCTGATCGTTTTGTTGCTTTGCCGCGCCAGAAAAGCCACGTGGATCAGACAAAAGAGCCATGAAATCCTCAAAGCCATCAGGTACATAGATTTTCAATTCGATGTTACAGAAAAGCATAGGCAACGACATGGGGAAATTCGCCTCAGTACGCAGAGAGATGTGCCGATAGCCTGGCTGTAAGCCATCAAGTGGCAGGATGCGTTGACCTATTACTTTGCCGCTCTCTTCATAGACGCCAAAGCGCAGCACAGCCAAATCGGGTAGCACAACTTTTCGGAAGAGGAACGGATCTTCATTGTAGACGGGATTTAGGCCATTATTTGGCACCAATCGGGTTCGGAATTCCTTCTTAACTGTATCAGATGGCAAGCCGTACATATCGACTTCGACATATGTGCCGACTTTTTTATCGGACAAGAATTGCCCGGCAATTATCTGCACCGAAACAGATGCAGCAATTACACCGTCGACGGGCGCATCAGCAAACGGATCAAAATCTTTGTCACTTCGTCGCATGAAATCCGGTTTCAGAAGGTAGCCGCATCCGCCATTGTATTCAAATTTACCCTGATTCAGTTGCATGGGCAGATCGGACGTCTGGAAGTTCAGCGACACCATTTGACAGCCGGCATTCCAAAAGACCTGTGGCATGTAATTGGAGGAATCAGCTCGCGTTCCCTTCGGATAGATACGAGACATTTGTCGCTTGTTGTAGTTGACAAAGTCGATCGATTGTTGTTTCAGGTAATTCATGCCAGCAGTTTCGGCAAACGAGGACATGTTGTGGGCGATATTCTTTTCTGTGCGGGTGTGACAAGAGAATATGTGGGTTAAAAAAATTTATATTTGTAAATGTTCTTTATATAAATGTGCAGAGAAGGGGCGGGAGACGGACCCACTTGCTTTTCTTAAATCCAATTTAAATACATTAAGAGCTTTTTTCTATATCATCGTGCAATTTTCTAACATCCAACAAATTTGAGTCTGAATTATTATGTTTTATTCGGGACTCTGTATTGCAATAGGAGTAGTATATATAGGCTGACTGATAGGAGTGTGATCAATCCTCTTCGTAGTGGCAGCCAATAATTTCCAACCAAAAGGAAAAAAAGCCAATCCCTTCATAGTAATGTTAGCAGGACGATCAACCAAATAACCTACCGGCTATGATTGCTTTATTTAGAGCCAGCTACAACTGGAGGTACATCCCTACTACCTGGAGACAGGTAAATGTAGTCTTTATCCCCAAACCAGGGTGCGACGATAGATCGCCTTCTCCTGGTGCACCCTGGATAACGCTAAATGAGCTGTCAAAACTAGGCTGTCAAACAATCAATTCTTACCCGATTACTGGCGAACAAAAATAGATATAGATAACAATAAAACAACACACAAAATAACACAAAAAACGGCACTTTTAAGAGCTTCTTGACAAGGAATATAGGACCAAAGCGAATGCATATCAAAGATTCTTACGGACAACGCCATTGACGTAGCAGTCATACAAGAAACACACACGGCATCAGAAGATGACTTAAGAATATTATATTATACATTTTTGCACGGTTCTTTTAAGCCCTGCTCAAATTTCCCTTAAGAACCCCCAAAAACCCTCCTAAGACGCCACTCAAATTCTCTCAAACTCACTCAAGTCCCCTTTTAAACCCCATTAAGGACTCCAAAAAACCAACTTAAGACTCCACTCCCAAAATCCCATCAATACCACCTAAAGACACCCTCTAGACCCAACTAAATTCCTTACAAGACCGCCTCGGCACCCCACTCAAGACTACCTAAAACATCTTCAAGATCATCTCAAGACCACTCCATCAATACCCCCTCAAACCCCCCTTAATATTCCCTTAAGAACACCTCAAAACACTCTCAAGACCACCTAAAGGCCCCCTCAAGACTCCAATCACGACCCTCTAAAAATCCCCTCAAGACCACATCAAGACCGCCTCAAAACCTTCTTAAGACCCACTCAAGACTCTACTTATGACCTCTCAAAACCCCTCAAGAATCCCTCAACACTACCTAAAGACCTCCTCAAGACCCCACTAAAGATCCTCACTCGAAACCTCCTCAAGACCCTCTCAAACTCCCTCAAGTCCTATTTTAAACCTCATTAAGACCCCTACAAAATCCTCTTAAAACTCTACTCAAGACACTTCAAAAATATCCTCAAGATCCCCTCAAGACAACTTTAAGACCCCCTCAAGACCCCACTAAAGATCATCACAAGACCACCTCAAGACTACATAGACTCCCTCAAGATCACCTCAAGACCCCGTTAAGACCACGTTACTACCCCCATATACTCCCTCAAGACACCCTCAAACACCTTTAAGGTTCCCTTAAGATTCCCTCAAAACACTCTCAAGACCACCTAAAAACCCCCTTAAGGTTCCACTCACGACCCTCTTAACATCCTCTCAAGACCACCTAAAGACTCCCTCAAGACCCACTAAATATCCTAAAAAACACCCTCGAGACCCCCTCCAGGCTACTTTAAGACTCACTCAATATCCTCTTAAGACACCACTTACGCCTCTCTCAGAAGCCCCACAAGCTCTCCTCAAGACCACCTAAGCGCCCCACTAAAGACTAACTCAAGTTTTCCCTCAAACCACCCTTAAGACCCCGTTAGGTGCCCCGTTAGGACTCCTACGAACCCTTTAAGACCACCCCTTAGATTCCCTTAAGACCCCTCTCCCTCTCCCTCTCAAACCTTCATAAACCCCACTCAAGATTCCCTTAAGACTCCCACAAAACCCCCGTAAAGACCCTCTTAAGCCCCCATTGAGAAAACCCTAGTGACAAATGATGGGAGTTGAGGTTCCGGATGATAAGCTGCCAGGGTCGGCTTCTTCTTCGCCCAGGCACTAATACTGAACGAACTGAGTCCTTTAATGTTAGATCTCACCAAGGTGGCGTTGGTACTACGAGAGTTGGTTCCGCTCACAGATGAGGTTGATCTCCTTGGAGGTAAGCTGTGTCTGGGCCAACTTTTGGTTAAGGACCCAGTTTCGTTCTCGGCTTGATCTGGCTGGTGGTTTACTACCCAAATGCGGGTAGAGCGTTAGCATTGGTAACATCAGAGGAAGGCCTGGTGCTACCAAGATCTTTGGTACATCAGTGCCCGACCTGATGTTACCGGTGTGATGATGCGTTCATTGTGTAGTTGCACATCTCAACCGATTGTCGTGAACCAAAGATGGGTAAGGATTGAAGATAGGTCCTGCTCTAACCAATGAGTTATTACTTGCATATCTGTCTAAGCATTTAGAGCGCAACGAGTATTGCCGTTGAATTCAAGAAGAGGTGACATGCAACTGGCTATTTCTCTTGAGCACAGCTGGTGGAAGGCGATTAGAGGATTATTTGCAAAAAAAAGAAAAGCGTTGCTAGAACTACTACCGATAAGAATTTTGACTCCGAAACGCGAGCAAATTGTTTTTAGTTGTTTTGGTTTGTCTGCCTCTTCGAGTAGCTGGCAGATCTCTTCTATTGGTCTGGAGGAAAACTCATTGCGAAATGCTTCACTTTTCCGTTTTTTTGTTGTTAATTCAAGGAATGTGTAAGTAAATAGTTTGCTGATTGCAGGAACTATTGCAAAACTGAAAGAGCAGCCTAGAGTCTATAAATCCCTGTCCCTGTCCCAAAGTTATTTGTTTGACAACGATTGCGATCGTCGTTTATCGTTCGTCGGTCCGGTTTATCTTACTTACGAATTGCAACATCGAATCCTTGGAATTTAATCGGCTGCGCATAATTGACCATTGACGATAGCCACGGATGGACATTTGTCGTTGATCCACTGTAGTTGGCTGGTTGTTCACCACCCTCTCCGGGTGGTGCACCATCCGCGCCAGGTGCAGCACCTTCAGCTCCGGGCGCCGGCTCTGCTGCTGGCGGTGGTTCAACTGGTGGGGGTTTTGCTGCACTAGCATCTTCGCTTGGCTCATCAGCTATTGTCAGTTCGCCTTTCAGCCAGAGTTCAAGTTCGATTTTTTCGACTTCCGGCTTCATTCGTTTGTTTTTAATTAGAATTTTTCGCTTAAGTGCTGAAGGCGGTGGGAGCGGTTTTCCGGGTTCCAGCTAAAGAGAAAAATTTGTTTTTTTTGTTGTTGTTGTAAAAAAGAATACAAAGTATGTTGTTAGAAGGAACCTACTGGATGATCCGGCAGAGCTTCTTTAAGTAACGTTTCGCCAAAGAACTCATCACAGTATTTAGCCAACTTGTATTGCTGGGCACGATTGCAGTGATTCTCGAACGAGAGCACTACCGGACAATCGGAAGCAACAAAAGCACAATCGGCAATGGCTTGAATGCAATCCTGAAAATCAACCAACCACAATGACAAATGCCGGACGAATGATATGCCAACTCTTTACCTTGAATATAATTTCAGTACACATTGCCATACCGTGAGTGACAATTGGTTCTTCGTCTTCACCTTTGCCATTCCAACAATCCAATTCGACACACCTGCAAAACGGGTTAATCATCGAAATTCGTATCTTCTGTCTATTACTACTCACCTGCATCCGGCCAACATAGTTTGCCGATACATTTCTACGGTACTTTTACCACCAAATTGTCGACCCGACAAATAGGTATTATGCGAGGAATTAATATAGTAATGGGATAGCGGTTGATCCATATCCATGTACACTTCCAGACGATCCAAGAACACTGGTGCATTCTCGTCAGACATGAGGTATCGCTTTAGGCCATCCAGTGACATTTGAACTATCAAAGTAATATGGGTGGGTGTAAAGTAAAAGGAGAGTTTGTATTCTTGGGCACACTTACGATTCTTTCTCTTCTCCTCGTCTAGTTCGTAGGCGTTGATGATTTCCGTACAACGTTTCTCCTCGTACAGTGGAAATAGAATTTCATTCATACGGGGATCTCGTTGCTTCTCGTTCATGAATTGTATAAATTGATTTAAGTTAATGACGTCAGACTTTCCCTTGGTACTGCAAAGAGAAGAATTGCGTAATGTAAGTCATCAAACGTTTATCAGTTATTTTTTTGAGAGCGTTATGAAGATGTCGGAAGCAATAGCAATACCTGAGCAGCAGTTTTTGTTGACACTGAAGATTTTTAAAGAACCGCATTGTAAGCATATTGATAACTGATACTCACGATGACACTATAAAAATATAATAAGGCCAACGACACCCTAATCGAAATAACAAATGTCTTTATTCCTCCAGCTACATGCTGCACATCCGGCTACCTTCCTTCTTTAGAACATCAACTAACAGATGGTAACCGCCTGATTGTTGGGGATTTCACCGCCCACCCTGCTGGCACTCTAATCTAGAGAACGATCGTCGCGGCACGCATATTTCCGAGCAAATCGATGAGTCAAACTTTGGTACCATCAATGAAGACTCACCTACCAGGATCTGGGCCACCTGTTTCAGCGCCCCAGACATCAGCAAAGTGAGCGACACTTTATTAGCCTGTACATCCTGGAGAACAGACATAGCGTTAACCTCCGACCGTATCCCGATCATCACACCGTGAACAAAGCCGATGACTTTGTTTTTGCGGATAAACGCCAAGGCCAAGTTTTATCAGGTTTGTCGACAGACAATTGGAACAGTTACCACCCCCAATCCAAGGCAATTTCATGAGAAAGGATTTTCCGCCGGATCGTCATCAGAGAAGCTGCCCGTTTCATTCCAGCCGGCAGAATCCCTATACTTAGGCCTAACTTCCCAGCAGAAGCAGTCCAGCTCGCTAACGAACGTGACCGTATTCGCAGCATCAACCCCGCGAACACCAGAATCGAATTAATAAGTCACGAGATTGATCGCCTAGTCAACTAAATGGCTGGAGTACCTTCAATCTTGTGACGAAACTTTCTCAAAGAAACTTTGGTCCACCATCTAGCAGCTCTCCAACACCACCAGACGTAGAGACCTAAAAGCCATCACCTTCAACAGCACACAACAAGACTACCCCAGGAAGTGTTCCTTAATGTTCTGTCGCCAGTTTGTAAAACACCCAACGCACTGTAACCAGAGCAAGTGTACTACTCTCAGGAAATTGCACAGACTTGACCACGACAACACCTCACATATTCTACCTCCCCTTCGAAGTCGAATTAGCCATACGCAATGCAAATCCCTTCAAAGCCATTGGACCGGATGGAATCGCAACGATTATGCTCAACAGGTATCACTTACCTCATTCAAATCTTCAACCTTTCACTTAAAACATTGGATATCGCTGACCCTTGGAAAACGGGCAGAATTATTCCCCTACTCAAACCCGGCAAACAGGCAGACCAAGGATCCTCGTATCGTCCAATTTCTCTCCTGTCTCCAACAGCGAAAATACTAAAAGCTATACTTCTTCCTCAGCTTTATATCAAACTCCAGTCAGCTGAACACCAAAACGGTGTTTCGCAAGCAGCGCAGCACAGTCCTCGCAAGGACTTAATCAACAGCGTCCCTGTGACCGCACTGTCCTTGTTGCACTGGACCTATCTAAGGCATTCGACAACGTTGACATAGGCATCTTACTACAAGACATCCTAGAGTCACAGCTTTCCAACAGCAAGCAGCGCTGCACAGCCCTTTCGGAGATCACAACACTCATCTCGCAAGGACTTAACCAACAGTGTCCCTGTGATCGCACAGTCCTTGTTGCACTGGACCTATCTAAGGCATTCGACAACGTTGACCTTGGCATCTTACTACAAGACATCCTAGAGTCACAGCTTTTCAACAGCACGAAATAATGGCTTACCAACTACCTTAATCTTACGTCGAATTCCGGAACAACAAATCGCTATACAGGAAAGTTAAGCAAGGCGTACCCCAAGGAGGGGTCCTCTCACCAACTCTCTTCAACCACTTAATGGCAAAACTCTCTGCACCACCTACCGGCGTCAAATTGATATCGTACGCCAACGACTGCACCAGTCTTGCCTCAGGCAAGGACATCCCCACAATTTGAGAAGCATCAACGCCTACCTCGATATACTAATCTACTACTTTTTTACCAGTCGAAATCCTGTCTCCAGAAAAATCGTCCGCTACACTATTCACCACCTGGAGCAAAGAAGTCAACCTGCAGCTCGACATCTCGATACACGGCAGGACAATCGCTACAATCAAACATCCAAAGACCTTGGGAGTCACATTCGACAATCTGCTGACATTTTCCACTCATTCGGGAAACATTAATAAACGAGTCATATCCAGAAATAAAATCCACATATCAAGCGATTGGCAGATCGGTCCTGAACTATGCGGCAGATATCTGAAGACCTTGCCTCTTACTTGGCTTATAACATTGGTCATAGTCAACCTTCATAGTCATGTCAGTTTATTTGGGATGCCGAATTCTGTCATGGCATTATAAAGTTCGACCCTGGCTATGCTATCATAGGCGGCTTTAAAGCCTGTAAAAAGATGGTGTAGTAAGTTTTGAAACTCTAGACATTTTTCCATCACCTGTCTTAGGGTGTAAATCTGATCAGTAATTGATTTGCCTGGGATAAAGATCAACACTGGTAAGGAACAATGATGACTTTAGCGTATGGGGCTCTCTCTTGAAGGACAGAGGAGAAAATCTTATACGCACTACTGAACCACGTTATACCACGATAATTGCTGCATTTTGTGATATCTCCTGGGGCACAGCATGCCTCTTCGCCAGTCTTCTGGCATACTTGAGCTACTAGTTCATGAATCGCTTGGTGTATTGTGGGGCCTCCTGTTTTAATAAGCTCCGCTGGAATACCATTAGATCCCGGGGCCTTATTATTTTTGAGTCGATTTATCGCTCTGCTTACTTCGTCTATGCTTGGTGGCGGCAGCATAGTGTGATCTTTGGTCATTGGTGGAGCCTCCAATTCCTCAGTTAGGTGGCCATTAAGCAAATCATGAATGTGCTCTTCCTATCGCTCTAAGAAGCCTTTAAGATCGGCGATCAGATTACACTCTTTGTCCTTGCAGTATGTGCAACGCGGTGTATAGTGCGTCATACCGCGGACTCCGTGGTAGAACTTTCGCGACTGGTGCGCTCCTCACTCTCTGTACTGATCTAGTTCACGGACGATATTCTCCCAGGCTTTTCATATCTTCTGAGCTCTTTATATTCATATTTGCGTGCCCGTGTTCTATGAGATTGTTGCATTGCTCGGTACGCACCATTCCAAGGTCCAGTCGCTAGCATTTAGGGAGAGTCCTATCACTTGACCGTAGTCGTTTCTGGTCTCTTCGTTGCGAAGGGTAGCCGTTAACTCGAATCTGATTCGCGGTTGCTGCATTTCTTGATGATGCAATCCGCGCTCGAAGCACCATACCAACAAGATAGTGGTCCGGGTCGACGTTGGCACCTCGGTACGTTCGTACCATCATCAGGTTCGGTTTGTGGCGCCGGTCTATGCACACGTGGTCTAACTGGTTGCGAGTGACTCCATCAGGAGATACCCAGGTGGCTTGGTGGATATTTTTACGCGCAAATCTTGCACTCGCAATGACCAAATTATTTCTTGCTGCCATCTCTATGACTCGTTGTCCATTGTCATTAGTGTTCTCGTGTAAGCTATGAGTGCCAATGTACTGCCTGTATATGGGCTCCCTACCTATTTTAGCATTCATATCCCCCAGAATGATTTTTACATCATACTGAGGGCAGGCATTGAGTTCCCGTTCGACTGATTCTTTTTCATCATCTGGGGAATCCTCTGTAGGTGCGTGAACGTTTATGAGGCTTATGCTTTTAAATCTGCATAACCGTTCATTCAATCCTTTGAAGCCGACAACGGTGGGTTTCATTCTTTTGCTGACTAGAAACCCCACCCCGAGCACATGATGTCTTGTATGACAGCTGTAATATCGGTCACATTCTGATTTTTGTAAGACACTATTCCCCGTCCAGCGCATCTCCTGAATTTAAATGAAAACAGGGAAATTATTAGTTTTCAAAGGATGGGAAATATGAATACACAAATCTAAGAAGTGTATTCCTGTTCAACGAGATTATATTGACAAAATAATGGAATAACATTTATAAAAAAAAACTGTCGCTGCTACTTCAAAAGATAACTCCCTTCCGAGAACTTAAAATTTGTATTATATGGATACATGGAATATCAATTTTGTGGTCTCATACTTACATGGATGCGAATAACTCCTCAATATCATTTCTTGGACAGACTTTATGGTAGAGGGCATAAAATTTTTCGAAGGTGAAATCCTCTTTAGTCATGGTGGCGCCCTTCTCGCCCGGCAGCCCAGCATCGGAGAGACTCTGATAGACGAGTTTCTCTGTTTTACCCGAAGCGAATGTTTTTGCCACGACTTTGACTGGTATTCGTCCTTTGGTATCAACTGAAAAGCATAGCCTCATCCAGCTGTGGATTTAAATTGGAAAGTTGTGTTTTTAATATTGGACGAGAGCAAAAGACAGACTTTATTTTAATTTGTTAGTTATGGCATTTATTTATAAAAAGCATTTTTTTTGTCAAATTCGATTAAAAGTGATGTGTACTTACATATTTGCTTGATGAAAGTAGCAGCTATAGAGTACATACCTTTTTGTGGAATGTTAGTGTATTCACTCTAGGTAGGTAGGTAGGTAGGTAGGTGGAGTGTTGGACCACTCTATACTTGCAATTAGCGCTAGAGTGCACCATTTTTTTACCAGGCACAGAACTCAAGCGACCCAACAATGGATATTGCAAGATTGGTTTTTAAATGCAGAGCGTTCAAATGTAGCATTCAACTATGAGATCAGTTCGATTATACTCTACTCTGAGAGATTTTTCAGGTCGGCAAAGAATGGTTTCCTCAAAGTGCGGAGTCTAGGCATGGCTGCTAGGGCCGGACATCTGCAGAAGGTAATTAATAGCATGGCTGCTCGCACTGGCCAGTGACCCGTTCTGATATCCACAACTCTGGCAATATCCTTGCTGTTTCCTGATATTAAGTCGCAGGTTTTAATTAACTTGCAGGACGGCCGTACCGTTCTTGATATGGCGCAGTTAGTTAGACTTCTCCACCTTAGATGTGACTAATTGGTGAACAAGGAGAACATTTATTCTTTGAAGGAGATCAATTTTCAGGCAAGGAGTGCTGCGGATAAAATCGAAAACGGTAAGGTTTGAGTTAACCTTTCATAGCATACGGGAGGATTGTTTCACTAGAGCCGTACATGGTGCGGTGTATCGGTAGATAGAAGAGAGGCGAGCACCGCAGATTACGGGGGTTAGTGTTTAAGAAAATTGATTTGTATAGAGACGCGCAATCGACGGAGCCTAAGGGGAGACGATGTATGAAAAGAATGTCAGCTATGTCTTCGAGGATTTTCAAGTTTATGAGGTTGAGGCGGTCTTGTTAGGGTAGGGCAGTATAAGATGATTGTCTCAAGACAGGCCTCGAAGAGCAAATAAGAGAAAACGACGTTTCTCTCGACGCTCTCGATTCTGGACACATGAACTTGATGATAGAGGGACCACGCTTGACTAGCTAACTCGAGGAGGGGACGGACAAAAGTGATGTAGAGGGATCTGGTCACATAAGGTTTGGGAAATTATTTGGACCACCGTTTGACAAAGCCAAGTGATGAGTTGGCTTTAAGAATTATTTCATCAATATGAGAACGAAAGTTTAGTTCAGAGACTTGCAGTGGAAGTTTAAGAGGCTTCGTATAAAATACCATCCGAAAAGAAATCTGCACCGCCTCCATCCTTCATTTGGGAATCGTCAGTGTACATTGCTAAGCTTGCTAGCAAAATATATTTCCAAATCTACCGGCCAAAAGATAAGAATTAGTCGTACAGCCACCTTTTTCAGTCTTCCCTGAGTTGATTCCAACGCTACAGCTTGTTGCCCAGGAGCCAACTTTACCCAAGGCCCTTCTCATGACTACGCTCATCACGAAAAGGGGCTGACCTGATACGGGCATCATATCATCATCTGCGTACGCAGCTAACTTCGTCCTATCTTCCTCAATTGATTGATGACTAGCCACTCCCCGTAACTAGCGGGAGTGCCTCTTTGAACTAATTTAGTAATTTTGCACCTGACTATGTTCAGTCTATTAGTGGCTCAGTTTCTGTGACGCGCGTAAATTCTAATTAGAACGTTTTCTTAACAAAGCTTGCAAAGGTATGCTTCAGCACAATAGAACTGATCTTCACCACAACAACGAAAATTTCTCAATAAAAATGTTTGCGAAATATTACCAAAGGTCCTTCCTTCTCCAGCGATTGTATTTGACTATTTGCGGTAGAAATACGACTTCCTTAACTCGTTCTATTTAAAGTGCTGTACGATAAAATGATAAAGATAAAGCTCCTAAAAGTCGATTGATGTGCTCACTTTAATCTGGAATGAAACTAAACGAGGCAAGAAATAGCCATCATGACAGACAGCAAAGCTGCGCTAAGGGCCGGCAAGGATGGATTCCACAACACGTCAATATTGGTAGAGCAGTGCAGAGCGAAGCTAAACAGACTGGGCGAAGTCAACAGGGTACATTTGTACTGGGTGCCGGGACACATTGGCATAGAAGGCAACAAAGCAGCAGATATATTCGCAAATAAAGGAGCAGAAACTCCGCTGGTGGAGTCACCGCATAATGCGGGAAGAATTACGCAAAATAGACAAGTAAGCCACTTTTGTAAGATGGGACAATTTCCCAGGTCTACGACAAGCAAAGGAAATGTTGGGGAACTTTAACCCAAAGAGGTGTGACTTGATTTTTTGAGATTAAGTAGAAGTAACAGAACATTGTGGACTATATGGGCACCTAAGGAAATTAAAATTAGAAGAGGATTGCAGGTGGAGGCTTTGTTGAGAAGCGGAGGAGACCTGTAGCACCTTCTCAACGAATCCGGAGCAACGATCCGACAGAGAAGAGACCAAAGGATAACTAACGTAATCTCAGAGGATGTGCGACGTTCACTGAACCCACTCCACATCATTAAGTTCCTAAGAGCTTAAGATGGATGGAGAGCTGTAGCTCTTTCCCTACAGCACAAGTCAGGGGGAAGCGCAATAGTTTTACATGAGTCGCTAGAGTTCTACTAGAATATACCTTCTTTTTTCATCATTATCATAATAATCTAAGCTATCCTTCCAGTATAGGCTTGGCCTGCCTGGCTGTCATGTCTCATAAATCATAGCGCAAATGACGTTCTGAGTAGGATCTATTCGCTCATGCGAGCTCGTTGTCCTGTCCAACGCAGCATATTGAGGTTATTTCTCTTCACAATATGGAAATCGATCGTATAGAGTCTCCAGAATCGTCCTTCCTCACATTAGTCGTGCAATAGTTGTGTACAACAAAGGAACCCTCTTTGGCTGGAGGCCTCATTTCTTACCAATGGTTTTACTCTTGGCATAGAGACCGATGGATGCTCTTTTTGAACAGAAGAACAGAACCAGTGAATTGGTTTGAATTATGCATACAATCAGGACAAGCGTTTCGAATAGCCCTCGGTTAACATGGGCAAACAAAAACCAGAAGCAATGTCATGTATCCTAAACAGTAAATTTCAGCGCGACTAAAGTTCCTAGCTTCAATTTCAACATCAACTGAAAAATCCGTTAAGGAGTAGCTATGCCTGCCTATGTAAGCCTATTTACATAATGTGTCCCTGTTAAGGACATTTTCAGTTACACACGCATCTCCATGTTGTAACCAGTTGAGTTGCATGGGTATATCTGGGTATGTGGATACGTTTCCGACTATACATGTAGTTTCATCATCGCCGGTCGCCACAGATCAACAGATTTTGAATTAATAAATCTCATCAAGCTCGAAGTAACGCGACAGTTTGTAAACAAATAGCTAAGTATGGATACTAAGATGGATAGCGGATTCTGTTGCTTGAATATCATATCATTACAGGGTGATGGATGGGGTGTTGAGGTCCCTATTGTTTACGTTTGATTATCACAACGCCATTATAATGAACATTCACGAGTTAGCGTACATTATGTGATGGATGCGCAACAGATTTGTGTCCTGGATTTTCCCATGGACACTATCCAACTAGCCCGATAAACATCGTCATTGCTTGTGCATAATTAAGGCCAATTAATTGGTTTAGATAAACTTTTGCCGGTTGAAAGTTCAATTGTTAATGAAATTCCGATACTGCAGGAGTGTATATATATATGAACTCAATGTTGTTGTTGTGGAAGTTTGTTTTTAATGAGAAAACTATGTGGTCTTGTCTAATACTCATAGTCGTACGTTGAAGGACATTTGGTTAGGATAGGTTTACAACTTAAATAATTCAATAATAGTACTTTGTTGATGCTGGCGGTCAGCGTGCTCATATATTAAAAAAATAGTGCAGTTGATCAAATACCACCGTTAATTAATAATTACAGAATAATTACCGGCGCCCATAAAAAGGGTCTTAAATTCTTGTAATGCTAGGCTGTATGCTTAGCACAGCGTGAGTTTTAAAGTTAAGGGACAAAAGGTGATATCTCCGAGCTTGCACATTGAACGCATGCCTGTGGATCGTATTGATGCAAAAATACAGAGCATTCGATTTACGTGTTAGACAGCTAAATCGCTAAACCCAACAGAACGTCTAAAGATTGCCTAGAGTAGTATACTAAAGAGCATTTACATCGCCAGGATTTAAAACCGGAGACGCCATGGAATTAGCCATTTCTTTCGAGCACCGCTGGTGAAAATAGCGGTAAAACAGTGACAAGTGGAAAACAGGAGGATTTGTGGACGAGGATGATGGCAATAGAGTGGCAGCTTACATAGAATGACACCATAATCTGAGAGTACGTACTGCCATCAGCAAAGAATGAATGATATTAGCGGCAGTAAACAAGTGATCATTTATGAAGCTGAGAAAAAGTGTCGGTGTCAAAACGGAGCCTTGCGGAATGCCAGCATATAAAGGTCATCCCAATTGGCTTTCTCGTATACCGACTGGTTTAACAAGAAGTTAGCTGGTACTACTAAATAGCCGGATGAGTCTAGAGGCGATAATAAAATAACACTATATATTTATTAATGTGAGTAGTAAGGAACAAGTCCAGGTTGTTAGCGGAATGATTTGCAAGGTCAGGAATTCTTGTGATGAGTAAGGTTGTTTATCTCAGCAAATATCTCAAAACATCTCCCATCGTTTGTTGTCTGGCCAGAATGGCCCAGAATAGTGTTCATTGTACATTGAAAACGTCCGCACCAGGCACATGTAATCCAGAATTATCGGAATTCTCATTCATTTTCATTTTACTTAGTGCCAGCGTTGCAGGGTCTTTTAACAGAAACGTGGACGTAGCAAATAACCAAAGACTCAGATCATCATGTCGCATGCAAAAATCAGAAGGCACTTGTTCACTCTATTTTGGTGTGCTGTCCAGAACTTGAGATTCTGAGAAAACGAAAGGATTTGTGTCCTGATAGGTAAAGAAGTAACAATCAAGAGGATGTAAATAAAAATAAGAAAGGGTATCGGGCACTAAAGAGATCCTTGTGGAACACCATCAGTTATGCGCTATTTATAGCCAAGGACTAGGATCACCAAACTCCTGCATACAAAAACCAGATGACATTTTTTCACTCTATTTTGATGTACTGTCCAGAACCAGAGATTCTGAGCAAGTGCCCTGCTAGGCAAAGAAGTAACAATCAGAAGGACATAAATAAAAATAAGAAAAAGTATCGGAAACTAAAGAGAGCCTTGTGGAACACCATCAGTTATGCGCCATTTATAGCCATAGGTTAAGAAGTAACAATCAAGAGGGCATAAATAAAAATAAGATAGAGTAACGGATACTAAACAGAGCCTTGTGGAGCACCATTGCACTATTTATAGCCAAAGACTCGGATCATCAAACTATTGCAGGCAAAAAATTATTGCATGCAAGATCAGAGGACATTTTTTCTCTTTATTTTGTAAAGCTGAGATTCTGAGCACGAGAAAGGATAGATAAAGAAGTAGCAATCAAGAGGTCATTAATAGAAATAAGAAGGAGTATCGGAGACTGAACGGAGCCTTGTGGAGCACCATCCAAATCCGGTGTATTTAAGAATTAAAACAGTCAAAAATAACTTGAATTAGACAATGATCTGAAGGATAGTTTCTAATCCAATGAAATGGTACTTTTCACTGCTAAGTCTTAAATACCGAATTTCGTCCTGCCCAAAACTCAATGGCCAGTGACTCACACTTACCTCATAAGCGAATATCTTAACATAATCCTAGAAAGTTAGTTCCCAGTTAGTTGTTAGGTCAAAAAACATAGAATTAAGGGCTAAGAAAGTATGTATTGGTCTATATATTAGCAACAAGACCATTAGTAAGAAATGGGGACTGCAGCCGAGGATGGCTTTGTCACTGTACATAAAAGTGTTGCGCCCTATTCTCAACTATGGAACGCTGGCTAATGGTCGGCAATTAGCAAAAAGTACAATGCTTGAAAAGTTCGGTGTAACCAATAATCTTTGGTATGCTTCGGAATCGCTTAACGATCTTCAACCTTTAACGAGCAACAACCAGGGAATCATGTGCTCCATAGGCCACGGACTTCTTCTCGGACAACTGTAATATACTGCAAAGAATACCATCTGTCTTCAACCTACTACTGCACTCCTAAACTGTACTTAGTCCTAGTTTTGCTGTGGAGAAAGTTGAGGGAACGGGAGAGTGTTGGGAGTGATGGATCCAAGATGAGAAATGGAGTCGATGCTAGAGTTTTCTTTGACAACAAATTTTCAAGGTCCTACAAGCTACATGACTCTGCTAGTATCTTCCAGGCGGAGATCCTAGTGATAAGACAGGCATACAGGGGACCTATCGCACAGTAACGCAATAGCAGGCAAGGTCGACATATGTGTTGACTGCAATTAAAGACATTATTGCGACAAGCAACCATTCTAAACTTGTCAGGAATAGACTTAAGCCTAGTTTGGGTGCAGGGACACAGTGAAATTGACGGTAATAAGAAAGCAGACATACTGGCTAAGAAGGGCGTCATACTGGTCATTGACTACGCTGAGAAAGTCTGCTGTCGCTTGAGCTCCAGGCATAGACTTAACTTAAAGACTTTGGGTGCCGGGACACAGGCCCATTGACGGTAATGAGAAAGCAGACATACTGGCGAAGAAGGGCGTCACACTAGACATTTACTACACTGAGAGAGTCTACTGTCCTTTGGGCTCCGGCAGTGTACGTGTTCTCACCTTCCTTTCCACCAAAGCACAGTTAAGGTGGACTAACTTAAACAATTGCACCACGTCGAGAGTGATGTGACCTTCCTATAATAAAAACAAATCCACCGAGCTGATCTCCAGATCACGGAAAGATATTTCCATTGATTGGTCAATAGATCCCCAGTGGAGTGTTGCTCATGGTTGCCATGGTAGGTCATTAAGGATTCAAGATTCTAGATTCGATTGATCAACGGTTTCACCACTTTGATTCGATTTCAAGTAAGCTGGATAAGTTACCTACACTTGTGTATGTACATAGTCCAGCTGGCTAATACAATCAATGTATTCTTCCTCTTAGTAAAGTGACTGCAAAGGTATTGCAATTCAAAGCACAACAACAAAAGGTACATTGGCATTTCGCAATTTCGTAATCACTTAGAACAATGCATTACCATTTATTCCAAACAAAAAGTACGACCTGAATAGATTAGATAGAGAATGAGGAGGCATCCTTTGCGCTCCTGTACCTATAATATGCATAATATATATGTACATTAGCATAAAACCAAATTGCTTGTAAGTCCTTGGCCTAATTTTCATTCGCGGGATTCATTAACGAATCAGCTAACCCCACACTTGGATGGATGTGTTTTTTTATTTTGACGTTTTGCTGAACTGAACATCCCTTGTAGATTGGCGCATTCTCTTGTGTGGCAAAAGTGGCATTTCATTTAAATATCTGGGAAGCGTTGAATGTTTCGGCAGGCGGAGATTGTTCAGTTGTTTGCATAAAAAGTGAATTAAACCGACAGTTATCCTTTTAGAAACTCTCTTTTTCCATTCATTCGATGTTAACAGGTCAATTTTGTTCTTTTAATTGGCGATTAAAACCAGAAAACTGTCTTATCCAGGCAATTCTTCAGGGAAATAAAAAGCTTGTAAAATTCTAAATCTCAATACTGGGAAGGGCTTTACGTCTCTAATCGACACTTAAATCGGTCTTCTTTGTGGCTGGCTCGTATTAAAATATTAATAATCTGTGAATTACGAGGTTTGATTAAAATATGCCCGGAACTTATGAATTTTGCAGGCTGGTTATGTCTACATTTTTGTTGTTTTGTTGGTACACTTGCTCCTAACATTGGTGTAGATATATTCGATGTTTACTTTATTGCTGGCTGGATGTTGAAAAGGTTACACTTGAGAATATGGAACAGGGAATTGGGATTGAAATTCATTAATTCAACTTCGTTACATGGGTTTAACAATAGGGACATAACAATTTTGTATTTAAAAAAAATGCAGAATGCTCTAAATAAGCTGATAAGCTGGGCAGATCATTGTGGTTTAGGGGTAAACCCCCAAAAAGCCGAACTTGTCCTCTTTACGACAAAGTACAAAATTCCACTCATCAACCCTCCGTCCATCAAGGGCACAAGCTTGACTTTCTCCGATAAGGCCAAATATCTTGGTCTTATTCTGGATATGAAGCTGAGCTGGAAACCCAATATACAAGAAAGAGTCCGTAAAGCTTTTTTTTTGCTTCTCAAGCAAAAAAGCCAGACCTATTCTGCTATACACTGTGGCTGTTTGGTGGACTGCATTAGATAAAGCGATAAATCGCGACAAACTAATCAGAGTCCAAAGATCAGCTTGTCTTTGTGTGAGCTGAGCGCTTCGTACAACTCCCTCTGCTGCACTGGGAATTTCTAACTTGATTACGCTTTGCATGTCTTATGCTTTAATAAAGGTTTTTAGACTTCATGTTTCTCCAAAGAATTCTGGGAAAGTGGTTCTATACCGGAAATCGAAGCCATGCAGTTTCATTAACGGCGTCAAAATAGGTTTGGTGCTAGATTAGGGTTGTAGTCTTCTGTGAGACAGACTGACAATTCTGTTCGTATCCCTGATTACTGCAGGGTTTAACAAGTCAGGCGGGAATTAAATCGCAGGAATCGCAGTTTCTCTAACGTCAAGGGTGGCACTCATGAGTGAGCAGTTCAAAATCTGCATCTGCGTATAGTTAAGGTCCATTTTCATTCGGGTGGAGCTATATATATATATATATAAAGGGTCCGCCATCTAAAGTTTTTTTTTTTTCAACTAGTGCTTATTTCGTGAATGGTAACACTTAGCTCATGTCTGATTTGACAGATAATTAGTTGTATCCTTCCGCTGAACGAATATGGTTGTGTATACGCTTGAACAACGCTGGGAAATATTGCGACATTACTTTGAAAATCATGGTAATGTTGCAGAATGTGTGCGAAAATTGCGTACGGATTTTGGAAGAAGAGAAGCACCGTCAGCTCCGTATGTTCGTTATCTTGTGAAAAAAGTGAAAGAAACTGGCATCCGCATCGATAAACCAAAGCGTGAAAAGCCAAAAACAGTGCGTACACCCGAGAATATTGATGCTGTGGCAGAAAGTGTGCGTGAAGCGCCATCAACATCAATTCACCGTCGTTCTCAACAATTGAACATTTCGGAGACATCATTGAGACGAATTTTGCATAAAGACCTTGGTATGACGCCATACAAAGTCCAATTGGTTCAGGAGTTGAAGCCAACTGACCATCCAATGCGTTTTCGCTTCGCTGAGTGGGCCTGCGATCGACTTACAGAAGATGCCGATTTTGCCAAAAAAAATCATCTTTTCGGATGAAGCTCATTTTGATCTTGGCGGGTATGTAAACAAGCAAAATTGTCGCATTTGGGGCACAGAAAACCCGCACGCATACATTGAAAAGCCGGTACACCCAAAACGAGTCACTGTTTGGTGCGGATTTTGGTCCAGAGGCATAATTGGGCCATTTTTCTTCGAAAATGAGCAATGAGTGGCCGTTACAGTCAATGGCGATCGTTATCGGGCCATGTTGAACGACATTTTGTTCACAAAAATTGAAGAGGAGGATATTGGCAACATTTGGTTTCAACAGGACGGCGCTACGTGCCACACAGCCGAAGCTACACTCGATGTTTTGCGCCCTGTTTTTGAAGATCGCATTATCAGCCGCAGAGCTGATGTCGTTTGGCCACCTCGGAGCTGCGATTTGACACCGTTGGACTATTATTTGTGGGGTGCCCTAAAAGATAAGTGTTACGCCGACAAGCCAGAGACAATTGACGCTTTAAAGGACAATATTCGTGAAGCCATTGGTGAAATACAGCTTGTGCTTTAAAATTGGACCGATCGTGTAGGCTACTGCATGGCCAGCCGAGGCAGCCATTTGAATGAAATTATTTTCCATTGTACTTTCAAATAAAAAAAGAAATTTGAGAAAATATTCAGTAGTTTTTTTTTATAGCATTTTCAAAAAAAAAAAGTTATTTGGCGGACCTATGGTACAACTCTTCAGCTGTAATCAGAAAGAGCAAGTTTTTGAAAGCCTATTGCAGCCCTTAAGCTAGCGCTTTGTAAAGAGGCGGCCGTTTTGGCAAATAAAAGGTGGAAGAATACCGTCCATCAAAACGGTTCTGGTCCCATCCATTTGTATCCAAAAATATACTTGCGCAACACAAATGGTGGCGAGCAGCTAGGCCTTGGACTGCAATGGTCTGTCGCGCCGAATATCTGTTCAAATGCTGACAATGCTTTCTATGTGGATTGTAAGTCAAAAGGTTCGTTGCTTTGGTGTGTTGATCAATTGAAGATACAGGATCAACAATACGATGGAAACAGGATGTAGAGGATTTGACGTAAAATCTGATAGTTTATCGAATTACTTCTAAAGTGTGATATGGTTGAGGCAGAAGCATCAATCATGGGACTGGCGATTATTAAAGACAAGACAAAGTATTTTCTGTCAACCAAAGGTACGTCCAACATCGACGTATTGGTCAGAACGTTACAATATACAGCTACAACTTTGTGGTAGTTAGGGAAATTTGTCTATTTCAGCTCCGCCTATAACAACAGCTTAAAAATAAGACAAAGAATAACTCTTGTCAATCGCTTTTTCTTTGGGCCAGAAGGGTAATTAAGTAGGAAAGTTCTGCCTTGGACCCTGTCCTAGTCCTACTTTACATCGCTAAGGTATGGTCTCTATCGAAGGCGCATGAATATATTTTTGGTCGTTTCAAGAGAAAAATATTCTTCAGTCGATTTTCGGTCCTATTTGCGTTTCCGAGAAGATGCAAAGAAGAGAGTACTGTGTAACGACATCGTCCTAGTCAAGAAGCGGCGTACTGGACGGTTGAGATGACTAGGAAGAGTTAATGGACATCAACGCTCTTGCCCGCAGAGTGTTTAAATCTAACTAAAATGGAGAGCACATTAAGGAACAGTAAGTATGCACTAGTTGATGGTGACCTGCCCAAATTGAGGCAGTTAGCAAAAGACTGCTCTAATTTAAGGGCCATCTTATTTGAGGCACAGCTTCAACACGAACTAATAATATTTGGGCGCAACAGACCATTGTGGTCCAAAGACCCAAGCTTCTTGTAATCATTCCTGTTGTGCGTGCTATATTTTTGCACACAAAACCTTTTTTCTTTCAGACGTTTGTCAGACATTCGCAAGACAGAAGCTGTCTATTAGATTAACGTGATCACCTGCCTGGAAGTCTCTACCCCACGGTCCTCTCTGGGCACGGATTAGTTAAAAGACAATTACTGTTCACCTTCAAGACAGATGTGTTAGTTTAACTCACTGATAGAATCAGGGTCTATTTTATACCATTACCGATTTATGGGATTACGGCAGCAGGTTGTATAATGATCCACGCCAAGTATACAGTCGCACTAGCTACACTAATATATAAAAAAAAATACACTAATGCACCAACGCTAATTCCCTAACTGCAACTGGGGGGTTAAACCACAGCCACTACGATGATCATGCCCAAAACGAACTGGGTCCTCAACCAAAAGTTATCATAGACTCGGCTAACCTAGATCAACGTCGTATGTGGACATCTTCCAACATTCTGTAGTACCATCGCGACCTTGGATTTGGCATCAATCAATCGCTCCACTAGCACCATATCCAATCGGAACCTACCTCGAACCACGTCATTGTGACCTGCAATGTATGACCGGGCTACGAAATTTAGACATTCTAAGTACCAGCAGTCCAGTCAATCGATATCTCGACCGAAGTAGGAAAAGGGCCTGATTAAACGTTTGGATTGTCCCAACAATTTCCCAGTGGGTCAGACGAAGTTTGTTCTCCCACTTGTAAATCATGTTGTGGCGGCAGCCCAGTTGACTTCACAGTAGCGTTCAGGTCCTACTATGAACGCAGATTGCGAGCCAGCCCTAGCTAGTTCAACAGCAGATTCGTGCCTGATGACCAGGGACCCAACCCAGTTTCAACCTGTTATGTCTGGCAAGCGCTTGTAGTTTCCGATTGATAAAGAGTCCATTAAGTTGTACAACAGCGCTTTAAGTTCTTACTGGCTATCTGAAAAGATATATATTCTCGCGTCCTTAATGCCTTTACTAATGTTCGGTTCATTCCCATTGGTATCGAGACTCTGGTGTTGGGTCTTAGACACCAGCTCCTTTGATCCATATGTGAACCAGACCAGACCTCTAGCTCCCAGAGCCGGAACACCTTTAGACCAGTCTGCATGGTCCACTATTGCAACCTCAAATTACCTATCGAAACAGTACTCCCTGCCGACATTATGGCGGGGATAGTGCAGAACATGTCTCTTTCAGGAATTGAGTAAAGCATTTTCAGGTGACCTGCATAGTCACTCGGTTTGTACCCGTATTCTTGTTGCAGCTTAATAGCGCATCTAGCAGCCGTTTTCCTAATGAAGATTTGCAGGGATGAAAGCTATACCTACAACAGCATCAAAGGTTGTCGAACGGCAGGGACGCTGGCCCCCGTTATACCTAGAGAAGCAATTCTTCAATAACTTTCAGCCACCAAACGATGGCCGTGTACGTTATAATGGGTTTCACCATCACTCTATACATCCAGTCTATCAGTTTTTGTATTTTGACCCCAAGTTCCTGCCGTAAAGGCATCTACTGGCCAACATGGCCCTAGTGGTGCGTTTGACATTATATGATATGATATGAGAATTCCAGTTTGTCAAGATATTTGACCTCACTGGAATAAAGTACAGAGGTGCCTTTGATGATAACAGGTTCTAGATTGATCAGTCTTCTTTTTGTAAAAGGCACTAGAACAGTTTTGCAAGGATTGATGGATATAGTCCTTCTCTGCTGCACCATTATAAAACGTGTAGTAAAGACACTGACACTGGTGATAGTCGTGCAGTGCTTACCACTGATAATAATAGCCAAATGGTCCGCATAGCCAATGGCGATGTAGCCTGATCTGTGCAGATCGACTGGAAGATTGTCAATGACCATATATCAGGTTATGTTATGTTATTGTTGATGGGCTGAAAAGCCTTGTGCACTGCGAACTTAAGGTTTATTGTGCGTCCCAGATGTCTACCACATTATGTGGTGGCCTAGTTCTTTTATAAATGCC
This sequence comes from Nephrocerus scutellatus, assembly GCA_947095585.1. Lineage (NCBI taxonomy): Eukaryota > Metazoa > Arthropoda > Insecta > Diptera > Pipunculidae > Nephrocerus > Nephrocerus scutellatus. The sequence continues at coordinate 115,626,427 of OX352763.1, forward strand.
AATATATCCGCCAGGTCGATGGGTCTGGCATTCTGCCATAGAACTGTGTGAGCCTTGAGGTATCGAATTCTTTTCCGGGTGAGGGCATCATATATAAATAGTATGTGTTCTGGCGTCTCCTCTGACTCGCCGCAAAAGCGGCAGCGATCTGTCCAGTTATCATAGAAGGGAGGAGAGCACTGCTCCTTGAGAAAACCCCTTAAGACACTAATTTATAAAGCTCATTCTCGCTTAATTCAATTATTTTTCAAACAATCTATCTACGAGATAGGACTTTTCGTCAATGTTCAGACAATCTATAGAAGGGATCAAAAGTCAGATCACTGGAGATGTTTTTATATTTTGTTTAACGTTATTTGCACATGATATGATAAAATGATATTGCCTTTCAAATGTTCTTTTCTAATTTTGATAAAAGGATAGCGTTACATACCTTATTGCGATCGTCCACCATTCTTAATGATCCATTAAATTTTCGCTAAAAAAAAATACTTACTGCTTCATAAGATTCGTGGTAGGACATACGTTGGCCGCTTTATTGTTGTGAGTTATGTGTCGTAGACCATCTTGCCATCTCTGTACAGTTGAGTGCAGTGCAAAGCAAACACACAACAAGGAGATACAAACGAGTATAAGAAAAAGCACATGCAAATGGTGTGAAAGTAGAGTTTGCATTGTTAGTGTTTTTAAGGAGCACACACATGCAGCAATTGGAAAACACAAGCAAAGAAAAAAGAAAAGAAAAGAAAATTGGTAAACATTAAGTAATAATATCAAAAAGATGTTAAGTGTCGCTGTAAAAAGAAAAACTAACACCATAAATAATAAACTCTGTCAATAGTAGTACATTAAAGACATTTTTTAAAAAATTCAGTGAAACATAAGGCACGTATGTCCACAAACAAAAGTAAAGAAAGATATCCGCTATAGATTTGAAAAGTTAAAAGCGACATGCATTTAATTGAAGCAAAGTTAATACAAAACAGAAGAAGGATAAATATTTGTTATAGAAATGATAGAGTAGAAACAGCTTTTTAATATCCTTATATACATTTGTTAAAATCACACCAAATCATGTGAATGATGGTAGACGTAGAAAAGGACACCACAATGTGTATGTTGATAGTGGAATTTGTATGCCACCCACACAGAAAAACAACTAATAACAAACATAAGGTTACCATTGCACTAATTATGATGTAAAATAAAATGATTAACAGAAATAAATGGCGGCGACACACGCAGTATTGAGCGAGCGGCCATAAAGTGCTTTTGACATGCAATCCGTAGGACGTTTTTCAACGCGGAAGACTTACTGTTTCCTCAGACACATCATCGGGCAGATGTTTATCGCTTTGACATTATGTGTTATTTTTCGAATGCCATTTAACCAAATCTGGAAATAAAAGACACACACCGCCCACAAACAAGGGCGACAAAAAACAGAAAATTTTAAAATTATTATTTTATGTTTAGAATATCGTAATTAAAAACAAGTAAATGTAAAAAAAACCTCCGTTTTTATGTATACATCGACACACGCCACACGAGTCACACGCATCACACGCGCGTGGTGTGTGCGAAGCCACGCATTGGGCCTATTTCACAGTTAACTCACTTTTCACGCATTGCACGCGGCACACGTGACATGAGTCACACGCATGATCTCAGAAATTGCCAATGGCACTGAGCTCTAGGTCGTGTGAATGGTGGTTAGAAAGGACCCCAAAGAAGTCCTAAAGTCTCCTTTGGTAACAACTGCAGTATATTGCACATCACATCATACGCGCCACAAACGACAGCTCAGAAATGGCCAATGGCACTAAGCTCCTCACAAAATTTCAGCTCTAGGTCGTGTGAAAGGTGGTTAGAAAGGTCCTCAAAGAAGTCCCAAAAAAGTAGGAAAAAAAAAAAACACTTTCCACGCATCACACGCGCCAAACGCGATATCTAAGAAATGGCCCATGACACTTACCTGCTCTTCTCAGAAGACTCATCTGGAGTCTTCGCAGAAAAACTTAATCTTTCAAGGTCCTACAAGCTGTCCGACTCTGACAGCATCTTTCAAGCGGAGATCTTCATTTAAACGACAAACAAGATCCTCTATAAGGCTTTTTAGCTCAAAATGTAAATTTGAACGACATCAGCATAAAGGTGAAAGTTACAGTTTTTAAGAACCTACGTTTAGTCGTTTATATAAATACAGAATAGAATCGGTCCCAAAATAGAGCCTTGTGGCACACCGAACTCAACGTGGCTATACGACGAGTAGGTTTCCCCAACGAGTACTCTCTGATGCCTCTTTAAGAGATAGTCTTTTAAGAGCTCAACAGATTTATCTTAGATCCTGGCCATACTCGTAGACATTGTGTGCAGTCGGATTTCCGTGAACACCACCAACAGAGGGTATAATTTTACGGTCCTCTTCGGACACGGATTGAATTGGTGACATCAATCAGCGCTCATCCACAATATTGCTATTGTAGAAGTATCAGTATAACTGGAGTGTGAGGCTCCAGCTTCTCACTGATAAAAGCGAGACCTATCTAAATCTCTGCCTATTTATGGGACACAGCATGGGGACGGAAGAAATCCTTCCGTGGGCTCCCCGGCTCCCGTGATACCAGACGAATCTCTGGTCAAATTAACAACAACGTAGTTAACTACTGCAGTATAGTTATTTACAACTCGGGACTGGTGGCCATCTATGCACCATATTATGCACGAAATTTTAGTCGACTGTAATCAGTCCTATGATAGCAACCTGCCTGCTCAAACGTCGATTAAACGCATTTCTGGCGAACAATTTGATGCATCCGAGATTTTCTCTTGAACTTAAAACAGATTCAAAGACATATCTCTTGTTTCTTAGACTAATGCCAATGGCATTCAAGTCTCTTAAGTCCGAGTAGTTTGGACAGTCACATAGAACGGAGCCAGTCCCCCAGGGATCCGCAACTCGAACTTCCTGTCTCAATGAGGCCTCTTTGATACAAGAATGCATTAAAGATGCCATGGACAATGACTAATAACTCAAAATTTGTCAGGCACTGCCAAGCTGAATTGGCTTCGTTAAGCCAAAGCATAGACCTAACCCTAGTGCAGGCCCACTCAACAAATTGGGAAAACCTTTCTTTGCCGACCTGAGTGAGCGTTCGGAGTGCCGGAGATCATCGATCTGATCTCGCACCTGAATGGTACAGGTTGGTTATAACCATTTCCAAATAGTCATCATAGTACAGGGTTTTAAGATTACTCTCTCTTATAGGGTGTTCCATCCATTTGCAGTTGGAGCTAAGATTACTCTCTCTGAATGGTGAATGGTGGCTTGAAAGTTTTTGTTGAATTGGAGTTGCGGAATGGTGTTGTCTGTATTGCCTGGTTGAATCCAAAATTAATTCAGAGAAGTGACCGATTGCATTGAGGCGAATAGCCGCACTAACAGCTACTTATCTACTGAAAATGTCGAATGGGTTAAAGTTGAACAGAATGTACCCATTCCAGATTCCCTCTTAGATCCGTCAGCGTACCAAATTCTATTCGTATACTATGATAACAAGAATTGTGAGTAATGGACTTTGTTGGATCTTCAATAGACAGCTTATTAGCATAGCATTGAGAATCCAATGCAACAGCATTCAATTCTATTTATTTTTCTTAAACAGAAGAAGAATTTTATATAAATAGAAATCTAGGGATGGAAAAATACAGAAACCAACCAGAAGACATAATCAGGGACAAGACAAAAACACAACCAAAAAAGATCACATCAATGGCATATTATATGAGCCACTGCTATCGGGTAAGATAAGTTTATGGCACTCTGCCTGGTCATATAACCTGATAGTTTGATATATGATAACATTATATGAAAGAACCTATCTTAATATACATATTTCATTACTGGAAGAAAATCAGATAGAAGAGGAACATTTTTCCGCTTACAGAGATACTAAAGTTTCTGAATATATTATTAAATAGCGGCTAAAGGGCAAACTTCGCATGTCAGAAGCTACTAACTTAACCTTAATATTATTTTAAGTTCTATGAATTCGCTTATGACATTGCACCATATTTTCAAAGGAAGTTTTTCTGAAAACTTTTCTCACATTGACTAGAAGTTTTTTTTAAAAAATTGCTGCTCTATGCTCTCGAGATATTTTTCTGCTTTTAATTCGATCTCATTCCACCATTTACGAGTAGTTTTTTATATTTCGAAGTGATTTGCTTTAAAACTCGATACTCGTCATCCTTTTGTTCGTAACATTTGGAATAACTGATAATAACAACAAAACAGAAATGAACCGAAAAATTTATGACAAATTTCTTCACAACTTTTCTATATGGATAACTAATCAAAAGGCATATAAAGTCAAAACCACTGTTAGCCAACAATATTGCAGCAAAGGAAAACCATTTTTTACTTAAAGTAAAAAACTTTTCTTTCTAAATTCCTATCCTGACAGATGTTCTCTTCCAAAAGTTGTGGGGGAAGCTGATTTTTTTGTTTGCAACTAACTTTTCTTCGGAAAACTTTGACAGTCGTGTATTTGTAGGGAATTTTGGGGAACACAACTACTCTGCTTTGTAAAGTTTCATTGGGTATACTGGTGCGAGCCGATAAACGTTCAAGGGTGGTTTACGCAATCTTCGCTGCGCCTTTAAAAATTGATTTTATTTAAGTTTGATTTGGGGTGAGAACACTTTCGCTCCTACTTCAAATTGGAAAAAGTGCATTAGTAGCCGTGTCTTATGGAAATGTTTCTATACAAAGGCAAAACTTAAAGTCTTTCCAGCGTAATTCGGAAAGTGTTTTGTAGTTATTTTTGTATTGAGCATTGTTCTTCTTGTAGGTTTAGCAAATTGTAAAAAATAAACGTTCAATGGTCGATGGTTAGTGAAAAGGCGGATGCATATTATAACCCATGTAATGGTTTACGTCATAAAACGTAAGTTAACAGTCAGTTTGTTGCTCAAAACCTTAATTTTGGCTTCAACTAAATTGCGTCTAAGAGTAATTGTTTCTATCTGTCGTAGAATGCAATAAAAATGCTAACTGCCAACAGTAAGAAAAACGTTAATTTTATGTAGTTATAGGAAACTTGCGAGGGTTGATCGATATATTACTGTTTCTACAAGAGTTCTACTGAAGATTCCTACTGTTGCAACTTGGGTTTATTAAGACCATGGGTCATTTCATAAGTCTCACGAGCGGCTTAGAAGATGTGATCTTGCCTCCAAGAAGTTTAAGGTCGTATCATAGGTTGGAGGATCATGTCAACTTCAATGTTCAGACTCACACTGAATCCTGTTCATCATAAGTTTTATTTGGTTATATCTAAGAATCAAGTTAATGGATTATAAGCCAACAGGAACCAAAAAGCAGTTTTAGACGGTTTATTTGAGTAAAAAGGAGGGCGAGATTAAAAAAAGCACTACTTCACAAGGCTCAAATTGACTATGACTTACTACAAGGGTTTAACTAGGTCCTTACTTATATCCTATATCCCCTTGTGGGTCCTAGGACCTCTACTTAGCCTATTCCTGGCAATGACCTTCAGCTCTCTCCAACTCTTCCCCAATTTTCGTGCTTCCTCCTCAACTGTTCTGCGCCATGTATTTCTCGGAAGACAAGTTCTTCTACAATCTTGAGATAACGGATTCCATTGCTTTGCGTAGTATGCCTTTCGGAGTGTTTGAGCAATCTACTGCCACTTCTGTCGTTGGATGGTTGTGCCTATTGGTGCCTGATCCGTTCTCTGGTAAAGATGTACGGTTAGGCAAGAAAACCCTTAAGATGTTGCGTAGGTACCTATTTACGAACGTTTGTCGATCGAATCGATTTGTAATAGTAGCGGTCGCCTTCCAAGTGCTGCACCCATACAATTGGACAGATTCAACATTTGAACGGAACGGTCGTAGCTTTGTGTTTAAGCTGTCAGCTCTTTGGTGATTCTGTAAACGGTTCTGTTATCGCACCTGCTCGCTGCATTACATTTGTCACGTCTTACACTACGCTGCACTTCTCTCATTTTGCTTCGATACAGGGACTCTAGCTCGATCCTCGCTGCTGCTGGGGTATCTACAATACAAGCTTCAAGTAGCTTATGCTCTTAAATCCGCCTCCAGGTATCTTCGGTAAGCCACGTGCTGTGCCTTGCCTGGCTTCTACCAACAATACTATCCGCTCTAGATGTGAAAACATTTTTGCTTCCACTCCTTGCGATAACTGATGCAGTACTTAAATGGACAGTAGCTACCATAAGGTGATGATCCCATACCATAACCATGTCGGCTTCTCGTCTGAGTCTGAGTCCCTCGTTGTCGTTGCCTACCTTGGCATTCATGTCCCCCATCACGATGACGATATCTCCGTTCGGCGTTGCATTGAATATAGCGCTAAGCTGATTGTAGAAGATGTTCTTTTCATCCTCCGTCGAGGAATTCATTGGAGCGTAACACTGTATGATCGTGACGCACCGTACTCTAGTTCGAAATCTGGCCGATAATATCCTATAAACATATGGGTGCCAGGAAATTAGGCCTCTGCGTGCTGTTGGCGTTAGCAGCAGGCCCACTCCAGATTCACGGGGACTGCCGGAGGGTTTGCCGGAGTAGAGTAGCAGAGTGTTACACGTTGGGGATTGGTACTCTACCGCGTCGAACCATCTCACTTCACTTACTCCCAGTATGTCCAAATTATATCGGACAAACTCACGTTCCAGTTGAAGAAATCTGGAATTTTGAGGTCCTTTACTCCCTGAGTCAAGCAGCGTCCTCACATTCCAGAAACCAATCTTAATCCGGGTCATTAGTCATTATTCGAACATTACTTATCCGAGGCGTTGTGTCGGTTTCCGTAGCGGGCATTTTTCGGTACCGCAGGGTGCTAACCCACGTTACCTAGACTAGAAACGCTAGACCTTGCAATTTTAGCCTACATATGTAAAGATTTATATACATAGTGGCCCGGGGACCATCACTAGGAGGTAAAGCCAGCACTACATCATGCGCTTGATTGTTGCGCTACTGGCTCAAACCAAGTTTTGAGCAGTCAGTAGTTTTCCGATCAATCGCAATCACAAAAGTTTGCAATCCCGTAATAGAAATCCCAAAAACTAATCTCGGGATTGAAATGACATAAGCACGGGAATTCGGGACTTTATGACTGTCCTCACGAGACATTATATTCAACAGGCGACAACCCATATAGCGCCGGTTAAATATAATGTCCCGTCCTAAGTTTAGTCTGCCTCGTATATATTCAATATAACGACGATAAACTGACGTTGATGCTATCACTGGTCTATGTCTATGCCTATAGTACACCACCCACCCAGCGTTGGTAAATGGCGGGCGGGGTTTATGTGTGCGGGTGCGGAATGCACAGGAACAGCTAGTAGGAAATTAAAAAAAAAAAAATAAAAAAAAAAAGTTGTACTCCTTTTCCATTTGTTCTTTACAAGGATGTGGATTTTAATTTTTAAAACCATCTGTTGGGACACATATCTGAGATTTCTTTGGACTTCGGTGGCTCAATTTTTTCGGGACTTGTTCAGTTTGATGCAAAAATTTACAAATCTTCTTCACGAAGAATTTAAAAGAAGAGTTTCGAACAACAAACAGTTATCTTTACTTACTCGCCGCAATTCACATCGAGCAACCCTCGTATTATGTTGCATTTTTAAGTGTTCTCTGTTAACTGCAACTGGAAATTGTGTGAATTGTGAACAAATACCACTCCTGTTCATCAGAGATAATTATTGCCTGACGACAGGTGCAATATAGCATCGGAGCGGCAATAATTTCCGACATGTGAGACAATAACGTGCAAGTCATTACGCACACGTACTCGTAATTGGGCCAATGAGAAATTGTATCCAACCGGAAAAAGTTTTGAAAGACAATTCCACTCAGGTTCTACTTGAAACCGAACAGGATATGAATTCCTCAAGAGTACAGGGAATAAAAATAATTCATTGGAAACCATTGCAATACCACAGATAGATAATAAAATTGCGTGTGTACAGAGTAGACGTGTCAGAAGTGAAACTTCTTTGGCAATATAAACATTAAATCTTAACGATTTGGCGAAGAGGTATCCTGTGTCCCAATATATAAGAAAGGAGATATCGCAACATGCAGCAATTATCGTGGCATAACGTTGTTGAGTACCGCGTATAAGATTTTCTCCTCTATTCTTCAAGACAGGATAGCCCCATACGCTAAAGTCATCATTGGTTCATACCAGTGTGGCTTTACCCAGGCAAATCAACAAATGATTGAGAAATGTCGTGAGTTTCAAAACTCACTACACCATCCTTTTATAGACTTTAAAGCCGACTATATCAGATCATAGCCAGAGTAGAACTTTATAAAGCCATTAGGCGATCCAAATAAACTAACATGACTATGTAAGTTGACCATGACCAATATGTTATATATAGGAAAGTGATCCGAGACTCTGACGTACCGGCGTGAGGAACAATCCTCTATAAGTCAATTCAGATACTGGATGATAGAAACCCAAGAGCTGTACAAGAAGCTTTCATCTAAATCGAACGGGCGGCACAAAATCTGGAGCTGCAATTTATTTTTTTTTACAAAACAAACCCTAGCCCAACTGGCTAATACTGCCACGTAAGAAGATCTATTGTATCGTAGGATATAATTAGTCTAAGAGACTAACTACCTTCTTAATAAAGAATAGTATGTCCATATCCTTAGAGCAGGCCGACGAAAATATTGCCTTGTGGAAAATACGTATCCTTAACCAGATCAAACCTGGACAGTCACAGAGAATGTCCTCCTCCGATCAGAACCTACATTCCGTAGATTGCCCAGAATAATTTTGCTAAGGTGATATCGCAAGCCACAGTGACATGTGAGAAAGCTCACAAGCTTTCATTAAGATTTAAGGAACATGACAGCGAGGACGGCCAAACCTGCGATAGACCTGATCCCGGTTTTAGAACCAAATATGATGATGTACCAAGAAGAGCAGCACCTCCGTGACTATATCAAGTAGCTGGTGGTGTAAAAACAGAATAATGTCTTCAAGCTTTCGATTAATAGATACATCTATATAAACGTACGTTTATACGCGCAAGCTTAAAGACCCCTAAAAGTTCCTCAAAAGAGTACTGAAAGACACAAAAAAGACCCCCCAAAACCCCCACTAGCACAGCATAGTTCGCTCTTTTTCTAACTCTCGCCAAGTACGTTTTTCGTCCTTTATGTTCGAGATAGTTTCGCATATTACGTGAAGAGACGTGACGTATGATGTGACGTAACGTAACGTGACGTATGACGTGACATATGACGTGTCGTGACGACGTAACGTGACGTTAAGTTACGTTACGTTAGCTAACGTTACGGGACGTGACGTAACGTAACGTTTGAATTGAATTTTTACTCCAAAAATTCTGGTTGTTATGGGAAATGTGTGGAGGTACTTCTGTAACAGCGAATTTTCAGTTTGTAGTTGTTACCGGGGGTGTACTATTTAATTTGGCGATATTATATGTTACCAGTGGAATTACCAAGCGTTGCCTCGCTGCCACCACAACACTACTTCCACCCAACTGACCACCAAGATCCTCGAAGACCCACCTTAAGATACCATAAACACCCATCCCCACATATCTCACCACTATCTATCAAATACACGGTCTTCGAGTCAATCTCATACAAACTATACCTATCCATCCACCACGGCAATCCCCTCAACACCATCATCACACTAACACCCTACAAACATTCATCCCAACCGTCTCCACCACGACACAAAGTTTCAGCTGTATCGGATGAACAGTCTTCGAGTGCAACTGGAAGCAGTTAGCATAAAGCCGTGCTGATTGAAATGACATGTAAGTTGAGGTCCAGGTTCAACCAAAATTTTAACGCCGCCTAAGTAAGTAACCTACACAAATATGAGCTAAATTCTGTTGGCGCAATATGTCTGTATGCAGGTAATTGTGAGTGGGTGTGCCAACTAGCGGATTCTTATAATCTCTAAATTTAAAGAAATGTCAAACAAAGCCGGGATAGAAATCTGAGAAGACTCGTAAATGATTTCCGTCGAACTCTGAACTGTTTGTTTGTCGGTCAATTAACATTGTCTGTGATTTTCGAAACCATTCCAAACCATTAATCATGCCAGTGGATAATATACTGCCTTGCAGTAACGCGCAAAAAGATGATATTTGTTTACATTCAATCAATTTTTCACAAATTCGGTGCATTTTTTCGACGACCTTGTGTCTGGCCTTACATTTTTTAGGGATCTGTTTTGGTAGCAAAATGGTTTACTGGTTTCCTGGTCTCTCTCTCTATTCTTGTTCCATTTACCATTATCTACTTCATTGACATGTTCCCAATTAACTTTTCTGTTTTTTTTTTTTTGTTTACCTACAAACTTTTCCCCTTAAGGCCAATGCTGATGTAGCTGTTCAGTCAAAGCATGGAATACTCATCCTTCGTTCATCTGATATTTATATCAACATAAATCTACTTGATCCCAAGGAAGAAATTGATAACCTAAGCGTGTTCTAAGTTTCAATTTAAATTCAGAGATGGAGAGATATGTTTCTTATACACTTGGATGTCCTGCGTTACCAATTTTCAAAGAGTCACAGGAAAATTGGTAATGCAGGGCATCTCTCGATGTACGTGCCTTTTTCAACATTTCATCAACTTACAAAGAACTACAAAAGTAACAAATTATAATTTGCATTAATTCACTGCAATCTGTGGACAAAACGTTTGGTTTTATATTTCGGCACTTTAAGTGATAGAGCGAAGTGTATTGCAAATAATTTTATAAAAGAGGGGAGGCAAAGGTACGAGGTCAGCTGTGACAGAATGTCGGTGGAGATTGGGGATTGAGCCCCGCGCTTATCCGGCTTTCGCCATTAAGCATACTCCTTAATTACATATCGCTCAACAGGAAACCCTATATTTAATATTCCGTGTTTAAGTCCTACACCATTCCAGATAAGATTATATGCTGCAGATTGACCACCACGGGTAGGTCGTCTGTGACAGCAACCTTATTCCTTACACTTCACTTTCAAAAAAATCGTTTGTAATGGAACATCCATTGCTTCCTTGTGATTTGGGTTTGGTGATAGTGGCCAGCATCAGAGACTTACCTTCGCCGTATCCGCATCCGGGCATATTACATGATAATACGTAATATTTATGTAATCCGTGTTCGAACAAACTGTGAGTGATCGTTTATCCAGGGCGTCTAAATCTGTTCCACACTTTTTCGTTACTTTGTCAAGAAGTTTGGGATCCTGAAATTGCAAAAAAAAAAAAAAAAGAAAAAAAAAATAGAATTATGGTACTATTGATGATTGTATTACATTTCTTTTATTTAGTTACATTTATTTGCAATGTCACAAAAAAAAAAGCATTTGAATGGTAACTTGACAAACAAAAGCCTCAAAGAAGTAACTTCACCCGATAGTTTCTTTAAAAACGTTGTGTTATCTAAGAACTTCTTTTGACATTTCGCACAAGAGAATGGCTGGCATATTGCGCCATTAAACAAAATCTGTACGGTTAGACGGTTAGTTGGTTGGACTAGCCTAGCAAGCCGCAAAATATAAAAAACAATCCATAAAAATTAAAATGTTTCATGTAAATTCTCTAATAACCAAAATTTGCACCTTAAAGTGTACTGAATTCCACTATAAAAACACATGCGAAGCACTGCATGCTTTTGTGATAACCACAACAACCACTAAGTCCTAAAGCAGCACTCTGCACACAACACACACAGTCATTATACTCGTAGTATGGCCTGATATGATGCCGCTTTATGGCATGCTATTTAATGGGGGTATGGGAAATGTTCACTAGCAAATTTTAATAGAAAGTGTTGAAACCGGAAATACATATGTGTGCAAAGTTTCAATAAAATCAAACTTTGGGAAGGGGTTTTTAAATTGAGCACAAGATTTCACCACCGAACGAATGAACGACAGACAGAACGACAAAACCATGCCGACGCGATGTTAATCTTGAGAATTTAAAAAAGGCAGTGTAAGCATCATAAAAAGGTTCCTAAATGAGCATTGCACAATGTTACCATTTCAAAAGTCTTAAATCTAAAATTACGCTCAAAAATGTAGTTTGTTTGTTTCGTTTTTGACATACTGGGACGCAGTCTCTATGGGCGGAAGTATATGTTGAGATGCTCCATGTCTAGAGGTTGAATCCTCTCTGCGTTCGTTATGTCCTTATCGTGCGTAACTATTGCCAGATTACCTCGATATGGTCACAGGGATATCGCTGATGTACTGGTTGAAAAGCAGAGGGGCAAGCGCGGAGCCCTGGGGAAGCCCATTTTTTAGCTTTCTTACATTGGACTTAACGTCAAGTTTAACAACACCGCACTTAACCATAGCCGAAACCCAAAATACCTAGGCGTGTAACACTGGGCAAATCTTTTACATACAAGCAGCACTTAACAAACGTGGCTGGCAAACTCAAAACGCGCAAAAGGGTTCATGTGCATCAACATTTCGTACTGCAGCAATTGCACTTGTGTAATCTACAGCGGAATACTGCGCTCCAGTGTGGCTGAATAGTGCCCATGTACAGTAGTGGTAGTAGAGTTGGGGACGAGCCCCGCTCTTATCTACCTTGCGGCATGAAGTATACTCATTGTATATCTTCCATCTAGCGTTGCTCCCTTGCAGTAGTAAACCTTACAGCCCCACGTTACATCCCCAGAATGAAACAGGGTCCGCACCATTGTTGTCCCAGTCCAGGCAGTCCTCCGAAGAGTTCCATCTGGTCTCTCAGACTCAGATTCCCCGAAGGTCAACCACATCCGTTGGGCAAGACAAGCAAGCTATCCCAATTTTCCACACGCGACCTTGGTCAGATGAGTGTGTAGATGAGTATGAGTGCCTGGGCATTTGACAAGGCAAAACCCTGGCAGCACATCCTCCGGAACTTCGAACCCTATAATTTGCTAGTAGGACAGCAAGCCATCCTAGGCCCACTCATAGCAAGCTATCCTTGGCCCTTCTCACATATATTAGACTTGACCACTTAAATACGATGGGGGTGCAACTGAACCACCATGCGACTCATATCCGGCACTTTAAGGTCAAGACCAAATCGATGCTGAGAAACATTGTTTCACCTCACTTCTTCTTTAGTTCTTCAGTTTTCGACTGCGTTGCCCAACGACAAACCATCCATCATATAGTTGCGGAATGCAACAATCGTTCCTACGCTGGTGACATTCAAGATTTTGCGAACACTAACAACAACATAACTGTGATAGACGATGTGTGCTCTCGTGTAAACAAGGCCCGACACTCCTATAGTATGCTAAATAATATCTGGAACTCCTCGAAAATCTCCCGGAATCTGAAGCTAACGATCTTCAGATCTAACGTTCTCTCAGTACTCTTGTATGGCTGCGAAACGTGGAAAGTCACAGAGACAATTGCGACGCGCCCCTCAAGTCTGAGAACAAGATGGCTGGACATTATCACCAATCAAGACTTGTGGAGAGTAACGCAGCACGAAGCAATCGCGATCACCATCAGACCACACCATCATTTGAGAAAGCCAGCGGACGATATTACGAAACTAGCACTTCACTGGAATCCACAAGGAAAACGCCGAGTTGGCCGTCCTAGCAAGACATGGAAAAGGACAATAGAAGAGGAATCAAGATCCCAGTGGACAGAGTGGCGTACTTGAAACCTCAGGCGTTAAATCGAGTTCGTTTGTAGAAGCCCTATGCTCCCCCGCGGAGTAAAGAAAGAATAATTTGGTATTACGCCTGTTTACATTAACCCACATTCACCCTATATGAAACTAAGAAATAAAAATTCTTGAACAACAATTCATGTCTAATATCCCCATTTTTATGTTGACCTCTGTTGCGAGTGTTTACATAGAATGTTTACCTACGTTTTGTCATCTGGATGTAAGTGTATACTCGACACTCGTATATAGATAGAAAGTAAAATCAACATTCCGAAGAAACCGTTGAAACAGTCGCACTGACGCAAACGTGATGAAACCTTGTAAATTTCGCTTCTTCTCTTTTACTCTCTCTCTCTCTGTCTCTCTCTAATTTCTTACAAATAAAGAAAGTGTTTTAAGTTCTATTTCTAAAAAAAAAAAAGAAGGATAGTCCTATATGTGAGTTAGTGAACTGCAAATATGTATCTACACATTTGTTGCACACAGTGGTGTCACCCAGATATCCTTGCATCTGGAACCCTTTGTACATCGGGTAACGTGTGTAAATCTCTCGTTTCAGTGTTTTTCTTCATTCATTTCCAGCTTTGCAAAGTAAACGGTGTATGAAGAAAAATCAAAGAAAATTGCACAGCATTGCAGCGCATGTTGCATAGTTATCCTTCTTCCTACTGGTATCCTCTGGCTTGCAATTGGAATTGCAAATGCAATGCGAACAACGTCCATTTGAAAGACTTTTCAAGTTTTGTGCGCCGCATGAACTGCTCGGATCTACCTACACATTCAATGCACTGTTAAGACACACAACCAAAACAAAAAACCATCATCCGTTCCTAATGGCTAGAAACTTTGTCCACTATGACAGCATGGCAGTTGCATCTTTCTGTGTATCTAACATCGCTTTCACTTCTATTGATGGACACGACGACTCGAGATACTGGAGACTCTACTGAGCTGCTCACTCCTAAGCTATTATATTGAAGATAAAGTTCAATGATATTCAAGGAGCTTTTTCCGTTCTGGCTCGTTCATTTGTGGAATACGTAATGAGTTATTACGATGGTTGAGTAGGGGGTTGAATGTGTCAGATGGCAGATGAGATGGGATGATGTTTGTACTCGTATTCAATGTCAGGATGTTGGGTTAGTTACCAATATTGATACAAAAGTTAACATTTAATGGAAAAACTACAAATTCTAAAAACTTGAATCAACTTGGAGGACGCAAGAGTGTATAGATACATACATCTACTCTGCCAAGGACGTGCATAATTAAAATATGAAGTAGGTGTTGAGCAGTACGTCAGCACGTCTTTACATCGATTTTCTCGACATTAATTTGTTATCTGTCTTCTACACTAAAAGTTCATTTCTTCACAGATATTTGTAAGAAAATGAACTTTTTGCGATTTTGTGCCGTAAGCAGTCTTTAAAGTCGGCTTTAAGACGATCAGTTTTCAGTTAACTGAGTTGTCGATTTCAAACAATTACTAAACTAAATGATAGCTTGAATTTTATGGTTAAGCTCCTGGATTTAAAGAGTCTTGATAGTCTTTGTTTGGCTTTAAGCAACGAAGTGCGTATTTCTGGTTCAATGGTGTTATCAATTGCAAACAATTGACCCGAGATACCGAGATAGTTAAAGGATTGCACTTACTCGAATTCGCGACCAACTATCTTAACCATCTTTAAATGGTGCGCTGGTGTATTTGGTACACCACTAGATGATGATTATGATGAAAAATTGGGTATTTAGAAATAGCACTGCGACCCCTATGAACCTATTCCGCTTTACCCTGACTATTTCTATGGAGACACAGCTGCCATCCCCTTCTAATTTTAATTTCTTTAGGTGCCCCTTCAGTCTACAATATCCTGTTGGGAAATCCGTAATGGTTTTTACATTACTTCTAACTAAGTCCCAATTACGAGCGATACTTGTTTGAGCCATCATTTCAAGACTTAGCTTGTCGTAGGCCTGGGAGATTTTCCAATCTTACGGAAGCAACTGCCTTACCTATTCTGCGTATCTCTTCCCGTATTATGTGGTAACATATACCACAGAATGGATCTGGCCCTACAAGCGGAGTTTCTGCCTCTTTGTTAGCGAGCCTATCCGCTGCTTCATTGTCTTCTATGCCATTGTGTCCCGGTACCCAGTACAAATTTACTCTGTTGACTTCGCCCAGTCTGTTTACCTTCGCCATGCACTACTCCATTAGCCTTGACGTGGTGTTGAATGCATCCAGGGCCCTTAGCGCAGCTTGGCTGTCTTACGTGATAGCCTCACGTAGTTCATTTCCAGATTAAAGTGAAGATATCTTTCGATGGCATGTACTTCTGCTGCCTGGAATATGGTTGGGTACGGCCCCATTGCTTCAGGTTCTAGACTCCTGCACCCGTGCCTTCTGCTTTCTTTGAAATCTCTGGTATTCCGTTTTAAGATCTGAACTCCTTCTTGGTGCTCATTTTGAATTCAAAGTTTTTCTTGAATTCTGCTTTTGCACATGCGTGCTGTCTAAAGGAATCCTTTTGCCTAGTGATTCCACTAATCCTTTTACCATCCGTGAAGCAGCATACCTTGCTCAAACGTATAACTTGGATTCCTCGGACTTTCTCTCTACCACTATATGTAGTAGGAGTAGCCAAAGAATTGCTTTGGCAGATTCTCAAGGCTTCTGTAATTAAAACACAAGACAGCCTCTGTAATTTTTTCCAATTTCCTTTTCGGTGTTCTAAGCTTTCTTCTATTCATCCATGCCACTGCTCCATAAGTAATCCTTCAAATAACTATCATGGTGGATATCCAGTGCATTATTCTGTGGCTTACTCCCAAGAATTTTTCTGCCACCCTTTTGCACACCACAAGTGCTTTTGCAGTACTGATTGCTGGTGTTTATTCCGTAGCAGTCTGCTATCTAGTCTAAGGTATTTACACTCTTTGCTGATAGTAATTGGATCAGCGTGGGCGTTCAGGAAAAGGAGGAGAACGAAGGAGATGTCTATGAGTTGTGATGTGGAAAGACAAAGCTTGGCAGAGCATTCCACATACGTCTGAACTTTACTATACGTCCGAAGATAGGCTTGAAGGTAAACTTATGAGCATTTAGAGCGCCACGAGTATTGAGGTTGAATTCAAGGAGAGGTGGCATGCAGCTGGCTATTTCTCTTGAGCACCGCTGGTAGAAGAACCGATAAAACAGTGACAAGCAAGAAACGTTCCTGCGGTGTTCAAGCGAATCTATTGATTTCGCTATATTTGCGTTACCGATAAGTTTTATCGGACGGTTTTGAATACTATCTAGCTGATGCAAGGTTGTTTTAGGTGCACCAGACCAGATCAAGTTAAGGGCGAAAGCCTTGTAAATACTAGCCAGATCAGAGGGAGTGAGATATTTCTTGCAAGCTAGTTTTTTTGAAAGCGTTAAATTCTACTCGATTGTTTTCTCCCCATTGCATTTTGCTGTCTAGGTCAGCATTTAACGTGCTTAACATACGATGTTGTTTGAGTTCCACATGAGAAGTGGAGCGAAGTTCCTCAAACTTATATGAGAAGCTGAGAATACTGTCGTCAGTGAAATAATGTATTGCATTAAAAGTCACAGATAAGAGATCATTACTAGAAACGAGAAATAGTGTGGGAGACAAAACAGAGCCCTGAGGAACGCCAGCATTTATGTGATTTATTTTAGACTTGAAACCGCCCAAGACACCTTGAATTGAACGGTCCAAAAGATAGCTTCTAATCCAGTGAAGCAGTTTATCATCGGCTCCATAAGCACGCATTTTGGACAAAAGAGCTTGACGCCAAACTCTGTAAAATGCCTTAAAAATATCGAGTGCAACAACTTTGCTTTCACCAAATTGATGCAAAGACCGGTTCCACCGCTCGGTGAGTTATACCATCAAATCACCAGTAGAACGTTGCCCACGAAATCCGTACTGCCGGTCACTGAAGATTTCGTTGGTTTCAAGGTATTTCCTGAGCTGAAAATTGATCAGCGTTTCCATGACCTTCGAGAGAATGGATGTAAGTGCAATGGGTCGGTACGAAGAAGGAGACGACGGCTCGCCTTTTTGGGGTATGGGCTGGACAAGGGCTGTTTTCCAACTTCTCGGGAAGAGTCCAAAAGAATAGGATACATAGACAAGCTTACGCAATGGTAATGCCAGCTTGGAAGAACACCTCTTCAGAACTATTGGAATAATACCATCTGGCCCAGCGGATTTGCGAGTGTTGAGATCGTTTAAAACTCCAGCAACTGCACGAGTCCGAATAAAAATCTGTCCCATAGAGTGTTCAATACTCTGAGGTGCAGGCGGTAGCAATGCACAATCTGAAAGTGTGGAGCTATGTTAAGGGAGCAAACCAATTTCTCAAGCGATTCGCATGAAATTCGTTATGTAGGACTAAGATGCGACTATAAGACTTGTTGCTATGGAAATTCTCCAATGTAGTCATTATGTTCTGAAATTTCGGGAAAAACGATTTCTCAAGCAATTCGCATGAAATTGTGGTCTGTAATTTTGGGGACAATGCCGTTTTGAGATTTTGAGATGTCCGTTCTTATTTTCGTTTCTTTCGTTCCGGGCAGATGACGTTGTCACAATCAAATCCCGCGGCCGTGTATCCGACACAGCCTACCCTTTTCAAATTCTCTATATTAACTTCGCGTGCCGTGGCTGGCGGACTAGCTGGCTGGATGGCTGGTCAAATCTTGTGATCAATTTTTAACCCACTTCCCAAAGCCCAATTTTATTGAGATTTTGCACACGTGTATATTTCCAGTGACAATACTTTCTATTAAAATTTGAGAGTGATCGGGCCGCGGGTCAGGGGGTTCCTATACAAATTGTTTTTCCCGGCATCAGATCATTTCACACTATAAACACTGTATTCTATGTGCGTTGTGCGCTGTGGACACCGCTGCTTGCTTTACGATTTGGGTTGTTTTGTTGTTAGGTTGCAGTGTTTCGTATGTATTTTTATATTAGAGCATTTATAGTGGAATTTAGTATACTTTTGGTTATTAGAGATTATGTCAAGAGCACGTTTCTTCGAATCAGAACGCTAAACACACCGCAGAGGGTGAAAATAGACCCAACCCCCTCTCCTTCCTAACGATTTCTTTCTCATAAATATCCAAGTTTAAGTATTTGCCAGCCAATCTGATATACCCTGTCTAGTATAGAAAATAGAGGCATGGTTCCATATAAAGTTAATCTAGCTAATTTATGTTCTATGAACAGCAAAGTAAACTGCGTTTTTATAACTGCTCTTTTGGAGTAGATAACAGCCCTAACTAAACAAATGTTACTCCTAGAACATGTGTACAATTTATTTCTGCTTTATTCAAGATATTAACCAAATTCGTAATACCTGCCATTCCAGAGATGTTCCCATTTTCTCTTAGCGTCGTAAAATTATTTTTGGTAACCCTGATTTCCATTTAGGAGGTTGGAACTTTAAGAAAATACTCTCCTTAGTTAGCAAAAGTGTGTTGCTATGTGAATTATTAACAACTTTTGCACAATTTTCCTAAACTAATGACAAGTTCTTAGACATTCAGTTTGAATCAGTGATGGACGGAGTTTAATTCCATTATAAGATTGTCAATTGGGAATCTCCTGACAAGAAAATTGCAATGTTTGAATAATGAATAAAGCACAAAATCATGTTATGACCAACTAAGCTTGAACCGACTTGAACTCAACTAAGCATTTGTTTGATTTTAAAAGTTGTATTTTTTTTTTTTTTGCAAGGTATCAAGGTAGGTTCACGTGTCCTTGTCGTAAAACGTTCAATGAAGCGAACAGAAACAAACATCCTGCACATAATTGACTGTATGACAACTTTTTTTGTGATTTGTGTCCTCCGCTATACGGTGTGTTGACCAACTTTTTAAATAACACACATGAGAAATCTCACATTAGACACACACACATGCATATAAATACATTTGCAATTTCCGTTAAAATATATTTTATTTACTGCTATTTCCTTTGGAACAAGAGTTTTCCATAGGGTACTCCACTAGGTACAGTGCACGCCAATCAATTCTGCCCATTTTAACTTTTGTCGTTAATCTCTTGCATTCCCATTACGCTTCGGATGTTATCTGTCATTCTCACGTTCACATAATTGCCAATTAGCCCTTATTCTCGTTACCAACAGTGTCGATAAAACGGACGATACCATCAGGTTACTGTTCCGGTGATTTGAAAATGGTTTGTTACGGACGGACGAATAAAAACTTAACTGTGATTATATTTTGTTGGTCAACATTCAACGCTCAGACAAAATTATTTTGAATAGCTTTTGGCTGCTCATTCCAGACATCAAAATTGAATCGATTTAAATGGAAATACGATTTATATCGGGTTATACTCTTTCTCTTATATTGGATATGATTTTTTTTATAATAATTGAACTTATTGGCAAAGGAGAATGACTCTGAATGACTTGCGCCACGCCAATAAGGTTGGCCTAGCCGTTTAGTTTCTATCCCTATGCATTCAGGTCAGTTTGCATACAGGAAAGGCAAAAGTACAGATGTGCCCTTCACTATCTTGTGAAGAAGATAGAGGGATCTTTTCGTTTCAAGGAAGTGGCCTTGACATAGAGGGCACGTTCGATAAAACTGCTACGACTCAATAGCTAGACCAATCAGTAGCAGACGTATCAAGGACTCGACCAATCAATGGATAAAGTCGAAATATTACTTCAACCTCTGAAAGAGTGTCGGTGCCTGTAACCGCAGCTAAGGGTTGTCCCCAAGAACAAGGATGAGTCCTTTCATCTTCTCACCCTTTGTGGTCACGTCAGCGTAGAGGAGGGTGGAGAATGCTTTCGGCTCCTGGTCAGAAGACGTCAGAGTAGAGGAGGGAAGGAGAATGCTGTCGGCTTCTGGTCAGAACATGACAGCGAGAGGAAGGAGAGGGGGTTCACGCGGTTTCTAGACGGTCGTCCGGTCTGGCAGAAAAGGGAAATAAGTGTCCTCGTGGAACACTCTTAAAACAGGGTGCGCGGTTTCTAGACGGTCGCCTGGTCTTTTGGTCTGCGCGGTTTCGAGACTGTCGCCTAGTCTTTTAGAATCTATTTGTGCCTGGTGGGGCACACAAAAATTGTTGGTATGTTTGAAATACACCAACACCGTCTCATTCACAGGGAATTCGATTATTTTGAAAGTGCAAATTGCCGAACCTAACTAAGTTTCGAGAAGAACTCGATGGGAATTTTATGATTGGCCGTATACTTGAAACAAAATTATTTTATTTATATTTCGTATGGTCGGGTGTGGTTTTCGGTAGTTATACATGTTCGGTTTTATGTTTGCTGCTTTGTGGTGTTTCCCGGCATCGGAATTTCAGGTTTCAGGCTGCACGTATGGTAGTAGCGCAATGTGCATACATAAGTTCGGTTGCATTTTTGTTGCTTGGCTATGGTTGCAGGCAATTACCTAATTTTCCGGCCTTTTCCTTGGTTTTTCCGAAAATTTTCTTTCGTTAGAACCATCTCCTAGCAATTGCGAACACAACAACAAATATTGAGCCAAATCGGTTCAGCCGTTCTCAACTGACGCGCGCACATACATTTTTTACACCTTTTTTATATATTTAAGATAATGACGTGAGTGAGCCTTCAACATTTTTGGAAACTCGATTGAACAATTTGGTACTTCAGGAACTAGTTGACGCCTTCCATGAAGGCCAACAATTTGACAATGAATCATCTGTAGTACCTCGTCTAACAAACGAAGAAGGCACGCACAACTATCAATCCAATAGGCTTATCAAACTTCAGCTTCAAACAACTGAAAAGACTCAAAAATGTTTCTAATTCCACAAAATCAATGTGTTTCTTGACGCCAAACATTGCACCAAGGATAATCGAAAGAGTTGGATTCAAATGAAGGTTGCCAAAAAAAAAGAAAATCTCTTTTTTAAATTCTCTATATTAACTTCACTTGCCCGTGGCTGGCTGGCTGGCTGGCTGGCCAAATCTTGTGATCAATTTTTAACCCACTTCCTACAGCCCGATTTTATTGAAATTTTGCGCACATGTATATCTCCCATGACAACACCTTCTATTAATTTGAGGCCCCTCGGGCCGCGGGGTCGGTCCCTTGGGGACCCCAATGTACAATTTTTAAATATCGCTATATCGCATCAGATCACGGCAAAGTCTGAGCCGTGTGCTTTGTGAGCAGCGCTGTTCGCTGCCGCTGCGTCATTTGGTGGATGATTTTGCCACTAAACGAGCACGCAGTGTGTGTGTGTGTGTGTGTGTGTGTGTGTGTGTGTGTGTGTATCCCCGATTAGAGAATTTACAAGAACAATTTTAATTTTTATGGGTTTTTTTTATTAAAAGATTCTTTAATGATTCTTTATGGTTTTTCGTAGTGCTCTGGTGCACCTACAAATTCAGGCTTTTGATAAAGATTTCCCATTTTAGTTTTTTCTTCGAGGTGTTCCTTTGTTTTGTTCTGCTATTTTTGTAAATAGCGAGAAATAATAGTCTTTTTATGAGCTGTAGCCATAACACAAACTCATTCGTCATTTCATTGTATCTTTCCATTAAGTTGCAACATAAAACCATTAACGTACTTGAAGCGTTGAACACAATCCGCTGTTCAAAAAAGAAGAAAACCTTTTTCGCATTTAACTTGTAGTCTACTGGATCATTGTACATTTACGTTACTTGATAATGTAGTTGAAGGAGTTTGTCACACGTTTTGGAAAAAAAACTCCCGATTTTTTTAAGCTTTATATTGCAGCTGTTAGGTTCACAATCGTTGCAGTTTTATTTACAAAGACACATCATTGAGCTCATAAAATCTAGATATTGCCACAAACAATTTTATTACAGTCACAGTCAGTCAGTCAGCGGTGGTTTTTGCCACTATCGTGCAATTTTGTTGATTCCGCTTTTTGCAATTTGTTTAGCGATGAGGACGCATGATACGCTGCATACAAAGAAAATGTTCTTATAAGTTCCAGTATGTGTGTGCACGCGGAAGAACATAAAACGCTTATCTGCACTTCGAATACAAAAGTGCTTTTCCTTACACTACTCTCTGACGACTTGACTGCACAAATGCACAACAAACAAACGCCCAGCGAGTTCTTTCATTCACCAATCAGCCATCATAGTTTGCAGTCGTCGGGTCGTCCTGTCCAATTAATCGATATACCAAGAGTATTGTGTATGATGGGAATGAACCCGTAGACTGCACAAGCAGAATACAAAAAAAAAACCAATTTAAGGACGAACACCTCCAAATGTGCGGGTAGTGTCCTTTTTTGTGCAACTCTGTCTGTCTGGCTTAATTTTGCCATTAAGAGTTTCTTATGTGTTTGACGGAATGAGTTCTACTCCCCTTATTCGAATGATCTCCAATTAATTAACTGCAAGGTATGTAAAAAAAGGTAGTCTTATGGAGTTCGAAAACTGGAGAGGCATTTGCGTTCTTCCTGCAGTTGCAAAGGTAAAAGTCAAAGTAGTACTTGAGCGAATTAAGGAACATCTGGAAGATACACTCGATGCCGAACAAGCCACTGGATCCTCTTGTGAGGACCACATCAACACCCTGCGGTTCATTATTGAACAGTGCGTTGAATTCCGGTCACCACTGCACTTGCTGTTCATCGATTTTGAGAAGGCGCTTGACCAGTGTCAACGGACAGTTTATCTGGTTCGCCTTGCGCAGGAGAGGTATACCCGATAAACTGATAGCTATTATTAAAGCAACCTATGATGGCTCTAAATGGCATGTGCTGCATAGAGGAAAGCTGTTAGAGGAATTCGAGATCTTAAGTGGGGTACGACAAGGTTGCATTCTATCGCCGATACTTTTTATGTTGGTGATTAGCGATGTACTTCGCGCAGTTTCTACTGGAAACGGAGGAATTCGTTGGACTCTTACATCTGAACTCAAACATCTGGACTACGCTGACGAAGTTTGTTTACTCTCACATAGAATTATGGAGCTGGAAGAAATGACAACAAATGTGGAAAGGGAGGCAAATGTTGCTGGTTTGAAGATTAAAACTGTCAAAAGCAAAATCACCAACCTCGGCACTAACTCAGTAACTCAAGTTAATATTGCTGGACAGTCGCTAGAGAGAGTAGAGAGTTTCCAATATCTTGGGAGTATTGTCTCGACCGAAGTTGGTACCGAACAGGGCATTGTCAACCGAATCGGCAAAGCCGAATCAGTGTTTGGAATGATGTCCATGATATTTTTTTTTTATAATTCGCGCACGCTTCAAGGGTTTTGCACCCTTATAATGCTCGGCTATATGATTGGCACAGCGTGGCCGTTAAGGGAAAGGAGCAGAAAATAGTAGATGTCTATGAGCTTGTTCGTTGAATGCCGGTGGATCATATACGTGTTGTATGGCTGAAGAACGAATCTCTGAACTGAAGTCCGTCAAATTCTACTCGATTGATTTCTCAACATTTTATTTTGCTTACATGAGAAGCTTAGAGTACTATCGTCAGCGGAAGAATGAATTTGATTAGAAGTAGTGGACAAGAGTTCATTAATGAAAATGAGAAAGAGTGTCGGGGACACAACAGAGCCCTGGGGCATTCCATCAATAATGTAATGTATTGCAGACTTGAAACCGACCAATACAACTTGAATTGAGCGATCAAATTCGAACCAAAGCCAAAGCTAACATCGCTGATATACAAAGTGAAGTGAGAAGACGAAAAGAAGCTATAAAATGCAAGCTGAATGATTTGGTAGCAGTCCGAAGAACTCAGTTCGCAGACAACACATACGTGCAGACGAGACGACAGACAACAAAGCCGATGACAACATGTACACAAAGAATTACATAGGGCGAAGACGAATATACGACAAGGGCAGTCTGATTGTGTTAACGAAGACGGGCGGACATACTGTGTCCCAACCTTATAATTTTCATTTATTTTACTTGCGTTTAAATTGTTTTTGGAATAAAATTACTTTTATATTTAAATTAATGAGTGGTGCGCTGTGTTTTATTTAAACAAATTTGTAGAACCCTACATATATACGAGACATTCAGAATTCAGAACACATTTCAGTGTGCGTTTGTCAGTTCTTTGAATCCAGTCCACATCTACAGGTCAGAATTTTCATGGAACTTGTTTTAAAACAATTGTTAAGCAACCCTTCTGCTCAGAAGTCCAACGCACTAATCACTGGAGCGACGGCGCCAACAAGATAAAAGAACAGTCTTTTAAGAGATAATGTTATGTTTCGGGTAAATAAATTGATTTAAAAAAATTGTACCCTCAAATAATCGTTAGCTCCATTTTAATTACAAAAAACAGAGTAAACAGCCTAACATTATGAGAAAATTAAACTTTCTGTTATGGGAAGGAGAAGAGACGCTGTTCGCTGAACAAACAAAAGAATTAATTTTTTACGGACGGTGTCCGTTTGATGTTACCTTCTAAATTCCCTCAACAAAACCACAGAGGACAAAAAAGTCCTCTCCGACAGTTACTCAGTTACTCAGTGATTCGTTATTGTCCTTCTGGATCGCACGCAGTCTGCTGCTTGCAAACACCACACAACTCATTAATTCTTACGCACAGAAAATATCAACATAATGGCCAAAAAAAGCAAAATTAACTTCATCCCCCCAAACTATGGCACAAGGGAAAGACAGATATTATGCAAAGATTATTATGCTGAGAGTATGGTAGGGGGGTGCGATAGGGATATAGTCACGTCGCGGCAACACACAAAACGGAAACATTGCAACCTTTACGAACAAAGCGAAGCATAATAAAAAAAATAAAAATAAAACACGGACATTACGTGGGAGCATGAAGGTGACTACTTCTATGGAACCCCTTCTGTGTATGATAAATTGTTATCTCTCGTGCCTGTGTCATTAAAGACATTGTCCTACTTTTAAATGTAGGAAAGTCACGTTATTAACTGGAGTTCATTGTCAGAACAAGCATTTTACATCTTCAGGTAAGTAGAGTTTTATAGAGTGGGCTGGAAATAGATCTCTTAAAGCTTAAAGAGAAAGAATAAACGAATGAACGACTAGACACAGATCTCCCAAAAGGATCCAAATTTTAATAGAAAGTGTTGTCACCGGAAATACACATGTGTGCAAATTTTCAATAAAATCGAGCTTTGGGAAGGGGGTTATAAATTGATCGCAAGATTCCACGACAGACAAACAAACAAACAGATCCACAAGGAGGGGTCATCTCACCCTTACTGTAGCTAATGGTAATTAACAAAATGCTACTAAAATTTGAACAGGAAAGGACGAAGGTAGTTGCGTGTGCAGATGACGTGGTTATACTTGTATCAGGCCAGCACCCTACCGTGATCAGTGATGTTATGGAAAGGGCCTTGGTTAAAGTCTGCTTGTGGGAAACAAGCAACAAGGAATACTGAAATGGTACTGTTCACCACTAAATCCAAAATACCGGTCTTTATTTTGGTGTGGTGGCCAGCGATGAAGAAGAAGTATAACGCCACTCAAACACCAAAGCAGCTTGCAGCGATCAGCAGCAGTCGGCAGCAAAGGAGCCCTACGGCCATGTCCGACCGAGGCCGTTAACACCATCTGGCACCTATTACCTCTTGACATATTTATCGACAGTGTAGTGCAGTATGACTCGGAGAATCTGGGTGGTATGTTACTAGACCATACGGGCACTGTATCTTCTAGGATGAACTAAATTTGTCAAGATGATACAAGATACCCGGTTAAGCTGGCATCTTTCAGGCAGGCACTGCCTGGCTCAGGCTCAGTAACGCACAAATCGGATGGGTTGGTATATGAGTTGATAGCCAATCTTTCATAAGTGCGATTGGGGGTCTTCAAACCCATATAACCTATTGGCTATATACTGCGATAGTAAGACCTACTCTTATATACGGAGGCCTTAAATAAGAAAGTAAACCTTGACAAATGAAGAAAAGTCCAAAGATCAGCTAGTCTATGCATGAGCGGAGCACTTCGTACAATCCCCTCCGCCGCATTGAACATTCTGTTCGACCATACACCCACCACTCGACATTTACAGCAGACAAGTAACTGCCAGTTTGGCTATTCGCCTTAATGCTATCTTTCAGAGGACTAGCAATGAAATAAGTCACTCCTCTATCCTGAATTTAGTCAGGAACCCAGACAACATAGAATACACCATTCCGCAACTCCTTTTCAACAAAAACTTTCAGTTCACCTAACCCTTCAGATCATTCTGGGACGAAGACGATCACTTGGAAGATGAACACACTCATATTTACACAGACGAGCCAAAAACTGATGACGGAGTTTTGTCAAAAAAGCTAAATTTTAGCCTCTCTTACCGTCTTCCAAATCGCTGAAATTATGGTGATCAGTGAAGCCTTGTCTTGGCTATATTTTCGGATAGCCAAGCTGCACTGAAACCCCTGGAATCAGTCTCTACAATTTCAATTCTAGCCCTTAACTGCCGATCATCTCTCGTGGAGATGGTGGAGCAGTTCAATATCCACCAGTGTTGGGTGCCGGGGCATAGATACATTCCGGGTAACTGTATAGCTGACGAACTTTCCAAGCAAGGAACTACACTACATTACCTGAATATGGTTCCATAGGCATACCAATCGCTACATGCAAACTCTGGTTAAAGCGGGAAACTACTCTAAAAAATAAGTGTAGGTGGTCAAACGGTACAACTTGCAGATCTGACACAAGCTGGATCGAAAAAGCTCCAAGTGTTTGATCTCTCGAAAAAGATCGCACATCGGTGCTATTGTAGTTGTCATCACTGGACACTGTCTCATAGGCAGGCATGCAGTAAGACTTGGACTCTTGTCGAATGCAGAAGCTGTATGGATACAGAGGAGGAGGATACTATCGTCCATCTTCTCTGTACTTGTCCAGCCCTCTCGCAAAAACGTAAACTCCATATGGGAGCTTTCTTCTACAACGACACTATTGATCTTACAAACATTGACATGATCAGTCTCCTACGCTTCATACGAAGGTAGGTGAAAAGAATTTTTCCTGATCCGTGTGGTATCACAATAGACCATTACTGGTTTATGTGTGTCCGTTTCACTGACAGCAACCTTAACCAAGCCTAACCTAACCCAGGACTAGACCCCGGTTGTAGATCCCAATATGATAATGATTTGTCACGCATTAAGATACAACACATTTCTTTTTAAAGATAGCCCATATGGCAGACACTGAGACCTAAAAGGGTATCCTTTTCACGACGATTGGTTCTACGCACCGAAAGGACCCCAATACCTATCAAGACATTGGGCCAAAGATCGTCCACACAACAACAGATTTGAAATTGGATCTCTTGGATCCACTACCAAACCGGCAGTTGCTACAACAACAACAACCTAAAAGGGTATCATAGGGTGATTTTATTCTAACAGCGCCTTCGATTTGCCGGGTACAGTGAAGGTTTGGTGTCCCATTTCGACAGCGTTCTCGACGAAAACCAGAGAACGCTGTAGAAATGGGACACCCAACTGTTCACTGTTCGAATCAAATCGAAAGCGCTGTAAGAGACGTACCACCTCCCTAGTGAAGGATAGTATGTCCTTAGTAGCAAAATACCTCCACTCCGCTGTCGAGCATATTTCCTTTTTGAAAAATGCGTCCCCTTAAAAAAATGCGGAGACTTACAAAAGGATGTTTCCATATGGGCTAATTATCAATACAACAGATTTATAACCAGTGTCCATATACCTGAGGAGGACCTTTCCATTTAGTGGGAAAACATTCTCAGCTATCTGTGCGCTTAGAAATAAAACTGACAACTGACAACGTAATAAGAAAGGACGAATAATTGGAGAAATTCTCCGAGTAAGATAACTGAGGATACAAAGAATTGGCTAGAAATTTGTTTAAAAAGTAAAGATTATCTATTCTTACCTTCGGTGTTCCGCCCGCTCTTATATCGCTCACTTGGCACAATTCAATGACGTTTCCTTCCTGGCAAATGGTTGGTTTCAACGCATCCGACCGACAACGTACACAAAGAATCATCACAGCAAAGTCATGTGAAAACGAGAGAAAAGTCAGCGTTTATCTTTCAATGTCAGTCCACTCACCTTAGCGTCGCTCTTCCAATACAAGAAAAATCCATATTCGTCCACTTTAAACATGCAATCCTTTTCAAATTCTGTATTATCCTTCTCTTCAAACCAACGATCGAAAACGCATCCTGTTGTCAGTTCGGGAGGAACTGGAATTATCCAATCGAACTCGTACTTCTTTGTCATGTTGACTTAGTGGTTGCCTCGGGTATAGTGTCCTTCAAATTGCACTCCTGTGTTGATAACGATTTGCACCTATTTTGGCATAAGTATTGTGATTCTCACACACGAAGCTGTAGATCACTCTACTGACTGTATCAAGAGACAAGGCAAGACTTGAGGGGTTTTATGGTGGGTTATGGTTCTTCGTTTTTTTATTCCTCTAATAATTCATTTGTGAGTTATTCTTTGGCAATTTCGGGGTTCGATTGGGTTAACTTTGGCTTTACGGATCTGTTAATTGGTATGTTTGCGAGTATGTATCAACTTAAGTCTATAGCTGCACTTAGTTATCTGTTATCTGGTATTGTAGACTTATGTTGTCTTATAATTAAGTATGTGTGGAATGTGGAATATTGCGTTGGTTTTTTGCGTAGTTCTTTATCTGAAATGAGAGAAGAAAAGCAGGCGAATTGAATTAGATTGGAATTGTTTGACTTCTTCTAATAGAATTAGGTAGTCGCTACGTGATTTTGTCAGTTACCAGTGCCCGTAACTATCATTCATTTCATCAACTAACAATAGAAACAGACAATCATTTGGACGACATTGTTTGAAATGAATAGTAGCGGTGGTAGGCAGAAGATTTAGTTTTTCCTTTATTTGCCCTATACTCTCGTACAAGCTAAAACTTAACTATCATTCATTGTCTGTATCTTGGATCATTGTTTGATGTACCAATTCATCTTTTATTTTTTATGAATGGGAAACAGATGGCGAATTCAATTGGACAACAATGGCAAAAGAAGAAGACGTTTAGTCATGACCGACTGACTGGACTGGATGATTCTCATTGTGAGTGGCGCACAAACTGACCTGAGTGTGAGCAATGAACAAATTATTTCATCATAAAAGACAATAAATAATAATCTTGATGACAATGAGACAAGAAGTTGCGCTTTAGCAACGAACCAACGAACGGAGTCTTTGAGTCTAGACCAAAATTGGATTGAATTACGTTTTTAAATGTTTTACGAGTATCTGCAATCATCTAATATCAAACTATGGGCAGTTATCAAACCTTTCAGACACTCTAGGCTTCCGTCCATAGACCATTGCGCACTTGTCTATCATTCAGTTTTATTTCTTTTGTTGTTTCTTACCTACGACTTTTATTAGCATCTTCAGGAGAAGGAGACAGACAGACGAAATGGTTGATCCACATATTTCAGATAACAGAGCCACTCACATACTGTTGGCTCATATATTTTGATAATTTTATGCTGTTGAGTGGTTATTGCAATTAAATAACAACAACCTTTGTCACATCATTTTATGATTAACTTTTTCTTCTTGGTTCTGTTAAGGACCACCTCCAATTCCCAATTTCTCTCTTAATTTATACGTCGTCTTCAAATATTCTGGAGTTTTAAAAAAGCAAATGTAACTTGGGTAGGTACCAAACTTCTAATAGCATGTATGTTATAATAGAAATAGAAATAGAATAGAAATAGAATAGAATAGAATAGAATAGAATAGAAAAGAATAGAATAGAATTTGGGCATCTGCATTGCGATTGATCGGGAAACTACTGACTGCTCCAAACTTGGTTTGAGCCACTAAAGCTAAAACTAAATCAAGATCGTACCTTCTAGTGGTGATCCCCGGCGTTTCTAGACTAGGTAACGTGGGTTAGCACCCTGCGGTACCGAAAAATGCCCGCTACTGAAACCGAGACAACGCCTCGAATAAGTAATAATCGAATAATGAAGACTTTTGGCTATTGTACCCGGACTAAGATTGATTTCTGGAATGTGAGGACGCTCCTTGACTCAGGGAGTGAAGGACCTCAAAATGTCAGATTTCTTCAACTGGAACGTGAGTTTCTTCGATATAATTTGGACATACTGGGAGTGAGTGAAGTAAGATGGTTCGACGCGGGAGAGTACCAATTCCCAACGTGTAACACTGTGCTACTCTACTCCGGCAAACCCTCCGTCAGTCCCAGTGAATCTGGAGTGGGTCTGCTGCTAACGCCAACAGCAGGCATAGGCCTAATTTCCTGGCACCCACATGGTGATAGGATCTTATCGGCCAGATTTCGGACTAGAGTACGGCGCGTCACGATCATACAGTGTTACGACCCAACGAATCCCTCGAATGAGGATGATAAGGACAAATTCTACAATCAGCTAAGCGCTGTATTCAACGCAACCCCGAACGGAGATATCATCATCGTGATGGGGGACTTGAATGCCATGGTAGGCAACGACAACGAAGGACTCAGACATGTGATTGGGACGCACGGCCTCGGCGAACGAAATGGCAATGGTGAAAGATTTGTTGATTTCTGCAACACCAACCATATTGTCATAGGAGGCATCTGCCACAAAGTCAGCTGGGTGTCAACTGCCAGGCAATCATCATCCAACCAAATCGACTATGTGGCGATCAGTCGACGTTTTAGGAGCTGTCTTTTAGACGTCCGAAGCAGACGAGGAGCCGACATGGGTATGATACGGGATCATCACCTCTACTGTCTAGTTACGTACTGTATAGTTCCGCAATATCATCCGAATGCCTAGGTATAACATCGACCGGCTAAAAATCATCTAAGTACGCCAACAATTAAGGGATCATTTATCGCAAGGAGTGGAAACAATCAGTGGAAACAAACTGCCGACAACCATACAAGATCCAAGAAGAAAGCTGTGAAAAATGCTTTCACATCTGGAGCGGAAAGTTTTGTTGGTAGAAGCCAGGCAAGGCACTTCACGTGGCTTACCGAGGATACCTGGAGGCGGATTGAAGAACGTAAGCTACTTAAAGCTCGTATTGTAGATACCCCAGCAGCAGCGAGGATCGAGCTAGAGTCCCTGTATCGAAGCAAAATGAAAGAAGTGCAGCGTAGTGTAAGACGTGACAAACGTAATTATATTAACAACCTAGCCTCCGAAGCAGAGGAAGCAGCGAGCAGAGGAAACAGATAGCAGAACCGTTTACAGAATCACCAAAGAGCTGGCAGGTGGTCACCCCTCTAGCCAACATCCGGTGAAAGGCCTATATGGTGCCGTACTAGTACCTAGTACTAGTACCCGCAGAGCAGAGCTTCTGCGTGCCGCTCCAACGACATCAGCAGAGCTTTTATATCCTCTTGTAAAGAGACTTGGGAGGCAGAAAGTTTCCCCGACGAGTGGAAAAAGGTAATGATTGTCAAGCTTCCTAAAAAAGGGTAGTCTTATGGACTGCGAAAACTGGAGAGGCATTTGCGTTCTTCCTGCAGTTGCAAAGGTAATAGCCAAAGTAGTACTTGAGCGGATTAAGGAGCATCTGGAAGATACACGCCTGTGTAGACCACATCAACAAATTGCTGATCATTATTGAACAGTGCGTTGAATTTCGGTCACCACTACACCTGCTGTTCATCAGTTTTTAGAAGGCGTTTGACAGTGTCAACAGACAGTTTATCTTTAATATTTGGCAGGGAAAGAGTTGGAGAGAGCTGCAGCTCATTGCCAGAAACCGCACGCGATGGCTCGTAGGCGAAGTAGAGGCCATAGGACCCACAAGGGAATATAGGACATAAAGAAAAGAAAGAAGAAGTGCAATCCAGCCAGCCATAGATTGAAGTAATGTGAAAACCTTACCCTTTTTATCGTCTGAGACGGTGGGCGGTTTTGATTTTGGTGCAGTTGCCCAGGGAAGAGTTCTCCATATCACTCAGTAGCATTTAAAGATTTTTTATTTTCTAACAAGAACTTTAAAGACCAACTGTTCCGACCAATGTGGTATTGCTTTATGGAAAATATTCACCACTATCACAAGAAAATCTGGGCAGTAGTAACATCACCAAATCAGTCAACAGAGGCACTCCCCAGCGAGGGGTAATAACGCCCTTATTGTGGCTGATGGTTATAAACAAGGTCCTCAGGATACTTGAGCTGGACAGGACAAACGCCGTTGCGTATGCAAACGACGTGACGTGGTGAAACTTGTATCAGGACAGTACCCTTCTGTTATTAGTGAAATGGCTCCTAGGCAACGAGCTGTGGTCTAGGAGTTAACTCTAGCAAAATTGAAATGGTACTGTTCACCACTAAGTCTAAAATACCGAACTTTCCCCTCGCACCGTAGTCTGTGTGTCCAATCCACTGTCACTTTCTGCTCCGCACAACAATGTCTATAGGTTCTTTGCCCCTTCTCGGATAAAGTTCTCGTTGGAGATACGAATGGGCCAAAAGATCCTCAAGATGATTCTAAGACATTTGTTTACGAAAGTTTGCAGCTTGCGTGTGATAGTGGTATCCAACTTTCAAGTTCTGCGTCCATATTAGAGTACTGACTATACCTTGGAGCGGAACTTGGTTCTTAAACTGAGAACATTGCCTTTTCAGACTTTCGATAGTATTCCAAATGCAGCTTTTGCTTTCTGACGTTGCTGCACTCATTCATTTCCATGCCACCGCGTTCACCCGGGACCACACTTCTTAGGTATGTCAACTTTATCGAGACCACACTTCTAAGGTATGTCAACTTTATCGAGACCACACTTCCTAGGTATGTCAACTTTCTCGACTGCCTGTCCAGCAATGTTAAGTTAAGTGTGTGGGTGTTTTGGCTGTGTTTATCTTAAGCCCCACTTTGTTCGCCTCAGCTTCTAGATTTTGGGCCATCAGATGAAGGTCTCTTATCCGGTGTGAAAGCAAGCAAACATTGTCAGCGTAGTCGAGGTATCATAGTCCATCGAATTCCTTTGTTACCTTCCGTCAATGCTGCATGGAGTACATCGCTGATGACCACCAAAAATAACATCGGTGATAGTCTGCCACCCCTGATGTACTCCACTTTGAACTTTAAAGTCCTCTGAAAACTTGCCATTGTGTAGAACGTGAGACATACTTCCCTCGTTTGTAGCCTTGATAACAGCTATAACTTTTTCTGGGATAACTCTCCTGCGCAAGGCCAACCAGATAGCATCTCGATTGAAGCTGAAGAAAGCCTTTTCTGAGCCGATAAGCAGTAGATGTAGCAGCGACCTATACTCGACACATTGTTCCATTATAATACGCAAGGTGTTTATGTGATCGATGCAAAAGGATGCAGAACGAAAGCCTACATTTTCGACGTCCAGAATTGAATCTAAATGTTCATTAATGCGTTCTAATATGATTCTAGCTATTATCGTGGCTACGGCCGGTAGAACACATCTCCAGTTTCCGCTATCTATCGAAGCTTGATGAACATTCCTCCGTATGAGTGGGTGTAGCAGTAGAGCCAATGTGCTTGGTGCCGCTTGGAATATTTCGTCAGGGATGCCATCAATACACACTGCTTTGTTTTTCCCTAAGGGATTTGATTGCTGCAGTTACTTCAGTTTTACCAGTGAGGACCAGTGCGACTTCGGGAATTTAATGCCCTATCCGAATTGAAGCGAATTGAGAAGTTTTTCGTGACAATTATGACTCTCGGACGTTTGTCAGGCATTCGCGATTAGTTGGACCGTGAAAAAGATTTTTGGTGTTTCTGGGAATCAAACCTCAAATCTCCTGCTCATAAGTCCAAGGCACTAACCACGGCGCCCATTAAGATATCGACTTATGAAGAAGTTTAGTTTAGTTTTTAAATTTCATGCAAAGAAGTTTTGAAACATTGATGAATATAGTCTGGTAGACTCCACCTAAGAGGGAAGGTCTGTCTTCTCTCGTCAAAGCAAAACACAACCCATCCGAGGATATCGAAAAAACTCTCGATTTTGACAACAGTCGACAAGGTCTTGAAGAGGAAGCAAATTAGTTCTAGTCCACATCACCAGATTTG
The DNA here is from genome assembly GCA_947095585.1 of Nephrocerus scutellatus. NCBI lineage: Eukaryota > Metazoa > Arthropoda > Insecta > Diptera > Pipunculidae > Nephrocerus > Nephrocerus scutellatus. The sequence goes on from OX352763.1 coordinate 115,661,213, forward strand.
ACAATTGTATTCAAGTTTCGGGCGAACGAACAACTTGTCAAAGGGGGGTTAAATTATCTGCCGCATCGATTAAGGATGCCTAGACAATGCACAACAACTTTTGCAAGGATGTTTATGTGGTTATTCTGAGACCTTTTTATACTAAAACACTTAATCTAAAATGGCGCATGTATAGTTACAAAAGTAAATAATAAATCTAAGTAATATTGGTAAGAAATTCGCCTACACAAGTATTTTCGACTCATGGCCCCCCAACATGTAATGCGAAGCATCGATTGACCAATGCGGTACGCTCGAGCGTCGACTTATTGTTGGTAACATGGCACTTCTATTTCAAGCATCAGGTAACCAGTGTATAGAACGCTAAAGCGTCCTCCTATTGCCGGTAGCACGATGCTTATTCAACCCGGCAAGTTAAACATTTGCTGCATCTCAATTGCAATTAAAGTTTATTTTTTGAACAAAGGATTCTCCAAATAAAAAGGTGAATGAGTAACAAACGATTGTTCGGTTGGATAGGCGCTCGTGTGAAGTATCTGAATAATTGTTATAGCTTCTCAGGCGTGAACAACTTGTGCTAAAACTGAAACTGAAACTTTATGCTTTTTTAAGTCTTTGTGGAATAAGGGTTCTTTGTAGATTTCCCTTCAGTCATCCTTTTAAACGAGTAACACAACAAACGTTTTGCAAAAGTCTTAGAAGCATAAGCACAGGATACAACCTGTAAAGTTTATGTTAGAAATAGTAATATATACGTATAACAGATGGGAAAAGTTTAATATTATTTTTGTAACTAATTTTAGTTTCCAAACAAAATCCATTTGTGTTTTTTATGCACGCGCACTGGAAACAAACCCTTGTGTGGCCGTATGGGAAAGGAGAAGAGTAGCCAACTACCCCTAAGCACTGCAAATGTGCCCTAAAAGTCTGTGGATAATATCGACGTGAAAATAAAAAGCTCAAGTTCGGCTAAAGAGGGAACCGCTTTCTTTAACAGATGACCTGCGATGTTCTATCAAGTCGACTTTTCTGTATCCCATCCAGAAGATGCAAAGTGCTTCTAGGTCTACATGACCATATGTATTTGAAAATTGTGTTCAGTTTCGTGCACAAAAGTCGACGTGAGATCGGCACACAAGATATCCTGACAAAATTGGCGTGCGAAAAAGAAGAGCGTGGTAAGAAAATTTCGATTACTTTCTCGCAGAAGTTACGGAAGTAGCTGTGAGAGCTTATATGTAATACTGCCAAATGCCCCTCCTCTTAGCGGTTGTGAAGGGTTTCCTCACCTGTTTTCGAAGGGCTGACAGCTTTTAGCTCCACCATGGAGGTTCATTGCTCACTTTAGCAGGGCTCACCGGGCAACTCGACTCATACGCATCGGAGATGGCCCTATTAATTTCTCTTGTCGCACATTCCAGATCATGCGGGCACTTGGCCTCTTTTTGAACTGAAATGTGTTCCAAGTTGTATCTAAAATTGGTTTTGAAAGCTCCCTAATTTGTCCTTCTAGGATTTCTAATAGGTATTTTCTCCTCTACAAGTCCTCCCAATTCAAATAGGATTATCCTATGATCTGATAGAGATGGCTCGGAGGAGACCCTCAACCTATTGAGTACTCGACTCACTGTCGGAGTTCCGAAGGTAATGTCAAGTACTTCTTCCCTTATCCTATAAGTCCTGTGGTCGCCTAACAACATAATTGTCGTTGTCTGTTTGTTTGTCTGTATGGATATAACGTTTTTAGTTGCCTTACCCCGCCTAAACCACTATATGTATCGAAGCCATATTTACACTATATGATCGTTTGGTACTCCGATAACTTTATGTTTTTTTTACCCACTATGTGTGTTTATAGTTGGATTTGGATGATATTCACACCATATGTTTAGTGCTCCGATAACTTTGTGTTTTTGGACCCATTAGGTGCCGCTGGAGTTGGGATATTTACGAATATGTGTGTTTGTGATTGGATTCGGTTCATATATATGTTTGGTGTTCCGATAACTTTGTGTTTTTGGACCCATTAGATGCAGCTGGAATTGAGTTATTTACGAAAATGTGTGTTTGTGGTTGGATTTTGTTCATATTCGCACCATACGAGTATGTTTGTTTGGTGCTCCGATAAGTTTTTGTTTTTTGGACCCATTAGGTGGCGCTGGAGTTGCGATAGTTGAGCAGCATAGTCTCCTGGGCCATTTCTAAGATCTACGTGTAACGGCTGTGGCGTCGCATGTCGACATGTCGAGTGTGACGCGTTGGATGTCGAGTGTGACGCGTTGGTTGTTCATTTTCTTTGACATCCTTTCAACCAACTTTCACACATCTTAGAGATATGAAACTTAGTGTGCAGTTCAGTCTAATTTCTGAGCGCCCGCGAGTAATGCGTGTGGCGCGTGGGACGCATGTAAAAGTTGGTTTTTTAACTTCTTTTAGATCCTTTAAATCAACCGTTCACACGTATAAGTAAAAGGTTGTACTCGAAAAACGAAGTTTTATTACATTTACTTGTTTTCGCTTAAAGAATTAGTGAAAGTAGTGACCGATTAAAGCTTTAAATGTGTTTACAGCAACTCAAATTCTAAATTCGATTTAAAACCACCAGCGTTATTGTCATTGATGATTAAAATTACAACTTGAAACAGATAAGTTCTCGGTGTGTGTGAGTAAATACCAGACAAAAGTATAAAAATAATTGCCAAATCAATTGGATATGGCCAAAAAACGAATAATTCTCTGTACTGAATATAAAATGGAATATGTGTGGAATACATGTATGTACATTTGTGTAATAGAAAATGTAAAACCGAAAACGCATTAAAATACAACAGCAACATATTCACTCATCGAATCAATTCATTGACTTTACGCGAACATCCTGTTGTACGTAGGAGGTTGTAGTCGAAAAGGATGATACATTGATTGTATATGATGCCCGGTTGCGCCAGATAATGTTACTTTACTTAATTAGGCATTAAATTAAAACTCATTAAATTGTTATCACGTTGGCAAAATGCGCTATGAGAGGATAATAATAAAATAATCCTGTTGTATGTCTACGGAAGGCTTTACGAGGATTATAAATTACAACTGGAGGCGGCTTTGAGTTGTTGGCCTCTCTTTATAAATAAGTTATATTTATATTATGAGTTTAAATACTAAAGTATTATTACCCTAGGTGGCCAAAAACAGAGCAATCAAAGACACGCTCAAAACTAAACAAAATCCAAAATCTGTCCAAGTGCAACAGGCGCCGTCAAGACTTGCCCAACAGCAGCTCTAGAAATGTTTCTAGGATTCCCGCCCCTGTACTTGCATATCAAAAGCAAGGCTGGTTCAAGAGCCATCCAACCAAAAAATGCTAATCAAATAAAAGCAAACAGGGTAGGAGACAGGCAGCGGTAGGATTGTGGCACCTCATGGCCCTTTCTTTGCCAGTAAGCTTGTAGGCGCATCTGATAGATGTTTGCGACAACGCACTCCATCTAGATCGTCGTACAAGGAACTGCAGGCCCTCGGAGCAATTCCAGAAACCAACAAAACACCGAAGCAGGTCGCCAAGCTAAAATGGGCTCAAGACCTTATTGACAAGCACGAACAACGGACCAGCGATGACTCTACGTCTAAGCGACAGAAATCGGTGGAGGAAATCGATTCGATTTAAAAAGCACAACACCAGCACACTAAGTCACTCCATCGTTACATCTCAGAGGTCCTTCAGTACTGTCCTTAAGGACAAAATCGTAGTCGCAGTGATAGATCGCAGAGAAACTGATCTCTTCCGAACGGTAGCAATTAGTCAATTAGCTCTCTGGTAGCTTCTTGACTTTTATGACCACCTCCTATCACACGTGATGGCAGCTGGCTTCAAGGCCGTACTAAGCTATTCGCGTGTGATGACTTGCGATCTCGGGATCGCTATAAATAGGCCACTAGCAGTCTAGGAGGGGTTTGGCCGGGCGCGAGGGAGGATATCTCAAGCTGACCGAGAGCTCGCACCTGGATCCCAGCTGAACCCTCCTCTGCGGATAAAATACTCCAGGTCCTTCAAATTTGCAATCCCTCACTTCTGACCAACGACTGGAAAGTCGCCAAACAAAGAGATTCCTACAGATCCGCGATTGTGATCAATCAGGAACCACTTGCTCCTATGACTGAGACCAAAGGCGTGGTAAGATTTGGATTGAATCACATCACCTTTCGAGTATACAATAAAGAGCTGTAGGAAGGTAAACTGATCCCCCATCACTTAGACTCAGAGCTACTAATTCCCGACCCTGGAGAATATGTCACGATTCCCTTGATGGAAGACACTCCAAAAACTTCGGTGACTCTGTCAAAGCCGTCTATCTTCCTGACCGATCCTCTATTGTATATGGAGACGGAGGACTCACCCTACGGAGAATTCCCCAGCGAGGACGTACTTCTCAGTTCGTCTTCAGAAAGGGAAGATCTGGAAAACACCGTTTCTCACCCTAATTGCAACAAAAATGCTGCAGTTAGTTCACATTAAACTCTAACACTCTAAAAAGGCTTCTGCCTCCCTTTTACTCCGTCTTCTTAAAGGCGGAGAGGACATCGTCCTAATCCAAGAACCATGGATTGCTAACAACCTGGTTTGCGGACTCAGGACTCCTGGTTATTACTCGCTATATGTAGCAGATACTCACTAACTTCAGCGATCAAGATGTCACTGCCGCACAGTTGGAGACTCACCAAGGAACCTATTGGCTGGCTTATCTCGCCCATGACCACGTGGGATCTCTCCCTGGTGATAACCTGCAGAGATTCATCGCAGAGGTGAGAAGACGTAAATCCAGTCTCATTATCGGCTACGGTAAAATGCCCATCACTCAGTATGGGGCAGCTCAGACATCAACGAAAGGGGGTAGTTACTTTTCGATTATATTTTAAGTACTAACCAAACTGTAGTCAACACTGGTAATGAACAATTCCCCGTAAGACTTTCCTGTTTAAGACTCCTTGTACGTGTTTTCTGCTCTGCCCGTATATTTCCGGTTAATTTTCCTTACCGACAACGAATGAATATTTTATGTTACTCGTATATGCTCTATGCTCTTGGTGCACAATTTTTACAAATAGACGAGTTTTTTACAAATTGGTATTCCAATGTAATGTTAAGAAAAGCAAATCTCCTTGCCATTGGATGGGTAATACCTACAGCCCGTGAAAATATTTTTGTCGCTCTAATATTTCGTACAATTCTCTATTCTGTCAATTCGCATCAAATCAAAAGATGGAAAGGACATTTGCCTTCTGTTCCGTTTTGTTACAAATTTTTTTTTTGTACTTAATTCTCAAGCTATCAACAGCAAGTAGATACCTACGCAAAGATTATGGAACAAACGAGATACCAGCATTCAATTGAATAAAAGAAGTACCTAGTACGTAGGTACTTAGGTAATTCGAGCGGTAGCACCGCTTCATCTCAAAGGAGTAATAAAAACGAAACAAAAGGATCCATTTTTTTTGCGTATCCAGAATTCTGAATTAGCACAATCGTACATAATTGATAAGCTGGCTGCTGGCTGTATGCAAAATGAATAGCAATATGATAGCGACGAAGTCGATGCGACATCCATCCGGGATGGAAAAGAGCACAAGGTATTTCAAATTATCTGTGGACAATTTGCAACAGTCACGCATAGTACAACACATAGTCACATTTCAGAAAGGAATTTGGCTGCGCAAAAAATTAGAATAAAGATACCCTATAAGCTGCGTGTCGTCACGTCAGTGCGTAGCAAAAGAAGGAGCTTTGTGATTCTTAAGTTCAGATATCCTCACTTCACGGTGACAGCCAAATTTCCGTCTACCTGATCAAGGACGGAAGTTTCACCTGTCATCAACCAGATTGAACGGTTCGTTCTGCCTGACAGAGGAAAGCTGATATTGATAGTCATCGTCGTTTAACAGTCTACAGAAGCGGTCTTTCCATGTTCCAGCATTGGCATCGATTCCACTGCGAGGTTTCCTGTCAAAGGTAAAATGCTCAAAATGAAGTTGAAGAACTGATAAATTCAGTACTAAGTGGCGCTAGTCAGTCAAATGAAAGTATTGTAGCAACGGAACTCGTTTTTTTGAGATTTGAAAAGTGTGGAAAGAATTTGAAAGGTACTAGGAGCAAATGCTTTGTGGCATCCAAATGGCGCACATTAGCGCTAATTGAGGACCTGGCAAGTACAGCGGGGTCCACCATTCTACCCACCTAGAAGCAAATGCTACAATAAGCATTAAGCATTCTCATGCTACTCTGGTAAAAAATGGAAAATAACTTTGTAGATAGCTGCAGTTGTTTGGTCCTTTCTTATGCATCCGAAAAATATACTCGTCAGTGATGAATAATTCACTATGGTGAGAATACCCACACCTTTTCCAACCAACACAGTGGCGATTATTTTATAATGAGATTTTTATTTTGTTTAGTTTTTTTCCAAATAATGTTTTGAAGTTTACAAAAGTTTTTTTCTTCTGTCTGTCTATCTGAATATTGCAAAAGCAATACAATATTCATTTGATTCGAGTGCTTTAATGTCTATTTTGTTCCATTCCATTCCAGATATTTATTATTTATTTAATAACAATTCTAGTTGCTCTAAATCCAGCACCTATTTTAGTTTCTACCTTTTAGGTAGTATTTTTCACTACTTTAAGGTCCTTTTTACACGACCTTAAGAGCTAAATTGTTGTATCTAAGTCCAAAATAGCATTTTTTATATTCTGCAGGAGACGCGTGTCGCGTGCGATGACTTGAAATTTTTGCTTTTCGACTTCTTTGAGGTCTTTTTTAACCACCTTCCACACAATTCAGATAGATACTCACAAAATTTCAGCTCTCCAAAAATACATTTTTTATATTCCGCGTAAGATGCGTGTCGCGTGTTATGAGTTGAATTTTTTTGTTTTTTTCCGACTTCTTTGAGGTCCTTTTTAACCACTTTCCACACGACCTAGAGTGCTAAAATTTTGTTAGCGGCTCAATGTCAGAAGCAATTTTTTAGAACCCGCATTTGACGAGTGTCGCGAGTCACGAGTGGCGCGTGTGTTACGGGGAAATAAGAAAATACTTTGAAATAGGCCCGACCTTAAAAACATATGTTTTATCAATATATTCGATGTACACATAAAAGTTTGTACCCGAAAAACGAACACTTTTCAATTTTTAATGAAATACATATAATTTCAATAATATGGAGATGGGATTCGATTATAGAGACATCCAAAAGACTCGCAAAGGACATCCCAAAAGACACCTTCAAGACACCCTCAATAACCCAAACAAAACCCCTACAAAACTCTCTTAAGACCTTCTAAAAACCATCCTCAAGACCACCTAAAGACGCCATCAAGACCTCCTCAAGATCTGCTCAAGACCCCCTCAAGACCACTTCAAGACGACCTCAAGATCCTCTTAAGACCCCCGTGACACGCTCACCATAGACAACCTCAAGACCACCTCAAGAACCTCCTCTAGACCGACCAAAAAACCCCCTTCAAAGCCGCGCAAAACCCTCTTAAGACCCCCTCAAGATCCCATAAAAACTCCACTCAAGTCCCTCTTAAACAACTTCAATATCCTCTTGACTGAGCAACCCAAGATCACTCAAGACCGCCTCAAGACTTCGCTCAAGACCCCTTTTAAATCTCCTCAAGATCCAACCAAAGACCCTACCAAAACTCCATCAAACCCCTTTCAAGACCCCCTACAGACCATCCGACGCCATCAAGATCCCACTTAAGTCCCTGTTAAAACCACCCCAAGATTTCCTCAATACCTCCTCATTAATAAAAGTTACAGCATGCTCCACCGGACACTTAAAACGAGCTGAGCATCGTCAGCGTACTATGTATAAAGTGAACTGTAATTAACAATAGATGGAACTTCATTTATGAACAGAAAAAATAATAACGGTCCTAAGATAGATCCTTGAGGAGTCCCACTGATTGTATTAGGGATAAAGTCTGAGCCTTTGGTTCCTCAATTGAGATAGTGGAGCGTGAATTTGAAGTCGTGCAATCTTAAAACTATCTCGTGTCAATTTTACCAGCACAAAACCCAAAACAGCAATAAAACAGAATAACGCGAATGGTTGCTTAAAGCCAACAAAGCCAAGAAAAACCAACAAAGATATTGCATCTTACTGTGAATAAGAATAGAATAAATAAACAAACTAAACTGAGAGCCTTATTAACTCTGTCAAGATTCTATAAATCCTGGAATTTGACCATAAGATCCTAGCTTAACACTTTCTATTGAAGTGGGCTTTTCAAAATATTTTGTTCCTATTAAAAATGCAATCTATTGTTATCATCCAGTATTCGGTTTTGTTAAGTTGTTGCATTCTATAGGTAGTAGCATTCTGGTAGTTCTCCAGTTCTCTTATTCCTGTGTACACAATTTAGGTACTAAAAGCAATAAATTTACTTACTAACCGCTGGCATGTTCCTTGATAAGTGTCAACAACACCGCATCAGTTTCTAAAAACCAAAGGGGTGCTATGCAAAACAAATGCACCGAACAATACCAAATCATCGTAAATTATTAGTGATAATAGTACCCACCCTGTACCTGTTGATTGGCAAATGGGGGTTTATAACGATGAGTCATTTATTGTTATACTGACTCGTATGCAGAAAATGAATATTTCTCACATTAACACTTGGCTCGCATCACTTCATTGTGAATACAACAACACAAGTGCACTTCTAATCCTTATATGTTTTATTATCCTAATATTTATGTGAAATATGGTTTGGTTGTTAGTTAGTTTTCCCCCAATAACAAAAAGCCAAAACTTCTGTTCGAATCCCCTCTGTGCTACTGAAGTTTGTTCTTGAGTTGGCTACTGATGTTGTAAGGGTGGAATATATAGGGAGTGTGATTTTCCCGCGCTATTTTTTAATGCCCACAAAAACACCAACCGATCTTTTTTTTTTTATCATTATTCTGAACCTGACATTGGAAATTCTCAGCAGTCATCGGTCGGTTGGTCAGAGCAACAGAAGCGCAGAAAAATCAACAAACACAGAATTTTGCAATTCGATGCATTTGAATATGAACACAACGCGTAGAGCTAGAGAGCTAGAGCTAGAGCTAGAGAAAATATTTCACTTCACTTCCTCCCACGATGCAATTACTCGTTTATACAGAATTTTTATTTCCTAGATAAAAGTGTGTCATAGATAGATAGATACAGTCAGTGGTGGTTGTTGATGTTTGTTGGAAATTGGAAATTGTAAAATATGATACAAGCTCAGGCAGTTCACAGTACACAGTTTGATGTATGATGAAGACAAACCCCACAGAGGAACAACACAAGACGAGCAACGATAAACAAATCAAAAATTTGAATTTGAATTGGATTTTTTTTGGGCCGTTGCCAGGTAGGAAAGTGGAACAGTGCAGCTAGGTACTTGATGGTAAACAATTTGATTGCTTTTAGTAGCGCTGCTACATTTTTGTCTGTTAATGTTGAGTAGGAGGTATTGGTTAAGAGATATTCAGAAGATTTATTTCTTCTTAATGGAGAATTTAAGGAAACACATACGCACACATATATATGAACTAAATTCTAATTAAGTTATAATTTTACATATTTCTAGACAAATCGCTTCTTGCAAGAAAACAATAATATAAATTTTTTTCTTTCCAACTAGCTTTGCCCGGGCGCTACACTAGCCACATGCTCTTAGCAACCATGGGTTGGGGTACCTCCTCTCACCAGCTATTAATTTACATTGAAAAGTTCAAAAAAATTGGTTAACAAATATGGCAGATACATAGAAAAGATAGGATTTTTGAAGTTTGTCCGAATTTTCCGACTTCTCAGAACCATAACGAACAAAACAAAAAAAGAATTACGCAAATCCATCGTTCCAATCGTGAGTTATGGTCACGAGTTCTTATCTTTGTAAAAATAACTTTCAGTTTTACCCGAATTTTCCAATTTTTCAGGCAACTTTTCCGATTTTTCTTTCCGTTAGAGCCTTATTCGAACTATTGGGAACATTTCAAAAACACATCCGCGTCCAAATGATTTAAGTTACCCCCTTCTCGCGACTAAAGAAGTTTAACTTCAAAACAATAACCAAATCGGTCAAGTGATCCGATTACCAACGAACAGCATTTAATTTTTATTTATACAGGGTGTCCCCTAATTCGTCCAGGATAATTTCGGAAATGTTGCTTGGGCATATTCTAAGAAGATACCACAGTAAGGGCCTATCTCCAACGTTGACATCATTTATAGGGGATTTAAGAAAAAGCTTACTTTGGTGTACTCTGACCCATGTTAACAGAAAGTGCTCTGTTAATACTAACGATAGAACCTTCGTTTATGACTTTATTTTTAGAAGAAATACTAGCCTTTGTAACTGCGTTTAAATAAAGTTGTTATTGTATTTGAGACTTCAGATATCCAACTTCTATGCGTGTTCCAGTTTTCTTGCCTATGCTAATTTTTGACTTTAAGGTCAATTTTCTCCGGAAAATGTGTAATAAACATTACGTTTTATAACTTTTTTCTTATGAACGTATCAATAAAAAAAAATAAAAGTCAACAACAAGTTTGTGGAAAAACCCACAGATTTCCACTGATTCAACTAGCTTCATCATATTTCCAAAAGGAGGGGTTCCAGCCCACTATGGTCGAGAGGTTGAGAATTGGCTAGATAAAGAGTACGGTAATCGTTGGATAGGAAGAAATGGACCAGTCTCCTGACCTTAGAGTATTGGATTTTTTGTATAGGGAAGATTCAAAGAACTTGTTTATTCAACCGATCTAGAAACTCTAAGTGAATTAGAACAGCGTATTATCGAAGCGTCACTAAAAGTGAGACAGCAGTTGACATCAATAAGTATTCGCAGTGAGATCCATAAACGGGCTCTAGCATAAATACAAAATCAAGGAGGACACTCTGAGCACCTGTTATAACTGTTGTTGATACACACATAAAAAACCAGTGCTTGTAACCTTTACACGCGGTATAAGTGAAACTTGTTATGTTGTGACCCCAAAAGAATCATAAAAAGATCCCTAAAAGACCCACAAAACCCCCATAAGAAGCATAAAAAGACCCCAAAAAGACTCCTCAAAAGACATCCAAAAGCCCTCAAAAAGACTCACAAAAAGATGTCCGAAAGACGATCAAAAAACTCTTCAAAAGACCGCCAAAAGACTAAAAAAGACTCTCAAAAGACTTTTCAAAAAACTCCCCAAAATACACGCCACGTCAAAATGACCCTCAAAAAACGCATAAAAACCCCCAAAAGACCCTTAAAAGACTCCTTAAAGACCATCATAATAACCGCAAAAGACTTTTCAAAAACCCAAAAGACCCTCAAAAGACACCTAAAATACCCTCAAGAGATTCCAAAAAGACTCCCCAAAAGACCCAAAAAAGACTCTCAAAAGACACCAAAAAGGCCATACCGAATTTCATACAAATCGGTTGGGAAATGACTTAGTTCCCAAAATTCAAGAATTTCCATAGGAACAAGTCTTAAAGTCGCATCTTAGTCCTACATACCGAATTTCATATGAATCGCTTGAGAAATGGCTTGATCGACAAAACTACAGACCCTATTGGTCACATCCAGAATTTCCACAGGAACAAGTGTTATAGTCTCATCTTAGTCCTACATACCGAGTTTCATACGAATCGCTTGAGAAATTGCTTGGTCCACAAAATTTCAGACCCTATTAACCAGATGGCAGCATTTCCATAGGAAGAAGTCTTAAAGTCGCATCTTAGTCCTACCCACCGAATTTCATACGAGTCGCTTAAGAAATTTCTTGGTCCACAAAATTCCAGACCATATTGGCCAGATCCCAGAATTTCCATAGAAACAAGGGTTATAGTCGCATCTTAGTCTTACATACCGAATTTCATACGAATCGCTTGAGAAATTGCTTGGTCCATGAAATTCCGGACCCTATTGGTCAGATCCTAAAATGTCCATAAGGGACTGACAATTTAAAGCCGTATTTAAAATGCGAATTGAGAATCCTTCCGTGACAGTCATTACTTTCAGACGTTTGTCAGACATTCGGTGGCCGTCATAAATATTTTCGGTGTTTTCCTGGGATTCGAAAATTGAACCTCCCGTTTAAAAGTCCAACACACTTATATAGCCACATGCAATGCTCGTACAGTTATATATTTGAAAATAATGTGATGACAAGAAATTTTGATTGAGGCGTACTGAAATTTGGCTCTTGACAAGAACTATAAACAAAAGTAAATGGGGCGGTACGTACTATGTGATTGTCGACTTCAGGCCGGCTGATGTGGCCAACAATTAAATTTAATTCTTCACGAAATTTATGTTTATTTATGATTCACAATCATAAACAACAGGTATATGAAGTTTAGTTTATTGGTGTTACAATTATTATTTGGTTTAATGTAGTAATTAAGATGTTGATTAAATATAAGAAGAAAGTACATTAAGGATTTGTTCAGATTGTGGTATATTTAAGATTATTACCACGTTTACCCATTACACGAAGTTATTGTTCAGGAAGAACGTTTGAACCCATTATTAACACGACTCTAGCACTAGTGATATTCTGACCGGAAATTACTTTGCGTTAGGATGCATAAGACAGGATAGCAAGGCAGGCCAAGCCTACGACGAAAGGTTATCGTAGACCATGATGCCGTGAATCAAGGGATGCCAAGCTGGAGAGATATTGACGTGAAGAGACAGATGAAGCAGCATACCAATTGAATGATATGTTGCTTACTTCCTATCATGACAGCTGTGTTCCTAAAACCAACCTGTGCAAACGTAAGGTTCCCCGGTAGACGAATCAGAAAACTCTTCAACACTACTAAACGCACAAAGAGTTGGAAGCAATATAGGTTCGCTCTCACAGAGTATAATTTAGAATTGAGACGATCTAAACGGGCCACATGGAGAAAAAGCTGCGAAGACATTGCTGAAATGCCAGTAGTGGCATAAATCCATGCGGCAGTTGCAAAGCAGAGGTATCGAGGACTCGATCAACCAATGGATATGGGCCATGGTGGAAAGTCCAAATATTACTTCCTTTTCTGGAATATTGTCAGTTTCTGTGACTGCAGTTAAGGGATGTCCTCAAGGAGGAGTGCTTTCGCCCCCTCTATGGTAACTAGTCATTGACAATCTTCTATTCGATCTACACAGATCAGGCTACATCGCCATTGGTTATACGGACGATTTGGCGATTCCTGAAAAAGACATGGTGTTCCGGCACTGTATGCTAGAGGAGTGGTCTGGTTCGCAGATGGATCGAAGATACTAATAGGAATGAGTCCCACGGTATTCCAGGCGGAACTCCATGGCATTGAGATCTGCGCCATGATTAACCTTAGTAAAGTTATTAGGAGCGCGACAATTTATATCTGTCGTTCAACTTAATGGACTTAAAGGGCATCAGTTAAATGCTGCTACGATGTACTACAATCCCTTGTCAGACATAACAGGGTGAAACTCGGATGGCTCCCTGGTCATCAAGGAATAACAGGCAAGGAATTAGCCATGGCTGGCTCACACTCTGCGGTAATATGACCTGAACCATATTGTGGTGTCAACTGGGCCGCCGCCACAGCACTGATTAAATAGTGGGCGAACAAAATTCGTGTGGCCCACTGGGAAAATGTCCCAGAGTTGAGACAATCCAAACGATTAATCAGGTCCTTTTCCTTAATCTTGACATGGGTAGCATTAGAAAGATAGTGAGCTTTCTCACAAGTCACTGTGGCTTGCGGTGTCACCTTAACAAAATAAATGTGGGCTCAGGCACGGAATGTAGGTTCTGTTGAATCATCCAATCCTTGGCTAGTGTTTATAATTGGTACAATTGGATTTAAACGCGAACGACGTCACTCAAAGACGAGCCTCGTGAAGGTCGTCCATAAACAGCTGTTGTGCCACAGAAAACATCGATGCTGTGAGAAAACTGATTGAAGAGAGGAATCGAGGCATGCCTAGGCATTAGTAACACCAGCGTTTATACGATCTTTCATGAACATTTAAAGGTGCGGAAGCTATGTGCACGTTGGATTCCACATTGTTTGACAGACGCACAAAAAAAGGTTCGTGTCGATTGGTGCCGCCAAATGCTTGAAAAATTCGTTGAAGGTATACTTCCAAAAACGTATACAAGATCGTGACAGGTGACGAGTCATGGATATTTTGGTATGAGCCGGAAAGAAAAGTGCAATCGACTGTTTGGGTCTTTCAATTCAAAGAAAATCCAACAAAAGTTGTGTGAGCTCGGAGCGTTGTAAAGCAAATGGGCGTGTTTCTTCACAAAAACCGGTCATGTGGCTCTTGGAAATCAAAAGACAGTCAATTCAGCTTGGTATACGACAATTTGTTTGTCTGAGGTTTTCAACAAAATTGAGAGAAAACACCCCAAAATGAGGAATCATTTTGCATCACGAAAATGCGAGCTCACATACATAACATCGAACCAGCGAGTATTTGAGCACTCAAACGATCGAATTGATGTGTCATTCGCCTTACAGCCCCGACTTGGCATCCAATGACTTCTTCCTGTTCCCAACAATCAAAGATAGATATCATCTTCGGACTGGAAAAAGTGTTTCGATAAATGGTTTGAGCGATTCTAGGCCAATTCCACTAGCACAATTTCACTAGACACAATTCCACTGGACACAATTCCACTGGGCACAATTCCACTTGGCACAATTCCTCGTGTTTTGTATTAAAATTTTGTTTAGTACGCAGTCAGTGTCTCGCTGACATAGACGTTCCACGTCAAACTAACGGCTGTGCGCCCGTACACAGTCCTACCCGAAACTGTGGTATGGATAGAACAAATTCAAAGTCAAGCCAACTTATTTCATGAAAATTAAATGCTTAAGTAGAGTTTAACACCAGCTTATGTCATAAAAAAGTCAAATTTATATCCTTTCTACACAAATCGATTCAGTAATAAATCAATGAAAATAGCGCGAATAACAAAGAGCTTTTCAATTGATTGAATTAATGTATCTTATCGCACACAAAATCGTTTGATTTATTAATCTTTCTTTTCGTAATATTTCACTTTACTGAGAATCATTTGCTTCATAGCCAAAATATGGTAAATGCGGCGGTTTCCGATGCCAGCAACAACATCAGGTTTACCGAAATACGTTCAATTCGATCAAGATAGATGTGCGTGTTTATATCCATCCATGCGCGATCAGATTAATTGCAGATATAAAAAATGCTATCAACATTTAATGTAATGTAAGGTATCATACCTCCATTTTTCCACATATTCGTCATTAACTCTCTTAAGATAATTATTTAATGGGTATCCATGTTGTAAAAATTAAATCAATGACGATAATAAATGCGATCTGGATTCGTCAACGAATTGTGTTTGAGTATCAAATTAATCAGATTTAACGCCCACCAGATATCTCTATTTTAGTAACACTAATTGCTTGCTGCCATAATCGAATCAAAAAGGATAATTTGTTATTCCTGTTTTGAATATGAATCATATATGAAGATGTTTGCTTTTGGAAAGATGTGTTTCAGAGTAAATATAATCATTAAATGGCTTTGCAACAGCATTGCGAGCTATTACAGAAAACAAAGTCTATTTTTTGTTATAAGCAATGACAAGTTGGGTCATTATAGCTTTAAAGCCGTTGATTTTTTTGCTGCTTATTCTATACGCAGTTCGTTATTTTATTGTAGAATAGGCATTGATTGTGAAAACGATGAAGCTGCACTTTTAACTCCCTCTACTACCTAACCCCCTTTAATTAAATGGATTTCCTTACTGTGGAGAGGCGAGGTAGTAGCAGTAGGATGGATGTTCTCCCAGGAAATAATCCACACTGGGTAACAATTTAATTTATTCATTGAGAGGTCACGCCTGAGTAGTAATTTACTCGTATCATGCGTATGAGTGGGGTAGGAAAGTCTAGACGTGGCTCTTTATGGAGGTAATATTGCTAAGCCACTGCAAACAGGGAAAATATGTGAAACGATGCAACATACAACATACAACAACAAGGTGCAAGGAGTACAACAATTTGGCAATTTGAAGTTAAACTTTTCCAGGTGCGTTGACAGTAAACTTTCAAGCTGTCGCGCGTCTCGTTTTTTTGCTGCTTTTGAAGATCCAAAACTGATATTTTAAAAATGACTTTACACAAGTGCTCTCAAAAGTATCTCCTCCAAAGTCAATTTCGTATCGCCCTTTTGATGATGACTCCCTTATGTTATGTGGACTGTAGCGCATTGCGAACTCTTTTTAAATTCTCTATACTTCGCTTCGTGGCTGGCTGGCAGACCAAATCTTGTGATCAATTTTAAACTCCCTTCCTAAAGCCCGATTTTATTAGAACTTTGCACGCAAGACAACACTATCTATTAAAATTTGGGGCCCCTCGGACGTCTATATCGGGAGTTAGGTTAGGGTTAAAGTGGCTGTCAGTGAAACCGACACACTTAGACCAGTAATGGTCCACTGTGAAACCACACGGATCAGGGAAAATTTTTCCCACCTACTCATTAAACCAATTAGAGAAGCGTAGGAGACTGCTCATGACAATGTTAGTAAGATCATTAGTGTCTTTCTAGAAGAAAGCTCCCAAATGTAGTTTACGTTTTTGGGAGAGGGCTGGACAAGTACAGAGAAGATGGATAATGGTCACAACCTCCTCCTCATCCATGCAGCTTCTGCAGAAGTCATTCGAGAAGACTCCAAGTCCAAGAGAGTCTAGTGATGACGCCTACAATAGCACCGATGTGCGATCTTTTTTGGGAAATCAAACACTTGAAGCGTTTCGGATTCAGCTTGGGCCAGATATGTTTTGTGCCACTTGACCACCTACGGTTAGTTTTTTCATTAGCATCCCGCTTAAACATGAGTTTGCATTCAGCGATTGGTATGCCTAGAGAACCATACTCAGGTAAGATGGGCAGTATAGTACATTGCTTGGTGAGCTCGTCAGCCATACACCGGCACCCAAAAACAGGTGGATATTGAACTGCTCCACCATCTCCATGAGAGATGATTGGCAGTTAAGGTCTAGACTTGAATTTGTAGAGACTAATTCCGGGGATATCAGTGCAGTGCGGATATCCTTAGCGGATATGTCGTTTCTCTTCAGCCAAGACAAGGCATCACTGATCGCCATAATTTCAACCTGGAAAACACTGCAGTGATTTGGAAGACGGAAAGAGAGGCTAAGATTAAGCCTTTTTAAGAATGAATGAATGGGTGTAGTCTATGTTGTCTGAGATCCTGACTAAATTCAGCATAGAGAAGTGGCCGTTTCATTTCTAGTCTACTGGGAGATAGCATTAAGGCGAATAGCCGAGCTAGCACCTACTTGCTTGCTGAAATTGTCGGGTGGTGTAAGGTCGAAAAGAAAAAAGTGCTCCGCTCATACATAGACTAGCTGATCTTTGGACTTTGCTTAATTTGTCAAGGTTTCTTATTTAAGGCAGTCCACCATACAGTCACACCGTATAGAAGAGTAGGTCGTACTACCGCTGTATACAGCCAATGGGTTATATGGGCTTGAAGACCCCATTTGCTAATAATGGCTTTTTTGTATAAGAAGAGTGCCACTGTGGCTTTAAGAACTCTCTCTTGTGTGTTTGGTTTCCAGCTTAGTTTTCTGTCCCAAATAAGACCCAAATACTTGGCTCTATCAGAGAATGTTAAGCTTATACCTTTTATAGAATAGGGTTAATAAATGGAACTTTATATTTCCTGGTGAATAGGACAAGCTCAGTTTCTCAGCTCAGCAATCTGCCCAGCAAGTTAGCTTGTTGATAGCATTTTACAGTAGTTCCTTTAAGGTATTCGGTTATTTTCCTGAGACGGCAATAGCACCGTCATGCGTATAAGCGATTACTCTGCAGCTCTCACCTCTTCTCACATCAGCAGCTCATTCAACGCTAAGTTCCATAGAAGAGGGGACATGAGTGTCTGCCCAATAAAGACTGACATTGCTTAACACATGGGATCTTCCCGTGAATAGGTATCAAAAAACAGATTGAGCGATTCTTCGCTTGAAGTAGTCCAAGAGGCATCTGCTGCTTCAGAAACTGCTTTGAGGAATGCTGCAGGTAAGCCGTCAAGACCAGCGGCTTTTTTTTGCCGATGGCGATTATGTGGTCGCTCCAAAATATTTGCGAGTTTTTCAATTTCCTCGGTGCAAGTCCATTCCAATCATGGATAATGGCTAAGGGTTTACGGTTCGCTTAGATAACAGAAGGCAGCATTGTGTTTTGAAAGCGTTACATTCTACTCTATTAACTTCTCCCATTTTTATATGCTGTCCAGGTCAGAATTTATCGTTCTTAACATACGGAGTGATTTGACTTCCACATGAGAAGTTGAAGAACGTTCCTCAAACTTATATGAGAAGCTGAGAGTGCTGTCGTCATAAATAAATATATGTCATAATAGACAAGAGATCCATAATGAAAATGAGAAAGAGTGTTGGGGACAAAACAGAACCCTGGGGAACGCCAGCATTTATGCGGTGAACTTCAAACTTGAAACCCTCCGCAACAACTTGGATTGAGCGGTCCAGAAGATAGCTTCTAATCCAATGAAGCAGTTCTTCATCGACTCCATAAACAACATAAGCATCTTGGACAAAAGCGATTGATGGCTCAGTGGGTAAGTGCATGGATTTCTGAGCAGCAGGTTCGTAATTCGAATTAGAGAAAACACCAAAAGTATTTTTCACGGTCCCACCTCTCGCGAATGTCTGACAAATATCCAAGAGTAATAACTTTTCACGGAAAGCTTTTCAATTCACCGTTCAGATACGGCATTAAATTGTACATCCCTTCCACTTGTGTGCAAAAATATACATGCACAACACAAATGGTAGCGAGAAGCTAGGCCTTGGACCGCAACGGTCTGTTGCGCCGAATATTATTATTATTATAAACACGCAATTTGGACAAATAGCTTGATGCCAAAATCTATCAAATGCCTTGGAAATATCGGGAAGATATGCCATCAATTGACCAGAAGAACGTTGCCTGCGAAATGCGTACAGTTGATCACAAAAGATTTCGTTAGTTTCAAGATATTTCATAAGCTGAAAATTGATCAGCGTTTCTATGACTTTGGAAACAATGGAAGTAAGTGCTATGGGTCGATGTGAGGAAGGAGACGACCGCTAGCCTTTTTTGTTTATAGGCTGGACAAAGGCTGTTTTCAAACTTCCCGGGAAGAGCGCTGTTTGAAAGCCTGTTAGCATTCTGTACACGTTCCTTAATCAAGGAAAGACCTTCTTTATAGGATAAATAGTCTCTTAGATTGTCTTAGCCCTGGTATCACAAACCGTCTTTTCCCAAGAGGTAATTCTTGACCGTTTGACTCCACAAAAGGGCTTCGGGTCCTAAAAAACGGTGGCTGAGCCAACCACTACAAGACTAAACAAAAGAGTGAAAGAACAACTGTTGGAACTATGAACGAAACCAACCATCGAGCGAGAAGAACACATCCTCCTATTGGTGTCTCACGCATATATTGTATAGGTACGCAGTTTCGTTGCCAGCAATCCCTTTGTGACCGGGCACCCAGCCAAGTGGAACCATTTAGCTTAGTAAGTAGGTCGCCTATTACCAGTGACAACAGTAAACGTAAGAGAACTCTTTCTTGAAAGCATGCCTTGACTGCATTAATGGACTCTGATACATCTCCCATGAAAGAGGTAATTTGCCGACTTTCCAAGATGACCTAAATCCAACTGTTTGTCGAGTTTTCGATACTTTTACGTCCTCATTGCTTTGGAAATAGATTCACAACCGATATCCAGAAATGAGCCTTAAGGTTTTTCCTATCTTCTTTGCAAAATAATGAAGAGTTTGAAAAGAAAAGCGCAATAATCTGTACAACAATACGTTGCAATATGTATGCTTTGACAAATTATAAATTGTTTCCGTCTACGTACATAGACTCCTCATAGTACTTGTAATAGAGCAGAAGGTAAATCTAATTAATGTGATTCCATAAAAGAAACAAAGGCAAGGAAGCATTGCATGAACATAATCGGATTTTGTGGGTTTTATTTTTTTATTTCTGGGCCGTGCACAGGCACGAAAGGAAGCCATAGCATCTAGTTGTACTTTCTTATAGAAAATATTCATATTGCATATACATTTGAAATTAAGGGCAATACTTGCCAGTAATGTGTACAATGCGTTGTTAGGTTCTTCCCTCAATAGAGCCTTTTCTTTATTAAAAGAATACTGCAAAGAGCTGCCGAATTTAAAGCTTTCCTGTTTAATGAAATAATTAACGTTTATTATCATATTGTAGGCGGGCAAATGACCCATTCGGTCCACCATTAAACCCAAACAGTAACTCTGCCGACGAGTTCTCCTTCATTTTGTGGTTTTCTATGTTTTCTACAACGACTTGATGAGTGATTATTTTTTTTTTTTGCTAAAGTACTAAAGTTTTATTATCCTTGACGATATTGTTTTGCGTTTCATTTTGCGTTGATTGTTAACTTTTACATTCAATTAACAGAATTAAGAACTGAAATCGATACGCTTGGTGCTGAGAGCGAATTATTAATTAAGACGTTTAATGAGGCGATGCGCAAATTTGACTAAAGCATTAATTGAAAGAAACCAATTTAAAATTCTGTAGAGTAGGCAAGTGCAGAGCATCACTTTTGTATAGAAGTGCTTCAAGAAACGTTATGTGTATAAAGTTACTACCTTTTTTGAAATTCAATATCGAGTATTGATCCGGTGTGTTTTCAAAAATTAATTAGAAGCTCTTTTTGGTATCATAATGTAAACTAAATTTTGATCTATATATAGTGCACATTAGTCGGTCAGCCATCAGCAGAATAGGGCGAATAACACAGAATGCTCTAGAATTTCAGGTGGCCGTAACTATCTCTGACTGGTGGAGGTGCGATTAAACCTCCACGTAGTCGTCGCCGGTAATTTTTCTCCAAATACAGGAAAAGCTAAATGATCGGGCTAGTCCTTTCAAAGTAAGGTTGGCACGAGGCCAATGACCTCGCCCGTAAAAAAAACATTATTAAGGAACCCAAACTCAGCCATTCATCGGCGAAAGAAAGCAGCCTAGGAGAAGAATCTCGTCCGTTAACTGGAACAGTACAGAGAGCGAGGATCGCACCAGGCGCGGAAGTTCTATCAGAGAGTCCGCGTTATGACGCAATATACATCGCGTTGCACATACTGCAAAGACAAAGAGGGTAATCTGATCACCGATCTCAAAGGAATCTTAAGCGATGGAAGAGCACGTTGCTAAATGGCCATCTAACTGACCAATTGGAGGCTCCACCAATGACTGAAGAGCACGCTATGCTGCCGCCACCAAGCATATAGACGAAGTTAGCAGAGCGATAAATCGGCTCAAAACTAATAGGGCCCCGGGATCAGATAGTATCACAGCGGAGCTTATTAAGTTAGTAGCGTCCACAATACACCAAGCAAATGATGAACTAATAGTGCAAGTATGGGAGGAAGAAGCGATGCCAGAAGACTGGCGTAGGGATAAAGATTACGTTTACCTTTCTCCAGGTATACGGAATGTTACCCCAGTTGTAGCTGGCTCTAAATAAAGCAATCAAACCCGGGCCCTATACATAAGAAAGGAGATATCACAACATGCAGCAATTATCGTGGTATAACGTCGTTAAGTACCTCGTATAAGACTCTCTTCTCTATCCTTCAAAACAGGATAGAGATAGTCGCTAAAGTAATCATCGGTCCATACCACTGTGGCTTCATCCTAAGCAAATCAACAACTGATCAGTTTTACACCCTTAGGCAGGTAATGGAAAAATGTTTAGTTTCAAAACTCACTACACCATCTTTTAATAGACTTTAAAGCCGCCTATGATATCATAGCAAGAGTAGAACTTTATAAAGCTAGGAGAGAATTCGGCATCCCAAATAAACTGACACGACTATGTAGGTTGACTACGACCATTGTTACAAGCCCAGTAAAAATATCCGGATCACTATCAAGAGCCCATTCCACATCCATAACGGGCTCTGACAAGGGGATGGACTGCCCTGTGTCCTCTTCAACCTGACGTTGCGAGAAATTGATCCGAGACTCTGACGTAACGGCGAGAGGAACAAACCTCTATAAGTCCATTCAACTACTGGCTTAGGCAGACGACATTGACATCGTTGGTAGAACCCCAAGAGCTGTACAGGAAGCTTTCATCCAGATCAAGCGGGCGGCACGAAATCTGGGGCTGCACATAAATGAGAGCAAAACAAGGTACATAGTGGCCACGTCTGCGAGTAGAAGATCCAACATTGGTCCGTCAATTCGAATAATGGAGCACGAATTTGAAGTAATGCAATCCTTTAACTATCTCGGGTCAACTGTAGCAGCCGATAACAGCATGGAACCAGAAATAGGCGCACGGTTTCCCAAAGCCAACAAAGCGTACTTTAGTCAGTCAAGATTCTTCAAATCCAGGAATTTAACCATAACATCCAAGCTGGTAGTATATAAGACAATGGTCATACCAGTACTTACATATGGATCCGAGACTTGGGTGCTTAGCAAAAAGCATTCTGACCTCTTAGCCGCGTTCGAGAGAAAAGTCTTACGAAGAATAGTTGGACCCGTATGTGAGGAAGGACGATTCCGGAGACAACATAATGATGAGATCTAGGAGCGTTATCGCAATGTCGACATAGTGAAGAGAATTAGGATCGGTAGGCCTCGGTGAGCAGGACACCTAGCTTGCATGACCCAAGAGGATCCTGCTCGGAGTGTCCTTTTTTGTAGGTTTTATGGAACACGACAGTCAGGCCGGCCTGATGGCGTATAATAGGACGCCCAGACTTTAGGGATGCCAAACTGGATGACATCGGCTCGAAATCGGGACCGGTGGAGAGATTGTTTGCGAGAGGCCAGGAGCGGATACCAGTTGTACAGCCAAATAGAATGATGATAGTGTACATTAAGGTACCTACAGTAGAGCTTCTAATTATTTTTTGAAAAAAAAAAAAACACCAAATCGTCGGAGTATTGAATTCCTACAAATTTTACTCGCTAACATTATTAAAATATTATTCCCACAGGCTAATATATTCGCTAAATTAATTGCACCTCAGGAGAATTATAAAAGCACACAGCAGGGAGCTATCAACAATTCAAAGAACACCCACATGGCGGCTACAGTCAGCAAACCAAGGAGACTAAACAAAAAAAAAATGAATCACCAACTGTTGGAGCTGTGAAAGCAACCAACCACCGAACGAGGAGAACACAAATTCTTCCATAGGTCCATCACACATATAGCTGCTTCCGTCTGTGGCGCAAATCGTTTTGCACTACGAAGCGTAATTAAGTCCATCTGAAGTGAATAAATGACTTAATTAATGTCGATGCCTAAAATACGAGTGTTTATGTTGAATGAAGTGTATTGCGTGAAAAATATCAATACCACATTCCACTATCAATTAATCTATCAACCTGATTTTAGCCACCTTTCAACCAACTACGAGAAGCATACGAAAAAAAATGGCCAGCGTGTAAAGAAAGCAGCAAACAACAGAGAAACGAAGGAGCATTGTGACATTTATTATGGTAGCACCGAATTTGAATAACAGCACCCAGCGGGATGCATGACGTCTGGATACTCCTGAATTTGTAATAGAAGCAAATTGGAATGAAGAAAAATGACGAAATCGTCAAAGAGAAATTGTGAGCCATAACAATAGGAGAATAGGCAAAGACTTACGAGAAACTTTCCATTGAAATGGTACTGGTATAGCTACAACTGTACCCTGCTGTGTTCGATACCCAAATAACGTTTATTTATATCCCATTTCCATTTGGTTGACTACATATCGGCTAAATGTGAAGAAATTCCAATTCGTGCATAGGTATATATGATATATGCAATGTATCGTATTTCAGCTTTTTTTTTTATAATTTGCGCACGCACCCTTATTATGTTCGGCAATATGCTTGGCACAGCGTGTGCGTTAAGGAAAAGGAGAAGAAGAGAGGAGATGTCTATGAGCTTGTGTCTTGAATGTCTGTGGATCATAGTGATGTGGAAAGACAGAGCATTCCACATACGTGTTGTACGGCTGAAGAACGAATCCCTGAACCAAATTGTACGTCCGAAGATGGGCTTAAGGGTAAACTGATGTGCATTTAGAGCGCCACGAGTATTGCGGTTGAACACAAGGAGAGGTGGCATGCAACTGGCTATTTCTCTTGAGCACCGCTGGTGGAAGAAGCGATAAAACAGTGATAAGCAGGAGACGTTCCTGCGGTGTTCAAGCGAATCTATTGATTTCGCAATTTTCTCGTCAACGATAAGTGTTATCGCACGGTTTTGTATTGTATCTAGTTGATGCAAGGTGGTTTTAGGCGCACCAGACCAGATATGAAAATTGTACTCAAGTTTAGGGCGAAGGAAGGCCTTGTAGATAGTAGCCAGATTAAAGGGAGTGAAATATTTCTTGCACCGGGTTAGAAAACCTAAACATTTCGCAGCATTTTTGGCGATGGTAAATATGTGGTCATTCCAACGAAGCTTATCGTTGACGCACATAGCGAGAATTGCAAGATTTTCAGTTTCCACGATGCAAGTGCCATTCATGAATAATGGCATGGGACTTAGGCTTAGCTTCGACGACAGGAGATAGCATTGGGTTTTGGAAGTTTTGTCTTCTCCCCATTTTATAATGCTGTCCAGATTAGAGCTTTACGTGCTTAACATACGAAGTTGTTTGAGTTCCACATGAGATGTGGAGGGACGTTCCTCAAACTTATATGAGAAGCTGAGAGTGCTGTCGTCAGCGAAAGAGTGAATTGGATTAGAAGTCACAGATAAGAGTTCATTAATAAAAATGAGAAAGAGTGTCGGGGACAAGACAGAGCCCTGGGGTATGCCAGCATTTAAGTGGTGTACTTTAGAAATGAAACCGTCCATTACAACTTGATTTGGGCGGTCCAAAAGATAGCTTCTAATCCAATGAAGCAGTTTATCAGCGACTCCATAAGCACGCATTTTGGACCAAAGAACATGATGACAAACTCTCTCAAAATATCGAGTGCAACAGCCATCAAATTAATGCAAAGACCGGTTCCACTGTTCGGTGAGATATACCATCAAATCACCAGTGGAACGCTGCCCACGAAATCCGTCACTGAAGATTTCATTGGTTTCAAGGTATTTCATGAGCTGAAAATTCATCAGCGTTTCCATTACCTTCGAGAGAATGGATTCAATACTCGGGGGTGCAGGCGGCATCGATGCACAATCTGGAAGCGTGGAGCTAGCTGCAAAATGTACAGCAAACAGATTGGCTTTGTCTTTAGAGTTGACAACTGGAGTGTCATTATAAATGAACGTTGGAATGGTGGACGACGATGCTGTATTTTTGATTCTTTTCGCGAATGACCAAAAATTTTTACTACCTTTGGGACATTGTAGTATTTTTTGCCTCAATTTTCGGTCGTAGGCGAATTTGACTCGCCGGAGATGAGCATTGCAATCATTTCTAGCTCGTTTATGTACGCTACGAGTATTATACAGAAAGCACAATCTAAGGCAGGATAAAGTAAATACTCAATAGCGTAGATAGATATAGTTACTTGTGGGTGGGTAGGTGTGATAATCTAAAGAAAACCACTCCACTGCACTCAGACAATCGCTCCATTGTACTCGTTCCCAGTGAGTTCACCATTCAAATCTATTTGTTACCTTTAGATAGCAAAAGACTTGATCTGCTTTCAGCAATCGAAGTTCTTCGATCGTTAATATATCCCATCCATAAACGTTCATCCTTATCTTGGAAAAGCAGGAAAGCCACAGAGAAAATGTGAAGTTGTTTTTCTTCTTCCTTTCGGGGTTTTTTTCGAGTTTATTTCATTTATTTATCATCTTAAGTATGAAGTTCAGACGACCACAAAAATTTGAGCGTATAAATATAAACTGTGAGAGGAGCTGCGATAAACTAATAAAGGCGAGCCTGAAGAGCGAAGCTAATAATCAGAGGACAAGAAAAATGTTTTAGAGTGCGTTTGTACATTTATTTGTACGTTTATCAGTTTTTTAACCCATATATCTCGGCTTATACCAGTAAAAATTTTATGGGGCTTGTTTTAAAACAATTGGTTATCGCTCGGCTTGCGATGGTGTACTTTTTTTTATTCATAGAGGTAATAGGTGGGAAATTGAGAAAAATACTCTACCTAAAGGTATGCAATATGTTAAATGAGATATTTGCAGTCTATTTTTGTATTCGTTTGTAACGAAATTGATTTAATCCAACCAATTAATCACCTACGCTACAAACCATATTTCTAAAAGTACACATCAACTCATAATAATAATATAAAGCCACCTACAATATTATGCAAAGCCATACATACTCTAATTATATTGTAACATTATAATTCAAACGCCTGAAAGCATACTGCGGAACGTTCACTACAACCACGCAAAGCACCACGCTGCATAAACCTATAAGCAAAGTACTCAGTACAATACATGTGCGACAGTAGCGCAACAGTAATACTACCACTCGGTACTGGCATGATATAGGGATCAAAGCCCACGATTGTCCGATGCTAATCCGAGGAATTTACTCTTTTGGTGCAATATCACTTAAGTCGCGCCCCATGGCTAAGCAAGTGAATAATATTAATAATAATATTAACAGTAATAACAATAAAATAGTAAATAATAAGAAACCACTACGTATATGATTAAGCCCCGTATACGGACTATTTCTTATTCTATAGTTGGTGAGATAGAATTCCCAACAATTTGGAAGAGAAAAGCAATGACATGGTACGCGAAAATCACAATTCACCAGAGAAAAGAGGACTCGTCTGCTAATATAGTAGAGCTTCTTCTAGGAAGATCCGTCTGCTGGTATAGAAGCACTTCTGCTAGGTGTTTAGTAATTAACTCCTGTTCGTTCCAAACAAAAACCGTTTGCTGTAAAGCTCGAAAAGTGTTGATGCTATCGCACTTTCGATAATTGCACCAGAACCGAACTGTTCTCTACGACGTGTGTTCCACCATTCAGTTTCATGTAAGCTGTCGGCAGTTGTTGATGTTCTCGCAAATTTCGGTAGCTACTTCGAACCGAACTGTTCAACCAGAACGCCCTCCAAGTACTCCCTTTAAACTTCAGTTTCAAGTAAGCTGCTATTAGTTGCTGATGTTCTCGCAACTTTCGGTAGCTGCTTGGAGCCGAGCCCTTCAAACACGAACGCCCTCCGTCTGCTCCTCTGGTGCAGTTACACCAAGAACACCCTAGCATAGTATTATTTAGTTCTTATAGTCCCAGTTAAGTATGGTATTTTCGACCAGCATTGTTAGTACGAGTATATTAAATCAACGAAATCGAGATAATGAAAGAAAGAATAATAAAACACAAAGAAACCAAATACACTTTAATTTGTAACAAGAAGCGAGAGGAGAAAACGAACCCTGGGTGACCGGCGAGCGTCACCCGAGCAAAAGAACGTTACACATTTATAATTGAAAAACTACATTTAACATTGCATACTATTATGCTTTAATATAATTCAGTGTTTAGACTGAATTTATTGTATAAGAAAGCCGGAGTACGCGAAACAATAACATTGTGTAGGAAAATACAGTTTCTGACATCCAAAAGCCATATCAGAGAGCAACAGACAACGTTTTTGAATTCGAGACTATTTCATCAAGTTTGGCATTCCTAAGCTCTGGGCGTCGTGTCTACGTCATCATTCCACCTGTCTGTCTATAGTGTCCTATAAATTCTACTAAAAATGACTTTCCGAACGGGATCTTCTTCTCTCATGCGAGTCCAGGTTTATTGTCTACACGATATCTACATCATCTCATTATTATTATAGTCTCTAGAATCGACCTTTCGCACGTACGTGGCCACCAGTTCTCCGCAAGACTTTCCTCTCGAACATGGAGGTCAGAGTTCTTTTGGATAAGCTTCTAAGTGTCGCATCCATATGTATTCGTATGAACATTGCCTTATAAACCAGCAGCTTCCTGGATTTGAAGAGTATTAACAATATGTGACTATAGTAGGTTTTGTAGGCTTTAAGAAACCGAGTAGGTATTTCTGGTTCCATGTCGTTATCGGATGATACAACTGACCCGAAATAAATAAAGAAGTGCAGTACTTCGAATCTGAATCTTCTGCTCGCAGACATGGCCGTTTCGTACTTTATTTTGCTGATTTATGCATCATCAATCTGGATGAAAGCTTTTTGTATAAATCTTGAGTTTCTACCGATGGTTGACATCATCGTCTACATAAGCCAGTATCTGAATGGACTTATAGAGAATTGTTCCTCTTGCTGTTACATCAGAATTTCGGATCACCAGGTCGAAGAGGACGTTGACCGGCCTAACCCCTTGTCGTAGCACGTTATAAATGTTGAATGGGATTGATAGTGATCCGGCTATCTTTAGTTAGCTTATAACATTAGTTGTGGGCGCCGTAGGTCTAGTTAGTGCGTAAGACTTTTGTGCAAAAGGTTAGTTTGAGTCCCAGTAACACCAAAAGTATTTTTCACAGTCCCACCTCTCGCGAATCAGACAAAGTAATAGCTTGTCACGGATAAGTTCTCAGCTCCCCTTTAGGATACGGCTTTTAATTGTAGGTTCATTCTCTTTGTGTATAAAAATATAACACACCCAACACGAATGTTCGCGAGACCTTGGACCGCAAGGTTTGTCACGCCAAATATTTTATTATATCATTCGTTATGGTTAACCTACATAGTCGTGTGAGTTTAATTGGTATGCCAAAATCTCTAATTGCTTCACAAAGGTCTACACTGACTATAGGCGGCCTTAAAGTGTAGTGAGTTTTGGAGCTCTAGACATTTTTCCATCGCCTGTCTAAAGAAGATCCCAGGCAATCTACAATCAATTAGATTAGATTGTAGATTTTCCTGGGATAAAGCCACTGTGTTATGAGCCAGTGATGACTTTGACGTATGCGCTTATATTATCTTGAAGGATAGATGATAAAATTTTAAAATTTGGATCACAGAATGCCTATTATCCAGTCTTCTAGTACCGTATCTTCCTCTCATAGTACACTATAGGTTCAGGAATTGCTTCTTGGGATGCCATTAGATCCTGAGGCCTTATTACTTTAAAGTGGATTAGCAATTTCTGGCAATTTCTTCTATGCTTTTTGGTGGCAAGACATTGTGGACGTCGGGCATTAGCACTTCCTCAGTCAGCTGGCCATTTAGCAACTCATGAAAGTTCTCCTCCCGCAATCCCAATTTGTTTCTAGATAGTTTCTTTTCGAAAATTCCTAAAAGTTAGCTTCATTATTTGCAATAAAATTCTTCTTTTGTCTGCTCCACTTGAGAAATTACTTTGACATCAAAGTGTGGAAATAATCCAACTATGCTTTGGTGGCATTACCCTACTATCTAGCAGTATTTATAAACTCTGTAAACGGCTATTTGCACAATGACGTCCATGGTAGCTTTTCCATCCTCGTGGACTCATATATTGCATTTTCTCTACATCTACACTGGTTATAACAAAGCAGTATGAGCTTTGGTTGAAACGGGAGTGCAATTATTTGCTATTTAGTTTATATAATTAGGAAATGTTTATATGTCCGTCTACCACCACTTTACCATTACATAACACTGGGCACACATGTGCACTGTAGCATTGATTTATGGAAAAGTTTTTACTAATGTTTACTTAATGTGTGAATATTTTGTATTTCTATTTGTTAAACAAGTGGAGTGGGGGTAGTGGTAGGAAGAGAAACTTGCAATGAAATGTTGTGCGAATGTAGCTGGCAACCGGAAGCAATTGTTAAGTTATGTGGAAGACTTTTAAATCGACTGCCTTTCAACAGCTGAATAAATTCGTTTGCTACTTCTGCACAATGCTTTGTTCTTCGTCATCAATAAGGTAAGTAAGGAAATAATGCAGAGAAGAAAACCGTACTGGTAGATATATGAATTTAACAAAGGAAGCTTAAAACTATTGTTTGAAGGGAAATCGCTAGCCAAATTTTTTAATTGGTAAAACCACTTGGAATGTTAAAAGGTTACCTTGTTATTAATCGCTATTAGAAGGAAGAATACATTATCGTCCGCGCGTCTCCTATACCAGTTTGGTTGTATCGTCATCGTGGCAAGCGGGAAGTTCGAAGATGTGCTATGTGACATAGTTCAAAACGGATTAACCACCACGAGCAGATGGTGCCAAGAGTGGTGACTTAGGATAAATTCAAGAAAAACCACCTAATCCCCTTCACAAATAGAAAGAAGCTAGGGCGAATGCACCCAATTACCCTTAATGGAGAAGAGATTACTATCAGCAAAGAGGTGAAGTACCTTGGACTGATATTTGATAGTAGACGACTATGGTAAAAATACCAACAAGCAGTACTACAAAAATCAAAGAGAGCACTCATAGTGGCAGGAAAATCCTGGGGTATTAGTCCCAGAATAATGTACACCATGCTAGTTATTCCAATGATCACCTACGGTGCAGTGGCATGGGCGATTAGGAGCAAGCTAAGCACCATGAAAAGGGAATTGGAAAGTGCAAAGACCAGCCGTTTTTTTAATGACGGGGATCGTGAGAACCTGCCCCACAGCGGGCATAGAGGCGATCATTGGGCAACTCACTCTACACATAGTGGTAGAGAGCAAATCCAAGAAAACTAAGCTTAGCAATGAAGGCTGCTTCACGGAGTGCAGGTTAAGTGGATTCACTTGCCAAAACGATTCCTTTAGCGAGCATGGCGTGTGATAACATGGTGCAAAAGCTTGTATTTAAGAAGAGATTTGAAGTCAAAATAAACACCAAGAAGGAATTCAGATCTGAAAATGAATACCAGATAAATCCGGGAGCCAAAAAGTTGTATACGGATGGATCAAAGAAAGAAGAAGGTACGGGTGCATGAACTCATGGGCAACATACCACGTAGTCTGAAGCACCAATATTCTAGGCAGAAGTATCGCAACTACATGAGCAGAAAATAGCTATCAAGACAAACAGGCAAGCTGCGCTAAGGGGTCTGGATGTATTCCATATCACGTTTAGATTAGTGGAGGAATGCAGGGCGGAGCTAAACAGACTGGGCGAAGTCAACAGGGTACGTTTGTGCTGGGTGTCAAGACACATCGCCATATTGAACATTCATTGAACTCACTCTATATCATTAAGTTCCTAAGAGCCATTGGTATGGAGGGGGAGATCTAGGGTCAGGCATGTACTGTCCCCATAACGTAAGTCATCTGGAAGCGCAATAGATTCACATGGGTCGCAGTGCTACTAGAATATAGCACTCATATCATATGACCTCTGATATGATATGAGTGCTTTTTTTAAAATATAAATTGAAAAAATTAGACTCGAATGAGGCAAACGAATTTCATAATCCTGATTCGCCAATGGTCTCTCACCAATGTGTGACTTCTTTAAATTTTTGTGAGAAAGGTGTCAAAACTGGTGCAAACCTTTACCACAAAAATTTCTTCGAAGTGGAGAGAGATGTTTTATCCAGAAGGACCAAGCTTCAAAAAACACAAACCCAAAAAGGCTTTATGACTCTGTTCCAACAGAAGATTGTCCGTCGGAACGCCCGGATTTGAATCGCCTGGATTACTATTTGTGGTCTGAGTTGGATAACTTCGCCTGTGAAACTTCTTGCAATAATTTCACGAAAAGGACCAACGCAACATCGGTTTTGTCCATGAACACCACGACAATAGCAAAGCTGTGTGATTTGTGTGGCTCCAAGACAACCTCCTCGAACGTATCACAAAAGTTGTCAGTTAACAGGGTCCGGTAGCGGTGTAATGGCATTTCATGGGTTGCTGACAATTTAGCGAAATGCGCTTCATCGCTCAGCGTGATTTTGCGATAACAATCAAGATGTTGTCGGACACATGCTTAGGGTCCAATCACTGAAGTTACGTTTCAGCTAATGGTGGCTTGGCTTTAATTATTGGGTCAAAGCGGTCTTTTAGCCCAAGTGCTTGCGCAAAATTCCCAACAAACTGCTCACTGAGATGCACACCTTCCTGAGATCAACGCGAAATCGACAAATTTATGACCTCAGAGTCGTAGCTGAATCCGCAATATTCTTGACGCTTCTGGCGAATCTCTGTCTTATTGGCACGGGAACATTATGAAGTACAGATGTTGAGTCCAATTGTTAAATTACAAAGTGTGGGTTTGTTTTTAAATCATAGGCTCGGACAACTTTTTTTGAACGATTTGCTTGAAATTTTGACAGCTCGTCAGCGGCACGAAACAATCAGTGTTGTGTAGCCGAAACCGTGCGAATTTTGAAAAGAATTTGTGGGTCGTGAAAGAGCACCAAGCGGAACCGCTGTGGTGAAAATGGTGAAGAAAGTTTGTGAGAAAGGCTTGATATTGGATAACAGAAGTGGTCCTTGAGCTCGGACAGGTCGCACGCCCGAGAATATTAAGGTTGTGGGCCATTGGGTGGGACCTCAACTAGACGACAATCGCAGCAACTGGCTATTAGTCGCACCATCCTGAGCAGAATACTGTACAAAGACCTCGGATCATTCGCTTACAAGGTCCAGATGATTCAGGAGTTGAAAGCCAATGACCATACGCTTCGATATCACTTCTCAGAGTGGGCCATAGACCAGGTTGATAATGACATCGATTTTGGTCGAAAAATCTTTTTTTCATCTTGGGGGTTATGTAAACAAACAGAACTGGTAGATTTGGGGTTCGGAACAACCACACGTAATCGTAGAGAAGCCAATGCATCCACCAGGCTGCATAATAAAAATTAAAAGTGGCTGAGGATCTATTTACAAATGCGTATGTTAGTGTCGATTCTAAAGTTTTCTGGGTGGTTCAGTTGGTCGATGTGTGTAGGGGGTCATTGGGATGGTGGTCAGTTGGGTGAAGGTCAGTTGGCTGTGAGTTAGTGTGATAGAGCAGCCGGAAAACGCCGGCTCTTTCCGCTAGTGAACAAATAAATATACCCCCCTGCATATTATGTACATAAAATTGTAGATAGTATATAAATCATGTGGTTTTCTGAATGGAATTTAATTGAAAATTTGCAAATGCGCCAACGTAATTGTTATTGCTGATGATGCTGATCGATGGTATTTTATAACAAACCATAGCCTGACGGTCAGTGTCTGTTTATTCAAATCGCCAGTCCATTGATGCATATACTCTGTCGGTCGGCGTACAAATCTACGACAGCGAAACGTTCTATTTTGGCTACCAAAATGTAAACAACATTTTTACTACAATCCGACGGGAATTGACACCGAGAGAGAAATTTTGTTGTTATTACAGTCAGTTGTAGATGTAAATTTAATTATTGTTATTTTGTACAGACAGTGTACGTTGACGTAATGGGAACATTTGAAATTTGTTGTGAATTGGTTACATGCGAGTATGCATCGAAGTGAATAAGAAAAACTGTATGGAGAGTATTGCTATTTACAAAAATTCCATTTACATATTTCTCTTTTCAATTTTTTTTATACACTTTTCATACTTTGCGCAACACGCTTCAAGGGACTTGTACCCTTATAATGCCTGTGCAGAGCGTGGGCATTCATTTGTGGGATATAGGAACGGAATGAAGAATGATTATTATATAAAAAATAAGTAAACGTAAACGTAAAGAAAACTTCGTTTTTCGGATACAAACATCGCCAAACACGCCATACACGTCACACGCGCACAAAATTTCGCATCTATAGGACGTGTGAAAGTTGTTTCAAAAAAGTCGGACAAACAGACAGACAGTCAAAGCCAATTTAAATAAAAGTTTTTAATAAATATGCACAGTTTTTTGTCTCTACTTTTGGATCATACTCTTCGTATATGCCGGGAAAATTTCACAATAAAATTACCAATTAATCATTCGGATAAAATGCCACATCAATATTGAAGCTTTTCCATTTTTTATCATCGATTTGAAAACAAATTTCAGTCCGGCTTGTCATAAGCAAAGTCGTTAAACTACCAATTGATGTCCAAATCATTTATCATTTGAAATGCAATTAATAATACATAACATACATTTTTATGATATATGCATAATAATTGGCATAAGTGCCAATTTGTAGTTTTAAAAGTATTTAATTAACTTAACATGTTGAACTGTTGTATTTAGGGGTACCCACAAAGGGTAAGAGAGTACCACCGCTTCTAATTAAAATTTGGATACACATAATATGAAATATATAAAAAAGAGAGTATATCCTAAAGGTTAGGTTAGGTTAGGTTAAAGTGGTCATCAGTCAAGACAGACGCACTTAGACCTTCAGGGTCCATTGTAATACCACAAGGATCTAAACAATCCCACGCCTACTCGTTGAACCAGTTGGAGTTGTTTCGTTTGAAGCGCAATAGACTATTAATGTCTAATGAGACAATCGGCAATTCCGGGCTACTGAGAAATTGCTCTGAGGCGAGTAGCCGCGCTTGCAGCCAGTTGTCTACCGAAGATGTCGAGTGGAGCAAGGTTGAGCAGAATGTCCAGTGCAGCAGAGGGAGTTTTACGAAGCGTTCCGCTCACACAAAGACAAGCTCATCTTTGGACTCTGTTTAGTTTGTCGCTATTGATCGCTTCATCTAATGCAGTCCACCAAACAGCCACACCGTATAGCAGAATAGGTTTGACTACTGCTGTGTACAGCCAATGAGTGATATGCGATATGAACGTATTAAGATTTTTTTAAGCCTAAGTAAGGTTAACATTAAGTCTGTCAAATATTACTTCTGTTTAAAAAAACGAAGCATTACAATTACTCAAGGTAACCGAAAAACATATTTCCTCGACGTTCTACTTGGAACCTAAAAAGCCAACATAAAAATTTCCATCGAAATAGATGTGGGATGTTCTTGGCATAAATCAAGAACGGAAAGTCCGATTTCAAAATATATTTCGCTTGAATGATTTCTAGAACATGGCGGAGATGTGATTGGATTGGATTTTTGGGTTATACTTCAACGGGTAGGTAAGGTACCTAACACACAAACTGATCCATTTTTGCTACAACTTTTCAGAGGAACCTTGGAGGTAAAAAGTTTTTCAGTTGTGAATTGCGTAGTAACAAGCCGGTCATTTGATACTTTTCTGAGGTCTGTGTGTCAATGATGTCTGGTACCTACCTTACAACAAACTGACTCAAAAAAAATACCTCTTCTTCTGTTACTCCTCACAGGAGCCTCTGATGTAATATACCTTAACAGTTGTGTACTTGGGTGGTTATCGCCAACAATTTAACACTTTTTTGAGGTCTGTATGTCTGCTACCTAACATACAAACTGACCCCCTTTTTGATACAACCTCTCACATGAACGTCTAAAGTAAAAAATTTTATCAGTTGTGTAGTACGCGGTAACAAGCCGGCTACTATTTGACAGCTTTTTGAGGTCTGTACATCATTGATGACCCCAAGATGAACACTTTTTTGACACAACCTTTTACAGGAGCCTCTGAAGTAAAAAATTGTATTAGTTGTGTAGTGCGCGGTAACAAGCCGGCCATTTGAAACTTTTTTTTTAGGTCTGTACGTCAATGATGACCCCAAGATGCCCACTTTTAAACTCTCCAATTTTTTAAATTCTCTAAATTAACTTCACGTGCTCGTGGATCTGTCTGTCTGTTTGTCTGTCGTGAAATCTTGCGATCAATTTATAACCCAATTCCTAAAGCCCGATTTTATATAAATTTTGCACACATGTTTATTTCCGGTGACAACACTTTCTATTCAAATTTTTGTTTGTTTTCTTTAAATTTTATACACATGTGTATCTCGGAGGAGGCAATTAAACATTTGATTGGTGCAGACAATAACTTATGCTATGTGGGATATTCTGTCTGTTTACACGAGGATTGGTAAATCGAAAAGCAAACGTTAATCTTTAACGAACGACATATCGAAGGAATATCGAATTCTTACTTCATCACCAGTGGAATCCTTGAAGTAAATTAACAATAATATAATGCTGAAGGATAATTATTATCACCATCATTATCATCATCATGTTTGGCTTAACATCCCGTGTCTGGTGCCGTTCTGGCTTCCCGGTTGAAGAACATCAGCTGCTAATATACTTTCTTCAAATTAATGCTGGTTGGCTGGTTAGCAGTAAGCCGCATGTGCCAGAGCACATATTTAATGCACAATAATGTTTAACAACCGAACAACCACATATCTACGATTCCATCAACTGAACCACATATCTATGAGTAGTTAAATATTTTACGACTAACTAAAGGTAGAACCTTTTTGTGTGGGTATATATATTGTAACGTAATCACACTATGACAACACATCATACCCCCATTACAACCCGAAATTAGTCTTAAACTTTAGTTGAGGTGTTTTATCCATGGAAACGAATGAAAGGTAAGACGATTACCACAAAACCCATTGGATAAGTTCATCATAATCTTATTTGGTTATGCTAGCGGGAGTCGGACACTCGGTCTTCCGAATGAAAAGTTAAAGACTAAGTTAAGGTGTGCGGCGTATGGTGTTTAAGTTTCCGAATGTAAAAATTGCACACTCGAGAGAATTACCATCATTCATCTCGGTTTCTATAAATAAAAAAAGGTAGCAGTGGGAATACATTACTCGCATCTCGTCGTATCTCAATTTCAAAACAAAAACGAACTAAACCAAGAAACACTTCCACTTTTTATGAAAGTGCGGATGCTTAAAATTCAATAAAGTTATCTACCAGGAACACAATAAAATGCATGTGATGAATACTCTAAGGAAGCGGAGGATATATTCTTGACATATATATATAGACACTTAACATATACTCCGTACATATATACCTAAGAATATCTATATTTTCCATTGTTCTGTGTGTGAACATACATATCGATGATCAAAATATGCTCGAGTTTGTGTGTGTGCCGTCTTTTCGGATGAGTGGGTTTTGAAGCTGAGCTTTTTAGGCGGTGTAAAAAGGAACAACAACTGCAAAAAGTCAAAATGTCACATATCGATTAGCAATACTACTCAGAGAATGCAGATAAGCGAGCGTATGAGATATAACTTTAGCCGGAGGCACAGAAGCACCAAACACACAGTTGCATGCGGAGAAAGTTAAACGAGATTTAAATGAATGGATAGTCATAGGGTGAACATTTCTCTGATCAAGTGTTGAACATTTTTTTAAATTAATTCTATTCTATTGCTATTCTTATACGCAAAATCGCTTGGTGTGAAAGTGCAACGGATGTATTTATAACCCGAAAGCATGAAAAAAAGTGAATAAGATAGTAAAGCGAGCTTATCAGTGTAAAGTACAAATGGTGTTTCGATTGTGATTTACTGAGAATTACCGACTTTTATTTTAGAGTTAGAATAGCAGTGTGTTAGCACTAATTCATCTGTTAACTGGTAGTTTTCATTAACAAATGTGTGTTAGCTTAAACAACGAGCGGATAAATTAACTCACCGAATTTTTTGTATAAGGAGCGGATAAGTTTTTAACATACATTTCATATGGAGTTCGATGTCATCACAAAAACCGCGGTCTAAATATTCAGTGTCAGCTGATGTAATATGTAATTTTTGTAAAATTCGGTGAAGTGTTGCCGTGCTTTAATTGATAATCAGCGGATAGCTGACATAGACAATTAATATGTTTATTAATAAGAAAAGTTATCAAATGGACAAGTTCTCTATGCGGATAGTGATTTTTTATTAATACGGCTGTTACTGTTTACAGTCAGACTCAAAAAGTTAGCCGTTAGGCTGTCGTTTTCCCCTATAAGCGGTAAACCACTTTATGAATAGAGCGAGCGAGAAAACTATAGAATCGACACTTATACAGGCCAAAAATGTACACTTGTTCGAATATTCTTTATATGAAGATACATACAGGGAACACTACATTTTCCACCCCAGCGCCACCTATCGGGTCCAGATTTTGTCAACGACTTTATTTTTATTTAAATATTATATTATTGCGAGCCCGAAGGGCAAAGCTAATAATCAGAGGACAAGAAAATTTTTCTAGCGTACGTGTGTCGGTTTGTGGGTTTGTGGGTTTGTGGGTTTGTCCGGTTGTATATCGCGACTTCTACCAGTCAGAATTTGATGGGACTTGTTTTAAAACAATTGGTAAGCGCTTGGCTTGCGATGACGTGACGCGCGTCTCGTGTGGCGCGTTTTTTTTTTTAATTACATACTTGTTTTAAAACTTGGCTTGCGATGACTTGACGCGTGTCGCGTGTGGCGCGTTTTATTTTTAAATTACTTGTTTTAAAACTTGGCTTGCGTGACGTGACGCGCGTCGCGTGTGGCGCGTGTATTTTTTTTAAATTACTTGTTTTAAAACTTGGCTTGCGATGACTTGACGCGTGTCGCGTGTTGCGCGTTTTTTTTTAATTACTTGTTTTAAAACTTGGCTTGCGTCGCGTGTGGCGCGTTTTTTTTTTAAATTACTTGTTTTAAAACTTGGCTTGCGATGACTTGACGCGTGTCACGTGTTGCGCGTCGCGTGTGGCGCGTTTAATTTCTTTTTTTAAACTTGTTTTAAAATTTGGCTTGCGATGACGTGACGCGTATCACGCACGCACACATCTACAGGTCAGAATTTTTATGGAACTTGTTTTAAAACAATTGTTAAGCGCTCAGCTTGCGATGGTGTACTTTTGAGTTTTTGTTATTCATAGGGGTTAGGAGAAAAAAAATGTTTTTTTAAGTAAAATCCTTTCAAGATAATTCAGTCTTTAGGCTGAATTACAACTATCCATATGGCGAGCTGAGAAGCTCGCTTTACTATCTTAAAACTTTCCACAACTATGTATAGACACACGAGCTAATGTATTCTGCTATGCGAGTCTAAATACTAATTTGTCTTAGAAGCCTAATAGTATGCATCGTTACATAAGCAATTTCTGGAATAGACTGAAAAAGCAAGATTTACTTTGAAAACGTTCACGCTTAAAAAATTGGATAGCAATGCGTAGATTAAGTAGGTTTTTTAGGTTTCTCAGGGGTAGTAACCCCTATGAACGAAAAAATTACGCTATCACAAGCCGAGCGCTAACCAATTGTTTTAAAACAAGTCCCATCAAATTTTGACTGGTAGAAGCTGAGATATACGACACGACAAACGTACAAATGTACACACGTTCTCTGAAACAAGCAAATTTAAATGTATCTTCGAACGAATTAAGTTAATTTAAATCAAGACACCCTGTAAAACTTTTTGCCAATTTTTATGTTTAAAAGCTCCAAGATATCCAGAGCATGCCATTAATCCCATGAACTTTAACACTGGAGTCTCTCTGTTGTGTGCTCGACTGTTGACCAGTGAATGAGTTTCATGTCGTTTATGTCATATAGACGGGTTCTCTGACCAGTGAACAGAGAACACAGCCTGAAGCAGCACACATACACACAAACATACACTCACACTTTACATTTAGACACATATTCGTTCCAACAATACTTCCTATCTATTTTTGTCCATGGTTAGTTAAGTTCGATATAATTTGGATCAGAGTGCAAGTCGTTAAGCTGGGGCTACGAAATGTGTGGAATGAAGAAGGGAGTTTGTGTCAGGTTCAATACAAATTAATTTTGACAGTTGTAATGTATACGTATGTACTCCTTTCTCTAGGTCCTTACCTCACCCACTTGTCACTCATCGCACAAACTCTGACATCAACAAAAAGCAAACAAAAAAATGAAATGTGGAGCACAAAATTGTGTTACATCCAAGTGTTAACTGTTTGCCTTTCCTGGGATATTGTACTCGTAGGTCTAGTTAGACAGTTGCTGGCACTTTTCATTCCTTCGCTGTATCTATGTGCGTCAAAAGTTAAATTTCTCTTCTTGCGAGAATTTTCTTGTGCAAAATACACTGAAATCTATACACACACACACACATGCCACATAGATAGCCCACGGGATTATCCCAAGATTCGCGCAAGGACGATCCAACGACCGACCCGAATGACCGCAAAGAGGAAATAATATTAAAATGAAAATCACATTAAAGCTGATGTGGGATTTAAGCCGGTTGGGGAGGGCGGCGGGGGAACCTCGTCCTGTTCATTTCCTTCCATCTACGAAAACGCACCAAGCATGTGATGTAATATTTCATCAACTTTTAAGCACAACGCTTTACTGAAATTAAATTGTGGGAATATTGCCACAAAGGCCGCACGCCATATAACCGACTAACCGTTTTTCAAATATCAAATTTTTTGAAATTCCATTTAATTTTGTTTTTGATTCGATTTCTTCCAACAATTTTCTCTTAGTATTGCTCCTTTGGAAGGAAGGTAAAGTTAAATCACTTGAACCCTTTTCGGGCTAGTAACCGATTCCGTTAAGATAAGATGATAATTTTTTGTACCTTGACTATTGGATAGCCACTGATAAGTTTTTCTGATTTTTTCCCCCCAGAAAAACCTGTTGCGAAAGCGCAATGTTGACCTGTTAGGTGTATAGGTATTGGGTTATATAAAATGTATAGGAAAAAGCTCTAGTGCCGTGGCTCTAGTGGTTAGTGCATTGGCCTTTTGAGCAGAAGTTTAAGGTTCGAAACGTATTTTCACGGTCCAATCTCTCGCGCATGTCTGACAAACGTTTGAGAGTAATACCTTGTCACAGAAAGCTTTTCCACTCGCTTTTCCGATACGGCATTTAATTGTAGGTACCTTCCATTTGTGCAAAAATGTAATACGCACAACACGAATGTTTTCGCGAAGCAAGGCCTTGTACAGCAACGGTCTGTCGCACCTAATATAGTTATTATATAAAAAATGCAAGACTTAATATAGGAATTGACTGGGTTTTTAACTCAACTGCCTTTTAAAGAATTATCATCAAATTGGGCTCTACAACCGGTGTCGATGTCGACATCACGGTAACGTTTGTAGATCTCATCATTATAGAGTCTCCATAATCGTCCTTCCTCACATACGGTGCCAACAATTCTCCGTAAGACTTTTCTCTCGAACGCGGTTAAGAGGTCAGAATGCTTTTTGCTAAGCACTCAAGTCTCGGATCCATATGTAAGTACTGGTATGACCATTGTCTTATATACCAGCAGCTTGGATGTTATGGTTAAATTCCTGGATTTGAAAAAACTTGACAGACTATAGTAGGCTTTGTTGGCTTTAAGCAACCGTGCGCGTATTTCTGGCTTCATGCTGATTTCGGCTGCTACAGTAGACCCGAGATAGTTAAAGTATTGCAGTATACTTCAAATTCGCGCTCCACTATTCGAATTGAGGGACCAATGTTGGATCTTCTACTTCTACTCGCAGAGCGATGGGAAGAGCACTTTCATGAGTTGCTAAATGGCCAGCTAACTGAGGAATTGGAGGCTCAACCAATGACCGAAGATCATACTATGCTGCCGCCACCAAGCATAGTCGAAGTTAACAGAGCGATAAATCGGCTCAA
This sequence comes from Nephrocerus scutellatus, assembly GCA_947095585.1. Classification (NCBI taxonomy): domain Eukaryota; kingdom Metazoa; phylum Arthropoda; class Insecta; order Diptera; family Pipunculidae; genus Nephrocerus; species Nephrocerus scutellatus. Next base: position 115,702,675 of record OX352763.1, read on the forward strand.
GAATAAGAATCGGCGTAATAATAAGAATAAGGCCCCGGGATCTGATGGTGTCCCAGCGGAACTGATAAAAATAGGAGGCCCCACATTACACCAAGCAATTCATGAAATAAAAGCGCAAGTATGGGAGGAAGAAGCTATGCCAGAAGACTGGCGAAGAGGCATACTGTGCCACATACATAAGAAGGGAGATATCACAAAATGCAGCAATTATCGTGGTATAACGTTGTTAAGTACCGCGTATAAGATTTTCTCCTCTATCCTTCAAGACAGGATAGCCCCATACGCTAAAGTCATCATTGGTCCATACCAGTGTAGCTTCATCCCAGGCAAATCAACAACTGATCAGATCTACACCCTTAGGCAGGTGATGGAAAAATGTCTAGAGTTTCAAAATTCACTACACTATTGTTTTATTATTGACTTATTGACTTTAAAGCCGCCTATGGTACCATAGCGAGAGTAGAACTTTATAAAGTCATGAGAGAGTTCGGCATCTCAAATAAACTGACACGACTATGTAGGTTGACCATCACCAATGCTATTAGCCAAGTTAAAATATCCGGATCACTATCAAGCCCATTCAACATCTATAACGGGCTCCGACAAGGGGATGAACTGGCCTGCGTCCTCTTCAACCTGGCGTTGGAGAAAGTGATCCGAGATAGAGCAGGCGGCACGAAATCGGGGGCTGCACATAAATGAGAGCAAAACAAGGTACATGGTGGCCACGTCTGCGAGTAGAAGATCCAACATTGGTCCCTCGATTCAGATAGTGGAGCGCGAATTTGAAGTAAAGCAATCCTTTAACTATCTCGGGTCAACTATAGCAGCCGATAACAGCATGGAACCAGAAATACGCGCACGACTGCTTAAAGCCAACAAATCCTACTATAGCCTGTCAAGACTCTTCAAATCCAGGAACTTAACCATAACATCCAAGCTGCTGATATATAAGACAATGGTCATACCAGTACTTACATATGGATCCGAGACTTGGGTGCTTAGCAAAAAGCATTCTGATCTCTTAGCCGCGTTCGAGAGAAAAGTCTTACGGAGAATTGTTGGCCTCGTATGTAAGGAAGGACGATTCCGGAGACTCTATAATGATGAGATCTACGAGCGTTACCGCCATGTCGACATCGTGAAGAAAATTAAGCTCGGTAGGCTCCGGTGGGCAGGACACCTAGCTCGCATGAGCGAAGAGGATCCTGCTCGGAAAGTCCTTTGCGGTAGAATTTATGGAACACGACAGCGAGGCCGGCCAAGCCTACGCTGGAAGGATGGCGTAGACCAGGACGCCCAGAGTTTAGGGATGCCAAACTGGATGACATCGGCTCGAAATCGGGACCGGTGGAGAGACTTTTTGCGGGAGGCTAGGACCGGACCCCGGTTGTAGAGCCAAATATGATGATGATGATTTTTCGCGATCATAGCACATCGCAATAACATGAGATCGTTGTCCACTTAGGACATTACCTAACACAGGTACTTATTGATCGTCTATCGTATCACATCGAACTTCCCTCTTTATACGATGACTGAATCGTCCCCATAGAGCATAGGTCCCATCGTCAGCAATTCGCTGAATGAGTTCATGTACCACTATGGGGATAATACTCTTCCTTGTGGGCATTCTCTCACCGTGTTGGTTCTAATAGTTCTGTCCTCAACTATGATATCCGCTGTTCAACTCATATTAATTACAGGTAAATAACTAAGAAGCAATTTTTAGTTAGTGGCTTGTGTTTACAAAGCTCCAAAACTCCAAACTAGTTGTATTTTCCAAAAGTAAAATATCTCCAAACACACCACAACAGGTGTACTACCTACAACCAACAATGAAATTGGTATAAAGAATTACTAACTACAGCACTCTTTTCGTAATCAGAAATGTTCAAAACTAAAGTATCCCAACTAAGAGCCAGGAGTAATTACAAAACTACTGCAATTTAATTCCAGTGTTTTTCCAGCTGGAAATTTTCACATCGTCTATCGTTCCATTTTCACCGAAAACCTGACAAAAACAAAGAGTAGTAGGAATAACATTCGCCAGCAACCACCATTCTATACCTCCATGCTGTCTGTGCAACCTAATCGGCATGAATGCACTGAATCGAATCGAGTCTAATAGAAATTAGAAGAAAAAAAGTGCTAAGCAAAAAAAGACAGAAAAAAATGCCCCAATTTGGTTTTTTTAAAGCCCGGCGGAATCTAGGTGCGAATGGCTCCGCTTCCATCACTTGCAGCAATGCAGCCCATTCAACTTTGCCAACGAGGATGAAATTTGCTTCCTATTCTCTTTTATGAAAAAAAAAAAAAGGATATCCTGATTGTGTGCGAATCACACTGCACGAACATTGTGATCGATCAAAATCTAACGTAGTAAGGAAAAAGGACACATTATTCGCTCAGAGGAGTATTATTCCTAATCTCTCCGCCCTGTTCGCGATAGCAGAGCAAATCGGAATCAATGGCTTTTTGTGATAGGATATTCCATGGCTACAAACTAAATGAATGAAATGAATTCAACGATGAGAAATAATTGATTCGGTATTGAAGGACGGCGACGGTGACATTAAGCAGACTAACGAACCACTCAGACTCAGTGATGACTAGGAGGGCAAACGAAGGTATTTCAGTTTTATTGTCATAACGAAATTTATTACGTATCGAGGAATACTTTTCCACTTAACTTATTGTAATCCGCGAGAGTAGGATAAATGAATTGGTATTTTAATTTAGATGGAGGACATAAAAAAGCAGGAGTGAGCTGAGTAATTTTTGACGTTCGCTATCCTGCGTCTTAACAGGATACAGTGTTGGAAAGTAAATCTTTGGCGACTAAGCTACTTTTGAACGTGGTAAGCGAAAAGAAGACTGGTCGATCTTAGACCTATCACCATCAAAGGCAACACTTTACTTCAGTGAGGTTAAATATCTCAGCGTCTTCCTTGACAAACTGTTTAGCTGGAATTCTCATAGCAAGTTTGCCATCGAGCACGCGCCATTAGGGTCATATGGGGCAGTAGACGCCTTTACGGCAGAACCTGGGATCTAAATCAAAAAATGTTACATTGGATGTATACAATGATAGTGAGGCCATACAACGCACGTGGCCGTCGTTTGGTGGCCGAAAGTTCTTAAACGGACAATGGCAGCTAAGCTTCAGAAACTACAAAGAATTGCCTGTCTAGGTATAACAGGTGCCATGCGCACCTGCCCTACGACTGCATTAGAAGCTGTTGAAGAGCTTTCATCCTTGCATATCACTCATCAGGAAGACGGCCACTACTTGCGCTATTAAGCTGCAGCTAGAATTAAGTGTAAACCAGATTGGCTCAATTCCCCAAAAGGACATGTTTTGCACTATCACCGGTATAATGGTCAGGGAGTACAGTTTCGGTAGGTTATTTGAGGTAAAAATATTGAACAGTTCAAACTCTTCTAATGGTGTTCCGGCACTGGACCATAGAGGTCTGTGCTAGTTCACAGATGGATCGAAGATGGAATTTGTAGTTGGAGCTGACGTTTTTGGACCCAACACCAAAGTCTCGATACTTATGGGATTGTGTCCCATGGTTTTCCAAGCGAAACTCCATGCCATTGAGGTCTGCGTTAGGTAAAACCTTAGTAAAGGTATTAAGGGCGCTAGGATATTCTTACGAAAAGTAGTTAGTAGATAATAGAATTCGAATCCTAAGATAAATCCCAATGTACATACTGCATATTAAAAATAGGCACTGAATTAGAATTAAGCACTTTTGTATAGCATACTTTTAGGCTGTAAGATTTATTAGATTATTTGAAATATAACCGCCTGTAAGTTTTAATCATTACGTACTTGTCAAAAATGTAGTCAAACCGGTTTGTGTTGTTTGTCCGGTTTGTGTGTACGAACATGATTGTACATGAAAGTTATTTTTAGAAGATGACTCATAGTATCGTTAGTTGTAAATAAGGGAATAAGGACACAATTTTCTGGTCTTTTCTCGACATTTCTGTCTATAAGATTGGACGTTTATGGAAACTTTTCAATGAAAAAAGGTGGCGTTCGCTGCAGAGGATTCATTCATTGTTTAGAATTCAATCAGTCAAGTTGTAAAAGTTCTTGCAAAGTAATACTGCTACCACCTAAGAGACTTATAGTGAAATACATGTGTTGTTGTAATAAGTGTTTTTGTGTACACTCGAAAGCGTAAATTTCGTAACAATATATATCTTTTCAGATAGCCAGGCAGCACTTAAAGCGCCGTCGTCTAACTTAATGGATTCTATATCAGTTAAATGCTACTACGATGCACCACAAACTCTTGTCAGACATAACAGGGTGAAACTCGGATAGGTCCTGGTAAGCATGGAATTGCAGGCAACTAATCTGCAGATGCTCATTATCATAATCTACGTTCATAGGACCTGAACCCTACTGTGGTGTCAACTGGGCTGCCGTCACACCGCTTGGAACACAAACTTCGTCTGGCCCACTGGGAAAATGTCTCGAGGCTGAGACAATCCAAATGATTAATCAAGCCGTATTCCTACAAGGAAATCTAGGCAAGGATAGCAGGATAGGTGGTGAGCTTTTTCACAGAATACTGTGGCCTGCGATATCACCTAAACAAGCTCAGATACGGAATGTAGGTCTGTCTGTGCTCAGAAGATAACGAATCATCTGAGAGCATTGTCTCTGAATGCACAGCATTGGTTAAGAAAGCATATTTCCCATAAAGAAATTTGTTCGTCAGCAGAGTTGAGAAACTATGCTGCTAAGAACGTACTATCCTTCATTAGCGAGGTGGTACGTCCCTGTTACATACCCTGTTGATACAAAAGAACTTTTTAGGTCCCATTGTGAGCCATATGAGCAATGGTCTACATAAAAGCATGCTTACCTTACGAGGTAGTAAGCACAATAGAACATTTCCTTTATTTCAAGCAATACACCCTTGCCATCTTTCTCGATATAGAAAGCGCCTTTAACAATGTCCACATTGATGCCAATCAGGAGGCTCTCACTCAGTTAGGGGTAGAGCAACTCCTAATACGATGAATCATATCCATGCTAGGTAGCAGGGGCACTCCCCAGGGGGGTGTGACATCGCCCCTTCTATGGCTGTTGGTTATAAACAAGGTCCATAGGACACTTAAGATTGACACTCCTGCCTAAATCAAGCAAAACTGCATGAAACGGAGTGAATTAGGAATTAAGGAAAACTCATAAAAAACTCGCAACGTTTAGTTTCGTTCATCTTATGAAATTTGAAATTTTGGAGTTTCGAGTATTCTTCTCTATGCTTATCCTATCCTACGCCTACCTACTCATCAGTGACAATTTTAATCAAAGAAAGGAAACAGAACACATTAGCATTTTCCAATTAAACTCCACTGACAACGAATTGACTGCTAATTACATGCACGTGTAAGACTTAGACCAGTTATTTTCGTACCTCTTGATACAGTTCAGTGACGGTAACAACCTAAGGGTTGCAGGGTTTTTGTTATCAAAGAATGAATGACAAATTAATTCAGGTAAATGTCTGACTGAGAGTACTCGAAATTTACGCACGGGCACGTTGTCGAAAAATTACAATTTTATTTACTACAGTGAGCTTATCACTTAATTAAGTAATTGGTGTTTGCTTATCTGATACTATTATTATGGTGCAAGTTAATAAAAAATGAAGAAAAAAAAACCTTCCGATAACGTTCACACAATACAGTCAACAAAGTAACAAAATTAAAGAAATTTCAGTTAAACACGCAAGTGATTGGATTTTTTGTCATCGAAAATCATACAAAGTGAATACCGAAACAAGTCTGAGACACTCTCAACTGGTTCACTGACCACTCATTTCTTTTGGACTCATTAATATTTTTAACCACTACCTATTATATATATATCGATTAAAGTAAGAAGGACTTTTTCGTGTTCTATCGGTTACTGCTTAATGTTCTATTTCGAGATAATTGGTTAAAAGGTCTTGGGATTACTTAAAGTTGAACTAACTTTTGTTGTCTTGTTACTTTCAGCTTTGAGAAGTCCTTAACGAGTTCATGACATGTCATCACACCCACCAACCTACGATAAACTTTTCTCAACCGAAAATTTCTATTAATTGCTATCGCAACTTTACTAATTCAGTTCCCTATCGACAACTCAACCTTCAATTATACTCGTAGCGTTTAACAAATTATTACTGATTTGGTTTGATAAGTCAGTGAATTTTTGAATTTCCCGCGCAGTAACTTTAAATGCTCCCGCCATCTGTTAATAGACTTCTGTCAAATTTTGAGCAAGCTGCGTCATTTAGTTTGTGTTTGACAGCCCTTGAAAGCAGACAACCTCGTGAAATTCGTGTGCTGAAAGGAGTGTTTGACGATGATCAGTCGCAATCCGAACGAGTTGCGCCGTTTCGTTAAAGTGGACGAAAAATGGATCCATCACATTACACCAGAGACCAAGGAACAATGAAGACAGTAGGTTCCCTCGGGTTAACGTGCACCAAAGAAGTCCAAGGTGGGTCTGCCGGCCAACAAGGTTATGACCACAGTTTTTTGGGATGGACATGGTGTCATTCACATCGAGTCACTTGAGCTTTTGGACAGACTCGATATTGATTTGAAGCAAGAAGAAGGCGATGACAATGCACGGGTGTACACGTGTGTAGTCACCATAGCAACAATCCATAAATTCGGCTACGAACTGCTACCCCATCCAGCATATTCTCACGATTTAGCCCCCTGCGACTATTTCCAGTTTTGCTGGGCGGTAAGAGATTTGGGTCAAACGATGAGGTTATCACTGAAAAAAAAGTCTACTTTGAGGGCCTTGAGAAAACCTAGCTATTATTATCTTTTATTGAAAAAGTCACTGACTTATCATACCACCACCGTATATATCGAACGACACACATCTTCGTACTCTTGAATTAGAAAGTATATAAAATTTTTATGATTTATTCTGAACTAGCTGTTCCCGACCACTGCGCCACTGTACACAGAAACCCCGGGATGGGGGGTGTGCTATAGCCTATAATCTTTCCCCACCTGCCAATAATTTTCATTGAAAATTTCATAAAAATCGGTTAGAAAATATGAGTTTCCACAAAATTTCGTGAAAAAGCCCCAAGCGGAACCGCTGTAGTGAAATTTTGTGAAGAAAAGTTCGAAAGAAAGGCTTGCTATTGCTTGCTTGCTTCTGTTGCTATAGGATAACAAAAGCGGTTCCCGATCTCGGACAGTGCGCACGAATGTTGGTGGCCCATAGTGTGGGACAGAATCCATCGACCTTAACTCGACGCCGATTACAGCAACAGGCCATTAGTCACCTAAAAGGTCCAGATTTCCGGGGAGTTAAAAGCAAATGACCATCCGCTTCGATAGAATCCTACTCAAGACCCTCACAAAACCCCCCCACCACCTCTCCATGAGACCCTCTTAAAACCCTCTCAAGACCACCTAAAGACACCCTCAAGACTACATTGAGACCCCGTTAAGACCACCTCAAAAACCCACTAAAGAACCTCTTAAAACACGCTAAAGACCACGTAAAGACCCCTGCGAGACCACCTCAAGACCATACTTTAGACCCACAAAAGGACCCTCAGAAGACCTCTCAAAACCTCTTAAGTCTCCCTTAAAAGTCCACTTAAAATTCCCTTAAATCAATCTCAATACCCCCTCAAAGCTACCTCAGGACCAGCCCAAGATCTCCCCTCAAGACTCCTCTCAAGACCCCCTTAAAATCTCCTAAGGACCCAACTCAAGACCCTCTCAAAGCTCCTTTAAGATGCCATCAAACCATCTCAAGGCCCCTTAAGACTCCATCAAGACTCCTTTAAGACCCGCCTCAAGACCCTACTCAATACCCCCGTAAGAATATTTCAGGACGCCTTCAAGACCGCCTTAAATCCCCCTCTAGATCCCACTTAAGACCCTGTTAACAGCACTTTTAGATCCCCTCAACACCCCCTGACCACCACAACACTCCCCTTCAGACCCCATAAGAACACTCCTCAAAACTCTGGAAAGTCTTCAACAAAAACGCGTACAAGACCGTCAACTCACAGCATTATAATGAAAAAAGCGTGACAGAAAGACATCATCATCATCAAATTTGGCTCTACAACCGGGGTCCTTTCCTAGCCTCCCACAAAAAGACTCTCCAAAGGTCCCGATTTCGAACCGATGTCACCCAGTTTGGCATCCCTAAACTCTGGTTTTGGTCTACGCAATCCTTCCAGCGTAGGCTTGGCCGGCCTCGCTGTCGTGTTCCATTAATCCTACCCCCCCTACCCTACCCGCAAGATATAGGAAAGTTTTAAAAAATAGAAAGTTAGATAGAAAACTCAAATGTAGTTCCAGTCAACGTGTAAATTCATTCAGCTGCAAGGATTTGCGACTGGAAGAACAATTCCGATGTGAATGACTGTCTAAGGGGGGACTTTTTCAGAAACTAATAAATATTAATGTTAACTTTTCCTGCTCTGTGCTGCATACATAATTGGTACTTGTTCTGATGGAAAACAACAACAACAACAACAACAACAATATCAACAAGAACAAAAACCACACCACAACTTCATGCTGTTGTCGTCTCTCCGTGAAAGTTCAGTCAGGCTGTTCGTTTAGCGTTTGGCTCGACTTAATTCCCTCAATTTCTATTTTCCGCATTATTTTGACCGAAGGAAATCAAAGGCAGACGTCTATACGACGAACAGACAGGATATCATTTATATGTTGTTGTTGTTCTTGTTATTGTTGGTTGATTTTGAAAGTTTCTCTGATGGTACACAAACATCACGTAGATACGAGAAAATCAGGAAGGAACAGCTATAGTGGCGGCGACATGAAACTTTGGTTCCTTCAACAGTGTCGTTGGTTTGTTATGCTTCCGGGTAGAACATTATCATCCCTTAGTCGCCGCTAAAGAGGAAAAAACACTTTCAATGATAAATTTTGCAGCTATAAGCTAGTTTTTTTTTTTTTTAATACATGTTCTCATTGAAACATTTTATCTAACTTACGGGAAGAATTGTTTTTTAACATCGACATAAATGGCAAAAATAATAGAAAGCTATAATAAAACTTTTACGTTACGTTACTTGTTAAAACTATTAATACATTTTATAAACTTTTTTTTATTTTTATTTTGGTAGCCCCCATTTATTCGGCTTATTACAAGCTAAAACAACTTAAGGCTGACATCATTGAAAACTTAAAACTAAGACTTAAGACTTAGAATTAAAGCTAACATATAAAGCTATGGGGAATGGCGGAGCAGATCAACTTTAAGGTAAGGTTTTAGTTAACCTTTGGCAGCATACCTCGTAGATTACGAGGGTAAGAGTTAAAGAAGCCGGAGGAGACGATGTATGAAAAGAATGTCAGCTATGTCTCTCCGTTCTTCGAGAGTTTTCAAGTTTATAAGGTTGAGGCGGTCTTGGTAGGTTAGGGCAGTACAAGATGATTGTCCCAAGATAGGCCTCGAAGAGCAAATCGGAGAAAACGACGTTGGATGCTCTCGATTCTGGACACATGAACTTATGATAGGGGGACTGACCACGCCTGACTAGCGTACTCGAGGAGGAGACGGACAAAATTGATGTAGAGGTATCTGGTCACATAAGGGTTGGAAAATTCTTTGGAACACCGTTTGATAAAGCCAAGTGATGAGTTGGCTTTAAGAATTATTTCATCGATATGAAAACGGAAATGTAGCTCCGAGTAGGACAGTAAGCCACGAAAAGATTGCACGCGGTATATGGTTTGGCCGTGGAGACGGTAATGTCTGGAAGTGGGCTTGTTGCACTTACGTGATAAGACATTGGCATTTGGTGATATTGAGATTCAAGCAATTTTTAGGCACAAGGTCGAAAAACTGTCTAGGTCTTGTTGAAGGAGACAAGAATCTTGTGGAGAAGAAATTGGTTTGAAAAATTTGTCATCGTGAGCATAGAGAGAGAGAGAGAGAGAGAGGGCGGAGTTTTTGATGAACACATCAAGATAATTTAAATAGTTATAGTTAAAATGAAGAGAAGGGGGCATAGATGGCTGCTTTGTGGGACTCCAGAGTTTGCCAAAAATTTGGACGATAAGACTAACCTCAAGCGAACACTTTAAAGAAGGTTTTCTGGATAGAAAGATATCCATTTCAACAATATGGATTCAAAGCCGAGGGCAGACAATTTATAAAGGATTAATTGATGAGATATCTTAACAAAAGCCTTACAGAAATAAGTTGCAACAACTTCGACTTCATTGCCACTCTCTAAGGCTGAAATGGCGGAGGAGATGAATTCAACAAGATAAGTGGTGGTTGATCTACCTTTCATAAAGCCGTGTTGGCTGGGAGAAATAAGAGACTTGCAGGGAAAGCTTAAGGCTTCGTATAAAATACTTTCGAAGAGTTTGGTTATATGGGAAAGTTTAACAATGGGGCGATTCTTTCTTTGATACTTTTTTGTGTATCTGGGTTATGAAAGAGGTCTTCCAAATCAGAGGAAATTCTCCTTGTGGACGGGATAGGCAAAAGAGTTAAGAAATGGGAAGGGAGACCTGGAACAACATTTTTTAAGAAATATAGCGGGAAGGCCATCTGGGCCATGAGAGAATTCATCATTAAGATTTTGTAACTTATTTTCTATAACAGTAGGGTCAACAGTTTTAGTGAGAACGGGACCATTGGAGAAGTTAAGGAGGAAACTGAAATAAGAGGGGTCCGGCACAAAGGAGTTATCGGCGAAAGATTGTCTGAAAGCAAAAAAGTTGGCAATGCTATGTTGATCAGTTGATGATGTATTTTTGTAAAAGAGTGATGGAGGTTAGCCGTCAGACTTTCTTTTATAGTTGACGAATTAAAAAACAAGACTAAGGGACGTTTATGAGTTTGGTTTGCGCAAAATTAAGATAGAGCTGGTAGAGATAGTTTTAAAGCTGGTTGAATTACAAGTACCGAGTACAGAAAAAAAATAAGTATGAAGGTAAGCAGCCCATAAGTTGTTTCTCTTAGTTCGTAACGAGCTTTGTCTACGATTATACCAAGGAGAAGATGTAGATGAGGTTTTATTGTGCGATAAGGGGACATAAAGAGAAATAGAATGAAATAACTCTTTGTAAAAAGTGTAGATGGCATCATTTAAAGATAAATTGTCAAACCTAAAGGAAGACCTGCTAAGATAGTCAGTACTTTTGCGGAAATTAGCTTATGAAAGTCGAAAGAAGAGATAACTGTGGGATGAGGGGACTGTAGTGGAGAGTTGTAAAAATGAGTAAGGGGAGGGGGGTGAAAATTATCAATAGAAGATAGAGAGAGGGGACAAAGCGAGACAGAGCGAGAGAATGGGATCATTTGTGAAGATATGGTCTAATTGTCTAACCATGTAGTTAGTAAGGCCACTTACTTGGCTTAGACTTGAGTCTTGAAGCTGATCTACATTTCTATCATCCACCTTCTATACCTTATAAGTATACATTTTCTATATCTTCTATAACTTCTGTATCTTCTGTATCTTCTGTATCTTCTGTATCTTCTATATCTTCTATTTTCTATCTTCCATATGTCATATTCCCACCCATCATTACCTCTCGCAAAATATATGAGTAAATGTGTGTTGTGAGGACGAGGATCATTTCCGGACACCTCTGCTTCGACCCTTGTCAACACTTCTTTTTATGTGACACGAACACAAATTTTAGTCTGCCTCCAATACGTTTCCCCCAATTATATTTATCGCTGGGCTTCCTCTATTTACATCAACTACATCATCTACGAGAAGATCTACTATATAAGGAATATGATTTTCTTTAGCATCATCAAAACATCAAACAGATATGGGAATACTAAACGGATTTCATGCTCTAATACGACAATAATCCAATTGCCACATTAAGATTGATTAACTTGTCAGACAGACGCTCTTTCTGGATCAGTGGTAATGGATTAGGCGTACACAGCTTGCAGTTATAGTTTTTCCTTATTTTGTATGCGCACGCACGTAGGCACGAGACAACATCAGGTTTTTGCTATATAGGAAAATGTATCGCCGATGAATGTTATGTATAAATGTATGAGTATATGCGGTAAGTAAATGGCTTCATGGAGTACTAACAGTAATTCAATTGGATTATCGTTTCAAATATTGATGAATATATTCGTACGAGCATACCAGAGCATATCGATTGATATGGATTCGTTAACCAATCCTCCTTCATCAGTTGTTAACTAACAAATATTTATTAACAAATCACGTATACTTTAGTTTTAACCTGAAATACACTATATACCGAATTCAAAACTAATTTATTGAGTTCATGAGCACGTGTGGTGGATGCCATTAGATGTTTACTTTAATTGGCAAAGTGACCAGAAGCACGTCTCAGTAAAGGTTATTTTGTCGGGCACTTAGCCAAGTCGTTACTTCATATAAACTCTACTTCATTAAGGCACAATTAAAGATTTTGATTATATCGTAAACCGTAAAATGCTCAGGCTGGAATTAAGTTTTAACGTTTAAGCGGATTTTCATAATGATTTTGGACTAAAGCACATAAATTATATTTATACATTTATTTTCGTTTATGATAGGTATGTCGGTTTGTGATACGCGATTATATACATACAAGGGTTTTAATAAAAATAAAAGTATTTGAAATGTTACGGGCTGTATGGTTCTTGTTGTGTTGGTGCCCTTGTCTCTGATGACATATCATGAAATTGGTAGCCATATGCTTTATTGGTGTCTGTGGCATAATGTCATTTTTTTTTATAACTTGCGCACGCGAAATAGGGTTTGCACCCTCATAATGCTCGGCTATATGCTTGGCACAGTGTGGGCGTTAAGGAAAAGGAGGTGAAAAGAGAAGATGTCTATGAGCTTGTGTCTTGAATGTCTGTGGATAATAGTGATGTAGAAAGACAGAGCTTGACAAAGCATTCCACATACGTGTTGTACGGCTGAAGAACGATTCCCTGAACTTAACTGTACGTCCGAACATAGACTTCATGGTAAACTAATGAGCAGTCATGGTGCCACTAGTATTACGGTTGAATTTAAGGAGAGGTGTCATGCAACTGAATATTTCTCTTGAGCACCGCTGGTGGAAGATGCAATGAAACAGTGAAAAGCACAACACTTTCCTGCGGTGTTCAAGCGAATCTATTGATTTCGCAATGTTTTCGTCACCGATAAGTTTTATCGTACGGTTTTGTATTCTATCTAGCTGATGCAAAGCAGTTTTAGGTGCATCAGACCAGATATGACAATTTTACTCAAATTTGGGGCGAATAGTAGATAGTAGCCAGATCAGAGGGAGTAAAATATTTCTTGCACAGGGTTAGAAAACCTAAGCATTTCGCAGCATTTTTGGCGACGGTGATGATATGTGATCATTCCAAGTTTTTCAGTTTCCTCAATGCAAATGCTATTCATGGGATTTAGGATTCGCTTAGACGACAGGAGACATCATTGGGTTTTGGAAGCGTTAAATTCAACTCGATTGTTTTCTCCCCATTTTATTATGCTGTCCAGGTCAGAATTTACATAGTTGTTTGAGTTCCACATGAGAAGTGAAGAGACGTTCCCAAATTTATACGAGAAGCTAAAAGTAGTCAGCGAAAGAGTGAATTGGATTAGAAGTATATGACAAAAGAACATTAATAAAAATGAGAAAGAGTGTTGGGGACAAAACAGAGCCCTGTGGAACACCAGCATTTATCTGATGTATTTTATACTTGAAACCGTCTAAAATAACTTGAATTGAGCGGTCGAAAAGATAGCTTCTAATCCAATGAAGCAGTTTTTCATCGTCTTCATAAGCACGCATTTTGGACAAAAGAGCTTGACGACAAACTCTGTCAAATGCTTTCGAAATATCGAATGCAACAGCATTGATTTCACCAAATTGATGCAAAGACCATTTCCACTGTTCGGTGAGATATACCATCAAATCACCAGTGGAACGTTGCCCACGCAATCCATACTGCCGGTCAACAAGGATTTCGTTGGTTTCAAGATATTCCTTGAGCTGAAAATTGATCAGACCTTGGAAAGAATGGATTTAATTGCTATTGGTCGGTACAAAGAAGGAGACGACGTCTCGCTTTTTTTGTGTATGGGCTGGACAAAGGCTGTTTTCCAACTAATCGGGATGAGTCCAGAAGAATAGGATAGATGGAAAAGCTTACGCAATGGTAATGCCAGCTTGGAAGAACACCTCTTTAGAACTAATGGGGAAATACCATCTGGCCCAGCGTATTTGTGAGTGTTGAGATCTTTTAAAACTCTTGCAACTGCATGAGTGTGAATATCTGTCCTATGGAGTGTTCAATACTCAGAGGTGCAGGCGGCAGCAATGCACAATCTGGAGCTGGCTGCAAAAGTGCTCTGGTGCAACTAAACATTCAGGCTTTTGACATAAATTTTGCCATTTCAGTTTTTTCTTCGAGATGTTCCTTTCCTAGGTGTCACCTTTGTTCTGCTATTTTTTGTAGAAAGCGTGAAATAATCGTATTTTTGTGAGCTCTAGCTATAACATAAACTCATTCGTCATTTCATTGTATCTTTCCATTTAGTTGCAACATAAAACCATTTTACAGAATCCGCTCTAGAAAATTCGAAGGAATAAAACCATTTTCGCATTTAAGTCTATATATATTGTCTGCGAGGTTATATTGTCTACTGGTTCCTTGTGCATTTACGTTACTTGTAAAGTACTTGAAGGAGTTTGTCACACGTTTTGGAGAAAACAAGCTTCCCCGATTTTTTTTACCTTTATATTGCAGCTGTAGAGATTACAATCCTTGTAGTTTTTAATGCAGTTTTATTACCACAGACACATCCTCGAAATCGTTAAATCTAGATATTGCCGCAAGCAATCGCATGAAAACAATTTTATTACAGTCACAGTTAGCCAGTCAGTCAGCTGTGGTTTTTGCCACTATCGTGCAATTTTGTTGATTTCGCTTTTTGCAATTTGTTTAGCGATGAGGACGCATGATACGCTGCATACAAAGAAAATGTTCTTATAAGTTCCAGTATGTGTGTGCACGCGGAAGAACATAAAACGCTTAGCTGCACTTCGAATACAAAAGTGATTTTCCTTACACTACTCTCTGACGACTTGACTGTACAAATGCACAATAAACAAACGCCCAGCGAATACTCCCAGTTAATACTCCCAAAGATGTTGTTGAGGCCTTCCCAATATGCTTTCTCTTATTGCCATACTATTTTTTAGGAGTTTTTTCTCTAACTGCGTCCTTAACCTAATCTAACCTACGCCGAATTGAATTAAAAGTCCCAAAGATAGAAATTTATTCTAACGTCCTATATTATTTTGAACCCTGATCACCCTGAGTCTACCCCGGCTGGGTTTATTAACGAGATACTACACAATGGTCTGATGAGCCTAGGAGCCGATAATACATTGGCGGAGTATTTAACAGAACGAGGAGT
The DNA here is from genome assembly GCA_947095585.1 of Nephrocerus scutellatus. Lineage (NCBI taxonomy): Eukaryota > Metazoa > Arthropoda > Insecta > Diptera > Pipunculidae > Nephrocerus > Nephrocerus scutellatus. Next base: position 115,718,127 of record OX352763.1, read on the forward strand.
AAGGAACAACTCAAGGGTGTTCGCTGAATCATTTGCAATGATAGGTATTCGTATAGGCTCACTTACAAGCTGAGTAAGGTGATTAAACTCAGCGAATAACTCAACACACCTTCGTTCGGGTGTTGTCTGGCCGGAATTGCGAAGCCACCCAGAATTGTGTACATTGAAATCGCTCGCAATAACAATTTCAGTGTTATCATTAATAATAATAATCGGCGCGACAGACCATTGCGGTGCAAGGCCTAACTTCTCGCGACCATTTGTGCTGCGCATGTTTGTATATTTTTGGACACAAATGGAAGGGACCTACAATTTAAGGCCGGATCCGAACGGCGAATTGAGAAGCTTTCCGTGACAAGGTATTACTCTCGGAACGTTTGTCACCCGTTCGCGAGAGGTGGGACATCGTGAAAAAAAACTTTTGTTGTTGCTGGGATTCAAACCACGAACATCCTGTTCAGCAGCCATGTGCACTACCACTGAACCACGGCGCCCAAGGTGTTATCATTATTTCTGACAATTCTTGCAATTAAATCGGATAGTGCATCAAATTCGTTAAGAGTTGAAACACTGTCTATGTTGGGGCTTCTATAAATAAAGCAATAGTGAATGTTACACGTCCATGTACCATCACTCTCAGCCATATGAAATTTAATTCCGGATTGGAACACTGGCTGAATTAAAGCAAAAGTTTAAATGCAACATCACTATACGGACATTAATTGCGAGTCCGCGTCGAGGGAAAAATAACGGCGCTAAGCTATACCCAGGCAGATTTAAATCCGAAGTATCAGAATTCTCAAATACTTGAGTTTCGAGCGGCCACATTAAGCGAATAGACAATAATTCGTAAGCTAAGAGGGTCTTCAAATCACAGCCCATATGTTCGAGACGACAAGAAAGACCGAACCTTCGCTTAAAGACCAATTCATCGTTGATACCAGAGTGGTCTGGATAACTAGAAGCAGGATTTCCTGGACAGCAGAGGATAGAAGGCCGCCATGTCTCAGGCAGATACTCTTCATGACTCGGGGGCCCAATAAGTAAGTAAGTAAGGATGACATCTCTGAGACAAACGAATATATTGAAATGTTGGAGAAATCGCTCTATTCAGAAAATATCAAACGATTAGAAAAACCTTGGACTACACTAAGTCGAGACTTTTATGAAATACTAAATCAATTAAAAAAAAGGTTTATTACTCTGCCCTCCTCGTATAGCGAAAGTTTCGATCTAGAAGTGCTTCGAAGATTGGAAAATTCACACAAGCCAAGTCAAGAAACCCATTTTTTATCAAGCATACAAAGTTTCAAAGACATTGCAGTCATGAACGTTATGAGGAGAATTATTTCATTGTTAACCGACATTATATAATAAATTTTTAAAAAGTGCATTAAAACTCACCCCTTAATAGTTATTTTATCCTTAAATTGTAGATAAATGTATGAATGTATCTGGATACTTTTGGTAATGTGTAGTTAAATATTAACCGTTTACTGTTGTGGAAATCTGCAGATGACAATAACTTTGCAATGTGTTGTATGATGCAGTATCTAGAGTATCCTGTGTTTTTTGTTTATTTTGAGAGATGATTTGTTATTTATTTGCTTGTATGTAGTATTAATTGTGGTTACTGTTATAATAATAGTAAATAATTTGATGTATTTATGGTGTGAATAAATTTTTAATGTGGCTGATAAAGTCAAAAGTTGTTGCTGTTGGTTTTATTGTGAAGTCGAGTTAATGTTGCAAATTGAATCCCTTACTCAATTTCGCAATCATATGTTAATTGCAGCTGAAATAAGAGAAACAATAAATATGTTTATTAATTATTAAATAAAATGTACAAATTTAATTTTTTAAATCGTAAAAGAAAAACCATCAGCAGAATAGGGCGAATAACACAGAATGCTCTAGAATTGCAGGTGGCCGTAACTATCGCTGACTGGTGAAAGTGCGATCAAACGGCTATGCATCGTTCGCGTGTGGGGGCAGATTTAAAAACATAAGCCTCATAAACGTTCAGGCACATACAGAGGATTCCCCAGATGATGAAAAAGAAAAATTCTTTGAATCAGTCGAACGGCAACTCCTCGGCCTGTCCTCTACGCTACTATCGAAGCGGAATGGAATTCTTCGTCTGGAATGAGACAAGCCAAGAAGCTTCTAAACTATAACATTAGTCATATGGACAGGGCCATCAAACTGGACCGCCATACACTAAGAACACTAGTCTGATATATGACAGGACATGGCCCATTCCATGAACATCTTTTGCAAATGGGCAAATCCCAATCGGACCTCTGCCGATTCTGCAACGAAGCAAAAGAAACGTCAGAGCATATACTCTTCGTATGCGTAGCCCTCACCCAGAAAAGAATAAAACATTTCAAGGCCTATACAGTTCCCTGGCCGAATGCCAGACCAATCGCATTGTCAGATGTGGTGGCATTCACGACGGAACTGAACAACAACATAATGTGGTAAACGTCAGGGACGCACAATAGACCTAAAGGTCGCAGTGCTCACGGCATTTTAGCCCCACCTAATGTAATAACAATAATAATGCCTGTACTCTAGGCTAGAATCTGGAGGGCACCAGGTATCCAGATACTCCGTGAGCGACTGGGCTAATATTAAACTGGTCTCCCAGGAAGGCTGATTCTCGGCACGGAACGTATAACACCTAAATCCAGTCCAGGGGATTAGGATGGGGATCGGGAGATGTAGCTTACCGTGGCTTACCGAGGATAACTGGAGGTGGATTGAAGAACGTAAGCTACTTAAAGCTCGTATTGTAGATAAAACGAGGATCGAGCTAGAGTCCCTGTATCGAAAGAAAATGTTTGAAGTACAGCGTAGTGTAAGACGTGACAAACGCAATTATATTAACAACCTGGCCTCAGAAGCAGCGGAAGCAGCGAGCAGGTGCGATAGCAGAACCGGTTACAGAAGAACCAACGAGCTGACAGGTGGTCACCGCTCTAGCCAACATCCGGTGAAAGGCCTAGATGGTGCCGTACTCGTTTCAGACGAGGATCAGCTCAAGCGATGGAAGGAGCATTTCTCTACGGTCCTTAACCGTGTATTCGCCAACGATATGCACCCAAATCAAACGGAGCTGCCGGAAATAACAATTTCCCGGATTCACACTTCAACTCCCAGTAAAGATGAGATCGCTACCAGGATCAACGCACTAAAGAACAACAAGTCGGTAGGACTAGATGGTATACCCGCAGAGCTTCTGCGTGACGCTCCAACGATATCAGCAGAGCTTTTAAATCCTCTTGTAGATAGAGCTTGGCAGGCAGAAAGTTTCCCCGACGACTTGAGTGAATTAAGGAACATCTGGAAGATAAACTCGCTGCCGAACAAGCAGGTTTCCGCACTGTATCCTCCTGTGTAGACCACATCAACACCCTGCGGATCATTATTGAACAGTGCATTGAATTCTGGTCACCACTGCACCTGCTGTTCATCGATTTTGAGAAGGCGTTTTACAGTGGCAACAGACAGTTTATCTGGCTTGCCTTGCGCAGGAGAGGTATACCCGATAAACTTATAGCTATTATTAAAGCACCCTATGATGACTCTAAATGTCATGTGCTGCATAGAGGAAAGCTGTCAGAGGAATTCGAGATCCTAAGTGGGGTACGACAAGGTTGCATTCTATCGCCGATACTCTTTTTGTTGCTGATTAATGTTGTGCTTCCCGCAGCTTTATCTTTTTTTTTTTTTTTTTTATAATTCGCGCACGCTTCAAGGGGTTCGCATCCTTATGATGCTCGGCTATGCTTGGCACAGCGTGGGCGTTAAGGAAGAGGAGGAGAAAAGAGGAGATGTCGGTGAGCTTGTGTTTTGAATGCCTGTGGAGGAATTCGTTGGACTCTTATATCTCAAAACTTCGGTTTACTTTGACTGGTCAATGTTGTATCTCCGGACGAACCTTAACTGGTAACCAACCTAACTAACTTTACCGAACATAACATGACTGCATTCTAGTAAAACAGAACAAAAAAACTTTTAATACCCGATTATCTAACTTTTAGTGAATAGAAGATTTGCCATTGATAACGAAGCAAGAATAACAAGAAGGAATTATCGATTTTCGCAAGGCAAGAGATGATTTTTTTTTATTATATTCTTAGAATACGTAAGCACAATATGAACTCCTGAATGCTTGATATCTCCTATCGTTTTTATTAAACGCCAACATCATTTACATATCTAAGAAACAAAGTAAATAAACGCCAATCATCCGAAATAATGATGTAATTTTTCTCATCCAGACAAACCCACGTTCTTTTACCCACACAGGGACAACAGTCATTATCTACTCAATTAATAAAGAGGATTATCAGATACTATAAAAAAAAAATTGCAAGTGCGCCTGCCTTTCTTGGTCGTAATCTTTCCCTTTTAACAATTTCTTCGAGCCAAATTTTTTAGGTTTACGTATATATATATATCTATGTGTATAAGATACATTAACATAACAGACGGATAGATAGCTCTTTTCAGTCGAGGATATGGGAGCTATTAATTGCAGGTGAAATACAAAAATTGTGCTGTGATGTCCGTCCGCAGTCTTGGTAATTTGGTCCATTTTTTTGGGCAGGGAGTTTTATTTGTAACAAGGGCCTTATAAGAGTATTTACTGTGATAGCTAAGCATAATGAGCACATACCATCAAGTGGGTATTTTTTTATAGGTATTTGTAGAGGAGTCTCTGTCGTTAATGTTAACAAAACATTTGTTCTTGGCGGATGTCTAATTAGTTATCTATGAAATGTCTTCTTTAACGGAAAATACTCCACTAAAACCCCCGATTAGTGAGATTTTTATTGACATTAAAGCAATATTAAAAGGAAGCTTTTTAGCTTTTTCAACAGTCACCTTTTTTAGGGTAGAAGCCCTTTCTTGAGAATCTGGAGGTCGTAAACTAATGGACACATTAGTGATGAATGGTTCAAGTGCGTATAGGTGTCCCCTGTTCTTCATCACCATTTTGGGATCTATTAACAGGGTACAGTTCTGTCTTTCCGCAATTAATCACTCCATCGATCCTGATTTTGAGCAGATGTCAACCGGGTTGTAATCATCAGCTGCAAAGCGAATTCGTTTGGGAACGAAGAGTGACACCGTGAGAATTCATGTCCGAAGAAGTGGTGTTAGATTGACGGATTGACGACAAGTTCTCCAAAACAGACAAACATAAGGAAACAAAATGATACGACACAAATATGGAAGTGTGTATTATATATTCCGCTCACATTTTCATAACAAAATCGCGCTACTGGTAGAGAATATAGAAAATACCTGCAGCCTCAAATTTCAAATTTCTGGATGAGAAGCTGGATTCAGACCAAGCTGGAAAATCCTCAAATATCCTCTTCCATGGGGGATGTTAACGTAGTCAAAGAGTGCCTGCATAGAGGAAGGAATTCTCTCAACATTAATGAGGTCACTGGTAATAGACGACCTACTCACTAAATGAGTCAGGTTACATGTAAGCGGATTATCTCACGATTTTATAATTGATGGCATTATAGCTTGGACATCTCCAAAGTCATGCAACGTGCTTTGGGATATATAAAGAAATGGTGCGAGAGGAATGGTCTATCAACCAACCCCAACTAACCTTTCACTATCGGAAAAACTCAGGACTTATCTTCGTTATAGGTACTATCATAACGTATTCCAGTGACTTCAAATATCTAGGTGATATGCTAGGTAAGAAGTTAACTGTAATCCTGTAATCAGGTCGGTTATGGGCGTACCATAAGAGCCTTGTGGACATGCAGACGCTTTAAAGCAAAAACGGTTTGGTTAGACCTTTTATAACATACGCATTTATAGTGTGATGGACAAAGGCGCTTGAAAAGACTGGTATGCGTGTCTTGGAATTACAGGAGCTATGGGTATGGGCAACAACCCAACAGGTGTAAAGAAAACAGCTTCCAGAAGTGCAATAAATCTACAGCTAATAAATAAGTATTTACAAGCCTATTCTTTTTTTTAAATGGCACACACAAGGGGTTTTAAGGGGTGCTAGACTCAACCTGCAGATCATAGTAATGCGAGAATACAAAGCTGGATAGAGTATTCCGGATTCGTGCTGTACAACTAAAGAAAGAGTATTTAAACTTAACAGTACGTCTTAAAGGTAAACTGATGAGCATTCAAAGTGCCAGGAGTATTGCGGTTGAATTCATTGTGGGGCGGAATGCAACTGGCTATTTCTCTTGAGCTGGTAAAACAGTGATAAACTGGAGACATTCCTTCGATGTTCAATCTTTCAATCTTTTTATTAAGTCACCTTAAGATTCTTAGATCAATCCCCAGAACGGAAATAAACTGTATCGTTCCTGACACAATTGTCAGAAAGAAAATACTGTTTTGGATGGTTATTTGAGATTCAAAGATTGGATTGCGAAAGGTGTTCCAATTGTGTACCGACTCAGGACACGAGATGTCGGATTTGGTACACTGACGGGTCTAAGTATCTGGAGTGGGTGCTGATGGTGTCTTTGAACCCTATCGCTACCACAATGAATTCCAGGCAGAAATCCACGCCACCGAGGTCTGCGCCAAAATTAACCTAGATAAGGGCATCAAAGGTAGCGCCGTCGTTCTTGTGGTTTGTGGGGTGGAATTCTAATCGAGAGCTTCGCAATTACCAGAAAAACACTAAAAATCGTTGTCACGGTTCCACCTCTTGCGCATGTCTGAGAAACTTCCGACAGTAGTAACTCTTAAGGGTTCCGCTGATAGCTTTTGTAAGTAACCAATGAATAAATTAGATTGGACAAATTGAATTGAAAAGGGGGCTTGCACATACGTGTTGCACGGCTGAAGAACGAATCTCTGAACTTAACTGTACGACCGAAGATGGGCTTATGGGTAAACTGATAACCATTTCGAGCGCCACTAGTATTACGGTTTAATTCATGGAAAGGTGGCATGCAGCTGGCTATTTCTTTTGAGCACCGCTGCTGGTAGTAGCGGTAAAACAGTGAAAAGCCTGAAAAGTTCCTACTGAGTTCTCTCTAGCAGATGTAAAGTAGTTTTAGGAGCACCTAACCAGATATGACAATTGTACTCAAACTTGTGGGGGGGACGTCTTGTAGATTGTAGCCAGATCATCAGTGGGAGTGAACTATTTCTTGCACCTTTAGAGAAAACCTAAACATTTCGCAGCATTTTTGGCGATGGCGAACATGTAGTCGTTCCAACGGAGCCCATACCGAGAATTTCGAGTTTTTCAGTTTCCTAGATGTAAGTGCCATTCATTCCAACCAATTCGGAGATTACTTCTTTAGTCGCACAATAATTACGTGGAATGAATTGCATGAGTCTGTGTTTCCGCATTTGTATGATCTTAGGACACAACTACATAGACATCTCATCTGTTCGTATTCCTAATTTTCTAACGCCCACGCTGTGCTTAGCATTGTAAGGATCCAAATACCTTGAGCGTGTGTATATTAAAAAAATGGCTGAAGGTTTACGATTCGCTTGGATGACAAAGAACAGTATTGTGTTGTGGAAGCGTCAAGTTTGACTCTATTATCTTCTCCTCATTTTATTATGCTGTACAGGTGAGAATTTAACGTTTAACGTTGTTTGAGTTCCACACGTGATGGTGAGGGACGTTCCTCAAAGTTATATGAGAAACTAAGAGTGCTGCCATTAGCGAAAGAGTGAATTAGATTAGAAGTAACAGACAAGAGATCATTAATGAAATTGAGAAAAAGTGTTGGGGACAAAACAGATCCCTGCGGAATGCCAGCATTTATACGGTGAATTTCTAATTTAAAAACAACTTGGATTGAACTTTTTGACATAGGTTGGTAAGATGTAGGAGACGACGGCTCGCCTTTTTTGGTATGGGCTGTTTTCCAACTTCTCGGAAAGAGTCCAAAAGAAGTTGAGTTGAATGTATGATTCTACATATGCAACAAACATATGGAATAGATATCTCATTTTAAAATTTATTCTTTACTGCTCGTAGGTTGGCACAACTTTTAAACTGATATGCAACTTTTATTCCGCTAGAGTTAAAGAATATGTAGACGTAGCTTTCAAAAAACAAACCATCATGTTCTTAATACCAAAAAATTACATAAGGACTACTGCACGTCTGGCGAATGTTTCAAAGCACCAGAAAACCGATAATTTGTGTTTTTTTTTTGTCATCGAGTACAGAGTATGAGTAATGTGCAAACACAGCAATAACTTAAGTAACAATACTCCGTTATAACATACGCATGTAAAGATGAATGTAAGACAAAAAGTAATTTGCGATGCCAAGCCAAACAAGACGCACTCTCTCCGGACAGTGAGAATTACACTGCGGTTCACTAGATTAGAAGCAGGACATTTTGAGAAGTAAATATGACCTTTCTTCCTTTATATGGCAGGGAGAGAATAAAACAAATTGGTGAAAGAAACAGTGGTCATGTTGAATGCCGTGGTGAATTCCAAAATTTCAAGAGAACAAGCTAACGAATGTTTTATGAAACTTCAATTGAACGAGTTAGAATGGCATGCATTTAAATTGGATCATAAGATTAGAAGCAGTTAAAGTAGAATCATTGTTTCCGAAGTCGTTAATTTTTTTTTTGTATAAAAAGTTAATTTTGTAAAAAGAAAGGTTTTACTTTATTTTTTTAAAAGAGTTGTTGAAAAAATTGTTTGACATTGTCAGAGAATGCAAAAATAGATGTTTACCATTCGGAAGGCTTGTCTCAGGATGCTACCGATTGCAAGTTTTATCGGAGTGATTCACACAATCAGTATCTACTTGCAAGTACTCTTGCAATAACTAACTCATTGCGCTAAAGTATGGGGTTGTTGTTTGCAATTATTTAAAGGATCCGAAAAAGTACAGCAGCGGAAAACCGAAAAATTATAAGACTAGCCTCCAAATTAGCTGGTTCGACAGCTAAATTCAGAAAAGTAGCTAGTGTTTCTGCAAGTAAATTCACCGTTCGTGATTCGTAGAGACAAACACTTCAAGCGACTAAAGGCGGCCCATTCGGCCTTTCTGTGATATTAAATTCGGTGAAATGATTGCCTTAGATAACGAACCGTTTTCACTTGTTGAACGAAATGGCTTTAAAAGACTTATGGAAAAGGCAGTGCCTCAATACAAAACGCCTGGTCTCACTTACATGACCGAGAAAGTTATTCCTGATATTTATAATAGAATTTACTCTAAAATTGAAGCTAATATGTCGAAATTATCAGCAATATCAGTGCCATCTGATATATGGACATGTCAGCACAATAATGAAAGGTTTTGGAAGTTCAATTTATTCTGGAACATAACGTTTTAGTAATAAAGCTGTTTACTGGCTCACATACTGGTATCAACATCGCAAAAGAACTTAATGCTATTGCAGAAAGATGGAAAATTCCCTAAAGCAAGATCCATTGACAGTGGAGCAAACATGATTCATTTATTCACTGCAACGAGCTATCGGAGAATCGTTAAAATCTCAAAGAGAAATACCAGATATGGTAGCTACTGCGAGGCGAATTGTTACTCATTTTAACCACTCTGATATAGAACAACTAAAGCTGAAATCCATTCGTCAAGAACTTAACCAACTAGTATACAAGATGTAAGTACAGACTGCACTACTGCAGCGATTGTTAGAACAGAAGCGAGTTGTCTCTTTGTATACATAACAGATAACGAATCCTTAAACAATTTATCAACTTGGGAGTTAATGGAACAATGCAAAACTCATTAAGCCGTTTGAAGAGATTACCAAAATAACCAGTTCAGGTATTTCTGAAGTGATTCCACATGTTTTCACATTTTAAAATACCTGGGGGAAGGCAAATTAATGTGGAATGAGATCGTCACTACAAGTTGAGCTAAAAACGGTTGATGAGAACGACAAACATCTGGTTGCCACTTTTCTTGACCCTCGTTTCAAAACTAGTTTCCTTGGAGTAGTTCAAACGGAAAGAGCACTGCAAACAATTCTTTTAGAATGTTGAGTCTAGTTCTACTAGTAACGGGGGGGATTCTTCTCCAGTTCGTAAAAAAAAACACAGAAAAAAATGATGAGGACAATGAAATACACGACATTTTCTGGGAATGTTTTGAGGAAGTCGCTACAGACAATGTTCAATATAATGAGGATGTGGAAAAAAATGCTATTCAAAATAAAATCTACTTTTATTTAAAAACTGTTCGCCAAGATCGAACGGCATATCCTTACAAAGTGGTGGTCAGCAAACGCGAAACAGTATCCAAGTCTGACAAACATTCGCTAAGATTTATTTATCGCCTCCTGGCACTAGTGTACCTACATAGTGAGAGGATGTTTTCTGAGGATGGCATTATTTATGAAGAGAAGCGCAATCGTTTGCTACCAACAAATGCTGAAAAAGTTGTTTTCATTCACCACAATTAACCGTTGATAGATTTTAAGTATTAAACAATTTTTATAAATATAATGGATATATTTTCGAGTTACATATGCGTCTTTTTGTTAATGAATTGATATTTGGTATTCGGCCGAATTGTATCCAATATTCGACCGAATATTCCGAAATATACCGAATATTGAAATATGTGGCCGAATAGGCCGAATACCCAGTAATAATAATATTCGGCGCGACAGACCGTTGCTTCTCACGACCATTTGTGCTGTGCATTTGCATTTTTGGATATAAATGGAAGGGACCGAATTCGAACGGCAAATAAGGAAGCTTTCCGTGATAAGTTATTACTCTCGGAACGTTTTTCACCCATTCGCGAGAGTTGGGACAACGTGAAAAATACTTTTGGTGTTACTGGGATTCGAACCATGAACCCCTGCTTATTAGCCATGCGTTTTTCCACTGAGTCCACAGGCCGAATACCCAATACCAGCCTAATATTCGTGGCATCTCTAATTTAAATGCATGCCATTCTGTTTCATTTGGCAACAAGGTCTCTCATATACCGTTATCTTGTTCCGAATATTTTTTTAAGCTTGATTTTGTATTAACAACTACTCATTTGTCATTTGTTTTTTTCTTTTCTGACATATAACTGGAGAAATATAAATTCTATCTCCCAAAATGATGTGCTTCTAATCTAGTGAACCGCAGTGCACATGCGATGCCAAACAAGACGCACTCTCCCCAACCAGTGAGAATTATCTCGCTTGCATCTGACAAAATTAATGCTCTTTAACCCAGCTGGATGGCTATCAACTTTCAGGCTCAATAACATAATACCAGCACATTATGTATTACAATACAACAACAACATTTATGTGACGAAATGATTACCTCTTTTGTTTGTTGTGAGAAGAACGCAGCGGAACTTTCAATGATTTCTCCGTGTAATGCACTATGCACCTGCACGGCTTGATAATTTGCTCTTGTTGTTGTTTTTCTTTCAAAATTTCATTTATTTTACTCTCTGGTATTTAGCAGTGAGCCTTTTTTTTCTCTTAATCTGCATAAAAATTGACAACTCGCGTTTATTGAAGAGTGTCGCGCGCCACAATGCTCAACATATCACAAGCACCACCACCAATTACACAAACGCCGCGACGAGATGATGAATGTTATTCAAGGGAACTTCACAGCAGCCAAACAGAGATGCACAATTAACTTTTACTACAAAAGCAAGAAGGCAAATTTATGAAGAAAAAAAATCACATAATCTTATCGCACACGTTTCGTTTCGTTTTTTTTTTCACTTCATTGTCAGCGTACACGGTACTCGCACTACACTAGCCAAGCAATAAACAAAAATTGCTGCGATAGGCAAGACTACAAACATAAATTTTCTGCCACTACTAGGAGTATTTTTTTAGCCCTTGGAGACTCAATTAGGCTTTCCAGGGAACATTCGAATGTGGGTGAGCGACGAGCGTATACCAAAAAAAAAAAAAAAACAAAATCTTATGGAATAAGGAGGGTGCTATGAATTTTTGCACTGTCGACCAATTTTTTCCTCCTCCCGATATCCCTAGATTGCTGGAAAGGTGTGTGTAGTGCAGTGCAGTGGAGTGGTGGAAAATGGAATATCCTTGTTTCCTGTTTTCCTGCACAGTTAGGAGAGTTAGCTTTTCTAGCGAGAGGCAAGCAAGCAATAAAATTTTCTTTCAAAAAAAAACAAACACCAACAACAACAAAAAAAAACTACTGACTGAATGCAAATGAAAATTAGGGAAATGTTTTTTTTTTATTTTTTATTTTTCCTTAAAGTGGGCCTCAACCACACCGACCTCCAGGTTTGGTTGTCTTCTTCCGACGGCGGCACAACCACGACGCGGACAACAAGGAGGAAACTTTTCGCTGCGCTGCGTACGAACGACGATGGGAAACTGAATTGTGAGGCTGGTCTGCCTGAGCGTTTTTAGGTAAAAGCTCAAACTGGATGGTCGGTGGTTGGTGGTTGGGCATGGGCAGCAACTTATAGTTAGTCAGTAGGTAGGCATCAGTGAGTGTTGTATGGCTTCTGTTCCTCTGTCTGTCTATTTTGTTGGAAGAGAGTCGGCCTCGGCAGTCGGTCACGTTGTTCTTTGGGTCGATGTTCGAGGGAAAAAGTGAGAGAAGTTACATAAAAAATAGCAGTACTGCTGCTGACACAACGCATACTCACCGCACGCAAACCAAATCGAATACAGGGTGCGACGGAATTAAGTATTTGATATAAATTGTGTTTAACTTTTTTGTTTGTGAATATTTGGAATTGTTTTGAAATAAAAAAAAAAAAAAATACTTACATTTTGTTCATTGTCAGTACATCTTTTATCTTCTATCTATCTTCTTCTATATATATAAAAATGAATGTCTGTGTGTACATCCTTTATAGAATCGTAAACTATGCATTTGATCATGTGATGATCTTTAGCAAAGTTGTTGTGCGAGAGCCCGCGAAGGTTTATGAGTTGGTTCAGCCCCGCTAGGTGGCGCTGGTATCGTTTTTTTTTCCTTTTTCGAAAATTCTTATTTATGGAACGATTTGGCTCAAATTCACACCATATAAAATTTAAATAAAAAGAAAGTCGTTGACAAAATTTGGACCCGATAGGTGGCGCTGGGGTGGAGAATGTAGTTTTCCCTGTATATGATCTTCATATAAAGAATATTCGAACAAGTGTACATTTTTTGCCTGTATTAGTGTCGATTCTATAATTTTCTGGATTGGTGAGTTGGTTAGTTATTGGGGTGTAAGTGGGCGTGGCGGCAGTGGACGGGAGGTCAGTGGGATTGGGCAGTCGTGAAACGCGGGTGTAAGTAGGCGGGTAGTAAAGCGCCCGGGAACAGCTAGTAATCTACATAAAAAAAAAATAAATGCTGTTCGTTGGTAACCGCATCAACTGGGAACGGCTGAACCGAGTTGGCTTACCTTTATTTTGAAATGAAAAATACGGAAAAACGCATTCCAGCCTAAATTAAAATATGTTTTTACTTTTGTGTACATTCTCATCTGTCTGTCCAACAAAAGTCGTTATTTTATTTCTATTCGAATAGATTCCAATAGTTGGCGCTAAGTACGCAAATGTCGTTTGACAGATGATCCCTTTGCACGGTCTTTCTTTTGCGATCTGACAACGTATCCCAATGACTCCGACCGACATGCCATTAGACTTTAAGCACTTGGAGTTATGGTTGCGGTTTGGATTCGTAGTTAAAATAAACAAATCACAAGGGCAATCATTGAGTATTTGCGGCATTAACCTTAAAAATCAGAGTTTCAGAGTCGGAAAACCATCAACTTTGTTTGTTAACGCGCCAGAAAACAGAACAAATAAAAAACAGTGCGCATACCATAAGACCCCTAAAGGCCCTCAAAAGACTCCCCAAAAGACCCTCAAAAGACCCCGAACAAAGTTCCCCAAAAGACCCCCAGAAGACCATAACGAATTTCACACAAATCGGTTGAGAAATGACTTAGACAGAAGACCCCCAAAAGACCCTTTAAAAACCCCCAAAAGACCCTCAAAAGAATCATAAAATAACTCCCGAAAAATCATTGAAGACCCCCTAGAACCTTCAAAAGATACTCGAAAGACTTCCCAAAAGACCCTCAAGATCCTCAAAGAACCCCAAAAGACCTTAAAATACCCTCAAAAGCCCCCAAAGGACACTCATAAGACTCCCGAAAAGACCCCTAAAAGACCATCAAAAGACCACCAAAGACCCATAAAATACCCAAAAAATACCATAAAAAGACCTTTAAAACAGTAAAAAAAATTCAAAAGACCAGCAAAAGGCCCCCAAAAATGCTCCAAAAAGACCCCCAAAGACCCTCAATATACCCCAAAGGTACCCCCAAAAGACCATCAAATGATCCTCAAAAGACCCCCAAAAGCTCCAGAAAGACCCTCAAAATACCCCCAAAGTACCCTTAAAAGACCACCAAAGACCCTCAACACACTCCATAAAAAACTCCCCTTTCGTGTGGAAGGTGGTTGAAAAGGACCTCAAAGTCGAAAAAAAAAATTTCACTTTGTGTATCAAATCTCTACAACTCATGCATGAGTGTCACACATAATTTCATAACGTAGTTTTGTTGTAGTACAGGTTATTTGTTAAATGTCAGTAATTTGCTGCAAAGGCTCTGTCATACCATGTAAAATGTCAGTTACTTGCTGCAATTCTGGCATAATCCTGTACAAATCAGTGAAGTCATTGCCTATTTCAAAAACGGGGGCCCATTAGTGAAATCCACCTAAACATTTCGAGTTCTTGTTTGAACGAATAAATTAAATTTATGTCTTAAACTCGTAGCTGTTTGATTACGGTGTGTGTTTGATGAGCACATTTTTCTGTTGATGCTCCCTATAATGGTAATATGGAGTAGACGATAAGCAAAGCTTTTAATCGAAAGCTTCCTCTCAAAGTAAAAACCCAAATTTTTATTTCCTGTCATTTGTTTTGAAAAATTGATGAATGGATATTTGGATATTGGTGTGGTGAGTTTTCTTCTTTTTGATTTGTTGATGAGCAAAAACGAAAGAGAATTTTTCGCTCTTCACTTTTGAATGAGGAATCTTATCACATTTCACACCTGTCAGGTTGTCAATGATTTACTAAGGTATGCTAGAGATTATCATTTTCTCTTTGTGACGTCATCCGCTGACAAAATAATAAAACTTTTCGAAGAGTTGTTTGTATGGGCATATGAAGTTATTCACTTTAATTTATAAGACAATGACATATCCAACTGCCTTTAATTTTTAATGTCATATTTTAATCATAATTATAACAGACTAGAGGTTTTCTAATTGTGCAAGAATCCTCTTACCATCACCACAACCGGGAAGGTAATTCGCCGGCGTAAGAGTTTGATAATTTGGTTTTTTTTATGCATATTCCTTTTAAAAAGCTTTTGTTTAACTTGACCACTGTTTACCTACATTCTCTTGCCTTCCATTGTTTCGCCTTCTTTCAGATCTTTTTGAATCACCTTCGAGTTTTCGAGTTCTTTGAAGTCCTTTTTAACCAATTTCCAAACGTCTTATCTTTGGTAGCTAGGTAGAATGGTAGTCTGCGCTGTGTTAGCGAGTGTCTTAACCACATTTTATAACCACAGTCCTCAGGAGATCTCATGGAATGAAAGATAGTTGGGTGGATTATATCCAAACTGTAGCAATTAGGTACGATATCAGATCGTTGATGCCACACTCCAAAAGCTCCCTCAAATCGGAAAAAAAGTGATTACTCAATTTGCGGAGTCGGGACACTTGCAAAAATAATAAATGAGAGTTTCTTTCTCATTTACATCTAAGCAGCTCCAGCAAAATTTACTATGAGAGATTCCCAATTTGGCTGCGTGGCTGCCTACTGTCAGTTCTATGCTTTGGCTTATCAAAGCCAGTTCGGCTTGGTGGCAGTGTCCGAATTAATCCGAATTAGTTAAGAATTGTTGCTTGTCGCAATAATGGCTTTGATTGCGGATTGGCCATCTACGCATATGCCGACCATGCCAGATATCGCGGTACTATGAGATAGGGCCCTACATGCCCCCCTTATTGCTGAGATCTCCGCCTGGAAATGCTGGCAAAGTCGGGTGGCTTGTAGGACCCTGAAAGATTTAGATTTTCAGAGAAAACTCCAGCATCGACTCAATTTCTCATCTTGGATTCATTGGTGAATAGAGTTACATCAAAACCCCCCACAAACTTTTCTCTCCTTCCAACTTTCTCGAGTCGGATACTCCACGGCAACGCTGAGGCTGAAGTATAGTTTAGAAGTACATTAAGTAGTCGGTTGAAGTAGTATATTACAGTGACCGTTTGGTTTGGTGACAAACCACCCAGATTCTCTGAGATGGAACGCGCTTAACATCGCAACATATTTAATAAATACGTCTGGAGGTAATAGAAATAGGATTGTGTTTAGAGCATCGGTGGGGCAGGACCGTTGTGCTCCCGTTACGCCAACAGCTGCCGATCTTTGTATTTTACTAAGCTTGCTGGCATTGTACCTTTTGCTGATTGCCGGCCACCAGACCAGCGCTCCATAGGTGAGCTATGTACAGCCACAGATTGTGTGTCATTTTTTTCGACGTTTTCTTTTGTCAACGGGTGACGTATTGCAAGAGAAAAAGAGAAATTTGTAGCATATCTAGATTAACTCATATCTCTTCTGATATTGATTACTTTCCAAAAAGAGGCACGACAGTTGTTATTAGTTTTTTCTTTCCCTTTGAAAATCTGGGCACCGTTGCTCCAGTGGTTCGTTGGATTTCTGAGGGTTTATGGTTTGAATCCTAGAAACACCGAAAGTATACTTTACGGACCCACCTCTCGCGAATGTCTGACAAACGTCCGAGAGTAATAACTTTTGTCATGGAAAGCTTCTCAATTCGCCTTCGGATAAACTGTAGGTCCCTTCCATTTGTGTACAAAACCATACCATGCACAACACGAATGGTCGTAAGAAGCTAGACCTCGGAACCCAACGGTCTGTCGCATCAAATATTATAATTATTTGACAATCTAATTGACAGTTCAGTTGTGTTACAAGGGTAATAATTTGGATGATAACTTTGTTATGGTAGGCTGGTGGACTGCCTTAGACAAAGCAATAAACCGCGACAAACTAGACAAAGTCCGAAGATCAGCTTGTCTATGTATGAGCACAGCTCTTCGCACCACCCCCTACGCTGCACTAGACATACTGTTCAACCTAACACCACTCGACATCTTCAGCAGACCAGTTGCTGCTAGCACGGTTATTCATCTCAACGCAACCTCCCAGTGGATAAGAAATAAATTCGGACCCTCCTCTGTTCTGAATTCATACAGAGCTCTTCCAGGAGGTATAGACTACATCTCTCCGCAACTACATTTCAACAACAACTTCCAGGTCACCGTGCCCTCCCGATCACTCTGGCTATCACGGAAGATGAATCAATCAGTTTTTATACTGACTGGTTGAAAACTGATTATGGAATAGGCGTAGGTGTTTTCTCAAAAAGGCTAAATATAAGTCTCTCTTTCCGTCTTTCCTAACACTGCAGTATTTTTCAAGCAGAAATAAAATGGCGATTAAAGAAGTCCTGTCTTTGCTGAAGAGAAACGTCATATCCACTAAAGATATCCGCATGTTCTTGGATACTCAAGAAGCTTTTCCTATATCCAATCTCTACTAACTCTATTGTAGCCCTAGACTGCCGATCATCTCTTAGAGAGATGGCGGAACAGTTCAACGGGCGGGGCATATAAGGACGTTCTGGGGAACTGCAGGGCAGATGAACTCGCCAAAAATGGTACTAAGCTGCCCCTTCTACCTGAAAATGGTTCACTAGGCATACCGATTGCAACATGCAGTCATGTTAAAGCAGGATGCTACTGAGAAAACCAACTTTAGATGGACAAATTGTATAACCTGTGTAGCGACAAAACAGATTTGGCCAAAGCTGGATCCGAAGTGTTTGATCTCTCTAAACATAGTGCACATAGGCGCTACGATAGGTATAATTACTGGGCACTGTCTTACAGGAAAGCATGCAGCAAGGCTTAGTGTATTTTCCAATGACTTCTACAGAAGCTGCATGGATATGCACATGTACGCCTCTTTCTCTAAAGTGTAAGCTCCATTTGGGAGCCTTCTTTGACAGCGACCTTAACGATTTGTCAACCACTGATATCAAAAGTCTTCTACGCTTCATTCAAAGCTCCAACTGGTTCAGTGAGTAGTGCGAGATAACCTTTCGATTCATGTGGCATCACGATGGAACATCAATTGGTCTAAGTGGGCCGGCTTCCTTCCGACAGCCACCCCACACTAACGTAGCCTAAGGAAAACAGGCCAAAGGAGAAGCAGGATGTAGACTCAACGATAATGAAAATATAAATATCAGAAATGTTACTTCCAGGGGCGTATACGCAATATGTCTACATTCTATATAAACGTTCCTTATATACACGTCGCTTCGGTCCATTCTTTCGTTTATTTATTCATCAGAAGTTGTACTTTAAAAACTAAAAGAATGTATTCCTTTGTATCGGGGCAGTGAACTCCAAAAGAAAATAAAAAACTTACCCGCCAACCTAATACAGTTTTCAAAAAGTTCTCACAAAGTATATTAGCGGACTGACGCCTTGACAGATGTTTCCAAAAGTTATGTCATAATGCACGGAACTCCGGATACCTGGCACACTCCGGCTTAAAGACGCCATACCACGGCAAGAGCCTCTTTCCTCCCTCAAAAAAACGAAACTTATGAATAGTTCTCTAAATATAAACCCACCATAAACGCACCAATCTCGGAAGCCATGGACCCCCAAGGCCTTACTTCCGAGAGTGAACATACACTAACAGACTATAACAGCACAGACGCGTCTAGCAACATTACCGTGGTATATGTCCCTGCACAAGGCTCCAGCGTGCCAAAATGCACGGACAATGTGTCCACATCCACTACGCCAGACATAAGGGACGGACTCACGAGCTTAGATCTTGACAGTAGGAAAAAAAGAGTTGTGCCGTAAGGAAACGGTTAAATTTCCTTAAAATGACGGGACTCTTCCACGACGAGGCACTAGCCCAGTGCTAGACAAAAATTAAAGACAGGACGGTCACAACAACAATAAAACGAGTTCATTCAAACGACTCCAGTCCTAAAAACCCGCCAAAAATGGACAGGCAGCCTACACCACCCTCAAAGTAGCATAAAAAAAACAACGAACGTATCAAAAACTGGTTCAGGGGAAGAAGAGGCAGCAGACGGATCGCATAAAGCGCCACGCTCAGTGACATCACGAAGGCTATCAGGTTGACAATCACCGATTAAGACTTCGCTGATGTCAAACTGAAGGCGACGCAACTGGCAGCGATCCAAGATAAAATCATGGACGCGGTGGCGGAACTTCCCATCGATGGCATTAGCCCTAATTTTCTGGATTGCAGAGCTAGAAATGGGTGGCTATCGGTCAACTGTGCGGATGATGACACGGCAGTATGGTTAACCAGGTTGGTGGTTCCCAACCTAAAACCATGGGAAAATGCCAGTTTAAAAATCGTCGGGGAGGACGAAATTCCTCGCCATCAGATCTTTTCGTACTGCAGGAATGAGAACAACGCGAAGATCAGCAGGCGCTTAATAGTACAGAACAAGGAACTACGTAACGCAAGATTGGAAAATTCTATAACGCAGCGACCATCTGCAGTTATCCGTCTCGGCCTCATAAAAAATAGCGGAGAACCTCAAGGGATCAAATTTTAAAATCAACGGCCTTTTCTGGTCTGCCTTCTTCAGGCTCAAAAAAGAAAAAGATAGATGTAGAACAGAGGTAGCGAAAGCTCGAACCAACAATGAGACCAAACCAGGACAACCCACCCACCTTTGGTACTAATAAAAAAAGCCGATGACAGAACGCGGAAACCTGGTCACTTAAGTCGCAGTGTCGACAAAAAGAAGTCCAGAAAACACGGCTTAGTGGCGGTAAGTCCAACAAAGCCCCCCGCAAACACGGACCAACAAAATCACTCTAATGTGGTCTCCCGGACACTCAGGCATATCAAGATACGAGGCCGCAGATCCCTGTGCAAGAAAAGGAGCCTTCACTGGCCCCGAGCTCGGTATTGCCTATTCCAACAGCCCTATCAAAAACAGAGTGAAAGAATGGGAAACACTGCTATAAAAGCCATCCCAAAAAGCTTCTATAATACAACATTAGTCATATGGACAGGGCCCTCAAACTGGACCGCGATACACTTAGAACCCTAGTCTGGTGCTTGATAGGACATGGTCCATTCCATGGCCATCGCTTGATCCCAATCGGATCGCTGCCGATTTTCTAACGAGGCAAAGGAGACACCAGGGCACATACTTTTCATATGTGCAGCCCCCACCTGAAAAATAATAAAACATTTCAAGGCTCATACAGTTATCTGGCCAAATGCCAAACCAATCGAATTGGCAGATGTGGTGGCGTTTACAAAGGAACTGAGCAATAACATAATGTGGTCAAACAAAAAATAGACCTCAAGGTCCCAGTGCGCAAGGCATTACAGCCCTACCAATAATAATAATAATAATATGTTATAATACAGATATGATGAGATGTTGATTGTCGGTAATTATTATTAGAGACTATCTTATAGTTCGCTCTTTACACTAAGAACTTGATAGCAGATGTAAAAATTTTGAAACAAATCCCAAAAGACGTTAGTTACATTGTGTGTCTATTGTTCCGTCGAGTTCTTCGTAATTTGTTCATTGAGGATTAACTAAAGGAGATTATGTGTTAACGACATTGAATACAGCGACCATTGTATTGGGGTTGGAGGCCAAACAAGTTGATGAAGGGTAATTATTATGTATCACCAAAGTGATACCCCATACCCATTGATTGCGTACATCGAGCAGGCGGAAAGTTCAAAAGCTGCTTTCTGACACTTTGGTGGCTTCCTCCTCGCGCTTCGATCAATTGTTTAAAATCTCACAAATCGTATTGTGTTTGCGATGGCGAAAATCGACTTCACCTCCAACAGAGGACACTCTGTAATGGGATTATCAATTTGTGAATGTACGCAGTTTGTTTTTAAAATTGAATTACCTGAACGAGGACAGACGGCGTTCCCGTCCAAAATCAATTTTCAATATGTCCATCACGTCTGTTACGCGTTAACCGGCTTTGTATAAGGTCAGTATGGAAGGACAGCTGAAATTTCTTAAAGTTTGTCTTAATATATTTTTGCAAATGTAACTACCGCTGGCTATAATGCCAAGAAAGTTAAAGCGTAGGGGGTTTTCGTAATCAAATCGAAGCTGTGGCTGTGGATGCCATTTTTTAAACGATCACAAGCATAATCCAAGAAGGAATAGGACATCCCTTCCATTCAAACCGAGGAAGAATTAAGCTGCGTAGTGGCTTCTAGGAACCAAGAGGTATGCTTTCGGTTATATAAAGAAAACCCCACTGTGGAAAACCGAACCAAATTTAGACGAGTCAGAAATGATTGTAATGCCTACCTTAGACGAGCCAAATTCGACTATGACCAGAAATTGAGACAAAAACTACTTCAATGTCCCAAAGGAAGTAACAATTTTTGGTCATTCGTGAAACGAATTTAAAATACTGCCTCGTCTTTAATTCCAACGCTCATTCACAATGACATTCCAACTGTCAGCTCTAAAGACAAGGCCAATCTGCTTGCTTCACATTTCACAGCCAGGTGAACGCTACCAGATTGCGCGTTGTCGCCGCCTGTTCCTTCAAGAGTCGAAACCTCTATGGTATTAATCTACTTGCGTACTCATCAAGTAGCTAGAGTATTAAATGATCTCAATATTCATAAATTGCTGGGACTGATGGTATTCCTGGTATATTTTTGAAGAGATGTTCTTCAACGTTGGCATTGCCATTGCACATTGCACGTATTCTTCTGGAGTCGTCCCAAGGAATTGGAAAACAGCCTTTATCCTAAAAAAAGGCCCAACCGTCATCTCTTTCCTCGTACCGACCAATTGCGCTAACATCCATACTTTCCGAGGTCATGGAAACGCCTATCAATCGTAAGCTTATGCAATACCTTGAATCCTTAGTGACCAGCAGTGCGGTTTTCGAAGGCAACGTTCTACAGGTGACCTGATGGCTTATCTCACTCAAAAGTTTATGCAATCTATTCACAAATTTAGTGAAAGCAAAGTTGTTGCACTCGATATTTCCAAGGCAATTGGCAGAGTCTGACATCAAGCTCTTTTTCTTTCAAATCCAGTGTTCACCGCATAAACGTCGGTGTTCCTCAAGGCTCTGTTTTGTCTCCGACACTCTTTCTCATTTTCATTAATGATCTCCTATTCGCTACTTCTGCGAAACTAAAATCGTGATAAAACTTATTGGTGACGTAAATATCGCGAAAACAATCGAATCGCTTGAACATTGTAGGAATGTTTACTGCTTGCCACTGTTTTATAAGCGGTGTTCGAAAGAAATATCCAAATGCATCCCGTCCATCCTTCAACGCAACCGCAGCCGCCTCAACACAAGCCCACATGTCTACCATTAGGCATATCTTTAGAGGTACTAACCAATTCAGATATTCCTTCTTTAGCCAGACAATAGTTATGTGGAATGAACTGCCCGATCCCAGTTTTAAAACCTGGCAAGCCCGCCCGCGAAGTATCGTCCTATAGACCAATTTCGCTGCTTTCTCTTATAGCCAAAATATATATATAGCCCCAGTCTTCATCATCATTTGAGTCTCGCCACCCACCTAGACGGCTTTAGAAAACATCGCAGCACTACAACTGCTTTAACGGAGCTGACGACTCACATTGCGGACGGTCTATACTACCGTCGTTCGCACTGGCATTTTTCCCTCGTGGTATTCGATTTTTCCAAGGCTTTCGACACAGTTGAACACTCCATCCTCCTACGGGACATAATGAGTTACACTCTCCCCGTTCTGTCTGCTTATATAAATGGCAGGAGCGCATTTTCATAAATACCCGCTCAAAGCATCGGAAACTTAAGATGGGAGTCCCAAATGGGGGGCTTCTCTCTACCATCTTATTGAACCTCTATGTTTCGATGCTCCCAACTCCACCACTGGCATTAAGTTTAATACTTACGCCGATTGCTCGGGTGCTGCCTCCGGTGCAGATTTAAACGAAGTCACTAATAGGATAAACTCCTACCTGACAGAGTTCTTTAATAAAGGAAACTCCACCTCGCCTCCCAAAAGTCATCTGCTACGCTGTTCACCTCTTGGAACAAAGAAGTCAGGCTATAACTTAACATTCGTAGTAACAACGAAACCATCCCCATAGTTTTTGGGAGTCGACAACATCCTTACCTTCTGTAGGCACGCAAAAAATATTTGCAGTAAAGTGAGCAGTGGTAATAGGGTTCTAAGAGTCCTAGCCGGAACCGGGTAAGGACAAAGAAGTCCTTGTGACGACGTACAAAAGCTTTTGGCCGTTCAATTATTAACCACGGCGCCACCATCTGGACGTCATTTTTAAGGGACACACAATGGAATAATATCCAGTAGATAAAATACAGCCATTCGCATCGCAACTATGTGCCAATCTATAACTAACCCCGATCATCTTTATGACAAAACATCCATGCTCTCCGTCAGGCAACACAATGAAATGTTGTCAAAACAGTTCTTGTTAGCCTGCCACAACCCAGCACACCAATTTCACGACATCACTGTCAGTCAGATGCCTCCACTGCTGCATACGTCGACATCGAACGTACAGAGACTGCATAAACCCAGTCATACCGGCCACCCGAAGGACTACAACTGTCTGTTAGCCTGCCACAACCCAGCACACCAATTTCACGACATCACTGTCAGTGAGATGCCTCCACTGCTGCATACGTCGACATCAGAACGTACAGAGACTGCATAAACCCAGTCATACCGGCCACCTGGAAGACTACAACTGTCCGTTCATCCTCTAATAGTATACACTATGATACAGACTCTGCAGCATGTAAGGTTAATATGGTCCTTGGTACACCCCCCAATCCCATAAATAGTAGTGAAAAGTTCCTGCCCAGGGAAACCCAGACAACCCCGGCACAACTTCAGTCGGGTTGGTGTCATATACTTGCGAGGCTCGATCACTTCCAAATTATAACAGAAAGTGTGGTCATCGATTTTACACATGTGTACAAAATTTGAATAAAATCAGGCTTTAGGAAATGGGTTAGAAATTGATGACAAGATTCCAGCAGCCAGCCAGCCACCGAAACACAGACAGACAACCGGACACGCGAAGTTAATAGAAATAGATCCATGGTGCATGATGCATACTTCAATTATTGAGAAAGAAGAACATAACATATAACTTTCCACACCTGCTTCACGTTTCACCGGGTTGAATTGTTTGCAGTGTAGAATATATTGGCCATACAACTGACGGTTAGCTATCCTCTTATATATAAATTAACTTTATAGTTCGGTTTAAAGAAATTGCCATTTTTAGCAAAGGCTTTGGTTGCCAGTCGTGTCCATTTACTTATAAACTGTAAGTTACATAATTATACGTACCTACCAACTTGACTTCCTGTCCAAAGTCCGTAGAACAATTTGAAAAATGTTCTATAGTCCATGTTTCTCTGAATGCCCTATTCACTAACGATAGTAACAGCTTTTCTTAGCAGAATATCACAAACACACCAGTATTTCGGAACATTTTGAAAGAAAAACTTTAAGGCTCGTTCAACAACTACCGAACACACTGAACAACATCAACCGTCTGCGCAGCAAGTGCAAGGACAAATATTTTCTATTTTCTGCCCCCCTCCAATATTTATTTATTAAATAAAGCCTTTCTTTACAATACAAACTGCTACATATTCTAGCTTAAATCTTATGGCTGCTAAATTAGGCACTGCGGATTTTTTTCCGCTCGCGATAGATGCACTCTTGCTGAACTAAAGAAATAATAAAAAAGAAAAGAATCCATGATTTATTGATTAGAATAATATTACAATTTTTACTCACTATACGGATCGAAGCGAATTAATTCAACTTTATCGGCTAATCGTTCGCGGAACACATTAAATTGGTGCCCACTGACAACACTCTCGACAAGCACCATTACGCGTCTATGGAACGAAGGAAAAAAGAATTTGAACAAAATTCATAGCGAATATGTAATTGAAAAGTTGTTTACTCACTTGCTCTTGACCTTTTTAAGCAAAACATTTGTTAGAAACATTTTTTCAACTTTTATGCATAAATATTCAAAAGAAACTTTTAAAATTCGAAATTACACAAATTCAATGGGCATAAATGTGCCACTGACAGTTCTTTTGCAGTTTGCAAAAATGACAACCGATTTGTCTTCTGTCAAACCGTGCATAATGGCAATTTTTATTACCCCAATAAGAAAGTTGTAGAGCGTGACCCACAGGCATGAGAATGAAAGTCATGCCAACGAACGTTGTGGCTACACTTAGCTGATGACTTTCGGTGGATTTTCGGTAGAATCAAGGTCTCTCTTTTCAACAGAACGCTTATGCTTTCGCCGAGTCATCTTTTGTAGATGACTTTCGGTTGATTTTCGGTAGAATCAAAGTCTCTCTTTTCAACAGAACGTACAGAACGTTCATGCTTTTGCCGAGTCATCTTTTTTGTAGATGGTTTTTAGGTGGATTTTCGGTAGAATCTCTTTTCAACTCAATTAGCACCTACCTATTCGTTAGATGTGACTTTCATTCCCATGTTTTTTATGTCGGAGTAATCCGATAAATTCAATAATTTTTTCTCTGATCAGATTAAAAAAAATCTGCGTTTTTTTTAATACCAGAGAAAAAAAAATTTCCCACCTAAATGCTCAGTATTGTTTGGCAAATCATTATGAATAGGTTAACTCCAGAACAACGTTTTCAAATCGTGGAAATTTATTTTCAAAATCAGTGTTCAATTAAAAATGTTTATAGAGCACTTCGTGAATTTTATGGTGCACATAATCGTCCGTCATTTTTTGTTAAATGGATACGTCAACAAACAAAATTGTCGCATTTGGAGCAAAGATAATCCACACGCCGTTCAAGAATTACCAATGCATCCTGATAAATGTACTGTTTGGTGCGGTCTATGGGCTGGTGGGATCATCGGTCCATATTTCTTTAAAAATGAGGAAGGACGACGCGTTACCGTGAATGGAAATCGATACAGAACCATGTTAAATGAGTTTTTGTTGTCAAATCTTGAAGATATGGATATGGATGAAATGTGGTTTCAACAAGATGGTGCCACTTGCCATACAGCACGTGAAACAATCGACTTATTGAAAGAAACTTTCAACGACAACATTATTTCGAGAAATGGTCCGGTGAATTGGCCTCCGCGTTCGTGCGATTTGACGCCACTCGATTACTTTTTGTGGGGATACGTGAAGTCATTGGTTTATGTGGATAAACCTCAATCGATTGACGCTTTGGAAACCAATATTCAACGTGTCATTGCTGACATACGCCCTCAAATGCTTGAAAAAGTGCTGGAAAATTGGACCTCCAGAATGACATTTGTGAAAAATAGTCGTGGTAGCCATATGCCAGAAATTGTGTTTAAATGTTAAATGCCAAAAAATTATCTACCAAATAAAAAAAAATTTTGGTCATTTCATAATTTTATATGTGTTTTATTCAAAAAAAAAATCGGCAACCTCTTAAAAAAACACCCGTTATTAGTCGACATGTCTCATGTTTAAAGAAACAAACAACTATATAAATATCCGAAACTGACAAACCATTTACTGGAGAGTTGGTCAGCTTTTTGCATCGTTTCCGTCACATGCTTTGCCAATGGGACTCTTCCCATAAGAACGCGTGTATTTATTCGATCTGTCAGTTGCTTACTTCGCCACAACGGACGCAACGGATTCTATGGGATGGCTCTTTACCCTTTCTTAACCAAGTGCACTAGTTTTTGGCGTTACACAATGCACTCGCCCGTTTTGTATGAGAATGTGTGTCGAATTTTTCTATAAAATAAAACGATATAAATATCTTATGTGTTTTTTGTCTCTACCTATCTACAACATAAATGTCTCTGAAGGCGGCAGCC
This sequence comes from Nephrocerus scutellatus, assembly GCA_947095585.1. NCBI lineage: Eukaryota > Metazoa > Arthropoda > Insecta > Diptera > Pipunculidae > Nephrocerus > Nephrocerus scutellatus. The sequence continues at coordinate 115,745,142 of OX352763.1, forward strand.
ACTGAGCCACTGCCAGTGGAAATGCGCGTGGCTACTGACACTGAGCAGGAGGTTCGTGGTTTGAATCCCAGGAACACCAGAAGTATTTTTCACGGTATTCCACCTCTCGCGAATGGGTGACAAACGTTTCGAGAGTAATAACTTGACACGGAAAGCTTCTTAATTCGCCGTTCGGATCCGGTCTTAAATTGTAGGTCCCACCATTTGTGTCCAAAAATATACATGCGCAACACAAATGGTCGCGAGAAGCTAAGCAATGGTCTGTCGCGCCAAATATTATTATTATTATTTCAGTTTCTTAACCAATTAATTGCCAGCGAAACATAATTCAACCGTTATAGTTTCGTTGTTTGTTTGACAAAATTCAATTCTAATTAGCGTTTCCATGCTGCTGTACAGCTGGTTTTGACACTCGAATTCCTTATTCCTCGGCAAATAAAATACGCCTATTGTTAAACTGAATTCAAAATTAATGGGTCTGTTTTGTTATCTAACCCGAGCGAGTAGGGTACGTCAAAAATTTAACCTGTGTTTTTTTATTCAGGGTTTCCTTACTCTGTATTTTTTATTGTGAACCGAGCAAGACATGGTGTATACAGTTTCTTATTTTTTACTCTGAAATAAATATGCGTGTAAGACAGAGTAAGATCGAATAAAGTTACCTAGTGTAAACATACAACATTTGTATGGTGTAAACTCGGTGTAAATTTACTCTTGCGGTTTGAATAAAAAAAAACCCAATACCTCTTTCGATTGGCTCAAACAAATCCACGGGTAAGCTGTCAAAGTGACAGAGCTTACATGGTGAATGCTTTGCAAATAGAACGCCAAACCAAACCTAATTTGACAAGAACAAAAAACTAAGAAATTATTCTGCTTGCTCTCACTTTGCGGAGTAAACGAAACCATACCCGTCGGCAATCGACGCAATATTAAAGTTGTAGTTTCGGTTTTAAAAAACTTTGCAAATACAACGCAAAATCAAACCCGGGCATAGTTTGCAAAAAAAATGTCAAACCAAAACCACAAGAGAGAAATCTTAACTATACCCTACAAATCGGAAGAGCTATATCCCTCAAATGCAAATCCCGCCATCGAATCAAATCGAAGTTTTTCAAAATTGACAACTCTATAACCGACTTTTGAATATTAAAATACAAATTTTTTTGTAAAACTTTATCGGCCTGAGATTTTTTATTTTAATTAAAAACAAAATACAAGCGTTGCAATGTGCCGCATGTCAAAAAGAACTTAATTAATTCTAATTAAATAACACATAAAACTTCATATAAGGATTAAGTTAATTTTTAACCAACGGATATAATATTTTTTTATAGTACCCTGTATATTAGCTTTGGCACCTCTTTTTAACAAAATCAGAGAATCACATTGTGTGTATTTTGGACAAAATTTAATTGCGAATCCGCTTAATAGTTAGTTAGTTAGTTGAATCGCTTCTCGAACATGATTAGTCCCCGCTCCCACAGAGCCGTGGCCACCATTATCTTTTTCTCAATATCGTCCTGCGGAAGTTCAGAAACTTGAATATATGCGGGATATGATTTGATGAGCATCTCCACACTGCCGGCATCATCCGGATCGATTTCAATGTAATTCGGTTCGTACTCGCAGTACTCCTTGGAGTTGTCGAGGTAATAGTAGATTCGAATTTTCCCTTCCTCCTCGACGAGGCGCAGAATGTTTGCCCGAAGTAAACGAATATTTGTTTTCGCCTCGATATCATAGTCTGCAATGCATTCGCCGCTCTCCGTTGTTTTAGACTTGCTGCCGAAAATAGTTCGCTCCACCTCACAGGGAATAATGTCTGGAGGAAGCGCTTCATGTTGGAACTTTTTAGCAAGCTGATCAACAGCCTCATCGATCGGCAGCTCATTCACGCACCTCGACATAAGATCTTGACATTTGAGGAGGAATTCTGTACGCTCCTTGGAGTCAACGTCCGAATGGACAACGCCAGCATATTGCCACACGTTAAGCGGAAGTCCACGACGCATATCAACGCATTCAGCAACGATTCGCTTCAGCATGAGTGGAAGCATACACTCAAAAAGATCGGCATAGGAGTGTTTTTGATAGACGCTAAGAGTTATGTGCAGTGAATGTGAGCCGGGTTCTGTGCACGCTTGATGGATGGTTCCACGTGGAAAATACAAAACGTCACCCGGCTGCAGCACCTTTTCGAGAAAAGGTTCTCCAATCTCATCTGATGAGAAATTTTTCGATGAGAATCGAGGTAACTCTTCGTCCTGTGAACGTGGTTTATAAAGTTTCCAGCGTTTGCTGCCTTCAATCTGAAGGACAAACGCTTCAATGTCATCGTAGTGCGGAGCGAATCCCTGACTATTCGGTGGTGTAAGGTAGGCATTTGCCCCAACCATGCAATGGAAATACTCCTGCAATGTAGTGCACAACGTAAACATTATTGGCAGAAAAGTCTGCGAATTAAGTAGACGAATACTGCATCCATTTTCGTAGCTCTCCCACACCACAGGTGGCATTGCACGACCCACTGGATTGTGAGTCTCACGGACTCCTACAAAATAAAATGTAAATAACATTTCAAAGCCCAAACAGAATGATTGGAACTTACCATTTTTGTACGAGGTGACATCGATGTTTTTAGTAAATTCAATGTGGTGCTCCCGCAGCATGCGATCGATCATTTCGAATGAAATAAGTTTGTTGTAAAACGTTGTACTGCTGCGAGACACGAAGCATGCATTCTTTTCCCAAAATTGGTCAAAGAACTCATCGACGCCAATAGGATTAAGCAACCAGTGTAGGACTTTTAAGCCTTCATTGATACTGCTCTGATATAAAACGGAAGATATTTTGCTGGAGGACGATGAGTCAATGGAAATAGCATCATCACTTATAGAAGGCGGCTTAGACTTCGTCACTTTGACTTTTTTAGCAGCCTTTGGTAGGTTTTTTCTGATCGCTTCCCGGTTTACTTTTATAGTTTTTGCTTTTTTTTTAATACCACCATTAGTAGTGGAGACATCGGCTTGGACATTTTCTAATATTGGAGAAACATGTTCAGTAACCGATAGTTTCCGTTTTTTGTCTTTCTTAGGTTCATTGTCAGCTTCCACAGCTGTTTCCTTCTTCTTTAAGCCTTTCTTCTTCGGTTGGTTTATCTTAGAAGATTTTGGAGTAGTTCCAGGTAATATCTCACCTAACAATTCGTCCTTTGCCACATTTAGAGCTTTCTTCTTCTTCTTCTTCGGTGGTGCCGCTTTGGACGAGTTTGGAGCAGCAGTCATTTCATCTACCACCTTGTTGTTAATTACTTTTGCCACCTTTTGTTTTTGACCTTTTACCTTTTTCTTAATACCAGGAGAGTTCTTAATACCATTTGGAATCGCTGCCTTTTTCTTCAAAGCATTTGGACTTTTGTAAGCGACAAATGCAGAAACTGCTTCATCCATTTCTTATAGATTTATTAGTTTTTAACTGAAATCAACAAGTACTGCGCCACTTATTCGAACGATTGAATGATTGTTATGAATATGAATTCTGAAAATATGGAAGCAACAGCAAATGCCAAATTGAACCGGCAAATTGAAGTAGCACGTGTGTTAATGTGGAACTTGTTAGCGGGTACACTTAAAGAGAAATATTTGAAATTGACTGTCATAATTCTTCGTTCAACAGTTCATTCTCGTGACAGCGAAAAATAATGGAAAAAATACTTTGAGTTTAAGCGTTTTAAATACAGCGCGCGTTGGCTACGTCTTGCCAAGAATATTTATGTTCTACAAATATGAAGCTTTGACGCGTATATACCGCAAGCGTTGCTTTTTTGTTGCTTGATGTTTAGTTTTCTCAAAATTGTCAAGTATTGTCAATTTGGTTTGGGTTGCAGCTTGCTTTAGATTGTCGCAGTCGAATGTGGAACGCGTTGCGTGCGCTTTGCGACGAACTTCGTTGCTGTATATTCGTATATCGTATTAGATAATTATTACTTAAAAGTCTTTAGTTTAATAACTATTTTAAGTTATTTCTATAAAACTTAATTTTAAATTTAATAAATTATGAAAGATATTTTAAAATGATATTTTCAACTTTTAGAGTATTTGAATGGACATTAGGTTTATCCATTTCAGTTTCTATAATTCGTACTCATGGGAATGATTACTTTCAATAATCTCCTAATATTAAATTTCTTGACCACCATTAGGTATTATTTCTATTATATTACATTATTAAATACTTCTATTTTATTAGCCTCAGGAGTTACTGTAACGTGAGCGTGTTGTAACCAAAGACCTCGGAAGACCCTGTTGGACATTTGCAGAGATAATGAATGAGAGTTTCCTTCTCATTAACATCCCTGCAACTTCTGCGGGATTCCCAGCTTGGCTGCGTGGCTGTCCATCCGCCAATGGCCAGGGATTATACCAAAGACCCAGGAAATATCTTTCCGTGATCAGGAGATCAGCTAAGTAGATTTATTTTTATTGTAGGAAGGCCCTCTATGTAGTACAGTTGGTTAAGTCATTCTACCTTAATTGAGCCTTGGTGGTATTGAAAGTGAGAACACGTTCACTGGCGGAGCTTGATGGACAATAGACTCCCGTCAGGACCGAGATTATAGGATGTTTCACTGCATACGGTAGGCTCGAGTTTCTGAGCCGACCTCCCACACGTAGAATTCCATTATCGTCAATGAAGGGGTTGAGCGATCGTAGCATGCTCTTCGCTACTATGTTGTCATTGTTTTGTCATCTGATGACGAGCCCAGAATTGGGATCCGGCACCGTGACTAATCCTTGGCTGCGGAAAACATTGCTAAGCCGAAGGTCGATATATCGTTGGCAAAGGGCAGTGACCCGAAGTAGCTTACCAAGTGTTGAACAACCGCTCAGCAGTTGACGGAACACATCGTGATGCTCTGATGCGATGGCCGTGGTAGTGGCGATGAGAGATTTTACTTTGCGTTCCTTCAGGTCGGTTGAGTACTCATTGATTTGATGAACAGGCCAATCGGTGTAATGTAGTGATAATCATTCGGGGCCTCGCCACCAAATTCGATGATCCGGCAACAATCGACACCTCGCTATGCGCAGTCGGCAGGATTGTAATGCGATTTCACGAAGTTCCAATCAGTCAGTTTAAGATATTTGTCTTTTAGCGCCCAAGGTTGGAACTGGCTCGTCCCATGATAGTCCCATGATAGAATGATGACAGTTGGAGCCAACCAGCAGAGCGGGTCGAAAATTCTCGATGCTTCTAATAAGATAATTCTCTTGGTTAACGGTTGAGACTCCTCATCAGCCGATGGGTCCCAATGCAACCCGTCTGCTCGAACCGACTCGTCCCAGTTTAATTCCAATAGTGGTCTGGTGGTATTCGATCGAGTATTTCCTGACAGTTTGGTGACCATTTTCGCAATTCGAAACCGCCACGTCGGAGAAACGCCACCATTTCATCCTGCACCTGGATCAGCTTGTCGATTGTATTGGCACGCGTCATTAGGTCGTCAACATAAAAGTCGTTGTAGACATCGTTCGCAGCAATTGAGAAGTTTTCCCGTACATCGTGTGTCAATTAATGAAGAGTGCGCATCGCCAAATATGGAGCGCAAGCTGTGTCGTATGTGAATGTGCGCAGACGATAATCCTGAACTGGGTCTTCATCATTCTTTGAGTGGGACGAACCCTGCTTTCCTAGCTTTCGCCATTAAGCATGCTCATGAACTACTCCCATTTAGTGGCCCTCTCTTCGAGAGTAAACCACTACGTAGGTCAAGCCCAGAACGAAACTGGGTCCTCAACCAAAAGTTAGCCCAGACTCCAAGGAGATCAACCTTATCTGTTGGCGGAACCAACTCCTGTAGTACCAACGCGACCTTGATGATATCTAACATCAAGGGACTCAGTTCGTTCAGTATGAGTGCCTGGGCGCTACAGCCTTGGCAGCACATCGTCCGAAACTTCGAACCCTATCATTTGTCACTACGATAACAGGCTATCGTAGGCCGTTTGGAATATAAACTATTTCCTCTGACCCAATCACAGACCTGTATTGCACAAAATGAACCACTAAATACGAAGAGTCGCCCATAAGGTTATTCTAAATACCAGTAGCCCACTTCGGGTTGCAAAGTACGTAAACATTACCTTGATTAATATCCCGTGTTCAAGTCCTGCACCATTTCAGATAAGATTTTATGCTGCAGATGGACCCAACGGGTCTTTAGGCGAATTTCTCCACACGATCCACTGGTAATCTTGATGTTCCGCTGCCACTAGGATCTGCCGTAACATTTGTCTAATATCTGCAGCAAGCATCAAGATTACCAGCGGAATTTTCAATAAATTTATATTAAATTTTTTTTTATTGTTTTTATTTTTTTTGTTTGTTTTTTGTTTAAATTTCTTTTGCAACAAATATTTAACAGATTTCTCCTAAGTGCTATACTTTTTGAGTTATTTGCAAGAATTCGAAAAACTGTCTAAGTAAACTGTCACTTCCGATTGTCAGATATCCGTCAAAATTATCTAGCTTATATATGAATTTCCATCCCGAAAAGTTCAGCCGTATGGACTGTAGAAGGGACACCGCCAGACAGCCAGAGATTTTTTTATTTTCGCTTTTTCTGACTCAGGAAATACGTTCTGCAAAAATCCCGAGTTCGATAATTTTCATGATTACTATGTAAAAGAAAGTAAATGCTATTTTAGTTTATTTTTGTATTGTACTGTACAGTTGTTTATTATAGAATGGTTTGTGTAATGGGTAATGAAAATCCATTATGGGAAATTGTCAAACAAACTGACATTGCTGAATGGTCTTCTCAAACAATTCAAACCTAATATAACAACAGCTGATTGGCGTCTATGTACTATCAATGTTTGTTATTTTGTAGTTCAAATCATTTATTACGAAAAATGGATGAAGGAGAATTAACCAAACCAGTTGAGGATGGGGAAAAACCTGCTCCTAGTCCAAAGAACAAAGAAGACGATGACTTGGCCAACTTGGTTACCGCAGAGGAATACCTGATAAACAAAAACATCGTATTACTGGATTATGAAAAGCAAATGTTCCTGGATATAGTCCATTCCGATGGACTTATCGTTTGTGCCAAGTTAGTGTGGAGAGAGTTGTTTCTTCTATGCTTATTATATTCATTGTTAATCGATTATCTTTTGCAGAGGCCTCCCATACGACCGCGTATTGGTTAACATTCTAAAAGCTTACAGCGATGCCGGCAACTTGATTCTCATTATCAATAGTTCCGATTGGGAAGAGGAATACTATAAATCGCAGTTGGATAGAAAGTACGTGCACGAGGTGGCCAACACAGCAACTGAAAGGTGTGTTAATTCAAACAATTCTTACAGCTACTAATTTTCTTAGTTGATTCACTTCCAGAGAGCGCGTCTACCTCGAGGGTGGCATTCAGTTCATCACAACTCGTATACTTGTAGTGGATTTCCTGAAAAACCGCATTCCCATTGAACTTATCACCGGAATCGTTGTGATGCGGGCTCACAAAATAATCGAGTCATGCCAGGAAGCATTTGCACTGCGCCTTTATCGGCAAAATAACAAAACTGGCTTCATTAAGGCATTCTCCAGCAGTGCTGAAGCCTTCACAATTGGTTACAGTCATGTAGAGCGCACTATGAGAAATCTCTTTGTAAAAGAACTCTTTATTTGGCCACGATTTCACGCCGTTATTCAGGCTTCTCTGAAACCATACGAACCGCAGACGATTGAGCTGCATATTCCAATGTCGGAAAAAATGAAATCAATTCAAGGAAACATTTTAGACATTATGAACCTGCTGGTGAAGGAAATCAAAAGAATCAACCGCACTATCGATCTGGAAGAGATCACTGTCGAAAATTGTGTTACCAAAAATTTCCACAAAATCCTTCAGGGCCAACTTGATTGCATTTGGCATCAGTTAAATTCGCAGACAAAGCTTATTGTGTCCGATTTGAAAATTCTCCGAAATCTTATGATGTAGGTTTAATTATTATATTTATATTATCAACTAATAACCCCCCAACATTATTAGTTCCACGATATATAACGATTCAGTGAGTTCGTACGCCCTGGTGAGACGATATCGCACAACAGAGTATGCTTTGAGTAATTCCGGATGGACTCTTTCAGATGCTGCAGAGCAGTTATTTAAATCGGCGAAAGATCGAGTTTTTAACAGAGACGGTGGTAAGACTTATACTAGGGCATTATTAAGAAATAATTCATGATTAACATCAATATAGAATTCCATCCAGAGCAATGTCCAAAATGGAAATATCTCTTAGAGATTTTAAAAGTTGAAATACCCAACGATATGAAGCGGACAATGCCTGACTGCATTGATCCGCCGAAAGTGTTGATACTTTGCCAAGATTCACGTACGTGCTATCAACTTAAGCAATTTCTGACAAAAGGTGGGGAACGATATCTTCTTTATGCCGCTATGAGAAACGATATTCCGATTGGAAAACTCTCAAAGTCATATCAGAAGTTGAAGAATACTCAGAATTTCGATGTGACAGCAACGCAGAGCAGTTCCGCTGTCCGTACCCAATCTAAGAATAATACAAAGACTTCACCGGACAATAAAGCAGAAGAAGATTTACATCAAACAGCTGATGAACTCACACAGCTACTAACAGCCGAAGATAATCTTTATATCGATGCGGGATTCTTTCAAGAAAGTTACATGCTAACAATGACGCAGCATCAGTTCGATGAGGCGGATCTCACATTGAAAGACAGTGACTCTGACGATGAGAATGGCATCACCGCTGTGGATACTTCAATTTTTGAACCTTTTCCCGAGGTTTGTATTGGAAAATTGATTGGAAGTGACCTCAGTTACGTGTTTATTTTTTAGTTGGAAAACCTTGATATCACCGCGGCGATAGCCGCTCGTAAGCAACCACTTATTTGTATCCAGACATTCAAAACCGAAAAAGAAGGTATGATGGCGCTCGATCGTATCCTTGGAGAGATTCAACCACAGTACGTTGTGATGTATCATTGCAATGTGGCCGCAATACGTCAATTGGAAGTTTATGAAGCACGATTAAGGCGTCCCTCTAAGAATCGCATAAAGGTGTTCTTTCTTATTCATACGCGAACAGCAGAGGAGCAATCTTACCTGACGAATTTACGCCGCGAAAAGCAAGCCTTTGAACTGATCATCGATACGAAAAGCGTAAGACTAGAATAGGAGTAACACAGGAGAGTTCATTAAAATCTCTTCTTCTTTAGAAAATGGTTATTCCAGAGTATCAGGATGGCAAAACGGATGAAGCCTTCGTCCTAATGAAAACCTACTTAGATCCTGACGATGCACCGACAAATGCCATAACCAGAAAAGCTGGCGGCCAAAGGCAACAAAATACAACAGAGGCGACCCCTAAAGTCATCGTTGATATGCGAGAATTTCGATCGGATTTACCCTGCCTGATACATAAGCGCGGCATTGAAGTTATTCCAGTTACTATTTCGGTGAGTATAAGGTTGAAAGGTGGGATGGGTCGTATAGGATGATAGCGACGAACAAGTTTCCCTGCTTTCCACATTTCTTATTGCTGTCTTCCTCCACAGATTGGCGATTACATTCTCACGCCGGAGATTTGTGTTGAGCGTAAGTCAATTTCCGACTTAATTGGCTCCTTAAATTCCGGCCGGCTCTACAATCAATGCATCCAAATGCAACGTTTCTATGCAAAGCCAATTCTTTTGATTGAATTCGACCAGAATAAGCCTTTCCATTTGCAGGGCAAATATATGCTCTCTCAAAATACCACCTCGACAAATGCAGACATTGTGAGGAAGTTGCAGCTGTTAACATTGCATTTTCCAAAGTTACGCTTGATTTGGTCGCCGAGTCCTTATGCGACGGCGCAACTGTTCGAAGAGCTGAAACTGGGTAAAGCTGAGCCCGATGGAAAGCAAGCAGCGGGCATTGGATCTGATGAGTCCGCTGGCGGCGTTGGCACTTGTGACACGCTCAATAAGTACAATTCGAATATTTTTGATTTTATGCTACGGCTGCCCGGCATAAACTCGAGAAATATACACACAGTGATGAGGAACGGTGGCAGTTTGAAGGAGTTGCTGAAGAAAACGCAGGTTGGTTTTTTTTTTTTGGAAGTGAAACTTCCTTTGCGACGTATCTGTTTGAAATTTTGCGTTATGTTATGGGGGAAATGATTTAATAGAAGGGAAATAAGAGTTTCATTCCAAGGCTGTTAGTCTGTAAACTTTTTGAAGGCGGATCTTGAAGGGTTCGTAAGGGGTATTGAGGGGAGTGGTGAGCAGTTCTTGAGGTGGTCTTGATGGGATCTTAAGGTGGTTCAGGTGGGTCTTAAGTGAGGTCTTGAGGTGATCTTGAGAGGTTTTTAAAAGGTGGAGTCTGATTATGCGGTCTTGAGGTGGTCCTGGGGGGAGTCTTGAGTGGATACTGTAATAACGAAATTTAGGCATCAAATTAGGCTGAGAGAGCTACAAAGCTGCAAAGCTTCAAAGTCAACTAAGAGGCAAATCGTATAAAAGGAAAGACACAAGAAGCATTGCTCTCTTTTCTGCGAAATCAGTAAGACGGTTCTCACGTACGGCATCGGCAACAATAATTCTCAGACACTGGAATACCAACTACAAATAGGAGAAGTGAACACCTCAGGCCGGAAGCTAAAAATAAACTCTGAAATATCCAACACCAAACTTGGTAACGAAGTCGATGACGGAGGAATTTTGGCGACGGGATACGGGACAACCAACGTTGATCAGCGCTATAATTAGGTTAGTCCAGTTCTCTCAGTGTATTTGTTTAAATCCCCTTTCTTGGTTACGAGACTCTGGCGGGCCTTATTGGAAAGCCGGAAAATCATGATGAAGGGTGATATTTTCCCTTGTTAGGTGTAGAGACCCTTCTACTTCAGGGGTCTGGCGGACCTTACAGGATTCCATCCTGAAGTTCGATCGCTGTAAGGGCCTAGTTTTCATATAGGAGAGAGTGAGCTGTGGGAGACCTGTTGCTTTCGACTGATCCCAGTTCAAATTCGCTTTCTTGGTTTCAAGACACTGGCGGGCCTTACAGGACTCCATCCTGAAGTTCGATCGCTGTAAGGGCCTAGTTTTCATATAGGAGAGAGTGAGCTGTGGGAGACCTGTTGCTTTCGACTGATCCCAGTTCAAATTCGCTTTCTTGGTTTCGAGACTCTGGCGGGCCTTACAGGACTACATCTCGAAACCCGGAAAATCTTAATAGGGTGATATTTTCCCTTGTTCGGTGTAGAAACCCTTCGGCTTCATGACTCTGGTGGGCCTTACAGGACTCCATCCTGAAGTTCGATATCTGTTAGGGCCTAGTTTTCATTCAGGAGATAGTGAGCAGTGGGAGACCTGCTGCTTTCGATTGATCTCAGTTTAAATCTCCTTTCTTGGTTTCGAGAGTGTGGCGTGCCTTACAGGACTCCTCGAAAGCCGGATAATCTTGATAGGGTGATATTTTCCTACTCTACTTCAGGGTTCGGGCGGGTCTTACAGGACTCCATCCTGAAGTTCAAACTCTTTCAGGGCCTAGTTCTCCATTTAGTAGAGGGTGAGCAGTGAGCCCGTATCACGTCGCTACGAAACCCGAGTCCGCGGCCGAGGAACCTGGAGTGACAGCGGCGCAACAAGAAAAGTAATATAATGGAAGTTTGTATTTGATTGTAATTGAAATTTAACGAGTCAAGCAAAGAAATATATTTTTTTTAGCGAAAGCAACGGTCTCTTGGTTGATAGACAAACGACCCTGGAGGCCGGCGAGCTTACCATAGCAAATATACCTCGTTACAATCTTGAGGGTTTTTATGAAGGGTCCTAAGAGACTTTTGAGATGTCCTTGAGGGGATCTTTTGAAGGTCCATTGTGGATCTGTAAGGGGGTCTTGAGAGGGTATTAAGGGGCTCTTGTGCGTTTCTTGAAGTGGTTGTAAAGACAATCTTGAGGGGGTTCTTGAGAGGGTCTTGAGGGGATTTAAGGGGGTTCTTTGGAGGTAATTTGTTGGGTCTGCAGGGGGTTTTTAGGGAATATTGTGGTGGTCTTGAGGTAGACATTTAGGGGATCTTAATGGGTCCTTAAGGTGGTCTTGAGGAGGTCTTGGTGTGGTGTAAAGAGGATCTCGCAGTAGTTTTTAGAGGCTTTTCAAAGGTGTTTTTAAGTGATATTGAGGGTTTTAAGGGTCTTTAAGAGTTTTTTGAGGCGAGGCCTATGGTGGTCGAGGGCTTGTTTTTAGGATGGCCGAACGTCTTTTTTGAATCTTTAATGTCTTTTGAAGATAATTTTTAATAATTTAGTGTTCTTCGCCCATGCTAGGTGCTAGGTGTCCCGCCCACCAAAGCCTACCGAGCTTAATTCTCTTCACGATGTCGACATCGCGGTAACGCTCGTAGATCTCATCATTGTAGAGTCTCCGGAATTGCATACGGGACCGAAAATTATCCGCAAGACATTTCTCTCGAACGTAGCTCAGACGGTTAAATTTATTTCATCCCCTGCCTAAGGGTGATGATTTCTATCGTAGAAGCGAATTCCGGCCGTGTGACACTCCTTTATAAGATCCCATTACACGATCTGCTTCTCAAATTTGTTTCATGTATCTACCCTAGGTTTCTTTTGTTTCCTCACCTCTTTTAAGCTTCCACTTTTAGACACATTTTTAAGGTTGCCACATGGTGTTAAGGTTCATACCATACTCGAGCTATGATAAAATTGAAAGTTTATTCTTTACAAGCTCTCCCCCTCTTCCCTTTTCTTTCCTTTCAAATATTATTTATTCATTGAGGAAACTTTCCACACGACATATTAATAATCTCTTTCACATTTACACATTGGCAGGCGGAATTAAGTGAACTACTGGACTCAGAGGCGAACGCCAAAATGCTTTGGGATATCTTACACGTTGCCCATTTACCTGAAAAGGACGAGGTTGTTGCTCAAACAACAACAACAACAACTGGAAAAGCATTTAACCGGCATACAAGATTTCGTAGAGGAGCAGCAGCTGTGGCCGCTGCACGCAGCGCTCGTGGTGGAACCAGATATTGAGAAGAAAATTTGTTGCTATAGTTTCCAGGAGGCAAACCGCAAAAAAGCTGCGGCTATGTGGTTTTCGCCACTTGTACAGTAAACAGTAAATTTATTTATTTAATTTTTTATTAATTGTGTTGTTTTATTAAAGGCTTGAAGCGAAAAAATTCAGTTTCACAAGCGACCACAGTCAAATTCGATAAAATTCCAGATTTCAAAATGTGTCATAGCGCACCAAAATAGCAAAGGAAGGGAGTTACAAAAAAGCCAATCAGACAAAAGGGGGCTTTTGCATTTGGTCCGATGGGTCTACAATACTTTAACTCAATTGCCGCGTTCGGTGCTCATCTGACTGGCCGTCTGCATTCTATCAGGCCATCAGGCCAGCAGGCTCTATCTATCAGGCTGCATCATGCGACAATTTTATCTCATTTTCACTTTCAATCTCTCTCTCTCTGTACGTTTTTTAATCCAATTAATTGGTCTGTCAGTTTTATTATTTGATTAATTAGCACCTAAATTCCGTTGCTCCATTTCGGCCGGTGGTTAAGCGAAATGACTGCCGGCGGAGTTTTCACTTTCTCCCGTACCCAACGTTGTGTGACAATCGTTTTTGAATGGTCCATCCATCCAGCAGGCACTCGCTTGGACAATTTCACACCTAAATATCCTGCATTTTTGTATAAATTTGTTGGTGCGGAGCGGTGGTGCTTTTCTGTGCAGAAATGCTATTTTCCGGTTGGCTTGGCTCATTGTTGCAATAAATGCGGTACAGACAGACAGACAGACTCACTGAAATTGCACCGCGGTTCGTTGTCCTTTTGATGTGGTTACGATTTTTTTTGTGTCTGTTTGTTTGTTTGTGATGTTGAATGCATATGCATTTTAAAATTAAATTAAAATCATATTTTCGAAACTTAAAGCGAAAATAGGTTTTTGTTGGGATTTTGATATTTTTAACGAAATTAACACAAATTTAAGGGGGAAATTATTAGACACTTATAGGGATAGGGAGGCCAGGACCGGACAAAATGATAATGAAACTAAAACAACGCGAGTCCAAATGCTTTAATCAATGAATCATAGTTAAGGGAACACTACAAAAAAAACCCTGAACAAGAAAATATTACAAATAATGCAAGTAATGACGTAAGTGAGCCTTCAAAAATTCTTGGATACTCTATTGAACAATTCGGACCTTTAGGAACTGGTTGGCGTCTATTTTGAAAGCCTGTAGATTAAACGATTCGGGAAACACGGAGTCGACCAATTGATTCCACATCGATGCCACTGTCGAATAAAATGAGGATTTGAAAGATTGGGTTTTACAGAAAATGGTTTTAAGGCAAATCTTTGTTGTTAAGACTTGAAACGAGTGCTTGCCTTGCTGAAAAAGGACCTAGCACTAGAGAACGGGTGTTTGCAGAGCATCTACCGTAGTAAAATTTGTAGAAAACAGTTAAAGCTCCCACATTTCGTCTATGCCTCAAAGAATCATGAGATTAAGTATTGGTTACATCGTTTATAATATGGACAACTCTATTCTAAATTCTATTAAGATATTGAAAATGCGATCTTGGAGCCCCACCACAAACATATGAATTAAATTTTTAAAAATTGGTCTAACATAAGACTTAATCTAAATCATAATACATCAGAGGGGGTGAAGTAGAAAATACAACGTTCTATGAAGCCCAAACATTGGATCGGTCTTTCTGAAATTTCATAAATATGTTCCTTCCAGGAAAGCTCACTTGAAACTTTCAAACCTCAAACTTCTAAAGTGAATCAGATCTCGCAATATTGGCACCATTAATTACTGATTGCATAATTGAACAGCCTTCTGAGAAAAAAGACGTGACTGGAACTTATTTGGATGAGCGTTGTTGCCATTGCTAATGATATACCTATAGCTGTCTCAGGTAGGTTCCCAATAACGACCACAGAGGTTATGCAAAATGCCCTCTCAATCGTCACAGAATGGCCCAAAAGCTGTGAACTAGGAGTAAATTCGTCCAAAACAGAGCTAGTCCTCTTTACAAATAAATATAAAAAACCCAACAGTTACTCTAACCAGTCTAAACGGTACCAGTCTAGTTTTCATCAATAAGTCGAAATTTCTGGGAACTATTCTGGATAAAAAGCTAAGTTGGAAACCGAATATTATAGAGAGAGTTAACAAAGCTACAAAAGCTCTATACGCGTGAAAAAGCGTTATCGGTAAAAGTTAAAAGATTAAAGCTGGTACACACTGGCTATATACTGCCGCAATAAGACCAATATACTGATGTAAACCTACGTAAACCTTTTGGAGAAGGTACGAAGAACAGCATGTATGTACATTAGTGGGGTGTTTAAGGCAACTCCTGCACGCGCCCTAGAAGTAATGTTGCACCTGACTCGTGTAGATTTATACGGCAAGCAGAGAGCGGCCAATAGGGCTGCGCGACTGTGAGCAACACGTCAGTGGATATGTATTCAAACAGCTCACTCGACGATCAATAACTCGCTAAGGGTAGAACTGGCAAACTTAGACTACACACTGCCGGTGTTTTGCTTCAACAAGGGTTTTCGGGCCATCTACCCCTCCAGAGAGCAATGGAGGGATGGATGGATGCAATGAGGTTTTTCACGGACGGCTCCAACCTCGACGGTAAAGTCGGTGCCGGAGTCTACTGTGACAAAACTAACGTAAACTTTTTCGTTCGGCTCCCCGACCTTTGCAGCGTGTATCAGGCTGAGGTGACAGCGATTGAGGAGGCAGTGACCGGCCTGAGACATAATATAGTATCGTTAACCGATATTGTAATTTATGTAGACAATCAGGCGGCAATCAAATCGCGGGATTCAGTCTCAATGACGTCGGGGGTAGTGATAAGCTGCCACATATTCCTCAAGGAGGTGAGTGAGTATTTCAACATCCGCTTAGTCTGGGTCACCCGTCACTCTGATCAGTGAGTCAGTTACACCATAAAATCACGAGCAGAACGTTACTGTTGGTCACTAAGAATTTCGTTTTTATCAAGCTGATAATTGTCAGCGTTTCCAAGACCTTGCAAAGAATGTATGTAAGTGCGAGGAAGGAGACGAAGGGTCGCTTTTTTTGGGTATTGTCTGGAAAAAGGTTGTTTTTTAACTTCTCGGGGAGAGCCCAGAAGAATAGAACAGATGGAAAAGCTTACCCAATGGTAATTATTTTTATAAGCAATACCCCAGCCCATTTGCCACTGCGACCTAAAAGATACCTATTGTATCATAGGGTGTATTTACTCTAAGAGACGTAAAATCTCCCTTGTAATGGATAGTGTGTCCTTAGTAGCTCTGTCTCTGAGGCCACACCAATTTCGTTAAGGTCACACTGCAAGCCACAATGACCTGTTAGAAAACTCACCAGCTTCCTAATGCTATCACTAGTAAAATTAAGGATTTCCTTGTAGGAACATGGCCTGATTAATTGTTTGTATTACCTCAGCCCCAGAACGATTTCTTAGTGGGCCAGACGAAGTTTGTGTTCCCAGCAATTTATTAGTGCTGTGGCGGCAGCCCAGTTGACACCGCAGTAGGGTTCAGGTTATATGAACGCAAATTTCGAGCTAGTCCTATTAAGTTCATCTGCAGATTCATTGTCTTCAATTCCCTGATGACCAGAGACCCAACCGAGTTTCACTCTGTCAGTTTTTGACTGATAACGAGTACATTTTAAGTTGGACGACAGCGCTTTATGTGCTGCCTGGCTATTTGAAAAGATATATAATATAGCGCCCTTTATGCCTTTACTAAGGTTAATTTTGAAAAACCATGGGACTTTTTACCGAGACTGGTGTCTTTGGACCCAAACTCCAGTTTCCATCTTCGATCCATCTGTGAACCAAACCAGACTTCTAGCGTCCAGTGCAGGAACACCATTGCACCAGTTTACCCGGTCCCATATTTCTACCTTAAATAACCTGCCGAAAGAGTACTCCCTGACCATAATGCCGGGGATTGTGCAGAGTATGTCTCCTTCGGGAATTAAGTCAAGAATTTCCAAGTGTCCCACATAGACAGGCAATTCCTTGAAGCTTCTTAAAGTTAGTTGCGGTTGTCCGTTCAAGAATTTTCGGCCACCAAACGATGGACGCGTACCTCATTGTATACATCCAATTCATCAATTTAGGAGTAAGACACCAAGTTCTGCCGTAAAGGCGTCTACTGGCCCTTAAGGCCCTAGTGGTGCGTTCGATGGCGGACTGGATATGAGAATTCCGTTTATCAAGGATGATGTCGAGATATTTACCCTAACCTAAGCAATGGAAATGACCGCTTCGATGAACACCTCTTCAAAATAGTGTTGAGATCCTTTGGCACTGCGCCAGTACGAATGAAGATCTGTCCTATGTTCAATACTCGGAGGTTCCGGCGGCAACAATGTACATGCTGGAAGCGTGGAGCTAGCCACAAAATGCACAGCAAACCGATTAGCCTTGTCGTTAGAGTTGACCGCTGGAATGATGTTATAAATGAGCGTTTGAATTGACTTGCACATGTGTGCAAAGTTTGAATAAAATCGGCCTTTAGGCAGTGGGTTAAAAATTTATAACAAAAGTCCGTCAGCCAGCCAGCCACAAGCACACAAGCACCACGGACATGCGCCGAAGTTAATAAAGGGTCCGCCAAATAACTTTTTTTTTTTTTGAAAATGCTATAAAAAAAAAACTACTGAATATTTTCTCAAATTTCTTTTTTTACTTGAAAGTACAATCCTTCCGGTTAACAATGGAAAATAATTTCATTCAAATGGCTGCCTCGGCTGGCCATGCAGTAGCCTACACGATCGGTCCAATTTTTAAGCACATTATCGATTGTGTGCAGCTGTATTTCACCAATGGCTTCACGAATATTGTCCTTTAAAGCGTCAATTGTCTCTGGCTTGTCGGCGTAACACTTATCTTTTAGGGCACCCCACAAATAATAGTCCAACGGTGTCAAATCGCAGCTCCGAGGTGGCCAAACGACATCAGCTCTGCGGCTGATAATGCGATCTTCAAAAACAGGGCGCAAAACATCGAGTGTAGCTTCGGCTGTGTGGCACGTAGCGCCGTCCTGTTGAAACCAAATGTTGCCAATATCCTCCTCTTCAATTTTTGTGAACAAAAATTCGTTCAACATGGCCCGATAACGATCGCCATTGACTGTAACGGCCACTCATTGCTCATTTTCGAAGAAAAATGGCCCAATTATGCCTCTGGACCAAAATCCGCACCAAACAGTGACTCGTTTTGGGTGTACCGGCTTTTCAATGTATGCGTGCGGGTTTTCTGTGCCCCAAATGCGACAATTTTGCTTGTTTACATAGCCGCCAAGATCAAAATGAGCTTCATCCGAAAAGATGATTTTTTTGGCAAAATCGGCATCTTCTGTAAGTCGATCGCAGGCCCACTCAGCGAAGCGAAAACGCATTGGATGGTCAGTTGGCTTCAACTCCTGAACCAATTGGACTTTGTATGGCGTCATACCAAGGTCTTTATGCAAAATTCGTCTCAATGATGTCTCCGAAATGTTCAATTGTTGAGAACGACGGTGAATTGATGTTGATGGCGCTTCACGCACACTTTCTGCCACAGCATCAATATTCTCGGGTGTACGCACTGTTTTTGGCTTTTCACGCTTTGATTTATCGATGAGGATGCCAGTTTCTTTCACTTTTTTCACAAGATAACGAACATACGGAGCTGACGGTGCTTCTCTTCTTCCAAAATCCGTACGCAATTTTCGCACACATTCTGCAACATTACCATGATTTTCAAAGTAATGTCGCAATATTTCCCAGCGTTGTTCAAGCGTATACACAACCATATTCGTTCAGCGGAAGGATACAACTAATTATCTGTCAAATCAGACATGAGCTAAGTGTTACCATTCACGAAATAAGCACTAGTTGAAAAAAAAACTTTAGATGGCGGACCCGGTATAAAGAACTTAACAACATTTTAATTCAAATGAAATGAAAATACGCGCCATCTGTAATTTCTATCTCCAAATGCGATTTTCATTAACCCATCATGAGTGTTGGCCACAAATTGGTTGCAATTGTCCGTCATCCATCTGGCTTCTGGCTGATTAAATGAACTGTCAATGGATGCATCCATAAATCGATAAATGTCAATTACTCATTCCGATAGACGACGACGTATCGATTCAGCCCGACGGAGTCCTTTGTGCCTAACGGCCAGTGCGGTCAGAAGTGGACGTAGATTGCATTTCATATATATCTCATATTCATGGAAAGCTTTACACACACACACTGCAATCATAATCAGGAAAAAAATGGTTTTTTAATTTTTCACATGACCAGGTTGGTTTTGCCGGAACGGCAGGCAGCAACAAACATATCGCGCCGGAAGCGGCGTACATTGGAAAAAAATTGCCAACTATTCTGATAAGAGTTTACCTCATTCGTCGTCACCACCGACAAAGGATACACACTCTTTGAA
This sequence comes from Nephrocerus scutellatus, assembly GCA_947095585.1. Taxonomy (NCBI): domain Eukaryota; kingdom Metazoa; phylum Arthropoda; class Insecta; order Diptera; family Pipunculidae; genus Nephrocerus; species Nephrocerus scutellatus. The sequence continues at coordinate 115,764,692 of OX352763.1, forward strand.
TAGCAATCACAAAAAGGTGTCTCCTGATGAATGGTAGCCTGGCCGACTTGGACTGAATGACTGCGAACAGCCGGCTGCGGGACATTCGCACATTTAATTGAATTTTGACCAAAAATTGATTCAATTTTGATGCGGACGCATAGTCGCCTCGCCAGCCAACTCCTCCTGTGGGATATTGTGTTTTTATTATTTTCGTGGTGTGTGGTCAACTACTGAGTGGACACTTTGCCCAAAGGGATTCAATTCCAATTTGGCTAGGATTTCTATTTTTTTCTGATCTGAGTCGAGTTGTTGTTCTTTGTGCTCTGAACGAAAATATTGTCATAGTTTTTGTCGGAGATTTCTGGCATTGCGTGAAGGCAACACCGAAGGAATTCCCTTTTTATGACGACATCGATATCCATGACACCAAAAAAAAAAACAAAATTTTCTCCCACCCGCCTTTTGAATAAAGAAAATACGGAAGGGAAGACGAAAAAACTCATCATAATTTCGAAAAACTGACTCTTCAGTCGACGAAGAGGTTAAAATAATACAGGAAGACTGCATTGTTGTTATCCCGAAGGAATAAATACTGGAAGCACCAGTGGATAAGATTCCGTTTGCTTTCCTTAAGAAGTCAGATTATGATTTTATGCAGGATATCCCAGAGGGAAATAAAATGTCAGACAAATTCGAGATACTAAGTGGGGTCCGACAAGGTTGCATTCTATCGCCGATATTTTTTTTTATTGGTGATTATTTATGTGCTTCGCGAAGCTTTGTCTACTGGGTGCGGAGCAATTCGTTGGACTCTTACATCTTAACTCAAACATCTGAACTAATCTTACGACGTTTGTTTCTTTCTCACAGGTTATGGTTCTGCACCAAATGACAGCAAGATAGTCGTGTCGTGTGGTTGACAATTAACACTGCACCAAAACCTTTAACCTCGCTACTAACTCATTAACTTAAGTTAGTATTTCTGGACAACCGGTAGAGAGAGTAAAACGTTTCTAATATCTTGGAAGTATTGCCTTGACTGAAGGTAGAACCGAACAGGATATTGTCAACATCGTTCCGTTCAAATGTTGAATCTGTGCTGTTGTATGAGTGCAGAAATTGGAAGGTGACCGCTACTATCACAAAAGAACTACAAACGTTGGTTAATAGACGCCTACGGAACATCTTAAGGGGGTTTTGTGGACTAATCGTATCCCTAACAAACATATTTATCAGAGAACGGGCTAGGAACCAATAGGCACAACCACGCAACGATAGAAGTGGCCTGATCATACACCTATAAAAGGCGACAGTTTCATAGCAAACTACGCGATGCAATGGAATCCGTCATCGCAAGATGGTAGAAGAACGGATCGACCGAGAATGGCGCTGAATAGCTGAGGAGGAGACACGCTAATTGGAAAGATTTGGAGAGAGCTGAAGAACATTGCCAGGAACCGTAAACGATGTCGCATAGGCATAGTAGAGGCGCTGGGACCCACAAGGGGAAGTAGGACATGCGACAAGAAAAAGGTTTAAAATGAGACTTAAGTGAGCAACGTTATATTGAGGCATAGCATAAATAGCACACCTTATTAACTGGCTTTGTGACTTTACCATTTGGTAATCCTTCAAATTATTATGCCTGGAGTAGCATCTCTTAATGTCTTCGATTGCGCACTTTCGGTAGTTCTCTCAGCTTTTGTGCTCGTGGAGCTTAAGAGCAGCTTTCAACCTTTACCCAAGCGTTGTCAAGTATGCCACTTGCGCCTTACTGCGTTCGTCATCAATTCAAGGCCTTTATTTTGGTGGCCGGGTCAAATCTATAGAACATCAGTAGTGACGTATCTATGGCTGCGAAACGTGAAAAGTGCCAGAGTCAATTGCGACGCACCTTCAAGTCTTCGTCAACAAGTGCTTAAGGAGGATACTGAGAATAAGATGGCCGGACATTATCACCAATCAAGACTTGTGGAGAGTAACGCACCAGGAAGCACTCGCGATCACCATCAGACGACGAAAATGGAGCTGGGTTGGCCACACTTTAAGAAAGCTAGCGGACGATATTACGAAACTAGCGCTCGACTGGAATCCACAAGGAAGCCGCCGAGTTGGCCGTCCTAGCAAGACATGGAAAAGGACAATAGAAGAGGAAGAAAGATCCCAGGGCACAGAGTGGCGTCTCTTGCAACCTCAGGCGATAAATTGAGTTCGTTGGCGGGCGTTTGTAGAAACCCTATGCTCCCCCGCGGATAAAGGAATGAAAGAAGAATTAGGATTTTAGTTAGATTGCTGGGATTTTGTACATTGGTATTTTGTTTTTAGGATTTTGTATCAATAGGATTTCTTGGGGGATTTTCTAAATTTCCATTGTATTTACGCAAAAGGTTCTTAAAATTCATATCGCCATTTTCATATGAATACCCTCACGATTCCTCTACATTTAGCTCCACTTAAGGTCCAAAATCGATTTCAGCACACCACCAATTAGTGGAATCCACTGAAAAATACCCAATAATTGAAAACTATTTGCCGGTTTTTACTTATTACACATTGATATAGATATAGAAGACCAATATTATGCAGATCCAACAGGGCAATGGTCCTTTAGTTTCTTCGTTGTCCCGGGTCGATTTCATCACAAAAACATTAAAAGTAATCACCTCATTTGGCAAGAGTCCAGGGATTTTACATTTTAGGTTTGCTATTAAATAGTTAGTGGTAGATTTCACCAAACCGCAGCACCACATTCCCAATATATATAACGAGGTGACAATGTGTTCGTCGTTGGAAAGCGGAGAGAAAGGCAGAGAGAAAGTGCTGTGCGGAAAGAATCGTAGGCGAGTGGATTCGTCAAGAGGACGAACGGAATGAACTCCGTTACAGGGAAATCAGGGCAAGTATCCTCGGATGATGCGATGATGACCGAAAAGATAAAATAGCGGAAATGCGATGAGAGTTTTCAACATCGTCCTGACTAACTTTGGCCGGCATCAAAAAGTAAAGAAAACAAAAAAAAACGACGACTGCAGTAAAGAAAATTTGCACACTGTGTGCAGGATTCCTTGTTCCGATAGATGTTCTCTTCTACTGGCCTAGATTTACGAGTTTCTGTTTCGAGTCCAGCTAATTGAATTTGAGTGCATTTTTCATAAGTACATGTATGTATATTGTCCAGTGAATATATTGATTTTGGACAAAAATTCAAGAAAGTCATTTTTTCTCTGTGTTATATTTATTAAACCCAATTCATTGCATATCAATCCCCCTCCCTAACTTTTGACCTCAGCAAGATGACCTGAACATGCTGGGTCAGTGTCGGTGGTGCAGTGGTTAGAATCATTGGCTAGCATCGGGTTCAATTCCCGGCTCTCACAAAGCCACGTGACGACGAGAGAGAGACGCGTACAACTGTCAAAATAATATTTAAGCAAAATGACAACATATGATTCAATTCACAACACATCACATCTCGTTGTATCAATTCACAATGCCGCGTGACGACGAGAGAGAGATGCATACAAATGTCAAAATAATATTCAAGCAAAATGAAAACATATGATTCAATTCACAATACATCACGTGTCGTGGTACCAATTCACAATGCCGCGTGACGACGAGAGCGAGACGTGTACAACTGTCAAAATAATATTCAAGTAAAATGAAAACATATGATTCAACTCACAACACATCACGTGTCGTGGTACCAATTCACAATGCCGCGTGACGACGAGAGCGAGACGTGTACAACTGTCAAAATAATATTCAAACAAAATGACAACATATGATTCAATTCACAACACATCACATGTCGTGGTACCAATTCACAATGCCGCGTGACGACGAGAGCGAGACGTGTACAACTGTCAAAATAATATTCAAGCAAAATGAAAACATATGATCCAATTCACAACACATCACGTCTCGTGTACCAATTCACAATGCCGCGTGACGATGAGAGAGACACGCGTACAACTGTCATAATAATATTCAAGCAAAATGAAAACATATGATTCTCGCTGTACCAATTCACAATGCCGCGTTACGACGAGAGCGAGACGTGTACAACTGTCAAAATAATATTCAAGCAAAATGAAAACATATGATTCAATTCACAATACATCACATCTCGTTGTACCAATTCACAATGCCGCGTGACGACGAGAGCGAGACGTGTACAAATGTCAAAATAATATTCAAGCAAAATCAAATCATATGATTCAATTCACAATACATCACATCTCGTTGTACCAATTCACAATGCCGCGTGATGACGAGAGAGAGACGCGTGCAGCTGTCATAATAATATTCACGCAAAATGAAAACATATGATCCAATTCACAACACATCACGTATCAACTCTTAATGCCGTGTGACGACGAGAGCGAGACGTTTACAACTGTCAAAATAATATTCAAGCAAAATGAAAATATATGATTTAATTCACAACACATCACGTATCAACTCTTAATGCCGTGTGACGACGAGAGCGAGACGTGTACAACTGTCAAAATAACATTCAAGCAAAATAAAAACATATGACTTCATTCACAAGACATCACATCTCGTGGATAATTCGCGCGGCATGCCAACGTGAGTGTCTTGATAATTTCCAGTTGTCATTATTCGTTTGCATATGGTTGTCAAAACGAAAAGCATTGAATCGTCGATGATTTCCTTTCAACGTCATAAGGTATTGTGAATTCTCTCCTCACTTCAATTCAATTTCAGTAATTTGCTCCTTAAAAATAGCAGCCGGACATTTTTCAATAAAAAGTTTATTAACTTAAAGTTCCGGTTAAAGAAATAAAGGATCAAAACGTGAATGAAATTGAGGTGATTTTAACAAATCACCACAAATGCCACTTCCGACAAGTCCGGAATTGCCGTACACTTCATCGCTTTCTGATCTGTAATCGAATAGTGTGGAGCGCGCGACGAGCGTCATGTCGGAAAAATAACCCTGAGTTAATTTTTGCAATAAAACAGATTGTCGGATGGCAAATTGAGTCGAATTTGGTCAATCGTCGGTCAATGATGTAATATGATTTTGTGGAATGTTCTGAACAAGCCACACAGAACGGGAAGGAAGGAGGAAGAGGTGAATCGTTTCAACAGTAAAGAAAATTTGCACACTGTGTGCAGGATTCCTTGTTCCGATAGATGTTCTCTTCTACTGGCCTAGATTTACGAGTTTCTGTTTCGAGTCCAGCTAATTGAATTTGAGTGCATTTTTCATAAGTACATGTATGTATATTGTCCAGTGAATATATTGATTTTGGACAAAAATTCAAGAAAGTCATTTTTTCTCTGTGTTATATTTATTAAACCCAATTCATTGCATATCAATCCCCCTCCCTAACTTTTGACCTCAGCAAGATGACCTGAACATGCTGGGTCAGTGTCGGTGGTGCAGTGGTTAGAATCATTGGCTAGCATCGGGTTCAATTCCCGGCTCTCACAAAGCCACGTGACGACGAGAGAGAGACGCGTACAACTGTCAAAATAATATTTAAGCAAAATGACAACATATGATTCAATTCACAACACATCACATCTCGTTGTATCAATTCACAATGCCGCGTGACGACGAGAGAGAGATGCATACAAATGTCAAAATAATATTCAAGCAAAATGAAAACATATGATTCAATTCACAATACATCACGTGTCGTGGTACCAATTCACAATGCCGCGTGACGACGAGAGCGAGACGTGTACAACTGTCAAAATAATATTCAAGTAAAATGAAAACATATGATTCAACTCACAACACATCACGTGTCGTGGTACCAATTCACAATGCCGCGTGACGACGAGAGCGAGACGTGTACAACTGTCAAAATAATATTCAAACAAAATGACAACATATGATTCAATTCACAACACATCACGTGTCGTGGTACCAATTCACAATGCCGCGTGACGACGAGAGCGAGACGTGTACAACTGTCAAAATAATATTCAAGCAAAATGAAAACATATGATCCAATTCACAACACATCACGTCTCGTGTACCAATTCACAATGCCGCGTGACGATGAGAGAGACACGCGTACAACTGTCATAATAATATTCAAGCAAAATGAAAACATATGATTCTCGCTGTACCAATTCACAATGCCGCGTTACGACGAGAGCGAGACGTGTACAACTGTCAAAATTATATTCAAGCAAAATGAAAACATATGATTCAATTCACAATACATCACATCTCGTTGTACCAATTCACAATGCCGCGTGACGACGAGAGCGAGACGTGTACAACTGTCAAAATAATATTCAAATGAAAACATATTATTCAATTCACAATACATCACATCTCGTTGTACCAATTCACAATGCCGCGTGACGACGAGAGCGAGACGTGTACAAATGTCAAAATAATATTCAAGCAAAATCAAATCATATGATTCAATTCACAATACATCACATCTCGTTGTACCAATTCACAATGCCGCGTGATGACGAGAGAGAGACGCGTGCAGCTGTCATAATAATATTCACGCAAAATGAAAACATATGATCCAATTCACAACACATCACGTATCAACTCTTAATGCCGTGTGACGACGAGAGCGAGACGTTTACAACTGTCAAAATAATATTCAAGCAAAATGAAAATATATGATTTAATTCACAACACATCACGTATCAACTCTTAATGCCGTGTGACGACGAGAGCGAGACGTGTACAACTGTCAAAATAACATTCAAGCAAAATAAAAACATATGACTTCATTCACAAGACATCACATCTCGTGGATAATTCGCGCGGCATGCCAACGTGAGTGTCTTGATAATTTCCAGTTGTCATTATTCGTTTGCATATGGTTGTCAAAACGAAAAGCATTGAATCGTCGATGATTTCCTTTCAACGTCATAAGGTATTGTGAATTCTCTCCTCACTTCAATTCAATTTCAGTAATTTGCTCCTTAAAAATAGCAGCCGGACATTTTTCAATAAAAAGTTTATTAACTTAAAGTTCCGGTTAAAGAAATAAAGGATCAAAACTTGAATGAAATTGAGGTGATTTTAACAAATCACCACAAATGCCACTTCCGACAAGTCCGGAATTGCCGTACACTTCATCGCTTTCTGATCTGTAATCGAATAGTGTGGAGCGCGCGACGAGCGTCATGTCGGAAAAATAACCCTGAGTTAATTTTTGCAATAAAACAGATTGTCGGATGGCAAATTGAGTCGAATTTGGTCAATCGTCGGTCAATGATGTAATATGATTTTGTAGAATGTTCTGAATAAGCCACACAGAACGGGAAGGAAGGAGGAAGAGGTGAATCGTTTCAATTGTAAGAGGAATACCAATGAAATTCTCAATACCCCGAGAATTTAAAAGATTTTTTTGTGTCCATGACTCCGTTTTCTTATATCAGACGAGTATATAAACCTGTGCGTGGCATGACAAACATTCATATTTTATATCACATGTTCAGTTGGCTTTTTTTCCTGTCTCATAAGAGAAATATTTCACTGAAGATATCCTTGAATCAGATATCAGTCTGTCTTGTCTGTCTGTCTGTCTATATAGTCTTTTGTGACAGTCCATAAGGATCTCTGTTGAATTTTCAGGAATGACAATAATATGCTTATTTTCGAATTTAATCTGACATCATCGACTTTAACGTGTGAATGGCATTCTTAATACGATTGTACATGTGCCGAGGTGGAGCTATCTAATTGAAGTTGAATCTGGTGAAGGAATTTCAAGATATTCATTTATCTTCAGGACATTTTTTATATGACACTAATACATAGTTAGTTTATTTACAAAATAATTTAAGATTAAGGTCAAGATTAGGGATCAATACTCCGGGAATTTAAGAACTTTCCGTGACTTTGCACATCTTGATGGACAAAAATACGTATAACGTATACTTAAGACAGGGATGGGTTGGGTACGTGATCGCGCTTCTCAAAATCCCGCAACCGACATTAATAGTTTTTGAGAAACGCTTTTCAAAAGGATAGGAAGGAATTTATAATATCGCATTGTAGTATGGTTACGGGATTTTGTATTTGCGGTACGGACTTAGCACTTACGAGATTTATAAGTTTACGGGATTTTGGTATGCGGGATTTTCTTATTCATCTTCATTTATTATACAGTGCGATGTAAATTGAAATGAATACAATGCGGATAAAGTCATGTCGCTTTTTCTTCTAATTCACGCGCTCCTCTATGCTGATCTGTTCTGGATTGTTCATTTCCAGTTTCTGACTTGCAGTGTTCTTGCACTGAGTTCATCTTGCTCTTGCTCTCAGGCGCCGCTTAGCCACACCACATGACATACCCAAAAATGGCGAGCCGTCGTCTACCTCTTTGTACCGACCCATACCACTTACATTCATTCTTTCCAAGGTCATGAAAACGCTGATCAATCGTAATCAACCGAGTCGGCAAACCAAATTCAGTGTTTGGTAAGATGTCCATGATATGGCGAAGCTATGCGATCAGCTTAAACACCAAGCTGCGAATGTTCCGTTCAAATGTTGAATCTGTGCTGTTGTATGGGTGCGGTTACCGCTACTCTCACAAAAAGATTTCCAACGTTCCTAGATAGGAACATCTTTAGGGTTTTCTGGCCTAACCGTATCTCTAACGATTATCTTTGCCAGAGAATCAATAGACACAACCATCCAACGACGGAAGTGGCAGTGGATTGGTCATACACTCCGAAAAGGCGGCAGTTCCAAAGCAAACTACGCAATGCAATGGAATCCGTTATCTCAAGATGATAGAAGAACGGGTCGTCCGAGAAATACATGGCGCAGAACAGTTGAGGAGGAGTCACGGCAATTGGGGAAGAGTTGGAGAGAGCTGAAGCTCATTGCCAGGAATCGCACGCGATGGCGCGTAGGCGTAGTAGAGGCCCTAAGACCCACAAGGGGATATAGGACATAACAAAGTAAGTATCGCAAGCCGAGCACTAACCAATTGTTTTTAAAAAAGTCCCATCAATTTCTGCCTGGTAGAAGCCGAGATATGCGAGTTAACAAACTGATCAACGTACAAACACGCTGCAAAAATGTTCTTATCCTCGGATTATTAGCTCACAATTAAAGTATTTTTGAATTTAATTTGAAAAGCAAAAGCAAAAGTTAAAAGTTTTAAAAGTAACTACATATTTAAGTTTTTATTTTTAAACGCTTATTCCCTTAAAATCCCTCGCTGCTGAATAATATCCTTGATTATTTGTCGTATTTCCAATGGATATGGGTGTTGGAACCTGCAATAAGTAGGAATAACTGAAGTCTGTCTGGTATAAGGTAATACAACTAATTAAATTCTTTTGCGTAAATTGGATTATTAAGTGCTGTTCATCCTTTCAACATTAAGGTGCTTACCTAACCGAGCATCGAGTAATGCTTCTACTCTATATCCTGCGACCTTTCACTGAAAGCTTCAAGCATTGCTGCCACGCATCCACACAACACTAGTGGTGCTCTAGAGGGTAGGGGAATTGAATTTAATTAAAAAATTCGTAGGGAACACATTTCTCTTTGTCGTAGCGGGAGGTTTTTTTTTTTTTTTGCTTCGGTTCTTCCTTGCCTCTGTCCTGTTTTCATTCTAGTGTCCGGAGAAAACTGGCTGCTCATTCATACGTTTGTTTGCCTATTCATGTCGCGCCGCTGTGCGAAATCCGAGAACCAGAGCCAGAGCCGAAGCCCAAGTGTATTCTTGCCACTTCAACGTTTGCACATTCACCTGACTGTTGTTCGCTTCTGGAATACTTTTCATAGCCATTGCATTCGCTGATGCTGTTCTCGTTCAAGGCATTCCATCAGATAAGTCACCGTTACTGTGGGCGTTTGGGCATATATTTCAGAAATAACTATTTACATAGTTGAGTCATCTCTGCCAGGATCAGGCTCCGAACGAACAGGTAATTTAAATAATCTCTGAAAATGTCAAAAGGCCGCTTGTACTTTCCTGCTGTAGTATTTTGTTTGTAGTGGCGTTCACTATTAGCCTACCGACGCATGGCAGCCAGCCGTGCAGATTGCGAATGAAATGCACAATTGGCAAGGTAACTAACTACCTATAGTGTCGTACGGATGGGTTCATCGTTATCACACCTCAGTGGGATTTATAGAAAAGTAGAATGTCCTGCTCCTTGATTTAAAACTGTACTACTGATGCCATCTGCACAACGTTAATTGAGCAAATTTCTACGAAGTGCAATTGGGAGCACAACATACTCGTTTTGTTGCAATTTTCGTTCGAGTATCTTCCAAGAGGAGATAACCCGCTGACACGTGAGAAAGGTGAAATGCCAATGTTGGCTGGAAGTGCATATTTCAAGTGGAAATAAATAAAGGTCTTTGGGAGATTGATTTTAATCGTTAAAGCTGTATTTTTGTAAGAGTTGAATTTCTCATCTTAACTGAATTGATGATAAGTTGGGATAAGCTACTTCCTCAATGCGTAATTGATTGATTGTTAATGAAGAAATGTGTGGAATATAGATATTTGTTTAATAAAAAGCAAGTTCCTAAATTGCTAGGTCGGATTCGGTTAAGATAATGGTGGTAGTCGGTGGAAAAGCCGACCCTCCAGTTAGCGCTAGAGTCTTCTCAGAAAAGATATAGGCTTCCTGAATCCGCTAGCATCTTTCAGGCGGAGATCCTGGCGATAAGGGAGTCATGCAGGGCACTTGCTAGCAACACCGCTATAGATGGCAGGGTCTGCATATCCGTGGACAGCCAATCCGCAATCAAAGCAATTATTGCGACTAGCAACAGCTGAAAACTTGTCTGACAGTGCCCTGCTGAATAAGCTTCAGTAAGCCAAAGCATGTACCCAACTCTACAGTGAGTGCTGGGGCATAGCGACATTGACGGAAGCAAGAAAGCGGATGAACTGGCAAAGAAGGGCGTAACATTGGACATCGACCCCATTAAGAGAGTGAGCTGTCCATTGAGCTCCGTCAGAGAACAAGTCCTTACTTTCCATACCACCAAGGCCCAAATAAGGTGTAATGACATGACCAACTCTGCTATACTTCGAGAGCGATGTGTTCTTCCTACAATAAAAACAAATTCACCGAACTGATCTCAAGATCACGGAAAGATATTTCCAGAGTCGTGGTTAATATCACTGGGCATTGGCCGGTAGGCAGCTACGAAGCTAAACTGGGAATTCCGCACAATATTTTTTGCAGAAGCTGCAGAGATGTCAATGAGAGGGAAACTCTCAACCATTATCTCTGCAACTATCCAGACTTGGTGGGCTTCCGAATGAATAAATGGAAAAAACCCTTCTTTCCCAGCCTGAGAAAGCTTTCGGAGTGCCGCAGAACACCGATCTGATCTCTTACCTGAACGCTACAGGATGGCTGTAATTATTCCGATAGTCTGTCACGTCGTAAGGTCTCCAGAGGGTTGTGGTTACAAAACGGCGCACTCTAGCCGCAGATGTGTTGACGTTCATAAAAGCACCGTCAGTGTCAAGGAATGCTACCATCGTGTACTCTTTATAGTGAAGGAAATTTTCAATAGAAGTTACTAGCGTATATTCAGAGCTTTTTACACAGATTTGCCCTTGATCAGTAGACAGAAGTCTCTTGTCATGGATATCAATCAGTCTTTCTAGTGTCTCTAAGTGGAGAGTAACGCAGCAGGAAGCAATCGCGATCACCCTCAGATGACGAAAATGGAGCTGGATTGGCCACACTTTGAGAAAGCCAGCGGACGATATTACGAAACTAGCGCTCGACTGGAATTCACAAGGAAGCCGCCGAGTAGCAAGACATGGAAAAGGACAATAAAAGATGAAGCAAGATCTCAGTGGAAAGAGTGGCGTCTCTTGAGACCTCGAGTTCGTTGGCGGGCATTTGTAGAAGCCCTATGTTCACCCGCGGAGTAAAGGAAAGAAAAAAGAAGAAGGATGATACCGATTGGGTCTGAGATATTTTGGACTAACATGCGAGCTATTTCCGCCTTTGGATATGAAAACCAATTTCACTTCTCTCCATAGATCTGGAATGTGGACCAGATCAAGACAGCTCTTTCGAGTTGTCTCTAACAAAGAAAGGATAATATCGGAAGTCCTTTGCAGTTCGGCTGGAATTATGCCGTCTGGTCCTGCTGATTTGTATGATGGTTTGAAACTAGGCAGAACCCAAAGCAATTTATTCTTATTTATCATATCTTGGGAGATAGTTGTTTGAGTGTTTGACCTGTTTAGGTTAACGAACTTCAAACGTAGCATAAAAAAAAAATATTAGCGACGCACCTTCCAAGCTCTTATTTTAATTTTTCGTTAAGACAAAGAAATAGAGCATTTCTTAGCATCAAGTTCTCGGTATAATCTTTGAAATCTCTCTTCCTAAAAGTCCATATCATAAATTGGAAATCTTGAGTGGTAAGTCGAGGAACCCAATAGCAAATTAAACGAAAGGCAAAACCAATTCATGTCATTAAATTGAATGGGCGAACGAATCGACGAAATAATCTGATGCGGCAGTGTGTTTCTCGGTTATCGCGTGCTTATATCCTGATTCTGAAGTGAAATCCCTGGTGATTGTGTAATTTTTTTCTTCTGCCTTTGTGTACCGCATTATTTGTAACACCTTCCCAATCAGATACGCTTGAAATTGATAAGTAAACAAAGGAAAACGCTTAAAGTACACGCGAGAGACTAACTTCCGGCATTAAAGTTTCTACTTCCTGGCATTTGGGGAACGTCACGAGTACATTGTGCGTGTTAAGTGATCAATTAAATCTTAAGGATGCAATTAATTTGAAATTATCGCACAAAATCAAGAGTTTGTTCAGCAATATTGCTCTTCAGCTCATCGACTTTAAATGAACGCGAGCGCTGTTGTCGGTGAAATGCACGCCTCAGGGATTCACAAGTAAATTAAGTTTCAAGAGTGTTCTCTTCTCTCTCTCTCTTCTATATAAATAAAAATTAAATGCTGTTCGTTGGTAAGCGCATCACTTTAGAAGAGCTTTACCGATTTGGCTCGTTTTTTTTTTAAAAAATTCGTAAGAGTCCTTATAAGGGTTTTACGGAAGTCAGACATTGGAAAAATTTGCCCGGAAAATTGGAAAAGGTTAGAGGGACTGTCGCTGGTTACTTCCAGATAGAATCAAACTGCCACCAGTCATATGGATCAGCAACCTATGTAAAAAACGGTATCGATGACGTAAAACTTATAAGCACCAACTCCAGGCACAACATCTTTACAATCACTATCCAAATTGGAGGCTTCCAAATTGTAAACATATACCAACCTCCCGCTACAGCATGGCCACCTAACGTACTTGATATCCCAAACCAACCAACGGTTTTCATTGGTGACTAATAGAATGGGTGGATTCAAATCATTTGCATTTAATCTTGGACGCAAAAGATAAATCAACTTTTCACTCCCGCATATAGCAAAAAGGCTACAACCAAGATCTGTGCTTTGTTACTTCCAGAAGAGTGCTGTCGGATTTTCCGAAAATACCCCCCGGTCATAATCGATATCGGTATTTAAATACCATTAGCTGATTTGGTTCACAGATTTGGCCGCGATGGTACTTTTCAAAAGCAAATTGGAATTACTTCGCTAATAAACTCGACGCATGCTTACGGATCATCCCACCAGGTATTGTAAAAGCAATCGCTAAAAAACATAGACTGAAGAAAGCGACCCACTTTATGTTGACTTTGAGGTATCTGGAGACCCGGAAATTGGCCACCAATTGCTAAGATCGCTTGACGAGACTTGCAAAAAGAAGTAAACATCAACTGTCGACCATCTTAGCTTCACCCACTCTAGCAGGAAAGCATGGAGCCTTCTACGCAAACTAGGAGGAAGTTGTAGCTCAAATACGACAAGTTCCTGCATAGACCCGAATAAAGTGGCTAGCCGCATTGTAGACCTCTCCCGTGCCTCCGTGGACAAGGAACAAACAATCATCACCAAACGTTCACTGAGGAACCTCAAGAACAACACCCACTAAACATCACAGTTTTCCAGCACTTTTTCAACAGAAGAGGTCAGCACTGCTCTTACCGCAGTAAAAACAGGGAAAGACGGTGGGTAGCAGAATTCTAGAAACAGGTACAATCCCAACTGCATTCAAGCGAATGAAAATCATTGCTATTCTCAAGCCAGGTAAACCTAACGACCAACCGGAAAGCTATCATCCTATAGCACTTGCTACAAACTCCTCGAACGCGTTATCTACAATCGGATAAATCCTGCCATCAATGAAATCATACCCATCGACCAGGTTGGTTGGTTTCCGTGCGGGTAGAAATTGCACGGACCAAGTGTTATCCTTGACGACACACATTAAGGTAAAAGGAATCTCAAAACATCTGTTGCTTTTGTCGACTTAACCGCAGCATATGATACTGTTTGGAAGGATGGACTCATATTAAAGCTGCTGAAAGTAGATCCCTGTCTATGAACACGACACCTTATAAACAACCTACTCTCAAACCGCTTTCTTCAAGTTTTCATTAATGATGAGAAAAGCTGGGTAAGAAAGCTAAATAACGGGCTTCCCCAGGGCTCTGTCCTTGCCTCTCTGCTTTTCAACCTGTACATATGCGATATCCCTGCGATCATAACGAGGAAATTTGGATTCGCAGATGATCTTATAATAGCTTCGCAGGTTAAGGACGTAACGAACACAGATAGGATTTTAACTCTAGACCTGGAGCAACTCCACATATACTTTTGACAATGGAGACTGTGTCCCAGTATATCTAAAACGGAAGTCTGCTGTTTTCACATAACAAACCAAATTGCAAACTTCAGTCTTAACGTCCAGATTAACAACACCGCATAAAACCACAGCCGAAACCCAAAATACCTAGACGTAACACTGGACAGATCCCTTATTTACAAGCAGCACTTAACAAACGTGGCTGGCAAACTCAAAACGCGCAAAAATATCCTGTAAAAACTGATTGGATCGACCTGGGGTTCGTGTGCATCAACTTTTCGTACTTGTGTACTCTACAGCGAAATACTACGCTCCAGTGTGGCTCAAAAGTGCCCATGTACATATGGTGGACGCGCAACTGAACAATACCGTGAGCAACATTGCTCCACCCCACCCCTAAACGCCCTTTTAAGGGAGCGCTATGTAAAAGCGATAACTAACGCCGAACTCCCCATTCAGGAGGACATTGCTACCCTCTGGTCACATCAGCAAAGACCAAAATCTCGCCACCCAACCATAAAGATCGCATTTAACACCAACTCTGCCAGAATATCGGAATGGGCATTGTCTATGGAAGCTGCCATCATTACCGCCTCGAACCCATCATGCCAACTCTTTGGGTTCGATCTACCTCGCAACCTCTGGTCAACCTTTAACAGAATACGAACAAATTATGGAAAATGTGCAGACTCTTTGTTCCCATGGGGAAGTGTCAGTTCTTCAGCTTGCGACTGTGGGGTCCAACGACAAGCTATCCACCATATTGTTGCGGAATGCAAGAAGCGTTCATACTCTGGTGACATTTCAGATTTTGCGGATTCTAACAACAACATAACTGTGATAAACTGGCTACGTAACCTAGATGTTGTGATATAGCCTAGCTGTTTTATAATTACTATGTAAAAATATATTAAACATTTCTCTCAAAGAATGTTTATGTTAATATAAGCCCTATAAGTATAACTTTATATGTCTAATAACGAAATGACAAAAAATGTTATATAATGTTATATGTACTTCCATACGCTAAATAAATAAATTGGTTATATAGCTATAGAAACTGTAAAATGTTAATATCAACTACCAGGATGGTAATAGGAAGGCGGGGATTAGTGTGCGCAGGTAGTGAAGCGCCTGGGAACGGCTAGTTTTTAATAAATTATATTTATAATTTTGTTAAAGAGCCTAGAAAGGCTTTAACACTTAGATCAATTAAGTTCTTTCATAAAATATGAACGTATTGCGCCTACATAAAGTATACCCTTACTCGTAAGCACTTGTTTCTAATGAAACAAAACACCCCTGACAAACACATACGTTTTACTCATCCTGAAGACATTGACAGAATGGAAGCAGAGGTGATTTATTTCTAAATGGTATGCTGTAAAGGAATCGTGCCAACGTGCCGCGCCACTTACTTTAACAACAATGCTTTCCGGCGTTATTGTTATCCTGGCCCTTCGCAGTTTTTATTTAAAAGATCTTATTTGATGATTAAGTACCACGTGTCTTATTTTAAAACGAAATTCCAGCCGGCTAAGTGAACAACTTAAATGAGAACGTGCCATATTAAGGGGTTTGCAAAGACTTACAAGTTACAACAAACTTATTTGCACGCCGTCTCTCATCATGATACTTATAAGTCAAGGATATAATTCTGTATTTTAAATATAATTAGCGATTGGTGTTTTAGGCAAGACATAGTTGCTAAATAGCTAAGGAAGGTAAGTAAAGCTTACCGCATCACTTGAGAACGTCTGGACCGATTTCATTCATTTTGCTTTTATCATGTAAGTAAGCATTCGGGATAATTACAAAAGAGTCTAGAAATATTAGAAAACGATAAATTGGATATTTTTTGAGGAATAACTCAATTGAATGTTTTCGGTAAAATGAAAAATCTGGAAAAACGCATTCCAGCCTAAATAAAAACAAAATTAAATTTGTTTTTACTTAAGTGTTGATTCTTGGTCTGGACAACAAAAGACGTTATTTCATTTCTTTTCCAATAGATTCCAATAGTTGGCGCTACGTGCGCAAATGTCATTTGATAGCTGATCCACGGGGTACGGTCTTATTTTTGCGATCTCTCAACGCATCCCATTCCAACCGACATGCCATTAGACTTTAAGCACTTGGAGTTTCGGTTGTGATTTGCATTCGCAGTTACATTAAAGACCCCAAAAACTTCCCTCAAAGGACCCCAAAAACCTTCGAAAGATCCAAAACCCAAAACCCCCAAAAGAATCATAAAAAGACCCTCAAAAAAATCACAAAATACTCCCCAAAAGACCCTCAAAAGACTCCAAGAAAATCTCCAGACCCAAAAAGACACCCACAGAGACCCCCAAAGACCCCCCCAAAGACCTCCACAAAGACCCACAGAAGACAGAAGATAAACAAAAGAATCTTTAAAAACACCCAAAAGATCCTCAAAGGACCCCAAAGGACCAATAAAAAACCTCCAAAAGATCCTCAAAAGACTTCCTAAAAGACCCTCAAAAGACCACCAATAGACCCTCAAAAGGCCCACAAAGGACCCTCACCAAACTCCCTAAAAGACTCCTAAAAGACCCCCAAAAGACCATCAAAAGACCCCCAAAAGGCCGTCAAAGGACACTCAAAGGACCCTCAAAAGACACTCAAAAGACCACCAATATACCCTTAAAAGGCCCATAAAGGACCCTCACTAAACTCCCCAAAAGACCCCCAAAAGACCATCAAAAGTCCCCAAAAGACCCCCTAGAGGACCCTCATTTAAAAACGCTCTTCACAAATTCACAGACAAATTTATTGAAAGTTGGACAACACAACGTCTGTCTGGTCAGCTAGTGTTTTCATAAAAAAATTGAATTTTATTTATAAAGACATTGCAGCTGTCATGCTCTGAGGACAAGTGCAACCTCTATGAGAGAGATCCACTTTCGTACTCGTATAGTTGATACAGTTTTAAGTGAACTCAGCGTACACAAATCCGCTGGACCAGAGACAGTGTCATTAGATTATGCCTGGCATTAAGTTGGTTTTATTATCTACCCATTATTCTGGACTTTTCCTAAAAATGCCCTTGTCCAGCCTATACATAAAAAAGTCGATCCATCGTCTCCTCCTTCATAACGACCCATAGCGCACTAATGTCTATTCTTTCTAAGGTAATTGAAACGCTGATCAATCGTAAGCTCATGAAAAGTTTCATTGAAACACACACGAAATACATAGTGACCAGTAAGCAGCAGTAAGGATTTCATGGCCGATGTTCTAATGGTGATTTGATGGCATATATCACCGGACAGTGGAGGCGGTCTATTTATCGCAACGTTTTGCGAAAACGAAGAGCCGCAAGGGCCAGACACTTGAAAAGAAAATGAATGAGAGTTTCTTTCTCATTCACTTCTAAGCAGCTCCTACAAAAGGCATTGTAAAGGATTCCCAGTTTGGCTACGTGGCTACCAAACGACCAGTGGCTCGTGCTTATGGCAACCACTCTGGAAATATCTTTCCGAGATCTGGAGATCAGCTCGGTGGATTTGTTTTTATTATAGGAAGGTCACATCGCCTATCGACGTGATGCAATTGGTCAAATTGCTTCACCTTAGCTGATGGTAAGTAAGGAAAGCATACGTTCCCTAATGGAGCTCGAAGGACAGCAGACTGTCTCAGCACAGTCCGTGTCCAGTGTGACGCTATTCTTTGCCAGTACGTCTGCTTTTTTATTGCCGTCAATGTCGCTGTGCCCCAGCACCTTTACTAGTGGCAAGTCTATCAATTAACTCATCGAAGCCAGTTCGGCCTGGCACTGGCTGACGAGCTTGTCGCAATAATGGCTTAATTAGCAGATTGGCTTGCCCGCTATTGCGGTATTGTGCCTGCTTTTTTATCGCTAAAATCTCCGCCTGGAAGATACTAGTAGAGTCAGTAGCTTGTGAACCTTGAAACGGTAAGGTTTTCAGAGTAAATTCCAGTACCGACTCTATAACTCATCTCGGATCGATCGGTGAGTAGAGTTACATCAAAGAGCTCTCTCGTCCTTCCAACTGACTCGACAAGGCAAAGCTAGGATTGAAGTGAAGTTTAGGAGGGCAGGAGTCGGTTGAAGATGGTATCAACTCCTTTGGTAACAACTGCAGTATATTGCAGTGTTCGTACAGTTTGTTAGCAAAAACCACCCACCAACCACTCTGAGCCGGACCGCGCTGCACGCCGCAACGTATTAAATAAATACATCGGGAGGTAGTAAGTGTAGGATTGTGTTAAGAGCATCGGTGGGACACGACCGAAGTGCTCCAGTTATGCCAACAAAACCTCACTAATCCTGTGAGGCTTAACGCATAATCCATACACCATATAATACTCGTAATTTTCTTTATAATTAATACAAAACAAAGTCCTTGATTACTTTCTGTTTTGACCTAGATGCGGTGTCTCAATCTGTAAAACGCAAATTTGTACAACTTAATTTAAGCCTTCTTTCAATTTTGGCCAAATAAACATTGCATTTTCGTGTTAAATGTAGTTCCATTAGAATGGATGTAATTGAATGTGTACCTCGTCATCTAGCACCAGATTAAAATGGATGCACCTGAAGGAACAATGAGCGGTGCACATGCATAGCTTTAGGGTCACGTAACTACACAAAGAGTGTTCGAGATACACATCAGTCGGTCGCATCTCGCACTTTCTTTCTCGAAGACAAAACGAGACTGAATAGATACACAAAGTGAGACAGAGCTATTTGGTAAAAAAACAACAAGAAACTAAACATTTAGAGTAGGTGTTCGTTCGTTTGCGACAAAAGCGACAAAAGGTGCCATCGAGAAAAGGGAGGAACAAAAAACTTTTTAAAGGCAACTACTTCATTTCAATCTCTTGAACATGTTTTAGCACTTAAGTGTGAGGTGAGGACGAAATGAATGGTGCGAGACACGAGCGCCTTAAGCCGTTTTGGAAATAGTACTTGAACCTTTAGTGATGTAGTAGAGGTATGTTTTTTTTAATATGGTTGTGGTGGTGGTGGTGCAATTGCAACCAACAGGAACAGGATATTCATTCAGAAAAGAAGCGGAACACACAAAAAAAAAAACCAGCCGCTATCTCACAAGAAGTAGAAAAGTGAAATATCAAATGAAATTCATCGTGTCACTTATAGCCATCATTGCAAGTTCGCTGGGATATGCAAGGATACTACAAAAAGTGTCCTATATGTAAGAGTTTGTGTAGTGTGCTGTGATGTCTGAAGGAACTAAGGAAGACACACACTACTGGCACGCAAGCAGGGTCACACTTTAAAGGTCGACAATTCGACTATGCCACAAGAACACTGTACGTACCATCCGAAAATTATGTGAGGATATTCGCTTCCGTAGTACTCGTAGCTATGTCATGAATCTCACACTACTATAGACTAGCGCATCTAATCGAAAATGTGGTAGGTTTTGAATAAATTATTCCCGCAAGGTGTTTGCACGCCAGGAGTTGCATGTCAAGAAGTTGTTGGTGAACAATGCTGTCACCCAGGTTAGAAAGAGTATGCGAGTTGTGCGAAATGTAACACAAATTAATGTTTTTTTCTCCCCTCAAGGAATAAGTTGTTAACGTTGACGGCTACAGAATATCATCGTGGAGGCCAATGTACTCCTCTAGTGGAACGCAGTTTTTTTTTTTTTGCAAATCCGGAAACGAGCAAAATCGATATTACAAGTTTTGAATATCTTTGGCATAGAATTAAGACAGTAAAGCGGAGCTTCTCAGCTTGCTATATGGATAGTTGTAATTCAGTCTAAAGACTGAATAAGCTAAAAAGAGTTTTAGTTTCATGGAAACCCCCTATTTTATACTTTTTCTCCTAAAACTACCCCTATGAATAAAAAACCCCTCAAAATTACGCCATCGCAAGCTGAGCACTAAATAATTGTTTTAAAAGAAGTCCCATCAAATTCTGACTGGTGGAAGTCGAGGTATACGAGTGGACAAACTGACAAATTCACAAACTCACGAACTCAACAAATCAACACACGCACGCTGAAAAATTCCTTTGCTCTGATAATTAGCTTCGCCCTTCTGGCTTGCAGTAATAATGTAATAGCGGCCTATTGGCGCTGTGACTCTAGTGGTTAGTGGGTTGGACCTCTGCGCGAGAGGTTCGAAGTTTGAATCCCAGAAAAAAAAATCGTTTTCAGGGGCCTCTCTCGGGACTATCTGACAAACATTCGAGACTAATAACTGTCACGGTAAGCTTCTCAATTTGCCTTTCGAATATATGACTTTAATTTGGTAGGACCCTTCGATTATGTGAAAAAATATAACAAGCACAACACGAATGTTTGCTAAAAGTTAGAAGCTAGAAGAGCAATGCAAAAAATCTCATAGAACGCGGGCACGGGAAATGAATATAAAGAGCTCAGAAGATATGAAAGAACAGTTAACCGGCGAAAGAAAGCAGCCTGGGAGAAGAAACTCGTCCGCGAACTAGAACAGTACAGAGAGTGGGGACCGCACCAGGCGCGGAAGCTCTACCAAAGAGTCCGCAGTATGACGCAATATACACCGCGTTGCTCATACTTCAAAGACAAAGAGGGTAATCTGATGGCCGATCTCAAAGGCATCTTAGAGCGGTGGGAAGAGCACTTTCATGAGTTGCTAAATGGCCAGCTCACTGAGGAATTGGAGGCTCCACCAATGACCGGAGACCACACCATGCTGCCGCCTCCAAGCACAGAGGAAGTTAGCAGAGCGATAAATCGGCTCAAAAATAATAAGGCCCCGGGATCAGATGATATCCCAGCGGAGCTGATTAAGTCAGGAGGGTCAACAATACACGAAGTAATTCATGAACTAATGGTGCAAGTATGAGAGGAAGAAGCGATGCCAGAAGACTGGTGAAGAGGCATCCTGTGCCCCATACATAAGAAAGGAGAATCACAACATGGAGCAGTTATCTTGATATCACGTTGTTAAGTACCGCGTATAAGACTTTCTTCTCTATCCTTCAAGACTGGTTTGCCTCATACGCTAAAGTCATTATTGGTCTATACCTGTGTGGCTTTATCCCAGGCAAATCAACAAGTGATCAGATTTGCACCCTTAGGCAGGTGATGGAAAAATGTCTAGAGTTTCAAAACTCACTACACCATCTTTTTAAAGACTTTAAAGCCGCCTATGAAAGTATGGCCAGAGTAGAAATTTACAAAGCCTTGAGAGAATTCGGCATCCCGAACAAACTGACACTACATAGTCGTGTAGACCATGACCAAGTAAAAATATCCGGATCACTATCTGGCCCATTCAACATCTATAACGGGCTCCGACAAGGGGATGGACTGGCCTGCGTCCTCTTTAACCTGACGTTGGAGAAAGTGATCCGAGACTCTGACGTAACGGCGAGAGGAACAATCCTCTATAAGTCCATTCAGATACTGGCTTACATACATCGTTGGTAGAAACGAAATTGTTGTACAGGAAGCTTTTATCCAGATCGAGCGGGCGGCACGAAATCTGGAGCTGCAGATAAATGAGAGCAAAACAAAGTACATGGTGGCCACATCTGCGAGTAGAGGATCCAACATTGATCCCGCAATTGAAATAGTGGAGCGCGAATTCCAAGTAGTGCAATCCTTAAATTACCTCGGGTCAACTGTAGCAGCCGATAACAGCATGGAACCAGACTTACGCGCAAGGTTGCTTAAAGCCAACAAAGCCTACTATAGTATGTCAAGACTCTTCAATTCCAGGAACTTAACCATAACATCCAAGCTGTTGGTATATAAGACAATGGTCATACCAGTACTCACATATGGATCCGAGACTTGGGTGCTTAGCAAAAACCATTCGGACCTCTTAGCCGCGTTCAAGAGAAAAGTCTTACGGAGAATTGTTGGCCCCGTATGTGAGGAACGACGATTCCGGAGACTCTATAATGATGAGATCTACGAGCGTTACCGCCATGTCGGCATCGTGAAGAAAATTAAGCTCGGCAGGCTCCGGTGGGCAGGATACCTAGCTTGCATGAGCGAAGAGGATCCTGCGGTAGGATTTATGGAACACGGCAGCGAGGCCAGCCAAGTTTACGCCGGAAGGATGGCGTAGACCAGTTCTCCCAGAGTTAACGGATGCCAAACTGAATGACATCGGCTTGAAATCAGGACCGGTGGGAGGGAGGCCAGAACTTCGCACTATTTAGCTCCCCGAGGCGACCGCTGTATCTTACTTTTCGATGGGTTTGATACTGGGTTAAACTCGGAAGATAAAAGGGTCTTAGAATGTCTAGAACGGGCACTGTCTTTTTATTTAGCTGTCTTACCGTACAACTGCAGGACCGTACGTGCCTGGGATAGTTTCTATCCTAGGCGGCCTAGGATAGCATGGTATCCTAGTGACAAATTATTGGGTTCGAAATTCCGGACGATGTGCTGCCAAGGCTGTAGCGTACCTACGCCCAGGCACTCATACTGAACGAACTGAGTCCCTTGATGTCAGATCTCACCATGGTCGCGTTGGTTCCGCCCACAGATAAGGTTGATCTCCTTGGAGGTTAGCTGAGCCAACTTTTGGTTGAGGACCCAGTTTCGTAGTGGCTGTTGGTTTACTACCCAAATGCGGGTAGAGCGCTAGCATGGCAACATCAGAGGAAGGCCTGGTGTTACCAAAATCCAATACCAATATTGGTAGGTCCTGCTCTAACCATTGAGTTAATACTGGCACATCAGTCTATGATGGAAGCTGATTGTCGTATAACAAATCCGCGTCCAAAGAGGACCGTCGAATTATGCCCTTAGTTGGCGGCGTTCACGGTAAGACATCTCGCTACTGTTGGTGCTATTTAGCTTAAACAACTTGAACCGGCGATGCTGGGTATCATTCGGTTGCCGTACAGGCGTGTTTACTGATTATGTCATTCGCTTGTATATTGACGTGACGCTAAACTCGGTATATTAGTCTGGTCGTATGGTATGCGACGATGCTAGTCATGTGTACAATGACTAGCTTCGTTACAAGATAGAAGAGATGTACGCCAGTAATTCGGTTTATCTGTTTATATAGCATCACATTTATATTCTTGAATAGCATTTAGCAGTTATCTGCCTATAGTTGTTGTAAGTCTCGATATTCAATATGAGTCTTTTGCATTAAAATCGCCTCCAATGATAAATCTGATATTTATACCATATCTGCAATAACTTGATCTAAAGAGTATTATGAAGACTTTGAGTCCTTGCAAAGACTCATCATCGCTATCGTAGCATTGGCAAATGAAACCAAACTTAGTGAATGGGTAAAGTTTTTCTCATATTTGTGCACGCGTCAAATCAGATACAATTACAACCCCTAGCCATTAGATTGGCTCTTTCCAATTACGTCACTTTGATTACCGAAATGCCATCGCTTCAATTACGACAAAGCGATAAACGATTTTATTTCTTCGATTATTCCGACGACAATAATTACCTCATCCATAGTGGAATCGCAATTACAACCACTCCCATAGTTTCACCGCCACCACATCCCTTCCAGACAATTGGTATTTTTGTCAATAATTTTTACTCGATAGCGGGTATTTACTGCCGCTGAGGGTACTCGTGAATTAACAGAAATTCCTTTTGGTGCAATTACCAGAATCCCATTGAGAACGCCATCGTCTTGCTATCGTTTCAAGCGGTAATCTGGAAGTTACGTTATTTGCAGCCTGAGGCAGCAAATGGAAAGAAAAACAAATCAACTTGCCTCGTATAATAATATTATGTTCATGGTGGTGAAAGGATTCCGCGTACCGTACTCGTACTTCATAGTGGTCCTTGAGCCAGTCGTGAGTCGTGAAATTAAAGGATATAAGTGCAAATGCGCGTTAATTGTTCACAGGATTCCTCCATACATTCTACTTCGAAAATGGTTACTTCTTATGCGAAATCTCCTGCATCCAACAGTTCTTGTTGTTCCATTTTCTCACTTAATTTACAAAGTGTTTCAGTTAATTTTTTGTTTTTTCCAAACCCTGAGGCAAATAATAAAACGGAAAATTGCCAATATTTTCAGCCAATTCGCGATATTGGCCACTCTATATCCATCATGAGGAATTTATTAGGGTACGGAATTTTCTGTATTTGCCCCGGGAATTACTATGAAAATCGATTAGCCGGTTTTATTTAATTTCATGTCGATTGAATTTATTGCTAACGTGTAAGACCGCAATGGAAAGTGGATTGATATTGGGGAATCCAAGGGTGAAATAGTAAAGTACAGCAAGTTTTAGAAAAAGGGACTCTTACTGACTATCAGACTATGTTCTGATTAAAATATAAGCTTACATTTTTTATTTATTCTATTCAATATTCAATATTAAAGATTAAGGATCATTTCTTGGTCTAATATCCAGCTATGGAACAGTCTGTTCAACTGTGTACAACTCAACACTTAAATGAATGCTAATATAAAGATGCTTATTAAGATAACCCTTATTTTGGGCGACAAAATTGTCTATACAGCAAACCTATAGGCCAAAATCTACAAAAGAGAACTAAGACTGAGTAGGACCAAAACGGAGGCTTGCAGATTCTTCTGTAATAAAATGGAATGGGCTCAGAGAGTTCTCGACTGAGGACGATTCTCTCTACAAATCACACCATTTTCAATTACTTGATGGAACCGGACTGTTCATGGACAATTTGAAGTAAGGAAATCTGAAGCATTTTATCGAAACACATTTTCCAGACTAGTCTTAGCTGTATGAGGCTAATTTCCCATCCCAAATTTGAACAGAAAGTGTTGTCATGGGAGATACACATGTGTGCAAAGTTTCCAAAAAATCGGGCTTTAGGAAGTTGGTTAAAAATTGATCACAAGATTTGGTGTGCCTGTTTGCCAGCCAGCCAGCTAGCCACGGGCACGCGAAGTTAATATAGAGAATTAAAAAATTTAAATTTTTCATATAAATTCTCTAATAACAAAACTAATGAGTTTGACTATAAAAATGCTGAAAACTAAAAACACAAGCGAAGCACTGCGTACTTTTGTGGTTAAAAACAACCACTATATGTTAAAGGAGCGCTACACACAGCGCACACAGTCATTGTAGTATGCGGTGTGATCTGATGCCGCTATATGGCATGTTTTTAAAAATAGTTGTATGGGAGTCCCTGACTCCGGGGCCCGATCACTACCAAATTTTAATAGAAAGTGTTGTCACCGGAGATACATATGTGTGCACAATTTAAGGAAAATCGGGCTTTGGGAAGTGGGTTGAAAATTGATCGCTAGATTTCACCAACCATTGACTCAAAATAGAGAGAAACTGTCTATAGGATTAACGTGAGTACCTGGGGGGAAGACTCTACCCCGCGGTCCTCTTCGCTAATTACCAAATCCTAATAGAAAGTGTTGTAAACAGAGATACACATGTGTGCAAAATTCGGGGAAAATCGGGCTTTGGTAAGTGGGTTGAAAATTTATCGTTACATTCCACCAACCACCGACTTAAAACAGACAGAAACTGTCTATAGGATTAACGTAAGTACCTGGGGGAAAGACTCTACCCCGCGGTCCTCTTCGGACACGGATTAGGTTCTGAAAGGCCAATCAACGCCCATATACAATATATTCTATTACAGATGTATCAGTATAACTGGGTTTAAGGGCCCAGCGTTGGCACTAATTGGAGCGAGACCTATCTAAATCACTGCCGATCTATGGGTCCCGGCACCCGGTCGATTAAAACGCAAATCCACGATGACTTATTGTCTTTCCGCTTGGGCGTAACCACAGCCACCATGAAACTCCCCGAGGGGCCGCTCCAACAGCCGGGGACGGACTTTCATGCGTGGGCGTAGCGTCCAGAAACTAGCCTAGCAACCTGTACCCAGCAATCACATAGTCCTACTCCACTTGAGTTTCTCACAACTCAGGACTGGTAACCCTTAGACAGTCAGTTATTGCCGTCGATATGTGCGTCCAATTTCGTCCAAGCTGTTCACCTGTCCATTCGTCCGTTATTAGTCAGTCCGTCATCGAGCTGCCTAGCTTTCCGCCGCCAAAACACCAATATAGCATACCCATTCAAACATCCTCATCACATTCAAATTTTTGACGTTCGAGTCGCAGAGAACATGTCGCCAGTCTTCTCTAAGGGTTACACAGTTTGTGGTTATACAGCCTTCAGACTCACAAAAAGCTGCTTTGGCGCATGCCAACAGACCGCAACGGTCCAATGCCTAGGTTCTCGAGACCATTTGTGTTGTGCGTGTATATTTTTGTACAGAAATGGAAGGTAGTTACAATTTAATGCCGTATCCGAACGGCGAATTGAGAAGCTTCCCGTGACAAGTTATTACTCTCGCACGTTTGTCAGACTATCGCGAGAGGTGGGACACCGTAAAATATACTTTTGGTGTTACAGGGATTCGAGCCACGAACCTCCTGCTCAGAAGTCATGCACCTATCCACTGCCCAAGGAAGTTAATATAGAGTATTTAAAAACGGATCCAGTAAGACTTTAAGCCTTATAAATCAGGTTCTGCTAAACCGATGCTTAAAGCAGATATGTATTCCTAAAATGTGGACGAACCAACAAAGGATTGTGTCTCCTGGAGGTAATCAATTAATCAATTAAATGCTCGTAAGCAGGACTTTTTACTCTGAGCTTGTGTAATCCACCTTTAGAAGGCGGAGGCATCCTATCCTCTCTTCTCTGGAACTTAGGAATTAACAGATTACTTTTAGAACTGTGAAAAGAGGCAGTAAGAGTAATCTTATGTAGCGATAACTGTCTCAGGAAAATATCCTGAAACGAAGTAATATAGAATGTCCTCTCAATCATTACAAAATGGACCAGCAAATGTGGATTAGGAGTCAACCCGACCAAAACGGAGGCGATCCCATTAAATAGCATACATAAAATTCCGATAGTTGTCCCTTTTATACTCTAAACTAACTCTAAGAGTAGCTTTTACTGATAAAAAACAAGATTTATGGCCACTATCTTGGACAGTAAGCTTAGTTGGAAACCTCACATTTTGGAAAGAGTAAACGAAGCTACAATAGCTTTGCAGTTCATGCTAGAAAGTTATTGGGAATAGATGGGGTTTGAAACTGGGCGCTAATCTTGGACGGTGAGCTTAATTGGAAAGCTTACATTTTGGAAATAGTAAACAAGACTACAATAGCGTAGTACTCATGCAGAAAAGACATGAGGAGAAGATGGAATGGATGGATGGAATTTAGACTGGATTTAGACTGGCGTAGTAAGAAGTGTACACCATGTGTATGGAGTAAGCGTGTTGTGGGCAGCTCTTGACAAAGTTACTTACAGGAAATAAAGAGAAGTTGCAGAGCAATGCCTGAGTGCAAAAATTAGGGCGCTGAGATTACGCTTTACCTTTTCCCGGTCGACGGCCAACACGACTACACGAGTGCCTGTACTAACACAGTGGAAATGTCTTTTGAAAGAGCACTCGACGATAAACACATCGTTCAAGAATAAAATGGCGAATCTTAATAACACTATACCCGTCTTATGCTTCGAAAAAGGGTTTCAGACTGCATGTCTCTTCAGAGAAGCCTGAAGAAGTGGTCCTAAACCGAAAACTAATAGCTTTATAGTTTTTCACTGATGGCTCCAAGCTATAGGCGGTAGAGTGTGGGCTTCTGTAAAAAACTGAAAGCCTCCCAGACTATTGCAGCGTGTATCAAGCTTAAGCGATAGCGATTGAGAATGTATACTGACTTGCTTAAAGCATAATGTAATATCTTCAATAGACATAGTATTATGTGAACAGTTAGGTCGCTGAAATAAGTTTCACTAATTTCAAGGCTGGGCTTGGGCTGTCACTCTTTCCTTAACAAGATGGGTGAGCATTTAAAAACCCATATAGTATGGGTTCTTGATTACTTGGACAGATCGACTAATCCCTAATACATAATATTTGCTTACCTGGGTCGTTGATATGTGAGGAACGTCGAATTTGGACGACTCATTTTACAAAATGGGTTCTTTAAAGTCGTACGAGGTGGGCATCACAACGAAACGTATGCCGAAGCAGCACCTCACCTAAACCACTACACCGTAAAACCCCATTCAGTTTTATTTCTTCCAAAGGGTAGCCTTGTTTAAGGGTGCAGTTAGAGCTTTGAAACTGTACTGGGTAAGCAAAATGGATATTTATTGATTTTTGGTATATACGAGCCACCATTATACGTACGCATATGTTTTCTTTTAATATGGGATGCATATAAGGTGATAATGACGTGACATACCCATAATTCTTTACTCCACTTCTGTCATCTAACCGCACATTAACCACACTACGCACATATGCCAAAGCTCAATTATCGCAAATCAGATAAACGATTATTACATAATGGGTATATAATGGCGGAGCAGTTGCATGGCAGGGTCGTGTGATTAACCAAAGTAGAAGCTTATTAAAAATGTATATTCCAATTAAGCGGCAGGATCCATCTCGGTGCAATGGACATAACTTTGATATGTGACTGTATCCGTCAAACTCCCCTAGCAACACATCAACTCTTTCACTAATGATTATGAGGGTTAATGACGGAGTTCCACTCGAATTTATCGTATCCTTTCATTTAATGAAACGTGACAGTGACAGTAACTGTGTTTTTTTTTTGTTTTTATCTTCATCAACATTGAAGGACATTAAAATAAAATATTTAACGACGACTACTAATGGGAATGCACATTATTCCTTTTCATAACACCTCGTTACACTGTCTATACTCTATACTCGTCTATGTATAAGATATGTATACTTGTAATAATGAAAATAACCGAACAATTTCAGGCATTGCTATTAGTTTTCTTTTAAGCGAAGAGGAAATGCTTTTCTTTACGATTATCCTTCTTATTCTCTATACAGCTAAGAGTATACAGCTGCTGTCCTTGAAAGGAAGTTTTTCTTTTCGGGATTACAATGAATGCAAGCCAACCTAAAAAGCACAGTTAAGTAAGTAGATAGACAACAACGACAATAAGTTGCTATGCAACATCTTGTGTATCTACTTCCATTAACATCAATTAACTTCTTATCACGTTATTTTGTGATTACAAGAAAGGCAACACACAATGGGTTAAAGTTTCATCCACAAAAAAAAAAAAGATACATGAAGATAGCAATTAGCAGCATCCGTTTTTTTGTGTACTGGAATTACTGCTATTCCCTAAAATAACACTTTGCAAACAAAACATTTGGAATGTAACAGAATAAGTATGTACTAGAATGAGATTCTTCCTGTTTTTTTTTTGCCCCATGAACTGCGATATTAATGATGGAGTAAAATGTTTTCGTTCGTTTCTTGAAATGATAATGCAGAACATGCAAAAGGGTTAATACTGGGAAGATGACCGGAGTATTGTAGAGTTCACTTAACTGTTAACAGTTTATAAAATTTTGTTTTGAAATTGCGAGCCAAAACTTTTTTTACCGAGGCAATGTAATCAACGTTATGACCATTACACGAACACATGCTCATAGGAATTCACTTAATTAGTTATATTAGATACAAGTCTCGCATGATTTCGCTTTTATCGTTACAATGAACTGTAAACGTGTGTGGTTGCAAGTGTAGCCAGGAAATTGTGATCGATAGCAAATTAAGTATAGGTTAGTACGCTATTCCCAGTGCTTCAAATTTATATCAAATTTGTATCTATTTTTTATGTCCAATGCAAACTCGAGCCAACTCAACCAATTGATTGTAAAGGTGATAGCTATCTGTGTGTCTGTATTCTCCAAAAAGTCCTGATAATTCTGTTAACGGTGCAACCTGCCACTCGTGTTACGAGGTTTGATCAAAAGGACGTGGAGTTTTGTCTTTGTTTTCAATAATAATGTTACGAAAATATAAAAGCAATCTTTTATCGCACTGTACATACTCGTATAATAAGTATTGTATTGAATTGTATTAGAATTAAGAATTTACCAAAAAGCATGGCATATATTTAGGCTCAAAAATACTGTGTATGGCGGTCAGCAATCAGCAGACTAGGGCGAATAACACAGAATGCTTCAGAAATGCATGTGGCCGTAACTATCTCTGACTGGTGGAAGTGCGATCAAACCTCCACGTGGTGGCCGCTGGTAATTTTCCTCCAGTACAGGAACAGCGAAATGATCGGGCTAGTCCCTTCAAACTAAGGTTGACGCGAGGCCAATAAGCTCACCCGTTAAAAAAACATATTACGGAACCCCAAATCAGCCTCGGATACACTGATGAACGACGACGAGCACGGAACGGATAACGGCTAAATGATTTAAGAATCTCATGGAACGTATGCTCACTGTATAGAGCTCGAGCTGCACAGCAGATGGCCGATACCCTGTCTAAATATAAGGCTAACATAACAGCAATCCAGGAGATGCGGTGGACGGTGAATGGTATCTTACAAAAATCAGAATATGACATATATTACAGCTGTTATACAAGACATCATGTGCTCGGGGTGGGGTTTCTAGTCAGCAAAATAATGAAACCCACCGTTATCGGCTTTAAAGGAGTGAATGAATGTTTATGCAGATTTAAAAACATAAGCCTCACAAACTTTCACGCACCTGCAGAGGATTTCCCAGATGATGAAAAAGAAGAATTCTTTGAATCAGTAGAGCGGGAACTCCATGGCTGCCCTCAGTATGATGTAAAAATCATACTGGGGGATATGAATGACAAAATAGGTAGGGGCCAGTATTCAGGCAGTACATTGGCCCCCATAGCTTACACGAGAACACTAATGACAATGGAAAACGAGTCATAGATATGGCAGCAAGCAATAATTTGGTGGTAACGAGTACAAAGTTTGCGCGTAAAAATATCCCCAAAGCCACCTGATGGAGTCACTCGCAACCAGATAGACCACGTGTTGATAGACCGCCGCCATAACCCGAACCTGATGACGCTACGAAGGTACCGAGTTGCCAACGTCGGTTCGGACCACTATCTAGTTGGTGTAGTGCCCGAGCATCATCAAGAAAGACAGCATCCGCGAATCACATTCGAGTCAACACGGCTGCCCTCCGCAACGAAGAGACCAGAGCAACTACGGTCAAGCGATAGGACTCGCCCTAAATGCAGGGAGAGTAAGTCCTGGGGCTGAGATGTCGGGCTTAGAAGAGAAATTGACACAGCTTAAGAATACTGTTATTAATACTGGTGACTCCATCTTAGGCAGTAGTCACCACCAAGCAATTCATAAACTTACCTATAGTGCAAGCATGGGAGGAAGAAGCGATGCCAGAAGACTGGCAAAGAGGCATCCTGTGCCCCATACATAAGAAGCGAATATCACAAACTGCAACAATTTTCGTGGAATAACGCTGTTGAGTATCGCGTATAAGATTTTCTCCTATATCCTTCAAGACAGGATAGCCCCATAGGCTAAAGTCATCCTTGGTCCATACCAGTGTAGCTTCATCCCAGGCAAATCAACAACTGATCAGATTTACACCCTTAGGCAGGTGATGGAAAAATGTCTAGAGTTTCAAAACTCACTACACCATCTTTTTATAGAATTTAAAGCCGCCTATGATAGCATAGCCAGAGTAGAACTTTAAAGCCATGAGAGAATTCGGCATCTAAAATAAACGACTATGTAGGTTGACCATGATCCAGATCAGTATCAAGCCCATTCAACATCTATAGCGGGCTCCGACAACGGGATGGACTGGCCTCATCCTCTTCTACATGGTGTTGGAGAAAGTGATCCGAGACTCTGACGTAACGTTGAGAGGAAAAATCCTCTATAAGTCCATTCAGATACTGGCTTACGCAGACGACATCGACATTGTTGGTAGAAACCAAAAGGCTGTACAGGAAGCTTTCATCCAGATCGAGCGGGCGGCACGAAATCTGGGGCTGCACATAAATTAGAGCAGAACAAAGTACATGGTCTGCGAGTAGAAGATCCAACATTGGTCCCTCGATTCAGATAGTGGAGCGCGAATTCCAAGTAGTGCAATCCTTTAACTATCTCGGGTCAAATATAGCAACCAATAACAGCACGGAACCAGAAATACGCGCACGGTTGCTTCCACTTTGGTCCTCAGGACCCGTTCACTCTAAAAATTCTACAAAAATTTTGAACATCGGAGATACCCATGTGTTTAAAATTTGAAGATAATCGGATTAAATTTTAAAAATTTAATAGGGGAACCCCCGGCCTTGAGGCCCGAAGGGCCCCAACTTTTAATAGAAAGTGTTGTCTCCGGAAATACACATGTGTGCAAAATTTCAATAAAATCGGGCTTTGGGAAGTGGGTTAAAAAGTTATCGCAAGATTCCACGACAAATCGACCGACCGACCGACAGACGTGCCACGGGCAAGCGAAGTTAATATCGAGAATTTATAAAAATATAAATATAAAATATTCCTTTTAACCCACCTTTCACACGACCTAGAGAGCTGAGCTGAAATTTTGTGAGTGTTGTAAATTCCAAATAGCCTTTTTTATGGGTGGAATTTTTTTCGACTTCTTTGAGGTCCTTTATAACAGCCTTTCAAATGACCTAGAGAGCTGAGCTTTGGTTATTGCCTAAGTCCCAAATAGCATTTTTTACATTCCGCGTGTGACACGTTTCGCATTTCTTGGTGGCGCGTGTGATAGGTGGAAGTGTGGTCATTTTCTCGTTTTTGAGGTCCTTTTTAACCACCTTTCGCATGGTCAAGAGGTCTTAAATTTTGTGAGCAGCTTAATGTGCGGGGCCAATTTTTATATCCCGCGTATGACGCGTGTAGAAAGTCACGTGTGCTACGTGTGATGCGTGGACAAAAGAAAATACTTTGAAATAGGTCCGACCTCAAAAACAGATAGTTTAGCGGTTATTACTTATAATACAATGTAAAAATAAAACGACTGTGTGGCGTGTGGCGTGTGTCGATGTATGCATTAAAGTTTTTACCCGCTTACCTGTCAGTAATCTAACCTCGTATATGTATTGGACGCACTATGATGTGTGGCAACGTTCGTGTTAACTAAACAATTTTGTTAATTTTATTGTATGTGATATTTCTGCATAAGCCATGCCACAACCCATATTACGAGTATATACAATATATCACATAATGTTATATTTCTTTTTATAGCGCTAACTTATGCTGTTTACCAATAATGTAGTTTTGTGTAATTTGTTTTTAATGAAAACGTTCAGTGATGTTGTGCAAATTTACAAAAGTACCTCACCCAATGTGCTCTGGATCTTTACATATAGGGATATATTACACTCCAATGGGTGGAATATATTGTGCAAACAATTTCGATAATGCATTTGGTAGTATAAGCGATGCACATTTTGTGTAAACAATTAATTTTAATTTTAATGTACTGCACTGATTGCTTTTTTTGTTGCATTAGAAAATAAGTACACAAAATTTGTCGTCTCTGGATAGACCAATAAAAAATAAATAAATAAATTAAATGGAATTAATAGCAGCTATGATTAAAAACTAGAAAAACACGATGTCGAATAAGAAAATTACCCATACACAACTATGTATGTACTGACGATTACAACCAGATACTCTGTTCTAGAAATTGAACATTGATACAAAATATTAATGCCTAGCCATCATCAATATTGTTACGAAAATATAAATAGAAATATTTTTTCGCAATGGCTCATACTCGTATAAAAGAATCAGAATTGTATTAGAATTATGAAATTACTAAAAATCATGGCATACAATTAGGCTCAGTAATACAATAAACAAAAGTTTTTTTTTTTTAAACAAAACCCTAGCCCGATTGGCTGATACTGCGACCTGAAAAGATATATTGTATCGTAGGGTGTAAATACTCTAAGAGACTTACTACCTTCCTAATTAGGGATAGTATGTCCTTAGTGGCAGAATTATGCAGATCCGCTGACCAACATAATGCCTTGTGGAAAAGATGTCTCCTTAACCAGATCAAACCTGGACAGTCACAGAGGATGCGCCCGGATGTTTCGTCCTCCTCCAAGCAGAACCTACATTCAAGGTAATATTGCAAGGCACAGTGACCTGTGAGAAAACTTACTAGCTTTCTGATGCTATCCTTGTCTAGATCCTTATAGGAAAAGGGTCTGATTAACCG
Source organism: Nephrocerus scutellatus (assembly GCA_947095585.1). Classification (NCBI taxonomy): domain Eukaryota; kingdom Metazoa; phylum Arthropoda; class Insecta; order Diptera; family Pipunculidae; genus Nephrocerus; species Nephrocerus scutellatus. Next base: position 115,799,435 of record OX352763.1, read on the forward strand.
TTTGGACTCTCTTAGTTAGTGGACCAGACGAAGTTTCCTTTCCCATTTATTAATCATCGCTGTGTCGGTAGCCCAGCTGATACCACAGTAAGATTCCGGTCCTAACAATGCAGATTCTGAACCAGCCCTGGGTAGTTCATCTGCATGTTCGTTGTCTAAAACACCTTGGTTACCTGGGTCCCAACCGAGTTTTACCCTGTTGAGCCCTGCCAGGCGAAGAGGGAGAGGACGCTGGCCAATCCATCCCCTTGTCGGAGCTCGTTATAGATGTTGAATGGGCTTCATAGTGATCCGGATACTTTTACTTTGCGTATAACATTAGTCATGGTCAACCTACATAGTCGTGTCAGTATGTTTGGGATGCCGAATTCTCTTATGGCTTTATAAAGTTCTACTCTGGCTATGCTATCATAGGCGGCTTTAAAGCCTGTAAAAAGATGGTGTAGTGAGTTTTGAAACTTTAGACTGCCCAAAGGGTGTAAATTCAGTTGTTAATCTCTTGAAAAATAGAGGAGAAAATGTTAAACGCGGTACTCAACAACAACTCAAGCGCGACAGACCATTGCGGTCTAAGGTCTAGCTTCTCGCGACCATTTGTGTAGCGCGTTTATATTTTTGAACACAAATGGAAGGGACCTACAATTTAAGGCCGGATCCGAACGGCGAATTGAGAAGCTTTCCGTGACAAATATGCTCGCGAATGGGTAACAAACGTTCCGAGAGTAATAACTTGTCACAGATGATGAAAAAGAAGAATTATTTGAATCAGTCGAAGGGGAACTGCATGCCTCCCCTAATAATTTGATCGTTGCGAGTACAAGGTTTGCACGTAAAAATATCCACAAAGCCACCTGGGGTTCTCCTAATGGAGCCACTCGCAACCAAATAGACCACGTGTTGTAAACCGCCGCCACAACCCGAAGCTGATGACGGTACGAACGTAACAGAGATGCGCCCGCCCGATACCAATGTCGACTCGGACCACTCTCTTGTTGGTATGGTGCTCCGAGCGCGGATTGCATCATCACGACAGTCTGCATCCGCGAACTACAACTACGGTCAAGCGATAGGACTGAGATGTCGGGCGTAGAAGAGAAATGGACACGCCTTAAGAATAGTGTCATTAGTACTGCTGACTGGTTCGATGACGAATGTAAGCTAGCGACTGAACGTAAGAATGTTGCGTACCGAGCAATGCAACAATCTCATAGAACGAGGGCACTCAAAGATGAATATAAAGAGCTCAGAAGATATGAAAAAACAGTTCACCGGCGAAAGAAAGCAGCCTGGGAGAAGAATCTCGTCCGTGAACTAGAACAGTACAGAGAGCCAGAATCGCACCATGCGCGGAAGTTCTACATACTGCAAAGACAAAGAGGGTAATCTGATGGCCGATCTCAAAGGCATCTTAGAGCGGTGGGAAGAGCACTTTCATAAGTTGCTAAATGGCCAGCTCACTGAGGAAATGTTAGGCTCCACCAATGACCGAAGACCATACCGTGCTGCCGCCACCAAGAATAGACGAAGTTAGCATCAGCTTAAAAATAATAAGGCCCTGGGATCAGATGGGATCCCAGCGGAACTGATTAAAATAAGGGGCTCCACATTACACCAAGCAATTCATGAAATAATAGTGCAAGTATGGGCGCCGTGGCTCAGTGGAAGTGCTCATGGCTACTGAACAGGAGGTTCGTGGTTCGAATCCTAGTTACACCAAAAGTATATTTTACGGTGTCCCACCTCTGAAAATACTTTTGGTATTGCCGGGATTCGAACCATGAACCCCTACTCAGTAGCCGTGCGCTTTTCCACTAAGCCACGGCGCCCACTACTATATACAAGGCATTAATTTGCCCCAAACGCGATAAATGCATAAATATACATTGAATACATAATATGCGTTGACTTCTTATCTTTTACTCTCCGTTATATCCTAATATTTAAATATACATACTATTAAGAGATGAAATATGCTAGCAAAACTTCTTCTTATTATAAAATTGCATCGTGGATGGACAAAACGTTGCTTTTTAATCCGGATTGGAAAATTGAAATTTAACCATAAGTTTCCAATCATTGTCCATTAAGATTTTTCTCTTAGAACTTTTCCATACTAATATTGAACTGCTATGGAAACATTACGAGTTCTTAATTATTATTCCAATCCAAATCTGGTATAATTTGATAAGAATCGTCCTCACTTAATATGAAAGATATCGTCCTCATTGGGCATACAATATCGAGTGGGGCGACTATCAACGATGGGCGAATATTCCCTGTAGAAATTTTTAATTACTCAGAATATTCCGATTTAACGGTCCAACAATGTGACTACATGGCTTGGAATATCCCTCAAATGGACTACACGTTGGACTGGACTGTCGAAAAGAATGAAAAGCACACAAACTACCACGAAAAGCAGTAAGAACAAGGATCTGCGCAAAAAGGGGCAGACAAGGCAACATAGATATAAGAGCCGCTAACGACGCCGATGGTCGCCCCACCATCTCTTCCACATTAATAATCCCACATCTCAATGGTGGACTGGTTTGGAAATGCCATCGTTCGACGAGGACGACGACGACGCCGCCGCCGACAACGCCTATGATGGTAATTCCCAATGACCGCATTTATCATCATAAGAGTTTAAGAGTTCCTTGTGCCTTCGTAGTATTCGTTGCTGCGCGAGGCAATTTTCAGCACTTTAACAGCTCACAGAATGCAGAAGAAATTGGGTGAATAGCAGGATGGAAGCTAACCGTGGACCGCGGCTGTATCATCTTTTGTATATGTATATGTCTATGTAATGCAAAAATATCGCTTTAGAATTTAAAGCAAAAGATTTATTTCGAGTATTTTGCGTCGACTGACGGCTCGCCGGGTTATGGTTGGGTGCATCGCAGCGTTGAAAAGTTGGAACATAGATAACAATAAAAAAACGATACATAGATCTTTGGTCAGATTCTCGTCAGCTGGCAAAGAAAAGAAAACCTAAAGTCCTTACAATCTTTGCTTCGCTGCTGCCTTTTTAATCTTTGGCTCCGCAATCTGGGGCATGTGTTGGGCTTCAAAGAACATCCATCGTTCCAACTCGCGATGTATGCTCTCTGAGCTTTAAGTCCCATAAATTTTTATTTTCGAAAAGACGTCCACCCCGTTGTTGAAGGGATAAAACTGGAGAAGACAGCAAATTTGCATCGTTAGAAGCAAGGATACTCTTGTACATGAAAAGATAAACATGTGTTCGCCATAGAAGCAAGTAGCCCAAAGTCAGACACATCCTTTGCGATGACATACATATCTTTTAATCAGGATGGGAGGTTTCAAGGATTTTCTCCCAGTTTTTAATCCAAACATGATATTGTGGTGTACGAGGAAGGAGGGAAAAAGAAAAGCGTTGGTCGTTGGTCGGATTCCGAACATTTTCGAATTTTAATTAATTATTCCCTAAGCCCTTTAGTTTAAGGACTTTCAAAAGAGGATTTAAAGGAAGCCACATTATGGTGCGTTTCTGATGTTAATGAAATAAAATTACGTGAAAAATCGAATAGTACGGTTATCTGTAAGAGAAAGTCTAACATCAAAAAGGTCATAAAGTTAGTAATATTTTCTAAGTTAGTGTAGTAAGTATTCATTTCAACTAGCCTAGCCCATCTGTCAGACGCTGCAACCTGAAAGATCTATTGTGTCATAGAGTTTGTTTATTCTAAGAGACGTACCACCTCCCTATTGAACGATAGTACATCCTTAGTGGCGGAATCGGAGGATGAAGAGTCATCCGAGCACATTCTCTGTGAATGCTCAGCATTACTTTGGTTGAGAAGACGCATCTTTCACAAGGCGGAGTTGCGTCAAGCATAGTCACCCGGATTATAGTTGCATCTTAACAGCGCACCTAGCAGCGTCTTTCTGATGAAGATTTGCAAGGGTGACAGCCCTACAACAGCTTCTAATGCAGTCGTAGGGCAGGTGCAATTCTTTGTAGCTTCTGAAGCTTAGTTGCCGTTGTCCGTTCAAGAACTTTTGGCCACCAAACGATATCCGCTTACGTATACATCCAATGCTACATTTTAGGATTTAGACCCCAAGTCCCCCCAAGTAGAGGCGTCTACTGGCCCACAAGGCCCTAGTGGCACGTTCGATGGCGGACTTAATATGAGAATTCCAGCTTATCCGTTTATCAAGTATGACGCCGAGATATTTAACTTCACTGGAATAATCAAATGGGCACCACATTGATGATGATAGGTCCTAAATTGACCAGTCTTCTTTTCGTTAAAGGCACTAGAATGGTTTTGCAAGGAAGGATTGATGGACAGTCCTTCTATGCTGCAACGTGTAGCAGATCACCTTGCATGACACTAGTGATAGTCGTGCAGTGCTTACCACTAATAAAAATTGCCAAATCGTCCGCATAACCAATGGCGATGTAGCCTGATCTGTGAATATCGACTGGAAGATTGTCAATGACACTAGTGACCACAGAAGGGAAGAAAGCCATTCCTTAACTGCTGTTTTGAGGACGAATGATGTTAGACTTATATGTCTGTGTGATTTAGGCAGCTCCCTAGGCCTATTGCTTGGTGTTTGGGGATAAATATCACATTTACCTATCATTACCCAGTTGTATCTGGCTCTAAATAAAGCAATCATACCCGGTGGGATGAGATCTATCGCCTTTTGTAGAAGCGCTGGAAAGATCCCATCACCGCCAGGAGCTTTGAACGGATTGAAAGAGCCTACTGCTGGACTGAAGTTTTTACCAGATAAACTATTTACCATACTATTAATACAGACCCTTGGGTCAGATGAGTTCGGGTAGTTGTATGGTACACGGGTAGACGAACCAGGGAAATGAACCTAAAGTAATGTTCTGATTGTATTCTCACAGTCCGATGTGTGGGTGCCATCGGGATTTTTTAATAAACCTACACAGTTTTTCTGATCTTTAAGTAATGCCATGAGGGTTCGTGCCGCTACTGGCACTTCATCAATGTTTTCGCACCATTTACTCCATGTGGCACGTTTGGATCGTCTAAGTTCAAAGTTATACTCCGTAGGAGCGAATACAGATTCGTCCCAACTCTTCGCAGCGTTGAAGAGTTTTCTAACTTCATTACCTTACCCTGATGGTCGTTCCACTAGGGAACCGTACGTTTAAACAAACTGGTTTTATGGACACAACTGCCATGATAGGAAGTAAGTAACAGATTATTTAATTGGTACCTCATCTGGATCCCCTGTTGACTCTATATGTGTGACAAGCATATCCAATTTAGAGAGGACAAGTCCCCGATGCAGATTCCAGTCCAGTCCAGGCAAACCTGATGTGATGATGGTCTGACAGCGAGGATTTGTCAGACACATGCCAGTTGGATATAAATGCACTAGCGAGTGTGAGGTCAAGTACCTCTTGGCGGATCGCATTTATAAAGGTAGGTTTAGAGCCCTTATTTAGGATTTCTACATTGCCACAAATTAGAAGATATTCTAAAAGACACCCACCCCTTCTATTGATAACGCTGCTGCCCCAGACCACATGATGTGCATTGCCCTCGCAACCTATGAGGTACTGGAGGTTTCTGCTCTGACAGTGCTCTATTAGCTCCTTGACCTGTGTTGGCGGAATGTTGTCGTCGCCGCCGGGGAAATATGCCGAAGCACACACGATATTATGAGTTCCCCTCTCGGTCGGAACTACCACTTGCAGGGCTACCAGTTCCTTTGTTATAAGTTCTGGAATTGGAAGAAAGTAATTTCTCATGCTGATCAAGCAGGCCGCCACTGGCAGTAACCAACCCCGCTTTTAAAAATCAACTTACTTGCCTGATTCCGTAGAACTCTAATAAGTCCGCTTATAACACAAGGCTCTTGGATGAGACTAAGGGTTATATTAACCTATCATTTATCATTTCAACGGATATTTCAGGCTTAAATAAAGTTTCCTTCTATCAGTTTGTGATGTTCATCAAAACATATTGTCATCCTATGATGTATACCTTGTCGATCAAAGGAACGCTTTTTCGTTATTTCACAATTCCAGGTCTTCAATTGAAATTGAAATTAATTCTTAAGCCTCAAGTGCTCTCAAATGTATCTATGCTTAGTGCATTTATATGCCGGTGCGCATTCATTCGCACATTTCACTGCCTCTATGCGAGCTTATTACATATAAGCAGGAACTTTGATGATTTAAAAGTTATTTCCAAATGCACGCACATCACTCACGCTCACAGTCAGGATGATGATTGCACGTAAGAGCACGCTCTGAATTCATAAATTTCAATTAATTTCCATAATTAGGCGACATTCTGGTCGCTTTCTTATCATGATTTCGTTAGTGGAAGTGTACGATGCATATCAGGATCAGGATGGGGTTTCTACAGAAAGCAACGCTCTTCCTTTGATTCATTTGTTGCTTCCGTTTTCGCGAATGCAAATCCTCCCCATCACACTCGTTGCACTTTATACCACGGTATGCGAGTAAATGGGTTAACGACAAGTAGTGAACGAATGCCGTAGTGATAGTCCTGGGGCTGATACAGGCTACAGCAGATGTTATCAAGTTACACCTCGTGATTTGTAACCACAAGCGCCCATTTTTTCGGTGGTGCGGTATTTTCTCGTAATTTCCTTAGAATTGCAGTTCGTTTGGTCCATGGAGCGCTCCACATGCTAAATGCTACTCTGTAAGGTGCAAAGAAGACAACTTTTCCCCAGCGGGGAAGGAAATGCACGAACAAGGGTGGAAAGGGTAAAATTATTACTACGGAAGGACGTGCCAATTTGATGTAAATGTGTTATTTGGCTCCCGACAATGAAGGAAGCACCGACAAGAGATGTTTTGTATTTTTTTTTCTGTGCATTTTCTGGTTTTTATCTGCGTTGGACATCATCAGTAGAGGGAGAGTCAGAAGAGTGGTTGTGATTGCAGCTTTTGATATGCGAACACATTTTCCTCATTAGGGTAATTTTTAATGTTGAACGGCGGTAACGATCGCTTCTTGGATTTTTCTATTTTTGCTAATTCATTGCACATTAAAGGAAATTCTAATGACTTTGATATCAGTTCCTTGAATGGAGTTGTTGACGGAAAACGGAACATAGAATTTATTACCCGTCGACTTTTTCGTTTGGAGAAATTGACTGGAAATAGTCAGTGCGCAATTTTGTGTGTGGGGGTGGAAAGAAATGAACATAATTTTTCAATTACAGTTCAGACAATTAAATTGGCTCTTCAGTTTTAAATCTACTATCCTTCAATTAATATGAAATTAATCTGCTGTTTGCTTAGTAAAGGAGGCCAGGCTAGGACCGAACCCCGGTTGTAGAGCCAAATAGGATGATGATGTTGCTCAGTAAGCGCCAATGATTTAGAAAAGCTCAAGGGTACACTTTTTTATATAATTGGCGCACGCGTAAGGATTTCGCACCCTTATAATGCTCGGCTATATGCTTGGTACAGCGTGGGCGTTAAGGAAAAGAAAGAGAAAAGAGGAGAAGTCTATGAGCTTGTGTTTTGAATGCTTTTGGATCATATTGATCCGAAAAACCAGAGATTGGCAGAGCTGTTGTACAGCTAAAGAACGAATCCCTGAATTTAACTGTACGCCCGATGATGGGCTTGAGAGTAAACTGTTGAGCATTTAGAGCGACACTAGTATTGTGGTTGAATTCAAGGAGAGGTGGCATGCAACTGGCTATTTCTTTTGAGCACCGCTGATGGGAAAAGCTCCACAAAACAGTGACAAGCACCGTTCCTGCAGTGTTCAAGCGAAAATACTGACTTCGCAATGTTTTCGTCACCGATAAGTTTCATCCGATAGACAAAACTTTTTGGATATTTTTTGAGCGAATGGGCTGTATGCAGATAATTGGGTCCAAGGTGAAACCGCTGGTAGATTTGTCCAATATAAATACCACAATTAATAAACGCAAATTTCAATTTAATTTTGTACAATATTTATTACTTTAGTAAAAGTTATGTACTTGTGTTGCTGCCGGTGTTACTTCGTTGATCGACAAAAATGGAAGAGAGAGATTTAATTAATTTCTTGTTTTTTCGAGTTATCAAATTTTTAACCCGTCGTACACACTAGTTTTATAGCAAACCGACCAAAGTTACATTAACAATTTCAAACGTAAGTAGTTTTTTATATGTTACAAAATATAATTATTTACAATATAATGATTTCCTTTTAGATATGACAATTATATAATGAAACAAATTAATCAAGCTGAATTCTTAATAAAAGCTGTACTCCTACTTTTAGATTGGTTTTTTTTTTGGTTTCGATGAAACAGCTGATTGATAATTTAATAAATGAGTGTTAAACTGGATACGGATTGGTTTATTCGCTTTCGCGAACATGGGCCCCTAGGCCCGAGGGGTGCCCATATGCATTTTTTAAAAATTAGCCCGATTTTCTTCAAATTATAAAAAACTTTTTATAAAATTTTTGGAGTGATCGGAATTATAGGGTGATGAGTCATGCAATGTCAAAAGTAGAACACTACTCCAAGTTCATTTGCCCGGTTCGTCTACTTATGTTTCCATACCATCCCTAATGCTCCTTAACGTAGGGCACGCATCGAAAGCAGGGTTAATAGTTTATCTGGAAAAATATTTTTGTCCTGATAAGGTGAAATGGGCCGTAGACTCCTTCAAACCATTCAAAGCACCCGGCAGAGATGGCATTTTTCCAGCGCTCTTTCAGACGGCAATTGAGCTCATCCTGTCGGGGTTGATTGCTTTGTTTAGAGCCAGTTACAACTGGGGTTACATTCCTTATACCTGGAGAAAGGTTAACGTTATCTTCATCTACAAACCAGGCAATAGGCCTAGTGAGCTGCCTTAATCGTACAGACCAATAAGTCTAACATCATTTGTCCTCAAAATTATGGAGAGACTTATTGATGTTCATATCAGAGCTCGGCTAGACACGTATAGCCTTATACACTCGCATACAGGAAAGGAATAAGCACAGAGGGAACCTTCACTATCTAGTTATAAAGATAGATGGGATTTTTAGCTCCAAGGAAATGGCTTTGTGTTCGATCATTGACAATAAGGGTGCGTTCAATAACACGACTCAATAACAAGAGCAATCAGTAACAGAGGTATCGAAGGCTCGATCAACCACTTCCTCCTCAAGGGGAGTGTCTATGTAGGTGACTGCAGCTAAGAGCTGCTCGCAAGGAGGCATACTCTCGCCCCTTCTATGGTCACTTGTCATTGACAACCTTCTAGCCGATCTACATAGATCAGGCTACATCGCCATTGGTTATGCAGACGATTTGGCGTAACTTCACGTCTTAGAATAGTGCAGTAGAGAAGGGCTTTCCTTTCACGAAATGTAGATTGTCCGATATGGGACCTATCATCTTAAAAGGCACTAACTACATTAGAGTATTCCAGTGAGGTTAAATATATCTGTGTCATCCCTGATAAGCAACTAAACTGGAATTCTCATATCAAGTCCGTTCGTCTGGTAGACAGACGGATAGAAGATGCATGCAGATGAACTAGCTAGGACTGGTTCAGAATCTGCATTCTTAGGACCGGAACCCTACTGTGGAATAAGCTGGGCTTCCACCACAGCGATGATTATAAAATGGGAAAGGAAACTTCGTCTGGCCCACTGACTTAGACAGTCCAAACGGTTAATCCTATAAAGATATCCTTGATCTAGACAAGGATAGCATCAGAAAGCTAGTGAGTTTCCTAACAGGTCACTGTGGCTTGCGATATCACCTCAATAAAATTATTCTGATCTCAAACAGGGAATGTTGGTTCTGCTTGGAGGAGGACGAAACATCCTGGCAAATTCTCTGTAACTGTCCAGGTTTGATCTGGTTAAGGAGACAAATTTTCCACAAGGGATTATGTTCGTCGGTGGATTTGCGTAAATATGTCACTAAGGACATGAGGAAGGTAGTTAGTCTCTTAGATTAGTTACACCCTACGATACAATCGCAGTATCGCCAATTGGATGACATCGGTTCGAAATCGGGACCGGTGGAAAGACTTATTGCGGGAGGCTAGGACCGGACCCCGGTTGTAGAGCCAAATATGATGATAATGATCAGCCAATTGGGCTAAGGTTACTGTTTAACAAAAAAAAAAGGTCAAAAGTACGTTTGAATAGCAAACAAAACCAATCATAAACAGAATTGAGGACGCTTCTTGACTCAGGGAGTGAAGGACCTCAAAATGCCAGATTTCTTCAACTGGAACGTGAGTTTCTTCGATATAATACCATAAACACAAATTTTCGTAAATGTCTCAACTCCAGCGCCACCCAACGGTTCGAAAAATAAAACTTAAACTTATCGGAGCACCAAACGAACATGTGGTGTGAATATGAACCAAATCTAAACATAACCACAAATTTTCATAAATATCTCGAATCCAGCGCCACCTAACGGTCTAAAGAAACTTAAACTTTTCGGAGCACAAACACCAAACGGACATATGATGTGAATAGGGTCTTCAATACGTCTAGTGTTTTAGACGGGATGAGGCGACATAAACGCGTTATATCCCTACTGACAAACAAACATCGGTAGTTATGTTATTAGGCGATTAATATTCACAGTAAGATATAATATCTTATCATTGTTGTAATTACTATTGTTTGAGCTCCACATGAGAATTGGAGGGATGTTGCTATAACTTATATGAGAAGCTCAGAGTGCTGTCGTCAGCGAAAGAGTGAACAGATTATAAGTAATTTAATAATAATAATAATATTTGGCGCGACAGACCATTGCGGTCCAAGGCCTAACTTCTCGCGAGCATTTGTGCTGCGTATGTATATTTTTGGACACAAATGGAAGGGACCTACAATTTAAGGCTGGATCCGAGCGGCGAATTGAGAAGCTTTCCGTGACAAGGTATTACTCTCGAAACGTTTGTCACCTATTTGCGAGAGGTGGGACACCGTGAAAAATACTTTTGTTGCTGCTGAGATTCGAACCACGAACCCCTTGCTCAGCAGTCATGTGCACTTCCACTGAGCCACGGCGAACACAGAAGTAATTTACAAAAGATCATTAATAAAAATGAAAAAGAGTGGCGAAGACAAAAGAGAGCCCTGCGGAACGTCAGCAATTATGAGATGTATTTCAGACTTGCAACTGTCCAAGATAACTCAAATTGATCGGTGCAAAAGATATATAGATACATAGATATATGCATCGTTTTTGTAACCTTACTTTCAAATTCTTCCGTACAAATTATAAAAAAAAGTTCCGATTTGCTTACATTTAACCAAAATGGCTTTATCTTTTTTTGTATTTCAACCATCGCTAGTTATTATAATAGTGCTGGCATTTTGATTAACTGCGGAACAACGTCTGTTATGTCAAAACTTCGTAGGTGTCAGGTTTCACGTCGGAGATTGTTGAAATACAAATACTTTTGCGACCACAATTCTTCAAAATAATCATAAACTTCAGCTTTATTCACAAAAAACCATCCTTCATAAAGTCAAAATTGACTTAACTTCAACATTTCGAATTTATCTTCAGCTTCTTTATTTTATTCCTCCAAATGACTTACAACTTGGCAGACCGTTGCGTGGAAACTTTTTTCATTTTTCCAACACACATGTGGCGCGCATGAGGTAAATATTTTGACGATGCTGAATGCAATTTCCCGCATATAACTACAAAGTTGATAGCACAACCAAGTTCCTGTTTCACCTTTTTCCGGGAAAAAGTTTTTCTCTCCCAACTGAAATAAGAAATATGAAGGCGAAAACTTTCAAAACAAAGAATAGACCTTCTTCGCCGATTTCCAACTCGTCATGACACAGTCTGCGTGGCACCGACGCGGTACTAAAAACAAAAAAGGTTACAAGGAAGCGTCAGTGTCTCATTGTAAGACTCACTGTGCGAGAAAGCAAAAAGTTGACTCTGGTGAGGAAGAACTTACTGGTGCGACGCTGAAATAATATTATGACAGAACCAAGACTTTTAAATGTTTTTTGGTTGTTGCCAGATTCTTCTTTTTTTCTACTTTATGCCGGTCTTGGCTTAACGCAAATGGTTAAGAAATTCCTTCTCCAATAGTAAGAACCCAAAAAAAATACGAAATGGAATACAAATACCCAAATCCAGAATGAATACAAAAATAATTACTATTTCTGTCAAAGTTTTGAAGTTTTGCTCTTATAGTCATATGAGCACATTCATTGGCTGTGACAACCGACATCATGCGGTGAGAATGAAGAAAGTTTTACCAAGACACCGCAGGCATCCGTTGAAGACGGCAGAGATACATTCACTTTACAAGAGAGTCAAAGTGATGGTGAAATCTTGCGACGAATTTCATGGATAAGTTTTTTAAAGGGGGATTAGAGGGAACATAAAATTCGATATCTTTGGCTTAAATGTTGATCGACAAAAAATTAACTCAGAAGTAGGGATCTGTTGCGGTACCGAAAAATGCCCGCTATTGAAACTGACACAAGCCTCGGATAAGTAATGATCGAATAATGACGATTTTTGGCTACTGTACCCGGACTATGGTTGGTTTTTTGGAATTTGAGGACGCTTCTTGACTCAGGGAGTGAAGGACCTCAAAATGCCAGATTTCTTCAACTGGAACGTGAGTTTTTTCGATAAAATTTGGGAGTGAGTGAAATAAGATGGTTCGACGCGGGACAGTACCAATCCCCAAGGTGTAACACTGTGCTACTCTACTCCGGCAAACCCTCCGGCAAACCCTCCGGCAAACCCTCCGGCAAACCCGGTGAATCTGGAGTGGGTCTGCTGCGAACACCAACAGCACGCAAATGCCTTATTTCTTGGCACCACATGGTGATAGGATCTTATCGGCCGGATTTCGAACTGGAGTACGGCGCGTCACGATCATCTAGTGTTACGCCCCAACGAATCCCTCGACTGAGGATGAAAAGGACAACTTCTGCAATCAACGCAACACCAATCGAAGATATCGTCATCGTGATGGGGGACTTGAATACCAAGGCAGGCAATGACAATGAAGGACTCAGACATGTGATTGGGAAGCACGGTCTCGTCGAACGAAATGACAATGGTGAACGATTTGTTGATTTCTGCAACACCAATTACCTTGTCATAGGAGGCCCACGGCGCCCACTATTTGAGCATAAGCCCTGCAACAAAGTCAGCTGGGTGGCAACTGACAGGCAATCATTACCCAACCAAATAGACCATGTGGCGATCAGCTAGGTATAACATCGACCGGCTTAAGATTCCCTTAGTACGCCAACAATTAAGGGATTGGAAGCAATCAGCAGCTCACTGCCGACAACTATCCAAGACCATTGGAAATTGGAAATGTTTTCACATCTGGAGTGGAAAGTATTTTTGGTAGCAGCCAGGCAAGGCACAGCACGTGGCTTACCAAGGATATCTAAAAAACAGATTAAAAAACGTAAGATACTTAAAGGTGGTATTGTAGATAACGCGAGGATCGAACTAGAGTCCCGGTATCGAAGGAAAATGAAAGAAGTGCAGCGTAGTGTAAGACGTGACAAACCCTATTATATTAACACCCTGGCTTTAGAAGCAGAGGAAGCAGCAAGCAGGTGGGACAGCAGAACCATTTACAGAATCACCAAAGATCTGTCCACTTCCGTAGACCTTTTATCTGTTCGCTAATAACCCAAGGCTCTTGGATGAGACCAAGTGTTATATTTTCTTCAGCGAACCGCTTGCTAAGGGTAGCGGACGCGCCTTACGCGTCTGACAGGTGGACACCGCTCTAGCCAACATCCGGTGTAAGTAAGATGGTGTAGTACTCATTTCAGATGAAGATCAGCTCAAACGATGGAAGGTCCTTAACCGTGTATTCGCCAACGATATGTACCCAAATCTAGCGGAGCTGCCGGAAGTAACAATTTCCCGAATTCGCACCTCAACTCCCAGTTAAGATGAGACCGCTACCGCGATCAACACACTAAAGAACAACAAGTCGGTAGGACTAGATGGTATACCCGCAGAGCTTCTACGTGCCGCTTCAACTACATCAGCAGAGCTTGTATATCCTCTTGTAGAGATAGCTTGAGAGGCATAAAGTTTCCCCGACGAGTGGAACAAGGGAATGATTGTCAAGCTTCCTAAAAAAGGTAGTCTTATGGAGTGCGAAAACTGCATTATTCCTGCAGTTGCAAAGATAATAGCCAAAGTAGTACTTGATCGAATTAAGGAACATCTGGAAAATACACTCGATGCCGAACAAGCAGGTTTCCGCAATGGATCCTCCTGTGTCGAACACACCACTACATCCACATCATATTACACTACACCACCTGCTGTTCATCGATTGTGAGAAGGCGTGTGACAGTTTCAACAAACAGTTTATCTGGCTTGCATTGCGCAGGAGAGGTATACCCGATAAACTAATAGCTATTATTAAAGCAACCTATGATGGCTCTAATTGTCATGTGCTGCATAGAGGAAAGCTATCGGAGGAATTCGAGATCCTATGTGGTGTACGACAAGGTTGCATTCTATCGCCGATACTTTTTTTGTTTGTGATTAGCGATGTACTTAGCGCAGCTTTATCCACTGGAAATGGAGGAATTCGTTGGACTCTTAAATCTCAACTCAACGCCTCCGAAGAGACGACAGTTCCATAGCAAACAACGCAATGCAATGGAATCCATTATCTCAGGATGGTAGAAGAAGAATGGGTCGTCCGAGATATATATGGCGCAGAACAGTTGAGGAGGAGGCACGACAATTGGGGAAGAGTTGGAGAGAGCTGAATTTCATTTCCAGGAACCGAAAGCGATGGCGCATAGGCATATTAAAGGCCCTGGGACCCACAAGGGGATATATGACATAAGTCAAGTAAATGTTATTAACAAAAACGCAAATGGATCAGACAGACAAACTCAAAACAATAACCTTTTGCTGGAAACTTTTCCAAGAAAAAACAGGAGAACATTTACATAACTCAGAAATAAATGCAATCTTCCTGGTGAAGTCGCAAGTTGAATGGAATACAAAAAAAACCTGCTAACGAGACCGGTAGCAAAAAAACCGACTGCTGCATCATCATCATCTCAGGATAACACTGCCTCTTAAGAGTTAAAGTATTTCTACCAAAATTGCATTCGTTTAAAAGTTTCCCTCTGTTTCATCTTAGCATGTGATTATGGTGATTCCATCAGTCTCCTTCTTTTTTTTTCCATTGTATCCCTCGGTTCATCTTTTTGTTATTCAGTATTTTCCTGCAGCCAGATAAGTTATTTACATTTTAAGAAGTTTTTCGGTAGTTCGACCCCACCTCGACACAGGTAATCAAATTACCCTTAATTTACCGCTTAACGAAGGTAAAAGAGCATTTTCTAGAATTTCAAAATATGTTTAGATTAAGTTTTGCTACGGAGCGACGAACATGAACAGCACAGTAAGTAGAGCGCGCTTGACAACAACCACAATGACAAGAGGAACTAACTTTCACTTTGATGAAAGTTAAGTTTCGCAATGAGGGAAACCATTTAGTTTGGCTTGCTTTTTGCTTTTGGTGGGCAAGGGGTCCTTAAAACTTTGTCAAATATTTTACTTTGTCATTATTTAGAAATTTGTTTCTTCCCTGGTAATTGGGTTTAAGGGATTTCTTTTTTTTTAATGAGCTCACTTTTAGTGATTCGTTATAGAAATGTTAGAAAGAAAAAAACATTACTTTGAATGTGTGGTTGGTACTATAGTTACACTTTCAAGTTTACCTAATTTCACATGGATTAAATTTTGAAGGTTTTAGGTTCATTGGTTGGAAAGAGGTAATCGATATTACCCTGATTAACAACAATAAACTCTTTAGGGTTGATAACTGGACAGTGTCCGATGTCAGTCCTGCTCTAGTATTTCATCTAAACCTCCCAACAGAGCCGATCAAAACTTATCGATAGATTAATAGAACTGAACCCTAATAGGCTACTTAACATTAGCGTCGCTACTCCTTCCTTGGATGAGATAAGGACAACAATTTGTTTACTGCAATCAGGTAAATCAGCAGGCAATGACAACATCTACGCAGAACTCCTTCAAGCTGACGTCGAGTTAACTACGCGAACATTGCATGCGATATATCAAGGTATCTGAGAATCTGAATCCATTCCGTCGTCGTTAAAAGAAGGCTTAGTAGTCAAACTCCCAAAGAAAGGTGATTTGAGAACTTGCGAAAACTGGAGACTAATTACCCTGCTAAACACCATAAACAAAGTGATCTCCTCTATAATAGCTAGGCGCTTACGGAATGCGTTGGAGCTAATTTTGAGCAAAGTACCAGCAGGATTTCGCCCAAACCGTTCTTGTACTGATCAAATTAATACCTTGCGTATAATCATTGAACAGTCAGTTGAGTATCGCTCTCCTCTGTATATGGTTTTTATAGATTTTAAACGCGCTTTTGATAGCGTGGGCCGAAACACGATGTGGCAGATTTTGGCTACCTATGATGTTCGGAAAAAACTCATTAACATCATTAAGGAGCTGTACCGCGACTCAACATGCCGCGTCATTCATAACGGTCATCTTGGCTCACCTTTCAGCATCTACTCGGGAGTCAAGCAAGGTTGCACACTCTCACCATTACTTTTCACAATTGTCATCGACTGGGTGATGAAAATAGTAACCCGTACTCCATCGGGTTTGCCATGGAATGTTTTTCACCGCCTGGAAGACCTAGAGACCTAGACTATGCCGATGATATCTGTCTCCTATCACAATCACTAGGTGACATGGAGCGAAAATTAAACTCACTAGAACTCCACGCTGACAAAGTGGGGGTAAAAATTAACGTCTCAAAAACAAAACGCTAGTGGAACATGTGATCTCTCGATTGACGGACATCAGATAGAGGAAGTCGATAAGTTTTGCTATTTGGGCAGCTGGATGTCAAAAAATGATGGTGCTGCTGACTCGGATGTGTGCTCTCGTATAAACAAGGCGCGACACTCCTATAGTATGCTAAATAATATCTGGAACTTCTTACAAATCTCCCGGAATCTGAACCTAACGATATTCAGATCTAACGTTCTCTCAGTACTCTTGGCTACGAAATGGGGAAAGTCACAGAGTCAATTGCGACGCACCTCCAAGTCTTCGTCAACAAGTGCTTAAGGAGGATACTGAGAATAAGATGGCCGGACATTATCACCAATCAAGACTTGTGAAGAGTAACGAACAGGAAGCAATCGCGATCACCATCGGACGACGAAAATGGAGCTGGATTGGCCACACTTTGAGAAAGTCAGCGGACGATATTATGAAATTAGCCCTCGACTGGAATCCACAAGGAAGCCGCCGAGTTGGCTATCCTAGCAAGACATGGAAAAGCACAATATAAGAGGAAGCAAGATCCCGTGGACAGAGTGTCGTCTCTTGATACCTCAGGCGATAAGTGGGGTTCGTTGGCGGGCGTTTGTAGAAGTCCCATGCTCCCCTGCGGAGTAAAGGGAAGAAATAAGAAATGAACTGACTGGATGAAATTTGGTAATATAATGAAAAAGCCACGACTGAGGAATTGGACAGGAATATTCACGCGTTCGAGAAATCAATGAACGTGGCTTTAAGGTCCTCTTGCCCAATCAGTCGGAGCAAAAAACTTCACCCTCCGCGATAGACGTATTTTATACGGAACCCTAAGCTTCCATTGTAAGTCGCTTATCTCTCTGAGCCAACACGGCTTTCGTTGAATTCGTGTCCTTCGTCCTTATAGCCTTAGAGAGCAGCAACGAAGTCGACGTTGTTGCAACTGATTTCAGTAATCAACTTTTGATAAGATATCTCATCAGTGAATCCTTTTTAAATTGTCTGCCTTTAGCTTTGAACCCTTATTGTTAAATTGAATATTTTCCTATATAGAAAATCATATTTATAGTGTTCGCTTCAGGTACGTCCTCGCAACCTCTGGTGTACCACAAGGCAGCCATCTGGGCCCCCTTTTTTTTATGACAAAACCCCCTAGCCCATTGGCTGATACTGTGACCTAAAAAGATCTATTGTATCGTAGCGTGTAATTAATCTAAGAGACTATCTACCTTCCTAATGAAGGATAGTATGTCCTTAGTGACAGAATTATGCAGATCCGCCAAGGAACATAATGCCTTGTGGAAAATATGGCTCCTTAACCAGATCAAACCTGAATAGTCACAGAGGGTGTGCCCGGATATCTCGTCCTCCTCCAAGCAGAACCTACATTCCGTATTTGAGCCAGGGAATAAGTTTGTTAAGGTGATATCGCAAGCCACAGTAACCTGTGAGAAAACTCACTAGCTTTCTGATGCTATCCTTGGCTAGATCAAGGATTTCCTTATAGGAAAACGGCCTGATTAACCGTTTGGACTGAGCCCTGGGGTATTATCCCAGTTGGCCAGACGAACTTTCCTTTCTCATTTATTAATCATCGCTGTGGTGGTGGCCCAGCTGATACCACAGTATGGTTCCGGTCATATGAACGCAGATTCTAAACCAACCCTGGCTAGTTCATCTCGTTCGTTCGTTGCCTGCAACATCCTGGTGACCAGGGACCCAACCGAGCTTCACCCTGTTATGCCTTGCTGGGAATTGCAGTGCATCTTAGCGAAACCGAAACAGTACTCCCTGACCATGGTGTCCAGGATAGTACAAAACATGTCTCTTAACAGGAACAGCTTCTAGGGTAGCTGCGCATGGCACCCGTTAAACCTAGACAGGCAATTCTTTGTAGCTTCTGAAGCTTATATACCGTTATCCGTTCAAGAACTTTCGGCCACCGTACGTGATAATTGGTCTCACCATCATGGTATACATCCAATGTATCATTTTAGGATTAAGACCCCAAGTTCTGCCGTAGAGGCGTCTACAGGTACACAGGGTTGGCACGTTCAATGGCGGACGTGATATGAGAATTCCAGTTTCTTCGTTTATCAAGGATGGCTCCGCCAGTCATCATTCCTAGTCAGCAAAATAATGAAACACATCGTTATCGGCTTTAAAGCAATAGTGTTGGGCGTAATTTAAGAACATATGCCTCATAAACATTCACGTACCTACAGAGAATTTCCCAAGCAATGGGAGAGAAGAAGATTCTTTCAATCAGTCCAACGGAAACTCTATGCCTGCCCTCACTATGATGTGAACCTCATTCTGGGCGATATGAACGCCGAAAAAGTACATTGACATCCTTAGTTTGCACGAGAGCACTTATGACTGTCGAAGACAACGAGTCATAGCGATGCTAGCAAGTAAGAGTTTTGTTGTCATGACTTACGAGTACAACGCTCGTGCTTACGACTATTAACATTTCAGTAAGCGATTAATTCCGTAGTGATCGTTTTACGAGTTTCATAAGCTTCCCATTTACATAATTTCCATCATACTATTAACAGAACAGTGTTCCACTTTCACTGACTTCCTCAACCAACCAGCAAATTCTCCTAAGGATTTGCAAAGAATCAAGTTATTTTCCTCTAATCCCTGGAAAATATATTTCCCTTACCATCACAGCTTACATAACTGATAGCAAGAGAAGTTATGCCAAAAAGAAAGCAGAAATGAGATTTTCAACTTTGTCCTGGCAAGCTAAGTTCTTATCAAGTTAGCTTGAACGGATTGGCAAACAGAGAAAACTTTAAAAACACACACGGTGCCACCATTTGCACTGCAACGGCTAAGGATTTGGCGAAAACGAGCAAAAGTAGATGTTCCCACGAACGGACACACATACTCGACACACGATGAAAGTAAATTCTTTGCACGTCAACCTATGCTGGATGGCTGAAATCCTCCATGATAAAGATATCCTTATTACACCTGGGATTCCATTAGACAACGTGTAAAAGATTATCCGAAAAAAAATCCTCGACATGCAGAAGCAGATGAGCTTTTTCCAAAATCAGCAATTTCGTTCGGTTGTCAGGTATTGAATTAGCCATGGAAAGGAAGGTGCATGGATCCAGGAATAAAAGAAGGAGAAGTGCAATAACCTTATTCTATTTTCTGCACCTCATGATTACAGAAAAGTTGGTAAACTATTGACCTCCCTGGAGAATTCTCTATCCATTCGGTTTACTATGCCATTAGATTGGCATTGGACGATTCAATATTTTGGTTATTGGGAAATTCTCAGTTTCTCCATCAACTGTTACCGTATTTTCTTATTACAGACTGGTGTTATATTTATCACCTCTTAGCGTCTAAGTCGTGGCGAAGTAAAACCAAAAATGACTCATGGGCACCGGCTTTATGAAAAGAGTTTCCTTACAGTGAAATCATAACAGAGGTGAAACGATTTATCCAATTGTGCCATATCAGCGACTATGGTTCCCACCTACAAGAAGGAAAACAACAAAAGCGGATCTCAAAAAATACGAACCGATATTGCCAGCGTTAAGGTAATAAGTACGGGTTACTGGCCTAAAGAAGCCGTCGGGAGTTATTGTCAGAGTATTATTTTCTGTCTGATATAGTCATACTACCATGGACGTCTTTCGAAGAGAGTTCTAAAAGATGGACTAGAAGGGCATGCCTTTTACTGTTGTGTCGATAGACAGCACTTAGGCAGAGTTTAAAGATTTCTGGGCACTATCTTGCTCAGTTGGAAACCCACATTATGGAAAGAGTAAACAAGGCTACAATAGCTTTGCAGCTCAAGCAGGTAAGCCATTGGGTAAAGCTGGAGTAGTGAAAATGGACACTATCTTGTACATTGATATATATCTAACATTTTGGAAAGAGTTAACAATGCTTCATTAGCTTTATGCTCATGGAGGAAAGCCGTTGGAAAAAGATGGGGTTTGAAACTGGAGATGGTAGGTACTAGTTACACTGGTTTTGTACTGTCCTAGTAAAACGTGTACTTTTATATAAAGGACGCGTGTTCTGGCCAGCTATTGACAAAGTCACATATAGAGAAGGTGCAGAGAAGAACATGTATACTAATTGGTGGTGTGCTGAGGATGACATCTACTGGAAATGGATCCAGACTGGACACTGAACGACAAACTAATCGATAAAGACAAAATCTTGAATACACTATACCAGTCTTATACTTATACAATAAAGTTTTTAGAACTACATACGTCCAACCAGAGAATTCTGGAAAAGTTTCACAGACGGCTCCAAGCTAGATAGATTCCGTTCACCTCGCAGACTACTGCAGAGTGTACCAAGCTGAGGTGATAGCGATTGAGGAGGCACTGACTCCGTTGAAATATCATGTAATAAACTAATAGCTCTAATGGACATTGTAATTTAAGTGGACAGTCAGGCGGCAGTTCAGTCGCTGGAACCATGAATTCATGGATGGCGTTGAACTGCCACTCTTTTATTAACAGGATGAGTTAGCATTTTAACGTCCATATAGTATGGTTACCTGGTCACTCAGACATCGTGCGAAACTGCAGGGCGGACGAACTTGATGTGAGGTGATGTTCGACTCGCGAGCTGATACTGAAAGGACAAGTGCAGGGAGGTCTATTATGAATTTGGTGCTTCGAAAAAAGGCTAAATCATCGACAAAAAAGAGGTGTACAACAACAACACATATGTAAGAAAGTTTCACAAGCTTATTACTTGGACTTGGAAATACCTTAGAACATTATTTTGTCTGCAAATGATTCACTTCATTTTATTCAATCGACAACCTGTGAACAAATGAAATAAAATGCAACGTTGTATCCTTTTTGGATTGAATTTAAGTATTCCATTGCATGTCTGATGTGTGTGCACAGAGGAAATAAGGATTTCGAATCACACAACGGACGGACCATCGTTTGTTATTTATTATAATATCGTATGAAGAGATTAAGGTTCTTTTAAGACAGTGGCACTGGAAACATCTCTCTAACATCCGGATAATCAACTTCAATATATGTGAACACATCTGCAAAAAAAAACTGGTGCAAATAATCGTATGGTTGTGATATTAAAGTAGGAAGCAAGAAGAGAGCATTCAGGGACCAGTACAATCAAATGTTCACTGCTGAACATCTTTTAAGGGTGCGATACCACAGCAACAATGGCAATTTGGGCGTTGTAATATTGTATTGTATTCTCATAAGCGTCTTAGATCATTAGCGCAGTACTAATCTGTGATATACGAGTACGTGTCTTTTGTTTTAAGATTTATTAACAGAATCCTTTGTGAGTCCCAAACCACTGTTGCCATATTCTTGCCAGCCGATCGTACCACACTTCTTTGCCACCTCTACACTAATACTTTAAGTCCAGTTTTGACTCAGTGTGTGATGAATCCAAATTTTATCTGCAGTAGCAATTTTGTTAAAGATTAGACTAAAGTGGCAGACGGTAAGAAAAACCGACACACTAAGACCCGTATTGGTCCATTGTGATACCAAATGAATCGAGAAAATGTATTCCCCTACTCGTTGAAACATTTCGCGGCTTCATATGAAGCGCAAGTGACTACTAATGTCAGTATTGGTCAGATCATTAAGGTCATTTTAAAATAAAACTCCCAAATGGATCTTGAAGAGGGCTGGGCACGTACAGAGTAGGGGGAGAGTAGTCTCTTCCTCATCCTCGTCCATACAGCTTCTGAAGCCGTTCGAGAAAACGCCAAGAATTGCTGCATGCTTGCCTATGTGCCCAGTGATGATGTGCAATCTTCTTTTAGAGATCAAACACTTAGAGCTTTTCGGATCCAGCTTGGGCCATAACTGCTTCGACAAGTTGTTCCATTTGACCTTGTTTTTTTCGATAGAATACCGCTTTAACATAAGTTTGCATTTATCGAAAAATAATATTCGGCGCGACAGACCTTTGCGGTCCAAGGCCTTGCTTCTCGCGACCATTTGTGTTGCGCATTTATATTTTTGGACACAAATGGAAGAGACCTACAATTTAGGGCCGGCTCCGAACGGCGAATTGAGAAGCTTTCCGTGACAAGTTATTACTTTCGGAACGTCTGTCACCCATTCGCGAGAGGTGGGACACCGTCCGTGCATAATACTTTTGGCTGTTACTGAGATTCGAACCACGAACCTCCTGCTCAGTAGCCAGGAGCATGTATCGAATGGTATGCTTAAAGAACGAATTTCAGGTAAAAAAGGGGCAGTGTGGTTCCATCTTTGGCAATCTTATCAGCTTTACAATCTCCTGGAATGCCTCTATCTGCTATCTATTCGCTTATAATACGGTAAGCATTCTACCTTGCACTGACTTTTGACATCCCAAGATAATGTAAAATTTTGGAACTCGTTTTGTCGGATTCTCCAATTTACTAAAGTTTTTCATGTGACGTCTTTGGTTATATTAGCCGGGCATTACCTTATAATCAACCTCTACTACTACTTGAAAACTATCATTATACCTGAGCAAGAAGTTCTGTAAAGTGTTTGCGACGCTTAAGCTTATCTGCGAAGCTAAGATGGCTATCGCTAGCGAAAGAATGAGAATGACCTGTTCGGAAGATAGTTACTAATCCAACGAAGCAGTTTGTTATGGACTCAATAAAACTGCATTTTTTCAAAGCAAGCCTACCTACCTTCAAAGACGGTAGGACAAAATGATTAGTGGAATCACTACCCAAACACATTCTTTAGCCAGCATGCCGTGTGATAAGATGGTCCAAATTCTTGAATTTAAGAAGAACTTTGAAGTCCAAATAAGCACCAAGAAGGTATTCAGATCTGAAACTGAATATCGAGATATATCCGGGAGTCATAAAGTGGTATACGGATGGATAAAGGAAAGCAGAAGGCACGGATGCAGGAGTCCATGGGCCACGAACCAAGTACGAAAGATGGGATGTAGGCCAGATCCATTCTGTGGAATAGGATACCGCATAATGCGGAAAGAAATACACAGAATAGGTAAGGCAGCTGCTTCCGTAAGTTGGGAAAATCTACCAGGCATACGAAAAACAACTATGGCCCAAAGAATACACCAAAGTCTCGATACCAATTGGTATGAGTCCCACGGTTTTTAAGGCGGAACTCCATGCCATTGAGGTCTGCGCTAGGATTAACCTTAACAAGGGTATTATCGGTGCTTCGATTTATATTTTTTCAGATAATCAGGAAGCACTGAAAGCGTTATCGTCCAACATAATGGACACAAAATCAGTTAAATGCTGCTATGATGCACTGCAATCCTCAGCAAGACATAACAGGGCGAAGCTCGGTTGTGTCAGAATCTTCGTTCTTAGGACCGGAGCCTTACTGTGCTATCGGCTGGGCTACCACCACAGCGATGATTGCTAAGTGGGAAAATAAACTTTGTCTAGCCCATTGGGATAATACCGCAGGACTTATCCAATCCAAACCATTATCACAGGCCCTTCTCATAAAAGTAATTTCATGATCTAGACAAGGATAGTATCAAAAAGCTGGTGAGCTTTCTTACAGGTCACTGTGGCTTGCAATATCACCTTAGCAGAATTAATCTGGGCTCAGACAATGAATGTAAGTTCTGCTCGGAGGATGATGAATCATCCGTGTACATTCTCTGTGTCTGTCCAGCATTGATCTGGTTAAGAAGATGTTTTTTCGATACGGCCATATGTTCGTCGGCGAATATGCGAAGCTCTCTCTCCTTTATTAGAAAGATTAGTTACACCCTATTTAACAATAGATCGTTTTGGATCATAGTATCAGCCACTTAGTGGGCGCCGTGGCTCAGTGGAAATGCGCATGGCTCCTGAGCAGAAGGTTCGTGGTTCGAATCCCAGTAACACCAAAAGTATTTTGCACGGTGTCCAACACGAATAGGTGACAAACGTTCCGAGAGTAATAACGCTGGCTTCTTGAACTATGCTCAGGTTTTCTCAGTAGGATTTATATTTTAAGACTAAATGCCATACCTCTCTAATTCTAGAGGCCTCTTCGCAACTTAAATCATACAATCCACATTACTTTGGTTTCACAAACTTATTCCTGGAAGGGTTAGTCTCTCATACCAATAAGAATTTGTGATCGTATCAGCGGCGGTATCCACGGCGTTATTCCGAAAAATTATCGAAAAGTAAAAATAACAAAATGGGATGTCATATTTCAAGTGCTTTCAAATCTACTCGGGAATGTTTGTTGCAAAACTTAAAATCCCCAAAAATCAAATCTCATCCATTATCCTTTAAAACTGTAAAAGTATTTCCTGGAAATACTGAAATGCAAAGAATAATCGTTCAAAAAACTTTTAATCTCTTAACTTGGCATAGACTTAAAATTGAATGCTTTAGTCTCTTTTTTTGACTTTTATGCCATTCATTTTTTACTCAGATCTTAGAGCAATAAATAGCGTGAGGATGTCTTTATTCAATTTTCTTGTGGCAAGACTTAAAGAGGCTTTGCAAGTCAACAAAAATCAAAAGTTTCTTGCAGGCGCGAAAACTATGGCAGTCACACTGGATAAGTTTGCGAATCCTCGCACGTTTGTTTCACTTGCTGGAAAGTTTATTCCCTCTTTTTTCCTGATTTTTTTAAAATAAAAACTAACTAAAAAGCAACACAATGTATGACGAAAAGTTTATTCCAGAAGCAACTGCGAATGCGAATAGGATTATGTGTTGGTAGTCAGGAGTTTTTATATAAATTGTAGTTAAGAGGAGAACCAGACAATTGCGTGAGTTAGGTTTTCATATTGTGGCTGTAAGTCTTCCAAGTTAATTTGGATTGCGGCCAATGACCCAAAGAGTACACCAAAGTCTCGATACCAATGGGTATGAGCTCCGCCTGAAAGAGCTTATCCAAGTCAATTTGGATTGCGGCTTTGATTGATCCTTTTGAGAGGAAAATCTCGAGTCATTTGAGTCATTGATTGTGGGAAAATCTCTACTGAACTGTGCCACATGCAAAACGTCTTTCAATTCATGCAAAAAAATGTATCCTTAAACCTCACCATCTGAGCAATTATTTCATACCATTATGAGTAAAAAAAAGGAAAAAAGAAAATATCAATTTATATCCTGAATCCGAACAGATTGTGTGCGTCTTTATTTGAATAATGCATGCATTTGGCGGTGCCGCTACGTACATCATGCGAAATGCATTTTCATTTCGTTGCTTTTTTTGTGTGCAATCGTATTTTTAATATAAGGAATGTGTGAACAGACGGTGCGCGCGTGGTACGGAAGGGAGCATTTTTTAGAATATTTCTAACGCCCCACATATGCTTCCTGTTCGCGTACACATAAATACCCTTAACCATTACCGCACCTGGTTGTGCCACCAGGTATTCCCACTCTCTGAACAGACAAAAAATAAATTTTAATTTTCTATCTAAACGTGGGGACTGGTGGCGGCAGGTTTGTTTATTTTTTTTTTCTTTCTATTTTCTTATCTTATTGCCATTTCGTGGAATTAAATGTGCGGTGTAGCGGATGGAGGAACACCCAATTTTATAAGGGAATAGTGTGTGGAGGATATATCAAAATAATGCAAAAGAATTTACGTTGCGCTGTGCATATGTGTGGGGTGTGTTCATGTGTGTGCAGATAGAATAAATTCCGTTTAGACGTTCCTCAGGAGGAAGCCCATCATGCGAACATTTGCGCGATATTGAATTTGCACAGATATTTCGCAGGATCAGTGCATGTGAAGTTCAGAATTTTTTCCATTTATAATTTATGTGCAAATTAGTTTCCATCGTTAGCTACATGCTGCAGCATTTACCTAAGAGGATGTCTTTTAGATCCCTTCGTGAAGTGAACGATTCCTTTAACATTTCAATTTAAAATTTGGCGTTTGGAAAATTCATGAGATCTACGTGCCGCTCTGTGTTGCCATCATAATCGACATCATTAGGTATGATTATGATATATGATTAATATTTGTTTTTTACAATGGAAGTGCATTTTAGATACGAAGTTTTCTTTTAATGAAGAAAGAAAGATTAAGGATAAATCTGTATCCAAATTGTATCTAATGTTTGTCTAAATTATTTCGGAAACTCAATAGTAGAAAAAGGTAGTTTCAAATTTTATAATACGAGTATCTATTTTTGTAGCAGTGGCAAATCAACTCATTAACAGGATTCCCATCAAGTTACCTTTTAGATTTGCGATAGTTTTTAAATTCTCTATATTAACTTCGCGTGTCTTTGTTTGTTTGTCGTGGAATCTTGCGATCAATTTTTAACCCACTTTCCAAAGTCGGATTTCATTGAAACTTTGCAAACATGTATACCTCCGACGACAACACTTTCTATTAAATTTTGGGCCCCGTTCAGTCAGGGGGTTCCCATACAAATATTTTACAAAATTTACACTTCCTATTGAAATTTTGAAGTGATCGGGCCCAAAGATCGGGGGCTCTCATACAAATTTCATACACATGTGTATCTCCGGAGACAACAGTTTTTGTAACAATTTTGAAGTAAAGGGGCTCTAATATGAATT
This sequence comes from Nephrocerus scutellatus, assembly GCA_947095585.1. Taxonomy (NCBI): domain Eukaryota; kingdom Metazoa; phylum Arthropoda; class Insecta; order Diptera; family Pipunculidae; genus Nephrocerus; species Nephrocerus scutellatus. The sequence continues at coordinate 115,826,772 of OX352763.1, forward strand.
TTTTCCAAATGAACCTGGTTCAAACATTGCATCTCCTTTTAGAGAATTTACATCAAAAATTTTAATTTTTAAGGTTTGTTTTTTTACTTTGTTTTACATAGTTAAAGAAAGTATAGTAATCATGAAAATTTTCGATCGTATTGGACGGATTCAAATCCAATGTTCACCGCATTAACGCCGGTGTTCCTCAAGGCTGTGTTTTATCCCCGACACTATTTCCGATTTCTCCACCACCACCTCTAATCCAAACCATTCCTTTGCTGATGACAGTACTCTTAGCTTTTCAGATGACTTCTCGCTTTCTGCGCACTTCGTCACAAGTGGAACTTGAGCAACAACGTATGTTAAGCACGTCTTTTACTTAAAGTGGGATCTCCAATTATTTTACTACGGAGTCTCGACTCGCTAAAACTTTGCAACGGCACAAGACTGTGCGTAAAAAAGACGCTGGGTATTATAATTGAAGCGACATCTTGACAGGAAAGGAAGCGGGTAAAACAGAGTTTAACCTACGGATACCACTCATTTCGACGGATCTACCTTTTAAATTTAGGAGATTGTAATTTTAAGTAAAATTTGCGTTTTCGACGACGATCAATTAGTCGTAGGGGCAGTCTATTAAGTACTGCGGAGTATAGATTTGAGATAGCCATGGATAGCCATGTTTTTCTCACGGACAGCTTTATTGTGCTTGCTCTAGGGTGGGTTCCCTTAAGAATTTATTAATCGATGCCGTAGTACCTATTTCTTCTTGCTCCTAAAGATGAAACTAAGAACGTTGTATATAATTATAATCAAATTATGCTTTAAATTAATGTTATAACTTTTTTAATTTTATTTTATTACTAGCTGACCCGACTGACGTTGTCCTGTCCCACTTTCAATAAATTTGTTTGTGATCGTTTTGTGAACTTGCGGAAAGCTATTTGTTTTGCGATATCGCGTCACAGTATTAGTCACATCATTGTGTTATATTTTTTAACACAACACTGAACTCACACCCACTGACCTCCCGCCGACTGACCACCCGCCGACTGACCACCCACCCATTGACCTCATACACACTGACCCACCGCCCACTGAACTCACACCCACTGACCTCACAACCACTGACCTTCCGCCCACTAACCTCCCGCCCACTGACCACCTACTCATTGACCTCATACACACTGACCCACCACCCACTGAACTCACACCCACTGACCTCAAACCCACTGACGCCACGCCCACTTACACCCGCGTTTCCCGGCTGCCCCATCCCACTGAACTCCCGCCAACTGACGCCACGCCCACTTACACCCGCGTTTCCCTGCTGCCCCATCCGGCTGACCCCCGCCCGCTGACCTCCCGCCCATTGACCACCCACCCATTGACCTCATACACACTGACCCACCCAGCCACTGACCTCACACCCACTGACGCCACGCCCACTTATACCCGCGTTTCCCGGCTGCCCCATCCCACTGATGCCACGCCCACTTACACCCGCGTTTCCCGGCTGCCCCATCCCACTGACCCCCGCCCACTGACGCCACGCTCACTTACACCCTAATAGCTAATCAACTTACCAATCCAGAAAACTATAGAATCGACGTGAATTTGAGCCGAATCGTTCCATAAATAAGAATTTTCAGAAAAAAAACGATACCAGCGCCACCTAGCGGATGTTTTAATAGTTATTATGCTATTCCTGGCGGAGACAAATCCAACAAAACAAAAATCATAAAAATCGGTCCAGCCGTTCTCGAGTTATAAATGGTGTAACTAACCCGACTTTGTTTTATATATATAGATTTGAATAATGTAGCTATTAACTTCAAAATACTCGTTTTGATAAAAAATTACACCTTATAGACAACGAGTAGATATGATTCTTCTCGTTCTAGCCCTGTCTAAGATAGCTTAGGTTAGGTTAGGTTGCGGTGGCAGCTAATGCTCACTTAGACCATTCGCGGTCCTTTGTGTTACCACAGGATCTTATACCTTTCCCCTTTTCAGAAGATCCATTCAGAGCTCTTAATGAATCGAAGTATATCTCGCACTTTGCCGTTTTCGAGATCTGAAAAGTTATTCATTAACCGCTTACCTAAGTGTTTGTGCCTTCTGTGCATTAGTGCCGGACATGAGCAGAGAAGATGTTCTATGGTCTCTTCCTTCTCTTCGTCCATGCAACTTCAGCAGAAGTCATTATATTCGACACCCATCCTTCTCGCGTGTTTCCCTAGAAGGCAGTGTCCTGTCATTATCCATACAACCGTTCTTTGTTCACGTCTTTGTAGGGAAATAAGCGCACTTGAGCGCTTCAAGTCCAGCTTCGGCCAGACCTGTCTTGAAATATTGCAAGTGTCCCACCTTACATTTGTTATTGTTTCTGCCTCTTTCTGAAGCTCAAATTTCAGTGTCGCGATAGGACTCCCTACCTCCGCCCTTTCCGGTAGCAGCTGGAGAGTCGTACTACGTCTAGCTAACTCGTCCGCCCTGCAGTTCACTTCAACATCTGTGTGGCCCGGGACCCAAATGATCCTTATATTGAACTGCTCACTCATCTCGTTTAGAGAGGAGTGACAGCTCAACGCCACCTAAGATTTCAGGGAGACCGCCTCCAACGATTTTATGGCCGCCTGACTGTCCACATAAATGATAATCTTCTTTGAAGATAGTACATTATGCTTCAGCCAACTCATTACCTCTTCAATCGCTATCACCTCAGCTTGGTATACGCTGCAGCGATCATGTAGACGGACAGAGATGCTTACTTTTAGCTTGTCACATAAGACTCCTGCTCCTACTTTACCGTCTAGCTTAGAGCCATCCTTGAAAAACTGTATTGTTTCATTGTCGGTTACGGATTCACTCTTCCAGTCTTCTCTGGAGGGTATTGTTGTCCGAAAACCTTTTTGAAAGCATAACACTGGTGTTATGTAATCATCAAGTTTCGTCAGCTTTTGCTTTAGTGATTTATTTATGGTGGAGTGCCCCTTTTGAAGACTTTTGCACTTATTGAGAGCTAACAGTCGCTTAGCTGTAATTGCCACTTTCTGTTTGCCAAATATATCTAGTGGGATAAGGTGGAGCATAACCTCCAGAGCGCGAGTTGGTGTAGATCTCAGCGCCCCACTTAAAGGCATACAGGCCGCTCTTTGTACCTTCCCCAATATACTTATATACTGGTCTGGTCACCATACGATTACCCCATACAGTAGTGTTGGTCTCACTACGGAGGTGTAAAACCAGTTTACCAGCTTTCGTTTCAAACCCCATTTTTTACCAATGGCGTTCTTGCATGAGTATAAATCAATATTCGCTTTATTTACTCGTTCTATTATATTAGGTTTCCAGCTCTGTTTCCTGTCCAAGATTGTCCCCAGAAATGTTGCTTTATCAGAGAAAACTCAGGGGGTACCATTTAGTGTTGGCGGATCAACTGTTGGAATTTTATATTTTCTGGTGAATAGGACAAGCTCTGTCTTATTCGGGTTGACGCCCAGACCGCTTTTATTTGCCAATTCCTTAACGATTAGGAGGGCATTTTGCATAACCTCCTGAATCGTTGTGAGGTATTTCCCTGAGACAGCTAACGCAATATCATCAGCATACGCTACCCCTTTTATCCCCTCTCCTTCCAGTTTCAACAGTAATTCGTTGATTACTATATTCCAGAGGAGAGGGGATAATACACCTCATTGCGGTGTTCCTCTAACTGCCTGCCTCTTTAAGATGGAGCACCCCAGCTCCGCACTAATAACCCTGCCTAGAAGCAATTGTTTAATTAGTCTGCTTATAGGGTAGTCCACCTCTAAGTCTGACAGTCCTTTATAGATTGCCTCTGTTTTAACATTATTGTCCTAGATGTGATTGGGATAAATAAATACCAGGGATAAATAAAAACGCCGGGTAACCAGCTAGTAAATTAATAAAAGTTGTGTTGTATTTTATTTGTAAAATCCTTTACGAACTCGAAAGCCTTAATTTCGTAACAATATCAACGAAAGTCATAACATTCTCCTTCAGTTTCGTCCCATAAAATCTTTATGAGGATCTACAAGTTGGAAGGCATAATACATTAAATATTGAATGATGTTTCTTATTTACGATTGGTTATTGAAAGCAAACGACAATCATTGTATCTGTATCAAGAAATAAGATCCGATTTTAATGAATATTGAGATAGTAATAAACGCACAGACGAAACATCCATGGATTTAGCTTCAATCCAGAGAGATAGTGATGATAGAACGAAGCGAATGATGGTAAATGGAAAGTTAAAGAACTTCCTATTGTCTTCTCAAGCGAAATGTCGGTGCACGTGGATTGGTGGTTAATACACGGTTATAGCTCCCCGGAGAGCGACTAGATGAAATAATGATATGACGTCTTTTTTTTTTTCTTTGTTGGCAAAGATACAGGTAGACCATTTCCTCTGCCAATCGAAATCACAGGAAATTCACGACGAAAGTGGAAAAACTTTTCATCTTACCCTCATTTCTTTTGCCATTGCATGGATAAAATTTAATGGTCGAAGGCGGACGGGAGCATATAATCAGCGTATCAAAAAGAAATGAAGTTTTTGTACGTCCGACTTTCCGCTGATGTAATCCTAATAAGTTGAACAACTCACCTGACGAGTATTTATTCTGTTGTGGATTCATTTTCTGGCAGTCAACTTCTTCCTGTGGCTTAGCAATGTATATGTACACAAATATTTCTTGTACGGATTTTTCGAAAGGAATATAATACTCGCAGTTACCCGAATTTATCTCTTGAATTATAAAAGCAAATCCTTGATATTTCTTAAATATGCATTTCCTGTTATTGTTCGAGAGGGTATCTTTTGGTCATTTTTTTTACAGATTATTATAGCGAACGTATCAGGCTGCGGTACGGACTTGTGGATTTAGTAATTGGACAGCTCGTCGAAGCAGAATACATACACATTTTTGATGAAGTTTCATCGTTGCAGTTAGTAGATTTGTAAATTGTTCTTTTGGGCGGAATATTGATGATAAAATTTAAAGAACTTTTTTAATTCCTAAGAGCATCCAAAGCCTGATGTTGTTTAAATCACAATTGGCGGTCTGCCATCATCAGAATAACGTATAAAGGGTTTTTCAATAGGAACATAACAAGTTTATATTTTAATACAAACGTAACCTTAAACTTTTTTTATGATATGTCAATGTCAAAAAGTCAGTCAAGATTTGCGTTTTTACCACGTCGGAAAAACAATGTTCGGAAATTATTACAGACAATTATTACTACAGAAATTCCGGGTGACAAACGGTGATGATGACGCGATTATAGACAGTCATGTCCTTAGCGTCTCGCATCACAACGCCTATCTTATGCGTCCACGTCGCGTCACTGGAAACTCTGCCAAATCAAGTGAACGATTTCGGTACCCAATCCGATTTGTATTAGCTTGGGTCGGGACTTGCCTTGGTCGGCGACGCTTCATGTCGATAGCGTAGGCCGAAACATGATGTGGCAGATTTTGTCTAGCTATGGTATTCCGAAAAAAACATCATTAAGGAGCTGTATCGCGACTCAACATGCCGCGTCATTCATAACGGTCATCTTGGCTCACCTTTCAACATCTACTCGGGAGTCAAGCAAGGTTGCACCCTCTCACAATTGCTTTTCACAATTGTTATCGACTAAGTGATGAAAATAGTTACCCGTACTCCATCGGGTTTGCCATGGAATGTTTTTCACCGCCTAGATGCCGATGATATCTGTCTCCTATCACAATCGCTAGGTGACATGGAGCGAATATTAAACTCACTAGAACTCCACGCTAACAAAGTGGGTTTAAAAATTAACGTCTCAAAAACAAAACTACTTCGCGTTAACGCTAGTGGAACATGTGATCTCTCGATTGACGGACACCAGATAGAGGAAGTCGATAAGTTTTGTTATTTGGGCAGCTGGATGTAAAAAAATGGTGGTGCTGACTCGGATGTGTGCTCTCGTGTAAACAAGGCGCGACACTCCTATAGTATGCTAAATAATATCTGGAACTCCTCGCAAATCTCCCGAAATCTGAAGCTTACGATCATCAGATCTAACGTTCTCTCAGTACTCTTGTATGGCTGCGAAACGTGGAAGGCCACAGAGTCAATTGCGACGCATCTCCAAGTCTTCGTCAACAAGTGCTTAAGGAGGATACTGAGAATAAGATGGCCGGACATTATCACCAATCAAGACTTGCGGGGAGTAGCACAGCAGGAAGCAATCGCGATCACCATCAGACGACGCAAATGGAGCTCGATTGGCCACACTTTGAGAAAGACAGCGGACGGTATTACGAAACTAGCGCTCGACTGGAATCCACAAGAAAGCCGTCGAGTTGGCCGTCCTAGCAAGACATGGAAAAGGACAATAGAAGGGAAAGCAAGATCCCAGGGGACCGAGTGGCGTCTCTTGAAACCTTAGGCGATAAAACGAGTTCATTGGCGAGCGTTTGTAGAAGCCCTATGCTCCCCCGCGGAGTAGAGGAATGGTAGAAGGCATTGTAGGATTAATTGAAAGGATTTTTCTCAGCCTAGGGGCCTCAGAAAATTCTTCTATTTTTCCACAGAAGAGCCTCCAGGAAGCTTGACTCCCCTCAATTAATTTTTTGATATTATTTGATTTGTATGTATCCCAGTCGGTCTCTACTCTTGTGACCTTGGCTAAGTTGAATAGCTTTCTACAAGTGTTTCTGATTTGTCCCAATTCTGCATTCCACCAATGTGGTCTTTTCTTACCTCTTCGACGAAAAAGAGGGCAGAGGAAGCAGACAGCGCTTAATTGAAGGCCGGGGTTATCTAGCTAATTAGTGTTTAGGGGAGGATTTATGAATTCAGCGCTTAAATGCCCTTTAAACGTTTCTCTATATTTCAGCCAGTCGGTTTTTCGATAATTCATAAAAACTGATTGGCAAGCGGATTCATCTTTTAGACTAAATTGGATGTTACGGTGATGTGAGAAAGAGTGTTCCGCCGAAACCTTCCAGTTTATAATTTTATGATTAATCGTGTCGGAGACGATTCTAAGACTTTTTGACGACAAAGCATACAATAGTTTGTCAAAACTCAAATCTCAAATGAAGGAATTAAACCATGACATCTAAGCTAATGCTGGTTTGTAAGACATTGCGGCCATATCAGTCCTATCGTATCGATCAGAGGTTCTTTATAAAAAAAAAATACTCTTAGCCGCGTACGAGTGGAAAGTTAGAACCGAACCACGTACCAAACATGATGATGCTGACAGATCACAGTTTAAAAAACCAATATATACCAAAAGCGAAGATATAGAAATATAGCTTTACGACTCGTTTATCTGCCCGCAGGAGGGTGCAACAAATCCACATGCATTCAGTTTTAATTTCATTAAATCAGCACTCATATCTCCTAGTCATGCAAACTACCCCTTGTTTTGCTTGTCATTTATCTTTTAAGCCAAAGCATTTTTTGTTGTTGTTTGGATTGTAGATGCAAATGTATCTCAAAATGCATACACATTGGAAGAGAAGAGAAAAAGCTAGAAGCTAGACACTTGATCTCAATTTGAAGTCATATACGCTCGTATCGCATAAACACCGTATGCAAATGTATATTATACATAATGGGATTAATCATCATTTAATTTCATTATTCAGATGCACACCATTTGAGTGAGCGAGCGTTAGCTGCTCACCAGCAGGCGAATAAAAAATGGACGGGAAGAGCAGAAAACTCTGCATACGAGTACACACGCTCGATGGATTTGGTTTAATGTGGTGGAAAATATTTTTAGAAAATCGTATTCATGCGACGATTGCAAATGGGTGGGGGGGGGGGTGTATGGGGCGCCCCAGTCATGATGACACATCTCTTTCCCAGTACAATACACGCCGGAGCAACCACCAATCCACTCAGCTTCAATTTTAAATGGGATTTTATTTTTATGATTTCTAGATGGTGGCACAAGTGAAACCGAACGACCGCCAACTGTGGATGATGGCGCCAATCTGACGGGGTTTTCAGATGGCCGGAGGAGGACAAGTGACCTCGTCTGGTGGTGGGTAGTGTGGAAATAACACTGATGCGTTTGGATTTTGCCCTCCCCCATGCAGATTGCTAAACCGAACGACCGTGCGTGGGGTCGTGACCTCAATTTTTTCTTCTTCTAAATGTTATATCAAAAATATTATGTTTTCATTATAACATCAGATGCCAGAGGGTTGTTTGCTGGTTTGGCAGCCAATTTTTGAACTGTAGCTTATGCCGGCCGCCGCCTTAAAGGACATTCATCCAAAATGGATATAAGTTTTTTTGTTGTACTTATAGTGCAGTTTAACAACAAACAAAATATCATCCTCATATTTGGATCTACACCCGTGATCTGGTGTCGTGGCCTCCCGCAAAAAATCTCTTTACCGCTCCCATTCCGAGCAGATGCCATCCAGTTCGGCTTATAAGCGGTACTCAATGATTGCTGCACGTTGTTATATATCCCCGCTTATATATGATCCCACATCTCAAATCGTCTGGCATCGTTTCTTTCTCCAATAGTTTCACTATTACTTTATACAGGGCGGGGCATAAGTAATGTCATAACATACATATGTGGTAATTTTGTGGCAAATGGTATTAAATATAATTTTTTGGCATTTATATTGTAGGCAATTACAGAATCAGTTGACAACAAGCAATAGAGCGATAGACACCTGAAGAACTTGGAATATTGTTACTGCTGTTGCATTAACGCAGCGTAAATTTCGTCGTCGGTTGCACGAATAATGTAGCGTTTGGCTGAACGTGTCATGCAAACTGGGTCTGCTAGATATGTCGCAAGACCTGGCCGGCTCCATATTGCTAGTTCGACCGAGAATATCGCTAATGTGGCACAAACTTTGGCATCAGTAGACGTTTGTTGCGTCGAATTTTGGTGGTGAAAGACCTGAAGATGTTCCCTTACAAAGTGCGCACCGTTCACCAATTGCTGACCGTTTTTTTGCCGCAAGTTTCTGAATTGGGTTTTAGATGATGAGTTTTTTGAAATACAAATTTCCGGGCCGTGTGATTTTCCGTATGGCGGCTTAAACTGGCCGGCTAGATTGTTAGATCTGACGGCGCCAGACTTCTTCCTTTGAGGATTTTTTAAATTTCGCGTTTATCACAAATAACCACAAACCTACTTGCCAGTCTTGAAAGCCAATATTGAGATGTTTTGCGAACAACTGCCGTAAAACGAGCACAAACGTACACCAACTTTGGAAGTGGTCATTTGACCGATATCATTTTTTAATTCTCTATTGGTTGTCTGGCTGCCTGGCTGGGTGGTAGAATCTTGTGATCAATTTTGAACCCACTTCCTAAAGCTCGATTTTATTCAAACTTTGCACAAATATGTACTTTCCATGACAACACATTCTATTAAAATTCGAGAGCGATCGGGCCATGGAGTCTGGGAGATCCCATACACATTTATTTCCCATATAATGACTGTGTTCTGTGTGCGTCGGTGCGCCGGTGGAGCAGCGCAGTTTTTCTTTGAGATTGGGGTGATTTTTTTTCAAATTAATCTCATCAAATTTACACCTTCAAGTAAAATTTCCGTGAAATGTCTAGAGTTTATCTTTTTATAGAAAATTTAATAGCATAACCGGAGTAGAACTTTATAAAGCCATTCGAGAATTCGGCAGCCCAAATAAACTGGCACGACTATGTAGGTTGAACATGACCAATGTTATAAGCCAAGTAAAAATATCCGGATCACTAGCAAGCCTATTCAACATCTATAACGACAAGTCTTACGGAGAAATGTGGCCCAGTATGTGAGGAAGGACGGTTTCGGAGACTCTACAATGATGAGATCTATATGAGCGTTATCGCGGCGAGGCCGGACAAGCCTACGCCGGAACAATGGCAACGTTACATGTAGGTCTTTCATTCATAAGCGATAGGTCATTCAGTCAAAAGCATTTTCTGAAATAGACTGAAAAAACACATTTTCTTTTGCAAACTTTAGGATTAAAAAAAAAATCGATAGCAATGCGTAGATTGAGTATTTTTTTCAGTTTTCTCAGGGGTAATAACCCATATAAATGAAAAAATTACGCTATCGCAAGCCGAGCGTAAACCAATTGTTTTAAAACAGGTCCCCCCTTCAAATTTTGACTGGTATAAGCCGAGATATACGACAAGACAAACAAATGTACACACGTTCGCTGAAAAAAGTTCATGTCCCCTGAATGTAAGCTGTGCCCTTCGGGCTTGCAATTAAATATTCTTCAATTATTTTGCAAAATAAAAGCAATTTAATTCCTGATTTTCGCAACGGACCATCTATTGGTCTAAACATAATTCCTGCTTCAATAATTGCCGTGTGCTTCTGTTAAATTCAAAATAATTTAATGCATCAGTCATTCTTATTAACCTTCTACTAATTTTCTAACCTAAGACCGAAATATTTCTACTGCTATTAAGTATTCAAAAGTGGAAACTTTAGTGCTTAAATATTTGTACCAGAAACCAGCCTTCGAGCACAATAACCCATTAAAGTTTTGATCTCAGTAGAAATCCTTCCATCGTTGCTTGCTTCCACATAGCAAGAAAATTGTAATCGTATAACAAAGAAACACTGGCGTGCAGAAACTGCAGTACTTGCACTATAGTTGATCCTTGTTATAACAGCGCCGCTTATTACAACGGAAGTGAATCACTAATCTTTGGAAAATTTCCACGCCAGTCTGTATGCGTGCGTGCGGTCTTTGCAACTCGGCCGCTCGCTAACTGCACTTAACTGTTCTGATTCTCGTCCTGATTGCGCTAAAGGTAGGTAGGATTCCTGTTAAATTTTCACCCTTAGGCGGGGACAAAACATAAAAAAGACGGAGTAAAACTTCTTGCTTCTGAGTTCTTCCGCCTCCGAAACGAGAAAATTGTTCTTCTACCAGTAGTATGCACAGCATATATTTCGAGTGTCCTTCTCCTAATAGCTGTATAGGAATTTATGCTTCATTGCAATTCGCATCAGTTACCATCTTGAAGCTGGCACGAATATGCCATTCTCAACGTGGAAGATTTAGTTCCGAGTCCTTTGTTCGTTCGTTGCTAAATGTCGTTGCGTTGTAACTATTGCCTGTGGCAGTACATTCCTTGTTGGCAGAATTAAGATGCATTTCGTCAGCCATCTGTTTAGCGGTTAATGCCGTTCCACTGGCATAATTTTCATTTTCCAAATTCTCTGTTCCTCACACACACTTGCACAAACACAATTCCAAAGTTCCTAAAACGACGGGATAATATAATTTAGTTTCCAATTCTAATGCTACAACTCTTCAAGCACGAACACCGTGTCGGTCCATTGAATTTACCCAGCGTTGAATGCGACTTGAAATTATCCCTCAGAGCAGCACTTAGTGAGCGCCAACATCATATTCCAGCGCATTCAACTGGTGAGCTTTAGAAAAAAAAAGTGCTGATTTAAATTCAAATGGGATGCATATTTAAAGGATCCTTATTCCCTCATTCGGTCGTTCGCTCAATTCATTCTATTCATGGTTTTCTACTGCTATGCATCGACATTCAGAAGAAAAGCGGGCCATTCAATCGAATATTCAAAGGGAATTAAATGAATCAGACGCAGAGAGTGCTGCAAGTCCTGTAAATAGAAATAGAGGTAATTCCTAAAATTTGCACTTCTCGATTTAATAAATCGACTGGGTGTTTAAGCTCAAAAGTATAAAAGAACAGCTAATACATTTGCGTAGAGAGACCGACCTAAGCCACATGCTGCAAACGCAATTTGCTTGCAAGTCATTTTTGTTTCTGCCTTTGGGCCATAGACAGTGGGATGAAATTGTTTTTTGTAGCACAAAATTTAATTTAATTATTAAAGTCTCGATAATTAACTTCGCGTGTCCATTTGTTTGTGGCTGGCTGGCTGTCTGGCCAAATCTTGTGATCAATTTTTAGCACACTTCCTAAAGACAGATTTTATTCAAACTTTGTGCACATGTGTATCTCCATTGCATCCTCACAATGGATCATTTTATTAGATTAGTTAATAAATTGAACTTCCTATTATTATTATTAAATTCTTCTCTCGGTTTCATAAAACGTTGGTCCAAAGAATTTTCGAGCACTTATGTTAAATTTCCTTTGTCAGACCCCAGCTTGAATATGCCAGCCAAGTCTGGTCACCATTCCACGACACCCACTCCTTTAGAATTGAAGCTGTGCAGCGCAGGTTTATCTGTTTTGTCTTAAGCCGATTGGCCGACAACTATATCTTACCACCCTATGAAAATCAGCTAAAATTAATTAATTAATTGCAATGGTTCCTAGTAAGATCAAGAATGACATTATCAGAACTTCGGAAATATATCTGTTGAACAGGGTTGGTGGCATTACTGTACCTTGTGGCGGACCATTAGCGATACTTAATGTTTTATTTGTCGTATAACGTATAGTATGAAAAATTTCCTTCCATATATCATTGATATAATCATTTTGGTTAAATGATTTGGGAACCCATTATAAACCAGCGCGTCGGTACAAACTGTGTCGAAGGCTTTTTCGATGTCCACTAGACTGGCGCCCGTATTCCTCTTATCATTCAGATGCCAGTTGACATTTGAAATTAATTTGGTCACAGCGTGCACTGTCAAGTGGAAACGCAGATAGGCGTGCTGATTTATGTTCAAAAAAAAACATCTCGCCCAAGCATTCCCGTCCATCACAAATGATGAAAGACTGATTGGCCTTAAGCTTTTTGCTTGTGAGTAGTCAGTTTTATCAGGTTTTGGTATAAAGGCTATTGCATAAAAATTAAGGAACATACCCGAGGGCTTATCTAGTTAATATATCTCGAAGATACACTCGATGCCGAGCAAGCAGGTTTCCGCACTGGATCCTCCTGTGTAGACCACATAAACACCCTGCGGGTCATTATTGAACAGTGCGCTGAATTCCGGTCACCACTGCACCTCCTGTTCATCGATTTTGAGAAGGCGTTTGACAGTATCAACAGACAGTTTATCTGGCTCGCCGTGCGCAGGAGAGGTATACCCGATAAACCAATAGCTATTATCAAAGCAACTTATGACGGAATTCGAGATCCTTAGTGGGGTACGACAAGGTTGCATTCTATCGCCGATACTCTTTTTCATGGTGATTAGCGATGTACTTCGCGCAGCTTTATCTACTGGAAACGGAGGAATTCGTTGCATTCTTACATCTCAACTCAAACATCTGGATTACGCTGACGACGTTTGTTTACTTTCACACAGAATTATGGAGCTGCACCAAATGACAACAAATGTGGATAGGGAGGCAAATGTTGCGGGTTTAAAGATTAATACCGCCAAAACAAAAATCATCAACCTCGGCACTTACTCAGTAACTCAAGTTAACATTACTGGACAGCCGGTAGAGAGAGTTTCCAATATCTTGGGAGTATTGTCTCAACCAAAGGTGGAACCGAACAGGACATTGTCAACCGAATCGGCAAAGCAAAATCGGTGTTTGGAATGATGTCCATGATGTGGCGAAGCAATGCGATCAGCTTAAACACCAAGCTGCGACTGTTCCGCTCAAATGTTAAATCTGTGCTATTGTATGGATGTAGCACTTGGAAGGTGACCGCTACTATCACAAAAAAATTACAAACGTTCGTAAATAGGTGCCTACGGAACATCTTAAGGGTTTTCTGACCTAACCGTATCTCTAACGAACATCATTACCAGAGAACGGGTCAGGAACCAATAGGCACAACCATCCAACGACGGAAGTGGCAGTGGATTGGTCATACACTCCGAAAAGGCGACAGTTCCATAGCAAACTACGCAATGCAATGGAACCCGTTTTCTTAGGATGGTAGAAGAACGGGTCGTCCGAGAAATACATGGCGCAGATAAGTTGAGGAGGAGGCACGGCAATTGGGGAAGAGTTGAAGAGAGCTGAAGCTCATTGCCAGGAACCGCACGCGATGGCGCGTAGGCGTAGTAGAGGCCCTAGGACCCACAAGGGGATATAGGACATAAGTTTTAAGTCTATTAACAGGATGTTTCAGCATTATTCCGTATTGGTCTTTAACTTTAAATCTTGTATATGAAGAATTTGTCAAAATAATCTTTTCAATTCACACTGAAATTAATTTGAAAAATAACATGGAGTTTGTCATGCACACCCCACTGTGCAGGAGTCATTTTCCCCTCTTTTCTTTTCTTTTCTTTTCTTAAATAATCAATTTAGTTCCGGTTTGCGGAGCATAATAGTTATCCGTGACGACAAGGGTGTTAGACTCCATGTCTGTCCGTTCGTCTTATTGGCGCCAACATAACGATGACTAAAGGACATTTTCATTCGTTCGTTCCTGTTTCCAAAATTCATTCATTTGTTGCGGGAGTTCTATCCGAAATTTCCTTGTGTACAGTCCTTTTGTTTGATTTTCTTTAAAGTTATCCCGATGACTGACTGCAAATTCACACAATCTTATGCTGGGTCCGCATGGTGTGACATTTTTTAACATAAACTTTTTACTGAATCTTTCGTTTTTGTTATTATGTTGACGAAGCACACAGAAAAAAAAAACCTAAAATAAGATGACACCCTAGAGGAGATGATGACTAGATCAGGATATCAATTTGAACGGCAATTTGTTAAGCAAACATACGAATGGTTATTCGTCTTCGTCATCGGTTGTGCCTGGGGGAAAGGATAAGGACCACGACGAAAATCCTGGCGGAATTTCTTCCATTGTTTGATTTTTATTTAAAGAAGAATTTAGATTGTGTTGTGGTGTTATTATAGGATCTGTGTGCTCGATTTTGTTGGCACATTGTCAAATGGGTTTAAAGGTTTTCTCAAACGAGTCAAGTTCAGCTGGATATTTAGGTGGAAATAGGAATTATTTTATTTAAATTGGGTGGTTGGCGCAAATTCAAATAAATCTGGTCAATTCAGTTTGAAAGTTTAATACAATCATACATGCATACTATTGAGATATCCATCAAAATACCATCAGTGTTTCCAAACTTTTCCGGTGGCTCGTACATTGCTTGAGGGCCTATCTTTATTAGTATGCAATAAAAAGAAAGTAATTTAAGAACGGTTTAGTCAACTTCTTTTGATGC
Source organism: Nephrocerus scutellatus (assembly GCA_947095585.1). Taxonomy (NCBI): domain Eukaryota; kingdom Metazoa; phylum Arthropoda; class Insecta; order Diptera; family Pipunculidae; genus Nephrocerus; species Nephrocerus scutellatus. Next base: position 115,841,878 of record OX352763.1, read on the forward strand.
AATAACGAATGAGTAGAGAATTAATCATCATTTGGAATTGCCGCTTGATTGCACTTCATTCAGCTGGAATTTCTCGTAAGTTCCTCATATGGAATGCCTCATTCGAAATTCCATCAATATCAATTTGTTCCACAGAATGAACCCATCAATGCGTTTGGCTTTTTAGGCTCTTACCGTCGCGTCACAGCATCGCCTGACTTGACAATGTGATAAAAAAAATCCTTCCCTTAAAATCACATTAGAATCTCATGGCGTAATTTTATTCAAAAGTCTGTCGCGGTATCTTTTCCTTCTTCCCTTCTTTGAACGGCAACCATTTATAAGTATTTGGGCGGTGGTGAACTTCTTTGTCGGCAATAAATCTTAATTTTAGACTTTTCGCGCAGTGGTATGACAAAAATTCCGCAAGGTATTCGAATGCCATGAAGTATAACGCCAACAACGCCCACGCACGTTACCCAAGAAGCGATTTCTGTTCATTTTTCGATTCTACGAAATTTAAGATTCCACTCGAAGGGATGCTGCATAAGAGTATGTTGTTGTCGTCCCTTTTCGTTTCTGTCTAAGGACGCACGGGATTCTTAATAGACTATCTGTCCGCCTACGGTTGTATGCTTTGTTTTCCATGTTGCAGTATACAAAATTTATCGATTTACTGTGTGACTCATTCAAGATAATGTCGCAGTATTTTCTCGGACGCTTTCAGGAAAATCCAGAATTCAAGCTAATGGCGGAATGGAATCGAGTTAGGGAAATGCTTTTTGTTATTTGTATATACATACATGTATATGTATGTATATATGTATGTATGTATATACACAAAATAATCAAGTTAACGGGTGAAATGAAGGGAACTTTAATTACTTTAAAATGCCTCTTAAATGGGAGGGGTAATATATGGGAATTTTAATTTTTATTTTCAGTTATTATAGCAGCGCAAGGGAAGCCAAACACCTTAGTTGTTAGTGGGATAGCTGCTACATTTATTTATTAAATATTTATTGAGAATAACTTAAAAGTATTAATGTCAATATACAATTCAATGGCTGGTAGATGAAAAAAAAGGCTATTCTTTTATCCTATTAACTCCACTCCAGACAGCATCTCCTTAGAACAATCAGATTCAATGCAGAATGCTGAGGTGGCAAATTGACAACCATACGAAAAAGGAAAACCACTCATAAAACTCATTAGGGCTGTTGCTCTATTTGGTGTGTGGATACTCTCCTAAGTCAAATTATATATGAAATTCAAATATACGTCAGTGGCGAAGGGTGAAATTATGATAGAGCGAACCCAATGCAAATGAAGTTTAAGATTAAATTTTAATTTAAAAAATGTCTTAATGATAATTGCGAGCTATTTGTTTGTTTTTTGTCTGTTTGTTTGTATGTTTGTCCACTTATATATCTCGACATCTACCAGTCATGAATTGATGGGACACATAGCGCTCCTCTCGTGATAGCTTAATTTTAAGAATTTTTTTTTTAGGTTAGGTTAAGGTGGCACTCGGTGGAAAAGCCGACACATTTAGATCAGCAATTCTTTATTGTAATACCAGATAGAGAGAGAAAATTTCCCCCCTGCTCGTTGTAATATTCGGAGCTTCGTATGAAGCGCAAGAGACTACTAATGTCAGTATGGGTAAGATCATTAAGTTCTTGTAAAAAAAGCTATCAGATGGAGCTTAAATTTTGGAGAGAGGACTGGGCACGTATAGAGAAGGTAGAGATTAGACTTCACCTCCTCCTCGACCAAACAACTTCTGCAAAAGTCGTTTGAGAATACCTCAAGCCTTAATGCAAGCTTGCCTATGAAACAGTGTCCAGTGATGACACCTATTATAGCATCGATGTGCAATCTTTTTTGAGAGATCAAACACTTGGAGCATTTCGGATGCAGCTTGGGCCAGATGTGTTGCTAAGCAAGTTGTTCTGTCTGACCACAAGCAGTTGGTTTTTTCGGTAGCATTTCGCTTTAGCATGAATTTGCATGTAGCGATTGGTACGCCTAAAGAACCATTTTAAGTTGAAATATGTAGTGTATTTCCATCTTTGCGATGCAATTTCCTGGAATCTCCCTATGCCCGGGCACCCAAAACAAGTGAATGTTGAACTGCTCCACCATCTCCTTGAGAAATGATCGGCAGTTTAGGACTACTGGGAGGAACAAAATTCTTGTGGCTGAATTTTGTTTACACAAAACATGTAACATACTTTTTTCTAAATTCGGGTACAACGTGTACCAACGCAGTGTAGCCAACGGAAAAGCAACCAACATCACGCCACCGTACTTGCGTACTGTGTTGCGGTAAAGTATAAAAGGGAGAACACGCAGGCGAACGGTTTCTTTTCTATTTCTTCTGCTGCCTGGGTCGCCTCTTGATAAGTGATACTTATAATAAATCTCTACTTAGCTGTCGAAGTTTCTCTGCCGGCGTTACTCTGCTCTTTCGTTGCCAACGTCATCGTATAACGTAGGGTTGCTACGTCTATACATACCAGCATTAAGCTGCTAGGTTTCGTCTGCACATAGATTCGCAGCCAACACATTAGTTCACACAATTTTTCTGTCAAGTAACTAATCAGGAAAGGCCGCTAGCTCAGACCATAAATCGCCTAGCGCATCGTTCAAGACCACGCTCACAATTCGATCAGGATCACGTCCCTCAGGCTAGCACACCGTCCAGGACCACACAACGGTCAGGATCACGTCACTCAGGCTAGCGCATCGTTCAGGACCACGCATCGTGCAAGGCTCACACTTCGATCAGGATCAGGATCCCTTAGGATCGAAGAGTCAACAAACTAGAAATTTGATTGTAACGACCCTTTTTTCTGAACCCTGGTCACCCTGAGTTTACCCCGGCTGGGAAAACTCCGTTACACTAAAGAAGCGTTTGTAGAGACTCATTCCCGAGATTTCAACACAGCTTAGTTATCCGAGAAAATGCGGATATGAGATTTCTCTTCAGCCATTCAGACATAGATAAGCCTTCATTAGTCGCCATTATTTCTGCCAGAAAAACACTGCAGTGATTAGAAAGACGGTAAGAGAGGCTAAGAATAAGCTGTTTGGAGAAAACAACTCCGTCATCAGTTTTTTCCCCGTTTGTGTAACAAGTATATCCTCATCTTCCGCCTTCGCCTGCGCCTTCTTCCCGGAATGATATGGCTTGGAAGTTTTTGATGAATTGGAGTTTCGAAATGGTGTAGTCCGTGTTGCCTGGTGGAATTCTGAATGAAGTCAGAACAGAGGCGTGAACGATTTCATTCGTGGTCCACTGGGAGATTGCATTGACACGAATAGCCGAGCTAACAGCTACCAGTCTATTGAAAATGTCGGTAGTTTCTATTGCAGCGGAAGGAGTTATATGAAGTGATCCGCTTTTACACAAATAAGTTGATCTTTCGACTTTGCTTATAGCTTGTCACGATTTACTAAGACAGTATACCATACAGACACACCGTATAGAAGTATAGGTCTTACTACATCTATATATATAGCCAATAAGTGATATGGGATTGAAGACTTCATTTGTCTCCACTGGCTTTTTTTCATGAGAAGTGTGCCACTGTGGCTTTACGAAGTCTTTCTTGCATGCTTGGTTTCCAGCTTAGCTTCCTATCCAGAATAAGACCCAGATACTTGGCTTAATCAGAGAAATTTAAGCTTGTACGCTTAATAGATAGAGGGTCAATATGTGGGATTTTCTATTTCCTAACGAAGCGAACAAGTTCAGTTTTCTGGGGGTTTACCCCTAAATTTCAGAAATAGCTTATGACGGAAAGATCTATTGCTTATAAATACTACTATGAATACTATTAGGCTTTTAAGATAATTGAGTCTTTAGACTGAATTACAACTTAATACATTTGTGCGAGTGTGTGTAGTCACTAAGGGAAGACGGCTAAACAAGTCTGACAATTTGAATTGATACCAAATAACCAAAGTAATGCCGGACATTCACAGAGAATGTGCTCGGATGACTCTGCTTCAGCAGAACCTACATTCTATCTCTGAGTACACACCAATTTTGTTAAGGTGATATCGCAGGCCACAATGACCTGTTAGAAAACTCACCAGCTATCAGCTATATTCCTAATGCTATCACTATTTAGATTAAGGATTTCCTAAAAGGAAAAGGGCCTGCTTAATTGTTTGGGTTGTCTAAGCCCCGGGATGTGATTTTCCAGTATGCCAGGTAAGTGCCTAAGTCCCAAATAGCATTATTTATATTACGCGTGCGACGTGTGTCACGTGTGTTGGGTGGAAATGTGGCCATTTTGTCGCACCTTTCGCACGACCTAGAGAGCTGAAATTTTGTGAGCAGCTCAATGTCTGGGGCCAATTCTGATATCATGCGCGTGCCTTTTTCGTTTGTTACGCCTGGTACATCAAACAAATCCGGCACAATTCACGATGGGAATCGCGTTATCTGGACGATTCGCCAATGAAATACGCACATACAAGTACGTAAACGTATGGTAGAGAGATTATTTGGACGAAGAAATCGAAATGACTACGATGACAAGTTAAAGGCATTGTTGTTGGCTTTGTGCGTCATCATTCCAGTGGTTATTTGTATTCCAATATTTCTACGTTCATTAATCATTTTGAAGAGAAGCAATTGGTTTTATTAAACACCAAGATATTAGCTCCGAAATGACATTACACATCAAAATTCATGGAGACTCCTTTGGTAGAGAGATGTATGGCAATTTCGATGGAAAAGGCGTAAAAACTGATGATAAGCATATTTTTTTTATTATACGTATGTACATATAAATATAATGATTATAAGTAAATACGACCATTTAATGGGAGAAAATATTAATGGAAGATTTTGGCAGTATCAGGAAAAAATCAATAATATAAGCAGTTAATTGGATAAAGTTACGGAATCAAGGAGGTATACAATTTAACTACATATACTTGAATACTTATTCGATATTTTTCATTACTATAGCCTCTTCTTACCCGTACATACCACCAAACTCACAACCAAAGACTCCATTCATTAAACCTTCACACATTTTATGCACATGTTGTCAATTACCTTTAATTATCTTTTAATAACTCTAAAGCTCGGATAAAGTATCACAATCTGGAAACTATAAGCAACAATCCAACCGTGCATAGATTTACATACATTCTATTATTAACGATCGTACAAAGTATGAAGTAACTTTTCCTAAAATAAGCTTACACCTAATCGTATCATCTTTAATCTGATTCTAACTGGTAATTGAATATAAATCCTTTGCAGAATTAACAACCCCAAATGACATAATATCCCACAACTCCCTCCATCGCAACTGCTATGGAAAATTTTCAAATGAGTGACAATTGCTTTGAAATCCCTTTGGAATGGAATAATCTCAAAAAGGATCACATTCACATATCACTGCTCATCGGAACTTTAGTGTCCTTTAAGAAGCTAATATTCTTCTGATGATGAAATGTGTGCAAGGACAGTTGGAATGTTTGAGATAAAAAAATTGCCAATATACAGAACGCATTTTGCATTCCTCACCTCATCACAGATGGGATAAACGGAAAGAACCTTAAAATTGGAGCCCACTGCGTACTCTATTGAGTGAGCTGAGAGGCTTACTATCTGATGGCTGGAGAACTTTTGTTCCAACGAACGTATGCATAAGTCTCGTGTGTGCATTATCCTTCTACTGATAGAGGTAGGATTTGGATAACGAATTCTTGAAATCGATTAAAACTGCTAGCTATGTAGACACAAAAGCAGAAATAATACTTGAAGGTAGGTTTTTTGTATACAGTTTGGGCCAAAATAAAGTGTTATCTTTGTAAATTAAGAAAAAATTAAAATAAATTAAAAACTAAAACGAAATTAAAAAAATGTTGTCAAGCTTTTATTTCAAGGTGCGCTTTCTTACATATCTTGCAGTTTCATTTATTAATTATAATTGATTGTGATTAATTAAGCTCGGTAGGCTCCGGTGGGCAGGACACCTAGCTTGCATGAGCGAAGGTGATCCTGCTCGGAAAGTTCTTTGCGGTAGGATTTGTGGAACACGAAAGCGAGACCGGCCAAACCTACGCTGGAAGGATGGCGTAGACCAGGACGCCCAGAGTTTAGGGATGCCAAACTGGATGTCATAGGCTCGAAATCGGGACTAGTGGAAAGATTTTTTGCGGGAGGCCAGGACCGGACACCGGTGGTAGTGCCAGATATGATGATGATTGTAACATCGAATCGGTAACAGCTGGAGATAGTCGTTCTTTAATAAAATCGGTCGAGTCGCCCTGGTACATTCTAAGTCCACACTCGGTAGTCACGTGTTTGATGTTCTGCACATAGTTTCCACAGTCACAAAATGGTGTTTCAGCTTATAGAGCGGTGTTTGTTCGCACTAGGTTCAGGCCAACCCAAATTTTCCTAGGGAGGACATGGCCAGCAGGCATGGTCAAACGATTTGAAAGAAGTCGTTAGTAGAACTGGAATACCAATCGTACTACCAATACTCAATTGCCTCGAAGTTCGTACTCTTTAGTTCTTGGGCAAGTTTAAGAGGTGGGCGTCGAGATTTAAGGCCGGAAAGGACGCTACGCTCGATATCTTCATGAATGGTGAGAAGGTTCTTGGCATTGATTTTCTCATATTCTCGTAAAAGAGAATTTTGGAGTCTTCGCTTTGCAGGCTGTATATTGCTTAGTACGGGGGCAAATCGGGTTGGTGTTGACCTAATTCTTCCTGAGATTATGCGCATTGAAGAATTTAGTTGACAGTCTATCTTATTTGTGTGAGCGCTATTGAGCCCGGGGAACAGTATTCAGCAGCAGAGAAAACCAAGCCCAGACTGACGTATCGGAGTGTCTTTGCAGGTGCTCCACATGTTGTTGACGCTAACTTCTGGATGATGTTATTTCGAGTTTTTAGTTTTGTTGCAGAATTTGTAAGGTACTCCTTAAATGACAACGTTCCCAGGTATTTTGGTGTGGAGTTGTGAATTAGATACATGCTGTTGGATCGAACTTTAAGTTTTGTTTTCGCGAGTTTGTTGTTAAGGTGGAAACAAGTAACCTCTGTTTTGCTCATACTGGGACATAACCTCCATTTTTTGAAGTATAAGATCAGTTTAGAAAGATATGCGGTAAGGATTTTTTCCATTTGTTCTATGTTTTGGTCTTGGGTAGCTATAGCGATGTCGTCAGCATACGCATATGAGGTCGTCTCTGGAAGATCATATGTATGTGTAGAGGTTGAATAGCAGTGGTGCTAACACTGATCCCTTGAGGTAGGCCATTTTAGAGTTTTCTTGGCCGGCTCTTTGCATCATCCACAAGGACTTAAAACGATCTATCACTCTGAAAGATCATAGGTGTAGAGGTTGAATAGTAGTGGTGCTAACACTGATCCCCTGAGGTAGGCCGTTGTTGAGTTTTCTTGGACGGCTCTTTGCATCATCGACAAGGACTTAAAACGATCTATAACTCTGAAAGATCATAGGTGTAGAGGTTGAATAGTAGTGGTGCTAACACTGATCCCTGGGGTAGGCCGTTGTTGAGTTTTCTTGACCGGCTCTTTGCATCATCGATAAAGACTTGTTGCTATTTTAATGCAGGATACGATTGGAAGATGTTTGTAAATGCGACCGTTCCTCCAGACTGTGTCGTACGCACATGTGAGATCGATAAACACCACAGATATTTTGAGCTCTGTGTAACGTATTTGTATGATCTGCAGTCATTTAAGACACGCGTGCGTGAAATTAGAGAGAGGAAAAGATGAGATGTCTATTTTTTCCTCTCCCTAGTTTCCGAACGCCAACGCTGTGCTAACCATTATAAGGGTGTAAATCCCTTTAGCGTGTGCACATTATAAAAAGAAAGCTTGGCTTGGTATCCTGCTTCCATGTGTGTGGTTAGAGTCAACACTTGGTCGCAGCAACTGCGCCCAGATCGAAAGCCTTTCCTGTTCCACGGGTACTACTGCGTTAATGGCAGGTTCGATTCTGTCTTTCGAAGAGCTTGTATACAACACTAAGCAGTGCAATCAGCCGGTTACTTTCTGGTTCATCTTTGGGTTTCTCAGGCTTAGCAAGGCGATGACTTTTGACTTTTTCAGTTCGTTAGGGAAGGTTCCCGTTTCTAGAATGTCTGAATAGAATTGTGCGAGCCAAGTTTTGAAATGCATTCCACTATGATAGAGAAACTCGGGAAAATGCCATCTAGGCCATCAGATATTACAGGCTTAAGCTTAAGGAGTTCAGCTTCAACTTCCTCAAGGATAAAAGGTCTTGAAAACTCTGTTGAGTAGTTTGAGACTCTGCTGGATCATTCTGCTTTCTACTTTATCTGATGGGACCTTGGAGAGCTTCACAAAGCTATCGGCAATTGTGTTAGGGCTGATTGAAGCTTTTGGTATGGCTATTCGAATGCTGCTTCTCAGTTGGCGAGAGAGACTCCAGGCTTTTCGAATTGAATGCACGAAGTGGTTATTTTCAACTGTGTTTAGCTTTAGTGGCTTTAGCAGTTTGTCTGTTGTTTCGGGTTCTCTTGAATTTAACTTGAATTCTTCATATAGCAGGTCGCTTTCTTTTGACCATCCGGAAATGAATTCTTTCCGGTATCCTTTCGGAACATGCGCTTCTTGGCTGTGGAGATGATGAAGGCGATATGGCAGTTGTGGTTTTTAGCTATGGGATGTACCTATCTTATATTTGAATCGAGATCCTTTAAAAAGTTTTTCCAAGCTGTCTTGTTGAAATTCTATCTCGGCTGGGCAATCGATTCGACGAGGGGGATCTGTATGCCGGTTTCGATGACGATAGGTCCGTGCTGGCTGTGGGGAAAGCTATGAAGTACTTTCCGGCTGGTTTGGAGAGTTCTTTCGTCGCTATTGTAACTTACAAAAGTAAGATCTTGGTTGAAGCTTCTCTGCCAACGTCTGGAGAAGACGGTTCCTGCACCTTTTGCATCGAAAACGACATTAAGATGGTTAGCATCGGACCGTTCAACTCACTTAAGGCCGTTTAGGTCATTCTGCGCATATCTCCATGAGTAGTCGTCGATGTATAAAGCAGAGTGTTCGGTAATGGTAATGGTTGGTAATGTGTGTTCCAGAAACTACTATGCTAGTTTTGACACATCATTTAGCGTTATCCAGGGTTCACCACGAGGAGTCGATCTATCCTTGCACCCCTCTAATCGATATTTACCAATTTCACTGCATTATTCTCGAGGACTCATTTGATTATTCTTTTTTATTATGGCTATTGGTCGTTTTCATTCAAGGTGGTAGCAACTTTTTTCCCTTTAGTGTTTATTAGAAAATTCGCTGAAATTTCTTTTGTTTTAGTTTTCATCTATTATTGTACATAGATAGAGATAGAGTTCTTTAGTGTTCTTAGAAATAATTGCTTGTGGCTGTATCATTTTCATGCGAACGAACTCAAATGGATTCCAAGTTAAAATCGAAATGAATGAACATAAAGCCATTCAGCTTTCATTGATTTGGTAATTCCGAATCAGTTTTCAAAAACGAAATAATCTGGAATGGCGGCGCATAAGAAATTTAAATTAATCGTTGAAAGAGAAAATAAGTCGACTTGATCGAGTGATTATTGCGCTTTTCAAATGCTTTGATACTCACTTGCCTGCGTCTTTCTGTCTTTCTGTCTTTCTGCCGGTTTACATGTCATTCTGTCACGCTATTTTCATTACAAATTTGTGACTAAGTCTCGTACGGGTTTTTTGGTGGTATTCAGGTGGGAAGTGAGTCATTCTGTGGGTGGGTCTTGAGGGGGTCTTGAGAGGGTTTAAAGAGGGTTTTGAGGTGGATGTTGATGGGCTTTGGGGTTGTTTTGAGGGCGCCTTAAGATGATGTTGTAAGGGGGGGTACTTAAGGGGAGTTGAGGGTAGTCTCGAGGTGGTCTAAAGGGGTCTTGAGGGGTTTCTTTAAGGGTCTTGAGGGGATATTGTGTGCGGTTTGAGGGGAGTCTTTAGACGCTATTTAGGGGGTTTGTGGATGTTTGAGAAGAGTTTGAGAGGGTCTACAGTGGGGTGCTGAAGGGGGTCGTAACGTAGTCTTGAGGGCATCTTGAGAGGGTTTTGAAAGGGGTCTTTAGTGAGTACTGACTGGGTCTTCAGAGGGTATTAAGGAGGTCTTAAGGAGTTATTGAGGAGGTCTTGAGGGTGGTATTGAGGAGGGTCTTGAGGGATTCTTGGGGCGGTTTACGGGAGTCTCGAGGAGTTCTTGCGCTTGTCTAGATGGGGGTTTGAGAAGGTCTTGACGAGGGTTTTGCGGGGGTGTTAAGGGAATCTTGATCGGGGTGTATAAAGGTTTGAGAGGGTCTTGAGAAGGGTCTTGTTGGGGTCTTAAGGTCTTTTTGAAATGCTTGCCATATCTGCTAGCTCACGCACTTTCAGTCGACGGTCACCCAATACCATTTGGTGGACTTTTTCACCATTTCTGGTGTACTCACTTATTTGGTCGACCATTGCGATGTTTGTCTTGGCAACTCTTACGACTTCGCTTATACCCTGCCACCCAATATTTTATTGTTGCAAACGAAGGAGAAGGAGACTCTCCCAGAGTAGAATCTAGCTACGTTTTGTTTGATGTTGGAGGCCTTTCAAATTAAAGTATTGTATAACATAGCGTCGTCAAACGTCAAATTTAAGCTTTGTAAGGTTGAACAATAACCGCTATCTATTCATCAGGTCGGGTACTTCTGGGACTACCATCGTGTATATAACATTTATACCACGCATTGTTTTGAGTCTGTAGAAATTGGCAGGAACGCTGTGTAATATTATTATGGATGATGGTCTTCTAAATGGCATATGATAGCTAAAGACTATTGAAAGATGGTGGTGCATGGCAGGATCTCCGTGTAACGTCAAATATTATTCATATTACTCTTCCAGTATAAGTAGAATGATAAGATTTCAAAATACTACTGTCGGTGAAATGTAGACACTATGACCTTAATGTAGGTGCAACAGTCTAAAAGTAAATGTGTGTGAATTTAAGCGGAGGAGAGAACCAAAACGTAGTGTAATACTTCAGACCATGCAGCGACTGCAACCAATCCTCGATATTACTTACTGTGGATATCACAAGATGTTAATGCAGTAGAATGAGAAACGAACAAGTTGACAGTTAAATCGAATCTTAATTCTTTATTGATAAGAATCACTTTTCATACTTATTTTCTAACAGTCTGAATTGAACCAGAGCAAAGATCGGCGATTTTTAAGGCATCTTGTAGCGATTGAAAGAGCACTAGTCAAATGGCCAGCTAACTGAGTGATTGAGGAAGTCAGCAAGACGATAATCGAACGAAATGAGATATCAGAGCGTGCAGCAATTATCGTGCTACCGCCTATAAGATTTTCTCCTCCCTCCTACCAGATAGGACAGCGTCATACGCATACGGTTTCATCCACAACTAATGACAATGGCAGGCAATGGAAAAATGCCTAGAGTTGCAAAACTCATTACAGAATCTGTTTATAGATTTTCAACCCGCCTTGTTATAGCATAGCCAGAGTAGATCCTTAAATCGCTAAAGGAGTCCGAAACTCTAATGTAATGACAACAAGAAAAATCGTTTATAGGTCCATCTAGAAACTGGCTAGCGTAGGCCATGTTGAAATCATTGGTAAAAATCTAAGAGCTGTACGAAATACTTTCATCCAGAACGACGAATAAACGTAAGTTTGCTTTAAGCCAACAAAGCCTACTCAAGTCTGTCAAAACTCTTCAAATCAAGGATGAAATCCGAGTATAAGACATGGGTCATACCAGTACTTATACACATTATTCGATCCCACAGTCGATATCACATTTACTTTTCACATCGCTTTGTCTCAAAATAATGTCTTATAATAATTGTGGTCGGATCTGTAATTTTAATCGAGAAGGGATCGATGACACACAAACGCAATTACAAGTGGTAATATTATTTCGAATCAATGCTATTGTATTAGGAACTTGTATCAGTATGATAATATTGCTTATTATGAATACGGAACTGTATGTTTCCTCTGCTAATCTCGAGAGGATAATCAATTTGCCTTGCAGTTTCAAATTTGTCAAAGTCCTTGGTATGAAGTTGTGACTACATTATTCAATTTATATAATAATTGCAATAGGATTTATAGGTATATCGTATTCATATGTATGTTATTTGTAATTTTGCATTTTAACGACATTATCTTGTTATCTTTGTGGTAAAAACCTACTTAACGTAGTAATAATAATATAAGTCATTATAGCTGTAGTGACATCAATTCTTAATTTTAATTCCATACGAGGAAGAGGATATGAAATGTGGGAGTTATTAAGAAGCGAATTGAATTAAAATATATAGTCGACATAGACTCGATTTTTTCTAATAATACGTAATTTTTACGATTAATTATCTTGTTGAATGCAGAATTAGTAAATCGTGCCATACATAATAATAATAATATTCGGCGCGATAGACCGTTGCGGTACAAGGCCTAGCTTCTCGCGACCATTTGTGTTGTGCGTGTATAGTTTTGGACACAAATGGCCCTACATATGACCCGAGAAATATTGTATCGAAGTGACTTTAGTTGAATTAAATCAACTCCGTCACAAACCGTATGTATAATATAAACGTACAATAGTCACAATATATAAAAGATAGGCGTACGTAAGTAAGTTATCAAATACAAAAATAAAATACCGCATAATCATACCAATAGGAAATATCATCATCATATTTGCCTATACAACCGGTGTCCTGTCCTGGCCTCCCGCAAAAAATCTCTCCTCCGGTCCCGATATCGAGCCGATGTCATCCAGTTTAACATCCCTAAACTCCGGGCGTCCTTATCTACGCTATCCGGCCGGCCTCGCTGTCGTGTTCGATAAATCCTACCTTAAAAGACTTTCCGAGCAGGATCCTCTTCGCTCGAGCGAGCGGGTGTCCTGCCCACCGGAGCCTAACCAGCTTAATTTTCTTCACGATGTCGACATCGCGGTAAATCTCGTAAATCCCATCATTAAAAAGTCGGGGCCAGCAATTCTCTGTAAGACTTTTCTCTCGAATGCGGCTTTTTGCTAAGCACCCAAGTTTCTAAACCATATGCAAGTACTGGTATGACCATTGTCTTATATACCAGCAGCTTGGATGTTATTGTTAACATCCCTGCATTTAGGGCGAGTCCTATCGCTTGACCGTAGTTGTTTCTGGTCTCTTGGTTGCGAAGGGCAGCCGTGTTAAGTCGAATCTGATTCGCGGATGCAGTCTTTCGTGATGATGCAATCCGCGCTCGGAGCACCTTACCAACAAGATAGTGGTTCGAGTCAACGTTGACACCTCGGTACGTTCGTGCCGTCATAAGGTTAGGATTGTGGCGGCGATCAACACGTGGTCTTGTGGATATTTTTTTTACGCGCCAACCTTGTACTAGCAACGACCAAAATATTGCATGCTGCCATCTCTGTGACTCGTTGTCCATGATCATTAGTGTTCTCGTGTTAGTTATGGGTGCCAATGTACTGCCTAAGTATTGGCTTCCTACCTATTTTGGCATTCATATCCCCCAGAATGATTTTTACGTCATACTGAGGACAGGCATGGAGTTTCCGTTCGACTGATTTAAAGAATTCTTCTTTTTCATCATCTGGGGAATCCTCTGTAGGTGCGTGAATGTTAATGAGGGTTATGATTTTAAATGATGTCTTGCATGACAGCTGTAACATATGTCATATTCTGATTTTTATAAGATACCATTCCCCGTCCACCGCATCTCCTGGATTGCTGTTATGTCAGCATTATATTTGGACAGCTTATCGGCTAGCTGCTGTGTAGCTCGAGCTCTATACAGTGAGTGCACGTTCCATGAAAAAATCGTTTAGCCGTTTTCGTTGCCGTCGTTGGTCGTCGTCGTTCATCAGTGTATCCGAGGCTGATTTCGGGTTCCATTTGGAAGAAAATTACCGGCGGCCACCACATGGAGGTCGGATCGCACTTCCACCAGTCAGAGATAGTTACGGCCAATTGCAATTCTAGAGCATTCTGTGTTATTCGCTCTATTCTGCGACCGCCTAATAGAAAATATAGGCAATCAAAAACCCAGTCATAATTATCAGTCTTTCGATTTCCATGGGTACCACCTGCCTTGACGGCTTAATCCCACGGTCCTCTTCGAACACGGATTAGTTATACGACAATCAACGTCCATCTTAGACAGATGTGCCAGTATTAACTCAAGGCCTACCAATATCCTTGCCGACAATCGGTTGAGATATACAACTCCACAGAAGGCGGCTGATGTACCAATGATAGTGCTCTACCCGCATTTGGGTAGCAACCAAAAGCCACTACGTAGGCCAAGCCTAGAACGAAACTTGGTCCTCAACGAAAAGTTGGCCCAGACTCGGTTAGCCTCCATGGAGGTCAAGCTCGTCCGTGGGTGATACCAGCTTCCGTAATACCAACGCAACCTTGGTGATATTTGGTATCAAAGGCCTCAGATCGTCCTGGTCGTTGGAAAGCTATCCTATGATAGCATGCTATCACGGCCCTGCAGTATATGAACAGGCTGCTAAATACGAAGACAGTGCCCAATTTAAGATCCTAAGCACCCTGCCCTATTTATCTGCTGAGTTGTCTAAATATCATACCCATTGATGAAGTTAGATACAGCGCAGCCCCCTCGGGGAACCCGGACATAAATAAGACTATCGAATTACTATATACAATTTACGATGAACAACGGTAGCACTATGGTCTAGACCCCTAGATCACCGACACCGGCTGGGCGATATCCCATAGACACAGAAAACTATAGGACAAATTTCTCATCCAATATCGCCTCAAAGAAACTCAGTATTAAGAACATATGGAAGTTAGAATATATGTGCACCATATTTTATTTTCGCTCGTAAAAATATACTTTCCAGGCGGTTAAAATAAATAAGAGACAATATTGAGCAGAAAAATCTAAATCCAAGTTAGAAGAGAATTCTGCTGTAATGGTAAATACTTCTTCCTGGTAGGCTCGATGTTTGACGAACGAGTACCTTCTGAACAAAATTATAGTCTAACGAGTGCCTCTGTTCTACTACGTTGTACTGGTTGATTATACCGAACCGCAGTGGTTTGACTGTTTCCTCTTTGGGAAGGGTCATTTAGACTTTGTTCCTTCCGAACAAATCTTCCGCTCTTGTAGTTCATTACGAATGCAAATTTTGGAAGTCTAACAAGCACCTCTGTGCTCTGACAACGTTATACTTGCCAGCTACCCGAACATCAATAGATGCCCCTGTTTTGACCACGTTGCATTTGCTGACTACTACGAACTTCTCGCATTCAACGAAGGTCTCTTAAACCACTCGGTTCGGTGGCACACGTTCTTTACGAACCACTTGGAATTAAGCCATTAGCAGCTGGCCGAGTACCTCTGTTTTGAGCAAGTTGTACTTCGACCACTACTCCGAGTTTCCCTGGATGATTATTTGTAAGACCAACACACTGTAGTTATAGTTCCATCCGTATTTTACCAAATTGGATGACATTGTCTCGAAATCGGGTTGAGAGATTTTATGTGAGAGGCCAGGATCGGACCCCGGTTGTAGAGCCAAATATGATGATGATGATGTATTTTGCATGCTTAACTGATTGCATTAAGTATGATACAAACCCCGTTGTTGTATTTAGGAAATCAAGAAACCGTATATGAAACATAAACTTGAAAGTAAAACTTAAAACAAACAATTTTTTTAATTTGTAATAGGAGAAAGAACCCTGTGTGGCCGGCGTGCATCAACCGAGCAATCTATGTTACAATATTTTCAGGACACTATGTCTAGAAATATTTCTACTAAATGCAATGGAATAAAATGTTGACGAAATGACAAAAAGTTGACGCAGCCGCAGTTATGTTGGAGCGCAAATATTTAACAACATTTCGAAATTCCAGGAATTCTTTTCTTTTAAAAGTATAACAGAAAAATAGAGAGAGAGAGAGAGAGCGCGGATAATTCCTTCACATGACATATTGCAAAGGAAAAAAGCTAAATCGTAAATTCCAGTGTCATTAAACATCTACCAGGTGATACAGATTTTTGGGTATATTCAACTCCATAAACATAAATATAACTTATGTTGGGGATATTCAAATGTAAGTTCTTCCGCTATTGATAAGCACAAGTTCGGTGACCGTGAATGTAACGCCTCGTTTGTGTGATATGATGCCTCTGGATATTCAGCGCCTTCACTCATTTATGCGTTTCTGTGAAGGACATTTGAATAATTTTGTGCTCCATAATTAATGCCATTAATGGCACAAAATGGGGCGTTCTTAATGAAAACCGCATAATAGTAAGATAATATGCCTGGCACAGGATGGGAGTTAAAGAAAAGTACGAGAAAAGAGGAGATGTCTATGAGCTTGTGTCCTGAATGCATGTGGATCATAGTGATGTAGAAAGACAGAGCTTGACAGAGCATTCCACATGCTTTTTGTGTGGCTAATGAATGAATCCCTAAACTTTACTGTGCGTCCGAAGATGGGCATAGGTGTAAACTGATGAGCATTTAGAGTGCCACGAGTATTGTGGTTGAATTCAAGGAGATCGATCAGCGAAAGAAGTAGCGGATAGGAGATCAGTAACGAAAATGAGAAAGAGTGACGGAGACAAAAGAGAGCCTTGAGGAACACCGTTTATGTGGTAAATATTAGATTTTAAATCGTCCAATATGACCTGAATTGAACGGTCAGAAAGGTAGTTACTAGTCCAAACAAGCAGGGTCTTATCAATTCCATAGGTATTTATTTTCGACAAAAGAGGAGTTTGATGCCAGACTCTGTCAAATGCCTTGGTAATATCGAGTGCAACAGCTTTACTTTCACCAAATTTGTGAACAGAATGGTACCACTTTTCAGTGAGATATGCCATCAGATCACCAGTAGAACGTTGCCTTCGAAAACCGTACTGCTGGTCGCAATGGATTTCGCGTGATTCAAGGTATTGCATAAGCTTACGATTGATCAGCGTTTCCATGATCTTAGAAAGTATGGATGTTAGCGCAATGGGTCGGTATTAGGAAATGACTGTGACAGATGGCGGTTCGCCTTTTTTAAGAACAGGCTGTTTTCCAATTACTTGGAAAAACTCCAGAAGAATAAGATAAATGGAAAAGCCTACACAGTGGCAATGCCAAGGTTGAAGAACACTTTCAAAACAATAGCGGGAATATCATCAGGGTCAGCAGACTTATGAATGTTGAGATGATTTAATACGAGTACGAAAGTAGATCTTTCCCATAGAGGTTTCGACTCTTGAAAGAATAGTCGGAGACATCTGGCGCTATCTGGTGGCGTGGAGGTAGCTGCAAAATCTGAAGCAAGCAGTGGAAATGCGGCTGGCTACTGAGTGTAAGGTTCGTGGTAACACCAAAAGTATTTTTCACGGTGTCCCACCTCTCGCGAATGGGTGACAAACGTTCAGAGAGTAATAACTTGTCACGGAAAGCTTCTCAATTCGCCGTTCGGATCCGACCTTAAATTGTAGGTCCCTTCTATTTTGTGGCCTAAAATATACATGCGCAACATAAATGGTCGCGAGGCCTTGGACCGCAATGTTCGGTCGCGCCAACAATTATTATTATTATTATAAAGCTGACAGTTGGAATGTCATTATGAATGAGCGTTGGAATTGAAGACGAGGCAGTATTTTTAATTCACCTTTATGACCAATGACCAAAACTTTTTACTTCCTTTGGGACATTGAAGTATTTTTTTGTCTTAGTTTCTTGTCATAGTTGAATTTGACTCGTCTAAGGTAGGCACTGCACTCGTTTCTGACTTGCCTAAATTTTGTTTCTACATTGGGTTTGTTTTTATTTAACCAAAAGCATACCACCATGTAACTGGTAGCCTCTTTGCAGCTTAAATAATGCCAAGCATTTTCTCTCGCTTTGATACACTTAGTCCTGGAATGGATAAATTTTCTCTTACCCTAATGGATAATGTTTGTGATCGTATCAGATCTGGCATCCACACCACTATTGACATTAATTGGCCAATTGATACTCCTAAAGAAATGGTTGAGCCCATCGCATTCAGCTTTCTCGTGTAACCATACTTTTCTTTTAGAAGATTTTTCTTTGACAACGAAAAATTAGCTGATACCACACAATGATCTAAAGAGCCTTCAGGTGATGATACACTGACGATATATTTTTTAGGATGAGAGGTAAGAAACAAGTCAAGGGTATGACTTATAATGTCTGGAATTCGAGTGGGCTCATTCACAAGCTGAGTGAGATTTTTTAACATAACACCGCAAATAACTCAACATCTCTTCCTTGTGGTGTTGTTAAGCCTGAATGGCGAATCCAACTCGAGTTTCGGGATATTTATACCCTTTCAGTTACACAAAGAATAATCTAGCAAAGATCACAACATTCTGGAAATTCCCTTATATACAAAAAAACCATATGATAAGTACACACGAGTAGATATATGGTAGAAGTTCTAAAAGTAACTTTTATATACAGTGTGTGTACATATCACTCAGCCTAATTGTATGCCATGATTTTTAGTAAATAATTTTTGATTACATTTCGATGCAAAGCATTTTACCTTGTCTTGTCTGGATGTTATTGTTTTCAATTTTATTTGGTGATTTGGTGAGACGTGGCAATGTATATACGACTATGTACAGTCCGATAAATGAATTCTATTTACATTTTCGTAACAATATTATTTACTTTCAATGTTTACCAACAAAAAAATGTTATTTATTTACAATTAAACCCTAATGATACCAAACAAATCAATTAGTTCATACGAATGAGATTATCCTTTTTACAAACAACACACGCCAAGGAGCCTAGGCAATACCTGCAATTATCGCTGTCACATAATTATTAATACTTCAATCGCATTCACCGGCACGATACGTACAATTAATTTGCACACAATAGTAAGTATGCGAATTAATTAATAATTAATCCAAAATAATTACCGCTGTTGCAGCACCTATTATTGAGTTGAGTGTTTGCGCAATTCCGTTCTATTGGCAGAGATAGGAAATCAATTTGCCGCACTCACTCAATTAAAATCGTGAACAAATAAGTGCTTAGCAATATAACAATAACTTAAAATAAAATTATTAACGCTCGGCAAATAGAAGTTAACATAAATTAGCATTTATTTTTATAACAAACAGCCAATTAATTTATTCATAAATTAGTCAACTGTGCCCTCAAAAGCTTGAAGACTTGAATCGTGAAATGGAATTGAATTGAGAATAAATTTCATTAAATGACCGCACAGTTTGCAGCAATTAATGGCAATTTATTATGACTGTTTGGAAAATAATGCAGGACTTAATCAGAAGTTTAATTAACAAACTATTTATTGCCTTTAGATTATAGTTTATACGACAGAGCTTCAGCACTCAACAATTGATGAGATGTGGGGTGAAATGAAAAGTATTTTTATGGAGGCTGGATCCGAAACTGTACCCAAGCGGACAAGAGCTGGAGACTGCGTAGGATATCACAAGACACCTGGGATAAAATCGAACTTTGCAAATCATTGAAAATGCAAATAAATCCCCCAGCAGATGTTCAACGAAAGGCTGAATTACGAAGCGAGTATCGCATTGCACACAAGATGGTCTATCGCTGTGTGAGACGTGACGGCTGTGTGAGGGTGAGGTTAGATGGACTCGCAGAAAATGGGAAAACGCTGCAAGAAGAGGTGATATCCGTGAACTGTACCAAATATCCGAAGATGTTATTGGATGAAAAAGAAACACCAATCATCCTGTAATGGATGTGGATGGCACACTTTTGGTAACAATTGAGGACCAGCTACGCAGATGGAAGGATCATTTTTGTGCCCTGCTAAATGATGATTCCATTGAGCAGAGTGCTGAAGTGCCCCAACTTAACGAGATGCGCAGGTCCTATAGGGGTATCGACATCAGCGAACCCCCTTCAGAATCGGGAAATCCAAAATTCAATAAATCTCCTCAAAACCAACAAAGCAACTGGACTTGATGGAATACCAGCTGAATTCCTGAAAGCCGATCCCGTAACAACGGCTAGTATTCTACATCCATTGATACAAAGTATTTGGGAAAATGAAAGCTATCACAAGGACTGGATGGATGGTGTAATTGTGAAGCTGCCAAAAAAAAGGTGACCTTAAGAATTGCAACAATTGGCGTGGTATCACCGTTTTGTCTGTTTTCCCAAAACTAATGGCAACCATCATTCTCGTGCGGATAAAGAATAGAATCGAGTCTACACTCAAGAGGCATCAAGCTGGCTTCCGCAGTGTTCGATCATGTGTCGACCATATCAACACACTGCGTATCGTCCTTGAGCAGTCGATGGAATTTCAATCACCGCTTTACCTCATGTTCGTGGATTTTGAGAAGGCCTTTGATCGAGTTAGCCGAGAATGTATATGGAGATCGTAGATCGTTGCTTGGTAGAGGAATTCCCCAAAAAATTGTTGTTGTTAGAGAGTACTACAACAACGCAATGTGTTTTGTTTTACGCAATGGGCAGCTATCCGACTCCTTCGTGGTGCAACAGGGTGTTAGACAGGGGGATGTTCTATCGCCAATCCTCTTCCTGCTGGCGATGGACGACGTATTGACGGACAGTGTTGGTACAGCGGAGCGACAGGGCATTCAATGGAGACCGTTTGAAAGGCTCAGTCATTTAGACTATGCTGATGACATATGCCTCCTGGCATAACTATCTTGGCAGTATTGTTTTTGCAAATGGCGGTACAGATCTGGACGTTAAAAGTAAAATTAACAAATCTCGTGCTGCCTTTGGAACTCTGACGCAAATTTGGAAATCCAGTCAAATCTCCTTACGCACTAAGTTGAGATTCTTCGAATCCAATGTCAAATCTGTGTTGTTATATGCCTGCGAAGCCTAGAAAGTCACGTCTACTATTTCGAGGAAATTGCAAGCTTTTGATAATCGCTGTCTACGCCACATCCTAAAGATTCGCTGGCCACAAATTGTATCAAACGAGGAATTGTGGCGCAGGACAAGTCAAGAGCGGCTGGACGTCGATATAAGAAAGCACAAATGGCAATGGGAAACCAAACGAGGAAATTGCAAAGCAGTCCTTTGAATGGAATCCACAGGGTACACGGCGGGTTGGAAGACCAAGAAAAACATGGAAATCTACTGTCTTAACAGAAGCAGAATCCCAGAGAAGGACGTGGCCACAGCTAAAATACCTTGCTGCAGACCGTGAAGGATGGAGACGTTTTGTTGACGCCCTATGCCCCAACCGGGGTTACAGGACAAGATGATGATGATGTTATTCTAGTTACCACATTAAAACGTGTTTCATAAATTAAAATAAAGGACGAAGTCTATAAAGATAATTAACATAAGGGATCGATAGAAGTTTGTGGAGAATTACTTTTTTTTATAATTCGCGCACGCTTAAAGGGGTTCGCACCCTTATAATGCTCGGCTATATGCTTGGCACAGCGTGTGCGTTAAGGAAGAGGAGGAGAAAACAGGAGATGTCTATGAGCTTGTGTCTTGAATGCCTATGGATCATAATGATGTGGTAAGACAGAGTTTGGAAGAGAATTCCAAAATACGTGGTGTATGGCTGAAGAACGAATCCCTTAAGTTAACTGTACGTCCGAAGATGGGCTAAAGGGTAAACTGATGACTATTTAGAGCGCCACGAGTATTGCGGTTAAATTAAAGGAGAGGTGGCATGCAGCTGAATATTTCACTTGAGTACCGCTGGTGGAAGAAGCGAAAAAACAGTGACAAGCAGGAGACGTTCCTGCGGTGTTCAAGCGAATCTATTGATTTCGCAATTTTCTCGTCAACGATAAGCTTTATCGCACGGTTTTGTATTCTATCTAGCTGATGACAGGTAGTTGTAGGCGCATCAGACCAGATATGACAATTGTACTCAAGCTTAGAGCGAATAAAAGCCTTGTAGATAGTAGCCAGATCAGAGGGAGTGAAACCGGGTAAGAAAACCTAAAAAATTCGCAGCATTTTTGGCGCCGGTTTTTCTGCAGGCGATCGCTCTCTTAGTTGCTTCCTTGCTGTCTGGATCACGCCGAGGTAAGATTGGTTCATTAAGTCTTAACGTTTTTCTATCTCTGCACATATCGCTGCCGACGTCACTCTTCCTATCTCTGTCGAGGTCACTCTGATTGTCTTTCTCGACATCACTCTATACTTATCGCTACCGACGTCACTCTGGTATCGCTGCCGATGTCACTCTCAGCTTATCGCTTTCAACATCGCTGCATTTACCATTGTACAACGTAACCTCAGGGTGCGACTGCACATTGGCACATCTCGGCTTATCGCTGCCGACGTCTTGCGCTGCATTCGTTATTGCCCTCACCATTGTACAACGTGACATCACTGTGCGACTGCCCCGCAGTTCGCTAACGTTGGCACATCTCAGCTTATCGCTTTCCACGTTAACTCTGCTTAACTCCGCCGACGTCATTCTCAGCTTATCGCTGCCAACTTTGCTGCATTCAGCATTGTACTGCGTGCCATCACTGTGTAACTTCCCTGTCCTCGCTGTCGCATGACCTTTTCAGGTTCACGCTCGTCAGTCAGGCTCACGACAAAGGCTCACGTACAAAGGCGCGTCAAAGGCGCACGAAGGCTCAAGCACTCAGGCTTTCGTCGACGCTTGTCAGGCTAATGCACACATCACACTCCAAGGCTCATGCACAAAGGCTCACGCACTCAGGCTCGTCAGGTTCACACACAAAGGCTCACGCACTTAGGCGCAGGCAAAGGTTCACGTCAAAGGCGCATGCAGGCTCAAGCACTCAGGCTTTCGTCGACGCTTGTCAGGCAAACAACACATCAGACCCAAAGGCAGACTCGTCGGACTCACGTCAAAGAGCACACAAAGGCTCAATCACTCAGGCTCCGAAGGCTTACCTCATCAATGCTCACGTCAAGGATCACGTCGTTTAGGATCAGGTCGCTCACGCTAGCGCATCGTTGAAACAAAAACAGAACAGAAAAAGTCTACACAGGCTAAAGCACACATCACACTCCAAGGCTCACGCACAAAGGCTCAAGCACTCAGGCTCTCGTGGAGGCTCATCAGGCTAACGAACACATCACACTCCAAGGCTCACGCACTCAGGCTCGTCAGGTTTAAGCACAAAGGCTCACAAACTAAGACTCGTCAGACTCACGACAAAGGCTCACGCACTCAGGCGCATCAGGCCCAGGTCAAAGGCGCATGAAGGCTCAAGCACTCAGGCTCCCGAATGCTCTCGTCATTAACGCTCACGTCACGTCAATCACGTCGTTTAGGATCACGTCGCTCAGGTTAGCGCATCGTTGAAACAGAATACATTTAAAGAAATAAAGACTGAACTGAACTAAAAGTCTCACAAAATATAAATTTATTGTAACGACCCCTTTTTTTTTAACCCTGGTCATGCTTAGTTTACCCCGGCTGGGAAAACTCCGTTACAGTTTAATATAAAACGAGATAGTAGGTTATAGTGTCTAAAGCATCGGTCGGACAGGTTCGTTAAACCAACTCCTTAACTACACAAATATTTTTAAATAATCCAAAAGCTTTAGACGGTTTTAACTTTTTTTTATCCAGAGTACATTTGCTCCTTTATTAAGGATTACTTTCTTGTTCATTTACAATCTTCTTATCGGATATATATATTTATCTAATTGAGTGTTAGTTTACTCATAGATACTAGCATTCCGTCGATTGTTTGGATAAAATTAATTAAATTTTTGTTTAAAACTTGAAGAGAACTTAAATTTAATCATTTTCTTCGCTCTTTGCTTATTCTCGCAATGTTTAGCAAAACATTCACCCCCATTTTGCCCTCCAACAACTACCGATGACAAATAGATTCCGTATTTCGCTTCTAGAACAAAAGCCACGACAAAATGTGCTGCTCTGTGGCATCACAGATAATTGAGCTCTTCCCAACGATGCGCGAATATCCTTCAAGCTCTACCAAATACAAAGGACGTACAAAATAAACTACGACTACTACTATACTACCTATCCAGTATACCTTCACATATTCAGTTCGTCCGTCTCAGCGGGATATTTTTGCATAAAATGAAGTTCAAGAACACGAACAGGAACCCCTGACTGAATGCGGGAATCTGTCTGACTTCTTCCTATGCCGTCAAGTTGATCTGCATAGTATCTTTGCTTCTAATATACACATGTACATCTGTGGTATAAATAGTTCCTTCCGGTTTTCGTGGTTCGTCAACTGATGGATCTGGAAAAATTATACAACTTTCTTTTCACTTTACGATGCGACAGGCAGTGGTGTATCTTTCTCGTGTCCCCGGCTAGGAATAATAAACAAAGACAATTTTGCTTCAACTTCTCGTCGGTAACAACTCTTCTCATAAGGAGCTTTCTCCATCGCCTTAGTTGTTGTATGGTTGCTTTGTTCATTTCTATTCCAGCCAACCACTTATGACAATTGTTCACTTTTGCTTATGATGCACGACGACGATGATGGCGACACGATAGCAGAGCAATAATGACAATGATGGAGAAGATGCCTTGCATGCTATTCTAGTTATCTTTACAGTGGAGCTTAAGGAGTAATTTTTAGTTAGAAATCTGTAATTCCGTAATACGAACATTAAAGAGGAAGTTTTTTTTTTTAAATTTGGGTTTTGAGGTATTGTTTCCTTGTCACTGCTGGATCAGGGTCAAAGATCCAAGTCTTTTTTTAAAGTCCTATTTAAGAGGCTTCTTAACATCTATAGAAAAGTGCAGAGAATTAAAAACTCAACCTACAAAAAATGGGGGCACCGTGGCGATAAGTCCATGGCTTCTGAGCAGGAGGTTCGTGGTTCGATTCCCAGTAACACCAAAAGTATTTCACCTCTCGCGAATGTCTGACAAACGTCCGAGAGTAATAATTTATCACGATAAGCTGCTCAATTCGCCGTTCGGATACGGCATTAAATTGTAGGTTCTCAGTTTTGACGCCCTTGCGAGTTACAGATTGGCCCGTATGGCTACACCGTCTGAACTCTGAGTATTGCTCGGCTGCTCAATAGCAGACCAACCAGTTGAGGCCAACGTGGCGTTGTCCATCGAGAGCTCAACAGATTCTCTAGATACAGCGGGTTGCTCAACAGCATGACCCGAGGTTGATACGCTTTAAAATGCATCGATCTCATAATTATTAAAACTTGAATCAATAATGACCCGCGATTATCCGGGAAAGAAGGTCATACAGAGATCGGTATGCCATGGGAAGGCCAGTTGAAACCGAAGATCGCCAGGTATTCAGAGTCCGCATAATATCGACTAAGCACCCTATTAGCCAAGCATCTATCGTCATATGCTGTTCAACTTAGGATTAGGAATACCTTCTACTGAGGATAGGACTAGTCCGTTGCCTCAAACCCTCCTCCTTCACCCGGTCTTGGGACCGGCATGCTACCCTTGTATCAAGGCGGAGTAGGTTGTTTACTGTCGATAGTAGAGATATTGGTCGATAATGACGTTGTCTCGTCGGTTGGTTTTTCTGGCTTTGGGACCATGACGACTTCAGCCACCTTCAACAATTTGGGTACACAACCGGTGTCCGGTCCTGGTTTCCCGCATAAAATCTCTCTACTGGTCCCGATTTCGAGCCGATGTCATCTAGTTTGGCATCCCTAAACTCTGGGCGTCCTGGTCTACGCCATCCTTCCAGCGTAGGCTTGGCCGGCCTCGCTGTTGTGTTCCATAAATCCTACCGTGAATGCTTATGCTGATGCTGATTATTCAGTCTAGTATTTTCTTTCAGGTTTCTGGTTTCATGGCACTTCCTTCCTGCTCTCCATTTCTCTGCAAGCAACTCTATTATTTCCTTTTAGTTTTTGCTTGATATCGGAAGTGTTTTTCCCTACCGCTTGCTGAATTTACGAAAATCTCTACCTTAAGGTCTAAGTTTGTCAGTTTGTCAACTGAATATTCCCTTCTAGACTTAGTTTATATCTTTCCCAATCCGTTCGTGAATTTATAAGAGTCGGATTGTTTGATTTTATAATGATATTTTGACTAAAGGTTAGCATGATTGAAGAATGGTCCGAATCCATATCATACCAGTCTTCACGGTATGTTTTTGACTATAATCAGGTCAATTAGATCAGGAATTTTTCTTGGATCGGTAGGCCAATAGGTAGGGGTTCACAACTATATTCTTTTGGGAAGTGGATTAAAAATTGATCACAAAAATTGGCCAGCTACAAACACACAAACAAACACATCCGGACGCGAAGTCCGAAAAAGGACAGTGACAACCTTTTTCGCACATTTAAAAAAACGACACTTTTTTACGGTCTCGATCCCAGTGTTCGATGGAATTCAAGTTACGACAATGTTTTCTGTATCTACCGTCTACCTATACGTGAATCTTATGTTATGCGGTCTTCAAGGATTCTGGTTAGTAAAGGATGAAGCCAGTTATATTCACTGTCGCGCCTATATATGTTTGTGACATTTGAACTGCAAAGTGCCGTTTTGAATCAGCCAACAGGCGTAAACGAAACTGAATGAACGACGGCGAATAAAACCGGAACGGAAAAAAATTGCAGTACTCCAAAAGAAATTGGCTGCAATGAAAAAAAGACTCCACGGATAATCGTTGTGCATATATATACCTACACATATGCAAGCTTACACTATATACATACATCAGCATCTATGTCAATGAGAGATTACTTTACATTCAAATAAATGCCAAGTCGTACGAAAGAACTCTTTTCAAAAACTTTATGTTCCGAGCAAATGCGAGGTTACTCGGGTTCAGTTGCTCCTTCATCGAGCGATTTTATGAAATTACTAATTTATTTTCCTTTATGTGCAAGTGAATGTGCCATCTCTCACCTTTGTTATCTTTACATAATTGAAGGAAAGTCCTATTAGATAAAATCCTATTACGGGATACAATTAAATTTTTTTCTTCGATAAAAGATACATTTGTAAACCAAAATACAAACACAATCAATTGATGGTGAACAAACTTTGTCCTTACAAAATTTTCCCTTTCTTTATGTTGTCCTATAGAGCAGCATATAGCAGTGGCGAAGGGTGAAATTCTGAGAAAGGGAATCCGATATAAATACGCATAGTTTCGAAATTCATTTACTAAGAAAGAGGGCTCACGTGACTGCTACAAAGATATGAACAACTCTGCGGTTGCAGGTCTTGTATCTGCTGAAAGCCATCCCAATTTCCACAGGGGGAAATGGATAAGCAAATCGCAACCATTTGCCCTGCAATGAAGGATGCTCATTTGTTGTAACCGGTAGACTAAGACAAGAAGTCGTAAGATATCAAAATGTGACCATCAGCATTGGAAAAACATCATCATCATCATCATCTTCATATGCACTCAGGCAACTACAGTTGAAAGACTAAAGTTTCTACCTGATCCACGACAGCGACCCAAATATGCAACTACTCGTAAGATTGTGTTGATTTCAATACAAAAATTGGGAAGTAGGATATCTATGATAACATTTTTGGATAACAGAGTCTATAAGACACCACTTAAGGAAATGAAAAAGAGACTTGACACCCTCCAGATAAACACACTAAGAAATTGATCTCGATACGATTGTCGGAAGTACGCCCATAGTACGCTAGATGGGTGCACCTTTCGAGCGTTCAATATTGAAAAACTACCCAGTAAGGTTCGTTTAGAAAACGGCACAGTAACAGCAAATCACTGTGAAAAAATATAAGGTCCAAAAAACAAAAAAGTCAACAAAATTTTTATCCTGTTTCCAGTATGGAATACAAAACCCAGTATCTTATGATTCAGAAGGTTTTCTTTAACAAACAATATTTATTTTTAAGTCTAACATACGAGTACGTGTTTCCAAAAATTGTACTTAATCTTTCATTAAAACAAAACTTTACAGTTGCATCAAAGTTAATGGCTCCCCGTTTGAGTAATCTCCAATTTACACTTTAATTAAGGCCCAACTGAACCAACTGTGCTATAAACATGAGTTTGTTAAAAAATTTAAAGAAATTGAAAATTTGAACAACATTATTATAAAGGTGAATGTTAAATTTTTTAAGAAATCTTGGAAAATCGTTAAAATACAGAATAATACAGGTCCTAAAATAGAGCCT
Source organism: Nephrocerus scutellatus (assembly GCA_947095585.1). Taxonomy (NCBI): domain Eukaryota; kingdom Metazoa; phylum Arthropoda; class Insecta; order Diptera; family Pipunculidae; genus Nephrocerus; species Nephrocerus scutellatus. The sequence continues at coordinate 115,870,036 of OX352763.1, forward strand.
TGTGGCACACCGCATTCAATTTGCACAGCCGTAACGTAACAGTACAGTAAGGTGGAATAGCACATAATGCGTCAGAATTGCAGGTGGCCGTAAATATTTCTGACTGGTGGAAGTGCGATCAAACCTCCATGTAGTGGCCGCCGGTAATTTTCCTCCAATGCAGGAAAAGCTTAAGGATCGGACTGGTCTTTTCAAAGTAAAGTAGGCGCGAGGCCTACGGAACCCCAAATCAGCCTCGGATATACTGATGAACGACGACAACCACGGCAACGAAAACGGCTAAGCTATCTAAGAATTTTCACATGGAACGTACGCTCACTGTATAGAGCTCGAGCAGCACAGCAGCTAGCCGATACCCCGTCTAAATATAATGCTGACATAACAGCAATCCACGAGATACGGTGGACGGGGATTGGTGTCTTACGAAAATCAGAATGTACCATATATTACAGCTGTCATGCAAGACATCATGGGCTCGGGGTGGGGTTTCTCGTCAGCAATAGAATAAAACCCACCATTATCGGCTTTAGGGCAATAAATGAACGGATATGCACCCTTCGCGTGCGGGGCAGATTTAAAAACATAAGCCTCATAAACGTCCACGAATGTTAGCTAGTGACGAAGCGTAGGAATGTTTGTGTGAATCGTTCCCGAGTTAAGAAGTCGATAAAAGAATTGTGAAAAATGTCTGGTCGTGGTAAAGGTGGCAAAATTAAGCCGTTCAAACCGTGCTGGTCTACAATTTCCTGTTGGTCGTATTCATCGTTTGCTGCGAAAAGGCAACAATGCCGAATGTGTTGGCGCTGGAGCTTCAGTTTATCTAGCTGCAGTGATGGAATATTTAGCAGCTGAAGTTTTGCAATTGGCGGGAAATGCTGCTCGTGACAACAAAAAGACTAGGATTATTCCGCGTCATTTGCAATTGGCCACCGAATTAAATAAGCTTTTGTCTGGAGTTACCATTGCTCAAGGTGGTGTTTTGCCGAATATCCAGGCAGTACTTTTGCCCAAGAAGACCGAAAAGAAAGCTTAAATTTCTGTGCGCAATAGAGTACGTATCTTCGTTTTAAAACGCTACGTACACCGAAGGGGGGGGGGTGAAAATAGAACCCCATATCATTTTCACGAAATTAACCAAGGAATTTAAGTATTTGCCACCTTAACACCCTGTATATTTCTTTAAATATATATTTATTTACAAACATGACTGTTTCGTTGCACTGCGTACTTTAGAGTAGAAAGTCCAGCGACATGAATGACACATGTCAACCAAGTACCTTGAAGCCCTATTTTGTTTCTACTTGTGTTACACATCACAACATCTACCTGTGCAATTTTAAGTTAAGTAATGAAAGCTCACAGTCGACCAAATCCACTAGATCAATGGCGATGAAAGCATTTTAGAAACGATGGCGTTCTATGTCTAGTTTTAACTTAACTTCCAAAATGTGGGTAAGCTTCAGAATGAGAATGAATAAGAATTCTTACTGCTCCGCCAAAATCAGAACTCTTTAGTGACTATGTTTCTGTCTAGGACATGTAAAGTAGATGGACTTCAACGACCCGACCCGCTGAGACTTCCAATGAAACCCAAAAAAGAAAGGTGAGAATCGGGTTATATGGACGCTTTGCCACTGGCGGACTGTTTACATCGTCAGAACTCTTTGGAGCTTCTCTAATCGAATTTGCTTCTTTTGTTGTCCTCGATGTTGTTGGTCGGTTGCTGAGAAGATTGTATGTCCACAGGTCTACATTGTGCTCCTTCTCTTATAAGTAAAACAATAATGAACATTGACAGGTATAACGATTACCGTTAAAAGCTTTTTCAATAATTGACAAAGTAAAGTGTACGCGCACGTTATTTAGGCAGAATGTTCTTCTATATACTTTTGAAGTTTGGAAGAGTACACATTAGACTTTTGCGAAGTAAAATTTAATAAAAGGAATAAACACCAAAATGGAAAGGGTTTTTCAAAAAGTAATAGAAGTTAAGTCATAGAGGAAATTAGTTATACGTTTTTGAGAAGACATTCGCCTTCTACCCACCTTTAGGAAAAATTTGAAACATTTGTGATGCAGATTTCCATATTTATCATTAAATCGCTCAAAATAAAACCTGCTGTTTTCAGAAAAATTAATACTGAGTGGCCAAAAAGCCAAAGAACAAATGTGAATGTTCAATGGCATTTACGTTTAAACGAATTGCAAGAAATTTAAATCAAAAAATGAAAATGAAAACGAATTAAAGTCAAATCGCGAAACCAAAGCAAGTTATTTTATATAAATAATAAACAAATATTCTGGCATTCGTGGCCCGTGCAAGGATGCGGATACACGTAACAGGAATTTCGCAATGACCATTGTAGTATTGGCCAACAGCAAACAATTACACCCGATTGAACCACACTGTGTACAACAGGGGATTTAAATGAAATAAGCCAATGACATAAATGAAATTATTAAACTTATGAATCTGTGCTCTGCACAAGAAGTTAAGGGAAGCATGAAAATTCATATTTCACCAGAAATGGTCAACAGGATATCAACATCACATCAAAAACGTCCGTTTCATTCGTAACCAACATAGTCACTTTTTTATGAACAAAAATCTGGCCGGGCAAATGCAGGCAGGCATCACATGTCTGTTGGCATGGGTGCAAAATTTACCTGCGGTCAGGACAGCAATGGATTTCTACTTAATTCGCTTTTAAATATGATGGCTGCAAAAATTACTTTGACTTTAAATTTAAATCAAAAAAACCAAAAAAGTCAAGCTGTTTCCAGTATTTTTTTTATAACGCGCACACACTAAAGGGATTTGCACCTTTAGCGTGGGCCTTAGGAAATTAGGGAGAGGAAAAGATGAGATGTCTATGCACGCGTGTCTTAAATGACTGCAGATCGTATAACTACGGAAACACAAAATCGGGCAATTCATTCCACATAACTATTGTGCGGCTAAAGAAGGAATCTCTGAATTGGTTAGTGCGTCCAATGGCCTATTAGTAGAACCGTAGGCTCGTGTTGAGGCACGGATATTACGGATGGGTTCGAGAATGGTCGGGATACATCTGGATATGCATGGCGTGCAGAAAGCGTGGAATCATATGAAAAGCTAAGAGTGCTCTGTTTCTGGTACTCCTGATCAATGAGGAGTTTCTGGGACCTATTGAGAAAGCTGGGTTTAAACTGAGTTTTGGCATCAAGCTGGCCAAACTTAAGGTTTTCCGGCTGTCCACTGAGGAAGAGAACCCAAAAGAGGACGCGGCTTCCAGACTATTAGAGGATCTAAGTATAGATCCTTTGGTATGACCGTCCAACCCTGCCAGAAGTCAATTGATGAATGCATCCTCTTAGCAGCTCGGAGAACAATGAACGGGGTGAGTCTCTTTTTGATTTCAGTATTTGTAACTCTGGTAATACTCCAATCTTTACCTTCCCAGGGTCGAAGAATTTTAATGGTTGGGAAGAGGTAATCGATATTAGCTTGCGTTCTAATGATAAGCTATTCAGGATTTCCTGTGCTTTATGGAACTTTTCGGCCTATAAGTCTCCTATCCTGAATGGCATACAGCCGATTATGCTACACAAGTCACTGGAGCTGTCGACTTCCTGGCTAATGAAGATTTTCAGAAGCTGTCTCCTACTCAATTATGTCCCCCAAAGCCGGGGAGGAGTTCTGAAGGGCAAGTCCACGGAAACCGCCCTCGATGAGGTAGTGCGAACGATTGAACACACAATCAGGAGTAGAATACTTCCTTGAGCAAGGGATCGATAGCAGGATTATACATGCCAGCATTGGCAGCTGTAACATTACCAAACGAGTCGACAGAGGCACTCCCCAAGGAGGGGTCATCTCTGCCTTACTGTGGCTGATGGTAACTAACAAAATGCTACTGAAACTGGAAGAGGATAGAACGAAGGTAGCGCACGCAGATGACGTGGTGATATTCGTATCAGGCCAGTACCTTTACGTGATAAGTGAAGTCATGGAAAGGGCCCAGGGTAAAGTGACCTTGTAGTCAACACTGGGAAGACTGAAATGGTATTGTTCACCACTTAATCCAAAATGCCTTTATCCTTCCAAAACTCAATGGGAAAAGTCTCAGCCTTGCCCCCAGCACCAAATATCTCGGAGTAATCCTGGACAGAAAGCTGAGCTCGACGGCTAACATAGAGAACAGAGCTAAGAAAGCGTGCGAGGCCAAGTATGCCAGCAGAAAAACCATCGGGAGGAAATGGGGTCTTCAACCAAAGATGGCTCTCTGGCTGTACACAGCTGTTGTTGGGCCAATTCTTACCTATTGATTGAGACGAGGCTCTCTTTGGACAGAATCTCGCAAATTCTAGCAGAGTCTTTGGTAGTTTCAATTGATTGACAGAAGTCTATTCAAGAGCATCGCTTGGCTTTTTTGATGGCCTTCTTGTACCGCCGTCACTTGCTAGCTAGCAAAACTCATCTACGTCATCAGTGGTGATATCGTTATTTGAGATATTAATTGTTAATGGTGACAATTCAATTTCATTTCTCAGCAGTTTGATTCTATGCTTATTCACCTTAGTCTGATTTTCTGTACATTACAGATCAGCGACTCCAGCTTCAATCTAAAGTCCTTCAGAGTAGGTAGATGTCATCAGCGTAATCAAGGCCATTCAGCTTCTGAAATTGGTGCTATTCAATACCATTCGGCGCATTAATATAAGTTTGCTTCATTACACTGTCCAGGACAATAAAAAAATGTAGGTGAGAGAACGCACTCTTGCAGTACTCCTTTGTTGGTATTGAATTTAGAACTAGTCTTTGCCTCTGAACCTTACACTGCAGCATCACGATACAGCTCTTGAATCAAAGCTATATTTTTTGCGGTACTCCCACAATTTTGCAGCGCCTCTTCCAACTATCGGATCTTGTGATGATATCGAAAGCTCTCTCGAAATGGACGAATAATAAGAATGGGGTGATATCCATTCAACAGACTCCTCTACGATGATTCTGATGGTACTTATTTAATCGACACGTGATCGATTGGGCCTAAATCCTGTCTGTTCCGATCGCAGTGAATTTCGATTGTTGGTGAGATCCGATGATCAAAAATGTCTGGAGTTTTGGGAACAAAGCCATTTCTCAAGCGATTCGTATGAAACTCGGAATGCAGGATCAATATGCGACTATAAGATTTGTGATGAAGGCAAGTGCGAAGGCAAAGGTAGCCTTTTTTTTTGGGATCGTCACAATGACACCATTTTTCCAACAATCAGGAATGCTATTTGTATTCCACGTGTCGAGTACATAGTATTGGGACGAGTTAGTGCGCAATATTGTTAGAGCTTCATTTAAAGAGCTCAGCTGCTAGATTATCTGGTTTACATTTTCGTTTAATAAAAATGCAGGATTAACTGAACCAACTGTGCTATTATCATAAGGTTGTCACATCACTTAACGAAATGTAAATTCAAGTCACATTAGCACAAAGGTGAATGTTAACAGTTTTAAGAAACGAAAATCATTAAAACATAGAAAATAGTACCGGTCACAAAATAGAGCCTTGTGGCACACCAGTTTCAATTTGGCTGTAAGTTTAAATAAATGATTTTAAGTAACTTTGCGGCGTGGAGTTCTTAAAAATTTCACTTTTTCATCAGCAGTAAATATTGATGCCTATTTCTTCATTCCAATATATGATGATTATAGCACTGAGCTGAGTTTAAAACATGAACGAGTTATAAAACAAACAAAGAACTACAATACGCAATAAAATAAAAATCTCTGTACTACATAGCAATTACACTTAAAACAAAAAAGAGAGAAATTACACCTGTACCGATGGAGTAGTACATCCCATGTACGTTAAACAATAATAATTCGCATCGAAAATACGAGAGAGAGAGAGAGATGAAGAGAAGGGAGAGAGAAGAACCGCCCTTTTCTTCTTTTCCCTGAGGGCTTTTGGTGCATGCCTAAATCACAGATCCTTCTTTTAGTAGAATTGTTCCGACCACATCTTTGCCCACAAACTTGGCTGTATGGTGTTATGTATATTTGTGATTATGATAATTTTGTTGTGCAAATGTGGCTATGTATTTGAGTGTATATCTGTGTAAGGGAAAAGGTGCAAAACTTTGCAGAAAGTACGACGTACGACGAAGAAGACGATGCTCAATAGGGAAATAGGTTGGTTGGTAAATGCAGCAGACTCCGCTGTCCTGTCAGAGTGTTCTTGTGTTAATTTCATTTAATTGTCCATGTTTCCGGGGAAGCCTCTTGTAGAGCTGTGTTCATTTTTAAGTTGTTCTACAGGGAAAAGTTAAGGTATTATAGCTTTGTCACAACGGTTTGTCTTCCTGTTAATTTGCGGTCACCTACACTTAAACCCTAAAGCTATCAGAAGAAATATGAAGCGGACAAAGAAGAATTCCAATATGTCAGGTTAATATGTTCAGTGATCTAACAATGTACCCCACATATCACTCATAACCGGACTGTGATGACTATATCTGGTAGTTACTTTTCATATTGAAAGTGAACTCTGTGTGATGGTTAAACTCAATGCTCAGGTGTAGTTTGCGACAGTTACACTTTACTTGGAGTGTTTTTAAAGAGCTTGCTTGTATAAATTGTGCAAAAGATATCACAAAGACGAACATGAACAATGGAAAATGGAAGCAGAATAAATGCTAGCAATAAATGCTCTACGTTATCCTTATTTCCATTTCCGCAGCATGCAGAATATGGCAGAATATGCGAATATATACCGTCCAGAATTAAAAAACAGTAAACATCGTTATTATCGTCCTGGCCTCCCGCAAAAAATCTCTCCACCAGTCCCGACTTCGAGCCAGTGTTATTCAGCTTAACATCCCTACCTCTGGGTGTCCTGGTCTACGCTATCCTTCCAGCTTAGGTTTGACCGGCCTCGCTATAGTGTCATAAATCCTACCGAGAAGGACCCATCAAGCCACCTGTTCCAGTTTCCCAGACATCAGCATAGTGAGCGACTCTTTATTAGCCTGTACATCCTGGAAAACAGATATAGTGTTAAACTTCGAGCATATCGCGATCATCACCGTGGATAAAGCCGATAACTTTGTGTCTGCGGATAGACAAACATTTGTCAATAACGCCCAGGCGGACTCGCAAAGTTTCACCAGGTTTGTCGACAGACAATTGCGACAGTTACCACCGCCCCCCACCCTACGCATTTTCAGCTGAAAGGATCTTCCCACGGATCGTCATCAGAGCAGCTGCCAGCCGGCAGAATCACTATACTTAGGCCTAACTTCCCAGCAGAAAAAGTCCAGCTCGCTAGCGAACGTGACCATATTCGCAGCTTCAACACCGCGAACACCAGAATCGACCTACTTAATCGCGAGATTGATCGCCTAGTCAACCAACACAAGCATTATCACGGAAATGGCTGGAGTACCTTCAATCTTATGACGGGTGCTCAAAGAAACTTTGGTCCACCATCATCAAGAAGGTCTACAACACCACTAGACGTAGAGACCTAACAGTCATCACCTTCAACAGCACACAACAAGACTACCACAGGAAGTGTTCCTCAATGTTCTGTCGCCGGTTTATAGAACAACCAACGCACTGTAACAAGAGCAAGCGTACTACTCTCAGGAAATTGCACAGCCTTGACCACGACAACATCTCACATAGCCACACTCAGTGCAAAACCCTCCAAAGCCATTGGACCGGATGGAATCGCAACTATTATGCTCAAACATCAAGGCTCAACAGGTATCACTTACCTTACTCAAATCTTTAGCCTTTCACTTAAAACATTGGACATCCCTAACCCTTGGAAAACGAGCAGAATTATCCCCCTACTCAAGCCCGGTAAACAGGCAGACCAAGGATCCCCGTATCGTCCGATTTCTCTCCTGTCTCCAACAGCGAAAATACTAGAAGCTATAGTACTTCCTCAGCTTTATATCAAACTCCAGTCAGCTGAACACCAACACGGCTTTCACAAGCACCTCAGCACAACCACAGCTCTTTCAGAGATCTCGCAAGGACTTAACCAACAGCCGCACTTTCGTTGTAGCACTGGTTCTATCTAAGCCATTTGACACCGTTAACCTAGGCATCTGACTACAAGACGTCCTAGAGTCACAGCTTTCCAACACCACGAAACGATGGATTACCTTAATGATAGAAAATCTTACGTCGAATTCCGGAACAACAAATCGCTATACAGACAAATTAAGAAAGGTGTACCCCAAGGAGAGGTCCTCTCACCGACTCTCTTCAACCACTACATGGCAAAACTCTCCGCACCACCTACCAGATTCAAATTGATATCGTACGCCGACGACTGCACCATTCTTGCCGCGGGCAAGGATATCCCCACCATCTACAGAAACATCAACGCCTACCTTGATGTACTAGAAGTCGAAATTTAATTCTGTCTCCAGAAAAATCGTCCGCTACACTTTTCACCACCTGGATCAAAGAATTCAGCCTACAGCTCGACATCTCGATACACGGCAGGACAATCAAACATCCAAAGATCTTGGGAGTCACATTCGACAATCTGCTGATATTTTCGGCTCATTCGGGAAACATTAATAAACGAGCTATGTCCAGAAATAAAGTCCTCAAATCCCTAGCGGGCAGTACATGGAGTAAGGACAAAAAAACCCTTCGTACCAAATATCAAGCGATTGGTAGATCGGTCCTTAACTATGCGGCACCCATCTGGACACCTCGCCTCTGCCACACACAATGGCAGAAGTTTCAATTATGTCAGAATACTGCTCTTCGCATCATCACTGGTTGCCACCGCATGTCACATGAGGACCATCTCCATCTCCATCAAGAAACCCATAGGCTAAAAGTGAAAGAGTGCAACGAGCTTCTCGCAGAACAATTCCTACTGGCATGCCACATATCAGGCATATCCAATCCGATATTCGTATGTTCCTCGAAGAGACAACCCGATTCATCGAACATACACCTCTAGATCCAGCAGACTATAAGCCAGCCCTAAATGCAATTCATCAAGCGTCAGTCAGAACCGCACTAGATGAATGACGAAAATGAGGTGGCATCTCCTATACATAAAAGCGAGGAAAGCCTCCCCAGACAAACCAGATCAACCCTGGCCCAACTGAGATCAGGATGGAGCTCTTTTCTAAATAGCTAGAAACACCGCTTACGTGACAGCATCATCGATCAATGCCCGGACTGTGGTGCATCACCACATTACACAGCTCATCTATTCAGCTGCCCGTCCCATCCGACGTTACTCACACTGCTATCCCTATGGACAGAGCCTGTCAAAGCAGCCGCATTTCTGGGCCTGGACTGTTCCGACAGCTACACAAACATTACAACCCAACGTTTGGAATAACACGAATTAATAGCTCACCAACCAGATCAGAAATTAATCGAAGAATAACTCTCGTCAATCGCTTTTTCTATGGGCTAAGAAGGCAACCGAGTAGTAAAGCCTTAAAAAAAACGTAAATATGACTTTGTCAGAAAACTCTCCCCTATTTCACCTTCTCTAAAAGCATAAAATTTTACGGCATCTTTAAATTCTTATTAACTGAAATGTTTATAAGGAAGGAAAAAAAGTCTGAGGTACCCAACTTTCAAACTAAATGAATTTCCGTGTTATTTTCCGCATTATGTGGTGGGAGGTTGTCCAACATAAGAAAGGGGAACTCCCTTAGTAATGAGCTGAACAATAACAACACCGACATGCTCACAGCACGCGTAATAAAATTACAATAAAAATGCTTTTGCTCTTTGTCCTTAAATATGTGATACTCGCTCCGAGACCTCCTTTGATTGAGTGCACGCGTTACCTGCAACGTTTATTCCTTCCTTCCAGTGTAATAAAACTGAGATTTCCTGTTGTTAGTGAGCTTTCATTGAGCATTTCCATCACCCCAGAATGTGTTTTCATGCGGGTGACAAATTTATTTTCACACATTCTCGTATAACCACCGTAAGTAGAGCGGAAGGTAGTGCATTATCACCGAACCCATACCGACGGAAGTCACCCCAGAGACCGACCCCTCTGGAATAACATAACACAGGTCGGTCGCATTACATTAGCGGAAACTGATTCTTTACTGCAAAGAAACTTCGACATTGTTTTCTGGTTTGAAACAGGATTTGGGCCATTCCGAAACCTTAATATGATACGTTGGGTGTTGCTTGGGTTTTATATTTCGAGGGTCAGAAAAAATTTCAGCCAGTTCGTCGCAGTCGCATCTTCTTCTATTAACTGCATAATGGTTAACTATAAGTTCGAATGAATACTCCCCATTGTTAATAACAATTGTATTGTCATTTTGAAACCCGTTAATGTACAGATCAAATTTCATCAAGGTATACAAAGAATTGCACTAATTGGGTTGTACTGGATCAGTTAGTAAGAAGACAATACAGCTGTCTTAAGCAGTCGACTTCTTAATATCTCATAAACTCGGGAAAAAGATATGTGCATCATGACGTCCCATCCCAATCCCTTCATTCATCCACTCTTCATCGACTCTGCCAAATCATTGCAGAAGATGTTTTGTAATAAATCTCCATTTTAACCAACAATCTCATTAAAATGTTGCTCTCCCTTGAATTCTACCCTGGGAATAATTAAGCAATTACACATTGAATGTATGATATGTCTGCCATATTCTAACGTTGTATATACACTGCAGTTCACTAGATTAGAAGCACATCATTTTGGGAGACACAGTTGATATTTCACCAGTTATGTCAGGAAAGAAACAATAATACAAAATCAAGATTTAAAAAAGTAATTAGAACAATATAACGGTACATTGGAGACCTTTTTGCCAAATGAGTCAGAATGGCATACATTTAAATCGGTTCATTAGATTAGAAGCACCTTGCAAATGAATACAAAAATTCTGTTTTTGGTCTTTTTTTATGAAATATGATTTTTTTTAAGGTAGCTGAAATACCCAGCGTTTCCCCGCTGCTCCCACCACACTGTTCCCACCACACTGTTCCCACCACACTGTCTTCACCACACTTCCTCCATCTAACTGATTATCAGGCCTTCTAAGGCTAAACCCCTACAAACATCCACTCTAACCATCCCCACCACATCGCAAAGATTCAGCTTTTTCGGATGAACGGTCTTCAAGTTAATCGCGAACAGACACACAGACAAAGTTTCATTCTTATTATATACTAGCTGACCCGACAGACTTTTTTTTGTTTGGATTGTTTGCTTGAATATCACTATTCCGTTCATTCCAATGCTTTATGATACACGATATGAGAAGAAAATTTAGAACGATATTTATGTTGCGATTTTAAGTCACATTATTGAGTTACATTTTCAAGTTTTGGGAACTAAGTTATTTCTGAACCGATTTGTATGAAATCCGGTATGGTCTTTTTAGGGTCGATTTCGATTTCGATTGCAATGTCATACCAAACCAATCGAAACAAAGCATTTGTTTGTTTTTTGGGATCTTTTTGGGGTATTTTGGGGATATTTTGGGGGTCTTTCGAGAGTCTTTAAGGAAGTCTTTTGAGGGTCCTTTTGTGGTCTTTATAAGGTCTTTTGGGGTATTTTTGGGTCTTTTTGGAGTCTTTTGGAGGTCTCTTGAGCATAGTTTGGGGTTCTTTTAGGAAGTCTTTTAGGGTCTTTTAAAGATTTTTTGGGGGTCCTTTGAGGGTCTTTTGGTTTTTTGAGGGCCTTTTGAAGGTCTTTTTGGGGTCTTTTGGAGGGTCTTTCGGGGTTTTTTTTTATGATTTTTTGGGGGTTTTTGGAGTCTTTTTTATGTTCTTTTGATTACCTTTTGGGGTCTTTTAGTGGTCTTTTTGCCCACACCATCACAAAAGTTTCACTTCAAACGCGCGTCAAAGCTACACGCACTGTTTTTGTAAATGAACCAACTTTATCGGCGTTGAGGAGAAAATTAAGTACGGTATCAAAAATAATTTCGTGCTACGATTTTTTTTTGACATTTTTCAATTCATGTTACTAAGTAATTTCTCAAGCGATTTTTATGAAATTCAGTATGCAGGACTAATATAGGTCTATAAAAGTTGTTCCTATGGAAATAATGGACTGAACTTTCGGGAACTAAGCAATTTGTGGAATTTCGGGAAATAAGCCATTTCGCAAGCGATTTCTATGAAATTCGGTATGTAGGACTAAGATGCGACTATAAGACTTGTTCCCATGGAAATTCTGGGATAAGGTTGTTAGGCACTGATATTTCATGAACTAAATCATTTCTGGAATTTTGGGAACTAAGCCACTTCTCAACCGATTTTTATGAAATTCGGTATATAGGACTATGATACGAATATAAGACCTGTTCCTATGGAAAATCTGCGATATGGTCATTCAGATCTGTAATTTTGGGAACTAAGACATTTATCGACCGATTTGTATAAAATCGACAGGGCCTTTTGAAGGTATTTTGAGGGATTTTTTGGGTCTTTTGGGAAGTCTTTTGAAAGTCTTTTGTGGGTTTTTTGGAAATCTTTTGAGGGTTTTTAGGGGTCTTTTTAGGGTCTTTGGAAAGTTTTTTTTGGGGGTCTTTTGATGGTATTTTAGGTTTTTAAGGGTCTTTTGGGGGTTTTTAGACGTCCTTTGAGAAACACTTTGTGGTATTTTGCGGGTATTTCGGGGAGTTATTTTGCAGAGTTTTTGGGGTCTTTTGACGGTCTTTTGAAGAGTCTTTTAAGCGTCTTTCGGTGGTATGTTGAGGAGTCTTTTTGGTGTCTTTTGGGGTCTTATGATGGTCTTTTGGGGGTCCTTTAGGATCTTTTGGGGTCTTTTTATGATTCTTTTGGGGTTTTGAAGTCTTTTGATGGTCTTTATGAGTCTCTTGAGGGTTTTTTTGCACCTAAAAAAAATGAACCACTTCACAAACAACGACGATTTTACTTTTACTGCTTCTAAACTTATGAACCAACTAGCTTTCCCAAGGCGCTCCGCCAACCGGACACATGAAACCCCGCCTTGCCCTCACTACCACGGTAGGGGCTTACAATTCCACAAACCTAAACCAGTTCATCGGATTGTATTCGCACTATGTGGTTAAGACGAATATTCTGTTAAAGCTTCAGCTCAATCGGCTGTCTAGTTTTTGAGTTGTAGTGTAGCATTACAAACAAACACACATTTATTTTTATATATAAAGAAAAAGCAAAAAGCAGAGAGCAGCGCATCACATAGCACACAGTCATTATGATGCCGCTATATGGCAAATATACAAAATTGGTCGCCACGAAAGACACTTTTACTTAAACAGGATAATATATAGCTTATGTTCACCCTGAAATTCCATTCTAAATATTGGTGAAAGAATTTTTGAAATCTGTTCAGTAGTTTCGAAGATTACCTCCTACACACAAAACCAACATTACCTCTTTATAATATTAGTATAGATTAAAATGGGTGTCATTTCAGATTCATTCAGTTAAAGTTTCATAAAACAACTGTCAGGTTGTTCTCTTAAAATTTTGGAATTCACCATTGCATTCAACATGAACCAATGTTTCTTCAGCCATCTTTTCTTTCATTCTTACTGCCATATAACGGAAGAAATATAATTTTTACTTCTCAAAATTGCCTGCTTCTAATCTAGTGAACCGCAGTGTACCTAATCATATATTAGTTTTGGAAGTTGTAGTCTACGAAGCGTCCATTTTGCTATGTGTTGCTGTGATTTTTTTTAATGGCAAGTTCATCTCGTTTGTCTAGCGTCTAGTCGGTTGATCACTTTTTGTAAGAAACTTATAGCAACAACCGCTTAACACCACACAACGCACACAATGCACTCACACAGATACGATCCAATTACAGGACGAGTGAAATTTATGATTCACGCGAGAAAACTAAATCATTAGTTGCACACACTACTGCAATACTGAAACAACTGTAATATTAACCGGAAGTCCTTAGAGAGTAAGTTAGTGGATGCGAATGCTTTGGTATTGTGAATTGTTGTGTGTTGCTGCATATTATGAGCGTGAACAATGCCAGTGAACAAAACGCTTAACGAGTTCCCTTTGAGCAGCAGTAGTGTGAGAGTGTGTGTGTTTTGGCAAAAAACAAAATATTGTTTATTCGCATTCATCCATCGGTACGCGTCGTACCGTACCAACAATTCTAATAACACATTTGTACTCGTAATTACATAAAAGTCTGAATAGTTGCACATTGGGGTATAATAATTAACTGGATCTGTTGTGTGGGTTCATCCACACGTATTCTGTATCCCAGTTGGGGATAAGAATGTCGGGAGTTAGTTTTGGTAATTGCAATATGTATTTTGAAGAAATACTTTAAAGTCTGAATTAACGAAGTAATTGAACGAATTTCTGTGAGCAGACTTTAACTTTAAGGCCACTTCTAATGACAACCACTGTGAGCAAATAAATAAAAAAAACACCAAAAGCCCATTGTGCGCATACGAAACCCAGCATAGCAACACAGCCAACGCATAAAAGTAAAACGCAGCATAGCAACACAGACAATGCAGCGTGCGTTGAAGCGAAGTACGGAGGTGGCAAAATGTCGAATAGAAAATTTCCAAAAGATGAACGATGTACAAGCGAATGAGAAAACAGAAACAACACAAGAGAGCGGAACGAAGCTGCAAAGCTCAGCATGAGCCAAATTACACAAAAAGGGAGACGAAAGAAGAAATGCTCTTTCTTCTCGGACACGGTTAACTTTGGCGGCCCCGACATCCACGAAAAAGGAAACAAAGTAAACGTCATAGGTGTGGAACCACAAGCACACACAAAAAGACATACGTGGAACGCAGGGACAAAAAATACAGCGCGGTCAGCGACGGAGGAGTTTTGGTGACAGGATACAGGACAACCTACGGTTGTCGGCGCTTCAATCCGGTAAGCCTAATGTCTCTAGTGTGATAGTTTAGAATCCCATTTCTTGATTTCGAGACTATGGCGGGCCTTATAGGACTCCATCTTGAAATCCGGGAAAAACTTTTGAGGGTAAGAACTTCCTTGTATGGCATAGTGATCCTTCGACTTCAGGACTCTGGTTGGCCTTATAGGACTACATCCTTAAGCTCGATCTCTTGCTGTGCCTAGCTTCCATTCAGTAGTGAAAGAGTGGTGAAAGATCAGCTGCTTCTGACTGACTCCAGATTAGAATCCCCTTTCATGGTTTTAAGACTTTGGCGGATTTTGAGAGTCTGGCGAGCGTTTTATGACTCCATCTCGAATTCCGGAAAACCTCTGTGAGATTTTTCTTGTTAGGCATAGTGATCTTTCGACTTCAGGACTCTGGCGAGGCTTATAGGAATACATCCCTACGGTGTTGTATAATGCATGTCCCATGTTGCTTGCAGCATATTGCATGTAATTGCACATGTTGTGTGTTGCATGTAGTATATTGTATATTTCATGTTGCAAAGTGCATCTTGTATATTACGTGTTGCATGTAGCATGTTGCACGCACGTTGTATGTTGCATGTAGACTAGTGTTTGTTGTATATTGCGTGCCGCATATTGCATAATGCAAGTTGCACGTTAGGTGTTGCATCTGTCACCTCTTATTACATCCATCTATACTAGGGGTGTCTTACTGTTACTATTCCCGCAAGCATCCCTATGAGTCCTAGAGGTGTCTTACCATCACTATTCCTTTCAGCGACCCCGAAAACTATAGATTCCACAACAATATCGGTCACATCTTATAACACGCCCTTCTTACCATCACCAATAGAGTACTGGGGATAATTACCCTAACAATATTTAATTACAGATTGTAAGATGTGGGCGCCGTGACACAGTGGATAAGAGCATGGACTTCTGAGCAAGAGGTTCGTGGATCGAATCCCAGTAACACCAAAAAGTATTTTTGACGGTGTCCCACCTCTCGCGAAAGTCTGACGAACGTCCGAGAGTAATAACTTGTCACATAAAGCTTCTCAATTCGCCGTTCGGATCAGGCATTAAATTGTAGGTCCCCTCCATTTGTGTGCAAAAATATACATGCTCAACACAAATGGTTGCGAGAAGCCAGGCCTTGGATCGCAATGGTCTGTCGCGCCGAATATATATGTGTACCAAGTTTGTTTAAAATTGCTCCAGGTGTTCCAAAGTTATGCTGGCACATGCACAATTACATATACATTTAAGTATAAATATAGTTATTGCGAGCCTGAGGGCCGAAGTTAATAATCATCAAATGACAGGAACATTTTTTCAGCGTGCGTGTGGCAGTATGTCAGTTTGTCAGTTTGTCAACTCGTATATCTCGGCTTCTACCAGTCAGAATTTGATGGGACTTGTTTTAAAACAATTGGTAAGCGGTCGGCTTGCGATGAAGTAATTTGTGACACATCTGGCGCGTGTTATGCATGGAAAAGGAAACGAGGTATAAAATATTGGCTCAAAAGTGCGACTTAAAATGGGACATTTAAGATGTAACATAAAAGTGTGACTAAACGTGGGATATTAACATTAAACTTTTTGAACATTTACCACATATATCCTATGTAGATTGAATGGATAGAATTAATTGAATCCAGTAGAGTTTTTCTTAAAATATAAATGCACTCTACTCAGATAGGAATCTTTAAGATTTGCAAATTCAATAAGCATCCCAAGAACTATCAGAGTTGCATTTTATGATTTCTCGGTGGATGCATAATTGTATACAGGATTGTCTGAAATCTCCAAGATTCATTCTGCAACTCCTCAATTACTGCGAGTATAAATACCGAGACGGCGCCTGTTTCACCACCCATAATCACAAAGGGACTTCACAGTCAGCTCCGGAGTCTGCCGGGGGCAAATGATAGACGGCGCCAAAATGTCGCGCCAGTACAGACGACTCACAATTACGATGCACACGACTCTGCGTATGAACAGAGATGTGACTTTATGTCGAATATTTATGACGGAAATGGCAAATGGAATTAGGAATTAACAGGATGTAAAAGGATATTGATGGAAGACAAAGAGTTGTGTTTAAGTGGTTGCAACAGTTACATGCTGCTCCTATTTCATTGCACGCACCTTCCAGCATAACAATTAGCAGCATTTACATCACAATACATAGATAGAATCTATCTATATTCTACTGCAGACAATGCAGTTGAAATAAATTTGAATCCCGTATGGAAGAGTGGTCCTTTGTAAAAGATATTGGTTGGTGCAAAGTTCTTACCCTAACACAGCGTTGCACATCATTAGTTTCACCGTGGCACTAACACCGGTGTTACATGCAAATATTACTTGGCACCACAAACACCACCGTAACAAGTAATTCCCATTATTCATTCCGCAAAATAACGTACACTCCTAGGTAGGCAAAATGTGTAATCCTTTGACGCACCGTGCCGTACCGGCGGCTGGCATAGTCAAAATATTTTGTGGCTTCCAATAAAAGATCCGCAACAATGCTTTTAATTTATAATGAAGCTTGATTGTGACTTTGTTTGAATATCCCCCGAACCACCCTCTCAACGAAGCTATTGATTTGTGAAGCATACGACACATATACATAAAAGATAACGCGTCTAGATTCAAAATTACGCCCGAACTATGTATCTGTGTACGAGTATATTATAAACGAGCCGATGTGGTCCAGACAATTTATGTTAATCAACGTCAATCGATTTTAGCATACGAGTAGCAGTATGCTTATAGCAAATAGCCTGTTTGTGTTGGTGTTGGTCGTGCGTCCTGATTACTTTGCATTATGGTACCGCACACCGCCTAACAGAGATGTCAGCGACGCGCGATGGAGTGCTGGAGTACAAAATGTTTCGTCCTGACAATCTGTCGCAGCTCATTAGATTTGAATTTTTAAAGAGATTTCAAGGCAAAGAATTGAAGGAAGTGGAGTTTTTGGTAGTCATAGGTTTATTGCATATTTCGATCGAATTCTTTGAGGACTATGAAGAGTTAAAGGCTTAATTCTTTATGATTACGATATGAAGTGGAGCTATTGTATTGAAACTGTTTTGCAAAATCCTCAAAATATTCTGGGCATTCGAAGGTTATATCATCATCTTGTATTCTGATGTACATATTACATTTGTATTAATTAAAAAATATCAAAGATTGCAATAGCAATCCTATTTGACATAAATGCAGACATTTCTATTCATATTCCTAACAATTTCAATAAAATTGAGCCATGTATTGTTGTTTTGGATGCGTTTGTATCTCAGGTACCACTGAAATTGATGTACCAAATCAACCAAATCAGCCCTCCGAATAAGACCCATACCCATACCTTGACGGAACTCCTAATTTTTTTAATCGAACACAAATAGACGAAAGTCGATAGGAATGTAGATGAGTTCAAAAATAGTACAGAGAACTTGCAGTCTAGATCTAGGTAGACAAGCGCTACATAACCAGCTAATAGCATTAATATATAAACGACAGATTAGTGTAGAAACCCGGCTTTTGTCGAGTCCAGCGCCACCATTTAAGGTCGACCCATAGGTTGCAAAGGTAAGCAAAACCCCAACGTCATTTACATCAATCGTCCATACGGGACCCGGACATTAGATTGCACTTTGTTATTTGTAGGCTTTCCAGTAGATATCACATGGGAATGACAATTCTTAGAGAGGTATGTACTCGTAATATACAACTTCGGAATGAAAATCAAAAATCAAAGCAAAATTTTCGTCTTCTGTAAAAATACAAATGAAATTAAATGTGTGTTTGGTTGTTATTTATCGAAACTCACATTTACTATCCAATTTTTATGAAATTTTTAATGAATATTACATGTAGCTGGGGGAATGTTATAGGATATAGTAAGCCCCCCATTACCCCTCCCTAGCGGTGGGGAATGTATAATGTTCATATCAGCCACATTTACTTATCAATTCTTATAAAACTTTCAATGTATATTATTAGCAGGCGATTGTTCATGTAAGCGGATAGCGCAAAACTCGGGAAATGCTAGTAAGAAATAAAAAATTGTTTATAAGTGACTCTGTAACGAAGTATTTTGCATAACCAGGTATTCCAATAGGCTTCTAAGCAAACCAATACAATCCATACAGTTACTATAGACTATAGAGACAATTTGCTCCGCCACTTGGACATTGCACAGTAGCCGAATCGATTAGGCTACCGAGTACAGTCCACATGTCTTACGAAGATATGGGTTCAAATCATCGGCACATGAAAGATTTTTTTAAATATCACATAAACGTGAAAATAAAACCGACGAATAGTGCTATAATGCATGTGGAGTGAAATGGTCTGAACTTTTTTCCGAGTTCAAGCCGTCCCCTGCCCAAGGAAATTGTTTTTTTTTTGTAGGAAACACACAACTCCCCGTGCAATATCAGGGCCGTTAGATTGAAAATTAAAATCTAATAAAAATAATACAAATCAAACCAAACAACAACGATTGCACAAAATATTCTTTCTTCCCAATCGATTTTTGATATCTTGATATTGTACAAAATAATTTCTTGATGGGTGGAGCAATACTGACTATAGTAATATACCGAAGCAGTGAATCTCGGTGCTCGGAACTTAGTTTCCAACAAGTTCGCATTGATTTTCAGATCTATCGCTCCTATTTTAGATTTAATTTCCTGTGTGGGCGCCTGGTTTCAGTAGTTAAGTGCATCGATTTCTGAGCGGATGGTTCGTAGTTCGAATTCCAGAAAACACAGAGTGTATTTTCCACGGTCCCACCCCTCGCGAATGTCTGACAAACATCAGAGAGTAATAACTTGTCGATGTCGAAAACTGCTAATGCAATTTAAATATTTGTGAACATTTTTTACTTTGATTCAATAAAATTGATCAAAAAATAAAAATTCTGTGGCGTTTTGTTTTGGTAAGACTTCGTGTCAGTCACTGTATTTAAGTAGTCCGGCTTTATTTTCTCAAATTTCTTTTTTATTTGAAAGTACAATCCTTCCGGTTAACAATGGAAAATAATTTCAGGCTGCCTCGGCTGGCCATGCAGTAGCCTACACGATCGGTCCAATTTTAAAGCACATTATCGATTGTGTGCAGCTGTATTTCACCAATGGCTTCACGAATATTGTCCTTTAAAGCGTCAATTGTCTCTGGCTTGTCGGCGTAACACTTATCTTTTAGGGCACCCCACAAATAATAGTCCAACGGTGTCAAATCGCAGCTCCGAGGTGGCCAAACGACATCAGCTCTGCGGCTGATAATGCGATCTTCAAAAACAGGGCGCAAAACATCGAGTGTAGCTTCGGCTGTGTGGCACGTAGCGCCGTCCTGTTGAAACCAAATGTTGCCAATATCCTCCTCTTCAATTTTTGAGAACAAAAATTCATTCAACATGGCCCAATAACGATCGCCATTGACTGTAACGGCCACTCCTTGTTCATTTTCGAAGAAAAATGGCCCAATTATGCCTCTGGACCAAAATCCGCACCAAACAGTGACTCGTTTTGGGTGTACCGGCTTTTCAATGTATGCGTGCGGGTTTTCTGTGCCCCAAATGCGACAATTTTGCTTGTTTACATAGCCGCCAAGATCAAAATGAGCTTCATCCGAAAAGATGATTTTTTTGGCAAAATCGGCATCTTCTGTAAGTCGATCGCAGGCCCACTCAGCGAAGCGAAAACGCATTGGATGGTCAGTTGGCTTCAACTCCTGAACCAATTGGACTTTGTATGGCGTCATACCAAGGTCTTTATGCAAAATTCGTCTCAATGATTTCTCCGAAATGTTCAATTGTTGAGAACGACGGTGAATTGATGTTGATGGCGCTTCACGCACACTTTCTGCCACAGCATCAATATTCTCGGGTGTACGCACTGTTTTTGGCTTTTCACGCTTTGGTTTATCGATGAGGATGCCAGTTTCTTTCACTTTTTTCACAAGATAACGAACATACGGAGCTGACGGTGCTTCTCTTCTTCAAAAATCCGTACGCAATTTTCGCACACATTCTGCAACATTACCATGATTTTCAAAGTAATGTCGCAATATTTCCCAGCGTTGTTCAAGCGTATACACAACCATATTCGCGGAAGGATACAATTAATTATCTGTCAAATCAGACATGAGCTAAGTGTAACCATTCACGAAATAAGCACTAGTTGAAAAAAAAAACTTTAGATTCTTACCAATATGCCGAACATTCTTAATTGCTTCAGGTCGCTTGCCTATATATTGCTGATGTGACATATTTACCAGCACAGGCAAGTGACCTACATTGTTTATAATTTTATTGCATGTTCGGTCAACGTCATACACCGCAAGGGTAAGTGACCGAACCTTATTTATTTTTTTTATGATCAGCGCTCGCTCGCCTATAATGCTTTCTATGTATTTTGTTTGTTGTCATAGGCTAACGACCGCCGACTCTCATTACTTTGTATCAGGCATGAAGTGTGCTGACAAAGTAATAAGACTCTTTTTTGTTTGTTCACTCGTTGAGTGTTTAAGCTGTAATATTTTAATTGCGGTTCATATGCAGATGGCATTATGAGGAATACAATGAATCGGGACTATATGAATAATTAATCGATCTAACCTTGAATACTATGTTAGCGCTGGTATGCTCCCTTCACAGGCGGACCCTTTATAAGTTCCGTAAAAAACCACCTAGAAATTACTAGATCATACTGTAATAATCTCCCTAAATACAAGTTTATATACGAGTTCCACACGTATAACTGTTAGATACAATAATTTATATACAATTTCCTATATAAAGGGAACATATAACTTGTATACACCATACTGAGCCTAACTTTTATAAAGAATATCACTGAGCCTAAATATATGCTATGATTTTTGTTAATTTCTTAATTCTAATACAATTCAATATAAGAATATTATACGAGTATCACTGCTACTATACTACTATTATATATATATAACTTATAGTTTATGGTTTATGGTAAAAAAATATATTAGATAGATTCATTTTAAACATACAACTGAAACAATAAAATTTCTTTAAATTTTAATTTAATTTCCAAATGCAATTCACCTAAATTCTCTAAAGACTCAACGTTATCTAGCAATGTCGTAAATTTATTACGGCAACCTATACTCGCAAACAGATACACTCACACTAAAGCGCATGTAAAATCCTCAAAATAAATGAAATTTCGTTCGCAATTTATGTAATTTATTTTAAGTCCTATACACCCTTGGCAGGGGCTAAATTCAGATTAACAAACAAAAAAGGTTTTTTTTTTTTCTTCTACTTTTGTGTATAAAGCGCAATAAATAATATTCATATGTGTGCCAATTGCCAGAGGACTAAACCTTGGTGTAAATGAAATTGTGCAGAGGATAAGGACACTTTTTTGGTGTTTCCATTTTTTCGCCTCTCTTGGTACACAGTTTCCTTGTTACTTTCAAAAGTGAATTCAAAGTGGCTTTCGGTTTCATTCCATTTGCAAATTAAATTTACAGGGGCATTGGGGTTGACTAACCCCAAGCGTTAGGTTCGAAATTTATGAGTTATCAAATTTTAAATGGAGGGAAAAAATGTCAATAAACACTACACTACACTACAAATGTAGGATTTGTTCTTTGTTTGGCTTAAAATAAACTGATAAACTGCTTTAGTGTGAATTCATGGATACGAGTAGGTGACCCCACATTGACTCCATACGCTGTACACATAGATACTGAACAGCGTTTAATTTAACTGTTTTTTGTATTAAATTCGCAAGTTTCAGCAGATATTTCGATTTCATTTGCTGTGCAATTTTGCATGTACGTAGCACTTTACCAGCATAATAGTTGTGTTTAGTTGCGATAAGCCTTTCTATGTGTATAAATATACAACATGTATTGTTTGATTTCGACAACAATTGATTCATTTGTACGAATCCTCTCATGGCTGTGTACTACAATGGAGTTTCGACTGTGCTAACGTACAGATTCTACATGCAAATTAAGGCACTGCAACAGTTGATTTGAGCATCGTGTCGTGTTAACTCTTACATTGTAATTTATCTTACGACTGCAATTACACAAATAATTGATTGTACCAAGTGATCAATGATCAGTGCCTCTTGTTGCATTCCGCTTGCTTGGTTTATTACATATCACTTAACGCAGAGGTGAGCACAATTAATCAATTTCGCGTATACCTACTTGGAGGAAGCCAGTTACAATAGTAAAGCAGGTTACTAAGAGAAATCTAGTAAAACTATGAAAAGGACGATTTTTGTGCTTTATCCTGTCCGCTACTGCTATTCGAAAACGAGAGTTCGAGCGCAACATTGTATTGACACAATATGTTCTCCAATTCTATCTAGCTGTGGAGAGGACAAAATATCAAATAAAAGAAAGGAACATTACCAAGCTATAAACCTGATTCGATTCGACAGAGGCCTAACTTCCTGGTGGTAGGATCTTGTCGGCCAGATTTCGGACGGCGCGTCACGATCATACAGTGCTACGTCCCAGCGAATCCCTCGATTGAGGATGAAAAGTACAACTTCCACTATCAGCTAAGCGCTGTATTCAACGCAACGCCGAACGGAGATATCGTCATCATAATGGGGGACTTGAATGTCAAGGTAGACAACGACAACGAAGGACTCAGACATGTGATTGGGAAGCACGGCCTCGGCGAACGAAATGACAAGGGTGAAAGATTTGTTGATTTCTGCAACACCAAAAACCTTGTAAAAGGAGGCACCATGTTTGAGCATAAGACCTGCCACAAAGTCAGCTGGGTGTCAACTGACAGGCAATCATCATCCAACCAAATCGACCGTGTGGCGATCAGCCGACGTTTTAAGAACTGTCTTTTAGACGCCGGAAACAAATGATGAGCGGACATGGGTATGATACGGGATCATCACCTTATGGTAGCTACGGTCCAGTTACGTACTGCATCAGTTTTAAGACTCCGCAACAACATCCGAATGCCTAGGTATAACATCGACCGGCTAAAAATCCCCTCAGTACGCTAACAATTAAGGGATCATTTATCGCAAGGAGTGGAAGCAAACAGCAGCTCACTGCCGACAACCATACAAGAACATTGGAAGGCTGTGAAAAATGTTTTCTCATCTGGAGCGGAAAGTATTGTTAGTATAAGCCCGGAAAGGTACAGCAGCACGTGGCTAACCAAGGATACCTGGAGTCGGATTGAAGAACGTAAGTTACTTAAAGCTCGTATTGTAGATACCACAGCACCAACGAGGATCGAGCTAGAGTCTCTGTATCGAAGCAAAATGAGAGAAGTGCAGCGTAGTGTAAGACGTGACAAACGCAATTATATTAACAACCTGGCCTCAGAAGCAGCGGAAGCAGCGAGAAGGTGCGATAGCAGAACCGTTTACAGAATCACCAAAGAGCTGACAGGTGGACACCGCTCTAGCCAACATCCGGTAAAAGGCCTACATGGTGCCGTACTCGTTTCAGATGATGATCAGCTCTAGCGATGGAAGGAATAATTTCCTGAATCTGTACCTCAACTCCCAGTAAAGACGAGATCGCTACCGCGATCAACGCACTAAAGAGCAACAAGTCGGTAGGAACGACATCAGCAGAGCTTATATATCCTCTTGTAGAGAGAGAGGGGGGTACGACAAGGTTGCATTCTATCGCCGACACTCTTTTTGTTGGTGATTAGCGATGCGCTTCGCGCAGCTTTATCTCCTGGAAACGGAGGAATTCTTTGAAGATTACTACTGCCATAACCAAAATCATCAACCTCGGCACTAACTCAGTAACTCAAGTTAACATTGCAGGACAACTGGTTGAGAGAGTTGAGAGCCTGGGAGTATTGTCTCGACCGAAGGTGGAACCGAACAGGACATTGTCAACCGAATCGGCAAAGCCAAATCAGTGTTTGAAATGATGTCCATAATATGGCGAAGGAATCCGGTTAGCTTATACACCAAGCTGCGACTGTTCCGTTCAAATGTTGAATCTGTGCTGATATATGGGTGCAGCACTTGGGAGGTGACCGCTACTATCACAAAAAGATTAGAAACGTTCGTAAATAGGTGCCTACGGAACATCTTAAGGGTTTTCTGGCCTAACCGTATCTCTAACGAACATCTTTACCAGAGAACGGGTCAGGAATCAATAGGCACAACCATCCAACGACGAAAGTGGTCATACACTCCGAAAAGGCGACAGTTCCATAGCAAACTACGCAATGCAATGGAATCCATTATCTCAAGATGGTAGAAGAACGGGTCGTTCGAGAAATACATGACGCAGAACTGTTGAGGAGGAGGCACGACAATTGGGAAAGAGTTGGAGAGAGCTGAAGCTCATTGTCAGGAACCATACGCGATGGCGTGAAGGCGTAGTAGAGGTGATAGTACCCACAAGGGATATAGGACATAAGAAGAAGAAGAAGGTTTCCTACAAACTGTAATGCCTCCTAAGTAAATATAAGAGGTTCAAAGACCTCCAACGCTCGGTTGAAGATAGCGCAGGCCAGGCCACTAAAGGAATTTCCTTCACTCAAGCGAGCTAGGTGTCCTGCCAACCGGAGCCTTCCGAGCTTACTTCTCTGCACGATGTCGAGATCGCGAGATCGCTCCTAGATCTCATTATTATTATGGAGTCCGGAATCGTCCTTCCTCACATACGGTGCCAACATTTCTCTGACTAAAGATCAGAATGCTTTATGCTAAGCACCCAAATCTCAGATCCATATGTGAGTATTGCTATGAGCATTGTCATACTCAGCTCAGATGTTAGCATGTTATGTCTAGATTTCTGCATTTGAAGAGTCTTGACAGACTAAAGGAGGCTTTTTTTTTGCCGAATTCTCTCATGGGTTTATAAAGTTCTACTCTGGCTATGCTATCATAGGCGGCTTTATAAAAAGATTGTGTAGTGAGTTTTGAAACTCTAGACATTTTTCCATCACCTGCCTAAAGGTGTAAATCTGATCAGTCGTTGATTTGCCTGGGATGAAGCCACATTGGTATGGACCAACGATGAATTTAGCGTATGGAGCTATCCTGTCTTTAAGGATGGAGGAGAAAATCTTATACGCGGTACTTAACAACGTTATACCACGATCATTACTGCAGGTTGTGATATCTCCTTTCTTATGTGTGGTGCAGAGTCTTCTGGCATCGCTTCTTCCTCCCATACTTGCACTATTAGTTCATGAATTGCTAATGGTGTATGGCGGGACCTCTTGTTGTAATCAGCTCCACTGGGATACCATTTGATCCCGGGGCCTTATTTATTTTGTGTCGATTTGTCGCTCTGCTAACTTCGTCTATTCTTGGTGGCGGAAGCATAGTGTCGTTGTCGGTCATTAGTGGAGCTTCCAATTCCTCAGTAAGCTGGCCATTTAACAACTCATGAAAATGCCCTTTCTATCGCTCTAAGATGCCTTTGAGATTGGCGAGCAGATTACCCTTTTCGTATAAGCAGTAGGTTTTTCATTTCAATTCTATTTCAATTCTATTCACATATCTAATCGATAAAGCTGGAACAATAATTAGCCGCCATCCTTATATCCTCTCTATTGTATCGCAGGATCCTTTTGTTTTATGCGATTGAGGTTCACCCAACTTTATTTTCTTCAGATTACAGTAACGTAGTGCATTTTGTTAAGCACTCAACTCTCAGATCCGTCTAAAAGTACTGGTATGGCAATTTTCTTCTACACTAGCAGCTTGGATGTTAAGCTTAAGCTTCTGGAAATGAAGAGTCCTAATAGACTGTGATATTTTCCATTGATTGCGCTTGAATTTGATTGCCGTAAGGCTTAGCGTTTGGATTTCTATCTAAAATTAAATAACAAAACCCCATTGTCCTTATTCACAAAACCTTTAACAATTGTTCCATAAGTATTTAATTTAAAATATATTTCCATTTTTAATCACATTTACGAACATGATTTCTGTCAAATTATTCACGAACATTTTCATAATCAGACAAATAAAGCGTTTCGCAAAATCAGAATAGTATGACTAAGGCCGCGTTATGTCACGTCGATTGCTTGCAACAACACATGTCTGTGGTTAACGTGAAATAAATGTCCAAATGGTGCCGCAGGATTAGCGAACAAACACAACATTATCTATTTAGTTATTCAAATCAAAATGCACAGATAAACAGCTCATTATGAACTAAATGTGGCATTCGGAGAACTCCTTTCACCGACTATCAAGAGAAACCAACCACATAAATGTTTTATTAACAAGATACAGTGATGTTAAATAAAAAACAAACTGATAGCATAGTAATCGCATATAAGTATTATATCTAATTCTCAGGAACCAGAAATCGCAGGAAGATAAAATTTTCACCATAGATTAGAGATTTTAGCGGTATGGGTTTTTGTTTTGGTTTGAACTCGCTAGGTGGCGCTGTTGTCAAAATATAACGTTTTTTTGTTGTTTCTCAGCAACGAAGCATCTTAGGAAGTTCAAATTTTAACCATAGGTTTGTTTCGTTGCTATTTGGGTTTATGTAAAAATTGTACCCGATAGGTGGCGCTGTTTTCAAGATAGTAGGTGGTAATACTGATATTTTTGACATTCATTTTGTTTCATTACAGCACGCGCAAGAATACATCGTAGCAAGCAAAAATAAAAATAAAATTTAAAAAGATATAAAGAGGTAATGTTGATTTGTATGTAGGAGGTAATCTTCGAAACTACAGGACGGATTTCAAGATACTTTCACCAGTATTTAGAATGGACTTTCACGGTCGACGAAAAAATGGTCTGTGTGTGCACTGTTCGCTGCGCTGCTTTCTGTGCTCGGTTTTTTACGTACTATGGCTGCCCATAGAAAAGTCTAAGACTATGTGCTTAGTGCGTATTAGTTTTAGTACACCCCCCACCACGCGATGGCAAGAGAAAGAGGTGGGTTCATGTCTGCGGGTAGCAAAGCACCCGGGAATATCTAGTGTTTTTATAAATTTCAACAAAAATAATTTAAAAAAGAGCCAAACGTTAAAACAGAAATAGAAATAAAAGATCCGTATTTCGAAGGAATATTTAAGTCGTAGCATCACTTCACCAGACGATGTCTTATCAACACCACTGTACGATCGCATTATCAAATTATCAAGCGCATTTTGCAATCCGATAAAATTGTCACAAAATAAATGACTTATATCGGGCGTTTCCGTGCGTTGCATTCCGATGCCAGAGCGTTATATGGAAAATAGCTTTTCAATTTCAAAACTGAAACTTAATCTCATTTATCTGGAAATTATTAAAACAAATTACGGACATTCGATTCGGATTTGATTCAAAGTTTTTTTTTTAATAAACCAAAAATGTTCAATTCTGCGATTTATTTGTAAAAGTTGAACAGATATTAACATCCTTATTACTTGGACTATTCAGAAGTTGTACAATGCACATAGTTGGAGTAGATTCAAGTAATAATAAGTTTGTGTTTTGTATTTAATGAAACTTTTCAGAATGGACAATTTAAGGAATAGTCTAAGGGAGTTATTTGCTGGCTGAATTTTTCGAACATGAGTGGAAGTTGTCCTTCATACTCGTACAGTTTTCAAATTGGAACGCCTCATTTTTCATGTAGGGTTTCACGGCAGTGCGTGAAGTTTGCTATGCTTTGTTCAATGTTTGGATTTGCCTATACATTCAATTGAATTATGGAAGATTATACGATTAAGGCGGTCAGCCACCAGCAGAGTAGGGCGAATAACACAGAAAGCTCTAGAATCGCAGGCGGCCGTAACTATCTCTGACTGGTGAAAGTTCGATCAAACCAATTCGGCCAATAATCTCGCCCGTATAAAAATTAGTATTACGGAACCCAAAATCAGCCTCGGATATACTGATGAATTCTGGGGGATATGAATGCTAAAATAAGTAGGAAGCCAGTATTCATGCATTACATTGGTACCCATAGCTTACACGAGAACACTAATGACAATGGACAGCAATAATTTGGTTGTTGCGAGTGCAGGGTTTGCGGGTAAAATATCCACAAAGCCACCTGGGTATCTCCTGATGGAGCCACCCGCAATCAAATAGACTACGTGTTGATAGACCGCCGCCATAACCCGAACCTGATGACGGTACAAACGTACCGAGGTGCCAACGTCGACTCGGACAAATGTATTGTTAGCATGGTGCTCCGAGCGCGGATTACGGCAGCTCGAAAGACTGCATCCGCGAATTTGATTCGAGTCAACACGGCTGCCCTTCGCAACGATGAGATCAGAAACAACTAAGGTGAAGATATAGGACTCGCCATAATTGAAGGGAGAGTAAGTCCTAGGGCTGAGATGTTGGGCATAGAAGAGCAATACACAAGACTTAAGAATACTGTCATAAGTAGTGCTGACTCCATCTTAGGCAGTAGAGATCGGAACGACTGGTACGATGACGAATGTAAGCTAGCGACTGAACGTAAGAATGTTGCGTACCGAGCAATGCAACAATCTCATAGAAGGCGGGAACGCGAAGATGAATATAAAGAACTCAGAAGATATGAAAAAATAGTTCACCGGCAAAAGAAAGCAGCCTGGAAGAAGAATCCCTTCCGTGAACTAGCACAGTACAGAGAGCAAGGACCGCACCAGGCGCGGAAGTTCTACCAAAGAGTCCGCGGTATGATGTAATATACAGCTCGTTGCACATACTGCAAAGACAAAGATGGTAATCTGATCGCCGATCTCAAAGGCATCTAAGGGCGATGGGACGAGCACTTTCATGAGTTGCTAAATGGCCAGCTAACTGGGGATTTGGAGGCTACACCAATGACCGTCGACCGTAGACCACACCATGCTGCCGCTACCAAGCACAGACGAAGTAGTGAAATTCTTTAACTATCTCGGATCAACTGCAGTAGCCGATAACAACATGGTTGCTCAAAGCCAACAAAGCCTACTTTATTTTGTCAATACTCTTCAAATCCAGGAATTTAACCACAACATCAAAGCTACTACTATAAGACAATGGTCATGCCAGTACTTACATATGGATGGCGTAGACCAGGACGCCCAGAGTTTATGGATGTCAAACTGAATGATATCGGCTCGAAATCGGGACTGGTGGAGAGACATTTTGCGGGAGGCCAGCACCGGACGCCAGTTGAAGAGACAAATATGATGATGATGATAACATACGCAGTTGTTTCAGCTCCACACGAGAAGTGGAGGGACGTTCCTCGAACTTATATGAGAACATGAGAGTGCTGTCGTCAGCGAAGGAGTGAATTGGATTAGAAGTCATAGACAAGAGATCATTAATAAAAATGAAAAAGAGTGTCGGGAACAAAACAGAGCCCTGTGGTACGCCAGAATTAAGGTCATGTACTTTAGACTTGAAACCGTCCAAACAATTTGAATTGAGCGGTCCAAAAGATAGCTTATAATCCACTCCATAAGCACGCCTTTTGGAAAAAAGAGCTTGATACAAAACTCTGTCAAATGCTTTAGAAATATCGAGAATATATCCACTGTTCGGTGAGATATACCATCAAATTACCAGTAGAACGTGGCCCACGAAATCCATGGTCACCAAGAATTTTGTTGATTTCAAGATATTTGAGCTGAAAATTGATCAGGGTTTCCACGACATTGAAAAGAATGGATATAAGAGCTATGGGTCGGTACGAAGAAGGAGACGACGGCTCACCTTTTTTTGGGTATGGGCTAGACAAAGGCTGTTTTCCAACTTCTCGGGAAAAGTCCAGAAGAATAGGACAGATGGAAAAGCCTACGCAAAGGTAATGCCTGCTTGGACGAACACCTCTTCAGAACTATTGGGAAAATACCATCTGGCCATTACTGGTCTAAGTGTGTCGGTTCCACTGGCAGCCACCTTAACATAACCTAACCTAACCATCTGACCCAGCGGACTTGTGAGTTCGTTCGTTCGTTTAATACTCTAGCAACTGCACGAGAACGAATGAATATCTGTTCCATGGAGTGTTCGATACTATGAGGTGCAGGAGGCTGCAATGCTCAATCTGGAAGCGTGGAGCTAGCTGCGAAATGCACAGCAAACAGATTGGCTTTGTCTTTAGAGTTGACAACTGGAGTGTCATTATAAATGAGCGTTGGAATCGACGACTAGGCTGTATTTTTGATTCTTTTCACGAATGACCACAACTTTTTATTACCTTTGGGAAATTGTAGTAATTTTTGCCTAAATTTTTGGTCGAAGGCGAATTTGACTCGACGAAGATGGGCATATTTTGAAAAGCGAATTTTTGACGAAATTTTTTTTTTTTTCATTTTTTCTATAAACTTTTACGGCACCCCTCGTACTCCTAACAGGTCAGTCTGCGAGCACATCTAACTAAAATAGGGGCTAGAAAATGATGGCACCTACAGGCTTTTCGAGGAAGCGGAGAAAACTCTCTGGCATAATTTTTTATCACTTGTGAGCCACATTCCAATAGAGAAGGAATTCTCGCGAATTCGCAGAGTATGACCGGCTAAACTAAATCACCCCATTTCATTAGGTGTTTGAGAGCCATTGATATGGAGGGGCTGCTGTATGGATCTCGTTTATTAAGCCTCCAATTGCGGGGTGGGAAGTGGTTTACAGCACTGCCATTTATGTGGGGTTCAAATAGCAGTGCTGCGAACCTCCCCCTTCAATCAATAAATTAATTGACTTTACCACCTCTGATCTGGCTACCATACCAGATAGCTGTACCAGCTGTATGTGCAGTCAGGTTATGTACATCCAAATGACCATCTTGCTTCTATTAGAACAAATACAGACCCACATAAAAAACTTATTGGTATAAAACATTGCTCGAACATAACAGGAGTTTTTCCGGTTTCCTTCTCAAGCAGTACAACCAACACTGCGATTTCGCATCTTTATTGGTAGTGGTGTTGTTGGTTAAGTAATACAAAATTTAAATTTAACTTACAAGGCGAGCTGTTCTCTTACAGAGATCATTTGGAGCAAAAACAAATTCATTTGATGACAAAACTTTGCATTTTTTTATGAATTTTACTCCAGTCGGTTCATATTGAGCTGAAATTCTGGAACGATATTTGATGTTCAATGTAATAAATGCACCCAAGCATTGAAGACGTAATAAATTTTTTATTATCCGCCACAAATCCCAGCGGATAAATATGCGGATGGGTTTGGCTCGTGCCTCAAGAGTCTTGTTGGGAAACGGAATAAAAAAACAACGAATAAATAAAAACACAAACGAATGATTGTCTATACGGAAGTAACTCTCAGCAATTGGATCAACTCTGCGGTGGTTGACAGTGAAACCAAGAATACCGCTTGGGAATTATCATAAAAATTCTTTATCGTCGTCGGGTTGTGCTTCGTCAATTTGTGCCGCTGCTTTGAATCGAAAAAATCGAAAGGCATTTCATTGGAACATACCACTTTACCTTCCGAAGTGGATCAATGGATCACCGAGCACAAAAATTTGTTGACTATACAGTAATTTCCTATTCACCCGTGGCCCACTGCTCTTCTCCTCAGCAGAAGCAGAAGTTCTAATGGAATGAAATTGAATTTTTGGCAGAATTTTACAGAATTTTAAGGATTATCATGGCGAACATGGAATATATTTGTGATGCACATAGATATGTATGCAAATAAAATGTGAAATGGGATCATCAGTCAATGAAATGTTGGTTCCTCCAAGGAAAACGTTTCAAATATAAGTGAAATGAGCTTTTTTGTGACTCTGTTAGCAGTTCAATTGATATAGATTTGGCCTGTGATTACTATCGGAGAATTAAGTAAAAGTTAATTAAATAGGAAACTGAATCAATGTTGATCCCTTTTCTTTGTTTGAATGATTCCGAGGAGGTAAATCTTTGCCCTGGCTTTTGCATTTTCATTATACTGTGTGAGTAATTAGGTACTGTATTATACACAAGACATTAAATCCATCCAAATATAATATCTTCTTTTAACAGCACACACATAGTTAAACAATAGTTCAGCCATTAGCAGAAGTTCCTATTTGAAAGTCCTCATTCTCTCCCATGACAAAGTATTTATATCTTCAACTTATGTTTTTTTTTAAATCCTTTTGGAAACAAATGAACTCCCCCCACAACAAACATAAGTTGAAGTAAACTAACAACTAAGAAACTTTTCTAGGACATTCCCCATTAAAATGCAGTAAACCGCACATCATTCACATCGACTGGGGCGATGAAAAGCGCATACAAAGTGAAGTTCAGAAATATTATTGTCGGGTAACCGGTTGAGATACCCTCCGGTCGCATTCACAGAAGAAAAAAATTACAAAAAAAAAGAAACTTTACGATCGCCCCAGAGACATTCTTTCAAAAATTGAAATATTTCCTTCATAACTTCGCTTTGCCTTCCGGCTGGTTTTTCTAGATTTGTAATCGTCCAGAGGAAACCATTTCTTTTGTTGTGTTCTTGGCCATTGTCCATTATTTACTTTGGCAAAAGCGACATTGCATTGCATCCATTTGGCCTTAGTTCGGTGACTTAACCCTTCCTTTGTGAGAAAGAAACTGGAATGATGCTTCTTGTGATAATGTGAGGGCGTTTGTTATTGTGCATCATCTTCTGGTACATTAAATGGAACACCCAAACTTAATGTGAGTAGCCAGCAAAGTTATGATATTACGGCTTTCAATGAGACTCTGATGTAATAAAATATCTGAAGCAAACGACTTATGAGTTATAATCGCTTGCTGGAATCTTGAAAAAAAGGTGTCCTTCTAAAAGAAAAATATTTGTATTTCAAAACGGATATTTTTAATAACCTTTTTTGGGTGGACGCATACGGGATGGAACGACTTGACCCCGGTTGTAGACCCAAATATTCTTTATGTCCTATATCCCCTTGTGGGTCCTAGGGCCTCTACTACGACTACGCGCCATCGCGTGCGCTTTCTGCCAATAGGCTTCAGCTCTCTCCAACTCTTCACCAATTGCCGTGCCTCCTTGTAGTAGCGGTAACCTTCCAAGTGCTGCAACCATACAACAGCACAGATTGAACATTTGAATGGAACAGTCGCAGCTTGGTGTTTAAGCTGATCGTAATGCTTCGCAATATCATGGATATCATTCGAAACACTGATTTGGCTTTGCCGATTCGGTTGACAATTTCGTGTTCGGGTCCACCTTCGGTCGAACGGACGAATCTCAATTTACAAGAGATGGGATCACAATTTTCACAATCTTCATACATGGACTGCGGATAATCCACACAGAAGGAGGCAGTTGACGATAATCCCAAGATATTGGAAACTCTCTACTCGCTCTACCGGTTGTCCAAAATGTTAACTTGAGTTGGTGCAGAGGTTTATGATTTTTGTTTTGGCAGAATTAATCTTCAAAGCCGCAACATTGGCCTCCCTTTCAACATTTGTTGTCATTTGGTGCAGCTCCATAATCCTGTGCAAGAGTAAACAAACGTCGTCTGCGTAGTCAAAATGTTTAAGTTGAAATGTAAGAGTCCAACGAATTTCTCCGTTTCCAGTAGATAAAGCTGCGCGAAGTACATCGCTAATCACCAACAAAAAAAGTATCGGCGATAGAATGCAACCTTGTCATACCCCACTTAAGATCTCGAATTCCTCTGACAGCTTTCGTCTATACACCACATGACATTTAGAGTCATCATAGGGTGCTTTAATAATAGCTATTAGTTTATCGGGTATACCTCTCCTGCGCAAGGCGAGCCAGATAAACTGTCTGTTGACACTTTCGAACGCCTTCTCAAAATCGATGAATAGCAGATGCAGTGGTGACCGGACGCATTGTTCAATAATGATCCGCAGGGTGTTGATGTGGTCTACACAGGAGGATCCAGTGCGAGAACCTGCTTGTTCGGCATCGAGTGTTTCTTCCAGATGTTCCCTAATTCGCTAAAGTACTACTTTGGCTATTACCTTTGCAACTGCAGGAAGAACGCAAATGCCTCTCCAGTTTTCGCACTCCATAAGACTACCTTTTTTAGGGAGCCTTCCCTTCTTCCACTCGTCGGGGAAACTTTCTGCCTCCTAAGCCCTCTCTCTACAAGAGGATATAAAAGCTCTGCTGATGTCGTTGGAACGGCGCGCAGAAGCTCTGAGGGTAAACCATCTAGTCCTACCAACTTGTTGTTCTTTAGTGCGTTGATCGCGTTAGTGATCTCATCTTTAATGGTAGTTGAGGTGCAAATTCGGGAAATCGTTACTTCCGGCAGCTTCGTTTGATTTGGGTGCATATCGTTAACGAATACACGATTAAGGACCGTAGAGAAATGCTTCTTCCATCGCTTGAGCTGAATCCACGTGCTGTGCCTTGCATTCGTATGATATTGCGGATACTTTGAACTGATGCAGTACGTAACTGGACAGTAGCTACCATAAGGTGATGATCGCGCACCATACCCATGTCCGCTCATCATTTGTTTCCGACGTCTAAAAGACAGCTCCTAAAACGTCGGCTGATCGCCACATGGTCGATTTGGTTGGATGCTGATTGCCTGTCAGTTGACGCCCAGCTGACTTTGTGGCAGGTCTTATGCTCAATCATAGTGCCCCCTATGACAAGGTGGTTGGTGTTGCAGAAATCAACAAATCTTTCACCCTTGTCATTTCGTTCGCCGAGGCCGTGTTTCCCTATCACATGTCTGAGTCTTTCGTTGTCGTTGCCTACCTTGGCATTCAAGTCCCCCCATCACGATGACGATATCTCCGTTCGACGTTGAGTTGAATACAGCGCTTAGCTGATTGTAGAAGTTGTCCTTTTCATCATCAATCGAGGGATTCGTTGGGGCGTAACACTGGATGATCGTGACGCGCCGTACTCTATTCCGAAATCTGGCCGATAAGATCCTATCACTATGTGGGTGCCAGTAGATTAGATGTCTGCGTGCTGTTGGCGCTAGCAGCAGACCCACTCCAGATTCACGGGGACTGCCGGAGGGTTTGTCGGAGTAGAGAAAGAAGAGTGTTACACGTTGGGGATTGGTATTCTCCCGCGTCGAACCATCCTACTTCACCCACCCCCAATATGTCCAAATTAAATCGAAGAAACACACGTTCCAGTTGAGGAAATCTGGCATTTTGAGGTCCTTCACTCCCTGAGTCAAGAAGCGTCCTCAAATTCCAAAAAACCAACCATAGTCCGGGTACAATAGCCAAAAGTCGTCATTATTCGATCATTACTTATCCGAGGCGTTGTGTCGGTTTCAGTAGGGGGCATTTTTCGGTACCGCAGGGTGCTAAACCACGTTACCTAGACTAGAAACGCTAGACCGTTCGCACTTGCAATTTTAGCCTACATATATAAGGATTTATAGACACATTTTCCCGGGGACCACACCTAGGAGATAGAGCACGCACTACATCACGAACTTGATTGTTGCGCTACTGGCCCAAACCAAGTTTTGAGCAGTCAGTTTCCCGATCAATCGCAATGCAGATATGCCTAAGATTTTTGGTACCTAAATAACTCAGCATAATCAGCAACATATTGGAGAATTGTTGTCTTAACACAGCCACTTTACCTTTCACTTTTTTAATTGTGGTCGCTTTCAAAGCCTGCAGCCTGCACATTAAAAAATATATCCAGCAATTTCAAAGAATCAATGAACCGGAAGAAATTACGTATTTAAATTAAGGGTTTAATAAATTAATTGGGAAGTGGCTAACCTCTAATTCGATGCTCACATACGCTTCCGACTTTCCTTACCATCCAATTCTCTTCAATAACCCCAAAATGAAATCATCTCCAGTAGTTATCGACCCTGGAAATTCGGGGCAAAGAAGAATCTCACACGAGAATTTTGTATTTTCGGTTCATTAAAATTAAATGGATATTTGAAAGGAGTGCGCGCACACACACACACACACACACACACACAAGCTCTAATAAGTCCTACTTGCATTTCAATTTTAAGCTGAGATGTTAGTCTAGATCCCTATACTGAAGTAAAAAAAAAACCAATCCAGTTTCACTCACAGCATTTTATACCTCATTCTGTATGAATCTACACTTGCATCAGTTATAGTTATACCTGTGTAATAATAACTTTTTGGAAGCCACACCATATTAGCAAAACGCCTGAGAAGTTTTCTAAATTATTTTCATCCAGATATGCGGATATTTTCGTTTTGCATCGCACAACCAACGCTTTGTGGCATTTAAATGGATTCCATTAAAAATTATCTTCCGATTTGGGGCACAAAATTGAGAGGAATTAGAAATTCTTTAGCTCTTGTGCTGGTCTCTGCTTGTGTGCTAACCTCCAGGCTTGGCTTAGAAACTGCGGACGTCTGCTTACTTTATTTCCAAATTGCTTTAAATATCAGTTAATAAAAAGGACGGCGCCTTCCTCTTTTTCCCTTTGAATGGCAAACCATCGCGTGAGATATAACAATTAAATGAAATGAAATGAAATAGACAGACAGACAGACAAATAGATGAGATGAAAGTTGCAAATGCATTGTAAAGGAGGACAGAGGAGATTTTATTAGCAGCCTGGAGTCGCAATGAGGCAACCCCACACAGCTCCAAAACTGTGATGATTAAGTGTCATCACTTGAATATGCGGAGAGTATCAGATATGGCTTCTGGTGAGCTCCATCGTTTCGGGGCAATTTGGTGGATGATTTTTGTGCCAAAGAGATACGTTATTGTTATGAAGTTAGTGGTTCGAAAGTGATGCTGCCAAAGCCACTGAAAGCACCGCAGTTATAATGATCCTGGCAGAGCGTTTGGCGGGAAATTTCAAATTAAAAGTTAGTGACCAGACCAGAGAGTGTGTTGTTAGTATACACGATTCGAGTTCGAGGAGAGTGCGGTCGTTCATCCATTCTCTAAGTGCTCTGTGTGTGCATTGTCATTTCGGCAGTCTGAGCTTAATAAATGGGTTTAAAAAGGGAAACTTTGTTGTACCATAGATACGAGCAAGTTTTATGGCTGCATTTGTTAAGGTATCCTGTAATGAAGAGCGACCATTGCACCACCACTCGTTGGCCGTCGACCACAACAATGTAATTTAATTATTTTTATAGAAATATTTTATGTTTGTCCCGTTGTTTGCTGCCATAATGCAGTACATATATACAAGTATGTATTACGTTATACGCAGTAAGAGATTTTAATGAAATTGTTCAGTTTTCATTTCATTTCAGTTTCATAGTTACTATTAAAGCTTATAGCCGACATATCCCCTTAGTTACTGTTGCTCTGATAGGAATGGACAACTTTTATTCATAAACGAACAACTAAGTTATTTAATTTGCAGTCGGTAGTTTTTGAATTCAATTAAATGATTGAGCTGTGGATTTTAATATTTATTATTTCCTTTGCAAATATATTACATTTTTTTAAGGAAGTTAAGTTGTATACGAAATGCTTCAAATGGATGGATCTAATTATACAATTGTTGGGGTGAAACCCAATGGTTAGTCCCATAATTAATTAAACCTAAAGGTGGAGTTCTATTCGCCCTTATATGGAGTTTAGTTGTTCTGCTGATATACCTGAAAAGGAGGTCTGCAGAGTGATCGTATTTAAAATACTAATTTTAATTCGGTATGTTTACTAGGTCAAGTGGCCTCGTTCTTTGGAGTCTTCTTTCAACGACAGCGTTATCTATCATATGGCGAATATAGGGGTTTCCGTGTTCCTGGAGCCTCATTTCGTGTTTGGCGGCATGCTTTTTTATTTCATCTTTGATGTATTCCATCTGTAAGTCCCTGTGAAGGTCTTCATT
The DNA here is from genome assembly GCA_947095585.1 of Nephrocerus scutellatus. Taxonomy (NCBI): domain Eukaryota; kingdom Metazoa; phylum Arthropoda; class Insecta; order Diptera; family Pipunculidae; genus Nephrocerus; species Nephrocerus scutellatus. The sequence goes on from OX352763.1 coordinate 115,908,626, forward strand.
TCTGTTGTACCACAGAGCATTTACGATGCTACCAAGAACCTTGTTTTGAAACGTTTGTATCATTTTGGCCTTTGTTTGCTTAGTGCATCCCCAGAGTTGAATACCGTAGGTCCATATCGGCTTCAGTATTTGCCGATATAGCAGTAGCTTCTTGTGAATTGTAAGCTCAGAGCCTCTACCTATGAGCCAATACATTTTTCTGAAGTTAATGTTGAGTTCTTCTTTTTTCTTTTTGACATGCTCTCTCCATTTGAGCTTGGCATCGAGGGTCATGCCGAGATATTTAGCTTTGTTTGTATATGGCAACGGTCGTGAGTTAATTTCTATCGGTAGATGGGAAGCCTTTTGATATGTAAAGTTAATATGCGTGGATTTCGTCTCATTAAGTTTCGATTCTCCAGCGCTAAGTCCAGTTACAAACCGCATTGGTAATCTTCGTTGCATCAGCGACATTATTTCCAATCGCCATGATTGCTGTGTCATCTGCAAAAGTGGCTATGGTTCATTCATTTGTTGTTGGAATATCCCTTGTACATAATAAATACAGGATTGGTCCTAAGATACTCCCCTGCGGGACACCGGCAGAGATTTTCTTTAGTTCGGAGTATTCATCCTCATATTTCACTCGAAAATGTCTATTGGATAAATAAGATCTTAGTATGGCATATAGAATTGCTTCGGCAGATCTCTATGCAGCTTGAATTCCATTCCACTATGCCAAACTTTATCGAATGCTTGGCCGTTGTCCATAAATATGCTGGAGCATACTTTTTTACGTTCTAGCGTTCTTTCAATAATGTTGGTGATTCTATATGCACCTGTTCAATTGTAGAGTGCTTTTCTCTGAATCCAAATTGATGTGGAGGAATTAGTTGTCGCTCCTCAATTATTGGTTTAAGTCATTTTAATAATAATTTTTCAAAAAGTTTTGACATAATTGGCAGCAATGAAATTGGCCTGTATGATTTTTTATCGTTAGGTGGTTTATCAGGTTTTGCTATCATGATTACTTCTGCTACTTTCCATTGCCACGGAACATATTTTAACCGAAAGCTTGCATTGATTCTGGTAGGGCCTTAATTATTTGGCAAGTAATCAAATCAAGTACTGAAATTATGGATAATTGAATAATTATATTAGGATATTGTTTTATTGCTTAAATGTTTGCATATTTGGATTACAGGATTGGAGGATTCATACTCACTTACGATTCAATGTCTTGAAGGATTCTTTAATCACTTCTTGCTAAAAATTACCTCCACTGTCAATTGAAATTAAAGAACACGTCGATAGTCGATATCTGATATACCGAAATCACACTTTAAGCTCTCCTTCAACTTACGTGCAATATGTGTTGCGCTACTAGCAATTCTCGTATACTAATTGTCCAAAACACAAATAAAGGATGATCGAATTTGAGTTTCCTATGTTGGCAGCACTGCATATTAAACAGCTGTTCGGTAAGCACATGTTTTTAAAGTGACACATGTTAGTTTGCAGCAACACAGAAGATGAGTTGCCAGCCGAGCAAAAAAAATGCAATAACAACAATACGTAACATTACTAGACGACCGAATAAAACAACAACAACCCACCTGTAATACAAGACAATACAAACTCGGAAGATCTAACTAACGACAGTACGACAGACAGACAGCATTACTAGACGGTCAAGAACAATAACAACAAGCAATAAAAGAACTTCATAGAAACCAGATGATCAAACCACAGCAATGCAGCGTACTCAGTTGGGCCGAGCCGAGCCGAGCAACAACAACAGGCAATATAAGACAAGACACAATATAAAAGGAGTTAACAACAACATCACATAAGACATCGACAGAATCATATGATTTAGCAGATTTTTCTGGCATAGGAACAATGGGGTTTTCCTAATCGAAGGGAAAGTATAAAAGGACAGGAATCCAAACAGTCAGTCTTCTTTCCTTGTGATTCCTAGTCCTGGCAATACGCCAAGAACTCCTCATAATTGAATGGTTTAAGGGCGAAGTCCTTGCCTCCACTTGCACGTTAAACGCCTTCATTTGCACGTTAAAGGCTAGAATTCCTCACAGTTGAATTGCCTTCACTTGCACGCTAAACACAGTTGACTGGTTTAATAGCGAAGACCCTGCCTTCACTTGCACGTTAAGCGCTAGAACTCCTCATAGTTGAATGGTTTAAGAGCAAAGTCCTTGCCTCCACTTGCACGCTAAGCACAGTTGACTGGCTTAAGTCGAAGCAGAAATAAGCAGAATTGCAGATTTTGCTGCACACATCCAGTTTGGTGCTAACTCGTTCAACCGAGACCACACATCCTAGGTATACAAAAGTTGTAAACTTTCTCGACAGCAATGTTGAGTCGAGTGCAGGTGTTAGAAGTGCGCAGAGCTTTTGTTTTGGCTGTGTTTATCTTAAGGCCCACATTGTTCGCCTCAGCTTCTAGATTTTAGCCCATATAAGATTAAGGTCCATTATCTGATGTGAAAGCAGGCAAACATCGTCAGCGTAGTCGAGGTGTTGTCAAGGTAAGTTGTCATAATACATCAAATTCCATTGTTACCTTCCATCAGTGCATCACTGTTGACCACCAAAAATAACAGCGGTGATAGTATACATTCCTGACGTACTCCACTTTCGACTTCAAAGTCCTCCGACACCTTACCATTGTGGGACACGGGACGCTTACTTCCCTCGTATATAGCCTTGATAATATCTATACGTTCATTCACACAATTTCAGATCTCTAGGTCGTGTGAAAGGTGGTTAAAAATGACCTCAAAGAAGTCCCCAAAAGGGAAGGGGCTATGGTTAATAAAAGTTTTGAAAAATACAAGCTAAAGGTCCATTTTATCTGTAACAGGCTCCTGCCACACCCTTTTATATATAGGTTGTATCAGTTTAGGTGGCAAATACTTAAATTCCTTGGTTAATTACGAGAAAAAAAATCGTATGTGAGGTGGTCTGTTTTCAGCCCCTGGGTGGTGCGGAAAGCGTTTTATTGCAAACAAACGTACTGTTGACCCTGCATCACTTCACACCCTGTAACTCTGGAACCCTTCTAGATAAGATGTCACTGTTAGACTTTTTTGAAAGAAAATTAAATCTTTGAGATAAAACATTTTTTTAAATTCTTAAAATCACATGACATGAAGACATGTAGGTCTTCAAATTAAAAAAAAAATTTTTTTTTGAATTGTATCTTCAAAAGCGATTATCTCGAAAAATGCTCTTCGACAATTTTTTTGGACTAATGCATTATTAAAACCTATTCAATTTTCTACAAATTGATGGCACATTGTTTGTGCATTCGGTCAATAGGAACAAGGCTACAATAAAAAGCTTGTAAAATTAATTTTATCTCTTCAAGTTTGTTTAAGGCAGAGTACATTGCAATCGTCTGACGTGCGTTTTCATCCCCCCCCCCTTCCCTAGCTGTTCTACAGTTTTTGTTTCTGTAGATAGCTCTTTCTTTCTTCCCATCCAAAAAAAATCTGGAAAAGTTAGATCCAGTGACCTAGACGGACAAAATACCGAACTGTGTCTATCAATCCATCGATTTTGATAATGTTCAGCATAAAATGCAGTAACATTATGTCCACTGCGGCAATAAGCAACATATAGATGAAAAAAACAGGTTGATTCAATACAGTAATAGAACATCTTCCATCAATTCTGGCAGGGGATCCGTCAAAAGTTGCAGGTACCTGTTTGAATTTAGTCATAAGACCAGTAGAATGATCCCCGATCACTGAGGCCCATACATTTATACGTCCTACGACTACATACGATTTTTTTTATCGTAATTAACCAAGGAATCAACCCTTTAAGTATTTGCCACCTAAACTAATACAGCCTGTATATAACTCAAACCGTAACGGAACGAGTGTCCCTACTTTAGAGCGTTGTTCGTAGGTGCAATTAATTTCCAGGTCAGAAAATTGTTTGTTTCTCTTACTCGGTTTGTTTTGGCAAAATAGTAAACTTTCTGTGCAATTTATATATATACCCATATAATAAAATATCAGACATTTTTGCCCACTTCTAACGAAACACGCCAAAAAATAGTGTTACGAAGTTCTCCCAATGCTGTACTATTTTTACTATAAATCTAACGATCACAAGTTTCGTATTTAATTTTTTTGTTTCCAAAACTTTCCCATTTACTCTATTGGCTTTTGGTTTGGCTCTGTTTTGTTGTTGTTGTTCTTGCACCAGTATCTTTCCAACGAAAAAGTTATTCTCTTAACTACGTGGATAAAGGTAAAAGCTGTGAGGACAAACAGCGCACTAGGAACGAAAAAGGCAACATTTTGCGTTTTTGACTTTTCAGTGTGAAATGTGAGATTTTCCAATTTTCCAGTTTTCTGTAATTTATAGGTTTTCATTTGCATTGAAACGGGTTGTTTTTATAGTCACTGACCACATATCGATTTATCGCCAATAAGAATTGAATCAACTGAACTGCACGAAATTTAGGAAGAAATTTGTAATAAAAAGGCATCATGACACATATACAGGATATTATCATTTATTTTGGTGGTCAGCCATCAGCAGAGTAGGGTAAATAACGCAGAATGCTTCAGAAACGCATGAGACCGCAACTATCTCTGACTGGTGGAAGTGCGATCAAACCTCCACGTGGTGGCCGCTGGTAATTTTCCTCCAGCACAGGATAAGCAAAATGATCGGGCTAGTCCCTTCAAAGTAAGGTTGGCGCGAGGCCAATAACCTCGCCCGTAAAATACCCTATTACGGAACCCCAAATCAGCCTCGGATACACTGATGAAAGACGACGACCACGGCAACGAAAACGGCTAACTGATTTAAGAATTTTTTCATGGAGCTCGAGCTGCACAGCAGCTAGCCGATACCCTGTCCAAATATAATGCTGACACAACAACAGTTCAGGAGATGTGATGGACACGGGGAATGGTGTCTTACGAAAATCATAATATCACTTATATTACAGCTGTCATGCAAGACATCATGTGCTCGGGTCTAGTCAGGAAAAGAATGAAACTCACCGTTTTCGGCTTAAAGGCAGTAAATGAACGGCTATGCACACTTCGCGTGATTGGCAGATTAAAAAACATAAGCCTCATAAACGTTGACGCACCTACAAAGGATTCCCCAGATGATGAAAGAGAAGAATTCTTTGAATCAGTCGAACGGGAACTCCATGCCTCTTCTCACTATCACGTAAAAATCATTCTGGGGGATATGAATTCCAAAATAGGTAGGGAGCCAGTATTCAGGCAGTACATTGGCACCCATAGCTTACACGAGAACACTAATGACAATGGACAGCAATAATTTGGTCGTTGCGAATACAAGGCTTGCAGGTAAAAATATCCATAAAGCCACCTTTCAACCAGAAAGACCACGTATTGATAGACCGCCGCCACAACCCGAAGCTGATGACGGTACGAACGGATTGCATTATCAAGAAAGACAGCATCCGCGAATCAGATTCGAGTCAGCACGGGTGCCCTTCGCAACGAAAAGACCAGAAACAACTACGGTCAAGCGATAGGACTCGCCCTAAATGCAATGAGAATAAGTCCTGAGGCTGAGATGCCGGTCGTATAAGAGAAATGGACACGCCTTAAGAATACTGTCCTTAGTACTGCTGACTCCATCTTAGGCAGTAGTCGTAGAGATCAAAACGACTGGTTCGCTGAAGACTGAACGTAAGAATGTTGCGTAACAAGCAATGCAACAATCTCATTGAACGCGGTCACGAGAAGATGAATATAAGGAGCTCAGAAGATATGAAAAAAAAAAACAGTTCACCGGCAAAAGAAATCAGCCTGGGAGAAGAATCTCGTCTGTGAACTAGAACAGTACAGAGAGCGAGGACCGCACCAGGCGCGGAAGTTCTACCAAAGAGTCCGCGGTATGATGTTATATACAGCTCGTTGCACATACTGCAAAGACAAAAAGGGAAATCTGATCGCCGATCTTAAAGGCATCTTAGAGCGATGGGAAGAGTACTTTCATGAGTTGCTGAATGAGCCGTCAACGCGCCACTCGCATAATATAAAGAGTTCTATTTTGGACTTAGACACTCACAGATCTCTAGGATGTGTGGACGATGGGTAAAATGGACCTCAAAGAAGTCAAAAAAACAAAAATTTCAACCTATCACACGCGAGGAGGAATATAAAAAACGCGGAATATAAAAACGTACTGTTGACCGTGCAATGCCAGCAGCTTGGATTTCATTGTTCAATTCCTGAATTTGAAGAGGGTGGTTAATATGATATAAAAGGCTTAATTGACCGTCGATTCATCGCTCTGCTAAATTCGTCTATGCTTGATTCCGACTTAGGGTTGCCGTGTAAGGTATCTGTATACTGGCTTCCGACCTATTTTTGCTTTCATATCCCCCAAAATGATTTTCATACTTATCTGAGAGAATGGTGTTGTATGTCGACTGTTCGACTGATTCAAAGAATTCTTCTTTTTAATCATTTTAGAAATCCATTGTAGGTAGGTTTCAAGCATAAAACAGCACAAGCTCCAAAAATAGATGTGCAGGATATTCTCATTAGGAAGACCTTCATATAGATATGGCTTAAAAAATTTGTTCAAGTGTTCAAGACTTGAAGGGTGTGAAGTCATGTAAGATCAAAAGTACGTTTCGTTCATTTGAAAAACTCTCAATTTTAACCCTGCTTCTGTTGGCCGAATGCACAAATATTATGGGAATGATTTATAGAAAATTGAATGGGCCTTAATATTGCATTTGTCGAAAAAAAATTATCTACGAACATTTTTTTAAATAATCACGTTTGAAAATAAACTTTAAAAAAAAAAAACTTTGACGACGTTCTTATCGGTAATGGTTTTAGAAATTTAAAAAAATGCATAAAGTATGACCTTAAAAATTTAATTTTGTTTCCAAAAAGACTAACAGTGACCTTTTAGCTAGAAGCGTTCAAGAGTTACAGGGTGTGAAGTGTAATGTAAGGTAAAAGTACGTCTCTTCGTATTAAAACGCTACGTACATCGCATAGGGTGAAAATAGACCCCCACTCCCATACGATTTTTTTAACGAAATTATCCAAGGAATTACCCCTTTAAGTATTTGCCACCTTAACGGATACACCCTGTATATTCGTATACTACTTTACGTAACATAACTCTTCCCTGTGTCTGAAAATAAAGTCAAATACATTTTACCAAGTTAGCGACTGGTTTGGTAATATACTTCAAGAACATAAATACACAACGTCAGTGGACATTTTTTTTTAAGTCATCAGTTAATCTGCTTAACTTTAAAATGTTGACAAACTTTCGTTTCATTTCGGCTCCAGGACTCGTGGACTTTGTAGCGTTGTTCGCAACCATCATCGACTAGGCGCTGCAATATTCTCAAGCCTCAACCCTTGGGGCGCATCCCAAAAGTAAATATGGGAACATGGGAAATTTGATTACATTCCTAAAACAGTTCATAGCTGTCATTTCCTTTTCTCTCACTGAAGCAACGACGTACCTCTCAGTGCATGCAGTTCAAATATCCTCCGACCAGGACACTACTCGAGTGATGCAATTAAATTAAATTTTACAGTTCGCCCGAGTTAGGTTGACAACTTTTGATATTTTGACACTGTAACAGTTGGTCTCTTTAGTGTTGTTATCATTTTTGGTGCTAAAGGCACAATAATATGACCGAGCATACTACAAACTAACACACAGGCGTACAAAGTTGGGTATAAATGTTTTGAAATATTCGGAACAGGAAAATGACATTTGTCGTTTATCTGAAAAGGAATTTGCATTTTTGGTTTTACGCATTGCTGCAATCATGAGTTGATTGCTTTGGTCTGATTTATTGACCGTCAGCCTCTTACGTAGGCAAACAAATGTTCAGATTTTCAAATTTGAATTCGTCCTTCAGTTAAAATCCAAATATTTTGTATGTTATCAACATTGCTGGTTTATTTTGGACAAAAAGGGAAGGTCTCTCTACACCTGCTGTTCTGACCAAAATAAATTATACGACTTCTTTTAAAAAAAGGCATTTTCTTGACTTTTCTTACACCGCTGGCAATATATAGAAAAAGAAAGTTCATGTACGCGTGTAGCCAAACATTAATGTTCTTGACTTCCCGCTGGTAAGTTTCGCTATAAATTATTTATTAAACGTTGCCCACTTTGTTGGTAAACATTTCAAACTTCTAAGTAAACTTCTGCTCCAGCAGCGAAAAGGCAGGATCTACTACAGCACACGACTTCACTTAACAAAGAAGTCAAAATGCACAGCAGTGGAAGTCAAATAATTCTTAAAGAAACCATAAACGAAAATTGTGAAACTATATATAAAGCAACCAGGAACAACAAAAAGGACCTGCAAAACTATAAAGGATAGCTGGTCGTGCTGCCAACACATAAAAAAGGGGAAATGAAAATAGAAAATACTAATAATATTTATGAACAAAGAGAGTTGTTGTCGGCGCCGCAAAGTGTAGAGGACATTTTATGGATATAGATGTTGTTTCTACATGTAGACGAACTATGCACTTATGACTATATATCCAAAAGGAGCTGTTTTGGTAGAGGATTTTAATTTTATTTCTTATTTGGGTCAAGTGAAGTCATGCGTACTTTTCTTTGAGTTATTGTCGTTGTCATCGTTGGCTTTAACTTCCATTTTTATTCAACTAATAGCTTTATTTGTCATTCAACAGTTCAGGTGAAGGATTTGTGTTGAATAGTCCTTTATCGTCTTTTTTTGGTTTCTACCCTAGGCCATATGGCAGACACTGCGACCTGAAAGATATATTGTACCTTCATCATCATATATGGCTCTACAACCGGTCCTGGCCACCCGCAAATAGTCTCTCTACCGGTCCCGATTAAGAGCCGATGTCATCCAGTGTTGCATCACTAAACTCTGGGCGTCCTGGTCTATGCCATCCTTCTAGCGTAGGCTTGGCCGGCCTCGCTGTCGTGTTCCATAAATCTTACCGCAAAGGACTTTCCGAGCAGGAACCACTTCGCTTTTGCGAGATAGGAGCCTACCGAGCTAAATTCTCTTGACTATATCGACATCGCGGTAATGCTCGTAGATCTCATCATTATAGAGTCTCCGGAATCGTCCTTCTTCAAAAACGGAGCCAACAATTCTCTGTAAGACTTTTCTATCGAACGCGGCTAAGAGGTCGGAATGCTTTATGTTAGGCACCCAAGTCTCGGATCCATATGTAAGTGCTGGTATGACCATTGTATAATATACCAGCGGCTTGGATGTTATGGTTAAATTTCTGGATTTGAAGAGTCTTGACAGACTAAAGTAGCCTTTGTTGGCGTTGAGAAACCGTGCGCGTATTTTTGGTTCCATGTTGTTATCGGCTACTACAGTTGACCCGAGATAGTTAAAGGATTGCATTACTTCAAATTCGCGTGCCACTATTTGAATTGAGGGACCAATGTACTATGTTTTGCTCTAATTTATGTGCAGCTGCAGTTTTCGTGCCGCCTGCTCGATCTGGATGAAAGCTACCTGTACAGCTCTTTGGTTTCTACCAACGTAGCCAGTATCTGTCCAGCTCGCGAGGACAGGACCGGACCCCGGTTGTAGAGCCAAATATGATGATGATGGTCAACCTAAATAGTAGTTTCAGTTTATATGGGATGCTTGGGATCATTGCTTTATAAAGTTTACTCTGGCTATGCTATCATAGGCGGCTTTAAAGTCTAAAAAAATATGGTGTAGTGAGTTTTGAAACTCTAGACATTTTTCCATCACCTGCCTAAGGGGGTAAATTTGATCAGTGGTTGATTTGCCTGGGATGAAGCCACACTGGTATGGACCAATGATGACCTGTCCTGAAGGATAGAGGAGAAAATCTTATACGCGGTACTCAACAACGTTTTGAGCCGATTTGTCGCTCTGCGTCTATGGTTCGCGGCGGCAGCATAGTGTGGTCTTCGGTCATTGGTGGAGCCTCCAATTCTTCAGTTAGCTGGCTATTGAGTAACTCATGAAAGTGCTCTTTTCATTTCTCTAAGATGCGTTTGAGATCGGCGATCAGATTACCCTCTTTGTCTTTGCAGTATGTGCAACGCGGTGTAAATTGTGTCATATCGCGATCTCTTTGGCCTACTTCCGCGTCTGGTGCGATCCTGGCTCTCTGCACTGTTCTAGTTCACGGATGAGATTCTTCTCCCAGGCTGCTTTCTTTCGCCGGCGAACTGTTTCTTCTGAGTTTTTTATATTCATCTTTGCGTGCCACATTCTATGAGATTGTTGCATTGCTCCGTACGCAACATTCTTACGTTAAGTCGCTTGCTTACAGTCGTTCCGATCTCTACGACTACTGCCTAAGATGGAGTCAGCAGTACTAATGACATTATTCTTAAGGCGTATTTGTTTCTCTTCTTCGCCCGGCATCTCAGCCACAGGACCTAATCTTCCTGCATTTAGGGCGAGTCCTATCGCTTGACTGTAGTTGTTTCTGGTCTCTTCGTTGCAAAGGGCACCCGTGTTGACTCTAATCTGATTTGCGGATGCAGTCTTCCGTGATGATGCAATCCACGCTCAGAGCACCTTACCAATTAGATAGTGGTCCGAGTTTGTACCGTCATCAGATTCGGGTTGTGGCGGCGGTCTATCAATACGTGGTCTGTCTGGTTGCGAGTGGCTCCATTACAAGATAATACACAGGTGGCTTTGTGGATATTTTTACCCGCAAACCCTGCACTCGCAACAACCAAATTATTGCTGTCCATTGTCATTAGTGTTCTCGTGTAAGCTATGGGTGCCAATGTACTGCCTGAATACTGGCTCCCTACCTATTTTGGAATTCATATCCCCCAGAATGATTTTTACGTCATAGTGAGGACAGGCATGGAGTTCCCGTTAGACTGATTCAAAGAATTCTTCTTTTTCATCATCTGGGGAATCCTCTGTAGGTGCGTGAACGTTTATGAAGCTTATGTTTATTAATCTGCCCATCACGCGAAGTGTGCATAGCCGTTCATTTACTGCCTTTAAGCCGAAAACGGTGGGTTTCATTCTTTTGCTGACTAGAAACCCCACACCGAGCACATGATGTCTTGCATGGCAGCTGTAGTATATGTCATATTCTGATATTTGTAAGACACCATTCCTGGTTCACCGCATCTCCTGAATTGCTGTTATGTCAGCATTATATTTCGACAGAGTATTGGCTAACTGCTGTGCAGCTCGAGCTCTATATAGTGACCGAACGTTCCATGAGAAAATTCTTAAATCGTTTAGCCGTTTTCGTTGCCGTAGTCGTCGTCGTTCATCTGTGTATCCCAGGATGATTTGGTTTTCCGTAAAATGGGTTTTTTACGCCAATCTTCTGTTGAAATGACTATCCCGATCATTTCGCTTTTTCTGTACTGGAAGATGGATGACCAGTGGCACCCTTAGTATACGGAAATTTCTTAACTCCTGAAGGCACTTCCTCGTTCATAACACCCGACTGTGGAATTCTTTGTCGCCTTCTCTGAAATTAATATTAAACACATCGCGCTCCAAAAGGTCTTTCTACGATCGTTACAATATGCAATAATCCCCCATGAATTCTTCAGACTATCTGCTCCTTCCCTTATTTTCCCTTACTATACTTTATTTTCACTCAATCCCTATCAGTCACTATCACTGTATCCATCAGTAGTAGAACATTGATTCCTATGAGCGTTGCCAAGGCTAAGTCTCTACTAGAAAACGTCGTAGACAACTACTCCCACAGTTTAGAGATGTCAAACTGGATAATACCGGCTAGTAATCGAGACCGAAGGTATTTTTTTATTTCGGGAAAGACCAGAACCAGATCGCGTTGGAAGTGCAAAACATGAATTGAAAGAAAAGGATTATTCGGAACTTGAATATCTTGAATTTATTTATTTTAATTCAATTTCAGTATTTTATAATAAAAAATAAAGCAAAAGCATCAAACCACAATAAACTCTCAATGGGGTTCTATGCTGAACAGAAGTTTTACAAAGGTAAAGAGGAAAGTTCCTCTGCGTTGCGTTCAACTACGATGATTCCTTTAGATGAGTCATACAGGGATAAAGGGAAATCTTTACTCTCAGTGTTAATATTGAACTTTGGCAATGCGCAAAAGATTCCCTATAAAATCCCAAACATGCACAGCATGTGGTTCTTTGAATTACTTTTGAAACTATAATACCAAATTTTATTACTTGGATGTGAATTAGATTTGTTTGCTGGCGAAAAGGAGTAGGCGGATGAACATCCTTTGAACCGCCCGACCGACCAACATCGTACGATGAATGTTGTTTGGGTTAACGAGATAAGTCCACAGTATATCATCCCTTAGAATTATATAACGGACATCCTGTTTTGACCGAACACCACCATCTCTCTACATCCCAGCAACACATTAAGAAAATCGAAAAAGTTTTTCCGACGTACTTTTATCCTGGGTATAGACATAGACATTAGATAACCACATTGATGTCACCAGAGAAAAACTACAAAGAATGCCAAAGAGGACATTCATCGGTTCCAGAGATGAGTATAATAATTACAGAAGTGCGTTTTGTGGGTAGCAACAAGTTTGCCAGTTCGCTTTTAATGGGACAGTCATTACTTTTGTGTTGCTGTAACGAAATTAGGGCTCATATTAGAGCTTCTTTTAGGATAATTTGATTGCGTGGGCAATCTCACGAGAGATACTTTCAAACGAAAGTTGAGTCATTTAATCAAAAGATTGTGCATAAAGTCAAACACTTGAATTCCACGGATTCTTGGCTCGCTATAGGGACTTTCTTTGTTTAAATTTTTACCTACACAACCAAATCATGTAGCCATAAACCAAGTAGCCTGTTCAGGACCAACAATTGCAACGCTTAAAATTGCGCTCAATGCAACTCTAATTTTATGCACGAAATCATCTTAAGAGTCAAGGGAAAGCCCTGACTTCTTAAAGCCTTCAGCACGAGGCACACATGTGACACGTGCATTAAATTTTTTCACAAACAGAAAGATTGCAAATCTCTTTTGTGATTTCATGTTATTCATAAGCTACCATCCTTGTGTGAAAAACCCGCACCTGATGCGCTTTTGCAGAAAACTTGCAAAACAAATGCAAACGAATTTACTTTGGTTGCAAAGATACGAGCACATCCTTGATCTTGGAGATATTCTCCTCTCTACCGGCAGGTCAACTTTATGTTGTTTGATGTTGTTTCTCGTGCACTTTCTGAATTAAGAGGTAAAGTAAACTTAGACAAGGAAACAAGGAATAAGAAGACGCAGAGGCGTCCTCCATATGGCAATTGCAAAGAGAAAAAGGTAAATTTAGAAGTCCTTGCTTTATGTTATGTTTGTTAACACAGGGAAAAGTTGCGGCAAATAGCTATGCAAGCGAGAAAAAGTATTTCCATTAAACACAGAAAATAATTCGAAATAATTATGGTTGCTTTTTCCGACACCTTCCAAAGAGTTTCATTTACCTTTCAAAACATTTGTGCAAACGTTTTTTCTTAACCTTTCTTTATCAGTTAGGATTCCTTGAAAAAATCATCCTATAACCTTTCTATTGTGGGCGCCATCGCTCTATTGCTTAGTGCGTTTGACTTCGGGAGCAGTGGGTTCGAGGTTCGATTTCCAGAAACATCAAAATATCCTTCACGGTTCCACCTCTGGCGATGCTTTTCATCGTCGGACTTCTGATATCCGTTGAGTACGGCGATAATTCTCTTCAAATTTTCGTTGCATGGTAAGAATGCAGTCATTAAGATCAATTCCAATTTGCATTATGAAACCAGCAGTCTCCAGTTCTCTCGGCGGTTCGTTTGGAGATCGACTTAGCGCATCGACGTGAGCAATGCGATCCCCAAATCGGCGAAATTTCTCAAAATGTCAGCGTAGTCCAGATGTTTGAGTTGAGATGTATGAGTCCAATGAATTCTTCCGTTTCCAGTAGATAAAGATGCCCGAAGCACATCGCTAATCACCAACAAAAAAAAAAGTATCGGCGATAGAATGCAACCTTGTCGTACCACTCTTAGGATCTCGAATTCCTCTGACAGCTTTCGTCTATGTACCACATGACATTACGAGTCATCATAGGGTGCTTTAATAATAGCTATTAGTTTATCGGGTATACCTCTCCTGCACAAGGCGAGCCAGATAAACTGTCTGTTGACACTGCCAAGCGCCTTCTCAATATCGATGAACAGCAGCGCTCTACAGGTGACCTGATGGCTTATCTCACTGAAAAGTGGAACCAGTCTATTCACAAATTTGGTGAAAGTAAAGTCGTTGCACTCGATATTTTCAAGGCATTTGACAGAGTCTGGCATCAAGCTCTTTTGTCGAAAATGACTGCTTATGGAATTAACAACACCCTGCTCGATTGGACTATGAACTACCTTTCTGACCGTTCAATCCAGGTCGTATTGGACGGATTCAAATCCAATGTCCACCGCATAAACGCCGGTGTTCCTCAAGGCTCTGTTTTATCTCCGACAGTCTTTCTGATTTTCATTAATGATCCTCCTATCCACCACCTCTAATCCAATCCATTCCTTTGCTGACGACAGTACTCTTAGCTTTTCATATGACTTCTCGCTTTCTGCGCGCCCCTCTTCGGCACAAGTGGAACTTGAACAACAACGTATGTTAAGCACGTTAAATTCTGACCTTGACAGCATAACAAGGTGGGGCCTACATAATAGAGTTGAATTTAACGCTTCTAAAACCCAATGCTGTCTTCTGTCGTCCAAGCGTAATTTAAACCCCCAAACTTTAACCATGAATGGATCTTGCATCAAAGAAACTGAAAAACTCTCAATTCTCGGTATGTGTGTCAACAACAAGCTTCGTTGGAATGACCACATATTTGCCATCGCCAAAAATGCTGCGAGATGCTTAGGTTTCCTAAAACGGTGCAAGATGTACTTCACTCCTGCAGATCTGGCTACTATTTACAAGGCGTATATTCGCCCTAAACTTGAATACAACTGCATTGTCTGGGCAGGTGCTCCCAAGACCACATTGCATCTACTAGACAGAGTTCAGAACCGCGCGTTAAAACTTATTGGTGATGTACATATCGCGAAAACAATCGAATCGCTTGAACATCGTAAGAATGTTTCCTGCCTGTCACTGTTTTATCGCTTTTTCCACAAGCGGTGTTCAAAAGAAATATCCAGATGCATCCCGCCCATTCTCCAACCCATCCGTAATACCCGTGCCTCAACTCGAGCTCATGGGTCCACCATTAAGCCTATCTTCGGACGTACTAACCAATTCAGAGATTCCTTCTTTAGCCGCACGATAGTTATGTGGAATGAATTGCCTGATTCTGTGTTCCCGCATATATATGATCTGCAGTCGTTTAAGACACGTGTGCATAGACATCTCATCCTTTCCTCTCCCAAATTTCCTAACGCCCACGCTGTGCTAAGCATTATAAGGGTGCAAACCCCTTTAGCGTGTGTACATTATAAAAAAAAAAAAAAAAAAGCAGGAGCATTGGTGACCGGAATTCAACGCACTGTTCAATAATGATCCGCAGGGTGTTAATGTGGTCGACACAAGAGGATCCAGTGCGGAAACCTGCTTGTTCGGCATCGAGTGTATCTTCCAGATGTTCCTTAATTCGCTCAAGTACTACTTTGGCTATTACAGTTGTAACTCTCCATTTTTGGCACTCCATAAGACGCCCTTTTTTTAGGGAGCTTGACAAGCATTCCTTTCTTCCACTAGTCGGGGAAACTTTCTGCCTCCCAAGCTCTCTCTACAAGAGGATAAAAAAGCTCTGCGGATGTCGTTGGAGTGGCACGCAGAAGCTCTGCGGGTATACCATCTGGTCCTACTGACTTCTTGTTCTTTAGTGCGTTGATCGCGGTAGCGATAGTTGAGGAGCGAATTTGGGAAATTGTTACTTCCGGTAGCTCTGTTGTTGGATTTGGGTACATATCGTTGACGAATACACGGTTAAGGACCGTTAAGAAATTCTCCTTCCATCGCTTGAGCTGATCCTCGTCTCAAAAACGAGTACGGCACCATCTAGGCCTTTCACTGGATCTTGGCTAGAGCGGTGACCACCTGTCAGCTCTTTGGTGATTCTGTAAACGGTTCTGCTATCGCACCTGCTCGCTGCATCCTCTGTTTTTGAGGCCAGGTTGTTAATATAATTGCGTTTGTCACGTCTTACACTACGCTGCACTTCTCTCATTTTTCTTCGAAACAGGGATTCTAGCTCGATCCTCGCTGTTGCTAGGGTATCTACAATAGGAGCTATGAGTAGCTTACATTCTTCAATCCGCCTCCAGGTATCCTCGGCAAACCACGTGCTATGCCATGCCTGCCTTCTACCAACAATACTTTCCGCTCCAGATGTGAAAACATTTTTGCTTCCACTCCTTGCGATAACTGATGCAGTACGTAAATGGACAGCAGCTACCATAAGGTGATGATCCCATACCATAACCATGTCGACTTCTCGTCTGAGTCTGAGTACCTCGTTGTCGTTGCCTACCTTGGCATTCATGTCCCCCATCACGATGACGATATCTTCGTTCGGCGTTGCATTGAATATAGCGCTAAGCTGATTGTAGAAGTTGTTCTTTTCATCCTCCGTCGAGGAATTCATTGGAGCGTTACACTGTATGATCGTGACGCACCGTACTCTAGTTCGAAATCTGGCCGATAATATCCTATAAACATGTGGGTGCCAGGAAATTAGGCCTCTGCGTGCTGTTGGCGTTAGCAGCATGCCCACTCCAGATTCACGGGAATTTCCGGAGGGTTTACCGGAGGATTGGTGCTCTCCCGCGTCGAACCATCTTGCGTCACTCACTCCCAGTATGTCCAAATTATATCGAAGAAACTCGCGTTCTAGTTGAAGAAATCTGGCATTTTGAGGTCCTTTACTCCCTGAGTCAAGGAGCGTCCTCACATTCCAGAAACCAATCTTAGTCCGGGTACAATAGCCAAAAGTCGTCATTATTCGATTATTACTAATCCGAGGCGTTGTGTAGGTTTCAGTAGCGGGCATTTTTCGGTAACGCAGGGTGCTCATTTATCTGATGTGCAGTATGGATTTCGCAAAAATCGCTCTGCAGGTGAACTCATGACGTGCATGACTCATTGTTGGTAGCGAAGCATTGAAAATCTCGGTGAATCAAACGTTGTTTCCTTGGATATTTCTAAGGCTTTTGATAGAGTTTGGCATGATTGTCTTATTGATAAGATTCGTGCGCTCAACTTACACACCTCTCTCATTGCATTGATTAAGGATTATTTATGGAACCGTAAAACAAAAGTTGTATTTCCTCATGGGGATCAATGCTGGCGTGCCACAAAGGTCAGCCTTATCGCCTACACTTTTCTTAATATATATCACTGACCTGTTGTTTTCTACAACCTGTGGTATCCATTCATTTGCTGATGATCGGCTTCCATTGAGTTTATTAGTCAAACAGATTGCAATTCTAGCTTGATGGATTCGCGTAAATTCGTGAATACGACAATTCTGTCTAACATTCAAGTCATTCTTGATTGGGGCAGTTTAAATAGGAATTTAACCCAAATAAATTCCAGGCTTTGCAGGCCCACCGAACCCGTGTTCCGAGGGGCCCCAAATTTTAATAGAAAGTGTTGTCATTGGAGATACACATGTCTGCAAAGTGTTAATGAAATCGGGCTTTAGGAAGTGGGCTAAAAATTGATACAAGATTTGGCCAGCCAGTCAAAAAACAGAATACGCTCACTATTTTCCTTTGAAATCTACATTTATCACATTTATACATAATGACGGGCATAGATTCTCGATCAAACATTACCTCTTTTTCCTGATTCGATTTTCTTTTCCTCAATTATCTTTTACTATCACCTTCGCTCGTTTTTAACCGTTTAGGCATAAAAGTGCGAAAAGTGAAATGCATCCACATCTTAATCCGTTCATCCACTTAGCTCACTTAAGCCTTTCAGCTGTTCAAACTCATTCATATTTAATTAAAAACCCTTAGGTGCCGAAATATGCCAGATGGCATTCCTACCCCTAATAAACAAACTATGCCAACATACATTCATACCCATGCATACAACAAAAAGGCGACCGAGCTTCAGGAGTGATAACACAAAAAACAAACACCCACAACAAGAATAAATATCCTTAGGGGTAAAAACGATTTACCGAAAGTGGAATTTAGTTGAGTGGCTTACACGGGTCATGGGTAAATGGCAAGTTCATGTTTTTCGTTAACAAATGTTTAGCAAATGCGTTAGTGGATTTACGCACACATGACTTTTCCTAAGGCGGTATATATTTTTAGACTTTTTTAAAAGGATATGTGTGGCATGGGATAAATTTTCTAATACTTACAAAATTTGATAGCTTAGGTGGTCAAAAAACTGGTCTCTTGTGTGCGAAGGTTAGGTTAGGTTAGGTTCGGTGGCTGCTATTGCACACTTAGACCAAAGTACGGTCCATTGTGGTACCACAGGATCAGAGCCTTTCCCCTTTTATCATAGAGCCTATTTCGTGCTCCATGTAAATTTTAGGATGTCTCCCACTTTGCAGTTTTCGACATCCGATAAGCTGTTTAGTGTACCATATCCCAGATATTTTAGTCTTCTGCTTGCAAGAGCCGGGCATGTACACAGGAAATGGGATACTGTTTCCTCCTCCCTGGCGTCATAACAGCTTCTGCTGAAGTCATTGAACTCAAGGCCCATCTTTCTCGCATGCACTCCAAGAAGACAGTGCCCCGTTAAGATACCTACAGTCATTCTTATATCCCCTCTTCGTAGGGATATCAATGCTTTAGAGCGATTTAGGTCCAGCTTAGGCCAGACTTGCTTTGCAATATTACATGTGTTGGTATGCAACCATCTCGCGTTTGTTAATTTTTCTGCGTCTTTACGAAGCATTAGCTTGACCGTTGATAGTGGTCTTCCTATGCCTGCCCTTTCCGGTAGCAGTTGGAGTTTTGTGCCATTTCTGGATAGTTCGTCTGCTTTGCAATTCCCAACGATATCAGAGTGACCGGGGACCCATACTAAGCATATGTTAAAAAACTCGCTCATCTCCTTGAGAGATGTGTGGCAGCTTATCGCTACCCCCGATGTCATCAAGACCGATTCCAGCGATTTGATTGCCGCCTGACTGTCTATGTAAATTATAATATCGGTTACCGATAATATATTATGTTTCAGCCAGGTCACCGCTTCCTCAATCGCTGTTACCTCAGCCTGATACACGCTGCAATGGTCCGGTAGTCGAACGGAAATGCTCACGCTAGGTTTGTCACAGTAGACTCCGGCACCGACCCTTCCGTCGAGTTTGGAGCCGTCCGTGAAGAATTTGATAGCAGCGGTTTCTTGTGACGATCCATCTCTCCATTGATCCCTGGAGGGGTAGATGGCTCGGAAACCCTTCCTAAAGCATAACACTGGTTGTGTGTAATCTAAGTTCGCCAGTTCAACCTTTAGCGAGTTGTTTATCGTCGAGTGTCCTGTTTGAATAGGTTTCCACTGACGTGTTGCTGACAGTCGCGCGGCCGTAAAGGCTGCTCTCTGCCTGCCGTATATATCTAAAGGAGTCAGGTACAACATTAATTCCAGGGCGCGTGTTGGTGTTGTTTTTAGTGCTCCACTAATGTGAAGACAGGCTGCCCTTTGCACCTTCTCCAGAATTTTAACATAGGTGGATTTTCCAAGAGCCGGCCACCAAACGCTTATACCGTACATGAGTATTGGTCTTACTACTGCAGTGTATAGCCAGTGTACCAGCTCTGGCTTTTATCCCCAGCTTTTTCTTGTGTGCGAAAGAAATTGTGTCTTTTTTCCCAACTATAGCTTAATTTTGCCTGTCACAAGGTTCAACATTAAAAGTCCTTTAAGTATTTGTTGCAGGAAGCTATTCAACGTAGCCAAGGCTGCTAGATTAGAAAATGACTGGGATGCTTACAAAGTATCTCTCAAACTTTATAAAAGAGAATTAAGGACAGCAAAACTCGATCTTGTCCAAATTCCAGTTTTGTGGAGCGAAGTGAAGTTGGTTTTGATACCGAAAGCCGGCAAATGCTCGCATGTTAGTCCAAAGGATCTTAGACCAATCAGTCTTTCATCATTCCTGTTAACTACACTGGAACTGATCGATATCTACATACGCACAAGCATTGACAAAAGACTCCTGTCTACAGATCAGCACGCGTATTGTAAAGGCAAGTCTGTGGAAACAGCTATGCACAAACTGGTACGTTATATTGAACATTCACTTCACCACAAGGATGGTATTCCTAGACATTGAAGGCGCTTTTAACAACGTCAACACATCTGCGATTACGGATGCGCTGTCGACTTTGAGGGTGGACGACTCGCTTGGCGAATTGATTAATCTTCTGCTCACAAAACTAGGATTATTAATTTAAAGCTGGGCGTATCGTCTGCCAGAAGATCTTTCTGCAGAGGTGGAGTCCAGTCCCCCCTTCTATGGAACTTAGCGGTGAATGAACTGCTGGTAAGCCTAAGCGGTGATGGCTGCAGAGTAATCGCTTATGCGGATGACGTTGCTATGGCCGTCTCAGGAAAATACCCGAATAACTTTCCTCCTCATAAATCCTCCTCCTCGTAAATCCTAACAAAACTGAGCTTTTCCTATTCACCAGGAAATACAAAGTTCCACTTATTAACCCTGCTTGCATAAAATGTATAAGCTTAGCTTTCTCTGATAGAGCCAAGTATTTGGGTCTTATTTTGGACAGAAAGCTGAGCTGGAAAGCAAACATACAAGAAAGAGTTCGTAAAGCCACAGTGGTACTCTTCTAATGCAAAAAAAGCAATTGGTAGCAGATGGGGCCTTCAACCCCATGGCGGAGCAGTTTAATATCCACCTGTGTTTGGTGCCGGGGCACAGAGACATTCCGGGAAACTGTATGGGTGACGAACTCACCAAACAAGAAACATGGTTCCATAGGCATACCAATCGCTACATGTTAAAGCGGGATGCTAATGTAAAAACTAACTGTAGGTCAGATCTGGCCCAAGCTGGATCCAAAACGCTCCAAGTATTTGATCTTTCAAAAACGATCGTACATCGGTGCTATTGTAGGTGTCATCACTGGACACTGTCTCATAGGCAGGCATGCAGCAAGACTTGGAGTTTTCTCTAATGACTTCAGCAGAAGCTGCATTGATAAGAAGGAGAAGGAGACCATCGTGCATCTTCTCTGTACTTGTCCATCAGCCCTCTGCCAAAAGCGTAAACTCCATATGGAAGCTTTCTTCTACAACGAAACTAATGATCTCATCAACATTGACATTGGTAGTCTCCTACGCTTCATACGAAGCTCTAATTGGTTATTCGAGTAGGTGGATCGAAATTTTTACCGATCCGTGTGGTATCACAATGGACCATTAGTGTGTCGGTTCCACTGACAGCCGCCTTAACCATCTTTCTCGTTATTCAATAGATTCCCATTTTTGTTAGTACATTCCATCACATCTAAGCCCAATAGATAAAAACTTTTAATGGAACTATTGTTGCTTCAATAAATTGCCTTCATCATCTCACCGCAATCCGGTCCTGGCCTCCCGTACAAGTAAAGATATGTTCGCCAATTTTGTGGTCCTTTTAATAAAAAATCAAACAAATTTTTGTCTGTCAAAAATTCAACGAGTAGCGTCAGACAATACTTAACATCCCACACTTACACACTTACTGGAGCTTCCGTCTTCCATTTTGTCAGCTCCCGCCATCTAAAAGGATCAATGATTATATTAAGTCAGCGCATAGTACGAGTACATGGAACATAACAAAACCTTATTGTTATGTCTGTCGTTCCAACAATCAGATAATCTCAAGTAGGAACATTTTTTGACAAAAACTTTCGAGAAAATTGAGAAAAATCACAATAGCAACGGGTTCGGTTTCGGTTTTGGGGCAGGATCGATGAAGAACTAAATCAGATACGCAAATTTCTTCTTTGTGCAATATTTGCTCTTAGCAGGCAAGAGAAGATTTCTGTTGTTCGAGTAGGGGTACTTTCATTTTCCTACAGACCTGCCGTATATAATACAATATTAGTTCTTTTTTTTGGTAGCATCCGGGAATGAAAACTCCTTGTGATAAAATCGAAAGGATTTTTTTTTGGTTTCACTTCTTGTCTGACAAGTTCCAAAGTGAAAGGCGAAAGCAGCCATTGTTATCGACGCAGACGAATTGATGACTGTTGCGTCGTCAGTGTTGCAGCAGGAAAGGAAGTTTCCCAACCATTGAATTACACGGTATAACGGTTGAGGAAAGTTTTACCTTCAGCTGGAGTTGGCGAAAGTTACGAGCATCCGATATAAAGTTAATTTCCTTAGATTGATTGACTCTGGAAATTGATATTTCAAAAGCCACAATTAAAAGGTATAATGTACCACCAGTACAGCTAAGTAAGTGCAACACTTCATCTTGATTCGGATTGGCAGAGTTCTACTGTTCTTTTATTGGTAGACTTTGTGTTGCAATTCCTTTAGAAGTTAATTCCTTAAGAGTTCGTTACGAACTTCTGTTGGTTACTTTATTGCAATGATTTGAAAGCTTGTACCAAGCACCTCGCTTCCGATTTCCAATTGGACGATAGAGCAACTTTAACTCTTATTAGAAACAGGTTCAAAGGCATACTAGTAATCTACCTATAATGCAGATCATATGGAAGTTTTTCAAACGCTTGCTTTTCATGATTATTATTTGTTGAATTATGTTAATACAAGTTGTAAGGGAGTTTTCCTAGCCGGGGTAAACTCACAGGGTGACCAGGGTTCAGCTTCAGGGTCTAGGGTCGTTACAAAAAATTTCTTTCTGTTTTATGGCTCTCAACTTCAATTCAGCCTTTATTCTTTTCTAACTTTAGCTTTATTTAGAATGTATGCAGGTAGGTAGTCTAGACGATTCGTGAGCCATGAACATGATCCTTGATGAAGCGAGCCTTGACGAAGTGATCCTTGACGTAAGCTTTGACGTATCTTGACGTAGTGATCCTTGACGTGAGCCTTGACGACGAAGTGATCCTGACGAGAGTCTTGGTGTGTCATGACGTGAGCCTTAACGAAGTGATCCTGACGAAAGCCTTAGTGTGCCTTGACGTGAGCCTTGACGAAGTGATCCTAACGGGAGCCATGATGGTGTGATCCTTGACGTGAGCCTAAACGTGCCTTGATGAAGTGATCCTTGACGTAAGCCTTGATGTGCATTGACGTAATGATCTTTAACGTGTCTTAAAGTTAGCCTTGACGTAAGCCTGGACGTGCCTTGAGGTGCCTAGACGTGAGTTGACGTGCCTTGACACAGTGATCTTGACGAGAGCCTTGCTGTGCCTTGACGAAGTGATCCTGACGGGAGCCATGATGTAGTGATCCTTGACGTGAGCCTAAACGTGCCTTGACGAAGTGATCCTTGACGTAAGCCTTGACGTGCTTTGACGTAATGATCTTTAACGTGAGCCTTAAAGTTAGCCTTGACGTAAGCCTTGACGGGCCTTGACGTACCTTTACGTGCCTAGACGTGACTTAACGTGCCTTGACGCAGTGATCTTGACGAGAGCCTTGGTGAGCCTTGACGAAGTGATCCCGATGACAGTCTTGATGTAAGCCTTGGAATGCGATGTCGATAGCCTTGTTGAAGTGATCCTGACGAGAACCTTAGTGTACCTTGACGTGATCCTTGACGAAGTATCCTGAAGGGAGCAATGACGTAGTGATCCTTGGCGTTAGCCTTAACGTGCCTTGACGGAAGCCTTGACGTGCCTTGATATGATGATCTTTAACGTGAGCCTTAACGGAAGCCTTGACGTAAGCCTTGACGTGCCTTGATGCGAGCTTTGACAAAGTGATCATCATGATAGTGATCCTTGACGTAAGCCTTGACGTGAGCCTTGACGAAATGATCATTGACGTGAGCTCTGACGTTTCCCAGGCCCCTCTAGTCCTTGACGACGTGATCCTTGATGTGAGCTTTAACGTACCTTGACGAAGTGATCCTTGAACAATTAGCCTGTTCTTTAATGAGTGATTTATGGATTCGTGCCGCAACTAGCATATCAGCAATGTATTCACAGCATTTCCTCTATGTGGCACGTTTAGATCGTCTCAATTCTGAATTGTACTCTGTGAGAGCCTCCAAAATCTCCGGCGTATAGCAGAGTTGAAGAGTTTTCTAACTTTCTTCCTAAGTTTAGCCTGCTGGTCGTTTCACCAGGGAACCTTCCGTTTACACAAACTGGTTTCAGCGACACAGCAGTCAAGATATGAAGGGAGCAACATTTCATTTAATTAGTAAGCTGTGGACTCAGTAGAGGTGACAAGCATATCTAATTTAGAGAGGACAATTACCCGGTACCAATTTGAGTCCGTGGACTTTGGATCATATCTAGTTGAAGCATGTGCCAATCTGGCAATAACGAGTCTTCGTCGGACAGATGCGAGTTTTCAACATGGTTCGAGATAAATGGACTGGCGAGTGTGAGGACAAGTACCTCTTCGCGAATCGCATTTATGAAGGTCTTTATTTAAAATGTCTACAATACTGCTAATAAAATATTCTAAGCTCTAGCTGCTGCAGTTGTGCCGTCAGAATCGCTTGCCGGGTAGCAGCGCTGGTCAAAAATCATAGGACCTGCTTTTTATTGGTTCTCGGCAAATTGGTCGTACAACATTCTAGAACTCAGCAAGGACACGAATGTCTTGGATTAACGTGAACACCGCCAACTGAGGGCATAATTCCACAGTCCTCTTCGGACGTGAATTAGTTATATGACAATCAACATCCATCGTGGTAGATGTGCGAGAATTAACTCAATGCTTAGAACAGGACCCTTCGTAAATCCTTGCCGATCTATAGTTCACGACAGCCGGTTGAGATGTGCAACTCCACAATTAGCATATCATCGCACCAGGTAGGGCTCTGATGTGCCAAAGATTTTGGTAACACCAGTCCCCTCTGATGTTACCATGATAGCGCTCTACCTGCATTTGGGTAGTAAACCAGCAGCCACTACGTAGGTCAAGCTCAGCACGAAACTGGGTCCTCAACTAAAAGTAGGCCCAGACTCAGTTAACCTCCTAGGAGATCAACTTCATCTGTTGGCTGTATTACCAACGCGATCTTGGTGAGATCTGTCATTAAGGGACTTAGGTTGTTCAGTATGAGTGCCTGGGCGTAGGTACTCTACAGCAATGGCCCCACATCGTCCGGAACAACGAACCCAATCATTTGTCACTAGGATACCGTGCTTTCCTAAGCCGCCCAGGATAGAAACTATCCCAGGCCCCTCTAGTCCAATCAGTTCGTTACGACAAGTCTGCTAATTACGAAAAGGTCCACCATAGAAATCACCTCTAAGTATTAGCTGCCCTTTCAGGGTCGCAAAGTACGAAGACATTGTCCATAAAGAGCATACTCTTAGTACCCGCGGCCCTTATTAATCTCTCGTGGTCAAGCCCCGCACCATTCCAGATAAGTTTTGTGATGCAGATGGACCCCACCACGAGTTTACCAATCCTCCTTTCTCAACCGGGCTTGTGACCGGCTACGGTGGAGTTCTCAGCTAGGACAGTTCGATACTCTTGTAAAAGAGGACGAAAGAGCCTTTTGGTTGAACCTTTAGACTGTATTTGTAATTGGCTTCAATTCATTGCATTCGTTGCTCATACACTGTAATGGCGGTAATGCACAATGCCTTTTATAATAAATAAATTTGTGATGGTGGCAATTTTCCGATCGCATTTTCTTATCAAAAGAAGACAAACGACACAGAACAAAATTTATTCACAATAAACAAATTTTGCCAACAAAAGACATAAATCATTCCTAACAATAGGGAGAATCGCTTGGTAAGTGTGCTGCGATGCCTAAGCGTTCATGGTTGGGTTGACTGTCGGTAGCGACGCGCCGTCAAATGCGTGTACGTTCACCGCCTATCGATTGATTCTAATCGAATGCACATAAATGCGCTGATTGTACCGCAATTTTGTTATTGTGTGCGGCGAATGTATGTATATGAATGACAATAATACACTTTGACAACATAAATATAAAATGTAAATATTATTGAAAGGGGTGCTAAGGGCAATAAATTTCAGCTCGCAGTGGCAGTGTGATAAAGTATCGCACAGATATAATTACGCAAAGAACATCCATTCACTTTGTGTGAAAGCATTTCAGGAGTTGACGAGGAAGGAGAAAATTATGGGAGTCATCACTGTCGTATTCATTTTTTAAAATCCCTTATTGGAGATGTGGCTAGCACTTGATCAAATTTCATAATCGTTCTTGCACGTACCGACGACTGTACTAGTATCGCAACTTGTGGATTCCAAAGTGAACATCGAAATGCATTTGAAAGCTGAATAACTATTTGCATTTTATTTTTGCTGACTGCACATAGATAGACAAGCAGACTGGCGTCTGGACAATGCGTCGTCTAGTCGCCATGGTAATCGGAAAATGAGCCCCTCTTCCATTGTCTGCCTTCTATTCCCTCTTTTATTTTATAAAAAATATTAAACTTCCTGAACAAAAAGTAAATGCTTAGCATTTTACCATAACTATTATGTTAATTAAGTTTATTAAGCGACATTTCTTGATCGCGTTGAGAGAAAACATCCAAAGCTCTATTACTTTATAACCGTCTTTTTTAGTTTTAGAATAAATTGGGAATATGATGACCGTAGAAAGATAATAGGATGATCGTCGTATAGGGATTATTGTAGGATCATTATTATAGCATTGTAATAGGAGACTTAGTTGGTTTCTTTTTTAAGAAAGAACAACCACCCTCGTGCCTTATCGTAAACCTGGGTTTGGATGAACGATTTGAAAAAAAAAAACTCTTTTTCAAAAACAGCATCGATATGATTCCCAACGAGTTCTTAAAAATATACCCAGATTACGCACAAGAAAATCCCTTAGAATTTGAAGCTATACTGATTCAGAATCACATTTAAAGTAACTTTTACTTAACATGACTTGACTGTGTGAGAGTAAACAAACGTCGTCAGCGTAATCCAGATGTTTGAGTTGATATGTAAGAGTCCAACGAATTCCTCCGTTTCCAGTAGATAAAGCTGCGCGAAGTACATCGCTAATCACCAACAAAAAAAGTATCGGCGATGATAGAATGCAACCTTGTCGTACCCCACTTAGGATCTTGAAATCCTCCGACAGCTTTCCTCTATGCAGCACATGACATTTAGAGCCATCATACGTTGCTTTAATAATAGCTATTAGTTTATCGGGTATACCTCTCCTGCGCAAGGCGAGCCAGATAAACTGTCTGTTGACACTGTCAAACGCCTTCTCAAAATCGATGAACAGCAGGTGCAGTGGTGACCGGAATTCAACGCACTGTTCAATAATGATCCGCAGGGTGTTTATGTGGTCTACACAGGTGGATCCAGTGCGGAAACCTGCTTGCTTGGCATCGAGTGTATCTTCCAGATGTTCCTTAATTCGCTCAAGTACTACTTTGGCTATTACCTTTGCAACTGCAGGAAGAACGCAAATGCCTCTCCAGTTTTTGCACTCCATAAGACTACCTTTTTTAGGGAGCTTGACAATCATTCCCTTCTTCCACTCGTCGGGGAAACTTTCTACCTCCCAAGCTCTCTCTACAAGAGGATATGTCGCTGATGTCGTTGGAGCTGCACGCACCATTTTGAGGTCCTTTATTACTTCCTTCCACACGACCAACAGAGCTGCAATTTTGTGAGTGTCTTAGTCCGAAATAGGACTTCTCATATTGCGAATGAATGAATGGCGCGTGTCGCGTGTAGCGTGCGGCGACCTACAGAGCTGCAATTTTGTGAGTGTCTTAGTCCAAAATAGAACTTCTCATATTCCGAATGAATGAATGGCGCGTGTCGCGTGTAGCGTGTGGCGCGTGTGATGGCTTAAATTTGTTTTCGACTACTTTAAGGTTATTTTAAATCAACTTCCACATGACCTACAGAGCTGGCTTTAGTGAGTATCTAAGTCCAAAATTGATTTTTTTATATTCCGAGTATGAATTGCCTCGCGTGTCGCGTATGTCACGTGTGATGGGTTGAATTTTTTTTCTTTCTTATTCGACTTATTTGTGGTCCTTTTTAACCACCTTCCACACGACCTAGAGAGATGAATTTTTGTTAGTATCTAAGTCCAAAATAACAGTTTTTATGTTTTACGTATGACGCGTGTCACACTTCGTGTGTGACACGTGTGATGGTTTGAAATCGCGCCATTATCTTCTTTTTTTGAGGTATTTTTTAACAACTTTCGCATGACCTAGAGGGATGAAATTTTGTGAACGGCTTAATGTCAGGGGCTCATTTTGAAATCCCGCTTTTAACGCGTGTCGCGAGTCTCATGTGGCGCGTGTGAAGCGTAGCAAAAAGAAAATTCTTTGTACTTGTTTGTACTTTAACTAAACTTTCGCTCTACCGAACGAGAGAACTACTATCGTGGCTAAGTGAAACTCGCTTACCTCACTCCGATCATTTCGTTTCTTCTTTGAACTTTACGCTCGTTAATCTACGGAATTGGGAAAATTCATACTTGCACATTCGTAGTCAACCTTCTGTTCGTACCGCATTCAATAGAAGTGCACCGGCCGATAATAGTTGTCATAGGCAAGAAGGCAAGCGTGTCCTTTTGCACCGTCTTTCCCCTTTTCTATGCCGACAACAGGACCCAGTTCGGGAACTACACCAACCTTCCAGCCGCAAAGGTAGGATTTTCGCTCATGCGAGCTAGGTGTCCTGCCCACCGGAGCCTACCGAGCTCCGAGCACGATGACGACATCGTAGACCTAAGCATTATAGAGTCTCCGGAATCGTCTTTCCTCAAATATGGGGCCAAAAATTCTGCGTAAGAAGTTCCTCTCGAACGCAGCTAAGAGGCCAGAAGGCTTTTTGTTAAGCACCCAAGTCTCGGATTCATATGTAAGTACTGGAATGGCCATTGTATATCTTATATACCAGCAGCTTGGATGTTATGGTTAAGTTCCTGGTGTTAAATAGTCTTGACAGACTATAGTATTGAGGGACCAATGTTTAGCTCTCATTTATGTGCAGCCCCAGATTTCGTGCCGCCTGCTCGATCGGAACGAAAGCTTCCTGTACAGATCTTGGGTTTCTACCAACCATATCAACATCGTCTGCGTAAGCCAGTATCTGAATGGACTTATAGAGGATTGTTCCACTCGCCGCTACGTCAGAGTCTCGGATCACTTTCTCCAACGCCAGGTTAAAGTAGACGCAGGCCAGTCCATCCACTTGTCGGCGCCCGTTATAGATTTTGAATAGGCTTGATAGTGATCCGTCATGGTCAACCTACATAGTCGTGCCAGTTTATTTGGGATGCCGAATTCTCTAATGGCTTTATAAACTTATACTCTGGCTATACTATCATTGGCGGCTTTAAAGTCAATAAAAAGATGGTGTAGTGAGTTTTGAAACTCTAGACATTTTTCCATCACCTGCCTAAGGGTGTAAATCGGATCAGTTGTTGATTTGCCTGTGATGAAGCCACACTGTTATGGACCAATGATGACTTTAGCGTATAGGACCATCCTGTCTTGAATGATAGAAGAGAATATCTTCTACGCGGTACTCAACAACGTTATACCACGATAATTGCTGCATTTTGTGATATCTCCCTTCTAATGTATGGGGTACATGATGCCTCTTCGCCAGTCTTTTGGCATCGCTTCTTCCTCTCATACTTGCCCTATTATTTAATAAATCACTTGGTGTATTGCGGGCCCTCCTGTTTTAATCAGCTCCGCTGGTATACCATCTGATCCTTGGGCCTTATTATTTTTGAGCATAGTATGATCTTCGGTCATTGGTGGAGCCTCCAATTCCTCAGTAAGCTGGCCATTTAGCAACTTATGAAAGTGTTCTTCCAAACGCTCTAAGATGCCTTTGAGATCGGGGATCAGATTACCACTTTTGTCTTTGCAGTATGTGCAACGCGGTGTATATTGCGTCATACTGCTGACTCTTTGTTAGAAGTTCCGCACCTGATACGGTCCTTGCTCTCTGTACTGTTCTAGTTCACGGACGAGATGAAAAAACACGTCACGCATAGTCGTGACACTCTATTACAACAATAGGGCGTCCCAATTGAATAATCCTTTATAACTACAGATAAACAAGGCAAGTGAAGTTGAGTGTAATTTTCCAGCTAAATTGGAGACAGCAAATGTGTGCTCGAAGAAATGCTGAAAATTGAACTCACTGTTGCTGTGAATGTCTTGCGTAACTATAATAACGAAAGTTAAATAATTAAAGCATTCATGAGGATAAAGTTTCACCAAAAACAGGAATCCAGATATAAACAAAAAATAAACCTCCCTACTTGGAACGAACGAATTGTCAATTATACAGAATTTATCTGACTGGTACAAAATAAACCGTCAAAGTGTTTTAATTTATTTTTAGTGCCTCCTACCCACCTGCCAGCGTTCCAGCGTATAATAAACAAAACAACAATCCACCTTATACACACGCAGAACAACAAGTTGTAGAGATGTGGCGAATCACATCGCACTCTGTATACGGTATACCATACACAGCATTACAGCAAAGAGAGAAGGATCATTTATCTTGGCGGCTTTCTGAAAAAAAAAACACAAGTACCGGATATATATAAAGCTGCCTACAGCTGCGTGTTAAACCGGAAGCAACGCCATAAATGTCATCAACCCTTTTCTTTGCCAGTTGCTTGGCTAAGCACAGAGAACCTAATGTCGAGATGGGTACAGATTGTTGAGTTCCTTTAGTGGGAAACAGCCGACGGAGTAAATGTGCTCACCACGGCTGGCGTTAGAATAGACTCCCCCAAAAAGGATGCAAGTTGGATTGAAATGAGTTAAGAGTTCTGTCGCTTTTTACATAGAATTGTAGCGGGATTACGGCATCACACCTTCTCCTCACTGAGATGTAGGACTCTTTTGCTTTTCGTTTGTTGTGAGCGATCTATTTTTTTGATTGAAGCTAATACCGAAGGAATTTATGTTTTGTAGAAAGTTTCCTCATATCCGTAGACATCGTTTGTATTTTTAAATTCGGAGTGATGGCGGGATACGTACACAGCAATGGGGGCGATAATTATGAATCAAAATGCTGTGCAAGGTAAAGATGATAAAAAAACCAAGTTCCAAAAAGGCCACCAAATTATCCAACTTCTAAACAAAGCAAAGCAAAATATGTCCTTAATTTTGTTGTGCTTAGGCTCCTTCTAGTTTCTAGGTTTCACACGAATTTGCTATTCAAAGAGCATGTCCTTATTCGCTGCGTCCCTTTTGGTAACGTGGGTGAATGTGACGATAACGAAATCCACACAAACAGCACACGGTTCGAACGACTAGACTATATAGGAATTTCTTTGCATTTCTTTGTGGAGGTGGTGGGAACCGAGGATTTACACGCTGCTGTGCCTGCCATTCTTACGAGTATGCCAAGCATGAAACAGTAGACACCATCTTGTTTTGACGGCAATTTCTTTTTATTGCCATACAAAATATTGTTAGGGCGGCGGTAGGGATTAAATTGTGTGTGCTTTAATTCATGACAGACTCCTCGTCTTACAATAGTATACCAACACATATTTGTAAGTCTTTCATTGTTTGCAAAAAGAAAAAAATGAAACGGGGGAACGGCAGAGAAATATGACTGTGACAGGGGAATATGCGCGACGGTATTCTCGGGCGTTTTAAAATTGCACCAGCAAACACATTTCTCACGTCCGCCTATTTGCGCTGCCAGTTGGCGTGCAACCGGGTATGCGAGCATTACTATTTCAGGCAAATAACATTCGTTATGCATAAGTGTAATATTTGGTACATGCTCCTGAATTCGTGGCAGTGTAGCAGTAGCGATAAACCGATAGTGCCCACCAATTTACGAGTAAATATCTGAGTTTATGACACACATTCAAATAGTTATCACTGTTGAATATTAATGAAAGTTTCGTGGATTTGCATTTTTTTTCCATAATCAAAACTTAATAAAAATGAGAATATGTCTAACACCCATATCCAAGCCATATGTTGTGTTCCCGCAATGCACTTGACGTCTATAATACCAAAGTCCCATCTGATTATTAGTGATGAGCGAAATTGGAAGTCATTCAGTTGCAAGACCAAGAGCAACACCAAGACCAAGACCAAGACCAAGACCAAGACCAAGACCAAGACCAAGACCAAGACCAAGACCAAGACCAGGACCAAGACCAAGACCAAGACCAAGACCAAGACCAAGACCAAGACCAAGACCAAGACCAAGACCAAGACCAAGACCAAGACCAAGATACAAGATTTGCGCGTACGGTATGAACGCACCAAAGTGTCAACACCGACTCGGACCACTATGTTGTTGGTATGGTGCTCCGAAAGAGGATAGCACTGTCACGAAAGACTGCATCCGCGAATTAAATTCGAGTCAACACGGCTGCTTTTCATAACGGTCCAGCGAAAGGACTCGCCCCAAATGCAGGGAGAGTAAGTCCAGGGGCTGAGATGTCGGGCGTAGAAGAGAGATGGACACGCCTTAAAAATACTGTCATTAGTACTCCAACTTAGGTAGTAGTCATAGAGATCGAAACGACTGGTTCGATGACAAATGTAAGCTAGCGACAATCTAATAGAACGCGGTGACGCAAAGGTGAATATGAAGACCTCAGAAGATATGGAAGACAATTCACCGGAGAGAGAAACTCGCCTGGGGGAAGAATCCAGTCCGTGAACTAAAACAATACAGAGAGCGAGGAACACATCAGGCCCGGAAGTTCTTCCAAAGAGTCCGCGGTATAGCGCAATATAAACCGCGTTGCAAATACTACTACTAATACAAAGACAAAGAGGGTAATCTGATCACCGATCTTAAAGGCGTCTTAGAGCCATGGGAAGAACACTTTCATGAGTTGATAAATGGAATTGGTGGCCCCACCAATGACCGAAGGCCAGGCTATGCTGCCGCCACCAAGTATAGACGAAGGTAGCAGAGCGATAAATCGGCTCAAAATGGATCAAATGGTATCCCAATGGAGGCTATTAAAACAGGAGGTCCCGCAATACACCAAGCAATTCATGAACTAAAGTGTAGTTATGGGAGGAAGAAGCGATGCCAGAAGACTGGCGAAGATGCATCATGTGCCCCATACACATGAAAGGAGACATCACAATATGCAGCAATTATCGCGGTATAACGTTGTTTTGTGCCCCACGGTCCTCTTCGGACACGAATTGTAAGATCATTGGCGGACATGGTTAGATGTACCAGTAACTCATTGGTGGGAGCTGATCCTATCCTACACCCATGCCGACTTTAGGAAAGACGGCAACCGGTTGTATGATGCGCAACTCCTTGCTGAGCAACATTCGGATTGGCAACATCAGAAGGTCGACTGATGTTACCATTAATGGTAACTCCCGTAGTACCAACGCTATCCTAGGCCGCCCAGGATAGAAACTATCCCAGGCACATCATAGACCTGTGTACGAAGAGGCAACTTAATACGAATACAGTGCCAATACTAGACCTTCTATGTAGCAGTAGCCCATTCAGGGTCGCAAAGTACGAAAACATTGTTCGTATGAGCATACTCTTAGTATCCGCGGCCATCCCTATTTTCCATGGTATAACCCCGCACCCAAACCATGTATAGGTTAAGATGCAGTTGGGCCCTCTACCGGGAGGTCTCTACACAAAACGATATTTGGGTATGTAAGAGAAATTTGTTCCAATATTGCTGCATGTTAGGAACTAGAAAGATGTTTTTATTTGGTCGATTAGCTGTATCAACTAGAGCTTAGCCTCGCCATTACTGAGCTCAACAAAGACAAAATCAATTTCACTATCGTTAAGACCGACATCAAATTCTGAAACGAATACACTCGCCCTTGCATATATTGCAACACCTCCAGCAACATGACCAGTTATATCAGCTCGAAAAACTCTGTATCCGCTGAGAGGACATATTTCGTAATTAAAATTATCGCTTAGTCTTTAGCTTTCGGATAAGCAAACGTCAACAGATCTCGGAACTCATCGATTGCGGTAGTAGGCTCTGTGCATTAATATTACAGATGTAAATACCACTGTTCTGTTCTCGTAGTACTTTTATCATTTTTCTTAAGTTCTCATCCATGACGTTCGAAATAAGATAGTATGACAAAAGTACTATCATGAATAGTATGAATAGTTGCTTGCGGCCCACGTTTTTCATATAAAGGGTGATCAGATTGGAGGTACTTTTTCCAATAGGATTTTTTTGACATTTCACGCGTGACTACTGTCAAACTTAATACACAATTTTATTCAGTATTCATTGGCACTTCATCATGGAAAGACAAACGCCTCAACAACGTTTACAAATCGTACAATTATATTACGAAAATCGACGCTCTGTGAACGAACCGAACGCACTATTCGGCATACCATCGGCAAACTTGAGAATAATTTTACATTATTGGATGATAATCGACCTATTAGACTACGTACAGCCCGAAATGAAGAGAATATTTCGGCTGTAAGTGAGAGTTTTGCCGAAAACCCGGAAGAATCGATTCGGCGCCGTTCTCAACAACTTGGCCTATCTTATGGCACTACTTGGGCGATTTTACGCAGAGATCTTGGTCTGAGAGCGTATAAAATACAGCTAGTCCAAGAATTGAAGCCGGCCGGCCGACCTTCCAAAGCGTCATACTTTCAGTCGTTGGGCTCTTGAAAAACTCGCCGAAGATCCGTATTTTGGGACCCGAATTTTCTTCAGCGATGAGGCCCATTTTTGGCCATTAATGGCTTTGTCAATAAGCAAAATTGCCGTATTTGGGCTGAAGAGCAACCCAAAGCCATTCACGAACTGCCATTACAGATAAACGACTTTTGAAGTCCGTGATCACGACGACATTTGATTCCAACAAGACGGCGCTACAGCCCATGCAGCCCGTGACACAATGGATTTACTGCGTCCTCGTTCGGTGAGCAATTGATCTCTCGTTTCGAACCGGTGGATTGGCCACCAAGATCGTTTGATATCACACTTTTGGACTATTTTTTGGAGGGTTATGTAAAGTCTAAATGTTTTGTGGATAAACCAGCTACAATTGAGGCATTGGAAGCCAACATTACTCAAGTTATTCGCGAGATACCGACCGAAGTCCTCGAGCGAGTCATTCAAAATTGGTGTTTACGGCGCAGTTGCGGCCAACATTTGAAAGGGATTATCTTCAAAAACTAAATGTCATGAATGGTTCGAAACAAAAATAATAAAAATTGCCCAATCAATTTGAATTTTTGTTGTTTTATTTCAATTTAAAATCCGATATCTCTCAATTGATCACCCATTATATATTTTTTACTTCGATTTCAAAACGTGGTACATTAAAAATTGATTTTTATTCAAATAAAGTAATAAATAAAAAAAGAATACAACTTTATTGTTATAACTTTTTGTATATAAAGTATGTAGAAGTCGCTTAAGTTGTGCTGTGTTCACCATGAGACTGCTTATTTCTGTTTCTGCTAAATTTTCACACCTCGCCACTGATGCAAGCTCTTCCAACTAAAGATATATCGATAAAAAAGTGAATTCACTGCACTACTGATGCAACAAAGTAATAAAATTTCAATATTGCAACGTGTCCTTGTCATATGCGGAGACAGCACATTATTGTGCGTTCATGATATATGAATGTACGAGTATCTATTACTATTGCAATGCAGAAGCGCAAAAAATGTCATTTTATGACAATTTTCTACAGCGAATCGAAAAAGGGAAAGGACATTTTCATATAAATTGGATGCAAATGTTTAATTTTTATGCTCAAAGGTTGTCTAGCATTGGCGTAGAAGTAAAGTACAATATATACGTATATATTAGAGACGCTTTTAGCAAACGAAAGGTCGAAAGTTTACAAAATGTTAACTCATAGCAAACCGGAGAATAGTCACCTCTATGCGCACTAAGGCCGACCTCATTTACATCGACATTATTTTGGCAACAAGAACGCCGTACAGGTAGACAATTCCATTAATGGAAAGTTTTCCTTCCGAGTCAGTCGTTCTAATTATAGAGCACTGCACAACTGGAAAAACTTTAAACCAACTGCTTATTTGCGATAGCAGTGAAATTCACCTCTGTTTGTTTGAAATAAAAAGCCTAAATCAATAAATCAGTATCTTAATTCAAATGAAAGACGCTAGACGTGAAAGTATCCTAGTATAACCTTATCCCACCACCTACTTACCACCTACTTCCATGAGCCATATAATTTTCTGCATTAAATTTCGACTTTTTGGAAACTTTCAGGCTACGATGTAAATGTTGGCATAATGCCAAGTTCTGAGAAATCGAAAACAACTTTCCATTTCTATTTCCAACCGGATCAGGGTTTTGAAAACAGTCAATGGATGCACCCTCGTAGAGGAAACATTCCGTCTCTCCTTATGTCTGCATTAAGCTTTGAACTAAATTTCAAGATAAATGAATTAATTTTCCATGGCCTAAGCTCCAACTGCATAAAATGAATTAAGGTCTGTCTCTATCTCGCAATCAATGAGGAATTTCTTAATTTATTCCGCAGAGATTTTTGTCGGGCGATAGCTTTGTCTTCGTTTCATCATCGCGCATAATTGCATTTGACTTGTAATCCAATTAGAAACAAAAACCCCACACCAGTAATACTTCTCTTTCGCATATATATATATAGGTATATAGATCAGGTACGTATGTGCATGTAGACTGTAGATAATAGAATTTAAAATTTTAATTAAATGCAAATTAAAGCTCTGCCTGTCACTTTCATCTTCTCGGTTCGCACTGATTTTGCTGAGTGCGAAATTTGAAACTTTAGTCACCTTTTTTCCTGATTTGAATTTGAATTCACTCCTTTTGTTAATCAGGACGAAAAACAAAAGATTCAACGGTAAGTACAATGAAAGGGTGGTTTCTATTACTTGCTCATAACATACAGAAATATTAAAAAGGGACATGGGTGCATTAGACATGTCTTTTTCCAAAAATGACACCTTGTCTTCCTTCTTACGTAAGACCATTTGTTTTTGAAGGGGTTGGCCAGAAATAAGGTGTTAATCAATTTGAGATACTACGATATAGATAGATTTGTATTCAGTGACTACTCCTGATAATAATAATGCCTCGCTGCCTGAAAAATGCATATGGCTCGTGGACTACCTAAAACGAAGAATCGCTCTATGTGCTTTTAGACACAAACTTCACGGGCAGCTCCCATATTTTAAGTAATAACAGCCTAAATAGGGTTGCAACTCGTACAACCATATCCAATGTTCTGATAAATTAGCTGCTTTGAGCGCTAAAAAGCTTCAAACCATACAAATCTGCAGGACGAGCTGCAAAGGATTTCGGATATTATCCTTTCTTTGCTAGAAACAATTCTCAAGAGTTTTTTTTTGATCTGGTCCATTTTCCAGTTTTATGGAGAGAAGTGGTTTTATTAACCAAAGCCGACAATGCTCGCAAGTTAGTCCAAAGTATCACAGACCAATAAGTCTATCATCATTCCTGTTAAAGAAAGAATGATCGATATCCTCGTAGGCACACGCATCGTCAAAAGACTTCTGTCTATTGATCAACGTGCGTATTGCAAAGGCAAGTCTATAGAAATAGCTAGGAATACACTAGTATGTTCTACTGAACATTTCCTTCACTGCAAGCAGTACACAATGGTAGTGTTCCGAGACACTGAAGGCGCTTTTCACAACATATCTGCGATAACGGATGCACTGTCGATTTTGAGGATGGACGACTCGCTTGGCGAATTGATTAATCTTTTACTCACAGGTCGGGTTATTAATTCAAAACTGGTCTTGTCGGCTGCCAGAAGAGCTGTGTGCAGAGGAACCCCACAAGGTGGAGTTCTGTCCCCCCTTCTATGAAACTGAGTGGTGAATGAGCTGCTGTTATGCCGTGTGGAAGGTGGTTAAAAAGGAAATCAAAAAATTAAAAAAAAAACCCAAAAATTCCAACCCATTATACGCGCCACACGCGATGCGCGTCTTACGTGGAATATTAAAAATGCTATTTTGGACTAGATACTCACAAAATGTCAGCTCTCTAAATAGTGTGGAAGGTGGTTAGTGTGGAAGGAAGTCGAAAAAACAAAAAATCAACCCATAACACGCGCCACACGCGACACGCCTTGCGAGTCTTACACGGAGGAATATAAAAAAACACTATGTTGGACTTAAATACTCACAAAATTTCAGCTCTCCAAATCGTGCGGATGGAGGTTAAAAAGGACCTCGAAAAAACAATTATTTTAAAACATCACACGCGACGCACGTCTCACGCGGAATATAGAAAATGCTATTTTGGACTTAGATGCTCACAAAAATTGCAGCTCTGTAGGTCATGTTGAAGGTGGTTAAAAAGGACCTCAAATTAGTCGAAAATACAGACAAAAAGGGGTCAAGTCAAGTTAAATAAAAGTTTTTATTAAAAAGAGAACTGACTGCAATACTGATGCAACAAAGTAATAAAATTTCAATAATGCAAATATTGTCGTCTGCCAGGAGATCTGTCTTCAGAGGAATCCCACAAGGTGGAGTTCTGTTGCCCCTTATATGGAACTTAGTGGTGAATGAGCTGCTGCTGTGCCTAAGAAGCGAGGTCTGCGGAGTAATCGCTTATGTGGATGACTTTCCCGTATTTTGCCGTCTCAAGAAAACACCCGAATACCTTAAAAGAACTCCTTAAAAATGCTCACACCGAGCTAATTAGTTAGGCAGATCGCTGTGGTTTAGGCGTAAATCCTTACAAAACTGATTTTGTCCTATTCACTAGGAAATATAAAGTTTCAAATTATTAACCCTCCTTCTTTAAACGGTATACGCTTAACATTCTCTGATAAAGTCTGGTATTTGGGTCTTATTCTGGAGAGAAAGTTAAGCTGTAAGCCAAACATACAAGAAATAATATGGCTCTCTAGGCATGTCAATCGCTACTTGTAAACTCATGTTAATGCTAGTAAAAATACTAATCATTCAAAATGTGATACCGCATGAACGGTATCTTTTATCTCTGTGACGAATGATACCAGAATACAAACTTTACCTTCCAAATCTCTAGTATCATAGTTTTCATCTCAGCGTCTTTGGTTTCTACAATCGACACTAAATCGATCGTTTTAGGTTATTTTTACATGACATCCCCTTCAAAACCCCACCCCTAGAACTTCCGGTGGTGTCTTTCAGTCAGTGTTGTCTCAACAACCCCGAAAACTATGAATTCCACCATAATATGGGTCGTTTTGCAATTATTTTTACATGTCACGCTTACACCCTTACACTAATGTAATGTAATCGATAAAACCCCGTTTTTGTTCTTTCCGACCATTCATCTATGTCGTATTGGACCTTCACTGCATAAAAGCTGATGTTCGCCAAGGTTCTTTCATGTGTTCGATACTTTTCCTAATTTTCACTAATGATCTCTTGTCTTGCTTGTTCTAATCCAATTCATTCTTTCGCCGATAATAGCTATCTCAGCTTTGCATATGAGTTCACTCATCATCTGCAGGCCCTTTTTCTTCACAACGGATCTTCTATACAGCTTAAAATTAAAGGGAATAGTATTGATAACGTTGATCTCGTTTTTATTGTGTTACAACTAATTTATTATTTTATTATCGCATACTAGCGAGACAACCAGAGACTGGACCTTTTGGTGATTTAGGTCAGTTCATTAAACCTCTAGCTCACTGGCCTCTCTGTCTCTATATAACGTTGTTAGTGGATCAGTAGTTAAGTGAATGGGTTTCTGAGCAGTGGTTTCGTAGTTCGAATCCGAGAAAACACCAAAAGTATTTTTCACGGTCCCATCTCGCGAATGTCTGACAAATATCCGAGAGTAATAACTAAACACGGGGAAAGCTTCTCAATTTGCCGTTCGGGTACGGCAATTAATTGTAGGCCCATCCATTTGTGTGCAAAAATATACATGCACAACTCAAATGGTCGCGAGAAGCTAGGCCTTGGACCGCAATTTATACTCCTGCACAATAATTGTGCTACAATTGGAAGAAAAACAAATCAGAAGGAGAAAACTAAATATCTAATTCGTTAGCTAATGTTCCACATGCCACTATAATATTTCCATAACATTGAGATTTTGACAAGTCAACAAGTTTAACAAATACATAATGTTCTCTCTTGTATTATCTCCTAAGACCCATATGTGCACCGATATATTATTAACCGGAATGAGAAAAAACTTCACAAACAGTAAAGGAGTCGCTATATCTTCCATAATTCTGCAGCTGCTGTGCTTCCGAGAAAATCGAGCCAAAAGTCGTTGATGTCTTTCAGCAAAATAGAAAACGAAGAAAAAGGAAGGTAGCAAGGAACCCTTCTACAATTACGGGAAAAATCAAACAAAATTATCTGTTCAGCAAAATAAAAAGCCTTCACAGAGTACATAGAATATGGGAAGCCTTTGTTTGTTTGCAGATCTATCCTGCCAGCAAAATAAGAGAACTTTTGTTCGACATTTTATCCAAATTCGCGTCACGTATCTGCGCCATAATTATTTCGTACGTGAGTGATAAACAGAAGGCGTTTGTTTATATGACACGCGTACACAATATATGCCACAACTGTCGAAAGGAACACTGTAGGAAAAATCCAGCTGGTAATTTTCGGTTTATTTTTTTGCTCCAATGCTTTTTGGCAAATATGCGGTAAAACTTTAACTTCAGATGGTTACCATTTTCTTTAGCAAACGATGAAGATACAAATTGCTAAAGAGAGCAGATGACATCATGAAAAGCATATAATACGAGAACGTACACTAAACTAAATGTAATGTGGTGCACCTCTGGTACAAGGGAAGAGAAACAGTTATGCGATTTTTCGTCAAAAGTTTTACGAATTTTTTGTTTTCTGTGCTTTTAAGCTGCTTACAAAAAAAAAAGGATTTTTTGTGAATTAAGCAGAGAAATATGGTAAGATTCAACTGTGTGGCTGTCATTGTTAGATATAGCGATTAAAAACTACAGATTATGTACTCGTATGTGTGACATTATAGACTGTCACTATCAAGTCAGTCTATAATGACAAGTACTTGTGTATAATTCCGTTGTGTACAAAATTTTACGGCATTTTTGTATAACGTTATATCGAAGACAAACTTTATGGTTAACATTCCTTAAACATATTAAAACGATCATTGCACTTCATTGTATACTTTTAGGAGCTTTAAGGTTCAACTATACAATGGGCAGAAGTTGGCTTATTCTTATGCCAAAATCGAACCAAAAGCTTAGCTAATCTCTCTCATTATTAATGTTACCCATAATGCATTTTAGCTACCGCTGTCATTGCCAGAAAGATACGATAAGCCACGAATTTTATTGTTTCCCATAAAAAATGCTAACTTAATTGATTGGCCCGTATCTGTGAATGGACGGTTCCAAAGACTGTATTATGTCGTCATTTTAAAGAGAATCCAACTCTGGTGGGAGGGAGCCTATAGTTCGAATGAGCGCAGAGAATCCTGATCGGAAAGTGCTTTGTGGTAGAATTTTCAAGACGCGATATTAATGCAGGACAAGGTTACGCTGGAAGAATGGCGTACACAAGGACACCCAGAATTTAGGAATGCTAAACTGGGTGACATCGGCTTTTTTTTTTTTTTTTTTTTTTTTATAATTCGCGCACGCTTCAAGGGGTTCGCACCCTTATAATGCTCGGCTATATGCTTGGCACAGCGTGGGCGTTAAGGAAGAGGAGGAGAAAAGAGGAGATGTCTATGAGCTTGTGTTTTGAATGCCTGTGGATCATAGTTATGTGGGAAGACAGAGCTTGGCAGAGCATTCCACATACGAGTTGTACGGCTGAAGAACGAATCCCTGAATTTAACTGTACGTCCAAAAATGGGCTTAAGGGTAAACTGATGAGCATTTAGAGCGCCACGTGTATTGCGGTTGAATCCAAGGAGAGGTGGCATGCAGCTGGCTATTTCTCTTGAGCACCGCTGGTAGAAAAAGCGACAAAACAGTGACAAGCAAGAAACGTTCCTGCGGTGTTCAAGCGAATCAATCGATTTCGCTATATTTTCGTCACCGTTAAGTTTTATCGCGTGGTTTTGTATTCTATCTAGCTGATGCAAAGTAGTCTTAGGCGCACCAGACCAGATATGGCAATTGTACTCAAGTTTTGGGCGAATAAAAGCCTTGTAAATGGTAGCCAGATCTGAGGGAGTGAAATATTTCTTGCACCGGGCTAGAAAACCTAAACATTTCGCAGCATTTTTAGCGACGGTAAATATGTGGTCATTCCAACGAAGCTTGTCGTTAACGCACATACCGAGAATTGCGTGATTTTCAGTTTCCTCGATGCAAGTGCCATTCATGGATAATGGCATGGGGTTTAGGATTCGCTTGGACGACAGGAGACAGCATTGGGTTTTGGAAGCGTTAAATTCTACTCGATTGTTTTCTCCCCATTGTATTATGCTGTCAAGGTCAGAATTTAACGTGCTTAACATACGAAGTTGTTTGAGTTCCACATCAGAAGTGGAGGGACGTTCCTCAAACTTATATGAGAAGCTGAGAGTGCTGTCGTCAGCGAAAGAGTGAATTGGATTAGAAGTCACAGATAAGAGATCATTAATAAAAATGAGAAAGAGGCTTGAAATTGGGGGAACGCTGACGAGATTTATTGCGGAAAACTAGGACCGTATCCAGGTTGTAGAGCCAACTATGATAGAAAATACTTTTAAATAGGCCCGACCTCAAAAACATATATTTTGGTGTGGTTAATACTGTCATAGATTGGTTTCCAAGGTTGAAGTACATGGAAAACGGACAAGCTTAATATAAATACTAGCAAATTGATGACAATTGAAAAGCACACGAGCCGTGAGGCCGTAATGCAAGAATAGTGTCGATAGTAGCGGTCAATAGTAGCGGTTTATTTTACTTTCATTTACTATTATAGTACTTTATTATTTTCCTAATTGCAGGGCTGAGGTTTGTAATTTTTGATAGAAAGATGGATATATTCAAT
This sequence comes from Nephrocerus scutellatus, assembly GCA_947095585.1. Classification (NCBI taxonomy): domain Eukaryota; kingdom Metazoa; phylum Arthropoda; class Insecta; order Diptera; family Pipunculidae; genus Nephrocerus; species Nephrocerus scutellatus. The sequence goes on from OX352763.1 coordinate 115,951,668, forward strand.
ATCGCCAATTGGTACTTACAATTTAAGGATTCATTTTTTAAAAATTATCGGAGTTGGCTTACCTGCAAATAGAAAAGAGAAAGAGATTTGATGAGTATTGTGTTTTAATTTTATTTGAATGTTTTTAGCGCAAAAAGATTTTAACATTAACTACCGTATGCCAGCTAAGAAGTTGGTTTAAAGAATGTGTAGTTGTTTATTGACAATCTGCATATTACTGACTATGACTTGCATATTACTGAATGACCTACAGTTTCTCAACTCTTAATTCTCTTCACGAAGTCGGCATCGCGGTAACGCTCGTAGATCTCATCATTATAAAGTCTCCGGAATAGTCTTTCCTCACATACGGGGCCAACAATTCTCCGTAAGACTTTTCTCTCGAGCGCAGCTAAGAGGTCAGAAAGCTTTTTGCTAAGCACCCAAGTCTCGGATCCACATTTTAGTACTGGTATGACCATTGTCTTATATATCAGCAGCTTGGATGTTATGGTTAAGTTCCTAGATTTAAAGAGTCTTGCCAGACTATAGTAGGCTTTTTTGGCTTTGAGCAACCATATTTCTGGTTTCATGCTGTTATCGGCTGCTATAGTTGACACGAGATAGTTAAAGGATTGCAGTACTTAAAATTCGGGACCAATGTTGGATCTTCTACTCGCTCTCATTTATGTAAAGCCCCAGATTTCGTGCCGCCCGCTCAATCTGGAGGAAATCTTCCCTTTGGTTTCTACCGACGATGTCAATGTCGTCTGCGTAAGCCAGTCTGAATGGACTTATAGAGGATTGTTCCTCTCGCCGTTACGTCAGAGTATCGGATCATTTTCTTCAACGCTGGGCCGAAAAGGACGCAGGCCAGTCCATCCTCTTATTGGAGCCCGTTATAGTTGTTGAATGGGCTTCATATTGATTCGGATATTTTTACTTGGCTTAAAACATTAGTCATGGTACAACCTGACACGAAAGTTTATTTGGGATGCGGAATTCTCTTATGGCTTTATAAAGTTCTATTCTGGCTATGCTATCATAGGTGGCTTTAAAGTCTATAAAAAGATGGTGTAGTGAGTTTTGAAACTCTAGACATTTTTCCATCAACTACCCAAGGGTGTAACTTTGATCAGATGTTAATTTGCCTGGGATGAAGGCACACTGGTATGGACCAATAATAACTTTAGCGTATGGGGCTATCCTATCTTGAAGGATAGAGCAGAAAATTTTATACGCGGTAGTCAACAACGTGATACCATGATAATTGCTACATGTTGTGATATCTCCATTCTTTTGTATGGGGTACAGAATGCCTCCTCGCCAGTCTTCTGGCATCGCTTTTTCCTCCCATACTTGAACTATTATTTCATGAATTGTGGGGCCTAATTTTTTAAAAAGCTCTGATCAAAAAGCCTTATTATTTTTGAGCCAATTTATCGCTCTGCTAACTTCGTCACTACTTGGTAGCGGCAGCTTAGTGTGGTCTTCGGTCATTGGTGGTGCTTCTACTTCTTACATTCGTACCGAGCCCGTCTGTTTTTTATTTTTATGGGTTGTTTTTTTATTCTATATATGTCTTTCTCGGTATGGCGGGCTTATGTCCGAAATGGATAACACAACGGAGTTTATCAAGGCAGAGTGAATAAATCAGTCAGAGCCCTGCTAACTACGTAAACTCTGGTAAAGCGAGTGAGTACGGTGAATAGATCATTCAATGCTCACTCGGTATAGAGGCCTTTGGGCCTTGGATGGGCTGAAGTGAATAAATCAGTTAGTAGTCCGTACGAGTGCACCAAAAAGAAAGAATTTTTACAAATTGTTCGTGAAGAACACACAGCTGGCAGATGTTTTCACAACGGCGCGCGGCTCGAACCAGAGTGATTTCTTAGTGGTTCTGCGTTCTATGTCATTGGATTGTTTGCAAAACCTGGTGGGAATTTTGTATACGTTTGGTCGTTTGATTTTCGTCATATGCATGAGTGATACGTGCTAACTTATACATGGAGTTCGATCCTACGATATTTGTCGTACATCTGTATAAGTTGCTTGTGCGCTCACGGTGGTAGCTTATTTGTTGTCAGATGGAAACCGGTTTATGCGCTCGATCACACCATATTTATTATATGGCTGTATGAGTTGCTGGTGCTCTCATGGTGTTAGGTTATATTGGTTGAATATTATAGTTGGGGGAACACTAGTTTATGGGTACATATTCTTATATGTATGGTGTGTGACGTAGCCGATGTTGGTATTTACATCGACTTTGTTACAAGTGTAAAAGTAAAATTTTGGAACAGAAATCAACGGCGCAGGGGCATAAGTCCCAAAAGAAAAAATTAGTCCCATCGGGACAAAATATGTTGGGACTTATGTCCCTGCGCCTTTTAAATGGAGCCATTTTATGTATGAAAATTCCCAAATTCTTTTTCAATCATTATTTCTCAGAAAATTTGGGACTTATGTCCCATCTCCGACAAAGTTTTTATGTCCCGGGGACTTATGTCCATGCGCCGAAATTAACACCAATTAGAATTGATTTCGATGTTTATCTATTAATTGATGATATTGTTCAGATCCAATTTTATGTAAACAGTTGTGAGTGAGTAAAGTTGGAGAAATGATAACCATTTAGGGACTGTACCTGTCATTAAAAACTAACCCAAAAAGTCTCTTTATTTGTTCTAAATCCTCACAGGAACCTTTGAAGTAATCAACTTTTCTCAATTGTGAAGTTCGCTTATTATCCTCGATTGATGGACTTTGATCAAACATTTAAAATATTGTTGTTGACTGTGTTGAATTACTCCATCTATTATAGTTACTGGATAGATACAGCGTTTGAAACTCATAGGATATTTATTTACGTTGTGTCCCTATGTGACTTGACTGGACGAAATTGTGGGATAATTTACGCCAAGCAGGTACACATCATCAGAGGATATTACCGCATTTATTTGCCAGTGAATCATAATGGTTCGATGATCATGTGATTGGCGGTTTCGTGACCGCAATTTGAAAGGACATTTCGGATTAATCTCACACGTGAAAGTAATTCAAAGCAGATAAAAAAGCGGGTGTGGGGTAGTGTTGAATTTAGGGGAACAATTAGGATACACGAGGTTTGAAAAGGACTGAAGATTTTTTTCCTACCATCTCACCCGGAAATAGCAATGCAGATGTACAGTGGCAATGAACTTAGGACATGCCTTAAAATACAATTCGCTTTGTCATCGTATTCGCAGATACTCATAGAGCTACTTCCTTATTAGTGTCGTCGTGGTGGTGAGTGAAAAACACAAGCACGACGTACGACAATTAAGCATAACTTTAAGTGTGAATGTCCTCCTTCAGAGAATGAGCTCTGAGACTACTACTACTACATTACTAGCGAGAAGGTCATCGCACCCACAACGCTTTTGTCACAATGAGATCATTCAACTTTTGTCCACATCCGCAAAGAAGGTGAGTAATTGTGCAGTTCGCAATTACAGAAAAAGGCTCAAACGAAATGTAAAACAATAAAAAATGAGCACAACTTTTGACAGTCTCATGAGTGGTAAAGAAATTGAAGTGCAATTGTCTAGTGTGACAAGTGCTGGTATGTACTGTACACTTGTACTTTTATGTCAGTAAATCATGCATTACATAATAATTCAAAATTCCATACAATGGGGTGCTTAGACTTGAGCGTCTAGTTCTAGTTTTAGTTTTAGTTCTAGTTCTAGTTCTAGTTCTAGTTCTAGTTCTAGTTCTAGTTCTAGTTCTAGTTCTAGTTCTAGTTATATGATAGAGAGTTGCTTTTTAAAACCAAATTACGAAATAGAGCGGCTTTTCTCTGCTTACTAACAATGAAATAACTTACCGTAATATTTCACTTAGTTTGCGGGTAATTCTTACTTTATTTTTTCACACATTTTTACTTTATGTGCCATCCAGCCATCCAGGTCCATGCAATCTAAGAGTATGGTCAATAATGCAGATATCATTCATTAAGAACGCCCCATTTTCTTTTTTTAAATAAAACTACTTTTGTTTAAGATATAAAAAAAATTATATTTTGGGTTAAGGTACCATCGAAGGCAGTAATTATTCAATACAACATTATTCAAATATCTTCCACGGATTCTCCTGCACGAGTGAATGTGCTGAACCCAATTGTTTAATGACTGTTCGAGATAAATCGGACGATATGCTGGCAATTTAAAGTTCGCTGTTGGTCTTATTGTCGTCTAAAGAGTCTAGCTCATTAACATAGACCGTACGGGCTTGACTTGGGCCCAAAGAAAAAGTCTGGATGCCTGAAATAACACGAAAGAGACGGCTTACTGGCTTTCACGGAAATAAATAACTCGAATATTTGGCACCTGCTGTATGGCATGTGGCACTGGTCTTGTTGAAATCACGTATATCCTTCAAGCCAACCCACAAATATTCAGTCCACATCGCACTAATATCAGAAACCCATATGACCGATAAGCACAATTAAAATCGAATAAAAGGCTACGAGCTTTACAGCACCAATCACCCACATAATAAAGCTCACGATGGCTCTTATCAAATCCCGCCTTAACCACCACCCCCATACAGAAGATCCAAGAAGAACATCGCTAAGCCTTACTGAGTTAATCAATCACATAACAACATCAGCCATATACTTTCCACATAAATTTGACAACAATTCCTCAACTTCTTCAGAAACCTTGTGAACAAGATGTTGGCAGCTTACGAGTATTATGATAAGCACACCTACTGGTGTTCTAGTCTAACAACTTTATATGGCAGACAACTTTGGTACGCGCTTACCCGAAGTAATCTTGGCTTTGTCTCTGCAGGTCAACGCATCTACTGGCCTACAGATCGATGAAAATTTCCGAACCTAATAGACTTTGGGATCACTAAAAAAAAGTAATAGGTACAACCAAAAAGTCGAGACAGAATACGACCTCTCATCTTACTATTCACCTGTGGTTATCACACTGACAAATTTAAGAAGCGTGGAACAAGGTAGCAAAAACCTTATAAGCAAATTGACAAACTGGCTTAAATATAGAAAACATAGGCTATCTTATGCGATGATACAAAAGGAGGACTTAAAAAGTTATCGCAGTTCTGGCATTCAACCAAACACTAACACTTGCAGCATTTTCTGCTACAACTTAAACTACCAGAACAAAAACAAAACATGCTCCACACACATTAATCCTATTTAAATTGTCGGCCCTTGGCTTTGAACCCATATTGTCAAAATGGATATCTTCATCTCTAGGAAACCGTCTTTATAGTGTTTGCTATAGGTCTGTCCTCTCAATTACATTCATTGCAAGCTCTGATGTACCACAAGGTAGCAATCTGGGCTCCTGTCTCTTCATACTCACTATAAATGATCTTGATAGGTCATAAAAAAATTCCGCCCTCTCTCTCTCTATGCTGATCACCAACAAAAAGAGTATCGACGATAGAATGCAAACTTGTCGTTCCCCACTTAGGATGTCGAATTCCTCTGACAGCATTCCTCTATGCAGTACATGCCATTTAGAGCACATGGCATTCTAGGTTGCTTTAATAATAGCTATTAGTTTATCGGGTATACCTCTCCTGCGAAAGGCGAGCCAGATAAACTGTCTCTTGACACTGTCAAGAGGCAGGGTGTTGATGTGGTCGACACAGGAGGATCCAGTGCGGAAACCTGCTTGTTCGCCATCGAGTGTATCTTCCAGATGTTCCTTAATTCGATCAAGTACTACTTTGGCTATTACCTTTGCAACTGCAGGATGAACGAAAATGCCTCTCAAGTTTTCGCACTCCATAAGACTACATTTTTTAGGGAGCTTGACACTTATTCCCTTCTTCAACTCGTCGGGGAAACTTTTTGCCTCCCACGCTCTCTCTACAAGAGGATATAAAAGCTCTGCTGATGTCGTTGGAGCTGCACGCAGAAGCTCTAAGGGTATACCATCTAGTCCTACCGACTTGTTGTTCTTTAGTGCGTTGATCGATTGGTAGCGATCTCATCTTTACTGGGAGTAGAGGTGCGAATTCGGGAAATTGTTACTTCCGGCAGCTCCGTTTGATTTGGGTGCATATCGTTAGCGAATACATGGTTAAGGACCGTAGAGAAATGCTCCTTCCATCGCTTGAGCTGATCCTCATCTGAAACGAGTACGGCACTATCTAGGCCTTTCACCGGATGTTGGCTAGAGCAGTGACCTTCTGCCAGCTCTTTGGTGATTCTGTTAACGGTTCTTCTATCGCACCTGTTCGCAGCTTTCTCTGCTTCTGGGGCCAGGTTGTTAATATAATTACGTTTGTCACGTCTTACACTCTGCACTTCTCTCATTTTGCTTCTATACAGGGACTCTAGCTCGATCCTGGCTGCTGCTGGTGTATCTACAATACAAGCTTTAAGTATCTTACGTTCTTCAATCCGCCTCCATGTATCTTCGGTGGGCCCCGTGCTGTGCCTTGTCTGGCTTCTACCAACAATTCTTTCCGTTCCGCTGTTATACCTAGGCATTCGGATGATATTGCGGATTCTTTGAACTGATGCAGTACGTAACTGGACAGTAGCTACCATAAGGTGATGATCGCGCACCATACCCATGTCCGCTCATCATTTGTTTCCGCCGTCTAAAAGACAGCTCCTAAAACGTCAACTGATCGCCACATGGTCGATTTGGTTGGATGCTGATTGCCTGTCAGTTGACACCCAGCTGACTTTGTGGCCTCCTATGATAATGTGGTTGGTGTTGCAGAAATCAACAAATCTTTCACCATTGTCATTTCATTCGCCGAGTCCGTGCATGTCACATGTCTGAGTCCTTCATTGTCGTTGCCTACCTTGGCATTCAAGTCAAGTCCACCATTACGATGACGATATCTCCGATCGGCGTTGCATTGAATGCAGCGCTTAGCTGATAGTAGAAGTTGTCCTTTTCACCCTCAATCGAGGGATTCGTTGGGGCGTAACACTGTATGATCGTGACGCGCCGTACTCTATTCCGAAATCTGGCCGATAAGATCCTATCACTATGTGCCAGTAGATTAGGCCTCTGCGTGCTGTTGGCATTAGCAGCAGATCCACTCCAGATTCACGGGGACTGCCGGAGAATTTGCCGGAGTAGAGTAGCATAGTGTTACACGTTGGGGATTGGTACTCTCCCGCGTCGAACCATCTTACTTCACTCACTCCCAGTGTGTCCAAATTATATCGAAGAAACTCACGTTCCAGTTGAAGAAATCTGGCATTTTGAGGTCCTTCACCCCCTGAGTTAAGCAGCGTCCTCACATTCCAGAAATCATTCTTAGTGCGGGTACAATAGCCAAAAGTCGTCATTATTTATCTGAGGCGTTGTGTCGGTTTCAGTATCGGTCATTTTTCGGTATCGCAGGGTGCTTACCCACGTTACCTAGACTAGAAACGCTAGACGCATACCAGACGTTCAATTGTTTGTTTATCTGATGGCCGAAAATTCTAGCTAGCACACGTAAAGTTGTCGCAAACGAACGCAAATTTTGATACAAAATTTGAATGATTTGCAAAAGCTGTTTAAGCGTAAAATGCTAACACAATTAAATAGCAAGTGCATTAGAGATGAAATGTTAAACAAACCTTAGCTAACTTCATGCATAACCAAGAAACCATATTGGCAAAATGGGGCGTTCCAATTGATAAAAACCCATATATACTGCTATCAAAATTACACTTTGATTCATTACACACCAGCCCAGTGAAAATTGACATATTGATTGACGGGGAATGTCATTGCGCTAAGTGCAAATTAGGCGTGCATTTATAATTTTCCGCAAGGCATCACGGAAATGTAAAAGCTGATGACCCCAAGCGTTATTTTCAAACATGCGTTTGTAATTTGGAAAACGTGAATTGCGACGACATGAGGAGGAAAAAAGGTCGTCATGACTTTAGATTCTGAATCGTATCCTTATTGCTATATATACCACTCACCAAATATCGTATACAAAGAAGCAATAATGCAGGGATTAAATAAAACAGGATTATCTTGTCATACAATTGAATTTAATTTTCTATGCCATCTCAGTGGTGGGTGGGCCAAACACACACAAACCATTGAACGAAATTGAACGAGAGGTAGCTGGACGACGACATGTAAGCTTCTATTATGATGAGGTCATATCGTCGGCTTACAAAGGACTCACCCCTGGATGATGTGTTTTCAGTTAAATGAATTTTGTTGTAAGCCTTAGTCATATAGACTTCATCATCAATGAATTACGAGGGATCGAGTGATGTGATGGGTGTTGGGTGGTGAACCTTTTTCTCTCCTTGATTCCGCAATGATTCCATATGAAAAGATGTCAACGATGACACAACATTTACATCTTCTTCACCACCGTCGTCTTAAATCTCTGTGAAACATTCAATTTCTAATTTATATGCTAATGTAGTGTGTGTGTGTTGGTCCTTGTCAAAAATATCCTCTCCTTGGAGTGTAAGTAAAAAAGGGTGAATATTAAAAGTTAATTATCGTTATTTGCGATTTTATTAAAAAAGAGGATGAAGTCATATGCTATCATGTTAGGGGGCTATAGAGAGAAGATTGCTCAGCATTTTCAGATCCCCTTTTACTGACCACGTAGATTATAAAGACATTCGCACGTACTTCCGAGGTGCAATTAAAGTAACCACAAGCATATTATAAACCACCTTCTTTTGATGAAGGCACCCGTTATTAACAACTTTTACATATATGCTAATATAGGATTATAGGTTTGGTATTTTTTAACCCATCCGTTAAGGTAGAAAAATAAAGAACAGAAAACTTTTAAAGAGTTCGGAGGGTTTAAATATTGAAACTTCTTCGTGACTGGTAAAAAGGCAATACAATCCAATCGATTACTCTCTCCACTCTATCTTACACTCCAATATTTACGAGTATGGCTGATATTAAAATAATTTTCTGTTCATTGAACAATTATGGACCATTTTATGGCAAAAGCGAGACAAGACGGCCTACGATCTAGCAATAGATACAGGCATCATTCAAAAAGTGGTCGTAGAACATTTAAGGTACGAGTACTCTTACTACGCCATGTCATGGTTTTCATTCCTGCATCTTGATTGAAATTTTATAAATCATTCACATCCTGACAAACCCCTATCGTCAGGATACATTTTCGATTCTCTTATCCGACAAACCGCAATAGATTGCGTATTGTGTTTAATGCATTCATGGAATTCTGGAAGGACTGACGCTTGGTATCCAAATAGTTCATTTGTGCAACATGAATTTAATGTAGCGTAAATAATTGTTATTATTCGGTCGGATGTCTATTTCCGAAATTCCATAAATATTTACTGTGGCTGTGGATTGTCGTCAAATGTTGCGTGGAATGTGAAATGTTCAGTGCAATTTATTATTTACCAGTGGCGAAGTGTTTTCCTATGGATTATGCCGAATAGCTAATTTCTTTAATATTAGAGATTGCAATGAATTTTTTATTTTAAACTAAGAGTTGTATTAGTATTAGTAGTAGTAGTAGTAGTATTATTATTACAAACTAGCTGTTCTTAGCATCCGGTCATATGTGAGGTAGTAGATAACATCATAACCCGGAAAAAGGTTTCCAGTTTTCGGCCTATAAATCTCCTGGCATGGATGGTATACAGCCGATTATGCTACACACATCACTGGAGCTGTCAACTTCCTGGCTATTGAGCATTTCAGAAGCTGTCTCCTACTCAATTATGTCACCCGAAGTTGGAGAGGAGATCGAGTGATTTTCATCATATCCATGCTCGGTAGCAGGATCGTACATGTCAACTTTGGCATCGGTAACATTACCAAAGGAGTCGACAGAGGCACTACCTAAGGAGTGATCATCTCTCCCTTACTGTAGCTGATGGTAATTAACAAAATGCTACTAAAATTTGAAGAGGATTGGACGAAGGTAGTCGCGTACGCAGATGACGTGGTTAAACTCGTAACAGGCCAGTACCTTTCCGTGATCAGTGAAGTTATGGAAAGGGCCGTGGGTAAATTCTGCTTGAAGTCAACCCTGGGAAGACTTAAATAGTATTGTTCACCACAAAATCAAAAATACCGGCCTTTATCCTTCCAAAACTCAAACTCTAACTCTAAACTCAGCACTACACCAGCGCTAAATATCTCGCAGTAATCTTGGATAGGAAGCTCAGCTGGAGGGCTAACATAGAGAACAGGACTCAGAAAGCGTGCGTGACCCTCTATACAAGCAGCAATACCATCGACAGTATATGGGGTCTTCAACCAAAGATGGCTCTCTGGCTGTACACAGCTGTTTTACGGCCAATTCATACCTATGGATCGCTGGTCTGGTGGCCAGAGATGAAGAAGAAGTATAACGCCACCAAACTCAGCCGGTTACAGTGATCAGCAACAGTAGGCATCACCGGAGCTCTACGGTCCTGTCAGAGCGTATAAAGTATATCAAGTTATACTCTAACTATGCTATAAAAAGATGGTGTAGTGAGTTTTGAAACTCTAGAAATTTTTCCGTTACCTGCCTAAGGGTGTAAACAGCTTAACACCATATTGCACCTCCTACCTCCTGACATATTTATCTAGTATGTTGCAACGTGCAGTGCAGTAGTACGGCTCAGAGAATGGTTTGTTACTATCCAATCCGGGCACTGTAATATACTGCAGACAGTATCTGAAGGCATGATACCATCATGTTCTGACTACTGCATCAACTCCTCGTTCAGCGTCGAGTTTCCTACCAGGGGATACTGGAAGGATGGGGCAGTACAGTAACAGTAACACTAGTATTACCATTTTCTAAAAACATTTACGACACCCCTAGTACGTACAAAGCAGCGTGGCACATAAAACACAGTCATTATGATGCCGCTACATGGCGTGATGTTCGTACAGCACAGAAAGCAGCGTAGCGAACAGCACACAGCCCGACCGTTTTTTTTGTGCCGAATTTAGTTATTTAGCTACAAAATTTGTCGCCACGACAGGCTCTTTTATTTAAACGGGATAATATATAGGCTATGTTCACCCTGAATGTCCATTCTAAATATTGCGGAACGAACTTTTGAAATCAGTGCAGTACTTTCGAAGATTACCTACTACACACAAAACAACATTACCTCTTTATAATGTTAGTGTAGATTAGTGTAGATAGCGCATTCGGTAGTACCCAACTGGACAGAGAGTTCTACAGTCTTCAGTTAAAAAGTAATAGAATACTTTTGGGCGTAGGTTAATTGTTTGTTTTTTAAAGGTCGATATTGGCAGCGAGCAATAATCTATAAATTAGTTGATATAGCCAATATAGAGATTAGGCCAGCCGCATATTGGGCACAGCCGAGCAAGGCATAGCGTAGCCGAGGGTTAATGGGCACCCATACAAATTTTATAAAAAGAAGTACTCAATTTTCTTCAATTTTTATACGCATGTGTATCTTCGATGGATAATACTTTTTGTAAAAATTTGGAATTGATCGCGCCCCAGGGTCTCCCTAATAAAAATTTTAAAAAATTTACCGGATTTTATTCAAACTGGGCACTGTGTTCTGTGTATCCCCGATTAGAGAATTTTTAATTTTTATGGGTTGTTTTATTCCCGGTTGATCTTTATCTGCAGCCTAAAAGCTCAACCCCAATGCACTTTCACCCTTCATGCTAGTGTCAAAATTATCAAATTTTCTTAAGAGGTCGCTGGAGAGCGCCTTAATACTCGCCCATCCCACTTTCGTTCTAAGAAAACTTTCAAAGGAAACTGTTCTACGTACTACCAGACGAAGCAGCATACGAGTACATAATAAAGTGCTGCGAGTATACCAGTATGAGTTGCATAGTAAAGGCTTCAGAAATAATACTCGTCGCAACGAATTGATTTTCACTCGATCCTAAGGCGACAACAACAACACGGAATGTTAGTTTACTATTAAGTCTAAGTCATATAGCTCTACAGAGTGAGACTAAAGCCGCCCTAAGCACCGCCTTGCCTTGAAGCAGCAACTCAAAAAGAGTTCGAACTCCATTCAGTAATTTGTTTCTCTGTTAGAAAATAGTATAAGGCGGTGGAGCGGACTGACACACGCTACTTCTATCACATCACAATCAGCGTATTGCTGGTGGCGGGCCCAAGTTGAATTGCGACTTTGTAGAGTTGCTCGGCGAGCTAAGCCGCTCAGCGACTCATTTGTTATTGAAACGCTGTGGAATAACAACGAACGATACTTTCGTGACGGGTTGTTGTTTTGTTGTTTGTTTTTTTTTTTTAAATTCTTTATTAATAACATTGCTGCAGTGCGCCGTGTCGTTTGTCAGTTAATTAATTCGTCGTGTGTTGTTTTTGTATCTGTTTGGTTTGTTTTTATAAATAGGAAGTTTTTCAAAAAATGTTAACTAACCCGCTGGCAAATATTTATGCTAAGCGTTAAATGTTAATAACAACCTAAATTAACAACCAGTTACTAATCATTATACTGAAAGTAAAATTTGTGCTAAACCACCCCACCTAAAATTAAACGCAAAACACAAACTAATGTTGTTTCAGTTTGCGAGTGTGTGTTTGTGAGTCATGCAAGTTGCAATCTCGTGCAAGAAAAGTATCGTATTTCATTACATTTTAATCTGTAATGCAATGAATCATTAGAAAGCCCGTCTGCAATTTTCGAAAATGGACGTCGAGTGAATAAAAGTGCGACGACTCGATGTTGTTTAGTATCGCAAGGATGATAGATAGATACAGTTAAGCACCAATTCATATCATACTTTCGCCCATTCAAGGAAGCCCTAATACTAACAATCAGCAATCACAATCGAAAGTTGTTATTAAAAAAATGTTTTACAGAACAAGTGAAGTTAAATAAAAACTTTTTTCAAAAATAGATAGATAACAGAATAATGGGAAAATCAAAATATACTTTTTATTTAATAATATTACAATTGTGAGCATAGATAAGCGTAAACTTTAAAGATACTTTACAGGAATGCAAAAGTAGCGTCACTAACAAACATAAAGCCACCAGCTTTTCCAACTACAACCTGCCTTCTTATACCATCTTAGCTTGAGATTGGGCGGGTATTACGACGCTTCAAGTGAATTGCATTTAAAAAACGTAAACACTGCAGGCAACGTTTTCCTTTTCACCCAGCCAGACATAGTCATGTGCAGCAGCAAACGTGCAGTAGAATTATAGTTGTGATTCAATCGCATTGGGTGTTTGGGAAAATTAGCACATGCACCTGGTTGATGGGTGGCGGCCGTTGAGGTACTCGTAAGAAGCTCGATAGAGAAGAGTGGGATAGTGAGGAAAACTGGTTATAAGTTTTTACTGCAAATAGCAAGTTACGCTCATTACGCTCCATTCAATGATGTTTTCGCTACTTGCATTGCAGTGGCGGTTAAGCGATCGTTCGTTATCAGGGCGAAATTCAAAAATTAAAAGACAATAACCAATCGAGCGAGAAAGTTTATTTTATTTAACGCTTAAAATCATTAGCAGACACACCTGATCAGAGGGTACACAGAAGATGTACCACACATCTGTACATTTAAGTTTGATTCAAAATTACAATTCTTTTGCATATATGTATCTACAACTTCTATAAGTACATATCTTTATATTTTTTTAACGAATTCAAAATAATAACAACGCATTTATTTCAAAGTAGGAGATTGAAAGTGGGGATTATTTACAAAGATTATATTTCATCGTAAAAAGTAGCGTATTAGCGTTACTTTGTTTCTGTCGCTGGTGTAGTTAAGAAGGCATATGTTAGGTGCGTGTTGTTCGTCTGCATTTATCGCAACCGTAACGGCCATTAGCATTCAAACTGTGGGCTGACCCTTTCCTGCTTTAAAGACGACTTAAAATGTACATTTGTGCAATGGGAAATACGCTGAACGTGTGCTGTATTGTTTATTGAATTAGCTCAACATAGAATGCGTTCACGTTCTACTAGACTATACCCCACATATTTTAAGAGCATTTGGTATTCTAATAGAGTACTATTTTTTCGACATTCACTACTGTACTCATGAACTAACTACTACGCTCATCAACAAGATAATAGAAGTTCAAGATTTTTCTAAGTGAAACTACTTTATCGGCGGTGAGGAGAAAATTTCGTACGGTATCAAAAATAATTTTGTGTTGCGATTTTGAGTTACATTATCGGTCACATTATTGTTTTATATTTTTTTAATTTAGGGAATTAAGTAATTTCTCAACGGATTTGTATGAAATTCGGTATGGTATTTTGGGGGTCTTTTAAGGGTTTTTTTTAGGGTATTTTGGGCAGTCTGGGGACGGTATTTGGAAAGTCTTTTGGGGGTCTTTTAAGGGTCTTCTCGGGGTTTTTCGGTCTTTTTGGGTCTATTGGGGAGCATTTTGAGGGTCTTTTGGGGAGTCTTTTAGGGGTAATTATAAGGTTCTTTAAGGGTCTTTTTGTCTTTGAAGGTTTTCGGAAAGTCTTTTTGGGGTCTTTTTGGGCCTTTTTGGGTCTTTTTGGGTTTACACCGAAATGAGATTCTTTTGGGGGTTTTTTGGGCAGTCTTGTGAGGGTCTTTTATGGGACTTTTGAGGGTCTTTGTAAAGCCTTTTGGGGTCTCTCGGGTCTTTATGGGTCTTTTTCGGTCTTTTTGGGTCTTTTGGGGAGCAGTTTGAGGGTCTTTTGGGGAGTCTTTTAGGGGTAATTATAAAGTTCTTTTAAGGGTATTTTTGGTGTCTTTTTAGTGTCTTTTGGAGATTTTCGGAAAGTCTTTTTGGGGTATTTTTGTTTCTTTTTGGGTTTACACCGAAATCTTGTTCGTCGCTAGTGAAGTGCTCGACTATTAAATGCTTTTATATTTTTTTTTGGGTAATTTTAAGGTTCTTTTAAGGGTATTTTTGGTGTCTTTTTATGGTTTTCTGGAGATCTTTGGAAAGTCTTTTGGGGGTCTTTTAAGGATCTTCTCGGGTCTTTTTGGGCCTTTTTGGGCCATTTTGGGTATTTTAGGGAGTCTATTGAGGGTATTTAGGGTAGTCTTTTGAGGAATTTTAAGGAGTCGTTTGGGGATCTTTAAGGGGTTATTTTAAGGGTCTTTTGAGGGTCTTTTTGGTACTTTTAGGGTCTTTTGGGGTCTATTTTGATATTTTGGGGTCTTTTTGGATCTTTTTATGATTCTTTTGGGGTTTTAGGAGCCTTTTGATGGTCTTTATGTGTCTTTTAGGAGTCTCTTGAGGGTCTTTTTGCCTCACAATATCAAAACAGTTCCACTTTAACCGTCCGTAATGATTTAATGCATTTAATTTACGTCCACCATACGAGTTTACACCGAAATTTTGTTCGTCGCTGGTGAAGTGCTCGACTATTAAATGCTTTTATATTGACTTGCTTGTGTCTGTCGGTTTATAATAATTGTCATTCTGTTACGCGTTTTTCATTAATGCATTTAATGCTCAGTTAACTCACAGTCCGCAATCTTGTACTCGTTTTAGCGGAATGCTTTTCGGGGGCGGATTTAGGGATGTCTTGAGAGGTTTTTAAGGGTTCTGGAGTGGGATATTTTGGGCGTCTTGAGTGGTTCTTGAGGGTATCTTGAGGTGGTTTTAACATGGTCTTTGGTGGGATATTGAGTGCGCCTTGGGATGGTCTTAACAGGGGGTCTTAAGGGCAGTTTTGAGTGGGGTCTTGAGGGGATTTTGCAAGGTCCTTGAGGTGGTCTTTAGAGGGGTTTGAGAGCATCATGATAGAGTTTCGAGGTAGTCTTTTGTTGAGTCTTGATTATGTTTAAAGAAGGTTTTGAGGGAAGACTTAAGGGTATTGAGGTTGTTTTAAGGATGTCTTGAGTGGAGTGGATTGTTATTGAGTGGGGTCTTGAAGGGGTCTTTAAGTGGTTTTCAGGGATTTCTTGAGGGGGTTTTGATAGGGTCTTTGGTATGGTCTTAAGAGGTTTTAAGTGGGTCTTTTTATTTTATACAAATAATAATAAGAGGGTCTTGATGTAATCTTGAGGAAGTCTTAAAGAGATTTTTATGTGGTCTTCATGGGGTTTTAAGAAGGTGTTGAAGGGGTTTTGAGATGGTCTTTAATGAAGACTTTAGGGTTTTTACGGTGGTCTTAAGGTGCTCTTGAGGGGGTTCTTGATGAGGTCTAAAAAGAGTTTTGAAAGTGGTCATAAGGAGGATTTGAAGAGGTCTTGATTGGGTTCTGTTTTACCCCCATTATGGTTTCGAAAAAAACTGACAGTTGTTTTTCATCCCAAACGGCTCAAGACGTAATTTCGTATATCTTTTCAATCAGTTTTGCACTCTTTCTGGGAAGACCGAGTTTTTTTTTATAATTTGCGCACGCGAAAAAGCTCAGCTATATGCTTGGCACAGCAAGGGCGTTTAGGAAAAGGAGGAGAAAAGAGGAGGAGATGTCTATGAGCTTGTGTTTTTAATGCCTGTGGATTATAGCGATGTGGAAAGACAGAGCTTGGCAAAGCATTCCACACACATGTTGTACGACTAAAGAAAGAATCTCTGAATTTACCTGTACGTCGTGGGCTTGAGGATAGACAAGTGGTGCGCTGACGGCGACCGGTACGTATACCATTTGGGCTATTACGCTCATATCGACGTAATCGTTATTTGTCGGTTTTTTGGAGTCACTCGTGTGGTATTTTTCTTAAAAAAGGTAATTGGGCGGTGTTGGGATTCGATGTAACGATGGAGTCGGTGGAACATTCTGACGGTACGGTTCGTAGCTTTACTGATTCGTCCGTCAATCGTGTTCTCTTTGAGTGAAGCGACAAAGCGGCTATATTTACTCTTCGAGTCGTACGGTTATAAGCAGTATGTTTTGTGACGAAATATTTGGTTCTAAATACTTCTTTTGCGTCTTGCTGTCCACATATAAGCTTCCAACTTTTGTTCCACATGAATCACTTGTCGTTCACTTTTAGGTTATCGTTACACACGCTTCAGCTCTAACGTCGCCTTCTTTTATATCAGTCGCTCCTTGTTGAGATCTGGCTCGACAGATATACCTGATCCTGCCAAATTTTTGGTGTGCCTTAAGACCTCTTCAACCATCTTCGTCTACATCTCAGCAATGACTATCATCTTTCCATCCTTTTCGAAAATTTTCTTAATACTGCTAGTATCCACATGTGTGGGTTTTCTTTGCAAAGCCATAGTGTAGTTGTCGGTCATTGGTGGAGCCTTCAATTCCTCAGTTAGCTGGCTATTAAGAAACTCAGGAAAGTGCTCTTCCCATATGCCTTCGAGATCGGCCATGCGATCAGATTACCCTGTTTGTTCTTGCAGTTTTCTCAGCCATGCGAATATTGCATCATACCGCGAACTGTTTGGCATTCCTCTTCTTCACCCGGCATCTAAGCTTCGTCTAAATCACCATCACATTCACATTAACTACTAACCTTGAATTAATGCTAATTTACTATTACTTCAAAGCCGCAGATTCACCATAGGAAACACCCCGTTCCTTTTAATATTGCGGGACACGCTTGAATGCATCTTTAACAAATAATTGCCATATAACATAAATCTAATCTAACACAGATACATTCATTGTTCGCATTTTAGTATGTAAGTCGTCGTCACTCACCGCTAAAGATTCACACATGTGTCATGTATCGTGTCACTCACTCACTCCAAACAACAATCAATCAATTTATTGCATTGTATTGCATTACATTACATATATATTTTTAAACAATTTGCAGGAATTTATTGTTCGATATTGCCATCATTCAGTTGTTGCTTTGTTGGTTTTGGGAAACATTTGGTGCTAATTGTAAATAAATTAATTGGAACGAATACATATTCAGTAAAAATATAAAAGACAGAAAAACCTCGATATCATGAACTATTTTCGAAGCATAGGTACGGCATGACACACACAGACTCAAAGTGCTTTTTTAATGAAAATAAACCATAATTTGTGGTGCAGGATTGGAAATTGGCTGGCCATCATCGATTAGTCAATTAATTTAATTATCGTTCTTTTGTTATTCCAGAAATATCTCGCGTCGAAATGACGCCGTCGTCAGAGGAGACATCATTTCCCAGTAGCAGTAGATCGAAGAAGGCGACTTATTCGTTGATTGCATTAAAAATTTTGGAGCTTGTGAGTGAACCCACTTGTCGCCCATTTACAATATACTCGTAATAATAATTGGAATTCTGTTTTTTTTTTCGTTCAGTGCCTCCTCATATGCTGTGTGGGATTAATAGACGAGCCAGCGACGCACTCGCACATTCGTGTCTTTATTACGCCCCGCGTTGTTGCCCTATGCTATGCGACCTTTGGCTGTCTGTTAATTTATACGTCAATTCACTTGATGATGATCATGTTCAGCGATGAGTAAGTCAAAGAATCATATTTCCAATTTTATAATTTGGTAATCAGAGCAGAGTAATCTAACAACTGCCATTCGCATGAACAGGGTGTCGTGGAGAACCTCAACAATGTGGTCATTTGTGGCGTTCGTACTCTTTGTGGCCACCACAGTTTTACTTTTCCGCGACTGGAGTAACACCAAGGAGAGGAATTACTGGCATCCTAATATGCAACGATTGGATTTAGTTCTTGGAACAGCTGCGACATCCTTAGTCTTGGTGCTTGTATATCTCATTGACTTGCTGTTGACAATAAGATTTGGGATACGAGGCGATTTAGATTAAAAGAGATGTCTGTTCTTTCCAATGTATCGCAGTTCTAATTGGATATTTAGAACCACCGGTCATCGGAGTTGAAATTTTACCAATGTGTGCTTAGTTCTTAGAAACCAAAACCAAAACCTTAAACCCAAAATATTTAAACCAAAAGACGCTTATTGCGTTGCTACAAGTAACAATCTCTTTAACAGAAAAAAAACAACAATTATTCATTAAATGCCATGAAATATTTTTCTACCAATGTACAAAATAACATTCTTCAATGTTCACACTTTCATACTTATTCAAGAAATAAAAGATTTAATTTTATTTAATTTGTGTATTTGTAAAGTGTGTCGTTGGGGTTACCGCTATATTTTATATTTATATTTTTATAATATTTCGTTTATTTGTCTTTTATTTCTCGTTTCTTTTCTTTTATTTACTTTTATATACATTAGTACATTAGTAATATCTTAAACATAACGATATATAATGCAACTAAACTACGGGGTCAGATGCTCAGCTGAGAACGGTGTTCAAGCACATTGTTCAGTCTGACGATCGAAAATCAGGGGAAATGGAGCGTTCGGTCGGAGAAGTTGACCGGTAGATTTCAGAGTCGATTGGCTCG
Organism: Nephrocerus scutellatus; assembly: GCA_947095585.1. Classification (NCBI taxonomy): domain Eukaryota; kingdom Metazoa; phylum Arthropoda; class Insecta; order Diptera; family Pipunculidae; genus Nephrocerus; species Nephrocerus scutellatus. The sequence continues at coordinate 115,970,915 of OX352763.1, forward strand.
CAATTTATTAAAGTCCTCGATTTGTGTGAGTGGCTGTACTCGCTAAGCCTTGGTTGCAAAATGCATCGATTGGTGTAATAGGACTAGGATACCTTTAGTTAGATTTCTCGCTCCAGGTCATTACTACCTTTGTTCAGCCGGTTGGGAATTATTTTGGACTAGAGAAAATAAAAGAAGATAATACTGGAAAATATTTGTTTAAAGTTAATTTTGTATTTTCTTGTTCTTGCTGTAATTTATGCCTATTTAGGCTTGGTCGTCCCCACCCACTATGTGGGTGTTAGTTTCTAATGTTCTTTTATATTGGCTCAAGCGAATAAAAAAGGAGAGTTATCAGGTTTCCTCTTTATTAACCGTAGTCGGATTCGAACCTGTGTCGTTTGCATGCTGTTCGGGCGCTTTTGCCACTCTAGTTGTTGTGGTTGGACTTTTCGGTGGCGGTTTTTGAGGGTCCTTTGTGGATATGGAAGGTAGTCTTGAGAAGGTATTAAACCGGTCTTGAAAACGTATTAAGCGGGTCTTAAGAGAATTTTGAGGGGGTCTTGAGGTGGTCTTGATGGCAGAATGAGGGGGTTTATGAGGGGGTTTCTAAGGTAGTTTATAAGGGGTTTCATGAGGGGGTCTTAAGGGAGTTTTGCGAGGATCTAGCAGTGTTCTTGAGGGGTTTTTAAGAGAGGTCCTAAGAGGTTTTTTATAGGGTCTGAACTGGAGTCTTTAGTGCGGTATTTAGGAGAGTCCCAATGGGATCTTAAGGGGTCCTTAAGGTGGTTCGAGACGGTCTTGAGTGGGTTTTTGAGGCTATCTTCAGTTACTTTTGAGGGGTTCTTTTGGCGGTCCTTCGCGGGTCGGGAGGAGTCTTGAGGTGGTTTTAAAGTGTTCTGGAGGTGGTCTTAAGGGGAGTCTTTAAGAGGTCTTGAGGGGTTTTGTAAGCGGTCCTGACGGTTTTTGAGATGGTCTTGAGGATGTCATGAGAAGGGTACTGAGTCAGTCCTGAGGGGGTCTGGTAGGTGTTTTGGGTCGTCGTGAGTTGGTCTTGAGGTAATATGAAGGGGTCTTAAGGAGGTCTTGAAGAGGTCTTCAGAGGTTTTGAGTTGGTCTTGAGCATGTCCTTGAAGTTTTGAGAGGTTCTGAGAGGATTTTCATAGGGTCCTGACCGGGGTGTTGGAGTAGTCTTGTATGTGTCTTGAGTGGAATCTTAAGGAGATTCCTGAGGGAGGTCTTGATAGGGTCTTGTGGTGGTCTTGAGTGGGTGGTTTTGATAGGTCTTAAGTGGGCTCTTGTATTGAGTCTTTAGATCGTTCTGAGAGGGTCCTGAAGGGTTTTGATAGGGTCTTCACAGGGTCTTGAGAGGATTTTTAGGGGGGTCTTTAGGGGGTTATATGGTCGGTATGGATGGGGGTTTTGAGAGAGTCTTGCTTGTGGTGATCCGGAGGGAGTCGATAGGGGTCTTGAGGGAATCATAAGGGGATCTTAAGCGGTCCTTAAGGGTTTTGAGATGGTCTTGAGTAGAGTCTTGAGGAAGTCTTAAGGGCACTGTTTAGGGGTTCTTAAGTGTTTTTGAGAGAGGTTATCATGGGGTTTTGAGAGGGTCTACAGTGTGTTCTTGGGGCGGTGTTCAGGTGGTATTATTGGGTTCTTTTGGAGGTCCTTTATAGGTCTTGGGGAGCCTTGAAATTGTCTTCAGGGGTTTTGAGAGCGCTCCGGGTTTTTCAGATGGTCCTGAGGGTCATTGGAAAGATCGTGAGTGTATCCTGTGAGTCATGGAGGGGTCTTGGGTGGTCATCGGGTGGTCTTGAGGTGGTTTTAAGAGGGTCTTGCGGGGGTTTTACGAGGATCTTGAGTGGAGTCTTAAAAGGGTTTTAATGGGTATTTAAGGATCTTGAAGGGGTCCTGAAGATTTCAAAAACTGTTTTTAAGAGTTGTCGAGGGGGCTCTATTATTGGATTTATTTTGAAGATTGTTTCGGAATCTAAGAAAAGACTGAACTTCATTTAAAGATGGAATTCCAGCAGTCTTCTCCGGGATGGCAAGAAGCGGTTCGTCTGATGTTCCCAATGGCACAATATTTGGCTTTAGTTTAGCAAGTTTAACTATGGATATTCGAAAATGTTTGACAATTAAACAGATTTCCTAGTGAGAGCCACTGCACAACTGAGACTGATAGCAACCGATGATGCTAGCTTTCAAGTTTCGAGTTATTTCACCATCATCATCATATTTGGCTCTACAACCGGGGTACGGTCCTGGCCTCCCGCAAATAGTCTCTCCACCGGTACCGATTTCAAGCAGATGTCATCCAGTTTGGCTTCCCTAAACTCTGGGCGTTCTGGTCAACGCCATCCTTTCAACGTAGACATGGCCGGGCTCGCTGTCGTGTTCCATAAATCCTACCGCAAAGAACTTTGCTCAAGCGAGCTAGGTGTCCTGCCCACCTGAGCCTACCGAGCTTAATTCACTTCACAATGTCGACATCGCGGTAACGCTCGTTGATCTCATCATTATAGAGTCTCCGGAATCGTCCTTCCTCACATACGGGGCCAACAATTCTCCGTAAGACTTTTCTCTCGAACGCGGCTAAGAGGTCAGAATGCTTTTGGCTAAGCACCTAAGTCTCAGATGTAAGTACTGGTATATGACCATTGTTTTATATGTCAGCAGCTTGGATATTATGGTTAAGTTCCTGCATTTGAAGAGTCTTGACAGACTATAGTAGGCTTTGTTGGCTTTAGGCAACCGTGTGCGTATTTCTGGTTCCATGCTGTTATCGGCTGCTACAGTTGACCCGAGATAGTTAAAGGATTGCACTACTTCATATTCGCGCTCCACTATTTTAAGTACTTTGCGTACAGACGCTGTAGTATAAAAAAAATCTAGTGTTGTCAATCATCTCCATCCGTTAGACTCTACAACCGGAGTCCGATCCTTGCGTTTTGCCAAAACCACTCTTCAGTTCCAAACATTGCACGGATTAGGGAGATAATTTCATACAAAAAATCATAGCATCACCATTAAAAATCCGTAGCAAAAATCGATTACGCATAAACCATAAACTCCTCCGCAATTAGATTAAAGTCCTTTTTTTATAAACCGTACGCCGCCAAGTGTACATTGATCCCTTGTGTAATTATCCTCCCTCGATATATGAACGCAAATCGAAATGGTCATAGTGATTAACATAAATTGTCTGGTCAAGGGACCATCGCCATCGTTAAAGCTGCGTGTAGAACAAATTTCCGAGATAGAGAAGCGTGTGTATCCGCATTCATTCCCATTTCATCATCATCAGTCATTCAATCATTCATTATAAATTGATTAAGTTGTTAAGTTCACTGCTCATGTTGGAGTCATTTTGCGTTTGTGTTGGTTTGGCCACAAAATACAACGGTTTCCCCACGCAAATGGATTTTGCAAATGACCGACGGCTACAGCTCCCCAAACAGTTTATTGCTTATTGGAACGGTGCTGATGCACAAAATTTCATGACCAACGCTATTAGAGTGTCACCAGACAGGAGGAGTCAATCGAGAGCGCGCACAAGGACCGTTAGCTGACTGCTACCGCGCTGTCAGTGTATACTTCATCGATAATTAATGAAATTTCCGAACAAACCAATATCTCTTCTGTCCGGAGGCTTGAAGGTTCGGCGGTGAAAGAGTCCACAATCGTTAATGTGATACGTTATAATTGAGTTTGTTGTGACCAAAGCGATGAGTTGCATTGTTTGGTCCTTCTGCTTGTCCTGTAGCGGTAGCAAACTTAATTGTGCGGTGTTTTGTATTTGGTACTTCTGTGAATTAGACGGGACGAGACCATCACAGCTTGTTTAAGTTGCCTTTGATTTGAGTACTCGGGCGGACGTAACTATGAGGTTCGTCTAGAGCAGGGATGCTGCCGTAAATGAAGCGATCAAAGTAAGAACACAGGACTGCAGATTGCCACTTGATTGTTCTTTGAAATTTCCAAACGATTACGATTCAGAGTATTGGTAGATAGAATTAAAAATCCAATTTTATTTGCGGGTGATTTTGTCCTATAGACAAAGTGTTAAAATACAACCTGCTAGCAACACCCATGCAAGACTCAACCGAAAATATAAATAACGCCTATAGTTGGAAAGAGGAGGCACACAGGTACCCCAATGTCCGATATCGAGCGAGCTAGACTCTGGAGCATCGCAAGGCTGCCACTAGCTTTTGCTTTTGTTGATGCGATTGGTGTCGAGTTGAGCTCGATGGATTCTGTCCCACACTATGGGCCACAGCCGCAATATTCTCGGGCGTGCGACCTGTCCGAGCTCACGGACCACTTCTTTTGTCTAATAGCAAGCCTTTCTTCAACAATTTCACCACAGCTGTTCCGTTTGGCGCTCTTTCACGACCCATATTTCTTTTTTTTTAAAATTCGCACGGTTTCGGCCAAACAACACTGACTTTAGAAATAAGTTTTCAATATTTCGAAACGCTCCTTAAGCGAAAATATGATTGTTTCGTGCCGCGGAATATCACACTGACGTGCTGTCAAAATTTCTGAAACTGGCTATAAGATTAACGTGGTTACCTGCAAGAAACGCATTACACTACGGTCCTCTTCAAACATGGATTAGGTCCTTAAACGCCCATCCACAATACATTTTATTGCAGATGTATAACAGGGTGTAAGGGCTCAGCGTTCTCACTGACGGGAGCGAGACCTATATAAATCCTTTCAACATCTATAACGGGCTCCGACAAGGGGACGGACTGGCCTCTGCGTCCTCTTCAACCTTGCGTTGGGAGAAAGTGATCCGGCGAGAGGAAAAATCCTCTATAAGTCCATTCAGATACTGACTTACGCAGACGATATTGACATCGTTGGTAGAAACCCAAGAGCTGTACAGAAAGCTTTCATCCAGATAGAGCAGGCGGGACGAAATCTGGGGCTGCACATAAATGAGAGCAACACAAAATACATGGTAGCCACGTCTGCGAGTATAAGATCCAGCATTGGTCCCTCAATTAAAATAGTGGAGCGCCAATTTGAAGTAGTGCCAGCCTTTAACTATCTCGGGTCAAATGTAGCAGCCGATAACAGCATGGAACCAGAAATATGCGAACTGTTGCTTAAAACCAACAAAGCCTACTATCTATATCCTTCACTCACCTTCCTACTCATCAAATCCAGGAATTTAACCATAACATCCAAGCTGCTGGTATATAAGACAATGGTAATACCAGGACTTACATATGGATCCGAGACTTGAGTGGGTGCTTAGCAAAAAGCTTCTGACCTGCTAGCCGCGTTCGAGAGGAAAGTCTTACGGAGAATTGTTGAGAATATGTGAGGAAGGACGATTCCGGAGACTCTATAATGATGAGATCTACGAGCGTTACCGCGATGTCGACATCGTGAAGTGAATTAAGCTCGGTAGGCTCAGGTGGGCAGGACACCTAGCTCTCATGAGCAAAGAGGATCCTGCTCGAAAAGTTCTTTGCGGTAGGATTTATGGAACACGACAGCGAGCCCGGCCAAGTCTACGTTGGAAGGATGGCGTAGACCAGAACGCCCAGAGTTTAGGGATGCCAAACTGGATGACATCTGCTTGAAAACGGGACCGATGGAGAGATTTTTTGCGGGAGGCCAGGACCGGACACCGGTTGTGGAGCCAAATATGATGATGATGATGCCATTCATTAAAGCCCATGTCTTGACGTTATTGAAGGCACCTTCAATGTCGAGACACGGTATACTCTTTCGTAATTTTTCAAGTGTAGTGTAGTGATTCAACATAGTGATGCAAGATTGTCTCAAGGGCTGTCTCTACAGACTTCCCTTTGCAGTATGTGCGTTGAGACTGAGCCCATCTGCTGGTAGCTACATTGTCTCTTATAAATATAAGCATCTAATAAACTTTCCAGAGTTTTTAAAAGTTATTATTTGTCTTTGGTTTTTTGGGTAGCCATGTGAGCTTCTAGTTTCGGAATAAAGAACACTATTCCTACGAATATATTCTTATCTTAGATACCCTTTGAAGATCACCTCTAAACATTGGCGAATCATTTATAAGTTATTCTGTAATTCTGCCGTAATGATCTGGTATAAGAGGTTATTCTGTTGATAAATAAAAGCATACCAACGTGATGCCAACACCGAACACCGGTTGTAGAGCCAGATATGACGATGATGAAACGCCTGACCAGCGAACTTTTCAATCTAACGTCATATTTAAAAAAAATAGCAACTGATCGAGTTACTTATTCGGAGAAGCTTTTAATGTCCAAAGAAGAATCTATCTACTTCACAACATAAGTGTGTATTCGCCTTAAAATATCTCCCTAAAACAAAACGTCTCTTATGTAACAGATTTATATTTGTATCTCAATATAAAAAACAAAACAAATTTATCTTCATCTAATTCCAAAATAAGTCCTGATTAAGATAAAGGAGCGCTTTTATGACAGTAATTTCCTCTACTAAACAGCTTTGACAGCACTTTCGAACACACAATAATCCCTCCAATATATCAATACTCAAACTATATTTGGAAGTGAGTACCAAAATCATGAAAAATTGATGACCATCGAAGGATCTATCTTCTGCTCCATACACTCTAAAATTAATTTCAATCAAATAATTTGCTGAATAAATCAAATTAATGTTCTCTGCTCAGTGCATTTTGCTTTACCTGAGATGGAATGGGTCATGGCATGTTTCTATAGAGTGGTTTAGCTTCTTTTGCTGTCAGTGTCAAGTCTGTCAATAAACACAAATTAACTTCTTAAGTGCTACACACAGGGGCATCCGCTCCGCTCCCTCGTGGCAAACTCTATTGAAACTTTCGCATAAGCGTTTTGTGTTGTACTTGATATGGCCATGGAGGCTTGTGCTATTATCATAACAAATGATTGCGCGATATGATACGTGGGCAGTGTACCAGAACACCAACGCCCAGCACAGTAATCCAATGTTATTTATAAGACATCAGCTATGTTAGGAAGAGAGGATTTTTTTCTTTTATCCTGAGCTGTTTTTATATCTGACTCCTGTCCAAAGTAAAAGTTCATCCGTCCGAAAAGATATAGACAAACAACACTTTCTCCTTTTGCTAAAGAAGTCGACGTTGACCCTTTTCCAACTTAGAAATCTCTAATCGAATCAGACAGTCAGACGGGCAGACAGCCAGACATGTCCGTGTTGGAGAATAATTTATATAAACCCAATGAACTCGGAAGTAAATTTGTTAAGAATGCTGGTGGAGGGTCGGATCCAATCTCTAAAGAAGGCTTTTGTTTATCGTTTGCTAAATTATTGCTTATTGTCTTTGCCGAAAAATGCAGATTTCCTATATTTCTATTAAAAACACACAAACACTTTGGTTATCATCATCATCTACATGATGGTAGAAGCGTTTTATTTTTTGAATTTTTTTTAAGTTCATATGAGAATGATTTTAAAAAAAATTTCATTTCTGTGTCAAAAGAATCCCGTTTTATACTTCTTTTTCTGATATATACTATGCATAACCCAAAGTATGTGTACATTTGATGTCATAAGTGGTATCTTACTCTTACCTTTAACAAAACATATCCCCAAATGGGAGCACGTATTTGAGTGGCTTTGCAAGTATCTTTTTTGTTGTGTATCTATGCTTGTATATTGTTACGAAATTCAGGCTTTTGAGTTCGTAAAGGATTTTGCAAGTAAAACACAACACAAGTTTATAAATTTACAAATAACAACTTTAATAAACAAACAGTAAAATTAACTAAAGTTCTCTAATTACACTGGTGATAACGTTAAATGTACACAAAAACACTTATTACAACAAGGCTTATATTTCTGCAAGAGCTTTTCAACTGCACTGATTGAATCCCAAATAAGACCTGACTTACTTCGGTCATCGCTATTTAATCTTCAAGTTAGACATCAAACCTGCCTTCGTGAGTCCTTTATAAATAAGAAAAGGGCAAACTGGGGTATCTATAGGGAGATGCTAGGGAAACTACTACCGGTGGCTCCAAAGACACCAGTCACTATTGAGGAGATAGATACCATGGTAGATACTGTAACAGGTGCCATGGATCGCTCCTTTGATGCTTCCTGCTGTGTGATTAAACCAAGGGGCAAATAAAAGCCAACTTGGTGGTCCGCGGAGTTAGGGATCTATCAGAAGGCAAGCAGGAAAGCATTTAATAAAGCCAGAAGAACGGGAGTGGCTTTTGAATGGGATTCCTACAAGGAACATCTCAGAAATTATAAGAGGGAAATAAGAAAGGCACTAAGGTAGTCTCTTCTTTGACAAAATGGAAGGGGCCTCGGAGACTTCTCGCCTACGAAAGATTCTCTATGACAAGAACCACTCCAAGTTATTTAATAAAACCGGATGGTTCATGGACGAGCTCGAGTGAGGAATCATTGGAAATACTCATTGAGACTCACTTTCCTGACTCAACTCGGGTGTGTGACTCAGAAATGAGTCGGCAACATCTGGTATCTCACTCGGTTCTCAACGAGTTCTCTCTTAACGAGATGAGTGAGCAGTTCAATATAAGGATAATTTGGGTCCTGGGCTACACAGATGTTTAGGGGAACTGCAGGGCGAACGAGTTAGCTAGCTGCTACCGGAAAGGGCAGAGGTAGGGAGTCCTATCGCGACACTCAAACTTGAACAAATGTAAGGTGGGAAAACACCGACACTTGCAATATTTCAAGACATGTCTGGCCGAAGCTGGACTTAAAGCGCTCAACTGCGCTTATTTCCCTAGAAAGACGTCAACTAAGAACGGTTGTAGGGATAATAACGGACACTTCCTTCTAGGGAAACACTCGAGAAGGATGGATGTCGAATATAATGACTTCTGCAGAAGTTGCATGGACGAGGAGGAGGAGGAGGAGAACATAGAACATCTTCTCTACTCATGTCCGGCACTAAGGCACAAACACTAAGGTAAGCGGTTAATGAATACCCTATTAGTTCTCGAAAACGCCAAAGTGCGAGATATACTTCGATTCATTAAGAGCTCGAAATGGATCTTCTGAAAAGGCGAAAGGTATAAGATCCTGTGGTAACACAAAGGACCGCAAATGGTCGAAATGAGCAATAACTGCCACCGCAACCTAACCTAAGCTAACCTACTTCGGTCTAACGCCTCTATTTATACTCAATCAAAAGCTTCCAGGAACTTCCAATCTTATAGACTGAAATATCAAGAAAAGACCAGAAATTATAAGTATCGTTAGTTGTAAATAAGGGAATAAGGGAATATAATCTCTTATTTACTACTAACGATACTTACTTATATGTAATGAGTCATCTTCCAAAAAATAAGCTACATGTTCAATCATGTTACTACAAAAAAACCGGGCAAACCGCACAAACCGGTTTGACTACATTTTTGACCAGTACATAATGCTTTAAACCTACAGCCTAAAAGTATGCTACATAAAAGTGCTTATTTTTAGTATGCTCGTATGTACATTGCGATTTATCTTAGGATTCGAATTCTTTTATATGTGCTACTAACTACTTTTCATAACAATATGTATGAAAAGAATTATCTTAGAATTCTTTTTGGAAGTGAATCGTAGAGTTTCTTCAAATAATTGAAGGAAATGTCTCTCTATGCTGTCTTATTTGCTGTAATGAGTGATTCGTTGTCTTCATCCGGATTCACAGGCTCTTCTGTGAGGAACAAAATTCTTGTGGCCAAATTTTGTTAACACAAAACAAGTAGCATAGGAAGTGGAAGTGGAAATGGAGGTGGGTTTAAAAAAAAACTAAAAGGGCCTTCCAGACACACGTCTCTTTTTCTTTTCTCCTGAGCTGACTGGATCAAGCCACCTAACATAAAAGACCTTTATATTCGCTCTGCACATTCGTTGCCGATGTCTTCCGATGCATCAGTTACTGTCCTCGCCATCGTACAACGTAATCTTGCTTTACGGTTGTTCAGCAGGTTGTTGCGTTTGTTCATTTCAGCATATCGCTGACATCGTCTCCCGCTGCATTTGTTACTCTCCTAGCCGTCGCCGCTGACTTTTTACTTCATGAAGACTCACATCAAGGTCCTCGTCAAGGCTCACGGCAAGGAACGTCAGCGCTCATGTCAAGGCTCTCAACAAGGCTCACGTCTAGGCTCACGTTCATGACTCTTGTTTACAGGTTTACAGCAAGGCACGTCAAGGCTCACGGCCTTCTATTGCCAGATGACTTCTGGGTGTATTATTCGTCTACATCCCCGGTTGCTTAAATCACTGCGCTCGCTACGCTTTCGGGTGAGAGTTGTATGGGAGCTCCCCGACCCCATCCCCGGTTGCTTAAAGGACTTTTCAAAAATTTTCTTGTCCTTATAACTACGAACACAATAAAAACAAAATCAGCCAAATCGGTCGATCCTTTCTCAAGTGATGATCAGTCAGACATGTGGCAACTCATTTTTATATATATATAGATTGTAACGACCTAAATAACTTTGAACCTTGATGGTCACCCTGAGTTTATCCTGGCTTGGAAAACTCCGTTACACTGCGCACCAGCCAACTACATATATTTTCTACGCAATATTCAGATCTGGTGAGTACCAAACTTATTTTGCTCGGATATCCAACTTTTTATGATCTTTGCTTTGTAGATTGGAGGGCTCGGTCCTATGAATGGAGTCTCAGCTCCTTTCTTTGCCATTAAGTTGGCCATTTCATTTCCAGTATGCCCTTCGTGTCCTGGTACCCATATAACTTTGTCTTTGTTATTCTTTGCCAGTTTATTTAGGGCATTGTGGCATTAAATGATCGCCTCTAATTGGGATTCATGCTTGTTTAGTGTTCGATGGTAGTCTATGGTATACTTCTTTGAGTTTCGTAAGTCAGGAGGCTCATTGCGAGATTGAAGATTGTGGACTCCTAATTTAACTTAAATTTTGTCAGTGAGGCCGTGTACGCATTTAACTTGGGGAGTTAATAGGTGCTACGGGTCAGGATTGAATTGACTTCTGAGCTGCTGCCATACCAGGTCTCACGGGACTCGATCGAATGCCAAATAAACAATTGAACAACCCTTGCTTTTGTAAAAGAGTATCATAAAGCCGTTTCGCCATTCAAAGGAGAATAATATTTGGTCTATGATTTCACTAAAATGAGAGGTCAACCAGGTGACTCCTACCTCCAACATCACACATTTTATTGAACTCTTGTCTGGTACAACGCTTTTAGGTATATTACCTTGCCTTTGTTTTCTGTCTATCGGTCTGCCTGTCTGTCCATTTATATGAAAATCAGTCCCGTATGCGTTTTTGTAATACAACTTTTCTGGCACGAGTCTTGAGGACTGTCTTAATGGGTGTCTTAATAGGTATTTTGAAATATGTGTTCAGGGGGTCTTGAGGTGGGGTCTTCAAAGCGATTTAGCGAAGCGACTGTCTTGATGTCGTTTTCAGAGAATCATAAGTGGATCTTGAGGAGGGTCTTGAATAGAGTCTTGAGGGGGTCTCGAGGGGGTCGTGAGACTGCCTTGAGAAGGACTTGAGGAAGTCTTAAGAGAGAAATGAGGGGGTCTTGTGGTGGTCTTGAAAGGTTTTCGACTGAGGCATTAAGGTGGTCTTAAAGGGGGTTTGGGGGCGTTTTGAGAAAGTTTTAATAGGATCCTTAGTTTGATCTTGAGGAGGTTTTAAGGGGTCTTGATTAGAGTCTTGAGGGTGGGTTTGAGGGGTTCTTTGGTTGTCTTAAAGTAGACTTGCGATGGTCTTTAAGGTTGTTTTAAGAGGGTCTTGAGAGGGATATTAAAAGAGTCCTATGGGGGTCTTGAGGTGGTATCGAGGTGACCTTTCCGGGGTCTTTTGTCGGTCTTGAGGGGGTCCCAATAGGGTCTTGATGGGGGTCTTGAGGGCATCCTGATGGGAGTTTTGAGGAAAGTCCTGAGGGGATTTTGAGGGGGTCTTAAGAGGGTCTTGGGCGAATTTTGAGAGGGCGTTTATTGGGGTCTTGAGGTCTCCGTATCTAATTCCAGATTTATATTATTGACTTATATATATTTCACTAAAAACCGAAATCGTTCTCTAGTCAACGTCAATATATGTTTGTAACGGGAGGCTTAGATGAAAGTGCTTTCCCAAAGTCTATGCTGAGATGTAAGGGCTTCCCCGGAAATCACTTTGCATTCCTAGAAGCAAATAATTTGGTCACGTTCGATGAGAAAGTAGTCAATTTATGTTTCACTGTTTGCTGATTTGTATTTTGATGGGGTATTCCTCTTGCTTAACAAAGAAGCTAAGTCCTGAGAAACTTCTAAAATTTCTATACCTTGTTTTTGTAGCTGTCGTGTCGTAAAGTGTCCATTTTTAGTGCAAAATGTGACCATTAAGAAATCTGCAAATAGGTTTTCCCTTGTTGAGTGTGATACCCGAAAGCAGATTTTCAAAGTTCACCAGTTTGGCTAGAGCTTTATGTTCAGTGTAAGATTTCATTTTAGCATAAATTAAAATAAATGAATGACACTCAAATCTGTGCTTCTGAAATAAACGGACAAAGTTTATTTGGTGGTTGGAGTGGAGGAAATAATCTGCGGTGTAAAAAGACTCCACAATTTGGGAATATTTGCTGGAATATTCCACCTTCCACTACCTCCATACCCACAATACTAGAACTCAGCAGTGACAGGAAGCTGTCGAAACTTTTTTGATTATCTTAATTGCGTTTTTCTCGTTTTGTGTTTTGCCTTTTTTTTTGGGTTCCTTCGGATTAACAGCACATTGCTGGTATTCGTTTGACCGACCGACCGACCCTTCAGACAAATGCTTTAATTGGCAGGGTGGTGGCTTTTGGGACAGGAAAAAGGAGGGTAACATTAGTAAGGAATGGACTTTTTGTCTTATTATCACAATTGGAAAATAATAATAATAATAACATAACAGCTAAGTCAGTTTGCGCTGCTTGAAGCCACTTTTCATTCGAGAGAATTCTTTGAGGGAGAAAAGATTAAATTAGGACCACAGTCGAGAAGCTCTCGATATGATATTAATTCTGTCTAACACATAGAACAGCAAAGTCCCTATAGAATGCTTAGGAAGTGGTCAACCGATGGAACGTGCGAGTGCGTGCAACCGGAAACGTCTACCGCAGTGGAGGATTTTTTGAATGGCTATAGCCAATGGACAAAATTGACTCCTTGTCTGCTTTGTGAGTTATCTACAGTTTTAGTCGTTTGTGTGTGTCGATGTGTTCCGATGGGATACTTCCTGTGAAGTGGTTTCAATAGAAACGTACGTACTGTTCTAGGGTTGTTTTTTGTTCTCTTGAAATACTAGAACAGGATGTTGCAACGGAAGACTAACATTTTCCTAGCTGCCTACGTCACGTTGCAAATCTAGAGTTCGATTTAGAATTCTTTGGTTAACATTTCAAGAATTAAAGACATATACTAGTGTTATACATAAAATGTTCCTATATTATAAAGACTTCTTAAAATCAATGTTTGATTTTGGCTTTCAAAAAAATATCATCGTCAAGGATAATTTTGATTTAACAGCTACAAGAATGAAGCGCAGTGAAGTGAATCAGTGAAGATTCGATGAGCCGTCACTAAAATTCACTTAAAGTTAAAAACTGAGTTATGCTAGAGTATGTATGTAAGTAGAAGTACACTAAAAGAACTTTTCTCGCTTGGCTTAACAATGAATTAACAAAATTGTAAAAGATTTAAATACTTTTCCATTAAGTGAGTAAATATCCATCGGAATAATAACATTTTTATCGCTTATCAAGTAGCTTCCAGCAAAAATCAGGTTCAATATGCGGCGTGTGGAGGACAACATCAGTCATATAATGCCGAATAAAAAAATTACCCAAATACAAGTGCGCGTAAGTCAGATGCCTGCAGCAAAGATTATTACAACCAGCAGATAAATAGCAGAGAGCTTCAGTCAGGATATATGCAGAGATTTTTTTTTCTTCTTTTCAACTGAAATGCAAAAAGATACAAAAACAAACAGAAAACTGCAAATATTTACATTTCACTACGCTAGGATGTGTGTGTACGAGTATTGGGTAAATGTTTACCAAAATCGAATATCGAACGTCGAATGTATGGTTGCTGGAACCGAATTACGGATATGATGATGAACGACGACCGACCTCTCTCGACATTGTGTCCGTATATTTAAAAGCGATGGAGTAAGCCAGCTCTGTGAAGTTGCAACGGGTGCATTCTGCGATGCAACTTCACAGATCGTAGTGCAATTCTGTCAGTAAATTTTATGACCTTTTCTGGTGGATATGCGTTTGTGTATGTGCGCCGCATTTTACATTCATTTGATATTCCTAAAGAATACATTAAAATCAAGGATCAACGAACGCCATGCTAAGGATCAATACGGACGTCAATAATGCGGAGATTAAAAATATGGCAAAAATACCACAGTTTGCCTTTAACTGACCAGTGGGCAGAATCAAAATTCAAACAGGAGGAATTATGTAGGAGAATGTTTGAAGATGGTCAGCCATCAGCATCAGCAGAATAGGGTGTATCTGGGATTCGAACCTCGAACCGTTTGTTCAGAAGTACAATGCATTAACCACTAGAGCCGCGGCGCCCACAAATCTTTAGTAAACGTAAATTACGTAACAATATGTTACATGTAAGTATATCGGATAAGGTACGAGTAACAATTATCTTATAATTACTTAGTTCCGTAAAATAAAATACTAAGTAACGGTTCCAGGGCCACAAATGATGAAGAGAAGATCATAACGAAGTGGTATACCCCGTGTGAAGTCTTCAGAAATGTAATTATCGACTAAACAGAGGTTCTTCAGATGTAAATCTGAATTAAATGTCAATTGACTAATAAACGAACTTTGTTTTTATTAGAAAAATGCATTACGAACTCTCTAATTCGAACCCACAGCTGTAGATTTCAGGCATGGTTTTAAGCACTGTCCTGAGGAAGCAAAACTTTTCTTCTTAACATTCCCGGACATTTTTTCTTTATTTCATCTATCACTCAACGAAAAATAACACCGATAATAATCTGAGCTAAAAGTTTGACCCTTGACAGGGTAATAATTCCATCTGCGTACCAAAAACTGATTCCATTAACTTAACCATCGATAGTTAAACCTTAGCTTGCTTCGCTGCCATTATTTTATTATTATTATTATTATATTAGGTGGGGCCGAACAGCCCTGAGCACTGCGGCCTTTAGGTCTATTGTGCGTCCCTGACGTTTTACCACATTATGTGGTTGTTCAGTTCCTTCGTGAATGCCACCACATCTGACAATGCGATTGGTCTGGCATTCGGCCATGGAACCGTATAGGCCTTGAGATGTTTCATTCTTTTCTGGGTGAGGGCTACGCATACGAAGAGTATATGCTCTGACGTTTCCTTTGCCCCGTTACAGAATCGGCAGCGGTCCGATTGGGATTTGCCCATTTTCAAAAGATGGTCTTGGAATGGGCCATGTCCTGTCATATACCATATTAGTGTTCTTGGTGTATGGCGGTCCAGTTTGATGGCCCTGCCCATATGACTTATGTTGTAGTTTAGAAGCTTCTTGGCTTGTCTCATCCCAGACGAAGAATTCCATTCTGCTTCGATAGTAGCGTTTTCCCACTCTTTAATTTTTCTGTTGATATGGCATTTGCAATAGGCAATGCTGGGTTCTGGGCCATTGAAAATTCCTTCTGCGCCTTCTCTTGCGCATAGGTCTGCTGCCTCGTTTCCTGATATGCCTGAGTATCCGGGAGACCACATAAGTGTGATTTTGTTGTTTTTGGCCAGTTCTTCTAAGTGGCAGAAAAAAGCCCCACGTTGTTTTAGAGTAAAAGACTGGACCTTTTAATGCTAGCAATGCTGCTTGACTGTCTGAGATCACATAGATCTCGGTTGTTCTGTACTTTCTTTTAGTATATTCCAGGACGCAGGCTTCTATTGCTATAGTTTCTGCCTGGAATACTGTTGGAGATCTACCTAGGGGTATTCGTAGGGTGATTCTGGGTCCGAATACTCCTGCTCCGGTTCCTGTGTTTGTTTTTGATCCGCCTGTATACCAGATGGATGCATGATTTGGAATGGTACTTATGATATTTTCAACTTGATTCCGATCGGGTATTTTAATAGAAAAATTCCTTTTGAAATTAGTAGTTTTTATCATTAGGTCTGATGGTTGGACAGTTACATATTCCAAGTCTATTTTGGTTATGATGCTGGTGTGTCCTGGTTTGTTTGCCTTTATTTGTTTAAGGATTTTTAGTTTTGTGGCTCTTCATACAGCCTCGCTTTTGATGTGTATGTGCAGGGGAGGAAGTCCTAGAAGTTTTTCCAGAGCTGCCGTTGGGCAGCTCTTAACTGCACCCGTTGCACTTAGACATATTAGTCTTTGAATTTTGTTCAGTTTTGAGCGTGTCGTTGATTGCTCTGTTTTTGACCACCAAACCAGGGCCGCGTATGTGATCCTGGGTCTGATTATGCTTTGGTATAGCCAGAGGGTAATTTGCGGGCTTATTCCCCACGTTTTGCCAAACATACGCTGACAGGCAAAGTAAGCTTTATTAGCTTTGTTTGTGATATATGATATGTGGGGATTCTGCGTTGCGTAGCTCCTTATTTTGAACTACTAGGCGCCTGCTGATTTTCTCGTTCGTCTCATTCCTGCAGTGCGGAAGATAGACGTAGAAGATCTGGTTGCGAGGGATTTCGTCCTCCCGGATTATTTTCAGACTGGCATCTGGCCATGGTTTCAGGGTTGGTACCGTATTGGTAAGCCATGCTGCCGTTTCGTCATCTGCACAGTTCACGGATAGCCAACCACTTTTGGCATTGCAGCCCAGAAAGTTAGGGCTAATGCCATCGGTGGGAAGCTCCGCTACCGCGTCCATGATGTTGTCTTGGATCGTCCGCTTAATGGTGGATGTGACCTTGCTATCTTTTATTTTTGTTTGGCACTGGGCTAGTGCCTCGTCATGGGAAAGTCCTGTCTGTTTAAGGAAATTCAGACGTTTCCTTGCGGCTCCACTTAGGTGTGGTTTTTTTTTCCTTCTGTCTTCGAGGTCTAACCTTGTTAGCCCATCCCCTATGTCAGAGGTGGTAAAAGTGGACGCATTGTCCGAGCATTTTGGCACGATGGAGCCTTGTGCTGGGACGTAGTCCTCGGTTAGGGTTATAGACGGGTCTGTGCTGTCGTCTGTTTGTAAGAGATTAATCTCGGAAGTAGGACTTTGACGGTCCTTGGCTTCCGAGATTGGTGCGTTTGGAGGAGCACCGCCCTCAGGGGTTATATTTTCAAAACTATCCATGGATTTTGTGGGATGAGGAAGGGAAAGGTCCGCCACCGCAGAGCCTCTTGCCGTGGTAAGGCTGTCTTGATGACTTGAAACCAGAGGGCGCCAGGTATCCGGAGTTCCGTGCTAGCGACCAAAATTCTCATGGTCATTCATCCCTCAGCGCACGTGTCTCACCATGGATTGAGGATTTTGTATCGAGGTTCTCTCCTCTAGATCCGTTGAATTCTGCAAGATAGGATCACCTCGTGTGTGTGGGTAGATTGTACCCTTCAACGGTATTGCAGCGAGAGAGGCTATGTGTTGCGCGTTTTTGTTGCCTGAACCAAGGAGGAGGAATCCGAGGAGCCCAGCCTTCCCTGGATTTCTCGATCCCTTAGGGTGTTAAGTGGTAAGATAGGTGGTAAGTGATGAATACCTGTCTCATCTGACGTCTGTCTAAAAAATCCTCTAGATTGCAAAACATACATGAATGTATTTTATTAAATTTCCTTTTTGTTAATTTTATGAGTAGAAAAAAATCCTCTCAGACAGGCCAGGACCGCAAAGGACTGCGACTCAAACAATTCCGTCATGCTCGATACACGCTCAGCATATCGCATTTCGCATATCCATACGATACAATATACTTGTAATATTTGCGACTTACTCGTAAAGTAACCAAATAGGGGAGCACAAAACGCAAAGTCCTTTGACAAAATTTCAACAATCCACAAAGTGGCCATTTCAGTTTTTCTTTTCTTCCAGTGTCAGTGCGCGACGACCGCTGTAATTATATATCCCTTCTTCAAATACAATTGTATTACAGATAATATATCCTTATAACATCCTGTGCATTGTTGAATACTATATGGAGTGTATGTACTTGATGTGATATCCTTCTTCTTTTTTATGCCGTGGCGGACAATTCACCGCAAATTCGTTACGGAATCGCTAAACTACGCTCTAAGGATACACGACGTGGAATAACAATAAAAAACCACATGCATACTTCACATTACACATCTTCCAGAGTCAAGCGCAAAGAGCAGCACTGGTTCCTTACGCAGCCAACCCCAATTGATTTTGTTTTTCGAATATTTCTTTTGCTTTCACTTTTAAGACTACAAAAGCACACACACACTCACCCTTGGCAAAAATTAAAGTGGGAGAGTATCACTCCTGCAAATACCACCCTATTGATTGGAAAAACTCACCCCTAAGACATAACAAGTGAATGTTAGTTTGATGAGAGTATACAGAGTTGATGATCCAAACAAAAAGAAGACGTATTGTTTATAACGCGAAGTTTTCGCTCACAAAATAAAAAAGAATATTCCATAAAAAAATGTCGTAAGCTTTTGACATGACAAGTCAATATCATTGGTTGAGCCTCCAATTCCACAGTTAGCTGGCCATTAAACAACTCATGAAAGTGCTCTTCCCATCGCTCTAAGATGCCTTTGAGATCGGCGATCAGATTACTCCCTTTTTCTTTGCAGTTTGTGCAACGCTGTGTATATTGCGTCATACCGCGGACTCTTTGGTAGAACTTCCGCACCTGGTGCCGTCCTCGCTCTCTTTCGCCGGTGAACTTTTTTTTTCATATCTTCTGAGCTCTTGATTTTCATCTTCGCATCCCCACGCTCTATCAGACTGTTGCATTACTCGGTACGCACCATTCTTACGCTCAGTGGCTAGCTTACATTCGTCATCGAACCAGTCGTTCCGATCTCTACGAATACTGCCTAATATGGAACCAGCAGGAGCAGAATAATGACAGTATTCTTAAGGCGTGTCCATTTCTCTTCTACGCCCCGATCTCTACGAATACTGCCTAATATGGAACCAGCAGGAGCAGAATAAGGACAGTATTCTTAAGGCGTGTCCATTTCTCTTCTACGCCCAACATCTCAGCTCCAGAACTAACTCTCCCTGCATTTAGGGCGTGTCCTACCGCTTGACCGTAGTTTTTTCTGATATCTTCATTGCGAAGGGCAGCCATGTTCTTACATTTCGAAAATAAAAGAAGTTAATCTAGCAACCTCCCAGCGGATAAGAAATGAATTCGGACACTCATCTTTTTTGAATTCATTCAGGGCTCTACCAGGAGGTATAGACTACACTATCCCGCAACTACATCTCAATAACAATTTCCAGATCACCATCCCCTCTAGATTATTCTGGAAAGAAGGTGATATCTCGTTTTTATACTGACGGGTCAAAAACTGATGATGGGGTAGGCGGAGGTTTTTTTCTTAAAAACGACTATATATTTCTATTCTATTCTATTCCATTCTAGCAGAAATCATGGCGATCAAAGAACTTCTGTCTTGGCTGAAGAGAAACTTCATGTCCACCAAGGATACCCGCATCTTCTCGGATAGTCAAGCAGTCTAGAATCAGTATCTACGAATTCTGTTGTAGCCCTAGACTGTCGATCATCTCTCAGTGATATGGCGAAACAGTTTAACATTAACCTGTATTCGGTGCCGCGACATAGAAATTTACTGGGAAGGACCGATGAACTCGCCAAAAATAATACTACGCTGATTTCCTAGTCATACCGATTGCTACATGCAAACTCATGTTACAGCAGGATGCAACTGATAAGACCTAGCTAAGATGGACAAATGGTATAAGTTGTGTAGCGACAAAACAGGTCTGGCCAAAGCTGGATCCGAAACGCTCTCTTTAAACAGAGTGCACATAAAATTACTGGGCACTGTTTTATAGGCATTGCATGCAGCAAGCCTTGGTGTATTTTCCATTGACTTCTTCATTCTTCACCTTCTCTGCACATGCACAGCTCTATCTCTAAAGAGTAAGCTCCACTTGGGGTCCTTCTTTTACAGCTAAGGTCGTTAAGGTAGTTGTAAAAGAAGACCCTCAAATGGAGCTTACGCTGACAAGCACTGACATCATAAGTCTTCTACTCTTCATTCGAACCTCCAAATGGTTCAACGAGTAGGACGAGAAATCCTCTTGATCCATGTGGCATCACGATGGACTATCTAGTGGTCTAAGTAAGTCGGCTTCCTGCCGCCGACAGCCACCCCAACCTAACCTAACCTAACCTACTAAATGGAATAACAAAATCCCATTTTACAAAACTTAGAATCCCAATGCAGAGAATCTGAAAACATTTTGTTGGTGTTTGAAAAAAGTTTCAAGATGACGCGCTCGCTTAATATTCAGAGAAGAGATTTTTAATTTTAAAAAGGGTTTTGGGAAATGATGGTCTCATTTCACCATGGGATTTTGTTAATTGGGATATTTTTTAATTGGGAATTCAACTTTGTATTGAAGAATTTGATTTTGGGATAGCACACCCAACCCTATAAATAACTCTTAGAAAACTTTAGAATATAAATTGAAAAAAAGGTAACCAACTCTTCTGTTTTTTTATTTGCAAGAGCAACACTGTATAAAACTCTATGAGAATCGGGGGTGAGGTGATTTTAAATTTTATTGCTGATCCAGAAGACAATAAAAATGTTTGAATTTTTACACTATTACTATATGACCAGTGCGAAATTAAGGAACCGTAAAACTGCAAATTGTATAGTAATCGCGAACAAAAAAGGATATCCTTTAGTATCATTATCAGGGTTGTTCGGGTGTGTCTCACTCCTCCTACATAAATGCAACTAACTTCCCAATGGCATTTATTTGGAAAATTATCCACTTCAATTGACGATAATCAATCACAAACCCTTCTTTCCTTCGTAGTGTCCTTTGCTGTGTAAATGTATATTAGTAGAGCGCTGACATTTATCGCGCCTGTTCTATAAACTGCAAGGAAATGACAGTATTCTTCAAATCAATTTGATTATTGATGTTTTAAGCTAACACGTATTAGTATCCAAATGTCAGAATAACATATGTGCCGATATTCAGCAGTAAAATAAAAGTAATGACATAGACCATGCAATCGAAAGCGGTTGCCACCCCACATTGTTATTGGCATTCCTTCAAGGATTCTAATTTCACGGTTCAATAAATTTTTATTGAATGTTTTCACGAGAAAGAAAGAAAAAGTCATTTGAGAGAGAGAGAGAGAGAGAGAAAGAGATACAAATGAAAATAAAAATAAAATGCAGAACAACATAAAACCACGTCCTGACACCGCTTCGCTATTGGATATTAAATTAATCTTACAAAAGCGAAGCATCGCAGTTCTCACTGGGTGAACAGTAAAGGGGTTTTTTTAAATACGGAAAGTAACCTGCAGGTCGTATTGCTAATTCATCGATTTAGTTTTTTTTAATTTCTTCATTTGAAAGATCTACGCTTCATAGAGTGTGTGTCTTAAAGTTTGCTTCGTACTTATGTATTAAACATTTAAATCATTTCTCATTCATCAATAAGGATACCAGAGAATGATAATTAATGCTAGACTGTCCTTTAAGGAGTATATGAAGGTCGTCAGCAATAAAGCAGAGACTCTTTCCACAACACTATCTTGAGATCTACCGAACACTATATATCAAAATGAGACTAAGCAATTTCAAACATAGGTGCACCAATAGAAAAGCTTTGCTACTGGTCGTCTATCGAGCGATAGCGCATCTGCAGTCTTTAAACCATCTCGAATGAGGCAGCGTTCGTGGTTGCGGAAATAGCTACAATCGACATTGTGGCCAAGGAGCGACTAGCATCTATAAGCGGGGGTATATAAGAAGAACGGCAAAACAGGACGTGATATAAGACATTATGAACTTAGCACTGAAAATGTGACCAGTTAAGTGAAGGGAGACCCATAGATTAATAGCATTAATAGCAGTATGGATCGGTAATGGAGAAGTAAACTTCTATATGTCCCAATTTTTGGGCTTGGGAGCTTTCACAATAAAGTAACTATTTTTTCAATAAAGTAACTATATTTTTCCCACTGAATCAAGAAGGAATGTGATATTTTTTGGGTTGGGGAATACTAGGAATAATATAGGACCTAGTACACTACCTTGAGGTACAACAGGTTTTATTTCCTTAAAAGTTCGTTGCTTATTTCTAAATCCAAATTGATATTTGGCTTTACCAATACTTCTTTTTTTTGTGGGAGCCCAGGACCGGACACCGGTCGTAGAGCCAATTATGATGATAATGATAAATATTTCTTCAATAATCTGAGCAGATTGCCTGTTAAATATCGATTTAATGAGTTTGATAGCACGTACTTTAAGCTTTTATGAACTTAGCACCGAAAATGGGAATAGTAGAGTGAAGGGAGATGGACCCATAGATTAATAGCGTAGAGATAATGGTAAATGGTAAGTAAACTTTTCTCTGTCACAATTTCTAGCTTTTCCAATTTTTGGCTTCCTTCAATATGTAAATATATTTCCCCCACTGTATGATAATATTTTGGGTTTGGGGAATACTAGGAGTAATATAGGTCCCAGCTTTTATTTCTTTAAAATCTTTATCTGTTTCTTATGTTGACTTGATACATAGTTGATTGCTTATTTCTAGGAATAATTTTGGTACTAGTACACTAGCTTGAGGTACACCAGCTTTTATTTCCTTAAAATCTTAATACTTTTTATTCTGTTTCATTCTAAATAATCTCTCTTTACCTGTTTATTCTGTTGACTTGATCCTTAATTGCTTATTTCTAGGAATAATATTGGTCCTAGTACACTACCTTGAGGTACACCAGCTTTTATTTCCATAAAATCTGAATACTTTTCATTCTGTTTCATCATAAATATTTTCTGTTTATCTGATTTTTCTGTTGATTTGATAATTTGGCATTACCAGTATTTCTTCAATAATCTGAACAGATTGCCTGTTCAATATCGTTTTAATGAGTTTCGATAGAAAAGGTAACAGCAAAATTTGTCGGTACCTTTAGTTAGTTAGTTAGTGTTAGTTTACCTGGTAGGATTATTATCTCTGTGACTTTCCAGATTCATGGTACATGGAACATGGCTTTGATCGAAATGTAATTCGTCTAAGTCTAATTATAGTTTTTCTTTGATTGTTTAAGGATTTCACCCGTTATTAGATCAAATCCCGGAGTTCTTCTAGGGTTGCTATTTAGTTTAATGTCTTATGCAATTTCATTGTGGGATCGGACCGGACGTATGACGACTAACATTTCGTCGCATTTTTTCTGAAATGTGTGTTGATCCATTTTCTCTTCATATAGCTGGGAAATGTTTTCTAAGTAAATGGTTCATCAATAAAGACAGAACATAACTTTCGGCGCTTCAAAAGATCAAGAGGCATCGGTTCTTTCGTTAGTTTGATATTGTAAGGGTGTAGGCCAAGATTCGCCACAGAATATATTGACTCGAATTTATCTACTAAAGCACGCACACAGCATGTCTTGTCGGACGATTATTACGACCAAAAATTAGAGTAGTTGGAGTTGCGACCACCGACTCAGAATTTCGGTAGTAATTTTCTAAACGTGGTTCTTTTGTGAACTTCACCATGATAAAAACGTAAGCCTTGACTGACGTTCTAACATTGACGAATTATAAAAAGAGGTTAAGAGTGCGTGTGACGCGTATCGCAAGTCGCGTGTGGGGTTGAGTTTCTTTATAGCCACCTTCCGCACGACCTAGAGAGCATAAATTTTGTAAGGAGGTCAGTGTCATAGACCGTTTCTGAGATCCTGCGTTGTCTGAGATGTCGCGAGTCGCGTTTGGGGCGTGTGATACTTTCTTTTGACTTTTTTGACGTCCTTTGTAATCATCATTCACGCCACCTAGAGAAATTTTGTGAGAAGGTAAGGGTCATGGACCTTTTCATAGATGATGCGTGTGACGCTTGCCGGCGGGTGTGATGCGTGGAAAAGTTGGATTTTTTGACTTTTTTTTTACTTCTTTGAAGTCCTTTCTAACCACGTTTCACACGACCTAGAGAGCTGAAATTGTAAGCAAGTAAGTGTAAGTGAAATTGTAAGCAGCTCAGTGTCCTCGGCGGTTTCTGAGACGCGTGTGATGCGTGTAATAGTGGGTTAACTGTGAAATATACCCCACCTCAAGAACAGATAAAGAGCGTAACATGCGTGTGGCGTGTGGTTGGTGGTATATGTTAGCTTGGGAATTTCATTTTTTGGGCATCATTTTGTCAGCTTCCTTAAGTACTCACTTATAGATTTGTCTTTGTATTCATTTATTATTTAAAGTTCATCTTTGGATAACATTTTTGAAAGTTCTAAATTTTGCACTGCTACCCATCAAATTTTGTATACTCTCCTTACTGGAAGTTGTTTCAAAAATGTAAAGCAAAGTCAAAGCATGATGCCAAAAGGGCGTATCTATAGATTGTTTACCCTGCAGCCTACAATTTGAATAATTACATTTAAAAAGATTTTTCCTATCTTCAATACCTGTCCTTGTTTTCGGTTATTTGCATAACAAACACAAACCAAAATGATATGCAAATCGAATAATATTTTTCCCGTCATTCATCCCGTAGAGCACACGAGCTCTGGCAGTAGCAATCGTAACTAAAGATACAAAAAGCGTCTACATTGAAAGTCTAAGACACGCGACTTGAATACATTCGCTTTGCCGAAATTTAGACCTATTTGTTCTGTGGTCTTTGGCTCCCTTTCCTTTGTAAGCCTCCTGTTAGTTTTAATTAAGTATTCGAACATCCTGCATAAATGTAATTTGAGTGATTTGTCTGTTTTCCTGTCTCGCACAGGATAAGGATAATTTTATTTGTCTCTGAGGTTCAATTTCTTTATACAAGAAGAGTGCCGCCTACATATCTTCTGCTGTCCTGGAATAATAGGGAAAAATCTTTTATCAATTTATTCGTTATTTAGAGTCCCGCACTAACAGTACTTCAGGAAAATGTAAATTTTGCAGCAAATATCGTAGAAAATTGTAAATTAAGAAGAGGGTCAAGTGGTATGCCCTGTGTGAGTTTAGAGTTCAATTAAGGAGGGTCGGTGAATGTTTGCAATTAGTGGTCGATAACTTTCTACAAAGCTGTTTATCTTATAAGCATCTGGAACATAACTCTTTGGGAATCTCCCCATCGATGGGACTATTTGCTCATTATCAACTGTGAAATAACGCGTAGTATCTTCGCGAGATTGTCTTCGCGGTCCGTAATTGCTTTGCAACTCACAACTAAACAAACAACGCCGTTAATTTGTGCAAATAATTATTTACTTAGAATTTGTTTTGTTTGCCCTTTGTTTGTTCAAATATATGAAGAGGAGAAGAGCCGAGCATTTAAATGGAATCTGTCGATTATGCAATCGAAACTCTGTAGATATTTAATATCACTATGTACTGTGATTTTGTGTACAAATAATGTTTTTTACCAACGTTTTATAAGCCAATAAGAAAACGAGTCTTCGTATAGAATACTAGCGGCTTGGGGGCATTTTGCACAGTGCATAACCAAAAAGAGAGCGCTCGGCTCCTTCTTATTCAATTCTGTTCATAAAAACTGATGTTTTTGAAAAAAAAAAACTGACGATTATACCTCACACCCTCGGAAAAATAGCAGTTCGTGTTCTTGGAATACCAACTAAATGTGCACAAATTTATAAAAAAAATATCAATTCTTGAAAATATGTTTTAGGTTTTTTTTTTGTAACTAGCGCATGCCTAAAGGGGTAAGCACTCTTATAAAGCTCGGCTATAAGCTTGGAACAGGGTGGGCGGTAAAAAAAAGGAGGAAAAAAGAAGAGATGTCTACGAGCTTGTGTTTTGAATGCATGTGTATCACAGTGATTTGGAAAGACAGAGCTTGGCAAAGCATTTCCACACACGTGTTGTACGGCTGGGGAACGAATCCTTGAACATAATTGTACCGTCTCAGGCTAACGCATCGCTCAGGATTTTCGCTCGCCTCAAGCTCATGCCTACAAATCTCTCAGGATTTACGCTTGTCTCAGCGTTCACGTCAAGGTGTCACTCAGGATTAACGATCGTCAGGCTCACGATCACGAACCGCTCAGGAGTCTCGATCGTCTTAGGCTAAAACATCGCTCAGAAGTCTCGATCGTCTCAGAGGCTAACGCATCGCTCAGGGTGCAACGATCAGGCTTCCGTACACTTCACACGCAAAGGCTCACACAAAAGTCGCACGAAGGCTTACGCACTCAGGCTCTCTTCAAGGATCGCCCGGTTCACGACATCAGCGCTCACGTTATGGATCACTTAGTTAAGGATCTTTTAGGATTACGTTGCTCAGGCTAGCGCATCGTTAAATTACAATACATTATAAGAAATAAGAAAATAAAGAAGCTAATTCGAAGAGTCGTCAACTAGAAATTTTATTGTAACCACCCTTTTTTTAACCATGGTCACGCTGAGTTTACGCCGGCTGTGAAAACTCCGTTACAGTGGGGTACGACAAGGTTGCATTCTATCGTTGATACTTTTTTTTGTTTGGTGATTAGTGATATGCTTTGCGCAGCTTTATCTACTGGAAACGGAGGAATTCGTTGGACTCTTACATCTCAACTCAAACATCTGGACTACGCTGACGACGTTTGTTTAGGATTATGGAGCTGCACCAAATGACAACAAATGTGGAAAGGGAGGAAAAGATTAATTCTGCCAAAACCAAAATCATCAACCTCGGCACTAACTCAGTAACTCAAGTTAACATTGCAGGACAACCGGTAGAGAGAGTAGACAGTTTCCAGTATCTTGGGAGTATTGTCTCGACCGAAGTTCGAACTGAACAGGACATTGTCAACCGAATCGGCAAATCAATTTCAGTGTTTGGAATGATGTCAATTTTTGCAAGCCCGAAGGGCGAAGCTAATAATCAGAGGACAAGAAAATTTTTCTAGCGTATGTGTGTCGGTTTGTGGGTTTGTGGGTTTGTCAGTTTGTCCGGTTGTCCGGTTGTGTATCGCGACTTCTACCAGTCAGAATTTGATGGGACTTGTTTTCAAACAATTGGTATGCGCTTGGCTTGCGTGTCGCGCGTCGCGTATGGCGCGTGTATTTTTTTTTTAATTACTTGTTTTAAAACATGGCTTGCTATAACGTGACGCGTGTCGCGCGTTTTTTTTAAATACTTGTTTTAAAATTTGGCTTGTGATGACTTGACGCGCGTCACATGTCGCGTGTGGCGCGTGTCAATTTTTATTTTTTAAATAAGTTATTGTTTTAAAACTTGACTTGCGATGACGTGACGCGTATCACGCACGCACACATCTACCGGTCAGAATTTTTTGTTTTAAAACAATTGTTAAGCGCTCAGCTTGCGATGGTGTAATTTTGAGTTTTTTTTTTATTCATAGGGGTTAGGAGAAAAAAAATGTTTATTTTAAAAATAAAATCCTTTCAATATAATCCAGTCTTTTGGCTGAATTACAACTATCCATATGGCGAGCTGGGAAGCTCGCTTTACTATCTTATGGCGAAGCAATGCTTAAACATCAAGCTACGACTGTTCCGTACAAATATTGAATATGTGCTGTTATATGGGTGCAGAACTTGAAAGGTGACCGCTACTATCACAAAAAGATTACAAACGATCGTGAATAGGTGCCTACGGAACATCTTAAGGATTTTCTGGCCTAACCGTGTCTCTAACAAACATCTTTACCAGAGAACGGGTCAGGAAACGATGGGCACAACCACCCAACGACGGAAGTGACAGTGGATTGGTCGTACACTCCGAAAAGACGACAGTTCCATAGCAAACTACGCAATGCAATGGAATCCATTATCTCAAGATGGTAGAAGAACGGGTCGTCCGAGAAACACATGGCGCAGAACAGTTGAGGAGGAGACACGACAATTGGGGAAGCGTTAGACAGAGCTGAAGATCAGTGCCAGGAATCGTACGCGATGCAGCAAGGGAGTAGTAGAGGCCCTAAGTAATATAGGACATAAGTAAGTAAGTAAGACTCTATAATGATGAGATGACAGAGAGTTTCTCGTCACGTGTGTGGGAATAAAAGATTCCTAAGACTCCATAATGATGAGATGACAGAAAGTTTATCGTCACGTGTGTGGGACTAAACGTTTCCCGAGACTACATAATGATGAGATGAGCGTTACATTGTGAAGAGAATAAAGCTTAGTACGCTCCACTGGGCTTAATCCACTTTCGGATTAAATTGAATACCTGTCGGGAAGACTTCACTCCAAGGTTCTTTTCGGACACAAATTGTAATGCGACAATAAACGTTCACCCATTAAAATATGTGCCCCGTAGTACCAACGCGACCTTTGAGAGACCTGGCATCAATGGCCTCAGTACTTACTTACTTATATGTTATTGTGAATAAGAATTATAAATAAACAAAGAAATTGAAAAAAATTGAAATTCGTTCGGTATGGCTGCCTGAGCGGCTGAAGAAGCAGACCCTATCACCACATTCATCAGAAACATCGAACCACAATTGCCAATAGGGTAGCAAGCTTTCCTAGGTTACATCAAAGTGCTGCAGTTTGTACCAACAGTCCATTCATTTTATTGTTCCGAAATGTCCAATTATCCTATTAATGGAGAGATGTGCGAGTTCTATTCTTACCAAAAGGAGGAAAGAAATCCCCCGAGGATACTAGGTCGTATAGACCTATCAGTCTTACATCCTTCATCCTAAAGTCTATGGAGAAAATAATAGGCCATTACGTAAGATCGAATGCTCTCCAACGAACTCCCTTGAATACCAGCCAACACGCATACCAGACTGGTAAATCGACGGAAACAGCACTACATGAGCTGACAACGGAAATCGAAGACACACTTCGAAGCAAAGAAATGGTATTATGCGCCTTCATCGACATACAAGGCGCTTTTGACAACACAAGCTTCGAAGTAATTCAAACACAATCCAGATCAAGGGGCATCGACTCCTCTACCATAGGATGGGTCATGAGCATGCTAAGAAGCAGGAAGATTCAAGCCTCATTCGGCGAGGAAAGCATCACAATAGCGGCAACCAGAGGCTGCCCACAAGGTGGTGTCCTATCGCCCCTTCTGTGGCTATTAGTGATGGATCAGCTGCTCGCTAGGCTAGAAAACAACGGCCTAACTAATATTAGCTATGCAGATGACCTAGTCCTAGTAGTTCGCGGCAAATTCGAGAGCACGATAACAGATCGCATGCAGGTTGCTCTCAAACAAGTCAAAGACTGGTGTAAAGAGGTTGGACTAAGCGTCAATCCTGACAAGATAGTTTGCACCCTATTCACCAAAAGACAAAAAATAACGCTACCAGCAATACAATTCCAAGGCAAAACCATTCAATTAATGCCAGAAGCTAAATATTTAGGGTTACTGTTTGACAAAAAACTAACATGGAACCCCCACATATCATATATCACAAACAAAGCTAATAAAGCTTACTTTGCCTGTCAGCGTATGTTTGGCAAAACGTGGGGAATAAACCCGCAAATTACTCTCTGGCTATACCAAAGCATAATCAGACCCAGGATCACATACGCGGCCCTGGTTTGGTGGCCAAAAACAGAGCAATCAACGACACGCTCAAAACTGAACAAAATTCAAAGACTAATATGTCTAAGTGCAACGGGTGCAGCTAAGAGCTGCCCAACGGCAGCGCTGGAAAAACTTCTAGGACTTCCTCCCCTGCACATACACATCAAAAGCGAGGCTGTAGCAAGAGCCACAAAACTAGAAATACTTAAACAAATAAAGACAAACAAACTAGGACACACCAGCATCATAACCAAAATAGACTTGGAATATGTAACTGTCCAACCATCAGACCTAATGATAAAAACTACTAATTTCAACAGGAATTTTTCAATTAAAATACCCGATCGGAATCAAGTTGAAAATATCATAAGTACCATTCCAAACCATGCATCCATCTGGTACACAGACGGATCAAAAACAAACACAGGAACCGGAGCAGGAGTATTCGGACCCAGAATAACCCTACGAATACCCCTAGGAAGATCTCCAACAGTATTCCAGGCAGAAACTATAGCAATAGAAGCCTGCGTACTGGAATGTACTAAAAGAAAGTACAGAAGAACCGAGATCTATGTGATCTCAGACAGTCAAGCAGCATTGCTAGCATTAAAAGGTCCAGTCTTTTACTCTAAAACAACGTGGAGCTGTTTCCGCCACTTAGAAGAACTGGCCAAAAACAACAAAATCACACTTATGTGGTCTCCCGGACACTCAGGCATATCAGGAAACGAGGCAGCAGACCTATGCGCAAGAGAAGGCGCAGAAGGAATTTTCACTGGCCCAGAACCCAGCATTGCCTATTCCAAATGTCATATCAACAGAAAAATTAAAGAGTGGGAAAACGCTACTATCGAAGCAGAATGGAATTCTTCGCCTGGGATGAGACAAGCCAAGAAGCTTCTAAACTACAACATTAGTCATATGGACAGGGCCATCAAACTGGACCGCCATACACTAAGAACACTAATCTGGTATATGACAGGACATGGCCCATTCCGAGACCACCTCTTGAAAATAGGCAAATCCCAATCGGACCGCTGCCGATTCTGTAACGAGGCAAAGGAAACGTCAGAGCATATACTCTTCGTATGCGTAGCCCTCACCCAGAAAAGAATGAAACATCTCAAGGCCTATACGGTTCCATGGCCGAATGCCAGACCAATCGCATTGTCAGACGTGGTGGCATTTACGAAGGAACTGAACAACCACATAATGTGGTAAAACGTCAGGGACGCACAATAGACCTAAAGGTCGCAGTGCTCAGGGCTGTTCGGCCCCACCTAATATAATAATAATAATATTAATGGTAAACACCATGATAAATATCCTTTGCGGCAGTGATGCAGGCCGATTATAGGTACGCTGAAAGTACAAGGGCATCCCAAGTTTAGGAGTACGCCATACTAAATGACTTCATCCTATATTCATATTTGGCTCTAAATCTTAAGCTTAAATCAAAAATCGAAAAAATTCTTTCACAATGTATTTGTAACGAGTAGTCCAAGTATACATAGCGGCAAAAATACTCGTACATCAAATGATTGTGACAAAGTTAAACCCCTTTCCATTGATTTATTTATTATGGCCAACAATGTCACTAATGGCAGGAGTAATTTTTCTCACAACATTGCAACCTTTTTATCAAAATGTGTGCAAAATATTATTCTACTCCCATTTAACTCTGGTTGATGTAGCTGGGTTATAATTTCCTGATGCGACCCAATTCGCCCCAAACCACTCGGCGCATCCCTTACCAGAGTAATTTTTTACTACTCGTGTCACGTAGTTTACTCGTAATTATGGTAAACGTGAGGATTTTGAATAAAATTCTTTCACTTTACAGAATATAATATGCAATTCTGTAAACGCCCAGTTGTTGTGCTATAATTCAGTCAGTAGCTTTCATGTCTGTGAAAAAGCCAAAAAAAAAGTTTCTGTTTTTTTTCTGTGGGTCTAATACATACGGCATATAGTAGGAAACATTAGAACAGCAGGCAATGCGGTCGATAATCATAAAAAATCACATCTGCAGCGAGTGTTTCAAATGTACTGGTGGACAAGGGTATACAGTCGTGCTATGTATGCAAAGAGCATGGGTCTTTTGCGGTAACATAATGACCATTTTTGTTGCTGTTAATGCTTTTGTTAACATTTATTTATTTACATTACGAGACACTTTGGAGGAGATACTGTCTCTGTCTATAGAGTTTCAGTTCAATGTATCGATTTCAAACCATTGCAGTTGAACTTTGCATTAAGCACAACGACAGTTGTATTAAGTGTCCTTTTCTTTGTTTATCATCATTAGAGTTTTATAACTATGAGGATACCCAAAATAACCCTAACCCTAATGCATCCTATGATAAAATGGCACTTATTCTTTTAATTAAACGATCACAGGCAGGGTGTAATTATTTTTCATACATTGCTGCATTAGACAAATGAACTTCTCGCACCCTTTGTATCAAAAGAAAAGGAAAAAAAGGAAAGAAAAGCCAATCAAATCACCCTCAAAGGATTTGCAAAGACGCAAAAACACATGCGGTGATGAACTTCACAGATGAGGTGAATGACATCTTTGTAACTTGGACAAATTGCGGCCAAGTCAATTAAAGGGAGTCTTTTGTTTATGTAGGAAAGTAGCAAGTGCGAGTGCACTGTCTATCAACCGGACTATTTAGATAACAAGCTGCGGCGAGAGGCCATTTGGTCATAAAAAAAAATTCCCAAATATTTAACAAACACAAATGTGTGAAAGTATTGTTCTAACATGAACTGAGAGTACTGCAAAACGATTTTAACGACGTGGCATGTTTCCCACCCTTACAAAATTGGCTGTTGTTAGCTTATCAGCGATTGCATTTTAAGTCTTCTTAGTGTTCTCAGTACAATAACAACAATCTGCTGCTCCTCCCCTATAGACAGTATCTTTATATTGACACGCATTAATTTTCTGCCAATATATTAGAACAGATCGTAAAAGTTAAGATAATTTGACACGTGTCGCATGACAAAAAAAAGGAGCAAAATTCAATTCGAATTGCATTGGCACGCGTCCAAGATTGCAATTATTGCATTTGCGGGCACTTGTTATCGATTGCAGATTGTCACAAAATATCACTAAAGAAAGTAAGTGATTTAATAAATTTGGGGTTGTTATGTCATACCTAGCCCATATGAGTACATGCAGTAACTGTGCGTAACCACTCACTTATATGGCTTGACTTCGACAAAAGAAGTGGATGCGAATGCCAGAGTTGTCAAACTGAATTGTTTTCTAATAATAAAAAAATGTCAATACACTTGACAGCTGATTGATTTGGGTTTGACTTGGCAACAATATCTATTTACATTATGTGCGTGCGTATGAATAACGCAATATTGTTCTTACAAGTGTACTGCAGCCCGTTATACCGATAAACTGACACTAGTAAGAGGTGAGGATGATTTTATTATTAGGCGGAAGCGTCTGCCACGATTCACTCTCCCAGGGTTGTGGATTTGGACCCCCTTCATCATGCTATATGATCCCCAGATATTCAAGACGCAAGTATCTAGACATATTTTCCTTTAATTTCCGTAGTTCTTTAATTCCCTCAACCACGATATTCTTAGAATTGTAATGGTGTAACATGTGTACATTAAAAATATTCATGTTTTTTATCTTTTATTAATTTTTTGTTTTATAAGAATTCAAAATCAAATATGAAATATTTCTCTATATACTTTGTTTTGTAATGACGAACATTTTAACGGCAAACGTTCGTCTTTCACCCACTGTGCACACATGCAGAAAAATCCCGCAAACGGTAATTGAGTACAAATGCATGCAAACAAGTCCAGCATAGCAACACAGCAAAGGCATGCAAATAAATCCTGCATAGCAACACAGCACATGCATGCAAATGAATCCAGCAAAGCAACACAGCACATGCATGCAAATAAATCCAGCATAGCAACACAACCAACGCTGTATATTCGAAAAAATGGAGGTGACAAAATGGCAGATGAAAAAAGCCCAAAAGATTTGCAAATTGCAATGCATAAGCAGAAGAGAAAACACCAACAACACGAGAGAGCTGAGAGAGCTACAAAGCTGCAAAGTCCACCAAGAGGCAAATAATATTAAAGGAGAAATACAGGAAGAATTTTTCTCTTTCCTGCGACATCAGCGAGACTGTTCACTTCGGCAACAAGACAACAAGAAAGAAAGGTAAGTGAACATTGCGAGGGCAAACACCTCAAGGAGAATATCGACAGCATCGACAACTACCGTAAATGGGACAACTACCAGCGACATATTCGACACCAAAACTTCCAACGAAGCCAAAGATGACGGAATTTTAAAGGCGGGATACGGGACAACCAACGTTGGTCGGCGCTAGAATCAGGTGAGCCAAATTCCCCAGTGAGCTAGCATTAGAATCACCTTTCTTGGTCTCCTCTCGCCGTTACGTCAGAGTCTCTGATCACTTTCTTTAACGCCAGGTTGAAGAGGACGCAGGCCAGTCCCCCCAACCCCTTGACGGAGCCCGTTATAGACGTTGAATGGGCTTGATAGTGATCCGGATATTTTTACTTGGCTTATAACATTCGTCATAGTCTCTCTGAAAACCTCAATAGGAAGAGATTTCCCTTTGTTAGGCGTAGAAACCATTCGAACTCTGGCGGGCCTTATAGGACTCCATCCTGAGGTTCGATCTCTCGTAGGGCCGAGTTTTCCCCATTAAGTAGAGAGTGAAGAGTGAGAGATCTGCTGCTGTCTACTAAATCTATCTTAGAATCCCCTTTCTTGGTCTCGATACTCTAGCGGGCCTTATATGACTTACACTCCAGACCCTGAAAACCTCGATAGGGAGAGATTCCCCCTTGTTAGGCGGAGAAACCCTTCGAACTCATGACCCCGGCGGGCCTTATAGGACTCCTTCCTGGGCATCGATATCTCTTAGGGCCCAGCTTTCATTTTGTAGGGAGCGAGTGGTGAAAGACCCGCTTCTTCCGAATAAATCCCGTAGGTGCAGATTCCCAGTAAATTGCAAACCTTCTTCATTTGCACAATTTTTCAAATGGTCATTTAAAGCTTCGTATTTTTCAACGCACAAGAATGAAAATTAAGCCTGTTGCCTTCGATCTTTGACCAAATGTCCAACAATAACTGCTGCGTCAATTTTCTTCCGATATGTCGGGGTATAATTCAACTCTGATGTCAAGGCGATAAGCATAGCAATGCATTTGTGTGACCTTTTTTCTATGACTTTGTGAATGACGGTCGAATTCTTGAAGTTATTTAGGGCGTTACTGTAATGGAATATCAATTCCACAGCCTTGGCAACCGTAAGGACGAAAATGACTTTCCGAGCAGTATCCTTCCTCTTCGCTCATGCCAGCTAGGTGTCCTGCCCACCAGAGCCTACCGAGCTTAATTATCTTAACGATGTCGAAATCGCAGTAACGCTCGTAG
The DNA here is from genome assembly GCA_947095585.1 of Nephrocerus scutellatus. Taxonomy (NCBI): domain Eukaryota; kingdom Metazoa; phylum Arthropoda; class Insecta; order Diptera; family Pipunculidae; genus Nephrocerus; species Nephrocerus scutellatus. The sequence continues at coordinate 116,005,992 of OX352763.1, forward strand.
ATCTCATCATTATAGAGTCTCTGCAATCGTCCTTTCTCCAACAATCATCCGTAAGACTTTACTCTCGAACGCGGCTAAGAGGTCAGAATGCGTTTATGTCTTTGTTTATATCAAGATCACCTTGTACATCATGGACATAGAGGAAAGGTTTTTGAGATGACCTTGTGCACAACACACTTCAAGGAAATTATAAAAATGCTTAATCATAGAACGATATATTTCACGGTTCCTTTTCCCATTTCAATCATAAATACAAATACACTTAAGAATAAAGATTCAAACCAAACGGCACGACACTCCGACAATCATTTATTCAATACAATATCTCCTCGAAGTCATTTACTTCCTCAAGCACTACTTTCACTCATTGAGAGCAAAAAAGTTTTGAATTATTGCCTTGTCGGTGTTACAATCTATCATTAAGAGACTAATACAGTCAGTTTCCTATTTTCCAGTTAGCACTTAAACGAACTCAACCTCTGTGCTATAGATGTGTTCCTTCTATTGTCACGTACCTTTCCATCTCGCATGGGATTAAAGCGCACATCCGTCTTACTATTCCCATAAAAAAGTTAACTGTCAACTGTCAATCACACAACAATTCAATCAGAACCAAAAATTACTGCAAATGAACATCGTACCAGCTGAAATATTAACAATCCTTGTGCGGTAGTACTGCAAGCAAAAGTGAACTTCTTGCTGGAAGAAGTCCATAACGAGCAGCGCAATACATCCATCCAATAAACCTTTTCGTACCGGAAATAAAAAGACCATTAAGAGGAAAATGAAAACCAATGGCGGCCTCAAGGTGTCTGCCTTGCTTATCTGTCATAAAACGGCACTATATGATATACGAGTATTACTGGTACAGTGCGGGAGTCGTACAAATTGTCCATCATATAGGTACTTCGTTCGATCAGTCATCCCTGTTCCTTTCTCTAGAGATTGACAGGAATAAGAATGACTCCTGGCCAACTCATGTTAGGCTCCATTTTTCTTCTTGCAATTTTTTATTACCTTTCCTTATTCATTCTTCGGAATACCGCACATTCTTTGGGTTTTTTTTAACAATTTCGACCGCAAACTTCTTGCGAACTTCTTTGCCATAATTTCAGTTTGCAGAATTGTTACACATTGGTTGGAAATTTTAGTCTGCGTCTGCATTGAGTATACATTGTATAAAAAAATAAAAGAGAAATAAAATTACTAACAAATTGAATTTTATATTGCCAACTAGAGTAATGATTGCAAATATTGTTGTATTTGGTAGGAAGGTAGAGTGTTGATCCTCGCCACCCTAGCGACGGCCTCTAATAGCACTTAAGTGCGTCATTTGGCGACCGCAGACCTCATCAGAACTAATGAACTTAGAAATAATTGGGTTGATTATCAGGTATGAGATCAGATCGGTGATGTTGTACCCTGAAAGCTGCTTCAGGTCGGCAACGAATGGTTTGCTCAAGAAGCCCGCCAGGGTTGGACATTTGTACAGATAGTGAATAAGAGTTCCTTTCTCATTTACATCCAAGCAACTCCTGGAAAAGGTATTATGCGGGATACCCCAAGTTTGGCTGCGTGGCTGCCCACTGGCCAATGGGCTGCGATTATTGCAATACTCTGGAAATATCTGTCAGTAATCTGGAGTCCAGCTTGATGGAATTGTTTTTATTACAGCAATGCCACATCACTCTCTACTTGGCGCAGTTGGATATGTCATTACATCTTAACTGTGCTCTGGTGGTAAGGAGAACAAGTTCCCGGACGGAGCTTAAAGGATAGAAGAATCTCTTCGTTAAGTCAACGTCCTTCTTGGCTAGTGCGTCTGCTTTCTGATTGCCGGCAATGGCGCTGTGCCTCGGAAACCATACTAGGCTAGGCTTTTCAAAGCCAGTTCAGCCTGACACTGCCTGCGAAGTTTCGAATTGGTTTTATTGCAGATTGGCTATCTACGCATATGCCAACTCTACCAGCTATTGCGATGCTGTGAAATAGGCCTGCATGCCTCCATTATCGCTAGGATCTCCGCCTCAAATATACTAGCAGAGTCAGGTAGCTTGCAGGTAGGACTACGCCGACATATTTCGCTTTTGAGGTGAGTTTAAGACTCTGAGCATTGAGTTTTGGAAGGACAGAACTCGGTTTTTGGTGATGATGATGATAAATGGGGTGTAGTAGCACTGCGACACATGTGAATCTATTGCGCTTCCTCCTGAGTTGTGCTACAGAGATAGTGCATGCTCGTCTCTAAAGCACTCCCTCCATACCTATGGCTCTTAAGAACTTAAGAGCATGGAGCGGATTCAGCGAATGTCGCGCAGACTCCGAGATAACTTGAGTTCCAATGTAATTTCTTCTCTGTCGGATCGTTGCTCTGCATTTATTGAGAAGATGCCATGGGGTCTTCTCACTGCTTCCCCACAGAGTCTGCAGCTGCCATCCGCTACTAATTTTATTTTCTTTAGATGCCCTTTCAGTGCATGCAATGTCCTGTTAGGAAACCCATAATGATTCTTGCATTACTTCTGCTTAGTCCCAATATCATGGGAGACCTCTTTGGGTTAAAGTTGCAAAGCATTTCCTTTGCTTGCCGTAGACCTGGGAGATTCTCCCATCTTTCGGAAGCGGCTGCCTTACATATAATGCGTAGCTATTTCCATTTTATGCGGTACCCTACACCATAGGACGGTTCTGGCCCTATTAGCATAGTTTCTGCTGCTTTATTAGTGAGCCTATCCGCTGCTTCGTTGCCTTCTATGCCGGTGTGTCCCTGTACCCAATACAAATGCATTTTGTTGACTTCGCCAAGTCTATTTAGCTTCGCCCTGCAACTAGGCTCTTAGCGCTGCTTGGCTGTCTGTCATAGCTATTTCCTGCATCATGTTCTTCCTTTCCAGATTAAAGTTAGCACATCTTTCGATGGCGTGTACTTCTGCCTGGAATATACTCGGGTACTGCCCCATTGATACAGAGTACTTGTATCGTGGCCCATATACTCCAGCATCCGTATACCACTTTATGGCACCGGAATATATCTGGTATTAGAGGGTAATGAGAGGGCGAACGAATTAGCTAAGATGGGCGTCGCTATGAACACTGGATCTATGGAGAGGGTTAGCTGTTAGCTGTGGGCTCAGTCAACGAACACATTATCTCCTTTTTAAAAACTTTAATTAACTTGACTTGACCCCTTTTTGTCTGTATTTTAGACCGACCACTTTGAGGTCCTTTTTAACCACCTTTCACACGACCTAGAGAGCTGAAATTTTGTGAAATTTCTAAATTTTCCAAAACAGCATTTTTTATATTCAGAGTATGACTCGTGTTGCGTGTCGCGCGTGGCGCGTGTGATGGGTTAAAATTTTATTTTTTCGAATTCTTTGAGGTTCTTTTTAACCAACTTCCACTCGACCTCGAGAGCTGAAGTGTCAACGACCAAAATAGCTTTTTTAATATTCCGAGTATGACGCGTGTCGCGTGTGCTAAGTTGAAAATTTGTTGTCGACTTCTTCCACACGACCTAGAGAGCTGAAATGTTATGTGAGTCTAATTCCAAAATAGCGTTTTTTATATTCCGAGTATGACGCGTGTCGCCTGCCGCGTGTGCTAAGTTGAAGATTTTTTTTCGACTTCTTCCACAACAACTTCCACACGACCTAGAGAGCTGCAATTTGGAGCAGTCTGTCGAACTGGGCCATATCAAGATTGATAAAGCCATCCTACAGCAAAGGAAAACAACAGAGTTGTTATCCAGTACCCGGAATGATATGGCCAGAGTTGTGGCTATCAGCATGGGCAACCAAGCTGCCAAGTTTGGTATACTGTACAACAAATTCTGCAGAAGTTGCAATGATGAAAATGAGTAAGAAACTCTCACACAGTTCCTCTGCACTTGTACGGCCCTAGCAGGGCTAAGATATTGCATTTTAGGTAAACCATTTTTTCACGATCTGAAAGAGATTACAGGATCATCGAGCTGATCTTGTATCTGAACGCGCAAACATCCACGCTAGGTTCCTCGAGATTTGTGGCATTGAAATGGCGCACACTAGCGCTAATTGATGACTTCGCAAGTACAGCGGGATCCACCACTCTACCTACCTACCTACCTACCTACTTACTCCTTTCCGTTTTTGGGCTTTTAGACGATTATTCTTTTGTCAATAATTACCATCTCAACAAAGGCTCCAAATATCAATTCTTTCTTTCTTCGCCTCCTTTAAATTGGCAACTGTGTCACATCAACCACTTGAATCTCCATAATTAAATAAGAATCAATTGCTCCTTTCGGAGATGGTGTCGATGGTTTTGCTAAGAAATTTATTTTCTTTCTTTGAGCGCGAGTGCATTAATAAATATTTTGGCTCGTTCCTTCGTTCCTATATCCTTATCCATTTACTCGTTTGAACTTTTTCTTTGTGCAGAGAAGTCCTTTTTAATTTTTTCGAGCTGTGAATAGACTGTTGATGTAAAATAAATGGCAATTGCTAGCTTCGATGCATACTATTCTGTTCTGCAAGTAACCGGTCATGAAAAGGGAAAAGTACTTTTTTCCATTTTGCCCACAGCACAGAGAAGAAAAAATTGGTCAAAAGCGTTTGACAAAAAAACAACAAAAAGTTACTCAAGTAATTAGTAAAAAAATACGCAAACAGAGAAACCCATTAGCGATGTAATAAACGATCTTTGTTTTATTGCAGCGGACATTGAGATTCAACGTAGAGGAGAATTTGCTAAACTTCCTTCACTTCTCAAACTTCTTAAACTTTTAAAAGCGACCTTTCGTTGAAGCATTGCCCTTTATTGCTAATAAAAAGTTGCTCAAAAGTACAAAAAGTTAACAGAACTTTTAAAAGTTGAATCTATCAAGGTACTACAAGGATTTAATGAAACTTAAGGGAATTTTAAGTGGATTCACATTGAATGTGATTTCGTATTTGTCCTTTAACAACTTAACAGATTAAAAGTATCGACACATTTGAGGAGTATCTCCACTATAGATGATTTACGATTTTGTAAACTGAGGAAACTTAAACAACAACTAATGTTGCTTAAGTTCAATAAAAATTGTAAATGCACGAATAATAATCTGAATAACAGTGCACACCACTCAACTATGATCCTTATAACATGGATGCCATAAACTGCAGATGGTGTGGTGGTTACGCACATCAGCGTGCAACGTGGTGGTGTATCCAACGTGAACTGGCTAAGCGCGCACGTGTTACAAGTGAGCGAAACAAAGATCCTTTAAACTTTTCGCCCAGTTAGCTACTTTTGTTGTTTAAAGTTGCTTCGTCGTGGTGGTGGTCGTGATGCATCACAGTTGTTCTTTTTGTTTCCTAAAGCAACTATTCTATCAAGGGTTCCCCGGACTTTTGTGTATTTTATTGTCGAGGCGCGCTAGGGACTAAAAAACGTGCCATCAAAATGAAGAGAAAACACGATTCCTATCATGCTGCTTATGGTGTTCCTTGTCGATGTTGCATCTGTCTACACTTTCAAGTTTCAAGTTTCACGCAAGCAAAGTTGTGTACTAAATACTGACACTTAGCGTTCGTCGTTTTGTTTGCTGTCGTACGGTGGATCAAGCTAAAGAAATCGTAACTAAACGAGAAAAAATGTTATCTTTGGGGAATTTTTTTGTTAATACGTTAAAATTAATTGTCTTCAATCACCCTAAAAAGTGATAAAGGCTGAGCTTATCTAGATATCTAGATATAAGATAGATAAATAAATAGAGCATAAGGATTGTTGTCTTTAGACTTAAAGGGATCTTACAGGGATGTTAGCCTAATGCTATGCAATGTTAAACGTAGTTATTTCATTGATAAGCGAACTATAGAAATAGGCGGAAAAATATCGTTAGACTTAAAAAAATTTATAACAATGTTTAGATTAAGTATTTGTCTCAGTAACCCATCCAACAGCCAAATGAATAAAAACGCTATCGCAAGACGAGCGCTAAATAATTGTTTTAAAACAAGTCCCATCAAATTCCGACTGGTATGAGCCGATATATATGAGTGGACAAACTGACGAAATAACAAACTGACAAACTGACAAACTAACAAACTGACAACCCACGAGCTGATAAAATGATACACGCACGCTGAACAAATTTGACAAACTGACAAACTAACAAACTGACGAACTAACAAACTGACAGCCCACAAGCTGATAAAATGATACACGCACGCTGAAAAAATTTTCCATTTCTCTGATAATTAGCTTCGCCCTTCGATTCGCAATATATAATGAAAGCTCCTAATGCGAATAGCATAGATCCCGCAACACAAAACGTGTGGGCTTGTATATTATAGTATAGATATAGATATTATAAAGGGAAAATAAAAATAATAAAAAGAAAATTTGTTTTCCTTCTTTTTGTGTACTTATCGTCTCAGTTTGCTTCACAGTAATCTAAACGGATGTGCTTCCGCTGCCAGACTTGTAATTTATTTATAAACGTAGCCGTTTATACGCCTTTTAGCACGATCTCTTCCACCATCTGCAGTTGACCTTGCACAGGATTCTATGATTTCTTATGCAAAGAAACTTTTTCACCCCTGTAACAGTTCCACTATCAGATTTTCATATCTTGAACATATTTTTATCAAAATAGTTGCTAAGTGGAATTGGAAACTTAACCAATGACCGGTCAATACAATATGCTGCCACTTCAAAACATAGAAGTAGTTAGCAGTACAACAATAGGGTCAAAAACAATAAGGCATCAGGATCGGATGGCATCTCACCGGAGCTAATTACATCTGGACGACCCTCATCACATCAAGTCATTCATAAACTAATTGTGCTAGTATGGGGGTAAGAAATAAATGCAGACTGTTGAGCAGCCGAACCCTATCCAGAGTTCAGACGGCCATACGGCCCTCTTCCGTAACTCACTAGGGCGTCAGAACTGAGGACGTGGAATCAGCCACTTCTGATTCTGACGCATCCATAATCGTTGATGCATGTAGCGTCATTTCGGAGAAATCTGGATGCTCTTCTATTGTGAAGGCATAAGATGGGCTACTGATCCAGCAACACCGAAGTGGATTCATTAAAGTAAGCTCGCTAGGGAGAAGACGACTTAAACATGCTGTACGCATGGACAAGGATTGCTTTTGTCAAAGCCGACCCTTTAACTTCAGCATCCATGCGAAGGACACGTCCGCTACCCTCAGTAAGCGGTTCGCCGAGGAAAATATAACCCTTGGTCTTAACCAAGAGCCTTGGGTTATTAGCGGACAAATAAAAGGTCTACGGAACGGGAGAAGTAATTGGATCTGTGAATGCGGGGAGCCCATGCAAAGGGCGGCCTGCTTGATCGGCACGAACATCAACTTTCTGTCTATTCTAGAATTCATAACGAAAGACCTGATGGCCCTGCTAATTGAAGTTTCGAGCGAGAGGGGAACAGAGAACATCGTGTGTGCTTCAGCATATTTCCTCGGCGACGACGACATCATCCCGCCCTTAGAGGTCCAGAAGCTGATAGAGCACAGCCGGATCAGAAACCTCCAGTGCCTCACAGGATGCGATGCAAATGCACATCATGACGTCTTGGGCAGCAACGACATCATTAGAAGGAGTGAGTGTCTTTAAGATTATCTTATTAGTAGTATGGTAGATATACTAAATAAAGGAAATCAAGCCTACCTTCATAAATGCGATTCTCGAAGAGGTACTTGACTTCACTCTCGCCAGTCAATTTATCTCATACTTTCATCATAAAAGGCAGTACATTAAATTATTCCAGTGAGATTAAATATCTCGGTGTCATCCTTGGTAAGCGGCGAAATTGAAATTCTCATATCAAGTCCGCAATCGAACCTGGCACTAGGGCCTTGTGACCCATTAGACGCCTCTACGGCAGAACTTGAGGTATAAATCCTAAAATGATAAATTGGATGCGTAAAATGATGAAGAGACCTATTATAACTTACGCAGCCATCGTTTGGTGGCCGAAAGTTCTTGAACGGTCAACGACAACTAAGCTTCAGAAGCTACAAAGAGCTGCCTGTCTAGGTATAACGGGTGCCATGCGCACGTGCACTAGAAACTGTTGTAGGGCTTTCACCCCTGCCAATCTTCATTAGAAGACGGCTGCTAGAAGCTGCAACTAGAATACAGGTACAAGCCAGGTGACTACGTGGGACACCTGAATATTCTAGACTCAATTCCTGAAAGAGATATGTTCTGAACTATCCCAGACATTATGGTCAGTGAGCCCGGTTTCGGAAGGATATTTTGAGGTAGAAATATTGGACGGCACTGGACGCTAGAGGTCTGCTCTGGTTCACAGATCGATCGAAGATGGAAACTTAAGTTGGAGATGGTTTCTTTGAACCCAACACCAAAGTCTTGATACCAATGGGAAAAGTCATTCGGTTATCCAGGCGAAACTCCATGCCATTGAGATCTGCGCCGCGGTTAACCTTAATAAAGGAATTATAGGCACTAGAATATATATCTTTTCCGATGGCCAGGCAGCACTTAAAGCGCTGTCGCCCAATTTAATGGACTCATTATCTGTCTAAAACTGTTACGATGCACTGCAATCTCTTGCCAGACAAAACAAAGCCAACCTCGGTTGGGTCCCTGGTCATCAGGAAATTGCAGGCAATGAATCTGCAGATGAACTAGCTGGGGCTTGCTCGGAATCTGCGTTCATAGGACCTGAACCCTACCGTGGTGTCAGCTAGGCTGCCGCCAAAGCGTTGATTCATAATTGGGATCACAAACTTCGTCTGCCCGACTGGGTAATAGTGTTCAGGTCCTATTACCGCAGATTCTGAGCCAGCTACAGTTAGTTCATCTGCAGATTCGATGCCTGCAATTCCTTGATGACCAGAGACCCATACGACTTTTAGAATCTTACGCCTTGTAAGAGATCGTAGCAGAATTTAACTAAAAAAAGAGTCCATTAAGTTAAACGACAGCGCTATAAGTGCTGCCTGGCTATCCCAAAAGATATATATCCTAACGCCCTTCATATCTTTACCTTTATCTTTAGGTTCAATAAAGCGTAGATCTTAATGACTTGGAGTTCAGCCTGAAAAATCGTGGGTCACATTTCCATAGGTATCGATAATTTGATGTTCAGTTCAAAGACGCCAGTTTCAAAAACAGACTCCATCTTCAATCTATATGTGAACCAGACCAAACCTCGAGCGTCTAGTGCCGGAACATCATTAGAACATCATGTCGGGGATAGTCGGGGAACATGTCACTTTCCGAAATTGAGTCAAGAATTTTCACATATTCTTGAACGGTCAACGACAACTAAGCTTCAGAAGCTACAAAGAGCTGCCTGTCTAGGTATAACGGGTGCCATGCGCACGTGCACTAGAAACTGTTGTAGGGCTTTCACCCCTGCCAATCTTCATTAGAAGACGGCTGCTAGAAGCTGCAACTAGAATACAGGTACAAGCCAGGTGACTACGTGGGACACCTGAATATTCTAGACTCAATTCCTGAAAGAGATATGTTCTGAACTATCCCAGACATTATGGTCAGTGAGCCCGGTTTCGGAAGGATATTTTGAGGTAGAAATATTGGACGGCACTGGACGCTAGAGGTCTGCTCTGGTTCACAGATCGATCGAAGATGGAAACTTAAGTTGGAGATGGTTTCTTTGAACCCAACACCAAAGTCTTGATACCAATGGGAAAAGTCATTCGGTTATCCAGGCGAAACTCCATGCCATTGAGATCTGCGCCGCGGTTAACCTTAATAAAGGAATTATAGGCACTAGAATATATATCTTTTCCGATGGCCAGGCAGCACTTAAAGCGCTGTCGCCCAATTTAATGGACTCATTATCTGTCTAAAACTGTTACGATGCACTGCAATCTCTTGCCAGACAAAACAAAGCCAACCTCGGTTGGGTCCCTGGTCATCAGGAAATTGCAGGCAATGAATCTGCAGATGAACTAGCTGGGGCTTGCTCGGAATCTGCGTTCATAGGACCTGAACCCTACCGTGGTGTCAGCTAGGCTGCCGCCAAAGCGTTGATTCATAATTGGGATCACAAACTTCGTCTGCCCGACTGGGTAATAGTGTTCAGGTCCTATTACCGCAGATTCTGAGCCAGCTACAGTTAGTTCATCTGCAGATTCGATGCCTGCAATTCCTTGATGACCAGAGACCCATACGACTTTTAGAATCTTACGCCTTGTAAGAGATCGTAGCAGAATTTAACTAAAAAAAGAGTCCATTAAGTTAAACGACAGCGCTATAAGTGCTGCCTGGCTATCCCAAAAGATATATATCCTAACGCCCTTCATATCTTTACCTTTATCTTTAGGTTCAATAAGGCGTAGATCTTAATGACTTGGAGTTCAGCCTGAAAAATCGTGGGTCACATTTCCATAGGTATCGATAATTTGATGTTCAGTTCAAAGACGCCAGTTTCAAAAACAGACTCCATCTTCAATCTATATGTGAACCAGACCAAACCTCGAGCGTCTAGTGCCGGAACATCATTAGAACATCATGTCGGGGATAGTCGGGGAACATGTCACTTTCCGAAATTGAGTCAAGAATTTTCACATATTCAACATGGTTACCTGGTATTCAAGCTGCAGCTTAATATGCCGAATCTAGCGGCCGGCTCTTAAGAATCTTCTAATCCAGAAATTTAACTACAAAATCTAAGCTGATATAGGGTTTTTCAATAAGAGCACTTCAACTTTTTTTTTGAATAAAACACAAACTGTTCGACTTTAGAACTAACTTTTTTTTTTATTAATGAATTTGAACATATACATATGATACATTTAAGTATGAAACTCGATTTCTTTTGCATGACCACCGCGTGCACGTTTTACGAAGTGAGCCTCATCGCTGAAGATGATTTTTCGGTGAAAATCTGCATCATTTTCGATTTGCTCTTGAGCCCAATTCACGAATCGGCGTCGCTTCAAATGGTCAAATGGCTTTAGTTGTTGTGTCAGCTTGATCTTATACGGATGTAGGCCAAGATCTTTACTATACGGTCGATTGTCGAACGGGCTGGCTTGTTAAATGGACCGTAAAATGGCCGTAATGCTCTTAAAGTAGCGGCAACAGAACGATTATTTTGATAAAAAATTTGCACAATTTGCAATCGCTGTTCACATGTGTAGCGTTCCATGATGAAATGCATACTAATGAAGTTTCCAAATGACAAAAGAACAATAAAAAATATGGCGTCGTTCGCCGTCCCTATCGGAGAAAAGTTGAAGCGCACCTGTTGAAACACCCGATACTTGTGTATAGGAAAATGGTCATACCAGTAGTTACATATGGCACCGAGACTTAAGTGCCTAACCTTTCAATTTTCGTAGTTGAGCGACCAGTAGAAAGGCAAATCTCTTGAATTTGAAATCATAAGGTTTTTTCACACGAAAACTGGCTGTTTCCTACGCTATAACCTACCCTCGAAAGTAGGCATTATTCACACTAGTGTGTTAACATAGAAAATACTGTTGTTATTTACTGCAGCCTCAGCGAACACACATTCTCGTTATGTAATATGCAGTAATATATAATACGAACATTCTGTTAACATAAAAGAGATTGGCAGAGCTTTGATTTCTTTTGGGCCTTGTAGTCCTTGCTTTCTCAACGTACTATACCAATGCATCTCGTAAACTTGAGTTATTGTTCTGTTTGCAATGTAATCCTCAATGCTCTAAAGCTATCTGTTTTGACCAACTTATATTTCCTCCCACTCTTTTCTTAATATTCTATCCAAACAAGTATCTTTTCTTTACGAGGAAACACCTCCCCTTATCATTTGAACGACTCTTGTACGTATCTAGCGAGCTATCCTTGTAAAGTAAAACTACAACTCAAATATTTTTTTCATTAATTTCATTTTCATTAATCCCCAGATAATGCAATTATGACAAGCTTGGAATTAAATAACGTTTCTTGCAAATGAAATCCTCTTTACAAAGTCAAAACAACAAAGTCCAATGAGTTAACTGGATTCTCCTTTTAACCAAAGAGCTAGCAAAGTCCTTCAGGAACTTTATTGATTTCCTGAAAACTTTTCTTCTCCAAGCCACAAAATGCTGTTAATCGTCCACAACCAGCTTCACAATGTTGGAAAACACAGAAAATAGGACATCACAACTAAAAAGTGAACCAGAAAATCCTCTAACGACGATCCTTCGTATAGTACTTACGGAACTTTTACAACACCGGAAAATATAAAACTTACATTTATCGCACGGAATTTAATGCAATTTACCCACCAACACCAACGTTCGTTAAGCGGCAGCGAGAAAAGCTGGAGATAACGATCTATGCTTTTTGGCCCGGCAAGGATATTCACGATATTTTATCAGAAATTCTGTTAATGCAAAGGAATATTAATGAATGATTATTAAATAGGGAATATCCCTAAGGATGTTTTTGACTTGAAGTGAGCCCTTGCAATTTTAGTTTAATGAACTGTTCTTGAAATGAGAGAAATTAATAATGATGATGATGATGAGGATAGGAAATGAAAGGAGCTTTTTAATATTTACGCAAAACGCATACAAATTATTAGAATTGGAAGCTATTGGTGGCTGTGTATTCTTTATCCTTGTGATTTACTGACTAAATGAAAAGTAATGATTCACTGTGTCATTTGACAATTTATTGTCGAACTTTTTCACCAAAATAAAGCTTCCTGAGCAAATACTTAGTCAGAATTCAAGGATATCATTGACAGACACATATGTGGATTAATGACTTAGCTTCTTAAGCAACAATTTAAATAATAAGTAAGTAGGAAGGTTCTTTTTATGGGAGTTTAAGAGATTTCTCTTGGATTTATTGCTTGATTTACTTGAATTTATTTGTTGGGATCTGCAGCTTAAAACGATATATTTGATACCGAGAACATTTGGAAACTTTTACTCACCACCGCCTTTTACGACTATGGCGAACTGTACGAATTGTAGTTGAGTGTTGACATTCTTTGGCTAACAAAATCCTGGGTCGATCCTGGGACCCAAATATCTTGAGAATCTTAATCTTCTCCAGCTCCCCAGACATCAGCATCGTTAGCGACTCCCTATTAGCCTGTACATCCTGGAGAACAGATATAGCGTAAAACTCCGAACATATCCCGATCATCATCACCATCACCGTAGATAAAGCTGATGAATTTGTGTTAAGCGCACTTTCACCAGGGACAGCTACCACCCACCACCAACGCAATCAGAGGTGAAAGGATTTTCCACCGGATCGTCGTCAGAGCAGCTGCCCATTTCATTCCAGCCGGCAGAATCCTTATACTAAGGCTTAACTTCCCTGCCGAAGCAGTCCCGCTCGCTAACCAACCAACACAGACGAGCTAAATGTTTGCAATACCTACAATCTTGTGACAAAGTAATCTAACAGTCATCACCTTTAACAGCACACAACAAAACTGCCCCAGGAAGTGAGCGACTCTCTAATAGCCTGTACATCTTGGTGAACAGATATAGCGTTAAACTCCAAACATATCCCTATCATCATCACCATCACCGTGTATAAAGCCGATGGCTGATAATCGCACTTTTGTCAATTACGCTAAGGCGGACTGGCCAAGCTTCACTAGGTTTGTCAGGAGACAATTGGGACAGCTACCACCTTCACCAATGCAATCTCATATAAAAGGATTTTCGTCCGGATCGTCTTGAGATAAGCCGACCGTTTCATTCCAGCCGGCAGAATCCGTATACTAAGGACTTACCTCCCAGCCGAAGCAGTTCAGCTCGTTAACGAACGTGACAATATTCGCATTCCTACCAATCGCGAAATTGATTGCCTATGCAATCAACACAGACGAGCTAAATGGTTGGAATACCTACAGTCTTGTGACAAAGGCTCAAAGAAACTTTGGTCCATATTCAAAGAGCTCTCCAACACCACCAGACGTATGGATCTAACAATCACCTTCACAAGCACACAACAAGACTACACCAGGAAGTTTTCATCAATGTTCTGTCGCCAATTCATGAAACACTCAGGAAATTGCAAAGCCGCGACTACATCCCACATATTCTACTTCCCTTCGAAGTCGAATCAGCTATACACAGAACAAATCCAAACAAACAAACTCACGAGTCAGCCACAACCAGTATGTGGAATGCTCTGCCAAGTTCTGTCTTTCCACATCACTATGATCCACAGACATTCAAGACACAAGCTCATAGACTTCTTCTACTCATTTTCCTTAACGCCCACGCTGTGCCGAACATAATAAGGGTGCGAACCCTTTTTTGCGTGCGCAAATTATAAAAAAAAAATGTCCAGAAACAAATTCCTAAAACTTCCTAAAACCCTTGGCGGGCAGTACATGGGGTAAGGACAAAGAAACTCTTCGTACCACATATCAAGCGATTGGCAGATCGGCCCTTAACTATGAGGCACTCACATGGACTCCACGTCTCTGGCACAAACAATGGCAGAAGCTACAAACCTGTCAGAATGCTGCTCGCATCATCGATTGGTGCATTCGCATGTCATATGAGAAGCATCTCCATCAAGAAACCCTAATGCTAAAAGTGAAAGAGCACAATGAGCTTCTCGCCAAACAATTCCTACTGGCATGGCACCGATCCGATCGCCCGAACCGAGACCTGCTCACCCTCAACCCACTATCCAGGCAAATCGGATCTGATATACGAATGTTCCGCAAAGAGGCACATTTTTTGAACATACATCTCAAGACCCAGTGGACTATAAAGTGGTCCTAAACGCGATTTATCAAGTTTCAGTTAGAACCGCACTAGATTGTCGCCAAAATAATATCGTTCTGGGTGGTCATCATCTCATCTTATACATCAAAGCGAGGAAAGCCTCCCCAGACGAACCAGATCAACTTTAGCACAACTGAGATCAGGAGGGAGATCCTTTCTAAATAGTTACATACACCGCTTACCACATTGTCACCAAATAACATCGCTCATCTATTCAGCTACCCGTCCCATCCGACGATACTCACACCGCTATCCCTAAGGACACACCCTGTTGAAGCAGCCACATTTCTAGACCTGGACTGTTCCGGCAGCAACACAAACATCACAACCCAACGGTCTTTAAAAGAAAAGAGATTTATCTAGAAATGTCTCTTCTTTTTGTGTCCGTTGAAGCAATTCATCCTTTTCTTCATCCTTTGATGTTTGTAGATGTTATTCTAAATGTTATTCCTTGTCGGTTTATTTGGTTTCGCATTTTGTTGACTCCTTAATACCCTACATCCGATTTATCTTAACTCAACTTCTGATTCCTTTTACAGAAAGAAAAAACACCGAAACTCCTTTGAGTGTCATGCAGTTTTAAAGTTCCACTGAAGCAGCGATAATGTAGGTAGGACATTTTTTTGAGGTCAGTCTCAGCAAGGGAAAGAAAAAAATATGTCTTGCACTTGCAAATGTTTCTAACGTTTACGTTCACACAAATCAAGGATAAGGGCATCGTGTCGCAGATTTTGGATCCACAGAGAATCTATGGAGTTAAAAGCAGAAAACTTTCTCATGCCTTTCATGAAATATTCATTTTCGATTAGTCGATATGGCCATCATGAATATCGTCATTGCAAGTCCTGCATGTATGTACTCATTTTTAATGTTCCTCCCACAATGAATTTATGTCATACCGCCAATTCGGGATAAATGGCATAGGAAGATCATAAAATTTTATATGCTTATCCCTGAAGCGAAGCGGTGTAAAGTCAAACTTATGTCAAATGAATGCTGTGCGAATGAAAAAGGTTCGTTAGAGGTTCAATCGATATCGTGTTAATAACGAAAATTTTTCAGCATCCGCCTAAAATGTGCTGCTCACACCGGCAACAAAATTTACCATCGAACCCCAAATATGTACCGGCCAAACCACATAAGGATTGCATTGTCCAAAAGGAAAAATCCAAAGCTATTGGCGTGCAGGTCGAGTTTTTTTTAAATGATGACTAGTAATTGTGTTGGAAAATAGTGCAAACGTAGTAAATAATTCACACCCCAATGAAATTTTGCAGGATTGTAGGAAAGCATTTTTATTTCCACAGTCCTAAGTGAATAATTTTAAGAAGGTTAGAAAATGGGAAACCTGGAAAGTGACCGGATACTGACCGCTAGATTCCAGAGTAGAGTTAGAAAAATTACTATCATACAGTGTTATGCTCCGATCGAAGACGAGACTAAGGACGGAAAGGACAATTTTTATAGTCATATGGGCTGCGTGTATAACCAAACGCCTAATGGCGACATGGGAAGTAGAAAGCGACAATACTATGCTTAAGCAAGCGATGGGAGTTCACGGTCTTGGTGACCGAAACGATAACGGAGAGCGTTATGTGCACTTCTGTAATACCATTCGCCTAGTCATTGGAGGTACGCTGTTTAAGCATAAGACCTGCCACTAAATTAGTTGGGTCTCAACTGACAGTCAGCGAACATCGAACCGGATTGATCGCATTGCGATCAGCCGGCGCTTCAGAAATTGCCTTCCGCAACAGACGTGGAGCAGATATCGGTCAAGAGCGAGATCACCAACTTATGTTAGCTTTTATGCACCTTCGCACTGCATCCGTCAACAGCAACCGCTCAAACTGGCTCAACATTACCACGATCAATACTGATAGGTTAAGGGAACCCGAAGTGCGTCAACAATACAGAGACCATCTTGCCTTAGAAGGAGAACGTGAACGACCACTGGAATGCTGTGAAAAATGTTTTTATAACTGAGGCACGCACTTACGTCGGTAAAAGGCAGAATAAACACCCTGCATGGTTATCGACAAACACCTGGAGATGGATCAATGAGCGTAAAGCAATCAAGGCTCGAATTTCAGCGCCCTCAGCAGTATAGAGTACCGAGCTAGAAGCCCAATATCGCGTTAAAAAAAGGAAGTGCAGCGTAGTGTAAGACGGGACAAACGACAGCACATCGATTCATTTGCCTCAATGGCCAAAGAAGCAGCAAAGAGGGGTGACAGTAGGACTGTCTATAACATCACCAAGCAGCTCAATGGTGATCGGAACTCCAAGCAACATCCAGTGAAGAGTTAAGATGGTGACCTTCTGATGTCGGACGAGGAGCAGCTCACTAGGTGGAAAGAACATTTCGCTACAGTCCTTAACCACTTAGACGATGGTGATATAATCTCGAGCGCTAATGAATCTGAATCTTCCGAAGGGATAAATTCCCGAACTCACACTGAACTTCCCACAATGGTCAACTGCTAGCATGCGCTGAAGATATCTTTATTTTGGCAGAGCTGCATTGGAGGAATTCGCCTGAGGTTACCCATTACGAATCAGGTTATATGGAGTCCTTGCTATTTCCTGTCTTATATGTGAATGCCCAAAGTTGAAGCTTCAGGGTAAATATGAATACATGCATTTTGATTCTTTTGTTGTTAATTGAAAAGTTCTGAAGTAAAAAGCATCTCACTAATTGAAAATTGATGCAAAGCTTTCCACCATCACAATACCTATTCCCTTTAATGGGCTTAGATTTGAATGCAGATCTGGTAGCTACTGGGGACAACGAAAAAATCCCTTAATGAACTTCCTAAATCTATTTTGATCTGATATGACTCGCACCCACAATCAAATCAATTTCCCGCCTCACCCTTTTCACAACAGAATGAAGAGAAAAAAAACCAACTCAGCCGACTGTAAAGAAAAATACTGCAAAATTCCAGAGTTCCAGTATTCTGGGAGGTACATAAAAAATTCAAAACATGTCCTGTCCTTCCGACAACCCAATAAATTGATGCATGATGATAACGCTGCAGAGCGACAATAACATCATCCTCGTTGAATTGTCCACTGAGCGATGGAGAAAAAAGGGATGAATGCCGGAAGGGCGCGTACGTTAAATAACACGAGTGCTTTGTTTTTTTTTTCGTTTTCGTTCGCCCAGTAACTTGTTGTTGTTGCCACACCCTTTTCATGTTTCACAGTGAGAAGAAGCCTCCCAGCCAGCGGCTAGGCAGAAGCAAGCCAGAATGATGGAGTCCTGAGTGAGACGCAGTTTGAGTGACACCGAACATTGACAGTAGAACAGTAGAGTGCTTTGTCGCACAGGGCTTTTACTCTGTTTCCATCAGGATGAATAAATTCATCACCACTCAGGCTGTTTGAATCCTTTTCATCCTCGGACAGGATACAAGAACATACGAAAATTATCAAGTAGTGGATTACATTTGTATCTTTTGCATAAAAATTAGTGCTTTGAGACACCACTCCAGACATCAGCGGGGGTTCGAACTTTATTTCTCGACGGTAACAAGGATCGATCAATTATGCCTGGCTCAGTAGGGGGATTCGTTGAAATAATTAAAAGGTTTCTGCTGCCGTGACGTCCAAAGAAAACACTTCAAACCGCTGTCATCCACAGCCAATAAGATATACTGCTGCAACACACTCGGACTTATGCAGAAGCTCTGCATTTCTTACACATCTGGTGTGCACGGACTTTGCGCACGTTCTCATACTGTGCAACTTTCTCCAGTTCTCCTGTAGTTGGCACATTTCAAAAATAAGTTTTTTTTTTACTAACAACAATGGTATAGCAGCAGTAGCATCAGCAATTTGCTTCGCACATGCAGCCGAAAGATAAATGCCATTGTCAGATTATTTTTTTCTTTTCCATTTTATCCATGCTATCAACAAAACTAAAAAAAAAAGGTTAAAGGCACTGCAGATTGTTGTACACAATCCTTGTATAGAAATCCTTTCACTTAGTTGCTTCCTTCTTTTTTTTGCACGCAAAGAGATTTATGGCTAAACTTTAGCCGGACGAATTTCAGAGGATTCCAAAATGAAATAAAAATCACAAACGAGATGTATCAGAATAACAGGATGGAATATTTGATAAAATAGGGCCAAGAAACTAAGAGAGAATATGGGGTCCTATGGAAGCGATAACAAATCGTTTGCCGTTTGTGAATCCCTCACCAGGACGACCCATTGAGTGATTTTCTACTTCACTACAGTTTCCAATGCGTTTGCTTCACGAAAGGAGGCAAAATATTATCATCCAAAGCTAAATAGAGGAGATTTCTATTTTATTGTTAAGTTTTGCAAATGAAACAGCTGAGACGGCGCTTTATTTGATCCTAATTTGAATCAAATATGTAATACGAATATAAAAGGATTTACTTTGTTCGCTTGTTATTACTGCAGAAGAAGCTAAAATGTATTAACCCGCACGCTTAAAGTGTAGTAGGTATAAATTTTGGAAACCAGTTTCCTCAAGGAACAATTCACCCTATAAGTCGAATATTTCGGCTCTATACTAACTGCACTTCCGTTGGAAACTCGTTGAAAGATCCAAGTAAATTTATATGACACTTGGGAGTAGGATGCTATACGGAGACCTTCGAGCAGAAAGAGTGTAACAACAACCTAAGAGATGTGGTAGACATTGAATTGTGCAGAATATGACAAAGACTACAGTTGCTATGCTAGACATCATGTTCTAGGGTGAGCTTTCTAGTCAGCCAAAGAGAGAAACCCACCATTATTGGCTTAAAAGCAGCAAATAAACGGCTATGCACCCTTTGGAACCCCATAAACGATCATGCACCTACAAAGCATTCCTTAGATGACAAAAAATGGGAACTGCATACGTGGTAAAAGCAGTGAAAGTAAAGAGTGTACCAATAAGAGCGCCGGATAGTCAATATTGTACCAGAGCTCCTCTAACGTGGTTGGCTTGTTGGCATAAACTAACGACTTTATATAACCCCATAAAAAGAAATCAAATGGCATTAAATCGCATGAGCGAGCTGGCCATTCGTCCGGACAATTTCTCGAGATTACACGATTACCGAACTTCCCCTTCAATACATCAATTGTTTGACCAGCTATGTGGCATGTGGCAACATCTTGTTGGATCCACATATGTCATCATAGTCATCATATTTGGCTCTACAACCGGTGTCCGGTCCTGCCCTCACGCAAAAAATCTCTCCACTGGTCTCGATTTCGAGCCGATGTCATCCAGTTTAGCATCCCTAAACTCTGGGCGTCCTGGTCTACGCCAACCTTTCAGCCGGCCCCACCTCGCTGTCATGTTCCATAAATCATACCAGAAAGGACTTTACGAGCAGGATCCTCTTCGCTAATGCGAAAGTTTCTGAGTCTCGTCAGACTTAACTAGGCTTTTTTGGCTTTTAGAAACCGTGCGCGTATTTCTGGTTCCATGCTGTTATCGGCTGCGACAGTTGACCCGAGATAGTTAAAGGATTGCCACTACTTCAAATTCGCGCTCCACTATTTTAATTGAGGGACCAATGCTGGATCTTCTACTCGCAGACGTGGCCTTAATGAACTTTGTGCAGCCCCAGATTTCGTGCCGCGCGCTCGATTTGGATGAAAGCCCTTTTCCGAGCCCATTATAGATGTTGAATGGTCTTTATAGTCATCCGGATATTTTACTTGGCTTTGACTATTGGTCAACCTACATAATCGTGTCAGTTTATTTGGGATACCGAATTATCTCATGGCTTTATAAAGTTCTACTCTGTCTATGCTATCATAGGCGGCTTTAAATTCTATAAAAAGATAGTGTAGTGAGTTTTGAAACTCCAGACATTTGTCCATCACCTGCCTAAGGGTGTACATCTGATCAGTTGTTGATTTGCCTAGGATGAAGCCACACTGGTTTGGACCAATGATGACTTTAGCGTATGGGGCTATCCTGTCCTGAAGGATAGAGGAGAAAATCTTATACGCGGTACTCAACAACGTTATACCACATTAATTGCTGCATTTTGTGATATCTTCCTTCTTATGTATGGGGCACAGGATGCCTCTTCGCCAGTCTTCTGGCATAACTTCTTCTTCCCATACTTGCATTATTACTTCATGAATTGCTTAGTGTATTGCGGGCTCTAATGAGTTAATCAGATCCGCTGGGATCCCATCAGATCATGGGGCCTTATTATTTTTGAGCCGATTTATCGCTCTGCTAACTTCGTCTATTCTTGGTGGCGGCAGGATAGGGTGGTCATCGGTCATTGGAGTCTCAAATTCCTCAGTTAGCTGGCCATTTAGCAACTCATGAAAGTGCTCTTCCAATCGCTCTAAGATGCCTTTGAGATCGGCGATCAGATTACCTTCTTTGTCTTTGCATTTGCAGTATGTGCAACGCGGTGTATATTTTTTCATACCTTTGGTAGAACGTACGCGTCTGGTGCGGTCCTCGCTCTCTGTACTGTTCCAGTTCACGTACGAGATTATTATCACAGGCTGATCACTGATGTCAAGTCATCATCATCATAGTTGGCTCTACAACTGGGGTCCAGTCCTGGCCTCCCGCAAAAAGTCCCGCTAAGAAGTCAGAGTCCAACGCCAGGTTGAAGAGGACGCAGGCCAGTCCATCGCCTTGTCGGACCCCATGATAGATGTTGAATGGGCTTGATAGTGATCGGGATATTTTTACTTGGCTTATAACATTGTTCATGGTCAACCTATGAGTACATAGTCCTGTCAGTTTATTTGAGATGCCGAATTCTCTAATGGCTTTATAAAGTTCTACTCTGGCTATGCTATCATAGACGGCTTTAAAGTCTATAAAACGATGGTGTAGTGAGTTTTAAAACTCTAGACATTTTTCCATCACCTGCCTTAGGGTTTAAATCTGATCAGTTGTTGATTTGCCTAGGATGTCAAGTCCATCCCAAAAATAGTCTTCCAACATGGCTCAATAGCGAACAACACAGACCGTAACATGGCGATTATTTTCATCGACGAAAAAATACGATCCAATCACACCTCCGGCATGAAATTCACGGTCACACGATCACTTTTGTGGATGCAATGGAATTTCTTGAAGCACATGTGGATTTGTTGCTGTCCAATATCGTATATTTAGCTTATTGACAAAGCCATTAGATCCAAAATGAATATCATCGCTGAAGATGATTTTTCGATGAAATTCAAAATTTTCTTAAAACTTTTGCGGAGGCCCATCGGAGAAGTTTCGAACCTTCAAATGATCAAGAGGCTTCAGTTCTTGAGTTAATTTGATCTTGTAAGGGTAAAGGCCATCAAGCTGTTTACGCAATATTCGCCACAATGTGGACTGAGAGATTCCCAATTCCTGTGAACGGCATGGAATCGACTGATTTGGCTCATTTTGAACTGAAGCACTAACGACTGCGATATTTGTGGTACTTCGACCGGTGCGTTGTCTCACTGGCACAGAAACATTCAAGTGTGAATACGGTCACACGAACTAGTCCACTATATCTCGCACAGCCTGTTTGGTAGGTCGATTATTACGACCGAAAATTGGAGTAAGTTCTCATAAAGTTGCGACCAACCGACTCAGAATGTCGGTAGTAACTTTTAAGATTTTCCAAACGTTGCTAGTTCGTGAACTTCATCAGGGTAAAAACGTAAATCTTGACTGACGTTCTCAAATTGACAGATCACAAAAACAGTCTCAGGGTACATTTGTATTAAAATACAAAATTGTTATGTCCCTATTAAAAAAAAAACCTCTACAAGACATCCATCCAAAAAAAATCACCTCTTATTCTGTGCAAAGTGCAACCAACCACTTGAGTGGATTGATTATTGCTTTTATACTAAAATCAATTTCTGGTCAAATGCACAATTGTGCACTTCGAAGACACTTTGGTGTTTTTTTGTTTGTTTGTTTGAATGAAGCAATCTATCTTTGTCCGAAGAATGTAATGAAATAACTTAAAGCAACTTGAAGACAACTATCACAAAGAAAAGAAACAAAAATTATTGTCCAGGAAGAATCACAAAACTGACATCAATGAAGGAAGAAGGAATGAAGGAAAAAACCTGCCATCTTTACCGAGTTTGTTAAAAAGTTCTCTTCGCCCATACGAGAAGGAAGAAAGAACTTTTTTTCGTACATTTTTGTCCTTTCTTTAAAAGATTTTTCACACCAACCAGTGGAAGATGTTTTCTTTGTTGGCTCTAAAACCAAAGTCCGGTCTTGGCCCTTTTTAAAATAGCCAATTATGGAAAAACACTAAAATTGTAATCAAATGAAGTGCAAGAACCCAATACGGGTATGTATCTAATTATTTCTCGATCATAAGTTAGGTAGTTTTGTGCGCTCGTACCACGATTGCGTAATTGGAGCAGCTTCAGCTAAACAAAGTCTACGATTTTGTCCCTGTTTGGGAGTCAAAGGGTGTCATACATGACTCGAAAGTTTGCTCCCTTCTTCCAATTCCTTTGGAACATTATTTGTGCATTCCTTGCCCTGGCTTTTCGTCGTTATTCGACATTATCAACGCGATGCACATCAGCACAAAAGGTTTTCGATGTCTTGTGTGTTTGTCTGTCTGTCTTTTAATCCAATTACAAACTGTAGTGCATTTGTCCGCACATAGAAACACGCATCGCATCGAATAATCCGATTGCATCCGTTTTTGTCAGTGCCAATGATGGTAGAAGCAGACTTTTCAGGTGTCACATAGAATTTTGTGTGATTTTCCTTCCCACTTGCAGGTGTTGAGAATTCGAAGCTTATCCACCAGGTACAAAGAGAAAACTTGAAGAAGAAACCGACGATAGTCAAACTACGGGACAACTTACCGAGAATGCATAACGTTAATTTGCACTTGTCATTTTATCCTTACAAGCAGATGTGTATATATGTGCGATAAATTGAAGAATTCGGTTTAAATATTTAATTTCAAACAACTAAACAAAACAACTCACAAATTCAACAACTAATTGATTTCTATATCGATAGCTATAGCTGACCCGACAGACGTTGTCAATAAATTTGTTTGTGATCGTTTTGTGAATTTGTGAAAAGCTATTTGAAGTTGAATCAAAGTAAAAATGAGAAATAAAACGACAACCAAATGATTTATTTTCTTCAATAAAATTACAAAGAATCTCAGGTGTGTTTTTTACATTTCGATTTCGATTGCAATATCATAGCAAACCAATCGAAACAAAGCATCAATCGAAACAAAGCAACTACTACTTAATAACTAAGGTGAGGATAAGTACGGTATCAAAAATAATTTTATGTTGCAGTTTTAAGTCACATCATTGTGTGACATTTTAAAACTTTGGGAACTACCAGTCTAGTCCCAGAAGTACCCGACCAAACAAAGAAAACACAAAAACTATGGGAAAAAATATCTCTATTTCTCTACATAGTTTCCTTTTAGTTCGATAAACTTTTCCCAGTGATGTCCAATAACTTCGATACCCTGTTCACAGTGAACAAGCCGAGGGGGCTAAATCTGGCGAATCTGCATGAGGAAGCAATTCGGACTTTTAATCTTTGATTTTGGGCATCACGATGTGTAAATTGGTGCATTGTCGGTTAGGCCAGAAAACCCTTAAGATGTTCCGTAGGCACCTATTTAAGAACGTTTGTAATTTTTTTCTGCAACCATAAAACCATGCACAGATTCAACATTTAAACGGAACAGTCGCAGCTTGGTGTTTAAGCTGATCGCATTGCTTCGCCATATCATGGACATCATTCCAAACACTGATTTTGCTTTGCCGATTCGGTTGACAATGTCCTGTTCGGTTGCACCTTCGGTCGAGACAATACTCCCAAGATATTGGAAACTCTCTACTCTCTACTGAGTTAGTGTCGAGGTTAATGATTTTGGTTTTGGCAGTTGAGATGTAAGAGTCCAACGAATTCCTCCGTTTCCAGTAGATAAAACTGCACGAAGCACATCGCTTATCACCAACAAAAAAAGTATCGGCGATAGAATGCATCCTTGTCGTACACCATTTAGGATCCCGAATTCCTCTGACAAGCTACCATTGGTTGCTTTAATAATAGCTATTAGCTTATCGGGTATACCTCTCCTGCGCAAGGCGAGCCAGATAAACTGTCTGTTGATACTGTCAAACGCCTTCTCAAAATCGATGAACAGCAGCTGCAGTGGTGACCGATATTCAACACACTGTTCAAAAATGATTCGCATGTTGATGTGGTCTACACAGGAGGATTCGTTCGGCTTGTTCGGCATCGAGTTTATCTTCCAGATGTTCCTTAACTCGCTCAAGTACTACTTTGGCTATTACCTTTGCAACTGCAGGAAGAACGCAAATGCCTTTCCAGTTTTCGCAATCCATAAGACTACCAAAGGGAGCTTGACAATCATTCCCTTCTTCCACTCGTCGTGGAAACTTTCTGCCTCCCAAGCTCTCTCTACAAAAGGATATAAAAGCTCTGCTGATTTCGTTGTAGCGGCAAGCAGAAGCTCTGCGGGTATACCATCTATTCCTACCGACTTCTTGTTCTTTAGTGCGTTGACCGCGGTAGCTATCTCATCTTTACTGGCAGTTGAGGCGAGAATTCAAGAAATTGTTACTTCCGGCAGCTCCGTTTGATTTAAGCGCATATCGTTGGCGAATTCACGGTTAAGGACCGTAGAGAAATGTTCCTTCCGTCGGTTGAGCTAATCCTCATCTGAAACGAGTACGGCACCATTTAGGCCTTTCACCGGAACCGTTGGCTAGAGCGGTGACCACCTGCCAGCCCTTTGGTGATTCTGTAAACGGTTCTGCTATCGCACCTGCTCGCTGCTTCCTCTGCTTCTGAGGCCACGTTGTTAAAATAATTACGTTGTTTGTCACGTCATACACTACGCTGCACTTCTCTCATTTTGTTTCGATACAGGGACTCTAGCTCGATCCTCGCTGCTGCTGGGGTATCTACAATACGAGCTCCAGGTATCTTCGGTAAGCCACGTGCTGTACCTTGTCTGGCTTCTACCAACAATACTTTCCGCTCCAGATGTGAAAACATTTTTCACAGCTTTACAATGTTCTTGGATGGTTGTCGGCAGTGAGCTGCTGATTGCTTCCACTCCTTGAGATAAATGATCCCTGAATTGTTGGCGTACTGAGAGAATCTTAGCCGGTCAATGTTATACCTAGGCATTCGGACGATATTGCGGATTATATGAACTGATGCAGTACGTAACTGAACAGTAGCTAGCATAAGGTGCTGATCCCGTACCATACCTATGTCGGCTCGTCGTCGGCTACTGAAACGTCGGCTGATCGCCACATGGTCGATTTGGTTGGATGATGATTGCCTGTCAGTTGACACCCAGCTGAGTTTGTGTGCAGGTCTTATGGTCAAACGTGGTGCCTCCTATGATAATCTCTCACCGTTGTCATTTCGTTCGCCGAGGCCGTGCGTCCCAATCACATGTCTGTCTGTCGTTTCCTACCTTGGCATTCAAGTCATTATTCGATCATTACTTATCTGAGGCGTTGTATCGGTTTCAGTAGCGGGCATTTTTCGGTACCGCTGGGTGGTAACACACGTTACCTAGACTATAAACTAGAAAAGAAATTTATACACATAGTTGCCCGGGGACCACCACTAGGAGGTAGAACAAGAACTACATCACGAACTTGATTGTTGCGTTACTGGCTCAAATCAAGTTTTGATCAGTCAGTAGTTTCCCGATCAAGCGCAATGCAGATCCCCATGTAAGTATGTTATACTATTTACGTATTTTATATAAGAATAGAACCTTCTCGAAAATATTGATTGGGTATAATTACAGCAGTTTTTAACACAGCACGTAAATTATTATTTGGAATTTGACCGAACTACTTGAATAGTTAAAAAGCTGTTAAGACCGGTGTTACCTTGGAATCCCCTCCCACACCCTCAAGGTAGCAAGACCTGTTAAAAGTTAAAAAAACAGGCGTGGCTCGGCTGCCCCCCCCCCCCCCCCATCATACTGACCCCAACCAAACTGACCCCTATCCAAATAACCACCCCACTGATTCACACCAACTTACCTCTTCCCAACACTGGCACTTAATTCTATTCTCGTCGTGTAAGATATATTGATATTTCTAACTCTATATGAAAGATTTATCGTGTTTTGTTGCTTTATTTTTCATATGTCGTTCAACAAACAATGTGGTACTTTATTGAGAAAAAAAAATCATAAAACCACAATTTTTTAACATAATCTCGAAATTCTTTTTAAAACATGGTCGCCATATATCTTTCTTTCCTCTTATAAAAGGTTTCAGGATAGAAAGCAAAAAATGCAAAGAACTCGGTATCCGCTGTAAGAAGATTCTTTGCGGAAGTAAAAGTAAAATGAGGAAAGTAAAGATTAAAAACGGTAACGAAAGTCAGTTATTTGATGGTGTGACTATAATTGGAGGAAGCAACCCCTCAGGTATTTACATCAACTGAACTAAAACCAACAGTCTCAGTAACAAATAGCAACAAACACATCTACTATTTTTACAACAATATCAAGAACAACAACAACCAACAATCGCTCTGTAATTTCACGCCCGAATTATCCTCGGGGAGACATACCAAGCCATAAATAAACACAACTGCCAACATCGCCGCCCAGCACACCTTGTTGTTGTTGGCGCTCGTTTCGTTTCACATAAATTTAAGCTATAGAAACAGACGATGGGGTTTGGGTGGGGGGTGGGCTCTCTCACCTCATTTGAAGTTTCACGTATCCCGCGTGCCTGTTATAGCACTGTTGCCTTGCCGCATCGTCTACCATTATCCTTTCAGCATCAAATTACGTTGGCGCGAATCATCTAACGTTGTTTGTTTCAAAAAAGGAGTCGAAATTATATATGGTGAGAGGTGCACTGTGGGCGGATGATAAAAAATACAGCTGCTCGAAATATTTTCTAGAAATTTTTAATTTTTTCTCTGAAAAAGACGGAGACGTAAATGCTTACAAGACATGAACGACTATGAAAAAATATGAAAAAAAGGATTATGAGGAACCGCGGTTGGGTTTTGTTATACACAAAGATAGAGTAGGTACTTTTAAAAAAATTCTACCAGGCACCAGGTAATAGGTAGAGCAAATTGGTTTGGTATATTAAATAGAGGAACAATGAGGCTACATTAGAAAAAAATTGGAAGTGGTGTGGGAGTGTATCTTCAAGCTATAGGGGAGGTCAAAGTTGATCAAAATTTCAAAACTGACATATGAGAGCCCCTGGCAAATTGGGAAATCAGAAAACCTTCGAGTGCCTATTAGCCTGATAGGTCCTCTATCTAATAAAAATATAAAGGTCCGGGTTAGATAACACACCTGGCGCGCAGTTGTGATTTTACCGCTTGGGTATTTCTCTAACCATTCCGCGAAATACGATACGTGAAATAAATGGGATTTTGGGATTTTTTTTTTCAATAAAAAAACACAGTTTTAATATCAAAAATGAAAGAAAAAGGGTTTATTTAACCAACATTATGAAAAATAGTACCCAATATCATGGTTTATTGAGCTTTTTTGACTTAAGTCACGTCTTTTGGGGTGCCAACATGAAACTCTAGAAAGCATCATATCACATTTGACGCATCCGTACTCAGTTTTAACGCCACATTGAGCACATCGGGCTCGTTTCCCAAATTTTCGACCAAATGATCTGTTCGATCCATTCCATTCGCTTTGCCATCTGTTGAGCGTTGGGAACGAAGTTACCATTACCCGAAAGCCTACGATTTTCCGGAATTGTGACCAAAGATTCAACAACGCTGACACGGAAATCAAAGTGGCCCATTGTTGGTTCGCCAGCAGTTTTCCTACAGATACAATGTAGCTTCCACGCGCTACTTACAAATGCGACGTCTAAGACATTTGTAAGTAGCGGTCAATACCATTTTTTTCCACGGAATCGAATACGATAACTATTCATCGCATTATCAAATAAATCTACGCGACCTATGCGCTGATTGTATTGATAAATGAGGTGTGGTTGATTAATCATTGCCATCTTACGCTGTTTGCGATCAAATCGTTTCTCAAGAAATTTGACATCATGGTCACAACAGAATTGTCGTTCCAACGAACTGCGATGATGTTGTTGTTTTTTGTCAAAACGAAAGTCTGAGGATCCTCGAGCATTGATTTCACATCCATCAAACTATGTCGACCATAGTATGCAATTATTTGCTCATCGATTGAGAGGTTATGAACAAAGATACCAAATTGCATGAATCTTTTATTCAAGGCATCATTCAATGGAGTAACCTTTGCGAATTTGTCATCTTTGTTGAGGTTCAAATTATCGCAAACGTGTATGTTTTGCTTGATACGTCTAAATTTGTCTCTACTCATTGCATCTTTGATGAATTGACATCCCAATACGACTCGATGGTAGGCAATGTATGATATCCTGGTTACGTATACGATACCAAGAAATGTTCTCATTTCTTCAATTGTGGTTTAGAAACCAGCAACATTGTTCTGCCCAGCATATTCGTTCGTACCATCGACAATCATTTGCAAAACTTCTGAATCGAAGAAACATTCCCATAAATGCAATGGAGAATATGAACCTATCAAAATAGAACCATGTTTATACGATTTCATAAAAAACAAGAGAATATGTGAAGCAAATTAACCAATTTTCTCAAACAATGCCTTCTGGTCTTCCTTTTCAGTATTGATTGGCTGTTTGTCAAAACTGTAAGCTTTCGCTTGGCTCCATTTAGCACCTGTGTTTATCAAATAACGACAGGCACGACTATTTTACTATTCAATACGCAGAATGGGTATAAAAATACCATACCATATCTCAGGTAATATGACAGGTATAAAAAAACCTAACCTCTAATTGGACCAATAGTAGCGTCTGTATGAAGTTTCATCAAAATCGCTTCACGCAATCAAGGGTCAGCTGTTAATGGGTTAAGAGTATTTCTTTGACTTAAAAGTCCTCATGTGGTCGCCGTGGCTCAGTGGATAAGTGTATGGACTTCGGAGCAGAAGTTTCGTGGTTCGAATCCCAGTAACATAAAAAGTCCCACCTCTCCCGAATGTCTGACAAACCTCCGAGAGTAATAACTTGCCACGGAAAGCTTCTCAATTGTAAGTCCCTTCCACTTTTGTGCAAAACTATTCATGCAAAACATAAATGGTCGTGAGAAGTTAGGCCTTGGACCGCAACGGTCTATCGCGCCGTATATTATTATTATTAAAAAGTCCTCTTAAAAACTATTCACATCAGATTTGACTCAACAACCGGTATTTAGTTCTGTCCTAATTGGTAATTAAATTTTTTTTACTAAACATATTCGACAAAAGCATATAGTTCTTTGTCTTGTCCCACGGTCACACAACATTTATGCTTGTGTTTGTTACTAGTAACTACCTCCTTCATATACAGGGAGCGAGCTATTCCAGTACTTTCAGTCGGTGCAACGCAACGGTGAGAAATTATCCACACCTCCTGTGTATCCCGATTTGAAACAAGCACAACATCCAGGATTTATATCGTTTGTCGGAAAATAACGATTTTCCGCAATTTTATTCACACGTCGAGTGTATTTGTCTGAGATCAGAATCGAGCACATCGTACGTAGCACCTGATCAACCGGGAGCACACGGTTATCACTTTTGCTGTTATCCTGTCTGAGTGCAAATGCCATATTATGAAATGTTCAGGCATTTAAGCGCAAAAACGGTTCGTCGCTATCAAAACCCTAAAGGTAAATTATATTTTCGTTGAATTTTGCGGGTGGTACAATTTTTACTGTTTTAGAAGAGATAGTTGATTAAAAGAGGGTTCGATTCGATCGTAGAATGTTACCCGAGATTTTTTTATTCAATTTATTTAGTGCTTCTTAGAGTAGGGTTGAAGGAAATACCTCACATTCTGTTATTCAAGATGTTCCTTTTTATGGCAAAACTCCTTCATACCATAAAGGAAACGATGCTTTGCGTAAAATTACCTGTAAATTTCCGTTTAATTTGTCTTCCCTCATCCTTACCAGGTACACCAACGATTTATACGTCTATTGAAGAAACAGAAAACTTATTACAAACTTCCTTCGATTAATTGTGCGAGTACATAGCAAAACGTATTTAGGGATTCTGTGAGCATCATGTGAATGTAGAATTTGTTTTGAACCAACCTCTGTGCAGAATTCGGTAATACGATGTAAGTATGTACGTTGATTCAGAGACTGAAGGACCTCAAAATGCCCGATTTATTCAACGTGGAACGTGAGTTTCTTCGATATCATTTGGACATACTGGGAGTGAGTGAAGTAAGATGGTTCTACGCGGGGGAGTACCAATCCCCAACGTGTAACACTGTGCTACTCTACTTCGGCAAACCCTCCGGCAGTTCCCGTGAATTTGGAGTGGGTCTGCTGACAGTTGGTCACCGCTCTAGCCAACATCCGGTGAAAGGCCTAGATGGTGCCGTACTCGTTTCAGATAAGGATCAGCTCAAGCGATGGAAGGAGCATTTTTCTACGGTCCCTAACCGTGTATTTGCTAACGATATGCAACCAAATCAAACGGAGCTGCCGGAAGTAACAATTTCCCGAATTCGCACCTTAACTCCCAGTAAAGATGAGATCGCTACCGCGATCAACGCACTAAAGATCAACAAGTCGGTACGACAAGATGGTATACCCGCGGAGCTTCTGCGTGCCACTCCAACGACATCAGCAGAGCTTTTATATCCTCTTGCAGAGAGAGCTTGGAAGGTAGAAAGTTTCCCCGATAAGTGGAAGAAGGGAATGTTTCTCAAGCTCCCTAAAAAGGTTGTCTTATGAAGTGCAAAAACTGGAGAGGCATTTGCGTTCTTCCTGCAGTTTTAAACGAAATAGCCAAAGTAGTACTTGAGCGAATTAAGGAACATCTGGAAGATACACTCGACGCCGAAATAGCAGGTTCCTGGATCCTCCTGTGTATACCCCGTCAACACCCATAGAGGATAGAGGAAAGCTGTCAGAGTAGTTCGAGATCCTAAGTGGGGTACGACAAGGTTGCATTCTATCGCCGATCAGTGTTTGGAATGATGTCCACCATGATATGGCGAAGCAATGCGATCAGCTTAAACACCAAGCTGCGACTGTTACGCTCAAATGTTGAATCTGTGCTGTTGTATGGGTGCAGCACTTGGAAGGTGACCGCTACTATCACAAAAGATTACAAATATTCCTAAATAGGTGCCTACGGAACATCTTAACGGTTTTCTGGCCTAACCGTTACCAGAGAACGGGTCAGAAACCAATAGACCAACGACGGAAGTGGCTGTGGATTGGTCATACACCCCGAAAAGGCGACATTTCCATAGCAAACAACGCAATGCAATGGAAGCCGTTATCTCAGGATGGTAGAAGTACGAGTCTTCTGAGAAATACATGGCGCAGAGCAATTGAAGATGAGTCACGGCAATTGGGGAAGAGTTGGAGAGAGCTGAAGCTAAGTCAACATTCGAGTGCAGGCTTGGCCTGCATCATATTATGTTCCATAAATTCTAACCCAAAGAACTTTCTGAGCCGGATCCATTCACTCAGGCCGCCTGAGTCCTGAAAAGCGGGCCCTACCGAGCTTGATTCTCTGCACGAATTTAGGCATCAATATTGCATCTTCCCTTATAGACTAAAACCAACACCCATATACCTATGTACATAAATTAATAAAAAAATCAAACCTTCATCTGTGTTAGTTGAATTGAAGCAGAAAATCCGAAAAAAACGTTGATATAAGGATTTTTGTTTATATCCTCTCCATTTTATTAACTTTTTATTCATTTCACGCATTCGAGACAAAGATACTAGAATTCGGTTTATACAAAAAAATTTAAAATATATACCAACAGATCCTACTACCAGGTAAATTCATCATCAATGCAAATCCTCGCACATTTCCCTTTTATTAAGATGAATATCAAACTTCCTCTTCTGTTACAAATTAGATTCGGTTTTTATGTTTCGCCGCCTATGGAATCATCGTAGCACCCTCAACAGTGGATTTAGTGTTTCCTTCTTCGGCAGCATTAATACGAAATTATGCTAGCAGTGAGTGGTGGATAATTTTATTTTATGTTTATGTACAACCTGCAGAAGGTAAAATCACATTGCAGCAATGATGCTGGAGGGTTAATGTTAGTGGATAGGGCTGGCAAAGGTGTGCTGCAGCTTAAGCGAAACAAATTCGTCTTGGTCTTAAAAGTACGTGTTGATGAACACATTTTGCACGTGTCATGAATTTACAAAAATACCCACAGGAGGATGTTGCTGGAATGGCTATCGCGGTGGTAGTTATTCGCGCGGGAGTAATGTAAGTAATGACGAATAATAAAGAAATTGTAATTATAGACATCACGGCCAGGATGATGATGGAGCGACAACGTGGAACATTTAATTAACAATAACAATAAAATAGTAACTTACATGAAGTCTTTCAAAGGATGGTTTTAGTGGTTCTTTTGTATTTGGACTTCGATCGAGTCAAGAAATTAACATTCCTTCGATGGATTTTGAGAACAAGTACGTTCTTATTTGGGTAGATTGAAAAGCGTGCTACAAACATAGTTTTAATTCTGAATTGGTACTTTTATTTATTACGCAACATTCCAAGAGAGACTATGCAAAGTTGAGAAGTAGTTGATTTTTCAAAGACATTGAATAGTAATTAAATATCTTCCAAGATTCTTTTAAAGGCACCGAGAATGGTGTCTTACAAAATTAGAATATGACATACATATATTACAGCTGTTATGCTCGGGGTGGGGTTTCAAGTCAGCAAAATAATGAAACCCACCGTTATCGGCTTTAAAGCAATAAATGAACGGCGTTCGGTTCGGTTCGGTGCAAGTTTAAAAACATAAGCCTCATAAGCGCTCACGCACCTACAGAGGATTTCCCAGATGATGAAAAAGAAGAATTCTTTGAACCAGTCGAACGGGAACTCCATGTCTGACCTCAGTATTACGTAAAAATCATTCTGGGGGATATGAATGCAAAAATTGGTAGGGTACAACTATTCAGGCAGTACATGGTACAAGGACAATGGAGAACGAATCATAGAGATGGAAGCAAGTAATAATTTGGTCGTTGCGAGTACAAGGCTTGCACGTAACGTTATCCACAAAGCCACCTGGGTACCTCCTGACGGAGTTACTTGCAACCAGATAGACCACGTGTTGATAAACCGCCGCCACAACCCGAACATGATGACAGTACTAACGTACCTAGGTGCCAACGACGACTCGGAATACTATCTTGCTGGTATGGTACTCCCAGCGCAGATAACATCATCTGTAAGGAACAAAATTCTTCGTAACTTAGATGTGCGATTGCCACACGGGTTGTTACGCTGGTACATCTCAGCTTGTCGCAGTCGACTTCTTTCGCTGTCCCCGCTGCCATCGTTGACCCTATGGTTCGTCCAACGCTGTTCACCCAAGCCAAGTTCACGTCAGGCTCTCAACGCTCACGTCAAGGTGTCGCTCAAGGCTCACATCGCTCGGGAGTACCGTGTATAAGACTTTCTCGTCTATCCTTTAAGACCGGATAGCCCCGTACACTAAAGTCATCATTGGTCAATACACAGTGTAGCTTCATCCCAGGTAAATCAACAACTGATCAGATTTACACCCGTGGGCAGTCTAGAGTTTCAAAACTTACTACACCATCTTTTTATAGACTTTGAAGCCGCCTATGATAGCATAGCCAGAGTAGAACTTTATAAAGCCATGAGAGAATTCAGCATCCAAAATAAACTGACACGACTATGTAGGTTGACCATGACCATGACCAATGTTATTGGCCAAGTAAAAATATCCGGATCACTATCAAGCCCATTCATCATCTATAACGTGCTCCGACAAGGTGATGGACTGGCCTAAGTCCTCTTCAACCTGGTATTGGAGAAAGTGATCCGAGACTCTGACGTAACGGCGAAAGGAACAATCCTCTATAAGTCAGATACTGGCTTACGCAGACGATATTGACATCGTTGGTAAAAACCCAAGAGCTGTACAGGAAGCTTGCATCCAGTTCGAGCAGGCGGCACGAAATCTGGGGCTGCACATAAATGAGAGCAAAACAAAAAACATGGTGGCCACGTCTGCAAGCAGAAGATCCAACATTGGTCCGGCAATTAAAATAGTGGAGCGTGAATTTGAGTTGTAGTAGCAATCCTTAACTATTTCGGATGAACTGTAGCAGCCAATTACAGCATGGAACCAGAAATACGCACACGGTTGCTTAAAGCCAACAAAGCTTGTGAAGACTCTTCAAATCCAGACATTTACCCATAACATCCAAGCTGCTGATGTATAAGACAATGGTCATATACCACTACTTAAATATGAATCCGAGACTTGGAAGCTTAGCCGAAAGTATTCTGACCTCTTAGCCGCGTTCGAGAGAAAAGTCTTAGGGGAGAATTGTATGTGAGTAAGGACAATTCCGGAGACTCTACAATGATGAGATCTACGAGCTTTATCACGATGTCGACATTGTGAAGAGAATTAAGCTCTGTAGGCTGTAGACAGCTAACTCGCATGAGCGAAGAGGATCCTCCTCGGAAAGTCCTTTGCGGTACGATTTATGGAACGCGACAGCCTACGCTAGGCCAGGACGCCCAGAGTTAATCGATGCAAAACTCGATGACATCTGCTCAAAATCGGGACCGGTGGAGAGATTTTTTGCGGGACGCCATGACCGGACCCCGCTTGTAGAGCCAAATATGATGATGATGATTAGTTATTTAATTTTACACAAACAGTGTTGTGAAGTAATTTTTGTTGTGTTTCTTGATTATGGGCTAAAGACAATGTAAACTGTTAATATCAGCTGCCAAGATGGTAAGAGTGTGTGTGCGGATAGAGAAGCGTCCCGGAACATGGGCGGTGTAGCCCAGCCAGTATAAATTAAGTATTCATTTCAAAAACAGTAGTCTTATTGTGATATTTGGTAAATAGTTACCTTTAATTATTAAAGGGGTTTTTACTCAGAGCATGCATCAATATTTTAAAGTTTAAAAAATATATGGCTTGAGAAAGGAATAAGAATGATTCAACTTCGATAAGTTTACCGAATTGTAGAAGTCTCACACACTATCTATTTGTGAACAAGTAGTAACCTTATACAAGTATTACCAGAAAATTTCGATTTTCGCAAACTTCATACCACACAAATTTGAATACAGCCGCCCTGCCTCCACAACACATAAACAAATCGATTTGAAATTAAATGGGACATCAATTATGAGTTTGAAGAAACGGCACCAATTAAGTCGATGCATTTAAATGCTGACAAATGCTGCACTAAATCGACATACGCTCAATTGAACAAATGTTTTTCCAAGTTGGCCGAAGACATGACTGCAGTTAGCTAGTAGCAATGCATAGCATATAATACGAGCAATAAATTATTGTCATGTCGTAGAAACTCAAAGCTTTTTCGAGGCACCAGAACACTGAGACTATGTATTTACAATGAATTTCATTTCCCCTTGGAGTCTTTCCTGAGAGAAACTACCAAACGTGGCATCAATGGAAAGGCCATTTATCATTATAAATGCACTTCTCGACAATCTCAAGCCCGCGCTGCTTACATTGCTGCGGAACTTGAACTCAAACGGAAATGTTTGCGAGTGTGCAAGCGTGTTGAGTACAATTGCAAGCCATCGCAAATTCAATATAGCATATCATATAGTATAGAAAATAAGATGGGAATTCATTCATTGAAGGACTTTGATAAATTGAGTTTATCGGATATCAGACACCATATACAGGACTCTTAGAGAAATGGAAAGTTCATTCGAACTAATTGAATTCTGGCAAGAAATTAATGAATGAATCTTTTAATAGGAAATACGACTATATATGTGAATCTATATACTATAATACTACGCAAAAAAATCGACGGTTTATCTGGTTTGGAGCATAGTTTTAGGCATGTGTATTAGGTAGTAGTAGCTATAAGTAGCCTTAACACCTAACAAGGTAAAATTGGATACCGCTTTAGTCATGTAAAGCTAATCCTTAAGAGCACCGACAAGGTTCTAGTGTCTGGCCACGGTACTTCAGCTAAAGAGGAAGCCTCCTCGTCGTCAAACACCGCCGATGCGTAAGTTAAAAATTAAGTTTCACGAATAACACCCTCCACTAAGGCATCATAACCGTCCACTTCGACCAACAAAGTTGCTGGTTGATCAAGACGGCTCCGGTGCCTCCTCTAAGAAGAAGGTCATTAGACCAATTCCTTCAACCAGCAGAACTACTGGGCATGCATGCTGGTCCAACCTCTTCGGGCAACAGAGGTGGCATAAACATAGTTAGGCCTTTGATCTGCTATCAAAAAGATTGTACGACTGTACCTCGTACGACCGGCAATATGGCCGGATTTTCCATTCCGAAGAACGGTGCTGCTGGGCACGCAAGTCGAAAGATAGTTAAGTCGGCTAACAAAAGACCACTGGGTCAAACCCCGATTGCTTGCCGCAAAGGAAAATGCCCTAAAAAATCCCAATTACTCCGGCAAGCTAGTTCCTCAAAGGACGATCTATGATCACCTATAAGGGAATCTGCATCATGCTAAGAGCGCATCTGCTACCCTCTGCAAAAGATTCGCTGATGAAAACATAAACCTTGGTCTCATCCAAGAACCATATGGGTTATAAGCAAACAAATCAAAGATCTACGGAAAAAGCCAAGTAAGCTAATCTTTAAAAGCGGGGAACCAGCGTCAAGCGCGGCCTGTTTGTTCAGCAACGAAGGACCTGGTTGCACTTTTAGTGGAAATTCCGATCGAGAGGGAATCAAACAACATCGTGTTTGCCTCGGCATACTTCCCCGACGATGACGACAGCATTCCGTCCATTGAGGTCCAGAAGCTCACACTATACTGCAAGGACAACAACCCACAATAAATCATTGATTGTGACGCAAATGCGTATCACGTTCTCTGGGGCAGTAGTGACATCATCAGAAGGGGTGAGTGTCTTTTAGACGCAATGTAGAAATTCTTAATAAAGGCTCGAAACCCACTTTCATAAATGCGATTCGCGAAGAGGTACTTGACCTCACGTTTGTCACTCCATTTATGTCTAGTATCAAACTGGCATGTGTACGGTGAAGCCTCTCTACCTGACCATCAACACATCAGGTTTGACCTTCAAGGCAGATTGGCACATGCTTCTTCCAGATACGATCCTATGTCTACGGACTGGAATCTTTATCGGGCACCTGTCCTCACCAAGGTAGATATGATACCTACTCCTATAAAGTCCAAAAGGGACCTATATGAGGCAGCATATCAGTTAAATGATGTCCTACTATGGCAGCTGTGTCCCCAAAACCAGTCTGAGTAAAGGAAGGTTCCCTGGTGGAATGACCGGCTGGCCAAACTTAGGAAGAAAGTTAGAAAAGCGCTTTCCAACACTGCAAAACGCATGAAGAGCTGGGACGAATATAGATTCGACCTTACTGAGTATAACTCTGAATTGAGACGATCCAAACGAGCCACATGCGGCAAATGCTGTGAAAACATTGCTGGTATGTTAGTAGTGCCACGAATCTACAAGGTACTCGTCAAAGATCAGACAAACTGTGTAAGATTACTAAAGAAGAC
The DNA here is from genome assembly GCA_947095585.1 of Nephrocerus scutellatus. Taxonomy (NCBI): domain Eukaryota; kingdom Metazoa; phylum Arthropoda; class Insecta; order Diptera; family Pipunculidae; genus Nephrocerus; species Nephrocerus scutellatus. The sequence continues at coordinate 116,044,347 of OX352763.1, forward strand.
AAATGGTAACTAAACGTCGGACCGAGAGGACACAATTAGAACGCTACTTCAAGTAGATTTCCCTGGTTCGTCTACTTATGTTTCACATCATACCCTAATGCTCCTAATCATAGGGCACGCATTGACAGCATGGTTAATAGTTTATCAGCAAATTGGTGCCATTGTTTGGTGGCCTAAAGTTCTTGAACGGACATCGGCAACTAATCTTCAGAAGCTACAAAGAATTGCCTGGCTAGGTATAACGGGTGCATATGCGCACCTGCTCTACGACTGCATTATAAGCAGTTTTAGGGCTTTCACCCTTACATATCTTCGTCAGGAAGACGGCTGCTATTAAGGTGGAACTAGAATACGGGTACAAACCGGGTGGCAATGTGGGTCACCTAAAAAATTTTGACTCAGTTACTGAAAGAGACATGTTCTGCACTATCCCCGACATTATGGTCAGCGAGCACTGTTTCGGATGCAATTTGAGGTAGAAATATTGGACGGCACTGGACGCTAGAGGTCTGGTCTGGTTCACAGATGAATCGAAGATGGTAACTGAAGTTGGAGCTGGTTTCTTTGGACCCAATACCAAAGTCTCGATACCAATAGGAAAAAGTCCCTCGGTTTTCCAGGCGGAGCTCCATGCCATTGAGGTCTGCGCTAGGATAAACCTTATTAAGGGTATTATAGGCGCTACCATTTATATCTTTTCAGATAGTCAGGTAGCACTGAAAGCGCTATCGTCCAACATAATGGACTCTAAATCAGTTAAATGCTGCCACGATGCAATGCAATCGCTGACAGGGCTCAACAGGGTAAAACTTGGTTGGGTGTTGCAGGCAACGAATATGCAGGTGAACTAGCATGGAACTAGCATGGCAGGATCGGAATCCGTATTCTAAGGACCGGAACCTTAATGTGGTTTAAGCTGAGCTGCCACTGGGATAATATCCCCAGACTTAGACAATCCAAACGGTTAATCGGGCCCTTTTCCTAAAAGCAAATCCTTGATTTTGAAAAGGATAGCATCAAAAAGCTCGTGAGCGCTCTCACAGGTCACTGTGCCTTGCGATATCTCACCTTAGAAAAATAAATCTGGGCTCAAACAGATTATAGGTTCTGCTTGGATGAGAATGAAATATCCAGGCAGATACTCTGTGGCTGTCTAGGTTTGATCAGGTTAAGGAGACATATTTTCAACAAGGCATTATGTTCGTCGGCAGATCTGGCAAATTCTGGCACTAAGGACCTACCATCCCTTATTAGGAAGGTAGTAGGTCTCTTAGTGTAGTTAGACCCTACGATTTTTGGTTTTTTTATTAATGATATCTGGTACGTACCATATGCAATTTAACTATCTTACCTTCTATTTTTAAATTCTCTATATTAACTTCACTTGCCCGTGGGTCGGACGTCGGTCGTCGGTCGTCTGTCGTGGAATCTTGCGATCAATTTTTAACCCACTTCCCAAAGCCCGATTTTATTGAAATTTTGCACACATATGTATTTCCGGAGACAACACTTTCTATTAAAATTTGAAGACCAGGCCCCAGGGTCGGGGGGTTCCCATACAAATATTTTACAAAATTTTACTCGATTTTCTTCAAATTTTATACACATGTGTATCTCTGATAGACAACACTTTTTGTAAAAATTTCGGAGACCCTGGGCCCCGGGTTCGTGAGACCCCATAAATTTTTTTAAAAAATAACCCGATTTTCTTCAAATTTTATACACATGTGTATCTCTGATTTTTGTAAAAAATTTTGAGACCCCGGGCCCCCGTTTCGTGGGACGCATGTAGCTCTGATAGACAACACTTTTTGTAAAATTTTTGGAGACCCCGGGCCACGGGTTCGTGGGACCCCATAAACATTTTTAAAAAAATAACCCGATTTTCTTCAAATTTTATATACGCATGTATCTCTGATAGACAACATTTTTTGTAAAAATTTTGGAGACCCAGGGCCCCGGGTTCGGGGTAACCCATAAATTTTTTTTAAAAAAATAACCCGATTTTCTTCAAATTTTATATAAGTATGTATCTCCGATGAAAAACACTTTTTGTAAAATTTTTGGAGACCCCGAGCCCCAGGGTCATTGATTGATTTGATTTTTTTAAAATTTTACATACGTGTGTATATTCCATGGACAACCCTTTTTGCAAACATTTTGGTGGCCGGGGTCGTGGGGCCCCATGGGCCCTGAGACCCGTGTGGTGTCCATGTAAATTTTTTAAAAATTAGCCCGATTTTCTTCAAATTTTAACACATACCCATCTCCTATTAGAGAATTTACATGAAAAATTCTAATTTTTATGGGTTGTTTTTTTACTTTTGATATTGAACCGAAGTTCTGGATTTTTTAGATTCCCAGCGTACAACTTTTGTCTTTCTAATTTAAATGCGGCGTTCAATCTGCGACAGAGTTTATGTAATGTGTCTGCCACACATCTCCTATTAATGGATCCAACTAATTTAAGCATTTAAAGCTCTGCTAATGGTTTTGAAGATTGCAAGTACATAGATTAGCACATTCGTGTAGTATTTAAGACTAATGACCAACAATTACGTAACATGCTTAACTTATTCTATTGTAGAACACACACAATTGTGACTATCAGTCACACATATTCCAAACCACCACAATGCTCAAAACTGAGATTTAAGCAATTTTGCGACTCCTTACCAACAAGCTTAACCTTGTCCTTGTGAGAGTGAGTTTTTGGTTAACCTGACATATGTGGACCTACTACCTACTCATCAAAGAGTTTCGAATGTTTTGGATAAATGTTCTTGTAAAAGTGATTAATTTCACACATACGAGTACTGGCATAGCTCCACACGCGTGTTTTCATAAAATAGTATCCAGTATATATAGATATACATATAATGTTTGCGTAAATATATTAATGTTCCATATGGAATAATTTATGAGAAAGAACTCGACAGACTGGCAGACTGGCTGTGGCTCCACTTTCTGTCTAAATGGCTGTCCATTAGTGGCAAAACCATATGAAATGCATTGCACTTTATGCTGACCTCCTGTCAAATGATTTGGAAATCCTAAATAATAGACGAAGGAAGCTATGCAACATATTTATATGTGTGAGCTTTGGGAATGAAATGAATGACCATTTTGCGGTCGACTTTAGTGGACATTAAGGATTTCTCTATCCTTTTCTATGGTTGGTATATATCATGTTTACACTGCATGTCTCTGCAGATACACGTAGATCAGAAGACGACCATCTGCTCTTCTCGAATCAGTTTAACTCAGATGCCAATTTCGAAGTGAAATTAATTATTATGCCTTGAGAGTTATTGAGTTCAAGATATCCTTTTAAACAATCGATTTTTAAATTTTGAGCAATGTTGGTAAAACTCAGTTTAAAAAAATGGATACTTGACGGAAAGACCTAAAATCCATAAAGGGAACTGATGAGGCAAAAAATCACCCTTAACTGCGCTTCAACCCATTATTTACAAAACAAATGTAATACAAATGCAAATGCAGACTCCAATCGAAACATTTTATGAGATGTATATGGCCATCAAAAGAGTGTTTACACGGAGGAATTGAAAATCGAACCGACACCAGTATGTAGTTCCATTTGAGTGCGCATAGTTATGAGATGAAAAGTTATCCAATGCAAAATGGAAATGAAAAGTAAAACAAAACTTTCATAGTCAACGAGTGGTGCCGTGGGTATTCTGGCAAGCAACCTTCCGGACTAAACACACATTTTACTCCAAGCGTCATGCTAAATTTACTGTGGCGTAAATGTCCTTTGTTTAATTTATGACTACGTGTTGCGATGGCGCTTGGACTGAGTGAAAGCCAGTCGAAAGCCGGGTGCTGATGTACTGCCCGGGCGGACGAGTTCAGGCATGAAATTACAAACGGAAAAGAGCAAATTTCCTTTATCCGTTGTTGCTTTAACAAACCAGTAAGCTCATAGACGAACTATGCTGACTATGAAGGGACAGGACTCTTATGTATTTCTAATAATAAGTCTCTCTCTCGAGCAATTCATTCTACGGCTAAAGTTCCTTAATACATAATTGAATTTGATCGGGAAGGCGATTGAAGGGGCCGAAGGATATACATTTCTTTCGAATTATTATTACCCTTGGCACTAACTTTACTATAAATAATATAGTACATCTTTGCGTGGGTGGTAATTGTTGTCCAAAAGAAGAAAAGACGAATACGAAGAGGAAGAAATAGAAGGAATCACCGCCGGAAGCAGCTTTTAATTTTCCACAAACATAGAATCGCGTTTAATGTAATTAAATGGACGCCTTTTATCCATCCTTCTGCCTGCCACGACTGAACTTCATAATTTCTTGGCGCTAAGTACATTTCAGAGTTATCCCTCTTATTCTTTACATAAATAAACACTTTCTTACAAACAGCAGACCAAATACGCAGATTGTTCTCTTTTTCTGACGACGCAATAACAAAAAGGGGAAGGAAGCGTATCTTCTTCAAACAAACCGGCCACCCAATTCATTTATTCTTTAATACATTATTCAATTAAATACTGCGAAGAGTGTGCGTTTATTGTCTTTTAATATAAATCCCTAGGTGCATTTAAAATTAAGGATTTCCTTACATCGCATAGTAGTTTGGAAGATTCAAAAGAAAAAGTTATCAGCAACAAGCAAGCAAAATAACGTTTTTTTATCTAAATTGTGTACTTTTTTGTTAATAAAAGAAAAGAAGAAGTCCTGCCCACCGGAGCCTACCGAGCTTAATTCATCATAGCATCAAAAAGCTAGTGAGCTTTCTGCGGACTTTCTGAGCAAGATCATCTTCGCTCATGCGAACTAGGTGTCCTGCCCACCGGAGCCTACCGAGCTTAATTCTCTTCAAGATGTCGACATCGCGGTAACGCTCGTAGATGTCATCGTTATAGATTCTCCGGAATGGTCCTTCCTCACATACGGGGCCAACAATTCTCCGTAAGACTTTTCTCTCGAACGCGGCTAAGAGGCCAGAATGCTTTTTGCTAAGCACCCAAGTCTCGGATCCATATGTAAGTACTGGAATTATCTTATATACCAGCAGCTTGAATGTTATGGTTAAGTTCCTGGATTTGGAGAGTCTTGACAGACTATAGTACGCTTTGTTGGCTTTAAGCAACCGTGCGCGAATTTCTGGTTCCATGTGCTGTTATCGGTTGCTACAGTTGACCCGAGATAGTTAAATGATTGCACTACTTCGTCTGCATAAGCCAGTATCTGAATGGACTTATAGAGGACTGTTCCTCTAGCCCTTACGTCAGAGTCTCGGATCACTTTCTCTAAGGCCAGGTTGAAAAGGGCGCAGGCCAGTCTATCCCCTTGTCGGAGCCCGTTCAGGAACGAAACCCGAAACGGTCAGTTCTATCGAATTTGGTCATATTTTCAAACTATATTTACTTCGCGTTTCATTAAAACTGTCAAGTTGATTGCCTCTGTATTGGCCTGGAAAAAGCTTTTGATTCTTTTAATTTTGCTGGATGCTGGATTGGATGAAATCTTTTCTCAATAGATGGAATTTTGTTGGCGTAAATAATTTTCGATTCAATTCTTTTTTGATAATGTCAGGTATGCCACAAGGCAGTAACTTGGGTCCACTTTTTTTTCTCTTTTTAAAAGGCGTACATACCCCCCAAAACTTAAGTACAACTGTCGTGTCTGGTGTAACGGATTTTTCCCAACCGGGATATAAAATAAAATTTATATTTGGTGACTCTTCGAATTATTTTCTTTATTTTTTTTTATTACTTATAATTTATTGGTTACCGATGCGCTAGCCTGAGCGATGCGTGGGCGTGAGCCTGAGACGAGCGTAAACCCTCGGCGATGCGTGGGCGTGAGCCTGAGACGAACGTAAATCCTGGGCGATGCGTGGGCGTGGGCCTGAGACGAGCGTAAATCCTGAACGATGCGTGAGCGTGAGCCTGAGACAAGCAAGAATCCTGAGCGATGCGTGAGCGTGAGCTTGAGACGAGCGTAAACCCTCGGCGATGCGTGGGCGTGAGCCTGAGACGAGCGTAAATCCTGGGCGATGCGTGAGAGTGATCTTGAGACGCGCGTAAACCCTCGGCGATGCGTGAGCGTGAGCTTGAGACGAGCGTAATCCCTTGGCGATGCGTAAGCGTAAGCCTGAGACACCTCGACGTGAGCGGTGAGAACCTGACGCAAACTTGGATGACGTGAGCTATGATCGACACCTCGACATGGACCTTAAACGAGCGTGAGCGGTAAGCTGAGATGTACCAGCGTAACCACCCGAGGGGCAATCTCCCGGCGAAGTTACGTCGTACGAAGATGAATACAGCGACGTCGGCATATAAAAGCAAAGACAACGTTGGCAGCAGTAAGCTGTGATGTGCCAGCGTAACTACCCGAGGGGCAATCTCCCGGTAAAGTTACGTCGTACGACGATGGGTACAGCGATGTAGGGAGAGAAAAGCAGAGACTACGTTGGCAGCAGTAAGCTGAGATGTACCAGCGTAACCACCCGAGGGGCAATCTCCCGGTGATGCTTTACTTTCATATGCGTTTGTTGGCTGCACTGCGTGAGTACAGGGTGCACCCGAATTTGGGAAAAAAGTATATGGCATGTTTTGTGTGAACAAAATTCAACCCCAACAATTTTGTTCCTCACACTGGTCAATTGCACACAAGACCACCTAGACCACCTTGCATTTACAGAACCTTCGCGGAAATTTAGAAAATGCATCCACACTCAAAAAGCTCTTATTTACAGCCTGAAACTAGCCTGAATATTTGCACAAATGAAAAGCGAACTATCCGGCAAATGTTTAATCGGAAACTGCAATCACAATCACGTATTTAACCTGAAATGTATTTCAAATATTCACTTGTTTATGGAGCATGGACTATGGAGCATCCCTCAGCAAACTTTATAATTGAATTTTAATTCTCTGGATCGTCGCTTTTACCAACCAACTACTCTGTGCACAGTGCAACAATTTTGAATGTTTTTCATTCGAAAAACTTGGAATTTCATAGCGGCTTTCGGAAAAGAGTCAACTCTCGAATTACTCGAATGGAAAGTTGTAAGATGTCGTCGTGATGGTTTTTCACATTGCTATCAAATACTTTTCGTTTATTGTCTTTTTGAAATATTTTGAGTCAGTCACTAGAGATCTCTAGAAAAATTGTGCAAATTATTAAATCTCAATTGATAACCTAACAACAGAGTATTAATTTTTGTTTTCATCTTCGAACCACTGTATGCCACCAATGCCAATGGAGCACAGTGCGGTTCACATGAGCTTTACATTCTACAGCAAATAAACTGCGATAGGTTATTTGTTGTTCCAAAGGGATAAGCTCATGCCGTAGCATGAGTGAGAATTTCAATATCAGGAGTATGTAGTTACACAATTCAATTGTTATTCCCCCTTCTGATCCTAGCTGAAATCACTATACCTATACCAGCACAATACCACGTCCTATTGTTTATTGTACAAAAGATAATTATGTAAATTTTTGTTTGAGCAAATAACCAGTTCTAACCATGTTCGTGTATTTAATAGCACTGAGGAATTCCAGGCGGCAATGTGGTTAATTAGGTGACATTCTGACATTCAAACGAGACCTAACCGCCTCCAGAAGAATTCAGTAGTGAAATAGTGCTGTATGTAGCCGACAAAGGATTCCGATGTTATCGGAATGCTCGTACAACATCACAATAACAATGGAACAGCAATACCTACAAGGTAATTAGATTAGTCGATCAGTGTCGTGCTGGGAATAGGAAATTGACTGTGGCTTTTATGTATTGCTCTCTAAGACACAACGTCATATGGTGCTTGATTGTGCGAGTGTATCAGAATCGAAGATGCCAGAGGATTGTGGGATTTGCGAATTTTTTCCTGTCGTCCAAAATACTGAAAATAGCATCGGAAAAATGCCTTTAGGTTAAAACGTTTTATCCACCCCCAGCATTTCCACGATTGGTTTCCTAAAAACCTTTTAAAACCTTGACACCACTATCATAGCAAAATTTCACGTTAACTTCATTACAAAATGTGGATAATTAGGAATTCAGAATAAGGTTCTAGCTTAAGTAGGTAAGAAGACAACATTATAACCAGGGCCATTCGCAGTTTTTCTGCGTATAAATCACCTGGCCTTGACGGCATTCAGAAGTAAACTACGGCAATGGAATGGAATCTGTTATCTCAGGATGGTAGAAGAACGGGTCGTCCAAGAAATACATGGCGCAGAACAGTTGAGGAGGAGTCACGGCAATTGTGGAATAGTTGGAGAGAGCTGAAGCTCATTGCCAGGAACCGCAAGCGATGGCGCGTAGCGATATAGGACATAAGAGGAAGATGCTTCAGAAGACTATAGGTATGTCGGGCCCTTGGTTAGCGAATATTTTCAGAAGTTGCCTACGACGTAGCTTTGTTTCCTACAGTTGGAGAAGAGTACGAGTTGTGTTCATCCCCAAAGCAGGCAGAAGAGGTCATGAATCGGCGAAAGATTTTAGATCACTTAGTCTATCGTCGTTTCTGCTGAAAACGCTGGAGCGAATCTTAGACTACCATATAAGACTTAGTTTCGAAGATACGGCTGTATCAAAATACCACCATGTCTTTAAGGCAGGTTCACTGAGACAGCACTCCACGAGGTAGTACGCGCAATTGAACATTCCCTTTATTTCAAGCAGTATACCCTTGCCACCTTTCTCGATATAGAAGGTGCCTTTAACAATGTCCTCGTTGATACCATTAAGGAGGCTCTCACTCAGTTAGGAGTAGATCAACTCCTAATACAGTGGATCATTTTTCCATGCTAGGTAGCAGGGTGATCCATGGCAATCTGGGCAGTAGCAGTATTACCAAATCAGGGGACTCCGAAGTGGGTTGTGATAACGCCCCATCTATGACTTTTGGTTACATACAAGCTCCTTAGGACACTTGAGATAGACAGGACGAAGGTTGTTGCGTATGCAGACGACGTGTTGATACTTGTGCCAAGACAGTACCTTTCCGTGATCAGTGAGTTCAGTATGGAAAGGGCTGTAGGCAAGGCTAGCTCCTGGGCTACCGGTTGTGGCCTCAGAGTTAACTCTGGCAAAACTAAAATGGCACTTTTCACCACTAAGTCCAAAATACCCTAGCTCAATGGCCAGAGACTTACACTTACCTCAGAAGCAAAATATCTCGGCGTAATCCTAGACACAAAACTCAGCTGGAAGTCGAATATTTAGGGCTAAGAAAGCTTGCTAGAAGCAAAACCATTGGCAAGAAATGGGGACTGCAGCCGAGAATGGCTCTGTGGCTGTACACAGCAGTGTTGCGTCCTATTCTTACCTATAGTGTGCTGCTCTGGTGGCCGGCGATCAAAACATCTTCAACCGACTAATGAACTTCTTAACTTCAATCCTAGCTTAGCCGTAGAGTTTCCAACTCGAGAAAGTTGAAAAGAAGGGAGAGCTGTGGAGCTCTTTGATGTAACTCTATGCACCGATGGATCCAAGATGAGTAATGGAGTCGGTGCTGGAGTTTACTCTGAAAACCTTAACCTTTCAGGGTTCATGGTCCTACAAGCTACCAGACTCTGCTAGCATCTTCCAGACGGATATATTAGCTATAAGAGAGACATGCAGGGCCCTATCTCACAATACCGCAATAGGGGCAAGGTCGGCATATGTGTAGACAGGCAATCTGCCATTAAAGCCATTATTGCGACAAGCAACAATTCTAAGCTCGTCAGGCAGTGCCAGAACGAACTGGCTTCTATGTGTAAGACAATGCACATAGTTTGGGTGCCGGGCACAGCAATATCGACGGCAATGAAAATGCGGACGCACTGGCAAAGAAAAACGTCACTCTGGACACGGACTGCCCTGAGACAGTCAGGAGTCCTCAGAGCCCCGTTAGGGACTGTATTCTCTCCTTCCTTACCACCAAAGCACAGCTAAGGTGGAGCAATTTGACCATTGCACCACGTCGAGAGCAATGTGGCCTTCCTATAACAAAAACAAATCTGAACTCCAGATCTCGGAAAGATATTTCCAGAATGGTTGCCATAACCACTGTCCACTGGCCAGTGGGCAACCACGCAGCCAAACTGGGAATCTCTCACAAAACATTTTGCAGGAGCTGCTTAGATGTGAATTTTGAAAAAACGCTCATTCATTTTCTTTGCTCTTCGTTCCCTTCTCCTTCCCTTCTTTTCTGACCTGAGTACGGCAGTTCAGAGTACGGCATCACTGATCTGATATCGTACCTCAATGCTACACGTTGGATATAACTAAGCACAACCATTTTTCGTTCCATAAGGTCTCCTGAGGACTGTGACAGCAAAACGGTGCACTAAAGCGCCATTTGAGGACCTCGCCAAATCGGCGAGGACCGCCACTCTACCTACCTACCTATCTACCTAGGAAGATTTTGCTGCTACCCTGGGTAAAATGTGGTGATCTACCTTAAAAAAAACAACACAATGGCATGTAACACCACATTGATTTCCATTAATTTCCAGACATTCTGACCTCGTCCTCGTCCTCGTCGTTGGGATTAACAAACCTCTACATGGCGCAGATTCAATTTTATCTTTATTATTTCGTAATTTACCAACTTTATTATAATATTCATTATCACCATCTTAAGACAGCAAATCGTGCACTTTGTCCTTCTATACAATGAATGAAAGAAATCATGTAAAAGATGTGATACGGGAGGAGGAGGATCGGACTCAACAAACGGTGGAGCCAAATTCGATGATGAAAAGATGTGAAAAAGACCCAAATCGAAAATAGAATTCATTTTGTCACGTACGTGATTGGCATTACTTATAAGGCGGTGGCTCTTCGCCAGCCTTTTGTCTGGCGATGTTGTACAAAGTTAACTTCTCTTCAATAGAGAATGACACAGGTTCTTCCGAAGCCCATACAGTTTGTTTCAATGTTCACCAGGAATAATGGAATGGAATAATCTTGAAAAGATTTCTTTTTTTTTTTTGGGGTAGGAATTCCTTCGATTTGTGTAGTCTTTGTGTTCAATTGTCAGATTTTTTCGCAACCTTGCACAGTCTGGCATCGTTTGGAAATTATTTTGCAAAAAGCAAAAAAAAAGAAAAGAAAATATCTCATTATTTCGTCGAAAGCAATTGCGTGAATATTAATTTTCATACAATTTTTACATTGATTACTAGGACTTCCCTGTTCACTGGAAATAAGGGAAGCTTATACGTAAGTACACACTTGTTCAAACATATTGTGTAGAAATGTGATGTTAAGTTCTCTTCTCTAACCAAATGTTGAAACAATCGGGACCTGTACATATAACTTTGTAAACGTAGTTTAAAAAATTTAGATTTATGTCCCCCAAAGTTGGTAGGTAGGGAGCCAGCATTCAGGCAGTACATTGGCACTATAGCTTACACGAGAACACTAATGAGAATGGACAACGAGTCACAGAAATGGCAGCAAGTAGAACTTTATAAAGTCACGGGAGAATTCGTGACAAACGTTCCGAGAGTAATAAATTCTTACGGAAAGCTTCTCAATTCTCCGTTCGGAGCCGGCCTTAAATTGTAGGTCTCTTCCATTTGTGTCCAAAAATATAAATGAGTAACACAAATGGTGGCGAGAAGCTAGGCCTTGGGACCGCAATTGTCTGTCGCACCGAATATTATTATTAATTAAAATAAGCCCATTCAACATCTATAACGGGCTCCGACAAGGGGATGGACTGGCCTGCGTCCTCTTCAACCTGGCGTTGGAGAAAGTGATCCGAGACGCTGACGTAACGGCGAGGGAACAATCCTCTATTGGTCCATTCAGATACTGGCTTGCACAGAAAAGCATTCTTACCTCTTAGCCCCGTTCGATAGAAAAGTCTTACGGAGAATTGTTGGCCCCGTATGTGAGGAAGGACGATTCCGGAGACTCTACGAGCGAGATCTACGAGCGTTACCACGATGTCGACATCGTGAAGAGAATTCAGCTCAGTAGGCTCTTATGGGCAGGACACCCAAATCGCATGAGCGAAGAGGATCCTGCTTGGAAAGTCCTTTGCGGTAGGATTTCTGTAAGACGGCCAAGCTTACGCTGGAAAGATGGCGTAGACCAGGACGCCCAGAGTTTAGGTATGCAAAACTGGATGACATCTGATCGATGTTTTGCGGGAGGCCAGAACCGGACACCGGTTGTAGAGCCAAATATGATGATGAAAGGAATGAAGGGCGCTATATTATATACCTTTTCAGAAAGCCAGGCAGCACTTAAAGCGCTGCCGTCCAACTTAATGGACTCCATTCACAACAGACTGAAACTAGGTTGGGTCTGTACTGCCGCCACAGCGCTGATAAATTGTTGGGAACACAAACTTCATGTGGCCGACTAGGAAAACGTCCCGGGGCTGACGCAATCCAAACAATTAATCAGACCCTTTTCCTATAAGGAAATCCTTAATCCTAATAGTGACAACATTAGAAAGCTGGTGAGTTTTCTAACAGGTCATTGTTGCTTGCAGTATCACAATAACAAAATAGGTTTACGCTCAGAGACAAAATGTAAGCTCTGTTCGGAAGATGATGAGCAACCCGAGTATATTCTCTGTGAATGCCCAGCATTACTTTGGTTAAGGAGACTCATCTTTCACAAGGAAATATGCTCAACAGCGGAGTTGAGAAATTCTGCCACTAAGGATATACTTTCGTTTACCAGGGAGGTGGTACCGTCTCCTAGAGTAGAGACACCCTTAGATACAATAGATCTTTTAGGTCGCAGTGTCTACCACATGGGCTAGCGTATTTATAAAAAAAAATAAAAAAAACCAGAGGGACATTACAGTAGATGAAGGCCTCGTCTAAAATTGTTCGTACAGGCGTAGTGTGACCTGCAAAGGTTTGATGTACGCAATTGTGTACCAGGTGTACCAGTATTTCACTGGTAAGAGCTGAGCCTATCTTACACCAATGTCGATTTAAGGGATGACGGCAACCGGTTGTATGGTGAGCAACTCCTCGCCGGGCTACTACCGTATCGGTAACATCAGCTAGGTCCACTATCTTACCATAATTGGTAACACCAGGGACATCTCCGATGTTACCAATACAATGCTCTACCCGCATATGGGTAGTAAACCATAGCCCCCGCATTGCATCCCCAGAACGAGCTGGATCCTCAACCACAGTTGTCCTCAGACCGGTCAACCTTACGGTCGGCCTTATTGTCTGTGGGCACGGACAACTCCCGCGGTACCAACGTGACCTTGGTGAGGTCTGACATCAAGGGGCTTAATTCGTTCAGTATGAGTGCCTGGGCGTAGGTACGCTACAGCCTTGGCAGCACATCGTCCGGAACTTCGAACCCTATCATTTGTCAATAGGATAACAGGCTATCCTAGGCCGTTTGGAATAAAAACTATTCCCTCTGTCCCAATACCAGACCTGTAGCGTACGAAATGAACCATTTAATACGAATGGTCGCCCATAAGGTTATTCTAAGTACCAGTAGTCCACTTCGGGCCACAAAGTACGTATAGACATTGCTTATCCCGAGCATACTCTAAGGACCCGCGGCACCTGATTAATATCCCGTGTTCAAGTCCTGCACCATTCCAGATAATATTTTATGCTGCAGATGGACCCACGGGGGGCTGTTAGGAAGACTATGCTAATTAGAAATGTATGTTAATTGAAGCGGTGGTTCACTCCGAAATGAAGCGTCGCTTAAGTAAGTAATTCCATTAAATAAGCAGTTAAGGAGCATAAAAAATATAGAGTTGTATACAACATACTTCTTTGAACTTAAAATACTGTCAATTACCTTATTGTAGGACTCAGTTGTTTAAGAATAAGAACTATATTGAATTGTATTAGAATTGAGAAATTATTACTTGTACTTCTATGTACTTGTTAGTGAAAGTTGTATTAAGTACTTGTTCCATATATGTACTTGTTTGTGAAAGTTGTATTAAGTACTTGTTCCATATATGTACTTGTTTGTGAAACTTGTATTAGGTACTTGTTCCATATATGTACTTGTACTTCTATGTACTTGTTTGTGAAAGTTGTATTAAGTACTTGTTCCATATATGTACTTGTTTGTGAAAGTTGTATTAAGTACTTGTTCCATATATGTACTTGTACTTGTATGTACTTGTTTGTGAAAGTTGTATTAAGTACTTGTTCCATATATGTACTTGTTTGTGAAACTTGTATTAGGTACTTGTTCCATATATGTACTTGTACTTGTATGTACTTGTTTGTGAAAGTTGTATTAAGTACTTGTTCCATATATGTACTTGTTTGTGAAAGTTGTATTAAGTACTTGTTCCATATATGTACTTGTTTGTGAAAGTTGTATTAAGTACTTGTTCCATATATGTACTTGTTTGTGAAACTTGTATTAGGTACTTGTTCCATATATGTACTTGTACTTCTATGTACTTGTTTGTGAAAGTTGTATTAAGTACTTGTTCCATATATGTACTTGTTTGTGAAAGTTGTATTAAGTACTTGTTCCATATATGTACTTGTACTTCTATGTACTTGTTAGTGAAAGTTGTATTAAGTACTTGTTCCATATATGTACTTGTTTGTGAAAGTTGTATTAAGTACTTGTTCCATATATGTACTTGTTTGTGAAACTTGTATTAGGTACTTGTTCCATATATGTACTTGTACTTCTATGTACTTGTTTGTGAAAGTTGTATTAAGTACTTGTTCCATATATGTACTTGTTTGTGAAAGTTGTATTAAGTACTTGTTCCATATATGTACTTGTACTTGTATGTACTTGTTTGTGAAAGTTGTATTAAGTACTTGTTCCATATATGTACTTGTTTGTGAAACTTGTATTAGGTACTTGTTCCATATATGTACTTGTACTTCTATGTACTTGTTTGTGAAAGTTGTATTAAGTACTTGTTCCATATATGTACTTGTTTGTGAAAGTTGTATTAAGTACTTGTTCCATATATGTACTTGTTTGTGAAACTTGTATTAGGTACTTGTTCCATATATGTACTTGTACTTCTATGTACTTGTTTGTGAAAGTTGTATTAAGTACTTGTTCCATATATGTACTTGTTTGTGAAAGTTGTATTAAGTACTTGTTCCATATATGTACTTGTACTTCTATGTACTTGTTAGTGAAAGTTGTATTAAGTACTTGTTCCATATATGTACTTGTTTGTGAAAGTTGTATTAAGTACTTGTTCCATATATGTACTTGTTTGTGAAACTTGTATTAGGTACTTGTTCCATATATGTACTTGTACTTCTATGTACTTGTTTGTGAAAGTTGTATTAAGTACTTGTTCCATATATGTACTTGTTTGTGAAAGTTGTATTAAGTACTTGTTCCATATATGTACTTGTACTTGTATGTACTTGTTTGTGAAAGTTGTATTAAGTACTTGTTCCATATATGTACTTGTTTGTGAAACTTGTATTAGGTACTTGTTCCATATATGTACTTGTACTTGTATGTACTTGTTTGCAACAGTTATTTGGTGAGTTTTATATAAGAATTTAACAGTATGTGATGGTATTTGCTAGTTGGTTTAAATGGAACAGACTAGAATAGAAAAAAGTAGAACATTCACGAAAACTGTTGATTGGGTATAAATACCACAGACTTTGTCACAGTTGGTTAGTTATCATTTTGATTTGTTCCAGAGTACTTACAAGAAGATAGAGCTTATTCACTGCTCTATCTACTTGCAAGTACTCTTATATGTGAATAAGTATTTTATGTGAATGAGTGTTATTTATGTGAATAACAAGTAATCACTAGTGTAAATTTCTTAACTCTTTCTAGTTGTAATTTGTGAATAAAGGAACTTTCTATTGTGCTTTTTTTTTCAAAATCCATTACGAACTCTTTAGTGAGCCTGAATTGCGTAACACTACTATTCCATATTATTTCTATAGTTTGAAAATTGAAAATGTTCCGGATAAGACAAAATATTGCGGTTAACAATATGAATGCCTTCTATACAACTTGCTGTTTATCCGTAAGAAGTATATAGCCACTGTATAGTACTTGTGAAACGCACTGAGTGACAATCAGACAGGAACATATCTACCACGTCGACAAGAGCTTTGGAGATACCATAAAAACTATGTATCCTAATCCTGACAAATTGCTTTATCACATCCCTTCAAACGACGATAATTTATCACTCTTCGCTTCAATGTGCCGATGACTTGATGTAAGTGTAACTGAGTGAGTATAAGAGGAATATTTTCATGTTCGTGGCCACATAGAGTGTTGAAGCAATTTATCATAAAACAAAAAATATTATATTTTCTCCTTTTTGGTAAAGTAAATAGAAAAATATTGTGGTGCGCCCAGTTAAGCCATCAATCATTTACTTTATTTTTTGATTGGCTTTGTACTTTTTGGTCTATGAGTAATTAGGAAGACCAAGGTACGTGCTATCCACTTTTCAGAATTTTAGTGTTAAGACAGTTAGATATTTTAAAGAATGTTAAAGCAGCGATACCAAATAAGTTCAGGTCATAAATGTACCAGTATTCCAACATTCAAAATCGAACCCATAATATGCTTTTACAGCCCTCTATCCAATCTTTTGTTTGTTATCGTATAGCTGTTGCTCGTTAAATATTTTCTTTTCGTTTTATTAAGCAACATTTTGTTGTTTAATATTTAAAACATAGATAACAATGTTCAGGATATGTGCAGCCCAGAGCATTCATATTGTGTGCCCTAAAACGTGGGATATGCTATGCTGTGCTGTGAAGCTCCTATGACTTATGCTGCCCATTATGTGTTTCTCGAAAATTGCATAGCAACACTACACCACAACAATATTTTTGTATTCTGTGGCAATAATAGATGATGCTCTATCTAAAGTCTTTCTATAGGGCAATAGTTTCTTGTCGGTGATCAATGAACATAATGTTATTATTTGATCCCCTAAAACTATGCATCTAAAGTTCAAACAGATATCCCATGCGCCTAAATGTCCCCTAACATTATTCTGTTTTGACTCACAAAATTAATTGAGTGATCGATTAAATAGTGATCGATTGAATAAACCATGATCAGTCGCTTATTTTGGCAACTATCTGTATAAATAAAAATTAAATGCTGTTGGTTGGTAACCGAATTACTTGAGAACGGCTAGACCGATTTGACTTATTTTTATTTTAAAATCTTCGATATTGTCTGAGTAAGGTTTACACAGAAAGAAAAATTGGAAAAGTTGCCCGAAAAATTGGAAAATTCGGTAAAAACTGAAAGTGATGTTTTGTATGAACTCGGGAACATAACTCACGATTCCAGCCGATTGTTTGTCGATATAAGTGTCGATTCTTCAGTTTTCTGGGTGGCTAAGGTAGTCAGTTGATGGTTGGGGGTTAGTGGACAGAAGGTCAGTTGGCGGATGGTCAATTGGAAGGGGCAGCCGGGAAACGCCGGGTATTTCTGATAGCTTATTATAATAGAGACGACCACTATTTCGCTGCCATCTCGAAGTAATAGTTGTCTTCATATAATATCTGCATATGCAGCTGATAGCCAACTTAATGTCGAGCTTTAGAAATTATTCAAGACACTAGAATAAGATAGCTTAAATAACCAGTTCATCCTAGCGGGATGTCTAAACTCGAAACTTCAGACTTGGTTAAATTGAACTGCGAACGGAAGAGGCAGCTTTCATAAGCCTTTTATTAATGAAAACCAAATATATATACTCGAATATAAAAATAAAATGCTGTTCGTTAGTAACCGCATCACTTGCCTGTGGTGCGCCGGTTGTGGTGTTTCCAACTCGAGAGAGTTCTCGCTCTTTCATGTAACTCTATGCACCGATGGATCCAAGACGAGTAATGGAGTCGGTGCTGGAGTTTACTTTAAAAACCCTAACCTTTCAAGGGCCGACAAGCTACCTGACTCTGCTAGTATCTTCCAGGCGGAGCTCTTAGCGATAAGAGAGGCTTGCAGGGCCCTATCTCACAATACCGCAATAGCGGGCAAGGTTGGCATACGTGTAGACAGCCAATCTGCTATTAAAGCCATTATTGTGACCGGCAACAATTCTAAGCTCGTCAGGCAGTGCCAGGCCAAGCTGGCTTCTATAAGCCAATGCACAGACTTGAAGGCAATGAGAGAGCGGACGTGCTGGCGAAGAAACGCGTCACACTAGACACAGACTGTGCTGAAACAGTCAGCTGTCCTCTAAGCTACGTTAGGGAACATATTCTCTTCTTCCTTAACACTTAAGCACAGCTAAGGTGGAGCAATTTGACCAATTGCACCACGTCGAGAGCGATGTGGCCTTCCTATAATAAAAGCAAATCCACCGAGCTAATCTCCAGATCTCGGAAAGATATTTCCAGAGTGGTTGCAATAACCACGGTCCACTGGCCGGTGGCCAAATTGGGAATTCCTCACAATACCTTTTGCAGTAGCTGTTTAGATGTGAATATGAAAGAAACTCTCATTCATTTTTTTTGCAAGTGTCCGTCCCTTGCGGCTCTTCGTTTCGGTAAACTAAGTATTCCCTTCTTTTCTGATCTGAAGGAGCTTTCAGAGTACGGCATCACAGATCTGATATCGTACATTAATGCTACAGGTTGGATATAAATATACGGAATCACTTTTCATTGTATTGGTTCTTCTGAGGACTGTGGCATCAAAACTGCTATTTGATGACTCAGTGATGACCTATTCGTTAGACCCAAATCTCTTACCGCACAGCCATTTCTTCAGGTTTGGAAACAGGAAATAGTCGCAGTGGGCATAATCTGGAGAATATGCTGGATGGGATAGCAGTTCATAGCCCAATTTATGGATTTTTGCATTGTCTTGATGGACAGCACTCTTTTCTTCAAATCAATATCGATTATGTCCAAAAGCTCTGAATAATATTCGCCGGTGATCGTGGTACCCTTTTCAAAGTAATCGATGTGAACGACACCGCGTGCATCCCAAAAAGCTGTGGCCATTACCTTGTTGGCCGACAGACCCACCATGGCCTTCTTTGGTGCACGTTCACCGGGAGGAACCCACTGTCCACTGATTGTTTCTTGGTCTCTGTTGTGTTGTGATGGATCCATATTTTATCCACGGTTACGGAAACGGCACAAAAACGAATTGCGGCTGAACATCGCCAAACACTCCTTTGAAATTCAGCACACGAAATTCCATTTTTTCCCATTTTCGTTAAAATTCACGAGGTGTCTGCTTTCAATGGCTGTCAAACACAAACTAAATGACGCAGCTTACTTAAAATTTGACAGAAGTCTATTCATATATGGCAGTTGACGGTAGCAGTGTTGCATTTAAAGTTACTGCGCAGGAAATTCAAAAAGTCACTGACTTATCAAAATGCCCTCGTATTAACCATTTCAAATGCAAAGCAGGTCATCCTAGACAAACACAAGGAAGAACAATAGAAGAATAATGTCATGATTGAAGCTAAATCGCAACTCGAAAAATCGCGTTCGCTAAAAAAGCATTGAAGAGGTCATTTGCGTCACAAGTAACTAAGTTTTCACAATACAGTCAAATTGCACTTTAGACCTTTCTAATCCTAATCAATCAACAATAATTCTCAACAAACTTATCAGTAACAGCCACAATCCACAATAGCAGGGAATCAGAACTTTCAATAAATTACCCTCATTGTAGAAATGAGAAGAATTCAAAAATTAATATAATTATCCAGATATGATAACAACATTGAATGAGTCATTAATTTATTATCTTTCATTTGTGCAGCTGTTTTGGGTTGTATCGAGTTTCTTTGACAAACAAATCCAAAAAAACACACCACACCACCCGCTATTCGAAATGCCAACCGCGAAATGCGGGACACAGAGGAAGACGCGTGGAATTTAAAAGGAACCCAATATCCTTTAATGTGAAGTTACCATTTAACAAATAATAATAAAGTTGAAGACACGTGTCTGTTTCCACTTAGGTTGGGTACCGGAGGATGTCCTGCAGTGATAAAACTCATACACTCGAATACTTAATTAAGATACGTGCGTACGTTGAACGTAAGCAGATCAGCTTATGAGGAGATTTCAAACACTGCGGTATTACAAATAATCATGGGAATAACTTTGTGTTTACCACTCACACAGGCTAAGAGGTTAACAATACCTCATGGAGGGTTAATTAAAAGGACAACATATCAATTTTCATCACAAAGAGCGGGATTTATTCGATTAAAGTGGATTACATTCTTAATGATAGTTAACAATATTGCGAAATGATGTACATAACATAACTTACATTACAATCCTGCAGTACTTGTTGATTTACGGCTTTGATATCAACGAAACAAATCATCATCATCATCATCATATCCGCCTCTATAACTGGGGATAGCGTACTGCGACCTATTGCACCAAAAGCTTATGACTTATCAATCAGCAAATTATCTAATAAATAAGCTAAGTGTAAGTGATAAGCGTTACACGAGGGCTAGTTCTTTCTTTCTTTCTTTCCTTTACTCTTACGCCTTCCAACGAACTCGATTTATCGCCTGAGGTTTAAAGAGACGCCACTCGGTCCCCTGTGATCCTCTTCTATTGTCCTTTTCCATGTCTTGCTAGGACGGCCAACTCGACACGGCTTCCTTGTGGATTCCAGTCGAGCGCTAGTTTCGCAATATCCTCCGTTGACTTTCGCAAAATGTGGCCAATCCAGCTCCATTTTCGTCGTAGTTCCTGCTGCGTTACTCTGCACAAGTCTTGTTTGGTGACAATGTCCGGCCATGTTATCCTCAGTATCTTCCTTAAGCACTTGTTGACGAAAACTTGGAGGCGCGTCGCAATTGACTCTGTGACTTTCCACGTTTCGCAGCCATACAAGAGTACTGATAGAATGTTAGATCTGAAGATCGTTAGTTATAGATTCCGGGAGATTTGCGAGGAGTTCCAGATATTATTTAGCATACTATAGGAGTGTCGCAACTTGTTTACACGAGAACACACATCCGCGTCAGCACCACTCCTTTTTGACATCCACCTGCCAAAATAACAAAACTTATCGACTTCCTCTATCTGATGTCCGTCAATCGAGAGATCACATGTTCCACTAGCGTTAACGCGAAGTAGTTTTGTTGTTGAGACGTTAATTTTTAAACCCACTTTGTTAGCGTGGAATTCTATGTCACCTAGCGATTGTGATAGGAGACAGATATCATCGGCATCTAGGCGGTGAAAAACATTCCATGACAAACCCGATGGAGTAGGGGTTACTATTTTCATTATCCAGTCTATGACAATTGTGAAAAGCAATGGTGAGAGGGTGCAGCCTTGCTTGACTCCCGAGTAGATGTTGAAAGGTGAGCCAAGATGAACGTTATGAATGACGCGGCATGTTGAGTCGCGGTACAGCTCCTTAATGATGTTAATGAGTGTTTCCGGAACATCATAGATAGACAGAATCTGCCACATCATGTTTCGGCCCACGCTATCAAAATCGCGTTTAAAATCTACAAAAACCATGTATGGAGGAGAGCGATACTCCACTGACTGTTCAATGATTATACGCAGAGTGTTAATTTGATCAGTACAAGAACGGTTTGGGCGAAATCCTGCTTCTTCATTTCTCAAAATTGGATCTAAAGCATTCCGTAAGCGCTTTTTTTATGGTGTTTAGCAGGGTAATTCCTCTCCAGTTTCGCAATTGCTCAAATCACCTTTCTTGGGGAGTTTGACTATTAAGCCTTCTTTTAACGACGACGGAATAGTTTCAGATTCCCAGATACCTTGATATATCGTATGTTCGCGTAGTTAACCCGAAGTCGGCTTGAAGGAGTTCTTCTGCTTTACCTGATTGCATTGAACGAATTGTTGTCCTTATCTCATGCTGATGTTAAGTAGCCTTGTAAGGGTACATGTGTGGGTTGATGGACGTGCCTGGCGAAGTCCTAAATGTTCTGTCCAGCGGGTCAATTGTTGTTCCTCCATAAGTATCAAAGAGCCGTCTATTGCCTTAACAGGGTAGTTGATGTGTGTTTCTTGTTAGCGAGCTTACGAGCGCGTTGGTAGACTCTGCTGTATTGTCTACTATCAGCGGCTAGCTGTGCTTGTGTAGCGATGTCGTTTACCCATGCTCGTTTATCGTTCCTAGCTGAACGGCTAACTTGTCGGTCCAGATTCCTATACTTCCGCGCTAATGCGCTTCACTCGGCAACCGAGGCCGCGTTTAACTCTTTGATGGATTGCCGTTCACGAATGATGTTCCATGTGCTATCTGATATCCATTCTTTTCTAGTTTTGTCGGGATAACCCTAAATGGTTGAGGCTGCTTCCGTATACGCATTTACTGTTTTCTCCAATTTAGCCTCTACGGTTTGGGGCTGTATCTCAGAGAGTGCGGGATACATATTGCAGTTTCACATCTGGATCTTTCAGTGCTGCTACAGCTGGCTTTCTCGTTGTTTGACTTCGTTTGGTTGAGTGGACCGCGAGCTCTAATCGCACACTGCCAACCACAAGGTGGTGGTCGCTGTAGACGTTGGCTGCTCTTCGGGTTCTAACGTCCAGCAACGATGATCGCCACTTGCGGCTTATAGCGCGAACTGATCAATCTGGTTGTTGTACATGTGATCAGGAGAGGTCCAGGTGGCTTTGTAGATGTTTTTGTGGGTAAAAATTGTGCCTCCAATGATTTGGTTGCAATCAGAACATAGATCAGCAAACCTTTCATCGTTGTCATTCATAGAACCAAGGTTGTAGTTTCCCATGACATGTTCCCAATCACTGTTTTCGCTGCCCACCACACCCATCAAAATAATGACGTCACTCTTCCGTAGTTGATCTAATGAATTATTTAGACGCAAGTAAAACGTCTTCTTCTTCAGAGGTGTCTTGTTCCGTTGATGCGTAAGCGTAAACGACCTATCGAACAGCAGATTTAAATCTGCAAGTAAAACGTCTTCTTCTTCAGAGGTGTCTTGTTCCGTTGATGCGTAAGCGTAAACGACCTATCGAACAGCAGATTTAAATCTTGCAATAATAATTCTATCGGATATTGCTTGACAGTACTGTAACGATCTTCTCGCAGCTTTAGAGAGTAGAAATCCCACTCCATTCGCATGGTGTTCTCCTGCAGGCTTACCCGAAAAAATTAGAGGCTCGCCGGTAGATGTTCATTTTCCCCTACTCCAGGCCATCTCACCTCACTAAGACCAAGAATCTCTAGATGGTATTTCTTTTGTTAATTGTGCAAGCGTTGTTGTCCTGGCGAGCGTGTGAATGTTTTAAGTTCCAAAACGTGTCCTTTTCCGTGGGCCAAAGGTCATTGTTTTATAAATTCGATATGTATCCGAGGCTTGTATTAGTTTTAAGGATCAATTAATTCAGTTGAGTGGTGATTGGCCAACCGCAACCTAGGTCGACAGGAAGCGTCGCCGAGCAAGGCAAGTTCCCTTCTTATTTAGCCCCGACCCAAGCTAATACAAATCGGAATGGGTACCGAAATCGTTCACCTGATTTGGCCGAGTTTCAAGTGACGCGACTTGGACTCATAAGATAGGAGTTGTGTTGTGAGAGGTTTAGGACGGTGACTGTCTATAATCGCGTCATCCTCACCGTTTGTCAACAAAAAAAACGCAACATCACTGCAAACATAAATAGCGAGTCCGCGTCGAGGAAAAATAATGCCACTAACCTATACCCAGTCAGATATAAATCCAATCAGTATCAGAATTCTCAAATACTTGAGTTTCGCTCAGTGCCAGAATTGCTGGCCAGTGAAAAAGTTCGTTCTCAATCCACGATTGTTGCTTAGATCCACTCTGAAACTACACTTAACTACAAAAAACCAATACACTTTACAGCTTTTCTGCCGAAAGCTATCTTAACCCTACCTAACCAAACCTACTTGAAGGCCAAAAATAAGGGATGCCAGAAACTGACCCCGGCTATAGAGCCATATGAGCAGTAATGGACATTTATTCCTTCATTTAATTTGCAAAAGTAACTTCATGTCGTTTTAAGTAATTTAACAAACCTAAGCTAAATGTAAAGGACATTATTTATATCTTCTAGTAATTTTCTGGAGTAACTTCATGTCATAAAGACCATTAAAAACTATTTTATTTAATTTAAAAGGGAGACATATCTGTTGAGGTCATAAACCGAAAACCCCGCTAACCTTCACATCTACAGCAGAACATTAACAGCAACACACCCCGCCGCCACATAATCAATTTAAAGCAAGGTGACCTTTTAAATCATTCAGCGATAGATACATATGTATCTAAAGGGGTCATCACTTTACTTAGAGCCAACTGCGTGCTCAGATTAAAACTGTCAACACAAACCATTTTGTCTCTTTCAAAAGTAGAGTACTCGTACACTATCCGCAAAAACTTTTCCTATTTCGAATTTGCAATTTCGTTTTGGGATTTTTGGCAAAGAAAATTTATAGCTCTTTGTGTGGCGCCCCGCGTATTCGATATCCTGATGGAAGAAACGTTCCGGCAGAATGCAATTTTCTGCACATACTATTCCATCTGAATCAGTTTATCTGCCTGCCTGTATGTCTGTCTGTCTGTCGATAGTAACATGTACCGAATACCATTCAGAATCCTTGCTGTGATTCAATTTACGCGAATTCGTTCCACCATCCGAAAAGACCCTAAGATGGTGCGATTAGTGAGTGAGTGAGTGACCGGCGAGTGTGGCAAAAATGTGCGACAACTTTGTGGCTGTGTTGATACGATTTTGTTCAATGCGTAACAATTTCATACATTAACCGAAAACGCCAATTTATATACAACAACAACAACAACAATAACAAAAATTATTATTGGGACATGAGATAACAGAGAGGCAACGGCTTGGTTTGTTGTTTTGGAATACAGAATTCGCTTTTGTCTGCCGTACAAAAGATTGTCAGGGGGGTGATGTCGATTTCTAGCACATTTATGACTTTGAAGCAAATATGAAGCCGAATCAATTGGATTTGTTTGATGGAACGTGTTATATAGTGGAAATTATACTGATCCCTAATAGATGGCCCAATGCACTGGCCTTCACTTTTGTCATGGATAAGATTTATCCGCACCAACCAACAACCAATAATTTCGAATATTCCCGAAATGACATGTGATTTTGCGATCTATTACGATTATTCACGCTCACGCTTGTTATAGCGCTTTCCATTGTCATTTCTACAGAGTTCTCTGGTTTTCATCGAGAGTGCTGTCGAAATGGGACACCAAACCTTCACTGTACCCAGCAAATCGAAAGCGCTGTTAGATATTTCGGTGGATCAGGTGGTGTTGAGCGACACCTGACAGAGGTAACTATGGGATTATAATCCAGAAAATATATAAAAATGAATTACAGGAAAAGCGAAGAGCACAGATAGAGCTACATTTTGAAATTTAATTTCCATTCTTATGTTTCCTTTACTTTCTTCTAAGGTTAACATAATGAGTGTAATCAGAAAAACTCACACCCCAGTGCGATTTTTTACGGTCTAACGAAAAACCCAAATTCGGTGTTTTTTTTTTGTAGTGACCTGCTACAGATGCTATCTATTCTCAGGTATGAATGGTTCAACAAAAGAGGGATACGATTGGAGTGAAAAAATTCCGAAACAGAAAATTGAATGGCAATTATATGCATTTTCCTGACTAATACCCACTTCAATAAGCTATTCACGTGTCATGCCGACGTAAAATGGGAAATTTTTGTGTGTAACAATTACCTGATAATAACGCCCTACCTAATGATATATGCTGCGCACACAGCGCTCACTAATTAGGTTGCATACTGAACTTAAGATAACCGAGGTCCTTTGTTATTTGATTGGAGTTTTGACAGGAATCGAAATTTCTTACAGTTCTTTGTCAGAAGAACAAAGGGAATACCAACTAAATTGAATTTTTAGAATATTTAACGGTTTTTTATTTACAGGTGGTCACTTATCTATAGGTGGTCAGACCATCAGCAGAATAGGTGGAATAACATTTGGTATATGTATGCACGTGCCGTATTTATTCTGACCTGGTGGGAGTGCGATTGAACCTCGACAAGGTGACCGACGGTAATTTCCCTTCAAAGCTGAATTATCTGGCTATTCCTTCAAAGTGAGGTCGGCGAAAGTTTAAAAATACCATTATTACAGAAACCAAAGCAGATTCGCAAACACTAATACACGACAACAATTACAGTAAAGAAAATGGGTACACGATTCAAGAACTTTTCTCATGGAACGTACACTTCCTGTAAAGAAAGAAAAAGATGAATTCTTTGAATCAGTCTGTCCTCAGTATGACTTAAAAATCATTCTGTGGGGTATGAATGCCGAAATAGGTAGGGAGCCAGAATTAAGGCAGTACATTGGCACCCATACCTTACACGAAAACAGTAATGACAATGGACAACGTGACATATGCCATCTCTATGTCACGTTGTCCATTGTCATTACTGTTCTCTATGTCACGTTGTCCATTGTCATTACTGTTTTCGTGTAAGGAAGCAATAATTTGGTCGTTGCGAGTACAAGGTTTGCGCGAAAAATTATCCACAAAGTCACCTGGGTATCTCCTGATGGAGCCACTCGCAACCAGATAGTCCACGTGTTGATAGAACGCCGCCAAAACCAGAACCTGATGACGATACGAACGCACCGAGGTGCCAACGTTGACTCGCACCACTATCTTGTTGATTTTGTGCTCCGATCACGGATTCCATCATCACGAAAGACTGCATCCGCGAATCAGATTCGAGTCAACACGGCTGCCCTTCACAACGAAGAGACCAGAAACAACTACGGTCAAGCGATAGGACTCGCCCTATATGCATGGAGAGTCAGTCCTGGGGCTGAGAGGTGGGGCGTATAAGAGAAATGGACACGTGGATGGATCTTAGGCAGTAGTCGTAGAGATCCGAATGACTGGTTCGATGACGAATGTAAGCTAGCGACTGAACGTAAGAATGTTGCGTACCGAGCAATGCAACAATCTCATAGAACGCGGGCACGCGAAGATGAATATAAAGAGCTTAGAAGATATAAAAAAACAGTTAACCGGCGAAAGAAAGCAGCCTGAGAGAAGAATCTCGTCCGTGAACTAGAACAGTACAGAGAGCGAGAACCGCGCCAGACGCAGAAGTTCTACCAAAGAGTCCGCGGTATGACGCAATACACACCGCGTTGCACATACTTCAAAGAAAAGGAGAGTTATCTGATCTTAAAGGCATCTTAGAGGGATGGGAAGAGCACTTTCAAGAGTTGCTAAATGGCCAGCTAACTGAGGAATTTGAGGCTCCACCAAAGCCACCCCAAGCCGCCACCAAGCATAGACGAAGTTAGCAGAGCTATAAATCAGCTCAAAAATAATAAGGCCCCGGGATCAGATGAAATCTCAGCAGAGCTGATTAAAACACGAGGTCCCGCAATACACCAAGCAATTTATGAAATAATAGTGCAACTATCGGAAGAATAAGCTATGTCAGAAGACTGGCCAAGAGGCATCCTGTGCCCCTTACATAAGAAAGGAGATATCACAACATGCAGCAATTATTGTGGTATAACGTTGTTGAGTACCGCGTATCTATCTAGACAGGATAGCCTGCTCTATTTCGAGGGCGATGTGGCCTAACTACAATAAAAACAAATCCACCGAACTGATTTCAAGATCACGGAAAGATATTTCCAGAGCCGTGGCTGTTATCAGTGGCCACTGGTCGGTGGGCAGCCACCCTGCCAAACTGGGAATTCCGCACAATACTTTTTGTAGAAGCTGCAGGGATGTCAAAGAGAGGGAGACTCTCATCCATTATCTCTGCAACTGTCCAGCCCTGGCGGGCTTCAGACTCCAAAAATTGAAAAAACCCTTCATTGCCAACCTGAGGGAGCTGTCAGAGTGCCGGATCACCGATTTGTTTTCGTACCTGAACGCCACAGGCTGGGCTATAATCATCTCAATTAACCTATAACGTCATAAGGTCTCTCGAAGCTGTGGTTACAAAACGGAGCACTCTAGCGCTACTAGAGGTCCTCGCTAAGGCAGCGCGGTCCACCACCCTACCTACCTAACTAGAAGTCGTGTTCAACTGACTTAAATACATATATTTCAATTCAGTATCGCATCTAAACATAATTTGTCTCGACAGTTTAGTTATGATGCAAGTAAATTAGAAACTATCTTTTGGAAGTATTGAAACAAACCAGCCTTAGTGGGTTGTTACACTTATAGCAACGTAATGACCAATCTTAATCACAGTTTGAAAGAGTAAATGCGAAATATCCTGGAAGAGATACTAATTTTACCGTTCTATTCATTAGTTTTTCGATTAAGTAGGTACGCGCGCAAAGAAACAGATGACAGTCAATGACTATTTACCATTCAAAGTCGAAGAAGTATTTGTGAGCAGATTAATTGAAAAACTAGCCGCCCTGTCGACTGTAATGTTTACCTTTCACATTTTCTAGGACTGTTGTTTATTCGCGCAAATATTACCTATTGGATGGATGAAACGCAGATAAAAAATTTAATATTTTCCGTGAAATTCTATCCGTTACACGGCCCCGAAAATACAACAACTGCTTATGGAACAACGTAAGCAAACAACTAACGTGTACTGTGGACTTTGTACAAATATTACGTGAAATTTTGTCGTTTTGTTATTACTCGAGATTGTTCTGTTTGGTTGTTGTGTGTTTATGTATGTATGAGTATTAGTCTGTCAGTATAAGTCGTTTGCAGGATCAGAGAATTTTCTTATCTGCCGCACAAGCAACGAATGTAAGTTTACGAGTTTTCGAAATTTCCATTGCGATAGATACATAAAACTTTCGTTGTCCTTAGCGGATGTTTGGTTAGCGGCCGCCTACGAGTGAGACAAACGATTGGCGTGAGTTAATTTCATTTTAATTGAAGGTAAATGCTATTCCTGGACGTCCCACCTATGACCTTATCAAATGATTAATAAACGGATCGATGCGTTAGAATGTTTTTATTACTTGAGATGTACTGATAAGCCATACTGTTATAACTGATAAGTCTACAATACAGATACCCATACATAGGAATCTAATGCAAATGAAAACGAAGTAATACTTTTGGTACATCCTTTTCACGATTCACTTGATTTAAATGATAACCAACGACACAATTTGCTTTTCCTCTAACCTCTCACGAATCTCAGAGATTTTTCTCAGATATTTTTTCAAAAAATGCATCGCAGACACCAGCACATTAATTTGTTTTTATCTTCTCACCCTCATCCTTTCATCTAAATGGACATTTCATGTCGCCTGTCACCCACCCCGGCGACGGCTAGCAACAGACACAACAAATTTCAATTCTTTTGAGTGAAATTGGTTCCGTCTCCAAATAAAATGCATAACACGTTCTCCAGTATAAAGTCGCGTTCTTTCGTTTTGTTCTAAGCTGCGTCCGGAAGCTACGTAGTAATATCCCACCATTGGGGGACCATCACTCATTCAATGCTCAAACATAAAAAAGGACAAACAGTTGGATGGATGGAAAAAATGCGCCCCACCATACGATAGAAGCCAACAAAAATGCCATGGAAATAAAAAACTTTACTGTCCATGTTGAGTGGATTTATTACATGAGTTTCATCATCGTCCGTCCACATGTATTTCAAATTTATCTCTGTACTTGCGATGAGCAGCATTAGATTAGTCTGCGGAGCCGTCGTCAGTCACTCACAGTCTGCCACAGCTGAACTGAAACACAAAAGCGCAAAACATCTAACCTGACAGATTCTCTACGTTCTACGATGTTCATCATGGGTTTCCGTTGCGTTCACAGGTTTCTATTATAAATTTTTTCCAATGATGCGTCCGGATATGTCACCGTTTATGTTGTTGTCATATTTATCAACCAAGTAGAACAGCTTATGCTCTGCACAGTATACCATATAGGAAATATATCTCATGATAGTCAAGACATCCTTATTACTTTTCCCAACCAAACAGTGGCATTTTTTTGACCATTGCGTATTTTACTCGCTGAACCATTTGGAGCTACGTATTAGAGGGCAAGAGACAACTAATGTCAGCGTTGGTTAGAACGTTAAAGTCATTGTAAGAAAAAGCTTCCAAATGGAGTTTACGTTTTTAAGAGTGTGCTGGGCACGTAGCTCATCCTCGTTCATACAGCTTCTGCAGAAGTCGTTCGAGAAAACCCCATTCCTTGCTGCATGCTTGTCTATGAGACATTGCCCAGTGATAACACCTGTTAAAGCACTGATGTGCAATCTATTTCGAGAGATCAAACACCTAAAGCGTTTCGGGTCCAACTTGAGCCAGATATGATTAGTCGCTGGGCAAGTAGTTCTGGTTAGTTAGTTAGTTTTTTTGTTAGCATAGCAACCACCTTTAACATGAGTTTGCATGTTACCATCGGAATGCATCATCATCACATTTGGCTCAACAACCGGTGTCCGGTCTTGGCTTCCCGCAAAAATCACTCCACCGGTCACGATTTCGAGCCGATATCATCCAGTTTGACATCCCTAAACTCTGCGCGTCATGGTCTACGCCATCCTTTCAGCGTAGGCTTGGTCGTGTTCCATAAATCCTACCGCAAATGACTTTCCGAACAGGATCCTCTTAGCTTATGCGAGCTAAGTGTCCTGCCCACCGCAGCCTACCGAGCTTAATTCTCTTCACGACATCGACATCGCGGTAACGCTCGTAGATCTCATCATTATAGAGTATCCGGGACCAACAATTTTCCGTAAGACTTTTCTCTCGAACGCGGCTAAGAGGTCAGAATGCTTTTTGCTAAGCACCCAAGTCTCGGATCCATATGTTAGTACTGGTATGACCATTGTCTTATATATAAGCAGCTTGGGTGTTATGGTTAAGTCCCTGGACAGACTATATATAGTAGGTTTTGTTGATTTTACGCAACCAATGAATGTCTCTATGCCCCAGCACACAACACAGGTGAATATTGAACTGCTCTGACATATCCGTAAGAGATAATCGGCAGTTTAGGGCTACAGAATAGTTAGTAGACTGATTCCAGGAATTTCAGAGCAGCTAGGGTATCCAAGAACATGCGATTATCCTTAACGAATATGAAATTTCTCTTCAGCTAAGACAGGACTTCTTTAATCGTCATAATTTCTGCCCGGGAAACACTGTAGTGATTAGGAAGACGAAAGGAGAGACTCAGATTTTTGAGAAAAAAAACCTCCGTCATCAGTTGTTGAAACGTCGGTGTAAAAATGGACCGATTCATCTTCCAATAGACCACCGTCTTCCAATAAAGATCTGGAGAATCTGACTTGGAAGTTTTTGTTAAACTGGAGTTGCAGAAATGTGTGGTCTATGTTACCTGGTGTAACTCTGAATAAACTCAGAACAGAGGAGTGTCTGAATTCATTCTTGGTCCACTGATATATTGCACTTAAGCGAACAGCCCCGCTAGATTCTACTTGCCTACTAAATATGTGAAGTGGTGTTAAGTTCAACCGAATGTCCAGTGCAGCAAATCGGTTGGTGCAAAGTGCTCCACTCATACATAGACAAGACGACCTTTGGACTGTGCTTAACGTGTCGCAATTTACTGCTGTGTCTGAGCCAGTTCACCAGACAACCACACCATACAGAAGTGTAGATCTAACTACCGATATATATAGCAAATGAGTGATATGAAGTTGAAGACTCCATTTGTTTCCAATGGCTTTTTTGAAGGAGAAGAGTGCCACTGTAATTTTGTAAACTCTTTCTTGTATTTTAGATTTCCAGCTTAACTTTTTATCGAGAATAAGACCAAGATACTTGGTTTTATTAGAGAATGATAAGCTTATGCCATTTATAGAAGGTGGGTCAGCATTTGGAATTTTGTATTTCCTAGTGAAGGGGCCAAGTTCTGATTTGTGGGGGTTTACCCCAAAGCCACAACGATCTGCCAATCTCGTTAGCTTGTTAATAGCATTCTGTAGGAGTTCCCTAAAGGTATTAGGGTGCTTCAGGTAGAAAATAGTTGTAACGATCAAATATCATTTTTTAGAATCAAGTTGAATAGCTCCTGCTTAATGTTTAGCGATATATTCCAGAACTGCCAATAAAGTTAAAGTTAATTCAAATATTATAGTCTTTGCAACACTATTCTATTCAGTTAAAGTAACATATCCTTGTGTATAATTTTTGTCCCAAACAATGAAAATAAATTCATCCACATCTGGCAAATAACAACGTGATCACCCCACCTATTTGCAAGGCCATCAATTAGTCTCACACATCACACTATTCATTGAATTCAGTTACAATTTTTACTTTCCATAGCATCGCAATATTGTAGCAAAACGGTCCAACAGATGTAAATCCCAATTGGGTACCAACCACCACAACAAAGAAAGCAATGACAACAATACAGAGCAGCAGATCTTATTACCATCAGCCACCTCGACGCTTTAATACCCGCTTATAGCGGTAATTTGCACCCACAAGGACAAAAGGATAACGCAATTCCGAGGTGCCAAAATGTTCGTTGATTTATAATTTCGGTCAGGCAAAAATATTAGCAGGCGCCTAGGGACCGCAAAGGAGGGATTTCAAAGGTAAATCCTCTTGCCGGCGACAGGCGTTGTAGGATAAAAGAGATTACGTACATCACACCAAACTGCTCCGACAACAAACAAAACATCCACAACAAAAGGATCTGAATTTTTTCCTACGTTAGAATACGATTTGTTTGTTGTCTGCGGACCACTCGAATTCCCTTGAGCTAAGCGCTGGAGCGTGTTCACTTCTTTGCCGAAAAACCTGTGCTGCTCGATGCGGGTATAAGGCTACGAGTTGAAAGTCTCTAGATAGCCTTTTGTTTTGACCATTATGAAGCTAAAGGCTTTGTGATCCCGTGGTGCGCAGTGTAACCACCAATACTCGCATATTACCCTTTGGCCACTTGAAAATGCGTCTGCTTCACTGTATTCAGATAATCCTTTCTGTTAATAACATTACATCAAAAGTATCACTGATCTGTTGACACCCTTCTCACTCTTAAGTCAGACAAATTTTCGTCCTTTTACGGCGTCTACTCAATTTTACATTCAAGCACAAAAAATAAAATATCCATAGAACCACGATAGACGGATGTCATCATCTTCAACCATCCATTCTTATTATTGTGTCTGAATTCACACTATGCGACATCCAATTACACGAAATAAAGGACAATTTGGGATTTATGAAATGTGTTTTCCGACGAGACATGTGAAGAAGATTCCTACACTTTTATAGTTTCCAAAATCCCTACAGCACCCCTGTTTTTTTGGTTTGTTTGGCTGAAGTTCGTTGCTTTCCTTATTATCATTTTATGGGTGAACTTTTTTATTTACAAAATGTCCTTTTATTATGTACTGTACAACATCGCAACTTACAACAACATACCCTCACAATTGTCATATATTGATATTATTATTACTTTGTCATTTATCTGAAAAAAGTGCATGAAACATATTGAGCGTGTAATTCGGGTTCCATATTTTGTCATAAGTACCATTGTTTTACAGTGGGGGACAAAAGAAAGAAAACGTGGTGGAACCTTACAAGTACCTACTATAAAATTGTCCTTTGTAAAAACGTACCTTTTGTTTCCTTCAATTTTTCTTGTGGTTTAGCTGTTAAATATTTACTTTTCATTTACTGTGAGGAACAAAATTCTTGCGGTTGATTTTTGTCCACAAAAAAACCGAAATCTGATTTCTGCAAATAGTTACAGTTTTATTTTAAACAGTAACTATTAAATCTTGAGAATGGCCGATACCAACTAAATGTAGCCAACAAAACGAAACTGAGCAATTACAGCACAGTACGTATTTGATACTGATAATAACTCAAATTTTCTTCCTCTCTATAAAGGAGTACCCCAGGCTTCAATCTTTGGTTGTCTACTTTTCACAATGCTTATTAATGATTCTATTGAGCTCTTTCTTTTTGAAACATACATCTTTATGCCAATAATGCAGTGCATCAATACGAGAGAATCTGTGTGGTTTATTAGTAGACCATACGGACACTGTAATATACTGCAGACAGTAACTAAAGACATGATACCATCCTCTACTGACCACTGCATCCGTAAAATTAGCTTCAACTCCTCGTTTAGCGTCGAGTTTCCTACCAGGGGAAAATGGAAGGATGGGACAGTAACTGACGGATCCAAGATGAAGTACGGAGTCGGTACAGGTATCTGCTTTGGATGATCTAAATTTGTCAAGGTTATACAAGCTACCAGATTCAGCTAGTATCTTTCAGGCAGAGATTCTAGCAATAAGGAGATATGCATGGCACTAAGGCTCAGAAATACACATTTGAAAGGGTTGGTATATGTGTTGATAGCCAATCTGCCATAAGGGCGATTTATACGAGCACAATAAACTCGTACAGTCACAAGAAGAATTAGCATCGATCAGCCAATTCCTGGACATCACCATAGTATGGGTGCCGGTGGACAGTAATATAGAGAGTAATGAGATAGCGGCCAAATTAGCTAAGATGGGCGTCGCTATGGACACCGGCTCTATGGAGAGGGTTAGCTTTCCAATGAGCTCAGTCAAGGCACAAAGCTCAGGTGGAGCAGTCTGTCGAACTGACTATTGATAATGATTATATGATACCTACTCAAATATTCTTCCTTTTTTATAAAGGAGTACCCCAGGGTTCAATCATTGGTCGTCTACCTTTCACAATGTCTATCGATGATTTAATGGTGCACTCCATTTTTCAAATTTCTCTATGCCGATAATGTTCTGTTGTGTTTCAGGTATGATTGTATGTATTTAATAATGATACCAACATAAATTTGCTTCCTCTTTATAAAGAAGTACCCCAGCATTTTTCATCTACTTGTCGTCTACTTTGTATTAATGATTTAATGTATCTCTCAGTTTTTCAAACCTACATATCTATGACGAAAATGTTCTGTCGTATCGAGATATGATTGTATATTTTTGTATTATTATATGATGCATACAAAAACTTGCTTTCTCTTTATAAAGGAGTACCTCAGGATTCAATCTTTGGTCGCCTTTCTTTTCCTCCTTTTTAGTAAGGAGTACCGCAAGATTCAATCATTGGTCGTCTACTGTTTACAATATTTATTAATGATTCAATAGAGCTCTCTGTTTTTCAAACATATATGTATCTCTATACTGTATCTGTTGTATATTATAGGTAGGATTATATGTGATTGTATTATTGTATGATACCTCAAACTCAAACTGACTTTCTCTTTATAAAGGAGTACCTTAGGGTTCAATATTTGGACGTCTACTTTTCAAAATGTTTATTAATGATTTAATAGAGCTCTATTATACTCAGTTTATTCAGGACCTGATGTGTTCTGTTGTACTTCGGTGTAAAAGTAAAGGGACTGAGTTGTACACTTTTACACCGAGTGCTGCAATATTTCATTTAATTTCGTATTTTTATTACGTAACCAAAATGTTTAACGAAAATGTTGCCAAACACAACAATCTGCTTTAAAGCTCCGAATTTTCTGTTAATCCAATAAACTATCAATATACAAACTAAGTCTATTTACTATTCATTGAATTAAAATTGAAATATATAACCAAAATAAAACAAAACAACATTTCCTTTTTTTACCCCTGCATGCAGGATGAAATTCCCACCGAATGCGACAACAACAGAAAAAAAAACATCCTGCGAACCGAACTAAATAGGATCGGAACGCGCTTTGCAATTGTTCGACGATTAATTTGTCGTTGTCGTTGTCGTCGCGAGCTCATTGGTAATTTAAGCCGATTATTCGTCAAACACACGGCCTCGGCGTACCAGGATAAAAAACTAAATCTTTAAATTGAGTTGGCGTGTAGTCATCCGATACGGTAAATGAATTCCAAAGTGGCTTCATTGGTATATTGTTGCAGCGGTGGTAGCATGAGAATGTATTGTGTTCGTTCTAAAATTCAAGGTAGTCATTAGGAGGGAAGGTAAAATAGAACTACTCGTATCTACTGACAGGATGTGGTGAATTTAGAATCTGATCCTTGATTGATATGCGCGCATAGAAATAGAACACAAAAATGGAAACCATATTACAGACTGCTGACACTTGGAAAATCGATCAGGATGATTGATCTGAGGGTTTATTATTTTTTTTTTTTGGAATACGTAGATCTATTCTGATAAATTATATAAAAGTAATTTGATATTTGTTTTAAGTGTAAGCCGCGTGAATGCGTAGTATCAGAGAAGGGGAAAATAAAGGGTTTAATTTTTAATTCAACATTTCATCGTTTGACAATAGATTTTAAATTTAATTAAGATACTATACAAACATCAAAGTTTAATCGATTAAAAAATTTTACTTAAATGTTATATAAACAGCGTTTATCATTTTTTTATACATCCGTATGTATATGGAAGCTTCATTAAAACATATAAAAAAATTGAGAAATCGTTTGCGTATTAAAAGGAATAAAGGAAAGTAAAGCTTCAAAGCACTGTGTCGCGTGCCAGATAAATCGACAACTGATGCGATTTTCACCCTTAAGGTACTTTTACACGATCCGTTGAGTTTTCGTTCAGTTTCTTTTAAAAAACTGATACGAGTTAAAAGTTCTATTCCATCCTGTCAGTTCTACGTCTCCGCTCAGTTTGCGTATCAGTTTTGCGTTTTTACTGTGGTTTCGAGCCGATGTCATCCAGTTTTGCATCCATAAACTCTGGGCGTCCTGGTCTATGCCATCCTTCCAGCGTAGGCTTGACCGGCCTTGCTGTTGTGCTCCATAAATCCTACCGCAAAGGACTTTTCGAGCAGGATCCTCTTCGCTCATCAGAGCTGTGTCCTGCCCACCGGAACCTACCGAGCTTAATTCCCTTCACGATGTCAACAACACGGTAACGCTCGTGGATCTCATTATTATAGAGTCTTCTTCCTCATATACGGGGCCAACAATTCTCTCGAACGTGGCTAAGAGGTCAGAATGTTTTTTCTCGGATCCAATGTTTGATCTTCTGCTCGCAGACGTGTTTCTATCAACGATGTCAATATCGTTTGCGTAAGCCAGTATTTGAATGGACTTATCTTATAGATAATTGTTCCTCTCGGCGTTACGTCAGAGTCCGGGTCACTTTCTCCAACGCCAGATTGAAGAGGACGCAGGCCAGTCCATCTCCTTTTCGGAGCCTGTTATAGATGTTGAATGCGCTTGAAAGTGGTCCGACACATAGTCGTGTCGGTTTATTTGGCCAAATTCTTTTATGGCATTATAAAGTTATAGTCTGGCTACTCTATCTCTATCATAGGCGGCTTTAAATTCTATAAAAAGATGGTGTAGTGAGTCTTGAAACTCTAGACATTTTTCCATAACCTGCCTAAGGGTGTAAATCTGATCAGTTGTTGATTTGCCTGAGACGAAGCCACACTGGTACGGACCAATGATGATTTTAGCGTATGGGGCTATCCTGTCTTAACGGATAGAGGAGAAAATCTTATACGCGTTACTCAAGAACGTTATACCAAAATAATTGTTGCATTTTGTGATATCTCCTTTCTTTTGTATGGGGCACAGGATGCCTATTCGCATCGTCTTCTGACATCGCTTCTACGTCCCATACTTGCATTATTACTTCATGAATTGCTTGGTGTATTGTGGGACCTCCTTTTTTAATCAGCTCCGCTGCGATACCATCTAATCCCGGGGCCTTATTATTTTTGAGCCGAATTATCGCTCTAATAACTTCGACTATGCTTGGTGGCGGCAGCATTGTATGATCTTCGTTCATTAGTGGAGCTTCCAATTCCTCAGATAGCTTGCCATTTAGCAAATCATGAAAGTGCTCTTCCCATTGCTCTTGCCTTTAAGATCGGCGATCAGATTACCCTCTTTATCCTTGCAGTATGTGCAACGCGGTGTATATTGCGTCATACCGCGGACCCTTTGGTAGAACTTCCGCGCCGGGTGCGGTCCTTGCTCTCTGTACTGTTCCAGTTCACGGACGAGATTCTTCTCCCAGGCTGCTTTCTTTCGCCGGTGAACTGTTCTTTCATATCTTCTGAGCCCCTTATATTCATCTTCGCGTGCCCGAGTTCTATGAGATTGTTACATTTCTTACATTCGTCATCGAAGCAGTCGTTCCGATCTCTACGACTACTACCAAAGATGGAGTCAGCGGTACTAATGACTCTTGAGAATTTCACTTCTACGGCCGACATCTCAGCCACTCTCCCTGCATTTAGGGCGAGTCCTATCGCTTGACCGTAGTTGTTTCTGGTCTCTTTATTGCGAAGAGCATCCGTGTTGACTCGAACCTGATTTGCAGATACAGTCTTTCGTGATAATACAATACGCGCTCGGAGCACCATAACAACAAGCAACAATGGTCTGAGTCGACGTTGGCACCTCGGTACGCTCGTAGCGTCATCAGGTTCGGGTTGTGGCGGCGGTCTATCAATACGTTGTCTATCTGGTTGCTCCATCAGGAGACACCAAGGTTGTTTTGTGGATATTTTTACCCGCAAACCTTGTACTCGCAACAACCAAATTATTGCTTGCTGCCATCTCTATATGACTCGTTGTCCATTGTCATTAGTGTTCTCGTGTAAGCTATGGGTGCCAATGTACTGCCTGAATACTTGCTTCCTACCTATTTTTGCATTCATATCCCCCAGAATGATTTTTTCATCAAATTAAGGCAAGTACACCACCAGTACTCGAAAATAGTGACGCTTAACTATATTGAGATAGTGGGATCACAACTGATAAGGGCCAACAAACCTGATAAAGTCCTGTTTGACAAATCTGTGAAAGTTATCAACCTCTTTGATAAAGTCGTTCCTCTAAACAACAACATCTTAACAACGTACAGTACTACAATTGAAAATAACATAGAGCTAAGGATGATGTATCAGGTGTAACGGGTGACAATAAGTCCTATAATCATCTCGGCGACAGTATTGATCTCTAAAACCCATCCTGTTCATCTTAAGGAACATAGTCTCGAAAGTGCACTAGAGACTATGCAAACATATGTTATCATTAATACTTGCAACATCGTGCGGCGGTTCCAGCAGCAGACTAACTTCACTTAAAGGGCTAGAACATGGTCTAAGTCCGAACAGAGCCTAAACCCTTGGCATAGCCCTGGATAGGTAATTTCCAACTTCATTGAGGTTGATTTAAAAAACATTATAGTAAAAATAACGCAGAAACTAATAAATAGCATTAACATAGGATAAGACTTTAGATAACATCTTTTAGATTGCTGTTAGTTTCGTATAAAGAAAGATTCAAGAATTAAGCCATTGGCAGCATAAATGAAAAACAAATATTCTTTTAGCGTTCCACCAAATTATACCGTAAGACATTAATTGCTACCTTCTTGAATGCATTTTCAACATGATACGAAAAAAAATGTCCTAAACAGATGGAAATGTGATAATAATGGCGCTTACAAATTTTGTACAACAGAAGCTTTTGTTTTGTATCTGCAATTGAAGTGTTTAACATAACTACCACAACTAACCATATACTCGTACATATTCATATATCAATTTCATTTGTCAGTGGGAAAGAAAGTATGAAGAAATAATGAAATAATGGTGAATGACCATCTGACTCTCTATAGTAAGAGCAGTCTGTATCCGACCGATATCAAATGTGCAAGAAGAAGAAAAGTATGAAATTACAGACAACGGTGTAATGAATATCATGAGATATCTTTTTCATA
This sequence comes from Nephrocerus scutellatus, assembly GCA_947095585.1. Classification (NCBI taxonomy): domain Eukaryota; kingdom Metazoa; phylum Arthropoda; class Insecta; order Diptera; family Pipunculidae; genus Nephrocerus; species Nephrocerus scutellatus. The sequence continues at coordinate 116,084,013 of OX352763.1, forward strand.
CACCTGTCTGTCTATCTGTCGATAGGTATTCGCGTTAACTGACATACCATTACAGCCATATTGTTGATGGAAAAACTGTGACGAATATACCAAAATGAAAATTACATTCACTATACGAGTACAATACAGAGTGCAAAGTGCATGTCATACACCTGGCTGGATGCTAAGTGCCTTTCTATTTCTAGCTAGAAAATCGCTGAATTGAGGTTTAAACAGATTGTGAAAGCAGGGAAAGGTTTTTGACCTAAAAGCATAAGCATAAGCATATACAGATCTCGTTCTCCTAATATTATAAAGAAGTTGTAAGTAAGGCTATCCGGAGAAAATAATTGCAACGAAAAATGTTACCGGACACATTTGGATGGATACCAACATTTTAGTTTTAACTTTTGGCAAAATTCCGTGAGTTGATTAAATGCTTGGTTAGTCCATTTAACCGGTTTCTTAATCCAAACTGGTTCGAGAAACATGTTAATCCAAGTATATATCAAACAATTGCAACATGTTGACAATCAGCATTCTTGTCAGAATTGGTAAGACAATAAAGATAAAACTTGTTTCTGGAAAATTCCAGGCTATCTAGTCATACTTTCCAAATGTTTATTGTTGCTGAGATGTTTAATTTTGTAGCTGTAAGGAACGACCTGTTGATTACTGCATAATAAACCTAAATGTTTCGTATTCAAATAAATGTTTATAAGCATGTTGCTCTATTTGTTTTTGCAATCATACAAAAATGCTGGCGTTTCCCAGGGCTCTGTTTTGACCCCAACACTCTTTCACAGTTTTATTAATTTTATTCAATTCATTCTTTTGCTGACAAAAGTACTCTCAGCTTCTTATATAAGTTTTAGAAACGTCCCTCCACTTCTCATGTGGAATTCGTATGTTAGGTACGTTTAATTTTGACCTGGACAGCATAATAAAATCGGGAGAAAAGAATCGAGTAAAATTTGACACTTCCAAAATCCAATACTGTCTCCCGTCATCTAAGCTAACCTTAAATCCACTGCCATTATCCATGAATGGCACTTGCATCGAGGAAACTGAAAAACTAGCAATTCTCGGTATTTGCGTTAACGACAAGCTTCGTTAAAATGACCACATATTCGCCAGCACCAAATATTCTGCAAAATGTTTAGGTTTTCTAACTCGGTGCAATCTTTGATCTCTCTCTTATCTGGCTTCTATATACAAGGCGTTTATTCTAAACTTAAGTACCATTTTCATATCTGGCCAGGTGCGCTTAAGACTACCTTGTATTTCCTAGATAAGCTATAAGTTAAGTTTAGAGATTCGTTCTTCAGCCGTACAACACGTAGGTGGAATGCTCTGCCAAGCTCTGTGTTCCCATATCGAAAAAACACGAAAAAAAATCTCATATACTGAACACGAAAAAGTATCTCATACGCTGAACACGAAAAAGTATCTCATATGCTGAACACGAAAAGTATCTCATATGCTGAGCACGAAAAAGTATCTCATATGCCGAACGTGAAAATGAATCTCATATACTGACCATAAAAAACTATCTCTGACTAAACTGAGCGCGAAAATGTATCTCAACAGTTCCAATTCAAAAATGTATCTCACATGCTGAACTCGAAAATGTATCTCATATACTGAGCGCAAAAAAGTATCTCAACAATTCCAATTCGAAAATGATGAAAAGATACATTTCGATCAACATGATGAGATGCTTAAGTGGTGGTTGTTGTATTTCGAGTCGACTCTTCTTTGCTGGTCGGAACACAAAGCACATTCATCGACTGGCGTTTCACTTCGGTACGCTATTCGCCTTCACCATCAACATCAGTTTGTTTCTACATTCAGCCAGAAGCAAGGCATACACTCGGAGTAGAACGCGCTCGTTCAACGGCACTCAACTTTAGTAGTCTTTGATATTTGGTCGTGAATTGTTTGCTCTCATTCGTGTTGTTGTTTGTTCGACTTTTTTGATTGTCTGTGGATTATCGGTCGAATTTTCTTTAATTTCGTTTTTCCACGTTCGTTCGCTGGTCGAGTTTCCATCTTCTTGGCACAGAAGCTCCAGTTGCTCTACAAAATCAACCTAATTATACATTAAAAAGTTAAATCGAGTCAGTGTGCCACACACAAGCAGCGGTTAGTTGTCAATGGTGTCAAAGTGATTAATTAACTTGATAGTAATCATAAATGGATTAACTTTTCTATTGTTTATAGAAAAATTTAGAAAACTCAAACTTTATTGCAAAAAGTTGGAAATATTTAGGAAAACCAAATTTTTTACCGAAGAGTTGGAAATTTAGAAAACTCTAAAAAGTTGGAAATATTTAGGAAATTCAAATATAAATTGCATCTGAATTAATAAATTTTAACCAAACTAGGAATTTGATCAAATCGGAAAGTGTAGTGTATTAATAACAACAATAATAATGAGTCACAAAATATCTAGATACATTACCAATAACCCTGGAGTACGTTTTGAAATTTAATTATGAGTAAAAAATAGCACACGTACCTAATGCACATATAAAGAACAGATATTGTTTTCAGTAGCGACTAGCGAGCATTTTCTCGCTCTTAACTCGAAAAATATCTAAATATCTGAGGCGAGGAGACGGTTAAAATTTAAAAAACCGATTGCACTTGTGTGTGCGTTTATATTGAAATTCTCTTTGTTTGCCTTCTACCGATCGCGCGCATCTAACAAGTTGTCGCTTTGCCTACGTACCTGTTTACAGGTAGAAATAAAGGACAGAATAATAAAAAAGATATTTATACTTTTGTATCTGAACGGAATAGTAAAAAAGATAAAAACGAAATGCAGATAAGAGGCAGGACAGAGTGTTAAGAATAGTAAATAAAACGAAATAAGTCAAGTGTTTCGGCATTCGCTCGCCGGTTTTGAATTATAATTTAATTCGAATTCATACTGGTCAATGGTCATACTGTTAAGCAATTCTTTTAATGTTAATTTCGGTTCTTCTTTAACCGTAGCAGATATTTTGCAAGAATTATAAAAACCGCAATCGAGAGATACTCGCTACTCTACTCATCCAAGCGGAAAGTAACATTGCATTCGGTGGATGGTGGTAACGCAAAGTGAACACCTTAAGGTACAACTTTACAGTAAATAAAAACCAGTTATTTTTAACTTAAAAAATAAATTCTGTGAAATTACACAAAAGACCCAGTCGAGTATAAAACCTGGATTAGTGCTGGTCTGCTGGTGAAGAATCGAGCCTCTTCTGTTATTTGTACCGAACTAATGTTAGATCTGGTATTACAAAGAATTTTTAGATGGGTTCTAGATGCTCGATAATTGATTTGTTTCTCTTGAAACTATTTATTTAAAAAAGTAACATTTACTTTTGGTATTTGGTACCGAAACACTCTTAGATCCTATATTTTATATTAAAATATGTGGATGGGTTACATTAGGTTCTTGATGCTCAATCATTGATAGATCTGATATGGCATCCCTCAAGGTTGTATACTAACACCGTTACTCTTTTTGGTGGCGATATGCTCAATCATTAATTTGTTTATTTTAAAACTATTTACATAAAAAAGACACAATTTTAATGTACATATATAGGAATTAACTAACTTTTTAGAAATTAATATCCATTAGAAGAAATTACTAATTTACTGATTGACTCTAGGATGGTTTAAGAGAGTAAAACAAGGACATTTAGGCCTCAAATATTAAATCCGAAAAATCCATCCATTTGATCAAAACTCCTAGCGGTCTATTTTGTCAACTATTTCCGTGAATAACATTCAAAACAACAGAACAACTCGTTCCCAAATTATAACACACTAACCCCAATTTTATTTACAGTGATCGTGCTCGTTCACGCAGTGATTAACTAGGTACAAGTGCTCGGATACATTATTAAAAAAATACCCAGTGCGGCAAAAAAGTGAGAGTATTAAACAACGAATAAATATATAAATTCGCAAAGCAAAAATAAACAAAACAAAAAAAATCACCTACAACATAAGTCATCAGTTTCATATGAAAAACACCGGGAAAACAAGCGACTAATAGTTCATTCGACCCCCCCTGCTGTTGCAATTATCGTCATCATCATTACGAGTATCATTATCAATTTCCTGATAACAATATTCAAAGTGCATTGCATTTTGCTTATAACGAAAAACCATTCACATCGAAGAGTAGAAAAGAGCGGCAAGTGAAAATCCGAAAATAAAACTCAACGCAGTAAATAGTTTTTTGTTTGTTTTAAAAAAAACACACATTTCCACAACATAATAAAAAATAAAAACAAAAATAAGCCGCCCCTCTTACTCAGCGAACTTCAAGCAAAACACAAATTTCGCCAATAGGCACATAATACGAGTATCTATCTATCTGTAGCACAAAACATATAACGCAGAGATACACTGCACACATCATGACGAAAGTGAAACTAAGGAATTTTGCGATTGCCGTTATATATCTGTGCAGTTCATTTATAGGTAAGTTCAATTTGCTAGTAAATATTATAGATGCAGTGAGAAATTGGATCTAATTTTTAAATACGAGTAACTACTCAAATATTACGATGTTTTATTTCTTTTGAAATTATGCGTTAGTTTTAATTGAGATGCTAATAAGAGAATCTAATATATATGTATATGAAGATACTATAATATGTATATAATATGAAGAGAAAACGTTTCTAAAGGTTAATTTCTTGCAAAACAAACACCTTTTTAATGCTTTTATTTAATTAACAACAGTTCTTTAAACTTAAAAAAACATCTTATAAAGAATATAGTTTATAACAAAATAAGTATAAAAAAAACGACTTACCCATAATAGAACAGCTCGATATCATTCAAGCTGAAATGAAGACAATAGAAAGGAATTAATTTTTTTACTTCTATTTAATATTGTAGAAGGTTAAAAAATAATTAAATAAATAATATAATTCAATTCTACAAGAACCCGGAACGGGACCACGATTGTGGAACCAAATAATGATGATATATCATATCTATTAACGGGAGGCCAGGACCGGACATCGGTTGTACAGCCAAATATGATGATAATGATGATATTATATTTATTAAACATGTAACTCTTTAACATATAAATATGTTTAACGCTGAAGGCGAAGTTTGTCTAATTTTCAACATTAATAGATTACAATCCAAGTAAACGGGTTTGCGAAGAGTAATATAGTTACTCAGACTTCAAGGCTATTTAAACTTGTCGCACAGCTTAGAACAATATACTGTTGCCTAAGTTTTTAGGGCACACAGTGTTAGACTAAATAGCGCAAAGTATAAATGTGCTTCCTTTTTTTTAACATTGTATACCCTTAAAAACTCGGCTACGGTATGCTGTGCTGCGTTTGATATGCGTCTAACTTATGTTGATGTTCCTCAGCGTTCCATTTTAGGACCCTAATTGTTTATTATTTTTATAATGATTTATTACGAATAAAATAAATAGATTCATAACCGAGCAGTAATATTAACTTTTGTAGAGCACGCAACGTTAGAATAAATAATGCAAAATATAAATGCAATGATTGCCCTTAAAAACTTGTCTACGCTATCCTGTGCTAGGCTTCGTTTAATGTGTGTTTAGCCTTATGCTGGTGTCCCTCAGCGTTCTATTTTAGGGCCCTTGTTGTTTATTATTATTAGAATTGATTTATTACGAGTAAAATAAATAAATAAATAAATTATTAAGCAGTAGCATGGGCAGAAAGGACCAATCTTAGCTCAACAAGAGAATTGGGAATAGTGTAGAAGCAGACCTGTGTCTTAATTACTATATGTGAGTAGATGATCAAAGGAATTGGACTTTTAAGGCTTTGTAAAACAGAACGCGGGCCAGCAGCGCTGGCAAATGATTCTGCCCGCCGTGGTCGTTGTGCTGTACTGCCCGCGCCGCTGACCCGCGTTTTTTTTTGATTTTATATAAAGCGCAAAAGTAAAGCGCAAAAGTAGGCGATATATTTTACATTTGACATAAATTGAAAATAGTGTTATCTAGTCGTAAGAATTACTATTCTTAATATTGTAAGAAGAGAATGTATGCGAGTATGTTTATATATTTGTGCCGCTGCAAAGTAGTAGCTACTCATAAGAAAGGTCTAAATTCTAAAGTAACTGCGAGGAGACAGAAGTAATCGCGAGCAGTTGCGCTTATATAATGGAATAATGCAAGTAACTGGGGACATATCCCACAACTGGACTGCTTCCACTACATGCAGAGATGGCAAACACTTATAAGGAGACTATAAGCTACGTATAAGCATGGTAGAGACGACATCACATACGCAAATGCTTTATAAGTGTGCAAAGTATGTACATTATAACGAAATATAAGGCTAGAAGAGAAAAAAGCTCACTTGCGAATCAGATTCCACTAGCAACTTATAGTCATATGATAACATATTTGACTTAACGAAAAATATTGTGCTAGGTCTGAAGCTGAATATCGAATAGATCCGGGAGCCATTCACGGATGTATCAAAGAAAGCAGTTGGCACAAACAAGTACGGGAGTACATGAGCCAAGAACCAAGTACTCTGAAACAATTGATCAGTAGCAGAGCATTTTCCAAGCGGAGTTGCTGAATGCTATCGAAATATGTGCTCACTTCGATCGGGAAAAGAATTACACGATCCAGGGAATAGCTCTCTTGACGGACATGCAAGTAGCAATGAAGTCCTTGGATGTATTCCACATCAAGTCAACAGAAGAGTAAAGGTAAGTCTCGCTGGGTTCCAGAAGGCAACGGTATAGAAGTCAACAAAGTAACGGAAAAGCTAGCGAGCAAGGGAACAGAAACTTCTCTAGTAGGGTCATAAGCATTCTGTGTTATAGAATACTCTAATACTTCTACTTCTGGGAGGGGTGATGTGAGTTCGGGAATTGGTAGCTCCGTTGCCCATTTGAATACGGAGTAGCTATACCATCGGCAAGCCGATTTAAATCAGTGACAAATTGATTTCTCCAACTTCTTAGCTGGTCCTTGTTAGCAAGAAGCCGTCTAAACTTCTCACGGGAGGTGGTTTGGAACTCTGACCACCTATCAACTCCTTTGTGTTCCTATAAACGGTCATTTACTACTTTATCTAGTTGTGATGTTAAGCTGTTAATGCTAACGCACTTGTTATATGTAAGAGTACCATAACTTCGTTTCTCTTTATGCGGTACTATCCAGCTAAAACATCTGCATGTGAATAAAATGTTTGTGTATCGCACCATAAATCGTTATAATGATACTGGCAACGTTGCAAAACGCCATGGTGGTGGACCGAAACGCACTGCAACATCGCCGGATATCATTCGGAAGGTGAAGGCCAAATTGGCTCGGAATCCGCGCCGTAGCGGCAGCTCGTGGCGAACATTTCGCTTGAACGGATGCAGCACATATTGAAAGATCATCATCATCTTGGACTAACGGCCTTGAAATTCCAAAAAACGCATGGTCTCGCCGATGCTGAAAAAAAAAGTTAGAGTGGAAAGAGAAAAGGAGTTGTTACGCTTGCATGAAAAAGTGGCGATTTGCCAAATTTGTATATATAGGTGGTCAGCCGTCAGCAAAATGAGGGGGTATTAATGCTGGCGTGCCACAAGGGTCCCCCTTACCGCCTACACTCTTCTTGATATATCAATCAATGACCTATTATCAGTTACAACCTGTGTTGCTAATGGCTTTCATTGAGTTTGTCAGTCAAAAAGAATGCACTCGTTTGATTGATTGAGATGATTGATGAAGATTTTATTAAATCGGCTATTCTGTCGAACATTCCAGTCATTCTTGATTGGAGCAGATATAATACGGCGGAATTGAATCCAAGTAAATTCCAGGCTTGCCTTTTTCTCCAAAATGCAGTTCAGTAATTATTGGCGCCCCTATTGCGAGATCTGATTCACTTAACACGTTAGGTTTGAAAGTTTTAAGTGAACTTTTTTGGAAGGAACATGTATATGGAATTTCAAAAAAGGCAAGCTAATGTTTGGACTTCATAGGACGTTGTAACATCTACTTCACCCCTACGAAGTATTTAGATTTAATAAGACTAATGTTAGACCAATTTTAGAATTTAATTTAATTCATGCACGCAGTGGGACTCTAAGAACGCGTTTCCTTTATCTTGATGGAATTCAGAATGGAGTTATCCGTATGATAAACGATGTAACCATTACGTCATCTCTTAATTCATTGGAGCATAGACTATGTGTAGGAGCTTTGACTATTTTCTACAAATTTTAATATGGTAGATGCTCTTCAGAATACCGTTCTATAGTTCCAGATCCTTTTGTCGGCCACATGAACACTCGTTTCAGTTCTAATCAACATAGATTTGCCTTAAAACCATTTTAATGTAGAACCCAACATATCAAATCCTCCTTTTATCCGAGAGTGACTTCGATGTGGAATCAGTCGACTCCGTGTTTCCTGAAACTTTTAATCTACAGGCCTTTAAGATTAACGTCACCAACTTCCTGAGTGTCCATATTGTACATTAAAGGATACAAGAATTTTGAATAAAGGGCTGGGCTATGCCCTTATTGACGTGGCGAAAGTCATTTGGGGAGTTCTCCCTTGGCAATAACTTTATGATTAAAAAAAATTAATTGTGAATTGCGCTATGAACAGTAAAAGCACAGTTATTAACTGAATGTTTATTCGAAAGATAAAATACCTACCAGAATGATATGGAAAAAAAAAAGATAAAGCAAGTGACAGAGTTAAAGTGTCAGAATATGATTACGACACAAAGTCAACACAATCCCGACACACCGTACATTACGCTTAGATTATATTACCTTAATGTTATATTTTTTACTACATCTATAACTGCAAACACTTGTTTATGGCTAAAATGCTATCTTACATTATAAAATGTCTACACCTAGGCTTTATAAATGAGATACGAGTATCTTTAATCTTACCCCATCATCCTTGAAATTTAGGGTTTCTTGTTTACGCGGTGGAGTAAACATATTTCATAATCATATACTCTGTACATTTTATGGAGGTAGTTCTGCCCCAAATAAAATATCTTTTAATGCCAGCATTCTAGCTGTTATCTTATATCACCGAACTGATTGCGGAAATCCACCTGTGTTTCATTTTATTTGAACTCAGCTTATCTTATGACTGGGATTGAATTTCAGTCAACAAAAAAGTTAAGAAAGAAGACTTCAAATAAAATAATGTATTTGCATTTTGCAAATATCAAGTCTTGCTGGTTTAAAAACTTAACGTATAGCTATATAACATATGAATATGAACTTATATTGTACTGGAAAAAGAGTTAACAAAATATTTCCAATGTCTTTGCTAGAGGTGAGAGAACAAAAAGATATTCGCAATGAATTTTAATTATTTATGTGAACATGTCTTCCTTATTAGCCTTTGAATTGTATATGAAATGTGACGATAGGAAGTTCTAATTGACGAGCCGACTGAGTCAGTAAATAAAAGCTTCTTATTACCTTAGTCAATGAGTTATACAACTAATGAAGAACCTATAAAAAGAATGTTATTTCAGTTGTTGTTGGTAACTATTTACAATTAAAAATGTCAACCAGTGAGAGGTCCTTTATGGGAATTTTTTCATGTTCGTAAAAATGTGTGTTAATCACAGGTCTACAAAATAGCGCTGCTTTACAACTAATTTTAATGATTAATGCTGTGAAAATGACTCATATAACAATGAAAACTTGTTTTGAAGTTCACATTTTCCGGCATTATTTCAGTGAAAAGTTCTCCGGTGAAATAGGTGAACCGGTTCTTTTCAAAGCAAAACAAAAGTTGGTATATAATGTCATTAAAGTTGCAAATCGCTGATAAAATATTACAACAAAGAAAGATAAAAAGAGTTGCTTTAAAAGAATTGGAGCACCACAAGAGCTTCGCGTTGTTAGTTGTCTGTTGTTCTACATTTCACAAACTTTTTCTTGATTAGCTGTTAAAACAGTTTATGTACAAAAAGGAAGGTAATTAACTCGTGGGTCAATTGACCCCCTCCCTGAAGAAACCAGTTAAAATTATATGCTAATTTCCTAATGAGGTTTCTCTCAAAAAATTGCTATATTTTGCTATAATCTATTTGGACTAGTGGACTAGTCAAGTTGCACAAAGCCGTGACCATTAGACATAGATAAGTTGAAACATTAAAAAAAGACTAATTGAGATTCAAACCTATGCCGTCCTATTGAAGAAAATGTAAAAAAAACATAAAATGAAAAGCATCAGAAGACACTTGTACACCTTTTAAAAATATTTACTTGACTTGGGTGCGACACTTGCACCCATCACACGCGTAACTTGCGAAACGCGGAATATCAAAAATGCTATCTGTGACACTCACAAAATTTCGTCTCTCTAGGTCGTTGCCTGATATGATGATCTAGAACTCGCTCCAGACCTTTTAGCAAGAACGATGAGACACTTGAGGCATAAAATCGTTTGCTAATTCACCGCCTCTTGTGCCTGCTTTGGGTATGAAAACCACCCGAACTCTTCTCCTGCTTCGGGGCACATAATTGAGTAGGAGACAGCTTCTGAAAATCTTCATTAGCCAAGAAGTTTACAGCTCCGGTGACTTGCGAAGCATAATCGGCTGTATGCCATCCATACCCGTGGGGTTCAATCTGCAGCATGATTTATATTTGGAATGATGCAGGACCTAAGCACGGAATATAAAATATAGGGTTTTCTGTTGAGTGATATGAAATAAGGAGTATGCTTAATGGCGAAAGCCGGGTAAGCGCGGGGCTCAATCCCTAATCTCCACAAGACTTCTGTATGCCATACAGGCCAAGAGACTTAGATCGGACATAGGATATGTATAGGACGAAAAACTTCTTAAAGCCTTTCAGGAAACCTTTTCCCGGGTTATGATGTTTTTCACTGCCTCGCGAGAGACCGGATGCTTAGCATGCAGCCTCTCCCAATTATCTACGCATTGATAACTGCTAATGGGGAAGTTTGCATTTGTAAGAAGATCCAGTGATTCTGCCGGTCGTCCAGCCACCGTCAGCTTTCTTGATGAAAGTCGGACAGGTGCTCTCTTTGGACAGAATCTTGCAAATTCTAGCAGAGTTCTTGGTAGTTTCAATTGATTTGATGGCCTTCTTCTACTTACTTAGGCAGTCTTTATAAGGCTGCCAGTATCTGTTATTATAACAAATATTGAAAAACGGTCATACTCCTAAGTTTACTAAAGTCTACGCTACGCTACACCACAGAGGGTGAACTTTTTTCCTCCCACTGATTGGACAAGAGCCTTTCAGAGTCACGTTCATTGATTTCTCGAACGTTTTAATTTTCTTGTCCAATTCGTCAGCCGAAGTTATCTCAATATTGGGTAATTTGTCTAATTTTGATTGGATGATATTGCCGAATATCCAGTCAGTTCTTTTTATATTTTGATAAGTTTTGATCGGCTCCGTCTTGAGGTTCAGATCAAACTTAAGATATAGATTTAAAAGCCTTACTAAAATCTAGTAGACAAAGAATAACACAGTGGCCTTTATCTAAACTACTCCTAATATAATCGATAACATCCAAAAGGACTGCAGCAGTGCTATGTAAAGCTCTGAATCCTGCCTGTACAGAGTTCATGTTTGTAACCTTTTTTTTTTATTTTATCAAAGATAATATGTTCGAATACTTTCGATAAGGTTGGTACTAGAGCTATGGGCCTAACATCAGCTGGTAATTTAGTTTCTTTCCTTTTTGGGAGTCCTATTATTTTCCTAATTTTTAAGTGGTAGCTAGATTCAAGTATAATGTTGAATAAATCTGTTAGTTGAGGGGTGACAGAACGTATAAGTTTTAGAAATCTAAGATTATCCACTCCCATGGCGTTAGAGGATATGGAGTTTATAGCTTTTGTTACAATGTAATCAGAAAAGAAAGAGAATTTAAATTCATTTGTAGTATCGATAGCATGTGTGATGCTCTGATGCACTAGTCCGCTTAAGTTAGATTTCGTTATGTTCGTAAGTACTCAATGACGACATTCCCAAATTGTAATGTATACAAGGTAAAATTTTAATTAACATCTTAAGCAGTTAATTCCATTCTTCCTTAAGAGCTTGTTACCTTTTATTATTTGAAATATTTCAGTCAAGTATCTTGCAACTATTCGTAGGAGCTGCAAGCAACTTCCTTTCCTACTTTCCCACGTAATTAAAAACGCCACTCATGAAGATGAATACGACAGCATACTCATACGAATTGCAAGAATCGCTTCTGAATTATCTACTCGTCTTCTGTTTAAAGCTTAAGCAAGCAGTAATAGGTGTCATCCTCCGCTATGCAAGAAAAACTCTGTACAACTTCCGTTTTTCTTTGAATTTTGCTCAGCGAAATTTGTGTGAGAGTTTATTTGCTTTACTCAATGAGGACTCTAGATTGCTGGGAAATGAATCTTCTCTTTTTTCGAGGAATTTATAACATTAGTATCTTGAGTGAACTTCAAAAATGTCTGTTTGTATTAAAAGTGCTCATAAGTAGACATACAGAACGGAAGTCAAATATCGCATTACGATTTTAATTTCCAAAGTACGACTATTCTCTTCAGAAATCTAATTAAAATCCAAATAAATGCTGAATCCTAATAAACGCAGTAGCATTCCTGCGTACATAGGTCGTGTTTTCCAGTTAGTTAGCAACTTTTGAATAATTTCCTCGCACAGTAATTAGTTCTTTGGCACGAACCTGTTCCACCGTCTATTACAAGTGCAAGTCTGTTACGCGTGTTGGAATCCATACAAATTGAGTTAAATAATTGCACAAACGATGCATTTTCTGCACGAAAGATATTCATTGAATTAAGAGTCAATGTGCGTTTTTTAGTAAATGTTGTAAATATAGGAATAGGCGACTTCTTTAGTGCAGTAAGCTGGAAATTAATTCTTAATTCCATATGACTCAATTCAACATTCCACAAAAGAACAATCCATCAAAGGAAGTATCCTTTCATCAACAAAATTGTACTCGTCTCAGCATTGAATTCCTAGTCAACATAACAGACCATCCTTACTCATATATTAGTACATAATATATAGTATCGCTATAAGCCGCATGTGGCGAGCATCGTTGCAGAGCAGCCACCGTCTAAAGCGCCCACCAACTTGTTGTTGGCAGTGTGCGATTGAAGCTCGCGGTCCGCTCAATCATACAAAGTCATATAACGAGAAAGCCAGCTGTAGCAGCACTGAAAGACCCAGATGTGAAACTGCAATATGTATCCCGCACTCTCCGAGATACAGCCCCAAACCCTAGAGGCTAAATGGGAGAAAACAGTAAATGCGTATACGGAAGCCGACTCAACCATTTTAGGTTATCCCGACAAAGCTAGAAAAGAATGGGTATCAGAAAGCACATGGAACACCGTGCACGGCAATCCAATCCATCAAAGCAGAGTTAAACACAGTCTCGGGTACCGAGCGAAGCGTATTAGCGCGGAAGTATATGGATCTGGACCGGAAAGTTGGCCATTCAGCTAGAAACGACAAACAACTCAACACAAGCACAGCAAGCCGCTGATAGTAGACAATACAGCACAGTCTACAAACTCACTCATAAGCTCACCAACAAGAAACACCACATCAACTATTCTGTTAAGTTAATAGACGGCTCTTTGATCCTCATAGAGGAACAACATCTAACCCGCTGGACAGAACATTTTAAGAATGTTTTGAGTTGTACTTCACCAGGCACGTCGATCAACCCGCATGTGCACCCTAATAATACGAATAATACTCCTAATACTCCTTCGTTGGATGAGATAAGGACAACAATTCGTTCACTGCAGCAGCAGGCAATGACAACATCTACGCTGAACTTCTTCAAGCCGACATCGAGTTAACTACGCGAACATTGTATGCGATATATTAAGGTATCTGGGAATGTGAAACCATTCCATCGTCGTTAAAAGAAGGCTTAATGGTCAAACTTCCCAAGAAAGGTGATTTAAGCAATTGCGAAAACTGGAGAAGAATGCTCCGGAAAAACTCATCAACATCATCAAGGAGCTGTACCGCGACTCAACATGCCGCGTCATTCATAACGGTCATCTTGGCTCACCTTTCAACATCTACTCGGGAGCCAAGCAAGGTTCCAACCTCTCACCATTGCTTTTCACAATTATCATCGACTGGGTGATGAAAACAGTAACCCGTACTCCATCGGGTTTGCCATGAAATGTTTTCCACCCCCTAGATGCCGATGATATCTGTCTCCTATCACAATCGCTAGGTGACATGGAGCGAAAATTAAACTCACTAGAATTCCACGCTACCAGTGGGTTTAAAAATTAAATCTTGTATGGCTGCGAAACGTGGAAAGTCACAGAGTCAATTGCGACTTGCCTCCAAGTCTTCGTCAACAAGTGCTTACTGAGAATAAAATGGCCGGACATTATCACCAATCAAGACTTGTGGAAAGTAGAGCCGCAGGAAGCAATCGGGATCCCCACCAGACGATGAAAATGTAGCTGGATTGGCTACACTTTGAGAAAGCCAGCGGTCGATATTACGAAACTAGCGCTCGACTGAAATCCACAAGGAAAAGGACAGGCGATAAATCGAGATCGTTGGCGGGCGTTTGTAGAAGCCCTATGCTCCCCCGCGGAATAAAGGAAAGAAAGAAGATATTGTACGAGTATCTCGTCTGACAATAAAATTAACGAACAAATAAAAGAAAACAAAGAGTTACGTCAGATTACCTTTTACCACGCAACTTGGCCAACATGTTTCCCAATTAATTTTTTTTATTTAAAAAAATAACTTTCAAAGAATACTCCTTCCCACACAACAACAACAACAACATGAATATCATTGACCTTTGGTACATGGTATTATACAAAACATTGCCCATCATCTATCAGTGACCAGGTCTTAATCCAATTAAGAAATTCCCTGGTTTTCAGTTCAGTTTCACTTTACGTTGTTATTTTCTTCGAATTAAAAGTTGAACAAAAAAAAATAAAGAGGCGTTTTCCTTCTTCTTCTGTTTTTTTTTTTTGAAATATAAAACGAAATTTCTAAACAAAACAAAGAGAATAAAATTCTTAACAAACAACAAAAAATACCAAATACGCTACACTCTACTACTAATCCGATTTATCATTTCACAAACATGTTGTTGTCCAGCCTTTCTCCATGCGATGTACAGTCATTTGTCAGGGATTATCTGTCTAGGACGTTGTGGCTGTGGCAAGTATTCCACGTAGCTAGATAAAATATTTAAACCTACTCTACTGTGAAGTACTGAGCAATTATGTTGTTAGGTATGCCAGTTATGTTTTTACGATGACGAAATATACCAAAACTCGAAACAAGTAGAAGAGTTCTGTAATTTTTCTTATCTGATAATAAAATAAAAACAGATTTTTTCTAAACAGCCCTATGACCGAAGCAGAAACCTTACCCTTGAAGGTGAAGATGAAAAATGGGGTGTATACTAATAGTACTGTGACCCATATGGATCTTTTGCGCTTCCTCCTGACTTGTGCTATGGAGACAGTGCATGACCGTCCCTATAGCACCCCCTCTTAGGGACTTAATGATATGGTGTGGGTTCAGTCAAAGTCGCGAATACTTCAAGATTGTATGAGTTCCCATTTTATCTATCCTCTGTCGGATCGTTGCTTTGCATTCGTTGATAAGATGCCTCTTCTGCTTTTCCACAAAGCCTGCAGCTATCATCCTCTTCTAATCTATTTTTGAAGAAATTTATATGGGAGCCCCTATGCCCTGTGGCCAGATCATTTCCAAATTTTAATAGAAAGTGTTGTCATCGGAGATACACATGTGTGCAAAGTTTGAATAATATCGGGTTTTAGGAAGTGGGCTAGAAGTTGATCAAAAGACAAACACATGGGCACGCGAAGTCAATTTAGAAAACTTAAAAACGCAATCTATTGAAGATCTCTCGCGAGTCTTTGGAGCTGTTGCAAGGCGATTCGGAGAATTTTTTTCGCCAGATTTGGGACGACAGGTGAAGCATGGCTTTATCACTTTACCGATGAGATCAAACAACAATCAAAAGAGTAGAATAAATGAAACAAAATTACTTCGGATTACTAATGTACTCTTTGGGGTTAGTGGCGAGAGGAAATAAAAAAAAATTACAGAAAAACGTCATTAGAACAATGCACGATCACTCACATCGCGTCGAACAATGGCTTACAATTCATAAATGGGCCGGTATTTTTGAAAGTGGTATAAGTCCTGTTAATGGTAATTTTAGTAATATATAGACGTATTCACCCATTCTTACTTTGTGTGTTGACTTTTGTCTGTTCATCATCATATTTGGCTCTACAACCGGGGTCCGGTCCTGGCCTCCCGCCTTTCATCTTTTCACCAACCTAAAAAAAACATTCTGGAGGACTACGAGTTTCAACGAATGAAGAGGTTGAAGCTTTAGTTAACGGTTGTGATGACCTTAGAACTCAGATATTAGAAGAATAAAATCATTTTGTAAAACAAGTCTTCTACTTTTGTATAGCGGCGATCTTTACATTCTAAGATCCTAAGATCTTCCGATTTCTACTTCAGTTTTTTTTTTATTTATTTGAAAGCAGCTAACTTTGATGATATATATATACATATTTGTGTATTTACTTTGTAATTTTGACTGAAGTGCAGCCCCAGATTAATCGTTTTTTACTTTTGACTTTATTTTTCTGCGAAGCATTGAAAAAATTACCGCTACGAAACAATGTTGTTTAGGAATCTGTTGTCCGAGAAATTGTGATTGTAAGTTAATTACCAAATTTCCGTACATGTACGTTTCTGCAAACCACAACATTTTTCAAATTCCTAACGGCCTCTTTTGTTGGACTCTACGAGTATTTTCCCAAGCCCCAATCAAAAATATTTTCTTAACAAAGTGCAAAGCAAATTTATTCTTTAGTTTAACTTCGAAATTTCTTCTTTCTAATACATTTTCCTGTTAGGTATGTGGTTAAAATCTATGGGAACCACCAACCAGTCTTAATGCACACTATGAATGTTTTGCGCAACCAAAACCATTTGTGTGCCATGCGTGCTGAAGCGTTTAGTTCAGGTAGCGACGATGATAATGATGGTCGTTTACATTTTAATGCCGGCGAATGATTGATTATTTGATGATAATGTAGGTACCTATACGTGTAACATGAAGACATTAACCCAATTGCATTGGCGTTGTCCATTAAGTATTGAGAGGGCTTAAGACTTTCTTTTGGTCATTGACATTATATTTGTCTGATTTGAATGTGGAGTCGTTATAATATAAGAATAGGAATGTGTAGGAAGGCCATACCTGATGACATCGGCTTGAAATCGGGACCGGTGGAAAAATGTTGTTCAGAAGGTCTGGACCGCACCCCGGTAAAAGAGCAAATAATGATGATGGTGATGAGTAAAGAAACGCCATTACGATTTGTAAAACATCGCTTCCAACACTATGTCTGTATTAACAAGGGGGGAATCTTTAATAAATCGCTGGAGTGCAGCGGTAATAACAGCAAAATGAGGCCCGAAAAAATACTAAAGTTAGAGAAAATGTTTTTTGTAACAGATTGGTGTCGACAGCCTAAAGAGAGAGGGTGTGATGATTAATGACACTCTCAAGATCATTTATAGTTAGAATGAAGAGAAGGGGGCCTAGATGGCTGCCTTGTGGAACACCGGAGATAAACAAGAATGTGGCCGATATGACAGACCTGAGGACGATTTTCCAGACCTGAATATATCCATTATAAAAATATGGATTCAAAGCAGAGGGCAGACAATTTAAAAAGGATTAATTGATAGGATATCTTATCAAAAACCTTACTGAAATTAGTTGCAACAACGTTAAATTCGTTGCCACTCTGATCCCAGACAACATAGACCACTCCACAGCTACATTTCAATAAAAACTTCCAGGTCACCTTCCCCTCCAGATCATTCTGGGAGGAAGGCGCACTCTCTAAATCTGCAAGTGTGAAGGAGACGAATTCGACGAGGTCTGTGGTAGGTGATTTACCCTTCAGAAAATTGGTAAGGGGAAATGAGAGGCTTACATTGCGAGCTCAAGTGTGCAACGTTCCATTTAAACTCTTTTTTATCAATTAAGAGCTATGAACACAGCTCGTATCGCTTAGCTTAGCTTAGCTGAAATGTGCAACGGGCCTAAGGCTTTGTATAAAATACTTTCGAAAAGTTGGGGTATTTGAGAAAGTTAAACAATCTATTAACTTCATTAACCTTTCACATTTTTCATGGCTATTAGTCCTTAAGTCAATAGGTGTTGAGCTAAATGCCTTGATTTTGAAAAAATACATGGACTTACCGCAAAGTTCTAAAAGTGGAATTTTTAATTGAACTTCTGTCTCTCTCTCTCTCTCTCTCTGTTACATTCCCTCTTTTATAAGACATAATTACTCCTTGCAAAAAGGAGGGTAAATATTGCACAAAACTGTGCGTCTGCCAACAACAAGGACATATGTGTCCTTGTATGCTGTAGGACTGCTAACTTTGGGCGAGTGCATCATTCATCATTCATGGTGGCGAAGGTGCATTGAAAATCGTTTTCTTTGGCGTATTTTAATGTGGCAGAGTGTACACGACGACGCTGCAACCTCAAGTTCATTAGAATATAAATGGAAATACATTTCAAGAAATCTATGAATGAGGAATAATTATTCCATGTTTGCGCCAGTTTTGTTTATTTGCATTCAGCGCTTTATGGATTTTTTTAAAAAAAGAGAAAAAAGAGAAAATCCATTATAAATGCATCTACGATGCACTTGAATTTTCCCACGAATATTTTATGGAAAGGAAATCTGTTTTTTTTTTTTTTTTAAATAAAGCCTTTACTTTACTGCTGCTGGTTGTTGTTGTTATTTTTTGTTTTTTCTTAAACGGAAAACAGCAGCTATAAACAAGCTGCAATCGTTTCGTCTTTTCTTTATAATCTGACTCGTATTTCGCCGGTTTAATTGAAATAAACTCTTATCATTCATTACTTTTGAGAAATTTTTAATTGAATGTAAATTAAAGCCACTTGAGAAGAGGAAGAGGAAAGAATAGAAGAGAGTTTTGTTATAATCTTTATCTCATAAAAGCTAACTGCACCGACATAGATTAAGACATGTCGGCTTGAGGTATGGATAGAAAATCTCAGACTATGTTGATGTTAACGTGTTTTTGGTTTTTCATTAAAAAATCAACATTCCTTAAGGACGTGATAGTATATTTGCTATGGTACGATCATATCAAATATATGGTACGATCATATCAAATATATAAGCGGTGGAATTCCAGTCATTGTAAGTCATAACGCTAATACCCTTGACTTGTTTCTTACCACTCTTTCTAGCAAATACACCGTCAGTGTATTATCACCTCTCGGCTCTTCAGACCATTGTGTGGTATCAGCTATCCTTAAAGAAAAGTATGGCTACATGAGAAAGCCGACTGAGATGCCTCTTTAGAAGCATTAACTGGCTACTTAATGGAAATAGTGGTGTGGATGCCATTTCTCATACGATCACAAACATAATCCTTGAGGGTATGAGACAGTTTATCCCTTCGAGGACAAAGTGTATCAAACCGAAGGAAAATGCTTGTTATGATTTAAGCTGCAAAGAGGCTACCAGAAACCGGGAGGTATGCTTTCAGTTATACAGTTATATAAAGAAACCCCCACTGTGAAAAACCGAACCAAATTTAGACGAGTCAGATATGATTGCAATGCCTACCTTAGACGAGTCAAATTCGACTTTGACCAGAAACTGAGACAAAAAATACTTCAATGTCCCAAAGGAAGTAAACTTTTTGGGACATTCGTGAAACGAATTAAAAATACAGCCTCGTCTTCGATTCCAACGCACATTCACAATGACATTCCAACTGTCAGTCCTATGGACAAAGCCAATCTGATTGCTTCATATATCTCAGCTAGCTCTACGTTACCAGATAGCGCCTTATCACCGCCTGTACTTGCGAGAGTCGAATCCTCTATGGGACTGATTTACTTTCATACTCGTCAAGTGGCTAGAGTATTAAATGATCTCAACATTCATAAATCTGCTGGGTCTGATGGTATTCCTGTCAGGCTTTGGCATTTCTCTTATTCTTGTGGAGTCGTTCCAAGGAATTGGAAAACAGCGTTTATCCAGCCTGTTCCTAAAAAAGGCGAACCGTCATCTCTTCCAAATTGCGCGATCCTTAGCGACAACCAGTACAGTTTTCATAGGCAACGTTCTACAGGTGACCTGATGGCTTATCTCACTGAAAAGTGGAACCAGTCTATTCACAAATTTGGTGAATGTAAAGTTGTTGCATTCGATATTTCCAAGGCATTTGACAGAGTCTAGCATCAAGCTCATTTGTCGAAAATGAATGTCTATGGAATTGATAAGTCCCTGCTCTATTTTACTAGTAACTGCCTTTCTGACGATTCAAACCAGGTCGTATTAGATGGTTTCAAGTCCAATGTTTACCGCATAAACGCCGGTGTTCCACAGGGCTCTGTTTTGTCTCCGACACTCTTTATCATTTTCATTATTGATCTCCTATTTAAGACTTCCAATTCAATTTATTCTTTCGCTGACGATAGCACTCTTAGCTTTTCATATGAGTTCACTCCCAACTCATACGTAAGTGGAACTTGAACAAAAACGTATGTTAAGCACGCTAAATTCTGACCTTGACAGCATAACAAGTTGGGGACTACATAATAGAGATAGAGATATAACATAAATATCGAGTGCAACAGATGCAAAGATGGGTTCCATTGTTCGGTTAGATATACCATCAAATCACCAGTAGAACGTTGCCCACGAAATCTTTACTGGCGGTTACAAGATATTTCATGAGCTGAAAATTGATCAGCGTTTTCATGACCTTTAAAAGAATGGGATGTAAGTGCTATGGGTCGGCACGAAGAAGATGACGACGGTTAGCCCTTTTTGAGTATGGGCGTGACAAAGGCTGTTTTCCAACTTCTCGGGAAGAGTCCAGAAGAATAGGATAGATGGAAAAGCATACGCAATGGTAATGCCAGCTTGAAAGAACACATCTTCAGAACTAATGGGGAAATACTATCTGGCCCAGCGGATTTATGAGTACGTATTGAGATCGTTTAAAATTCTAGCAACTGCACGAGTATGAATTAAGATCTGTACCATAGAGTATTCATTACTCGGAGGTTACAATCTGGAAGCGTGGAGCTAGCTGCAAAATGTGCAGCAAATAGATTGGTCTTGTTCTCAGCTGACAACTAAAATGTTATTATAAATGAGCGTTGGAATCGACGACGTGGCTGTATTTTTGATTCTTTTCACGAATGACTACCTTTGGGACATTGTAGTATTTTTTGCCTCAATTTTTGGTCGTAGGCAAATTTTATTCGCCGAAGGTAGGCATTGCAATTATTTCTGGCTCATTTAAAATTTTTTCGGTTTTCCTCAGTATGGTTTGCTTTGAAAAACCGCTCCTCGAATCATACCATCTATCGTCCTTTAGTTTGACAGATTTATTCTTGAAAGGGATAAAGTACCAACAATAAGGATGATGTTTGCGATTGCATCAACGTTACTATTACGAAACAATAATAATATTCGGCGCGACAGACCATTGCGGTCCAAGGCCCAGCTTCTCGCGACCATTTGTGTTGCGCATGTATATTTTTGGGCACAAATGGAAGGGACCTACACTGTAAGGCCGGATCCGAACGGCGAATTGAGAAGAGCTTTCCGTGGCAAGGGACACGGTGAAAAATACTTTTAGTGTTACTGGGATTCGACCCACGAACCTCCTGTTCAGTAGCCATGTGCACTTCCACTGAGCCACGGCGCCCACTAAACAATATCGACCAGTTAATACTCCCAAAGAAGTTGTTAAGGCCGTCCCAATTGGGTTTCTCGTATTGCCATACTGTGTGCGTGGCTTATTAACGAGAAATTTACTGATACAACACAATGATCTGACGAGCCTAGAGGCGATAATACATTGACAGAGTAATTATCAGGACGAGAGGTAAGAAACAAGTCAAGGGTTTTTGCGGAATGATTTGCAATGTCGGGTATTCTTGTAGACTCATTTACAAGTTGAGTAAGGTGATTAAACTCAGTGAACATCTCAATTCTCAACATACCTTTCTTCAGGTGTTTTCTGGTCAGAATTGCAAAGCCACCCAGAATGGTGTACATTGAAATCGACCGCAATAACGATTTCAGTTTTACGATACTCCTATTTTGTGACAATTCTTACAATTGACTCGGACAGTGCATCAAACTCGATCTGAGTTGAAACACTGTCTAAGTTGGGGCTGTGCTGAGGGTGCAAATCCGTGTGTACATTATAATAAAAAAAAACTACTTACATCTTATTACTCGTATTCTGCTAATGGTTATCCGAAATAATTAATTTGGTAATTTGTTTTTAACATCTGACAAAAAATGACAGAGAATGAAAAAACCACACAGAAAAGACATTATGCAAATATTAATTTTCGTTTACATAAGTGATAGGAAACGGTTATACAGTAAGAGCACTTAAAAAAATAGGACTTCTAAGCAACCCAGAGACGCATACGTAAGTAGGCTTATCATTCAACCTCTAACCGACTCTCTGCATAACAATTTTAACAAATAACCCCCCGATTACTTTCTCACTAATCGGATTACGCAAAATATGAAATGAAATTAAACGACTATATGTATATGGATCGATTGCACAGTACATTGGTAAACAATCTGCAAATCAACAAAACGACTGGAAAGTCCAAACAATAAAAGGTGGGGGCGGGCGCAACGCAAAAGTTAGAAGCGATTAACTTTTTGTGAGCATTATTTGTTTTTCCATTTTATTGCTCCGCTGAAATTTTAATTTATTTGCAATTTTTCCCAGTTTATGGAATCGACCATCATCGTTATATGTCAGGGGGTAGATTACTCTTGCCGCTTCATCAATCTATTCAATGTGTATGTGATCTGCTTCGGCAATTTTTTTAATCGCGTTTTACATTAACATTAGAATGGACTACTCCCTTTCTGGTGTATGCTTCTATTTTCAGGCATATTTCGGTACATTCTGCAACAGAAACAGGAAGAGGAGAGCCGAAAAAGTGTAATTTCGACCAGTTGTTACATTCATTCAATTCATTTATTGGAAATTGGTGCTTCTTTTTTTCGGAACAAATTAATTTTCTTCTGTCTATGAAATGTTTAGGTCTCGATGAGACCGAAAAACACAAACAGCACCGATTTCAGTTATATTTTCGATACAGTAGGTGCATTGGGAACGTGATTTTCATTTTTACTGTTAAGAAGGAATAAAAAGGGAATTGGAAAAGGGATTTTAAGTTAAGTATTTACTACGGCAGGCGAGGATCGGACCACGTACGGTGTAGAATCAAATATGATGATGATTTACTACCTCCATGCGCGACACATCGCACTAATAAATTATGCTGGTACCTGAGTGCTTTTTATGTCGAAATGAAGCAATCAACTTTATTCCATATTTCTGGTTTTCTTTTCTGCAGTTTTGAAAGTTAACGTTTTAATCAAAAGCTTTCCACAGCAAAATTAATTAAATTCCAAATGTATTCTATTGATTTTGATAAAATAGGATGTCATAGCATTGGAAAAAAATCGAAATATTTTTGCATTTTTAACTTTTCCGTCGTAATAAAATCAAGAAATCACTGCTGTCACTTTCTCTTGTTACCATATTTCCATCCTCTGCTATATGAGTATTCGGCAAAAGCTACCACCACTCCGTATACCCTATACAACCAGAAACAAAGTATCCCGCAAGACCGCTCAGGCTGTAGCACTCATAAATCAGATAGTTTTTAATTTTCCAAAGTGCGGATAGGAGTCAAAGTTAGTTTAGAAAGAGACACAGTGAGAGAAAAAGAATGATTTAAAAGAAGAACACCATTGGAACGATGAAGGGGAAAAACAAATCAAAAATTTACAAAACATTAAGAAGGGGATGCACCAGTACAATGCCATCACCATTTGTGTATCCATCCATTACTAACACTCTAAATGTGTAACTGGATATCCCGCGAACAGGGATGGGAGTTGGTGATGACTTTGGATGGCAAATAGTGATGGTGATGACTTCATTCCGCCAAGAAGACACTTTTATCTCATCAAGCGCACCACCAAAGTATTGTTTTCTAGTGTTGTCTTGTGCCTGCCTGCCTTGTTGTTTGATTTATCTTAAATATCAACAATGGACGGAAAAACTATAAATTTTGTCGTGCGTCCTTTTGCGCCGATGCCTTGTCATGCGACATTACATTAACAGAGAAAATATAGAAAATGTAAACAAAACTAAGCAATACACAAGCAAATAAAAACAAATAGCCGAAATGAAATGAAATAAGGGTGGTGTGACGGTTGACAAGGAGGACTGACTCCCCGTTTCGATTGCCCTACACAAATTTGATCACGAAAAATGCAGCTATTTGGGACTACAGAAAGACTGCCTGCCTGCCTGGATATTCGAATCAAACGCTGATTACACAAAGTTTTTCAACTATCCTATATAACATATAGTGTATCCTAAATCAACAACTGGTATTGAGAAGTTATGATCTTCTCTAACGAACAGTGGTACAAAAAGCACTTTGGCTTAACGGATATTAAATTACAAGAAAAAGTATACGATATTCAATAAACAAATAGTCTGTATGTTTATAACTACAAACTATTCCATACAAATCATCCAAAATCAAATTCCCAAAAACAAAATCCCAATATAACCCCAAATTACAAAATTGTCGGCCTCATGAGCATACTTCGTAACTCCACCTTTTGGCGAAAATGACTTCTTTATGTCATCCAATTAGAAATCTGCTGGCGCACCAATTCAGAAAGCTTCGTATCTCTCTTAGGTTAGGTTAGGTTAGGTTAAGGTGGCTGTCAGTGGAACCGACACACTTAGACCAGTAATGGTCCATTGTGATTCATTGAGTGAGACGAACCCTGCTTGCCTAGCTTTCGCAATTAAGCATGCTCATGAACTATTCCCAATTAGCGGTCCTCTCTTCAGGAGTAAATCGTTAACCACTACGTAGGTCAAGCCAGAACGAAACTGGGTCCTCAACCAAAAGAAGTTGGCCCAGACTCAGCAAACCTACAAAGAGATCAACCTTATCTGCGGGTAAAGCCAACTCCCGTATTACCAACGCGACCTGGGTGAGATCTGACATCAAGGCACTCAGCTCGTTCAGTATGAGTGCCTTTGGCGTAGTTACACTACAACCGTGGCAACTTCGTACCCAATCATTTGCCACTAGGATGAGTCTCTAGTCCTAGGCCTCCCAGGATAGAAACTATCCCAGGCACGTACGTGTCCTGCAGTTGTACGGTAAGGCTGCTACATACGAAGACAGTGCCCATTCTAGACATTCTAAATACAAGCAGCTTTGCCCCTTTTATCTTCCTAATTTAACCAAGTGTCAAACCTATCGAAAAGTAAGATACAGCAGTCCCCTCGGGGGACCAAACGGATCAGGAAAAATTCCTTCCACCTACTCGATGAACCAATTAGAGCTTCGTATGAAGCGTAGCAGACTACCAATGTCAATGTTGATCAGATCATTAGTGCCGTTGTAGAATAAAGCTCCCATACATGTAGAGTTTACGCCTTTGGGAGAGGGCTGGACAAGTACAGAGAGCATGCCCAATGGCACTGCTAGTCGAGCTAGCGACTTTCTCTTTGACAGAGTTACCATGGCCAGACGTTGAAACCTTATCGGTGCTCTTAAGAATCAGCTTAACCTGGTAGTTTACAATACCTTTGCAGATATTAGACCCTTATCATGGAGGCTTCATCTATCGCCAGTACGAGTTGAAGGAGCGCACTTTCCTTCTTCCTCTGTACTATCTTCCTTGCAAATCGGCGTTTTGCGCGTATATGGTTAGCCAGAATATTTTCTGAGGAGAGCTCTAGACTCTCTGAAAAGAAACCGCGGACTATGTTGGGTTTAGAGAAGGATCCTTGTTCCACCAGCGTCACGCTCAATTCACTCTTGGCTCTTATCCTAGCACTATCTGAGCAGATTAAGACTGGCCATCTCTGGCCATTTGAGTTGCGAGCCGGAAAAATGTGGCCACACGCATTTTCCCAGTTGTGAGGGGGTTTATTTTCAACTCGACGGGACAACACCCAACCTGACGGCACTGACCACTTGGCTAAAAGTGGGAACATCAGGTAAAGGTCCTGCCCTGGCCTTCTTGACAGCCGGTGCCGGTGGCGTAAGTTCCTCTGACCTGACGCGCTTGGCTTTGAGCTTGCCCATGCGCAAAGCATGTTTAAGACGCCTTCTTTCCTGCAAGTTCAACTTAAAGAATCCGCCTTGTTGTTGATGGATCTGTAGTTCATATAATGAAGAGCATCCGGATTTCTCCGAGATGACACTATATGCACCAACAACTGTGGATGCGTCAGAACCAGAAGTGGATTTCTTCACGTGCTCGATTCCAACATCATTGCGAGATTCAGAAGAAGCCCTTCCAAAATCTCAAAAATATCCGGCTGCTCAACAGCAGACCGTACAGTTGAGGCCAGACTGAGGTTGGTCGAGAGCTCACCAGCTTCTCGAGATACAACGGGTAGCTCAACAGCAGGACCCGAGGTTGATGCGTTTTGAAATGCATCGGTCTCATCATTTTTTATTATATTCTCTGTTTTAACCCACGAGGTCAACCTTGTCAGAGCCCGGTTTGCCAAGAGAGGGCTAATTAAAGCCGAAGTTCGCCAGGTATTCGGAGTCCGCATACTAGCGACTAAGCTCCCTCTTAGCCATACATCCATCGGCTGTTCCACCTTGGATTAGGAATAGCTATTACTGAGGATAGGAAAAATCCGTTGCCTCAAACCCTCCTTTTTTATCCGGGCTTAGAACCGGCATGTTACCATCGTAACAAGGCGAAGTTAACCTGTCGGTGTAAAAATGTATGTATCTTCCAAAAGAGCGCCTTCTTCTCAGAATGACCTGGAGGTCATGTTGACCTGAACGTTTTTGTTGAATTGGAGTTGTGGAATGTTGTAATTTGTATTGCCCAATGGAATCCTGAATGAATTCAAAATAGAGGAGTGTCCGAGTTCTTTCCTGGAACTATTGGAGATTGAACTGAGGCGAATAGCCGCGCTAGAAGCTATTTACCTACTGAAGATGTTAAGCGGTGTAAGGTTGAACAGAATGCCTAGTGCGGCGGAGGGAGCTGTGCGAAGTTCTTCGCTCATACATAAACAAGTGATCTTTGGACTTTGCTTAGCTTCTCAAGATTTCCTGCTTTATGTAAGGCAGCCCACCATACAGCCACAACGTATATAAGTGTAGGCCTTAACTACCGCCAACGAGTGATATGGGGGTTGATGAGTTATTTTCAATGGCTTCATAAGAAGAGTGCCACTGTGGCCTTACGAACTATTTCTTGTATGTTGGGCTTGCAGCTTGGTTTCGTCAGGGAAAGTAAAGCTAATGCCCTTAATATTTTTATTTGCAGCATAATATCTTCAGGACTAATAGAATCAATGTTTTGGGTTATATTTTCGTCGTTGAAGACATTTTCGACCAAAACTGATCGTGCTAACTATTTCCAACAACTTTTGTACTAACATGGTTGGTAGAAAACGTTTCGGCTAACAAATTAGCGTTTTCTTAGCTTGTAACAAAAGTTTATATTTTGATCTGTCCTGCCTTTTCTTAATAATTTTGATAACATTCCAAACAGGCTTGCTGTGTTTGTCTAAATCTCTTAACTTTCTCAACTCAATGGTAGGTTTCTAAATTTCGTTTTTGTTGTTTTTAATTTCGGGAATTTGCTTTTGGAATAGCATATCCACATTGTACTTTGAAGTTATAGACACATTTGATTATGATTTTGGACTAATTTTTTGTTTGAGATTTATTAGCTTTGCTTCACTGTAAAGACTGTAAAATCTAAGCAAATCATGCCCTCTATGCTGTAGTCTCCAGCATCCAGTTTCAGCCCTTGAAGGTCCAGCTTTAAATTAGTTTGTATTTCCCTAAGCAACAACACCAGTGCAAAATCCAATAAACCTAATGGATCGTGATATCAACAAAAGTATCACAAGAACAAGGGAAGGAAAAACATTATTGAGTGTTGAATGGTTTCACTATTGCTTCTTGTATACTGCAAATAGCCTCGTGCCATCATGCCTGATGCTAAAAGGAGATGTGGGTTTTTCCGTGTCCATCTTTCGTATCCCGTGACGTCCGAGTGTCCAGTTGCAGTACAATTTCATTTTGAGAAGATACATTAATTGTGCATTTCTCCTGCATTCTATGTGTACGCATAAGTACAATTGATGTTGTTTCAGCTGGTTCGCCTCGCCTGGTACTGATGCAATCAATTTAAATTTGAGAAAATAATAGATGCGCCGAGTATCAATTTAAATTTTGAGGGGGAGTTTTCAGAGACCGCATTGCAGTTGGATCATCTGCTGATGAATAAATTTTACCACGCGACACACACATTAGCACACAGAATAATATACGATCGTCAATAAAATACTTGAAAAATCCATTTATATTGATTTAAGTCGATTTAATGCAAATGCTTAAAGAGTTGAGTGTACGAGTTTGTGTGTTTGTGTGGGCATCAAAGTGCGTACATGTGACCTAATAGGACTGAACATTTATTGTATTTAACATTCAACAGCTGCCGTTGTTTTAATACGAAGCGTTTTGGTGCTAAATACGCTGGTTACGATGATGCATCTGTTCGTACGCGTGGTTAAACTGAGGTTTCCTAGGACAGTCGCTGTACCGTATTTATATCATTATCATATCTCCTCTGAGTTCGCATTTCAAATTAATCCCATCAAGGGGTTAATGGTTAACCAAACCGCTTGTCTATAGCCTTAAATCGATTTAGAAGTTAATACACGTCGAAGCAGGAGGAGCATTTCAGATTGTTGACGGATTTATGCGGGTGTTTGGCGAACAATTCCCTATGGAGCATAAACCCGAGTCAATAAATAATTCAGTTGTTGATTTGGGAATTGCGATTTAAAATATTTTTCGTTGGTTTGGAGTAGAGTAGTAGAATAGAAAGAATTTAATAACTGAACTGGGAATTTTATACCAAAAGGTTTCTGCTCATGATCACAACTTTATGGCATAGTCCCAAGGTAATTGTACCATACTAAGTAAAATTACTTTTTTTCTGAGAAGTTTTACAGATACATCGTCTGTGTTAAGCAAAAATTTACAAACCACCCTATCAATGTTTTTGAGAAATACCTTTGTTCCTAAGTGCACTATAGCTGTTAATATCATTTCTTCTATATGTTGGATATTTATTTTGATTAATAAAAATTGTATCTCTATGATCTTTTTGTACTAAAAGTTAATTTGTCTACTGTTATATTTAGTTAATGACTTTTTGTATACCAATAACATTCGCATGGTGTTAATAAAGAATCACAAAATTAGAATTAAAAATCAAAACCCATAATTTCATTCAATAAAGGAACTATAGCATACCACACATGAAATTCCACAGTAAGCAGAGGAAGTAAGGAAAGAAGAATATAATCTCGTGGAATGCGAAGTAAGGGAGAAATTGCTGGCGCAAAAGAAAAAATTGGGACTTATGTCCCAATGTACCCTGGACAAAAGTTCCTACATAAGTCAAATCGAATAAGGGACTTATGCCCCACCCCATCGGGACATAAGTCCCAAAAACATATGTTGTTTTTTAAATTCTCTATATTAACTTCACTTGCCCGTGTGTATGTGGGTTTGTGGATTTGTGTGTCATGGAATCTTGCGATCAATTTTTGCCCCACTTCCCAAAGTCCTATTTTATTGAAATTTTGCACACATGCATATCTCCGATGACAACACTTTCTATTAAAATTTGAGGACCTTCGGGCCACGGGGTGGGTGGGCTCCCCTACAAATACTTTACAAAATTTTACTCGATTTTCTTCAAATTTTATACACATGTGTATCTCCGATAGACAACACTTTTTGTAAAAAATTTGGAGACCCTGGGTCCCGGGGTCGTGGGGCCCCAAAATTTAAAAAAAAAAATAATCAGATTTTCTTTAAATTTTATATACGTATGTATCTCCGATGGGCAACACTTTTTGCAAAAATTTTGGAGACAGGGTTTGGAGGTTCATGGGGCACCAACAAATTTTTTAAAAAACTTAACCCGATTTTTTTAAATTTTTGTATCTCCGATGGACAAAATTTTTTGTAAAGTTTTTGGAGTGAGGCCCTGAGGTCCGAGGGGCGCCCATATAAATTTTTTAAAAATTAGCTTGATTTTCTTCAAATTTTAACACATACCATCTCCTATTGGAGAATTTACATGAAAAATTGTATTTTTATGGGTTGTTTTTTATTATATCCTACCTAACATATTTTTTTATAAGGAGCCATTTTATGTAATGTAGTGAAAGTCCACAATTTTATTTTTATTATTATTATGTCTCCAAAAATTTGGGACTTATGTCCCATCTTTGACAAAAAAATGTCGAACTTGTGTCCCGATTGGTTGGGACATAAGTCCCTAGTTCGGTTTGGGACTTATGTTCCATTTAAGTGTGTCATAAGTCCCAAAAGAAAAAATTGGGACTTATCTACCCGGGACATAAGTTTCAAAACAAGCCAAATCGAATAAGAAACTTATGTCCCACCCCATCGGGACATAAGTCCCAAAAAAAAAATATGTTGGTTCTTATGTCCCACTTAGCATATTTTTTTTATAAGGAGCCATTTTATGTAATGTAACGAAAGTCCACAAATTTTTTTTTTTTTATTATTATCTCTTCGAAAATTTGGGACTTATGTCCCATCTACGAATAATTTGTCGAAATTATGTCCCAATCGGTTGGGACATAAGTCCCCAGTTCGATTTGAGACTTATGTCCGATTTAAATGGGTCATAAGTCCGAAAAGTATATATTGGGACTTATGTCCCTGCGCCGAAATTGCAATGCTGGCGTCTAATGTCTATTCAATCAACTCTGTGTCAAAAGAACAAGACCAACGTCATCCCTAAAAGATGCCGCATAACCACATAAGTCCAACTTAATAATTGGAAGGAATTCTTCGAGTCACCCAAACCGAAACTGATGCTAATAGTTAACCCAAAAGTCACACTTATTGAACTTGGGGGAGTTGAGTATTAAAACTTGAGTACTGTTACTATTACTACTTGAGTTGTATTACCAAATTCCGCATTTTCAACACGAATGTCAAGAGCAGGAAAACTCTTGAGCAAATTTAAAGTCATCAGTAACAAAAGTCTGGGGTGGATCATGAAATGTCTAAATCACCAACGTCAATCTGCTGACACCCACAGAACAGCAGTCCCTCTCAACCGAAATTTGTTCCAGAAAAAGTCAATGGATATGACATTATTATTATTTTTGGTGGGTTAAGAAGCCTTGTGCAGTGCGACCATGAGATCTATTGTGCATCCCAGACATTTACCACATAATGTGGTGGCTTAGTTCCTTTATGAGTGCCATCATATCTGCCAGTTGATCGGATCTGCCATGAAACTGTGTAAGCCTTGAGGAATTAAAATCTTATCCTAATCCGGTGAAAATTCATTTCCTCTTACACAGAGGTCTGCTGTCTCGTTCCCTTCGATGCCTGAATGCCCGGGAGACCACATTAGGGTGAACTTGTTGGTTTTGACCAGTTCTTTTAAGTGGCAGTAGCAGATCCACGTTCTTTTGAAGTTAAAAACTGGGCCTTTTAATGGTAGCAGTGCGGCCTGGCTGTCCGGACATCATGTAGATCTTGGTTCTTCTATATCTTCTATTAATGCATTCGATGGTGCAGTGCAGTCTTCTATGGTTGTTCTTTCTGCCTGGAAAACGGTTGTGGATTTTCCTAAGGGTAGTCGTATTGTGGTTCTGGGCCAGAATACTCCTGCTCCCGTCCCTGTATCGGTTTTAGATCCGTATTTGTACCCGATAGATGCATAATTGGGAAGGTTGTTTATGATATTTTCGACTTGATTTCGTTCTGGTATTCTTATTGAGAAGTTCCTTTTGAAATTAGTTGTTTTTATCATTGAGTCTAATTGAAGGACAATTCCACTATATATGTTGACTTTGCTAGTGATGGTTGTATGCGTCCTGGTCTATCAGCTTTAATTTGGTTAGTTATATTAAATGTAATGACTCTCTTTCGAGCTTCACTTTAGATGTATAAGTGATGTGGTGGAAGTCCCAGGAGCTTTTTAAGAGCTGCCGTTGGACAGGTCTTTATCGCACCTGTTGCACTTACACAGATTAGTCTCTAAATTTTATTTAGTTTAGAGCGTGTCGTAGATTGCTCTGTTTTTGGCTGCCATATCAGGGCTGCGTATGAAAGTCTGGGTCTGATAATGCTTTGGTATAGCCAAAGAGTCTTTTGCGGGTTTATTCTCCACGTTTTGCTGAACATGCCTTGTTAAGTGAAGTAAGGTTTTTTAGCTTTGTTGGTGATGTATGACATATGAGAATACCATGTTCGTTTTTGGTCAAACATGTCATGATATGATTATTCTTAAGACTGTCTAGTAGTTGGTCCATCACCAGTAGCCATAAAAGTGGTGATAAGACGCCGCCTTGTGGACAGCCTCTAGTTGCAGCTACTGTGATGTCAAAAGCGCCTGAATGTCGATGAAGGCGCATAGTAGTATTTCTTTGCTTCGATGTGTGTCATTGTTTCTGTAGATTTTCCAGTCTGATACGCATGTTTGCTGGGGTTTAAGGGGGTTGGAGTTTGTTAGATCTTATGTGGTGACCCAATATGTTCACCATGGCTTTAAGTATAAATGATGTGAGGCTAATTGCCCTGTAAGACCCTCGGTACCCTCGGGGGATTTCTTCCCTGCTTTTGGTAAGAAAATCACTCGCTCTTCTCTACAGCACCTTGGAACGTTTTATAGGCTATAGCTGGCTTTGTAGAGTCGTACGAGTATAGATTCTCTTATATTTATGACACCACCTTACAGAATGATCGGGTATATCCCATCTCCACCTGGAGATTTGTATGGTCCGAAGGAAACTGCCCAGCGAACTCCTTCAGTGGTGAATATGCTATTAGAATGCCTATCACTCGGTGAGGTCTTGAGCAGTGCTGTCTAAATCTACAATTGAGTTAATAGTTGTGCTAATACCTGTTAGATTGAATAGGTGATTCTAGGTAGAGTTGCCATTTGATATGTTTGGAATATGAACCCTATTGGGAGTTTCAATATTAAAATTTATGTACATATGATCGGCGAATGATGCCTCCTTCATTACATGCCAATTCTGGATCGCACTGGCCGTACTTGTATCTGATAAGGTGTGGTCCAGTACCTCTCTCCGTATATAATTTATGAAGGTTGCATCATTACATTGAATTATGACATAGGTACCTTGGGCAAAGATAAATAAGATTTAAGTGGAATCTACAGGAAAGCTTCAGATCAAGCGACTGGCACTGTATCGACAAAGATTAAGTAATTTCGATTTAGTTCTGTAGCTACTAGATGTTCCCGGGCTCTTCACTACCCGCACACATGAACTGCCGCCTTCCTCTTACCGTCGTGCTAGCTTTTACATTTTCTATAGCCTATAATCAAGAGTATGGCGCTGTTTCGCACCGCAGTTCGTCTTTTTTCAGGCAACTTTTACCACAATCGATGGTTACATTAAACATATTTGCTATATAAATGGCTACAAGTAAATAAAGTTTACGTGTCTCAAGCTGTGCTTTCATTGTAAGAATTGTTTAAACCATTTTCTCATTGGGTTACCTTTGTCAAAATTTCAAACCTCGCCACTGAAAGGTATGGAGGAAATTCTTATTGCAGATAATAATGTTGCCCATTTGTGGAATTTTTTCAAATTTTGATCTAAAATCAATAATGAATTTTGATCGCAATTTTAGTGCGATTTCTATACAATTTTCTATAATAGTCCCTTCCACCTTTCCTAGCTACCTCTATATAGCAGTCTAAAAATAACTCCTCAGCTTGATTTGTCCCTTCTGCGCTAGGCATTCATAGATACGAAAATGCCTATAAATAGATGAAGCGATACGTTCACTTACACATTTGGGAAGTTACTCGTACTTATTACGGCATGTCGCTTTTGTGTGGCGGCATTTTCTGCTGTACACTGTACAATAAAAATGTACAATGTACGAGGTACAATGCAAAAGGCAACAAGTCAATGAGGACAAAATTCATGAGCATTCCACCACAAAAGGTATACAAGCCGGCATCAGTTGCATAGGTGTACTCGTACACTCGCTCGCACAGCCGCAGATAAACAGATGAGGATACACACCTCAATTGTATCTTGTATAGCATTTCCCGTACATATTGCTCGCATACAGTGGATAGATTGAAAAGATACCTCACGAGAAATTGTTTCCCGGCTCATTGCATTCAACATAACTTAGAGTGCCCCTTTCCAGTTTCTCGCCACCGACAAGATCTATCTATCTATCTACGATATGTAGGAGAACGTGTGGTATAAAATTGAATAATTGAGTTGTTCGAGTGTGCACCACAGTAACGAGATAATTTCGTTTGTTAACTTTGCATAAAGACGAGCAACGACATTAAGGGATTATTGGATGAGGTCGCGTGGATTGAAGTAATAATAATTATTTGCTTGGGATGTGCCGTATGACTGCCTGATGACGAAATGGCGAAAGACAAGCGGAGAGCACTCAAAAAAAAATTATGCGTTTAAATAGGCAGACGAAATGTATCTATCCAACGTAAGAGAACAAACGAACAGGGGATGGGATTGTGTGTTTTTTAAGGGATTATAGCTCTCTATTTAATCAACATCCCCAGATGTTTCCTGAATAAAAAAAAAACGAACGCAAGCCTTAAAAGTTAATTTTTATTAATATTCGATGCAGTATTTAGTCTTAAGAGCTGTTTTGAGTGAAGTTGACATTAGAATGATATTTTTACTTATTGAGGGTGACAGTAATTGGAGTTTTTTGTAACAACCACAAAGAATCATACTGGGTATTTGACGTAGATTAGTCCAGCTGCACTGTCGAGGGGAAGCCACAAAGATTTATGAGCTGGCGTCTTGCTATTTGGTGGGGGGGGAGCCACAACAATATTAATTGCCGATTAGGGAATGTCAAACACAGTTAAGAGGATCGATTTGTGATCGCGACAAAATAAGCCTCTGGCGTATGTGTAGAATGCATACATAATATGCCCAATAATGAAGAAGATAAGAAGGGACTTTTAAAATCCAATCGAGCAGCAAATTGCCTTTTGATATTCTTAAGAAATAATAAATTATATACGATTGCAGGGGCGAAATCCAATGGCTTTTTTAAGATCTATCAAAAAAACTCACGTTTTATTAGCCTCATATGCTAAAGTCACATTCATGTATCTGTCCAGATGTCTGTGTCTTCTGCGTGCTAACGCCGAACAAGAGCAGAAAAAGTAAGCTAAAGCCTTTTCCTCTAACTCGTGCTTAAAACTTACAGCTTCTACAGAAGTCATTAACTTCCAGACCAAGCCTAGTCGCATGTTCCCTAAAATGTATCCGTAGGACCGGTTTTAACTCTATTCATGCACGGAAAATAACGCACCAGAGCACAACAAGGCCATTTAGAGTTGGAAAGGCAAATGTAGGAATATTGTATTTCCTGGTAAAGAGGACTTGTAAGGGTTGACTTCAAATCCACATTTGCTATAAGACTAACTTTCGAAGATACGGCTGTATTAAAATACCAGCATGCCTTTATGGCAGGTTCACTGAGACAGCACTCCACGAGGTAGTACGCACAATTGAACATTCCCTTTATTTCAAGCAGTATACCCATGCCACCATTCTCGATATAGAAGGTGCCTTTAACAATGTCCATGTTGATGCCATTCAGAAGGCTCTCACTTAGTTAGGGGTAGAGCAACTCCTAATACGGTGGAACATTTCCATGCGAAGTAGCAGGGTGATCCATAGCAATCTGGGCAGTAGCAGTATTACCAAATCATTCGAAAGGGGAACTCCCCAGGGGTGTGTGATATCGCCTGTTATATGGCTGTTGGTTATAAACAAGGTGGACAGGACGAAGGTTGTTGCGTAAGCAGACGAAGTGGTGATACTTGTGTACCTTCCCGTGACCAGTGAGGTCATGGAAAGGGCTCTAGGCAAGGTTAGCTCCTGGGCTACCGGTTGTGGCCTACGGGCTAACTCTGGCAAGAATGAATTGGTACTTTTCACCACTAAGTCCAAAATACCCTAGCTCAATGGCCAGAGACTAATGCTTACCTCAGAAGCAAAATATCTCAGCGTAATCCTAGACAGGAAACTCAGCTGGAAGTCGCTGGAAATTGGGACTGCAGCCGAGAATGGTTGTGTGGCTGTACACAGCAGTGGTGCGTCCTATTCCTTACCTATTGTGCGCTGGTCTGGTGACCGGCGATTAATAAAAAGCACAATGCCAGCAAGCTGAGTAGAATACAGAGATCAGAAGCTGTTGCTATATTTGAAGCCCTTCGGTCCTGTCCCACCGATGCTCTGGACACAACCAATTTGAACAATTGCACCACGTCGGGAGCAATGTGGCCTTCCTATAATAAAAACAAATCAACCGAGCTGATCTCCAGATTTCGGAAAGATATTTCCGGAGAGTGGTTACCATAACCGCGGGCCACTTGCCGGTGGGCAGCCACGCAGCCAAACTGGGAATCCATCAGAATAGTGTTAAAAGTGAATCATAAGTAATCACCAGTGTAAATTTGTGAACTTTAGCTGTTTGTTACTTAAAGATGTAATTTCTGATTTCGCTGTTCGTTCGTTGTATTGTGTTTTTATTTGCAAAATCCATCACGAACTCTTGAAAGCCTAAATTTCGTAACAATATGATTGGTTAACCTGCTTACATGGTAGCCTTCAAGAAACACATGATGGTCTTTGTCCTTACATTATTCAAAAGCCATCCTTAATGTCAAGGAATGTTGTTAAGCAATACCCCTGCGATATAATTATTTCTTAAGTCGCATGTTGAGACTGTTCCCAGCAACTGGGTTTCACTTAAGCTCGAATAACTACGGCTATAAATGTTTATATCTTTCATTCTTGTTTAAAAATCATTTAAGAACATAAATCTTCCAGCGCCATAAGTTTAAGCTTTGCGCAAAGTATATCCTCTTTCTATGATAAACCAAATATTTCAATTTGTATTTATCTGCCAAGTATGTTTAACAAACTATTATGAGGCTATTTCTTTCTAGAGTGCTAGAGTATCAAAGCTCAATGCTGCTACGAATTAATCTGAATTTTTAAAAGAAAAAGTTGTAATCAAGTGTCCAACTTGCCCTGTAATTTTAGCCAACTCGATATCACTGTAATATATAGCACTGCGGAAAAAATTCTACAAACTCCATGTTCCGCCAACTATCGATCGGCTGACCAGACCAGCCAACCGGTTTGTTAGTCAATCCCGTGTGGAAGTAGCCAGTTAGCCAACTTACAGGAATAGTGGTGGGCAGGTGAAGTAAAATACCAAGCCACCGGAAAAACTGTACACATAATCCACATAATTGCTAATAAAAAAATAAAAACACACAACTCACTGGATGGAATACTTTTACTCCGTCTGCCGCCCATGGAACTCAATGTTGGCGCATTCACAAAAGAAACGAGATTATTGCGAGCGGTAAACTAAAGCCGGACAAGTTTTCTCATAATGATAGGTACTCACATATCGATGAAGTCAATGGAGTATGGTGAACTTGTTCACTTGTTCGTCGTGAATGTGTCACTATACGGGTACGTATTTATATAAAATACGCAAACAAACTCATACCTTTAAAAGAGTTAACAGCCTAATTGTTAAGCGAAGCGTTAAATGTGGAAATAACAGAATATTGCACTTGTGTACGTGAAGTGTAACTAAAGCATCCGTGGAGACCTCTAACACTTGGCTACAACAATGGAAAGGCCGGTAAAAACAAACTTTCAAAAGGGAAAACAAAGAAAAAAGAGCAAAGGCCGGAAACGACATTTTTTTAATGCTGTGATTACGGCTAATAAGGTTACGGCGATTGTCCGGTGAAACAAAATTGAAGTACTTGCTTACTAATTGCTGGAGGCAATACTTAGCAAATGCTTAGAATTGCTTGCATGACACTTTAAATGGACATTTCAACTGATTTGAGATCATTCTGATGGAGTTATAAGATCAAATCAACATATACGAGTAATGGTCAAACAGTAACAAGACTGGAAGCACGCAGCTTGATCTACCGAAAGTACAGGCTTCTCCTACTATTTCCGCAACATTTAACTACACACTACATAAAAAGTGTAACTCGGATAAGGTATCAGATAAATCGAAACAACGTTATGGCATCAAGTTTTGTGTAAAATTTGAAGAGACCAGGACCTAAAGGTTTTAAAAGTTACAAGAAGCTTATGAAGAGTTGTATCAAAAGCTGAATATTTCAGGTGCATAAGATAAGTTTTAGAAGACCGTGAAAATGCTGAAGAAAAATTTAGAAAGAAGGATGAAAATACATATGGAAAACGTTAAAAAACCGGGCCAACGGATGACGGTCGGAAGGATTAGCATCGAATTCTTTTTTACTCTGGTTAGGTATGCGCGGAAAGTCTTTGCAAAGATGGTTCTCAAAATCCCCAAAATCCACAAACAAAGAACATCAGAAAGATGTGTGTTAGTGGATCTTTTGAAGCGCATTGAAACCGCCGTGTGATTTTCAATTACAATTTTGTTTTTGAGTACGATTCTGATCCAACCTCCGCAAGCACCCTGAAAAAAGTAGTCAGGAGTGGCATCCGAAGAATGACACAAATGTGCAATCCAATCCATCAATACGATGTTCATTTGCTTTTTTGACAGTACGGGCAAATTTCATGTGCCCCCAAAGATTAACACGCAATTCTACCGTGAGGTTCTCGAAATACTTGAGAAAAGAATTCCTTCGAGTGTGATCAGGCATTGTTGGAAACTAGATGCTTCATGTAACATTGTACTTTCAATAACCGAATTATTGACTGAAACGCGCCTTCCAGTAGTACTTCCTACACTCCACATCTGTGGACACCTCAAGTGACGACATTTCGACAACAAAAGACGTGGCGGGCCAGTTAAAAGTCATTTCGCTCACTTTCTTCTTCTTATGTCCTATATCTCATTGTGGGTCATATGGCTTCTACAACGCATACGCGCCATCGCGTACGGTTCCTGGCAATGAGCTTAAGCTCACGACACAGAAGGATCCAGTGCGAAAACCTGCTTGTTCGGCATCGAGTGGATTTTCCAGATGTTCCTAAATTCGCTCAGGTGCTACTTTGGCTATTACTTTTGCAACTGCAGGAAGAACGCAAATCCCTCTCCAGTATAACTCCATAAGACTAACTTTTTTTAGGGAGCTTGACAATAATTCCCTTCTTCCACTCGTCGGGGAAACTTTCTTCCTTCCAAGCTCTCTCTACAAGAGGATATAATAGCTATGTTGATGTTATTGGAGCGGTACGCAAAAGCTCTGCGGGTATACCATCTAGACCTACCGACTTGTTGTTCTGTAGTGCGTTGATCTCGTCTTTACTGGGAGTTGAGGTGCGAATTAGGGAAATTATTACTTCCAGCAGTTCCGTTTGATTTGG
Organism: Nephrocerus scutellatus; assembly: GCA_947095585.1. NCBI lineage: Eukaryota > Metazoa > Arthropoda > Insecta > Diptera > Pipunculidae > Nephrocerus > Nephrocerus scutellatus. The sequence goes on from OX352763.1 coordinate 116,123,640, forward strand.
GTGTATATCGTTGGCGAATACAAGGTTAAGGATCATAGAAAAATGCTCCTTCCATCGCTTGAGCCATCTAGGCCTTCCACCGGATGTTGGCTAGAGCGGTGACCACCTGTCAGCTCTTTGTTGATTCTGTAAACGATTCTGCTATCTTCTGCTTCTGATGCCAGGTTGTTAATATAATTTCGTTTACTACGTCTTTGACTACGCTGCACTTCTCTGATTTTCTTTCGATACAAGGACTCTAGCTCGATACTAGCTTCTGCTGGGGAATCTACAATACGAGCCTTAAGTAGCATACGTTCTTCAATCCGCCTCTAGGTATCCTCGGTAAGCCACGCGTGCTGTGCTTTGCCTGGCTTCTACCAACAATTCTTTCCACTCCAGATGTGAAAACATTTTGCACAGCTTTCAAATGTTCTTAGATGATTGTCGGCAGTTAGCTGCTGATTGTATGATCGTGACGCGCGGTACTCTAGTTCGAAATATGGCCGATAAGAGGCTATCACCATGTGAATGCCAGAAAATTAGGCCTCTGATAGGCTGTTCTTAGCAGCAGACCCACTCCAGAGACTACCGGAGGGTTATTGGCCGAAGTAGAGTAGCACAGTGTTACACGTTGGGGATTAGTACTCTCCCGCGACGAACCATCTTACTTCACTCACTCCCAGTATGTCCAAATTGTATCGAAGAAACTGACGTTCCAGTTGAAGAAATCTGGCATTTTGAAGACCTTCACTCTGTGAGTCCTCACATTCCAGGAAGCAATCTTAGTCCGGACACAATAGCCAAAAGTCGTCATTATTCGATCATTACTTATCCGAGGCATTCATTTTATATACAAAGATAACAAATAACTGATCCTTGATGAAAAACAATATATGAGCTAGGCAATCTAAATGAAGAATTTATTCAAACATACGGGATCAAGTTGAAGGATCAAACTCTATTACTTTTAAGTATTTTGAGAAATAGCTTATAAGATCAACAATAAAGTAAAGGGGTTTGCACCCTTATAATGCTAGGTTTGGGATGAGCAAAAGGGGAGATGTCTGTGAGATTGTGCTTTGAATGCCTGCGGATTGATGAAGGAAAACAGAGCTTGGCCAAGCATGCCAGATACGTATTGAACGTTTCTCTGAACTTAACTGTACGTCTGAAAATGGGCTTGAGGGTAAACTGATAAGTATTTAGAGCGCCACGAGTATTACGGTTGGTTTCATTGAGAGGTGGCGTGCAACTGGCTATTTCTCTTGAGCACCGCTAGTGCTAATAGCCGTAATACAGTGACAAGCGGGAAACGTTCCTGCGGTGTTCATTAACTCATTACTTTTTGAACATAGGTGTGTCCCGCTTATGCTGTTAAGAAATTGAAAGTCATTCGATTTGCTGACTATACGGCTATTAGATAAAATAAACAGCTGCACATTCTTTTAATCGACTTCTTCGCTGGCAAACGGTAGTTAATTTTAAGATCTCTAGATTTTGCCAAATATTTTACACTTAAACCATATTGATAAAAAATTCTAATAAATTCTTTTTTCTATTTGCAGGTAAGCCCACTCAGAAAACTTTTAACAACATACGAATAATTCTCCTTAAATTGTAAGTATCATAAGTCAGATTTTAATATTTCGATTTTTCAAAGATTCCAATTAGGTAAATAATAAACTTTGAAGATTATTAATCATCATGTAAAAAAGTTATAAAAAAGTCAATTAAAGTAAAAACAAAATCAACTACAATCGACACAATTCTTGCGTCACGGCCTCACGGCTTCACGGCTCGTGTGTCATTCAATTCTCATCAATTTGCTAGTATTTCATGAATTTTATAATAAGCTGGTCTGTTTTCTATGATACTTCAACCTTGGAAACCAATCTATGATAGTATTAATAATTTATATCTAATTCGAATGTAGTTCAATGTAAGATTTATGATACATGAGATGAAGAGCTCTTACTAATAGCTGTTGAGTCGGCTTAAATGGATCATTCGCAGCGCTCATGCATTTGCTTTATGTTTGAGTGCATTGAACTTCTAAGCGAATTTAATTTTTACAAAAAGATATTACAAAACGACAATAACTCTGTTAACAATTAGACAGACAGGAGTACTTTTATGTGTGAAATTCCGTTCCGACATTTGTTTACATTCATCTATGAGTTGTTAATAAAGTACATAGCTTAGTGACGGTGTCGAATTCAATTGATTATTCACAAACACACACTGTGACATAATTTCATATACACTTATACATACATACACTCATATACATCATCATACACTCGCAAACAAAAGTTGCTGCTATTAACACTTTTGTTTCCTCTGTTACATTTGAATTTCGCGGCATTTCTGTCTCATACAATTATTGCTCTGTTAATTAAATGAGTAAATAAATTAACAAAAGTTCGCAGAGTAGTAATATATGAATAAAAATTAATTTTATTTAGTGTTGTCGCTCATTTTGCTTCAATTAGTTGACTGATGACAACAACAAATCTTCTACATCCTTCGGATATTGACATGGAAATGTAGAGTTATGTGATATTAAGCCTCATAACAAGTATTACTATGCAGACAGTAGGACTCAGAGAGAAAATAGAAACCCATCACAATGATTATTCATTTGCCATTTTTTTGTAATTGTTATAAAAATTAAATTCGTTTAAATAACATAGGTAGTAATTTTAATCATCATTATCATCATATTAGGCTCTACAACCTGGCTTCCCGAGTAAATTTATTTGGAAGATATAAAATAAAAGTTGGGCCCCTGTAAAAGACCACAAAAATGCTTCAAAAAGACCTCAAAAGGACCCCCAATAAACCTCCAAAAACACTTAAAAAAGAACCCCAAAACATTCCTGAAATACCCCTTAAGATCCCCATAAGATCCCCAAAATACCATCTAAAATCCTCCAAGAGACACCCAAGCGACCCCCAAAAGACCCGCAAAAGACTCCAAACTCCACTTTCAACTCAAGTTGTTGAAAATCTTTTAATGGTTTGTGTACTGGATATTGGCTTGATCAGCACTGCGTATAGTGGACAGTGGAAAAATTAAATCATCGTGCAGCACTTTCGTAACGCTCTCAAGTTTACCTTCTACTAAACGCGCTAAAAGAAATGTAATGAAAATAATGCATGTATTGGGATCTTAACGGGTATTTCGGAAGTGTTTTTGGAGCTTCCTTGGGGGTCCTTTTAAGGTCTTTTTAAAGCATTTTCATGCTCTTTTACATGGGCTCAACTTTTATGAATTTTATGAAATGAAATATGAAAATATTCGAGCATAGTCTTTTGAATAGCCGCCTTTTTCCTCTGCACATACAACTGCTTGTACCTTATTGTAGCTTCATCCATATGATTTCAGACTTTTGATGATCATTCCGCAACAGGATCATATGTTTCGAAAAGTTCCTAAGCGTTTTTTAGATGTTCCATAGCTTTCTTAAATCATCCACTTACGGCTCTTATGAAAGCTTCGTTTTCATTTCCTTGTCCTTGTCATCAAAATCAACTATGTATTACCAAATCAATAAGATCTTCAACCAATCATGTGACATGACTATATTTTCTCTATGTCAGCAGCCTCTAAGTTACTAAAGCCAAGACGCCTGTCGAAACCAACAATTTTATTTTGAATCTGTTTTGAATCTGGCATAAGAATCGTTTTCAGTATTCTTGTGTTTGTTTGTGAGTTCGTGACTTTGTGAGTTTGTCAGTTTGTCAACACGTATATCTCAACATCTACCAGTCAGAAAATGGTGGAATTGCTTCACGCTCGGCGTAATTTTGAGATTTTTTTATTCATAGGGGTAATTTTATGAAGAAAAGTATATAAAAAAAAGGTTTTTTCATGAAACTAAAATAGTTTCATATGGCGAGCTGAGAAACTCCGCTTTTTCTATCTTATGAATGCCCATCCAACAATATGCGTTAAGGTAACTTATGTTAGCTGCTACACTTTATCCTGAAGCATAGTTTAATAACCAGTTCTTTCAATCTCCCTCCGTTCACAGAACGATACCTTAGCTGTCGCCACGATTTCAAATTCTGGGACTGAGTTTCTGTCAAAATAGTTGACTTCCATGTTGTTCTAGGCCTGCACATTGAGGATTCCATTCGAAGCACTGCTTCGCTATGTTCTTGTTTAGTTTACTCAGGATATATCCAATCCAGTGCCATTTCCTTTGTTTAATGTCCACATCCACTTTTGTTTGTCCAGTCCTAAGCTACAGTTCATTCTTGAAAATCAATTCATGTCCTGTTACCCAGGTTGGGCCATAGGATGCCAACAAATCTTCTCCATCCTTCACGGTCTGCAGCTCGATATTTAAACTGTGGCCACGTTTTCTACTGGTATTCTGCTTCTGCTAAGACTGTTGATTTCCAACATTGTTATTGGTCTTCCAAACCGCTGGCATTCAGAGAACTTCTTCACGATTTTATCATTTGGCGTTCTCAATGTGTGACCAAAACATCGCCATTTTCGCTTCCTTATATTGACATCCAACAGCTCTTCACTCATCGAACGCCACAATTCCTGGTTTGATGTTATTTGTGACCAACGAATCCTTAGAATGTAGCGCAGACAGCGATTTACAAAAGCCTTGAATTTCCTCGAGATATATGCCGAGACTTTGGCGAAGTTTCGCAGGCATATTTTTAGCAAGGATTTAACATTGGATTCGAAGACTCTCAACTTAATGCTTAATAAGATTTGGCTGGATTTCCAAATTGGAGATAAAGCACCATAGGCACCTCGAGCATTATTTATTCTGCTATTGACGTCTAGATCTGTACCATACTTCAGTGGTAAATTAACTGTTCGACCTCTTCAATTTTTTTTTTATTACTCACGCACGCTTAAAGAGGTTCGCACCCTTATAATGCTCGGCTACATGCTTGGCACAGAGTGGGTGTTAAGGAAAAGGAGGAGAAAATATGAGATGTCTATGAGCTTGTGTTTTGAATGCCTGTGGATCATAGTGATGTGGAAAGACAGAGCCTGGCAGTGCATTCCACACACGTGTTGTACGGCTGAAGAACGAATCCCTGAATTTAACTGTACGACCGAAGATGGGCTTGCGGTGTCTTTTGCAAAATAATACGCTGAAGTGTCGAGCGGGCATTACTTTATCCTTAAACCGATCGGCTTTCCTTTCCTTTCAATTGCAGTGATTGACACATCCTATTTAGCCCACTGATGTTACTTGCCAGGAGATGTATATCGTCGGCATAATCCAAGTGGATAAACCTTTGAAACGTTTTCAATTGAATGGTATGTCTCTCCACTGTACCAACAGTGGCAGTCAGTACTTCTTCTATTGCCAGTAGAAAAAGGATTGGCGATAGAACATCCCCTTCGGATAGCTGTCCATTGTGCAAAACGAAGCAGCTTGCGTTCTTGTAGGATAATAGACTCTATTTTAGATGATATTCCACTCCCAAGAAGTGATCTCCATATGTTTTCTCGGTTAGACCTTCTCAAAATCCAAGAACATGAGGTAAAGCTGTGACTAAAACTCAGCAGACTGCTCGAGAAGGATACGTGTGTTATAGTCAACACACGATCGACCACTGCAAAAGTCCGCTTGATGCCTCTTGAGTGCAGACTCGACTCTTACCTTTATCTCCGCTCGAGAATGATAGTTTCCATTAGTTTTGGAAAAACAGGCAAAACGGAAATACCACGTCAGTTTTAGCAGTTCTTGACGTCGCCTTTCTTTTGCAGCTTAACAATAACTCCATCCTTTCAGTTCTTGGGATAGATTTCGTTTTCCTAAACTGTTTGTATCAGTGAAAGAAGAATGCTGGCCGTTGTGGCGGGATCTGTTTGCAGGAATTCAGCTAGTATACCATTAAGTCCAGCTGCTTTGTTTGAAAACCAACAATGGCTTGATCTATTGCCAGCAAATTCGGAATAAAGATTAACCCACTTCTGAGATATGACAAAAACCGGCTCATTATGGTATAAAACCACTACGCAATGTTTAAAACTTATTGGATCAATGATTTGGAGGCATAAAGGGAGATAGTTTCGCTTTTTAATATACATAGATATTAAAATTTAACCTTTCAAAAAAAAATTTACCCAAAACATAACTTGACTTCCTTTGCTTGTGAGCTCCTTTTTCGTTCTGGATAAATGAAATTCCCACAATGTATTTTACAAATATCCATCAGAGACAAGTGTCGCCATATGAGCACCAACTGATGGAACTTTGTTATGCAAATAACCATCTGTCCTCCCAGAACAACTTCCTTTTGCAATATTTTACCTTGAGAAGAAAATATCGATTACCGGAATTTGTCGATTGAGTGCAGAAGTGCAGAAGTTGTTTGTTTGTACCTATCAGATACACTCATATGTTCAACTGCTGTTAGCAGTTTCTGTTTGCTTGCAGAAAAAGCTGAAAGTGTTGAAAAAATTAAGTATCAAATTTACTCTGCATCAGCACTTGGGAAGTAATGGTGTTTGTTGTTACTTGGCCAGAACATTCCCACTTCCCATCGTACTTTGTTGTCATCTGTTTGTAGTTTTTCATCCATTTTTCTTTTTTTTTGTTGTCACAATACTCCCAGCTACATACGAGCTGCATCCGACAATGACTATTCATCCGAAAGTTAATCGATTACAGCATGGAAGTGAATATGTCTGCGCCCCCAGAATAACACTTTGGTACAAATGAAGTGGAAAAACGGGGACGGATAACTTACGCTTTTTCTTTGTAAAATGAATTGATCCATAAGGTATGAGTAACATAACGTTAAGCGATGAATTGGAGGACTTTGAAAATAGAAATAGAATTCCCCCGATGGGTAATTATCATCCGTCGGATAATGGGATATGTACTATAAAAGCATCTCTCCATCTATCAAAATGAAAATAGAAACTGAATTGAGTGTATGCGTTTTTGTGGATATTTTTAGAGTTCTTCCCGATTAGTTACAAAATATACTTTCGCTTCGCACAAATGAACACTTGTTCGAAGAGCTCACAAGACGAGTAGCGATTTCTCACACAGCTTTACAAACATGAGACTTATAAATGCACGCATTTCGCAGCAGATACATCTTGAAGATATTTTTAAAAATTTATCGCATTCTATGCAATTAATTGAGTACTAAATGTCCCATATGAACACACAGATGAAGTAGTAAACTCTGAACATAAAGTTGTCTTCGGATTTATTCAAAGTTCTATTGGCGATGGAACTGATTGGTGAGGTGAGAATTTATCTGTTTATCTTCTTCATCACAGATTAGGAAACAGAGTTTAAAAAATGGAAAATATAAAATAAAAATCTCTTGCTATTAGCGCCATTTGGTTAGCGTGCAAACAGAAAAGAACAATTAACTAAATGCATAAAGAATTTTCCCAATTTCCCCAAATAAATTAATTTAAGGAAGTAAATCTTAAGGTGTTAGACAAGCAGCCATTTTTCACACGTCACTTTTTCTCCCTAGAGAGACCGTTGAAAGAAAAACAAACAGCTGGATTTATTTTTTGCTTTTGCTACTTCCCGATCCAAATCGATGATAGATCTTTTAAAAAAATGTCACTACAGAAGATGCATCGAAATCTTTGTTTTCATACAAAGGCGTCGCTGACAGACACGAGAATTCTTCGGTTTGGTCATAAGAATCCTCATTGCGTACAAATATAGATGCGCACACACTATGTGTATATTTTTTCACATCAATCCGGCACAAGATGTCAATGCCTATGATGATGTTGTAAACAACCTAATTTTGATGAGCATGCCACTTGCGTTTTGGGTTATTCTGATGCTTTGTACGAGTATCTACAAATTTAAATTGCATTGAAGGTGTGAACGACACATATGTATCTCAAAAAATGTGACATAATTTTTTTACCAGATGTCAAGTTTGTCGTTACGTTCCTATTTGTGGTGCTATGGATAATAAGTGATAATAGCTTGGCTTTATTGGCTATTTACACACAAACCTTATAACATTCTATGGTAATTTAGCTTAAACTGCCAGTGGAGAACATTTTATACTGCCTATTAGTGGACCCTTATTGTTTATATTGTTATTACGAAAACGTAAGCAGAAATCATTTATTGCACTGTACAAGCTCGTATATAACAGCTAAGTATTGAATTGTAATAGAATTAAGAAATTATTAAAAATCATGTCATACAATTAGACTCAATATCGTTGAATATAAATTGCATCTAATAGTTATAGGTGTGGAACATGTATAACAAATTGTATATAAGGAGATTATACCAGAATGTATATGGTATACTTGTGCTTTCTAGATGGATCAGAATAGAATAGAAACAAGTAAATGTAAAAAACTTTTATGTATAGATCATCACACGCTACATGCCACACGCCACACAACATATCTACGCCACACAGTTGTATTATTTGGTAATAACCGCCAAATTATCTGTTTTTGTGGTACTATTTCAAAGTATTTTCTTTTATCCGCGCATCACACACGATATGCGACACGCGTCACATGAGGGATATCAAAATTGGCCCGACATTGAGCCGCTCATAAAATTTCAGCCCTTTAGGTCGTGCGGAAGGTGGTTAAAAAAGACCTCAAAAAACGAGAAATGGCGAAATTTTCACCCATCATACGCTTCACACGTCACACGCGGAATATAAAAAAATGCTATTTGGGACTTGGACACTCACAAAATTTAAGGCCTCTAGGTCTTGTAAAAAGTGGTTTTAAAGGACCTCAAAGAAGTCGAAAACAAAAAGATTCCAAACATATCACGCGCCACATGCAAAACGCGACACACGTCACAAGCGGAATATAAAAAATGCTATTTGGGACTTGGAATTTTAGCTACCTCGATGGTGTGAAAGGTGGTTTAAAAGAACCTCAAAAAAGTCGAAAAAAAATGTCTACCCATCACACGCGTCACGCGCGAAACGCGACACGCGTCACACGAGGAATATAACAAAAGATTTTGGGGCCACTTACAAAATTTCAGCTCTACTTCGTGTGAAATTTAATTTGGAAGGACCTCAAAGAAGTCGAAAACAAAAAGATTCCACATATCACATGCGTCACACGCGAAACGCGACACGCGACTTATTTGAGGTCCACACTGCCACACGACCTAGAGAGCTGAAATTTTGTGAGTGTCTAAGTCGAAAATGGCATATTTTATATGCCGAGTAAGACGCGTGTCGCGTGGCGCGTGGGATGGGTTGAAATTTTTTTTCGATATCTTCCACCAACTTCCACATGACCTAGAGAGCGTCTTAGTCCAAAATCGCATATTTTATATGCCGAGTATGATGCGTGTCAAGTGTGGCGCGTGTGATGGGTTAACATTTTTTTGACTTCTTTGAGGTCCTTTTTAACCAACTGCCAGACGCCCTAGAGAACTAAAATTTTATGAGACTTAGAGACTCCAAAATATAATTTTTTATATTCCGAGTGTGACTTTTCGCGTGTGGCACGTATGATGGTTTGAAATCGCGCCATTTTCTCGTTTTTTGAGGTCTTTTCTAACCACCTTTGGCACGACCTAGAGGGCTGAAATTTTGTGAACGGCTCAATGTCAGGGGACCACTTTTATATCCCGCTTTTGACGCGTGTCGCATGTGGCGCGTGTTAAGTGTGGAAAAAAGAAAAGTCTTTGAAATAGCCCCTTAGATATTTTGGCGGTTATTACCAAACAATAAACGACTGTGTGGCGTGTTCGATGTATATATAAAAGTTTGTACCCGAAAAACGAAGTTTTTTTACATTTACTTGTTAAAACTGCGAAATAGTCTCAAACAACAACCGCAAAAGATGGCAGTAAATTGCTAAGCAATACACAAATAATGAACAAAAAACATAGTCGGACTCAGGCTTAGACTCAGACTCTTGAATAAGTCATTCGAACATCTTTGAAATTCTAATATTATTCCTGCCCTGCGAGCAAATCTGTAGAACCTCCCTGTGAAGATAAAGTATTTCTTCTTGCACAGAATGTACGTTTTTTGTTTAGAATACCTTTCTATCTTTGGCGTTTATTCTAATGACCGTTAAATATTTTCTTATTGACATTAGAATAAAGATGTCTTTGCCATAATTGTATATATGTACTCGTAAGGATGTCTGTAAGTGATCATAATGATTTTGTCAACATCGATGGAAAATGTTTATGTCACGTTTTGTTTATTGTTCATTCATTTGCAATGAAGGAGTGGGGTTGAATCATCAACGATGTAGATGTTTGGAACAGCGAATTTGTTTATTTTTTATGGAATGTGAAGTCTCCTTGAAGTGTGCCAGGATGGACATTCAAAGTGCTTAACGTGTTTGTTGCATATATAACGGAAAATGCAAATGAAAATACCCACAACCTACACTAAGCAAATAATTTTCCTTTAACTAAAGGCATTGTCCATTAATGGCGCTTGCATTGTGGAAACAGTGAACTGCAAATTCTAGTAATGTGCCTGCCGTTAAAGCTCTCATGGGATGACCTCGTGACTAAGGCTACTTCAAATGTTCATCAAATCACTTTCATCTACGGATATACTGTAAATCGTAAATCTAACAAAATATTTCAATTATTTATCCATTCTGAGTTGATGAACATTTGTGACGGCGATGAAAAAGCAGACGTACTGGCAAAGAAGGGCGTGACACTGGACACGGACTGCGCTTAAACAGTCAGCTGCCCTCTGAGCTCCGTTAGGGAACGTATTCTCTCCTTCCGTACCAACAAAGCACAGCTAAGGTGGAGCAATTTGACCAAATGCACCACGTCGGGAGCAATGTGGCCTTCCTATAATAAAAACAAATCAACCGAGCTGATCTCCAGATCTCGGAAAGATATTTACAGAGTGGTTGCAATAACCACGAGCCACTGATCGGTGGGCACCCACGCAGCCAAACTGGGAATTCCTCACAATACCTCCTCCTCTATGATGTCGCCGGCATAAGCATTCTTATCCCTAAGTACTTTAGGAATATATATGTTGAAGAGGATTGGTGCCGTTACTGTACCCTGTGGCAGACCGATGATTTCAATTTGGTGCACCGTTTTATAGTGAGATCCAATAATGCTGAGCTTCTCTACACCATCTTCAACCAGAAAGTTGTTGTCCTTTCTACGACGATCGGTTCTATGCACCGAAAGGACTCCAGTGTTTCACACACTGGACCAAGAATCGTCAACTCAGCAATAGGTTTAACAGACTTACAGGTGCTACAACAAAAACAACAACAAAGTTGTTTGTTAATGATTGATGTCGTTTGGCTATCAGTCTCAGCTTGGGAAATGAGACACTCCGAATTCGTGGGGTTTTTCAATTCCGGGACGGTCACAACGCTACAATCGTCACAATTGCAACTGTCCAGTATACCAATATTTCCTGTATAAAACCACTGGAGTCCAGGAACAGACCCCGATTGCAGATCCAAATCAAATAGAATTTACAATAAAAACCAAAATTGTTCCAAATAGATATCTTGGTGGTTTAATTACACCACAAATCGAATGTTTTAAGTGAAGACTTATAGTTCTGCTCGTTGTTCCTACTTTTATTATTCTAGCAGATTACCTAACAGCTTAGATACATGGAACGCGAATCACACACGTAACTGTATCCGAACGGAATAAAAATTCCTCCTTGAACTGGATAATGGACGGATATTGCATTCTTTCGATAAATCGATCGATCGACACTCAAAGGAATTTGTTTTCCGCGCCAAGCAACATTTTCTTATTGGCTGTTGTTGTGCTGTTTATCTGACGTTTAATTCGATTCATATATATATTTACATAGTACAGCATTTGCTTCCGAATAGCTATAAACTTTTGCGAAAATGTGTCGTCTGAATGCAGGAGCCTTTTATTGTGCATTCACAAACGTATTTCAATTGAAAACTAAGGCGCCTCTGGGGCCGTCCAGACGACCGATTTAACTGCATACGTACACAACCAACGAACAAACGATTCTGTGAGAGGTATTTTAAGCTACATAACTGTTTTTTTTTCCTTTCTTAACTCTTTGTTTTTAAATAAAGTACACTAAGGTACAGTTCTGTGGAAATTAAAAGTTGGCATTTTCACTTGAAATCGAATTAGGAAAAGCCAACCAAATATTGAAACATTTTTGATTCATTGAAAGTTTTTTTTTTAAAAAAAACTCTTTGAAGTTACACAAACAGCTCAATTACAAAAAATTCACAGAGCAGCATTTAACTTTGTGGGTAAAGAAACTCCTTGTAATAGAAAATTTGAATTGCCAATTTACTTCGAGCGCATTCCATTTGCAAAGGGCATAGCTCACCTTATTGCCGTAGCGCAAGTCAGAGAGTTCACCGTTTGGCAATTAGTTTATGTTAAAAAAGTATCTTTTTCTATCTCTATCTTGGTTTCGATATTGCTACTCTAGTTGGTAGACTAAAAAGTATTTTTAGCACCCAATTATATGAAAATATTGTTGGACTTTTAATTCATAACACTCATTATGAGCATACAAAATAGGTAGATAGGATCAAAAACAGTAAACAAGTGGTTTTTATAGCAACAGTTTAAGTTGATTAACAAGGATATTTTCAAATTGGAAAATAATACCAGTTGCAGAAGATCTCAGCCTGTCAATATGACTACTAAGCATCAGAAATTGATATATAAACTTTGTAATATGTGATTATCTATCCCCAAAACATAGACCTAAGAGCATCTTCCAGTTCCAGCGGTGTGTGAGGTCTTAAACTGACAAATTAAGTTTTGTTTATGATAGGAATTAGCTTATTTAAACGAGCGAACTCAGCATCATGCTGTAATATTTAATATCGGCGCAACAGACCATGCGGTCCAAGGCCTGACTTCTCGCAACCATTTGTGTTGAGCATGCACATTTTTGCACACAAATGGAGGGACCTACAATTTTAATGCCGGATCCGAACGGCGAATTGAGAAGCTTTCAGTGGCAAGTTATTACTCTCGGACGTTTGTCAAACTTTCGCGAGCGGTGGGGGACACCGTGAAAAATACATGGTATTCGAACCATGAACCCCCTGCTCAGCAGTCCGTGCTCCTATCCACTGAGCCACGGCACGGCGCCCACCAGCATCATGCTTAATTGTTTTAAAACAGGGGAATGCACTCAAGTATAAAGTATACAGACAAATTATATCAAATGCAAGCATTATTAAGTGTCCATAAAGATTGAAGATTATGACATCATTAATTTAGAGTTTGAAAAGCAAGGGTCAATGTATACTTCCCTGAGGAACTCCACATTTTTAAGAGATTAAATATTCCTGATAACTGAAAGTCATTGCATACCTAAGCTGTTTCGTTATTTTACCCTAAAATTATGCCTAAACCGATCATATTTTAGACGGATAGCAATAAAACCCCATAATTTTGATATTCAGACAGGAGGAACGAACTTTTTGCTTTTGTCAGAACTGATTTAAGAATTGTCACAAAATACGAGTATCGTAAAACTGAAATTGTTATTGTGGGCCATTTCAATGTAGACAATTCTGGGTGGCTTCGCCTTTCTGGCCAGACAACACCCGAAGAAAAGTGTGTTATGTGTGCTGAGTTTAATCACCTTACTCAACTTATAAATGAGGCTAAACGAATACCTGACATTGCAAATCATTCCGAAAATAGCCTTGTTCCTTACCCCTCGTCCTGATAAATACTCCGTCAATTTTCAATGTCAATTTTCAGCTCATGAAATATCTTGAAACCAACGAAGCTGTCCGAATTTCGTGGGCAACGTTCTACTGGTGATTTGAGGAGCCGGTTTTTACATCAATTTGGTGAAAGAAAAGCGGTGGCACTCCATATTTCTAAGGCATTTCTCAAAGTTTGGCATCAATGCGTGCTTATGAAGTCGATGATAAACTGATTCACTGGATTAGAAGCTATCTTTTGGACCGCTCAATTCAAGTTGTATTGGATGGTTTCAAGTCCTAAAGTACATAAAGCGATGAAAGCTACTTCGCAAGAATAAAGTCTGGCATTATAAGCATAAGAGTGGGCATAGAAACATTTTCCAAACGGTTTCGGAACAAATTCATACGCTTCTAATGCCTGTGGACAGTAACGTACCGAAAGAGGATATAAAGTTCAATACCCTAGCAGGGAAAGTTGGAAAAATTCAGCTGAGATCCTTAGGGAATTCGATCCCATATTCTACACTGACGGTTCTCTTACCGATGAAGGAACTGGTGCAGGATTGTTCTTAGATGAGAATTCTAAGGAAGCAATCCCGCTTGGAAAATGGCCAACAGTTTTTCAAACAGAAATATTTGCTATTTTACAACTTACCAACTGGATTTTCTCTACAAAGATACAAGGACGAAACTTTGCAGTATGTAGTGACAGCCATGCTGCTCTACTAGCACTGGAATCCATGAATGTAATGTAATGTAATGTAAGAGAAGACTGAAATCTGTTTCAAGATGGAATTCCGTCACTCTTATCTGGGTTCCGGGACATACAGGAATAAAAGGAAATTAATTTGCTGATGGACTTGCAATAAGTGGTTCTTCCGATATTCCTACTGGAACTAATGTTAGGCGTGATTCAGTCAGGCTTAAATATTGGTATTCGAAGATTTATGGAAGTCGAACAGGAACAACATTGGGCACTCCATAAATACATGTAGAACTACCAAGCACTTTGTAGATAGGCCGAACAAAAACACCGCTAAGTTCATTTTGGGAATATCCAGGTGGAACTGTCGGAGCATGGTCGGTTTACTTACAGGACATAACCCCACTGAAAGTCATATGTTTAATTTGGTTCTTATGTTGGATACAATATGTAAGTCCTGCCTGAAGGAAGAAGAAACAACTACACATTTTCTTTGTAGCAGTCCTGCTTTCTCCAGGCTAACGATGAACGTTTTTGGAAGGGATATAAAAACGATCGAAGAACTAGATCCTTCGCTATATATTAAACTAAAGGAGAAATTTGAATAGTGAACTCACTGGGAAGGAGTACAATGGACCAATGGTCTGAGTGCTCTGGTGTGGTTTTTCTCAGATAGTCACACCAACCCACAACAACTATATACATATATATATATTGCATCCAGGAGTTGCATAGTTTTGAGTAAGCAAATGAAACGCAAGTTTGAAATCATCCCAGTTTTTTTTTTGTTAACATTCAAATGCGTTAAGTTATTCGTAAATGCAGTCAGAGAAATTCTTCGTAACGAAATTGCAAAGAATTTCTTACTCGTATACTGAATTGAAAATACATTTGCGGTTATAAAGTGGAATACGTATCTACATATAATTTGCATGTTATCTTATTGAACGTGAGTAGCAGATATCGTATATCGATGTCCGTTAAAGACACAAAGGAACAATTTGTAAAGTTTCTGCTTTGCTGCACGAATGCACGAATTCTTCTTCCACCCACATGGTGTGTGCGCGCACTACTCTTGCTGACTGTAGATAAAGGAAATGCGATAACGCTCAACCGAAATGAAAACCACACTGAAACACGGTTTAAAAAAAATGTATCTGAAATTGGTCGATTCTCTGCTCTGCAGCGATAATATTTTTTGTTTAGTCTTTTTATTGCCCCGCTCAAATATACCGAAAATGTTTTGTCTACGAAAGGATAATAAACGAATATAAGAGTAATAGTGCATTAAGTTGATACTGCGCTGCTATTTCTGCTTTGTTGTTTGTTTATTGTTTGAGTTATGAATAGAAATTGTTGTGCAAATTGCCAGGAAACATGTTTCGTGTTCCAAATTTGCCGGCAACTAACTCATTAACATAATTACGTCGTTATATGTAATTGTGTTTTATTTTCATGGATAAAATGCAATTTAGTGTTTTTTTTTTAATTGCGGGAAAGTGTTGGTGTTAGATACATTAACAATACAATGTTTTTGCACTCTGTCTACTATTAGTTTATGACCAGTCCGATTACTGTCGACAATTTAATAAATTAATTTAGTTACGAGTCTCCAAAGGAATGTTAAGTAGAGAGCATAATGTGGTTTAATTGAATTTACATATAACAACTGGTTTGTTTGTTTTTTGTTTCATGTAATACTCTATACATGTATTTGTGTAAAATGGAAGCGCAGTAAAAACGTTTAGATTGCTTTGTTCCGATTTTTCAAGCGCTAGTGTTGGCTAGTCTCTAAAACTTTCCCCGCCTATTAAAAAGAAACAACCTCCTTATAATAGGTCAACCAAATGGTGAAACTGGCCATCAGTTAATTTAACTTTCGTGCCAACTGATACTAACACGCACGTTCCTAAAAAGCAATCTTGTCACAAAGAATGCTTTCCTACTTTATAATGACACCTCCTACTAGAGTGCTTAGCTGCACCTATTCACCAATTCCGAGCTAAAGTCAATACGGCAAAAATGGGAACATTCATCGATTTTCAACAAAGGATACTAAACACAGATACTTTCATCACACTGTACTGTACCTTAGAAATACCTACACCCTACTATATACTTTGTGTGCATGCACTGACTGATAGACTAACGCCACTGTTTTATGCTCTAAATACCGAGCAAAGCGAAAACAACTTCCCACAAAAACTAGAACAAGTCCAGTTCGGATTGTAATCACTGGACAATAGAGTGCGATGAGGGGGAGGAAGATAGTACTTTCCGCTGTGTATTACAATTTTATAGTTGGTCACACTCTCGTTGCATATACGCTACATGAACCAATGTGTCCTACAATGTGATACCGGAAAAAAAAAACAATTTGTTATGAAATTTTTTATGTTTGGCAAACAACAACAAGGACAATAAAAAAATAAACAACAACAGTGGACGAAAAATCAATCATTGTAGTCGTCAGAAAATATAATGTCGAACAGAGGCTACTACCTTAGCACAAAGCGTGCTTAGATACATAGTTTTCGTCCTTGAGTTTATGTTTGTTTTCTTTGTTGACGGCACGTTGGTTAGTTCCTAAGTCGTCTATTCATTTTCTTTGTCCTTCCTCTTCCGGCGTAAACGGAAATTTATCTTCTCGGCCCACATTCGAATAACTCGTTCAGCTTTTCATCATCATCATCATTATGGTAGTGATGGGGTAGGTGGGCTTTACGCCCATCCAAGGGAAAATATTTTTTAGCTGTCGTCAGCAGTTTCTAAACAAAACTGTGTCATAAACTTGCACGCCAGCAAACATGCATGGAAAAATATGTAAGACAACTACTATATGGTGGTGACTTGCCAAACAGGACATGGACAAGGTTTCTTTTTTTGCAGCCAACAAATATTCCGTAGTAGTAAGAACCATATACAGGGATTATGATGATGGTGTTGATGAAAACAGAACCTCAAATTATTACTCACTTCCTATGCATTCAACTGAATTTCCACTTTACACGCAGAACATTAAACGCGACATTGACCAGGCAAACAATTAATCAAATTGTGGATGTGGATGTGGATGTGGAATCCCAAAAAAACAACACCAAAAAGCGTTTTCACGGTCCCACTTTTTTGGTGAATATCTGACAAACGTACGAGATTAACAAATATCGATGAGGAAAGCTCATCAATTCGCCTTTCGGGTATGGTTTTAAGTTGTAGTTTCTTTTCATTTTTGGGCAAAAATATAAGGCGCACAAAATGAATGGGGACGAAAAGCTAGGTCTTGGACCAAAAAGAAGGAATTCGCTGGGCTGTAAACTAATTCGGCCCATACAAGTCTCCAAATGGAGATAGCCTGTACCCAATCTTCCTTCAACGAAGGGTACAATTAAAGAATCAATACTTGTAAATCCCTACAAAGTCAGCTACAGCCTAGAATACGTTCAAAGGATGATACCAGGTCCTATCGACCTATCAGCCTCACATCATTAATTCCAAAGCCCATTGGCCATTATAAAACGTCTAACACCACCCCCAACAAAATCCCTTAAACCCTACCCAACACGCATATCAGACTGGCAAATCATCTGAAACAGCACCACATGAGCGGACAACCGAAAGATACAAAAATGTTACTATGCGCCTTCATTGACATACAAGGAGCTTTTGACAACACCAGCGTCAAAGTAATTCAAACACCGGATAGATCAAGAGGAATTGACTCCTGTATCCGAGGATGGGTCATAAGCAT
The DNA here is from genome assembly GCA_947095585.1 of Nephrocerus scutellatus. Lineage (NCBI taxonomy): Eukaryota > Metazoa > Arthropoda > Insecta > Diptera > Pipunculidae > Nephrocerus > Nephrocerus scutellatus. Next base: position 116,141,730 of record OX352763.1, read on the forward strand.
GCTAAAAAGCAGGAAAATTCAGGCCTCGTTCGATGACGAGACCATCACAATAGCGGCTCACAAGGCTGTGTCCTATCGCCTCTTCTATGCGATCTGTGATATGCTAAAGAATGACGACTTTAGCTATGCAGATGACCTAGTAAACGTGGAACTGCTTCTGCCACTTAAAAAACTGGCCAAAACCAACAAAATCACTATAATATGGTCTCCCGGGCACTCAGGCATATCAGGAAACAAGGCAGAAGCAGATCTCTGTGCAAGAGAAGGAGCAGAAGGAGCAGTAGTCAGTGGAATGGGACGAACCCGGGCTTTCCTAGCTTTCGCCATTAAGCATGCTCTTAACTATTCACATCAAGCTGTCCCCTCTTTCGAGAGTAAAACGCAGCCCCCGGGTTTCATACCCAAAACGATCTGGGTCCCCATCCATATAATTGTCCTCAGACTGGGTCAACCTCACGGTCAAACCTGGTCCGTTTGGCACAGACAACTACCGTGGTACCAAAGGCTATCTTGGTGAGATCTAGTATCGACTATCTTGGCTACTTCAGAGATGAGTGTCTGGGCGGTTGCACTCACCTCGCAGACCCTGACAGCACATTCGTCAGCAACCTCGAATAATATCATTTACCAGTAGAACTCTAAAGCAAGCACCAACAAGCAGGCTTAAGCTTAGAAACTATTCTAGGCACTTCATGACGGTCATCTGGTGTTAGAATGAGCTACTAAATACGAAGAGTCCACCCAATGAAATCTCTCTCTAAGTACCAGTAGCCCTTTCTGGGTCGCTAAAGTACGAAGACATTGCTCATATCGAGCATACTCTAAGTACCCGCGGCCATTTACTTATTTTCCGTGGTAGGGCCCCGCACCCTAACCATAAATAGATTAAGATGCATCTGGACCCCGCATGGGGAAGCAAAAGGAGCAGAAGGAGCCTTCACTGCAGCTCAGCCCAGCATTGCCTATTCCAAAAGCCACATCAACAACAAGGTTAAAGAATGGGAAAACATTGCCATTGAAGCGAAATGGGTATCATCGAATGGGATGAGAAAGGCCAAAAAGCTATTCAAATATAACATAAGTCATATGGAGAGTGCCCTAAAACAAGACCGCCATACACTAAGAACCCCTTTTCTGGTACTTGAGGGGACACAACCCATTCCATGGCCATCTCTTAATGTGGTGGCGTTTATAAAGGAACTTAGCAATCACATACTGTGGTAAAACATCTGGGATGCACCATAGACCTCAAGATCGCAGTGCACAAGGCTTTACAGCCCCACCTACAACAATACTAATAAAAATAATAATAATCCCTTAACCATTTTATAACTATATTACAATAATATCCAATAAAAATTTCATAATCATCCTATAAAAATCCTATAATCTTCCAATAATCGTTCAAAAATGCAATAACCTTTACAAAATTATCTTATAAATCGCATAATCTTCTCATTAATCCCATAATAATCTCAGAAACATCCCATAACCATGCTTTAATCCTTAAATTATCCCACAATCATCCTATAATCTTGCCATAAAATGATCCGATAATCATCCTAAAGTAATTCTTTAATGGTCTTACGATCAGTCTTAAGCCTTTCCATAATCCTTCAACAATTCAAAAACCAAAAGTAGCGCGTTAAAGGTGCTGATCCAAAATTGGATCGTAGGAGATGATACAAACGTAAGAAGACGCATCATAGGCGGAATATAAAAAATGCTATTTTGGACTTAGGCACTCATAGACACAATTTCAGCTACCTAGATCGTGTGGAAGGAGGTTAAAAAAAACCTCAAAGCAGTCGTTAATACAGACAAAAAGGGGTAAAATCAAGTTAAATAGAAGTTTTTAAAAAAGCAGTGAAATAAGCTCCGACAGTCGCGATTGAACACCGAGGTCCCATTCTTGCAAAAACGCACAAATGAACAGCAGCCACCCACACTGAATCATCGGTCAAAACGCCAATCAACCATGAGACGTATTCTTGTTCTATATTGGCGTCAGCCGCACGTATTCAATAAAAGGCGATTTTGCCGACTATTCAAAGAGATACGCTCGTACTCGTAGTGTATGTCATTTGCCATATGGCAAAATTCTTATTACCAATCGTTGACATAACTAAATGCCACTTGTTTACTAATACTACGAGTATGTCTAAATGGTATCTGGATACATAAAGAGAAGAAGAAAATGGCATAAATGTGATGATGAACATAAATGCCATATCTCCACCATACATTTTGCTTTTGGATCCTAATGGCAGTCGGGTGGATTCATGTCGCCTATCGTACTTAGTGGAATGAGCAAAATGTCTGTACAATAGGTCACAGCAGCTATACGATATAACATTGCGCATCTATGAATGATCATCCTCATCGTCAGCATCATCGTCAATAAGGAGTGGGGAGGTTAGCCGTTTCTGCAACAACAACAATATATGTCCTACTCCTATAAAAACACATATATATCTATGTGTGCAATCGCGACATCGTCATAGATATGTGACCCGTTTGTCATCGAGCATCTCATCCAGCGTTCTTTTTTTTTTTAGCTGTTTGCCCTTTAGATGCTATTTCTGCTCGATCTAAAGCGTTTGTCATAAGTACAAGTTGGCATTTCTCTTCTTTTTGCATTTTGTTGCAGACATCTATCCCCTCGAATCGTTTGAGCAACGACGTTTATGTCATCCTCATATCTAAGATATTTTATTCTTTTTTTGTACGGTAATTGTTTAGTTATAGGTAAAATTAAAATATATCTAGAACACTGTGGAAAGTATCTATTTTTGTAAAATTGATTTCAAAATTTATATTTCAAGGTAAAGCCAGGAAAAAAATAATGAGAGTCAAATTAAAGAACGTTATTGTACTCATTAGATACATACAGTATAGTCTTGTTCTGATTTATGTGTATCGGGATAGATTCGACACTATAGCAACTAAAGCGTGAGATACACATTTTAAAGACATCTGGACGAAAAAGATGTGCGACGCGAAGTTATTAAGAAATCGATATTTAATTTTAATGTCGTAATAGAGCTGTTTACAACCTCACAATATTGTAGAACAAATGGAATACCGCTACTTTGCAACTGTGACAACAGTATTCTTAAAACAGAAAATCGAAATGACGACACTAAAACAGAAATGCTAAAGATTAGAAAACAATCTATTAAACTAGAAAACTTATAGAGGAGCTTAAGCTGGTATATTTATCTAGTTTGGCCCTCGGGTATGTTCCTAAATGTTTACGCAATGTTAGAGTAGCCTTAATTCCTAAACCGGGTAAAACTGACTACTCACTAGCACTAGCATTCAGCACTCAGTCTTTGTGCAGTGCTGTTTGTGCTGAAAGGTCTTGAACCCTTGGTCGAGTGGTATATTAGGTAAAATATACTCAAAAGAAGTTTCTTAAACATAAATCAGCACGTGGTATGATTTATGGAACACGACAGCGAGGCCGGCCAAGCCTAGGCTGAAAGGATGGCGTAGACCATGACGTCCAGAGTTTAGGGATGCAAAACTGGATGACATCGGCTCAAAATCGGGGCCGGTGGAGAGGCTAGGACCGGAGTCCGGTTGTAGAGCCAAATATGATGATGATGTGACCTTTGACTCGACCTGCTGAAAGGCATAGGGTGGAATCAACCTTAACCAGATGGATTCACTTCATGCTTTCCCGCCGGCTCCTTCAGACAAGGGAAAATATGAACGATAGAGTTACAGTTGAATTGGCTAAAGAGGGTGCCCACATGGTGGAGTCTTTTCGCCGCTTCTGTGCTGCTTTGTTGTCCATTGTTTGCTCACAGAAGTTGGTCAATAAGATATTCACATTCAAGGTTATGTATCTCATCCAACAAACCCCTCAAAGCCGTTTGTATAAATCTACAGACTGCTCTCAATCGGTTGGATAACTGATGTGGCAGAAATGGACTAAATCCGAGCAAAACCACTGCAGTTCATAAGCGTAAACACGATGCGCAGATGGTGCAGATTGAACCATCCCCTTTGTAGCGGGAGCGCAAGCTTAAGAGGATTGTAGGTATAATAGACTAACCCAATCAAAAGATTCATGACACTTTACCGCTGCCTTCAAAGAGCGATTCCATCGCTCAATCATCTCGCTGGAGGCTGGATGATACGCTGCGGTCGTCCTCGTCCTGTTGCTGCCAATCAGTTTCACGAAAGCGTCGAATAAAATTGATTCGAACTGGGATCCTCGATCAGATGTTATGGTTGCTGGTGCACCAAATCGAGATACCCAGCCAGCGTAGAATGCCACGTAGAACCACGTTGTCACCAGAAACGTCCTTCAGTGGCACAGCTTCCGGCCAGCAAGTGAACATATCGATCATTGTGAGTAAATATCGAAAACCTTTTACCAAAGGCATCACCACGATGTCGATGTTTACTGGTGGAATTGATCACTAGGTATAGCGATGTGCTGCGGGACGTTTTTGGTGTGCCTACTGATTTTGGAACGTTGACAGGGTAGTCAGGAACGTGCCCAGTTCAAGATGTCTTTTTTCATGTTGGGCCAAATGAAATTTTGACTGAGCAGCTTCTTCGTCGCTCAGTTGTGGCAGTTGTCGAATACTCGTTTCCGAAGATTTCGAGGTACGTAAGGCTGGGTCCATCGATGTCGCAGTGTACCACCGCTTCTGTTCCGAGGATACGTAGCTCTCGTAGTTGGATTGAAGTATTGTCTGGTGTTTCGAAGAGCTGTCGTAGTTCGTCGTCATTTTTCTGCATATCTGCTAGTTCTTGTGTGCTGAAATTTAGCGGCAGGTCAATCGTTTGCACACTTGACAGAGCATCTGCTACAACGTTGTCTTTTCTGGAAATGTGGATTATCTTCGTGGAGTGTTGACCAATTTCCTCAAGTTGACGAATGACGAGTGGCTCGATCAGAGGCATTATTCGTCGTCTTGTTGAAGGTATGCGTCAGTGGTTTATTATCGGTCAGAATGATGAGCTCCCTTCCTTCACTAAGATGTTTGAAGTGTCGAACTGCTCTGAAGATGGCTAGCAGTTTCCGATCATACACTTTGAATTTGGCTTCTGTTTCGCTCAGTTTCTTCGAAAAGAAACCAAGAGGCTGCAATATGGTTGGTCTAGTGCCGCTCCTACGACTACATCGGAATCGTCGCAACGAAGATCAAGTGGACCGTCTACTCGAGGATGAGCAACTTGCACAGCATTCGTCAGCTTGACATTGCATTCTTCGAATGCTCTGTCTGCTTCGGGTGTCCACTGTATAGATCGATTGTCCTTATTCTTGGCTCCCAGGGTGAGTTCAATAAGTGGAGCTTGAGTTGTTGTAGCTCCTGGTATACAGATTCTGTAGGAGCTCTATGAGCCAAGAATACGCCGTAGCTTGTCACTCGTGTCGGGTTTGGCTTAGTTCGCGTTTGCTGCCGTTCGGTCCTCTGGTGGCTTGATACTATTTTTGTTGACCGTGTATCCTAAGTATCAGACTTTAGCTTTTCCAAGGCAGCACTTTGCGACGTTGATAGTAACGGCGCAGGGATAAAAGTCCCCGGGACATAAGTCTCATGACTTATGACCAACTTAAACGGGACATAAGTCCCAAATCGAATTAGGGACTTATGTCCCAAATGATCGGGACAGTTTTTTTTTTATTAGTTATTTCATTTTACACAAACAATGAAGCAATATCATATCTACCACGATGGTAAGAGGAAGGCGGCGGTTCATGTGTGCGGGTAGTGAAGCGCCCTGGAACAGCTAGGGTTATATCATATGCACCAACCGAATATAAAAACCTAAAACTGACTAAACACTGACTGCAAATAAGTATCTACTTGATTTTTTTACTCCATCGATTCATCGCGGTACTGTATGCATTTAAAAAAATTCCTGCCCGTTACATTGCATATAAACAAGTCGGCTATAACCTATACCTGCTATTTATGTACATACAGATACATACATATACAATACTAATACACTCCGCTTCATTCAAAAAGGCCCATGTTACAAACATTCTGCCGTTTAGGGACTAACTAACCGATGATGTTGACATCATCTGCGCCGCTCTGTGCATCGTCGTTGTAACATTTTCTGCCATTCATTTTTGGTTCTTATTCCCTACTTGAAAAAGAAAAGCCATAGCCAGAGTGTATATGTATCTTCCAGAGAATCACGGGTTCATCGGCGGCAGCATCAGGCAGTTTGGTGCGATGCACCAGAGCAACTAATCCATATTAATATTGTGGGACAGAATTTAATGCGCGGCGTGCAAAACGGGTGAAATGGGTCAACTAGTTTGACATTTCGCCTCCGTCTTGGGTATCTAACGAGTTTTTCATTCTCATTCTCCTATGGGAGAGGCGCAGCCTAATAAGCTGACGAAGCGTTTTATTCACTTAACAGAATGAGCGAGCGCAAAGAATCAACGTACTCGTGTACATGTCAACTCAAGTCTTGCTGTTGAACACTCTGCTGAGGATGATGCAGATACGACGGACACACAAGTCACCAAAGATGGATGGATGGATGGATGGATGGATTGACTGGAGTACCCGGTTGACTGCTGTTGCGCGGCATCTTCTTCGACTTTAATTCATCTTAATTTTGCGCTGATGTGCAAATGGTTTTTCTTTTTAATTTAGTTTTAGTTTTGGATAGGATATGAACGGCCATCTGCAGCCTTTTGTACCAACAAACACTAACTAACACAAACAAGAACCTGGAGTCAATTGGCATTTTCTCGACATTAATTTGGCTCTGTTCAACAATTCAGATCAGCAGTGTAGCAGCAGAGTAGCAGTGTACATCGAGCGTACCATCATCTGATGTCAACGACATTCTTAGTTGTGGTGTTTTGTCAGAGTTTAAGAAAAAAGCAACCAAAGATCTGTCGTTTTTGACTTTGACTTTTACATGTTGTGTTTGAATGATTGATAGTTGTTATCTGTTAGTTTTAGAGTTAGTCGTTCACGTAGTGCCATCTACTTATTAAATGTGCGGTTATTATGTGAATAAGATTGATTAGTTAAACAAGCAAGGTTCTTAGAAAATTGCAGTAAGATCCAATTAGCATTTTGATGGTATGGTCGATAAATGAATAGTTAGAGAAATTTTTTTTCTTATTTCCAAAACGGGGAAACCAAATTTTTGAAATTTTCACTGAACAGAAAAAAATGGAAGTGCGGTCTCAACACGACTTCTTTTTACGGACGTAGCCGGAAAAAAATGTCCAAGTAAACTGCCACTTCTGGTTGTTAGATTTCCGTCAAAATCAACTGGAACTGATATTCTTTCAATATTTTTTGTTGTTGTTTATATGTTCTGTTCAATTACCAGAGACATAATTCCACAACACTTCACTAAAACACTACACAGAGGCACGCCAATATAATTCGCCATTCACTGAACCTCCCAGAACTCTCGACGAACTAATCTCCGCAAACTTCTAAAGGGCTGAAATCGAACAAAAAAGGCTAAAATGGTCCTCAAACTCCGCCCCAGGTACCGACAGGATAATGTGCAGGAACTTCTCCGAGCTCGACCCTGATTGTTATATCCTAGAAAAGCTCTTTAACAATGTCAAGGGGATGGGTTCCCGATCAGTGGTGCAGCTCAACAACTATCATGATATATAAGAAAGGCGACCCGGGAGAAATCTCAAACTAGCGGCCAATTCCTTTCTCTAATACTACCGAGACTCTGTATGCAGCCTGCATCGCCTCGCTTCTTACCAACAACGAAATTATATCTCCCAACCAGAAAGGCTTTATGCTGTATGAAGATTGGCACAACTTTGTGGTGCAAGCTATAATTGAAGACTGCAGGCGTAAACGTAGAACTTGCTGCATGGCGTGGCTCGAACTAACCAACGCGTTTGGATCAATTCCTCACCTGCACATCTTCTATGCACTACGACTGAATGAGTTTGCCCAGCACAAACGTCATCAAAGCACTGTATAAGACTAACACGACCCAAATATGGTTCCACCACTATACCGCCGATAGCCATCAAATCAGGTGTCAAACAGGGTTGCCCACTTAGCCCAATAATCTTCAACATTGCTCTTGAGCCACTTTTACGATCTATTTTGTCCCACAATGGTGGATACAGCATCCATGGATAAAACTTTAAAATTTTAGGATACCCCGATGACCTCGTGACAAAGTCGACGACTTAAAAGCAATGCTCACCACGGCCAATCAAAAAGCATCTGATGCTGGCCTAAGCTTTAATGCTAGGAAATGTATTTCGCTTTACATTGATGGTTCAGCCCGCAGTGAAGCTTCACTGAGTTCATCAACAAAATTGATCATTCGCTCCTAACACCTTAGCAGAAGTTTGAGAACATTACGTTTTTTTGTAATTCGCGCACGCTTAAAGGGGTTCGCACCCTTATAATGTTCGGCTATATGCTTGGTTATGAAACACGACAGTGAGCCCGGCTATGCCTACGCTTGAAGGATGGCTTAGACCAGGACGCCCAGAGTTTAGGGATGCCAAAATTGACCGGACCATGATGATGATGATATGCTTGGCACTGCGTGGGCGTTAAGGAAAAGGAGGAGATGTCTATGATCTTGTGTCTTGAATGCCTCTGGATAATAGTAATGTGGAACGACAGAGTTTGGCAAAGCATTCCACATACGAGTTGGACGGCTCTACTGTATACTCAACTGTGGTAATACCATGAAATCACCACTGACCGAACTTGATAAGATCATCAAAAAGGCGGTCAAAGGATGGATGAATCTACCGCAAAGAACCTGCGCGGAGCTAATCACCATTATTCCACACAAGAATGGCGGAGCCAATATCATCTCAATCAACAAACTACATGATATTTGCCGCAAAGTCCACCCTGTAAAACTTCTAAGCTTCCGCGACACTACAACGAGAGCACTTGCTAACAACAATAGCATCAGTCAGGTCCAAGATAAAACGAAACCTATCCAAGCAGGATATCGACGAATATTTCAATTGCTCTATTCAAAAGGGATGGTGACTTCTTATTTGACTTAATATTTGGTCTCGCGCTCGCAATGGAGTACGGCGTCTCCATCCTAGCATAACAATCAGCTGGAGAACCTCACAAACAGAACCACCATCGCTTATGATCAACAACATAACTACTATGGCTGAGCCAACCGGAAATCACCTACGAATGGCGTTCCGACAAAACCAACTCAATGACCTTATGAGGAAACCAGATCAAGGCAAATCCATAAAACTTTCATCCAAACACTACATTTCAAACCATTTCTTGCGTGAAGATAGTTTTAGCAGATTTTCTGATTGGCGATTCATACACCGTGCCCGTTAGAATGTTGTTCCATTGAATGGAAACAGGAGGTTTGGTGAGGGCGCTAGAAGCTGCAGAAGATGTGGCTATGCCAACGAAACCCTGGTGGACGTCATTGGACACTGCCCAACACGAATGGCAGAAATAAGCCTGAGGCACGACGCGATCTTGAACCGTCTACTGCGGACAATCCGACCAACATCCGGATCTATCAGCATTAACCGCACCATTGAGGGTACTCATCGCCTCTCCGGCCGGACATCGTCTTTACCAACACCATAAAGAAAACAACAACGATCGTTGACATCTGCTGCCTCTTCGAGGGAAGCGAGGATGCTCTCAGTAGGGCTCGGCTGGAGAATAAAGAAAAATACGCATCTCTAGGCCACCAGCTAAGGAGGAAAGGTAAAAAAGTCTATATAAACGCCTTTATAATAGGCGCTCTTGGTACATGGGACCCGGTCAACAACCCAATCCGCAGGCGTCTTAAAATGAACTTTAAATACGCCCTCCTGATGGGACGACTCATGACAAGCGACACGCTTGCAGCTGGCTATTTCTCTTGAGCACCGCTGGTGGAAGAAACGATAAATCAAGGACAGACAGACGTTCCACGGGAACGCGTAGTTAACGTAGAGAATTTAAAAATAAGAAAGAGTGTCGTGGACAAAACAGAGCGCTGGGGAACGTCAGTATTTATGTTATGTATTTTGGAATTGAGCTTGAACTTGAATTGAGCGCTCCAAAAGATAGCTTCTAAGCCAATGAAGCAGTTATTCATCGACTCCATAAACACGCATTTTTGAGATCTGTCTCATTGACTGTTCAATACATAAAGGTGTAACAATCCACAATATGGATGCTCGCAGCTAGCTGCAAAATGCGTAACAAACAGATTGGCCTTGTGCTTACTGCTGACAACAGGAATGTCTTTATAAATGAGCGTTGGAATCGATGACGAGGCTGAATTTTTGATTCTTTTCACGAATGACTACCTTTGGGACATTGTAGTATTTTTTTCCTCAATTTTTGGTCGTAGGCGAATTTGACTCGCCGGAGGTAGGCGCATTGCAATCATTTCTGGTTCGTTTAAAATTTTTTCGGTTTTTTTCAGTAGGATTTACTTTGGTAAACGTCTCTAATCCTAGAAGCTCAAGTCATACCATCCATCTTCCTTTGGTTATTCCTGAAAGGGATAAAGTCTCTCATATCAATAAGAATAATGTTAGTGATCGCATCAGCGGCGGCATTCAGGTTGCTATCTATAAGAACATCTTCGCTTGAAGGAAAATAAGGACTATTTTTTGAAAATTTAAGGATTTTCTTTTGTTGTACTTATAATGTGAGTTTTGGCTGAGTTTTTAATTACTATAACTAATTACTTGCTTCATAATTACTTTAAACAGCATTAATTTGTTATAAATATTAAGCTTAGAATGCCTGTTTTGAATACTGTACAATATTTTAATGTATTTTTAGGTTTTTTCAATTGTAGTATATTCTGATTTAAACTCAATTTTTCATTAACCCTAAATATATTACGAGATCTTCTCAGTTAATGGAATTTTTTCTGATCCTGAGAGATCGATTCTAGGCCTATTCCACTGGCACAATTCCACTAGACACAATTCCACTGGCTAGCACAATTCTACTAGACACAATTCCACTGGACACAATTCCACTTGGCACAATTCCCCTGGGGAACAATTTAACTTGCATTATAACTTATAGTTACACGGAAACGCAAATACAGAAATACACACACTAATATTTCATTTGCGTTGGCAGGTTTTAATTGTACAAAAAAAACAATGGCGCGCTCGAATTACCACCCTAAATGCGTTTGATTATCAAAAAGTTAAATTGTGCAAGTTGAATTGTGCCAAGTGGAATTGTGCCCAGTAGAATTGTGCCCAGTGGAATTATGCCAAGTGGAATTGTGCCAGTGGAATTGTGTCTAGTAGAATTGTGCTAGTAGAATCGGCCGGTTACCTAGAGATCTCTTAGAAATTTCTTGCATCGTGTTAGAGTAAAAATATGGCTTTCTTTGTTCTTTTGAGAATTTTAATGTCATTTTTGTTTTGGGTTAATGCCCTTTAATGAGAGTTTTAAATTTATTCAGTTTAGTTTAGTCATTAAAGTGGTGATTAAGGAAAAGGAAAATATCTGTAGACTTAGATTTATTGATATTTTTTAAGAACGGAGTAAATTTTCGGTAAATTTCAAGTCAGATTTTGATTTGTAAACCCCTCACAGCTACTACATACTAGCAATTACCATATGCCTCAAAGAACATCTGGTCTTTTCATCGGATAGCATCCTCAAATCCACTAAACGGTCCATTAACCATAGACTACACTGCCACTGCCGACTAAAGTGGGCGGAAAATTATAGACGTCCTGTTTGTGTGCCACTCGCTCTGTTTGCTGGCTGCTGCTTGGCCCCAACACCAAATCAACAACAACAACAACAACAAAAATCGTTTGCTTTTAACTTTTCACACTTGCTAACCAATGTTTGCCATCGGCTAAGGACGTATGTATTCCTTCCAAGCAAAAAACCAAAAAAAAAACAAAAAAACAACTCTCTTGCAGTTTCTCATCGTTAAGGCTGTGTGCTGCTTGAATTCGACCGAAAAATTCCAATGTAGGCGGTCCGAAAAATATCCCATAATTCGTACGCAAATTTCAGACACAATCCGTTAAGGAAATATAATTCACTCATTGCATACAAACGCGTATGACTATGTACGGCGGCAGTATCTAAAAAGTACCGGCGAATGATTTATCTGTGCACTTAAGTGGGAGGCTGTAAGATTATAGCTTGAATCGGAACGTCTTCTCTCGCTCGTTTGTTTCTCGTTGACTTAATTTAATTTAGGAGCAAACGCGCTGATGCTGTTCTTTTTTTGCTGCTGATGATGACGGACGATAATGCTGCTTACCGCTGCTGTACATACCATAGAGCATATAAAACGCTCGACATTCAAACGCAGCATTTAAATAATGACGAATGTCAACAAAAAAAATTGCACACACGATGGAGGAAACCGGTGTTTCAATGACAAAAAGAAGACCTAGACCTAGGCTCTGTTACTCTATGGACTACACTACACACAAATCTGCCGTCGTAGGGCATTTCCATTTCATTAACGAATACGCCACCGATAATGACTGCGAATGCCGTGCGCTTTTTTTTTGTGCTGGATGTGCATTAAATTTAAATTGGAGGTTAATTTAATTAAAACACCCCCAAGGGTTAACCCCAAGTGAATGAGATAAAAATGTGTGTATCAGCCAAATGCGAGCTTTAGCTTTATCCTCTCTTAATTCTTGGCTGGAGCGTTCGTAATTTTAACGTCGCATTGTATCGTCGTATGTGGGTTTTGTAGTGTAGCCGTTGATTAAACTATAACAGAATTACACAACTAACGATGCGTAGGATTTCGGTTTACTATCTATCCACAGAAAAAGAAAAAGAAGTGGGTATAGATATATCCAATAGTCGCTACGCAATCAGGTAAAATTCAAACCATTCAAAGTACTAACGTAATTTACTTTTAATTTACTGGGTGCTAATTTAATATTAAGAAAGTTCACTTTTCGTTATTGTTATAGTACGAAATTAAGGCTTTCTTGAGTTCGTAATCGATTTTGCAAAAAAAAAAAACAAAAACAACACAAGTTCGTTTATTTACAAAATACAACTTCAATTCACAACTAATGCAAGAGTTCACAAATTTTCACTAGTGATTACTTATTATTCACACTTATATTCAAAACACTGCTCGATTGGTTAACTAACGCAGAGCTATCACGTTTTTCATGCGCAATTCCCATTTCGCTTAAATTATACGATTAAGCACCAAAGACCTATTTGCTAAAACCCAATATCATTAGTAATGGGTTGGATCTTTTGGTGAATTTGAAGACCGACTCATCAAACGTTTTTTTCTGCCGGGACAGTGCCGATTATACAAAATAAATCCTGCTTCTTCAGGCCGAAAAACAATGAGCTGAATCTCATTGCTTAGATTTGCAAACGGCTGAACAAAAATTAAGAATTGATCATCGTCCAGTCTACCAGTTGATAACGTATTCGATTGGTTCCCTTCGGATATGATATCGCCTAATAAGTCCATCTTTAGAAACACCACCGCCCATGTTTGTAATATATTCCCTGATTATATTTTCTAAAAGCCCGTTACACAAATAATCAGACCTCTAGTTTGTATGATTAAATTTAATGTGAGTTACCATTGCAATCCCTTAAAGCGTGTACTAATCACAAAAAAGCCCCCTTGCAATCCCTTAAAGCGTGTACTAATCACAAAAAAAGCCCCTTACCATATAACACCATAACTCTGTCTTACCAGCATTATTGATCTCAGCTACCCTGACCCCTAAGACACCTCAACCTACAAAATTCCTTAAAACGTGCGCTAATTTAAAGAAAAAACAACCATACCACTCAAGACCCCGTCGACAAACCTTTACCTTACCAATATTCTATTCATTTCAGCGAACCCACCCAAAAAAAAAAGACCGAAATCTCCTCAAGACCCTCCAAGTCCCTTGAATCAGACTTTAATTTAAAAAAAACCCACCATGTAACACAACATCATGTCAACCAACATCAGTCTTACCAGCGCTACTCACCTCTGCGACTCTGAAAATTATCGATTCGACCTTATTCTTCTCTAAATATCGATCCCACTTTCCAAAAAAATCCCCCTCAAGAACCACCTAATCCTTGAACTAAGCGAAATAAAAAATTCATTATACAACACCGCGCACTCTGTTTATCCACCACTGTCTTGTAAGGTTTGTGGCTCGGGTACGCTTGCGCACCACCTAATTCCTAATTACTAAAAATCTCTGCTTGGATATAAATCCCGATTCTCTTTAGATTTGCTAGTACACTTAGTTTGTTCTGCTCCTTCTTCGAACAATGGTTTTTCGTGCACTGTCCCAAAAAACATTGGGACTTATGATCCACGGTTCCAAAATAAATAATAAACAAATATTTTGGGACTTATGTCCCACTTAACATATTTTTTTTATATAAGGAGCCATTTTATTTAATGTAATATAAGTCCACAATTTTCTTTTTAATTTCTTATCTCTCCTAAAATTTGGGACCAAATTTTTTTGGACTTATGTCCCCATCGGTTGGGACATACGTCCCTAATTCGATTTGGGACTTATGTCTCATTTAAATGAGTCATAAGTACCAAAAGTAAATATTGGGACTTACGTCCCTGCGCTTTGGAAATAGTGGATGGTTTAATTGGTTGCTAAGAACTTTTTGAAAGATCCACCCACACTCATAGTAAAACTTTGGTAATTCGTTATAAATGCCTTGTAAATTAAGCCCACAAAAAAAACACTTCACTTTTTAAATCCGTACTTTGGCTTTAAATTCATGAGAACTGAAAATGGTTTCTAAAACTCAAGTTACTATAAACGTGAGCTTAATATAAATGTAAAAAATTAAATGACACAAATACCGTTTGCCAATAGATTTTGAGATATTCAGTAATTTTTCATTTTAGAATTAATATCTTCCCGTAAACGTTCACTATAACGACTTACCTTGAAAGCAAAAACAGTAAGCCCCCATAATAAAAATTAACATAGCCATTGTTAAGATAACTAACCGAGCAGGAGGACATCGACACAAATAAACTATTGAACCCAACGATTTAAAAAAAAGTACAAATAAAAGATGGATAGAAAGATAGAGAAATGAACCAACGAAAGCCACATTCATATTGCTCCTGGCTGTACCATATAACGATTTTGATTATTTGTCAGAATGCTTTTTTGCATTGCAATGGACACACAATAGAAGGAGGACAAAAGTCAGACTGACAGAGATCGTGTATAGGACTGTAGGTGTTTTTGATATTTTTGTTCAAACGTTGCTCTATATCTGGAGATTTTAAGTTCGAATAATGAAGCCAGCTTGCTCAATGGATGGATAAACGAGGGAATGAACTTTAATCAACACATTACTGTCCTTTTTGGGTGCCATCATTTGAACTGTGTGGCAGTTGTGCATCTTTTTCGAATGTATGCAAAATCCTTTGTGGTTGTCGTTTAAAACTGGAAAAACCCATAGTATGATAAATAAAAGGAAGCAACGACCGAACAATGTAATGGTAAGGCATTAACAGTATCCGGATAAATACAAAACAAGAGGCAGAAGAACAAAAGAATGACATCACCGGAAAAACATAAATGCAATTTTTGGCTATATCGCCGCGCACTTATTTTGCATCATCATCATCATCATCAGAGTGTGGGATGATTTTCAATTCATCTTCATCTTAAGAGTACAGTTGTTGTAAGTGGACCTACGAAGAAAATTTAGTTTAGTATTTCTACAGCTTATTATTAAACCCTCGGGCTTATTGGTAAAGACCGTCGACTTGACGTCGCCCCAAAGAAAAAAGTCCACAGACTGCATTTAATGCGTGCAGAAAAAACATATCCCTTTCTAATAGTGTTGTATACTGACAAACAACTAGAAAAGTAAAAAAAAAAAAACTTTACACTCTAGACATCATGCATTAGTACGCAAGATATACTCCAAAGTTAATCTGCAACTTCAAATCTACCTCGACCCTCGACTCGCAAAACATCCCTTAAGCAGCGGGCAATAATATGTTCATTCCATTACAGTCATATAGGAAAAATTCCTTCATTTATGCGAGTATCTCGGAATAACAATAAAATGTAAGTGCCACAGAGTCAAAGTCGAAGGCAACCTTGCAAGCCGTTAAAGGTCTCCAGGGGGTCATCGTTGGCGGCATCATTATTGCAAAACAAGAAATTTACATTAGTGCGTATGATGTACACTACTTCGCAGTGGTGTATATTTTTAGCATTCAATGTTCTTTTTGTTCCATTCCAGCAGTGGTGTGTATTGCAAATCTGTTAGCAGAATGGGGAAACATCCAAGAGAAACTTTTAAACTCACGATTTACGATTATATTGTGGCCGATTTTAAAAAGCGAATCAAATCGCAATACATTGTGCAGTAGAATGTTGCCATTTAAAAAAAATCGTACGCGGTCACTTTGAGTAACATGAAAGTTATGGATCATTTAAGTTGGGTCGTTTAGTTTCTGTTTGTCACCACACTCGAAACAAAATCTCCCAACTTATTACGGTTAGGTTTGATTAGGTTTGGTGGCTTCTATTGCCAACTTAGACCGTTTACGGTCCATTGTGGTACTACAGGATCAAAGCTAACTTTTACTACAAAGGCAATTTGGTGCTTTTTATGAATTTTAGGATGTCTCCCACTTTACAGTCCTCGACATCCGATAAGTTGTTCAATGTGTGGTATCCCAAGTGTTTCAATCTTCTAGTAGCAAGAGCCGGACATGAACACAGGAATTGGGACACTGTTTCTTCGTCTTCAACGTCATAGCAGCTTCTACAGAAGTCATTAATTTAATCCATCCTTCTAGCATGTACACCAAGGAGACAGTGCACTGTAAAAATACCTATAGTTATTTTCATATCCCTTCTTTGGACGGATATCAGTGATCTAGAGCGATCCAAGTCCAGTCTAGACCAGACCTGTTTCGTTATAGTACATGTGTAATGCTTCCGCCTCTTTCCGAATCATCTTCATATCCCTGCACTTTCCGGTAGCAGTTGAAGCTTTGTGCCGTTTATAGCCAGTTCGTCTGCCTGGCAATTACCAACGATATCAGAGTGACCGAGGACCCAGACCAAGCGGATGTTGAAATGCTCACTCATGTCCTTGAGAGAAGTGTGGCAGCTTATCTCTAACCCCGACGTCATTGAGAATGAATCCAGCGATTTGATTGCCGCCTGACTGTCTACATAAATTACAATTTCGGTTGCCGATACTATATTATGTCTCAGCCAAGTCACTGCCTCCTCCATCGCTGTCACCTCACCCTGATACACGCTGCAATGGTCCGGGAGTCGAACGGAAAGGTTTACGTTAGGTTTGTCACAGTAGGCTACGACTTTACCGTCAAGCTTGGGGCCGTCCGTGAATAATTTTAATGCAAGAGTTTCTTGAGGCGAGCCATCTCTCCATTGCTCTCTGGAGGAAAAGATGGCATAACACCGGCAATGTGTAGTCAACGTTCGCCAGTTCTGCGCTTATCTGCGAGTTATTGATCGTCGAGTGTCCCGTTTGAATACATATCCACTGACGTGTTGCTGACAGTCGCGCGGCTGTATTGGCTGCTCTTTGCCTGCCGTATATATCTACAGGAGTCAGGTACAACATTACCTCTAGGGCGCGTGTAGGTGTTGTCCGTAAGGCCCAAATAATGTGCATACAGGCTCCAACTTTTACCGATAACGCTTTTTCTCGCTTATAGAGCTTTGGTAGCTTTGTGAACTATCTCCAAAATATTCGGTTTCCAACTTAGTTTTTTATCCAGAATAGTTCCCAGAAATTTCGCCTTTTTGGTGAAAACTAGACTAGTACCGTCTAGAGTGGGTGGAGTAAGTGTTGGGATTTTATACTTATTTGTAAAGAGGACTAACTTAGTTTTGGACGGTCTACTCCTTGGACTCCTAGTCTACAGCTTTTGTGACGAATGAGAGAGCATTTTTCAGAACCTCTGCGGTCGTGGTCTGTGGTAGCTATGGCTACATCATCAGCATAGGCAACTACGCTCAAGCCCTCCCTTTCTAACTTTTTTAACAATCCGTTCATTACTACGTTCCAGAGTAAAGGGGATAGAACGCCTCCCTGCGGCGTCCCTCTATATACATGTCTTCTACTGGTAGAACCAATCAGCTCAGCTTCTTAAGGACACATGATTGATTAGCTTGCATACTGCGTGGTCTATTCCTAGAAGATTCATGCTATTTGTTTTAGCCTCCGTCTTTACATTTTTGAAGGCACCTTCAATGTCGAGGAAGGCTATGAGTGAGTATTATTTCGAGTGTAGAGAATTTTCAACCGACTTCCCTTTTCAGTAAGCGATTGAGCCCATTTGCTGTGTCATACCTAGATTCTTATGTAAACATCTAATAACATTTCCAAGGTTTTCAAAAGAAAGGAAGAATATAGAGTCTTAGGTCCCTTGGGTAACCATGTGAGCTTTTTCCTGCTTTTGGAATGAAGACTACTTTAACTTTCGTCCATTTCACAGGAATATGTATTAATTTCAGACACCCTTTAAGAATCAGTTCTAGCCATTGAATGATAATCTCTGAGTTATTCTGTAATTCCGCTGGTATGATTTGGTCTGGACCTTATAAGGCATGAAGCCGCTAATTGCCTTGTTCGCTTAGAGCTAAAAATGTCATCTATGCAAATCATATGAGTTCTATGGTTCTTACGCATTCCTCAATTCGGTCGATCCTGGAAAGTGAGTTTCTAAGAGTAGCTCTAGAGTTTCCTTGCTCGAAGCTGTCCATGAACCATCGGGTTTTATTTAATAACAGGGATTGGTTGGGTTGGTGGAGAGAATCTTCCTAAGGTGAGTTGTCTCTGAGACCACTTCCATTTTATCACAGAAGAGTCTCCAAGGTTTCCACTGTGGCTTCCTTAACTCTTTTTTATACATTTTAAGGCACTCCTTATAGGAGTCTTCGGTTTTTTTTAGAACATTTTGCCTTGTTAAAGGCCATTCTACTAGTGTTCCCTTAGTTCAGTGGTCTTAGTTTACCCCTTGGGTAGGATGTAGGAGACGCTGCAGCCATAGATTGGTACACGTTCTAGTTCGTCTTCTTTTTATTTCTAAAGGCGTTCTGTCTGACGAGATTAACATTGAGATACCTATGGTCAGAACAGAAGTGCTCTTTAGCTACCCTCCATTCCGTAACTATGACACGCGAGTTATATCTAACACTTCTCGTTTTTTTTTTTTAGTAATAAAGGTGGGGTCTTGCCCAATGTTACAGGAGTAATGTATAGGAGGTTAGTATTTAATGGGTAATCAAAAAATGGCTCATCCCTATCATTGATTTCAGTGATTCATTCATATGCATTAGCATCGCACCCTAGAATAACACTGATTTTTCTCTTACTCTACTTCCAGAGCTAGTTCCGCCAGGTTGTCTGGCGGGATCTTCTTTTCGCGATTCGGGCACTGTTTATGACTTGTTCTTCTATTTTCATTTCATTAAGATAATCCTAAATTTTCAAGGGTTTTTCTTTAAGGACATAACAATAACTTTGCAAAGCCCAATCGGAGAAGTTTCGGTGCTTCAAATGATCAAGAGGCTTCAGT
The DNA here is from genome assembly GCA_947095585.1 of Nephrocerus scutellatus. Lineage (NCBI taxonomy): Eukaryota > Metazoa > Arthropoda > Insecta > Diptera > Pipunculidae > Nephrocerus > Nephrocerus scutellatus. The sequence continues at coordinate 116,161,269 of OX352763.1, forward strand.
TCTTGAGTTAATTTGAACTTGTAGGCCAAGATTTTAAGACAAAATAGTTGTGGACTGGAAGATTTCCATTTCCTGGCAACGTTGTGCAATCGACTGATTTCGCTCATTTCAAACTGAAGCTCTTGTGGCTGCGATAATTGCGGTACTTAGTTGTCTCACTGGCACAGGAACATTCAATAGTGAATATGTTGACTTGAATTTATTCGCTATAGCACGCACAGTTTGTCTGGTGGGACGTTTATTACGACCGAAAATTGTAGTAAGTGCTCTTAAAGTTGCGACCATCGACTTAAAATTTCGGTAGTAATTTTTAATAATTTCCAAACGTTGCTCGTTCTTAAGCTTCACCATGATAAAAATGTAAACCTTGATTGACGTTTTGGCATTGACAGATCATAAAAAAAAGTTTAAGGTTGCGTTTGTATTAAAATAGAAAATTGTTATGTCCCTATTGAAAACCCCTTTATTTTCCCAAATGCTCGATGCCTTACTTCGAAACTTAATAACACAGAAAGCAATCACACAGAAAGCAAAACTACGATTTACAGTCAATCAGTTCAAGGAATATCCTGTTGCTCAATAATCCTAGTACTAATGTTAAGTTTTTATTTAATTAAAAGAAAAACAATCTGACATTTTTTTTAATTACTATTTGCGTAAACCCTCTAAATTTCTAGGCATCATATAAGGAAGCCAATCAAAAAGTACAATTTCGTTTCCTTAAAACTCATTTGACCAACGTTTTATACTTTTACCCAAAAAAAAAGTTTAAAACGCAATTAGAACCCTGCTACATTCAAGTCCCTCACATCAGGATCATTGAGAACGCTCAAAACATTTAAACATTTGTTTGTCTGTCTGCTCACAAAGCCTCATAACAAAATTTGCATTTCAAATTGCAGACTCAAAAGTCAAAACTCACTCAGTATTTGCTAAGATAGAATTTTTCCTTCGAATTGATATTCAGTCCTCCCCTGTCATTTATTTAAATGTCCTAATGACATCATTTCAATAAAACCAACTTGCATGCAAATACAAGAGCACCCCCGAAAACCTAGAATAGAGATGTTCTTGAACCGCAATAACATGCCTCGATTTGTGCAATAGGTTCCGTCAGTGGGTATAAAATAAAGGCACTTGTAGCTGGGGCTATTCAAATTGATACGAGTTCTTTAATTAAAAATGCTTTTAAAAGCCATATTATCGTATTCTTCAAATGGTTTGTGGTAACATTCTTTTGGAAAATAACAAAGACCAACTTAAATGTAAACCACATTTTGTGTGATGATGATAGAGCGAATTTTTGCATAAAAGATACTCTATAGTTAAGCACTTTGATTGGAGAGGAGATGGAAGAGTGAATATACATATGCATATGAAAATAAAGGCAATTGTATGACATGAGTTTGTGTTTTTTCATATAACGACAATTCTTATTCAACATTATCTTTTATGAGAGATTATGTTTCTTTCTCTATCAAAAGTTGCACTTAGATGTACCCTACATAGAAATTAGAATAGAAATCCACCCCCTGATCCTTGTGGTTGAAATTGTAGTGGGTGTATCTAAATGATAGTAAAATGGCAGACCTTTGATGTTGATGTTAATCGTAAAATCTGTAGCACATCGCCAGAAAAAAAAACGTAATACAAGGATGTATAAGAGGTTTAATAAAAAAAGCGGATTTTTAAAGAAATCTTTGTTGATTCTTGAATATCTAATATTTCCTCTTTAAAATGGAAGCAGAGTTAGGAGAATAACTTGAAGTATGCAGCTATTCTGACTGGTAAAAGTGTGAGGCCACCTCGTTGTGGTTGCCGGCAATTCCCCCCCCCCCCCCGAACTAACGCCAAAAAAAACCTAAAGAACCTTGTGACGCGTGTGGCGCTTTTCACGTGAGGCGCGTGTGGAGCGTCATATCCGAAAGGCGAATTGGGAATCAACCAATCAATTGGGAATCAACCAATCAATTGGGAATCAACCAATCAATTGGGAATCAACCAATCAATTGGAAAACAAACAAACAAACAAACAAACAAACAAACAAACAAACAAACAAACAAACAAACAAACAAACAAACAAACAAACAAACAAACAAACAAACAAACAAACAAACAAACAAACAAACAAACAAACAAACAAACAAACAAACAAACAAACAAACAAACAAACAAACAAACAAACAAACAAACAAACAAACAAACAAACAAACAAACAAACAAACAAACAAACAAACAAACAAACAAACAAACAAACAAACAAACAAACAAACAAACAAACAAACAAACAAACAAACAAACAAACAAACAAACAAACAAACAAACAAACAAACAAACAAACAAACAGACAGTTATTACTCTTACTCTCGGTAGTTAGTCAGGCATTCGCGAGAGGTTGGAGCGGAAAAAAACGTTTTGGTGTTTACCTGAGATTCGAACTTCGAACCTTGCGCACAGCTGTCCTATGCACTTACCACAACAGCGCCCATAAAGGCAATCAAGTTGATAAATAAAAGCATTCTTCGAGTCTTCTTTCTTGGTAAAGTCGCGATCTTTTTATAGATATTAGGAAGCTTTATACGAAAATTGCTTTCACATTCATTTATTCCTGCATCGCTTTAACGAAATGAACCTTTTCTATTTATTCCAAAATATTGTATTTTTCCAAAGATGACCTCACACTGATAGCCCCATATTATAACAAAAAAATTCAAAATTTGCATAAAAAATCCCCAAAATAATAAATCAACAGAAGATCACTTCAATATTGGTCCGAAATCTGAAACATGTGGGCATTTTGAATGTCGAAGACAACAACGCAACCCCATCTTCATCTTTTGTGTTGTTCCACAGAGAGCAAACGAAAAAAAAATCAATTGAAGTTTCTATGCGGCGCCAAAATTTTATTCAAAAGGATGATACGATCTGATATGGAGCACGTCATCCGTCCACTTAAACAGAAGCCACTACGAGTAGTAGCCAAGCGTGCACAAGAGATAGCACTTGAGGATAAGTGATATTACTATTGTACATCCTATTATGCCCTCAATTACGTCGCGTGTACAATGGAATTTTCAATAAATATCTCATTTGAATAAGATTGGAAAGTATCGATATCCCAACGAAGAAATGAATGTGAACGTCAATGTGTTGTGTTGTGTTGTGTTATGTATCTATGAGTACATGCTCATAGCATTAACATCGGCCAATTCTATTCATTATTATATTTAGTAGACTACATTTAAAGCCACTTGATGAGAGTCACATTATGAGGTGGGGCAGCAGGGAAGAACGGTTGGGAGCAGCGGAACAGGCATAGATAGACATTCTGTTTGTCTGTTTCACTGAAAAAGAATCGAGTAATTTTTGAAAAGAAGAAAAACCTCCTTTACTCTTCCTTGTCGTCGAAGAAGAACAAGCATTCATCGGAAGTCGGGGTCTTGTTCTTGCTCCTCTTGAAAGTGTCTTTCACAAACGCTTGTGTGCATATCTGTGCAGTTTAGGGTTTTATAAGCGCGTGCATCAAGCTGGATGAATGCGTGTTCAATTATGCGGGAGGATTGCTGTATGTTATATATATACCTATATGTGCACTTGTATATTTAGATTCGTCCTACATGGTGGCAATATGTGTGTCCTTTCAATTCATTTTGAAGAGACACCTCCGCCAAACAATGAATGACGAACATAAAGACAAAAGTGACAAAGGGAGATTTTGTAAGATGCTGTTTGAAGGGAAGGAAACCTTGGTGTAGTGGTGACTGGCTATGCGATGACCTACAACCAGACTGGAAAAATAAATTTAGTCTGATATTAGGATTTTTATCACCTTCGGAATTCCGAAGAGAAGTGAAAGATTTATATTTTTTCAGATCACAAAGGCGCAAAATGTGAAGGAGTTTTTTTTTAATTAAAAAAAGGGGCGTACAAGTTTAATTTGGAGTTTTAACTAAGAAGCTATGTGAGCAATGATTTTTCTCTGCACTTTGACATTAAAAGAGGCGTATTACCATATTTTTGGATCTGAAATAGGGTCTTTAAAAAATTACTTATGCACACTATATATAATACCGGCGCGACAGACCAAGGTCCAAGGCCTGGCTTCTCGCAACAAATGGAGGGACCAACAATTTATTGCCGGATCCGAACGGCGAATTGAGAAGCTTTCCGTGACAAGTTATTGCTCTCGGAACGTTTGTCACCCATTCGCGAGAGGTGGGACACCGTGAAAAATACTTTGGTGTTACTGGGATTCGAACCACGAAACCCCTGCTCAGGAGTCCATGCTCCTATCAACTGAGCCACGGCGCCACAATGCACACTATAGTTCTTACTAAATTAATTTAAAATACAAACGAGTTATGTACAGCAATCGTTTTGAGAAATCTATTATACCCTTTGTAGGGTACAACAAATATTTTATCTTTCATTTTGTGTATTTTTCTATGTAGCTTCCACTCTCATTTGTCAGATTTTATAAAAAAAAAATTTATTAATTATTTTTTTTTGGATTTGCTTTATTTTTCATTTCGTTGGAATCTGAAGGACCGAAAAGTACATTATGTGTGGTCTACTCCGGATGCCCTCCATTGATGAATATGTGAAGTCTCTTTTGTGGTGGTAGCTGATGGATGTAATATGTGCTTGATGGTGATAATTGTGTTTTGTATGTCGCTTATATCGCGTACGAAGTAAAAAAGCATACGACGTGATGATGAATAAGGAAAAGTGGAAAATTTAAATCTTCTGAAAATTTCGTTGATTTTCTTTAGTATATGACATTAAACAGCTCAACCAAATGTTTTTTTTAAGTAAAAATTCACGAATGAGCAAACAATCTATCTGCAAAGAAAACCTAGGATAGCAACTAAGATAGTTAAGCGAGCTTCTCAGCTCGCCATATGGATAGCTGTAATTCAGTCTAAACACTGAATTATCTTAATTCACAAAATTTGTAACAATTTTTTTATCTGTAAAAAAAAATTTTTTTTTCTAATTTTTTTTTTCTAATTTTTTTTTCTTTAAAAACTTTTTTTAAAACAAATTTATTTATTTTAATATACGCCACACGCATCACACGCGCCTCATGCGACACTCGTCACACGCGTCACATTTTTTTTTTAATACTAGTCCCATTCAGTTCTGACTGGTAGAAGCCCAGATATACGAGTTCCTAGCAAAAACTGTCCACTACTATAGACTCACGAGCTGATGTATTCTTCTATTCAAGTAGATTTTCAGTAGTAATTCAGTCTAAATGCTAATTTATCTTAAAAGCCTAATAGTATGCAACGTTAAATGTGGGTCTTTCATTCATAAGCGATAGGTCTTTCAGTCATAAGCAATTTCTGAAATAGCCTGAAAAAAGCGCATTTAACTTTGCAAACCCTTACAAAAATCGATAGCGATGCTAGATTTAGTAATTTTCTCAGTTTTCTCAGGGGTAGTAACCCCTATGAATGAAAAAATTACGCCATCGCAAGCCCAGCGCTAACGATTTTTTTTAAAACAAGTCCCATAAAATTTTGACTGGTAGAAGCCGAGATATACGACACGACAAACAAACGTACAAACGTACAAAAATTCGCAAAAAAATTTTACGTCCTCTGAATATAAGCTTCGCCCTTCGGGCTCGTAACAATACATGTAAGTATGTGAAACACTGATGCCATTCAGTTTGGCATCGCAGGCGAGTTCATCACTTGTCAGACATGTCAGACTTGTAGCTTTACTTGGCTTATAGCATTGGTCATGGTCATGGATACCAACATAACTGAATCTGTTTATTTAGATGGCGAAATCTCTCATGGCTTGTTATATAATTCTACTCTGCCTATGATGCTATGCTAATCATAGGCGGCTTTAAAGTCTCTAACGAGATGGTATAGTGGGTTTTGGAACTCTATACGTCTTGCCATCTCTTGCCTAAGGGTGAAAATCCGATCAGTTGTATATTTGCCAGGATGAAGCCGCACTGTTATTGGATTGGGTTGTAAAGTCTTGAAAATTGCGACCAAAATTCGTACCCCGGATCAAGACGGTCTGTTGCATCAAATATTAAAACCATTTAGCAGTGCATAGATTTGTCAAATAATTTTTGTTATTTGTGTCACTAAGACCTCTGGAAGAGTACTCTTCTGCACGCGTCAGAAGTTGTAAATAATTTTGTTTAATTTACTTTAAAGAATAAAGCAGCAGGACACCGGTTCGATACCTTGTGCGTTAAAGATACTCGTACATAAGAATTTTACCCATCTCAATGATTATCTCTAGATCTAGATAGCGAATACACGTGATACGTTGCTGTACGTGTAATACATACGTTGAGTTGATGTCTGCAGTGTAATCTACTCTTGCATAAGAAAACAATTTGAACAAATTTATCATTAAATAGAAGAAATTGCAGAAATTCCTATAAAAAAAAATATTCAATGAATATTATCGAAGCAAACCGCTAAAATACCAAGAATCATCATACAACAGAATAATTGGAATCAATTAAACAACGACAGCGCAGATAGTAGTTAGTCTAGCATTTTTGCATTTTCTGCATTAAGTAAATTTTTATTGAATGTACATCATACGCGTACATCTGCATTTGTATCATCATCCTAATTACAAAACAATTAAAATTGACCACATCAACATGAACGAGGATCGTCGTTCGTATTGACCATTTTAACCATGAACGTTACATAAAAAATTCATTTAAATAAATGATACATATCCAGTGGGAGTTATGTGTTTTGTTGGCAATATTTTGTTGTTGTTGTTGGTGTTGTTGTTATTTTATGACTGTTTTTTAAAGTGTGAGAGTTAAGCTGGGGGTGTTTTCATGTGTAGCTGTAATAGGAGCAGTGCAGGCGTCATGGGCATCAACATTAATTGAGCCAATTTTTAATTACAATATTAACGTTGTTTGTTGTTCGCTTCAAGGAGCGATTATCATCACTACCATAAGGGATAAAAAAAAATTGTATTAAACATCAATGTTTTAATGTTATAGTGCTTTTTAATTGCAAAGTTTAATTAATTGTGGCGTGAAATGGCTTTCACATAGACGAGCTATGAAATATTGCACTTAAGCCTTGGTCGATTAAAAGAAACATACTCTTGATGCATTAAGCTTCTGTATTTATAGCTGATTTCAAAATATTATATTTTTCAACTTTTTATTAGAATTCACGATCAAAAAACTGCATTAACTCGGGTTTATAAATCTTATATTAAGTAATGTGGGCGTCTTGGCTCCAGTGGTTAGTTCGTTGGACTTGCGAACGGGAGCTTCAAAGTTCTAATCGCAGAAAAAACAACAAAAATACTTTTCACGGTCCTACCTCCGAGAGTAGTAACTGCCACTGAAAGTTTCCCAATGCGCCTTTTTCGGACACAGCTTTAAGTTGTACATCCCCTTTATTTGTGAGCAAATATATAACCACACTACACGATTAGTTGCGAGAAGGTAAGCCTTGGACCACAACGATCTGTCGCGCCATATATTTGTGCCATAATATTGTTACGAAAATGTTAATAGAAATCTTTTATCGCACTGTGCATACTCCTATAAAGCATAAGCATTGCATGGTAATAGAGTTAAAAAGTTACCAAAAAACCATTGCTTACAATTAGGCTCATAAATATTTTTGTAAAAAAAAAAGATTGTGCGTTTTTATGTAATCGCGAAACCACTGGACGTATCGAAGCCATATTCACAACTTATGTTCATTTAGTACTCTGATAAGTTAATTTTTTTGAGACCGGTAGGTGGCGCTGGATTCGAAATGTCATTATGCATAAAAGACGTCATCATGCCTAAACCAATGGACTTATCGAAGCCATATTCACACTGTATGTTCGCTTGGTGCTCCGATAAATTTATGTCTTTTTTTCTTGACCCGGTAGGTGGCGCTGGAGTGGAGATATTTACGAAAATAGTTTATGAGGTTGGTGCATATCTTTGTTATCACATCACGCCTAAACCAATAGTTATATTAAAGCCATATTCACACCGTATGTTCGATTGGTGCTTCTAATTGTTTATCTATTTTTTTTAGCTCGGTAGATGATGCTATAGTCGAGATATTCTTGAAAATGTCATTCTGCACATATGTCTCAACTCGTCACACCTGGACGTATCGAGCTATTTAAAAAAAAAAAAAAAAAAGACAAAACCCTTGCCCAATTGCCTGATACTGTGACCTAAGAAGATCTATTGTATCGTAGGTGGTAACTAATCTAAGAGACTTATTACCTCCATAATTAAGGATAGTATGTCCTTAGTGGCAGAGTTTCGCAGATCTGCCGACGAACATATTGCCTTGTGGAAAATGCGTTTCCTTAACCAGATCATTGCTGGACAATCAGAGAGAATGTGTGTTTCATCATCATCCTAGCAGAACCTAAATTCCGCGTTTGAGCCAAGGTTAATTTTTCTAAGGTTATATCGCAGACCACAAACACCTGTGAGAAAGCTTACCAGCTTTCTGATGCTATCCTTGTCTAGATCAAGGATCTAGGGCCTGATTAACCGTTTGGATTGCCTTAGCCCTAGGATATTATCCCAATGGGCCAGACAAAGTCTACCTTCCCACTTATTATTCATTGCTGTGCCTGCAGCCCAGTTGACACCATTGTAAGGTTCCGGTCCTAAGAATGCTGATTCTGAACCAGCCCTGGCCAGTTCATCTGCATGTTCGTTGCCTGCAACACCCTGGTGACCAGGGACCCAACCGAGTTTTACCCTGTTAAGCCCTACCAGGGATTGCAGTGCATCGTAGCAGCATTTAACTAATTAAGAGCCCAATATGTTGGACGATAAGGTTTTTATTGCTGCTTGACTATCTGAAAAGATATAAATCGTAGTGTCTCTAATATCCTTACTAAGGTTAATTCTAGCGCAGACCAAAATGGCGTGTAGTTCCGCTTGTAAAACATTAGAACTCATACCCATTGGTATCGAGACTTTGGTTTTGTGTCCGAAAACCCCAGTTCCCACTACGGATTCCATTTTCTATCCGTCTGTGTACCAGACCAGACCTTTAGCGTCCAGTGCTGGAACACCACTAGACAAGATTGCCCGGTCCAATATTTTAACCTCAAATAACCTGCCGAACAGTACTATCTGGCCATAGCGTCAGGGATAGTGCAAAACATGTCTCTATCGGGAATTGACTCAAGAATTTTCAGGTGTCCCACGTAGTCACCTGGTTTGTACCCATATTCTAGCCATCTAGCGGCAGTCTTCCTAAATAAGATTGGCAGGGGTAAAAACCCTACAACAGCTTCTAATGCAGTCGTAGAGCAGATGCGCATGGCACCCGTTATTCCTAGATAGGCAATTCTTTGTAGCTTCTGTGAATAATAAGTAATCACCAGTGTAAATTTGTGAACTTTTGCTATTTGTTAATTAAAGTTGTAATTTGTGAATTAACGAACTTGTATTGTGTTTTTATTTGCAAAATCCATTACAAACTCTAGAAAGACTAAATATAGTAACAATATGTTATAATACAAAGGCCAAACACATACTCGGTATTTCGAGCCATCATTACAAACCAAACAAAATTATCGTCAAGACAGTTAAAGACATCGATCCTTTTTGTAATGTCCTGCAAACAATCTATCACCCAGTCTGAATATTCTAGACATGAGAGCATACAAGAATGATTGACAATATAATTGAGGCAACATAACAGTTTTATTCCCTTTGAGGGAAAACCGTATACATTTTAGCCTACAAAGGAAAACAGTCAAGATTCCCAACATTTTCGCTTTTCATTTTTTTTAACCTTTATCCACCTTATCATCTATTGCCCACTGTTACCATTTGCCAATGGATATTTGCTGCATAGCATCGTAATCGATCAAAGCAGTCTCGACAGGTTATAATGCGTCATTATGTGTGAATTCAATGTCCTGAAATTGCGCTTTTCCCCTGTACGAGTATAAAACATAATATCCTTTAAAAATGTCATTCGTAATGTAGTATGTAAAAGGATAATAATGATCGATTGGATAGAGTAGCCACGTATAGTTCATAAAATAGAAAAGGTATTCGCTCATTGGTTATTGGCAAATGGTCACAAGGATCATTGAGCACACGGACGAATATCAGTGGCATTGGATAGGACACATATGTATGCATACCCATCTGCAGATTCTGCATAAATTTCAATGCGACAAGGATATTAAAAAGGATTTTCTTATTATTCACACTTTTCATATATCGGACACACGTCGTATCGTTCGTATATTATGTATCCTGCAATGGCGAGCCTGTCGAAGCCATCAGTGGACTGTGCCATTCAGATGGGGGTATGTTAATTTACGTAGAAATAATCCGGATTTTTATTGAAAATGATGGATTATCTGTCGTATCGTTCGGGTGTCGCTTAAATAAATGCAAGAACTTCGTAGAGATATTGATTTGGGATAAATATTTAATATGCTACTGTTGGTGCTAGTGCTAACCAGGGTAGTACGAAATAACTTCTACCGATTCAAAATGATTGATAAACGATGTACATAACATATTTCTAATATTTGAAAGATATCGTTTGGGAAAAGCTGGTTTTTTTGTTATAATGAAGGAAAAAAAGGAACGAAGAAGAAACCTCTTCAGTTATTCCCCACAGGGACATTGAATACTTCACAAGTATCTTGTTACGGCTTAAGTTCTGTGTATCAATATACTAAGTACCCATCTCAGTCGCACACTCTCGCAAGCACGAATTAAAATATATAAGCCTAAGCTTATGCAAAGCTTTGCAATATTTTCGTTTTAAGACAATTGACTTTCATAAAATCGGAGCGTCCTGGTCTACCTTCCAGCATTGGCTTAACTTACCTCGCTGTTGTATATCATTACTTCAGGTTATAAGGCCAGTTCGATAATGGTTCGAAAACCACACGGACAAAAAATACAAGCCTAAAGTTATGCAATGTTCTGCAGTATTTTCGTTGTAATACAATTGAAATTCATTAAATCGGAGCTTCCTGGCCTACCTTACAGCGTAGGCTTAATTAATCTCGCTTTCGTAACCCATTGCTTCAAGTAAAAAGGCCAGTTCGACCACTGAATAGTAGTACAAGTATTTAGGTGTTTTTGTTTGCGTTTAAAAGTTGACTAGTATAAAATTGTGAACTGTTGTTATTTTATTTTTTTATTATTTATTTTTGTTATTTTTGCCTATGAATAATTATTATGGTTATTTTTAAATGAATGAACTTGTGTTATGGTTCATTTGCAAAATCCTTTACTAACTCGAAAGCCTAAGTTTCGTAACAATACCATAATACAGGGTATAACATAGATAAGAGGATCATATAAAGATATTAACATAAATAGAATAGGTATCTGTAGACTCTTAGAATAAGCATTGTTCACCAAAACCATTGCATATATATAGGCTCAGTAATATGTACTTGCATATGAAAGTTATATTTGGTTCTTGTACCATCTATGTAGTTGTACTTCTATGTACTTGTATATAAAATTTATATGGTTATTTTTTACCAGAGAATTTACCAGTATGGCTCTGGTATTTGCTAGATGGTTCAAATGAAACAGAACAATCTTGAAACCGTAGGTTTAGTATAAATAGACCAACTTTATCGCAGTAAGTTTAGTTATTAGTTGGAATTCAACCAGACTACTCAAAAAGTTGAAAAGAAGATAAAGCTACAGGCTATGTGAATTAAATTGTTTTAAGTGAATAATAAGTAATCACCAGTAAAGATTTGTGAACTTTTGTTATTTATTTGATTAAAGTTGTAATTTGTGACTTAACAAACTTGTGTTTTGTTTTTATTTGAAGAATTTTGTAAAAATATTATTTATTTGCTTTGTAGAACTAAAAATTTTAATAACAAATTTTGATTAAAAATTTTAACCGAATTGTTTTTCTTATTTCTTTGCAGGTAAGCAACCTTTAAAATACTTGTAGGCCAGCTTTGGTATTCGGGTGTGTGATAGCTGCGCCAAATAAAACACTTTTTCTGCCAAAAGTTATTGTAAGATGAACAAAAAAACCAATCTATAAAATTTTTTTATGTAAATTCTCTTATCGGAAATACACATGTGTGCAAAGTTTAAATAAAACCGGGTTAATTTTTAAGAATATTTATATGGGAGCCCCCCCCCCCCCGACTCTGATGCCCGATCACTTCCAAATTTTAATAAAAATGTGTTGTCATCAGAGATACTTATGTGTGCAAAGTTTGAATAAAATCGAGCTTAAGAAAGTAGGTTAAAAATTGATCACAAAATTCCACCAGTCAGCCACCGACAGACAGCCGGGCACGCAAAGTTAATATAGAGAATTTAATGTTTCTTTTTTGCTGTGAAGAAATTAGACTCTGCACTAAAAAAGCCACAAGCTTCCATCTCACTATGCATTCTAGTTGCTTGTACAAAATCGCTCGTCATATCCAACAAAGTTTTGAATCGATGCTGATGGCCTTAGAACTTCAGACCGACAGACAACCGGGAAAAGAAAAAGCCACAAGCTTCCTTCTCACTATGCATTCTAGTTGCTTGTACAAAATCGCCCGTCATGTCTAATAAAGTTTAGAATCGATGTCGATGGATTTAGAACTTCAAAAACCGCATCATATATTGGAGTTGTCGATTTACAATCCTGAACAACGTGTTCCTCTTTGTATTTCCAGTCTTTCATTGATTTTTCGCAAAGAAAAATCCAGTCGAGAGTTTTTTGAATCACATTTAACCTTTCGGATAATATTGTTACGAAAAATAGTTAGTATCGCAGATAATGGAATACGAACTTGCAATTCGAAGTTGCGTGTAATTCGCCCCAGAAAACGCAGACGCCTGGGAGGAGGCAGTATAATTTTGTGTGCACATACTCCTGACAGTTTTTGCACTGGGCTGTCCCATTTCCCTTCGGTTCGCGACAAGGTTGATGATTTTGGTTTTGGCAGTATTAATCTACAAACCAACAACATTTGCCTCCCTTTCCACATTTGTTGCCATTTGGTCCATAATCTTATGTGAGAGTAAACAAACGTCGTCAGCGTAGTCCAGATGTTTGAGTTGAGAAGTAAGAACCCAACGCATTTCTCCGCTGCCAGTAGATACAGCTGCGCGAAGCACATCGCTAATCACCAACGAAAAGAGTATCGGCGATAGAATACGACCTTGTCGTACCCCACTTAGTATCTCGAATTACATGACAGCTTTCCTCTATGCAGCACATGACATTTAAAGCCATCATAGGTTGCTTTAATAATAGCTATTAGTTTATCGGGTATACCTCTCCTGCACAAGGCGAACCAGATAAAATAAATAAAACTTAGTGTTACACGTTGGGGATTGTCTCTCCCGCGTAGAACCATCTTACTTCACTCACTCCCAGTAGGTCCAAATTAATTTGAAAAAACTCACGTTCAAGTTGAAAAAATCTGGCATTTTGAGGTCCTTCCCTCCCTGAGTCAAGAAGGAGCGTCCTCACATTCCAGAAACCAATCTTTGTACAATCCGGGTACGATAGCCAAAAGTCCCCATTATTCGATCATTACTTATCCGAGGCGTTGTGTCGGTTTCAGTAGCGGGCATTTTTCGGCTTACCCTCGTTACCTAGACTAGAAACGCTATACCGTTCGCACTTGCAATTTTAGCCTACATATTAAGGTGGCCCGGGGACCACCACTAGGAAGTAGAGCAATCACTACATCACGAACTTGATTGTTGCGCCGGTCAGCTCAAAAGTTTCCCGATCAATCGCAATGCAGATCCCCAAAGTACATTCTGAATGGAAAAAAAACTCGCAATCATGTCGCCTTTCCTTATTCCAAAGAAAGAAAATACCATTTGCATGCACATGTATTAATTAATTGAACTCAAGTGAAGAATCAATATAGCTAGCTATAACTACAATTAACTGACTGAATGCGTTCGCACATCATAAACAACCGAAGTCCAACTCCACAAATCGAAACTGCGAGAAGCTTCTCTGCTCTTATTAAAAACTCATTAAAATGCCATTTAATTAAAACCACCACACTACAGTCATACGAGTAGTTGCTATAACTTGTAACACATTGTGCTGTAAAGGCGCCACACCAGAACTTTCAAATAAGAGTTTTCCCGGGAACTATTTCTCCAAGCACAATAAATTCAAAGCAGAAACCAATCTGGATTTTTCGTATTCGCGTGGCAAGTGCCGTTTCTTTCAATTGTTTTGAATTAGATACAGAACAGAAGTTTCCATGGGTGTGTGTGTGAGTGAGTGTGAGGCGTTTCTGGAGTACAGTCTGGTGGTGATTCTATCATCATTCACTGTTGCCATCTTAATCGTCAATTATTACCACTCTCTATCTATATGTTGTAGCAATAGAGTTGCAGTTCGGTGGAACACCATGAGCTGCGAGTATCTCGTGCTACACTGGTTCATTTCGATACTTTCGACTTAATTTGCTCCAATTAAATCGATTTTCAATTATCATCACTTGCTCCTGCTACGTGATTCCGCAGGCGTTTAATGCGAAATGCCATCATGTGCGCGTGTGAGGCAAAGATTTGATTTTATATCTTATCTTGTAGTGAACGTATGAAAATAGTGGTATGAAATATTGGAAAAAAACAAACCACAATACCCCCAATTTCTCATACCAAAAATTTGCATTCAACACTCCTTCAATACTTTTTATCAACATTTGAAGGATAAATGAATAACGCTTTGTTTAAGTAAAGGGTGATCAGATTGGAGGTACTTTTTCCAATAGGTATTTTTTGACATGTCACGCGTGACTACTGTCAAACTTAATACGTAATTTAATTCAGTATTCATCATGGAAAGACTAACGCCTCAACAACGTTTACTAATCGTACAATTGTATTACGACAATCGACGCTCTGTGAAAAGTGTTCATCGCGCACCTATGGTGTTCATAATCGTCCTACCGAACGCACTATTCGGCATACCATCGGCAAACTTGAGAATAATTTTACATTATTGGATGATACTCGACCGATTCGTCCACGTACAGCCCGAAATGAAGAGAATATTGCGGCTGTAGGTGAGAGTATTGCCGAAAACCCGGAAGAATCGATTCGGCGCCGTTCTCAACAACTCGGCCTATCTTATGGCACTATACTTGGGCGATTTCACGTAGAGATCTTGGTTTGAGAGCGTATATAATACAGCAAGTCCAAGAGGTGAAGCCGGCCGACCTTCCAAAGCGTCATACTTTCAGTCGTTGGGCTCTTGAAAAACTCGCTGAAGAACCGTATTTTGGGGTCCGATTTTTTTTTTTTTGGCTTCGTCAATAAGCAAAATTGCCGTATTTTGGCTGAAGAACAACCCGAAGCCATTCACGAACTGCCATTACATCCATTGAAAACTACCGTTTGGTGCGGCCTATGGGCTGGAGGAATCATCGGCCCATATTTCTTCAAAGACGAGGCTGACGCCAATGTAACATTGAATAGCGAACGCTATCGCGCCATGATAAACGACTTTTTGATGCCGGAAATTGAAGCCCGTGATCTTCACGACATTTGGTTCCAACAAGACGGCGCTACATCCCATACAGCCCGTGACACAATGGATTTACTGCGTCCTCGTTTCGGTGTGAAATTGATCTCTCGTTTCGGACCGGTGGATTGGCCACCAAGATCGTGTGATATCACACCTTGGGACTTTTTTTTTGTGGGGGTATGTAAAGTCTAAATGTTTTGTGTACAAACAAGCAACGATTGAGGCATTGGAAGCTCACATTACTCAAGTTATTCGCGGGATACCGACCGAAGTCCTCGAGCGAGTCATTCAAAATTGGTGTTTACGGATGGCGGAATTACGGCGCAGTTGCGGCCAACATTTGAAAGGGATTGTCTTCAAAAACTAAATGTCATGAATGGTTCTAAACAAAACTAATAAAGATTGCCCAATCAATTTGAATTTTTGCTGTTTTATTTCAATTTAAAATCCGATACCTCTCAATTGATCACCCATGCAAGGCCTTTTTTTGTGCCACACATTCAATCCTTGCTCTTCTTATATACGACGAACGTTGGAAAGTGGAAAATCGTTGTCTTATTTGACCCCAATTATAATCGTAATACAATCTCACCTTCCTTGCTTTCAGCATTCCCCGCGTCGTGAAGGTGACAAAATTGTCGTTGTTGAAAAAAAATAAAAAAAACTTCAAAAGAAATTTTCCTCGTCGGCGTCAACTTTCAATTTTCTCGATGATTCTCAGAAAATCTCGATAGGAACGATATCGAATTCTGTCGGGCGTGTCTGACTGACAAACAGCACCCATTGTTATTTCTGAATATCGACTACGAGAATGGTAAAGTGTACGATTTCCCAATTACGACTTTTGTTTCGAGAATTCTGCCTCCTCGTACAGTTGCTAAGAGCTGTAGCTATATACGACTGCAGTTTCAATTCGATGGCATTGTGTTTTTGAGTTTTTCATCCCGTCAGATTTATTTAATGCAAAAGCAGCTTTTCAGACTTTCCCTTGGATTTCTTTGGTGGTGCATTTGTAACCTCATTATTTTGTGTTGCATTGCAGTCTCGCATAGAAATATCAAACTCTACGCTGATTATAGCCGATTGATTGCTTTCTCAAGTGGATAGCAGTCAGCATCAGCGAGCGATACACTGAAGGTGAAGAAATGCTCATTTTGCATTACATTCTTGAGTGGGACGGACGGCAGTGGGATTGGATGTGGTGCATTGTGATTTTTTGCACTTTTTCGCAATCGATTCTAGGAGAGAACTGTGTCAATCATTTAAACCACATTTACGCTTATAACGCCACAATAGAAAGCTATTGATTTTTGATTGCTTGTAATCTTCAAAGAATCATTTGCTGTTGTGTTCTTTTGCGGAATCCAAATTAGTGTTGACGAAATTCGAAAGTCGTCTTTTGGCATACGTGCTATATTCTATAAGGCTATTAGATGGTTTCTTCATTGTAACGAGTTTTCCCAGCTGAGGTATCACTCAACTCAGCGCCTTCCAGGGCTCAAAACTATAAATCTCGTGTTACAATTAGAATTTTTATGTTTTTGTCCTTTATTTTGACTTTTCTTTTGTTTGTTTGTTTTTTTTCTTAACTTAATATACTTGACATTGAATACAATTCCTAATTAATAATTATTATTAGAACTACGAGTTTTACAGGAAGGGATGAAATATTGTTTTCAACTTAGTAGCGGGTTCTTGCATCCTAGCGAGTATGTGTGTGTATCGGGAGTACAAAACAAAACACGGCAAAATATGTGCTGATGGGTGAGGAGGATCAGCGACACAGTGGTTATCCGACCACGGTTGTGGAGTGACTACATTACTGAAGAGAAGTTTGACAAGAAGTACCTTACCTAACACAGGTGGCATCTGCTTCGCTATTACTGGCGGCGGATCGGCAAAATGCGAAATGAAAATCAGGGATCGAATTACGACATCAGTTAACGTGTGAATGGAATCCATTCGTTAACGAGTGATCGAGTATGTACATTGGGATGATCACTACTCGTCACTCGTTCACTAAAGTGAAGAGTCACATATGTGGTAATTCGAACACTGTCACGAAGGGGGAAAGCTGAAGGCCTATAACACAAGGTAAGACAGTAAGAAGGAATGCTAAGACAGTGAGTGAGTAAAGTGAGCGGGAATACCGATGGCACTAAAGCGTGGTAGGTTTGGGGGAGGGCATGCTGACGCGGTTTAAAGATAGTCCTTCGGTCTGGAAATAATGATGAGCGAAATTGGTCTTGTTCTTGCAGTCTTGTCTGACCTTGCAGAAAAAGCAAGACCAAGACCATGACCAAGACCAAGACCAAGACCAAGACCAAGACCAAGACCAAGACCAAGACCAAGACCAAGACCAAGACCAAGACCAAGAAAAAGACCAAGACCAAGACCAAGAACAAGGCAAAGACAGAGACAAAGCCAAAGACCAATAACAAGACCAAGACTAAGACTAAGACTACGACCAAGAGCAATCATTCAGCTACAAGACCAAGCCCAAGACCAACACCAAGAACATGTGTGCAAGACTGCAAGACTCTTGCATTTAAAGTTGGGTAATTGATCAGTTGGTATTTATGAAATTCTCTATTTTTATTCAAAATTGGCACACATGTGTATTTCCAATGACAACACTTTCTATTAAAATTTCGGGCCCCTTTTGGGATCTTTTGGATGTTTTTAAAGATTATTTTATGATTCTTCTGTTTGCCTTTTGGTGGTCTCTGGGGGTCTTTTGAGGTCTTCTGGGAGTCTTTTGAGGGTCTTTCGGAGGTGTTTTTATGATTCTTTGGGGTTCTTTATGGCGGATTTTAAGGATCTTTTGAAGGTTTTTGGGGGTTCTTTTAGGGTCTTTTGAGGATTGGGGGTCGTAAAAAATTTCTGGGGGGTCTTTTAAGATTCTGTTGATGGTCTTGTTGGTGGCCTTTTGGGGGTCCTTTAGGATCTTTTTGTGGAGTTTTGGGGGTCTTTTCGATGTCTTTTGTGATTGTTTTGATGGTCTTTCAGTGGTCTTTTTATGATTTTGGGGGGGGGGGGGTTCAGCCGCTCTCACCTCCATTTTTTACATACATAGATACACTTTTTCTCATTTGAACGTGCGGCAGGGAAATCGACGACCATCGAGGCACAACAAACGAATTAGGTGCCTTCCGAAAATTTTTGTCTAACAAAGTAAAAAAGTGCTTCAGTTGATGTGGCATACTATGTCAACTCAAATGAAATGTAAAAGTACTCTTTTCATTCTTTAGTTTTTTTCTCCAAAAACATTTTTTTTGGTTCTCAAAACGATTCTCCAAGAAAGCAGACATTTTAGGTATTCAACATGTGTAGTTGGTTACGTGATACTGCCGAGCAGAGCTTTAGAGAAATTCCATGGAAATTCAAATTTAAAATTTAATGTCCTTTTTCCAAAAAAAAAAAAAGACATCTAAAAAAAATAAGTAATTCCACGCACACATCCTATCGTTTCATTTACAGTCCGCTAGAGATTTCTGTGAGGGACATTCTTTAACATAAATATTTATGCATTCTGCATTATGTACAAAAACGGTCAAATAGAGACAAAAGATGACACAAATTGCTGTGCGTTTGATGTTTTAATAAAAATTCGATTGACAACTCTGAATATGTACATTTTTTTGCAAAACCAACCAACATCAGAAAACATGAATTAACCTGTTTGCTAAAAAAGCTTTTTTCTCAACTAGTTGTATAAAAACTCAAACTAAAAGACAGATAGAAGAAAAAAATCAATAATAAATTATTAATTCAGATCCACGTTCGTCTAACTTTGAACCTGCAATATGACTCCATCGTATGTTCTTCTCGTAATAAACGAGAACATATGAATATCGTCCAAAAAAAGGTCCTTAGAACACAAGTCACACCTTTGCAAAAAAAAAAAATCCACCCTGTTACACCACCAGCAGCACTATCACTCATACATTCGATTTGTCTACTTTCGAATTCATAGCGCATCTCAGAGTCGACGTTTCGGCCGATGGGACTTACGTTTAAAATAAAGAGACCTTTGTCTATATCCTGATAGATGCACTGCAGTAAAGAATCCTAGACGGACGGGGAAAAAGGAAGGAAGTTCTCGATCTCTATGGTCGCTGCCGACTGTGTCATCTCCAAAAATAAAACATTTTATTAGTTCTTTCGATTATGTATTCTGGTCACATGGCTACTGGCAAATGATGCAGTGGTCGCAGAATGGATAGAGGAGCTGTACTCTCTCCTCATATATGTATACAATATACATGTATGTGTTATTATCGCATCCCCACATCAAACTCTGCAGCGGAATCTACATTAACAATAATCTTACGACTACAAAATGCTTTTTGTTCCTCCCTGCATGAGTGTGTTTTATACGAAGGACTACAATTCTTACTTAAAGTCTTAAACTTGGTAATATTTATTCTAACATCGTTCTACATTGTAAGCTAATAAAATTCTTTGCGAGTTATTGTCAGCAATCACATCAGTCGGCGAAAGAAAAAGCGATGACATATTTTGGGGATGGGTGGGTTTATTAATGCAACCTCGTAGAGAAGTCAGAACAAATACACAGCATCCCAATTTTTTATATAAAGTATCCCCATCTTTATAAATAATTTTGTAACAATTTCCTTCTGTTTGCTATTTGCTTGCAAGATTATGCAACATTAATTTTAAGAAGACGTGAGAGACTGAGACGTGACTGAAGAATGAAATGGTTGCACTATCTATCCTTACCCTTAGTTAAACATAGCACGCATTTTCGCATTTTAAAACACCTTAAGTGTATGCAGAAGAACAAGTAAATAAAGTGATTTATGTAATAAGCGCTGGAACTATCCTGATGCAAAAACACCGTGTAATTAAATATTAAAAGAAAAGAAATTTATATATCTATACTAATATTATAAAGAGGTAATGTTGGTTAGTATGTAGGAGGTAATCTTCGAAACTACTGGACCGATCTAAAAATTCTTCCACCAGTATTTAGAATGGACTTTCAGAGTGAACGTTGGCTGTATATTATCCCGTTTAAATAAAAAAGCAATTCGTGGTGACCAATTTTGTAACAAAAGTCGACGAAAACTAGGTCGAGCCAATGCGTTTCTTACGCACGTAGCCTTAACGGTAAGAAATATTTAATTGCTTTGTATAGAAAAGTTGTAGAACTGAAAAAAGTCCTCGATAAGATATCTCCATCGATATTTATAAAATTCATGGCGGACTACTGGATTCTTTATTCTGCCGGTGTCGTATCTGGTTTCTTGAAGCGCTATATTATCACTCAGACGGACTGTAAACAAGTTGTTAAAATATGACTGAAAAGTATATTTAAAATTAAAGCGGCATCATAATGGCCTTTGTCCTGTGTGCTGCACTGTTGGCTGCGCTGTTTTCTGTGCTGTGTTTTGAACGAACAGCTGGTCATACAGCGGCATCATAATGACTGTGTGCCATGTGCTGCGTTGCTTTCTGTGCTGTGTTTTGTACGAACTATAATCAATATACAGGGTGTCCCCTAATTTGGGAAACGATTCTTGGGTATATTCTAAAAAAAATCGGTCTACAGTAAGTGTCTACACGGGCTCTAGCATGCATACAAAACCAGGTAGGACGCTTTGTTGTGTTCTGTACCATATCCCCTTTGTGAGTCCTAGAGCCTCACACATTGCTAATCACCAACAAAAAAGTATCGGTGATAGAATGCAACCTTGTCTCACCCCACTTAGGATCTCGAATTGCTCTGACAGCAGCACATGACATTTAGAGCCATCATAGGTTACTTTTATAATAGCTTTTAGTTTATCGGGTATACCTTTCCTGCGCAAGGCGCATGCCAGATAAACTGTCAGTTGACACTGTCAAACGCCTTCTCAAAGTAAATGAAGAGCAGGTGTAGGTGAACGGAATTCAACGCACTGTTCAATAATGATTCGTAGGGGGTTGATGTGGTCGACACAGGGGGCTGTTCGCCTCAATGCAACCTCCCAGTGGACAAGAAATCAATTCGGACTGTTCTCTGTTCTGAGTTTATTCAGGGTTCCACCCGGAGGATCAGACTACACCATTCCGCAACTACAGTTCAACAATAACTTCCAGGTCACCATCCTCTTCAGATCACTCTGTGAAGAAGATGCTATCTTGTAAGATGAATCCACCAGTTTTTTTACTGACGGTTTAAAAACTGATGTTGGGGTGGGTGGGTGAGTTGTTTTCTCAAAAAAGCTTGATGTTAGTCTCTCTTTCCGTCGCAGAAATCATGACGATAAAAGAAGTTTGGCCGACGAGAAATGTTATATCCACTAAGGATATCCGCATCTTCTCGGATAGTCAAGCTGCTTTGAGACTGAAGCCCTAGACTGCCGATCATCTCTCAGGGAGATGACGGAGCATTACAATATTCATCTGTGCTGGGTGCCGGGGCATAGATACGTTCTGTGGAACTGCAGGGCTAATGAACTCGCCAAAAATGGTACAAGGCTGCCCCTTTTATCTGAAAATGGTTCCCTAGGCATACCGATTGCTACATGCAAATGCGAGTTTACCCAGTGGGCCCACCTCAGATAGATGCGGCACTCTTTATGTCCCTTCACTCATTTACTTGTATGCAAAACGTAATATTTATGTATGAAGTAAGCTAGTAAATGCATATATTAAAATACATATCCACGAGTAGCACCAGCAGCACTTCAGTGTAAACGGAATTAAAAATTGACACAGCTGAAACTTTTATGAAAAGGTTTAAACGATTACATTTTTACTTAAGGTACCTACATTTGTATATGTGCGTAGCTTTTCACATTTTCAGTTGAAAATCAATTATTTATGCGATGGTGGTTTGGGAAAGTTTCGTTTCATTTTTATTATATACTCAGTACTGTGTACTGTCAGTAACGAGTGGGATACCATCAAACTGACGACCGTTTTTCGGTCAGATGTTGATGATGGAAGTTTTTAATCACACACCCATAAGCGGTCCTCGTTCAATCTGGCTGTTATATATATACACGAATATTAACCCCATAACGCGTGAATGATTATTCTTAGTGTTGACGATGAATGTATGTGAATTTATTTATGAGTCTCCTATATACAGTACATATAATTAAACTTTTTCCTGAGTAACAATAATATTTCAAAAGTTTGCGTATTACTGCTACCGCACCGAACCCACAAACTACTCAAAACTGAATTTTTCATAAAAGCTATGGTTAATCTTTTGTTTTTATTAAACGATTCGGATGTGGTGTTGGTGGCCAGCCTGCCCTTTAATTTAAGGAAAGCGAAACGTTGACTACATAAAGTTTTTCAATTCGTGCTTGAGTGGATTTTTATGTTTGCACCCTACATTGCTGGGATGAAAGGAATCATATTCTGTATGACAAAGTAACGATTTTTCTGTCAGATTACTTTTATGTGCTTATTTCTACTTCAGATCGATTTAATCAAATGCTGTCCCATATTTCAAAATTAATACATACACAATAATTCATATATATTCATACATATTTAGAAATAAATACAGACAGATACATACATACACAATAAAGAAACAAAGAGGATGCATGCATTCCAGTGCAGGTAAAATGAGTAAAACTTCTCTTGCAGTCTGATTTGTAAGCCTGGATTAATAGTAAAAAGTAAAAATTTGGGATCGTAGAGACAAGAATATCTGGAGACAGATAAACAGAGAGAGAAAATAGAGTGTTTTTAAAAGGCATATAAAAACTTTCTAATATATTTATTTAGTCCTTCGAGTTCGAGCAGAAACTTTAGGCAATAACTGAATTCAAAAATCATCTTATAAACTAAAGACTGAAGCAACTTTCGATCGTTTATTTCTGAACATCACTGAAAGATCGGTCCAAAAGTTATGACAGAGCTGGATCGTCACTTTTGGATTACCAATTTCGGATGCTCACTTTGGATCATCAATTTTTGAGCATTACTTTTTCGATCGTCAGTTTTTAATCAACTACTTTGAATACTCACATTTGACCAGAAATTTTCGAGCATCACTTTTTGATTAACAATTTTGAATACTCACTTTGGACCCTCACTTTTCGAGCATTACTTTTAGATCATCGCATTTACCTTGTCAGTTTTCGATCACCAAGAGTGACGATCTACTTTTGAATTACAAATTTTAATGTATAAGTTTTTGAGCATCACTTTTGGATCTTCGGTTGTAGATCTTCGATTTTTCATTACCAATTTTGGAATTTTGAATGCAAAAAGTGAATGTCCCTGGAACAGCTTACACGTTTCTAAGGAAAATTAACTTCCATAAATTTGGATCGAAAAATTAATTTTCTGAACATTATCGTGCCATCTCCTCAACTGTTCTGCGCCATGTATTTCGCGGACGACCCGTACCATCTTGAGATAACGGATTCCATTGCATTGCGTAGTTTGCTATGCAACTGTCGCCTTTTCGGAGTATGACCAATCCCACTGCCATGTCCTGTTCAGTTGCACCTACGGTCGACCGTACTGTTCATAAATGATTCGCAGGGTTTTGATTTGGTTGACAGGAGGATCCAGTGCGGAAACGTGCTTGTTTGGCATCAGGTCAGCTGACTTTATGGCAGGTCTTTTGCTCAAACATGGCGCCTCCTATGACAAGTAGTTGGTGTTGCGGAAATCAAAAAAATGTTCACCATTGTCATTTCGTGCGCCGAGTCTGAGTCTTTCATTGTCGTTGCTACAGTCCCTAATCGCGATGACGATATTTCTGTTCAGCGTTGCGTTGAATACAGCGCTTAGCTGATTGTAGAAGTTGTCCTTTTCATCCTCAGTCGGGGGATTCGTTGGGGTGTAAAACTGTCGATCGTGACGCGCCGTACTCTAGTCCGAAATATGGCCGATAGATCCCCATGTGGGTGCCAGGAAATTAGGCCTATACGTGGTATTGCCGTTAGCAGCAGACCCACTCCAGAGTCACGGGGACTACCGGAGTAGGGTAGCACAGTGTTACACGTTGGGCATTGGTACTCTCCCGCCTCGAACCATCTTACTTCTCTCACTCCTAGTGTGTCCAAATTATATCGAAGGAACTCACGTTCCAATTGAAGAAATCTGGCAATTTGAGGTCCTTCACTCCCTGAGTCAAGAAGCGTCCTCACAGAAACCAATCTTAGTCCGGGTACAATAGCCAAAAGTCGTCATTATTCCAGCATTCCTTATCCGAGGCGTTGTGTCGGTTTCATTAGCGAGCATTTTGCGGTACCGCAGGGTGCTAACCCACACTACCTAGACCGTTCGTACTTGCAATTTTAGCCTACAAATATAAGGATTTATACACATAGTTGACCGGGGACCACCACTAGGAGGTAAAGCAAGCACTACATCACGAACTTGATTGTTGCGCTACTGGCTCAAACCAAGTTCTGAGCAGTCAGTAGTTTCCCGATCAATCGCAATGCAGATCCCCAACATTTGAGGGAAAATAATGAGGAATATAAGATAGTTGTTAAAGATATCTAACCGGATACTCTTTAGGGAAACTTCTGACCATCCAATACAATAATATTCAACTAAAGTCACAGCTCCTTTCGATGCATTGAAGATCAACATAAACGATACATTTTCTATGTAAACATACGAGTAGATACAAACCAAAACAAAACTCAAACTAACAAATTGAAATCAAACTAAGTAATGGAGGAGAATTAATTTGAAAATGTTTCCCCATTTGCCTGAACACACATCAACGGTAAGAGCACGTTTTTCCTCTGATACTAACTTATATAAATATGCCATATACTCGCAGTCATTGGCTTTAGGTTCTTTGAATAATTTCTAAGGAAATCACATGTTGACCTTTTTGTTGGTACATCTCTTCATTGGACCGCACAATGAATGTTTATTAATATTCGGTGAAAGGCAATTAAAATGTTGTTTATGGAAATTTGAATTTATGATTAAGACGGACTGCACCGTCTGTTGGACTAGACATAGTCTGACCAATGCACTGTCGACGAGAAAAATGCAATAACCCCATGATTGTGATTCACATGAAATAATTAAACAAAAAAGTGTGCACACATTTCAAGCGACAGGCAAGTGCAAGTTGACCCTTTCTTATTAATCCAGATATACAGACTGTTTTTTTATGATATTCCCAAGAATGAATGGTGATAACATGACCATATCATCACCATTCATAAGAAACGAGAAACTCACACAACACGAAGACATCGAAGACAACAGTGCGACACTTTTTTTAATTAACAAAAAAATTAAAGACAGTTGCCCTTTTTGTCTTTTCTTGTGTTGTATATGGTTTGGTTTGCTGTTTGGAAAGCATGTCGTTGTTTTTGGGGAGCACTAAATTACATCCGGTCCGTATGGACGATGACCACCATCAGTGTGTGACCTGACCACCCAAATGATAGTAATTTGTCGGAAAACAAACTTAAACAACGCAGGGAGAGAGTCCTTGTTGGTCGCAAGTTTTTAGATGATAACGACAACTGGTGTTGTGTTCTTTTTTTTAATACACTTCCGTTTCGACAACGATACGATACTTGTATTTTGGTTGAAGTCATCTCCAGCTGGCATTCCAAGAACCACAACCATTGTATTTGGAATTATTGTATGTGTTATTTAAATTTAGAACATAACTTTTTGATTTAAAGAAAGATTGCTTTTGTTTTGGGATGCAGCAGTTTGAGAAATTATTCCCAGCTTTTATGGATTTTGAGATTGGAGTTTCTACGCTTTTTTCAATTTACTGCCTTAAAAAACAATACCAGATAGCATTTATTTTTTGTTCACCTTTAAATACCCAGTATTTTAGATGCAATAGTAGTTTTTTATATGCTCATAGTGTTTATGCATTTAAAGTGCGTCTATTCGATATCCGTTCTGAAGAAGGTGGCACTTCAGTTGTTGATTTTCCCATTTTGCCTTTTCCTTCAGTAAATTCAATCCAATCCAATATCCAAGTACTATTGGCTTAATGTAATGGTAAAAATAAGAAGAAGACATTTACATGGTCGGCATTTGCATGTAAAACTTCTTGTCGTTCACAGCATGACAAATGTAAACTTGCAGATACTTTTCTATCTATTGGTATTCATTGCAGATACATGCAATACATGATGGAAATTGCAAATTTTCTACCTTCCACCTTATACGTATGATTGTATTTGCAAAACGCTTTGTGTACATTGTAGAACATGACAAAACGTGTAAATGAAAATATGTATCTACGATATGTGTAACTTGAATTTTAGATATTATTTTGTTTTTGTATGAAAAAAAATGTATCTACGATAGATATTTTTAAATTCTCTTTATTAACTTCGCGTGCCCGTGTATTTGTGGCTGGCTGGCTGGCTCGCGGACCAAATCTTGTGATCAATTTTTCACCCACTTCCTAAAGCCCGATTTTATTCAAACTTTGCAAACATATTTATCTCCGATGACAACAATTTCTGTGAAAATTTGGGGCCTAGGGGCGTCTGGGAGCTCCCATACAAATGTTTTACAAAATTTTCCCGATTTTCTTCAAATTTCATACGCATATTTATCTCCGACGGCCTAGTAGTGTGGGATAAGCAGCCGTGTAACGCCTGTTATTTTTGCTAAACTTGAAAACTACGAGACCGATTTCGATCGGGTGTTTACCATTGTACAGGTATTTACCTTAAAGATTATAGGTTATTGTTTTGGATCAGTGGCTGGTAGGTGGGGGGAACTAAGGGCCCTTGTAACGAAGTGTTCAGTTTGGTTGGGAAATAAGGTGGGAGGGGAGTAGGGCAACGTCTGTTATATTAGCTAAACTTGAAAACTACCAATATCGATCAGGTTTTCACCATTGTACAGTTGGTTGGTGGTAAGTGGAGTGGGGGCAGCCGGGCTAATAGTCTAATACATATTTCTTTATTTTATATTATAGACGATTTTTACAACTGTATAAATATTTTGTTGCGCAGTGAACTCAACCATTGTGCTGTGTTTTATATCGTGCCGTGCGATAAAATTTATCGATAGTATTTACTATCTTCCTTTACTCGTCTTATCATTCTATACGAGTAGATTTTTTGCACTTAAGACTCCTTAATCTATCATCGTGCTTGATGAAAACGTTGGAACGAATTTTAGATTACCACAATAGAATTAGTTTTGAAAATACAATTGTATCCAAATTCCAACATGCCTACTTTAAAGGCAGGTCTACGGATTCAGCTCACGAGGCGGTGCGCAAGATTGACCACTCTCTCAAATACAAACAATACACTCTTGTCACCTTCCTTGACATAGAAGGCGCCTTTAACAATGTTCATATTAACGTCATTCGGGAGGCTCTCACTGAGTTGGGGCAGAGCACCTCCAAAACCAGTGGAGCATCTCTATGCTAGGCAGGAGAGAAATCCATGTTAATTTCGGCAGTAGTAACATGATCCAATCAGTAAGGGTAATATCAGGAGCGTGAATATCACCGTTATTGTAGCTGATGGTTATAAACAAGGTCCATAGAATATTTGAGCTGGACGGAATGAAAGCTGTAGCGTATGCAGACGACGTGGTGATACTGGTGTCAGAACAATACCCTTCTGTGATTAGTGAAGTCATGGCTACCAGGAATTAACTCTAGGAAAACTGAAATGGTACCGCTACGTCCAAATTACCGGTTTTTTTGCCCTCCCAAAGCTTTATGGCCAGAGACTTACACCTACTTCAATGGCTAAATATCTCGGCGTGATCCTTGATAGCAAATTCGCTGGAAGGAAAATATAGAATTTAGGGTTAAGAAAGCATGTATTAGCTTATACGCCTGTAACAAAACCATCGGTAAGAAATGGGGCCTGCAGCCGAGGATCGCACTTTGGCTGTACACAGCGCTGATACGACCTATGGTGCGCTAGTCTGGTGGCCGGCGATTAATAAAAAGTACAATGCCACCAAGATCAACATCTGTTGGGATAACTGGTGGACTAAAGTCTTGCCCTACCCTATCCTAGTAGTTAAGTTTCCGACTAGAGAAAGTTGGAAGAACGAAGGAGTTATAGGGCTTTTTGACGTGACGTCAGGCAGTGTCAATCTGAATTGGCTTCAGTAAGCCAAAGCATGGACCCAACCCTAGTGTGGGTGCCGGAGCACAGCGACGTTGACGGAAACGAGAAAGCGGATGTACTGGCGAAGAAGGGCGTAACATAGGAGATCGACCACATGAAGAGTGTGTGCTGTTCATTGAACTTCATCAGAGAATGCGTCCTCACTTTCCATACCACCAAGGCACAACTAAGGTGGAATGACTAGACCAACTGCTCTACTTCGAGGGCGATGTGGCCTTCCTACAATGAAAACAACTCCACCGAGCTGATCTCAAGATCACGGAAAGATATTTCCAGAGTCGTGGCTATTATCACTGGCCATTGGCCGGTGTGCAGCCACGCAGCCAAACTAGGAATTCCGTACAATGCTTTTTGCGGAAGCTGCAGGGAAGTCAATGAGAGGGAAACTCTCATTGATTATCTCTGCAACTGTTCCGAATTCATAAATATTGAAAAAAAAACCCTTCCTTGCGAGCCTGAGAGAGCTTTCAGAGTGCCGTATCACCGATCTGATCTCGTACCTGAACGCTACAGGCTGGCTATAATCATTCCGATAGTCTTTCACATCATAAGGGGTCTGGTTACAAAACCACAGGTGTCTTTTTGTGATATGAAAATTTTGCAGAAGTTCCAATGGATGAATCATATAACACTTACGAGACTAAGAGGTCAGAAGTCAGAAAAAACACAACATGAATCAAATTTTAGGAGTTGATTTGATTTAGTGCACAATCCTTAAGAACAAAGATCAAAAGGTACAAGCAGGTAGCTGTGTAACTAATAAATCATCCAGATCAAAGAGAAATAAGTGAAAAAAAAGACCGAACTTTTATTATCACAAGAAATATACCATGCACGGTGTGCGTGCAATCAAAGAAAGAAAGATTCAGTTTGGAAAGAGGAAAGGATGAAGACGATGTATGTATCTGTATTTTTTTATTTTTTATAATCAGAATTATCCTGATGATGATTCACAAAAATGCATACTTGAAAGTTTTCTTTTTTTTTTCCTCTTCTTGTTCTGCTTCTTATGAGTGTTCTTTTCTTGGAAAAAGATAACACTACAAAGACAAACGATGATATTTTTTCAAAAATTAAGGAATTTTTATTGCAAAACAATAATTAATCATTTGTAATAAATTAAATCTCCTATACTAAGCACACTTTATGTAAATCCTATTTTGGTAATTCTTCTTAATTCTGTGCAAGGCACCTGTACTTCCGTACCAACTCGTAGAAAGTTCCATGCACTTCGCCCATATAATAAGCTCATCATAGTTTTCCATCTTTCCTTTTTTTTTTTTTTTTTTGGTTCTCTAATCAGCAGATTAGATTTCGATTATTTCACATGACCTACTTCGTTCATTTGTATCGTTTTGTTGTTCCGACAAGTGATGAAGCACTCTTCCGTAACAATATATCGCTAGAATATTATGAAAGGGGAAAACATGCTGAAGATTTTCTCACATTATCTCAGACGCGATCAGAGATAGATATACACAAAGTGAGCCGGAAAACCCCCAAAAAAATGTGTAATGAAATTACCACGCCTTCATAATTATACTGCTATAGTAAAAGTATTTAATATTCATGTTAAATGAACTTTTGATCTTTCCGGCATGAAGATGATGAGTAACATTGGTACTTGACTGACCTAATACTGATATTCAGTTAAGATATGTAACAGCATATTGGAATTTTTTTAAATTCTCTTAAAAATAACTTAATTTCCAATTACAATGTCATAGTAGACTATAGAGAACATTCATAAAACAATACAAACGGAATAAAACTGACTGACAATAATAGTTCTTGCCTCTATTAAAATAGGCATTCTTATACATCACATTACATTAGCTCTATCCTATTTGCGTTTATCATATTTGCTGGCCCACCATAACAGTGCTTCTCTTTTAATTTAACAAAAAAAAGCAAATAGCAACATTGTAGAACAATCAGAAAAATCTTATGATCGTGCCTTCACGTTTCAAAAACAATTTGATTTTGAAGAGTAAATGAACAATTCTGTCATAAACATTAGCCGAACTGAACAATAAACACACACTAAGAAGCTATGTAGAGTATTTGATTCATGTTGATAGCTACATAAACAAACCGCTTTAAAAGCTCTGATGTATCTGTCATAATGATCTCGATAAACATATCGAACGATCAATTTCGACGAAAGGAACTTTCGTTAGTTAAAGTATAAACAATTAGGTTGTTTATCTCAATTTTATTCTATGATAGACAAAGTATAAATTATGTTGCAATAGCTTCAACAATGTCTTATATACGACGGCTGAGTGACAAGAACCTAGCGTTTAGCGTCAAAATTGATTGTATTTTTCAACAAAGTCTCCTATTAGCTCTTATAACATTAATTGAACGAAATGAAAGACAACAGACAAACATTATGAGATATTCTGCAAGAATCTTAGGATTGTTTAGAATATAAATGCCCATCTCTACTTCTTCTCGTTTAGTGAATGTTGCAATGTTCTTGAAAATCTGTCCATCTCTACTTCTTCTCGTTTAGTAATTGTTACAATGTTATTGCTAATCTTCCCATTTCTTCACATATGTTGCATATATGTATCATAAACAAAGATGACTTGACTTAACTGAGAAATTTCAATTTCATTATGAAGACACAATAGAAAACCAACATATAAAAACAGATAATGGATCTATTATTGTACTTAGAGCATACCAAAAGCACATGTTGGCATTACTCGTATTTTTGGTATTGCTCAGCAAGCTAATTGCATTAATTACTTCCTTTGGTATAAAGTTGCCTTGAAGACGAATACTTTGTTTGATATACAGATGAAGGCAAACATGACAACAATAAGGAAAATTACTTTCATTTGCAATAATTGTATTCCGTTAACAAAAGAAAACCTTAATAATCTATATGATCCACGGTATCCATGTCATTTCAAGCCATTAAATACATATTTGTATTAAATAAAGAAATAAGAAATACAGAAGAAAACATATTTAGTATTAATATTTTTTAGAATAAACTAGGATCTTCAGTGCTTTCTATATAATCCCACATGTAACAATAGAGTGAATGCTCATTAGATACGAGTACGTGACACGTAAAATTTCGTCATCATTTTTAAAGTTGCACTTGTAATAACTATCACGTTCAGCATCATACAGAAACAACCATCAACGTACGAGATAACTACACAGACAATTAAAACAGACAACCATTTATTACTTCCTTACACCAGTAGGAAACTTTCAAAATCCACTCGAAAGTACTTGATCCTTACTTATTTCTGTTACATCGTCATATCGTGCATCGCAAGTTTAAAGGAAAAAAGTACCACTCCTATTCGCAAAAATTGATATGGAATTTAAAAGTTGAAGCCAGTAATTACTGACTTAATACTTAAGTGTTAAAGATTATAATAAAGTGCAGAAAGCGCAAAATTGATCACGCTTACGCTTAATTAACGCTTTTCCCATTCCGTAGATTTTTTATCTGTCCGCTAATAGCCCAAGAATCTTGGGCTTGTCAGACGTACCGCGACCAGACGCTGAAACTGTACAATATTCCATGATTTGGCATGTAACTCAGCATTTTGTGCAGATATTGTTGCCAGAATCTTCTCTGAGAAGAGCTGAAGACTTTGTGGAAAGAACCCACGGACGATGTGTGGTTTAGGGAAGGATACCTCTTCCACCAATGTCACGTTCAGCCCACTCTTATAGCTCTAATCCTCTTAAAATTCGAGCGTGAGTTTCAGATGGGACCGTCTGAACTCTGGGTAGGGTTCGGCTGCTTAACAGCAGACCGAGCAGTTAATCCCAACATGGGGTTGGCCGTCGAGAGCTCAACAGCTTCTCTAGATACAGCGGGTTGTTGATGCGCTTTGAGATGCATCGGTCTCAAAATTATTATTTTTTGACTGCGGGAAAGGAGGTCGCCCATGACCGAGCCCATGGGAAGGCCGAAAGTCGCCAGGTATTCCGAGTCCGCATACTAGCGACTAATCACCCTCTTAGCTCTGCATCCATTGGCGTATACTTTTTCACCTTGGATTAGGAATACCTTCTACTGATGACAGGACTATTCCATTGCCTCAAACTCTCCTCCTTTATCCGGGCTTGAGACCAGCATGCTTCCCTCGAAACAAGACGGATTTTAAGGGTACAGTTAGTAGACGGGGTTTTATATTTATTTTTATTACGTGAGATGCAAGGTGATTTGAACCGGCAATCTTTGTCGGTTTGCCGGTGCTATGTGGTGTAGTATGGTTTGGTATGGTTTGCGACAGAGTTGATTGTGTTTGTGTAGTTGCCGGCTATGTGGTGTAGTATGGTTTGGTATGGTTTGTGACGGAGTTGCTTGTGTTTATGTAGTGGCCTGCTATGTGGTGTAGTATGGTTTGGTATGGTTTGTGACGGAGTTGATTGTGTTTGTGTAGTTTCCGGCTATGTGGTGTAGTATGGTTTGGTATGGTTTGTGACGGAGTTGCTTGTGTTTATGTAGTGGCCTGCTATGTGGTGTAGTATGGTTTGGTATGGTTTGTGACGGAGTTGCTTGTGTTTATGTAGTGGCCTGCTATGTGGTGTAGTATGGTTTGGTGTGGTTTGTGACGGAGTTGATTGTGTTTGTGTAGTTGCCTGCTATGTGGTGTAGTATGGTTGGGTATGGCTTGTGGGGGAGTTAATTTAGTTATAAGCTTAAAAAATTCCTCTTAAATTAAATCATTAACGAGAACGCAAAATCACTACACACTGATTGATTGTTATAAATAGGAATGACCTATCCATTTTACAAATCAGATAACCACTTTACCATAATCCCTAAAGTGCACGAACTGCAAATAATAATTATTAAGTATTTCTTTGCAATAAACTAGGATGATAAGCAGGATAGAAAAGAGCCAGCCAGCCAGCTAGCGCTTCCTCTGCATTTTACTTAAGCGTTATCGTTAAAAAGTTATTACTCATATTTAAGGAAAAAATCCAACCGCAAATTGCATCCAGAAGGCGCAAAGGATAATACCGAGACAATCAGCTAAATATCGTAATGATGCAACAAAAAAAGGAGTAGTTGCGAGATTTCTCCCGCACAGTGGCACACTTTTCATATAGGATGAAAAACTCGTAAATATTTCTTTTCTCTTCTAACGCTAAGCTTTTGTGCTTTCTGTTCTTGATAAGTTTGTAGGTAAAGAAGACTGTTGTCTATTTCGCTTTTGAATGAAAATTTAAAAAGAATTCTTAAGAAACCAGCAAGTGCCACTAGAGCAGTCTTGTTCTATTCCAGAAAAAAAAAAAAGAAGAACACCGAGCAGCTTAAGTACAAAACTAAATACCAACGTACATGTCGGAAAAGTAGAATAGTCTCCCATTGCTCTTATTTACCGTTTTTATTCCAGTAAAGAAAAGGATAAATAAGGACATGCACCAGAAACTCCACAATACCGAAGAAAATGCTTCTTCAGTTTTTTTTATTAAAATAAATTTTCATGTAGAAGTTTGCTTTAATATCGAAGCAAAGAGAATGGTGAGCTAATATTTTAAGGCATTTCGGAATACAAATGACTCTATCTCCGTAAAAACAAAAGAACCTAGAAACTTTCATTGAAACAAAGTTAATTAGTATTCCAACCCATTGGTATCGAAATAATACAAAAGACTGCAATTACACATTCAATTTATTAATCAATTTTATTGAACAGAACTGAGAATAATTGTGGGAAACGTGACAAGTTCTGCATCCACGATAGATTAGCATTTTAGCAGCGTCCTTCTTTTCCTACTAAAAATTTGAAATTTAAACAAAAAACGCCAGAAAATATAAAATCCAAGCATATTCCTCCATCTTTTGTAGGTCCTCGTACTCTTACACTGGCGGTTCTGCTTCTGAAATTGATTTGTTAAGGGATTTTCTCGCTTCTTTATTTACGAGTAGCTACTAGAATGCTACTCTCTAGGTTTAAGTTTAAAAAAAAAGATAATCGCAGTCTGAGGACGAAATAATGCAATCCTACAAGTTGAAGGGGTAATATAAGAGTGACTCTATTTGGATTTCCTTCTGATATGCCTGCAAATGCAAAAATGGTAGTGTATGTGGTAGTCTTTCTTTAGAAATTGAATTATTATAGTTTTAGCGAAAGCATAGATACTTCCTCCCCCGGCATGGTTCAAGCAGATGCTTGCTTCTATTTCGCCAAACTATTGTTGCATTTGTTTGAATTAATGGTTAGGATAAGGTTGCATGAACGAATTATTTGTATTATCTTTCAAAGTACAAATCCTCCTCAGAGAACTTATTTTCCTAAAGGAGATATTTTGCAAAAAAAAAAATGTTGTATGCAGCTTCGCTACATTTTATCCGACGAGAATGGGGCGAAGATTTATTCATTCAATTCAGTTGGCTGGCAGTATTTTATTGGCAATTTATTTGGATTTGTATTCGATAAGCATTTTTGGTTGTTGTTTTTCCAATGTACGTACAATTTATCCTAGAATTTGAATATAACTTGCCGCAAATAAATTTTAAATAAAATAGAACCTATTTCTGAATGAGAAATAGAACCACCAGAAGCACATGGGTAACCATCAGACTAAGGGTGCACATCTTTTTGGTAATCTTGAACACATTGAGAGAAGAAGAATGTTCTTGGATCACACAAATCACTAACAATAGCAGTATCAAGAGCAAAGTGATAAACAATCAGTATGGAGAGGTCATTTTGGGTCAGTTTGTATGGCAGGTACCTCGACCACCCGTTGACGTACAAGCCCCAAAATCTAATCAATTCTCCGCGTTTTTTTCATAATGTACACATACCTGCTTAGGTTCTCGGACCTTTTAAGTCTGTTGGTTTTCCCTTAAGGAGCATAGGGACTCTACTACTCCTGCGCGCCATCGAGTGCGGTTTCAAGAGCTGTACTTCAGCTCGCTCCAGCTCTTCCTCAGTATTTCTCCTCAAATATACCATATACTTCTAAAGCGTCCCACTCTTCTGCCTGACTGTGAGAACGAGTTCCATTGCACCGAAATACAATTGTTTCCTTTTCAAAGAATGGGGCTAATCCACTGCCACTTACGTCTTCAAATAATAGTGTTTACGGATTCCTGACCATGAGTCGAATTACCACATTTGTGACTGAATAATACGTGATTGAATAATGTTGATTTGGCATGATCTCTTACGTGAACGAGTGACGAGTAGTGATCATCCCAATGTAAATACTCGGTCACTCGTTAACGTATGGATTTCATTCACTCGTTAACTGATGTCGTAATTCAACCCCTGTTCTCGTGTGTAGTTCATCATTGCAGATGCGGTTGAGTAAAAAAAAATCGGTAAGATGCTTCGCAGACATCTATTGACGAGCGTTTGCAGCTTCCTTATGACAGCAGATATGAACTTCCATGTGCTGCACTCGTACAGCACGGGTGCAGCTTCAAGTACGGATTCAACATTAGAGCGGAATAGTGATAGCTTGGTCTTTAAACTGATAGAGTTTTTTCTTCATATTTTGGACAACATTCCGAACACAATCTTTACTTTTTCGATTCTACTACTATTCCGTTCCACACTCGGTAGAGACAATACTTCCAAGATATTGGAAATTTTACACTATCTCTTTACCAGAGGCTGATACTTTTTTTTCCCCCGAATTAATATTCAACCTCACGATTTCAGATTCTATATGTCTCTTCATGGAGATCTATTATCTTGTAAGAGACTAAGCATACGTCGTCCAACTGCGTAATTCAGGTGCTTAAGGTGTGTCTGTTAAGTCCATCGTATTCTTCCGACTTATCACACATTAAAAAAATAATTGGTGACAGTATGCAACCTTCTCTAGCCCCACTTTGGATTTCAATCTCCTCTATCAGCTCACCTCAGCAGCACATGGCATTTGGACTCATCGCATGTTGCCTTTATAATAGCCATCAACTTATCTGGGATGCCTCATCTGCACCAAGCAAGCCAAATTAACTCCCTGTCAACGCTGTCGAATGCCTTTTCAAAATTGATGAACAGTAAGTTGTTTCTACTACTGATGTCTAGTTCCGTTAAACCCTCGGTAGAGACAATACTTCCAAGACATTGACAATTTTCAACTTTCTCTGCCGGCTGTATAAAAATCTTCATTTGGATTGATGAGGAACGATTGTTATATGGAATGATTTGCCTGATTCTGTGTTTCCGCATTTTTATTATCTGCAGTCGTTTAAGACTAGCGTGCATAGACAACTCATCTTTTCCTCTCCCTAATTTTCTAACGCCCACGCTGTGCTAAGCATTATAGGGTGCAAACCCCTTTAGCGTGTGTACATTATAAAAAAAAAAAAATGAGGAAGTTCCGAGGCTGATCCTTTTTGTTTATCACAAATTAATCTTCAGCGCCACGATTTCAGCTTCTCTCTCCACCCTTGTTGTCATTTGATGGAGATCTATGATCTTTTGAGAGAGTAAGCATACGTCGTCCGCGGAATCCAGGTGTTTTGGGTGTCTGTAAAGTCCATTGTATTCTTCTGGCAATGCTGCGTGCAGTACATCACTTATAACCAATAAAAAAAGGATTGGTGACAGTATGCAACCTTCTCTAGCCCCACTTTGGATTTTAATCTCCTCTGACAGCTTAGCTCTGTATAGGACATGACATTTGGACTCATCATATGTTGATAGTAGTAATCAAACTATCTGGGATCTGGAATATTCTGAACAAAAGCAAGCCAAATTAATTCGCTATTAACGCTGTCGAATGCCTTTTCAAAATCGATGAACAGCAAATGAAGTGGTGATCGAAATTCAAAGAACTGTTATCCGCACGGTGATATGATCTACACAGGAAGTTCCAAAGCGAAATCCGGCCTGTTTGGCTTCGAGTGTGTCCTGAAGATGGTCTTTGATACGATCAAGGACTATTTTTTGTATTATCTTGGCAACAGCATACTGCACACATTTTCTTCTCTAGTTTTCGCACTGCATAAGGTCTCCTGTCTTCGGGAGCTTGACAATGATGCCATTTTTCCACTATTCAGGGAAGCTTTCGGATTCCCAGGCTCTCTCTATGAATGGATGCAGTAGCTCGCTCGATGTTGTTGACGCTGCTGGTAAGAGCTCTGCGGGAATACCGTCCAAGTCCACCACTTCGTTGACCTTCAGTTGTTTAATCGCGGTAATCATTTCTTCTCTACTGGATGGCGCGGTGCGGATTCGGGCATTTATTTCCTCAGGAGAGTTGTACACTTCACTGATGGAAACACGGGTTAAAAACGTGGCTAAATGTTATTTTCATCTTTGTAAGCTGATCCTAATCTGAAATCAACAAGAATGCGTTAGCATCTTTCACTAGGTCTTGCTTGAAGTTGTGAACACCTGTGAGTTCCTTGGTGATTCTGTAGATGATTCTGCTAAGAGAAGCAACTTCTAAAGCTTCGGCTGATCGCGAAATGGTCAATTTGGTTTGAAGTTGCTAGTCTGACAGTTAACACCCAACTAACTTTTTGGCACGTCTTGTGTTCAAACATGGTTCTACCTATAACAAGGTTCCACATATAACAAAGTTCCGACTATAACAAGGTTCCACCTATAACAAGGTTCTAACTATAACAAGGTTCCACCTATAACAAGGCAGTTTGCGTTGCGAAAATCAACAAACTGTTTACCTTCGTCATTGTGCTTGCCAACGCCAGGCTTTCCCATAACATGCCTGAGCCCATTGTTGTCATTACCCATCTTGGCATTCAGCTCTCCCATTGCCATTATGATGTGTTGCCATCGTGCTGTGTTGCCATATGTCGGACTCAGCCGGTTATAAAAGGCCTCTTTTTCTGGCCTTTCAAGGCCTCAACAGAAGTGAGCTTCGTTACGGCGTAACACTTCTTGATGGTAACAGTACTGTTTTGGAAATCGCAATCGAACGCCCGATTCCCGGGTACTACCAGGGTATTTTCCAGAGTATAATACTCGTAGTACTGTGTTACGAGTTGGTGACCTATAACTGCCCGAGCCCAACCACCTAAGATGTCTATCTTGTATCTCAGGAATTCCTTCTGCCTTCTCCTATTGGAGGAATTTGCCATTTAGAGGTCCTTCATTTACAGAGTCGAGAAGCGTCCTCACATTCTTGAAACCAATCTTTGTCCGTAGTGTAGACATGCTCAATGGATTTGATATCATGGATATTTATTTTAAACAAGAATGGGGCGAAGATTTATTCAT
The DNA here is from genome assembly GCA_947095585.1 of Nephrocerus scutellatus. Classification (NCBI taxonomy): domain Eukaryota; kingdom Metazoa; phylum Arthropoda; class Insecta; order Diptera; family Pipunculidae; genus Nephrocerus; species Nephrocerus scutellatus. Next base: position 116,200,057 of record OX352763.1, read on the forward strand.
TCAATTCAGTTGGCTGGCAGTATTTTATTGGCAATTTATTTGGATTTGTATTCGATAAGCATTTTTGGTTGTTGTTTTTCCAATGTACGTACAATTTATCCTAGAATTTGAATATAACTTGCCGCAAATAAATTTTAAATAAAATAGAACCTATTTCTGAATGAGAAATAGAACCACCAGAAGCACATGGGTAACCATCAGACTAAGGGTGCACATCTTTTTGGTAATCTTGAACACATTGAGAGAAGAAGAATGTTCTTGGATCACACAAATCACTAACAATAGCAGTATCAAGAGCAAAGTGATAAACAATCAGTATGGAGAGGTCATTTTGGGTCAGTTTGTATGGCAGGTACCTCGACCACCCGTTGACGTACAAGCCCCAAAATCTAATCAATTCTCCGCGTTTTTTTCATAATGTACACATACCTGCTTAGGTTCTCGGACCTTTTAAGTCTGTTGGTTTTCCCTTAAGGAGCATAGGGACTCTACTACTCCTGCGCGCCATCGAGTGCGGTGGTAAAAGCGATCAAACAAAGACAAGCAGGAAATATTTCAAGCGAGTCGATTATTTTCGCAATATGTTTGTCACCAAAAAGTTTTATCGTGCGGTTCTGTATTCTGTTTAGTGGTCTGGGAAGCACCTGACCAGTCAATGCTATTGTATTCAAATTTTGGGCAAATTTACGCTTTGTAAGGTTGCAAGAAGTAGTCAGGTCAGGCAATGAATTCTTATTAGCTGCGTTGCAATTATTTGTTTATTATATTATTATTTTTATTAATAAGTACTTGAATTTTTCTGCTATTTTTAAGACATCATCCATGGAAGTATCACACCGAGACTCGAAATATTCCCGATGCAAGAAGTCCAAAGGAAACCCGTTGGAAAATCATTGATTCTTACATGTCGGCCGACAGTTCCGGATCCAAGTCTGGTTACAGATCTTCAATGGAAGGATAATCTCAACAACACAATTCTACCAAAGCCGTAAGTATTCAATAATTAGGTGCTGATTTCTATGAGATAAGAAATTCTAATAAATGAATAACACAATAAATTGGTTAATGTCCCTACGAAATTCTTGTGATTAGGATAATTATAAATTATCTCCAACCCCCTTCCACGACAATGTAGTGTTCAAAAGATCAATAGTTCGTCCCCCACACAGAATGCATTGAAGACTAAAAACCAACAAATTTACGAATTTCTCCCCCTCTTTAAAAAAAAAAAAAAAAAAAACGTTGGCCTCAAAATTAGGTTTTAGGGTGTTGTTGTTGTTGTTCTTTAACGATTATTTCTTTATTAATTGTTTTCCGTTTGACTTTGTTAATTTTATGTTTTCTTTATTTCTTTATAAAAAAAAATGAGAATAAATTTTTAATTTAATTTCGTTCGGATTAGGAACAAATACTATTATCCACTGTATGATTCCAAAGGACGTAGATTACCAACTGTGTAAGTGTTAAATTATTTTGTTTTGCAAAATAATTACAATATAAGAAAAAAACACATCAAACGATCAAACCAAAATGGAATTAACACACTCCCGCAACAACAAATTCAGTTTTTTTTAGTGCATATTTTTACGCAACTTTTATTACTTATACAATAATATATTTACGAGTACAGTAAAATGTAATTGAATGTAAAATTCTAAATTCTAACAATAATTGTATCTATTTTTTTACATCATGTTTGGTTCTCCGGAGAATGCGATGAATTTTGAATGAGCAAAACGTTTTGCGTACGCACTTAGACACCAAGTAAAATTGCAATTATCCTAGTAATCAAAAAATAAATAACATGTCCCTTTTTATATCTCTCAAGCAGTTATTAAGTTTTTTGAGTTTTTAACTTTTAGGTTTTCTTTTTATTTTATTTCTTGTATATGAGTGTTAATTTTTTATTGCTTAGGCTTAACTGTTGGCTGTTTTTTTTAACCCTTTATCCCAGTAATAATAATAACAGCAAACAATAAGTGAAATGTTTTTTTTTTTTTAAATTTTTGATTTTGATTTGATTGAGGTCGGTTCAATAACCCCCATTTATTTAGCTTATTGCAAGCTAAAACTAAATCTAAGAAGATTGAAGATTTACAACTTAGACTTAGGACTAAGATTTAAAACTAAAACTTAAAACTAACATTAAATCAAAGGGGAATGATAAAGTAGAACCAGTTTAAGGCGGCGCAGTGACATAAGTCCCAAAAGATAAAATTGGGACTTATTTTCCACTGTCCCCGGGACATAAGTTCCAAAGGAATCAAATCGAACTAGGGACTTATGTCCCACCCCATCGAAACATAAGTCCCAAAAAATATGTTGGGACATATGTCCCACATAACATACTTTTTTATAAGGAGCCATTTTATGTTATGTAACGATTCCAATCCACCAATTTTTTTTTAATTATTATCTCTCCGAAAATTTGGGACTTATGTCCCATCTTGGAGCAAATCTTTTTGGACTTTTGTCCCTATCGGTCCATAATTCGATTTAGGACTTATGTCCCATTTAAGTGAGTCATAAACTCATAAGTCCCAAAAGTAAATATTGAGACTAAGGCCATTTAAGGCTGGGAGTGCTGCGGTTTAAATCGAAAACAGTACGGTTTGAGTTAACCTTCCGCAACATACGAGATATTGGTTCGTTAGAGCCGTACGCGGTGGGGTGTGCTGGTGAATAGAAGAAAGGAGGGCATCATAGATTACGAGGGATAGTGTTAAAGAAAATCGAGTTTTGTAAAGTCGCGCAATCAAAAAGCCTTGGCGAAGACAAAGTCTGGACGATGTGTGAAAGGAATGTCAGCAGCGTCCCTGCGTTACTGAGGGGTATTCAAGTTTATGAGGTTGAGGCGGTCTTGATAGGGAGGCAGAATAAGAGGATTGTTTCAAGGTAGACCATGAAGAGCAAATAGAAGAAAACGACATTGGATGTTCACGATTCTGGACACATTTTTTTTAATAATTTGCGCTCGCGTAAAGGCGTTCGCATTCTCGGCTATATGCTTGGCACAGCGTAGGCATTGTTGAAAGGCGGACTAGCGTACTCGAGGAGAGGGCGGATATAATTGATGTAGAGAGATATGGTCACATAAGGGTTCGAAAATTCTTTGGACCACCGTTTAACAAAGTCAAGTGATGAGTTGGCTTTAAGAATTATTTCGTCAATATGGGAACGAAAATTTAGCTCCTGTCGCAGAATATTTCGAGGTGTCAAAAAGATTACACGCGTGACATGGGTGGACCATGAAAAAGGTAATGTCGGTGAGGGGTCTTGTTCCACTTACGTGACAAGGTAGTAGATTGGCATTTGGTGATATTGAGTTCTAAGCACCAGGTCCAAAACCATATAGGTCTTCTTGAAAGAGGAGGGAATCTCGTGGTGGATGAATGGGTTTGAAAAATTTGCTGTCGTCAGCGTAAAAAGATGGAGGGCGGAGTGTTTAATGACCCTCTCAATATTATTTATAGTTAGGATGAAGAAAAGTGGGCCAATATGGCTGCCTTGTGGAACATCAGACGTGGCCAAGAACGTGACCGATAGGAGGGATCTGAAGCGAAAGCTATAAAGACGGTTTCCACATAAGATGGTTGCCATTTTTACAATATGGGTTTAACGCTATCACTAGTGCCACGGCGCGCATAAAGGGTTAAATGGTCTTCAGATTTTTCAGTGAGATTTTATTTTGAATGATTTATTGATACTCCTTTGTTTGGTAGTTAATAATTTCATTTTTTATATTTTTAGTTTTTTTTATGTATATTATTAACTTTATTTTTCTGATATATTTTTTAATTAAAGAGTTTTGCTCCTTTTTCGCAAGTGTTTGCTCCCTTTTAATGCTAGACGCAGTGTGAGGATTTAGATCATATTGTAATTATTTTGAATTTTTATTAAATTATCAGTTTATTCTCCGTTGTTTGTGCTTTTGTTTTTTATTATTTTGTCACGATCCTTATTCCCTTTACCAAAAGAATGTTCCTCTGCAATATTTGTTACTAACGCGTACTTTTGATTAGGTTTTGAGCTCACGTGATTTCCCCTCTTCAGCTGCACAAAGGTTTCTGCAATTTTTTTTTCCATAAGCAAACTGAATTTGAATTTTGTGAACTAAACGTTTATTGAATTGATTTTTGAAATTTATTTTCACAACCTCATCACAGACTTGTGGATAAAATATAGTAATTACTTTAAATTTTTATTTTTTTGTAAATAAATATAATTTGGGATAGTAATGTAATCCCATTTACACAAAATTCCAAAATCAAAATCCCAATTTACAAAATCCCAAAATCAAAATACCAATTCACAAAATCCAAAATTTACAATTACAATTTTTTTTTTTTTTTTTTTTTTTCATTTTGTAAATTGGGATTTTGATTTTTGGATTTTGTGTCAATGAGATTAAGATTTTGGGATTTTGTGTCAATGAGATTTAGATTTTTGGATTTTGTATAAATGAGATTTAGATTTTAGGATATTTTATCCAAATCTAGCAATTTAAGCATAAGGCATATAATTTTTAATGGTTGCGTTTTTGTTGTTTTTTGTTTTTGTTTTCTCAAAATTTGTTTTGTGTGTTGTGTGAGTGTTTTTTCATAAATAACCTGTTTTCTTTTATATAAATATAATTGCATTTTGGACATCTAAATTCTTCAAACATCTGTCAATTTTCTCACTCGCCTGATTCAATCTTTACTCACCTTTGCATGCTTCTGCTTGAATTTCATTTAAAAACGACAATTTTTATAAGAGGACAACTCCCATTTTCTTATATCTAAAGATTTAAGAAAAAATTAAAAGATTCAACTTTCTCCTGGACGAAGTAATCACAGTGGATTAGGACAATGTTAAAATTTAAATTTAAATCTCTGCCTACAAGATATAACAATGCAACGTTAAATAAACGCGTCATTCTTGTATGACACATGAATCATGAAATGTTATATCTTGGAGGAAGAGACAAGAGACACAAAGTTCTCATCTCATTTTTCTCATTTTATTCCATCATCTCACTTTTGGTTAAAAATGCATTTTCAATGGAATTTTCATTTAATTTTAATTTTAAGTTAACAAAGAAGAAGAATTCTTCTAAGAATTTTAAGGCTTAATAGAAGGATAGGGAAACAAGCTGGGCGGCTTCCGCGAAAATGCAGACGTTGGGAAAGGACATCATAAATATTATGAAATGTTTTGTTGCATTGGATATAATAATAATATAGTAAAACGGAGCTTTTCAGCTCGTCATATGGATAGTTGTAATTCAATCTAAAGACTTAATTAAGAGGTGCTACCGAAATACCCGGGTTTTATATCTTTCTTCCTAAAATAAAAAAAAAACTAACCCTATGAACAAAAAAATCTCAAAGTTATGGCATCGCAAGTCGAGCGCTAAACAATTATTTTAAAACAAGTCCCATCAAATTCTGATTGTTAGAAGTCGACATATACGAGTAGACAAACATTCAAACAAACAAACAAACAAACACACGCACTCTGAAAAAAAAAGCATTTGCTCTGATTATTAGCTTCACCCATCGTGTTCGCAAATATTTGGCGCAACAGACCATTGCGGTCCAATTGTAGGTCCCCTAAAATGCCGTATCCGAAAAGCGAATTGAGAAGCTTTCAATGACAAGTTATTACTCTTGGATGTTTGTTAAACATTCGCGAGAGGTGGGACAGTAAAAAATACTTTTGGTGTTTTCTGGGATTCAAACATCGAACCTACTGCTCAGAAATCTATAAAAGTAAACGATAGAACCACAGCGCCCACTGTATTGAATATGATGAAGCATATTTGGCTCTACACGAGGGGCCTGCCTCCCGGCCTCCTGCAAAAAACCTTTCAACTCGTCCTGAATTTAAGCCGATATAATTCAGTTTAGCATAACTAAACTTTAAATGACCTGACCTATGCCATCCTTGCAGCGTAGTCCTCGCTTTCGAGCGCCATATAAATCGTATCCTAATTGAGTAGGAATGTTGGATCTTCCGAAATATGCAATACACTTTTTTTGTATTTTTTTTAAAAAAAATATTAAAAAAGACTCCCAAAGTACGGCAAAATTACTCCTGAAAGACCCTTCAAATACCACCAAAACACTCCCAAAATACCTCCCACAAGACCTCCAAAATATCCCCAAAAAAAAAAACCCCAAAAAGACCATCAAACGACCCTCAAAAGACTCCTAAAAGACAACCAAATCTATACTTTCTATAAACTCATGGAAACGCTGATTAATTCTTAAATACATAAATACATAAATCACATAAAATCCTTGGTACGGTTCTCGTAGCCAACGTTCTACAGGTGATCGGATTGCATATCTAACTGAATAACTGAATAGTGGAACCAGCCTATCGACAAATTTGGTGAAAGCAAAGTCGATACACTCGATATTTCCAAGGCATTTGACAGAGGCATCAAGCTCTTTTGTTGAAAATGAATGCTTATGGAATTGATAAGACACTGCTTGTTTGGACTAGTAACTACTTTGCTAACCGTGCAATCCAGGTCGTATTAATTCTCACCGCATAAACGCCGGTATTCCACAAGGCTCTGTTTTGTCACCGACACTCTTTCTCATTTTCATTAATGATCTCCTATGTGCTACTTCCAATCCAATTCATTCTTTCGCTGACGACACCACTCTTAACTTTTCATATGATTTCACGCTTTCTGCTCGCCCCTCTTCATCACAAGTGGAACTTGAATAACAACGTATCTTAAGCACGTTAAATTCTGATCTTGACAGAATAATAAGGTGGGGTCTACACAATTGAGTCGAACTTAAAGCTTCCAAAATCCAATACTGTCTTATGTTGTCTAAGCGTAATTTAAACCTCCAAGCTTAATCCATGAATGGATCCTGCCATCAAAGAGACTGAAAAACTCACAATACTTGGTATGTGCATCAACAACAAGCTTCGTTGGAATGATGAAGACTGCTGCGCAATGTATAGGTTTCCTTAAACGTACTTCGATACCTGAGACCTGACTACTATTTACAAGGCATATATTTGACCTTAACATGAATAGAACTGTATTGTATGGGCAGGTGCCCACAAGACCACACTGGATCTACTAGACAGAATTCAGAACCAGAACCTGAATTGCGAAAACAATCGAATCATTTAAAGATCGTAGGAATGTTTCCTGCTTGTCGCTGTTTTATCGCTTTTCCAAAAGCGGTGTTTAAAAGAAATTTCCAAATGCATCCCGCCCATTCTCCAACACATCCGAAATACCCGTGCCACAACTCGATCTACCATAAGGCCTTTCTTCGGACGTACCAGCAAATTCAGCGATTCCTTCTTCTTAGCTGCACAATAACTATGTGGAATTAATTGAACGACTCTGTTTTTCCATGTAAATTAAAAAACATGTGCATAGACATCTTATCTCTTCCTCGCCCACGCTGTGGTAAGCGTTATAACTTATAAGGATGCAAATCTCTTGATCGTGTATACATTTCCAAAAATAAGCCCGGCATCTCAGCCCCAGGATGTACGCTCCCTTTATTAAGAATGAGTCCTCGTTTTGCTTGACATTAGTTGTTACTGGTTTCTTCATTCCAAAGGGCAGCCATGTTAACTCCAGTCTGCTTCGCGGTTCATAGCAATCATTTTTGGAAGGTGGTTTTCATCCTTTTTCCGACTACAAAACCAGCTCCCATTGGTACTAATATACACTGCAGTTCAGCCAGATTTTTATATAAATTGCTATAAAATACACAAGCTTTCTGTTTCAAACTGTATTTAACTAAAGAGTATAGAGATATCTCTATACTGTTTGATTTAACGTAGGAAGAAACTTTGGCTCGGACGGAAAAAATAAACAATTACAATATCTACAAAAAATCCTGAACAAAATTGCTTCCATTGTTCCACTGAACGTTTGGTTTTTTTCTTCTGGTTCCGAGCAGTTTCCTAACACATCAAGAGAAACACAATTTAACAAATTTGTCTACAATTCTTTGCTTTGGAAGTAAAAGGATTGCTGTGTAGTCACGATTCGAAAATAAAGTGTACCACTGAATGAACTGTGTCCCTCCCTCCTAATGAACTGCAACTCTGCACTTCCAATTCGCCAAAAGTCCTTGTAGTGCATTTTGCTTTAATTTTCACATCCATTTGCATCTTTTGGTTGTGTTGATTTTTTCGTGTAATACTCTCCTCTCTTAAGGCAACGAATAAACAACTTCGCTTGTATTTTTTTTTAAAAATGAAAATGAAATCCTTCCTGCATCCATATATATTTCTATGCAATTTGTATATCCTATTTGTTACCCGGTTTGTAATGTTCCACTCGACCGACTGACCGACCGGCCACCCGACTACTTCGTGTTTTACTGGAACTAACCCAGTAGATTTATCCTCCTGTTTTCGTATAGATACGGATGTATACATGCAAATTGAATTCTCTCGTTTGTGTTATGGGTTTTCACATTGAATTTACTTCACTTTGGCTTGGGCGATTTTGGTAAATTGTTTCACTTTGTCAAACCGGACGTAAACGAAGGATCCGTGTGTAGTGTTGATGAAAGCAAAGCTGGGTAAATAGTTTTAGGTATACTATAAAGTCAGTATCCATGGGCTTAGATTTCTACGAATGCAAATTTTGGTTACCATTAGAGAGAGATGGTCCAGCTGGAAAATTGCTGGCATGACAAATGTTTCTTAAATGACAATTAAGTAAGTGCAATTTTGTGGATAAAAAACCGCTGATATGTGTCTTGATGTTGTTTATTTGTTGCTATTGCTATTGAACTGTTTTAGAACTACTGGTGGTGTTTTGATGATTTTGTAAACCTGTGATGTTACATGTTGTAAATGTAATTGGAATATAGGTATTAAACCTGCTTCGTCGCTATATCGTTGTTGATTTTTCTTTAAGTATAAGTATTTGTTATTTAGCTAGCTTTTGATGTGTACTTTATAAGTTCTCACATCTACAGTTTTATATAACACCTTATACCAACATATAACAATTAAAATAAATTTCAAATAAGAACATTAAAAAGTATTTGGTTGTACAATTTTTTCAAAGATAAATAAAAAATGACTTAATTCAAGGCTAAATTCAAAGTTGACAAAGCATAAAAATTTAACGAAACATTTTTTTGATGCCTATTAAAAGTATTACCTATTTAAAAGTCAACGAATTACAAACTGAATCAATCCAAGACCAAATTCAAACTTAACGAAGCATACACATTTAACGAAAGTTTGTTTTATTTCTAATAAAAAATATTACCTAAAAAAATTTAAACAGTTGATTACAAGCTGACTAAATTGAACTCCAGATTCAAACTTGACGAAATTTTTAGAATAATACACATTTAACGAAAGTTGGTTTTTATTCTAATAAAAAATATAACCTGAAAATACACATTACACGAACGTTTATTTTAATTCTTATGAAAAATATTAAAAAAAAATAAAACATTTAATTACAAACTGAACTTGACGAAACTTTATAGAAACTTAACGAAACTTTATAGATACTTACCGAAACTTTTTTTTCGATACAACACTTAAAAATCGGCACTATTTTTCGAGCCGATGTCATCCAGTTAGACAACCCTAAACTCTGGTCGTCCTGGTCTACACCATCCTTCTTTGACTGGCCGGCCTCGCTTTCGTGTTCCATAAATCCTATCGCAAAGGACTTTCCGAGCAGGATCATCTTCGCTCATGCGACCTAGGTGTCTTGCCCACCGGACGCATCGCGGTAGCGCTCGTAGATCTCATCATTATAGAGTTTTCGGAATCGTCCTTCCTCACATACGGGGCCAACAATTCTCCGTAAGACTTTTCTCTCGAACGCGGCTAAGAGATCAGAATGCTTTTTGCTAAGCACCATATCGGATCCATATGTAAGTACTGGTATGGACATTATGGTTAAGTTCCTGGACTTGAAGAGTCTTGTCAGACTATAGTAGGCTTTGTTGGCTTTAATCAACCGTGCGCTATTATCGGCTGCTATAGTTGACCCAAGATAAGTAAAAGATTGCACTACTTCAAATTCGCAGTGCACTATTTTAATTCTACTCGCAGACGTGGCCACCATGTACTTTGTTTTGCTTTCATTTATGTGTAGCCCCAGATTTCGTGCCGCCTGTTCGATCTGTAGAAAGCTTCCTGTACAGCTCTTGGGTTTCTACCAACGATGGCAATATTATCTGCGTAAGCCAGTATCTGAATGGACTTATAGAGAATTGTTCCTCTCGCCGTTACGTCACAGCCTCGGATCACTTTCTCCAACGCCAGGTTGAAGAGGACGCATGTCAGTCGATCCCCTTGTCGGAGACCGTTATAGATGTTGAATGGGATTGATGTGATCCGAATATTTTTACTTGGCTTATAACATTGGTCATTGTCAACCTACATAGTCGTGTCAGTTTATTTTGGATGCCGAATTCTCTCATGGCTTTATGAAGTTCTTCTTTGGCTATGCTATCATAGGCGACTTTAAAGTCTATAAAAAGATGGTGTAGTCGTCTTCGGTCATTGGTGGAGCCTCCAATTCCTCAGTTAGCTGGCCATTTAGCAACTCATGAGAGTGCTCTTCCCATCGCTCTAAGATGCCTTTGCGATCGGCGATCAGATTACCCTCTTTGTCTTTGCGGTGTATATTGCGTCATACCGCAAACTCTTTGGTAGAACTTCCGCGCCTGGTGCGGTCCTCGCTCTCTATACTGTTCTAGTTCACGGACGAGATTCTTCTCCCAGGCTGCTTTCTTTCGCCGGTGATTTTTTCTTTTCATATCTTCTGAGCTCTTTATATTCATATTGCCGTGCCAGCGTTGGTTGCATTGCTCGGTACGTAACATTCTTACATTCAGTCACTAGCTTACATTCGTCATCGAACCAGTCGTTCCGATCTGGTTGTTTCTGGTCTCTTCGTTGAGAATCGCAGCCGTGTTGACTCGAATCTGATTCGCGGATTATGTCTTTCTTGATGATGCAATCCGCGCTCGGAGCACCACACCAACAAGATAGTGGTCCGAGTCGACGTTGGCACCTCGGTACGTTCGTACCGTCATAGGGGTCGAGTTGTTCCGGCGGTCTATCAACAAGTGGTCTATCAGGAGATACCCAGATGGCTCTATGACTCGTTGTCCATTGTCATTAGTGTTCTCGTGTTAGCTATGGGTGCCAATGTACTGCCTGAATACTGCCTCCCTACCTATTTTGGCATTCATATCCCCCAGAATGATTTTTACGTCATACTAAGAGGGCAGGCATGGAGTTCCCGTTCGACTGATCATCATCTGGGGAATCCTCTGTAGGTGCGTGAACGTTTCTGAGGCTTATGTTTTTAAATCTGCCCCGCACGCGAAAGGTGCATAGCCATTCATTTATTGCTTTAAAGCCTACGGTCGTCGGGTTTCATTCTTTTGCTGACTAGAGCACATGATCTCTTGTATGACAGCTCTAATGTATGTCATATTCTGATTTTTGTAAGTCCACCGCATCTCCTGGATTGCTGTTATGACATCGTTATATTTAGACAGGGTATCGGCTAGCTGCAAGCTGCTGTGCAGCTCGAGCTCTATACAGTGAGCATACGTGTCATGCATGAGAAAATTCCTCAATCGTTTAGTCGTTTTCGTTGCCGTGGGCCTCGTCGTTTATCAGAGTATCCGAGGCTAATTTGGTGTTCCGTAAAAAGGTTTTTTACGGGCGAAGTTATTGGCCTCGAGCCAACCTTACTTTAAAGGGACTAGCCCGATCATTTCGCTTTACCAGCGGCCACCACGTGGAGGTTTGATTGCACTTCCACCAGTCAGAGATAGTTATTTCTAAGGTATTCTGTGTTATTCGCCCTACTCTGCTGATGGCTGACCGCCATCAAGGAAGAACCACTTTAAAATTAAAACTATTTTTAAAGAGCAGGCGGCGAACTTTTCAATGCACCGTCGTATAATGAAACACTAACACTTGAAACAATTGTAGTCACAATCTATCGATTATCTATCATAAGCAATAAAAAATTTCACCTAATCCTAAATAATCATCTTAATCTTTGACGCTTTCTTAAAACTAAGCTATTATCGCAAGCAACATTCTATCAACCAAACACCCATTTTTAGTTTAGTGACCCTTGGTTTTAGTGTAGAAAAAAAAAACGCAATCTCTCCATTTTAGAAAATTCATTGTATGTTAAACGTTAACTAACTCCATGTGTTAACTCTATACTTTAGTTAATACAAAAAATAGTAATAATTTGTATAATATATAGAGATTTTTAATGAAATATTCACCATTCTGGCATAACAATCATTGCTGATGCTTTCCAGTACTACTTTAGTACGCTTTCCATTGAAAGAACATGAATTTTTTAAAAACTAAAAACTAAAAGAAAACTTTTTCATACCTGAAATTGACACCCACTTTTACATTTATTCAAAGCGACTCACACAGAGCGTGAACATTGCGAAAACTCTGAAACGCATCATAAATCGAAGAAAAAAAACACAAAACGAAAATTCTTCTCTTAGCTAATCGCCCATCATTTGAAACACAGATACATACTCGCAAAAACTATTCCTACATAAAATCAAAGCTAATGAAAATAATTTAATTTTTTTTTCTTTTTCTTCTGCTATCTCCAACCATCCACTCCCACCATTTATTATTTCATAAAACCAAAAAAAAAATCCTTCCTCACTACACATCCTTTGCATACAATTATCTATCTCTAGTGTTGGCCGCAATCAACCACCAATGTATACAGAAACATTACCGGGCGAAAGTTTAGCTCTGATGATACAATCACTGACAGTGGAAATGGAGGGCAAATACTATTGCACAGCATCGTATGCAAATACGGAAATCCTGGAGACAAGTGTGGTAATTAAAACTTATGGTGAGTAGTAGTTGTGTAGTCGTAGTAGTAGTAGCAGTAGTTGCAATAAAAAGTTGCACGTAGCAATAACTGAAACTGTGTCCAAAGATAAACAAGCAAATTTATTGTGTACTTCCGTGCTTTTAACGCCCACCACTTAACCACCATCCACATGGCCAATTTAATAAACGCAATATCTAAGAATTCGGTCGTCCGTTCAAACTCCAAAGCAAAGTTAACCGAACAACTAACTCTTCCTGTTATGCACATCGACAAAACATAAATGCATTGCTGCAAGTGCTGGTGCGCTAACTAAACAAAAAAGGGAAGAGTAACACTCAGCCCTTTCTCCAGCGGTTAAGTACCACAACTGGAATTTCAATATTAAACTTAAAAGTTTCGTAATTTCCTTATATTAATACATAGATACTCACTATACTCACTCACACATTATTGTATCAGCCTTTGGGCGAAAATGCTTATCTTTCAATTACGTTGCAAATGAAATGTAAGTGCGAATGTGAGACGAACGCGCGGGCAAACGGATAAGATTATGAGAAATTCTTCATCATCAATAAATCGACTTTCCTTTATATAAATATGTATATCAATATAACGGATAACGAGTTTAATATTCCGGAGTAAAAACTTATTGCAGAATACTTTCAACACTTCATACAGCCACGGTAAAGGAGGAAGAAGATTGCGTCGAAGAAGCAACGAACATTGAACAAGCCAGCAGCAATATAAAGCTTTTTGCTTATCACTACAGGAAAAACTTACTTACCGCCCAGAAACTCACTTCTCCTGCGAGCGAACAATTTTGTCAGAAAAAGATAACTTGTACGAAACTTAATCAGATTTGTTTGGGTGTTCGATGGTCGTGCACTTAAGATGTCTTTACGAGTATTTACGTAAAACTGAAAAAAAACGGAAGAAATTGTCGTTTTAATTTAAAAACAAGTAAATTTAAAAAAACGTCGTTTCTCGGGCTGAGCTGCTCACAAAATTTCAGCTCTCTAGGTCATGTGAAAGGTGGTAAGGTAAGCACAGCAATGGTCATTGTAATACCACATGGATCAGGCAAAACATTTTCCACCTTCTCGCCAAACCAATTAGAGCTTGGTATGAAGTGTAGGAGATTGCTTATGTCCATGTTGATCAGATTATTAGTGTCGTTGTAGAAGAAACCGGCCATATAGCTTACTTTTTAAGGGAGAGGGCTGGACAATTACAGAGAAGACAAATAATGGTCTCTCCTCCTTCTCATCTAAGCAGCTTCTGCAGAAATCATACGAGAAGACTCCCAGTCTTGCTGCGTGCCTGCCTATGAGACAGTGTCCAGCGATGACATCTACAATAGCACTGATGTGCGATCTTTATTTGAGAGATCAAATACTTGGAGCGTTTCGGATCCAGCTTGGGCCAGATCTATTTTGTCGTTACAGTTATTTTTTTCATTAGCATCCCGCCTTAACAAGAGTTTGCATGTAGCGATTGGTATGCCTAGAGAACCATATTTAGGTAAGAAGGGTAGTGTAGTTAGTTCCTTGCTTGGCGAGTTAGTCAGCCATACAGTTACTCAAAACATCTCTGTGCCCCGGCACCCAACACAGGTGGATATTGAATTGCTCTGCCATCTCCACGAGAGATGATCGGCAGTTTAGTGCTAGGCCAGGCAATACAACAAACTCACGCGAAGATGAATGTAAAAAGCTCAGAAGAAAAACAGTTCACCAGCGAAAGAAAGCAGCCTCGGAGAAGAATCTCGTCCGTGAACTAGAACAGTACAGAGAGCAAGGACCGCACCAGGCGCAGAAGTTCTACCAAAGAGTCCGCGCTATGAGACAATATACACCGCATTGCAAAAACAAAGCATGGGAAGAGCACTTTCATGAGTTGCTAAATGGCCAGTTAACTGAGGAATTGGAGGCTCCAACAATGACCGAAGACCACACTATGCTGCCGCCGCGAACCATAGACGAAGTACGCAGAGCAACAAATCGGCTCAAAAATAATCCGGCTCCGGGATCAGATGAGATCCCAGCGTGGCTGATTAAGTCAAGAGGGTCCACAATACACCAAGTAATTTATGAAATAATGGTGCAAGTATAGGAGGAAGAAGCGATGCCAGAAAACTGGCAAAGAGGCATCCTGTGCCCCATACATAAGAAGGGAGATATCACAACATACAGCAAATTTCATGGTATAACGTTGTTGAGTACCGCGTATAAGATTTTCTCCTCTATCCTACAAGACAGGATAGCTCCATACGCTAATGTCATCATTATTCCATACCAGTGTGGCTTCATCCCAGGCAAATCAACAACTGACCAGATTTCCACCATTAGGCAGGTGATGGAAAAATGTCTAGAGTTTCAAAACTCACTACACCATCTTTTTATAGACTCTAAAGCCGCCTGTGATAGCATAGCCAGAGTAGAACATTATAAAGCCATGAGAGAATTTGGCATCTCAAATAAACTGACACCATGACCAATGTTGTAAGCCAAGTAAAAATATCCGGATAACTATCAAGCCCATTCAACATCTATAACCGGCTCCGACAAGGGGATGGACTGGCCTGCATCCTTTTCAACCTGGAGAAATTGATCCGAGACACTGACGTAACGGCAAGAGGAACAATCCTCTACAAGTCCATTTAGATATTGGCATACGCAGACGATATTGACATCGTTGGTAAATACCCAAGAGTTGTACATGAAGCTTTCATCCAGATCGATCAAGCGGCACGAAATCTGGGGCTGCACAAAAATGAGAAGCAAAACAAAGTACATGGTGGCCACGACTTCTAATAGAAGATCCAACATTGTTCCCGCAATTAAAATAGTGAAGTTGAAGTAGTGCCTTTAACTATCTCGGGACAACTGTAGCAGCCGATAACAGCATAGAACCCGAAATACGTGCACAGTTGCTTAAAGCCAACACAGCCTACTTTCTTTTACTTATGTCCTATATCCCATTGTGGTTCCTGGAGCCTCTATTACGCCTACGCGCCATCGCGTGTGGTTGCTGGCAATGAGCTTCAGCTCTCTCCAACTCTTCCCCAATTCCCGTGACTCCTCCTCAACTGTTGCGCCATGTCTATCTCGGACGATCCATTCTTTTACCATCTTGAGATAACGGATTCCATTGCCATGCGTAGTTTGCTATGGAACTGTCACCTTTTCGGAGTGTATAACCAATCCACTGCCACTTCCGTCATTTGATGGTTGTGCCTATTGGTTCCTGACCTCTTCTCTGGTAAAGATGTTCGTTAAAGATACGATACGATACGATACGGAAACTCACGTTCCAGTTGAAGTAATCTGGCACTTTGAGGTCCTTCACTCCCTGAGTCAAGGAGCGTCCTCACATTCCAGAATTCCAGAAACCAATCTTAGTCCGGGTACAACAGCCCGTGGGCACGACACCCTACTCGCATAAGCGAAAAGGATCCAGCTCGGAAAGTCCTTTGCGGTAGGATTTATGGAACATGAAAACGAGGCCGGCCAAGATAACGCTGGAAGGATGGCATAAACCAGGATGCCCAAAGTTTCGGGATGCAAAACTGGATGGCATCGGCTCAAAATCGGGACCGGTGGAGAGACTTTTTGCGGGAGGCCAGGACCCGACCCCGGTTGTAGAGCCAAATATGATGATGATGGTTGTGGGCCAAGAGCTTTATGCAAAATACGCCACAATATGGAGTTTCCCAATTCCTATGAACGGCGTGGAATCGACTGTTTTGGCTCATTTTTGAACGGCTGCGATATTTGCGGTACTTTGACCGGTACGTTGTCTCACACTTTGTGGCACAGGAATATTCAATAGATAATATGTTGACTGAAATGTATCCACTAAAGCACGCACAGTCTGTCTGGTGGGACGATTACTATGACCGAAAAAGCGTTCTTAAAGTTGCGACCACGGACACAGAATTTCGATAGTAATTTTTAATAATTTCCAAACGTTGCTCGATCGTGAGCTTCACCATGATAAAAGTGTAAGCCTTGACTGACGTTTTGACATTGAAATATCATAAAAAAGGTTTAAGGATACGTTTTTATAAAAATATAAAATTGTTATGTTTCTATTGAAAAACCCTTTCCAAAAGAACGGCCACAAATGGTATAACCCATGTGTAGTCTTGAAAAAGTTAATAATCGATTTAGAAGAGGTTTCTGAATTAAATGTCAATTGGCTAATCCAAGTTTTTAGTTTAGAGAAGTTAAAAGAAGAACCTATGTACACTGAAAAAAATACATTTTAAGTTTCGACAAACATTTATTGAAATATTTTCACAAGCAATGTTCTTGAAGCATCATCTCTTGTCATTTCCAAAGTACCAGACACATGTGCGAGTATATGCGAAGCTGACAGGTTATTGTTTGAAGAAGCAGAAGACACATAAAACTAATATCGAACTTAGAAATGGTATAAAAAAAAACATGAGTATGTACAGCGTGTGATGTCGACGGAGGGGCGGAAAACTTGTTCGCTCGAAGAAAATCTTTTGATATTGGTTTTCAGCTTCCACTTTTTGCCAGAGTGAAGTTTTCATGTTTTTCCTGGTGTTTGAATTGCGTGTTCCAGTCTCGACTGGAATTATTGAAAAAGTTTTCACCTCATTGGCTGTGGAAGCTGCTGAATTGCCCACAATCACTACACCACTTATCATCGTATGAGTAGTCACAGACACATATTAGTGGTATAATCCAGCAGATTTTTTGTTGCACGAAATAGCTTGGGCTGCATGTGTGTCCGGGAAAAAATAGCAAACATCGCAAAGTGAAATGTTAAAAAGGGAAAATTGAAAGGAGCACACGACATCGAAATGCGGAAATGCGGAAATGCGGATATTCTAGAGAAGAACTTTTTTACCGAGCAGTCCTGATTCTGGAGTTGCTCCTCAGTTGGTTTGCTTTGGGGAGTCAAAGCATGTTCGTTTATTTTTCTTTGCTTTGCTTATCTCGCATACACACACACTAATCCCAACATATGTTATCGTTACCATCCTTACCAACCTTACCATCTTTCCATACAGTTGCCATCACATGGACAAATGCACCAGAAAATCAATATCCGATTCTTGGCGAGGACTACACCGTAAAATGTGAAGTTAAAGCGGATCCAAATCCCACTATTGATTGGCTACGAAATGGTGATCCGGTGAGTAGTTGGATTTTATTCCATGCACATCTGTGCACTGATCTTCTTCTTCTTCTCCATATTCCTCTGTCACAGATAGGTACTTAGCCTTTATTTATGTTTTGTCTTTTTTCTCATTTTCTATTCCAATTTATAGATCCGCACAGGCGATAAGTACGTCGTTCAGACACATGGCCTGCTGATTCGTAATGTCCAGGAATCAGACGATGGTATTTACACATGTCGAGCGGCGGTAATTGAAACTGGTGAACTGCTTGAGCGTACAATTCGAGTGGAGGTTTACATTCGGCCGGTAATCACATATTTACCCACCACCTTGGAAGCCGTTGAGGGTAAACCATTCGGTACAAATTGTACTGCCACTGGTAAACCTGTCCCGGAGATTTCATGGATTAAGGATGCTACACAACAGAATGTCGCCACCGCTGATCGTTTCCAAGTGAATCCACAAACTGGCTCGCTCACCATTAGTTCTGTGTCCCAAGATGACTACGATACATATACGTGCATTGCGAAGAACGACGCTGGCGTTGTGGATTCCAAGACAAAATTGAATGTTCTTGTTCGGCCGACCGTTTTTGAATTTTACAATGTGACGGGGATCAGTCAGAAAGAGGTTGCAATCACTTGCCGTTCCAAAGGACGTCCAGCACCTGCTATTACATTCCGTCGTTGGGGTAGCGAAGAAGAATACGTTCCCGGACCACAACCCGATGATGATCGCGTCGTGTTAGAGCAACATTTTGACGATGAACGTGGAGAATCGTCAGGAACGCTGCGCATATCGCGATCTATGCGATCAGATGATGGTCTTTATCAGTGCATAGCAAGGAATAAGGGTGATACGGCATTCAAAACAGGACATATCACAGTTGAATTCCCGCCAGATTTTAGTCACATGAAAGACTTGCCACCGGTATTCACCTGGGAGGAACGTAAGGCGAACCTGAGTTGTCTGGCAATGGGTATTCCGAATGCTACCATTGAATGGCGTTGGAATGGCAAACAGATCAAAGATGGGTTTGACAAGAATCTCGTAATCATTGGCACCGGTCCCCGAAGTGATTTGATTGTTCATCCAATTGCCAGAAATTACTATTCCGTTTACAAATGTATTGCCACAAATATTCACGGTAGCATGGAACACGATATGATATTGAAAGAAGCACGAATTCCAGATGTTGTTGCGGCGGCTATTCCAAAATTACTGACAGCAACAACGATAACATTCGATATTCGAGGGCCAGCGACGGAGTTGGGATTGCCAGTGACCGCCTTTAGTGTACAGTATAAGGAAAGTAACAATCCGGATTGGTCGACAGCGCAGAATCGTAGTTGGTCACCTGACAGTCCGTACATTGTAGAGGGACTTAAGCCACAGACAATGTACAATTTCCGATTTGCGGCTCGTAATCAAGTCGGCCTCGGTATGTGGGGTGTCAATCAGCAGCAGTCGACACCAAGACGTTCCGCTCCGGAAGAACCAAAACCACTACATTCGCCGGTGCAAAATGACAAGGAGGAACCCGTCGTTGTTTCACCATATTCCGATCATTTCGAACTTAGATGGAGTGTTCCAGCTGACAATGGAGAGCCAATCGATTTTTACCAAATCAAATATTGTCCGGTGAGTTAACATTCAATTTATTGTAAGGTAGATAGTTTGGTGTTCCTCGCGAGACTTGCGAAAGCCTCAATAAGCGCATGGGTACGCCATAATGATCCTACTGTCCTCACAAGTCTGGGAAGACACTCGGTCACTCAGCAGAACTACTTGAACGAATCCCTATTTGGTGCACCGTTTCAAAGTGCGATCCAATAAGACTGAGCTTATCAACACCGTCTACAACAACAAAGTTGTCGCTGTCTGCATGCTTCATCTAGTATCCGTCAGTGTACAGTGTCCAGTGCATGACATATCTTGCAGTTAAGTTCTCTCCAAGCCAAAACGTGTGACCAATTCATATCCATTTTCTTTTTCTTTGTACGGGTTTCTGTCACGCTCTTGTATAAAGTTATTTCTTCGAGATACGATCCAACCCAAAGATACGAAAAAACATCTTCTAATTACGAAAGTTTTCAGTTGCCTAGTGACAATGATGGAGTACTGTATCAACCATGCATCAGTACTGACTCTAGATTGGAACCCAAGAGTGGTAGATTCCAACTTACCGAACGAAGATTTAGCGTTTCCAATGTTGCAGTATATATCTAGTTCGGTACCACCATCGTAGGCCGATACAGTGCTTCCTAAATAATGAAAAAAAAACTTCAACTTGCTATCCAGCAATCTGTTAATTTAAATTTGTAATCGCCGTGGTAGTCCTAAGCCCAACTCTAATTGCTTCGCTTTCCAAATTTTGAACCTTTTGTTCATTGTATTTCACGAGAATCCGATGTTATAGCCACACGTACAACATCACACTTAAACTAACAGTGGTGACAGTATGCAGCCTTGTTGAACCCCACTTAAAATTGCAAGGTCTGCCTTTTGTGGCATTTGGCACCCTGTAATGGTATATAATCCGAATACTACCCTTAAGTGTCTTTGGGGATAGGATTACCACTTCTGTGGAAAAATGTAATATATCTTCAGCTATAATATTTAAGGTTTAGTTCCATATGTCCAAATAAATACCAGTTTTTAGTAAGTCTCTTGTCGATATAGCTGACATTGCGACCAAAAAAGAACTATTGTATCACAGCGTATAACTAACTCTAAGCAACGTACCACCTCCCTTATCAAGAATAGTATGTCCGTAGTAGTAGAGTTTCTCAACTCCTTTCTTTATGGAAAATACGCCTCCTTAACCAAAGTAAGCCTGGGTATTTACATTCCCTTATAGGAATATGGCCTGATTAATCAGCCCGGAGACATTTTACCAGTGAGCCAGACGGAAGTTTGTGTTCCCAATTATAAATCAGTAGCCACAGTAGGATTCAGATCCTATGGGCGCAGATTCTGAGCCAGCCCTAGCTAGTTCATCTCCAATACCTTGATGATCAGGGTCCCATCCGAGTTTCACATTTCTGTGTCTAGTAAGAGATTGCAGTGCATCGCAAGAGCATTTAATTGATATAGAGTCCATTAAGTTGTACGCTGCCTGGCTATCCGAAAAGATATATATCTAAACGCCCTTAATACCTTTACTAAGTTTTAGCCTAGCGCGGAGCTCAATAGCATGGAGTTCCGCATGGAAAACCGTGGGATTCCTTCCCATTGGTATCGAGACTTCGGTGTTGGTCCAAAGACTAAAGTTCCAGATTCCATCTTCGATCCATCTGTGAACCAGACTAGACCCTTAGTGTCCAGGGCCGGAACACCATTAGACCAATTTGCTCGGTCCTATATTTCAACCTCAAATAACCTGCCGAAACAGTACTCCCCGACCATGATGTCGTGATGTCGGGGATAGTGTAGAACATGTCTCTTTCAGAAATTGAGTCAAGAATCAGGTGTCCCACTTGGTCACTTGTATGTACCTGGTTTGTATTCTAGCTGCAGCGTAAAAGCGCATCTAGCAGCCGTCTTCCTAATGAAGATTTGTAGGGGTGAAAGAAGTGAGAGACTAATGCTGTCGTATAATAGGCCTCAGCATCATTGTATACATCCAGTATATCAATTTTTGTTTTAAGACCCAAGTTCTGCCGTAAAAGGGCGAGCATGGCCCTTATCCATTGTCCTCCTTGGGGACCACCCTTTACAAATCTTATAGTCGCAAATTAGTCCTCAATTCCGAGTTTCATACGAATCGCTGAGAAATGGCTTGGTTCCCAAAACTCCAGACCATATTGGCCAGATTCGAGAATTTCCATAGGAGCATAGGAGGCCGTAGTAATATATGTAATTATATATATATAGTTATATTTGGAGTAATATACATATATAGTTACATACATATAAAATATAACTATAGAAAACGAGGCATAATATTAACAAGAGTGAATAACAGTGTAACCAATTTGTACAACAGAGTAAAACAGCGCAACAAATGAGTACAACAGAGTAAAACAGCGTAACCAATGTGTAGAATAGAGTAAAACAGCGTAACCAATGTGTACAACAGAGTAAAACAGCGTAACCAATGTGTAGAATAGAGTAAAACAGCGTAACCAATGTGTACAACAGAGTAAAACAGCGTAACCAATGTGTACAACTTAGTAAAACAGCGTAACCAATGTGTACAACAGAGTAAAACAGAGTAACCAATGTGTATAACAGAGCAAAACAGCGTAACCAATGTTTACAACAGAGTAAAACAGCGTAACCAATGTTTACAACAGAGTAAAACAGCGTAACCAATGTGTACAACAGAGTAAAACAGCATAACCAATGTGTACAAAAGAGTAAAACAGCGTAACCAATGTGTAAAACAGAGTAAAAGAGCGTAACCAAGGTGTACAACAGAGTAAAACAGAGTAACCAATGTGTACAACAGAGCAAAACAGCGTAACCGATCTTTACAACAGAGTAAAACAGCGTAACCAATATGTACAACAGATTATAACAGAGTAACCAATGTGTATAACAGAGCAAAACAGCGTAACCAATGTTTACAACAGAGTAAAACAGCGTAACCAATGTGTACAACAGAGTAAAACAGCATAACCAATGTGTACAAAAGAGTAAAACAGCGTAACCAATGTGTAAAACAGAGTAAAAGAGCGTAACCAAGGTGTACAACAGAGCAAAACAGCGTAACCGATCTTTACAACAGAGTATAACAGCGTAACCAATGTGTACAACAGAGTAAAACAGCGTAACCAATGTTTACAACAGAGTAATAACAGTGTAACGCTGTGAAAGTTGTTGCCTCCCCCCCGGTACAATTAACTGTCGAGTTGTGGGCATTCAAGAAAGAAGTCAGCTAGTTCTAAGAATTTTGAAGGCTCACGTAGGACATTTTTTTTTTTGTAATATTTTCTTGGTCAAGGTTTTTTGTAGTTTTCCTTGAACATGATCCAAACAAAACGGCTAACAATAGCTGCTTATTTTTTCTATTAAGTTACGTTAGTTACCTACTAGTACGTAAACAAAAAAAATAATTATCTGCTTTTCTATCATCCTCTCTCCATTCAGGGTGTCAAAATAGCCGGTACCTGGCACGAACTGGAAAATGAATGTGCCTCCATGGATGTCGTCGAGACGACCAGCTTCGAAATGCCACACCTGAGCGGCAACACATACTATCGCATCGAATTGCGAGCGCACAATGCAATCGGCTTCTCATCGCCAGCTAGTATTATTATGAAAACAACCCGAGGTGAGTCCGATTCATCTAATAATAATCTCGGAACGTTATTGTATTCGGCCGGTTTTGCTTCGGCCGCCGCCGCTAATAATAATAACGCAAACAGTTTTGCCACAACAATCACAACAGTTACATTATTTATGACATTTGTAGCCTCAATCTTATATAGCAGCTGTAATGTTGCGCTATTCCAATAATAATCGTTATCTTAAAAGTAATCCCATTAACTTTTTGTTTTTGTTGTTAAGAAAGATGTTTTGTTTTTTTAGTTTTTCTTTTTTTTTTTCTAATTTTTTAAATGATAATGAACTTTTTTTTAACGTAAACGTAAATGACATGTAATATTGTGTTCTTTTTCCACACAGTGGAAAATGTTTGTTTTTCCAAAATGTAATTCTTATAGTTTTCAATTCTTTTTTTTGAAAATGTTTGTTTTTACGAAATTTAATTATTTTGGTTTTTTTTTTTATTTTTTTTTTAAATTTTTTTTTTTTTTGGAATCTATTTCTATTTGAATATTTTTTTTTTGTTATTCTGTCGTTTGCTTCTGAATATAAATATAATAAATAATACAAAAATATATTTTCATAAATAAGTTAACCAGTCGTTGTAGTTAAGAAATATTCTCCAATTTTTTGCGATACTTTCTTCTCATACTTTTTACTCTGTAAAGTGCCCTTTTCAACTTAAACAAAAATAATTAAGTTCTAATTTTATATAATGCCAGCAATTTACATAATACAATTAATGCTCAAACGTTTTTTTTGTTGAAAAATCAAAATCATTATTGCCGCTAAAAAATATTGTTTCTTTTTTTTCACCAAAACTATTTATAAAATAAGTTGTTTCAATATTTTAAAATTTAAACATCAATTTTTCCCATATACATAAATGCTTTTGCATTAAAAACACAAGAAACATTCAACATACACATACGTTCCACACATTTCCACGCTCATTTTTTTCATTATATCAATTTACAAAAAAAAAAAACACAATCATAACATATTTTTGTTAAATTTGCCAATCATTGTCCTTTGTGCTTTAATTAAAAAAAAGTGAAATATGTTTTTCAAATTGTATGTATGTGTTTTTTACTTGTGTTACTCGTGTTAACCGTTTTTTTTTGTACTAGAGCTAAGCGCAAGTTATATCTTCTTTATCTTTAACTTCGCAATTGTTTCTTATTTTCAATTATAATCTCTTATGTCCGGTTTAACAGTGCTTAAGCTTAAGCTGCGTTTAACTTTTTTGTTATAAGTTTCGGCGGCCGTTTGGTGTATTTAAACCAGTACTGATTTAAACCAAACAGTGAGTTTAACCGAGGCTTAATCTGCTTAACACCAAGTACAGCTCCTTTATATTTGGCTCTACAACCGGTGTCCGGTCCTGGCCTCCCGCAAAAAATCTCTCCACCGGTCTCGATTTTGAGCCGATATCATCCAGTTTTGGATCCCTAAACACTGAGCGTCTACGCCAGTATTCCAGCGAAGGCCTCGCTGTCGTGTTCCAGAAATCCTACCGCAAGGGACTCTCCGAGCAGGATCCTGTTCGCTCAAGCGAGTTAGTGTCCTGCACACCGTAGCCTGCTGAGCTTAATTTTCTTCACGATGTCGACATCGCGGTAACACTCTAATCTAATCTAATCTAATCGTGCCGCCCGCTTGATCTGAATGAAAGCTTCCTATACAGCTCATGGGTTTCTACCCACGATGTCAATGTTGTCTGCGTAAGGCATTATTTAAATTGACCCACAGAGAATTGTTCCTCTCGCAGTTAAGTCAGAGTCTCGGATAACTTTCTCCAACGTCAGGTTGAAGAGAACGCAGGCCAGTCGATCCCCTTGTCGGAGCCCGTTATAGATGTTGAATGGGCTTGATAGTGATCCGGATATTTTTACTTGGCTTATAACATTGGTCATGGTCAACCTACATAGTCGTGTCAGTTTATATGGGATACCGGCTTTACAAAAACATGGTGTAGTGAGTTTTGAAACTCCAGACAATTTTCCATCACCTGCCTAAGGGTGTAGATCTGATCAGTTGTTGATTTGCCTGGTATGAAGCCACACTGGTATGGACCAATGATGACTTTAGGGTATTGAGTTATCAGGTCTTGATGAATAGAAGAGAAAGTTTTATGCGCGGTAGTCAACAATGTTATACCATAATAATTGCTGCACGTTATGATATCTCCCTTCTTATGTATAGGGCACAGTCTTGTGGCATTGCTTCTTCCTCCCATACTTGCACTATTAGTTCATGAATTGCTTGGTGTACAGGAGGTTATGCAAGGAGCTGTATGCTCATCAAAAATGTTCAGTAGTTCTTCTATGCAATAGTCTCTGCATTTAGGGACGCGGAAATCACGAGCACGAACGACATGTTACTATTTCGGCGCTCTTCAATCGTTATGATGCTCCAATTGTTCATCGGTATCTCCGATCTCCTAACCCTAGTGTGGATACCGGGCCACAGGGATATTGACGGCAATCAAAAGGCGTAAGTACTGGCGAAGAAGGGCTTAACATTGGACATCGACTACATGAAGGGAGTCTACTGTCCATTGACCTCCGTCAGGGAACGTGTTCTGATCTTCCGTAAGGCTCAATTAAGGTGGAATAACTTAACCAACTAAACTACATCTAGAGCAATGTGGCCTTTCTACCGAGCTGAGCTCCTGATCACGGAATGATATTTACAGAGTCGTTGCTTTAATCACTGGCAGCCACGCAGCCAAACTGCGAATAAGAAAGAAACTTTCATTCATTATATCTGCAAATGTCCAGCCCTGACGGGCTCCCGACTCCCAATTGGAACCTTTCCTTGACGTTCTGAGGGAGCTTTAGGAGTAGCGGATCACCGATCTGATCGCGTACCGGAATTCTACAGGTTGGTTATAACCATTACTATATACTTATAACGGCATAGGGTCTCCCGAGGTCTGGGGTTACAAAAAGGCGCACTCTAGCGCTATTTGAGGCGCGGATCAGCACTCTTCCTACTTATCTCCGGGTTGTGTAGCTTTAGACATAGGAGTTTTGTTGTTCAAATCCATTTTGAGAACCAAATACGTGTCCTGGCCCTCCTCGGAGTCTCATTGGCAGGAATAAGCTTCATCTTCAAGTGCTCTCAGGCGTTACTGATACTAAGACATCTGGTCCTATTTGATGATCCCGAAGACCGGATATCAAAGCAAAGCAAATAAGTGGACTATTTGCTTTTTTTTAAAAGTTGGTCCAATTCGGACAGATGTGCCTCTTTTGACGTACCATCTATAAGAGTTGACTTTCCACTGTTCGATATCTCGTTTAACGCTTAACTGGCTGCTGACCAGGGGGCCGTTAGCGATCAGTTATTCCTCCTTTTCCTTAACGCCTATGCTGTACCAAGCATATAGGGCATCATAAGGGTGCGAACAAGGGGTGTGCAAATTATAAAAAACAAGTAGTTACCTTTTCCAATCCTGTGTATACTAATCGGCTATGCTCCTGACGCACAAAGTGGTTCTAAGACTGTGAATTTTAACATAGACGCAAACCATAAAACCATAATGAGAGCTTTTAAAAGTGAAACAAACTCTACTGGAAGCTTTTAACAGGGACACAAACCATAATGGGAGCAACGCTTTTAAATAGAATTGAGAAATATTTCAATTGTAGGACAATTGACATTAAATTGGAAAATACAAACCAGGGACCAAAGCACTCGGCAAAGCACTCGGCACAGCTACATTTACACCTTGGCTTACATGTAGTGGATCTTCCTGAATACTGACATACTAAACGTCGACATTGTCTAGCGACATCAATGTCAAACTTTTAAATATTCTTAGTTTAAATAACGTTTAACTAAACGGAAAGCTTATGTTTGCATACTGTAGAACCGGGCATTAGAAGTTTACAAAATCAAAACTACCTGCCAACACATCGAATGAATTTAACAATTAACTTTTTTGCCAAACTAAATTGTAGGCTATAAAGTTTAGTGAAAAAACTACAGAGAGAAAACTTTCAAATCTAAATACATATATCTATAATATAATGTTATATAGTATTGAAATGGTAACACTTTACGAACCATGGTTTGGTTATATACTGTTGACTTTAGTATACGATCAGCAAACCTCAGTCACAAATAACACAACGAATTAAAAAAATAATAATTTTTCTACAATCAAACTAAAAAAACATAATAACTATAACTATGTAATATTATTTAGTTTTTATTACGAATATAAAGACGCAAAATAATTCATCGATCTAATGTAAACTTAATTAACAAAAAAGTGCATAATTATATTTAAAATTAAGTTACATAATACATATTTACCAACCTACTACAAGTACTTTAATATTAATATATAGTAATTTTAAAACATACATACATGCAAATATACGTAAGGAATTATATTAAAAAATGAAGAAATAAAGAGAAAATTTAACGAAAATATAGAAAACACTTTTTAGAAGAAAATGAAAAAAAAAATACACAAATACAAGAACACGTTTTCATTTCAACAACAATCTTCCGCCACAAATTCAAACAGCTACGTACTACACTGGTTCTTCATTCTTCTTTTTGTGTTTTTAATAACACACGAATTATTTTATTAAACAAACAACAGACAGTATACACTTTAGTAATATAATTCATTAGTTAAACATTAAATCATATTATTTTTAATTTGTTGTTCTTTATCTTTATATTCTCAATTATGTTGTGAGTTAACTACAAACAAACAAACAAAAAAAGAAGGCAAAATAATGCAATCGAAATAATTTTATATTTTTGTGTGTGTCTCTATTATTACAATTTAAAATATTTTTTTTTTCTTACTTTCAGTATGTAGATTGATCGTATTTATGTATTTTATTAAGAGTACAATAAATAAAGAATTATAAAATTAATAATTTAAAAAAAACATAAAACCTAACACAAGTTGTAGTTATTTATTTCGTCGTATAGTTTTTTTTTTTTTGGGCTCGCTAGATAGATATTTGAATCTTCTTTATGTATACATGTAGTTTTTGTGTATGTGTGTTTGTGTTTTTTGTTGTTGTTGTTATTTTAAATTTTACTTTTTTCAGATATGCCTGCTCTCTTATTAGTGTTGTTGTTTCATTATTAAAATGCGATTTGTGCTGTCATTATGAAGTGTTAACAAATGTCAGTTTTTGTGTTCACTTCAGACGTTTAAATTATATGTTTGTATGCCTTTAACCATAAATATTAACCTACATTCGTATTTTTACAAATGTTCTATACATTGGGTCTTAAATTTATGCTTTTTATAATATTTAAGTTATCCAGTTGTCATTAAATGCAAGTGTCAAACAATTTACTCAGTTCTTTAACTCAGCTGTCATTTAAGATAAGTGTCAAACCATTTTCTTACTTGAAATTAAACACAAACGTCAAACCTAACGTTTGGATTATTAGATAATTTTCTATAAATTGGGTCTTAAATTTATGATTTTTATAATTTCTAGTCTTATTTATCAATTTATCCAGTTGTCATTTAACACAAGTGTCAAACAATTTACTCAGCTCTCACTAAACACAAGTGTCAAACAACTTACTTTCTTGACATTCAAATTGGGTTTTTTAATTTATGCTTTTTATAATTTCTAGTGTTATTTTTAATTTATCCTGTTGTTATTTAACATTAGTGCCAAAAAATTTATTCAGCTGTCATTTAACAAAAGTCTTAAACAATTTACTCACTTGACTTAATATGTCAACTGTCAAACCTGACGTTTGGATTTTTAGAAAATTTTCTATAATTTGGGTCTTAAATTTATGATTTTTATAATTTCTAGTATTAATTGTGTCAAACAATTTGCTCAGCTCTCAGTACTCACTAAACACATTGTTAAACAATTTACTCAGTTTTCACTAAGCACAAGTGCCAAAAAAAAGTCATTTAACAAAAGTCTTAAACAATTTATTCACTTGACTTGATATGTCAACTGTCTAACCTGACATTTGGATTTTTAGAAAATTTTCTATGAATTAGGTATAAAATTTATGCTTTTTATAATTTCTAGTATTATTTTTCAATTTTTTCAGTTGTCAGTGTTAATTGTCAAACAATTTACTCAGTTCTAACTAAACACAAGTGTCAAGCAATTTACTCAGTTGACATTTAACACAAGTGTCAAACTTAACGTTTGGATTTTTAGAAAATTGTCTACAATTTCTAGTTTTAATTTTCAAATTATTCAGTTGTCATTTAGCACAAGTGTCAAACAATCTACTCAGTTCTCACAGGTGTCAAACAATTTACTTAGGTATCATTTAACATAAGTGTCAAACGTTTGTCTGACGTTTAAATCTTTTCAACAATTCATTTATAAAACATTAAAAAAAATCAAAATTATGGATCGTTTATAGATCATTTTTTCCTATTACATATTTATTTATTTACCAAAATATTTGACTAATAACCATATCTATCTCATAAATTATACTAGTTTTACCAAATTATTGTAGTTCTAATAAATAATATAACCCCATTGATATTTAATTATAATTTGTAGTACGTTCGAACAACTAAAAATTAAAGTACATACAAATTTTTCCAGCGAATATATACTGGAAAAAGGTAGGCTGGCAGCATTTTAAATTGCTTTAGTGCTAAAAGCACAGAAAAATATGTTGGTACATAATTTTTGGTACAAAGAAATTAGTTTTTTTTACTTAGAATATGTTATGAAACTAGAACTTTATGGTAATGTATTGAAAAAAAAATATAAAAAAAATACCAAATTACTGTTATATTAATATATAGTTGTATAGCAATTAACTTGTGTTTTTACAGCAACTTCAAAGAATGCTTCTGTTGAGAACTTTTTTGTTGTTTGTTTATTATTTTATATTTACTCACTCGTACAATCTGTCAACTCCTCCTAATAAACAAAATTGTAAAACCACATTACTAATTGGAAACCATCGCCAACTTCACTACTTAACAAGAACACAATTCTACAACAACTGAAAGTCCGCATTAACCCTGTTCGTTTCGCTCGTAACTTTGATTTAATCGTTCAATCGTTCTCTTGCTCGCTCTTGTAATCATCGCACGATTCTCAACCAGACATACTCTCGACTCGTACATCAAGAAACATACATACAAAAGTAAAACTTCCACAATCTTTCAAAAAAAAAAGAAGCAAAACACTGTCACGAATGTTAGCTGTCATCCAGTTTAGTTTTCAAATACATATATCATTTTATAGTTTTTTTGGATTGTTCTGTGTCTCTATTACATATCGTGTGTATCTGTTTGGCTATGTTTTTACAAAAAAAAAAAAAAAAAAAAAAAGAATTTCACTAAAAAGTAAATAAGGCGCGCTTTTTGACTTCAAGACTTCAAAAGCAAACAACAAAAATTGTGTGTTTCCTCCTCTTAACCCTTATCCATAGATAACCCATACAGTGCAGGAACAAACTTTCGGAAAGGATCGATCGATTGTACACAACTTATTGTGCTGGCAATGCTGACTATTGTGATGTCAAGATGGCGATGGACATTTGCTACAGTATCGTCATCAGTAGAAACAAATGGAATCGAGACATTGAGAAAATGTTCCACTGACAACTGTCAGACAACAAGTACGATAGCGACAGGCTATGATAATTTGGTAAAATCTTTTTAAAAAAACATAAATAGAACATCTATTATTGCTGAAGGTATTGACCAATACTTAAGTAAATAAAAGGTTGGTTTTATTAACTGCAGTTGGCTGACAGAAGGCGGTATTAGTAGCAGTCAAATTTTCTACTTGGTTCAACTGACATTGATAGCTGTCACGCTTGCAAACTGCTCACTTGTTTCAAACACGAATTTACTTTTGACGTGAATTGGTTAAGTTGTTGGTTTTTGATGAACCATCAAGTAGATAGTTGGATAGCAGCTAATACCTAAAGCCTTAACCATAATGCACTTTCCCCCGCTTAAGCTAGTGTCAAAACTGTAAAATTTTCTTAAGAACATGCGCTTTGGTTAAGTTTTAACTCTCAGTCAGCTGCAACGTTAATAGAATCAGCCTGCAATCAATCAAATTTATTGCATTAAAGAAACAATGCTCTGTACAAAATCATTATAAGGCGATGGTGTAAAATAATTTAATAACATAAAGATTTCATATGTAGGCTTAATAAACGAGTATCATTCAGCATAGAAAAATCTTACAGTAACTATACAATGTAAAATACGTTAACTTCCATATTTATTATAGCTAATGTTGCGTATAAGTAAATAATATTATGATTGCTTATATGATGGGTAGTTGTATGTGTGGAAAAATTCAAGAGAATGTATTTATATTTAAATTTATTATTAAATTGTTACTATATAGGAATTGCATATCATTTTATTACTTTACAGAGTTACAATCTCCCATTTTATTATCAAAGGAAAACTGAATTTTCATAATTGTGTTGTACCCATCTACGACCTACCTACATCATAAGTTAAATATGTTACAGCTATTTGTTGTTGTTATTAATTTTGTTATAAATGAATGTATAATTCTTGTTGATAATCCCATAACAAGGCAAAAAGTATGGATTTGATTAAAAGAGTTAATAAACTTAATGGTACATCCTAAATACTAAAGATTTCGTTAAGGTTTTGATATTAGAAAATTTTTGCAATGCCCAGCTTTTTGGCGAGTCAATGACGAAATACTTAAGGCGAACAATACTGCAATATCCCGAAGGGAGTACACATTTTTGGTCATCCGTGTAACGAAATATATTGCGACGTCGTTTTCAGCGCTACCCGGTCCGAAAAAAAAGTTATTCGACACAAATATCGGTCGTCCATATCGGTCCCAACTCATACCCAAAGAGATGTTAGGGGTGTCTTACAGTCAATTCTCATCTAAGCCACCTCGAAAACTATAACTACGGTTTCGACACTTATATTGGTCATGTCATACACCAGAGTTTTAAATTATCTTAGCATAAACTCCAACTCCAAATTCAAACATTTTGTTTGTTGACGTAGCCGTTTAACCAAAAATTAGCCTCATTGCTGAATAAGATTTTGTGGTGAAAATGAGGATCAAGATCAATGGTAATCTCGTTTTCGGCTTCAATTCTTGCACGAGCTAGATCTGGTAAGCTCGTAATCCAATATCTTTCCGCATAATCTGCCATAAAGTGGATGAAAAAAGCTGCAATTTATTCTTCCTTTCTCAACACTGTGCTCTACAGTAGCAACAAATGCTTCTCGATGCGCACTGTACGTCTTTTCTGCGGATGAGTATTGTTTGTTTGGACGGTTTCAATTCGGAAATTCACGGCATTCCACAGGGTTCTGGTTTGTCCCCAAACTCTTTCTTATATTCATTTATATCTTTTATGCTAACTCTGGTTGTTCTTTACTCCAAATTCAACAATTTTGTTTGTTGACGTAACCGTTCAACCAAAAATGAGCTTTGTCGCTGAATAAAATTTTTTGGAAAATAAGGGATCAAGAGCAATTTTGCTTTCGGCCCATTCACCGAACCTGAGACGAATAGAACGGTCAAACGGCTTTAATTTTTGCACGAGCTGGATCTTGTAAGCTCGGTAGCCAAGACCTTTCCGCAAAATCTTCCATAAAGTGGATGAACATACATAGCTGCAATTGCCGTGCACGATGGCGAATCGACGCATTTGGGTCTTCCTCATTAATAATCTCTTTTATGATGCTTCTGGTTGTTCTTCACTTCAAATCCAACAATTTTGTTTGTTGACGTAGCCGTTCAAACAAAAATAAGCGTAATCGCTGCACAAAATGTTGTGAAAAATAAGGGATCAAGGGCAACCCCGTTTTCGGTCCATTACCCGAACTTTCGACAAATATGATGGTCGAACGGCTTCAACGACCTGGATCTTTTATGCTTGTAAACCAATATATTTCCGCAAAATCTTCCATAAAGTGGATGGATATAGCAGCAATTGCTGTGCACGATGGCGAATCGACTCATTTGGGTCTTCGTCAGCACTGTGTTCTATGGCAGCAACAAATGCTTGGATGCTTCCTTCGAATGACTATATATTTTCCGTTGCCAAAAAGGTTGCGAAATATTAAGGTTTCCTAACACGTTGCAAGAATGTATCACTCCCTCTAATCAAACTGATATTTACCAGGCTTGTATTCGCCCTAAACATGGGTACAATTGTGATGGTTGCATCACCTTGCAAAGTCAATAGAATCACTCGAATATCGCAACAATGTTTCCGCTTGTCATCACTATGACCATGACTATGCTATGCTTAAGAGAAATAGCCGATTGCGTTTAGCCTCTTCCTATCTGCATTACTCAGTCAGTTTACCCTAAAGCCTATTTTTTGATATTAAACTCCAGGTGTAAGCCGTAACAGTCCAATGTAATCAAAAACGAAAAAAAAAACACCTTGGACATAGCGTTACTGTGACACTTTACGAAAAAATGAATTTAAATGTCAATTTAATAAAAAAAAATCCTAAAATCAATAAAATGTCGAATACGCCATCCTAGTTGTCGATATGAAATTGCAGTTTTTTATAACACGCAACTCAATTTGTAGTTTGCAATATCCTGTCCAGGTTTTGTTGTCAGTATTTTTCGCCTTAAAGCAAGAAAAAAAAGCAGAAATCCACACAGAACAGCATTTCTAAAAAAATTCCAGCGAAAAGCATGGTTTACTTTTTCCCTCCTTCTCTTTGTGTTCTTTGCTTCGTCAGGGCACTTAACACGAAAAAGGGGAATACCAAAAATGGACTATCACATTCTGATTTTTTGTGCCGCCGACATGCATGCAATCTTCCCGTCAATTTCTTTCTCTTCTCAAACAATGTTCTGGGACACGCTTCAAAAATGCGAACAATTGCAAATTAATGCCTCAGAGGTGATGTGAATTCGCAGATGTTGTGGTATTCAGAATTTTAGGATGTGGCACAAAGTTTTTAAAGTTAAATGTATAGAGGGTAGAGGAATGCCAACTGTTAAGGACTTTAGATTAAAAATTTTAAATAGAAAAAATGAATGTTACGCTAAAAAATCAAAATTTTGCTCATAAGCAGAAAACAAACTAAGCAATTACCATTTAGATAATATAACATAAGTATACAACTAACACTGCCAAAGTTTTCTTAAATAGTATTCCTCTATTCGTAAAAACGAGGGTCGTGTGAAGAGCGTTTTGTAAAATTTACCAACTTACCGAAAAATCTAAAATACCCATATATTATGCGAACATTTATAAAAAAAAATCTAAATCTGTTTCCCTCAACATGAGTCAAACTTCGCCACTGATTTCTCCTTTGATGAATAGTGTTGCCAACAGTAAATTGAACGATATTATCAATATTGAGTGTCAGCTTTTAGGGCGTTTACCCCAAAGCGAAATTACGCCTCATTTCTTACCGTGATGCAATCCTGGCATCCTCCAAAAAAATCTCTCCACCTGTCATCCAGTTTGACATCACTAAACTCTGGAGGTCGATTCCCGGGGCATGTTTTTTTATTCAACCCGAGCGAGCAGTGTATGTCAAATATTTACTCGGTGTTTTTTTATTCAACCGGGGTATTTTTACTCTGTACTCTGTGTTTTTTGTTGTAAACCGAGCACGACACGGTGTATACACAGTTTCCTCTTTTTTTAATCTGAAATGAATATCGGCGTAAGGCAGAGTAAGAGAGAGTAAAGTTACCCAGTGTACACACCAAATATTTTTACGCCGTGCAACATTCGCTCGGTGTACTGCGGGTAACTATATTCGCTCGGGTTGAATAAAATAATAGGCCCCCGATCTGTGAAGCTGTCAAGTGATAAGTTTTCACTTTTCAGATTTCACAGCAAAGCAATTTTTCATTTTATCACTTCACGAATTTACGACTTGTGATTCCCGATCTCATTATGATAATACGCTTTGGTAGCATGTTTTAAAAGAGTTCTCCTTCCTTTCTTCCTTTCTTACTCCGCGGGGGAGAGTAGGATTTCTACAAATGCTCGCCAACCAATTCGATTTACCACCTGACGTTTTAAGAGACGCCACTCTGTCCCCTGAGATCTTGCCTACTTTTCTATTATCCTTTTCCATGTCCTACTAGGACGACCAACTCGGCGGCTTCCTTGTGAATTCCAGTCGAGCGCTTATTTCGTGACAACATCTGCTGATTTTCTTAAAGTGTGACCAACCCAGCTGATTGTGACCATGATTGCTTCTTGCTGTGTAATCTTGATTGGTGATAGTGTCCGGCCATCTTATTGTCAGTATCCGCCTTAAACTCTTGTTGACGAATAAGAGGCGCATCGCAATTGACTCTGTTTCGCAGCCATACAAGAGTACTGAAAGAACGTTAGATCTGAAGATCGTTAGCTTCAGTTTCCGGGAGATTTGTGAGGAGTTCCAGATATTATGTAGCATAATAACGAAGTATCGTGCCTTTTTCACACGAGAGCACACATCCGAATCAACGCCACAATTTTTGACATCCGACTGCCCAATTAGCAAAACTTATCGACTTCATCTATCTGGTGTCCTTCAATTGAGAGATCACATGTTCCACTAGCCTTGACGCGTAGTTTTATTTTTGACAGGTTCATTTTTAAGCCCACTTTGTTAGCGTGGAATTCTAGTGAGTGAGTCGCTATATATTACCCAACGATTGTGATAGAAGATGGAGTGCGGGTTACTTTTTTCTTCTTCTAGTCAATGACGATTTTGAAGAGCAATGGCGAGAGGGTTTGACTCCCGAGTAGATGTTAAAAGAAGAGCCAATATGGCCGTTATGAACGACACGGTATGTTGAGTCGCAGTACAGCTCCTTGATGATGTTGATTTTCGCAATACAAGCTTCATATTCATTCAATAGCGCTTCGCAGAATGAACAGCTTGTTCAAAAAATATCAAATGTAAAAGTTTTGACGTTACTTTTCATTTTATCACACATCCAGAATCATGTTGAGCGGGTAGTGATGAAAAAATGTATCACTTCAAAGCTTCACAGATCGGGATTGAACCCCCTGATCTACGCCATCCTTTCAGCGAATTCTTGGCCTGTCTCGTTTTCGTGTCAGGGTTATTTTATTATTATTATGATTGGTTAGCTGAGAAGCCTTGACTGACCTTAAGATCTATTGTGCATTATGTGGTGGCTTAGTTCCTTTATGAATGCCATTATATCTGCGAGGTCGATCGGTCTGCCAATGCCATGTCATGCCATGCAACAGACAAGAGATGTGAGTGCATGGCGGTTTAACTTAATTGCTTTTTCTATGTTTTATATTGTATTTGAAAAGCTGTTTGGTTTGTCTCAGCCCAGTCGATGATTCCTATTCCGCTTTGGCATTATTCACCCACTAATTTATCTCGCTCTTGATGTGGCTTCTGGAATAGACAATGCTTGGTTCGGGGCCGGTGAAAATTCCTTCTGCAAAATCTCTTGCACATAGATTTGCTGTCTCGTTCCCTGTGATAGCTGAATGACCAGGAGACCACATTAGGGAAATCTTATTGGTTTTGGCCAGTTTATTTATGTGGCAGTAGAAGCTCCACGTTGTTCTGGAATTTAACACTGGGCCATTTAATGCTAGCATAAAAATCGGAAATTAATTAGATCTCGGTTCTTCTGTATCTTTTTTCGATACATTCTCAGCTAGACACTTCTATTTCTGAGTCCTTAATAGGAAAACGTGAGCTATTTGATAAGATGGAAAAAAGAACGGCGGGATTCTTACAAAGGGACATGGCTAACGAGCCCACTTTCTTCTGGTGTAAACGCTCTATCAGATATGCAATAAAAATAATATAAGAAAACATTTTACACTTAGCAAAATTTTGTTTTCTTTTGGTAGAGCAAATGTATAGAGATCATATATATAATAAATTAATAATATATTAAATAAATTTAGGTAATATAAATAGATAAATTTATTCAGTTAATTAAGATTAAGTTTATATTTAAGTAAGTAAATTTTATATAATGAGATAACTATTAAAAAAAAAAATTGTATACGTTTAAGACAATAACGGATAAAAAAAATAAATCTATATAGAAAATATTAATAAATTAATGTAAGAATATTTAATAATGTTTTATAATTATTATTTAGTTATTTAGTGGGAGTCTAGTTACTAAATTGTTTATTTAATTTTATTTTAAAGATTTTCAAAGACAACGAGCAGAAATGGGATTTGGGTTTTCTAATTAAAATTAATATTATATTTAATTTATTAAATTAAAAATTAAATAAAATTACCAATCAATTAAACTCCTTGACATTTCCTTCACTGTTACTCTTGAAAGGACTTTAAAAAAATTGTAAATGAACAATACAATTAAATGTTAAAATTGAATTTTTTCATTTTAAGTCCTTTCAATTAACCGTAGATGAAATGTCAAGGAATTTGAAAAACCAATATATTAAATTTTTAATTTATTTAATTTGTTATTAAAATATATTATTATCCTTATCAGTAATCGTAAAATGTAAACGAATTTAAAAACAAAGTCTTCCACTCCTTGTTAGAAAGTTAAAAGTTGCTTGGCAAAATCGCCGCTTAAATATTCTAAATTTTAATTAAATTTTAAATATCAAAGAATAGAAAAACAATGTAATTCAAAGCTATCCCTTCCACAGTAACCATTTCTGCTTTGAGTAAATTAATGTGAATATTGTTTTATTCTTAAAACTCTATTAATTTCATTACGAGCGAGTTAATAAGTTCCTGCTGAAAAAAAAACAGTGCGTGTAACCTTTACGCGCGGTTTAAGTGAAACTTCTTTGATGTTGTTTGGCAAGATCCTCAAGAGACCCCCAAAACTCCACAAAATAAACATAAGAAGACTTCAAAATACCCCAAAATACCTTACAAGATGGCCAAAAGATACCCAAATGACATCCAAGAGACCCCCAAAATACTGCCCAAAAGACCACCGAAAGACACTCAAAAGACTCTTCGAAAGACCCCAAAAAAACCCTCAAAGACTCTTCAAAAAAACTCCCAAAAATACCCTCAAAAGACCACAAAAAACCCTCAAAAGACTCTTCAAAAAACTCCCAAAAATACCCGCAAAAATACCCTCAAAAGACGCCTAAAAAACCCACAAAAGACGCTCCAAAGACCCCCAAAAACCTTTCAAAAGATCCCTAAAATATCCTTTAAAGATTCCCACAAGAACATCAAAAGACTTCCCAAAAGACCCTCAAAAGACCGCCAAGAGACCCCCAAAAGATCCTCAAAAGACCGCCAAAAGACCCTCAAGAGATCCTTAAAAGACGCCCAAAAGCGACCATACCTTATTTCATACTTATCAGCTCAGTTCCCAAAATTCCAGTCCTTAATGAACGTATTCCAGAATTTCCATAGAAACTAGTCGTATAGTCGCATCTTGGTCCTTAATACCGAATTTCATAGAAATCGCTTTAGAAATTACTTTGTTACAAAAATTCAAAAATGTAACATAAAATCGCAACACAAAATCCTGTAATTTTTACTTTTGATACGGTGTTAAGTTTTCTCCTCACCGCCGATAAAGTAGTTTCACTTACAAAAATATTTAAAAACTTTATTTTTCCTCCTTTTTTTCTTACTTTTATTTTTGTTTACTTTTTTAATTTTATAAATATTTAAAAAAAAAAAATACAAGACTTTGTTTTTTCTTCTCTTTTTCTTTCTCTATTTATTTATTTTAAATAAATAATTTAATTATTTATTTTAAATTAATAATTTAAAATAAAACAAAATTAAATCTGTATTTATATCAATAGCAGAACCATATCAATTTTGTATAGATAGTCAAAGATGCTCCCGCCTGTTTATATATATATATTATTAAAACACAATGTCTTTTTGTACATAATTTACGAAAGAAAAACATCGATAAATAATACATATACAAGCAAAATTGTTTCACCAGAAATGCTATTCATGTTTGCTCTCACTCATTTGGATGGAAGCAAACATTCGAAAAGAAAAAATAAATAGTAATAAAAAAAATGTCAAAAAATAAAATAAATGAAAAATCGAACATTTGTTTTATTTTTAAGGGGCTATATATAGGGGGAATAAAAAAACAAATTCATCGGGAGTAATTTCTTAACTGTGATTGAATATTGAAATATTTTCTTTAGCAAACTAATTTACATACTAACTAAGCATGTTGACACTTCAACTAAATTATCTAAACAGCCTTAGTTCCATACTGAAATACATTTAGAAAAAACTATCAAATAACATTTTGAAAAAAGTTTCATCGTTCGAAATTTGGAATTACTTGGCATTCTTGTTATCTCAGTATTGCCAACGTCGGAGATGTTTCTTCTTTTATCTCTATTTTTCATCTATCTATTCATGTAATGAAATTTGTTAATAATTAATTCAAGTGTAGCTAAATAATAAATAAAACACAAGTAAATTTGACAGTCTGCTGTGAGCATTAGTGTGCAATCAATTCAAATGAAAATAAAGGTAAATAAATAAATTAACAAAATCCTTAAACAGTTTATAACTAATTGTTTTCTTTAAACTTAGACTTATAATATTTGTTTATTTTTTTTTAATATATAATCGCTCATAATTCTTAATACTTACTTCTCTATCTGTCATTCCAAACAAAAAAAACATAGAACTACTTACTAAATAATAGAAAAAAAACCTTTCAGTGTATAGTTGATGTTGAAAAACATTTAAGTGTCAAGTGTCATTTAAATCTGTCAAAAGTTACATATGTATATCTCTGCCCAATTAGTGCGGTGTTATGTAGTGGTGAACCGACGCAAATACGAAGGTGAATATATACGTTCGCGGCCTGAATGTAAATATATGGCATGTGGTAATGCCGGCGCAGTTTTCAATTCCAACGCTCATTCACAATAAGATTCCAACTGTCAGATAAAGCCAATCTGCTTGCTTTGCCCGTGTTTTTTTTAAGTCGGAGAAATCTGAAAAAACCGAGTTCGGAGATATCCAATAAATCCGATAATTTTTTTCTCTGATTTCTCTGGTCAGAGTAAATAGATCATATCCGAGAATTAGCGGAGCGTAAAAAAAAAGCTTTAAAGAAAAAGATTTTGGAGAATGAAAAAAAAAACACTTATCTGTGTTTTTTCTGACAGTTAAATTATCTCTCCGATTACTCCATACTTAAAAAAAAAACACTGCCTTTTTATTAAGGGCCCAGCCAATAGAATCCGTGGATTCAGTTGCATTGACGTATTCGTTGACGTTGCCGTATATAACGCAAAGAGGTGACCAAATGATAGCGTTGCGCCGTACAGGCAAACAAAAACAAATACCAAAATAAACTTCAAACTGTTTTGAGAGAGAACTGTCAAAGCATTTGCAGGAGAGAAAAGTTGAAAGATGGACAACTTTTTGCGTCGCTTCCGTCTATTCTACTTTTCCTATTCCTACTTCCCATAAGAAGGCGTGTATTTCGTAGATCTGTCAGTTGCGTACCTCGCCCTAACGGACGCAACGGATTCTATGGGCTGGACCATTTGCACTGATAGCGTAACGCTACCGGATGGCGCGTTGCCTTCGTCTGTACTTCAAAGAACCCAGTAACCCAGTTTTCTATAGGAGGGATCTACTTTGTACTCTTACAGTTGCTAGAGTTTTAGAATTCCGCGGCACTAGACATTCTTCGACATCTTCAGTAGGCAAAGAGCTGCTAACGTGGCTTTTCGACTCAGCGTAACCTCCCAGTCGACCAGGAATGAAATCGGACACTCCTCTGTTCTGAATTTGTTCAGAAATCCACTGGGCAACACAGATTACACCAATTCACAACTCTAATTTAACAAAATCTTCGAGGTAACCTCCAGATCATTCTTGAAGGAAGGCGCTTACTTGGAAGATGAACACATACATTTTTACACAGACGGGTTTTTACTGTTTTCTAAAAAATGCTAAATCGTAGTCTCTCTTACCGTCTTCATAACAACTCTAGTGTCTTTCAGGCAGAGCTTATGGCGATTAAAGAAGCTTTATCTTGACTGAAGAGGAATGTCATACCCGCTAAGGATATCCGCATCTTCTAGGAAAGCCAAAATGCGTTTAAATCCCTCGAATCAGTCTCTACAAACTCTATTGTAGCCCTTAACTGCCGATCATCTCTCAAAGAAATGGCTTTCAATGGTAATTGCAACATTTACCTTGTTGTTGAGTGACGGGGCATAGAGGCATTCCGTGAAATTGTAAGGCTGATGAGCCAAACATGGAACTACACTGCCCCTTTTACCTGAAAATAGTTTCTTATCAATACCAATCAATACATTTAAACTCATGTTACAGCAGGATGCTACCGAGAAAACCAAGCGTAGGTGGGACTAAGCATATCTGGCCCAAGCTGGATCCAAAAAGCTCTAAGTGTTTGATCTCTGAAAAAATGCTAAGAGGTGCTACATTAGTTGCCATCAGTAGGCACTGTCTCATAGGCATGCAAGCATCCAGCTTAGCGTTTTCTCGAAAAACTTCTGCAGAAGTTGTATGGAGGAGGAGATCATTCTCCACCTTCTCTGCACGTGCCCAGCCCTCTCTCAACACCGTAAGCCCCATCTGAAAGCGAGGAGATCATTTTTTATATTCTATCTGTACGTGCCCAGCCCTTCTTCAACAACGTAAGCTCCATCTAGGAGCGAGGAAATCATTCTCCACCTTCTCTATACGTGCCCAGGCCTCTCTCAATAGCTCTCTTTTTTGTCTCCGAAACTCCAGCTTTTTCTATAAGCGGTGCTGTGCGGTATGGAAAATAATGTAATGGTGGCCTTAAATATCTCCTGCGGACATACGTGAAAATGTTTTTCAATATTACACTCTTTCTTTTTTGTTAACTAATATAGATATGGTTTTTTAGTTTATGTCTTTTCACATTTCCAAACAAAAACTTGGCACTAACAAAAAAGTAGCTATTCTCGACATTATGAATTATTAGTAATTATCATCAGTGATTTGGTTTAATTCAACTAAATTCAAATTCAAAAAATATAGTTCCATCACTAACCAATAATGAAAAATAAAACTTTCAGGAATATAATTTTCAGCATTCATCAATTTTTGGTTTTGAAAAATCAAAATCTTCGTTTTGTATAAAAAATAACAATTTTTATTCTTTTATATAACACAAAATTTGACTTTTATTGCTATAACCAAGCTTAAACTGTTTTGTTTTGTTTTGTTTATTTTAATTAAAGTTTTATGTTGCGTTTTGTAAATGTAAATATTTGGAAATTTTCCTTAAATCCCACGTATTTTTGCATTAGTTTTTTACTTTTAATATAAAGAGCAGCGAAAAAATTAAGTATGTTTCGCTTTCCCATAATATTGGCTGAATTCTTATATTTTAAATATTTTTTAATGATTTGGCTTTGCATGGTAAAAATTGTTTTATTTTGAATTACAATGCAAATTGGAAGTTCGCTTTATGTTTGTTTGTTTTTCTTTTAATTTATATTTTAAATAATAATTATTTTATTTATAAGATTTCTTTTAATTACTCTAATTATAAATAATTACACATACACACACACAAAAATGTAAAATAATTGCTTTTGTATGTTTCATTTTTTTCTCTCTATAACTCTGGCGGAAAAATATATTTAAGTGTATATAGTATAATTTTTATAAACTCTTTTTACTTATGACTATAATTTAAAATGAGATAAGTTTTTGTAAATTAAATGTTTAATGCAGTTATTTACCCTACGTTTTTTTCGGAGAAATCGGAGAGAACACAGAAATTACATTCCGATAATTTTTGTTTCTCTGATTAGATCTCTGGTAGATCAAAAAAATTCACTGCTGTGTTTTTTTTAGTACAAGTATCAGAGAAATAATTTATTTCTCGCCTGAATGCCCCATAGAAGTCGCGACATGTCTCATGTTTAAAGAAAAAAAACAACTACAGCTGTCAAAAACATTGAGATTGAGAAAAAGGCTTATCGGAATTTTGACAGTTAAATTATATCTCCGATTACTCCGACATAAAAAAAACACCAAATAATTCGTCATCTATCCAGTCATCTTCTATCTCCCTAGCTTACCAGTACTAATACTGACTGACTAACTGACTGTAACTGTGACTGTATAAAGCCATATTTACAACGATAAAGAGAGTTTTTAATTTTAAAAAAAGGCATGAAAGACTCAACTATAATACAAACATAATCTAGTGTCAAACCGAAATGTTTTAATAAGTTTCCAAAAGTACCCATTATTATAGCCATGTTTTTTACTCAACTATCTGTCAGATCCCCAATAAAAACTGACAAGGTTAACCAACAAAGCGAAAATAAGAAAGAGATAACGAATCAAAAAAAAAAAACAGATAATCAGAGTCCTCAGACTGAGGATACCTGCATAAGAATCTGTCGTATTTTTGTATATTTTCAACAGCGAAATAAATATAATAATAGAATTTGGCGCGACAGACCGTTGTGGTCCATGGCGTAGCTTCTCGCGACCATTCATGTTGTGTATGTTATATTTTTGCACACAAATGGACAACAGCAAATTGCAAATTGTGTTGCAAAATTACGTATGTTAGTTAGTAGTTATAGAACAGTTAAGATACGATTCGTAAAGTTTTCGTTCACTTTTGTGCGCATAGACAAGCGATTCAGGTCGCTCTAAATTTGACATTTGTCGTTTGGATAAGAAAAACAGAGTCAAATGATTATGCAGGAAAAATTTCATTATAATCATTTGTTGTATTTTGACAAAGATGACCAAGCATTTTGTTGACATTTGACACTAGCCCATGCACACGAAAGGCTATTATAATCGACCCTTTAGATGTGAACATATTACATGGAAATCACGTCATACATGACCGTTACTATGATTCCATGAACGAGTAAACCCTGGGTATGCATAGAACCGCTAAGTAAACTCCACAAAGCTAGAACGGTTAAGTTAGTATTGTCTGACATTTCACTTGTAATGCTACTCTTACCTTGAAAAAACTTAAGACTTACAAGATTGTATGGATTTTGGTTTTGGCAAATTTCGACAATTTGCTCGTTATATTGAAAATCCATACAATCCTGTAAGCCTTAAGTTGTTCGATTGTGAGAGCTTTATAAGAAACTACAACGTACCTGTCAAATTAACTCTACTCTTTTTAAGGAAACGCTACGAGTTAGCGCCACCATGTTCTTAACTTGTCGAAACTTCTTAACTTTGGACAGATGAAGCAATTTTAACAAGCGACGGAGTGATAAACTTACACAACCTTCATCACTGGGCTGAATTTAATCCACATGTTGTCAAAGTAACATCTTCG
This sequence comes from Nephrocerus scutellatus, assembly GCA_947095585.1. NCBI lineage: Eukaryota > Metazoa > Arthropoda > Insecta > Diptera > Pipunculidae > Nephrocerus > Nephrocerus scutellatus. Next base: position 116,244,611 of record OX352763.1, read on the forward strand.
TAAATTCTTTTTAGTACAAATGTATGGGCCGGAGTAATCGGAAATTATTTCATTGGACCTCACATAGTATCCCAACGGCTAAATTCAAACGGGTATCTGCAACTTTTGACAAATCACATGCCTGAATTGATGGAAAACATCCCATTACTGACCCGAATCAATATGTATGGTGCTCCTCGCCACAGTGGACGTAATGTTACTGCATTACATTATAGAACATTATCAAAACGCATGATGGTATTTGGGGGGCCTTAGGGGGAATTTTGGGAATGGTCTTTTGAAACAATCAAGACAGTGGGTTTCTCCTGGTGAATGTGCAATCATTCAAATCGATTACCTTGAAAAGGGTAAAACGATCACCGGCGAATATTATACAGAGCTTTTGGATAGATTCGATATTGATTTGCAGCCAAAACGACATGAGGATATTTTGAATTCTTTTGGGGTTATTTTAGGCGATATTTTTGGGGTGTTTTGGAAATCTTTTTATATATTTTTAACTATGTAAGTCAGTCCAATAATCTAAAACATCTTTATATATTTTTTATAATATAGCATTCTATATATATAGTAGGGAAATTTTGTTGCGTAGTCAACAGTCAAAGTCAACTGCAACCCCATCCAGCATATTCTCCAGATTTAGCCACCTGGACTATTTCCTTTTTCCAAACATGAAGAAATGGCTGGGCGGTATTAGATTTGGGTCTAACGAACAGGTCCTCAATGAAACAAACGACTATTTTGATGGCCTTGAGAAAAACTGTTATACTAAATGTATCGAGCTTAAAGGAGACTATGTTGAAAAATAAAACGCTTTAAGTATTTGCACATAAACTGATACACCCTGTACAATGTTATGACTAACGATTCAACAACGCTTTCACCATCAAATTTATTTCGCCAAATCCTTATCGTTACATACGATTTCATGAGTTTTTAAGCTATATATTGCTCGAAATATTACTATTTCGGTTTTAAATTTGTAAAAAATAATTATCTCTTCCAGCTTAAGCGTTAAACTTTAATACTTTTGTTATTCAAAACTATTCTGTCTTAATAATATGCTTAAAAGTATGATTCCGCCTATTATGTATGTGGTGTTTGTATTTTTTTTTTATTTATTAATAATTAATATTAGAATTTAAAAATTTTAAAAATAAGAAAGTAATTATTTAATTTAAACGAAAAATACCTTACCCTGTCTTAGGTGTCGATGTTGTTCAGATGGCCGACCGACAAGTCTTGAGCTCCGCATCGATAGTCGGCATTGCCATTGGTGGAGTGCTTATACTTTTGCTGATAGTCGATTTACTCTGCTGTGTGACCATTCGAATGGGTGTTATGGCAGCCGCGTGTCGAAGGGCGAAACGTTCGCCATCGGATATCGACGAAGAAACAAAACTTGGCAGGTATGTCACATGCCACAATAAACTTTTTCACAGATAATAAATAGAATTGCACTAAACTTTTTCTTACAAAATAATATTGCACTAAAAAAAAGATTACCACTTAAAAAATTTTTTTTTTTAATTTTTATACTCACTGATTTTAAAATTTAAAAAATACCGCTGCACTGCACTGCAAAAAAAAAGATAAAAATTAAATTTTTTTTTTTTAATTTTTTCACTCACTGATTTAAAATTTAAAATTCTAACATTTATTTTTAATTTTACTTTATTTCTTAATTGAAAATAGTGCAATATTATCACACACAAACCCACCCACTAGTGTACCTCACACACAAATACACTCCTTTGTACCATCCTCCATCCATCACCAGAGCTAACTTAACCCATTTGTAGTGTGTGTTTATTTTCATACTGGTCACTCGTATTTTATTTAAATTCCATCATAATCTTGATGTGTTCATCGTAGAGAAATTTAAAATAAAAAAAAACAATCAAATGTCATTTTATCACCGTTACCTATATACATATACAACTACTACCATCCTCTATCCAAATCCAAATTAACAATGCAGTCTTTACGGTTGGCGTTTCCCGCTACCTTATTGCAGTGGGCAGTTGGTTAAGGAACCACCACCGTCACCGTTACCATTACCGCCACCGGTTAAACTTGGTGGAACACCATTGGCGTCACCATTGTACGTATATTTAGCCTCAGAATTTACTAAATATTAACATTTATTTCCTACAATAAAAGCATGTCATGTTAGAAATTTCATTTTCATTGTAGAACATTTTTTTTTTGTAGTTCAACATTTAATCGTATGCCTAGCAATTTTGTTTAGATCCACAGATCGTTAGATGAGCAATTTTTTAAATCTATAACTGCTACTTATATGTTTGCACTTTAAAAAAAATAATTGTCAGTAGGCTGGACAATGTGTACTGTTAAGCTTTAAACTCCATTTTTGTGTAGCTTGGGCGTTTTCGTTTTTCCTTTGTCATGTCAATCGTTGCAGTGGCAATGGAAATGTCGTTTTCGTTTCGCAATAATTAACTAACTCGTAAAATATTCGACAAAGCTAAAGTTTTTCGACTAAAGTTAGTGTTAATCACTTTCTTTTTTATTTGATGGTTATTTTATTTGTAATTGTTTATATTCGAAGAAAAAAAACCAATTAAAATTTTACCTGTAAATTCTCTATAAAAAATTTGAAGAAAATCGGGTTAATTTTTAAAAAAAATTATCTGGAAGCCCCTGGCCCTGGAGCCCGATCATATGTGTGTAAAGTTTGAATAAAATCGTTTTGATGTTGATCAGTGGGAGTGCAGTTCCGGAGTAAAAATTTCTTCCCGATGTTTTTTGGTTGAGTACACTCCTCTTTCTAGACTCAGAAAAAAAACTGTCATTTATTAATTTTTTTATAAATATAAATAATAATAAAAATTAAAAATTAAAAATAAAAAATAAATATAAATAAAATAAAAAAAAAATATATAAATATGACAGTTTTTGGTGTGTACTCCTTAAGAATCGATTTTCATACACAGAAAAAATTTATTTGGGGAGGTTAATCGAGTGTTAACAAATCGAGCGTTAACAAAAAGTGAAGTCGTTAGTTTTTGACCTTTCACACGATCTTGAAAGCTGATATAGCTTTGTGAGCAGCTATATCTCACACAAAATTTTTGATATTCCGTGTGTGACGCGTGTCGCGCGTAGTGTGTGGCGCATAGAAAAGTGGAACTGGTAATCAGAATTTAATGAGACTTGTTTTAAAACACATGGTTAGCGCATGGCTTGCAATGACGTAATTTGTGACGCGTGTTATATATGAAAATCGATTCTTACAGTGTGTTACAAATGTGCAAATGTATTATTTAAGAGTAACTGTCAAAAAATGTATTTCAAATGTACTTTTTGGCATGATTTAAGCTATTTTATATTAAAACCTTCAACTAAACAAACTGTAAATTTATTAAATAATAGCTAATAAAGTAATTCTGTTTTTAGTTACACTTTATGGTAATGGTGACAGTATTTCGGACTTGAATTTAAAAATTATCTCTGTAAAAATACAATAGAAAAATCTAATACTGTCACCTTTGTCTGTTTACATTTGTGCCTTTTACATATTATCACCTGCCTGATTTGTGTAGCCTTAGTTCAACACAGCTTCTCTAGTTCTCACTCTTTTCTAACCTTTTAGACTATTCAAATTCAATTTAACAATCTACTTACCTAGTATTATAATTGTAAATTAAAATTTTATACATTATTTGTAGAATTATCAATACTATAAACTTTCCCTTTTAAAATTTTATTCCGCCGTTACGTAGAGATGAAAAGCAGCCCCTCCACTCACATCCCGGAAGCATCAAACAAACGTCATCTGTTGAATTCGATGGAAAATTTGTACATTCACGAAGTGGCGAAATTATTGGAAAAAATTCTGCGGTATAAAAAATGTTAGCAGTCCACCCAAGCTGTAGAAAAACATCTATTTAAACTGTTAAACCAAAGCTGATCTTTTTTTTTATACTAAATAACTGTCATTTGCAAAATGATATAGGAAAGTCAGTAATTATTGTTTACTGTCACTTATTCTGTTTGGCACATATGACAGAAATAACACAAAAGAAAAACTTGTAATATACAAACACAAAAGAAATTAAAATATGACATTTAAGACATTTTACTACTTAAAGTATTAAATTACTTTATTATTTTATTTAATTTTCATGTTAAAATGAATATTCGTACACAATAAGGAAAAGATGTTATAATTATGTTGTACGCATAAACTTTATGTTAATTTAGCAATTTCATTGTTTGTATTTTCCATTGATGTAAACTATTTTCCACACATGTAAGTATAATTTTTTCATTTAATATTTAAGATTCATTTATGTAGAGTACTAAAGTAGAAGTTTGAGATCCATCTTGACAAGTCTCCCTGTTTGACATTCTGACAATGGCGACAAAATGAAAAATATCCGTGTAACGTACAATGTAACGCCTTCTTTGAGATATTTAAAATTCATTTTTCAAGCTTAAGGTTATTTTACATGACACATGACACTTAACTGTTTTATATAGAATTCAAAATTATGCTTAAAATTAATTTAAAAAAAAACTGCCGAAATTAGAGACACGCTAAAGTTACTTAAAAGTTTTTGGAATAGTGAAACTTGATCGAAAGATCGAGACAAATACTATATAGCTGGAAAGTTTTTTGTGTATCAAGAAAGTTATAGGTTAGTTTAAGTTCAAATATTATTACACGCCAACTTTCTCTTCGTAAAATAAATATTAGCATAGTACTTTAATCCTTATTGTGGCTTACGTAAAGAACAACAAAATAATTGATAGCATAATATTAATTTAAGATTTTTTCTTCATCATTATTTTTCCGTTGAGAAAATTACAACTAAAACAAACAATAATGCTCAATATTTACATATATATAAAAAAAACATAACCACACCAACATTTACACACATACATCTCTACAAAATAAAAAATTGTTCATTGTTCATAAATAAAAATATATTTCAAAATACACACAATTCGAGATGCCAAAAAAATCTATATTTACAAATTATCATATTTAATAAACAATAAGTGCAAAAAAATGTGTTTCAAAATATAAAAACCAAACAAATAGCCAGAAAAGATTCTTCAAAACCTAATATTTATATATTGTTAGCGAGTCTATTAAAAAAGTTAGGGAACTTCACAATTTGGTCTTAGCGAATCGAATGCATTCTTCTCAACTGTCAATCTGAATTCGAATGAAAATTCATACTAGAATGTTTCTTTCTAACACATAAGATTAGAATCCAGTTCGAGAAATACTGTACAAACCAATAAATACAGATCAAAATTTGGTAGCTACCACGCAAAAAATGAGCGCATATGCGAGTTTTATTGATGGATATTGCGCTTTGACGTTGCTTGCTGCTTTCTTTCTTATTCAAACTAAAATAGACGGATTTATTTGTCTTTTAAATCGTCTTATCAGAGTTATTGTGGTTTCTTCAAATACTACACAACGCATGATTATTTTGCTTTAAAATATTTTATATAAAATATATTTGCCAAAATCATCTCTTTTTATGTATGTTTGGCATCACTAATTATTTGGCGAATAAAAATTTTTGCTTACCACAAGTCCTCATACAGACAACGAACTTATCACTTTGTTGTTATAAGGTATAATATTCATGTTGAAATCTCGCAATAGAGTGCACGTCGGTTCTGAAAAGAAAACTTGCCCTTCACAATCTCAGTACAAAAAGTAGAAGCAAATAGGATTGACAAAAAGTATGGAGTGTCTCTGGTTTCAAGTTGGCACTTGGTTAAAAAAAATGTTTCGTCTATACGATGCTTAAATCGAAGAGAGCAAAAATTCGCCTTGCAGTTAATCGAGATGATCGTCCGACTACCATAAAGGTGCTCTTACACGACCCGTTCAGATTTCTTAAAAAACTGATACGATTTAAATAAGTTTATCCCAACCTGTCAGTTCTACGTCTTAGTTCAGTTTTCGTATCAGTTTAGCGTTTTTACACATTGGGTCTGTTTTTTTATCCAAGCCGAGCGAGCAGTCAAAAAATTTCTTGGTGTTTTTTTTATTCAACCGGGGTAATTTTACCCTATACCTGTGTTTTTATTGTGAACCGTGCATGACACAGTTTTAAATTTTTTTACACTGAAATAAATATCAACGTTAGGGAGAGTTACCCAGTGTACACAACTTATATTTTTACGCAGTAAAACATTTGCTCAGTGTACACCAGGTAACTATACTCGCTAAGGTAGAATAAAAAAAAATAGACCCATTATAAACTGATACGAAAACTGACACGGAAACTGAAAAGCTGAGCTTGATAAGAAAAGCTTGAAGTGATAATAAAACCGATCGTGTCAAAGCACCTTCGCAGGGGTGTATAATAATATAATCGAACAATTATATTTTAACCTTAATCTATTGCTTTTAGTCATATATTATTGTTACTATTTGTAGCTTTAAACGTATTATTATTTTCTAAGAAACTCCTACTTCTAAAAAAACTGAAAACCACTAAAATAGTAAGTTAATTTAAATTTTTTGTAAAATAATTCTACCATAAGTTTATAAATATACAAGTTTAAAATAAAAAAATATATATATATAAAGAAACAAATGTTTTCGTTTTTCGTTTTATTTATGTCAGAATTGAAAATCATCGTCCATTATATTCACCCAATCAGCTTTAATACTAGCGCGCCTTTTTGAGCTTTTTTTTTAAAGAAAAACTAGTTGGAAAACTAATTTTTAATATGTAAAGCAAAAATATAACATTATATTAACAGGGAATCCACAACTGACGAAAATATTTTGTATAAAAATAACATTTCTAAACACAATGCGGAATAAGTAAATGTAATTATATTATTAAAGTTTTATGTATTTATATAAAAATAAAAACATTTTGTATTATTTAATAATAATTATAAATAATATTTGAAAACTAATAAAATTAAGAGCAAAGTTAAAAATTAATGTAGCTTTTTTATAAAAAAAAATTAAAAATACAAAATAAACTAAAGCAACTGAAGGTGTAATAAAAATTTAACAACTTTTTGTTTTAAATTATTATATTCTAAAAGGTGGGTGTTACTTATATGTCTTTCCAATTGCACAAACCGTACCGGAAACCATACCCACTGTTAAGCTTGTCAATGTCGGAGGTGCAGTAATTAGAACCATTGGCTCCCATACGGAGGACACCGGGTTCGATTCCCGGACCTTCTAAAAAACGAACGAAATTTTCTCACCGCACGCAAGCAAGCTATCATAGGCCGCCTAGGATAGAAACTATCCCAGGCAGTATCGCGGTCCTGCAGTGCAGAGTCCAGCTTCCTTATGACTTATTTTTCAAACGTTAGTAGAGAGTAATAGTTGTACTGCCGAGGCTACCGGCCTCGATTCTTAAAGTCTCCCAATATGAGTTTCATTGCACAGCTAGTTTCGGTGCAAAGCTACTGCTGTTCATTGCAGAATCATCTAGGAATAGCAAGGTTGTTGTTCTTGTTGTATTCATCGACTGGTCTGACGTGAAAATGTTGTAAAGCACCGGTTCAAGTTGCGATCCTTGCGCCATTCCTAATTTAATGTACCTGGTCGTTGATTTGACTTCATCTCTTTGCACGTAGAACGTCCTATTTATTAAGAAGCTCTGCAGCATTCTAATAATGCTGATCGGAATTCATCCTTCTCGATTTGTAAATAATTCATACAGAATCGAACGGCTTTTCGATGTCGAGGAAACACACCACTGTTGATTCCTTTTTGTTGAGCGAAACGGTAATATCTGCATGAAGTTTCAGCAATGGATAAAGCGTGGAGCGAATGATGAATCTCTTTGAGTCTACAGACTTCATTTACTCTCTTAACCGGTATCCTGCTGATGCTGTTGAGTAACGCTATTGGTCTGTATCCTTTCCATCGGTCATCCCGGGCACTGGAACTATCTTCGCCATATTCCATTTTGATGGGAAGAATAAGTTGTTTAGACATTTTCCAAAGATGACTGTTAGGATACTGCATAGTAGCGCTGTTTGTAGAAATCCTACAAATATAAAGTTAGAGATTCGGTCCCCTCCCCTAATAAATCGAAAAACTGGGAATTTTCTTTCTCAGAACTTAAATTTTATCTTTATTTCGTTTAGTAATAATGTTACACATAAATTTTCCTTATCAAAAATATATATTATGCAATTAAATCTGGAAGTTTATTTATTGTTAGCGTCGTTCAACAGTATGATCAGATTTAATCGGGTCAAAAAAACTCAAAAAGTCTGAACCTTTTGTGTTCAACAGAAGATATTCACTACAGACACTTTGGTTCATTATCTTTTGTGATAAATAAAAGAAAACACCTGTCGCTCTTTAGGTCATTTGAAAGCAAGTTCAGCTTTTTTAAGACACAAATTGGCAAATATTCCAACCTCATCTTGACTTTTTGAACAACGATCACCTAGGTTCAGTTGGCATTAATGAGCCTAACGAAACTCAGTGCTCAGTTAGCCATTATAAAGCTAATGGAACGAAACTGGCCGCGATTATATAAACCGATTAGATAAGATCACACTTTTGAACAAAGCTCTTATGAATACAATAACTTGATGATTGTACAAGGTACAGAATATACTGCAAATAGTTTAATCTGAATTTTGTGGTCAATTCGAAGAGTTATGTTTGAAAAAACCAGTAATTTCGCTTCTTATAAAGAAATCGATGCCATTAGTCAAAGGTAAGTATGGGAAAAACTTCTCTTCAACTAAACTTCCATTCCGACATCTGAGCGTTGGCCCTTTTTTATAAGTGCCTCTTCAGATGTCAGTTTCGTCTTTTCCGTTCGCGTATGCCAGACAAGTACATCACGGCAATTGTTTGCCAGTGGTTGCAGGTCCTTCAACACAGTAAGGTGACGCAAGATTTCAGTCTCTTGATATCCCCGTTGAACTTCATACGTGAATACTGCTTGAGGAAATTTAAACAGTAAGTCCGTACTTATGGCAAATCCCGCCATATCAATCGGGAACGGACGTTCTGGTCGCCATGCTGCATTGAATCCAACCACTTCTGTGTTGTCGGCATTTAAGAGTGGTTTTTCAACCATTAAACCGCCGACAAGTCCCACTGGCCACACACCAACTCGTCCACGTTCGATCTTTGACATCTCGACAAACAGCTCCACACTATATGCGTTGTCGTCGTCCATAAAGAATACGATACTCGGTTTCGCATCTGACACAGAATCGACATTCGAGCGAATCCATTGTAACGCCAGATTTCGCTGTTCCACACCACGTGGCTTAACCCAATTGGGATCCTTGCTTTTCAATTTAAAAGCCGCTGGGGTTTTTACATTCAATTGTGTAGAGCGAGCGCCTAAATTGGCATGGAGTATTAAGTTGCGGACCAAAGTCGAGGTGCTGTTTGCGTCCTCTACAATTATCCAGTGAAGATTTGGCACCAGCATTAATACGTGCGCTAACCTGCGACCAGATGGGAGTATTATGCTAATAAAATTCAAATCTACGATAGTTTGTGTGCAAAATGAGCAACCGTTTACCTTGTAAGTTCAGCTTTCTGAGCTGGCCGAGCGTAAGTCGGAGTTATTGCGTATATTGTTGGTAGTGGATCTACTGCGTACAAATTTTTAAGATATTCTTGGCTCAGGCATAATTTTTTCCCATTGTGATGAACAAACAGCAGGGTTCCCATAAAGATAATAACTAAAATGAGAATTTGTCGCGGTCGAACTCGCATTTCCGACATTTTTTACTTTAAAAGAAATTAAATATTAATCTTTGTTTACAAATAAAGACTGTTACTGTTACCGCAATAATATATTCAAAAATATGCTAAGAACAAAAACCTATAACTAAAAAAAATTACAGAACAAATGACAAATTGTCAAAATCAAAACGAATACGTCAGCCGTATTTTATTTGCCGAGGAATAAGGAATTACAACACAATTGCACCTTTTCGAATTCCTTCTTTGAAATTTGAAAACCTGCTGTTTGGCTAGTTTTAACATTCGAATTCCTTATTCGGATTCCAATTAAAATACAGCTGTCGTGTTGAAGTCTAAACTGAACTGACAAACGTCAAATAATTACCTCTATTGAGTAATGTGCACTTGTGCCGCGACTTATATGTTACCAAGGGCTCTGTTGCAAAAGGTGTGGTTTTTCTCTGACAAGGTTATGGTTAAAGAAATTCCTAGGCGTAGTCCCCAGGAAATTAAATGCAGGGCCAGAGATGTGATCACGAATCAGAATGAACCGTATACAAACATTAAAGCATAGTTTAAGACGATGAATGTTATATAGCTAATACCAGTTTGGCTTCGTATATAAAATGGGACATTCTAAGGGAATGTACTAATCTGACTCTCAGCTTGACAGGGAAAAATTCTTGAACGAGATAAAGCCACCTAAGAACAGACCAAACACGATCAATGACAGAGCTAATATGAGCATTCGAATAACGCAATTCATCTAGTGTGAAGCTAACTACCTTAGGAGAGTAAGGAATGGTGAGGTGAGGGTCAAGGTGGAGACTACCTGGAGTACAAGAAAAAAAAAAACAATTACCTAAGTTTTTATAGGGATAAATGGCAAGTTGGTTAGTTGTAGCCCAGTTTGATAACAGAAGAGAGCTGAGTTTAATAATAATAATATTCGGCGCGACAGACCATTGCGGTCCAAGGCCTAGCTTCTCGCGACCATTATTGGTGTTTTTATATTTTTGGACACGAGTGACGAGTGAGACAGAGTTTAAGTCCTCATTAATTTGGGAACAAGATAAGTCTTATTTGGTTGATATGTTTTAATAGAAACTGACATTTACCAAACGATTTTTATGAAATTTTCAATGTATATTATTGCCAGGTGGGGGAAGTTTTAAGCTATAGTACATTTGTTTAGCGAAGCACTCGTGGTCAGCTGGTCTATTATAAAATGGCGTCATTTATGTTGTAGTCAGATAGAGAATTCGTTGATAATAAGCAATGGAGCGATGCACACCTGAGAAGCGCGAAATTATAAATCGCAATGACATTTAATGCCATTTGCAAAAATTATGCCACATTCGAGATGCGGACGGCTCCGTAACTCAAACACGATTGCTTGTTGAGGAATCGGAGAATTATCTCCAATTTTCTGAGACAAAATTATTTTGGATTTGATCTCTCACTTAACAATGTCAGTTGACTTTTAAAAGTCTTTGTTGCTGAGCTGTCAGATAGAGGAGAATGTTGTTCGACTGAATGCAATCCTCTTTACTGATGAGAAAGAGAAAATCTCTGAGCCCTCAGCTATCTCGAACGCGCCTATTATGGCATTACTTTTATCCCACCTTGTATTATACTTTCGTTGTATAGAAATTAAAGTAAGTTTTTCATTATAAAAGAAAAAAGCAGCTTTATTTCACTGATTTGAATTGAGGATACATTTTATAAAAGGTTAGTTAAAGAAATCGAAAATTTCATTTTGTAACAGGCAGAAATATGCGTATGCCTTAATATTTTTGACCAGTTGGCAAAATAATTAACTCAGATATGGTAACATGCAATGGTGAAGCTAATATGAAAACAATTCCACGAGCAACGTCCTCTGGCTGAAGAATCGCTTCAGATCCCATAATTCTATCCGCATGTGGATGATGAGCTGAATGAGCAATATCGGTTTTGGTCAATCCAGGACTGATGCTCTGAAAATATTTACACATTTATGTACATTTAAAATATATATGTTTATATAATTTTTCAAAACCCACTGAAATTCTCATATGCTTCTCATGAACCAATTCCTGACGGAGGACCTCATTTGTTGCTTTTAAGGCATGCTTCGTTGTCGGATATAAATTATATGTCAGTGCAGCCAATGTAGACGGAATCGTATGACCTAAAATGCTATTAACGTTTATCAAATGACATTCTTCACCAGCGCTAATGGCAACTTTCATTAAGCGATAAGCTTCCTTGACACAATAGACCAAACCCAAAATGTTCACATCAACAATTTCGCGTAAACCGTCTTCGTTGCCTTCATTCAGAATCCCTGTGAACCGCATAATTCCTGCATTATTAACAAGAACATGCACCCGTGTAAACTTCTCTTCGATCCACTTAAAGGCTATCTTGATAGAATCCAATGAGGAGACATCGCATGCACGCGGATGAAAGGAGCCCCGACAACCAGCATCCAATTCAAGCTTTAAAACATCCATGCGATTCAAACGACGTGATAGTCCGACAACTGTCATACCAGCTGCTACCAAATCCTTGACAACTGCCCAACCAATACCGGAACTAGCGCCAGTCACAACAGCAACTTTACCCATCCAGCGGTCCATTAAAATAATTAGCGAGAGACTATGCTGCTTACGAAAATTCAGCTTGAAGATTCAAATCAAACTGAAGCTTGGGATTCTCTTATTTGGAAGAAGAACAGTTTGTAATGAAATAAATAAAACATCTGCCGTTGATACTTAAGAAGCTTAAGTTTATGCTGCAGATACATTATCATATCATATCGAAGCATCTAACCACATCAACCGCAAGTCAACACACAAACATACATATATGTTTGGCCTATTGCTAACCACCTATGGATTGCATATAAAGAAACCGACAGCAGTTTGCACAACTGCATGATCAAATTTCTATTCAATGCAAAACGTTGATCTGTTTAACCTGAAATGATTTCTAAGTCGATATTTGTACGCGCTACGCGTTGATAATTAAATCTTCATGTCATTTTTCTATCTACTATATATTAAATGTGAAACTCTGTATGTATGTATGTTCCCTATAGACTGCCAAATCCTTCAACCGATCGCGATCAAACTTGGCGTTACGGTGTTATACCATAATGAGCACTTAACAGACATATTTTGAAAGTGGTCGACTCTTGGGTCAAGAAGTCACCATACGAATATTTTTTTAAGAAATCTCATCTTTTTATGAATTTTTCCGAATTCAATTTCCGCGAATCCAAAGTGCGGAATTGTGTCATATGTAATGAGATGACTGAGGATATCGACGAAAACTTCCATGCGACACGACGCATATATGCACATTTGCCAACATAACCATCTGTCATTATTTGTTTCTATTTTTTTGTTAAATTACGGAACTTACGTACGTAAAGTTTTTCACGTGGCTGGAATGGCACTGGACTGGAACTATTCTTTTTATACCGACCGTGGAATAAAAATAAAATACATTAAGGTACAAATCGATAGAGGTAGCTGGAGGAATAGTTGTAGTCATTGATTTTTCGAAATCAATTTTCGAAAACCATATTTTTAAACGACGTAACTAAAACAGCGGATTTAGTCACAATTTTGTTTGAATTTTTAAACATAACTAAAAGTAAGTCATTGTTTTTCGAAAACGAACTACCAACATAAAAAACTTTTTTTCTCTCAAATACAAAAATTCGCAATCAAAAATTAGCCGTTTAAGTGAAGATTATCACATTTAAAAATTAATCGAGAATTCTAGTTGAGAGAAGATAACTGGGGAGTATAATGCACAAAGCATTTCTGGAAATAAAACAATCCCACAGCTAAAGGCAGCGTATTGGAACATGAAGGAAAACCTCGGACAACCATAGCCAGCAAAAAGCATTATACGGGAGTCACTTGCGGCGGACCGTCCTTTTAAGCCGACTCTTTAGTCTGAAAAATTATACATCGTGCACCGAAAGCCACATTCGACGGAATGATATTTTTATTCTGAACAAAAAATAAGTTTTTTGAGAGCTGTAGTTGTTTGTTAGTTTCTTACAACATGAGACATATGGACTACTATGGAACATTCAGGTGAAAAAAAAAACTTTCTCTGGAATCTGGAAAATTCTGGAATACGGTCATTAGGGACTGGAATTTCGGGAACTAAACCATTTCTCTAGCGATTTCTATGAAATTCGGTATGTAAGATTAAGATGCGACTATAGGACTTGCTCCTATGGAAATTCTGGGATAGGACCAATAGGGTCTGGAATTTTGTGGACCAAGCCATTTCTCAATCGATTCATATGAAATTCGGTATGCAGGACTAAGATGAGACTACAACCCTTGTTCCTAAGGAAATTCTGGAATATGATCATTATGGTCTGGAATTTCTAAAAACAAAGCCATTTCCTAAAAGCGATTCATATGAAATTCGGTATGCAGGACTAAGATGCGACTACAACCCTTGTTCCTAAGGAAATTCTGGAATGTGGCCATAGAACAAGTTTGCCTGAAGTGCGAAAAAACCAAAGTCGTCGAACAGTTCGAAGTCAAAGCGGCCCAGGAGAAAAAGAAAGCACCATCTGACAGAACAAGCCCTTTTCAAAAGAAAGCTGGATATACATGTGCATCTCGATAGCAGTACATCTGTACTACTGAAAACAGCAGTATCAACAATTAAGAATGTCTACATAGTTACTTAAGAATTTTGTAATAGCCTGACATACATACTAGTTGGCGTATTTTATATGCCGGGGAATAAGGAATTTGAATGTCAAAACCAGTAAAACAGTAGGTTTTCTTCTACCAAAGAAGGAATAAGATAGTGCAATTGTTGTTGTAATTCCTTTATCCTCTGCAAATAAAATATAGCTATAATTTTGAAAAAAGTCTCAATAAAGAATTGAATTGGAGTTTTTAAAATGAATTAAAAAAAACTCGGTAATTTTTCTGTTCTCCTCAGTTTCTTCGACAGCAAAAGAAAAACAGGCCCAAAATTAACAGCTGTTATAAAAATTATTCTGTGAACACACTCCACTTGCTTCATCCTTTTCGAGCAAACAAAACACCAAATAACAACAACAAAATGTCAACAAAAACAACGTGCTACACATAACACCGCTGACCAATGACATTCTGACATATTACACATTCCTATACATTCAATATTCAAATACAGCGACGCATATTAGAAAACTGGTGTGCGTGCGCTGCAGCAAATGTCATTATTTTACATTTCCTTTAGTGAAGAGTAAGGACGAGTTGTGTATTTAGTTGTTCTTGTTTTAAAGGACTTGTGTTTATTTATTTGGAAACAAAAAAAAATCAGATATAATAAAATTTTAATTTAATGCCTTAAGTTTAAGATGAATTCATTAAATTTGCGTGTGTCGTCGGTAAAGACCGGTGAAAATGTAAAGAAAAACGCCGAAATGCGAACATCGTTAGTGGCTCTGCCGAAGCACCATGAAATGAGTAAGATCTGACGCGTTTGGGATTCCTTTGTTAGTTGACCACTTCGAGTCTTTTTCCAGATGAAGAATCCTATTGCGTTCTAATGCGAAATGCAACCAATATCCCAGATCAAGTAGCGGTTGTTAAAAATGTGTGTATGGTGTATAAGAAATTGTAGAAAAATTCACAATTAAATGACTATTTGATTAGGTATTCAAAAATATTGGAAGTGATCCAAATGTTTTGCAATTTCTTGCCGATTTATTCTTCTACAGTCCACTGAAACATCCTGTACGAAACCAAATTTTCAAGTTAGTATATTAGCATTCACTTCCACACCCAAATAATCGATTTTTTCTTATTTTTTCCTCACGTACGTACCACCTACCTACCTGCCCACGTAGATTGCTAATTACTGCAGCCCGCTTAGAGACTGGGGGAATTGACGAGCCAACTATTGTGATTGCACTAACAAACACCCTGCATCGACTAATCGATGAGACTAAAAAATCAGCTGAGAGTTCTCGATGGAATCTGACGATTACATCGCTGGCAGGATGCTTTGAGAACTTTGATTGCGGCGTAAAAGCTTTCGAAGCGAGTGTATCAATATTGTTTCCATTTATATGCAACTCTTTGCAACGATATTTAACGGAATTGAGGTAAATATCAATGGTATCAATAAGAAGAAAGGAAGAAGGAATTCTTTAGTTCTTTTCTTTTCCACGCAGTGTCCTTAGTTCGCCATCAGTGCGCAACGAATACTACATTTACGTGCACAATGCCATTCGCTTAATATTATCGAGTGTACAGGAATTCCCTGTTATATTAAAGCAGGAACACGAAAACCAAATGAAACAATTGAATGTTGTCTGCAAACAGATAATCTACGACGATGAGATCCCAATGGATCCGCGAACAAATTCCGGAATTGTAATGTCATACATTGCAAAAATATTCGATACTTACGAGACATTCATACATGAGGTGAAACTGGCCAAGAATCCAAATGAGATAGCACTCTGCGTGGGAATCGTCAACACGTTCGATTATCATGATTTTATCCACTTGTCCAAGGATATTCGTGATATTTGCACCAAAATCGATGATATTGCAAATTCGAATGCGACAATACCCAACATTTTACTCTCTGCGGCTCGGTCGCTTTTCCAAATTTCAAAAATTCTTCTCTCGTTTGGTGCAAAGACGAGTGAAATGTCCGAAGACACAAAATTAATCCTCAGAAGGTTGTTGATTTTCGCTTTCTGTTACTTGGAACATCACATGGACAGTGTAAGACACATTTGTAAGGATCTGCTGCGCAATGTAGTCGCTCTGTCGAAGAAGATTTCGTTTACATTTCTGTTGCAAAAGATTTTCGACGCGTGCAACTCCGATCGTCTGTCATTGTCGATGAAATGCGTTGTCCTGCTGCAGGCTGCATCAGTGCTGGGATCGCAAGAAATCATCAAAAATTGCAAAGATCTGTTTAGCGTGCTCTTTGCTGAAAA
This sequence comes from Nephrocerus scutellatus, assembly GCA_947095585.1. Classification (NCBI taxonomy): domain Eukaryota; kingdom Metazoa; phylum Arthropoda; class Insecta; order Diptera; family Pipunculidae; genus Nephrocerus; species Nephrocerus scutellatus. The sequence goes on from OX352763.1 coordinate 116,261,284, forward strand.
TCTTGGTCGTGACTTTATTGTAAACAATCTGTTCGAAGGTTTAATGATAGCAAGTCACCGGGAAATACCATACGATGAATGGAGGGGGCTTTGGATTACATATTTACTGGAAATTGCAGCCGACAATGATTCCCGCTTGCCCGACATAGAGATTCTTGTGGTGAAGGCGGTCAAGTGTGAGCCGAAAATCGTGCAACATATCATTGAAAATGAGACTGCCGCTATACCGGTCAGTACGAAACTTTCGGCGTTGTGGGCCGTCCGAAAAAGTGGCATCAAAATGGATAACTTTAATGAGATTATGAATAGTTTCTCGAAAAACTTGCTCCTCTCAATTCTCTCGAATTGTGACGAAACACGCATCATGGCGCTGCGCTTGCTCGTCGAAACGCACAAAACCACAGAGCTACTAACTCATCTCGAATGTGAACATATTCTGCTTTATCTCGAATACAATTCGAATTGCCAGAGTCCAGCAACTCGACAGAAGACGCTCTCACTGCTGGGCAAAGCTTTAATTCGCTGCGAATTGAATTTGGTCAAAGTTCTGAAAGACACCAAGGCAGACGGTTCAAAATCAACAACTCCATTCCACTTGAAATTCCTCACCGACTTCATTATGATCCTCGTTAATAATCTCTTTCAAGGTGCAAATTTTAGCCGACGATCAATATCACTTCAACTTCTGGAGAATTGCATTCGAATTCTAATCAATTGCGATATAAATTTAAACAAAATCCTTCCAAAGAATACCGTCCAGGTGCTGGTGGAAACACTCAACGATACATATGAAGCTAACAAGGAATTGGCTGTTACGATATTGAAGCTTTTGGAAGATCAACAGGAGCATCGAATTGGTAATGAGGCAACCGATGCCGCCTCAGTTATCGATGTAATTCGACAACTTCTTTTGAGTGTTCGTCCAACAGATTCCGTCACTGCTGCATATCGTTTGGAGTTTTTCTGCAACAAAGCAGAACAAAATGCTTTCGGTAACTTCGAGGAGACTTCGTACTGTCCGGTTCATTTTGCTGCGCTTCGTTGGTTGATAAATGTTCTAAAAGATGGTCTCCGTTTGGCCAAAGAGTCGATAATAATGGCAGCCAAAGTAAATCCACTCTATGGAGTTCTCTTCACCATCAAGCATCTGCTGAAGCGTTTAGATTTTCAAGGATTCTCCAAAGACATCGCATGGAGAATACTAATAGCTGAACTGATTGTGCTCTGCAAAGAACTTACCAATGTTGTCGGCCCAATTGTTAATAGCTCCTCGCCGGAGGGACATTTGCCGAATGATTTCAGTGAAATTCCTGCAGAATATCTGTCAACAAAAAGCCCATCAGTCGATCAGCAATCGGTAGCTGGCGATGCGAATTGTAAAATCCTCTCGAACAAACAAAAAATTAACTTAGACGACATCAGGACAACTCCTCAGATGGTCTTGCTATGTGCATGGCGCACCGTGAAGGAGGTGTCTCTGATACTTGGCGAGATTATCCTCCGATCACCCATTCAATTCAGCAAAATCACCGAGAACTTTCTCGTAACAAAGGAGCAAATTCTCGAAATTGGGGACCACTTCAAGCAACTGCTGTCAGAGACAAAGCATCGCGGTGCTTTCGAGCAGGCGTATGTTGGCTTCTCGAAACTGTGCACTCGTCTGTGGCGTGTTGAGTCATTCGATCTGAACATCCTACCGATGACATGGCTGCGTGAGCTAATCGCCATTATCTCCAAGGACGAACAAATCAACGAAAAAATTTGCGCCACACGCCGTAGTGCTGGCGTTCCCTTTATGGTGCAGGCACTCATCACATCCGAACTTCAGGTGGGCACCACAAAGTCCCTCTATTTCTGTATGCAGCATCTCTTTCAGTTGTGTGCAAATCGGGAAAAAAGTCCCGAAGCTCGAACGCATGCGTTGAATATCCTTCGGGCGCTGTTTCGTTGCACCGACTTAAACGAGACGGTCGGAGAATTCGTTGGCGATGGTGTGATTTGTTCCATTCGTGGCTACGAGGCAAACACCTGGGCTGAGAAGAACTCTTCAACGTTGCTTTTCTCAGCGATGATCACTCGCATTTTTGGCGTACAACGCACTAAGGATTCAGAGAATCTTAACATTCGCAATAAAATGACTGGACGAGTTTTCTTTTTGCGTTATCCCAAGCTATATGATTTCTTCCTCGATGAGCTGCAACTGGCGAGTGAGATGATTCTGCGCCGAGAAAAGTCAACCAAGCTGCATCCACTGCTGTTGATTTTAAGTCGACTCTATCCGTCAGCACTCGAAGGAACCGAATCTAATTTAAAGGTCAAGACAATTACTTTAACTACAGTACTATTGCAATAACAATTGAATTTGTAGCTCTCTCAGTTCATTCCATTAATTTCGAATTGCTCCGGTTGTCCTGAAATGCAAACACGTTACTTGGCTGCTAAAGCAATTGTTGCTCTAATTTCGGTTGATTCCTTGCCTGTGGCTATTCTGCGAAAATGCGCTGAAATATTGGTGAGTGAAGATTTGCTGGTTTTGTTTTTCAATTTTAAAAAATGCAATTTCTCAACAGACCTCCGCCGATGATCCCAAAACTATTAACCTAAATAATTTGCACGGTCTTTTGCTGCAGGTAACCAAAAGCTAAAGCATATTCTTTATTCTATTCGTTAATTCTCTCTCTCTTTCTCTCTCGATTTGGCAGATTCTTCTTTTGATCAAATCCCACAAATCTCAGGACATCGAACTGATTGGTGATATTAGTTTAACTATAGTTACGTTTCATGTTAAAACAAAGATTCAAAATGCTGTCATTCTCAAAGTGATGCTGGACATCTTTATTGAGATTCTGCATTGGTAAGGACCGAGGTTTTGTTTTTTCATGTTTTGTTCATTTTTGATGGGATATTGCTCGTGTGGAACAGAAGCAAGACTCAATTCTAGTATTAGTTTTATATGTGATGAGCGTGTTCGATTGTCCTCGCTCCAAGAAGAGATTCCATTTTCGACTAACAAGAATCGAAACAATTGATTGTCATTACTGGCAACAACCAACTGGTAAAAACCTTCGAGCTCAGTGAATACCATGTTTTGGGAAACAACAAAGACAATGCTCGGCAAGAACCATTCTTACGTTCAGTTGCTGGCTTATGTTTATCATCGAAACAGTCGTTCCAATCTTCAGACCACTGCCAAAGACGCAATGGAATGGTACCCTTTCGTATTCCAAGTAGTGTGGCAAGTGGTTTCGAAAGATGTGCTCACTTCAATCTGGAAAAGAAGTACATGAGACAGAGAATAGCCATCAAGATAGACAGCCAGTACTTGGGGCAGACAATGGTCATCAGGACAGACAGCGAGTACATGAGGCAGACAATAGTCATGAAGCCAGAGCAGACAATAGCCATCATGGCAGATAGCCAGTACATGTACAGTCATCAGGACAGACAGACAAGCAGCAATAACTCTACTTTCAATTATTTCAAAACAAGTACATGAGGCAGAGAATAGCCATCATGACAGACAGCCAGTACATGAGGCAGAGAATAGCCATCATGACTAACAGCCAGTACATGGGGCAGACAGGATGTCGATTGAGATTGTGGATTGAGCCCCGCGCTTACCCGGCTTTCGTCATTAAACATACTCCTTAATTACATATCTACTCAAGAGGCGTAAAACCATTATTTAATATTCCGAGTTGTCCCAAGTATCAGATTTATCAGCAAAAGTAAGATACAGCGGGCCCCTCGGGGCACATGGGGCAGACAGTAGTCATCAGGACTGACAGCCAAGTAGCATTAACTCCACTTTCATCTATTTGAAATTCAAAAGAATTACATGAAGCAGATTTTGGCCATCATGACCGACAGTCAGTACAGACAAAACTCATCAGACAGCTAAGCAGCAATAGAGGGCGTGGATTTATTCCAATCACGGCAAAATTGATGGAGAGTGCAGGAAAAAACTGAGTAGACTTGGCGAGAGCAACTAGCATATCTACACTGAGTTACAAAAAAAGTGCTATCATTTTTATGCCGCTTTGTTTTGGTGAACGCAACGAAAATGGTGATATGCTTGTCACCTTCTAAACGCTTGTAAACTTGGTCGGTTGGAGGATCTTTACCAAATTACCTGGGAATCTTGTGATGGTCAAATCAAAAATCAAATCGACCACTTCATCATACAGCACATGTGGAGGAAATCACTGTGTAATGTTCGAAGTGAAAGAGGGGTAGACGCAGTTAGCGATAATCACTTGCTTTTGACTATGTTGAGGTTGCGAAAAGCTGCAGTCCAGCGTCGTTCAGAAGGTACTATCTTTCAAGACAAACGTTCTAAGTGACCCAAATGTTTGCAAACATTTGGCCACCACACTCCGCGACAAAGCCTCAGAAACACAAGAAGACTGCCCCAGGAAGTGTTCCTCAATGTTCTGTCGCCAGTTTATAGAATAGCCAAGGTACTGTAACAAGAGAAAGCGTGGTACTCTCAGAAAGTGGCACATTGCACAGCCTGGCCACGACAACATCCCACGTACTCTACTTCACTTCCGAGTCGAATTAGCCATACGCAGAGCAAAACCCCTCAAAGCCATTGTACCGGATGGAAGCGCAACGATTATGCCCAAACATCTAGGCCCAACAGGTATCACTTAGCTCACTCAAATCTTCAACCTTTCACTTTAAACATGAGACATTCCAGACCCTTGGAAAGTGGGTGGAATTATTCCCCTACTCAAGCCCAGTAAACAGGCAGACCAAGGATCCTCCAATTTCCAATTTCTTTCCTATCTCCAACAGCGAAAATACTCGAAGCTATACTACTTCCTCAGCTTTATTCCAAACTCCAGTTTGCCGAATACCAACACGGCTTCCGCAAATAGTGCAGCACAACCACAGCCCTTTCGGAGATCACAACACTCATCTCGCAAGGCCTTAACCAACAACGTCCCTGTGACCGCATTGGTCCTTTCTATGGTATTCGACGCCGTTGACCTTACTACAAGACATCCTAGAGTCACAACTCTCGAACACCATGAAACGATAGCTTGCCACTTAACTTAATGGCATCAAATCTTACGTAAAATTCTGAAACAACAAATCGCTATACAGGAAAGTTAAGCAAGGTGTATCCCAAGGAGGGGTCCTCTAACCGATCCTCTTCAACCACTACACGGCGAAACTCCCTGCACCACCTCCCACAGTCAAATTGATATCGTACGCCGACGACTGCACCATTCCAGCCTCTGGCAAAGATATCCCCATCATCTGCAGAAGCATCAACGCCTACCTCGATGTACTAGTTTTCTTTACCAGTTGAAATCTAATCCTGGACTAAAGAAGTCAACTTACAGCAGGACATCTTGATACACAGAAAGACAATCCCTACAATCAAACATACAAAGATCTTGGAAATCACATTCGACAAAATCTGCTGACATTTTCGCCTCATTCAAAAAACATCAATAAACGAGTCATGTCCAGAAATAAAGTCCTAAAATCCTTAGCGGGCAGTACATGGTGTAAGGACAAAAAACCCCTACGTACCACATATCAAGCGATTGGCAGATCAGTCCTTAACTATGCGGCACCCATCTGGATCACTCACCGCTGCCACACACAATGGCAGAAGCTTTAAACCTGTCAGAATGCTGCTCTACGCATTATCACTGGTTACCACCGCATGTCATATGAGGACCATCTCCACCAAGAACCCTAATGCTAAAAGTGAAAGAACACATCGAACTTCTCTCCAAAAAATTCCTACTGGCTTGCCACAAACCCGATCACCCTAACCGTGACCTGCTCACCCTCAACACACCAGCCAGGCATATCTGATCTGATATTCGTATGTTCCGCGAAGAGACAAACCAATTTATCGCACATACATCTCTAGATCCAGCAGACTAAAAAGCATCCCTAAACGCGATTCATCAGGCTTCAGTCAGAACCGAACTAAATGGTCGCCAAAATAATATCGATCTGGGTGTTCGCCCCCTCCTATACATCAAAGCGAGAAAAACCTGCCCAGACAAATCAGAACAACTCTGGAACAACTGAGATCAGGATCGGTTAATTGGGAATTCGCTTATTGCACCGGATATCTTTACGAAGATAGTTAATGACATTGAAGAGTCATACAATAACGTTAGGCAATTTACTGGCAATTGATGATGTGATAACTGCCACGGTGCGATCAAATGGGAGGCATCCAATGGAGACCGTTGAGTCATATAGACTATGCCGATGATATCTCTTGTCACCTGGCAAATAGCACTGCTGGCTTGAACTGAACGGAGAGGTTGCTGGCTTAAGGATTAACGTTAAATAAGACCAACATAATGCACACAAGCTAAAAACAGAAGATTTTTCTAATGCCTGTATGGAAAATATCATTACGCACCAAGTTGAGACTCTTCGAATTCAAAGTAAAATCCGTGCTATTATACGCCTGTGAAACATCAAATTGCTCCACCAACATCTCGGAATATTCTGAAGATCTGTTGGCCACAAACCATATTAAACGTCGAATTGTGGAGTATGATCGGTCAGAAAAATGTGAATTCAGACATCATGCAAGGAAATGGGCGTTGAATTGGCCACACATTTCAGAAAAAAAGACAATAACATCGCGAAACAATATTTTGGATGGAATTCTCAAGGTGCAAGGCGTGTTGAAGGACAAAAAACAACATGGAGGTCTCCGAATATTCGTACGTGACCACAGCTAAAGCCCCTTGCGGCGAATCGGGATAGATGGAGAGTGCCCTATGCTCCAAATGTAGTTGAAGTGCTGCTTTAGTGGCCGCAATCATATATATGATATGCAGTCATTTAAGACACGCGTGCATATACATCTCATATTTTCCTCTCTCTAATTTCCTAACAGACACACAGACACGCTATGCTTAGCATTCGAAGGGTGCTAGGCCTTGGTACGCAACGGTCTGTCGCGCGCCAAACAGTATTTCTATTTCTTATCATGTAACCACTTTCATCTTTTGAGACTTGATGTTAGCCAATGACTTACTCTCAGATGCAGTTTCTGACAGCCATTTGTTTTCATTGTTTTTGCAAATCAATTAAATTTTTATTTTCCCTTTTACTTTCTCTTTTTCTCTCAACACAGCGTAAAAAGCCTCATCCTCCCACAGGAGACAATTCAAAAACTCCTACACTTTTCCACACAGAAGAATTTATATGCCGCTGAACTGAGCTTTTACTACCCGGTGTTTCGTAAATCGCTCTTCATATACAATTTGCACATACTCCGGCTAACGCTGCCATTTGGAGCACTGTCAGATTTTCTATTGTCGCCGCCGCTAACACATGAAAGTGTTTACATCGAACAGGCGGAAACCTGCTTGAACATAATTCTGTTGTTTCTGTTGCGGGCACGTGGGCACATCACCGAAGATATCGATGAATTCGAATTCACCGACGGTGAGTTGGCATTTATGAAAGTTCTGCCCGATGATGTACTGGATCAGTTGAGCGATGAATTGCGGAATAGCAAATCGCTATACAACAGCCTGCAGGCAGTCGTCAAGAAGCCGATTTTCTATCCCGAATGTGCAATGAAGGCGTACGCTGTAATGAGTTTGTTGGAGAAATTCGAATTTTCACTGGCGAACTTAATTCGCGAATCGAGGAAACACCCCGGTGATGTCAAGAGTCCGCTGACGATGTGCGTTGAACGGCTGGTACTGCGAAACGGAGTTGAATTCAAAACATCACAAATGTGTTTGGAATATTTAATTGAGATATCCCAGCCATGGAATCCCGATTGTTTGAGGTAAGTGAGTGAGATTGATTGACTGACTGATTTTCTCTCTCTTCTTATTTTCCTCCTTCACTCCATGCACAGACTGAGGGCATCAAAAATTTTCGCCCACATTGCAGTTCATTTCCGCAAAGCGGTCGAGAAGAGGAAATTGAAATTTGTCAAGGATTTCATAAGTCTGATGCTGTCCCTTCTAATGGACGACGACTATGATATACGTGATAATACAGCAAAGATAGTGTTGAGTATGCCGGCGGAGGATCTGGGAATGGGTGAGTAGTCTTGATTAGTGCACCGGTACACTCAATGTAACGCATTTCCCTTTTAATTCCTGCAGATAACGTCGTCTCAACCATGGCACAACGGCTTTTCCTGCAATCGACAGCTGATTTGCTGAACGCAATGAATGCCGACGATGATTACATTATCGAAATATTTAAAATTATCACCGAGACACAGTCGTCAGCCCATTGCGTAGACGACTCTCTTAGCAATGGTACATCGCCGACGAATGGAAGCAGCAACGGAAGCGGCAGCGGCAGCCAATCCAGTCACAGCAATGCCCACGGATCGGATTCAGACATATTCGACAAAAACGAAGCGAACGTCTTCGCTGAACCATTAAAAGCAATTTCCGATAGCATTGTGGTGTTTAAGAGCACCTTCAGTGCTCGTCACAAAGTCATGAATGTTGTAAATTCATATAAAATCAATTAATCAAAATTATCACCGGCAAAAAATATCATGCAACTTAGTAGCACTTAGTGTATAAGAATAACTCTTGTCGTGCGTGCGTGCGTTTTAAAACGTAATGTTATTTATAATCGTACCAATTGTCCTTCTGCTTTTTAAAATGAGATCAACATTTTTTGTTGTTCCCAGGAGAATATTTATCTGACAATTGGGTGCAAGAACAAACAAAGAATCACAATGTGTTGACATGTTGCTGTTACAGAACAAACGGAATAATTGTTTCTTTGTGTCTATATTTAGTGAATTGTAACTTTGGAAAGATGCGCTTCTTTTAATCTTTTTACCCTTACAAAGAAAACAAAAGTTAATGAAAAGCTAAAATAAAGTCGAGGAATTGTACAAAATTTATCGTTTACCTGTTTTTTTATTTTGTGTAACAAACATACGAACCATGTCGCTACTTAATGCCGTTAAGTGCGCGTAACATTATCCAGTACCATAAGAAACAGTAGTGGAGATAGTACACATCCTTGTCCAACTCCACGTGTTTTTTAGTATGTGGCACTTTTTGTTATGTTTGTGTTGAAAGCATTCCTTCATTGATGAGTTCAATGATCAGACAAGACTTCATCTGTTCCTTCTTTGTTCCATAATGGTATTCTTTATAAAACTGGTATTCAGAATGCTAATAATCTCTTAGTTTGTGCCTCTACCCTTCAATTATCTAATCAAAGCCCATCAATTCTTTCGAATGTAGGCCCAGGTATGTCTAAAATCTATGTTGTTGTAGCAGCTCCAGGTCTGTTAATCCAATTGCCGAGTTGACGATTCTTGGTCCAGTGTGTGAAACACTGGAGTCCTTTCGGCGCATAGAACCGATCGTCGTAGAAAGTCTAAAATCTATCTCGGCCACTGGTTGGTTCAAAGATTCTTAAAGAACTTGTCCATAATAAAGGAACTGGACCCGACGTTATTTTTGGAAACATGTGATCATACTCTGGCGAAACCGATTATTATTTCTCTCAATGAAAAATGGTGTTTTTCCCTCAATGGCTAATATTCAACGCGTTCTGAAAAAGGGTGAAAAATCTGCCCTATAGCTTTGTTGTCGCTTCTATCGAAGGTAATTGAATCTATCGTTAATCGCCTTGTAACATAATTGCCGTTGTCTGTTTGTTTGTATGGATATAACGCTTTTATGTCGACGCATCGCGCCTAAACCGCTGTATGTATCGATCGAGGCCATATTGGTTCATATTCACATCATATGATCGTTTGGTGCTCCGATAAGTTTAAGTTTTTTTGGAACCGTAAGGTGCCGCTGTAGTCGAGATGTTTACGAAAACTTGTGTTTATGGTTGGATTTGGTTCATATTCACACCATATGATCGTTTGGTGCTCCGATAAGTTTAAGGTTTTTTTTACCCATAAGGTTGCGCTGTAGTCGAAAATCTCGGGTTAATGTTGATGATACTTAGTAAAATGACTCGTGCTGATGCTAATGTTGTCTAAGATCTTGTTGTGATCAACATAAACCCTTATCAAGTCTTACATTCCAATCGGCATAAAGAGGCAATTTATGGACTTGGCTTTGACATTTAATTTAATGGTACAAGCTGGCACTGCTCTCTTAATCATTGCTTGTACGTTCATTCTCGTAATGCACAAGCACTTGAAAAGCGGTTCATTGACATCATATGTGAACCAAGACCACTTACAGGGCATTTTTAGTCACTAGCTGTGAATTAATAATAATTCTGAAAACTTAAACTGAGCTCGAAACCTAATACACAAGAAAGAGTTTGCAAAACCATAGTGGCACTCTTCTTCTGCAAAAAAGCCATTGGTAACAAATGGGCTCTTCAACCCCATATCACTCATTAGCTATATATATGTCGGTAATAAGACCTACACTTCTGTATGGTGTGGTTGTCTGGTGGACTCTGCCTTAGACAAAACAGTAAATCGCGGCAAGCTAAGAAAAGCCCAACGATCTGCATGTCTATGTATGAGCGGAGCATTTCGCACCACCCCCACTCCGCTACACTGGACATTTTGTTCAACCTAATATCACTCGACATCTTTAGTAGGTAAGTAGCTGCTAGTGCGGCTATTCACCTAAGTGCAACCTCTCAGTGGTTCAATCGTCATTTCCGAGTTTATTTAGAGTTCCACCAGGAAACAAAGACTACACTATTCAGAAATAACTTCCAAGTCACCATCCCCACCAGATTATTCGGGAAAGAAGGTGCTCTCTTTGAAGATGAATTGATCCATTCTTATACTGACAGTACAAAAACGGAGTGATAGGGTAGGCGGAAGTGTTTTCTCAAAAAGGCTAAATCTTAGTCTCTCTTTCCGACTTCCCAATCCCTGCAGTGTTTTCTAAGCAGAAATCATTGCGATAAAGGAAGTCCTGTCTTGGCTGAAGAGAAATCTTATATCTGCATCTTTTCGGATAGGCTAGCTGCTATCAAATCCCTGGAATCAGTCTCTATGAACTCTATTGTAGCCCTAGACAGCCGATCATCTTTCAAGGAGATGGCGGTCTGGATTCAAAGAAGCCTGAAAGAAGCCTAAAATTCAAAAGGGAGCTGCAAAATAATTTCTACACCATGAAATCAACAACGACCTGGTAACGACAACCAAACAAACCAAAATTACCGACTTTTTAAAGAAGCTCCGTTGTAACGAGGTTTTCCCAGCCGGGGTAAAACTCAGTGTGACCAGGGTTCTTTGTTTATAAGGTCGTTACAATAAAAAGAATTTATTTGTTTGGGGAATGGAATTAGATTTTTTATTTTGTTCTTTCAGTTAACAATTATTTATTCGTGTAAATTACAGTGTAATGCTTATGATATCCGGTCGTATCCTCGGCGGCGGTGTGTATATGCTGGCGAAGCGTAGTACCGGGGCGTTGTGTATTGACTGTGTGGATGGTGAGCGCGATGTCGTTATACTAGCGGTGAGGCCTTTGTACCTCTTTGGCTGTAATATCAATGTTCGCTGAGGCTTAGCGTGAAGCGTTTGGACGTAACGGCAAGGGTATCCCTCTTAAACCATTAATGCGACGAATGTGATGGTCTAGCGTGAAGCGTTTGGACGTAACGGCAAGGGTATCTCTCTTAAACCGTTAATGCGACGAATGTGATGGTCTAGCGTGAAGCGTTTGGACGTAACGGCAAGGGTATCTCTCTTAAACCGTTAATGCGACGAATGTGATGGTCTAGCGTGAAGCGTTTGGACGTAACGGCAAGAGTATCTCTCTTAAACCGTTAATGCGACGAATGTGATGGTCTAGCGTGAAGCGTTTGGACGTAACGGCAAGGGTATCTCTCTTAAACCGTTAATGCGACGAATGTGATGGTCTAGCGTGAAGCGTTTGGACGTAACGGCAAGGGTATCTCTCTTAAACCGTTAATGCGACGATGTGATGGTCTAGCGTGAAGCGTTTGGACGTAACGGCAAGGGTATCTCTCTTAAACCGTTAATGCGACGAATGTGATGGTCTAGCGTGAAGCGTTTGGACGTAACGGCAAGAGTATCTCTCTTAAACCGTTAATGCGACGAATGTGATGGTCTAGCGTGAAGCGTTTGGACGTAACGGCAAGGGTATCTCTCTTAAACCGTTAATGCGACGAATGTGATGGTCTAACGTGAACCGTTTGGACGTAACGGCAAGGGTATCTCTCTTAAACCATTAATGCGACGAATGTGATGGTCTAACGTGAAGCGTTTGGACGTAACGGCAAGGGTATCTCTCTTTAACCATTAATGCGAGGAATGTGATAAGTCTAGCGTGCAGCTTTTGGACGTAATGGCAAGGGTATCTCTCTTAAACCATTAATGCGAGGAATGTGATAAGTCTAGCGTGCAGCTTTTGGTATCTCTCTTAAACCGTTAATGCGACGGATGTGATGGTCTAGCGTGAAGCGTTTGGACGTAACGGTTCAAGGGTATCTCTCTTAAACCATTAATGCCAGGAATGTGATAAGTCTAGCGTGCAGCTTTTGGACGTAATGGCAAGGGTATCTCTCTTAAACCATTAATGCGAGGAAATACTAGACGAGTTGCTGGCAGTAGGAATCACAGGGAAGTAAAGAGGCTGATTGTCGGATTTTCCTGCCCTTTTATACGTTTTGAATCGGGTGGAAAAGTCCTGTTATCCCTGAACCGTGGGACGATCGATGTTGTTTGGCTCCCACGGTCGGTCCGAGATCCCGTTGTTGCTATGCTCATTGTGTTTTGTGGTTCCGTTAAATCTTCCGATTTTGTGTTGTTTTGTCCAGCTCTGTACATGTTTTGTTCTTGTATTCCTGCGTTGCAGAAATCAAAACATAATTTGGGTTTTTGCTTTGCTTGTCAGTGTGCTGTTGTTCTGCTCATCGTGTTGTTTGTTGTTCTTGTGTCTTGGTACGAAAATATTTTGCAATATGCAAATTCGTTTGGTTTGAGTTGTTTTGGCTCAGCTCTGTGTGTTGGTTTTGTTGTTGTTCGGCAGCGTTTTCGGGTTGTTGTTGGTATGTTGTAATTGGCATGCTCGTTTGCTCGGCTCGTCTATTAGTATGCTGTTCGGTATGTCGCTCTTTTGTTGTTAGTGCTTTTTATCAGCGTTCGATTGTGATAGGTTGGGTTTTGGTGAACCCTGTCGGTTATGTGTGTGGTGATCTGCTCTTTCTCACACTTGGGTGGTAGAGGTTGTCCGCATTTGCCACTATCTGTATGGTTTGCCGACTTCTGTGACTCCTAATTGTTCTGCTCCCCCATGCGTGTGCAGAGTCGGTAGTTCTCCGTCTCTCTCCCCCTCTTAATTAAGTTTCGTTTTGCGTGGTTGAAATGTTCGAAAGTTGCAAAACGAGGGAAAATACACAAACGGCGAAATCCAAATTGTTCTCGTTCTACTTGTGAGAGTTGGGCGGCTAGGAGAAATGAGATTCTATTCGCCTTTGAATAATAATAGTCATACTTGCAGCCACAATAATTGGTACAGGTTGTATTAAAAAATCAAAATGTTGTACATTTGTGTGGGAGAAATTCGTCCCACACTTTGACGAATTTGTTCCTCACACCGTAAGCTCAGAATGTAAAGGAGATATTTTTTAACGTACCTGTTTCATTGCAACGACCAGCGTTTAAGAAAACAATATTTAAAATTAAATTAAAATGAAAAATATAAATGTATTTACCTAAATATCTGTTTTTTTTTTGTTTTGTGTTATATTTTATATTAATATTCTTTATAAAAGTTAAGTTTTTAAGGAATTAAATAAAAAAATTGTTTTTAATTGTCTGGGTGAACATTACCCCCCTTTTTGTAATGGCTTCGAGTCTTATAAAACACCTTTTAACACAACACGGCATTTTATAGGAACCTCACTACCGTATTATAGGAGGGTTACCTGCATTTTTTTATTTTCTTTTTGTTCACGTTATAAAATGACAAAAATAAAAAGAAAACTATTTATAACGTATATGTAAGGTAGCATAGCATGGAGCAAGGCGGACAAGGATTTCATTCGAGGTAATAAATATACTTATATATATATTTCCATCATATATTTAGGTATTATGTGTATGATTCATTTTGAAAATCAAGATATGACAATGAGGCGGGACACGGGAATCAAATAAAAGAAAAACAAACAGCTGTATCAACAAAGAAGTCTAACTCCAGAGCGTGTGCATCGATTTAGTCGACCTTTGACTTACTCTCCACGCACGCACATGCATCACAGACTCGAACATCAGTCTGCCAGCCACGTTCCGGAACTGGACGTCGTGTCATCGAACAATTAGCACAAACAGCCTCCCCACAGCCGCGACAATGATGACGCCTGTAATCGCTGATGCCATTTTGTTGTTTCGCCGGCAGCATTCGATTGGTATCGTAGAGGCCCTGCGCTTTGGCTATTTCCAATTCCTCGGCGGTGCCAAACTGCATTTTGCATATTGAACAGTTTGGCGATTCCGAATCAGGTACCCAATACAAAGGTCTGGCGGTGTCTTTGATTAAATCTGCCAACAATAATGGATGGGGACAGGATATAATGAGTCAGATCGAAAAATCGAGAGAAAAAAAAACGAAAAAATCTTCGCATTACCCTTAGGATATTCCAATGCCACAGAGGCTACACTACTGATTGTATTGTAAATTGTTTCACCGTATTTCCGCACTAAAATATCAGCATCAGCGTCACTCGGTGGCCCTGCATTGGTAGTAGTAGCATAACATAAGTGATCGGTTGTTTTTTCTGGACGCATAAAAACAGATAAATGGAATAATTTTCATACGACATAGAGTTTTTGGCTTAATTGGTTATTGGGAAAAATTGAAAAACTACAGCAGGTAGCAACGACTGTCTTCTCGATGGTGGAAACAATCACAAAAACATAGCACTTACCTGGTGATGAGTCTTCCTTTTTTAAGAGATCCTGACGGCAATCGTTGCAGACGCGTACTGGCTGAACCCAGCCACGTGCTGGTACTGGCATTTTATGCTGGCTACATGAGTTGCAAAAGCCTTCGCCACATCCACGACAATGGTGCTTTAGAAGGCCAGTCTTTTCAAAGTTCTTCTTGCATGCGTGACAGTTCTGTGGATAACAACAAAAAAAAAAAGAATATTTTATTGTTGGAAGAAGAAGAAATTTCAAGGTGGTGAAGAAGAGAATAGCTAAGTTTCCAAAGATTTGAAAATTTTAAATGCCTCATATTGAAGCAGATTCCACGTTGAACTGGAGTACAACATTCATCACAACTATTTAAGACATTTAAGACTGAGTTTCACAGGCAAAGCGTGAGCACTGAAGTATCAAGGAAGGAAAGAGGAGATGTCGATGTGCATGCATTTTGAATGCATTATGCGAGAATACAGAGCTTGGTAAAGCATTTCACATTCGTGTTGTACAACTAAAGAAAGAGCCCCTAAACTTAACAGTACATCCGAAGGCGGGCTTACGGGCAAACAGATGAGCATCAAAAGCGCGACGAGTTTTGCGGTTGAATTCATGGAAGGGCGGGGAATGCGGTCGTAAATTGATTGTGGAAAGCGACCACAAGCCACTGGAAACACTGGTTAAGCGCGATATGGATGATGTCACCGCGTGATTACAAAAGAATGTTTAACCTTTCAACGACGATTGGTTCTACGCACCGAAAGGACCCCAATACCTATCAAGACATTGGGCCAAAGATCGTCAACACAACAACAGGTTTGATATTGGATCACTTGGATCCACTCCCAAACCTGGAGTTGCTACAACAACAACAACAACAAAGAATGTTTATGTTCCTTCCTAAATATCCAAAATTAAGTGTAACTTATAAGCCCGGTAGGGACATGCTTGTGGCTGACTGCTTGTCGCGTGCGTCCGCATGTGATGTAAATGGAAGAGCTGTCATGCGTAATTCGTACAGTAATAAGAGCTGCATGCCTGTCGGAGGAAAATTACAAAATATATCGTTCTATAATCGAACAAGACGAGTAGGCCAACCTATCATAAGCTTAACAAATTTAATCAGAAATTCTATAAATTCAAATCGGAATAGCATTTTGAGGATGATTTGCTTTTTCCACAACCATCGGCTTATGATACCCACCGGGCTATAGCAAAAAATCGCTAACCACATCTTGGAATCGAAAAAACTCTTGCTCGTGCTAGACTGCATTACTGGTGGCCAGATATGAATAAACAAATCAAAGGCATGTGAAATTTTCAAAAGAAATATTCAAAAGGAGCCATTGATACAGGACGAAACACCTGATTACTGAGGAATGAACTCTTATGTCAATATACTCTACAATACAATATACTCTGGTTTTCTCATAGTGGAACATATTGAGAGCAAATCCGCAAGTTACGTTATTCGAAAGCTGCGAAAATGCTTCAATATCAGTGGATATCCAACAAAAATAAAGTGTGTACTCGGATGAATTTGACAGGTTCGTGTACGAATGTAACATGATCCTACAATATTCTAGTCCAAGATATCCGCAGAGTAATGGCTTAGTCTTACAGCGTATTGTTGATCCGTATGTGAGGAAGGACGATTCCGGAGACTCTACAGTGATGAGATCTACTAGCGTTACCGCGATGTCGGCATCGTGAAGAGAATTAAGCTCAGTAGACTTCGGTGGGCAGGACACCTAGCTCACCTTAGCTAAGATGATCCTGCTCGTAAATTCCTTTGCATGCTATGAAGTCGATGAAAAAAAGTTCCTCATTGGATTAGAAGCTTTCTTTTGAACCGCTCAATTTAATTGTCATGGACGGTTCCAAGTCTAAAATACATCACATAACTGCTGGCATTCCACAGTCACGTTTTGTTTGTCCCCCACACTCTTTCTAATTTTTACTAATGATCCCTTATCCATTACTTCAATTCCAATTCATTCATTCGCTGACAACAGTACTCTCAGCTTCTCATATAAGTTTTAGGAACGTCCTTTCACTTCTCAAGTGGAACTCAAACAACTACATATGATAAGCTTAAGTTTATTTCTAATCTTGACAGCATAATAAAATGGGGAGAGAACAATGGAGTAGAATTTAGCGCTTCCAAAACCCAATCCGGTCGTCTAAGCAAATTTCAATTACAATGCCATTATCCATGAACCGTTTCATTCATTTTTACACAGACGGTTCAAAAACGGATGACCGAGTCGGCGGGGTGTTTTCTTAAAAACGCTAAAACTAAGCCTCTCTTTCCGTCTTCCTGATCACTGTAAGGTTTTCCAGGCTGAAATTTTGGCGATCAGAGGAGGAGGAAGAGGAGGAGGAAGAGGAAGAGGAAGAGGAAGAGGAAGAGGAAGAGGAAGAGGAAGAGGAAGAGGAAGAGGAAGAGGAAGAGGAAGAGGAAGAGGAAGAGGAAGAGGAAGAGGAAGAGGAAGAGGAAGAGGAAGAGGAAAAGGAAGAGGAAGAGGAAGAGGAAGAGGAAGAGGAGGAGGAAGAGGAGGAGGAGGAGGAAGAGGAAGAGGAAGAGGAAGAGGAAGAGGAAGAGGAAGAGGAGGAGGAAGAGGAGGAGGAAGAGGAAGAGGAGGAAGAGGAGGAGGAGACCATCGTCCATCTTCTCTGTACGTTTCTAGCCCTTTCCCATATGGGAGCTTTCTTCTACAACGACACTTAGGATCTCATCAATATTGACATTGGTAGTCTCCTACGCTTCATACGAAACTCTAATTGGTTCATCGAGTAGGTAGAGTAGGACTGGTCTAAGTGTGTAGGTTTCACTGACAGCCACCTTAACCTAACCTATCAATGAACCGTACTTGCATCAGATAAACTAAAAAACTCGTAATTCTCGGTGTGTGTGCCAACGACACGATTCGTTTGAATGACCACATATTCACCGACGCTAAAAATTCTGCGAAATGCTAAGGTTTCCTATCACGTTGCAAGAAATTTTTTACTCCCTCTAATCTGGCTACTATCCTACATGGCGTTTATTCGCCCTAAATGTGATTACAATTGCCATATCTGGTCTGGTGCGCCTAAAACTACCTCGCTTCTGCCAAATATAATACAAAAGCGAGCATTAAAACTTATCGATGGGGCCTATTTCAAAGATTAACACACGTTCCACGTGACTCGCGATCTCACGACGACAGAAAGTCAACGCGGTGGGGCCTATTTCAAAGATTAACCCATTTTCCACGCATCACAGGAGCAAAACGCAACTCGCAATACGAGTTCCACGCAGGATCTCCGCAACGCCATTAAGGACTAATCACAAAATTTTAACTTTCCAGGACGTGTAGAAGGTGGTTTAAAAAGTAGGCCCCACCTTTCACAGTTATTTCACAGCCCAATTTATTTATTTATCTATGCATAACAATCATTTCTTGTGACTATCGACACAAGTTACAATCGGGATCTCAGAAATGTCTCATAAAACTTCAGCTCTCTAGGTCGTGTGAACGGTGGTTGGTTAAAAAGGACCTCAAAAAAGGCTACGCGGGCAGGGCGTACTTCAAATATTAACCCACTTTCCACGCATCACACGCGACTCGTGACAAGAGTCACACGCGGGATCTTAGAAACTCCCAACGAGGCTAAGGTACTAACAAAATTTCAATTCTCTACCAAGTGTGGAAGGTGGTTAAGAAAAGGTAGGGTCTATTTCAAAGGTTAACCCACTTTCCACGCATTACAAGCGCTACTCGCGACTCTCGACACAAGTTACAAGCGGGATCTCAGAAATGTCTCACAAAACTTCAGCTCTCTAGGTCGTGTGAAAGGCGGTTGGTTAAATCATCATCAAATTAGGATTCATGGTAGAAATATAACGTTCGTGTGAATAAATCCGAGAAAAGAGGAAACTTAAAATGAATTTTAACAAGAGATTACGGTAAACATAAGAGTTGACTCAACTAACAACAATACAAGATCGCAAGTAGTAATTTCCTAAACCAAGGTAACATTTCATTTATAAACAACAAAACCTACCGTTATTTCATTATTTGGCTTCCAATAACTCGGTGCTACTTGATCGGCAAGCCAATCGGTGAGTACTTTTGTCGGTTGCGATCCAATATTGCTAATTGCTTCAGAGAAATATGACACTCCATCTATCACCTTTTGTGCTGAATGTACTGGTCCTTTGGCAGTGATGTTTCCCCCTTTCCAGACGTGAACTATTTCCGATCTGAGATACGTAAAATTAATGTGGGTACAAGCAAAAACACATTTTGTAAATAAAACCATCACTCACCTCACAGACGAAGCCTCTGGAGATTTGTTTCCATACCAGTATTGGCATGATCGATAGATTTCACCACAATTAGGACATTCAATGACCGAACCCTTCCAAGCATATTTTACCAAGCCATACCAGGAACTATCATGTTGTGTATGTGTACAAATTGTGACTATAACCTGTAAAGATTGGGGTTTGAAAAGTTGAAAACTGTCTACTTCAATTATTAATCCATTGCCAACCTCCTTCCCATTTGTGTAGCACGCCTTGCACAGGTACACTTTATTCTCAAACTGATGCTGATAATTGCACGGATGGCTGCTCTTGTGATTCTCTCCATCAATGATATGACCCATCGAACGTTGGCAGCGTCTATTGCATGACTCACAGTGCACAGTGCACGTGAAATATTGCTCTGGAAATGGATTAATGGCCTTTTCGACAATTTCACCAGAAAACTTTAAGTTTAGAGCTTTCATCGCCTTAAAGACAACACCTGGCTGGCGAGGTGATCGTACGGCAGTGTTCTCGATTTCCATACGAATAGCTGAGGCGATTTTCGAATAGTCTGTCGATTGGTTAACATCCGATTGAATGCCAACGTATCGCAATGAACTGAATGCGTTCGTCTCGAGATTGAGGCGGGAAAAACATTCACGTAATTTGTCTTCGGCACTTTCTTCAATGGCTGTTGGCGCAGTCGAGATGGCAGCAGGAGGAGGATAAATAGAAAAACAAACTTAAATATACAGATAGAAGTTGGTGTTTGATTCAACCATTCCACTCACAACTCTCCAGTGGCTTGGTGTGTCTCGTCTCGTGGAATATAATAACTGCAGGACCCAAAGTTTTTGCTGTTCCTGGAATGGCCAATGATTGCAATGCTTGAGCGAAATGCGAACAGAATGCCTTCGAAGCGGTTCCCAGAAAATCAAACATATCACTGTGCAGGCGCTCCGAACGTGTCCGATATATAACAATATCAGAAATGGCAAGGATCTATGAAGGAATTTCATTAAAAACAAAAAATTCAATTCTTTTCAAACAAATGGTGGTCATTCTCACCTTCAACAGCATCCTCATACGACGATTGCTCTTTGCAGTTGTCCCCAATAATCCCTCTGTGTCCAGGCACAATGCGCCCATCTCATGTTGCATCGCTGCGTACACGCCAATTGTGCAGGAGTTCTGTTCCGCTGACGTTTTGAAGACTTCCTCTCCATGAAAAAAAGTGTAGTTCATTGTGTGCGATTTTCCATCGCCGGTATTGCCAAAAATCGAAATTACTTTGATCTTATCATTGTCCGAGCATCGTAACTTTTTGCAAAATATTTCTGGAGTGGCAACGTGAAGATTTTCATTGGCATCCATTAGAAGAAATGATCTGCCAGTGGAGTTGTCATGTATTTCATATGGAACGCCAGCTATTGTTGGCATAAATGGAATCGACTTGAAGTCGGCATCACCTATCAGGTCCGGCTTCATCGCTTCGTCCTTAAAATGATAAAAAGAAAATATGAATGCAGCTGAAACTGTACTTGTGTATCGTTTTTTATACAAAAATAGAACAATGTGCTTTTTATTTTATCATCGCCAGCAGGTAATAAACAAATGACGCATTTACACTTCAAATATACATCCGACAATACATAGGTACTCGAAACGAAGCAGCGCCTTCCTAGACGTACATACCTCCGATATAGAAATGAGAAACGCCATTCTTCAGTCAATTCTGGAACTCTTCCCACCGAAACCAGTGACAGAACTCCACTGTGCACGACATGAATTTCTCGTGATCTTGATGCAAATACCGTTTGTTGACTTTGAAATTATAAATTCATACGCGATTAGAAGAAAAGCTAGAGAATGCAAAGTATTGGCGCAAAATCGCACACACGCAAACAAAATGCAAAGAGACACTAACAGAACACCAAGGCGAAGGCACTGGAGACAATGATGATTCAACAAAGAACTTAAAGGCAAGAGTTTTTAATGTAAATGTAATGTGACTCTATGCAGAATGTAGATAAACTGACATCTATTAGCTGCTGCGTAAAATCTTGATTGTTTCTCAATATTTTCGGAATGGGAGGCACGCTAGCTCGTGGCCGGTCAGACGTCCGTCAACGTGTTTTTGTGGGTTGACTAACACTTCAGTGAACCGAACAATGCCGATGATGTCGAATCAAAGTGAGCGCCGCGCCGGTAAAATTTGCGAAACTTATAAAGATAATCGTAGATGTAGCCATAGCCACGCCACAGCAGGGCAACACACATCGGTGTGATGTTTTTCGTAATTTTTATCGAGAATGGATAGGCAAACAGAAACAACAAGTAGTCGAAATGACTAGAAGGGCGTTTAGCAACTAATGTCTTTTTTTTTTCGTAAAACTCTGCCCCAGAGTTTTTTTTTTGCTGTCAACTTGTTCGTTTCCCCTTCTAAACAACTCTACCGTAGAGCAAAAACAGATCTATATATTTTGGGAGATTTACCCCTTTTTATACTAACACAACAATAACACATGCAACAAAAAAATGTAAACAAAGATTTTCGCCTTTCGTGTTCGATTTCCCTTTTGAAAAAATCTACGAGCGAGCGAGCTCTGGTGCAGAGTTTTTAGAAAATAAAAAATTAATATAAATGTGGTGGACTGATGACGTGCATACGCTACTCTTGTACAGATATCAGTCTGAGTATTTGCGAAAGATAAAATCTAGCAAGCTATGGTAAAAATTTAGAAGGATAAACGATATTACGTATTTAATTACTCACTATGGGTAAATAGCATGCTATGGTAGAAATTTAGAAGGTTAAACAATAATGTAAGGTCTTTTACTACTCACTAGCAGTACAGTAGCCTATAAATCTAGATAACATTAAAAGCTTCACCATGGTAGGAAATAGAATAAATTTAAATTGGTTTGTCTTTAATATTTCTTTCCAATTACACATAAAACCATACCCCACGCGTAAGCTGTCAAAGTGGTAAACGCAGTACAAATTGAAGGCCAAACCGTAACCAAGCTGAGTAAACGAAACGTTAGGGGCCAGCCCATATAATACGTATTCGTTGACATTGCCGTGTGTGACACAAATGCTATATTTGCTATATTGCTTTCAACAAAAAAATAAAAATTACAACAACAAACACATTGGATAAACCAGAGTGGTTAAGCGTTAACCAAAAAAAAAATTTTGGTTAAGAATATTTAACACAAGTTCGCTTCCGTCACATATTTTGCATATGGCACTCTTCCCATAAGAACGCGTGTATTTACTCGATCTGTCAGTTGCATACGTCGCCCTAACAGACGTAACGGATTCTATCGGCTGTGCCCTTTACCCGTAACCCGTCGATTGCCAACGAGTAGAAAACTTATAGCGTCGCTTACAAAACTTTGCAATTGCAACACAAAATCAAACCTTATCCCGAGTACGGGTACGCATAAGATCACAATATGTTGGCTTGGTAGAAACTGTCAAAATCCATTACGCCAAAATTCAACAAACAAGTAAGTCGTATGGCTTTCTTTTGTAGAAAAAGTGCAAAAATATTGCACTAAATATCTCAAAAGTGCACTCGATTTGTTTGCTTATGTTACAATTTAAATATAAAAATATTTGTTATCATTCTTATAGTCATCGTGGCATTTGTGCGACCATTTCGACGCAAATTCAAATACAAAACGTGAGAGTGCACTTTATTGTTGGCTTAGCGCCAAAAATTAGTGCAGTTGGTTAAGAAATTGTAGGAAAAAACAAACGCCTCATAAGTTCGTTGACAATACATTCGTTTTCGACAAAAGGTTCACATGTTACTGCACACAGAAATTTTTGTAGTAAAAATCGACCAAATTTGCCGCCCTCTTTTACCACATTTTCGAGTACGGGAACGCTTTTGAGTTAAAATTAACAATAATTACTACTACTTTTTGAGTACGGGAACAGACCTAATAACATCTAAGATGCTGATATATATAAGCTCTTGACTGTATGTCATAACCGATGTCAATTTTTACTTAAGGTCAGATTAATGGGATGGTTTGACAATTAAACCAGCAGTGCGCTTTGCCTGAGCTCGCGTTCAAATTTATTACTGACTGACGAAATGTATTTATATCGATCAAAAACAAACATGGCCACTGACTTGACAGCCTTTTAACCAAAAGAAGTTTTGCCAGCCTTCAGTTTAGACTGTCCAACCAACAGTCAGCCGTTCACACTCAATTTTGAGTGAAATCGATCAAAACTGACTGAACTGACTGAAAGATTTTATGACAATTTTCCGATTTACTAATTTTTACTAATGTAGTGTTTTTTTTAATCTGGCGCAGATTGATTTTTTGGTTCGTTTATTTCAAGAAACCAATCTACGGTAGATCGGATTTCCCCTCTTACAGATCTTGATATTTTGGGAGATTTACCCCTCTTTTCATTAACAGCAACAAAACAATGTTAACAAAAGATACTGGGCTTTCGTGTTCGTTTTTTCGAGTAAAAATTTGGCCTCGAGCGCAGATTTCTAAAACAAACAAAAAATATGACATAAAAAATACTAGAATACTGAAACGAGAACACATTCTGATTGCGAAACTTTACTTCTGTCCCAACAAGAATAGCCTTCCCACCCATGCATTCCCAACAAGGAAGGGCCTGTCAGCAACAAGCTGTCGTATCATATTTCCTGTCAGTGCACTCAACTCATCACCACGACCACATCCATATTTATACATTACATTAAAAATAATATTCGAAATTAACTCCAGGAGGCAATTGGAGCAAAAATAAAATAAAGTTGTATTTTATTAATGCATCGCTGACCGCTGAGTCGCCGACAGTTTCACGTTTAACGCGTTCATTGTTTAATCTGCCTTTTAATATTCATTTATATATATGTGTGTAACTATATACCTACTTATTTACAAATAATAAATTGCGCATTTGCGTCAGAACTGGGCATGCCTCCGAGTTTCTATTGGCAGCAGGTTGATACGCAGTGAAACAATTAGATTACAATACAATTGATATTTTTTCCGATTATTAAACTGCAGATTTGAGTAAAGCATATGTGTACAATAAACTGCTTCAACTTTGAATCATTAGCTGTTTTGTGGCTTTGCTCTGAATGCACTAAACATCACCATATCAGGTTTATATTGCAAAAGCCTATGTATGAGGTTTTTTTTTTATTAATAGCATAAGTTTTTCATGGCTTCTATTTTAGTTGGAGGGTAAGTGATGAAAACGATCATTAGAAACGCAATCGGAAAACAAATCACGTAGAGAACAGGTAAACGTTTATTTAGAAGATAAATGACGTACATATTTCATGATTATCACTGCTATTCAGAATTTATTTAAAAATAAATTCTGTAAAATAATAATCAGGCGAGACAATCATGTTGTGGTTTCCTTACATTTATGTTACTGCGAAATTATTTCTAAACAATCGGTTAAAGTTATACTTCTATTATTTAGAAGTTTAAGGCTGATGTATTAGTAGATTCCTGAGTAACCAACGGAGAGCCAATTTTACCTGAACAGTCAGCAGTATAATAATGCAATTGGCTAATTATAAGAAACCAAAATAATACAAAGAAGCCAGCAATAAATAATTCATCTGAAAGTGGGTTTCTTGTTTCAAACTTGTGGCAACTCAGCGGGAGCAAGCGTACTGCTGCTACTGCTAGGATTGGTGTGAAACATTAGTAGGTATCTGGTTCTACTTGTCCCACTCATCGTCGCCATGCATTCTTCACTCGTACTTCAATGTAAATAAATTTATAGACACATAACAATAAATATAAATGCAAAAACTGCGAATCACCTTGACAAAAGTCAACGATTCCATCGGCTCCATTATTGATGGGTTCTCAATATGATTTTTATCCAATTGCAACATTTTTATGATTACTTGATAGCTGCAATAGTGGTTGTTGTATATGTTAACAATCGAATGGTGTACTCTTAAATACCCCAAAATTGCGAAAAATCATTTAGAGCGCAAATTCGCGACTGTTGTTTATTAAAATTTTGTTTGGCCGATGATGAGTTTCACTTTGTGTTCTCACAACACACCCGACAATTTTTACAACACACGGCACTTCACTTTTTTTCGCTATTCATCTGTTGTTAAACAAGCGATTATTTCACTTTAAATTTACTAAGAAAACGTAAAAAATACACTTCATCGTTCCAATTATGTGTAAACGATGTTTATTCGAAAATTGTTCAACAATTCTCGAATTTTTTACATTAACAAAAGCCAACGATACGACAAGACAGAGCTCAGAGCAAACGAAAACAGCGCCGGAACTATCGCCAAAATAAATCCCGTTAGATTAGGATAGGATGGAATGTCACCAATCAATAGAGTCTATTGACATGTGGTAACCGATTTTATTTTTGCTATACAGCGGTTCTTAAAAGCACACTATCGAAATGTCAGCATAAGAAGTTTACAAAAAATGGAACATTTTTTTGTTATAATGGGTGGTTTTTTTAAGTCAACAAATTAACTTCGAACATCAAGTGACCCATCTATTTAAGAACGAAGCAGGTAATTGTTAAATTACATTTTTATATAGTTAATATTTAACTAAATACCTAATATTTAGACACATAAATAATAAATAAAATGATTAAATATTTATTAATATACCTAAGTAATTAATGGAATCAAAAATTTTCATAAATTTTTAGAATAAATATAAACATGTCATATTCGCTTTGTGAAGAATTACTTTTCCAAAAAAATCAGGTAATAGATAAATCAAATAATTTATTATATCTATTCATCGACACAATTTGGAATGGAAAATTCACTGATGATTAACAAAACAAAGACCTGAATAAATCAAAGCAACTTGGGAAGGTTCAGAAAATATTTTCGAAAAAATTAAAAAATAATTTAATGTACAGGTTGAAAGAAGTTAAAGCGACGGCATATTTAGGAAAAAATACACACGGTATTTGAAAATTTTTGATATTAAATTATTTTTGTGAAAATAATTGATTGATTGATACCATAAAAACCTGCAGATAATATTTTGGGTCTGACAGATCTGATTAGAGAAAAAAATTATCGGATTAATCGGATATCTCGGAACTCGGATTTCTCCGATTACTCCAACATCAAAACAAACAAACTGCAATAGTTTGTGTTGTATAAGTAAAAGTTGAGTTATTAATTGTTTAAAACTCTTGCTATATTGCTTTCAACAAAATGAGTTAGGTATTTTTTGTGGTTAACGGCTGATCAAAGTAACAGTAAAAACTAACCAAATTTTGGTCAATTTTTTGTTTCATGTGTTTGCCAACTTATCCATATATAATTTTAAAAGACGACTCTGGTGGTGGGAATTGTAACTAAAAATATGGTTAAATATTTCTTAGCCAAAATTTTTTTTTGGTTAACGCTAAACCATTTCTGGTCTATCCAATGTGTTTGTTGTTGTAATTTTTATTTTTTTGTTGAAAGCAATGAAAATAGTTGCACTGTCGAATTCCTTTTTTGGAATTGTGAAAACCTGCTGTTTGGCTGGTTTTGGCTTTTTTTCGAATTCCGAACTCGCTCGGCAAATAAAATGCAGCTATAGCATCTGATGGAAACTCACCAGTAATCAAAATGAATGATAAACAAGCATGACATCGTATCAATGACATCACTGTTCTGACATTTATACATAAACGCAAAAAATTACTGTTGTCTTCCGTCACCTGTCAACAATTTTCGCAAACTTTTGTAGTACATATTCCTATTCTTCCCTAAAGTAGCGCGTCGGTTAGTGCTTAGTGGTGGACCGTAATTAACGCTGAAACAGCTGCGGAGATCATTTCAAAGGAAACTATGCAATTTTCGTTTATTTTTGAGAAGGCCTCAAAAGAGCAACTATCGAATGCGCAAGGTGTAATAAGTGTATAATTGTCGCAGGTACAACCACATCCGCTCTAGAGGAAAATTTTTTCGCAAGACCTTTAAAACAAGTACGTTAAGTTTAATTTTGCATTTTTTACTTGCTGGAAAAGGAAAAGGGCCTAATAAAATTCATACTTTTCATTGTGAACAAAATTTGCGTGTAGTGTTTCTTTAATCGGTCGTGCTCGGCGCAAATATTGCATTTATTCAGTCTGAGATCTGACTCAGTTTGAGTTTCGCAATAATTCATATACCAGAAAAATATTGCTTAGATTTTGTGGAAAATTCACCAATCTATGCCAGGTTTTCATATAAATGAAATGGGCGAAATGGTTCTTGACGCAATTGATGACATAGGAGTTGTTGATGTCTACGACCTAGCGTCTGACATTGGTAAAGAATATGAGAAGATTATTGATCATTTTGGTCCAGATGCAGTCGCAGGGTTAATGCCAAAGATCATTAACACCCTTGAGCTGTTGGAAGCGTTGGCCACAAAAAATGAACGTGAGAATGCCACAATTCAGGAACTAAACGATAAGATAGCCCAGTTGGAGAGCGAAAAATCTGAAAAGGCTGAGTTCCGAAAGCGCTTTGATAAGGTAAGGGGCTGCAAAACACCTAATAAGTTGAACTTAAATTTGTTTTCTTCTATAAAATAGGAGTTAGAAGCCATCGAGGAACAGTGGAGAGGCGAAACCAATGAACTAGTTGAATTAGTTAGCAATTTGCAAGATGAGAACAAACGTCTTGTAAAACAGACACAAGATTTGCAATCAGCATCTGCACAATCTTCTGGGCTTGGTGCTAGTCTTACAGAGAGTTTCATGAGTGTTACAAATAATGAGCTGTCCAGTGCCCTATCGGATACACAAGTACTTCAACGTCTTAAGGAGCAAATCTACAAACAACGAGATGAGTTGAAACAGCGAGATCGCGAACTTCAGGATAAGTATTGCGATATTGAAAATGTGAGTTGAGAATTCATACAAACATTTCAGAATATCTTTTTCGTATTGTAGTTGCTCTCGAGAATATGAAAATTCGATAAAAAAGTGGATTTTTCTTCTCTGTTCAAAGTAAAAGATACGCCAACACGTTCTTTAAAATTCTCTATATTAACTTCTTGGTTGGCGCCGTGGCTCTAGTGGTTATTGCGTTAACTTCGGGTTTCGGGTTTCGAATCCCAGAAACATCAAAGTATTTTTCACGGTCATATCTCTCGTGAATGTCTGACAAACGTCCGACAGTAATAACTTGTCACGGAAAGCTTCTCAACTAGCTTTTCCGATACGGAATTAAATTGCCGGTCCCTTCAATGTGGGTACAAAAATATAATACGCACAACACGCGAATGGTGGCGAGAAGTTGGGCCTTGGACCAACGGTCGCGCCAATATATTAATATTATATTAACTTCGCGTCGGCATGTGTCTGTCTGCCGGTGACTGGCTGGTGGAATCTTGTGATCAGTTTTTAACCCACTTTCTAAAACCCGATTGTATTCATAATTTGGAAGCGATCGGGCCCCATGGCAAGGGGCTCCTATAAAATTTTTTTTTTAAAAGTAAGTCAAACTTTGTACAAAAGTGAATCTCCGGTAACAACACTTTTTCTAAAAATTTGGAAGTGATCCGGCTACTGGGCCAGGAGCCTCTCAAAATTAACCCGATTCAAACTGCACACATGTCTTTTTTTTATGTAATGTCCACATGCTCAAGGGGATCATCCAGAAGCACCAATTACAACAGGAGACGGTGGAGGTCTTGCGTTCATCGTGCACAGCTCGGTCAACAAAAGACTCATGCCGACACCGGCACCCACCACACCCGATCCACATCTCGAAACACAAACTATTGCAGTCAAGTCCAACGACACTCTTATCAAAATAACAAAAGTATATTCCTCCAACTACATGCTGCACATCCGGCTACCTTCCTTATTTAGAACGTCTACTAACAGATGGTAACCGCCTGATTGTCCACCATAATTGCTGGCACTCTAATCTAGAGAACGATCGTCTCGGAACGCATATTACTGAGCAAATCTACGAGTCAAACGTTGGTACCATTAATGAAACCTACCTACCAGGATCTGTGCCACTTGCTCCAGCTCCCCAGGCATCAGAGTAGTGAGCGACTCTTTATTAGCCTGTACATCCTGGAGAACAGAAATAGCGTTAAACTCCGACCATATCCCGATCATCATCACCGTGGATAAAGCAGATGACTTTGCGTCTGCGGATAAACGCATTACGCCAAAGCGGACTGGTCAAGTTTCACCAGGTTTGTCGACAACCAATTGGGACAGTTACCACACCCCACCAAAGCAAACTGGCGTCTCCAGAAAAACCGTCCGGTACACTTTTCACCACCTGGACCAAAGAAGTCAACCTACAGCTTGACATCTCGATACACGGCAGGACAATCTCTACAATCAAACATTAGTTCTAGTGTAAGCTATGGGTGCCAGAATACTGGGTCCCCTACATATAACTGAGGGCAGGCATTGAGTTCCCGTTCGAGTGATTCAAAGAATTTTTCTTTTTCATCATCTGGGGAATCCTCTCTAGGTGCGTGAACGTCTATGAGGCTTATGTTCTTAATTCTGCCCCGCACGCAAAGGGTTCATAGTCGTTCATCTATCGCTTTACGGTGTCTTGGGTTAGCGATCGGCGGGTCCCGGGTAACGCCGGGGTTAACAACTAGTTATAAATAAAAATATAGAAAATATAGTTAATTATCTGATAAAAATCAATTTTTTCTCTCACAACACAGCTCAATATCCAAATCGAACGTCTAAAAAATTCTGGACGGGACACTCGTCGCCGTCACAAGCTACTTCAGCTTCAAGTGAAAACACTCTGTGAAGAACGAGCTGATTTTCTCGCCCAGCTCCAGGATCAACATCGTGATATTGGGCACTTACGAAAACGTCTTGGTCTGGCTGAAAAAGAGAATGAAGACCTTGTGAAATCTCAAGATGACAACGATCCGAATAGGCCTCGCTATACGACACTCGAACTAAAAGAGTTAATCGCGGAACGCGATGAACTTATAACTACTATCGACAATCTCAATGAAGAATTGAAAGCGTTGAAGCCACCCGAGCAAACTACCGTGACAGATGATGCGACCAACTTGGAAGATATTAGGTGTGAGACGTAAGTTATCAAAATAGGGGGAAATATTTCCATTACAATAACTGCTCGTTAATTCACTAGACCACCAGAACACGATGCACCTGTCCAAGGTCCACTACCATATGAACCAGATGATGCTCCATGGAAGAAAACTTCTGAATCTGGTATTCGAAAATTGTAAGAGTAAATTTGAAATTGCTGTTTTATTGTTGATAGGCGAAGAATTTAACTCTTTTGCAGTTTCCGACGACTCTTCTCCGACCCGGAAGGTGGTAATACATTTCCAAAACGTTCCTTGGCCACTCTATCGAAAATGGCTTTGTCTGCGACACCAAACAATGAGGAAATTTAAGATCTTCCCCAAGGTGCTTATCTGAAAACATAAACAAAAAACAATACAACTAAATCAACATTAGTGGATCAATTATTATCAATAATAACAGCTATATGCTGGTGGTAGGATTATTTTTCTACTAAAATACATACTACACAGTACACTTACGTTACGTTTATATGTGTATGTGTGTGAACTATGAAGCCTTCTAACTTCTCTAACTCTTCTAACTCGCCAAATCTTTCTCACACAAACACTTTATGAAATCTTTCAATGGAAGTAAGAGATTTTGTGCATTTCTTTTACAATTATTATAATTGATTTATATTTTTCTAGCAACAAACTACATAAATATTTAACTATTCATTTGTATATTTTAAAACAAGAAGAACCAAAATATTGTTAAATGTGCAAAACACAAACACACACCATTTTATTGAAACTAAAAGTTATAAGGTAAATTATTACACAATATTTTGTATGTTAAGAAAATTATGAATTTTAACTTTTACACTTGCTATATTACTAAATAACATAAACTACAAGTAAATTATTCTAGTCTCAAAAATGGTGTTAACAAAAAATTGTTAAAAAAAAACGTTCTCTCGTAGAAATACAAACAATATTGTTTTGGCCAGTATTGTGGGCCAAACCAGGTCAAATTAACGAGTGAGATTGTTAATTTTTTCACTTAAAATAGAAATAACTTATAACTGAAGAAAAAAACAACAATATATTAACAAAGTAGTTGTAAGTAAAGAAAACTTTACAGAGTTACATTTCGATCAACTGATAAGATTGGAATTATAAATTGCAATTATTTTCAAGAGAATAGTTAAGGGTAATATATTTGAGTCTTAAACTCTTAGTTAAACTTTTTTTGAATCCTTCAAAGACTTTACAGTGATAGAACTGTCAATTCCAACACAACTTACTCCTTACTTCTTTACCATTTATAATTCCACTTACAAATTCCAATACAAAAACGACCTAAATACACAGAAAAACCAATAGACTAAAAATAAACAGATGTCTTCGAAAGCCTTTATGCTCCTAATTGAATAAATTTGGACTTTCAGCAAAAAAAAAAAAACAAACGAAAAAAATTAAAAATAAATTTCGGTCGGGAGTTGTTCTTTTAGATTGAAAAGGTTTTCATCCTAATATACCTATAGACTACTTTAGATAATTACTATAAAAAATATCACGAATATACAAAAGAGAAGAAACAAGAAAAACATAATATGTAATATCGATAATGAATCAGCTATTTAACCACTTTTTCTTGATAGCATAGCTATTTATTAATCTGTTGCTAACAACTAAATAATACTTTATAAAAAAAGGTGCTAAATAATGCAAAAAAAATTCACACAAATTGAGAAGACAGCGTTGCGTTACTTAACTTTTTTAGTGAGCTAAGTGCAACAACTTCGGTCCGTTGATATTCTGTGTAGGTAAACAAATCATCATTCACCTTTCCACATTTTAGTCGTAAAGGAAATCTATTTTTTTACTCATCTCTACATGCATCCATTTCACATCATCATAATCTCCACAACATTCATACTTTCCATGAAACTCTGATTAATCGTCAGCCTATGCAATACCTTATATCCTTACCGACCACCAGTGTGGTTTTTGAATGCAACGTTGAACTGGTAATTTCGTGGCATAACCACAGAGCAATAAGAACATAAGAGTCTTTTTCTTTAACAAGAAGTTGGTCAAATTCAAAATTTAATTTTTCGGCCAGTTTGGGGCAAATTTGACGGTTTTTGAATACAACGTTCTACTGGTAATTTGGTGGCATAACCACAGAGCTCTCTACCACTATATGTAGTGGGAGTAGCTCTGTAATTAAAACACAGGCCAGCCTCAACACTTTTTCCAATTTCCTTCTCGTGGTGCTTAGCTTGGTTCTATTCGCCCATGTCATTGTTCCATAATGCCCATGGTGTACAACTAGTGCATTATCCTGGGGCTTACTTCCCAGAATTTTCCTGCCACCCTTATGCACATTCAAGACCCAAGTGCTCCTCTTGATTTTTGCAGTACTGCCTATTGGTGTTTATTCCATAGCATTCTACTATCAAATATCAGTCCAAGGTATTTAACCTCTTAGCTGATAGAAATCTCTTCTCCGTTGAGAGTAACCGGGTGAATTCGCCCTAGCTTCCTTATATTTTTTATGGGAACCAGTGTGACTATGTTTGGGTTTACCCTGAGTCCCACTTCTAGTCACCGTTTTTGATTAAAACACAAACCATTTCCTCGAACTTCAATTTAGCCACGACTATATCGTCCGCGTTGCCTTGACCATAAGTTCCTGGCTCAGCTAGTCGCTAAGTAATTCATCTTCAAGGATGCTCCACAAAATGGGTGACAGTACCCCTTCTTGTGGGCATCCTCTTGTTGTCTTCACCGCCGTTCTCGTACTCAGCATCTTGCACATCCACATAGTGATTGTGCTCTCCACTTTCTTTCTCTCCAGAGCATTTCTAATCGCCTTATAAGATGCGTTGTCGAATGCTCCTTTGATGTCTGAATATCCCCTGGGCCCCAGTTCAGTTTGTCGGTATATACCCGAGTGCTAGACTTCTTCTAAATATTCTTAAGAGGTATGGAAGGAGATTATCTAATCCAGCTTGAATGACTGCAGGGATTACCCCGTCCACACCTGCCGATTTGTAGGGCTAAAAGCTTTTTATTGCTCATCGGATTCTTTGTTCAGTACTGAATACTGGTTGTTATTGTAGCAGCTCCATGTCTGAAATCAGACCTTTTGCTGGGTTGACGATCTTTGGTCCAGTGTTTGGATAAACACTAGAGTCACTTCACTTTGGTGCGTAGAACCAATCGTTGTGGAATGGGTTGTTGTAAC
Source organism: Nephrocerus scutellatus (assembly GCA_947095585.1). Taxonomy (NCBI): domain Eukaryota; kingdom Metazoa; phylum Arthropoda; class Insecta; order Diptera; family Pipunculidae; genus Nephrocerus; species Nephrocerus scutellatus. The sequence goes on from OX352763.1 coordinate 116,294,734, forward strand.
AAAAAAGAGGTTGTAATCAATCCTTCATACCTTTACCTCATAAACGATGGTGTTCCCCAAGGATTTGTTTTGTCTATAACCTCATTTTCATTACCGATCTCCATGCAGCAGCAGATAACAGCTCCATGTCTAAAATCAGACCTTTTCTGGGTTGACGATCTTTGGTCCAGTGTTTGGATAAAAACTAGAGTCACTATGGTGCGTAGAACCTATCGTTATGGAATGGGTTGTTGTAACAAAAAAGAGGTTGTAATCAATCCTTCATACCTTTACCTCATAAACGATTTTGTCTACAACCTCCTTATCATTACCGATCACTTGTCCACTACATCTAATCCAATTTATTGTTTCGCTAACGACATCACTCTCAGCTTCACACTTTCTGCACGACCTTCCTTTTGCAAGTGCAACTTCGATTTTTATTCTTTTTTGAATTTGAATTTTAATAAATGGATTAGCCCAACCTATTGCCGTGACGCAAGTCATTGGCAATGAGTCTCTATATATAAAAAAACAACAACGTATGTTGATTCAATTAAATAAACCTAGACAGCATAACAAGGTAGAGATTACACATTAGAGTCTTCTATAGCACAATGCTGTCTTCTGTCTTTTATCACTTAAGCATTGAAAAAACCAATAAAGTCGTAATTATTGGTATGTGCGTCAACAACAAGTTTCATTGAAACGACCACATATTTGTCGTCGCTTAAAAAAGGGTGAAGTACATTTTTGCATTCCATTTGCATAGCGCAGCCAGCTCTAGTACATTGGTTTTGGTTACTATTTAAGAGGAAGCAAATCGAAAACCCCATAAGTAGCGCAAAACTATCCACCATGAGTATTTTACTTACCCCACCATGACAAGCTTTTTTGTATGGCATTTCTGTTTGGCTCGTCTTGTCTTATCCATCACACATCTGCACCGACTTAAGAAAATTCCGTCATCTTATAGCGCATCCACACCTGTTCCGACTTCAGAAAATTCCATGAACTTCTAGCGCGTCCGATTTGCAGAGTAGAGATAAAATGGTTTCGGCTTTGTGTTGCATGTGCAAACCGTAGCCGTGGTTGAGACTCTGTTTTGTGTTACCTTTGGCAAACCTTTGGCCACCCTTTGGCCATCGACGGATATGATTCTCACTCTTTGCACGAGGGCATTTCATTTGCAAACCGTTTGCCACGAAACAACAAAACGAATATTAACATATCGCGGCATTATGAAGTGATCACTTGATTGTCTTGAAAAACAAGATGATAGAAAATGAATATTTATTCCCTATACAACCACAAATATCGAATAAATAGTTAATGAATAAATTCCAAACTCCAAACGAATGTCTATTAAGTCTATACTAGAATTAAGAAAAGAACATTTTTAAGAAGAAGAAAAAAAAAGAACAATAACACAATTCTTTAGTGGATCAAAGAACATTTATATTTAAAATAAAATGACAAATAGATCTTTAATCAAACGACAATTTCAAACGTTAACAAAACAGTATCCATATGACAAAAAAGGTGCCAAAGATGTATCGTTTTTCTCTATTTTTAAATGATTTTATATTAACTTGTTTTATGTACTATGCATATATGTATGTGTCTTAGGTAGGTACTCAGTCTTCTCTGTTTTAAAATTTTCTTATTTATTGCTTAACAATATGTATTTAAATATTTGTAAATATGTCTAACTTTTTTGTATTTTGTGTAAATAATATTTAAACGTTTCTTATTTGCAATTTTTTTAATTTTAATTAATAAATAGCTGAAATACCTGAGGTTCCTGGCTGCCCCATCCCACGAACCCCCCCCCCCCACATAATCGACAACCCGCCCACTGACCACCAGCCTACTCAGCACCCGTCCACTGACCACCACCCTTCGGACAATCCGCCCACAGATTGCCCTCCACCCTTCCACTACCTTAGCCCCCCAGAAAACTATACAATCGATACTGATATCAGCAAAAATAACAAACATTTTCCAATTTATTATTGCCAAGTACAATTAAGTACTTGTGTTTAGATTATAAATGAAATACTATTTTAAACCTCCCAAAAAAGTGGTTTTTGTTTGGCGAAAATATGCCTACGGTTCCTTCCACACATCAATGAAGCATCCTAAAAAAGAAAATAATTGTTACGATCCACGGTGTGGATTTGTATAAAAGATAAACAAACAAACACACAAACAGCCTGGTGCACTGCGACCTAGAGATCTATTGTGCATCCCAGACGATTACCACTTTATGTGGTAGCTTAGTTTCTTTATGAATGCCATTACGTTTGCCTGTGTGAGCCTTGAGGTGCTTAAGTCTTTTCCGTGTGAGAGCATCACACATGAACAGTATGTGTTCTGGCGATTCTTTTGCCTTGTTACAGAAACGGCAACTGTCCGTCTGGGATTTGCCCATTTTCGTTAAGTGACTATTGAATGGGCCGTGTCCCGTTATGTAACAGACTAGGAATCTGAGTGCATGACGCTTCAGCTTGATTGCCTTGTCTATGTGTTTAATGTTGCACTTGAGAAGCCTTTTGGTATGTTTCATCCCAGTCGACGATACCCATTCAGCTTCGATGGCATTGTTAGCCCACTCTTTAATTTTGTTTTTGAGGTGGCTAAGGAAGTAGGCAATGCTTAGTTCCGGCCCAGTGAAAGTACCTTCTGCGCCTTCTCTTGCGCAAAGATCTGCTGCCTCGTTCCCTACAATGCCTGAGTGCCGTGGGGACCACATAAAGGTTGTTTTTATTGGTTTTGGCCAATTGTTTTAAGTGGCAGTAGCAGCTCCACTTTGTTCTGGTGTTGAAAGTTGGGCCTTTTAGTGCAAGTAGTGCGGCCTGGCTATCTGAGATCATGTAAATTTCAGTTATTCTATATCTTCTTTTAGTGCATTCCAATATGCAGGCTTCAAGTGCTATTGTTTCTGCCTGGAAAGCGGTTTGGGAGTAACCTTGGGGTATTCGCGAATACTCCTGCTCCTGTTCCTGTGTTTGTTTTAGATCCGTCTGTGTACCAGATGGATGCATGATGGGGAGGTTATTGATGATATTTGCAACTTGATGACGTTCTGGAATTCTATCCAAGAAGTTCCTTTGGAAATCAGTTGTTTTCATCATTGAGTCAATACCATAATCCGAGTTAATTTTGGAAATGATGGTTGTATGTCCTAGTCTATTGGATTTGTCCTGGTTGTGTATATTGAGAGTGGACAGTCTTAAGCCAGCTTCACTTTTAATGTGTATGTGAAGTGGTGTAAGTCCTATAATCTTCTCGAGGGCTGCCCTAGAGCAGGTATTTATGGCACCTGTTACCACTCACACTCTTGTGACTTGAACGTCTGTTTGACTTGTTGCACTAAGGCAAATGAGTCTTTGTATCTTATTGAGTTTTGAGCGTGTCTTAGATTGCTCCGTTTTTGTCCACCATATCAAGGCTGCGTAAGTCAGCCTAGGTCTGATAATACTCTGGTAGAGCCAAAGAGTCATTTGCGGGCTTATTCCCCACGTTTTGTTAAACATGCGCGGGAATGTGAAGTAAGCTTTGTTAATGATGTCATATGGGAGTTCCATGTTAATTTTTGGTCGAACATAACTCCCAGATATTTGGCTTCCGGCATTATTTGGAAGACCTTGCCTTGGAAATTCAGTATAGGAAGATTCATTTTTCTTCTCTTTGTGAAGATGGTGCACACCAACTTGTCTGGGTTGACGCTTAGGTTCATCTCTTTACACCATTCGTTTACTAGTTTGAGAGCAAATTGCATTCGTTTTCCTATCGTACTCTCGAATTTGCCGCGGACCATGAGGACGAGGTCATCCGCATAGCCAATGTTGGTGATACGATTATTCTTAAGCCTAGAGAGTAACTGGTCCATTACCAGCAGCCACAAAAGAGGTGACAGGACTCCGCCTTGTGGGCAGCCACTACTGTGATGGCTTCGTCGCCGAACGAGGCCCGAATTCTCCTACCTCTTAGCATGCCTATAACCCATTCTATGATTGAGGATTCTACACCCTTGTTAATGGCTTGTGATTGAATCACTTCGAAGTTAGTGTTGTCAAAAGCCCCCCTCGATATCTATGAAGGCACATATTAACATTTCTTTGTTTCGAAGTGTGTCATGTTCATGCTTAAACTGGATTCTATAATAAAAAAAACTAATTATCGAAGCAATTGCATAGCAACGAAGCAGATTTGGCCCAAGCTAGATCCGAAACGCTCCAAGTGTTTGATCTCTCAAAACAGACTGCACATTAGTGCCATTATATGTGTCATAACTGGACACTGTCTCATAGGCATGCATGCAGAAAGACTAGGAGTCTTTTCCAACGATTTCTGCAGAAGCTGCATGGATGAGGAGGAGGAGGAAACCACTCTCCATCTACTTTGTACGTGCCCAGCCCTCTCCAATAGGCGGTAGCTCCATCTGGGAGCGTTCTTTTTCAACGATCTAACGATCTGACATTAATAGTCCGAGTGGTTCAACGAATAGGCGTGGAATTTTCCTAGATCCTTGTGGTATCACAACGGCCATTCTTGGTCTAAGTGCGTCGATTTTGACTGACGGCCACTTTAACCTAACCTAACCTAACCTTCGTAGGAAAATCTCTCGAACTTCTCTCCAGCACCTTGGAACGTATTTTATGCTGTAGCTCTGGCTTTGTAGAGTTTCACGAGCAGAGATTCTATCTGATGGAGCCCACGTTGCAACAGAATTGGGTCGACCCCGTCTACTCCAGTGGATTTGAATGGGCCGAATGAATTTACTGCCCAGCGTACTCCTTCAATGGAGAAGATGCTTTTTGAGCGCCTGTAGGCGCAGACCAGGAACAAACACATGTGTTTGTATGGCACAGATTGATCTTTTTCCTCATTTCGAATTCACTATTTAAATATTTTTATCCTTTTATCGATTTGACTGAGTGCAAGGAACAAACGCAAACAGAAACAAGAATGTAAGGAACAGGAGGAAACGAATTATAAATACCAGAAGAGTTTGAAATTTAAATTTAAGTTTGTTCGCATTTTGGTTAAGTGATTCAAGTGAAAATAATACAAAATATTGTTAACGAAAAAAAAAACTTGCAATTGGAACGTTTTATGAGAATGATTATAAAGAAATCAATAAAATACAGTCTCAAAATTGGGTTAAAAAAAACTAAAAAACTATTTGCAATAACTGCAAATAACTGTACTAACGAGTTCGACAAAATTAATTAAATTTTTAATCTGATACTAGTTATTGTTGAAAAATTTATTATTTACAAAAAAAAAATAAAATATACGAACACCGGAAAAGTTAAATCCGGAAAATGTATGAATTAACCAACCGTATTGTAGATTTAATGTAGTAAAGATGAAATTAATTTTTTTTAAAACTAAATACAAAAACATAATGTGAGTAGTGGAGTTTTATTGTTGAAATTATTGAAAAGTTTACACAAAATAAATAAAACTAAAAAACCAAACCTATTAGAAACGTAAAAGTGTATCTATCTAATGAATGGATTACGATATTAAAATAATCGACAAAATTAGTAAACTAAATTCCTACGAATATACAAAAAATAGATGTTAAAAACACACAAACAACACTAACGATGTTTTAAATATCCAAATAAAAAACACAATAGACACAAAAATAGAGTTATTAGGTATCTCAATACGAATATGTGTTACTATATCTTTTTTTTATTATTCTTCTTCTGTTAAACTGACAGCCAATACTGACAATTAAGCAGAAAAGAACAGAAAACGCAGTGAAACAAATAGACAAAAACAAAAACCGAAACAAATCCAACCAAATAAACAAACCATTTTGCAACAAAGCCAAAAACAAGACTTATAAGAAATTTACTTGTCGTATTCTATTAGAACAAAAAATAATATCACAAAATAAAATTTCAGGACGTTACATTTTTAACAGAAATTACATATTGAATGTTGTTTTTAAAAAAATTTCAAGTTTACTTTTGAATGAATAGAACTTTGTTTTTAAAAACTTAAACACAAAAAAAAAATACAAATTATTACTAGAGATACATATTATATTATATACATATATTTGCAAACTATACATATAAATAATTATACATTATATATATATATATACATAAAATTATACAATTAATATATTATTATTATATAAATATAGCTTTATGTTGAATATGAGGAAAATAACTGGGAAAACGCTTTTTCTTTGAACCATCTGTGATATTGGACAGGTTGTAAGACAAGCACCTCCAGTACATACGAGAGCGGGCTGAAAAGTAAACGGCCTAGACAAGAGACGGCGCTACCAGTATCAAAGGAATGTTTGTTGGGTTCCTTACTATTGTGAGGAACAAAATTCTTGTTCAATTTTTGGTTTTTGTTCACAAAAAAAAAGCAACATACTTTTTCCCAAAATTCGGGTGCACCTTGTAGCAATACAGTGCAGACAACAACACCAAAACGAAATCAAATGACAGCCAGAAAAACATCACGCCACCGCATCAGCCCATCACAGCGGAGCACATGGCGATTTGCGTACATTTTCGCGACACCAGCAAATACTATAAAATGGCGAACAACAGGCATGTCGTTCTCTTATAGCTCTTTCGATTTGCAGGGTGTAGTTAGAATTTCTCTCACGTGATTTTGTTTTGGCGTTCTATTTGCAAACTCTTCTCGGGCTACAGTTTGATTTTGCATTTTATTTGCAAGGTTTTGTAACCGAAATTGTAACTTTGCTACCCGTCGTCAATCGACGGGTAAGGTTTCATTTAGTCAGCAAAATGACGAGGAGAGAGCAAGCAGAATAATTTCTCAGTTTTTTGTTCTTGTCAAATTTGGTTTGGTTCGGCGTTCTTATTGCAAAGCATTCACCACGAAAAATCACGAAGCTATTAGTCATTTTGGTAGCTTACCCGTGGGTATTAGGCATTAGTCTCTTGGGTGAACATAGATATAACATTCATAAGACAACGGGATCTGATGTTTTCTATTGAATCGGCTCTGCCGACGTTTACTCACAGCAGCGGTTCGCTGCCGATGACTCTGACTACAGCTTGTAAAATCGAGTAACTGTAGCCGAACTCAGGCCACGACGTTTACTCACAACAGCCGTTCGCTGCCAACGCTTTGACCACCACAGTTTGCAATTTGTGTACCTGCAGCAAAATTTCAGGCCACGACGTTTGCCGTAGCAGGGTGCACGCTCGTCTTAGGCTCACGCTCACGTATCGCTCTGAATTCACGCTTGTCTCAGGCTTACGCTCACGTATCGCTCAGGATTTACGCTCGTCTCAGGCTTACGCTTACACATCCCTCATGATTCACGTTCGTTTAATGCTCACGCTCACACATCGCTCAGGATTCATGCTCGTCTCAGGTTTACGCTCACATATCGTTCAGGGTGCAAGCTCGTTTTAGACTCACGCTCACGCATCGCTCAGGATTCATGCGTCGCTCAGGGAGCACGCTCATCTCAGGTTTACGCTCTGGGGCTGCACATAAATGAGAACAAAACTAATTACATGGTGGCCACGTCTGCGAGCAGAAGATCCAACATTAGTCCCGCAATTAAAATAGTGGAGCGCGAATTTGAATTTGATCAGGTGTAGCAGCCAATAACAGCATAAAACCAGAAATACGCGCACTGTTGCTTAAAGCCAACAAAGCCTACTTTAGTCTGTCAAGACTCCTGGAATTTAACATAAAATCCAACCTGCTGCTATATAACACAATGGTCATACCATATGGATCCGAGACTAGGACGCCCAAAGTTTAGGGATGCAAAACTGGATGACATCGGCTTAAAATCGGAACCGGTGGAGAGACTTTTTGCGGGAGGCCAGGGCCGGACCCCGTTTGTAGAGCCAAATATGATGATGATGAAGTGTGCCTGCTGTCAAAAAAACCACAATGAGCAACACTTTCAGTGATTCTCAAACTTCTAAATATTTATATATATTGAGAAATGTTTCCGTTATATGACAATTGACATTTAATTAAAAAATATAAACTAGGTGCCCGTTTATTCGCACAACGGCCGGATGTCGCACTCCTTTTTCAATGATTAGGAACACTTAGTTGTAAGTCATTCTTCTCGTTGAACATACGTGTAAACTGAATTAATATTACCAAATATGTAGCGATGGCGGCAAACATCTTTGAAAATAGAATTCGAGGGAAAATTTAAAAAAATTCTTAAATATTTTTTTGCTAATCAACTTACCTTTCCCAACAAATTCAAATTCAAATTGAAAAACTCTATTGCGGTAACAGTGAACGTATGGTGAAGCGTTTGTAGCGACAATTCGCTAACAAGATCGTTGTAACGTTTATTTGCCAGCGGTTTTGCCAATCTTGAGATTAAGCCTCCAATAAGCTTGCTCTGGTAAAAAGAAGGATTTCATAAGAGACCAATTAAAAACAATAAACTTCTCTTTACATGATTGTGACTCTTCTGGCAATGCCAACATAGTACAGCTAGCAAAAGTATCACATTGTGAACAAAGACTCCATTTTGAATGTAAGCCAAATAGCTCTTCGCTGTTATCACTGAGGTAATAATCCAATATGAATTGCACACAAAATCAATGAAATACGTCGTTGTAATGGCCAACAAGGACCACCCATAGCAGCTATTGATTAAAGTGAACACCTGATAGATTTCATTGTAGACCACTATCAATGTTACCACAACTGAAGTGTCAGTATCATGAATTTCCTGATGGTTCATCATCATCATCATAATATGCTGCTCCTGCATCATATTGCGATCGCCGAAATTCTCCAATGTCTGCCGAACAATATGCGCCCGTTCATTGAGGAGGAAAATTATGGAGCAAATCTCTAAAATGCGTATCTTGAGCACTTGTGAAGATATAAACGAATGCCAGGGGAAGACAGCATCAGCGGAATGCGATATTTGAAGATGTGACCATATCATGATGCCCAGACTAATCGTCAGAATGGTTGTGATCCAGAATAACATTTGGGCCAATCGCCAGCGAATGTTACCAATAAAAACAAAACGCTTCAGTTGAACTCTCAATAGAGCATCGATTCGACGGAAAATAGCAGGAATCTGCTTACGTTTTTGTCGCGTGACGAAAGCCTCAACTAGCGTTATCGCATGAGTGAACATTTTCGAAAGAAACATAACGCAACTAACTAAGCTTCCAATCGATTTATCCTCTTGCCATTCACCGTTGTAGAAGACGTGGACGAACATCAAGAGAATAATGAAAAGCCAACAGCAAGTGTAGAGCACCTGAAGGAGTTTAATACCCGGCCTTAAAGGATTCAACGCAAAAAACTTCATCAACAACTTTAATGTTTTCAGAATGAAATTGGCCATTTTCTGGTTTATTGATGTGGATACTCCTATTTGGACTGGCATTTTTTATGAAAAAAAATAGCTTAGACCTGAAGGGTTCTAAATGGTACTGAAAAATGGATCGACTTTGGAATTAGTAGTAATACATATTTTTGGCTAGGCGTTTACCACTTCCTTGCGACCTAATATAATTCCACTTATCGAAATGAAATCACTTCAGATCAATCATTCTGCATTTGACAAATTGTCGTCGTCGTTGGACAGGTGAGTAGGGCGACATTCATTACTTAATTTGATTTTAGTTGAATGCAGTTCAATGCCGGTTAAACGTTATCCCTTCCAATTCATACAATTCCTGCTGATTTTATCACTATTTTATCTAAAGGGCTAGCTAGCAGTGTACAGCGAAATTGTTCAATTGATGTTCGAATGAAATTGGCCAAAAAACTCAGCTTAGTTAGTTTCCAACAGTATGCCCCAGAGAGCGATGTGTATGACATTGCAGATATCCACCAAACGCTCGTCCTTGTTACACCGAACTACAAAGTGTTTACTTATCAAAGCGCCGTGATGTTCCCCAACTGAGATTAGTCTTGATTTTAAGCAGACATCAAATGACTTGCAAGCTATGAGGCTTTTGCCAGCAGTTGGAGTAAACAGTACAGTCCCACGCTAGATTCACGAGTGCTTCTAGTTAGTTTTCCGGTTTGGAAGTAGATTTGAAACCTCCCGTGTTAAACCACTTTTGCACACACAGACCAATTACATACATTGTCCATTGTGATACCACAGGAACAATGCCTTTCCCACCACAAAGCCCACTTTGAGCTTTTAATAAATTTCAGGATGTCTCGCAGATTACAGTTTTCGACGTCCGATAAGTTGTTTAATGTTTAATTTCACAAATGTTTTTTCATTCTGCTTGAAATGTACACTGGAAGATGGATACTGTTTCTTCCTCCTCGACATCATTGCAGCTTCTACAGAAGTCATTGAACATAAGGCCCATCCATCTCGCATGTACTCCGAGGAGACAGACCCCTAGCAAAATACCCATAGTCATTTTCATATCTCTTCTTTGTAGGGATATCAGTGCTCTAGAGCGATCTAAGTCCAGCTTAGGCTAAACTTGTTTTTTGCTGTAGTACATATAGTAGTAGCATACGCCAATTGTTAATGCTTTCGCCTCATTCCGAAGCATTAACCTAAACTAAAAATGCGTCGAGCCAAATTCGCCTATGATCAAAGATTGAGGCAACAAATACTACAATGTCCCAACAGTAGTAAACATTTTTGGTCATTCGTGAAAAGAATCAAAAATACTGTCTCGTCGTCAATTCCAATTTCCAACGATCATTCACAATGACATTCCAGATGTCAGCTCGAAGGACAAGGCTAATCTACTTACTGCACATTTTGCAGCTAGCTTCACTTTCACTTTCAGACTGTGCTTTGCTTGCACCTGTACTTCCGAGCGGCGATTTACATTCGTACTCGAGAAGTAGCTAGAGTTCTAAGTGACCTTAGGATACACTAATCCGCTGGACCAGATGGTATTCCCCCATTACTTCTGAAGAGATGTTCTCATCGCAGGCATTATCCTTGCGTAAGCACTTAATATTTCAAAGGCATTTGATAGAGTTTGGCACCAAGCTCTTCTGTCCAAAATGCGTGCTTGTGTAATCGATGTAACCCCAATGGATTAGAAGCTATCTTCTGGACCGGTCAATTCAAGTTGTGTTGGATGGTTTTAAGTCTGATATCCACCGCATAAATGCGGGTATCCCTCACGGCTGTGCTTTGTCTCCGACACTCTTTCTTGTGTATATCAACGATCTTCTGTCTGTAACTTCTAATCCAATTCATTATCTTATATTTTCGCAGTTTCACGTCCTTTCACTTCGGAAGTGCAACTAAAACAACAGCGTATGTTAAGCTCGTTAAATTCTTACCTTGACAGCATTGCAAAGTGGGGAGAACACAATAGAGTCGAATTTAACGCTTCTAAAACCCAATGCTGTCTTCTGTCGTTGAAACGAAATAGTAACCTCCAGCCATTATCCATGAATGACACTTGCTTCGTTGGAATGGCCACCTCCACCCAATTTCAATAAAAACTTCCAGGTCACGTTCCCCTCCAGATCATTCTGGGATAAAGAACACATCAGAAAGATGAACACATTCATTTTTACACTGACGGGTCTAAGACTGATGACGGAATTGGTAGAGGTGTTTTGTCAAAAAAGCTAAACCTTAGCCTCTATTTCCGTCTTCCTAATTACTGTAGTGTTATCCAAGCTGAGATTATGGCAATCAGTGAAGCCTTATCTTGGATAAAGAGTAAAGTCATATCCGCTAAGGATATCCGTATATTCTCGGATAGCCAAGCCCTGGAATCAGCCTCTACAAATTCAACCTTAGCACTTACCTGCCGATCATCTCTTAGGGAGATGGCGAACCAGTGTAATATCCACCTGTGTTTGGTGCCGGGGCATAGAGAACTGCATGGCTGACGAACTCGCCAAACAAGGAACTACATTACCCATCTTACCAAAATATGGTTCTCTAGGCGTACCAATCGCTACATGCAAACTCATGTTAAAGCGGAATGCTACTGACAAAACTAATCGTAGGTGGTCAAACGGTGCAGCTTGCATAGCGACAAAGTAGATCTAGCCCAAGCTGGATCCGAAACGCTCCAAGTGTTTGATCTCTCAAAAAAGATCGCATATAAGTGCAAGCCATTTCTCAAGCGATTCGTATGCAATTCGGTATGTAGGACTAATATGCGACTATAAGACTTGTTCCTATGGAAATTCTGGGATCTGGCCAATATGTTCTGGAATTTTGTGGACCAAGCCATTTCTGTTGTAGGTGTCATTACGGGACACTGTCTTATAGGCAAGCATGCAGCAAGACTTGGAGTCTTCTCGAATGACTTCTGCAGAAGCTGCATGGATGAGGAGCAGGAGGAGGAGACCATTATCCATCTTCTCTGTACTTGTCTAGCACTCTCCCAGAAACGTAAACTCCATATGGAAGCTTTCTTCTACAACGACACAAATGATCTTATCAACACTGATATCAGCAGTCTCCTTTGCTTCATTCGAAGCTCTAAGTGGCTCAACGAGTAGGTGGGAGGGAGACTTTCCTGATCCGTGTGGTATCACAATGGACCATTGTTGGTCTAAGTGTGTCGGTTTTACTGATAGCCACCTTAGCCTAACCTAACCTAGAATATCCCAAGAAACACTTCCCAAGTTATTGTTGACAAATAAGCGGACAACCTGTATAATAATTCTCAGCGGTTGTGCAGCGGGTGCAAGTTTTGCAGCTAGCGTTAATAGTGTGATTTTTCTGTACAGCTTTTAACGAAAATGTCACCTCGGTTTTGACATTCCTCATGGGCAGGAAGTTGCAGCGTCTGTGCGTCAAATCAAAAGTGATTTTTGACATATAAGTAAATATATAAGCCAAAAACGTGAATGGTGTGTTAGCTGTAGCATCAAGATTTAATATGTGAAGATTTCACAGAATATGCTCTGCGCTGTACGCAGCCGCTGCGTCACGCCATACAAAGCTAAGACAGAGAAGGGTCGAGGTGGTTGCGGAGCCTCACAAATGCTCTTCAAATAATTAAAGACGTAGCTCTCTGAAGAGTATCTGGGTCGTCTCGCGTAGATGCAGCTGCAGCCATAATACTTTGAATTAGCTCATCTATGGTTTGTGGTTTATTTGAATACACTAGACTCTTAATGTGTCCCCAAAGAAAATAGTCAAGAGGCGTTAGGTCTGGTGGCCTCCGACACCAGAGAACTGAACCTCCTCTTCCAAGCCACCTGTTAGCAAAGTTGTTATTTAGATAATCTCTTACAATTACAACAAAATGAGGTGGTGGATGTTGAAACCATCAACCAAAACATTAATTAAATTTGTGTTGGCAATAAAAAAAATTCCTAATTAATAAAACATTACATTGCTTTATTCAACAAGATCTTTACTTCAATCGTTGAATTTAACATTACCCATAACTACTTAACTATTGAGTTTTAGAAACACTTTTGACTTAAAATTGTCCAAATAATACGCTCTTAAGCTATGGCCGTCTAGTCACGGAACACCCTGTATACATAGTTAGAGGCTTTGTTAGGCATTACCGATATCCCTTTGTAGCGGATTTTGTTCGTTCATATGGAATTGTATTAAAATAATAAGATAGGTCGTTGTGGCACCAACAATCTAAGGTTAAAAAAAGTTAAAAAGATATAATAAGTAACCAAAAAAAAGTTAATGGATTTAATTCTACTCGTACTTACAGTGTACAGCATAGTGCAGTCAACGTTGAAGAACCCAAAGGCAGTAAAGGTGACTTTCTGATGGAGCAATTGCAGCGAGAATTGTTCAATCTTTAAAAAAAATCAGAAAAGCATTTTGTTTGGCTATTAACTTCTCTAAATTAACTTCGCGTGTCTGTCGGTGGTGGAATCTTGTAATCAATTTTAAGCCTACTTCCTAAAGCCCGATTTTTTCCAAATTTTGTACACATGTGTATCTCCGGTGACAAAACTTTTAAATAAAATTTGGAAGTGATCCGGCCACGGGATCGGTGGCTTCCATAATTAAGTTAAGTTTTTAATTTAAGTTCGTTTAATCTTCGTAGATTGTTTTTATTTATTTGAGAACTACATATTATGTGTTGGCTTGGCAGCGCTCAATTAGTTGCAATGGAGTTTAATCGGTCATGCAACTTGATTCAAACAAATTTTAGCACAACCACTTTTGCAACGAATTTCATGGTGAATTTTCATGAAAATTTAATATTTTTTAATATAATTGTCATTTTTCCTAAGTTTTATTTAACTTGACTTTTCCTGACTTCTTTGAGCTCCTTTTTAACCACCTTTTACGTGACCTAGAGAGCTGAAATTTTGTGAGCAGGTGTGTCATTGTCATTGGCCATTTCTGAGAACGTTTATGTAACACGCGTCGCAAGTGGCGCGTGTGATGCGTGGAAAGTGGCGTTTCATCTTTGAAATAATACCCATATTTTTAACCTCCCTCCAAACGAGAATTGAAATTTTGTAACTGACTTAGTCTCGTATGTCGTTTTTGAGATGCCGTGTGTAACGCCTGTCGTAAGTCGCGTGTAGTGCGTGTGCGTCCTAGAGAGTTATAATTTTGTAAGTGTGCTTAGTCTCGTATGGCATTTCTAAGATACCGCGTGTAAGGGGCGCACACGTCGCGTGTGCGTCCTAGAGAGTTTTAATTTTGTAAGTGGCTTAGTCTCGTATTGCGTTTCTAAGATCCCGCGGGTAACGGATTCCGTTAGTCGCGTGTGCGTCCTAGAGAGTTATAATTTTGTAAGTGGCTTAGTCTCGTATGGCGTTTCTGAGATTCTGCGTGTAACAGGTATCGTAAGCTCGTGAACTGCGTGTGCGTCCTAGAGAGTTATAATTTTGTAAGTGGCTTAGTCTCGTATGGCGACTTATTTCGACTTATTCGAGATCCTTTATAATCACTTTTCACACGACCTTGGGAGCCGAAATTTTATGAGCAGCTCTGTGTCATGGGCGGATCCTGAAATCCCGCGTGTGATACATGAAAAAGTGGGTCTGACGTAACAACGTCTCACTACAAGGTTTAACGGGTACATTTTCGAAAAATTTAATGTTAAATGTCACACTGATGATGTTATGTCCAATGTTAAGTCACACTTTTATGTCACTTTTTTATGCCTTGTTTCTTACAGTTATATTTAATATATATTATTTATTATTTAGTTATATATATTTATTTTTTTTGTTAGTGAAACTACTTTATCAACGGTGAAGAGAAAATTTAGTAGGGTATCGAAAATAATTTTGTGTTACGATTTTGATGTCTTGTAAATAAATATAAAAATTTGCGATTTCTGGTCTGGAATTTTGTAAACAAAGCCACTTTTCAACCGATCTGTAAGAAATTCGGTATGTAGAACTAGCATGCGACTATAAAACCTGGCCGTATGGGAATTCTGGGGTATGGCCAATAGGGTTTGGAATTTGGCAACTATACCACTTTGAGATTTTAAGATGTCCGTCCGTGTATCAGTCCCACAGACAAGAAGATCTTCATTTTCTTGTGTATCCGACACAGTCTACTCTTTCTTTCCGATTCTTTTAAGTCCTTTTTAACAAACTTTCACACGTCCTATAGAACTGAAATTTTGTGCGCATGTGTGACGCATTTCTTCCCGAGAAACGACGTTTTTTAATTCTCTATATTAACTTCGCGTGCCCGTGCATGGCTGGCACACCAAATATAAATTTTATACGACTTGACCGACTTAAGAACTGCATGCTATTCTGACTTATGGCCAACGATCTTTTCCTACTCACCACCGTATTGTGATTCTCATTCAAGACGTCTATTTCGATTTGATGCAATCTTAAAGCGATTCCAGTGGTCTGAAGTTATAAAAAAATTGGGAAAATTATTGACTGAAAAATATAAAATAAATTTTTTTTTTGCCAACTTACACTTTGCACAGTGCGATGGCATAGGCTAGCCAGAACGACCACATTGAAAAGATGCGGCACCGACCATACAGCACTTGCTACGATCCGAAAGATATCCGAATAGGTTGACTCCTGCAACTGAAAACTGAGGAATATCCAATAGCAATTCGATGTTATCGATAGAAAATCATTGCCAACGTTCAGCAGCATCGAAAGGCCATAGCATCGATTGACAAGCGTTGTCAGTTCCCACAGGCGATTGTACAGATCACGAATGATGAGTAACTTTTTCAGTTCAGGATTTACTGCATTGAATTTTCGATGATCATTCAAACTGGGAACACCATTTGAGATAATTTTTATTGCTGGCACACGAGCAGGAGGTATTGCAATCGTAGTATTGAATTTCTGCATTGACGTTGTTGTCCCATAGACGAGATTAACAACAGCGAGGATGGCGGTCAGTTTGTCGAAACGTCGCTTGATCGCATGAATTGTGGTGAATATTTGGAAATATCGCAAACCACATATGTGCAACGGTACTAAATAGAAAATCCAATACCACATGAAACTTTGATTCAGGACACCGAGTAGAATGGCCAAAATGAATAGCTCCGAGCCAATGTATAACAGAAACATCGCTAGGCCACGAGCATGAGTTTTCAAACGAAATTCTCGATTTCCAATGTCTACATTGAGAGAGTTGTGGAATAAGCGATCGATCTGGCGGATTTTCTCAAAGAGTCGCTGTTGCTCCTTGCGGCAGGCAAACGCTTCGATAATTGAGAATAAATGCGCCACACGAATTCCAATTAATTGCATGTGGTCGACGGTGTCGCCGATTTCACTGTTATTCGATTGATTGATATCCTTTTCGAAGAGGCCATGCACCAGTACGACAAGCGATACTAAAATCACAGCGTATGTGTACGCTAGAAGGAGACGACTCGGCGTCAATGTCCATTTTTTACGCTGCACTTCCAGTTGACTTAAATTGAAGATTTGCAAAAGCCATTGCAGCGCAGAAACTGATTCTACGATGTCCATCATTTTTGGTGGGATTTGGTCAGATGGGTTAGCTGAAATTCTGAAATGGAATGGAAAATTTATTTAGTCAGAAAGGTGAATAATATACGCGAGGGTTTAGCTTGTGAGTGCTCGTTGGTGGACTTAACTCCATACCCACAACAACACTTTCTTTCTGTCTTCTATACCAATATTTCTAAGCGATTTCTATGAAACTCGGTATGTAGGATTAAAATGATCTTTTCCTATAGAAATTCTGGGATATTTCTCGACCAATTTATAAGGAATTCTGTATGGCCTTTTGGGGGTCTTTTGATGGTTTTTTGAGAGTCTTCCGAAAATTTTAATGGTATTTTAGAGTTCTTTTAAGGGTCTTTTGGGAGGTTTTTGGGCGTCTTTTAAGGGTCTTTTTGTAGTATTTGCGGGTATTTTGGGTAGTCGTTTGAGCGTCTTTCGGTGGTCTTTCGGGTGTCTTTTGGGGGTCTTTTTATTATTATTTTGGGGTCTTTGGATGGTTTTTTGTGGACTTTTATGGGCCTCTTGAGGGTTTTTTGCCCCACAACATCAAAAGGTTTCACTTACACCACGCGTAAAGGTTACAAGCTCTGTTTTTTTATTGTGAAGGTTGGAATCTCCGATTTAAGAATGAAAAACAATTTCATTTATGTGGCTCCCTCTGCTGGCCGTACAGTAAAGTTTTCAAGAACTTATTCAAACATTTCGGCGCCTATCTCGCGAATAACAGCCGCAATGTTGTGTTTTAAAGCTGGAATTTCCTCTGGATTATCCGCATAACGTCTATCCTCAACAGCACGCAATAGAAAAAATTTCATCGTTGTCTATTCGCAGCTCAACGCAGGCCAATTGACATCTTCAAAACGACTGATTATTCGGTTGCCAAATTTGGCGCGGAAGAGATCGATTGTCGGTCGGCTATTATGGCATATGGCGCTATCTTGTTGAAACTAAAGGTCGTCCGTATTCATGGCGTCAATTTTAGGCATTACAAAGTTATTCAGCTAGCTCTGTAACGGTCGCCATTGACGGTAACGGCGTTTTCGAAGAAAAATGGGCCACCAAACAAAACTGTCGCTCTTGGTGGATGCATTGGCTCCTCTACGATTACGTGTGGCTGTTTCGAACCCCAATTCTGGCAGTTCTTCTTTTCTGTTTACATAGCACCTGATATGGAAATGCACTTCGTCTGAAAAGATGATTTTTCGACTAAAATCGACCTCATTACCAACCTGGTCTATGGCCCATGCAGAGAACTGATATCGAAGCGGATGGTCAACTCCTGAGTCATCTAGACCTTGTAAGTGAATAATCCGAGGTCATTGTGCAGTATTCTGCTTAGGCTGATGCGACTAATGGCCAGTTTCCGGTATTTTTTTTTTTACAAAATTCGTGAGAAAGGTTTGCTATTGAATAACAGAAGTGGTCCTTGAGATCGGACAGGTCCCACGCCGAAGACTATTGAATGGTGAAGTAAAAACCCCTGGTGGAGCCCTGAATGAATTCAGAATAGAGGAGTGTCCGAATTCATTTCTTATCCAATGGGAGGTTGCGTTGATGCGAATAGCCACGCTAGTAGCAACATGTCTGCTAAAGATGTCGAGTGTTCACGACCAATGTTTCTTTTCAAAATTCGCACGGTTTCGGCTACACAACACTGACATTAAAAATAAGTTTTTAATATTTCGAAACGCTTTTCAAGCGAAGATTGTGTCGTGCCGCGGAATATCAGACTGACGAGCTGTCAAACTTTAAAACAAATCGTTCAAAAAAAAAAAAAAGTAACCATAGTCTATGATTTAAAAACAAACCAGTAGATTGCCTACCCTTTATATACTTATATCGTGGGATTAGGAGTTAGTTATAGAGCATAGACCAACACCACATCATCTTGCACGACAACCTTGCTCCAAAGACGTATAGAAAGACGAATAGTGGGTTACCGGTTGGTACGTCTAGGCAGGCGATGAAAAAATTTCTCACTACGTCATCGGTTTACAGACTTTAGAAGCCGCCTATGATATGATAGCAGTTTATAAATCCATGAGAGGATTCGGCATCACAAAAAAACTGACACTGCGAGGTAGGTTGATCAAGCCCATTTCAACTCTATAACAGTCTTCGACAAGACGATGGACTGGTCTGTGTCCTCTGCACCCAGGTGTTTGAGAAATCGTTCCGAGACGCTGATGTAACGGCGAGAGGAACAATCAGTATAATAATTTGTCACGTTCGCGTCACTCTTTTGCTTGCGCATGCACGCACAAAACTATACAATCCTAAAGCCATGCAATGTTTCGTTGTAAGACAATTGAAATTTAATTAAAAGGAGCCCGTTTATACATATTATGGACTGCTACCACAAATTCTCTAGTGGAATCTTAAATCATTTTTTAACCCACTTTCTAAAGCCCAAATTAAATCAAACTGTGCACACATGTGTATCTCCGATGACAACACTTTCTGTTAAAATTTTGCCCTGGGGTTCCGAGGGGCAACACTTTCTTTAAAAATTTGGAAGTGAGAGGGACTCCCATAATTTTGTTTTTAAAAATGAATCCCATTTTGCTCAAATTTTGTTCACATGTGTATCTTCGGTGACAGCACTTTTTCTAAAACTTTGGAAATAATCGGTCCGCAGGGCAGCTCCCTTATAAATGTTTTAAAAATTAACCCGATTTACTTAAAATTTTGTACACACTTGTATTTTCGGCAACACTTTTTATAAAAATTTGGTGGTGATTGGGTCCCAGGGCAGATGGGCTTATTTTTAAAATTAACGTTTCTGACCACCAACAACATATATATGACGAACAAATATACTGTTCTAATAATGTCTGTCTGTTTAAATTAAAAAAAAAAAATTAAAAAAAAACACTTCCGTTAAAATGTCTCTGAATGTTATATAAATGCATCCCAAAAAATACAAAGCTCAAATGATTTGAATTTTTTAGAAAATGTATCGTTGGTGTTTCATCAAAGAAGGAAACCCTCTTACCTTTACGAGGACTCGATACAAACTGATGATAAAACGTCCTTTATACAACCGTGTCGCTTAGGATCTTTTCAGTCGACAAATTGTTAATTTATTTCACCCCTAAACGCCTCTAACGTTTATGAATTATTGGATTCGGTAAATTTATTATTTATGAACCGGTCATGGGAATTTCAATGGATCCGGCTACTTCTGGAAAACTTTTTTTTTTTTTGCACAAGCCGCACTCATTAGTTGCTTACATAAACAAACCTATAACAATTAATAAGCAACAAAAATTTCTTAGCTGTAAATCAATTCTTTTACAACACAAGAACACAATAACCAATAAAACATCCGAAATTAAACCGAAATATAACAGGAAATGAGACAGTTATTCTTTCCGGGCAATATTTTATCCTTACCTTATTTTAAAGCAAGGGCGAAGTCATTAACATTTCCCTTAGTCATATTAAAGCTGCTCTAATTGGTACACCCTTCTGTGTTGTCGTAACGATTAAAATAATCGTCAACATCTGCTTTAAAAGCAATGAAAATGTCCAAAAATGTATCCATCAATCATCGAGACCCTAAATCGTGTATCGAATTCAGTTCTTCGTGTTGTGAGCACATTCATGGCACTGCATTTTTAATACTCTCGTATGAATTGAATGTTCGCAGAGCTGGTAAAGTTATTGGCCAAAAAGTTTTCTCAACAGGTAAATGTCACGATTTTGTGCAGCTGCACATGGGCTCACCAGTACCCACCAGTTGTCATCAAAAACATCTATTTCTAAATGTTCATAACCGGCATCAGATATTTGATTATGACCTATGTAATCAATTGTGGAGTAGTAACCCCTATGAATGAAAAAATGACGCCGTCGCAAGCCGAGCGCTAACCAATTGTTTTAAAACAAGTCCCATCAAATTTTGACTGGTAGAAGCCGAGATATACGACACGACAAACAAACGTATAAACGTAGAACCGTACATCCGTACATCCGCACATCCGTACATCCGTATATCCGTACAAACGTTTAAATATACACACGTTCGCTGCAAAATTTTCATGTCCTCTGCATATAAGCTTCGCCCTTCGGGCTCGCAATAAATTTACATTTCGTGTCGCAAACGACCTGAAAATTTACGGAAAAATATCTTTTGCGTATATCTCTGCCAATTTGCTCCTCCTGGTGATTTTGTCGAAATATGGCACCCATCTATACATCCTATGCAGCGTGGAATTTCATTTAAATAATAAAATTCTTGTTGTGACTTAGTCTCTTCCGCTAAAATAGGTGGCATTTTGATGAACTGCAATGAGAGTCCAGCAAAGGCTCTAGACATTTCATGTATATATATAGTTATACATGCGGTTGACTGAGTAACACTCATTTGACAGCTGATCCATGGTGCACGGACCACTCAAAACACCCCCAAAAGACTCCAAAAATACCCCCCAAAAGACCACCAAAAAAATCATAAAAGCCCCAAAAAACTCATTAAAGACCCCAAAAATATCCACAAAAGACCCTCAAATGACCCCAAAAACCTTCAAAAGATCCTCAAAAGACTTCCCAAAATACCTCAAAAAGACCCTCAACGAACTCTCAAAAGACTCTCCAAAAGACCCCCAAAAGACTCCTCAAAAGACCCTAAAAGATTCTAAAACCACCAAAAGAATCATAAAAAGACCTCCGAAAGACCCTCAAAGGAATCACAAAATACCCCACAAAAGACCCTCAAAACACTCCCAGAAGATCACCAGAAGACCCCAAAAGACCCCCCAAAAGGCCAACAAACAAATCATAAAAGAATCTTTAAAAAACCCCAAAAGATCCTCAAAGGACCCGAAGGGATCCACAAAAAAACTTTAAAATATCCTTAAAGGACCCTCACCAGACTCCCCAAAATACCATTAGAAGACCCCTAAAAGACACCGAAAAGATGCCCAAAAGACTTTTAAAAGAACATTCATAGACCCTCAAAAGACTCCCAAACGACCACCTAGAGGACCCTCAGTTCAAATAGCTAACTCTTCACAAATTTACAAAACGATCACAAACATAAATATTTTCAGATAGGTGGCAGGGTGTTGGGGGCACCGTAGTAAAGTTGGGGACGAGCGCCGCGCATACCCACCTTGCGGCATAAAGCATACTCATTGTACTATTTTCCTAAACTAGAGTTGCTCCCTTGCAGGAGTAAACCTTACAGCCCCACGATACATCCCCAGAACGAAAGTGGGTCCGCACCATAGTTCTCCCAGTCCAGGCCAGGTAACGGTGAATAGGGTCCCATCATGGCCCCACGTCATCTGGGACAGACCCATGGTTGATTACCGAGGTTCTGCTCCTCCACTCCTCCTTTCTCAACACGGGCTTGTGTCCGGCTATGGCGGAGTTGGTGTTGGGGGCAGCCGGGATAGATCGGGTATTTCAGCTAGTCTGGTCAGCTAGTATAAAAGTGAAACTCTACATGAATGTATGTTACCTGCCAAACCCTTTAACCGATCGTGTTCAAAGCTTTGTGTAGGGGTTTTATACCATAATGAAGAGATAACCGTCATATTTTGGAAGTGGGAAAACTCCTGGATTAATGAATAAGTTGGGGAAGATAACGAAGCCATGACACGCGAGAGTTTGGCAGGCTGGAACCCGTGTTGGGTTGAAAATGGTAGCCTAGAACGCGTTTTCGGCCCCCACCACGCCGGGGCCTCTTCAGTAGGCTTGCTGAAGAAAGGGAGTCACGATAATCTTCGGAACTACTGGACCGATTTCAAAAATTATTTCACCAATGCTTAGAATTTCTGCGTGAACTAGACTATCTGTTATCCCGTTTAAATAAAAGAGAATTTTGCGGCGACCAATTTTGCAACTAAACAACTAAAGTCGACGAAAAAACGGTCGCGCATTCATAGTGACTGTGTGCTGTGTGCTGCGCTGCTTTGTACCTACTATTATCTATATATATATATATATGTACATAAAAATGAATATCTGTTGGTTTGTGATACGACACTTAAAC
The DNA here is from genome assembly GCA_947095585.1 of Nephrocerus scutellatus. Lineage (NCBI taxonomy): Eukaryota > Metazoa > Arthropoda > Insecta > Diptera > Pipunculidae > Nephrocerus > Nephrocerus scutellatus. Next base: position 116,317,601 of record OX352763.1, read on the forward strand.
TCAAAAACTAAATAGCCGATTAAGCTGAGATTTTAACAGAATATGCGTCTTATCAGGTTCTTGCGAATACGATCGAAGTGGCTCTTTCTTTAGGTTAGGTTAGGTTAGGTACACCCCTCCCGTGGCAAGGTGGCGATTCATGTGTGCGGGTGGCGGAGCGCCGGCTAGAAAGCTAGTTTAATATAAAGTTTAAACTCATATAGTAAAACCGGGCATTTTAGTATTTAATATAGAAATAAACATTTTATACGCATATCCTCCGTTATCGTGAGACACGTAAGCTTTGCGTTTGTAAAAAACAACTAATTCTATGCTCACAAATGATAAAGTCTTTATTTTAGAGCATTGTATGATTAAAATGTTTACTTTAATGTAAGTGTAGTTTCAAAAAAAGACAAAGTACCAGGAGAATGTAATTTCCTTAGACAACTCAAAAGTTTTTCTCTGACGCGAACTGAAGCAGTATTACCAAGTACGTAACAATTGAGGAAAAAATCTATAAACAAGAATCAAATAGTTAGCAAATAATTTATATTTTATGAGTTTACCACTAACACGACTTAGGAGCTTCAAGTTCACAGTGAAAAATCCTTTAGCTGTAATCTCTATGGGATCGTTACACATCTGCAATGAGAATTCGTAGATCAAGTCATTGTAATGTTGTTTGTCGGAGGACATGACAAGTCGCTGGACAAGTTCTTTGGTTTTACTGCCCTATAAGGAAGTGTAAAGTCTTAGTATATTTTTGGTTAAAAATAATTTGACAGAAACTCACATGCATGCTGCACTTGTTGCAGATATGACAAAATACACTTAGGACCAATCCAAGTGAAATTACCGTAATTATTGAAATACTTTTCAGTTGAGCGGGGAAACTATACTCGATGCTAATAAACAGCCAATATACGTTAGAAGAAATGTCAAAAAAATAACAAGCGACCGAAGCTAATGTTGACCAACCAAAGCATTTGTTATGCAAGTCCACCACCTTAAATATGTCGCTATAGACTTCTTTAATCTGAATAATACGCTCAGCGCTTTCGATTGCCTTGTAATCTACATCCAAGAGGCGAAATTCCCGATACACTCTGCACTGGACAACTTGCAATAATTTCTCGTTTAAGACCTCTAAATAAACGTTAATTAATTCAACGTAAACCATTGCCTGTATGAACCGTAAGCGTGATGTTAAAATCGTTGGTAGTCCATACCAAAAGTATCCATTGTAATTAGTGGTGGTAATGCACCAGATGAATATCAACAGAAATCCAATTAAAAGAACAATCATTGGAACGTACTTCTTTAGCAACTTTCGTTGAAGATTTCGCCGAGAAATGCAATGACGTATCCTTAATTTGAACTGCAAATCGATTTGGGTAATTTTGCTTAAGAATTCCCACTGTGTTGCGTGAGTGAATAATGCTTCCAGTATAAGAACGCAGTGTGCGATAGTTTGTGAACCTACAACGATCCTGCTAACCTGACTGGACACAAAGGATTCGTCTGCAAATGTGGTTTTCATAAAAGCCAATATTGTCAGAGCACATACTGCGAGTATGTTGAGCGACGAGTAGACCCGAAGAAGAATGCATATTTTTGGATTGGTCGAACACGGCGCTAGACCGAAAAATTTGCACAAATTGAAGAATCCTTGGATTGTGTCCATTTTGATGACAATTTACTAGTAATTGAAGTAGAACCACCTTTACCGGTTAATGTCTGCGGAAGAACTGTTTTTATTTTATTGAGAGTGCAGCGACACACAATGCGATTTGAATCAACCAACTGATGGCTATCTAGATGAATGGTAAACTACATTTTAATTTTAAATGTAATTGTGTTGCGGAATATGGGAGTTAATTAAGTGGTTATCTAATGGTCATGTTATAAAAGCTTTGAAATATCGGTGCAAATTCTTTGAAGCACTCATTAGGACAACAATTAGTTTATTAACGATTAGCACTTACGCATTGACAAAAAATAGTGGAAAACCTGAAGGGCTCTAACTAAAGAGTCTTTGGGTCTGTATACTACAAAACAGCAGTAAACAAGAAGCAGCGAAAGCTAGACACAGCAAAGGGCCATCAAAACCAGGGCAACCCAGCCTTGCCAAAAGTCAAGGATATTATCCAATCAAGCCCGATGACCGACCACAGAAACCCAACAACTCAGGACACAGGGTCGATAGGGCGAACAAACAAAACAAGGTCAGGCAATCCAAAAAGCACGGCCTAGCTGCAACGAAGCATACACAGCCTCCCGCGAGCTCAACACACAGGGCCTTTATGATAGACAAACAAGCCCAATCAGCGCACATAATGCTGAAGTGTGTGCAGATAAATCTGCATAGATCCAAGACAGCTACTCCCAATTTCTGTCTGCTTCTTTCAGCCAAAAATGGGGACATAGCTCTCATCCAAGAGCCATGGACCAAAAATGAAAAAATTTTGGGGATCCCAAACAAACTGGGTAAGTTGATTTACAGCAAAAGAAATGAGAGACCAAGGACAGCAATCAGAACAGAAGCTTTCCGTGACAAGTTATTACTCTCGGACGTGATCTCTATAGAGAAGTATATTACAAGAATAAAAGGACGCAACACCGTTAACCTTGCCTACTTCCCTGGAGTGGAAGAAGACCCACCACCAGAAATAAAACAGAGCTTTATAGAATGTAGCATAGCTCACAACCAAAAATTTGTGATAGGATACGATTCAAACTTTCACCACCTAGTCTGGGCTAGCACCAATACTAACACAAGAGGTAAGCAACTTCTTAATTATTGCCTATCCAAAAACATTATAATAAATAACGTGGGGAATGATGCATCCTTCATAAACGCTATACGAAGAGAGTTACTGCTATGGACCTCACCACATCAGATGCAAGTACGGACAGTGCGATCCAGAATTGGCATGTAACGAAGGAGGCATCATTGTAAGACCATATGTACATAAATTTTAATATTGAAACTCCCATCAGGGTTGAATCTACTATAAGAAACCCCAAACATATCAAATGGCAAGTCTACCTAGACTCACTCCAATTCAATCTAACAGGCACTATTAGCTCGATTGTAGATTTCGATAGCACTGCTAACGACCTCACCGAGGCAATTACAAAATGCCTATCACACAAGATGTCCTGCAGCTCGCGTTAGAGGCACGAGAGATGTTCCCTGGTGGAACCACGACCTCGCAGCCATGAGAAGAAAAGTTCGGAAACTCTTTAACAAGGCCAAAGGATCAAATGTTTGGACGGCCTACCGAACTTCTCTAACAAAATACAACGCTGCATTAAGAAACAGGTGGAGAGGATTCCGTTCAAGCATTGAAAAGCTGCCAACAGCATGTCGACTACACAAAAATCACAAAAATCCACTTCGTCCAGTCGGAACACCAAATGGTGAACTGAAAACCACGAGACAAGAAACTCTTGAGTGCTTAGTAAAACGTCATTTCCCCAACTGTCTAATACTAAGCAAACAAGAAGAAAACGAGGACATTAACTCAACCTTACATTATCCCCGCCGAGTCCTACAGGCGCCAAATAGCATACAGGCCAATTAGCCTCAGATCATTTATACTTAAAGCCATGGAGAAATATTATGTCACCACATAGGATCCAACATACTCCAACGAAGCCCTCTTAACCCCAGCCAACATGCGTACCAGACTGGAAAATCTACAGAAACAGCACTCCATGAGTTGACATCTGAAATCGAAGACACACTTCGAAGTAAAGAAATGCTTCTGTGCGCCTTCATTGACATTCAAGGCGCTTTTGACAGCACTAACTTCGAAGCAATTCAAATACAAGCTAGAACTAGGGGACTAGACTCCTCTATCATAGGATGGGTCATGAGCACCATGTCTGCCCATCAGCTTGCCCCTAATTATCCAATTATTCTTTTAGTACCTACCCATCTCTTTTGAAATTTATTTAATGTTGGTTGGCAAAAGCCGCAATTTTTTTTCCTCGACGAGAACTTTCAATAAATTGCACCGATATTTCAAAGTTTTATAGCATGACCACTGGATAACCACTTAATTAACTCCCACACAATTACATTTAAAATTAAAATGTAGTTTACCATTCATCTAGATAGGCATCAGTTGGTTGATTCCAATTGCATTGTGTGGCGCTGCACTCTCAATAAAATAAAAACAGTTCTTCCGCAGACATTAACCGGTAAAGGTGGTTCTACTTCAATTACTAGTAAATTGTCATCAAAATGGACACAATCCAAGGATTCTTCAATTTGTGCAAATTGTTCGGTCTAGCGCCGTGTTCGACCAATCCAAAAATATGCATTCTTCTTCGGGTCTACTCGTCGCTCAACATACTCGCAGTGAATGCTCTGACAATCTTTGCTTTTGTGAAAACCGCATTTGCGGACGAATACTTTGTGTCCAGTCTGGTCAGCAGAATCGTATTATGCTCGCAAGCTGTTGCACACTACGTCCTAATTCTGGAAGCGTTATTCACTCACGCAACTCAGAGGGAATTTTTAAGAAAAATTTCTCAAATCGATTTGCAGTTCAAATTAAGGATACGTCATTGCATTTCTCGTCGAAATCTTCAACGAAAGTTGCTATGGAAGTACGTTTCGATGATTGTTCTTTTAATTGCATTTCTGTTGTTATTCATCTGGTGCATTACCACCACTAAATACAATGGATTCTTTTGGTATGGACTACCAACGATTTTAACATCACGCTTACGGTTCATACAGGCAATGGTTTACGTTGAATTAATTAACGTTTATTTGGAGGCCTTAAACGAGAAATTATTGCAAGTTGTCCAGTGCAGAGTGTATCGCGAATTTCGCTTCTTGGATGTAGATTACAAGGCAATCGAAAGCGTTGAGCGTATTGTTCAGATTAAAGATATCTATAGGGACATATTTAAGGTGGTGGACTTGTATAACAAATGCTTTGGTTGGTCTACATTATCTTCGGTGGCTTGTTATTTCTTTGACATTACTTCCAATGCATATTGGTTGTTTATAAGCATCGAGCTCGGTTTACCCGCTCAACTAAAAATAATTTCAATAATAACGATAATTTCGCTTGGATTTGTCCTAAGCGTATTCTGTTATATCTGCAACAAGTGCAGCATGCATGTGAGTTTTTGTCAAATAATTTGTAACCAAAAAATTAGTAAGACACATACTTATAGGGCAGTAAAACCAAAGAACTTGTCCAGCGACTTGTCATGTCCTCCGACAAACAACATTACAATGACTTGATCTATGAATTCTCATTGCAGATGTGTAACGATCCCATAGAGATTAGAGCTAAGGGATTTTTCACTGTGAACTTGAAGCTATTAAGTCGTGTTAGTGGTAAATTCATTAAATATAAAAATTTACTAACCATCTGATTCTTGCTTACAGATTTTTTCCTCGATCGTAACATACTTGGTAATACTTCTTCAGTTCACCTCTGAGAACAACTTTTAAGCCAGAAAAGAGACAAGGATTTGGAGATTATTTTAGAATTTTGTGTTTCAAGATTTTGAGTGTGCAGATTTTGTGAATTGAGATTTTGATATAAGGATTTTGTTTTCTTTTGTAATTTCAAAACCAAACCAAAAATTACCAGGCACAAAATCTACAACCACAAAGTAAAGAGTTTTTCAATAAGGACATACCAATTTTGTATTTAAATAAAACACAGAATAATTGAGATATCGGGCTGAAATTTATAGTCTTTCAACATGGCACGATAGCAAACTCCATTCTGCTATTTTCTTCAAGCTTTTGCAGAGAGCCCAACCGCAGAAGTTTCGGCTCTTCATATGACCAAGAGGCTTCAGTTCTTGAGTTAATTAAATATTCTAAGGATGAAGGCCAAGATCTTTACGCAAATTCGTCACAATGTCCCAATTCCTTTGAACGGTGGTTTGGCTCATTTTGAACTGAAAACACGGCTGCGATATTGGCGGTACTTCGACCGGTGTGTCGTCTCACTGGCACAGGCACATTCAAGAGTCAGGGGTATTGAGTTGGGGACTTGAAGGGGATATTGAATGGGGTTTTAAGAGGGGTCATAAAAAAGTTTTGAAGAGGTCTTGGTTTTGGCAGAATTAATCTTCAAACCCGCAACATTTGCCTCCTTTTCCACATTTGTTGTCATTTGGTGCAGCTCCATAATCACCAACAAAAAGAGTATCGGCGATAGAATGCAACCTTGTTGTACCCCACTTAGGATCTCGAATTCCTCTGACAGCTTTCCTCTATGCAGCACATATAGAGCAATGATAGGTTTCTTTAATAATATCTGTTAATTTATCGGGTAGACCTCTCCTGCGCAAGGCGGGCCAGATAAACTGTCTGTTGACACTGTCAAACGCCTTTTCAAAATCGATGAACAGCAGGTGCAGTTGTGACCGGAATTCAACGCACTGTTCAATAATAATCCGCAGGGTGTTGATGTATTCTACACCGGAGGATCCAGTGCGGCAACCTGCTTGTTCGGCATCGAGTGTATCTTCCAGATGTTCCTTAATCCGCTCAAGTACTACTTTGGCTATTACCATTGCAACTGCAGGAAGAACGCAAATGCCTCTCCAGTTTCCGCACTCCATAAGACTACCTTTTTTAGGGAGCTTGACAATCATTCCCTTCTTCCACTCGTCGGGGAAACTTTCTGCCTCCAAAGCTCTCTCTATAAGAGGATATAAAAGCCTGCTGATGTCGTTGGAGCGGCACGCAGAAGCTCTGCGGTTATACCATCTAGTCCTACCGACTTGTTGTTTTTTAGTGCGTTAATCGCGGTAGCAATCTCTTCTTTACTGGGAGTTGAGGTGCGAATTCCGGCAGCTCCGTTTGATTTGAGTGCATATCATCGGCACCACCACACGGTTAGGGACTGTAGAGAAATGCTCCTTCTATCGCTTGAGCTGATCCTCATCTGAAACGAGTACGGCACCACCGTATGTTGGCTAGAGAGCGGTGGCTACCTGTCAGCTTTTTGGTGATTCTGTAAACGGTTCTGCTACCGCGCTTGCTCGCTGCTTCCTCTGCTTCTGAGGGCAGGGTGTTAATATAAATACGTTTGTCACGTCTTACACTACGCTGCACTTCTCTTATTTTGCTTCGATACAGGGACTCTAGCCCGATCCTCGCTGCTGCTGGGGTATCTTTAGCTTTACGAGCTTTAAGTAGCTTACGTTCTTCAATCCGTCTCCAGGTATCCTCGGTGAGCCACGTGCTGTTCCTTGCCTGGCTTCTACCAACAATACTTTCCCCTCCAGATGTGAAGACATTTTTCACAGCTTTCCAATGTTCTTGGATGGTTGTCGGCAGTGAGCTGCTGATTGCTGCCACTCCTTGCGATAAATGATCCCTGAATTGTTGACGTACTGAGGGGATCTTTAGCCGGTCGATTTTATACCTAAGCATTCGGTTGATATTGCGGATTCTGTGAACTTATGCAGTACGTAACTGGACAGTAGATACCATAAGGTGATGATCCCGTACCATACCCATGTCGGCTCCCGTTTCGGACGTCTAAAAGACAGCTCCTAAAACGTCGGCTGATCGCCACATGGTCGATTTGGTTGGATGATGATTGCCTGTCACCCAGCTGACTTTGTGGCAGATCTTATGCTCAAACATGGTGCCTCCTATGACAAGGTGGTTAGTGTTGCATAAATCAACAAATCTTTCACCATTGTCTATAGTCGTTCGCCGAGGCGGTGCTTCCCAATCACATGTCTGATTCCTTCATTGGCATTCAAGTCCCCCCCCCCCCCCCCGTCACGATGACGATATCTCTGTTCGTTGCGTTGAATACAGCGCTTAGCTGGGCGTAAGCAGCGAAAAAATTCGTTCTCAACCCAAGTATGTCTGGCACTAGCAGAGTCTAAGCTTCTTACAATAGACAAACCATAAAAAGAACGTTCTGAGCAGACGATCAATGGAATGTTGTTGAACGCTTTAGGCTTGATTTAACAATATATGAGGTATCCCGAGATTAACGTACTAAAAATGTACCAAAAAGGGCTTTCTGGTACTAATAAGGGATAAGGAAATTCACCACTTTTACTTTACCTACCTACCTACCTACAACGGCACTCAATGAGTTAGTGACAATAATTGATACGGTTTTCTTACCTTCAACTAATTGTGTGGCACCTTGTATTTAAAGTTATGTGAAAGCTTTTATGAAATAAGTTAATTAAGTCCTTATTTTGCAACACAATTTAAAATTAATGTGCAATTGACTATTCATCTAATCATCAAAACGATCTTTTGATTTCAATGGCAATGTGCGCTTCATGGTCCGCGGTCAATATACAGTTGTTCGCAGCCATTAACAGGTGACGGAAGGTGCTCTTGGTCGAATTGTCGGAGAAACGTATTATCGAAATGGACAACCCAATCCAAGGATTCTTTAATTTGTGCAAAGTTTTTGGTTTAGCGCCGTGTTCGACCAATCCAAGAGTACGCATTCTTCTTAGAGTTTACTCTGTGTTCAACATAATCACAGCTATAGCTATGGGAACCCTGGGTTTTATAAGTATTCCATTTGACAACAATAATAAGATATCCAGTCTGGTCAGCAGAATCGTATTAGCTGCGGAAATTTTCGCACATTGTGTCACAATTCTAGAAGCACTATTCACTCATGCTGCACAGTGGGAATTTTTAAGCGAAATTTCACAAATCGATTTGCAGTTTAAATTGAGATTTCGTCATAGCATTTCCAGCCGACATCTTCAACGGAAGTTGCTAAGGAAGTACATCTCAATCGCAGTGGTTTTAATTGGATTTTTGTTAATTTTTGTCATCTGGTTGATATTGAGCCATTTCCGTGGATTCTTCTGGTATGCCTTTCTGGCAGTTGTAACATCACGCTTACGCTTCATACAAGCAATGGTTTATGTCGACATAATCAGTGTATATTTGGAGGCATTAAACGAGAAATTATTGCAAGTTGTCCAGTGCCGGGTCCATCGGGAATTTCGCCTCTTGGATGTGGATTACAAGGCAATTGAAAGCGTTGAGCGTATTGTTCAGATAAAAGAAATCTATCGGGACATATTTAAGGTGGTGGACTTGTATAACAAATGCTTTGGATGGTCCACGTTAGCCCTGGTCACTTCTTATTTCATAGATATTGGTTTGAAAACATATTGGCTGCTTTTAAGCATGGAGCTAGTTTCGCTTGCACATTTGAAATTCATGTCTTTGATTTTATTAACTACACAAGCATTCGTTTTAATTGCATTTTGTTATACTGGCAACAAGTGCAGCATGCATGTGAGTTCCTGGTCAAATTTTTCCTAAACCAGAAAGTATTTTATTCCGTTCATTTAGGGCAGGACAACCAAACAGCTTGTCCAGAGACTTGTCAAATCCTCTGACAAAAAACTTTACAATGATTTGATCTACACATTCCTATTGCAGATCTGTCACCAGCCAATAGAAATTAAAGCTAAATGACTTTTCACTGTGAATTTAAAGTTTCTATGCAGTGTAAGTGGTGTTGTAACAGAGCTCTCACAATGCAAAAACTTAAGACTTAAGTTAAAAGTTTGCCCTAAGACTTCTACCAGCATAAAGAGCAAACAATTTTTTTTTTGTAAAAACCAAAATACATATTATCTTGAAAGTCTTAGGTCTTACGTGTGTTCATTGTGGGAGCTCTAGAAGTGGGCAAAACAAAAGTGTTTTACTTTTTTGTTCATTCTTGCTTACAGATTTGTGCTTCAGTCGTTACGTACTTGGTTATACTGCTTCAGTTTGCCTCAGAGAACAACTTTTTAAACTTATAAATATTTACTATTTAAGTTCCCACAAAAGATTCTGTTTTAAAATTTAAAAATTATTTTACACTGCTCGAAAATACATAGACTGTATGGAATATAGAGTTAGTATTTTCGTTTACAGCAAAATACGAACATTAGGTCTAAACTTCTGTGCTTCTTCCAACGAACTTCTTTCTTTCCATCGAACACCATTATCGAAGTTTTGAATAAGCTATAGTTCGATCTATAGCTCTTCTCAGCTGCTTCAGCCTCCATAGGGCAGCTCTGGCTTCCTCCTCGTCAGGTCTTTCGATAAATCTGGAAATAGATGTGCCAGCAGAAACACAATGTCAATATAGTCCAGTTATAGTCCACATGTTGCATTTATTAGCAGATTGCTTATCACCAAAAGACAAAGGCATCCCTTTATACAAAAAAAGAGCATGTACATGAACATGTAGCCCATTTCACGTCAAAATAATCAGACAATTTCCTTTAAGTAGCACTTGACAGCTGGAATATATAGTAAGGCTTTATTGTATTCCATAATGCCTTTCCATGTCCCACAGAGAAGTTGTGAGTAGATGATAAAGATGATAAATGCAGTTTTTCACTATTATATAAAGCGCAAATGTAGGCAATACATTTTACTTTTGACATAAATTGAAAGAAGGAATAAGATAGTGCAATTGTTGTTGTAATTCCTTATTCCTCGGCAAATAAAATACAGCTGTAATTCCTTATTCCTCGGAAAATAAAATACAGCTTATGTCTACCACATTTAGTAGAAATTTTTATTATCCTTTGACAGTAGTTATTAGTATTTACTGCAGTGCTGCCATTATCACGTTAATATCGTCATTTTGACGATTTTAGCTTAAGAATACGATTGGACGTTCAAGCGTCTTTTTCCAATAATTTGTAATATTATTTCTAATTTGTCGTTTTGTTATTAATAATTATTAACTTTTTTTATCAAAAACATCAGTTTCCAGCCAGTTTTGTTTGAGGTGATCATTAAAACGAGCTGGATCGACAAGAAAAATATTTCAACATAAATTTTACTTTCTTTTACATAGCAAAAGGAATTATAGTTATCATGAAAATGTTCGAATTTGGGATTTTTGCAGATTTACCCATTTCCGTGTCTCCTGAGTCAGAAAAAGCGAAAAAAATCTCCGTTTGTCTGTTTTTCTCTCAACTACAATGCCATATATCCAATTCCAATTTGGAATACGTCAAATTTCTACTTTTTAAAAGAAATGCAATTCCAATACTATTTTTTAGTTACTCTATTCAACTCCAGGAGTTGCTTATCTCGGTTTACAATTTCAATAAGATTATGATGGGTTGTTTATTTTATTTTAATATTTTTATTTTTTATCACTTGAATAACATTTGAATTCTAATTCCAATTCCTTGTGAAAAAAAAATCTCCCTTTGTTTCAAACATGAATTAAATCAAAAACCCATGTTTTCTACAGAACTGCTTTTTACTTCTTTTATGGTTTTTAATAAATTACGTTTTTGACGTTTGTTCTCATTCTTTGAATAAGTACGTTTTCGCTTTGTTTTTTCTGGCAAAACTGATTTCCTGTACGAAAAAATAACTATTGCATAGCAACAGAATAAATGAATAATATGTAGTAATATATAATAATTACTTTATTTGATACTAATACTAATAACATAACAAATATACAAATCAAAATAAATGAAGAATGGTGCATACAACTATACAGTGTGATTCGTCGGCAAGTAAAATTATCGCAAAATCCTTTAAAGTGGGGTCTAATTGTAAAACTTTGCTAGTTATTACGTTTTCAATTTTTCATCATATCTCCCAAGTTTTAAAGAGTAAGTGCATTTCATTTCTTTCATGTTCAATTTAGGAGCATGGGTTTTTGACAGTTTCTGCCAAGCAACAATTTTGTGATTTGATGCATTGCCGTACTTTTTTTTATGTGTATGCTGTCGTTTCTTTTTGTCTTAGAAATCTGTGCTCGAGCTCAGATTTTGTCTAGGTAAATTATACACGAAAGGTGTCTTGTTGTTGTAGTTGATGAAAAGAGTGGATAATCTCTCAAAATATACAGATCTGTTAGAGCGGAATTTCGATTTACCGTAAATTGGTATTTTTAGAGAAAACGAACAACTTGACAACAAAAGTTCAATCCGCGCCAGAATATACAGATCTGTTAGAGCGGAATTTCGATTTACCGTAAATTGGTATTTTTAGAGAAAACGAACAGCTTGACAACAAAAGTTCAATCCGCGCCAGATTTTTAATAAAATAAACGAAATTTTTTTTTATGTTAGCTTACTCTTTTACTCAATGTGCTACAAAAAGTACAGGAACAGACCTTTTTTTTTTGTATGACATAAACTTTCAGATTGTTAATTTAAGCCTTTTCCATAAATTGTTAGGGGCCAGATGATTTTGACGGAAATCTGACAATCGGAAGTGACAGTTTACTAAGACTCATAACTCAAAAAGAAGGAGAAATCTGTTAAGTGCAAAAGAAATTTAAACAAAAAGAAAAAATAATAATAAAAAATGTAATATACATTTAGTGAAGATTCCGGCCAGGTCTGTAAAAGAAAGTCGTGTTATGCCCACACCTTCATTATTTTTTTGTAAACGCAGCACACAGCTTTTAGTGCACAAGCATGTTATGATAACCGCGTTCGATTGGACTGTAGAATACAGCTCATCATTTCAGTTAATTGAGATTTAAATTGATCTTATGAAGTGAACGTACTGTTCGATTAGTATTCTTGGCTACGATAAATAACGAACGTTACTCATCTAAAGTAACAACACGAGCAAAACACCTTTTAACTTTAGTGAAGTTTTTAACTTTAGTGTATTGTTATTAATCGAACAGTCTCTTCACTATTTTAACGGTCGATACAACTATTAATTCACAATTCAGTCCATTCGAACGTATTGTTCGTTGCAATTTTTTAATGAAAGAGCTGTGAACAGCCGTTCTGATTGGATGACAGTGTACCTTACTGCAAACTTGTGAACGACCGAACCGGCAGAAAACTTCTACACCTACTCGACTTCGCCATCGCCAACGACAAGAAGAAGAAGGTAGCGGAAAGCAATTTCTGAGTTCCGTTCCGGCCTGGGCTTTTACGTTTTTAGACAATTGGGCGAAGTGTTTACAGTTTTTCGCTATATGATTACCGACAAAAAACGCAGTTGCATTGATTACAATTCCGTCCAGATTTTTTTCTTATCAGAAAGCTACTAGCAAAGTATAATAATAAAAAAATGAAAAAAGTATTAATGGTTGCAGAAAAACCTTCGCTAGCCGCGTCTTTAGCAAGTATTCTATCAAACGGACGAAGCTCCTCTAGAAAAGGTAGGTAGGTGGAGAGCAAGTTGATGGTTCATCTGATAGCCATTGCCGAAATGAATTCAGTTTCTAAAAAAACAAATTATGTACATCTATGATACAAGATCTAAATTTATGTTCAACAATTTCCCAGGATCCGCTAGTTCATGCAATGTTCATGAGTGGACGGGGCCTTTTCGAAGTGAGAAAAATGTTTTATTTAAGATGACATCGGTTTGTGGCCATATCATGTCACTGGATTTTGTTGGTAAATACAACTCCTGGGATAAAGTCGATCCAGTTGAACTTTTCGGTTGCCCAACGGAGAAGAAGGAAGTCAATCAAAGGCAACATATGCAATCGTTTCTTGCCCAGGAGGCCAAGGGCTGTGAATATTTGGTCCTTTGGCTTGATTGCGACAAGGAAGGTGAAAACATTTGCTACGAAGTGATAGACGCAGTATCACGGGTTATTCAGAATGTCAGCTCGCGCAACGTTACATTTCGAGCACATTTCTCTGCCATCACTGAGAAGGATATTAAAAATGCCATGGCCACACTTGGCTATCCCAATGAGAACGAAGCTAGATCCGTTGATGCTCGACAAGAACTGGACTTGCGTATTGGTTGCGCATTCACAAGATTTCAAACGACATTCTTCAATGAAAGATATGGTAACTTGGATTCTAACCTTATCTCGTACGGCCCTTGTCAGACACCGACGTTGGGTTTTTGTGTCAAGCGTCATGATGATATTCAGACATTTAAGCCAGAAAGTTACTGGTATTTGCAGCTTGTCGCTGGCAATCCAGAAGTTACTTTAGAATGGTTTCGTGGTCGTGTATTTAAAAAAGAAATAGCCATTATGTTGCTGAACAAGATCAAGGAATGTAAGGAGGCTGTGTATGTTGAAGACCATTTTCAATATTTTTTGTTTGTTTGGTTGATCGAATTTATTTACGTTTTTAGAGTGGAAAGTGTAACTTCTAAGGAACAATTCAAAGGAAGACCACAGGCTCTTAACACTGTCGAATTGATGAGAATTGCTAGTGCTGGTCTTGGTATTGGCCCATTTCAAGCCATGCAAATTGCCGAACGTCTCTACACACAAGGCTATATCAGTTATCCTCGAACCGAGACGAACCAGTATCCGGAAAACTTTGATTTGCAGTAAGTTATTAGTGGTGGAAGGAAAATTTGATTTATAGATCAGCACATTCTCAACATAATTATAACTTCATCTTACAAAAAATAAGTTTTTCTTTTCCAACAGAGGCGTACTGAAAGTCTTGCAACCATCATCAGAATTCGGCGATGAAGCGCGCAGTATTCTAACAGATTTTAATGCTCCACGCAAGGGCAAGGATGTTGGTGACCATCCGCCCATAACTCCCATGAAACTAGGAAATCGCGGTGAATTCGACAAAGACACCTGGCGTGTTTATGATTTTATTTGTCGTCATTTCCTCGGGACAGTTTCAAAGGATTTAAAATATCGTACGACCACAGCGAAACTAGTTGTTGGCATGGAATCATTTTCGTGCACTGCAAATGAACTCATAGATCCGGGATATACAAAAGTCATGACATGGCAAGCATTCACACGTGATAAACCCATTCCTCCATTTGTAGAAGGTGAAAAAGTGCAAATCAATGAAATTCGCATGGCAGAAGATCAAACTGGTCCGCCAGACTATCTAACCGAAGCTGAACTTATTACGCTTATGGAACAACATGGCATTGGTACTGATGCTTCTATTCCAGTGCACATTAACAATATATGTCAACGGAACTATGTAAAAATCGAGAACGGACGGAAGCTATTACCGACTACATTGGGCATTGTCCTTGTTCACGGCTATCAAAAGGTGAGAGGGCTTTCGTGGGTTGAGACTTATTTATCATACTGTACCAAAAAAAAAACGATTATTTATGAGGGCTAGATAATATTTTTCCTTTACGCAAACACAGAGTAAAAAAGTTATGTGATTCGTTTCAATGGCTGCAAGATTTTTAAGCCAAACCTTTTCCCATAATTTTGCACATATTTTTTTAGAAGTCTGTGATTAATCTATTATTCCTTAATTATTTATTTATGTTCGTAGTGATGTCACTTTTCAACTTTTACCACAATGCAGACAATATTCCAATAATTCCGGATTTTAAATGACTCAAAGGGAAGGTACAATAGCAAAACATACACTAATGTTTTATTTATAGAAGCACCAACTTAGTAATTCAAAAATTGTCACACAATATCCTGACACTGAAATCGTTATTGCGGGCGATTTCAATGTACAAAATTCTTACTGGCTTCCCCATTCTGGTCAGACAACACGCGAAGGAAGGTGTGTTGAGATATTCTTTTAATAACCTTACTCAGCTTGTAAATGAGCCTACAAGAGTTTCTGACATTCCGCGAAAACCCTTGACTTGTTCCTTACCTCTCATCCTGATAAATACTTCGTCAATGGATTATCGTCTCTAGGTTTATCCGACCGTTGTCTTATCAGCAAATTTCTTATTAATAAACCACGCTATTTGAGCAAACACTCCCAAAACGAGAAAACCAATTGGGACGGCCTTAAAAACTTCTTTGGAAGTATTAACTGGTCGCTTTTGTTTCGAGATAGCAACGTGTATGCGGCCGCTGATGCGATCATTATTTGTATGAGAGACTATCGCTTTTTGAAATAAGTCTGTCAATCGAGTTCTAAAGAGAGGTTTGCTTTTGGTTTCACAATCTAAATCCTATTGAATACCTTCGTCGAGTGAAATGAAGGCTAATCTGTTTGCTGCGGATTTTGCAGCTAGCTCCACTCTTCCAGATTGTGCATTGTTTCCGCCTGCCCCTTCGAGTATTGAACTCTCTATGGGACATATCTTTATTCGTACTCGTGCAGCTGCAAGAGTTTTAAACCACCTCAACACTCACAAAACCGCTGGGCCAGATGGTTTTTCCCGCAATAGTTCTGAAGAGGTGTTCTTCCAAGCTGGCATTACCATTGCGTAAGCTTTTCCATCTATCCTATTCTTCTGGTCTCTTCCCGAGAAGTTGAAAAACAGCATTTGTCCAGCACATACCCAAAAAAGGCGAGCCGTCGTGTCTCCTGCTTCGCACCGACCCATAGCACTTACATCCATTCTTTCCAAGGTCATGGAAATGCTTTGATCTATTTTCAGCTCAAGAAATATCTTTAAACCAACGAAATCCTTAGTGACCGGCAGTATGGATTTCGTGGGCAACGTTCTACTAATGATTTGATGGTATATCTAACAGTGGAACCGGTCTTTGCATCAATTTGGCGAAAGGAAAGCTGTTGCACTCGATATCTCTAAGACATTTGACAGAGTTTGGTATCAAGCTCTTTTGTTCAAAATGCGTGCTTATGGAGTCGATGTAAAACTGCTCCATTAGTTCAGAAGCTATGTTTTTAACCACTTTAATCAAATTGTCTTGAACGGCTTCAAGTCTAAAATACATCACATAAATGCTGGCGTTCCTCAGGGCTCTCTTTCGTCCCCGACACTCTTTCTCATTTTTATTAATGATCTCTTGTCTATTACTTTTAATCCAATTCACTCTTTCTCTGACACATACAACACGTATGTGGAATGCTTTGCCAAGCTCTGTCTTTCCACATCCACAGGCATTCAAAACACAAGCTCATAGACATCTCCTCTTTTCGAGAATTATAATTTTTGACTGACAAACTCAATGGAAGCCGATAGCGTTGTATCAATAGCAAATGAATGGATATCACAGGTTGTAGAAGACAACAGGTCATTGATATATATCAAGAAGAGCGTAGGCGACAAGGATGACCCTTGTGGTACGTCAGCATTGATCCCATGTGAATCTGAAGATATACCGTTCAGTTTTACGGTTCCATAAATAATCCTCAATCCATGCAATGAGAGACGTGGGTAAGTTGAGGCACGAATCTTATTAATAAGACAATCATGCCAAACTCTATCAAAAGCCTTTGAAATATCCAGGGATACGACGCTTGATTCACCTAGATTTTCAATGCTTCGCTCCAAACAATGAGTCGTGCACGTCACGAGCTCACATGAAGAGCGATTTTTACGAAATCCATACTGCACTTCGGATAAAAGAACATCGAATCCAGATAGCTTATTAGCCTGAAGTTAACGATAGATTTCATTACCTTCGATAGAACCGACAACAAAGCCATAGGACGCTAGTTAGTAGCTTCCGGAACGGCTTGAATATTTGCGATTTTCCAAATTGATGGAAAAACACCAGTCTTCATTGAATTTTGAAACAGTTAGCTAAGCCAAAGTATGATGACATATTTTCAATACTAATGGCGGAATACCGTCGGGTCCAGTCGCTTTGTTGGGGTCAAGTTTTTTAAGAATCTTTGAAACAACCCGTTGTCGGAAATATATTTTAGACATTCCTGGATCTCTATTCTGGAGAATTGTTGGCTTTGATTAGATAAAGGAAGGGTAGACGCACAAGCAAATGCGAGGCTAATAGGTTAGCTTTCTCAATATCAGTTCTATAATGGAACAAAGAAGTAACAGAAGAAGTCTTGTCTGCAAAGTTTATTTTTACCAAGACAGCAAACGACCAAAAGCTTAGACTGTTTGAATCTGAATCGAAAATGTTCGCATGCTATCTCGAATAAATAATTCCAGAACAAAGTATTAAGATGAATTGTGGTAGCACCCTGGTATGTGAGAAACCACCACCTCTATTGAGACATGGGGATAGAAACCGTATGCAACACAATCGCAAACTATGCAGTGCCTCATAAGAATAGACTGATACAGCACACCAACGAAGAGGCATCTAGGCTTATCATCCAGACTGGAATAACTCGATGACTTCAGCGCACTAAGCCCATGGAGTACTATTCGGTACCAATAATTGGGATGCATGTTTAGCTAAACATAATCTTTGAATTTTATATTTATATCAAGATGTTTAGCTAAACATAATCTTTGAATTTTATATTTATATCAAACTATGCAGTGCCTCATGAGAATAGACTGATACAGCCCCATGAATTACTATTTCGTTACCAATAATTAGGATGCTACTATTATATAATAAGTCAAATCTAAACTGCCCGTTAGTTTTTTTTATAACTAGTTGTAGTCAATATCTTAAGAACTTCGGTTGTAGAGCCAATATCTTATTTGTAATTTTAAAAAATAATTTAACAAAGATTTTGTTTAAACATACCTTAGTTCATCGTTCTATTTGTAATGTTATCACCTGTAAACCAAAAAAAGAAGGCTTTCTCTGTAAGAAGACACATTTCTTTTGGTTTGTTAAGATCTGAATACCCGGAATTTAGATAAGTTTTTGATAAAAACTCACTGTCTTCTTCGAGTTCTTTTTGTTTTTCTTGGTAAAGGTAATTCACAAGGTCCGCAGATTGTTGACATCGGTAATTCTAATTTTTTTTTTTTTTTTTTTTTTTTTTTTATAATTCGCGCACGCTTCAAGGGGTTCGCACCCTTATAATGCTCGGCTATATGCTTGGCACAGCGTGGGCGTTAAGGAAGAGGAGGAGAAAAGAGGAGATGTCTATGAGCTTGTGTTTTGAATGCCTGTGGATCATAGTGATGTGGGAAGACAGAGCTTGGCAGAGCATTCCACATACGTGTTGTACGGCTGAAGAACGAATCCCTGAATTTAACTGTACGTCCGAAGATGGGCTTGAGGGTAAACTGATGAGCATTTAGAGCGCCACGAGTATTGCGGTTGAATTCAAGGAGAGGTGGCATGCAGCTGGCTATTTCTCTTGAGCACCGCTGGTAGAAGAAACGATAAAACAGTGACAAGCAAGAAACGTTCCTGCTAACTTAGTTGTTACAATTTCTTTTTTTAAAGCCATCATGAGTATCTAATCTAAATGCATTTGTTGAAACATTTAATTATCAAGCGATTATTTACATGGTTTCCATTTTTTTTTTTTTTTTTGAAAAAAAGATCGATCCAGAGCTCGTTCTACCTACAATGCGTTCCGAAGTCGAATGTATGTTAAATCTCATTGCTAAAGGATCGGCCGAGTTCAATTCTGTACTTCGACATGCTATCGATATATTCCGTTTGAAATTTTTATATTTCGTTCAGAATATTTCGAATATGGACGGTTTGTTTGAGGTGTCGTTCTCGCCGTTGGCAGAATCCGGTAAGGCACATTCCCGTTGTGGCAAGTGTCGACGTTACATGAAGTATATTCAGGTTAGTTTAAGATACTCGACATGTATAAAAAGAAAGAAAAAAGCTAACATCATCTAATTACATCTAGACGAAGCCAGCACGCCTACATTGTTCGCATTGTGATGAAACGTATTCGTTGCCCAATGGCGGAACAGTCAAAGCATATCGCGAAATTAAATGCCCTCTCGATGATTTCGAATTGCTGGCATTCTCGACGGGAACAAAAGGCCGATCATATCCACTATGCCCGTACTGCTATAATCATCCTCCGTTTAGGGATATGCCAAAGAACTCTGGTTGCAATTCCTGCACACATCCAACGTGCCAACACTCACTCAATTCATTGGGCGTCTCCGGTTGTGTCGAATGTGAAACTGGAGTTTTGGTACTTGGTTGTACACAAGCGCCCAGCTGGAAATTGGGCTGTAATCGTTGCAACGTTATCATCAGCTTGTTCAAGGGTGCCACAAAAATCACAGTGGACAGTAAGTTCGATACGAGAAGACGGCGACTTGGGGGTCAAATTTGCATCCAAATTATTATTAATGATCCTTTTCTCAAATTCCAGGCAACCAATGCGATTGTGGTGCACAACTAGTCAACGTGGTCTACAAGTCTGACAAGACGAAATTCAAAGATGGCTCCGAAGAGAAAACCGGTTGCGTTTTCTGTTCGCCTGAGTTTACGCATTTAGTGGAGAAACATCGTGCCATTGCGTCTCGAATGGCAAATGCTCGTGGTGGAGGACGTGGTGGTGGACGTGGTGGCGGTGGCAACAAAAGTGGTCGTGGTGGCGGCGGTGCTCGCGGAAGACCAAAGCAACCCAAAGACAAAATGGCCCAATTGGCAGCATATTTTGTATGAGAGCTGGATTCTCGTTGGAGTTATCACCCAACTACTCGTTCTTCATCATCTTACAACACGACGTCATAAATTGTATACATTATTGATATTTATATATAAATACATACACATACCGTATATAACATTCAATTCGAATAATAGCATTTTATCTGTTTCAATATGCATATTCGTTGTATATTATTATATAGGAAATATATTTGTACACATTTACATGTAATTGTTTTGTTTACTTAAATAAGAACCATACTATAAAACATTTAAGAAAATACTTGAAAATGGAGTACATAACTCGAAGCGTAAGCAGACAGTTAGAAATTAATGCAATATCAATAAAGAATAAGAAAATCCAATTAAATTAATAAATTCTGTGCCAGTTGTCTGTCTGTCCGCATTGTAATAACGTAAAATATTTTTTTCTAAGTTACGATAATCAATTGAAAGTCATCTCTTTCTCTTTTTAAAAAGGAGACAATGCAAAATGTTTCTCTTCTGAAAAAGGAAAAAAAAGACTTCTCCCCGACGGGGAATTGAACCCCGGTCTCCCGCGTGACAGGCGGGGATACTGACCACTATACTATCGAGGACTTGTGGAAGAGATTGAAAATCAGGATCAAATATTGTTAACGTGCGCAATGAGAGTAGAGCTTGAAGCGGTGCTTGTGTTTCTGCCTCCTCTTCTACTGATAGTAAAAATATTTCTTTAATTTTATATTGGTTTTAAAAGACTACATAAATTGTGAAAATTAATCAGTACAAATACTGGCCAAATCAGTAAGAGGTAGGGATAGGAGTTCAAATTTTCTTCCACTTTACATTTGTAAGCTTCTCATAGAAAACTAAATGAAAAACCTGTCCAATCAGGTCTAGTATTATGTATGCTGTCTTCTATGACTAACTACTCACTAATACTTCTGGTTAAACGCAATCGTACTTATTCTTTATATAGTTTGTCATATTTTGTAGGTAAGCTGGCTATCACACGCACTTAACTAGACTTGCTGTGATTTGCGTGTAATTATATTTTTGTTTGCAATTGAAATGCTGCGTTTTGTATATCTTCTACAAACACGCACAATAAAGTACTTGTAAGTAGATGATAAACAGAGCGCAACTTTCATGTTTCACGTTACATACAGTAATTCGCTGCCTTTCATTAAGCGTTGCAAACTGAGATTGCTGTATGCTTTAGAAACAAGAAAATGTTGTATAATTGTTATCCTGTAAACAGGATAAAATGAAGCGGATAGGAGATCATTGATGAAAATGAGAAAGAGTGTCAGAGACAAAACAGAGCCTTGAAGAACACCTGTCAGAGACAAAACAGAGCCTTGAAAAACACCTGTCAGAGACAAAACAGTGAACAGTGAAACAGTCCAATACAACCTGGATCGAACGGTCAGAAAGGTAGTTACTAGTCCAATCGAGCAGGGCCCTATCAATTCCATTGGCATACATTTTCGACAAAAGAGCTTGATGTCAGACTCTGTCAAATGCCTTGGAAATATCGAGTGCAACCACTGATTTCACCAAACTTGTGAATAGACTGGATCCACTTTTCAGTAAAATAGGCTATCAGGTCACCTGTAGAACGTTGCCTACGACAACCGTACCGCTGGTCACTAAGGATTTGATCAGCGTTTCCATGACCTTAGAAAGTATGGATGTTAGCGCTATTGGTCGGTACGAGGAAAGAGATCACAGTGCGCCTTTTTTAGGTACAGGCTGAATAAAGGCTGTTTTCCAAATCCTTGGGATGACTCCAGAGGAATAAGAGAAATAGAAAAGCCTGCGCAGTGGCCATGCCAGCGTGAAAAAACACTTCTTTAAAACTATAGCAGGAATACCATCAGGACCAGCAGATTTGTAAATGTTGATGTTACTTGACGAGTATGAAAGTAGATCAGTAGATTTGACTCTTGAAAGTACAGACGGCGACAAAGCGCTATCTGGTGGCAAAATGCGCTGTAAACAGAGTGGCCTTGTCTATAGAGCTGACAACTGGAATGTCATTTTTAATCGACGAGACGAGGTTGTATTTTTGATTATTTTTACGAATGACCCAACATTTTTTTGGGGCATTGAAGTATTTTTTGTCTTAGTTTCTGGTCAAAGTCGAATTTGACTCGACGGCATTACAATCATTTCTGACTCATCTAAATTTGGTTCTATTCCACAGTGGGGTTTATTTTATATAAGCGAAAGCATACCTCCCGGTTCCTATTTGAAGCTTAAATCATACTAAGCATTTTCCTTCGGTTTTTTACTTATTCATTAAAGGGATAAACTGTCTCATACCCTCGTGGATTATGTTAATGATCGTACCAGAAATGCCATCCATACCACTATTGGCATTAAGTGGCCAGTTAATGCTCCTAAAGAAATTATTGAGGTCAACCCAGTCGGCTTTCTGGTGTGGCCTTACTTTTCTTTTATGAGTTTTCTCTTTAACTGCGTGGCTCGACAACAAGAAATTAGCTGATACTACACATTGGTCTGAAGGGCCAAAAGGTGATGATACTCTGACGGTGTATTTGTACGGATGGGAGGTAAGAAACAAGTCAAGGGTATTAGCATTATGACTTACAATAATTCTGTTGTTTAGGAGTAAATCCTAACAAAACTGAGCTTCACCAGGAAATATAAAGTTCCACATATTACCTCTCCTTCTGTAAAAGCTATAAGCTTAACATTCTCTGATAAAGCCAGGTATTTGCGTCTTATTCTGTAGAGGAAGCTAAGCTGGAAACGAAACACATAAGATATAGTTAGTAAAGCCATAGTGGCGTTCTTCTCATGCAAAAAAGCCATTGATAGCAGTAGCAGATGGGGTCTTCAACCCTATTGGCTATATACAGCGGTAGTAAGACCTACTCTTCTATACGGTGTCACTGTATGGTGGAGTACCTTAAATAAGAAAATAAACCTTGACAAATAAGGCAAAGTCCAAAGATCAGCTAGTCTATGTATGAGCGGAGCACTTCGTTTAACCCCTTTCGACGCATTGGACATTCTTTTCGGCCCTACACCACTCGACATTGGCGGAGTCGGCGGAGGTGTTTTCTCAAAAAAGCTACATCTTAGCCTCTCTTTCCGTTTTCCAAATCGCTGTAGTGTTTTCAAGCTGAAATTATGGCGATCAGTGAAGCCTTTCTTGGCTGAAGAGAAACGTCATATCCGCTAAGGATATCCATATATTCTCGGATAGCCAAGCTGCACTGAAATCCCTGGAATCAGTCTCTGCAAATTCAATTCTAGCCCTTAACTGTCGATCATATCTCGTGGAGCTGGCGGAGCAGTTCAATATCCACCTGTGTTGGGTGCTGGTGCACAGAGGCATTCCGACTGACGAACTCGCCAACCAAGGAACTACACTACCCTTCTTACCTGAATATGTTTCCATAGGCATACCAATCGCTAAATGCAAACTCTTGTTAAAGCGGGATGCTAATGAAAAAACTAACTGTCAGTGGTCAAACGGTACAACTTGCATAGCGACACAACAGATTTGGCCCAAGCTGGATTCGAAACGCTTCAAAAAGATCGCACATCGGTCCTATTTTAGGTGTCATCACTGGTCACTGCCTCATAGGCAGGCGTGCAGCAAGACTTGGAGTCTTCTCGAATGACGTCTGCAGAAATTGCATGGATGAGGAGGAGGAGGAGACCATCGTCCATCTTCTCTGTACTTGCCCAGCCCTCTCCCAAAAGCGTAAACTTCATATGGGAGCTTTCTTCTACAACGACACTTATGATCTCATCAACATTGACATTGGAATTCTTCTACTCTTCATACGAAGCTCTAATTGGTTCATCGAGTGGGTGAAGAGAATTTTTCCTGATCCGTGCGGTATCACACTGAACGATTACTGGTCTAAGTGTGTCGGTTTCACTGACAGCAACCTTAACCTAATGAGATTGCTTAATTCCACAAATAACTCAACATTCCTTCCTTGTGTTGTTGTTAAGACTTAATCGCGAAGCCAACTAGAATTGAATCTGTTATCAGAGGCTCAGCAAAATTAGTTGATATTTACTATACCTTTCCATGGACCGACCGAATCGAATTAGGTTTCGTCGTCGAGTTAATAACATGGCGGCGCGCTTCCATGAACTGGGAAGAGTTTATTCGACAGATGCGTTGTTGTTTGTTGAAATGTCAGCGAAACCTTACTCAACCGCTCTAGTTTCGTGGAGTTAATTTGGATTTAACAAAACTAACTCGAATTTGCGTTTCCATGCATATAAGCCCGAGATAACTCGGCCATGGAAACTAAGTAATTGAAAAGTATAGGGTGTCCCAACAAGACTGCCAGATTTAGATTTACAGACCACGTGAGCGTAGAATCCTTTTTTCACTGGTCAACATACTTGGACATAGCAACTCCGGCGCTCTTGTTGGGACACCCTTAGTTGGGAAGACGACCTAAGCTATTGTGAACTACTCGTTAGTGTATGGTTGTGACATTTGATCAATATCGCGTTTTATGAATAAACTGCCTTGCACTTTGTTCTGCTGGGATCTGGGAATTTTAAAAAAACAACAACAAGACAATGCCCTCCGCCCAATCGATGTTTGGTGCAAATATTAAAAAGTCAACTCTAATAATTACGTTACCACCACAAAAGATACCCAGGTTATATATTTAACATCAAATGAAAATTCCCAACACAAGTTGTAATTGTAATTTGTTGACGGTTGATTTGTTGGCTAAGGCTCAAGGTATACTTTTGAACTTGTGCTGTGCATTTTTTTCTTGAATGCCTTATGCTTTTATAACCACAGTCGCAACATTCGTTGGTTCCCACAATTGTTCTTAGCAGCAATCACTTGAAACTTGAAGATATTAAGGTTACCTTTGCTGTCGTCTCACGCGACATATTCACATATTCCTCAACATATCACTTCTGATCAATCTCTAAATTCTAAACCATCAACTAACCAACAAAAGCCGATGTCATATAAATAAATACTCGTACATAATAAATAAATTGCAGTTCCAGTATTATGTAAACAAAAACAATGACGTCCGGCGGTGGTTTACGACGCATTGTCTCATGTGTCGTTCGTATACTTGACGTGGTGTATCTTTGATGACTTTTTAGCAACAAATTATTGCTTTTAATTCCTTAGTTTATATGTCGCTTATGGGCGCATTAAGCGCATTAACATTACTTCATATGATGTTGCATTATACCCACAACATGAATCGTTTTGTTCGAAGCTCATCTCAAAATACGGGCACCATCGACCATCATAGACCACGCGTGTTGATAGATGACCGCAATAACCCGAACCTGATGGCGGTACGAACGTACTGAGGTGTCAACGTGGACTACTATCTTATATTCAAAGTGCTCCCAGCGCGGATTGCATCAGATTCGAGTCAACATAGGTGCTCTTCGCAACGAAGAGACTAGAAACAACTACGGCCACAGCATAGTACCTGCCCTTACTGAAGTGATAAAAATGGTAGCGTATGCTGATGATGTAGCATATGCTAACTCAGTAAAATACCTAAGAACGATTAAAGAAGTTATGCAAAATACCCTCTAAATCGTAAAGAATTGGCAAACAAAAGCATTGTAGGCTCTGGGTGTCAACCAGTACAAGACAGTTCTTTCCACCAGGAAATATAAAACTCCTTTAATTTACCCGCCAACACTAATAGTACATGCTTTGTTTTTGCTAATAAAGCAAGATTTCTTGGCTCGATCTTGGACACGAACTTAGCTGGAAACCTAATAACATAGAACGAGTAAATAAGGCGAATATTGTCTTGCACTTATTTAAAAACGCCTGTAAGTCCGGCATTAGTCAGCGGTTGTGAGATCAATACTAATGTACGGTACAGGACAGGACTGTACTCTTGGTGGCCAGCTCTGAAAAAAGTTACATATAAGACGAAGGCGCATAGAGCGGACTGCATGCTTTTAAGAGGGGCGGAGAGATCAATACCAAATCGCGCCCCAGACTCCACCCCATTCCAGTAGATATATTTGGCAACAGCGTAAAATATGGCTACGCAACTGTTAGCTTTCAATCATTGAAAGGGTCTCCAACAGGGACACTCCATAATCAAATCGCTAAAGCAAGAACTGACGATTTTGGATTATACCAGTGTTATGCTTTGATATAAGGATTTCCGAACAGAAATACCCTTTAGAGAAGACTGGAAGAGTGAATCTGGAAGGATTTCCGAACAGAAATACCCTTTAGAGAAGACTGGAAGAGTGAATCTGGAAGGATTTCCGAACAGAAATACCCTTTAGAGAAGACTGGAAGTGTGAATCCGGAACCAATATGGAAACAGCACAGTTTTTCACGGAGAAGCTATAACAAATGTAAGGTGGAAACACACTGATGACATATCAAAGCAGGTCTGGCCAAAGGTGGACTTGAAACGCTTAATTACGTTAATCTCCCTTCAAAGACGTGACCTAAAAACGATTGTAGGGATTCTCGGAAAAAACGCGAGAAGGATGGTTGTCGAATACAATGACTTCTGCAGAAGTTGCATGGAGGAGGAGGAACAGGAGACAATAGAACATCCTCTTTGTCCCGATCCGGCATTAGTATACAGAAGACACAAATAGTAAGGTAAGTGGTTAATAAATAATCTCAAAAACGGCAAAGTACGAGATATACTTCGGTTGATTGATAGTTCGGAATGATTCCTCTGAAAAAGGAAAAGTTATAAGATCCATGCGGTAACACAAAGGATCGCTAATGGTCTGCGATCGCAGATGTATTGACGTTAAAAGCGCCTTCAATGTTCAATACTCGTAGAACGCACTAAGGAATAAAGATAGACTGATATGTCTGATAGGTTTTGGACTAACGTTGGAATATTTACCCGCTTTGGGTATGAAAACCACTTTAACACTGGACAAAATCCAGACAACTCTTTAGAATTACCTCCAGCACCTGAAGGATAATATCTGAGGTCTTTTTGCCATTTGGTCCTGCAGATTTGTATGTTTTGAGGTTATACAGCGCCCAAAGCAACTTGCTCATATCAATCAGATCTTGAGATATGCTTGTTTATGTTAATGTTTCTAATGACATGGGAGCTACCTGGGAAGTAGGTGTCTAGAAGCAGGGGTCGAATTACGACATCAGTTAACGAGTGAATGAAATCCATACGTTAACGAGTGATTGATTATTTACATTGGGATAATCCCTACTCGTCACTCGTTAACAACGAAAGCGATCATTCCAAATCTACATTATTCAGTCAGGTAAGTTGTAATTCGATTCGATTCCTACCTAGAGATAGTGAATGAACTATGGTCTTGTTCTTGAGATAGGACCTCCTCGAGATTATGCTCTGCGAAGATGGTTACCTTGATATGCTTCGTGGCCTCCGCATAGCTCTGATTAGGGGCTTTGATGCACTTTGGGCGCTTTGAGGCGGTGTGAGGATTGAAGGTCCCATATTAGTCCCTCGGGAGTTGGCAACTGAAGGTCTTTGCCCTTTTGCTACCTTGTTTTTCTCGTCTACCTCCTTTCCCTTTGCCCTGCTCAGGGAAAAATCACAGAGAATCTTTTTTTTGAGGAATTTCCAATCATTTTTGAGTCTTTTCAGTTTGAGAAGCAGAATTTTGATAATCATGTCGGCTCGATAGTTGTACGTGCCTTCTTAGTTTGTTAGGCGTGGTACTACAGGCGAATCCGGTACAATTCACTGTCGAGTTACTGACCTTCAAGAAAGACGTCAATTGCAGAATGACCGAATTGTACTATATAGGTTCCAAGAATTTTGAAAGCGCACTTACGTAATTAGTTGTAATATTTCATGGTCAGAGTTTTTTGTAGTTTGCCCATTTGCAATTGGACTCACGTCGTTTTAAGTTTCGTTATCTTTTTCCGTTTTGCTTTTTCAATGAATTAGAAAGAGTTCTGAGAGAAAATAAATGGACACCGGCTATCGGAATATCATTTTTTATATTCCGAGTATGACGCGTGTCGCGTGTGGCGCGTGTGATGGATTGAAAATTTTTTGATCGACTTCTTTGAGGTCCTTTTTAATCAAATTCCGCACGACATACAGTGCTGAAATTTTATGAGTATCTAAGTCCAAACTAGCAGTTTTTATATTCCACGTGTGATGCTTTCAAATCGCGCTATTTTCTAGTTTTTCGAGGTCTTTTTTAACCACTTTTTGCACGACCTAGAGTGCTGAAATTATGTGAGCGGCTCAATGTCAGGTGCCCATTTTGGTATCCCGCTTTTGACGCTTGTCGAGAGTCGCGTGTGGCGCATGTGAAGCGTGGAAAAAATAAATTCTTTGAAATAGCAACGACCTCAAAAACAGATATTTTGGCGATTATTACCAAATAATAAACGACTGTGTGGCGTGTTTCGATGTATATATAAAAGTTTTTTCCCGAAACACGAAGTTTTTTTACATTTACTTTTGTTTTACGATCTAAAAGATCAATGAACTGATCTTGAATTTGAGTGTTTCAGGCTGGATCTAAAACCGTACCAACAACAGATAAGTTGGGATCAACATGGGCCACTTTAGCGCTAATTGAGGCTCTCGTTTAGAATCGTAGACTGTCTAACTACTTACCTACCTACAGCTTCTTGTATTATTCTTCTTTTTGTTCAAAGTTTCAAATTTTATAAAAAAAAACATTCAATTGCCTACGTTATTCAAAAAATGGGTTAGAAGTTACCGATTTTGATATCGGTAGGTGTGAAGATGGCATCCAAATAACTCAAAGCTCCCTTAGATATTAGGGTAAGAACAATCAACGGAATTGTTTTCGGTTAATTTATGTACATACTCGTATCTACATTCAAAGATTGGAATTTCACTTCCAGACCAACTCAGTCATACTCTGAGCTCATCTACCTTAGACGTTAACAGTTTTTCTGCATTCCTAGCAATTGTCTTGTGAAATGATTTCCCATTTAATTGAACAGAACAGAACATTGATTGGTTGGAAATGTTTTCAATTACATTTCTGAAATCTTCCACATTTTTTAACACCTGCCTTGTGTATCCCAAACAAAAAATTCATTCCATCAATGGTTGGCATTGTTCTCTTGCGCAAAAAGTGCGCATGCGTAGCGTCGCTCATTACTTTTACGACGGCGGCGGCGGCGGCGCAGTCAAACACAAAAAAGGTTTATACGAGTATGAATGTACATAGCTAGCTAAGTGCTGACTGCTGAGCTTTTTCGTAGCCTTTGCATGCATGCGCATTTCGGGTACATGGGAATAAACGTATTAGCGCGGGTACCGCCCGCAGTAACCCCATGGCTTATGCACAATAATTTTGTTTCAAATTCTCGTGCGTAGTAAGATTATGTTGCTGTTGACCGGAGCTAACTTTTCGTTTCATTTGTAAGTCGACTGGTATAAAAGCCAGCTGCCTGTTGGAAATCAGCATCAGTATTAGTTCCGAATCATTTCGTGCGATATACAACGCGTCGTGAACAGTGAACTTTTGGGATATTCTTTCGCTTCAAGCATCAGTCATGAAGTTCCTTGTGATAATTGCACCGACGATCTTTGTCCTCGCTACGTTGGTCCGATCTGATGATGCTGCCGAAGGATCTCAACATATCGTTGCAATTGCGCCTGCTGGCGAAGGATTTACAACACTGAATGAGAAGAGGCAAGATAAACGCGGTATCGGATACACAACCGGACTTGGAGGATATTCAAGCGGATTTGGAGTTGATACAGGACTTGGTCTATTAGGCGGTGGAGTCCAAAATGGATACTATAGTCCGTATAACACTCGTGTAGCCGGGTTGGGTGTGGCAGGGTTGGGAGGTTTGTAGTATGGCAAGAGAACAGTTTACAATAAAAAATTGACTTTTTTTTTTAATCGCAAAGGTTACACAAATAGCGGCTACAATAATGCTGGATACACTGGTTATAATGGATACAACGGTTACTCCGGACTTGGTTACCCTGGCTACACTGGTGGTGGTGGTGGTGGTGGTGGTTTTGTTGGTGTTGGTTACAATAATCCCGCTTTCTACTCACGCTTCGGCTACCCATATACCCGTCCAGGTTATACCAATAGCTACCCATCCAGCTACTATAGCAGCAATTATGCTAATAGTATTGTTGGCGGTGGTTTGGGCGGACTTGGTGATGGGCTGGCTGCACCTGTTCCAATTGTCCGACCAGCTGGCGTTGGTGGTTATCATTATGGTCCCGGTGTTTCGGGAACAATTTACTAAAAGAATAACATTGTCTGTCTACATTATTATTTTAATAAATTCAATTAAATGATTTTTTACATAAACAGCATAAATAGAATTTCATTTGTTGTTACCTTCTCAAAGGAACGGGTGTCATTATTAGTTGTGGTGTGAATATGAACCAAATCCAACAATAAACAAAAATTTTCGTAAACATCTCGCCTCCAGCGCCACCTAACGGGTCCAAAAAAATCTTAAACTTATCGGAGCACCAAACGATCGTATGGCGTAAATATGGCTTCGATATATATAGTTGTTTAGGCGGGATGAGGCGACATAAAGGCGTTATATCCATACAGTCAAACAAACAGACAACGGCAATTATGTTATTAGGCGATAATTTTCATGCGATTTTACAAATTAGAATATCGTTATACATCGGTGGCGCAAAATTAATCATCCAATCTTTTTTGTTTTGGAATTCGTTTTTTTGTTTTTTTCGGCACGAATCGATAAGGCACTCGTTAAAGACATGCAAGCTGTGTAGGTTTGCTAAAAAAGACCGATGGCACCTACACGTCGGATCGTGAGGATACACTTAGAACTCTACTCGAGGTTCATTTCCCGGGTTTGTCCACTCGTGCACCATACCATACGTACCCGAACGCATCTGAGCAAAGGGTCGTATTGCTAGTAGAGTAAATAGTTTATCCGGTTAAATCTTCAGTCCGGATATGGTTGAATGGGCCGTAGGCTCTTTCAAACCTTTTAAAGCCCCCGACGGAAAGGGTATCTCTCCTGCGCTTCTTCCGAAGGCAATCCATCTAATCCTGCCGGGAATGATTGCTCTATTTAGAGCCAGCTACAACTGGGGGTACATCCCGACTACCTGAAGAAAAAATTAATCAAATCTTCATCCCCAAACCAGGCAATAGGCCTAGTGAGCTGCCTAAATCTGATAGACCTATAAGTCTAACAAAATTTGTCATCAAAACCATGAAGATACTCATTGAAGTTCATATTAGAGGCTGGCTAGATTTGTCTACCGGTCTGCATACAGGAAAGGTAAAAGTACAGAAGGTGCCCTTTACTATCTTGTGAGTCCAATTAGGAGTCTTTTCTCCCCTTCTGGGGCCACTAGACAATCTTCTAGTCGATCTAGACAGATCAGGCTACGTAGCTATTAGTTATCCGCATGAGTTGGGGATTCTTGTTAGTGGTGAACGCTGCACAACCATTTCTAGTGTCATGCAAGGTGCTTTACTACATGTTTTAGAATGGTGCAGCAGAGAAGGACTAGTACCTTCTAGTACCTTTTACAAAAAGAAGACTGGTAAATCTAGAACCTGTCATCATCAAAGGCACTACTTTACTTTATTCCAGTAAGGTTAAGTATCTCGAGTCATCCTTGACAAACGGCTTAGCTGGAATTCTTATAAAAACTCCGCCATCTAACGCGCCACTAGGGTCATGTGGGCCAGTAAACGTCTTTATGGCCGAACTCGGGGTTCAGATCCTAAAATGATACTGGGGATTTATATAATGATGGTGAGGTCCATTATCACGTACTTTGGTGGCCGAAAGTTCTTAAACGGACAACGGTACCTAAGCTGCAGAAGCTCCACAGAATTGTCTGTCTCGGTTTCACGGGTGCCATGCGTACCTGCCCTACGGCAGCTTAAGAATCTGTCATTGGACTTTCTCCCATACAAATCTTCCTAAGAAAGACGGCCGCTAGATACGCTATTAAGCTGCAGCTATAATACAAGCACAAACCAAGCACATACAAGTGACCATGTGGGACACCTCATTCTTGACTCAATTTCCGAAAGAGACAAGTTCTGCACTATCCCCGACATCATGGTCAGGGAGTAATGTGTCGAAAGGTTATTTGATATAGAAATATTTGTCCGTGCAAACTGGTGTTCCGGCACTGGACGTTAGAAGTCTGGTCTGGTACACATATGGATCGAAAATGGAATCTGGAGTTGTAGCTGGAGTCTTTGGACTCAACATCGACACCTTTGGGAAAGAGTCCCAGGCGGAACTCCATGCCCTTGAGATCTGCGCTATCTTAGTAAAGGTATTAAGGGCGCTAAGATATATATATTTTCAGATAGCCAAGATGCACTTAAGGCGATTGGACTAAAGGACTCTATATCAGTTTAAATGCTGCTTCGATGCACTGCAATTCTTGCCAAACATAACGGGGTGAAACTCGGTTGGGTCTCTGGTCATCAAGGATTGCAGACACCGAATGTGCAGATGAACTAGTTAGGGCTGGATGCGTTCATAGGACCTTAACCCTACTGCGTGGCAACTGTGCTGCCGCTACAGCGCTGATTAATAACTGGGAAAACAAACTTTGTCTGGCCCACTGGGAAAATGTCCCGGGATTGAAACAATCCAAACGATTAATCAGCCCGTATTCCCATAAGGAATACACCCTTCTGACACAATAGAACTTTTCAAATCGCAGTGTCGGCCATTTGGGCAAGGTTCTATTAATAAATAGATATACGTACATTACAAAAAAAGCCGTGTGGAAGCAGAGATTCGGGAAATTGAATTCATTCATCTTTCATCTAGCGTTAATTATGCAGATTCTTCCTTTCTTTTTTACTAATTTAAGCCGGAATTTGCTCTCGGCGAATCTGAATTGCTTTAAGTAAACGACCTGTCCCAAAATTGCATTGAAGAGTAAACATATTTTTCTTTTATTTGCTTTATCTTTAGATGAAAAAGTATTCGCACAAAAAAACCAACTGAAAAATCATGCATATTCTGCACTACTTTCTGTATCAGACCAACAGACCCATTGTCATACTCCTTTAAAAAACGTACTAAAAATTTAATTGTATTTGTTGTCCTTTATAATCCAGAACGAGTCGACAATTGCTCCGTTTTGATCATCGGACACTTGTTCGAAATACAAATGAGTCCGATTATGCGCCTTCATGCGAGTGTAGCCATAGTCCTAAAAGATAATAGAAAAAATATTATAGAGAATATCAAATAAAGTCTAATAGTTGTTGTTGTTGTTGTAGTAGCAGCTCCAGGTCTGTGTAACCTATTGCTGAGTTGAGTTGATGATCCTTGGTCCAATGCGAGAAACACTGGAGTCTTCCCGGTGTGTAGCATCGATCATCGTAGAAAGGCCTAGCTTCTCACGACCATTGTGTTGTGCATGTAAATTTTTGTACACAAATCGCCAGGAACCTACAGTTTAATGCCGTATCCGAAGGCGAATTGAGAAGCTTACTGTGACAGGTTATTACTCTCGGACGCTTGTCAGACATTTGAGAGAGGTGGGACACCGTGAAGAATACTTTTGGTGTTACCAGGATTCGTGCCACGAACCTCCTGCTCAGCAGCCATGCACCATGCTTTACTGAGGATAGGACAAGTCCGTTGCCTCATACCCTCCTCCTTTACTTGGGCTTGGGACCGGCATGCTACTTTCGTAACAAGGTAAAAGTCTAATAGTCGTACCTGATTGTGAAAAGCATTCCAAGCGGGAAGCACCTGAGAGAACGGCTCCAGCTGTTCTTTGCAACCAGCTGAACCGGTTATAATTTGAATTGGGGCTTTAGCATTGGTGTAGGGAGCCTCCGTCGATCCATTGTAAACTTTAAAATCATATATTGGCCATAGACGTGTGTAGAAATGTTCATGTCCGAATATTTCTACATCAACTTCATACTTGTAGAAAAGATCTTCCAAACTGAACCACTGAAGAACGGGCAAGCCCTTCCTTATAAATGTCTCTAAGTTCTCATTGCAATCGTATTCCTTGTCATCGCTGCAGTACATTGGACGATGACCATAGGTAACAATCCATGGCCGAAGAGCTCGGTTTTCTGGTTTTGTTGCTTCGCGCAAGTCATTCTCCAACCATTGAAATTGTTTAGTTAATAACTTTAAACCATAATTGAGAAAGTAGTAAACTTCCGTAGAGAAGGAGACAAAATGAACTGGTCCCAGGTCAAAACTATACCACAGGTTGTCACCTTCGCCGGGCATGCTGAAGCGCGTTTTGTAGTTCGAAAAGTTGCTGTAATGCAAACATCATAATTTAAATGCAATATCCAGAACGTCCAACTATGTACTTACTATTTCTCCTCATGATTTCCCGGACAAACCATATACGGCACATATCCTGCCACAGTCTCGATTTGTCGCATAAACTCATCGCCGACCCTAGCATCATCGGTATCCATGTCGTAGGCGAAGTCACCCACATGAATGATCGCATCGTACATTCCGAACTGAGTGTCCTGCTGGAGGCGTGCCAGCGATTGGGCATTCTCATTACCCATATCACCGTAGATTGCCAACGATGGTTGCCATTCTGCACCACTGGGCGGGGTTACAAACCAAAATGTCGCCGACCAGCCAAGACTGCTGCCGCATGAATATTCATAGCGAGTTTTCGGCGTTAAATCTTTCAACGTTACCTGAAATTGAACGAAATACCAGCTGTTAGTGTAAATGCTGTTGTGAATGGTCAAATAAACTCACCTTGTGAATAAATTGTGATCGCTTTTCGGGGCCTCCATCGACAAATAACACTGAAGCACCAATTACTCTCTTCAAATCCAACGGAGGATTAAAATTCGCTCCATATTCAACGATTGATTCATTTGTATCATCTCGCGTTGACCAGGTTACAACTATGTCGTTTGTAGTTTCTGGAAAAAACAATAAGATATCCTTATTATTAAGATCGGAAGCTTAGAATTAGAATTTACGAACAAAAGAGTCATTAACGTTAACGCACCTAGAGAGGATTTCCCAGACGATGACAAAAAATAAATTCTTTGAATCAGTCGAACGGGAACTTCATGCCTGCCCTCTCAGTATGATATAGGGGATATAAACGCAAAGTGGAAGAATGCATTCGTCAATGATATATTCGTTTAATAATTACAGTAACGATTCTCACGACATTTGGGTCTGTAGTTCTCTTGGCCAAAGAATGTCAACAATCAAGTACAATTCGTACACTCCAAAAGTTTTTTCCATCGTGGAGCAAATTACGCCGGCGTCCTTGCTCCGCATACTACTACTACTATCCGGCATCGAACCGAATCCAAATCCTCGGATCTGGACACGCTGTGTATGCAACACAAGGATCAATAGAAACATCTCCTCAGTTAAGTGCAACAACTGCGGACACTGGTGCCACTTCCGACGATGCTTAGGTCTAGCCAACATCAGAGACTGGAATCGGAGTTTCATTGCGGAATGCTGCAGGACACGAGTTCAGCCAACCAACCACGCCACGCCATGGGATCTTAATTACCGCCATACAAGAAACAAAGCTCACCCCTCCTGCTTGCTATCCAGAAGCACCAAATACAACATCATACGCAAGGACAGAAACAGTAGAGGCTGTGGAGGTCTTGCGTTCATCGTGCACAATTCGATCAACTACAAACTAATGCCAACACCGGCACCCACCACACCCGATCCACATCTCGAACCACAAACTATTGCAGTCAAGTCCAACGACACTGTAATCGAAATAACAAATGTCTATATTCCTCCAACTGCCTGCTGCATATCCGCCTACCTTCCTTCCTTCCTTCTTTAGAACATATACACCGCTTACGTGACAGCATCATCGATCAATGCCCATACTGTCGTTCATCACCACATAACACAGCTTATCTATTCAGCTGCCGTCCGTCCCATCCGACGTTACTTACAACGCTATCCCTATGGACACAGCCTGTCGAAGCAGCCGAATTTCTGGCCCGGGACTGTTCCGACAGCTACACAAACGTTACAACCCAAAGTTTGAACTAAAACGAATTAATAGTTGCTACAACAACAACAAATCAATAAAGGCCCAACGAAATTCCTATTGAAACCTAGAAAGGTTATTTCACTTAGGCATTAAGGGCAAAAGCTGTCGCGTATGCAGACGAGGTAGTGATACTTGTGTCAGGACACTACCCTTCCGTTATTAATGAAGACATGGAAAGAGCTCTGAGCGAGGTTAGCTACTGGGCGAAGTTGAAATAGTACTTTTCAAGTCTAAAATACCGAATCCTGACAGCAATGCTTTTAGTGACGGATGACTACAAGCCTTGATACAACATTCCATTCCACTCTATTCCATTGCTATAGCATGAGTTGTAGTAACGTCTATCGATTCGGACCTTAGTTTCCTTGGATTTGCGCTCTACCACTACCACTTTGCACCTTTTCCAATTCCCTTGTCGTGGTGCTTAGCTTGATCTTATTCGCCCATGCCACTGCTCCGTAGGTGATCATTGGAATAACTACCATGGTGTACATCCAGTGCATTATTCTGGAACTAAGTCCACAGGATTTTCCTGCCACACTTCTGAACACAATTAGTGCTCTTTTTGCTGCTTGTAGGTGTTGGTTCCATATCAGTCTACTAACAAGGTACTTGACTTCTTTGCTGATAGTAATCTCTTCTCTATTGAGGGTAATTGGGTGCATTCGCTCAAGTTACCTTCTATTGGTGAAGGGGACCAGTGTAGTGGTTCTCTTTCCAATATTCCAATATGTAGTTGTCGATAACCTTTTCAATGGTTTTTAGAACAAACGAAGCTAAGCTAATTGGTATGTATGACTTTGGATGTCTGGAATCTTCTTCCCCACTTTTGATATGAATACCACCCTCGCTCTTCTCCAGCTTGTCGGTATATTCCCGAGTGCTTGGATATTTCTAAATATTCTTAAGATGCATGGAAGGAGGTAATCTAATCCAGATTGCATGATTCCACACCTGCCGAACTATAGGGCTGGAAGCTTTTTACTGCCCAGTGCAAATATCCGAGGCTTATTTCCTGTCCTCCTTACTTGCTCTGCGATGGTTCCTCCCCATCCCAGGCTCGCTCTTAGTCACTGATGTTCTACCTGGGAAGTGTGTTCTCAAGAGAACAGAGAATGTTAAACTGAGGATTAATAACACGAACGTGGAGAGAGTATTCAGTTTCAAATACTTAGGAACGGTGTGATTCAAAGCAACGGTGATCTTTGCAATGAAATTCAATGATAAATAGAACAAGCCAGAGCCGCCTTCAAATAAAATATGGAAGCAAAAACAAGACTGGTGAAATGTTAGATTTAATCGATCATATTATACGATGCAGAAAATTGGACGATAAAGAGAAGAACTATAAGAAAAATAGAAGTGGGTGTATAGAAGAATACTACGGTACTCTTGAATGGATTGAATAACAAATGAAGAAGTTCTAAGACGAGTAAGAAAAAAAAGGAGATAATATTCTTGGTCATAAATCGAAAATTGGAATACTTAGGTTATATACTTAGAAAAAGCAAATACCAACTACTCCGTATCATCTTGCAACGTATGATAGAATGAAGGAGAACAAAGAACAACATATGGATAGCAAATCTAAGAGAATGGCTTGATCTCTCAACAGCAGAGTTACTAAGAGGAGTAACGAATAGTCTAAGGGTTAAAAAAGATGATTTCTAACCTCCGAAACGGAGAGAAACCTTAAGAAGAAGAAGGTAGGCAGCAGTCCCTGATACACTTGCGAGGACCTCAATTATAATAAAAGTCGTAGTTATTTTCTACTTAAAAAGAATTATTCCACTGAATAAGAGATATATGTGCATTATAACAATTAAAATAATCTTGAGCGTATTTAAAAAACATATATGTATATATATTCTAAAAACAATAAATCAGGCGGTGTTATAAACAAAAATGTTGGCTATTATAAAAACAATATTGCATATATAATACTATAATAGTTGTATGTGCGTATCGGGAGGCCAGGAATTGATCCTGATGACGATGTATGTGCGCATGCAAAGTTACAAAACTTTCTCATTTCCTTTGTACGATCCATGTGAGCTCTTAACAATCCAAAATGAATCGATGATTGCACCGCCTTTATCGTCGGACACCTGCTCAAAATGTAAATGAGTTCTATTGTAGGCTTTCATCCGAGTGTAACCATAATCCTGCAGGAAAAAAACAAACAGGAAATTAGTTTTTTGATTAAAAATCAAAAACCCCCCCCCCCCTCCCCTTTACCAACCTGACTGTGAAACGCACTCCACTTGGGAATAACCTTAAAAAATGGCTCTCGGCCTTCTTTACAACCAGCAGATCCTGTCACCAAGTGCACTGGTGCACCCGGGTTACGATAAGGTTCGGCCAATGATCCATTGTAAACAGTGTAATTGTAAATTGGCCAAAGTCTCTCGTAGGAATGTTCATGTGCCCAGATCTCTACGTCGACGCCGTACTTGTAAAAAAGTTCTTCCAATCCGAAGAAGCCGAAGAGTGGAAGTCCCCTGCGTACAACCGTTTCATGATGAGAACAATCGTCACCATTGTCATTGCTACAATACATTGGACGATGTCCGAACGTTATAATCCACGGACGAACAGCACGATTCTCTGGCTTTGTAGCCTCACGCAAATCATTCTCAAGCCATTCGTACTGGAACACCAGTTGTTTTAGGCCAAATTGCAAGAAATAATAAAGCTCCGTTGAGAACCCAATGAAATGAACTGGACCCAAATTAAAGCTGTAGAAGAGGTTTTCCTTACCGCCCGGCATGCCAAAGCGTGCGCGATAATTTGAAAAGTTACTGAAAATTGAGTGGAAACAAAATATTTACGCGATCTCACAAGTACACTCCCCCCACCACACTGCACAACTCACTACTTCTCCTCGTGATTTCCCGGACAAACCATATACGGAACGTAGGCTGCAATCGATTGGATTTGTCGCATAAACTCATCACCCACTTGACCGTTTTCAGAGTCCATGTCGTAGGCGAAATCACCAACGTGAATTATCGCATCGTACATGCGACGTTGAGTGTCCTGCTGTAGACGTGCAAGCGATTGTGCGTTTTCATTGCCCATATCGCCGAAAATCGCCACAGATGGTGACCAATCGGTTCGATTAGGCGGTGTTCTGAACCAGTATGCTGCTGACCAACCTAATGCGCTACCAACATGGTAGAGGTATTCTTCGGATGGCTTAAGATCTGATAAACGCACCTAAACATGGTTTGTTTTAAAGAAATGTTCACATTGTTTATGACAAAATGATTTACTTTG
This sequence comes from Nephrocerus scutellatus, assembly GCA_947095585.1. Lineage (NCBI taxonomy): Eukaryota > Metazoa > Arthropoda > Insecta > Diptera > Pipunculidae > Nephrocerus > Nephrocerus scutellatus. Next base: position 116,357,034 of record OX352763.1, read on the forward strand.
TGAATAAATTGTGCACTCCTTTCACTACCACCGTCGACAAATTTCTCTGGCTTCGATTTGGCAGACTGTTCGAAATTATTAATTCCATACTGAACGATTGAGTCCTTTGTATCATCCCGTGTTGACCATGTAACTACGAGTTCATTTGTCGTTTCTTCAAATAAATCCGATTAGGGAATACATAAATGGTTTATAAAGGGGGCTTTTCAATAAAGACATAACGTATTTTAATACTCTAACAAAGTTGATGAAATCAAATACACTGTATAATGATATTGTCACAAGCAAGCGTCCGTCCGACAGTAACATGTAAAATACCTACGGACGCCTTATAAAAATCCACAAACCAAACGGCCATATACACAAAGTACCATTTACCACAACCGAATTAATACGAGCCGAACTCATAAACACAACTTACCAAGATATACATGTGTAAGCGGTGGTACTGTGTGTAAAGCCATCGAATACTACAAATCACAAGGTAGCGAGATTTAATCTCGCGATCCACCTTGAAGGGTTATGTCGTTGCTCAAAGCGAAATATTTAACACTGGCTAATAAATATATACAAATGGTTCGATGACGCTATGCGAATGAACGAAAGAATGTTGCGTACCGAGCAACGCAACAATCTCATAGAACGCGGGAACGCGAAGATGAATATAAAGAGCTCCGTAGATATGAAAAAACAGTTCACCGGCGAAAAAAAGAAGCCTGGGAGAAGAACCTCGTCCGTGAACTAGAACAGTACAGAGAGCAAGGACGAAGTACCGCACCAGGCGCGGAAGTTTTACCAAAGAGTCCGCGGTATGACGCACATACAGCAAAGACAAAGAGGGTAATCTGATCGCCGATCTTACAGCGATGGGAATAGCGCTTTCATGCGTTGCTAAATGCAAATGGCCAGCTAACTGAGGAATTAAAGGCTACACCAATGACCGAAGACCATACTTTGCTGCCGCCAACCACCAAGCATAGACGAAGTTAGCAGAGCGATAAATCGGCTCAAAAATAATAAGGTCCCGGGATCAGATGGTATCCCAGCCGAGCTGATTAAGTCACGATGGTCCGCAATACACCAAGCAATTCATGAACAAATAGTGCAAGTATGGGAGGAAGAAGCGATGCTAGAAGAATGGCAAAGAGGCATCCTGTGCCCCATACATAAGAAGGGAGATATCACAAAATGCAGCAATTATCGTGGTATAACGTTGTTGAGTACCGCGTATAAGATTCTCTCCTCTATCCTTCAAGACAAGATAGCCCCATACGCTAAAGTGATCATTGGTCCATACCAGTGTGGCTTCATCCCAGGCAAATCAACAACTGATCCGATTTACACCCTAAAGCAGGTTATGGAAAAATGTCTAGAGTTTCAAAACTACAACATCTTTTTATAGACTTTAAAGCCGCCAATGATAGCATAGCCAGAGTAGAACTTTATAAAGCCATGAGAGAATTCGGTATCTCAAAAAAACTGACACGACCATGACTAATGTTATAAGCCAAGTAAAAATATCCGGATCAATATCAAGCCCATTCAACATCTATAATGCGCTACGACAAGGGGATGGAGTGGCCAGCGTGGAGGGTTTTGCACTGCGTATGGCTAATTCGACTTCGGAGGGAAGTAGAATATGTGAGGTGTTGTTGTTGTTATTGTAGCAACTCCAGGTTTAAGAGTCGATCCTTGTGATCCAATCCCAAACCCGTTGTTGTGTTGACGATCTTTGGCTCAATGTCTTGATAGGTATTGGGATCCTTTCGGTGCGTAGAACCAATCGTCGTGGAAAGGGTGAGATGTTGTCGTCGTCAAGGCTGTGCAATTTCCTTAGTGTAGTACGCTTGCTCTGGTTGCAGTGCGTTGGGTGTTCTACAAACTGGCGACAGAACATTGAGGAGCACTTTCTGGGGCAGTCTTGTTGTGTGCTGTTGAAGGTGATGGCTGTTAGGTCTCTACGTCTGGTGGTGTTGGAGAGGTCCTTGATAGTGGACCAGAGTTTCTTTGAGCCCCCGTCAAAAGATTGAAGGTACTATAGCCATTTAGTTCGCCTGTGTTGGTTGACTAGGCGATCAATCTTGTGATTTAGTCGGTCAATTCTAGTATTCGGGGGGTTGATGCTGCGAATATGGTCACGTTCATTAGCGAGCTGGACTGCTTCGGCTAGGAAGTTAGGTCTTGGTATACGAATTCTGCCGGAATGAAACGGACAGCTGCTCTGTGGACGATCCGGCGGAAGATCCTTTCACCTGATATTGCGTTGGTGGGGGGTGGTAACTGTCCCATTTGTCTGTCGACAAACCTGGTGAAACTTGGCCAGTCGGCCTTGGCGTAATTGACAAATGTGCGTTTATCCGCAGACACAAAGTCATCGGCTTTATCCACGGTGATGATGATCGGGATACGGTCGGATTTTAACGCTATGTCTGTTCTTCAGGATGTACAGGATGCTAATAAAAAGTAGCTCACTATGCTGATGTCCATTCGGTGTCTGTTTTATATTAGACATCTTTTTAGTGAACAGTTAATGTCTCGTTCTCATTTCAATCCATTACAATAAAAGCGATTCGCTGACATAAAAGGTTTCACGTCAAACCAACCGATGTGCGCCCCGACACAGCCGTTTCTGAGTAATGTTTTCGATTATTTTTTTGCTTTTTCAAAACGTTTTTTTTATCACTTGAATGTGGATGTGCTACGCAAAGATTTCACGCGCGATTTCTTCCTCATTCTCAACACACAGTATTGCGTTCGATTGATACTTAACTTCTTAGGCAAACCACCTTAAAAACGTCAAAAGCAAGAAGAACTAAATTGTATTTCTGTTTAAAAAATTATTTAATTTAAAAACATTTTAAAAATTTGAACATAAAGTTTCATGTGCTGCTGGTTCGTTTGTTTGGAAGAAAACCCAAAATCACAATTTTTCCTCGCTGTTTTTGTGAAAACGTTAAGTAATTTTAAAAAGAGATAAAAATTTGAACATAAAGTTGCATGTGCTGGTTGGTTGTTTGGTTTGTTTGTCTTTGTTTGTGTTCTAAGAAGGTTCCAATACACCCGAGCCTCATTGGAATGCGTAACTTTTGTTACTTATTGCTTGGAATGATTGTAAAGCGGTGCAAAGTATAAAGCTCTACGAAGAGATGCACGAAAATCTAATTTAATTGCCTTTGGCTATAATTTCCGTGTGTATCCTTAATAATCCAAAAGGAATCGATTATCGCACCGTCTTTGTCATCGGACACTTGCTCAAAATACAAGTGAGTGCGGTTGTGCGCTTTCATACGAGTATATCCATAGTCCTGCAATGAAAAAAGAAACCATTTATCAATATCCAATATAAATTCAAGAAAAATGCAACCACTCACCTGACTGTGAAATGCACTCCATTCGGGAATTTTCGATACAAATGGCTCACGACCTTCTTTACAGCCAGCTGAACCGGTGACTAAATGCATAGGTGCACCTGGATTACGATACGGTTCCTTGCGGGAACCATTGTAAACCTGATAATCATAAATTGGCCAAAGCCTTTCATAGGAATGTTCATGTGCCCAGATTTCTACATCGACGCCGTACTTGTAGAAAAGATCCTCCAAGCCGAATACATGAAGGAAAGGCCAACCAACACGAACCAATGTTTCAGAATGAGTGCAGTCATTGTCGTTCTCATTGCTGCAGTACATTGGACGATGACCATATGTTACAATCCACGGACGAAGAGCCCGATTCTCGGGTTGTGTGGCTTTACGCAAATCATTCTCTAACCATTTGTATTGAAAGACCAATGACTTTAAGCCGTAATTCAGAAAATAGTATACCTCCGTTGAAAAGCCAATGAAATGCACTGGGCCCAAATCGAAGCTATAGAAAAGGTTATCCGTACCACCTGGCATACTAAAGCGAGCTCGGTAATTGGAAAAATTACTATTAAACAGAATGATAGAATTTAATGTCAGCTCTCTGCTCCAAAAACAAGAACAAGAAACTCACAATTTTTCCTCGTGATTCCCTGGACAAACCATATAGGGCACATATGCGGCCACCGATTCGATTTGCCGCATGAATTCGTCACCAACTCGGCCATCTTCGGTATTCATATCGTAGGCGAAATCACCAACATGAATTATGGCATCGTACATGCCACGTTGGGTGTCTTGTTGCAGACGTGCTAGCGACTGAGCATTCTCATTGCCCATATCGCCGAAAATTGCGACACTCGGTGACCAGTCGGCACCATATATTGGCGTACGAAATGAGAACTTCGGTGACCATCCCAAAGCGCCACCGCAATGATATTCGTAAACAGTTGCAGCCTGAAGATTTTCTAATTTCACCTAATAATCAAGGGAGGTTTTAGTGAAAGGTAATTTCAAAACAAACAACAAACAAAACGATAGTTTACCCTATGAATATACTGCGATTTTTGCTCTGGACCACCATCGACAAATTTATTTGATGTGCCATTCGCTGAAAGCGCATAACCTCGGATGCCATACTCAACGATTGATTGCCCAGCGTTATCACGAGTGGACCAAGTGACAACTATTTCGCCAGGATTGTCTGCAAGTAACGAGGGATGACAACATGACATTCATTTCCAGTCAAAGATCAACGTAAACAAAATTCAATAAACTACGCACATTTACATATAAATTTGCATAATCAAATAAACAACTAATGCCCGGTCTGATGTATTCGAGTATTCGAGTGTAACTTTATGCTATCAGGAGGAAAACAAAGAGCTACACAAACTGGAACAGTGATGCAGATAACAATTGGTTGTAAACAAAAGAAATACACTGCGGTACACTAGATTAGAAGCAGGCAATTTTGAGAAGTAATAATGATCTTTCTCCCGTTATTAGGCAGTGAGAAAAATGGTGAAAGAAATAGTGGGTGAATGTAATGGTGAATTTTAAATTTTTTTAAAGAACAAGCTACGGATAGTTTTTTTATACTTTAAGTGAATGAGTCACAATGGCATGCATTTAAATTGGTCCATATGATTGGAAGAACTCAAAATACAAGGTGTCCGAAAAGTAGCGGACTTTCGTAAAAAAAAATTGGTGTGGTGTAACGTCAGATGCAATAATTGGGCCCTATTGTTACGAAAGCCATGGCAATGTAGCAACGGTCACTAGCCAGCGGTATCGTGCCATGCTGCGAGGCTTTCTTTGTCCAGCGTTAGAGAACCGTCTTCAGATGTGTTTCTAACAAGATGGGGCTAGTCCACATACTGCAAGGGCCTCACTGAAGGTGTCCGAAAAACAGCGGACTTTTGTAAAAAAAACTGGTGGTGTGTAACGTCAGATGCAAAAATTGAGCCCTATATTTACGAAAACCAATTGTGGTACTAACCAGATGGGGGATACGATCGATCAAATTTTATCGAACGACACCGGTGTATTTGGCCCCCGCCCCTCTCAAGACCTGTCAAAAGTTAACACAGCAGGCATTGCCGGGCTGCCCCCTACTACCCCATTCAAACTGAACTCAACACAAATGACCACCACATTGACCCCACACTAACTTATCCGTATGTCGTCGTTCCCCCCAAGCCTACTCGCCACTGGCCCAATACTGTAACTTATATCATCCGGAGCAAAACACCCTATACAATGAAAACCTGATCTAAATTGGTCCAGTAGTTTCCAAGGTTAGCGTAGGCAGTTGAAAGTGAAAACTTACCTCTTCATATAATACTTGTAGTATAGAAAGACCCTCAAAAATTTTTAAAAAAAACCCCAAAAAAATCGCAAACGACCTACCAAAAAACCTCTTAAAATACATCAGAATACTCCAAAAGTACCCTCAAAAAACCCCTTAAAACATTGCCAAGACCCCTCGCAAAGGACACCCAAAGCATTCCCAAAAGACCTCTAAATACCCACATAAGACGCTTAGACGTATGTGGAATGTACTGTCAAGCTCTGTCTTCCCACATCACTATGATCCACAGGGATTCAAAACCCAAGCTCATAGACATCTCCTCTTTTCTCCTCCTCCTCTTCCTTAACGCCCACGCTGTGCCAAGCAAATAGCCGAGCATTATAAGGGTGCGAGCCCCTTGAAGCGTGCGCGAATTATATAAAAAAAAAAAGACGCTCTTGAGACCTACAACAGACTCCTAAAGACACTCATATAGCTCAAAAAAGCCGCTCAAAAAACCACGGAAAAGATCCTCAAAAAACATCCCAAAACACTCACGAAATACCACCCAAAAGAAACCCAAAGCATTCCCAAAAGACCACCACATACCCACAAAGAGACTCGATTCCCGAAATACCTCCAAAAAATCGCCAAAACTCTCCCAACAGATCCTCAAAATACCCTCAAAAGACTCCCAAAGTACCACCAAAGGACCTCAAAATACACCCCAAAAGCCCTCCGAAAGACCCCCAAAGAGACTCCCAAAACACCCTCAAAAGACACCCAAAATACCTCTTAAAAACCCACAAACCTCTCCAAAGAGTCCTGAAATACCCTCAAAAGACTTCCAAAAGACTACTCCTATCACGTTTAGAGACTGGCCCTTCTATCAAAAAATCACTTCTGCATGATATTAGTAAGCATTCTCCTTTTACTCGTTCCACTTCAAGTGTAATTTATGTTGAAAAACGTTTAGTGGTTTGTGTTTTGGATATTGGGTCGATCAGCACTGCGTAAAGGACAGTGAAAAATATAAATCATCATAGGTCTGTTCCCGTACTTAAAAAGTAGTAATAATTATTTTACCACTTTTTACTCAAAAGCGTTCCCATACTCGAAAATGTGGTAAAAAAGAGCGGCAAATGGATAGTAAGTTCATTTCCCCTCCATGCGAATTTTGCCGATTTTTACTACAAAAATTTCTGTGTGTAACATGTGAACATTCTGTCAAAAACGAATTTATTGACCACGAACTAATGTGGCGTTCGTTTTTTCCTACACTTTGTTAATGAAGTGCACTAATTTTTGGCGCTAATTTGAGAAATTAAGTGCAGTATTTTTGCACTTTTTCTACCAAAAGAAAGACACATGACTAACTTACTTGTGAATGTTGAATTTTGCCGTAATGGATATTGACAGTTTCTACCAAGCCAACAATTTTGTGGTCTTATGCGTTCCCGTACTTTTTGTGCTTGCTCTCTCTGAAAGATTTTTTTGTCAGTTTTCTCTTTTGCTAAGTTTTACTACAAAAAGTACGGTAACAGATCTCATGTCGCACTTTCGCAACGCTCTCAATTTTACCATCTACTCAACGCGCCAAAAGAAGTATAACTTCAATTTTCATTAAAAAAAACCAAAAACAGAATTTTGTTCATTCTTTTATAAGGTGCTTCTTATCTTATGAATCGACTTATATGCATGCAAAAAGACCTCTAATGTACCGTTATCTTCTTTTGAATATTTTTTAAATTTTGATTTTATATTAACCACAAGCTACTCTCTAACTGTCACCATAATTTGTTTTTCCTTTTTTGACATATAAATGGAGAAATATTAACTTTATCTCCCAAAATGATGTGCTAATCTAATCTAGTGCACCGCAGTGTATTTGAATAACTTTCGGCGAAACTGTACCGCTTACCGCTGCATGACAAGATACTGTTTTAAATTTGCTCTTAATGGATTTGTAATAGCAAGGGAAAGGTCCAGCTATTATAATTACATTGAAATAAATTATTTATGCAATATGTACTTCGAGACCTTTCATTTGACAACTCATTCATAACTGTGCGAGGTATGACTTGTAGTTTTCTCAGAATTTAAAAAGAAGTTTAGGATTATTTATAGATTTACTAATTTATGCAAAATGTAGTTGGTTTTAAACGAAAGCAAAACTCGTTCTATTAAAACAAACAATACATTCATTCAGTTACCGCTTAGTCGCGCCTAAAGAAGTTTCGCTTCAACAAGCTATGTATTATATAACGTTTATTCCTGCAGTTGATAATTCCTTTCCCACTGTAACAATGCATAACAAAAATATTAAGGCAACAACAACGGAAGTAATGGGTTTCCAAGTACACATTTGTTGTTGTTTACATTAAAACAGATTTCAAGGCTAGATGGAACATCCTAACACAAAATAACGGATTCAACATAGAATGGCGTTTTTTTAAAGAAATAATGGATTCAACAAAAAATTTTATTATTGTTTTTAATTTTGTTAATAAATAAAAAAAAACTTACCACCAAATGACAAATGCACTTGCTCCGGTTGATAATGGAAAACCTTTTCCACTTCACAGTTGACCAACGAAAATTGACAAAACGTGAATGCTACCAGCAGCACAAATACGAACTTGAACTTGAGCAGCATTTTAGAAGATTCTTATTAAAAGTTTTACGTGACTATATAAACATAAAAGCAATAAAATTACATCGAGCACATAACGAACAAAAAAAATTGTTTTGCTGCAAATTAATAAAGAAGACTCGTTTATTGATTTGGTCTTTATTTGGATCACAAAATAAAAAGAGCCAAATCCGCTTTGTGCGCTTTGTTAAGCTTTGTGTTTGCACTGAACTATGCAGTATGAGTATGCACTTATGCAGTATAATAATAATAAAAATATAAATTTTTAACTCGCTGAGTTCTGAATTAAACATAAACAGCTGATTGAGTTTACGCGTCAAACGAAAACTAATTCAGGGTTACTTTTGCCTATGTACCACAGAAAATGTAATAGATTATTTCAATAACAGACTGAGTGTTTTTTATTCGGAGTTTCGGAGAAATAATTAAACTCTGAATTCAGATTTTTGTTTTTTTTTTATTCTCCGAGATATCTTTTTTCTCTGAAGCGTTCTTCTTAACGCTCCAATAATTCTCGGATATGATCTTTTTACTCTGAAAAAATATACAGAACATTTCTTGACAGCTTCTTGGTAATTTTTCTTGGTTTATTTTTGCCAAACTAGTTATGGAACTGGTTTATTAGTTTATAGCAGTTAACGAGTTTACTACAGCTTATTTTGACAGACACTTGGTGACGGTCCTTGGCGTTGCGGTCGAAGGCCTAGTTGCTCGCGATCATTTGTGTTGTGCATGTATATTTTTCACATACAATTCAATGCCGTACCCAAACGGCTAATTGAGAAGCTTTCCGTGAAAAGTTATTACTCTCGGACGTTAGTCAGATATTCGCGAGAGGTGGTACACCGTGAAAAATACTTTTGGTGTTACTGGGATTCGAACCACGAATCTCATTTTCAGCAGTCATGCAGTTATCCACTGAGCCCCAGAGGGAGTTTTTAAGGCAAGCCGATATAACCTATTTCGTTACTTATGTTTGTTCATGTACCCCCACGTTTCGATTTTAAATACTTTCACTTCAAAAGTACGGGAACGCTTTAACGACAACATTTTTGTCTTGGCAGAAACACTCAAAATTCCTTTAGCCAGAATTCAACATTCACGTGCCAAGCAAAATGACATCAATTGTTCATGTTAGTAAAAAGAGAGGTAAATCTCCCAAAATAAACAGATCTGTGAGAGGCGATTTCCGATCTTTTGTAGTTTGTTATTTAGGAATAACAAACAACTTGACATCCAAAAATCAATCTATGCCAGATTTTTTCCCAATTTGAATTTAACATAACTTACTTTATATTTTCTGCCTCTTTTACTACTTTTCCGAGTATGAGATTCGAGAAAAAGATTTCCAAATTTTTTTATTTTTAAGAACGGGAACAGACCTATTGTTTTTTGTTATTTTCTTAGCTGTCAAACGTAAGTGACATGCGGATTGATAGTTGTATTCAGCTTCAGTGTTTTTGTTTACTTTTTATTAAAAATATGTTTATATAGAGAAACAAGAAAAACTAAAGCAAATTTACAAAATGAGTATAAGTCGTGCGCTACCGCAATCAAAAGAAGCTCTTCTTAAATCATATAATACTCGCTTAAAGGAAGACGTGAAGAGTATGCTGGAAAACTTCGAAGGTTGTCCTCATTGTAAGCAATCAGGGAATTTCACAAAAAATACATTACTAATTGCAGAAATAGTTAAACTCGCCCGTGGAGAAGGTGATTCACAAATTTCAAAGACTACACAATGCGAACAGGACACATATGAAATGCAAGTTCGCGCTGCAAATATTGGTAAAGATCAGGATAATATGGAATACATTTAAAATATAATATATCGTTCAATCGCAGTGCGGGCTGGTGAATCTCTGATGAAGCTTGTCTCAGACATTAAACAATATCTGATTTTGAACGATTTTCATTCAGTTAACGAAGCAATTACATCAAATTCTCAACTCTTCCGATCCACACAAATAGAATGCGACAAGAAACTAATGAAACTGCGTGATGAAATGGCCGTGGATTTATATGACTTGGAAGAAGAATACTACACAAGCATTAATAAGTAAAAGTTATCATTGAAAGGTCAAATAGGTACAAGTGTTTTATTTACAATTTGGAAACGGAAATAAAAGATGTTTCTTTAAATAAAATCGTTGGACTTCATTATTTTAGGTGCATTGAACCTCGATTATGATCGCTTAGTCGACTTTTGCGGTTACGAAGAGTGTTGACACCTTGCTGTAGGTACTTCTTATTAATAAATATAATTTTAAATGCATAGGGATGCAATTAACCGTACCTTCCACCAACTACGCCCTTAGCTTTCACCTTCAGCCCCTCAAATCTTTACGTTTTAGGTTGTATAGCACAACATATTTGCATGACCGTTCTTTTGGGTTTCCGTATGCTCCCTTAAAGGACAACAATTAATAGAAGCATTAACCAAAAAGCACGTTGTTTAATTTGATATTAGTATTTATTTATTAATATAATCTTTAATTATATTTAACAGTTTGGAGGATTAAGAGTATTTCTTTTGTTATACAAAACTTCAATTTAATTCCCTCCCAAACAAAGATAATTAATACTAGATTCAATAGATAAGAGCTATAATTTAGTAAATAATTCAAAGTTTGTAATTACACCAGATGCAAATATACATCGTCAATACTAGCGCTTTCTCTTAGCCAACATCATGGATATATAATCCAAACCCTCATATAAACCATTTCCATTGGTAGCACAGGCACCCTGCACATACCACGCTTGCCTTATATTGCGTAAATTCATTTTATCGGCAATTTCTGTTGTGTTCATCGCGTTGGGCAAATCCTGTTTATTAGCAAACACCAAAACAACCGCTTCGCGTAATTCATCGCGCTCAACGAGACTTTGCAATTCCTCTGCGGCCTCTTTAATGCGTACACGATCTGATGCATCAACAACGAAAATTATTCCAGCTGAATTCTGGTAGTAATGATACCACAGTGCACGGATTTTATATTGGCCTCCAACATCCCAGACAGTGAATCGTATATTCTTATAGTCAACTGTCTCCACATTAAAGCCTATGGTCGGTATTGTCGTTATAACTTCACCCAGTTTTAATTTGTAGAGGATTGTTGTCTTGCCAGCGGCATCCAGGCCAAGCATTGCGATCCGCACATCTTCCTTGCCAAAAAGACGCGATAGAAGGTTGGATAGTGTTATACCCATTATTTTTGAATTTCTTATCTTTGACTGTTAATCGATTTTATATTCTTTAATAATAAAAATAAGAGAACTTTCACTAATGACTAATTACAACGCACGATGTCGACAAAGCAATCAAACAAATAAAAATGAATTTCACGACTACTGCGAATATTTATATCAGCCATCGTCGCCAAAATGCATTACGTGGTCTTTAAAGTGAATCAGTGTTGTGATTCGTTTAAGCTTTTGCGACGTTAATTTACCGGCATTAGTTCCACTTCCCGGAAACCCACGGTGTGTCAACATAACTTTTCTATTGCTGAATAATTGGTGAGCAGAACAATCTGATCCCACAGATAAAAGCTTTAGGGTAACTTTTATTGCTGAATTGATTAATAAGTTCAGTATTTTGCATTTGATTAGCAAACTCAAGAATTGGACTTAATTACCAAACTTCTTATCTAACAATGTGGGTACCTCGGCTTCAGCGATTAGTGCGATTGATTTCATGGTTCGAATCCCAGGAATACGAATGTAGTTTTTTTCATTTTTATAAATCTTTGTTGGGGCTGTCAGTTGTTCTCAGCAAATCGAAAACGAAGAGCGAGAATTTTTCGTTTACATTGTTTTGTTGCATCAACAGTCACTATGCTCTCACAATGAATAACTTATGACTTAAAACTTAAACCTTAGAATAGCTCGCCATAAGTTTGAAGTTCTGACAGCAAAGTTTTAAATTGTGACAACCTTCATTGTTATTATATTGAGGTGTTAACAACAACAAAAACAAATATTTCACATCCGTTTCGAAATGTTGCTTACTTCATTCTGTATATCTTCAAAAGTTTGTAAACTTAAGAACTAAGATCTATCAACATAACGAAGAGAATTTTTTTTGTCAAAACCAAAAACCATCTGTAAGTCTTAAGTTTTTATTGTCAGAGATTGCCAGAGCAAGGTCTTAGTGCTTTCAGTGAACACAAATAGAATGATAAATTGTGCCACAATTGGCATCAGTTGTTGGTGTTAGTAAGAAGAGGTGTAAATCTCCCAAAATAAACAGAACTGTTAGAGGCGATTTCCGATCTTCTGTGGAGGTGGATGATGATTATAGGCTATAGGACATCTACCTCCCCCTTCCCACACCATCCGGTGAAATCCGAAATTTCAATATCAGTCACATTTACGAACCGATTTTAATGAAATTTTCAATGTATGTATATTATTGGCAGGTGGTGAAAAGATATAGGCTATAGTAGCCCCTCTATACACCCTTAACCGTTCCTGGACAGCTATGAAAAATGTAAATATGAGGCACATTTACAAACCTATTTTTATGAAGCTTTTAATGTGTATTATTGGCCTTTTGGGCTATAGTACTGGGAATATAGGGATCATAAAATTTTAACAAATTTTTATAAAATTTTCAATGTAAATTATTGGCAGGTGTGGAAATGTTATAGCACAGATAATATAATATACAGATGCCGCATGCCCATGCATTGAATTGAGGAACATCGAATTATATCTGCCTGCTTGACCATCTTCGAATTATTTGCAATTGTTAATTTCAAAAAAGTACTTGGGTGTAGTTTATATATGCAACTCAAATTTTATAAAGGGTGGGCAATTTAAAGGTTTGTTTTTAAATCAGGAGGAGCAAAAACATGATTGTTTCGTGCCGCGGAATATCAGACTGACGAGCTGTCAAAATTTCATGCAATTCGTTCAAAAAAGTGTTGACATAGCCTATGATTTAAAAACAAACTTCTAAATTGCACAGCCTTTATGTCGAAGTGGAATATACTAGACATGAAAAAGAATAAGTGAACTTGGGTGGAGAAGTGTAAATGGAAAATAAATTTTAGGTTTGTGTATACGATTATTTAAGTTACATAATTTGACAATAGATGGCATATAAATACATCATATAATTTGTGAACAAAGCATCTGTTCATAAGCGTAAGACATCTAGGTATTTATTATCTTTGGTTATAGGCTATGACACACCCTCTACCCTGGAGTTTATGTGAGCTAGTAACTAACGCGCCGCACTCGCGACATGCCTCAAACGCGGGATATCAAAATGGTCCCTGACATTAAGCCGCTCACAAAATGTCAGCACTATTGGTCGTGTGGAAGGTGGTTAAAAAGGACCTCAAAGAAGTCGAAAATAAAATTTAACCCATTACACGCGCTACATGCGACACGCGTCAAAAGAGGACTATCCAAATTAGCCCCTGACATTGAGCCGCTTACAAAATTTCAGCCCTCTTGCAGCCTTGCGAAAGGTGGCTAGAAAAGACCTGGAGAAAATTACGCAATCTAACCATCACACGTGCCACACGCGAAACGTAACACGTGGCATACTTGGGATATAAAAATGCTATTTTGGACTTAGACACTCACAAAATTTCAGCTCTATAGGTCGTGCGGATGGTGGTTTAAAAGGACGTCAAAGAAGTCGAAAAAAAATGTCAACCCATCACACGCGACACACGTCTTACGCGGAATATAAAAAATATTGTTATTTTGTGAGTGTCTAATCACAAAATTTCAGCTCTAGGTCGTGTGGAAGTTGGTTAAAAAGGTCTTCAAAGTAGTCGAAAATACAGACAAAAAGGAGTTAAGTGAAATAAAAGTTTTTAAAAAGAATGCGTTCCGACCATTCCAAATAAATGACCAAAATGGGAACAAAACATAATGTACATAATGAAAAAAAAACCTTTTATGTCAAATTTATAATGTTTAGAATTTTCGGGATAAATAAAAAAACCCGATGGGCGTGTTTTTTATATATGTCGGAGAAATTGAATTGAAAAGTTATATTTCCGATGATAAATCCGATAACTTTTTTCTCTGATCAGATCTGACAAAAAAAAAATTGATGTGTTTTTTTAGTATGAGATAAAACTTTTATTTCTTACGTTCTGTTCTGAATATTTTTTCAGATTATCCGAATATCCGAGAATTATTGGAGCGTAAAAAAACAACTCAGAGAGCCAAAAGGCAAATTTCAATTCTGACAGTTAAATTATTTCTCCGAACTCCAATTACTCCTACATAAAAAAACACGCCCGATATTTTATCGTGCTCTACAGTATCGACACAATATGATCCACTCATTACCAAGCTAGTGCTGTCAGAATAGATCAAATTGGATTCTGTGGTTTTGGTTGCCCATCACACAAGTTAATAGTGTACTACATACTTCCAATAACATGTGATACAAACAGCTGTTTCCTGTCAATATGTCCATTGTGGCATATTGCTCAGTTTTCAGTTTCGTTTTCCCGGTGTGCGCGAAAGTGAAATTTCTTTACAAAATAGTGACAAGAATTCTGTAAATTAACGATTGTTTTAAGTGAATTACACGCAAACCAAATAAACTATTTAACATTTTAACTTCAATAATTGGTTTATAAATACGGAAGCGATGAATTTTTTGCGGCAAGCATTCAGCATTACGAAACAGTTCACATGCAATGGTAAGTGAAGTAATTTTTTAATTTTTTACTTTTTTAAGGTTTCTACGTTTTAGCGAAAAATATGCGATTTTATGCCAGTTATTTTCTTTTGACGATATTATTTATTGAAACGAATCATATTTATTTATAAAGAGATCATATTGCATTACACTGATATCCTCCCGCTATGCAAACCAATGGCTGTCTTCCATTTTGAGATATTTTAGTAAAACTAAGTACTTATGTGTAGAAGAGAAACAAGTCGCAATATTAGGAATATATGACTACAAATAAATAAGATCAGTTAATGTAGTTTTCCAGCTTAATGGATGACAGCATTTTCTTCTTTTTAAGATGCCAATTTTTAATTCCTCTTTTCGAAGTACCTACCTTAGCACTGTTCACCCAAAAATACTGTATATTCTCTGAGCAGTAAAGTTTTTAATTAAAAAAGTTTCTTATTAGAAAGGAGTTACTGAAAATTTTAATATTTTTGTACATATTTTGTCACATGCAGTTAGAAATTTCCAATTCCAATATGAAAACGTTGATTGTTGCATACCACGATTATTGCAATAGCTCCGATATACAGGGTGTATCAGTTTAGGTGGCAAATAGTTAAAGGCGTGATTCCTTGGTTAATTACAAGAAAAAATCGTAGGGGAGAATGAATAGTAAAAGAACACAAAAAGACAACCAGAAGACCCTCAAAAGACTTCCTTACCCCAAAAACACTCCCAAAAGACGTTCTAAAGATACCCAAAATATCCGGAAAATACACCCAAAAGCCCTCCCAAAACACTCTCAAAAGACACCACAAATACCTTCAAAAGATCCTTAAAAGACCCTCCAAAAGACCCCCTGTCGGTAATGGTTTTAAAACAAGAATTGGTTTATTTTCCACCTAATAGACCCTGTATTAACAACGATAAATTGTTGAAAGTAAAAAAAAGCCGTTCAAATAAAATCGCAAGTGTCTTTATAACTTATTTTATATATCTTTATATATAAAAATGATTGTGCGTTTTTAGGTAAATGCACAACTCCCAAACCACTGGACGTATCGCTTATTGGTGCTCCGATAAGTTTATGTTTTGTGTATTTGGACCCAGTAGGTGGCGATGAAATCGAGACATTGTCACTCCTAAACCACTGGACGTATCGAAGCCATATTCATACTATATATTCGTTTGGTGCTTAAATAAATTCTCGTGTTTTTTTTGGACCCGGTAGGTGGCGTTGGAGCAGAGATATGGGGTGTTGGTGCCTATCGTTGTTATCACATCACGCCTAAGCCACTAGACATATTAAAGCCATATGCACACCGTTCTTCTATACTTCTGAATGTTTATCTATTTTTTTTAGGTTCTCGGTAGGTGGCGCTGGAGTTAAGATATTCTTGAAAATGTAATTCTGCATATATAACATCACGCCTAAACTAATGAACGTATTGAAGCTATATTTACACTATAAGTTTGTTTCGTGCTCCTATTAGTTCGTTTTTTTTTGACGGATTGGAGATATGGTTAAATATGACCTAAACCACTGGACATATTCAAGCTTAATTTATACCATATGTTCGGTTGGTGACCCTAAATGTTTATTTCTTTTTTGAGTCCGGTAGGCTGCGCTGAATTCGAAATATTTTCGTAAACGTTCGTAACAAAGCCATATTTACACCATATGTTCGTTTGGTACTCCGATACGTTTATATTTTTTTGGATCCGGTAGGTGGAGCTTGAATCGAGATATTTACGAAAATGTTATTAGTTTGGTTATTAGTTATTTTATTTTATACAAACAGTGCTAGAAGCAAGTGTTGTTGTATTTCATGATTATATAGGCTATAGCAAATGTACAATGTTAATATCAGCTACCGTTTTGGTAGACGAAGGTGGGTCGTGAAGACAAGACCCTAGCTCAATTGGCTAATACTGCGACATAACTGTCTATTGTATCGTAGGGTGTAACTAATCTAAGAGACTTACTACCTCCCTAATGAAGGATAGTTTGTTTCGCAGATCTGTCGACGAACATATTGCCTTGTGGAAAATACGTCTACTTAACCAGATCAATGCTGGACAATCACAGAGAATGTGCCCGGATGTTTCATCATCCTCCGAGAAGAACCTACATTCCGTGTTTGAGCCAAGACTAATCTTGCTAAGGGGATATCGCAGGCCACAATGACCTGTGAGAAAGCTCACCAGCTTTCTGATACTACCCTTGTCTAGATCAAGGATTTCCTTATAGGAAATTGGATTGTCTAAGCCCTGGGATATTATCCCAATGGGCTAGACGAAGTCTAGCTTCCCACTTATTAAGCATTACTGTGGTTTCAGTTGACACCACAGTAAGGTTCCGGTCCTAAGAACGCCGATTCTGAACTAGCCCTGGCCGATGCTGAATTCCCTGGTAACCAGTGACCCAACCGAGTTTTACGCTGTTAAGCCCTGCCAGGAATTGCAGTCCATCGTAGCAGCATTTAACTGATTTAGAGTCTTTTTCCACGTCCGTTCAAGAACTTTCGGCAACTTTCGGCCAGCATATGATGGCCGCCTACGTGATCATTGATCTCACCATCATAGTATACAACCAATGTATCATTTTAGGATTAAGACCCCAACTTCTGCCGTACAGGGGTCTACTGCTCCACAGAGCCCTAGTGGCACGTTCTATGGTTACTTGATATGACAGTTAAGTCGTTTATTAAGAATGACTTCGAGATATTTAACCTCACTGGAATACTCTAATGAAATAATGTAGTGTAGGGATTAATGCAAAGCCCTTCTCTGGTGCACCATTCTAGGACGTGAAGTAATGCACCTTTCATGACATTTGTAATGGTTGTGTTTTGCTTATCGCTAATTGGGATCGCTAAATCATCAGTATAACCAATTGCGATGTAGCCTGATCTATGTAGATCGTCTAGAAAGTTGTCTATGACGAGTGACCATAGAAGGGGAGAGAGGACATCTCCTTGCGGACAGCACTTAGCTGCAGTCACCGACACAAAAACTTCCCCTGAGGAGGAAGTGATGACTCAATTTTCAAGCATGGCCCTTATCTATTGGTTGGTCGAGCCCTCGATACCTCTGCTACTGATTGCTCTTGCAATTGAGTCAATGTCAAGGAAAGCACACAGAGCTACTTCGTTTCATGTGTGCGGATTGTGAAGCGCCCAGAAACAGCTTGTTTATTTATATAAAAGCAGTAATTATGGGGTCTGAGTTTCCAATCCAAGTGGCCTTCATATATCATATACCTATGTAATGTATACCTAAATACCCTTTATATAATACAAGCGAAATGATCGATGTCTTTCTGATCCTTGCAAATACCCGTAAATTAAGGTATAAGAACAATGTCAAGATATCTGTCCTTCGGACAACAGAATCCAAATCAATCAGTTGTTTTTTCTTGAGATGAAAAAAAGTCTTGGCAAGGTTGACCGCAGAAAAAAAACCAACAAACTCTTAAGCTAACAATAGGTAATTTTGCGAAGAACAATACGCCCACGACATGTTATTCTATCGGCATTGTTGTCTCCAAGGTATTCCTTTTATTTCTTAATTTTATGTTTCTTTTCTATTGGGATGATGTGTGTGCATAATGTAATTTCTAACAAAAAAAAGGAAAAAAAGGATTCACTACGAGTTGATGAGTATGCCAGTTGTCGCATTTAAAAATGAAATTATTAATTTCATGTTCGTCCTCTATTGTGTGCAAAGGCGATCGTTATAGATTGATTAGAAATAACACAAAAGAAGAGAATGAACCTCGAGAAGAAGGGATTCGACCAACCACAATGTATAATCAAAACTGTGGGAGGCACGCATAGCACGCACGCACGCACGCAGTGTTAATATTTCTGGAATACCTTGCAGGTGTAAATCTGTCGAATACCGGAATTTTTAGCTGTTGAATGACTTGACAGGAAAATTGTCCCCTATACCTAATCTGAAATATATGTGGCACACGCGTTAGCACATTTCTATATAGAGAAGTCCTTCTTCGCGTGAGTCTGACATGTGCCGCTGATGATTTGATTTGCTTAAGTTAGACACATTGTTGATTCCACGCCGATAAACTTTTCAAAGAGTCATCATTCCATACAGGCAGGCTCCTTCTTATTGTTTGCTTGTCGGCTAGCGCGTGTCACCAGGAGAAATAGCTGGTGTCAAAGAGTTCCGCTCTTAATCTTCAATTAAATTAAAACTGTAGGGATAGTGTGGAACACGTTCGGTGCTTTGAAGATTAGATTGTCTTGCAGATTGTTGCCTGCATAAGGTAAAAGGATTAATACTTGACCGCATGCCTAAAGTTATTGGAACTCACCTAGACCAACAAAGTAAGCTTGCAATAATTGTATATATCGCCATATCATGAACATCATTCCAAACAGAGATTTGGCTTTGCCGATTCGGTTGACAATGTCCTGTTCGATTCCACCTTCGGTCGAGACAATACTCCCAAGATATTGGAAACTCACTACTCTCTCTACCGGTTGTCCAGCAATGTTAACTTGAGTTACTGAGTTAGTGCCGAAGTTGATGATTTTGCGGTTTTGGCAGAATTAATCTTCAAACCCGCAACATTGCCTCCCTTTCCACATTTGTTGTCATTTGGTGCAGCTCCATAATCCTGTGTGAGAGTAAGCAAACGTCGTCAGCGTAGTCCAGATGTTTGAGTTAAGATGTAAGAGTCCAACGAATTCCTCTGTTTCCAGTAGATAAATCTGCAGATAAAGATAAAGCTACAAAAAGAGTATCGGCGATAGAATGCAACCTTGTCGTACTCCACTTAGGATCTCGAATTCCTCTGACAGCTTTCCTCTATGCAGCACATGACATTTAGAGCCATCATAGGTTGCTTTAATAATAGCTATTAGTTTATCGTGTATACCTCTCCTGCACAAGGCGAGCCAGATAAACTGTCTGTTGACGCCTTCTCAAAATCGAGTGTAGTGGTGACCGGAATTCAACGCACTGATCAATAATGATCCGCAGGGTGTTGATGTGGTCTACACAGGAGGATCCAGTGCGGAAACCGGCTTTTTCGGCATCGAGTGTATCTTCCAGATGTTCCTTAATTCGCTCAAGTACTACTTTGGCTATTACCTTAGCAACTGCAGGAATAACGCAAATGCCTCTCCAGTTTTCGCACTCCATTTCACTACCTTTTTTAGGAAGCTTGACAAGCATTCACTTCTTTCATTCGTCGGGGAAACTTTCTGCGTTCCAAGCTCTCTCTACAAGAGGATATAAAAGCCCTGCTGATGTCGTTGGAACGGCATGCAGAAGCTCTGCGGGTATACCATCTACGTCCTACCGAGCTACAACTCTGGCAATATCCTTTCGTGTTCTAGATAACAACTCGGTGGTTTTATTTTTGCTGTAAATTTTGATTTGGCGCAGTTCGACATACTGCTCCACCTGATCTATGCCTATTAAAAAGGAGAAAATTTGTTCCTTAACACACTAGGGCTAAGTCTATGCTTTATCTTACCGAATCCATTTCAGATTGGCACTGACTAACAAGTTCTGCGTTATTGCTAGTCGCAGTAATGGATTTGATTGCGTATTGGCTGTCTACGCATGTGCAACCCTACCAGTAATAGCGGTACTGGTAGCAAGTGCACTGCATGCCTAGGGTTTAGGATATCCGCCTGAAAGATGCCCGCAGAGTCGGTCAGTCAGCTTGTAGGACCTTGAAAGATTAAGTTTTTCTAAGAAGACTCCATCGCCGACTCCATTTCTCATCTTGGATCCGCAGAGTAGAGTTACGCCAAAAATCCCGAATACTCCCCCCTCTTTCCAACTTTTTCTAGTCGGTAACTCTACCGCAAAGCTGGGACTGAAGTTCAATTGAAGAGTGCAGTAGTCAGTTGATGCTGGTATTATATCCTTTGGTACCAGCTACAGTATATTGCGGTGTCCATACGGTTTGGCGACAAACCAGACTCTGAGACGGACTGTGCAGCGCAGTCGCAACGTATTTAATAAATAGGTCGGGAGGTAATAAGTGTACAATTGTGTTTAGATCATCGGTGGGACAGGACCGTAGTTCTCCGGCTATTCCAACCGCTGCTGATCTTTGTATTCTATACTTAGCTTCCTGGCATTGTGCTTATTGTTAATTTCCGGCCAATACACTAGCACTCCATAGGTGAGAATAGGGCGTACCACCGCTGTGTACAGCGATAGGTTTTGTTACTAGCATCCAGAGAAATACATGCTTTCTTAGCCCTAAATTCTATTGGACCAATTGTCCTGTGGAGCATGTTTAAAACATGTTGATAATGTTTAAAACAGTCAGCCACAATAAGGACGATATCACCCTTTGCTGGGGAGTGGCTCTGTTGACTGATTTGTTAATGTTATTGCTGCCTAGATTAACATGGATTTCCCTGCTACCTAGCATGGAGATGATCCATTGTTTTAGGAGTTTATCTACCCCCAACTGAGTGAGAGCCTCCTGGATGGCGTTTATATGTGGAGATTGTTGAAAGCTCCTTCTGTGTCGTAAAGGTGACATAGATGTTACTGCCGAAGGTTACTAGAGTTCTTCTGACAGCCAATAAACTGTCTCGCTTGCGATTTCCTCGTCTTCTATACAGTGAGTAACCACTATCAATGTTGATGCAATTTCTTTTTGCCGGCACAAGCCGTCCATTTGTTTGTCTATTTTCATCTTGAAGGAAGCATCCATATGGCAGACCGTTTTGCTTTATATAACGATCCATACAGCTTTGATAATAGCAAAAGGGGATTGTTAAGGCGATTTGATTCATAAAAACTAAGTGGTTTCCTTCAAAATAGTAATTTTATTAAATTTTATTAACTTTAAATTTAAAATTTCTAAATTTTAATAAAGCGACCAGCAAAAGACGGTCCACTTTTATTCCAGTGTTCAGATTTGATTTTATCAAAAAACTTCTATGCCAGCAATTCTCACTAGATCGCCCTATGACTCATCCATCCATCCATCCATCATCCGTCAGATATATTGATTGCATTTCGTTTTTCAATTTGCCCATTGTTTGGTTAACGAAAATTCATATCCTACAAAAATAGCAACAGAAAACCTTTAACAATAAAAAGTAATTTAAAAGCGCAAATTGACCCAAACCTTGACCATCGCGTACCACAATAGTTATTGTAATTTGCATCGCGTACCGCTCATTTGCCAACAACTAACCAACCATCCAGCCAAGGACCACCACCACCATTCAATTATGCTCCTGCTCTTTTTATTTTTATGCAAAACTAAAAAAGGGCAATTTTTGCGACGGCTAATCCTCGACTGAATGGTGCGAGTGATAATGCGCCGGCTTTGCACACCTGTTAGGTGTTATCTGGTACTTATGGTTTTTGTGTGTTTTTAGAGTTTGTCATGAACGATGATGCATAGAAATACGAAAAGTGAAACTAAAAGGGATTAATTTGGGTGAAAAAGTAACATTATCCCATTTGAGTGATCCTACATGTTGTACAGTTGTGCTGTTTGAAAATTTTTATCATAAATTTATGGTTTTTTGACTGGACCTTACCACCAAGCAAGCAAGTTAGTGATCAACTAAAGACACTGTGCTTGCACAAAGTTGGGAAAGAAAGAAAGGTTAAAATCTGCAGATTGAGAAAAGTCAATTTTTTTTCCAAATACATTTTAAGTCACTTATGAGTATCAGGGGAAAATAATTGTTCTTCTCTTTATTGAAAAACCCTTTTCTGGCTAACCCGGTTCGTTAATAAGAAAACTGTTGCATTTGGGCAAGTCAGCAAACCGAAGATATTTACGAAATGCAGTTCCACTCACAGTTTGATGCGGGCTTTAAGCTGGAAGGGTCATTGACCGATACTTCTTCTTCAATGATGCTGGCAATGCAGTCACAGCCGATTGGAATCGCTACCGGGCCATGTTGGCTGACTATTTTTGAAATAATTTGGTAGAGGTTGACTTGGAGCTATGTGACTTCACCAAGATGGCACCATATACCACACAGCTGGTTCAATAATGCATTGAATTGAATTAATGTCGAAGTACGGTGACCTTGTTTTCTCCAGAAGTGGAACAGTCTGGACTTGTCATAGCCCCAAACATAAAAAGAGCCAAAAGGAGTCAAATCACACGAAAGATGCATGCGATCGATTTTTATTATAGAGTGGTTCGGACCCTTATAATGCTCGGCTATATGCTTGGCACTAACTCAGTAACTCGAGTTAACATTGGTGGACAGCTGGTAGAGAGAGTAGCGAAATTTCAATATCTTGGGAGTATCGTCTTGACTGAAGGTGGAACCGAACAGGACATTGACAACCGAATCGGCAAAGCAAAATCAGTGTTTGGAATGATGTCCATGATATGGCGAAGCAATGCGATCAGCTTAAACACCACCCTGCGACTGTTCCATTCAAATGTTGAATCTGTGCTGTTTTATGGGTGCAGCACTTGGAAGGTGACCGCTACTATCACAAAAAGATTACAAACGTTTGTAAATAGGTTCCTACGGAACATCTGTCCTAACCGTATCTCTAACGAACCTCTTTACCAGAGAACGGGCCAGGAACCAATAGGCACAACCATCCAACGACGGAAGTGGCAGTGGATTGGTCATACATTCCGAAAAGGCGACAGTTCCACAGCAAACTACGCAATGTAATGGAATCCGTTATCTCAGGATGGTAGAAGAGGTAGAAGAGAGAGAAGAGGGTCGTCCGAGAAATACATGCCGCAGAACAGTTGAGGAGGAGTCACGGCAATTGGGGAAGGGTTGGAGAGAGCTGAAGCTCATTGCCAGGAACCGTACGCGATGGCGCGTAGGCGTAGTAGAGGCCCCAAAACCCACAAGGGGATATAGGATATAATCAATCAAATCAATTAAATCATATGCTTGGCACAGAGCTGGGTGTTTTGGAAAAGGACGAGAAAAGATGGGATGTCTATATGAGCTTGTGCTTTGAATGTCTGTGGATCATAGTGATCACTTTAGCATAAGTGTGGCCCTAACTTAATGCAATACGGGCATATATTCTCGCTTAATTACTCTTGGAATGTTGGGTAATAAAACGAGATAATTATCAATGAAGACTTAAAAGTATTTTTATGGCAGGACGCCAACTGTTCAATCCACTCTCGTTGATTACCTAACAGAGGGTTGGTTGTCTTAAAAAAAATCTCATCTCATAATTAATGCCAATTTACCGATGTTACTCTGCATGACTACCAATATTACTATTATTTTGTTATTACGTACTCGTATTATATAAGGATTAAATCTAAAATCAAAATTTAATATTAAATCCAGATTTGCACAAAGTGACGAATAGCAGCAGGTAACAAACTCTAATGAGAACAACACTCGAATCCTGGGTTTCTCAGAATTGCGAACGCATTGAATGTCCAATTTCTGTTTTCAACTCAGTTTTTGGGAATTCTGCGGTTCGGTTATATTTACATTTAAAGTTTAATCCTTTTCTTAAACCCACTAGATTTTATGTGACATTATATACTGATGGTGAATAGTTGCAGCAGAACCTATTTGTAGGCGTGACTCCAATAAATGCATGACGAAAGGTAAATGTTGTATTATTGAGTTCTTGTAATTTACAGAATTTAATCCGGTAGCTTAAACTCGAGGACTGATGAACTAATTTCAAAAGATTTTCTTAATCACAGAGGTTATATGAGAAACCTTCAGGTAGATGCTGTAGGTAGACATACATTAGATAGATAGATGTACCGATGGAGATCAACACAACGGAATTGTCTTAAATGTAATCCCCTGATTTATGCTGGATTTGCAAAGGGGATTAGCCACTTTATTGGCTGAACGTGCACACGATGTGATAGTAATTGCTATATGCGTTAGGTCTAATTGAAGAAACAAGATTATTGAGTAAAACTGTCGTAATTTCAATAATTTTCCAGAGTTTTTTTAAACTCTGCCACTTTATTACTAATTAACTCGATATTAACACATCGTGCGTTAATGAACGATTATAAAGTTGATGTCTACCAACTTTTAAATAGGTCTCAATATTATGAAATTACTACGTAAAACGGAAAAAACTCTGATTTTTCAGTTGACTTTTTTATTAAGTTTAAGAGAGCGCTGTAATTCAGATGAAGTGCGGGATCCAGCAACCCCATATTAAAGATTTGTTAAGAAAACGCATAAACGCATGTATTTCTATTGATCAGTTACGCGTTCACACAAAGGATGTGTCAACACTGAAACATATTGACCATATTGGAAATGGGATGAACATAGATCATCATCATCATCATCATATTTGACTCTACAACCGGTGTCCGGTCCTGGCCTCCCGAAAAAAGACTTCCCAAGCAGTCTGCTCCTTGCTCATGAGTGTTAGTTGTTTTGTCCACCGGATCCTACCGCGCTTAATTCACTTCACGATGTCGACATCGCGGTAACGCTCGTAGATCTCATCATTATAGAGTCTCCGGAATCGTCTGTCTTCACAGACGGGGCCAACAATTCTCCGTAAGACTAAGCGGTCAGAATGTTTTTTGCAAAGCGCCCAAGTCTCGGATTTAAATGTAACTATTGGTATGGCCATTGTCTTATACACCAGCAGCTTGGATGTTATGGTTAGATTCCCGGATTTGAAGTGATTTGACAGATTAAAGTAGGCTTAGTTGGCTTTAAACAACCGTGCGCGTATTTCTGGTTCCATGCTGTTATCAACTGCTACAGTTGACCCGAGATAGTTAACGCTCCACTATTTTAATTGAAGGACCAATGTTGGATCTTCCACTCGCAGACGTGTACCACCACCATGTACTTTATTTTGCTCTCATTTTTGTCCAGCCACAGGTTTCTTGCCGCCTGCTCAATCTGGATAAAAGCTTCCTGTACAACTCTTGGGTTTCTACCATCGATGTCAGTATATCGTTTGCGTAAGCCAGTATCTGAATGAACTTATAGAGGAATGTTCTTCTCGCCGTTACGTCAGAGTCTCGGATCACTTTCTCCAACGCCAGATTGAAGAGGATGCAGGATATTTTTACTTGCCTTATAACATTGCTCATCGTCAACCTACATAGTCGTGTTAGTTTATTTGGGATGCCGAACTCTCTCATGGCTTTAAAAAGTTCTACTCTGGCTAGCTATCATAGGCGGCTTTAAAGTCTATACAATGATGGTGTTGTATGTTTTGAAAGTCCATCACCTGCCTAAGGGTGTAAATCTGAACAGTTGTTGATTTGCCTGGGATGAAGCCACACTGGATGATTTCTTTAGCGTATGGGGCTATCCTGTCTTGAATGATAGAGGAGAAAATCTTATACGCAACGTTATATCATGATAATTGCTGCATGTTGTGATATTTCCATTTTTTATGTATACGACACAGGATGCCTCTTCGCCATTTCATTATTCATTATTCATGAATTGCTTGGTGTAATGTGGGGCCTCCTATTTTAGTCAGTTCCGCTGGGATACCATCTGATACCGGGGCATTGTTATTTTTGAGCCGATTTATCGCTCTGCTAACTTCGTCTGTGCTTTGTGACGGCAGCATGGTGTGGTCTTCGGTCATTGGTGGAGCCTCCAATTCCTCAGTTAGCTGACCATTTAGACACTCACGAAAGTGCTCTTCCCATCGCTGTATATTGCGTCATACCGCGGACTCTTTGGTAGAACTTCCGCGCCTGGTGCCGTCCTCGCTCTCTGTACTTTTCAAGTTCACGGACGAGATTCATCTCCCTGCTGCTTTCTTTCGGCGGTGAACTGTTTTTTTATATCATCTGAGCTCTTTTTATTCTTCTTCACGTTCTATGAGATTCTTGTATTGCTCGGTACTCAACATTCTTACGTTCAGTCGCTAGCTTGGTCATCGAACCAGTCGTTCCGATCTCTACGACTACTGCCTAAGATGGAGTCAGGCAGTACTAATGACAGTATTCTTAAGGCGTGTTCATGACATCTGAATCTCAGCACCAGGACTTACTCTCCCTGCATTTAGTGCAAGTCCTATCGCTTGGCCGTAGTTGTTTCTGGTCTCTTCGTTGCGGAGGGCAGCCGTGCTGAATCGAATCTGATTTGCGGATGCTGCCTATTTTGATGATCCAATCCGCACTCGGAGCACCACACCAACAAGATCCGAGTCGACGTTGGTACCTCGTTACATTCGTACCGTCATCAGATTCGCGGTCTATTAACACGTGCTCCATCTGGTTGCTAGTGGCTCCATCAGGAGATACCCAGGTGGCTTTGTGGATATTTTTACGCGCGAACCTTGTACTCGCAACGACCAAATTATTGCTTGCTGCCATCTCTATGACTCGTTGTCCATTGTCATTAGTGTTCTCGTGTAAGCTATGGGTGCCAATGTACTGCCTGAATACTGGCTGCCTACATATTTTGGCATTGGAGACTGCCCTCCATGAGGTTATGCGAACGATTGAGTACACGATTAACTACAAGCCGTTTACGTTAGCTTTTAGTTAGTTAGTTACCAAACGAGTCGAGAGAAGCACCCCCAAGGAGGGGTCATCTCTCCCTTTCTGTGGCTGATGGTAATTAACGAAATGCAACTAAAACTTAAAGAGGATAGGATGAAGGTAGTTACGTATGCAGATGACGCGGTGATACTCGTATCAGGCCAGTACCTTTCCGTAAACATTGAAGTCATGGAAAGGGCCCTGGGTAAAGTCAGCTCCTGGGCAACAAGCTGTGGCCTTGGAGTCAACCCTGGGAAGACCGAAATGGTTTTATTCACCAATAAATCCGGCCTTTATCCTTCCAAAACTCAGTGGGATAAGTCTCAGCCTTACCCCCAGCGCCAAATATCTCGGAGTGATCTTGGGTAGGAAACTTAGCTGGAAGGCTAACATAGGTAGAGAAGAAAGCATGCGTGGCCCTCTATGCCAGCAGCAAAACTACGGAAGGAAATGTTGGTTTCAACCAAAGATGGCTCTCTGGCTGTACACAGCTGTTGTTTACGGCCAATTCCTACCTATCTGAGTGGTTTGCTACTAGTCCATACGGACACTGGAATATACTGCAGACAGTACCTGAAGGTATGATACCATCATCTACTGATTACTGCATCCCTAAATTAAGCTTAAACTCAACTTAAACATAAATAAAAAAATTATTCTCATTCTCCGATTTCTTATAATATCGGAATCCAGATTAAATCAAAATTATTTTTTCCAAATTTATTTTTCAAACATTTCTCTTCGTTACAAATTTGCATTAAAGCGTGAGACCAATGATTTCCAGATCATCCCACACCTTTTACTTTCGATTTAAATACATGCCTATTGTCAGCGTGGGTTAGTGTTTTGCAATATCAATATCTGTCCATCAATTTTCCTTAACACAATAAAAATGAAACTGACCCACACCGTGCTTATTCCCACATAAAGCCATTTTTAATCGAAATGAATCGTGAATGTTTTTCTATGTACGAGTACTTCCAGTGAGTATTTCACGTACACCAACCGCTTCCTTTAGAGGAGTTATGCTGATGACTATGACGATCAGCTACGCGATCATCCACTGTACGGAGAAGGCGAGGGACAATAGCGGCCAACAAAGATACACAACAAAGTAATAATAGGCAACCCGTTTGTTGGGTTCCCATATGAACCGGCTGTCTATATAATGTCCATCAACCTAGATTCAGAAATCCTTTCACAATAATACGCCGTCCGTCTTGCAATTATTAAACCATATTTGTATGGGCTGACCATAACATGAGATTTTCACAGAGATTAGCTGAATGAAAGGAGAGAGTTATTTTTTTTTTGCTCTTCTCTCGGTCACTTCCATTTCCTATTTCTATTGAGTGGATAGAGAGAGAAGGGGTACGGCGGGTATTGCCTGCAACTGCAATCTTTACAAAGGATAAAAATTGCGATTTTTTTTTTGGGTTGTTACTCGACCATGGTCCAGTTGGACGTTCCGATGGCATCTGTCATCCATTTGCAACCCTTAACAATGCACTTTTTTCGCATTTCTATTTCGCTCTATTGTTCTGGTACTCTCTGGCACCCACACTTTAAATGGACGAGTACATAACATTCATATATGTACATCCGTATATCCCTCTCATAAAGCAAAAAGATGTGGTGATCACTGATAAGTGCGATGAATTACAATCAAATCGGAAAGAGGAAGGACTTTTTTGTTGTTGAAGAAAAAAAAAATGAAAATTATGGAACCATATTCAAGATATTGATGCGAAAATCCTTTCCCGGCTGTTTTCAAGAAGCTACATTTTTAGTCAACGCATCCATCTATCCGCATTATCCTTTTGTTGGACAATGGCAAATTATTATTGTTGCTGTTATCATAAGTACACGTGATCATACAGTAAGATCATTGTTCGATTTTTGAAATCTTCTTAAATCCTGGCGGACGTCTGTCTCCCATAGTAAATATTTGCTCAAAGGTTTAATACCTTCGAGTACTTGGTATTCCTTCTGATGTTGTGATGCTCTTATGCTACAGCAAAAAGGATTACCTCACTTATGCATCCAATTTGCTAAACGATTTTATTATTTTTAGGAATTATGTTTGATTGCAAGAATCTCTATACGGTTTCCTTAATGTTGTACCATCTCTTAAATTCTAAGACTTGGCTGTATGATTTCGCAATGTTGGCTTGTGGGTGACTGCTAAGCAGAGACTTGTCTTTGAAATGAAAACAAATAAACAAATGTAAATGTATAGAGTATTTGCATTTTTGAAACATTGACCACAGTTGTTGTTATTTCTAAAAGAGGGGTTCTTGTTCCTGAAAATATTTCATTCCCCTTTTCGCTGTTTTTTTTTTTATGGCTGTGCCAAAGATTGGGAATCTTCCTAAATACTAAAAGAGCCCTCCAGGGATATTAGTATGCACGATTCGTAACCCTAAGTGTTCTAGTCAGAAATTACACCTACTTACTAAACCCACCTAACACACTTCAACCACTCTCCCAGAGGGACTGCCTTAAGGTATTACATCGCGGGGCTGGTTAGCAGATTAATTTATGCCTTCTGCATTTTCAGCCGCTGCTGATCGCCTTGTTTTTTCGATTCTTCGCAGCTCTTTTTGCACATTCGTTACAAATTCACACACTGCCGTCCACATGTGCTCAGATCTTAACATATCTTCTAAAATTAACTGTGGACTTGACAGGTTGCTTCTCCATTCTCTGAAGCTTCTGCAATGAAAAACCGCATTCGCCGTGTCTTCTTCCAGGTCCGGACAATCTGGGCAGAAAGGTGAACTATCGTGTCCAAATCGGTAAAGATATTTACGATAGCCGCCATGTCCTGACAGAAACTGCGTAAGATGATAATTGCAGCTACCGTGAGATCGGCTTGTCCATACTTTAATTTTCGGGATAAGCTTGTAGGTCCATCTACCTTTTAAACTTGTGTCCCAACGAGCTTGCCATACGGTCATTCAGGTGGTCCTTTCTTCCTCCTTGATAATTTTTTGTAGTTCTGTTGAATTGAGGCTCTTCTATTATAGACCCTGAGCATTTCATCCGCAAGGATATCTACTGGAACCATGCATCATCCGATATCGTTAGAAACCGCTGATCGTCTCAGTGCCTCCGCCCAAACTGGGGCTGCGTAAAGGAGGACTGGACATAAGGATCCTTCTTGGGTATCCTGGTCCTCCGACGTTTGACAGTATCCGAAATAATGCTGCCTGTATCTGAGACGCCTTTCTGCTAGAGTAGTCCACATGTATTTTAAAACAGAGCCTACTGTCAATCATTACTCCTAGGTATTTGACAGAATCCTTTGATCTGATGGTCTGATTACCAACCCGTATACTTATGTATTCCATCTTCATCCGGCTAGTAATCAAGATGTTTTGTGGTCGGCTAATTCCTGGCCGGCGGATACTAGCCAGTCCTTGATGATGGAGTTGCGGAATGGTGTAGTCTATGTTGCTGAAATCGCTCACTTCTATATCCTAAATTTAGTCAGGACCCCTAAAACTAAATTCAGGATATAGAAGTGAGCGATTTCATTACTATTCCACTGGGAGGTGAATAGCCGAACTAGCAGCTACTTCACTGCTGTAAATGTCAAGTGGTGTAGGGTCGAAAATAATATCCAGTGCGGTGGAGGGGGTTGTACGATGTGCTCCGCTCATACATAGACAAGCTGATCTTTGGACTTTGCTTTATTTGTCAAGGTTTATTAAATTCTCTATATTAACTTCGCGTGCACGTGGCTGGCTGGCTGGCTGGCTGGATGGTCAGATTTTCTGATCAATTTTTAGCCCACTTCCCATGGCCCGATTTGATTGAAATTTTGCACACATGTATATTTCCGGTGACAATACTTTCTATTAATTTGAGGCCCCTCGGACCTCGGGTTCGGGTTAAGGTATTCGGGTATTTCCTGAAACGGCAATAGCAACGTCATCCGCGTAAGCGATTACTCTGCAGTCCTCACCTCTTAGGCATACCAGCAGCTCATTTGCCGCTTAGTTCCATACTCCATCTTTTGGGTTTCCTCTGCAGACAATTCCTGGCAGACGCTTTTAATTAATAATCCGACTTGTGAGCAGAAGATTAATCAATTCGCCAAGCGAGTCGCCCGCACTCAAAGTCGACAGTGCATCCGTAATCGCAGATGTGTTGACGTTGTCAAAAGCGCCTTCACGCCTTCAACATACTATCATTGATACTACTGACTCCATCTAAGGCTGAAGTTGTAACAATCCGAACGACTTCCAATCATGTAATTCATTAACTCATAGTGCAAGTAAGGAAGCTTTCTCCCAGAATATTTTACAAGAGGTATCCCTCTTCATACATAATACATGCCCTATACATAAGAAAGGAGATATCACAACATGCAACAATTATCGTGGCATAACTTTGTTGAGTACCGCGTAAAAGTTGGTAGAACGGCGAACCTCACTGCACTTGTGACGTCATCAATTTGCGCTAGAGTGCGTCATTTTGATGCCACATAGCTCTAGGGCCACTAACATGAAATTAGTGTAGTTTAGATTCAGCATGTAGCGTTCAGATATGAGATATATCTGGAACACAATTATAAAGTTTAATTTGAAGATATCCATATCTGGAATACAACTTTTAAAGTAAATTGGAACAATAAACTGATTTTAAAAAAACAACTATGTATATCTATACCTCAACATATATTCATCTATACATCAATATCTATACATAAGTATCTATAAATCTGTGTCTACAACACAATTTTAAAATTGAATTGGAACAATCGATTTAAAAAACACATCTATATACATCTATATCTATATCTGGAGATAATAAAGTAAAGTTGGAACCAATTATTGATTAAAAAAAAACATCTAAATCCGTACATCTTCGTCTATACATCTATGTCTAGAACACAACTCTTAAACTAAATTGAAACAATAAACTGATTTTTAAAAAACACCTGCATATATCTATACCTCAACATCTATTCATCAATGCATCTATATCTATACATATATCTGAAACACAAGTTTAAAATAAAATTGGAACAATAGATTTAAAAAACACATCTATTTATATCTATGTCTATGTATGGAACACGATTATAAAGTTAATTTGAAACAAATTATTGATTAAAAAAAACATCAATATCTATACATCTTAATCTATACATCTTTATCTATACATCTATATCTAGAACACAACTTTAAAAGAAAATTAAAACAATTTATTGATTTATAAAAACAAACATCTATATCTATGCATACATTCATCTACATCTATATATAAATATCTATTCATCTCTAACTATATCTGGAACACAATTTTAAAATTTAATTGAAACAAATAATTGATTTATAAAAACACATCTATTTCTATATCTGGAACACAAATATAATGTTAAATTAGAACAAATTATTGATTTAAAAAAAAACATCTATACCCATACACATCCTTATCTATACATCTACATTTTCATCTATACATTAATGTCTACTCGTATTCATCTATATCTATATCTGGAACACAATTTTAATATTAAATTAAAACAAATTATTTATTCAAAAAACATATAAGCCTACATATCTATATCTAATCTACATCTTCATCTATACATTAATATCTATTCATATCTGGAACACAAATTCAAGATTAATTTGAAACAAATAATTGATTAAAAAAACATCAATGCCTACACATCCTTAACTATACATCTACATTTTCATCTATACATTAATGTCTACTCGTATTCATCTATATCTATATCTGGAACACAATTTTAATATTAAATTAGAACAAATTATTGATTGAAAAACATATAAGCCTACATATCTATCCTACGTATCTATATCTATACATCTGCAAATTCATCTATACATATCTATTCATCTCTAACTATATCTGGAACACAATTTCAAAAGTAAATTAAAACAAATTATTGATTTTAAAAAAACATCTATATCTATGCATCAACATCTTCATCTAAGCATTAATGTTTACTGGAACAAAAATTATTCTTCAGAAAATTTACTTATCTATGCAAGTTTCTGGATTATTTGATTGCGTGCGAATAGTGTCCGGAGAAATCTTGAAGTCATTATTATTGAAAGAGTAGGAGTCCTTTAAGTCACACATATGCAGTAGCTCACCAACCCCTTATTAAGAACTATCTAGCATCGAATTTGAATACATGAACTGGTTTTGTGGCTTTGAAAATAAAAACTACTTTGTCTTTTCCAGTTTCCAGTGCCTCGCTTACATCAGTGCGTGAAATGGCTTCGCTTCAGCGAATGCATCGCACTGGTCCACACATAAAGGAGCGTCCACCACGTCAACCACTCGATGGAAAACCCTTCGCAAAAGGAGTCATACTGAAAACCGTCATCAAGAAACCGAAGAAACCTAATTCCGCCAATCGAAAATGTGTCCTCGTTCGCCTGTCGACGGGCAAAGAAATGGTTGCCTATGTTCCCGGCATCGGACATAACCTGCAGGAGCACAATATTGTCTTGTGCCGGGTTGGTCGGCTGCAAGATGTACCCGGAGTTAAGCTGAAATGTGTTCGCGGCGTCTACGATCTGCCGCATGTAATTAAAAAGTAATCAAAAGTTTTGTAAGGTCTTAACAGCAACAATATCAATATCAATATACAGAAAATAAACAGAGCAACAACAATTATTTCTTGTACTTTATAACAAACCAGATTTTATCAAATTTTCAGGATCATTAGAAACGAAGGATTAATTTGCAGCTTAAAGACGTAACTGGCAGGATTAGGATATCCAAATCTTAACTCAACATGCATGGTAATTTGGGAAATTTTGCGCTTAGCTGTCTATCCGGAGTGAAGGGACAAAGGGATTTGCAAATTTTCGTCTCCTTATTATTCGCCAGAAGAATTGCCGAATTTTACGCACCTTCGTCTCTCTCTGCGTGTTGTCCTCCGGCGGTGCCCGCCTTGAGTTGATCTTTTTTTCTTTTTTTTTTTGTAGGAACTGGACATTCCTTTGAATTGACTTGTGGTAAAAACACACAGGACACTGGACAATAGAACGACGACAAAATGATTGTTGGTTTTGACTCAGCAAAAATTATTTTCGCTTTTGTATCTTAACCGTTTTTTTTTGTGGGGGTTTCCTTGTTGTTTCCTTGTTAAACCGCAGTAAATAAGTTGTAAGGAAGAGCTGAGCTGGTTCTTCATCTTCCAACGCTCGAAGAACAAAACGTAATAATGCGACAATCATAGAAGTCATTTTGCGGTCATTTGTATTTTCTTTGTTCAAAAGAAACTGAACCTCTAAGGATAAAACTAATAGTTGGCTAAGAAGATGTCCTTTAGTATAAGGGCTGATGTAAAAAATAACGGTTTCAACGCAACGGTGAAAATATAATCCTCTTTTTGTGTGTACACCGATGATTAGCATAAAATTATCATTTTTCAATAACGTTGTTTTATGTGACAAAGGCAACTGGTATTTTTCTCTCTCCTAATGTGATTCATATTAAAGCCTTTGAGGTTGCCGACAGGCGTTTTCGAAAAAGGATATATGAAAGGATAAAGTTCCGCCGCTGTTTAAATTCACATTTCGTTGTTTTTAAATAACTGTTAATTTTTCGTTTACATTACAATTTTAATTTTCGTGAGAAATTTGTGTTTTGTTTAAAAAAAAAAAAATAAAAACCGGATGATAGTAATTCTGTTTAAGCCATGGAACAGGGTCTCTTTGTTCGTGCATTCGCTTTAGCTTATTAGAACCCGTTTAGCAATCGGTTTTGTATATATAACAGATATATAGATTGCTTACGGATAGTCATGAATGTCCTATGTGCATATTGTTACGAAATTTAGGCTTTTTAGAGTTCGTAATGGATTTTGAAAATAAAAACTCAACACAAGTTCGTTTATTCACAAATTACAACTTTAATTAACAAGTAGCAATAGTTCGGCGGTCAGCCATTAGCAGAATTGCGGGAATAACAGAAAATGCATCAGAATTGTAACTATGTCTGACTGGTGGAAGTGCGATCAAACCTTCACGTGGCGGCCGCCGGTAATTTTCCTCCCAATTCAGGAAAAGCTAAATGATCGGGCTGATTGGTCCCTTCAAAGTAAGGTTGGCGCGAGGCCAATAACCTTGCCCGTAAAAAATTATTATTACGGAACCCAAAATCAGCCTCGGATACGATGACGACCAACGAAAACGGCTAAACGATTTAAGAATTTTCTCATGGAAAGCACGCTCCCTGTATAGAGCTCGAGCTGTACAGCAGCTAGCCGATACCCTGTCCAAAAAAAATGCTGACATAACAGCAACCCAGGAGATACGGTGGACGGAGAATGGTGTCTTACACAAATCAGAATATGACATATATTACAGATGTTATGCAAGAAATCATCATCGGGTTGGGGTTTCTAGTCAGCAAAAGAATGAAACCCACCGTTATCGGCTTTAAAGCAATAAATGAACGGCTATGCACCCTTTGCGTGCGGGGCAGATTTAAAAAAATAGGCCTCATAAACGTTCTCGCACCTACAGCGCATTCCCCAGTTGATGAAAAAGAAGAATTATTTGAATCAGTCGAACGCGTGAACTCCATGCCTGCCCTCAGTATGATGGATGTAAAAATCATTCTGGGTGATATGAATGATAAAATAGGTAGGGAGCCAGTGTTTGCACCCATAGCTTACACGATAACACTAATGACAGCAATAATTTGGTCGTTGCAAGTACAAGGCTTGCGCGTAAAAATATCCACAAACCCACCTGGGTATCTCCTGATGGAGCCACTCGCAACCAGATAGACTACGTGTTTATAGAATCTGAATCTGATGACACTACGAACGTACCGAGGCACCAACGTCGGATTGCATCATCAAGAAAGGCGACATCCGCTAATCAGATTCGAGTCAACACGGCTGCCCTTCGCAACAAAAAGACCAGAAACAACTACGATAGGACTCGCCCTGAATACAGGGAGAGTAAATTCTGTAGGTTGACGATGAGCAATGTTATAAGCCAAGTAAAATTATCCGGATCACTATCAAGCCCATTAGAATTCTATAACGGGCTCCGACAAGGGGATGGACTGGCCTGCGTCCTCCACAACCTGTCGTTGGAGAAAGTGATCTGAGACTCTGACGTAACGGCGAGAGGAATAATCCTCTACAAGTCCATTCAGATACTGGCTTACGCAGACGATATTGACATCGTTGGTAGAAACCCATGAGCTCTGTACAGTAAGCTTTCGTCCATATCGAGCATAAATTGGGGGCTGCACATAAATGAGCGTAAAACATGGTGGCCACGTCTGCGAGTAAAAGATCCAGTAGAATTAGCGCAATTCTTCAATTATTTCGGGTCAACTGTAGCAGCCGATAGCAGCATGGAACCAGAAATACACGCACGGTTGCTCAAAGCCAACAAACCCCTCTTTAGTCTGTCAAGACTCTTCAAATCCAGGAATTTGACCATAACATCCAAGTTGCTGGTATATAAGACAATTGTCATACTAGGACGTACATGTGGATCCGAGACTTGGGTGCTATGCAAAAAGCATTCTTACCTTTTAGCCGCGTTCGAGAGAGTAGTCTTACGGAGAATTGTTGAGGAAAGAATATTCCGGAGACTCTATAATGATGAGATCTACGAGCCTTACCGCGATGTCGACATCGGGAAGAGAATTAAGCTCGGTAGGCTCCGGTGGGCAGGACACCTAGCTCGCATGACCGAAGAGGATTCTGCTCGGAAAGTCCTTGGCGGTAGGATTTATGGAGCACGACAGCGAGGCCGACCAAGCCTACGCTTGAAGGCTGACGTAGACCTGGACGTCTAGAGTTTGGGAATCCAAAATTGGATCACATCGGCTCAAAATCGGGACCGTTGGTGAAACTTTTTGCGGGAGGCCACTACCGGACCCCGGTTGTACATACTAACATAGTCGTGTCAGTTTATTTGGTATGCCAAATTCCCTCATGGCTTTCTAAAGTTCTACTCTAGTTATGCTATCGTAGGGGGCTTTAAAGTCTATAAAAAGATGGTTTAGTGAGTTTTGAAAATCTAGACATTTTTCCATCTCCTGCCTTAGGGTGAAAATCTGATCAGTTGTTGATTTGCCTGGGATGAAGCCACTATGGTATGGGCCAAAGATGACTTTAGCATATGGGACTATCCTGTCCTGAAGGATAGAGGGGAAAATCGTACACGCGGTACTCAACTACCTTTTACCAAGATAATTGCTCTCTTCTTATGTATAGGGCTCATGATCCCTTTTCGCAGTCTTCTGGCATCGTTTCTTCCTCCCATACTTGCACTATTAGTTAATGAATTGGTGTACTGCGGGGCCTTCTGATTTAATCAGCTCCGCTGGGATACCATCTGATCCTGAGTACCTACTATTTTTTAGCTGATTTATCGCTCTGCTTACTTCGTCTATGCTTGGTGGCGGCAGCATAGTGTGGTGTTCGGTTATTAGTGGAGCCTCCAATTGCTCAGTTAGCTGGCCATTTAGCAACTCATGAAAATGATCTTCCAATCGCTCTCAGATGCCTTTGAAATCGGCGATCAGATTATCCTCTTCTTGTCTTTTCAGTACGTGAAATGCGGTGTATATTGCATTATACCGCCAACTCGTTGGTAGAACTTCCGCGCCTGGTGCGGTCCTGGCTTTCTGTACTGTTCTAGTTCACGGACGAGATTCTTCTCCCAGGCTGCCTTCTTTCGCCGGTGAACTGTTTTTTCATATCTTCTGAGCTCTTTATATTCATCCCGCGTGCCCGCGTTCTATGAGATTGTTGCATTGCTCGCAGACAACCAAAACACAAGCTCACATCTTCTTAAAAAGGAGAACAGCGACTCGAAAAAGTGAGAAACCAATTTGACATTTTTTTTTTGTGTATCACAATTGCATGTGTACATCATCATATGGGGTTCGTTAATAACATTGGGGCAACCCTTTTATTGTTTGCTAAATAGCACCAACTACGGAATATTACGAAATAAATAAAATTTGATTTTCCCATGACAGTGGGTCAGACACAAGTCAATTCTTGCTATTATTATTTTAACTGATGTTGTTTTCCTTATACCCTTTGCCTGTGCAGAGGGTACGAGTGTTTTTGAAATGTGGCTCTTGACAAAACATACGTCGAGCATCAATCCTTTTTTAAAACTTCACATGCTCAATACGCCTCCGGGGACATTTCCGAAAAATGGTTTGTATTATCTTTACCCACGTGCCCATATACTTCATACGCATGATGTTGTCTTAAGCGTATTTCAGGAAACTAATATGAGAACGCTATTCCCGGTTGTAGTTATCATTAGCAAAATTCTATAACGTCCAGAACCAGAACCATTCAGTATTCATTGACTCATTCTATTTGTGGTCTGTGCCCCTCGAGAATTCAATGACGACGATTCCGTCATTTTTGTGTGTGTGTTGTGTGTTTTTTTTTGTATCTGACACAAAATTCCAATGAAATTAGAATGCAATATTTGTTTATTCTGTTCAAGTTCCTTTCTTTAGTTGCCTTTCTCCGTTGAGACTAAATGAAAGTCCTTTCACAATGTGGAAATTTTCAGCTGTTTTGATGCAGCGTTCGGTGGTCCTGAAACTCTTGACCACATCTTGAGACATTCATCAGGAGCCGACGTCGGAGAATAAAGTAAATACGAATGCTCCGATAGTACAGAACACAAAAAGAAACAATTAATGGAACAGAATCCTTTGGCAGCAGCATGTGCCAAATGTTATTCTAACAAATTGTATGCGCCTCGCGATCCTCAATCAATCGATCCTAATGGTTTTCTTTTCCGGTTCAAGTGAAACAAAATCCCAGCACCCCAGCCATCGAACTTTCTTGCTGTGTCCTCTGTCTTGTGTGATTAATTGTTCGAGATGAAATCCTAATTGATTGCGAGAAGGCGCTAACTAACTCGAATCGATATAGGGATAATTAGGCTAATCTGAATATGTGACGTGCAGTTAGTATCATGCAGTGCGGTATTTTTGCGGCAATATCCGTTTGACAGGACAGTGAAAGGAGAGAGAAAGAAATGATCGTCTACCGGCAGGAGTCCATTTGGTTGCACTTTCTTGTGTAACATGCCCTTCCTTTGCATCACACCACTTTCAATGAACAATTAACATTAGTGACGGTTCTTTAGCATGGAGTGAGCGTGTTATGTGTTGTGAAAAATTCCTACATATTGTGATCGACAGACATCTCTCTTCTCAAACCAATGTTCTTCTATTTTCTGTACCTCCTCTATCTACCGTCATTCCGTTTCCATCCGCACAACAGCAATTACGAGTATTGCGTAAAAATGGCGTCTTCAAAATACATACTCTATAGGGGTTGATTTTGTACTCTTATGCAATCTTATTTCCCCTCAAATTACGAGGCTATGGTCGCACTATATGCAAGGGTGGATTGAAAAGTTCACGCCCTGCCATTAAAAGAGTTTTATTTATATAATTGGTATTCTCCCCTTTTTTTACTCAACATTCCGAGAGTGACACTACAAGTTCTATTCCTGTGTTGCATTTAGTTCTTTAGTTTGTTAATTTCTTTAGTTAATTGCGAGGTAGAGCAATTTTGAAAAAAATGGACAAACTGGAAGAATATACTGTTAGAAAGAATCTCGCAACCAAATAGACCAGGTGTTGAACGAACGCCGCCACAACACGAACCTGATGACGGTACGAACGTACCGAGGTGCCAACGACGACTCGGAACACTATCTTGTTGGTATGGTGCTCCGAGCGCGGACTGCATCATTACGAAAGACTGCATCCGCGAATCAGATTCGAGTCAACACGGCTGCACTTCGCAACGAAGAGACCAGGAACAACTACGGTCAAGCGATAGGACTCGCCCTAAATGCAGGGAGAGTAAGTCCTCGGGCTGAGGTGTCGGGCGAAGAAGAGAAATGGATACGCATTAAGAATACTGTCATTAGTACTGCTGACTCAATCTTAGGCAGTAGTCGTAGAGATCGGAACGACTGGTTCGATGACGAATGTAAGCTAGCGACTGAACGTAGGAATGGTGCGTACCGAGCAATGCAACAATCTCATAGAAGTCGGGCACGTGAAGATAAAGAGCTCAGAAGAAATGAAAAAACAGTTCACCGCCGAAGGAAAGCAGCCTGGGAGAAGAATCTCGTCCGTGAACTACAACAGTACAGAGAGCAAGGACCGCACCAGGCGCCAGGCGTTCTACCAAAGAGTCCGTGGTATGACGCAATATACACCGCGTTGCACATACTGCAATGACAAAGAGGGTAATCTGATCGCCGATCTTAAAGGCATTTTAGAGCGATGGGAAGAGCACTTTGATGAGTTTCTAAATCGCCAGTTAACTGAGGAGTTGGAGGCTCCACCAATGACTAAAGCATATACGAAGTTAGCAGAGCGATAAATCGGCTCAAAAATAATAAGGTCCCGGAATCTGATGGGATCCCAGCGGAACTGATAAAAATAGGAAGTCCCACATTACAACAAGCAATAAATGAAGACTGGCGAAGAGGCATCCTGTGCCCCATCACCAAATGCAGCAATTATCGTGGTATAACGTTGTTGAGTACCGCGTATAAGATTTTCTCCTCTATCCTTCAAGACAGGATAACCCCATACGCTAAAGTCATCATTAGTCCATACCAGTGTGGCTTCATCCCAGGCAAATCAACAACTGATCAGATTTACACCATTAGGCAGGTGATGGAAAAATGTCTAGAGTTTCAAAACTCACTACACCATTTTTTATAGACTTTAAAGACGCCTATGATAGCATAGCCTGATTAGAACTTTATAAAGCCATGAAAGAATTCGGCATCCCAAATAAACTGACACGACTATGTAGGTTGACCATGGCCAATGTTACAACCCAATTAAAAATATCCGGATCACTATCAAGCCCATTCAACATCTATATCGGGCTCCGACAAGGGGATGGACTGGCCTGCGTCCGCTTCAACCTGGCGTTGGAGAAAGTGATCCGAGACTCTGACGTAACGGCGAGAGGAACAATCCTCTATAAGTCCATTCAGATACTGGCTTACAAGAAGAAGCTTTCATCCAGATCGAGCAGGCGACACGAAATCTTGGGTTTCACATAAATGAGAGCAAAACAAAGTACATGGTGGCCACGTCTGCGACAAGAAGATACAACATTGGTCCCGAAATTAAAACAGTGGAGCGCGATTTTGAAGTAGTGCAATCCTTTAACTATCTCGGGTCAACTGTAACAGCATGGAACCAGAAATACGTGCACTGTCCCTTAAAGCCAACGAAGCCTACTATAGTCTGTCAAGACTCTTCAAATCCAGGAACTTACCCATAACATCCAAGCTGCTGGTATATAAGACAATGGTCATACTAGTACTTACATATGGATCCAAGACTTGGGTGCTTAGCAAAAAGCATTCTGACCTCTTAGCCGCGTTCGAGAGAAAAGTCTTACGGAGAATTGTTGGCCCCGTATATGAGGAAGGACGATTCCGGTGACTTTATAGTGGTGAGATCTACGAGTGTTACCGCGATGTCGACATCGTGAAGAGAATTAAGCTCGGTAAGCTAGCTCGCATGAGCTCGGAAAGTCCTTTGCGGTAGTATTTATGGATGACGAAAGCGAGGCCGGCCAAACCTACGCTGGAAGGATGGCGTAGACCAGTAAGGCCAGAGTTTAGGGATACAAAACTGGATGAGATCGGCTCAAAATGGGGACCGGTGGAGAGACTTTTTGCGGGAGGCCAACACCGGACCCCGGTTGTGAAGCCAAATATGAAGATGATGAATATACCTAGTTGTTTGAGTTCCACATGAGAAGGGGAGGGCGGTGGCACCTTGGTCCTACTCGTTGTTCACTTGTTTGTTGTGTGTTGTTCCGTTTTTTCCCACCATATTATCGACCCGTATAAAATACTGGGTTTGATCATTTGGGTATAGTCATTTGTTTAAGTTGGACCTTCCCTGTGCGCCCCAAGTTCGCATATATGGAACTAGTTTTCCACTAGCCATTCATCCTGCGGCATATGCTGTTCCACCTTCCATTGCGGGATTTGTTTCGTTCATTCAATTACATCCGCATTTACATTCACTCCTACTTTCATTCCTTACTTACGCATACTACACTTACTCCAGAAAGTTACCTTCTATGAGCCCGACTATGTTACTGGTACCACATGACCTTACTAAGGAACAGCTGCTACCTTGTGCGGGTCATAGTCGAATTTCCTGCAATCTACACAGTTAGGGCCGTAACCTCTGATGTTGTTGGTGGTTGCAATGTCCCCCTGTAATGCTTGCAGTCGTACTGATCTAAGCTTAGTATCTTACTGAGGACAAGAAAATTTCCGATGCCTCATACCTTTATCCAGGCTTGGGCCCGGCTGACAGGTTTACTACCCGGGTGGAGTTTTTATTCCGATATAAG
The DNA here is from genome assembly GCA_947095585.1 of Nephrocerus scutellatus. NCBI lineage: Eukaryota > Metazoa > Arthropoda > Insecta > Diptera > Pipunculidae > Nephrocerus > Nephrocerus scutellatus. The sequence goes on from OX352763.1 coordinate 116,399,893, forward strand.
TGTCTATTCTATAGTTTCCTGGGTGGCTGAGTTGGTCGATTTGTGGAGGAGGGGTCAGTTTGTGAAGGATCAGTGGGCAGGTGGTCAGTTCGGTGTGTGTCAGTGGGATGGGGCAGCCGCTCGTATTTTATAAATATCAGATGGCGGTTACTTTTTGAATGTAATTATGAATAAAAAAACAATTTTTTAAGATAAAATAAAATTCTGCGAACATGTTTATCAAACTAATGTCATATCATAAATATAAAATATGTCGCGATTTGAATTTTTACTCCAACAAAAGCTGGAAAAAAAACATCTGTCACTTTCCCTGGCGATTTGTTGTTATTCATGACACTGACGATCTGTCTACACTTAACACTCGACAGTCGCCTACACTTTTAATGCAGACAAAATTATTATTAAAGACTGAAATTTCATAAAAATGTTCTATACTACTTTCTTGCAAAACAACAACAATACAACCGTTAGTCGCTTTATATCTAACTGTATATATTTACCTAACACTCACGCACCACACTCACAAATCAATCGAAATATTTCCTCCCCTGCCTCAGTATCGTTAAATAAAAGCATACTAAAGCAATGCGGATGCGGAAGGGTTAATCAACAAAATAGCACGAGACTCTTTGAAATTCAATGGCAAGGATCAATTAACTGTGGCACGATCCGGCGCACGCATGCACCCCCGCATAATACCAATTCATTACAGTCCGTAAGTCTAGTGCGGTTATGCCTGTGTGTGTATCTGGTATGTTTTTGTGTCATTTATGGGGTGGAAACCATGGAAGAACAGACGATTTTAATCGATTTTCGTCGAGGCTTGCGGGAAATCCGTCAAAGTGAGTTCTGCATCGGAAAAACGAATTCGTCAACAACTAAATGGTCAATGCGACTCATCATCAGTGAGAGTTTGCGGAACTGTAATTTCGGTACATCGGTGATTGACAAAACTCTTCTTGCATTGCGTGTAGTGATGCTAAATTGACCACAATGTGGAATGGCATACTTTTTATTTAGGGATGAAATTCATGACACGAGGGATGACGTGCTGATATGCTTTGATTAGAACTCATTTTTATGGACATTGGGAAATGCAGCCGCTGTTTTGTTGGTACAATTAATCCTTCTTCTAATACATATTGCCAGAAGCTGGCCGGACACAAGAAATGACCACATGGTTATCCACGCAATGTAGTTTTCCGTTATTGCGACTTTGAGGGGGTATTTATCCGTTTGGTTACCCTTACCACATCCATTATTTGCAGAGTTTGAAAAAGTTCGTAATATTGAGGGTGAGTTTGTTATGTTCAACGGTGTGGGTTTCTTGATTGCCGCATCCTGATTGGTTTGGCCGGCGTAACATTCGACAGACGATGCAATCGCCATAAGCGTTTGTCGTCCATATTGATTCAGTAAGAATAGATGGGAGTTGGATGGGATTTTCTTTCAAACAGGAGGGTGGATTTACAGAGAAAATGGCGGATAAGATTGGTTATGGAAGGAGTGAGGAAGACTTAAACTTTATAATTTTTTGACATATCGTGAATTCTTTAAATAAACATTGGGTTTTGTAATAATATAATAAAATAAGAATAATTAGATAAACATAAGAGGATTATATATAGATATATATCTATATATATATATATATTGTGATTCTTAAAAAGCGGATCCAATTAGTGCAACTTTCGACAACTTTTGCAGGCGTATATCTTGAATGTAGGAAGCAATTTTTGCTTCAAAAGCGACAGTTGTTGCTGATTTATTCGTGTTGTGTTTCAATATTCAAAGATATTGGGTAGTTAAACAACAATTTATATATTACGATTTCAATTTATAAAATACAATTCACAAATACAAAGTGTCCGATCATGATGCTTCACCTCGCTCAACCAACTGTCACAAGTCAGTCTCCGCCTGACTATCAATCATTGCGCTTTTCGCGATGCTATCCGCGGTGCCAACAATTCGTTTAGAATAGTGACTTCAATTACCCTAAAAGAAAGTTATCCATATGCTGAAAATCACAAGATCTTGAAAACTCATTAACAGATCCATTTTTTGCTAAAATTTCCTAACCACTTTTGTTTTCTTTAATTAATAATTTGTTGCGGTAGCAATATGACACGTTTGCAATTGGCAAAGCCATTAAGGCAAAAATTAGCTGAACAAAATGTTGCTCTAAAAATAGTGACCCATTGTTAAACCCATTATCCGAACGAACGTCGCTTACGATAATGCAACGGCTCTTGTACGAGTAGGATTTTGTAAGACTTTAAATTTTCGATGTGGTTGACGGACAGAGGCCAGCTTGTTAAGATTGGCGACGAATACGACTTCGGCTCTTCGGAGGCGCTGGCCTTTCAAAGGTAACGCACATTTCCTAGTCTTGTTGATGGATTGTTGTCTATTAGCGTGAAAGTGCGGTGTGCGAAATTTTTCAATTACACTTACGAATAGCCTGCTCCGAAGGCCGGTTATTTGGACCATAAAATTCACGAAGTGATCTATTACTTACTTACTTATGTCTTATATCCCCTTGTAGGTCCTAGGGCCTCTACTACGCCTGCGCGCCATCGCGTGCGGTTCCTGGCAATGAGCTTCAGCTCTCTCCAACTCTTCCCCCCAATTGCCATGACTCCTGCTCAACTGTTCTGCGACATGTATTTCTCGGACGACCCCTTCTTCTACCATCCTGAGATAACGGATTCCATTGCATTGCATTTGCTATGGAACTGTCGCCTTTTCGGAGTGTATGACCAATCCACTGCCACTTCCGTCATTGGATAATAAATAATATTCGGCGCGACAGACCATTGCGGTCCAAGGCCTAACTTCTCGTGACCATTTGTGCTGCGCATGCTAATTTTTGGACACAAATGGAAGGGACCTACAATTTAAGGCCGGATCCGAACGGCGAATTGAGAAGCTTTCCATGACAAGGTATTACTCTCGGAACGTTTGTCACTCATTCGCGAGAGATGGGACACCGTGAAAAATACTTTTGGTGTTGCTGGGATTCTAACCTGAACCTCCTGCTCAGCAGCCATGTGTACTTCCACTGAGCCACGGCGCCCACTCCATAGTTAGATGGTTTTGCCTATTAGTTCCTGATCCGTTTTCTGGTAAAGATGTTCGTTAGAGATACGATTAGGCAAGAAAACCCTTAAGATGTTCCGTACGAACGTTTGTAATCTTTTTGTGATATCAAATCACATAACATATTGGTCTTGAGTTATTTAAAAATTCATCGTCATCGTTCATCGTTCCTTGTATCATAAACATACAGCGTGTAAGTGTCTTGTATACTACACGATATATAAAGTCATGTGATGCCATCCGAAACCCACTATGGAAACTCCTCCATTGCGGTAAGATTTGTAGGACAGGGCAGTGAACAAGCCAAGCTTGCGCTAGGAGGATGCTGTGTATGGAATGTCAAACTGGATGACTTGAAAGTTTAGGGATGCTAAACTGGATCGGAATCATGATCGGTATAGAGCCAGGACCGGACCTGGTTGTAGAGCCAATTGTGATATTAAATGAAAAGATTTTATGAATAGTTCAGCTTATATCGGCTTCACTGTATAGGTTTACTCAATAAGCGGTTCAGATTTGACATATCGGTTATTTTGGCTCTGACAACACTAATGTCATTCTTTCTTTGACAGAAACTCAGTATATTATTTCTAGTTGACGAAATTAGTGGCTTAACGCTTCAGCAAAAGTGGGAAATGTTGGAAATTTACTTCCACAATATTCCACAATTGGTTCGAAATCGCAGAAAATGTCGTACAAAATTTGGTGAAAACACGGGACTCACACCCAACGCTATCAAGAAGTTTGTGCATAAAGTTCGAGATACAGGCTACCTAGTCGACAATCCAACGCGTACCTGTGCTCTTCGTGTTCGTTCAGCCGAAAATATCGCCGCGGTGGCCGAAAATGTGCGCCAACGGCCGAGAACATGAATTCGTCACCTTGCATCGGAAATGAACATCAGCTGGTCTTCCATGCAAGGAATTCTGCGTAAAGATCTTGGTTCAATAGGTCCAGCAATTGAAGCCTCGTGACCATCCTCTTCGATATCGATTTGCTGTGTGGGCCTGCGACCAACTCGAAATTGATGAGGATTTTGCTCAAAAAATCAACATTACATGTTACTGTTTGGTGCGGCTTGTGGCGTGGCGGCATTTTTGGGCCGTATTTCTTCGAAGATGAGGCCGGCGCGACCGTTACGGTCAACTACCGCCACATATTAACATCTTTTTTGTGGCCATATATTGAAGATATTGGTTTGGACGACCCTTAGTTCCAGCAAATATGGTGCGCATTGCCACACATCGGGCGTAACAATAGCGGAAGTGCGTCAAAAATTCGATGGCCGCATTGTCAGTCGAAATGGTGACGTGAATTGGCCGGCAAGGAGCTGTGATTTGATGCCTTTGGATTTTTATTTGTGGGACAAGTATTATGCGGACAATCCACAAATAATTGATCATTTGAAAGCCAATATTGAAGCAACCATTGCCGAAATAAAGCCGCACACAATCCAAAATGCTCTCAGAAATTAGACCGACCAAATAGAGTACGCCAAGGCCAGCCGCGGCTACCATTTGAATGAAAACATTTTCCATAAATAACCAGGAGGATTGTGCCCTCAAACAAAAAAATTAATTTTGAAATATATTAAGCCGTATTTGTTTTATTAAATTTTTAAATCTGAACTTCTTATCTGGACACCCTTTACAGTGAAATATCAACTGTCGAGTTCTGTTTGGGATTAAAATTGTCATATTATTCACCATAAGCTGTCTGCCTATTTTGGCATTCAATTAACTGAAAAGAAGACACTCAAGCTAAGCAAGGCTAAGCGCCTTTAAATAACTTCCGTTCCATGCATAATGCGCTGTTGATGAACCGCTACCGCCACCAGACTACGCACAAATCGTAACTTAAAGAAAACATTTTCCTACTCTACCCGTTCCAAGAGGAATCACTATTTTACTTCCACACAATTTAGCAGTTAGACAAATATTTACCAATCAAAAATTACATATTTACGTATTCCTCAAGATGCGTACGTATCCTCTATGTCCATATGATTGTATGTTTACTCGTAGAACCACAAACAAAAAATGATGGTGACGAAGACGGCGACTGACTGACGTCAGATGTATGGAAAACAAACAACATATAGGAGGAGTAGGTTTAAAATATGAAACATACTGTTCCTTTGCAACATCGCCACCACAACCATCCAATGAGATTTTGATCCTTGTCTTGCAATGTATTACATTTGGTCAGCTTCCACATAGATATTGACATAACTGCATTTCAATTTCGTGTCTATCTGCGGTTATCCTATAACTTTTCTATCGACTTTTTATTATTTGCTGGCTACCTTTAACCACAACAGCAACAACATATAACGGAAACAAAATCAGAAAAGGATCTACACGCGCCACAACTTCAACATTGAACAAAACAGAAAACACAGAACAACAATATCTCGAAGGACGACTTTCCTCTTTTGAGCAGGTGGTGAGATTGTGTATCGATGGAAATCTCAAGAGATCCTCGTGGAACGTTTAAAATTCATAAAGAATATCCTTTCATTCTTAAGGTAAAAGGTGAAACTACGAAGAAAGGGTATTGTATGTAGAGAGAAAAGATTAAAACGTGTACGGTGCAGCTCAATTGATTAGGACGACTGTTTACGGACTTTAGCCAAACAGTATTCGATTTCACTGAAAAAAATCAAAACAAAACTGATTCGAAATCGGATCCTCATATTCAAAATAATATTTAAGGCAAATGTATATTTCGCATTAGACCGTTATCTGCATGATCCTTGGGTTCTCACGGCCAGTTTCTTGTGCATTTTTGGAAACGAAACTTTTCGCATTTCTTTCAATGGTGTTGACAGTCCATCACAGTCCAAATGAGGCGATTCAAATTGCCAGTTCCGTTTTAGTTGCGGCTATGTGCGTGCTGCTGTGTTTGTGGCATATTCCTTCAAAGAAACAGCAAATAGATACAAAGGAATTAAACAGGAATACAAGTAGATTGTAAGGCGGCGTAAGGAAGTAGCACGTTAGTTATGACTTTTTAAATATCAATTTTTTAAGTTATGTCTATGATACTTCTATTTTTGGGAGGTCTTATTTGAAGACCGCTAATTGGTCATTTGGGAATTATTAACTCTTGTCCATTAAACATTCAATTGCCAAATGCGGTAACAATTAAAGAACTTATCATTTAATTCTGTTATATCAATCGCAAGAGGTAAGTTTTTATCTTTTTTTTTTATAATTCGCGCACGCGAAGACCGGTCTATGTGGTAGGAAGCTGTCCTATATGCTTGGCACATCGTTGGCGTTAAGGACAAGGTGAGGAAAAAAATGAGATGTCTATGAGCTTTGAATGCCTGTGGATTGTAGCGATGTGGAAAGACAGAGCTTGGCAAATCATTCAACATACGTGTTGTTCGGCTAAAGAATGAATCCTTGAACTTAACCCTGCGACCGAAGATGGGCTTGAGGGTAAACTGATGAGCACTTGGACCGTCATGAGTAAATAATAAATAATATTCGGCGCGACAGACCATTGCGGTCCAAGGCCTAGTTTCTCGCGACAATTTGTGTTGCGCATGTATATTTTTTGACACTAATGGAAGGGACCTACAGTTTAAGGCTGGATCCGAACGGCGAAGAATTGAGAAGCTTTCCGTGACAAGTTATTACTCCCGGAACGTTTGTCACCCATTCGCGAGAGTTGGGACACCGTAAAAAAAACTTTTGGTGTTACTGGGATTCGAACCACGAACCTCCTGCTCAGTAGCCATGCGCATTTCCACTGAGTCACGGCGCCCACGGAGCGTTATGGGTATTGCGGTTGAATTCAAGGAGAGGTGGCATGAAACTGGCAAGCAGGAAACATTCCTGCGGTGATTAAGAGAATCTATTATCTTCGCCGTCGCTAAGTTTTCGATACAATCGGTTTTGTATTCTATCCAGCAGATTCAAGGTATTCTGAGGCGCACCTGACCAGATATGACAATTGTACTCAAGTTTGGAGCGAACGCCTTGTTGATAGAAGCTAGATCAGCGGGAGTGAAATATTTCTTGTATGGTGATAGAAAACCTAAACATTTCGTAGCGACGGTGAATATGTGGTCATTCCAACAAACCTTGTTGTTAACGCACATACCGAGAATTACGAGTTTTTAGTTTTCTCGATACAAGTGCCAGTTGTTGATTTGGCTGTGATAAAGGCACACTGGTATGGGCCAATGATATCCTTTCTATCTGGCTGTGAGTGCCTTCATCAGGAGATACCCAGGTGGCTTTGTGGATATTTTTACGCGCAAACCTTGTACTCGCAACGATCAAATTATTGCTTGCTGCCATATCTATGACTCGTTGTCCATTGTCATTAGTGTTCTCGTATAAGCTTTGGGTGCCAATGTACTGCATGAACACTGGCTCCCTACATATTTTGGCATTCATATCCCCCAGAATGATTTTTACGTCATACTGAGGACAGGCATGGAGTTCTCGTTCGACTGATTCAATGAATTCTTCATTTTCATCATCTGGGGAATCCTCTGTAGGTGCGTGAACGTTTATGAGGCTTATGTTTTTAAATCTGCCCCGCACGTGAAAGGTGTATAACCGTTCATTTACTGCTTTAAAGCCGATAATGGTGGGTACATGATGTCTTGCATGACAGCTGTAATATATGTCATATTCTGATTTTTGTAAGACACCATTCCCGTCAACCGCATCTCCTGGATTGCTGTTATATCAGCATTATAATTGGAGCGTACGTTCAATGATTCTTAAATCTTAAATCCTTTAGCCGTTTTTGCTGCCGTGGTCGTCATCGCTCAACAGTGTATCCGAGGCTAATTTGGGGTTCCGTAATATGGTTTGTTTTACGGGCGAGGTTATTGGCCTCGCGCCAACCTTAATCGGAAGGGACTAGCCCTTGAATAACTCCATATCTACCCACCTAGCTAATTATTTTTAGAGGTAATTTTGGCTAAAATCTCTTTCACTTTCTTTCACTTATTTCTCTTAAAGTAAAACTGAAGAACTGTATGTAAACGCCTTCTGGCAAAATGCATAATAAATTCCTCCTTATGATATTATCATTCTATCCATGATCATTTAAAAAAAAACACACACAATGACCACATCAACATCAACTGCCAACGAAACAAAGAAAATTGCTCTTAATGCACACCTCTAAAACCTAACTGTGTATGATTCTTAAATCCTGCAACAGTTAAAGGCCAAATAATGCAAACGCTTCTCAAAAGTCGTCGCAATCTCGTTGCAACCCTTCCGGATTTGCGAAATAAACTTCAACAACAAATGAACTGCGAAATGTACTCGCAATGAATGAGCAAATGAAGTGTCGTCCTTTTAAGAATCATTCTTTTTGCCATCCTGCATCCATCCTTCGTTCAAAGGAAATGGCAAATCCTTTAAGCAGAAACCGAAGTGAAGGAGTCTTTTATTTTGATTTTGAATACAGTTAAGTTACCATTAGGTTGACACCTCGAAAACAGTTATTACAATCATACGGAATGCAGTGTGAAAACCCGATTATATCCTTTAATCCTCGCTCTAAATGTGCAAAAATCCTTCAATTGCACTGCAGAAGTGTGAAAGTAAAATTGGTGCAAAGAAAGGCGATTCTCATATTCCATGCAGATGATTCTACATCATGGACCTGTCACTCGGTGTGGACGAACAAATTTACTCTTAAAATTAAGGAGATTTTTTTTTGTTACTCAAAACCAAAAAAATAGCATTTCGTTCCGGTTGAGGCGATGCTCCGGCTTACTTCCGATTGCCATCGATTTTATCACAAGGATTGTAAGTAAACACCTTGGATGGGTGTCCTTAGATAAAGTTATAACGGTAGACAAGGCATGTAGTGACAATTGCAAATTTAGAAAAATGTGTTATACCGCAATGATGGTGATTATGATGAAGAGAATCTCTGCAGTATCAATCTCCCGATGACAGATAAAAGACACGAACCTGAAAGGAGTGAGTGAGGATTTCCAATCAATCCTTCTTCTTTTTTTGTTTGTTTGTTGTAGTTCACACTTTTTTGCTGTCCTCTTTCAGCATTGCGGGTTTTGAGATCTTTAATGGGAATTCGTGTGAATATTTATGGTAGATATTCCGATTGCGATGGTGTGGGATTAGGCAGCTTCCTGATTGTTAAATGGCGTTGTGTATATAGTACATACATGAGAATGATGATCGATTTTCGTTAACGGTTGATTCTGCATACCGCATTCAATTACTCTGCTAACCACGGGATTCAATCAGAATATGGGTCATGGTTGATAGCGGTTGGTTAATTTAAATTGACAGAATTTCTGTCCACGTTTGTATTGCAGGAAGACAGAGCGTGCATCATACGTGGAATTATGGGATGTGAAAGAAAGAACATAGCAAACTGTTTCTGCTTTCTATTGAATACTTTTTGAAAGGAATGTCATATGATGTATGCATCTACAGTAAGTGAGGTGGTACGTACATCCATATTTTTAAATTTTCTGTAAATGTCATATGTCATATGTTTTAATGTCAGCTATTTAAAGCACTTTATAGAGTAGCGATCAGTGCCTTTAAGCGTATTTGTTATGCTATAAAGGGGGCGTGTACTCAAAAAGAGCATGGTAAACGTTTCAAGAGCAATGAAGCTCTATGGTGAAGCAAAGCCCTTCGAAGGCTGGTCTTTAAAACCGCCCAGAGCAGGGGGATTTGGCAGCAATATAGAGAAACTCTCACAACATATAATACACACGTGAGAAGCTTGCGTAACTTCTGCGAGATAGTAGCTAATACTACAGCGTCTACCAGACTGTATAAAGCGATGGCAATATAGATGCTAAGAATATTAATACATCGCTGATAGACCAGAACGGGAAGTTCACAGGAAATGAGGAGCAGAGAGCGCTGCTTCTTCTGAGAACAAACTTCCCAGGAAGCGCATTGACCAGAAACGAGCTCGATATGGGGATGAACCACCTCAGAGCAAGTAAGAATGACTGGAAGAAGCCTCTGAGATCTGTACTGAACAAAAAATCCTATGGGTAATAAAAAGCTACCAACCCTAAAAATCGGCAGGTGTGGACGTGGTAATCCCTGCATTCATGCAAGCTGGATTAGATAATCTCGTCCCACACCTCTTAAGAATATTTAGAAGCAGTCTACCGACAAGCCGAAGAAGGGCAAAGGTGCTATTCATACCGAAAGTGGGGAATAAAGATACCACCCATCCCAGCCCTACATACCAATTAGCCTAACTTGGTTTGTCCTAAAGACTGTTGAAAAGGTTATCGACAATTACATAAGGTCGGAAGTACTGTCCAGTACACTACAGTCAACATGCGATCTACGGAGACCGCACTGTGGGAGCTGACGGAAGAAAGTATAGAGTGATCCCTTGCCGGTAAAGTCATTGAGCTATGCGCCTTCGTAGACATCGAAGGAGCATTGAACAACGCAATAAGAAATGCTCTGGAGAGATAGAAAGTAGACAACACAGTCACTTAATGGATGTGCGAGATGCTGGGTACCAGAACAGCGGAAACCATAGTCGGTGATAAAACCAATATGGTGAGCACAACAAGCCAGATGCCCATTAGAAGGGGTACTGTCTGCCCTTTTGTGGAGCATCCTTGTAGATGAACTACTTCAGCGACTAGCTGAGGCAGGGACTTATGCCCAAGGCTACGTGGACGTTATAGTCATCGTGGCAAAAGGTAAATTTGAGGAAGTGCTCTGTGATTTAATCCAAAATTGGCTCGCTAACAAAGCGGCATAAACTCCGCCTACTTACTTACTTATACTTATGGCCTGTATCCCCTTGTGGGTCCTAGGGCCTCTACTACGCCTACGCGCCATCGCTTGAGGTTCCTGGCAATGAGCTTCAGCTCTCTCCAACTCTTCCCCAATTACCGTGACTCCTACTCAACTGTTCTCTGCCATGTATTTCTCAGACGACCCGTTCTTCTACCATCCTGAGATCACGGATTCCATTGTATTGCGTAGTTTTCTATGGAACTGTCGCCTTTTCGGAGTGTATGACCAATCCACTGCCACTTCCGTCGTTAGATGGTTGTGCCTATTGGTGTCTGACACGTTTTTTTGGTAAAGATGTTCGTTAGAGATACGTTTTGGCCAGAAAACCCTTAAGATGTTCCGTAGGCACCTATTTACGAACGTTTGTACGCAGTTCGAACGCAGCATAGGTAAGACAACTGCTTCCGTATGATAGGTGGGGGTTTACCGATATTAGTGTCAATCCCATAGTTTTTAGGGTGGGTCGCTAAGATAAATAGTGATGATAAGACACCTCTATGGCAAGAGGTCAATAGTTTAGGTAAGAGGGTATGATATTTGTGTCACATTTTAAACTTCTGCCGGGCACTCAACTAATGGTTTAAAAAACAGCCCACAGGAATTGAATTTTTGTTTTTGTAAATTCTCTAATCGAAGATACACATGTGTATAAAATTTTAAGAAAATCGGGTAGTTTTTTTTTAAATTTGTATAGGTGCTCCCCGACCCCTTCAAATTTTTACAGAAAGTGTTGTCAATCGGAGATGCGTATAAAATTTTAAGGAAATCAGGTACTTTTTTGTAAAATTTGTATGGATGCGCCCTGACCCCGGGGACCGATCACTTTAAAATTTTTATAAAAAGTGTTGACCAACGGAGAAACACATGCATATAAAATTTGCAGAAAATCGGTTAAATATTGTAAAATATTTGTATGGGAGCTCCCTGACCCCGGGGCCCGACGGTCGAGTGCCCCCAAAATTTAATAGAGAGTGTTGTAATCGGAGATACAAATGTGTGCAAAGTTTGAATAAATTCTGGCTTTAGGAAGTAGGTTAAAAATTGATCACAAGATTCTACCAGCCAGCCAGCCGGCCACGGCTACGCAAAGTTAATATAGAAAAGGTATTTTTTGCATGGCAGGTACCCTAACATTGACATATAAACCCAAATAAAATCTATTAATTTCTTAAATTGTCTGAAACGTCAAGAAAACATGTCTTTGGGGGGACTTAATTTGTTTTTTTCTGAGTAATTCCAATACTTCCGTTCGGTGTTTATAAACTGAAATCATTCAATCATTCGTGGATGATTCAAGCTAACTTTTCCTGTATTGGCAAATTTGAACAAGGCTGTTCTGCCATAACATTCGACATGCAAATTAACGAATTTCTATCTTCTCCTCGTATTTGCAACAAAAATACAGAGGATAACACAAAGGTCAGCCAGGCATGATTTTTATAGCGGGTAATTTACCTAAAAGAATAGCAACGGGTACTGTAGGATAACAATCTTCTAGCAAATCCCTATGAAGTCTTTTTGTTTTAGCTTCTGTTGAATGATTTTGCATTCTAGGTCCAATGCGCGATCGTGTGTAATTTGCACTGAAAAATTTACAAGGTCATCTTATCTTATCTAGTATCTCTTATTGAAAAGGCGTCGGCAATAATTTATTGTCATCAACAGAAAAGGAAAGGATTTAACTGCAATAGAATAGAAGAAGGTGTTTGAAAAATTCACCGAACAAGTAATGCGTCCGGTTCTACTTCAGTTAAATCAATTAAAGAAGTGCTTGGCAAATTAAAAGATACGCATGCCTTTGCGTATCCCAGTACTTGTTATACATTCCTGCATTTATTAGAAAAAATGGGAGCGTAGCAGCGTGTTCAAGTGAAAAAAGTGAATCTTCTTTGGAGGCTTAATTGGTATGCAAAATATACTAATTTCTACATAAGATTGCTATTGGCTGACTTTGGAGTGAAATTCATAAATGTCTCTAATATTCCCTTTGAGATATTGAACATTGGTATGTGAACATAGATGGTAAACGACTAACATAGGCCTCGTAGGAGCAGCATCTTCCGAGGTGATGGTCCCGCTAAATAACGAGAAAGAGCCTCTGCAGTCGAATAACTTGCAGCTCTGCTATTAAGTTCTACTTCCACCTCCTCGTGGTGCCATCTGGGAGTTTCTCTGGAAATTGCGATAGGAAGAGGATAAGTGTCGATTGGCGTGTGGCCCAGCAACCGTAGAAAACCCAATTGCTCCGAAACGTAATACAATGATTCGGATACGGACTGATACTTTGTTTTCACACGCACATAGACGAAAGTGACTGTTTCGTACGCTATAAACTAGCCTCGAAAGTAGCCCATAACAACACTAGTTATGTTATGATATAAACGTCTTTTGTTATTTACTACAATCTCAGCGAACACATTGCGCATGAGCAAGAATTCTCTTTTGTTTGTTGTTTGTGATTTCTGCTTCTCTCTCGATTTAGCAGAAAAACCGGTTTGGACGCGTGAAAAATTCATTTCTTTGTTATTTACTGCAGTCACAGCGAACACACATTCTCACATTTCTGCTTCTCTATCTCGATTTAGCAAAAAAACCGGTTTGGACGCGTGAAAAATAGCGTACACGACTCGCAGAAAAGTGCTCATCCACTCATCAACTCCACTTTCCTTGCTCGTTCTGTAATATACTATAACGACCCTTAGCTATCATACACGGACCACGATCGGTTTCTGGAACCTTAAGACCCTCCTCCGACTCACTCCAGTAAGGACCTCAAAAGACCAGATTCCTCCAATTAGAGCGTGAGTTTACGCGATATAATACAGACATCTTGGGGAGAATACCATTCTCCAACAAATAATACTGTGATGCTCTACTCCGGTAGATCAGCTGGGAGTGGGGTGGAGTTAGACCGATGCTAACTCCGGTAGCACGAAACAGCCTTATATCCTGGAAACTTCACAGTGACCGGATACTGACGGCTAGATTCCAGATTAGAGTAAGAAAAATGGCTATACTGAGTTATGCTCCGATCAAAGACGCGATTGAGAACAAGAGGACAATTTTTATAGTCATTTGGGCTCCGTGTATAAACAAACGCCTAATAGCGACATCGTTATGGTGATGGGGTGATCGGGGACTTCAACGCCAAGGTAGGGCGACAATATTATGCTTAAGCAAGTGATGGGAGTTCACGGTCTTGATGAACGGAACGTTAACGGAGAGCGTTATGTGGACTTCTGTAACACTAATTCTCTAGTCATTGGAGGTACGCTGTTTAAGCATAACACCTGCCACAAAATCAGTTGGGTCTCAACTGACAGGCAGCGAGCATCGAACCAGATTGATCTCGCCGCTTCAGAAATTGCCTTTTAGACGTCCGTAACAGACGTGGAGCCGATATCGGACCAGAGCGAGATCACCTTTTATACGCATTCGCACTGCATCCATCAACAGCAACCGCTCAAACTGGCTCAACATTACCACGTTCAATTCTGATAGGTTTAGGGAACCCGAAGTGCGTCAACAATACAGAGACCATCTTGCCTTAGAAGGTGAACGTGGACGACCACTGGAATGCTGTGAAAAATGTTTTTGTAACTGAAGCACGCACCTACGTCGGTTAAAGGCAGAATAAACACCGTGCATGGTTATCGGCAGACACCTGGAGACGGATCAATGAGCGTAAATCAATCAAGGCTCGAATTGCAGCGCCCTCAGCAGTAGAGAGTACCGAGCTAGAAGCCCAAAATCGCGTCAAAAAGAAGGAAGTGCAGCGTGGTGTAAGACGGGACAAACGACAGTACATCGACTCAGTTGCCTTAATGGCCGAAGAAGCACCAAGAAGTGGAGACAGTAGGACTGTCTATAACATCACCAAGGAGGTCAATGGTAGTCGGAACTCCAAACAACGTCCAGTAAAAAGTTTAGATGGTGACCTTATGATGTCGGATGAGAAGCAGGTCACTAGATGGAGAGAACATTTCGCTATAGTCCTTAACCACTTAGACGATGTTGATATGTAAATAATTCTTCCGAAGAGATAAATTCTCCAATTCTCACTGGACCTCCTAGTAAAATCGAAATAATAGCAGCAATCAAGTCTCTAAAGAAAAATAAAGCGGTGGGTATTGACGGACTCCCTGCTGAAATATTCCAAGCAGCGCCAAGCACACCGGCTGATCTTCTACACCCGCTCATACGGAGAGCGTGGGAAAATTATCGATTTCCCCAAGAGTGGAAAAGAGGGATGATCGTCAAGCTTCCAAAAAAGGGAAATCTGATGGACTGTGGAAACTGGAGAGGTATATGCGTTTTACCGGCCATAGCCAAGATAATAGCTAGAATCATATAAGAACGCGTAAAGGAGCATTTAGATTCAACTTTCGACGTCGAACAGGCAGGCTTTCGCTCTTTCCTCTTGCATCGATCACATAAATACCTTACGGATCATAATAGAACAATAAAAGATCTCCGCTACATCTACTGTTCATCGACTTCGAGAAGACTTTTGACAGCTTAAATTAAGATGCTATCTGGATGGCCCTGGAGGAGGAGGGGTATCCCAGAAAAACTTATAGCTATTATCAAAGCTACATACGAAGGAATTAAATGTCACGTCCTTCACAACGGTAAGGTGTCCGAGGAATTTGAAGTCCAACGGTAAGGTGTCCGAGGAATTTGAAGTCCAAAGTGGAGTAACGTCAGGGGTGCATACTATCACCGCTGTTATTCCTGGTGGTCATCAGCGATCTACTTCGTGCATCACTGACAGTAGAGAACAATAGAATTCGATGGACTATGACAACTTATCTTAAACACCTAGACTACGCTGACGATGTTTGCCTGCTCTCACATCGAATAATAGACCTTCATATGATGACACAAATTCGGGCCAATAACCTATAGACGTTATTGTGCAGGACTGTCGAGGAGGAAGCAAAAATAAGATTTGTCGAGGTCATCAAAATAGGTATTTGTTTGTGAGATGATTTCATCGTTAGAGTAAAATCTCTTTCCGCCGTGCTATTTCTTCAGGTTTGGAAACAAGAAATAGAAGAGAATAGGGCGGATGAGGGAGCAATTCGTAGCCTAATTCATGGACGCCAAACACTCCTACGAAGTTGTCACACGATTGCGTTTGTGGTCGATTATGAGCAAACGCTGCACCCATCTTGCGGAAATCTTTCTCATACCCAAGTGTTCATTCAAAATTGAAACCACTGAGCCCTGTAAGATACCTATGGCTTCCTCGGACTCTTCAATCTCCGTTCGGCCAACACCATGTCGTGAATTTTTTTAATTGTTTCGGGTGTAGAGATCTCAACTGGGCGTCCAGAAAGTTCGGCTTATTCCGTGCTTGTACGGCCACGACGAAAATCAGTAAACCACTTTTTTACCATTGAAATTGATAGTGCAGAGTTCCAATAGTTCGTTCCATAGTTCCCGCAAAAAAAACGCTTAATGAGCACACGTGATTCATTTTTTTCCATTTTCTCCTCAAATTACGCGGTAGTCTGCTATCAATGGCTGCTGTCAAACCCAAACTAAATGACGCAGCTTCTTTAAATTTTGACAGGAGTTAACTGACAGAAGCCTGTTGACAGGAGCAGTGTAGCCCTTTCAGTTAAGAGGCTAGAAATACAAAAAGTCATGGACTTATTGTCCCTCTCTTGTACTAATGGTAGAAACTTTGTTTGGGGCTTTATTTTTAGAAGGAATACCTTTGTAACTACGTTTAAATAAAGCTAATATCTTGTTTGAGTCTTCCGGTATCCAACTTCAATGCCTGTTCTAGTTTTCTTGCCCATGCTAATTTTTGACTTTGAGGTCAATTTTCTCCAGAAAATGCGTAATAAACAAAGCGTGCTACTATTGTTTTCTAATGAACGTAACAATAATAAAAATGAAAATTTTCAGCCAAAGGACCACTGTAAAAATATCGTATATTGCAACAACATAAAAGTTAGCTTATTCCGGATCTTACCTTACTATATACAACCGAATAAATGAATAATGAAGTTACCAGTACAGTGACCAGTATATGCAACAAAATTTTCTCAGATAAGCTAAAGTAAGTAGTACTCGTATATACTCTGCTTCTCGCAGCTTATATTTTTGTTAACAAGCTGAGAATTCATACAAGGAAAGTGACAAAATGATAAAGAACATTGAAACTAAATAAACCTAATATCTACGCTACTGTTCGAAAGGAAAACAATAATTGGATGGAGAGTATAACTTCACTTTCGTAAAGTAGATTAAAAACTAAATAAAGAATACAATATGAAACAATAACATGTTAGATGTTACGGCAACTGTTATCTTATATTAAATACACATCATATTAGTAAATATTTTTGTATGGCCATTTGAAAGATGCTCCTTCTTCAAAATTTTCTTTATTTTTTGTTATCAGTGATGTAATTTGAGTATATAATACAAATACAAATTCAAGATTGAGTCATAGATCCGAATATTATGAATGTTGTGTGCTTGTGTGTGCAAAAAAATTTGGAAAATAAGCTGAAATCAATGTTTTTCACTCGTATCTACATAGTATCTCCGATATCAAGAGGGTATATGGTATTATGATGATGATGTAAAGGAAGCGTTTTGATAGTAAAACAGTAGACTTTAACAAAATAATAATATTTGAGGCGTCAGACCGTTGTGATTCAGGGCTTAGCCACCTGTTCGATCAATATGATCTTCTATACAACTCATACATATTTGTCCACACCTTATTTAAATATAAATATGTACTACATAGTCTTTTTAGTCTAGATGAGTCTAGATACTGCATATTCGACACCCAATAACCACACACGAAACATTTATTTACCACATTTGCTATCAAAATTGACAGTTTTATGCGTAAATAAATAATCAATTGGTCGCTTAAAAGCAAAACAATTCTATGTTTACAAATAATAAAAACTGACTTCCGTTGGGTTTCATTGATGAGAATTGAAATCATAGCGGTTATAAATTGTTGTGGTGGGTTTTGTAAATATGCAACTGATTAATGGATGTATAACAAAACAAACAGAGATTGCATTTGAAAAGTTTGTAAATGACGACCACTTACGAGACACTGTAAAAACGAATCTAAGTCGTTTATGTTTTTATGTGAGAAATCTCTAAAGTTATTTGAGCTGTACTCGATTTAGTGACCTTATGATTGCAGGGAGGGTTCATAAAATCAGAAAGTTCAGTTCACATTTTATATCATTATGAGAAAGACAAAATGATCACATGTATGTATGTTAGCCATAGACTGCCAGAACCTTAAACCGACTGCAGTCAAACTTTTTCGTAGAGGTTTTATACTTAAGGTTTGGTTGGTGTGGCTGTCTACTGAAAACCGACCCACTTAGACCATGGATAGCATATGTAACGAACAATGGCCCCTCAATATCAGCGCCGTTAGTGTATAGTAATGGTCTCTTGTGATACCAAATAAATCGAGAAAGATTTTTCACCCTACTCGTTGAACTACTTGGATCTCCGTATGAAGCGTAGGGGACTTTTAATGTCACTATTTGACAGATCATTGAGGTCATTGTATAATTTTTGAAAAAGGATATCGCAAGTACATAGAAGGTGGAAAATGTTCTCCTTCTCATCCTTGTCCATGCAGTTTCTGCAGAAATTATTCGAAAATACATCAAGCCTTTGTTGCATGTTTGCCTGTAAGACAATGCCCAGTTATGATACCTTTACCATAGATGCTACAATGAGCAATCTGTTTAGAGAGATTAAACACTTGGAGCGCTTCTGATTGAGCTTAGGCCAGATTTGTTTTGTAGCTAGACAAATTTTTCTGTTTGACCACCCAAGGTTCGTTTTCTCGCTAGCATCCTGTTTTAACAAGAGTTTACATGTAGCTATTGTAATGCCTAAGGAACAATTTTCAGGTAATATAAGCAGTTTTGGTTCATGTTTGGTGAGCTCATCAGCCCTGCAATTCCCCTGAATGTCTCTTTGCCCCGGTACCCGTTAACACAAATGAATATTGAACTGCTCTGCTATCTCCGAAAGAAATGATCGGCAATTTAGGGCTATAGAAAAGTTAGTAGAGACAGATTCCAGGGATTTCAGTACAACTTTGGTATCCGAGAACATGCATTCGTATCTTTAACGGGTATGACATTTCTATTCAGCCAAGATGGAACTTTTTTTATCGTTATAATTTAAGCCTGGAAGACACTGGAAGACAGAAAGAGAGACAAAGAATTAGTCTTTTTGAGAAAACACCTCCGTCTACCCTGTCATCAGTTTTTGAACCGTCGGTGTAGAAATGGACCGATTCGTCTTCCAAAAGAGCACCTCCTTCCGATAAATATCTGGAGGCAATGGTGAATTGGAAGTTTTTGTTAAACAAGAGTTGCGAAATCGGGTAGTCAATGTTACCTGGTGGAACTCTAAAAAAAACTCAGAACAGAGGAGTGTCCGAGTTCATTGTTCCGTAATTCAAGCCACGCTAGCAGCTACTTGCCTAGAAGTAGAAGAAGAATTTTTCTTTTTCATCGAATAAGGAATCCTCTGTAGGTGCGTGAAGGCTTATGAGGCTTTTGTTTTTAAATCTATCCCGTACGCGAAGGGTGCATAGCCTACTTTAAACCCGATAACGGTGGATTTCTTTCTTTTGCTGACTAGAAACCCCACTTCGAGCACATGATGTCTTGCATGACAGCTGTAATATATGTTATATTCTGATTTTTGTAAGACATTTTCGTACACCACATATCCTGGAGTGCTGTTATGTCAGCATTATATTTGGATAGGGCATCGGCTAGCTGCTGTGTAGCTTGAGCTCTAGACAGTCAGCGTTCGTTCCATGAGAAAATTCTTAAATCGTTTAGCCGTTTTCGTTGCCGTGGTTGTCTTCGTTCATGAGTGTATCCGAATCTGATTTGGGGTTCCGTAATTTTTTTACCGGCGAGGTTATTGGCAACACGCCAACTTTACTTTGAAGGGACTAGCCCGATCATATCATATAGCTTTTCCTGTATTGGAGGAAAATTACCGTCGGCCACCACGTGGAGGTTTGATCGCAATTCCACCAGTCACTCGCAATGCTGATGCATTTTGTGTTATTCCCCCTATTCTGCTGATGGCTATCCGCCTGTCTTATGTTTGTCTTATCCATAATGTTTGTATAAATATGTGTTTCTCAAAAAATGTATTTTTTTCCAATAATTTAAAAAAGGCGGGCTTAATGAGACATCCTATATAAATTGCAGCTACGAATATTTATTTGAAACTACGTGATCATAAAAAATATACTCGTATATGAGACAGATGACCGACGAGACACTACATACATTCCTTAAGCCAACAGGATTAGCCAAGGCTTATTTAAGTAAAGATACAATAACATACAAAATAAACTCGTATATGGTAATCTATGCCATATAGGGATTAAGGGATCTAGTGCTCCAGAGTTAGTCACGACTGAATTGAGTCAAAAATCATAACGATTGAGTAAGACATCGGCAATTCACAATCACTGTTGCACATAGTCGAAAAGACCAACCTCTTCAAATGCGTACATAGGTATGCAAATACAGACTCCTAGGACTGGGAAGTAGAAAAAAAGAAAAAGAAAAATAATACAACAACAATGATATGTCGTCTGTCTGAAAGAAACTTCTGAACTCAGGTACTTTTTTGTTCACTTGCTTCCGTTTGTCTGAGGATAAGTAGTAAATGTTTCCTAAGGAAATCCATTTTCTGATTGCGGAAATAGTAATTGTTAACGAATTAAAAATGTTAACAGTCGATCGGACTCATTGTCGTCCTGATAAAAGTGTGCACAGCGGAACTGGACAACATTTGACTGTTCATTTTCAAGAGACGGTAAAGAAAAGCAAAAGGAAAACCATCACAGGGCTAAATCCTTTTTAATCACTATCCCAAGTTGAGTTGAGTCGAGTTGATCTAATGATGGTCTAATTATCTGAGGCCAACTGTGGAATATGAAATTGAGCCATCATCACCGACCGGCCAGGCCATATGAGGATCGCGTTTGTGCGCAAGATCTAATAAAACAACAACAAGAGATAATGCTTTTGCTGTTCATTCATAAAAATATTGTAAGGTATGCGATTGGATCTCTGTTACGCATGTGCACTAGAGGAGAAAGATGATTGCAATGATGTGGTGCAGGACAAACAAGGAACGAGTGGTCGAATTGGGAAGATAATTAATATTGGTCTATTAGTGCGGTTTTGCATTTCTAGGATGATTATGAACAGGAAATTGATATTATGGTTTCATGACAATACGACAAAACGAAGAGCGGAACATGAGAAAAGTGCATCCTTATTTAGGGCTATCATTTGATGATTTACAGTGCAGTGCGTTGATGACAAGACTAGCATAAGAATTCTGTCATACACAAAAAAAGAGCAAATATTTGCATTGCGGTTGCTTTTTTTTTTGAGTTTTGAAGATTTAGACTCTGATTGCAGTTTTGTGGTTGAAAACAGTCAACATGATATCAAGGAAGGATTTTTTATTTAACCTGACTGGACTGTCTGACTGGACCAGTCATGTGAAAAATGCTAACAAATTAATAGTTGAAGTGATACAGGTGGGAAAGGGTTACGGTTTTATGGCAACATTAGATTTGTTTTTTACTTTCTTTTATATAGTCAAAGAAAGTATATAGTAATCATCATGAATAATGCAAATACGATCTTGGAGCCACAATTCTAAAATTGGTCTAACATAAGTCTTATATAGTTTTAATGCTTTAGAGGGGATGAAGTGGAAGTTACAACGTCTTATCTAGCTCAAACACTGGCTCGCTCTTTTTAAATTTCATAAAAATGATCCTTCAAAGAAAGTTAAGTGAATCAGATCTCTCAATAGGGGCACTATTAATTACTGTTGGCACGTAATGTTGAAGTGTCTTCTGAGAAAGAAATACAAGACAGAATTGCCGTATTGATTAAATCTCGCTAACGAATCAAGCGAGAATGGTATTCTTTTTTACGAACAAACTCAATGGAAGCCAATAGCGTTGTATTATCAGCAAATAAATGGATATCACAGGTTGTAGAAGACAACAGGTCATTGATGTAAATCAAGAATAGCGTAGGTAACAAGGACGACCCTTGTGGCACGCCAGCATTGGTCTCATGCGAATCTGAAGATATTCATTTCAAAACAAATTTTATTTTGCATTTTAATAAATGAGTTATGCACATCATAAGTCATGAGCACATCGGATAAAAGAGCATTCAAATCCAGATAGCTTATTAGTTTGAAATTAACAATAGATTCCTTATAGATTATGTCTGAGGTCTTCGAAATGGTCATGCACCTCTTCATCATCATCAAATTTGGCTCTACAACCGGTGTCCGGTCCTGGACTCCCGTAAAAAATCTGTCCACCGGACCCGATTTCGAGCTGATGTCATCCAGTTTGCCATCTCTAAACTTTGGGCGTTCTGGTCTAGGCCATCCTTCCAGCGTAGGCTTAGCCGGCCTCGCTGTCGTGTTCCATAAATGCTACCGCAAAGGACTTTCCGAGTAGGATCCTCTTCGCTCATGCGAGCCAACCGAGCTTAATTCTCTTCACGATGTCGACATCGCGGTAACGCTCGTAGATCTCACCATTATAGTCTCCGGAATTTTTAATTGGCTTATAACATTGGTCATAGTCAACCTAAAAAGTCGTCTCAGTTTATTTGGAATGCATAATTCTCGACTGTACAGCAATATCTGCGTTCTTTTATCTTAAACAGCTTTTGTCATAACAGAACCTTAATAACAGCCTTTGTTGGCGTATTCCATTCTAAGCTTCAATAAGGTAAAAGTTGTTTACCTTCTGGTCGTTCTGCAAAAGTGTGTTATTAGGATGATCTCCGGTGTTAACCGTCTGACCCTCTATATGGCAGTCAGAAAGCTGTACTATTTGTAAGTCTCTAAGTTGTTGTTTATGGGAGCTGGGAAACATGTAGAGTACGATATGATAAAAATAATGATGATATAAACAAATTTCTGATACTATTTAAGTGCACATCGAAACACCTTCCAGTAAATAGGGCATTTGTATTATTCGCATGATCGATGACCTTTTAGACATCTCCTTTTTTTTGATATTACGCCTAAACTTTTAGTGGATTTTTTCAAAGTCTCCCATAACT
The DNA here is from genome assembly GCA_947095585.1 of Nephrocerus scutellatus. NCBI lineage: Eukaryota > Metazoa > Arthropoda > Insecta > Diptera > Pipunculidae > Nephrocerus > Nephrocerus scutellatus. The sequence goes on from OX352763.1 coordinate 116,422,952, forward strand.
CCTTGAGGATTATAGTACAGGGATTACGTAAATAATTTACAATTTATTTAAGAACTACCAAAGTCGCTTAAGTATAATGCAATTCTGTACCAAAATTGATCAATGTTTCGCATCTATATAATCCTCTTGCACTTTTCCATTCATCGCAAATAGCTTAGGCAGACTTCCGAGCATACAAAGGCATACATGCACTGTGCACACGATAATAAAATAAAAATAAACAATCGAACAAAAGAAGATTTTGTCACACGGTTCCAGGCCACTCAAGGCAGCGTTGTGTCCGCATGTCCAGTTATTTTGGGCATTACATATTTGCATAAATCTTGACAATAACTCCTTTTAACTGTTTCTTCTTCTTCCGAATTTCTTCGAATGAAAAAGGCATCACAAAGTGCTGATCCGTTACATTTGCTTAAGAGCGATATCTTCAGATCTTCAGTGGCGTAGAGTGGAAACATTTCCAGGGGATTTCTTTTGATTTTAAATGTTTGCAACTGAATCTATCAGCACTGAGTGTGTCTAGCAGCATAGAGTGTCTTTTTAGCAGTCAGCACTGAGTGTCTGTCAGCCCAATAGAGACTAGCGTTCCTTCTCCTCACCATTTATTAACTAAATGAAAACTTTAAAAAAATTGTCAATTCTATGTTATTTTCTATGTTGTTCAACGAGTCAGCACTGAGTCTCTGTCAGCACTATAGAGACTAGCGTTCATTTTCCTCACCAATGATTAAGAAGACTTTTACTAAACGAAACCTTTAAAAAAATGCTCAATTCTATGTTCTTTTCTATTTTGTTCAACGAGTCAGCACTGAATGTCTGTCAGCACAGCACTATAGAGACTAGCGTTCCTTCTCCTCACCATTTATTAACTAAACGAAAACTTTAAAAGTTGTCAATTCTATGTTATTTTCCATGTTGTTCAAAGAGTCAGCACTGAGTCTCTGTCAGCACTATAGATACTAGCGTTCATTCTGCTCACCAATGATTAAGAAGACTTTTACCAAACGAAACCTTTAAAAAAATGCTCAATTCTATGTTGTTTTCTATCTTCTTCAACGAGTCAGCACTATAGAGACTAACGTTCCTTCTCCTCACCATTTATTAAGAAGACTTTTACTGAACGAAATCTTTAAAAAAATGCTCAATTCTATGTTGTTTTCTATTTTGTTCAACGAGTCAGCACTGAATGTCTGTCAGCACTATAGAGACTAGCGTTCCTTCTCATCACCATTTATTAAGAAGACTTTAAAAAATGCTCAATTCTATGTTTTTTTCTATTTTCTTCAACGACTTTGAATGCTGCAAACCAAAAACGATCTTTTAGGGATACAATGTTACCCTTTTACCCTTGCGAATGCTATAGTGCCTGCCTTTTCTCATTTATCGCAATGAGCTAGCTACCTACAAAGAACCGATGGCGACCACTTCTGTTCAAAAACAAATATTGCGTTTTGTCTTTCAAAAACACATTAGCACAACCTTTTCGCTCAGGCATTACGTCTATTATCGTCCTTTGTCTTTAAGCCGCGTCGCCGTATCCTCGAACGTTCGTCATTTGCAAAAACGGACGGACACTGTCGCGTATCCTTTCAACGATTGCCAATTCTGTTAGTCCATTAAAATGCTGCGTCTCTATTGTTTTACAATTTTCTTAATCCTTTCGCCGTCTCCCTGTGTTTGTCTTCTTTAAATAGCTCCTATAGCCTTTAATCCTTAAAGCATATTTCCCTTGTAATTAAGCCGGGTATGCACATCAATGTGCGCTTGCGCATGTTCTATATATACCAAGATACTTTGCTCGTACAATATGCAAATTGACATCGCTTGCTTATATGCTCATATGCCAGAGTCCTGCGAGATTATTGTCCATGACAAATTATGGAAATTAGTGAAAAATGAAATGATGGCAACGCGTGTGGGAGTGTGCAAATCCTTTTCTGTTGTCTGTGGTGTTGATTGTTTGTCATAAAGGAAACTGTTATAGAGAATTGCAAGATCAAAAGATTTTTCAAAAAGTTATTGCGAGAAATGTCCCGAACTTAAAATGGAAAATATTTCGCAGTTAACAGGGTGTGTCAAACAAATGTTAAATGTTTATTTAAAGGTATGTGCTTTAAATTAGATTATTTGGCGCTAATTGCGTTTACACAAAACAGAGGAAAGGAACTGAGAAATCAGTCAGCATGATTTTATCGTCTGTTCATCCAGAATTGTTAATTCGTATGATTTTCTGGATTTCTATGCATCCTCACATTACTCATTGCGTTGGCGTCGACTTTTCAAAAACAGTTAGGAATTTGAGCCCAAATCGGTAGGTAGGATTACTTTTATTACAGGTACTTGGACTGAGTCTCTTAACGCCATCTTACACCTAGACTACCTTCTGACATATTTATCAAGTACTAGCTGTTACCGGGCCATTCACTACTCGCACACATGAACACCAGCCGTCGGCTTGCCACTGCGGGGTAGGTGTAAACTATAGCCTATAACTTTACCCACCTACTCGTAATATACATTGAAAAAAGTTCCCACCCCCAGGGAGTGGGAAGGGGGTGTACTATAGCCTATAACCTTCCTGCACCTGCCAGTAATATACGTTGAAAATTTCATAAAAATCGGTTGGTAAATGTGAGTTTCCATAAATAACAACCGCACAACATTTCAGTTTTTTATTTACTTAGATGTTGCGACGTGCATTGCAGTAAGACTCAGAGAATCTGGGTGATATACATGCGGGCAATGTACGAGTAATATACTGCAGACAGTACCTGAATGTATGATACCATCATCTACTGACTACTAAGTAGGTGAACTGACTGAAGCTATGTTTGGGTATGCCAAACTTAGCTTAGACTCCTCGTTCGGCGTCGAGTTTCCTACCAGAGTAAACTGGAAGAATGGAGCATTAACGAAGAAAATTTGACGTAATCATTTTCCCTAGCAATTAGGGAGGCGTACAGGGCACTAAGACTTAGTAACGCACATATAGAAAAGGCTACCATATGTGTTGATAGTCTTTACATCACTTTGGAGAAAGCAAAGCTGCTGCACTCGATATTTCTATGGCATTTGACAGAGTTTGGCATCAAGCTCTTTCTTCCAAAATGCGTGCTAATGGAGACGATGATAAACTGCTTCAATGAATTAGAAGCTATCTTTCGGACCGCTCAATTCAAGTTGTATTGGGCGGTTTCAGGTTTCAAGTCTAAAGTACATTACTTAAATGCTTGCGTTCCCCAGGGTTTTGTTTTGTCTCCGACACTCTTTCTCATTTTTATTAATGATCTCTTATCTGTGACTTCTAATCCAATTCACTCTTTCGCTGACGACAGCACACTCTCAACTTCTCATATAAGTTTGAAGAACATCTCTCCACTTCTCATGTGAAGCTCAAACAACTACGAATCTTAAGCTCGTGATATTCTGACCTAGACAGCTTAATACAATAGGGAGAAAACAATCGAGTAGAATTTAACGTTTCCAAAACCTAGTGCTGTCTCCTGTCGTCTAAGCGAATCCTAAATCCTATGCCATTATCCATGAATGGCACTTGCATGCAGGAAACTGAAAATCTCGCAATTCTCGGTATGTGCGTCAACAACAAGCTTGCCAACAAGTAAATGTGTAAAAAAAAACTAAGCAGTCTGTATTCTGTACCCAAAGAACAAGGAGTATTTCGGGTGATACTGCGAAATATGCACAATTCCAAACATTCACAACATACTAAAAAAAAGCGACTAAACTCGAATAACCCATCTCTACAGGAGGTGTCCTACCCCCACTATTCATCTTAGCTAACCTGAATATCGGAATGCCCCACCCTCCAACAACACCCAACCACTCAGCACCATTCTATCCAGCACAGTGGTGACAACGAGTATTTTTTCTGCAAAAGATGCAAAGGTACAGCCCGTCCCAAAAACATCTAAAGGATATGAATATAGACCATTCTCCATTCTTTCATTTATGTCCGAAATGTTTGAAAAAATTATACAAAAACAAATAAGTCAACACCTCTCCATCCATAACATCTATGCAGCTATGTTTCTGCTGTAGTCCAGATTGCTTAGCACAACAGCCATAATGGGCATATCGGATGACTTACATGGCATTCTACTGTATTTATCTAAAACATTTGTTGACATTGTCGACCATTCAACTTTATGCCATAAGCTATCTCGACATTATAAGTTTGAACCTAGCGCTGTGAAATTAATATTATCTTGTCGGACAAGCAGATTTTGGGCAGTGGTCAGACTTTCTCCCTACATCCAGTGGGGTTCCTCAAGGATCTATGCTAGGACCTTTATTATTTTCTCTGTTTGTAAATGAAGTCACATCTATTATTCGCTTCATATGTACGCTGACGATGCTCAGCTTGTTCTAAGCTGTCTGTTGGGCTTAATCGAGCATGCTGTTGAACTGATTGTATTTTTATGTTGTATTGATGAGAATCTTTTAAATATAGCTCTGTGGTCATCCGGTAATATGGTCTAATGCTAAACGCTAAAAAATCTAAATGCATAGTCATTTCTAAGCAGTTGATGGACTTATCATAATTTCATTCAATCACTTTGCCAGCCAGTTAGCCAGCCACAGATAGTCACTCAGAAAGGCTGAGCATTCCAGCTAGTTCTTTATAAATTCTTCAATCGAATTCTATAAAAAAAAAACGCTAATTACTTACTACCTACATTTAAAGGTCCTTCCATTACAGAAAAGTAATTGAAAATTAAAAAAGTGTATGCCTTTTAAATAACCCTTCTTGCAGCACATGTCCATTATTATGACACTCGAAACGATCTTTGAAGACCGTCAAGGACATTTTCCTGGGAAAGAGTTACTCTTTATCAATCATCGCAGACAAAAGTAGTAAATTTTTATGGATAAGCAACAAAAAACTGCGTATTTATATTCATATTCAAAAACTAGCCGTTTTATTACGGTGGGTGCAGAGTATTGCGGTACGTCGACGGTTCATGCATAATACGAGTACCAAAATTGCGTTTGTGGGTATAATCCTTTTTTGTGGCCTTACTTACAGTTGTTCTGTTCCGGTTTTTTTTTCGAGTAAAAAAACCAAAGACCCATACACTCACCAAGACAATGCAAATGCAAAAAATATCACTTAAAGGATTAACAAGAAAAGAAACAAAAGATTTTGCGGCCGCCATAAAGAAGGTTGTAAACCTTTTTTTTTTTTACATAAATTTCGATTTTTTTAATTTTCCGCTGAAAGTAAAAATTCACAAAAAACCATGAATGTCGCGAACGGGTTGCCAAAATATTATTTTATTGCATAATTTCGTTAGAGGCTAGAGTTTTCGGAAATTGGCAGTAAGATAGATAGTAAGGACACGGATGCTGTTTATTACCGCCATAGAATGACAGTACGAGAAGGGGTTTAAGTTTTTTATGTTGCATCGGATATTCAAATACAATGCATTATGCCTGCGTCGAAAGGGTTTACTTTTTTGTGTTTTTTGCTCTTAGTTGCTCAAGGGTTATTTTTCTGAGAAAAGTGAATAAATATCCTTTCGCTTGGTTTTATTTCAGGAATATTGCAGGATTTTTACACAAAATATTTGTATGTACTATGCAATTTGAAAAGGTTTTAAAAGAGTTAACAAACTTGTAGCATTATATGGTTGAACATTTTGTGGGCGTATGTACCAATATTATAAAAAAAACGTAATATACTTTATAGGTTTTTCAATAGAACCTAGTATGTAAAAAATAATATTAACAGTGCTTTCGATTTGCTGGGTACAGTGAAGGTTTGGTCTCCCATTTCGACAGCATTCTCGACGAAAATCAGAGAACGCTGTAGAAATGGGACACCAAACACCAATGCACTTTAACCAGCAAATCGAAAGCGCTAAAAGATTTAAGTTTATCTTATAGCGCTTTCGATTTGCAAAGTTCTTCTTTCAATGTCTGTATGTAAGAACTTATACCAGTATTGTTTAATAAACCACCACCATCAGGACGTTAAGGTTAGGTTCCTGGATTTGAAGAGTTCTACAGACCATAGTTGGATTCCTTGACTTTGACTGTGTTGCAAAATGCCAAATTGAGCTCTAATCTGCCATCCTGCAGCACATGTGAATATTAGTACCTACTTTAACTAGAATGTTTAAACGACTTACACTCCGCGTCAATTGAATTGCCTCAATTGCTGTAATGAGCAGTTGTCTGTCTTCAAATTTTCGTCCAAACAAAGTAATGGTTGTTACCTTCCCAATCAACCCAAATAAAAATAAATAACAATGAACTCTAAGTGGTGTGACGCAATATACACTGCGTTGAACATACTCCAAATATAAAGAGGATAACATGGTCGCCGGCATCTTGGACCGATATGAGGAGCACTTTTTCAAGAGTTTCTAAATCGGAAACTAAAGGAGAAATTCGAGGCTCCACAAATGAGCGACAACCACAGACTATGGTTTCGCCACCAAGCGCACAGACCTTATGTAGGCGATGGTAAATTGTATAGAGTTCCAAGACTCACACGGCTACTCAGAGTAGAACTGAGTAAAGCCATGGTTAGGTTTGGTTAAGGTGGCAGTGAAACCGACACACTTAGACCAGTAATGGTCCATTGTGATAACACACTGATCAGGAAAAATTCCCTCCACCCACTCGATGAAACAATTATAGAGCTTCGTATGAAGCGTACGAGACTACCAATGTCAATGTTGATGAGATCTTTAGTATCGTTGTAGAAGAAAGCTCCCATATGGAGTTTACGTTTTTGGGAGAGGGCTGGACCGGTACAGAAAAGATGGACAATGGTCTACTCCTCCTTCTCATCCATGCAGCTTCTGCAGAAGTCATTTGAGAAGACTCCAAGTCTTGCTGCATGCCTGCCTATGAGCCAGTGTCCAGTGATAGCACCTACAATAGCACCGATGTGCGATCTTTTTTTAGAGATCAATCACTTGGAGCGTTACGGATCCAGCTTGCACCAGATCTGTTTTGTCGCTATGCAAGTTGTACCGTTTGACCACTGACAGTTAGTTTTTTCATTAGCATCCCGCTTTAACAAGAGTTTGCATGTAGCTATTGGTATGCCTATGGAACCATATTCAGGTAAGAAGGTTAGTGTAGTTCGTTGCTTGGCGTGGAGTTCGTCAGCCATACAGTTACCCGGAAAGTCTCTGTGCTTCGCCACCCAACACAGGTGGATATTGAACTGCTTCGCCATTTTCACGAGAAATGATCGGCAGTTAAGGGCTAGAATTGAATTTGAGATACTCTCTTCCAGAGATTTCAGAGTTTCAGACAAGACAAGCCTTAACTGTTCGCAATAATTTCAGTCTGGAAAACACTAGACAGTGATTAGGAAGATGGAAAGAATGGCTAAGATTTAGCGAATACCCGAACTAGGAGCTACTTGTCTGCTGTAATTGTTGAGTGGTGTAAGATCGAACAGAATGTCCAATGTGGCGGAGGGGAATTTGTGTAAAAAAAATCCATGCATCCCAAAAAAAACTAACACGACCATATCCAATTAAAGATAACCGAAGCACTATCAAGTCCATTTCACATCTGTTATGGGCTCCGACAAGAGTATCGACTGGTTAGTCCTGGCATTTGAGGAAGAGTAAGAATTCGTGATTTATATATAACGGCGAGATGAATAATTCGCTATAAGTCCATCCGGACAGACTATATTGACATCAAACCGAACTGTACAAGAAGCTCTCATCCAGTTAGCACGAAATCTGGAGCTGCACATAATTGATAGCAAAACAATGTGTATGGTGTACATACCGACATTGGTCCCCCAATTACAAAAGTGGAACCGGAATCTAAATAGTGTAATACTCTAAATATATTGGGTCGATTATAGCAGCCGATACCAGCATGGAACCTGACTTGCGCTTGGTTAGCAAATAGCATTATGACCTCTTAGCCGATAACAGCCTGCAAGTAAAAAGCACTCTGACCTCTTAGCCGCACTTGAGTGGAAATTCTTAAGGATATATTTGTTGGTTGAGGAACTATTATTCCAGAAACTCTATAATGATGAGATGCCATTTATACTCGTATCCCATATATTACAAAACGTGGGATATGAATTTTCGAATGCAATTCAAACCCACAATCGCAATTCGCAATGCATGTAACTTTCATCCTTTCACATTATATATTCTTCAACCATAAGGAATCATCTACAATGACATTTTTGTGGGGTGTCTCTACTAGTTAGTCCGTATAACATGGTCTACACAGTACAAGCAGCGGACAAACCTGGCCATAAAAATTGCTACTCGTAATAATCATAAAAGTTTACTCCTCTTTTTATGCTGAGTGCAATTCAATGCAACCACAAAAAACCTCGAAGAACTATCGAACACTATAACGAAAATTGAAAAAAAAAAAATTATTCATTACAACAACTGCAAGTCTATGCCGGGTCATATAATAACCATAGCAATAATGACGAAATGCCAAAGGGTGCACATATACTCGTACATAGAAAGTATATGTTGTAATACACATTCGTCCGAAAAGGATTAAGGTTTCTGCCAGATCTTAGTTCCTAGAATGAATCATTAAAAAGAGTAAGGATATCATCACAATCAATTTCAAAGATTAAAGAAAAGTAAAAGTAATTAATTTTAAATGATTTTAGTTATACTTGATTTAGATAGAAACTATATTTTAAATTATTTTATACCTAATAGTAACTATAAACTATAAGCTATTAAAGATTAAAGTTCCGGTCAGTCACTCATTTCCAAATCTAATTCTCTTTCCTCTACGTACTCTCTCTATCTCTCTGTTTTGACCCTTTCTACATTAGAGATTAAAGTACAGTAAAGCAAATATATAACAGAAACATTAACAATGGAATTCTCCCTTGCTGATGACCATGACCCTAAACCTGCACCCTAAAGGATTTTTTTTCTATCTTTCCTATTTCATTCGAGCTTCTTGATTGGCCGTCACCCACACTCATTGTCATTGTATATATATCTTACATGTGTGCGTGCAAGCGGAATAGACACATAGGTTCTCAATTAACATTCGGGTATAAATAAGGCGACAGAGGTCATTTATGAACCAGTAGCACAGTGACAGTGTTTGTGGCATCATTAGCAGCAATTGACTTGGAATTCCTGTGTCGCAGAAAAATAACTAAACGAAGAAGGATATACAGTCTTCTCACTTGAAAATCTTCGTCATTTTTTAAATTGGATAATCGAAAAAAAATCTTCAAGATGATGATTCACGATAAAATTATCTCTGGGCAATTTTTGCTTGATCTCAAAAACGGTTAGTTGGATTTCTTTTTTAAATAATTAGTTTTATTTTTCAGCGGTCCATAAGCGATCAATTTTATTGCCGCCCCATAAATTGAGTAATAAAATAATTATTTTGTAATTATATACAAAAATGAGATTTTATTGTGGCAAATAAAATTTATCGTTTAGGTCGTAAATAAATGAGTGATTGGATTTTTTTAGTGATTTTTAATTTTTGGAGAAAGTGTTATATTTTTAAATTAATTAAATTAATTAAAAAAAAATTGATGAACTTAAAAAAATTGAACTTTAAATAAAACTAAATAATTAAATAATAATAATAATTAAAAAATCAAAAAAATAATACCGCCAGGAAAATTAAATTATAAAAGAAAACATCAAAAACAAATTAAATTACAAAAGATAATAACTAAATTAAAAAAAAAGTTATGAGAAAAATTGAATTAATAAATATTATGAAACTTAAAAAAAATATATATTAGAAGCAATAAATTATAAAAGAGAATAAATAAATTTATTCAAAATAAGTAATGAAATTACTCAAAATAATTGATAAAATTATTAAAAATAAATAATGTTAATCTATAACATAATTGAGTATAAATAAAATTTTAAAGTTAATATCAGAGACTATAACTAAATGAACTTCGATCTCTACAAAAAATCATAGAAAAACTCAAAATACAACGCTTTACTCCACTCACTCACCCAATCACTCACTCTCTCAGCCACTAATTTAATCATAAATCACAATCAACTCAAACTAATTCTACAATTTACACCAATACACAGATCGCTCGAGCATGTTACACCAACAATCGCCATCGCCACCACCGACGCAGTCAAAAATTGACATTTACTCCGCCTACGCTTACCAGCAGCAAATCCAGCAAATGCAAAACAATCTGATTGGCGGACTAGGACACCAACACAATCAACATCATCAACATCACCTACACCAACAACATCAATCACAATATCACAACCACCACCATCAACAGCCTCATAGACACCAACACGAAGAAGTTTTGGACCTATCACGTCGCTGTGATTCCGTTGAGACACCCCGAAAGACACCATCACCATACAACACAGGCTCGAGTTTTGGCAGCAGTTCGCCGAGTACTATTTGCAGTTCACCAATATCATCAAAAGTCACTCCGTCGGCGATTGCTTCGAATCTGCTCTACGCACAATCGTCACAGCAAAATCAAGCGCCCAACGGTCTACCAGTTGGACTTTCATCTTTGTATCCATTGCACTATCCGAATATTAAGCAGGAGAATCCTTCACCACCGCCCCAACAACTGCAGTCAGAAGGAGCGACAAATAACCACCAACAGTCGGTCACATCAATTTTCCAACAGCAGTCGCAGATTTTTAACAACAACCACCATAACAACACAATGCATGTCGATGTTGAGCAACCGCAATACTCGCACTCGCCAGTTTCAGCCAAGTCAGTTGCAGTTCCTTTCTCTCCTGTCACTGCTTCAATATCAACCGTTGACGGTAAGCAAACGCGACCCTTCAAAGCGTTCCCACGTGATCCAGTTGTAATTGCGGCGAATTTCGCTGCTACAGATATCCTGTTGGATAATCGCCGTCTGCAGCGTTACACAGAATTTCGCAAGCACGCTCTTGAAGAGATCCGCAATTCCAATGGTGGCCAACGCACAGTCACAAATCCGAAAATGCGTCGAACAAATAGTCGCAATGGAAACCGTCATGAGGGGTCGTCTGTTGGGGACAATAACAGCGAAAGCGATGAACGTATCGCCGCTGAAGAATCCAGTGATTGCGATTCATCTGCTGGACAGTTTGAAAAAAGTGGCGGTCAGCATAATGGTGCCAACAACAGTGACGGCGGTAATCAAATTAAAGATGCCGCATACTATGAACGACGTCGCAAGAACAATGCCGCCGCCAAGAAATCCCGAGATCGCCGCCGAATCAAGGAGGATGAGATCGCAATTCGTGCTGCCTACTTGGAACGGCAAAACATTGAACTCCTCTGTCAGATCGATGCCCTAAAGGCACAACTAGCCGCCGTCGCAAAGGCGAGATGATGACCTGCTCTCAACGTAGCCTGGTGCTGGCTGTACTGTACATTAATGCACAAATCTGTGAATACATTATTGAACTTTACCGTGGAGCGGTTAAAGTTTTTTTAGGGCTTAGTTATAGCTTAGTTTTTCAGTTTAAGTTTATAGTGTAAATATATCAAAATATATAATATATGAAATTGTAAGATTAATTCCTGAAGTTTGTTTTCGTTCGATGTAAAATTATTTACACAAAAGTAACTGCAAATACTAACAGCGATACTAAATAATACTCAAATATCTTCCAACGTTCCAATCGCTTAATTCTGTTATTGACATATTCCTGTAGTATGTTTACAGCGATCTATTCGACTTTGCTGAACTCTTGGCTTTGCTCTCTTAAAAAATAGCTCTTCCAAAACAACGATCTATTCCAATCTGCTACACTCTTTACTTTGCTCTCTTAAAAAAGAACTCTTCGAAAACAACGATCTATTCCAATCTGCTATACTCTTTGCTCTCTTAAAAAAGACTCTTCCAAAACAACGATCTATTCCAATCATCTACACTCTTTGCTTTGCTCCCTTAAAAAAAACTCTTCGAAAACAACGATCTATTCCAATCTGCTATATTTTTTGCTTTACTCTCTTCTAGTCAATTGCTTATTTTTCATTATAACCAGGGCTGCCACGTTATCAAATGTAGGTAGGTAGGTGGTGGTCACGCTGTGCTTGCGAGGTCCTCAATCAGCACTAGTGTGCGCCATTTTGATGCCACAAAACTCGAGGGATCTAGCATGGATAAGGACAGTGTTTAAATCCAGCCTGTATTAGATCAGGTATTAGATCAAGCCGATGACCTGAGAGCTCTTTTAGGTCGTAAAAAAAGTGTTTACCTAAAATGCGGTGTCTTGACCCTGCTAGGGCCGGAAAACTGCAAAATAAGTATATGAGAGTTTCTTTCTCATTTAAATATTTGCAACTTCTGCAGAAGTTGTTGTACGGTATACCCAACTTAGCAGCATGACTGCCCACTGGCCAGTGGCCATTGCTGATAGCCACAACTCTGGCAATATCCTTCCGGGTTCTGGATAACTCGGTAGTTTTCTTTTTGCTGTAGTATGGCCATATTGATCTTGATATGGCGCAGTTCGACAGACTGCTCCACCTGAGCTTAGTATTAAAAAAAGTGAGAAGGCCAATTCGTCCGCCCTCTCATTACCCTCTATATTACTGTGCCCCGGCACCCATACTATCGTGATTTCCAGGAATTGACTGATCGAGGCCAAGTCTTCTTGGCACTGTTGTACGAGTTTCGAGTTTGTTGTGGTCGCATAAATCGCCCTTATGGCATATTGGCTATCAACACAAATACCAACCCATCCGATTTGTGCGTTTCTGAGCCCTAATGCTCTACAGGACACCCTAATTGCTAGAATCTCTGCGTGAAAGATGCTAGCCGAATCTTGTAGCTTGAATGACCTTGACAGATTTAGATCATCCAAGAAGATACCTGCACCGACTACGTCCTTCATCTTGGACCCGTCAGTGAATATTGTTGCGTCATATTGCCTCGCTACTGCCCCATCCTATATCAGTTTCCCTTGGTAGGAAACTTAACGCTGAACGAGGAGTTTAAGCTAAATTTAGGGAGGCAGTAATCAGTAGATGATAGTATCATACATTCAGGTAATGTCTGCAGTATATTCCAGTGCCCGTATGGACTAGTAGCAAACCACTCAGATAGGTAGGAATTGGCCGTACAACAGCTGTGTACAGCCAGAGAGCCATCTTTGGTTAAATACCCCATTTCCTTTCGATGGTTTTGCTGCTGCTTCTGCTTCTATAATAGCTATTAGTTTATCTGGTATACCTCTCCTGCGCAAGGCGAGCCAGATAAACTGTCTGTTGACACTGTCAAACACCTTCTCAAAATCGATGAACAGCAGTTGCAGTGGTGACCAGAATTCAACGCACTGTTCAATACTGATCCGCAGGGTGTTGATGTGGTCTACACAGGAGGATCCAGTGAAGAAACCTGCTTGTTCAGCATCGAGTGTATCTTCCAGATGTTTCTAATTCGCTCATGTGCTACTTTGGCTATTACCTTTGCAACTGCAGGAAGAACGCAGATGTCTCTCCAGTTTTGCACTCCATAAGACTACCTTTTCTAAGGAGCTTGACAATCATTCCCTTCTTCCACTCGTCGGGGAAGCTTTCTTCCTCCCAAGCTCTCTCTACAAGAGGATAAAAAAGCTCTGCTGATGTCTGCGGGGAATATCATCTAGTCCTACCGACTTGTTATTCTTTTGTGAAACTTAAGCGATCTCGTCTTTACTGGGAGTTAAGGTGCGAATTCGGGAAATTGTTACTTCCGGCAGCTCCGTTTGATTTGGGTGCATATCGTTGGCGAATACACGGTTAAGGACCGTAGAAAAATGCTCCTTCCATCGCTTGGGCTGATCCTCATCTGAAACGAGTACGGCACCATCTAAGCCTTTCACCGGATGTTGGCTAGAACGGTGACCACCTGTCAGCTCTTTGGTGAATCTGTAAACGCAAACGCAAGGTGCTAACCCACGTTACCTAGACTAGAAACGCTAGACCGTTCGCACTTGCAATTTTACCCTACACATATAAGGACTTATACATATAGTTGCCCGGAGACCACCACTAGGAGGAGCACTACATCACGAACTTGATTGCTGCGCTATTGGCTCAAACCAAGTTTTGAGCAGTCAGTAGTTTCCCGATCAGCCGCAAAGCAGATCCTTGGAAGGCAGTACTTCATGAAAGGTGGAAACCATTACCGCGCGCTAGGTGCAATCTTTCGTAAACAAATGCCTACGTACCATCTTGAGAATCTTCTGGCCCAATCGTATATCCAACGACGAACTTCATCGGAGAACGGGCCAAGAGCCTATAGACGTTATTGTGCGAAGAAGGTGGCAGTGGATTGGACACACACTACGGTGCGACGACAACTACATTGCGAAATATGCGATGCAGTGGAACCCGCTCACCCAGACAGGTAGAACAGGAGGACGTAGCACAGGACAGTCGAGCAGGAAGCAGGGTCCTTGGGAATGAGTTAGAGAAAGCTCAAACACGTTGCAGAAAACAGAATAAGATGGCGCGTGGGAGTTGTTGACGCCCTATGCCCCTCGTGGGGTGAAAGAATTAAAAAATACAAGGATATTAAAGAAAACACCTTAATCGTTTTGAGTTTTAACATTTTTTTAAATTTTTATTTATTTTGAAGTATTTTTTTGTTGCTGTACACTTTTTATTTTATCTGGTTTTTTTTTGTGAATTTTTCATTGTTTTGGTTGATTAAATATTTTCCATCGTCTCTATATAGTCTGTACCCCGTGTTTCTTATTTTTCTTATTATAATTTTCTGTTGTTTTGCTTTTTTGCATTTAATTCTTCTTCTTCTAATTATTAATCCTACCCCTTTATTACGACGATGACGACTTTAAACGTTGATTTCTTTTCTACTATAGCTATAGTATTGTTAGGACAGTATCAGTGTGTGTATGTGTTTGTGTGTGTATTGTAATACGTTTTTATTTCATTTATAAAATTAAATCAATATCTTTAAAATAGTTAGTTAAGAAAGGGAAAGAGATACACAAAATTTAAGGCATTTTTCTTTCGACAATAAAACTCGTCACAGCAATATAATTTTATTTTCTCTCCTATGATGATCATCATCATCGCTGTGAATTAACATAAATAATATAGATCTTGTATTCATAATTATTGGGAAACATTGGTAAATAAATTGAAAATAAAACTAATTACTCGTACATATAACTGTGTAGGTATATTTTGTTAATTACATTACATCTACCATCGACAAGTAACACACGTACGTAGGTCACAAATGGTAACAACAGGCAAAATATTTTGATAATTACGTAATAATAATAATAATAATAATAATCATTACAATAATAAGTAGTAATTGAATTTAACTTTGGATAATTGTGTATAGTGTTGTTGTATTTGTCAGTATGTTATGTGTAATAGTATCTAACATTCCATTCCATTCTCTTCAGTAGAATTCAAGTGTCTTCTTGAGAAAGAGGGAGTTGCTTTTTCTCTAGATTAGGCTGCCTGTAACTAAAGTTGGGTCGTTCCGGACCTATATAGTTCCTGGAACTATGTCCTCTGTCGGAAACGTTTCCTATCTTTCCGAAAACTGAACCATAGCATATCCATATAGTTCCGAGTGCACAGAACGTATCAACGTCGTAAACGAATGAAACGAAAGAAAAGAAACATATGTCTTTCTTTTTTTGGACGGAAACTACACATGAACATGGTGAAATAAACGCTATAATGGAATCGAAGCTAATTGTGGCACTGTAGCAATAGAACGAGTAGAATTTAAAACTCATGCAAACTCCATACATCGATCACAATGGGTTGCTGTAGCAGTAGCAGAAGTAATAATTGGTTATATTTTAACTCGTACTAGAGCTACACATTGTGTTTCAGTATTTAAAGAGAAAAAAAGAAAACATGATGTCTATTCACGAACGAAACACATCGTATTCGTTCTTGCATATGGTATGTTCATAGATACTGCTCAACCATCAACCTTTCCCTATCAAAACTTTCTTTCCACGTAAAAATGTCCATGGAACTATATAGTTCCGCGGACATGTTTCCGGGAACTAGTTCCTTTCAAAAAAAGAAACGTTCCGTGTTCGTTCCACCATTGGAACTGTTTCGCGCAACTCTACCTGTAACAGACTAAGCTGTTTTCTGTTATTGTTGCTACAGCAATAGTGTTTTTCATTGAGAAGCTACCTGCATTAAATACTTTGCTTTGTCTGTGCCTTGAAGGAAATGGCTTTTTGTATGCGTCTTGGAATAGATTCCTAGATGTAGTTTTGGTTCGGGTTTGGTTGCCATAACTGAAAAGAAGAGTTTCTTACAAACTGAGACCATCTACATTATTAAATTCGCAAATATTGAGTCAAAATTCACAAAGAACGTAAAGTCACGTTCATGTGAAAAATGGAAAGATCTCAAAATTCACACTTTAGATCGTCTTACAACTGGAAAAGAGCTTTTTTTATAATTCGCGGGTTCGCACCCTTATAATGCTCGGCTATATGCTTGGTACAGCGTAGGCATTAAGGAAAAGGAGAAGAATTAGACGAGAGAGGAGGAAAGATGCTACGTCTGTAGGACAGCGTTTTGGTGAATACATGAAGCTACAATAAAAACAATTAATAAAAATGGAGCTGCAGTTAGAAAGTCGAGAAAGTAGAACGAGAGTAAGTTTTAATCCATCATCATATACAAGAAATATTTTCAAGGAAAAGAAAAGAAATTGATAGAAGATAAGTCACAAAAAAAAGAGTACCAGTAGATGGAAATTCCATCAGCAAACTGTAGAATTTATAGACAGTGGCAATAACTCCATCTCAGTTAAACAGAAAGTATGAATTTTCTGCAAGTGCAGGTTGGATGACAGGGTTTCTTATAAAGATATAAAAATTAAAGGTGAAACGGCATCTGCCAATGTTTCGATTGCTAAAGTATTCCCGCAGCAGGTGGATACACTTCTGATCAAGTGTGGAATGCAGATGAAAGTGGTTTCTTCTGGGAACGAATGCCGAACAAAACGTATCTAGCCAAGGTCACAAAACAAAGAGTACCAGTTGATGGAAATTCCATCAGCAAACTGTAGAATTTATAGACAGTGGCAATAACTCCATCTCAGTTAAACAGAAAGTATGAATTTTCTGCAAGTGCAGGTTGGATGGCAGGGCTTCTTAAAAGGCATGCTCTTCATGATTATATAAAAATTAAAAGTGAAACTGCATCTGCAAATGTTTCGTTTGCTAAAGTATTCCCGCAGCAGGTGATCAAGTGGGAAATGCAGATGAAAGTGGTTTCTTCTGGGAACGAATGCCGAACAGAACGTTCCTAGCCTATGTGGTTTAAAGGTAGCTTAGTGTCGTGTAACCATATTATTTTGCTTCAAGAGATCTTATGTTGAAACCACTGCTGGTAAATCGAGCCCTAAACCCACGTCCAAAGAAAGGTGTAGATGTCTTTCCACTGAGGATGGCTTACAAGAACCTTATCCAGGGTGAAAACACATTTGTATGGGGCGTTTCAATGCTCATCACCCCTTTTGGTTCTCTGCTCTTCCTGAGGACAATCGTGGAAACTGCATTTCCGCCACACCCGAATCTACCAGAACAAAATCATAAAGTGCTCCACGCACATCATCAGCCAGAATTGAAGAATTGATCCGTGAGAAACGCAAAGTTAGAAGTTAGTGGCAAAAGCGAAGCAAAATCAAAGGCGACAAAAGCCCTACAAAAATTTCGCAAAGAGCAAAATGAGGGGAGCATAAGGAAATATCTCGAAGATCTCGAAGAAATGCGACCATCACTTACTTTGCAGAGCGGTGAAGAAAACAAAACCTTCAAAGCAGCACGATCGATCAGAGTATCAAAAGGAAACAGGGCCAAAAGCGACGATGAAAAAGGAAACATTTTTGCAGAGTGAAACCAAGTACAGTAAAACCAAATCAAGACATTGGGCCACAGATCGTGAACACAACAACAGGTTTGAGATAGGATCCACTTCTGGCATTTACTTTATTTTGCTTTCAGAGTGGGCCTCCCGGCATGCCTACTCTGCATACTACTAATTCGAGCCGGGATCGAGTCAAACCCAGGTCCCAGGATCTGGTACTGCTCGGTCTGTAACTGTTCTATCCGGAAATGTGAAGCCTCTGTGCGTTGCAACTGTTGTGCCAAATGGTGTCATCTGCGGCAAGGCTCTAGCTCGCCTGATATTACAATAGCCAGCACCTCTATTAGGTTCCCTATCATGGCGGGCAGCACCAGAGCTTTGCTCTGATCACATCCCCATTGTGATCACAGTGGATAGACATGACAATATTTTCATATCCGAACAGCGAACCTTCATGAACCACAATAAAGCCAATTGGCAAAATTTCGCTGATTTCGTCGATACAAAATTACATCAGTTGCCTTATCCACTGAATGCTAAATCTGGTGACAAGGCCTTTCGTGACATTGCAGTTTGTGCCGTCAAAAGATTTATTCCCGCCAGAAGAATCAAAAAGGTCATACCATCATTTCTGCCGCAAGTTCTTAGGCTTGCCGAGCAACACGACCGACTAACCTTTCGATCTTTCTACGACGTTTGGTACTATGCACCGAAAGGACTCCAGAGTTTCACACACTGGACCAATAATCGTGAACTCAGCAATAGTTTTAACAGACCAAGAGCTGCTACAACAACAACAACTATCTGAAACACTTTATAGAAAAGAAAGAACTTCTCCAGAAGGCTCCAACCAAGATTATTCACCTGAAGAGAAGTGTTATATGTATATGGAAGTACTTAAACATTTGTATAACTGCATGTAAGTTTGTGTAGGTATGTCTGTATGTGTAAAATACAAGTTTTCTATTTACAATTTCGATTTGTTTGCTGTATATGGTGTGTAATGTGTTTATTATAATATAAATACAAAATTGTTACTTAAGAATATTATATATATGTATATGTATATAAAAAAAAAGACGAAAGTACATAATTACATTCGAAAGGGAAACATAATTAGCAATACATACATTTATATATTAACTCGAAACCGACTGAGAAGAATAAAAAAAAAAAACACAAAAATGTATGCCATAATAATAATAATAATAATATTTACTTATTGGACGTGGTGCACACACAAGAAATAAAATTATGCACGAAGACGACGTCGTGGACAACAATATTCTCCTTAATCCTATGGTTAATTAAATTACAAGGTTTTCTCTTTGATTTGATTTCATTTCTTACTTGTGTCTCTTATTAGATAAAAATTTGATTTTCACATACACACACATATATATATATTTGTTCATCGATTTTAGTTACAGTAATAGTAGGTAGTAGTACTATACTATCATATTCTATTCTAAAAAATGTTCTCCCCTCTTCGCTTTAGAATTTTAATGTTTAATGTACTTTCTCATATAAATATAAGTATATTTTTGTTTCAATGTAACAACGACACATTTACATAGAAATACATATATATTTTTAATTCGCACGGGTGGAGGGGGGTGGTTGTTATCGAAAGCAGGAAAGAAAAATAAACCTAAACATTAATATGAATTGATGGGGGAGGGGGAAAAGTGTGTACTTATAAAGATAGTTATTACCTTCATCATAAGGATAGTAACAATGTTTGTATGTATGTGTGGTTGTATGTCTGTATTTGTTATTACATTATCCTTCCCCGCAACAATATCAAATATTTCCTTAGTGTCGTTTTTGTGGGCTGATAGTATAGATAGACGGAGAGTATGTATGATTCTTCATGTATGTATGTAGGTGTGTATATATGTATGTATGTCTTTATGTAATTCCTATATTAAGTATGAAGAATGTATGCTTAATATTAGTAATAACCCTTTCTTTTTCTTACATCAGTAATAAAACTCACGTCGTCTTGTACGCGCAAAAGAACTCTCTTTCCCTTCAGTTTCAGTTTTTCGAATCTAGGAAAAGATACGAGATTGAAAACTACTTATGTATCTATGTGTGTGTATGTGTATCTGTGTGTGATTGTGCTAAAATTAATATTTTATTCCTAATCGTTGGAAATACCGCACATACAACGCATATTCCTACTCGCCCTCCATCTCCACCTCATATCTCAGAGAATTAAAATTATTTTTTTTTTCAATTTTTTGTTCAGTTGTTTATCTTTTGATAATCAAATTCAATTTATTTATTTGTATTTTTGTTTGTTCTCATTCTCATTCATTTTAAAATTACTCTTACATTCTAGAGTTTTATTTTCCTCTTTTATATGAATAGGTTAAATTAAATTTTACAAAATGATTTCTTTTTTGCATAGTTGCTATAGTTATGAATAGATAGAAATATATTTTAAAAAAGAAACGAAAGAAAAACACGCATACGCCGATGACGATGCATTTGTACTTAAAAACTAGAATTATTATTTTCATTTCATTTCATTCCATAATTAAATAATTCATTTTTTAAAGACTGCTGCCCTACTAATCGCTCTCACATCATTCTTTATGCTACAATTATTACAATACAAGTTTCTCACATCAGATAATCAGCTAAACACATTTATATCCCATCCAGACGATTTTACCTTTTCAGTATATATATTACCTATTTATATATGTAAATTATTTTAAAATCTATTTAATATGAATTGTGTTAATGTTTTTACATTAGTTCCAAACTGACTCTCTCTCTCTCTCTCTCTCTCTCTCCATCTCTTATGGCAGAATTGATCAGAAAGCATTCTGCTCATTGTTTGTTCGTTCGTTCGCAGCTTTGGAATCGCAAGTGTGATTGTTTTCTTTTGTTTTTTGTATTTTTATTTGTAGTAGTAGTAAAGTTCTTCATCATATTTATTATATCACAAAATAATAATCATAATAATAATAATATTTCACTTACAATAATAGAATAGAATTGAAAACTTAACAAATAGGGACAGAGTAGTTTTTATTGTTGCTTCTTGTTTGTTGTCAATTTATCTATATATTATATTATTTACGTTGATTTCTTTCGGCACAGAAAGAGCAAAAACAGCAGCTCTAACAGCAAACTGAGTTGCTCGCAGTGTCACTTCATGTTCTTTCAAAAGGGGAAACATTTCTTTCCGTCTTTTAGAGCTCAGAACATGTTTGAGAGTAACTCTAAGAGCAAACTGAATTGCTCGCAATGTCATTTCATGTTCTTTCAAGAGGGGAATTTTTTTGTTTAACTTTCTTTGGAGCGTTTTCAAGAGTGGCAATCATTTCTCTTTTCCCTTTAGATCGTTTTTGAGAGGGGAAATATATCTTTGCTTCCTTTAGAACGTTTTTGAGAGGGAAATATTTCTTTCCTCCGTAAGAGCGTTTTGAAGAGGAGAAATATTTATTTTCTTAGCGTTTTGCGAGGGGGGAAACAGTTCTTTCCTTTCATTAGAGTTTTGAAGAGGGCGAAACATTTCTTTCCTTCCTTTAGAACGTGTGTGAGAGGGGCAAAATGTCTTTCCTTTCATTAGAGCTTCCAGAGAGGGAAACATTTCTCATCTCCCTTTAGAACGTGTGTGAGAGGGGCAAAATGTCTTTCCTTCCATTAGTGCTTCAAGAGAGGGAAACATTTCTCTTCTCCCTTTAGATCGTTTTTTTGTGAGGGGAAATAAATATTTGCTTCCTTTAGAGCATGTTTGAGAGGAGAAACGTTTCTTTCCTTCCATTACAGCTTTCAAGAGGGGTAAACGTTCCTTTTATCCCTTTATATCGTTTTTGAGAGGGGAAATATGTCTGCTTCCTTTAGAACGCTTTTGAAAGGAGAAATATAGAGTGTTTTGAAGAGGAGAAATAAATATGTCCTTAGCGTTTTCGTGGCGGTAAACATTTCTTTCCTTGATTTATAGCTTTCAAGAGGGCTTCCTTTGGATCGATTTTGAGGGGGGGGGGGGGGGGGGGGGGAATTTGTTTTCTTCCTTTAGAGCATTTTCAAGAGTTATTTCCTTATCGTTTTCGAGGGGGAAACATTTTTTTCCTTTCGTTAGTGTTTTGGAGAGGGGAAAAAGTTATCTTCTCTCTTTAGAGCATTTTTGAAAGTGTTTCTTCTCACTTTTGAGCGTTTTCAAGATGGCAAAACATTTATTTCCATCAGTAAGTGAGTTTTTGAGCTATGGAAAACATTTATCTTCTCACTTTAGAGCGTTATCTTTTGCTTTGTGGAAATCCCAAAGTCGACATAAGTTTGCATTTTTTTTACTTTTCATTTTGATACTTGAATTAAATCAGTTGGGTGGATCATATAGAAACTTAGTATGGATTAGAATGGATGGATATTTAATTGTTATTATAAAGGTTGCTTGCCTTTTATATTTCGGAATTGGACAACCCTAGTGCTGCCATTCGGTAACTGATATCTCTATAGTAAAGTTTGAAATTTTAAACGTTATATTTACTCATAACGTTTTTTTTATAACACCGCTATTTTTGCTCGTTATTGTGATTTCAAAATTTCATTTTAGTGCAAAAATGACACTAATGTCTCTTTCCAGTGCTGGGTAGAGTTAAGATTTCTCTCTCGTGGTTTCATTTTGACGTTCCATTTGGAAACTGTACCTGGGGTATGGTTTGATTTTGTATTCCAATTGCAAAGTTTTGAAAACAAGACTGTAACTTTGCTAGCGACGGGTAGAGTTTCGTTTTCCAAGCAGGATAACAAGACAGAGCCAAGCAAACTAATTCCTAATGAAATTTTCTGTAAACTGCACAGCGTTCGCCATGAAAACCTTGTGACTTTGACAGCTTACCCGTGGCTATAGTATACGGTTTGTGCAATTTGAAAGAATCATAAGTGAATGTGAAGATTTTTTGCAACTTTCGATGTGGATCAACTCAACAACAGTGCATTGATGAATTTAATTCGACTTTTGATGTTCATCATCAGCATAAAAGACCAAGCTTTTCTACGACGATCAGTTCTATGCACCGCAAGGACTCCAGTGTTTACACACTGAACCAAGAATCGTCAACTCAGCAATAGGTTTAACAGACCGGGAACTGCTACAACAACAACAGCAACCAGTGTTTATGGATGGTCTACAGAATTCAATCGTAGCCGCACTTCGCTCAACGACAAATTTCGCGAAGGCCTTCCAAAATCGGTTATTGTCCTGGAAAACATTGATGGCTGTGCATGAACTGATACTGTGAAATCGTCATATGACTTATTGTCAGATTGAGGCATCTTTGGGCAATAGTGGGACCAGCACACATTCAATACTGCATGAAAATTTGGCCGCCAAGAAGAGTTATTCCCGTAAGATCCCACATAATATGACAATCGCTCAAATAACAACTCGTGTCAATTGGTCAAAAGAAATGCTCGAAAAATATGATCACAGTGCTTCTATATAACATCGTGACTGGTGACGAATGTTCGATCTCTGCGTATGAGCCCGAATCGAACAAAATTTGTTCGCGCACTAAACACTTCAAAGCAATTGGTCGCCAATTTTTTCGGAAAAACTGGATATGTCGCAACCGTACCATTGGTGCAACGTAGAACTGTCAATTCTGAATGGTACACAACGAGTAAGTTAGTCAGATAAAAGGGATCTTGAAGACCGAGTCACTGAGTCAGATCAATGAGATCTTGAAGACCGAGTCACTGAGTCAGGTGAATGGAATCTTGAAGACCTAGTCACTGAGTCAGATAAATGGGATCTTGAAGACCGAGTCACTGAGTCAGATAAATGGGATCTTGAAGACCTAGTCACTGAGTCAGATGAATGGGATCTTGAAGACCGAGTCACTGAATCAGATGAATGGGATTTTGAAGACGATATTCCACTAGTTCGACAAACGGATCCAGCAAGTTCTGTAATAGCAAATTTGGCTGAAACTATCGAAGGTATATCTAGAATTTAATAGGCTGATAATGAAGTTATAGAACGGGCTGGACAATACCAACAGTAAGCACATCGAGGCAGATAGCGAAGAAGCTGAATACATGAGCATAGAGAGAAGATGCTTAAGCATGCGAAATGGTCGTTGAAGAACGAAGCTTCCGCTTCGGATATACCAGCCTTGTAAAACTATACAGAAAAGGGGCTTTGACTGCATTGTACAGGCAAAATAATAAACAAACGCATATTACTGATTTCGTGATCAAAAACTGTATATGCATAAGCTGTTATATACATATTGAATATGTATATGAAATTATTGAAGCAGCAAGAAATATGGACTTTTCTTTGGTTAAATAACCAACTCTTTTCTTTTTCTGATCCTGTACTTATTATTCCGAATAATTTGATAATCCGCTTGCAATAACTGGGGCCCTATCATGATTTGCTCCGCGAGTCGTAATCATGAATTCCTCTATCGAAAAGACTATAAACGCACTAATTTAATGTCATAAACGCACCCATTAAAGTCATAGATGCACTCATTTAATGTATGACTGACTTGACAAACAACTGCCGATCGTCAACACATTAAGAAATGTCAATTATCAATCGGAAAAATGTACGCCTTGGTTTTGTTGGTGGAACTTTTCTAGACATTGGAATAGATGGCGGAAATTCACGATATCGTGTAAAAATTGTTCCGCGGCGGAAATCATGATAGGGCCCCTGATTCCGATTAGCGAGTCATTACTGTACTCACAGAATTTGCACTCTCTAGGACGTGTGGGAGGTGGACTTCAAAAGGACTTGAAAGTCGGAAAAAAAAACACTTTCCCGCGCATCTCACGCAGAATGCTGAGATGCAATAACACTGAGCTGCTCAGGAAATTTCAACTCTCAGGTAGGTGTGAAAGGTAGACTTTCAAGAAGTCCATAGACAGACAGACAAAGGCAATTAAATAAAAGTTTTTTTAAAACCAGAAAAACATCAGCATTTCTTCTGTTTGTTTTTTTTTTTGTTGCATCAAACCGACTCAGATGTTAATCCTTTCATTTCATAGTTAGTGGGAACAAAGTAAGACACATTGTTGCTTCTTCCTCTTAATTTTATAATTTGAAAAAAATGTTTATAAGAACAAACAAAAAAACATGACAGACATAAGAAGAGTCTTGTCGTTTCTCTGTTACAAACCAAAAGCGGTGCAAAATAAAGCAAACTTCTTAGTAAATAAAGTTAAATATTTGGTACCACCCATCGACTTTGCTGTGTTCTTATGAGAACTATTGTTTTTTTTTTTTTTTTTCGTTTCTTTTTGCCTTTATCAATGCAGGCTATTTTTAGTGCAATTAAATTCTAATTATGTCGCATTGACTTACATTAATGTTCTATTTTGTTTTTTGTTTAATTGTTACAATGGTCAAGCACACAGTTCCTAAATTTACAATTATGTATGCATGTGTGTGTGTAATTGGTGTGCTTTTCTGTGTATTGGTGTATGTAATTGCTGAATAATTAAACAAATGGAGAGACCCCTAATCGGTGGTTTATTTCTTTTCTTTTCTTTTCTGTTCTCTTATACTCGTCTGATTTTTTTTTGTTTTTGTTTGAAATATCATCCATCCATTAATTTAATTTATCTGCTTTATTGTTATTAGTTTTGTTTTGTTTTTTTTATTCTAATTGTTTCTTAAAGTTTTACGTTTATTAAATAATAAATTGTATCATTTCCTACTTATTGGTTTCGTTTGTGTTTTCTTTTCTTTTTTTTCTCTCTATATATATATATAAAACAAAATTACAACAAAGAATAATTTTTAATGGATGCAACAATCATCCATTTAGTATTTTTTTTTTACAAAAAGTATAATAAGTAATTTATATTAATAATAATTATAAGATGTAATGAGTGAATAGTTGATAGGAAAGATTCGTAAAAATAGAAAAAATTGTGTGTGTGGTGATGGAGCTTTGTTTTATATATTTTTTGATTGGATTTTTAATAATAAAACGAAAATTGCTAGCGCCGATATCACAACGATACCGTGTAGATGTTTTTTCGTGGTACTTGCTAGTTGTTGGGTGGCAGTACGCACCCTCCTCCCTCCCTCATTGAGGATGATTGTTTGTTGGAGAATAACGCGTCACCTGTCAACAGCTTCATCCGTGGTTGTGATTGTGATTGTGATTCTTTTCTTCCATCGTACAACAGGGAGTGAGAGATTTATTTATGTTTTTGTTAATATTTTGTAAGCAACATACATTCATTCATGTATGTATTCTTAAATTAACTCTTTTGGTTGTTATTGGATTAAAGCGACTCCTCAAATGCTGCCATCAGATCACTTTGCATGTTCATATCTATTTGGCCTGCCATCTGCGTGTGGAGAAATAAAAATAAAAAAAAATTTAAATCAAATATTTAGCTAATTTTTATGCAAACTCTTGGAGAATTTAATAGCTCATATAACTGAATTTTATCGAAAATTCGAAATGGCAGATATACCACCAATTCCCCGAAATCACCGATAACTCGTTGCAAGCGTTGCAACGATGGATGCGATGCGATGGTATTATTTCAAAAATTATGAAGAAACTACCAAAAGTAGCCGTAACTCAGTTACTACACCTATTAAATGCATCATCATCATATTTGGCTCTACAAACTTTGATCGGTCCTGGCCTCCCGTGGGGTTCCGCAATACAGTTTTTTACGGGCGAAGATATTCGAGAAGCTTATGCTGGACCAAGTTATGCCATACATTGACTATTCAAATACAATAATACAATAAATCTGCACCAATTTGGCTTCAGAAGAAGACACAATACTATTGAACAGGTGTATCGTATAGTTACAAAAATAAGACGAGCCTTCGAAGATATTTTTCAGCTTTGTTTGATATTACCCAAGCCTTTCGATAAGGAATGGCACAAGGGGCCACAAAATTACACAAAATTAGACGAATGCTTCCTCAAAACACACACGGTGTTCTAGAAAGTTACCTGTCAAATCGTAAATTCCGCATAAAATATAAGCACTATACGTCCTATCCGTGATCTTGAGATCAGCTCGGTGGATTTGTTTTGATTTGCTCGAAGTAGAGCAATTGGTCAAGTCATTCCACCTTAGTGGTGCTTTGGTGGTGAGGACGCGTTCTCTGACGGAGCTCAAAGGACAGCACACTCTCTTCATATGGTCGATGTCCAATGTTATGCCCTTCTTCGCCAGTATATTCGCTTTCTCGTTTCCGTCAATGTCGCTGTGCCACGGCACCTTCACTAGGGCTAGGTCCACAAGCTAATGAAGCCAATGCAGCCTGGCACTGCCTGACAAGTTTTAAATCGTTGCTGTAATGGCTCTGATACAAGGTTTTCCCGTAAAAATATGCACAACCAGATATAACACGTCTTAATAGACCGCCACCACAACCCGAGATTGATGACGGCACGAACGTACCGAGGTGCCAACGTCCACTCGGACTGCTCGGACCGCGGATTGCACCATCATGAAAGACTGCATCCGCGAATCAGATTCGAGTCAACACGGATGCCCTTCGATAGGACTCGACCTAAACAAAGAGAGAGTATGTCTTGGGGCTGAGATGTCGGGCGTAGGAGAGAAATGGACACCGCCACCAAGCATAGACGAAGTTAGCAGAGCGATGGTATCCCAGCGGAGCTGATAAGGTAAAGTGGGTCCGCAATACAACAAGCAATTCATGAACTAATAGTGCAAGTATGGGGGGAAGAAGCGATGCCAGAAGACTGGCGAAGAGGCATCCTGTGCCTTCATCCAGATCGAAGAGTCGGCACGAAATCTGAACAAAACAAAGTACATGAGAACAAAACAAAGTACATGGTGGCCACGTCTGCGAGTAGAAGATCCAACAATTAAAATAGTGGAGCGCGAATTTGAAGCAGTGCAATCTTTTAACTATCTCGGGTCAACTGTAGCAGCCGATAACAAAATGGAATCAGAAATAGGCGCACGGTTGCTTAAAGCCAACAAAGCCTACTTTAGTCTGTCGACACTCTTCAAATCCAGAAATTTTACAAATAACATCCAATCTTCTAGTGTATAAGACAATGGTCATACCAGTACTTACATACGGATCCGAGACATGGGTACTTAGCAAAAAGCATTCTGCCCTCTTAGCCGCGTTCGAGAGAAAAGTTTACGGAGAATTGTTGGCCCCGTATGTGAGGAACGACGATTCCGGAGACTCTATAATAATGAGATCTACGAGCGTTACTGCGAGATCGACATCAAAACAGAATTAAGCTCTGTAGGCTCCGGTGGGCAGGACACCTAGCTCGCAGGAGCGAAGAGGATCCTGCTCGAAAAGTCCTTTGCAGTAGGATTAATGAAAAACGACAGCGAGGCCGGCTAAGCCTACGCTGAAAGGATGGAGTACACCAGCACGCCCAGAGTTTAGGGATGCAAAACATCGGCTCAAAATCGGGACCGGAGGAGAGACATTTTGCGTGAGGTCAGGTCCGGACATCGGTTGTAGAGCCAAATATGATGATGACCTATGGGAGACAATGAAGCACCTCATATGAGATTGTCCAGAATTACAAAATTAAGGATTAACACTATAAGCAAAATTACTGTAAAGGTATCGGTTAGGTTGGCTTAGGTTGGGGTGGCTGTCGGCAGGAACCCGACCCACTTAGATGATGGTCCGCTGTGAGGTCAAATGGATCGAGAAGATTTCTCACCGTACTCGTTGAACCAGTTGGAGCTTCGAATGAGCCGTAGAAGACTTTTGATGTCAGTGCTTGACAAATCGTTAAGGTCGTTATAAAAGAAGGCTCCCAAATGGAGCCTACGTTTTAGAGAAAGAGGTGTATATGTGAAGAATGGTCTCTTACTCCACCTCGTCCATGCAGCTTCTGCATAAGTCATTGGAAGATACACCAAGTCTTGATGCATGCTTGCCTTAGAGACAGTACCCAGTAATAACACCTTTATTAGCACTCATGTGCAATCTGTTTATAGATATCAAACAATTGGAGCGTTTCGGATCCAGCTTTGGCCAGATATGTTTTTTGGCTAACACAAGTTATACCATTTGAACTTCTAAGGAGGTTATTCTCAATGGCATCCTGCTTTAACATATGTTTGCATGTAGCGATATGCCTAGGGAACCATTTTCAGGTAAAAGGAGCAGCGTAGTACCATTTTAGGCGAGTTTATTAGCCCTGCAGCTCCCCAGAGTGTCTCCGTGCCCCGGCACCCAACATTGGTGAATATGGAACTGCTCCGCCATTTCCCTAAAAGATGATCGGCAGTCTAGGGCTACAACAGAATTTGTAGAGACTTGTTCTAGAGATCTCAAAGAAGCTTGACTCTCCGAAAAGATGCTGATAACCTTACTGGATATAATGTTTCTCTGCAGCCAAGACAGAACTTCTTTTATCGCCATGATTTTAGCTGCATTTAATTAGAGAGACGAAAAGAGAGACTAATGTTTAGCTTTTTTGAGAAAACACCTCCGCCTACCCCAACATCAGTTTTTGAACCGTCTGGGTAAAAGCTGATCGATTCATCTTCCAAGATAGCACCTTCTACCCCAGAGTGATCTGGAGGGGATGTTGACCTGGAAGTTATTGTTGTATAAATGTAGAAGAATAACAAAAAATTCCAGCCAGAGGAACAATCCAGATTATTAGAAGACTAGGCCCAAAGTATAGGTTGAACTATAAACCCATGCAGGTAGATGTGTACGTTGATGTACACAGTACACACCCCCTAATTCCAATCGTATCGTATCGTAAACTGAGGAATTAGTCTTCTTAACATCGGCTATAAGATCCTATCTTCAATACTGTGAAACGCCTGAAGTCAATCATCAACAATCTGATTTTCCCCTATCAGCGTGCGGTTTTAAAACAGGAAAGTCCACAATCGTCCAACTGTTCACAGTGTTACATATCATATATGCTGCTTTGAAATCGATAAAAAGGTGGTTATCGAACTATACTTCTTGGGGGTTTTCCTGGATATGTAACACTGTGAACAGTTGGACGATTGTGGACTTTCCTTTTGACTGTGCACGATGGCGATTAAGAATTCTCGCTGTTCCGTCCTGATTGCGAACAACCTGACCGAGTCCTTTGATGTCAAGAAAGGATTAACGCATGGTGACACGCTGTGATGTGATTCTTCAACATCGTATTGAAGAAAATTGTGTGAATTGTTTAACTGGAACTATTGAAGCTAGTGTCTTATTAAAAAAAACAGCACTTACCGCTTCACGTCTTCTTCGCTCCTGCTCCATGCGTCTCAAATCGGCACGCCTAAGTGCAGCACGATCCTGCGGTGATTGCTGTGATCCCGGTGATCCACATCCACCCTGTGGCGATGCTTTGATGTCGTCGACACGTGCTGGTGGTGGTTGTGGTTCGTGGACACTTTTTCTGTAAAATGAAGCAAAAAATTAACAGACATTAAAAATGGAATTGCTGATGTCTCGTCACTCCTCACTCACCTCCCACTATCGACTTCGGTCGGCGTCGCATGCTGCTGATGATGATGCTGTGACGAATGCTGTGACGAATGCTGTGACGAATGTTGTGACGAATGCTGTGACGCATGCTGCTGTTGCTGTGACTGTGACTGGTGATGGTGCGGATGATGCTGTTTGTGTTGCTGGCGTTTCTGTTCCTTTTCGGCGGCTTCCTTTTGACGTTTTTGCTCTTTTTCGGCAGCTTCCAGCAATTTTAGGCGATCCGCCTTCTCTTTGGCTTTATTGCGAAACTGCTGAAACGAGTCCATTGCTGGTTTGGCTTTGTTCGATGTTGGTGTATTCTGTGGGGAGTTAGCTGATGCAAGCGACGACCATGAACTTGCGTTTTTCAAATTCTGTTCGTGTGCTGATTTGAATGCCTGGGCAAAGTTTGCTTGAGCACCGCTGTTACCACCACCAACCATAGACGGAGATTGTTGCTGTTGCTGGTGGGGATTATGCTGCTGGTGATGTTGCTGTTGCTGCTGGTGGTGGTGATGGTGGTGATGATGCTGCTGCTGCTGCTGCTGTTGTTGTTGATGGTGATGCTGCTGCTTCTTTTCCGGCGGACTTGGCATCATCGATTCAATTGGTTTAGGAGTTATCAGAATTTGTTTGTCGCTGCTGATTGATTCTTTTTTGGTATTTCCGTGACTACCACCGCCGCCGCCGCCCATCATCATCGCTGCTGCTGCGGCCATCAAATGGCTATCATTGCGACTTCCAGGCATTTGGGGCAGTGATTCAAATATTGATGACATACCTGCAGCTCCAGCGTGATGACCATGCAGACTCATTGCGAGTCCATTGGCAGCTGCAGCTGCTGCTGCAGCCGCTTGACTCTCGAGTAGTCCTTCCAATGCTGCAGCAGCACTTTCACCACCCATCAAATCAACTATGCTCGATGCATAGCCGTTATTGTGATGCTGCTGCTGTTGTTGCTGCGATTGCGATTGGTGCTGTTGATGCTGGTGCTGCTGCTGCTGCGAACCATGCTGTTGTTGCATGGCGGCAGCTGCAGCCACTGCCATCGAATTCAAATGATTGTTAAACCCTTCGACTAGACCCAGTTGCTGTATCAATGGATAATGATTGCCATTCATTCCTGCACCGGATTCGGACGTTTTCGTTAGAATCTCCGACATGAGCTCCATGTGATGTTGCTGTTGTTGCTGGTGATGTTGCGACTGATGTGAATGATGCTGCTGCTGCTGCTGCTGCAATTGATGCTGTTGTTGTTGTGACATAAGATGAACAGCCGCTGAAGAATGATTCATGCCAGTTGCGGCAAAGTCCGTCGGTAGAACTCCTCCGCCGCCATTGTTTGCCAATGATGATAATGACTTGTTGCTGTTGTTGGTAGCTGAAGCTGAAGTTGTTGCCGCCGCCAATATTGGCTGTTCCAAAGATGCAAGAGATTGTTCCACTGGATCATCAAATTGTGGAATTTGTTTTAGGCCAGCAGCAAGTGAAGACTGTGATCCTGATACTGTTGCATTTGTTATTGTGTTGATGGTTGTGGCAGCCGCAGCAGCAGCACTTGAAAGTGACAAATCACTTACATTATCACCGCCGCCGCCACCACCACCTCCACCACCAGACAATGGTAATTTATGCAGATTACTAGCAATGCGAATGCCACCACCACCACCTCCACCCGCTGCGGTAGTAGTCGTCGTGTTCAAATGTGTATTTATGTGATGTGATGTGGTGGTCGAGGAAGGCGTCTGCTGCTGTTGATGTTGGGAAGAAGGTGCTGCTGTTGTCGCCGCCGCCGCCGTCGTCGGCGTCGTCGTCGACGACATTGTCAAATCATTTGGTCCGTTACTATTATTGCTACTGTTGCTATTACTATTGCTGCTAGTGTTGCTGCTGGTGCTGCTTGAGCTGCTGCCGCTGTTATTTAGATTACATGCCGCCGTCGTGTTGCTGCCACTACTTAACATTCCCTGTCCCTGTCCATGTCCCTGACCACTGACCCCTACTACTGTTTTATTAGTCGGCGATGGATTTGATGATGGCAAAGGTATACTAGCGCCGCGTGCTGCTGCTGCAGCCGATGCTGTGACTACTGGTGTAATTGTTGTTGTGTTTGTGTTAGTACCACTGTTAGTGTTATTATTGGTTATATTGCTATGTGTCGTCGTTGCTGTTAATGCCGATGCTGATGATAATAAACTACTAGCTCCCAGCTTATTGTTATTGTTATTAATGTTGTTTTTGTTGTTATTGTTGTTATTGTTGTTGTTGTGGTTGACGCTGATGCTATTATTGTTACTAGACAGGTTGAAATTCTGCTGTGAGGCGACCGTTATTGATGGGTTAACTCCGATTACCGAAGACACAGATGAAGACAAGGAGGACAAGGAAGCCCCAGCTAACGTTGGCGTTGATGTTATTGGTAAAACAGAGACTATAGACATGGATGATGTAGTTGTTGGTGGTTGGTTAATTGATTGAATAGGTGACAGAAAATAAAAAGTAGAAACAGAGATATCGAATTAGTCACTGAAACCATTTATTTACACTGCGGCTCACTAGATTAGAAGCAGGCAATTTTGAGAAGTAAAAATGAACTTCCCTCCGTTAATTGGCGTTGGGAAAGTTTCACAAAATGGTGAAAGAAACAGTGGTTCATGGTGAATTCCAAAATTTTAAGAGAACAAACAAGAGAATGAGTCATAATGGCATGCATTTAAATTCGTTCGTAAGATTAGAAGCGGTCAAAGGACAATCGTTGTTTTTTTTTTAAATTCGCCCCCTTATAATGCTCGGCTATATGTTTGGCACAACGTGAGCGTTAAAGACATTAAGAGAAATTTGAGTTCCACATGAGAGGTGGAGGGACGTTCCTCAAACTTATACGAGAAGCTGAGAGTGCTGTCGTCGGCGAAAGAGTGAATTGGATTATAAGTCACAGATAAGAGATCATTAATAAAAATGAGGAAGAGTGTCGGGGACAGAACAGAGCCCTGGGGAAAACCAGCATCTATGTGGTGTATTTCAGACTTGAAACCGTCCAAAACAACATGAATTGAGCGGTCCAAAAGAAAGCTTCTAGTCCAATGAAGCAGAAGAAATTGATGCAAAGTTCGGTTCCACAGTTCGGTAAGACATGCAATCAAATCACCAGTGGAACGTTGCCCACAAAAGTGCGTACTGCCGGTTACTAAAGATTCCGTGAGTTTCAAGATATTTCATGAGCTGATAATTAATCAGCGTTTCCAAAGCCTTGAAAAAAATTTATGTTAGTGCTATAGGTCGGTACGAAGAAGGAGGTGACGGCTCGCCTTTTTTTGTAGTATAGGCTGGGCAAAGGTTGTTTTCCAACTTCTCGGAAAGAGTCCAGAAGAATAGGATAGATGGAAAAGCTTACGCAATTGTAACGCCAGCTTTAAAGAACACCTCTTCAAAACTAATGGGGAAATCAGGCCCAGCCGATTTGTGAGTATTGAGATCGTTTAAAGGTCTATGAACTGCACGAGTACGAATGTAAATCTGCTTTATAGAGTGCTCAATAGACGGAGGTACAGGCGGCAGCAATGCTTGGCCTTGTCCTTAGAGCTGAAAACTACTGGAGTGTCATTATAAATGAGCGTTGGAATCGATGACGAGTATTTTTTGTTGATTAGTTTTACGAATGACCATACATTTTTACTACATTTGGGACATTGTGGTATTTTTGGACTCAATCCCGAAGGATCCGAAAATGTACGGGAAAAATTACAAAGGAAATGTTTACGGCATCGGAAAAACGAAAAATTGTCAGACTAGCTAGCCTCCAATTTCGACAGCTAAAATCGGAGAAGCAGCTGGTGTTACTCCAACTAAATCTACCGTGTCTTTCGTAGTGCCAACCACCTCAAGGTACTAATAATAATAATATTTGGTGCGACAGACCATTGCGGTCCAAGGCCTAACTTCTCGCGACCATTTGTGCTGCACATGTTAATTTTTGGACACAAATGGAAGGGACCT
Organism: Nephrocerus scutellatus; assembly: GCA_947095585.1. Lineage (NCBI taxonomy): Eukaryota > Metazoa > Arthropoda > Insecta > Diptera > Pipunculidae > Nephrocerus > Nephrocerus scutellatus. The sequence continues at coordinate 116,457,237 of OX352763.1, forward strand.
ACAATTTAAGGCCGGATCCGAACGGCGAATTGAGAAGCTTTCCGTGACAAGGTATTAATTACTCTCGGAACATTTGTCACCCATTCGCGAAAGGTGGGACACCGTGAAAAATACTTTTGGTGTTGCTGGGATTCGAACCTTAACCTCCTGCGCAGCAGCCATGTGCATTACCACTGAGCCACAGCGCCCAACGTACTAAAGCTGAAGAAAAAACCGCTACTTAATGCTTTGCGAAAGATGTAACGCATAGATTTAACGCATGGTGGAGCTATTGCACACTTACGACCGTTTACGATCCAATGTGGTACCAATTCTGAGGTTATCTTGAAGAAAGGTGGTTCCACTCATTATTAAAAATAATAAAAGATCAATTTTCAAAAAGAAAAATGTTTCATTCATTTCTAACGAGCTTCTAATCTTACGCATGCCATTTGAACTCATTTGGCCAAAAAGTCTCTACCGTTATCTTGTTCTGAATATTTTTTTAAAACTTGATTTTGTAGAAAGTACCACAAACTACTCCAACTTTCACCATAATTTGTTTTTCTTTCCTGACATATAACTCGAGAAATATCAATTTTATCTACCAAAATGATGTGCTTCTAATCAAGTGAACCGCAGTGTATGTTTTGTTTTGTAATTACTTGATGGAGTATAGTTGTTGTTGTTGGAAATATGTGATGCTGCTGCTGTCGCTGTCGTCGGTGTTAGTGTTGTGGATGCCGTGGATAGTAGTGCTGATAGTGATGTTACTAGGGTTCCTCCTCCTTTCTGGGATTGCAATTGTGAGGCCAACATCGATGACGCAGCCGTCGTCGTTGCAATTGCAGCCGGTCCTGGTGTTGTTGTTGTGGTTGTTGTGGTGTTATTCGATGTAGATGTTGTAACAGTCGTTATATTAGTTGCCTACACAAAGAGGAGAAGAAGAAAAAACAAACAAAACTAAAACAAAACATTTAACAAAAGGATGTTTCAGAGTCTTGTGACGCTAACAACATTCCATGTGATACAAAACTGACAGTGGTCGAGACAAATAGTAGTAGTGTAGTAATGCATTTATATGTGTAATTGTGTAATGCTTTTACCCGACCAAAAAAATTTACTATACGAGGTGAGGCTGGAGACTTGGATAAATGTCTCGATTTGGGTCGAATAGGGAAGTCGTCGCGGAAACGGAGACCTATTTTGACAAATTTGGAGAATAGTTTGACAAAGTTCCAAGAGGAAAAACCATTTTAGTTTTGTACAAAAAAGGTGTCTTTTCCTGTCAAGGCCGATTACTTTTCAGCCTAACCTCGTACATATTTCTGATATTATTCGCCTTTTGTTTTCTCACCATTTGGTGTAATTATCTCTCTTTCTCTGTTTCTAACAATTCACTTGTTCATTCCATTAGAATATTTTCCTAAAAGAAAGTGGAGAATAATGAAACTCCCTAATAAGGGAAACTTAACAGAGATAAGTGGTATGCGGCAAGGCTGCATACTTTCCCCAATTCTATTTCTCGTAATCATCAGTGATGATATTTAAGCTCCGACGACGACAACAGCACTATACAATGGATGCAATACAATGTATGTACTGCAATGCAATGGACTGGTGCACAACCTAGAAGTGGGAGCAAGCAGGGTTGGATTGAGGTTAAAATCAGACAAGACTTAATCTCTTTCCGTTTAACTATTCCAGGGAAAATGTTGCAGTCTCAAAAGTTTACTCTCAACACACCTAATGAATTTTCTCCTCATACTTTATATAATGGATTTTTCATTAGGCGCCCCATTTTTTTTTTATTCGTGAATAGTGTCAAGGTTTTCCATCAACAGAACCTCACCTAATCTAGGTTACAGCAATACAGAGCCTTCCCAAACCCCCCTCTTAGTGTGCAGTTTATGTTATTTTACAGAATCTGTTTACGTAGCAATGCTGATCATTAAGTTCAGTACGATCGCAATACAACTTTTATAACTACTTTCTACTCTTAAACTATCGAGGATAAATAATAATACAGCGATCGAACTCCATACTTCATGATCATCATTAAGTTATATATACAGGGTGTATCTGTTAAGGTGACAAATACTTAAAGGCTGATGAAGACGCGAACATGATTCTGGTTTTCTAATATCTACTCACAACTAGAATAATTCATTATTTTTTCTTTCACTTGGACTGTCACTTAACAAACCACGTCTTACTTTGGACAATGAAGCAACTTTTAAGTGGGATGGAGTGACAAACTTACACAACCTTCATCATTGGGCTGAATGCAATCCAATGTTGTCAAAGTAAGATCTTTGTAAATTCATGTCGGATGATCATTTTATTGGTCCTCACTTTGTAACGAAGTATTTGGCATAGCCAAATTACTTCATTACAAACGATACGTCTAAATATAAATATAGGCAATTCACAGTTGCGGATATACAGCATAGTAACTAGAGATTGGTTAAACCATAGACCACCGTCTGACACGTCTTTTGAATCAAAAAATGTCGTACAGACGTAAAACAAAACTAACGAAAAGTGCATGTAGAGCACAATGGTCGAATCAGCTAGACTACAGACTACCGCCTGAACGTCTTTCTGTATATGGGTTCAAATTTTCTGAGGGAAATTGTAAATAAAACAAAACTCCCTGTGCAATTTTTTAGGGCGGTTAATAGATTGGGAATTAAAATCAAATAAAGAATATAGAAATCGAGCAACAGCAACGATTGCATAAAATATTCTTTGTTCAAAATTCCTCCGATGTAATTCCCAAACGTCTTTTGAAAGCATACCCAGATATTGCACAGAAAAATTCCTTCATTTGTGGAGTAATACCAGAGTTGGAAATTACCATTTCGATCGAAGTTCAGCCGACCTACGGTCTTCTGATCCTACTTCGTTTCGATTTCGTCGGTACTTATTTTTTGTTGTTGTGTCCGAAACTCCGTCGTCAACTGATACCATTCAGAACACTAAGTTGAGCTGTAACCTTATAACAAACTTAACGTTAAATTACGTTGACTTTTGTAGAATAGTGGAGTTGTGTCCAAAACAGCTTCGCCACACTACGTTACTTCGAACCTCTTTTCGTTCAACCAAGGAGCTTTGTGTCCGAAACACCGTTGCTCACTTGACTACACTAACGTGACAGACCGCATAGTCCTTTACACTGACTTGACTGACCACATAGTCCTTAGCAATTTGTGGTAGCTTGTGCTACAGCAGCTCTCCGACTAACCTTCGTCATCTTCGACCGGCTATTCTCCGACAGTAGTACCGGCATTCCGACCGAACGGACGTATTTTATTCTAAGTATATTTTACATTTACTTCAAGATTTTTTTTATAATAAAAACCCTACGCCTTAAAATTAAAACAGCGTCTTTTTTATTTGTAACACTCCGCAAAAAAACCCTGTGTCCGGCGAGCGTCACCCGAGCATGCACGTTACAACATAATAGCCGAACGGCTTAATTCAAACAGGCAACCTTTGACGAATCACCTGCCAGATTTGATGGAAAAAGTCCTATCACTGACTCGAATCAATATGTTCTTTCAGCTGGATGGTGTTCCTTGCCACAGTGGATGTAATGTTACTGCATTTTTAAGTGAACATTATCGAAACCGATGGATTTGTAGAAACGGTTCGGTATTTTGGCCCTCCGGATATAACTCCTCCAGATTTTTTTTGTATGGTGAAGAAGGATTGAACATGCAGCTCAGACCGTTGCAATGTAAAGCCTCATAAAATCTTGAAAAGTTTAAATCCATTTTACAAACTTTTAATTTTAGCCCTGCTCCTGTTGACCGAATGCATAAACATTGTGTCATGGATTTGTAGGAAATTGCATAGGCTTTAATACTGCATTAGTTTGATATTAAATAAATATTTAATTTTCTTTCAAAAAAGACCAACAGTGATCTTGTAGATAGAAGCGTTCAAGAGTTACAGGGTGTGAAGTGACATTTCTTCGCATTACTCGTAAAACGCTACGTATACCACAGGGGCTGAAAATATATTCCAAGGAATCACCTCTTTCAGTATTTGTCACCTAACAGATACACTCTGTATAGTTATAAGTATAATAAATAACAATAATAATAATAAATATAACAATCAGCCATATCACGAACTTCAGATAGGTATGTGCTGTCTTTGTTTTATCAGAATCTTTACAAAAAACATACATGCGTTTTTGAAACTACGTACATTCAACTTGCATTAGGCCATGCCTCTTTTTCACTTTATTTCGAAGTGTGCATAGCTACGTTCTTTAAGCCATTAGGGCGTAGCTTTTACAAATTGTGATGAATAATATTTCAAAGTGGGTGTGGCCTGGCAAAGGTGGGTGTGGTCAATCGAATTAGGCGTGTCTTAATATAAGCTGGTGTGGCCATTCGAAAATGTTCAACAAAAAAAACCAACTGGGAGTGGCTTAACGAATATGGGCGTTTTTTTTTTGTTTTGGGCGTGGCCAATAGAAATTTTTGACACACTGTGTTGTTCGAGTTCGACTTGGGATGAAGAGGGGCGTGCAGAGAGCGGAAACTCATATGAAAAGCTAAGAGTGCTGTTGTCAGCGAAAGAATGAATCGGAATAAAAGTAACGGATAGAAGATCATTATTTAAAATGAGAAAGAGTGTCGGAGACAAAACAGAGCCTTGGGGAACACCAGAGCATTAGCAGACGCTAGATTTGATGACATCTTAAATAATCAAGACGTCTCCTTCTACAGGACAAGAAGGTCAGCAATCCCACATTACAGAGGCTGAAGATCGCCCTGTTTATACGCCCCTTCCTATTTTCATTTTTCCTTTTCTTAAATTATTATTTTAAACGAAATTTCTTTAAATATAGACATGTTTGTAGATTAAGTAGTCAAAAATATTGTTAATAATAAGCAATACAAAATAAATTAAAACAATGTTAATACGTTGGGCCCCTATTGTTGAACCGACACTAATTATTATTAGTTATACGTTTTGGTTTTTGTCAAAATTGTAAATTGTATAAGTAATAAAATGTATTTATCTAAATTGTAACTAGTTAATATTTTGAAGGCAACTAGACTACTAGAAAAGTTCTCGCAAGCAGAAAAAGCTACCACCGATTTAGTTTGTGTGCATAATAAGTAATCACCAGCGTAATTTGTATACTTTTGCTATTTTTCCTTTTTGTTAATTAACGTTGTAATTTGTTAATTAATAAACTTGTCGTGTTTTAATTTGCAAAATCCTTAACAAACTCGAAAGCCTAAGTTTCGTAACACTATAATAAAAGAAGCACCGAGTTGATAACAGAGATGGGTAACTGGCCATTGGGCAGCCACCCCGCTCAACTGGGTATTCCACATAATACCTTGTGCAGGAGCTGTAAAGAGGTAAATGAGAAAGAAACTCCCATCCACTATTTTTTGTAGAAAGTTGTTTGCTGACCTAAAAAGAGTTTTTGAACTGAACACTACAAGCTGTTAAGTTTCTCGAGGGCTGTGTAACAAAGTTGCACACTCAAGCGCTAATTGGTTCTTTCGAGAGTCAAGCAAGTTGCCTACCTACCAACCTATCTTGTTCGTGATAGCGCTGAAGTTAAAGTTTAACAAAATAACTAAAAAAAATTCACTCACATTACTAGCAATTGAATCCTTTGTTTTTTTCTTCTTTGGCGGTCGTCCAGCTTCACCTAGACAGAGACACAAATTCAAACTAATTAAATGAAAATACACATAATGAATATTGAAAAATCAATTCAAAATCTTACAAAAAAAATTGAAATACATACACAACAAATATAAATACCTCAATGTACTGTATGAATGAATTGGGCTATCTACGTTTCTATTAACCTGTATCTGCAAAGGGAGAAAAAATCGTAAAGCAATTCTGTTGTTGTTTGTTTTAATAAAACACTTTTTAATGGAAAAATGAGAGAACAGTAGATGGTAAGCGCCGAGGGTCCGAAATTGGAAGCAGCCAACCAACCAATCAAATAACACAGGCATACTTCGAAGAGAACAAAGGTCGAGTGGTGAGCGTGTAGTGGAGATAAAAAGAGAGAAACAATCAAAATCAATTTTTTTGTAGTGTACATCAGCGTCGTTGGCGTATGTTTGCGTGTCAGTACATCTCGTGCTCACTCGAGCAAACAATAATTAAACAGAATTTTTTTTATTATTTTTTAATTAATAATATCTTAGATTTTATTTATTTTTTTTTCCTTTCCATAAAATTTTATTTGTTTTTTTTTTTGTTTGCTTTCCTTTTCATAAAATTTTATTTTCATTTATTATTAATTATTTATATTTATAGATTCTTATTGTTTGTTGTTAATTTGAAATTTTTTTTTACTTTATTTTATTTATTTATTATGTGTATGTTGTTCATTGCAGTAATATAACTTTTTTTATATATTCGTATGTATCTTTTTCGGGGACTTCATTTACTTGTATTCATTTGTGTTTCACATTTGTTATTTATTTGTAATCACAAAATAAACATTGAAATTTATGCTTAGTAAAAAAAAAGTGTGTTGTGTTTGCTTCGCATGTTTTTGCTTGTGTAGCAATATTTAACCTTATTAGCTAATAACTTTTTAAAAAGTAAAAATTACCATTTTATTTTTTGTTTATATTTTTTATGCATAGCACACAAATATATACATACAGGTTTATTTTTACTTGCGAACTTACAAATTTAATCATCGATTATGTCACTCATATATTAATTAATTGTGTTATTTTATATAATTTCTGTTGCGAACTTTTTTTTAATTATTTATGAAAAGAAAATTATTTAAAACTAGAACAGAAAAGTAACTATAATTATTTTTTTATTTATATATAACTTTTTTAGTTATATAAAATTATTTTTTTTATTTATATATATAATTACATTATTTTGTGTGTGAACCTTTATGCAGTTTTTTTTATAAACTGAATATCGAGTTAAGTGCCTTCTACTCTGCTCTTAATGACAACTTGACAAGACGAAAGCAAAACTTTTTCCCGTTTTTTTTTATTAAAAAGTCTGTCAAACGTCTTCTGTTTTGTATGGGAACTTATTGATGATAATTTTTTCGTAAAATGCAAAAATCAATTACGATTATTATCTATAAGTTGGGGAAAACATTTATACAAATTCTGCGTTTCTCAGAGATTAATTCTTTTTTTTTAATTTAATTATACCTATTCTTGAATTAAATTTATATTTATTATATATATATAATATATATATAAATGCCTAGACATAAATTGTTTTTTTTATTGAAATAATCAATTCAATGTTAACGATAATATTTTTTTTTTCTTTTTTATTTGTTTTGTTTGATTTATTGTGAAATTTTTTAATTTATTTATCTATTATGTGTTTTATGCTATTATGTTAATGCAAAATAAGTATAAAAAAATTGTTGCATATCATTATTTTTTAATTTAAATAATTTTTTGTAAAAAAAAACATAAACAATTAAAAAACTAACAATTAAACACTAAACTAAAAAAACTAACAATTAATTTGTCGAGACACACATCTTTTCAATTGAAATACAATATGGCTTCAAAGGTCCCTATTGAATAATGGATTTGCAAATTTTGGATAAAACAAAAACACGTAAAAGTTTAGTTTTTCTTTTTGTATCTTCTTATTTTCACTATATTTGTAAATCACTCATAAAGGGTTTTGACTAACATGAAAATTGCTTAAATTGGAGTGCTAGAGAGAAAGAGAATATAAGAGAAAGAAGTTGGAGGAAAGAAAGAGAACCAGGTTAAGTAAATAAAATAAAACTAAAAAGCAAAAACTCTCTTAGTTTATTCCATCTATCTCCCTCTTTTTTTGTTGTCTTATCACACCCGCACTCATAGAGAGGGGAGATCAAGTTAAGTAAAAGGAAATTAACAATTAGAGCTGCAGAAAGAATTAAAATTAATCTCTCCACTCTCTCCCTCTCTTTCTCTATTTTTCTTCTTCTTTTGTTTCTTCTCAAACACGATTTCAGAAAGAAAAAAAACTTATATTTTAAGAAAAGACTTTTTTGTGGTAAAATTCTTATTTACATTAACGAAAACTTGTAAACAGAAAAATTAAATATAAAATATTTTTTAACTTATATGTTATTATTACATCAAAATCTTATTTTTTGTAAAACAAACATAATTTATTACAACATATTTAACTTATTTTTATTTAATTTAATTTAAATTAATTTTTGTTAAAAAAAGAAAAACAAATAAACACTTGTTTTTAAAGAAAATAAAGAATTTCACCAAAGTCTTTCTCAAAAATTTTTTTATTGTTTTTTTCATTATTAATAAACTTTATAAATTTTATATTTTTCATCATCTCTCTGAGTAGTACAAGTGTTTAATACTTTTCCTTTGCTTATTCTCTTTTTCTCTTTTATCATCGTTTCATTAAGATAAGAAAAAGCAATTTAATTTTTTTTCTAAATTTTATTTCATCTGCGCAGTAGTATAGCAGATTTAAAAAAAAAAAAAAAAGATAAAAACAAAGGGTGGTCTTTGGAAAAACGTGCAAACAATGTGTAAAGGGGAAAGCCGACAGCCGAAACACTCTCTTTCTCTTTCGCTCTATAAAAAGTAGCATCTCTTATTTGCTCCTAACCCTCAGGAGATTTTATTTTTCCTCTCTCTTCATCATTCCCTTGTTACGTGTATGAGAAACTCTCTTTATCTCTATTTGCTGTTACGTGCATTTTTTTCTCTATCTGTTGTTACGTGCATGAGAAACTCTCTTTATTTCCTCTATCTGTAGTTACGTGCATTTTTTTCTCTATCTGTTGTTAAGTGCATGTATCGAAGAATATTTGTTTTATTTGATTTAAATGTTTATTATAGACATCACTATAGAAAGATAGATAGTCTAAGTATAATTTTAAGAAGTTATTGACATTATTTTAGCATTTTATACGTTTTACTTATAAAATTTAAAAAAACATTGCAAAGTGCAAACTGTATCAAAATTTTCAATTTTTAGTTACAAGTTTTTTACATGGTTTTGTTTTTGTTTAAAAAAAATATATATACTGTGTCATAAGTTACATGAAAATTTTGATAATTTATAACTACTTTTTTGTACAGAACAGAAAAAAAACGAAGAAGACAAAAAGCTACACAACATTTACAAAAGAGACGACTGTTGGTTGCGTTATATTATTAATTTAAAAAAAAATTACACATTGTCTGCAAGTGTATCTGTTTTTTTTTTTCCTTTGTGCTACTCATACTTATAAATTATGGATAGGTTATGAAATTAATTTTATAGCGTGCCCCACAGTCAATCCAAAGCGTGCCCCATTGTCAAACCGTGAGAAAACAGGTTCCCAAGACAGTTTTAAAGACAAAATCATCATAATTTAATGGGCACCCCCCCCCCCCTGTAAGAACAAATTCCTACAGATTTGACGATTTGTGACAATTGATAAGTACGGAACAAGAATGCGCGCTCTCTTATCAGATATTTGATATTTAGTAGCCATTCCCATGTATCCGTATTCTTAGTCATCTAGTTAAATGAGACTCCACTCAAGAGAATTTCTTCGATTTTCTGAGGCCATAATTGCGTCTGTAATCTTTCTGAGACTTCAACTTTTTGTATTTTTTATCTCTCAGAGAATGTTTTCGATTTTCTGCGCTCATAATTGTTTAATTTGTTTCTCTCCTCCATTGTTAGCCCTTCTCAGGATGCCGTGGTTTGTGCGTTGGCCTACTAAGCGAGAGGTTCCAAATACGAATCCAAGAAAATCACCGAAAAGCTTTTCTATTGCTCCACCAACTCTCTCGAATGTCTAACCATGTCCATTGCGCCAAATATAATTATTAGTATCTCTCTCGACTTGTCAGTTTTTACTGCTGAGCTGCTAGATAGCTTCTGTCCCACAGAATGCAAATGTCCTCGTTAAGTCCAATTGTTGTGCGCACTCAGTTACATGGGACACTGCTAATGGAAATGTCAGAAGACTAATGTTACATGTTGACGTGAAATGAGGACCACCGACTGAAACTTAACGAAAAGTCTAACAAACTCTAACGCATTTGAAATTGTGACTGAAATGATGACCGACTGAGAGCAAGGTGTCAATGTTATATTCATTATAGAAATTTGGCATCTGCTGGAAACGTCAACAAGCAGCTTGTTATGGGTAACTTAAAGCAGGAAAGAAATTAGCCAAGCTTTTCCTTTGGTTTTGACATAAGAAAATGTTCACTTCACTGCTGCCCATTATAGTTGAGGCTTGACATGTAAACTGCAATAAGCAAACTAACTGAAATTGTGACTATGATAATGGCCAACTCAACGAAACGTCTCCCATGCAGCATACTGCAACACAACTGAGGTTGTGACTGAAATCACCGCCCGACTAAGTTGATTAAAAATATGTGGTTTTAATTTTCAAAGCAATGTGTTAAGCAGGAATTATAATGGCCATGGACATTTGCCAGCATGAGCATGCATAGGCGAATTTGCGAATATACAGAAAGTGTATTGTGTGATTTTATAATAGAGTTCAGCTCCGATTCGTTAAGTTTTCGTTATAACCATTTGTTGTAATTTGGTAAACATGAGCAAGCATTTCGTTGACTAGTCCATGCACGCGATAGTCTATTATATTCTTTGAACTGACATTTCAGATGACAGATGGCAGTTGGTGTAATCGTCAAAAGTTTACATAATGGTCGGATGTTCTAAGGGCTCTGCTAATATAATCTGTTTCGTATCGTATCGTATCGTATCGACATATTGGTTGACGTTGCCGTGTGTAACGCAAAGAGGTGTGTCTCAACGAATATGTTGACGGAGTACAGGCAAACAAAAACAAATGCCAAAATAAACTCCTGTGAGAACTGTCAAATCATTTGTCGGAGAGAAATTTAAAAGTTTGGCAATTTGGTGCGTCGCTTACGTCACATGGTTTGACTATGGGACACTTGCGAAGTGGAAAAGGTTTGCTTGTCAGTTGTTTTCTTATGGAAGCTTAACATGACTTCTTATGTATTGAATGGGTCACGCTTAAGTGAAGACGCGCACGAGACCTGCTAAGATCTACTGTTACAGTTGAGAGTTACGTTGCTCGTTTTTAAATCCCAATTAACTCTCTCTCTCTCTTTGTCTTTGTCCTAGGGTCTTCTCAGGCTAGTTCGCTCTCGTTAAGTCCATTGTAACGCAAGTCTTTCTTACGACAGCTCTATCTCTCTCTCTCCCTTTATCTCTCTGGTAATTTCTCTGCGTATTTTTTTTGGAAAGAGTGTCGTGTACTTAGATTCAGTTGTTTACATTGACGTTATTCAAGTTAAGTTTATTAAAAAAAAAATTTGCTTACAGAATAAGTTTTATTCACTTTTTTATGCTATATTACTAATTATTTAAAAAACATCTTCTACTGGAGAGAACTTTTGTGTGCTTAAAAAGACAAAACTTAAAACAATGTGGGGAGAACAAGTCCGAAAGAATCGATCGCATCAGGTTCGCGGTTGTTTTTTGTTCCATATCATTCCATCCAGTTGCGATTTTGGTTTTGTTCGTTTAGGTTATTCAAAAATAATAAATAATTTTAATAATGGATTCGATACTATTCGATGTTATATATGTATGCATTTGCAATTCTTCAATTTTAAAATTGTGTTTCGCTTTTGATCCTTTTTTATTCATTCTCTTTCACTTTCTCTGTCTTATCTTATCTGTGTCACAAGGAAACGGAATTTTTTATATTGCAAATAAAAAAAACAAACAAAAAAATAATAAAATAATAAAAAAAAATAATAAAAACTATATATTTGATGATTTAACAATTTTCCAAAAGGCAATAATAAACAGAAATACCACACAGAAAGATATGATTATTTATTATGCATATTATTATGCATACTTTTGAGTAAATTTTTAAACATTTTAATTATATCTATATATGTATGTATATATATTTATATTATTGCAAACATAGACAGAATATCAAAAGGTTCAATAGAGCGAAATAAAGAAATGAACTTTTGCTTTGTACTTTACAATTGTGACTGATTTGTTGTGGTTGTTGTTTGGTATTGTTATATCAATAATAACATTTAGACATTTCCTTTTATAATCATGGATTAACAGATATATTTTTTTAACACAATTTATCAAATATTTACGCAGCAAACATAACGACATCGACGACACCAACGAAGGTGGCAACAATGGCAACGACGACGACGACGACAATGACTGACTGACTGACTCTGACTCTTTTGACTGCACACATTTTTTTGTATGTTATTTTTTTTAAATTTTTTTAAAAAAAAAAACTGATTGGCTGCCCCCAATACACAATTGCTTCACGATTTTTCTCTCACTTGGATATATATAGATATAAATATTTTTAAATTAAATTGGAAATGAAGAAAATATTTTTGTTATATCATGGAGTTGTGTTTTGATGGTTTAGGGAAAAATTTAAATATATTTTCTTGATAGAACCGCAGTAGGTAAAATAATAATTAATAAAAATAATAACTACTGGAGTCTAGAAATTACTCTTTTCATGATAATGTGATAATAAATATAATAGATGTATGTAATATAAAAAAATGCAAATTTATTTATGTAATAAAAAAAAAACCTTTTTACCATTTTATACTTCTCCTCCTATCCTTTTTCTCTCTTCTAACGTACATACGGTTTATTATACTTTATGCTTATTCTTAGAAATGTTGTCTGTCAAGTCACTATACACTTTGTTATACAATTTAAAAAAAAAACTAAAGTACAACACGTACAACAAGAAAGTGTGAGTGTGAGGCGTGTGGTGTGGTGAAAAAACTAACGATATTAAAAGTCATTATCGCAGATTGTTTAACAATCAGCGAAAGTTGATGTGATAAGTAAATCAAAGGTAAAAATTAAAGAAACACAAACATTAAGTAGAAAAAAAGGTTCTAAGACGGGGCAAATGGTTCGTACGAGAGGGCATAACGAATTTACACAGAAAAATCATGTCCACCTCTTTGGGTTATATAGGTATTTTTGTTTATATAATTGAGACGGACCCAGCTTTTACTTGTCAAGTAAGTCAAGCCTAAAGATACAAGTGCAGATTGTAAAGTTCGCGGTCTGCCATAAAAATTGTTTTAATTCTCAATTGGTACTTCTCCCCTTTCAAAGTTACTCGTCATTCCCTGTAATTACTCGTCGTTTACTGTAATTTCTCGTCAAATCATCGGCTGCTGTCAAAAATGTAAACATTGTTTTTTTTAATCAACCCGAGTGAGTAAAGTTACCCGGAGTACACCGAGCAAATGTTCTACGGTGTAAAAAATATCCGTTGTGTACACTGGGTAACTCTACTCGCTCTTACTCTGCCTTATATTATATCCAGAATAAAATATAGGAAAAATCATGTCGTGCTCGGTTCACAACAACAAAAAAAAAACACACAGAGTAGAGTAAAATTACCCCGGTTAAATAAAAGAAACACCGAGTAAATTTTTGAGTTACACTGCTCGCTCGGGTTGAATAAAAAAACAGACTCACATTGTTGACACTTTTGACAGCAGCCGATGATCCAACAGATGACAGATTGACACAATCAAATTTTTAAAAAAGATAATTGCAGCCGATGACAGAAAAGGATTTCATTATCATTTATGTGAAAAACGCACGGTATTTTTATGCCACCATCGGGAAAAGATGGTAATGTAAACGGACTTTACTTTCTCCTTACGAGATTTTTTATTAGGAAAGTGAGAAACTATTTGTTTAGAAAATCCGCGCTGCAAATAACGCCACAGGAAAGTAAGGCTCCAAAATTATACTTGCAGTGCAATAAAAACAAAAATATGACGTATTTTGGGTGGTAATTTCACTTTTTGTGACTTATTTCATTTTTTTTAGAATTGGGGTGCTATTTCATTATGAAAAATGTCCCCATTTTTGGGGCCTTATTTAATTTTGTTTTTGTGTAATTTCCTGCAGAGCCTATAAAATCTGAAAGCTGATATATTTTGAATTTTCTGTACCATACCCCAAACACACCTAATGACATTTGTGGTTACGGAATTGATTCGGTTGCGTTGTGTTTTATTGTTTTTTGAAGTTTTGACAAGAATTCTCTTTTTATTGGATTGATGAGTTTTCACTTTATTATAAAGAAAATTAACACATTGTGTTGCGTGGACTTATTAGGTTATTGGTTTATCGAGTTGTTGCACATTATAAACTTTGTGCGAAAATTTCCTTAAGAATAATTTATTTTAAACATTCGCGTGCATGAGTAAATGTCAAAACTTAACGAAATGTCATTCGTCTTTTTGACTGTGCAAAGAACGCTTTTATCAGACGATGATAGTCGAGTTGATAATTGTAAAAACATGCAGTCGTGCAAATTGTTGGTTCATTATTTAAAAAAACTGCATTAGGTGTGTTCCCGTACTTAAAAATGAGTAACAATTGTTACGAATTTTACTACAAAAGCGTTTCCGTACTCCAAAAATATAGTAAAAGAGAGCGAGCGGAAAATAGAGAGTAGTAAGTTTATTTCCCCTCTATGCGAATTTTGTCAAATTTGTTACTACAAAAAAAAAATAAACTGTCAAAAACGAACCTGGCATTCGGTTGATTTTTCTCTTTGACAAAAAGTGCAATAATTTTTTGGAGCTAAACGAAAAAAATGTGCATATGTTTTGTATGACAATTTGAGTCAAAACTGTCGCGCGAATCGCACGATAACGATGAGAATTATAACAAATATTTTTATTTCAAAATTGTAGCATAACCAAACAAATCGAGTACAATTTTGTAAACTTGAGTTGAGTACAGTATTTTTAGACTTAGTGCAACTATTTCTATCAAAAGAACCCCACATAACTAATGTGGCTTTCTTTTGCTCGAAAAATTGCATGAATGTCACAAAATTGCACTGTTCGTTTGATTTAAAAAATTGCACTGAGTGTAGTTCCGGGGTAAAATTTTTTACTCGAGGTTTTTTGGTGGGACATACCCCTCTATCTCAACACACCGACAAAAAACTGTCATTGTGCTGCCATTTTGACTTTTGATATGTGACAGGCAACCACAAATACAAGAGAGCCAGTGCACTCGTTTTGTTCGTTTGAAGCCTGAAAACAACTAGTGCACTCAGTCAAACAAAAAAGAGGGAAAATCAAACGAAAGCAACATAACTAACTTGTAAATGTTTAATTTTGACGTAAGTGATATTGACAGTTTCTGTCAAGACAAAAATTTTGTGGTTTAATGCATTTGCGTACTTTTTTTGTATGTTTGCTTTCTGTGAGAAATGTTTATGTCAGTTTACTCTTTTACTCATTTTACTACAAAAAGTACGAGAACAGACATACATATTATCTTTGCATGAGTTTGGCAACACATTTATTCAAAAAATAAAAATGGCAGTCAGCATGCTGTCATTTTGCCATGTGCTTTTGTTGTGCACCTTGGAGGAAAAGGCATGGTTTGCAATTATGAACTCGACCGATGTCTTTTTGAAATTTGGATGCGTGGTAATGAGATAATGTCAGAAATCTTTGCAAAAAGGATTATGGAACTGGATGTTGTATATTGTAAAATAAACTAAAATACTTTAACTAAATGGAAAATGGTTGGAGAGAGGTGACATATGGTCTTCTATAGTGGTTCTACAAACTAATTGATGTATTGATGTGTGGCAGTGGTTGGGTTTCAGTGAGTAAATATACGGCGGGTAAATAAATCTGAGGTAAAACTAACAAAAAATATTTTCAGGAATCAAAATGTGTAATTAATGTGAGTGGGATGGACAGAACAATATCTTAGAACGACCAAAAAAATAATAAATGTTATAGTTTTTAACTAAAAATTACTCCGAATTACTTAATAACTAACTTTAATTATTTGTACAAGACATAGATGTTTCAACACCAAAAGGAAAGAATGAAAAAGAAAAAACGAAGGACAAACTCTTAAAACGCTTAAAAAATATACACATATATCATCATGGTTAGCTAGTCGAACGATTAATTTTATGGATATGGTTAGCGAACATATAAACATATCATACTCAGCT
The DNA here is from genome assembly GCA_947095585.1 of Nephrocerus scutellatus. Lineage (NCBI taxonomy): Eukaryota > Metazoa > Arthropoda > Insecta > Diptera > Pipunculidae > Nephrocerus > Nephrocerus scutellatus. The sequence continues at coordinate 116,473,273 of OX352763.1, forward strand.
CATTTCATTTTACATGGCTTCAGTCCTTTAGTCTCGTCATTTTAGTTTTGCTATTTTTGTAGTTTTTTCTTACTGCTAAAGCTCTCCTCAGACGTTCGCGCAGCGTGTTGTTCTGGCATTAGCGATCATGTTGATGCAACGAATGTCGTTCGATAAACATCGACATGGCAACCAAAAATAATAACATTTTCTCACCATATTCACGATCTGACCACATGAAATATTTTTTAGGATCAAAAATAGTATGGTGTTGTGACAAGATGTGCTCAGACACACGAACATATTGGCGCAATATGAGATAAAACCAAATATTTTGCATTCAAGCGATCATGTTGGCCAATCTCGCGAACAGCTCCTCACACGATCACATATCACGCTAGATGGATGTCAGTTCATTTTTATCACGTAAATTTTTCATATGCGACGACTGGACTATGACAATTTGGGTGATAGCCTAAAGCGACTGACAGACTATCGAACCTGACTGTAAATCATAAATTATGTCAGTTTTGACTGATGCGCCTTGCGGTCAGATTAGTAGGATGGTTTTATTCGGTGCTCGTTATGTCCCACAAGCAACGTTTATTTTCGTAGGCGCACACAAATTCTTCTGTTCATTATCCATTTACAGCTGACTGACGTATTTGTGATTGTGTACACATTATCTATCATAAACAAACATGGCCGCTGACTGACAGTAGCAAAATTGTTTGATAGCGATCAGTTTCGAGTGTCAGTCAGACGTTCAACACTATCAATATTGAGGGATGTCGACTCGTGCACTCGTTCATAAGCGTCAAACGATCAAAAAAAGTGCACTCGCACATTTTGATTTTATTTGTGTCGAAATCAAAAGTCAAAATGGCAGCATAGTGACAGTTGGTTGGTTTTTGTTGTGTACTCGATTAGAAAACATCGGCAAGAAAATTTCACCCCGGGGAACTACACTAAGTGCAATCTTCAACATCAAACGAACAAAACGAGTGTAATTTTGTGACGTTCAGTGCAACATTTTTGCACTCAATATATTTTTGTCTATCAAACAAACGCCACATAAGTAATTGTTGCACCTTCAAAAAAATTGTAATACAGATTTCTGTTTGTTGACAACAGCGCGCCTCAGCCCATAGACATGTTGTTCTGACATTGACATAGTTTGCAGTGAGGTGCGGTGTTCTGACATATCGCTTAGAAACAACGTAAAGGTTTTGAGGGACACAAAATCAGTGAGCTGGAGTGTGAACTTGTGCACAGGTTACCCAAATTTCTAAAATACTGCAGCAGTCATATTCGCTGTCATTCATTTAAAAGTTTATACAATAAAGCACAAAAAAACTACAAAAACAATGAAAAAAAATTGCTGCTGAAATGAATATTCCAAGTAATAATAAGAATACCGTACCGAATACTATTCTGTTTGGCTATAAAAAATTGCAACGGCGCCGCACTGCACCGCACTTCGATCTGTTTCTGCCTGGGAAAAATCAAGTTCGTTGGTGAGTGAAACGGAGAGTGTGGAATGAAACGGAGAGTGCGGAATAAAACGGAATAAAATCTTTCCCTTATGCCGAACTGGAATAACGAAGATGAAAACATATACACACACAAATTTTTGTATTTGAGATTTTGACAGACATCCAAATACGTATTCTTCCCCCAGCATACTTGAAGTGTGGAGTAAAACTGGAATTAGGCCCGTGTGTGGTCACCAAATTGCTGGGTATAGTAAGAATTCTCTCTCATGGTTTCCAGTAGTTTGTTATTCAATTTACACTGTACTTTTGATTTTGTTTCATTTCCAAAGTTTTATAACTGACACTGTAGCTTTGCTACCCGCCGGCAATCGACGGGTAAGGTTTCGTTTACTCAGCTTAGTTTCGGTGTTCACCACGAAAACCATGACGTGTCACTTTGACAGCTTTACCGTGGGTATTGTTTCTGCTACAGAAAGTGCAATTGGAAAGAGAACTTAGTAAGGTTAGAGACGAATGCACGTAATTTTTTCTTTTTGCTTCTTATCTTTTTTGACATGTAGGAGACATGTGGTGGCGAGGGTAGACAAAATTTCTCGGGTCGACCGCCGAACGAGTTTATCACTCAGTCTTCTTTACGTTTTTCGTTCCGTTGCGCGTTTGTTTTACTCTAAATTCGCTGTTCGTAATTTGCGGTTGGTTTGTTTCGCTCGTTCGTCGCTGTCGGTAAATAAAATTGTGTGTGGTTAACTTTATCACATGCGAACCGAACAAGAACAGAGAAGAAACAGCGCTTAAAAATCGCAAGTTGTAAAAGAAGTCAAAGAGTCTTGATAATTTCGCTAAGACCCAATCTACACGGTGAAAAGTCCTTCCATGAAATCTGGACCTCTATAGTGCAAGAGAGAAGTGTAACGAGAAGGAATATATTTTTCCCGAAATTCCCGTGAAATTTCTTGACGTTTCTTGTTTACTACATTCGTAATTTTTGTCGTTCTCTTTACTTTTTTTGTCAACTGCAGTGGTCGCATCTGCACACGAACTGAATGTTCGTTTCACTATTCAGCACACGATTAGTTCTCCTAATGAAACGGTTAAGCGAATGAAAGGCAATCAAGTAATCATATGTCAAAATTTCAGCAAATCGATTTCATGGCCTTTCATAATGATGGCGTTCACTGTTTTTGCGAAGAACAGCACAAAAGGAAATAAGACATTTTCACTGAAATCGAAAACATAATGTAAATCCTCCCGTCTAACCAAAATAGTGTTTTAAGTTTCATTCGACTTCGGATTGACAGTTTGGGGGAACACCACTTACTCGTTAGTTACATTTTTATTCCACTAGCTAACCATAATAGAGATGATCGAAAAGAGAAATTTACAATTTTCTAACTCTATTCCTATTGTTTTCACCTATTTCTTTACAAAACATAACGAAAATGTGATTAATCTTAAATTAAGTTAAACAGGAACTCATTCTGAATGTGTTATAGTACGGTATTAATTTTGCACAACAAGAATAATTATTAATGTGACTAATTTATAACTAAGCTAAGCTGGTACGGAATACAGATTAAAAGAGAAATCAAAATACAATAAATATCTTACTTCAAAAGAGAATTAATGAGAACTGAAAAGGAAGGATTTTCGGTTTAAGAGAAACGATAGATGATGATATTCGAAAAAAAATCGCACAAATTAAATGCAAATGCAATTGAAAATATTATTCTTAATGAGTCTCCTAATTAAAGAGTATGCGTGCGTTTCCCTGCTTACAGCTAACCTACCAACACCCGCCGTTTGACCACTGCTCCTTCCATCCCATCTCTTTTATCTTTTAATTGTACTTGATTTTGCTATTGCTACATACCTATGTGTCTACGAATATGTTGTACGTTCATTGTTTTTAACAACTAATAATTAAAATCGAAAAATAAAAATAAAAATAATAATAACTGTCGTGTTACTTTGTATTCTTCCCCTTTTGTTCATCTAATCTTTTAATTATCGCTTTTTCATATATATACCTATACCTATGTATATCGTATGCATATGTACGTTACGATGTTGTTACTGTTCTATATATCATCTATGTATAAATGTATATACATATTATTAGGTAAGGATATACGGAAAACTGTCTTAAGTCTCTGTTTCCTTTTTGCCTTTTCACTTCTCTTTGTAATAATATAGGTAAGAGAACAAAATAAAATAGTTTTTTAAAATCAATATCTACATCGTTAGAAGATGGATAAATAAAATTGTTATACATATATACTACATGTTTATACGTGTATATATGTGTATATAAGGAATAAAGATAATATGCAGTAATAATAATAATAGAAAATAAAATATTATATATAATATAGTTCGCGTCCTAACCTGCTTCGCTATCACTTGAATCGCTAGAACTGCTGTCACTTGAACTGGATGATGATGAATCGCTAGAGCTGGAGCTTGACGAAAGGCGATTTGTCGGTTGTACCACATCGACTTTATTCGATGATTCGTCTGCAACAACAAAAAAGAATAAAAAAGAAATTTATTAAATAATTTAAATATTAGAACCTAATGAATACATATCTTTATATGTCCTTCACGCACAATCCCGTACATACAAAGTGGTTCTAAAACTGTGAATTTTAACAGAGACACAAACAAACCATACTGGGTTAAATCCTAACCCCCGAACACATTAATGGCAAGTTTCCTTAGACCAAGTTGAACACAACCTAACCGGTGTACGTACTTTCATTAGCTCGATGGCCAATCTAGGCAGCTCGGTGAACGACCTAACCGAGGCAATAGTTAATGCCTTACACACAAGCTCCCCTCATTAGTTCGTATCGGAGGCACCAGGAATGTTCGCTGATGGAACCACGATCTAAAAGCCAAGCGAATTGAAGTCCGAAAACTTTTCAACAGGGCCAAACAAACAACCACCTCGACAGCCTACAGAACTTCCATAGCTAATTATAACGCTGCACTAAGAAACTGAAAAACAAATAGCTGGAGAGAATTTTGTGAAAGCATTGACAAACTGGCAGCAGCTTGTCGACTACACAAAGACCTCTCTTGAAAAATGCGCACTCGGGTCAATCAAGAAACCAAACGGAGAACTGACAACCTCTAGACATGAAACTATTGACTGCTTAGTAAAAAGGCACTTCCCTAACTATAAAATATTATGCAATCACGAAGAAAACGAGGACATTGTATGTATGTATTATATCAACAGAGGCCTACAGTATCTTCTCCTCGGGCAGGCCAGTAAACTCATTCCGCCCTTACAAGTTTTCAGGTGGGGATGGGGTATACCCAATCTTTCTACAATATGGGATGGAAATAATAGAACCGCTACTCGACAAACTCTACAGAGCCAGCTACAGCCTAGAATACGGTCCAAGGTGCTGGAGAAATGTGCGTAAAGGGGTTCTCACCCTTATAATGATCACTATAAAGCCAGCATGAGCTTTAAGGAAAAGGAGGAGAAAAGAGGAGATGTCTATGAGCTTGTGTTTTAAATGCCTGTGGATCACAGCGATGTGGAATGACCGAACTTGGCAATCATTCCACATAAACGTGTTGTACGTCTGAAGAACAAGTCCCTGAACTTAACTGTACGTCCGAAGATAAGCTTGAGGGTAAACTGATGAGAATTTAGAGCGAGTATTGCGGTTGAATTCAAGGAGAGGTGTCATGCAACTGGCTATTCCTATTGAGCAATGCTGGTAGAAGAAGCGGTAAAACAGTATCTATTGGCTTCATCTATTCACCATCGCCGTCCTTTTGTATTCTATCTAGCAGATATAAGGCTCCGTCAAACACTAAACGCCTATAATTGCAACATCGTGATTGTGATGGGGTATTTCAACGTTAAGGTATGAAAGAGTAACCCTGCTGAAATATTCCAAGCGGAGCCAAGCACATCAGCTGAACTGCTAAACCCAGTCATACGAAGAGCATCGGACAATGAACAATGTCCCCAGGAGTGGAAAAGTGGGATGATCGCCATGCTTTCAAGAAAGGGAAATTTGATGGATTGTGGAAACTGGAGAGATATATGCGTTATACCGGCCGTAGCCAAGACAAAAGCTAGAATCATATAAGAACGCGTTAAAGAAGATTTAAATTCAACGACGTCGAGCTGAGTAGGCTTGTGACAACTTGAATCGAGATGCTATCTGGTTAGCCTTACGCAGGAGAGGTACCCCAGGAATACTTATAGCTATTGCCAAGGGTACACGAGGGAAGTACGTGTCACTTCCTACAGAATTGTAAGGTGTCCAAAGCGGACAACGTCAGGGGTGCATACTATCACCACTGTTATTTTTTGAGGTCATCAGCGACGTACTCCGAGCAGCATTGACAGAAGGTAACAATGGAATTCGATTAACTATGAGAAGTTATCTTAAACATATCGACTACGTTGACGATGTTTGCCAGCTTTCACACCAATGGTCCAAAATCTAGAAACTGAGGCGAACAAAGTGGGGCTTATGATAAACAAAAGCCCTGAGCACTTCTAACTCCCGCACACAACCCTACATTGCTGCATAGGCAGTCAATAAAAATGTGGTCCCGGCTAAACGCGGTGACACGGAACTTGATGTGTGCAGGAAAACCGCGAAGGAAAAAGCTACATTCGAAATGCTATTAAAAGTCTGGAAAAGCAATGTTGTCAGCTTAAAAACGAAGTTACGATTTTTCCCCTCGAACGTAGAATCAGCACTGTTATAAGGGCGCAGTACTTGAAAGGTGGATACCACATCATGAGGATCTTTTGGCCCAATCGTATCTCCAACGACGAACTTTATCTGAGAACGGGCCAAGAACCTATAGACATTGTTGTGCAAAGGAGAAAGTGGCAGTGGATTGGAAGCACACTACAGCGTGACGACAATTTCATTTCAAAACATACCGCTCACACAGGCAAGCAGATAAGCGGGACGTCCTAGGCAACCGGGCCTAGGATAGTAAAGCAGGAAGCAAGCTCTCTGGGAATTAGTTGGAGGCAGCTCAAACGCGTTGCATAACTCCGAACAAGAAGGCGCGTAGGCGTTGTTAACGCCCTATGCCTCGAGGGTTGAAACGATTTAACAATGCAAGGTAGATTTAGGTGCACTTGGACCATATATGACAATTGCGCTAAATTTTTGGGGCGAATAAACAACTTGTACTATAATAGCCAGATCAGAGGGAGTGAATCACGATTCCGTTTCCTCGATTGATAATGGCTGTGGATTCCGGATTCGTTTGAACGGCAGGGTTTGGGTTTTGGGTTTTCAAAGTGTTAAATTCTACTCAATTGTTTTCTATCCATTAGAAGTAATTGACAAGCGATCATAAATCAAAATGAGAAAAAGTTTCGGGAACCAAACAGAGCCCTGTGGAACGCCAGCATTTATGTGATGTATTTCAGACTTGAAACTGTCCAAGATAACTTGAATTAAGCGGTCCAAAAGATAGCTGCTAATCCAATGAAGGAGTTTTTCAACGACTCCATAAGCAGGCATTTTGGACAAAAAATCTTGACTCTGTCAAATGCCTTGGAAATATCGAGTGTAACAACTTTGCTTTCACCAAATTGATGCAAAGATCGGTCCCAATTTTCGTTTGTTTAGTTTCAAGATATTTCATGAGCTGATAATTGATCAGCGTTTCCATGACCTTACAAAAAATGGATGTAATTGATAAGGGTCGGTACGAAGATTCCAGAATAAGATAGATGGAAAAGCAGCAATGGTAATGCCAGCTTGCAAGAACTAGATGGAAAAGCAGCAATGGTAATGCCAGCTTGCAAGAACACCTCTTCAGAAAATGGAAGAGTTCGCTTGAGCGTCATCTATGTGAGCTATCTTGGTAGCGATTTGTTTGTTAACACTATAAACGTATCCCCATTTATAAGTATATACATACTTAGTTACTTTTAAAAAAAAAACACACACACAACATAACAGAGCAACTCACCTTTTTTTGTTGTCTTCTTAGTTGAACCCAGTTGGCCGGTAACATCTTGCAATCGTTTTTCCAGCTCTTGTTTCTTCTCAGCCATTTGTTCGTCTTTAGATTTTCCTGATATTTTCTTGTCTGTGTGATGATGAAGATTGGTGAATAGTGGCGGGCATTTGACAATGTAAATAACGCAAAGAAAAGGAAAAGATGCAAAAATTGTTGATAGATATACATTAGTGTCACTTTTTAGTTTGATTTCAGCGGAGATGTTGTCGCCAAGACCGACACAATTGGCATTAATAAATCGAGAAATTACGGTTAGTATAAATGATTTTTTCCAAAGATGATTCTTCTAACAGTACTTTAGGTAGATATTAATACCAATTTTAACGAGTCAATTACTTTAATGATACAAAACAACAATGTGTACTCAAACGCGATAAAAAAAAAATATGGAAAAAGCTCTGTTCTTTAATGTAGAGATGGGTCATAAAATAAAAACTAAGGAAGGGAAAATGCAATTTAGGTAGAGACGAAAATTTAATTCACAACACCATAGATGAGGATGAAAGGAGGATCGAATGATAAATTTATCAGAATTATTATTTTTTCTACATAATATAACATGCGAGTATTAAGAAATATAAAAAATTTGTCGAATTTTAGTCGAACCAACAAGGAGTGTGTGGAATGGAGCTATAGAAGAGGTATTTAGTGAAACTACAATAACTACAACTGTCTGTTGGGTTATCTTTTAATTTTACAAGTAGTTTTAAAGGTAAATTAAAGTTTTTGGTAAAATGTTGAATATACAAACACCACCACTGATTTTCCATGGCATTTTTGGAATATGAAGGGAACAATTCTTTTCGTTTGTGATGTTAATTGTGCTTTTTTTTTTACTGTTGTATAGCAATCCCTGTACATAACCCTCTATCACTAGCACTTTGGAGACCTTGACTAAACATTCCATATACGAGTTGCACGGCTAAAGAATACATCTCCTAACTTAACAGTACGTTCGTAAATGGATTAAGGGTAAACTGAAGAGCATTTCAAGCGCCACGATTATTTCAGATGAATTTTTGGAGGCTGAACACAATCGGCTGTTTCTCTCGAGTACCGCTGTTCGTAGTAGCGATGAAACATTAAACAAGCAGCGGTGTTCGAGCGAATCTATTGTCTATAGCAATTCCCCGATGGGATTGCCGTATCATACTTCATCGATGGTTTTCATACTTGGTAAACTCGGCAGATAAATAGGGCAAGGCTGCTAGTACTTGAATGTCTAGAATGGGCACTGTCTTCCTAGTCTAGTCGTACAACTGTAGGACCGTGTCTTACTTTCTATCTTAGGCGGCCAAGGATAGCATGCTATTCTAGTGACAAATGATTGGGTTGGAGGTTCCGGATGATTTGATGCCAGGTTTTGCCTCGCCCAGGCACTCACACTGAACGAGCTGTGGCCTCTGATGACAGATGTCTTACCAAGGTTTATGCCCACAGATGAGGTTTTTTGGTTAAGGACCCAGTATAGTTCTGGGCTTGACCTACGTAGTTACAACCCAAATAAGGGTAGAGCGCTATCATTGGTACATCAACCGCCCCTGGTATTACCAATTTCTTTAGTATGTCAGTGTCCTTCCTGATGTAACCGATGCGAGTATGTGCTCAATGTGAAGTTGCATGTCTCAACCGGTTGTCGTGAACCAAAGATCGGCAGGCATGTAAGATGGGTTTTGCTCTAACCATTGAGTCAATACTGGTACATCTCTTGAGATGGACGTTGATTGACGTAGACCAATCCGTGGCCAAAGAGGACCGTGAAATTAAGCCCTATGTTGGTGGTGTTCACGGAAATCAAAATACACTTCTCTGTTTTAGTTCAAATAAGTTCCAACGCTTGTTTCTGTATTCAATCGAATGTAGTTTAAGGTGCAACTGACCAGACAATTGTCAATTTTCGTGATTCAAGATACTGCATAACCAGACTCAGCGATTCAATGTTCTTGAAAATGACGAATGTTGACGTTATAAGTTGGAAAATTTTTTTATACTTATTGCCAAGAAAGGACTCCCTGAATAACTTACGCCATGGTGACAAGGTGGGCAATGCCCTTTATTAAAATTACAAAAAATCGAAGGAATCAACTGTACGACTCCGTCTTTCCTCAAACGTCGTAGACGTCGACATATTCCTGAAGGACCGAATCGTTCTATAGAGGATCCATGTAAATGTAATTTACAATAAATAACATTTCTCAAGTTTGTAGTCGGTTTCAATTTCTTTTCTTTGAATTCTCTCTGAATCATTGAAAAAACAATATGGAAAAACGATCACGAAACTAAAACGACGCGATTCCAATTCTGTTAATCAATGGAAAAACTACAATAAGCCCTGACCAAGATAATATTACAAATAATATAAACAATGACTTAAGAAGGTAGGTAGAGTGAGTGCTGCCTTAGCGAGGAACTCATCACGGCACTTCGAAAGCTTCCTCAGGTCGGCAAAGAAACTTTTACCAATTTGTGGAGTCAGGATATTTGCAGAGATAATGAATGAGTTTCTTTCTCATTAACGTTACTGGCACTTCTGCAAAATATATTAGGCGGGATTCCCAGTTTGGTTGCGTGGCTGCCTAATGGCCAATGGCCAGTTGGCCAGTATAGCAACGATTCTGGTAATATCTTTCCGTGATCTGGAGATCAGCTCGGTAGGTTTATTTTTATTGTAGGAAGGCCACATCGCCCTCGATGTAGTGCAATTGGTTAAGTCATTCTACCTTAATTGAGCCTTGATGTTATGTATGAATGGTGAGAACACGTTCCCTGACGTACGCCTTCTTAGCCAGTACGTTGCCGTCAGTCTCGCTGTGTCCCGGTACCCATTCTAGGCTTTGGCTTACCGAAGCCAATTCAGCTTGGCACTGCCTGACAAGTTTTCGAGTTATTGCTGGTCGCAATAATGGTTTTTATTGCAAATTAGCGGTCTACGAGTATGCCAACCCTACTAGTTACAGCTATGCAAGTCTCCATAATAACGTACGTGAACCTTCAAAAATTATTCGATCCTCTTTTAAACAATTAGATGCTTCAGGAATATGTTGAAGTCTATTTTTGAAGGTATGAAGATTAAACGTTTCGGGTAACACGGACTCAACCAATTGACTCCACATCGATGCCACATCGATGCCAATGTTGAGTTTTACATGAAAATGGGTTTGAGGCAAATCTATGTTGATTAGAACTAAAATAGTTTTTTCCTTGCTGACAAAAGGAACGGGGATTAGAGAACAGGTTTCTGAAAAGCATCTACCGTAGTCAAATTTATAGAAAACAGTTAAAGCTCTTACATTTCGTCTATGTTCCAAAGAATCAAGAGATGAAGTTATGGTTTCATCGTTTATCATATGGACAACCCTATTCTGAATTCTGTCAAGATAATGCAAGTGCGATTTTGGAGCCCCACTCCATTCATGTGAATTAAATTCAAAAATTGGTCTAACATAAGCTTATTACTTTAGAGGGAGTGAAATAGAAGCCCAACCATTGGCTCGCTCTTTGAAAAATTTCATAAATATGATTCTTCCAAGAAATTTCAGCAAAGGGGCACTAAGTTATGCATTGCTGCGTTCGAAAACTAGTCAAAATAGGCACGTAATAAATAAGCTTGGTATATTAGATCTGCTCCAATCAAGATGGATTTGAATGTTCGACAGCATATCTAAATTCAATAACTCTCGCGAGCCAATCAAGCGAGAATTACATATTTGTTGACTAAAAAACTCAATGGAAACCGATAGCGTTATATCAACAGCAAATGAATGGATATCATAGGTTGTAGAAGACAACAGATCATTGATATATATTAAGAAGAGCGTAGACGTCAATGATGACTCTTGGGCACGCCAGAATTGATCTCATGCAAATCTGAAGAGGTTCGATGCAAAACAACTTTTATTTTGCGGTTCCATAAAGAATCCTCAATTCATGCAATGAGAGATGAGTGTAAGCTGATCGAACGAATCTTATTTATAAGACAATAAGCTGACAGCAATCTATGAAATGGATATATGTAAATTAAAAATCTGAAGAATTCGAAATGGATTGCTTCTTTTATCGGTCTTCTTTGCTACGGAGAATAAATGTTAAATAATAATTCCCAACCGACTACTGCACTCCTCAACTATACTTCAGTCCCAGCTTTGCCGTGGAGTTTCCCACTCGAGAAAGTTGAAAGGACGGGAAAGATTTAGGCCTTTTTGATGTTACTCTATTCACTGATGGATCCAAGACCCTATCTCATACTACCGCGATAACCAGCCAGGTTGGCATATGCGTAGATGGCAAATCCGCGATCAAAGCTATTATTGCGACAAGCAAGCACTACCTTTGATAAGCCAAAGGTCAGGTCTGACCCTAGTTTGGTTGCCGGGCCTCAGCGACATTGGCGATAATGAGAAGGCGGACTTACTGGCGAAGAAGGGCGTCACACTGGACATGGGCTACACGGAGAGAGTGTCTATCCCTCAAGCTCCGTCAGAGATTGTGTTCTAACTTTTCTTACCACCAAAGGACAGCTTGACAAATTGTACCACGTCGAGGGCGATGTGGCCTTCCTATAATAAAGGCAAATCCACCGAGCTGATCTTTAAATCAGGAAGGGATGTTTCAAGAGTGGTTGCCGTATTTGCGGGTCATTGCCCAGTAGGCAGTCAAACTGGGAATACCTCATAATATCTTTTGCAGTAGCTGCTTAGTTGTGAATGATAAAGAAACCCTCATTCATTATCTTTGCAGGAGTCCGACTCTGGCAGGCTCCCGACTCCGCAAATTGAGTAATCCCTTCATTTCCGAGATTTCGGAGAGTGGCATCACCGATCTGATATCGTATCTGAATGGCACAGGTTGGCTATCATTAACGCGATTTTCTTTCTTTCCATTGATATCCTAAAGCTGTGGTTACAAAACGGCACACTCAAGCTCTACTTGAGACTCTCGCTATCTACCTACAATGCCCCTTAAGGGGAACTCAACGGACTTAAAAGGTCGGTAAGTAAGTAAGTTAGTAGGTAAGCAGCTAAGCAAGTAACTCGGTAAGTGGGTAAGTAAGTAAGTAAGCAAGCAAGAAAGTAAGTAAGTCGGTAAGCAAGCAAGTCAGTAAGTATAAGTAAGCTAGTAAGGCGGTAAGTAAGTAAGTAAGGCGGTAAGTAAGTAAGTAAGGCGGTAAGTAAGTAAGTAAGGCGGTAAGTAAGGCGGTAAGTAAGTAAGTAAGGCGGTAAGTAAGTAAGTAAGGCGGTAAGTAACTCGGTATGTAAGGTAATCGGTAAGTAAGTCGGTAAGTAAGTAAGTAAGTAAGGCGGTAAGTAAGTAATATGCATTAAAGTAAATTAATTTAAATTGTTGGAATGTTTTGTGTTCCGACACCGAAGCAATTGTGTTGTAGTATAGAATAAAATTTGCCTAATAAACCTTTTATAATATAAACAAATGTGTCAGATGATAGTATCAAAAAAAAAATTCCAAATATTAAAAAGAAACCTTAACAATAAATTATCAAATGACTTATACTCTAATGTGCTACTAGAGAAGCTTAAATTAAGTAGTAAATGCAATTTTTAAAAAGAAGAAAATCATGTAGAAGTATGAAGTATAGAGAAACAACAACAACAACAACAACAACAACAACAACAACAACAACAACAAGAGACTTCTACCATGCCAATTATAAATGTGTGGTGATGGTGGTGCTTAGTTCATCCAATTAACACAGACACTACTATTCACGTTTCGCAATTTTTATTATTTGTTTATTTAATTCATTTTGTCATCATTATATCGTTGCTGTCTTTAATAATTTTTCTTCGTTTGTTTGTTAGCTGTTTATATTCACATTCTGTTATAAAATTGTAAAAACAAACGGGAGGAGGAAATATCGAGTTTTTGTCATTTCAAAAAAAAAAAACAAAAAAAAAACTTTAAAACTTTAAAACTCATGAAAACAAAATTATTCAGTCAATTCAGTAGATAACCAAACACATAAAAGAAAAAATAATGTATTGTGATTATATGCAATAAAGAAAACAAAAAAATATTAACAAGAATGCGCTCTTTCACTTTATGACTTTATGTGTGGGGAATAATGATGGGGGTAGGAGTTATGGATTATGGATTATGTACAAGGAACAAAACTTTGAGAGAGTATTATACGAGGAGTATTTTTTTAACAATAAGAGTGGAGTTAGAAAGGGGTGAGGCGGGGGTTAGAATTGCATTTTTATTATCAGGTAAATAAATGTAAAGTTTCGCGTTTATTTACCAATTGATTCGTCTACAGTCTTCAAAAGATTAAGCTAAAGTCTGTGGTAATTATAGAGTTGCGCGCAGTAAAAGAGGAAAAGGCGTGGAAAATATACTCAGCCTAGCTAACAATTTACGGAACTTCTTGACCCAGTAAAGCGATGGTTTATCGAACATATATTTACACAAGCTAGAGAGTAATAGTAATTAAAAGACGATGATCGCCCTGGTCAGAAACTATGAAACTATGAACAGAAAAGTTGAATACCACTAGACGTAGACATAGACATAACTCCAACTAAAAGAAATCGCAGAAAAGTTTAAAACATCCGATCGAAAAAGAAAGGTTAGAAATACGAGTATCTGAAACAAAAATTCAGCGCAATGTCGATTCCCAGACTGCCTCTCACCATAAAAATAATAGTAAAATAACGTGCGGCATTTTGTAAAAAGTTTTGGAGATTCGTTTCTTTATAAATATCATCATCATATTTGGCTCTACATCTGGGGTCAATTATATTATCTCGATTCCCCGTTGCGGACCCAGTTCGTTCTGGGGATGAACATCGTAGTGGCTGTTGGTTTACTATCCAAATGCCGTCAGATGCTGCGTTGCTTTGGCAAAGCCGGCTTGGCTTTACAAACAGCAACAGCTTTTGGCTTTACCGCCTTACGGTGAGCACTAGTACTATGAAATGGCTTTAGTTTTAATCCTAAAAACTTTTTGGATTTATTTTCGGCTTTATGCTTATGCGATTGTTGTTTTAAGCCAAGCTGGATTAGCCAAAGCAACGCAGCAAGAGTGTTAGCGTTGGTGCACCGATGTATTTTGTTAAAATTATATTGGTGTAGTCAGTGCTAGTATATGCTCGGCATGGTTGCGCATCATGCGACCGGTTGCCGTCATCCCATAAATAATAAGTGTATAAGATAGGCCCTGATCGTATCAGTGAGTTAAACCAGTCAGTGTCGTTTAACTAATCCGTGTCCAGAAATGCAGGTACACATTTTAATCCAAGAGGCAGTTTTGGTCCACCGAAGCCTATCGAGCTTATTTTATACTTATAATTTGCGCATGCACCCCTATGATGCTCGGCTATATGCTTAGCACATGGTGCGCGTCGTTAAGGTAAGGAAGGAGAAAAGAGGAAATGTCTATGAGCTCGTGTTTTGAATGCCTGTGGATCATAGTGATGTGGAAAGACAGAGCTTGGCAGAGCATTCCACAAACGTGTTGTACGGCTGAAGAACAAATCCCTGAACTTAACTGTACGTCCGAAGATGGGCTTAAGGGTAAACTGATAATCATTTAGAGCTTTACGAGTATTGAGGTTGAATTTATGAAGAGGTGCCATGCAACTGAGTTTTCTACTGAGCACCGCTGGTGGAAGAAGCGATAAAACAGGATGAAAAGCAGGAAACGTCCCTGCGGTGTTCTAACGAATCAATTGATTTCGCTATGTTTATCTCACCGATAAGTTTTAACGCACGGTTTTGTATTCTATCCAGCTGATGCAAGCTAGTTTTAGGCGCACCAGAACAGATATGATAATTGTACTCAAGTTTAGGGCGAATAAAAGTAGAGGGAGTGAAATAATTCTTGCACCGGGTTAGGTTAGGTTAAGGTTGCTGTCAGTGAAACCGATACACTACCACACGGATCAGGAAAAATTCCTTCCACCTACTCGATAAGCCAATTAGAGCTTCGTATGAAACGTAGGAGACCACCAATGTCATGTTGATGAGATCTTTAGTGTCATTGTAGAGAAAACTCCCATATCCATCTTCTTCTCCTTTTCTCCCCATGCATGTAGCTTCTGCAGAAGTCATTTAAGAAGACTCCAAGTCTTGCTGCATGCCTGCTTATGAGAGATCAAACACTTGGAGCGTTTCGGATCCAGCTTGGGCCAGATCTGCTTTGTCGCTATGCAAGTTTTACCGTTTGACCACCTGCAGTTAGTTTTTACATTAGCATCCCGCTTTAAAAAGAGTTTGCATGTAGCGATTGGTAAGCCTATGGAACCATATACAGCTAAGAAGGGTAGTGTATTTCCTTGCTTGGGGAGTTCGTCAGTCTCTATGCCCCGGCACCCAACACCCAACACAGGTGGATAGTGAACTGCTCCGCCATTTCCACGTGAGATAATCGGCAGTTACGGGCAGCATTTTTGGCGACGGTGAATATGTGGTCATTCCAACGACGCTTTTCGTTGACGCACATACCGAGAATTGTGAGTTATTTAGTTTCCTCTGTGTAAGTGCCATTCACGGATAATGGCATTGGATTTAAGATTTGCTTAGACGACATGAGACAGCATAAGAGTACAGTCGTCCGCTAAAGAGGTAGTGAAGAGACCAAAATATCAGCCTAAAAGTATTCCACTATAAATGCTGAAAAATAAACACACATGTGTGATTCGTGAAGCACCGCTGCACACAGGCACACAGTCAATATAGTACGGCGTGATCTGATGCCGCTATATTGCATTATTATTAATTGGGAGCCCCACGTCCCAATCACTACCAAATGATGAATTTCATACTTGAAACCACCCAAAACAGCTTGTATTGGGCTGTCCAACAAAAAGATTCTCATCCAATGGGTCAGTTTTTCATCGACTCCATAAGCACTCATTTTAGACAAAAGCGCTTGGTGCCAAACTAAGTCAAATGCCTTGGCAACTTCGACCGTAACTTTATCGTCCATATTTTCACCTGTCTGAATAAGCCGGCAGGAAAGCATGTAGTAAATCCATCTAGTTAAGGTTGGTTCCACTCCATGCCTTTCAGCAGAGTTGCACATCGAGTCAAAGGTAGCGTTGTCAAAAGCTCCCTCAAAATCAATAAACACACCTATGGTGAAGCTCCGTTCATCATGCTCTTATCAATCCTGAAAAAAGATCATGAAGAGCAGACTCACCGGATTTACCACGCTGATAGCAGCTGAAGTTTTGGAATTGGCGGGAAATGCTGCTCGTGACAACAAAAAGACTAGGATTATTCCGCGTCATTTGCAATTGGCAATCCGCAATGATGAAGAATTAAACAAACTTTTGTCTGGAGTAACCATTGCTCAAGGTGGTGTTTTACCGAATATCCAGGCAGTACTTTTGCCCAAGAAGACCGAAAAGAAAGCTTAAATTTCTGTGCGCAAAAGAGTTAAAAACAAAGTAGTACTAAAGAAAAAAACAAAGCGTTCAAGCACAACCAAGCGTTCAGCACAAATGATGAAAGACTGATTGGTCCAAAGCTTTTAGCTAGTGAGTAGTAGTAGTAGCCTGGTTTCGGGATAAGAGCAATTCTAACATTGCATAAACATGTAGGAACATACCCGAAGGTCAAACTCGATGTATATATCAGTTTAGCTCGTCTATAAGTCTATTACCACCATGTTGGGTACCATATGGACCTGGTGCTTTAAAATCCTTTAAGGACGAAATAGAGAATAGGCTTCGATTTAGCCACCTTTGCTGCCACATACCAATCATATCGGGTGACATTTCTTCGATCTAGAGCCAAGTTAACACTATGAGTCTCCCTAAGCACTCTGCTTCCTGGGAAGTGAGTGTGGAGCAAAATGTCATTGACCTCCTGCAACACATATGCTCTGCACTTTCGGTAGTAACAGTCTGTGTTTACATATAGGTTTAGGGTCGGTGGCTGCTTCGGACGCTTAGTATTTAAATATAAGTTGAATGGAAAACTGTGCTGATAACTTAAAAAAAAAACACTCCTAATGATTACCTAAATGGCCTTCTCTTAACAGAAGCAAAATAGAAAAATAAAAAAATAAACAAAAGAAGTCGAAAAAACCGACAGACTGGTAAAGTCAAGTTAAATAAAAGTTTTTAAAAAACAACAAATAACAACTGCTGGTGCGGTATAAATTAACACTACGATAAAAAATCTAGAAAGCTTAAGCTAATGTGCGATTGCTCCGAAAAAGAATGTGGTGTACTCTCGAAAGGGGGAGGGGGGTAGGAAAAGGTGGGGGACAAATGCTGGGACACGTTATTTAAGGATCTACTATATACTACTCGTATATTGGTGTTTTGTGATTGGGAGAATAAAAACCAAAACAAAGTGAAAAGAGCTTCTTAGCCTCTTCTTAGAACAGAGAACTTTGCGAAAAAGAAACTAAAATTAAATGAGAACAGTCTCTTCTAAATCATTCTGCCTTTCTTTGAAAGTGAAACTTCTTTGTGTTTGTAGCTTTCCTTCTTTTCTTTTTTGTATTTGTAGTACTCTTTTTTTTTTTGTAGTAGTGCGTGTCATTGGGATAAACTTACAGTAAGGCTTACGAGTTTTTTTGCGAAGACACGATGCCACATAGCTTTCCAGTTCACGCAGTGTTGATGGCTTCAGGGTTTCAAAATCGATTTCAATTTCATCCGGATTTGAATCACGCAGCGATGGTTCACGGTTCTGGATTATGTGAACGACACGACCAAGTTTGTCGCCTAAAGAAGGAACAAGGAAAGAGAATATTTTTATTAGACTTTTGCTTGGATTTCTTTTTTGATTGTTTGTTGTCAAACGAAATTTTTTACCTGGTAACTTGTTAATGTCCAACGATAACTGGCGCTTTTCGTCATACGACATGGGTTTGGCCGTGTCTTCTTCTTCCGAATCGAAGTTCATCACTTGACTGGGTTTCTTCTTGTTAGCGCCCCGTCCAGCGCCACCACCTGCTCCTACACCAGGGCCACTGCCGGCCGTATTCGCTTTAGTGCGCTTATTTGCTGCTCCAGCTGTGGGCCCGCCAGTGCCCACACCTGCACCAGCGGCACCCGCTTTCGGCCCACGTTGTCCCTTGACTTTAGCACCTTTTCCGCTGGCTGCTCCCGCTACCGAGCCACCACCAGGGGGTCCAACACCAACGCCTCCGACAATCGTATGACCACCACCTTGACCGCCCTTGGGGCCAACAGCAACATGTCCCATTGCCATTGCTGTAGCAAGTGCATGACCATGCAATTCGCCGGGAATCTTAAGGTCAACACCGCCGCCTCCTGGACCGCCAACAGCACCAGCCCCGATACCGCTAGACTGTAGGCCACTACCAATAACACCCATGCCTCCGATGCCACCGACGCCGCAGCCGACACCACCACCACTGCCACCCTTTTTCTTCTCCTTTAGCTTCTTCTTAGCCTTCTTTTTGTTTGAGGCCTCTTCCATAAGCCTACGCATCTCCTCCTGCAAATCGAGCAGCTTCGTTTCGAGCAATTTCAATTTGGCATTGCGCTCCTCATCCGAATTCGATTCATTTTCCGATTCACTCGATTCATCCGACGACGAGTCAGACTCGTGTTGTTTCAACGACGTAGCAGAAAATGCATGATGGGCTGCATGGGCATTGGCGGCCGGTTCATCAGGAATATTCGCGTAGCGCATCTCAAAGACATCCTGCAGTTTGCGACCCATTGCGACAACATCATGATCTGGCGGATTGTACTTGTAGCAGTTGGTGAATATCAATCGAACATCGGCGGCAAACTCGGGCGCACTCTTGTACTCTCGGTTGTCCATTTTCCGTTTGACCGTACCCAAGTCCATTGGCTTTTTAATGATGTCGTGGTAATCGTGCAAGCCCAGCAGTTCCGCATCAACTGGCTTGTAGAAGGGCCAGGCGTAGCCGGAGTGCTTTTTCGAAAAGAGCTCCTTAAGGATTTCATTGCACGATTTTAGTGCATCGGAGAGTTTCTCTTTGTTTTTCGCAGCGGCGGCTGCGGCTGACGCTCCAACAGCGGAGGCACCACCACCAATACCAACGACACCACCAACGACCATGCCTCCAGGACCTATTGGTGACATCGGATAGGCAGAACCTTGGAATGATGTTAATTCCTATTTAAAGTTTGACAAACGGAAAAGAAAATAAATATATATTTAGAGAATAATAAGGACAAATGTGTAAAAGGTTGGCGAATTTTGTACAAAGGTTTGAGCGGTATGGCGGATAGTTTGTTAGTATAAAGGCATGAACGCATGAACGAGGTAATCATTGGAAACCAAAGCAAGTGCATGTATTTGGTAGTCTTTAGAGAATTCGTATGAAAGTCAGAATAAAAGTAATAATTTCGATAGGAATTTTACGCCAGGTTAAATAACGAGGATTTTGCGGGTCTTGAGAGGGTTTTGTGGGGTTCTTGTGGGAGTTTTGAGAGGGGTCTTGAGGGGGATTGGAGGCTTGTCTTGAGTGAGGTCGAAAGAGGACCTTGAGGGGGGTTGTGACGTGGTCTTAACGGGACCTTAAAGGTGATTTAAAACGGTCTTTAGGGGGTTTAGAGAGGTTTTTAGGTTGTTTTCTGTGGGGTCTTTAAGGGGGACTTAAGGAAATCTTGAGGGGGTTTAAAATGGGTCTTGAGTGTGGTATAAGGGGAGTCGTGTAGGGGTCTTGAGAAGGTCTTGATGGGGTTTTGATGGGGTTTTGATGAGGTTTGGAGATGGTCTTGAGTCTTCAATGAGGTCTTGAGGGGGATTTATGTGGGGTCTTGGGAGGGGTCTTCAGGGTTTTTACGTTGTCTTGAGCGGGGTTTTGAGGGGGACTTGAGAAATTTGAACGCGGTCTTTGGGGCGTTTTGATGCAGTCTTACGGTCTTGATGCAGTCTTAAGGAGGTCTTGAGAGAAATTTACTGTGGTCTTGAGGGGGTCTTGAGAGATTTGATGGCGATTAAAGTGCGCCCCTGACATCCAGGCGCTCACAAAATTTCAGCCCTCTAGGTCGTGCAAAAGGTGGTTAAAAAAGACCTCCAAAAACGAGAAAATGGCGCAATTTCAAACCATAATAACCGTGCCACAAGCGAAACGTGACACGTTATGGAATATAAAAAATGGTATTTTGGACTTTACAAAATTTCAGCTCTCTAGGTCGTGTGGAAGTTGGTAAGATAAGACCTCAAAGTCGAAAAATAAAATTTTCAACCCATCACACGTGCTACAAGCGGCACGCGACACGTGTCATATTCGGAAAATAAAAAATGCTATGGACTTAAACACATACGAAAATTTGAGCTCCCTAGGTAGTGTGGAAATTGGTTAAAAAGGACCTCTAAGTGGTCGCAAATACAGACAAAAAGGGGTAGCCAAGTTGAATAAAAGTTTTAAGTAGCTCTTTCGGTGTTCCATTGTGATACCACACGGATCACGAAAAATTCCTTCCACCTACTCGTTGAAACAATTAGAGCTTCGTATGAAGCGTAGGAGACCACCAATGTCAATGTTGATGAGATTATTAGTGTCGTAGAAGAAAGCTCGTAGACAAGTACAGAGAAGTCTCCTCTTCCTCCCCATGCATGCAGCTTCTGCAGAAGTCATTCGAGAAGACTTCCAAGTCTTGCTGCATGCCTGCCTATTAAACAGTGTCCAGTGATGGCACCTACGATCTTTTTTGAGAGATTAAACACTTGGAGTGTTTCGGACCCAGCTTGGGTCAGATCTGTTTTGTCGCTATGCAAGTTGTACCGTTTGACAACCTACAGTTAGTTTTTACATTAGCACCACGGTTTAACAAGCCTATGTAGGTATGCCTAAGGAACCATATTCAGATAAGAAGGGTAGTGCATTTCCTTGCTTGGCGAGTTCTTGCCGTCATGTATGTGACATTAAATTGCTGATTAGGAGAGTGTGTTAGAAATCATAGTAATCTATGATTTAATTAATATTTTAATTGATTTCTTTTTTATATTTTCATTCAATAACATAACCATTATTATTTTTCAACTGACTGATTTCCTCTGAGAATAATTAAGGGAATTTGAATAAGCGTTGCACACCAATATATTGATTGTGATTGGCTTTCCTCCTTTAGGTTCTAATTTCTTGCAAAGGAGCACTTTTCCGTAATGATAACAAATATTTGAAAATTTTATGGAATATTAGATAGATCTGTTGGCTCATTTGCTGCGAACTTTCAATGAATTTTCACATTCTTGTTGAAGCCCTAAGCTCATAAATCGATGGTAAAGGAAAAAGAAAAACAACGTCGGCTAATCGAGGTTGAAAAATCTCATTTTCGAAATTAGTTTTGCTCTTGCTCTGTAAAGGGAATCTTACCCGACGATCATGTAAATATAAATTAAGTGAAGTTGGGAGGAAATCAACGGTTTGCCAAGCTTTAGTTATATTATTGTGTGCTACTACTAACCACTACGTCTAACTCGCCACAACACTCTCCCGCTTCGCCTATCTTCTTATTCATTACCTGTCGTGATGATTCTCGCCGCGTTGCAATTTTCGCACTCTTCGAATCGATTTGGGCGTACGGTGACTCGAATGCGTTCGCAGTAGGAGTCGTTGTGTCGGCCTTTCTCTTCACACCTTTTTTCATTTTGGCCGGCTGTTGAGGAGGTATCACCGCGTCCATTCCGGCTCCAGGTTGCGTGCTATTGACATGATAGCCGGCGGATGAGGCGGCAGTGGTTGCAGTATGATGAGCGTGTACAGCTGCAGCAGCGGCGGCGGCGGCTGCAGCTGCCGCTGCAACATGTGCTGCAACACCACCCCCACCGCCGACATTGCTGGCATCAATTAATGACGAATTGACAAGACCTGATACAGCGCCAACACCGCCACCGGTTGCGGCGCCAACACCCACTAAAGAATTGTGCGATGCATTTGGACCGATGGCGACACCTACACCGCCACCGGCAGCCAAAAGACTTGCAGTTCCACCGACACCGGCAAGTAAACTGCTGGTTCCACTTCCAACAGCAGTCGGGACAACACCTAACGTCGTACCAGTTATTGCTGTTGTTGTTGTGTTTGTGCTTCCTGGTACTGTTTGCGGTGGAACTGTCCCAATTGGTGGGATCTGTGGGACTCCTCCTACAACTGCACTTGTCGGTGTTCCTCCAAGGGCGCCGCCCGTTGATGAAACAGTACCACCGCCGAGCGCTGAAAGCGGTCGTCCCGCTGGACGTGGAGTCAGAGTAGTAGTTGTGCTACCAGCACGGGGTCCACCTAATATCGCTGGTGTTGTCGGTTTGCCTGGAACGCGTGGTTTCTTTTTGGCACCCTTCGGCGTTACCGGCTCCAATTCAATTTCATCCTTTGGCATTGCCTCGATCTTTTGCAGGAATAGTTTCTCAAGCGCTTGCGCCATCACGACGACATCCTCGCCGGGCTTATTGTACACATAACAATTGGAGAACATCGTATTTAAATCTTGGACGGCCTCCTTCGCCGTCCAGTAGTAATTGTTCTCAAGGCGCTTCTTCACTGTTCCCAGATCCATCGGTTGTTTGATTATCTTATGGTAATCGGGTAAATTCAGTTTCTTGGCATCGACTGGCTGCTGAAATGGCCATGAGAAATGATGCTTCCAAATTGTCTTCATGACCGTTTTGATCAGATATTGCAGTTGATTTGTATTTCGTCCGGGTCTGTCGGGTGGCGGTACAGTCGGCGGCTGTACAATGCCATTGACCGGCTCGACGTACGGCTCATTGCGTGGCGGAGGCTCCATTTTTGCTTGTCCACCGCCGTTTGTCTGCTATGTTTGCTAATTTTGTCAAATCAAATATCTCGAAGAGAACGAGAGAGAGAGAGTATTAGTCAATAATTAGTTATTGGTCGTTCGTCTCTGTCTCCCTCTCTAACCAAACTTTTACTTTCGCTTTTTATCACTTTTTACGACGATTTCTTTCACAGCTTTAGCGAGCTCAATCTTTGTTCTATGAGTGAAGCTGCCAGATCTCAAATCTACTTCCTCTAGGGTTCTGTGTTGAAAAGCAATTTATATGGTAAGTTGCGTTTTTCCATTACTATACCGGGCCAAGTAAGTTTGTTGGAAATTTGCGGCATGTTACCGAAAGTCTGAAAATAAAAAAAAAAACATTTGATGATTATTTGACATATACACATGTGTTCAGTTAAAAAATAATTGTTTTAAAACATAACACTTGTCAGATTTTCATTATTCATATTCATACTAGCAGTGGTTTTTAAGATCGTTGGAAGGAGGGTGAAAGTGGAAAGGCTAAGAATTTCAACACCTCAATCCAGTAGATATATTTAGAAAACAGAAAGCGGCAAATACAGCTACGCAACTGTTAGCTGTTAATCAATAGAAACGTCTACAAAAAAAGACACTCCACCATAATCAAATCGCTAAAGCAACAATTGACGATTGTCGATTACATGACACCAGTGTTTGCTTCGATAAAGGATTGTGGACAACAATACCCTCCAGAGACGACTGCAAGAGTGGATCCGAAACCAATAAGGAAACGGATGACAGATGGATCTAAGCTAGACGGCAAATTAGGAGTAGTAGTCTTATGTGACAAGCAACACTAAGCACATCTGTCCGACTCTCTGATCACTGCAACGTATACCAGGGTGAGATCATAGCGATCGAAGAGGTGATGAATTTGTAAAAGCATAATGTATGATTTTCAAAGAAGAAGGCAAGGCGAACGAATTAGCTAGACGCGGTACTCCTCTTCAGCTGCTAATGGAAGCGGCAGAGGCAGGAATGCCCATTGTGACATGAAACTTGTGCTTTAAAATTACGCAGAAGCCGCAACAAATGTTTGCTGGAAAAACACCGACCCTTGCAATATATCACGACAGGTTTGGCCATAGATGGACTTGAAGCACTCAACTGCGCTAATATCCCTGCAAAGACGTGAATAAAAAAACGGTATTTGGGATACTGATAGGGCACTGCCTTCTGTAGAAGCTGCATGGACGAGGAGGTAAGAGACAATAGAACATGTTCTTTGCTGCTGTCCGGCATTAGTATAGCGGTTAATGAATAACCTCTCAGATATAGAAAATGGCAAAGTGTAAGACATACTTTGATTCATTAAGAGCTCGAAATGGATCCTCTGAAAAAGAGAAAGATGTACGATGTAACACAAAGAATCCTTACTGGTCTATGTGAGCAATTGCTACCACCGCAACCTAATCTAACCGAATTGTATTCTTAGTAAATCCTGCATGGACTTATTTAAATAATGTAGGGAGTCAGCCTACACGAAAGAGGCATCAACCGGACTTTCGCAGTGGTCGATCGTGTGTCGACCATATTAACGCCTTGCATATCATTCTCGAGCAGCACTATTAGCCGTTTCAGTCACCGCTTTACCTCATGTTCGTGCATTTTGAAAAGGCCTTTGACCGGGTTAACCGACTCTGACTCACTTCTTGGGAGAGGAATTCCCCTTTAAATATTTGCTTTTATACGAGACCTACAACAACGCAAGGTGCTTCGTTTTCCATAACAGACAGCTGTCCGACTTTTTCGAGGTGCGACAGGAAGTAAGACAAGGTGATCTTCTATCACCAATCCTTTTCTACTGAAAATAGATAATGTACTGACTCCCACATTTGGTACAGTAAGTACAGTGAGGAGGCATTCAATGGAGACTGTTTTAAAGGCTTATCCATTCGGATTATGCCGATGTTTGTTGGCAAGTAATATCAAAGGGCTTAACGGGATGTGTTAAAACACTGCAGGTGAAAGAAGGACAAAAGACTATAAGACAAAAATAATACCCACAGGTCGCTCCAAACATCAGCATGTTGTTTTGCAGGACACACCTATTGAAGAGGTCGAACAGTTTAATTACCACGGAAGTATTGTATCAGCGGTAAATCGCAATCGGTAAATCGCAACACAAATAACCATACCTTCACCACGTTAGAGGTGCAAGACGCCATAAAGAGGGCTCAGCCTTAAAAAAAGCTTGGACAGGACGGGATATCCATGTTTATGCTGAAAAAGCTGTATAACTCTAGCCAGGATTAAGTAGCAAAAATCTTGAACCTAACCGTGGAAAACTTCACCATACCTAACGTATGAAAAATAGTGCCTGTCTTAAAATTTGGTAAACCCGTCCACGAAGTCTAATAAAACAATTTCGCTGCTTTCTCCTATTGACCAATTTTTGGAGACCCTCCTCCTCCCAATGCTTCATCAACATTTCAATCTTGCCACCCATCAAAATGACATCCACTACTACACCGACCTTAAAGGAGCTGACGTTTCATATTGCGGGCGGTCTAAACCACCGTCGTCCAAACTGGCGCACTGCTGTCGTTGCTTTCGACCTTTCCAAGGCTTTTCGACACGGATGACCACTTCATCCTCTTACAGGATATACTGAGTTTTACTCTCACCGACCACATGAAAAAGTTTCTTTCAGCTTATAATGGGTGTTTTTTTAGGAGGTTTGTTTTTCCGATAGATGTCGTTTTATTTTATGACAGTTGTTTTGACAGCTCAAAGTGGCATTTCTACTCAGTATTGTTTGGCAAATCATTATGAATAGGTTAACTCCAGAACAACGTTTTCAAATCGTGGAAATTTATTTTCAAAATCAGTGTTCAATTAAAAATGTTTATAGAGCACTTCGTGAATTTTATGGTGCACATAATCGTCCGTCAGAGACCACCATAAAGAACGTAATTACCAAATTTCGGTCTACATTCACTCTTTTGGATGCCAAGCCACCGACAAGAATGAGAAGAGTTCGTACAGAAGAAAATATTGCTGTCGTTGAGGCCAGTGTCGAAGAAAACGACAATTTATCGATTCGTCGTCGTGCTCAGCAAATTGGACTTTGTCCATCGACTTTATGGAAAATTTTATGTAAAGATTTGGGTTTGGTGCCATACAAAATTCAATTGGTGCAAGAATTAAAGCCACACGACCATCGTTTGCGCCGTGAATTCAGTGATTGGTCGTTAAATCAATTGAACGAAGATCCATTTTTTTACCGTAAAATTCTCTTCAGTGATGAGGCGCATTTTTTGTTAAATGGATACGTCAACAAACAAAATTGTCGCATTTGGAGCAAAGATAATCCACACGCCGTTCAAGAATTACCAATGCATCCTGATAAATGTACTGTTTGGTGCGGTCTATGGGCTGGTGGGATCATCGGTCCATATTTCTTTAAAAATGAGGAAGGACGACGCGTTACCGTGAATGGAAATCGATACAGAACCATGTTAAATGAGTTTTTGTTGTCAAATCTTGAAGATATGGATATGGATGAAATGTGGTTTCAACAAGATGGTGCCACTTGCCATACAGCACGTGAAACAATCGACTTATTGAAAGAAACTTTCAACGACAACATTATTTCGAGAAATGGTCCGGTGAATTGGCCTCCGCGTTCGTGCGATTTGACGCCACTCGATTACTTTTTGTGGGGATACGTGAAGTCATTGGTTTATGTGGATAAACCTCAATCGATTGACGCTTTGGAAACCAATATTCAACGTGTCATTGCTGACATACGCCCTCAAATGCTTGAAAAAGTGCTGGAAAATTGGACCTCCAGAATGACATTTGTGAAAAATAGTCGTGGTAGCCATATGCCAGAAATTGTGTTTAAATGTTAAATGCCAAAAAATTATCTACCAAATAAAAAAAAATTTTGGTCATTTCATAATTTTATATGTGTTTTATTCAAAAAAAAAATCGGCAACCTCTTAAAAAAACACCCGATATAAATTGCGCATGTGTGGAATTCAGAAATTCCTGCTCAAAGCTTCGAAAACTCCTATTTAATCTATGTCTCGATGGTGGGCAGCATCCTCTACCGGCGTTAAATTGATCACTTACGCCCATGATTGCTCTATAGCTATATCCGGTGCAGATGTAAACAAAGTTACAAATAGAATAGATTCCATCTGACAGAGCTTTCTAATTAAAAAAAGGAAAGTAAATCATCTGCTATGCCGTTCACCTCTTGGAACAAAGAATTCAGGCTATCACTTGACATTTGTCTCAACAACGAAACCATCCCTAGAGTTAATAACCCCAAAATATTGTGTCATATTCGACAATCTCCTTACCATCTGTAGGTACGCAAAAAATTTTTGCAGTGAAGGTAGCAGTCGTAATAGGAGTATAAGAGTCCTAGCTGGAACCGCAAGGACATAGAAGTCCTATTGTGGACGTAAAAGCCATTGGCCGTTCAATTTTTGCGTACTCCGCCCCATCTGGACGTCATTTTTAAGTGACACACAATGAACCAATATACAGTCCTTCGCATCGCAACTGGGTCCCAACCCTGATCATCATTATGACGAAATGTCCACGCTCTCCCTCCACCAGACAAATGAACTGTTGTTAAAACAATTCTTGCTAGTCTGTGACAACCCCGCACAACCAATTCACGACATAACTGTCAGTGAGTTGCCTCCACGCTGCATACGTCAAGAGACTTCAGAGACTTCAGAGACTGCACAGACCCAGTTAAGCCTCAAATAGTATACATTATTGAACAGTCTTTGCAGCAGTCTTTTTCGTTCGTTCGTAAAGTAAGGTTAATAGTGTCCTTAGTACACACCCTCCTCCGATAAATAATAGCGAAAAGTCTATCCTTAGGAAACCCGTACAGCCCTGGCATGACTTCGGTCGGGTTGGTGTCATATATTTCAGAGTTTTAAGGCTCGCATTATCCCTGGCACCAATGATATTTGCCCCGTCTGTAACCAAGGCACCCATACTACCAACCACCTATTCCTCTGATCTGTGGTCAGACCCAGTCGGTGTGGCCTCTTTTCTTGGTCAGTCGATCTAAATCGATAATAATACATCATCTTCAGTTCGTTTACTTAGTATAAGGAACTCTTATTGGCTATTTGCTTTGCTTGCATTTAGCCTATAGTTAGTTTAAGTAAACTGTGAAATCAATAGGTATACATATTAGTACATTAGGCTATAATGATTGGAGGGTTTCTGCTTACTCTGTTTTCAGACTTTGAGGTACTAGAACAACAACAAGCTGTTAAACGAAGAAAAGTAATAAAATAAAACTTCACAATTGTAATTAATATTTTACTTACCGGGAACACAAACTGCGATTAACTCACAAGTCACTGAAATAGCAGCAACGTTAAATGTTAACGTCCTACTTTTTAGAGCAGCAGCAGCAAACGGAAAGATGAAAACCGATAAATAAATTCTGAAAAAAAGCAAAGAAAAAGAATTCATAAATTAGTTACAGTCCAGAATGTGGTTGTGAAAAATATCTGGCGAATACCTCTGTAAAAGAGGAACAATTTTTAATTTTAAGTACTAGTGTGCGTACGCCACGTCGTTTTATTTTCACGATATTGGCCTCAAACAGCTATCAAATAAAACTCTTTTATGTATTACACACCCGAATTTTAAGTAAGTTAAAGGTCTGCTGTTAGAATTATATGTATATGTTAAAGAGTTGCACTCTTCTCGCATATTTTCAGTATTCGAGCAGGGTTTTGAAAAACAATGTCAGTAACGGAACAACTATATTTTGTATCTATGTAATTAGCGTACATAGAGAATTGAACTTAAGGTTTTTTGTTTTATTATTTTATTTTAAATAATGGACCCGATAGTTTAGCGAAAACTTTAGGGGAAATAAGTGGGCGCCGTGGCCCAGTGATAAAGGGCATGGCTACTGAGCAGGGTTTCATGGTTCGAATCCCAGTAACACAAAAGAAAGTATATTTTTCCGAAGGTAATAACTTGTCACGGAAATCTTCTAAACTCGCCGTTCGGATTAAATTGTAGGTCCCTTCCATTTTGTGTCTAAAAATATGCATGCTAGGCCTTGGAACGCAACGGTCTGTCGCGCCGAATATTATTGTTATTATTATTATATGATAATTATACCCAAAATGTAGGCATGTTTTTATAAGAGATGGTCATTCCACAGAGACTGAGTAGCTTACAAAAAATGTCTGTCTGCTCTCTACAGATCTAAAACATGTGAAACTTGGTTAAAAACGACCAGACAACCAAAAGATCCTAAAAACAAAAATAAATAAACAAATAGGCGTGCACGATAACTAATCATTCCAAGTGTGATTCTTCTTACAATAACTACGTTACAATATCATATATTGATATCCAGTATACATGAGAATGAAATCGGGATAATAAAATACCAACATTTTAGCACATAAACAATAAACAAAACGTCGCTGTTGTGCAAAACAGCTGAAAAGTAAAGTTGTCCACAAATGGAAAGTGTTTTTTTTTAAACAAGACAGAGCAACAACAAGTCACACACAAACGTGAAACGTGCAGTGTCCGTATTATGTTACATGCGTAACAATACTTTTAAATTTTTTTCGTTGCAGACTATATAGATATGGCCACCAGCTGACTTACTTTGGAAGAGAGAGACTTACTTTGGAAGATAGAAGGAAGGTAGCAGCTTGGATGGAAGTTTTTGGGTCACACTCAATAGTAAAAAATTTAAGGAATGGTTTCATAATGATTCTCCAAACCATTTAACTATCCGTCGACTTCATGAGCAATTTCTGCATGCCGGCTCTGTACCCAAAGAGTGTAAAGGAACACTTAGTGGACGTCCAAGAAGTATTCGAACGGAAAATATCATAAATGTTCAAAGCACAATGATGAGAGAAAGTCAAGTACGCGAATAGCATTGTAAAACGGACTCGCGCCTACAAGTGTCTTAAGAATTCTTCACCTCGATCTGGCATTGAATCCATACCACATTCAAATGATTACAGGCTCTTTCTGACGCTCGTATATATATCCTAATGTTGGATTCTTTATGTCAGAGAAAGCCACATTTCATGTCAGCAGCATAGCGGGTAAATAAGCACAATAGCATCATTTAGAATACAGACAATCCCGATAAACTGAGAGCACACTCGATCCTCTCCGAAAGTTAACGTATGGTGCGGAATTTCGAAGTTTTAAGTACTTGGTCCATATACCTAGAGATATTGCAGATATTTTGTTGTTGATAAACTTCCCCTCCGTATCTAACATCAAATTATTTCCAGGAAGATGGTGCACCGCCACATAATTCTTTAATGGTTCGACATTACCTGGATGAAACATTTGGTGGACACTGGATTGGACGGGATAGAACTTTGGTTTGGCAAGCATAGTCACCAGATTTGACTTATGTGATTTCTGGCTATGGGGAATGGAAAAAAAACACGCGTATCTAAAAAAATCCTCCGTTCTATACCTATGGAAATGTTTGAACGAGCTGTGGCCAGTATGGTGAAAAAAGTTGGCTCATGCATTAAAAAACAAGAAGAACAGGTCGAAAGAGTGCAGTAGCAGTAGTAGTAGTGTGTGTTCTTATGTTATTAAAATAAATAAATAAAATTCAATCCCATATAAGTAGTAACATATTTTTGGACATCCCTGTATAATTTTAGGAAAATTCTTCTATGTGAATGTTATAAACATATATGTATGTATAATAAACCCATTTTTAACACCAACGTATCAAATTTACACTAATTGCAAAAATGACAAGCGAAAATTAAGTTTATGTTGGACTTTTACCCGTGTGTAAGACCTAGAAAATGGAATTATTACATATTCATAACTTTTAACCTGCATAACCAGATAAAAATTCCCGAAAGAGACATGTTTTTTACTATATCTGGCATCATGGTGTGGGATTACTGTTTCGGCCGATCGTTAAAGGTAGAAATATTGGACTGTGTCTAATCGTGTGTCGGCACTGGACGCTAGAGGTCTGGTCTGGTTGTGAGATGGATCGAAGATGGAATCTGGAATTGGGGCTGGTGTGTTTGGACCCATGGAATGAATTCCACGGTTTTCCAGATTTTGGCCAGACAGCAACAGACCACTAGGCACGCAAAGTTAAAATAGAGAATTTAAAAACAACGAAACAAAATGACACAAATATTGAAGCGTATTATATGCACCTTCTCTACGTGTACGTATACAAAAGTTTCTACTCTCCAATCACCTTTTCCGAACAAAATCGCGCTGCAGGAGTTTGACTGTAGCAGTAGCAGTAGCCAGTAGCAGTGTTTTCCCACCCTTTAATATTATTTCTGATATGGTTTTTGGAAAGGGGTTTGGGGCCAGTGAAGGCTCCTTATGCTTGTTCTCTTGCACATATATCTGCTGCCTGGTTTCCTGATATGCCTGAGTGTCAGCGAGATCACATTAGAGTGATTTTGTTGGTTTTGATACATTCCAGTGCGCAGGCTTCTATTGCTAATGGTTTCTGCCTGGAATACTGTTGGAGATCTACCTAGGGGTATTGGCACTGTGGTCCGAATACCCCTGTTCCGGTTCCTCTGTTTGTTTTTGATCCGTCTGTGTACCAGATGGATGCATGGTGTGAGAGGATACCTATATTTTCATCTTGAATATCATCTTGGGTAATCATATCGAAAAATTCCTTTGTAAATTAGTAGTTTTGATCATTTGATTAAACGAAATTAAATTTTTTTTAACTAAAAAGCTTTAATAAAAACGGCAACTTATTTTATTTTTCAATATCATATTAGAGGAAAAATATTTTGATGTTGCGCGTATAATGGGAGACTAATGCCTCGTTCGATAAGCTCAAACTCATACCCGAAACTTTACCCACGGGTAAACTGTCAAAGTGACAGGGTTTTCGTGGTGAATGCTTTGCAAATAGAACGCCAAACCGAAACAAAAGCCTCTTTCGATTAATTAAAACCATACCCGCAACCATACCCACAGGTATCAGACCAAAATGACAGGGTTTTCCTGGTTATCGTGGTGAAAAACAACAAACTAACGAATTTGTCTGCTTGATCTCTATTCTTCGCCATCTTGCTGAGTTGATTGTCGATTGCCGACGGGTGGCAAAGTTACAGTTTCGGTTACAAAACTTTGCAAATAAAACGCAAAATCAAACCGTAACCAGGGTATAGTTTGCAAATATACCACGAGCGAGAAATCTTAACTCTACCCTGCATATCGAAAGAGCTACAAAAATGGAGATGGAACTACGTTACTCGGTTTTCATAACAATGATATGCAGTACAGTATTGCCAGATAAAATAGATGAACTTTACTATGATATGGAAAAGAATAACTAAAAGAAAATTTTACAATTGAATTTACATTAAACTTTTGACACATATATGAATTCTTAATTGAAGAAATATGGTCTATATGATTTAAACGTATTAATAAACAGTACATAAAAAAATATGTGCTAGCCAAAGACTCATCTTTATTTCCCAATGTTATGACTGATAGTATACAGACGACAGCAGTGAAGTGAAATTCAGTATTAATAACAATGAAAAATTTTGGACAGCATTTCTACTTTTATTGACTCATGCTTTTTCGTGTAATTTCCTCTTTGTTCACCCCTTTAACACTTTTACAACGATCAACAACCACCACCAGTTAATGGCAAAGTCGTCAACACATCGCCCAGGAAATTTTAACCCACAGTGTGTAATACAAGAAAGATACATAAGAGAAAAACAAAATTCGATATTGTTTCGTATACACAGCCTAACAAAAGGCGGGATATAGCAGAAATAACTTTCCCTATGCTCTTCCAAATCGAGTCTCGAAACGAAACCTTTTTCGAAACTACATTTCGGCTGCTGTCTGCTGTGCAATGGCACAGGCTTATGTTTTTGTTTACATTATATATAATAAGACGAAAAAGTTATATATACTCATGAATGTACTTTACGAGTTCCACCTCTCAACGACAATTATTCAGTAAACAAAATAAGCCATTTTCAATATTTCGTGTAACCGAGAACTTGTTTTTTAATTCGAATAGGTACACAAAAGAAACAAAAAAAAACATACTTGCATTAAATCAATGAGTTAAAAAGAGCCAACTAGATGTTTTATTAAATTCATAATCCGAACGAGAATCGAAAATAAATTCCAATGGATTGACATACATATATACTTGCATTCAAATAAGAATGTAAAAGTGAACAAAACACAAAGCAAAGGGTGCAGACAGAGAGCAGAGAGCGACAGCAACGACGAGCGAGCATTCATTTTCATGTGCAGCACTAATTATTTCCAGACCATTAATATTAATACTGCGCTTCGTGACGATTGAATTGCGATAACGTTTACGTTTGAAGCAAATACAATTTTTATAACTTATAGTTGGAAATATGTTTCTGTACTTCACGCCAATTTAAATAAAATAGAGCGAAAAAGCAATCAGCTTTCTGGGAAAAAACAGCAAACAAAGCAAATATATCCACTTTTAACGTAGTTTTACACGTTACTCATACTTCATTTTGTAATATTTTCTACTTACTTAAAATCCGTCTGTTTCGCTCATACTAATCACACTTAAGAAAAAGTAAACGCTACGAAACAGAGCGATAAACATAATAGTCCTTGTCCACTAGAGGTTACAATATAAAATAAACGTAGAATATGTAAAATGATTCGGTGAACTATATAACCAAGAAATATATGTTACTCTCAAATACAATTAACAAAAATTTAAATTTCAATTAACTTATATTATATTTTCAAGAAAAACACAGCACAATCCTATTCCTTTTTCTTGTAAAGCGACAAGCGATAGACGGACACGGGTTTAGAAACATGTTTTCTATCAATATTTGACAGTTGGCTAACTACCAACCTGTGAACTGATATTACTGTAGGTACCTACTTTTACCTTTACACGGCTCAAATATGGCGGTTAAACGACATGGCTTTTGTTTAATTGTTAAAGAGAGACGAGAACAGATACACGAGAGTGCGAGTATCAAGCTGTTAACGTTAGTACAGGGTGCAGCAAATTAACTATATTATGTTGTTTTTCAATTTTTTTGTTTGTAAATATTTTTTTTTTAGTTTAACGGTTTGGTGATTGGAATATGGTTTTTGCAGGATGGTGGGTGCAATGGTGAACCAATGAAGTTGTTGAGGCACAATTTTAAAAACGGATAATTTAATAAACAAAAAACAATGACAAATTGTAATAGCCACAGCAAGATCGCCGGATTTGAGTGCTTCAGAATTTTTTTGTGGGGCTGCCTTAAGAACAAAGTGTATGTGAATAAGCACCAAATATTGAAGCAACTAAAGAAAAACATTTGCGATTTGGTCTTATTCCTCAAGAAACACTTAGAAAAGTTATGGAAAATGCAATTAAGAGTAAGAGCAAGGGTTCGTGAAAATGTTTTTTTTTTCTAAACTTTACACGTAATGTGCAAAAAAACACAAAAAATAAACTTACTTTTATCATCTAAGTTTTGACTCTAAGAATATATTTTCATATATAGAAAAAAATTATATGGGGAGCTAAGTCGAGTGTTAACAAATCGAGCGTTAAC
Organism: Nephrocerus scutellatus; assembly: GCA_947095585.1. NCBI lineage: Eukaryota > Metazoa > Arthropoda > Insecta > Diptera > Pipunculidae > Nephrocerus > Nephrocerus scutellatus. The sequence continues at coordinate 116,508,085 of OX352763.1, forward strand.
AAAAAGTGAAGTCGTTAGTTTTTGAACTTTCACACAACCTAGAGCTGAAATTTTGTGAGCAGCTATAACACACACAGGATTTTTGATATTCCGCGTGTGATGCATGTCGCGCGTGTAATGCATGGAAAAGTGGAACTGGTATATATCGGCTTGCTTCTATTAGTCAGAATTTGATGACACTTGTTTTTAAACAATTAGTTAGCGCTCGGCTTGCGATGACGTAATTTGTGACGCGTGGCGCTTGTTATATATGAAAATCGATTCTTAAAGAGTAAACTACAGTCGCGCGTCTGAATTGACACGCACCTTTTTTTAGTCTATTTAAGATTTAAAAACAAATCATGTAAGTACATACTTGTCATGGAAAGCTTGTGAATTCGCCGTTCGGATCCGGCATTAAGTCCCCTCCATTGGTGTGCAAAAATATACATGCCCAACATAAATGGTTGCGAGAATCTGGCCTTGGCGAGAAAATAGCGTGAAATAGGGGGAAAGTTTAAACCAGCTCAAAGAACTACATTAGTACCTAAACGAAATAAATCTAGTCACAGCAATTTTCTGGTTTCTGGCATCACTTGAACTAATCGCTAAAATTGTTTTTTATTGCTTACTACTGAGGTAAAAATTTTGGTTTTGGCAAAAAATATTTTTGCTTTTCTTCTTTAATCAGATCTGTCAGAACAGTTGTGGGCACAACACGACTTTCTTTTACGGAAGGGGCCGTAATCTTCAGTAAATATATATTTTTTATTTTCACTTTGTCTGACTCAGGAGATAAGGTAATGGGTAAATGTGCATAATCCCGAGTTCGAACATTTTCATGATTACTATAATTCCTTTTTCTATGTAAAAGAATGTAATATCTGTTGTGTATTTTTAGTATTAGAGAAAAGTTTTATTTCTCACCTGAGTTATCCATAGTGTCGAATTGTATCATGTTGGAAGAAACCAATAAACAATGACAGCTGTTAAAAACATTTTGCATTTTTTTTCAAAGTAAAAAAACTAAATAGAGAAATACAAAAAAGAGAATGAACAAAGAACTTATCTGAATTTTTACAATTAAATTATCTCTACTATTACCCTGACATAAAACAAAAACACACCCAATCATTCATTGATAATTGACATTTGGAATTTCAAGCTACTCAAATTGTTTGATAAGTATCCTTTAATCATTTATTTTTTAACCCTCGCAATAGGGGTGATTATGCCGCACCCTGTAGGGTAGGTAAGATATGCTGACTGAAAATTTGAAAATCAAATGACTTATTGCATTGTTGCATTGTTTTGGATTTCTTTTGAAAAAGGTTCTACACTTCATAAAAAGCAAAATACGTACATTTGTACGTACGTACGTTTGTTTTAAGTACATAATATGATGTAAAAATACTATTACTACTTTTGTTATCAGGTTAACTTTTAAAATTCTCTATTTTTTATGAATTTTTGTTTCTCCCCTTTTACCCAGGAAATCTACTTTAGTGCGGCCATTTCATGCTTGCCTTTACGTTGCAAGATTTTTAAATGGACAATTTTAAATCTAAAAAACTAGGTTCTTTTTTTATAATTTGCACACGCGTAGAGGGTTTTGCAACCTTATAAAGCGCGGCTATATGCTTGGCACAGCATGAGAATTAAGGAAAAAGAGGAGAAATGAGGAGATGTCTATGAGCTTGAGTTTTGAATGCCTGTGGATCATAGTAATGTGGATTTAATTTTTCCTAAAATTTTTATATCATTATTTTATAAATTATTTGTATTACCGGCAATTTTTAATCGAACAATTGTAACAAAGACCATTAGTCATAAAATTGTATTAAAAAAAAAATTTGTAAAGATTGTAGATTCGAAAAAATAAGGGAGCTCTCACAATGGAATAATTTAATACTTAAGATTAAAAGTATGTATGGATTTTGGTTTTGACAAAAGAAACATTTTTTGTTTGTTATGTTGGAAATCCATACAATCCTGTATTAAGTTTTTCCCCTTTTGAGAGCACGGTAACTAAAAGGGCTGTCAAATATACAGTTGTATATGAATATATAATCTATGTTTGTGAATAAGTGAATACTTTTTTAAGTCATACTTTAGTCATCTTTAGACGTACGACTTGTACCATAAGCCTTATAATTAAGAAAAGCTGGGATAATGAATACAATGAAAAGATTAAAACAGTGACTTAATTGTTGTTAAATTGAATGGCCCTAAGACGTCCACCAACATAACGACCACAAAATGTTTTTTGCTCAAATCCAAAACCCATACAATCTTGTTATTCTATTGCTAATGTTAAGTTTTTCAATTTTAAGAACTTTTTTTTCGATTCTCTGTGAAAATAATTTGGAAGGTGTTATTTGTGTCAGTATTTGCATTCGAGATAGCTGTGGGCTCAGAGATTTTCTCTTTCTCCTCAGTGAAGAGGATTGCATTCAGTCGAAAAACATTCTTCATTATCTGTCAGCCCAGCAACACAAACTGAGAAGTGAGAGAGCGAATCCAAAATAATAATTTTGTCTCAGAAAATTGGAGATAGTTCTCCGAAGCAATCGTGTATGAGTTAAGAATGACACGTAGTATACAGAGCTCACCGCATCTCGAACGCGCCTATTGTCTCTTTCAATCAGCAGGGTAGAGTTAAGATTTCTCTCTCGTGGTTTTGTTTTGACGTTCTATTTGCAAACAATACCCGCGGCACGGTTTGATTTTGCGTTTTAATTGCAAAGTTTTGTAACAAGACACTGTTACTTTGCTACCAGTCGGGAATCAACGGGTATGGTTTCGTTTACTCAGCGACATGACGAAGCAAGTAGACAGTTTGTTTTTGACATTAAGAACATTTTATACCAAAAATTAATTTAAAATATATAATAAGTGTTCGGACAAACAATTTTTATTGAATACCGAATAAAAAATTTCTGTAAATTAATAAAATGTCAAATTTGTGGCTTTGGTTTGGCGTTTTAATTGCAGAACATTTCCCACGAAAATGCTGTCACTTTCACAGCTTACCCGTGGGTATGCGAAAGTCATAAATAATATAGTCGATGACTGCCTTGTCGATTTTTTCTCGAAAAAACGAACACGACAGCCGAGAATATTTTGTTTACATTTTGTTCAATGAGAAAAAAGGAAGAACAGAACAGCACAAATTTGTGAATAATGTCAGATCAAGTTAGAACAGAAAATTACAGCCATATGTCAAGCGATAGAATGTCAAGTGATACAAGTTCCAGCAACGCCAAGTAGAAAGCATGCAATTTGCAATATCAGCTGATTTTGACACCTGATATTTTTCTGCTCTGAACTGTTCGGAACAGCCTCATTGAACAAAATTATTGTTTTGTTGCATGTGTTGTTGTTGCAGTTAATGAGAAGAGGGGCAAATCTCCCAAAATATCAAGATCTGTATGAGGGGAAATCCAATCTACCGTAGATTAGTTTTTTGGATTAAACGAACAACTTGACAGCCAAAAAATCAATCTACGGCAGATTTAAAAAAAAAAAACACGAAATTATAAATCTGCGCCCGAGGTCAGATTATTCCTCGGTGAGAATCTTTTGTTTACATTGTTTTGTTGCATGTTTTGTTGTTGTAGTTAATGAAATTAGGGGTAAGTCTCCCAAAATATACAGATCTGTTGGAGGGGAATTTCGATCTACCGTAGATTGGTTTTTTGGAGAAAACGAACCACTTGACAACCAAAAAATCAATCTGCGCCAGATTTTTATTGAAAAAAAACGTCATTGAAAAGTATCTCATTTAAAGTAAGGTGCCATATATGAACCAAATTAAGTGATAGGGGTAATTAACGAATAAATCTTATTCTAATTTCTTTGTTTTTTCTAATGAAAAATTCCAGTTTTATAAAGTGTTGTACTATTATGTAGGTGTTTACAGCCATTCTGTCCAAATATCACAACCTATTCTCTGTGGTGCTGCCAAGTTCATATTTGTTATTGTTGTAAAGCAGCAGCTATTAAAACAGTGTCACCGCGCGCGAAAGCCATACAAAAGAAACAAATAAAAGAAAAATAATGATGCATGGAATACCAAAAGGTAAAATGGACCAAGTTGAAGACAAACCAGACCAGATATGTGAAGGGCGGCACTATGAAGAGAAAAATTACCTTTTATCCTTTTTGTGGGGCAGGTGTTTGTAAATTTTCTTTTAAGTATATACAAATTATGGTCGTTTTTTCTGTTAATTTTGTAATGTGTAATACTTGTCAGGCCTGTAGAAGACCGGTAAGCAGAATTTGCGACTTGGAAATTGCAATTCACTTGAAAAAGATTTTTCAATTTATATGATGCACTATTTTTAAACGAATTTTCCAAAAAAAAACCAACTTTATTTTTCACATAATTGTTTCTTTTTGTAAAAATTCTCCGACGGGCCTTGTAATACTTTTATTCACATTTGTTGTCACGCACTTGGTACAAAATCAAAATTAATAGAAATTTCATTTGTTTATTGAAATTCTCACCGTCCGTTCTACTGCTCTGTTTATGTATTTGTTTTGTTATTTAGAAATTGATTTCAAAGAAAGCAAAATTGAGGATGTTATGGAATGGTATGAGTCAGAATTGATTGGATTTTTTGTGTCTCATCATCGTTCGAACGTTGTAATTACACACTTTTTGTTAATCCATTTTGGTTTTTTCAAGAAATTACTGTGGCTGGCAGCAGAAAGCACTTAAGCAGCGAACAAGTAATAGAGGCGACACCACCGACACCAACAAACGAACGTGTACAAGACGAGCTGTAGGAAATCCCCTTCCAGTGACGACGGGCCACTGGTACAAGCAGAGACAGAGACTGCAGAAGCACACAAAAACTAAACGCGACGTCGAGCAAGTGAAAATTTCGTATCGAGATTTTCAACACACGTTTTTCACCCAAAATTTCGCACAAAAGTGTTAAATTTTACATAATTTCAAATCGTCGTACACTCAACTAGAAGTTTTACACAAATTTTTATTTGTTTGTGAGCTTTTCCAATAAAAATTTGCACTTTTCTGTACGAACAATTTGATGAGACGCGCGTTTCACGTTAACAAGCCGTCAAATATACAGAATTCGAATATTGCTGCACCTCTCCTACCTATACTGTCGTTTCATCAACTCGTTCGAACATTACATTGCAAGCAGTAAGAACAAAAGAGATGAACAGTTTGTGAGAAAAACAAAATGGCTGTTGGTCATTTTATTGATACCATCTAGATAAGATTTTATTTTTCGTCGTTAGATCAGATTAGGAAATAATCTTAGAAATTTCTTGTAAAAAATTACCAAAAAAAAAATCTGCCACATTTTTCTGTTGAGCTTCGATATTTAATCGTAAAAAAGCTATTCTTTTTTCAAATTTTCAAGGTAGTCGTAGTTTATCCACCATTTTTAATTTTCAATGCCGCTGTTTCCCTTTTATTATTCATTCAAATACGAGTACAACTGCAGGCTTGCGTATACACCACCCTACGTAGAAATGGTTTCGTGTGTCATAGCTGTGTATTTTTTTTAAATCACACGGAAACGTTTCGGTACTAATTGTAAATGCTTCAATTTCACAATTACTATGCCCGATGCGAAAGACGCATGCATATTATCATTTTGTATTTAATGTGCGTCACATTACATTTTATTTATGTATTTCGTTTGTTCGTTTACAACGGTGGATAAACACTTTCTTTTTTTGTTTGAAATTGTAAAATACACACAGTTAATGCAATGTTAATAAAATCTTTATGTTTTCCACCATTTTCGAACGAAACGATTTTACTTTAATAGATGATTGTTAGTTACTCGTTACTTTAGAAGATTTCGTAATTGTTCAGGCGTCACGTATTAGTTTTAGGTCTGTATAATGTCGATTTTCTTTGGTTAACACGGAACAAAATAATTAGTACCAATGAAAAATTAATATATAGAATTGTTTTAATTAGTAAATTAGTTATATTTTTGTTTATATTTATTAAGGGTGGCTTGGATAAACAAGAATAGAAAAAATAAAGTCCGAGAGTACAGATATCTCGATCCACGAATTTTATTTTTTTTTTATTTTAAAATAATTTATATCCTCTGTTTAATAACAGTTTAACAGCAGTTTTCAGTTTTTCACTTTTTGCTTTGACGTATGTTAATTGTTGATACTAGAGTAAAAAGTTTTGATTAAGCTGAGTTCATAATATTTATTTAATATATAAGTTTGAGGAACGTCCCTCCACTTCTCATGTGGAACTCAAACAACTACGAATCATTGAATTAGAAGCTATCTTTTGGACCGCTTAGTTAATTTTTTTTTTATTTATGATCTCCTGTCCATTACTTCTAATCCAGTTCACTCTTTAGCTGATAACAGCATTCTTAGCTTCTCATATAAGTTTGAAGAACGTCCATCCAATTATATTATTGAACTCAATCAACTACGTATGCTAAGCACGCTAAATTCTGACCTGGACAGCATATTAAAATGGGGAGAAAACAATCGAGCTTCCAAAACGCAATGCTGTCTCCTGTCACCTAAGCGAATCCTAAATCCCATGCCATTATCCATTTTATTCGCTCTAAACTTGAGTACAAATGCCATATCTGGTCTGGTGCGCCTAAAACTACTTTGCATTAGCTAGATAGAATACAAAACCACAAGATAAAACTTATTGGTGACGTCGTGGCGCTCTAAATGCTCATCAGTTTACACTTAAGCACATCTTCGGACGTACAGTTAAGTTCAAAGATTCGTTCTTCAGCCGTACAACACGTATGTAGAATGCTATGCCACGCTCTATTTTTCCACATCACTGTGATATTTTCTTTTCTCTTTATTTTTCTTATCGCCCACGCTTTGCCAAGCATATAGCCGAGCATTATAAGGGTGCGAACGTGCTTTACGCGTGCTCAAATTATAAAAAAGGGTAGAACCCACCATGGAAACGAATTCGAACGTCCGAACGCGTATTAAAACTGCAATAATTTGAATAATCCCAAATAGAAGAGTAGATTTTGTTTCGACAATACGCACTACTGAACAATTCCATTGTCGATATACGTATTTCGATGCACACTTTATTTTCGGAATTGCTGACTCACACGGATGCAGCATTGCAACCACACATTATTTTTTGAACCGAAATGGAAAAAAAAGGTTTAACCCACCATGGAAACGATATTTCGAACGTTCGAACGCGCCTATTTCTTCTATTTTATTAAAACTGCAATAATTTGAATAATCCCAAATAGGTCAGTAGATTTTGTTTCGACTACTGAACAATTCCGTTTTCGATATACGTATTTCGATTCCCACTTTATTTTCGGAATTACTGACTCACACGCATGCATTTTTGTACACGTTCTTGAAAGACGACGAGGACCTGGGTGTACCACTGATACGAATATTTTTTTTTATTTTTATTAACTCAAGACCAAGGATTCAAGAGAAATATTTGTAAAACCCAACAAAATTTGTTCGAAGATCCATATACTATTACATAAAACGGTGATTATTAATAAAGGATAAAAATGCCCAAAGGAAAATTTGTTAACCACAAGGGACGCAGCCGCAACTTTACCAGTCCCGAAGAACTTCAGCAGCAAGCAGATGAATCAACGGAAGAATCATCCAGCGATGAAGAGGGTGCCGCTGGCAGCAGTAAATCAAAACCAAAAGCTTCCACCAAGGGCAAAGCCAGCAAACATGTCGATAGTAGCGAATCCGACGATGATTCTGAGGAGGAATCCTCTGAGGACGATCGTGATGCAAAGAAGGGGGTTTCATCATTGATCGAAATTGAGAATCCTAATCGAGTGTCGAAGAAGGCTGCTCAGAAAGTTACGTCTTTAGAAGAAGCCGACAAGCCAGAGCTTACTCGTCGCGAACGGGAACAAATCGAAAAGCAAAAGGCAAAGCTGCGTTACGATAAGCTTCACGCTGAAGGAAAAACATCTCAGGCTAAAGCGGATCTTGCTCGATTGGCTATAATAAAGCAACAAAGAGCAGACGCTGTCGCTAAGCGAGAAGCCGAAAAGCAGGAGCGCGATAAAAAGGACAGCGGCAAAGCTTAGTTATAGGGCTCTTCTAGTAATATTTTTTGTAATTGTAATTAGTTGCAGATTTTAACTCAAATAAAATTTTATAAACAAATTATTAATATGTAACATATTACAACAAAGAAATTCTCTTTTATATTGAAAACTAAATTTTTTATGATTGACTATAAATATGTGAAAAAGAAGGTGTATTATGATACATTAACTTGGTTCACCAATAAAAAAATAAATTGAACAGAAATTATTTTTATTTGAAAGAGCTGGAGTACATAGAAGTGTCGTATACGCTTCCATTCGATTAAATGAGAAGTTCGTATTTACTGGCTTTGCAACATTTTTATTTATTTTCTAAATGATAAACAATTGTAAAAAATATACATTCTACGATTTACTTCTAAACTACATTCCAAACCTCCTCGAAGGCAGTACATAGTTTTGAGCAGGCAATCGCAGCGGATAATGGATAATTACTAATAGAAAAAAGTCCTTCAGTGTAATCACTTTTAAGGCTTCCATGTGCAAACGCTCCAATAACTAAAACTACAGGTTCCTCCTCTGCATCCTCCTCGGTAGTGTCTGCAGGCTTTGGCACAAGATCACGGCAATTTGATAGCAATTTCCCGGAGAAGGACATTGCATACTTTTTACACCCGACTGGCAAATGATCTGTTATCGGATTTTTGATAACTTTCATAAGTTTAGTGGATGTATCGTTGGCGCGGATGGCGAATTTATGCAACAATTGCACCATAAGGCCAGCAAAACGTTTAAATGTTCTGGGAATTCGTGTTTGTGGATTGATTTCTATTAGTACATTGCGTTCGGTTTTAACATAGACTTGCAAAAGACCGGCTCGATTCAGAGGCGAATCGAAGAGCATCAGCAAGCATTGATGGGTAATGTCCGGACGGCATGATCCGGGATCTTTGTTGTTTTTACGCATAATGCCGGCATGATCGTCACAGTTCAAGAGCTCAAATGTTTTGCCCATCTGACAAACAGAATTATTAAGAATAATGATACTTATATCTTTTTTTATATAAAATCTGATACCTACCTTAACCGTTTCCAATTGAGCGCCTTCTAAGACAATAATCAAGCGTTTCTCCGTTGCCCGAATGTGTGATGTCTTTAAATGCTTTTTGGTTAGATCGAACTCGGTGTCATCTTCTTTATTTCCCACAAATTTCCGTTTTTTATTTATTATTTTACCTTTTCCGCCCATTTTTACGATTTTGCGTATTTATTTTTAGTTATTTCCAACTTCCAAGTAACGCTTAACAGTGGCTGCAGGCTGAACAAGTCGACTAGACTAACTACTAGACTACTATTACTCGCCTTGTTTTGATTGTTTTTCTTTTAATATCTGTCAATCCTATGATGTTATGACATTTGTACAAATGACAAAACGAACACGTGCGCTTTTATTTTATAATGACGTTCGAAAATGCAACTTTAAAACATTTTATAAAGGAGTTTTTTGAATAATGCAAGAATAACTTTTTTGAAAATGAATACTTTGTGACAACGTGACAACGCTCAGAAAAAGATTTGGCGAATATACGGTGTAGCGATTAATGGAATTTTCACCATCTGCCACGCCATCACCTCCCACTGCATAAAAATGTTATGCTTCCAAAGTTTTGAGTAATTTTTTGAAAAATTTATTTTTCTCAGTGGTTTGATGGATGTAAGCAGGTTAATTGGTATCATATAAAAGGTAATAAAAATACCTTTCATCTTATAAAAAAAATCCAACACCACTCTACAGAGTTTGAGCCAAAAACTGACTTTCTCATGAAATTTCAGTAGGGGACGTGTTTAAAAGTGTTTATTAGTTCTACACAGCCGTATTTGTTGTATGGGCGTGACCTAATTTGAAACGAAGATTGACTAAGTTGTATTTCATTTTCTAATGAAAGTTTAGCAGGGGCGTGCTTTAGAATGGGTGGGCCTCAATATTGGTGTCATATAAAAGGTGAAAATTAGTTCTTCACTATTTTTATGGGCGTGACCTAATTTTAACGGAAGATTGTTCAAGTTGTATTTGGTTCATGTGGTATTTCATATAATAATTGAGTCATATATCATATGATTGAGTTTTTTCATCCATAATTACATGATATACCATGATGCAGCTTTTTAAAAGGAAAAGCTCCTATCAATAAACAGAAACTAATTGAGCGCACTGTATTTAAGAGTGTCCATAATTTTCAAAAATGCTTTTTAAAAGGAAAAATGCCTATCTAAATATAATTTAATTGAGCGCACTGTGTCCATAATTTTCAAAAACGCCTTTTAAAAGTACAATCTCCTTTCTCAATTTAAATCAATTGAAAAATATAAATTAATTTTCAAGCACGCCTTAAAAAGGCAAAATTCATTTCTAAACATAAAACAATTTAACGAGTGGAATCACATCATCAGCTTTTTTTTTTAATGAAAAAACTCAATCATTTGTAATGAGTATAAATTGATGCACCTTCCATGATAATTGGGACACGCCCATAAAAAACTTTCAGCTTTATTTTGAAATCAACATGAGGCCCGCCCACATTCAAACACGCCCACTATTGAACTTTTACGGATATTTTTTGATTCTAAATATTCTGAGGTAGGTTTGATTGTCCCAATTCTTTTTTATGGACGGTATTTTTATTATCCTTCATATGATACCAATTAACCCCCAAACATCCTTTAAACCACTGAAAAAATGAATTTTACAAAAAAAATCAATACTTTGCGAGCTCCTACCTCATAAAGAAGGCGTCTCCCCCAAAAAGGTTTCGACGTCTGCTCAATAAGGGCTTTCAGAAGAGGGATGTCTCAAAGCCCTAACCTCTTAATCGCTATACCATGGTTCAGCCAAAGATTTTCATGAACATATGATACCCGTTAGATTAATACTTCTTTTTATAGAAAAACAAAGTAACAAAGAGCAGAGAACATTTTTATCCTTAAGAAAACTCTTCCAACAAATATTTAGAGCCTAACTTAACGACTGGTTTTAGAAAATTTAAAAATAAAAAATAACGGGCATACATTTGTTAAATTCTCATATGTAGTTAAGTCTCTTTTTGTAGAGTTCTACATGTGCTGAATAAACAGCCTACATATAACTTTTCGTTTATGTTTAACAATCATACGCGCCAGACGCGACTTGCGACAAACGTCGCACGCGGGATCTTTGAAACGTCCTACGAGACTTAGCCACTCACACAATTTCAACTCTCTAGGACGTGTGGAAGGTGTTAAAAGAAGATGGGGATTATTTCAAAGATAAACCCACTTGCCATGCATGCTATTACAAATCGCATGCGCCACACGCGACTCGCGAAACGCGGAATTTCAAAATTTCGACAGTAACAGCCAAGTTAAATTAAAGTTTTTAAGAAAACTTCACTTTTATATTTAATATAATTTTTTAATTACCAAAAGCGGAACTTATTCAAGTTTTAATATTTTTTTAAATACATATATTAAAAATAAATGTATTATTCACATAAATGAAGCTTCACAGCGTATTTTGTTTCTCTGTACTTTTACCATAAGCGCTTGCGCATAACTTGCATGTTTTCTGGTGCCATTGACAGCCAAACATCTGAAAACTGTCAAATTCTCAGCTGTCTAGTCGCCTAGGTGTCTATGCCTAATATTCTCTGAGGTAGTGAAAGGTTTGTATTGAATATTGAAAGAAAATCCTGTTCAAAATTAGTTTGGTCTTTGATTCTGTTTTTATTTTCGTAGAGAATTGACAATGGCTCTTCGTAGAGATATCGCACCTTTTTTGCAAAGGGTTCGTGCTTTCCTGCTAGGTGTAAGTATTACTGCTATCCTATTAGGGATTTTGTTATGTAAGTGAATGATGAATTTTTATTTCTTCTATCCCAGCGCGAACACACGGTAGCATTGCGTTTTGAGGACGGCCTTGCTGATCGCACTCAACCACCGCCTGACATACCTGGCGGTCCAGCTCATATACTCTCGGCAAACTATTACTGTAACCGGGATCCACGAAGAGAAGTCGCTCCACCAATTGATTTGGTACAACAGCAATTGCTGAGTGGTGAAACCGACGCAAAAGGAGCTAAACTACCACCAACCCCTGGAAAGGTTTATCAATGGGATTAAATTTTAAATTGAGTTTAAATATATACTGCACATAAAAACGATGTGTTGATTTCGTTAATAATTAGAAAGACCTCTTATATGACTGTGGTGGTGGTGTTTTAATCAATTTAAGCTGAATTGTGGATTGGACATTGCAGGCACCCGCACCAAGTGATAACTTGCATAGTGTCGAAAAAGAAGAGTTTTGTTGTTTGGGAGGATCATAGAAGATCATGTTAGTTGTATTGCAAATTCTGGCTGCTTCCTGGTTGATAAATGCCGTGAGGTTAGAGGTGGGCTGCTACTTATTAACATAAGGTTTTTTCTTTTGTTTAATGTCAGTTAGAGTTGCTAATATCATCATGATATTTGTCTTTAGTACCGTCCTGGGATGGGCTCTCGCAAAAAATCTCTCCACCAGTCTCGATTTCGAGCCGTGTTAAGTGTGAAAATCGGATCAGCAATTCGTTAGCCTGGTATGAAGCGACACTGGCATGAACCAAAAATGACTAGCATATGAGGCTATCCTGTCTTGAAGGAAGAGAATAGAAAATCTTATACGCGGTACTCATACAACGATGATTGCTGCACGTTGTCATATCTACTTTTCTATGTTTGGGCCACGGAATGCCTCTTAGCCATCGACATCGTTTCTTCCTCCCACACGTGCACTATTAGTTTATTAATTGCTTGGAGTAATGCGGCCACAGATTTAATCAGCTTCGCTCCGCTCCGCTGATATCGGAGTCTGTCCTATTCCTACTCGACTGATGTCTAGATTCAGGATGGATGTGTGCAATATTCGTGGGCTCAGATCGAATCTCTCGGCCACGTGCGTCCATTTAGCAGACCATAAACCTGCTATTGTGGCACTAACAGAAACCCAGATTAATGTTGATTCCGACGTTTCGCATTTCAGTTGGCCTGGTTACAACATGGTGCCAGTCCGACTTGGTGCTCGACTCCATAACTAGAATTTTATCACTTGATACATTTTCTGAAATCGTTATTGCGGGAGATTTCAATATATACAATTCTACTAGTTGGCTTCACCATTCAGGCTTAACAACAAAGGATGTTGAATTATTTGCTGATTTTAACCAACTCATTCAGCTTGTGAATAGGCCCACTCGGATTCCAGACATTGTAAATGACTTACAAATACCCTTGATACCTCTCATCCTAACAAATACACCGTCAGTGTATAATCTCCTCTATGTTCTTCAGACCATTGTGTGGTTTCAGCTAATTTATCTTTGTCAAACCACGCAGTTAAAGAGAAAACTCCTCAAAGAACAGTATGGTTACATGAAAAAGCCAACTGGGATGGCCTCAACCATTTCTTAAGGAGTATCAACTGCCCACTTAATGTCAATAGTGGTGTGGATGTCATTCCTGATACGATCACTAACATAATCCACGAGGGTATGAGACAGTTTGTTCCCTTCAGGACAAAGTGCATCAAACCGAAGGAAAATGCTTGGTATGATTTAAGCTGCAAAGAGGCTACCAGGAACCGGAAGGCACGCTATCGGTTATATAAAAAAAAAACCCCACTGTAGAAAACCAAACCAAATTTAGACGAGTCAGAAATAATTGCAATGCCTACCTAAGACGAGTCAAATTCGAATATGACCTGAAACTGAGACAAAAAATACTTCAATGTAACAAAGGAAGTAAAAATTTTTGGTCATTCATGAAAAGAATCAAAAATACTGCTTGGTCTTCAATTCCAACGCTCATTCACAGTGACATTCCAACGGTCAGCTCTATAGACAAGGCCAATCTGCTAGCTCCACGCTACCAGATGGCGTGTTGTCGCCGCCTGTTCTTCCAAGAGTCGAAACCTCTATGGGAAATATCTACTTTCGTACTCGCCAAGTAGCTAGAGTATTAAATGATCTCAACATTCATTAATCTTCTGGGCCTGATGGTATTCCTGCTATAGTTTTGAAGAGGTGTTCTTCAACGTTGGCATTGCCACTGTGCAGGCTTTTCCATTTATCTTATTCTCCTGGAGTCTTCCCAAGAAATTGGAAAACAGCCTTTGTCCAGCCTGTTCCTAAAAAAGCCAACCGTCATCTCTTTCCTCGTAACGACCCATTGCGCTAACATCCATATTATCTAATAATGGAAACGCTGATCAATCGTAAGCTTATGCAATACCTTGAATCTCAGGAAATCCTTAGCGACCGGCAGTACGGTTTTCGAAGGCAACGTTCTACAGATGATCTGATCGCATATCTTACTGAAAAGTGGAACCAGTATATTCACAAATTCGGTGAAAGTAAAGTTGTTGCACTCGATATTTCCAAGGCATTTGACAGAGTCTGGCATCAACCTCTTTGTCGAAAATGAATGCCTATGGAATTGATAAGGCCTTGCTTTATTTGACTAGTAACTACCTTTCTAGCCGTTCAATCCAGGTCGTATTGGACGGTTTCAAATCTAATTTTCACCGCACTAACGCCGTTGTTCCACAAGGCTCTGCTTTGTCTCCGACACTCTTTCTCATTTTCATTAATGATCTCCTATTCGCTAGTTCTAATTCAATCCATTCTTTCGCCGACGACAGCACTCTTAGCTTTTCATATAATTTCACGCCTTATGCACGCTCCTTTAAATCGCAAGTGGAACTTGAACAACAACGTATGTTAAGCACGTTAAATTCTGACCTTGACAGCATAACAAGGTGGGGACTACACAATAGAGTCATATAGACTCGTCCGCCACCAGGCCGTTGACCGCCACCTGCAATTAATCCGCCTTTAGGGATATTTTCTCCAACCCAAGGACAAGTTGGTGCCCTGATCAGCAACGTTGGCTTGTTTGCTTATTCCGGCAGCCGGTCGGTCCTCTTGCCGTTACCCACTCACTACCACGAGGAGGATTGCATAATTTGCGGAAAATTTAAAACTTACTAGTAGTACTATGCTGCGAAGTTACGGTTTTGCATAGAGAACCGGTGTGAAAGGACCGGTTAGCGCATAACAAATCCGCGGAAGAGAGAGTGTAATTGTGCATATATAAAAGCTTTACAAAAATTAATAATTTCTTATCTCAAATGAAGAGCTTTTTATTTATAATCGTATATAACTACATAGTGGAAGCACTGTACTGAGTTGTACGAATGCAAATACATTTCCAACAGTTTCAGTTAAGTTTTGATTGCAATAAGTGAGGGTCGACTTTGGTTTTGATAATCCAAATAAGTTGTTTTTTCTGTGTCTCTTTATAGTGAGTTTGTAAATTATTACGTTATTGCTATTTTTTGCAATAGAACAAAACTATTATTAGATGTTCAGTTTAGTTGCAAAAGTACATACCACCTACATGTATTCATTACATCTGGAATTTATAGACAAAAACCAACCAACCAACAAAAATTCTCTAATTGGATATATATGTGTGCTAAGTTTGAATAAAATCGAATTCATTTTAAAGAAATTTATATGGGAGACCCTCGGCCCTCGATCACTTCCAAATTTTTACAAAAACTGTTGTCATCGGAGATACAAATGTGAATAAAATTCGGGTAAATTTTTTAAAAAATTGGTCTGGGAGCCGTGTTTCGATCACTTCCAAATTTTAATAAAAAAGTGTTGTCACCGAAGATACACATGTTGGCAAAGTTTGAATAAAATCGGGCTTTAGGAAGTGGGTTAAAAATTGATCACAAAATTCCACACGCAAAGTTAATGTAGAGAATTTTTTATATTAATATAGAAAAGTTGGTTTTAAAAAACGAGTTCATTAACACAAGTACGACAACTAACATCTCCATTTACATTTTTTTCTATGTATCTAAGGTTTTCCATCACAAATTGCGGTAATTAAAACAAAACACACAAATGTACTTGGAGATCATCATTGCAGGAGTAACGATTTTACTTCTGTGGGATTATCTGACGAAAAAGCGACGAAATGATATGCTGTCATATATGCCAGGACCAAAGGCACTACCGCTGCTGGGAAATGTTTTAATGTATCGCGGTCAAAGTCCTGAAGGTATCTATATATATACACATCCACGCATCTTATCTTATCAGTACGAAGATAGTGAGAAATCGTTTGATAACCGAACCGTTTTTTTGTTTCGTCTGCGCAGACATAATGAAATTTATTATAAGCAACCGACAAAAATATGGAAGCATATACCGTGTCTGGATACTGCGTCAATTGGCTGTCTTCTCTTGTGATCCCAAGGATCTAGAGGTAGTTTTTAGCAGTCCCAAGTATATTACGAAAAATAACCTCTACGAATTGCTTGACGACTGGCTGGGAGGTGGACTACTTATGAGTACTGGAAAGAAATGGCATACCAGACGGAAGATTATTACGCCGACTTTTCATTTCAAAATTCTTGAACAATTCGTTGAGATTTTCGACCAACAGAGTGCAGTGATGGTTAAAATGTTAGACGAGCACGCCGACGGCAAGACAGCGATAAACATTTTTCCGTTTGTTTGTTTGGCTGCATTGGATATTATCGCAGGTCAGTTTTTATATATGTACATCATATATATACACTTATGTTCGCAAATACTCATATACAGGGTGTCCCCTAATTCGTCAAGGATAATTTGGGAAATGATTCTTGAGTATATTCTAAGTCAAAGATCATTCTACATTAAGGGTCAGACATCATTTATCGGGGATTTAAGAAAAAGCTTACTTTGGTGTGCCCTGACCCATGTTAACGGAAATTCCTCTGTTAATACTAATGGTAGAAACTTCGCTCAGTCCTTTGTTTTTAGAAGAAATACTAGCCTTTGTAACTGCGTTTAAATAAAGTTGATATCTTATTTGAGTCTAAAGATATCCAACTTCGATGCCTGTTCCAGTTTTCTTGTCCATACTAATTTTTGATTTTAAGGTCTTTGCATTATTGTTACGTTCATAAGACAAAAGTAATAAAACGTTATGTTTATTACACATTTTCTGGAGACAATTGACCTCAAAGTCAAAAATGAGCATGTGCAAGAAAACTGGAACAGGCATTAAAGTTGGATATCTTAAGACTCAAACAAGATATCAACTTTATTTAAAAGTAGTTACAAAGGATAGTACTTGTTCAGTCCTAAACGAAGTTTCTACCATTGGTATTAATAGAGAAGTTTCTGTTAACATGAGTCAGAGTACTCCAAAGTAAACTTTTTCTTAAATCCCCGATAAATGATGTCAACATTGGAGATATGCCCTTAAAGTAGAATGATTTTTGACTTAGAATATACTCAAAAATCATTTCCCAAATTCTCGCTGACGAATAAGGGAGGAACACCCTGTATAACAGACAATAATTGCGGATTTTCCGTTCAATTTCCAGAAACTGCAATGGGAACTAAAGTAAACGCCCAATTGAATCCTCAGTTGGAATATGTGCAAGCTGTTAAAACGTTAGTAGATAAGAAAACTAGCAGCCGCTGCATTTATTCTCCAAATAAAATCATTTTAACACTCGTATATACAGGGTGACGAACATCACATCAAGACGGTTTATCAATACTTGGCATCGCATTGACTGGCTGTTCCGCCTAACAGCTCCTGGGGAGTACAAAAAACTGCATGACAGCATTAAAGTCATGCATGACTTTACCGAGACCATCATTAAGGAGCGTAGAACCATCCTTGAGAAGGCGATAGCTGATGGCACCTATAAACCGATTGGCAGCGAAGAAGAGGATCAAATGATTGGCGCCAAGAAACGCATGGCCCTTCTCGACGTTCTACTGCAATCGACGGCCGATGGCAAATATCTCACCAATGAAGATATTCGCGAGGAAGTTGACACATTTATGTTCGAAGGACATGACACGACAACGAGTGGGATAAGTTTTGCTTTGTATTTAATTGCCCGCCATCCTAGAGTACAGCAGACAATTTTCGAAGAAATCCGTAAAGTACTTGGTGATGATCAAAATCGACCCATCACTTTCCGGGAACTTAATGAGCTGAAATATTTGGAATGTGCGATCAAGGAGTCATTGCGTTTATATCCGCCAGTTCCAATTATCGGACGAAACTTTCATGAAGATGTTAATTTAAGTAAACCGGTCTACCATCGCAAAAGCGAGTCTTTGACTTATATTTTTTTTTCTTTTAAAGATGGCAAAATGATACCAGGCGGTACCAATTTCACAATTGGCATATACGTTGTACTACGTGATCCTAAGTACTTTCCTGACCCGGATGCCTTTAAGCCGGAGCGTTTCGCCAACAATGAAGCGGAAAAAACCAACCCTTACGCATATGTACCATTTAGTGCAGGGCCAAGAAACTGCATTGGCCAGAAGTTTGCCATTCTGGAGATGAAGAGTACCATAAGTAAAATTTTGCGGCACTTTGAATTGTTACCGTTGGGTCCGGAAGTTCAGCCAATGATGAATTTAATTTTGCGATCGGCTAATGGTAATCATTTGGGACTAAAAACGAGGACTTACTAAATGAAAAGGAGTGATTGTAATCTAATTATTGTGTAACCTAATTCTGAGCACGTTTGTAATAAATATTATTTTACTAAGATCATTTTAAATGATAAATTTTTGGCTATGGAATAAATTCTCTATTTTATACTAGCCACAAATATTTTAGATTTCCATTAAAACCATTCCAGCAATTTTCATTTATTTTATAACAGTTCTAGTTGCTCCAGATCTATTATTTTCTACCTTTTAGGGGGCTAGTTATGCTTCAATAAAAGCCTTTTTTTTATAAAAAAAAAAGTTTTTCGTACCGTTAGTACCGCCATCAATACTCCCTCAAGACTACCTCAAACCACTTAAAGGTTCCCTTAAGACCCCCTCAAAACAGTCTCAAGACCAGCTAAAAACCCCCTTAAGGTTCCACTCACGAACCTCTTAAGACCTCCTCCATAACTCCTTTAGACCCCCTCAATACCCTCTAAAGATCCGCTTAGAACTCCCTCAAGACCCCTATCAAAACCCAAGACTCCGTTACGACCCACTTCAAGACCCCACTCAAGGCTCTCTCAAACTCTCCTCAAACCCCATAAAGACTCCCTTAAACCACCTTCAAGACCCTTCATGAACCCCCTCAAGTCCACTCTCAAGACCGCCTCAAGTAACCCCTTTAATACTCCCTTTAACATCATCTCAAGACGACCTCAAAACTACCACAAAAACCAATCAACATCCCACTCAAAAACCTCTTTAAATCCCCTCAAGACCCCTTCTACACCCACCTGAAGGCCTCATCATGACTCACCTCAAAACCGACCTGAAGACCACCAAAAGACCCCCAGAGAAAAGTACTAACTCAAAAACGCGTACGAGACTTAAACCCAGATTTGGAATGAAAAAAGCGTGACAGAATGACATATAAACCGACAGAAAGACAGACACAGGCAAGGTAATATAAAAGCAGTTAAAATGGGAACTGATAAAAATAGAAGGCCCCACAATACACCAAGAAATTCATGAATTAATAGTGCACGTATGGGAGGAAAAACCGCTTCCAGAAGACTGACGAAGAGGCATCCTGTGCCCCATACATAAGAAAGGAGATATCACAACATGCAGCAATTATCGTGGTATAACGTTGTTGAGTACCGCGTATAAGATTTTCTTCTCTATCCTTCAAGACAAGATAGCCCCATTCGCTTAAGTCATCATTGATCTTCATCCCAGGCAAATCAACAACTGATAAGATTTACACCCTTAGGCAGGTGATGGAAAAATATCTAGAGTATCAAAACTCACTACACCATCTTTTAATAGACCGCCGGCCGCTGCCTATGATAGCATAGCCAAAGTAGAACTTTATAATGCCATGAGAGAATTCGGCATCCCAAATAAACTGACACAACTATGTAGGTTGACCATGACCAATGTTATGAGCCAAGTAAAAATATCCGGATCACTATCAAGCCCATTCAAAATATATAACGGGCTCCGACAAGGGGATGGACTGGATTGCGTCCTTTTCAACCTGTCCATTCAGATACTGGCTTACGCAGACGATATAGACATCCTTGTTAGAAACCCAAGAGCAGGCGGCACGAAATATGGGGCTGCACAAAACAAAGTACAGGGTGTACGCCACGTCTGCGAGTAAAAGATCCAACATTGGTCCCGAAATTAAAATAGTGGAGCGCGAATTTGGGGTGGTGCAATCCTTAAACTATCTCGGGTCAACTGTAGCAGCCGATAACAACATGGAACCAGAAATAGGCGCACGGTTGCTTAAATCTAGCAAAGCCTACTATAGTCTGTCAAGAATATTCAAATCCAGGAACTTAACCATAACATACAACCTGCTGGTATATAAGACAATGGTCATACCAGTACTTAAAATCCGAGACTTGGGTGTTTAGCAAAAAGCATTCCGACCTCTTAGCCGCGTTCGAGAGAAAAGTATTACGGAAAACTGTTGGCCCCGTATGTGAGAAAGGATGATTCCGGAGACTCGATAATGATGAGATCTTCGAGCGTTACCGCGTTGTCGACATCGTGAAGAGAATTAAGCTCGGTTTGCTCCGGTGGGCAGGACACTTAGGTCGCATGGGCGAAGATGATCCTGCTCGGAAAGTCCTTTGCGGTGGGATTTATGGAACACGACAGCAAGGCCGGCCAAGTCTACGCTGGAAGGATGGCGTAGATCAGGACGCCCAGAGTTTAGGGATGACAAACTGGATGACATCGGCTTGAAATCGAGACCGGTGGAGAGACATTTTCGGGAAGCCATGACCGGACCCCGGTTGTAGAGTCAAATATGATGACATATCTAATTTACAAGGGTGGTTTGGTTATATCATATCAATTCACCTCACGTCTAGTTATGTCAAGTCACGTCCCATCACGTCTACTCACGTCACCTCACGTCATGTCATGGCTCATAACGCTACACACATGACATTACAGAGCTCTCACATTGAAAATACTAAAGGCTTATGACATGAAAAAAAGTAGAAGGGTTGTTAACTTTTGTCCTAAGATGTCTACCAACATAACAAAGCAAAAAAAAATTTTTTTGGTCAAACCAAAATCTTAAGTTTTTCCATAGTGAGAGCTCTCTGTTAGCTGATGTTTAACAGTTTCTTCGCGCACTCACAGAGTGAAGTATGTGTAGTTTTAGTTCGTGTTGATTGCAGCCCTTAAGCGCTTGTTAAACTAGAACCAAACATTGCAAAATAAATAATAACTAATTGGCTGTTTATAATTAAGATATACTATTGAGTGTAATAAATAAGACAACAAAAGATGAACAACATTAGTGAAAATTTTTCGTTGTGTAACTGGTTGTTGCAGTGTCGTTTTGTTTAATAATAATAATCAATACATGTACGAGTACGTCTATTCTTAATTTACGTACTCGTTCTGACAGTCTCAATCGAGTGCATAGCAATGTCTAGTGTGTGCAATGGGCGATGTAGAAAATAGAATCATAGATTTAGTTTATCTTTATGTTTGCGCATGTAATGTAGGTGGAAATAGTATTTTTTGTTTAAAACCGGTTTTGATCTTAACAATTTCAAGGTCGTTTGACTCTAGCTGCTGTCGTTTGTTAAGGAAATAGAAAAAGAATAGAATCAATTACTATCTTCCATCGTAAAACAAACTAAACAGAAATACTTTTTGCCACACGTAATTTGAAATAACGTTACTTTGACATTTAATGTTGAGTTCCATTTGGCTTTGTACTTGTACTTAATTGTACTTGGCAACTTTCAATGAAAGGTAGCAATTAGATAGATTTTGCTGTCTTTTTTACAAGTTTTCGTTTCCAAACGACAACATAATGTTAATTAACAGGCTTAATTCCATAAGAATCTAAAAAAAAATCATAGAGAACGCCTACTTCATAGTGGACGTGGTAGAAGTTAAATTTCTTTGGCAGCTTTTGTCTGAATTTTTATAGAAATTAGTTAGGTTATACGAATAAACGGGCCTCTAGTTTTTATTAAAAAATGTCAATTGTCTTGCAACAAAAATATTTCTCAATTTATATTTAAAAGTTGAGAATGACTGAAAGAGTACTTCCAGCTATTGTTTCTTATGTTTCTGATAAAAGTTTGAGAATCAGTTTCATTCACCGGACTCTGGTATTATTCAAAAGGTTTAAGAATCAATATCAATTTTTCAAAGTTTGAGAATCACAATGATGCGTGCATGTGTGAGCGAGTGACAGTGGCAATAGTACACTGATGGACAAGACTTTTTGTAAAAAAAATTACAGACGCCGGGCACCGGCGATTTTCTTAAAATTGTGTACACATATGTATCTCCGATGGACAAAACTTTTAGGACATTTTTTGAGCGAGTGGGCGGGCCCTGAGGCCCTCAGTGCAGACAAAGACAAAGCTCTCGGTTTTGAACCCATATTGTTAAAATGCATATCCCCCTATCTAGAAAACCGTCTTTATACTGTTCGCTTCAGGTTCGTCCTCTCAACCACATTCATGGAAACCTCCGGTGTACCACAAGGCATTCATCTGGGCCCCTTCTCTTTATTCTAACTATAACTGATCTTGATAGGGTCATCGAAAACTCCGCCCTCTCTTTATGCTGACGATACAGAATTTTTCAAGCCGATTTCTTCTCCACAAGACTCTTGTCTCCTTTAACAAGACCTAAACAGTTTTTCGACCTGGTGCCTCAAAAATTGCTTACAGCTCAATATCAAAAAATGCCAATCTATTCCCTTATCACGTAAGTTCAACAAGCCCCCTCCCAGACATTACCATCTCCACGACCACTCCATTTCCCGCGTGCAATCTTTTCAAGACTCCGGCATATTGTGCGACTCGGAGCTAAATTTCCGTTCTCATATTATGAAATCATGTGGGCGCCGTGATTCAGTGGAAATGCGCGTGGCTACTGAGCAGGATGTTCGTGGTTCGAATCCCAGTAACATCAAAATTATTTTTCTGGGTGAATGGGTGACAAACGTTCCGAGAGTAATAACTTGTCACAGAAAGCTTCTCAATTCGCCCCGTTCGGAGCCGGCCTTAAATTTAAATGATTAATTGATGATATATCTTATCATCTCCGATGGACAAGACTTTTTGTAAAATTTTTGAGCGAACGGGCCTTGAGGCCCGAGGAGTGCCCATATAAATTTTTTATAAATTAGCCCAAATTTTAATCACTTGTGTCACTCCGATGGATAAAACTTTTTGTAAATTTTTTGGAGTGATCGGACCCTGGGCTCAAACAAATATTGTAAAAATTTTTGACGATTTTCTTTAAATTTTATATACATGTGTTTCTTCGATATACAACACTTTTACTTTCTTTTCTTTCTTTCATAGTAAAAGGAAGTATTGTAATCATGAAAATTTTCGAACTCGGGATTTTTGCAGATGTACCCATTTCCGTATTTCCTGAGTCAGAAAAAGCAAAAAAAAACTCTGTCTGTTTGTCTGTCTGTCTGTGTCCACTCTACAGTCCAGACGGCTGAATTTATGGAGATGAAAATTCATATTTAAGCTTTTTACGTAAGATCAGTTGATTTTGGTAGAAATCGGCATATCGGAAGTGGCAGTTTATTTGTACAGTTTTTCGTGTTGTGAACACACCTCCCAACATTTTATTTTAAAAAGTAACCCGATCTTATTCAAATTTTGCACACATGTGTGTCTCCGAATAGAGAATTTACACGAAAAATTTAAATTTTTATGGGTTGTTTTATTTAGCGGCTGATTAAGAGAATTTGGAAAATTCCCGTGCATTTTCTTAATTTTCTCTTTCATTTTATGGCTTCGTTATTGGAAGATATGAACTTAGTTGCAGGTAGCAAGTATTTATGGGTAATAAATTTCCTAGAGGTATAAATCGCGAAAAACGCCTGCAAACACTGAGGCCTCATTCAAGTGAACGGTAGTGTATAACTCAATTCCACACAACAGAACAATAAATGTGGTCATGTCTTAGCTAAGCTCTAGCAAAGACAACATATAAATTGGCAGTCATATTCGAATTGACTTCACTGTGGAGTGGCAAATGTTGCAAAAGTTTCTCAATTAAAAGCAACAGGGTTTTTTTTATTACAACAAAAAAAGCAATTAAAACTTTGAATATAAAAATAGATATATAACTCTATTAGCAGTTAACATGCCAGTTCTAAATCATCTCGTCTATGGAGTGGCCGTCAAGTTACAAATGTGATCAAATTTTAGTTCGTGTGGATATTGTTGAACAGAAGAGATCGAAAAAATATTTATTTATAGTGTTATCAAGAAAATTTATAACTAGGAATGTTAGTGATCATTGTTGTCGCCTTTCAATTTAATAAGTAATCAAGAAAAAGTTATCAAAACAAATAGCAATGTTTTTGGAATTATTATTGCTCGTCGGAGTTGTTTGCTTGCTAGACTTTTGGGTAAAAAAACCGAAAAATGATCTCATGAAAAATATATCCAGTGTGGCAAATGTACCTGTACTCGGCAGCATATTCGACTTGGCAACATTTTATCCAGAAAGTATGCAGATATCATATAATATCCATAAAAATTCAAACTACAAAAAATTACATGTTACTTCCACAGATTTACATTTAAAATTTGGAGAATATTGCGATCGTTATGGTAAATCTTTTCGTGCTTGGTTTTTGGGCAATTTAATTGTGGTGACTGCCGATCCGAAATATATTGATCCTATTCTCCGCAGCAAGAGACATATTAGCAAAAATCTTCTTTACTCACAATTGAAACCATGGCTAGGAAATGGACTGTTGCTTAGTGATGGAAAGAAATGGCAAACTATGCGGAAAATCATTACACCGACATTTCATTCTCAGATTTTGGAACAATTTGTTGAGGTTTTCGATCAACAGAGTGTGTTATTGGTTGAGAAATTACGAGCAAATGCAGTTGGTGAGATGGCATTTGATGTATATCCGCTCATAGGCTTGGCAACATTGGATATAATTGCTGGTACGATTCGGGATAGATTATATTCTATCTATATCTTTACCCAAGGCCCTAACTAAATAACTTTTATATTCAATTACAGAAACTGCTATGGGAGTTAAAATTAATGCTCAAATGAATTCTACTTCAGAATTTGTTCAAGCCGTTAATGAGTGAGTTATTTCGATATACCAAAAAATACCTATAAATATAATTAAAAACCCTATAAAATTAGTATACATCAATATTTTTGTTATTATCATGAGTTGGAGTCTTCGATTTAAGAATGAAAACTAATTTCGATCATGTGGCTCCCTCTGCTGGTCAGTAAGAAATTCAAGAAATTGTTCAATCATTTCGGCGCCTAACTCGCGAATAACAGTCGCAATGTTTTATTAAATTCTCTATATTAACTTCACTTACCCGTGGGTCGGTCGTCGGTCGTCTGTCGTGGATTCTTGCGATCAATTTTTAACCCACTTCCCATGGCCCGATTTTATTAAAATTTTGCACACATGTGTATTTCCGGAGACAACACTTTCTATTAAATTTTGAGGCCCCTCGGGCTGCGGGGTCGGGGGGCTCCCAAACAAAAATTTTACACACATGTGTATACCCAATAAACAATACTTTTTCGAAAATTTGGTAGTGATCGGGTCCCGGGTTCGGCCGCAAGGCCCTTATACATTTTTTAAATATCTGTACTGGCATCAGATATTCGTCGCCCTTTATGGACTGTGTGCGGTGTGTGCTGCGCAGTCGGCTGCGCTGCATGGTTTTGGTGGTGGTGGAGAGAGAGAGAGAGAAATCTTAGCGCACGCACAAATGAACCCAGCAAATGAAACGAGACATACATGTTTTATGCTTACTTCAACTTACATTTTTATTTACTGAATTGTATTTTTATTGATGTCGTTTTTTTTTGTTGTCGATATCAACTTACAGATAAAACAACAGGTTTTCACAATATTCTGTCATTTGGCGTTTTCATAAATTAGTTCAGAGCAGTCAAAGAGTTCTCAAGATAAATGTTCGTGTTTCTTATTTGCTCAGAGTGTGAGCGTGCTCTAAGTGCTCAGAATAAAATGATCTGAGCTTTTTCAATTTTAACATCTGATGTCAAATGTTTGTTTCGATGATTTTCTCCTACAATAAAAAAAAAATGGCCCAGGATCGAGGGGCTCCCATATCAATTTCTGCGATTAGAGAATTTAGATGAAAATTTTTAATTTTTATGGGTTGTTTTTTTTAAAGCTGAAATTGTCTCTGGATTATCCGCATAACATCTATCCTTAACGGCAACCCATAGAAATAGTCCATCGGCGCAAAATCGCAGCTCCGCGCAGGCCAATTGACATTTCCAAAACGGCTAATTATTCGGTTGCCAAATTTGGCGCGCAGGAGATATATTGTCAGTCGGCTTGTATGGCATATGTGACGCTATCTTTTCGAAAACAAAGCTCGTCCACATTCATAGCGTCGATTAGAGGCCATAAAAAGTTGGTCAGCTGGCTCTGTAACGGTCCCATTGACGGTGACAGCGTTTTGAATACAAATGGGCACTCTAAAATCCAAACAAAACTGTCGCTCTTGGTGGATGCATTTTGGCTTATCTACGATTACGTATGGCTGTCCCGAACCCCAAATCTGGTAGTTCTGCTTATTTACATAGCCCCCCCCCCCAAATGGAAAAGAAAAGATGATTTTTCGACCGAAATCGGGGTCATTATCAAGCTGGTGTATGGCCCTCGCAGATAACTAATATAGAAGCGGATGGTCATTTCCTTTCAACTACTGAGTCATCTGGACCTTGAAAGCGAATAATCCGAGGTCTTTGTTCAGTATTTTGCTTAGACTGGTGCTCAGGCTTGTTTACATAGCCCCCGAGATGGAAAAGAAAAGATGATTTTTCGACCGAAATCGGGGTCATTATCACGCTGGTGTATGGCCCTCGCAGAGAACTAATATCGAAGCGGATGGTCATTTGCTTTCAACTTCTGAGTCATCTGGACCTTGTTAGTGAATAATCCGAGGTCTTTGTTCAGTATTTTGCTCAGGCTGGTGCGACTAATGGCCAGAGTTGCTACGATTAGCGTCGAGTTGAGATCCGATGGATTCTGTCCCACACTATGGGCCACAGCCGTAATATTCTCCGGCGTGCGACCTATCCGAGCTCAAGGACCACTTCTGTTATCCAACAGCAAGCCTTTCTTACGAACTTTCTGCAACAATGAATGACACTTCCTTCTTTATATAGTGCTCTAGCTTAGTATCTGCACGTTAACTTTAAATACGTGAACCAACTTTTTAGAACATATTCATTGTGGTTTCAGTGTAACCTCTATTCTAGCACTGCGGTTTATGCGTCCACATTTGGTGTTTATAAACCTTTTTAAGATGCTAGCACCACAGCTGTATAAAAAGCAACGTGAAGGAATAGCGGTAATGCATGAGTTCACTGAAAAAATTATCGATGAGCGACGAATAGCATTAGAGAATGCAGCCGCCACAACAACAGGTTATAAATGAATATCAAAAGAAACTAACTATAACCTTACTGTGTTCTATTATTGACACACTTTAAGATGACATCAGCTTTGGCAGGAAAAAACCAATGGCTCTTCTCGATGTTCTGTTGCAGTCCACCATCGATGGGGAACCTCTAACGGACCAGGAAATAAGCCAAGAAGTTAATACATTTATGTTCGAAGGACATGATACTACAACATCAGCTATATCGTTTGCGCTATTCCTGTTGTCCCGTCACGAAGAGGTGCAACAAAAACTTTTCTTGGAAATAAGAGAACTGTTCGGAGATAATCCCCACAAAAGGCCAATCACATATCATGATCTGCAAGGCATGAGTTATATGAATTGTGTCGTTAAGGAATCACTCAGATTGTTTCCATCAGTTCCGGCAATCGGACGATATGTGAAGGAAGATTTCCAAATTGGTAACAGCATTCAATATTGAATTTAAAGCATGTTATTAAAAAATGTATTTTATTTTTATTTTAAAGATGACACCACTCTACCGGCTGAGACAAATGTCATTATTCTACTGTGGCAAGTACTTCGAGATCCAAGTATCTATCCAGAGCCGACTCTTTTTAAACCTGAGCGCCATTTAGTGGAAAATACTGGAACAAGTTTACTCAATAATATTGTGTTTAGTGCTGGGCCACGAAACTGCGTTGGACAGCGCTTTGCACATCTTGAAATTAAGTGCCTCTTAACCAAAATTCTACAAAATTTTGAATTACTCCCATTGGGGGAAAAAGTTCAGCCATCGATAAACATTGTTCTTCGCTCTAAAACTGGGGTCAACATTGCAATAAAGCAACGAATTTATTAAAATTAACATTGTTGTGTTTTGTATATTCGTATTCTTCCCCTTGTAGGTCCTAGAGTTTCTATTACGCCTTGGCACCATCACGTGCGGCTCCTGACAATGAGCTTCAGCGCGCTCCAACTCTTCCCCAATTACCGAGACTCCTCCTCAAAATTCAACTGTTCTGCGCCATGTATTTCTCGGACGACCTCTTCTTCTATCATCCTGAGATAACGGATTACATTGCATTGCGTAGTTTGCTATGGAACTGTCGCCTTTTCGGAGTGTATGACCAATCCACTGCCACTTCCGTCGTTGGATGGTTGTGCCTATTAGCTCCTGAGGCGTTCTCTGTTAAAAATGTTCGTTAGAGATAATGTTAGGCCAGAAAACCCTTAAGATGTTCCATAGGCACCTATTTACGAATTTCAGACAATACTCCCAAGATTATGGAAACTCTCTACTCTCTCTACCTGCAATGTTAACTTGAGTTACTGAGTTAGTGTCGAGGTTGATGATTTTGGTTTTGACAGTATTAATCTTCAAGCCCACAACATTTGCCTCCCTTTCGACATTTGTTGTTATTTGGTACAGTACCATAATCCTATGTGAGAGTAAACAAACGTCGTCAGTGTAGTCCAGATGTTTGACTTGAGCTGTAAGAGTCCAAAAATCCCCCCGTTTCCAGTAGATAAAGCTGCGCGAAGCACATCGCTAATCACCAACAAAAAAAAAAATTTCGCCTATAGATACTTGTCGTACCCCACAGCTTTCCTCTATGCAGCATATGACATTTAAAGCATTCATAGGTGGCTTTAATAATAGCTATTAGTTTATCGGGTATACCCCTCCTACGCAAGGCATTAGGGTGTCCCTATCCATAAACCTCCAAAAGCTCCCCAAGAGACCAAAACAAACCCAAAAGACCCCCAAAATAAACCCAAAAGACCCAAAAAAGACCCTCACAAGGTCATCAAAAGACCCCAAAAAGACCATCAAAGGGCCACCAAAAGACCCCCAAAAGATCCCCAAAATCCACAAAAGACCCTCAAAGGACCTCCAAAGACCCCCAAAAGTCCATCAAAAGACCCCAAAGAACCCTAAAAATATTACTCAAAAGACCCTCAAAAGAGTCGTCAAAAACCCCCAAAAAACTCCAAAAGAACCCCAAAAGACCCTCAAAAAACCCCAAAAGACCCTCAAACGAACCTCGAAGGACCTCCAAAAGACCCTCAGAAGTCTCCCCAAAATACCCTGAAAAACCCCCAAAAGACCCTCAAAGGACCTCCAAAAGACCCTCAAAAGACTCCTCAAAAAACCACCCACAAAAGACCCTCAAAAGATTCTAAAATTACCCTCAAAAGACCCCCTAGAGGACCCTCAAAAGACCATACCGAATTTCATACAAATCGGTAGAGAAATACTGATGTTCAAGCAAACAATCAAACAAACAAATGCTTTGTTTCAATTGGTTTGCTATGACATTGCAATCGAAATCGAAATGTAAATAAAACACATTGAGATTCATTGTGATTTCAAATTTAATGAAAGAAAATAGGTTTGAGGTTTTTTTTTCTCATTTTTACTTTGATTTAACATTTCAAATAGCTTTTCAGAAGTTCACAAAACGATCACAAACAAATTGATTGAAAGTGGGACAAGATTCCATTCCATTCCATTTGAAAAAACAAATTATTCAATAAAAATAAAAGAAATAAAAACAATTAAAAATAACGTTTGCTGACCCAGCTAGTAATTTGATATAATTCCATTTGAAAAATAATTCAACAAAAATAAAAAAATAAAAACAATTAACAACTAATTACCAATTAACTACATGGACCGGATGTGTAATCCGTATGAGGGTAATTTGCTAAGATATGTAGATGAGCACAATGCACACTTCATTGACGACTATAACAGCAATGACAAATAATTGAAGCGCCGAAAAGAAAACTAAAGCTGCATCCAATTGTCAAAAAAACAAATCGGTAGTTAGAAACAGGCTAGAGTATGTTGAAGAGAACATCGCATTGTTTAGCAAAAGTCGAAACGGTCAATCCCTGACAGCTAGTGGTAAGGAATTTTATATACGAAGGCCCCGATTTAGGAATTTTCTCGTGGAGCTCGAGCTGCACATCAACTAGCAACGAAGAGACCAGAAACAACTACGGTCAAGCGATAGGAATCGCCCTAAATGCGATGTGTAGAAGAGAAATGCACACTTAGGCAGTAGTCTTAGAGATCGGAACGACTGGTTCGATGACGAATGTAAGCTATCGACTGAACGTAAGAATGTTGCGTACAGAGCAATGCAACAATCTCATAGAACGCGGGCACGCGAAGATGAATATAAAGAGCTCAGAAGATATAAAAAAACAGTTAACCGGCGAAAGAAAGCTGCCTCATCCGTGAACTGGAACAGTATAAAGAGCGAGGACCGCACCAGGTGCGGAAGTTCTACCAAAGATTCCGCGGTATGACGCAATATACACCGCGTTGCACATACTGCAAAGACAAAGAAGGTAATCTGATCGCCGATTTCAAAGGCATCTTAGAGCGATGGGAGGAGCACTTTCATGAGTTGCTTAATGCCCAGCTAACTGAGGAATTGGAGGCTCCACCAATGACCGAAGACCACACTATGCTGCCGCCACCAAGTAAGACGAAGTTAGCAGAGCGATAAATCGGCTCAAAAATAATAAGGCTCCGGGATCAGATGGTATTCCAGCGGAGCTAATTAAAACAGGACACCAAGCAATTCATAAAATAAAAGTGCAAGTATGGGAGGAAGAAGCGATGCCAGAAGACTGGCGAAGAGGCATCCTGTGCCCCATACATAAGAAAGGAGATATCACAACCTGCAGCAGTTATCGTGGTATAACGTTGTTGAGTACCGCGTATAAGTGGTCCATACCAGTATGGCTTCATCCTAATAGGCAAATCAACAATTGATCAGATTTGCACCCTTATGCAGGTGATGGAAAAATGTCTAGATTTTCAAAACTCACTACACCATCTTTTTATAGACTTTAAAGCCGCCTATGATAGCATAGCCAGAGTAGAACTTATAAAGTCATGAGAGAATTCGGCATCCCAAATAAACTGACACGATTATGTAGGTTGACCATGAGCAATGTTATAAACCAAGCAAAAATATCCGGATCACTATCAAGCCCATTAAACATCTATAACGGGCCCCGACAAGGGGATGGACTGGCCTGCGTCTTCAACCTGGAATTGGAGAAAGTAATACGAGACTCTGACGTAACGGCGAGAGGAATAGAATCAGAAATACGCACACGGCTGCTTAAAGCCAACAAAGTCTACTATAGTCTGTCAAGACTCTTCAAATCCAGGAATTTAACCATAATATCCAAGCTGCTGGTATAAAAGACAATGGTCATACCAGTACTTACATATGGTTCTGAGACTTTGGTGCTTAGCAAAAAGCATTCTGACCTCTTGGCCGCTTTCGAGATGACATAGGCTCGAAATCGAGACCGGTGGAGAAATTTTTTGCGGGAGGCCAGGACCGGACACCGGTTGTAGAGCCAAAAATGATGATGACAGAACACTACAAAAACATTTTATCAACAAAAATTATTTTCGTAGCTGTTTATATATCGGTTAATCAAAAGCTTGACGACATTATTCTGGAATTAAAATATGTGCTGTTTTTACACGATATATGGAGAAGGAGTTGAGTCAAAATCGTGCGTTTCATATTTTAGTTATCATTGCCAACTATACCAATGCAATTATCATCAGATAATACTGTAAATAACGAAGAAATAAATCCTGTAAATACTTCAAGTATTTTACACTCACTCCCTCTCTCTCTCTCTCTCTCTCTCTCTCTCTCTCTGCCACCTTACTACATATTTACACATCGTTAACATTTAAAGTTTCACCATTAAGAAGTGTCACTTCTGACACATGTATTCTATATAACTCAGTTGTTCGTGAGATATTTTTCATCTACTAAAAAATATGTGTGAACCCTCAAAGTATTAGATACGCCCAATCGTTACTCAGATCTATATGGGCGATTTTTACCGATGCGTGGATGTGCCAATTTATAACTCTGAAGGTTTAGAAAATTATAATTTACAATATTTGTAAATTTTGTTACCCTAAATTATTCAATTTTTTTTAAATTCTTAAGTGATTTTAGATTTTTTTTCATCTCCAAGTTTATAAAATATTTTATGGATTAAAAAATTTTCTTTGAACGTTGAACTCATTAAACAGACCCAATAACAATGTCATAAAAATAGCGAATTGTTCATTCGATTCTCGATTCCAATCAAATCTGACCAAACTGCTAGCTGCAGCAAAAGCAAAGGAAAGGACAGCTCGACTACACTAGCATTTTAGTTTTTTTAGTTGCAATTTGTCGGCTGATAAAATATTTTATGGATTAAAAAATATTCTTTGAACGATGAACTCATTAAACAGACCCAATAACAATGTCATAAAAATAGCGAATTGTTCATTCGATTCTCGATTCCAATCAAATCTGACCAAACTGCTAGCTGCAGCAAAAGCAAAGGAAAGGACAGCTCGACTACACTAGCATTTTAGTTTTTTTAGTTGCAATTTGTCGGCTGAGAAAAAGACATTTTTGTGGATTCGTCGTTCGTGGAACAAAAGAATTAAAGATCCGAAGTATAAAGGAAGGAAAAAACGATTTCGTGTAATTGTTTAAATTATAATATTAATTTGGAAACAATTTGCTGTACTTTGTGCACTTGATTAGTGCCAAGAATAATTTGGTGAAAAGGATAGCGTTCGCAGCATCGTGTGCTCTTTTTTTTCATTCGGTTTCATTCATTCATGACTCAGTGCAATGGCGGCGTAAATTTTCCCTCGGTAAAATAATTCGTCGCTAGTTCTGTATCTTCTCTAGTGTTATGATATAGCATTATTTTTATGCTCAAAAATCAAATTATTAAAAATACGTCAAATAAAAAAGAAAAAAGCTGGTGCCGTGCACGATATTTGCGTAAAAAAGTGTCGTTTAGTGAAGTGCGTTAATTCTGCTTCCTCTCGTTGTTTTTTTGTAGTAGGTGTACAGTAAAGCTTTGATTAAAACAAGATGAAAACATCAGTGATGCCAAACTCTGTGTAATTTTCACAGAATTCACCTAATCTGTAATTTTAGAAAAACCTAAATTAAAAGCAAAACATTTACACACTTAACTGGCAATAATTGGTGTTGATGGCCAAGTTGATGCTTTTGCATTTTATTTGCAATTTATTTTCTGTTTTAATTTTGCCTATAATTTTTGATGCATTGCATCTTTATATACAAAAGAATCGGCGTTTTTTTTTAATTTTCTTGTTAAGTGTTGTTTGACATACTGAGTTGAGTTTTTTTTAAGGGCAAGTGCTTAGATTTTCTCAAAAAATAGATCAGAGAGCGTTCTTAAGAACATAAAAGGTTAAAAAGAATATTTGCAAAATAAATCCTAAATACTAAAAATAAATGCAAATGTCAAATACTATTTGATGGTGTAAAAGCAAAAGAGGGTTTAATAATGTATAGATCTGTAAAAGGCGATTGCCGATCAATTTAAATCGAGAAAATTTTTGGAATAAGTTAGTTTTTTTGGCTGTCAAGTTGTGTCTTTTCCCTAGAAAATCAATCGACGGAAGATCGGAAATCACCTCTCACAGTTCTGTATATTTCGGCAGATTACCCCTCTTTTTACTAATAAACAACTAATGTCATTTTGCATGGCACGTGGCACAATTTATCATTCGATTTGTGCTCTCTGATAGCACTGTGACTTTTCTTCAGGAATATATATTACACACACATGCAAGAAAAGAATGTAAACAAAAGATTCTCGCTTTTCGTGTTTGATTTGCTGATAACAACTGACTGCTCCGACAAAGATTTCTAAAAACGGAATATTTGATATATGTACCAGTTGACAGCGATATGAACACAGACTAATGTATTCAGGGAATTCAAAATCCACGTTGTTTTATTCCTTAGAGAGGATTGACATAAAATCTTCTAGAGAGAGAGAGACCAAGCACACAAAAAAGTATAGGAACGCATAAAACCACAAAATTGTTGGCGTGATAGAAACTGTCAAAATCCCTTACTCCAAAATTCAACATTCACAAATAACTTAGTTATTTTGCTTTCTTTTGATAGAAAAGTACTGCACCTAATTTCACAAAAGTACACTCAATTTGTTTGCTTATGTTACAATTTCAAAAAAAAAAAAAACAGTTGTCATCATTCTTATCGTCATCGTGGCATTTCTGCGACAATTTCAACACAAATTTTCATGCAAAACGTGAGAGTGCAAATTTTTTTTCGGTTAGCGCCAAAATTAGTCATTCAGGGAGTCCTCCCTTGGCAATAAGTCTCTATATAAAAAAAAAAAAAAAAACGCCCACGCTGTGCTAAGCATTATAAGGGTGCGTGTGTATATTAAAACCTAATATTGGGTTCACATTGATATTTGTCGACAGGTTGTGCCAGTTGACAGCGATGTAAGCAGCCTATTCTAACACAGATTGATTTCTCAGGGGATTCAAAATCCACATTGTTTTCCTTGTAAATGTAAACAAATACCACATTTCCATGACATAGTTTTTGTCGAGTTAGGTTTTCGACGAGTTATAACTTGGCGGGGCTATTTCCTAGCGTTTCCAAGAAAAGACTTAGACATAATTTGACACATGCGTTATAGTTTCTTAACAAATGAATCCTAACACAATCACTCTAGTTTTGTGGAGTTTCTTTGGTTACAAGGAATCTTAACTTTAATTAGCATTTTGCAAGCACACAATCCCGAGTTTACTCTGGGTTACGTAGTAAAATTGATCGCATATGTATCATATCAACATGTTCTATATACGTATGAGAAGATTCATTATAACAAACTTCTCTACTTTTTAATTATTTTTGCCCTCCATTACGTTGCATTAGACACAATAAGTACTTATTTCTAAAAGATTAATATAGACTATAATAGAATATATTAATAAGAGCAAGTACGGTTGAGTGTAGCTTGCCGGCTTAATAAATGACAGCAAATTATTCTCTTATTCTTTTTTTATCAGTGCAAAAAATTAACTACCGTGTGAACTTTTCGTTTACGTTATTGTTAATACATGTGTCAGTTAACTCGCTCGTTAAAAAACTCAACTACTAACTCACAATGGAAATACTTAATACTTTAGACTTGCAATTTTTTTTGTTCGTCCAATCCATAAAATCTTACAAGTCTAATGGTATTTTTTCCATTGTGAGATTTCTCTAACCAGCTCGTTAAAAAACTTAACTAATAACCCGTCAACAACACTTAACTTGACATTAGTTCTGTTTGGTGAGTCGCAGCCGCTGCATAAACTATAAAACTACGTTTTTTGACAGTAGAAACGCAGTAGAAGTGCAGATGGATAACACACCAAACGCCTTTTTATAAAATAGTCAAGCAAGCAATCGCTTATAAAACACTCGAATATTTGACGTACAGACAGATTTAAGGTTCCGAATAGAAAAAGGAGCTACGACATCTGTAAAACTACCCATAAAGAAGAAATGTCAAAAAAGAGGGGAAATAGCTGCACAGAAAAATCAAAGAAAAACCTGCTAAAAAATTACGATCGCACCAAACAGACCTATTGCATTTAGCATTTGGTGCTCTCACAATGAAAAACTTAAGACTTACAGGATTGTATTGATTTTGGGTTGACCAGAAAAATATGTTTGCTCGTTACGTTGGAAATCCATACAAGCCTGTAAGTCTTAAGTATTTTTTCATTGTGAGACCACGGAAACACAAAGTTTTATAAATTTTTATTTCCTTTTGTTATCATTCCCACAGTTTATCTTTTATTGCGATGAACTTTTATTCGTCTCTTTGTAATACCTTTTGTTATTCCATGATTTACGTTGTTTACTGTATTTGCTCGTTACAATCGTTCGTTGCGCTCGTTTACTTTTTTAATAATAAGAAAAAAAACAAAAGTTATTTGAAACTTATGACTAATTGAATTTTTTTTGATAAAATTAATATTGAACAACTATTATTTTCGTTTCCCTTCATAGTTTGATTGAATTATCTTGAATGGGTCATTGAATTCATTATAAACGCCATACTTCAAAACAACAAACAAAACAAAAAACAACCAAACACCTTTTACAACAAAGCTGTGTGCAAAATTATTATCTCAAATGTATGGTAATAGTATGAATGGTTATGCGCCTTATGGGTACAACGGGTACAGGCAGAGGTAATTATTTTCTATTTAATTTTTTATTTTTAATTTTTTTTTTGTTTATACTGATATTTTTTTGTTATTGTATTTTTAATTATTTTTATTATTTACAAAAGTACGTAAGTAAATGCTAACCAATAGTCGGTATATTATATATATATGTATAGTTCTATATTTAAGTCCATACATAAAGATATATAAATCATAAATTTGTTAGCGCACTATATTGATTTTTGCACAGGCATACATTTTACTCAACATAAACAAAAATAACCTAGAAATAATATGAGCATTATAATCTGCAGCTGCATACTGAGCCCATTGAGTGTGAAAGCAGAGAGCAGACACAAAGTGCTGCCATGTAGAAGTTTTTATAATATATTTTTTTTAATACATGAATGAGTTGCAAAAATATTTTAACGAATAGGTTATCAGTTTAACAAAATGTTAAAATACAAACAGAATGCAAAAATCATAAAAAAATCGGATAATTTTTTGTGCTTTTAGTTTCAGAAAACTTTTAGAGCAAACTCGAAATGTCATTTCATGTTCTGGTGGGACATACTCTCCTTTTTTTGCACACACACACACACACACACATCCAAATAACTCATTCGTACGCGTAAAAGTTAGCAACTTGAGCAAGCAAACAGAGTTGCTCGAAAAGTCATTTCATTTTCTAGCGGGAGCATTTGGAAAAATCGCGATTATTTGGTAAAATTACTCTCCCTTTTTACACAAACACATCCAAAGATGTTTAATTTTTTATTTTGCGCTCTTTCGGGAGGGAAACCCCATTTTTTTTAAATCTTAAAATTTTTCAAGAGTTGCTCGCTCTACTTTTTTTAAAACCCCAAAAAACACGTTCGAAGAAAAAAAATGCGAAAATCCCCAAAAAATCGCATTTAAATTTTAATTTCCTAACAAAACCCGAGTAAGACCTTAGTAAACATTGAATAATTAAACAGAAGCATACAAATTATGATTTGACTATTAGTTTAGAATTATTTAATAAACCTAAGAAGGATTTTACATTTTGTTTAAATTATTTTAAGATGATAATGGACATTTTCGTTATACATGTGCATTCCATACATAAACGAATTTGCCAGTACACAGAAAATGTATTTGTGTGGTTATAATGGAGAACAATTTCTATTCATTCAATTTTCGTTTACTTTTGTTCAACTTCGAAGTTCACTTTCGTGCGCATCGCCGCGATCGGTTCAGGTCGCTCTTTGCATATGTAAATTTGATATTTGTCATGATACGAAAAACTGTGACAAATGCATATGCAAGCGAAAGCTCATTATAGGACTGTTGTCGTTCTTTTTGTAGTAAAATAAGAGAAAACACACAAAAAAGTACGGGAACACCATAAACCACAAAATTTCTGTGCTTTAAATCGTACCCGGCGTACAGTTTGATTTTCGTTTCATTTGCAAAGTTTCGTAACCGACACTGTAACTACCCTATGCTACCAGTCGGCAATCGGCGTGTAAGGTTTCGTTTACTCAGCAAAATAAGGAAGAGAGAGCAAGTAGACTAATTTCTCAGTTTGCTTTTGACATTTCAGTGACGACGACGATTTAAGAACATTTCTTACCATTTGGTTTCAGTTTGCCGTTTTAATTGCGAAGTATTCACCACGACAACCCTGTCACTTACTTTGACAGCTTATCCGTGGGTATTGTATGAGCAAATAGAAAGAGACATTAGTTTACTTAAAGTGAACTTAATTATTAAAAATAACCGTTTTTTTAAATGAGCGGAGCTATGAAGATAATTTTCATTATTTTAATTTATCAATTGTGGCAACACTGTGGCTACATTTTATCCTACAAAACCACCCGCTAAGAACTACATAATATCATGTATTAAAAAAAAAAGAATACACTACGATGCTTCTTGGTTCGTTCTTTGTAGAATGCAGACGTTTTTGACCGGTTTTGCCTTTGGGTTAATCATGATGATGATGATGATGATGTGCAATGCATTTCCTTCATGTTTTGCATGTGTAGTATATTTTTGACATTTCACACTTAATTCTTTTTGTCCGTCCTCTCATCTAGTGCTTCTGATGTGTTCGGATTGTTTTGTTTTGCTACCTTTTCCCTTCTAATGTAATGCATGAAAGACAATTGCTCACTTTTCAGCTTTTATACTTTTTATAAATTCAACTTTTAATCAAAAAAAGAACAAGCAGCTGTTACAAAATAAAAACACTTCGTTAAAAAGCTGCTGCTTGCTTTACTTAATAACATACCTGAATGCAAGATAGTATATAAGATCGGTCTTTTTGATAATTTACAATAAAGTTAAAATGTGCATCACGTTAACTACTACCGTAAATTTGCATACTCACTACAATTAAAAAAAAAACAACAGTAACATACGAGTATATCAAAATAAAACGAACATACTGATGTTTTTTTAAAAAATTATATGTCAAACTATATTACTTTACCGTACTACGTCTTCCTTTTATAATACAGTGAATCAACATAAACATAACATAAACATTCCAACTGAATAACCAAACAAGTTGTGTGTGTTTGATAACAAAATATTGAACGTAAAAACAGAAATACCTTAAGAAACATGTACCGGTAAATTTTTTACAAGATTTTGTCAATAACTTATTAAAAAAAGACAAAAAATTTTTAAGTTTTACTTTTTCCCACAACTAACTATGCGCTTTAATATAGTCATACCATACCCATCGTTCATTGGTTTTATTTAAAAATAAGTTTTGTTGTTTATGTATTAGTGACTACACTAGACTTTGGCTAGAAATGGGTCCAGTTTCGGGAGACTTAAAGATATTCAACATTTATAAGCCGTGTTCGATTCGGACTGACTTAACTGAATTAGTAGCTGTATCTGAAGTAACAGAAGTGAAGAGACTGTTCGATTGACAACTCTTCACTTCAGATAAAAATTGGGCAACTGAAGTATGGCGCAGATTGTATTTGTTGGCTGTCAAGTTGTTCGATTTGTCCAAAAAACCTATCTACAGTAGATCGGATTTCTCCTCTAACAGATCTTGATATTTTGGGAGATTTGCCTTTTCATTAACTGCAACAACAACACATGCAACAAATCAATGTAAACAAACGATTCTCGGCTTTCGTGTTCGTTTTTTCGAAAAAATCTCAGCTCGAGGAGATATTTCTAAAACAAACAAAAAATACGACATAAGTGAAAAAGGGTTCTGTTCGTGTAGTTACTTTAGATGAGTAACATTGCCATCTATCTGAAGTGAAGAATACCAATCGAACAGTCTCTACACTTCAGTAGTGAAAAGTAGTTCAATTAACTGAAGTGAAGAATACCAATCGAACAGTCTATACACTTCAGTAGTGCAAAGTCGCTCAATTAACTGAAGTGAAGAGTTGTACTCTTTATAGCCCAATCGAACTTTGTACTTTTTCCTCCTTGTCAGAACTTTCAATTGGCGCTGGCGTTCTCATTTTTAGAAAATTGACAGTTTTGACACCTACTGTAAGGATGAGAAAGTGTATTATTGTTACTCTCTTGCTGTAGTTAGAGACTAGAGTTGGATGAAATGTTGTTGAATGTGATTGAATCAAAATACATCTCTAGTACAGACTATCGATCTTGTCTGGCAGTTGAAACGGATGTTATTTGTGTGGGTAGCAGTTACATGGGACACGGCTAATGTAATCAAAACGTCAATACTTTGTCCAACCTGTGGTTCAACAAAAGTTTTCTTTGCGGATGTGTTGTAATTTATTTTTGTGTGGTGTGGTGTGTGCTCTGACGGTCAGAGAAATTGAATACTCTCTTCTTGCTCGAAGGATATAAAGGACAATATTATTGGTATATTGTTTGTTTACTTGCCACTCAATAACATGATTGCTACTTTATTTAAACAACAGTAAGTAAAGCGGCAAACGTAAAACATATTCTTCCATGTTATATAAGAGCAAGTCATACTTTTGATTTTATTTTATGTTATTTGAGTTCAATCGAATTAAAAGTATGTACCTAATCCTGTCATAACTTCTGTTACAAGTGTAAAACGCTACAACACTACAACAATTTCACAAATCAAAAATAGTTTCATTTATTTTCTCATATTTTATAATAATAATAGTTTTTGGCGCGAAAGACCGAAAGACGGTCCAAGACCTAGCTTCTACCGACAATTCGTGTTTTGCTTGTTATATTTTTGCACATAAATGAAACGGATCTACAATTAAATGCTGTATCGAAAAGGCCAGTTGAGAAGCTTTCCGTGACAAGTTATTACTCTCGGACGTTTGTCAGACATTCGCGATAAAGGTGCGACTGTAAAAAGATTTTTAGTATTTCTGGGATTCGAACCTTGAACCTCTTAGTCAGAAGTCCAACGCACTAACCACTAGTGTCAACACGCCCACTTCTTAAATTCCCTTTATTAACTTTACGTGTCCGTGGATTTGTCTGTTTGTTTGTCTTGCAATAAATTTTTAGCCCACTTCCCAAAGCCCGATATTATTGAAACTTTGCACACATGCATATTTCCGTTGACAATACTTTCTCTTTTTCCTTGGTGCACCTCGGGCTCCCATACAAATTTTTGTCAAAATTTACCCGATTTTCTTCAAATCCCCGATGGACAACACTTTCTGTAAAAATTTGGAAGTGATCGGCTCAACATAAAGTTGAGAGATGCAAAATTGATACCGGCTGACTTTGGGCCTTTTGTTAGAATATTCCCTTACTTTTTGTTTTCCACTCTTCGCTCTCTTTGAACTCTATTTACTCTCTTAAAACTCTTTTAATCAACAAGGAACATTTAATAGGACGCAGATTTTTACATTAATCCCCAAAATTCATAATTCAAAGTAAAGAATACCCCCCGCTAAGAAGAAAGAACAAAAAAACAGAATTTTTCCATTTTATTTACCATCATGAGTCGTCCTTCGTCAACGT
Source organism: Nephrocerus scutellatus (assembly GCA_947095585.1). Taxonomy (NCBI): domain Eukaryota; kingdom Metazoa; phylum Arthropoda; class Insecta; order Diptera; family Pipunculidae; genus Nephrocerus; species Nephrocerus scutellatus. The sequence goes on from OX352763.1 coordinate 116,549,630, forward strand.
GTCGCCGCCTGAAGTAGGCCAAAAATGATGAATGTATGAATGACACGTATGTGTATGCATATACTTTGCAACATTTTGTCTCTGCGTGTGAGACCGTATGCCGTAAAAGGATACTTTTATTGTCCTTTGGCTTGGCTGACATGTTGAGCATTGCCTGTGATACAACCGTGTGTTAATTCCAAACTTTTCTGGTAAAGAATGTCGTGTTCTTCATCGTTGCAAGGACAAAATATGTACCAAAAAAATGATAACATGCTTATATATGACAGAAACACAGAGCAGCGGAACTCCAAATTATTGAGTAATTCACAAAGAAGGAGTACGATTGCAGAGCGGGAGGAAGGGCTCACTTTCACTGTGATTGTGCCAATTCTTGTATAAAAATAGGCTACACAGCCTCCACAACAGGGAGATTCTGAACTTCCGATACGAACAATATTTTACTGTTTTCTCTTCCTAATTAGTAAAATGTTTTTTCTAAGTAAATCCCAGGAGACGGTCAGCCATCAGCAGAGTAGGGCGAATAACAAAGAATGCTTCAGAAATGCGTGTGGCCACAACTATCGCTGACTGGTGGAAGTGCGATCAAACCTCCCCGTGGTGGTCGCTGGTAATTTTCCTCCAGTACAGGCAAAGCGAAATGATCGGGTTAGTCCCTTCAAAGTAAGGTTGTCGCGAGGCCAATAACCTAGCCCGTAAAAAAAACCTTATTACGGAACTCCAAATCAGCCTCGGATACACTGATGAACGACGACGACCACGGCAACGAAAACGGCTAAACGATTTAAGAATTTTCTTATGGAACCTACGCTCACTGTATAGAGCTCGAGCTGCAAAAATTAGAATATGACATAGATTACAGCTCTCATGCAAGACATCATGTGCTCGGGGTTAGGTTTCTAGTCAGCAAAAGAATGAAACCGACCGTTATCGGCTTTAAAGTAGTAAATGAACGGCTATGCACCCTTCGCGTGCGGGGCAGTTTTAAAAACATAAGCCTCATAAACGTTCACGCACATACAGAGGATTCCCCATATGATGACAAAGAAGAATTCTTTGAATCAGTCGAACGGGAACTCCGTGCCCCTATCCTCAGTATGACGTAAAAATAATTCTGGGGGATATGACTGCCAAAATTGAGCCAGTATTCAGGCAGTACATTGGCACCCATTGCTTAAACGAGAAGACTAATGAAAATGGACAACGAGTCATAGAGATGGCAGCAAGCAATAATTTGGTCGTTGCGAGTTCAAGGGGTTTGCGCTTAAAAATATCGACAAAGCCACCTGGGTATCTCCTGATGTAGCCACTCGCAACCAGATAGACCACGTGTTGATAGACCGCCGCAACAACCCGAACCTGATGACGGTACGAACGTACCGAGGTGCCAACGTAGACTGCATCATCAAGAAAGACAGCATCCGCGAATCAGATTCGAGCCAACAGGGCTGCCCTTCGCAACGAAGAGACCAGAAACAACTACAGTCAAGCGATAGGACTCACCCTAAATGCGGGGAGAGTAAGTTCTGGAGCTGAGTCGCCGGGCATAAAAGAGAAATTGACACGCCTTAAGAATACTGTCATTAGTACTGCTGACTCCATCTTAGGCAGTAGTCGTAGAGATCGGAACGACTGGTTCGATGACGAATGTAAGCTAGAGACTGAACGTAATAATGTTGCGTACCGAGCAATGCATGTTCTGGCACGCGAAGATGAATATAAAGAGCTGAGAAGATATGAAAAAAAATTTCACCGGCGAAAGAAAGCTGCCTGGGAGAAGAATCTCGTCCGTGAACTAGAACAGTACAGAGGGCGAGGACCGCACCAGGCGCGGAAGTTCTACCAAAGGGTCCGCGGTATGACGCAATATATACCGCGCTGTACATACTGCAAAGACAAAGAGGGTAATCTGTGTAAGTTGCTCAATGGCCAGCTAACTGAGGAATTGGATTGCAGCCACTAAGCATAGACGAAGTTAGCAGAGCGATAAAGATTGGCTCAAAAATAATAAGGCCCCGGGAACTCATGGTATCCCAGCGGAGCTGATTAAAACAGGAGGCCCCGCAGTACACCAAGCAATTCATGAACTAATAGTGGAACCAGAATACGCGCGGTTGCTTAAAGCCAACAAAGACTCTAGTCTGTCAACACTCTCTTTAATCAGGAACATCCAAACTACTGGTATATAATACAATGGTCATACCAGTACTTACATATGGATCCGAGACTTGGGTGCTTAGCAAAAAGCATTCTGACCTCTTAGCCGCGTTCGAGAGAAAAGTCTTACAAAGAATTGTTAACCCCATATGTGAGGAAGGACGATTCAGGAGACTCTATAATGATGAGATCTACGAGCGTTACCGCGACGTCGACATCGTGAAGATAATTAAGCTCGGTAGACTCCGGGGGACAGAACACCTATCTCGCATGAGCGAAGAGGATCCTGCTCGGAAAGTCCATTGCGGTAGGATTTATGGAGCACGACAGCGAGGTTGGCCTAGCCTACGCTGGAAAGATGGTGTGGTACAGAACGCCCAGTGTTTAGGGATTCCAAACTGGATGACATCGGCTAGAAAACGTGACCGGTGGAGAGTCTTTGTGCGGGAGGTTAGGACCGTACCCCGGTTGTAGAGCCAAATATCATGATGATACTAAATGCTCTAAAATGTGAAGCTCAAGCTCCTTAAAGTATACAATGAGATGTAATAATTGTTACAATATTCAACCCTTAAGGTATACAACGAAGTGTAATGTTGTTGCATATTCGTAACAATATACTAAATTCTCTAAAATGTGAAGCTAACGCTCCTAAAAGTATACAATGAAATGTAATAATTGTTACAATAAGATTTACCCTTAAGGTTAAAGGTATACAATGAAGTTTAATGATTGTTGCAAACAGAATCAACCCTTAAATTATTTATGAATTAATAATTTTTTCAATTATTCTGAATATAACTAAATGTGTATTGATTCTACTTGATTTCATTCAGTATCGCGTATTATATCTACTTGTTTGCAACATTTTCAATTTTATTTTATCTATAAATTCGCAAAACTTTAAAGTGTGAAAATTAACTCCTTATCCAATGTAAACATACTTAAAAAATCAACTTCTTATCTGTGTTTGCCAACCAACTAGTAATCAGCAATAAAATCCTCGTCAATGTTCGGTAAACTCTCAAGACTAACCTTGCTGTTTTTAGCCGCATTACTGATCCGCCAACATACCTTACCCTCACACAGTCAGTCAGCCAGTCACTTATTTCACACGCTTTAACTTTCCTGTGTGAAAGTTTTAAATTTCCGTCCACAAGTGTGTGCACACAATCTTCGTTTCATTGTCGTCGCGTTCGTAGTTTTGAATAAGGACATGAGATTCATTTTATCTTTACATTGAGTGAAAGTTGTTGCCGTTGTCATTTATCGAACCCCACCACCACTACTGCTTATGAAACTTGTCATTCCCATTCCTATCTCGGAAGCACATATTAGCATTGCAGCGCAACAGAAGATCAATATTCGTACCGCAACGCGTATCATATCGCTCGACAGAGAGTACATGGTGTGTCAATTAATTACTTTACTAGTTGTTGAATACTCTGGTTAAATTACAGGTCCATTAAAAATTAAAAGCGGCCTCCCGCGAAAATCACCTCACTAGTACCGATTTGGATCCGATGTCATGCGGTTTGGCTACTGCTAACACCGGTCCCATAATCTGCTGTAGAAATCAGCTACAAGTGTAAGCCGGAAAACTTTTAATATCGACTCCAGGAAGCATCTCTCCTCAAAACGATTATCCTATCAATCTATCATTCATATAATTGACAGTTTCAAAAATATCTGTCATTCAGTCATTATCCAGAACTTGAAATCACAAATTCTTTCGATGTTTCTCTCCATGTTGTCCTCTTGCTTATTTCATCATTCCCTTATTACTTCCATCAACTTCAAACAGCCTACTGCCCTGTCCTATCACTGTGGCACAATTTTTTAATTCAGATTTCAGATGTTAGTTTTTGGCTTCTCCACGGGTACTTGTGGTACTTTTGTGTTCTCCTCCGTATTATTTTGTATATAAATGCGGTGAAATCGTGTCATGGCCTTGGCATACTCCAATCCTTGTGTCCTTTTTTGCCTTATAGATTTTTTTCACTCTTCCTCGAGTTCGGCACCACCTCCGCTCCACCTCACCATTAGGGGTGCGGACAAACAAACTGAAAAATCGTATCGCCACAATTACAATCAGTGCAAATAGCTACGCTGCACGGCGCCAACGGCTCCAAAACGACGAGGAAACTGCCAACGTTGAGGGAGGTGGGATTTTTTACGATATTCGGAAATTCAAAAATAACAACTTTGGCCGCGGATGGTTGGTGGGTGTTGTGTGGTTTGTACTCGACAGACACCAGCTTTTGGTAGTTTGTACAACAAGTCTATTTCGAGCTTCTGTGGATTTCAGAATGGTAAGCCGCCGCGCTCTTCCTTTCTTTTGTTGCGCCAGGGGTTAGTAAAAGGTTGTGACTGTTGGTTTTCTTGAAAGTTCAATATCAATAAATCTTCGACATGGTATGCGCATGCAGGCTTAATTTAATAGCTTTTCTTATTATTAATTAAATTATTATTATGTTCATTTATATTTAAAGTTGACTTTGGCCGTTCGAAGTCATTCGTTTTACATTAAATTACACAGAACACGCTAACGCTCATGTTGTGTACATGTGGTTATTAGTATGGCTACTATGTTGGGAAACCAATTAAAGTTTAATTCAGATTTGGATAGTCGTTCTTAAATGTATCCGAATAGTAGTTTTATTTTAATCTTATGAATTAGGCAGCAACGTGTGGGAGTGCCGAAAAATTCGTGGATCATTTGCGTTAGGTGCCCAATTAAGGACTAAAACTTGGATGTTTTTATTGGTTGCTATAAATATCAATAATTTCTTTTGTTTTCATTACCGCAGCACACCTGGGATTCAATGACTCCGAAAGGTATGGTGTTCCAGATCCGGTTTTAAAAATATAATAGGAACACCGCAAGGAGGCGTCATATCTCCTCTTCTCTGGAACATTGTAATCAAATAGTTGCTGTTAGAACTATAGAGAGAGAGACAGAGGGAATACGATACGATACGCGCCATCGCGTACGGTTCTTGGCAGTGAGCTTCAACACTCTCCAATTCTATTGCCTACTCCTCAACTGTTCTACGCCATGTATTTCTCGGACGACCCCTTCTTGTACCATCTTGAGATAACGGATTCCATTGCATTGCGAAGTTTGCTATGGAGCTATGTCCCCTTTTCGGAGTGTATGACCAATCCAATGCCACTTCCGTCGTTGGATGGTTGTACCTGTTGTTTCCTGGCCCGTTCTAGTTCTCGATGTTAGTTAGAGATACGTTTAGGCCAGAAAACCATTAAGATGTTCCGTAGGCACCTATAGTAGCGGTCACCTTCCAAGTGCTTCACCCATACAAAAGCAAAGATTCAACATTTGAATGGAACCGTCGCAGCTTGGTGTTTAAAATCAATCCAAACAAGGTTTTTGCTTTGCCGATTCGGTTAACAATGACAGATAATAATCTCAAGATATTGGAAATTCTATACTCTCTCTACCGGTTGTACTGCAATGTTAACTTGAGTTACTGAGTTAGTGCCGAGGTTGATGATTTAGATTTTGGCAAACCCACAACATTTGTCTCCCTTTCCACATTTGTTGCATTTGGTGCAGCTTCATAATCCTGTGTGAGAGTAAAAAAACGTCGTCAGCGTAGTCCAGATGTTTGAGTTGAGATGTAAGAGTCCAACGAATACCTCCTTTTCCAGTAGATAAAGCTGCGGAAAGCACATTGCTAGTAACCAACAAAAAAAGTATCGGCGATAGAATGCAACCTTGTCGTACCCCACTTAGGATCTAGAAATCCTCTGACAGCTTTCCTCTATGCAGCACATGACATTTAGAGCCATCATAGGTGGCTTTAATAATAGCTATTAGTTTATCGGGTATACCCCTCCTGTGCAAGATAAGCCAGATAAACTGTCTGTTGACACTGTCAAATGCATTCTCAAAATCAATGACCGGAATTCAACGCACTGTACAATATTGATCCGCAGGGTGTTGATGAGGTCGACACAGGAGGATCCAGTGCGGAAACCTGCTTGTTCGGCATCGAGTGTATTTTCCAGATGTTCCTTAATTCGCTCAAGTACTACTTTGGCTATTACCTTTGCAACTGCAGGAAGAATTCAAATGCCTCTCCAGTTTTCGCACTCTGTAAGACTACTTTTTTAGGGGGCTTGGCAATCATTCTCTTCTTCCACTCGTCGGGGAAACTTTCTGCCTCCCAAGCTTTCTCTACAAGAGGATATAAAAGATCTGCTGATGTCGATGGAGCTCTGCGGGTATACCATCTAGCCCTACCGACTTGTTGTTCTTTAGTGCGTTGATCGTCTTTACTGGGAGTTGAGGTGCGGATTCGGCAAATTGTTACTTTCAGCAGTTTGTGGAAAACTTTAGTGTTCTTTAGGTGATCTGAAGGGGGTGTTAGGGTATTGAGGTGGTCTTGAGGGGATATTGTTGTGGTCTTGAGGACATCTTGAGATGGTCTTAAGGGGGGTCTTGAAGGGGATTTATAGGCCGTCTTGAGACGGTCTTAAGGGGGGTCTTAAGTGGGTCTTGAAGGGGATTTATAGGCGGTCTTGAGGACGTCTTGAGACGGTCATAAGGGGTCCTGACTGGGGTCTTGAGGAAAGTCTTAAAGGGGTCTATAGAGGGTCTTCAGGAGCCATGTGGTGATCTTGAGGGGGTTTGTGGGCGTCTTGAGGGAATTTTGTTAGGGTCTTTAGCGTTGGATCTTGAAGAGGGTTTAAGAAGGTGAACGCACTTCGCTATTGAAAATGCATCATGGAGGGAGATTCTATACCATCCGTATAATTTTATATATGTATGTTTATTATAGACAAAATTATATTAAGGTAATTGCCAATCTGGTAGACTAAACCAAAATAGACTTAGAAACAGAAAAAAAGTCATTTGCTTCTAATTTGCTAACTATTAATACAACTACTAAGGAAACATAAAACTCCAACAGTTACCGGCCTTACTTTAAACGGTACCAGCATAATTTTAACCGATGAAGCGAGATTTCTAAGTACAGTCTTGAACAGTCAGCTTAGTTGGACACCTAACATTTATGAAATAGTGAAAAAGGCTACTATAGCTGTATACCATGCTGGAACGTCAGTAAAAAAGATTTTCTCATAAATCTTTTTTCCTCCGATAATTGCGAAGCCTGTGTTCTGCTGTGCTACTAATGCCCTCGAATGCGCATAATTTGTCCGAACTGAATAGACAGCGAAATAATACTTTAGTATCGGATCTAGGGCATGGGTACATTTACCTGATGGCATACGAGCAGAAAAATGAGAGAATGGAAAACCCAATGAAATCCTTTGGCTCTGTTGCATTCAATTTGGTCTCCTTTTCTACCTACCGTTTATCAAAAGAGTTGAGGGAAATATCAATTTGGTTTTAATAATGCTTTTCCGTTTTCGTATTCCAAAAAGAATGAATCGGAAAAAAAACAATTAAACTTTTAGTAGGTTTTTGGTAAATATGTACTTATATATACATCTGTTCACAAATATTATTAACTTCCTAATCGCATCCACTTTTCTGCCTAATTTAGTAATAATTTGCTCAGAGCTCAGGACGAGTCGGCACATCGCCAAGGATATGTTATCGGCGATGACGATAATTGCGAGCGACCGGTTATTTCAAAGTCGTCCTATTGATGACCTTTAGTCGTACCCACTGGCTCGGAGTAATTTAATTGCCAGCAACAAACACAGTCGGAATGGTTGGTCCAATTGATTGAACCATAAAATCATCGACATGTCGGCGGCCGGCGGTTCGTATCATTTCTTGTGCGGCTGTTGAGTTGACTCTCTGTTTGTAGGTTGGAACACCATAGGCAACATGATGCTGTTCAATTAATTAGTCGCTCCTCTGTCCGCTTAAGTAAAGTGACTTATTCATGTTCGTTTGTGCTTTCTTGGCGGGCTCTCGATTATCGATTTCAAGTGGTCGTTGTCCTCCGACTGTTAATGTAGTTTGTGGTATGCAATTTTGTCGTGTAGTTTTTTTTTTTTGGAAAATGCTTGATGATTATAGGGAGTTCTACACCATTTATTAGCGTTTACATTTAAATGATTCATTTACAAGTGATCACATTATATTTAGTTCATTTAGATTTTGGCAGATGGAACTGGTGGGTTATTGGTTGTTGATTTCTCTGTAAATGTCAAACTGATGAAAAGATTTTTGACATTTTCGAATTAAAAAATGATTTTCAAATGCGTTTCGATGTTGGTCCTGAGGTGGTCCAAAGTCTCCTCTTGGCATATAAAGTGGACTTCATATACCACCATAGGGGAAAAAATACAGAGGCGTCAAACAAAAGAGGCGCCCAACTTAACTAGTCGTTATTATTTCTCAATAGTGACGCGGATGTGATCACAAACATAATTCATATTGGTATGAAGAATTTTATTCCTTTAAGAATTAAGTCTGTCAAACCGAAGAAAGATGGATGGTATGATTTAAGCTGCAAAGAGCCTTCTAAGAACAGGAAGGTAAGCTCTCAGTTGTACAAAGCAAACTCCACAGAGGATAAACGGCAAAAACACAAGCGTGCCAGAAGTGATTGGAATATAAAAACGGAGGCGTGGCCACCATACGACTTTATTTTACGGCCGGAATCTTCAGTAAATGTATATTACATAAGGGAGTCTTGACGGGGTCTTCAGAGGGGTTTAAGGGGTTTTTGATAGGGTCTTGAAGGTAGCTTAGAGGGGGTCTTGGGACAGTTTTATAGGGTTTGGGTGGTTTTGATGGTTTTATGGCACCTTGAGTGGGTCTTAAAGGGGGTCTCGAGGGGGTTTAAGTTTTAATTGGGTTTGAAGGAAGTCTTGTGTGGGGTCTTGAGGGAGGTTTTAAAGAGTCTTTAGTATGGTCTCGAGGGGATGTTCTTTTTAATCTTGTCATAAACCTTGGCGTGGTTCTTTATGTGATTTTTTACAACTGAGACCTCCAAATTTATGTAAAAAGCTTAAATATGCATTTTCATACCCATCGATTAAGCCGTCTGGCTCAGGAGATACAGAAATGGGTTAATCTGCAAAAAACGGTGAGCCAAATTCGTCTATGATCAAAGATTCAGGCAAATAATACTACAATGTCCCAAAAGAAGTAAACATATTTGGTCATTCGCGAAAAGAATTAAAAATACTGCCTCATCATCAATTCCAGCGATCATTAACAACGACATTCCAGGCCAATCTACATGCTGCACATTTTGCAGCCAGCTCCACGTTTCCAGATTGTGCATTGCCTCCACTTGTACCTTTGATTATCGAACACTCTATGGGAGAATTTTGAATTACTACCTTAAACAAGGCTGTTTCTACAGATTTGCCCTTGTAGTACGCATGTTGATTCTTTTTTATATACTTTGAGGGATGCTTTGTAAGCTCGGCTAAGTTGAACAGCTTTCTACAGCTGTTTCTAATTTATCCCAATTGTGAAATCTACCAATGTGGTCTCTTCTTACCTCTTGGACGAATAAGAGGGCATGAAGCAGACAGGGCTTTACTAAAGGCCAAGGTGAGTTCCTTTACCTTGTTGTACAGCCCATCCCCCAAGGGGATTCATCATCTAAACTAAAGTTCTGACATAGTGAGCATTCGAGTTGCGTAGAGCTGTGCATTCATATTTTTAATGTAAACGAATTGAGAATACTAAAGATGGAACACTCTTCGTGCCTTTACTTCAAGTACAAGTGTTTTTTTTATTTATTACTGCAAACTGAAGATCGATCGGTTTATATCGGTGTTTTGTGTCCGACAATCTTTCCAATTTTTTTTCATAAAAGACCTTCTGTCTGCAACTTTAAATTCAATACATTCCTTCGCTCACGGCAGTGATCTGAGCTTCTCTTAAAGGTTTGCAGGCTCACGTCACTTCTCTTCGGATGTGGAACTAGAAAAACATCTCGTTAACATCTGACCTACACAGCATAGCAAAGTGGGGTGAACACAATAGAATCGAATTTAAAACTTCAAAGCGATATAGTAACATCCAGCCATTATCCATGAATGACAATTGCATCGAGGAAACTGAAAAACTTGGTATGTGTGCCAAAGATAAGCTTCGTTGGAATGACCACATATTTTTGCAAGTTATACAAGTGCCAAATGGAATTGTGCCCAGTGGAATTGTGTCCAGTGGAATTGTGTCTAGTGGAATTGGCCTAGAATCGTTTGCACTAAGTGTCACTGTGTTTTGATGTTACCACATATGCTCTAAGTCAACCTGTTCCGGTTTATCCCAAATATGGTAGCGATCTCTATCTATTAACTGTTACTGCATTACCAGTATCATTGAAAAAGAAGTATGGGCAGGAAATCAGTCCAAATAGACAATTTTTGTAGCAACCGAACGCGGACTTTGATAAAAAGCGGCTCTTCTTCACCAGAAATCCACATCCACAAGAGATAAAGCCGATAAGTCCAAAAAATTCTATGAGTTATGCATGTCGACGGATGGATTTGTCCTTTCATAAACGCGGGCATCATTATAATCTGCGTAAAATGAAACAAAACTTAATTTTTTCCATAATGTATTAGGATATGTAATATAATATTATATATGACAAACGAGCTTCTTTCGAATGGTGACGATATTTTATTTTGCACTAAGGCTTCATATTTTTTCTGTCTGCCAGCAGTTGTCCTTGGAGAAAAAGTAACGATTCTTTGAATTACTCTCTTTGACTCATTGTCGCCTAGTTGTCGTTGTGGCCCGGTGCCCGGAACTGGTTCTCCACTCAGAAGCACATCCATCCATTTGATTATCCTTTGTTTCAAAGCGTTGAGGGGTTGGTGAGAGTATTGGATGCCACTTTAAAGAAATGGTAGCAGGGGTAGCGGTTCGGTTGGGGTTGGAATAGTTGGCAAAACTGCTTTTAAAAATTCACAACACGCACATAATTCGCTTTCGTTATTTATGCAATTAAACATCACTGAAAGATTGCAAATCGCATATTTTATGTATGTTGTGTAGAGGTATCTGTATCTGTATAATTTTTCTGTCTGTATTTTCAGCTGAATCCTGCGGGGATTTGCAACTGCACTGTTATGTGCAAGAATTTTTCGTTTCGGTGCGAACGTCCTTGCTGGCATCTTTTCTTCGGCATCCTCTTTTTTCTGCTGTCATGATGACGAATTTTAAGTGCATAGTTTTTCTGTTTCGTGTCTGGTGGTTTGTCGCAAATGTCTTTCTTACTGCGTTGCGGTATGGAATTAGCATGTCTTCACATACGAGCAAACATGCAGACATCTCCTAATTGTCGTTATAGTAGTCGCGTGTCACAATCACAATGTGTCATTTAGGAGAGTTCAAAAGTAAAAGGATTTTAATGTTTCGCAAATAAAATCATGACGAGTTTTTTTGTTTTTGTTGTTGTTAGTTTTTGAAATTAAACAAAAATTGTATCCCATGTTACAGTCGTACAGTCTGAAGATGTGTGGCACAGAATAGAACAGTTTGTTATTATTTAACATTAACGACACTTTTATGTATTATTTTGATTTAAGTTTTTTATGTTGTTGTTGTTGTAGCAACTCCAGGCCAGAAACGAGAATACCAATGTCTTCGGCGTTGGATGAGATCATTAGTGTCGTTGTAGAAGAAAGTTCCCATATGGAGTCGACGCTTTTCGGAGAGGACTGGTCAAGTACAAAGAAGATGGACGATGGTCTACTCCTCCTCCTCATCCATGCAGCTTCTGCAGAAGTCATTTGAGAAGACTCCAAGTCTTGCTGCATGCCTGCCTATTAGACAGTGTCCAGTGATGACACCTCCAATAGCACCGATGTGCGATCCAGCTTGGGCCAGAGCTGCTTTGTCGCTATGCAAGTTGTGCCGTTTGACCACCTACAGTTTGTTTTTACATTAGCATTAAATTTAACGATCTCAGCGTCCATAAACCTGCTGGGCCTGATGGTATTCCCGCTATAGTTTTGAAGAGGTGTTCTTCAACGTTGGCATTGCCACTGTGCAGGCTTTTCCATTTCTCTTATTCTTCTGGAGTCTTCCCAAAGAATTGGAAAACTGCCTTTGTCCAGCATGTTCCTAAAAAAGGCGAACCATCATCTCTTTCCTCGTACCGACCCATTGCTCTAACATCCATACTTTTTAAAATCATGGAAAAGCTGATCAATCGTAAGCTTATGCAATACCTTGAATCACGTGAAATCCTTAGCGACCAGCAGTATACGGTTTTCGTAGGCAACGTTCTACAGGTGACTTGATGGCTTATCTCACTGAAAAGTGGAACCAGTCTATTAACAGATTTGGTGAAAGCAAAGTTATTGCACTTGAAATTTCCAAGACATTTGACAGAGTCTGGCATCAAGATCTTTTGTCAAAATGAATGCATATGGAATTAATAAGGCGTTGCTCAATTGGACTATTAACTACCTTTCTGACTGTTCAATCCAGGTCGCCTTTGGACGGATCCAAATCCAATGTTCCCCGCATAAACGCCGGTGTTCCTCAAGGCTCTGTTTTTTCTCCGGCGCTCTTTCTGATTTTCCTTAATGATCTCCTATCAGCCACCTCTGACTGACGACAGCACTCTTAGCTTTTCATATGACTTCACGCTTTCTACACGCCCCTCTTCGTCGCAAGTGGAACTTAAACAACAACCTATGTTGATATGAAAAAGTTGTCTGGTCTCTCCACTGTTATCACAATGGGGACTTGATTATAGCTAATCTGCTGGTGGTAAGTGGGTGATCTCTCTTAATTTGTTTCGCAGGCCATAACAGTTCCACTAAAGGATCTTGAAATAATTAACTGAATGGCCTCTATGGTTGACGTGTTAGTAGTTGGCACTATGTAGCCCTGAGAATTGTCGCAGATGACAAAAGTTAGTACAATTGTTGCAACACACAGAGGCAACACTTTTCCGGATAGCACGATTACAGATCGAGCAGTACCAGATTCTGGGACCTGGGTTCGACTCGATCCCGGTGCTAATCAGTAGAATGCAGAAGGCAAAACAAAGCGTACATGCAAGGCAAAATAAAGCAAATGAAAGAAGTGGATCCAGGTGGTCCAATTGCAAACCTGTTGCTGGTTTGACGATCGTTGTCCCAATGTTTTGATAGGCATTGGTGTCCCTTCGTTGCGTAGAACCAATTGTCGTGGAAAGGAGGTTTACTTGTTGTAACAATTGCTGTTACAGTTACAATGCAATCTTTGTCTGATGTAAATTTGTTGTTAATTATGAGTTTTTTGCTTTTCCAATAATCTCAGATTAGATTGAAATGTTAAACGAAACTTTAACATGCGACACAGAATATTTAACGCCTTTTTTTTTCAATGGTCGTATAAATACTAAAAAGAGTTATATTCATATGTGAACGACTATGTCATGTCAACGTAGACACTATAGTAGCGCTCTGTTTATTGATTTTTTTATTTTTTTTTATACTCAGCATCTTATCCTTTATGGATTGTATCTACATATAGGTAGTCGTATACGTACATATGAGATTGACTGACTTTTTTTTCATCTTCTCTGTTTGTTTATTTTTTTTCGTATTCCTACTGTGTCTCATAGATTTAATGGCGCCACATTTATCGTTTTATTTAAAACATTTTATTCGTAAAACATAATAATTATTGTATATTGAATCTTTGTAATTTGTATATCTTGTTATAGCAAAAGGATTTTTCAAAAAATTTCCTTTCATTCTGGAGGCTTTCTTTGAAATAAAGAAGTTGCAGAGACGAAAACTTAAACATCTGCGTTCATTTGCGTTAATAACTTAAAAAGTGTGTCTATCAACCAGTGGCGAGGGAGGATATTCGAGCAGAAGGGAAGCCCATAAAAAAATTGCATAATATCAGAAAATGTCTACACTATAAGCTTAATGAGTGACATATATAGTACTCAAAGTTATTGATAAACAATTGATATAAAAATGAACAGCAAGTATAGTAAAACAAAGTAGTTTCTCAAAAATTAATATTTCCAATGAGATATTAAAATGTCTATAGACCCAAATCCCTCTTAGTGGCTGGGCAACTCCCTTTTATTGTTGCGTGCGTTTCTTTTTCTTATATTTTGTTAACAATTCATTATATATATATTTTCTCTCTTTTTTATGGTTAATTTACGAAAAGCAAATAAAGACTACACGAGAAAGCCGACTGGGATGGCCTCAATAATTTCTTTATGCATGATTTAAGAACCGGGAGGTATGCTTTCGGTTATATAAAGAAAACCCGACTGTCGAAAACCGAACCAAATTAAGGCGAGTCAGATATGACCGGGGTCCGGTCCTGGCCTCCCGCAAAAAGTGTCTCCACCGGTCCCGATTTCGAGCTGATGTCATCGAGTTTGGCATCACTGAACTCTGGGCGTCCTGGTCAACGCCATCCTTCCAGCGTAGGCTTGGCCGGCCTCGCTGTCCTGTTTCATAAATCCTAGCGCAAAGGACTTTCCGAGCAGGATCCTCTTCGCTCATGCGAGCTAGGTGTCCTGCACACCGGAGCCTACCGAGCTTAATTTTCTTCACGATGTCGACATCGCGGTAACGCTCGTATATCTTATTATTATAGAGTCTCCGGAATCGTCCTTCCTCACCTACGGGGCCAACAATTCTCAGTAAGACTTTTCAACGAACGCGGCTAAGAGGTCAGAATGCTTTTTGCTAAGCACTCAAGTCTCGGATCCATATGTAAGTACTGGTATGACCATTGTCTTATATACCAGCAGCTTGGATGTTATGTTTAAGTTCCTGTATTTGAAGAGTCTTGACAGACTATAGAAGGCTTTGTTGGCTTTAAGCAACCGTGCGCGTATGTCTGGTTTCATGCTGTTATCGGCTGCTACAGTTGACCAGAGATAGTTAAAGGATTGCACTACTTCAAATTCGCGCTCCACTATTTGAAATGAGGGACCAATGTTGGATCTTCTACTCGCCTACTGCCCACGACGAGCCAAATTCGAATATGACCAGGAACAGACAAAAAATACTTCAATGTTTTGCCAGATCTGTTTTGTCGCTGCACAAGTTATACCATTTGATCGTCTAATTTTGGTCTTATCAATAGGATCCTGCTTTAACATGAGTTTTCATGTAGCAGTCGGTATGCCTTTTCACCATTTTCCTTTAGAAGTGGCAGCATAGTACCATTTTTGGCGAGTTCATCAGCCCCTGCAGTTCCCCAGAATGTCCCTATGACCCGACACACAGGTGAACTGTTTCGTCGATCCTTATAGTGCAATCTGGATGAAGTGCGCTATCGCGAACGTCCACTACCAGATGCGCCTTCAAGGTTAGCTGCAGTAGAGGGGAAACATTACCTACTTTGTTGGAACCGGTCTTGGATGTTTTTGGTTCAGTTTACTCAAAGAAGAGAAATTCGCAGTATATAGATAAGGCTTGTGTATAAAAAAAATCCGGAAAATGCCAGTAGATACACTGTAAACGACTGCGCTATTTTTTTTAAACTGGGCTCCCACCCAGGCTGATTTTCGGCACAGTAACTATTACACCATAATCCAGCCCAGGGGCTGAGGATGGGGGAAGGGTGAGGTGGGAAGGGGAAAGATAATAAAGATTCAAGAGCGTCCTTTGTTTTTAGGACTCATCTAGACAAAAATTCCCGATAATCTTTGACCTTACCTAGGCCCTACGACTCGACAAGTTCGACACTCAGGTAGAGGAAGGTTAGCTTAAGGTTAATTTAAACCTTACCGTTTGCGATTTTAACCGCAGAACTCTATGTCTTAAACTTGACTTCCTTCACCATTCTCTTTAGCCTTAAGTGTTAAGTGTTTAATCTTAAGTCTTAGTTTTTTAGTCTTCAATTCTGATAGTTTTAGTTTTAGCCTGTAATAATCCGATTGAATGGAGGCTATTGCGCCCCCACCAAAATTGGAGCATTCTTCCAATATGCCAATGTATCCATGTGATCAAATAACTGGTTCTTCCTTCAGCTAAGAACATATTTACCAGGTATATCTACAGCTGGAGTTAACGTTTTTGTTAACATTAATGTGAGCATTAATTATTATTTTCTTTTGAATTCTTTGAAGTTTTTTTATTTTTTAAAATTATAATACCAGTGATTTTCTTTCTATACAGCTGCATAAATTGCAGCGTACACAGTGGAATTTCATTATCAGTCAATAATTTAGTATATGTGTATAGAACACACGACCCATTTTGTAAACAATGGCTCCAGGCTTTTATGTTATGTATATGAAATAAAAAAAAATTAAAAAACGACAAATCCAAAAGGTCACGGACATTCGTTCTCGCATTTGATTCAAATTCATTTGGGGTCAGATTCAAATTCATTGACCATAAAATGACAAATACATACAATGCAATACAATTGCACTGAAGGAGAAAAAAAAGATGTACCACAGAGGTGCCCTAGATTCCTGCACTTCGAGTCCTATTCTTATGTGGGCTGCTGGACACAGCATAGCAAACATACGACAGGGACACTCTGGCGCTGCATTCTATACAATTCCCTATATACTGCTCACATTTTCATTGCACGAGTACGACTTAATTCTCATCTCACTTTCTTACTCATTACTTATTTGTATGATTGCTACGCATTTTTCTTTTGCGTTCTGCAGTGTTGCATTGTATCCTTGCAAATTGTTGGTTGTCTTTCTTCAGTTTTTTTTCTTTTTCTTGAGTACTTCCTACATGAAAATCGGCAAATTGACATTGCCAAAAATCGTTGGGCGCGCGTCCTTCGTTTCTTATAGTGGTCGGTTGTCCTCTTCGAAAAATCTCCACTCACATTGACTTTCTATATCACTCGCAGATATTACGGATTAGTTTTTGTGTTTTTGGATTTTTTTTATTACTTTAGGCGACAGATTTTCGGCTCCAAGCAGACGAAAAAAAGTGAATCACAAATTTTACTTTTTTTTTTTTCTTTAATTAAATTCAATCGTTTACGTACACTAAACATTCCACATACGCAAATGATGCGTTCCAAAAATCGTAAGTCGAATTCGCGTATGTGGAGACTTGAGAATGTATGCATAGTCAGAGATGCATTCCAAAGAAATCAAAAGAAAGAAAATGATAAATATTTTATTCCATGCCTTTTTTTTTTTTAGAAAAATAAACGTTAAAAGAAATAAAAAAGAAAATGATATAACATCAATTAAAAAAGAAAAAAAATATATAAAAAAAAAAGAAAAAATTATTGTCGGCAGGAAGCCGCTACACTTGGACCAATAGATGGTCCATTGTAGATTCCAGACTAAGATATTTTATTAAACATTGAAGTAATATACAATTTTGACTTAAAACTAAACTTTTTTTTTTTTTTTTTTTATTTATATTAATAAGTGTCGGCTCAACAATAGGGGCCCGACGTATTTACATTGTTTTAATTTATTTTGTATTGCTTATAATTAAACAATATTTTTGAGAAGATGGTCCATTGTAATGCCACATGGATTGATAGGATTTCTCGCCCTACCTATTAAACCAGTTGGAGCTTCGAATGTAGCAAAGAAGACTTTTGATGTCAGTGCTTGACAGATCGTTAAGGTCGTTATAAAGGAAGGCTCCCAAATGGAGCTTACGCTAAAGGGACGGACCTGTGCATGTGCATAGAAGGTGAAAAATGGTCTTTTTCTCTTCCTCGTCCATGCAGCAGCTTCTGCAGAAGTCATTGGAAAATACACTAAGCCTTGCCTTGCATTTATTACACCTATTGTAGCGCTTATGTGTACTCTGTTTAGACAGATCAAACACTTGGTGTGTTTCGGATCCAGCTTTGCCCAAATCTGTTTTGTTGCTACACAAGTTATACCATTTGTTCATCTAAGGTTGGTTTTGCCAGTAGCATCCTGCTTTAATTAATTGTAGTAATTGGTATGCCTAGGGGACCATTTTATGGTAGAAGGGGCAGTTCTACTTGGCGAGTTGCAGTTCCCCAGAATGTCCATATGCCCTGGCCCACAATACAGGTGAATGTTGAACTGCTCCGACATATTCCTGAGAGGCGATCGGCAGTCTAGTGCTACAATAGAGTTCGTAGAGACTGATTTTAGAATCTCAAAGCTGTCTGACTATTCGAGAAGATGCGGATATCTTTACTCTTCAGCCAAGACATGATTTCTTTAATCCCTATTATTACTGCAAGTTTTGTTTTGTTGGGGTTCACCACTAGGAGGGATACCACTCCACCTTGTGGCGTTCCTCTACAGACAGATCTATTTGCAGACACCAAACACAGTAGACAAGAATAAGAATTGTGTGTCATTGAATTCATTTTTATTTTCCGCAGAATTTTGATGGACGCGTATAAGAAACACGCGTATGTGGGGAAAAGTTCTTAAAATTCGCTTATTGGAGAAATCGCGTATGCTGAGTTCGGATATGTGGAGGGTTTAGTGTGTTCATAATTACTATCAGAAATTTCAGGTTTACTTGACAGATTATTTTTATATATTACTAATTTTTTTCATAATCTCATATTCGCTGTAAGCATTTATTATTGTAATTTTATTTATTTTAATGATTTATTAGTATTACTTTGTTTCATATAATTTTTTTATTAATCTTCATGTGTTTTTATTATGAATGTATGTTTCTAATGTTTTTCTCTCTCTTCTTGTTTCTCCTTACAGCGGTGGCCGAATGTGGGGGATGTCCCATTCACTGCCGTCCGGAATGGTTTGTATAACTTTTGGCTTTGTTACACATTTGATTTGCATTTTCTTTACGATTTCTAATTTCAAAGAAAATAATACAAAAACTGGGGCACACGCTTTTCTATATATATACATATATGTATACTTTATATATCGATAAAATTAAAAAAAACTGTAACTGATAGTTAAATTTATAAAAAAAGAGAGACGCGAAAGATGCATTTTTGCTTGCGCCTTTTTACTAAACAAACACAACTAAAATAACAACAGCTACTAATCACAATATACACAACAACATCAAACAAACAAAAAAAAAAACAAGAAATAACATAAGAAACGAACAACTTCAGCATCAGAAAAAAATAGGGCATTGTATCCAGATTAGAGCAAGGAAACACACGAAAGAGTTGATTACACGATACATTAATTAATAATATAAAATATCTACCTCAAACTCCATATGAACACTGCACTAACTATGTACTATGTCATACCATTAGTTCCTGCTTGGCAAGTGGTGTTGGAGAGGAGCACTGAGATGCGATAATTTTAGAAAAAAGTGGGGTCGCATACAATAAGAAGCATGCAAGAAAGAGTTCAATATGAAATTATAAAGGGTTTTCCAATAAGGACATAACAATTTTTTATTTAAATAAAACACAGAATAATTGAGATATCGGGCTGCACAGGTGTAGCACACATATTATATTTAAGTATGGAATTCGATCTCGTGCATATGACCACGAGATTCTTTGAAGCCAAATTTCCACCAATCTTCCGCACATATCGGCCGGAACGTAGGCAATTTCGCATTCGATATTGTTCCTAAGCTCCGCTAACATTGTTGGCTTGTTGGCATAAACCAACGATTTAACGTAACCGTAACCCTACAAAAAGAAATCTTACGTCGTTAAGTCGCATGAGGTAACTTGACTATTTTTTTAGATCTGGTTACACGATTACCGAACTTCCCCTTCAATAGATACATTTTTTGACCAGCTGTGGTGTGCCTTGTGAACCACATATCACTTATGTCAACTGTCCATCCAATTATGGCCAACAACCGAACTTCCCCTTTAATGGATCAATTGTTTGACCAGCTGTGTGCCATGTGGCACCATCTTGTTGGAATCACATATCACTGATGTCAACTGGCCAACATGGCACGATAGCGATCTTCATTGGCCGTGACATAGCGATCATTTTCATCGACGAAAAAGCCAATCCAATCACACTTTTGCCATGAAATCCACAACACACTGTCACTTTTTGTGGATGCGGTGCAATGGAGCAGATGTGGGTTTCTCGATGTCCGATAACGCTTATTTTGCTTATAGACAAAGCTATTCCTACTAAGCCGAAAATTAACTTCACATCGCCGAAGATGATGAAGATTTTTCGATGTAATTCATAATTTTCTTTTGCAGAGTCGAATCGGAGAAGCATTTGACATCAAGCTCTTTTGTCCAAAATGCGTACTTATGGAGTCGATGAAAAACTGCTTCATTGAATTAGTAGCTATCCTTTGGACCAATCAATTCAAGTTGTCTTGGACGGTTGCAAGTGTAAAGTACAACACATAAATTCTGGCGTTCCTGTTTTGTCCCCGACACTCTTTCTCATTTTTATTAATGATCTCTTGTCCATTACTTGTAGTCCAATTCACTCTTTCACTCACTCAACTCACAAAACCTCATATAAGTTTGAGGAACGTCCCTCCACTTCTCATGTGGAACTCAAACAACTACGCATGTTGAGCACGTTAAATAATGACCTAGACAGCAGTATTAAATGGGGAGTCGAGTAGAACTTAACGCTCCCAAAATCCAATGCTGTCTCCTGTCGTCTAAGCGAATACTAAATCCCATGCCATTATCCATGAATGGCACTTGCACACTGGCACTTCTCGGTATGTGCGTTAACGACAAGCTTCGTTGGAATGACGACATATTAACTGTCGTATGTGGAATGCTCTGTCAAGCTCTGTCTTTCCACATCACTACGATCCACAGGCATTCAAGACACATGCTCATAGACATCTCCTCTTTTCTCCTCCTTTTCCTTAACGCCCATGCTGTGCCAAGCATATAGCCGAGCATTACAAGGGTGCGAAAAAAAAAATTTAAAAAAACCGACACACTGTCACCAGAGACTAATATGGTATATCAGCCTTACGAGGGGGAAAACCTTATTCCTTCCTTCTTATAGGAACATGAGTAGTCTCTTGGATTTTCCAAGCCCTGTGGTAGTCTTCTAATAGAATTGACAAAGTTGGTTATCCCAGTAGTCCATTGAATTAACTGAATAGCTCTGAACCCTGAATGCCGGTGGTTTAGCAAAACTTTGCTAGTTCATCAACAGTTTCGTTGCCAGAAATCACTTTAGAGCCCGACACCCGACCTAGTATGACTATGGCAAGTGATTGTAGGGCCTCAAAAAAAGGCCTGCCTTTTTATAAAAAACATTAGGGTAAATATGTCGTTTGAATAAATGTGTTATTATTTTGGAAAACCAGACTATCTTTTCAATATGAGTTTTAGAAAAGTTTGATCATCCCTCCAACAATCGGAGGGTCCAATTAGATTTAAATTAAAGGTTCCAGTAATACATTTTATCCTCCCTCAGAAATATGACAAAGAAATTCGAGTAAATACACCATTACTCTGCTTAGTAAAGTAACATTTTAGCTGGAAATGTACTGCGAACAAAAACATAAGGTGGATAAATAGTCGCATAATTATCGACCAACACATAACGCATAGCACATGTAAATCTAACAATTAGCCACTTGACTTTGACCTTTTGTTCCTCTTCATAATTTTCCCTTCATGGTTGCATAAGAGTATTTGTACTGTCATTGAATTGTGTGCCTTTGAAAAAATGAATTTTGTGGCAATTGCTGGCAGATATGTACCTGTCTGTTACCACCAACAACCGAATTGATGGTTGTTAGCACAATGAACTTCCGACGGCCAAGGGAATGTGGCATATGGCGGCGAACGTAGAAAATCACAAGAAACATAAAACAGAACACACTTATCACATCACACATCATTAGAATAATGTGTCGTTGTTTCGGTATTTTCTTTTATTTACAAACGTGCGTTCTTGTTGTTTACTATTATGGACAAATCTGACTAAAATGTGCAACTAAATATAGAAAATGTACGTACACTGCAGGTCATTTGAATAGGGACAACGGACTTTAAAGTTACTACGTATTCGTATTATCTCTTGTTTTTACCATCGGAGATAAAATTTGGTTTAACATCCAATCAGCAACACGTTGATGTACGACGGTGGCCTGGAAAGTAAGGGCTTAGGCTAGAAAACACAACTTTTTTCAGCAAAATTCAGTTAATTTCCCTTTTAGATTAATACACTTCGTCCCACGATATTCCAATTTTTCGATACCTCCGAATAATACGATTTCTGAAAGGCCTCAAAATAGTCCTCATTCGACACATCTCTATCACTAAGCTATTTCTTCCGCTTTGGAAATTGATAATAGTCGAAAGGAGCCAAGTCTGAAAAATTCTTCGCTAAAAGTGTCCACTCTCAGCGTGTGATTGTTTTGCCCTTTTAAAGGTAATCTATGTGAATGTAACCAGGAGCATCCCAAAAAACTGTAACCAAGGCCTTGTCGTTGGCCGAAGGACCCACCTTAGCCTATTTCGGTTTCGATTGCAAAGAGCAATTCACTGTTGCGACTCCTTTGTCTCTGGAGTGCTATGATGGATCCATGTTTCGTCCACGGTTAACAAACTCCTTTTTGTCGCGGGGGGACATAATCAAACACTCCACTTGTTCACGTGAAATACACACAGCCTCAGCAATCTCTCGTAGCTTTCTTCGACTATACCATACTATGCATTTTATCGACCATTTCTGGTGTGGTGACCCCTTTTGGACAGCCTCGACGATGATCTTTTAAATGCTCGTTCGACCGCGCTTAAATTCAGCTGGCCAATATTTTGACGGAAGTATTTACCTTCATTCTATCACTGAAAATTGCCAGGCTTGGAGCCGTCAGTGAAGAATTGCACTGCTTCGGTTTTTGGTATTGAATGACTTCTCCAAAATTCTCTGGAGGGGCCGGTAGTCTGAAAGCTTTTGTCGAACCATAAGACTGTTATGGTGTAGTCAAGATTAGCCAATTCATTCTTTAGCGAATTTATTATTGTTGAGTGTCCTGCCGAGAGACACATTCATTGTTTTACTGCAGAGTGTCTCTGCCTACCGGAGATGTCGAATGGTAGAAGGTTAAGCACATCGTTCCAAGCCAATACGAGTATATAATACACATACATGAAGAAAAAAATACAAATCCAACAAAAACAAAACACTGTTAACAAAATTACCCGAATTAATAAAACAAAACAAAATAAAGCAAAGATAAGGACGATTTTCTTTTTTGAAAATTTTCTAACTCTCTGCTGAGTTGCGGTTGTCCTTAGGTACACTTACATCGTTTTCATTTGTGTAAGAGACTACGGAAATCAACTTTTTTGTGTGCCCCATTTAATATTAAAAATAACCACCCTTGAGAATGTCGAATGTGTCTCTTGTCAAAAATCTTTGTTTATCCATTGACAGTTTAAAGTTTATTGTTTCTCGTTTGACATTTGACAGTTTGAAGTTTACTGTTTATCCATTGACAATTTGAAGATTATTGTTTACCCATTGACAGTTGAAAGTTTATTGTTTATCAATTGACGGTTTGAAGTTAACTGTTTATCCATTGACAATTCTAAGTTTATTGTTTATCCATTGACGGTTTGAAGTTTACTGTTTATCCATTGACAATTCTAAGTTTATTGTTTATCCATTGACAGTTTGTAGTTTATTGTTTATGCATTGACAGTTTGAAGTTTTTTGTTTATCCATTGACAGTTTGAAGTTTACTGTCTATCCATTGACAATTTCAAGTTTATTGTTTATCCATTGACAGTTTGAAGTTTATTGTTTATCAATTAACAGTTTCCAGTCTATTGTTTATCCATTGAAAGTTTTAAGTATATTGCTTATCCATTGACAGTTTGAAGTTTACTGTTTATCCATTGACAATTCTAAGTTTATTGTTTATCCATTGACAGTTTGTAGTTTATTGTTTATGCATTGACAGTTTGAAGTTTTTTGTTTATCCATTGACAGTTTGAAGTTTACTGTCTATCCATTGACAATTTCAAGTTTATTGTTTATCCATTGACAGTTTGAAGTTTATTGTTTATCAATTAACAGTTTCCAGTCTATTGTTTATCCATTGAAAGTTTTAAGTATATTGCTTATCCATTGACAGTTTGAAGTTTATTGTTTATCCATTGACAGTTTGAAGTATATTGTTTATCCATTGACGGTTTAAAGTTTATTTTATCATCCTGATTGTTTTCTTAACTTTTCTAAATGTTGAAACTTATTGTTTATCATTTTTACACATTTTTGTCTTCTGTCCATTGTTGCCGTTGTTGTTCTTATTATTATTGTTGTTGTTGTTATTGTTATTTGCATCTAAATAATTTCCTATTTGATTTTTTTTGTTGTTGGTCTGGATTATTTTGTGAATGTCCTACCTACTTTAATAAATTTAACTTAACCTAACTTAATTTAACATAAACTTAAAGCTTAAATATCAAATTAAATACGAAAATTATACAAATAAAGTTCATGTTTGTGTAAATGTAATTTCGTCTCTTCTCTTGATTAATTGATTGATTTTTCAAATTTAATTTTTGTTTGTCAAACGTTCTCTCGTTCGTTACACGTACGATATATTGAAAGATACAAAGTTTAAGAAACAAGAAAAAAAACAACAACTTCTGTATATAAAAAGCAAAACGCCACCATTGTTCAAAATTGTTTGAATTGAAATTTCAGTCACGTTATGCGTTTTCACCGCAGGACACAGATTTCACATCATCTTATCCCACTTCATCATCACTAACGTCACGTCGTATGTTCAATGAATTTCCTACAAGCAGTAGTGCAATGGGCTCCGTTGGTAATATCGGAGCGAGTACGAATTCACTAACGGGCGGTTTTGGCGGCGGACCCGATGGCGGTGACAGCGGCATAGGCGGTGGCGGCGTAAATGGAACGAATCTAATTGTTAATTATTTGCCACAAGATATGACAGATCGTGAATTGTATGCGCTATTTAGGACAGTTGGTCCTATAAATACATGCAGAATAATGAGAGATTTTAAGGTAAGTTCGACTATGCAGTACACTACTATGTCACATTACAAAAGTTAGCAACTTCTGGTTGATGACTGCGAAGGAGGAGAGCTTCGCCCACAGATTGCTTGTTATTGGGTCTGTTCGATAATTTGCCCGGTCGATGCCGTGCAGTGTGCTGTTTATTAAATTGTTGAACAGAGCGTGCGAATTATCGAACAAAATGTACCCGAATTGTATCTGAAAATAACTTCCAATTCATTTGAATTTTTTTCTTCTCTTTTTATTATTTTTGATTATTTACCCTCTAGACTGGATACAGTTTTGGTTATGCTTTCGTCGACTTCGCTTCGGAGCAGGATTCACATCGAGCGATAAGAAGCTTAAACGGTGTCACAGTCCGGAATAAGCGATTAAAGGTGAGTACCACTGGCGGCTCTGTTATTTGTTGGGTGGTGCACATATGTATGCTGCAAGATAATTATCACTGAACACGTTTCACAGATTGGTGAGAGGAGTCCAATTAAATTTGGCGGGCGTGTGAAAGAAGTAGAGACGTCGGTGTCTGCGACGATGATAACCTACGGAAAACTGCGACAAGACTCTTATCCTAGATTTTCTTCGTCTTCTTCTTTCAAAAAGTTTACTCTTTTTTTCTACTCCCAACCATGAGCACCGTTGCAACTCGGACTGGTAGTTCATCTATGCCTCACTCATTATGTCTTGTGTGTGTTGACCCCTTTATTTTTTGCTCCTCTCGTTTGATTCTCCCTCAAACTCGGTTAAAGTGAAGTAGAAATTTGCAGAGTTTTTCCATTTTTTAGTTTTATGTTAAAGGATTATTTACAAAAATTGAAGCCAGCGACAACAGAACATCTATTAAACCAGGGAGAGGAACTACAAACGTATTACACAGAAACACTATTTTCGAAGATCCAGGCACTTGACTTCTTTACCGCTTTAATATATCGTCTTGGTGTCACCGATTTTCTACTCATTTTCAGTACGGACTGATGATATTCAGCTGTAATACTTGAGATTTTTTTATTTTCGTTGTTGAAAACATCTCTTCACATACATGAACTTTTGAACATGCATAAAATCAGGGGATCATGTGTCCTTAGGTTGGGATAGTCGAAGTCTCGCTATCTATCTCGCTACTGTAAGATACGGCAGACTGAGTATTTGGAGTCCAAAGAAATTCACGCCGGTCTACCGCAAGGTAACATTCTCGTTCCAATCCTGTTCTTGCTTTACACACACCAATTGGGTTTTAGGGTCAAACAATCCAAAATTGATCAGGTCTATCGAATAACGAATGAAACAGCCCTTGAAGAGAAAAAGATATGTTCTAGGGTTTTTCTAGACGTATCTCAAGTCTTCGATAAGGTATGGCACGATGGCCTGAAGTATAAGCTTAAGCTTATATTATCCGAAAAATTGACTATAATTTTGGATTCCTATGTTGTGTAACTAGGTAAATTTTGCTGTGGTACGCTCGCCCGCGTTCAGGGTTCGTTATAGACGGTTGTTTTCATTGCAAAAAAATGTTTTTTTTTATTTGACCCGTTAAATTTCAATTTTAATTATAGAAACTTCAATCCGATTATTTTTCTTGTTGCTCCACTGCCGCTCTAGGTTCCTCAGCCGCAGACTCGGGTTTCGTAGCTACGCTATACGTGCAAGAACGTTGCTCTGCGCTCAGGAGTGCTTTGGGGAATTTGTCGCTACCGGATTCAGTTGAAAGCAGCAGGTCTTTTACTGCTCATCCCCTACTAAATGGAGAACTAGGCCCTGAAAGAGATTGAACTTCAGGATGGAGTCCTGTAAAGCCCGCCAGAGTCCTGAAGCCTACACCGTTCGTTACCAAGTTTGGTGTTGGACATTCCAGGGTTTATTTTTAGCTTCCCGTCTGAGGTGTTAACTTCTCCTATTTGCAGTTGGTATTTCAGGTTTCTTTGGTTTCCAGCTTACTTTTTTTGTCCAGAATGAGAGCCATCCCATTCCACATCACTATAATCCACAGACATTCGAGACACAAGCTCAGAGATATCTTCTCTCTTCTTCTCCTTTTCCTTAACGCCCACGCTTTGCTAAGCATATTGCCGAACATAATAAGTGTGCGAACCCCTTTTTGCGTGCGTGCGTCGTTGGGGCACATAAATCTAGGAGGCTTTTCTTTCACTTAGAGGTTTGCTTTTCCATGCAGCTTTTTGTGTAAAGACTCTATGTGTGTAAAGACTTATCTCTTGCTTAAAATAATTCTTTAAATGAAGCCAATAATCTCACCCCACCTGGCAATTTTTAAAAGTAGTATTGGTCCTACGTACAGACGACGACAGTCTTGCACATAAATCGCCCAGCCATTAAAGTTTAATTATCGTTTTCAAAATAGCCGCTAAGGCACGCTGCTTCTACTTAACCTTAAGCTTGCTACTGGTGTTCGGTTGCAATTCCAATTAGAAAAACCTCCTCAGGAAAACAACAAAAAAATCTAACAGAACCGAACGAAACTATTTTTAATCTCCATCCAATCAGAAAATTGAAGTTGTCGGCTTGGAAGTCGTCGACGTGTGTGTTTGCGTGATGATTGCACAATAATTATCTAACTGAGTTGAGTGAGTGAGAGCTAACTTTACTAACAGGCTGGCCGGGCCCGACCAATCGACCAAAGTCAAAGAGTACTTTTCACATTTATCTTTGCTTTTGTTGGACTACTACCCTATCCCCTGTTAATAGTGGTTGTTGTCGCTGTTGCAGCAAGAAACCTGCCGCCTACCGATGCTTTTCCGGTTCCCAAACATCTAAACTCGTCGAGTGCCTATAAAGAGGAAGCAACAACAACAGCAACGGCATTAACACAGCAGAAAAACTTAATCCACCAAAAATAACTAAAAGTGTGCGCAAAAACAAAGCAGAAAAAGTACTTGACCTCTAATATAAAACAATGGAAGCGCACCGCAAACACACACCACTACACTGCCAGCCGATCCTACTGCTGCAGTAGGAGAAAGGAAATCATCAGGTTCATTTTCTCTCATCCGACCGTCATGCGAATTCGCATTTCAATGTTAGTTGCGCCACGCTGTTCACCCTCCCCCACCATCCCTTGTTGTTATTTTCACTGACAGCCACCGAATCAAATTTATCTCAAAGGTGCATTATTACCGGAAGCAAGAGGTAGACCGTATTCTGGCCATATTCCTCGAACTAGAGCAGCTCACGAACACAGAGGAGCTACTTCAAGAATGTGTACCTATATTTTGTAAGCTTTGCGAGAACCACAACCAACAGAAACGATATAGACACCGAAACCTTCCCCCAACTGACTTGAGACTTGTTGGCTAATTCATACACACCACTACGAGTACATCATGAATCGTGAAGAAGAGTTACTCGTAGAGACTAGAGACTAGCACAGTCGCAATATGTTTTGCTGACTTAATGATAGTAAGCCAAAAATGTGATGTATCTATGTAGGTATTATGACACTTGGAGCAGATTGTGTCTAGTGAAGTGTAACATTTTTTTTTTATAGCTGAGCTTTCAAGATTTGTTACTCGTATAATGTTTTCGTCAGGTATAAGACTTGAGCTACTATCAACCAAAATTGCTATTGGCTTCCACTGTGTAATAGTGATACTGATGCAACGTTAACAATTAAAAAAGGGGTTCTGGTGAGAACATACTAAGTCTGCTGCTTGTCGGTTCATTTTTCTGCACGGTCATCTCATCATTTCTTCTGCGTCCGCTCCTTGTCCTTGTTAAACAGAAAAGAGAAGCCACTATCATCGCACTTGTTAAACAGAAAAGGTGCTTAATATCATGAACATTAACGGCAGGCGAAGGAAATAATGGAGAATATTACAAAAAACCTGAGCAAGGACAAGGACAAGGACAAAACCGGAATTTTGTTTTTCTCAAAAACTCTTTTTTTTCTCATTTTCGCTTAAAGTTAATTTTGTCCCCTGAAAAGCAGTCCTTAAATCATCACACATACGCACACAAAAGTCAATGCAAACTTAAAGTCCTGCATTGCTTTGAAATATTTTCGTTGTAGTCATCATCATCATATTTGGCTCTATAACCGAGGTCCAGTCCTGTAATCTCGCAAAAAATCTCTCCACCAGTCCCGATTTCGGGCCGATGTAATCTAGTTTGGCATCCCTGCTCTCTGGGCGACCTGCTCTATGCTATCCTTTCAGCGTAGGCTTGACCGGTCCGACTGTCGTGTCCCCTAAATCCTACCGCAAAGGACTTTCCGAGCAGGATGCGAGCTAGGGTTCTCCCCACCGGAGCCTACCGAGCTTAATTCTCTTCACAACGTCGACATTGCGGTAACGCTCTTCATCATCATATTTGGCTCTACAACCGGTCCTGGCCTCCTGCAAAAAGGTCCCGATTTTGAGCCGATATCATGCAGTTTTGCATCCCTAAACTCTGGGCGTCCTGGTCTACGCCATCCTTAAACCGTAGGCTTGGCTGGCCTCGCTGTAGTATTCCATAAATCCTACCGCAAAGGACTTTCCGAGCAGGATCTCATGCTCATGCGAGCTAGGTCTCGTGCCCACCGGAGCCTACCGAGCTCAATTCACTTCATGATGTCTACATTGCGGTAACGCTCGTAGATCTCATCATTATAGAGTCTCCGCAATCGTCCTTCCTTACATACGGATCCAACAATTCTTCGTAAGACTTTTCTCTCGAACGCGGCTTAGAGGTCAGAATGCTTTTTGCTAAGCACCCAAGTCTCGGATCCATATGTAAGTACTGATAAGAATTTGAATAGTCTCGACAGACTCTTAGGTAGACTCTTAGGTAGGCTTTGTTGTCTTTACGCAACCGTGCGCGTGTTTCTGGTTCCATGCTTTTATCGGCTGCTTCAGTTGACCCGAGATAGTTAAAGGATTGCACAACTTCAAATTCGCGCTCCTCTATTTGAATTGAGCGACCAATTTTGGATCTTCTATTCGCAGACGTGGCCACCATATACTTTGTTTTGCTCTCATTTGTGTGCAGCCCAAGATTTCGTGCTGCCTGCTCGATCTTCGCCATTCTTCTGGCATCGCTTCATCCTCCCATACTTACACTATTAGTTCATGAATTGCTTGGTGTATTGCGGGGCCTCCTGTTTTAATTAGCTCCGCTGGGATACCATCAGATCCCGGGGTCTTATTATTTATCAGATTGGGGTTGTGTCGGCGGTCTATCAACACGTGTTCTATTTGGTTGCGAGTGGCTCCATCAGGAGATACCCAGCTGGCTTTGTGGATATTTTTACGCGCAAGCTTTGTACTCGCAACGACCAAATTATTGCTTGCTGCCATCTCTATGACTCGTTGTCCATTGTTATTAGTGTTCTCGTGTAAGCTATGGTTGCCAATGTACTGCCTGAATACTGGCTCTCTACCTATTTTGGCATTCATATCCCCCAGAATGATTTTTACGTCATACCGAGGACAGGTATGGAGTTCCCGTTCGACAGATTCAAAGAATTCTTCTTTTTAATCATCTGGGGAATCCTCTGTAGGTGCGTGAACGTTTATGAGGCTTATGTTTTTAAATCTGCCCCACACGCGAAGTTTGCATAGGCATTCATTTACTGCCTTAAAGCCGATAACCGACCACATAACTAGCGCGTCATATGTAAGGATAAGAAGTACTAGAGCTCTGTGCAAGCATGCGGTAAACTCTGTCTGTAGGCCACATTTTTTGCCAATTGTTATACTGGCATAGACAGCAACACATGCTTTCTCAACCTTAGATTCGATGTTTAACTTCCAGCTAATCATTCCACTCCTTATGACGCCGAGCTATTTAGCATTGCAAGTAGAGGTGTTCATGTTTGTCCATTAAGTTCGGGACGTAGATTTAGTGGTGAATATAACCATTTCAGTTTTTCCTGACATGAAACATTGGTCACAACTTATTGCCCAAGAGCTGGATTTTCCCAGGACCCTGTCAATGACCACGCTAATGCTGACCTGATACAAGAATAACTAGGTCATCTGCACACGAGACTACTGTCATCCTGTATTGTTTGACTATTAACCCCAAAAATGCGAAAGGTTGCTAACGTATATTGCTTCACATTTGTTGTGTGTACCACAAAGTTAGTCGAACTAATTGCTGATGATTTTTTATTCTGACCAAAGACCTTCCGAGATGTAGCACATTTTATGTTTGATTTTTTCTCAA
Organism: Nephrocerus scutellatus; assembly: GCA_947095585.1. Taxonomy (NCBI): domain Eukaryota; kingdom Metazoa; phylum Arthropoda; class Insecta; order Diptera; family Pipunculidae; genus Nephrocerus; species Nephrocerus scutellatus. Next base: position 116,580,778 of record OX352763.1, read on the forward strand.
CTCAGTCGTCTTCATTTAATTTGCATCTTAATTGATGTCCTCGAAATCAAATTCGTTAAAATTTAAATCCCCTACAACCTCACGGTCACGGCCCCATTGCCATTCCATTCCCACCAACACTAATCGTGGCTACCATGAAAAACTAAAACTGAATACTTGGCAAGCCAAAAAATCAACCCAAACAATTGGAACGTTTCTTGTGTATTGCCGGTCGGTCGTTTAGTTGTCGTTGTCTGTTCATGTGATTCCTACTGACATTATGGTTATGCCGTGCTTTTGAACGGTCGGTGATGCTTCTTGATCTTGAAATAATTTGAGCGTGCGCGCTTAATTATTTCAATTATTTGATGGAGTGTTTCTAAAACTAAACAAAATCCCGTCCGTTCAGGCGAAAAGCAGTGAATGTTTTTTCTGTGGGTGTACTTGTGTGTGAAGAAGAAGAGTGAGTGAGCATTAAAGAGGGTAGAGGGTGCACTCCCTAAAGAGGATTTCACATTGAATGAGTGGAGTGCAATGCCTCAACAAGTATTAACGAATTTCTAGTGATTTTTATTAAGTCTCTCGGCAGCAGTTTTCGCACATTTCTAGGACTATGTCTCCACTTACTTATCTCTCTTAAGAGCGCAATAATTTCTTCAAGTGGTTGATTTCTAAAGCGATGCTAAACAAGTTTTGAAGGAAAATGTTGAAGAGCCAGTGAAGTTAAAAATAATGTCTGTCAATATAATAGGGTTGGTATTTCCCTTAATAGTTCAGGAAAATTGTGCAAAAGTAGTAAATAATTCACATAGCAATGACATTTTGCAGGATGTAGGGCTCACTAATGAGAGTATTATCTGAAAGGTCCCCACCTCGTAAGTATTGGGAAACCTACGTTGCTATGAAAATGGGAATATCTCTGGAATGGGAGGTATTACAAATTTGGGTAATATCTTAAATAACGCAGAATTAAATTGGCTACATGTTGTACGAACAACATTTGTTTAGTTAGAGACGTTATCCACTCCAAAAAACCCGTTAAAAAGAGAAAATGCATTTTACTTAAAATTTGACAGATATGGTGGCACTATTTAGATAGATGTTGAAGTTAGCTCCACGCTTCCAGATTGTGCATTGTTGTCGCCTGTACCTTCGAGTATTGAACACTCTATGGGACAGATTTATATTCGTGCTCGTGCAGTTGAGAGAGTTTTAAAGGATCTCAACATTCAAGATGGTATTTCCCCATTAGTTCTGAAGAAGTGGCCAAGTTGGCATTGCCATTGCGTAAATTTTTCCATCTATCCTATTCTTCTGGACTCTTCCCTAGAAGTAGAAGTAAAACAGCCTCTGTAAGATCCATATCACTTACATCCATTCTTTCTAGACTATGCAAACGCTGATCAAAATATTTGATACTAACAAAATCCTTAGTGACCGACAGTATGGACACTGCAGACAACGTTCTATTGGTGATTTGATGGCATATCTCACCGAACTGTGGAACCTATCTATTCATCAATTTGGTGAAAGCATCGTCGTTGCACTCGATATTTCTAGGGATTTGACAGAATTTGACATCAAGTTCTTTTGTCTAAAATGCGTGCCTATGGGTACGACCAAAAACTCCTTCATTGGATTAAAAGTTACCTTCTGGACCGCTCAATTCAAGTTGTTTGGGCGGTTTCAAATTTGAAATTCACCGCGTAAATGCTGGCGTTCCCCAAGGCCCTGTTTTGTCCCCAACACTATATCTCATTTTTGACCTGGACAGAATAATAAAATTGGGAGAAAAAAATTTAACGCTTCCAAAGCATAATGCTTTTCTTTTATCCAAGCGAACCGTAAACCTTCAGTCATTATCCATTAATGTCATTTGCATCGAGGAAACTGAAAACTTGCAATTCTCGGTATGTGTGTCACTCTGCCGGGCGGACTGGTCGCTCCTCATCAAAAACAGATGTACTACCACGTTTAAATTCATTGTGACCAATATCACACGGTTGTCATAGATGGTGATGGGTCCCCATAGACAGCATCCAACTTCGCTTTTATTCCTTCGCATATTTTTCCATCCAAAAATAAAAATCGAATTACGGAGCGATATTGCTCATTTTCCATTACTTGAGAAACACGACTGATACAATTGACTACCAAATAACAACTAACCTATGAACCAGAACTAGTCCGAAATTGAGTATGGTATCGTTTGACAGATGACAGTACACGACAGTAAAGTCAACTTTCGTCACTTGTTTTCAAACAGTGGTATTCATTGACCACACCTTGTATAAGGGCTTCCTTTACACATAAACAGTTTATACATTTTTTTTTTTGGAATTCTAAAGGAGTTGTTGAAAAGACTATTGCCTCTTTCGATTAGCTAAAACCAAACCCGAAACCATACGACCAAAATGGCAAGGTTTTCTTGGTTTTTTTGGTGAAGCTTTTGCAAATTGAAACCGAAACCAAATTTGACAAGAACAAGAAATACAAACTGAGAATATATTCTGCTTGCTCTCTATTCCCCATCTTGCCGGGTAAACGAAACCTTACCCGTCGATTGCCGACGGGTAGCATACGGTTACAAAACCTTGCAAAGAATACGCAAAATCAAACCGTATGCCGGGTACAGTTTGCAAATAGAACGCCAAACAAAAACCACGAGAGAGAAATCTTAACTCTACCCTCTATATAATTGAGATGTTCGATAACCACATTTTTGCTTAAATATTTTTTTTCAATTATCTATTTGATCACCTTGCAGGTTTCATTCGCTCGACCTGGCGGCGAATCAATCAAAGATACAAATTTGTATGTGACAAATCTTCCACGATCGATCACTGAAGATCAGCTAGACGTCATATTCGGTAAATATGGACTAATTGTACAAAAGAACATATTGCGAGACAAGCTGACCGGCAAGCCGCGTGGGGTTGCCTTTGTAAGGTGGGTGAGAGATGACAGTGTGTTGTGCTGTCTGATAGTGATGTACAATTGTTGTTTTTATTTTTATTAATTAATTCGTTTGTTTTCCTCTCTCTCGCTCTCTCCCCCCGCATAGATTCAATAAACGCGAAGAAGCGCAAGAAGCGATTTCCGCTCTTAATAATGTCATCCCGGAGGGCGGAACACAACCCTTAACCGTACGAATTGCCGAAGAACATGGCAAAGCGAAAGCACACTCGTTCGCAACACCCGGTGGTGGCGTACCACCACCTCCCCCCAATATGAACATGAACATGAACATGAATGCTGCAGCATACAACACCATGGTGCACAGAGGTAGACAAAAACCACGTTACCAAAAGGTTCATCCATATCAGACACCAAATTTTTTCTAATTTGATTCGTTGTTTTGATGGATAGAGATGCAAACAAACAGAAAAAAAAAGATTGCATACCAAGATTCGTGAAATCATTTTAATATTTTATCCCAGATCGATAAATGTCACTATTTTTTCTTTTTAATTTTTTTATTAATCAGTGGTGTGGTCATTGAGTTCTTTCTTTTCTTTTTTTTTTTTTTGATTCGCGACGTTGTTTTGTTGTTATAATATTCAAAACAATTAATTCACTCACTAATCTTTGTTTTTTTTAAAATGCTGATTTGTTTTGTTTATTATTGGCGACGCAAATAAAAACAAAAACTTATATTATTAGGGGTTTTCATTGTCAGTTTTTTTTTCTCCCTAAAGTTTGAAATGAAACCATTTTATGACTCTTTTTACGCACTGCATCAGAAGTAATTTACAAAAATAAGTATGTAGAGATAATCCGTTTCAGGCGTAAATATCAGGCAATTTTATTAATAAAAATATTTTTTTTAATCAACTATCCATATAAAAATATCCATATAACAATTTTAACATAGCAGGCACTTTTATTGTTTTACATTTATGTTGTAGAGTAAGGAATAGAAAAGAAACAATAGTTTGACTATGCGAGTAATGAAGTGAAACAAAAAGTCGATTTGTACCAATACCTAACTCAAAATTTAATTTGATAAAAAAAAAATAGAATTACGGATGGTTTTCTTCTACCCCTTCCCAACAAAATTATAAAATTGAAATTTAATTAATAGAAAAAAGTTATATAACAACTAAGAAACAAAGTTATGAAAAGGAACCATGGTAATTAATAAACAAAAACTGTTTGTGAATTATATGACTTGGAAAATGGCTCCAAAAGGTAGTTGGTGAAAATGTTTACGAATCAACTTGATTCTTTAATGGTACATAGCAAGTAGTTTCTTATACGACAAGTTCGCCTATTAACTGATAATTTGATGATTCAGTTATGATCAATAATAACAAAAAAATCGACACAACTTATATATATATAGAAAATATACACAGATTTAAATGATTTTTTCTTCAGTAAAATATATTAAATACTACAAGCATACATAATTAATAAAGTAAATATTAATGTGATTTTTTTTGTTTTTTTTAACGGTATGTGAAAAGTTTTTTTTTACTAAAAATCATCGATACAACTTTTTGTTGGGTGCACAGTAAATAGTTCTTGAATGATCAGAATCGTATCAAGATTGTAAACAAATTACCTTCAGCAATGTTTAAAGATGTATATGTACTTATATGTGATGTACGTTCGTTCGTAAAGTAACGAGAATGTTTTCATAAAACACCGTATATGTTTCATAAAACACCGTATTATTAACGTTAACTCCTGAATTCTTATGTCCACCGCATACACGCTGGTGTTCCACAAGGCTCTAGTTTGTCATCCATACTATTTTCTCCTCTAAAGTTTAAATTCAAGTCACCGATACTTTTTCGCATTTTCATTAAATTATCCTCTGTCCGCTACTTCTAATCAAATTCATTCTTTCGCTGAAGGCAGCAACGTGATCTCCTCTAAAGTTTAAAATCTAATGTCCATCGCATAAACGCTGATGTCCCACAAGGCTCTAGCTTGTCACCGATACTGTTTCTCATTTTCATTAACGATCCTCTGTTCGCTACTTTTAATTTAATTCATTCTTTCGCTGTGGGCGGCAACGTTATCTCCTTCAAAGTTTAAAATCGAATGCCCACCGCATAAACACTGGTGATCCAAAAGGCTCTAGTTTGTCAACCCTACTGTTTCTCATTTTCGTCCTCTCCGCTACTTCTAATCCATCTCATTCTTTCGCTGACGGCAGCAACGTTATCTCGTTCAAAGTTTAAATCCAATGTCCACCTCATAAACGCTGGTGTCCCACAAGGCTCTAGTTTGTCACCGATACTGTTTCTCATTTTCATTAATGATCCTCTGTCCGTTAGTTCTAATCGGATTCATTCGTTCGCTGACGGCAGCAACGTTATTTCCTTCAAAGTTTAAAATGTCCACTGCATCCACGCTAGTGTTTAACAAGGCTCTAGTTTGTCACCAATTCATTCTTTCGCTAACGGCAGCAACGTTATCTTCTTCAAAATTTTAAATCTAATGTCCACCACATAAACACTGGTGTTCCACAAGGCTCTAGTTTGTCACCTGTTTCTCATTTTTATTAATGATCCTCTGTCCGCTACTTTTAATCCAATTCATTCTTTCGCTGACGTAAGCAACGTTATCTCCTTCATAGTTTAAAATCTAATTTCCACCTAATTACCGCCGGTGTACCACAAGGCTCAGGTTTGTCACCGACACTGTTCCTCGTTTTTATTAATGATACCACATTCATCGAACTTCAACTTTAATAATTCGATTGTTTGGCCAGCTGTAGAGCATGTCGCGTCGTATTCTTGAAAGCACATAAATGCTCCAAGTCAATCTCTTCAACTGAAATATAGTCAATCAACCTGATTCTGTAGAGATCTTTATTGACTTTGACAGCATTGTCAGCGTCATTGAAGAAGAAGTATGGACATGAAACTAAGTGTAAGGACATTTCTTGAAAGACTTGCACAAATGCGACAATTTTTCTTATTAACGAAGCCGTTGAACCAGCGCTAATCGCGGATAATGATTAGCGCACATAAAGTTGTAACAATCAATCGCGAACTTTGATAATTGTGAGTAATTTGCAAACGTTTGTTGAAGTGTGTACATTTCCATGCTTAAATGGCAAATTAAGACGAACTGAAACATTACACAAACCGCAGCTAACTTCTGGCATAACCGAGAAACTCCATTGGAAAATAGAGGCATCCCAATCGAAAAGCCCTTTATATTAGAAACAATTGGCTCGGGGTATTTTGATTTTACTTGAAGTCATCTTGTTGGTAAATGGAAATTTGAAATTTAAACCAGGCTTTCACCCATTGTTTTTTAGAGCATCTAAGTTATGTCTAAATTTTTTTTTGTTTTTTCATACGTACATGTCTTTGAAAATAAAACAGAAAACGTCAGTTTGCACCACAATAAGGCCAGCATAGTAGTAGTCGAGGTTTTTAGAGGAAATAACTGAATGCCGCGTCATTTAGTACAACATTGTGTGTCCTAAAAACCTTGGCTAAGCTATGCTGTAATGTGTTGCGCTCACTATGCAGCTAACCTTAGCCTAGGCGCATATTGAGAGGCATAGAATGTTTTACTAAATGAGGCACTTTTCCATTTTAATGCATTTAGTCAGATACTGTGTGTTCTAGAAATCTCATCTACGCTAACCGGTGCGTGTAAGGCTACGTTCATTATGCGGCTAGCCGAATTATTCTTGTCTCACATGGAGCTGTCAATAAATATTTTTTTTGGTCTGCAATTCTCACAACGGAGGGACGATTTTTTTTATTTTTTTTTCTAGGAAAACGCCTACAAATCTAACAAAAGTAACTAGAAGATTTTGAAATTAAAGAATTTTTTTTTGTACAGCGGTTGGCGTGGGTAAGTATTCATCTTGAACCGATATCGTCGATAAGAAATCTTTAAAATTAAATAAAAAAAATGGCTCTTTTTATTAGCTGGGAATCGTGGTCTCGGTATCGCGTTTTATTTGCGAATCGTTTACCACGAAACCTCTGGGATTTTGCGGGTTCGAAATTTACAAATGGAAGGAGCTATTACAAAAAAAAATCGTATAATCTTCGATATCGGTTAAAGAATTTGAATTCATTTGAAAACAATTCGAAAACAGAGAGAAAGAGCTTTCTTATACTTAAACCAAAAAGAAATTCAATTCAAGAATGAAAAGCGCGAGAAGAAGGTGAGAGAACTATAATATATTTTTTTGTTTTTTTTTTAAATAAAAACTTCTCTTAAGCTAAGCGATAACGAATACAAAACTTTGCTTTCCCCCCAATGTATTCTGTCTATTTTGTGTCTTATATCTAATCTACAGTCTGCCTATCAGAATTAGGCATTTATTTTAAGTACGTATGTATATTATTGAAAAAGTAAGAACATTTAATGAGAAATGCACCAAATGTAATTTTTTTTTGAATTTTTTTGTTTTAAATTTTTTTAAATTTTTTTTTTTTTTTGAATTTTTTTCGAATTTTTTTTAAATTTTTTTTTAATTTTTTTAAAACTGCACATTATCAAAGAATTTTTCTTAGGGGAAAATCAATTACTATGGCTATTTTTAGCAAACATACGACACACTGATATTTATATATGCGATATTTAGTATTATGTATTCAATTATTAATCGTCGTTATATGTATACACGATATATCAGTTTAGGTGGAAAATACTTAAAGGGTTTATTACGAGAAAAAAATCTGGCGGGGGTCTACATTCACCCTCGGCGGTGGGTGTGCGTAGCGTTTAAATGCGTAGAAACGTACTGTTGACCCTGCATCACTTCAAACTTCGGTAATCTTGAACGCTTCTAGCTACAAGGTATTATTTGATTTCTTTTGAAAGAATCAAATTCATTCTTTCGCTGACGGTAGCAACGTTATCTACTTCAAGGTTTAAAATCGAACGTCCATCGCATAAACGCTGGTGTCCCACAAGGTTCTAATTTGTCACCGATACTGTTTCGCAGTTTCATTAAGGACCTTTGTCCACTACTTCTAATCCATCTCACTGCATTCACCCCCTGCGGTGTGCGTAGCGTAGCCCACCCTCTTAATATGATTTTTTTTCATGTAATTAACCGGGGAATTACCCCTTTAAGTATTTGCACCTAAACTGATACACCCTGTATATTGTTCAAGAAAAATTACGGTTTAAATTTATTTCTATGTATATTGGAAATTGAATTTGAAATTATATTGGGGTAAAAAAGTGTAAAATACTCTCAATTTGATGAGCAAGTTCGATAATTGAAGAGAGATATTGGGTGGTGTGAATAGCAACTGAGTGTTTGTGTTCGCTCAAAACTATGTTTTAAGTGAACAAAAATCAAGTGTCTCAAAAAAAAGGTACAAACGTACCTTATTGACTTTGCCAAATCTCTTTAGCTTCGCCATGCAGTGTTTACGTGATGCCACACGTACTTCCTTTCCAGATTAAAGCCAAGTTTCGATGGCAAGTACTTCTACATGGAATATGCTCGGGTACAGCCCCATTGCTTCAGAGTACTTGGTGGCCTATAGACTCCTGCACACACCCATGTCTTCCTTTCATCCATCCGTATACCACTTTATGACTCCCGGATGTATCTGGTATTCAGTTTCAGATCTGATTTCCTTGTTGGTGCTCATTTTGATATCAAAGTTCTTGAGTTCAAGCTTTTCCACCTTATAATGCTTAGCACAGCGTGTGCGTTAGGAAATTAGGGAGAGGAAAAGATGAGATGTCTATGCAAGTGTGTTAAAACGACTGCAGATCATACAAAAGAGGAAACACAAGGCAATTCATTCCACATCACTATTGTGCGGCTAAAGAAGGAATCTCTGAATTGGTTAGTACGTCCGAATATGGGCTTAACGGATGCTTGGCATGTGAATTTATATTCCTTCTTGCCTGTCCTCCCTGAAACAACCTACCACGACAGACGATACTATTAGATATAATCCATTCATACTTCTCCAGTTTCTTCATCAGTAAAAGAACTGTCAGTAAAAAATACTTTCCCTCCTAGGGTATCGAATTTTTTGATACTCTATTGAATCGTCCTGCTACAGTGTCTTCATCATAAGGAATGTTGGTTTAAATTACCTAAGGATCTCAATTGAATTTTTCACAACTCTCTCTCTGTCTGCTAGTGTATTGAATTGTATATCCTCTATTGAACATAAGAAAGGGTACAATACTATCCAAAGGCATCAAAGCGAAGGAATTTGTTCCGAAACCCTATGAATTATGTTTTCATGAACACTCTTATGTCCATAATGAATAACTGGATCCAGAGGTGGCAGATTCAGCAGTGTATTGAGAACATCTGCCGGAGTCAAGATCTTCGCATTAACCACTTTCGGACACTTCGGTCAGGTGGCTTCCTAATTTTTAATTTTCCATATTTTTCATTTTGTTTTTCAAATCTTAGTGTCATAAATAGTCCAAAATTTTTGAAGACTAGACTCCTTCAGTTTTGCAAAAGGAAAACGAGCCCGTCATATTTTGAAACTGGATCCCTGGCACAAGGCTCAAGCCAAGGCGCCATTCTTACACTCAGTTTTTATTTACACCACCCATTTTCTTATCGAATTAACTCAGGAAATACTTTTTCGACTCGACAGATTTTTTTTTAATTGCTAGAAAGGTCAAAAGTACTGTCAGAGTAAAAGATTATATAATTTTTTTTTTCAATAAAATTCAATTGAACATTCTCCTCTCAATTGCTAATTGTAAGTTCTACCTTATTATCCGGATAAAAGGAGAAACATATAATTTTGATAATCGATCATAAAGGCATTTAGTTCAGATAAATATATTGCGTTAATAGATGTTTAGAAAAATCACACGAAAGCTCTGATCGTGACAATAATGCGCGGTTCTATTCAAATGACGCGAAGTGTATGAATGAAAACAGGGACGAGACTGGTAAAAAGTTTTTGTTTCACTGGCAAAATATAACATCTACTATTTTACATTTTTATTTAATCTAATTGCTAAATTATAGACTTATCCTACTATTGTATACAAAGCGCATCTACGAAAAAGAAGTAATTAATATTCTAGAAGCGGTTAAAAAGAAAAGATCCATATGAAAAGCGAAATTAGTTTCCTACATAAATCAATAGTAAAACATACCTAAACCTAAATAAATGACTTTTTTGTGAAGAGCATGAAGTCAAAACGTTTGAATTACACGCTTTTTGTTGCCGTTTTACTTTTCTTTGTCATAAATCACGTGCGTTAGTAATACATACATCGTCCTTTTATTCTTTAACACTACCATTAGTAATTAAGTGCGCTATTGAAAGCAATCAATAAAACAATAAACAGAAAACTGCCCTCCATGTTATCACTTAAACAAAATTAGTTCCTAAGTTTTATTTCATCTTCTTTCCATTCTTTGACTAATAATAATATTGTGTTCTTTTTCTCTTGTTCTTTTCCTATGTTCTCTCTACAATTGACAATGGCTCAAAAAAAAAAACCCTCCATTATGTCGGGACAACCGGGCTGCTGTACCAACTCTACACTTTCGCCAACAGGCTACAATTATTCAGGACTTATAGACGGATTATATAGAAAAAAATCGTATCATTATCCTTATTTATAATTTAGGTAAACCTGTGTAAATAATTATATAAATATTTTAAGTAAAACTGAAATTAATCTGAGAATAACACATTGTTATTAGATTAGTGTTTGTTGCGAGAATAATTTACCTACATGTATTTATGTTGATCAATCACACTGTGTTATATAAATATCCCTTAATGATATCATTTATGAAACAATAATTAAGTGCCGCTCGTTTGCTCCATTTCAAATGTCTGCTACTAAGTTTGTACAACTACGAAAAGTTTCGTTTTTTTTTCCTAATGTTTTTGGTGGCCGATTTTATATTCATGTCAATGTCAAAACACTTACGAAACAAATTGCAATTGCATAATAAATAATAACGCATATTTGATATACCAATATATATATATATATAGTCCGGTATATCCGATTAGAGAATAAGAGGCAGTCAATTAAGGAGAGCGAAAAAGTCACGCAGAAATTTCATTGTAAGATAGAAACAAATTGCCTAGAAGGGAAGCAAAAAAATAATAGAAATATGTTGTCTAAGAACAGAGCATAGAGCAAAAAGCACATAGAGTCTTTTCTCTAATTGAGTTGAGTTTCAGACTAGAAAAAGTTAGAAGGACGAAGGAGTTTTGGGGCTTTTTGACGTGACTCTGTTCACCGACGGGTCCAAGATGAGTAATGGAGTCGGTGCTGGAGTCTTCATAGAAACGCTTAATCTTTCAATGTCCCGACTCATCGTCATGGCAGGCATGCAGGGCACTGGCTAACAGTACTGCTATAAATGGTAGGGTTTGCATATGCGTGGACAGCCAATCCGCAATCAGCAACAATTCAAAACTTGTCAGGCAGTGCCAAACTGAATTGGCTTCAGTAATTCAAGTATGGACCTAACCCTAGTGTGGGTGCCGGAGCACAGCGTCATTGATGGAAACGAGAAAGCGGATCTACTGGCTAAGAAGGGTGTAACATTGGACATCGACCACATGAAGAGAGTGTGATGAGTCCGTCAGAGAACGCGTCCTCACTTTCCATACCACCAAGGCACAACTGAGGTGGAATGACTTGGCCAACTGCTCTACCTCTAGGGCGATGTGCCTTAACTACAATACACTCCACCGAGTAGATCTCAAGATCACGGAAAAATATTTCCAGAGCCGTGGCTGTTATCACTGGCCGGGCCATCCATACATACCGTTCAGGGTTAATTAAAATATCTACGATGTAATTTCTGAAACTGACTGGATTCTTAAGATCAAACAGAAAATAGAATCGTAATGGGCATTGCTCATATAACTAATACACTGAAAACTAACAAAGTCGGGTTAGTTAGTAGGTAAAAGCACAAAAGCTGCCCTTCACTATTTAGTTAAAAAGATAGGAGGAACTTTTCGTTCCAATGAAATAGCTCTGTGTGCTTTCCTTGACATAGATGGTGCTTTCGATAACACTGGCTTCGACTTAATTACAAGAGCAATCAGTAGCAAAGGTATCGAAGGCTCGGCCAACCAATGGCTTGAAATTCGAGTCATCACTTCATCCTCAGGGGGAGTGTCGTTGTCGGTGACTGCAGCTAAGGGTGTTTTGTCATCACTCCCCTTCTATGGTCACTCATCATAGACAACCTTCTAGCTTATCTACATAGATCAGGCTACATCGCCATTGGTTATGCAGATGATTTAGCGATCATAATTAGCGGTAACCACTGCACGACTATTACAAATGTCATGCAAGGTGCATTACTTTACGTCCTAGAATGGTGCAATAGAGAAGGGCTTTCCATTAATCCTTGCAAAACCGTTCTAGTGCCTTTCACGAAACGAAGATTGTCCGAGTTGGGACCTATAATCATAAAAGGCATTACATTAGAGTACTCCAGTATGCTTTCGGTTTTACAAATCAAACTCTACTGAGGAAAACCGAACAAATTTTCAACGAGCCAGAAGTGATTGCAATGCCCATCTACGGCGAGTCAAATTCGGCTACGACCAAAAATTGATGCAAAAGATACTACAATGTCCCAAAGATAGAAAAAATTGTTGGTCATTCATGAAAAGAATCAAAAATAAGGCCTCGTAAGGCTAGCTGCGCATTTTGCAGCTTAAGTTTAGTGGCGTTATACTTGAAGACCCTATTTCTTGACGATGCGCTTGTATAGAGGCCGACGCACGCTTTCTTAGGCCTGTTCTCTATGCTAGCCTTCCAGCTTAGCTTCTTTTCCAATATTACTCCGAGATATTTTGTGCTGGGGGTAAGACTGAGACTTTGCGCATAAAGTTTTGTAAAGATAAAAACCGGTATTTTAGATTTAGTGGTGCACAGTACCATTTCAGTCTTCCCTGGGTTAACTCCAAGGCCACAGCTTGTTGCCCAGGAGCTGACTTTACCCAGGGCCCTTTCCATGACTTCACTGATTACGGAAATATACTGGCCTACTACAAGTGTCACCACGTCATCTGGGTACGCAACTACCTTCGTCATATCCTCTTCAAGTTTTAGTAGCATTTTGTTAATTACCATTAGCCTCAGTAAGGGAGAGATGACACCTCCTTGGGGAGTGATTCTGCCAAGGTTGGCATGTATAATCCTGCTAGCGAGCATGGATGTTATCCATTGCGTAAGGAAGGACTCCTTGTAATTGACCGTGTGCTCAATCGTTCGCACTACCTCACGAATGGCGGTTTCCGTGGATCTGCCGTTGAGATATGCGTGTTGAGATCTCGATCATTGTGTGACTTCAAATCGTTGCCTGATATTATGATCTAGAATGACCTCCAGAACCTTTAGCAAGAACGATGAGAGACTGAGAGGCTGATTCATTGCCTCTTTCGCCTGCTTTTGGTATGAAAACCACCCTCTTCTCCAACTTCGGGGGAAATAGTTTAATAGACCACAGCTTCTGAAAAAATCTTCATTATCCAGGAAGTCGACAGCTTCAGTGACTTGTGTAGCATTATCGGCTGTATGCCATCTAGGCCGGGAGACTTGTAGGTCGAAAAACTCAACTTGACAGCATAGCTGTCCACTTGCCATTGACCCGTGCTGATAGTCGGTATCCATAGCGACTCCCTTCTTAGCCAATGTGCATCGATGAAATTGAAAATCCCGCAATTCTCGGTATGTGCGTTAAAGACAATCTTCGTTGGAATGACCACATATTCAACGTCGCCAAAAATGATACGAAATGTTTAGGTTTGCTAATCCGGTGCTAGAAATATTTCACTCCTTCCGATCTGGCTACTATCTACAAGGCTTTTATCCGCCCTAGGTGACTCGTAGGTCGAAAAACTTCTTAAAGCCCAGGAAACCTTTTCACTGGGTTATAATATTATCCACTATACCACACGGGACTGGATGCTCAGCATACATCCTCGTCCGATTGTGATGGTTTGTGTATGTTTTTTTTACTGTCTTTGAGAACAGCTATCAAATTACCCTTTCACTATTTGCAACGCGGTGTAAATTGCGCCATACCGTGGATTCTTCCGCGCCTGGTGTGATTATCAACTTGTCACATACCTTGTACAGTGACCTTTTTCACTCGACATTGCGAATTGGGAATATAATACGTCACTATTTCTCTCCTTAAATGACTACCCGCTGCCCTAATCAAATGAACCGGACTGTATATATGGCAAAAATAAAAATAAACCAACGTCATATATAAATTATTTAGTAACGTATTTAAAATAATTAATAATAATGATAATAATAATAATTATAATAAAACTGTCTAGTCAATAGTGAGAATCAATTCCAAAATGTACCTAATAATCTTCTTCGAAAATTTATATAAACGATTAAATGTATATAATATGTATACATATATATTTAATTATAAATATTTGTACATATATATGCATAGTATATGTATGTGTATAAATTCTGACTGACTTTTTTTTATTTAAAATTAAAAGAATAAATTTAATAACGACGAAGATGAAGAAAAGCCCAAGCATACAGAGAAAATGTGTATTTGCATAGCAAATACTATAAGAAAAAAGGACAAAAAGAAAACGAAATAATCAGATAATTAGCATAATTTGTTGTTCTTGTTGTAAAATCTATGAATGTATTATTATTAGTGCTATTAAGATTGCAGTATTGTTTAATATGTTTATGTTTGTTAACTATTTTTAATTGTACCAGTATCTGATTGACCAAAGAATAACATAATTTTTGTTAAATATAATTAGTTTTAAGATATCTATTTATTATATTTAATTAGTAAATTATCAAAAGGTGATTTTATGTGATGCTAATTTAGCTTTGGTAAAATTCTTGAGAGATGTAAAGACAATGTATCTGTATATCTGTATCTTCTTTGTTTGTAAACGAAAATCATTGTTTTTTTCTATGATCTCTGGTACTTACCAATAAAATATTAATTTGATTGTAAAGTAAAGTTAAGTAAAAGTTGGAATTGTTTTCTATTTTAAGTTAATTATCTGAATTGAAATTCTATCATGAGCAAGATAAAGATTCTCATCAATAGGGAGTTGAAAGAAGCTGTAATTTTAATGCACAAGTTTTGGTGTTGCGAAAACATACAATTAAGTTCCATCACTGATTTAAAGAGAGAGCAGTCTCCCAACGCATTAGTTGGAAAGAAAAACTTGTAAAGAACTTGTGCTTATTCTCGTTGTTATTGAGACAGCAAAGACAAATGTCGTTTGTCACATTCTCGTTGTAAAGTCTAAACTCTAAAGCGATCATCGTCACCTCATGATTACCTGAGGTGAATTTTGTTGGTGCTGTTGTAGCAACTCCAGGCCTGAAACGAGACCAAGAGGATACTCTCCAAACATTAAACTCTCATTAACATTACAAAAGAACCCATTTAATTTCGCAGTGTACTTAAATTAATTAAAGGCTAATGGCAAGCAAAGCAGATAGAAAATAAAAGTTCCGATACTAATAAGATGAACTAAAGGTGTTGCTTAGGTATCGAGTTGTGTTGACAGGTCAATAAAAGAGGCCGCGCCAACATGGTTAGACCACAGATCTGCAACGTCTTAGTCCGTATAGGGAGCAAAGGAATAGGTGGTTGGTAGTATAGGTGCCTTGGTTACAGTCGGGGCAGAGATCATTGGTGCCAGGGATAATGCGAGCTTGATAGCTCTGATAGCACCAACCCGACCGAAGTTGTGCCAGGGTTGTCCGGGTTTCCCTGGAGAGCGACTTTTCGCTGTTATTTATAGGTTAACCTTGCTTGAGGAGACTGCTGCAGAGACTGTATTGTAGTGTATACTATTTGAGGCTTAACGGACAGTGGCGGGATTCCAGGTGGCCGGTATGACTGGATTTATACAGTCTCTGTACGTCCTGATGTATTGACGTATGCAGTGTAAAGGCATCTAACTCACTGTAATGTCGTGAACTGGGTGTCTGGGGTTGTGGCAGGATAACAAGCACTGCTTTGACAATAGTTCATTGTGTTGCCTGACGGGGTGCATGGACGTTTCACCATGAAGATGTTCAGGGTTGGTTATGGAGTGGCACCCAGTTGCGATGCGAAGGGCTGTATTTTGTCTGGACTGGATATTATTTCATTGAGTGTCACTTGAAAGTCCAGATGGGGGCGGCGGCGTAGTTAATATTTGAGCGGCCAATAGCTTTATACGTCTTCACAAGGACTTCTTTGTCCTTTCCCCATGCGGTTCCGGTTAGGGCTCTAAGAACCCTATTACGACTGTTCACTTTACTGCAAATATTTTTTGCGTGCCTACGGAAGGTAAGAAGGTTGTCAAATATGACTACTAAAGTTTTAGGGTTATTGACTGTATGGATAGTTTCGTTGGTAATACGAATGTCAAGTGAAAGGGTTAGGGTTATTGACTGTAGGGGTAGTTTCGTTGTTAATACGAATGTCAAGTGAAAGCTTGACTTGACACTTCTTTAGTCCAAGAGGTGAACAGCGTAGCAGATAATTTTTGGGGAGCGAGGTGGAGTTTCCTTTTCTTGAAAAATTCAGATAGCTCTGTCAGGTAGGAATTTATCCTATGTGTGACGTCGCTTACAGCTGCACCGGAGGCAGTAACAGAGCAATCAACAGCATAAGTGATCAGCTTATCGCCATTTGGGGGAGAAGGAAGCATCGAGACTTAGAGATTAAATAAGATGGTGGAGAGGACGCCTCCTTGTAGGACTCCCATACTAAGTTTCCGATGCTTTGAGCAGGAATTTCTGAATTCCACATATGTGCACATATAGTGTAGGAAATAGTCACTTTCGTCTATGGTCGTGTGAAAATAAGATATTAAAATCATTTACGAATCACGCCGGAAATCATAATAGGTGCGGAGTCTTTTCCATTTTTCTTATTCTTCTAGGGTCTTCCCAGAGAATTGGAAAACAGCCCTTATCCAGCCTTTTCCGTCATTTCTTTCTTCGTACCGACGCATTGTGATACCATCCGTACTTTCTAAGGTCATGGAAACGCTGATCAATCGTAACCTTCTGCAATACATTGAATCACGTGAAATCCTTTGCGACCAGCAGTACGGTTGTCGTAGGCCACGTTCCACAGGCGATCTGATGGCTTATCTCACTGAAAATTGAACCGGTCTATTCACAAAATTTGGTGAAAGCAAAGTTGTTGCAATCGATATTTCCAAGGTATTTGACAGAGTTTGGCATCAAGCTCTTTTGTCGAAAATGGGGGAAATGGAATTTATAAGGGGCTTGATTGGACTGGTAACTAATTTTCTGACCGCTCAATTCAGGACGGTTTTAAATCCAATGTTCACCGCATAACTGATGGTGTTCCTCAAGGCTCTGTTTTGTCTCCGACACTTTTTCTTATTTTCATTATTGATCTCCTTTCCGCTTCTTCCAATCCAATTCATTCGTTCCACTCCTTTGATTTCACGCTTTCTGCACGCCCCTCTTCACCGCAAGTGGAACTTGAACAACAACGTATGTTAAGCACGGTATATTCCGAAAAGTGTGGATTCTGTGTGTGGTGTGTGGTATCTTCTGTCGTCTAAGCGTAATTTAAACCACTAACCTTTCTCCATGAATGGAAGTTGCATCAAAGACACTGAAAAACTTACAATACTCGGTATTTGCGTCAACAATAAACTTGGAACGACCCTATATTCGCCATCGCTAAGAATGCTGCGAAATGTTTATGTTTCCTAAAATGGTGCAAGATATTTTTCACTGCCCCAGATCACCTTATATTCACCTTCAACTCGAATACGTATTCTCTGGGCAGGTGCTCATAAAACCACATTGCATCTACTACAGAATTCACACAATGCGACCAAACTTAATGCTGACGAACATACGAGTATTGCGAAAACAATCGAATTGCTTTATGAAATGCTTCCTGCTTGTCTTTGTTTTTCACAAGCGGTGTTCAAAAGATATTTCTAGATGAATTCCGCCCATTCTCCAACCTATCCGCAATAGCCGTGCCTCAACTCGAGCCCACGGTTCTACCATTAGGCCTATCTTCGGACGTATCAACAAATTCAGAGGTTCATTCACAATGGAATGAATTGCCCGACACTCTGTTTCCCCATTTAATGTATGATCTGCAGTCACTTAAGACACATGTGCATAGACATCTCATCTTTTCCTATCGCTAATTTCCTAGCGTCCATGCTGTGATAAGCATTATAATGGTGTAAATTATAAAACAACGTGTGGGCTTCCGAATGATTCATTTCCTTTCATTTCCTTTTCTCCGCTTTCACTCAGAAGATGCCCGGGTTAGGGTTGATTATTCACCAGGATATTTTCGATATCAGTATATTACTCCAGTTGGGGTATCGATACCTATCGAGTATCAAACCAAATCAAATCAAAAACATAAACACCTACTCGAATCGTAACAAATGAGTAATTTTTTTTCAGAATTTTTATTTAATTCCTTACGTTTTATACCAAGCATAATGCTAGCTTATATAGTGCAAGCCCCTTTACTGGTATATATGAACGGATTTCGCGTGTTCTTCGCTCTCTGTGTTGCGTTTGCATGTGTGTTCCTCATCGATCTTGACTGCACTCATTCGTCAAAATGATTCTTTAAGTGACTGGTAACTCCCAACAGACAGTGACTAGGGGGGGGCAATACTCAAAAAGGTGACGCGACAACCCGAATAAGCAAAACTTCTATACAATTTTATTGTAGATTTAGATGGGCAATGTGTTTTGAATGTTTTTTTGGTAAATTATTACTTTTTTACTGACTTTGTGATTGTGCGCACTTATTTATTTGTTTGTAAAAATATTTATTGAAACTGTTACACACACATACACATACACGAATAAACTAAATTTAATAATAGCTCTAAAAACTATACAATCATTTGCGATACTTTCCTTTTGACTTCAGAAGTTAAAAAAACTATATTTTCCATCTATCTATATATATGAAATAAAAGTAAAGTAAAATAAGAAGCCGGAAAAGAAGCGACACAACATCGACGAAGAACTACGATCGGGGAAATAAAATAAATCGCATTATGAAGAGAAAATAAGTAAATAAAATTGAAACAGACTTCCATAGTGCTTAGCTTAGATTTAAATAAGATCAATAAAATAAATATATATAAAAATTAACTATAAAAACAAAGAACAAACTGTGGTGATATCAATACATACACAAAAAAACATAAATAAATTATTAAGAAATAAATTGTAATTACGAAAAAACCATTGCAATAGTGTGTGGTTTTGATATTACAAAAATATAGACAAAGAATATTTATTTCATATATACCCTCGTATAACAGGATAAAAAACAAATGCGATAACGAAAGAAAAAATCAAAAAAACTTGGTTCAACAGAAATACAGAAAAAAAACGTAAACTGCCCAATAAGATTTACAACTACTAGAGTCTTAGGAAATTTTCACAAACGAAACAATTACGATTTAAGCAATTAAGCAATTATTGCAAAAAAGTTTTAAGTATAATTCGAACGAATTTTTTAAAGTTGATACAAAAACCAATGTAGTAACAACTCTTAAAATTAAATGAAAAGAAAGAAGAAAAAAACAACTGAGACAACCAAACCAATCTTTAAATGTTAATTAAATCAGATAACGTACTCGTATCTAATGCATTTCTATCGTTAGTTGAGCTAAATTTCAGTTTGTATTTCTCTTGACATACTCGTGGCTTTGCTTGTTTTTAAATTCTCTATTAGCGCTTTTGATTTGCTGGTTACAGTGATGGTTTCCGTCGAGAACGCTGTCGAAATGGGACACCAAACCTTCTCTGGTTTTCGTCGCGAACGCTGTCGAAATGGGACACCAAACCTTCACTGTACGCGTGCCCGTGTCTGGCTGGTGGGCAGAATCGTGTGATCAATTTTTAACACACTTCATACAGTCAGATTTTATTTAAACTTTGCACACATGTGTTTGTGTGTGAAATTTGAGAGTGGTCGGCCTGCCTTTTTTTCCATATAGCGGCATCAGATCATTTCATACTATAATGAGTGTGTGCTGTAAGCAGCGGTGTTTGCTTTACGATTGGGATTGTTTTGTTGTTGGGTTGCATCGCTTCGCATTTGTTTTTGATTTGACAGTGATCGGGCTGCGGGATGGCTCCAATACAATTTTTTTCCATATAGCGGCATCAGATCATTTCATACTATAACGACTGTGTTCTGTGTGCGCTGATGAACTGATGCGAGCGCTGCTTGCTTTACGATTGAGATTGTTTTGTTGTTGGTTGCAGTGCTTCGCATTTGTTTTTGATTTGATAGTGATCGGGCTACGGGATCGGGGGGCTCCAATACAAATTTTTTTTCCATATAGCGGCATCAGATCACTTCATACTATAATGACTCTGTTCTGTGTGCGCTGATGCGCTGTAAGCAGCGCTGCTTGTTTTACGGTTGGGGTTGTTTTGTTGTTGGGTTGCAGTGCTTCGCATTTGTTTTTGATTTTCAGCATTTATAGTGGAATACGGAATACTTTTGGTTATTGAGGAATTAACAAGAAAAATTTTAATTTTTATGGGCTGTTTTTATTTCGAACTTCTAAACCAGACAGGTTTCGTTCCCCAATCAATTCAACTGAATTAGTAACATAAATCGGGCGGGGCTGTGTCGGGGCGCACGGCCGTTGTTGATTTTATTTTTATCTGTAATGGATTAAAATAAAAAACGAGACATTGACTGCGTTCTGAAACAAATTGCTTGTGTACAGAGTTCACGTGTCAGACGTGAAACTTCTTTGGCAATATAAACTTAGAATCTAAACGATTCGTAAATGTATGGTAAGGGGTACGATGGCAGAGAGAGAGAGAGGGAGAGATAAAAAAAACGAGGAAACTATGTCTATCTCCAATGTTGACATAATTTTTTTATAATGTACACAGGCTAAAGGGTTTTGCACCCTTATAATGTTTAGCACATAGCGTTAGGAAATTAGGGAGAGTAAATGATGAGATGTCTATGGACGCGTGTCTTAAATGACTGCAGATCATATAACACAGAATCAGGCAATTCATTCCACATAACTATTGTGCGGCTAAAGAAGGAATCTCTGAATTGGTTAGTACGTCCGAAGATAGGCCTAATGGTAGATCAGTGGGATCGAGTTGAGGCACGGGTATTACGGATGGGTTCGAGAATGGGCGGGATGTATCTGGATATTTCTTTTGAACACCGCTTGTGAAAAAAGCGATAAAACAGTGACAGGTAGGAAACATTTACACGATGTTCAAATGATTCGATTGTTTTCGCGATATTTACGTCACCAAAAAGTTTAAACGCGCGGTTCTAAACTCTGTCTAGTAGATTCAATGTGGTCTTTGGGACACCTGCCCAGACAATACAGTTGTATTCAAGTTTAGGGCGAATATACGCCTTGTAAATAGTAGCCAGATCTGAAGGAGTGCAGTACATCTTGAAACGTTTTAGGAAACTTAAACATCTCGCAGCATTCTTGGCGATCGCAAATATGTGGCTTGTTGCTGACGCACATTCCTAGAATTGAGACTTGTTCAGATTTTTAATGCAAGATCCATTCATGGTTAACGGTTGGGGGGGTTTAAATTACGCTTGAACGACAGAATACAGCATTGAGTTTTAGAAGCGTTAAATTCAACTCTATTCTGTAGTCCCCACCTTTTTATGCTGTCAAGGTAAGAATTTAACGTGCTTAAGAGTGCTGTCGTCGATGATTCGATGAATGAATTCGATTAGAAGTAGCGAATAGGAGATCATTAATGAAAATGATAAATAATGTCGGAGACAAAACAGAGCCTTGTGGAACACCGGCGTTTATGCGGTGAACATTGGATTTGAAACAGTCCATTACGACCTGGATTGAACGGTCAAAAAGGTAGTTACTAGTCCAATTAAGCAGGCCCTTTTCAATTCCATGGGCTTTCATTTTCGACAAAATACGCTTTGCTAAGCATTATAAGAGTACAAATCGTATATTACAAAAAAAGGGGGTGTGTACATCTCTAGTGCATTTAAAAAACACGGAATCATAGATAGTCTGTAGGTAACCTTAATCTCAACCAAACGAGAGGTAGACACTTATAGAGAATGTACTCTTTTGCATCTGTTTTATTTAAGCTCTGTTTCTGTAGACAGATTTACCTGATTGTGATGATATCTAAGGTCCCAATGGCCATCTTAATGAGTAAACGACAAGCAAAACAAATTTCTGATGCAAGTTTTTTGTGATTTTATAAGCCGACGTTAGTTAGAGTGAAAAAGTGTTTTACATCGGGCTCTTCCATACTTCAGTACACAACAGACATGCTACATGACCAAGAAAAGCCTAGCTCTTTGAAAGCTTAAGCGAGGTTTCGGTTTCGAGTTTTTAAGTTGCTCATGAAAAGCCCTACAAAGCCCGTAGGATAGACTAAGTTGTTTCTACAAAAAACCAATTCTAGCCGTGACCGTTGTCCAACTGACACTAGAAAAGGGCTTCTTCGAAGGCTCATAACATTTTCAAATCTTTATTTTATTCAGCTGTCAGTTATCCTCTATGCAACAAGCTAAAGTGGTATGCTTCCTTTTAGGCGTCAGTGTTGTGCGTTAAGTTTTTCCTGATTTCAAATATTTGGGTGAAAAAAACGAATTATGGTAAATTACAAAAAGTTCCTTCCTATATATTATTAACCCACATAACAAGAAACAATTGAAAATGCAAGCCTATTTGTACCTATGAAACTTTACAAAAATTATTACCTACACTTTGATTGTAAATTTCATTTTGTCGTTTTATTTGACCTCCCAAACCATTCTTGGCTGTATGTGAAATTAAACTACAATATAACATTATGTCATTAGTTTAAAACATAAACATTGCGCGCATACATATACGGACACAAGGCAAAGAAATCAATTACAAAACGCATATAACATTATTATGCAGTACAATTAGGGGAAATTACCAATTTGTTGATTTCGTAATAGTTTAATTACTAAACAAATTAACAACTAAGTACGTATAAGTATGTAATTACATGTAACACAAACACAAATAATAGTTATTAATGAAACAACATGTATTTAAATTAAACTGACAAAAATTCAATTTACTTGTAAGTAGGCAAATTATATATTGTATACAATATAGATATATACTCCTCGTGTATGTAATAGAAAAATAATTAAAAATCAATAATTATATACAGACAGAGTATAATAATATTTAATTCGAATTCTGGTTAATAACGAAGAAACAATTCAAAAGCAAATATTAAACTGGAAACCATTTCTCAAAATTATTTCAATATTTTTTTTAAATTTATTATTTCTGAAGAAACAGAAAAAGATTTTCTATGACACACGTTCCCTATTACCTTATCGTCTATTTACATTATTCAAAAATATGCATAATTTACAGCAAATTCAATTCGAAGAAGAAAAAAACTATTTACTATGTACAACATATTATATATATATATTTAAAAACAAAAGTAAATTATTATGAAATGTTATTTATATACCTATATATAGAATTATATTTCATAAAACCACACTTTACTTTTACGACGGGGCAAATGCATACAATGAAACCAAATGAACATTGAACATTCCAACATTTTAATATGTAATATGTATTAAAAACAATAATATATCCCAATATTAAGGATAGAAGAACAATTACGGAAAAAAAATCCTTGTACCTATACTACCTATTCTATTGTATTATTGCGTTTCACTTTTTTCTATAAGAAAACTACAAACAAAACAATAAAATAGCTACATACCTAATTGTAAATGAAGAAAACAAAAATTAAACCAAAATATTTAAAATGTTTAACGAAAAAACACTGATAATAAACAAAGAATTTTAAACGAATCTTTTAAAATACAAATGAGTTTTTAGTTGATAGAGTGATGGAGTGATATCATCCAGTGAAGTAGACAAAGCATATCTTGTTTTTAAAAGAAATCATTTTTTCTCACATGAATTGATATAATGTAAGAGATCGTTGAATAACTATCATCATATTTGGTGCTACAACCGGGGTCCGCTCCTGGCCTAACGCAAAAATCTCTCCACCCGCGAATACACAGAAAAATGCTCCTTCCATCGCTTGAGTTGATCCTCATCTGAAACGAGTACGGCACCATCTAGGCCTTTCACCGGATGTTGGCTAGAACGGTGACCAACTGTCAGCTCTTTGGTCATTCTGTAAACGGTTCTGCTATCGCACCTGCTCGCTGCTTCCTCTGCTTCTGAGGCCAGGGTGTTAATATAATTACGTTTGCCATGTCTTACACTACGTCATACAGGGAGTGCATAGTTGATGGAGTGATATCGTCCAGAGAAGTGGACAAAGCATATCTTGTTTTTAAAAGTAATCATTTTCCTCCCATGAATTGATATTATGTAAGAGATCATTGATAAATAACATTATCATTATTTTTAGCTTCAATGATTATCATCATATTTGGCTCTACAACCAGTGTCCGGTCCTGGCCTCCTACAAAATATCTCCCCACCGGTCCCGATTTTGAGTCGATATCATCCAGTTTATCTACCAGCGGTCAGCCATCATAGGGGGAATAGGGGGAATAACACAGAATTCTCTAGAATTGAAGGTGGCCGTAACTATATCTGACTGGTGGAAGTGCGATCAAACCTCCGAGTGGTGGCCGACGGTAATTTTCCTCCAATGCAGAAAAAGCTGAATAATCTGGCTAGTCCCTTCAAAGTAAGGTTGGCGCGAGGCCAATTACCTCGCCTGTAAAAAATTATTATTACGTAACTCAAAATCAGCCTCGGATACAATGATGAACGACGACGACCACGGCAACGAAAACGGCTAAACGATTTAAGAATTATCTCATGGAACGTACGCTCACTTTATAGAGCTCCGAGCTGCACAGCAGCTAGCCGATACCCTGTCCAAATATAATGCTGATATAACAGCAATTCAGGAGATGCGATGGACGGGGAATGGTGTCTTACAAAAATCAGAATATGACATACATTACAGCTGTCATGCAAGACA
Source organism: Nephrocerus scutellatus (assembly GCA_947095585.1). Classification (NCBI taxonomy): domain Eukaryota; kingdom Metazoa; phylum Arthropoda; class Insecta; order Diptera; family Pipunculidae; genus Nephrocerus; species Nephrocerus scutellatus. Next base: position 116,605,741 of record OX352763.1, read on the forward strand.
TCAGATGCTCGGGGTGGGGTTTCTAGTCAGCAAAAGAATGAAACCCACCGTTATCGGCTTTAAAGCAGTAAATTAACGGCTATGCACCCTTCGCGTGCGGGGCGGGCAAATAAAAAATCATAAACGTTCACGCAAAAAACAGATAGACCACGTGTTGATAGACTGCCGCCACAACCCGAACCTGATGACGGTACGAAGGTACCACTCGGACCACTATCTTGTTGGTATGGTGCTACGACCGCGGATTGCACCATCACGAAAGACTGCATCCGCGCATCAGATTCGAGTCAACACGGCTGCCCTTCACAACGAAGAGATCAGACACAACTACGGTCAAGCGATAGGACTCGCCCTAAATGCTGGGAGAGTAAGTACTGGGGCTGAGATGTCAGGTGTAGAAGAGAAATGGACACGCCTTAAGAATACTGTCATTAGTACTGCTGACTTCATCTTAGGCAGTAGTCGTAGAGATCAGAACGACTGGTTCGATGACGAATGTAAGCGAGCGACTGAACGTAAGAATGTTGCGTACCGAGCAATGCAACAATCTCATAGAAGGCGGGCACGTGAAGATAAAGAGCTCAGAAGAAATGAAAAAACAGTTCACCGCCGAAAGAAAGCAGCCTGGGAGAAGAATCTCGTCCGTGAACTAGAACAGTACAGAGAGCAAGGACCGCACCAGGCGCCAGTCCGTGGTATGACGCAATATACACCGCGTTGCACATACTGCAATGACAGAGAGGGTAATCTGATCGCCGATCTTAAAGGCATTTTAGAGCGATGGGAAGAGCACTTTCATACTAAATTGCCAGCTAACTGAGGAATTGGAGGCTCCAGCAATGACCGAAGATCATACTATGCTGCCGCCGCCACGAAATAGACGAAGTTAGCAGAGCGATAAATCGGATTAAAAATAATAAGGCCCCGGGATCAGATGGTATCCCAACGGAGCTGATTAAAACAGGAGGTCCCGCAATACACCAAACAATTCATGAAATAATAGTGCAAGTATGGTAGAAAGAAGCGATTCCAGAAGACTGGTGGAGAGGCATCCTGCATAAGAAGGGAGATATCACAAAATGCAGCAATTATCGTGGTATAACGTTGTTGAGTACCGCGTATAAGATTTTCTCCTCTATCCTTCAAGACAGGATAGCCCCATACGCTAAAGTCATCATTGGTCCATACCAGTGTGGCTTCATCCCAGGCAAATCAACAACTGATCAGATTTACACCCTAAGGTAGGTGATGGAAAAATGTCTAGGGTTTCAAAACTCACTACACCATATTTTTATAGACTTTAAAGCCGCCTATGATAGCCAGAGTAGAACTTTATAAAGCCATGAGAGAATTCGGTATCCCAAATAAACTGACACGACTATGTAGGTTGACCATCATGACCAATGTTATAAGCCAAGTAAAAATATCCGAGTCACTATCAAGCCCATTCAACATCTATAACGGGCTCTGACAAGGGGATGGACTGCCCTGCTTCCTCTTCAATCTGGCGTTGGAGAAAGAGATCCGAGACTCTGACGTAACGGCGAGAGGAACAATCCTCTATTAGTCCATTCAGATACTGGTTTACGCAGACGATATTGACATCGTTGGTAGAAACCGCGAAGAGCTGTACAGGAAGCTTGGAGCACGAATTTGAAGTTGTGCTATCCTTTAACTATCTCGGGTCAACTGTAGCGGCCGATAACAGCATGGAACCAGAAATACGCGCACGCTTGCTTAAAGCCAACAAAGCCTACTATAGTCTGTCAAGACTCTTCAAATCCAGGAATTTAACCATAACATCCAAGCTGCTGGTATATAAGACAATGGTCATACCAGTACTTACATATGGATCCGAAACTTGGGTGCTTAGCAAAAAGCATTCTGACCTCTTAGCCGCGTTCGAGAGAAAAGTCTTACGGAGAATTGTTGGCCCCGTATGTGAGGAAGGACGATTCCGGAGACTGTATAATGATTAGATCTACGAGCGTTACTGCGATGTCGACATCGTGAAGAGAATTAAGCTCGGTAGGCTCCGGTGGGCAGGACACCTAGGACACCAGGACACCCATGAGCGAAGATAATCCTGTTCGGGAAGTCCTTTGCGGTAGGATTTATGGAACAGGACAGCTAGGCCGGCCAAGCCTATGCTAGAAGGATGGCGCAGAGCAGGGTGCCCAAAGTTTAGGGATGCCAAACTGGATGAAATCGGCTCGAAATCGGGACCGGTGGAAAGATTTTTTGCGGGAGGCCACGACCGGGGACCGGTTGTAGAGCCAAATATGATGATGTAAATTTTGGAACACAAATAAAAGGAACCTACAATTTAAGGCCGTATCCGAACGGCCAAGTGAGAAGTTTCCGTGACAAGTTATTACTCTCGCTTAAAGCCTAAATGTATGCAATTCTAAATTCTAATGTAGTGCCTATTTTGGACGAGTATGTACACCGGGATTTTTTATTGGGATTCGTATTCCACTATCTGCGCTACTAACTACTTCTCGTAACAATATGTTAAAAGATTCAACGCTACCTGTATTAGTAATTTAGATAAAAAATAAATTGTGCTAACATTCGAGAAGTTTTTCCATTAAATAAAGGTGATGTCTTCCAAAGTTGTACGGTATAACGAAAATGTTAAATTCACAAGGGAATGAATAAAGAATGAATAAATACGCTTAGAATGTATGAAAAATTTTAATTTAATGTGTGGACAGAATGAAATTACTCATACGATTAAGATGCGCTTAAAACTCAGATAAAAGCAACCTAAGTTCTAAAATTGACTTGAGTTTCTGTCTCTATATAGTTTTAGGTTGATACATCAAAATCTAGTTTTAAATTGCTCTAAGCTGATGTACATACGAGTAATTTTTCGGATGTTGGCTTACTGCTAAAGCGTTACATACTTGTTTCTTAGCATTAACTAATAGCAGTGCATACATTAACATAGACTTCAACTTTCCTCTAAATTAACCATAAAATTATGAGAATTCAAAGCTAACCGACCCTCAATTTGTTCAACGATGAACTTAATACAATTCCATACACATGATCGACATCAGTGAATTATTGCAAACGCAAAAAACCTGGTGTACTTGTACATTGAACAATTAAGCGAATTCGAGCGGAAAGCTTGATAAAATGTGACTTACTGAGATTGATATTAACTCACAATTCATAACAACAATTCAAGTCAATCGGGTATCAACTAAAAAAGTAAACATTTTGCTTCTCGTTGCATTTTGTAACTGACTTACTGAGATTAAGATTAACTCACAGCTCAGATCGATGTAATCAATCAAATACCAATGCGCAAATATTTACAGACCCCGAGATCGGTTCAAATCGCCTATCGGCAAACAATTCAAGTCAATCAGCTATCAACTTCGAAGAACCAATGTTGTTTCTCGTTGCAATTGTCGCTTTAGTGATCTTTCTGGCGGTCACCACATTAGAATTTTATCAACGATGTTTTTCGCGTTTTCACATATTGGGTAACGGAATGCCTGGACCGCCGAATGTACCGATACTAGGGAATGCTCAATATTTTTTAAATGTGGCATCGGAAAATTTTGTAAAAATTATGGAAAATTTCACTCACATTTATGGGGATTTTTATCGACTATGGTTAGGAAATGAATTATATGTGTTTTTAAAAAATCCCGCGGACTACAAAGTAGTCATGTCGAGTTTGCATTTCGCAGAAAAATCCATTAGTTACGATGTAATGCGGCCGTGGTTGCGCGATGGTCTGCTCATTAGTAAAGGTGCGTGGCTGAAGTACAGTACTTGTATTAGTATTTTTTTGAATGTGGTTTAATCCGTAGGTCAAAAATGGCACAGTCGACGACGAATCATTACGCCAGCATTTCATTTTAAATTTTTGGAAGAATTCACTGATGTCTTTAATCGACAGAGTCTTACTCTTGCACACGATCAGTTTGCGAGATTTCTTGATAAAGATCCGGTGAATATTGGAGAAATGATTAACAGATGTACGCTGGACATAATATCTGGTAAGTGGAGGGATAAGTTGGTTTCAGTTTTTTGTTTATTTTTGTTGTTGTGGTTTTTGTTTTAATTAAAAATTTGAAGATAGTACAATAATTGATGTTTCCTCTTTCCAATTTCATATTCTGTAACTCCTTATTATAATAAAAAATAATAAACAAAATGTATTTTAATACTTGCTATCTTCCTTTATTACCCAATTAGTACAATTAACAATTTGTTAGAAAATAAACGAAACGAAAAATTTCGATTTCAAAGGAAGATATCATCATCATATTTGGCTCTACAACCGGGTCCTGGCCTTCCGCAAAAAGTTTCTCCACCGGTCCCGATTTTGAGCCGATGTCATCCAGTTTGGCGTCCCTAAACTCTGGGCGTCCTGGTCTTCGCCATCCTTCCAACGTAGACTTGGACGGCCTCGCTGTCGTGTTCCATAAATCCTACCGCAAAGTACTTTCCGAGCAGGATCCTCTTTGCTCATGCGAGTTAGGTGTCCTGCCGACCGGAGCCTACCGAGCTTAATACTTTTCACGACGTCGACATCGCAGTAACGCTCGTAGATCTCATTAGGCCCGTTGCACATTTCAGCTAAGCTAAGCGAGAAAAATAGTTTTCGTTAGCTTAGTTTAGCTCGCCTAGCTCATACCGCTGGACTTATAGAGGATTGTTCCTTTCGCCGTTACGTAAGAGTCTCGGATCGCTTTCTCCAACGCCAGATTGAAGAGGACTTAGGCCAGTCGGAGCCCGTTATAGATGATGAATGGGCTTGATAGTGATCCGGATACTTTTACTTGGCTTATAACATTGGCCATGGTTAACCTAAATATTCGTGTCAGTTTATTTGGGATGCGGATTCTATCATGGCTTTATAAAGTTCTACTCTGGCTATGCTATCATAGGCGGCTTTAAAGTCTATAAAAAGATGGTGAAGTGAGTTTTGAAACTCTAGACATTTTTCCAGCACCTGGCTAAGGGTGTAAATCTGATCAGTTGTTGATTTGCCTGCGATGAAGCCACACTGGTATGGACCAATGATGTCTTTAGCGTATGGGGCTATCCTGTCTTGAAGGATAGAGGAAAAAATCTTATACGCGGTACTCAATAACGTTATAACACGATAATTGCTGCATTTTGTGATATCTCCCTTCTTATGTATGGGGCAGAGGATGCCTTATCGCCAGTCTTCTGAGTTCGCTTCTTCCTCCCATACTTGCACTATTATTTCATGAATTGTTTAGTGTATTGCGGGACCTCCTGTTTTAATCATCTCCGCTGGGATACCATCTGATACCGGGGCCTTATTTTTGAGTCGATTTATCGCTTTGCTAAGTTGGTCTATGCTTGGTGGCGGCAACATAGTGTGGTCTTCGGTAATTGGTGGAGCCTCCAATTCATCAGTTAGCTGGCCATTTAGCAAATCATTAAAGTGCTCTTTCCATCGAGCACTTTGAGATCGGCGATCAGATTACCCTCTTTTTTCTTTGCAGTATATGCAACGCGGTGTATATTGCGTCATACGGCGTACTCTTTGGTGGAACTTCTGCGCCTAGTGTGGACCTCGCTCTCTGTGCTGTTCTAGTTCATGGACGATATTCTTCTCCCAAGCTGCTTTCTTTCGCCGGTGAACTGTTTTTTCATATATTCTGAGCTTTTTATATTCATCTTAGCGTTCCCGCGTTCTATGAGATTGTTGCATTGCTGGTACGCCACTCTGTACTTGCAGCGACCAAATTATTGCTTGCTGCCATCTCTATGACTTGTTGTCCATTGTCATTAGTATGTTCTCGTGTAAGCTATGGGTGCCAATGTACTGCCTTAATACTGGCTCCCTACCTATTTTAGCATTTATATATGATTACTAGAAGATGTTTCCAAAGAGTCGTGTTGCTTGATAGTGCAGCACTAAGTGGGTGGGTATATATAACTGCAGAAAAACTAGAGCAAGTCCAGTTGAGTAGGCGCAGTAGTGACTCAAGCGGTTAGTGCGTTGGACTACTAAGTGGGAAGTTCGAACCTCGAGTCGCGTTCGTGAGTTATAACTGCAATTAAAAAGCGTTTCAACCTTCTGAATGGTGGCTTTAAATTGAAAACTTCTCAAATTTCGAATGGTGGCTTTAAATTGTAGGTCCCTTCCATTTGTGTGCACAGATGGATGGTTGCAAAAAGCTAGCCCCAGAATAACAACAGTCTGTTGTACCCAAATAGTATTATTTTTAATGGAACTATTTAACTTAATATAACAATTAAAAATCCTTTACTATATACTAAATTTTAGTGAGTTAGGAGATTACATTACTAAAACCAAAATAAAAGGGCATTACCCTCATATCAAATTAGAGCATCGTCGTCAATTGTGTAGACACACAGCGATTACACAAAATCGCTGACATAGTTTACATTCTTTGATGATAAGTCGAATTTCATCAAATCCATACAGTGACTGACTGTTTAGTATAAATTTATTAATAAAATATCGTTTTAGTAATTTCGTTAATAGGGATTTAATGCCGGTTTGAGTATTGCATTATAAGCATCCGTTAAAAGAAACTTGTTGACTTATCTTTTCAGTTCAGGTTAAAATTTGCTTTCTATTTCAATAGGATATAGGCCTTGTTTTATTTAAGAAAAAAAAACTGGGTCTATAAGATACAGATATATTTGTAACTAAAGCCGTAAACAAAAGACCAAATGGAGTACTTTCTCTAGAGTTCTAGTCAACCTGTTACTTTGAGAGTTTGTTTTGGAGGTGGTGTACCAGGTTGGCGGTCAGTCATCAGCATCATCTGTGGCCGTTATTATCTATGACTGGTGGAAGTGCGTGGCCGGGGCCGCCGGTAATTTCCTTCCATTACAGGAAAAGCTGAATGATCCGGCTCATAGTAAGGTTAGTGCAAGGCCAATATTTTCGCCCGTAAAAAAACTCTATTACGGCATCAGATACACTGATGAACGACGAAAACCACGGCAAAGAAAACGGCTAAACGATTTAAGAATTTTCTAATGGAACGTACGCTCACTGTATAGAGCTCGAGCTGCACAGCAGCTAGACGATACCCTGTCCAAATACAGGGTGTCCCCTAATTCGTCAAGGATAATTTGAGAAATGATGCTTGTATATATTCTAAGAAAAAAATCGTTCTACAATAAGGTTGTATCTCCAATGTTGGCATGATTTATTGGGGATCTAAGAAAAAACTTACTTTGGTGTACCCTGGCCCATTTTAACGGAAATTCCTCTGTTAATAATATTGGAAGAAAACTCATTTAGGACTTTGATTTTAAAAGAAATACTAGCCTTTGTAACTACTTTTAAATACAGTTTATATCTTGTTTGAGTCTTCAGATATCCAACTTCAATGCCTGTTCTAGTTTTATTGTTCATGCTTATTTTTGAAAATTGAGGTAAATTTTCTCTTATGAACATAACAATAATAAAAATCACTAACAAGTTTGCGAAAGAACCCATCGATTTTATGATACTTGGAAAAACCAGCTGCAGGTAAAATAGGTAAGGTAAATAGGTAAACAAGCCTCATAAACTTTGACGCACATACTAGATGATGAAAAAGAAGAATTCTTTGAATCCGTCGAACGTGAACTTCTTGCCTGTTCTCAGTATGATGTAAAAATTATTCTGGGTGATATGAACGGTGATATAAACTGACACGACTATGCAGGTTGAACATGACCAAGTAAAAATATTCCGATCAATATCAAGTCCATTCAACATCCATAAGAAGCTCCGACAAGGGGATGGACTGGCCTGCGTCCTCTTCAACCTGGCGTTAGAGATTGTGATCAGAGGGGAACAACCCTCTTTAAGTCCACTTAGATACTGCCTTACGCAGACGATGTTAACATCGTTGGTAGAAACCCAAGAGCTGTACAGGAAGCTTTAATCAAGATCCAGCGGCCGGCACAAAATTTGGGGCTGCACATAAATGGGAGTAAAACAAAGAACATGGTGCCCACGTCTGCAAGTAGAAGATCCAACATTGGTCTTGCAATTAAAATAGTGGAGCGCGAATTTGGAGTGGTGCAAACCTTTAACTATCTCGGGTCAACTGTTGCAGCCGATAACAGCATGTAACCAGAGATACGTACATGGCTGCTAAAGCCAACAAAGACTAAAGTATAGTCTGTGAAGACTCTTCAAATCCAGGAATTTTACAACATCCAAGTTGCTGGTGTATAAGACAATGGTCATACCAGTACTTACATACTGGATGCTAAGCATCCAGGTCTCGCATCCATACACCGCATTATCCACCTTGGATTGCTATAAGACATAACGGAAAGTGTGTATATAAAGTCGGTAGGGAAAAAGAGTTGGTCGCAGTTTGGCGGTGGAGGTGGAGCGATGTTAGTGTTGAATCAATATTTTAACCATCGAGCAACGCCAGGCAACCAACGAGTATAGAAATATAGACAGTTGAGAGCTATGTTCTATCAAATCAAATGAAAGCAAAAAATACTACTAATAAAAGCAAACAAAAATTAAAATGAATTTAATGCATATTATGCACCTTATGACCACAGAACAGTTAAAGCTAAAAAATTAATTTAGATGACCTTTCTGGTATACGATTTATTAACGCAGATACTATATCGTATGTACTATGAACCCATTCTGATAGCAGAGTTATTGTTCCAAACTACATTGTTGCCATTATTTACTAAATAGCCTGAAATTTAAATATCACCGGTAATCATAAACTTTGATTAAATATTTTATACATAATATGAAAAGAATTAATTGAAAAGTTTATCTAATCTTTAAAGTAGAAGATAATGTTTAAAAAATTTTAATGTACAGCTCGACCGAGCATACAACAGCTGGAAGAGTTTTCGGCCAGCGGATCAACGACGCATACACTGCATGCTTCGCAAGAAAGTCGTAATGGAGATAAGAGCCGCAAAATGAAGCTTCTACTCTAGTCGGATCAGTGCCTCTATGGGCGGGAAGCGTTTGTGGAAAAATCTGCGCCGCGTAGGAATGTGTAAAACTAAAAGACTGCATTTCAAAAGAATTGATCCCAGTGATCTCAACCATTTGTGTCGTCGCAAACATTGGCTCCATCTGTTGCATGTTACACCCCTTATCTAACTCAACCTGCCAAGTTTTTCTTTCACAGCATTGAACAGCACTGATGTAGTAGAGAGTAAATTGTCCATAAAATCAAATTCCGTCGGCCTCGATGAAATACACCCATCTTTTTTAAAAATCTTACCTGAAGTGTTACCCTATACATCTTTAATGCAGTGGTGACAACAAGTATTTTCCCTACAAATTGGAAACATGCAAAAGTACTGCCCGTCCTCAAAACGACTAAAGGTGATGAGTTTAGACCAATCTCCATTCTTCCATTTATATCCAAAATGTTCGAAAAACTATACAAAAACAAATAATTCAATTTCTCTCCATCCATAACGCCATCTTAACGCCTAATCAATCTGGATTCCGGCAGAAACATAGCTGCATAACAGCCGTAATAGGCATATCAGATGACATACGTCGTGATCTAGATGAGGGAAAAGTCTCATTCCTCGTACTACTAGATTTTTCTAAAGCGTTTGATGCTGTCGACCACTAAACTCTATGTCAAAAGCTATCTCGACATTACAATTTCAAACCTAGCGCTGTGAATTTGATATCTTCATATCTGACAAGCAGATTTCGGGCAGTCGAAATTAATAAGGTCCTGTCTCACTTTCTCCCTACAACCAGTGGAGTTCCTCAGGGATCCATTTTAGGACCACTATTATTTTCCATGTTTGTAAATGAAGTCCCATCTATTGTAAGGCACAGTTCACTTCATACGTACGCTGATGATACTCAGCTCGTTCGAAGTTGTCCGCTGGGCTTAATCGAGCATTCTGTGAGTTGTATAAATGAGGATCTATCAAATATAGTGCTATGGTCGAATCGTGGTCTTATGCTAAATGCTAAAAAATCTAAATGCATAGTCATCTCTAAAGTGCATAAACTAAACGATTTCAAGTACTAGTACGAGTATTTATCACATTACAGTAAAAGAAAACATCTAAATATATTTAATTTCTTCAATCCACTGATCAAATTAAAGAATTAGTACACTACTCCGTACATATATGGCGGGGACTTGAGCAACGTTAACTTGTACTACTTTTTGTGGGAATCGTCGTTGATAAGATTTGCTAATCCATTGGCTAAATCTTTGTTGATAAACCCTATTCGACAGGTGTATTGATTTTGAATACTTTTCAAATGCCGACAATTCAATTAATTGGCGATGTTTATTGTGGTCGGTTTGTTCGCGGTAGTAGCCGCAACGGCTTTGGCAATTTACTTTAAAAAATACGCCCATATAATCGAGGTCACAAAGGATTGGCCAAGTCCTCCGTCCTTGCCGATTATTGGTCATGCTCATTTATTAATTGGTAAAGCCCCAGAGGAGTTGCTCAATGCAATAAAAGAACTAATCACAAAATATGGTCCCAATATTAAAATTTGGATTGGTCTGGAATTGAATCTATTAATTGGCAATATTAAGGACATCGAAGTCGTTCTGGGATCGACGCGATTTAATGAAAAAGCCGGTGAATACAAAACGTTGGAACCATGGCTGCAGGAGGGTCTGCTCATTAGCAATGGAAGTAAATGGTTTAAACGTCGTAAAGTCATAACACCGGCGTTCCATTTTAAAGTTCTGGAAGAATTTATTGAAGTTTTTACAAAGCAATCGAACGTGTTAGTTGGGAATTTGCAAAAAGCTATGGAGTCAGACGACATATCAGTAAATATATACGATCTGGTGAATTTGTGCACCCTGGATGCGATTTGTGGTAATTAATTTATTTGTCTAAAAACTTATCAGATTCTTTTTTCATATGCTACTATTCATAATTTAGCTTCTGCATCGCGCCTTTTGTCTCGAAATAGCTGGAACTGCATTGTTGACACTGACTGGCGGTTGCATGCTTTTGTACAGTTGTAGTAGTAGAAATGTTCAGTTGTTTCTTCTTCCTCCAGACAAAATTTTCATATTGGATTCAATATAAGTCTCAACTTGAACATATGACTTCCAGTCGGTATTCAGTATTCCTAAAATGAAGTTGACGGTCTTTTTGTTCGGCCTATTACAAAGTAGTTCTACATGTATTTATGGTACTCCGACAATGCTCCTGTTCGTCTTCCATAAATCTTCGAATACCAATAGTTAAACTTGCTTGATTAACATTGGTTCCTGACTAATAGGAACATCGAAAGAACCCAGATAAGAGTGACGGAATTCTATATTGAGATAGAGTTTAGTCTTCTCTTGCATTCCAGAAAAATCTTCGAGTTGACACAAGGTGACTCCAAAGCTAGTAGAGCAGCTTAGCTGTCACTACATATCCCTGCCATCTCTGCGTATCTTTTTAGAGACATCCCAGTTGGCAACTTGTAAAATAGTAAATTTTTCTGTTTGAAAAACAGTTGGCCATTTTTAATGTGAATGCCTCCTTAGAATTCTCATCATCTAAGAACCATCGTGCTCCAGTTCCTTCATCAGTAAGGGAACCATGAGTGAAGAATATTGGTTCGATTTCCCTAAGAATCTCAGTCGAATTTTCCAACTTTCCCTGCTAGTGTAATGAACTCAATGTCCTCTTTTAAACATAATAAAGGGTACAGTACTATCCACCGGCATCGGAACTCTAGGAATTTGTTCCGAGACATTTATTGAATATGTCTGGTTTTCTCAAAGTGTGGCTGATAAAGCTCCATTTTCGTCGTCTGATGGTGCTTTCTGCTACGTAACTCTCAACAAATCTTGATTGGTGATAGTGTCCGGCCCTCTTATTCGCAGTATCCGCCTTTAACACTTGTTGACGAAGACTTTGAGGCGCGTCGCAATTGACTCTGTGACTTTTCCAGTTTCGCAGCCATACAAGAGTACTGGTAGAACGTTAGATCTGAAGTTCGTTAGCTTCAGGTTCCGGTGGAATGGTTTTAGATTCCCATTTACCTTGATATGGGGCGTGAAGTGTTCGCGTAGTTAACTCGACACCGGTTTGAAGGCGTTCTGCGTCGATGTTGAAAGGTTACCGAAATCGTTTACTTGATTTGGTCGAGTTTTCAGTGACGCGACGTGGACGCATGAGATATGAGTTGTGATGAGAGAGGCTCAGGGCATGACTGTCTATAATCGCATCATGATCACTGAAGTCGACATATATCTTTCACCGCTTCCATCCTGAATAGGTAGATTCAGAGGTGGCTGATTTAGCAGTGATTTAGCAGTGTATCAGCAGATCATCTGCGCATTGCTACCGTTATTCCCCCAAGCAGACGTTACTTTGGAATTTGTTTAGTGTCCTTTTAGCCATTTTTGCATTTAGCCTCCATGATTTAACAAATGCTCTTTTACATTGAATAAAAGTAAACTAAGCTGTTGATACTCTCAATTCCTGGTGCATCTTTCACTTCATCTTGCAACCTAGAATTATAATAAGACTCACATTCTTGAAAATTATACCCTTTGTTTTTGATTTTCAGAAAGTGCAATGGGCGTATCACTGAATGCTCAAACCAATGCCGACTCGCAGTACGTGCAAGCAGTTAAAACGTAAGTTTTTTACAATAACTTATAACGGGTGTTTTTTTGGGAGGTTTGTTTTTCCGATAGATGTCGTTTTATTTTATGACAGTTGTTTTGACAGCTCAAAGTGGCATTTCTACTCAGTATTGTTTGGCAAATCATTATGAGAAAAAAAAAAAAAAAAAAAGACATTTGTGAAAAATAGTCGTGGTAGCCATATGCCAGAAATTGTGTTTAAATGTTAAATGCCAAAAAATTATCTACCAAATAAAAAAAAATTTTGGTCATTTCATAATTTTATATGTGTTTTATTCAAAAAAAAAATCGGCAACCTCTTAAAAAAACACGTTATATCTAACGGGTGTTTTTTTAAGAGGTTGCCGATTTTTTTTTTGAATAAAACACATATAAAATTATGAAATGACCAATATTTGGTAGATAATTTTTTGGCATTTAACATTTAAACACAATTTCTGGCATATGGCTACCACGACTATTTTTCACAAATGTCATTTTTTTTTTTTTTTTTTTTTTTTTTTTTCATAATGATTTGCCAAACAATACTGAGTAGAAATGCCACTTTGAGCTGTCAAAACAACTGTCATAAAATAAAACGACATCTATCGGAAAAACAAACCTCCCAAAAAAACACCCTTTATTAGGAAATTAGGAAAAATATTCATTTTTAGAATATCAACGGTACTTCATAAACGTATGTTCGATATTATCTACCGACTCGACTGGACTTATAAATTCACAAAGTTGGCACGCGACGAAAAGAAAGCTCTAAGCATCCTTCATGGGTTCACGGAGAAAATAATCAAACAACGCCGTAGGGAACTGCTAAACGCACAGAAGCAACAAACTGACGGATCGAAAAAAGAGGACGATGAAATTGGTGCGAAACGGAAAATGGCATTCTTGGATATTCTTCTACAATCGGAAATCGATGGAAAACCTCTGAGTAATTTGGATATCCGCGAAGAAGTTGACACTTTTATGTTTGAAGGACATGACACCACATCGTCTGCGATTACATTCTTCTTCTATATGATGGCGAAAAATCCAGAATGTCAGCGAAAGTGCTTCGAAGAAATTTACGCTATTTTTGGCGATGACAAAGGGAAGCCAGTTACCTATGAAGGTCTCAATAAGTTGCATTACGTTGAGCTCTGCATAAAGGAGACACTGCGATTGTTTCCATCAGTGCCGCTGCTAGGACGAAAGGTCACTCAGGAGTGTGAAATCAGTAGGTTTTTCATTTTGGTGGAAGGGCGGAAAAAAAGAACAAAATTCAAGTTTCTTAATTCTCCTCCCGGTAGATGGTAAAATTATTCCGGCCGGAGCTAATGTAGGAATTTGTCCACTTTTTATCGGCCGCACAGAGGAGATCTTCCCCAAGGCAAATGATTTTATTCCAGAACGCTTTGATGTTGTTGGCAGTGCTGAAAAAATTAATCCATACGCGTACATCCCCTTTTCGGCTGGACCACGTAACTGTATTGGCCAAAAATTTGCTATGTTAGAGATAAAGAGTGTTGCCGCCAATGTGCTACGTAATTTCGAGTTGGAATATGCTGGCGATCCTAACGAGGAACCTAAGCTCATTGGAGAGTTGATTTTGCGAACCAAAGATCCACTTATGTTTAAAATCAAACAGAGAATATATTTTTAAATTTTATATTAGGTTTTCTTTTTTTACAAATCAAGTAATAAATAAATTTATTAAAAGTAACGAGAACGGTTTATATTCTACTCAAGATACATATTTTTTTGAAATAATAATTGTTAATGAAATATTATATTATTAATTGAAAGAGACATATGTTTTCAAAGAAATAATTTTGTAAATTAAATAACAATTATTTTTGAAGTAAATAAAAACGTATATATTTTGGTTGTTTACATTTCTGATTCATAGCATCTATATAATGTTGCTTTAATTTAATTTTGAGTTACAATTTTTTGAAATCATTTATTTTATCCAATAATATTTCTTTTTTAATTTTTGCATGCACCACTTTGAGTTCGCACCCCTATACGTTTGACATACTGGCAAGCTTTAAATAGCTTATCGTTTTTTTTTTTTTTTCAAATTTTCAAATTATTTTCTCGGAATTCTCCCTGATTCATTGAAAAGCAATACGGAAAAACGATCACAAAACTAATACGACGCGAGTCCAAATGCTTTAATGAATGGATCATGGTCAAGGAAAAGTACAAAAAACCTTGACCAAGAAAATATTACAAAAAAAAATAACATACGTGAGCCTTCAAAATTGTTGGAACTTCCATTGAAAAATTCAGTATTTCAGGAACTAGTTGACTTCTTTCTTAAAGACCAACAACTCGACAGTAAATTGTACTGGATTCGTTTGTAGTACCATTGTAGCACCAAGGATGAGTGAAAAAGCTGGACTCAAATGGATCTCTTGAAGATTCTCTGCTTAGCCAATTTTATCGGAGAAACTTCCAATTCAAGCCTTTGATGAAGATTTGTAAATTTAATTTAATTCGACATCGCGGTAGATCTCATCATTGTAGAGTCTCCGGAAACGTCCTTCCTTACATACGGGGTCAACAATTATCCGTAAGACTTTTCTCTCGAACGCGGCTAAGAGGTCAGAATGCTTTTTGCTACATTGTCTTATATACCATATACCAGCAGCTTGGATGTTATGGTTAAATTCCTGGATTTGAACTTATAGTCTTGACAGACTATAGTAGGCTTTGTTGGCTTTAAGCAACCGAGAGCGTAATATTGGTTCCATGCTGTTATCGGCTGCTACAGTTGACCCGAGATAGTTAAAGGATTGCACTACTTTAAATTCGCTCCACTATTTTAATAACGAGACCAATGTTGGATCTTCTACCCGCAGACGTTGCCACCATGTACTTTGTTTTGCTCTCATTTATGTGCAGCCCCAGATTTCGTGCCGCCCGCTCGATCTGGATGAAAGCTTCCTATACAGCTCTTGGGTTTCTAGCAACGATGTCAATATCGTCTGCGTAAGCCAGTATCTGAATGGACATATAGAGGATTGTTCCTCACGCCGTTACATCAGAGTCTCGGATCACTTTCTCCAACGCCAGATTGAAGAGGAAGCAGCGCAGTCCATCCCCTTGTCAGAGCCCGTTATAGATGTTGAATGGGCTTGATAGTGTTCCGGATATTTTTACTTGGCTTTTAACATTGGTCATGGTCAACCTACACAGTCGTGTCAGTTTATTTTGGATGCGAATTCTTTCAAGGCTTGATAAAGTTCTATTCTGGCTTTGATATCATAGGCGGCTTTAATGTCTATAAAAAGATGGTGTAGTGAGTTTTAAAACTCTAGACATTTTTTTATCACCTGCCTTAGAGTTTAAATCTGATCAGTCCTGGGATGAAGCCAAACTGGTATGGACCAATAATGACCTTAGCGTATCCTGTCCTTTCTTGAAGGATTGAGGAGAAAATCTTAAACGAAGGGTAGCCGTGTTGATTGGAATCTGATTCGCGGATGCATTCTTTCGTCATGATGCAATCCGCACTCGGAGCACCACACCAACAAGATAGTGGCCCGAGTCTACGTTGGCGCCTCGGTACGTTCGTACCGTCATCAGGTTCGGGTTGTGGCGGCGGTCTATCAACACGTGGTCTATCTGGTCGCGAGTGTCTCCATCAGGAGATACCCAGGTGGCTTTGTGGATATTTGCTGCCATCGCTAGGACTCGTTGTCCATTGTCATAAGTGTTCTCGTGTAAGCTATGGGTGCCAATGTGCTGCCTAAATACTGTCCCCTACCTTTTTTGGCATTCATATCACACATAACGATTTTTACATCATACTGAGGAAAGGCATGGAGTTCCCGTTCGACTGATTTCTCATCATCTGAGGAATCCTCTGTAGGTGCGGGAAAGTTTCGCTTGAAGGCATTTCCTCCCATTTCCATATATAAAGGACTAATGTTCCACCATATTGGACACACATACGTTAAAATTGGTCTTACAAACACCTGGTAACAAAGGAACTTCACCTTCCATCTCAGATTGCGTAAATAAAATAATTTTTTGCACAGCTGTATTTAAGTCGTAATTAAGGAATGCAACCAACCTTCAATTTCGGAGGCCAAGCAGATTCCTTAAGCGAACATGTCGGATGATAACATAATGCAAAAACTAAAAGAAGAAGGAATTCAGATCTGAGTACCAGATACATCCGGTGGCCATAAAATGGATAACGGATGGAACAAATAAAGCAGAAGGCACGGGTGCAGTAGTTTTAAGCAATTGGGCAGTACCCAAGCATATTCTAGGCAGAAGTACATGCCATCGAAGGATGCGCTCACTTTAATCTGGAAAGGAACTACGTGAGGCAGGATATAGCCATCATGACAGACAGCAAAGCAGCGCTAATAGTCCTAGAACCAACGAAATCAGGGAGTCTGTGCGGCATTCACCGTACCCACTCCGTATCATTCATTATTTTTCTAAGAGCCATTGGTATGAAGATGGTGCTGTAGGGACGAGCATGAACTCTCAGTAAGCACTAGTCAGGTGTAGCAGGCGCAATAGATCCACACGGGATGCAGGGCTACTAGTATACACGCCTTTTTTCATCATCATCGGCTGTGCGTGAAGTTATATGAGATTTCTTTGACGTTTAAACTCATCGATACTTTTAATTCCATCGCTGGTACTTAAAATTTTTTTATTTAAATTTGTGTAACAGGGCGGTCTTAATGAAAAACCCGATCACAGCACAGCAATGACACATTCGAAAAACCTGGTTGAAATTTTTACTAAGTGTATTTTGGCTGCCCACCAAGGAAATATAATTTAACTTTTAATTTTTTCTATTTGCATTCAAAAATACCACTAATAAAGTCTCTTTAAAGTCTTTTTGATGACTGAAGTCGAATGTTATTTATTCATTATACATATGTTCGTGCAAAGACAATTTTTTGCCACTAATTGGAATACAAGTGTTTCCCGTGCGACCTTTTACAACTTAGGACAGGATGTGCGTAATTTCTTTGAGCGCTGTGTTGTGACGTCCATTATTTGATGAGACAATATTTTGCTAATTATTTTACATTAAAGAATTTTTCATAAAAATTTCGTGTAATGATTTGTACACTTGCGTTGTTATGGCAATATGCAAAGACTATGCGAACATTGCACAAAAGATGCGGTATGATATGAGTCATCCAGTTTAGGAATAAAATTAAATTATATAAAAAAACTTTTTTTTTTAAATTTTTTTATTGAAGCATAACTAGCCCCCTAAATGGTGGAAAATAAAATAGGTGGTAGATCTGGAGCAACTAGAACTTTTATAAAATAAATAAACAATTCTGGAATGTTTTTAATGGAAATCTGTAGTATTTGTGGCTTAAAAAAATTACATAATTTAAAAGAACCGTGCCAAGCATTTGTGGTTTATGACAAGATTAAAAGAACATCAAAAGCCCCCAAAATGCTTCCAAAAGACGGGGGACGGAAGGGGTGTTGAAGGGTTCTCTAGGTGGCCTTGAGGGTTTTTTTATAGGGGTCCCCAAGTTTTTTATAGGGGGTATTTGGGGACCCCCTATAAAACCCCCTAAAGACCACATAGGGTCCCCGTCAAGACCACCTCAAGATCACCCTCAGGACCCCGTTAACACCACGTTACGACCCCCATCAATATTTCCTCAATAACCCCTAAAACCCACCTTAAGTTTCTCTTAAGATCACCTCAAAACACTCTTTAAGAGCCCACTTTAATAATGATATAATAATATTCGGCGCAACAGACCGTTGGGTACAGGGCCTAGGATAGCATCGGAAAGCTGGTGAGCTTCGCACAGGTTACTGTGGCTTGCGATTACACCATAACAAACTTAATCTAGGATCAGGTACGAAATGTAGGTTCTGCTCGGCAGCAGACTTGAGAAACTCTGTTACTAAGGACGTACAATATCCTTCACCAGGCAGATGATACGCCTCTTAGATTAGTCACACCCATCTGATACAATACATCTTTTCAGGTCGCGGTATCGGCTATTTGGGCAAGGGTCTTTTAAATAAATAAATAAAGGAATAACAGACAAATTTGACTTGGCCAAGTAAATGCGCCAAATGGTTATGTGTTAAATCCACTTCCAATGAATGTGCCGACAGACGAGTAATTGACCGACTTAAGAGCAACCAGAAAAGTGAAACAAATCATTCAATTCGAGCATCATCATTCGAAAAACTTCCACTCTTGTTTGTAAGATTTATACGATTTGTATTTAACCTCAGCCCCTCGAAGACGATCGCTCACTCCAACTTACTTCATAAGACCGGATGTTTTCAAGAAGAGGCCAACCTAAGGCCATCAACCAGAAGTTTATATGACTTTTATTGTTTACTCCTTGCAAACTTGAAAATTCCACGATACCCATACCTGGGTAGAATCTTGGACAAATAGTCGTTCATTCAGAAAAATTCCGCGCCAGTGAATCATTAGTTTGAATCTTGCGAATTTCCGCCGAGCAAAACGTAATGAAAAGATACAAATTATTGACGCCATTGAGTGAGTGAATGGCACAAAATGTTACGTTCGTGCTTTTCATATAGAGAACAAAGTTTCTGTGGAAGTTTATTTTTAGATCTCGTCATCTCGTCTTGATGTGGCTGATGATATTGAAAATAAATAAAAATGATGATAATTGCGCAAATGATTGACAAAATCACAATTTATTTTAGATCTGTAAAGATTTTGTTGTTTATTTTATTTTGGAAAATTCAGAAATTATTGCATTCCTTTGTGGTTGACGTCAGGACGCAGGAAATTGGAAATAAGCATTGCGATCTCATTCCGTAATCGGGAGATGAGGATGAATGTGCGACGATTGATCGTGTGGGATGCATGATTTTCATTGAAGAACTACCAACAATGGAAATGTCGTTTTCATTCGACATGGGTGGGGTTAGAGAGAGGGTGGTCTAAAGAAACGAGTGGTACGAAAATAGGTCGGAATGACGTTTTACAATAACAATAGTACACGTTCTATGTATCTGTCATGTTGGCCGATGTCTGAGAGTCCGAAATTCGTGCATTAAGCGGTTGTTTTGAGTTTAACTGTCTCTTGTTGCTTTTATGATTTGGAAAAATTAGTTCTGT
Source organism: Nephrocerus scutellatus (assembly GCA_947095585.1). Classification (NCBI taxonomy): domain Eukaryota; kingdom Metazoa; phylum Arthropoda; class Insecta; order Diptera; family Pipunculidae; genus Nephrocerus; species Nephrocerus scutellatus. Next base: position 116,625,451 of record OX352763.1, read on the forward strand.
ATAATAGTTCGGATGGAAGACACTTACTACTTTCTTACTTAAGTCCTATATCCCCTTGTGGCTCCTAGGGCCTCTACTACGCCTACGCGCCATCGCGTACGGTTCCTGGCAATGATCTTCAGCTCTCTCCAAGTCTTCCCCAATTGCCGTGATTACTGCTCAACTGTTCTGCGCGGAAGTTATACCATAGAGTCCGCGGTATGACGCAATATACAGCGCGTTGCACATACTGCAAAGACAAAGAGGGTAATCTGATCGCCGATCTCAAAATCATCTTAGATCGATGAAAAGAGCACTTTCATGAGTTGCGTAATGGCCAGCTAACTGAAGAATTGTAGGCTCCACCAATGACCGAAGACCTCACTATGCTGCCACCACCAAGCATAGACGAAGTTAGAAGAGCGATAAATCAGCTCAAAAATAATAAGGCCCGGGATCTAATGGTTTCCCAGCGGAGCTGATTAAAGCAGGAGGCCCTGCAATACACCAAGCTATTCATGAACTAATAGTGCAAGTATAGGAGGAAGAAGCGATGCCAGAAGACTGGCAAATAGGCATACTGTACCCCATACATAAGAAAGGAGATATCACAACATGCAGCAATTATTGTGGTATAACGTTGTTGAGTACCGCCTTTAAGATTTTCTCCTCTATTTTTCAAGGGCTATCCTGCCCCATATGCTAAAGTCATCATTGATCTTCATACCAGGCAAATCAATAACTGATCAGATGTACACCCTTGGGCAGATGATGGAAAAATGTTTAGAGTTGCAAAAGTCACTACCCCATCTTTTTATAGACTTTAAAGCCGCCTATGACAGCATAGCCAGAGTAGAAATTTATAAAGCCATGGGAGAATTCGGTATCCCAAATAAACTGACAAGACTATGTAGGTTGACCATCATGACCAATGTTATAAGCTAAGTAAAAATATCCGGATCACTATCAAACCTATTCAACATCTATAACGGGCTCCGACATTCTGACCTCTTAGCCGCGTTCGAGAGAAAAGTCTTACGGAGAATTGTTGGCCCCGTATGTGAGAAAGAACGATTCCGGATACTCTATAATGTTGAAATCTACGGGCGTTACCGCGATGTCGACATCGTGAAGAGAATTAAGCACGGTAGGCTCCGGTGGGCAGGACACCTAGCTCGCATGAGCAAAGAGGATCTTGCTCGGAAAGTCCTTTGCGGTAGGATTTATGGAAAACGACAGCTAGGCTGGCCTAGCCTACGCTGCAAGGATGGCGTAGACCAGGATGCAAAACTGGATGACATCGGCTCAAAATCGGGACCGGTGGAGAGGCCAGGACTGGACCACGGTTGTAGAGCCAAATATTATGATGATGAACTCTCAAGCTGTCTTTAGCGATATCTCACTTTTCCACACGTTCGTTTCTGTTCGAAATAGCAAATGCGACATGGCGACGCTTTGCACATCATCGCTTCCATTGTCTTAAAGAAATTCCGAAAACAGAAAAGATCTCTTGTGAATTTTTAAACAAAACAAAACAATGCCATTGCAAAAAAAATAAACTCGCACATACAAGCGAGTCGCTTCGCGCCGATGACCGTCGTCACCGTTGTCTATGAAGACGGCAACATTTAATTATGTGTACCAGCACTGAGCAGGCAATAGTATATTGTATATTGTACGGGTACGAGTACAATCAGCGAACAATGATTTCCCGCGAACATTCTTGAATAAAATCCAAGAAATCCGAAATAAATTCGCACTACAAAGTGCTGTACTTTAGCAACAGCAGTCAAAGCTGGGGAAACATGTTTCCCATTGTGAAGAAAATATAGAGTCAAGTTCACTTGAACACATTCTCAGTCCCTCTCCACAGTCAACCTGCAAGTGCAACAAATCATACGGTGGACGAGTGGCCTCAGTGGCGTGTTTGTATATAATGTGGAGGAATGTTTTGAGAAAATTTTATTTTAATTCATTTATAACAAATACGAAATGGAATACCATAAACGAAAAAATGGAAGCGCGTGCATCTCAGTGCACGTGAGCGAAATGAAACTTCTTTTGCGGTGAGTTAAATGTGCGTGGAGTCCACGCGGGACAGAAGTGTAACTTCTTTGACCTTATAGCCGATATTACGAATTAATTACTCGTAATAAAATAAAAAATAAAAAAAATCAGTCCATAAAAATTACAATTTTTCTTGTAAATTCACACATGTGTGCAGATTGAATAAAGCTGGGTTCATTAAAAAAAAAATATATGGAAGTCCGGGGCCCGATCTCTTTCAAATATTTACAAAAAGTGTTGTCCATCGGATACACACATGCGTAAAAAATTTGAAGAAAAATTTCGTCAACTGTAAAAGGAAGTCCGATGGCTACCTTCCATCACTCTCTTATGACAACACATCATCAACCGATCCACATACCATTGCCCACTTTTTTAAACAATCTTTCGCTGTCAACGCCTTCGTACCGGCCCCTCCTATTTCAAGCCCCTTTCTCACTCAAACTGTTGATCTACTGAACTGTTATCGAAAATAAATTACAAAAACTGAATGGCGAATTTTCAGCGGGCCCAGATGGCTTTCCCGCCATATTTTTTAAAAAGTGTTCCTCCAGTCTGTCCCTCCCCCTTTCTCACCTCTTTCGCCTATCCCTTTCACAAGGAGAATTTACTCAAATTTCATCAAATGATGATGATGAAAAAGGGGTATCTACCAATAGCACTGCGACCCATAAGGATCTATTGCGCTCCCACTAACTAGTGCTATGGAGAAAGTGTATGCCCGTCCCTATAGCACCCCCTCCATAACAATGGCTCTTATGAGCCTGTGTGGGTGTGGGTTCAGTGAATGCCGTGTAGACTCTGAGATCGCGTGAGTTCCCAAGTGGTCTCTCCTCTGTCGGATCGCTGCTCCGCATTCATTGAGAAGGTGCCACGGGGTTTCCTACGCTTCTCCACAAAGCAGGTGCCATCCGCTTCTAGTTTTATTTTCTTTAGGTCTACAATGGCCTGTTAGGAAATTCTTGCATTACTTCTACTAGGTCCAAATACCGATAGAGACCCCTTTGGGTCATAGTTCCCCATCATTTCCTATGCTTGTCGTAGACCTGGGAGTTTTTCCCATCTGACGGAATCAGTTGCTTCACCTATTCTGCGTTTCTCCTCCCGCATTATGCGGTACCCTATGCCATAGAACTTCTGAGCCTACAAGCGGAGTTTCTGCTACTTTGCCAGTGTGTCCTGGAACCCAGTACAAACGTACCTTGTTTACTTCATCAAGTCTGTTTAGCTTCGACTTACACTCCTCCACCAGTCTTGACGTGATGTGGAATGAATCTAGGGCTTTTAGTGCAGCTTGGCTATCTGACATGATGTCTACTTCCTGCCTCACGTAGTGTCTCTTCAGATTAAAGTGAGCACATCTTTCCATGAGATGTAACTTCTGCCTGGAATATACTCGGGTATTGCCCCATTGCTTTAGAGTATTTGGTTCTTGGCCCATGGACTCCCGCACCCGGCCTTCTGCTTTATTTGATTCATCCGTATACCACTTTATAACGCTCCCGGATGTATCTGGTATTCAGTTTCAGAACTGAATTCCTTCTTGGTGCTTATTTTAACTGTTTGGTTAGAGATTCCACTAATGCCCTTTTCCTAACGTCCGTGAAGCAGCCTACCTTGCTCAAACGTAACTTGGTTTCCTCGGATTTGTTCTCTTCCACTATATGTAGGGGGAGTAACCCAAGAATTACCTCTATACCCACCGTGGGGCGGGTTCCCATGGCCCCTGTAATTAAAATACAGGCCAGCTTCTGCAATTATTCCAATTCCCTTCTCGTAGTGCTTAGCTTGATTCCATTCGCCCATGCCTCTGCCGAGTAATCATTGGAATAACTATCATGGTGTACATCCAGTGCATTATCGTGGGACTAACTCCCTAGGATTTTCCTGCCACCATATTTTGCCACACCATAATTGCTCTTTTTTATTTTTTCACTACTGCTTGTTGGTACTTATCAAGCTCTGGTTCGATGACAAATGTAAGCTAGCAACTGAACGTAAAAATGTTTCGTACCGAGCAATGCAAGCACCACCAATGACCGACGACCACACTATACTGTCGCCACCAAGCATAGACGAAGTTAGCAGAGCGACAAATCGTCTTAAAAACAGAGATCAGAGCTAATCAAATTAGGAGGTTCCACACTAAGTCAAGCGATTCATGAACTAAAAGTACAAGTATGGGAGGAAGAGGCGATTTCAGAAGACTGGCGAAGAGGCACCCAATACCCCATACATAAGAAGGGAGATATCACAACGTGCAGCAATCATCGTGGTATAACGTTGTTATGTACCGTGTTAAAGATTTTCCCACACGATCCTTAAAAGACAGGATAGCCCCAAAGTCATCATTGGCCCATATAAGCAGTACAGTTCACCCCAGGTAAATCAGCAACTGATCAGATTTTGACCAGGGGCTGAACATAAATTAGAGCAGGACAAAGTACATGGTCGCCACGTCTGCGAACAGAAGATCCAACAGTGGTACCTTAATTAAAACAATGGAAGGCATGGAGTGGAACAAACCTTAACCAGGCCTATTTTGCAACTTATAGAGTTTTAAGACTAATCTGGCGAATGTAAAGCTGTGCAATCCTTTACCTATCTCGGATCAACTGTAGCAGCCGATAAGAGCCTGTAGTCAAAAATACGCTCACAGTTGCTTAAAGCCAAAACAAAGGCTACTTAAGTCTGTCAAGACTCTTCAAATCCTGGAATTTAACCATAGCATCCAAGCTGCTGGTGTATAAGACAGTGGTCATACCAGTACTCACATATCCATCCGAGCCTTGAGTGCTTAGCAAAAAGGATTCTGACCTCTTAACGGCGGTCGGGAGAAAAGTCTTACGGAGAATTGTCGGCCCCGTATATGATGAGGTCGATTCCGGAGACTGTATTATGAAGAGATCTACGGAAGTTATCGCGATGTTGACATCGTAACGAGAATTAAGCTCGGTAGGACACCTAGATCGCATGAGCGAAGAGTATCCTGCTCGGAAAGTCCTTTGTGATAGGATTTATGGGACACGGCAGCAAGGTCGGCCATGCCTACGCTGGAAGGATGGCGTAGACCCGAACGCCCAGAGTTTAGGGATTTCAAAATGGATGACATCGGCTTGAAATCGGGACCGGTGGAGAGATTTCTTGCGGGAGGCCAGGACCGGACCCCGGTTATAGAGCCAAATATGACGATGATGAAGCGATACTAGGAATTCCAATTTGCAAAACAGTACATTCCAACAATGTGCCCCTCAATTTTTACTCTCAACGCGCCTAAGGAAGTTTCACTTCAAGAATACCGCTTTTAGTGTACAAAGACAAAGACAAGGACAGTTTGTCAATGCGCACGATGAAACATTTTTCGAACTGTTTGGAAGCACGCCGACATTTCTATTAATAAACTATCAAGGGAGCTTAGTCAATCGTCAAAAATTCAGGAAATGAATCATTGCTTAAGTCAACAATTTGACCCTCAAAACTGTTAATAGAGTGTTGCTCCGTGCTCCGTGGATTCAAAAAGAAACAGAAACCTTTAAACTGGCACTGGCAAACTGTTCAGTTAAACTCATAAATCAACTGTAAAATAAGGTATAAAGCTAATAGAAAAGATTATAGTGAAATTCCGCACGTGTTTACATAAGAAGTGCACATTCAAAACTAAGGGAATGCAGTGCAGTGCAATTAATGAATGGTCGTTAGTATTAACGTAAGCTTTTGTTTTATTTTTTTCCCCAACAACACGACAAATTTTCTCCTCAAAAAACATTAACAATTAAGTCTAAAAGCTTAAAATGATTTTCTGAATGAAAAAATCCTTTGGTGTTTGGTAAAAGTTGCTGAGAAGAGAGCTGCATGGCAATATCTGTGCGCAGAATCAATCTGTTGAATTATTTATACGAAACAAGTGCCATAGACTAACAAAGACAAAGACTAACATGCCATGAAAAACGTTTTGTTTTTTGTCTTTTGTTGCACTGCAGAAGATCACTGGGGAAAATCACAGTTGAGATATTCGCGATCTGCTCTGCTCTACTCTTTGACTTAACTCTTTGAAGATACATAGCTACAATAACTACACTACTACTACTACTACTAGAATGAATTTTCCTTTAAACTGCGCACGCCTCATCGCGCACCATATAAAAAGACAAAACCTCATCATTTGCTGTTCACTTTTGTCCAATTAACATTACGGAAAAGAAGTGTACTACACGGCAAAAACAGAATCTCATACATTTTACCGTAAGCAAAAGTGTAATATAATTGATAAAAAAATTTGGTTTTTTTAAACAAAAAAAAACAAAAAAAAAATAATTGTTGCATTGCTAGTAATAAGGAAACAGAGTAAAAAAAAACTAAGGAATTTATCGGTTGACCGAATATAAGTCTGCGAGTAAATATCAAACGAATTCAGTTAGTTGATTACTTTTATCTATCGGTTGGTCATCGATCGTTTGAGTGTCTGAGCATCTGAACATTTGCTATACAAACGCTTTGTGATTCTACTTCATCTGTGGATTTTAAATTGTCCCGAAGGAAGCTGCGTTATTTAATAATAATCTTATATTTATACTTTTTACAAATAAGTCAAAAAAAAAATTAACAATGGCGGATGTATCTCATGAACTTGGATCTTTAAGATTTGTTGTGGTAAGTTAATTTTAATCGATATACATATATACTGTCTAGATAGAAGAAATGAATGTTGAAAACAATTCAATTACATATTTTTAATGTAACCCGCCTTGTAACACAGGAAATGGATTTTTTTATAGCACCCGAAAACATTCGTGGACATCATGTCGTATACGTAATCAAAAAACAAACAATACGAGTACGAGAGTACATGTAGTTTGCGTTCCCACCAAAACAAAATCTATTTTAAAAACTCTTTGAAAAACAATCTGAGACACGCAGACTTTGCTGATTACAAGAAATAATGTTATCGTGCACACAGAGTTGATGGCACTCTCTCTCTCTCTGCGTAATTAGTCTGAGGCACAAACAATTCGAAATTTCAATCTGTTGCAAATAAATCAAAAACAAATTCCTTTATTTTTAAAAATAAACTTTTGTGAAAATTGTATACGATGTCGATGGCTTTTTTGCGCACACCATCCTAAGAAACAATGAATAACAGGCTAAAGCTGAAAGAAAACATATGAGAAAGCTACAGTCGGTAGTTATAGCCTACTAAATATTTTCCATTCTAATAAGAAAGTTTTATTTCTCCATTAATTTTTAAAACAATTTTATTTTGAAATTAACATATAAGTGGATTTGGAAACGTTTTTCAAACGACACAATGACTAAGAATGTTTTGTATTCGTCTCTGGGAGAAAACATATGAAAAGGCTACAGTCGATAGTTATAGGCTACTGAATATTTTCCACTATTAGTAAAGTTTTATTTATCTGAATTTATTAAATCTGAATTTATATTCTAAAATTTACATACAAGTGCATTTGAAAAAGTTCTTCAAACGTCACAATGACTAAGAATGTTTTTTAAATTCTTTATATTAACTTCTGTCTATCGTTCGTGTTGTCATTCGTGCTGTGGAATTTCGCAATGAATTTTTAATCCACTTCCCAAAGCCAGATTTTATAGAAACTTTGCAAGCATGTGTATTTTCGGTGACAACAGTTTCTATTAAAAATTGGTAGTGATCGGGCCGCAGCGTCAGGGGGCACCTATACAATTTTTTTTTAAAAATCATGACATATAGCGGCATGAGATCACGCCAGACTATAATGACTGTGTGCCTGTGTCTAGCGCTGCTTTACGATTTGAAGCACAAAAGCAGGCAGTACTTTGCATGTGTTTTTATTTTTCAGCAATTATTTTAGGCGCATATTTTGATTATTAGAGAATTCACATGAGAGAGAGGGAGAATTCAAGTTTTACTTTTTATTGTTTTTATTAAAAACTTTTATTTAACTTGATTTAAACCCTTTTTGTCTGTATTTTCGACTACTTTGAGGTCCTTTTTAACCACCTTCAACACGACATAGGTTAGGTTAGGTTAAAGTGGGTGTCAGTGAAACCGACACACTTAGACCAGCAATGATTCATTGTGATACCACACGGATCAAGAAAGTTTCCCTCCACGTACTCGTTCAACCAATTAGAGCTTGAGCTTCGTATGCAGCGAAGGAGACTGCTGATATCAGTGTTGATAAGATTTTTAATGTCGATTAGTGTCGTTGTAGAAGAAAGCTCCCAGTTTCGTTTTTTGTTTCTGGGAGAGGCCTGAACAAGTACAGAGAAGATGGATAATGGTCTCCTCCTCCTCCTTATCCATGCGGCTTCTGCAGAAATCATTCGAGAAAACTCACAGTCTTGCTGCATGCTTGCCAATGAGACAGTGTCCCGTAATGACACCTACAATAGCACCGATGTGCGATCTTTTTTGAGAGAGACTTGGAGCGTTTCAGATCCAGCTTGGGCCAGATCTGCTTTGTCGCTTAGCAAGTTGTACCGCTTCGAGTGTGTCGGTAGAGATTAGGGATTGACCCGCGCGCTTACCCGGCTTTCGCCATTAAGCATACTCTTTTATTACTTAGCGTACTCAACAGGAGTGAATCCTTCTTTAATATTCCGTGTTTAAGTCCGGCACCATTCCAGATAAGATTTTATGCTGCAGATGGACCCCACGGGTATGTTGTACCGTTTGACCACATACGTAGCGTTTGTATGTAGCGATTGGTATGCCTAGAGAACCATATTCAGGTAAGATGGATAGTGTAGTTCCTTGTTTGGCGAGTTCGTCAGCCACATACAGTTTCCCAGAATGTCTCTATGCCCCGGCATCCAACACAGGTGGATATTAAACTGCTCCGCCATCTTCCTAAAAGATTATCGGCAGTTAAGGCTAAAATTAAATTTGTAGAGAATGATTCCAGAGACTTCAATGAAGCTTGGCTATCCGAGAATATACGGATATTCTAAGCGGATATGACGTTTCTCTTTAGCCAAGACAACGCTTCACTGATCACCATAAGTACTATAGTGATTAGGAAGACGGAAAGAGAGGCTAAGATTTAGTTTTTTTTAGAAAACACCTCTACTAACTCTTTCATTAGTTTTAGACCCGTATGTGTAAAAATAATGTGTTCATCTACAGGTACGCGCCTTCCTCTCAGAATGATCTGGAGCGGAATGCCACCTGGAAGTTTTTATTGAAATGGAGCTGTGGAGTTGTGTAGTCTATGTTGTCTGGAATCCTGACTAAATTCAGGCCGATTTCATTTCTAGTCCACTGGGAAATAGCCTTGAGGCGAATAGCCGAGCTAGCAGCTAGTTGCCTGCTGAAAATCTCGAGAGGTGTAAGGTCGAACAGAATATCCAGTGTAGCGGATGGGGTTGTAAGAAGTGCTCCGCTCATATCACAACGTATATAAGAGATGGTCTCCTACCGCTTTATATAGCCAATGAGTTATCTGCTATCAATGGCTTTTTTGCATGAGAAGAGAGCCACTGTGGCTTTTTGAACTCTTTCTTGTATGTTACTTTTCAGCTGAGCTTTCTATCCAAAATAAGACCCAAATACTTGGGTTTATTGGAGAATGTTAAGCTTGTACCTTTAATAGAAGGAGGGTCAATAGGTGAAATTTTGTATTTCCTAGTAAAGAGGACAAGTTCAGTTTTGTGTGGGCTTACTCCTAAACCGCAGCGATCTGCCCAATTTGTTAGCTAGTTGAGAGCATTTTGCAGGAGTTCTTTTAAGGCGTTAGCGTACTTTCCTCAGACGGCAATAGCTACGTCCTCCGCATAAGCGATAACTCGGCATCCCTTCCTTCTCAGGCATACGAGCAGCTCAATCATCATAAAGTTCCATAGAAGGGGGACAGGACTCCACCTTGCGACATAGAAAATCTGAAATTTTGTGAGTTTCTAAGTCCAAAATCGCATTTATTATATCCCACGGTTGTGTGTCGCGAGCAATGGGTTAAAATGTTTATTTCCCACTTCTTTGAGGTGCTTTTTAACCACCTTCTACACGACCTATATAAAATATTGTGGGTGGCTAAGTCCAAAATAGCATTTTTTACATTCCGCTTGTGACGTGTGTCACGTTTCGCATGTGACGCGTGTGATGATTGGATACGCCGCAATTTTCTCGTTTTCTCCTTTTTAGCCACCTTTCGCACGACCTAGAGGGATAAAATTTTGTGAGTGACGCGTGTCGCAAGTCGCGTGTGGCGCGTGTAATGCATGGGGAAAAAATAATTTGAAATTGGCCCGACCTCAAAAACAGATATTTTGGCGATTATTTCATTGAGAATTTTACATTTAAATATATTTCTTTCATTCAGATTAATATAATTCCTACTTTTCGTGGAATTAGAATTACTCGCAATTCTATTCCACTGCTAGTATCAGTATTTACCATCAAGGTAATTATTTTTAATTTCTTAGGCGTTTTTTGGGAATAATTATCATTCCTAATCTTATTTCTATGTTCAATAAACTACAGTCATTGCGAAATAAACGGGACAACTAAAGGCACGCTATTTAACAAAAAGTATTCCAAAAGTGTTTTTTCAAAATTAAACTCCAAGTGTTCGAAGGCCACCATCGGACTTTGATTGTAGAGCCAATTATGATAATGTTTCCCAATATTCTGACAAGTATTCCATTCTATCTATTTACGAATGGGTAAACTGTTTCCTAAGCACTCTATATGTTTTATAGAAACTTATTCCTACTTTGATCTGGCGCCATTTTGGCAAAGTTTCGTTTTGTCAGATACGAATGCTTTGTGGTGAGTTGCAACACTAGAGACTAGAGAATAATGAACTGTGTCGATCGTCTATATACAGAATCACAGAAGCGAATCAAATGAAAGCAATAAACCAACGACCACCGCATATTTGTCTACAATATGCTTGCGAACGGCGCAATATAATAAAAACAAAAACACACATTCTCAAAGATAGCTCACGATTTTAGCAAAAATTCTTGGCATTGACCGTCAAACATCAACAACAGAATGTTCGTTGAGAAACGCTATGCTGTGATGTCGCGCGATATCATTATTTGCTACACACAGTGATCATGTCACAACCATCACAACGGTAGTCAAAATTTACTTAACATTTTTGGGAAAACCACACAATCTTTTAAAAACAAATAAGCATTAAAAATACTCAAAAAAATGTATCACCCAAAAACATTTTTTTTCGAAGTTTTATGAAGAATTACTACTATATATGAAAAAAATTAATTTTGTGCCGTTGTCATTTATGGAAACTCATATTTAACGACAGATTTTTATTTGATTTTTTATATATGTATATTATTGGCATGTGAAAGATGGTTATAGGCTATAGTACACCCCCCTTTACCCTTGGAGATGAGATATGTTAATTATGTCCATGTATATTATTGGCAGGTTATAGGTTATAGTACATCCCCACTCGGACTGTGGTAAAATAAAGGGGGGAAATTAAAAAGTGAATCGCCCAGGAACAGCTAGTGAATTGTAGAACAAGATGAATGATTCACTCTACCCGCTTATGTATATCTCATTAAAAGTTTTCCACTCAAAATTGAAACTTTTTTTTGCCTGTCTTTTGAAACATTTGCGAGTATAAACGAAACATTCGAAATATTCACTTTAAGTACAATTCGAACGTCGAAACTCTTGCTTTTCTGTTCAGCTCAGTTGCGTGTGATTGTTTTAATTTCTTAAATAAGGTCAAATTTAATTTATTGTAAAAAAAATTTCCATTAGTAAAAAAATTATTACAAATATATATTTACTATTAAATTAAGAGAAACAAAATTTAGTGAAAAATACAGAAATGTTTACTTTATATTCAACAGAGAAGCAAGGCCTTGGACCGCAATGGTCTGTCGCGCCGAATATTTTTATTCAACAGACAACAAATTTTGTTTTAAACAATAATTTAATATGTTTAAAAAATAATTTTTGACCAGTGATTATGATCCAAAATTGCAGGCGGTTACATTTCAAATTTCAAATAATCTAATAGTCTTACAGCCTAAAAGTATGCTATTTTTAATTCTTAATTTTAGTGCTTATTTTTGGACGAGTATGTACATTGCGATTTATCAAGGATTCGAATCCCATTATCTGCGCTACTAACTACTTTTCGTAACAATATTCCCGGACAGACATTATACAGGGTGTATCAGTTTAGGTGGCAAATACTGACTTTGACGACCTACATGTCGGTAATTGTTTTATGAATTTAAAAAAAAATTATAATCTTTGAACCTTTACACTTAATTTTCTTTCAAAAAAGACCAAGAGTGGCCCTAAAGCTAGAATCGTTCAAGAGTTACAGGGTATGAAGTTATGCAGGGTTAATAGTACGTTTCTTTTCATTAAATCGCTACGCACACCGCAGGGTGTCAAAATAGACCCCTCTTCGATACGATTTTACTTTCTTTTACATAGTAAAAGGAAGTATAGTAATCATGAACATTTTCGAACTCGAGATTTTTTAAGATTTACCCATTACCGTACCTCCTGAGTCAGAAAAAGTGAATATAAAAAAATCTATGTCTGTATGTCTGCTGTGTCCACTCTACAATCCAGACGGCTGAACTAATCGGGATGAAAATTCATATTTAAGCTTTTTACATTCATTGTGAGGGGCCAGATAATTTTGACGGAAATCTGGCAGCCAGAAGAGAGTTTACCTAGACAGTTTTTCGAGTTTTTGCAAATAACTCAAAAATTATAGCACTTAGGAGATATCTTATAAGTGCAAAAGAAATTTAAACAAAAAACAAAGAAAAAGATAAAAAAAAAAATTTAAAAAAAAATAAAAAAAAAATTGAAAAAAAAAATTGAATGTACATTTACTGAAGATATCGGTCCCGTCCGTAAAATAAAGTCCTGTTGTGCCCACACCTCCATTTTTTCTCATAATATAACCAATGAAATACCCCTTGAAGAATTTGCCACCCAAACTATATATTTAGTGTTAATAACTAAAATTAAGTACTAATTTTTGCAGAAATAAAACATTAATTGCAATTTTTAATTTACATAGAGCCAACGTTTTTTTTTATTGATTATTTTCTTGTACTGATTCACATTTTATTGTATGCCGACGATATATATATATAAATTCGCAAATATTCGGAAATCAAATGTTGTATGTTCATGTCGAAACACATGCTGGCAAGATCACGGGTCTAGAAAAATCCCATGAAAACGTGAATTAAAATATTTAGATAAAAAAATAATTAAATTTAAGCATTTACCCAGACCGAAAGTGAATCTTAATGAATTAAATCATATAAGTATTTCAGTGAAAATTTGAAATGTAATGCAAAACTAATTTTTTCAGTTTTTGTCATGCATTACGCCACGTGTGATCCTTTACTTATTTATAATGAAATAGTTGTACTACATAATATGTATACACTACCAGTGTGTACTGTAATGTACTCTTATTTAATTGTTTAGACAATCAAAGTATGGGAATTCCCAACTATTCCTTGGCGAGAGCCTAAATATGCGCATTCTCAGTGAATGAACTAGAAACCAAGTAACTTATTTAAGTAAACGGGTTTTCAATAAGAACAAAACAATTTTGTATTTAAATAAAACACAGAATAATTGAGATATCAGGCTGAAATTTATTTCAGGTGTAGTACACTTATTAGATTTAAGTATGGACTTCAATCTCGTTCATGTGACCACCACAAGCACGTTTGCAGCGAACGATTCTTTGGAGCCACTCTTCCACACATATCGGCCGGAACGTTGGCTATTTTGCTTTCGATATTGCTCTTGAGCTCCTGTAACGTTGTTGGCTTGTTGGCATAAACCAACGACTTAACGTAGTAGTGATCGCAATGAATGAAATGCCAAAATGTGGTGCTCATTCAACAGCAACAGTGATCGACAGATGATGCCTGAGATCAAAAGGACAAGTTCCTAAAATAACTTTAAGCAACAAAACAAACAAAAAAAGCAGCACTTGAAGCACATAGAAGCTGATTAAATTGATTTATTTCGACGTAATTATGTCTGAGTAGTCAATATGTATCGCTCTTTTAGCGCTATCTATATATAGCAGCTCACTGTTCTGTTAAAAGATGAAGCAGCAGTTATTTATGGATTGTTTTGGTCATTTTTTGACAAAACAATGAACCAAGAAAGAGTTCAGAGTAATTCTACCGAAATAATCATCATCATTGTCATATTTGGCTCTAAAACCGGGGTCCGGTCCTAGCCTACCGCAAAAAGTATCTCCGCCGTCATCCGGTTTTGCATCCCTAAACTCTGGGCGTCCTGGTCTACGCTATCCTTCCTTTTCTCTCGAACGCGGCTAAGATGTCAGAATGCTTTTTTGCTAAGCACCCAAGTCTCGGATCCATATGTAACTACTGGTATATACCAGCCGCTTGGATGTTATGGTTAAATTCCTGGATTTAAAGAGTCTTGACAGACTATAGTAGGCTTTGTTGGCTTTAAGCAACCGTGCGCGTATGTCTGGTTCCATGCTGTTATCGGCTGCTACAGTTGACCCGAATGACTTCAAATTCGCGCTCCACTATTTTAATTGCGGGACCAATGTTCGATCTTCTACCCGCAGACGTGACCACCATGTACTTTGATTTGCTCTTATTTATGTGTAGCCCCAGATTTCGTTCCGCCCGCTCGATCTGGATGAAAGCTTTCTGTACAGCTCTTGGGTTTCTACCAACGGCGTCAATATCGTCTGCGTAAGCCAGTATCTGAATGGACTTATAAAGGATTGTTCCTCTCGCCGTTACGTCAGAGGCTCGGACCACTTTCTCCAACGCCAGGTTATGTTCGGGGCACAAGATACCTCTTCGCCAGTCTTCTGGGATCGCTTCTTCCTTATTTATGTGTAGCCCCAGATTTCGTTCCGCCCGCTCGATCTGGATGAAAGCTTTCTGTACAGCTCTTGGGTTTCTACCAACGGCGTCAATATCGTCTGCGTAAGCCAGTATCTGAATGGACTTATAAAGGATTGTTCCTCTCGCCGTTACGTCAGAGGCTCGGACCACTTTCTCCAACGCCAGGTTATGTTCGGGGCACAAGATACCTCTTCGCCAGTCTTGTGGGATCGCTTCTTCCTCCCATACTTGCACTATTATTTCATGAATTGCTTGGTGTAATGTGGGGCCTCCTGTTTTAATCAGCTCCCCTGGGATACCATCAGATCCCGGGGGCCTATTATTTTTGAGTCGATTTATCGCTCTGCTAACTTCGTCTTATGCTTGGTGGCTGGTATGGTCTTCAGTTAGCTGGCCATTTAGCAACTCATGAAAGTGCTCTTCCCATCGCCTATGATGCCTTTAATATCGGTGATAAGATTACCCTCTTTGTTTTTGCAGCATGTGACACGCGGTGTATTATGCGTCATAGCGCGGACTCTTTGGTAGAACTTCCGCGCCTGGTGTGGTCCTTGCTCTCTGTACTGTTCAAGTTTACGGACAAGTTTCTTCTCCCAGGCTGCTTTCTTTCGCCGGTTAACTGTTTTTTCATATCTTCTGAGCTCTTTATATTCATCTTCGTGTGCCCGCGTTCTGTGAGATTATTGCATTGCTCGGTACGCAACAATCTTACGTTAAGTCTCTAGTTATCGTCATCGAACCAGTCGTTCCGATCTCTACGACTACTGCCTAAGATGGTGTCAGCAAAACTAATGACAGTATTCTTAAGGCGTGTCCATTTCTCTTCTACGATCATCTAAGCCTCATCGAATCTGATTCTTGGATACAGTCTTTCGTCTTCCGCGCTCGGAGCACCATACCAAAAAGATAGTGGTCCGAGACGACGTTGGCACCTCGGTACGTTCGTACCGTCATCAGGTTCGGGTTGTTGCGACGGTTTATCAACACGTGGTCTATCTGGTTGCGAGTAGCTCCACCAGGAGATACCCAGGTGGCTTTGTGGATATTTTATGCGCAAACCTTGTACTCGCAACGACCAAATTATTGCTTGCTGCCATCTCTATGACTCGTTTTCCATTCTCATTAATGTTCTCGTGTAAGCTATTGGTGCCAATGTACTGAATATTTTGGCATGCATATCCCCAAGAATGATTTTTACGTTATACTAAAGACAGGCACGGAGTTCCCGTTCGACTGATTCAAAGAATTCTTCTTTTTCATAATCTGGGGAATCCTCTGTAGGAGCGTGAATGTTTATGAGGCTTATGTTTTTAAATCTGCCCCGCCGTTCATTTACTGCTTTTAAGCCGATAACGGTTAGTTTCATTCTTTTGCTGACTAGAAACCCCACCCCGAACACATGATGTCTTGCATATGCCAGCTGTAATATATGTCATATTCTGAATTTTGTAAGACACCATTCCCCGTCCACCGCATCTCCTGGATTGCTGTTATGTCAGCCTTATATTTAGACAGGGTATCGGCCAGCTGCTGTGCAGCTCGTGCTCTATACAGTGAGCGTTCCATGAGAAAATTCATAAATCGTTAGCCGTTTTCGTTGCCGTATCAATCCGAGGCTGATTTTGGGTTGCGTAATAATTATTTTTTACGGGCGAGGTTATTGGCCTTGCTCCAAGATTACATTGAAGGGACTAGCCTGATCATTTAGCTTTTCCTGGAGGAAAATTACCGGCGGCCACTACGTGAAGGTTTGGTCGGACTTCCACCAGTCAGAGATACTTACGGCCACTTGCACTTCTTATGCATTTTGTGTTCTTCCCCCTATTCTGCTGATTGCTGACCGCCTACCGAAATAATAGTATTATTTTATTTATTCTTGTCTATTTACGATTATTATTATTCTTATCATTTCTTAGTTAACTTTGCTTACTTAAGGTCATCGTCGCCTACAGTAGAGTAAAAAGATATAGGTAACTAACAAAATGGCCCATAAGACTGAGCTGCTCACAAAAATTCAGTTATCTAGGTAGTGTTAAAGTTGGTTATTAAAAAGGATCCCAAAAGAATTTGGAAAAAACACTTTTTTACACGCACCACACGCAACTCGCGACACGCGTTAATTCTGAAATGTCCTACAAGAATAGGTTGCTCACAAAATTTCTCTCTAGGTCGTGTGAAAGTTGGTTAAAGAAGTCGCAACAAACTAATTATATAAAAGTTTTTAACAGAGATCTGTTTTACAAATCCTACTTTCATAGAAAATTCCTTGTAAGACTTTTTTGGCAATAAACCATAGCATCTTTGTATCTACAAAAAGTATACAGTCTCCCACTTGCTGCCACACTCTAATGTACTCGTACGTTTTGATGAATAATCACTAGGATAGAGTTGGATGAATGATTCACGCTGATGCCCGCTTATGTGTATGTCATTAAAAGTTTTCTACTCATGTGTCTGTCCTTTAAAACTTTTATGAACGAAATATTCGAAATATTCACTTTAAGTACAATTTGGATGTCGAATACTCGTAAAACTCTTGCTCTTCTGTTCAGCTCGGCTGCATGTGATTTTCTTGATTTTCTAATACTAAGGTCAAATTTAATTTATTGTAAAAAAAATTGGCAAAATTGTCCATCAGTAAAAATTCTTTTTTTTTACGTTCACGTATTTGAGATATGGCGTTTATGGTATTTTGTAAGACATCAAGGCGCGTCTCATATATTCTGTTTGACATTTTCGTCTTGCAATTTAAATTTAATTAGGCGCGTTTTTTCAAATACATATTTATATATTATTAAGAGAAATTAAAGAAATAAAATATAGAAATTTTCACTTTAATATTCAACAGAGAACCAATTTGAATTTTAACAATAAGAAGAAAGGAATAAGGATTGTAATGCTTTTAAAAAATGTTTACCTTTTCGATCATTTTTATTTTATTTAATTTATTATATCATCTTAAGTATATAGTACAAAATACAGAGTCTTATAGTCTACTCAATGATTTTAGATTATCAGCAAATTTATCAATCAAATAAGGGATACTAAGAGATAAGCATCATACACTATTGAAAAAAGGGATACTAATAAAGAAAAGGGCAAAAAGCTTCCACAGTAATCATATAATGCGTTCTTCATTAGGAAGGCCCCATTTTTTTTTAAATATAACAGCAATCGATGCCATTAATAATGGAACACTACATCATTCAAATGTCCTCCACGGAAACACTTGGACAAGTGAATGCGCTGAAACCAATTTTTCATGGCTTTTGCCGGTAATTTCGCCTTCGCGGTCTTGAGGTCCCCTAAGGTCTCTGGCTTATTGGCTTAGACATTGGAATTGACATAGCTACAGAGAAAAAAGTTCAGTTGCGTCCATTCCACTTGGCGACCAAACGATTGGAACATTTCTGGAGATAACACGATCACCAAACTTTGACTTAAATAGCTAGATTTTTTGGACCAAAAGTAGTCCAGTTGCGTCCATTAACACGAACGAGGGGACGATTCGATTGGTCCATTTCTGGATAGTACACACTCACCGAACTTCGACTTCAATAGCTCGATTTTTTGGACAGCTGTGTGCCATGTAAAGCCGACTTGTTGAAAGCACATAAACTCAAAGTTAACCACTTTGAAATTTATCCCGAAAATAGTCAGTCAACATGAATGATCCGGTAGCGATCTCCATTGGCTCTGACTGCGTTGCCAACATCATTGAAGAAGAAGTATAACGAAACCCGCACTAAACGATCCATTTTATAGTCGTTAGGTAATGAATGGTTTCATATTTTCAGAATTTTGCTAATTTACGAAGCCATTATGCTTAATCGATGAGAAAATCGGAATCGAGATTGTCGCAGTCGTCTCGGGCAGTATTGGATCTTATAGGAATGCAAGCCAAAGTACTTGTTCCCAATATCTACGTCGAATCAAAAAATTTTGGACACAGTTACACTCGTGGCTGCAACCGAAATATTTCTCGGCAATTCTGGCGTTTCTTTGTCTTGTTACCATGAGAAGGTTCAAAATTGTGGAATTTCAGTCTCTCATAGTCCCAATGTTTTCCAAGCTGAACTCCATGCCATTGAGGTCTGCGCCTTGAGGTCTAACCTTAGAAAGGTCTTAGAGGTGCTACGATTTTATATATATTCAGATAGTCAAGCATCACTGAAAGCGCCATCGTCAAACATAATGGACCCTAAATCAGTTAAATGCTGCTACGATGCACTACAATCACTGGTAGGGCTTAACAGGGTAAAACCTGGTTGGATCTCTGGAATTGCAGGCAAAGAATATGCGGAACTTACTGTGGTGTCAACTGGGCTGCCATCACAGCAATGATTAATAAGTGGGAAGGTAGAATTTGTCTGGCCCATTGGGATAATTCCCAGGGCTTAGGCAATCCAAACGGTTAATCAAGCCCTTTTTTTACAAGGAAATCCTTGATCTAGACAAGAAAAGCATCAGAAAGCTGGTGAAAGGTCTTAGAGGTGCTACGATTTTATATATATTCAGATAGTCAAGCATCACTGAAAGCGCCATCGTCAAACATAATGGACCCTAAATCAGTTAAATGCTGCTACGATGTACTACAATCACTGGCAGGGCTTAACAGGGTAAAACCTGGTTGGATCTCTGGAATTGCAGGCAAAGAATATGCGGAACTTACTGTGGTGTCAACTGGGCTGCCATCACAGCAATGATTAATAAGTGAGAAGGTAGAATTTGTCTGGCCCATTGGGAAAATTCCCAGGGCTTAGGCAATCCAAACGGTTAATCAAGCCCTTTTTTACAAGGAAATCCTTGATCTAGACAAGAAAAGCATCAGAAAGCTGGTGAACTTTCTCACAGGTCATTGTGGCCTGCGATACCACCTTAGCAAAATTAATCTTGGCTCGATTACGGAATGTATAGGTTCTGCTCGGAGGATGATGAAACATCCGGGCACATTCTCTGTGATTGTCCAGCATTGATCTGGTTAAGGAGACGTTTTTTCCACAAGGCAATATGTTCGTCAGCAGATCTGCGATTAGGGAGGTAGTAACTCTCTTAGATGAGTTACACCCTACGATATACGGGTTCGTTTTCGTTTACAAAATTGAAGGTGGTTAGTTCCGGACAAGAAGTTCAAGATATGCCTATTAGGTGTTCATTATTTTATAATTTTTATTTTTATTAACCGAAAAACGAAATGGAAAATTTTATTCAAAAACCTGAATTGTAAGTTTGTTCGAGAGGACTTGGCAAACATACGAAAATCCACAAAGCAGACTAGCCTTTCGGCTCGATAGTTGTTCGTGGCCTTTTCGTTTGTAAGGCCTGGTACTACAGACGGATCCGGCACGTTTCACTGTTGAGTTGTTGGGCTTCAAGAAAGACGTCAAGTTGCAGAAGAACAGATTTGTACTACAGTCTAGAGAGGTTCCAAGAAATTTGAAGGCTCAATTAAGAAATTATTTGTTATATTTTCTTGGTCAGGGTTTTTTGTAGTTTGCCCTGACCATGACCCATTGAATTAAAGCATTGGACTCGCGTCGTTTTTAGTTTCGTAATCTTCTTCCGTTTTGCTTTTTCAATGAATCAAAGAGAATTCTAAGAAAAAAAAAAAAACCGGCTACAAACGTGAGGAATGTGAATGGGGCCCGGGGTCTCCAAAATTTTTATAAAAACTGTTGTCCATCGGAGATACACATTTGAAGAAAATCAATTAATTTTTGTAAAATATTTGTATGGGAGCTCCACGACCCCGAGGATCGAGGGACCAAAGATTTTAATAGAAAGTGTTATCATCGAATATATGCATCTGTGTAAAATTTCAATGAAATCGGACTTTGTGAACTGGGTAAAAAATTGATCGCAAGATTCCACGACAAACAAACAAACACACGGGCACGCGAAGTTAATATAGAGAGTTTAATAATACATTCTTATGTTACACAGTAGTGTTCTAGACCAAGAATCTCTTTCTGATTGCCATTAATACTCAGCTGCAAAACGTGTTGCATACGTGACCACTCGTTACGTGTAATGGGATTATACTAAAATCCGACGACCACTTTTACCCAACAACCTAAACTTCGATTCATTCCTTTAATGAAAAACAAGACAAGTAAATAAATTGGGCGTATACACTATTACTTGTAAATTAATTTTCGCATGCATTTATTAAGCTAAACACAACAACCTTGTAAACAAAAGAGTATCGTCTCGACAAGTCCCTAAAAATATATTCCAATACATTCGTACATTTGAACAATTTTTTTTTGTGTAATGAGCCATTAACTTTATATGCTTATATCCATCCGCATACCAACCGATATTTTAAATTTATTTAATGTCTAAGCAAAAGAGGCGAAGGCAAAAACATCAACGTTTTTCATTGACAATGAAAATAAATAGCTACATATGTTTTTATTTTCTGACGACGCTTTTTGTCAGACAATATTCTGTGTACATAGTATATAGCACTTAACATTTATTATCTAGCGAAATTATGTTAACCATTTGTTTATTGTCTTTATTTCGTAAATGCGCTATAGAGTTTAGTATTTAGTCAGCAAATGTATTGAAAAAGTTGAGGATCAATGAAATCGGAAACAAGAATTATGCATTTTGCTAACAAGAGAGAGAGAAAGAAAGAAAGAATGAAGGAGAAGAAGATAATTGGTTCTATGCTGAGCAGAGATGTGACCCAGTATTTCTAAATTCTGCACTTGAGAATATTTTCTTTATATTGTTACGAAATGTGGGCTTTCTTGAGGCTTTGAAATGGATTTTCAAATGAAAACACAACACAAGTTTATTAATTCACAAATTACAACTTTAATAAACAAATAGCAAAAGTTAACAAATTTACACTTGTGACTACTTATTTACTTATAACACTTATATTTCACAACTATTCACTTAGGCGGCAGCTCGGATCAATCCAAAGAGCTACAGTCCAATATCTCTACTTAGCTCTTTAAGTAAAATAATTGAAAGAATCATTCTAAGTCGTTCTCGTGAACACATTGATGAAAATAATATTATTCCTGAGGAGCAATGTGCATTTGTACAAGGAAAATCGACCACCCATCAACTCCACCGTATAAAACATCAAAAATAATTTACTGATGACAACTCAACGGGGATGGTTCTGTACGATATCAAGAAAACTTTTAACTCAGTATAGCATTCGGGCTTACTATCAAAACTTATTGACTACAACTCATATCTAGTTCTAAAGTGCACCTCTTTTATTCGACAAAGAACTTTTGTTGTCACATTAGAGGAGAAACAATCTAACAGGCAAAATTTCCACTTTGGTGTTCCCCAAGGATCAGTCTTAAGCTCGACTCAATACATCTTATTTATATCTGATATGCCATTCTACTTTCAAACTGCGAACGAACGAGCTTTCTTCGCCGATGACACGGCTTTTTTACATTTTCCAGATATCAAGCACCAATCGTAGAAATCGCTCTTAACAAATAGCAACATAGCTATTTTATAAAGTGGAAGATACGTCTTAATGTGGAAAAGGTAAGATGTCTATGCACATGTGTCTTGAATGACCATACATATGCGAAAACACAGAGTCGGGCAATTTATTCCACATAATTATTGTGCGGATAAAAAGTGAATCTCTGAATTGGTCGGAACGTCCGATGATAGGTCTAATGCTAGACCCGTGAGCTCGAGTTGAGGAACTGATATTTTTGTTGTGGGATGGGAATGGGATGCATCTGGATATCTCTTTTGAAGTGCCAGAAAAGCCAGCTACAGCTATGGAGATAAAAATAAGCCAGTATATAAGGTCTAATACACTCCAAATAAACCCCCTAAACCACACATGCCTGACTGGGAAATTAACAGAAACAGCATTACATGAGCTTTGAACTTCGAGGTAAAGAAATGCTACTCGTATTATGCGAATTTATCGACATCAAAGGCGCTTTCGACAACACTATCTTCGAAGCAATTCAAAGACAAGCCAGATCAAGGGGATTCCGACTCCTCTATCTTAGGATGGCTCATGAACATGCTGATAAGCAGGAAAATACAGGCCTCGTTCGATAACGAAATCATCAGAATAGCGGCAACTAGAGGCTGCCCACAAGATGGGGTCTTATCACCCCTCTTATGACTGCTAGTGATGGATCAGGTACTCGCCAGTCCTAATGGTTCGTGGCAATTTCGAGAGCACAATAGCAGAACGCATGCAATTCGCTCTCCAACTAGTAAAAGACTGGTGCAAAGAGGTTAACCTAAGTGTCAACCCTGTAAAAATAGTCTGCACCTTATTCACGAAGAAGAAAATAATAAAGCTTCCTGCCCTTCAAATGCCGCCGGTAAAAACTCACATGGAACTACCACATATCTTACATACTCGTTCGATAACGAAATCACTACAATAGCGACAACCAGGGGCTGCCCACAAGATGGGGTTTTATCATCCCTCTTATGACTGCTAGTGATGGATCAGGTACTCGCCAGTCCTAATGGTTCGTGGCGAATTCGAGAGCACAATAGCAGAACGCATCCAGTTCGCTCTCCAACTAATAAAAGACTGTCGCAAAAAGTGTCAACCCTGTAAAAATAGTCTGCACCTTATTCCCGAAGAAGAAAATAATAAAGCCTCCTGCACTACGGTTTCAAGGCCAAGTTCTTCAAACGACGCCGGTAAAAACTCACATAGAACTCTTACATATCTTACATATTCGTAACTAATAAAGCTAAAAAAGCTTACTTTACCTGCCAGCGTGGGCGCCGTGAATCAGTGAATAACTGCATGGCTGCTGAGCAGCATCCAAGTTTGAATCCCAGTAACACCAAAAGTATTTTTCACGATGTCCCACCTCTTGCAAATGTCTGACAAACGTCCGAGAGTAATAACTTGCCACGGAGAGCTTCTCAATTCGCCGTTCGGATACGGCATTATAATGTAGGTCCCTTCCATTTTGTGTGAAAAAATATACATACACAATACAAATGGTCGCGACAAGCTAGGCCTTGGACCGCAACGGTCTGGCGTGCCGAATATTATTATTACCTGCCAGCGTATGTTCAGCAAAACCCTGGTTCAGCTAAAAAAGAAGCAAAAGCACGCTCAAGGTATTCGCACGATGTGGTTTATCGAGATTTTTTTAAGACGCATATTCGGTGAAAGTTTCAGCTCAACCGGCTGTCTAGTTTTTGAGTTTTAATGTCGTATTACAGACCAACAGACATACTTTTTTATATATATAGATTACAGTACGTTCATATAAATTACAGTACGTTCAAAGCAGTGCAGTTCGTACAGCACAGCAACAGCGCAGGACACAGGACACAGTCAAGTCAATATGATGCCCGACAATTTTTTCGTCGACTTTAGTATTTTAGTTACAAAATAGGTCGCCACGAAAGGCCCTTTTATAGTTAATAGCCTATGTTCACCCTGAAAGTTCATTCTTAATATTGGTGAAAGAATTTTTTAAATCGGTCTAGTAGTTTCGAAGATCACCTCATACACACAAACTAACTTTACCTCTTTATAATATTAGTATAGACCAGTAATGTACTGTAATGAAATGAAAAATGATTAGAAGTAATGGACAATCGCGCATGCACGCACGCACAAAAAGTACCATCCCACGAGAATGCAATGCTTTTAAGTAAGACATTATAGGAACATAAATCACACAGACACACACACCGAAATAATACATATTCTCAGCCGGTATTTATGGGAAAGCAAAAAACACCTTTATAAAAAAAACTGTATCAAGAATAACTTTCATTTACTTTCAAATAAAATTGTTGCTTCATTAGAATTTTTTTTACTAAAACGCGAATCTAATTCAAAATTTTATGTTTGGATAAATTTCATTTTATTTTCCTCTCTCTCTCACTCGTTAAATTCAAAATTTGAAGAAATGGAAAGCAACAAAAGCTCACTATCAATAATTAACGAAGTAATCTAGTGGAAGGAATAATTTGGCGCCTATATCTGCTAAACTTCTTTTTCTTAATCTACTCCTTTCAGGAATCGCCACTCTCATCGAAAGTTGCAATGTTTAATAACCAGGTCAACAAGCACATGGAGTCTCAATCACTAAACCCCTTCTCACAAAGTGATGGCCGAGTATCGCCGAGGCCGACATTTGCGCCAGGCGAATACGGAAAGTGAGTTGGGATAACTTTGTTATTTTATGTGCGACATAAAAAATGTATCTTGTTATTAAAAAAAATCTTCTAGGCCTTTAGCTGGAAGTCTCACAGAAATGCGAGGACAAAAAGCCAACATTCATGTACTGAAAGAAATGCTGGAATTATGCCAGATCATAGATTCAGAGGGTTATAAAGTTAATGACGAGCCTGGCATGAAGGTTATACCATTTGGGGAATTGTTTAATGTAAGTACGCACAAGCACACACACTTCTTGATCTTCCCACCATTGAGGTGATGAGAATATTTTCAATTACTTCAATATCCAATGTACATATTTCATTTTCCAGTTCCCTCTTGATATTAAGAATAGAAATTAGTAATACGCTCCATTTCCTGTACATTTCAGATTTATACTTACATCTCGGACAAAGTTGTTGGCATTTTACTGCGCGCTCGCAAGCACAAAATTATCGACTTTGAAGGAGAATGTCTTTTCCAACGTCGAGATGATCATGTTCCAGTGTTTTTGCTGAAACCCATTAAGGAAATTCGTAAGATCTTGGAGGAAAAACAAGAAGACATCAAACGCAGTGTCAGTCCTGCCCCGCAGGCAACAACTGTGCTGCAGGACAAAAAGAATCGACGCCACAGTTCTAGTCCAGCGGCTAGGAAGACTGGAAACAAACCAACAGAAAACTCTTGCAAATTACCAGTTAAATGTCCAGCAATTAAGGGCGAAGCAACAGAACCCGCACCAGTTGTTACTTCATTGCCATCATCACCACCAACAACAACAACAGCAACAATAGAAGTTCCAACATCAACATCATCTGCAGTTACCGCCAGTGTACCTATCCCAATATCAATCACAACATCTCGTCCAACAACGCCAACTCCAACAATTATAATCGAAGATGAGAACAATACCAAAATTGAGGCAGAAATTGAGGGAGATGTGCCAGCTAATGCCACCAGGGACACAGAAGTTGCCGATATCGATGCTACAGTGGAAAGAGATAATATCCCTCCCCTTATAGCACAGGAGAGTCAAATGCTTGTATGTCCTCTCCCTGTCGCGGTAGATAAAGTTGAAATGGATACCAAGATCAGCAACAACAACAACAACGAGGGTAGTGAAGCAGATCCCACGATAGACAACGTGGCGCCAACAATTAGCACCACCACAACCCCCGAAGTAGAAACGAGTCCCACAACAAATGCTGCTTAGATTTCCACCGGCTACCAATAAAATTTAAAATAAATATATAAATATTTAACCACTGATTAGCTTTAAATATTAATAATCTTAGACAATTTTAGAAACAACTAACCTTAAATTATAACAAGTAAAAAAAAAATATGACGCTAACGGCTAAAATATGTATTAACGAAAAAATCGCAATGGAAACAATAATATCTTTAGAAGTAGGTGCAGTATTATAAAAACAAATTTTAATATACATACTCGTAAATTCAGAAAGAAAATGTCCAAAAGCAGATAAGATATTTATAAAATTGTACATAATGTACTAACGAACAAATAAAAAAAAAAAGGAAAGTAAATTTTAAATCAAAATAATAAACAAATCTGACTTTCACTGGAATTGTGTACGCTTCGGATGCCTTCGCCTGCCTTCGCTATCGTGTCCCATAAATCCCACCGCAATGGACTTTCCTCTTCGCTCATGCGAGATAAGACGGCCCACCCACCCTACCCACCCGATCCTGCCGAGCTTAATTCTCTTCACTTGACTAAATAGGGTTTTTTTTGTTGTCGGCACACGCTCAAGGGGTTAAAACCCTTATGATGCTGGGAATAGGAGATGCCGATGTGCATGCATTTTGAAAGCCTGTGGATCATATTGATGCGGGAATACAGAGCATAGTAGAGCATTCCACATTGGTGTTGTACGACTAAAGAAAGGGTCTCTAAACTTAAGAGTACGACCAAAGATGGGATTGAGGGTAAACTGATGAGTATTTAGAGCGCCATAAGTATTGCGGTTGAATTCAAGGGGAGGTGGCATGCAACTGGCTATTTCTCTTGAGCACTGCTGGTGGAAGAAGCGATAAAACAGTGACTAGCAGGAAACATTCCTGCGGTGTTCGAGTGAATCTATGTCGCTATGTTTGCGTCACCGATAAGTTTTATCGCACGGTTCTGTATTCTTTCAAGCAGATGCAAGGTGGTCTTAGGTGCACCTGACCAGACATGACAGTTATACTCAAATTTGGGGCGAATTAATGCCTTGTAGATAGTAGCCAGATCAGAGGGAGTGAAATATTTCTTGCACCGTGTTAGGAAGCCAAGGCACTTAGCAGAATTTTTTGCGACGTTGAATATGTGGTCATTCCAACGAAGCTTTTCATTGGGGCACATACCAAGAATTGCTAGTTTTTCAGTTTCCTCTATACAATAATGGCTGGAGGTTACTATTTCGTTTCAACGACAGAAGACAGCATTTGGTTTTGGGTGCGTTAAACTCGACTCTATTGAGTTCTCCCCTCTTTGCAATGCTGTCAGAAATTAACGAGCTTAACATACGCTGTTGTTTTAGTTCCACCACGTCCGAAGAGAAAGGACGTGAACCTGTCTGCGAACATAAAAGAGAAGCTAAGAGTACTGTCGTCAGCGAAGGAATGATTAGACCATGCTCGATCTTCTGCTCGCAGACGTGATTACCATGTACTTTATTTTGTACAGCCACAGATTTCGATTTAGGCACCTGCAGCGTGTCGGCCGATCGGGTAACTATTGACATATTCCAAAAACTTATTTAGGCCATCAGCAGCGCAATAATCTGCCACGTTACCTCATAGTGGTGATGCCATATTCCTTCAATTAGAAAAAGGATTAAGGAGATCAAGATGAACATCTTAGGACTTAGTAAAGTTCGATGATTGCACCAGGGAAAGTATGTGTCACCAACGCGTAGCAATGTACTATTAGACTCTGGTAGTACCCGGAAATCGGACGTTGGATTGCTATTTTCCAAAACAGCACTGACCCTTTAGGCGACAGAACCCTGAAAGACAGGCTCCGGACTAAAGTACGTACTGTTTCCAAAATACACTGTTACTCCACCAACGGACACAGCACGAGGGGACATAATAATGGTAAAGGAAGACATTGGAATGCCAAGGTGGGCAACAACAACACTTGGCTCAGACATTTTATACGAAAGCATGGTGTTGGCATCCGCCATGACAACGGTGAATGGTTTGTTACATTTTGCAATGCCCACCGCCTTGTTACAGGTGGGATCATGTTTGAGCACAAGACGTGATGTTGATTTTGAATGAGGACCAACTCAGATCAGATCAGCTACGGTTTTACACAGTGTTTTCACCAGTGAAGTGCACCCAACGCCCAATTAATCGATAAAAATGCTCGAGAGTAGTAAAGTAGAAGTTAAAAAATGTATTACCGCGATTAAACGACTGAACACCAACAAGGCGTAGGACTTGATGGTATTCCCGCAGAGCTCTTACGAGCAGCGCTACTGCATCCACTCATAAAGAGCCTGGGAATCCGAAAGCTTCCCTGACGAGTTGAAAAATGGCATCATTGTAAAGCTCCCGAAGAAAACAGACCTTAACCAGTACGGAGGGTTAAGAGGGATTCGTGCTCAGCCCGGCGAATCCGAAAGCTTCCCTGACGAGCGGACAAAAAATATCATTGTCAAGCTGCCAAAGAAAAGAGACCTTATGCAGCGCGGAAACTCGAGAGAGATTTGTGTTAAGTCTACTGTTGCCAAGATAATAGCAAAAATCATTCTCGATCGAATCAAAGACCATCTTGAGAAGACACTCGATGCCGAACAGGCTGGATTTTACTTTGGTCTTCCTGTGCGGATAATCATTGAACAGTGTTTTTTATATAGATAATTTTAAGAATGGTGTACTCTTAATGTAAACTTTCATGTAAATTCTCCAATAACCAAAATATGCGCCTAAAAGTAATCCACTATAAATGCTGAAAAATAAAAACCTATGCGAAGCACTACATGCTTTTGTGATTTAAATCGTAAAGTAGCGCTGCACACAGGCCCACAGTCATTGACTAACACGAAGTGTTGCCAACTTCCGACTGTCATTTCTATCAAACCAGTAATGACAGAGCGCTCAAATTTACACTAATGACAGTTCATTCCATTGTTTACAAGCGTACAAAAGCATTTTAGTGGGAAATATTTAGAAAAAAGTTATCCGCAATGGAATTCCAGCGTAATAGTTTGATTGTTTTACATTTGGCTGCAAAACCACAGCCGCAGATTGTTAACCAGTTAAAACATCAGCATGTGAATAAAATGTTTGTGTATCGCACCATAAATCGTTATCGATACTGGCAGCATTGCAAAACGCCATGGTGGTGGACCGAAACGCACTGCAACATCGCCGGATATCATTCGGAAGGTGAAGGCCAAATTGGCTCGGAATCCGCGCCGTAGCGGCAGAAAATGGCTCGTGAGGCGAACATTTCGCTCAAACGGATGCAGCACATATTGAAAGATCATCTTGGACTAAAGGCCTTGAAATTCCAAAAAACCCATGGTCTCACCAATGCTCAAAAAAAAAGTTAGAGTGGAAAGAGCAAAGGAGTCGTTACGCTTGCACGATAGTGGCGATTTGCCGAGCAATATGTGAACAAGCAAAACGACCGGATTTACTTGCCCGGCCGTTCTACTGAAAATTTGGACCAACGGATTGCCACTCGAAACCAAGCGGCGCCGATGGTGATGGTTTGGGCCGCCGTAACAGCCGAGAGCCGTTCACCGCTCGTTTTTTTGGACTGTGGCATCAAGACAAATGCTCAAATTTATCGGGATCATGTGTTGGAGGGAGCGGTGAAGCCTTGGGCACAAAAACATTTCGGCCGCAGAGCCTGGACATTTCAACAGGACTTGAGTCATAAAGCGCACGTCAATCAAGATTGGCCAAGAAACAACGTTCTGCGGTTCATTTCCACTGCCAAATGGCTACCAAATTCACCGGATGCAAATCCGCTAGATTTCTCGGTTTGGGGTATTTTGAAGAGCAAGGTTGGGACAAAAAAAAATACCGAAGTGTCGATCATCTCAAGCAAGCGCTTCGCCGGGAATGGGCCAAAATACCGCAGAGCCACTTTCGTGCTGCATGCAATAGCTTTGTCGGTCGTTTGAAGGCCATAATCGCGGCTAAGGGTGGCCAAATCTGCTAATGCAATTCGAAAATTTAAATATTTGTGAATATTTTTTACTTTTATTCAATAAAATTCATCAAAAAATAAAAATTCTGTGGCGTTTTGTATTTGTATCGTGTCAGTCACCCTGTAGTATGGCGTGATCTGAAGCTGATATGTCATGATTACTAAAAATTTGCTATAGGAGCGCGATCACTACCGAATTCCAATAGGAATTTTTGCCACCAGAAATACACATGTGTGTAAAGTTTCAGTAAATTTGAGAAGTGGGTTAAAAATTGATCGCAAGATTCCACCACCGCACGCACGAACGACAGACAGAACCACATTCGGCATGTTAATTAATATAGAGAACTTAAAATTGAAACAAAGTTTTATTCTGTGTAAAAAAAAGTATTTTCTTTTATTCTTCTTTATTCTCGTCTTTCGCTTCTTCTTTTTTAAAGATCACTCTATCAGTTTCAGAATCTTGTTCCAAAAATCGAACAAGTTCATCTGGAAAAAAATTTCTTGAGATATATATGTATATATATTTGTCGTCTTCTGTTTACTCTTTAAAGTCTACATTGTAAACAAAAAAAAATATTAAACAAAAATAAGGAGAGAAAAAAATTTAAAAAAAAAATCCAAACTAAATCACAACTATAAATAATAAAAAAAATAAAAAATTAAAAAGTCAACAAACATTAAAAAGGTACACAAATTGGACTAACGCTAGTAGTAGGAGCTGTAATATTTTAAGTTGAAGTTGAGAATGATTAGTAATTAAAAGGTAAAAATCAAAAAGTTAGTTAAACAAATCCTACTACATAATAATCATAAAAATTAAGATCATTCACTAATCAGCCTTAACAAAACTAAACTAAACTTAAACTATGGAAGAAATCATTTTAAAACAAACGATTTTTTAAGTCGATTTTTTTGAGAGAGAGAAAAAAACAAATATGTTATTGATTTTTGTTCATTTGCAACTATAGTAGTAATAGGAATAGAAAAAATATCACATTTGGTTTTGTTTGTTTTTTGTTTGTTGATTTGTTAGCGATCGATAAATAAATAACAGTTAATTTTTATTTTATTATTATATGTATTAGTTAAATATTTATTTTATATTCAATATATCTATTAGATATATATGTATATATGAATGGTTGCATTATATAGTTGGTTAAGAGTATAAACTCCTAAATGTTCTTACGATTTTTAAATACTTTGCTTTTTTGAATATTTTGCATTTTTATCCGATGTACTTATGTATTGGTTATAATATGGTGTGACATAAATATGCAATTCTATATATGTATATATAAATTATTGAGCCCCCAACTATAATTATCAAATTGTTCGTATTAATGTAATTGACAAAAATCCTGAAGGACAGAAAATGCTGTTCTTGTTTTGTAGTTTTTTGTTGTTGTGTGTTTGTGAAAGATCGACTTGAAATGCAAATAAAAAATACAACACAAGGATAGCAAAATCAATCTTCTCTTGTTCAGGATTTTGGGCAACACACAAAGGCTACTTTTGTCTTAATGCAAATCTTTGATATTTCAATCAATAAGTTGAATGAATATAACGCGCGGCTTTTTATTCTTAGATTTGAAATTACAATAATAAGTGTGTTATTTGTGTTACAATTTATAATAATCTTAATAATAACAATAATAAATAAGATAGTTGAACAGCACTAAGTGCTCCGCTGCGATTTCCGCTCATATTTTGAGTACATTCCGCTAAAGTTGTTTAGTTTTATAATAATGTTTATTGTATTTTATATTTGTATTGTTTTTTCTTTTAATTAATTTGATTTTGATTCTTTTCCTCGTTTTTCTCAGTGCTTTTAAAATGCACTCTATAGCTTCCTTAACTATAAGAAGCTACGATTTAAAGTTGAAAGCTGCTTCGCAAGATAATCCAATCCGATACATGGTTTGGCGGCACCTTCTAAACCGCGATCAGAGCAAAATTTTCTAAATGCTGGTGATGGTGTTTGACTGTTAAGACCATTGCAGATAATTTTTGCCAAAATTTCAATAAGTTATGATTCCGTCTAAATTCCTTATACCACGCGAGGTATGATATCAGAGCGGCTTCTTATTTAAATGCAGACAGGATTGTTAATTGTTCCGTCTACCTTCCTTCTGCCACGCAAGTTTTTTTTTAGGTTTTAGTGTTGTTTTACCATTGGTTATTTTCTTACGATCGAATAATCTTATACGTAATAATTATACAATATAATTAAGCTTAAGTTGTTGGTATTTATTACTTTGAAAATGTTAACCCTTGAAGATCAGATCTAAGGACAGTTTATGTTCATAATTTGTAATTCGAATATTTAGAATAAATGTCAATTAAAGTATATGCTTGTTGTTAAGTTGTACTTTTAGCACTTTCTTAATGACAATGTTTGTATGCGTAATTTTAAGTTTTTCAATATTTTGTTGTTTCCTTTTTTGTTGGAGTGATATTGATATTTTTCATATATTTTGTACTGACTACGTTTTTGATTATTGTTGACAAGTGTCAAGTAAATCTTTTAAAACAATTTCTTTTGCATTTATTCTCTTCATTTCTAATACCATCAGTTGTTTATTCATATAAGTTATTTGATTTTTATTTTAGTTTTTGTATTTGATCGTTGTTTGTCATTTTTAAATTTTCTTGTGTTTTTAATAAATACTGGGTACATCTAATGTAGTTACATCAAACATTTTGGTACACTGTCTGTTTTATAACATTGATTTAGAATTTAGATTTAGATTTACTGAATAGAAAACTTTACTGAATAACATTATGCTTGTTGACAAGTCATTTTCTTGAAAAGTTAACTGAGCTTTTAATTGCAATGACCCCTTAAATTATGTACTCAGCTATAATAACACTCATTGTAGAATTCTTTTTAGAATTAAAAGAGAAATTTCAAGAAGAAAATTTGGTTTTTAGAAATACAAACCAGAATTCAGAATTATTTTTAGAATTAAAAAAAACATTTCAACAAAAAAAATTCAGTTTTTAAAAAAACAAATTTTAAAAACAAATGATGAATCAATAATTATAAGGACTATTAAAAAAATATATATCGACACTCATCATACCTTACATAATACAAAATATAACTTCATATTCAATAATTACAACAAAGGTATTAAGAAAACAAACAAAAACTGAGAAACATTTGGTATTTAGAAAAACAAAAACTTTTTTAAACAAAAGGCAAAACCATTTTATGATTATATGAATTATTTAAATTAATATTAATTTATAACAATAAAATACAACTTAATTACGAAAAAAACAGTTAAATTGGGAAAAAAATCCATTAATCAATTATCTTTTTGTATAAACATGTTAACTATAATAAAAATACATTTTTAATTTAAAACGTTAGTCTATATTCATCCAGTTCTGAACTATGTTTAAAGTTTCAAGTCTTTAGCTCAATGGGAAGTTAGTTTAAAATCAATTACAAAATTCTACCCGAACAGACAGACATACACGATAGCGAGCTAATAAAAACGTTTTAAAATCAAGGTATATAAAGTCTACAATTTAAATATAATATAATATAATTAAATTAAGTTACAAAAAATTCAATTCAATTCAATTATTAATTTATTTTAAAAAGAAAATTTTGCATGTTCCGATCCGATTTTAAAATTCATTTTTAAACTGCTTTCAATTGCATTAACAGAAATTATACTATAACAAAGAAATATTAACACAAAAAACCATTTGTTATATTAATGCAACAAGAGAGAAAGAGAAGGATAAAGGTGCAACAACTGCTGTTCTCTGACTCTGACATTATTATACATTTTATGTTTCTGTCTGGTCAGTACTGCGTTTTTATGAGATCTGGTCTGATGTTTTTGCAAACATTCTTATTTAATATAATATATCTTTTCTTAATAATTGTTTGAATATTCCAATTGTGGAAAGAAAGGTGGTTTACATTTATTTTAAGTTAAATGACATAGAAAAATGTGTAATGTGCATTACAATAATGTAAAGTAAGACCAGAAGGATGCCACTCTTGATGCTTTTTTTGTACTTCTTCTTTTCATTATGTTTTGAGATTTTAATCGTTATATTGAATAACAATGAAATGTGCATTACAATAATGTAAAGTAAGACCAAAAAGATGCCACTCTTGACGCTTAATTGTACTTCTTTGTTTTGAGGTTTTTCATTAAGTTTCAAAAAATTAAATCATTATATTGAATATTGAACAACAATGAAATGTGCATTACAAAAATGTAAAGTAAGACCAGAAAGATGTAACTCTTGTTGCTTTTTTTTACGTCTGCTTTTCCTTATGCTTTGAGGTTTTAATTAAGTTTCAAAAAATTAAATCGTTATATTGAATAACAATGAAATGTTCATTACAATAATGCAAAGTAAAATAAGAGAATGTTTTTTCGCATTTCTTGACCTTTGTTTTGGTGCTTGTTATTTACCAGAATAGCGTTAAATAAAGGCAAATTCATAGTATATAGTGGCAAATATTCTTAAAATCTTGTTGTTATGATCATGTGTATTCAATATTTAAAATTGTTTTTCTTTAATTTGTCATTAGTTTTGCCTTTTGCCTTTTTTATTTGAAGTTGTGCTCAATCTACAGATTGACTGATAGCTTTTAAATAACATGGCATTTACATAACTCATACAATGTTATCATCATCATAGTTTTGCTGAACAATCGGAGTCCGGTCCTGACCTTCTCCCGCATACAATGTTACACTATAATGTAATTTAAGTAAGTTAACCACCGGGCAATCGACCAAACGACCTTATATTATAATAGGTATTTATATTAAAGAAATTATTTTAAAAAAAACTTTTACATTTATGGTTTCAGAGCATTATTTGAACAAATTATTAGTCGCACACAACAAGTAGGCATTTGGCAAGCCTTTTTTACTACCTAATTTATGAGTAATGTACTTTTTCATTTGTATCAATATGTACTACGTATTTATTATTTTTATAACAAAGCTATTGAAAAATTAATTTAAAAAAAAAACCCGTCCCAGTTGCAGATAAATATAAAGTTAGCATAAATTGGTGGATGGTAAAAACTATAGTTAACATTAAGGTTGAGCGTTAAAAGTTAATCTAACAATTTTTATATGAGTTGTTTGTCATTGCATCAGAAGGTAAGGTAATTTAAAAATGTAATTTAAAAGGTTGATCATTAAAAGTTAATCTAAAGATTTTTATAGGAGATGTTACAAAAAAAAAATAGACCTATAAATATAACAACGAATCTGGGGGATCTATGACAAGATGTAATATATTTTTTTATCATGGCATCAGAAAGGAACTTACATTTAAAAAATTATAAGGTTGTTGAAAAAAAATAAAAAAAAAGAACATATAGTGATAAATATATCAAGGAATATGTGTTATATATGAAAAATAATAATATATTTTTATCATCGTACCAGAAAGGAATTTAAAGTAATTTAAAAATTGAATTTAAAAGGTTGAGCATTAAAAGTTTATCTAACAATTTTTATATGAGCTTTAAATATAACAACGAAATGGGTGTAGTAATATATAATAATAGTAGTTGTAAAGTTGTAATATATATTTTTTCCTGGCCTTTTTATTATCATCGGATCAGAAAGGAACTTAAAGTTAAAAAATTGTAAGGCTGAACCTTTAAGGTAATCTGTTAATTTTTATATGGGTTGTTGCAAAAAAAATGATACACATATCAACGAATCTGTGTTATATATTGGCAAATTATACCATATTTTTATCACCAGAAAGTACTATATATGAAATAAATTATAAACAAACGTCAATAATTATTTTTGGTATTATCCGAAAAGATAATACGTGGCTATGTCTGTCTATTCGGTGGGAATTTTGTAATTGATTTTAAACTAACTTTCCATTGAGCTAGAGACTTGAAACTTTAAACATAGCTCAGAACTGGATGAATATACGTTTTAATGAAATTGTATTTTTATTAGTTAACATGTTTCATATTTTCTGGCCATGTACGTATTTTTGGAAATTGTTTTTATCTGACAAGCCTGCCACAAGTCAGACATTAAAGGATCAATATGTGTTTTGTTCTGACGACCATTTTTGGTCGCAAAATGAGGCATGAGACATGAATCTGTTGTATACGCACGAGCTGTGTATAGCATACAGTTTAATTGTTTGAAATATTTTAAGTCTGTATATATTGAAATGGTATAT
This sequence comes from Nephrocerus scutellatus, assembly GCA_947095585.1. Taxonomy (NCBI): domain Eukaryota; kingdom Metazoa; phylum Arthropoda; class Insecta; order Diptera; family Pipunculidae; genus Nephrocerus; species Nephrocerus scutellatus. The sequence continues at coordinate 116,661,903 of OX352763.1, forward strand.
TAATGGCTGAATTATAGACTTTTTTCTTTTCTTAAATAAAAAATTATATTTTATCGAATATTTCGGTGTTTTTCACCATTTTCAACGATCCAAAAATTATTTAACAAAAAAATTAAAAAATACATGAATTTAAGCTCGGTAAGTATACTAGGAGCTTAAATATAATTTTTTATTTAAAAAAAGAAAAGAGTCTATAATTCAGCCATTAATATAGCATTTAAGTTGAATTGTTGTGTGGTGTTTTTATTCTTTATTCGTGTTACTGTACTTTGAATGACAGCATGTACAACAAAACTGTCGGTTCTCTTTTGACTCATGCCGGAGGCTACTCACAAGCGGTTGCAAGTAGAATGAGTGCCGAAAAAAAAAATAAGAAATCACTAAATATTTTCATACACACACAATTTACTTCTTCTATTTACTTGCGGTAATTTTTGTCTCGTGTCATATTATGCGACCAAAATCGGCCTTTTGGTATTTCAGTTTTTCTCACATTTGTTCATATTTTGACTTAAACAACTAATTAGATAATTTTCCTTTAAATATGCTGATGTGTATCATATTAAGGTTGGTATAAACTTTAATATTCTTTAATAAAAATTGATTGGATAGAAGTAAGAGTTTAGCTCGGACACAAATTTTAAATTATTAAGTTGTTAGTTAAGTTCTATATTTGATACATGTTTTGGAGTCTTTCACACTGTAATCGATGCTAAGCGTAATTAATGATCATCATACCTGGCTCTACGGACAGGGTGCGGTTCTGGCCTTTATAATAACATCTTTTAATTTTGAAGTCATGATGATTTTTTTGTTTACTCTTTTACTGCACGTAGTTTACACTAAATTTGATTAGTATTAAGTTTGCAGTAAGCTTGCGTTTTATAGTCTTTTATACATAATACTACAATAATTTTGTTAGGATAATTAATAATCATATTCATGTTTGACTTTACAACCGGAGTACAGTCATGTTCTGGCTTTATTAATATTCTCAATAATAAACATCGATTAATTATAAAGTCAATTACGCAAATGAGAAGATTTTTAACTCTTTTACTGCATTTAGATTGATGTAAGCTTGCGTATTTTATACATAATACTTTAATACTATGGTGGTTAGGATAATTAATAATCATCAAATTCATGTTTGGATCTACAACCGGGGTATAGAGTGGTGGCCTGTCCTTAAATAATATTCTAAACAATAACATCTATTAATTTTAAAGTCGATTACGCAAATGAGGAGTTTTTTCAATCTTTTACAGCATTTAGTTTGATGTACGGTTGATGTAAGCTTGCGTCTTTTATACATAAAACTATAATACTATGGTTAGGATAATTAATAATCATCATCATCATGCTTGGCCCTACAACCGGGGTATAGAGTCGTGGCCTATCCTTTAATAACATTCTAAATAATAACATCTATTAATTTTAAAGTCGATTACGCAAATGAGGAGTTTTTTTACTCTTTTACTGCATATAGTTTGATATAAGGTTGATGTAAGCTTGCGTATTTTATACATAATACTTTAATACTATGGTTAGGATAAATAATATGCATCATCTTCATGTTTGACTCTACAGCCAGAGTACAGTGTCGTGGCTTGTCCTTTAATAATATTGTAAATAATAAATTCGATTAATTTTAAAGTCAATTACGGAAATTAAGAGTTTTTCGCTCATTTACTGCATTTAGTTTACACTAAATTGGATTAGTATTAAGTTTGCAGTAAGCTATTTTGATTTGTTGTTATTCTACCCACTCATCTTATAAAGAAATTCATTTTTTTAACATAAACGCAAAAGTTATAATTGAATATTTTATACGATTTAATAATATTGTAAATAATAAATTCGATTAATTTTAAAGTCAATTACGGAAATTAAGAGTTTTTCGCTCATTTACTGCATTTAGTTTACACTAAATTGGATTAGTATTAAGTTTGCTGTAAGCTATTTTGATTTGTTGTTATTCTACCCACTCATCTGATAAAGAAATTCATTTTTTTAACATAAACGCAAAAATTATAATTGAATATTTTATACGCTAACACTGTAAACATCAATGCTTAGGATAATAATCAAGGTATTGTGTTTTGTTGTTATTCTACGCTCATAAAGAAATTTATTTTTACAACATTAACGCATAATTAAAAATAATAATAATCTTCTACAACCGAAGTATAGAGTTGTGGCCTTTCCTTTAATAATATTCTATATAATAACATCTAATCTAATTTTTTAAAGTCAAGATGCATACGACGAGTTAAAAATGTTTTTAGATTGGACTTGAATTTGTTTTATAATTAATGTGCTTCATGCTTCTTTCTCTTTGTTGTTATTCTACGCATTTAGTTTAAAAAAAAATATACAATTGTTTGCGAACTTTTCTCACATCGACCCACAATTCAAAGTAAACCCGTTAGTTAGCATTCGAATTTTTTTAATAAATTTATTTATTTAAACTGGGAAATGCCAACTGTAAACATACACAAGTAAAACAATTTAAACACTTTTGATGACTACAAACAGAAATATTCAATGATGTCCTTAAATTACACCAAAAATACTATTTTTAATTCAGAGAAAGTCTTTTGTTTTTATTTATTTATGATTATATGTATGTATGTATGCTTAAAAACTATTGGAAATATTGATAGGATGTTGTTTTAACCGATAAAAGTTTGTTAAAGTATACATGTAACATGTAACACATGGATTCGAAAAAATCGAAACAAACCAGAGGACATGTTTTTGTATTGGTAGCGGTAGTGTTAGTTAGTAATAATAAAAATATGATATTAAATTTCAAACTAACAAGTTGTTAACTGTGTATATATATATATAGATATATTATATATATATATTATGTGTATGCATATATCTATAAAAATAAAAATAAAGAAAGACAAACACACATTAGGCGCGTTCGAGATGCGGAGGGCTCCGTATACTCCATGTCCTCTGTAACCTGCTGTTTCTGTTTCTGTTTCTGAGACAAAATTATTTTGGATTCGACCTCTCACAGTCACATTGTCAGTTGACTTTTAAAAGTTTTTGTTGCTAAGCTGACAGATAGCGGAGAATGTTGTTCGACTGAATGCAATCCTCTTCACTGAGGAGAAAGAGAATATCTCTGAGCCCTCAGCTTTCCTAAACGCGCCTTTTATATAATTTTTTTTTTGCGAAATAACATCTTTTAAATATTATTACTTTTACGTCTTGCTTTTTTATTTAAAAAAAAATGTAAAGTTATGGTCAAAGTATTAAAGATTAATAATATTTCGAATCGGAGAATAAGATTTAAAAATCAATCAATGCATGTGGAGAATGCGGATAGAGGAACAATTAGATTAATATCCCTGCAAAGATACAGTATTTTATACAAAAAAAAATTGAAGAGAAGAATAATAAATAAATATAAAATGTAAACGATAGAAAGAAAAAAAAATCAATTATAGGTATGTGAGATGGTGATGGTAATTAAAACTTTATAAGCTTAATACAAATACAATTGCTTGCAATTAATTTGGAAACGGGAGCGGGTGGGATTGGTATTCTGTTATAAGCGTCAAGTCAGAGTTTTTAAAGTTTTCGTCAAGTCAGAGTTTTTAAAGTTTTCGTCAAAAAGATAAAGGTTACACAAAGATCTATGGAAAAGTAATAAAAAAAATATATAAGTGACCGATTCATACAACATAAAAATAAATTGCGTCAGCGAAAATAAATGTATGCACAACTGTATAACTTTAAGTGTTGTTGTTATTGCTATTTAATAAATGTGTCATACATTTACTAAATCAGAGGTCAAAAAAGTGTTTTATAGTTTCAAGAAATGAAAGAAATAAATGTGGGGGCAACAAATTGTTGATTGGCGGGCGAAAATATAAATGGGGAGGAAGTAAGGGGAAAAATGTGAATATATATATATATGTATATAACTGTGAATACAAATAGAAATAGTAACAGGAGAAAAAAATTGTCATCTCTCACTCTCTCTCTAATCGGCTGAATTCTTCATAACGATTCGTTGAATTTTCCTTTTGCCAGAGTCACTGAGTCCGATTTTGCGCGAGTCGAGGCGGTCGAAAATTCCCTTCTTGTTGTTGGATGACGATGACGAAGATGAACTGCTATAGTGATCTCGTCCTTCTCCACGATAACCGCCATCTCTGCTGTTTCCGCCATGACGACGATTGTCATCATTTGATTCTTGGTTGCTTCTGGTACTGCTGCTGCTGCTATGCGACTGGTAGTGCTGATGTTGCAATCGTGAAGAAGACGATGGCTTGAGTACAACTCTCCGATTTGAAGATGTGAATGGTCTATTGGACGAGGACGAAGAGGAGGACGCATTTTTATTTGATGATGACGACGAAGACGACTTTGACGATACATGGTAATGTTGTGCTGGGGTTGGGGCTCTTGGTGGTGGCAACATTCTCGGTGACGGCGATCTGGATACTGGTGGCGATGGCGTATCAGCAAGTAAGCGATCTTCTTCGAGCAATAGTTCAACTTCATCGTAATCGAGTTCGTCCTCATCATCCGAGGGTGTAACAAGGCTACACTTTGACGTGGCAACAGTTGCAGCAACTGCTACTGGTGATGGCGCTAAAGTTGGTGGTGCCGATGATGATTCCACTGGCTGTTTTTTCACCACCGGCTTAATGATGGCGGTAGCTGCTGCAGCATTTGACAAATGATCAGTAGGCGTTCGCTTTGCAGCGGGAAGTATTTTCGCTGTTGGTAGTGATCTGGTATTTGTTCCGGATCGGTTATTTTGCTGCTCATATCGGCTTGAGTATTGTTGCTGCTGATGATGATGATGATGATGATGATTGTGATTGCGATCAGAATCGTTATCATCGTGTTGATGATGCTTTTGCTGTTGTTGTTGATGCTGTTGTTGCTGTTGCTGTTGTTGCTGTTGCTGTTGTTGTTGTTGCTGATTCTTCTTTAGTGAAATCATTTTACTCTCAGTTACAATAATTGGCTTTAGTTTTTGCGGCTGCTGGTCATCGCGACTGCGACCGTGACCATGGTCATCACTTAAATTGCTGTTCCCAACACTTGGCTTATCCTGGAAATTTGAAAATGGAGTTGTTTTTTGTTGGTTGGATTTGAACTTGATCGAATGATTGGTGGTATAAATTTGTAATGTGTATGAGCGTGTATTTGATGTAATAATTATTGGTAGCTTGTGTTATTTCTTTATAACTAGTTAAGTTTCCTTAGTTGCACGGTTATAAAATTTGACACTATAGAATCGAAACTAATATCGGTTATACTATCGCCTCACCTATGGAACCAAATACCCTAAAAAACTTATGAAAATGCCTATAAAGTTATTCTTTTGCACGAAGTTCCTGTAAGACTTTGTCATACTGCCAAACAATATCAACCATTTTTTGTAGCTTATAAGATATAAGTCATAACTTTTAGCTTCTCCCTTAATTTCGACCCAAATACCCTAAACAATTTATGAAAATGTCTATAAAATAATTATTTTGCACAAAATTCCTGTAAGACTTTGTCATACTGCCAAACATCAACATTTTTTTGTAGCTTATAAGGCAATCTTTCCAATGATAGTAATTAGTTGTCATAACTTTAAGCTTTTCTCTTAGTTTCAACCCAGAAACCCCTTTAGACCCAAATACCCTAAAATAATTGCGTGTGTACAGAGTAGACTTGTCAAAAGTAAAACTTCTTTGACAATATAAACTTTAAATCTAACAGTTTGTAGATATGTAGGAGGGGTACGATCAATAGATGCAAAATGTACATTAAAATCACCACCCAAAATAAGTGGTATTTTATGATATTCTGTATCTGCAAGTAGCTGGTGATGTAAAAACAGAGTAATGTCGTCCAGCCTTGATTAACAGATATATAATAAATAGTTTTATAAATAATTTAATTTAATTTTTGCACAAGCATTAGAACTTCCAAAATACTACTAAAATTCCCTCAAAAGACGCCCCAAGAGAGCCAAAAAAAAGACCAACAAAAGACTGCCAAAAGAACACGAGGATATTCAAAAGTCCCTTAAAAGACCCCCAAAAGACCATCAAAAGACCCAAAAAGATTCCCCAAAAGACCCTCAAAAGACATCCAAAAGTCCTTTAAAATACCCCCAAAAGACTCTCAAAAGATCCCTTAAAGTCCCCCTAAAATACCAACAAAAAACCCCAAAAAGATTCCCTAAAAGACATCAAAAATACCCCAAAAAAACCTCAAAAGACCATCAAAACACCCACAAAAGATCCCTATAAAGCCATCAAAAGACCCCAAAAAGACCCTCAAAAGACACCTAAAAGACCATAATTAGACCATCAAAGTACCCCCAAAAGACCATCAAAAGATCGCCCAAAAGACTTCCAAAAGACCCTCAAAAGACCACCAAGAGACCGTCAATAGTGGTGGTCCTCGGGCAACTATGTGTATATATCCTTATATATATAGACTAAAATTGCAAGGGCGAACGGTCTAGCGTTTCTAGTCTAGGTAACGTGGGTTAGCACCCTGCGGTACCGAAAAACGCCCGCTACTGAAACCGACATTACTCCTCGGATAAGTAATGATCGAACAATGACGACTTTTGGCTAATGTACCCGGACAAAGATTGGTTTTAGGGAATGTGAGGACGCTCCTTGGCTCAGGGAGTGAAGGACCTCAAATTGAATGCCAAGGTAGGCAACGACAGTGAAGGAATCAGACATGTGAATGGGAAGCACGGCCTCGGTGAACGAAATGCCAATGGCGCAAGATTTTTTAATTTTTGCAAACGTTTTAGGGGGTCTTTTAGACGTCTTTAGACAGACGAGGAGCCGACATGGGTATAATACGGGACAATCACCTTATGGTAGCTACTGTCCAGTTACGTACTGCATCAGTTTAAAGACTGCGCAATATCATCCGAATGCCTAGGTATAACATCGACCGGTTAAAGATCCCCCCAGTACGCCAACAATTAAGGTATAATTTCTCGCAAGGAATGGAAACAATCAACAGCTCAATGCCGACAGCCATCCAAGAACATTGGAAAGCTGTAAAAAATGTTTTTACATCTGTGGAAGTATCAATTTCCTGGATTAGCACCACAACTCCTAGTAAAGATGAGACCTCCACCGCGATCAACGCACTAAAGAACAACAAGTCGCTAGGACTAGATGGTATACCCGCAGAGCTTCTGCGTGCCGCTTCAACGACATCAGCAAAGCTTTCATATCCTCTTGAAGAGAGATCTTGGGAGGCAGAAAGTTTCCCCGACGAGTGGAAGAAGGGAATGATTGTCAAGCTCCCAAAAAAGTAAGTCCTATGGAGTGCGAAAAGTGGAGAGGCGTTCTCATGAAGTTCTAAAGGTAATAACCAAAGTAGTACTTGGGCAAATTTAGGAACATTTGGAAGATACACTCGATGCCGAACAAGCAGGTTTCCGCACTGGATCCTCCTGTGTAGACCACATAAACACCCTGCGGATCATTATGGAGCAGTGCGTTGAATTCCGGTCACCACTGCACCTGCTATTCATCGATTTTGAGAAGGCGTTTGAATGTGTCAACAGACAGTTTATCTGGCTCGCCTTACGCAGGAGATATAGCTATTACTAAAGCAACCCATGATGGCTTTAAATGTCATGATGGCTGCAAAGAGGAAAGCTGTCAAAGGAATTCAGAATTCAGAATCCTTAGTGGGGTACGACAAGGTTGCATTTTATGGCTGATACTTTTTTTGTTGGTGATTAGCGATGTACTTCGCGCAGCTTTATCTACTGGAAACGGAGGAATTCGTTGGACTCTTACATCTCAACTCAAACATCTGGACTACGGTGACGACGTTTATTTACTCTCACACAGGATTATGGAGCTGCACCAAATGACAAAAAATGTAGAAAGGGAGGCAAATGCTGTGGGTTTGAAGATTAATACTGCCAAATCCAAAATCACCAACCTTGGTACTAACTCAGTAACTCCAGTTAACATTGCAGGACAACCGGTAGAGAGAGTAAAGAGTTTCAAATATCTTGGGAGTATAGGACATAAGTAAGTAAATTATGAAGAGTTAGTAAAGTAAGTGGTATGAAGATCCATGAGTCATCTAGTTATCTTATAGTTTTAAAGGAATATTGCTTACCTAAATTCACTTAGCCGAACTACTACATTCACACACACATTTCTCAGAAAGAAGCAATATATTAATAAAAAAAAAAAAATAAAAAAAAAAAAAAAAAAAAAAAAAAAAAAAAAAAAAAAAAAAACCCCAATATTACAGCTAACAGCTTATAATAAAAAAAAGATAACTGAAAGATAATTACACAATCAACCAGAAACATAACACAACCACAGAATTTTTTCCAAGTTGTCAATCACATCTGGTTGGGTATTTTGGCGTCAATCACAGGGTGGGAATCTGGTTCTACGTATTTGTAACACCCACTTATGTTAACATTAAACTACCCCGATGGCTATGCGAGGACTGGCTGCCTTAAAACTCTTTTAGTTATAATCTGTTTCAAGCGAATTACGTAAGTTGTATGATGGACATATATGACAAAGTGTTGTACAAAAAAAAATTTAGTTTTTTGATTTACAGAGAATCCTAGAAAAATACATCAGCCTCAATTACATTATCTTAGATGAACTGCTTGGTGTTTGGCAGACTGTAATATGGTTGACCATTTTTAAGCGGGTAATGGAGAGTTAAATTAATTTAAAAAGTTGCAAAAATGTATGTAGCTTTCTTTCAACATAATTATAAAAGCAGCACAAATGACTCACCTCATGTTGCTTTTCTTCTGCGGCTCGACGTCTTCTCATTTCCTTGTCTCTAAGAATTTTCTCTCGTAAAGTTTTTTGTTTTTCAATTTCCAAACGGTATGCGCGTGTCTCCTCGTCTTCTTCGACCTATATAAATGGGGAAAAATTAGTTTCTGAATGTTAAGGAGAAATCCAACAACCGAAAAAAAAGTTACTTACATCATTACGATCACGATCAATGCGACGTCGAATTGGCGATGCACTTCTCCTTCGTTTACCATAGTTGCGATTATCGTATTCGCGACTGTTGGCACGGCGGGAACGCACTCCACGACCGCTATTACCTGGACCACCATTGCCGGGATTACTAAGGTACCTGTCGCGAGAGCTAGCGCGACCACGATCACGTTCACGTTCACGATCACGGTCACGGTCACGATCACGTTCTCGATCATTGCGATCTACTCGATCAAAATGTCTATCTCCTCTATCACTACCTCCACCTCCGCCACCACCACCAATACTTCTTTTTGGCGGAGAGTAACTACGACTATGGCTCCGACTGCGACTCCTCAATGACCTCATTTGAGGTGGTGGTGAACGTTCATGTCGTCTTTTTTCAATTTGCTGCCGATTCTTGTTAATGAATTCCTCTTGTTGTCGCAAAAGTTCTTCATCACTCTGCAAATGGGACACGTGACTACTAATTGTGTTCATAAATTGAGTTTCCTTGATGAATTTATTTGTAGCTGCCTCAACGCCTCCCTTAAAGTTTGGGTTGATGAGAACTTTACTGGGTCGCATTGCAGCTGCCGGCTGGGGAGGATTTGACGGCGTTGCTAAAGGTAATTGAGTAGGCGGCACTCCTACAGGTCCTGTCAATGTTCCTGCCCCAGCTGCTTGCTGCACTGGAGCTATCTGCTGCTGCTGCTGTTGCTGCTGTTGCTGTTGCTGCTGTGGTTGTCGCTGAATTGGTAAAGCGTTAACATAATTTGTTGGATTTCCCTGCACCGGAATTCCTTGAGGACGATGCATACGCATTCGGGGCGGCCGCATGCCAGGCGGTCCACCGTGTATATTAACATTCGAAATTTCCGGTCGATATAATGGTCGCGGCTGTGCATGATGAGCATTGAAACTTTGATTGTATGACATTCCATTAGGAACGCCGCCGCCGCCCGCACCCGCTCCATTTCCTCTATATTCGTGTGGAACTTGCGGATACATACTCTGATTGGGATGTCGATAGTTTGGTGCCCCCTGACGGAAATCAAGGCGTATCGGCCCAGCAGGACCACTGAATGCATGTCGAGGCGGTTTCTGTTGCTGCAAATTTGGATCAAGCAAATGTGGTGTATTGTGCGATGTATAGGGATTCGGATTGAGATGCGAATGTTGATGCACCTGCTGATGTTGCGCAAGATGTGTCGGGTTTGAAAATTGACTTGGAAGGAGAGGCGATGATTGCGGATTTATATTCTCATTAGAAACATGAGACGGATATTGTAGGGGAAAATTACATCCATGCGGGTAACGTAACAAGGGACGCTGCTGATGACCAGAGAACAGCCCACGTATTGGTAAGCGACCTGTATGATTTCCAACAAAATTAACGCCACTAACGCCCATCAGGCCAGGACCATTGCCACTTGCACCAATGCCACGTTTAGCAGCCATAAAGCGGGGACTATGTTTATCTGCAGAATAAAAAAAGTAGAGATATGAGTTGAAAAAATGAATTTTTCGAACTTATCGTAGTATATAATAACAATAGGTCAAATATCTCAACGTCAAATGTATAATTAAATATGCATTTATAGAAATTCACATACAAACAATATATTGAAGACAAAAAAATTATAATTAATGGAAAATTGTCCTGCAACACCTACCGGGTGACGAATCGGACATCATCTCATCGAGATCACGCTCATTTGTATGTTTAATGTTAGTACGTTCCTCACGTTCCTCCTCGGGATCCTCACGAGGATCCGAGAACTCTCCGCCACCACAAATGCCAACGCTGGAACTTTCCTGGGAACTTTGTATGATAGATGATGAATCGGTCTGGCTCATCGAACAGCTAATAGCCTGTAATTGTTCCAACTCCAATTCTTTACTCGACGATGAAGAGACTTCATCGTAATTGGCTGTAACGGCTGTGGTGGTTGATTTTAACGATAGTAAGGGCTGTGCCGTTGGCCGTTGCGGCGACTGAACTTGCAGCTGCTGTTGGCATTGCAATGATGCCTGATGTTGTTGCGGCGGTTGTTTAAAAACTCCTGATGTTGGAGGTTCAACTTTTTGCTGTTTAACATCTAACTTAACCGGAGATTCCTCACTTGTCGAAACATCTGAATCGACTTGCGATTGAGGTTCTAGATGTTCTGGCTTGCAGGCGGGGATCAATGAAACTGGTGGTACTGCAGTAGCAGCAATTGCAGGCACTATACCTGATGAAGAAACTTCTGTAGCTTCTGCTATTGTGTTTTGATTGTTATTATATTCTATTGCCAGTCCATTTGTTTCTGTCACTGTAATTGCAGACGAGTGGGATTGCGAATCGCTTATTTGGGCATTCACCCATTGTTCAGCCTCCTCTTTGAGTTGTTTTTTCTCTTCAATAGTTACATGTTTTTCTAATTCTGTAAAATACAAATAACAAAATGATATTAACAAAATCTACAGACAAGACGTGGGTGGAGTACACAATAAAAGAAGAAACGTAATGAAATTAAATGTACTTTGTAAATCTTTAATATAAATTGGATAAGTTTTGCGAATCTGGTCCAAATTGAATTTAGATTAATACTTCATCCATTAGCATGCGATTAATACCCAAAATGTAGAGAGGGCTCTTCCTTCTACCGTCTATTGTCCAATAAGGGAACAATAAGAAACGAAAAGAAGGAGTGCCAACTTATTCAACTAATCAATCAATCTAAAAAATCATCTCATCAAGCTTCTTTCCGTTAAACCCAAAAAATATTATTATGCTAACGTCGCATAGGACCCAACTCACCATCGTCGGATAGCAGAAGCTCATCCTCGTCAGCACCATACAAAGCTTGATCGTCTAAGTCATCACCTAATTCATAATTAAGTAGATCGTCGCTGGAAAAAATAAACAAAACAAAAGCACTAAATTAATTTCTTAAGAAATTAGGTATTGTTTAATATTTTCTTATTTTTCTAATTAATGTTACACATTTTTTCAAATCACTCTTTTAAACAATAAATCACTTTTTTCAATGCCTAACTTTAGAGGAATTTTTTGGTTTTTTCTCCCTAATATTGCATTTAAAATGGCACCATAGATATAATGAATATAATTAAGTAACTTTTATAAAGAAATATTCACAATTATTGAGAAATTAAAGAAAATTATTAGTTCAATATTGAAAATGCTCTTACTTCAAGTCAGACATTTTGATGTAGTGTGATGTGATCACAAATCGATGTTGGTGGGACTCGTCGCACCATTTGTTTTGTCAGAGTTGCAGAGTGAGTAGTACGAAATTTTGTTTTTTATTTCATTGTATGGTTGGCAACAAATCTGCTTGCGTAGAGCCGTCACTTTCGTCCATCAAGCGATTAAATAATTACTATATTACCGACCGACAAAAGCCCTTTGCAGTTGCACGCGTTCGGTACAGACAGTTTTTAAAATCTCTATAGCTGTTTTTTTTTGCCGAGGAATAAGGAATTACAACAACAATTGCACTACCTTAATGCTTCCTTGGAATAAGAAAACCTATTGTTTTCCTAGTTTTAAAATTCTAATTCCTTATTTCTCGGGAAATAAAATACACCTTATATTAATTTCTCAAGCCCGTATGTTTGTGGCTCGCTGGCTGGTGACAACACTTTTTGTCAAAATTTGGAAGTGATCGGGCCGGGCCGGGCCCTAGGGCCGATGGGCTCCCATAAAACTTTTTTCATAATTATACTTTGAAAGTATAATGACTAAGGCTGTTTTCCAAACGAGTTCTTATTTGTTTGGCTAAACTTATTTGACGCCACCTCGCCAGCAAACTTATTCAAATAAGTAAGTCTCCACAATCAAATAAGTAAGTTCCCACAAATAAGTATTAGATTGGAAAACAGCGTTGTTTGGAAAACAGCCTTAGAGCATGGCTACACATGCATGTGAATGAAAGTCATGTTCAGCGAAACAGGTGGGTTTTTAGTGAGTTGAAAAGAGATAACTTGATTTCACCGAAAATCATCTACAAAAGATGACTTTTGGGGCAAGCATGAATGTTCTATACAGCAAAACAACCAAAAATTGACAAAACATACACACAAATGCTTCGTTATGTATAGCCACAACGTTCATTGGCATGACTTTCATTCCCATGCCTATGTGGCCACGCTCTTAGACAACAAAATCAAAATAAAAAATTTCTCTGTCACACATCTTTGTAATTTTAAAAACCTAATTAGATTTTTTTGCAAGACATAGATATAAAATAACTAACCTCAGGAAAACACAAATTTATGCCTCTTTCGATTAGCTTAAACAATACCCGAAACCTTACCGTCGGGTAAGCAGTCAAAGTTACAGAGTTTCTGTGGAGAATGCTTCACGCAAGCCGAAAGCAAATTAGACAAGAACAACAAACTCTTAGTCTGCTTGCTCTCTCTTCGCCATCTTACTGAGTAAACGAAACCTTACCACTTACCAGTCGATTGACGACGGGTAGCAAAGTTACATTGTCGGTTACAAAACTTTGCAAATAATACACAAAATAAAACCGTCCCAGGGTACAGTTTGCAAATAGAACGTCAAACCAAAACCTCGAGAGAGAAATCTTAACCCTATCCTACAAATCGAAAGAGCTATTAAAAAAATAGTGCGTGTAACCTCTACGTGCGGTGTAAGTAAAACTTATTTGATGTTGTGGGGAAAAAAACCCTCAAGGGACCCATAAAAGACCCCAAAAACACCCAAAAGACCGCAAAATAGTGGAAAAAATAGCGCCCATTTCAAAGATTAACCCACTTGCCACGTATCACAAGCGCCACACGCGAATCGCGACAATCGGTCCACGCTGGATCTCAATCCCTCATGACTCTGAGCTGCTCACAAAATTTCAGCTCTCTAGGTGATGTAAAAATTGGTTAAAAAGAATCTAAACGAAGTGGAAAAAAATACAGACAGACCACGCCAAGTTAAATAAAAGTTTAAACAAAAAAACAGAAAATAAAGGTTTATGTCAAGCTCGTTTTACAGAAAACAAAATACTCGTTTAAGCCAGGAACACACACATGCCAAATTTGTCGTGCCGACAAAAATTAAAGAAACTTTGCCTTTCACATTTGTGTTAACCCTTCCATGTGTATTCCCAGCTTTAAAGTCGATTATAATATAGCCTTTCGCGTACATGAGTTAGTGTCGAAATTGAATGAAATATTTGCATGAAATTGCAGATTTTTGATTTTTTATTATCATCACATAACAAATTTTAAACAATTAAGAAGTTATATTCTCTAATATAAAAAATTGTATCTTACATTGATTCATATACATATAAAAAACATTTATTTTTTTTTCTTTGGCTTAAATCTATCAAGAGCCGTTGGCTTATCCATCGACGACGATTCCAATGGTATAAAATCATCTGCTGGCTGCTCTATCACTTTGTGTTCAGCGATGATTTCCCGTTTGTTCTTACGTACTTCCTCAATAAATTCCTTAAAAAGAGAATATATGTTAGCTTTCAATACCATATAACAAATTGAATCGCTCAGTCAGAAAGAAGTGTGGGTAAACAGAAAAACAGCATTTATAAAAAATCATCAAACCTTTCTCTTAAGATTCTTAACAATCTGCTTGTTACGTGCAGCTTTCACGGAACCACCACGTCCCTTCATCTTCCGGCGCGACTTAAAATCGATTTGAGGTGGTTTCAAAAAGAACAAAGCCTTCTTTGCCTCAACTCTTTGCTCCAGACGATCCACATCGACACCAGCAATTTCATTTGGATCCAAAGTAATAAGTTCGGGAGGAATTTTCTCCAACAAGGCGTGCACTTCATGTTCTTGACGTTGTTTTTTTGTCTGGTACGGATTGTCTTCGAGAGCATCAAAGTTTGGCTCTCCAGAGCCAGGAATCAGAAGTGATTCGAAACCTTTAGCCGTCGAGACACCGAGAACGTCTTCATAGGGACAGAATCGCATTCCGTGGACAAAAGCATCACATCGGTGACGTAGGTAAGGATTCCTTTGATTGTCAATCATGACATTGGAATACGTTTCACAGAAATTCGCCGAGGAGTAAGCAAGGCCGCCGCGTTGTGAGACCTCTACTTCGTTGGCTGGATATCGAAGTTTGTAAACTGCCATTGGGCCATCAAGCTTACGAATGTCGAAGACTTTAATGCTTCTGTCAAGACCCGCTGTGACCATGTACATTCCTTTCGGATCAACGGTAAGCGCTGTCATTGGTGTCGAGTGACAAAGCATTTTAGCAATCGGCTCCCGAACTTTCGGTGACCACATCGAGACAACTCCTTTACCGCCACCTATACAAAGAACGCCATTGGCTGGATTGCTTCGCATCAAACGAATATCACCTAGTTGTGTGTTAAAACTGCCCACTAACTCTCCAATTGATACATCGAGCCATGAGGCATATCCCGAACTGGTTACTGCTGCCATGAGAAAATGATATGGAAGGAATTCCATCTTGTTTACTCTGTACAACCGTTTAACACAATGGATTTCTGTGCCCTTGTTGTCATACATGTAAACCCAGTTTTTTTGAGCGCAGGCGAACATTGTCTCCACATGTAGCCAGGCTACATCCACAACCTCTTCCATGACATTAATTTCACAATGCAAACGCTTTGTTACCCAATCGAATGCCGCTACATGGCCTTTTCGGCCACCAAGTAGAAGGTGGCGTCCGTTTTTTGTGTAACGCATTGAGTACGGGCCAAAATCTAAATTTAATTTAAAGTGTTTCGAGGCGGCTGCAATATCAACCTAAAAACGAAAATTTCAAATGTGTTAGTTATTGGCAACCATTACCGAATATCTACAAATTATTACATTGGCGACGATCTCCGACTGACGATACTCTGCAGTCTTTTCCTCCTCGTCCGCTTCAATGAAACTGGAAACGGATTAATTTTAAAACTCTTTTAATCCTCACATAACTTCCGAAGAGCTGACTCACCCGTGTTGCTCTGTAAGAAGTATCTCGGTACGTGCCGCTTGTTCAGTGGCATATTCCAAATATACTTCTTTTCGCTTTTGTTTTTCCTTAAAGAAATTTGTCTTTACGCCGGAAGAATCAACTTTATCACCGCGTGAATGTTTTTCTATAAGATGCTTGGGTATTTTTGGTTTTTTCGCCCTTTTTGCGGTATGTTTTTCTTGTTTCTGTTTATTAAATTTGTTTGCCTTACGTTCTTGCGGCACTTTAATAACTTCACCATCGAGTTTCTGTTGTTTTTTGGGTTTTAATTTGATTTTCTCCACTTCCTCCTCAACAACGGGTTCATCGAAATATCGTGTTTTCTTTGCTTTCTTTCGTTTTAAGTCGGGCTTTGCATTTTCTTCCGTCATTTTTTAAAATTGTTGCGTGTAGTATAGTAAAACGTGCTCAAAAACTTTTGTTGCGTGCTTTTGAAATATTTTTACTTACGATGTCCATTGATTGTAATGACAGCAGCTGAAGACTGTCAAATATGTATTATCAATACGTTTACACGTAACTTACTCGGGACTGCTTTCTGGTAGTGAGTACATTACCATGGGCAAAGACCTGTCCTACCTTGGAGTGAACTGCATTATCGGTTAAAACTTTTTTAAAAAACTTATAGCTTAATTTTTTATTATACGTAATATTTGCTAATTATAAATAAAATGTAAGTATGTTTCTTATATTTTTTACTCCACAGATTAACCAAGTTATTTATTTTTTGTAGTTAAAACTTTTTAAAACCCGATTTTTGATCTGAGATCGCTCCTAACAGATCTGGATATTTTGGGAGATTTAACGCTCGTTTTTGTTTTGGAAATTTTTGGTCGAGCTCAGATTTTTTCTAAAAAAAAAACGAACACGAAAGCCGAGAATCTTTTGTTTATATTGTTTTGTTGTAGTTAATGAAAAGAGGGGTAAATCTCCCAAAATATCGAGATCTGTTAGAGGGGAAATCCGATCGACCGTAGATTGGTGTTTTAGAAAAAACGAATAACTTGACAGCCAAAAAATCAATCTGCGCCAGTTTTTTTTAACGACGTAAATCTCACCTTTTCGATTTATTGCGAACAACCGACAGCTCCGACAAAGATTTTTAAAAAGTAAACAAAAAAGGACACATTCGAAAGCTATTTTTAAATGTTCGAAATATAACAAAATGCCGAGAACCATTAGCTGTATTTGGAATCTGAATCCGAATTCGAATGTCAAAACCAGCAAAACAGCAGGTTTTCTTATTCCAAGAAGGATATAGATAGTGCAATTGTTGTTGTAATTCCTTATTCCTCGGCAAATAAAATACAGCTATTATTAAATTTGTGGAATGAAAATAGAATACATAAGCTGCATTTTATTCGCACAGAAATAGGAATAGGATTTAGCTTTCCCAATAAAATGAACAAGAATTGCTAACTTCTGTACTACTTTTCCCAGAAAAATTTTGCCTTTTTCCCATTTTCTTAAAGAATTTAGTTGCCATAATTTTCCCAAAATAAAATTAAAATAAAATACAAACGGTTTGTACTAATTTATTTCAACTAAAATAACAAACAAAAAAACTAAACATTATAACATGAAAGAAAATTTAATAAATATTTGAAAAAATAAATAAATATGTATATTAATAAAAATTAAAATCTCAATGTATATTCATATTTATGTCTTTTATACGTCTTAACACCGTTCATGCGATCGCGTTTAAACTTTGCATAGGAGTTTTATACAATAACGAGTTTTTTACCATAACGAGTCGGATTTCTTCATATTTCGAGGAGGTCACACTCCTGAAGGCAGATTTTGGTCGCAAAAAGCAACAAGTGAACAAAATCAAGTTATGCGAATGAGTCAGAAAATCATACTAACACACACGCAACACCTACTAACACTGCAAACTTGCTGTTCTGCAGGAGGGAAACTCACTTTTCACTTTCCGACTCGCTTTTTGCGACCAAAATCAGCCTTCCGGTCAATGTGCCACCATACGCATTTTTTTACATATCTCATGTTTTTTCTACAACATTGTTGTACTTTTCCTAAGCATGCAAAAAAACGGAAATTCATCGTTCGAATCGTAAGTTATGAACGCGAGTTCATAAGATTTTCCCAAAATCTTCAAATGTTTTTTTTAAGGTAAAATTTTTTCGGACTTTTACGAACAATTAAAAAAAATAATAAAAATAAAAATCGATTCAGTCGTTCTCAAGTGAAGCGCTTACCAACGAATCAAATAGCATTTAATTTTTATTTGTATAGATTCGCTCTGAGGCATCGTTGGAGTGGGCAGATGGGTAGAAACAAACAATACTTTATCACTTTAATTAAATTTGGAAATAGATCAATTCCACAATTTTATTCGGATTAAACAAGCTATTCATTTTTCCCTTTTTAAAATTAAAACCTTGGAGATGATCAAATTTATAACGTAATTATAACAGCACATGCTTTTGTAATATTTTTTTTTTATAGTAATACCAATTATGATTGGTGGATTTGGAAAAAATAACAACGAAATGGGAAAAAGTCAATGACTTGAACACTGAACATGCAAAGTGACAGTTAAAATCAACTCTGGTGGTGAGGTTTCTAACTAAAAGCAGAATTTATTTCTTATTATTATTTCATCCTTATTCGTGTAATTCAAATAAAAACATTCCGAATGAATGGCATTGTTGTTTTAAAATTATTCCTATTCCAGTGTGTCAAATTTTCAAATTTTTATTGAGAATGTTTTACTAATTTATTTATTTAATAGTTTGCCGACTTTGGATTGGCCAGGCTACACAAAAATTTTATTTTAATAGTTTTTATTCCTGTATTTTCAATCTAAGTAATATTGAAATAAATAAATCGACATGAACTCCAAGTTTTCTGACAGGTATTTATATTTTTTTTCTTTTCTATACCGAAAAAACGGTTCCGAATGCACTCTTATAAAATATAAAATTACACAGCAAATACCGACATTTACAGTTTAGGTTTTCAAATCTGCTTAAAAATTATCGCGAGCTAGTTCAGCAAATGCAACGATACCAACAGCGCCTTTACTCATCTAACGCTGTCTGTCTCTCTCTCTCTCTCTCTAACTCATATAAATGCTTACGATCACTACTGCCACTGCCGACCAACTACTGGCACATGCAAAAGCATTCAGAAAAAATTCAATAAGCGTGGCTGGGCTAAGTATCAAAAGGTAAGTTGAATTATTCCTCGTAAATTAATCAACTCTAAACTACGAAAACCGCCAGCAAATAACTTGAAAAGTGTGCAATCGTTTTCTGTGAATCTTAAAGGTATAAAATTTGGTGCAAAAATGTGATTAATGTGTGTAGAAACTAAAAAAAGAAAAGCTGAACTTTTCCTTAAACGAAAAAATCTTTTCCATCAATTCGATTTCATTTTTTCTCTCATGTCGACTTGTCGCCTTCTCGTAAATGTTAAGCAATTTCACACTAAAGTTGAAGGCGGAGTAAAAAGGAAAACGAACAATAAAAAGCAGAGAAGAATTGAGTGAAATTGACCAAAAGTAATTGCAACAAAAAAATGTCGGAAAAGTGATTTTTTTTTGGGTTTTTGTAAAAACATCAAAAAGTTTCTCCTACGAAAAGTTAAATAATATTCTGTAAGAATTTGGCGGAGATTTTGTTTAATGAAATTTCCTGTGGGTTTGTGAGTAGTGCTTGTTAGTAGCAAAATTCTCTGTGGTGGAAAAAAAACCTCTTGTTTACAATAAATGATTGATTATTGCCATTTAAATTAAAATTGTTCTTTTCCATTTCTTATTTTAGAAAAATGAGCAGCTCCGAGGAAGTATCCTGGGTAACATGGTTTTGTGGTCTGCGCGGAAATGAATACTTCTGTGAGGTGAGTCAGAGAACCGATGAAGGAATGCAAAAGGCATACGGGTTATGCCGGTTACATCCTATCGTAACATGAAACCTTATTTTTTTAACAATAATATTAGTGTCTCGGGTCGGATTTAATCGAGTCAACTAAACAAATAAATAAACAGACAAAAGCAAAAATGTTAACGCAGCACAATCGCAACATGTAGGCATGTGGCCTTCCGTCCCAATATTTGTGAGAGAAAATAAAAATGCTTGGCTTAGCATATAATATCAATAGTGACTCTAGTGTCTAAATCAGAATGTAATTATAAAGCTCTAATGTTTTTGCAAAGTCATGTAGTTTGTAAGAGCTATGTTTACTCGACTTTAAATTCCAGCTTAATAGAATAGACGAAAAATAGAAAATTACAGGTTTTCCATGAGTTCAAGCAATTTTTTGTAAAAAAAAAAAAACATTTAACGCACCATGCATGGTGCCCGTTTGCGCCAAATATAAAAACCTAGTTTGTCTGTATTAAGAAGCAAAAAGCATAAGATACTCGCAGTCTGTATTCGTCACAATTCTGTCTTTAGTTTTCAAAACTAAAAAAATATAAAAATGTTCAATTGCAAAGTGCACCTTTCGAATATCTGTAGTATTAAAAATAATGTTATTCCAACAATGTATTCAGGTTTCTATATTTACTCCTCTTGTTTGTTTTCCAGGTCGATGAAGACTATATACAGGATAAATTTAATTTAACTGGATTAAACGAACAAGTTCCAAATTACAGACAAGCTCTAGATATGATACTGGATTTGGAGCCAGGTGAGCTGCTGGAGTTGTAATTAAATTTCAATAACTAAAATATTATTTTTCTCTTTTGCAAACTAATACCCAGCAGAGGATGAATTAGAAGATAATCCACTACAATCAGATATGACAGAACAAGCGGCCGAAATGCTTTATGGATTAATTCATGCCAGATACATTCTAACAAATCGCGGAATTGCTCAGATGATTGAGAAATATCAAACTGGAGATTTTGGTCATTGTCCACGTGTCTACTGTGAAAGTCAGCCAATGTTGCCGTTAGGTAGATTTACAAGTGAAATTTATATATTTTATCAATAGATTTCTATCTAGATTTCTTACTCTCTTCTATCAGGCCTATCCGATATTCCCGGCGAGGCAATGGTGAAAACCTACTGTCCAAAATGTATTGATGTTTATACACCAAAATCATCGCGCCACCATCACACAGATGGTGCATATTTCGGTACTGGTTTCCCACACATGCTATTCATGGTACACCCTGAGTATCGTCCCAAACGACCCACCAACCAATTCGTTCCAAGGTAAGTTTGCTCGTTTTTTTTTCTCAATCAATGTTTACCATATTTCAATTAACAATCAACCTGAAACATCAACCAATCAATCGTCTTTGCACAACATATTTTCTTTCATTTGCAGACTTTATGGATTCAAAATTCATAGCTTAGCTTATCAAATTCAGCTGCAAGCAGCAGCTAATTTTAAAATGCCACTACGAGCGGTAAATGTGAAATTAAATAATTAATAATTAAAAAACAAAAAACATTAATTTCGTTTTTCTTTTTTTTTCCTTTTTTTTTTGTTTTAATTTTTCTCACAAATTTAACGCATTTACATTTATATTATATATATATACATTTACAAACACTTAAAAAAAAGAAAAATTAATAATAATTATAATAAAATAAAATAAAAAAATTAAACACGAAATGAAATTTAACGGAAATGTTATATAATTATAATACCTACCAACTACTACACATCATAACCACTCATACCATTTGCCAAACCAACTACTCATTTAATTACTGTCTGTCTACGTTATTATCGGCAAAAGAAATAATTGAAAATAAAAGCGAAACATAAGAAATGACCACGGCCACACACACACACACTATCACTACCACAAAAAATCTATCGCAAAATTTATATCTATGAATAAGGACGGCATTATTTTGTTCATCATCCAAATAAAAATGAAAAGTAGAAGAAAAGAAAAAGTTCATGTATTCCCTTTTATCCACGCATCGATTTTATCCCCAACTACCCCAAAATAATCCCTCTCTCAGTATCGTCCTTGACCAAAAACAAAATGATCTTATACTTAATAAATATATAAAAAAAAAATTAACATAAAAAACTGAATATTTACAAAAACAATAAAGAAAAATAACAATAATTATAAAAATGATAAAAAATAATTTTAAAAAATATGAAGAAAAAAAAACCAAACGATAAATATTTGTTGTTGTTCTTTCTTACAATTGGGCTAGAAAGCTAAACATTTATAACTTTTTCTTTTCTTTTTTGTTTTTGTTGAAAATTTTAAAACATTGATGTTTAGAACAACTTTAGCTAAAACTACTGACTTTCGGTGATTATAGGAAAAAAAAATTTACCTAAATGTTGTAGATAGTTTTCTATGAAAACGTAAAATACATAGAGAAGAAAAATTTTCTTACTACAATGCTACTGAAAAATAAATGAACAATTGCCTCGATTGGGTATATTTTTCTTTTTTCATACTCTATGGAAGTTGAATGAACCAATAATAACAATTGTTATCCATCAATTAATTGCTCTATATAAGTTTCTATTCCTTATTATTAAAAAGGTAACAAAAATATTTTTAAGACTGTCACCCCTATTACGGTTATAGTGCTATCACAATTGAAAAACCTAATACTTGTAAGTCACAAGATTGTATGCATTTCCAACATAACAAGCAAAGAGAACTTTTTTTTGTCAACAAACAAAATCCATACAATCCTGTAAGTATTAAGTATAAAGTTTTTCCATTGTAAGAGCACAATTAGATAGTCAAACGTTCTAGCCACTAATGTGGCTTTCGTTTTAGAGAAAAATTTATATATTTTTCTTTTTTGATACTCTATGTAAGTTGAATGAATGAATAACAATGGATAATATCAATTAATTGCTTTATATAAGTTTCTATTAATTATTATTGAAAGGGTTACAAAATTAGTTTTAATCTGCAATTGAAGACTGTCACCCCTATTATAGTTAGCGAGTCAAACATTCGGCTTAATGTGCTCTCACAAGGGAAAAACCTAACACTTAAGACTTACCCTGCTTTCACAATGAAAAACTTAATACTTAAGACTTACAGGATTGTATGGATTTCTTACAAAACGAGCAAAAATGTTTGTTTTGTCAAAACCGAAATTCATACAATCCTGTAAGTTTCAAGTATTAAGTTTTTCATTCTAAGAGTGCCCTTACAAAATTGTATGCATTTCCAACATAACGAGCAAAGCAACAAGTAACAATTTTTTTGTCAAAACTAAAATCAATACAATCTTGTAACCGTTCTGCTCTCACAATGAAAAACTTACTCGTTGTTTCCATTTCAAATAACAATAATGCTATAATAAAATAATTTGTTTGTGTGCGTGTACACGTATACGGGCTTCAAATAATGCTACAATTACCCTACAACATTTTCCTTTCAATTCGGCTCTCATTAATTGTAGCATTATTTGAAGCCCGTGTACGTTTACACGTAGCATTATTGTTATTTGAAATGGAAACAACGAGTTAAGACTTAAAATTTAAGCCATAGGGGCTGTTTTTTTATTCAATCCGAGCCAGTAAAGTCACCCGGAGTATACCGAGCAAATGTTGTACGGCGTTAAAATATTCGGTGGGTAACTGGGTAACTTTACTTGTTCGTACACTGCCTGATGGAGAATTTAGACTATATCCGTGCGAGAAGAAATGAGTGGGCCGACTATAGTTAAATTAAAGTTGTGGTTAGCCAGAAGAGATTGACACTGTACGAATGTTATATTTATTTTATATCTGCAGAGGAAATATTATCTATAGCATTATGGTAACATTAATAAATATACTACTTCTCTCGTCTGGCAAACCACAATTGCTATTTAACAGCCGTTTTATAGCAATTTGCAATTGTGCATTTAGCGTCATTACTTTTTTGGCGAATAAAAATGTTCACCAACCATAATACATCGAGACGAACCTGATAGAAGAAGTCGACTCGAACGTTTGACTCGCCCTAACCATAATAGTGGTGCATACAGGGTGTATCAGTTTATTTGACAAATACTTAAAATGTTATTTGTTAAAAAAAAAACCTTATTATGGGTGGGGTGGGTCTATCATCAGCCCCTGCGATGTGCGTAGCGTTTAAATGCGAAGAAGCGTACAGTTGACCCCTGATCACTTCACACCCAATAACTTCTGAACACTTCTAGTTACAAGACAAGTTGGTACATTTTTTTAATTCCTAAGACCATTACATGAAGGTCGTCAAAGTAAAAAAAAAAACTTTTTTAATGGTATATTTTCAAACACGATTATCTCGAAAAATGCTCTTCTATTTATAAATTTTTTTGGCTAATACAGTATAAAAGCCTATTCAATTTCCAACAAATCCTTGGCATAATGTTTGTGCATTTGGCCGCATGGCTAAAAGAAAAAGTTTGTAAAATGCATTTTAACTTCTCAAGTTTGTTTGAGGCAGTAGATTGCAATCGTCTGAGCGGTATGTTCAATCTTACTTTCTAGCGGTTCTACAGTTTCTATTTCTGTAGAATATACCAGCTCTTTCGTCCTTCCTTACAGAAAAAATCTAGAAGAACTCTTCTGATCCGGTGAGCTATAGACGTACTGTTTCTACCAGTCCATCAATTTTGATAATCTTCACTTAAAACTGCATTAACGTTACGTCCACTGTGGCAAGGAACATCATCTAGCTAAACTGTTGATTCGAGTCAGTAATGGGACGTCTTCCATCAATTCCGGCGGGTGATTCGTTAAAAAAAAGTTGCAAAAACCCGTTTGAATTTGGCTGTTAGGATAGTATGTGAGAATCAGAGAAATGACCACGATTACTTCGCCCCATACATTTTACGCACACCGCAGGGAGGGAAAATAGACCCATACCAATAATCCCATACGATTTTTTTTCTCTTAAGTATCACCCCTTTAAGTATTTGCCACCTAAACTGATACACTCTTTATAAATTTCTTATTTTCATAATGGTTGAAAAAAATAACCATTGTCAGTATGGTTAATATTTTTAATGAGATTTCTAAAGAAAAACAAAATATCACCGAAAGTACATCTCGCATAGTGAATATCAATCGACAACCCAACATAACTTTAGGATTTGTAAACATCTAAGGGAGCTCTCACCATGAAAAAGACTTACAGGATTGTATGGATTTCCAACATAACAAACCAAAATTTGTTTTTTTGTCGAAACCAAAATCCATACAATCCTGTAAGAATTAAGTAATTTCTTAAGATTTTCCATTGTGAGACAATCTAACTTTGTCGTCAGTCCTTCTGGCGGCTTCGATTATACACCACAATCGCACAATTTATTCATAACAATACATTTTATTCCATTCATATAGGTACATACTTTCATTGCAAAGTTTATTGTGTATACTTCGTTGCTACTTGTATTCCTTCTACCAACAAACACCACCCTATGTCTCTCTGTATTAATTTTAGTAATTTTTTAATTAATTTAGTAAAAATCACATTATGTAATCTTTTAATTATTCCTTTGTTTGTTTGTTTTTATTAGAAGATGGTGTAATTAAAAAAACCTTATTTATAATATCATTTTACATATGTATTTATATTTTCTCTATAGTAATTGTGATTTTCTTGTAATTTTTTAAGTTTTCTTTTTGTGTTGTTTTTTTTTAAACTTTTTAAGAGTTTGTGCAAATAACAAAATACGGTTTTTGTTGTTTCTCTTGTGGTAAATAATATTGTTTGTTTATTGTTGTTTTAAGAGAGTGTAGTGGGTCCATACATTTAAAATTAAATTGAAATTAATTCGGTCAGTTGTATAAAAAAATTTGTTGAAAAAAGTAAGTTAGATGAGAAAAATTAAAATAATGTAAAATCTTCTTTCTTCTGCACGTAGTGCCTAAAATAAGCCTTTGTCCAGTTTTTTTTTGACGTGGCAACGTCTCATTACAAGGGGGTGCATGTTCAAAAAGTAAAATGTTAAGTAATACACTGCTAATGCTCACACTGTTTAGTGAGACACTGTTGATACATTGTTTGCTCACAATGTTAAGTGAGACTCTGTTGATACGCTGTTTGCTCAAACTGTTAAGTGAGACTCTGTTGATACACGGTTTGCTCACACTGTTAAGTGAGACCCTGTTGATACGCTGTTTGTTCAAACTGTTAAGTGAGACACTGTTGATACACTGTTTGCTCACACTGTTAAGTGAGACAATTTTGATACGCTGTTTGCTCAAACTGTTAAGTCAGACACTGTTGATACACTGTTTGCTCACACTGTTAAGTGAGACACTGTTGATAAACTGTTAAGTGAGACACTGTTGATACACCGTTTGCTCACACTGTTAAGTGAGACCCTGTTGATACGCTGTTTCCTCAAACGTTTAAGTGAGACACTGTTGATACACTGTTTGCTCACACTGTTAAGTGTGAAACTGTTGATACGCTGTTTGCTCAAACTGTTAAGTGAGACATTGTTGATACACTGTTTGCTCACACTGTTAAGTGAGACACTGTTGATACACTGATTGCTCAAACTGTGAGACACTGTTGATACACTGATTGCTCACACTGTTAATTGAGACACTGTTGATACGCTGTTTGCTAAAACTGTTAAGTGAGACACTGTTTGCTCACACTGTTAAGTGAGACAATTTTGATACGCTGTTTGCTCAAACTGTTAAGTCAGACACTGTTGATACACTGTTTGCTCACACTGTTGAATGTCACAACATATTTTAAGAACTAAGCTATTTCTCAAGCGATTCGCATGAAATTCGGAATGAAGGCCTAAGATGCGACTATAAGACGTTTTCTATGGAAATTCTGGAATATGGTCATTATGGTCTGGAATTTCGGAACCAAAACAATTTCTCAAGCGATTCGTATGAAATTCGGCATGAAGGACTAAGGTGCGACTATAACACTCGTTCCTATGGCAATTCTAGAATATGGTCATTATGGTATGGAATTTTGGGAACTATAGAACAAGAAGATCTTTGTTTTCTTTTCTTTTATCCAGGGCAGACGCTCAAAACCCACGGCCGCGTCTCCGAAGCAGCTGACCCTGCTCTTTTTTTTATCGGCACACGTTCAAGGGGTTAAAACCATTATAATGCTGGGCACATCGTGGGCACTAAGGTATTTAGGAAAGAGAGAGGAGATGTCGATGTGCATGAATCTTGAATGCCTGTGGACCATATTGATGCGGGAATACAGAGCTTGGTAAAGCATTCCACATTCGTGTTGTAAGACTAAAGAAAGAGTCTCTAAACTTAACAGTGCGACCGAATATGGGCTTAAGGGGAAGCTGATGACCACAAGAACTCGTATTGCGGTTGAACTCAAGTAGAGGTGGCATGCAACTGACCCTTACTCTTAAGCACCGCTGGTGGAAGAATCGATAAAACAGTGACAAGCAGGAAACGTTCCTGCGGTGTTTTAGCGAATCTATTGAAGTCGCTATGTTTGCGTCACCGATAAGTTTTATCGCACGGTTCTGTATTCTGTCCAGCAATTGCAAGGTGGTCTTAGGTGCACCTAACCAGTCATGACAGTTATACTCAAGTCAGAATTGAACGAGCTTAACATACGTTGTTGTTCTAGTTCCACCACATCCGAAGAGAAAGGACGTGAACCTGCAAACATATAAGAAAAGCTAAGAGTACTGTCGTCAGCGAAGGAATGAATTCGATTAGAAGTTACAGACAGAAGATCGTTGATATGCTTTCAATCCGGTCTTAGTACGAATTTTGTTCACTGTTATAGTTGTTAGGTCGCGGTGGAAGCGGTGGATCTTCTATAATAATACTCGCGCGACAGACCAGGCGGTCCAAGGCCTGGCTTCTCGCAACCATTTGTGTTCAGCATGCATATTTTTGCACACAAATGGAGGGACCTACAATTTAATGACGGATCCGAACGGCGAATTAAGAAGCTTTCCGTGACATGTTATGTATTACCCTCGGACGTTTGTCAAACTTTCGCGAGAGGTGGGACACCGTGAAAAATACTTTGGTGTTACTGGGATTCGAACCACGAACCCCTTGCTCAGGAGTCCATGCTCCTATCCATTGAGCCACGGATCCCCTGCTCAGAAATCGATGCACAAACCACTCAACCACGGCGCCCACTCTGCGCCTGTATAAAAAAAAAAGCATATGATTGCTTAGCCTGCTTATAGGCTAGTCCACCTATAGGAGAGATAGTCCCTCACTGATAATTATGAGTGTATACTCTTGGAAGTTTATAAATTTTTCAATTGTGCTTACTAAGGTGTGTTAGGCTGTATACACAGACTTCGTCTTGCAGTAAGCATGTTGAGACACTGTCATAGTTGAATTGGAGAATTTTCGAAGTATGGTCTGCCGGTTCTGATTTTGGTTGACAATGTCCTGTTCAGTTCCACCTTCGGTCCAGACAATACTCCCAAGATATTGGAAACTCTCTACTGGTTGTCCTGCAATGTTAACTTGATTTACTAAGTTAGTAGTCACACTCAATGGAGATCGCAACCGGACCAAGTTGACTGACTATTTTTGTAATAATTTGGAAAACGCTCCACGTCAGAATATGCGGCCC
Organism: Nephrocerus scutellatus; assembly: GCA_947095585.1. Taxonomy (NCBI): domain Eukaryota; kingdom Metazoa; phylum Arthropoda; class Insecta; order Diptera; family Pipunculidae; genus Nephrocerus; species Nephrocerus scutellatus. The sequence goes on from OX352763.1 coordinate 116,690,377, forward strand.
TATGTTGCACATAGCTGGCACAACAATCAAGTTATTGAAGAAATTGATTAGTAGATTAGGCCGTGTCGTGCATGTTTTTAAAATTTTTTTGACTTTTTTCTTTGTCCACGGTCTATGCCAATAGACCAGACCCAACATCGAATGCGAATTTGCCGGCATATCGACCGATTTATGCGAAAAATGCTATGTTTCCATGACAGATGCTATATGGTGGTTGAGTTAGGTTGTGTTGAAATGTATTTTCGTCAAATCTGAATGATTCTTTAACCTTAATAGCACTTAATAAGATTATGAGTTGCGTCTTTGCATTAAGAGCTGTGTTTTTTCGGACTGTAAGCATAATTCACTGTGGAAGACTGTGAGTCCCTTCGTAGTCTGTCTGATGAGCCGATGACTTGTTGAAAGGAACCGATTGATTGTGAAAAAAAGCTAAGTGAACAAAAACGGACCTTTTATTGAAAATACAGAAGGCTCACGAATAGAAGCTGTTAGCGCTTACCAAATGCAGCGCTGCGCAGAGTTTCCGGTTATCATCTTTATAGTGACAAATCATCTGTACCAATGTAGTTGTGAATAACATATTTTGTTGTAAGTGTGGATTTTGATTATTTATTTTTTGTATAATTGAATTTTAGATTGTTCTGTGTGTTGTTGATTTATTCCTTTTTCTTTTTTGTTTTCTTAATTTACTTTTTGTTTATTTCTTTCTTTCTTTATTTTTTTTTTATTTTATTTTACAATTATACCTTTCAGGATTACATTGCTCTGTGTCAGGAAATTTTGAGCCGACCAGAACCAGAGGCAGAGTAATACTATCTATCTACTACTACTTCTATACTGCAATTGCTACAACTGTACTGCTACTACTGCTACTACTACTATCGTACTGTATATAACGCTGTACATATTCTTACGTGTGCTTACATTTTGTACATATAAACAAAATAACTTTGTTTTTTTTTCCCTGAGCACCGCTTATAACTGACAAAACTATTAATTTATCTGCTAAAATATTTATATCTTTATCTTTATTGCACATAATCATAATTTTTGCTTTTCTCCTTCCTTCATTTGATATCAAAACTTTATAATTTCTTCGCTTAAGTTATAGACTACTAAAATAAATATCATCACTCGCAATTAACAATTTGATACGATTCTTATAGAGTTGACTTTCTTTATAATAACATGCATACGTTTCTATATTACATTTACATTTAGCCTGCAGCATAACTAATTTAGGCAATGAACTAATGGATTTGCTTATAACATAAACCATTAACATTTGAAATAAAAAACAAAAGAATGAGTTTTATTTTCAATGTTTACATGTTTTGTTTTGGGTCATTACTATAAATTTTGGAACATGCACTGTACACGTATACTATATAAAATATACTCTGAATACAAGGATTACTAAAGATTTTTGGTTTAAACGTCGGATATAAACAAAATGTGTAAATACCTACAATGTTAATGTTGCACAAGTGACATATTTGGGTTAAAATTAGGAATTAGGCCCCACCTTAAAAACAGATAATTTGTCGATCATTACCAAATAATCATCATCATATTTGGCTCTACAACCGGTGTCCGGTCCTGGCCTCCAGCAAAAAATCTTTCCACCGGTCCCGATTTCGAGCCGATGCCATCCAGTTTGGCATCCCTAAACTCTGGGCGTCCTGGTCTACGTCATCTTTCCAGCGTGGGCTTGGCCGGCCTCGCTGTCCTGTTCCATGAATCCTACCGCAAAGGACTTTCCGAGCAGGATCCTCTTCCCTCATGCGAGCTAGGTGTCCTGCCCACCCGGAGCCTACCGAGCTTAATTCTCTTCAAGATGTCGATATCGCGGTAACGTTCGTAGATCTCATCATTATAGAATCTCCGGAATCTTCCTTCCTCACCTACGAGGCCAACAATTCTCCGTAAGACGTTTCCCTCGAATGCGTCTAAGAAGTCAGAATGCTTTTTGCTAAGCACCCAAGTCTCGGATCCATATGTAAGTACTGGTATGACCATTGTCTTAAATACCAGCAGCTTGGATGTTATGGTTAAATTCATGGATTTGAAGAGTCTTGACAGACTTTGTTGGCTTTAAGCAACCGTGCGCGTATCTCTGGCTTTATGCTGTTATCGGCTGCTACAGTTGACCTGAGATAGTTAAACGATTGCACTACTTCAAATTTACGCTCCACCTGCCTAAGGGTGTAAATCTGATCAGTTGTTGATTTGCTTGGCATGAAGCCTCACTCGTATGGACCAATGATGACTTTAGTGTCTGGGGCTATCCTGTCTTGAAGGATATAGGAGAAAATCGTATACGCGGTACTCAACAACGTTATACCACGATAATTGCTGCATTTTGTGATATCTCCCTTTTTATCTATGGGGCACAGGATGTCTCTTCTACAGTCTTCTGGTATCGCTTCTTCGTCCCATACTTGAACTATTAGTTCATGAATTGCTTGGTGTATTGCGGGGCCTTCTGTTTTAATCAGCTCCGTTGGGATGCCATCAGATCCCTTATTATTTTTGAGCCGATTTATCGCTCTACTAACGTCGTATCAACACGTGGTCAATTTGGTTGCGAGTGGCTCCATCAGGAGATACCCAGGTGGATTTGTGGATATTTTTACGCGCAAACCTTGTAAAATTACCAGCAACCACCACGTGGAGGTTTGATTGCACTTCCACCAGTCAGAGATAGTTGCGGCCACATGCATTTCTGAAGCATTCTGTGTTATTCGCCCTACTCCGCTGAAGGCTGACCGCCCTATACATACATGGGTGTGTGTGGTCACTCGCATAGCAGAATGCATTAGCTCGTGTGTCTATAGAAGTGGAAAGTTTTTGGTAGGAACACGTATATCTCGGCAGAATTTAGTGAGGCTAGTTTTAAAACAGTTGTGAAACGTGGGGCGCGTGTCGCTTGAGGCCAGTGTGGCGCGTGTGGCACGTGTAAAAAGTTTTTTATTGAAATTATGGGATCTGGCTAATAGGGTCTGGAATTTTGTGGATCAAGCCATTTCTCAAGCGATTCGTATGAAATTCGGTATGTAGGATTAAGATGCGACTTTAACTCTTGTTGCTGTGAAAATTCTGTGATCTGGCCAATAGGGGGTGGATTTTTGTGGTCGATTCGTATGAAATTCGGTATGTAGGACTAAGATGCGACTATAAGACTTGTTCGTATGGAAACTCTGGGAACTGGCCAATAGGGTCTGGAGTTTTGTCGATCAAGCCATCGTATGAAATTGGGTATTTAGGACCAAGATGCGACTATAACCCTTGTTCCTGTGGAAATTCAGGGATCTGGCCAATAGGACCTGGATCTCAACTCTTATTGTTATCTTCTCCATCTATCCAAATCTTCAGGATACTTCCTGAGACCTTTGAAAACCTCTTTCGCCTCGTATCTCGAATTCTCTCTTTATATATAAACTTTTGTTGTTTTTCTGTTTCAACTTCTTTGAAGTGTATTTCTAACCAATTTTGCACGTCCTACTGAAATTGTTCCCAGCTCAGTATCAAGGAATATTTCCTGAGCGTCTGTCTGTGACGCATGTACATTTTTTTCAACTTCTTTGAGGTCTTTTTAACCAACTTTTGCACGTATCTTTAAGTAAAAGGTCATACTGGAAAATGATTCACATATCCTTGTTTTTGGTTTATCACTTATTCGTATCACATCATCCATATCAGAACATGACCAGATAGTTTTCATTATAAAGAACCAAATAGGGACAACAAATTCTTAATGATCACTAGTCTACCTTAATCATTAGCGCCACAATTCAGTCGTTTTCTCATTACTATATAGTATTGGTTTTTACAATTTTGGTTAAATTTCATTGTGTATGCACACGAGTACATAAATATAAATGTATCGCAGATATATATATTTATATGTTGGTTTTTTCTTTTCTTTGTTTTCTTTCTTTCTTTTTACAAATTGAAAATCGATGTTTAATATTTTGACTTCAAACAAAACAAACTAAGAAAAATCAAACAACACAAAACTCCACACAACGTGGTCCCCAAAAGGACGAAGAAGGCGAGAACACGATTGACTCACTTCCCAAAAGAATATAAAAGGGGCTAAGAGGAGGGCACAGTTGACTAAGAATTGTTGTGCAAAAAAAAAAAACGGAGGAGCGTATCAACAAAAAACAGATCACTTTAAAAACATACTATAGTTTTATTTATTAAAGATAATTTTATTAAGAGAGAAATATCAAGTATTCATTTAAATTAAACAATAATTATAACAACAATACCTACATACAAAGTATAAATAATACAACATACATGTTCCATCATATAAATTACAAATAGGCCACCAGGATGTTGAGGAGGACGGTCCGATATTGTATTGCACTGTCGATCATCGATCAAATTCTTCCCAAGAGTGTGTTTTTTTAATAGCGTCCGGATTTTAAGCTTGAATTAAATACACGATGATTGATTTTTTGATTTGATTTTTGCTTGAAACATAATTCTGCTACATTTCATACGAACGAGGCATCCAAGGTTGTTTTGCTAGCTGTGTGGCATGTGGCGCCCTCTTGTTGATACCACATATGGTTCAAGTAAACCACTTCCAATTTATCCTAACTTATCCTGTAGGGATCTACAGGATCTCCAGCATGAAAAAGCCACCACAATCATCCAGTGTTTGTGGTTGTAATGGGATTTCGCGAAAGGCTTTATGCTGCCAACCACAATTTTGATTAATTATGAACGATGAACCTGTTGAGCCAAAAATGGGCTTAACAGGGGAGATAATCTGAATCGGGATCGCCGCACATGTTTTAGGCACAATCACTGAAGGGAAGTGAAGGTCTCCGACCTTCTGTGGCTATGTAAAGAAAAAATGTAAAAGAAATTTTCTAAGAGTTCCGAGTCCGATTAAAAAACACTTAAGTTATGCATAAGGCTATGCTCGAATTTGAGGAATATACGAGTGTTTCAACCAAGAATCTGTGTAACCAAAACTGTGGCGTAGTCGACTCATAAAGTAAATAGCTTTTATCATGAGAATTATTCTAAGTTTTAGAGAAATGTTCTTTATTATTGACGTGTTGCATGTTATAAGATTTCTCCCTACCTTCTTTCTTTACATTTCGTTAACTTTGTATCCATTTATGGGAATTGGAGGCTCTTACAGTAACATACATACTAAACACACAACAAAACACTCCAAACACGATACTACAACGTCAGTAGAAATTTATATCGAGTTCTTTCGGGCCTTGAAAAATTGATGTACTTCTACATCAAATTTTATGTACATCAAAAATTGTTAATGCCAAGTTTTTCTTCCATTTTAACTAACACTAACACAATGTGTCAACTCGTGAAAGAGACATGTAAAATAATAAATAATAACATAAAAAAACAACTCATAAAAAATATTTTTTAAAAAAAATATATAGGAGTTCCTCGGCCCGATCACTTGCAAATTATTACAAAAAGTGTTGTCCATCGGTGATACGCATGTGTATAAAATTTAAAGAAAATCGAGTAAATTTTTTTAACAAAAGTGTATGTGAGCACTACAAACCGGGGCCCGATCACTTGCAAATTATTACAAAAAGTGTTGTCCATCGGTGATACGCATGTGTATAAAATTTAAAGAAAATCGAGTAAATTTTTTTAACAAAAGTGTATGTGGGCACTACAAACCGGGGCCCGATCACTTGCAAATTATTACAAAACGTGTTGTCCATCGGAGATACGCATTTGTATAAAATTTAAAGAAAATCGCGTAAATTTTTTTAACAAAAGTGTATGGGAGCCCTACCAACCGGGGCCCGATCACTTCCAAATTATTACAAAACGTGTTGTCCATCGGAGATACGCATGTGCATAAAATTTAAAGAAAATCGAGTAAATTCTTTTAAAAATTGTATGGGGGCCCCGGGACCCGATCACTTCCAAATTTTTACAAAATGTATTGTCCATCGGAGAAACGCATGTGTATAAAATTTGAAGTAAATTCTCTTAAAAAATTGTATGGGACCAAATCGAGTAAACTCGTTACCTCCTCGACCAGGGGGCTTGATCACTTCCAAATTTTTATAAAAAATTTTGTCACCGGAGATACGCATGTGTACAAAATTTAAAGAAAATTGAGCTTCGAAAAGTGGTTTAAAAATCGATCGCAAGATTCCACCACCGACATACCAATGCCGACGCGAAGTTAATAACTATAAAGAATTTAAAAGTAAAACAATGACAGAAAAAATTACAATTTGGTCCGCGATCTTTCGGCCACCCCGAAAATTTGATGTTTTTTTTTAAAACCCGGAAGAACTCCATATAAAAACGGTCTACTATTTTTCAAATATTGTACGAGTATTTATACTCGTATAAAGCTGACAATATTTCTGTTAGAGAAATCGTAATTATGTTCATCAATCATATAAATATAAGTAAGTTTTACTAAAAACAATTCAATTTAATAACAGAATAAAGAAATGATTAACTTTTTTGATATGGACAAAAAAAAACTTTTGTAGGGAAACAAAATTTGATATCAGCGAAACAAGTGCCGATATCAGCGGTACATAGAAATATAGTATGTAAGTGAATTGTAACTATATATGAAACTAAAATAAGAGTAAATACATATATATATATATATTATGAACCACCAGAAAACATAAGTAATGTATTTCAGATTTTTTTCTAACTCTGCTGCATACCTTTTATAGAAATAAATAAATTAGTTGTTATAGATTGTTAATATGTTTACCAATTCAAATTAACTATTCATTAGCTGCAACAGCACCCTGTAAGGAACACATTTTTCATTTTATTTAAATGCATACGTCTATAAATTTGATCTTGTACTGATTTGACAGCTCTCAGTCCATTTGAATTCATCACCCAATTCATCACGACGTCACCAAATAAAAAAGCCAAATGAAGCAAATTCGAAAAACAAAGGACAAGAAGAAAAGGAAATGTCAAAAACACGCAACGGAAATCCTACCCACGACCTGGTGTATTTCTGTTTCATCATCCCTCTCTTTTGCACTTATTTGCGTCTTCACAAAACACGCGCCGTGTAATACCAGTCAAACTGCCGATAATATCTTATGCCTGGAACACAAACACGCTTCAGCTTCGTCTTCGCTTCGTCTTCGCTTCGTTACGATGCAGCGGCTTTGAATTTGCTTTGAATGACTTTTCTCTATTCTGCAACAGCTCGCTCTGCCGTGAACTGTCAGGCAAAGCAAATGTTCAGCACTTTTGAACTAGAGCAACTGTTTGTAGCTTCGTTACGTTACATTACGTTTTTTCTTTACGATTGCTAAACGAAGCGAACGTTCAGGCATTACGGATACGGCAGAGCCGTTTAATGTTCAATATTCAACTGTGGGTGCCGGAATGTAGAGACAGGGAAATTGCAAGGCTAATGAGATCGCCAAACATGGAACTACACTGCCCAAAATGGTTCCTTAGGAATCCAATCGCTAGATGCAAAGTTATGTTAAAACTGGATGCTACCGAGAAAAGTAACCTTAGGTGGTCAAACGGAACGTGTTTAGTGAAAAAGTAGATCTGGCCCAAGTTGTATCCAAACGATCCAAGTGTTTGATCTCTCTAAACAAATTGCACATAGGTGCTTCAAAAATGGCTTCTGCAGAAGCTGCATGGACGTGGAAGGCGAGCGTAGCGCTTTCTCAAAAACGTAAACTCCATTTGGCATCCTTATTTTATAATAACCTCAAAGATCTTTCAAATACGTACAAGTCTCCTACGCTTTATACGGAGCCCCAACTGGTTCGACTTGTATGGTGAAAAATCTTTCTCGATCCTTGTGGTATTACAATGGACCATTACTAATCTAAATGGGTCGGTCTTCTGCCGAAAGCCACCATAACCTAACCTATGCTGTCGGAGTCTGAATATGAAGGTTTTTGGTCAAAATACGTATATTAACTCATACAAAGTTTAAGCGCACCACTTTTGAAAAGTGGATTGGTTTTTGGACAAAAAATATTATATTGGTTAGTCTTACTTCTAAAGTGTATAAACACTTACCAATTCTATAGCTTTTTTAATTAATCTTTATTATTATTATTTCACATATTTATAACAGAAAAGAACTGTTGACACACATTCACTATTTATTACACTACCAATATAAAAAATAAATTCACGTCGATTATACAACTCGCTGGATCAGCTGTGGAGGGATTTTAATTCACTTTTGACGTTTCAAATTTTACCGAAATGGCCGAATAGAAAGTGAACGAATGGTAAATGGGACGGTAATGCAGTTTAAAAAATAGCTGGTAAAGTTCGCACTGCGGTTTGAAAATTGTGGTGCTATGTTTTGATGTCATTAAAAGTTATTATGTTAAAGATTTGGATTTGGACAAATAAACAAATTAAATTATTAATGCAGCCTTGCTTATAAAATTACTTTCTTTTTTTTCGTTCTGTATTTTTATATAAATAAATAACAATTTTATTGCTTTTTTGTTTTCCAGTGTGTACTTCTTTATTAAGATGAATACGCGATTTGTTTATTTCTGGCTTCTTGAATTTCTCGAGTTGCATTTTTGTTTGTTTGTGTCTTTTACAAATCCACACCGTTGGTCGCATCAAGCCAATTTTTTTGTATGCTTCACTGATGTGTGGAAGGAACCGTAAGCAAAACAGCAGCTTTTCTTATTCCAAATAAGGAATAAGGTGCTATTGTTGTTGTAATTCTTTATTCCTCGGCAAATAAAATAAGCCTTATGTTACTTTTGCCGATATAAGTGCCGATTCTATAGTTTTCTGGGTAACTGAGGTGGTCTCCTGGGGTCCTAGAAACGCTGCATATTTCTGCTAGTAATATAATCTATATATGTAAATAAAAAAGTGGGTTCGTGGACTTGTTGTGTAAGCGCTTTAGAAATTATATTTCTTGGCGTGATTGAAAGATTAAAGGTTAATGTGCACGTTCAATTCCATACGAGTAGAGTGATAAGACAATTAAAGGAAGATAGTAAATACGATCGATGAAATGATATCGATATGTAATACAGCACAATAGGTAAGTTCACTGCGCAACAATATTAAAATACATAACTAAGAATGCTCTATAACATAAAATATTAAAATATGTATTAGACTTCTTTTTATATTTTTTCGTATTAATATCTAATATGATCCCAACGGAATCCCAAAATACCTCCTAAAAGACTCACAAAACACTTTAAAATGACTCCCAAAAGACCACCCAAAAAACTACCAAAAGCCCTCAAAAAACACTTCCCAAAAGACGCCCCAAAACATTTCCAAAAGAACATAAAATATCTTCAAAAGAAAGAGTCCTAAACAACCTACCAAAAGAACTCTAAATCCGTAAAATACTCTAAAAAGTACCACAAAGAACCTTTAAAAGACCCCACAAAACCTCTAAAAAACATTCGCAAATGACTCCAAAAACACTTCCAAAATACCCCAAAAAGATTTTCAAAACACTCCCAAAAGACTACCAAATGCCACAAAAACACCACCAAAGGGAAAAGGGACCCCAAAAAAACTTCCCAAAAGACTCTCTAAAGACACCCAAAGTACCACCAAAATACCTTCCAAAAAAACCCGAGAAGATCCTCCATAACATAATAAAGCAATCTGGTCTAAAAGTGTTCCAGCACTGGATACTGGCTTTGTACAAAGACGGAGCGAAGATGGAATCTTTAGTAGAAGCTGGGGTTTTCGGACCCAACACGAAAGTCGCGATACCAATCGGTATGAGTTCCACGGTTTTCCAGGCGAAACTCCATGCCATCGAGGTCTGCGCTAGGATTAACCTTAGTTAGAGTAATATCGGCGCTACGATTTAGATACTGTATGGTGGATTGCCTTAAATAAAAAAGTAAACCATGACATAGTTAGCAAAGTCCAAAGATCAGTTAGTCTATGCATGAGCGGAGAACTTGGTACAATCCCCTCCGCCGTATTGGACATTCTGTTCGACCTTACACCACTCGACATTTACAGCAGGCAAGTAGCTGCTAGTTCGGCTATTCTCCTAAATGCTATCTCCCAGTGGACTAGAAATGGAATCGGTCACTCCTCTATCCTGAATTAAGTCAGGATCCCAGGCAACATAGACTACACCATTCCGCAACTCCATTTCAACAAAAACTTCCAGGTCACCTTCCCCTCCAGATCATTTTAGGGCGAAGACGCCTTCCTGGGAGATGAACACATTCATTTTTAGACATACGGCTCAAAAACTGATGACGGAGTCGGCGGAGGTGTTTTCTCACAAAATCATAGCCACTCTTTCCGTTTTCCAAATCACTGTAGTGTTTTCCAGGGCGAAATTGTGGCAATCAGTGAAGCCTTGTCTTGGCTGAAGAGAAACGTCATATCCGCTAAGGATATCCGTATATTCTCGGATAGCCAAGCTGCACTGAAATCCCTGGAATTAGTCCCTGCAAATTCAATTCTAGCCCTTAACTGCCGATCATCTCTCGTTGAGATGGCGGAGCAGTTCAATATCCACCTGTGTTGGGTGCCTGGGCACAGATACATTCCGGGTAACTGTATGGCTGACGAACTCGCCAAGCAAGGAACTACACTACCCTTCTTACCTGAACATGGTTCCATAGGCATCCTAATCACTACATGCAAATTCTTGTTAAAGCGGGATGCTAACGTAAAAACTAACTATGGGTGGTCAAACAGTATAACTTGCATAGCAACAAAGCAGATCTGGCCAAAACTGGATCCGAAATGCTCCAAGTGTTTGATCTTTCAAAAAAGAGCGCACATCGGTGCTATTGTAGGTGTCATCACTGGAGACTGTCTCAAAGGAAGGTATGCAGCAAGATTTGGAGTCTTCTCGAAGCTGCATTAATGAGGAGGAGGAGGAGACCATCGTCCATCTTCTCTGTACTTGTCCAGCCCTCTCCCAAAAGCGTAAACCCCATATTTGAGCTTTTTTCTACAACGACACTAATGATCGCATCAACATTGACAGTCTCCTACGCTTCATACGAAGCTCTAATTGGTTTCTGATCCGTGTGGTATCACAATGCACCATTACTGGTCTAAGTGTGTCTGTTCTGCTGACAGCCACATTACCCTAACCCTAGCAACGCATAAGAAGGTGAAGCTTAGTTGGGTCCCTGCTCACCAAGGGATTGCTGGCAACGAATATGCAGATGATTCTGAATCAGAATTTGCGTTCTTAGTACCGGAACCCTACTGTGATGTCAACTGGGCTGCCACAACAGCAATGATTTAATAAGTGGGAAGGTAAACTTCGTCTGGCCCAATGAGATAATATCAATCAGGCCCTTTTCCTATTAGGAAATCCTTGATCTAAACAAGGATAGTATTAGAGAGGTGGTGCGCTTTCTCACTGGTCACTGTGGCTTGCGATATCACCTTGGAGGATGATGAATCATCCGTACACATGCTCTGTGATTTTCCTGCATTGATCTACTTAAGCAGACGTATTCTTTATAAGGCAATATGTTCGTCTGCAGATCTTCGAAACTCTGCCACTAAGGACATACAAAATATCCTTCATTAGGGAGGTACTAAGTCACTTAGATTAGCTACACCCTATGACACAATAGATCTTTTAGGCTGAGCCACTTGGGCTAGGGTTGTCGCCAACAAAAAAAACTGCAACGAAACTTTGTTATTAATAATTTTATCTCTTTCTTTCATTTTTATAAAAAATTGTTTATTTAAATTTTAAAACTACGTATAGCCAAAGGTACCCTCAACCTAAGTTTAGTTATACATATTATTACAATAATTTGTTAAATTCTTTACAAGACAGGATCAAAGTGGAGATTTTATTTAATAGAAAATTGAAATATTTTATATTTTACCATTTAATTCAAGCAATATTGTTTTAATAAGGCGTCCCCCAGCCATGACATTCATTGCTATATATTCTCACCAAATGGCTAAAGCATCAATTAGGAGGAGTAATTTTCATTGTAGCTCCAATTCAAAGATGTTACCCACATTAGAATCTTAATGAAAACACAGCAACTTATTTTTTTCTTCCAATTTTTAATAAATTATAAAACCCTTCGTAAAAATCGAAGAGTCATTCATCTCTTATTTATATATCTTCACATTTTTCTTCTTTTGTTTCATTCCGAAAAAGGTTGGCGCTCTTTTGAATGAGTTTACAAAAATTGCATTGATTTTTCTTACAGATTTCATTTAAAAGTAAGGAACCTATAGTAATTATTACAGCTTCAGTAGAAATTAATGGTTGAATGCGACTACACATTCGTCTTTTTTTTTTCCTTCTTTAAGAAACATACAATTAAGAAAATTATACTATAAATGAAAAACTGAACAAAAAAAAATTCACAAATGCATGAGTTGTTTTCCTCTTAAGTTCTTGGAGACGGACGATCCAAAGGGGAAAACAAACTGGCGATGTGGGAGTTTTTGATGTGTTATAATGTTGGTATTTTTATATTAATTATTTTTACATTATTCAGTCCTTTACAGTTCATCCTTAAGATCTTCATTGTCGTCAGCGTCAGTCGGTGGTACGCCGCCTTGTCCTTGATAGAGTTTGGCAATGATTGGCTGGACGATCTCTTCCAAGTCTTTTTTCTGCTTCTTGTATTCCTCTGGGTCAGCATCAGCATTCTGCTCCATCCACTGGATGGTTTTATCGATGGCTGCCTCCATTTTGGTTTTTTCATCGTCACTAAGCTTAGCACCGAGTTTGTCCTTATCGCCGATTTGATTCTTTAAACTGTAGGCGTATGATTCGAGTTCGTTGCGTGATTCAACGCGTTCCTTCAGTTTCTTATCTTCATCGGCGAATTTCTCAGCATCGCGGATCATGCGATCAATATCATCGGGTGTCAGACGATTCTGGTCATTGGTGATGACGATCTTTTCCTTGTTGCCGGTACCCTTATCTTCTGCACTGACTTGGAGAATACCGTTTGCATCAATTTCGAATGAGACCTCAATTTGTGGGATGCCACGTGGTGCTGGTGGAATACCAGTGAGATCGAATTTTCCCAACAAATGATTATCCTTTGTCATTGGACGTTCACCTTCGTACACTTGGATGGTGACTGTGTGCTGATTGTCGGAAGCAGTTGAAAAGATTTGCGATTTCTTGGTTGGAATGACTGTGTTACGTGGAATGAGTTTGGTCATAACACCGCCGACAGTTTCAATACCCATGGTCAATGGGTTAACATCGAGCAAAACAATAGCATCAGTATCTTGTTCACCGGAGAGGACACCAGCCTGTACGGCAGCACCATAAGCGACAGCTTCATCAGGGTTAATGCCACGGGAAGGTTCCTTACCACCGAAGAAGTCTTTTACCAATTGTTGCACCTTGGGAATACGAGTGGAACCACCGACCAATACAATCTCGTGAACGTCTTTCTTGTTCATGTCGGCATCCTCAAGGACCTTCTGTACTGGCTTCAATGTCGACCGGAACAGATCCATGTTTAACTCTTCGAATTTGGCACGAGTCAAAGTTTCGGAAAAGTCTTCGCCTTCAAAGAATGATTCGATTTCAATGCGAACCTGGTGACTGCCAGAAAGTGCACGTTTTGCCTTTTCAACTTCACGACGGAGCTTCTGTACGGCACGGTTATCCTTGCGAATGTCCTTGCCACGTTTCTTCTTGTACAACTTGATGAAATGATCCATTACACGTTGATCGAAATCTTCACCACCCAAATGAGTGTCACCATTAGTTGCGACGACCTCAAAAACTCCATTGTCGATAGTCAGCAGCGAAACATCAAAGGTACCACCGCCCAAATCAAATACCAGCACATTCTTCTCGCCTTCCTTCTTATCCAGACCGTAAGCGATCGCAGCGGCAGTTGGTTCGTTGATAATACGCATAACATTCAAACCGGCAATGACGCCAGCATCTTTTGTGGCTTGACGTTGAGCATCGTTGAAATAGGCTGGTACAGTGACAACAGCGTGGGTGACCTTCTTGCCCAGATAGGCTTCGGCAGTTTCCTTCATTTTAGTCAAAACCATAGCAGAGATCTCTTCAGGTGCGAAAACCTTATTACCCTGTGATGTTGCCACGCTAATATGTGGCTTTGAGTTCTTTTCCATAACCTTGAATGGGAAGAACTTAATGTCATGTTGGACATTAGTGTCTGACCATTCCCGACCAATCAGACGCTTGGCATCGAAGACTGTGTTTTCGGGGTTGGTAGTCAACTGATTCTTGGCGGCATCACCAATGAGACGTTCACCATCAGCGGTGAAAGCAACATACGATGGGGTAATACGATTACCTTGATCGTTGGCAATGATTTCAACCCGGCCATTCTTATAGACTCCAACGCTGTAAATAAAAAATAAAAAAAATTAGTAAATAAATAAAAATTTGTAAATTTTGTGTACATAATAATAAAATCACATCTTTTTAAACATCAACTTATTTATATGAAAGAATCAGATCAACTGGAAAAGCGTAGCCTTATCTACCATAATTGGGTATTAGCTCATTCCAGTGATTCATCTCTTGAATTCTTATTCCTGTAACTATTGGAACTCTACCGGTACTTGTGTGGTGGGTGGGTGTTGTTTTGTTTATAGATGAAGGGGTAGTCAAGATAAGTTAGATGCTTTTTCGCTCATCTAGCAATGCATTACAATAAATATTTATTATGGGCGACTTTAATCTCAACCTTTTTGATCGACTAGGACTGCGTACTGCTGCTCATCCTTTTAATCAATAACCTCGATCCTTCTAGTTTTGACGTTCATTGGCAAAGGTACTCCAAGATGCATTTCTTTGCAGATAATGAATGGGTGGGTCTGGGGTGGGTGGGTCTGGTGAGTATAGAGATAGCCATTATGATCTAATGGCTATCTCAAACTGAACCCCGACGAATCGGCTTATTCTGAATCCCATTAAAAGGCAAGACATTGCGAGTTATCAGCTACTTGCCTTCTGAAAATATCGATTGTTGTAAGGTCGAACAGAATGTTTAGTGCGGCGGAGGGGCTTGTACGAAGTGCTCCGCTCATACATAGACTAGCTGATCTTTGGACTTTGCTTAATTTGTCAAGGTTTACTTTCTTATTTAAGGCAGTCACACCGTATAGAAGAGTAGGTCTTACTACCGCTGTTTATAGCTAATGAGTTATATTGGGTTGAAGATCCCATCTGCTTCCAATGAGAAGAGTGCCACTGTGGCTTTACGTACTCTTTCTTGTATGTTTGGTTTCCAGCTTAGCTTTATGTCCAGAATAAGATCCAAATACCTGGCTTTATCAGAGAATTTTAAGCTAATACCTTTTACAGAATTAGGGTTATTATATGGAACTTTATATTTCCTAGTGAATAGGACAAGCACAGTTTTGTGAGGATTTACCCCTAAACCACACAATGGACCATTACTGATCTAAGTGTGTCGGTTCCACTGACAGCCACCTTAATCTACCCATTAACCACAGCGATCTGCCCAGTAAGTTAGCTTGTTGAGATCATTTTGCAGGTATTTCTTTAAGGTATTCGGATGTTTTTCTGAGACGGCAAATTCAACGTCATCCGCATACGCGACTACTCTGCAGCCCTCACCTGTTAGGCATACCAGCAACTCATTCACCGCTAAGTTTCATAGAAGGCAGGACTCCACCTTTTGGGGTTCCTCTGCAGACAGATCTTCTGGCAGACGACACACCCAGTTTTGAATTAATAATCCGAGTTGTAAGCAGAAGATTAATTAATTCGACAAGAGAGAGTTGCCCACCATCAAAGTCAACTCGACAGTGCATCCGTAATCGCACTGTTTTGACGTTCTTAAAAGCCCCTTCAATGTCTAGGAAAACTAACATTGTGTACCATTGTGAGTTCTATGTAATAGACAGTATTTTCTATTTTTCCTATTTATTTTTCTAGTTAATTACTCTGATTAATCTTTTCCGTATTAACCTAATGCATTTAAATTATACAATGTCGCGGTATTAGAGTGGGTTAGGTCATGTTTCCAGTGTATTACTATTATATTTGCAATTGTTGTTATATTTAGTTGGATTTTTATTTTTATTATTTTATGTTTATATTATAGTGTTTTCATTATTTCATTGTTATAATTATATTATTATATTTTACACTTAATTATATGAATTACCGAACTGAATGGCATTGTACTTAACAATTTTAAGAAAGAAAAAAAACCTTGTCTTAATACTGTTGATTAAAATACTTAAATATTAAATAACTACTCTTCAACTTACCATGAGTATGTGGTTCCCAAATCGATACCAATCACAGTTCCAATGTCCTTATCCTTTTCCTTTTTCTCTTCACTGAGAGCCAGACCAACAAAGGCCACAGAGACGATTAATATGCTTAATCTCATTTTAAATTATTTGTTTGTTTCTGTAAAATAAATGGCAATTTGTAAGTAATTAGTTAACGGACAAAATCAGAAATCGTCAAGATAGCAAAACAAAACAATTTCATGTTACGATTGATACGAACGCGCACACCGTTATTGTCCCATATTTACTTAGCCTACTTATTACTAACAATCAAGTATGCAATACATAGGTATATTTGATAAATAAACTTGTTGCCGACTCAGCTTTCACCATCGCAAAGAATAAGAGGCTACGCATACCTTTGAAGGCAAAGACCTACTCATTGGAGGAAAAAACTCTAGAGGTGAAAAATTCTGTTTGCTGTTCAGAAGTTAATATACTATATATACACTACGTGCTATAGTGTATTGCCACGGTCAAAAGAAAATTCAAGAGGGGGAAGATAATCTGTAATGCCTTGTATGTCTGGTCTCGGTCAAAGAACTGTCTTTGACCGTTTAATATTATGCCTGAAGACAGGTTTACAATTTTAAGTTTACCTGGCTGCAATATGAACTTGCAACAGTGTAAACAGGTTTGATCAGTCAAATTAACCGGCGGCTAGTTTTGTCAACCTCTTTGCCTTTGTGACGAATTTAATGCGTGTATTTATTCCGCTATTTCCTGGACGTATTTTATCGTCTGTATATGGATATATGTTTATAAATTAAGCAAATCGTACATTGAGCGGGTAAAACGTGGTTATTGTGACGTGACTAGAATTCTTAACAGAAACTTTTGGTGCCAGTGTTACATTGAAAATTAAGTTCTGATTCGATAAACGATACTAAAATCACAACTGCGACTAAAATCACTCTTTTGATATTTTTAAACCCAAATAAAGTCACAAAGTGAAGTTGTAGTTATGATTATAACCACCGATATCGGTTGCTAAATCACTTTTACAAATGACGTTTAACGCCGAATTTTATTTTATAATTTCGATGATTGATGCTTTTTTGTCTTATTTCATCTGCCTTTATAAATTACGTACTTTTTGTATTAAAAGTTAGTAAGACAAAACTGAAGTAAAATCTGTCAGAGAGAGCAGACAGGCAAAAAGTACGGGAACGCATATGACCACAAAATTGTTGCCTGTCAAAATCCCTTACGCCAAAATTCAGTTATGTTCTATTCACTTTTTTTTTAAACCTAAATTTGGTGGTTCTAAAAGAACACAAAAACATTTCATCTCTAGTTGTGTTGGTTAAAAAATTAGTTTAAAGATTTTTAACTATGTTATAATAATAAAAATTGACACTTAATTAGTATTAGTTAACAAACAATCTCTTGATTTTATTTTTGGGTAAATAGAACCCAAAACCTTGATCCGCCGCCATTTTTTATTATTCAGATCAAACTATTTCTTATAATAGAAAAAGTGCAAAAATGCTGCACTTAATTCCTCAAAACTGCACTCGGAGGTGTAGGCACAACAATACTTTCTTTTACGGACGGGGCCGGAATGTTCAGTGAAGGTATATTATTTTTTTTAAATTTCTTTTGCAAAAACTGTCTAAGAAAACTGTCACCTCCGGCTGTCAGATTTCCGTCAAAATCATCTCACAATTTATGTAAAAAGTTTAAATATGAACTTTCATTCCGATAAGTGAAGAGGGAGGGGGCAAATACAGACAGACAGTTTTTTATTTTTTATTTTCGCTATTTCTAACTCAGGAGATACGGTACTGGGTAAAAATCAGCAAAAATACCGAGTTCGAAAATTTTCATGATTACTATATTTCCTTTTACTATGTAAACGAAAGTAACAAAACGACATTAGTTTGTTTTTGACTTTTCGATGGTTTCCGTTTGGCCTTCTATTTGCAAACTTCGAAAACCCAGTCACTTTGACAGCTTATCCGCGGATATGGTTTGACCAAAACGAAAGAGAAAATAGTATCAAAGGAAAGTTTTCCTTCTCTCCTAAATGCTCCATAGTAGTCTCATGTTTGAAGAAACTAACAAACATGTTATGCTGTCTGCATAAATTTTTAGATTAAAAAGATCATATCCAAAAATTATTAGAGTGTAAAAAAAAACGACTTAAAGAAATACAATTTTCTCGGAGAATAAAAAAAGGCATTCTGAATTTTGACAGTTAAATAATCTCTCCAATCACTCCCACATAAAAAACGCCTTTAGTTTAAAACTTCCTGGTTTTCGAACATTGACTTCGAAAAATCAATAATTACAACTAAAAGTTGCAGTTTGGACCTTAATCACAAAAGACCATTGGAAAATTGGTATTACATACTAGAGCAAGCAAAGCATTGTAATCAGTTACTGTTGCTTCATATTTTAGGATATAGAAGTTTTTAAAAATTTATTTCACAACATGCATCATGACGTGTCAATTAACACCACCACAGTGTCTTATAGGAATCGATTAAGGTTCGTTCTTAATGAGTCTGCTTTAAAACTTCACTTAATACAAGATATACAATTTTCACTTATCAACTTTTCTTTCATGTATTGTTTGTTATCATGTCCTAAAAATATTACTTTTTCACAATTTCTAATATGTATGGTAAAAGTTGAGAAAATTAACTTTAACAACAAACCAAACAAAAGATTGTTTGTAGTAAAAACAAAAACGTTGTTAACTACACGTCATAAGGTATCGTGGCAGTAGAATTTATTTTTCATTTCATTTTATCCGAAATTTTATAGAGAAACAGAAGAAAAATCTTATAGGAGATGTGACACGTCGACTCCGTTTGTTTTGTATATCTTTGCATGAGTGCGTGTGTATTAAAGTAACTTGCATACGCAGTGTACCCCTTTTGGATGAGCACAAAATGGGTGAATTAACTACAACCTGCTTAAGCAACTTCTTAATGATAGAAGTCTCCGTTTTATTTTTTAAACTAAACTGTTTAAGTTATACACTTCTAGTACAAGCGTTTTTTACAATAATTCCAGGTTATATTCACGTTTATATGACGTCAAGCCCTATCTTTTGTGCACAGCACAAAGTCCGTATGTATACCTTGTCCACGCAAATGACTGAGCAATACATATACCATTTTTGTTAGCTTTGCCAAGTCAAGTTGTTTGACAAGCAAACGTTCTAGAAATTTCGTTTCGATTGCAGCACAAAGAAATTTTTAACCACTATTGGTTTCAAAGGGTTTTCAATACTTTAAATGTTTTTTTTAACTATACACCATTACTATTAACTGTACACCAATAAATTAGAAACAAAAATAATTCTTCTAATTGCCAACACGAAGCTCAGGTATATTGATCCGCACGATTTCAAAATTTGATTCCTTGTATTTCATTTAAACGTTTAGATTTCTGTTTTGTTATTTAATTGTACTTACCTCTTCTATAAATATATTTCAGTAGTATATATCCTTAAATTTTAGAAATTAATATCACTACGAATGAGAATGCCTTGATGCTCTTCCACTGCTATAACTTATGTTCCTTATTCTTTGAAATTTGAAAATTGACTGAATTCTCTTCGATTCGCCGGCTATTTTTACCCCTCTTTTTTTCAGCGTGGTGCAATTTGATTGGTTGAAATTTTTCAATTTTGTTTTTTTTCCATTGGCCCACGTTAAGAGAATTACGAGAGAGTACACGTACGTCAATTTGGTGTACTAGATTATGGCAGTGTTTGTTAAAAGTATTAGTGACAACTGTAAATTGAACAAAATAGTTTTTATAATAGACACGTCATTGCAAAACATAGCAGATCTTAAAGAGATTTAAAAATAATTCATTTTTAATCATTTTAAATTTGTATATACCCCACCTGTATTTTAATTGACGATTTACAAAACCAATGCCGTGTATCGTTTTGCAATTTTTAAAGACTTTCCATTAACCATGGAATTGTAATTCAACGTTGATGTACAACTTACAAAATGAATTCTTTTTTGGAATAGATTTTTTCAGAAGTTGTCAACTTTACTCTTTATAAGTATTTAATTATACATTTGTGTAGAATAACAAATAATTTGTTTATATAACAACACTTAATATGAAAAATTCATATGTCATATATAAAATGGATAATTTATTTATATGGAACGCCTTAAACAATTTCAACCAAATTTGGTAGTCATATTACTTACAATCTGGAATCAAATAACGGGGTAACCTTTTGTTGTTGTTGTAGCAGCTCTGAAATCAGACCATTTCCTGGGTTGCCGATCTTTGGTCAAGTGTTTGGATAAACACTGGTGTCCTTTCGGCGCATAAAACTAAACGTCGTGGGAAGGAACACCTTTTTTGATTAGGGGTGGTGTGGCAGACGATATTAGTGTCATACCCATAGTGTTGGTAGAATGGTGCTGGGGTGTTGTTGGTTGGATGGGCCTTCCAATATCCGGGGTAGATGAGATAAATAGTGGTGGTAGCCAAAACCTCTTGTCGGTTTTGGTTGTTCCCGGGAGGGAGTGAACGATTTGTGTCTTTTCAAATTCGCTAATGTGTGCACTGTGCACTTGCTAGCAAATGTCCATTTTAATTCATTCTTTACATGTAACCTGCAACCCAACTTAAATTTTGTATTAAAGTGTTGAATCTATATTTTACGGGGTCCCTAAGGTGAATAATGATTGTAAGACACCTCTAAGGGGTTTGTGTCGAAGGGTGATTGGAGGGGGGTAGTCAGTATTAATGTGGATTACATAGTTTTCGGATTTCACTTCTTGGTAGATTGGATCGATAGGTGAGATGGTGGGGTGGGTGACCGATCTAGGTCTCGATTCTATAGTGTCAATTTTTACACCAGTGCAGCGCCTCCCGAAATATATAAAAATTCCTATGTCAGGCCAAGGCTCTTAAGCATGGAAATATAACTTCTATATATATACCTAAAAAAATAAGTATTGTTCATATTAAGTGGACTCATAAAAATTATCGGTAGATTCGAAATATTGAAAACTTATTTTCAAAGTTAGTGCAATGTTGTGTAGCCGAAACCATGACAAACACTCCTCAAGCGAAATCATGATTTTATCATGTCGGTTTTTTGAATGAATTCGCGATTCTAACATGACTCTATAATTTTCTGGGTACCTGAGGTAGTCAATTTCTGGCGGGAGGTCGGTTGGATGGGGCAGCTGGGAAACGCTGGGTATTTCCGCTAGGTGTTAATAAAATTAAATGTTTAGTCTTTTCAGTAAAAATCCAATAACAATTTTAATTCTTTTAAACAAAATTGATATTCTTGGAAAAACTAAAACCATCTCAGTTTAAATTCGATGAATTTTAAGTTGAAAGATTTATAGCATTGTTGTTGAAAACTTAATACTTAAGACTTTCAATATTGTATGGATTTTCAACATAACGACCAAAAAATTTGTTTGTCAAAACCTAAATCCATACATTCTTGAAAGTCTTAAGTATTTAGTTACCCGTTGTCAGAGCGCCATAATACTTTTTAAGGTAATCATAAATAATATTTTATATATTTATATATATTAAAAGGTCAGATGACATAATTGGGCAATTGCTTTAGAATTCCTTAAAGCTTTAGAATTTCCTCATATATATTGACATATTGACTTATTTGTCGCAATCTTAAATAAGTCAGTTAAAGCGTTCGAATCGATTTCATATTTTTTATACACTTTTAGTTGACAACAAAATATAAATAATAATTGCGTCTTTGTCACACATCTTTGTTATTTTGGAAACCAAATTAGATTTTTTTGTAAGAAAGAGTTAGAAAATAAGTCACCTAGCGAGGAGACTTATTTGAATAAGTTAGGTTCCACAATCTAGTCTGTAATTTAATTCTAGATTTATTTCTGACTTATTGACGAGCGGCGAAAAAAATTTAAAAGAAATGAAATTATATTGTGGCCATGCATTCGCTGAGAGACAAGCGACGTTTTTGAGCGGCAAATCGGCGTCGCTCAGTACTCAATTCTGTTCTATTATTTTAGTGGAGTGCTGAGCGTCAAGAATTCGTCATGACAAATTTTAATTTCAGAAGTACAAAAACGTGTGCATTATGGCAAGATTTCAAAAACAAAATCATTGGAGTGAAGTGGAAGGACTCCCGTATAATTTTTTTTTAAATTAACCCATTTATGTTCAAACTGCACACGTGTGTATCTCCGATAAGAGAATTTACAAGAAAATTTTGATTTTTATGACACTACGCCTATCAGCACTCGGCGACCACAATTTCACAACTATTCAACTAATCACCTAAGAATTTGCACTCAATAAATGACCACTTGCCGCTGAGCTTTTTGCTGCTCTGACGCTCTATCGCTTGCCGCTCAGAGCCTGGCCTTAGCCTTAGGCTGTTTTCGAAACGAATACTTATTTGTGGAACCTGACCTCTTCTAATAACTTGCACGAAAATCTAAATCACATAATTTTTTCGATTTCTTACATGCAAGACAATTCAATTATTTGTTGTTTAAAAGCAGCTGTCAAAATAGGTCAGTGATACATTTTTGAACGATTTTACTGAATTATTTAAAATGGCGTAAAATAAGTCTTATGCCTCTTTCGATTAGCTAAAACCATACCCGAAACATTACCCACGGGTAAACTACCATAATGACAGGGGTTTCGTGTTTTTCGTGGTGAATGCTTTGCAAATAGAACGCCAAACCGAAACCAAATTTGACAAGAACAACCAACTGAGAAATTAGTATGCTTGCCCCCTCTTCGCCATCTTGGTGAGTAAACGAAAACATTACCCGTCGATTGCCGACGGATAGCAAAGTTACAGAATCGGTTACAAAACCTTGGAAATAAAATCAAACCAAAACCACGAGAAAAAAATTTGAATCTACCCTGTAAATCGAAAGAGCTATTAAAAAAGTCTCGTTTCGAAAAAAGCCTTATATGATTAAGTTAGGTTCCACAACTTATGCTTCGTATAGAAAACAGCCTTACTGATTAATTATCGAACACAACTCTTACAATATTTTTTTTACTTTAACTTGGCACTACTGTGCTGATAAGAATCGTCTTTGCATTTTTCCGCAACGCAAATTTCCATATGCAAAAATGAAACAAAAGATAAACAAAAAGAAATTGAGAAAAACAACAAAACACATTTTTTTTTATTTTCTTGTAGTTGATCCAAAAGGTGCAAGGAACAAGCTGTCAAACGAGGAAAATTTCGGTACCTTTGAGCTGTTAATTCACAGCCAGCAAGTACCGAACGATTTTCAAGTGCCAAGCCAAGTGATAAATCGAATACGAGGACGAGCAAACGCAGAACACCGCAGTGCAGTTATACTCTCTATTGGTTTTAGTTCCGTTTTTCTAATATATAAAATCCGTTCTTGGCAAAAAGTAACAAGTTTTTAAATGTCGAAACATTTGTCGCAATTCGTTTTTTTAAATATTTAAAGGAATATTTTCAAATTCCTAAACATAACCACAAATTAACTTCATCGCGAATGCCTTCCATTGATTTTAAAATTGTGTCGTATGTGAAACTCTGCATTCAGTTGGCTATCCATCTGTTTTGTGTATCGTGTCTTTAAACGCTGCTTCTATTTAAATCGGCGAAAGAAATGCAACTTAGCTTTATTTTCAATTTTTTTTTTTATAAATATGTGCCTTTTTGTTCTGTAATATGTGTATGCATTGATTTTTAAAGTTGGTCGAACTTATGGTTGATAAAGTTCGCAAGTCGCACCATCAATTACAATACAGCAAGGTACATTAGCTTAGGACCTGCTAACTGAAATTATACTGAATATATACTGCACATTATTGTTATTTTCTTTTTTTTTTATAGTAGAAAAGTTATTTAGTTATTTAGAGCTATGCGGCATTAACGTATAAATTGCATCGCAAAAGAATCAATAGTTCAAATAAATTGTGGGTGTCGCCCTAATTGAAAAGAAATCGAACGAGAAGATGAAAATTCAAAATCTTATCCTCATCTTTGCACTCTTCGTCGAAAGAAGTAAAAATAAAGACAATTGACCTTCTGGCTTGCAATGTCCAGAAAGACGGGCGAAATGCAAAACACGCTGATAGCCACGAAAAAAAAACAAAAGAAAAAATTGCTAATGTACTGAATACTCTTCATCGTGTAATTCTTGTTGTTATCAGTACGGGTATAAATTGTGTCCGTCCTTATCTGTTAGACCATCTGACAAACATTGCAACAAATTCAAAAACATTGTTTTTTTCCAAAGATTAACTTGTGTTGGATTAAAGTCTGATTATTCCAAATACAATAAAACGAGGGCGGGCTGAAAACTAATCGTCCTAGGCAAGAAAACACAAAATTTTGCGGCAAAATTCAATTTATTTCCTTTTAGACTTCCTACGATATTCCAATTTTTTGATACCCTTCGAATAACACGATTTCTGAAAGTCCTCAGTTTCAGTGATGACTTCCTCATTCGACCGAAATCTCTTAACACCGAGCCATTTCTTTAGTTTTGTTAACAGATAATAGCCGGATGATCTGGATATTAAGGTGGTTGAGGAACTAATTAGCGTAAACCCTGTAATTTTGCAATCGCGACTGCTGACTTGTGTGTCAGTGCATCAGTCGAATCAATCCAGCAGCTCAACATAATACACGCCGGTGATTGTTTAGCTTTTTACAAGATAATCTTACTTGAATTATACCGCGTGCATATGTACATATGTAAATACATAATTGCAAATTAGATCTACGTATTCCAGGCTCTAGCTAGAAGTTGAAATGATAGATTTTAACATGAATTTAAATATTCTCCTACAGTTTCTTCCGTTTTCTAGTTAGATAAGAAGAAGTTAAGAATGTCTCATTCCAATTGGACAACCCGTACCCGAAACCAAACCACGTTTTTGTGGTGATCGCTGTCACTTGGAACGCCAAAAGAAATCAAATCACGGCCACTATTGAACTTTTGTGGAAAAGTCAGTTTTTTGACAGTTAGTCTGCCGAGGTGAGTTTGATTGGCTTTTTTTTAAACGAACGGTGTTTTTATTGTCTTTTATATGAATACCAATTAACCCCCATACTTCCTTCGCGTCACTGAGAAAAACGCACTTTTCTGAAAATAAATGCAATCTTTAGAAGCCCCTCTCACAGAAAGGGCACCCAAACCAGATGGCGATTTTCGAGAACTGCTCCGTGGGAGCTTTCGGGAGAGACGTGTCCCAAAGCCCTAACCCTTTGTATGCTATACTGTATTTCAGCCCAAGTTGAGTAAATAAAACGCAACCTTACCCGTCGATTGCCGACTGGTAGAAAAGTTACACTGTCAGTTAAAAAACTTTGCAATTGGAACACAAAATCAAACTGTACTCCCGGTTTAGTTTGCAACTGGAACGCGAAACTGAAACCACGAGAGAGAAATCTTAACTCTACACAGCAAACGGAAAGAGAGTCTCGTGGTTTTGTAAGAAAGTACGAATCGAATCGGGGCTGAACTCGTAAATTCGTAAATCGTAGCCAATGTTCGATTCCTCGTGTATATAAAAAAAAGAATGCGAACAACTGAAATTTTTGGGTGATATGGATTTTTGTTTCATTTGCAAACCCTTCATTACGATAAGCATGAAAACTCTGGATATTTGTCAGCTTAGCCGGTGTTTCTCATTGAACACGAAAACCTGATATTTTTCTGCTCTGAACTGTTCGGAACAGCCTCATTGAACAAAATTATTATATTAAATAAGAACGTTTGCAAAAACACAAAAACACAGACTAATGCCGACCTCCTACAATCGCAGTACTGATCAGGATGACTAAAACAGAAAATGTAAATATAATAATGTCAGAGTCAGACACCAGACTACGTCTCTTTCTATCTTGCTACATATATATTATTTTTTTGAGAATGTGCACACGCAGGGATTCGCTCACTTTTAATGCTTAGCACAGCAGAGGGTGTTAGGAATTTCAGGAGAGAGAAATATGAGGTGTCTGTGCACATGTGTCCTAAATATGGAAGGCCTAATGGAAGACCCATGAGCACGAGCTGTGGGGTATTGCGAATGGGCGGAATGCATCGGAATATTTCTTTTGAACACCGTTTGTGGAATAAATCCGTGAGAAGCAGGAAAAATTCTCCCGATGTAAAAGCAATACATCACCAATTAGTTTTATCGCGTGGTTCCGAATTCTGCCTAATGTGGTCTTGGGAGAAGCTGCCCAGACAATTCAGTTGCATTCAAGCTTAGCGCGAATATATGTCTTGCAAATAGTAGTCAGCTCTAATGGAGTGAAGTACATTTTGCACCGTTTTTGAAATCGTAAATTTTCGTCCATCTTAGAGATGGTGAATATGTGGTCGTTCCAACGAGGCTTGTTGTTGACGCATATACCGAGTGTTGCAAGTTTTTCAGTTTCTGTAAGATCCATCCAAGAGTGCTGTCATCAGCGAAGGAATGAATTGGAGTAAAAGTAGCGGATTAATGAAATGAGAAATAGTGTAGGAGACAAAACAGAGCCTTGGGGAACACTAGAACACTGAGCTGAATACAATTAAAATAATAGTACATACTTTCGAAAAGAATAACAATATTTTATTCAACTTTTATTATTATTATTATTATTATTATTATTATATTAGGTAGGGCCGAACAGCCCTGAGCACTGCGACCTTTAGGTCTATTGTGCGTCCCTGACGTTTTACCACATTATGTGGTTGTTCAGTTCCTTCGTGAATGCCACCACGTCTGACAATGCGATTGGTCTGGCATTCGGCCATGGAACCGTATAGGCCTTGAGATGTTTCATTCTTTTCTGGGTGAGGGCTACGCATACGAAGAGTATATGCTCTGACGTTTCCTTTGCCTCGTTACAGAATCGGCAGCGGTCCGATTGGGATTTGCCTATTTTCAAAAGGTGGTCTCGGAATGGGCCATGTCCTGTCATATACCAGATTAGTGTTCTTAGTGTATGGCGGTCCAGTTTGATGGCCCTGTCCATATGACTAATGTTGTAGTTTAGAAGCTTCTTGGCTTGTCTCATCCCAGGCGAAGAATTCCATTCTGCTTCGATAGTAGCGTTTTCCCACTCTTTAATTTTTCTGTTGATATGGCATTTGGAATAGGCAATGCTGGGTTCTGGGCCAGTGAAAATTCCTTCTGCGCCTTCTCTTGCGCATAGGTCTGCTGCCTCGTTTCCTGATATGCCTGAGTGTCCGGGAGACCACATAAGTGTGATTTTGTTGTTTTTGGCCAGTTCTTCTAAGTGGCGGAAACAGCTCCACGTTGTTTTAGAGTAAAAGACTGGACCTTTTAATGCTAGCAATGCTGCTTGACTGTCTGAGATCACAGATCTCGGTTCTTCTGTACTTTCTTTTAGTACATTCCAGTACGCAGGCTTCTATTGCTATAGTTTCTGCCTGGAATACTGTTGGAGATCTTCCTAGGGGTATTCGTAGGGTTATTCTGGGTCCGAATACTCCTGCTCCGGTTCCTGTGTTTGTTTTTGATCCGTCTGTGTACCAGATGGATGCATGGTTTGGAATGGTACTTATGATATTTTCAACTTGATTCCGATCGGGTATTTTAATTGAAAAATTCCTGTTGAAATTAGTAGTTTTTATCATTAGGTCTGATGGTTGGACAGTTACATATTCCAAGTCTATTTTGGTTATGATGCTGGTGTGTCCTAGTTTGTTTGTCTTTATTTGTTTAAGTATTTCTAGTTTTGTGGCTCTTGCTACAGCCTCGCTTTTGATGTGTATGTGCAGGGGAGGAAGTCCTAGAAGTTTTTCCAGCGCTGCCGTTGGGCAGCTCTTAGCTGCACCCGTTGCACTTAGACATATTAGTCTTTGAATTTTGTTCAGTTTTGAGCGTGTCGTTGATTGCTCTGTTTTTGGCCACCAAACCAGGGCCGCGTATGTGATCCTGGGTCTGATTATGCTTTGGTATAGCCAGAGAGTAATTTGCGGGTTTATTCCCCACGTTTTGCCAAACATACGCTGACAGGCAAAGTAAGCTTTATTAGCTTTGTTTGTGATATATGATATGTGGGGGTTCCATGTTAGTTTTTTGTCAAACAGTAACCCTAAATATTTAGCTTCTGGCATTAATTGAATGGTTTTGCCTTGGAATTGTATTGCTGGTAGCGTTATTTTTTGTCTTTTGGTGAATAGGGTGCAAACTATCTTGTCAGGATTGACGCTTAGTCCAACCTCTTTACACCAGTCTTTGACTTGTTTGAGAGCAACCTGCATGCGATCTGTTATCGTGCTCTCGAATTTGCCGCGAACTACTAGGACTAGGTCATCTGCATAGCTAATATTAGTTAGGCCGTTGTTTTCTAGCCTAGCGAGCAGCTGATCCATCACTAATAGCCACAGCAGGGGCGATAGGACACCACCTTGTGGGCAGCCTCTGGTTGCCGCTATTGTGATGCTTTCCTCGCCGAATGAGGCTTGAATCTTCCTGCTTCTTAGCATGCTCATGACCCATCCTATGGTAGAGGAGTCGATGCCCCTTGATCTGGATTGTGTTTGAATTACTTCGAAGCTTGTGTTGTCAAAAGCGCCTTGTATGTCGATGAAGGCGCATAATACCATTTCTTTGCTTCGAAGTGTGTCTTCGATTTCCGTTGTCAGCTCATGTAGTGCTGTTTCCGTCGATTTACCAGTCTGGTATGCGTGTTGGCTGGTATTCAAGGGAGTTCGTTGGAGAGCATTCGATCTTATGTAATGGCCTATTATTTTCTCCATAGACTTTAGGATGAAGGATGTAAGACTGATAGGTCTATACGACCTAGTATCCTCGGGGGATTTCTTTCCTCCTTTTGGTAAGAATAGAACTCGCACATCTCTCCAGCACCTTGGAACGTATTCTAGGCTGTGACTGGCTCTGTAGAGTTTTACGAGTACTGGTTCTATTAATTTAATGCCTTTCTGCAGGAGGATTGGATACAGCCCGTCTCCACCTGGAGACTTGTATGGACCAAAAGAGTTTATCGCCCAGCGGATGCTTCCTGGTGGGAAGATGCTGGCTGAGCGTCTGTAGGCTTCAGTTGAGATAAGGTGTGGGTGCATGTTTATATCCTCGTATACTTCTTGATTATCCAGTATGATGCACTTGGGAAAGTGACTCTTAACCAGACACTCAAGGGTTTCTTGTCTAGAGGATGTCAGTTCCCCGTTTGGTTTTTTCACCGAACCAAGTGGATTATTGTGGTCAAGTGAGAGGGCTTTGTGTAGTCGACAAGCTGTTGGCAGTGTGTCGATACTTTCGCAAAACTCTCTCCAGCTTTTTCTTTTGCTGTCCCTTAAAGCCACGTTGTATCTGGTTAGGGCAATTTTGTAGGCCGTCCAGGTGTGTGTACGCTTGGCTTTGTTAAAGAGTTTACGAACTTCTCTTCGTTTAGCCTCGAGGTCATGATTCCACCATGGAACGTCCCTGGTGCACCTGATGCGAATTATAGGTGAACTTGCGTGGTAGGCGTTTATGATTGCCTCGGTAAGGTCGTTTGCTGAGTTGTCAAGTTCAGCGATGGAGTTAATTGGGGTACATATACCAGTTAAGTTACATTTGAGTTGGTCTGAGTAGACTTGCCAATTAGTATGTTTAGGGGTTCTTATAAGGGATTGAGCCCTGTTAGGAGTTTCAATATTGAATCTAATATACATGTGGTCGGAAAATGATGCCTCTTTCATTCAACTTAAAATAAAGTTAGACTATCAGTTAATCATGTTTTTTAGGTACTTGTCTATTTGCTGAATAAAACCTAAAGCAAAGTATACCACCTACACAGTGCATACATTTTATGTTCATGATGTTTTGTATGTACGCATGTAAATAATTGATATTCTTTTTTTTACTTTCCAAATTATATAATTGTTTTGTTATATTCGTCATCAATATTTCAAATTAAGACCAGACAAACATTCGTTTAAACGTCAAACAGCTTTAAGAAACAGTTTGGCGCCCGATCATCGACGAATGTGCAAGATGCTTTCATATATATATCTTAAAAATAGATTTTGTGTATTTTGTTTTTATTTCAATTAGTTGTTTTTCATAAAAACGACGATGACTGGTAAAGTAGTCAGACAAAGAGACAGACAGAGTGTCAGAAAGTTCAGTTCTAACGAGATAAATAAATAATAATCGCATTGCTGAAATAGATAGACACACAAACGGTGATCAGGCGACACCCCCATTAAGATTAAAGAGTTCGAAATATTTGGTACGTAAGCTTTTAGTAGCACAGCATTTAACAGCACCACTAGTACATTATTTTGTATACATATATATATTTTTGCACTAATGAGCCAATTCTGCTGCAATTGTAATTTTGACTTTTTCCTGTAATATCAAAAATTGTTGTTAACAATAAAAGAATTTTGTTTTCTTTAAAAGATATACAAAGCCGAGAGTAATTTCAAATATATCTTCAATTAACGGCTGTTGAAACGTACGTAAAAGATAAAATGCGTGTCGTCGCAATGGTGAGTGGTGGCAAGGATAGCTGCTATAACATGATGCAGTGTGTCGCCGAGGGACACGAAATAGTTGCACTGGCCAACTTACATCCAAAGGATCGAGGCGAGTAAAAGCGTATTTTTGTTAAATTGCATTTATCATTCTATCGTACGTTTATTTAATAAAATAAAATAAAAAGGGGTTGCTATTCGAAACTAACCAACATGACTACATGGCTTTTATCCAAAGTGTCTTTTCTGTTTTATTTATTTTTCAGAAAATTCTCATTTAGTTCAATTTTTTGAGAACAACTTGTCAAAATAATATTGATGCATGCATTCCTTAATTGCATTGCCAATATTGATTTAAGCCAAAACTCAATTTTACCCAGCCAAGTAACAATAACTGTGTTATAATATTCTACAGATGAACTTGATAGTTTTATGTACCAAACCGTTGGCCACATGGGCATCGAGATATTAGCCAAGGCAATGGGCTTGCCACTGTATCGTCGGGAGACCAAGGGCAAAAGTAAACAAACTGGCAAATACTATGTGCCCACCGATGATGATGAGGTTGAGGACTTGTACAACCTGCTAGAGCAGATTAAGGTAAGCGATAAAATTTATAAATATAAAAAACAACCAACAACACATAAAAAATCTCAATTTTCTCTAATAATTTTGTTATTAGATATTATGCACTTTAAAGTAATCCATTAGGTTAGGTTAAGTTAGGTTGAAATGGCCGTCAGTCAAAACCACTTAGACCAAGAAGGTCCGTTGTGATACCACAAGGATCTAGAAAATTCCACACCTTCTCGTTGAACCACTTGGAGCTTCGTATGAAGCGTAATAGACTATTAATGTCAATTTGGGTTAGATCGTTGAGATCGTTGAAAAACAACGCTCCCAGATGGAGCTTCCGTCTTTTCGAGAGGGCTGGGCACGTACAAAGTAGATAGAGAGTAGTTTCCACCATCCATTATATCCATGCAGCTTCTGCAGAAATCGTTGGAAAAGAAAAGACTCCTAGTCTTTCTGCATGCTTGCCTATGAGACAGTTTCCAGTTATGACACCACTAATGTGCAGTCTGTTTTGAGAGATCAAACACTTGGAGCGTTTCGGATCTAGCTTGGGCCAGATCTGCTTCGTTGCTATGCAAGTTGTACCGTTTGACCATCTATAATTAGTTTTTATTAAAGCATCCCGTTTAAACATGATTTTGCATGTAGCGATCGGCATGCCTAGTGAACCATATTCAAGCAATAGGGCTAGTGTGGTTCCATGTTTGTCGAGTTCATCAGCCATACAATTACCAGGAATGTCTCTGTGTCCCGGCACCCAGCACAGGTGAATGTTGAAATGCTCTGCCATCTCCTCAAGAGATGATCGGCAATTCCGGGCCAGAATGGAATTTGTGGAGAATGATTCCATGGACTTAAGCGCAGCCTGGCTATCCGAGAAAATGTGGATATCCTTAACAGATATGACATTACTCTTCAGCCAAGACAAGGCTTCCCTAATGGCCATGATTTCCGCTTGGAAAACACTACAGTGATCAGGAAGACGGAAAGAGAGACTTAGATTTAGTCTTTTTGAAAAGACACCTCCGCCAACCCCTTCATTAGTTTTCGACCCGTCTGTGTAGATATAAGTAATCCATTATAATTGCTGAAAAATAAAAACAAATGCGAAGTACTGCATGCTTTTGTGGTTGAAATCGGATAGCAGCTCTGTACACAGGCCCACAGTCATTATAGTATGTCATGATCTGAAGCCGCAGGATTGTTAAAGTTTTTGTATGGGGGACCCCGGTGCCCGATTACTGCCAAATTTTAATAGAAAGTGTTATCACCGGAAATAAAGATGTATGTCAAAACGCCTATTTTAGCATTGGCAGAGTAGAACTTTATAAAGCTATGAGTGAATTCGCCATCCCAAATAAACTGACACGATTATGTAGGTGACCAATTTTATAAGCCAAGTAAAAATATCCGCATCACTATCAAGCCCATTCAACATCCATAACGGGTTCCGACAAGGGGATGGACTGGCCTGCGTCCTCTTCAACCTGGAGAAAGTGATCCGAGACTCTGACGCAACGCAACGCAACTATAAGTCCATTCAGGTATTAGCTTACGTAGACGATATTGACAACGTTGGCAGATAACCAAGAGCTGTATAGGAGGCATTCATCCAGATCGATAGGGCGACACAAAATCTGGGGCTGCACAACGGTAGGATTTATGGAACACGACAGCGATGCCGATTAAGTCTACGCTGGAAGGATGGCGTAGACCAGGACGTCCAGAGTTTAGGGATGCAAAATTAAATGACAACGGCTCAAAATGGGGACCGGTGGAGAGAGTTTTTGCAGGAGGCCAGGGCCGGACCCCGGTTGCAGAGCCAAATATGTTGATGATGATGAATGTCAATTGTCATACAAGTAAACTATTTCTCAATTTCACATAATTGCTCCTGTGTTGCTCCTGTTATGAATTCTGTTTCTGTTTAAAGCTCCCTTTGTGGTTTGTGTCTCTTTAAAAGCTCCATTATAGTTTTATGGTTTGTGTCTCTTTTTAAAGTCATAGTTTTGTACGTCAGCCAATTAGTATATAGAGGATCGTTTACTTGCGATTTTTACAAATTAGAATATCGTTATGCTATCGTAGTGAAGTATTTGTACTGGCGTTGCTTTATGGCAAAGCGTGTCACTCCTGTACAACTAAATGTAAAGGACTACTAGCGTTTAGCGTGAAGAAGTAATGGCAAGGCGTGTCACTTCTTTACCACTAAATGCAAAGAATTGCTAGCTTTTAGCGTGAAAAAGTAACGGCAAGGCGTGTCACTCCTTTACCACTAAATGCAAAGAATTGCTAGCTTTTAGCGTGAAGAAGTAATGGCTAGGCAATCTCTCTTGAACCAGGAAATGCAAATGAAATACTTAGAATTTAGAGAGAAAACAAAATGGTCTCTGTAGACTTTATTGCGATTGAGCGATCACAGTTTACCGAAAATGCGTAAAAATGCTTTAAATTTGGGTGTTAGAAATTCTTCCTATGCTTTGACCAATTTGTTCCTCACACGACCATTTTGGAATGCCAATATATTCTTCGTTGCCAGAAGTGCTGCGATGTTTAGGTTTCCTAACACGATGCAAGAAACATTTCACTCCCTCCGATTTATTTGGTTACTATTTATTTAGATTCGCCCCCCAACTTGAGTATAAATGCCATATTAGGCCACGGCGCCAACAATGTTCATATTAGCAGTTGTTACTTTTTAGGAAACTTTTACCTACAAATGATATTTAAATTCCAATCAGTTTGTTTTTACAATTTACTTAATTGTGATAATTTAGTGGACGGAAAACTCATTTCTAATTAATCATAACGAAAACACGAATGTAATTAACAGCAATCGATGTCCATCCATCAACAGCAGAGATATTTATGCTTTCGCATTCTACAATAATAATTATGATTAGGATATAAATACTTGATACTTTTTCATTTAATAATGAAGTGTAAATATTTGTTGTTTTTTAACCTGTGTGTCTGATTGCTGTTTAAAAAGCCAATGATAAGTTCAACTGATAGACAGGCTCAGGGTTTTTTGTAAACACATTTTTGTTCATTCTTATTTTTTCAATTATTTGCTAATTACTTTTGTTGGAATTTTTAAACAACAATATAAGCCATTATTACTTTGGATCACAACAAATCTATCTATGACAAATTCAGTTATTTTATAGATTGTATGATTGCCAACAAATGATTGAAGGTTGAGGCTTTAACAACCTGACGTATAAGACTACAGCGGAAAACTTTTATTATTAATTTATCCACAATCTAATATATAAAAATTGGAATAAGTTTATTTGTTTGTTTCTTATCCCGTTGATCGTACAAATTCAATTTTTGTTTAGGATGCTTCACTGATGTGTGGAAGAAACAGTAAGCATATTTCTGCCAAACAAAAACCACTGCTTGGAGGTTTAAATTTTGCGTTTCATTTATCTCTTAACAGTTATAAAAGTACTTAATTGTGCTTGGCAACAACAATGTCACGAAAGGCCTGTTCATCGCACCGGTAACATCATGGACGTAAACTGATGCTCCAACAAAGACTTGGTAACATCAGTCTGCCTCTGATGTTACCATGCTATCGCTCTACCGGCATTTGGGTAGTAAACCACCAGCCACTACGTTGGTCAAGCCGAGAATTAAACTGGGTCCTCAAAGTTGGTCCAATCTCAGCTAACCTACAAGGAGATCAACCTCATCTGTGGCGGGGCCAACCCTGGTAGTACCAACGCGACATCTGACATCAAGAGACTTAGTTGGTTCAGAGTGAATGACTTTTTGCGAAGAAAAAAAACCGTTACCGGCAAATCATTGTCTAGAACCTTGAACCCCATAATTTGCAAGCTCAAAGCTATCCTAGGCCGCCCAGGATAGAAACTATCCCAGGCACATCAGGTCAAAAGTTTCTTACGACAAGATCGCTAAATACAAAGAGCTCCACCGAATAAAAACCTCTAAGTATTAGGAGACCTTTCAGGGTCGCTAAGTAAGAAGACAGTGCCCATAAAGAGCATACTCTAAGTACCCACGGCCCTTATTAATATCCCGTGGTAATGACCCACCCCATATCCATAAATCTATGATGCAGTTGGACCCCACCACGGGTTTACCACTCCTCATTTCTCAACCGGGCTACGACGGAGCTAGATATAGCGTTCAGTCAACTGGTGTAATTTTATATCGACAAAATCGGCGAAACCTTTCCAATTGGCTTTATTGTGGTTCATTAAGGTTCGGATATGACAAAGCTGTGTGGACTAACCACTGTGATCACAGTGGGGATGTGCTCAGAGCTAAGCGCTGGTGCTGCTTGCCATGAAAGGGAACCTAATAGCGAGGTGTGCTGGCTATTTTGATATCAGGCGAGCTAGAGAGCACGTAGCGTTGATCCTGCAAGGAAAATCTTCATTCAAAGTGACAAATTCAGTTGCTTCTAATATATCCACAATGCAGTTTCCACGGTTGTCGTCAGGGAGCGCGAAGAACCAAAGGGGTTGATGGGCATTGAAGTCCCCCATCACAATTTTGTTTTCATCCTCGGGAAGGTGCAGTAGGTATGGTTTGATAACCATTTAGTGTGCTGTTTACGGGGTGTATGTAAACATTAGTGAGTGCCTCAATAATAAGGATCAGGGGAGGGTTGCTGACATTCTGTTGAAGAATAAAAGCGAGTCCACCGTCTCTGTCGGATCAGTCGTATCGAATGATTTGATAACCGTCAAAGGATGTCAATGAGGCTGAGTTGGGGATTTTGGTCTCCTGCACGGTAGCAATTAAAATATTGTTGCGAAACATATAGTGGGCTATCTCGCTTAATTTGTTTCGCAGGCAATTACAGTTCCACTGAAGGATCTTGAATGAATAAACTGAATGGCCTATATGATGGCCGGGCTGAGTTTGTCGAGGGGGTCGGCGCATAATTAGTGCACAGGGGTGGTGGTGGAGTTGTGGGGGAAGTTGTTGTTGTGAGATTCCTTGGGAGCAGCTTGTGCCAACGTAATTGGTGTTATAATCGTTGACCTTGTGTAGCCCTGAGAATTGCCGCAGATGACACCAGTTAGCGCAACTGTAGCAATGCGCAAGGCTACACTTCGGATAGGACGATTACAGATCGAGCAGTACCAGATTCTGGGACCT
This sequence comes from Nephrocerus scutellatus, assembly GCA_947095585.1. Lineage (NCBI taxonomy): Eukaryota > Metazoa > Arthropoda > Insecta > Diptera > Pipunculidae > Nephrocerus > Nephrocerus scutellatus. The sequence goes on from OX352763.1 coordinate 116,726,814, forward strand.
GGGTTCGAATCGAATGCAGAATGCAGAGTAGACTTGCCGAGAGGCCCACTCCGAATACAAAAAAAAAAGCATTCGTGCAAAGCAAATAAGTGGATCCAGGTGATCCAATTTCAAACCTGTTGCTGGGTTGACGATGTTTGGCCAAATGTTTTGATAGGCATTGGGGTCCTTTCGGTGCTTAGAACCAATCGACGTGGAAAGGTGTGGATTTTTTCGATATTTTAGCTGTTCTCCAAGGTTAACAAAATCATATTTGGTGAGGTTTTAGTTTTCCATAATAGTTTGTTTACTACCGTTATGGATTTGTATCATCCATCACGCAGGTATTTTATAATGCTTTCTGGCTTAAATGACAGATGCAACATCTTTACCTCTTTATTGATCTACAACTTTCCACTTTCTCCATACTTTTTCATTGATGCACATGATGCACTGCGAAAATAATAGAAATGCTAATGACTTAATAAATGAATATACTTTTATCCCCATTTCCGTGCAGGAAGAACTCAATGTCGACGCGGTCGCTGTTGGCGCTATACTCTCCGACTATCAACGAGTTCGCGTAGAGAACGTTTGCAGTAGGTTGAATCTAGTATCGCTTGCCTATCTGTGGAGGAGAGATCAGACTGAACTATTGCAAGAGATGATCGATTGTCATGTGCATGCAATTATAATTAAAGTAAGACCCCAAAAGCAATCAATAGAGGTTCTATTTAAAAAAATTTACTTTTCTTTGCTTTCAGGTAGCTGCTTTAGGTTTAGTTCCTGATCGGCATTTGGGAAAATCTTTGCGTGAAGTTCAGCCACATTTAATAAAAATGCATGAAAAGTATGGACTGAATGTATGTGGCGAGGGTGGTGAGTACGAGTCGTTTACGTTGGACTGTCCCCTATTTAAGCAGAGAATTGTCGTGTAAGCTAACAGGATTGAAAGCTTCTTAAAGTGTTTTAAAATTAAAATTTTCTGTTCTTTTTAATATTCCAGCGAAGACGTCCAATCGATCATCACCTCAGCTGATCTCATTGCACCCGTTGGTTATATTAATTTTACCAAATTGTCGCTCCAGCCCAAGGAGCTTAAGCAATCGTGTGATGTGTTTGTCAAGAAATCTCTTGATTACATTAGTGACCTTAATGAATCGACGTACAGTGATCTGAGTGATCCCGATTTAAGTGAAACTGAACTGGAACTCATCGAAAAGGAGACTCGAATGCGTGAGTCTCTCAGTCAAAACGAGTTGATATCGCGGAGTAATTCATTTGGGCGTCACATTGCATCATCGCCAATTCCGATTGTGACCAAAAGTGCCAGTGTCGATGAACCATCATCATCATCTACGGGTGGTGTTCCAGGAACAGGTGGAAGTGTCGGCGCTGGCGTGCCATTCATTGGTGGTAGCAATGTTGCAGTTTGTGGGTCGCTATCGTTAGCCATTTCTGCTGGAACCAGTAGTATACCATTCACTCGGCCACCAAGTCCAATGAAATTCGAACGTGAATTCCGTCCATTGAAAAATCGCCCAATGGCTGCCATCAATCAAAAAGGTTGGATGTGGGTAACTGGCATTCAGGGATGTGGCCCTACCCTTGAAGAAGGAATGGCTACGGCCATAGAAGCGCTGAAATCGCTTGCTGCTGAAAATAAATACGATCTGTCCGATTATTGCTACATTACGCTGTATGTTCGCTCAATTTCCGACTACCCGAAACTTAATCGCATATACGGCGAAGCAATGCATTTTCAAAACCCTCCTACACGAGTGTGCGTCGAATGTCCATTGCCACAAGATTGTCACATTATTATAGAGGCGATCGCATTTCGCCGTTGTCCACCAGCCACAGCAGCGCTGGAGAAAGATGGTAAATAATGTTTAGTGAATATTTGTATCATCATCATAGTTGGCTCTTGGCCACCCGGTGTAGATCACAATAAACGGGTTGTAAAAAGTTTGTTCGCCTTCTGTGGCGAAGAAACTAATAATTGTAAATTTGTGCTTCTCGGTCTTAGTTTATATATCAGTCAAGCAAAAAATGTTTTCCTTTATTTTGTTGGTTCAGGAGGGCGAGATCAGACCCCGGTTTTATGATGATGATGATGATGATGATGGCATTTTTTTGGTTACCATTTTATAACAAAAACTAATGGTTGATCTTTTTTCAGGTGGCAGCGATGAACACGACGACACCTTGGTGATGGCAAAACGGCACACAATGCACGTACAAGGAATTTCGCATTGGGCGCCAGCAAACATTGGACCTTACAGTCAGTCAACAAAAGTAAGTTTCACAAATATCTGGTATATTTATATCTAAGAAATATCTCCGACAAAAAAATTATAAAAAATAACTCTACGAAACAGGTCGGCGAAATCACATACATTTCTGGCCAAATCGCTCTTGTACCTGGTAGCATGACAATCATCGATGGGGGTATCCGTCCACAGTGTAAACTAGCCTTGAGGCACATTAGCCGCATAGCAAAAGCAATGAATGCTCAGGGGCAATTGCGTGACGTTGTCCATGGAATATGTTTTGTCACGCATCCAGCGTTTATTGCGGAGGCACGGCGACAATGGGAGCGACGAACAACGAATGCGATAATGGATTATATTGTCGTTCCAGCTTTGCCACGCGAAGCGCTCGTTGAGTGGCAGGTTTGGGCTCATACGCACAATGATTGCTTTGAATGTAAGTCTAAGATGATTTTGTAAATTCAGGTTTTCTTTTTGGGATTTTCTTACATTTGTAGCCGGTTTCAATTTATTTTCTCAGAGTTCTCCCTGATTCATTGAAAAAGCAATAAGGAAACAATTTTTTTTCGGATGCTCATGGAGGTGCAGGAATCTTCTAAAGATACAAATGGACCTTATCATTGGTTATGCCCGATTCATATACTTGATCCTGACTATGTCTGCCGATATATGCATACGTGCTTAACCTCACCCCTTTAGATAGGCACTATCAGAGCCGGCCGGGCGTGCTCATAGGTGTAGCAAATACAATCCTCTCATTTTTTCGTTTTGTTATGACTACAACTAAGTTTTCTTAATAAGTAGTTTACGCTTCTGTAGTTTATCGTGTTAGGTAGGCTGACTTACTGCGATGGCACCTACTATAACCGTCATAACATGCAGTTTTCCCTTACTGCGCTAGATCGTACGGTCTTGTTCTTTGTAGTCGGCGCACAGGGTCCGTTTCGTCCAAAGTTCGGACTATTTTATGGTTGCAACTTGAAGACTGGAGTGTAGTTTGCGAGCAAAGTTTGTTACTTCGTCACTCACAGTAGCAATTCCTAGATCTACGATTTCTCTTTGTTTTGAAATGTTTGCAATATTGATATATTTCTTGGTTTGGTACAACCCGAAAGTTGTATACCGTATGTCCAAGACGCTTAGTTTCGAAAAACTTCACCGGTATCACCCTTCGGAAAATGCGAGATGCGGGTCTTTTTTTACATCAAAGACTGCAGTAAGCATTCCGCGAACATAAATATAGAACTTGACTCCTTGCAAATAAGTTCAGTTTCCGTAAAAATCAACCATTTAGACTACAACATCGCGTGTAGTTATTTCCCTCCGGAATATAGGCTGGTATACGATGACATCGTTCGTCTCCTTGACTCACTTGAGCCAAATTTTATCATTGGCGGTGATTTTAACGCGAAACACACTTTTTTGGGTTCAAGATGAAATTCCACGAAAAGCAGATTACTCTACAAACCCAGTATGAAACGTGGTGTGGACTTCTACCGATAGAAATAAAATGCCTGGCCTCGTCCACTTCTTTCTCGCAAAAGGGGTCCAGAAATACCTCACGAACGTTAAAGAGTTTGATGATCTCTGATCAGACTACTCGGCTGTAATTTTAAAGATTGGCGGAAGCGGAAGCAAAAAAGGAAGGAGTGCCTAGATTAGCTAACAACAAAACGAAGTGGGACGGTTTCCGAAGAAGCTGCAAGGAAAAATTTGCTTTAAGTGTGCCACTTAATACGACGTAGACGAAGTTGATAAACTCCCCTCCGAAAGACAGGAGTACGGAACAGCAAAGCCAAATACCAGCCTGAAATCAAAGACCTCATACGAGAAAAGAGGAGAGCGCGAAGAGATGGCAACAATCCCGCGCGCCCCCGGATAAAACTTATTTGAACCATCTATGCAACAAGCTAAAAAACTTGCTGCAAGATCTCAAAAATCGCGAAGCTTCTGCTTACCGATAAGACTTCAAACAACTCGCTTTGAAAAGCCATGAAGTTCATAAAGAAACCCGTTATGCACTTGCCAAAGATAAGAAAAGCTTACGGTGAATTGGCTAAAGGAGACAAAGAGAAAGCGGATTTATTTGACGAGCACTTAGACGCAACGTTCAAGCCGTTCGACGGACAACCATTGACCGAAGATCCCAATGACAACTCAACTCAACTGACAACTTTAACATTAAAGCTGTATCGCTGTCCGAACTTCGAGAGACAATAAGAAAGTTGAAAAATTACCAGGCTCCAGGATATGATTTTATTACTGGTTATTACTGGCACTACTCAAGCTTCTTTATATTACAAATGCTTCCTTCAGACTTTTATATACTCGGAGGCAACGGAAAATCGCCGAAGTCATAATGGTTCAAGAACCTGCGAAAAAAAATTATATAGACCTATCTCGCTACTGCCAATAACATCTACGGTCTTTGAGAAACTTCTCCTTAAACGATTAAAACCTATGATTGAAGAAATACGCTTAATCCCGGGCATCCATTCGGTTTTAGGGTCAAACACTCCACAATGGATCAGGTTTACCGGATAACGAAGAGAAAAAGATATGTTCTAGCGCTTTTCTGGACGTATCGCAAGCCTTCGACAAGGTATGGCACGAAGGACTGAAGTATAAGCTTAAGCTTATCTTACCGGAGAAATTGTCTAGAATACTGGAATCTTATCTTGACAATAGACTCTTTCGTGTTAGATACGGGACTGAGTATTCGAAGTTCAATGAAATTCACGCCGGTGTACCGCAAGGTAGCGTTCTCGGTCCAATCCTGCTCTTGATTTACACAAGAGACATACCTCAAGACGATGAGACAGCCACGTTCGCAGACGATACGGGTATCCTCGCAACGGGTAATACTATTGAATCATCAACGGGAAAACTTCAACGAGTTCTAGACAAAATATGCGAGTGGACTCAGAGAGATACGGAACTAAACGACGCGAGTCCAAATGCTTTAATCAATGAACCGTTGTCAGGGTAAACTAGAAAAAACGTTGGCCAAGAAAATTTTACAAATTATAACGTAAGCGAGCTTTCAAATTTCTGGGAACCTCTATTGAACAATTCGGTCCTTCAGAAACGAGTTGGCGTCTTTCTTGAATGCCAACAACTTGGCAGTGAATCGTACCGGATTCGTCTGTAGTACCAGGTCTTACAAATGAAAAAGGCACGCACAATTATCGAGCCGATAGGTTTATCAAAATTAAGCTTTTATTGCAATCATTGCACCAATGATGAGCGAAAGAGTTGGTTCCAAATGAACTTTGCCAGAAAAGAGAAAAGCTCCTTTAAAAAGATTCTTTGACGATTCTGTGTGGTTTTTTTGTAATTCGGCCAAGTCATCTGGAGCAACTACAAATTCAAGCTTTTGATAAAATTTGTAATTTCGGTTTTTTCGTTTTCATTTTTTAAAAACTTTTATTTAACATGACTTTTCCTGTCTGTCGGTTTGTTTGAGTTCTTGAGGTCCTTTTTAACCACATTTCACACGACCTAGAGGGCTGAAATTTTTTGAGAAGCCATTTGTATGATAACGCGTATGACGCGTGTTGCGAGTAGCGTGTGGGGCGTGGAAAATTGCTTAATCTTTGGAATGATATTTTGTGAATAGCTTAACCTCAGTGGGCGTTCATAATATCGCTCGTATGACTCGTATCAAAATTCTCGTGTGGCGCGTGCGATGCGTGGAAAATGGGCAAATAGCCCCGACCTGCGTCGATTTCTTTGTGATTCTTTTTAACCACCTTCCACACAACCTAGAGAGCTTAGTTAGCAGCTCAGTGTCCAGGAACATTTATAAGATCACGCGTATGACGCCAGTCACGTGATACGTGGAAAAGGCTTAATATTTGAAATAGGCCCGACCCGGTCGATTATTTTGGGGTCCACGCCCTAGAGAGCTGAAATTTTGTGAGCAGCTCAGTGCTTAGGGATATTTCTAAGATCCCATGTATGTGGCATGTGAAACGTGCGGTGCGTGAAAAATGGCTTAATGTTTAAAATAGGCCCGACCTGGTCGACTTCTTTGGGGTCCTTTTTCACGATCTAGAAAGCTGAAATTTTGTAATCAGCTCAGTGCATTGGGCCGTTTCTGAGATCCCGCGTGCGACACCTGTCGAAAGTCGCGTGTGGCGCGTGTGAGGCTTGAAAAAGTGGGTTAACTGTGAAAAAGGCCCCACCTCAAAAACAGATAAATTGGCAATTATTACCAAAAAAATAAAATGTAAAAATAAAAGGATTGTGTGGCGTCTGGCGTGTGGCGTGTGTCGATGTATGCATAGAAGTTTGTACCCAAAAAATTAAGTTTTTTTTTCTTCAATTGTTTGACATGATGTTGTTACTATCCCCTTTCATAATGAATTGTGGTATTTGTTTGCTGCATACAGATGAGGAAACTGGTTGCTCTGTCAGTGATTACACGATTTCAATACGAAGGCGATGGAACTACGAGAATAACTGTGCTGCAATTATTTGTTATGTCTCGACGGGTGCGTTACCAATACGTTTATAATAAAAACTTGACTTATTCTAACCGAAAAATCTATTTTCCACACAGGGCTTGCCTCCTCGACCACACAGCTTACACACTTAAGCGAAGACGTTCTTGCGAATCATTGTCGTCTTGTACAGAATCTTACAGCAGAGAGTATGGACGAAATACTAACTTATGTGGTTAATCGTTTGCTCAAAGATTATCCGATTGCTAAGCGTATTGATAGCATCAGCGCTCCACTACGAGAAGACGACTCAATGACGGTTGATGGCGGAGCAGAAGTTGAAGCTGAATCTATTACCAATAATAACAACTGCCATCACCAACTACCAAAGAGCCACAGCCATAACAACATAAGTAGCAGCATCAACACGAAAATTCCAGCGATTCATCTAAAAGTCTTCTATCAAGTAACAGCAACACCGTCTGTCGAATTGCTTCTCAATTCACTGCATGACTTCCGGGTGAAATGCTCCGACACTGCAGCGATTGTATACACCGTTCTACCAGCATGTAGTCTTCATAATTTCAGTACGTTTTTGTCTATATGTGGTGTCAGGCATGAGTGAACAAAAAGGAAAACCATAGTTCAAAACTGTTGGACCAAAATGATTGTTGATTTTCTTTGTATGTATAATTACCAGTTATTCAAAATGCGTTGTTGTCAGCAGTAAACGGCAATGATAAGCGTGCAAGCTTACGCTTAAACTACAAACAGAAACAGTACATACACAAGCACACACATAACCATATTGTTTTATTATTTAAATTCAATACAACCACTCCTCTCTTCTATTATATAAATATAAATTATTAAGAAAATCTATCATGATGCCATTAATATAAAATGTTGCAATAACTCTACTGACTTTTGGCAGAGTTCAACAATATAGAGAAGAAGAACAATATAAATATATTACACATACATATTAAATGAAAAAATAAAAACTACACAAAAAAAGAATTGTTATATTTTGTAGAATGCATACAAAATTTTGAGGCGACATTTGTGTTTTATCCTGGTTTGCAGAAACGGATCAAAAAACCAACTATTGAGTGCCATCACCATCAACAATTGTATTTAAATGGAGTTAAGATTTCTCTCTCATTTGTGGTGTTGGTTTCGCGTTGTACTTGGAAACGGTCCGCTATGCTTTGTATTACTTTTTCAAACCTCCGCGGGGTTCAGTAAGTTTGCAACCGTCCAGCGAGATTGACTGCAAAGGTTTTGTACAGCATATTAGCAAGAAAAGAGCTATAGTACGAACTCGGTAATCGCAACTAATAGAAGAAGGGGTAGTTGCATAATGGGTGCGGCATTTATTTTAACATCATTTTTGAACGAATAGGAAATTTTTTATTCATTTTTTTTAAATCAGAAATTTATTTAATTTTTATTATCAGTTTATTTCTTGAAGATTACGCTGGTGAATTGTTGGATCAACATCGACTGCGGGATCAATCGAATTACTCGGGTTATTTGTGCCTTCAGATCTTCGGTATTTCTTGACTTGGTTTCGTATACTTTTGCCTTACAATAGCCACACAAAAAAAGTCTAGTGGTGTCAAGTCTGGTGAACGTGGTGGCCATCTCATTGGGGCGTTTCGGCTGATGATTTTTGCATTAAATTTCGATTACAGCAAGTCTATGAATATCGTAGCAATGTGTGATGTTGCTCCGTCTTCCTGGGACGGTCGCGCGACTCGAAAAAGAATGGTCTTTGACGACACCGCACACCAAGCAGGGGTCGAATTGCGACATCAGTTAACGAGTAATTTAAATCCATACGTTAACGATTGATCAAGTATTTACATTGGGATGATCACTACTTATCAGTCGTCGCTCGTTCACGTAAGCGATCGTGCAAAATCAACATTTAGCATTTCGAGCAATTTTTTGCAAAAATCCAAGTGAACCGGATAGTCCGAAGAGTTCAGTTGAATTTTTTTACGGGAATAAATTCCAATCTTTAAGCAAAATGAACTGATCGATCACTCACCATCAATTAACCGGAAAGTTTTCTCGTCGAACGCGTCGGAATTTGGTTTCATCGCTCCATTAAATGTTTTGAAAATTTTGAATTTTGTGGCTTCTTAAATTTTCCGCAAACTGCTTCCTCTAACCCTTATATTTTTTTTTGCTAATTAGCGGAACTTTTCTTGCAATTCTGCCCGGTAATTTACTATCCTGTAACCTTCTTCTTACTGTTGGCGCACTGATTACGCGTATTGAAGCTGCAATGGTCTTTGAAGATTTGAATGGGTCTCTTTTCGATAATAGAATAATTTGATTGCCTATGGTTGAGCCAGTTTTTCTTGGTCATCCTCTTGTTTCCGTTACAGGTTGTGGTTTTAAAGTCTGCGCGACGAAATTCACAGACCTGCTTAGCGCCTCGGCAATATAATTTTAGAGTTTTTTCTTGTTCTCTTAGCCTATGGACGGTGCGACGTTCTTCAACACAGCAGTGTCTGTTTCGATCCATCAGCATTCCGACTGTAAATATATATTTGTTTAATTTTGCTTACTATTGCTTAAAGCATTAATTACTTTACCTTTCGTTTAACTTTTAATGAAAAATTTCAAAAAAAACCTAAAAATTACCTGTCATTTCAATTACCAGCGTATATCGTAAGTGAATACCGAAGAGATTGTTTGAAAACAACATTAATCGAATGCAAAATATTATTAAAAAGAAAATCCTTTTATTTTGTCAACAGTTAAATGCATTGTAATGGTTTACTCATTTACTGTGATAAAACTGTACAATGAAAATGTTTCAGTAACATTTATTAACTTTTAGATCGCCTCCTATGTCTCTCTTTTAATTTCATACCACATTGCTTAGCATTGAAAGGATGCAAATCCATTAAACAAAGAAAAAAAATATATTACATTTTATTCAAAACACAAATACATATCAGAACGATTTGAAATCTTAATCGTACTGCTACTGCTGTGCAGTTTTAGTCTACAAGTAGATTATGTATCACCATCCCAGCAGACTTCAAGTATGACCTCCTCTTTTTCAACTTGTGGCACAAAAACCATACATGACTCCTGCATCATTCTGTCACGTTTCATCATACCCTTTTGGCAAATGAAATTAATTTTTGGTCCTATTGGTGGATAAGTGCTAGGAAAATCTGTTTCTGTTTTCCGCTTGTCATCTTCTACCCATTCATCATCACAGTTAATTGCAAAATTATGCAACACACAACAGGCGACAACAAATTCGATAGCCATGTGAATTTGTTTAAAGTCTGATTGTATTAGTTGTTGAAAACGATCCTTAAGCAATGAAAATGCATTTTCGATAAGACATTGAGTTGCAGCGAATTTCTCATTGAACATTTCCTGACCAGGATTTGGTAACTTTTCTTTTGGAAATTTCGTAATTATCCATTCTCTCAGCTTAAAGCTGGCACCGCCGAGCAGACAATAATGTTCACCACATATTCTCGCAAACGTGCTGTCTTTTATCTCCCTGTCAATGTAAATGAATCGTTTCTTATGATCGCAAATACCCTGCATAATAATAGCCGAATATCCACCAGAACGGACTTTTGCCGGACGGGAACAAATCTTAACTTCCATTCGTTCAATACAACCTATTACATTTGGCAGTCCGGATATTTGCGAGAAATCGTATGCCAGTCGGGCTTTTTCTTCGTCATCAGCTGGTAAGCGCATTAACGTTTCGCCCAGATCCACCAGGAATTCTATCACGCTATTCAAATAGAGATGTGTCATCGAAAGGGAGAGATCAAATACTTCCGCCACCTCACGTATTGTTGTCATGCTCCCAGCGAACCTAATTATTGAAATAATATTGACCTGGTAATTAAATAGTAGATGTTTTTCGAGCAGTTAAGTTACCATACCATAAAAAGCATAGTAAGTGTTTTCGTTTTGGAGTTTTATCATCGGAAGTAGCTCTATCAGGCGAGAACTGCATGTATTTTTCATACAAAAGTTCAAATGTTGTTCTGGACAATCGCAAATTCTGTCTGAACTGTAGAAGGAAATAAACACAAAGTTAGAAACTAAGCCAAGTAATTTGTATATATGCATACCTCGTCGTCGCTAATATCTTCGCTGAAACCAGCTAATTTTACTTTTGATAGTTTTTTCACCATCGTCTTTGGTGACGGTGTCATCGCCGGCTTTGGTATCTCCAGATCCCGGTCTGATTCTGGCTTGTATTTTCGCTTTAAAATTCGTCGTTTCTTTCTTCTTCTAGGGGGATTTTCTAGAGAACTTAAAATCGCTATTAGTTCTTCTTGGTCCGATGAAGATTCTGAAGAACTCAATAGAGCTGATAAGATCATTCTTGACGTATTGGACATAGACATTTTCTCAACGACTGCAGTTTCTTTTAAATTATAATTGTAATATAATACTCGATATATTTGTTACATTTATTTGATTATTTACTTTTCAGAAAATGCAAGCCTGATCCAAAATGTTTACACTCTACAATCAAACAAATGATAGTTAGTTTTAGTACTCTAATGTCAAATGTCAAACTGACAAAATAAGGTAGCTTACATCGCGAAAAATTAAGCGAATCCATTTGTGAACCGTTTACATCACAAGAAATACAGGTAATTAAAGCTTTTAAACAATCCAACTAAAAAAATATTGTAGTAATAATGACCAATATAAAACTTGAAATATTTGTTATATTTATTTAATTATTTCATCTTCAGAAAATCCAAAATGCTTACAATGGAATGATAACATACTTTTAGTACTCAAATGTCAATTGTCAAACTATAAGCAAAATGTGGTAGCCTACATCGCCACATAAGAACCGTTCACATCACAAAAAATACAGGTAATTAAAGTTTTAAATAGGGCTGTCACAACTAAAAACTTAATACTTAAGATTTGCAGGATTGTATGGATTTTGGCTTTGACAAAAAAATTATTGAGTAGCTGCTAAAATTTTTGAGAATACACAAAGAATAAATTGACAGTTACGTTGTTGTTGATTAGGTTTATTTTCTTGATAATATCAAGATTGTATTGGGGCAAGTTTTTTTGTGTGTCAGAGAAATCGGGTAGAACAAAGAAATTACTTATTCGATAAATCCGAAAATTTTTTTCTCTGTCAAATCAAAAATCATCTGTTTGAAAGCGAAAGTTTTATTTCTCACCTGAATGGTCCATAGTAGTTCACATATCTCATGTTTAAAGACACTAAGGCCCGAATCGATAGAAGTAACTATAACTAAAACCAATGCTTTTAGTGACGGATTTTAATGATTACAAGCCTTAATATAACTTTCCATTCCAATCTATTCTATTGCTATAGCATGAGTTGTAGTTGCAGTAACATCTATTGATTCGGACCTAACAAACAACTCAAAAAACCGCCATTATAACAACACAGGTAACCCTCTGTATTTTCTCCAATTCCCTTCTAGTGGAGCTTAGCTTGGTCCTATTCACCAATGCCACTGCTCCATTGGTAATCATTGGAATAACAATCACGGTGTACATCCAGTGCATGATTCTGGGACTAACTCCAAATGATTTTCCTGACACCCTTCTGCACACCATAATTGCTCTTTTGGACTTTTGTAGTACTGCTTGTTGGTGTTTGTACCAAAGCAGTAGTCTACTATCAAATATCTATCCACAGTACTTGACCTCTTGGCCATTTGCTTGCTGGCACTGTGGAAGCTGACGAAACGTATAGACGAGGGCTAATAAGTTTCGTCAGCTCCTACAGTGCCGTCTCCGTAGATCTGCCCGCTTTGTATGCGTGTTGACTGAAATGTACTTTCGACCTTATATAATTGTCGATAACCTTATATGTGTCTGTAGGACTAAGGATGGGTGTGATCTTTTTTACCCATTTTCAGTATGAATGAATACCACCCTCGCCCTTCTCCAGCTTGTCGTTTTTTACCCGAGTGCTCATCCCCATCTCAGGCTCGCTACTATTCACTGTGCTTCCTGGGAAGTGCGTTCTCAAGAGAAGGAAGGTTCTCTATACTCATCTTTCTTTGTGAACCTCCCGTTCTGGTCTTTCAGTGATAGCTTGATAGTCTTAGCATCTTTTGCCATTGCTTTATACAATCTGACAGACGCTGTAGTATTGATTACTTCATCACAAAAGTTACGGAAACCTCTGCGTTCGGCTCTTCTCACTTCTGTATTATGTGCTGTGAGAACTTCTCTGTATTGCTGCCATATTCCCCTACTCTTGCCCTATTTAATTCTATAGAGGCACATCCCTGCTCTAGTGGGCACTTGGCCATTTCTTGAACTGAAACATCTTCAAGATTGCATCTCAAATGGGTTTTGAAAACCTTCCAATTTGCCCTTTTAGGATTTCTAATAATCTTTTCCTCTTCTCCCCTTCCAATTCGAATAGGATTATCCTATAGTATGATAGAGAAGGCTCGAAGGAAACTCTCCACCTATTGAGTACTCGACTCACTGTCGGATTTCCGAAGGTGATGTCGAGTTCTTCCCTCACCATAGTTGTGAAAGTGGATACCCTGCCTACATTATATACATCTAGGTTTTCCTTCCCCAAAAACTCTAATCAATGATACTCTCCTCTCTTATTTGTATCGATGCTTCTCCACTTTGTTGTTGTTGTTGGAGAGCAAGTAGTGTGGTTAAAGGGTACTCTCCTCTCTTATTTATATCGATGCTTCCCCACTCTTGGTTATAGGAGAGCAAGTAGTGTGGTTTACAGCCAGTAGTTATAACTTTTCCAATAAAGTGTAGTTGTGTAGACACTCTATGGGCAATTTAATTTTATTCTTGATAAAAAAGTTATCTATTACCTTCTAAATTTGTTAACGCTTTTATTTGCTAATACATTACAGTCGTACAGAGCAGGCGATGACCAGTAGGTGGGAAGGGAGCGTTTAACTTTGTAGTCAACGAGTATCTTCGAATTCAGTTGAAATTATTGCGATTAGTTATCAATCCACCAGGTACAACGTAGGCTTGTTTCAGTTTGTTTGTCAGTTTGTGTCGTTAGCTGGATGAAAGTCAAAGAAAGTACAAGCGCTAACAGCTCTAACAGTAAAAAAAATCAATAAAATGCATCAGTTTCTTAGCATAGCTAGTTGTGCATTCTTTGCTATGGTCATCTCGTTGAACATTCATGGCATAAAAAGTGATCTTTTTCCATTGACAATCATTCATATAAATGATTTTCACGCAAGGTAAAAATCGTTTATATCTTTTTAATCTATTTATTCAACAAACATTTGAAGTGTACGTTAAAGAAGTTTAGTATAAACATACAGACCAGACATACAACACGTTTTATGGTAGCCACAAACGCAATTCAATGCAAATAAATTTAATATTTAGTTTTATCGAGCTTAATTACTGTACAAGAATACAAGTAAAGTCTCAAGTGCAAATAACTGTAATTCTAAATAGCTGGCGAGTACATCTTATGTATTTGCACTTCCCCCAGCCTTCTAGACTCTAGTATCGACTATCTAGTGAAAATGTTCCAAATGTATACACATAGTTATATTTCATTGGAAAAGAACCACTAACATCTTCAAAGCGGAACACAGTTAAGCAGAAACTATGGCCTTAAACGTTAATCGAAATATTGAAGCCAATAAAAAATAAATAAAATACACTGATAACCGGCAAATTCTGCTCTAGCTTAGTCATAAATTACAAGGCATATCTTGACATTATCATAGATTATGTTTTCTCAACAACGATAAAAGTAAATAATTAATACAATTTAACGTAATTAACACTTATTGGATACGTTAAATAGAAATTGACATACATTATATACATTCTTTATTCAGATTTCAAAGAAAAATACATACCCCAAATGGGGTCGCAAGATATTTTACTAGGGTCGCGCATCAGTTGTCTTGGGAAAATTGCGTTTGGTTTCAAAGAGAATTTAAATGGACTTCTGTCCAAAACTTCAGACAGAAGTCATTCACACATTGTGTGATTCATAGGAAAGCATTAAAAACTAAAAAAATTCCCCGGATCTGGATAAAGTTTTAAAAAGAGGCTGTAACTGTGAGAAATCTAATGAAAAGTAGCGCTCTTAAAAAGCTGTAATTGTCGTCTTTTGATCTGTTAGCACTTGAGATTCAATTTAAACATTTTCTTTCCGAATGGACTGGCCTGCGTCCTCTTCAACCTGGCGTTGGAGAAAGTGATCTGACGTAACAGCGAGAGGAACAATCCTCTATAAGTCCATTCAGATACTGTCTTACGCAGACGATATTGACATCGTTGGTAGAAGCCGAAGAGCTGTACAGGAAGCTTTCATCCAGATCGAGCAGGCGGCACGGCACGAAATCTAGGGATGCCAAACTGGATGACATCGGCTCGAAATCGGGACCGGTGGAGAGACTTTCTGCGGGAGGCCAGGACCGGACACCGGTTGTAGGGCCAAATATGATGATGATGATGAGATATCATCGGCATAGCCTATGTATAGCTTATCAAACGGTTTCCATTGGATACCATGCCTCTCGTTTGATCCCACCGTGGCAGTCATCAGTGACAGAACATCCCCCTGTCTCACACCTTGACGCAACCCCATAGAATCGGAAAGCTGTCCACTGTGCAAAACGAAACACCTTGCCCTTTAATGACATTAACTATCTTCGTAGCGATACCCTTCGCAATAAGCGGCGAGTTCCAGTTACATTCCCGTTTAACCCGGTCGAAAGCCTTTTCAAAATCTACGAACATGATGTAGAGCGGTGATTGGAACTCGGACGACAGAGTACAGGTTGGTTCGTACTTTTACGCTTTCCTACAATGTCTTTGGTGATCATGTACAGCTCCCGTGTATCACCTTTTCCAGTAGTATGTGCCGCAAGTTTGTCCACCATAATCGTCTTGTCACCTCTCACAAATCTCTGCACTGTCTTATGACCTACTCTATAATAATAATAATAATAATAATATTCGGCGCTACAGACCGTTGCGGTCCAAGAGCTAGCTTTTTGCGACCATTTGTGTTGTGCATGTATCTTTTTGCACAGAAGGGACCTATAATTTAATGCCATGTCCGAACGGCGAATTGAGAAGCTTTCCGTAACAAGTTATAACCCTCGGACGTTTTACAGACATTCGCGAGAGGTGGGACACCATGACAAATACTTTTGGTGTTACTGGTATTTGAACCACGAACCTCCTGCTCAGAAGCCATGCACTTATCCACTGAGCTACGGCTCCCACATGAGATGCTCTATACTTTCTCTTCTCTTTCTCTTTAAGATCAGTTTCCGATGAGCATCGCTTTCCTCATTGATTCCAACTATCAATGTCCTTCGGTGAGTGATTATGTCCCAGGTGTTTTGGGAAATCTTTTCTATCTAATTACTGTTTCGGATCCGTTTGCAATAAAAACGTTAATAGCTTGACCCCACATATCATCAACAGATAAATAATTATTCACAACTAACTGCAAGTCTGACGCTTTGTCGCGGAGTATGGTGGCAAAATTTTTGCGTACATTTGGGTTTGTATTGAAATATAGCCTCCTTGTTATACCTTCTGAGAGACACTGAACAGCAGCTGATATTAACCTCAGCATAGCCAACAGCAAGTGATGATCACAATCTGCGTCTGCCCTCTATTTCACTTCAAACATCACACAGTGATTTCCTCCATCTCTTCTGTATGATGGAGTGGTTGATTTGAATTTTGGTTCGACCATCACGAAATTCCCAGGTAATTTTGTGATATGTCTGGTGTGGAAATAAAGATCCTCCAATCGCAAGTTGACGAGCGTTATAGAAGTCGACAGACATATAACTATTTTAGTTGTGTTGACCTAAGCCATGTTTACCCATAACACGTTCATGATCCAAGTTGTCAGAGCCAATTTTGGCATTGAGGTCTGCCATGATGACTATGATATCGCCCTTTGGAATATTGTTGTACACCGTATTCAAATTAGTATATAAAGAGGTCTTCTCATCTAATGCTGCTTAGTTCGTTGCGGCGTAGCATTGAATAATGGCCACCTTGCGAATTTTGGAGGTAAACCTTGCCGTTATAAGCCTCGATGAAATCGCCTCCCATGATATAAGATTTTTGTTTGCCTCCTTAGTTAGCATGATACCCACACCATTCAGTCTTGGACCTCTGTCTGTCTCCTCTTCACCAGAGTACAACATTCTCGTCAGTCCCGATTCTGCGCTGTATTCAGCCTCATTTGGTTTCACTTAATCCCAGAATTGTGGTGTTAAAGTCAAAGCATTTCACCTTCCAGGTGCGTAAAGGGAAACATTCCATGCTCCAATATTTGTTCTGGTTTTATAACCAAAAGTACCTTTAGTTGAATCTGAAGGATTTCTTGATCTTGTTACTGATTCATTATTATTTAAGATGTCTCGATGTAAAACATTTCTCGCTCCGCCATTGGTGTTTTTAAGGAAGTGATTGTGATTAATAACCCACAAGCCTTAGTTCGATAGGCACACCAGCCCTTTGGATCACATATCAAAAAAGACCGCCCACTATGGGAAAAACTGACGCCCTTTTCTAGCCGCCCAATATGGAACAGACGCTACATGCTGCTGATGCCGTTGGCCTTTCAAATAGGCTTGACCGCCACCAGACTTCCATGCCTTTAACCGCCACCTGTAATTCACGCGCCTTTAGGAGATTTTTTCCAACCCAAGGACAAGTTCGTGCCCTGACCAGCAACGCTAGCTTGTTTGCTTATTCCGGCAGCCATTCGGTCTCCTCATAGTATGCAATGGTCTTTGGAAATACAATTCAATACAAAGTTAATTCAATCAAAGTTGTATTGAATACAAGTCAATACAAAGCTTACTTAATAAAAGCTTTCTGTTTACATTTTCGCAACAATATAAACAGGAGCAAGTTCAGTAGAGTGTAATTTGCTAGCTTACAGGTTTAGCTCTACGTTCTCACTTCTCATGTACAGATTATGTTTTATTCCGACAAAAAATTCCAGACTAATCCACCAAGTGGTTCTCGAGATGGCAGATATGTGCATTCCAAAGATAAGAACCATGAGTGCTTATAAGCACTTGCAGTGATCGGTTGAAAAAGCAGAGCTATGTAAACGATATGCGGAGCAGCCCAGACGGACTCACTACACTTTTTCTTGAACTGTTATTTTTGGATATCTGGCTTCTTTAGTTCTTCAGTTCCTTAGTTTTGTGGGGATATAAAGTCTATTGGAGCGTATCAAACTTTAACTAACATTGAATTAGGTTTTATTCTTTTACTTATTCACTTTATATTTTACCTTGCAGATTTGAGGCAACAGATAAAAGTGGAGGCAATTGTGACGCCAGTAAATCATGTATTGGCGGTTATGCAAGAACAGTGTTTACTGTGAAGGACCTTCTTGAAGAAAGAAGCCATCTCAATCCTGTATACTTCAATGCCGGTGATAGTTTTCAGGGAACCCTGTGGTACAATGTCGGACGTTGGAATATAACGAGTGAATTTTTGAATATGTTGCCAGCTGATGCAATGGTATACAAACAATAAAAACATAAAAACATAAAAAAATATTGTTTCTTACTGTTCTCTTATATCTCAGACCCTTGGCAATCATGAATTTGACCATGGAATAGAGGGAGTTGTACCATTTTTGGAAACTCTCAACTCACCGGTGTTAGTAGCAAATATGGATTCGATTAACGAACCAACAATGACAGAAAAATATAAAAAGTCTATGATTATTGAGAGAAGTGGCAGAAAAATCGGCATCATCGGCGTGATCTTGGAAACAACTTATGTGAGAGATATCGCTTATATTTTTTTTCGTATTTTTGTTTTAATTTTCAATATTCATTTGCCATCATTAGAATCTTGCGGACACTGGGAAGTTAATCTTCCGAAATGAGAGTGACGCCATCCGCAAAGAGGCGGAAAAGCTGAAAAAAGTTGGCGCAAATATTATTATTGTTCTATCGCATTGTGGCTATGATCAAGATAAACTAATTGCAAGGATGGCTGGCTCTGAAATCGACGTCATTGTTGGCTCGCACTCGCATACGTTCCTTTTTACTGGAAAAAATCGCCCAGGACCGGAGAGACCAGCAGGCGATTATCCAACTGAAGTGATTCATGAAAGCGGTCATCGTGTTCTTATTGTCCAGGCGGCTGCCTATGCAAAGTATGTTGGCAATTTGACGGTTTACTTTGACGATGCCGGTGATATGGTAAGCTTTGATGGTGCTCCGATTTATATGGATAATGATGTACCACAAGGTGAGTGTTGCCTTTGCAATAGTAGTAGTAGTAGAGTAGTATCGGAAAAGCATTGGGTAAGCTATGCTCCAACGACATATACCTCGATTCACTAGGTTAGGTTAGTTGAGGTTAGACCAGCAATGGTCCATTGTGATACCACACGGATCAGGAAAGTTTCCCTCTACCTACTCGTTGAAGCACTTCGCATGAAGCGAACGAGACTGCTGATATCAGTGTTGTATCCGACTTGTGGGTGGAAGGGCGCCGCGGTGACATCTCGATCGCTGAAGTTAGGGAGTACAAATACATTTAGATTACTTTTCACTAATATGCAGGATCTAGGGTTACCTTTATCAGCCACATATAGTGGGTAATATCTCGGAAATCTGAGTTCATGAACTAGGTTGTTAACAATCCATGATTCCTGGATCAGGACGATGTCGTCTCCATCTTTCAGCAGATGGAGAGTAGAAGGGAGGACGAGGCCTTTTTGGAGTGTTGGAGGTTAATTTGGTCTAACGACAGCATTATTTACTACAGCTAGGCAGAGAAATATCCACCACGGTATTATCCAGGTCTTCCATTTCTGAAGGCGAACTAAGAACTTCGTTTTCATTAGGGAAGTCACTGAAGGGGATGTCCGAAGACATGATTCCATTCAAATCTTATCACGCCTTTAATCTTCGCCAGAGGAGATAGGGATTCCTGGTCAATCACAACGATTGCGGATCTGTAGGAGCTCTTTTTCTCATCCAGTTCGATGGGGATCCAGGTGCGAGCCCTCGGTCTGCTTGGGATATTCCCCCTTGCCACAACCTCGAGCCCGGCACCTGGCCGTACCTCCCCCAGGCTGCTTATAGTTTGCTTGTAGATATCAGAAGATCTGAAATCATCACAGGCGATTAGCTTGATGCGGCCTTGATGCCACCCCCCATCGCAAGTGACCGGAGGAGAGTGGGTGGTCCCTCATGTAGGTCAGGAAGCTGTCAGACCGCTTAAACTAGACCAACTACCACTGTTCTGGGGAGATCGTGCCATCGATGTCGCTACGATCAATAACTCCGAAAACGATCTTGTCTTTCATGACGTCAATAAAATACCTTTGTACCTTCGTACTCTTGGAAACCGGAGCAGTTTCCCCCATTGATCTCTGCCGCTTGGACGTGGAGTCCTTGCTGATCCACTTACTGTCCTTGTCGACAAAGGCCTGAGCCCATTTGAACTTCGCTACCTGACTCGGAGCTCTGTTGGTCTTCGGAATATTTCCGAGGGCCTTCAGCGTCCGAGTGGCATTTCGCCTATCCTTGCAGTGTGATCTGTGTGGAGTGCGTTGTCGCAATCGTCGACTCCCAGATGCGCCTCCAAGGTGGGCGTCTGTAGTAGGGGCAGCATGCTGTTTCTACAGACTTGCCTTTACAATACGCGTGCTGATCTGTAGACAGGAGTCTTTTGACAATGCGTGTGCGTATGTAGATATCGATCAGTCTTTCCAGTGTCCTTAACCGGAATGATGAAAGAATGATTGGTCTGATATCCTTTGGACTAACATGTGAGCTTTTGCCGGCTTTGGATATTTGGGATTGTACGATTGTACTTTGACCCTCTTATCTGATGAACCAATTTAAATGCATGTCATTCTGGCTCATTCAGTTAAAGTTTCATAAAAAGACCGTTAGCTTATTCTTTTAAAATTTTTGAATTTACCACTGCATTCAACATGAACCAGTGTTTCTTTCGCAATTTTTCTTTTTCCTCTAACTGCCCTATAACGGGAGAAAGATCATTTTTACTTCTCAAAATTGCCTGCTTCTAATCTAGTGAACCACATTGTATTTGAGTTGTATCTTATATCGTTACACAGACTAGTCTCTTTTATTTAAGCTTCATTAAGTAACATTGAAACAACTCAATTGCAGATGAAGATGTTTTAAGAGCGTTGGCACCATGGAAGAAAGTAATTGATTTACAGGGCGCTCGCGTAATCGGTCTTTCAAAAGTCGACTTGCTTAAGGGACCGTGTGGTTCAAGGGAATGTAATTTGGGCAATTTTTTCACCGACGCAATGGTTCATGCGGTAACATTGCAAAGCGTTAACATTGCAAAGCGTTTACTTACTTTTGTTTTCCATTGGCTTTCCTACAAAGTTCGTCAAGTTAACACCATACAATCAAACGGCATGGTCGAATGTGTCTATTGGACTGATCAACACAGGGGCTTTGCGGGTTCCTTTGTCGCGTGGAAGTGAGTATGTCTTAAAGGAGTTGAAAACATTTCATTTTATCACTTTGTCTTTAACGTCATCAGATTTAACCTACTCAGCTTTGGTAGCAATGTCTCCATTTGAAAACACATTGGTCGCTTTCAATTTACCGGGAAAAATTCTTGTAGACACTTTGGAGTACAGTGTAAGGCAAATAAATCTCAAACAAGGAATTACGAGTGCACAGTATTTTATGCAAGTTGCCGGCTTGAAGGTGTCTTATAATTTTTCCCTGCCTATGGGAAGTCGTGTCATTGATGTGAAAGTTCGATGCAGTTACTGTCATGTTCCATTATATGAACCGCTGGACAGGAACAAGTATTATCGAATTGTTGCACCAAATTTCTTAGTTGGTGGTGGAGATGGATTTTCAATGATTCGCGATCATGCCTCTGACCTTCAGTAAGTCGTTTGTGCAATTTTCTTTAATTTTGTTATAAGGTTTCTTATCAAACGATGAATTTAAACAAAAAACAGAGAAGAAATGACTGACTTGGAGGCTCTTATTGATTATGTTGAGATGGCGCAGCCAATCATTACTGGAATTGAAGGCCGGATAAGCATTTTAAATTCGAACTGAAAATTACCTTGTCTGGAAAATGGAGACTTTTTAAACACGAAATGTTAACTTCCTAACTTTGATTTAACATTAAAAAATTCAAACGTATACAATAAATAGTGCGTGTATAGTATACACGTGTAAGAAGTAAAACTTCTTCAGATTATATATCGTTGCATTTTTACGAACAGTATGAACAAGGCAAAAATAGTCCTACATACCGAATTTCATAGAAATCGCTTGAGAAATGGCTGAGTTCCCGAAATTCCAGTCCCTAATGACCCTATCCCAGAATTTTAGTCCTAAGTACCGGATTTCATAGAAATAGCTTGAGAAATAGCTGAGTTCCCGAAATTCCAGTCCCTAATGACCGTATCCCAGAATTCTTAGTCCTACGTACCGAATTTCATAGAAATCGCTTGAGAAATGGCTGAGTTCACGAAATTCCAGTTCCTAATAACTATATCACTCCATAGGAACAAGTCTAATGCTTAGCGCATATTGACCGCAGCACAGCCTGCACAGCACAGCAAAGCCTAAAGGCTCAACTATAATGCAATTTCGCCACCTTACGTTAAAGTCAAAATCCAACGAAATGCTTTCCAAAGTTTCTAAAGTTTCTCATCCGACCATAATGTAATTTTGTCAATGACAATGAAATAACATATGACAACTGTCAAGTTTTCTTAAGAAAATGCGCTTGCCAGCGCACATCTAATCGATTGGCAAAGTAACGAATCTATTGCGAACTCTATTATGGGCGCAGCATACATTTTCTTTGTATTCGCTCAGTTCATCGTCGGGTTTTGACACTAGCGTAAAGAGACGAAATTGCATTATAGTTCCGGCTTAATGCTCTGTGTAGGGTAAAACACAGACGCGAACCTCTACCACTTCTTCGACACATGTAAAGCAAACACAGTTTTTCTATGCATCTGTGCGTTATGACATTTCTTGAACAGCTGTTTTTCGATCAAGTGAGTTGACCTAACTCACTGATGCGTAGCAAATACGATTAATGAGCGGTGACTCGCAGAGGCAGATTTTTTATCTGTTTCACCGTGCTATGCTGTGCTGGGCTGTGCTCACGGTACACAAAATAACTAGGTATGCTCGACAGATCTATAACTATCTCTTTCACTGGGTCATCTGGTGCTTAATTTTTTTTTTGATGGTCATTTCATAATATCATGTGATTAAACAAGCGCGGCGATTGCATTTTATGAATTAAAAGTGATAATAAAGTGATTTATATTTTGTGAATAACGGGATAATAGATTGGTTTATATATTATATATATATTTATTTATTTATGTAGTCCCCTATTATGGTTTTTGCCTTATTGCGAATGCTATACAAATTAATTCACATTTACGGGGCCACATGAAGTCATCCGGAGCGAAAGCCTAACAAGAGAGAACAAGACAGCGAATCTATCGAGCATACCTTGTTATTTTGTGTACCGTGGGCTGTGCTCAATATGCGCTGAGCCTAATAGTCGCATCTTAGTCCTACATACTGAATTTCGTAGAAATCGCTTGAGAAATGGCTGAGTTTGGCATCAGTTTGAAAACAAGCAAAGTAAAATTTTAAGTGAAATTTTTTGAAGAATATAAATTAAATTTATTAAAGAAAATTATTTATATACGTTTTTTATAAATTGAACCAAGCCGAAGAAAGTGTAATAATCCAGGTTACAATGTTTTACATACACATACAAATTAAAATGCACCGAAAATTTAAAACCAAAAGCTGCTGCTTTTGAGATATTAAAGTAAAACCAGCTTAGCTTTACCAAAGCAACACAGCTTAAGAAAACTAAAACCATTTTATAGTTATGGTGCTCAGCGTAAGGCGGTGTTTTTTTTTATTTTTTTTCGAATGGTTGTCATCTTGTCGTAAGTAATGACATTTGGCATTAGTTTGAAAACAAGCAAAGTGAAATTTTATGTGAAATTTTTTGAAGAATATAAATTAAATTTATAAAAGATAATTATTTATATACGTTTTTTATAAAATGAACAAAGACGAAGAAAGTGTAATAATCCAGGTAACAATTATATTGTGAATTTTTACAATACTTAATAAGTTTTTTACTTTACAATAATCATTTCTTATTTTCTAGAGTATTGTTGATAATATAAACGACGAAGAAGACGAAAATATGTTATTAATTAGTTCATCCTCAAGCGACACATCATCATCTGACGATTCTGACTCGTCGAGTGATCAAAGTTCAGGAAAACATTCTCCAGTGAAGAATTTTATGGAAATCATAGCTGGTTATTCTGATGAAGATTTTCAAAAGCACTTCAGATTATCCCGACAAACAATTTCTTCGTTAGTAGGTATGTTGGCTACTAGATACAATAGTCAGCATACATTTAACCGCAGACAGATCATAACATTGAACTTATGGGTTACCTTATTGAATTTATTTTAGAATTATACCAATCTTCTGAGTTTTGCCCAAGCGAACGACATGGCGGCCGTAGAAAACTTGGTGTCAGAAAAGAAGTCTATTTATTTGTATTGTACGTTAGTAACACTCTAACGTACAGGCAGATTGGTAATCTGTTCGGCATAAACCAAGTAACGGCCTGGAAAGTCGTAGACAGGGTTGCATCTTGGCTGGTTAGCATTTCAAACAAGTATATAATTTGGCCACGTTCAACTGAGAGAATCGCACAAAATACCGCATCATTTCGCTCGCTGGCAGGGATACCTGGGGTAATTGGGGCGATAGATGTAAGCCATATTAGAATTAAAAGGCCACTAAACAATCCAGTTGCATATTACAATAGCAAAGGATACTACAGTATATTATTACAGGCAGTAGTGGATTCTGCAAAACGATTCATCGATGTGTACTGTGGGGAACCTGGTTCTATGCACAATGCCAGAGTTTTGCGCCGTTCCCCATTATTTCGGCTTGCGGATGAGCAACAGATTTTAAGGGAAAGGACAATACTATTAGGTGATTCAGCATACCCATTAAAAAGTTGGTTGGTTGCACCGTATAAAGACACGGGAAATTTATCGGATCAAAAAAAAAAAGTTAATAAACTGCTTTCATCGTCACGCATTGTGGTTGAAAATGCATTTGGACTGATGAAAGGGCGATTTCGTAAACTGATGCATTTTGCTGAGCACCGGGAGTTGGGAACGGTAAAAAATATTGTGGTTGCTTGTTGCGTGCTACACAATATTTGCGTGAACAATAACGACGATTGGTTTGACGTCACTAATAATCAACCACCTCAAAATAATCCTCCTGGAGATGTTTCAGCAGACAGAAGGCAAGAACTTGTAAATGAGTTAATCGAAAATAATTTGTTGTAACAATTAAATTAACAAAATTGATAAATATTAACATTTCATAGTTTTTATTTAAATTTAATTTTAGATAAACGTAGAATGAGGTTGGGTCCTGGAGGCGTGTTGCGGCAAGTAATGAATTACCAGTAAGGAAATCCATATACCCGCATCGACATTTAGCCATTCTACATTCTACAATTAATAAATAATTTATTTTCTTTTTAAGTAATTAATTAATTGTTCGTTCCATGCACGTCGATCCTCATGTTGTTTTGCCATAGCCGCCTCCTGATCACGTAATATTTTAATTTTCTCGTCATGTCTTTTTTCTTTGTTTGACTCCGTTAATTGATCGTGTTCCAGCTTTTTCTGCCGATGCAAGTCCTTCGCGAATTTTCTTTTTTCTTTTGGCTTAGGTCTATTAGCCTCTCCTTCGGGGAAACTAACTTCAATTAAATCGTCGAATGTCAAGTTAGACCCTGATGCGGCAGACTTCAATGCACAGTTTGGACGTGACATTTCGAATTCTTGGTCAATAGTACTCTGGCTAACAGGTATCGGCATCTGTGTACTTACGATGCCTGAGGCTATCGTTGCATGATTACTTGCCTCAAGCGAAGTTTCTTGGTCATAAAGATCTTGTAGAAGGTCTTTGTAAGGCTCAATCATAGCTGCAGCACCGGTTGATGCATTGCTATCGACGGCTGACTTATAAGCATATTTAATATTTTTTAATTTGATCTTTATTTCCTGTTCAGTATAAGGGACATCCTATGAAAAAAAATTATAAATAAATTTCACACATATATATAAATATATATACTTACTGCTACGCCGGATTGAATCATGTCCTCCACTAAATGTCTGTGTATATATTTTTTTTTGGAAATATGGTTAAACTCATCCTTACGTATTATTGCGTACACCAGCAATGTGCGAGTTTCAATTCGATTCCATCCTCGTCTGGTACGTCTAATTAAATAAAATTAATCCAATAATTACGATATTTACTATAAAGTGTAAATATAAGAATACGAAACTTACGACTTTCGCACTGTGGATGACATTTTTAAAACACAAAATTAATTTTCACACGACTTTTTGGTTTTTGCTTCCAACAAAAAAAAATGACAGGAATATTAAAAAAGTTTGACATATAGGGTCTATTCTTTTATTCAACCCGAGCAAGCAGTGTACGTCAAAAATTTACACTGTGTTTTTTTATTCACCCGGGGGTAATTTTACTCTGTACTCTGTGTTTTTTATTGTGAACCGAGCACGACACGGTGTATACTCATTATGGTATAAAAACCCTATGCAAAGTTTGAACGCGATCGATTTATAAAAACATGCAATTTGTAAGAACAATAAAAAAATCGTATGGTGACCCCTTGACCTCAGAGTCTGACCACATTCAAAATATGCCTATTAAGTGCCTTTTATGGTAGAAAACCCATATGCAAAGTTAGAACGCGATCGGTTGAAGGGTTTGGCAGTCATACATACATACATACATACAAATTTTCACTTTTATATATATAGATTTAATGAATTAAACATCTAATTTTCATCCTCAAAAATTATTTTCGTATTTCGTACTCAGTAAAAAATGTATTTTTTTATTGTGACGGAATATAGTTTTCATCATTTTTATTTCTTTAAATCGCTATTCTATCTCTGTGCTATATTCTAAAGGGTGTTTTTTTGGGAGGTTTGTTTTTCCGATAGATGTCGTTTTATTTTATGACAGTTGTTTTGACAGCTCAAAGTGGCATTTCTACTCAGTATTGTTTGGCAAATCATTATGAAAAAAAAAAATGACATTTGTGAAAAATAGTCGTGGTAGCCATATGCCAGAAATTGTGTTTAAATGTTAAATGCCAAAAAATTATCTACCAAATAAAAAAAAATTTTGGTCATTTCATAATTTTATATGTGTTTTATTCAAAAAAAAAATCGGCAACCTCTTAAAAAAACACGTTATATCTAACGGGTGTTTTTTTAAGAGGTTACCGATTTTTTTTTTGAATAAAACACATATAAAATTATGAAATGACCAAAATTTTTTTTTATTTGGTAGATAATTTTTTGGCATTTAACATTTAAACACAATTTCTGGCATATGGCTACCACGACTATTTTTCACAAATGTCATTTTTTTTTTTTTTTTTTTTTTTTTCATAATGATTTGCCAAACAATACTGAGTAGAAATGCCACTTTGAGCTGTCAAAACAACTGTCATAAAATAAAACGACATCTATCGGAAAAACAAACCTCCCAAAAAAACACCCGTTATATATGTATACATGCGCATTACTATGATGGAAACCTTTCTCAACCTTTTATTTGTTAAAAGTCAACTGAATTTCATTCCATTTTCAGTTTAGACGCTCTCCGTGACATTCGAATCATTGTACATAATAAAATTTAATTAAAATTAAATGTTTATTGTTGTCAAGAAAATCATACAATTTGGATGGAATTTATAACGGTAAAAATCAAATTTGTTCAATTGTTTTTGTGAAATTCCTTGGATTTATTTTTGCCAGTTAAGTTTAAGTGCGTCATGTGCATGGTGTATCGAACCGAATCGAAAAATGGAGTCAGAAGCATATTTTTAAAAAGGATACACATAACTGCGCAAATGCAACCACAGTATTCATTTTCTTTTTCATGATAACTTTAAATTTTAGCTGAAAACAGCGATTAATAATCGCTCCCTTCGGCTAATTATATGGTAAATTAATCGATTAATATTTTTTTTTGTCACACCAGTATACATTTATTGATTTTTAATTTTGCCAGCCGTAGTCATATCAGAGGGTCGATTATGTAAGCATTTCGAATTTCGAATGACGTCACTTTTGTCGCATTTACGACTAAACGCGATTGTTGAGTCATACGACTAGTCGTAGTTTCGACTTAATTGTTGGTGTCTCAGTCGAACACTGTTTGGATTTCGACTGGGAAATAAATGTAATTAAAATTATTATTTCTGTATGAAATCAACCGCGTAAATAACTTTTAAGTGATAATTTTTAATTTGTTTTAATGTTATTTATTATCATTAAAATAAAAACAAATATTTAGAATTTTAAATATATTATGCTGCTACATTCATTTGAATGACGCAAGCAGCGCCGATCGTTTGGCGTTTTTTTTAAGTAACTACGTATTTGTAATTTTGTCAATACAAATTAATTAATAGAATATTAAATTTAATTCATAAAAATATTAGTTTTATATATAAAAAATATAAAAAAATTTGAATATTCAAATAAACCAAAAAAGTAAACCAAAAGTATAAACAATAACAAAACACATTCAAAATGGCGCTATCGGGCAATAGCTTTAGTTCGAAAAAAAATTTGTCGTACATGCTTACATAATTGCGTTATGTCGAAACTACGACTTTGATAATTTCGACTTGTCGTAAGTCGATAGTCGAAATACGACAGATACAGAATCGGCCCCCAGGGGGTGTTCGACTGAAACACCAACAATTATAGCTGTATTTTATTTGCCGAGGAATAAGGAATTACAACAACAATTCTGCTTCTTCTTCTTTATGTCCTGTATCCCCTTGTGGGTCCTAGGGCCTCTACTACGCCTACGCGCCATTGCGTGCGGTTCCTGGCAATGAGCTTCAGCTCTCTTCAACTCTTCCCCAATTGCCGTGCCTCCTCCTCAACTGTTCTGCGCCATGTATTTCTCGGACGACCCGTTCTTCTACCATCCTGAGATAACGGGTTCCATTGCATTGCGTAGTTTGCTATGGAACTGTCGCCTTTTCGGAGTGTATGCCCAATCCACTGCTACTTCCGTCGTCGGATGGTTGTGCCTATTGTTTCCTGACCCGTTCTCTGGTAAAGATGTTCGTTAGAGATACGGTTAGGCCAGAAAACCCTTAAGATGTTCCGTAGGCACCTATTTACGAATGTTTGTAATCTTAAACAACAACTATTGCACTGTCGAATTCCTTGTTTGGAATTGGAAAACCTGCTGTTTGGCTGGTTTTGACATTCGAATTCCTTTATCCTCTGCAAATAAAAAAAATGGAGGTGTGGACGGGGCCGGAATTTTCAGTAACTATATATAGTTTTTGCATTTTCTCATAGTAGTTTACTACTACGACTACCAGTTCCGTTTGGCCGGTTTCCACCAAAAACAACTGGGCCCTCCCAATTTATGTGTAAAGCTTTACTACTAGTAAAAGAAAGTAATAGAGCTTATGTCGAAACTACGACTAAGTAGTCGTATGACTCAATAATCGCGTTTATTCGTAATTTAGACAAAAGTGACGTCTTTCGAAACTCCAAAGGCTTACATAGGGTCTATTCTTTTATTCAACCCGAGCGTGCAGTGTACGTCAAAAATTTACACTGTGTTTTTTTTTATTCACCCGGGGTAATTTTACTCTGTACCTTGTGTTTTTTTATTGTAAACCGAGCACGACACGTGCAACATTCGCTCGGTTTACTCCGGGTAACCTTATTCGCTCTGGTTGAATAAAAGAATAGACCCATAATCGACCCCCAAATAGATGCACGTAGCAAACACGCAAACCACTTTCCTTTATGTTGTTATGTCAAAACAGAAAGTCAGCTGTTTGCGCTGTCAAAGTAATGATTTGTTCTTTGTTGTGAGTTTTTAGTTGTGACAGTGAAAATATTATGTGATTTGTGTTTTGTTTTGTAGTTACATTAGTTTAATAGTTCCAAGGCAAAGGCAAGAATATGCGTATAACAAGTCTTTTGCGAATCCGCACAAGTATCTTTGATTTAAATGCTAAACATAAATATGTGCCAAAGCACAAACCTGTGGTCGAAAGCGATATCAAGCAATTGGAAGACTTCCTTATGTCAAGGCCGAACATTTTGGTTTTGACCGGAGCTGGGATTTCAACGGAATCTGGTAAGCTTGTAATGAGCGTATATTAACTTATTTCACCAGACATTTGTGTACAGGAATTCCTGACTATAGATCAGAGGGGGTCGGATTGTATGCACGCACAAATCACAAACCCGTTCAACACATGCAGTTCGTCAATTCACAAGAAGTTCGTCAGAGTTACTGGGCGAGAAACTTTGTCGGCTGGCCAAAATTCTCGTCGACCGAACCAAATTCGATACATCACTGTTTGGCACGTTATGAGCGCGAAGGCAGAATTCAAGCGGTAGTCACACAAAATGTTGATCGACTTCATATGAAAGCTGGAAGCAAGAATGTTGTCGAACTTCATGGAAGTGGATATGTAGTTAAGTGTTTGTCATGTAACTACAAAATTGATCGCCATGAATATCAGCACATACTGAGTACTCTAAATCCTGAGTTCAAAGATGCTCCTGATATGGTGCGACCCGATGGAGATGTCGAAATTTCACCTGATTATGTACAAAAATTTAAAATTCCTCCATGTCCTCAGTGTAAGGGTAATTTGAAACCGGAAATTGTATTTTTCGGGGATAATGTTCCCAAGGATCGTGTTAATAAAATCGCAAAAATGATTTACACAAGTGATGGACTTCTTGTATTAGGATCCAGTCTTATCGTTTTCTCCGGTTACAGAATGGTTCTACAGGCAAAGGATCTTAATCTTCCAGTAGCAATTGTTAACATCGGTGCAACGCGTGCCGATCATTTGGCAGATATAAAGCTATCAGCCAAGTGTGGTGATGTCTTGCCGAAACTTTTTAACTTTAAGTAGAAAATTGATTCATAATTCCTTCTGATGTGAGCGGAAGGAAGTACTCGTGCTTATATATTTCGTATTGTAATAATAGATAGCAAAATGTTAATAGAAAAAAATAAAATATTTATTTTAGTATATCCAAACTCAAGAACAAGGCATTAATTTCTTTACCCTTAAACACAAACTAAATCAAAAAAAGTAATTTCCTAACCGAAAATATACAATAGCTGCTCACGATCTTCGAGCCTCTTATATACCCTACACAGCAATAAACAGTTACACGCTTCACAAAATAAAAACAAAATTTCCTGATTATTCTATCTTCTATTGGGAATTTTGTCCCAGATCGATTTCTTTATCCGCTGGAAACATTTGTATCGGGAACTCTGATGCAATCGGAGGCAAATATGCATTATAGCTCTTAAAAATATTAAAATATAAAGGTAATAAAAATGTTAGTCAAACCCCCCTCGACAGAGTTAAAGCCAAAACTTGACTTTCTCATAAAAATTCAACATGAAGCGTGTTTAAAAGTGGGCGGCCCTACATTACATATTAGTATAAAATAAAATGAAAGGGTGATCAATAATCAATTTATATTTCATTACATATGATTGAGTTTTTTCATAATAGGTCTGTTCCCGTACTTTTTGTAGTAAAACTTAGCAAAAGAGAAATTCGTCATAAAATCTCTCAGCGAAAGAAAGCGCACAAAAAAGTACGGAAACGCATTAAACCACAAAATTTTTGGCTTGGTAGAAATTAGCCGTGTTGCTTTGGCAAAACCAGCTTGGCTTACAACAACAATCGCATAAGTATAAAGCCGAAGTTTCTTTAATTGCTATTGCTGCGTTGCTTTGGCAAACCCGGCTTCGCTTTACAAAGCAACAGCTTTTAGCTTTACCGCCTTACGGTGAGCACCAGGACTATAAAATGGCTTTAGTTTCCTTAATCCTGAACATTTTTATTTACTTCGGCTTCATGTCGCTTTATCACCGCCTTACGGTGAGCGCTATAACTATAAAATGGCTTTAGTTTTAAATCCTAAAAAGTTTTTGGATTTATTTTCGGCTTTATGCTTATGCGATTGTTGTTGTAAGCCAAGCTGGATTAGCCAAAGCAATACAGCAATTGCTTTGGTAAAGCTAAGCTGGTTTTACTTTATATCTCAAAACAACAGCTTTTGGTTTTACCGCCTTACGGTGAGCACCATAACTATAAAATGGCTTTAGTTTCTTAATCCTAAAAATTTTTTGGATTTGCTTTATGCCAAGCAAGCAAGCAAAAGTGAAATTTAAAGTGAGAAGAATATAAATTAAATTTATTAAAGAAAATTAAAGTTAAAAGTTTTTTATAAAATGAACCAAGCCGAAGAAAGTGTAATAATCCAGGTAACAATTATATTGTGAATTTTTACAATATTTAAATAAGTTTTTTACTTTACAATAATCATTTCTTATTTTCTAGAGTATTGTTGATAATATAAACGACGAAGAAGACCCGTTATTAATTAGTTCATCCTCAAGCGATACATCATCATCTGATAATTCTGACTCGTCGAGTGATCAAAGTTCAGGAAAACATTCTCCAGTGGAAAATTTTATGGAAATCATAGCTGATTATTCTGATGAAGATTTTCAAAAGCACTTCAGATTATCCCGACAAACAATTTCTTCGTTAGTAGGTATGTTGGCTACTAGATACAATAGTCAGCATACATTTAACCGCAGACAGATCATAACATTGAACTTATGGTTTACCTTATTGAATTTATTTCAGAATTATACCAATCGTCTAAATTTTGCCCAAGCGAACGACATAGCGGCCGTAGAAAACTTGGTGCCAGAAAAGAAGTCTATTTATTTGTATGGTACGTTAGTAACACTCTAACGTACAGGCAGATGGGTAATCTGTTCGGCATAAACCAAGTAACGGCCTGGAAAGTCGTGAACAGGGTCGCATCTTGGCTGGTTAGCATTTCAAATAAGTATATAATTTGGCCACGTTCAACTGAGAGAATCGCTCAAAACACCGCATCATTTCGCTCGCTGGCAGGGATACCTGGAGTAATTGGGGCGATAGATGGAAGCCATATTAGAATTAAAAGGCCACTAAACAATCCAGTTGCATATTACAATAGCAAAGGATACTACAGTATATTATTACAGGCAGTAGTGGATTCCGCAAAACGATTCATCGATGTGTACTGTGGGGAACCTGGTTCTATGCACAATGCCAGAGTTTTGCGACGATCCCCATTATTTCGGCTTGCGGATGAGCAACAGATTTTAAGGGAAAGGACAATACTATTAGGTGGTTCAGCATACCCATTAAAAAGTTGGTTAGTTGCACCGTATAAAGACACGGGAAATTTATCGGATCAAAAAAAAAAAGTTAATAAACTGCTTTCATCGTCACGCATTGTGGTTGAAAAAGCATTTGGACTGATGAAAGGGCGATTTCGTAAACTGATGCATTTTGCTGAGCACCGGGAGTTGGGAACGGTAAAGAATATTGTGGTTGCTTGCTGCGTGCTACACAATATTTGCGTGAACAATAACGACGATTGGTTTGACGTCACTAATAATCAACCACCTCAAAATAATCCTCCTGGAGATGTTTCAGCAGATAGAAGACAAGAACTCGTAAATGAGTTAATCGAAAATAATTTGTTGTAATAATTAAATTAACAAAATTGATTAAAATTAACATTTCATGGTTTTTATTTAAATTCCGTCAATTATTTATTAATTTGATAAAAATTAACATATCATAGTTTTTATTTAAATTTAGTTTTAGATAAACGTAGAACGAGGTTGGGTCCTGGATGCGTGTGGCGAAAAGTAATGAATTCCCAGTAAGGAAATCCATATACCCGCATCGACATTTAGCCATCCTACAGAAGACCTATGTGTCTAGAAGAGCTATGTGTCTAGAAGACCTATGTGTCTAGAAGACCAATGTGTCTAGAAGAGCTATGTGTCTAAGTCTTCTGTAGGATGGCTAAAGATCGATGCGGGTATATGGATTTCCTTACTGGGAATTCATTACTTTCCGCAACATGCATCCAGGACCCAACCTCGTTCTACGTTTATCTAAAACTCATAGAACAAACAATTAATTAATTACTTAAAAAGAAAATAAATTATTTATTATTTTCGTTTTAAGTAATTAATTAATTGTGCGTTCCATGCACGTCGATCCTCATGTCGTTTTTCCATAGCCGCCTCCTGATCACGTAATAATTTCATTTTCTCGTCATGTCTTCTTTCTTTGTTGTACTCCCTTAATTGATCGTGTTCCAGCTTTTTCTGCCGATGCAAGTCCTTCGCCGATTGTTTTTCTTCTTTTTGCTTGGGTCTAATAGCCTCTCCTTCGGAGAAACTGACCTCAATCAAATCTTCGAATGCGAAGTTAGACCCTGATGCGTCAGACTTCAATGCACAGTTTGGACGTGACGTTTCGAATTCTTGGTCAATAGTACTCTGGCTTACAGGTATCGGCATCGGTGAACTTAAGACGCCTGAGGCTATCGTGGCATGATTACTTGCCTCAAGCGAAGTTTCTTTATCATAAAGATCTTGTAGAAGGTCTTTGTACGGCTCAATCATAGCTGCAGCACCGGTTGAGGCATTGCTATCGACGGCTGACTTATAAGCATATTTAATATTTTTTAATTTGATCTTTATTTCCTGTTCAGTATAAGGGACATCCTATGAAAAAAATATAAATAAATTTCACATATATATATAAATATATATATACTTACTGCTACGCCGGAATGAATCATATCCTCCACTAAATGTCTGTGTATATATTTTTTTTTGGAAATATGGTTAAACTCATCCTTACGTTTTATTGCGTACACCAGCAATGTGCGAGTTTCTATCCGACTCCATACTCGTCTGGTACGTCTAATTAAATAAAATTCATTCAATAATTACGATATTTACTATAAAGTGTAAATATAAGAATACGAAACTTACGACTTTCCCACTTTTTTTGACATTTTTAAAACAAAATTAATTTTCACAAAATTTAATTGCAAAATTGATGAAAATACAATATGGTTGTTTTGCAGCTTATTGTAGTGTCTGATTCTCGATGCTTCCGTGAACAAATGTTGAACCATATTCAATTGGAAAATATTTCCAAAAAGTGTATAATTGTGTATCACTTAATCCAGTTTATAAGACCAAAATGTTGAGATCAAATAAAAACCTTGCTGTTTTTTAAAGTGGATTATATTTTTAATTTTAAGTAAATTTATTTCTTTTTTTAAAGTACAACTTAAGAAATTGAATGCAACATTGCAACACATGCTACTAATGTAGTAATGTACTAATCGATGGGTATGGTATATGGCGAAGTGAGAGCATGCAGACTAAAATCTCATAGCGCTTTCGATTTGCTGGGTACTGTGTTGTTTTTGTGTCCCATTTCTATAGCGTTTTCTTGTTGACGTCAATTTGTTTTAGACATTTAGGTTGGTTTTGGTTTGGCATTCTATTTGCAAAGCATTCTCCACAACAACCATTAACTCTTACTTTGACAGCTTACCCGTGGATTTGGTTTCGGGTATTTGCTATATTGCTTTCAACATAATGAGTTAGGTATTTTTTGTGGTTAACGGCTGATCAAAGCAACAGCAAAAACTAACCAAATCAATTGGTCAATTTTTTGTTTCATGTGATTGCCAACTTATCCATATATAATATTTAAAAGTCGACTCTGGTGGTGAGAATTATAAATAAAAATTTGGTTAAATATTCTTAACCAAAAATTTTTTTTGGTTAACGCTTAACCACTTTCTGGTCTACCCAATGTGTTTGTGTTGTAATTTTTATTTTTTTGTTGAAAGCAATATAGCAATTGTTTGACAACAGCTGAATTTTATTTGCGAGTTCGGAATTCGAATGTCAAAACCAACCAAACCAGCCAAACAGCAGGTTTTCACAATTCCAAAGAAGGAATTCGACAGTGCAATTGTTGTTGTTCCTCGGCAAATAAAATACGGCTTATGACATTAATTCCATGTACTTGTATCGTTTTTTTTTCCTTTAAAATCTGGCGCAGAGTGACATTTTGACTATCAAGTACCTGGTTTTCCCTAAAAAACCAATTTACTGAAGAGCGAAAACAGATCTGTATATTTCGGGAGATTTGCCCCTCTATTTACTAACTATAGAAACAACACGACTTTCGTGATCGATTTGACGAGAAAAAACCTGAGCTCGAGCTCAGATTTCTCGAAGGAAAAAAACGACGTTTATTACAAAAAAAAGTATAGATTGTGCTTCTATCACACATATTTGTAATTTTGAAAACCATAGACAGAAATGAAACCATCAATACAAAGATATAAATTAATGTGGCTTACGTTTGATAAAAAAAATTACCCCGAGTAAAACCAGTACACTTTACATACCATACATACATACCGGGCGCGTTCCACGAAATTTTTATGTTAAGCAAATATGAAGCTTTGATACCTACATACCGTAAGCGTTCCTGATTTGTTGCTTGATATTTTGTTAACACAAAATGGTGAAGTATTGTTTATTAGTTTCGGCTTCCAGCTTGCTTAAGATTATCGCAGTCGAGTGTGGAAAGCATTGCATGCGCTTTGCGGCCAACTTCGTTGCAGTACATTCTTATTTTTAGGTAATTATCACTTAAAAGTCTTAAGTTTAATAACTTTTTTAATTTATTTCTATAAAACTTAATTTTATTAATTAAATAACACAAATTCATATAACTAAAAAATTAGAAAAGGATTTTTATTTTTGAAACGTAAAGCCTTTTCGTTTAAAAATCAAACGAAAGCCACATAAGTCACCACGCGAAGAGACTTAAAGCTCTTTCGATTTCGTGTTTTCGGTTTGGCCGTTTGACGTTCTATTTGCAGTGTTGTTCACGGTACTGTTACTTTGCTACCAATCGGCAATCGATGGGTATGGTTTCATTTACTCAGCAAGATGGCGAAGAGAGAGCAAGTGGACTAATTTTTCAGTTTGTTTTTGACATTTTGGTTGGTTTTGTTTTGGCGTTCCACTTGCAAAGCATTCACCACGAAAACTCTGTTACTTTGACAGCTTTCCCGTGGATTTGATTTCGGGTATGGTTTAAGTACATCCAAACAAGCATTAATTGAATATGTAAGGTTCCACAGGTCTGCGTTTTAAAAACAGAGTATGTACTTGTTTTCAATATTTTTTGTTTGACTTGATAACAGCGCTCGATATACATTTTTAAAACGTCGTCAACTTATGAACAGTATCAAAAACTCAAAAATATTTTCATCTCACTCTATTACACTGAAGTTTGTCTTAAAGCAGACGCCATATCTGTCTATGCTATTTTTTCGCATGCCAATGCTACATTTGCTGCGTTGCTTTGGCTAATCCATCTTGGCTTACAACACAATCGCATAAGCATAAAGCCGAAAATAAATCCTAAAAGTTTTTAGGACTTAAAACTAAAGCCATTTTATTGTTATAGCGCTCACCGTAAGGCGGTGACAAAGCGACATGAAGCCGAAGTAAATAAAAATGTTCAGGATTAAGGAAACTAAAGCCATTTTATAGTACTGGTGCTCACCGTAAGGCGATAAAGCCAAAAGCTAGTAAAGCCAAGCCGGCTTTGCCAAAGCAACGCAGCAATTAAGTTGTCATTTTATTTTGCCAGGTTTGTCAAACAAACAGACCATCTATATTCAGTTTCAGTCAATCAGTCGTACTCGTAGTTGTCCTCGTCAGTTCAGTGTGGTTTACTGGTTTTGTATGCGTTGGTTCCTATTTTTATTGTTTTCGAAGTCGTCGACCGGTGTTTAAAAACGTTGTAATTTTAAATTTTATTTTATTTTGGTCATTTAAAAGTTGAGCTAATTCAGCAATAACTCTTTTGTTTAATTTATATACTTTTTCGCCGTAAACTTGGATTTCATTAGAATTTTCATTATGCGGGTATAACAAGTACATATAATAAAACCCAAGAAATTAACAAAGTCCACCATTGTGCGAATTCGGTCACAAAGCATTGGAGAAAATTCTAATTCAGATTTTCTCATCATTTTGGAATAAATAATTAGCTGGTTTTTTTCTTGTTCAACTGCACCTTCTCAATATTGCGTTGCTTTCATTATTGGATTGCATTTTATAACCACTGGCACTGGGACAGTTTATTAATTAAATTACCCTCTATACAGCAGTATGTCGGACACAAAAAGCGTAAGTTTTCTTTTCTATTAAATAAATTACATGAAAATAATTTGTGAATAATTTATAAAAAGAAATTCATGAATTCATGTTACAAATGTTTTACTCTGTAAATAAAATCTTAGGATTATTCGATTACGAATGAAGATGACTAACTCATTTTTGATTTTCTTGGGTATTTTGTGAAAAACCAAAAATAGACTTTGTTACAGCCGGTCTGAGTATCCAGTCCTCGTCGTTAAATTCAAGGGTGCGGCTGTTTTCGGTTCCCTTTTCTGTTCCTCTAAAATTGCTTACAATACTCGTATGCTGTTACAGCAATTACGGTTGACCACAGTCTACGACACCAACGCAGCCACATTTAAATAAACTACATGCAAGACGACACACAAAACTCATCACTCTTTATCGTTAGCCTATCTAGCAGCAACAATTTTTAGCTTGCTTAGAGAAAACTTTTTCTTCCAGTTTTAATGTTTCACAAATAATAACAAAAATAATGCAACAGAATCATTAACACTTTGTGTATTCATTTCAGTTAATTTCATTTATTGATACGCAAACACAATTTTCAGACCAATGGTCTTCTTTACAATTCTATACTACGAGTATTAAAAATCATTTATAAGATAATGATATAACAGTTTTAGTAAAAATAAAAAGGAAAAAATTAAAAAATAACAGTGTGTTCTGTGTACTTCACAACTGAAAAGAAATGATAGTTGATAGTAATGTGAAGTTATGTAGCAACAGCCCCTCACGGTAAAGGCATGTGATAACTCGAAGGCAGGATATGATCCGAATAGCTGGAGAACATAATTATTCAGTAGTTGGTTAGCTTGATTATGGATAGATAGATAAGGATCAACAGGCACAATATGACTGGAGTTAAGATGAGCACGTTTTTGGTTGTTAATATTATAACGGAAAAAGACTCCCTGATGGTTAATAGTATGGCATTCCACAGACGAGCAGCCCTAATAATAAAATATTGCTCCTTGGAGTGATGGGAGTGTGTAGGAAGAACAAGGTGTCGGTCCTGGAAGAGAGCGCAAACCTGAGGTTAGAGAGGAGATATTCAGGCAAGCACCTCGTAATGATTTTAAAAAGAAAATGTATAGTCCTAATGTTTAGAAAATTTGGGACGGAAGTACCCAAGTAATTAAACGCAGGGCCAGAGTTATGCTCACGAATTTTTAAAGAGTGAATGGACCGTATACAAGCATTAAAGCATAGTGTAAGAGGGTGAATGTAACTTAGGCTAATGCCAGAATATAGTCCGGCTCCATATGTAAAATGGGGCATTATTGTAAGAGAATGTATTAACCTGACTCTAAGATTACCATTGAGCAAATCTTGGACAAGATAAAGCTTCCGTAAAACCGACTTAACAGGACCAATGACAGCATTCCAAGAAAGCGATTCATCCAAAGTAAAGCCAAGGGTAACCACCTTAGGAGGGTAAGACATGACAATGTGATTAACCATAATAGGGTCAAGATGGAGACTACCTGTAGTACGAGAAAAAGCGAGTGCCTGACTTTTAGA
Organism: Nephrocerus scutellatus; assembly: GCA_947095585.1. Classification (NCBI taxonomy): domain Eukaryota; kingdom Metazoa; phylum Arthropoda; class Insecta; order Diptera; family Pipunculidae; genus Nephrocerus; species Nephrocerus scutellatus. The sequence continues at coordinate 116,766,376 of OX352763.1, forward strand.
TGGGCTAATGGCAAGTTGGTTAGTCGAATACCAATCTGAGACAGAGGTTAAATCCTCATTAATCTGGGAAACAAGTCTGTAGCTTTGGCAGCATGGTCGTCAGCAAGAAAATGGGCTGGACAACGGTTTAGGGCTAGCGGAAGGTCATTGATGAATAGACTGAACAACAGGGGCTCTAAGATGGTGCCTTGGGGAACACCTTCAAAAATAGGTTAAAAGAGGACCTTGCATCACCGATAAATGTTTATTACAGCACAACAGATCAGCTGGATGGAGTAGATGGCATTACGACCACCTCTTGACATTGCACATGAATTTGCTTAGACGGAAAGAGAGGATAAGATATAAATTTTTTGAGAAAACACCTCCACCAACTCCGTCATCAGTTTTAGACACGTCTGTAAAAATAAATTTGTTCATCTTCCAGCTACGCGTTTTCCTCTCAGAATGATCTGGAGAGAAGGGTGAAATGGAGCTGTGGAGTGGTGTAGAATATGCTGTCTGGGATCCTGACTAAATTCAGGATAGAGGAGTGGCCGGTTTCATTTCTAGTCCACTGGGAGATAGCATTGAGGCGAATAGTTGAGCTAGCAGCTACTTGCCTGCTGAAAATGTCGAGAGGTGTAATGTCGAACAGTATGTCCAGTGCGGCGGAGGGGGTTGTACGAAGTGCTCCGCTCATACATAGACTAGCTGATCTTTGGACTTTGCATAATTTATCTAGATTTACTTTCTTATTTAAGGCAGTCCACCAAACAGTCACACCGTATATAAGAGCATTTCTTACTACCGCTGTATATAGCCAATGAGTTATGTGGGGTTGAAGACACCATCAGCTACGAATGGCTTTTTTGCATGAGAAGAGTGCCACTGTGACTTTTCGAACTCTTTCTTGTATGTTAGGTTTCTAGCTTAGCTTCCTATCCAAAATAGGACCCAAATACTTGGCTTTATCGGAGAATGTTAAGCTGATATTCTTAATAGAAGGAGGGTCAGAGTGTTGTTAATTGTATTTCCTAGTAAAGAGGACAAGTTCAGTTTTGTGTGGGTTTTCTCCTAAACCGCACCGATCTGCCAAATCTGTTAGCTTGTTGAGAGCTTTTTGCAGGAGTGCCTTAAAGGTGTTAAGGTACTTTCCTGAGACGGCAATAACAACGTCATCCGCATAAGCGATCACTCGGCATTCCTTCTCTCTGAGGCATACAAGCAGCTCATTTAACACTAAGAAGGGGGACAGGACTCCACCTGGTGGGGTTCCTCTGCAGACACATCTTCTGGCAGACGACACACCCAGAAGCTGTTACGATGGCTAGGAGGAAGAAGCAGTATCCCACTTATATGTGTACATATCCTACTTTCAAGCAGAAGCCACATAAGCTTCGAACGTCGAAATTTAAAATTTATTAAAAGCTTGGCTTTGTGATAAAAGGGGAAAGACTTTGATGCTGTGGTACCAAAATGTACCCCTGACAGGTCTAAGTGTGCAAAAGCTAACCCCGACCCTAACCTAATACAAAACACTTTCCTTTTAAATTTTAATACTAGGATTTGCTTTTAATTAACATTTCACATTATTGTCGAATAAAAAGTTCAAGTTTTAATCGGGTGTTTGTGCTTGCACAGTTTTTTAAAATACATAATAAATCCTCGCATCATATTCGTATAATATAAATCTTGTTAATTATTTCAGAAAAAACTTTTAAATTTGTACACGTTAAGCAATAATGTGTTTCAAAGTTTAGTGTGGGCATAAACACTGCACCAATTACCATCACACCCCAGACCCAAACTTCTATCATCAACCATTTTTTCCTCGTTTGATGGTGATGTTTATTCACTTAAATATTTATTGTTTTTTTTCCACTGAATTAGCACTTTCCGCATTTCATATTTGTAGGAGCAAAGGAAACATAGCATGTCTAGCCAGCCAGAATATAGAATAGAAAGAGAAAACTTGCAAACTACGCTATGCAGTGAACAAACGGCATAGGTAGATAGCCGACAGTTTAGTTAGACAACAAGTCATTAAACTCCTTAGCTTTGGCATTATTGAAGCTCCAATAATAATTAAAAATAGTCCATTAACCAAAAACCAATAAAGTTAAAAAGCCACTACGAACGGTTTCGGTCAAGATGCGTCTTGCATTTTAATTAAAGTAGAAGGTTATTGTTTTGTAGATATTTTTACTTTTCTTAAATTATATATTTTTATTCATGTGGAATTTACAAATGCTTATTTTCGCTAAACACCTCGATTGGGGAGAAACTGTATTTAATTTGTGTTTATTTAAGCAAACAGTTGAAAGTTGATTGAACCCAATTTGTGTTCGCATTTCCTGCATGAGTCTGGTGCTATTATACTTTGTTAGAAACATTTATAAATAAACATGTTAAGTATGTATATGTTGACATCACGTCCTTCAGTGGTAGCTATTTTTCGATTATAATTCTCTATAACTGCGATAACAATATCATCATATTGAGTGTCTACATTATTTGCGTTTAGACTGTTTACTTGATTGATGCTTATTTAAGCTTTTAAGAACTAGTTTCTTTCGTTTAAATTTAAAACTTAAATATGTACATATAGACCATATATATATATATACCATATAGAAAGATGTTACCACCCATATGGTACAACATAATTATACTACTGACATTAATGGCGTTAAAGAACTTATAATAACTGTTGTCCGCTCTATACCTAAAAAAAGGTAAAAGACTTCGCATATGCATTCAGAACCAAGGAGTATATTATTCGTAGAGTGGGTCGAACCCGGCTTTCCTAGCTTTCGCCATTAAGCATGCTCTTTGATCTATTCCCATTTAGCGGTCCTCTCTTCGAGAGTAAACCGTAAGCCCCTGCCTTGCATCCCCAGAACGAGCTGGTTCCTCAACCACAGTTGTCCTCAGACCGGTCAAACCTGGTCTTTGAGCACGGACAATTCCCGTGGTGCCAACACCACCTTGGTGAGGTCTGACATCAAGGGACTCAGTTCGGGCAGAGTAAATCCCATTTTGTGAAGGAGAAAACCTCGAACCCCATCATTTGTCACTAGGATACCATAACCATTGCACGGACCTGTAGTGTATGAAATGAGCCACTAAATACGAAGAGTCACCCATAAAGATCTCAAGTACCAGTAGCCCACTTCGGGTCGCTAAGTACGAAGACAATGCCCTTAAAGAGCATACTCTAAGTACCCGCGGCCCGTATTAATCTCCCGTGGCAATGCCCCACACCATATCCAGTAAATAAATCTATGATGCAGTTGGACCCCACGGGTTTACCACTCCTCCTTTATCAACCGGGCTTGTGACCGTCTATGGCGAAGTTAACCAAGGAGTACAGGTCGAAAAAGTGCAGTAGCCTTTTTTGAACTTGTGTACATAGTCAGCCGTATTAAGTGTCATGGCTCATGGTCATGGAAAAGCGAATGGCTACTGAGCAGGAGGTTCGTGTTTCGAATCCCAGTAACACCAAAAAGTATCACGTTGTCCCACCTCTCGTGAATGCGTGACAAACGTTCCGAGAGTAATAATTCGTCACGGAAAGCTTCTCAATTCGCCGTTCGGATCCGGCCTTAAATTGTAGGTCCCTTCCATTTGTGTCCAAAAATAACCAGGCGCAACACAAATGGTCGCGAGAAGTTAGGCCTTGTACCGCAAAAATGCGTGTAAATAATCTAATCGGAGATACACATGTGTGCAAAATTTGAATAAAATCGGGCATCCCTCGTGCCCATACAAAGTTTTATCCATCGGATATACAGGGATGTTTACAATTTCAAGAAAATCGGGGTAGTTTTTAAAAAATGCATATTGGACCTTCTCGGGCCTAAGACCCCGATTACTACAAAAATTTTACAAAAAGTTTTGTACATCAAAAATACACAGGGAAAATCTGGCTTATTTTTAAAAAATTTATATGGACATCCCTTGGGCTCACTCAAAAAAATTTCCAAAAATTATGTACATCAGAGATTCACAGGTGTTTTAAAGTTTAACCAAATCGGGCTAATTTTTAAAAAATTTATATGTGTACCCCTCGGGGATAAGGCTCTGATCACTCCAAAAAATTTAAAGGAAGATTTGTACATCAGAGATAATTTTTGAAGAAAATCACTCCATAAATTTTACAAAAAGTTTTGTACACCGAACATACACATACAAATTTGAAAAAAAACGGGTTATTTTAAAAAAAAATATATTGGCACCCCTTGGGCCTCAGGCCCCGATCACCATACAAATTTTACAAAAAGTTTTTGTCTATGCCAGCTATCCGACAACACGACATAACTTCTCACTCACTTAAAAGTGTGACATTTAACAGTGCTCACAGCAGTGTGACATTTAACAGTGTATCACTTAACATTTTACTTTTTGAACATGTACACTTTAAACCTTGTAGTGAGACGTTGTCACGTAAAAAATGCTAAAAACTTATTTGCTTCTTATACACAAAATTCGATGAGTTAAGTTATCCGCTCGTTGTTAAAGCTAAGAGCTAACACACATTTGTTAATGAAAACTACCAGTTAACAGTGCTATTAGTGTTTATTAATATGGGGGAGTGTGTGTTATTGTGTCAATCAAAGTCAATCCCATTTAAGTGCTAACATCTTTTTGGGCACCCCTGTATATTGGAGTGCTATCATGTTTATAACTTAGATCCGCATTATAATTTTCAGAGAAATTTTCTTTGAGGGGTTGTCATTAGGTTATCAATGACAGCTTTGTGACTACTCTTTGTCTTTGGCTTTATTTTAATTTTCTTCTCAAGTTCATGACTGCACATAAATTCTGTCTACTCTAAACATTTAAACGTTCATATTATGCCTTTGTGTATAAGTCTGAAATGAAAACATCTTAAAAAAAAAACCTCCTCTTCTTTGGCCATTAGGTACTTAGCACATACTCGACTAAGCCCTTTTATATGCTCACCCAGTCGCCCTACAATTAGAGCTAATTGTTGTGTTCATTACGTCATTGGATAAATCACCTATATGAGATAGAACAAAAAAAACTAAATTATCATTAAAAATAGAAATACACAATAGAAAGACAGAAGAACTTAAGAATAATAGCTGAGTGGAAGACTGTATTAGTACTTAAGGCGAAAGTTGAATCGGGCAACAGACAACAGACTTCTTCCACTGTCTGGTGCTTTGCATTGTTGTATGATCGCTCGGTGCATTTATTTTCACAAGTGGCACACAATACATAGAGTAGGAGCCCGTTCCACACGTAGGAGTGCATAACAACAGAACGGTTCAAATTGGTTGTTAATAGTGTTTTATAGAAATATTTTTCTTACAAAATATTATACATAATATGTTTATTTAATTGATGTACATTTATACTTATTTATATACAGTGGGTCTTTGAGCATCTTTGGAATTTGTTAAATATACAGGGTGTCCCCTAATTCGTGAACAATAATTTGGGAAATGATTCTTTGGTATATTCTAAGAAAGGCGGTCAGCCATTTTCCTACAATGCAGGAAAAGCGGAATGATCGGGCTAGTCTCTTCAAAGTAAGGTTTGCGCGATGCCTTTAACCTCGCCCGTAAAAAAGCCAGTATTCAGGCAGTACATTGGCTTACACGACGAAGCTAGCAGAGCGATAAATCGGCTCAAAAATAATACAAATAATTACCAGTGTGGCTACATCCCAGGCAAATCAACAACTGATCAGATTTACACCCTTAGGCAGATGATGGAAAAATGTCTAGAGTTTTAAAACTCACTACACCATCTTTTTATAGACTTAAAGCCGCCTATGATAGCATAGCCAGAGTAGAACTTTATAAAGCCATGAGAGAATTCCGCATCCCAAATAAACTGACACGACTATGTAGGTTGATCATAAGCCAAGTAAAAATATCCGGGTCACTATCAAGCCCATTCAACATCTATAACGGGCTCCGACAAGGGGATGGACTGGCCTACGTCCTCTTCAACCTGGCGTTGGAGAAAGTGATCCGAGACTCTAACGTAACGGCGAGTGGAACAATCCTCTATAAATCTATTCAGATACTGGTTTACGCAGACGATATTGACATCGTTGGTAGAAACCGAAGAGCTGTACAGAAAGCTTTCATCCAGATCGAGCAGGCGGCACGAAATCTGGGGCTGCACATAAATGAGAGCAAAACAAAGTACATGGTGGCCACGTCTGCGAGTAGAAGATCCAACATTGGTCCCTCAATCCAAATAGTGGAGCGCGAATTTTAAGTAGTGCAATACTTTAACTATCTACGAGCGTTATTGCGATGTCGACATCGTGAAGAAAAAAATTAAGCTCGGTAGGCTCCGGTAGGCAGGACATCTAGCTCGCATTAGCAAAGAGGATCCTGGTCGGAAAGTTCTTTGCGGTAGGTTTTAATGGGTTAACATGGGTTAGGGTACACCAAAGTAAACTTTTTCTTGAATTCCCGATAAATGATTGGAGATGGACCCTTACGGTAGAACAATTTTTTTCTTTGAATAGAATAGAATATACCCAAAAATTACTAACCAAATTATTGTTCACAAATTAAGTGACATCCTGTATATTTATATATAGATATATATATATATATATACTAGCTGAAGAAAGCGGTGTTGCTCGTGGCTTTATTACCCACTCATCGATCCCCTCACTCCATCACCCCGTTTCATTTTCTATGCACTGACCCACTCCCCAGCGACCGCCACCATAACGATTTCATCCCCTTCGACAACCCACCACACCGATTACCATTCATCACCCACCTCCATCAATACCCGTAGTTCCAAAGACATAACCCCATCGCCCATTTCCTCCCAACCGTCATCAAATGTGTACAGACTAGACTCTGATCAGCAGAGAACGATTGATCAGAGCATAACTTTCTCTCATGCGGTTATATCTTAACCTCGTAGACTTTAGGAACTCCCAACATTCCTTATGTCAAGGAGGCAAAAGCTACCTAAGCCACGATCGACATAATTTAGTTCGAAGTACCGGTCACTGGACAGAGTAAAATTTAAACAAATATCTGTTTTTGCTTTTGCTTAATGCCGAATGAGCAATATAAATATTTAATATTGAAACTAAATGTATTCTTATTAAAAAACTAAAAACTAACCACCCCCTCCTCACTCCATCGTTCATAATTCAACCACAAAACATATGTTTAAAATTTTGCTGGAGAATCTAAAACTAAAGTGGAAATAAGAAAACCACAAACCACACAACATAACCGAGCAACATTCCACAATTAGTCAACCATAATCCACCATACCATAGTCTGTGGGTGTATTGTTTTATCGTTTACCACAACCGCACCCCACAAAAGCAACGTTACTTTAAATAAAGTGTCGCCTAACGAAAGTTGGGACAATTTCCTTTTGGTATAAGACGAAATCTTTAGATATTTTACTTTCTTTTACATAGTGCATTTACTTCGTAAAAACGTGATAATATTTTAAAATATTTAAATACAAAAACGCTATATGTTAATTTCTTATGTAAAAATAATAAGAAGAAAAAATTATCATTTATTACGGCTTCTTCTGTACCGTATTTATACCTTAAGCCGATTAAATCGTTTACGTTTTGAGTTACAAAGCTGAAACTTTCAATGCGAGCCGCTATAGTCGCTTAAGCTACTCATGTGTACATAGTTTGTTTGTTGCATTTGCATTTTGAAGGCGAAGATGGTGCAATATCACGTTTCTTCCACTATATATGCACCACATTGAATAGACAGAATGTCTTAATGAATAAGTTGCAGTAATGATTTTCTTTATAATTTCAATTCATTTATTTCTTTTCTTTGTTTGATTTGTTGCAGTTTTCCAGTATAGAAACGCCCGGCTACGTGGGTTTTGCCAATTTGCCAAATCAAGTTCACAGAAAGTCGGTGAAGAAAGGTTTCGAGTTCACTCTAATGGTTGTAGGTGAATCCGGATTGGGAAAATCGACGCTTGTGAATAGTTTATTTCTTACAGACCTATATCCCGAGAGAATAATTCCAGATGCTGTTGGTAAGACACTATTTATGGTATTTTATTGATTTTTATCATAGCAAAACCGTGTTAATTTAAAATAAAATAATATAAATGTTTTTTTTTAAACAAATGCTTTTATTAAGCTATAACTGGCCCCCTAAAAGGAAGAATTTAAAATAGCTAGTAGATTTGAGGGGTTTTAAGATTTCAATGCGAACGCCCTCAAGACCATCTCGACACCCAATCAAAACCATCTTAAAACCGCTCAAGTTCATCTTAAGGTCCCCCTCAAGGCTCCCTAAAGGGAGACACCTCTGAAGATCCACTCAAAACTTACAACACCCCTCTTAAAACTTACTCAGAACCCCGCTCAAGACCGACTTAAAACTCCCTCAAGATCACCTTAAGACTTTCAAGAACCCTTTAAAGACCACACCCAAAATCCTCTTAAAAGCCCTCTAAGACCCATTGCAAAACTCCCCGAAAACCTAAAGAACCCCTCCTCAAGTCCCACTCAAGATAATTCAAAACCCCCTTAAGACAGCTCAAGACCGTCTCGAGACACCCTTAAGACCCCCCCCAAGACCCCACTTTGAGCTATTTTAAAATACCCTCAAGACCCCCGTCGTGCCCACCTAAAGACCCCCAAGACTCAAGACCACCTAAACACCCCCTCAAGAATCCCTTAAAACCCTCTTAAGATCCCCTCAAGAGCCCACCCAGGACTCTCAAAATACCCTCAAGACCCCCGTCGAGACCACCTAAAGAGACGTCAATACCCCGTCAGGACACCAATCACAGCCCTCTCAAAACCCCCTTAAGCACCACTAAAAACCACCTAAACACCCCAATAAAAACTCCCTGATCACCACCTCAAGAATCCCTTAAAATCCTATTAAGAGCCACGCAAGACCCCATCAGGACCCTCTAAAAATCCCCTTTAGACCCTCTTAAGATCTCCTCAAGACGCCACTAAATACCCTCTCAAGACTCAAGACTGAACAAATTAAAATTCTCTTAAGACCTTCTTAATAACACACAACATCCTATCAAAACACTCTCAAGACCCCCATCAAGAAACCCACTTATGACCCCCCAAAACTTCCTCGCGAACCCTCCCCAAGACCTTAAAGGCCCCTTAATACCTCCTCAAGACTACCTCAAGACCCTCTTAAGACCATCTCAAAACCCCACTAAAGAACCCCTTAAAACAACCTCAATACCCCCTCAAAGCCACCTCAAGACCAACACAAGACCTCCTTAAGAACCCCTTAAATCTCCCCTCAAGTCCCCCTTAAAATCTCCTAAGGCCCCACTTCAAGACCCTCTCAAAACTCCTTCAAGACGCCATCAAACCACTTAAAGGACGATTAAGACCCCATCAAGACACCTTTAAGACCCGCCTCAAGACCCCACTCAAGATTCCTCTCAAGACCGCACTTAATACCCCCTTAAGACTATCTCAAGAACGGCTTGAATCCCCCACACAACACTCCCCTCAAGACTTCAAAGGAACACTCAAGGCCCGCCTCCGGAAAGTCTTCCACAAAAACGCGTACAAAATCGTCAACACACAGCATTAGAATGACAAAAGCGTGACAGAATGACATATCGGACCCTGCAAAAACCACCTTAAGATACCATCAAGACCACCCGACCCCTACAACACTCCTCTCAAGATCAGCTTACAAGACCTTCAGCATAAGAATGAAAAAAAGGTAGCAGAATGACATACAAGACCCTCTTAAAACCACCGTAAGATCCTGCCAAGACCACCTCAAGACCCTTCTTCGAAAAGTCTTCCACAAAAAATCGTACGAGACCGTCTCCTCACAGCATTAAAATGAAACAAGTAAATGTAAAAAAACTACGTTTTTCGGGTACAAACTTTTATATATACATCGAAACACGCCACACAGTCGTTCATTATTTGGTAATAATCGCAAACATAACTATTTTTGAGATCGGCGCTATTTCAAAGAATAATCTTTTTTTCCATGCTTCACACGCGCCGCATGCAACACGCGTCAAAAGCGGGATCTCAAAATGGGCCTCTGACAATGAGCCGCTCACAAAATTTCAGCCCTCTAGGTCGTGGGAAAGGTGGTTAAAAAAAGACATAAAAAACGAGAAAATGGCGCGATTTCAAACCATTACACGTGCCCCACGCGAAACGTGACACGCGTCAAAGGTGGAATATAAAAAATGCTATATTGGACTTAGATACTCACAAAATTTCAACTCTCTAGGTCGTGTGGAAGGTGGTTAAAAAAGACCTCAAAGAAATCGAAAAAAAAAAATTCAACCCATCACACGCTACACACGCGACACGCGTCATATTCGGAATATAAAAAATGCTATTTTGGAGTTAAGACACTCGCAAAATTTCAGCTCTCTAGGTCGCGTGGAAGGCGGTTAAAAAGACCTCAAAGAAGTCGAAAAGAAATTTTTTCAACCCATCACACGCGCTACATGCGACACGCGTCATACTCGGAATATAAAAAATGCTTTTTTGGACTTGACACTCGCAAAATGTCAGCTCTCTAGGTCGCGTGGAAGGCGGTTAAAAAGGACCTCAAAGAAGTCGAAAAGAAATTTTTTCAACCCATCACACGCGCTACATGCGACACGCGTCATACTCGGAATATAAAAAATGCTTTTTTGGACTTGACACTCGCAAAATGTCAGCTCTGTATGTCGTGTGGAAGGTGGTTAAAAAGGACCCCAAATACTGACAAAAAGGGGCCAAGTCAAGTTAAATAAAAGTTTTTAAAAAGCGTGACAGAGTGACATATAAACCGACAGAGAGACATAGGCAAGTTAATATAATAGCATTTAATAAAGTAAATACAGTATGAACGCTACAAATTAACCCAGTCATTCTGCCGCCCGAACTTAGAAGCACCTTATGTAAAATGTTTAGTAAAATAATGTCTCCCTTCTTAATACTACTTCTCGGTATCTTGTAATTTTTTATGCTATGATTATATCTTAATAGAGAAGCAAAAGCAAACTGTAAAACTAGAAGCATCGACAGTGGAAATTGAAGAACGTGGTGTAAAACTTCGCCTTACAGTCGTCGATACACCGGGCTTTGGTGACGCCATCGACAACTCGGATAGTTTTAGTGCAATTCTAGAATACATTGACGAACAATACGAAAGATTTTTGCGTGACGAAAGTGGCCTAAATCGCCGCAATATCGTTGACAATCGTATACACTGTTGTTTTTATTTTATATCGCCATTTGGACATGGGTGAGTTCTTGCCTCCCCCTCGATCTACTCATTTGTTGATTGAAAATTCATATAAATTCATTTCAGACTTAAACCACTCGACGTGGAATTTATGAAGAAACTCCATTCGAAGGTGAACATTGTGCCTGTTATTGCTAAAGCTGATTGCCTGACGAAAAAGGAAATTTTGCGACTCAAATGTCGCATCCTTCAGGAGATCGAAGATCATGGAATTAAAATATACCCCCTGCCCGATTGTGACTCAGATGAGGACGAAGATTACAAAGAGCAGGTGAAGCAGCTAAAAGAGGCGGTACCTTTCGCTGTCTGCGGAGCAAATACTCTGCTGGAGGTAAAAGGAAAGAAAGTACGAGGCCGCCTGTACCCGTGGGGTGTAGTAGAGGTCGAAAATCCCGAGCATTGTGATTTTATTAAATTGAGGACCATGTTGATGTACGTTATCTATCAGTCGTGTTTTCAAATTTATTGCAAACATCTCCATTCCACAGTACACATATGCAGGACCTCCAAGAAGTTACACAGGAAGTTCATTATGAGAACTACCGGTCGGAACGACTAGCTAAGGGTATCAAAAAGAGCAACGGACCATTAAAAGACCATTCAGAGCGTGATTCTTCAAGTCACCATCAAACCAATAACTCTGACAAAGACAGAATACTGCAAGAGAAGGAGGCTGAATTGCGGCGTATGCAAGAAATGCTGGCACAAATGCAAGCGAAAATGCAGGCCCAGCAATAGGAGCGACTTTTATGTGTTGTGCATCTTTCATAGTTATTTCATTTGATTTCTTCTTTTAATTCACTTCATTTTTTCTCATGTAACTTTTAAAGAGTCTCTTGTTAAAAATAATTCTATATTTTTATATTATATACATATATACATAATACTTGATAAAAACACAAAAAGTTCATAAATACTTTCTCTTATTATATAAACGACGATGACTTTAACAATATTTTAAATTTATTCATCTTCTTTCTATGATGATATACATAAAGAACAATAATAGCGCGCAACAACTGTTTTAATATTAGAATCCTAAAGTGCAGTATATTATTTTTTAAGAACTTTGCTTTCATACATATACACAGTTAATCACATAACTATCGAATATAGGAACCAGAAAATGCGATCGTAAGCCCCAACTGTATGATTTTTTTTTATTAATTGCTAAATGCAATTGCAATAAACGATAAAAACAAATAACATTTGTGTATTAATACTTTTGATAAATTTGGCATAGTACCATATGATATCAAGTAAACCAAATAAAATATGAAAACGATTCATTTTACTAAACAATTTTATGTATTGCATGTCTTAAAATTCGAAATTGCTAATGAGAAATCCTTAAGTGTGTGTGTGTTTGATGCTTTAATACGTTTAAGTTTTTTTTCTTAACTATCATTTCGTTTTCCTTATGAGTGGCAATCATTTAGTTATCCAATAGAAATCCCATAATAATTCCATAATCATCCTAATACATATATTGTGGTAATGGGATGCAGACGGGCAACTTTTTAAACTCAATAATAGCTTCGCGTGACCGTGGATTTGTTTGTGTCTGTCTGTTTGTTGTTGTTGTTGTAGCAACTATTAATTTGTGTTAGTCCAAACGTTGGGTTGTTGTGTTTGTGTAGCTGTCGGAACAGTCCAGGTCCCAGAAATTCGGCTGCTTCGACAGGCTGTGTCCATAGTGATAGCGGTGTGAGTAACGTCAGATGGGACGGGCAGCTGAATAGATGACCTGTGTTATGTGGTGATGCACCACTTTCCGGGCATTGATCGATGATACTATCACGTAAGCGGTGTATGTAGCTATTCAGAAAAGAGCTCCATCCTGATCTCAGTTGTCTGGGGAGGTTTTCCTCGCTTTGATGTATAGGGAGAGTCGACCAACACAATGTTATTTTGGCGATCATCTAGTGCCAAAGTTCTGACCTTGACAGCATAACAAGGTGGGGACTACATAATAAGAGTTGAATTTAACGCTTACCCAATGCTGTCTTCTATCGTCTAAGCGTAATTTAAACCCCCAACCTTTATCCATGGATGGATCTTGCATCAAAGAAACCGAAAAAGTCTCAATTCTCGGTATGTGCGTCAACAAGCTTCGTTGGAACGACCACATATTTGCCATCGCCAAAAATGCTGCAAGATGTTTAGGTTTCCTAAAACGGCTTCATATCTGGCTACTATTTACAAGGCGTATATCGCCCTAAACTACAATACAACTGTATTGTCTGGGCAGGTGCCCCCAAGATCACATTGCATCTTCTAGACAGAGTTCATAACCGCGCGTTAAAACTTATTGGTGACGTACATATCGCGAAAACAATCGAATCGCTTGAACATTGTAGGCATGTTTCCTGCCTGTCACTGTTTTATCGCTTTTTCCACGATAGTTATGTGAAATGATTTGCCTGATTCTATGTTTCCGCATGGCGTGTTTTTTTGTGTCGGAGTATTCGGAGAGATATTTCTAGTGTCAAAATTCAGATATGCTTTTCTTTTTCATTCTCCGAGATAAAATGTATTTCTCTGATTCGTTTTTTTTCCATTCCGATAATTTTCGGATATTATATTTTTTCTCTGAAAAAATGCAGAATGTTTGTTGACAGTTGACAGGGTTATCAGTTTCTTCAAACATGAACATGCCGACTACTATTGAGTTTGTTAGTTGTCCATCTCTCTCCTCTTCGAAAATTAGAGCTTGACTGTTGGTTTGACTGTCAAACCATCCTACTAATCTGACGCATTAGCCAAACTGACATCAGCTATGTTTTATAGTCAGGTTGGATAGGCTGTAAGCTGTAAGCCCTTAACAAAACACAGCAGATATTTTGTCAGAGAAAAAAATTATCGGATTTAACAGATATGTAATTTCTCTGTTCTCTCCGATATCCTTGTCATAAAATAAAAACGCCCATAGTACGAAAATTAGAGCTTGACTGCTTATCTGACTGTAGACCCTACAGTTACTCTAACTTGGTGGGTCACACAAGGGAAAAATACTTACATACAGGATTGTATGGTTTTCCTACAAAACGAGCAAGTTTTTTTTTCAAAACTGAAATCCATACAATTTTTAAATGTTCAGTTTTAAGTATTTTCATTGTGCAAGGCACAACCAATAAAAATTACAGTTTTTGATTGACAGTGAATCAGTGGTTTTGTTTGTGGTTCAAGAATTAAACGACTGCAGCAAGCAAAAGCTCTTTAATACTACGTTTCCATGAAGAATTATTCGTTGTTAATTATTTTATGCCCATAGAAAAGCTAATTAGAGTTGCGATTCGTAAAGCCAAAGCAAACTCCACGAGACTTGAGCGGTTGAGTAAGGTTTTTCTGACATTTTATTCATTTGTAAAGAGCTCTCACAATGAAAAAACTTGATACTTATCACTTACAATATTGTATGATTTTGGTTAGTAAAAAAAATGTAGCTCGTTATGTTGGAAATGCATAGAATCCTGTAAGTCTTAAGTATTAAATTTTTCCATTGTGAGAGCGCCCTGAGGCAGCTCCCTAAGAAACTAGAACAAATATGTCTAATTATCTCTTCTGTTCTCATAGAAAAGCTATTTAGCTCGGTCATGATCCTAACAAGACAAAACAATAACTAGATTGACAACGTTCTTGGAAACGTGGTATCTATGGCACAAACTGAGTCACCGTCAAAACCGTCAACTTTTTAGTGCCTTGTGCGGAGCTTTCGCTTGCTGCGTTGATTCAATATCTTGAAAACCAACTATAATTCGATACACAAGATATAAAGTTATTCACCTTAAAAACGAACTGAATTGGAATATCATGTGTTTTCCCAGTGACAATAGAAATAAATAGAAATTGTTCAATTATGTACCATTTTATTATTAAAAGAATTTAAGAGAGCGATAACCAGTTTGCAAAAAACTAAGGGAGGTTTCACAATGGACTTAAATTTAAGACATACAGGATTGTATGGATTTCCAACATAACAAGCAAACAATTTTTGTTTGGCTGTACCAATATCAAAACCTTCTCTATAGAAAGCCCAACTCTACGCATACTAATGCTGTAAACCAAAACCAAACGCATGTGTGTTTGTGGGATGTGAATACAGTGTACAAAAAATAAGTAGTCGCAAAGAGCGAGAAACGTAAGATGTGGTAGTGGGAAACAGAAAAATTTTATATGGATTTTGCTCTTTAGTTAATTACTAATACAAATACGTTTGGTCTCAATCTAAGCATGTATCTGTGTACGATCGGAACAGTTGGGCTTTCTATAGAGAAGGTTTTGACCAATATCAATACCAATACAATCTTGAAAATCTTAAGTATTAATTTTTTCTTTTGTGAGAATTCCCTACAAAAATTTAAGAGAGCGACAATCACTGCGAAACAAACTAAACAAGTGACGTTGACCGGGTCTGACTATCCTTTTAGCAGAAACCGGGAAAAAGCTTTATTGCACTATTTATATATTTTCTCTTATTAATCGGTCAGCTTTAGCATTTTAAATTGTTCGTATAATACAAGAGTTCTCTTTCTCTCTATCAAGTTGAAGTTAGTTTGGTAGTTTGGTTCAATTGTTGACAGCGCTGTCAAAAAACGTCAAATTTGAGAATAGCGATCTAATTTAACAGCTGCTACTGCTGGCTGACGGATGAGGTTTAGTGTTGCTTCTTTCGACTCAATTATAGTGACGGGAGCGAACACTTTTCAGTTGTGTCTTGCTCTTGTGTTGCTGTGTATGTCATTCGTATTCATATGTCCGTAGACTCGAAAAGTGAATGTGGCTGTCAAAAAAAGCAAGAAATTATTCAACTTTTGCCAATAGCAATAGCTGGTCTCGTTCCGAATTTCTTTTTTTCGACATAATCAAGGTGGTTATTTGTTAACAAAGTTTTATAAAAAAGACTTAATATAAATATTATGGCAATGCGTTAACTATCTAGTGCAATAAGATTTTAAATGATATTTGTAAAAATCACTGTGCAAAAAATTAGCTAAAGTAGATTAACCTTTTTTGACATTGAACATTTCGTCCGCGGAGCATTAGATATGTGTGCGCATACATAAATTTATGTTTAAAAATTGAAACATGTGAAATAGGTTAGGTACAACTAAATAGAAGCATTTTTCGTTTACCTGCTGATAGTTTCTTTAAATAATTTGGAAAACAAATATAATAAATAATATAAACCGAACTGACTGGAGTAGAGTGGCGGAGGCGGTCAGTGGTCAATTATAATAAAGTTCAGAAGTACGAGTTAATGTGCATGACAGTTGGTTTACTTTACCATTTTGCATGCAACGGGACACAATTTCATTTTTTAATTTAATGGCAAACCGTTTAGGGTTGTGTAATTAAAAAGAAAAGCCCAAAAGTAAATTGGGAATGTAATTCAGTGAGCAGTATTTGGCCACGAATATTTCCCACTAAATTCCACTTAAGAATTGTTGTCAAATTGATTCAAGTGGTGCAATCAACCAAGTCTTTCCTAATAGTTTTTATTATTTTTTTTGTTTTAAGTGATTAGTTAACAATTTCAAGTGGCAATTTTGCATTATAATTATGGTAGTAATTTGCCATTAGCTAATATTCAAAGCAAGTTTGACTGTTCGGTAGCAATTACTATTAAATAAACGATAATAAGTTAAAATTCTACCAGAAGACATGGCTAAGGATGAAGAAGATGATCTTTTGCCCGATAAGGATGCGGCCAAGGGTTTCTACGCAAAGTATGAACCGAAGGAGATTCTCGGAAGGTGAGTACCACTTCTTATTATTTATGATAATGCCATATTCGGGACATCGGATTAAGAACTCAGATTTTTTTATCATTTTTTGAAACCGATTCAAAAACTGTCTGAAAATTAATAATTAATGAAACGAATATGAACTTTTTCTTGCAAATATAGATGTGGTTGTTATGTCCAACATATATTCATCATATATTCATCAACATCAGAAATGGACGGGTTTTCACTTTTTTTTTTTATATTACGAGTACATTGTTTAGAATGGAATGATTGGATTATGTACTCAGGTATAGACAGAGTTAAATATTTGTATTTTCTATTCCCGTAAATTTTTGCTCTTCACATACGAGTATATCACATTTTACGAGGGTGGTCTGAAAATTTTCCAACCCAACAAATGTCTCTTTCGGGTTGCAGGGTAAAGTTAAGACTCTCTCTCGTGTTTTGGTTTGACTTTTAACATAGGGTGCCATAAATATATTTTGAAAATGGTAATACTAGTGTTCTCCGACGCAAATCTCTATGTCAGTCAAAAAGTTTAACATATTTGCATGTTAGCTGTATTTTTTTTGGAATACTGGCAACTGTTGATGAAGTTAAACATTACACATCTAAAGGTGCGGAAGCTATGTGCACGTTGGATTCCACTTTTTTTGAAAGACGCACAAAAAAGGTTCGTGTCGATTGGTGCTGCCAAACGGTTGAAAAATTCGTTGAATGTACTTCCAAAAACGTGACAGGTGATGAGTCTTGGATATTTGCGTATGAGCCAGAAAGAAAAGTGTAATCGACTGTTTGGGTCTTCCAATTCGAAGAAAAACCAACAAAAGCTGTGCGAGCTCGGATCGTTGGGGAGCAAATGGTAGCGTATTTCTTCACGATGAACAGGCATGTGGCTCTTAAAAATCTAGAGACAGTCAATTAAGCTTGGTATACGACCATTTGTTTGCACGAGGTTTTCAACAAATTGAGAGAAAACAACCCAAAACGGCGAATCCTTTTGCATCACGATAATGCGAGCGCACACATATAACATCAAACAAGCGAGTATTTGAGCACTCAAACGATCGAATTGATCGAATTGACTTCTTCCTGTTCCCAACATCAATCAAAGATAAGATGCGTGGACAGCGATTTTTATCGCCTGAAGAAGCGGTTGAAGCGTTCAAAAACCATGTTTCATTAATAAACATGAGAAAGATTGTCGGGGACAGAACAGAGCCCTGATGGCTTCAGATAGGCGAGAATATGGATGATAAAGCTCCGGTCGAAGTGGCTAAAGGATGCCCACAAAGGGAACTCCTTTCGCCGCTTCTATGGTGCCTTATTGTTGATTCTTTGCTCGAAAAAGTTGGTCAATTAGATATACACACAAAAGCTTACGCGGACGATGTATGTCTTATTTCATCCAATAAATCCCTCAGGCTGCCTGTATAAATCTACAGACTGCTATTCAATGTAAAAGAGCATTTGGTAAATCATAGGGGCTGAGTCCGAAAATGGTACACTGGTTGTACTTAACGATAATCAGACCCGACCCATTCTCACCTATGCGTCAGTAGTTTGGTGGCCAAGAACCTGTCTGAAAATGGCTAAGAGGACACTAAACAAATTGGGAATAACGGGCGCAATGCGCTCTTCATACGCATCAAATGGGTGTGGACAGTAAAGTTCAATACCCTAGCAGGGAAAATTGAAAAAAATTCAAATGAGATCCTTAGGGAATGACGGTTTTATTCCCTGTAGGAGGCTTGTCACGTGTGATAGTTTAAAATCGCGTCATTTTCTCGTTTTTTGAAGTCATTTTTAACCACCTTTCGCACAACTTAACGGGCTGAAATTTTGTGAGCGGCGCAGTTTTTTTTTATTCAAAATTGGCACATTCATGGACGGTCAGTCAGTCGGTATTTACCAATCATAGCTTAATATGTATCATCATCTATATTCTACAGCAGCAGATGCACGTGCACGTGCTCTTTCTATTTCTGTATATCCAACTAATTGTTCTTCTTTTATCATCTTGTGTTTATTTCAATTGAAGGTTTGCATATAACAAGACGTTTGACGACAATAATAATTGTTTTCTATATACATTCGTATGAATACCTACCTTCGTTGTATGTTAGATAGAAAAGTTCACATGACACACCTCTTTCTTTATTGCACTTAAATGGTATTGATACATACATACGTTGTTCATCAAGGCACACAAGTCTGGTACTTAGTACGGTCTCCGTTTCTTAGTCCGTTGCTGCCGTTTTTTTTAAATTCTTTTATATTTTATATACATAGTTGTCATCGACTCTGCATTCAAGTTTTTTCAGTTTTTTATTTCATTTTGATAAGCTAAGTAAGCCACTTGCGTACGTAATTATTTGATTACAATCTCTAAAGTTATTTTGGAAGAAGAGTTGAGTAGAATTAATAACTGTTTTTAACAAAAAAGGCACAAGCATTCGTTTTATTTCTTTTTTTTTTTTTTAAACTTGCCAAAACCTAGAAAGAAAAAAAAATAACGAAAATGTTCAGTTTCAGTATCATACGCTTCTTTTTAATGCATTGTTTGTAACTCTTTTACCTTATTTGTAATATAGGTACATGCTAATGTGCGTATGCATGTAGACATACATACTCGTACATTATAAAGAAGTACGCAGCAGCAGTCAGCCGAAAGTATTTTTGGTTACCTCATGCTGTAATTTTCCATTCACTATTGGTTGGCTTCGTATTTATAGCTCAGACCGAATGTTATTATAATTTGTAACAACAGTAGTGACTTCTAAAAAACTGAAACTGCCGGTATATTAAAGCGTTCTACTTCACGTAATACATCACTTTAAAAGTTTTAGGTTATTTCCTAGAATGTTGTTTTATTTAAGTACATCCACAATTGTTTTCTTCCATTAAGCTGTCGAAAGCTGTACACTCAATTGCCTTTGTTCCTATTTATGTTTAATACTGGAAGACAATCGCGTTAATTTAAAAAAAAAAATTTTATGGAAGCCGCTTCGCTCTGCGGTCCGATCAATTCTAAATTATTACAAGAAGTATTGTCATCGGAGATACACATGAATGCAAAGTTTGAATAGAATCGGGCTTAAGGAAGTGGGTCAAATATTGATCACCAGTTTCCACCAAGATTTCAGGAAGACAAACAACTGGGCACGCGAAGTTAATATAGAGAATTTAAACAAGTAAATGTAAAAAAACTTCGTTTTTCGGGTACAAACTTTTATTTAAAAATCGAATATTAGTTAATAATCGCCCTAAAATATATGTTTTTGAGACCTCTCGAGAAATCGAAATTTCAAAACATCACACGCGCCACACGCGTCATAGGCGGAATATAAAAAATGCTATTTTTGACTTACAACACTCACAAAATTTCAGCTCTCTTGGTCGTGTGGAAGGTAGGTTAAAAAGGACCTCAAAGAAGTCGAAAAATAATTTTAACCCATCACACGCGTTACACGCGACACGCGTCATTTTTTAAAGCCGCTAATACTTCATTTCATTTTTGTGGTCGTCGTGGCTTTAGTGTCTAGTGATAAGTGCGTTGTACTTCTAAGCAGGAGGTTCGTGGTTCGAATCCCAGAAAATCCACAGTCCCACCTCTCGCGTCATTAGATTATGGGTGTCTTCCATTTGTGAGCAAAAGCAAGAATAGTCGCAAGAGGCTAAACCTTGGACAGACCCAATTTTATCTATCTATGTATACAAATAAAAAATGAAATTTTGTGCGGTTGATATTTATGGACACTCACAGTTACGAACCAATTTTTATGAAATTTTCAATGTATATTATTGGCAGGTGGAGGATGGTTATAGGCAATAGTACAGCCCCTTCTTCCTTCAGGGGACATTCATGTAAAATGTTAATATTAGCCAAATTTACAAACCGATTTTCAATATCAATGTGTATTATTGGCAGGTGGTGGTAGATTATAGCCTATAGAACACCCCCACTTAACAGTCCCTGGGGGGAATGTAAAATGTTCATATCAGCCATAGTAAATTGGCAATGTATATTATTGGCAGGTGGGAGCTTATAGGCAATAGTACACCCCCTTCTTCCTCTAAGGGGGTATTAAATGTAAAATGGTAATATAAGCCATATTTACAAACCGATTTTCAATATCAATATGTATTATTGGCAGGTGGTGGTAGATTATAAGCTATAGAACCTCCTCTTAACAGTCCCTGGGGGGAATGTAAAATGTTAATATCAGCCAACCGTTTTTTTAGTAAATTGGCAATGTATATTATTGGCAGGTGGGAGCTTATAGGATATAGTACACCTCCCATCTATAGGATTAATGTGTACTTTCATTTGTGGCATATTTCCATGATCAGAATCTTTTTTTAAACCAGGAAATTGTTCGTCTTGGAAACAGAAATGAAACAATTCAGTCGAGTTGTTTTGTCCCAGTTTAAGTAAACAACGATTTACGAGTGGAATATCATAACAAAATTTATAAAGATTATACAATTGTGTGACTATTATCTAAGTGACAAAAAATAGATGTTAATAAGTTTTTATAAGTCCTACATCGCATAACAGATTCTGTTGTAGGGAAGTTACTTTCAAGTACGACAGCTTGTAAGTAACTGCCCGACAACAGAATCTGGTATGCTTGTGTAAAAGTTAACAGCTACCTCTTGTAGCAAATAGTATGACTTTTCTTTTAACGAAGTAAAATTACGTATCCAAACATTCATCCGCATTCACTGTCGTCGGAAAAAAATAAGAAATTAAAGATTTAACGTAAATAAATACATATATGTATATGTTTTTCTGTTCTGTGTACATAGTTTATCGTACACGCAATGGCTTGTATTGTATGTTGTGTTGACCGTAATTTAAGATATCTGTGGTAATGGCATAGCACCATTTTTTTAAAATTTGCGCACGCGTAATGGGGTTCTCGAGGGCGTTAGGAATAAGGAGGAGAAAAGAGGAACTTGTGTTTTGAATGCTTGTGAATCGTAACGACGTGGAAAAACAGATCTTGGCAAAGCATTCCACATACGTGTAGAACGGCTAAAGAACGAATCTCTTAACTTTATGATGATCATTTAGAGCGCGACGAGTATTGCAGCAGGGGACAGGATTATGTTTTGGAATCTTTGAATTCTACTCGATTGTGTTCTTCCCATTTTATTATGATGCCCACATGCGAAGTTGACGGACGTTTCTTAAACTTATATGGGGAGCTGAGAGTACTGTCGTCGGCGAAAGAATGAATTGAATTAGAAGTAATAGACAAAATATCTGAGTTTCGGAGACAGCACAGGACCCAGCATTAATGTGATGCGGTCCAAATGAAAGCTTCAAATGCAATGAAGCCGTTTTTTATCAACTCCATAAGTACGTATTTTAGACAAAAGATCTTGATGCCAGTCACTGTTAAATGCCTTGGAAATAGCGAGTGCAAAAAAACTAGTGCAAAGACCGGTTCCACTGATCGGTGAGATATACCATCAAATCACCAGTAGAACCGTACTGCCGCTCACTAAGCATTTCGTTAGTTTCAAAATCGTAAAAATATCCACAAAGCCACGTGGGTATCTCCTGATGAAGCCACTCGCAACCAGATAGACCACGTGTTGATAGACCGCCGCCACAACCCGAACCTGATGACGGTACGAACGTACCGAGGTGGCAACGTCAACTCGGACCACTATCTTGTTGGTATGGTGCTCCAAGCGCGGATTGCATCATCAAGAAAGACAGCGTTAGGAAATTAGGGAGACAAAAAGACGAGATGTCTATACACGCGTGTCTAAAACGACTGCAGATCATACAAATGCGGAAACACAGAATCTGGCAATTCATTCCACATAACTATCGGTTAAAGAAGGAATCTCTGAATTGGTTAGTACGACCGAAGATAGCCTTAATGGTGGACCCGTGAGCTCGAGTTGAGGCACGGCTATTACGGATGGGTTGAAGAATGGGCAGGATGCATTTAGATATTTCTTTTGAACACCGCTTGTGGAAGAAGCGATAAAACATTAAATAGTCATTAGTACTGCTGACTCCATCTTAGGCAGTAGTCGTAGAGATCGGAACGACTGGTTCGATGACGAATGTAAGCTAGCGACTAAACGTAAGAATGTTGCGTACCGAGCAATGCAACAGTCTCATAGAACGCGGGCACGCAAAGATGAATATTAAGAGCTGGGAAGATATGAAAAACAGTTCACCGGCGAAAGAAAGCAACCTGGGAGAAGAACCACGTTCGTGAACTTGAACAGTACAGACCGCACCAGGCGCGGAAGTTCTAACAAAGAGTCCACTCATGACGCAATATACACCGAGTTGCACATACTGCAAAGACAAAGAGGGTAATCTGATCACCGAACTTAAAGGCATCTTAGAGAGATCTTGGAAGAGCACTTTCATGATTTCCTAAATGGCCAGTTAACTGAGGAATTCGAGGCGCCACCAATGACCGAAGACCATACTATGCTGCCGCTACCAAGCATAGACGAAGTTAGCAGAGCGATAAATCGGCTAAAAATAATAAGGCCCCAGGATCTGATGGAATCCCAGCGGAACTGATAAAAATAGGAGGCCACACATTACACCAAGCAATTTATGAAATAATAGTGCAAGTATGGGAGGAGCGAAGCCAGAAGACTGGCGAAGAGGCATCCTGTGCCCGATACATAAGAAGGGAGATATCACAAAATGCAGCAATTATCGTGGTATAACGTTATTGAGTACCGCGTATAAGATTTTCTCCTCTATCCTTCAAGACAGGATAGCCCCATACGCTAAAATCATCATTGGTCCATACCAGTGTGGCTTCATCACAGGCAATTCAACAACTGATCAGATTTACACCTTTAGGCAGATGATGGAAAAATGTCTAGAGTTTCAAAACACACTACACCATCTTTTTACAGACTTTAAAGCCGCCTATGATAGCATAGCCAGAGTAGAATTTTATAAAGCCATGAGAGAATTCGGCATCCCAAATAAACTGACAGGTTGATCATGACCAATGTTATAAGCCAAGTAAAAATATTCGGATCGGGCTCCGACAAAGGGATGGACTGGCCTGCGTCCTCTTCAACCTGGTGTTGGAGATAGTGATCAGAGACTCTGACGTAACGGCGAGAGAAACAATCCTCTATAAGTTCATTCAGATACTGGCTTACGCAGACGACATCGACACCGTTGGTAGAAACCAAACAGCTGCACAGGAAGCTTCATCCAGATTGAGCGGCACGAAATCTGGAGCTGCACATAAGCCACGTGTGCGTGTAGAAGATCGACCATTGGTCCCTCAAATCAAATAGTGGACCGCGAATTTGAAGTAGTGCAGCATGAACAGGCCAGTACCCACTTGTGGATCCAAATAGGATGATGAACTGTTGGTCATCAGTATACCAATCAATTGCCCAGGTCTCAGGGACACCGACTTTATAGTTAGACGAAGAAAAATTGTTAGAGACACCAACTTCGTTGTTGGATTTAAGGTATTTAAACTTGCTCATACACGCATGTACTAATAGAAGCCTAAAGTCATGCAATGCTTTTTTGTGGATTCTAGTGAATGTGAATGATAGTAACAACAATGATGATGCAACTCTTTCAGTGATTCTCAAACTTTTAATTATCAATAGAGAATTATTATTATTTCAATTAAATTACAAAATACAAACTATGTAGTATACTACATTTGAATGAGAGTGATTTTAAAATAACAACGGGCGACTTCTTAAATGCTTCTTGTCCAAAAAACGTCAACTCGGCTGTATTGTGTTCGCCTAGAAAAGCATTAAATAATATACAGTTTTAAAATTAAAAAAAAAATAATGAAATTACAACACTTCTCTTATATATTTCTGCATTTCCCCATCACAACAAACAACATACTGCGGCCTTCAGGTCATAATGCGTGCGACTAACAATGAAAAACTGTAAATATAAAGAAAAAATAAATAAATAAAAATATGAATCGCAATGCAAAAGATAATTTTTCAACAATAAACACTGAATATTTGTCCGTTTTAATTTTATTACGAATTTCAGATAGTGAGTGTTGGCAGTCGGTCGTAGTAAAATCGATTTCTTCATCGAAAATCGTAAACGAAATTCGCGCGTATATTGTTGGTGGTGGGCAGTAATCAGTTTCTTAAATTTTTACTTTTTATTTAAACCGCAAAAAATCTAGTAAGTGTTTTAGAAAATAGTAAAAAATTAATCTCAAGTAAATCTATGCCTACATATAAACGACGCAGCTCGTTTGCCTGTGCAAGGTGGCAAAGAAGTAACTCACTACTGCATCTGAGTTGTGGTGTACAAAGGTTAATCTTTGTGTTCAAAGCAAAGTTCCGACATTATTTTTAGAATAACTAATTCATTATTTTATTGTGCGTCGGCAAAAATTGCTTTATTTATGCAAAGTCATAAAAACAAACCCAAGCTTTGTTCTTGCCCTAAAAACCATTACGCATCCCGTGATAGATTATAAACTAAGGGATGTGATTGGTGTAATTGTCTGCAGCTGTCTTCTGTGTAGTTGAGTTACTTTTTTTTTTCTACACTCCTATAGGAATATTTTTTTAAAGCGATCTAGTATAAACTAAGAAGCAAATTGTTTTTAACTTAACAGCTTAACAATGTATATAGTACTTATCCTCTGAAAGACATAAATGGTTTCACTCTTTTTAGTCTTCTGACCGTGTCATCATTGTCCAGGAGCTGTCCAGGAGTTATAAACAAGGTCCTTTAGTTATTTGAGCTGGCCGGGACGAAATCTATAGCGTATGCAGATGACGTGGTGATTTTTGTGTCAGGACAGTACCCTTGTGTGATTAGTGAAGTCATGGAAAGGGCTTTAGAGAAGGTTAGCTCCTGGACTACCAGTTGTGGCCCGGGTGTTAAATCTTGGAAAACTTAAATGGTACTTTTCACCGCTAAGTTCAAAATACCGGTTTTTGCCCTACCGAAGCTTACTGGCCAGAGACTTACACTTACCTCTGAGGCTAAATATCTCGGTTTGATCCTCGATAGGAAACTAAGCTGGAAGTTAAACATAGAATTCAGGGTTAAAAAAGCATATATGTATTGCCTAATACGCCTGTAATAAAACCATCGGTAAGAAATGGGGCCTGCAGCTCCCTGTTTTGCTAGTGCGGCTGTACATAGCGGTTATACGACCCATTCTTACCTATGGTATGTTAGTCTGGTGGCCGGCGATTGATAAAAAGTACAATGCAATCAAGCTAGGTAGAATACAAAGATCAACAACTGTTGGAATAACTGGTGCACTAAGGTCTTGCCCTACCAATGCTCTCAATACAATTTTACACTTATTACCTCCCGACCTATATATTAAATACGTTGCTACGTGCAGAGCTGTCCGTCTCAGAGAATCTGGGTGGTTTGTTAGCAAACCGTACGGGCACTACAATTTACTACAGTTGTTATCAAAGGATATGATACCATCCTCAACTGACTACTGCATTCCTAAATTTTGTCGTTGAGTTTCCGACTAGAGAAAGTTGAAAGAACGAAGGAATTTTGGGGCTTTTTGACGTGACTCTATTCACCGACAGGTCCAAGATGAGTATGCATTTGCATATTGCATATGCGTGGACAGCCAATCCGCAATCAGACCCATTACTGAATTGGCTTCAGTAAGCCAAATCATGGACCTAACCATAGTGTGGGTGCCGGGTCACAGCGTCATTGATGAAAACGAGAAAGCGAATGTACTGGCGAAGAAGGGCGTAACATTGGACGTCGACCACATGAAGAGATTGTGCTGTCTATTGAGCTCCGTCAGAGCAAGCTTCCTCACATTCCAAGTGGAATGACTTGACCAACTGCTCTACTTCGAGGGCGATATGAACTAACTACAATAAAAACAAATCCACCGAGCTGATCTCAATCATCAATAACGGAAAGATATTTCCAGAGCAGTGGCTGTTATCACTGGCAACTGGCCGATGGGCAGCCAAGCTGCCAAACTGGGAATTACGCACAATACTTTTTGCAGAACCTGCAGGGATGTCAATGAGAGGGAAACTCTCATCCATTATCTCTGCAACTGTCCAGCCCTGGCGGGTTTCCGACTCCATAAATTGGATACAGCCCGTCTCCACCAGTTTACCACCCAGTGAATTCCTTTCGATGAGAAGATAATGGCTGAGCGTCTGTAAGACTCGGTTGAGATGAGGTACGGGTACACGTTAGTTACCTCGTTTACGTCTGTCTTGGTTGTCTAGTATTATACTGTCAGGGAAAACACTTTATGCACTCTTAGTTCATGTGGGGATTTTCTGTACTCCAAATGATGCAATCGTGTTTATTTACCCGTTATGCCGCTGTATTGAAACGTGGCTTTGTCATAAAGAACCCAACAATAGGGTCTATGTGCGTCATTTCTAATTACACTTCTACAGATCGTATACGAGCAATTTTATCAGCGTCAGAAAGGGCCTGTATCATTTGAATGTGGTGCGGCTTTATTCCCAGATCGAGGTGGAGAATTCTTAAGACACTTGTACGCACGATTCCGGTTTCCAATGCTAATATAGTACTTGACTTTCTTGGTCTCCTAATTATTGTGCTTTATGATGTTATCTTCCGTTCGAATATTTCTTGGACGTCCACTGTTTTCGTTAGTCATTGGCTACAGACCCGGTACGTAAACGGCCCTAACCACTGAGCTGCTCACAGAATTTCAGCTCTCCAGGTCGTGTGACGGATGGTTAAAAAGAATCCCAAAATAGTCGACCAGGTCGGGCCTATTTCAATGATTAAGCCATTTTCTACGTATCACCCGCGTTACTCGCGACACGCGTCAGACGCGGGATCTAAGAAATGACCCTGGACACTGAGCTGCTCACAGAATTTCAGCTCTCCAGGTCGTGTAAAGGGTGGTTAAAAAGGACCCCCAAATAGTCGACCAGGTCGGGCCTATTTCAAAGATTAAGCTATTTTCCATCCATCACATGCGTCACTCGCGAGACGCGTCATACGCGGGATCTTAGAAATGACGCTGGACACTGATCTGCTCACAGAATTTCAGCTCTCCAGGTCGTGTGACGGATGGTTAAAAAGAACCCCAAAATAGTCGACCAGGTTGGGCCTATTTCAAAGATTAAGCCATTTTCCAGGCATCACACGCGTTATACGCTGGATATTAGACATGACCCTTAACACTGAGCTGCTCACAGAATTTCAGCTCTCTAGGTCGTGTGAAAGGTGGTTAAAAAGAACCCCCAAATAGTCGAACAGGTCGGGCCTATTTCAAAGATTAAGCCATTTTCCACGCATCACACGCGTCATTCGCGACACGCGTAATACGCGGGATCTTAGACATGACCCTTGACACTGAGCTGCTCACAAGGTGGTGGTGTGGAAGGTGGTTTAAAAGGACCTTAAAGAAGTCGAAAAAACCGACAGACGGTAAAAGTTAAAGTTAAATAAAAGTTTTGAAAAACCCTCAATAGTTACTGCTAAGACTGCCAATAGTTGTTTTGATAGAGAATAGAGATCATCAGTTTATCAGTGATGACTGATGACAGATGACTAACTCTTTTCTATTTCCTCTCGCTATCTCTTTCAAAAATGATTGTGCTTCAAAACATTATGGTTCACGCGAGTCAGTCAGTGTCACATCTCGAGTCTATTGTCGAATTTTCTTTTTTTCTTTGTGTCTGTCAAGCGTTGAGAGTAAGCAATAATTTATAAACAAAGTGTAGTTTTTCGCAACCATATATTTATATTTATTGCGTCGTATGCTTGGCTATAGGACGTTCACTATTCGGTTAGTAAAAAGGTACAATGTTATACACATACAAAAAAAAACACAAAAATTGATTTGCTAATCTTTTGCTGAATTTACGGTTTATTCACAAAAAAACTGAAGACTACCTATAACATCGTTCATTTTAATTCGTAATTGAGATCTTCCTTCCATATGACAACACTACATTTTAACTGCAATTCTTTGTAATAACACGTGATTGAGTACAAGTAACGCGATCCTTTGTTGTGAATTTCATTTTTTGCTAAACAAATGCTCATCAAATTTTATGCAATCCCAAACATAATTCGGGAAAGTTATTGAGCTCAGAAGTGGTACCACTTTCGATTGGACGACTCATATTATAATGTTTTCTGTAGTACTCGCAATTAAAAAAAAAATTTACGCTGCATAAGCGTAAGCGTATTATTATCGTACATCCATGGTAGGTAATGGTTTACTCATCATGCATATGTTTGCATACCTACGCGCTACCCTACAAATCACCCATTGTCCACTGATTTGGCGTAGGTCATTGCATTTTGGTAAATTTGGATTACTCATGTCGTGTTGTATTTGTTTTTTGCTTTGTTTTTGGTCATCCCTATTATTATTGTCTATAGTCTTTACATAGTGGTGTGACAGTGGATATTTCTGCCGGAACGCCTGTTTAAGTTCTTTGACCACAGCCACTACTGATTGTGTGAATTGGGATCTTCTCACGGTGTACGTAATGTGATTGAACGCAGCTGGATCAGGCATTTGTTGGAGATATCAAATTTGATTACAAATAATTATTTGCATGCATACTCGTCTCGTAAATACTTAATATGTGAGTTGTGTTTTGTTTGCGCTGCATTTGAAATTGAATTTGATTGTTTTTTGGGGTATGTTAATGTTAATGAATTATCCGTTTAAAATGACAGTAATATTCAGTGGTTGGGTGTTTTGATAATTTCCGGTTGCCTTTTAACGTGACAACGGATCACTCTACATGGAATAAAGGGTACACGTCCAGAAAGTTAAATATTGAATTTCACACTTTTTCATGTGTCTTGCTAATGTCCTATCCGCCTGTAAGACACTGTTATAAGACACTGTTAACTTAACTTTTATGTCCCATGTTAAGTAAATTTTATGTCACTATGTTATGCCTTGTTTTCTATAGTTATCTATCTACGAGTATATATATAGCAATCAATTTTTGTGTGTCTATGCGTTAGTCATCGCAAAACAACAAAAAAAACAACATGCAATGTGCCTTATGCTACATGCAACGTGCTTCATGCTACATGCAACATTCAACATTCCACGTGCGAAATGTACATGTAGGGTGACTGACAAGAAGTGTTACCAAAACAAAACGCCACAGAATTTTTATTTTTTATTAAATCAAAGTAAAAAATGTTCACAAATATTTAAATTTTCGAATTGCGTTAGCAGTTTTCGATTTGGCCACCCTTAGCCGCGATTATGGCTTTCAAACGGCCGACAAAGATATTGCATGCAGCACGAAAGTGGCTCTGCGGTATTTTGGACCATTCCCGGCGAAGCGTTTGCTTGAGATGATCGAAACTTTGGTATTTTTTTGCCCCAACCTTGCTCTTCAAAATACCCCAAACTGAGAGATCTAGCGGATTTCCATCCGGTGAATTTGATAGCAATTGGGCAGTGGAAATGAACCGCGGAACGTTGTTTCTCAGCCAATTTTGATTGACGCGCGCTTTATGACTCGAGTCGTGTTGAAATGTCCAGGCTCTGCTGCCGAAATGTTTTTGTGCCCAAGGCTTCAACGCTCCCTCCAACACATGATCCCGATAAATTTGAGCGTTTATCTTCCAAAAAAACGAGCGGTGAACGGCTTTCGGCTGGGTTCGAGGGGCAATTTGTTGGTCCAAATTTTGAGTAGAACGACCGGGCAAGTAAATCCGGTCGTACATCCGGTGCTTGTTCACATATTGCTCAATAACGAGAAAAAATCGGAGAAAACCAAATTCGGCAAATCGCCACTTTCGTGCAAGCGTAACAACTCCTTTGCTCTTTCCACTCTAACTTTTTTTTGAGCATCGGTGAGACCATGCGTTTTTTGGAATTTTAAGGCTTTTAGTAAAGTTGGTAACACTTCGTGTCAGTCGTGTCGTATCTAACACGGAATATATAATATGCACTATCCAATATGCAACATGCAACATGCTTCATGCTACATACAATAGGCAGTATACAACATGTACTATGCTAGATACAATATGCTACTTGCAAAATGCAACATGCTACATGCAACATTCAGCATGACACGTGCGACATGTCATATGCAACACCTAACTTGCAACATGCAGCGTGTAATGTGCCTCATACTATATGCCACATGCAACACATAATATACAACATGCAACATGCAATATGGTACATGCAACTTGAACCAAGCGATATGCAATATGCATGCACCTCCCAACTAATAATTAGTGGTTGTTACCATTTAAATCCGCGTATTAATTATTTATTTTATTGTATGTGATGTGATGTGATGATGCTGATGATGATGACGATGATGATGATGATGATGATGATGTATGTGATGAGCCACGGTGCCAGTCGCAGGAATGTCCTCTCTTTAAAGTCTCTATATTAACTTCGTGTGCCCGTGGGTGGCGGACTGGCTGGCTGGTCAGATCTTGTGATCAGATTTTTAACCCACTTCCTAAAGCCCGAATTGATTGAAATTTTGCACACATGTGTATTTCCGGTGACAATACTTTCTTTTAAAATTTGAGAGTGATTGGCCGCGGGGTCGGGGTGCTCCCATTCAAATTTTTTCCCCGGCATCCGATTTTTTCATACTACCTATAATGACTGTGTTAGGTGTGCGTTTTTTAAATTAAATTCCACACAAGTCTACAAGAAGAATAATCTTTTTTATTATTTTTGTTATCTCAGTACAATGACATCTTTGAAAATACAGAGGTGAACATAAATGGTACATACATACAGTTTCAATGGAGATAGATGAGTTCACAGGGGCAATGAAAGAACGTAATGACGTACTCTTATTTTTCAAAACTCACTAACGACAATAAGGTGAATGCTTCATGCTGACGTAATATAAACATAGATTGCTAAACCGGAAGTATTTAAGGCATGTTTTTTTTTAATATTTCTTACCTACACTGCTCCGTTGTCCACGACAATGCTCCTAGAAAATGCGAGCCACGCATGTCGTGATCGAGAATGATCTATCATCGGCGGTTGGTTTTCCTTATTTCGCCGAAGACTTCTGGCAAATAAATGTTTGTGTATCATTCAGAATTGACCCTTCTACGTTTCACCAGTTGCACGATTGCGACATGTCCAGTTTTTCCGAAAAAAAAACATGCGACCATTTGCTTCAAAGTGCTTCGTGCGCGAACAACTTTTGTTGGATTTTGCTCAGATTGGAACACCCATACCGTCGACAGCTGTTTGGTTTCGTACTATACGCATATATCCAAGATTCTTTACCTGTCACGATGTTATAGGCAGCCGGGAAACGCTGGGTATTTTAGTATTATATAAAAAAGTCCGATGGTAACTACACGTCGGACCGTGAGTACACAATTAGAACGTTACTTCAAGTTCATTTACCTGGTTCGTCTACTAATGTATTACATACATACCATAGGGTCTGCATTGCCAGCAGGGTAAATAGTTTATCCGGACAATCTTTAGTCCAGTAAATGGTTCGTAGGCTCCTTCAAACCATTCAAAGCCCCCAGCGGTGATGGCATTTTTCCAGCGCTCTTACAGAGGGCAATCGATCTCATCCTGCCGGGTATGACATATAAGTTTGTTTCTCAAAATTATGGAGATACTTATTGATGTTTATATCAGAGGCTGTCTAGATACGTGTACCCCTCTACACTCAAATCAGATTGCGTACAGAAAAGCACAGATGGTGCCCCTCACTATCTAGTAAAAAAAATAGAAGGAAAGTTTCGTCCAAAGATATAGCTCTGTGTGCATTCATTGACATTGAGGGTGCTTTCGATAACACTGGATACGACTCAATAGTAAGAGCAATCTGTAGCAGAGGTATCGAGGACTCGACCAACCAATGGATAAGGGCCATGCTTGAAAGTTATCTCTTCTATTCATAGCACGAGTGTCTGTGTCGGTGACTGCAGTTATGGTTTGTCCACAAGGAGGAGTCCTTTCTCCCCTTTTGTGGTCACTGGTCATCGACAATAGTCTATCCGATCTACATAGATCAGGTTACATCGCCATTGCCTACGCTGATAATTTGACGATTTTAATTAGTGGTAAGCACAGTACGACCATTTTAAATGTCATGCAAGGTTCTGTACTTTACGTATTAGAATGGTGTAGGAGAGAAGGACTTTCCATAAATCCTTGCAAAACCATTCTAGTGACTTTCACAAAATGACGACTGGTCAATCTAGGACCTGTTAGTATCAAAAGGCACTACTTTAAAATATTCCAGCTAAACTGGAACTCTCATATCAAGTCTTCCATCGCCTTTATGGCAGACCTTGGAGTCCTAAGTCAAAAAAGATTTATGGATGTATACTAATATGGTGAGACCCATAAACACGTAGGTTTAGTGTCCAAAAGTACTTGAACGAACAACGGTGACTTATCTTCAGAAGCTACAAAGAATTGTCTGTCTCGGTATAACGAGTAACTACCTAACCACAGCATATGAAGCTGTCATTGGACTTTCTTTCTTAAAAATCTTCATAAGGAAGACGGCCGCTTGATGCGCAGTTAAGCAACGGCTAGAATACAAATACAAACCAGGTGACTTTGTGGGACACCTAAAAATTATTGACTCAATTCCCGAAAGATACATGTTATGCACTATCCCCGACATCATGGTCAGGGTGCACTGTTTCGGCAGGTTATTTGAGGTAGAAATATTGGACCGTGCACTGTGAATGCCAAGCATCACATTGGTTAAGGAGACGTATTTTCCATAAGGCAATATATTTGTCGGCAGGTCTGTGAAACTCTGCCACTAAGGACTTACTATCCTTCACTAGGGAGGTGGTAAGTCTCTGGTTAGCTAAACCGTATGATACAATAGATCTTTTTAGGTCGATGTGTCAGCCATTTGGGCTAGGTTTGTCTTACAAAAAAAAACCAGAGAATTTATTTGTATGTATGTCCGCATTAACTCTGGAACACCTAGAGCAAATTTTGGAACACCAAACTTGGTGTACATATGCAAAACGGATTGTTGTGGAAAGGCGCGATATTGATGGCGATTCCATGTTTCGGCTGATGTAACAATTTTTGTATACGATTGGTATATATGATATTAAATCACTATAGCAAATATGTTTTGATAACAAAAAAGTTGTGCAATTGCACAGTGCCCCACTTGTATGTATTTGCAAGTAAAATGCAGTAAAAGTCACTAAAAGTCACTAAAGACACTTCAAATCTCTTCTCCGGCGAAGAGTGTGTGGTGTCCTTTCATTTTTTAAAAACAGTTCCAAGTTTTTACATTCTAAAAATAAAACGATATTATTGACCACAACATGTTGACATTTTTTCTAATAAATTTAGTCATTTTGTAAATAATCACCAGAAAAAACATTACGTACTCGTATATCAATGGTTATTGTATCTTTTCTTTTCTGCTGTACATTGAAATCACCTTTAAATGTTTATACGAAGCAACTACGTATAACAATCAATTGTTAAAAAGGCCATTAAAATATTTACTTCAACCGCAAGCTGCGATTAGTATCTCTCTTATTGAGTTATATATGAAGACCAAGCGTACACATTGTTATGGCCACCTACACCGTAGCTCCAATATAGCATTTTCGTTTGCCATTTCAAAGAGGAACTGTCATCTCTTATTGGGATGGCACCATATATTTTTCGATTTAAAGCATGGAAAACTACACACAAATATCACTGGCTAAGCGCATTTACATATAATCTTGAATTTGTGCAGGTTACCATTTGTAGTAACGTTGACAATTGCTACTGATACAGTAAAATAAATGGCTTAATTTATTCTCAATGTTGAAATTGGTTAATGTGTATACAAATGTTGATGATGTGTACTACTTACTAACTTCAACTACTTACCACTTTGAAGTAGATGCATTTGTTCAAGTTTTAATGTAGTTTTGACATCTATCAAGCTGCGTTCGACCATCACTTAAGTACAATGTATTGTACCTGACATCGCATCATGGAAAACAGCAAATGTTGAAATGGATTTGCAGCGTTGGTTTATTTTATGTCAAACCTTAGGCTGATACCGCGACCTAACAAGATCTATTGTATCGTAGGGTGTAACTAATCTAAGAGACTACCTCCACCCCTAATGAAGGATAGTATGTCCTTAGTGGCAGAGTTTCGCAGAGCTGCCGACGAACATATTGCCTTGTGGAAATTACGTCTCCTTAACCAGATCAATGCTGGACAATCACATAGAATGTGCCCGATTGCTTTATCATCGTGTCGTGTTTGAGCCAAGATTAATTTAGCTAAGCAGCTTTCTGATGCTATCCTTGTCTAGATCAAGAATTTCCTTATAGAAAAGGGCCTGATTAACCGTTTGGATTGTCCAAGACCTGGGATATTATCCCAATAGGCCAGACGAAGTCCACCGTTCTGAACCAGCCCTGGCTAGTTCATCTGCATGTTCGTTGCCTGCAATTCCCTGATAACCAGGAACTCAACCGAGTTTCACCGACTCCGACCTCGCTGTAGTGTTCCAAAAATCCTATTGCAAAGGACTTTCCGAGCAGGATCCTCTTCGCTCATGTGAGCTAGGTGTCCTGCCCACCGGAGCCTACCGAGCTTACTTCTCTTCACGATGTCGAAATCGCGGTAGCGTCTCCGGAATCGTCCTTCCTCACATACGGGACCAACAACGTAAGACTTTTCTCTCGAACGCGGCTAAGGGGTCAGAATGTTTTATTCTGAGCACCCAAGTCTCGGATCCATACTTAAGCACTGGTATGACCATTGTCTTATACACCAGAAGCTTGGATGTTATATTTAAATTCCTGGATTTGAAGAATCTTGACAGACTATAGTAGGCTTTGTCGGCTTTAAGCAACCGTGCGCGTATTTCTGGTTCCATGCTGTTAACGGCTGCTACAGTTGACCCGAGATAGTTAAAGAATTGCACTACTCTTCAAATTCGCGCTCCACTATTTGAATTGAGGGACCAATGTTGGATCTTTTACTCGCAGACGTGGCCACCATGTACTTTGTTTTGCTCTCATTTATGTGCAGCCCCAGACTTCGTTGCGCCTAATCGATCGATCGATGAAAGCTTCCTATTAAGATCTTCGATGTCAATATCGTCTGCGTAAACCAGTATCTGAATGGACTTATAGAGGATTGTTCCTCTCGCCGTCACTCCAGAGTCTCGGATCACTTTATCCAACGCCAGGTTAAAGAGGACGCAGGCCAGTCCATCCCCATGTTGGAGCCCGTTATAGATGTTGAATGGGCTTGATAGTGATCCGGATATTTTTACTTGGCTTATAACATTGGTCATGGTCAACCTACAAAGTCATGTCAGTTTATTTGGGATGCCGAATTCTCTCATGGCTTTATAAAGTTCTAATCTGACTATGCTATCATAGGCCGCTTTAAATTCTATAAAAATATGGTGTAGTGAGTTTTGAGTCTCTAGACATTTTTCCATTACCTACCTAAGGGTATAAATCTGAACAGTTGTTGATTTGCCTGTGATGAAGCCACACTGGTATGGACCGATGATGACTTTAGCGTATGGGGCTATCGTGTCTTGAAGGATAGAGGAGAACATCTTATACGCGGTACTCAACAACGTTATACCACGATAATTGCTGCATTTTATGATATCTCCCTTCTTATGTATGGGGCACAGGATGTCTCTTCGCCAGTCTACTGGCATAGCTTCTTCATCCCATACTTGCACTATTATTTCATGAATTGCTTGGTGTAATGTAGGGCCTCCTATTTTTATCAGTTCCGCTGGGATTCCATCAGATCCCGGGGTCTTATTATTTTTAGCCGATTTATCGCTCTGCTAACTTCGTCTATGCTTGGTGGCGGCAGCATAGTATGGTCTTCGGTCATTGGTAGAGCCTCCTATTCCTCAGTTAACTAGCCATTTATGAACTCATGAAAGTGCTCTTCCCATCGCTCTAAGATGTCTTTAATTTCGGCGATTAAATTACAGCAGTACGTATTAGTATTTTTAATGCGTGTCCATTTCTCTTCTACGCCTGACATCTCAGCCCCAGGGGCGAGTCCTATCGCTTGACCGTAGTTGTTTCTGGTATCTTCTTGCGAAGGGCAGCCGTGCTGATTCGAATCTGTTTCGCGGATGCAGTCTTTCGTGATGATGCAATCCGCGCTCCATGCACCGCACCAACAAGATAGTGGTCTAATGAAAAGCCCTTCTCCGTTGCGCAATTCCAGGACGTGTAGTAACGCACCTTGCATGACATTTATAATGGTCGTGCTGTGCTTATCGCTAATTATGATCGTCAGATCATCAGCCTGATCTATGTTGATCGATATGTGTCAACTTGCTATTAAACATTTTGCTTTGAATATTGTTCCTTATGCAATTAGTGCTGTTACTGACTTAAACTTAAACTTTACGAACAAGTCTAACAACATGTAAGCTGCAACCCTGATTGCTGGTGATTTGAACGCATCTTACCGAACAGTGGAACAAGTCTATTCATTAATTTGATGAAAGAAAAGTTGTTGCACTCAAGGATTCATTGGATTAGGAACTATCTTTAGAACCGCTTAATCCACGCCGCATAATGCTGGCATTCCCTAGGAGTCGTTTTGGTTTGGTTCCTATTTTCCATATTGATTTCTTGTCCGCTTCTTCTAAACCAATTCATTCTTTCCCTGAGAAGAGCACTCTCAGATGTGATCTTTTAATCTCTACTACCCACACTTGCACTTTACATTACAAAAACATGATACTACTAGCAAAAGGCAGACATCAGTTTACTTAAAGTTTAACAAAGCGAGGAAAATCGTTTAAATAAAAATCATTGCTAATGGGCAACAGTGCAAAAGTATCGTGTGTTATTGCCAACAATAAAATACCCATAAAAGTTAACTATCAGTAGCATCCCATTCATAATTATTTAAAATTAATAATTTTCTACCAGTTATCAGCCAGCGCACGTTTCTGAACTGTACTACTATGTCATTATTTAATTTGTACGAGTATATAGGATTATTAATGGTGTTAAAGTTTATTCTTCTTTGTTAATTATTTACATTTTAAATAATCAAAAAGCCGAATAATTCAATGGGTTTTTCTGTAATATGTTAAAAGTATTTAAGTCACGTTGATATGTTAGCACAATTTTGACACTTAAATTTTACACTAAACAGAGATTAAAAAACCAACCAATAAAACTTAAAAATGTTCATGTAAATTCTCTGAACATGTGTCATGTACGCAAGGTTAAGGTTGGGGTGTAAATTAGTAGCACTGCGATATATGTTGATCTATTGTGCTTCACCCTGACTGAAGACTTCAAGACCCTGTTCAAAACCTACCTCAAGACCCCCTCAAAGCCTCCTTAAGACCCAATTAAAGACCCTTCCAAAATTCACTCAAGCCCTCTAACAAAACTCCCTAAGAACCCATTAAGACCCCATAAACCCCTCTCAAGACCCCCCTCAAGACTACTTCAAGACTCCTTTTAGACCCTCTCAAGACACCACCCAAGACTCTCCCGAACCCCCTCAATGCCCCCTTAAACCTCACTCAAGATTCCTTTAAGACCTCCTCAAGACCACCTTAAGACTCCCTGAAGGCCCCTCCAAAAATCCCCTTAAATCCCTTTAGAGATTCCCTTAAGACCGCTTTCAAGACACTCAAGACTACACCCAAAACCTTCTCCAAACCCCCTCAAAGACCCCCTCTAAACCATACAAGAATCCCCTTATACTACCCTCAAGACCAACTTAAGACCCCTTCAAGATCACCCTCAAGACCCCCTTAAGACCACGTCACGACTCCAATCAATCCTTCCCCAAGACACCCTCCAAATCCTCCTTAAAACCCCTCAACACAGTCCTAAGATCCCACTTTAGACCACCTAAAGAACCACTCATGATTCCACTCACGACCCCCTCAAGACTCCACTCTTCTTTCTTTCTTTCCTTTACTCCGCAGGGGAGCATAGGGCTTCTACAAACGCCCGCCAACGAACTCGATTTATCGCCTGAGGTTTCAAGAGACGCCACTCTGTCCCCTGGGATCATGCTTCCTCTTCAGTCGTCCTTTTTCATGTCTTGACGAGCATGCGAATGTTCCAAGTTCCAAAACGTGTCCTTTTCCGTGGGCCAAAGGTCATTGTTGATAGATTCGATATGTATCCGAGGCTTGTATTAGTTTCAAGAATCAATTAATTCAGTTGAGTGGTGATTGGCCAACCGCAACCTAGGTCGTCATGAAGCTTATATTTATATCTTATATAGCCCCGACCCAAGCTAATACCAATCAGATTGGGTACCGAAATCGTTAATTTTTTTTTTTGTATATATAGAGACTTATTGCCAAGGGAGGACTCCCTGAATGACTTGGGTCACGGCAATAATTTGGGCTAAGCCCTTTATTAAATTCAAAATAAAATAAAAATCGATTTGGCCGAGTTTCCAGTGACGCGACGTGGACGCATAAGATATGACTTGTGATGCGTGAGGATTAGGACATGACTGTCTATAATCGCTTCATCATCACCGTTTGTCACCAAAGACTCCACTCATCCTATCAAAATTATCTCAAGATCTCCTAAAGACCCCACTAAAAGTGCTCACAAAACCCATCGAAACCCATCTCAAACTCCCTCAAGACCCCTAAAACCTAAACCTCAATGTTCACGCATGACAACTGTCAAAAAACCGACACATAAGAATATGGCGCTAAATTCAAAATAGGCGGTAAAAAACCCTATACTGTGTTTTTGTAGAATAAAAATAAATTTTCATCTTCTGATTTTAAAGATTTTATTTATTTTAAACGGTTTTTGGAATAGTTAGAGAATGAAAATATTAATAAAATATTTGAATTTTTGGTGCTACTGATTTTCAAAGGAGTCAATTTATGGGTCCCGGTTGCATTTGCACATGCAACGAAAGTTACTCGTTCTTTAACTTTTTTCTTCCGGATGCATTTCTTTCTAAAGCTGAATTTTTTTGCGTCATCGCAGCTTTAAACAGCTACAAACGGTATTTGAATATGAATGTTATTTATGAATAATATTTTTTCAAATACCTTATACCCTTTTTTTTACTTACTCAGTAATTTTATGTCATAAATGTAAACAACACAATGATCTCTTTTTGGCAAAAATTCGAAAAGCAGTGCGCTATTTTTGAGAAACGTAAACGTACCAATTTAGGGTGCACTCTGTTTCATTTAAAAAACTAAATACGTCTTGGCAATACAATTTTCCTATTGGTCGTTGTTAGTACATACCTCTATTTCATTGCTGTTATGACAATAAATTACCACTTTATTAGGCGTGTAAATAATAAGTCATAAGAGAATGAACCGACACTCAACACACGACACGTCTGTAATAACATTTGGATTTTCGTAAGTAAGTAATAAGTTCCTTATCAAAGTGTTGAACTATTGCGTTTGCGGTTCGAGTGCACATGCCCAAGTCGTGGACAGATAAACTGCAGTTAAGTGTGCATAATGATTTTATCACTCCCTTACAAATTTGCAAGCAACTGGAATAACAATGAACTAGAACTAGAACTAGAGCTACACTGACAAGTTCACCTCAAGGTCAGCAAAAGCTCATAAAATTGGTTCACTTAGTCGTTCACGTGAGCGGTGTTGGTGTGAGGAGAAGTAATTCAGAACAAGCTGCAATGAAATGCTTTTAGATTAAGGTTTGATAATAGTTAATCCTGTGTGTGTGTCCGCGTAGGAAATATAACAGCAATGACTCAAATAGACAAACATTTACATTTCAACTTATAACTATTAACAAAGTGAAACAAACCACAGTATGTTTTAGCCGCGATAAGCGAATGAAAACACTCGCACTATAAATTGCTGCTATTACTGCGACAAGAGCGACTGATGCCTGACAACAGAGAAACTGTGCGTCACCTGAATGTCGAATGATTTCGAAACAGTAGCTTGATTTTGGTTTGATTATTTTTGTTCTTTTAAATGGAACATTTACCACAAGCAAACAACAAACCCCCTTCAAACATCTCAAGACCGCATCAAGACCCACTCAAAACCCAGCCCAAGACCCCACTTAAGACCA
Organism: Nephrocerus scutellatus; assembly: GCA_947095585.1. Taxonomy (NCBI): domain Eukaryota; kingdom Metazoa; phylum Arthropoda; class Insecta; order Diptera; family Pipunculidae; genus Nephrocerus; species Nephrocerus scutellatus. The sequence continues at coordinate 116,807,421 of OX352763.1, forward strand.
CCCAAGAAACACTGAAGACCCCTTCAAAAATCCCCTTAAATCCCTTACAATATTCCCTTAAACCGCTTTCAAGACTCTCAAGACCTCACTAAAAACCCTCTCGGAACCCCCTCCAAGACCACCTCAAAACCTTACAAGAATCCTCTTTTACTACCCTCAAGACCACCTCAAGACCCCTTCAAGATCACCCTCACCTTTACCAATAGTTTTTTTTAAGGAAAATAAACGCCCAACGACTGTCACCTTCATACAACAGACTATGGAAGCTTTAAATAATAATTAAAGTCATTTTTTATCGTTAAACTTCGAGAGCACTATACAATTAACAAGTTCGCACCAACAAATTTGTCCAATACTCGAATTTAAAACAGTACAAGCTCCGCATAGTTCAACTTAAGCTCAGATAGTTCTTTTCTGTGTCAGTTGAGAATTAACTTTGTCGCTGCAAGTTTATAGCAATTTTAAAGGAATATTTAAAAAACCGAATATGTCCCATACTACTCATTGTAACTATGTACAATTAAAAAAATGGTTAATAGTCGAAGTTCATCCTTAGCCGGGAAAAAGCAGGACAGCTACAAAGGAAATGTAGCTTTTACACAACCCCCTAATTCTCATAAGGAAATGTTTAGTTGTTTCTTCTTCCTCCAGGCAATACTTACATATTGGATACAATATAAACCGCAACTTGAACATATCACTTCCAGTCGGGTTTTGCGCCCTGTAAGTAAACCGACCATACTCTTACAGTTCCTTCTAGATATTCCTAAAATGTGTGTGTTTGTTCAGCCTATCCACAAATTGCTTGGTAGTTCTACATGTATTTATGGATTTCCAACAGTGATTCATGTTTAGCTTCCATAAATCTTCGAATACGAACAATAGTTATAACTCAAGCCTTAGATTGGTATCAGAGCAGTAGGAAAATCGGAAGAACCTCCTGTATCGAGTGCATCAGTTGATTTATATCCTTTTATTCCTGTATGCCCGGCACCCAAATAAGAGTCACGGAATTCCATCTTGAAAAAGAGATAACTAGATAGAATACTGCATCAGAAAGATAGAATACAAAACTGTGTGTTAAAACATATCGGTGACGAAAACGTTGCGAAATCAATAGATTCGCTCGAACACCGCAGGAACGTTTCCTGTATGTCACTTTGTTTTATCGATTCTTCCACCAGCGGTACTCAAGAAAAATAGTCAGCTGCATGCCATGCCTCCTTGAATTCAACCGAATTACTCTTCTTCTTCTTAAATGCTATCAACTCTAAAGGGGCATAGGGCGTCAACAACGCCTACGCGCCATCTTGTTCTGTTTTCTACAACGCGTTTGAGCTGCCTCCAACTCAATCCCAAGGACCCTGCTTCCTCCTCGACTGTCCTGCGCCTCATTTTCCTAGGGCGTCCCGCTGTTCTACCTGCCTGGGTGAGCGGGTTCCACTGCATGGCATATTTTGCAATGGAGTTGTCGTCGCGCCCTAGTGTGTGTCCAATCCACTGCCACTTTCTCCTTCGCACAGTAATGTCTATAGGTTCTTGGCCCGTTCTCCGATGAAGTTCGTCGTTGGATATACGATTGGGCCAGAAGATCCTCAAGATGAGACGTAGGCATTTATTTACGAAAGATTGCAGCTTGCGCGTGGTAGTGGTATACACCTTCCAAGTACTGCACCCATACAAAAGTACTGATTCAACGTTGGAGCGGAACAGTCGAAGCTTAGTTCTTAAGCTGAAAACATTGCTTCTTCAGACTTTCGATTGCATTTCGAACGCAGCTTTTGCTGCACACATCCAGTTTGGTGGTGGGCGCCATGGCTCATGCGCATACATGCGCAACACAAATGGTCGCGAGAATCTAGGCCTTGGACCGCAATGGTCTGTCGCGCCGAATATTATTATTATTATCCAGTTCGGTGCCAACGCGATCAGCCGAGACCACACTTCCTAGGTATTGAAAGTTGTCAACTTTTTCGACTGCATGTCCAGCAATGTTGAGTTGAGAGCGGGTGTTAGAAGTGTTCAGGGCTTTTGTTTTGGCAGTGTTTATCTTGAGCCCCACTTTGCTTGCTCCGGTTTCCAGATTTTGGACCATCATATGAAGGTCCATTATCCGATGTGAAAGCAGGCAAACAAGTAAGTTAGGTGAGTTGTCATAGTCCATCCAGCCCAATGTTCCCTATCGGCAGTGCTGCACCGAGTATATCGCTGATGACCACCAGGAATAACAGCGGTGATAGTATGTACCCCTGACGAACTCCACTTTGGACTTCAAATTCCTCGGACACCTCACCGTTGTGTAGGACGTTATATTTACTTCCTTCGTATGTAGCTTTGATAAAAGCTATAAGTTTTTCTGGGATATCCCTCCTGCGCAGGGCCATCCAGATAGCATCTCGATTTAAGCTGTCAAAAGCCTTCTCGAAGTCGAGGAACAGTAAATATAGCGGAGATCTGTACTCGACGCATTGTTCTATTATGATCCACAAGGTGTTGTGTATGTGATCGATGCAAGAGGATCCAGAGCGAAAGCCTGCCTGTTCGACGTCGACGGCGGCGGCGATAAATCTAAATGCTCTTTTACGCGTTCTAATATAATTCTAGCTATTATCTTGACAACGGCCGGAAAAACGCATATACCTCTCCAGTTTCCAGAGTCCATCAGATGTATAAGTTATTGACAGTCCTACAGTCACTTGCTGCTTCTTCAACCATTGAGGCAAGCGAGTCGATGTACTGTTTTTTGTCCCGTCTTACACTAGGCTGCACTTCCTACGTTTTGATGCGTATAGGGCTTCTAGCACGGTACTCTCTACTGCTGAGGGCGCTGAAATTCGAGCCTTGATTGCTTTACGCTCATCGATCCGTCTCCAGGTGTCTGCTGATAACCATATGGTGTTTATTCTGCCATTTACCAACGTAGGTGCGTGCCCCAGTTACAAAAACCTTTTTCACAGCATTACCGTGGTCGTCCACGTTCTCCTGCGGTATGCTGTTGATTATATCTGCTGTTAGGGAAGATGGTCCCTGTATTGTTGACGCACTTCGGGTTCGCTAAACCTATCTGGTGATGTTTATCAATACTCGTGGCGCTCTAAAAGCATTTTTTATATTCCGAGTGTAACACGTGTCGCGTGTCGCGCGTTCGATGAGTTGAAATTTTGGATTTTTCGACTTCTTTGAGGTCATTTTTAACCACCACACGACCTATAGTTGAAATGTTGTGAGTATCTAAGTCCAAAATAGCATTTTTTATATACCACGTATGACGCGTGCCACGTTTCGCGTGTGATGGTTTGAAATAGCGCCATTTTCTTGTTTTTTGAGGTCATTTTTAATCACCTTTCGCACGAACTATAGTGCTGAAATCTTGTGAGCGGCTCAATGTCAAGGGCCGATTTTGATATCCCGTTTTGACGCGAGTCGCGTGTGGAGCATGTGAAGCGTGGAAAAAAGAAAATTCTTTGAAAAAGCTCCGACCTCAAAAACAGATATTTTGGTGATTATTTCCAAGTAATAAAGGACTGTGTGGCGAAGAGACTAGCCCAAATCTTCAGCTTATTTCCTTTTTTGGAAAAATATTACCGGCGGCCACCACGTTGAGGTGTGATCGCACTTCCACCAGTCAGACGTAGTTACGCCACGTGCAATTCAGATAAATCTTACGTGTTATTCCCTCTATTTTGCTGATAGGCGGCTTAAAAGTCTACCAACAGAGGGATTATGAGGGACCCACACTGGTATACTCAATGATTTTATCGTACCTTGGGAACTGATTTGTAGGAATTTTATTTTTTCCTTTTTTTATGGGAGTTCTAAATAAATTCATACATTTTAACCATGAGGAGTGCAATTTAAAATTTGTTTTTAAACTATATATACAATTTTGAATGTTGATTTTTTTGCTATCCATTTCCAGAGGCATCAGTTCGACTGTACGACGATGTATTGAAAAGGAAACAGGCAAGGAGTTTGCTGCAAAGATAATCGATTTGGGTGCCGCAACTGAGGCTGGCGATACAAATCCGCATCATATGCTTGAAGCGACGCGCCAGGAAATTTCCATCCTACGCCAAGTTATGGGTCATTCATATATAAGTAAGTGAGATGTGTACCAATTTATATTGAACATTTTCACATAATTATCAATCCATTTATGCAGTTGATTTACAGGATGTCTTCGAGTCAGATGCATTCGTGTTTTTAGTATTTGAGCTATGCCCGAAGGGTGAGCTCTTTGATTATCTAACATCAGTTGTAACGTTATCAGAAAAAAAGACCAGAACCATTATGAGGTGAGTTGAGAGTGTGCGATACTGATACTAATGTAAAAGATAAAATAATCATTCATTTCATATATTCGACATTAGACAAATCTTCGAGGGTGTTGAGTACATTCATGGAAAAAGCATCGTCCATAGAGATTTGAAACCGGAAAACATTCTTCTCGACGAGAATCACAATGTAAAAATTACAGATTTTGGGTTTGCCCGACAGTTGAAGGAGGGCGAAAAGCTTATGGGTAAATGAAAATTGTATACACCGTACTTAATAGCAATAACATTATTAAGAAGTTTACCCCACACAGATCTTTGTGGCACGCCAGGTTACTTAGCGCCGGAAACGCTCAAATGTAATATGTTTGAGGGATCACCCGGTTATTCGCAGGAAGTCGATATGTACGTGGTTTGAAATTGAAAAGTTACTTATGTGCCATGCCTCAAAGAACTTGATAAGCAGTGCTGGATTGACTCTTTTTCATTTGTACCTTTTCAGTTGGGCCTGCGGTGTCATTATGTTCACATTGCTTGTTGGTTGTCCGCCCTTTTGGCACCGTAAACAGATGGTTATGTTGCGCAACATAATGGAGGGAAAATATAGTTTTACATCGCCCGAATGGACGGATATTTCAGGTCTGGGATTTTTTAAATTAGCAATAATAATCGTAAATGTATAATATTTCTTCGCTGTTCTACAGAGGATCCAAAAGACCTCATTAGGAAATGCCTTGTCGTTGATCCCGCGCAAAGAATCACAGTCAAAGAAGTATTGAGGCATCCATTCTTTAATCAAATGGTGAGTGCTATTTTCTCATCCCAAAGGAGTTATTTATTCTTCTCCTTCTCATTGTTAGACTTTGATCAGGCGAAGTAGTTGTGACTCATTTTACGTTAATAACTTTCTTAAGATGGATAAATCTTTCTAAATTCTCCAAGCGTTCAAATATGTTTTTTAGATTGCCTACATTTTATTCTGTTATTGTATAGAAAGCTTTTTAGTTGGCTGATAGAGCCATCATAATTAGGTAATTACTTTTCATCCTGATGCCACACGCGACAGTTAAGAAAACCCTTTTTGTAATAGGTAAACAAACAAAAAGAAGGTAACATGGTTTCCTTGGATATGCTTTCTCCCACTTTATGTAGTAGGAGTAGCCCAATGATTACCTTCATACCCGCCGTGGGGCAGGTTCTCATGGCCACTGTAATTAAAACACTGCCTTTTTTCCAGTTCCCTTCTCGTGCTTAGCTTGTTTCTATCCGCCTATGCAACTATTCCATAAGTAATCATTGGAATAACTATCATGGTGTACATCCAGTGCATTATTCTGAGACTGATTCCTTCATAAGTAAGGAAACTTTCAGTGAAAAATATTGGTTTTTTCAACATTCCCTGCTAGGGTATTGGAGCATTCCCTGCTGGGGTATCAAATCTTTTATTCTCTAAAGGATTTTCTTCCGAGTCCTTATGCACATTCCATTAGTTCTCAGAATAAATTCCATGTACATACATTATTATTTCCATCATGCCAGACATCTTCTGAAGTCGACATATACCTTTAACCGCTTCCATCTGAAATCTAAATCTGAAATTAGATTGCAGATTTGGTACCACTTCTGGCACACAGTGACCTCTTTTTGTTTCCGCTGTAGTGCTGTATGGCGTTCCAATGGGTTATAAATCGCGATGATAATAACCACGCCCGTTGATACACGGCGCCATATTCCGAACTTGATGATGGTACGAATGTACTGAGGAGCCAACGTCGACTCCTATCGGAAACTTGTTGGTATGTTACTTTGTGGGCAGATTGCCAAAAAGACTCCATCCGCAAATAACAATCGAGTCAATACGACGATTGTGCATTGCTGCCACATGTACCTCCGAGTATTGAACACGCCATGGGACAGATCTACATTCGTACTCGTGCAGTTGCTAGAGTTTTTGAACAATCTCAACACTCATAAATCCGCTGGTATAGATGGGATGTCCCCATTAGTTCCGCAGAGGTTTTTTTCCAAGCCGGCATTACCATTGTGTAAGCTTTTTCATCTATTCTATTCTTCTGGACTCTTTCCGAGCAGTTGGAAAACAGTCTTATCCAGCCCACACTCAAAAAATGCGAGCCGTCTTCCCTCGTTCCTGGTGCTGACCCATAGCACTTACATCCATTCTTTATAAAGTCATGGAAACGCTGATCAATTTTCAGCGCATGAAATGAAACTAGCGAAGTCCTTAGTGACTGACAGTACGGATTACGTGAGCAACGTTCTACTGGTGATTTAATGGTATATCTAACCGAACACTGGAACAGGTCTTTGCATCAATTGAAAGCGAAGCTCTACCACTCGATATTTCCATGGCATTCGACAGAGTTGGACATCAAGCTCTTTGTCGTGTGTGCTTATGGAGTTGATGAAAAATCCTTCTTTTAATCCTTCTGTTGGACTGCTCAATTCAAGTTGTCTTGGATGGTTTCAAGTCTGAAATACATTACATAAATGCTGGCGTTCCTCAGGGCTCCATTTTGTCCCCAACACTCTTTCTCATTTTTATTAATGATCTCTATCCGGCACTTCAAATCCAATCCAGTATTTTGCTGACGACAGCACTCTTAGCTTTTCATATGATTTCACGCTTTCTGCACGCCCCTCTTCGTCGCAGGTGCAACTTGAACAACAATTTATGTTAAGCACGTTAAATTCTTAAATTGGCAGCATAACAAGGTGGGGACTACATAATAGAGTTGAATTTAACGCTTCTAAAACTCAATACTGTCTTCTGTCATCCAAGCCTAATTTAAACCCACTACATTTATCCATGAATGGATCTTGCATCGAAGATACTGAAAAACTCGCAATTCTCGGTATGTGCGTCAACAACAAGCTTCGTTGGAACGACCACATATTTACCATAGCTAAGAATGCTGCGAAATGTTTAGGTTTCCTAAAACGGTGCAAGATGCACTTCACTCAAGGCATATATTCGCCCTAAACATGAATACAACTGTGTTCTCTGGGCAGGTGGCCCCAAGACCTCATTGCATCTACTAGACAGAGTTCAGACCGCGCGATAAAACTTATTGAAGGCGATTCCTTCTTTAGCCGCACTACAGTTATGCCCGATTCTATGTTATCTGAATTCATTTAAGACACGCGTGCATAGACATCTCATCTTTTCCTAACGCCCACCCTGTGCTAAGCACTATAAGGGTGCAAATTTCCTTAGAGTGTGTACATTTTATAACAAAAATGTGAAGACCGGCGGAAGATTTTTTTCCAGGAGGACCGAACACCGGTTGTAGAGCCAACTATTGAGAAATGAAAGTTGATTGTCAAATGATCCAGTGTTTAATGGAAACAGTCTTATTACTTTTTAAACATATTTCATTTAATATGTATGTGGAGGAGTTCTCTTTTAATCTTTAGATGTTCTAAAACAAAAAGGTTCACCATCTAAGATTACTATTTGATGTCCCTATACACCAACTGACAAGTATAGTTATGTATCATTATTAGCTCTGTCCCGTGTGGCCGCACTGTTATAATTTTTTGTTGTAAAATAAATAGGTAACTTCATATAAGAATTTGCTATCACATTTCTATACACATCATTTACTGATTATTTGATTTGTTTCTTCTCTTTTTTATTTTCAAAAACTTTTCCCATGTGATTGATCTGATCCATCCACAAAACACACAAAATAAAAATCCCATATAATTAAAAAACAAACGATATGACGATAAATTTCTTTGAATTAAATTCAATTTTTCAAAATTTCAACAACACCAACAATCTTTTTTTATAATATATATGTTGTTTTACATATTACATAAAAAACAATATATATATATATATATATATGATATACAAAAAAAACACAACACTGCGTGATAACTTGTCGATTTAGTTATTTGAGCAAAATATCGATGGACTTAAACGCAGCCTCTCAACCAAATCCAGGAGAATGAGTCGCATCACAGAAATAGCACTGGTAACGACACGTTGTTTCTGGACAAAACACGGTTTCGAAAGTTTGAAAAGACGAGTGATTGTGATTTTCTTCATCATTAATTTTTATTTTATATTTTTTACTACATATACATTGGTTGTTTTATTATTTCTCAACTCAACTGTATCACATTTTTCGTTTTGTTTTCCTAACCTTTCGTTTTTTCGTTTCTGTTTAACTTTAAGTTTGTTTCGTTTGTGTCGAAAGATTCTGCTGTTTTTTTTTTGTTTTTTAATTTTTTGCGTCATTTTTGCCACGCCCTGACAATAATTCATTTGAAATTTGCCATTGGGTTGGCGGCATTCCCTTGATGGCATTTTACTGTAATTTGTTTGCAGTTGACCGGTTTTTGTTTTTATTAACCACGATTTTTACTGAAATGCTTCCCATTATTTTAAGTTTTTATCTGCACTGCAGTGCTTTGTTAAGTTGTGCATGATGTGCATTTTTTAATTTTGTGATAATTTCATTTTTGTTTTCATTGGCGTTGTTATTCTTACACATTAACCTTAATAATTAAGAAATGAAAAACAAAGACTGTTCAGTTCAGTGCTCTATCTAACGTATTTTTGTGTTTTTAGAAAAGTAAGACAATATGTGTAAGCGATGATCACAGTTCATCATATTCATATTGAAAGTAACCTTCAATTTTTATTACTTCTTAGAGATCAACGCAGGTAACGACGATTGGGATTCCCGTTTCCCAGTTATCGGGATTCTTTTTTCATTATTCTGACCCAAGTCATGTTTTTGCGAGGGGAATCCATTTGATTTGTGGGGAAATACAATTTTGCTCCCATGTTTGTTAGATTTCCTGTTCCCAAATTGCTTCTGGTATACAATTTTGATTACAAAACGGTGCACTCTAGCGCTATTTGAGGCCCTCGCTAAGGCGGCGCGGACCACCAATCTACCTACCATACAATTTTGAGATTGTATTACTTTTAAAAGGTCGCCAATCGTAGGCATTTAGAAATTCTAGTACACTGTGAATCACTTGAATTAGGCCATTTTTTGCAACAGTATGTATGCGATGTATTGTAATAGTTGTTGATATACTGTGTTTACTTTTAGTTTTTAGGATGGATATAAATTAATACGATAACTGTAGGCTACAACATTTAAAAGTCAGTTGAATCCTATTACGACAAAAGAGATCTGTAGATTTGTAAGATCGGCCGGCTTACGCAAATGACTGCTTTGCTATATTGGATTCAGAGATCCACGCAAAGTGTGTAATGTCGAGTGTTGCGTTAAGATGCCAAAATAACTCTGATTTTATTTTCCTAGCTGTTAACTATTTATACTTTTACAAAACTAGGAAATCAATATACGATTTCTACATACTATAAACTTACTTACTTATGTCCTATATCCCCTTGTGGGTCCTAGGGCCTCTACGCCTACGCGCCATCGCGTGCGGTTCCTGGCAATGAGCGACAGCTCTCTCCAACTCGTCCCCAATTGCCGTGACTCCTCTTCAACTGTTCACGCCATGTATTTCTCGGACGACCCGTTCTTTTACCATCCTGAGATAATGGATTCCATTGCATTGCGTAGTTTGCTATGGAACTGTGTATACACGCCTTTTGGAGTTCATGACCAATCCACTGACACTTCCGTCGTTGGATGGTTGTGCCTATTGTTTCCTGAACCGTTCTTTGGTGAAGATGTTAGTTAAAGATACAGTTGGGCCGTAAAACCCTTAATATGTTCCATAGGCACCTATTTACGAAGGTTTGTAATATTTTTGTGATATTAGTGGTCACCTTCCAAGTGCCGCACCCATACAACAGCACAGATTTATCATTTTAACGGAACAGTCGCAGCTATGTGTTTAAGCTGATCACATAGCTTCGCCATATCAAGGACATTATTCCAAACACTGATTTTGCTTTACCGATTCGGTTCCACCTTCGGTCGAGACAATGCTCCCAAGATATTGGAAACTCTCTACTCTCCCTACCAGCCGGTAGCTTGAGTTACTGAGTTAGTTAGCCGAGGTTGATGATTTTGGTTTTGGCAGTATTAATCTTCAAACCAGCAACATTTACCTCCCTTTCCACAATTGTTGTCATTTGGTGCAGCTCCATAATCCTGTGTGAGAGTAAACCAACGCCGTCAGTGTAGTCCAGATGTTTGACTTGAGATGTAAGAGTCCAATCAATTCCTCCGTTTCCAGTAGATAAAGCTGCGCGAAGCACATCGCTAATCACCAACAAAAAAAAGTATCGGCGATAGAATGCAACCTTGTCGTACCCCTCTTAGGATCTCGAATTCCTCTGACAGCTTTCCTCTATGCAGCACATGACATTTAGAGCCATCATAGGTTCCTTTAATAATAGCTATAAGTGTATCGAGTATACCTCTTCTGCGCAAGCCGAGCCAGATAAACTGTCTGTTGACACTGTCAAACGCCTTCTCAAAATCGATGAACAGCAGGTGCAGTGGTGGCCAGAATTCAACGCACTGTAGGTAGGGTGTTTATGTGGTCTACACAGGATGATCCAGTGCGAAAACCTGCTTGTTCGGCATCGAGTGTATCTTCCAGATGTTCCTGAATTCGCTCAAATACTACTTTGGCTATTACCTTTGCAACTGCAGGAAGAACGCAAATGCCTCTCCAGTTTTCCCTCTTCATAAGACTACCTTTTTTTAGGGAGCTTGACAATCATTCCCTTCTTTCACTCGTCTGGGAAACTTTCTGCCTCCCAAGCTCTCCCTACAAGAGGATATAAAGCTCTGCTAATGATGATGATGGAGCGGCACGTAGAAGCTCGTCGGTTATACCATCTAGTCCTACTGACTAGTTGTTCTTCAGTGCGTTGATCGCGGTAGCGATCTCATCATTACTGGCAGTTGAGGTGCGAATTCGGGAAATTGTTACTTCCGGCAGCTCCGTTTGATTTGGGTGCATATCGTTGGCGAATACACGCTTAAGGACCGTAGAGAAATGCTCCTTCCATCGCTTGAGCTGACCTCATAATTTGACCCATCTTGGCCTTCTTCGGCTTCAATTCACCAGGAGATGTCCATCATTTAACTGTTCCTTGGTTTCTGGTGAGTTGTGGTGAATCTAGGTTACGAAACGGCGCAAAAACTCAGTCGAATTTTGCTAGAACATCGCCAAACACACCTTTGAAGTTGTCAAACGAATGTGTTTGTTGTCGATTGTCAGCAAACGCGGCACCCATCTTGTGAAAAGCTTTTCATGTCCAAATATTTATGTAAAATCGAAATCACTGAGCCATGTGATAAGCCTGTGGCCTCTTCAAGCTCGCGCACATTCACTCGTCGATCGTCCAAAACCATGGATTTTGACGATCATTTCTGGTGTGGTGACCGCAATAAGGCGACCAGAACGTTCGGCATCACTTGTGCTTGAACGACCCCACCGAATTTGAGTAAACCAGTGGTGAATGGTTCCAATCGATGGTGAAGAGTACCCATAATATTTGTCAAGCTTTTGTTTGGTTTGCGTGATAGTTTTTTCTCGCAAAAATAGTGTTTAATGAGCACTCGAAATTTTCTATTTCAACGAAAATGCTCGTAGGCGTCTATATAAAATGGCTGCCACAACAAAACTATTTGACAGATCTGTCTAAAAATTTGGGTGCGTTCTTTTGAAAGATGATTCTTAACAAAAGAAAATGATAAATTTGACACAATTTGTGTTAATTTTCAGGGACTTATTGACCTATCCTAGTATATATACCATTTCTTAGCAGTTCATTAATAGAATTGTGATGTATACATCGCGAAAAACGATTGCAAAAAAAAACAACCCATAAAAATTAAAATTTTTCTTGTAAATTCTCTAATCGGGGATACACACACACACACACACACACGCGTGCGTCAACCCGAGGTCCGAGGGGGGAAGTATTGTCAAATATACATGTGTGCAAAATTTCAATAAAATCGGGCCATAGGAAGTGGGCTAAAAATTTATCAGAAAATCTGACCAGCCAGCCAGCCAGCCACGTGCACGCGAAGTTAATATAGAGAATTTAAAAATGGCCTCAATCAAGTGACTCGCAGTGTATTTAAAATGATTGGTTATCCTTTTACTTGAATTAAAAACAGAACTTTTGTGCCTTCACAAAAAAACTGAAGTTGCATTCGCAAAATATTTTACAATACAGTCAGATGCACTTAATTATCTTTATTTCTCGGTCACCTGTCTAATCATTTCAAATCTACTCTTCTTTCTTCAGCATATTTCCAAATATTTTCCATTAAAAATTATTACATTACACCGCAAAAACACACAAACAAACATAAACATTAACATTATAATTTTTAAAATTGTATTTTTATTTAAGCTTTTATTCGATTTAACTTAAAAAACAATAATTATCTTCCATATTTCACTTCATCATCGTACTCCTTTTGATTTCGTAGGTTTTGCTTCCTGAACCCACGATCGAAGGACAACCACCCACTTATCAACTCAAGCAGCAGAGCATACGAAATGGCAACAGCTATTCCCTAAAAATGTATATTACAAAAGTCAAATTCGATAGATTCAGTTCTTCGAATTCTGCTGCTTCTGCTGCTGCGGATGCATATGCAAATCCAAATGCAATGGCATCCAGTGGCACTGCAGGTAATGGTGGCAGCTATCTACTGTCACCAAAATCACTCCTACGGCAGCAACAGAGAATAGGCAACACCAGCGCTGGTATAGGCGGCGTAAACGAATTGCTAAACAGAAAACAGGCAGGTTTTTATTTTTATTTTCCTTTATGGGTTAAACATTGAACACACATAATTCTTTTCTTTTATATTTTGGGTACATATATGCTTTTGCGAATTCTTGTACAGACACACTGTAGATTTAGTCAGCACAGTAGAATTCATATTCGTAGAAACTTTCAATGAGCACCAAAACCTTTCATGCGGTGCACTATTTCAGAAAAACGCTTAATACCGCTATGCATAAAGCCACTTTTACTGTAGCTAGAGCACTGTTCCTGTACGTACTTAAATTGATTTATCAACATTGCAGTTTCGAACGTTGTAATACGAGGGCAGGTCAATAAGTCCGTGACTCTTTGAATATTCCGCCTCTTAACGGAAAAGGCAACACTGATCCTATCAACAGGCATCTGTCAGTTGACTCCTGTCAAAATTTAGACAGTTTTTGTTTGACAGCCATTGAAAGCAGACAACCTCGTGAATTTTAATGAAAATGAAAAAAAAGTGAATTTCGTTTGTGACCACTTCAAAGGAGTGTTTGGCTATGTTCAGCCGCAATCCGAACGGGTTTTTATGCCGTTTCTTAATCGTGGACGAATCGTGGATCCATCAAAACACACCAGAGACCAAGGAACAACAAAGACAGTGGGTTTCTCCGGGTGAACGTGCACCAAAGAAGGCAAGGTGGGTCTGTAGGCCAACAAAGGTCATGGCCACAGTTTTTTTTGGATGCACCCGCCATCGATTACTTTGAAAAGGGTAAAACGATCACCGGCGAATATTATTCAGAGCTTTTTGACACATTCGATATTGAAAAAACGACCGCATTTGCGAAGAAAAAGAAGTGACGTTCCATCAAGACAATACACGGGTCCACACGTTTGTAGTCACCATGGCAAAAATCCTTAAATTGAGCTACGAATTGTTCCCTCATCCGCCCTATTCTCCGTATTTAGCCCCGAGTGACTATTTCTTGTTTCCAAACCTGAAGAAATGGCTCGGCGAAAAGAGATTTGACTCCAACGATGAAATCATGTCACAAACAAATACCTATTTTGATGATCTCGACAAATCTTATTTTTTGGAGGGGATAAAAAAGTTGGAGAAACATTGGACAAAGTGTATATAGCTCAAAAGAGAGAAAAAGGAGTTGAAAAAAAAAATGATTTTTTATCCAAAAACCTGTTTTTCATTCAAAAAGTCACGGATTTTTGACACTCCCTCGTATGTTAAACATCTTTAGCATTTATAATCTATGTTATGTTCAAAAATATAACGTGAGAGACATTTTAGAAAAATTAGATTTCTCTAGCGGTAAAATTCAGAAAGCATAAAAGGTTGACACATTATATTTAGTGGATGAAATTGACAGTTGCCATTTTTTTTCAAGTGGGTGAGTAGACTTGTGTACGCTCGTTATAACTCCAAAAAGACCCACAAAAGACCCTCATAAGACCTTTAAAAGACCTTCAAAGTTCCCCAAAAAACCCTCTAAATACCACCCAAGTGACTGCCAAAAGACCCTCAAAAGAATCTCAAAAAACCTCTAAAAGACCCCTAAAAAGCCTCAAAAAAACTCAAAAAGAAAATGACCATCAAAATACCCCGAAAAATTCTCAAAGTACCAAAAGACCCTCTAAATACTTTGGAGGTCTCCCAAATACCCTCAAAAGATTCACAAAAGACCTCCATTTAATAATAATAATATTCGGCCCGACAGACCGTTGAGGTCTAAGGAGGCATAGCTTCTCGCGACCATTTGTGTTGTGCATGTTTATTTTTTCACACAAATGGAAATGGAATGGAAAGACCTCCAAAAGACCCCGAAAATACCCTCAATAGACTGCCAAAACACTCCCAAATGATCTTTCAAAAGACCCCAACAGTTCCTCTAACGCATGGTATTTCCCCAATAGTTTTAAGAAGTGTTCTTCCAAGCTGGCATTAACATAGCATAAGCTTTTCCATTTATCATAATCTCTTTCTGATCACAGCACACTCAGCTTCACATATAAATTTGAGGAACTTCCTTCCACTTCTCATACGGAACTCAAACCACTACGTATGTTAAACACGTTAAATAGAGTAGAATTAAACGCTTCCAAAACACAATGCTGTCTTCTGTGGTCTAAGCGAATCGTACACCCTCAGCAATTATCCGTGAATGGCACTTGCATCGAGGAAACTGAAAATCTCGCAATTCTCGGTATGTGCGTTAACGACAAGCTTCGTTGGAATGACCACATATTTACCGTTGCCAAAAATGCTGCGAAATGTTTAGGTTTCCTAAAATGGTGCAAGAAATATTTTACTCCCTCTGATCTGGCTACTATCTACAAGGCTTTTATTCGCCCTAAACTTGAGTACACTTGTCATATCTGGTCTGGTGCGCCTCAAACTACCTTGCATCAGCTAGATGGAATACAAAACAGCGCGATAAAACTTATCGGTGACGCAAATATAGCAAAATCAATAGATTCGCTTAAACACCGCAGGAACGTTTCCTGCCTGTCACTGTTTTATCGTTTCTTCCACCAGTGGTGCTCAAGTGATTTATCCAGCTGCATGCCACCTCTCCGTGAATTCAACCGTAATACTCGTAGCGCTCTAAATGCTTATCAGTATACCCTCAAGCCCATGTTCGGACGTACAGTTAAGTTCAGAGATTCGTTCTTTAGCCGTACCACACATAAATGCGAAATGTTTTGCCAAGCTCGGTTTTTTCTCATCACTACAGTTTGAAGAAGGCATTCAAAACACAAGCATACAGACTCCTCCTCCTTTCAGCTCCCTAAACTTTAACGCTCACGCTGTTCATAGCATACTTTGTCCAGAATTTTATTAAGTAGCTAACCTAAATTTTCCAAACGAAAACAAACCCGTCATAATTCGGAACGAATACATTTCTTTCATGTTACGAATCCTCTAAATCGAGAGTCTCGTGCATTTTTTGAGTGAATTTACCCATCATTCTCAAGTTATGAAACGATAATTTTACAACAATCTCTAAAGTCGTTAACAGCAGTAGGCAGCTTATATTAATTAATGCTCATTGTTATATGATTTAAAATTTATATGCGATCCTTGTTGGCTTAGTTTTCAAATACGTCCTTGCAAAAACTGAACAGTCGACAATTTTCCTTAATAACACAAATTAAGGAACCAATTTACATGCATGCATGCAGCAACGAACGATCTGCTTGGATTTGGTTTTTCTTATATACTTTGCTCTGCTATTTTAGCCATTTTCATTTTCATCCGCTTTAAAAGTCCCCTCAAAACACATTTAAGTTAACAGTAATAATAAGTCACTACTTAACTACTATTTCCATAAAAAATAAAAATAATCCATCGATCGTGCAGCACAGATTGACACTGTGGCATTTTGAAAGAAAAAAAAACATCACTTGAGTACCTTTGGGTTACAAGGGCGGGCTGAAAAGTAATCGACATTAGCAAGGAAACACACGTTTTTCGTGAGATTCTGTTTTATTTCTCAACATAGACGGATACACTTCGTCCAACGATAATCCAGTTTTTCGATACCCTCCGAATAATACGATTTCTGAAAGCCCTTAAAATATAAACTCCTCATTCGACCCAAATCTCTTACCACCGAACTATTTTTTTAGGTTGGGAATTAAAAGGTTTTTCAATAAGGACATAACAATTTTGTATTTAAATAAAGTATAGAATAATTGAGGTGTCGGGCTAAAATGTATTCCAGTTGTAGTACACATGTTACATTTAGGTATGGAATCCGATCCGATCCGTTCGAGAACGTTAGCAGCGATCGATTCTTTGGAGACAACACCACAAACACCACTCTTCCACACATATCAGCCGGAACGTGAGCAGTTTCGCGCTCGATATTGTTTCTGAGCTGCTCTTTCGTTGTTGGCTTGTTGGAATAAACCAACGACTTAACGTAATCCCATTAATAAAGAATCCATAGGCGTTGAATCGTGTGAGCGAGCTGGCTATTCGACCGGACCATTACAAGATTACCGAACTTCCCCTTTAAAAGAAAAATTGTGTGGCCAGCTGTCTGGCATTTGGCACCATCTTGTTGAAACCAAAACTCTGATCTCAAGTCCATCCAATTCTGCCCAAAAATAGTCTTTCAACATGGCACGTTAGCAAACTCCATTGACCGTAACATGACGATCGTTTTCATCGACGAAAAATACGGTCCAATTACACCTTCGGCATGAAATCCACACCACGCGGTCACTTTTTGTAGATGCAATGGAGTCTCTTGAAGCACATGTGGGTTTGTTGCTGTCCAATAATACATAGTTTGCTTATTGGGAAAACCCATTTGGCCAAAAATGAACTTCATCGTTGAAGATGAAATTCAGGATTTTCTTCAAACTTAACCCAATTGAAGTACTTTCGGCGCTTAAAATTATCAAGAGGCATCAGTTCTTGAGTTAATTTGATCTTGTAAGGGTGTATGCAAAATCTTTACGAAAAATATGTCACAATATGTACTGAGAGATTCCCAATTTCCAATGTGAACGGCGTTGAATCGACTGATTTGGCTCATTTTTAACTGAAGCACTTACGGTTGTGATATTTGCGGTACTTTGACTGGTACGTTCTCTCACTGCCACTGGAACGTTCAATAGTGAATATATTGACTCAAATTTATCCACTAAAGCACGCACAGTCTGTTCGGTGGGACGGTTATTACGACCGAAAATTAGAGTAAGCTCACTTAAAGTGGCGACCACTCAGAATTTCGGTAGTATCTGGAGAATAAGGGCGATGAAGAAGCGCTATTCATCTAATTTTGCAATTGTTACTGAGGATTTGTGTGCCGGTGCATTTTTCTTCGCTAAATACGGCCGCTTTAGCTTAAAGAGGGCCTTCTGATCAATCAGCATAATATGCTCCGATGATTGTTTTGATCTTTTCAATGTGAATGACACTGCGCGAATCCCGAAAAAACTGTTGCCATGACCTTGTTGGACGACAGACCCACCTTGTCCTTTTTAGGCTTCGATTCGCCAGGAACAGTTCTCTGTTTCGACTGTTCCTTTGTTTCTGGGGTTTGTAATGGATCCATGTTTCGTCTACGGTTAGGAAACGGGGCAAAAACTCCTTTTTGTCTCGCCGACTTGGCGAGGTCCTCAAATAACGCTTTAGTGCGCCGTTTTGCTGCCACAGTCCTCAGGAGACCCAATGCAAGAAGCATTAAAGTACGATATCAGATCGGTGATGCCGTACTCTGAAAGCTCCTTCAGGTCAGAAAAGAAAGGAATACTCAGTTTGCGGAAACGAAGAGCGGCAATGAACGGACACTTGCAAAGAAAATAAGAACGCAGATTCTGAACCAGCCCTGGCTAGTTCATCTGCATGTTCGTTGCCTGCAATATCATGGGGTCCAGGGACCCAACCGAGTTTTACCCTGTTGAGCCCTGCCAGGGATTGCAGTGCACCGTAGCAGCATTTAACTGATTTAGAGACCATTATGCTGGACTATAGCGCTTTCAGTGCTGCCTGACTATCTGAAAAGATATAAATCGTAGCGCCTACAATTCCCTTATTAAGGTGTTGGGTCCGAATACCCCAGCTCCCACTTCAGAATCCATCTTCGCCTGTGTACCTGACCATACCCCTTAGTGTCCGCGCATCTATCAGCCGTCTTCCTAATGAAGATTGGGAGGGGTGAAAGCCCTACAACCGCTTCTAATGCAGTCGTATGGCAGTGCGCATGGCACCCGTCATACCTAGACAGGAAATTCTTTGTAGCTTCTGAAGCTTAATTACCGTTGTCCGTTCAAAAACTTTTGACCATCATATGATGGCAGCGTACGTGATAATTGGTCTCACCAGCATGGCATACATCCAATGTATCATTTTAGGATTAAAACACCAAGTTTTGCCGGCTACAGGCCCACAGGGTCCTAGTGGCACGTTCAATGGAGGACTTGCTATGAGAATTCCAGCTTATTCGTTTATCAAGGAAGACTTCGAGATTTTTAACCTCACTGGAATACTCTAATGTATTGCCTTTTATGATAATAGGTCCCATATCGGGGACAATGTTCATTTCATGAAAGGCAGTAGAACGGTTTTGCAAGGATTAATGGAAAGCCCTCCTCTACTGCACCCTTCTAAGACGTGAAGTAACGCACCTTGCATTTGTTATGATCGTGCTGTGCTTACCACTTATTATGATCGCCAAATCATCAGCATAACCAATGGTGATGTAGCCTGATCTATGCAGATTGGCTAGAAAGTTTTCTATGACAGGTGACCATAGAAGGGGGAGAAGACGCCTCCTTGCGGGCAACCCTTAGCTGCAGTCACCGACGCAGACACTCCCCCTGAGGAGGAAATAATGACTCGACTTTCAAGCATGGCCCTTATCCATTGGTTGGTCGAGCCCTCGATACCTCTGTTACTGATTGCCCTTGCAAAAGAGTCGTAGCCAGTGTTATCGAAAGCACCCTCAATGTCAAGGAAAGCACACACAGCAAAGACTATCATCCACGAATTAAATGACGCAGATTATAGAAAGTTTGACAAAAAACATTTGAAGGATTGTATTATGTACGATACTGGTAGCGCAATATCTTTGCCTAGCCCGATTACTTTTCAGCCCGCCCCTCATACTTTGCACTTCTCAAGTGTTTACGACAAAATGCCTCAGGTTTCGTCAACTAGCAGCAAATTTTTGATACCATCTGGGGACTTTCACAACGCAACTAATAAAGCTGATCGTGATCATATTACTGTTGTTGTACCAACAATATGTGCTTAGTGTTAATGTTGATGGAATATTTTTTAAATTTTCATTCTATAAAAACAGAAATTGGCCGTAATCTCTGATAAAGAATTCCTTTCGATTTTTCTCCCCCCTTTGAATTGCTACTTTGCACGTTTGCACTACAGTTGAGATTTAACTTCAATGCCGTCATTGATCGTCTTACTAGTTGGTGTTTGCGGAAGTCCTTTGTGAGTATCTATCTTTAACAATCAAAACAAACAAAACAAAAAAACCATTACTACCACCACAAACGGAAAATGCAAATTAATTCAGTAATGAATCCCGGTTGCGGACTAGAGGCATTGCAGCTTCCTATCTGCTTTTTCTTTTCTTTTTCCTGGTATTGATTGCCGACAAAATTTTGGTGAGTGCTTTTAATTGAAGAGTACAGGGTGGTACTCTGCTCGGCAAAATGCAGCATAACTCATTTAATGTAATGTAAATATACAAAGAAAGCTTAACATGTTTACGTATCTGCTTTGTGCTTTTTTTTAGTAAACATAAACATAAAAGTTATATATTTATATTTTTTAGCATGGCTCATAAATCCATTTTTTTAATTTCCTCAGTTATACGTTTTTCTATGTGGGAAAAAGCTACAGTTTTGTTATTGCCTGAATACATTTTCCGTTTTTCATTTTTTTTTTATTATTGTTCGTTCTTCCTCTTGTTCTTTGTATTTTCCTTTTTTTTTTTATCGAATTAAAATTTATTTTGAATTTTCTTTAACATTAGAGCGTACAATTAATTTATGCTTCTTAACACATAGTGTAAGAGTTTTATTTATTAACCAAATGACAATTTTTAAAAATTTCTTCCCTCCTTTCTTCATCCCTCAAAAAAATTCACACAGCTTCGAAAACAGAGTCGATTCAATGCACGAAAGAAGTTCCAATTTGCCATATTGTGTGTGCGTGCTATGATTAGAATAAGAAGGCTTCGCTATACCGCTGAGCCGCTCTGCGTGGAAGAGGCTATTCGAGATCCATATAGGGTAAAAGTTTTACGAAAGGTAAGTCCTGAAGTGATATTTTTAGATTTTGTTATTATCTCCAAGAAAAGAACACGTACAAGGTGCGAGAATATAAAACGGTGAAAATTATATCTTAATACCAAGGGTGTCCCAACAAGAGCGCCGGATTTGCTAATTTGGACTTAGATAGCTAGAGGTCTGCATGAATACATTCATTTGCTCTCTGCAATAGGGTACAGTACTTCAGTGTACTCTATTCATACGAACATATGAAACAAACACTGTACAACATTCGATCACCACAAACCAAAACGAGTACACTGTTTGATTTCTCTTTTGCATTTGAATACATTATCCAAACAAAACGTGTGCATTAATAACTGCTAAAAATGCACTGAGTACACCGAGTACACTGAGTACACTAAATGTACTATATTCGGTGTACTCAGTGTACTGAACCCATTTTTTGTGAGTACACTGCACTAAAAATTTTGTTGAGAATGGGTGAACTACCCATTTGACAAACACCAGAAGGCGCTCTTGTTGGTACACCCTATATAGGAACGTTGGTGCTTATATATAGGTCTGACTATAACGGCTAAACCATTGAACCTTTCCAGCTTTCCAAATTTTAATCACACCATATGTTCGTGTGGTGCTCCGGATTGTTTTCGTTTGTGTTAAACCCCCTTAGGTGACGCTGGGGTCGCCTTTTTTAAAAATTCTTATTTATGGACCGATTTGGCTCAAATTCACACCATATAATATATAACACAAGTAAATTTAAAAAAAAAAATCGTGTTTCGGGTACGAATTTTTATAAATATTCATGCATCTGTTTTTGTGGTCGGGGCTATTTTAAAGAATTTTCTTTTTTCCACGCTTCACACGCGCCACATGCGACTCGCGACTTGCGCTAAAAGCGGCATATCAAAAAGGCCCCTGACATTGAGCCGCTCACAAAATTTCAGCCCTCTAGGTCTTGCGAAAGTGGCTACAAAAGACCTCAAAAAACAAGAAAAACGACTTCAAACCATCACACGTTTCACACGCGAAACGTGGCACGCGTCATACGTAAAATAAAAAAAATGCTATTTTGGACTTAGATACTCACAAAATTTCAACTCTCTCGTGTCGTGTGGAAGGTGATTAAAAAGAACCTCAAAGAAGTCGAAAAAAAATTCAACCCATCGCACGCGGCACACGCGTCATACTCGGAATATAAAAAAAGCTATTTTGGACTAGACAAACAAAATTTCAGCTCTCTAGGTCGTGTGGAAGGACCTCAAAGAAGTCAAAAAAATTCAACCCACCACACGCGACTATTTAGTTCATCTGCAGATTCGTTGCCTGCAATTTCCTGATGACCAGGGACCCAACCGAGCTTAACTATGTTGTGTTTGGCAAGAGATTGCATTGCATCGTATCAGTTTTTGACTGATAACAAGTCCATAAAGTTGGACGCAAGTGCCTTAAGTGCTGGCTGGCTATCGCAAAAAAAAAAATTATTCTAGCGCCCGTTATTCCTTTACTAACGTTAATCCTGGCGCAGATCTCAATGGTATGAAGTTCCGCTCGAAAAACCGTGGGACTTTTACCTTAATAGCGCATCTAGCGGCGGTCCCCCTTCTTTCTCCTCCTGAGAAGGAAATAATAGCTCGACTTTCAAGCATGGCACGTATCCAATGATTGGTCGAGTGTTCGATACCTCTGCTACTGATTGCCCTTGCAATAGAGTCGTAGCCAGTGTTATCGAATGCGACCTCAATGTCGAGGAAGACACACAGGGCCACTTCCTTGGAACGAAAAGTTTCTTTTATCTCCTTTACAAAATAGTAAAGGGCACCTTCTGTGATTTTGCCTTTCCTGTACGGAAACTGACTTGAGGGCAGCGGGGAAGACCGGCCTCTAATATGAACATCAATAAGTCTCTCCATAGTTTTGAGGACAAATGACGTTATATATTAGGTCTGTATTATTTAGGCAGCTCACTAGGCCTATTGCCTCTGGTTTGCGGCTAAATATCACATTTACCTGTCTCCAGGTATTAGGAATATACCCCCACTTGTAGCTGGCTCTAAATAAAGTAATCATACCCGGTAGGATGAGCAGTGTTATATGATACTCGTAGTTTTTTGTTCTAAAAAGCGTTTCTCGACAACTATTATTGCGGGATTAATTATTTGATTAGAATAAGGAGCTTTTCGTCTCTTGGTATTAATTCAATTCAATTTTATTTAGCTGTTTGGGACGCTTCAATACCCGTTCGTTAGTTGGGGCGCAAAGATGCATACATTAGGAATTATAATATAGTTATATAAACTACATAGTGGGTGCTGTGGCTCAGTGGAAATTCGCGTGGCTACTGAGCAGGAGGTTCGAGGTTCGAATCCCAGTAACACCAAAAGTATCTTTCACGGTGTCCCACCTCTCGCGAATGGGTGACAAACGTACCGAGAGTAATAACTTGTCACGGAAAGCTTCTCACTTTTCCGTTCAAATTCGGCCTTTAATTGTAGGTCCCTTCCATTTGTGCCCAAAAATATACATGCTCAACACAAATGGTTGCGATAAGCTAGGCCTTGGGCTATTATTATTATATAAGCAACATAAAATATTTATATTATCTTCTGTTATTCTATTTTCTCACTTTCTTAATCATATTTACTCTTTTACCACCACAGGTCATCGATGGCTGTGCCTTCCGTGTCTATGGGCATTGGGTTAAGAAAGGCGAAGGACAGAACCGTGCTGCTCTTTTCGAGAACACACCCAGAACCGAACTACATGCGTTATACATTAACAATCTTAGTCGATAGAAAAACGTAGCGTTGACTTATTATTAGACATAAAAGAAAAGAAAACCGAAAACTTTAGAGAAGATAAGCTGAAACAAATCCTATATATAAATGTAGTTTCAAAATATTTTCTAGATCTTAAATAACGCTGTCGTGTAACCATAATTACCTATTATATAAATATTATTCCTTATTTAATATATTATCTCTAATGTTTATTACCAAACTATTTAATTTATAAAAAAAAAAAAACAGAAAAGAAACTAAATTATTGCTTAGTAATGTTACCAAAAATGATTGAAAATTCGTTCCAAATTTCACCTAACTCTCTAAATTAAATATTTTATATCTATTTATATGTATCTACAAAAAAAGTATGTACTCGCATACATACAGCTGAATATTTCGGTGCACTAGGATTTGATGAAATTTTCGTTTTCGTTTGGAAGTTTTTACAATCATATGAACTTGAACAAAAAAAAACAGAACTATCAATAAGAACACTACATTGTAAGGAAATTTATTAAATTATTGACAGAAAAAAAATCAATAAAAAATGAATACTGAAATTTTAACATCATCTTCTTTTAATTGTTGCCAATTGAAGAAAAGAAAAACCTCAGAATCAATATTCAATTTCTATTTGTCGTTAGTGAATACATAAATACCAAATTTGAAAGTTTAATTAATAATTAAATCCAAAGCTTACATATCATACTCATTGTGTTGCATTTTGTTGCTTCCATCAACGCTATCCTCATAACGAAATTTGAAATTTAAACTATTTACCAGATTCAGATATTATGAATAATAAATGGCGTTTCTGCAGTATAGCCCGCATGCGAATTTACGCTCCTTGCCACGCCCACTACCACAACCCCGCCGGCCCCTTTTGGGGCGGCAAAAAGAAGGCGGCGGCCACGCACCGTTTTAGTAGGAGGGTCTGTCAAATTTTTTTCCTTCAGAATTTGCCAAGTGGTTTGGGGATAACCCCTAAACATCCTTCAAATCACTTGGGATAATGGACTTTTCTGAAAAACTAATTTAACACGTATGGCCCTCCTACAAAAACGGGGCGTGACCGCCAAGAAAAAATGCGGTTTTCAGGGAGTGTACAATGAGGGCTTTCAGGGAAGGGAACCCCAAATCCAATGCGGGTTATACTGCAGTTTAGCCTAAAAAATTACTAATTATTTCAAGAGAGAATATAAAATAGAAAACAAATACATAAATGGTAATTTGATACAAGATACTAGGAAGATAGAAACAATACCTATACGAGTGTCCTATCTACAATTTACAAAAATAATAAGTTAAATAATATAACAACATAGTTATAGATGTAAAGGTCATTAAAAATAAGCTAGACACAAACACAGAAGATGTCAAATCATAGAGTAAAAAAATAACAATCAAATATAAATTAAAAACAACACAATCACAAAATTACAATCAACCAAAAATAAAATGTCACGGAAAAGTAATAAATTATTTTATTATGGACTAAAAGAAATGAGTGCGTGTTATCTTTACAAGCGTTTGAAGTGAAACTTCCTTGACGTTATGGCATATATTACGATTAAATTAATAAAATAAAAAGTATTTTAAAACAAAGACCAAAGAACTAAATTTATGCGCGACGTTTTGTTGATAAAATAGTCTTGTAGTGTTCTGTGCCAATGCTTCAATACGCATAAGCATTAATACTCCGAAAAGACCCTAAAAAGATCCCCAAAACACAGACCTCCAAGAGATCGTTCGAAGTGTAACGAGGTAAATACTGGGGTACATTTTTAGGTTACTGCCACTCCTGGTTCCTTAGCCGCTGACTCGGGTCTCGTAACGACGGGTACGGGCAAGAAACGTTGGATTCCACTTCAGGCGAATTTACTGGGAATCTGTCCCTACGGGTTTTAGTGGGAAGGAGCGGATTTTTCACCACTCGCTCCCTACTAAATAGGACCTAGGCCCTAAGAGATATCGAAGCTCAGGGTGGAGTCCTATAAGGCCCGCCAGAGTCCTGAGTTCGAAGGGTTTCTACACCTAACAAGGGGGATCTCTCCTTATCGACGTTTTCAGGCCCACCAGAGTCCTGATTTCGAAGGGTTTCTACACCTAACAAAGAGGAATCTCTCTCTATTGAGGTTTTCGGGGTCTCGAGATGGAGTCCTATAAGGCCCGCCAGAGTCTCGAGATGAAGAAAGGAGATTCTAATGCTAACCCACTGGGGAATTTAACTCACGTGATTCTAGCGCCGACCAACGTTTGCCATCGTCGATTTCGGTACCAATTTGGGTGTGGGATATTTCAGTGTTACAATGTAGTGTTTACTATGCGTATACTATTTTCGCCGATGCCGTCTGTGTGAACCGTGTCACTCGAAAGTATAACTTCAATAAAATCTGTATAAAAATTTTCAGTAATTCATAATCGTAGCATCGTTTTTGGCAACCGAGTTTCCAGTCTGGGTTGCACACAAAAACGTTCGCTACCTGTCCAATTTCTAGACAATGTTCTCAAGTTGTCTTTCACTTTTATTACAAAATGTGTATGGATTTCACAAACCTGCAGCTAAACATGCCACTTATATAAAGTCCAAATTAGGCTTTTTCATCGCCGCCAAGGAACGTGCTCGAGAAAGGTCAGCTTGTAAATGAGCCTACTAGAACACCGACCTTAACACCTTAACGCGTTGAACACTTGTATTCCGGCGGTGGATGATGATATTGCGTCTCACGGATTCTGTGCCGACCATAACAACTGCGACGTCACCTATCGTCGGTGCATTAAAGGGCCGCTCGTGCTCCACAGCCGGTGGCTTTTACCACAACCGTATAATCATCTGGCGGCATCTGTTTTGAATAGACGGATGAGGCTGTTGTGTTCGTGTAACATAGCTCGAAGACTCGAAACGATTTCCTTCTGATTTCAGTAATGATTGCGCAACGATTGTTCGACTTCTTTTGCTTCATAGGGAGCCGGGAGCTCCGATCCAATTCTGTGGTAGATTTGACCTTCCACTTTTAAGGCGCTGTTAACTACCTTACTTGCTCCGAAGGATGTCATTTGAAAGCATGAGTTGTACTTTCGGATATTTTGAAGGAAGTGCTTGGAAATCGAAGTGGCGCCAGAAATGTAACTTAGTAGCGGCAGCCACTCAATGGTGGTAAAACAACTTTACCGTTCAAACAGGGGATTCCTTAGCGAACTTCAAAACACGACAATGTAAGCAAATTTGTCCATTGCACCAGTCACTAGGTCTTCGTGATTCCGGTAGTCATCATGCTTATTGTAATGAAGTGCCGCCAATTTTAAATCGATTCGTTCTCTTGATCGAGCCATTCGTTAGCGAATGGCATCAAGACTTTCAATATGCTGTTTGGTGACTCTGCTGCTCTCGATGAACATGAAGTGTACTGTCACGCTTTTTTCGAAGCCGTGATTCGTGTTCGCCTTTCGTTTCTGTGGCTCTTGATATAGACGCTTTGTCGCGATTTTCCTGACGACGTGATGTGCGTTCATCAGCTGCTTCAGCTGCTCTTCTTTTCTTCATCTTCTTCGACATGGTGTAATCGTACAAAAGAAATGAATGAAAATGCGAATTTACACGCGTAAATGAAAACAAATCAGCCATGGAATTCGCCGATTGACCGGTTCAAATTGGGCTTTTTCACCTTTCATTTGATACCATTATTTAGGCCCACCCACTTTAAAATACGCCCCCTGCTGAACTTTCATAAGAAAGTCAGTTTTTGGCTCTAGCTCTGTCGAGGATTTTTGGATTTAGACACGAAATCCCGCACAGTACTACCCCACATGATCCTAGTGGCGCGCTCGATGGCAGACTTGATATGAGAATTCCAGCTTTAACCGTTTGTCAAGGATGACGCCGAGATATTTAACCTCACTGAAATAAAGAAAAGTGGTGCCTTTGATAATGACAGGTTCTAGATGGACGAGTCGTCTTTTTGTGAAAGTCACTTTGTAAGTCACTAGAACGGTTTTGCAAGGATTGATGGATAGTCCTTCTCTGCTGCACCATTCTATGTTGTGTATTAAAGCACCTTGCATGACACTGGAGATGGTCGAAATAAATTATGTATTGAATGGTATTTCTTTATCTTCACATGGGATCAATGTTGGCGTGCAACACGTGTCATCCTTGTCGCCTACGCTTTTCTTGATATATATTAATGACCTATATTCTTCTACATTATTGGATTATCCAATCTTATCTTATCAGTTTGATAAACGATCTAACCATTACTCAACTCTTGATTCTTTGGAGCATAGACGATACGACTATGTAGGAGCTTTAACTCTTTCCTACAAAAATTTTACAACGGTAGATGTTCTTCAGAAACCCATTCTTTACTTCCAGGTCCTTTTGTCAGCAACGTTAACACTCATTTCAGGTCTTATCAACATAGATTTGCCTTAAAAACGTTTTTATGTAGAATCCAACACTTCATTGTGGAATCAATTGGTCGAATACCCGTTTCCCGAATCTTTTAGTCTACAGGCCTTCAAAATAGCCATCAACAATTTCCTGAAGGACGACCATACCGTACCGTTCATTAGATGATTAGATTTTTTATATAAAAAAATATATATTTATTGTTTGTGTTATTTACAATATTTGTTGTTAAATTTGTAATATTTTCTTTATCACGGTTTTTTTGTAGTTTTCCCTAGCCATGATCCATTGATAAAAGCATTTTGACTCGCTTCATTTTATCTTCGTGACGCGTGACGCATGGGTTGCTACGTCTATACATACCAACACATTAGTTCTAACAATTTTTCGGTTAGGATCACGTCACTCAGGCTAGCGCACCGTTCTGGACCACGCATCATGCAAGGCTCGCAGTTCGGTCAGGATCACATCACTCAGGTTAGCCCATCGTTCAGGTTCACGCATCGTACAAGGCTTTCACGTTGCCCGGGCAAACGCAACGTCACAATATAACGTGTATTACATTTACAGACATCAGACAAATAAAAACAACCCATAAAAATTTAAATTTTTCTTGTAAATTCTCTAATCGGGGATACACACACACACACACACACTGCGTGCTCGTTTTGTGGCAAAATCATCCACCAAATGCCGCAGCGTCAGCGAACAGCGCTGCTCACAAAGCACAGAGCTCATACTTTGCCGTGATCTGATGCGATATTTAAAAATTGTATATTGGGGTCCCCAAGGGGCCAATCGATTTTTACAAAAAGTGTTTTCCATCGAAGACACACATGTGTACAAAATTTAAAGAAAATCGGGTAAATTTTGTAAAATATTACTAAGGGAGCCCCCCGACCCCGCGGCCCGAGGGGCCTCAAATTTTAATAAAAAGTGTTGTCATGGGAGATATACATGTGTGCCAAATTTCAATAAAATCGGGCTGTAGGAAGTGGGTTAAAAATTGATCGCAAGATTCCATGACACACAAATCCACAAGCCCACAAACCCACAAACACACGGGCAAGTGAAGTTAATATAGAGAATTTAAAAAAGTTAAATCAAAGGGTCACCAAACTAAAAATTTTATTGTAACGACCCCCTTTTTTCTGAACCCTGGTCACCCTGAGTTTACCCCGGCTGAGAAAACTCCGTTACAAGTGTAACGAGCCAGCTTCGCTTTTAATGTGTAAGTGCAGTGGTGGAAGTACCAGCAGTTTTTAAAGAGCTGCCGTTGGGCAAGCATCTTTATAGCACCTCTTGCAGTTAGACAGATTAGTCTTTGAATTTATTTTAGTGTGTCTTTGATTGTTCTGCTTTTGGCCACCATATCAAGGCTGCGTATGTGAGCCTGGGTCTAATAATACTTTGGTATAGCCATTGAGTCATTTGCAGTGCTTACCACAAATAAAAATAGCCAAGTCATCCGTATAACCAATGGCGATGTAGCCTGATCTCTGTTGATCAGATTGTCGATGACTAAGGATTACAGAAGGGTTGAAATGACTCCTTCTTGGGGACAACCCTTTAGTGCGGTCACAGACACCGCGGAAGTAATACTTCGACTTTCCAGCATGGTCCTGGATCCATTGGCTGGTCGAGCCCTCGATACCTCTGCTACTTATTGCTCTTGCTTAGGTATTAGCATACCGGAGCTGCGGTTATAATTCAAAATAGGTAAGAAGACCAAAATTCTTTTAATATTACATTTAATTTTAGTACTTAATTTTCAATTTTATTTTGATTTTGTTTTTGTATTCTCTTGAATTTATTACACTTGTCACTTGTCGATTACATACTCGTAGACAAACACAGTTGTTGCCATTGCTTAAATGTTACATTATTGGGTTGTCAATATTACTTATTATTATATACTATATGCATGTACTTAACATATACATTTGTGTGTGTGTGTGTTTCATTAAAATATAATACATTATGATCATCATCGTACAAACAAAATTTATCTGAGATTCACTTGGTATAAAAATTATCTGTTATTATAGTTATTATTGCATAAAGTAATAAAAGGTAGTTCTAAGTTATTGCATTTGATTTGTATGTTGTTGTTCGCATGTTTCATAGTTCGATATATAATAATTATATAATACATATTGCTAACATTGTGGTGTTTAGGTTAATTATACAAAAAAGGTAAGAAAATCGATAAAACTTAAAATTGCAATATAATTACGCATTTTTAATTTAATCAATATCACATTTTCGCAAACACACATAGGAAAATAACTCTCAGCTACCGAAAAAAGAGAAAAAGTGGGTTTCTTTTCATGGAAATACAAGCCGAAATATTTAATATTACTTTATGTCCTCAAACTCGAACTCGAATACGTATTTTTCTCGTATTAGAACCATGATCATTAATCATTGATGATTGAGAAATCAGTATACTCCCAGGAGTATACACCTTGGACATCGAGGGTGCGTTCAATAAGGCATCCTGTAAAGGACTGTCAGACCTAGAAGTGGACTACCCTATAAGCAGACTAATTAATCATATGCTTCTAGGCTGGATTATTAGTACGGAGCTGGGGGTTCCATCTTAAAGAGGCAAGCAGTTAGAGAAACACCGCAACCAGGTGTATTATCCCTTCTCCTCTGGAATATAGTAATCAACGAATTACTGTTGAAACTGGAAGGAGAGGGGATAAAAGTGGAAGCTTATGCTGATGAGCGTTAGCTGTCTCAGGGAAATACCTCAGAACGATTAAGGAGGTTATGCAAAATGCGGTCTGGGCGTCAACCCGAATAAGACAGAGCTTGTCCTTTTCACCAGGAAATATAAAATTCCAACAGTTCATCCACCAACACTAAATGGTAAGCTAGACGGTAAAGTCTTCTGTGACCAGCTGAAAATAAGCATCTCTGTCCGTCTACCTGATCGCTGCAGCGTATACCAGGCTGAGGTGATAGCGATTGAAGAGGTTATGAGTTGGCTGAAGCATAATGTACTATCTTCAAAGAAGATTATCATTTTCGTGGACAGTCAGGCGGCCATAAAATCGTTGGAGGCGGTCTCGCTGAAATCTAAGGTGGCGTTGAGCTGTCACCCCTCTCTTAACGAAATGAGTGAGCAGTTCAATAAAAGGATCATTGGGTCTCGGCCACACAGATGTTGAGGGGAACTGCAGGGCGGACGAGTTAGCTAGACGTGGTACGACTCTCCATCTGCTACCGGAAAGGGCAGGAGTTGGGAGTCCTATCGCGACATTGAAACTTGCGGTTCGGAAAGAGGCAGAAACAATAACAAAAGTAAGGTGGGAAAACACCGACACTTGCAACATTTCAAGACAGGTCTGGCCGAAGCTGGACTTGAAGCGCTCAACTGCGCTTATTTCCCTAGAAAGACGTGAAGTAAGAACGGTTGTAGGGATAATGACAGGTCACTGCCTTCTAGGGGTGTCGAATATAATCACTTCTGCAGAGCTGCATGGGCGAGGAGGAGGAGGAGACCATAGAACATCTTCTTTGCTCATGTCCGGCATTAATGCACAGTAGGCACGAACACTTAGGCAAGCGGTTATTGAATAACCTATCAAATCTTGAAAACGGCAAAGTGCGAGATATACTTCGATTTATTAAGAGCTCTGAATGGATCTTCTGAAAAGGGAAAACGTATAAGATCCTGTGGTAACACAAAGAACCGCGAATGGTCTAAGAGAGCATTAGCTGCCACCGCAACCAAACCTAACCTACCTAGGGTAATTCGCAGTGTGGTTCTGGGTCCGAATAATCCTGCTCCTGTTCCTGTGTCTGTTTTAGATCCGTCTGTGTACCAGATGGATACATGATGGGGGAGGTTATTGATGATAATTACAACTTGAACGTTCTGGTATTCTTACCAAGAAGTTCCTTTGGAAATCAGTTGTTTTTGTCATTGAGTCTGATTTTAGGACAATACCATATTCCGAGTTTATTTTGGAAATTATGTTTGTATTATTGGATTTAACCTGGTTATGTATATTGAGAGTAGAGAGTCTTAAGCCAGCTTAATGTGTATGTGAAGTGGTGTAAGTCCTATAATCTTCTTGAGGGCTGCCGTAGGGCAGGTCTTTATGGCACCTGTTGCACTAAGGCAAATGAGTCTTTGTATCTTGTTGAGTTATGAGCGTGTCTTAGATTGCTCTGTTTTTGGCCACCATATCAAGGTTACGTATGTCAGTCCGATAAAACTCTGCTATATATTATAATATATTCCCCAAGTCTTATTAAACATGCGTTGGCATGTGAAGTACGCTTTATTCATCATCATATTTGGCTCTACACCCGGGGTTCGGTCCTGGCCTCCCGCAAAAAGTCTCTCCACCGGTCCAGATTTCAAGCCGATGTTATCCAGTTTGGCATCCCTAAACTCTGGGCGTCCTGGTCTACGCCATCCTTCCAGCGTAGGCTTGGCCGGCCTCGCTGTCGTGTTCCATAAATCCTACCGCAAATGACTTTCCGAGCAGGATCCTCTTCGCTCATGCGAGCTAGGTGTCCTGCCCACCGGAGCCTTCCGAGCTTAATTTTCTTCACGATGTCGACATCGCGGTGACGCTCGTAGATCTCATCATTATAGAGTCTCCGGAATCGTCCTTCCTCACATACGGGGCCAACAATTCTCCGTAAGACTTTTCTCTCGAACGCGGCTAAGAAGTCAGAATGCTTTTTGTTAAGCACCCATGTCTCGAATCCATATGTAAGTACTGGTATGACCATTGTATTATATATCAGCAGCTTGGATGTTATGGTTAAGTTCCTGGATTTGAAGAGTCTTGACAGGCTATAGTAGGCTTTGTTGGCTTTGTTGGCTTTAAGCAACCGTGCGCGTATTTCTGGTTCCATGCTGTTATCGGCTGCTATAGTTGACCCAAAATAGTTAAAGGATTGCACTACTCTTCAAATTCGCGCTCCACTATCTGAATTGAGTGACCAATGTTGGATCTTCTACTCGCCGACGTGGCCACCATGTACTTTGTTTTTCTCTCATTTATGTGCAGCCCAGATTTCGTGCCGCCTGCTCTATCTGGATGAAAGCTTCCAGTAAAGCTCTTTGGTTTCTATCAACGATGTCAATATCGACTGCGTAAGTATCTGAATGGACTTATAGAGGATTTTTCCTCTCGCCGTTACGTCAGAGTCTCGGATCACTTTCTCCAACGCCAGGTTGAAGAGGACGCATGCCAGTCCATCCCCTTGTCGGAGCCCGTTATAGATGTTGAATGGGCTTAATAGTGATCCGGATATTTTTACTTGGCTTATAACATTGGTCATGGTCAACCTACATAGTCGTGCCAGTTTATTTTGGATGCCGAATTCTCTCATGGCTTTATAAAGTTCTACTCTGGCTATGCTATCATAGGCGGCTTTAAAGTCTATAAAAAGATGATGTAGTGAGTTTTGAAACTCTAGGTTGCGAGAATTTTGGAATGAAAACCTTAATAAGTAGTAAAGAGTTTCACTTATCTACTAAACTACACAAAATTGCAACAAAATCAATTTTGGTACTGGGAGATTCTCTGTTCTTTTTAAAATATAATGCGATTATTTTGTCCTGATTGTCCTTTTGTGTGCGTGAATATCGTAGTGACCGGAAGTTAGCAAAAAAACGATATTATTTTTAAGCGGATGTACGCTCTTATAGCACAAAAAAGGAGTCGAATTACCACATACGTGACTAAATGATGTTGGCATGATCGCTTACGTGAACGAGTTACGAGTAGTGATCATCCCAATGTAAATACTCGATCGCTCGTTTACTGATGTTGTAATTCGACCCAAGGTTTTGAGCTTTGATGATAATTTTTATCTTACACTAGAACATCGACAGAATGCGCAAATAAACTGCAGAAAAAAAACTAAATTGAAAAATTTCTTTAAATATTTTCAAAAGAATGGAACTCTTATAAAAGTATATATAAAACGCACTCACATCATTTGTAAACTGAAGGTATTTGTTACCTTTGTTATCTTATTCTATCCTATTGCTACGCAAAACTAACTAAAAACTAATTAAAAACAGTATGATATAAAGTCAAATAGAAATTTTTGTACAATCTAGACAGCACAATGAAATATATGCAAGAAATAGAAGAAGAATTGAGAAACAATAAATTACAAAAGTGACAGGGAAAGATATTTTCCCTCAAACCCGAATTTGTACAAGTCTTACGCTTCCGGATAGGTTGGCAACTTGACCGTCTCGACCTTGTCTACCACTTTAAACGAGGGAAACAACCCTATCTGATTTGTTCGTGTATTTTTGCCCTTAGAGAAACCATCCCAATGGTTGCCAGCAACCCCAAGAATGTCTCCCATTTTCATGTGAACTTCATCGTGATTACGCGCCGTATGGGCCATGACCGCCTGTCGATTGTGTGGATTTTGTCCGCCATAGTAGTAAATGTCGTCGAGTGATTTGAAACGGAGTGATGCGTCAGGATATAGTGTTTGCATTATCTCATATGCCACTCGGCACACTTGCGAACTGAATGTGCAAACGATGTAGTCACAAATGGACAACATGTGAATATCCAAAATGATACCATTAAGTGAGGAATCAGTGTAACGCGTGGATACAGCGGCCATACGCGCCACATCTGGATCTCCAATTATCTCATAGTCAGGATACTTTTTGCGTGCCTCCTCTATCACACGTGCATCATCGGAGGCTAGGAAAATCCGTCTTTGCACTTGTGTGCCGTTTACTTCGAGCGTACGATAATAGTCTTCGACGTGAGTCATATATTCTTCGACGCTGTGGAAGGCGGCTTCCGTGCCCACCTTATCAGTGCGGCGAACATGAACACTGCAAAATAAAAAGTTACTAATATGCAATAACCAAAACCAAGAGATATATGATAAAAATTACACGCAATCACGTGAGTAAAACTAATGTTCCACTAACTCACCCGACAATTGGTTTTTTCCACCCTAACTTCTCCATGCCGGACTCAAGTAGCTCCTGAGTTGAATGTTGCGGTCGTAGCAGATATTTTAAAAATTGCCCGACCCACCAGACAATCGGATCGCCATGAAGTCGCTTCAGTCTTGGCGCTAAATCTTCTGGTATAGAGAGGGGCAAATAGGGTGGACGTGGTATTAGCGAATCTATTATCGGCAGTACAAGAACTTGGGTATCCTGTTGGCCTGGCCAATTGTTGGCGTGCACTGCCTCTACATCGTTACATGTCTCAGAGATAGGGAGGAAAACTTCTTCCCAGCCGCCTTTGTGGTAGCGCCAACCTTTTGATTTTAGAATCATTGTCCTCTCTGTTGCGTAAGCGACGATGAAACAGTAGACAACGTGATGCAGTTGACACCCGTAACCACAGCCCTTATAGGTAAGAAAAAGAAGTATGTATGAAAATTTGGCTTTCTACATTAAATGAGAAAAAGGCCATCGTTACTCACCTTGTTCAATTTACACACTAACTTTCTTGCACTTTTACAATCCTTAGGATTCTGTAGATAGTGCAAACGTCTCTGTACCAAATTGCTCAAATCCTCCGCTTCTTTGCTTCGCCAATTATCGTAGCCATCAACCTCCTTCATGTGATCGATGTCTGTAAGAAGCGAACGTTTGTGCTCGGCTCCTAGTTCCAGTACATGAAGCACCTCTTCGGCTAGGTCAGGAATTTCATTGGATATTTTCTTGCGGATTTTCCCCAATTCATTGCTAAAGAAATTCCACATTTCCTGTGTGTTAGTACGGACACGCCGTCGTAGAAGTTCGTATTCTATACTTGGTTCTTGTGTTCCTTCGGAGGAAGGACGCTCACCTACTTCCCCTTTTACATTGCTTTGTAGTTTATATTCTAGTCTATCAATCAATTTTTGCGCCGATTGTTTGTCCATTTGGTCACTGGGAAAATATTGAAAAAGCCATAAAGAAGTTGTTGGTTTTTCATTAACAAGGTAGGTATCCTATAAAAAAAGTCAACCATCAAAATGGCGCGTTTGAAAAGGCGATCATCAAAAAGGCGCACAAGCAAAAAGGGGCGCGCGATTAAAAAGTCGACCATCAAAAATGGCATTCTATTTGTTGGTCGATTTTTTAGCGCGCGCATTTTTGATCGATCGCCTTCTTAATTGCAGTCGCCTTTTAAATCGAGCCATTTGGTGGTCGCCTTTTTTATAGTAAGCCCATTAACAGCACCCAACTTTTTTTTAGAAAAAATAAAAAATTAATCATTTCAGATGGTTGTTATTTATTTTAGAACACACAATTGTCCTCCACGGAAACGCCTGCACGAGTCAATGCGCTGAACCTAAATTTTCAGCTGTAAAAGGACCACTATTGGTTTTTCGTGACATGTGTTTGACACATCACGCGTCACAGCGACAAATTCAACCCTATTAGATCTGCCCAAATAAAGAATGACTTGAATGTTCGACAGAATCGCCGGTAAGCGAGCCAATCAAGCGGGAATTGCATTCTTTTTGACTGACAAACTCAATAGAAGCCGAAAGCGTCATCAGGAAATGAATGGACCTTACAGGTTGTAGAAAACAATAGGTCAATCCTATACATTAAGAAAAGCGTAGGCGACAAGATTTACTCTTGTGGCACGCCAGCATTGATCCCATGCGATAATAAAAAATACAATTCAATACATTTTTATTTTATAATAATAATAATATTCGGCCCGACAGACCATTGCGGTCCAAGGCCAAGCTTCTCCCAACCATTTGTATATTCTAGAAGATACACACGATGCCGAACTGGTGTAGACCACATCAACACCCTGCGGATCCGTTCCAGTCCGTTGAATTCCGGTCACCACTGCACCTGCTGTTCATCAATTTGAGAAGGCGTTTGACAGTGTCAACAGACAGTTTATCTGGCTCGGCTTTCGCAGGAGAGGTATACCCGATACACTAATTACTATTATTAAAGCAACCTATGGTGGCTTTAAATATCATGTGCTGCATAGAGGAAAGCTGTCAGAGGAATTCGAGATCCTAATTGGGGTACGACAAGGTCGCGCAGCTTTATCTACTGGAAACGGAGGAATTCGTTGGACTCTTACATCTCAACTCAAACATCTGGACTTCACTAACGACATTTGTTTACTCTCACACAAGATTATGGAGCTGCACCAAATAACAACAATGATTAATACTGCCAAAACCAAAATTATTAACCTCGGCACTAACTCAGTAACTCAAGTTAACATTGGTGGACAACCGGTAGAGAGAGTAGAGAGTTTCCAATATCTTGGGAGTATTGTCTCGACCGAAGGTGTTTGGAATGATGTCCATGATATGGCGAAGCAATGCGATCAGCTGAAACACCAAGCTGCGACTGTTCCGTTCAAATGTTGAATCTGTGCAGTTGTATGGGTGCAGCACCAAAGGCCCGTTTTTCAATTTTTTTTTAAATTAGCCCGATTTCTTAAAATTTTATCTCCAATGGACAAAACTTTTTGTACAATTTTTGGACTGACCGGGCTATGAATACCCTGAGGCCCATATAAATTTTTTTAAAACTAACCCGATTTTCTTCAAATTGTAAACATTTGTGTATCTCCGCTGGACAAAGCTTTTTGTAAATTTTTTTGAGCTATCGGGCCCTAAGGCTCGAGAGGTGCCCATATAAGTTTTTTTTAAAAATTAACCCGATTTTTTTTTTTCAAATTTTTAACACATGTTTATCTCCGATGACAACAATTACAATTGAAAGTTGGAAGTGATCGGACCCCAAGATCGGGGCTCTCATACAAATTTTTCACACATGTGTATCTCCGGTGACAACAGTTTTTGTAAAGATTTTGAAGTAAGGGGCTCTAAGCATTTAGTGTGAAAAGCAAGGACTACGAATGCACCCAGAACACTGTTTGGTGCGGTGTATGGGCCGGACGGTGGAATCATCGGTCTGTATTTTTTCAAAGATGACAATGGCCGCAAAGTTACCGTCTATGGCACTCGCTATCGTTCGATGATTTCGGACTTTTTTTGTCCAAAATGCATGAAATGATGAACAGCACGCAAATAGACTTATTGAGGTATGAGTTCGGTGGGCAATTTATCTAACGTTTCGGCCGCCTATTTTTTATGGTCTCTCGTCTATGCCAATAAACCAACAACAATTGCAGAATTGGAAGACAACAATAAAATTAAACGTTTCATTAGCGAGATACCAGCCGAAATGCAAAGAAAATCCTACGGAGGAAAATGGAAAAAAAAAACTAAGACGTGCCAGTAATGTTTGCAATGCCCACCTTTGATCTAAGTACCGAGATGAGTATTTAGATTAAAGGTGGGCATTGCACTGCTGAGTGGTTTTTTAGTGTCAGCAGGGATGCGCTGTGTGTGAAATCCGGTGTGCCTTAAGTGACCGACCATATGAAATGCAAACTTAATGTTCAATTTGACCTGAGTCTCATGCATTCATATCTCCCATTATGTACCAATAGTTGTATAACAACAGATGTTCTATTGTAGACAGTTGGACTCAGGGGTGGTACGTACAAAGTTCAGCTTTCCTTGATATGATTGCGATTGCTGTTTTTGTTCCAATATGGTATCTCTTGTGCCTGTTGTCAGATCGATTGTGCGGTTTTTGATCTTATTGTGAATTATGAAGGCTAGTCTGAGTCCTTTGTCCTTGATCCCTCTCTCTGAATGTCCAATTCAGAGTTTCAATATTGATCTTTGGTTTTTGTTTCGTTTCTTTTAATGCCGCAATTTGTAGATCATAGTTTTCATAAAATGGATGATTTCCTATATTTTTCCCCTAGCCCATCTAAGTTGAGTTTAATTCAGAATTTAAATGGTCCTGAATCTGTTTGTGTCATAGGTAGATGGTAGGAAAGTTGTACTGTTGTGGTTTTCGGTTTGCACGTTTCGATGTCATTTTAAATCAATTTTTTATAGATCGATGATTCGAGCAGTTCTTTAAGTACCACTTCATTACTTCTATAGCATTTGACAGTTCTTGTATTGTTGTGAAGAATATTTTTGCATTCTGAGCAGACTCAAAACAGTGAGGCTGTGTACGGGATTTTGTTTGAAAAGACTAAGATGATCTTTGGACGATCGGTTTCGAGTGATTTCGGTCCGAAGAAACTCCATTTCATTCTTTTCTTTTCGTTTTCATTGATAATCTCTTGCCTGCTACTTCTAATCCAATTCATTAAGTTTGAGGAACATCCTTCCTATTCCTTCCTTTCTTGATTTATCGGAAGTGACGATCTTAAAACGATTGGTTTCGAGTGATTTCGGTCTGTAGAAACTCCATTTCATGTCTTTTCGTCTTCATTGATAATCTCTTGGAGTTTTTTTTTTAATACCCATATGCCCATATGGCAGACACTGCGACCTGAAAGATCTATTGAAGATCTATAGAACCATGCTAAGAACAACTAGAAGGGAATTGGAAAAAGTGTAGAGGTTGGCATGTGTTTTAATTACAGGGGCAATGGGAACCTGCCCACTGAAGGGGCTCCTAAAGAAACTAAAATTAGAAGAGGATGCCAGCTGCAGGCTTTGTGAGGAGGCAAAGGAAACCCCTCAATGAATGCGGAAAACCGACCCGATAGAGGAGAGACCGATATGGGAACTCTCGCGACCTCGGAGTCTGCACGGCATTCACTGAACCCACACCATATCATTAAGTTCTTAAGAGCCATTGGTATGGAGGGTGTGCTATAGGGACGAACGGGCATGCACTGTCTCCATAGCACTAGTAATGGGCCAGCGCAATAAATCCATATTGGGTCGCAGTGCTATTTGTATATACCCCATTTCTCATCCTCATCATCATCAGGTCCAGAATGAATGTGCCTAACTACTTTAAATTTTTTTTTGTTTTGTTTTCAATAAACTTAATATTAATTACGTTTATATTAAAACATGTACATTTGTTTTGCTTTCGTCACCTGTCCAAATGCAAAAATGTTCTAAAAAATATCTCGAAAAGATGAACGTTTTTGACGTTTTCAAATGGATGACTCGGCCAGCTTTTAAATGCGTTATCTTTTCGAGCTTCTACTGTAATTGTTTTTCAAATGGAATTATATCATCATATATTTTCTTGAAGATTTTCTTATACATTGTAAAGCAGACAAAGAGTCTTAATGTATTTTTGTAGTATCGACATAAAATAGAAATAGAAATTATTTCCTCATACTTAGGTTTAGATTTTACACCCCTCATTTTATCTGTTCCCTCCATAACTTTAATATCCCCGCTGTGCCAAGCACATAGCCTAAAATTATAAAGATTCAAGCTCCTTTCTTGCGTGCAAATTATAAAACCAAAAACTTTTAAAAAGATCAAGAATATAACTGGAATAAGCAAGAGATTGGGTAAGCCACTTACCTTAAAAAATCATCTATCATTTGTCGCAACTCATCGTTCCGTTGTCTCGAATGCTCCAGCAACTGTAACGCCTGATTGATCCTCTTAGCGGTGCTATCATTATCTTCACCGCCAGCATTTACTCCGGGTTGGGTGTTTAGTTTAGAAACAAAAACATAGACAAGAAAGGCCCACGCCACGACAAAGATAACGAGCGCCCGAACCCACGAATTCGACGATGAACCAAAGAATTGCCGTAAAACTGACATTATAGGTAAATTTTGTAGTCTTTTAAGAAAAACCAAATGCAAATGAGGTACGAGCTCAGTGTGGCTTGGTTTTGAGCTTTTAAGTTCATATGATTTTTTATTAACACCAAATCTTAGTGTTTATCTAATCTACAACCAAGATGCGCGAATCTCAGCTACGCGAACACAGAGATTATGATCTCACTTATCAAAAACATTTTATTTATATTACATTCTCATTTATTTCAAATACGTAAACTTTTTTAATAGATAATAAGACTATATTACTAAAATAAAAATCGCACATAGCCGGCACAAAATTAGGTAGAAATAGTGGCAGCGATCAGAGTAGATAGGCACAATTCACGAACAATTATTAGAAAAACTAAGGAATTTATCACACTCTAGATTCCATTTGCAATCTAACGATACTTTTTTGAGAACTAAATTTGTTCACCTGTTTAACTTTTTCCTTCAAAGAAAACTACACATTTCGGTATCCTTTCATTCTTTTATCGAAAGGCACATCATAATCTTCAAGAAGGAACTTCATCGCGTCGTGTAAATCTTCTTACTTTTTCATTTTGCTGGGGGCGAAAAAAGATTTCCAGCAAATTACAAAGTACAGTATATATTTTCTCTAAATTATGCCACGTTTATTTTCCAAAATTTCGTTTAGAAAGCATAAAAATCATTCTTTCATTATTGTTTACACAATTGTTAAAATTTATGAAGACTGAAAACGCAATTGGAATTCACACACTACGACGCGACTGCAAAACTCACTAATCACCATAAAAGACTACTGGATTTTACTGTTTTCATATAATCATGTAGCCAATCAAAAGTTCTAAAAATGACTGCAGTGATAACGTGTAACGATAGCGACGTTCTTTAGAATTTTAAGTCAAATGGGGCAAATGTCAAATTTGTGTACAAACAACCTACAGCCGCTGTAAACAATTTTATAGAAATAAGGTTTTTTTTATAAATTGCATTATCTCACACCCTTACAATGCTAGACTTAGCAAGTGCGTTAAGGTTTAGGAAGCTTGTGGGTGTAATGATAAGCATTTAGAGCGCCAAGCACGGTAAATAGGTAGGTGGCAGTTAGATTCTGATCAAGTGACAAATTTTCGTGACTTTGTACTAAAATTTGAACTGCTATAAAATGACAATTTTTTTTTCATATATATAGACTTATTGCCAAGGGAGGACTCCCTGAATGACTTGCGTCACGGCAATAAGTTGGGCTAAGCCCTTTATTAAAATTCAAAATAAAATAAAAATCGAAGGAATGTGATTTACAATATTCCTCACGTTTGTAGCCGGTTTCAATTTATTTTCTCAGAATTCTCTCTGTTGTGTTCTAAAATGCGATTCTCATGATGTGACTTTTTCAAAACGTCACAAAAAATGACAAGTTCAACAAAAATGTCAGTGATTTAGTTTTTGGTGAGTTTTGTATGTGTAACTTTTCTATAAAAAATGATGGGCACAAAACGACTTTCTTTTACGGACGGGGCAGGAATCTTCAGTAAAGGTGTATTAAATTTTTTTAAATTTTATTTTTATTTTTTATTTTGTTTATATTTCTTTTGCACCTAAGAGATTTCTCCTAAGTGCTATATTTTTTGAGGTATTTGCAAAAGCTCAGTTGTCTTAAATATGAATTTTCAGCTTCATAAGTTTAACCGTCTGGGCTGTAAACATGGCACAGACAGACGTAGATTGTTTTCCCCTTTTTCTGACTCAGGAGATACGGAAATTGGTAAATCTGCAAAAATCCTGAGTTCGAAAATTTTGACTATTTTTACTATGTAAAAGAAAATAATATGTGTGAGTATACTTTGCTAATTTTGAATAATTATTAGGTTATAAAATATTAATTATGTTTAGTTGTTTATATCTTAATTTAAATAAAACCATATTTTGTTTGTTTTTTATAAAGCTTCTGAATTTGAGTGTATATCGGGCTCTAAATACGCAGCAACTGCCCAAATAAAGTAGTAATACATTTTTTCACCACTATACGCACCAAAGCAATTCAGGTTAAGTGATAAAATTAAACGAAACGTTTATAAAAGAGTTCAGCTCCGATTCGTTAAGCTTTCGTTTACTTTCACGTGCATTCAGGTCGCTCTTTACATGTGTAAATTTGACATTTGTCTTTTTGATACGAAAAACAGAACCAATGCTAATGCAGCAGGCTTTTTATTATAATCATTTGGCAAACATGTGCAAGCATTTCGTTCACATTTGACACTGTTAAATGCACCAAAAGTCCATTATAATCGACCCTTAAGGATCCACTGACTAATACGAAATCGGAAAAAGACAATCTAAGCCTCGAGTAACATAAATTAAATTGTCAAGTCAGTATGGCGGGAGAAATTAAAAATAGCATTGAACAAATCCCAAGTGCTATTAAGTAGGATAGGTGGATGGGTTTTAAGCCAATAATATTTTACGCTGTTAATCAAAAAATTAGCTTTCATTACATCCGTCTTTTTATATTACTTTAAGTAGAATGTGGTTGGGCCTAAGTTCGTCGATCGAAATAGTTTGAAATTGCTTGCATTCCCTGGTTTTAAAAATATACCACAATGATTGTTGCATATAGTTATTTTCAAAAAATGTTGTTATTGTCTATGAGCTATCTTGCTTTTTGTAATTTCCTAAAATTGTGTAGAACTTACAAAAAGCGTAAAATACGAACACGGGAACTATATAGTGTCGAAGATCGTGAAATGAATGGATTTTTTACACAATTATTCAAAACCATTGGAATAAAAGAACAAGGACAATTTCGTAGTGCCGTTGGAATGGGCCCACAGCAGTTTGATTCCTTGTTTAGTTTACTGAATAATCGATTGGAAAAACACTCACATAGGAAGCCGATCGAATCGAAATGCAGGCTAGTTCTAACTTTAGTGTAAGTAGCAATTGAAAATATGAATGAATAAAATCTTATAATAAAGCTGTGATGTTTTAATAGATTCTTGTCCCAAGGATCATCATGGCAGATGCTTGCAAGTGCATTTAAAATGGGAGGTTCAACAGTCCGCGGTATTATTTTGGAAACATGCGACATAATCTGGGAAGAAATGTGTGACATATACCTGTCGAAACCGAACGATAGAGAGTGGAGAAAAATTGCAGCTAGCTTTTATAGTTTAACTGGAATACCGAACTGTGTTGGAGCACTAGACAGCAAGCACTTAAGGATAAAAACACATCATAAACATTTCTCAAGTGTTGTCCTGTTGGCTGCTTGTGATAGTAATTATTGTTTCACTGCGGTAGATA
Organism: Nephrocerus scutellatus; assembly: GCA_947095585.1. Classification (NCBI taxonomy): domain Eukaryota; kingdom Metazoa; phylum Arthropoda; class Insecta; order Diptera; family Pipunculidae; genus Nephrocerus; species Nephrocerus scutellatus. Next base: position 116,851,280 of record OX352763.1, read on the forward strand.
TTGGGGTAAATGACAGTCAAATTGCTGGCGGTGTTTTAAATTCTACCAATTTTGGACGAAAGTTTTTCGACAAGAACATAGAATTACCAACTGATAGTCATATTCCAAACACAAAGGAATATTTTCCGTTTTATTTTATTGCTGATACTGCATTTCCATTGAGGCGAAATATAATGAGACCCTACACGGAACGTACACTTACAGCAGATCAGGAAAATTTTAATAAACAGCTCACTAAGATTAGAGTTCGAATCGAAAACACTTTTGGTATAATGACTGCACGATGGCGAGTTTTGTTAAACTCATTACAATGTTTTCCAGAAAATGCTGAAAAAATTGTAAAAGCAATTGTAGTTTTGCACAATTTCTTAAAAATGAATGATGTAGAATATTGCCCTGAGAATTATGTGGATGATATTGAAACTGACACCAAAGGTCAATGGCGAAAAGAGGGTACTTTGTTATCACAATGTCGGTTGTTCACAAGATATAATGCTTCTCACGAATCTTTTCAGTTAAGAAATGTTTTAAAAGACTATTTAACTTCATCGCAATCTCAAGAAATGATTATTTAAAAAATGCCTTAAATAAACCAAATAGTTGCATGCATACCATATTAACAAAAATAAAAAATATTTTGAGCAACAGGACATACTTAGCGTGACATGGATTGTCGATCTCACAGTTCTATTATAGTGCGATTCAAGAGCAAAAAAGAGTGAATGGTGAGCACCATAAAATCTACAATACAATATTTATGGAGCTATCTCAAAGGAGAGACTTACAGAACTTATGGTTTCCATTTTGTTTATCAAAACCAAAATCCAAACAATCCTCTAACTCGTTTTTCTATTGTGAATGTAACATTGGCTGCCGTTGAAAAGATTTTTAATTGATTTTCTCATATTAATGTTTAATTATTATTTATTTAACAAGCCAAGGTAATATAAATATTTTAAAAAAAATGTTAATTCATGTTGTTTTGCCTTCTTATGGCGTTGTGAACTGCAATCAGTAATTCCATTTGCAAAGTTGATGTATTTTTGAAAGATAGATTTGCCTCCTCTATTTGTAACGCTAATGCATGGAGGAATGTTCCTACCGAAGTAGTTTCCGAAAATGCCGCTTTAGCCGTTGTAATAAGTTCAGCTATATCCTTATATGGCTCTTTGACCATGTCAATATGTGTTTCTTTCTTCTTTGTTACTGCTGCTGGTGCAGGTACTACAGGTGGAGTAGGATCTGGAGTTTGTGCTGGTTCTTCTTTTAAAGGAAACATTAAAAAGTCTTCCATCTGTAGCTCTATAATAGCATCTTCATCACTAAAACAAAAATCAAAAATCCTGTGTTCACATTTCATGTATGGATTGATTACCTTTTATTATTGTCATTCCCATCATCCAGGAACTGCAGCGCTTCTCTAAGCTTCCAAATGGCACTATTAGGAGCAGGTGTAGTTTCTGGTTTTCGTCGATAACGATCTCTTAAGGTTTTCCACCTTTTCTTGGCAATTTCAGCTTGAAATTAAACACCAAATTCAAGTCAAACAATAGTAACGCACATACCGGTTAAGACAACTTACGTTTTATGTTTAGTTTCTTAGCAATTTTATTCCAAGCCTTATCTTTTACTTTTTGTTGTTTATAAAGATCATCATTTTTATCATAAATGAACCTGTACCGCTTTATTTGTTCGATTAACTTTTCTTCTAGACCCATATTAACACTGACTAAAACATTTTTTTTTATTTAAACAATAAAGCAGAGTTTGTTTGTCATTTGTTTGGCTTTGTTTTAAATCAGACGGGACGCGAACCAGTGTCATAAATTTGAGAATTTTTTTATTCGTTATGTTATGCTACTCTCACAAGAGAAAGTGGGTCTATTTTTTATTCAACCCAAGCTAGCAGTGAACGTCGAAAATTTACTCGGTGTTTTATTATTTAACCTTTTACTCTGTACACAGGGTTTTTTTTTGGTTGTGAACGGTGCACGACACAGTTTTCTAATTTTTACACTGAAATAAATATCAGCGTAAGGAAGAGTAAATCTTTGGTTTCCTAAAAAAGCGGTGCCGTAATTTAGCAGTCGTAATATGCCATCAAGCGGCGACCGCAAAAAAACGGCCGTCTTTACGGTGCTGACAGCTGTCAACATAGAATTATAGAAACTAGACAATAGCGTATTGGTGGCGAATGGACGTGGGCGAACTAGACATAGCAATATTAATATATTTGCAATATGTATATTCTTTAATTTAACAATGTGTAATAAAATACAAATTTAAAATGATTTAGTATTTACATTATACATACATACCTGATTTTTTAATTTTGTTCCCGATGTTATTCCAGGGATTTTGTTTGAACTGGGCTATTCTTTGCTCTTGATATTATAAAGAGCTTCATTATTTCTTGAGAAATCAACAAAATTTCGTCGTTTTCTAGGGTTCAATTCGTTTTTGTATACATTTTTATTTAAAAATTTTTACCGCTCTTTCTTACGTACAACGTAAAAAAACGTTGAAATATTAATTGTCAGCGCTATGACGGCCGTCAAGAAACTAGCGGCACCGCTATTTGACGTTACGCTCACACCCAATGCTGTCAAGTAAACCAACTCCTTTGATTTGTTTGGAAAACGTTTTACTGACGTCACCCACCGCTATATTACAGCCGCTTTCTTAGGAAACCAATGCTTAAGAGCGAATAGGGTTACCCAGTGTACACACCTATAAAACGTTCTTCTATGTATTCTTTGTATTCTATTCCTTTTTTGGCTATTTCTTTATTAGAACGTATTCTTTTTATACCATATCGATAGGAAGAATGGGCCACCACACATGAGCCAGGAGACAAACCAGTTTTATTCCACACTTCAAGCACACACGGGATAACTTTGCTGGGGGAAGAATGTGTACATATATATAAACCATTTTTCATTGTATTTGAATTTCTGTCAAAGCCTTAAATATGAAAATTTGTGTGTGTATGTGCTTTCATCTTCGTTATTCCAGTTCGGAATAGGGGAAAGATTTTATTCCGTTCCATTCCGCGCTCTTCGTTGCCCTCACCGGCAAACTCGATTTTTCCCCGGTGGAATTCATCCCGTGTGTAGAGGCCCAATAAACAGAATATTCTTTGGCCACGAGATATAAAATTTCATATTGCGTCTATTTTTTCTGTAGAATGAATTAAAGAAAACGCTCAGAGAAAAACTTAAGCCATAGAGGATTGTATGAACAAAAAAAACGTTTGCTCGTTATGTTAAAAATCGATACAATCATGTTTTATTTAGAAATCTGCGCTCGAGCTCAGACTTTTTCACGGTAAATCGAACACGAAAGGTTTGTAGTTAGTTAAAAGATTGGTAAATCTCCCAAAATATATCTGTTATAGGGGAATTTCGATCCACCGTATATTGGTTTTTTTTTTTAGAGAAAACGAACAACTTGACACCCACAAAATTCATTCTGCGCCAGATTTTTAATGAAAAAAAACCACATTTAGTTTTTTTTTTGTGAGAGTTCCCTTAGAAAAAAACTTAGCGAAAACGTTAACAATCTTTTAAATTTCATATTAAGAAATGCAGATTGAAGTTAGCCACATTTTGAGCGATTGGCTTCTAAGATAAAGCTCCTAAGTCCTAAGATTTCTACGAAAATAACAAAGCAAAACAATACAACTTCTAATTCTTAAGAAAAAGATTTTCCATTGGGAGACAACTGTTAGGAGCTATCGGCTCTTACAATGGAGAAACTAGATATTTAAGACAAGCTCTAAACCTTAAACCATGGAATAGCTCGCATGAATGAATGCATAAAAGTATTCAGTTGTGACAAACTTCATTGTTATTATACTGAAGATTTTTCTTTAAAATGCTGATATTTGAACGTTCTAACAAAACAAAAATACTTTACATATGTTTCGAAATGTTGCTAGCTTCATACGGAGGTGTGGGCACATCACGGACGGACGGGACCGGAATATTCAAAATCGAGTCAAAACTTTTGCTCATATAACTTTTTCACACACCTATAGACGAAAGTGACTATCGAAAGTAGCCTTTACACACTCTAGTGATTTAACATATTAACTAATTTTGTTATTTACTGCAGTCTCAGTGAACACACATTCCCAGAGTAATTTCGCATTGCGCATAACCGGTTTTGCAAAAAATTCGGTGTTGGTCGTGTGAAAAATAGCGTACATTATTTGCAGAGAAGTGCTCATCTTTTTATATATATAGATGAGCATCATCCTTTTTTTGTGTGGGAAAAACTGAATCATATGACATACATACCATGAATCAATTTTCAAAATCGCCTTTTAAAAGGAAAAACTCCTTTCCAAATAAAAACAAATTGAGGTGAAGGCACAACAACACAACTTTCTTTTACGGACGGAGCGGAATCTTCAGTAAATGTATACACAATTTTTTCAAAATATTTTTATTTTTTGCACTTGCACAGATTTCTCCTAAGTGCTATACTTTTTAGCAAAAACTCAAAAAACTGTCTAAGTAAACTGTCACTTTCGATTGTCATATTTCCGTCCACACTTGTTTTAAAACTAGTCCCATTAAATTCGAGATATACGAAATATTCTTACCAAAAAGTTTCCACTACAATAGCCACACGAGCTAATGTATTCAGCTATGCGAGCAAAACCTTCTCTATAGAAAGCCCAACTCTACGCATACTAATGCTGTAAACCCATCCCAAACGCATCTGTGTTTGCGGGATGTGCATACAGTGTACAAAAAATAAGCAGTCGCAAAGAGCGAGAAACGTGGGAAACAGAAAAATTTTATATGGATTTTGCTCTTTAGTTGATTACTAATGCAAATACGTTTGGGAAAAATCTAAGCATGTATCTGTGTACGATCGGAACAGTTGGGCTTTCTATAGAGAAGGTTTTGTATGCGAGTGACTACACACACCCGTGTATGTACATTTAGTTGTAATTCAGTCTAAAGACTAATTTATCTCAGAAGCCTCATAGTATGCAATGTAAAAAACAAGTCTTTCATTCATATTCATTCCTGAAATAGACTGCAAAAACCAAATGCTTAAAAAAATCGATAGCGATGCGTAGATTGAGTATTTTATTCAGTTTTCTCAGGGGTAGTAACCCCTATGAATGAAAAAATTACGCTATCGCTAGCCAATTGTTTTAAAACAAGTCCCATTAAATTTTGACTGGTAGAAGCCGAGATATACGACACGACAAACAAACGTACATCCGTATAAATGTACACACGTTCGCTGAAAACTTTCCATCTCCTCTGAATATAAGCTTCGCCCTTCGGGTTCGCAATCAATTTTATCTACCAAAATGATGTGCTTCTAATCTAGTAAACCGCAGTGTATGAAAACCGTCTCTATAGAAAGCCCAACGGTTTCGCTGATACACAGATGCATGCCTAAAAATCCCAAATGTTTATGTATTGGTAATCTACAAAAGAGCAATACCATATAAAAAATTTCTGTTTCCCACTACCACATCTTACGTTTCTCGCTCTTCGCGGCTGCTTAATTTTTGTACACTGTATTCACATCCCACAAACCCAGACGAGTTTGGAACTGTTCAGTGCATTAGTATGCATACAGTTGGGCTTTCTATAGAGGTTTTGTTTGCAGTGCATACACACGCACACAAAAAAAAACGTAAACCAACCAAGTGTTTTATTGTGTATATAAGCAAAAGAAAAACTGGTTTTTTATTATATTATAATCATTACTATTATTGTATAAGTATATGTAGTCAATTAATAATAGTACACATTACATTACTAATAATAACTAACATTATAGTACTATCATCAATGAATTAAATAGTAAATTATCATTATACTTTTGAATAAGTTGGGGGTGCAGTTTAATGTTGATTCTTATTCTTGTTGTATACATATATAAATGAGAGAGAAAAATAAATATAAAAAGAGAGAAATACATAAAAATGTAAAAATTAAAAATATGTGAGTGTAGATATTCAAAAAATGTTTAATTTGTTAAAACTAAATACAATTTCTATTTCTAAACTAAAAACCCACATTCGTCTGCCATGTTCGACATCTCACCATCATAGAATCGAGCATTCCTGGAGCAGTTTCACATCGAGTGATGTCGTGATAACTTGTGAGTGTTGCGTGTGGGGATGTTTTCAAGACTAAGTTTAAATTTTAACTTAAGGACAATAATAATGCTGGTTCCTACCAATAATCCTACCAATGTATGCAAATTTTAGAGAGGCAGCTACGACGCGACACCGTCACCAGTGTGCAATAGTTGGTTGCTTGTTGTAAATGTTGTTAAGAATACGTTGTTGCATCTCTTAAATCTTAAATGTTATTTATGTTTTTTTTTTCTTATTCTGTCTTTATAAATGTTGTTGTAAATTATATTTTTTTTTCATTTATTGTATGTAGTTTTCTTACATTATTTTTTGTTTGTTTTTTGAATGTGAATTCTTTTTTCGCGTGGTCATTTTGTTGTTTTCTATTAACCATCATCTTCTTCTTCCTAACCTAATGCATTTTTCGGGAAGAGCAGCAAAAAGCGCTGTACTGCTTCTTCTCCACTAATCACTTCGTATCTTCTTAATCTCCGGCTGACTGTTCGATTGATCCTCGGAACTGTCGCAATGCAAAGATCGTTTGCCAGTACTGCTGAGTGTTGTTGTCGCTGTTCCGCTATTACTGTCGTTAATGGTATCATTCAGATTAATGATTGGCGTTACTGATTTGCCGCGACTGTTAGTATCATAATCGTCCTCTTCGGATCGTAGTAAGCTACTGTTGCCATCATCGTCCGCACCGTCAAGACTGTCGCCGCCAATTCCGATAATGTTGCCATTGCCATTGTTAACAGTGGTGGTGGCAGCGCTTTTTTGGATTGGTGCTGCTGCAATAGCTGTACTTGTAACGGCGCCAATTGCAGTTATTAGTGTTGGCGTTGGAGCTTCTATATTACTCTCAGAATCTGAAGCCAGTGGTGTTCCTGCATCATCTGTAGTCGTAGTTGCAGTCGTCTGTGTTGTATTCTCATCGATAATCGGATCAGGGTCCTGCGATGTGGAATCATTGGATACAAAATTGGAATCGGCATCGTTATCAGAGGTGATCATCGAATTGGTGTTGATGCCAACAACTTTTGGATTTGCAGCTGCAGCTACTTGAGTCATTGTCATTGTAGTGCTAACTACAGCTTCCGCTGTTGAACTTGGCTCATCGTTAGTGTTTTCTGGCTCGGATTCTGTGGCAGTGCCAGTGCCTGTCACTTCATCGCCGGGCATTGTGTCTTCATCGACATCAGTGTCCTGATCAGCCGTCAAACTAGATACACCATTTGTTGAGATCGCTGATCCGGATCCTGGCATATCATCCAATAGCTCTGGATTTAAATCTGTCGCCACATAGTGTGTCCACAAGGCCAACTCAACACGATGTGGCGACCAAACGGGCACATCACCCCCAGCCTCTGAATTTAATCGTGCTGTGGTCGCCTGAATATGCTGCACAAAATTTAAATATTCTTTTGTTGTGTAATCGATTCCTTCAATTTCTGGTATAGCCATCAGACATTCGTCTGCCATGAACGGAGCCCTATCAGGAGCTGCCGCTGCAAGTAATGCCGAAGCCATTGTCGTGCCTACACCTTTGAGATTTGAAAGGGCTGTAATCGCTTGCTCGAGATTGGGCAACTTACGAAAGGCCTTCTTGGTCTCCTGCATAACAGCTCGTGGCGTATTCACTTTAACCAAATACGAAAGCTGTGGATAGAATTTACCACGCGATTGCTTCCATTTCATTGTTTGCACTAGTTCATCGTATACCATGTGAGCGTCTTTCCCTCGTTGCTTAATCAGTTTCGGCAGTTCATTCTGATACCATTGATCTAACCGGATCAGTTCTTGTGGTTTCTTGCAGCGCTTTTCCGCTTTCAGTTTAAGAACTTGTGGATACATTTTGAAACAATATTCAAATTGTTTTGTGTTTCCGTTTTCGAAAAACGATGCAGTGTCTTTGCTGGATGTCATTTTTGTTTATTCCCGTTTTTAAATTTTCGTTACCGCTAAAGGACAGCTGCAATATTTCAAACAATGCGGGTATAGCTCCGAATGCTGGCTGCAAATTCCAGAATTTTTTTTACTGCTGCAACTATGCAAATGTGAAACTGCTAATGCTACTAAGCACAACTTAATTACAGCGAAAAAATTGTGGAAAACCTCTAATTGTTTGAAGAGTAATTTTCTTATGACTTTTTTACAATCGAAGAATTAAAATTTAAAAATGCATACCACAGGATTCACACAAGAATGATGATTATGACAAGATATGGTAGACGCAAGCTACGTACTACACAACGACGACAATTTAATGGTCGGATTCACAAAACGAGAACGAAGCAATCGACGACGACGACGACGATGAAACGATGAAAAAGTCTCAACTCAACGCAACACAAAAAAAGAAACAGAAAAAAAAATTAAAAATGGACGAATGACCCTGTTGTTGTTGGTTGCTGCTTGCTGGTTGCTGCCTGCTGCTGCTTGTTTGTGTGAAACCGTAGCGTTTTTTTCCCTTCTTTTTGTGTTGAAATGCTGCCTGCTTCTAACTAATGCCAGTTTCTGCTACACTTTCCACCACTTGCACAGCGCACACAAATGAAAAATGAATGAATATGTAATTGCAATGCTTTAGATTTTATAATATATTCAGCTTACTTTAAGATTAACTCTATATATTTCACAATAAATTAGATTTTATTTAAAAGTACTTTTTTAATTTGCATTAACAGCGTTTATATGTTGAGAGGTAGAAAATTAATTATTGGCAGTAGTACACAGAAACGATTTCCCAAATACCAAAATGCCGACGATAAAATGTCAGATTATCTAGTGGTGGTTGTTGGTTATGCTACTACCTTTGACCTGTGTTGTAATACTTCAATTTTTTCTTTAAAAAAAGTAGCTGTGTTAAACCGAAGTACTAAATTTTATTGATTCCTTTATTTTTTCAAAGAACAATAAAAGTAATATACAAGATTTAAATTTTACACATCATAAAAATAAAAAAATACTTAGAACGACAATCACACGTACTAAGTTGCGTATATGTAGGAATAGTCATTCCATATGTCGATTGTATAGAAAAAGAAAATATGAGCATGTAACCTTCACGCGAGGTTGAAGTGAAATTTATTGGGCGAAGTGGCTGATTACGATCAAATAAATAAATAAAACAGCCCAAAAAATTAAAATTGTTCGTGTAAATTCTCTTATCTTATCTCTTTAAAGAAAATCGGATAAATTTTTTCAAAAATTTATATGGGTTTCCCCTCAATCCTGAGGCCCAATAACTCCAAAAATTTTACAGTGTTGTCCATCAGAACTAAACATGTGTATACAATTTAGACAAAATCGAGTAAACTTATTTAAAAATTTGTATGAGGCCCGCTGACCCATGGTCGGGCCCACATTCCAAAATTTTTATGAAAAGTTTTGTCTATCGGAGATACACATATGTATAAAATTTGTAGAAAATCAGGTTAATTTTTAAAAAAAATTATGTGGGCATTCAAATTTTAAAAGAAAGTGTTGTGTCCGGAAATACACATGTGTGCAAAGTTTTAAAAAAATCGGGCTTTGGGAAATGGGTTATAAATTGATCGCAAGATACCACGACAGACAAACAAACTGACAAACAGATCCACAGACACGCAGAATTAAAAAAATAAAAAATAAAAAAAAAATAATATACATTCCAGATTCCGGCCACGTCCGTAAAAGAAAGTCGTGTTGTTCCCACACCTCCATTTTTTCGTTTGTTAGGCCTGATACTCAGTTTTTTTTAATTAACTAACTTGTTACCTACTACAGTGCGATATTTTTTTAAAAACTTCCTTAATAAATTCCTAACATTCATAAGAAATTTGATTACTCTTTGGTCTTTAATCTTCATTCATAAATTGATTGTAATAGTAATAGTTCATAAATGTGAATTTGAGGTTGTATTTTTTAAAATCACATTGCAAATTTTGCATATGGCGACAACGCGCTTTCTATCATTTTCATTTAGGGTGGATTGTACGAACGTGGATAGACGATATAACCTCGGATATATCGTCGTTTGCATTGTATGAACAAGAAAATAAATTCATGGGTATATCCTCTATTTCTATCTTCTCTTTTTTGATAGATATAATAGATGACAGAAATTGTTGTTGTTTTTTGACATTTTAAAGTGTTGACACTTGTTTAGCGTTCCGTTTGTGGTTAAACTACGATATGAAAAATATATATAAATATATATGATTATAGTTACCTTTTGGAAAAAAAAAATATTAAGAACTCAGTTTAATCAAAACTTTTTACTCTAGTATCAACAATTAATAAACGTCAAAAAAAAATATTACCATATTAAAACTGCTATTAAACAGAGGATAAAAAAAGTATTTTAAATTGTTCATACAATTGAAAAAAAATATATCTCGGATGGAGATATATCTGTAATCTCGAATTTAATTTTTTCTATTCGCGTTCATACAATCCACCTCATATTTTCCTTCTTTAGAATATCCAGACTATTTTCTTCGGTCATTTCTATTTCTTAAGTTAATATTATTATTTACTAGCTGTACATACCGAGTTTCACTTTTATATATAGATTTACCGTAAAATGTAACGAAATACACAACGGTTAGTAATAAAAATTGATTTATAATTAAAAACGTTCAGAATGAACTCAATTTAATTTAATCGGAAAATTAAAAGACCAGCGAAATAAAATAATTTGACGTTTATAGACTACATTGACTACGGATTTACTACATGACAACAACAAAATACGAATTACATAGTCAAAATATATCATATCACTTAAAAAAATAAAACTTAAAAAAAATTCCTCGTAGTTTAACAACTCTGGTTTTTACATAAGGAGACTATAGTGCCGGTTGCACATAATAGTACAGAGGAAGTTGTAGCATTTGCATTTGTACTTTGTAGCACTTGGACTGTCATGCAGATGCAGAACCCGATGTCACTACTCCATATTGTATTTATATTTATTTTATTCTTTATCTTCTATAATAGCAACCAAATATAATTTGTTTAAAATGTATTTAACTATATGTAGTTTATTTTTTATGTCTTTTCTCGCGCCACTTATAAAAATGAATTATTGATTGGGAAGAAAATGGCGATGACTTTTTCTGTTAAATGTTCATTATACACTTTCTTTACTGTGCAGTCGAGAATTTTTTAATGTGTGCCCAATAACTTCTTTACTCATACCAACATAAAAAATTTAGCTCGCAAAGAACCAATCAGCGGCAACGAAAGTAGATAACAAAAGAAAAAAAAACTCAAGCAGATGTCATTTCAATATTCATTTTTGTTTGTGTTTTTAATCGAACAAACTTTTTGTTTGCTTTAAAAAGATGTCGGTGGAAGGAAGGTGCTATGACGATCCGATCGCTGCAAATGATTGCGTTGAGGATGACTGTAATAAAGGGTAATATCAATTAAAATATATAAAAAATCAATTCACATCAATTCTTTATATTTCTCATGGGAATTGCAGTTATGACGAGTCCATCATAGAGGTTTGCATGGAGGACGATCCATTGACCAATTCTTCATCAACTCCTCCTGCACAACAATCTGTGAAAAAAAAGATACAAGACGATGACCTTATAAAAGATGCATATAAAAATATGACCGATCTCATAACGACGGCGAAAACAGCCTTTTCTGAAACCTCGCCAGTAAGAACCTTTTTGCACTCGTTGGCATTACAGATTGAAGAGGCGAATCTTTCTTTTGAAAATATGTCTGTTCTGCAAATGGAACTGTTAACTGCAGTGCATAACGCCATCAAACGACAAAATAATATAGATTAGTTTTTTTTTAATTAGAAGCAGTAAATAAATTTTTGCAATTTTAAATGAAATGTTTATAGAGCTATACTTGTTTTCATAGACATATACATATTTCGACCATTAAGTAAAGAATTTGTGTCAAAAAACCGTCTGGTGTTAAGCTTGCCTCGTCTTTGTTACCCTAAATAAAAACATCTTTTAAGATTTGTATTTGTTAAAAGTATTATCTTGATGCGGTCTTAGTTTAAAAAAAAACAATGTCTTAATTGGTGTGAATTACATCCTTTTTATTATATCTAAGCTATAAAATACCGTCTCCAACATTGATATTCGCAAGCGCTACTCAATTGCTGTGAGTACTGTGTAAGTGTATCGTGTATGTAGTCCAAAACCTTCTCTATAGAAAGCCCAACTGTTCCGATCGTACACAGATGCATGCTTAGATTTAGACCAAACGCATTTGTATTAGTAATTAACTAAAGAGCAAAATCCATATAAAAATTTTCTGTTTCCCACTACCACATCTTACGTTTCTCGCTCTTTGCGACTACTTATTTTTTGTACACTGTATTCACATCCCACAAACACACATGCGTTTGGTCTTGGTTTCTCTATAGAGTTGGGCTTTCTATAGAGAAGGTTTTGATGTAGTCTCGTAGCTGTACTCTACCTCTCTACTGCACAACTGCAACCAGGAAGCTGATATTACAAGTTACAACATAGGTTTTGATGACAGTACCATGCTCCCATTAAAAAGAGGGAGTTTACTTATGGATTGGCCTAGTTAACTATACAGTTTTCATGAACAGAATATAAGCTGTATTTTATTTGCCGAGGAATAAGGAATTACAAATTCCACTATCTATGGGTCTATTCTTTTATTCAACCCGAGCGAGTAATGTTACCCGGAGTACACCGAGCAAATGTTGTGTACACTGGGTAACTATACTCGCTCTTACTCTGCCTTACACTGATATTCATTTCAGAGTAAAAAAAAACAACCCATAAAAATTAAAATTTTTTATCTAAATTCTCTAATCGCAGAAATTGATATGGGAGCCCCTCGATCCTGGGCCATTTTTTTTTATTGTAGGAGAAAATCATCAAAACAAACATTTGTCATCAGATGTTAAAATTGAAAAAGCTCAGATCATTTTATTCTGAGCATTTAGAGCACGCTCATACTCTGAGCAAATAAGAAACACGAACATTTATCTTGAGAACTCTTTGACTGCTCTAAACTAATTTATGAAAACGCCAAATGAAAGAATATTGTGAAAACTTGTTGTTCTATCTGTAAGTTGATATCGACAAAAACAAAAACAACATCAATAAAAATACAATTCAGTATATAATTTAAATGTAAGTTGAAGTAAGCATAAAACATGTATGTCTCGTTTCATTTGCTGGGTTCATTTGTGCGTGCGCTAAGATTTCTCTCTCTCTCTCTCCACCACCACCAAAACCATGCAGCGCAGCCGACTGCGCAGCACACACCGCAGACAGTCCATAAAGGGCGACGAATATCTGATGCCAGTACAGATATTTAAAAAATGTATAAGGGCCTTGCGGCCGAACCCGGGACCCGATCACTACCAAATTTTCGAAAAAGTATTGTTTATTGGGTATACACATGTGTATAAAATTTGAATAAAATCGGGTAAATTTTTTAAAATTTTTGTTTGGGAGCCCCCCGACCCCGCAGCCCGAGGGGCCTCAAAATTTAATAGAAAGTGTTGTCTCCGGAAATACGCAAGTGTGCAAAATTTCAATAAAATCGGGCCATGGGAAGTGGGTTAAAAATTGATCGCAAGAATCCACGACAGACGACCGACCGACGACCGACCGACCGACGACCGACCGACGACCCACGGGCAAGTGAAGTTAATATAGAGAATTTAAAAAAGAAACTGTGTATACACCGTGTCGTGCTCGGTTAACAAAAAAAAAACACAGAGTACAGAGTAAAATTACCCCGGTTGAATAAAAAAACACAGTGAAAATTTTTGACGTACACTGCTCGCTCGGGTTGAATAAAAGAATAGACCCTGTATCCTGCTGTTTTGTTGGTTTTGGCTGGTTTTGACATTCGGATTCAGATTCCAAATAAAATACAGCTATAGTAAAATGTAAAATGCCTTGTAATTTCTTTCAAATCAAATTTTCGACAACCCTAATTAAACCGCTCTACTTTCGTAGAATTAATTTGGGTTCAACGAAACTCATCTCTAATTAGCGTTTCCATAAAAATAAACCCGACTTAAAGTGGATTTACTCGTTGTTTCCACCTCAAATAACAATAATACTTCATTTACAATTGAGTCCTGCAGGAAAAATGAGCAGGTCGGCTGTTAAATACAAATTGTGGCTAGCCAGCCGAGAGAAGTACTATATTTTTTTATATAATATTTCTTTGCAGATATAAAATACTATAACATTCGCGTAGTGTCAATCTCTTCTGGGTAACCGCACCTTTAATTGAACTATAGTCGGCCCGCTCACTTTGTCTCGCGCACGCCTCAAATGTAAATTTTGCATTATGGAGAATTTCGACTATAGCCATGCGAGAAAAAATGAGCGGGCTGATTATAGTTAAATTGAAGTTGTGGTTAGCCAAAAGAGATTGACACTATGCGAATATGATAGTTATTTTAAAGTAACATGGGAAATGTTATCTATAGCTTTACGCTTGATTTACATTTATGGCGTGCGAGATCAAATGAGCAGGACGGCTGTTAAATATAAATTGTAGTTAGCCACACGACAGTAGTATATTTTTCAATGTTACCTACCATAATGCTATAGATAACATTGAATTAAAAATTAGCAGGACGGCTGTTAAATAGCAATTGTGGGTAGGCAGACGAGAGCAGTAGTATATTTTTCAATGTTACCATAATGCTATAGAAAACATTTCCCATGTTACTATAAATGACTATAACATTTGTGTAGTGTCCATCATTTCTGGCTAACCACAACTTCAATTTAACTATACTTGGTGCGCTCACTTTGTCTCGCACGCCTCAAATGTAAATTTTGCATTATGGTAACATTGAAAAATATACTACTTCTCTCGTCTGGCTAACCACAATTGCTATTTAACAGCCATCCTGCTTATTTTTTCTCGCACGCCACAAATGTAAATCAAGTGTAACTCGTTTTTT
Source organism: Nephrocerus scutellatus (assembly GCA_947095585.1). Classification (NCBI taxonomy): domain Eukaryota; kingdom Metazoa; phylum Arthropoda; class Insecta; order Diptera; family Pipunculidae; genus Nephrocerus; species Nephrocerus scutellatus. The sequence continues at coordinate 116,866,327 of OX352763.1, forward strand.
TTTAATTTCAATTAACAATAATGCTACAATAATATAAATTACTTGTGTGCGTGTACACGTATACGGGCTTCAAATAATGCTACAATAAATAAGAGCCGAATTGAAAGAAAAATGTTGTAGAATTATTTTAGTGGATTTTGGTCGAAAACTAAAATTCCAACATTTTAAAGCTGATACCCAGAGTAGTGCCATTTTTAATGATGTGATTAAGTCATTACACTAGTCATTCGTTTCATATGAAATATTGACATGACCACATGACAAGAATGTATTGATGTCTGTCGATTTAAACGACCATAGGAGTAAGAAAGAATAGCAAAAACAAAACAATGGGACTATAGCCATTTAAAATGAGACGTGACGAGAAGAATTGAAATTTTTGTATTTTTGGCACATGAGGCATATGCGTGATATATTTGCCGAGGAATAAGGAATTACAACACAATTGCACTATCTATATCCTTCTTGGAATAAGAAAACCTGCTGTTTTGGTAGTTTTGGCTGGTTTTGACATTCGAATTCGGATTCGGATTCCAAATCAAATACAGCTATATAAAGTGTTCAAAATAAATCGGTGTGACATACATTTTGTGTGACAAGCATATAGACTTTGGATTTAAAATATGCCGTTGGCTGTCATTGATAATTGGTATTGAAATCTCTTCCAGAATCCAGCCTCCTGATTGTTGATTCCCGTTCCTGATTCTTGCTAGAAGTAATTGTTAGGAGGATCGAGGATGTCATCACTGGAAGAGCGATTAATTGAAAGCGTAAGACAACATAAGTATATTTATGACAAAAGTGATTCGCTTTATAAAAACATAAACATTAAAAATAAAGCTTGGGATGAAATAGCTAAAAAACTCAATATTAAATGTAAGTACTTTAGCATTACTAGTTACTAGTTAGTACTTGTCTGTTTATTTTTTATTTTATTTTTATTTAGCAGAACATGCGAAGAAGAGATGGAAAACTTTAAGGGATAGGTACATTCGACAAAAAAAATCCATAAAAATAAGTGCTAGAGGTAGAAAACCTTCATTAAAGAAGAAAACATGGAAATATCGAGAAGCATTGGAGTTTCTGGATGATGTGGATTACTGTTACAAAAGGTAAAAACATTTTTTTATCATATGTCACAAGTTTATTTTTAAGCAGATAAAAGCTTATGTTATTCTTCTGAATTACAGTGAAGATGATTCGGACATCGATTCTAGTATGGATGATGAAAGGCCTGGAAATTGTTCACCAACTCCGCCAAAACCACCGCCCATAAAGAAAAAAACTCATGTTGATGACGAAGTGATGAAAGATGCATTTAGGGATATTTCCGATCTAATATCAACTGCTGAAACAGCTTTTTCGGGAACAACTCCGGTCAGATCGTTTCTCTACTCATTGGCTTTAGAGATCGAGGAGGGAAATTTGTCATTCAAAAATATGTGCGTTTTACAAATCGAACTGCTAAGTGCCGTACACAAGGCGATTAAACGACAAAATAACAAACATTAATGCCCAACTAGATAACATCGGCTGGAATCGGGACCGAACCCCAGTTGAAGAGACATATATGATGATGGCTGTTTTTTTTTCTTTTATATTATCTTTTATGCAGTAAAGTGTCCCTACATTACCTAGAATTAAAGTCGGTTGTTTTTGTTATTTGTTTGCTTAGAGCCGAGAATAATTCTGTGATAAAACTGAGTTAAAAATGGCCTTTTTCTTGGTGGTTTAATTGATTTAATAGTAAACTTTATAATTCCTATACCGTAAAGCACGTAGCTACCCCGTAAACAAAAAATGATATTTTCGCTATGGCCTTGTATTTTTTTAATGTACACACGCTAAAGGGGTTTGCATCCTTATAATGCTTAGCACAGCGTGGGCGTTAGGAAATTAGGGAGAGGAAAAGATGAGATGTCTATGCACGCGTTTCTTAAACGACTGCAGATCATAAGGCGTGGGCGTTAGGAAATTAGGGAGAGGAAAAGATGAGATGTCTATGCACGCGTGTCTTAAACGACTGCAGATCATACATCACACTATCGTATCGTACTATCGTACTATTACTATCCACTTATTCACTCCGATTTATGTGATACGATTACAGAGCAGATCAATTCTAGAGTCCATGACGCTAAGAGTTTTGGGGTGCCATCAAATGTAAGTGCTTAATAAGAATACTTATTTTAAAGTATAAATTTAAAACAAACTTGCAACCGTCTGTTAGGTTAGGTTAATGTGGCTGTCAGTGAAACCGACATAGACCAATAATGGTCGATTGTGATACCACGCGGATCAGGAAAAGTTTTTCCCCCTACCCGTTGAACCAATTGGACTTTCGTATGAAGCGTAGGAGACTGCTAATGCCAATGTTGATACGATCATTAGTGTCGTTGTAGAAGAAAACATGGAGTTTACATGTTTGGGAGAGGGCTGTACAAGTACAGAAAAGATGGAGAATGGTCTCCTTCTCGTCCTCATCCATGCAGATTCTGCAGAAGTAAACCTTCTGTTAAAAAATGTAAATGGATCTCGGCATCGTTGTTCTTAGAAGCCAATTTTTGTTTAATAAAATTTTAGAGGATAGTTATTACCCTAAGCTTTGGAAAGTAAGTAAAGTTATAGGATTACCAAAGAGCCTAATTGGTCAGGTGAGGTATGACCCATAACACATTTATTGATTCTATAGAAAATTTTCACAGGAACTATCTCAGACCAGATAAAACGGTGCTCAAATAATAATAGTGCCACCTCTCCTTGAATTCAACCGCAATACTCGTGGCGCTCTAAATGCTCATCAGTTTACCCTCAAGCCCATCTTCGGACGTTCAGTTAAATTCAGGGATCGTTCTTCAGCCGTACAACACGTATGTGGAATGCTCTGCCAAGCTCTGTCTTCCCACCTCACTATGATCCACAGGCATTCAAAACACAAGCTCATAGACATCTCCTTTTTCCCCCTTCTTATCCTTAACGCCCACGCTGTGTCAAGCATATAGTAGAGAATTATAAGGGTGCGAACCCCTTGAAGCATGCGCGAATTATATATAAAAAAACAGATTATTAATAACCCCACTGCAGTCAAGTTTTTGTAAGCTACATAGAACTGCAAACTTGTTGCCAGATATCGCTGACTTTATTAGGATTAGCTTAGATAAAGGTAATTGTACTTGATTGTGCTTTGTGTGCTTGATTTCAGTAAAGCCTTTCAACTAATTTCCTTCCACAACAAGGTGTACCTATGTTATTTCACGACAAATGCAGAAGATTTGATGTTATCCTATTTGACTGATCAGTCTCAATTCGTTGTAGTGCGGCTAAATTTGGACATCTACCACTGTTGGCGTTAGTACAGCTAGGGTCAATTATTGGTTCATTTTACACAGCTCAATAGCGTGGCATCTGTGTGCCGGTTTTTCTTCTAGACGACGCTGCTGAAGTGCTGAGCGTGCTCTGGTGAATCGTTTTTGGCTATCTCTATGATGAACCAGCGCGTTCGGTTCACTGCTCTGTAGCGGGGCGGACGGTGTGTGATTGCTTTGACAGTGGCTCTACTCATACTGTTGAAAAGGCATAACACTACCAACGGTTTGTTTGGGTGCTGTCATTGTTGTTTCGCGTCACTAGGAACCGGGACGTTTGCTTTCGGTTGTTAAAAGAAAACTCCACTGTGGAAAACCGAACCAAATTTAGACGCGTCAGAAATGATTCCAATGCCTACTTCCGAGTCCAATAGGACTATGACCAGAAACGGAGACAAAAAATACTTCAATATCGCAAAGATTCGTGAAATGAATTAAAAAGACTGCCTCGTCTTCAATTCAACAAACGCTCATTCACAATGACATTCCCACTCAGAACTAAAGACAAGGCCAATCTGCTCGCTTCACATTTCGCAGGTAGCTCATCGCTATCAGATTGCGCGTTGTCGCCGCCTGTACTTTCAAGATTCGAATCCTCTATGGGAAAAATGATCAATCTTAAGCTTATGCAATACCATCAATCACGTGAAATCCTTAGCGACCAGCAGTACGGTTTTCGTAGGCAACGTTCTACAGGTGACCTGATGGCCTACCTCACTGAAATCTGGAACCAGTCTATTCAAAGATTTAGTGAAAGCATAGTCAGAGTCTGGCATCAAGCTTTTTTGTTAAAAATGAGTACCTATGGTTTTGATAAGACCCTGCTTGATTGGACTAGTTACTAACTTTCTAATCGTTCAATTAAGGTCGTATAGGATGGTTTTAAATCCAATGTTCACCTCATAAACGCGGGTGTTCCACAAGACTCGGTTTTGTCTCCTACACTTGTTCTGATTTTTGTTAATGCTCTCCTTTCCGGTACTTCTAATCCAATTCATTTTTCGCTGACGACACCACTCTTAGCTTATCATATGAGTTTGCGTATGCCCCTCTTCATCGCAAGTACAACAGGATAACAAGGTCCCCACCTGCAGAGTAGAGTAGAATTTAACGCTGGCAAAACACAATGCTCTCTTCTGTCGTCTAAGCGTCATTCAAACCCTCAACCTTTATCCATGAATGGATCCTGCATCAAAGAAACTAAAAAACTCGCACTTCTTGGTTTGTGCGTCAACAAAAAGCTTCGTTGGATGACCATTGCTAAGAATGTGCAAAATGTTTAGGTTTCCTAAAACGGTACAAGATCTACTTCATTCCCTCAGACCTGGCTTATATTTACAAAGCATATATTCGCCCTAAACTTGAATACACTATAATTATGTGGAATGTCACTCTGTGTTTCCGCATTTGTATGATTTACAGTCATTTGACATCTCACCTTTTCCTCTCTTGAATTTCCGAACGCCCACGCTGTGCTAAGCGTTATATAAAAGGGTGCAAACCCCTTGAGCGTGTGTACATTATAAAAAAAAATTGGTGAAAGTGTAATAAGACCAAATGCTAGAATTCGGCCTTATGTCAGCGCACTTAACCTGGCTATTGAAGTGAAACTTCTTTGCTGGGTGGGCTACATTTTTCGAGCGTTACGCTTTACGAAAATTTCGATCGCATGAAACGGATAGTTGGGTACGTGGTGGAGCCACCTGTACAGAAAGAGAGTGCGTCGTCCTTTGGTTTTTTTTGGGGTATTTAATGGGTTTTAAGGGATCTTTTTTGGGTCTTTTTAGGATCGTTTGAGGGTTTATTGTGGGTCTTTTTGGGGTCTTGTGGGGCTGTTTTGTTGGTATTTTGGGGGTATTTTGGGCGTCTTTTGAGGAGCGTTTGATGTCTTTTGGTTTTTTTTTAAGAATCTCTTGTGGGTCTTAATGTTTGCGCGTATTAACGCATTTGCACAGAACACTACAAAAACACTTTTTTCGACAACACCTCACATAAATTTTGTCCTTTAGTCTTTCTTTTTATTTTATTAATTCAATAATAATCAAGGTCAACGATATGCTTCACTTTAATCGCGCGTAAAGGTCACGCGCAATTATTTTCAAATTCTCTATATTAGGCACATTCGTAAATGATCCTGAGTAACTTCACTGTAAGTTTCGAACATCAATGTTACCCAAAATTACAATGGGTAACTTTTTACCAAAATAAGAAAAATTTAAGTAACTTAAAAGCTATTCAGGATCTTCCTGAAGCCTGATTTTATTCAAACTTTGCATACATGTGCAAAAATCGGGCCTCAGGGTCGGGGGACTCATAAAATGTTGCTTAAAAAATTTACCTTATATTCTTCAAATTTTGTACACATGGGTCTTCCGGTGACAGCACTGTCTTTCCGATGACACTTTTTGTAAAAATTTGAAAGTGATCGGGCCCGGGCCCGGGCCGAGAGGATGTTATATATATAAAATTAACGCGATTCTAATCAAACTTAGCGCACATCTATTCTCCTAGAATTTACATCACAAATTTGATGTATGGGGTTTTTGTTGATTTTTTCCGCAAACAGAACTTTCTCATTTTTTGTTGCAATATTTTGACGTCTAGTATCTAATTACAATTTACAAACAAACCAACAAACCTTTTGTTTATTGCTTATTTTTTGTTTATAGGGAACGGGATGTAGTTAATAGAAATTATAACACTCTTTTTCATTTCAATTTGAATGAAAAACACTTTTAGAATTGTAGCCACAAAAAGTTTTCAGTTCCTTTCACGTTTCATCACCGAACCAATCGATCCACCCAGGCCAGATTTGTTTCACAAACACAACATTTTTGTTGGCGCTTTAAGTTATCTCAGCAACTTATGATACAAGTAGTAGTCACTATCGCATCAACACTCAGTTCGCTGATACTCTAGTTTTGATTGCTTGTGTCGGTGTCTGCCTGCTGTATCAATTTTTTGTTTAATACAATTAAACCGGAAAAATGGTTTCAAAGTTTTTGCGACTATCGACGAATTGCTCTAGACAGCAGTTGAATAAAATCAACTGGAGCAGAGCAATCACTCGAGCAATGGTAAGTTCATTTATATTTCACTTAAAAATTTACACCATCAGTGTGTGTTATGTAATTTTCTTAGCTTTTCATAACCATTATGTTAAATTAATTTTGATTACATTTCCGAATAACAAAAATCCCAATTTTTCTTCTGCATTGTATTATTAATTATTGTTGCTATAGGAAATTATGATTGGAAAATATTCAATATGTATCATAACCTTTAAAAACTCTCCGGAAAAATTCCCCTTTGTCAGATTTGTGAGAAACGCTCCAGGAGGCAAATATTGCAAACATTGAACTGCTTGACGCTTTTAAGTGAATCAAGAAATGAATTGGGGGTTTTGGAAGGTAGCGTAGCCATATGGATATTCATTGGCTATGTTCTTGATGTGGCATCTTTGACTTTGTAGAAATACAAATATAGAATGTGATGAGGAAAACACATTTTGTGGAGACGAGAAATAAATGAAAGTAATTATTATTCAATATAATAACAACTAACAAGAACGAATTGTGACTTAACTACAGTATGACTGAAAGCCCTTTCCCCACAGAACTTTAAAACGGCCATGCGGACAATAGCGCATCGCGGAGGCAGCAAAAAACAACGACATCTGGTTTTAGGGCGATACAGAGTAATAGATAATAGTAATAGACACTTCCTTTTAGAGATTTATCATATTTGGAGCTATAACTGAGGTCCCGTCTAGGCCTCCCGCTTTTTTTGTTTTAATGTTCGCACTCTTATAATGCTATATGCTTGGTACATCTTAAAAGTTAAGCGTAAGGGTAAAGAGGAGAAGTCTATGTTTTGTGAATCGGTGCGATGTGGAAAACAGAGCTTAGCAGAGCATTCCACATTGATGTATTGAATGGCTGAAGAACGAATCCGTGGCATGCAATTGGCTATTTCTCTTGAGCACCGATGGTGAAAGAAGCCATAAAACAAAGTGGCAAACAGGAAACGTTTCTGCGGTGTTTAAGCGAATCTATTGATTTCGCTATAATTGCGTCACCGATAAGTTTGGAATCTATTTAGCAGATGCAAGTTTTAGGTGCAACAGACCGGATTTGATAATTGTACTCAAGTTAAGGGCGAATAGACGCCTTGTTGTTAGTAGCCAGATCAGAAAGAGTGAAACTTGCATTCTGATAGGATACATAAACATTTCGCAGGTTTTTTTTAGCAATGGTGAATATGTGGTTATTCCAAAGAAGCTTTTCGTTAACCCACATTCCGAGAATGGCGAGTTTTTCGGTTTCATCGATGCAAGTGCCATTCATGGATAAGGGCAGTGGATTTAAGGTTCGCATAGACAGGAGAGAGGATAGTGTTTTGGAAGCTTTTAATTATATTCTATTATTTTCTCCCCATTTTATTATGCAGTCTAGGTCAGGATTTAACGTGCTTAACATAAGTAGTTTCTTAAGTTCCACATGTGAAGGGGAAGGACGTTCCTCGAACTCATATGAGAAGCTAAGAGAGTTGATGTCAGCGAAAGAGTGTGTTGCATTAGAAGTAATTGATAAGAGATCGCTAATGAAAAAAAAGAAAGAGTGTCAGGGACGAAACGTAATCCTGGGGAATGCCAGCCTTTATATAACCTTTGGGAGATAGTAGCATTTTTTCCTCAAACTTTGGTGGTAGGCAAATTTGACTGGCCTAAGGTGGGCATTGCAATCATTTCTGGCTCATTTGAAATTTATTATTTTATATGGTAGACTTTAGAGATTTAATTAATTAAGAGAAATTAAAATATAAAACTAAAAAGTATAACAAGGGCAGGGATCGAATTTCCACATACGTGACTAAATAATATTGATTTGGTATGATCGCTTACGTGAAGGTGTGACGATTAGTGACCATCCCACTGTAAATACTCGATCATTCTTTAACGTATGAATTTCATTCGCTCGTTAACTGATGTCGTAATTCGACCCCTGATTGATATCAAATGAAAGGTAAATGTTGTTCTCTTGAGAAACAAAATTTCTGACCACCCCGTCGATTTTTCCAAACTGTACATGTCTAATAAGCCTAGAAATTACACTTTCCACTTAATTTTAATTATGATAAAAGTTACTTAATAAAAAATAACTAAAGATTTCCCTTACATCGTTGCAGGCTACAGGATCAGATTACCGTTTGGAGAGTGACACGTTTGGAGAACTCAAAGTTCCATCTGATAAGTACTATGGAGCACAGACGATGCGTTCGCAAATTAATTTTCCCATTGGTGGCGTCACCGAGCGTATGCCGGTAAGATATATGAGATATAAATGGTTGAAAAGCTATTCGCACGCCAGAAACTGACAAAGATTCACGTGATCATTTATGTATTTTATCAATCTAATGTAAATGTAAAGCTTTATTAAATATTAGCGCAGTTAACCGGTGGTTTGTTATAAAATAGAAGAATCTTCTGAGCCAGGCTAGGCTAAGAAAAATCCTCGCAACCAACTCGCTACTATTGAACATTCCCTTCACCACAAGGAGTACACAATGGTGGCGTTCTTAGACATTGAAGGCGCTTATAACAACGTCAACACATCTGCGATTGAGAGTGGACGATTCGCGAATTGATTAATGTTCTGCTCAAAGTCGGATTAATTCAACGCTGAGCGTGTCGTCTGCCTGAAGATCTGTCTGCAGAATGGCCCCAAAAGGTGGAGTCCTGTCCCCACTTCTATAGAACTTAGCGGTGAATGAGCTGCTGGTGTTCCTAAGAGGTGAGGGATGCAGAGTAATCGCTTATGGGGATGACGTCGCTGTTGCCGTCACAGAAAAATAACCGAATACCTTAAATGAACTCTTGCAGAATGCTCTCAACAAACTTACTTGTTGGGCAGATTGCTGTGGTTTAGGGGTAAATCCTCACAAAACTGAGCTTGTCCTATTCACCAGGAAATATAAAGTTCCACTTATTACATACATACTACACCATTCCGCAACTCCATTTCGACAAAAACTTCCAGGTCACCTTCCCCTCCAGATCATTCTGTGGCAGACGCTTGCCTGGAAAATGAACACATTCATTTTTACAAAGACGGGTAAAAAACTGATGAAGGAGTCGGCGGAGGTGTTTTCTCAAAAAAGTTAAATCTTAGCCTCTCTTTCCGTCTTCCAAATCACTGTAGTGTTTTCTAGACTGAAATTATGGCGATCAGTGAAGCCTTGTCTTGGCTCAAGAGAGACGTCATATCCGCTAAGGATATCCGTATATTCTCGAATAGCCAAGCTGCAATGAAATCCCTGGAATCAGTCTCTACCAATGCAATTGTAGCCCTTAACTGCCGATCATCTCTCGTCGATATGGCGGATCAGTTCAATATACACCTGTGTTGGGTGACATTCCGGGTAACTGTATGGCTGACGAACTCTCCAAGAAAGGAACTACACTACCCTTCTTACCTGAATATAGTTCCATAGGCATACCAATCGCTAGATGCAAATTCTTGCTACAGTAGATCTGGCCCAAGCTGGATCCGAAACGCTCCAAGTGTTTGATCTCTCAAAAAAGATTGCACATCGGTTCTATTGTAGGTGTCATCACTGGACACTGTCTCATAGCCAGGCATGCAGCACGACTTGGGAGTCTTTTCGAATGACTGCCGCAGAAGCTGCATGGATGAGGAGGAGACCATCGTCTATCTTCTCTGTACTTGTCCAGCCCTCTCCCAAAAGCGTAAACTCCATATTGAAGCTCTCTTCTATAAAGACACTCGCCAACATTGACATTGGTTTTCTCCTAAACTTCATACGAAACTCTAATTGGTTTATCGAGTAGGTGGAAGGAATTTTTCCTGATCCGTTTGGTATCACAATGGACCATTACTGGTCTTAGTGTGTCGGTTTCTCTGACAGCCATCTTAACCTAACCAGCCCGGCGTTTCCCGGCTGTCCCATTCCCACCTACTAACTACCCGCATACTTACCACCTGCCTACTGACCTCTCGACAACAGAACACCCGCCAACTTACCATCCGCCCACACATCAGTGAAGTATCCTAAAAAAAAACTGAATTGATACCATCAATGGTGTGTGGATTTGTATAAAGGACCAACAAACATACTTTAATAGATCATTTTGCGTTTGTAGAATCGTGTATATGAAACGATAAAATAATGAATTTGTTTGTTCAACCACTTTAGAAACCGGTTATCCAAGCAATGGGTATTTTGAAGAAGGCCGCAGCCGAAGTAAACAAGGAATTCGGTTTGGATCCAAAAATTAGTGATACTATTTCAAAAGCTTGTGATGATGTTATCTCAGGAAAGCTCTATGATGATCATTTCCCATTGGTCATATGGCAAACCGGTTCCGGCACCCAAACAAACATGAATGTCAATGAGGTAAGTTTTAACCGGACCAAGAGAAAAAATTGTCTAGAATCTATCGCCGTAGAACATGTACGAAATACGATTATTATGGATTACTAAATTATTCCTCTCACTAACTAGGTTATCAGCAATCGTGCCATCGAAATGCTTGGCGGTAAATTAGGTTCCAAAACTCCAGTGCATCCCAACGATCATGTGAACAAATCGCAAAGTTCCAACGACACCTTTCCAACGGCCATTCATATTTCCGTCGCACTTGAGCTGAACAACAACTTAAAGCCAGCACTTAAGATCCTGCATGATGCACTTAAGCAAAAATCAGATGAATTTAAAGATATTATCAAGATCGGACGCACCCACACAATGGATGCTGTACCATTGACATTGGGCCAGGAATTTAGCGGATATGTCCAACAAATGGCATACGCTCAGGAGCGCGTTGAATCGTGCTTGCCACGTGTTTATCAGTTGGCGCTCGGTGGCACCGCTGTCGGCACCGGTCTTAACACCCGCATTGGCTTTGCTGAAAAATGCGCAGCAAAAATTGCCGACCTTACATGCCTACCCTTTGTGACTGCCCCCAATAAATTTGAAGCTCTTGCTTGTCGCGATGCTATGGTCGAAGTGCATGGCATCCTTAATACGATCGCCGTCAGTTTGATGAAGATTGGTAACGATATTCGATTCTTGGGCTCTGGACCACGCTGCGGACTTGGCGAACTCAATTTACCTGAGAATGAACCGGGCAGTTCGATTATGCCCGGCAAAGTAAATCCAACACAATGCGAAGCTTTGACTATGTTGGCCGCACAGGTTATGGGTAATCAAGTTGCTGTTACTATTGGTGGATCCAATGGACACTTTGAGTTGAACGTATTTAAACCACTCGTTGTTTCTAACGTTCTGCGATCTATCCGTTTATTGTGTAAGTTTCTGTGAAGGGATTTTTGATTTTGTCTCAATGTTTTATAATTTTTATTGTTTTCTGTTTAGCTGATGGTGCGCGTACCTTCACTGCCAACTGTGTTTGCGGCATTCAACCCAATCGCGAACGAATTGACAAAATCATGAACGAATCATTGATGTTGGTCACTGCCCTGAATCCACACATTGGCTACGATAAGGCTGCAAAGATTGCCAAAACTGCACACAAGAATGGTACTACACTTAAGGAGGAGGCCATTAAATTGGGTTTCCTTACCGAGCAGCAATTCTCTGAATGGGTTAAGCCACAAGATATGTTGGGTCCAAAGTAAACAAGAGTGCAGATTGCTTCAAAACAGATCGCAAGCATTTTCCTTTTACGACATCAAACAACTATTGATATTTTATAGTAAAGCTGTTAATTTGTTAATACGTTTGTACATTATTTATTTTTTGTGATGTTTTTTACAATTCTTAAAAGTTCTTATTAAATCCATGTAGGAATGATATGTTTTGTATCATTTGAACTCATAGAACCTCCTCCACAGAGAGGCAACTCGTATTTGGTTGTGTTCAATTTTGCTATCTCACAGACAATCGGGGGCTAAAGTAAGAGCGAACGTTGGCTCTATTGTCGTACTTGTGGTCATTAATTAAATATGTGTAGGACATGACCGGTTACAAGTTGTAGAGTTAGATTAAAAGGAAAGTTCATTGACTGATTGAAATACACAGTACCATGGACATCCGGTATAACGAAAGGCCCGGGATCTGACGGTATCTCACTGGAGCTGATTAAAACAGGAGGTCCCGCAATACACCAAGCAATTCATGAACTAATAGTGCAAGTATGGGAGGAAAAAGCTATATGCCCGAATACTGGCGAAGAGTCATCCTGTGCCCCATACATAAGAAAGGAGATATCACAACCTGCAGGAGTTATCGGGGTATAACGTTTTTGAGTACCGCGTATAAGATTTTCTCCTCTATCCTTCAATACAGGATAGCCCCATACGGTAATGTCAACATTGATCCATAGCAGTGTGGCTTCATCCCGGGCAAATCACTCTTAGGCAGGTAATGGAAAAATTTCTAAAGTATTAAAACTCACTACACCATATTTCTATGGATCGCCGCCGCCTATGATAGCATAGCCAGAGTAGAACTTTATAAAGCCATGAGGGAATTCGGCATCCCAAATAAACTGACACGACTATGTAAGTTGACCATGACCAATGTTATAAGCCAAGCCCATTCAACATCTATAACGGGCTCCGACAAGGGGGTGGACTGGTCTGCGTCCTCTTCAACCTGGCGTTGGAGAAAGTGATCTGAGACTCTGGCGTAACAGCGAGAGGAACAATACTCTATAAGTCCAATCAGATACTGGCTTACGCAGTCGACATTGACATCGTTGGTAGAAACACAAGATCTGTACAGGAAGCTTGCATCGAGACCGAGCAGGCGGCACGAAATCTAGGGCTGCGATATGTCAGGACAAACCAAAGTACGTGGTGGCCACGTCTCCGAGAAGAAGACATTGGTCCCGCAATTAAATTAGTGGAGCGCAACTTTGTAGTCGTGCAATCCTTTAACTATCTCGAGTTAACTGTAGCAGCCGATAAAAGCATGGAATCAGAAATACGCGCACGGTTGCTTAAAGCCAACAAAGTCTACTATAGTCTGGCAACACTCTTTAAATCCAGGAACTTAACCATAACATCCAGGCTACTGGTGTATAAGACGATGGTCATACCAGTACTTACATATGGATCCGAGACTTGAGTGCTTAGCAAAAAGCATTCCGTCCTCTTAGCCGCGTTCGAGAGAAAAGTCTTACGGAGGATTGTTGGCTCCGTATGTGAGGAAGGACGATTCCGGAGACTCTATAATGATGAGATCTACGAGCGTTATCGCGATGTCGACATTGTGAAGCGAATTAAGCTCGGTACGCTCCGGTGGGCAGAACACCTAGCTCGCATGAGCGAAGAGGATCCTGCTCGGAGAGTCCTTTGCGATAGGATTTATGGAACACGACAGACGGGCGGCCAAGCCTACGCTGTAAGGATAGTGTAGAACAAGACGCCCATAGTTTAGGGATGCAAAACTAGATGACATCGGCTCAAAATCGGGACTGGTGGAGAGACTTTTTGCGGATTTAGAGCCAGATATGATGAAGATGATGAAACATTTTGCAGCATTCTTAGCGATTGTGAATATTGAGTCGTTCCACCAAAGCATGTTCTTGAGGCCCATAACGAATTATAATAAATTGGATTAGAAGTACCGAACAGGAAAAAGCACAGACTTATCAAGTTATCAATTCCATATGTATTCATTTTCGGGAAATGAAATTAAATGCTCAAACCGTACCCAAAACCAAATCCACGGGTAAGCTGTCAAAGTAACAGAGTTTTCGTTGTAAATGCTTTGCAAAAAGAACGCCAAACCAAAACCAACCAAAATATCAAAAACAAACTGAGAAATTAGTCTGCTTGCTCTGTCTTCGCCATTTTGCTGAGCAAACAAAGCCTTACCCGTCTATTGCCGACGGGTAGCAAAGTAACAGTGTCGGTTACAAAACTTTGCAAATAAAACGCAAAATCAAACCATTACCCGGGTCCAGTTTGCAAATAGAACGTCAAACCAAAACCACGAGAGAGAAATCTTAACACTACCCTGCAAATCGAAGGAGGCATTAATCAACACAAAATCTCCACAAATAATATTTCTATCTTTGACGTTACAATTGCAAACTGTACCCAGGGTACGGTTTCATTTTGAGCTCCAGTTGGTTGTTTTGACACCTATACTATACACTGTAACTTTGCTACCCGTCGGCAATCAATGGGTAAGGTGTCGTTTACTCAGCAACATGGCGAAGAGAGAGCAAACAGACTACTTTCTCAGTTTGTTGTTCTTGTTAAATTTGGTTTCGGTTTGGCGTTCCAGTTGCAAAGCGTTCACCACGAAAACCACGAAAACTCTATCACTTTGACAGCTTACCCCTGATTATACTTTCGGGTATGGTTAAGTAATTGGAAAGCGCTATTAAACGCTCTTGTTCGCAAATGTCAACAACTCGAAATAATTAACCCTGTGTCACTTGACATATTAGGCGCTTTCGGCATTATGCTGTACTTATGAAAAATTATATGAAATTCCGTGTTCTTCACTCAATTCTGGTTGTCATAAATTTTATTTTATTTAATATTTAAAACTTAAATCTCAATTTCTTTTAATATATATATATATATATATATTTATTTATTTATTTGTTAAACATTTGTTTGCCTTTTTTTGATTTTGTGATGTGTTGTTCGACTTTAATGTTTCATCGTTAGGTATTTTATTTTAGTCACATTAAGTTGTTTATATTATACACAATAAGGTTGTTTATTTTTTAATTAGAAACTCCGCTTATTTTTTGTTTGCACTTAAAGTAGAAAAATATACAATTCTTAAAAATATACATTTTCTTGTGCTAAATCAATTCATAATATTTACACAAAAGACGTAAAGACTTAGAACTAATCAAATTGGTATATGTTCAAAAGTTTAGATGATGGTGAAATAAATTCTTTAACAGCGCTTTCGATTTGCTGGGTACAGTGAAGGTTTGGTGTCCCACAGGTGTTCAACTGCATTCTCGACGAAAACCAGAGAACGCTGTAGAAATGGGACACCAAACCTTAATTGTACCCAGTAAATCGAAAGCGCTATTAGTAAGTATTTGGTTTGTAGTTGTCTGCGTGTGTGTGTAAAAAGAAAGGGATATACGTAGAGTGCACAGTCTAGCAATGTTAACAAATTAAAGGAAAAACTTAAAAGCCTACGTCAAACCCAGGAAAAGATGTCAGCTGCTTTAATCCTGATCAAAGCGAATGAATGGAATATTTGTTCGGTAACGAAAAAAAAGAGTAAAAAATGAAAACATTCGTATATATTGAAATAAAAATGGCCAAAAAATCAATCTATGACGAACAAACGTATTGCAGAACAAGTCCGGCGATCCATTGATTCCTAATCATGGAACATCAAGAAAGATGAGCCCAAAATGTCTGCATAACCTTTTTTTAAACCTTTAAGCGCGGAATCAAGAAATGAAAAAAGTCCCAACATTTGGTGTTTACTCATGCGGCGCGTTCGAGATAGCTACGGGGCTCAGAGATTTTCTCTTTCTCCTCAGTGAAGAGGATTGCATTATTCAGGCGAACAACATTCTCCGCTATCTGTTAGCTTAGCAACAAAAACTTTTAAAAGACAACTGAAAATGTGAAGTGAGGGAGCGAAAATGCAATAACATCCAAATCAAGAAATGATATAAGTCCCAACATTTGGTGTTTATTTATAAGGTGCGTTGGAGATAGCTGAGGGCTCAGAGATTTTCTCTTTCTCCTCAGTGAAGAGGATTACATTATTTCTCAGGCGAACAACATTCTCTGCTACCTGTCAGATCAGCAACAAAAAATTTTAAAAGTCAACTGACAATGTGAAGTGAGAGAGCGAATCCAAAATAATTTTGTCTCAGAAAATTGGACATAATTCTC
Organism: Nephrocerus scutellatus; assembly: GCA_947095585.1. Lineage (NCBI taxonomy): Eukaryota > Metazoa > Arthropoda > Insecta > Diptera > Pipunculidae > Nephrocerus > Nephrocerus scutellatus. The sequence goes on from OX352763.1 coordinate 116,882,570, forward strand.
CGATTCCACAGCAAGCAATCGTGTTCAAGTTACTAAGAACACGGAGTATACGGAACCCTCCGGATCTCGAACGCGCCTATTATGAAACGAGTCCTAGAAGTTCCTTTTAAAAATAATGAAATAATCCCAAAAAAAAATTCTATTGGGAATTATTTCATTTCAATGATTTCGAAAATTAATGAAGTAAATGCCAACCTTTTGGGTTTTATTTGATAATGAAATAACTCCCAAAAATGTATTGAATTTTTTGTGAGTTATTTAAGTTTTTTTGGGATTTATTTCACTTGGGTGGGACTAAATGTTTCCTGTAAATCTCTTCTTCTCATTTTTTTTTAATTTTCAACAAAGACAAAAAAAAATTAGCATAAGGTAGAGAGAGTAATCAATCTTCTTCTTCTATATATATAAAATAGAGAATTTATTTGTATATTTGTGCCTAACTAACTCTGGAACGCCTTGACCAATTTCAACTAAACTTGATATACATATTAGTTACTATCTGGAATCAAATATAGGTGGGGGGGGGGGGGGGTAGCACATGGGAGGCGGCTGCCACCCCAAAAAACCTGCTACCCCCTGATACAGTTTTGGGTATGGTGGTAAGACAGCTGTAGGGGGACGGGGTCGATAGCTGAGGGAGGGTTGACCAATATTAGTATCGATTCTATAGTTTTTGGGGTCGCTGAGTGGAATGGTGATGCTAAGACAGCCCTAGAGAGATGGGGTAGATAACTGAGAGGGATGACCGATATTAGTGTCTATTCAATAGTTCTCGGGGCCACTGAGATTAATAGTGTTGTTAGGACAATCCTATGGCGTATGGGCGGATGGGGGAGGGTGACCGATATTAGTGTCGATCCCATAGTTTTCGGGGTTTTTGAAATCTGTCGCAGAACTAATAAATTCTTTTAATCCGGCTGTGTTTCTCTGTAGGTCGCGATTAGTTCAAATTACCGATTCTATACTGTTTTACGAATTAATAAACTCAGCTCATTGGAAAGAGATTATTACATATTTTAGCAAAATATGGACCAAAACAAAGGATTGAGTAGATCAAATGATTATGAAATTTAAATAGGGATATGTCGCGTTAAGTTCAAATTACCGAGGCTATACTGTTTTACAAATTAGTACACTTGTAGCTCATTAGAAAAGATCATTTCATATTTTTTCCATGTGAAATTGAAGGGACCAGCAATTTAAAGACGAGAGGCAATTTGAGAAGGTTTCTGATGACGGCTTTACAAGTTAAAGGGACCTACAATTTAAAGCCATATCTGAAAGGCAATTAAGAAGGTTTCTCATGACGGTTTAAAAAATTGAAGGGACCTACAATTTAAAGCCATATCTTAAAGGCAAGGAGAAGGTTTCTGATGACGGCTTCACAAGTTGAAGGGACCTACAATTTAAAGACGAGAGGCAAATTGAAAAGATTTCTGATGACGGTTTCACAAGTTGAAGTTGAGAAAGTTTCCATTACAGGACGTTTGTCAGACAGACGCGCTTTTGATGTTTTACCTGAATTCAAACGCCTCGCTCAGTAGTTGCTTATAGTACAAATAATTTACCATTTGTTTAAATCATATTTTGCACTGCAAAAGCAGACGGATATGTTGAAAAGAAAATCCGATCGCTTTTGCAGCTGATCATAGTAGCTCCAAGCAAAGCACTTTGAAATAGAAAAGTCGAATTGAATTCGATCCGCCGATTGAATCGGGTAATACGGGAGCACCACTGATTGAAATGGTTAATTTAGAGCTGCTCTTTCACAATTCTGATGTTACATGATGGTAACTTTGTGTGGATAATAAACAAATAAGAGCTTAACTAACTGAAATCAATGTTTTCCCTTATTTCTGCTTGCAGACGTAGCATACATATGTAGTACATTTATATTATTTACTAAATTAAGTTTTTCAACCCATAAAAGGATCACTCAGTAATAGAAAAAGAAAGGAATTTCTGCCTAGTAAACAGAAAACATAAGAAAAACCAACCTTAATTCAATTTTTTTATATATTTTTCTTTTCTTTGTTTATAATAAAGAAAAAAAAATTAATTAAATACTTATAACAAATAGATTGTACGACAACAACGATTATATTCAATTAACAACTAAAGTTGTGGGTGGTGGAAACAGAGAGAAAAGCAAAAAACGGCTGCTATTTAATTGCAATAACATTGGGAATAGAAATCATTTTTTGTACAATAAAAAAAAATCAGACTAAAGTACCTAGCCACAAAAGGAAAAGCAATAATGTTACTTTTTTGTTTGTGTTTTTTTTTTTTAAGTTTTTGTAAATTAAATATATATATTTATTTAGACTTTCTTCCTAATTCGTAAATGTATTAGTCTCTTTTGTGTTTTAAATTTTAACAGAATTCATGTAGCAGAGTTTAGTTTGTGGGTAAACTCCTATATGCACTGAAATTGTTTGTTGTTAATAATATTTAATTACTTAACATATAAAATGGGGGCGTGTGAATCTTTATGTTAATTCTCTTTCAAGCTTTCAAGTACCTATGCACTTACAAATATAACATTATATGCAGATTGTGTTTGTTGTTCCGCTTATAAGCTATGCAATTAAACGTAGTGGTAGTGTTTATAAAAATAAAATACAAAACTTAAATTGAACTTATTAGTTGGAACAACAAAGGGGTCAATTAAATTATATATATATATATACTTACAAAGTTAAATACAGTGAATTTTTTGTTTTGTTTCGTTTTATATATAAGTATGGAAGGAGTGGGAAGAGGACGATTAGGAGGAGAAACCAAAATGATATTATGTAATACACATTGACGAGGAGGACATCTGTGACGTTTGTACCGGAGGCGGCGCTGGTGGTGGAGACATATTTTGCCTGCCGCTGCTGCTGCTGCTCAACGGAGGTGACAACATGCCACTACTGCTACTAGATGGATGGTACTGCTGCTGTTGAAGATGATGATGATGACTGCTATTGTTGTTACTGTTCATCATTCGTTTGTTGTTCAATTTCCATTGATTGCAAGGCACACACAACATCGAACAATGTTCGCGCAGTTTTGTTATGTGATCGACACGGTATTCGTTGATCCATTTGTATTTTTTCTGTTTACTTGGTTTAGTTGGTTTTTGAGGTGGTGATGGTGCAGCCACTGGCGTCGGAGAACTTCCCATGGGTGTTGTTCCTGACGATGAAGATGATGATGGCAGCTGAGGTGATGGTTGCGGTTGAACTTGCAGTTGCGGCAGACCTTCGGGTTTTGTTGCACCACATCGCATACAAACAGTACAGCGTTCGCAACTCCAGCGGCCTAAAGTCGTCGTCGCCATTAAGAAAACAAAAGCATTATTATTAGTCTTTCTCAATTGTTATGACATGCAGTTTTACAACCCACCTTCGGGCACTGATTTCACATCAATGCAGTAAATGTGAAAACCGCGATCACATTGTTCACAGAACAACATTTTGTTGGGATCCTGTTTTCTTTTGCATTTAATGCAACACTTGCAGTCAGCACATTGCCAATTATAGTTCCGCACTCGGCCGACCATGCGGCGGGGCATCGATATGCAGCTAGGATGAACTATAAGGGGGAAAAAATGAGAAACTTTATAGTATTTGGGGTTTTTTTGTTCAATACATAACTAACCGTTCCAGCATTAAAGATCACCGAACACTGATTAGTATAAAAACAATAAAACTTAACGTGTCTTAAAACTAAAAATCCATTTCGTCAACTGAGTTTTTTTTAAAAAATTTGCACTCGCGTAAATGGGCTTGCACCCTTATAACGTTAAGCTGTATACTTGGCATATCGTGGGTGTTGAGGTTGAGGAGAGGACATGCCTGCGGATCCTATATATGCGGAAATGAGAAAATTGGAAATTCCATGTACGTGCTACGTACGATTAAAGAATTTCTAAACCTTACAGTACGTCCAAAGATGGCTTTAAGAATGAAATGATTAGCGTTTGCCGAGCGCGCTTGAATTCATGTTGAGGAGGCAAACATATATCAGTCTTTTCTAAGATTTTTGAACCAGAATTAAAAACTGGAATGTTGGGCTTGATTTTTTTAGTGATTCGCAGTTTGTTTTAGGAGTGCATTTTTGAAACTAACAGGAGAAGCTTCAATGAATCTAAAATACCTGCTACTTTCTTTATTGACATTTCAAAACTTTTGATCTGGTGGATCACTCGTTGCTACTAAATAAACTTTATCATGCCGGCTTCAGAGGTTTTGTGCATGAATGGTTCAGTTCTTATTTATCTAATTGTAGGCAAAGAGTAAAAATATACAATAACAAAAAATATATGCTCATTAGTTATTCATGGCGGCCGGCCATCAGCAAAATAGGGCGAATAACACAGAATGCTTCAGAATTGCAGGTGGCCGTAACTTTCTCTGACTGTTGGAATCAAACCTCCACGTGGTGACCGCTGGTAAATTTCCTCCAGTACAGGAAAAGCGAAATAATCGGGCTAGTCCCTTCAAAGTAAGGTTGGCGCGAGTCAATAACATCGCCCGTAAAAATTTTATTACGGAAGCCTCGGATACACTGATGAACGACGACGACTACCGCAACGAAAACGGTCAACGATTTAAGAATTTTCTCATGGAAGGTACGCTCACTGTATGAAGCTCGAGCTGCACAACAGCTAGCCGATACCCTGTCCAAATATAATGCTGACATAATAGCAATTCAGGAGATGCGGTGGACGGGGAATGGTCAGAATATGACATATATTACAGCTTTCATGAAAGACATCATTTGTTCGGGGTGGGGGTTTCTAATCAGCAAAAGAATAAAACCCACTGTTGTCGGGTTTAAAGCAGTACGATGAACCGCTTCGCGTGCGGGGCAGATTTAAAAACATAAGCCTCATAAACATTAACGCATCTACAGAGGATTCCCCAGATGATGAAAAAGAATAATTCTTTAAATCTGTCGACCGGGAAGAACTCCATGCATGTCCTCAGTATGATGTAAAAATCATTTTGGGGGATATGAATGCAAAATTAGGTAGGCCGCCAGTATTCAGGCAGTACATTGGCACCCATAGCTTACAACAGAACATTAATGACAATGGACAACGAGTCATAGAGATGGCAGCAAGCAATAATTTGCGAGTACAAGGTTAGCGCGTAAAAATATTGAAAAAGCCATCTGGGTATCACCTAATGGAGCCACTCGCAACCCGATAGACCACGTGCTGATAGACCGCCGCCACAACCCGAACCTGATGACGGTATGAAAGTACCCAGGTCCCAACGTCGACTCGGACCACTATCTTGTTAATATGGTGCTCCGAGCGCGGATTCCATCATCAAGAAAGACTGCATCCACGAATCAGATTGAGTCAACACGGCTGCCCTTTGCAACGAAGAGACCAGAAACAACTACGGTCAAGCGATAGGACTCGCCCTAAGTGCAGGGAGAGTAAGTCCTGGGGCTGAGATGTCGGGCGTAGAAGAGAAATGGACACGCCTTAAGAATACTGTCATTAGTACTGCTGACTCCATCTTAGGCAGTAGTCGTAGAGATCGAAACGACTGGTTCGATGACGAATGTAAGCTAGCGACTGAGCGTAAGAATGTTGCGTACCGAGCAATGCAACAATCTCATAGAACGCGGGCACGCGAATATGAATATTAAGAGCTCAGAAGATATAAAAAAAAACAGTTTACCGGCGAAAGAAAGCAGCCTGGGAGAAGAATCTCGTCCGTGAACTAGAATAGTAAAGAGAGCAAGGAACGCACCAGGCGTGGAAGTTCTACCAAAAAGTCCGCGGTATGACGCGATATACACCGCGTTGCACATACTGCAAAGACAAAGAGGGTAATCTTATCGCCGATCTCAAAGACAACTTAGAGCGATGGGAAGAGCCATCTCATGAGTTGCTTAGTGGCCGGCTATCTGAGGGATTGGAGGCTCCACAAATGACCGAAGACCATACTATGCTGCCGCCACCAAGCATAGACGAAGTTAGCGGAGCGATAAATCGGCTCAAAAATAATAAGGCCCCGTGATGGTATTCCAGCGGATCTGATTAAAAGAGTAGGCCCCACAATACACCAAGCAAAGCAAATCATGAAATAATAGTACAAGTATGGGAGGAAGAAGTGTTGCCAGAAGACTGGCGAAGAGGCATCCTGTGCCCAATACATAAGAAAGGAGATATCACAACCTGCAGCAATTATCGGGGTATAAAGTTTTTGAGTACCGCGTATTTTGTCCTCTATTCTTCAAGACAGGATACCCCTAAAGTCAATATTGGTTCATACCAGTGTGGCTTCATCCCAGGCAAATCAACAACTGATAAGATTTACACCCTAAGGCAGGTGATGAAAAAATGTCTAGAGTATCAAAGCTCACTACACCCTATTTTTATAGACTTTAAAGCCGCCTATGATAGCATAGCCAGTGTAGAACTTTATCAAGCTATGAATTTATTAATTTATCGGCATCCCAAATAAACTGACACGACTATGTAGGTTGACCATGACCATGTAGGTTGAAAAAATATATGGATCACTATCAAGCCTATTCAACATCTATAAACGGCTCCGACAAGGGGATGGAGTGGCCTAGGTCCTCTTCAACCTGACGTTGGAGAAAGTGATCCGAGACTCTGGCGGCGTAACGGCGAGAGGAACAATCCAATATAAATCCATTCAGATACTGGCTTAGGCAGACGATATTGAAATCGTTGGTAGAAACACAAGATCTGTATAGGAAGCTTTCATCCAGATCGAACAGGCGGCAGACTTCTAGGGCTGCACATATGTCAGAGCAAACCAAAGTACATGGTGGCCACGTCTCCGAGTGGAAGACATTGGTCCCTTAATTAAAATAATGGAGCACGAATTTGTAGTAGCGCAATCCTTTAACTATCTCGGGTCAACTATAGCAGCCGATAACCGCATGAAACCAGAAATACGCGCACGGTTGCTTAAAGCCAACCAAGCCTACTATAGTCTGGCAACACTCTTCAAATCCAGGAACTTAATCATAACATCCAAGCTGCTGGTGTATAAGACAATGGTCATACCAGTACTTACATATGGATCCGAGACTTGAGTGCTTAGCAAAAAGCATTCTGACTTCTTAGCCGCGTTCGAGAGAAAAGTCTTACGGAGGATTGTTGGCTCCGTATGTGAGGAAGGACGATTCCGGAGACTCTATAATGATAAGATCTACGAGCGTTACCGCGATGTCGACATCGTGAAGAGTATTAAGCTCGGTAGGCTCTGGTGGGCAGGACACCTAGTTCGCATGAGCGAAGATGATCCTGTTCGGAAAGTCGTTTGGAACACGACAGCGAGGCCGGCCAAGCCTACGCTGGACGGATGGCGCAGACCAGGAAGCCCAGAGTAGTTTAGGGATGCCAAACTGGATGAAATCGGCTCGAAATCGGGACCGGTGGAAAGATTTTTTTCGGGAGGCCAGGACCGGAGACCGGTTGTAGAGTCAAATATGATGATGTCAATTTTGGAACAGAAATGAAAGGGACCTACAATTTAAGGCCGGATCCGAACGGCGAATTGAGAAGTTTTCCGTGACAAGTTATTACTCTCGCCTAAATTCTAATTCAGTGCCTATATTTGGACGAGTAGGTACATTGCGATTTATCTTGGGATTCGTATTCCACTATCTGCGCTACATACTACTCTATAATGATAAGATCTACGATTTATGGAAAACGAGAGTGAGGCCTAAATTCTAATTCAGTGCCTATATTTGGACGAGTAGGTACATTGCGATTTATCTTGTGATTCGTATTCCACTATCTGCGCTACATACTACTCTATAATGATAAGATCTACGATTTATGGAAAACGAGAGTGAGGCCGGCCAAGCATACGCTGTAAGGATGGAGTAGACCAGAACGCCCAAAGTTTAGGGATAAACCCACTTTGTTGGTTTTTGATTACTTCTTGATTACCTAATACAACAACTCAACCATACTGCCGTACGTATACGAAATATACGGCAACTGTTTAATACATGAACGTGGATTGGAATCTAGATGACGATGATGGTCATTTCTTCTTCGAATTTCAGTCTTCACCTTTTGAATCATTTCTGGTTAAGGCGTCTTGCAATGGTATGCTTAATTTATCCATAAACAAACATTTTATTCGTACGTTAACGCTGCAACGCACTCACGATGTTGCTTGGGATTTCAATTGAACGTAAAACTGTAGGCTTATAAATAACGAAATAGACTGTCGCTTGGCAATATTGCATGGTCTACAGATGTTTTTAATTTTTCGTTCTTTGTGTTCCCCCAAATAACTCTTAAAAACTGTCTTGCACCTTACTATAATACCTAATCCTCAAACGTTTAATAAAATCTTTGATAATACATAAGTCAATGAGACCCCACTTACCTTTTTGTCGGCAGGTGTAACATTTTATAAAAACTTCGGGTAAATTTTTTAAATTTCTATTTTGTGGGCGATGGCAGACAGTACACTTCTTCGCTTTACCATCGGGTGGTTTATCCTCATCATCGCATGATAAACATGAATCAGAGGAATCCTATGGCAAAATAGGAAAACAAAAAAACTATTAGAAATATAAAATGGTATGGGTTTTTATTGTCATTGGAGTAACATATTTAAAATATAAAAGCATATCGCATGGATCGTGAACTGAATTTGTTGTATAGCACTTTTATTCTTTCAACATTTCTCAATTCCTGAAAAACATTCTTGATTTCTGCCGGTTCAACTTACCGAATCATGAGAACTTGAATCCGACGACGACGACGATGATGATGATTCACTTGAGCTTGACGAAGAACTTTTCTCGTCATTGTCAATGTCATCTTCGGCACATGATGATTGACTCTCCGCTTCATACTTGATGGCTGCTTCAGTATCACATTCCAGTTTTGTTCGTATTCGGTTTCGCGGTCGCTTTGTTGCCTTATCAGCCGACGACTTTTTCTGTTCATTGGGCGGCAGCTCATTTTGTGCTAAAGCTGCCATTCTCAGTCTTTCGTGCAGCGTTCTCGGATCATCGATGCATGTATTGATTGGATATGATCTAAGGGATTGGTATTTGAATTATTTGGCTTATCGAATACTGGCAATACTCACCTCAATTCCAGTGGGGTGTAGCGTCGGTATTTTTCACAAAATTGACCCGGCACCAAAGCCAGTGGATAGCTCGCGAACAGGTCAAGCGATTTTACCATAATAGGTTCTGGTAATGGGGCTGTATTTGTTGTTGTTGCCGTTGTGCTTGCAATACTGTGTGTAGCCGGTGCAGGCAATGGAACATTCACTATAAGTGTTTGTAAATCTAAACAGGAAATTCGTTCCTCTTTCCGTCTGTTATTAACAAAATATAAAATTCAGTAAAGAACTATACTAATTGTAGGTGCACTTACGATTTATTGAAATACGCGTTCCACTTGGAGGCCGAATACAAAGCACGGTCACGCGCTTGCATACCTCGCCCAGTTACATTGAAACCCAAACCCTTTTGTTTAGCCTCGATTTCACGCAAATGCTTTTGGCGCATGTAGTTTTTATATTCCTCATATTTGTCATAAAAGTCAGTGTACATAATATCGAGAATATCCGATGCCCAAACACCTGTCAGGCCCAAGTCGCACATCTTCTCGCTGACTAGACCTTTCTCCTGCAACCAATTGCGCTCCTCCATGTCGATTTGCCGCCTCGGAAGATCTGGATATTTCCGTTTGAAACTCTTAATACCCAAATACGAAGCGATTTGTTCCTGAATCATAAAAGTGTCACGGTTTTTCGCCGGACAACAGCCTTTTGGCGGTGGCCAATCATACTCGGCAATCATCGAGACAGTAAAATCACTATTCGTAGACAGACAAAATCTTAGTTAGGAAACTCAGCTTGCTTAGGAAATCGACAAAAGCTAACTCACCCTTCGGTCAGACCAACTTCCATTTTCCTCTTTTTAATTTTCTTGGACAACAGATGATTGTTGCTGTTGCTATTAACTGCACTCACATCAAGTACGCTTGTGTTGCTAACAATCGATGATTGTGTATCGTCGTTTGTTAGGAAGTCAGGTGGTGGTTGCCTAATTTTGAGAAAATTTTCTTGCGTTGAAGGAAGAAGGAAACACTTTATATGACTCTGCTACTCACCTCATTTGCTGAAGAGAGCTGCTACCACCGCCAGAAGACACCATTTGTTGCTGTGACGAGGAAGATTGTTGTTGCGTTGACGTACTACTTTGACTGCTTTGACTTAAATCCGCACTCATTTGGGTGTCCTCTTCGAATACTTGTGGAGCCGATGGCGTTTTGTTGATAATGGCATCGAGGAGTTTTTTGCGTTCCTGTAAAAAAAAAACAATTATATACATATTACCAAAATTGGCTGCTAAATTTTCTAATGAAGCGACAAATATGAATCGCTGAACTGCTCAGTTAACTTAATCGTCCGTCCGTAAGTCATTACCTGAAAACTCTCCATCATTCAAACATATTTTTAAATGTCCCTGTGAAGCTACCGCGGCTCTTGTGATTAGTGCCGATTAGGAGACGATGCATGAAAATAATGTCAGCTATGTCTCTGCATTCTTTTTTGAGGTTGAGGCGGTCTTGGTAGGGAGGCGGTACAAAATGATTGTCACAAGGTAGACCTTGAAGAGCAAATAGGAGAAAACGGCGATGGATGCTCTTGATTCTGGGCAAATGAACTTGATGATAGGAGACCACGCCCCTGACTAGCGTACTGGAGGACAAAAGTGATGCAGAGGGATCTGGTAAAATAAGAGTTGGACAATTCTTTGGACCACCGTTTGTTTGACAAAGCGAAGAGATAAGTTGACTTTAGGAATTATTTCATCAATATAAGAACGGAAGTTTAGTTCTCAGTCGCACAATATGCCAAGGTCACGAAAAGATTGCATGCGGGATATGACCGTGGAAAAGGTAATGTCTGGCAGGGTGCTTGTTGAACTTACATGATATGGCAATAGGTTGGCATTCGGAGATATTGAGATCAAAGCAATGTTTGAGGCACCATGTCGAAAAACTGTCTAGGTCTTGTTGAAGGAGATATGGGTTTGAAAAATGTGGTATCGTCTGCGTAAATTGAGAGGGCGGATTGTTTGATGACCCTATCAAGATCATTTATAGTTAGTATGAAGAGAAGAGAGCCTAGATGGCTGCCTTGTTGTATTCCTGAGGCTGCCAAGTATGTGGACGATATGACGGACCACTTTAAAGACGGTTTTCCAGATAAGAAAATATCGATTTAGAAATAATGGTTCAAAGTCGAGGGGAGACAATTTAAAGAGGATTATTTAATGAAATATCAAAAGCCTTACTGAAATCAGTTGCAACAACGTCGACTTCGTTGCCACTCTCTGAGGTGGAAAGGGCGGCGGGAATTAATTCAACAAGATTAGTGGTGGTTGATCTAGCTTTCATAAAGCCACGTTGGCTAGGATAAATAAGAGACTTGCATTGGAAGCCTAAGGCTTCGTATAAAATACTTTCAGAGAGTTTATATATATGGCAAAGTTTAGCAATTGTTCGATAATTAGTTACATCATTCTTTGATCCTTCTTCCAAAACTGAGGAAATTCTCCTTGGTAAATGGATAGGCAAAACATGTATGAAAGGGGAAGGGAGAGGCTGGAAGAACATTTTAAAAGAAATATGACGGGAAGGCCATCTGGGCCGTGTGACTTATGTTCGATAACAGTAAGGTCAACAGGTAGTTGAAATAACAGGGGTCCGGTACGAAATCTCGGCGAAAGATTGTTTGCAAAAGGTGGCAAAAAAGTTGGCAATGGTATGTGGATCGGTGTATTTTTGTAAGAGAGTGATGGAGGGTAACCGTCAGATTTTCTTTTATAGTTGACGAATTGAAAAAAGGACTTACGAGTCGTTTATGAGTTTGGCTGGCGCATTATTAGGATAACGCTGAGTTATAAAGCTAGGTGAATTGCAAGTATGTACCGAGATAGTTGGAGTAGTCAGAAAAAGAATAAGTACGAAGGTAAGCCGCCCATAACTTGTTTCTATTATTTCATAAGGAGCGAAGTCTTCGTTTTTAACAAAGATGAGATGTAGATGAGATTTTATGGCGCAGAACATTATCAATAGTCGATATATAAAGCGAGACAGAAGAGCTAAGATAAGGTCTAGCTGCCTACCCATGCAGTTAGGGACGCCACTAACTTGGCATAGACTTTAGTCTGTAAGCTGATCTACTAAGAGAAATTCCTTAGTTGAGTGGGATATGAAGCGACGAAGAAGGATTCATCATCTGATGGATTGCAATGCAGTTGAGGCAAATTATAAGGAATTCAGATGAGTCGATTATTTTGCGTCGACAGCAAGATGGTAGGATTCGATAGGTTCGATAGAGGACAGAGAAATAGCGATGAGAGACTAGTCGAGGTCGTTGTGGATAGCCTGCAAGACTACTCGATAGGGAGAGTCTATGGTAGGGTGGGTAAGATCGTCATCTCGAAAAACATTAAATGTAGGAGGGAATAACTCCTAGTTATTTGTGTCCGGGAGACCATTCTCTACCTTCTTTGTATGTACATCCCTCTCTCAACAACGCAACCACCATCAGGGAGCTTTCTTTCACAATGAACTTAACGATCTAACTACCTTGCGCTTCATACAATGATCCAAATGGATCAGCGACTAGGCGGGACAAATTCTATCGATCCATGTGGTATGGTCGGCCTTTCTACGACCTAACCTTAACCTAAATCAACCTGCTGGCGACTCAAATATTGCAAACATCTTTGGCCATCGGCATTTGTTAAATAAAACCATGCTTCGTCGACAGAAATAAAAGCCCAGGAACCGGTGGTGCCTTTTGGTGATTCTTTGTGCAGACATGTTGTGACGCTTCGGCTTCTTCAAACGACTTACTTCCAATTTTTTTTAAAAGTATATTGAATGACTCCAACCTTTGTTTTGTGTCGGTTGTTAGGGTTTGCTTACCATTTTTCGCAAATGTAAAATTTGGCGTTTTGACAAAAATGATTTTCGTCCCGGATTTCTGCTTGGTTTTTATTCCTCATTAGAATTTCATTTTTTTATAGTTGCTTAGTGTACCTTTTGAAGTATTAAACCCCAGTTTTTTCACTCTTTTATGATTACTCCAATTAACGTTTTCATTGAAAATGAGGAACTGCTGCTCCTTTATTAACACCATGAATGATGGAAACTGACATTTATGCCCCTTTCGATTTACAGGGTAGTGTTAAAATTTCTCGCTCGTATTTTTGGTTTGACGTTCTATTTGCAAACTGTACTCGGGGTACGGTTTGAAAAGAGAAAAAAAAATCTACGATAGATCCCCTCTAACAGATCTGTATATTTTGGGATATCAAAATATCCCCACATATTTAGATGGAGCAGATAGAGTCATGAAACGTCCTTCGGTATTTTTGGTTTTGTATGTCATAACTCATATTTTTTCCAGCCGGAATATGTGCCGGTATTAGAAGACTTATGCGAACTTTGTGCTCGTGGAGTAATAAATGTCTATTGTCGATTTACCTCCTGTTAGTAATAAAAATTACTCTTGTTCTTTTACTTTCCACTGAAACTGACATCTCATAGTACAAATAATATTTATACTCGGTGCTAGGTACAAATAGAATGCGATAGAAGCCGATAATTGACGTAGCCCACAGACATTTTTGACATCTCCCATATTGCTCATTTTGTGCCATATTTATAAACCCACTTTTCGGGGTAATGTTTTGTTTACTCAGCTTAGTTTTGTTTTGGCGTTCGATTTGCACAGCGTTTACCACGAAAACCACGTAATCTCTGTCACTTTGACCAATGGATTTGGTTTCGGAAATGGTTTGAATTCGAAAGAGGCAGTAAACTATAATTGTTGTTGTTAATTCTGTGTGTTTCTCTGTTTAAATGAGTGTTTCTCACATATAATCTACCTCTCTCTAAAATAAAAACCTCTGGGTTATTTGTATTTAAAATTGTTCACATTAATTGTTCATGTACCTATATAACGGGCTCTGGTACACTTTTATTATTATTATTATTATGTGAGGCTACACTGGCGGGATAATAGAAATTTATATGGACGCACTAGGTCACATACCCGCCAGTCGATACATAAAGGCACATATTGAATTTAACCCAAACTAACCCGCATTGAATTTGCATTAGCATGATAAAAAAATTCATCAAGTCTGTTTTTTTTTTTTCATTTTTTATAGCTGCTTAATAAAATCATAAAAAAGGGGAATCTATCATCATTTAATTCCACTGTAGAGAGTGTGTACTACTTCCATTAATTATGCACATACATACGTACATTGTTAACACAAATTAAATTAGCCACATAAAAGAAATGAAAAATAAACTACAAAAAGAACAGAAAACAAACTGAAATGGCGAAAATTCACCACGAACGAGAGTCGATTGTCAAGTGTTCAACAGAGGGGAAAATAATTCACTTAGAACGATATATAATTTCCCCTTCACACAAACATAAACACTATGCGCGGCGGTTTTGCTCTCGCTGCATGCATACCAGGTTTATATTTGTATGTGGCGGAATCGCATCACAGCATATGAAAAGGTTGAAAGCAAACGACGAGATTGCCCCAATTGTAGCAATATTTTGCATTTATGCCAACGTAAATTGTCGTTCCTTTATTTATTCAAACACCGTAAAGACGGATGGGGAATACTAGTGACAAACGGCGGTCATCGTATGGTCAGTTCAACGTCAGTAGACGTGTCCCATATTGAAATGTAACTGGCGGCGCAGAATCTTTTGACAATGTGCTAAGTGACGACTTTTGCTTTAGTGGGACCACATTCTCAGCTAAGCAATAAAAACATTAAACGTCAACTGACAACGACAATACAAAGCAAGGAGAGATAACGAATCAAAAAAAATTAGTCTGTCAGAAATTCAGTCAGCAGTCGAAGTAGCAAGAGCATGCACACAAGGTGGACTTCTTTCGCCGCCTCTGTGATGTTTGTCAATTGACTAACATACACATACAAGCTACGCCTGTAAAAATCTAGATACTGATCTGAATCGTTTTGACAACTCGTGTGGCAGAAATGGACTATCGGTATATCCGAGCAAAACTACTGTAGTTTTGTTTACTCGTAAGCGCAAATTCCATGGTCTTATTCCTCCGCTACTAAAAAGGTTCATTTTGACAATCTCCCTGGTAGTCCAATATCTAGGCGTAATTCTAGATTACATGATAATGTGAAAGATGCACCTGGAATCGATAATATCAAAAGCTCAGTTTACCTTTTTTCAAGTCTGTCGAAGCAGCCGCATTTATTGGCCTGGACTGTTCCGACAGCTACACAAACATTACAACCCAACGTTTGGACTAACACGAATTAATAAATAAAATAAAACAACTTTAATTGACCCTTTCTACGACGATTGTTTCTACGCACCCAAAAGACTACAAAGTTTCACACACCGGACCAAGCAATAGGTTTAACAGACCTCAACAACAACTATTATTGACTGGTATTCTGAATTTAAACACGTCCGTACAAATACTGATGATGCTGATGCTCGGTCGCCCAAAATCGGCATTTGTTCCGGAAAACCTAAAAAAAGCTACAAAATAGTATCGAAAGACCGTAAAGTGAAGTTGCGTGAGGTAGTGTGTTTACAATTTTACACAAAAATTTGGGCATGCACAAGTTGCTTTTGAAGACCGGACCACAAACAAGAAAGCGTCGAGCGAGATAAATAGGGTTTCTTGCGTCGTTTTTCTTTTTCGTTGGATTGCGAAGCCAACTAACTGATGCAATATTATAATCAGGCCTAAATCTTATTAAGGGGGTTTCAAAAGACACTCTTTTTTTATAAATAAATTATCAATCGCTCAACGCACGTAATGGTTTTCCTTCACTTCGAAAACCAGAAATCGGTAAACAGCGTAAGTGTAATTTTTAACGCCCGCTCCCCCCCCAAAGCAATAGTGGACTGATTAGAGAAAATTATTTCCAATCAGTAGCAGCAGACGTACTGGCGAAGACGAGCGTCACACTGGACAAGCACTACACTGAGAGAGTCTGCTGTTCTTTGAGCTTCATTAGGAAGGGGCTTACAGCTTCGTAAATTGAGTAATCCTGTCTTTGCCGACAAGAATGAGCTTTTGGTAGTACGGTATCACCGATCTGATATCGTATCTGAATCTGCTAATCAACCCAATTTTGAGGCTCTCAAGCGCTATTTTAGACCCTCGCTAAGACGGTGAGGACCATCAGTGTACCTACCTACCTAGATAGCACTCTAGCACATCAGCAACAAAATTAAAAACAGTAAGTCACACGAGCTATCTCAGAAACGCCCAACGTTACTACGAGATTGAGTAATCGCTACCTACTCAATATCTGTCAAAAAACTAAAAATTGCCACTAGCCTCAGCATATTTTGCATTATCATTAATTTTTGTTCGGAAAAAAACATGCATTTGCAGGAGGAAAATCGTGCGGACTCACCGGACTGAATAGACCCTTAAGCCGTTCCGGATCTGGCTTGTGCTTAAGTCCGCCAACACATCGTGGCCTATTTAGAGCCGCTGCTTTGCCACGTCCCCGACCACGACTTCCACGCCCAGATCCAACTCCACTAGCACCACGACCAACACCACTACGTGCACCTCGACCGCGGCCACGTCCACGTCTAGGAGTCACTGGAGAAGACGTCAAAGATTCATCATCTAGAAATTAAAAGAATCAAAAATAATGTAAATTATTAATAATTGACACTGCATTAAAAAAACAAATTTTCAACTCACCAGCAGAACCAATATGTGCAGGATCGTCTCCGTCTTCGCCGTCTTGAGACCCATTTCGCTGTGTACGATTCGTTGGTGATTTTAGTGGAGTCAATGAAAGCGAATCAGTCATCGAAACGAAGTTACTGCAGATGACATTTTGTGATTCAAATAATGACTTCTGATCGTACTCATCAGCGCTTAGCGATGATCTCTCTGAACGGTCTTCAGCGGCACGACGCTGTACAGCCATAGACAATGCGGAAAAATCATTCGGTTGTCGTATGTTAGTATAGTCCACCATTGATGACTGCAGAATCGCAGCTGGCGGTAACATCGATTTCATATCCTCGAGAGCAGATGTGCTTGTCAAGTTAATTTGCTGCCTCAACGAAGTTGTTGTTGATGAAGATATCGTTGTTGTGGATGATGCCGACGATGAAGATAGCGAGGAGCATGATGAGTTTGAGTTCGAAGCTGCAAAGTGATTCTGCGAGAATTCTTGTGTTAATTTGCGATGATTTTTCTTGGCTTCTATTGTTGTCTGCTGTTGTATCGTCTGCAGTTCCGAATTACTACTCATAGAATTCCTCTTTACCGTTTGCAAATTGGGCGTATTACTTCTTCGGGAATTCCTTAAAGGTGTTCTTACCGGCCGTCTTCCCTTGGCTGTCCCATCATTCGATGTCAATGTCTCAAGAGTTGCATCATCAACTGCGACATGTGGCTGTTCGACTCCAACGAGATCAATAGCAAGACGCTTCCTCATGAGTTGAACTCGACTAAGTCGTACTTTTGCGGATTTCTGCAAATCGTCCAGACTTTCTGTTGTTGCGGGTTTATCCACTTTACGAGGCCTCCCTGGACGACGTTTAACTGTGACTGGTGTTGTTACTACTGTCTGCTCAGGTACTTCGGGGTATGTAGCAGTGACATGGTTAGTGGACGTGTCATTTGATGAAATCACTTGCAGTGGATCCATTAGAATGTTATCGTGTCGTTGCTTACGCGATCGGTGGAGATGATTAGGTGTCGATGTCATCGTCACGTTTGTAAGTAGTTTTACATCTTTCTTGGTGCAATGATTAGTTGAAAAACTCGGAGATGTTGGCGAGGAAGAAGTTTTATTTGTGATCGTCGTCAGATAGTTGGACGTTGTCGTCGCAGACACTGTCCCGGAGGTGACAGAGGTTGAGGTTGAGGCAGCAGCTGACGAGACGATTGTGCAATTGTTTTCTACGCGGCGAATTTTATTTGAAAAAACCTGCAATTGAGACAAAATAGAAAGTAAGAATATCACATAAGCCCAGTTCATAAAAGATTTAAAGAAAAGAAAGTTTGCACTTACATCAAAAACTACAGACGCGTTGCAATCCGGTGCCACAAGAGGCTTCTCGTTGTTGATCATAGTCTGACGACAGTCGTCCACAAGTGCTTCTGCGTGTCGTTTAAAATTATTTGGCCTCTGTTGTGATTTCTGTTCTGTGGCAGCAGCAGCGGCGATAGCATCATCTTTGTTATTATTTCTACTAAGGACATCGGCAGCTTCCTTCGCCGACTCGGCAACATGGTTATTTACATGGTCAAGATGATTCTCTATTGTACTCCGAGGTTGATCTTCTTCAATGGAAGAACGTGGACTTCCTTCAGGAGTGTCTAGAATTTCAATCGAATCAATAATTGTAGTTTTTACAGCTACTGGGAATGGTGCTGCCGTTCCAGGCTGGGAACGACCTCCATTCGATAGTTGCAACTGACCGCCCATAAGATATTTCTGATTAAAATGCATGGCAGGATGAATCGGCGGCTTCTGTTGCGTTGAACTTAGTTGAGTAGCGTTGGTTGTTTGATTCAAAAAGTAAGTGGTTATTGGCGACTGTTTTAGCTGTTGCTTGCACGCTGACATAATCACACTGGCTTCACGATGTTTCTGGGGCTGTTGTTGTTGCTGCAACGACTGTTGGTGCTGCTGCTGCTGTTGGAGTCGTTCGAGAAGAATTGTGTTTGCTTTTGGTTGTTGAAGATCTTGCTGATCGATAAAAGAAAAGTGCGCCGGTGACGATCCAGGCGATGGCGATGATGTCAAATCGACAGTGTCCATTATCTGGGATAGAATGTTCGGTTGCAAAGAACTACCATGATTGCTCTCCCCATTAGCATTTGTCACTGCAGATAGAGGAGGAGGAGATGATGAATGCTGCTGCACAAGAGCAAGCCTGCTAACATTATTGAAAACGCGCGGATCATGATTATGCAAGCTATTGTCAATCTCCATATCGTCGGACAGCCGACGGTTCTCCTGTTCAGTTGTCGTATTCGCCGTCTGCTCATGATCGTTAAATCCATGGAACTCTTGACTGCTACTGTTTTCCCCATTGCTACTCAAGGAATTTGGAATTACTGACTGCTGTTGCTGCAGCAGCTGTGTACAATTTGTGGCGACAATTTTGCTCTCAACTTCTTTCTCATCATCAATTGCGTCGTCGGCGGCAGCGGCGGGGCAGATTTCGTCGTTGTTGTTTTTCTGGTGGGTTGTCTGTCGCCGGGTTGGCGATGACGACGAATCTTTCGGTTGCTGCTGCTGCTGCTGGTGTTGTTGTTGTTGTTCTTGTGGATGTGGATGATGATACTCTCCGACGACGTTTGAGAACTTTTTTGAAGCCGTTATGGTTGTGACTACTGTTGCTGCTACTGAGCGATCTTCCCCAAGGACGGATTTTAGTTTCAACTGCGGCGATGATGAAAGGTTTTTTATTGTAAGCTTGGGAACGGTTTTATTACTAGCCATCTGTTTAGAAATTAGCGACGGAGAAGACGACGAAGTGCCGTCCTCATCGCTATCCTCCAAAGTAAAGTTCAGTTTCTTTTGCTGCCTAATTGTTAGCTTAGGTAACATGGAAGTTTCATTTTCTATTGTGGCGGTGGCTGTAGTCGTTGACGTTCGAATTGTAAATTTTGGAATTTTGTCAAAGTCATCTTCGAAATCTACTGCACCTCCAGCGGAACAACAACTACTACTGCTGGGCGCATTCGATGTGGTGATAGTTATTTTGGGAACAAGTTTTTCTACCGCCGAACAAGAAGCTACACCATCCTCAGCTATAGATGATAATGAGGTCTGACGAATAGTTAGCTTGGGCACAAACTTTTCCGCAATAGACTCATCGAGAGTCGTAGTAGTTTGCCTGATGGTTAACTTGGGAACTGTCTTCTCAGAAGCAGCAGCAGTGTCGTCTGTGTTGCTCGTTGACGATTGTCTGATAGTTAACTTGGGCACCAGTTGCTGATCGTTGCAGCTGTTCTTCGTCGCTGTTATTGTAGCAGTTTCTTGTCGCGAAATCATCAACTTGGGCACACGATCTGGCGATTCTAGATCAGGGCATTCCACCACTTGGCGTACAACAAGCGACTGCTGTTTCGTTGAACAAGGTAAGCTGTTTTGCTCCTCAGTTGATGAAACAGAAATGGTTAATTTAGGAATTGATGTAGTCGCGGCGGCGATAGCATGATCACTGCTCTGAGTTTTAATCGTAAATTTTGGGATTGCTGCTTCGTGCTGCTGATCACCGCTCTTATTAACCGAAAAAGAACTCTCCAATTGAATATTTTTGATTGTGAGTTTTGGAATCTTTTCCGCCGGATGTTCTGCCGCCGATTTTTGGTCGTCCATCTCTGTAGATCCCGGTCCCCCTGCTGTTTTAATTGTAAACTTAGGAAGCTTCTCCGGCGGTGGATCGGCAACATCAAGCGATTTGGTTTTAATTGTCATTTTAGGAATGGCTTGGGAGTTTGTCGAATCATTGTGTTGCGTTATGATGACGGCATGCTCTTGACCGGTTTTTATAGTGAGCTTGGGAATTTTACACGTTTCATCTGATGCGTCCAGTGTGCAAACAGCAGACGGTTCTGATGAGAGTTCAGCGGCAACTCCAACTGTAGGAGTCATTGTTGTCGTTTTGATTGTCAGTTTGGGAATTTGCTGTTGATGTAGCACCGATTCATTAGCTTCAAGTTTAGGAATATTTTTTATTGTTAGTTTTGGAATCGATGAAGCGGTGACTGTCGTACAAATGGAGCCAACTGCAGCCACCGTCGAACCAATAAAATTACTCTGTGAAGAGGCGGCTGACGATGATGATGATGATGATGAAGACGACGACGACGTCGCCGATGATGAAACTGACGACGATGATGATGACGAGGCCGGCGAAAGTGTGGAAATTATCGACTCAGTAGTTCCATCCTGTGACGTTTTAATTGTCAACTTAGGCAGAGGCGGTTGCTGAAGATGTTCCGGTTGTGGTGATGGAGAGGAACACGCCGAAGACGATGATGGCGACTTAGAGCAATGATTCGAGAGAAGGCCACCGTCCATTTTTATTGTCAGCTTAGGAACAATCGAAGAACATGGAGTACCATCGGCTGCATCTTCAGCGGCTCGTATTGTAAGTTTTGGAACAATATGCGGTTCTTGTGGCGATGAGAATGGCAACTCTACGGATGCAGCAGTAGAATTGGAATTGTTAGCCGTTGCTGTTACAACAATGCTTCCCTCTGGATAACCAGCTGAAGATTTTATTGTCAATTTTGGTATTGGAGAATTAGTCTTCAAATCGGTTGCCGTCACCTCCATTGCATCCATTGTCAACGAGGAGGAAGATTGCTTTTTGTTCAGCGCTTTAATAGTAATCTTGGGAATAGCCAACATCTGTTGTGACTCAGCACCGCGATGTGATAAATTAATTTTTAATGGTTCTACTTTTCGCGTATCTTCTGTGGTGGTGTTGGTTGTTGTAGATGATGACGATGATGTATTCTCGCTGCCGACACCACCATCGTCTGTCGATTGCCGATCAACTTCCATGTGAGATTCGTGACTATTAGAACTTGTCGATGTCGAGGTTTTTGACAATTTAAGTATCAGTTTGTGACTATCTGGAACTTGCATTACTTTGCGGACTTCTCCACCGCCTGTGTCTTCTAATAAAGCACTTGATGCTGTAGCCCCAACTTGAATACAGCTGCGATCGGATGTGGCGGCATCAGCGGCTACGCTATTACCACTCCCAGCAGTTGCTGTTGCCGCTGTAGACTTTCGCAAGCCAACCATTTCGGTGTCTGCTTTACAATCTACCTTAAAATTATCTAAATTATTAATACTATTTTTACGATGATGATGATTTAGTAGACTGGGATTTCCTATCGCTGATGCTGATCGTCCTCCTAAAGATGGAGATGACGATGGCATTGTACCTCTTGATGTTCCTGCTGCTGCTGCTGGTGGTGTTTCTTGTATGGGTTCAGCTCCTTTCCGAATTGTACTGCAGCAGCCATCCTCGGATAGCTTTTGAGCTGATAATTGGTTTCTGTTGCTATTACTACTACTACTACTACTAGTATTACTAGTACTACCGCTATTATTACTACTGTTGCTTGATGATTGCTCTTGTGAATAAGATGAATTCTCACGATCGTTTCTTCCTTCTATTTCAGCTATTTCCCCCCTTTCGCCATCATCTTCGTCCTCTTCGCTTGACCCCGTTAAATCGATTCGAAGTCGAATCGTCTGTTGTTGCTCCTGCTCCTGCAGCTGTTGTTGCTGCTGCTGCTGCTGACGATGATGATGATTAGCTAGCCTTGATGGTGATATTGAATCATTACTGTTGTAGCCAGTGCTGCTGGTGATTCTTGCAGGCGACGTTATTGTTGTATCAACGATATTTGATTGTGCTGCTGCTGATGCATATGCTGATGATGATGCAAATGACGGTGAATATGAAGGTGATATCAAATCATTTGATGTCGATGAAACTAATGGTTCCTCGTCGTTATCGTCTTCCAATCTTACTGTTCTTGCTCCGGCTTGGACCT
The DNA here is from genome assembly GCA_947095585.1 of Nephrocerus scutellatus. Classification (NCBI taxonomy): domain Eukaryota; kingdom Metazoa; phylum Arthropoda; class Insecta; order Diptera; family Pipunculidae; genus Nephrocerus; species Nephrocerus scutellatus. Next base: position 116,905,211 of record OX352763.1, read on the forward strand.
GATACTGATGACCTTGCTGCAAATTATTTGTATCATTCATTGCTTGGTTTTAAGTTTTCGTGGAACAAGTATTCTTCTTCTGTTTCTTGCAATGGAATGCAGCCGCCGGCTGAAGATTGCAGCCTGAGTCCGTTTAACTAATGCGTAGTTTTTTGTTTGGACATAGTGTACAATAACAGCGTCTGTTTAAATGCATTTTTGACGATAATCTGCAATTAAATAATAACAAAAGATTTTATTAATAAGTTAATGGCATCCGATCATCAGAATTGGGTCTAATTGTGTTCAGGTTGCATTAAAAATTGGAAAAAGTAACAAAAAATTCACAAAAAGTCGGCGATGGTATAAATGCTCTTAGGCTCTTAGTTTTTCAGTGCGAGATCATTCTTTTGGGTGTTTTTGGGGTCTTTTGGGCAGTCTTTTGATGGTCCCTTGTGAGTCTTTTGAGGGTCTTTTGATGGTCTTTTTGCGGCCTTTTGGGAAGTCTGTTGAGGATCTTTTGAAGGTTTTTGGGGTCCCTTTGATGGTCTTTTGGAGGACTTTAATGATTTTTTTGGGTGTCTTTAAAGATGATCCTTTGTAGGTATTTTAGGGGTCTTTTGATGGTCTTTCTGGGAGTCTTGTGGTCTTCTGGGGGTGTTTTGAGGTTAGGGATACTTTTGAGTGTCTTTCGGAGGTCTTTTTATAATTATTTTGGGAGTTTCGAGGATCTTTTGGGGGTCTTATGGCGGCATTTTTGCCCACAACATCAAAGAAGTTTCACTTCAACCGAGCGTAAAAGGTACAAGCACTATTTTTTATTTGTTTTGTTGTCTGGCGCGTAAACAAACAAAGCTGGTGGTTTTCCGACACTGGAACAGGCAACATACAATTGCCCATGCGAGAAGCACGGAATTTCAAGGTTAATGCAGCAAACACTCAATGATTGCCCTTGTGATTTGTTTATTGTAATTGCGAATACAAACCGCAACCGAAACTCCAAGTGCTTAAAGTCTAATGGCATGTCGGAGCAAAAAATATAACAATTTCTTTTAAAATTTTCTATATTAACTTCGCGTGCCCAGTTATTTGTTTGTTTTTCGTGAAATCTTGCGATCAATTTTTTACCTCTTCTCAAATCCCGCTTTCATTGAAATTTTGCACACATGTGTATTATGGGTGACAACACTTTCTATTAAAATTTGGCGCCCCTCGGACCCCAGGGCCGACCATAAAATTTATTAAAAATTAACCCGATTTTCTTCAAATTTTATTAATTCAATGGACAAAACTTTTTGTAAAAATTGGGGCTGAGGGGCTCTCATATATTTTTTTAAAAATTAGCCCGATTTTCTTCAAAATTTATACACATGAGTATCTCCGATGGACAAAACTTTCTGTAAAAATTTGGAAGTGATCAGGCCACAGTACCTAGGTGCTCCCATATCATTTTTTTAAATGTTTAAGTAGTCCGATTTTATTCAAACTTTACGATTAGAGAATTTACACGAAAAATTAAATTTTTATGGGTAGCTTTTTTGTTTATTTTTTTTTTATTTTAAATAGAAGTTATTCCAAAACAAATCCCTTCAAACCAACAGGAATAACAAACAAATACGAAAAATGATAATTTCGTGATATGCAGTCGAAAACAAACAGAACGCAGCATGCTGTTATTAAATTTAAATGTAAATCGTACCGTACTTTGGTAATGACCATCAATTGGACACAACATTTAACTTCCTTACCTTACCTTCTAGTCACTAAACACCATAGTTTTCTTTTTATTTGACACCTAGACCTAGTCCCACAGCAATAATGGTGTCGCGTACAAGTCGTCACATGTCACATCACTAACAGTGCCGCCGCGCTCGGCAAATAATTATTCCTGGACACAAGCAGCTCACAAGTCACACAACACACAATCCACAGTAATCGTAATCGACCAAAAAACAAAAAGTCTCTGTATCTCTCACATAAAGCACTACTACTACATGCTCTTTTTCTCTTCTTGCTCTCCCATTTTCCATCGTTTCTAATCAGACTCGGGGTTAATGACATCAAACCAAAACAGTGCGCTATATGCAAGATGCAACAATTGTGCGCAATGTGCGAAGCAACACTGCCTGCTTCCCAGTAGTCGACAATCAACAGAACCAGCAAAGACAACATAGACGTTTTGCTATTGGTGCTGCTGGTGTTGATACACAAAATTATGACCAGCTGCTGTAAAATTGCTGCTTGCATCTGCAGTTAGAAACTGCGGAGAGAACCTACAAGTATTATAGTTTTTTTTAAGACAACATGGAAACAACCAACTCCAATAAAACTAAAATCCATAATTCCCATTTGTATAAGCGGTCAAGCAATAACTACAGACGCTAAGCTTCCATTTGGCCTGCTAACTCGAAGCATCAACAATTATTGGAAGAAAAAAACTATTATTGGCACATTCGATATTTTTTTTTTATTCAAATTTAATTACTAACAAGGCACCAAGTATATTTCTACATCTGGTTTACATGCTATTTCGATTTATTTTTGGAAATTTCTGCCTTTTATTGAGCGTATAGACTTCTTCACTTATCAGAATAGAGTAATAAAGTTATTTATAACTTTAAGAGTACGATTATCGATCGATCAAATTCTTCCGAGAGAAAATCTTGTGCACCTTGATATTATATTACATTAAAATTCCTTTACTGGCATTGCATTTGCAGAAAGTCAAGTTACAAAGACGTAATAAACTTCATTATCTTTCATAACGATATACGAGTACAACTTCTCATTTGGCTCTAGACACCGCAGCAACCCATAGGTGCTGCTTTGTGTTTAAGTGTGCTCTGGCTGAAGACTTGCTAGCAAATGAGGTGTAGTAAGGTGTAGTGTGGTGATTTTCGAGGACTACCAAACGACGCGAATGCACAGTAGGCACAGATATATATAAATTACACGAGTATTTAACTTGAAAACCGAAGGAGTCTCCTAGAGCCAGAGCGACGACAACGGCTTCGACAAACAAGCGAAAGTGAGTAAACAATACCTACAGCAACACACAACAGACACAGAACATGAGAGAGAACCAGTCAGGGTCAAGTCAAAAAAGAGCAGAAATCCTCATACCAAAGAGAGAACACTAACGAGGAACAATAAAAAGAAATGTGAAAATGATAATACTCGTAGTAACAGACTGGTGACTAGGTACTCGTATTAAGAATTACTTCCGATTTTGATTGAGTTTCGAGCTGGAGAAAAGTATTCGATAATGGTAACGATGTCCACTGCTTTGAAGGCGACATAGGCGATAACTGATGACAAACACAGTTGTTTGCATTTGTTATCATTTGCAAACGCAAGGTCTATACTTTTGTTTACAAACAACACCAGCAACAGAAATATCGGTGGTTGAACCTGCCGGGGACTATCTGATGGGGAATTCCATTAGGAATCGAGGGCGTTCTCAACTCAGTTGTTCTTGCTGTGTTGCCATAGTCACAGCCTTGTGGGGCCAGATCTTTTCTATCTATTAGAAAACTGTTCGTTTCGTTTGTTTTAGAGTTTATACTCGTAGTTTGTTTTATCTCTTTACATTTGCACAAACCTTACCAGAAATGTCAAAGTGACAGAGATTTCGTGGTTTTTGTGGCGAACGCTGTGTAAATGAACAGTCAAACTCACACCAAGCTGAGTAAACAAAAACTTTCCCACCCGTCGATTTCCGAGGGGTAGCAAAGTTGTAGTTCGAAAATGAAATTCCAAACTGAAACCACAAGAGAAAAAACTTAACTATACCCAGTAAGTTGTGTATTTGTGTGTTGGTTTTTTGTAGTTATGTGTGATTGCAGAGTGAATCTCAGCAACATACGTGGTCTGAGAACGAATTCTTTCGCTGTGTTTACTTTACGTGTGTACATGTCCACAGGCCAGCAATTCTGGCACTGAGCAAAACTCAGGTATTCGATAATTGCGATAAATTCCTCCTGTCCGGAGTTATGTTGCGTTTCCTACACGAGCCTACAGGAATACCTGACATTGCAAATCATTTCGTAAACACCCTTGAATTGTTCTTTACCTCTCGTCCTGATAAATACTCCGTCAATGTATTATCGCAACTAGGCTAGTCAGACCATTGTGTAGTAACCGCTAATTTCTCGCTAATAAGCTATAGTTAGAGAAAAAACTCCCAAAAAACAGTATGGGAATATGAGAAAGCCAATTGGTACGGCCTTAACAACTTCTTTGGAAGAATTAACTGGTCGCTATTGTTTCGCGATAGCAACGTGGATGCTGCCTCTGATGCAATCACAAACATCATTCTTATTGTTACGAGAGACTTTATCTCTCCAGGAATAAGTCCGTTAAATTAAAGGAGGATGGATGGTATGACTCGAGCTTTAAAGAGGCATCTAGGATTAGAGAAATATACTTTTGGTTTTACCCTACTGAGGAAACCGAACAAATTTTAAACGAGCCAGAAATTATTGCAATGCCCATCTTAGCCGAGTCAAATTCCCCTACGACCAAAAATTGGGGCAAAAAATACTACAATGTCCCAAAGGTAGTAAGAATGTTTGGTCATTCGGAAAAAGCTTTTCCATCTATCCTATTCTTCTGGGCTCCTCACGAGAAGTTGGAAAACAGCCTTTGTCCAGACCATACCGTCGAGCCGTCGTCTCCTTCTTCGTACCGACCCATAGCACGTATATTCTTTCCAAGGTCATTGAAACGCTGATAAAATTTTAGCTCAAGAAATATCTCGAAACCAACGAAATCCTTAGTTACCTGCAGTATGGATTTCGTGGGCAACGTTCAACTGACGATTTGATGGTATATCTCACTGAACAGTGGAGACCGTCTTTGCATCAATTTCGTGAAAGCAAAGCTGTTGCACTCGATATTTCTAAGGCATTTGACAGAGTTTTGCATCAAGCTCTTTTGTCCAAAATGCGTGCTTACGGAGTTGATGATGAACTGCTTCACTGGATTAGAAGCTATCTTTTGGACAGCTCCATTCAAGTTGTATTGGACGGTTTCAAGTCAAAAGTTCATTACTTAAATGCTGGCGTTCCCCAGGGCTCGATCGAGTGGGCGCCGTGGCTCAGTGGATAGGAGCATGGACAGCTGAGCAGGGGGTTCATGGTTCGAATGCCACCCAGTAACACCAAAGTATTTTTCATAGAGTTGGGTCGTTCCGGACCTATATAGTTCCTGGAACTATGTCCTCTGTCGGAAACGTTTCCTATCTTTCCGAAAACTGAACCATAGCATATCCATATAGTTCCGAGTGCACAGAACGTATCAACGTCGTAAACGAATGAAACGAAAGAAAAGAAACATATGTCTTTCTTTTTTTGGACGGAAACTACACATGAACATGGTGAAATAAACGCTATAATCGAATCGAAGCTAATTGTGGCACTGTAGCAATAGAACGAGTAGAAATTTAAAACTCATGCAAACTCTATACATCGAGCACAATGGGTTCCTGTAGAAGTAGCAGAAGTAATAGTTGGTTATATTTTAACTCGTACTAGAGCTACTGCTACACATTGTGTTAAAGAGAAAAAAAGAAAACATGATGTCTATTCACGAACTAAATATACCGTAATCGTTCTTGCATATGGTATGTTCATAGATACTGCTCAACCATCAACCTATCCCTATCAAAACTTTCTTTCCACGTAAAAATGTCTATGGAACTATATAGTTCCGCGGACATGTTTCCGGGAACTAGTTCCTTTTAAAAAAAGAAACGTTCCGTGTTCGTTCCACCATTGGAACTGTTTCGCGCAACTCTAATTTTTCACGGTGTCCCACCTCTCGCGAAAGTTTGACAAACGTCCGAGAGCAATAACTTGTCCCTGAAAGCTTCTCAATTCGCCGTTCGGATCCGGCATTAAATTGTAGATCCCTCCATTTGTGTGCAAAAATATGCATGCTCAACACAAATGGTTGCGATTAGTCAGGCCTTGGACCGCATGGTCTGTCGCGCCGATATTATATTATATTATTACTAGCTGCCCGGCGTTGGTCGTGGCTTCATTACCCACCCATCGTCTCCGGCGTTTCCCTGCTGCCCCATCCCACTGACCACCACCAAGTTCACCCGCCCACTGACCTCCCGCCCACCACCATCTGACCACCAGCCCACGGACCTCTGACCTCATATGACCAGCCACTCACAGACGACCCCACCCACTGAACTCGCACCATCTGGCCACCCCACCCACTGAACTCGCACCAACTGGCCAACCCACCAACTGACCACCTCACCTGCCCAGATAACTATAGAATAGTTTGAACGCGATTGGTTCATAAACACATGCGATTTGTGGAAACAATAAAAAAAATTCTTATGGAGACCCTTTGACTCCGGAGTCTGACCACTTTCAAAATATGCCTATTATGTGTTCATTATGGTATTAAACTCCTATGCAAAGTTTGAACGCAATCGATTCATAAAAACATGCAATTTGTAAAAACAATAAAAAAAATTCGTATGGTGGCCCCTTGAACCAAGAGTCTGACCACTTTCAAAATATGCCTATTAAGTGCCTTTTATGGTAGAAACCCCATATGCAAAGTTAGAACGCGATCGGTTGAAGGGTTTGGCAGTCTATACCGGACATACTCACATACAAAGTTTCACTTTTATATATATAGATATAAGCAATGGAGTAAAATTACGCTTTCAAAACCCAACGCTGTCTCCTGTCGTCTAAGCGAATCCTATATCCGATGCCATGCCATCGTTGAAATGACCACATATTTACCGTCGCCAAAAATGCTGCGAAATGTTTCGGTTTTCTAACCCGGTGCAAGAAATATTTTACTCCCTCTGATCTGGCTACTATCTACAAGACTTTTATTCGCCCTAAACTTGGGTACAATTGCCATATCTGGTCTGGTGTGCCTAAAACTACCTTGCAAGTAGATAGAATTCAAAATCGCGCGATAAAACTTATCGGTGACGCAAATATTGCGAAATCAATAGATTCGCTTGAACACCGCAGGAACGTTTCATGTTTGTCAATTTGTTTTATCCTTTCTTCCACCAGCGGTGCTCAAGAGAACTAACCAGCTGCATGCCGCCTCTCCTTGGATTCAACCGCAATACTCGTGGCGCTATAATTGCTCATCGATATACCCTCAAGCCCATCTTCGGACGTACAGTTAAGTTAAGGGATTCGTTTTTCAGCCGTACAACACGTATGTGGAATGCTCTGTCTTTCCACATCACTGTGATCCACAGGAATTCTAAACACAAGCTCCACGCTTCTTTCTTCCCAAAAACACCTTTAAATAAAATCCAACTCAGAAACAAAAACTACAACTAATTAAACGAAAGCAACAAAGAATGCAAAAGGAGTTGAAAGACGAAAATGGACAAAAAAAATGAAAACTCTAAAAAGAATATAAAACGATAAAAGTCGATAGTCCGCGTTTTTGTTCACCACCAGTAAATTAACTCGCTCACCAAACTGATACCACAGCACAATACTACCGCCGAAAGGTCCCTTATTGCTTCGATGCTTCCAGCAGTTGGTGGTGATTGGTGTTCCCCAGTAAGCAACTTACCCAACTCAGCGTGTACATGCGTGTGTACATTTGAATTATGTAGGAATACATACTTAAGTAGAAAAAGTATCAATAAACATGAAATTATAGTACATCATATAATTCTCATATATGTATACACTCAACCTATAAAGAAAATTTCAACTGGGGAGAACATTTTTAATATAGATACAAAATGAAGATGTTCAGTAAGCAGCCGTTAGCACGAGCCTTGCTTCAAATTAGATTTAATAATAAAATATGGCAGTTCATTTGAGTATTCGGACTGTCAGTTATTTTGTTAAGTAGTTTTTTGAAGGTTTGACCAATAACGGAAGCTCATGATTTAATGGGCACTGAGTCTATCTATAGTTTATCTATCTTATGAGTAAAAATTCTCAAAAATTCTGCGTTTCTAAGTGAAAAGTGTCTAAATGTAAAGTATAAATAAATAAATAAATCCCACGTAGATTAGTTTTTTAATTCTAATATAGACAGTACGTTATTTAATTATTACTTATAACAGTATTTTATCTGTTTGAAAAAAAAGGGCATTGAAAAGTAAATTTAACAAGAAGATATTTTTCATGTTTATCATATTAACGAGTATTCATTTGTCATACATACGAGTAGATGAAACCGATTGCGTGTGTACTATCTCTTCTCTCTTGATAAATGTGATTACACTTAACGTGATATTAACCCATAAATACATATTATATTAAAGGGTGGGCGGGCAATATAAAAGATTGTTTTTAAAAACGCTAAAAAAATGAGTATACATCAATATGTTGTTGAAAATTATTGTGAAGGTTGGAGTCTTCGATTTAAAAATGAAAACAATTTCGTTCATATGGGTCCTTCTGCTGGCCTTACATTAAGCCACCATGTGAGTCCAGTTTTCAAGAACTTTTCCGATCATTTCGGCGCCTATCGCGCGAATAGCAGTCGTAATGTTATGTTTTAAAGCTGGAATTGTCTCTCGATTATCCGCATAACATCTATCCTTAACCGGCATCCCATAACAAAAAAAGTCCATCGGCGTCAAATCGTAGCTCCGCGCAGGCCAATTGTCATCTCCAAAACGGCTGGCGCACAAGACATTGATTGTCAATCGGCTTGTATGTCATGTGGCGTCATATTGTTGAAACCAAAGGTCGTCCACATTCATGGCGTCGATTTGAGACCATAAAAAGTTAGTCAGGTGGCTCTATAACGGTCTTAATTGACGGTAACGGCGTTCCCAGCAGTGTTTTAAAAGAAAAATGGACCACAAACCAAAATCTAAACCAAACCGTCTCTCTTGATGGATGCATTGGCTTCTCTACGATCAAGTGTCGCTGTTCCAAACCCCAAAGCTCCTGAGATGGAAATTTCTGCAAATTTTACACACATGTGTATCTCCGATTGGCAACACTTTTTGTAAAAATCTGGTACTGATCGGTCCCGGAGCATATAGTGAACATTCGGGAATTTTATAATGGAAATGTATACAATTAAGCAGCGCATTGAAATTGATTTTACTTGTGCATTGAACATTAGGGCAGTTCAAAAGCATACTGCCGATATTTCAATGTGAGAAATGCACCCAGTAAGGGCGTTATTCAGCGATTGGTTCTGAGTTTTCGACAACATGGTTCTGTTAGTACCCAACCAAGGCTCGGTATACCTAGATTAGCTCGATCAGAACAAAACTTAAAGCTTGTAAGGCAAAGTGTTGAAGACGAACCAGAAACGTCTATTCAAAGACATGCTGCCCAATGAGTTCTGTCCCATTCGTCACTGCACACTATTTTGAGACGGGATTAGCATTTGCTTCCTTACAAGGTGCAACTAGTGCAAGAATTAAAGTCAAACGACAAACTGCAGCGCCTTGATTATTCAGTGCAGTTTCAACAACTGAACACGGAATATGCTGAATTTCTTCGTAACTTGATTATGAATGATGAGCCCATTTTCACTTAAGTGGGTACGTCAACGAATAGAATTGCAGAATTCGGGGTAATGAAGATCTACACATGAACGGCAATTACACCACCATATTTGGGTGTACCGTTTGGTGTGGTGTTACGTCGGATACAATAATTAGGTCCTATTTTTTCGAAAACCAAAATGGCAATGCGGCAACGGTTACTGGCGAGCGGTATCATGTTATGTTGCGAGGCTTTATTCGTCTATCGATAGAAAATCGACCTCATATGTGGTTTCTACAAAATGGGGCTGCTCCACATACTGCAAGGGCCAGACTGCGGCTCATAAGAGAAATTTTTGTTGATTGAATTATTTCAAGGAGTACGAAAATGCAATGGCCCCCACGCTATCCCGCTATTTGACTAAAACTCGAGAACCCCTGGATCGATTGACTTGGGCAATATGTGGCTCTGTAGTCGTGATATTTAAATTTTTCGCATTTATGGTACGATTTCTTAAATAAAAATAAGTTTGCTGTTTTTTTGGTGGAAGTGGAGTCGAGATATTTACGAATAAATACATTTACTGATATTTGTTCATATCAGAATGTAATGTACGTTGGCTATGATTGTTGAAATGTTTATAATTATGCTGAATTCTGGTAGGTGGCGCTGTATTCCTACTTTTGTATTTGTTGGTCGACTTCGTTGTCGAACTTTGAGTCGAATTGTTGCATGTAGTTAAAATGTGCGCTTAAACAAACTGATCGAATGAAAATAGTTTATCGTTAATGGGTTTTCCTTTTTTAGGTAATATTATGAAAACAATTCATTGGAAAATTAAAAAAGTTATTAGTATTTTAAATTCTTCGCTACTTTTCGGACACCCTGTATAATAATTGTCCCAAAACTACAGCAACAGTTGGAAAATGATTTTATTTAATGTCTTTAATGAGCAATTACAATGGATTGTACAAATTTCTCTATTTAACCACACTGTTGGAATAATCAGCCAACACCACACAGATTAACAGAAAAAATATAAAATTTAAAAACAAAAACAAAATAATAGCCAATATAATAACCAACCACACACCACCACCTCAACATAAACTCAAACCGCCCATTCACAACTTGACTGGCAAAAAATAAACTCTCTGCTTTGTTTGACGGACAAATGACAAAATTTTATTATCACACATACTTTGACACTTTGCTTAATTATCAATCAATTGCAATAGAACAAAATAAACAACACAATGTAGAATAAATCGTCTGTTTCACAAAAAAAAATTTCGGGCAGTTTGGTGTAAATATTAATATGGATATGTAGTTTTAAAAACAAGTGCCAGAATGGTTCCCGAACCATAAACATAAAAATGTTCAACTTCTAAAAATAATCTAAAAAAAAAAAACAGAGCGGCATTTGTGCGATGGCCAACGAGTATTTCAAAATTCAGGCGAATAGGACAGTATGCAAAATTGCAGAGAGAAAGCGAAAAAAACGATTAATGAATGCCTCTTTCGATGAGATCAAACAATACCCGAAAAAAAACTCACGGGTAAGCAGTCAAAATTACAGAGTTTTCATGGTTTTCGTGGTGAATGCTTTGCAAATAGAACGCCAACCCGAAACCGAATTTGACAAGAACAACAAACTGAGAAATTAGTCTCGCTCTTCGCCATCTTGCTGAGTAAACGAAACTATACCCGACTCGTAGTAACGTTACAGTGTCGGTTGCACAACTTTGCAAATATTTAAAACAAAAAAACCAAACCGTACCCCGGGTACAGTTTGCAAATAACACGTTAAACCAAAACCACCAAATAGAAATCTTAACTATTCCCTACAATTTGAAAGAGCTATAAGTTTCAAGACATATCACGACAATCTCTGTTCTAATTTGAAATAATTACTAAAGAACTGTTTCTGCTTCCTTCCGATCTAATTAATTTTACTTTATATTTCATTTTTTGGTAGTTCTATTACAACTCAAAAGTAAATTTTTTTTTCATTACGTTCTACCAATAAAAAAAAAGATTAGATCTGTGAAATGTGGTCATATTATGCTATGATTTGATTGAGTTTTCCTGGCAGAACGAAAACAAAATGAGTTAATTTAAGAACTGGATTGTAAACAAATAATAAAGTATGTTTGGACTTTCAGATTTTCTCTTTTACTATCTTACTGTAGTCCTATAAAAAGCAAATGTCTGCGCGTTATTTTACGAGCCTTTGAAAGTACACACACCTTTGACTTCTTATTTTATTCATCGAAAAACAGCGATGGCAATGTGGAGAGCACAACTTTCTTGTGTCGCATGTGGCTCATTCACATATTCAAAATCCTCTCGTTATTGGAATGGAATTTATACAATATTCTCACTTTTATCTGACAATACAATAATCAAATAATATTAAACAGACACAATTTTTTTATAATGTGAATGTGCAGACTAATTAACATTCGGCTTATTGTGAACATTTAACAATGACAAATTATGATTATAATAGACTTTCGTGTGCATGGACTAGTGTCAAATATCAACGAAATGCTTGCTCATGGTTATAATGAAATTTTTCCTGCATTAGCATTTGTCTCTGTTTTTCGTATTTAAAAGACAAATGTCAAATTTACACAAGTAACAAGTAAATGTAAAAAAACTTAGTTTTTCGGGTACAAACGTTTATGTATATGTACATCGAAACACGCCACAGTCGTTTATTATTTGGTAATAATCGCCAAAATATCTCTTCTTGAGGTCATCAAAGTATTTCTTATTTCAAAGTATTTTCTTTTTCGCTTCACACGCGAATCGCGACACGCGTCAAACGCGGAATATCAAAATGAACCCCAGAAATTGAGCTGCTCACAAAATTTCAAACCTCTAAGTCGTGCGAAAGGTGGTTAAAAAAGACCTAAAATAAAAAGGAGAAATTTCAAACCATCACACGTGCCACATATGCATGAGCACGCATAGGCAAATTTGCTAGCAAGTGTCCATTATAATTTAGGCTTAAGACTTATTTATGACTTAAAAAAAATGGAGGTGTGGACACAACACGACTTTTTTTTACTATTAAAATTTGGGGACCCTCGGGCCTGGGGTCGGGAGCTCCCATACAAATTTTTTACAATACTTACCCGATTTTCTTTAAATTTTATATACATGTGTATCTCAGATTGACAACACTTTTTTTTAAAAATTTTGGATACCGGGGTCATGAGCAACAATATTTTTTTTTTTAAATAAACCCGATTTTCTTCAAATTTTATATACATGTGTATCTCCGATGGACAAAACTTTTTGTAAAATATTTGGAGAACCGAGCCCCGGGGTCGTAAGGCCGCATACAATTTTTTTTAAAAAAATTAACCCGTTAGGCCAGAAAAGCATTGTTCCGTATGCACCTATTTACGAACGTTTGTAATCTTTTTGTTATAGTAGCCTTGAACCTTCCAAGTGCTGCACCCATACAAAAGCACAGATTCAACATTTTAACGGAACAGTCGGTCTTTAAGCTGATCGCATTGCTTCGCCATATCATGGACATCATTCCAAACACTGATTTTGCTTTGCTGATTCGGTTGACAATGTCCTGTTCGGTTCCACCTTCTGTCGAGACAATACTCCCAAGATAGTGGTCTCCGGCGCAAGGCGCCTTCACAAAATCGATGAACAGCAGGTGCAGTGGTGACCGGAACTCAACGCACTGTTCAATAATGATCCGCAGGGTGTTTATGTGGTCTACACAGGAGGATCCAGTGCGGAAACCTGCTTGTTCGGCATCGAGTGTATCTTCCATATGTTCCTTAATTCGCTCAAGTACTACTTTGGCTATTACCGTTGCAACTGCAGGAAGAACGCAAATGCCTCTCAAATGTATCTCCGATGGACAATACTTTTTGTAAATTGTTTGGAGTGCCCATACAAATTTTTTGAAAATAAACCCGATTTCTTCACATTTTAAACACATGTGTGTATCTCCGATGGATAAATCTTTTTGTAAAATTTTTGGCGTGGCACAGGAGGTGCCCATATAAATTTTTTTAAATTAGCCCGACTTTCTTCAATCATTTTACAAACTTTTGTGCACGAATTAGGAGACACCCTGTATATACCTGCAGTAATTCGATTTTTGTTTATTGTTTGAATTGAAACGAGAATAATACCTATGCTTGCCGTAGATTTATGTTGCGAAATGTGTCTTTCAGCAAAAAATTCAAAATTTCGTTTCATACGAGGGAAAGTCACAGAGCCAGCAGATAATTTGAGACTGTGAGTAGGAGACAGAATAAGGTAAGACGAACATAGAGATGCGTACGCAGTGTGGGGCCTGAGAAACCGTTTCTATCCCAAAGACACCGACAAGTAACACGTGATGCTATGGCAGAAAAAACAGTTTTGGTTCTCGTCTATTGTGACTTTCCAGCCTTTACTCTAGTTCTTCGATTTTCGTGAGTTCATTTCTTTAAATTTTAATTAATAACTATGTATATAAAAACGAATTTGATAGTTATCCCATTTTTCAGAGAAAAAGTAAAAACAATTACGATTATAAATTCTTCGTTATTTTGTTACTTATCGATTGGTGCAATATCAAGTGCACATTTCTATTCATTCATAATTAGGTAGGGTAAACAAAGAGAAAAACATTTGTAGATATAATTATATGCATATACATATAAGGAAAAACCTTAACAAAATTTCTACCCACTGTGGACATACTACTAATCACATACTAACTATACAATTTACAATCAGAAAAAGCGATTCTTTAATATTTTTCTCCAGGAATAGAATGCATTTTTAGGATTTTCTCTTCGGTTCAAATAAAACTGTGCTGCAAGCAAAACGACGGCAAGCTGTCAAAGTTTATGTGAATTCTAATACAAAGAGAAAAGTTAATACACTTTTTTAAACATTTTCTTGGTAGCAATATTTTTTTTGTAGCCTTGGTCGAGACAGGCCATGCTTGAAGTTAGTTTTGAAGAATTCACATTAATGACAGTCAATATGATTGTTTTGTTTTCAAATGATGTTTTACGTGTACATTTTTATATTAATTGTATATAGTGAAGCTTATTCATTTAAAATAAGTAAAATATGCAAATAAATGGTGGTATATACCTACTTACTAATGTATATACACTCATCCATCAGAATTGTTTTCGCATGTATATGTTCGCTTTCATTTCGACACCACATACAAAACCAATGAAAATGAATTTGTCGGGTTCAGTTCAGCCATTTGCAAATAAAAATGTGTTGAATTAAAACTGTTTATTCGTTAATAGAAAATTGACATATTTGATAGCTTCCTTATGTTTTCGTTACAGAATTGCTTGAATTTACTAAATAAACAACACACGGGATTATACACACAGCCAGAAGACGAAAAATCCGATTTTTCTGTCGAAGCCAAACAATTTTATTGCCCCCGCGCGCGCAAAAAAGAACGAATTATGGTGAGTTTGATGACGAATGAACATCGTCCACTGTGAGTACGATAACGAAATACGAACAAGGAGGAGATAAGAATTAAAAAACAGAAGAGAACGAACTCGTTTTAAATGCTGGTTGTTGGCTGCTTGGTGATTTAACATCGTTGCCAGGTCTGACTTATTGCATTAAAAAATTAAATTGAATGTTGTCTATTAAAGAATATTTTAGTTGGCACTTTTTGCATTAAAAAGAAACTAAAACTAACTGGATAACAAAAGCAGTAATATTTTATAGCTTAATTAAAGACTTCTTTTTATTTCAAATAATAATATAGATTTATGCCAATATTTCGGTCTTGCTGACCATTTTCAAGGCAATGTAAGTTTTTTCTGATTTCTGTGATTTTCCTGACTATTCAGAAATTAATGGATAGTCATAGCTTAATAAATTGCCTTGAACATGGTCAGCAAGAGCCAAATATTGGCATAATCCTATATTATTCTTTTAAATAAATAAGTCTTTAATTAAGCTGTAAAATTTAATAAAATTATAAAAAACTTTAAAATATTAGTTAATATTTAGAGTAGTAATCGTATTTCTATATCATATTATATTAATAATCTCTGAAAAATATTATTTAAATAAATTTAAGATTGATTATATAGTGTTATATATTAAACTCTGTTTGAAATTTTTAAAAACATTAGATTTACAAAAATATATATGTTACATTGCTAATCCAACAAAATTACAAATGTAGTTAGTGTACAAGTCAATTTCAGATTTGCCTTATCTTATTTGTTATATAGTAAGTACTAGAACTATAAAATAAATTTTAGATAACATGCACTTTGACGAATTTAGTTGCCATTTGTTAAAACAAATAAATAATAAATAGCTGGCAGGGCTTACATTTTCAATAGGTGGGGAAAATTATTTTACCACACACGACAGACCAGTTACGGTGGGAAGCAAACGAGTAGTAATGAGTACACATGTATGTGAAATAAAGGAAATAAGAAGCAGAAAATTACCTTTTCAAAGCAAGAGAAATCAACGTAGCAGGCTACTATTATGTTGCTATGGGATCCTTGTAGAATATTTACTTTGTTAAGATTGTAATTTCACTATTTTACACGGCATACTTGCCGCTTGATGAAAAATTTAATAGTCGCAAAATATTACACTTTATGCAACAACCTAACCACAAAACGAGGAGCCAAACGAACGAGAACCAAGAAACGACTTGGAACGACGAACAACGAGAAAGAAGCCTTCTGTCTGCTCGTCAATTAGATTCTTGTTTTTTAATAATGATGATCAAAATCAAACTTTTGATGTTTTGCTGGGAAATGTGACTGCTACAACCGTTAATTGTATTAAATTTTAAAAAGTTTTCAAAAATTTACACAAAGTTTTCAAACCCGTATTACTTTTAATGCACTTGAATTGCAATCGTCAAAATACAAAAAAATATCCGAAGAAATAAAAATCGGTTTCCGTCGTTGGTCGTCAATGACTGTGTGTGTGACGTCTTTCACTCGTATTTTTTTTCTGATCCCACTCACTGTCCCACTTCTACGCTTTTCGGATTACTGCCATCGTTTTCAATCGCGCCTTTCACCGCTCTCCTAACCAGAACAAATAATTTTTTCAATTATATTTTAACAAATAATTTAACTTTTTTATAATTGGATAAGGTTTTATTGTCTTGAAGATCGTCTTTGGTCGGAACAAGGGACATAACGAAAACGAAGCAAGTGAAAAATATTTTCTATCTCTGCAGGGTCACAGTCACACACGATGCAGACAGAAGACAGAGAAGACTGGTTCTTCTGATTGCTGACATAGCGAATTGTCCCTCGCCGGCAGCAAGCTTGTGGTAGCCATTTTTTCAAAAATTTCATTTGGTGCAAGAGAGAAGGAAAGTATTGTCATTAGGCGTTAAAAGAATTTAATAAAAAGAGGAAGATGTACATTTCATCAATACAGCGGCTTGCGCTGACAATTGTGATGAGAAATTTCCTCTTTTCTGATGTATTTTCAATGGCGAATGCCGAATTGAATTATAATTTAGTTTTGTTATATTTTTGTATGTATTGTTTACGGTATATTAATATTTTATGTTATTTGTAGATCCTAATATTGAATAAGTGAATAAGTAAATTAAATAAAACAAATAATAAATTCAATGATAACTTAGATTTCAAAAATTGAATTTGGTAAACAAATGCATTTAAAAATAGGCATATATGTCCATAAAAAACTCTGCCTGTGATAAATTAGTCATGGATTGTATACAGTATAATATTTTATATTATTAAACCGTAAAATAAGAGATCTTAATATTGAGTTTACAAATTAAGTAAAACAAATCAGATATGCAAAGATTACAATCGGGTTATTTATGAATTGTAAAAATATTATAAAAAATAAAAGAATTCTAAAGTTGCTTCAAATAATCAAGTATTTTAAAATTGTCCACTCCGCAGAGAGTACTTATTGTAAACTAGGCATTATTATTATTGTTACATTATTTTATTTTTTTTATTTTTTTGGGCGTGTCTCAATTTTCATGTAAGGTGGATTAATTTATATTTATTACAAATGATTGAGTTTTTTCATAACAAAAATAGGTGATGTTCTTTCCCTCTTTCTTTCTTTTAAAGGCGTGCTTGAATATTATGGGTACACTATAAAATACTATCCGCTCAATATTTTTCAATTAATTAAAATTTAGAAATGAGTTTTTTCTTTTAAAAGGCGATTTTGAAAATTGTGGATGCACTGTAAAATACCGTACGCTCAATTAATTTATATATATATCAATTGATTTACATTTAGAAATTGTCCTTTTAAATTGCGATTTTGAAAGTTATGGACACAGTGAGCTAAATAAACTGTAAAATATTATATTTAGATAGGAGTTTTTCCTTTTTAAAAGTTTTTGAAAAGCTGCATCATGGTATATCATGTAATTATGTAAAAAAAACTCAATCATATTATATATGACTCAATTATTATATGAAATACCACATGAACCAAATATAACTTGATCAAACTTCCGTTAAAATTAGGCCACGACCATAAAAATAGTACGACTGTATAGAACTAATTTTCACCTTTCATGTGAAACCAATATATCACTCTAAAACACGCCTCCTCTGAACTTTCGTACTAAACTAAGTTTTTGGCTCTTACTCTGTCGAGGGTGGTTTTTTATAAGATGAAAGATATTTTTATTACTAATTTATCCTTATGACATCCCATGACATTCATCAAACCATCATCGATATTTCACTCAATTATATGAAAAACCATATGAGCAAAACACAACTAGATCAAAATTCAGTCCAAATTGGCCCACGCCCATAACTGTGTAGCTGTGTAGAACTAATTTTCACATTTTATTTGATACTAACATTTAGGCCCGCTCACTTTTAAACACGCCCCCTACTGAACTTTCATGTGAGAGTCAGTTTTTGGCTCTAACTCTGTCGAGCCATAAGACGAAAGGTATTTTTATTACCTTTTACATGATACCAATTAACTCCCTAATATCCATCAAACCACTGAGAAAAATTAATTTTTCAAAAAACTTTGGAAGCTACTTTTCGAATCAATAAATAAAAAACAACCCATAAAAATTAAAATTTTTCATCTAAATTCTCTAATCGCAGAAATTGATATGGGAGCCCCTCGATCCTGGGCCATTTTATTTTTATTGTAGGAGAAAATCATCGAAACAGACATTTGACATCAGATGTTAAAATTGAAAATGCTCAGATCATTTTATTCTGAGCACGTAGAGCACGCTCATACTCTGAGCAAATAAGAAACACGAGCAGTTATCTTGAGAACTCTTTGACTGCTCTGAACTAATTTATGAAAACGCGAAATGACAGAATATTGTGAAAACTTGTTGTTCTATCTGTAAGTTGATATCGACAACAAAAAAAACGACAACAATAAAAATACAATTCAGTAAATAAAAAATGTAAGTTGAATTAAGCATAAAACATTTATGTCTCGTTTCATTTGCTGGGTTCATTTGTGCGTGAGCTAAGATTTCTCTCTCTCTCTCTCTCCACCACCAATCTGATGCCAGTATAAATATTTAAAAAATGTATAAGGGCCTTGCGGCCGAACCCGGGACCCGATCACTACCAAATTTTCGAAAAAGTATTGTTTATTGGGTATACACATGTGTGTAAAATTTGAAGAAATTCGGGTAAATTTTTTAAAATTTTTGTTTGGGAGCCCCCCGACCCCGCAGCCCGAGGGGCCTCAAAATTTAATAGAAAGTGTTGTCTCCGGAAATACACATGTGTGCAAAATTTCAATAAAATCGGGCCATCGGAAGTGGGTTAAAAATTGATCGCAAGAATCCACGACAGACGACCGACCGACCGACGACCGACCCACGGGCAAGTGAAGTTAATATAGAGAATTTAAAAATAAAATAAGAATTCTAAAGTTGCTTCATATAATTAAGTATTTTAAAAATTTCCCCCCCGCAACGAGTACGTATTGTAAACGCTGGCCGGCATTTGACTTTTTCATTTTGACATCTAAATTTTTTTGAAATGTCAAAGTTTAGTGGTTTTTTGTTTGCCATACCTTTTAATTTCAAGCCTTTTTGAAGAGAAGGAAGGAAGGAACAAGGAAGTGTTGATAGTGGACGTTTTTGTCTTTATTTCTGAAATCTAAGTGTTTTATAAATAAATTTAAAATTATTTGCAGTTTAAAACGTACTATTAGAAGATGACTACTCTAAGACCATTCACCTGCGACGATTTGTTTAAATTTAATAATGTGTAAGTGGTAGCATACTTTTAACCGTCATGTGTAGATTTTCGTTATTATGGTTATCACAGCAACTTTGATCCTCTAACTGAAACGTATGGCTTGACCTTTTACACTCAATATTTGGCTAGATGGCCTGAATATTTCCAATTAGCTGAGTCGCCAAGTGGACAAATTATGGGCTACAGTATGATTAAAGAGCGGTCATTTACGTAGGCATTGCAATATATTTTATTTCTAACTCCTTTTTAAGTCATGGGGAAAGTTGAAGGACACATGGAAAATTGGCATGGTCATGTGACTGCACTGACGGTCTCTCCAGATTATCGTCGTTTAGGTTTAGCTGCTCTTCTGATGCATTTTCTGGAAGACGTCTCCGAGAAGTAAGTACTAATGTAATTAATTTGTTTGCTAATATTATTCTGTAAATTCTAGAAAACGCGCCTACTTTGTCGATTTATTCGTACGCAAGAGCAATAAAATAGCAATAAATATGTACAGAAATCTGGGTTACATTATCTATCGAACGATACTGGAATACTACTCTGGTGATCGAGACGAGGATGCTTACGGTGAGTTAGCAAATTTACAATTATGTAGGCATTTTTTTTCGATCAACATTTGATTTTTTCAGATATGAGAAAGGCTTTATCCCGCGACGTGGAAATGAAATCAGTTATACCTTATACACATCCTGTACGACTGGAAGATGTTGATTGATGATCTGATCTGAATGTGTTTTTTCGATCCTACTAAAAATAACTTTTTTTTATTTAATTATATATATTTTGAATTCATCCCTTTGTCTAAGTGTGTAACGAAATATAAAACTTTCTTCCAATTGTCGCTAATTTTGTTACAACTAATTCTCTGTTGTGTTAGTTTTATTACTCATCCAAAAACCTGTATATTAAAAATTTGTTGATTGTTTTAAAAATGAAAAGGTAAATAATGCTTTCCTAATTGTTTATAACACATTACAAACTTTAAATTTCATTCATA
This sequence comes from Nephrocerus scutellatus, assembly GCA_947095585.1. NCBI lineage: Eukaryota > Metazoa > Arthropoda > Insecta > Diptera > Pipunculidae > Nephrocerus > Nephrocerus scutellatus. Next base: position 116,925,913 of record OX352763.1, read on the forward strand.
TTAATTAAGTTTATTTATTTTTTAGATCACTGTCGGAGAGTTACGAAAGGCAACAATTCATTCTTCTTGATTGCAAGGAAATTTTAAAAAATCATTGAAACTACGATAGCTATAGATTACAATACATACTGTAATTTACGTTTTACTTGTTCAATAAAATTACATGTCACGTATTTGGAAAACATTTATAGAAGGTAGTGTTTTTCAAAGGATGCATTTTAGTTTTTTTAGTTGCCTATTAGCATTGTGTTGGTCAACTACTAGCGCTTACAAGTTCAGTCGATTCCGATTAGAATTAGAATTAAGTAAGGTAAGGTTTGGGTGGCTGCTATTCCACACTTAGATCGTTTTCGGTCCATTGTGGTACCACAGGATCAAAGCCTTTCCCCTATAACTACAAAGCTCATTTGGTGCTTTTAATTAATTGGAGGATGTCTCACACTTTACAGTACTCGACATCCGATAAGCTGTTCAATGTGTGATATCCCAAATGTTTCAGTCTTCTGCTTGCAAGAGCCGGACATATACACAGAAAGTGGGATACTCTTTCTTCCTTTTCGGCGTCATAGCAGCTCATACAGAAGTCATTAAACTCACGGCACATGTTCACCGAGGAAACAGTACCCTTTTAAAATACCTATAGTTATTTTCATATCCCTTATTTGCAAGAATATCTAGGCAAAACCTGTTTCGCTGTAGTACATGTGGCGGTGTGCACTCACCTCGCATTTGTTAATGCCTCTGCCTTTTTGCGAAGCCAAAACTTAGCCGCTGATAAAGGTATTCCTATTCCTGCCCTTTCCGGTAGCATTTGAAGCTTAGTCCCATTTCCAGCCAGTTCGTCTGCCTTGCAGTTACCGACGATATCAGAGAGACCGGGGACTAAGCGGATAATGAAATACTCACTCATCTCATTGGGAGATGTGTGGCAGCTTATCGCTACCCCCGACGTCATTGAGAATGAATCCAGCGAATTGATTGCCGCCTGACTGTCTACATAAATTACGATATCGGTTACCAATACTATATTATTTTTCAGCCAGGCCACTGGTCCTCAATCGCCGTCTTCTCAGCCTGATAAACGCTGCAGTGGTCCGGGAGCCGAACGGAAATGTTTACGTTGGGTTTGTCACAGTAGACTCCGGCACCTACTATACCGTCAAGCTTAGAGCCGTCCGTGAAGAACTTTAATGCAAGAGTTTCTTGTGGCGAGCCATCCCTCGATTGCTCCCTAGAGGGATAGATGGCCCGAAAACCCTTGTTGAAGCATAACACCGGCAGTGTGCAGTCTACGTCCGCCAGATCTACCTTTAGCGGCCGTATTGGCTGCTCTTTGTCTGCCGTATATATCTGCAGGACTCAGGTGCAACATTACATTACGTGTTGTCTTTAATACCCCAGGCATACAGGCTGCCCTTTGCCCTTCTCCAAGAGTTTTACGTATGTGGATTTTCCTAGAGTCGGTCACCAGACACTTACTTATTTTCTTATATTCATATATTTTCATGTAGCGCATTAAGACATGTTTTTACTCAGCAAAGCCAACAGTCAACATATATGTTGATTGATTCAATCGATTGACTTATTGCGTAAAAGGTAAGCTCTCTTTGGTGTAATCAGTTGTCGGACCAGGTGCTTATTTACGCGGCTTAGCGTGCTCTCAATGGAAAAACTTAAGACTTACAAGATTTTTAAAGTTTTGGTTTTGAAAAAAAAGTTGCTTACTGGTTATTTTACAAATTCATGCAATCTTTTAAATATTAGGGTTTTCCAATGTGAGCGCATATGGATTCTTATGTCGTATTTTTCTTGTTTTAGAAATCTGCGCTTGAACTCAGATTTTTCTAGAAAAAACGAACACGAAAGCCGAGAAGCTTTTGTTGCATGTGTTGTTGTTGCATTTAATGAAAAGGGGTTAATATCCTAAGATATCAAGATCTGTTAGAGGAAATCTGGTCTACCGTAGATTAGTTTTTTGGAAAAAACGTACAATCAATCTGCGCCAGATTTTTTTTTAAAACGACATTAGATTTTATTAAAAAACCATTTTCCTATAATAGGTGGGAAATAGCTCAAATGATTGGTGGGAAGAGGGAATAGTAGACACGTAATAATTATGCTTATTTCTTTTTAAAAGTTATTTCGAGATTTTTTAAAACTTTTATATAACTGGTTTTTTCCAGCCAATGTCCAGGGACATTTCTAAGATCCCGGGTATGTCGCTAGTCGCGTGTGATGCATGGGAAATGAATTAATCTTTTGAATAAACCCGATCTGCACCGGGAGAAAGAGAGTCCGGTAGTTGCTTGCCTCTTGCTTATGCTGAAATCACATTCCTGCATTTTTTTATATTAGAAAAGCGCTTGACATGATAACTGCATCATTCACGTCAAATGTCATGTATATGTAAAAACGTAATCATTTCAAATCCTTTGTTTTTGTCCTGCAGCATGGGATGGGTGCTATTAAACATAACTTTATTCTGTACAAATAAATTTTAGTGAGTTTTTTCGATGTAATATATTGATAAAAGTGAAATTAAGTAATTTTATTTTGTTATTGGTAAAATTTTCATTGAATTTTGTTATCGAAATAAATCAACAATGGATTTTTTCGACCGGAATTTAATAAAAATTTAAGTTGATTACAATTTAAAAAACTAAAGTTTAAATTCCACCGAACAGACCCAAAATAGATCTTGTGGCAGATTCCGGATTTTGGGATATACGATAAAAATTATATGTTTTTTTTAGTATCAGAGAAAATTTATATTTTTCACGTAAATTCTTCATAGTAGTCAACATGTCACTTGTTTAAAAAAAGCAAACAAATGCAGCTGTCAAAAATTGTTTCGTATATGTTGTCAGAGTAAAAAGATCATATCCGAGAATTATCGGATCATCAGAAAAACGCCTGAGAGAAAAAATATTTCTCGGAAAAAAAAAATTAAATTAGATAAAATGTTGGCAATTACTCCGATTACTCAGCCATAAAAAAAACACAGCCATTATCCACACAAGGGAACTGTCAAATATCAATCGTTTCATGACATTTGTTATGTCAGTTGTAAAATGTCAAATTCATTACCGCTTGTGATTTGTGAAGGCTGCTGTGCTTAAGTAGTTGGTAGTTACTAGTTAGTACATCAGCAACAAAACAAACTTTATCAAAAATATTAATAAGTATAATGGAAAAATCACAGAAAATGCCCAAGGTGGCAAAGGTAAGTTAAAACTGAAGAAAAGTGCATTTGATTGCATTCCAACAAATATATTCTTCCAATTTTAGGTAAAAAATAAAGCACCCGCTGAGGTACAAATCACTGCTGAACAACTGCTTCGTGAAGCCAAAGAGCGTGATTTGGAGATCCTTCCACCGCCGCCGAAACAGAAAATCTCCGATCCAGCTGAGTTAGCCGACTATCAGCAACGCAAGAGGAAAACCTTCGAAGATCAGTTGCGAAAGAATCGCATGGTCGTAAGTCATTGGATAAAATACGCACAATGGGAAGAATCACAAAAAGAAATACATCGCGCACGTTCCATTTGGGAACGTGCACTAGACAACGATCATCGCAATGTTACAATGTGGCTGAAATATGCCGAAATGGAAATGAAGAATAAACAAGTGAATCATGCTCGCAATCTGTGGGACAGAGCGGTCTGTGTTATGCCGCGCGTCAATCAGTTTTGGTACAAGTACACCTATATGGAGGAAATGTTGGAGAATGTCGCCGGAGCACGACAAGTATTTGAGCGCTGGATGGAATGGCAACCAGAAGAGCAAGCATGGCAGACGTATGTAAATTTTGAACTACGGTACAAAGAAATCGACAGAGCGCGAGCCATTTACGAACAATTTGTGTACGTTCATCCGGATGTGAAGAATTGGATAAAGTTTGCCAGATTCGAGGAATCACATGGGTTCATTCATGGGGCACGACGAGTGTATGAGCGTGCTGTAGAATTCTTTGGTGATGATTACATTGAGGAAAAGCTTTTTATCGCATTTGCTCGTTTTGAGGAAAGTCAAAAGGAACACGATCGTGCGCGAGTCATTTACAAATACGCTCTCGATCATTTGCCCAAAGATCGTACCAAAGAACTATACAAAAATTACACAATCCATGAAAAAAAGTATGGAGATCGCGCCGGCATTGAGGATGTCATCGTTTCAAAGCGAAAATTCCAGTACGAACAGGAAGTAGCCGACAATCCACAGAACTACGATGCATGGTTTGATTATTTGCGACTCGTCGAAGGTGAAGGAGACATTGATGCCATCAGGGAGACATATGAGAGGGCGATTTCGAATGCTCCGCCAGCAAATGAAAAGAACTTTTGGCGTCGTTACATCTACCTCTGGATAAATTACGCAATATTTGAGGAACTCGAAGCAGAAGACATCGAAAGAACGCGTCTAATATACAAAACATGCCTGGAATTGATTCCACATAAGCTATTTACATTCAGTAAGATTTGGTTGCTCTACGCCAAGTTTGAAATCCGCTGCAAAGAGTTACAGATCGCACGCAAGACACTTGGCATGGCTATTGGAATATGTCCGAGAGATAAGATTTTTCGTGGCTACATAGAACTAGAGATTCAGTTGCGAGAATTCGACCGTTGCCGTCTACTCTATGAAAAGTTCCTTGAATTCGGTCCAGAGAATTGTGTAACGTGGATGAAGTTTGCCGAGTTGGAAAATCTTCTAGGCGATACGGAGCGTGCAAGAGCCATCTTCGAGTTGGCCATTCAACAGACCCGTCTCGATATGCCCGAGCTTCTATGGAAGGCATATATCGACTTTGAAGTTAGCCAAGGCGAGACAAAACTTGCACGGCAATTGTATGAGCGTTTGTTGGAGCGAACACATCACGTAAAGGTTTGGATGTCATACGCCAAATTTGAATTAACGTCGCGAGATGCAGAGCACGATGATGATGAAATGAGTCTTCAACTGGCAAGGAGAGTTTATGAAAGGGCGAACGATACGCTGCGACAATTGGGCGACAAAGAATCACGGGTTTTACTGCTGGAGGCGTGGCGTGATTTTGAAAAAGAATCTGGTGATGCCGACACTCAGAACAAGGTATTGGACAAAATGCCTCGACGTGTGAAAAAACGTCAAAAGATGATCTCAGACTCTGGAGTCGAAGAAGGCTGGGAAGAAGTGTTCGATTATATATTTCCTGAAGATGAGTTGGCAAGGCCAAACCTTAAGTTGCTTGCTGCAGCAAAAATGTGGAAAAAACAAAAGGAAGTAGCAGCAGCAGCGGTGGCGGCAGCAGCAGCAACTGAAGCATCAGCTACCACTGAGACAAGTGATGCTGTTATGAGGGCGCCAGCTCCACCACAATCGGAAAAGGAACTGGAAGATAGATAAACAATACATTTTTTTTTTGATTTCTACCGGTTGGTTGTTGTTGGAAAACATTAAAATTCGATATATTTTTTGTAATGATATTTGTCGTATTATTTTTTTTGCTAAAGGTTGTTTCTATAACTTATCATCGAAAACGAGCAGAAAATACATTTCGAGCAAAGAAGTTAAGCCGGACAAGCAGGCGCTTATATTGCTGTCTTGAATGTAAAACGCAAGCTGGAAAAAGTAATAAAAAAAAAAACAACCCATAAAAATTAAAATTTTTCATCTAAATTCTCTAATCGCAGAAATTGATATGGGAGCCCCTCGATCCTGGGCCATTTTTTTTTATTGTAGGATAAAATCATCGAAACAAACATTTGACGTCAGATGTTAAAATTGAAAAGGCTCAGATCATTTTATTCTGAGCACTTAGAGCACGCTCATACTCTGAGCAAATAAGAAACACGAACATTTATCTTGAGCACTCTTTGACTGCTCTGAACTAATTTATGAAAACGCCAAATGACAGAATATTGTGAAAACTTGTTGTTCTATCTGTAAGTTGATATCGACAACAAAAAAACGACATCAATAAAAATACAATTCAGTAAATAAAAATGTAAGTTGAAGTAAGCATAAAACATGTATGTCTCGTTTCATTTGCTGGGTTCATTTGTGCGTGCGCTAAGATTTCTCTCTCTCTCTCCACCACCAACAAAACCATGCAGCGCAGCCGACTGCGCAGCACACACCGCACAAAGTCCATAAAGGGCGACGAATATCTGATGCCAGTACAGATATTTAAAAAATGTATAAGGGCCTTGCGGCCGAACCCGGGACCCGATCACTACCAAATTTTCGAAAAAGTATTGTTTATTGGGTATACACATGTGTGTAAAATTTGAAGAAAATCGGGTAAATTTTTTAAAATTTTTGTTTGGGAGCCCCCCGACCCCGCAGCCCGAGGGGCCTCAAAATTTAATAGAAAGTGTTGTCTCCGGAAATACACATGTGTGCAAAATTTCAATAAAATCGGGCCATGGGAAGTGGGTTAAAAATTGATCGCAAGAATCCACGACAGACGACCGACCGACCGACGACCCACGGGCAAGTGAAGTTAATATAGAGAATTTAAAAAGAGATGAAGCTCTCTTCGTACGTAGTTTGGTATACAGGTAGACTTGTGCTTCTCGCGAAAGTAGCGAAGGCATCATTTAGCGTATGATGGCACCATTTTGATGCCACTGTCCTCGGGAGATCTATGAAAGGCTTCTTAAACCAACCTATGCGAGATCATTGTATCCCAAAAGCTTTTTCAGACCGACCGAGAATGGTGTGCTCAGTATGCAGAGTCTGCTAGGGCTACCAATTTTCAAACAAAGTGAATGATAGTTTCTTTCTTATTACCATTCTCACTGTTCCTGCAAAGGGTGTTGTGTGTAATACCCGGGTTAGCTGCTTGACTACCCATACTTACTGTCACAATATGCTTCCGTGATATGGAGATCAACTCGGTAGATCTCCTTTCGGGCAGCTAGTCAAATTGGTAATTGTGATTTTTAGTGGAGAAAGAGAGAACTACACCCTTTCCAGTTGTAATTTAGAAAGCGTCAACTGGTTTTCAGATTAATATAAATTGTAATTCCGATTTTTCAATTCAGAAAGCATCAATTGTAATTCACTTCGAAAATTTTTGAAAAAAGTAATATGTAGTTGGTTGTAGGATAAAGTCAGCTCCTAGGCAACAAGCTGTAGCCTTGGAGTTAACCCAGGGCAGACTGAAATGGTACTGTTCACCACTAAATCTAAAATATCAATGGGCAAAGTCTCAGTCCTACCCCCAGCGCCAAATATTTCGGAGGAATCTTGGATAGTAAGCTTAGCTCGAAGGCTAACATAGAGAATAGGGCTAAGAAAGCGTGCGTGGCCCTCTATGACAGCAGTGAAACCATAGGTAGGAAATGGAGTCCACAACCATTGATGGCTCTCTGGCTGTACACTGCTGATGTACGACTAAATCTTACCTATGGTTTGCTAGTCTGGTAGGAGGAAGAAGTACAATTCCACCAAACTCAGGAGATTATAGTGATCAGCAGCAGTTGGTGTCAAAGGAGCTTTACGGTCATGTCCGACCGAGGCTCTTAACAACATCTTACACCTACTATCGTCTGAAATACTTAACAAGCATGTTGCGACGTGCAGTCCAGTACGACTTAGGGAATCTATGTGGTTTGCGGCACTGTAATATACTGAAGACAGTATCTAAAGGTATGACACTATTATCTACTGACTATTGCATCCCTAAACATTCCTCATTCGGCGTCGAGTTTCCTACCAGGGGAAACTGGAATGATAGGGAAGTAACAAGGCAATTTTACGCTACAATATATACTGACCGATCCAAGATGAAGTATGGTGTCGGTGCAGGTATCTTCTCGGATGATCTAATTCTGTCAAGGTCATACAAGCTACCCGATTCAGCTGGCTTCTAGTTAGGAAGGCCTGCAGGGCACTAAGGCTTAGTAACGCACAAATCGGAAGGGTTGGCGTATGTGTTGATAGTCAATCTGCCATTAGGGCGATTTATGCGTCCACCATAAACTCGAAACTTATAAAACACTGCCAAGAATTGGCTTCGATCAGCCAATTCCTGGACATCATCATAGTATAGGTGCCGCAGCACACTAACATAGAGCGAAATGAGAGGACTGAAGAATTAAAGGTCGTCGCTATGGACACAGGGTCAAGAACCGCACTTTAGGTAAACTATTTTTTGCCGACCTGAAAGAGCTCTCAGATTACAGGATCATCGAAATGATCTCGTATCTGAACGCTACAGGCTGAATTTAAACACCGCAAATATCCATGTTAGGTCTCTCGAGATCTGTGGTATCAGAATAGCGCTAATGGAGGACCTCGCAAGTATAGCGAGCTTCACGACTCTATCTACCTACATTTGAAATATTTCTAATATATTCATAAAGCCAACATATTTGAAATCGCGTTATATAAAAAAATGAAAAGTAAGTAAAATAATATACAAAATGGAATTTAAGGTCATTTGCGCTTTTTGCCGTTTTTCAATGAATAGACTTTTAGTAGTACGACGGCAACTATGCCCATGTCTACTTAACTGAAAATTCGCAAATTCTATATACAATATTTCCGGTGGGGTTTGTCGTATTTGCAGAACTGCTCTGAGTGGAACTGATGCCGCTGAACGAAAGAAATATAAACAAAATACAAATCAAGATCGTGAAAGGATCTGTGCCAACGTAGGTGATAATTTGACAACTTTGGCCGTAACGTTGGACATTAAATGCAAGACCACATTTCCTCGGGTTCGATCTGGGCGTGCCAAAATGTCTCGGAAAGCAGGCATTAAGGCGAAAATTCTTACAGAAGATCAAATTGATTTTATTGTTTCATGGGTTGAGGACTTCTATCCGAGCGTCGAACTTGGCGAATTGTAGGGGCTAAGTAAGATCAAAGATTCTTGAGTTTTCTCTATATGAGTCCTGAAACCAAAGTTCGCTCATTACCCTCCTTCCCCTCTTCCATATTCCCCGTCCTGCAATTCTACATCTCCCAATCACCATCCTCATCTCCCGTGCTGGATTAAGCTGTTATACGTTCCGTGCCGAGAATCAGCCTGGCTAGGAGCCCAGTCGCTCACGGAGTATCTGGATAACTGGCGCCCTCCAGATTCTAGCCCAATAGCCTTATCTGCATACTGAGGATCTCTGTGCATATGGACCATCCTTTCTTCGCCACTCGTGGAAATTCAAATGACAGACAGTAAAAATTTTACTTTTGCTAGTTTTGAGAAATCTAGCGCAAATACTTTGAAGACCGGTATTTCTTCTTTATCGGACGGTATTACGGTGCCATTGCTGTCTACACCGGTAATGCTCCTGCAACGGTTGGTAGTGGTTTAACTACTGCCGACAAGCGCAAGTTGGCCTTGACAGATAGGCCTTCTACTGGCAGTGGCAGGATTGTGGCACCTCATGGCCCTTCCGTTGCCAGTAAGCTTGAAGGCAATTCTGATGGACGTTCGCGACAATGGACTCCATCTATACCGTCTACCGGTAATGCTCCTCCAACGATGGGTAGTGGTTTAACTATTGCCGACAAGCGCAGGTTGGCCTTGACAGATAGGCCTTCTACTGACAGCGGTAGAATTGTGGCACCTCATGGCCCTTCCGCTGCCAGTAATCTTGTAGGCGCATCTGGTGGATGTTCACGACAACGGGCTCCATTTAGATCGTCGTACAAGGAAATTCCAGAGACCAACAGAACACCGAAGCAGGTCGCCAAACTAAAATGGGCCCAAGTCCTTATTGATAAGCACGAAGAACGGATCAGCGATGACTCTATGTGTAAGCGACAGAGATCCGTGGGGGAAATCGATTCGATTTTAAAAAGACTTAAAGTGCACAACACCAGCACACTTATTCACGCCATCGTTACATCTCAGAGGTCCTTCAGTGATGTCCTTAAGGACAAAATCGTAGTCGCAGTGATAGATCGCAGCTCTGCCAAGCTCTGTCTTTCCACATCACTATGATCCACAGGAATTCAAAACACAAGCTCATAGACATCTCCTCTTTTCTTCTTCTTTTCCTTAACGCACACGCTGTGCAAAGCATATATCCGAACATAATAAGATGTAGGGCGAGAATCCTCTCGATCCATGTGGCATTATAATGGACCATCTATTGGTCTAAGTGGGACAGCCACCACAACCTAACCTAACATAAGACCTAGAAGTCTTATTTTCAGTGTGTAAGAAGTGGTTAACAAAAGGATTAGTTTATGGGACAAATAATTAAACTACAAAGTTAATTTTTCAAGTATTTATTTTTATTATGGTAATGTTTCCATAGTTAGTTGTATTATTAAAACCTTGTAGAGATTTAAAGTAAATTCCAAAAGAATAAACATAATTCAATCATCCAGCGCGATAACATATGCAAGAGGCTTTAAAAACGTTACTCATTGCTAATGCCAGCGAAGATTCTAGGTGATTGGGAATTATAAAGCGCTAGCTTAACAGTAATTACACGTACACTTTCGAATAATTCCACACATATTAACTTGGCGTCCAACGCAAAAGAAAGAAACTTTAGTTATGTCTGGTAAATGTGTAAATTTTATAGAAATTACAATTAACAAATTTTAACACCGAGCAGCAAAAGATTTTTAAGTAATAATATATAGTAATAGAATACATTAGCAGAGAGAGAGAGAGAGAGGAAAAACAAATATGTAGTGCAAACAAAAGTAATATTTAAAATTTTTTATAACTGCAACAATTTACTTTAATTTCTTTTACAATTAAACTTTTAATGTTTGCTGTTTTTGCTGTTTTTGCTTTGCATTAAGTGCTACAAAATTATAGCTTTACTTTACTTTACTTTATAAATAATGATTTCAGACGTACATACGGTTCGTCTTTACGTTACTATTTTATTCTTAGTGTATCTTTCAAATCAATTTATCAAGTAATCAATTAGCAAAATCATCCGACGAACAACTTCGAATATATTATCATTTCTATGCGTACTAACTCATTTGATTGCAATGCTTTGAATATCTTCTTTCTTAATATCCGTTTCGGCGGTCGTGTTTTTAGTTTGATCTTTATCTTCCTGTAAGAAAATGTGCCAAAATATCCAGAAATAAAAATGATATTCAAATAGTTTTGTTCTTTATTTATGCAGGATATGATTATGTTTTGTTACTCTCTTTTACTTAAAAGGAGTTATTAAATATTTGAGATTCATTCAAATTTTCTTAGCTAATAAAAGGAATTGTTCAAAGTACGTGTGTTGGCGGTAGAAAAGTAGTATGGGAACAACTACAAATCCAATCGTAATACAATGAGGATGTCCTCGAGTTACGAGTGCATTTGTTAAGCGTTGCACTTTTAAACTAAAATATAAGTAAAGCAGTAAATTTAACCTACAATTATAAGGTAAAAAAAGAAAACAATGTCTCTCGACAACAATGAAGACAGAAGAAATAAATGTTCATGGCCACATAAATAGATATTTGCAGTACAGGCATACACCTCGGTCAACGTCACCACCCCACGCAATGTCGTTTCGCTAGTACATCGATATAGTATATTACATAACGAGCTAAGAAAGTGGACGTTAAACGATAAGCACTTTTCAGCGAGTAATGTACGCTATTTTTCACACGACCAAAACAATTTTTCTACTAAACTTACTCATGCGCAATTCAAAACTACTGTGGGAATGTGTGTTCGCTGTGACAGCAGTAAATAACAATAGTATTTTATATTTTAACACACACTAGTGTGGATAATGCCTACTTTCGAGGGTAGGTTATAGTATAGGAAACAGTCGCTTTTGTCTATGGTCATGTGAAAACGAGTCATAACCATACCCCGAATAACGTTGCTTGCCTTCGCTGTAACTTCGTTTGAAAAGGAAAAAATGCAACACGATTCCAACGAATTGTTTTATAAATACATAACCGTAATGAGATCCGTAATCTGTCTGTGAAGTCTAGATTTGATATAGTTTGGATGGATAGTATAACAAGGTTCTTTTCTACGACCAACTCTGAGCACCCGCTTTCTCTAAGCACTGTCTTATTTACATTGCTTTTGATTTAAATCTGTTGACCATAGCCAATACATTTGAATATACAGACTTTAAGAGAATTAGAAGAACATGTAAGGACAGTCGATTGGGATGTCATTTACTGCTAACCATCGCCAAATGATCAAGTGGAATTCTTTAATTCTAATATACGGCATCTCTACAACTCACATGTTCTTATAAGATCCAAAACCAGTGGCAACACACCTTGGTTTTCTAACAAAATGATATTACAGCGTACACCGAGCATACAACAGCTGGAAGCGTTTAGGTTATGGGACTACGAGTCTTTAGAGTTGACGTCGATTTGGACCACTATCCTGTTGGCATTGTGCTCCGAGCGCGGATTGCATCATCATGAAAGATCCGTGAATCAGATTCGAGTACACCAAACGACCAAAACAACTACGGTCAAGTGATAGAATTCGTACTAAAAGGAGGGAGACTAAGTCCTGGGGCTGAGATGTCTGGCGTAGAAGAGAAATGGACATGCATCCACCTGAAGCAGTAGTCATAGAGATAGTAACGACTTGTTCGATTACGAATGTAAGCTATCGACTACGTTAGAATGCTGCGTACCGAGCAATGCAACAATCTCATTGAACGCAGGCACACAAAGATCAATATAAAAAGCTCTGAAGATATGACAGTTCAACGGCAAAAGAAAGCAGCCTGGGGGAAGAATCTCGCCCGTGAACTAGAACAGTACAGAGAGCAAGGATTGCACAAGGCGTGGAAGTTCTACCAAAGATTTTATGGTATGACGCAATATAGACCGCGTTGCTCATACTGCAAAGACAAGGAGGGTAATCTGGTCGCCGATCTCAAAGGCGATGTGAAGAGCACTTTCATGAGTTTGCTAAATGGCCAGATTACTGAGGAATTAGAGGCTCCACCAATGACCGAAGACCACACTATGCTGCCGCCATCAAGCATAGACGAAGTTAGCAGAGCGATAAATAGGCTCAAAAATAATAAGACCTCGGGATCAGATGGTATCCCAGAGGAGCTGATTCAATCAGGCTCCGACAATGGGATGGACTGGCCTGCGTCCTCATCAACCTAGTGTTGGAAAAAGTGATCCGAGGCTCTGACGTAACGGCGAGAGGAACAATCCTCTATAAGTCTATTCAGATACTGCCTTACGCAGACGATTTCGACATCGTTGTGAGAAACCAAAGAGCTGTACAGGAAGCTTTCATAAAGATCGAGTGGGCGGCACGAAATGCAACATTGGTCCCCAATTAAAATAGTGGAGCGCGAATTCGAAGTAGTGCAATCCTTTAATTATCTCGGATCAACTGTAGCAGCCGATAACATCACGCAACCAGAAATACGGGCACGGTTACTTGAAGCCAAAAAAGCCTACTATAGAACGGAGCTAAATTCTACTCTGGGGGAGTCTGTTCCTTCGTTTGCAACAATAAAATATTGGGTGGGAGTTTAAGCGAGGCTGTAAGAGTTGTCAAGACTCTGTGGCCGTGGTCGACCAAATGAGGTGAGTACACCAGAAATATCAAACAAAGCTTTTGAAGATCGGTCGGGTACTTCTGGGACTACCCTCGTAGCTCGAATCCGATCGAATCGAAAGAATCCTGCTCGGAAAGTCCTTTGCGGTAGAATTTATGGAACACGACAACGAGGCCGACCACGACGACGAACTGAGTTTAGGGATGCAAAACTGGATGGCAACGGCTCAAAATTGGAACCGTTGGAGACACCAGACCCCGGGTGTAGAGCCAAATATGTGACGATGAATACAGCTTCACTTTTGCAACCAATGGACCAATATCCGATTGCTAATTTTAAGCATCAATATACAAAACTTTCATTTTAAAAGCATTAGATGAAAAAATGACGGCGATAGAAGCCTAAAGGAATTTTGGAAAGAGTTCAACATTGTTCATGATAAGGCTTGGAAAAAAGTATCAACGAAATGGATCATGTCCCAAGACTATCGGGCTTGTAACAGATTCAAATGGAATTATCGGCCAAGACAGGCTTCTTGACTTTAGCAAATTAGAGGAACTAGTCACCTCGCATGATGAAGAGTTGGCGGCCGAAGACATTATTAATTTAGAAACAGTCAATTCGGATGTTAAGGTCGCTGAAAATGAAGCTGAAAAACAGCCTCAACCAGACTTTAGGTTGACCGATTTAGGAATCGATATGGAACATTGCACGCAGGAAGTTTTTGAGAAATGTGATCCTGTTGCGGAAAGATCATATTAAGTCCTAAGGCATAAAGATGAACCTGCATTATGCTACAAGGAGTTGTATGAGGAGAAAAAAGGCGGCTATTCAAAAGACTAGACCCGAATATTTTCAACAAGCATCGACAAGTGCAGCAGTTACATAATCTTCGTCACATGATGGCGAACCTTTTTCTAATGTCTAATGTAATGCATGGCTAGGTATAGTTTGTATGAGATTGACTCGAAGACCGTGCATTTGATAGATAGAGGTGATGTATGTTAGAGAGCGGGTATCTTATGGTGGGTCTTGGAGGGTCTTGGTGATCAGATGGGTGGGGAAAGCCAGGCAACGCTGGATATTTCAGATAGTATTTTAAAAATGGTGAAGGGTCATCATCCTAAAAGGTAAGTCCTAAAAGGTAGTTGTGAGTAGATGATAAAAGGAAGTTTTTCACAATTCATATAAAGCGCAAAAGTAGGTGATACATTTTACATAAATTGAAAACGAGTGTTATCAAGTCGTTAATATTTAATGCAGAGAATTTATATGTTTGTATATTTGTGCCGTAAAGCGATTTTTAAAAAAGCATTGATTGTTATGGTAAAATCCATAAAGCAGACATAACGTTAAGAATCACACGAGATTAAGGATAGAGTTGTTAAATGCAAATTGCCACTGAAAAGCGCTCTTCACAAAGAACCAGATTGCTAGAACGAATTGAAGAGGTTGCAATAAGAACGACAAAATAAAAAGTTCTACTTACACTACGCAATAGAAAGATCGTTATCACAATTCAAAAATAAGCCGAAAATTAGCGTCAAAAAGTAGCTTGAATTGAAGATTACTTTGTAAAAAAAAAGGAATTTTCCAGAACTGCTGGAAATAGTGCTAGCTAAACAATTACCTTCTTTGTATTGTCGTCAGTGCCTGCCGCTACAACAACAGGATCGGATTTTAATTTCGACAAATGTTTTTCGCGTGCAGCATCATAGAGGGCAACAAATTTGTCGCGCTGTTCTTTGAATTCGGCAAAGAGTTTGTCATCTTTTTTACCCTTCAGACGGTTTTCTATATCCAACTTCTTAGCATATACCACACGAATATCGTCCGTCACAAATGGCCTGTCCATCTGATATTGCGTGCCAATCTCTCGGAGAGTTATCATCATATATCTATTCGCTGGCTTGAATATTTTTTGCGATTGGGGGGCAAGCTTTGTTATATTTGCTTTGGAACTGACTCCATTATTGAATTTACCACCAACTTGTCCGAATCCATTTCTACGATTTCGCTGAAGCAACTGTGATGGTGGTAGCGGTGGTGGTATGGGAGCGCCGACGTTGCTTCTTCGTATAAACGGTGGCATGTTATGGCCAGGATGCATTGGTGGTCTCATCGGTGGATGTATAGGTTGAAAAGAACCACCGCCGGGCGGAATGTGTAATGGTATTGGTCCCCGTGGACCGCAACCACCATGTAAAGGTGGTAACATTGGTCTGTGAGGCATATTCATGCCAGGATTAAAATGCCCACGGCCAATGCCACCAAACCTATGAAATCCATGTGGACGATGCGTCGGCAGGGGAGGTGGCATTGGTCCCGTTGGGTTCATAATCTGTTGTTGACCTCTGCTGTTAGGGTGTTGATTTCGACTATAATTTATATTTCTTTGAGACTGTCCCGTTCTCCTGTGGTTAGGTTTAATATTGTTATTGCGCAATGAAGGTTTTTCATTCGTTTTGGAATTATCCTTGGAATTTATGGTTTGCTTTTGCTGAGCATTTGCTTCTGGAATCGGCGGACTTGGATCATTAAAGTCAATATAACCGGGATTGACAGGAATCTGGCTGGCATTAAACATTACATTTATATCATTACTAAAATCATTATTATTTGGACTCATTTTACTATGGAACCCAACTCCAGTGTTTTTTTTATGGAATTGTTTCTGTAAATATTGCGCTCCACGGTTGTTGAACTGCCTTCTGCCATTTTGAGCGAAATCACTTTTAGAAACCATTGCTATTCGAGCGAAACTGTTTTACAAATATTCAATGAATCTCTAATCTCTTATTCTATACAAATACAATTGTAACAAAAAGAAAATACTTTTATTAAAAAGGTCAGTTCTTTATTACTTTGAAAAATGAAACTTGACGATTTTTGCATTTATAAAAGAAACTATTAGGCATCCCCCTACACAGATAATCCGTCATCTGTCTACACACCTTTGTTCTGTCAAATTGGCACAAGAAAAATAATGTTTTATTAGCCTTGTTTGATTTGCCGAGGAACAACAACAATTGCACTGTCGAACTCCTTCTTCCAGCCAAACAACAGGTTTTCACAATTCTAAAGAAGGAATTCGACAGTGCAATTGTTGTTGTTCCTCGGCAATAAAATGCAGCTATTATACTAACTTGTGTTACAGCTTAAGGTAGTTTGGAAACAAAAGAAGGCTTTATGATTCTATTACAAATTATCGATAACTATAATTTTATTGCGTAATTGGCCGTGTTATTTTTTAATGTCTGAGAAATCGGAGATAAGCCCTATTGCTTAGTTCAACCCATTTCCAATGCCGCATTTTTAGAGCGTGGATACACAGGCATGGCAATGAAAGTCATGCCAATGAACGTTGTAACTACACTTAGCGAAACGTTTGTGGGTGCAATGAGCAACAATTTTTTTTTGTCAAAACCAAAATTTATACACATTTGTAAGATCACGCAAGTTACCGTGATCTCGAATGTTAAATTTTGGCAGTTTCGGGCAAGCCAAAAATGTTGTTCTTTAACGCCTTTCCGATAGTTTTTTGTGTGTTTGCTCTGTGCGATAGATTTTTACGTCAGTTTACTATTTTACTAATTTTACTGCAAGATGTACGGGAACAGACCTATTATAACTATTTTCTGATTGTTGGGCAAACATGAGCAAGCATTTCGTTGACATTTGACACTAGTCCATGCACGCGAAAGTCTATTATAATCGACCCTTAAGGCTTGATTCTAAGCCTAAAGCGGCTGACAGACTATCGAACTTGACTGTAAGTTTTGAACGACATCCCTCAAAACTTATAGTGTGAACGCTGACTGACTGACTGAAACTCGATACTGAAAGCTATCGAACATTTTTGTGATTGACTGTCAGTCATTGGCCATGTTTGTTTATGATCGATAATTGGTACACAAATCTTAAGTTATCTGTAATTTTTAACGTGAAAGGACGTTATGGACATGGATGAAGTCAGCAGATTTTTAGAAGAATTTGTAATTTTGGACCTACGAAAATAACCGCTGTTTGTGGGACATAATGAGGCCCGAATCTGTCTTACGTGGAAAAAATTATGGATATCGCCAATTGGTGATAAGTATGAAAAAATACAAGGCAACGGCGCTGGGTCGCAAGAATGAGCAATAAACAAGCCTTTTGTTGGTTGTCCATCTTTTCTCTTTGAAAATTAGAGCCTGACTGTCAAAACATACAACTAATCTGACTGCAAGGCACATCAGTCAAAACTGACATCAGTTATGACTTATGATATGCAGTCAGATTCGATAGTCTGTCTTAATATGTAAATTCAACTGAATAGAATCGATATAACTCAAATCGATAACATCCAATATTTTTATTTGTAATAGAATAGAATGCCAATAACCCAAATGAACATGAACATATCCAGTTGTCAAAAAATTAAACTATTTTTGTTATTTTGTGTAAAATTAAATTTGTATGAGATTTGGAAAATGTAAAGGCAAATTGGTTTATTGTATATTGACATTATGAATAAAAAGCAAAAAACTATAATAGGAACATAGTGCTACTTGTAAGAAAATCCAGTAATTCGACAATGGCAGATATAGCAGCGCTGGACGTGGAAAAAATCTGTCGAGTTTGTTTGCAAAGTAACTTGGAACTTTTTTTAATATTCGACGACTCTTACTCCGTTGACGGAATCGGCATATCAGATATGTTAAGTGAATGCACAATACACAAGGTAAGTGGAAAACAGCTTCTTTTGCACTAAAAACTACAATTAATAATGCTATCAACGCTTTACAGGTAAAACGATTTGATGAGCTTCCTCATTTGATTTGCAACGAGTGCATGGGAAATGTAAAAAACGCTTTTCGCTTTAAAAAACAATGTGAAAGATCCCATCGGTTACTTATAGACTTGTTAGAAAAAAGGCAAGATGATGAGATAAAGCCAATCCTAACTTTCAGTAATACGGACGTTTCATCGGAGAAAGCCACTCAAACAGAAGATACTGCTCTGTATCCATGTGAACTATGTGAGAAAAAGTTTTTTAGTTATGACCTGTTCAAGGTATGATTTTTATGATAGGCAGTTTTTAACATTCCTGAAGTTGTATTGCCTTAGGAACATCGAACAAATGATCATAAAGGAAGCGCAGTTCAGTGTCGGTTCTGCTTAAAGAATTTTCACCGGCTCGACTACCTCAAGGGCCACATTGCAAAGTTCCACCCAGAAAATGGTTTTACCTCCACGAATACGTGTAGCATATGTAAAAAAAACTTCATGCGAAAAGATCATCTTTCGCGGCACATGGTTATCGTGCATAGAGTTAAGGTCTCTGGATGGTGAGTACAGATAATTGCCAAACATTGAAGATTTATCAATAAAACTTTTAATTTCGTTAGGGGTGAAAAAAATGCACTTGATGAACCTGAAATTGAATTTAAATGCGAAATAGATAAATATGAGGAAGATGATTGTGCTGCACAACAGCTTAAGAATCCTTCTATTTCTCTACCAACACAATCAATTCTTTCGCCAGTAGCAGCTTCTGTTTGCTCTGATGAATCTGAGCAAGGCAATGCTATTTCTGAGGAAACAAAATCAAAGACAAATAGCATACAGAGCAGCGATGACGAATACGATGATATACCACTCGCGAAGCTGTTGGCTTCTGGAAAGTTAAATACGAGTACAAAACAAATTGAAGGTAAATAATTAATAGCTAACAAATGTTTTAGTTTTAACTTGCATGTGCTTTTCTCTCTTCCAGATCAAGGGTTTATCTCAATTTCCGCAAGCAATCAAATTATTACGGAAAAGGAAAAACGAGTATTTTCCGTTTTGGCCAATGTGCAATCTGAAGTTGAGAATCAAGAACATTCTACAACGAATACAAATTCTTTTGTTAATGATAAGGAAATTGTTGTTAAAAAAGAGAGTCCAAAAGCGGCAAAAAGTACTACTGGTGATGATAAACCGGTTCGAGGAAAACTGTTGGAATCTGTAACAGAAACTGACAAACCTAAATACAACTGCACAGGGTGCAGTAAGACATTTAAACAAAATTCTCATTTAAAACGGCATTTGCTTACACACGGAAACGAAAAACCATTCCCCTGCAATATTTGTCCGAGACGCTTTAAACGTGCAGATCATTTGAAAAATCATCTGGAAACTCATAATGAGGCGACTTTTCGTTGCGATAAATGTCAACATGCCTTTACACGCAGAGATTATTTAAAGGATCACATAGAACTTAAGCACAGTGGCCTGAAACTTTCACCAGAAGTTTGTGAGATTTGTCATAAGAGCTTTGCCACAAAAAGTTATTTACGACGGCATTTAGTTATACATTTGCATAAGCGCTACTCTTGCCGAAATTGTGAGAAGAAGTTTATGACAAAAGAAAATATGGAGGAACACATGAAAACGCATTCAAATACGAAGCCATTCCTGTGCTCTGAATGTGGTGCTCGATTTGATCGCAGCGATAATTTGGTGATACATATGCGACGGCACAATGGTGAAAAGCCATTTAAATGCAAATTCTGCAATAAAGCCTTCCCTCGATTGATTGATCTAAATGTTCACGAGAGGTATAAATGCGTTTTTCGGTTTGTTATGGTTACATTGAAATATTTTACTTTGTAGATACCACACTGGTGAAAAGACACATATATGCACAATTTGCGGGAAAGGATTCCAACGAAGCTACAATCTAGTTGTTCATATGAGAGTTCACACAGGTGAACGGCCATATAAGTGCTCTCATTGTCCAAGTAGCTTCGCCCAAAGCTATGATCTAAAAGCGCATGTTCGTCGGCATACTGGTGAACGTTTTAAATGTGAAATCTGCGGATGTGGTTTTATTCAAGCATACCATTTATCCCAGCACATGTCAAGGGTGCATGGTATCCAAGTTAAAGCCCGCACAGGTCGTATTACTAAATATAAAACACAACAGGAGCAGGAACAACAAATCAAGGAGAATCTTAATAAATAGTCTTTGGTTAATATAGTAACGTTTTTTAAAACGTTTTTATTAGCTTGCTTTCGTGTATGTCTGTCTGTGCAGGTGGAATTTTGTAATTGATTTTAAGCTAACTTCCCATTGAGCTAGAGAAAGTTTAAACACAGCTCAGAACTGGATGAACATTGACAAATCACAAATAAAAAGACAACAAATCGCAAAAAATAACAAATTAATTCAACACGAGTTTATTTATTTTATTTATTTATTCACCTTTGAGCTCTGTACACTTTGTCCAACGTTTCTGCAATTTTTGTATCGGTTCCGCCCTATTCTCCGGAGCTAAATCCGGAGATATTGTCCTGGTGCAAAGGAACTTTTTTCTTGGACAATATGCTTGCTAAAATTACATACAAGTAAAATAATAATCGGAGTAAAGTGAGACAGTAAATACGATCGATGAAATTTTATCGCTCGACACGATATATAATATAGCAGAATGGTTGAGTTGCATGCGCAAAAAATGTCACAACTAGATAATTAAGAATGCTCTATAATATAATATAAAACATAGAAATGTATATTAGACTATTGGAAGATCCAAAAAGACCTCTCAAAATACCCCCAAAACATTCTTAGAGACTTCCAAAAAGACTGCCAAAAACTCTCAAAAGACTTCCTGAAGACCCCCCAAAAAATCTACCAAAAGACCTCTCAAGATACCCCAAAATACCTTTAAATTACTTCCAAAACACTCCAAAAAATGCCTCCAAAATATATTTAAAAGACCACGATACACCCTCTATATACCCTCCAAAAGACTCCCAAAATATTCCCTACCAAAAGATCCTCAAATGTTCCCAAAAAACCCGCATGTATTCTCAAAAGACCACGTAAGGACCCCCCAAATAACCCTCAGAAGACACCCAAAAGACTACTAACAGACCCCCAAAAAATATCCCTAAAACAGCTTCAAAAGAACCCCAGAAGAATAGTCTTCTGGGGTTCTTTTGTAAACGGATAGCCGTTTACAGTCTGGGCCGCTTACTTAAAAGTGCCGTTTGAGATCCACTGCATTCAATAACACGTGGTCTTGTGTTATTGAATAAAATGGATCTACACGAAGTCTTAAAGTGTGTCTTCTTCTTCGCGTTCCACTTCAATCAAATGTAATTTATGTTGAAAAGCGTTTAGTGGTTTATGTCCTGGATATTTGGTTAATTGGCACTGCGTAGCTATTTAAATTAAAATCATCTGTCGCACTTTCGTAACGCTCATAATTTTACCTTCTACTAAAAGCGCCAAAAGATGTATAATATTTAATCTTGGCGTGTTTTTTGAGAGTTGGATGAAAAAATACATCAAAATCATATTTACAAACAAATACAAACAAAAACGTTTTATTGATGATTGAAGCATCAGAAATCCTGGCGGATAAATTTTAAAGCGAATATACAATCAATTTGACAATTCAACTTTTAAGTAATTTCCTCAAATCACGAATGTCATCTATGTCAGTTTGCTTGCTTTATATTTTAATTTTTTTTATATTTTCCATTACTTTTACAATTGTCAATAGTCGACAATTTCCTCTTTTCGTCACTCGGTATTGGGTCTATTCTTTTATTCAACCCGAGCGAGTATAGTTACCCGGAGTACACCGAGCGAATGTTGCACGGCGTAAAAATGTTCGGTGTGTGCACTGGGTAACTATACACGCTCTTACTCTGCCTTACGCTGATATTAATTTGAGAGTAAAAAATAGGAAACTGTGTACACCGTATCGTGCTCGGTTCACAACAAAAAACACAGAGTAAAATTACCCCGGTTGAATAAAAAAACACAGTGTAAATTTTGACGTACACTGCTCGCTCTGGTTGAATAAAAAAACAGAACCATTGTTAATTGGCATTAAAACATTAAATTTCTAACCATTTAAATTTTCTTTGAAATTGCAGTTCGCACTTTAATATTTTACATTGACATTAGCACATAACACTGAGCTGTCAGTAGAAATTGATTCTACGGAACACCTCCAAATTTCGCAACCGTCATTTCCAGCTGTCAAAAGTTGTAACTTTGTTATGATTCGAAATACACAAAATTTATAATACATTATTATTTAAATATTATGTTTAAATGAATTACTGACATAATAAAAAAACAAGTAATAGAAAGAGTGTTCCTAAAAAGAAAGTCAAGCTAACCCACAATGGCAAATCTATCAGCACTGGACGTAGAAAAAATCTGTCGAGTTTGTTTGCAAAGTAACTTGGACCTTTTTTTAATATTCGACGAATCTTACTCCGTTGACGGAATCGGCATATCAGATATGTTAAGTGAATGCACAATACACAAGGTAAGTGGGAAACAGCTTCTTTTGCACTGAAAACTACAATTAATAATGCTATCAACACTTTACAGGTAAAACGTTTTGATGAGCTCCCTCATTTGATTTGCAACGATTGTATGGGAAATGTAAAAAACGCTTTTCGTTTTAAGAAGCAATGTGAAAGATCCTATCGGTTACTGGTAGAATTGTTAGAAAAAAGGCAAAGTGATGAGAAAAAGTTAATACAAACTTTCTGTAATACGGACGTTTCATCGGAGAAAGCCACTCAGACCGAAGATACTGCTCTTAATCCATGTGAAAAATGCGATGAGAAGTTTTTTAGTTATGAAGCGTTAAAGGTACGTTTCTTAAGTTTAACAAAATTTTCAATTTCTGATTATTTCCACTATAATTGTCGTAGGAACATCGAACAAATGATCATAAAGGAAGCGCAAATCAATGTAGATTTTGTCTGAAAACTTTTAATCGCATCGGCTACCTAAAGAGCCACATTGCAGTGTTCCACCCAGAAATTGGTTGTACTTCTTCCAATACGTGTAGCGTATGTGAAAAACAGTTTACACGCAAAGATCATGTTAGGCGGCACATGGTTAATGTGCATAAAGTAAAAGATCCTGAATGGTAAGCACAGATATCTGTGAGATACAAACTGTAGTAACTTCTATCTTCATTAGGGAAGAAAAAAACTCACTTGAAGAACCTGAAATAGAATATACATATGAAGATGATAAATATGTGGAAGATATTTGCGCTGCACTACAGTCTAATATTGCTTCGATATCTTTACCCACACCATCATCTTCTCCGTCATCACCAACTTCAGCTTGCTATGATTATAATGAAGAGGACAATGCAACTCTCAAGAAGTCCAGTTCAGAGGCAGCCATAAACAGCACTGATGGACAGAACGATGAAAAGCCCCATGCAAAGTTACTGGATTCTGGAATGATTAGTAATGAAATTCCAAATCAACTTGACGGTAATTAATTTCCAGTGACTAAAGTTTAAGCTTGAACTTTTAATTATAATCCATTGATTTCAGTTCCAACATGTCACAAACAAATTAAAAATGAAAGGGAAGAACAATTAATTTTTCCGCTTCTCGACTTGGTCGAACTAAAACCGGAAGTTGAGAATCAAGAAAATTCTATAACAAATGTAGATTCCTCTTTCAATGATAAGCAAATTTCTGCTAAAGAAGTGAATCCTTTGGCGGCGGGCAGTCCTATTGGTGGCGTTAAACCAATTGGAAAGCTGTCTGAATCTATTGGAGATTCTAAGCAAATGGCTGCTAAACAAGTGAATCCTATGGCGGTGGACAGTCCTATTGGTGACGTTAAACCAATTGGAAAACTGGCTGAATCTATAGGAGATCCTACGCAAATTGCTGCTAAACAAGTGAATCCTCTGGCGGCGGACAGTCCTATTGGTGACAGTAAACCAATTGGAAAACTGTCTGAATCTATTACAGATCCTAACAAACATAAATACAAATGCATTCAGTGCAATAGGACATTTAATCGAAGTGGTCATTTAAAAAGACACATGCTTACACACGGAGATGAAAAACCATTTCCATGTAGTATTTGTCCGAAACGCTTCAAACGTGCAGATCATTTGAAAATTCATCTCAAATCTCATAGTGAGGCCAATTTCCATTGCGATGAATGTCACCATTCATTTACACGTAAAGAGCATTTGAAGAGACACAAGGATCTGACGCACAGTGGCCTGGCACATTCGTTGAAGACAGAAGTGTGTGAGGTTTGTAGTAAGAGCTTCACCACAAAAAGCTATTTGCGGCGACATTTACTATCTCATACCGATAAACGGTACTCCTGCAGAAATTGTGAAAAGATGTTTATGTCGAAAGAAAATCTAAAGGAACACATGAAAACTCATTCGAATGCCAAGCCTTTCCTTTGCTCTGAATGTGGAGCTCGTTTTGTGCGTAATGATTACTTGCTAATACATATGCGACGGCACAAAGGCGAAAAGCCATATAAATGCAAATTCTGCAATAAAGGATTTCCTCGGGCGACAGATCTAAATGTTCACGAGCGGTATAAATACGTTTATAATATTTGTTTTGAGTAAATTTATAAATTTTACTCTAGATACCATACTGGAGAAAAGACACATTTATGCACAATATGCGGCAAAGGTTTCCAACGAGGCTACAATCTAGTTGTTCATATGAGAGTACATACCGGCGAACGGCCGTATAAGTGCTCACATTGTCCGAGTAGTTTCGCCCAGGGCAATGATCTAAAGGCGCATGTTCGACGGCACACTGGCGAACGTTTTAAATGTGAAACCTGCGGATGTGGTTTTATTCAAGCATATCATTTATCGCAGCACATGTTAACAGTGCATGGTATCCAAGTGAAACCACGCACCGGTCGTGTCACCAAATTTAAAACAACCCAAGAGCAGGAACAACAAATTAAGCAGAATCTTGACTATAAGTAAGTAATTACCATAAAATAAAATGAACCGTAGAGTTAGATTAATGTTCAAATTATTGATATTTTTGTTCTTAAAGATTTGATCCAACCATTATCAAAACTGATGACCCATTTGCAGTTATTAGCGATCGTTGACGATGTGGTAAAGAACATAATTAATGAAGCACTCATACACAATCATGAATGAATAAAAAAAAGCAATAATTTTAAAGCAATCTTCATATGTAATAATCAGCTAATCAATTTGTACTTAATATTATATAACGAGGTAAGTTTGCACTTTCAATCGGCTACGCTAGACTTGGAAACTGCTGGGTCGATTTTGATCAGGTTTTCACCATTGTGCAGGGTTTTTTTGCACTAGAGGTTATAGGCTACAGTTTTGGGTAAGTGCCTGGTTAATATAATGGAGGAGGGGACTCAATGGTGGGGGCAGTGTGGGAAACAGAACAAACAGAAACAGACAGGTGTGGGGTGGTTGGTGGGGTTTAGTTTGGTGGGGCGGTAGATTAAAAACTACTAGACCGATTTTATTCAGGTTTTCACCATTGTATATGGCTTTTTCCTCCCTGGTTATTTACTACAATTTTGGGTCAGTGGTTAGGTGGTAAGTAGGTGTGGCCGTGAGGTCAGTGGAGGGATTACTGGGTGGGTGGTCAGTTGGATCAAGGTAAGTGTGATGGGAGTGGCCGGGCAATGCCGGATATTTCAGCTAGTATGTAATAACCAACCGACAACCACAAGTACTAATGTGTCTCGTCTAAATGGTAAATTGGAATGCACAAAAAAATATAAAAAACAACACAAAACAAGTGCTAACGTACAGAGACAGATAATTGATTATTTTTATATTAACTTCCCGCCCGGATGTGTTTGTGTTTTTGCTTGTACCCAAATCTTGTAATCAGAGTATTCGGACCCAGAATCACACTACGAATACCCCTAGGTAGATTTCCAATGCTGCACCAATGTAAAACGTGTAGTAAAGCACCTTGCATTGCACTAGTGGCCGGGAGCTTTGAAAGCTTTAAAGCCTACTGCCCATTTAACCTTATCCGGACTGAAGATTTTACCGGATAAACTATTTACCCTACTACCCTTTGGCCAGATGCCTTGTACGTGTATGGTTCGCGAGTAGACAAACCTGGGAAATGAACCGGGTGTAGGGTTCTGATTGTATCCACACGGTCCGAGGTTCAGGTTCTATCGGCCTTTTTTAATAAACCTACACAGTTTCTTTGATCCTAGTGCTTTGTGGATTCGTGCCGCTACTGGCATTTCGACAATGTTTTCACAGCATTTCCTCCATGGACACATGCCAGTTTTCAACAAAGTTGGAGATAAATGTACTGGCGATAGTGAGGTCAAGTACCTCTTCGCGAATCGCATTTATGAAGGTAGGTTTGAATCCGTTATTTAGTATATCTACATTATTACTAATAAGATATTCTAAAAGACACTGACCCCTTCTAATGATGTCGCTGCTGCCCCAGACCTCATGATATGCATTTGCATCGGATCCTATAAGGTACTGGCGGAGTGTTGTCGTCGTCGCCGGGGAAATATGCTAAAGCACACACGATGTTCCGTGTTCCCCTTTCGGTCGGAACTTCAATCCGCAGTGCCACCAGGTCTTTCTGGAATAGGAAGAAAGTTGATGTTCATGCCGATCATGCCGTTTCTTGGCACTGGCTCTCCGCACTTCTCCCCTTCTGTAGACCTTTTTCCAGTCCGCTAATAATCCAAGGATCTTGGATGAGACCAAGGGTTATATTTTCCTCGGCAAACCGCTTGCTGAGGGTACCGGCCCTTCGCGTCGTCGTCTTCTCTCCAGCTAGTTCAATTATAATATAGTAAATAAAGCTTATAACCGCTTGCGGAAGTCGATTGGAAAGATACTCTTGTCGCAGTAAAATAAACGCACGACTTCCTGCAAACTGTCAAACGTGCGCCTATCCTACATGGTTAATGCCATTGGTTTTGTCTCTTCGTGTATTCAAAGGTGCATTGCACAATTAGTATGTTTTCTTAATCGGGTTAACACAAACACAGTGTTAACTAAAGATTAATTGTATGCAAAACTGGAAACGCTAATTAGAGTTTATAATACATATAATATTATTCGGTGCGACGGACCGTTGCGGTCCAAGACCTAGCTTCTCGCGACCATTTGTGTTGTGCATGTATATTTTTGCACAAAAATGGAAACCACCTACAATGTAATTGCGTATCCGAATGGCGAATTGAGAAGCTTTCTGTGACAAGTTATTACTCTCGGACGTTTGTCAGACATTCGCAAGAGGTGGGACACCGTGAAAAATACTTTTGGTATGACTGGGATTCGAACCCCGAACGTCCTGCTCAGAAGCCATGCACATATCCACTGAGCCACGGCGCCCACCTAATAAGAGTTTAGTTTCGTTAAACCCAAATAAACTTCACAAAACTTGAGCGATTGAGTTATGTTTGTCTGACATTTGTTTTCTAATGTGACTTTCGTTTACCCAGAGTGCAAAAGTATTGCACTGAACGTCGCAAAATTGCACCCGTTTTGTTCGTTTGATTTTGAAAAAATCGCACTTAGTGTAATTCCAGTGTAAAGTTTTCTACCCAAGGTTTTTTGGCCGTGTATACCTTTTCCTATAAGCACCAACAAAAAACTGTTATTGTGATGCCACTTTGACTTTTAATTTGTAATTAATTTTCATTTATCATTGTGTTCAATTCAATAATCGATTAGTGCGGATAAAACTTTTAATAAAAACATTTTTTATCATCGTCATTGACAGATTTGTGTGGCTATTTCGACACGAAAACGGCCGGAGGGCAAAAACTAAACGAAACCTACATATGTAACAACAACGCAGTTGTCAAATTAACTAAATTCTCTTCATGGAAACACATAATAATTATCGGTAGATTTTTCCCTTTCACATTACTTAGATTGAAAATCAAAGAATAAAAACAATTAAAATAAAATGTTTGTGTAGTGTTGTAAAGTCGGAAATCTGTTAAAATAAGTAAAATAATAATGTATAAATTTTTAGAAACAAACCTGTAAAAAAAAAAACTCAATAAAAACTACTTCTACTATTTTTGTACGCTACCATTGAGCGCCGCCATATTCTTAATATGAAGAAAGCGTTACTGGATTCATTGAGTGAGTTCACTGCGCATCAAAATAATACACGAAGTTACTTTTTTTTGACATCTTGTCATTAACTGAGGACTTGGTGTTGCAGTATGTTACGACAACCTGTTGTTCACCACAAAAGTTGAGCTTCGGCTTCGCCTGATTTTTACGAGTTTAGCCATACGATTTCAATGCTTCCTATCACAATGTCGCTTCGGCTTCAACGTTTCGTTTGGCAATCGTAAAGAAAAACATAATGCTACGTAACGAAGCTACAAACGGAAGCTCTAGTTAAAAGTGCTGAACATTTGCTTTGCCTGACAGTTCAAGGCAGAGAACTGTGGCAGAACTCTAATTTGAGAAATGCCATGTAGAGAAAAGTCATTCAAAGCAAATGTAAAGCGGTTGCATCGTAACGCAGCGAAGACGAAGCTGAAGCGTGTTTGTGTTTCAGGCATTTGTTGTTGTGTTGTCACAGTATTGACACAAAATAGCAAGATGTTGTTCACTAGCATAGGTGTCGATGTCAATTTGTGTTTTCGACATAACAACATACCGACATCGCATTTTTCCAGTGAACACAACCAATATCTGTCATTGAAACGTGGTACAGCTACAAGGATTTTTGTTACTACAAACTACAAAGTTCGTTACGAATGTAAATTGTATACTTGTTAAAGCTACAGTGCATTTACTGTTAAGTATAATAAATTTTAAATGTATTTCAAATTTATATTGAGTGAAAAAGGACTTTTCCGATCTTACGTTTCCTAATGAGGATCAATTTATTAATTTTGCGTTCTGCCATATAATAATCCCAAAGAGTGTTCGTTGTGTTCGTTTGATTACCCAAGGAAAAGTCTCAGCAGATATTTGTGCAAATACTTTGATTACAAGTAAGAACGATTCCAACGATCACAAAATGAAAGCGGAGTTTTATAATCATTATAATCATGCAAATTGGGTCAGAAGACACTTATTTGAATAGTACAGCTTGATTTATTTTAATTGCCCTTAATCAATACTTATTGTGTACATTTTAGCCTTTGCAAGTCTGCTGATACCAATTAAGAATGTAATACAAAAGTGGAAAATTGAATAAATCTGCCTTGAAGAACTTCTTTTAATATCACAGGTAAGCTACTCTTTTTATTTGCTGATAAATGTGAAAACTCCTAAATTCAGAGACAGCTTTCCTTACCCATTTGTATTGTTTTACTCCACTGTGCAGATTTGAGGCAATTTTGTAATATCCTTTTAAGCAGTTACTATGTTTATAGGCAGGAATTTTTTTAATGGTGACTAACTTGGCTTTGGGAATCCAAGGTGCAGGTTGTAATTTCATAACAAAGTCTGATAAATGAAACACCCCAAATTTTACGACATAACTGCGGCGGTTATTAGTATACCAAATAGCAAAAGTTATGATGATGCATTTAGGTCACTTAAGCGTTATTACAAATTTAAGCATTCTTGTAGTGAGGTTTATGAAAAGGAGATGTATTACTATAATCATCATCATATCTGGCTCTACAACCGGTTTCCGGTCCTGGCCTCCCCCAAAAACTCTAAAGCAGCTTGGATGTTATGGTTAAATTCCCTGACAGACTAAGTAGGCTTTGAGCAACCGTGCGCGTATTTCTGGTTCCATCCTGTTATCGGCTGCTATAGTTGACACGAGACAGTTAAAGAATTGCACTACTCTTCAAAGTCGCGCTCCAGTATTTGAATTGAGGGACCAATGTTGGATCTTCTACTCGCAGACGTGGCCACCATGTACTTTGTTTTGCTCTCATTTATGTGCAGCCCGCTTCATGTACAGCTCTTTGGATTCTACCAACGATGTCAATGGTGGTGTATTGCAGGACCTCCTGTTTTAATCAGCTCCGCTGGGATACCATCTGATCCTGGTGCCTTATTATTTTTGAGCCGGTTTATCGCTCTGCTAACTTCATCTATGCAGGCACTAGGCAGGCACTCTCCCAGCATGTAGGGCGAGTCCTATCGCTTGACCGGAGTTGTTTCTGTTCTCTTTATTGCGAAGGGCAGCCGTGTTGACTCAAATCTGATTCGCGGATGCAGCCTTTCTTGATGATGCAATACGCGCTCGGAGCAACATACCAACAAGATAGTTGTCCGAGTCGACGTTGGCACCTTGGTACGTTCGTATTGTCATCAGTTTTGCGGTCTATCAACACGTGGTCTATCTGGTTGCGAATGGCTCCATCAAGAAATACCCAGGTGGCTTTGTGGATAATTTTATGTGCAAACCTTGTTCTCGCAACGACCAAATTATTGCTTGCTGCCATCTCTATGACTCGTTGTCCATTGTCGTGTAAGCTATGGGTGCCAATGTACTGCCTGAATACTGGCTCCCTACCTATTTCGTTCCTGTTCGACTGA
The DNA here is from genome assembly GCA_947095585.1 of Nephrocerus scutellatus. Taxonomy (NCBI): domain Eukaryota; kingdom Metazoa; phylum Arthropoda; class Insecta; order Diptera; family Pipunculidae; genus Nephrocerus; species Nephrocerus scutellatus. Next base: position 116,956,700 of record OX352763.1, read on the forward strand.
TTCAAATAATTCTTCTTTTTCTTTATCTGGGAAATCCTCTGTAGGTGCGTTAACGTTAATGAGGCTTTTGTCTTTAAAGCTACCCCGCACGCAAAGGGTGCATAGCCCGTCATTTAATGCTTTAAAGCCGATGACGGTGGGTCTCATTCTTTGCTGACTAGAAACCCCACCCCGAGCACATGATGTCTTGCATTACAGCTTTAATGTATGTCATCTTCCGTTCCATGAAAAAATTCTTAAATCGTTTAGCCGCTTCGTTGCCGTGGTCGTCGTCGTTCATCATTGTATCCGAGGCTTATTTTGGGTTCCGTAATATGGTTTTTTACGGGCGAGGTTATTGGCCTCGCGCCAACCTTACTGTGAAGGGACTAACTAGCCCCATCATTTCGCTTTTCCTGTACTGGAGGAAAATTACCAGCGGCCATCACGCGGAGGTTTGATCGTACTTCCACCAGTCAGAGATAGTTGCGGCCACATGCATTTCTGAAGCACTCTGTGTTATTCGCCCTACTCTGCTGATGGCTGACTGCCATATATTAAACATAGGCATATTCTAATGAACACATCTTTTTCAGCATAGCATAAACATAGTGTACATTTCTCCTAGTAGTGAAGTGGTTTTTGCTCAATACAAAAACATCAATCGCCGTGCAACCTTAGCAATGGGAAATTCAATTGCGTTAATATAATATATTTTTTTCAAAAAGCAACAAACGTAATTCCCAAAAAGTTTTTCCTTGCACCCGCATATAATACATGGCGAAATTCCATCATATTTGTGGTGGAGCGATACTGCAAAGTACACGTACTACAGCAGTGACTCCTGCACTTTCGGAACACAATTTCCACATAGTTTGGTAGTGAACTTACGATGTCCGGATCACCATTTGTTTTAAAAACCTTTTTGGTTTAATTCGTAAATAGCGTCAATGAATGCCAATGCCAGTGACACTATTTTACCTCTACTATGCCACTAGCTGCACACTACAGTACAGCAGTCAGTAGATAGCACCGCAAGTACTACACTTGCCCTTTAAGTAGATAGCGCCATTGAACGCGAATGCTAGTGACGCTACTCTACTCCGTACCCGGACCTACCGACAGACCGATCGAAATTCAGGTTATTATATTATTACTAGTTTGGTTATTATTAGTTCTAATATTAGTAGTAGTATAAGTAGTCCTACGAATTTGTTTAAATAAAAGAATAGAGAAAAATAAAACAATATTTGTTTTTAATTTGTAACGCCCTCAACGTGAAACGAACCATGGGTCCGACGAGCGTCACACAGCAAACACTGTTACAAGTCCCAAATAAATAAAAATATTTTTATTGTAACAGCACTTTTAACTAAATATAAGAATCCTGGACATGGTCACACTAAAGATTACTCCGATTGTGGGAGAACCTCGCTACAATCGGAATGTAGTTATAAATATTTTTAGGCAGGGAAATATCAATAAAATATTCTCTCTTCCTTGTTTTTTTATGTATATATGAACTTTTATTGCTGAAATATATGTAATATATTAAAGGCTAAAATCAAAGCCGTCGCTGAAGTTTAAAGTTGGGATTTTTCAAATCAGTTTAAAACATTCATACGCGACCTCTTGTAGTATATTTAGTGGAAGTAATACATATATATTAAGATTTAAGCTTTTGTTTCATTTCTTCAAGTTTCTTGTACAAGTATTTATTTTATTTATTAGAATAGAATTAGCCAACATGCATTTTCTTACATAATGTTGTATTTTTGTTTGTTTTTAAGGGTTTCCGTTGTAAATATTATTTAATTTAAATAACTCTGTTGACCACATTGATCTTACGTAGTATTTATTATTTATTTATTTGAGATTTTTAGTACAATTGCCTATTAATAATTATATTCAAAACAGCAAAACAAAACTTATATTAAGAGCTTAGATTATTTGGTGATCATAAGGCAAACTAATGTTTTTCAAACATTACAACAAGGTATAATTAAAAATAGAGCTTTGAATAAAACAACAAAATTAAATTACAATAATTAACAAAAAAATAAAAAAATATGTTGTCTCTTCGGTTATCACAATGTGGACAAAATTGGAAAAATAAAATCGACTCTATATTATAACATATATACTCAAAGGACGGCTAATAAAATAATTTTTCACAATACATGCATACAAGTTTTTTTTTGTTTTTTGTTTTTTGGTCTTTACACAAATTGCAATCTGTTTATTTTTATTTTTTAATAATAATTGTAAGTGAACTCACTAAATTCTTTGGTACTTGTACGTTGCATTAACAGTATACTTTGTTGTTTTCTTTTAAATAATATCACAACATAACTTTTATGTAATATATTTCCTATTAGTTAATTTATTAATACACATATTGAGTAAAGTATTTTCGCACATAATTCGGTTATTTCCTGAAGTTATATTGTTAAGTACGAAGCGTTTATTAATATGTACTTCTCTTTTATTTAACTTTATTAAAACACATATTTACTTGCAATTATATGTATAGTTAAAATTTTTTATGTAGTTATAAAGTTTTATGAAAAGACATTTCTTATCACAACATTTTTTAATATAAGAGAGTGGATTGAAAGGTTCGGGGCCTGTCAATTCATTGCCAGAATGACTCTGCAAAGTTTCATTCCTATGTTGCATTTTGTTTGGGTAAGACAAGTGAGGCATTTACTTTACAATTAAAAAAATGACGTTGTAAGTACCTATTTACGTTTCTGCAAGATGGGTTCCAAAAATTGCGTTTGAATGGAATCCACAAGGAACACGACGAAGGGGGCGCCCGCGTATCACCGGGATGAGATCAGTGTTGAATGAGTCGGGGACTACTGGAACGTGACGAGAAATTAAACGACTAGCGCAAGATCGACGAGGATGGAGGAATTATGTTTCTGCCCTATGCTCCTAAGTGAGCAATATTTGCTTATTTATAGTGTACAAAAAAAATACATCAAAATGTTTATAATATAAATAAATAAATGTTATGGTAAAGAAAAAGATGGGTCCGCAACTGATTTCCGTTGACAAAAAAAACCGCAATAGACTGATGCTGTCTCACGAGTGTTTGGAGCGATTTTAAAGCGACGCAGAGAACGTTTTCGCCCGGTTTCTGACGACTGATGAGACTTGGGTTACTTCACTCTTATGACTAAACAGCAATTAAAAGAGTTGAGTAAATCTGAATCACTAGCGCTAGCGAAACAGCTAAGGGTAAACTATAGGCGGATAAAGTAATGAAATCAGTTTTTTGGACCCCAAATGGTTGATTACATTGTCAAAATTTTTTAAAAAACTCAAACCAATTTGTCGAGACCAAAGTATCATACCTATCTCTCGTGTCCTAAATGAAGTAGCACATAAATTAAATGATATTTTGCTCAAGCCTATAATGACTGTGTCTTTGTAAACGTAAGGTTCCCTGATGGAATAACCAGTTAGCCAAAATTAGGAAGAACGTTTGAAAACTCTTACTCTGCTCAACGCACGAAGAGTTGGTACGAATATAGTTTCGCTATTACGGAGTACCACAACAGAATTGAGACGATCTAAACGTGCTTCATGGAGGAAATGCTTCGAAAACATTGCCGACATGACAGTGGCAGCACATATCCATAAGTCACTCGTTAAATATCATGCAAATTGTGTAGGTTTACTAAAAAAGACCGATGATACCTACGCGTCGGAGCGTAAGGATGCATTTAGAACCTTGACTCAGGTTCATTTTACAGATTCGTCTCACACGAGTAGACGAACATACGTACCCGAACGCATCTGACCACAGGGTCTACATTGCTAGCAGAGTAAATAGTTTATCCGGAAAAAAATTAGACGTCCGAATATGGTTAAATGGGCCGTAGGCAGCTACAACTGGGATTACATCACCACCACCTGGAGAGAGGTAAATGTAATCTTTATCCCCAAACCAGGCCTTAGGCCTAGTGAACTGCCCAAAGCTTGTAAAGTTATCAGTCTTACATCATTTGTTCTCAAAACTATGAAGAGACGTTCATATTAGAGGCCGGCTAGATTTGTGTTCACTTTGCACTCAAGGCAGTTTGCATACAAAAGGAACCCATCATTATCTTGTAAAAAAGATAGAAGGAACTTTCCGTTTCAATGAAATAGCTCTGCATTACTTGACATTGAGGGCGCATTCGATACTGGCGACGACTCAATAGCAAAAGCAATTAATAACAGAGTTATAGAAGACTCGGTGGGTGCCGTGGCTGCATCGATTTCTGAGCAGTGGGTTTTTTTTCACGGTCCCACCTCTCCTGAATGTCTGACAAATATCAGAGAGTAATTACTTGTTATGGAAAGCTTTTCAATTCGTCGTTCGGATACGGCATTAAATTGTTGCTTCTTCCATTTGTGTGTAAAAATAAACATGCAAAACACAAATGGTCGCGAGAAGCTTGGTCTTGGACTTTGAATGGTCTGTCGCGCCGAATTATATATTGAAGACTCGGCCTCTTCAGGAGGTGTGTCTCTGACCGCAGTTTTGGGTTCTCCACAAAGATGAGTACTTTCTGCCCTTAGGCTATATCGCCATTGATCATGACGATGACTTGGCGATTTTTATTAGTGGCAAACTAAATAAAACTACTAAATCCAAATATGATACACTGTACATGTATACAATGATAGTGAGACCGATTATCAAGAACGCGGCCTTAATTTGGTGGCCGAAAGTTATTGAACGGACAACGGCATCTATGCTTCAGAAGTTCCAGAGAATTGCCTGTCTAGATATCACGGGTGCCGTTCGAACCTGCCCTACGGCAGCATAATAAGCTGTCGTTGGGCTTTCTCCCCTACAAATCTTCATTATGAAGACGGCCGTTAGATGCGCTATTTAGCTGCAGACAAAAACAAACCAGGGGACCATGTATAACACCTGAAAATTATTGACTCAATTCGCGAAATGGACATGGTTTGCATTATCTCCGGCATTATGGTCACGGAGTACTGTTTCGGAAGGTTATTTGAGGTAGAAATATTGAACCGGTCTAATAGTGTCTGGTCTGGAAGATGGAATCTGGAGTTGAAGCGTGGACTAAACACAAAAGTCTCGATACCTATGGAAAAGTGTCCCACAGGTTTTCAGGCAGTAGTCCATGCCTTTAGATTTACGCTAGGCTAAACCTTAGTAAAGTTACTAGGGGAGCTAAGAAAGATATCTTTTCATATAGCCGGGCAGCGCTTAGAGCGTTATCGTCCAAACTAATGGACTCTATATCAGTCAAATACTGCTACGATGCACTGCAATCCCTTGCCAGACATAACAGGATGAAACTCGGATAGGTGCCTAGACATAAAGGAATTGCAGGCAACGAATCTGCCGATGAACTGGCTATGGCTGGCTTGGAATCTGCGCTCTAGGGTGTAAACTTTACTGTGGTGTCAAATAGGCTGCCGCCACAGGGCTGATTATTAAACTTCGTCTGGCCCACTGGGAAAACGCCTTAAAGCTGAGACAATCCAATCGATTTTCAGACCTTTTTCCTACAAGGAAATCCTTAATCTAAACAAGGAAAGCATCATAAAGCTGGTAAGCTCTCTCACAGGTCAATGTGGCTTGCGATTCCACCTTAACAAACTTAATCTAGGCTCAAACACGGAATGTAGGAAGAGGACGAATCATTCTCTATGAATGCCCTGCATTACATTGGTTATGGAGACGTATTTTTTATAAAAGAATATGTTCGGCCGGCACAGTTAAGAAAGTCTGCTACTTACCTAACCTGTACTATCCTTTATTACGGAGGTGATACGTCTCCCAGACTAGTCACATCCTGCTGCTAATACAATAGATCTTTTCAGATCCCAGTGTCGGCCATATGGGCAAGAGTCTTCTAAAAAAATCATACCGGATCACCAGTTTGAATTTAAAGAAGAGCATGGAACCATAGAAAAAGTGCATAGGATCGTACTCGTATCAGAAATCAGAACCTCATTTGAACAGAAGAAGTACGGTTCAGAAGCATTCTTAGAAATCGGTCAAGCTTTGGATACAGTATGTCATGAAGGACTTATACATAAAGTTAAGGCACAGCTACCAACGAACAACATTGAAACAGTAGCAGTCACAAAAGAACAGTAAAAAATACCACACTAAGCTATTCTATTCTATTCTATTCTATTTCATCAGGATAATGTACGCTCACATAAGAGTAATAATAATATTCGGCGCGACAGACCGTTGCGGTCCAAGGCCTAGCTTCGCGCGACCATTTGTGTTGTGCATGTATACTTTTGGACACAAATGGAAGGCCGGATCCGAACGGCGAATTGAGAAGCTTTCCTTGACAAGCTATTATTCTCGGAAAGTTTGTCACCCAGTCGCGAGAGGTGGAACACCGTGAAAAATACTTTTTGGTGTTACTGAGATTCGAACCACGAACCTCCGACTCAGTAGCCACGCGCATTTCCACTGAGCCACGGCGCCCACCTACATAAGAGTATGTGGCATAACACGACGATGAAACCCGTAACTGTGGATTTGAATTACTCCATATTTGGCTGATCTCGATACGTGTGGCTTGCAAATGTCACATATAAAGAGGTTGAAGCCGCAGTAAAGAAATTTTTTGAAGGTCTTGAAGAAACATTTTTCATTAGAAACGGTGTACCAGAAATGGAAGGACTGAATTGGGCTTGGTGGTTATTAATTTCGGAATTGAAAACATTTTCTAAACTTCCAAGTCTTCTCTTTTCTTTTATGCCGCGAACTTTTCAATCCATGTAGATCTTAAAAATATTCTTCTTACACTCTATGAGGATTTTAAAAATTAGCATAGAAAGTTAATAAAAAGCTTTTCAATGGTTAATATACACACATAGATTAAAGCTGTAAATTTTAAGGCTGGTCATCAAGATATAAACTAAAGCTAATTTTGTCAATAATCAAAAATATAAATAGCAAAAAAAAATAAATTGCACGCAGCTGACAGACACTTAATATTCTATATAAAAAAATTTGGCTTTTAAGCCGATATTTTTTTTTTAATTTGCACACGCTTCAATATGCCTAGACGTAGCGTGGGCGGAAAATATTTGAGTTGAAGAAATAAGCAAAAAAGTGTCGCGCGGTTCTGAATTCAGTCTAGAAGATTGGTGCACCTGCCCAGACATTACAGTTGTATTCAAGTTTAGGGCAAATATATGTGTCTTGTAAATAGTAACCAGATCTGAAGGAGTGGAGTACATCTTGCACCATTTTAGGAAACCTAAACATTTCGCAGCATTCTTGGCGATGGCAAATATGTGGTCGTTCCAACGAAGCTTGTTATTGACGTACATACCGAGAATAGCGAGTTTTTCAGTTTCTTCGATGCAAGATCTATTCATGGATAAATTACTCTTGGACGACCGATGACAGCATTGAGTTTAGGAAGCGTTATATTCAACTCTATTATGTAGTCCCCACCTTGTTATGCTGTCAAGGTCAGAATTTAACGTGCTTAACATACGTTGTTGTTCAAGTACCACTTGCGACGAAGAGGGGCGTGCAGAAAGCGTGAAATCACATGAAAAGCTAAGATTGCTGTCGTCGTCAGCGAAAGAATGGATTGGATTAGAAGTGGCGGATTGGAGATCATTAATGAAAATCAGAAAGAGTGTTGGAGACAAAACAGAGCCTTGAGGAACACCGGAGTTTATGCGGTGAACATTGGATTTGAAACTGTCCAATACGACCTGGATTGAACGGTCAAAAATGGTGGTTACCAGTCCAATCGAGGAGGGCCTTATCAATTCCATAGGCATTCATTTTAGACAAAAGAGCTTGATGCCAAACTCTGTCAAATGCCTTGGATACATTGAGTGCAACAACCAAATTTTTGAATAGACTGGTTCCACTTTTCAGTGAGATATAAGCCATCAGGTCACCTGTAGAACGTTGCCTAGGAAAACCGTACTGCCGATCGCTAAGGATTTCACGTATTGCATAACCTTCCGATTGATAAGCGTTTCCATGACCTTGGTATGGATGTTAGCGCAATTGGTCGGTACGAGTAAAGAGATAACGGTTCACCTTTTTTAGGAAGAGGCTGTATACTTAACGTATACAGCACACAACTAGCTATGCGACAACTGCATATCGCATTTACCTAGCCTTGCATCACGAAGTGAAAAAAATTCTTGTTTTTTGGACGAGCCTGGAATCGAACCGGTGTTCTTCTACCGGTGGGTGCCAACTATGCAACTACCAAGACTGTAAATGTATTCTGCTTAAAGTATTCTATGCCAATCGCATATATGTATATGGCACATTACACTGTCATTAATAATGTCATTATTAGTAATGATAAAAGAAATCATAAAATCCGGATTCACATAATTTCTCAAGCATCATTCATAACTCCGACTTACACGATTATCAAATGTCATTATCACATAGCAATGACACTATTAATGACTGTTTTATGTGCCTTTATGATATTTCGAATGACGTTAATAATTGTTCCTATCAAGAGTCAAAAGAATTTATATTTTACTGATATTTGTGGGTTTATTAGGAGAATTATAAAAGTACAATTTGCAAATTCTACCTCGTACTTTGTACAATTAAAAACGACAAAACGTATTAAATGGAACGCGTGGAATACAATTTTAAAATTCTATTATTTAGTATGTTTAAAAAATGTTCAACAACTAGGTATGTATAGAAGTAGTTTATTCGTTAAAAAGGATTTCCTTTTTATATTTATTTGTTTTCTTTTTGTTTTTTCCTTCACTCAATCAGATTTACTGCTTTATATTTTAATTTTTATTATTATTTTGAATTCTGTTTATTTCTTTGTGCTAACATGTGACATGTAACATTTAGTACCACCTGAATACATTGATGAATTATTGTTTATTTCGTAAACATTTATTTGGTTTTGTTAATAATATTTCTGCTGTACGAATATTAGTAATATTTTATTGTAATTTTCTGTTGTTATCCTTCGAGATCTATATTGGCCCCCATATACATTCATCTAAGTAAACCTTTTTTCTATTTTTCCTTGAAAAAGGGACACCTCCTCTATTTGGGCCAATCCTTAATAGAAAAGAAGTTGTTGTCACTTTTGAATTTAAATTCTGGAATTACTCTCGCATGTTCTTGTTGTTCCTTATTGGAAATTGTTCGATATTTTTTGTTGTTGTTCACTAAAAAGACAATTCAAATGACTCATTCCTTTTGCTCGTTCTTCGCATAAAACCAAGTTACGACCATTTGCATATGAATTCTTATACCAGATCAGCTAATTTTTCTCAAGATTCGTATTCAACATCTATTGTATACAACGGTTTATTTGATTTAAATTTTATTATAATTCCTAAGTAGTTTGTTTACATTTTGTTCGTTTTTGTATACCTTAAGCGAGGAGCTGTTTTACGCTTTCTATTGTTGTAATTGTAATAATATAACAGTAATTGAAATATATTCTATACGATATTTGCTTTAACTGTCGGGACACAATGGCGTAGCTGTGGCGGTAGTAGCAGTAGTAAGAGCTGTCAAAAGTTAAAATGCATCCAAACTCAATACACTATACACAATGGTTAGATGTAGCAGTGGGATTGTTTTTTTTGTCAAAGTAATCGGAAAGATAATTTAACTGTCAATATTTTTTTTACGTTTTTCGACAACTGTAGTTGTTTGTTAGTTTCTACAAACATGAGACATGTCGACTACTATGAAGGGTTCAGGGGAGATATACATTTTTTTTTCTGATAATAATTTTTTTTGATCTGAAAGATCTGGTCAGAGAAAAAAACTTTCGGATTTATCGGATATGTAATTTCTCCGTTCTATCCAATTTCACCGACATAAAAAAAAGTTCACAGCAAAAACAAAAACACAAATTAATACACTCTTGTGGTGTAGTGGATAATATCGTAACCCGGGAAAAGGTTTCCTGGGCTCTAAGAAGTTTTTCAGCCTAGAAGTCTCCCGGCCTGGATGGCATACAGCCGTGGTTTTCATACTTAAGACAGACAGAAGAAGCCACAAATTAGGGAAGGATTTTAGGACTCTCAGTCTCTGATCGATCTTGCTAAAGGCTCTGGAGTGCATTCTAGATCATACCACGCATTAATCTGATCTGAACACGCATATCTTAAGGGCAGGTCCACGTTAACGGCGCTTCATGTTGTAGTGCGAACGATTGAGCACACAACCTTCTTAGATATAGAAGGGGCCTTCAAGAATGTTCGCATCGAGACTATTCAGGAAGCTCTGACCCAGTCAGGAGTGGTGTCCTTCCTTATGCAATTCCTTAGCAGAATTATACATGTCAACCTTAGCAGCTGCAATATTACCAAACTAGTCGACAGAGGCACTCCCCAAAGAGGGGTTATCTCTCACTTGTTCAACAGTTCCAAGAAGAATTCCAGGACATTATCAAAGTATGGGTGCCGGGGTACAGTAACATAAAGGGAAATGAGAGGACGGATGAATTGGCTAAGAAGGGCGTCGCTATGGAAAATATTAGCTGTCTAATGAGCTCAGTCAGGCAACAAATTCTTTCCCTTTTAAATACTAAGTCACAAGTCAGGTGGAGCAGTCTGTCGAACTGCGCTATAACAAGATTAATATGGACATCCTACAGCAAAACGAAAACCACCGAGTTGTTATGTAGAACCCGGAAGTATATTGCCAGAGTTGTGGCTAGCCATGCTCCTAAGTTGTGTATACCGCACAACAACTTCTGCAGAATTTGAAAAGTTGAAAATGTGAAAGAAAATCTCATACACTTCCTCTGCAGTTGTCCCGCCCTTGCAGGGTCTAGGCACCGCATTTTAGGTAAAACATTTTTTGCCGACCTGAAATAGTTCTAGCTCAGGATGGATTTAAACCGCGTATTTAGCATGGCTATTTATCCATGCTAGGTCCTCTCGAGATTCGTGGTATCACAATGGGTCAATCTAGCGCTAATTGAGATCCTCGCAAGGTTCACTACTCTACCTACCTACTTTAATACAAAAAAACTTTATCTTTAAAACAATAAAAACATAAACAACATTTCAATCAGCTGGCTTTACTTGACATAAGCGCGCTACACCATTGTGGATGAATTTTGTGAGTGAACGCACCACACCATTTGACAGCTCGTACTACTATTACTACAGTTATATCACATTGTGTTCCGCCAATGCCCCTTTGTTTGGTCGCATTCGATTTATGTAAAATTTAGTAACAATTACCTACGTTTAGTGGTTTCTTGCTGATGACAATATTAATTATTGCAGTGCCAGTCAGAAGGAAATCCGGCTCATTTTTATATACGAGTATATAGCCTTTTTTTTTAAAAAAAATGGCATCGTCAGTAGTCACCAGACTTAATTGTTGTTAGTTTCAAAATTCCAAACCATATTAATGTTTCGCTGACAAAAAGCGATAATTTATTTGTTACGACAGTTCAACTGCTATTGTTTCTATTGTTTTAATACAAGGAGGTGCTAAAGTAATGTCACAATGTGAATGTGCCAAAATTTTTGCCATAATTTTATTGGCATTTTTGTTGTAGACAGATAAGTCTAAAACAGAATGTTATTCTGACAGTGACCTGGAGAGCGCGGAATTACAAAGCACAAAGACATTTGACGTCATTTGCAAAATTTATGGCACATTCACATTATGACATAACTTTTGTCCCACCTGTAGTTTGTGCTATCAGTTCTGTTACTACACATTATGCATTACTGTAATTTAAAAAATGTTTTAAAAACATCGCATGAAGAGTATTATTTATGCTAAACTAACCTAAAAGGCGGTTTGTTTTGGATCTGTCATAATATTTGGCTCTACAACCAAATCTGTCCACGATAGACGCATTAAAACATTTTCAAATCTCCTTTTTAACTACCAGAGATATATTTCGTTGGTCATTGCTGACTTGACAGTCACATAACTATAATTGTATTTTTTTTATATGCGTTCCTTAAGGTCCCAGCCCACCGAATCCGTTGCGTCCGTCGCGGCGACGTATGCAACTGACAGATCGCAAAACATGTAACGAAAGCGACGGAAGAAGTAGAATAACTTTCAACTTTTCTCTCCGGCAAATGCTTTGACAGTTCTCTCACAGCAGTGTGAAGCTTATTTTGTCATGTATGTTTGCATGTACGGCGACAAAGCACTCATTGGCTGTGTCGGAGTGATCGAAGAGATAATTTAACTGTCAAAATTCAGACCAGGTTTTTTTTCATTCTCCGAGAAAAATTTATTTCTCTGAGTCGTTTTTTTACACTCTTATAATTCTCGGATAAGATCTTTTTACTCTCATTATACAGAACATTTTTTGACAGCTGTAGTTGTTTGTTCCTTTAAAAATAAGACATGTCAACTACTATAGAGCATTTAGGTGAAAAATAAAACTTTTCTCTGGTACTAAAAAACACAGCATATAAATTTTTTGATCTGACAGATGTGATGAGAGAAAAAAATTATCGGATTTATCGGAACTTGGATTTCTTTGATTTCTCCGAGTTCTTCGACATAAAAAAACATGCCCATTGACTATTTGCGTTACATACGGGCAACGTCAACGAATACGTCGGCACAACAGACGCAACGGATCCTATGAGCAGGGCCCTTAACTACCTACCGCGTTGCAGCCTTTTTTTATTACTGAAAAAAACAGGCTTTACCTCAGCTTATGTGTCAATAGTGAAACCCTTGTCGAATAGGACCGCACATATTTCAAAGGAAAAAATTAGTTGAACATTTTGATCGTTTCCGTTTGGAAGAAAAAGCCCTTCCCCCAATATGTATAACTCCTCAGTCAACCTTACCTCTTGGCCTTAGCATTTACGCCAACAACAAAAAATCTTAGACCCTAATTAAAGGTTCGTCTGTGATCCAGCACCAGAGCCGACAATACTGACGCCGCCACCAACACCAACACCACCAGTTCCAGCTGAACTAGCTACACTTACTGTAGCAGCAGTAAGACCAGCTACCGAGGAGTGCCCAGTTGCTCCGGTTAGAAGGTCGTGCTCATTTTTGGCCTGTCGCAACCAGTTGCGAAGATCACGTGTGCGTTCAACCAAGCTGGTTGTATAGTTGACAGCTCGTGGACTTTGCGAGACAATTGTGTTGGCCGCCAAAATGGCTCCGCCCATTGACGTTTGCATACGTCCAGTAGCCATTTGGCGATAGGTTTCCAAACGATCGGCCAATGTTGGAATCGATTGTGGCGCATGCATTAGTGTTGCAGCGGCAGCGGCTGCTGCTGCCGCCTGATGATGAGGATGAGTACCCGATGCTACTGCCGCTGACGAAAGCATGTGTGACCAACTGAGATCAGAGGCTCCGAGCATGGGCACAGGAACGCCTGTAATGAATGTCATGTGATTCATATGATTGATTTCATCTAATTGTTTCAAATACCTACCTCCGTGCATCTGCTGTTTGCTGAGAATGTCGAGTATTTCGCGAATTTCCGCATTGAGAATTTCCAAATTCTGGATGCATTCCGTAGACTCTTGATGGTAGATCTCTTTGCGTCGGTTCAAGTTTTGAGTGTCGGCTCCGCTTGCAAAGTCTGTGCTACTAAACCCCGAACTGGAATGCGAAGACAGATCGCTGAGTGTTGCGTCATCTTTGTTCTCTACTGCTAGCAGATCCATTGGTTTCTCTTTCTCGTAGATTCGCGAGAGAGATTGTTCCAGATGTCGCAGACGAATGACCTTCTCGCCAAGTAGGGCCCTAGTTCGATGGAGATTCACTTCCATTTCGGTCAGTTCCTTTTCCTCTTGGATCAGCTGATCAAGCGAATGACGTGTTACAGTAGATTTGTGCCGTTGTTTGATTTCACGCTGACGTGCCCGGAAGTTTGTGCGTTGAGTGCGCAACGATTCTTTGGCACGGCGCACCGAGTCCCGTTCCAAGTGAATGCGATGCTTAAAGAATTCCAACTCAGAGCTAGTTCCGGCGTGATCGTTCGAGATATCCGAGAATGGGTATCGCAGATGATAAGTCGCGTCCAAAGTATTGTCGGGAAATTGATCTTCCAGATCTTCAAGCTTCTGCAATTGATGGCGTAGATTCTCGACCGGTGTACATGGACGATCGCCCTTGTAATTATCGGAATTTAGACGTGACGTCGAAGCGGATTTCATGCGTGAGAAGAGTTTTTTACGTTGAGTCAATCGGGAGTTGTTGTTGTTCTCCTGGTTGTTTTGAAACGCCTCCGAATCGGAGTTGCCATTATCACTGTAGACGGCCGCCGTTGCCGGTGCTGGCAGATATCGACCCTTAGTGTAGTTGTTCGAAATAGTTGTATCGGATTGACTAATAGATGTAGTGTCATCTTGAGCCTGTAGGTGTTTTATGTACTTCGATGTGATACCAGGTTTTCGTCCCTGCTGTCGCTCAGCCGATTTCTCGCCATTGTAATTATTATGCTGACGATCTTTACCGTGTGCGGTGAGATGTGTTTTTGGCGGAACTGGTGGCTTAGTTGGTTTACCAGCGCCTCCTTGATCTTGATATGACGTTGACAGGGAGAGACTTCGATTCTCGCTGTTGCCAATTGAGGGCTTTTGCGATGTGGAACGTTCGGTTTCTGAGCCTGTTGTTGTGGTATGCTGACTTTGCTGGTGGTAGTGAACCGATGCCTGTTGTTCCCTGCGTCGATTTCGCCGCTCTAACGACAACTTGACGTCGGTCTTGAGGCGAACATATTTCTCCTTTAGGCAACGGTACTTATCCTCTAGCAGTCTTTTTTCACAGCGTACCTTCTCATAGAGACGATCGTCACCTGACTCACGCATTCGTTGACGCTCCATTTCCAGCTCGTCTGTCATTTTGTCCCGCATCTCGGATAGTTTAGTTGCATGCTCCTTCTTGAGGATTTCCTCCTCACTCTTGAGATCACGCTCAAGATCATGCAAAATCTCTGAATGGTTCTTCTGCAGAGTGAGCATGCGAGCCTTGTGCTCGTCTACGACCGCTTTCCGCTTGCCATCAAGTTCCTCTTCTAGTTGGGCGCGATATTCTTCCAGCTGTGTATCGATGTCCTCCTCCAGCTGATGCTGATGCGAAACTAATCGCAGATCGTACTCGTGCCGGATGTTCTTCAGCTTGACCTCATGTTCCCGCTTCAGATCATCAATATCCCGTTGCAATTTCTCTTCGAACTCCTCTTTTTCCTTTTCAAGAGTTTCCACCTTTTCCTTATCCTTTTTCTGGCGATACTGTTCAACTTCTCGGTCAACATCACGATCGATTTGCACCTTCATTGTGTCACCCTGCTCTGAGTTGCCAGCAGCAGCAACAGCAGCGCCAACATCTTTTTTAAGGAACGCTATGACTTTTGATGCCGCCTTTATAGTGCGCAACTTCTCTCCGGCACCTTGTAGCTTTGACTCCAATTGCTCCACGTCGTGTCCATGCTGGCGATCCAATTCATCTAAATCAAAGGGATCACTTGCAGCTGCTGTTGAGCACGTTTTTTGTTCGGACTTCTGAACGAAACTCCGCACAGAACTAGCTTTCGAGTCGGAGTCAGTATCATCGTAGAGAGGCTTCACAACATTATTCTCCTTTAACTTGTCCAGATAGCTCACTGCAGACACAGCTGGCTGAACATTCGACTCGACGCTAAGCGATCGTCCCAAATCAATTAGCTTATTGGCACGCTCCCGATCGGGTAGGTCCATCGATAAACTTTGCGCTTTCAGCATTTGTATTGTTTGAGCTTTTGGCACTGGAATTACTTTGACATCCTTGACGTGTTTCTCCTCGGCAGCAAAGTGATCTTCACCATCTGGGTAGTCCTCGTTTACGTCCTCGTCAATTTCATCGTCCCACGGATCATCATTATCGTCTTCATCATCGTCAGAGTTTACCGAAATGTCGGGGCTCTGAGTGAGGCGCCTTGAACTACTGGGATCATCTTCGGGTGAGTTATTAGACCGAGCACATCTTATATTGTCTAAATTGAAGCGAACACTTTTCTTGTCTTCACCACCGCCAGCTGCACCCTCCGAGTCATCTTTATCGACCTTGCGACGCATGTCCGTCAAGCTTGGCTCACGCAGTATACCCTTCACCCCAGCTGCGGATGCGGCGGTTTCCCCAAATAAATTATTGCTTCCTGCAGCCCCTGAGAATGGAAATGCTTGATTCAGTTCAAATTGTTTCTTCGACTTAAGGAACATTGCACCGGTCCCCGACAGAGTAAACCCCTTTTTCTGATCCGTCACATCTTGTTCAGTTTTCGACGCGACCGCCAACGCTGCTGGAACAACTGATTGCTTCTGACCAGCAGCCGCCGCAGTAGCATCATTGTGGAATTTCATTGCAAGACCAATTTGTGGATTTGTTTTGGTCACTTCAAAGCGTGATGCCTTCACCGATTGAAACGTTGGACCTGCTGCAATGCCAAAATTTTTACTTCTTGATTCTAAAAACCGACTCACTCCACCACTGAATCCACTCGGAGTACTACTTAAGGTCCCCGCTGTTGAATTTCCACCACAACCACTGCTATTGCTGCCAGCAGAAATTGTCCTTCCGACATTGCTGACCGGTGATGACATTTCATTTACGTTGTTCAAGTCGAAATCTTCATTCCCTTGCAGACTTCGGATTCCCGAATCTAATTGTGATGCATCCTCAGAATTGTCTATGATCGGTGTGGCCGAACCACCCGATTGTTGTTTATGTCTTGCCTGCTCGACCAAATCCCGATAGACTGCGTCAAGCGGATGATCCCACTGGGAAATTTTCGATCTCAAATTGTAATAATAGTGGGCAGCTTTGTCCTCGGAGTAGCTGAAAGGTAATTAGAGGAGATAGTGAATAACGATACTGAGAATATATATGTCTACGGCTGAGAATTTGTGCTTGGGAATGGGGGTGAAAGTTAAAAAAATAAAATAAAACCTGGCAAGCAAGTCCAAAACTACTGCAATCTGCGGACCTTTTACTGATTGAGAAAACTCCAGAACACTTAGAATGCTTCGCGGTATGGAAAGAGGTAAAGATGCGTCTAAAAACAGGCACATTAAAAATGCCTATCACACAAGCTGTCCTGCAGCTCTCGTTGGAGGCACGAGAGATGTTCTCTGGTGAACCCATGACCTCGAGGCCAAGAGAAGACAAGTTCGGAAACTCTTCAACAGGGCCAAACGAACAAATATTTGGACAGGCTACCGAACTTCTCTAACAAAATACATCGCTGCACTAAGAAATAGCAAAAGAAACAGCTGAAGAAAAAGTATTGAAAAGCTGCCAACAGCATGTTAACTACACAAAGCGCTTTTCCTCGATCAGAAGTCAAGACACCGAACGGTAAACTGACAATCCCGAGACCAACAACTCTTGACTGCTTGGTAAAAAGTAATTTCCCTAATTGTCAAATAATAAGCCACCAAGAAGAAAACGAGGAGATTATCTCACATCCTTTCTTTATTCCTGTCGAGGCCCATAGGCGCTCTAATGGCATATTCACCACTGAAGATGTTCGCTTGGCAGTTATTTCCCTCGGACCATACAAATCTCCAGGTGGAGACAGGATATACCGGATCCTTCTGCAACGTGGCATAAATATAATAGAATCTATACTCGTAAGACTCTACAAAGTCAGCTATAGCCTAGAATACGTTCCAAGGTGCTGAAGAGAAGAGCGAGTGATTTTCTAACCAAAAGCAGTGAAGAAATCCCCCGAGGATACCAGGTCTTACAGGCCATTTAGCCTCACATGATTTATACTTAAAGCTATGGAGAAACTATTAGGTCTCCACATAAGATCTAACATACTCCAACGAAACCCTCTAAGCCCCAGAAAACATGCGTATCAGAGTGGAAAATCTACAGAAACAGCACTCCATGAATCGATGAAGAATACCAGAACGAATTCAAGTCGAAAATATCATAAAAAACCTTCTCCATCATGCATCTATCTGGTACACAGACGGATCCAAAACAGATACAGGGAAGACTATACCTTTCCGCAAAACTTTCTCTATAGAAAGCCCAACTGTTCCGATCGTACACAGATACATGCTTAGATTTAGACCAAACGTATTTGGATTAGTAATCAATTAAAGAGCGAAATCCATATAAAGTTTTTCTGTTTCCCACTACCACATCTTACGTTTCTCGCTCTTTGCGACTGCTTATTTTTTGTACACTGTATTCACATCCCACAAACACACATGCGTTTGGTGTTGGTTTACAGCATTAGTATGCGTAGAGTTGTGCTTTCTATAGAGAAGGTTTTGCCTTTCCGCAACTCAATTTCAACAAAAACTTCCAGTTCACCTTCCCTTCCAGATCATTCTGGGACGATGACGCTCTGAACACATTCATTTTTACACAGACGGCTCAAAAACTGATGACGGAGTCGGTGGAGGTGTTTTCTTAAAAAAGCTAAATCTTAGGCTCTCTTTCCGTCTTCCTAATCACTGTAGTGTTTTCCAGGTGGAAATTATGGCGATCAGTGAAGCCTTGTCTTGGCTGAAGAGAAACGTCATATCCGCTAAGGATATCCGTATATTCTCGGATAAGCAAGCTGCACTGAAATCCCTGGAATCAGTCTCTACAAATTCATTTCTTGCCCGTGGAGATGGCGGAGCAGTTCAATATCCACCTGTGTTGGGTGCCGGGGCACAGAGACATTCCGGCTAAATGTATGGCGGGCGAACTGGCCGAGCAAGGAACTATGGTATATGGTTCCATAGGCATACCAATCGCTACATGTTAATGCGGGATGCAAATGTAAAAACTAACTGTAGGTGGTCAAACGTTACAACTTGCATATCGACAAAGCAGATCTGGCCCAAGCTCGCTCCAAGTGGTTGATCCAAAAAACAAAAAAAGATCGCACATCGGTGCTATTGTAAGTGTCCTCACTGGATACTGGAGTCTTCTCGAATGACTTCTGCAGAAGCTGCATGGATGAGGAGGAGCAGGAGACCATCGTCCATCTTCTCTGTACTTGTCCAGCCCTCTCCCAAAAACATAAACTCCTTTGGTTTCTTCTACAATGAAGTGATCTCATCAACATTGACATTGGTTCACCGAGTAGGTGGAGGGAATTTTTCCTGATCATTATTGTATCACAATGGACCATTACTAGTCTAAGTGTGTCGGTTTCACTAGCAGCCACCTAACCTAACCTCACCTAGCACTCAGGTACGTACCATCGGCTTATAACAAAAGTGGTTTTGTAACAAAGGTGGGTAAAAGAGATCTTACCATCCAACCAGATCCAGGTTATGGTAATGAACAGCAAGTGCAAAGTCGATAAAAGCTTACGCAATCTTCACTGCTATGATGGACTTTGATTTTTGTTTCAATCAAAATCAAAAACTCATATTCCTCTGACGAGGACGAACGACATGACTATGACTACACTTATTACGATTATGATTATGGCACATTGCTGCCTATGTGTCCCCACAGAATACTGGCAGGCTACTACCAGTCTCACATTACATAATCCTCCTAAACAATGCGATTGAGAGAATAACAATAGCACAAAAATGCACTGTACATATATAATGTGCCTAAAGCTATATATTGTGATTGTCATGTCATTGTGGGCAGATTGGCAAAATAATGCCAAGGATACTTCTGTGCAGAGATAAACTAATAAGATACACATCGTAATCGCGCTCAATCTCTATCTTATATTCCATATCTATTACAATTGTGTGACTATCATTCTTAATTATATTCTGAATTGAACTTTAAATAAAAAGATAGTTTGCAAAAAACGATTCGAGATACTTTTAGAAATGCACTTTTTTGACAGCCGCATCTAAAAATAGACTTCAACATCACACAACAATAAATTACCAAATCTTCCAATCGGACGGCAAAGCTTGCATTAAACCCTCTTTGGCCAAATAGAGTAGATGTGATTCCTTTACTGCATCAATGCCAAGTATCTGAGCATAGTCATTGATTTCTGTAAAGATACAAAGAAGAAAAACAAAATTTAAGAAAAAGAAGAAAAATGGGGTAAATATATCTTAAAATGTCCACAGCAGAAGGCAAAAATGAAAATAAAAGCATCAGAGGAAAGTACAAAAGAGTCAGAATGTAAAGAGTACATAGTTGTAATTATTGTGGTACAAGTAGTAGTTGTTGGGCTGAAGAATGAAAGTTTTCTTAAGGAGTGTGTACCTGCAAATAACCACTATCCGGAGGTGGAAATGCGTCTACACTTCTTTACAAGTTTTGCACCTTTGTTACAATTTTATTTCTTAAATATAATATAACAATAAAATAGGATTAGAATTGAAGCTAAAAGTTCCATCAACCCACCGTAGAGCAAGATTATTTATTACGAGGGTGGATTAAAAAACTCGCGGCCTACTATCAAAATAGTTTTACTTTTGAAATCGTACTTTTTCTCTTTAATTTTCCAGCATTCCAAGAGTGACTCTGCGAACTTTCATTACTGTGTTACATTTGGTGCATTCTTGCATTTTGATATAAGGTCGATTTATACTAAACTGAATGTTCCTTTTCCTTTACCAATAGTGGATGGAATTTTTGGTAATCTTTTCTATAAAAGGACATAGTAGTAGTAACTGACTTACGAAAATCAGAATATGACATGTATTACAGCTGTCATGCATGACATCATGTGCTCGGGGTGGGGTTTCTAGTCAGCAAAAGAATGAAACCTACAGAGGATTCCCCAGATGATGAAAAAGAAGAATTCTTCGAATCAGTCGAATGGGAACTCCATCCCTTTCCTCAGTATGACGTAAAAATCATTCTGGGGGATATGAATGTCAGAATAGGTAGGCAGTGCATTGGCACCCATAGCTTACACGAGAACACTAATGACAATGGACAACGAGTTATACAGATGTCAGCAAACAATAACTTGGTTGTAAGAGTACAAGGTTTGCGCGTAAAAATATCCACAAACCAACCTGGGTATCTCCTGATGGAGCTAGTCGCAATCAGATACCGAACACGAACCCGAACCTGATGACGGTACAAACGTATCGAGATGCCAACGTCGACTCGGACCACTGTCTTGTTGTTCCGAGCGCGGATTGCATCATCACGAAAGACTGCATCCGCGAATCAGGTTAGAGTCAACACGGCTGCCATTTGCAACGAAGAGACCAGAAACAACTACGGTCAAGCGATAGGACCCTAAATGCGGGGAGAGTAAGTCCATCTTAGGCAGTAGTCGTAAAGATCGAAAAGACTGGTTCGATGACGAATGTAAGTTAGCGACTCACCGTAAGAATGTTGCGTACCGAGCAATGCAAATTTCTCATAGAACGCGTGCATTTGCAAATGAATATAAAGAGCTCAGAAGATATGAAAAAACAGTTAACAGAAAGCAGCCAGGGAGAAGAATCTTGTTCGTGAACTAGAATAGTACAGAGTGTGAGGACAGGCGAGGAAGTTCTACCAAAGAGTCCGTGGTATGACGCAATATACACCGTGCTACAAAAAAAAGGTAATCTATTCGCCGATCTAAATGGCATCTTAGAGCGATGTGAAGAGCACTTTCATGTGTTGTTAACTGAGGAATTGGAGGCTCCACCAATACCAATGACCGAAGACAACACTATGCTGCCGCCACCAAGCATAGACGAAGTTAGCAGAGCGATAAATCGGCTCAAAAATAATAAGGCCTCGGGATCAGATGGTATCCCAGCGGAGCTGAATAAAACAGGAGGTTCCGCAATACAACAAGCAATTCATAAGAAAATATTGCCAATATGGGAGAAAGAAGCGATGCCAGAAGACTGGTAAAAAGGCATCCTATACCCCATACATAAGAAAGAAGATATAACAACATGCAGCAATTATCGTGGTATAACATTTTTGAGTCCCGCATCTAAGAAATTCTCCTATATTCTTCAAGATAGAACAGCTCCATACGCTAAAGTCATCATTGGTTCATACCAGTGTAGCTTCATCCCAGGCAATCAGAATTATACCATTAAGCAGGTGATGGAAAAATGTCTAGAGTTTCAAAGCTCAGTACACCATCGTTTTATAGACTTTAAAGCCGCCTATGATAGCATAGCCAGAGTAGAACTTTATAAAGCCATGAGAGAATTCGGCATCCCAAATAAACTGACATGACTATGGCATAAAGCTTTCATCCAGATCGAGCGGGCGGCTGCACAGAAATGAGAGCATGGTGGCCACGTCTGCGAGCAGAAGATCCAACATTGGTAGTAGTGCAATCCTTTAACTATCTCGGGTCAACTGTAGCAGCCGATAACAGCATGAAACCAGAAATACGCGCACGGTTCCTTAAAGCGCCAACAAAGCCTACTATAGTCTGGCAAAACTCTTTAAATCCAAGAACTTAACCGTAACATCCAAGCTGATGGTATATAAGACAATGATCATACCAGTACTTACACATGGATCCGAGACTTGGGTGCCTCTTAGCCGCATTCGACAGAAAAGTCTTACGGATAATTGTTGGCCCCGTATGTAAGGTAGGAAGATTCAGAAGACTCTATTATTATGAGATCTACGAGCGTTACCGCGATATCGACATCATGAAGAGAATTTAGCTCGGTAGCTCAGGTGGTCAGGACACCTAGCTCGCATGAGCGAAGAGGATCCTGCACGGAAAGTCCTTTGCGGTAGTATTTATGGAACACGACAGCGAGGCCGGCCAAACCTACGCAGGAGGGATGGCTTATACCTGGATGCCCAGAGTTTAGGGATGCAAAACTGGATGACATCGGCTCAAAATCGGGACCGGTGGAGAATTTTTTTGCGGGAGGCCAGGACCGGACCCCGGTTGTAGAGCCAAATATGATGATTAAGATAGTTTTCAGTTGCTCATAGCACTAATCTAGTTGAGACAAAATGAATAATCTGTGGACAGTACCAAAAAAAGTGACTATTTCTGGAGATGTAGAGCCATCATGGGCACCAGCTAAATTTACGTTGTGAGCAGCGCAAGATACAAATATTGGAAAACTATTAATTTCCAAAATTCGCGCTCTTACTCCGTTGTATTATATTAACACCGTTGTCGTATCCTAGTCTCCTAGCATCATGACAATTTAGCTTATCATCTGGATTACACAACTACAACAAAATTGCACTGAGAATAACATTGAGATAGTTATGCATCTTTTTCCTACATTACATCTAAGCCTATTTTAATTTGGTGAAGTGCTTAAAACGTTAACTTGTCTTGCAAACAATTAATTCTTTTTGAGAAGACAAAGCGTATGACGTGTTGTGGGCAGGTAACACCTCTTATAAGAAACACTCTGATCCACTAGCAGGGATCTTGACAGATAAAACGTAATTAGAAGTACCTATCGCTTGCCGGATTGGTTCTAAAACAATAAAACCAGGACTATTTGGTTACTCTTATTCTAAAAAACTAAAAAAAAACGTTATTGTTAAGAACGAACTATTGGATTGACTTATCCAACTGCACTTGAAATTTCATTCTTGAACACCTAAATGACCCTTGACATTTAAGCACCGCACATAATAAAATGGCAATATTCCGAAAGTGATTTCTTGCTACATCCGGTTGGCTGCATCTGAAGCTGACCTCGTCAGAGCTCACAGACATACATACCCGTATGTTTTCACCTCAGCTCTTTAGGGTAATTATTAATTTTTTAATTCAAAAAGTCTGCAACCCAAAAAGTAGCGCACACGTAGTTTCTGGCTATGTGAACATAAAAAGAGCGCATAGGATTAGTGGGGATAAGAATGGTGTGGATAAAATATACGGAGAATGGTGGGAATAATAATAGTGTGGATAAGAATAGTTTGTATCTAAAGTGTACTTCTTTCACTTACAGTGCCTCGAATTAAAGTCTTGTATTGTTATTTCTCGTCACTAACTCTGCTGGGAGTGGGTGAGATTAGTAGGGATAAAAAAGGACGTTAAAGGAAATATGGGGAAAAAATGATAAGTGCGGATAAAATAAATGTGTTGAGAATGGTGGTGATACGATAGGTGCGAATAAGATTAGTAGTGATTAGAATAGTGGGGATAAAATGTTTGAAGAATGGTGGGGATAGAAATTATGGGGATAAGATTAGGTGGGTTGATATTATGTATTTGGGATAAGATTCTTAGGATAAAGAATAGTGACTATAATAATACTGGGGATAAATTGTGGTGATATGATAGGTACGGGTGGGGATAAAATGTATAGAGAATGGTGATGATAAGATGGTAAGGATAAAATTATTGGGGATAAGAATAGTGGGTATAAGATTAGTTGGGATAAGATTTGTGAGATTAAGAATAGTGACTATAAGAATAGTAACTATAAGAATAGTGACTATAAGAATAGTGGTGATAATATTAGTGGTTAAAAGAATGGATAAAACGTATGGAGATTGGTGGTGATATGATAGGTGAGTAAAAGATTAGTGGTGATAAGAAGGGTGGGGATAAAAAGTATGGAGTACAACTAGAGAATGTATCTGCCTTAACGAAAATAAAAAATAAGAAACTGTCATTCGTTTGACACGAAACACGAAATTATTTCGAAAATTCCGACCACAGTCCATAACGAGTCGCAATTCAGATCGGAATAAACAAAAGGATTTGAATTGCAATACTAAATAAAATGTTATTTGCATTATTATAATAAAACTCGTCACTCACGCTCACGTTGTGGATGGGGTGGTGAGAACTGCAGCACAAGTGCAACCACAAGCGGCGCATATATACAATCAATTGTTTGGCTTCCATTCAAAATATCTATTTTCTTGCACTGGGGAATTTTTGTGCGCTTCTTTGTGGATTTGCACATATAAGTGGGCGATTTTGGCGAGCATAACAAGTGCACTGAAGTGAAGGTTACACAACTAAATCTATGGAAGTCTATGTAATGCCTATTAGATTAGCAAGAAATTATATTCTAATTTTTGTTGGGTACTTATTTGGCCTATAAGTGCAGTAAATGTAATAAAAATGTAGTATTTAGCAATTAAGGCATTTTTTGTGATTTTTGTACTTCATTAAAATTGTTAAAATCATAGTCATGGCTTCTGTCTTGCAAGTCTGTTAGCGTTTGGTTATATGCGGTGCTTTCGGGTTTATCGGGATCTATGAATTGTGAAGAGAATTATGTTCGCTGGCTCTGGTGAGCAAGACACATAGCTCTCATGATCGAAGCGGATCCTGCTTGGAAAGTCCTATGCGGTAGGTAAGACCCACCAAATGCTGAGATTTGAACTTGTTACAGACAAACACAAAAACACATTTTCGTATATTTCATGAGTCGAGATATTAACCCCACCTACCGGGTGGAAAAAAAAACATAAACTTATCGAAGCACCACACGAACATATCGCATACGTCCAGTGGTTTAGGCGTGATGACGTGTTCTATTCCGGATGACATCTCGATTCCAGCGCCCCCTACCGGATCCAAAATAAACATAAACTTATTGGAGCACAAAACACACACCAAGCTCATTCTCTTAAATATCTTTTTTTCCAACGCCATCTAGCGGTTCAAAAAAAAAAATGAGCATATTGGAGTACAAAACAAACATATGGTGTGAATATGGCTTCGATACGTCCGGTGGCTTAGAAGCCAAAAAAAGTTTGTTTTTAATAACTCTTTAAAATGAGTATATGTATATCAATATTTTTTGGAAATTTTTTTCACTGTAAAAGTTGGATTAAGAATGAAAAACAATTTCGTTCATGTTGCTGCCTCTGATGCCCTTTCCGTAAGCCCTCCTGTGTGCCCATTTTTCAAGAACTTTTTCGATCATTTCGGCGCCTATCTCGCGAATAACAGTCGCAAGGCTGTGTTTTAAAGCTGGAATTGTCTCTGTATTACCCGCATAACATCTATCCTTAACGGCACCTCATAGAAAAAAGTCCATCGGTGTCAAATCGCAGCTCCACGCAGGCCATTTGACATCTTCAAAACGGCTGATTATTCGGTTACCAAATTTGGAGCGCAAGAGATCGATTGTCAGTCGGCTTGTATGGCATGTGGCGCCATCTTGTTGAAACCAAAGGTCGTCCACATTCGTTGCGTCGATTAAAGGCCATAAAAAGTTTGTCAGCTGGCCCTGTAACGGTCGCCATTGATGGCAACGGCGTTTCCAGCAGCGTTTTCGAAGAAAAATGGACCAATTATGCCACCATTCCAAAATCTACACCAAACTGTCACTCTTGGTGGCTTCTCTACGATTACGTGTGGCTGTTGCGAACACCAAATCCGGCAGTTCTGCTTGTTTACATAGCCCCCGAGATAGAAATGAGCTTCATCTGAAAAGATGATTTTTTGACATTATTATCAAGCTGGTCAATGGCCCACGCAGAGAACTGATACCGAAGCGAATGGTCATTTGCTTTTAACACCTGAGTCATCTGGACCGTGTAAGGGAATAATCCGAGGTCTTTGTGCAGTATTCTGCTCAGCGACTGATGGCCACTTGCTGCGATTGGCGTCGAGTTGAAGTCGATGGATTCTGTCCCATACTATGGGCTACAGGCACAGCTGCAATATTCTCGGGCATGCGACCAGTCCGAGCTCAAGGACCACTTCTGTTATCCAATAGAAAGCCTTTTTCACGAACTTTCTTCACCAATTTCACTGCAGCCAGCGGTCCGATTTGGTGCTCTTTAACAAACCAGTAGATTGCCCACCCTTTATAAGATAAGAGCAGAGGTATCGAGGAATCTACCAACCAATGGATAAGGGCCATGCTAGAGTCGAAATAGTACTTCTTCCTCTGGAGAAGTGTCAATGTCTTTGACCGCATCTAAGAGTTTTCCCCAAGTAGGAGTCCTTTCACCCCTTCTGTGGTCACAATCCACAATCTTCTCGCTAATCTACAGGCTACATCGCTATTGGGGTTATGCGGGTTACTTGGCGTTTCTTTTTAGTGATAAACACAGCACGACCATCTCTACTGTCATGCAAGGTTTACACGTTTTAGAATAGTGCCTTTTACAAACAGAAGACTTATCAATCTAGAACCTGTCATCATCAAAGGCACCACTTTCTTTTATTGAAGTGAGGTTAAATTTCTCGGAGTCATCCTTGATAAACGGCTTAGCTGGAATTCTCATATCAAGTCCGACATCGAGGGCGCAACTAGGGCCTTGTGGGCCAGTAGACGCCCTTACGACAGAACATCTAAAAATGATACACTGGATGTATACAATGATGGTGAGCATCGCATCGTTTGGTGGCCGAAAGTTCTTGAATAGACAACGGCAACTATGCTTCAGAAGCTCCAAAGAATTCCCAGTCTTGTATCAAGGGTACCATGCGTAACTATTCTACGACTGCATTAGAAGCTGTCGTTGGGCTTTTTTCCCTACAAATCTTCATTACGAAGACAGCCGTTAGATGCACTTTTAAGCTGCAGCTAGAGAATACAAGTACAAAACCAGGTGAAACATTCTTCTATCTCCTATCTATCTATCGACATAATGGTCAGGGAGTACTGTTTCGGAAGTTTATTTGAGTAGAAATATTGGACCGTCAAAACTGGTCTAATTGTGTTCCGGCACTGGACTCTAGAAGTTTGGTCTGGTTCACAGATGGATTGAAGATAGAATTTGGAGTTCGAGCTGCAACAGCAAATTGTCGCTATCAGTGGAAATGAGTCCCCCGGCTTTCCAGGCTTGAACTTCATGCCATTGATATCTGCGCTAGGATAAACCTTAGTAAAGGTATTAAGAGCGTTAGGATATATATCATTTCAGATAGACAGGTAGCACTTAAAGTACTCTCATCCAACTTCATGGACTCTATATCAGTTAAATGCTGCTACGATGCACTGCAATCTCTTGCCATATATAATAGGGTGAAACTTGCTACTAAGGACTTACAATCCTTCATCAGGGAGTTGGTACGTCTCCTGATGATACAATAGATCTTTTAGGTTGCAATGTCAGCCACATGGTAAAGGGTCTACAAACCAACAAACGGTCAAAATTGTCAAACATTACATCATAGTGTTGTTTTGCAATCAAAAAAATTAAAAAATCGCATGTCAAAGGCTAACAATAGAAATAGAACGCCACATAACAGCCAACAACATGCTGAAAATAGGAAAAACTAATCTTACGGCTAAAGTAATTACCCAACTGTGACACATTATATTCATTAGGTCCACACACACATACAAAGAATAAGTTTATATTTCTTAGTGTATTCGATTTAAATTACAATGCCTGGGGGGTAGGAAACTAGCAACTAGTCCAGTAGCAACTTCTTCATTACGGCAGCAGAGCAGAGTCATTCTTCAGTTTTATACCGCAAGACAAGCACTTGCGGTGGTTTTTAAAGTGACATAGTTTTTTCCGTAAATGCGTGCTCTACATGTAGGGGTACATCATAAGGCAACAAGCCAACAACCCCATGCAATGGGGTGAGAGAGAGGGAGAATAAGTCATCGCCGGTGGGTACACTACATGCTTTCCTGTCAATGCTGTTGATGTTGAATGACCGCAATCACGTTTACCATCATTTTTCCTTGTATCCAAGTGGAGGGTTTTTTACTTCCTCACATCTGGCGCTGGCGCTATACTCACACAAGTTGACATACAGAAATGTGTCAAATGCAAAAATTGTTACGATATCTGAACATCAATGGTTTTTGTTTGTTGTAAATAGGCTTTGGAGTCGGACTAAAGCAGGAATTAATTGTTTTTGGAGTTATATTGAGGTTTGAGGAACCTTTTTCCACTAAATTCTATCTACCAAGTATACTACGAGTTGACAATCAGGTAAAAATAAACTCGTTTAAGCAAGAAGTACCAAACTTTTACTTTGGCACAAGTTTCTACTTAATTGCATTTACAAGTAGGCATAAGCTAAGATCGTATACGAGTAAATAGCGGAATGGATCCATATGCGTCGTAGCTAAAACTTTCTTGTACACACATGTGCATTTATTTAGCTTTTTTGAAAAGAGTTTGTTTGAAAAACAGTGAATGGAAGAGCTCTTCATTCAAAAAGCGAATAAAGTAAATAATCGCTAAGGAATTTTACTTCAATAGGTTTTTTAGAAAAAAGATAGAAACACTGGTCTAAAAAGAGGATAGAATCTAAAGAAATTTTATTCTACCCAGTGTTTCCTGGCTGTTCCACCCCTCTGACACTAATTTCGGCAAAAATAAATAGTTTCGAAGATAGAATTAAGTACTTGTGTGTAGATTATAAATGAAACGCATTTTTAAACCCTCCAAGAAGGGGTTTTTGTTTGTCGGAAAAAAAGGGTCGGGCATCATAATGAGTTTTTGCTGTGTGCTGCGCAGCTTCTGTGCTGTACGAATATCACGCGATATAACAGCATCATAATGACTGTGTGCTATATGCTGCGCTGCTTCTATATATATAAAAAATTAATGTCTGTTGGTTTGTAGTACGACACTAAAACTCAAAACCTAGACAGCCGACTAAATATATATATATATATATTTGAGGATCCTCCGAGCTTATTTTTCTTCAAGATGTCGACATCGCGGCAACGCTCTTACTCACATACGGGGCTAACAATTCTCCGTAAGACTTTTCTCTCGAACGCGGCTAAGAGGTCCGAATGCTTTTTGCTAAGCACCTGCTCGATCTGGATGAAAGCTTCCTGTAAAGCTCTTCGGTTTCTACCAACGATGTCAATATTGTCTGCGTAAGCCAGTAGTAGTAGTAGGTAGTCTTATGGAGTGCGAAAACTGGAGAGGCATTTGCGTTCTCCCTGCAGTTGCAAAAGTAATAGCCAAAGTAGTACTTGAACGTATTAAGGAACATCTGGAAGATACACTCGATGCCGAACAAGCAGGTTTCCGCACTGGATCCTCCTGTGTAGACCACATAAACACCCTGCGGATCATTATTGAACAGTGCGTTGAATTCCGGTCACCACTGCACCTGCTGTTCATCGATTTTGAGAAGGCGTTTGACAGTGTCAACAGACAGTTTATCTGGCTTGCCTTGCGCAGGAGAGGTATACCCGATAAACTAATAGCTATTATTAAAGCAACCTATGATGGCTCTAAATGTCATGTGCTGCATAGAGGAAAGCTGTCAGAGGAATTCGAGATCCTAAGTGGGGTACGACAAGGTTGCATTCTATCGCCGATACTTTTTTTGTTGGTGATTAGCGATGTACTTCGCGCAGCTTTATCTACTGGAAACGGAGGAATTCGTTGGACTCTTACATCTCAACTCAAACATCTGGATTACGCTGACGACGTTTGTTTACTCTCACATAGAATTATGGAGCTGCACCAAATGACAACAAATGTGGAGAGGGAGGCAAATGTTGCGGGTTTGAAGATTAATACTGCCAAAACCAAAATCATCAACCTCGGCACTAACTCAGTTACTCATGTTAACATTGCTGGACAGCCGGTAGAGAGAGTAGAGAGTTTCCAATATCTTGGGAGTATTGTCTCGACCGAAGGTGGAACCGAACAGGACATTGCCAACCGAATCGGCAAAGCAAAATCGGTGTTTGGAATGATGTCCATGATATGGCGAAGCAATGCGATCAGCTTAAACACCAAGCTGCGACTGTTCCGCTCAAATGTTGAATCTGTGCTGTTGTATGGGTGCAGCACTTGGAAGGTGACCGCTACTATCACAAAAAGATTACAAACATTTGTAAATAGGTGCCTACGGAACATCATAAGGGTTTTCTGGCCTAACCGTATCTCTAACGAACATCTTTACCAGAGAACGGGTCAGGAACCAATAGGCACAACCATCCAACGACGGAAGTGGCAGTGGATTGGTCATACACTCCGAAAAGGCGACAGTTCCATAGCAAACTACGCAATGCAATGGAACCCGTTATCTCAGGATGGTAGAAGAACGGGTCGTCCGAGAAATACATGGCGCAGAACAGTTGAGGAGGAGGCACGGCAATTGGGGAAGAGTTGGAGAGAGCTGAAGCTCATTGCCAGGAACCGCACGCGATGGCGCGTAGGCGTAGTAGAGGCCCTAGGACCCATAAGGGGATACAGGACATAAAGAGAAGAAGCCAGTATGGAAGAAGGGAGTGATTGTGAAGCTTCCTTCCTAAAAAAGGTAGTCTTATTGAGTGCGAAAACTGGAGAGGCATTTGCGTTCTTCCTGTAGTTTCAAAGGTAATAGCCAAAGTAGTACTTGAGAGAATTAAGGAACATCTGGAAGATACACTCGATGCTGAACAACCAGGTTTCCGCACTGAATCCTCCTATGTGGACCGCATCAACACCCATTACTGATAATGACTGAACAGTGCGTTGAATTCCGGTAACCACTACACCTGCTGTTCATCGATTTTGAGAAGGCGTTTGACAGTGTCAACAGACAGTTTATCTGGCTCGCCTTGCGCAGGAGAGGTATATCCAATAAACTAATAGCTATTATTAAAGCAACCTATGACGGCTGTAAATGTCATGTGCTGCATTGGGGTACGACAAGGTTGCATTCTATCGCCGATACTTTTTCTTGTTGGTGATAAGAGATGTGCTTCGCGCAGCTTTATCTACTGGAAACGGAGGAATTAGTTGAACTCTTACATCTTAACTCAAACATCTGGACTACGCTAATGACGTTTGTTTTCTCTCACACAGGATTATGGAGCTGCACCAAATGTTAACAAATGTGGAAAGGGAGGCAAATGCTGCAGGTTTGAAGATGAATACTGCCAAAACCAAAATCATCAACATCGGCACTAACTAAGTAACTCAAGTTAACATTGCTGAACTACTGGTACGACCGACCATTTAAATATTGAATCTGTGCAGTTGTATGGGTGCAGCATTTGGAAGGTGGCCGCTACTATTACAAAAAGATTAAAAACGTACGTGAATAGGTGCCTACGGAACATCTTAAGGGTTTTCTGGCCTAACCATATCTCTAACGAACATCTTTACCAGAGAACGGGTCAGGAACAGGAATAGGCACAACCATCCAACGACGGAAGTGGCAGTGGATTGGTTATACACTCCGAAAAGGCGACATGTCCATAGCAAACTACGCAATGCAATGGAATCCGTTATCTCAGGATGGTAGACGAACGGGTCGTCCGAAAAATACATGGCGCAGAACAGTTGAGTAGGAATCATGGTAATTGGGGAAGAGTTGAAGAGAGCTGAAGCTCATTTCCAGGAACCGCACGCGATGGCGCGTAGGCGTAGTAGAGGCCCTAGGACCTACAAGGGGATATAGGACATAAGTAAGTAAGCCAGTATCTGAATAGACTTATAGAGGATTGTTACTCTCGCCGTAAGGTTAGAGTCTCTGATCACTTTATCCAACGCCAGGTTGAAGAGGACATATGCCAGTCCATCCCCTTGTCGCAGCCCGTTATAGATGTTGAATGGGTTTGATAGTGATCCAGTTGTTTTTACTTGACATGTAACATTGGTCATGGTCAACCTACATAGTCGTGTCAGTTTATTGGGGATGGATGCCGAATTCTCCGCTTTAAAGTCTATAAAACGATGGTGTAGTGAGTTTTGAAATTCTAGATATTTTTCCATCATCTACCTAATGTGTAAATATGATCAGTTGCTGATTTTCCTAGGATGAAGCCACACTGGTATGGACCAATGATGCGAATGGGGCTATCTTGTCTTGAAGGATAGAAGAGATATAGTTATGCAATAACAGTGTTACACTTGAAAATTGTAGCCCCCTATGTAAAAATTATTCACTTCAAATTATCTGTCAGTTGCAAACGTCGCTGCAGCTCTCAGCTATCGCGAACGCGCGTGGCAGACGACAAAGGCCAACTGTGAATGGTCATGCCCCGAAAATACACTGTCACGTCATTATGCAGCGAGGATTTTTCAAACATCAACGTCGCGATACGATGAGACGTCAAGTGTTGTGAATTAAATGGTTTTAGTGTTTAAACATTTGTTGACAATCAAACATGCCTCGCTTTCTTGGTGATAAATTGAGCATTATCTTCTTATCTAAAGATTTATGTCGTATTTTTTTTTGTATATATCTACGCTCGAACTCAGAAAGCGTTGCGGTTACGTATGCAACTGATGGATCGATTAAATATACGCGTCCTTATGAGAAGTGTTCGCTAGGCAAAGCATGTGACTGAAGTGACACAAAAAGTTGACCAAGTTTCCACTTTTCTCTCTGTCAAATGCTTTGACGGTTCTCTTGAAGTTGTTTGAAGTTTAAGTTGGCATTTGTTTTTGTTATCATTTAGGGCGACAAAGTATTTATTAGGCACATTCGTAAATAATAACTTCAGAGTAAATTTTTTAATTTTTGTTATGTTGTTAAAAATTTTCCCATCTCATACAAAAAACGTTTCGCCATCGAAAATAGATGGGTAACTTCGATGTTCGAAAGTTACTCTGAAGTTACTCAGGATCTATTTACGAATGTGCCTATTGGATCACCTCATTGCGTTACATGCGGCAACGTCAAAAAATACGTCGCCGCAACGGACGAAACGGATTCTATGGGCTGGGCTCTTAACATTGACGTAACATCGGTTATTACATAAATGTATTTCTATCGATCGGTTATGAATTTAAGCAGACAATGGCGACGTCATGGACAACAGACAAAGAGATCAAACAGAAAATAAACCTAAAAGTTAGGAACTATGAGACTGGATAAGTAATGTCACATCAGTACAATAATAATAAAAACGATATGAATGAAGAAGAAACATAGAAACAATCACTCCCTGTGTAATTTGAGTACACAATTTCGTACGAGAAAGTGTATCAGTTCTGTACTCGCAGGAGTAGGTTTATTCTGACTGGTCGGTCTGTCCTTATAAAATATTACTTGATCTTTTAAAGTATGAATATATATTATGTTCTTTTGCTACTTACCATCGGCAGATGGTTGACATGTCTCGTCAAAGACCTCCTCACAAATCACTGACGCAGAAGGTGACGAATTGCCGACACGACTGGAAGAGGCCATTTTGTCGCAAATATTTTAATATTTCCCTGCCGCGTCCTACTGCTTTGAATGTTTTTTTCTTTCTGTGTAATACCTAATTACCTAAATGCTTCTTACAAGAGCAACATGCAGGAATAACTAAGGGATTTTAATATTCAATTACACATTGCATCGCGCAACCAAAGTGGAATCGTCGATGACCTACACATCAAATCGAAAACGACAGACTGACTTTACGACGACCGACATGAACACGACGCAACGACAAAGACACGAAATAGGATACAGATTTTCTTTCAGAAGCAGAAAAGTCATCAGCAGCTGTGCAGTGATTATCCTTTTCTTCTTCTTCTTCTTCTTCCTCGTTTACATCAACTTCTATTGATTTTTCGTTACGATTGAAATGTTGAGCGATTTTTCGCAGCTTTAACGATTTTTATTCCTGTGTTAAGATTTTATCCAAAAAAGATCGTCTCCGCACAATCGAAGTTTAGTTTAAAGTTAAAAAGATTTCAACTTTTCAACGGTTCAAGTTAAATAGAAAAGGAAAAAATACACCTACACTACAGGATTCTTTTTTTGTTCACTGTTTTTAGTTCACCGCCGACAAACTAATTTTTCCAACCAAATGCAACGAATATTAAATGAAAACTAAATTCTTCGATGAAATCCCTAGCATAAAAAGCAAAGTTCTATTTGGTTGGTGAAAGCACGGTATTTTGAAGCTTTGACTATTAGTGTGAGTGGGTGGGGTAGGTTGGGTACTTGCTCGGACCATGCGCCTTAATCAGAATTTCTCTGTTAACTAAGGGTTGTTAGCAGTCGCGCAGTCGGTTGTTGACGATTGAATTTTATTCTTGTAATCAAAGGTATGCCGATAATCTTTTATTTATCTTGAGTATTATATAAACGACAACAAATAATCAGAAATATCACCAAGACTACAGTTGAGCTATGAATTTTCTGTTTGTGTTTAATTTTTCTTAAGGTTGGGTTACAAAAGCTTTCATTATTTTTTTTATTTTCAGATTTTATGTTTATTTTAAATTTTGACATTTTCTTCGTTCGATTATATTTACAAATTTGTATTCTTATATTAAGTCTATACACGAAACGAAGACATTTGTGGAACCTAACTTATTCAAATAACAGGCCGATTCTAAACGTATGACCACGGTTGCCGTTTTGGTAGATTTCTACTGTAATTAAGTAGGCCTTTGACCGCAATTATTATTATTATCATACATTGTAAAAATTTTAAACGATTTAAATAACGAGTTTCAATCCGAAAAAGTTTGACTGCCGTATTTATATGAGCACTTAAAATCAAATGTCAAAAACATCAATTTTGCATTGGTTAGTTTTTCTCCAGTTTGGTAGGTTTTATTCGGAAGTTCAGTAAGAATTTTTTTTGCGAGTGGCAACCGTGCGTATGACTGTCATAGCTAAGGCTGTTTTCGAAACGAAGACTTATTTGTGGAACCTGACTTATTTAAAAAGGCGAGTTAACTTATGAGCTATCTCTGTCTTGCACGAAAACCTAAATCACATAATTTTATTCGATTTTTATAAACGTAAGACAAATATTTGTTGTTTAAAGCAGTTGTCAAAATAAGTCAGAGATAGTTTTCGAAAGATTTTACTGATAGCAAATAAGTCAATAAGTCTTAAATAAGTCACGGTTTCGAAAACGACCTAAGATCTTTTTGTTATGACTGTTATTTTTATGACTAAAGTCTTAACCGGTATTCTAGTTTTGTAGTCATAAATTATTGTCATAGAAACTCTCCAAAAAATATTAGGAAAGTTTAACGAGTTGTATATATTTATGTGTAACTCGGTTAGGTTTTTGAATCCGTTTATTGAAATCGTCATTTGTGATTTATTTCAAATTTCTATTTTCATATTTGATGACAAAATAAAAAGAACCAATTGTTTAATATATATATATAAATAATTAGAAAATTATATTTGCAACTAAACAAAAACCAAAAATTCTAAAAGCAAAAAGCAAAACAATGTTGTCGACAGATTGCCTTTTCTGTTTGGTATAAAAACTCACGAACTGTATTTAAAAAATAATATTTCATATCAAACGTCAGAAAAAAAACACAAACATAATATCTGTGAGTATTGTGTGGTTTAAGGGTAAAAGCATTATAATTTTTTGTCGGCATTTGTTTATTTATACAACAAAACAAAAAAAGACTAAAGTAAGTATATGAAATCAATTCGGACGATATAACTGACTTATTTATGATGGCGGAAAATAATTCAATAAATCTAAAATAAGTCTTCGTATTGGAAACAGCCTAAATAACGTATTTTGATCACTAGAAGTGTTTTTACACATGTCATTAGATAGCTGTAGCACCGGGTTTAAATTGGGGCCTTGTAATTCTATCTGGCATAAGCTTTATTTTGGCGGGTTTATGTACATTGAAATGCTTATTAAAGTTGAGTATTATTAAACCCAAATAAACTACAAGAAACTAGAGCGGTTGAGTTAGAATTTTGTGACATTTTTTTTGTAAGTAACCACAACGCATCTGTAAATTAACTCTACTCTATTTATGGAAACGTTGGTAGCTAGCTCCTTATTTTTAATTTGAAGGACACTTAATTCGACACAAACTCTCATGAAAACGTGGTAACAGTAAACTCAAAACAAATAACCCATAAAAATTAATTAATTTTTCATGTAAATTCTATAATACACTAACCAAAAGTATGCTGAATTCCACTAAAAATGACCAACAACAAAACAACCCCAATCGTAAAGCAAGCACACATGATCTGATGCCGCTATATGGGAAAACAATTGTATGGGAACACCCCGGCCCCGCGGCCCGATCAATCTCAAATCTCAAAAAAAAAGAAAGTATTGTCACCGGAAATACAAATGTGTGCAACGTTTCAATAAAATCGGGCATTAGGAAGTGTGTTAAAAATTGATCACAAGATCTGGTCAGCCAACCAGCCAGTCCGCCAGCCACGGGCACGCGAAGTTAATATAGAGAATTTAAAAAGTTTTGTGTTTTTTGTGGTGAGACATTAGATAAGTTATAGATTTTTTTAAATTAATTTACGACGGCAACACTGTGATCCACTCATGATCACGAGTGTCAAAATTTGATCTGAAAGAAATACGTTCCACACTTCCGCAAAAAAAAGAAAACTGTCACTAAAAAACAAAATTAAGAACTGAAGTTGTTGAAACTGAACATTATAATTAAGATTAAAGTAATTCATTTCATTCGTTTTCAAATATTACAATATGAATTCAAACAGTTATTTTCCGAATTACTATTCAATCGAAGACATTTTTGTCACACAAGAAAAAGTTGAATGCAAAGTAAACACAAAACTTCTTAAAATGGGTAAATGCACTGGAAAATTTTGGTGGAAGAATGATATAAAAGAAATAGTTTTAGGCTTCCTGGACTCCGGTGCCGAAACGGACGATTTGGATCCAGGAAAAATGGTTAATCTACCACTTTGGTACATAAAGGAACTAAAAGTCAACAATCCATACTTCACGTAATTTTTTTAATTTTTGATAATGGACTCTGTACACTATATTCATATTATTCATAGTATCGCCGTTCCTGAAATCTACAAAAATGTTCACAAAGCTATATGTGAAGCGGAGTCAACTCACATTGAGTTGGGAAAATTACATCCATATTTTTACGAATATGGCCGTTACCTAACTCCGTATGACCGCAATCATGTTGTGGGAAAAATCGTCTACGAAACATTGCGCCAGCGGGTACGATTCCTTCTTGATATTTCGAAAAACACATCTGAGGATGGAAAGCCAGAGCGCCGATTAGACGACATTGAAAATAAACTATATGATACGGGAGTGAAGACTAATACTCTAGTAAGTCTAGGAAATAGCAAGAGAAAACTTTCGTCAATGCCTACTCATTTCAGTTCACAAATTGGCTGCAGATGAAAGCTACAAATATAGCCGTCTCAGAACTTGTCCACGAGCATAGCAAAAAACGGAAACGTGTCATAGCCAGTGATGATGATGAAACACTGAAACATTCGAAAAAACGATCAACATAACAAATTACAGAACATTTATTTATAATTAAAAACAGTTTGCCAGAGAAAAAAAGGGGGCTTTACGCGCGTTAAAATTTTCAGTTCATCACAAGTATTTACTTGAAATAGCTAGGAGTTTTGTGTAGTCAGCCCCCTTGGAAAATGTCTTCTCCTTTAGAATTGTCCGAAGAATTGTTGGTATTGGTACATGTATACGAGTACCCAGCGGAGTTCCGTTATCATCGATAAGAACGATATTATTCGAGTCGAATTTCGGAACTTTCGGTT
This sequence comes from Nephrocerus scutellatus, assembly GCA_947095585.1. Classification (NCBI taxonomy): domain Eukaryota; kingdom Metazoa; phylum Arthropoda; class Insecta; order Diptera; family Pipunculidae; genus Nephrocerus; species Nephrocerus scutellatus. The sequence goes on from OX352763.1 coordinate 116,994,901, forward strand.
TTTGTTTTTGTTTAAGTCCTACCAAGATACCCTTCTTCATTTGACCCTTAATGGCAACAAGAACTTTGTCGCCGATATAGCCTACTCCGCGTTTGTTGTACACATGAATACATCTTGGTGGACGTCCCTCAGCCATCGCACGTTTGCCGATATCGCTGTTGTCGACGACTCTCAGGCGGGCGAGTTTTCGTATTTCATTGCATGGCGCAGAGATATGTATGTGGCGACTTGCATTTACTGCTGACCCGATACGCTGTAGTAATTGCGTCATTTTAATGCTGATATGAAGAAAACGTATTATGATTTTACAACAAAGTGATAACAAATTACCAAATTACCTTTATAAGTTATTTTTATGCAAAATTCAGTACATAACTTCCTAATTCTGTATTGAACTCGGCAATTGTCACTTGACATTGACAGTTTATGTATAATGACACATTTGTGATGCTAATAAGGTTTTCTATTGGTAGAAATATTACTATCAAACTTATGATTTAAATTAAATTTCAAGTTTTAATGGCACAACAATTTTGACAAGAGTTTTTATGGAATTAAAAATTGTTGATTGAGAATTTTTTACAAATTTTCAAGATGGCTGCTACATAAATAATAAGAAATAAATTTCACCTTTCATTTGATATCAATATTTAGGACCGCCCACTTTTAAACACGCTCCTGCTGAAGTTTCATGAGAAATTCATTCTTCAGCTCTAACTCATTCGAGGGTGGTTGGATTGAATCCATTTTTTATAAGATGAAAGGTATTTTTATTACCTTTTATATGATGTCAATTAATCCAAATTAAGCCAATCCATCAAACCCTCAAATGAATTTTTCAAAAAGCGGGAGTCTCTTCCAAACAAGATTGCGGTTTTTGAGGTCAGTGTCGGAAATCGCTAACCTCTTAAACCCTATAATGCACTTTGCTATATAACACCTGTCAAAGAAAAGAAAAGTTTTATTTATCACCTGAATGCTTTATAGTAGTCTTGTTTGAAGAAACTAGGAAACAACTACAGCTGTCAAAAAATATTCTGCATTTTTTTTCAGAGTAAAAATATCATCCAAAATTTTTCGGAGTGTAAAATATGACTCATGGCCGATTTTACTGCAAACTTATCAGAAGGTTAACTTGCTTTAACTGTCGTACTATTTTTATGGGCCTGGCCTAATTTGAACGGAATATTGATCAAGTTGTATTTGGTACATGTAGTATTTCATATAATAATTGAGTCATATATAATATGAATGAGTTTTTTTCAAACATAACTACATGATATACAGCAATGATGCAGCTTTTTAAAAGGAAAAACTCCTATCTAAATATAATTTAATTGAGCGCACTGTGTCCTTAATTTTCAAAAACGCCAATTAAAAGTACAAACTCGTTTCTAAATATAAATCAATTGAATAATATTAATTAATTGAGCGCACAGTATTTTATAGTGAGCCCATCATTTTCAAGCACACCTTTAAAAGGAAAAATTCATTACTACACATAAAACAATTGGGCGAGGGAAATCACATCATCAGCTTTTTTTTATAAAAAAACTCAATCTTTTGTAAAGAGTATTCATTGATCCACCTTCCATGATTATTGTGACACTCCACTCTGACACTCTAATAAAACTTTCAGCTTTCATTTGACATCAGCATGAGGCCCGCCCACATTCAAACACGCCCACTGTTGAACTTTTACGGAAAAATCCGTTTTTAACTAAATATTCTGAAGTTATTTTGATTGCCCCCGTTTTTTTAATGGAGGGTTTATATTATCCTTCATATGATACCAATGAACCCCAAAACCCCCTTCAAACCACTGAAAAAAATGAATTTTACAAAAAAAAAAAGCTCAAAACTTTGAAAGCTTCTACCTCATAAAGGAGGTATCTCCCCAAAACAAGATAGCGGTTTTCGAGGTCTGTTCAATAAGGGCTTTATAAAGCCCTAACCCCTTAATCGCTATACCTTTTGACACTTAAATTATCTCTGATTATTCCAATACAATGCACGCCAAATGTAAGGCGACCTTAACTCGCCATTAAATAGTGATGCAAAAAATCGCAATCAGCTGATTACGTCAACTCCAGTGAAGAAACATGAATATTTTTTGACGTACAGTACACATAGTCAGAAGTTCTGTGATTTCTTGCTCTTTTGTCATCATACAAGCAATTAGCAAATTCTGGTCCAAACATTGTGTTTTAATTCATTTTTATCTGTTTCTAATGTTTTTTTAAATTCCTTTCAACACTCGCTGATAAGAATAGCCATCTGCATTTATTAGTAGAACTTTGAGTGGGCTTAGCAAAACGGAACTGGAGAGTAATCGTAAGTCTTATTGTAAATAATTCTGTGAACTGTGACCAATATCGTCCACGGAAGTCAGTAGCTGAATAAATTAATATAAGTTGTTACAGTTTCGGTTCAACGCCCAGTTGAAGACAGTTTGAAAATTTATGAGACTTTCATTACCTGTGTCTAGTTGTAGGTGGAAACCTGTTCAGTTCAGTGATTCCTTTGGGGCACAGATAGTCCTTCACAAATGACCAATAATTTCCACACAAATAACACAACACCGAATGTTCTACACATTTACTTATATTTTAATTATTAAATGTCTTAATTTACATTTCCAGATACAAGTGTTCATAGAGTCTGTTGAAACAAAATCTAAATATTTAGTAGCGTAATATAATAGAAATTTACAAAAATAATGTACATATGTTGCATATTTTTAAGACTAAATAATCATGTACTCATTGTATTGGGTCGCTAAATAAGTTCCCTTAATAACTATGCATTTACATTAACATATTTATACCAAGCATAGTGAGTTCTTATATAAAGTCATACTAAAATAAATATTAAAATAATTGTTAGTATGAAACTGGCGTATTTAGTCGCGAGAAAATGATCAATACACGAAAATAAATATTTAAATGGAATTCAGGAAGTTAACAATAAGTAGTGAGTCAGGATAATTAAGTAATTTTGTACTAAATCGGTTTTAGTAGCCGCTGTCTTCGTTTTTAAGGCTTTGCGTTGTTGGTGAAGATGAACATCGAAACGAGCTAAAAAAAACCCCCAAGACAACAGCCGCTAAACGGAAAACTACAGCAAGAACCAGCTGGTGGTAGCTAAACGTCCAGCTGCTCAAGTCGCTTTGTTGGCTCATCATTTCAGCGACTTAAACTCTTCTGTACGCGATTCCTTGTTTGAATTGCTGCAGCTACGGGACTTCGCCCAAGACCACTGCCGCTATTCCGTAAGTTGGTTCGCTTGGAAAAGACCGACACGACCGATTTTGGCGATAGCATCGATCGGGCTCTTGTCATTGTCACGGAATTACTTATAGTCTTTGGTTGTGGTTGCGGCAATGCCAAAGCGGCGGTAGGCACTTGTAGGCGTGTCGATTTACTATACAAACTAGTTGCTTCCTGCGAACGCACCTTTAAACTGCCGTTGTTGGTTGAACATTTGCTGTTTGTGTTGGATCCACCGAGATTGCGTGCACGCCTTTGTCTTTGAATGGAGGAGGATGCTGATGCAACAACGGACGATGTGTTTCCACCCACTGCAGTGTGCAACGGCATAACGACCTGTCGCGATCTGAGATTGATCGCAGCAGTATAATTGGACCGTGTTTGTGCCATTGGAGAGTCTGCCAAAGGAGACAGTGACGACACTGTTGACTTACTGTTGGTGTTATGATGATTTTCAACATTGGCAATTATTGAGGCGGTCTTCGCTTTAAGTAACCGATTCTGAACAACAACAGCAGCAGCGGCTGACGATACGACAGAGGATCGCCGCAGGCTGTGATGAGATTTCGCTGTTGCCGTGCTTTTGGCTTTCATATCTTTGGATAGAGAGTTTCGAGAACGGAGAGTTCGTTTTGTATAGTCCACAGCCATGCTGCGCAACTGGCGCTTTTCATATCTCTGTACTGCACTGCTGGCAACTGCTTGCTGCTGATGTATTTGGTGATGGTGATGTTGCAGGTGTTTGGCATGCAGGCTAATAAGACTGTTCCGTCCTCCTGTAGCACGATTCTCGTTCGGAACATTCGGAAAGTTTGTTTTGCTTTTATTTGGCACACATTTGACATGAGGCTGCGGACTCCGATTAGGCAAAATACTCAATGAGGTTATCATATTCGTTGACGACAACGGGTTGGTGGTGGCAGCATTGTTTTCCTTCTTTTCCAAAACCATTTTCACACTTGTTGGCATTACTTCGTCCTCATCTGTGTCAACAGTTGCGTTGCAGCACACTGGTGACTCGACAACACTCGATGAAACCTCATTTATTTGTATTGTTTCATCAAGATCGGCGGCGACCTCCTCCTCCTCCTCAAGTTCATCGCATTCATTTACTGTTGGTTGTACGATAACTTCCAGAGAAATCAGTTGCTCTGCTTGCACTGCTGCCAAAGCTGCTTCCCTTCTGCTATTTTCAATTGCAACAAGTTTCTCCTCTTCCAGTTCTTGTTGCAGTAATGATGAATACTCCAAATTCTGTCCGTAGCCTAGGGCGTTTTGTTGGTAGCCGTTCAGATAGCTCGGGACCGTACAGTTTTGGGCGGCGACATCGTTTCCGTATGCAAACGATGATGGTCCTGCCTGCTGCGGATAGTCAATTTCATTGGTGGTTATACCGCTATTGTATTGATTGTAGACTGATGAGCTTTGTAAAGTTTCACAATCATAATGAAATGTTTGTGGGCTGTGGTGCTTTTCAGTGACTGTTGGCTGATGGTTGTACCGCAGCTGCTGTTCGCCTCGTGTTTCCAATTTAGTTAACGAATAACCTTCTTCAGCGGACATACACTGCTGCTGGTATTGGTGTTGCTCCATTTCAAGATCATACTGTTGCTGAATGTCTAAATTATGATAACTTGAATTGTAGCTGGTGGCGTCCGAACCGTTGCTACTTTCACTTGATGAAGAAGACGACGAAGTGATGGCTGTGCTGTCTTCACGTTCTAGACTTGAGGTTAACAGAGAGTTGTATGACTCAGCAAAGCTATTCATATAAGTGAGATTGTCGTTGACTATAACGGGTGGAGATTCAACATCCATTTCGTCATCATCTCCATCGTAATCGTCATCTGCCTCCTCATCCTCTGCATCATCTATGAATTCTTCTTCCATGCGCGATGTGTTCAGGTATGCAAGAGTATCGCTTTCCGAAACGAATTCACTTCTTGAGTAGTAGTCATACTGTTGATGATGATCATTAAGTGGGTGATGCTGCAGTGGAACCGTTGCGGATGGAAACGGCGGTTCAGACATATAGGTTGGATAAAATTGCTCCACACAACTATGGCATTCGTACCCTCTTTCATCTTCGTCATCGTCGTACACATAATTTCGATACTCTTCAGGCGGCAAATACTTGTTGGCCAATCGTGCATAGCTCTCGTCGTCCTGGTGCGTTGGGATTTCTGCATTTACTTGCATGTATTCCAAACCGTATGAGTGCGTTTGACAGTTCACCGAATTGTCAACGATATTAGTACCAGGAGGATAGAGAATTACGGTTACAACCGATGTATTATCTGCTCGCATTTTCTTCGAAGTCCACGCCTTAAGTGCTTTCTCTACAAGACCTTTGCTAGGATTTGTCCATTGACTATTAGAACCAGAAGCATTATCGTGAACCGCTGTCAGACTCTCATTAATTATTTCCTTTTCTCTAACTGTATCGACGGCATCTTGCGCAGAGACGACATTCCACAAACCGTCTGTTCCGAATATAAGACATCTGTTGAAAGGCGATGTACGCAGATTAGTAAATTTGTAGAAAAACAATCTTGGTTGTAATATTCTTACCTAAATGTCTTTGGGTTAATTTTGATAACCTTAACATCAGGATCGGGACTCACAACAAATTCGTTCAAAGCCAAATTGTAACTCCACAGATCACCAAGACTGCGTGCAACTGCCAAAAAGGGAATCTCATCGACTGGAGTGTTGCGGCGAACGGGTCCTTTGTGGCCAGCTATAAATGGAACAAAAAATTAGCTTTTTGATAACAAATTTTAAATTGCCTTTCTTACCGATTTTCGGACGATTCCAAACAACCCTTGGAACGCCAGATTTTACAACAACTTTGCCGCCAGAACGTATAATACGGGATTTCTCTGCTTGTGATTCTGGCTTGTGATCTTGTGTCAGCTGTTTGGCTCTCCAGAAATTCTCATTTTCATTTTGATAGCCAAGCACTATACCAGAGTCTCCCACATGTCCAATGTAGATTTTTTCACGACGAATAAATGCAACTGTGGCCGTTGTGCCGGCTGTACTGGGAAGACCTGTGGCAGTTTTTGGCCACTTTTCTAAAAGAAAAAAAAGCAAATACGCAAGTTAATAAAGAATAAAGGAAATAACTAAGGCGATTGATTTATCCGTGGATTACATTGAATTCTGAGAACAAGGCTATGCCGTGTCGAGTTATCAGCAACTACATACGTATAATAAAAAATAGTTTATGTCCGTGAAAAGGTACCAATTTCTGTTTTTGTTGTGTGTTGCTTCAAAGTCAAACATATATTTGGAAGTTCGAGTAGTTATGGGGGCTCTAAGCAGGGTTCGCTCCTGGGCGACCAGCTGTGGCCTGTGGGTTAACTCTGGCCAAACTGACATGGTTCTTTTCACTGCTAAGTCTAAAATACAGAATTTTGTCCTTCCCAAATTCAACGGTCAGACACTAGCGCTTACCTCTTAAGCCAAATACTCATATCGCGCCGTAATCCTAAACAGGAAACTCAGCTGGAGGTCGAATATAGAATGTGTGGCTAAGAAAGCGTGCATTCCTCTACCCCATAGCAGCAAAACCATTGGTGAGAAATAGGAAAATCAGCCGAGAACGGCTTTGTGGTTGTACACAGCGGTAGTGCGCGCTATTGTCACTGGTAGTGGCCGGCAATCAGCAAAAAGTACAATGCCAGCAAGCTTAGTAGAATACAAAGATCACTACCACACTACCGAAGCTCTAAACACAATTATTTGACCTATTTCCTCCCGACCTATTTATTATATACGTCGCGACGTGTACCGCGGTCCGTCTCAGATGTCTGTTAACAAACGATACGGTCACTGCAATATAGAGCAGTTGTTACTAAATGAGATGATACCTTCTACTCCACTCCTAAACGATATTTCAGTCCCAGCTTTGCCGTCGAGTTTCCTTAACTCGCAGAAAGTTGGAACGGCGGGAAAGTTTTGGGACTTTTTGATGTAACTGTATTCACCGATGGATGTAATATGAGAAATGGAGTCGGCGTTGGAGTTTTCTCTTAAAATCTTAATCTTTCAAGGTACCTCAAGCTTCCCGACTCTGCTAGCATTTTCTAAGCGGAGCGGAGGGTCCTATCTCATTGTACCGCGATAACGGGCAGGGTTGGTATATTCGTAGACAGCCAATCCGCGATCAAGCTTGTACGACAGTGCCAAGCCGAACTGACTTTGATAAGCCAAAACATAGACCTGGATGCCGGGGGACAGCGACATTGACAGTAATGAGAGGGCAGACTAAATGGCGAAGACGGGCTGACGGTAAATAAAAGTAATAGACATAAAACCACACGTGTGTAACTTGCCATAAAAAAATGAGAATCTGCTGTCCTTTGAGCTCCGTCAGAGATCGTATTTTCACTCACTATCCATACCACCAGCTAAGGTGGATTAACTTGACCAATTGTACCACGTCTAGGGAAATGTGGCGTTCCTATATCAAAGGCAAATTCATCGAGCTGATCTCCAGGTCATCGAGGGATGTTTCATGAGCTTTCGGAGTGCAGCATCAAAGATCTGATATCGTATCTAATTGCAAAGGTTGGATATAATCAACTGTGGATGGGTCTATTCTTTTATTCAACCCGAGCGAGTAAAGAATATAGTTACCCGGAGTACACTGAGCAAACGTTGTACGTCGTAAAAATGTATGGTGTATCTGAGTAACTGTATTCGCTCTTACTCCACCTTATGCTGATATTTATTTCAGTGTAAAAAAAATAGGATACATCGTGTCGTGTACTGTTTACAATAAAAAAAAACAGAGTACAGAGTAAAATAAATACAGAGTTGAATAAAAAACACCGAGTAACTTATTGACGTACACTGCTCGCTCGCTCGCTCGGTTGAATAAAAAACAGGGCCTGTTGTAGAAACTAGAAAGTACTAACCTTAGATCGTATTCATTTTTGATGTCGGAGAAATCTGGGGTCGAGATATCCGATAATTTTCTCTCTGATCAGATCTGTCAGATAAAAAAAACTATCACCTGAATGCTCCGAAATGTCTCATGTTTAAAGAAACAAACCACTACAGCTGTCAAGAAATGTATTTTTTGACTAAAAAGATCATATCCGAGAATTATTGGAGCGTTAAAAAAACCGCGTCAGAGAAATCAGATTTCTCAGAGAATGAAAAAAAATCAAATATTAATTCTGACAGTTAAATTATCTCTGATTACTCCGACATCAAAATAGATATATATATATATATATTAATATTATCTTTGATAGTCTTTCTATGCATGTATGTATTTTTTCTTAAAATTGCTCAAATAAAAAAAATATTAAACCCGAATTTTCAACGTTTATAAAAATTTATAAATAAAAAGAAGTAACAGTTTAAGAAGCACAGCAGTTAAGGCAGTTAATCAATTTGTATGTATATACACCCATGCCGTTCTGACTCATGGCAACGCTTATGTACACCATCAGAAATACTGAGCTTAAATAGCCCCTTGTGGGATTTTTTTATAACTGTCATGTCTACTTTTTTTTTGTCTTTCATCGTTTCTTCTCTTTCGCATGTGTGCGTCTATATGCATGTATATATTTACACATAAATAAATGTACGGTCTTATGGATTAGTGCTAATATGAATATATGTATATACATCCGTTTCAGTCATACACACCTTGTTCGCGCCACATAGCATAATGTGTAGCAATATAACCTTCGCGTATCGCCCTCAATACATCCTGATCACAATCCGACCAAAACAATTTCTGATTAATAATTTCCATCATAAGATGCTCTTTGGCAAATGTAGCCGCCTCGCTGCCACCATGGCCATCATAAATGCCAACAAATGCATATTCCAAATCTTTGCTACTCTCCGACTGCTGGTACGCAACCGAGAAGAAATCCTCCATATATTTTCGACCACCCTGACTGCATTGTCCAGTTACACGTAAATTAACTCCAATCGATGATGATTGTTGCGATGACATTTTTTCCACTGCTGCTGCTGCTGTATTATTGTGAATTACTGATGTGTCTGTGTCTCTCTCACCCATTATAACAATGTAATGACGTTGATGTTAGATTAGAATAGAACAGAATATATGCAAGGGTGCACAGTGCACAGGCTGGTAGATTTGTGCATACAAAAAAAAATATTGACAAAATCGCTCTATGTCCGACAAATGCTTCAAAAAAATATGTCCGGAAGCAGTTCACAATATACACTCAAGACTTAATTCAAATTATTTTCTGTGCTTAACTTTTTTCCCACTTATAATAGCGATTTTCTCCGTCATTATTTATTTTAACAAACGAAATGCTTTCAATTCACTACAAACCACGTTCACTTCACAAGGGAAACTGTTTGAAGAATTCAAACGTAAAACGAACGAACGAACGTACGAACACTGCCTGACTATATTTTTCTTCATGTTAAAAATGGTTGAGTAATGATTTTCTTCTTCCATTTCATTTTTGCTTTGCTATATACTGAAAAATACATTCACACTGAGCTTGTGACTGTTACTGTTTTTGTATTATTTCATATAATTTTATAATTTTTCAAATATGTTGTGTTGCGTACTGGTTTTTTGAAACAATTCAATTCATTTGGCATGCATCTTTAGATAAACAAAACAAAACTTTTGACAACTGTGATTAGAGCGATGAAGGCGCGAGCGAGCTACTTTCGAAGTGCAACCAATTTCGATTTGATATCTTCGTCGCGTTTGACGTCCTTCTGTTTTTTCTTTTGACATATGTATAAAGCAGCGCGCACCCCACTCGTTTACTTCATAAAATTTTACAAAACCACTACCAACGCGTTGAAATCATCGTTGAACATCGCACATGCACATACAAGCCCGAGGCGTATAATGAGCTCGTATAACAACTATACGAAAAACGACATACGATGACGGGACCGACAACGATAGCGAACGCTATTTATATTTTCCTGTGGTGAACTCACTCAGTGAAGCAAGAAAAGTAAAGCCACAGTCGATGGCTTGTGTGCCATGAATATTCGAGATTTGTTTGCGATATAAGGTTGGGGCGTACAGTGGTGTTGTGTTGTTAGAACACACATAAAATGTTATGGTGGTATGATGATTAATAAACGTTTAGTGGTAATTTCATTTGAAAAATCTCTATTGCTTAATCATTTCATGTATCAGAAAGAAAAAATAAAAATTTTAAGATTAAGAGATTGTAAAAACAAATACTGTTCATTTTATAAAGTTATTTTTATATTTACTTTTGCCCACACGAAGAAAATATAGAAATGTTAATATTAAAAGATTGTAAAAACAAATACTATTAATTTTATAAAGTTATTTATATTTACTTTTACGCAGGTGAAGAAAAATATAATGTATAAATTATCTACACATACATTTATATATATATATATATATGTAAGATAAATACTAAACTAAACCACTGAACGAACAGAGCCATATTCACATCATATGTTTGTTTAGTGCTCCGATAAGTATGACTTTGTTTGTTTTTTGAGCCGGTAGGTTGCGCTGGAGTGGAGATCACCTGACCACCCCTAAACCACTAGACTCTAGACATATCGAAACAATGTTCACACTATTAGCGTGTTCGTTTTTTCACTTTAGTTAATTAAGTTACTCTTCACTTAATTGAGCTACTGAAGAGTAGAGACTCAACAACGAGCACAACTTTTCACTTTAGTTAATTGAGTTACTCTTCACTTAATTAAGCTACTGTAGAGTAGAGACTCTTCGATTGGTATTCTTCTCTATCTTCAATCAATATCTCTTTAGTTAATTGAGTTGCTCAATTTTAAGTGATGTGAAGAGTTGTCAATCGAATACTCTCTGTTTACTTCTGTTATTTCAGACACAGCTACTACTTCAGTTAATTCAGTCCAATGGAACACATCCAGCGTGTGATCCTAAAGGTTTATCTCTCCTTTGAGCTTGGAAGGGGGCGCTTGAAATTTTATGAAAATTTGACGGTGCATATATATTTAACCTCATCACGCCTAAGCCGCCATATTCACAACATATGTTTATTTGACGCTCCGATAATTTTTTTTTGTTGCCTGCAGCACTAAAGTGGAGATATTAATGCATATGCATGTACGAGCATCACGCCTAAGCCACTTCGATATTAAACAGAAATTTACACCATATCTTCGATGCTTCTAAATTATCTCTTTTTTTTAGCCAGGTCAAGCTGAATGCGAGCTATTTTTGAAAATGTGTATTTCTAATGTATAAAAAACGTTGGTAACAAAGCCTTAATTACTTCATATGTTTGTTTGGTATTCCGATAAGTCTGTGTTTTTTTTGACGCAGTAAGTGGCACTGGAATCGAGATATTCGCGAAAATGTCATAACTTTGGATAACAGTTTTTCATTTTACACAAACCAAGTGTTGTGAAGTAAATCTAGCCCATAGAATCAGTTTCGTCAGTTACGTTGACGTATTCGTTCACGTTGCCCTATGTAACGCAAAGAGGTGACCCAATGAATACGTTGTCGTCGTACAGGCAAACAAAAACAAATTCCAAAATAAACTTCAAACTGTTGTGAGAGAGAACTGTCAAAGGATTTGCCGGAAAGAAAAGTAAAAATTGATCAACTTTTTGCGCCGCTTCAGTCACATGCTTTGCCTATGGAACACTTCCCATAAGAACTCGATCCGTCATTTGCACACATCGCCCCAACGGACACAACGTATTTTATGGGCTGGACTCTTTATTGGTTACGTTTTTGTAAGTCGTCATTTTGTTTGCGTTATTTCAAAGTTTGAGCCTGAAAGTACAGCAACAACTTCTGGAAAAAAATATTTTCTCCTCCAGAAAGAACATAAAATTGGTTTTTTATTTTTAAACTCGTGTATTTGAGTGTCATAGATTGATCATTTTGGTAATTTCGAATTAAACATTAGAGCTTTGCTTTTTTTGTGGCGAAAGATTTAAACATAATTTTCGCACTCTAAAAACTGGTGAAAGTATATCGAATTTTTTCATTTTTAAATTCTCTATATTAACTTCACTTGCCCGTGGCTGGCTGGCTGGCTGGCTGGCCAAATCTTGTGATCAATTTTTAACCCACTTCTACAGCCCGATTTTATTGAAATTTTGCACACATGTATATCTCCCAAGACTACACTTTCTATTAAAATTTGAGGCCCCTCGGGCCGCGGGGTCGGTGGGCTCTCATACAAATATTTTATAAAATTTACCCGATTTTCTTTAAATTTTGTACACATGTGTGTCTTCGATGGAAAACACATTTTGTAAAAATTTGGAGCGATCGGCCCCTTGGGGACCCCAATATACAATTTTTAAATATCGCTATATCGCATCAGATCACGGCAATGTCTGAGCTCTGTGGGGACCCCAATATACAATTTTTAAATATCGCTATATCGCATCAGATCACGGCAATGTCTGAGCCCTGTGCTTTGTGAGCAGCGCTGTTCGCTGCCGCTGCGTCATTTATGAATGATTTTGCCACAAAACGAGCACGCTGTGTGTGTGTGTGTGTGTGTGTGTGTGTGTGTGTGTGTGTGTGTGTGTGTGTGTGTGTGTGTGTGTGTGTGTGTGTGTATCCCCGATTAGAGAATTTACAAGAAAAATTTTAATTTTTATGGGTTGTTTTTTATTATCACTACTATGTCATCTGTCCACGACTTAAGACATGATTCTACTTATTTGGTTAGTTACTTATGACCGTGTTTCCATCATCATAGTATAATAGTATTATATTATTATAATGGAAACATGGTTTAAGAACCTGTAGCTCATACTTTTTATACATATTTAAGTTTTACATAACTATGTTTCACTTAATATGCACCAGCATGAAAGTAGTACTTCAAAAGTTTAAAATCGGTGACTTCCTCAAATCAAACGTATAAACTTTGATGCTATGAAGAACTTTTTTTTAAAAAAATTTGAATTGTATAAGACAACGGACGAATCTATAACAGAAATTGGCATATAAATAACTTTGCAATGTAAAAAAATATCTTTATTAAATTTCAAAAACTTAACGTAGGGTGACCTCCGTCAAACCAATCGAAAAAACTATGATACTATGACGAATTTTTTTTAAATTAATGTTTATGATAAAACGGAAGAATCTCTAAGAGCGTGGCTACACTGGCGCGGGAATGAAAGTCATTCCAATGAACGTTGTGGCTAGTCATAACGAAGCATTTGTGTGTATGTTCGTCAATTTGTTGCTATTTTGCCATATAGAACGTTCATGCTTGCGGCGAAAGTCGTTTTTTGTAGTTGCCTTTCGGTGGAATCAAGCTTTCGCTTTCTCTAAAAACCTACCTGTTTCGCTGGACATGACTTTCATTGCCATGATCGTGTAGCCACGCTCTAATGGATATGTCCATGTAAATAACTGTGCAATGTAAAAATAATGTAAATAAAAAAATGTGTAATTTCAAAAAGTAATATGGTAGGTATTTTATTAAAATATAATCCATTCTTTATGATTATCTGGACTTACAAATATAAATAATACAAATGCTGACGTACCCGTACGTCCATATATCAACTTCTCCAAGGCAAATAAATTTTTTACGTTTTATCGACATTTCTCTTATAATGCACCACTGTGCGACAACACGATTATACGGATGGTGGTGGTTTCGAGTTTAGGTTAGGTATCAGCCAGTTTATTGTGTTGTGTACTCTGTCTGTCCGCTGCCTGTTTGCAATATAATGAGCTGAGCATATAATTCCCCCTTGTGTGCTGTGTTCTGTTCGTTATATGGTGAACGTGAACACACATCTTTTCGAACTTATCACATCAACAGTTTTGTCTAAAGTTTTCCCAATGCTTTGTCACTTTCTATTTAAAAAGAGGTTACACAAATTTTATTAACAAAAAATATAACTCATATTTTCGTCTCAACGATTCATTCCTACAAATATTTTCTACGTGTGAATTAGATTAGGACTCATGTTTGAATATCATATTTGACATTTCATGCAAACACTGCTAAAAAACACAAGGTCTCAAAAAGTCATAGCTGAAAAACGACTTTTGTTGTTTTTGTTGAATGAATGCTTGCGCTTGCCTGCCTACCCACTCGAACGATGGTATGTGCGAGTAGCGATTAATTAAAATTTAAAAAAATACACCACTTGGAGTCGAACACACTAGACCTACCTACCTACTTCGAATAATTTTTAGACACGACGCCGAGTGCATTTGAGAAACGACAACGAGTGAAACACAACAAATGGTGTTCGTTGTAGGTCGATCAGTGGGCTATGGGTTTGGTTGCGTTGTCGCAAAGATGACACAAGCCGAAAATTCGAAAAGAAAATCACTGCGGAGACGAATTGACCATTATGACATTCAATTTCGGCGCTTCATGCATTAGGAACAGAAAAGTGCACATCACATGCTGTGTGCCCACTACACAGTCACAGTGGCACTGGCAACTGGCAGTAAACGAAAAACGATGAATGTATACAGTATACAGGAATAAGGCGAGTGGACGAAATTTTTATTAAACATACGAGTAGTTTTTGAATAGTATTTATATTACATAACGAGCGAGGAAAGTGGAGTTTATCGTGCGAGTCAGAAGCTTGAAGCACGAGGCGGTAGCCGAGTTCGGCAATTTAACGAGCACGATGAGCACTTTTCTGCGAGTAATGTACGCTATTTTTCACACGATCAAAACCGGTTTCTCTACTAAGCCGGTTATGCGCAACGCGAAATAACTCTGTGAATGTCTGGTCCCTGTGACTGCAGTAAATAACAACTATTTTATGTGTTAACTCTCTAGTGTCTATAGGGGTTACTTTCGAGGCTAGGTTATAGTGTATGAAACATTCACTTTCGTCTATTGGCGTGTGTAAATTCTTTAAATTAACTTAGCCCGCTACTTTATCGCGGCGGTGAGGAGAAAATTTAGTACTCTATCAAAAATAATTTTATGTTGCGATTTTGAGTCACATTATTAGTCACAGTATTGTGTTAAATTTTTGAATTTTGGAAACTAAGTTATATCTTAAGCGATATGTATGCAATTCGATATGGTCTTTTAGGTGTTATTCGGGTGTCTTTGGGGAGTCTTTTGAGGTTGTTTTTAGGGTCTTTTTGGGTTCTATTGAGGGTCTTTGGGGAGTCTTAAAGTGTTTTTTGGGGTATTTTTGAGGAGTGTTTTGTGGGTATTTTGGGAGTCGTTTGGGGGCCTTTTGAGGAATCTTTTAGTTTTTTTTGGAGGTCATTTGAGAACTTTTAAGGGTCTTTTGGGGAGAATTCTCTTTTGGGAGTCACTTTTGGGGAGTTTTTCATGGGGATATTGGGGTTCTTTTGAGGTCCTTTTGACTGTTTTTTCTGGGTCTTTTGGGAAGTTTTTTGAGGAGTATTTGTCTTTAGGTATTTTAAGTGTGTTCTGGGTGTCTTTTGAGAGTCTTTTGGAGGATTTTTGGGTAGTCTTATGATGATATTTTGGAGATCTTTGATGATTCTTTTTGATTCTTTATTATACTTTTAAGGGTCTCTTGGTGGCATTTTAGTGGTCATTTGTAATTATTTTGATAACCTTTTACGGGTCTTTTGAGGGTCTTTTTGGGGAGTATTTAGAGAATCTTTTGGGGGTCTTTTAAGGGTCTTTTGGGGACTCTTTCAAGAGGATATTGGGGTTCTTTTGAGGTCCTTTTAGCTGTTTTTTCTGGGTCTTTTGGGAAGTTTTTTGAGGAGTATTTGTCTTTAGAAGGTCTTTTAAGGGTCTTATGGGGGTCTTTTGATGATATTTTGGGGATATTTGATGATTTTTTTTTGAGGTATTTTTATTATTCTTTTAAGGGTCTTTTTGCCACTTTTTTCTATTCCCGCTAAAGTTTTGAAGAGGTGTTCTTCAACGATGGCATTACCACTGCGCAGACTTTTCTATTTCTCTTATTCTTCTGGAATCGTCCCAAGGAATTGGAAAACGGCCTTTATTCAGCCTGTTCCTAAAAAAAGGCGAAACGTCATCTCTTTCCTCGTACCGACCCATTGCGCCAACATCCATACTTTCCAAGGTCATGTAAAGCCTGATCAATCGTAAGCTTATGCAATACCTTGAATCACGTGAAATCCTTAGTGACCAGCAGTACGGTTTTCGTAGGCAACGTTCTACAATAACCTGATGCCTTATCGCACTGAAAAGTGGAACCAGTCTATTCACAAAGTAAAGGGAAAGTAAAGTTGTTGCACTCGATATTTCCAAGGCATTTGATAGAGTCTCGCATCAAGCTCTTATGTAGAAATTGGACTAGTAACTACCTTTCTGACCGTTCAATTCAGGTCGTATTGGACGGATTCAAATCCAATGCTCACCGGATAACATTGGGTGTTCCCCAAAGCTCTGTTTTGTCTCCCACACTCTTACTGATTAATGATCTCATATCCGCCACTTCTAATCCAATCCATTCTTTCGCTGACGACAGCATACTTAGCTTTTCATATGATTTCAAAATGACCAACAGTGACCTTGTAGCTAGAAGCGTTCAAGAGTTAGTAAAGTGATGTAAGGTCAAAAGTACGACTCTTCGCATTAAAGCGCTACGTACACCGCAGTGGGTGAAAACAGAGCCTCCCCTTCCATACGTTTCTTTTTCACGAAATTAACCAAGGAATCATCCCTTTAAGTATCCCTCAAACACCTCAAGACCCTCTTAAAACTCCATCAAGAATCCGCTCAAGACCTCCTCAAGGCCTCGTTAAGACCCCTTTAGAGACCCTTCCAAAAAATCCATCAAGACCATCTTAATACCGCTACAAGACCCGACTAAGTATCCCCTTAAAACTCCCTCAAGACACCCCTCAAGCCCACCTCAAGACTCTCATCTAGACCCACTATAGGGTCATCAGAAGACTCACTTAAAAACCATCTTAAGACCCCCTCAAACCGCCACTCAAGACCCTCTTAAAACTACTTCAATACCACCTTAAGGCTCCTCAAGGCCATCCCAAGATCCGTTCAAGACCCCCTCAAGACATAACTCAATATCCCCCTAAAGACCCCCTTAAGACCCTACTCAAGACGATTTGAAGAACGCCTTAAATTCCTCTCAAGATCCCACTTAAGACTTTGTTAAACCACATCAAGACCACCTCAAGACCCGCCCCTGAAAAATCTTCCACGAAAACGCGTACGAGACTGTCAACTCATTCATTAGAATGAACAAAAAAGCATGGCAGAATGATATATAAACCAACAGAAAGACGGAAAGACAGATCCAGGCAAGTTAATATAAAAGTCGAAACTAACATAGATTCGAACAGAAATCAATGATTCTTCATTAGATGTTACAACTTTCGAAAAAATGGTTTTATTTATGTATCGCTTAATGCCCTGCTTTCAAAAACGATCCTCTATTAAGGTCAAAGCGATTGCTTACCTACTTCCCCCCATTACACCCTTCACGACTAGTAAAATAGGCGAGATTTCTTAGTTCCTTAATTGAATTTTGGAGGGATATCTTCCAACTTACTGTTTCATTAAAAAATTAAAAATAAAAATAAAACAAATGGAAATAAACCTTAATTGTTCATTAAACAAATAACAAACTAAGAGGTCAAGAGTTTGACATACTTTACTCAAAAGGTTAAACAACACATATGTGTAAGCATTGTCGCATAATATACCACATTTTGTTCCATGGTGAAGAAACCTTAAACTATCGATTTCCTTCAAGCTAACAGTCATGTTCGTTCGTCAAATGGCATTCCCGCAGCAAAACAAAAAGATGAATAAGCCAAACATCGAAAAGCCATGCGAGTGACAAGACAACGGCAGCAAAGGATTTTTCGAAGTCGACATAGTTCCCAACCACAACAACTACCATCTACCACCCTAAAAAGCAAAAGCCAAAGGTGGGTTTTTGTATTCGATTTTTAAATGAAAAATATCGAAATTAAAGTGCAAGCTGGGTACGTTGGCGGTACGTGCATCAAGTGCTAATAGCAACGGATACGGAACACAAGGCGTAAAACGTACCGTCCATCAACGAAACATACGAAAAGCAACGAATACTAGGCCCGATACGATTATAATCGTATGACCTGCTCAGTGCTCAGTCAGAGGCGGAGATGCGGCACCCAGTCGGCGGCACTACAGAGTACAGTAAATTCATCAAACGAAATACTCGTACGAAGTGAAACGGCCGTCGTCCGCTTCCATGCGCACTGTGTATGCCGATCTAAAGTATTTTTCGAGTTTCGTACGGGGTACTTCGTATAGATCTCTGTGTACATGGCATAAAAATACGAAAGACGAAACTATCGGATGGATAAATGAAGAATATGTATGACGCCTGCTTTGCTATTTCTCAGAGTTATACTGAATCTACACTACTGTGAACAATCCACAATTTATTTCTGCGAAACGGTGAACATCGAATCACGAGGGTATAAATGTAGAAATAAAGGCATATCATCATCATCATCATCCACGAATAAGCAATAATTTGACTCACTCAGTTTATATTATTTACTGACAGCAAAACTAAAGTTGCTTCTCCCCTTTAAGTAGATTTAAAAAAAAAAACCAATGGGAACTGAATTTATTTTACGACCGAAAAACTTTCTTGCTTTCAAGACATCGCTTCTACCAATACTTGTTTGCTTCATCCTAATGATGCACTTGAAAGACCTGTCAGTTAACCCTACAACTAAGCCGTCCATTTTTCCTACAGCACATTTCAAATTATAAAATTCCACAACTAACTGTAGGCAAGAAATGAATGCCGCTTTAGTTTTCTGTTCAGAGTCTGTTTAATTTGAATCATTTATTGATTTATACTAGGTAGGTCGTGTGGAAAGTGGTTAAAAAGGACCTCAAAGTGGTCGAAAATACAGACAAAAAGGGGTCAAGTTAAATAAAAGTTTTTAAAAAAAACCATAACATTAATTTAAAACAAAACTTGATTATATACAATATTTTTAGTTTCACATTCAGGAACAAAAATTAAAAAAATGAGTAGTATCTGTGGGATAAAAAACTGTTTTGGCCTCTCCCTTTCCTGTCAAGATAGTCGCTTCAATTATATTGCCCAGCATCTTTTTATGCACAGTCCTGTGCCGTTGCAAAAGTTTTGGTGAGGCGAGATTCCGTAGTAAAATAATTGGAGATCCAACTTTCATCTTCATAAGTTTTATTTGATTAAATCTAAGTAGTAACATTATTACAATATGTATTTATATAGAGCTTTTAAAAAATTAGAATTTTTCTTTTCTTTGCTAAGACACTTTAAGTAAAATACGATGTGGTTGCAATCCGAATCCAGACGAATCAAATGAGTTAAGTAACTCGATTAGATAATTAACTTCATCATCAGCATCTCCTACGGTATCGATAGACTTATATTCAATGACTACGTCTATTAACATGGTAAGTATTGTAATGTTTATATCGTGAATGTTTTCATTTTTAGTAGCATGAATGGCCCTTTCCTCGCAACCAGTTTAAAATAAGATAGTTTTGAGAAACAGTCGTATAAATAGAATTTATTAGCTCTGCGACAGATTACAAAAATCAGATGTCAATTTTCTATTGCACTACGGCACGGTTAAAAGTAATCATCACCCCCCAAAAACAGAGCCGGTCACCGAGTACCATTCATCTGAGCGACCCCGACAACTATGGGATCGACACTAATATCGGTTACCCTACCCCCTCCGGAGATAAAACTCACCGATAGAAGTGTCCTACCAACACTATTCGTCTTATCGTCTTCGAGAACTACTGAATGGACAGTAATATCGGGCATAACCTCCCTCAGCTATCGACCCCATCCCCCTAGATCTGTTTTACCATCGCATTCAACTCAGCGACCGCGAAAATCGAATCGAATATAGCGGATAGTCGAAAAATTAAATCATCATATTGCAGTTTCGTTACGCTCTCAATTTTACTCTTAACGCTCCAAAAAACAGTATAACTTCAAAAATTATTTTCCATTTATTTTTAAATCTAACCAAAATCTAGTGGCTACCCATACATACCCCTTTTTCGGGTATTATATCCCAATTTTCTTATTTAGAACTACGCCAAATCAAAAATTTGAGTCTGGTCACCCTAGTCGCGCCAAAGATTATTATTACTAATTATAATTTATAATAATTTTTATATGAAGCAAATACAAATGAAACATCATAATAATAAAATGAAACATAAATAATTGTTGCAATGCATATAATAGCTTAAAATGAGAATGTGCTATGTTTTTATGCCCAAGCGAAATATTTTACCTTCACCAAATGCAAGAAAATATATACTCTGCGCCGCCACTTAACTCAATTGATAAAAAAACAAAGACTGCAAGATGTCAAAACAACTGTCTCACTTGTGCGCACACAAAAATCGATCGATTCTACTTTGTTGTTGTTCTCCTCTGATACATATGGAAAGTTTTGTGACTTTTGAATAACCCATACATGCTAGTCGGAAAAAACCACTGTACGTATGGTGGTGGGTAAAACGGGTAAAACGGATGATGCGATAACTTGCCTTCTTTGTCATATGATAGTATTGGTGCAGTGGTTTGGTTTCTACCTAGCTACGTTGAATAGGGAGAGTGTTGCTTGAATATAATGATTATTGTGAATTCTCTACATCATACGAAGCGAAACGCTAACGTACGATTATTGCGATGTTGTGTAGTCATCGCATTTCATTTTGTTTTATATTTTCTTCAGGCGAATCGAGTTTTAAGCGAACGAATGAAGGCTCTTTGTTGTTGGCAACTTTGTCAGAAGCCACACAATGACACAAATGATAAAATATACCAAATATGAAGTCGAATGAACTTACGGAAATTTACCCAGATAAGTAGAAATAACAGAACGAACGGACGATAATGAGAAATACCCACTGTTACTATCGAACGTATTGTAACGTAGTATCAGACTTGTGCTTTAAGTCGTGAATGCCATGTCCTCATACTTTATTATGTTTAGTAAAATAAATTAAAAAATACTTAACTTAAATATCTGTACATAACGGCTTACTGAAGAGTGTGGGGAATTGGTATTAAAGAAAATTGTACAAAATATATTATACATACTACAGGGTGTTTTGGTATATCATAACATTGAGTTTGATGCATTGTTTGCTATGCAGGAGTGTGCTCTATTCAATGATTGTCCCGAATTTCCATTTACTGACTCACAGAGACTTGCCAAATCCGAAGGTAGAGTTTGTTTGGCACAAAGTGATCAAAATTACTGGCAAAAATTGAAAGGATGAATGTTTCTAATGTCGTTTGCAAGATTTTTGCTCTAATCGAGGATTTTTGAAATTATTAGATCCAAATCGATAGACGTAACTACACCTTCTAGTTGTAGTCAGAGTTGTTTAACAACGAGTACTATTGACTACGAAGTAAATGTTGGCATGTAGTAAATGCGTAGTCAATGTAGTCTATAAATGTCAAATTATTTTATTAAGCTATTCCCTTTCATTTTCAAATTAAATTCGATTTATTTCATTCTGAGCATTTTAATACAGAAAACAATTTTTATTTATAACCATTGTGTATTTTGTGACGGTTTACGGTACACGGTGGATTTATATATAATGGTAAAACTCTATGTACAGCTAGTAAATAATATTAACTTAAGAAATAGAAATGACCAGAAGAAAATATACTGGTTTTTGGAAAGAAGGGAAATATGAGCCACTAAATGAAGTTGACAAAAATAAAAGAAAGCACGTTGTCGACCGACTTATGCAAAATTGGCATAATTGCAAATTTTGATTTTAAAAAAAACGCCTTATGAGTATTACTCACAGTTTATCAATTATGAGTTATAAATTAAGATAGTAAAGCGGAGCTTCTCAGCTCATTTTTTTGTGGGGAAATTTTTTTTTAAAAAAAAACCTTTTTCTTTTTAATTCTGACCGGTAGAAGCCGAGACAAATAAACACACGCACATGTCACGCATTGTCATGTCATCTGAATATAAGTTATGCGCTTGGGGCGGGAATAGTAGATCGTGTTTTGCCAAAAATAAGATTAATTTTTTTTAGTACACAGTCGGACGTGTTTGACTAAAATTATTATCAAAGAAAATTGTCAAACATGTTTTACTGTCTATGGTGCACTTAAAAATTATGTTCTAAATCTATTGCCAGATTTGACTTTTTTACCGAAACTTTAACTTGGGAGTAGTACTGAACATTCTTCCTACCAAAAACTTTCCACTGCTATACACACACAAAACCTTCTCTATAGAAAGCCCAACTGTTCCCAAAACCTTCTCTATAGAAAGCCCAACTGTTCCGATCGTACACAAATACTATCCAAAACGTATTTGTATTAGTAATCAACTAAAGAGCAAAATCCATATAAAATTTGTCTGTTTTCCACTACCACATCTTAGGTTTCTCGCTCTTTGCGACTACTTATTTTTTGTACATTGTATTCACATTCCAAAATACAGACGCGTTTTGGATTGGTTTACAGCATTAGTATGGATTGAGTTGGGCTTTCTATAGAGAAGGTTTTGACTGTTCCTCTGATACACAAATACATGCTTAAAAAAATCCCAAATATTTATGTATTTAAATCAACAAAAGATCAAAATCCATATAATATTTTTCTGTTTCCCACTAGCACAACTTACGTTTCTCGCTCTTTGCGACTCTTTTTTTTATACACTGTATTCACATCCCACAAACACAGACGCGTTTGGGATTGGTTTACAGCATTAGTATGCATACAGTCTGGCTTTCTATAGAGAAGGTTTTGTCGTGAACTGCATCTGCATTTGCATCCTGAATTGTATCTGCATCGATATCTGTATCCGTATTTGTATCTGTATTCGTATTTGAATCTGTAGCTATGTATGTATCTGGATATGTACCAGGATCTGTACCTGTAAATGCGTACTGCTCCGCATTTGTATCTGTGGGATATAAAAATATCAAAATAGTGACTTTGACGCAATTGTAACTTATTTTTCACACGCCCATAGACGAAAGTGACTGTTTCATACGCTATAAACTAGGTTCGAAAGTAGCCCATAACAACACTAGTTATGTTATATGCGATCAGCGAACACACATTCTCACATTTCTGCTTCTCCCTCGATTTAGCAGAAAAACCGGTTTGGACGCGTGAAAAATAGCGTACATTACTCGCAGAAAAGTGTTCATCGTGCTCTTTAGATTGTCAAGCTTCGACCACGCACGATAAACACCACTTTCCTTGCTCGTTATGTAATATACTTTATCGCTTTTTCGATATGGACCTTAGAAATAATAAACACACACGACGAAAATAATTTTATGTGTTTAAAGTTGGCACGTCAAAATTTGATTTGATCGAAAAAACGAAAACGTAGGAAATCTGGCGCAGAGTGGTTTTTAAAAACTTTTATTAAACTTTATTGACCCCTTTTTGTCTGTATTTACGACTTCTTTGAGGTCCTTTTTAACCACCTTCCACAATTTTGTGAGTATCTATGTCCAAAATAGCATTTTTTATATTCCACGCATGACGCGTGTCTCGTTTCGCATGTGCCACGAGTGATGGTTTGAAATCGCGCCATTTTCTCGTTATTTGAGGTCTTTTTTAACCATCTTTCGCACGACCTATAGGGCTGAAATTTTGTGAGCGGCTTAATGTCAAGGGCCCATTTTGATATCCCTTTCTTTGAAATAGCCCCGACCTCAAAAACAGATATTTTGGCGGTGATTACCAAATAATAAACGACTGTCTGGCGTGTTCCGATGTATATATAAAAGTTTGTATCCGATAGATGTATCCTAAAAATCAATCTGCCATAGAGCGAAAACAGAGATGTATATTTTGGGTGATGTACCACTCTTTTTACCTACTACAACAACAACACATGAAACAAAATGTAAACAAAGGATTTTCGACTTTCGTGTTCAATTGACCGAAAAAAAATATTCAAAAAAATGCTATCATATCGTTTTTTAAAAATTTTGTTTTTTGACTGCAGGCTTAGAACACAATCCACACGCCAAATACATACGTAGTTTGTAAACTCATAATTCACAACTGCGTCATTCTGGTCTCTGGTCTAAAGAGCATTACTACGCATGACATTTTTTTACTTCGTTCAATTGTGAATATGTATAATTGTAGGACCACTTTATGAACATAACAAACACACATGTTTTTTAATTTATTGATTTATTGCCCAATCTTTCAACATCTATTCAATAGTCAATACGCCATGACAGAAACTAAGATTCCATTTAGTGTTTTCTTTTGAACAATAGTTTGCAAAGTGATTATCGAGTAATGAATTTTATTAAAAGTTTCCTGTATTTTTGTTATTTATTATGTAGCAGTTAGGATCTATTAAGATTTACCATTATTTATAAATTTATTTGTGATACGAAAATATCGCGCCAAAAGAAGTGGGAGAATTAATTGGAAAAGGTATGTCTGTCTGTTGTGAAGAATCAAAAATTTCTTATTTATGTTTAAAATTGTATATATTCAAATAATTATGTGTTAAAAACAGTAATATTGCTGAAAATAACATACCTAAATTTAATTTTGCCATTTGACGTTAACTATATTTGAGTGAGTTTTTCGAAACTGCCTTGCTATTGATATTGTGAATTGTTTTATTTGTCTATTGAGAATTTCCCTAACACAAACAACAAGTGGTTTTCGAATACAGCAACCTTTTATTTCCTGACATATTTATGAAAACATTACTGTCCGTTCTATTACACACGTGACGCGTGTTTCTGGCACACGGATAGAGAACTTGTCTTGCTCTTTATCACTAAAAGCACAGCAACACTTCACCATATTGTACAAAAATTCTAGTAAATCTTCCATTAGCTCATTAGCTGACACTTATCAGCTTAATACCTAATAATATTCGGATCGGCAGACCGTTGCGGTCCAAGACCTTGCTTCTCGCGACCATTTATGTTGTGGATGTATATTTTTGGACCCAAATGGAAGCGACCTACAATTTAAGGCCGGATCCGAACGGCGAATTGAGAAGCTTTCCATGACAAGTTTATTACTCTCGGAACGTTTGTCATCAATTCACGAGAGGTGAGACACCGTGAAAAATACTTTTGGTGTTAGTCGGATTCGAACCACGAACTCCTGCTCAGTAGCCATGCGCTTTTCCACTGAGCCACGGCACCCACACTTATGAGCTTATTGTTGTTAAGTTTTAATATTCGCACCGTTTTTTTGGACATTTTTGGTTTAGCTACAAGTCAATGATAGTTCACAGCTTAATTAATATATGTTTTCCTACCACACATTTACTACAATTAGCCTTATTCCAATATTAATATCTTAGGGCGCTCTCACAATGGAAAAACTAAATATTAAGACAGGATCGTATGGATTTCCAACATAATGAACAAAATTTTTTTTTGTGACCTGGGTGGTGGCCCGTTGAGTGGTAATCAGTGCGATGGGATAGCCGGGAAACTCCGTTTAATCCCGCTAGTTTACGACACAAAAAGCATTGATATTGGGACAAATATACCAAGATAACTGTCAAATTTTTTTATTCAAATAAATCTTCAATAGAAAATAATAAATTTTGGCTAAATATTTGACATGTTTTGATGTGCGATTATTGTATGTTCAGAGACTGCATTGGGGTTTTTCATTCAGTTAGCAAATTACACTTAACAGCATCTGCCGTAGAGTGCTTTTTTGGCTGTCAAGTTGTTCGTTTATTCCAAAAAACCAATCTACGGTAGATTGGATTTCCCCTCAAACAGATCTTGATATTTTGGGAGATTTGCCCCTCTTCTCATTAACTGCAACAACAACACATGCAACAAAACAATGTAAACAAAAGATTCTCGGCTTTCGTGTTCGTTTTTTCGAGAAAAAATCTTCGCTCGACCGTAGATTGCTAAAACAAAAAAAAAAACTCGACACTAATGTGTGGCGACTCGCAGAGGCACACCGTGATTCACCGTGCTATACTGTGCTTGGCTATGCTGTGCTCAATATGCGCTAGGCCTTAGTCTTGTTTACATAAAGGATTACTTTCTTTCAAATCTAAAGGTTGCGTTTCGTACTATTTACTACTATTTACTACACGTAATGGAAGAAAGCAATTATTATGACAGACAATAGGCATGTTCAAGATGCGAAGAGTTCCATATCCTCCGTGTTCCCAGTGACTCGAACACGATTCCTCAAGGAAGAATCCGGAGACAAAATTATTTATAATTCGCAGTCTCCTTGCTATGGCGGTTGACTTTGACAAGTTTTTATTGCTGAGCTGAAGCTCCTCTTCATTGGGTAAAGTGAGAAAATCTCTGAGCCTTCAGCTATCTCGAACGAGCCTAAATGCTTTATTCGATACTCATAAGCACTTATAAGTTATAACTGTCAAACAATGGTGTAGATGCTGTTATTAGCTATCTACGGTGGGTCTCGCAGAGTTGCCTGAGTGACAGCTTTTTGGGTCATGCTGTACAAGGGCTCGGGGTGCTGCCAACGCTTGTTGTTGTTGTTTTTCTTTCTTTGTTAACTAGTTTTAAGTATAATTAAGTATTTTTAAGTATTTACATAAAAAAATAATTATAGAAATTGAGTAATTTATATTTTTGTTTTAATAATTATACTTTTACTCAGAAAAAAAAACACGAAAAAAACAAACAACTGTCATCACGTTAAAATGTCAAGAAAACAACAACAACAATTTCTATCCTCTGTTCTATCCACCAAAAAGAGAAGATATAAGTTGCATTCGATTGGACTAACTTACTGAATTAGTAGCTGTTTCTGAACTAACATATGTAAAGTGACTGCCCGATTGACAACTCTTCACTTCAGTTAAAAATTGGGCGAAATCTGCTCGTGTAGTTACTTCAGATGAGTAACATTGACATTTATTGACATTTATCTGAAGTGAAGAATACCAATCGAACGGTCTACTTCATTCATACTTCACTAGCTCAATTTAAGAGAGGAGTCGTTCAATAACTGAAGTGAAGCGTTGTACTTTAATCGAATCAATTGACGTTACTATAACTACATCACTTGCTATAGCAATGGAATAGAGAGGAACGGAACGTTGTAGCAAGGCTTGTTGTCATCAAAATCCGTCACTAAAAGCATTGATTTTAGTTATAAATAGTTACGTCTATCGATTCGGACCTAAGTTTTTCATTTGTGAAAGCAGAGTTCCTTTTATCATATACTCATAACTATTTGTATTACTTTTAATGGCATAATGGAATACAGTTAATGTAGGTCTGTCAAAATAAAATTGCAAACTTAAGCGCCAATTCACAGTAGTGTCCTCTTATTGGTGTTTTGTCTCACTGATTAATGTCAAAAATTTCCCTAATGCCTAGTAAATTCCCTTTAACAAATCAATGCGCATGGTCTTCTGCCATGATAGAAGCTACCTGATGGAAGTCGCCTAGAATTAACCAATCACAAGTTGTTTTCAGCACACGCATAGTGTTTGTGTGCCGTGTCGCACCACTATATTGGAATTTTCATCGTGCTGCACGGCTTTTTTTTTGGTTACTGCTGCAAATTTTACACGTTTCCCGTGCGACCAAGTCCACCATCAAAAAGGAAGAGGAATATTTATATTTTGCGCAGATAAACTGAAATTGCATTAAACAATATTTTGTTCTTTATTTACTATTTATAAACGATATAATTATATTGACGTTAGCGTTAAAGTGGATTTTTCAATATCGAATCCATGTTTCATTGAGGAAAACAATAAAAACTCAATAACTTGTGAAAAACCAGTGTGCAGTGTGCTGAAAATTTTTAATCGTTTTCTGCTCCCCCGAAAGTTTATAATTATATTGACGTTAGCGTTAAAGTGGATTTTTCAATATCGAATCCATGTTTCATTGAGGAAAACAATAAAAACTCAATAACTTGTGAAAAACCAGTGTGCAGTGTGCTGAAAATTTTTAATCGTTTTCTGCTCCCCCGAAAGTTCCATTTAATTGGAAACCGAAAAGACATTCTTCAAAAGGATAACCTAAATTTGTAAGTTTCTATATAAATTTATTTTTGTTTTAAGCCATAAAAGGTACAAGTATTTTTTTCTCAAAAGATAAGACCGAAGATAGATAGAAATAATTTTTGCTAAAATTTTGATCAGTTTATGAAAAAAATTAAAATACACCTTCCAACTCGTGAAATCACCTGTATTCGTCAGAATTAAGTTTTTATTAAAAATGAATTACGTGGTCTCTTCATAAGCTGGCTACATACAGTCAGCCAAGAACTCACATCAGTAATTAACATCGGCTTCAAGCAAGCACCTTGTAATTTGTTGCTGTAAAAACAAGCTTCCACTCCCAGCTTAAGTACTACCCGTTTTTGGCATTTGCTTTGATTTCGCGTGATTTGATTTTTGCGTGGTTTTCCCGCGTATAATGTAATTAATGGAATAACGTGAGATCCAAGAAGCTGGGAATATTCTTGACTCAATGTAAGGAGGTGTAAAGGTGTACATTAACGTAAGCTTTTCCCGCTTCCATTTGTTTACGTAATATGTTTAGTTAATGAGAATTGCGTAATATTCTTGACTTGAATCACAATTGTATGGTTTTTTGCTTTGTATTTGAGCCACTTGACTTCAAAATGTTAAATTTTAAGGAAAGAAAATGTCTCCTTGTACCAAAAGATCCAATCTTTGATCTTTTCATTTGTAATTTTGGAAATAGTTGTTTATATGAGCTAGTAGGGAGGTGTAGTCTCTTTTGCTATGAACAACCATACGAAGCCCGTTCGCCCACCGGCTCCACGCAATTCCGAATCAAAGCAATAAATCACACGGTAATTGCGCAGTTTTCTAATCCGCCAAGAAGCTTACGCAACTATCTTTCACGGCAAAAGAAACACAGCAGTGTATTCCGAAAAGATCGGGGGCGAGATAATCCAATGCAATCTCTGACGACGTGTCATCTTTTTATGTTGTCTTGCAGTTGTTGAATCGTGCGAAAACAAACCGTTTATATATAACATCCAGATGCAATTTAACCAAATCATTGAACAAATTTGTTTTACTTAATGAATGGTTTCTCTGTCCTCAAAATACTACAATACAATACAAGGAAAGAAGAACCATCATAATTCTATCAAAGGTTGTGTCCTTCCATTTTTTAGTTTTATTTATAATGTTGATAACTAATCGTATATAAGAAAATGTAAATTCTATTGCATTCATCCAAGCAATGAAGTCAAGCAAGCTATAATCTTCTAATCATTCGGAATCATTGAATGCACCTGCTTGGTTGTCGGTTGTAATAGAATGGCACCCTGAAAATGTCAACCAATGAAGTGTGTTTGTTCTGATTAAGCGTAGTTACACACTGTTAAGAAAACAGCTCTATTTCTGGGATCATAAACGCATTCTCATTCATTATTATTATAGGTTTTTTGTTTTTATTGATGTTTGTAGATTGTATATAACATATAATTTGGCTCTACAACCGGACACCGGTCGTCCTTTCAATAGAATTCAAATACAAATTACAATCACTCTCTGAAACATTTCTGTATATTACTTGAGTGTTTCTATATCATGTACTGGATAGATATTTGGGGTAACCCTCAATAGGGTGGACAATCAAAGCAACCCCGTTAAAGTTAACCCGGTTTACATATACACAGTCTACTACTATCAGCTAATTTATCTTTAATAAACAACGCAATAAGAGGAACAATACCGAGATGAAGCCGATTGGGAAAGCCATAACGCCTTCTTTAAGAGTATTAACTGGTCGCTATTCTTTCGAGATATCAACGTGGATGGCACCGCTGATATCTGATCACAAACATCACTCTTATTACTATGAGAGACGACTTTATCCATTTCAGGAATATGTCTGTAAAATCAAAGGAAGGTGGATGGTATGACTAGAGCTGTAAAAGGGCTTCTAGGATTATAGAGGTTTGCTTTAGGTTTTACAAAGTAAACCCTACTGAGGAAAACCGAATAAATTTCTAACGGGCCAGAAATTATTGCAATAACCACCTTTAGCGAGTCAAATTCGCCTACTACCAAAGGTTGAACCAAAAAATACTACAATGTCGCAAAGGTAGTCAAAATGTTTGGTCATTCGTGAAAAGAATCAAAAATACAGCATCTTCGTCGATTTCAACGCTTATTTATAACGATCTACCAGCTGTCAGCTCTAATGACAAGGCCAATATGTTTGCTTCACATTTTGCAGCTAGCTTCACGCTTCCAGATCGTGCATTGTTGTCGCCTGCACCTCCGAGTATTGAACGCTCTATGGTAGAGATCTTCATTCGTACTCGTGCACTTTTAAAAGATCTCGACACTCACAAATCCGCTGTGCCAGATGTTATTCCCCCATCAGTTCTGAGGAGAGCTGTTCTTCCAAGCTGGTATTACCATTGCGTAAGCTTTTCCATCCATCCTATTCTTCGAGACTTTTTCCTATAAGTTGGCTAACAAACTTTGTCCAACCCATGCCCAAAAAACGCGATTCGACGTCTCCATCCTCGTACTGATCCATAACACTTACACCATTCATATCTCTTTTGTCCAAAATGCTTGCTTATAGAGTCGATGATAAACTGCTTCATTGGATTAGAAGCTATATTTTGGACCGCTTAATTCAAGTTGCCTTGTCTGGTTACAAGTATGAAATGATGGCGTTCCCGCGGCCTTTTTTTATGACCGACACTCTTTCTCATATCTTTATATTAACTTCGCTTGCCCCCTTTGTCTGTCTGTTTGTTTTTCTGTTTGTCTGTCTGTCTATCTGTTTGTCTGTCTGTCTATCTGTTCGTTTGTCTTTGTGTTTTTTTGTTTGTTTATTTGTCTGTCTGTATATCTGTTTGTTTATTTGTTTGTTTGTTTTTTTTGACTGTTTGTCTGTTTTTCTGTCTGTCTGTCTGTATATCTATTTGTTTGTTTGTTTGTTTGTCTAGTTTGTTTGTCTGTTTGTGTTTTTGCCTGTCTGACTGTCTGTACATATATCTATTTGTTTGTTTATTTATTTGTTTGTAGGTTTGTTTGTTTGTAGGTTTGTTGTGGAACATTGCGATCAATTTTTAACCAACTTCCCAACGTCCGATTTTATTGATAATTTGCACACGTGTGTATTTCCGGTGACAGCACTTTCTATTTGGTGTATCTCAATAAGAGTATTTACCTGAACAATTTTAGTTTTTATGGTTTTTATTATTATTGATTTATTTTCCGTTACTTCTAATCCAATTCATTCCTTCATCGACGACAGTGCTCTCAGCTTCTCATATAGGTTTGAGGGACGTCCCTCCCCTTCTCATGTGGAAGTCAAACAACTACTAGGTATGTTAGACACGTTAAGCACCTCCCATGGACAGCATAATGAATGGGGAGAATTTTTTTTGGAGAAAAAGGTGGATGAAGAACCAATTCGTAGCGCACTTCATGTAGTTTTGCGAAGTTCTTCGCTTATACATAAACAAGCTGATCTTTGGAATTTGCTTAGCTTGTCATGATTTACAGCTTTATCGAAGCCAGTCCAACATACAGCCACACCGTATAGAACTGTAGGTCTTACTACCGCTGTATATAGCCAAGTTTGTTTGTTTCCAATAACAATAACTTTTTTGCATGAGAAGAGTGCCACTGTGGCGTTTCTAACTCTTTCTTGTTTGTTTGGCTTTCACCTTAGCTTTATGTCCAAAATAAGACCCAGATATTGGGCTTTTGTTTTTTAATTCTCTATATTAACTTCTCGTGGCGGACTCAGTTTTTGTGATCAATTTTTAACCCAAACAAGAATTTGACTGGAAACATTTGAAGGTTGTGTACAAAAGGCAACAAAAGGCTTTGATACTAATAGCGCCATCTCTTGCCTAGGCTGATTTCTTTTTATTCCGCCCTCATATAACACAAAACAACAAAAGTTATGGGAGAATCTCAAACTGCTGAAAACAAAAAATGTTTTACCTAATTTTGAAATTTTTTCTTTAAGTAGATTTTTTATAAATTATGGCATTATTGTTAGTTTTACACTTTAGCATTTTTTTTTACCTTCTGCTCATCACATTGCGCCGTTGGAAACTTTGCTTTCCCTTACATTAGAAGAATTCTTTGTTGTTAGCTTCAAGTGCTGCCTGTTATTGTTCTATATACATATTTGAATTCACCTGCAAAGCCCTTTTAAAAAAATATTTTTTTTTCTCATAAAGAAAAGAAATTTAAGTCAAAAGAAATAAAAGTTTTAAAAAAAGAGAATTTGTCAAAAAAGCAAACATACAAACAACATTTTACTTTTACAAATCTGCTGATAGGTAAAGGGGGTGGTGTAGATTTATAAGCACTGCGAGAACATTAGTTGATAATATAGGAAACGAATGTTTTCTACCATTTGTTGTAAATTACGTTGTAAAAAATTCAAGTTTTCTCTTTTTTATTGAAATTAAAAAAAAATACAAAATAAGCTGTCCATTAACAGGAAATGAACATTATCCTGAAGTTACATAAAAAAGCCAAAATATTTTTACAATTTCCTTTTGTTTATTACAGATAGACGACAAAATAACCCAAAAAAATGTCTGACCGCAAAGCTGTTATCAAAAATGCTGACATGAGCGAAGAGATGCAACAGGATGCTGTTGATTGTGCGACACAAGCACTAGAAAAGTACAACATAGAAAAGGTAAGTGAATGGTGTGCAGCTGCATAATGGTGTCAATATGTCATTGACATCTTCCTTTCTATATTGGTGGGTTGTTATTTGATTTAATGGAAATGTGAGGAGGTGCTTTGATTGAAAGATAGTCGTTAATTACTTGATCCTTCCTTCAAGGTAGTATCTCTGTGTTTTTTTTCGGAATTTTTTTATTTGTAAGCAGATAATATGACGGTAGTGTTTATAAGCCTGCCCCTGAGGGTAAGGTTTGTGTTTTAGTTGACCTTTATTTGCATTGGGACTAATTAATAAACTTCCAGTCTTAGAGGAAATTGTGAATTTTTAATCATCGTATAAATACACAGGTTGTCGTTTATTGATTATTTTTTAATAAAAGAAGGACAACTCTCAATCTGATATACAGTAGAAACCGAAATAAAATTGAGCTCATATATTGGGAGATATGATGAAAAAGCACCAACAGTACTCAAAAAGTTGAAAACGTAAAACTTGCAGTTAGACAACACCCAGTTTAAAGGAATTTTTGCGATAATTTTCCATAGATACTTTGCATTTTCCGGCCGGTCACTTGCCGACGAAACACACTGTAGATGCTTTCATATAAGGTTTCATTAGGTGAAATAATTAGTAACCTTTCTCTGATGAAGACTTTGAAACAAAATGCAATGTTACGATGTCCGATTATAGATCGAGGAGCTACAGTGAACTTCGTATTGTACTTACTCCATTTGATCAGCGTATTCGCCGCTCATTTTGCATTATAGTAAGAAATAAACTCTGAAGCTTCGAAAACAGAACCGTCTCCACAACATCCTAAAGTTTCGGCTATATCGAATGAACGGTCTTCGAGTTAAGCCTTGAACAGACATACAGACAAAGTTTGGCTGGTTAGATCTTGTCATTAATTTTTAACCCACTTCCAAAAGCCCGATTTTATTGAAATTTTTCGCACATGTATATTTCCGGTGACAATACTTCCCATTATATTTATATTTCACTGTGAGCAGCGCTGCTTGCTTTACGATTGGGGTTGTTTGGTTGTTACATTCTCTATATTAGCCCGTGTGTTTGCTGGTTTGTTTGTCGTGGAATCTTGCGATACATTTTTCATCCATTTCTTAAAGTCCAATTTCATTGAAATTTTGCACTAATGAATATCTCCGATGACAACACTAACTATTAAAATTTGGGTCCCTTGGGCCTCGGGGTCGGGGGAGTCCCATACAAATATTTTACAAAATTTAAATTTACCCGATTTTCAATTATAGCTATTATAGTATTCAAATTACAAAATTAAAAAAAAACATAATATTTATTTAAAACAAAACTTGGTTGTTGTATTCAAATTTTTTTTTTCACCATCAAGAGTAAGAATATATAAATTCTTAGGTCAACCCATCCCAGAGCAAGCAAAATAAAGTTGTCCGTGGGAAAAACATGGCGATCTCAAATCTATACTCCACAGTACTTAATAAACTGTCCGACTTATTGATCTCATCGAAACGTTTTACTGGAAATTGCAATCTCTAAAATTGAAAAGGTCGAAATGAGGGCTATTCCTGGGATAAAAACTGGTTTACACTGCCCCTTTTCTGTTGTTGTTGTTGTAGTAGCAGCTCCAGGTATGTGAACCATATTGCTGAGTCGAGTTGATGATCCTTGGTCCAATGTGAAAAACACTCGAGTCCTCCCGGTGTGTAGAACCGATCATCGTAATGTAAATTTTTGTACACAAATCGAAAGAGGCCTACAGTTTAATGCCGTATCCGAAAGGCGAATTGAGAAGCTTACTGTGACAGGCTATTACTCTCGGACGTTTGTCAGACATTTGCGAGAGTTGGGACACCGTGAAGAGTACTTTTGGTGTTACCAGGATTCGTGCAACGAACCTCCTGCTCAGCAGCCATGCACCTATCCACTGAGCCACGGTGCCCACATTTAAACCTCACACCCTCCTCCTTTACCCGGGCTTGGGACCGGCATGCTACTTTCGTAACAAGGCGGAGTTGTCTCTTTTCTGTCAAGATAGTCACTTCAATTATATTGCTCAGCATATCTTTTACGCACAGTCTTGTGCCGTTGCAAAGTTTTAGCGAATCGAGATTCCGTAGTAAAATAATTGGAGATCCCACTGTAAGACGATGTGGTGGCAATCTAGACGAATCAAGTGAGTTTAGGAACTCAGATAATTAATTCAGTGACTATGCCCATTAACATGGCAAGTATTTGATTGTTTATTTCGTGGGTGTCTCCATTTTTACCAACAAAAATGGCTCGTTCTTGCAACCGGTGCAAAATGTGATAGTTTTGAGAAACAGCCGGATAAATGGAATTTATTAGTTCTGTGGCAGATTTCAAAAATCGATGTCAATTTTATGTTACCTAAAAAACACGGCTACTTATCTACCTTTTCCAATATTTAGTAGGGGCAATAATGTCCTCACCCCCCAAATTTGTCGCCAAGTGGTTGCCGAGTATCATTCTAAACACCACTATTCATCTCAGCGATCCCGAAAACTATGGGATCGATACTAATATCGGTCACCCGGGGATACAACTACTCACCCACAGGAGTGTTCTACATGTATCAACCCCATCTGAGCTATCTTACCATCATCAGCGACCCCGAAAACTATAGAATCGACCCTAATATTAGTCACCCCCCCTCAGTTATCGACCACATCTCCCGTCTTACCAGCACCATTCAACTCAACTACCCCGAAAACTATGGGATCGACACTAATATCGGTCACCCGGGGATACATCTACTCACCCACAGGAGTGTCCTACATGTATCAACCCCATCTGAGCTATCTTTTTTACCATCACTCAGCGAACCCGAAAACTATAGAATATATAGTCGCCCCCCCTCAATTATCGACCACATCTCCCTGGAGCTGTCTTACCAGCACCATCCAACTCAGCGACCCCGAAAACCATAGAATCGACACTAATATCGGTAATAATGCAGGGAATGTACGAGTACTAATGGGTCTAAGATCAGATACGAAAGTTGGATTATTTTTTTTTCTTAGGAATCGATCTTACTTACCAACGCGGCTTTCCAACATGATGGATTCCTGATTGAAATAGAATCTAGTCCCGTAGCATTTGACTCAATTGAGCAGATTTGTATCAGCTGAACCTACTTATAATTGACCAGAGAATTGTTTTTGGTGATAGGGAATTAAAAAGCAAGCACAGAACGATTAATCATTGGGGTGTGTGGGGACTATGCCTGCGAAAGTTCACTTTGACTTAATTGTGTTAATGTTCCATTGGGGGAGAAACCAAGGACGATGATAAGCGTGTTGTTTCCCCCGTACACAGCAGTGTTTTCGAATCAATTCAAAATTCACAAAGCAAGAAAATGGAGAAAATGAAAGGAACTTTATATGAAAATTGAAATAATATTGTACACAACAAAACCAGTGGCACATGTGTATGTGTTAACAACTTAGTTAACATGACTGGCATGTTGTATACATGTCCTTTCCATTGACAGTAGCAGCAGCAGTACAGCTCAACTTTTGTCACCATCCTTTACATCCTTTCCTATGTCGTTTATTTCCTGCGAAAGTTTTTAGAACTTCATATAAAGATGAGTTTTGTTTGTATCCCACCAGCAGCAGTATGCATGCATGCAAAAAACCTGTCTTAGATGATTCTATTCAACAAACGACACCTGTGCGCGGGATTTGTTAAATTTATAACGGAAGAGCAAGCGAACGAGCTTGAACTTAATACCAAGTGACCTGTCATAATTGCACAAATGTTTTGCACAAATTCACTGACTTTTAACAAAAACCGGTAGATTTTTTAAATTATACGAGAGCGACCCGAAAAGTAATCGGTCTAGGTACGAAAACACAACTTTTTTCGGCGAAATTCAATTTCTTTCTCAAGAGAGTCTTCTTTTAGATTTTAGATTAATACACTTCGCCCACCGATATTCCAATTTTACCCTCCGAAAATGTTTCATACTAGGTATGTTTCAGTGATGACTTCATAGGACCAAAATGTTTTACCACCGAACAAATTATTCAGGTTTGGAAATAGAATGATAGCGCAATGCATGTATCTTTGCTGACCTGTGTGTTTTTCTTCGCCAAATGTAGCCGCTTATCCTTTGAATGGGCGTCGAATAGATCAGCATCATATACGCCAGTGATTGTTTCGCCCTTTTCAAGATAATCTGCGTGCATCCCAAAAAACATGTGGCGATGACCTTGTTGGCCGACAGACCCACCTTTTTCATTCGATTCCCCAGGAGCAGTCGACTGTTTCGACGGTTCCTTGTCTCCATGATCAATGTTTCGTCCATGGTTACGAAACGGCGCAAAAGGTCGGTTGAACATCGCCATACATTCTTTTAAAGTTGTCACACGGTCGTGCTTTGTTTTTTAATTTAATGTACAACACGCTTAAGGGATTTGCACTCTTATAATGCATAGCATAGCAAAGCATAGCGGGGCCGTTAGGAAATAGAGAGAGGACAAGATAAGATGTCTATGCACATGTGTCTTACATGATTGCAGATCAAACAAATGTGGAAACACAGGTAATTTAAGCGTAGAATCCTTTTTACTGCTCAGAACATTTGGACACACCAACTCCTCTGTTTCAGTGAATTAATCGTAGAATCCTTTTTACTGTTCAGAATACATGGACACTAGATTCGGG
The DNA here is from genome assembly GCA_947095585.1 of Nephrocerus scutellatus. Taxonomy (NCBI): domain Eukaryota; kingdom Metazoa; phylum Arthropoda; class Insecta; order Diptera; family Pipunculidae; genus Nephrocerus; species Nephrocerus scutellatus. The sequence goes on from OX352763.1 coordinate 117,032,486, forward strand.
CAATTCATGCCACATACTTTTGTGCGCGGCTAAAGAAGGAATCTCTAAATTTGTTAGTACGGTTAGACAGCATTACGTTTTGGAAGCGTTAAATTCAACTCAATTTGGTAGTACATACGTTGTAATGCTGATGAATTTAACGTACTTAACGTACGTTGTTGTTCAAGTTCCACTTGAGATGAGGAGGAGTGTGTAGAAAGCGCGAACCCATATGAGCAGCTAAGAGTGCTGTCGTCAGCGAACGAATAAAGTAGCGATTAGGAGATCAGTAATGAAAATAACAAAAAGTGTCGGAGACAAAACAGAGCCTTGGGGAACACCGGTGTTTATGCGGTGAATATTGGATTTGAAACCGTCCAATACGACTTGGATTGAACGGTCAGAAAGGTAGTTACTAGTCCAGTCAAGCAGAGTTTTATCAATTCCATAGGCATTCATTTTCGGCAAAAATCTCTGTCAAATGCCTTGGAAATATCGAAATACCGTTGAAAATAAATGATAAATCTGCACCTACTCACTACCGCCCTATTACTTTGCTATCGGTTCTATCGAAGGTAATGGAATCTATCGTTACTTTCAATCTAATAAGCCATCTGGATTCCAGGTGATGTGCAGTATGAATTTCAGGTGACTCATTGATGGGAGCGAAGCAAATCAAATCTAGGTAAATCAAGCGTTGCATCGTTGGATATTTCAAAAGGCTATTTGATGGAGTATGACATGGTTGTCTAATAAATAAGATTTGTTTGCTCAACTTACAAACCTCTTTATTATGAATTGAGGATTATTTATGGAATCGTAAACTAAATGTTGTATTGAACGGTATATCTTCAGCTTCACATGGGATCAATGCTGGCGTGCCACTAGAGGCATCCCTGTCGCCTACGCTTTTTTTGATATATATCAATGACCTGTTGTCTTCTACAACAATGTGTCACTGTACCATTGAACAACGCTATCCGCTTCCATTGAGTTTGCCAGTCAAAAACGGATGTAATTCTCACTTGATTGGTTCGCGTATTGAACGGTATATTTTCAGCTTCACATGGGATCAATGCTGGCGTGCCACAAGAGTCATCCCTGTCGCCTACGTTCTACTTGATATACCGGGTGACTGATACGAAGCGTTACTGTACCATTGAACAACGCTATCCGCTTCCATTGAGTTTGTCAGTCAAAAACGGATGTAATTCTCACTTGATTGGTTCGCGTGATTTAATGAATGCGGCTATTCTGTCGAACGTTCAAGTCATTCTTGTTGGGGGCAGATCTAATAGGGCGGAATTTAACCCAAATAAATTCCAGGCTTGTCTTTTTTCTCAGAAGGCAGTTCAGAATTGCGTGCCACCAGTAATTAATGGCGCCACTATCGCGAGATCAGACTCCCATAAGATGTTAGCTTTAAAAGTTTCAAGTGGACGTTCTTGGAAGGAACATATTTATGAAATTTCAAAAAGAGCGAGCCCATGTTTAGGCTTCATAAGACGGTATAACTTCTTCTTCACCTCTTCTAAAGTATTATATAAGCTTATGTTAGACCAATTTTGGAATTTAATTCATATGTATTCGTATTTCCATTATCTTGATAAAATTCAGAAAAGAGTGGTCCGTTTGATAAACGATGTAACCATTCCTTCATCTCTTGATTCTTTGGACCATAGACAAAATGTGGAAGCTATAACAGTTTTCTACAAATTTTACTACGGTAGATGCTCTTCAGTGCATAGCACACCTTATTGCCGTGGCGTAAGTCATTCATTCTCATGCCACTATTACGTTAAACGCAGATGTAATTCATCAGCCTTCCCAAATCTTATTTACTCTTTAAAAAGTATTCCAAATTATTGATCAAACAAAATTGCGCGTGTGTGCCACATCCTCAAAATCGATCCGGAGATGTTGAGTAATAAATTTGTAAGGCTCTTAACGTCAAGGAGCCTTTCACATTCGACTGCTTGAGTGTTTTTGCTTTTATTCAATAGAGTCGTCTCCTGAGAGTTTGGTTGATGTTTTTCTTCTTTTAGTTGCCTATGAATGTTTTTAAGATCGATATATAAAGGAGTGAAAATCAATGCATTCCCTCAACAAAGAGCAAAGAGGACAGAGTAAATGTCGAAAGGCAAAAGGTAAAAGTCAAGTGAAAGTTCTTCTATATTTGCATGTATGCATGAACACGCAATAACGAACAAGCGTTTTCTCCTTTTTTACGTTAGCATTGGAATTTTGTATTCACCTAGCTACACATAGCCTGGAAATCGAATCGATTAAACAAAAAAATATAGGTAAGATATTATTCCTTTCAATTGTTCGCTGTGGTTCATGTCATGGGGGAAACACCGGAGCGTTGATGCAGTCATTGTTAAAAAAAGGTTTCTGGTTTGAAGTTTATATCCCAAGAAGCAAAAATACTTGGTAACTTCTTTGTTGGTGGGCCATTTAAAAGTTTGTTTTTAAAAACGCTATAAAATGAGTATACGAGGGTAGAGTCCTAGAAGTGCCCGACCTAACAAAGAAAACACAAAAAATTTGGGAAAAAATATCTTTATTTCTCTACATAGTCTTCTGATACACTCAATCCCAGCGATGTTTAATAGCTTCGATGCCCTGTTTATAGTGAGAATCGTCGAGCTCCTTAAAACAGCCATTAACCGCAGACTCCACCTCTTGATTGTTGGCAAATATTTTACCATCGAGCCATTTTTTTAAAGTTCGGAAACAGATAACAATCCGAGGGGGATATATCTGGCGAATAGAGTGTATGAGGAAGTAATTCGAACTTTAACTCTTTGATTTTGGCCATCACGAGACGGGTGTGTGAACTGGTGCACTGACTTGATGAAACAAAACCTTCCTCTTCGCAAAATGCAATGTACATCATTTTTTAAATGCCTTTCATATCTGCTAGCGCACGCAATGGATTTTTTTCACCATTTCTGGTGTACTCACCTAATTTTGACGACCACTGCGACGTTCGTCTTGGCAACTCGTACGGCCTCGCTTATATTCTGCCACCGAATATTTTATTGCTGTAAACGAAGGAGCAGACTACCCCGGAATAGAGTCTAGCTCCGTTTGAGGCCTTTCAAAGTAAAGTATTGTATCACACAGCGAATGTTCATTGATTTTTACACAGACGGGTCAAAAACTGATGACGGAGTCGGCGGAGGTGTTTTCTCAAATCTTAGCCTATCTTTCCGTCTTCCAAATCACTGTAATGTTTTACAGGTTGAAATTATGGCGATTAGTGAAGCCTTGTCTTGGCTAAAGAGAAACGTCATATCCGCTAAGGATGGATATCCGTATATTCTCGGATAGCCAAGCTGCACTGAAATCTCTGAAATCAGTCTCTACATATCTAACCCTTAACTGCCGATCATCTCTCGTGGAGATGGCAGAGCATTTCCATATCCACCTGTGTCCGGGTAACTGTATGGCTGACGAACTCGCTGAACAAGGAACTATACTACACTACTTACCTGAATATGGTTCCATAGGCATACCAATCGCTACATGCAAACTCTTTTTAAAGCGGGATGTTAATGTAAAAACCAACTGTATGTGGATAAAGGGTACAGCTAGCATAGCGACAAAGCAGATCTTGCCCCAGCTGGATCCGAAACGCTCCAAGTGTTTGATCTCTCAAAAAATACTGCATATCGGTGCTATTGTCGGTGTCATCACTGGACACTGTCTCATAGGCATGCATGAAACCAAACTTGGAGCTGAATGGATGAGGAGGAGCAGGAGACCATAGTCCATCTTCTATCTTCTCTTTACATGTCCAGCCTCTCCCAAAAGCGTAAACTCCATATTGGAGCTCTCTTCTACTGCGACACTACTGATCTTATCAACATTGACGTAGGATGTCTCCTACGCTTCATACGAAGCTCTAATTGGTTTGTCGAGTAGGTGGAAGAAATTTTTCCTGATTCGTGTGTCTATCTCGCGAATAACAGTCGCAAGGTAATGCTTTAAAGCAGGAATTGTCTCTGGATTATCCGCATAAGATCTATCCTTAACGGCACCGCATAGAAAAAAGTCAATCCGCGTCAAATCGCAGCTCCGCGCAGGCCAATTGACATCTCCCAAGCGGCTGATCATTCGGTTGCCGAATTTGGTGCGTAAGAAATCGATTGTTAGAAGGCTTCTATGGCATGTGGTGCCATCTTGTTGAAACCAAAGGTCGTCCACATTCATAGGGTCGATTTGAGGTCATTAAAAGTTTGCCAGCATGGCGGTAAAGTCGTTTCCAGAAGAAAAACGGGGCAATAATGCCACCAGTTTAAAATCTACACCAAACTGTCACTCTTGGTGAATGCAACGGCATCTCTACGATTACGTCTGGCTATTCCGAACCATAAATCCGACCGTTCTTCTTGTTTACATAGCTCCCGAAATGGTCTATTGCCCTCGCAGAGAACTGATATCGAAGCGTATGGTAATTTGCTTTCAACTTCTGGGTCATTTGGACCTTAGAGGTGAATAAAACGAGGTCTTTGTGCAGTATTCTGCCTAGGCTGGTGTGACTAATGGCCAGTTACTGTGATCGGTGTCGAGCTGAGGTCGATGGATTCTGTCCCAAACTGGGTCACCGCCACAATATTTTCGGGCGTGCGACCTGTCCAAAATCGGAGACCACTTCTGTCTAGATTTTCTCATGAACTTTTTCTTCATCAATTTTACTGCAGCGGTTCCGCTTGGCGCTTTTTTACGGCCCATAGTTCTTTTCAAAATTCGCACGTTTTCAGCTAAACGACACTGACTGTGAAAATAAGTTTTCAATATAAACGCTCTTCAAGCGAAAATATGATTGTTTCGTGCTGACGAATATCAGACTGATAAGCTGTAAATATTTCAAGAAAATGGTTAAAAAAGCAAGTGTTGATATAGCCTACGATTTAAAAACAAACCAGTAGGTCGTCCACTCTTTAAAATTGCAATTGTGTTCATTCGAATTCTACTAAATTCTTAACCCTTTTTTCGATTTTACTTTCACTTTTAGTAAAGAGCGGAACGTGTGTTTATGCTGCTTGTATATATTCCTGTCCACATCGAAGTATATACGCATTGATTGCTTATTTTGTTGATGACCGTTGAAGTTCAACACCTCAAGTGGTCAAGTTGGTTTGATTTTCCTTGAAACTAATAATACCGCACTTGAAATAAGAGAGGCTAAAATGTCGTGTAGGCTAGCTACTTCCCCCACCCATTATTGAGTCTTTTACTGGTCATGTTATGTTCACCTTCCTTAAAAAAAAAAATAAATACGGAATAACATTTTTTATGTCACAGAAAAGTTATTCATTCCTCTTAACCTCCTCCCCATTATAGCAAAGAGCCGATGAGGCGTGGCGCCTTCCCAATATATTGAGTGTGCAACGCAAATTGTTTCACTTTTCTATTAAAAAAACGGGAAATGTTTGGTTGGTGGTGGTTAGTTGTATGTAGTTTCAATCCTGTCGTCCTATTTTTAAAATATCGAGGAATTGTCCCGCATAGAGATGAATTGCAAGCGAAGGACAGCACCTTGCTGCTAGTTTAGTTTAGCTTTAAATTCTTTTGCCAGAAATAGAAATCCATCGATTTTTTTTTTATATTTTTCTTGCTACTCTGCTTTTTGGTCGTGAGTCCGATGATATTGATTTGATTTTCAAATTAAAGCGGAAGATCCTGTATAGAATTGAATTGAATTTGTGAAATGGCATCAAAGGCATAGAAACGCATTTCTCATTTGTCTGATATCTTCTCCTCCTACCACAATCTTTTTTATTCGTTTGTTCAAATCTTTGGAGGCAACAAAAACATGTCTTCTATACTAATATTATAAAGAGTTTGTAATGTTGGTTTCTGTGTAGAAGGTAATCTTTGAAACTACTGGACCGATTTCAAATATTCTTTAACCAACATTTAGAATGGACTTTCATGGTGAACATAGCCTATATATTATCCCGTTTAAAGAAAAGGACCTTTCGTGGTAATTAATTTTGTAACTAAATAAATAAATTCGACGAAAAAACGGTCTGCCGTCATTATGACTGTGTGCTGTGTGCTGCACTGTTCGCTGTCCTCTCTTTCTGTGCTCTACGAACATCCCACCATATAGCGTCATCATAATGACTGTGTGTTATCTTCTGCGCTGCTTCATACGTCCTATAATCTATGTATATAAAAATGAATGTCTGTTGTTTTGTAATACGACACTAAAAGTTAAAAACTAGACAGCCGATTGAGCTGAAACTTTCACAGAATATGCGTCTTAACAAACTTGGTAAACCACATAGTGCGAAAACGATCGAGGTGGGGCTTTGTTTCGGTTTAGGCAATAGTACACCTCTACCGTGGTAGTGATGGCAAGGCGGGGATTCATGTTTGCTGTTGGCGGAGCGCCCGGGAAAAGCTAGATTAGAAATAAATTGAGAGTCTAATCTACCCACTGAAAATTTAAATGGACGCAATATATTAACTGTGCAAAGGTAGCATAATCATTAGTCTTTTAATTGCAGGCGTCTGGTATGAATGGTTGGTCGAGATTCATTGTAAGTTCTCTATATTAAGTTTAGGGGCGGCGTGGCTCTAGTGGTGTGTTGAACCTCTGAGCAGGAGGTACGACCCTCAGGCATGAGGGACTCCAAATTTTATTAGAAATTGTTTTCACCGGAAGTAGACATTTGTGCAAAGTTAAAATAAAGTCGGATCGCAAGATTCCACGACAAAGGCACGGGCACACGAAGTTAAAAAAAAAATATATAGGTTAGGTAAAGGTGGCTGTCAGTGAAACCGACACACTTCGACCAGTAATGGTCCATTGTGATACCACACGGATCAGGAGAAATTCATTCCCTTCACCTACTTGATTAACCAATTAGAGCTTCGCATAAAGCGTAGGAGACTACCAATGTCAATGTTGATGAGATCATTAGTGTCGTTGTAAAAGAAAGCTCCCATATGGAGTTTACGTATTTGGGAGAGAGCTAGACAAGTACAGAGAAGATGGACGATGGTCTCCTGCTCCTCATCCATGCAGCTTGTGCAGAAGTCATTCGAGAAGACTCCAAGTCTTGCTGCATGCCTGCCTATGAGACAGTGTCCAGTGATGACACCGACAATAGCACCGATGTGCGATCTTTTTTGAGAGATCAAACACTTGGAGCGTTACGGATCCAGATTGGGCTAGATCTGCTTTGTCGCTATACAGTTAGTTTTTACATTAGCATCCCGCTTTAAAAAGAGTTTTTATGTAGCGATTTGTATGCCTATGGAACCATATTCACGTAAGAAGGGTGGTATAGTTGCTAGTTTGGCAAGTTCGTCAGCCATACAGTTATTTGGAATGTCTCTGTGCCCCGGCACACAACAGCACAGGTGGATATTGAACTGCTCCGCCATCTCCACATAAGATGATCAGCAGTTAGGGGCTAGAATTGAATTAGTACAGGCTGATTGCAGGGATTTCAGTGTAGCTTGGCTATCCGAAAGTATACGGATAATCCTTAGCGGATATGAAGTTTATCTTCAGCCAAGACAAGGCTTCACTGATCGCCTGGAAACACTACAGTGATTTGGAGGACGGAAAGAGAGGCTTGATTTTTTGTTTGTTGAGAAAACACCTCCGTGACCTGGAAGTTTTTGTTGAAATGGAGTGTAGTCTATGTTGCGGAATGGTGTAGTCTATGCTGTCTGGGATCCTGAAGTTCATAATTGAATATATGGTCGAATCGTCGTAAGCCAAAGACATATCTTACTATGGCATTAAAGCCAACATTAAGTTTCCTTTTAGATGCGTAGGAGCCATTGTAGTAGATTTCGCAACCATATGTCAAGACTCAAGACTAGTACTGCTAATGTTTATGTCAGTAAGCACTTCAGAAGTCTTTCCTACAGCTAAATTAATGTGAGTGTCCAATGGTAAATCACGACTGAAGGTCTTACCAAAGTTTTTGACCTTTTCGACATACTGTATAGGGGTGTTGTTCAATGTGATAGACGGGAAGTTCCATTAGCTGCTTAGAGTTGACAATGCATTGAGATTTTTTTGCATTTAGCATTTAGAAATATTTTCGAAAGATCATCATTCATACATTTCACAGCATGCTCGATTAAGCCCAACGGATGGAATGGTGTTGATTTATTTGCTTTTGTATAATCTTTTCGAAAAAGTTGCTTAGTGCACCTTTTGGAATATTCTGTTGTTTTAATGCGTGTTTCTCACATGTATTGTACCTCTCTCTAAAATAACTAATATGTATTTAAATTCGTTCACATTATTAATGTACCTACAAGTATATAGAAGACTTCAAAGTACGGGCCTGTTTTTTTTGAACTGCCAGTTTTGATTTTTATAAAAATACTGTTGTTGTTCTTATTTTTGTAAATGTTTATCATTACCATCTTCACAACACTTTCATCGTTTTCTGCCCTACATTTTGTTTTATCTTTTGTGAGGGATTATCATTATTGGTTTCCTGACCTTTCACTTAGTGCCAATGCAAATCTTTAAGTCATTCTTTTGTGCAAAGAAGCGGAAGAGCGAGCGGTTGACTTTGAATTGATTTTTTTTTTTTTTTTTTTTTTTTTAAATTTTGTGTTGTAATTCAGTTCAGCAGTAATTTAAGACAGAATACGAGTGGTGCATTTTTATGGTATGTGGTAAATTAAAGAATAGCTTTCGAGTTATTTTCATGATTTAAATCAGAATATTTCCGTAAGGTTTTGTGTCAAGAAGGAGGGCTGCGAAAGTTCAAAATCAAAATCAACGCATTGAAGTCAGTTTTTTGAAGTCAAGTATTTAGTGGCCTTTCTGGGTTCGTTTATCAAATGTGCAGTGTATCATTTTGTAGTTTAGTGGAAAAAATATTAAGAATATGAATTGGCAGCCCCTGTTGTGTTTCTTTTCGCGTCTGTATGATCCGCTGACATTCAAGATACATTCGATATAAGCAGAAATAAATAAACAGAAAATTCTTAAAAGATTGAAATAACTGAAAGAGTAGTAAGTAAGACAACAGTTGCAGTTGCAGTTGCTCACTAACCAGAATCTCAACCAGGCTCTTCTTTATCGCATAAATAAAAAATTGGAAAAAGTTGCAGTTTAGGAAACTTCGGCACGGTTGACCACGAGACTTTAATAAACAAATTGAATCATTATGAACTGAGGGGCAAGATCTTGGAATGGTCTATTTACGCCAAATTTCGAGAGCCGGGTGTGTTTTGTCGAAAGTGTAGCGAATTTCAAGTTAGTAGCATTCATCGTCATTTCATTCATCGCCATGGAAAAATTTACGATTTGAAACGTTCTCAGCTCGATTACCAATGGATATGTGGAAAGGTGCGCTTACAGACAGGGTCAGTTCAACGGCGTCTTCTTTGGAGTTATTTAAAGTATTTGGTATATAACACTCGTGTCGCTGGAAAGAAATTGCAGGTATCATGCTGATGAAGACATTCTGTTGCGAATGTTATGAAAAGTTTAGCTTCGTTGGAATGACCACACATTTGCCATCGCTAAGCAACTAAATGTCTTCGTACGCTCGCTCTGTCTGCGATCTCTTCAGGATTTTGGATTTGTTTTGAAAAATAATTTGTTGTCTACATCAGCGAAAACACATGACCATTTCAGGCATTCCAGTGACGTCGCCTTCCTCATTCTGTATAGGAATAAAGAAACAAAAGTATTTTTGCATTCATGACCGCTCAGGAACTGACACCCACCCGATGAGTTTTGCTATCCTTCTTTTCCTGTTCACTGGAATCTATTAGCGGGACTTTTTCGCCAAACTTGCTTGCAAACATTCTGCCTCAGATTTCATGTGGGAAACTTTGCATTTATTTGCCAAGATGTCACTGCTGTTATGAAAATGTCTGACTCGCACGAAGAGCGAGGCCACCCGTGAAGCTCCTCGTGGGAATACCATTTTCTTGTTGATGAAGTTGGTCCAACGTCTACACGTCTACACGTCTACACGTCCACACGTCCACACGTCCTACTTTTACTCGTCTACAGGTCCACACGTCCACAAGTTCACACGTCCACATGCTACACGTTCAACGTTCACACGTTACACTTGTGACGCCATTCGCTGCCTTATTTACTGTCCATTCATCTTGGAGTCAATCATTACGTAGAGAATCTTCGCAGCCAGTTTCGTCTTAATCTTTTCGCTAAGTATTGTATTGTATTTTGTATTTTGTATTGTGTATTTTTTTTTTGTATTTTGTATTTTGTATTTTGTATTTTGTATTTTGTATTTTGTATTTTGTATTTTGTATTTTGTATTTTGTATTTTGTATTTTGTATTTTGTATTTTGTATTTTGTATTTTGTATTTTGTATTTTGTATTTTGTATTTTGTATTTTGTATTTTGTATTTTGTATTTTGTATTTTGTATTTTGTATTTTGTATGTATTTTGTATTTTGTATTTTGTATTTTGCATTTTGCATTTTGTATTTTGTATTTTGTATTTTGTATTTTGTATTGTATTGTATTTTGTATTGTATTGTATTTTGTATTGCATTTTGTATTGTATTTTGTATTGTATTGTATTGTATTGTATTGTATTGTATTGTATTGTATTGTATTGTATTGTATTGTAATGTAATGTAATGTAATGTAATGTATTGTATTGTATCTTATTGTATTGTATTGTATTTTATTGTATTGTATTTTATGGTATTGTATTGTATTTTATTGTATTTTATTGTATTGTATTGCATTATATTTTTTATTGTGTTGTATTTTTTATTGTGTTGTATTTTTTATTGTATTGTATTTTATGGTATTGTATTGTATTGTATTGTATTCTAATGTATTGTATTGTAATGTAATGTATTGTATTGTATTGTATTTTAATTTATCGTATGTTGTATTGTATTGTATTGTTTTTTATTGTATTTTGTATTGTATTGTATTGTATTGTATTGTATTGTATTGTATTGTATTGTATTGTATTGTATTGTATTGTATTGTATCGTATTGTATTGTATTGTATTGTATCGTATTGTATTGCATTGTATTTTGTATTGTATTTTGTATTGTATTTTGTTGTATTGTATTTTGTTGTATTGTATTTTGTTGTATTGTATTTTATTGTATTGTATGGTATTGTATTTTATTGTATTTTATTGTATTTTGTATTGTATTGTATCGTATTGTATTGTATTGTATTGTATTGTATTGTATTGTATTGTATTGTTTTGTATTGTATTGTATTGTATTGTATTGTATTGTATTGTATTGTATTGTATTGTATTGTATTGTATTGTATTGTATTGTATTGTATTGTAATGTAATGTATTGTATTGTATTGTATTGTATTGTATTGTATTAGGTATTGCATTTAGGTCTGCTTACACTTGTGAGCCGCTTCGCTGCCTTAATTGCTGTTCATTCATCATGGAGTCTAATCATTACGTCTAAAAACTTTGCAGCCAGCTACGTCGTAATAATAATCTTAGCTAACCGTCATCGGGAAGATAGTCTGGATCCCATTTTTTTTTGGGCAGCTGTGAGTGATTGAAGAATAGCAGTAGAAAGCGAGTGACACGAATGTTTTGAGTAGAAAACCACAGATGCCCAGCAAAGTGTTTTTAATGAATTGTTTGATTGTATTTAATAAAATACCACCAAGTGTGTAACTAACCTCATTAACCTAATAATTGTTTTTCATTTATTTCAGGATATTGCCGCATATATTAAGAAAGACTTCGACAAAAAATACAATCCCACATGGCATTGTATTGTTGGCAGGAATTTCGGATCATACGTAACACATGAAACACGTCATTTTATTTATTTTTACTTAGGCCAAGTGGCAATTTTGTTATTTAAGAGCGGTTAAGCTGAGTTTTAACCATAACACAAACACACAAGACACACACACAAATACACACATTATAAATTACACATCCACCCTTCTCTCCCTGTTTTCAATATAAATAAAAACAAACAAACAAACATCTATTAATTATAGATAAACAGAATGATAATAGTAAAACAAGTCACACATCAACTCACTCAATTTACATATATTATATAATAAAAAACTAAAAAAAATATAAACACAAAAACAACAACAACCAACAACACAACATGAAGAACAAAAACAAAATTCAAAATTAAGCTCTTTTTGCAAAACAAATTTTATTCCCTTTATTAAAAATTGTATATTTGTTAAAAAAGAACAAGAAGAACGAACACTTTCTGAGAAAAAAGAATACAAAAAGAAAAGACAAAGAAAATAATTGAATTTTCCATCCACATAAACAAAATAATAACTAAACTGAAAACATAATAAACATTTAAAATTGTAATTAAAAAACCGACAAAAAAAATAGTATTAATGTTTAAAACAAACAAACAAAACAAAGAAAAAATGCAATTACACCTCTAACACAACACGTACGTTACATATAACCCCTTAAAAAATCGTCAAGTGGAATTCATTAATTAACTTAAATTGTATAGAAATTTAAAAATGGCAAAACAACAAATTGCTGCTATAACGAATTTTGTTTCACTTTTTTTTCTCTCTTAAATGTTTCCTAATTGTTTTTCACAAATGGTGGGAGATCACAAAGAACAAATTGCGGCGCGTTTATCTAAAAGCAGAAAACACGTACAGAGATATGTTTTTTTGACCACCACATACATGAAATCACTTCAATATTTACACTTTTCCTTGTATATTGTTTATGATTTTTAAGCTAAATTATAAATTTGTGTAATCAAATAAATGAGTGATTGAAAAACTCGAGAAACTTTATATGAAAGAAAGAAAAAGAAGAAAAAACACGATTTATTACGGAACCTGTTTTGGGAGGCTGTCAAAATATGAATGAACGATAAACTACAACTTAAAATCAATTATATGTGAAACTATATTTAGAAAAACTCTCGACTTAATATTACTGATAATTATTATTATAATAATAAAATATATAAGTGGTAAAAATCGATTTGTTGCGTAAATACTTAATCCGTAATGCGTTGCACCGTGTGTTCCTGTTTATTTGTGTTTTGTAATGTCTTCTGTTCAGAGCCCCACCAACCCAATGTGCGATGGATCGAATTTAAAGCGAGTGCAGTGATACCGAAAAGTAAACGCACCACCAAATACGATCCACCATGCATTGGGTGGGTTACCGGAGCACTGTCTTACGAAATGCAGCCATCAAGTCAGTCAAGTCAGTCCACTATAAATCACCACCACCCACTGCTGTTTCCGATCAGTCTTGGAAATCTGTCATGTGTTTCAGTTAGAAAGTTTTCCTTCTCGAACGCATTAATTCGTATATTTTTTAAATTGCATTTTAATTATTCATCGTTGTCGTCGTCGTCATTATAATTAATTCAATATTACATAACACCCTGATATAAACTTTTCGAAAAAACAAAACAAAACAAAAACAAAAAATTAAATAGGACATTATATTGAGATATTAAAAAAATAAATCAAACGTATGTAAAAAACTAAAGAAACCGAGTTTTAATTTGTTTTACATTACAACAAAAAAAAATCGCAATAGTCTGTTTGGTATTGGGTAATGGAATTACAACAGGAAGTCCCTGAATAACGACAGGGCTTCGTTCCAGAAAATATCGACTTAACTGGGAACGATAGAAATCAAATCTACTTATCTGTCGACAGAGAAAACTGTCCTTAATTTAGAATCTCCTTTGAGCTACCATAGCAATCAGCAATCCATTGATTACTATATCTTCCAGAGTAGATGGGATAGAAATCCTCCCCGCGGCGTCCTCCTGGCTACATGGTGGAACCACCCTATTGACTTTAACAATCGTGCTTAAGAGCATATGATTGATTAGCTTGCATACTGTACAGTCAATCATTCATTATAGCCTCTGTCTTGACGTTATTGAAGGCCTTCAATCTGGAGGAACGCTAGAAGTGTATGGATTTTTGAATCGTACGCCGCAACAGTGTACGAAGTGCTGTCTCTACAGACTTTGCATTATGTATGTTGAGACAGCCTATCTGTTGGGATCCACATTGTTATATAAACATCTAATAACCTTTCCAGAGTTTTCAAAAGGCAGTTTTCAAAAAAAAGGAAGATAGGGTTATTGGTCGTAGGTTTTTTGGTGAGTATTGAGCACTAACGCATTCCTTGATACTCCCGAGCCTAGACAGTGAGTTTCTAAGAGAAGTTCTAGACTTTCCTTGTTCGAAGCTGCCCATGAACCATCCGGTATTATTAAATAACTGGAATTGGTTGGATTGGTGCAAAGAATCTTTCTAAGGAGTGTAGTGTTTGAGACTCCTTCCATTTTATCGTAGAAGAGTCTCCCAAGATTTCCCATGTGCCTTCCTTAAGTCTCTTTAAGAATGAATCCCCTTAGTTCAGGGGGCCACAATACTGGTTTATGTTTACCCCTTGGGGTAGACGGTACGACACGTTGCGACCGGGGACAGGATGTATGCCTTAGGAACTGTGTTCACCATGCAATCAGTTCTTCTACTGTCACGGGGAGTTTTTCATAATAAGAACTTCTCCAAAATCAGCCTGTACGAGTTCAAGTTTGTCCTTCTCTTGTTTTTAAAGGTGTTCTGTATGACAGGATGAAGGTCGAGATTAGAAGTGGTCAAAGAAGGAGTGATCTTTCGCTAACCTACATACCCTAACCATGTGGAAATTCGTTTCAGAGATGACCGTTATATCTAGCACTTCTCGTCTATTTTTAGTGATAAAGGTTGGCTCTTGTCCTATATAGGTTAGTATTTAATAGATATTCAAAAAATGGCTCAGCCCTTTAATTTATGTCAGTACTTCTTATTCTTTGATAAGAATAAGGTCCTCTGCCGATTCGGCCAGTCTACGGATAAGTTATGGTTAGCACTTCTTCGAATTCTTGCCTTAATGATTGTACTTTTAACTGCACTCGGTCGTATTTTTCCCTGGAATTCAAAATAATGCGTTTCGTTTATCTTTTACTTACAAGTACTTAATTTATAATTACCGCAAAATGGAAGTAAGCAAGAAACCTGAAGAGGGCACTTTTGAGAACAGATAACTTTGGGACAGTTTTCGGTTCGATATAAAGATAAAATTTTATGTTCCTTACTCCGAATAGGTTTGTTTCTCGGATATTGCATCTTTTTCTAATAAAACGCATTCTGCAAAATTTTGTAGCAGTTCTTTTCTCAGAAATGTCAGAGTTTTTTTCAAGGTTCAGGCTTAGCGCATATTGAGCACAGCACAGCATAGCACGGAAACTGTGTCACACTTGTTAGCGCCGATGTAGGTACAAAATTGCCGTGTTCCATTATCTACTAGCATAATTTTTGTGTTTAAGTATACAATTACACTTAAGCGAGCAAGTACGGTCGCGTGTAGCAAGATGTATTTGTGCCGTGCAAAAAACCAAGCAAATAGTGGTGCATTCAAGAATTTTAGTGGTTAGCTGTTGCTAGCGAAGCAGTTTATTGTGTTGTTACGAAAAGTAGTTGGTAGCGCAGATAATGAAATTCTAATACTGCATACTAAAAATAGGCACTGAATTAGAATTAAGCACTTTTGAATAGCATACTTTTAGGCTGTAAGATTTATTAGATTATTTGAAATAGAACCGCCTGAAATTTGTGAAATACATGATTGAACATGCAGTTTATTTTTAGAAGATGACTCATATTACATATGACATATATATGACATATATATGTGTATGAGTATGGTTAGTTGTAAATAATAGAAGTTGGCACTATTTTCTGGATAGTGCTGATCTAGCAGTTAGTCTGATCCGTTCGTATCTGTCAGGCAGATCCCAGTGTGTCTCCATCGCAGGCGAATGTTTCGCATTAGCACCAATAACTAAAGGAGTCCCACCGGATACAATCCTGGGACCTATCTTGTTCAGCCTCTTTATAAATGATTTACTCTCAGTATTAAAGCATTGTCTAATACATTCGTATGCTGATGATGTGCAAGTTGCTCATGCAATAAGTCTGTCTAATCCTGGGGTGGATGTATCTTACCGTAATGATGATCTAACTGGATCTCGAAGAATCAGCTTATTTTGAATATCATTAAAAACCACTCCATTTTACAAGATCAAGTCAGTCACATGCTTAAGCCGATACTGATAAATGGACAGCAATTACAGTTCTCTAATACAGTGGTGGGCGTGAGTTTTACACTGGATTAGAATCTATCGTGGGATTTGCACCTCAGCGGTTTGGTCAATCTTACGTAAGCTCTACTTGGAAAAAGATATCTTATCAGTCCATATGACGACAAAACTGATTTGATCATTGGCTATGCTGGAGTATTGAAGTATATTCTGGTAGGAGTCTAATGTTCGAATTCGCGTGTGCAGTTTATTTATTTCCTTAGACTATATGACCATATCTCGGATCTATCCTTTCGCTTCATGGGGATGGAATTTAACAGTTATATCAGATTGAGAGTTGTCCATCTTCTATTTAAAAATATCAATAAACGACAACCTGTCTATACGATAATTTAAAATTTTCGATTTCCTCTAGAACTAGAAATTTACTAATTCTAATGCACTGGACCTTTGTTATGGAAAAGTCGTTTCTAGTAAGATCCTGTGGTATATGGAATATGGCCTGCCAACTTTAATTAGGAATTCGATAACTCTTGCGATCTTCACCTGTCACTGTAAACAACACCTGAGTTCTACATAATTGACAGTTTTTCCTTTTGTTCTATTTTGTTGTCGCTTTCGCGGTAGTTAAGTACTGTGATATATCTTTCGTGTATTTACCTAATGCATTTAAATAAGAAAATGTCGAGGTTTTTGAGTGGGTCATGTTTCCAGAATATTATTATTATAAATATTACTATTACTATGGTAAATAGTAAGACAATCGGCGATGTGACTATCGGAGAAATCGCAAATATAATTATTGTTATTGATATTCTATCTATATCCTATATAGTATAGCCAGGAAGGTTTGGTAATTTTGAATTTAAATTTAAATCTCGGGTACCGTATCGGGCACAACTCTGTCGATCTGCTAGAAAGAATACAAAAAATTAAAACCGTAACCATATCGAACATGAAGGAAACAAATGCTTTCCTCCATCTTGGGTGGACTTAAAATGCTATTTGAGTCGATGGTGCAAGACATCTCCACGATGATATATTGGTAGTCACTTCTCCAAAGATTTATGTGTTCTTTATTGCTTGAGAAAATATCTATAGCAGATATGCTACGCAGATGACACCACACTTTAGAGTAGGGTCGTTTTTCTTATGATAATATTCCTGTTGCTCTTTTAAGAATCTGTTCTTCATCTAATGCGGAGGATACAGGATATAAAAGCGTCCAATAACGCTGCAGGTATCGTGCGTTAACAATTTGCCAAAGGA
This sequence comes from Nephrocerus scutellatus, assembly GCA_947095585.1. NCBI lineage: Eukaryota > Metazoa > Arthropoda > Insecta > Diptera > Pipunculidae > Nephrocerus > Nephrocerus scutellatus. The sequence goes on from OX352763.1 coordinate 117,049,840, forward strand.
ACCTAACTATATAAGCAATAAGGTTTGATTGATTTATGTGATGTGTATTGGATAAGCCTCTCATGTTGTAAACGATGCTTTTAACTTAATCTATCAAATTAAGTCCTCCTTTGTTGTTAAAAAGATGTTTATATTCACCAGTAATTGACCAAATTGTGAAAATCAAACATTGTGCCTCAGTTGGTGAGTGGGTGGATCGATTCACTGATTTATAAAATCACAAGATATGGTTTCCCACATCAGTTAGTAAAAATAATCATATCAATGATATACGGGAAGAAATTTGGTGTAACAGATAATACAAAAAGGACAGTTGGAGTTTTCAATATCGCTAATGGTCTTCCACAGGGCTCAATAACGGCGCCACTTATGTTTAATATATTTATTTTTGAGATGCTGAAGGATATGGATGCGTCACTCGGTTGGGGTGGCGACATTATGCTATATGTGCACGGCTCTCGAGTCGGGGAAAGTCAAAGAAATTTGCAAAGCAAATTCAATGCATTTCAGGCATACTGCGAAACGTGGAAGTTTAAGATTAGCTATTCAAAATGCGAAGTTATACTGTTTCGCATCCCTTTACGGTTCGGACATAACGATCGTCGACATAATTGGAAAAACGGCAGAATAAGAAGATTGTCCCAAGGTAAACCTCGAATAGCAAATTGGAGAAAACGGCGTTGGATGCTCTCGATTCAGGAAACACGAACTTGATGAAAGGGGGACTACGCTTGATTAGCATATTCGAGGAGGTGGCGGACAAAAATGATGTAGAGGCCTCCGGTCACATAAGGGATGGAACATTTTGGCAAGGCAAGGCCAAGTGCCAAGTGATGAGTTGCCTTTAAGAACTATTTCATCAATACAATTGTCATATCTGTTCTGGTGCGCCTAAAACTACTTTGCATAAGCAAAACCGTGCGCTAAGACTTATCGCGAAATTAATAGATTCGCTTGAACACCGTAGGAACGATTCCTGCTTGTCACTGTTTTATCGCTTCTTCCACAGCGGTGCTAAAGAGAATTAACCAGATGCATGCCACCTCTCCTTGAGTTCAACCGCATTACTCGTGGCGCTATAAAAGCTCATTAGTTTACCCATAAGCCCACCTTCGGACATACAGTAAAGTTCAGGGATTCGTTCTTCAGCCGTACAACACGAATGTAGAATGCTTTGCCAAGCTCTGTCTTTCCACATCAGTCATTCAAGACACAAGCTCATAGACATCTCCTCTTTTCTCCTCCTTTTTCTTAACGCCTACGCTGTTCCAAGCATATGGCCGAGCATTATAAGGGTGCGAACCCCTTTCCGCGTGCTCGAACTATAAAAAAAACAAAAAAAATCAATATGAGAACGGGAATTTAGCTCCACCCAATACGCCGAGGTGACGAAAAGTTTGCACGCAGAATATGGGTTGGCCGTAATGTCAAGAAGGGGGCTTGTTGAACTTGCGATATAAGGAATTGATTGGCATTTGGTGATTTTTGACGCACCAGGTCGAAAAACTATTTAGGTCTGATTTAAGGAGTCAGGAGAAAAAAAAAGTTTGAAAAATTTGATATCGTCCGTGTACAGAGGGGGCGGAGTGTTTGATGACCATCATTTGTAATAAAAATGAAAAGAAAGGGGTCAAGATGGCTGTCTTTTTAGGATTCCAGAAGCTGTCCAAAATGTGGACGATAGGACGGATCTGAAGCGAAAGCTATTACCCTTTTCCATATCAGAAGGCAGACAATTTAAAAAGAATTAATTGATGAGATATCTTTTCAAAAGTCTTTTTGAAATCAGCTACAACAACGTCGGCTTCGTTTCCACTTTCTAAGGCTGAAAGGTCGAATGACACGAATTTAAGGAGTTAGTGTTGGTTGATCTACCTTTCGTAAAGCCGTGCTGCCTGTGGGAAATAAGAGACTTGCAATCGAAGCTTAAGGCTTCGTATAAAATAAGAGTTCGGATATATGAGAAAGTTAAGCAATGGAGTTCTAATTAGTTACATCACCCTTTGATCCTATATTGTGTATCAGGGATCTTCCAAATCTGTGGAAATTCCCCTTGTGAAAGGGAAGAAGTAAAAAAGGGGGGATTGCGGAGTTAGGAGAAGTTAATTAGGTATTTGAAATAATAAGGGTCCGTTAGGAATGAGTTGAAGGCGAAAGATTGTTTGAAAAAGGTACCAAAAAAGTTTGCAATGGTATATCGGTTGACGATGTGTTTTGTAAGAGAGTGATGAAGGGTAGTCGTCGGACTTCCTTTTATAAAATTCTCTATATTAACTTCGATTGCCCGTTGCACGTCTGTCTGTCGTGGAATCTTGCGATCAATTTTTAACCCACTTCCCAAAGACCGATTTCATTTAAATTTTGCACACATGTGTACTTACGGACACTTTCTATTAAACCCTTCCCTATAGAAACATAACTTGATCAGTTATTAGATTATAAGCATTCCTTAGACGTTTGTTTTTCAAGAAAGGGGCGTCCTTATAGATACATAACTTGATCAGTTATCAGATCATTAGCATTCCTCAGACTTTTTCAAGGTAAGGGCTTCCTTATAGAAACATAAATTGATCAATTGTCAGATCATTTACATTCCTTGAACGTATCTCTTTCAAGGAAAAGGCTTCCTTATAGACGTATAACTTGATCAGTTATCAGATCATAAGCATTCCTTAGACGTTTCTTATTTAAGAAAAGGGCTGCCTTATAGATACATAACTTGATCAGTTATCAGATCATAAGCATTCCTTAGACGTTTCTTATTTAAGAAAAGGGCTGCCTTATAGATACATAACTTGATCAGTTATCAGATCATTAGCATTCCATAGGCGCTTCTTATTCAGTACTTTATATTGTCAAACCACTGGGGTGCTCATCCAGTAGGACTGACAAAGCTATGTCTTTCCCAACAGCTTATTTTTTTGCTGTGGTATTAGCCCCATTGACTTCATGGAAGGGTTCTGAACTCTGAAAGGTGGTGATGATTGTGACAAAGTTGAAACTTTACACCCGAGCACTCATCACTAGGGTATTGTGCTCGGAGACTCACATTGTTGGATCTACATCTTGATTAATTGCTACATCAACTCAAGAACTCAACCAGCGTACTTGTGAATAAAGCAGCTATACGGAAATTGTATATCGCGGTACATTATCGTATCTTGTGTACGTATTCGTAATCAATATGATTTTGTACGCGCCGGAAATCGGACCGATGTGTCTGAACCAACGTTTCTAATCACTACACCACCCACACTGACAACTACAGACTACGAATATAGTTCTACAAACAGCAGCAACATGACACTTCAACAGATCCAAGCATTCCTTTTTATTAAAAAATTAGCAATAGTCTTGTCAATGTACTAAACAATGTACTCCCTATAAGCTTGTAAGTGCACCACAGACGAGTCCTAATGGCACATCCATTAATTCCCCACACACACATATTACTAAATAAAAAAAAGAATAAATCAAACTTGCTGGGTAAGGCAAATGTACAAAATGGAGCTTAAAAGAGAGTAGTTTTGAATAATGGATTTATGTTATATGTACATAGTTGGGTACATACATATATTATATTATTCCCATTGTGTTCTGCTGTTCTATGTCAAAGGGGAATAGAACGTTAAAGGGAGCCTTGTCCATACGAGAACCATTTTCAAATCAAAACAGCATTGGTTTGGACTGTGAATAGGAATTCGCCACTAGGTAGTATATTGTGTAGTCTATTGTAGTAGTTTAGAGAAGTGTTTGTTTGTAGATAGATAAATAAATGTAGTTGTCCTGTTTGCTGGAAAGGCTGGAAAGGGAAATTGTTTGCCCTAGTTTTCGCTTGCAGAAATATTAAATACGCTTCTGAACCAATGCTCATGCTGGCTCAGCGCAGCTGCCTGTAGTTATGATGTAGTATTTACGAGGTATGTTCAAATGGTAATCCGACTGTATGCATGCGGAAACAACACTAATGGCTTCACCATAATTTTCGCTTATAGGAAACCAGATGCTACCTTTAGAAAATCCAACATCTGCTCCTCAATTAGGATAGTTAATCGCAAATTCAATGTAGCGCCATCTTTCTCGGGCCAGCCTTTGAAACCAAGTACCGCTTAAAGCCAACAAATCCTACTTTAGTCTGTAAAGATTCGGCAAATCCAGGAAACCGTAACATCCAAGCGGCTGGTGTATAAGATAAAGTGGTCAACCTGTCCTTACATATGAATCCGAGACTGTGTGCTTAACAAAAATCAATCTGACAAAATTCTTACGTTTGAGACACAATTCTTACGGAAAAATGTTTACCCCGTATATGAGAAACTTTGCAAACACGTACTAATAACAATTTACTAACAACCTCCCTACCAACGACCAACCATTTTCCACCAAAAACCATACCACAACATCCTACCAACAACCCCCAACCAACAAATCTCAAATAACAACCCCCTACCAAAAAAACTCTAGGTAGGTAGGTAGGTAGCCTAGCTCTAGAGTTCGCCACTTTGATGCCACATAATTCGAGATACCTAACATAACAATGTATATTTGAGTAGTTCATATCCAGACTGTAGCGTTCAGAAACGAGATCAACCCGGTGATCCTGTAATCTGAAAGCTCTTTCAGGTCGGCGAAAAATGGTTTACTTAAAGTGCGGAGTCTTTTCCCTGCTAGGGCCGGACAAGAACACAAACAGTTTATGAGAGTTTCTTTCTCATTTACATTCTTATAACTTCCGCAGAAGTTGTTGTGCAGTATACCCTACTTGCCACCATGGCTGCCAACTGCCCAGTGGCCCGTGCTAATAGCCTCATTTTCCGCGATGCAAGTGCCATTCATGGATAATGGCATGGTATTTAGGATTCGCTTAGACGACAGGAGACAGCATTGGGTTTTGGAAGCGTTAAACTATACTCGATTGCTTTCTCCCCATTTTATTATGCTGTATAGGTCAGAATTTAACGTGCTTAACATATGTAGTTGTTTGAGTTCCAAATAAGAAGTGGAGGGACTTTCCTCAAACTTATATGAGAAGCTAAGAGTGCTGTCTTCAGCGAAAGATTGAATTGGATTAGAAGTCACAGATAAGAGATCATTAAAAAAATGAGAAAGAGTGTCGGGGACAAAACAGACCCCAGCATTTATGTGATGTACTTCAGACTTGAAACCGTCCTATACAACTTGAATTGGCCGGTCCAAAAGATAGCTTCTAATCCAGTGAAGCAGTTTATAAGCGACTCCATAAGCACGCATTTTGGACAAAAGTGCTTGATGGCAAACTCTGTCAAATGCCTTAGAAATATCGAGTGCAACAGCTTTGCTTTCACCAAATTGATTCAAAGACCGGCTCCACTGTTCGGTGATATATACCATCAAATCACCAGTGAAACGTTGCCCATGAAATCCGTACTGCTGATCACTAAGGATTTCGTTGGTTTCAAGATATTTCATGAGCTGAAAATTGATCAGCGTTTCCATGACCCTGGAAAGATTGTAAGTGCTGTGGGTCAGTACGAATGAGATTACAGTTCGCCTTTTTTGGGTATTGGCTGGACAAAGGCTATTTTCCAACTACTCGGGAAGAGTCCAGAAGAATAGGATAGATGGAAAAGCTTACTCAATGGTAATGCCAGCTTGGAAGAACACCTCTGTAGAACCAATGGGGAAATACCATCTGGCCCAGCGGATTTGTGAGTGTTGAGATCGTTTAAAATTCTAGCAAGTGCGAGAGTACAAGATCTGTCCCATAGAGTGTTCAATACTCGGAGGTGCAGGCGGCAGTAATGCACAATCTGGAAGTGCGAGGATAGCTGCAAAATGTGCAGCAAACACATTGGCTATGTTTCTTGAGTTGACAACTGGAGTGTCATTATAAATGGTATTTGGTATTTTAGATTATTTTCACGAAAAATTTTTACTACCTTTGGCACATTGTAGTATTTTTTTCCTCACTTTTTGGTCGCCGAAGATGAGCATTGCATTCATTTCTGGCCCGTTTAGAATTAGTTCGGTTTTCCTCAGTAGGGTTTGCTTTGTAAAACCGAAAGCATACCTCTCTAATCCTAGAAACCTCTTTACAGCTTGAGTCATACCACAGTCATTGACAGGCCTATTCATGGAAGGAATAAAGTCTCATACCAATAAGGATGATGTTTGTGATCGCATTAGCGGCGGCATACACGTTATGGTTTCGTGACCAGTTGATTTTCCCAAAGAAGTTGTTAAGGCCGTCCCAATTGGCTTTCTCGTATTGCCATACAGTTTTTTGGGAGTTTTTTCTCTAATTGCGTGGTTTGTTAACGAGAAATTAGCTGATACAACACAATGGTCAGACGAGCCTTAAGGCGATAATACATTGACGGAGTAATTATCAGGACGAGAGGTAAGGAACAAGTCGAGGGTGTTCGCGGAATGATTTGCAATGTCAGGTCTTCTTGTAGGCTCATTTACAAGCTGAGTAATGTGATTAAACTCAGCGAACATCTCAACATTCCTCCCTACGGTTGTAGTCTGGCCAAAATGGCGAAGCCACCCAGAATTATGTGCATTAAAATCGGCCGCAATAACGATTTCAATGTTATCATCATTTGTGACAATTCTTGCAATTCAATCAAGCAGTGCACAAACTCGTAAAGAGTTGAAACTCTGTCTAAGTTGGGGCTTCTGTAAAGAAGCAGTAGTGAATGTTGAGCCCTTGTTTCATCACCCTCAGCCATATGAAATTAAATTCCGCATTGGAATATTGGCTTAGTTGAGGCAAAAGCTTAAACGCAACATCACTACGACATCAAACAATAATGGCATTAAGTTATACCCAGGCAGATTTAAATCCGAATTATAAGAATTCTCAAATACTTGAGTTTCGCTCAGTGCCAAAATTGCTGGCCTGTGGACATGTACATATGTAAACAAAACGAAAAAATTCGTTCTCAGCCCACGTATGTGGCTGACTAAGCTACAGACTGCCCTGCGACCGTCCCACCGTGTCATAGGTTCGAATCACCGGCACGGGAAAAACTTTTTTAAAGGAAAATATCATCTTAATATATAAAAAATTGGTGCGTATGTATGTCTGACTATCACGGCTTAACCACTGAAGCTTTCCAACTTATATTCACCCAATATGTTTGTTTGTTTTTGTTTTTGTTTGTGTAAGACCCCAATAGGTGGCGCTGGGGTCGCTTTTTTTTTTCTTTCGAAAATTCTTATTTATGGACCGATTTTACTCAAATTCATACCATATAATATTTAAATAAAAAGAAAGTCGTTGCCAATAGGACTCGATGGGTGGCGCTGGGGTGGAAAATGTAGTTTCTCCTGTATATGATTTTCATATAAAGAATATCTGAACACGTATACATTTTTTGCCACTATAAGTGTTGAATCTATAGTATTATGGGTTGGTGAGGTTGTCAGTTAGTGGGTTGATCAGTTGGTGGGTTGGTCAGTTGGCGGGAGGTCAGCTGGCGAGAGGTCATAGGGCCAGAGGTGGGCTGGGGGTCAGAGGGTGGGTGGAGTGGGCGGGTGTTAAGTTAGGTTGGGGACCCGGGAAACGCCGGGTACTTCCGCGTTCCGCTGGTATAAGCATAAAAAAGAAATCAACGAATATTGCTATGATGTATATAGAGCACAATGGTCAAATGAATAAGACTATCGACTACCGTCTGAACATCTTCTTGATACAAGCTGTGAGCTGTGAAAGTATTTTTTACGGTGTCCCACCTCTCGCGAATGGGTGACAAACGTTCCGAAAGTTCGGATCCGGCCTTAAATTGTAGGTCCTTGCCATTTGTGTCCAAAAATATAGATGCGCAACACAAATGGTCGCGAGAAGCTAGGCCTTAGACCGCAATGGTCTGTCGCGCCGAATATTATTGTTATAGTTAAGCGTTTATTGTAAGTATAGTAAGATTTTATGGAAATAAAAGCCCTACGTCTAAAAACTGAAACACCGACTATTGTTTTTAATTTGTAACACTCAGCAAAGAAGAACCCATGTAAAGTGAGAGTCACGTCAAAATAATATTATTTTTCATCATAAACGCTCTTGGAATACATTCTTCACTTTGTTACAATTACAAGTTTGGTAAAACCCTATTAACAAAAGCTTATGTCAGTCCAAAGATGTGTATCGACGTGCTGTGTGTACTTTTATCTGTCTTAAAGCTTCTTAAAGCCATTGAAATATCTCTCCCAAACTCGTAAGCATTACTCAAAACCTTTCAAATTAATTAACTAAATTCTACTCTGCAAGACAAATCCAAATTGTTGGTAACTATTGAAATTAGCAGAAACTTTCAAGTATGTTTTGGATGCAGCCAATATGTTTCGAAATGGTATATCGCTTACGACCCGGTTGGGATAGTTGTTGTTTTAACACAAAATACCCTATAAAGTGCACGCTTCTATTAAATTATTTATAATTTTGTAATTTCAGCAAATTACTTCCCTAAATTGTCCACCCACCAACAATGATGCAAGCGTGTAAGTCCACCAACCACCAACAAACATCGGGCTGTATAGTGGTGCATCATAAGGAGCAGAAAATGCACTGGCGAAACGAAGCAGTAAACTTTTATGGTGCCGTAGAAGAGGAAACATTTTAAACTTCTTTGGGAATTTTATGGTCGACCTCGACCGACACACACAAGGGTTCTAACGCCATCCGTAATAAAACCGGAAATTTGTCATTTTATTGAATTTAAATCCATGGAGGTGATGATGATGCTGGTGGTGATGATGATGATGATGATGAACGATGTTGAGCAGTTTTATCTTCAACGTCTTGAATACGTGTAAAGTATGCAGGATAAACGACCATAATGACGATGATGAAGAAAAATAACGCAAGCTGTCAACCACCCTCCACCCACATATGTTTTGGTGTAAAACGCGACTAAGAAATGTCTGTCATCCATTTGCATAATAGTTTTCTACAACACTGATCCCCAACTTATCTCACTTGGCACTTCGAGACTATATTTTCGGGTATGCATTTCCATCATGTAATGGACAAAAAAGGACAAAAAGTAGCGGAATAAATTGCATTGCATCGCAAACAAATGAGGAATTTGCTTTCAAAAGAAGGAGGGATGCCCTGCATCAAATTTCATTTAATTTTCCGGTGGTTCGGACATCACTTGGTTTTTCCGTCAAGTTTGCGGGAAAATTCCTTGCAAACCTTGATGTGTGTGTGTGTGTGTGTTCGCCCTTGTGCATCCTGTGCAAAAATATTTCCAATTGAATTTGTGTTGATTCAGCGTCGCCGTCGCCGTCGCCGTTTACCACCAGATCCGTACTATGAGTTAATGATACTCGTCGACGAGTACGAGAACACTCAAAAGTTGCTCCTGCATGAAAATAAATTTTTCTGATGAAATTAATGTGCGACTGAAATGTCGTCGTGAGGCGCCCCCCCCCCCCCCCCGATGGTGGTGAATGTGAATGGTGATTTAATTGAAATGTTTACTGACTGATAGATGTGATTTCCATGATTGATTTTCGATTCAAAATTATTCAGTGTGATGTGAGAATTGGATTGACAACGGAAGAACGGAGAGAATCGGACGTAAATTGCGGGTAAGTGATGGTATCATTAACTGCATTGATTCATATATCGGTGGATTATTCATTACAATAAGTATTCATATCTTACAAAAATAAGTTTTACATTAACGTTTGCCATTTTACATTTAAATTAGAGGTACATGTATGTTTTAGGTTACTCTTTTATGAAAAATGTTTGGGTCAATAAGTGGTGGGAGTATTAAGTTATCCATATGTTTTGCGTATCTTTACGTTTTAAACGCTTAGAGTATCGACCATTAAGCAAGTTACTTGTTAAAGCGTTGTCTTCTTCCCTCCTGGGCAGTGGAAACTTCGAGGTCTCTGTGGATTTTGGTGTTGTTTACAAGCCACGGTGGTCTAGTTACGTTTCTTAGAATTGTTGATTGTACTCGTTGTATTTTTTCCATGCTCGAGAAAGCAGAAGTATCCCATAGATGAATACCATAATACGAAATTGGTTTTAGGATTTATTTATATAGCAATGCCTTACAATCCAGGCTTAGCTGTGAAGTTTTACTTAGTAGCCAATACATTTCATCATCATCATATTTGGCTCGACAACCGGGGTTTAGGTGTATGCCTACACCCTGGGTGTTCTGGTCAACGCCATACTTCCAGCGTAGGCTTGCCCGGCCTCGCTGTCGTGTTCCATAAATCAAAGGACTTTCCGAGCAGGATCCTCTTCGCTCATGGGAGCTAGGTGTCCTGCCCACCGGAACCTAGCGAGCTTAATTCTTTTCAAGATGTCGACATCGCTCGTAGATCTCCATATTATAGAGTCTCCGGAGTCGTACTTCCCCTTAACACCATCTCTCAGAGAATCTGGATGGTTTGCTACTAGACCATACGGGCACTGTAATATACTGCAGAAAGTACCTGAGTTTTCTACCAGAGAAAACTGAAAGGAAGGGCCAGTATTGAGGCAATTTGACGTAATAATATTTTCTGACGGATCCAAGATGAATGATGGAGTCTTTGCAGATATCTTTTCGGATCTGTCAAGGTGATACAAGCTACCTGATGCAGCTAGCATCTTTCAGGCGGCCATCCTAATAATTAGGGAACCCTGCAGGGCACTAAAGCTCGGTAACGCATATATCGGAAGGGTGATGCATATGTGTTGATCGTCAATCTGCCATAAAGGCGATTCATGCGATCATCCCGATAAAATCGAAACTTGTAAAACAGTGCCAAGAAGAATTGCTTTGATAAGCCAAATTCTCGACAATACCATAGTGTGGGTAACATAACAAAGTAACATATAGGGAGAGGGGAGGCCAGACGAATTAGCAAAGAAGGGCGTCACCATAGACTCCGGTTTAATGAAAAGAGTTAGCTGTCCAATGAGTTCAGTCAAGGAACAAATACTCCCCTTTTTCACAACTAAGGTAGGGAGTAGTCTGACAAACTGCGCCATATCAAGAATAGGATGGCCATCATACAACAAAAGGAAAACCACCGAGTTGATATCAAGAACACGAAAGGATATTGGCAGAGTTGTGGCTATTAGCACGTGTTACTGGCCAGTGGGCAGCCATGCTGCTAAGCTGGGTATACCGCACAACAACCTCTGCAGAAGTTAAAATGAAAGGAAGGAACGAGAAAGGAACTTCATACACTTTCTCTGCAGTTGTCCGGCCCTAGCAGGGTCAAGATTCCTCACTTTAAGTAAACCATTTTGGATTTGTCTGACGGTTGGAATGTCATTGTAAAAAGCTTGAATATACGTCTATATACTGTCTCTATAAGCTATCAATCTAATTACTTGTCATTTTACCGAAGACTTGCTTGATATTCCCAAAATAACCACTCCAACTTTAGCGTCCATTGATAGCCATTAACTCATAGAAATATGACAGCGGCCTATGGAATTTTCATTAAGCAAGGCTGTAGAATAAATCGTAAGTTAAAAAGAACATCAAGTAAAACTCTCTTACACATCTCCTAATTTACAGAGACTTAAAACTCTCTCTCTCTCTCTTTATATCGTAAATTATTGCGCAAAATCGCTCTTAAAACTCAGAATGTTAAATTAGAGGGAAACTGTTCAGTTTCTCTTCCTTTTGTGCTCTTTTTCTAATCCCTAAAAATCATATCCTTCCCTCTACCACCCCATCAACACTTCTTATAAAACGCAAACGCAGTGAAAATAAACTGATGTCATTGTTTGTGTAGCACAACAATGATATCCTTTATATGACTGACTCTAGTTCATACTAGGATTGCCAGGAAAATGACTAAAAGGACAGAGACAATTTCTGAAACAGCAAGCGGACATTAAAAGGAGAACGAATGGACGATCAGACACATAAGGTGTGTTCCTCATTACTTAATTGCTATATGGAACAAAAATTTTTTTTTAATTCCAATTACCATTACAATTAAGGCATAAATGCAGAGCAGTCAACTACTTTATGGCTTTGGAAGTCATATTGTTTGTCAAATCGGATGTCATAAGTGCCGAAAGGATTGCATATTTATGCGCTCATTAGTTGAATTGCAATACGAAACAGATGTAGAACAGGTCTTTAATGTATACGTAGTTATACATGTCCTTTAAAAACATAGAAAGCAATGTTATTGCGAAGGATAAATGAGCTTGGTACGTTTCTTTTTATTGTATGATAACGTTATACGAGTACGACAACGACCTATTCGAGCCAATAAATATAAAGAAATTAACAAATTCGTAATAAAATTGGTTGAAAATATCGCTCACATATTGTTAACAACTACTTCAAAGTTTCCACCTTTCAGCAACCCTGAAAAATTACCACGGTAATCCATATTTAAAAAAAAAACGAATCCAATCTTTCTTTAACAATTATAGGTCAGTTATCATCTTAACTTGCTTGTCCAAAGTTGTCGAGAATATCTTAGCAAAACAGATACAAGAACATTTGCGACAAAATGCTCTACTTAGCCATCTTCAGTGGGGATTCAGAAGTGTTCATAGTTCCTCTTCACCAATGGTCGACAGGATTTTGATAAGGGTTATATGATACTTTTCTGCCTGCTTGACTTCTCTAAAGCTTTTAAATACGTTTAACCATAATATCTTTGCTGGAAATTGTAACACCTTTTTGGGCTCAGACTCTAAGGCTTAGAAGGAGTTTTCTTACCAACAGTATGCAAAGAGTTGCCAACGCTGACTTTCGTTCGGCGTTCAGAACTGTCGGGCAAGGTGTTCCACAGGGCTCTATCTTTGGGCCCATATTGTTTTGCTCTTTTATTAATGATTTGTCTCCATGACATAACTGGATACTGGAAACTTTCTTTATGTCCTGTATCCCCTTATGGGTCCTAGGGCCTCTACTACGCCTACGCGCCATCGCGTGCGGTTCCTGGCAATGAGCTTCAGCTCTCTCCAACTCTTCCCCAATTGCCGTGCCTCCTCTTCAACTGTTCTGCGCCATGTATTTCTCGGACGACCCGTTCTTCTACCATCCTGAGATAACGGGTTCCATTGCATTGCGTAGTTTGCTATGGAACTGTCGCCTTTTCGGAGTGTATGACCAATCCACTGCCACTTCCGTCGTTGGATGGTTGTGCCTATTGGTTCCTGACACGTTCTCTGGTAAAGATGTTCGTTAGAGATACGGTTAGGCCAGAAAACCCTTAAGATGTTCCGTAGGCACCTATTTACAAATGTTTGTAATCTTTTTGTGATAGTAGCGGTCACCTTCCAAGTGCTGCACCCATACAACAGCACAGATTCAACATTTGAGCGGAACAGTCGCAGCTTGGTGTTTAAGCTGATCGCATTGCTTCGCCATATCATGGACATCATTCCAAACACCGATTTTGCTTTGCCTATTCGGTTGGCAATGTCCTGTTCGGTTCCACCTTCGGTCGAGACTATACTCCCAAGATATTGGAAACTCTCTACTCCCTCTACCGGATGTCCAGCAATGTTAACATGAGTAACTGAGTTAGTGCCGAGGTTGATGATTTTGGTTTTGGCAGTATTAATCTTCAAACCCGCAACATTTGCCTCCCTCTCCACATTTGTTGTCATTTGGTGCAGCTCCATAATTCTATGTGAGAGTAAACAAACGTCGTCAGCGTAATCCAGATGTTTGAGTTGAGATGTAAGAGTCCAACGAATTCCTCCGTTTCCAGTAGATAAAGCTGCGCGAAGTACATCGCTAATCACCAACAAAAAAGGTATCGGCGATAGAATGCAACCTTGTCGTACCCCACTTAGGATCTCAAAACTGGAAACTTGAACACCTTTTTCGATAAACATATACCACTGTTTTCGATTCAGACTAAGGGCTCTAAGGCTTAAAAGGAGTTTTCTGACAGGATGCGAAGAGTTGCCAACGCTGATTTTTGTTCGGCGTTCTGAACTGTCGAGCAAGGTGTTCCACAGGGCTTTATTTTTGGGCCCATAATGTTTGCGCTTTCATTAATGATTTTTCTCTTGTATGCTTTCGTGCGTTGATACATCTATACATAGATATACTCAACCTATTCTTTCGGAAAAACACAAAAACCCTGGATGTCCGGCGTGCGTCACCCGAGCGACACACTGTTACAGTTCTTTGGATTTTATGCCCTATCCGCATCTACGAACAATATTCGAGAACGTGAACGGGTCAGGAGCCTATTAAGACTATAATCAGATGAAGAGAATGACAATGGATTGGTTAAATCCTTCGGCGCGATCAGATTGAAAAACATGGCATGCGATGGACATGCGATGGAATTCACTTCACTTAAACCATCTGGCAGAAGAGTGGCGAAGAAGGATAGAAGAGCAAGAAGAAGGAAGTTATGGCTCTTTTCAGGACTCCGAGCATGATGGCGCGCAGACGTTTTGATGATAATCCCCAATAGAGGCCATAGAACATAAGGAAGGATAGAAGAAGGAAAGAAAAGAAGAAAGGAAAGAATAAATGAAATAAGGAAGGAATGAAGAGAAAAAAAAAGGGAAGAAAACAACAAAGAAGAAAGAAAATAACAAAGGAAAGAATGAAGCAAGGAAGGAAGGAAACAATGAAACAAAGAAAAAAGAAACGAAGGAATGAAAGAAGAAAGGAAGCAAGAAAAACAGGAAGGTAAGAAAGTAGGAAGGAAAAGCGATCTTCTCGAATAATTCCAACCTTTCCGAACATGCACACTCGAATGAATTCTGATACGCCTTGGTAAACTGATAAGCATTAACCCAAATAAGGATTAAGAGCAAAATTTTTAACTTTCGCTGAAATCACTAAATTTTTCATGGAACGTTGCATAAAATAAAATAAAAACATAAAAACAAAAAAAACCTTGTATCAGTTATTGTTTTCACCTTTTGGTTTGAATGCTGGCAGAGTAGCTCGACGAAGTGGAAAAAGCGTCTCCTTGAAATGTAAACTTTAGCCATCCTCAGCATAAGCGTAGGTCGTGCGATCCATTGAAGTGAAAAAATTCTTTGAAAGACCGAAAATGGTTGCCATTCCGCTTCAGTGTATAAAAAAGTAGAAGAAGAAACTCAACCATGCCAAATGTAATTCCTCAAGTTGCATTTTAAAAAGTACGCCTATAGAAATTGCCTGGTTTTCTGTCTAACTGACTGTGCATGTATATGTAGAGAGGTAAGAATAATCTCCGCAATATATTTATAAAAAAAAATCGTTTTTTGCTGCAAACAAATTTACATTTTTAGTGCTATTTGGGCACATTTGGGGTTTATGTACTTTCCCTCTTTACTTTTACGTTCTACATGTGGAAGAAAAGTCTTTTGACGCTAAAAACTAAAAGAAAAAACACATGAATGAATGGTTTTCTTGGCTATTTTGGAATTTAAATGCCTCATCCAATTTCGTATAAACGTTCCATGAGTACAAAAAGGCACAATGATAAAGAAATGCAAAAGAGATGGTTGCGATGTACCGGATTTTTAATATAACTAACTAAATGGATGCTGTACAGTTGGATGGTAAATTCAATTTTTTATTAGGAACGTATGTATGTATTTAGCTAATGTGCAAAAAAATTTGAAAAAATGGTTCCGATGTTATGTGAGGTTTTGCTTTTCCTTTTTTTTGTTTTGTATAACATGATGGTGGCTGAGTTTACATATGTCCGTCACTGTTTACTATATACATATGTTAATAAAAGGTTAATCCTCTGGGAGAGGAAGGACAGGCGCAAAAGAGTACATATTGCCAAGAAAAAGACAGTAAGACGGGGAAGGCACCTTTATGAACATTTAGAAGCTCATAAAGGTGCTCTTCCCGTCTTTTCCTCTTGTTGAATAAGGAATTTCTAAGCAACGAAGAAGTTAGCTGAGCGCTTAATCAGTTTAAAAACAAAAAAAACTTCGGGATCACACAGCCCCCCAGCGGGATTGATAATATTTTTTTGGCCCGTACCAGCCAATTCGCCAAAATATTAAAAGGATCGTCTCAACTCATGCAGGCAGTCACGGAGGCATTTGTTTGCTGGCAAACAAAGTAACTACGCCGCAAACCCTATGTCTAATATTTTTCCCTTTTTTACCGAGCGTCCATTCCATTCGCAGTATTCCAAATATACTCCAATTGCGCTTTAGGTTATTGCTGCCGCTTAAAACGTAGTGTCCGCCGTCCATACGACTGACAATGAGCCATGACATGATATGAGCCATAACAAGTTCCATTATGTAGGCAATTTCTCTTGATCATAAAATTCCCAAGCTTTTCTTGAAATTTCTTAGTGATTACCCACAGAAATGTTGGTACTAATCAGGGACGTTTTTCCTCAAACAAAATTATTTCTCGAGATAACCAACCTAGCTGATTATCCAAACTTTGTGTGTTCACACCGAACACAAATACATATCACTCCGTTTCGTTTATATACAGTGTGCTGGTGTTAAAGTAGCTGACTCCACATTTGTAGGTTAAGTTCGCTTCAATTGCCAATAGTGTGGTAGTGCTTTTGAGCGAGCCTCACCTGATAGAAATTTTCTCGGTTCTTTGTTTGCCTAAGGTCTGCTGGTGCTTCCGAACGAACATTAACACTTATAGACATTCACTCCCTTTCTCCAATTGCCTACAGTTTTTGGTGCTGGTGCTTTCGAGCGGACCTTCACCCTCATAGATATTTACACCGTTTGCCCATAGTGTGCTGGTGCTTTCAAGCGTACCTTTACACTCATAGACATTCATTCCATATCTCCGTTTGCTTCTAGTGTGCTGGTGCTTGTCGAGCGGACCTTCACACTCATAGATATTTACACCGTTCTTCGTTTGCCTATTGTGTGATGGTTCCTTTGAGCAGACCTTTACTCTCATAGACATTCATTCCCTTTCTCCGATTGACTACAGTGATCTGGTCCTTTACAAGCTGACATCCACACTCATAGATACTAACTCCGTTATTCGTTGGCCTATAAGTGTGCTGGTGCTTTCGAGCAGACCTTTACACTCATAGACATTCATTCCGTTTCTCCGTTTGCTTATAGTTTGCTGGTGCTTTCGAGCAGACCTTTACACTCATAGACATTCATTCCGTTTTTTCCGTTTGCTTCTAGTGTGCTGGTGCTTTCGAGCAGATATTTATACTCATAGACATTCATTCCGTTTCTCAGTTTGCTTCTAGTGTGCTGGTGCTTTCGAGCATAGACATTCATGCTCGACTCATAGACATTCATTACGATTTTCCGTTTGCTTCTAGTGGCTGGTGCTTTCGAGCCGATCCTTACTCTATTAAACATTCATTCCGTTTCTCCATTTGCTTCTATCGTGTTGGGTGCTTTCGAGCACAAGTACAAGTATTATTATAAGTAACTAGCTGATAGCTCCGGCGTTACCCGGTACGCGCTGACCCACCCCATTCCACAAAAAACACCACCAAGACCCACTCAACACTCATGAAATGCTGAGATATAAACTCGTTACAGACAAACATAAATATCTCTACTCTAACGCTATATACCGGGTCCAAAAAAGAGATAAACTTCTCTTAGCACCAAAATAACTTATGGTGTTAATATGGTTTCGATACATCCAGTGGTTTAGACGTGATGATGTCTTGATTTCAGCGCCACCTACTGGGTCCAAAAACATAAACTTATCGGAGTACCAAACGAACATATGGTATAAATATGGCTTTGTTACGAAGGTT
This sequence comes from Nephrocerus scutellatus, assembly GCA_947095585.1. NCBI lineage: Eukaryota > Metazoa > Arthropoda > Insecta > Diptera > Pipunculidae > Nephrocerus > Nephrocerus scutellatus. The sequence continues at coordinate 117,067,501 of OX352763.1, forward strand.
TTTATACATTTAAAATACACATTTTTAAAAATAGACCTACCGGACTAAAAAAAGAAATAGACATTTAGGATCACCAACCAAACATAAGATGTAAATTTGTCTAGTTGCTTTGGTGTTATGCTCTAAAACACATATTCAACAATATCTCCACTCCAGCGCCACCTACCGGGTCAAGCAAAAACATAAACTTATCGGAGTACCAAGCGAACATAGGGTGTACATATGGCTTTAATACATTCTGTGGTTTAAATGTATAAATGACTCATTAACAAAATTGACTAGAAGTGGGCTTATGTAATTTATGGTATATTTATCTACCCCTACAGCGGCATTTTGGATTACATTTCTTATTTCCCATTTATATAAGCAAAACCATTAACATGAGGCTTTTTAAAACTTCCACTGGTAATATTAGTAACATTTAGATTTTTTAAACTCAAACTTCGAATCGAACATTTGATTAAACTGAGAACTGACTAGACGAAAAAATAAATAAAGTCATAATACCGGAATTCACCGCCTGCTAATGTTTGCAGCAGATAGCATTCTCTACCGAACAAACAATCACTAATTAATTAAGTGTTTGTAGTATTATACCAACACATGACATACATAAAGCTCTGTGTATAAAGCCGACATTTGCAATACTTAGTTCTCTTTGTAAATACGAATCCTTAATTAGTTGTGTATTGCAGTTATAGTGCAACTCGTCAACTATTCATCTATTGACAACACAGCTTATGAAACTTTCAATTGCTGTGTTTGAGAATTACTAGTCCTAACAAAAGAGAAATCAAACAAAGAGAAATTACCAATTCGGGAAGAATAAAAACTTTAAAGAGAAGGCCATTTCCAATGGAATAGTTGGAACTTGGAATTCTAATATTTTCATTTGAACTAACAACGATGTGATAAAACGAAAAGAGAAATTTGAATTTCCAAGAATTTCTAAGAACTTCCAAGAGATTTCACTTAAGGGTTCTCTTGTGAATTAAAACAAACATTTATTTTGAAATATATTTTTTATTTATAAATGGTGTACATTTTCATTTATTAACTATGTAGCTATTCTGGTCGCTTCTACTACCAGCGGTGCTCAAGAGAAATAACCAGCTGCATGTCACCTCTCCTTGGAATGCCTGTGGCTGAGTGCCTTTCTGTCGGTTTAAAAGTCATTCTGTCAGCGTTTGAGAGGGTCTTGAGTGGGGTCCTGAAGGGGGTCGTAACGTAGTCTTGAGGGAGTCTTGAGAGTTGGTCTTCAGAGGGTATTGAGGGAGTCTTATGGAGTTATTGAGGAGGTCTTGAGATGGATCTTGACGGTAGTCTTGAGGGGGGTCTTGAGGATGGCTTACGGGAGTCTTGAGGCGTTCTTGCGGTAGTCTCGATTGGGTTTGAGAGGGTCTTGACGGGGGCTTAGCGGAGGTCTTAAGGGGGGCTTATGAAGGTTTGAGAGGATCTTGAGGACGGTTTTGTGGGGTCCTAAGGGAATCTTAAGGGCGATCCTAAGAGGGATCGAGGGGTGGTCTTGAGCGAGTCTTCACGGAGTCTTAAGAGAGGACCTAACGTGGTCTTAAGGGGTCTTAAGGGTGCTCTTCAGGGGTCTTGTGGGGTTTTTAGGAGAGTTTGATAATCTTGAGGGGGATTCAAAGGGGTCTTGGGAGGAATCTTCAGGGTTTCTAGGCGGTCTTGAGCGGGGTCTTGAGGAGGTCTTGAGGGGGTCCTGAGATATTTGAAGGGCGTCTTTAGGGGGTTTTGTGAGTGGTGTTGGAAGTTTTTAATAGGATTTAGAGTGTGGTCTTCTGAGCGTCTTGAGAGGGTCTTGATGCAGTCTTCAGGTGATATTAAGGGAGTTTTTGGTGGTATTAACGGAGTTTTAAGGTGGTCTTGAGGGGAGCCTTAATGTGGTCTTAGCTAGTCTCAATGTTGTTTTAAGATGGTTTGGAGTGGGGTCTTTGGAGCGCTTTGAGTGGGTATTGAGGGAGTCTTAAGATGGTAATTATGGGTCTTGAGGCGTGTCTTAAGGTGATCTTGAGGGAGTCTTAAGGTGGTCTTGCGGTGTTTTCAGGGGGTCTCGAAGGGTCTTAAGAAGGGTATTAAAGGAATATTGAGTGATGTTTGATGGGCGTCTTGAGGGAGGGTCTTAAGGGAGTCTTGATGTAGTCTTGAGGGGGTCTTTAGAGGATCTTAAGGTTTTCTTGATGGGGTCTTGATGATGGTCTTGAGGGGGTCTTGGGTCGGTTTTAGTGTGGTCTTGAGGGGTCTTAAGGGGGTCTTGAGTAGATTTAAAGAGGTCTTAAGGGCGGTCGTCCGGGTAGTCTCTAGGTGGTCTTGATACGTTTTTTAGAGGGTCCTTTGGGGTTCCTTTCGGGGTCTTTTGGGAGTTATTTGAGGGTTTTTGGTGGTATTTTTGGGCCTTTTTGGGTCTCCATATTAGCATCCCATCTACATATTGTTGAAATTATATATACATATTTCATTAAAAACTAAAGAGTATAAAAATATTAAAAAAAAGCTTTTACTGAAGCAAAACTAGCCCCCTAAAAGGTAGAAAATAATATATAGGTGGTAGATCTGAAGGAACTAGAACTGTTATATAGTAAATGAAAATTGCTGAAATGTTTTTAATGGATGGAAATCTGAAATATTTGAAGCTTAAAATCACATAATTTAAAAGAACCACGATAAGCATAAGCGATAAGAGTTATTACTGAAAAAACCCAGTTCCTCCTAAAACTATGAATAAAAAAAACTCAAAATTATGCCATTGCAAGAAGAGCGCTAAGCAATTATTTTAAAACAATTCCAATCAAATTCTATCTGGTAGAAGTTAAGATATACGACTGGACAAACTCACAAACTGACAAACAAACACATGCACGCTAAAAAAAATACCTTTATCCTGATTGTTAGCTTGCAATTAATCGAGAGTTGATATGAGTATATGATAAAAAACTTTTTTGCAATCACCACCATACCAATCCTTCTTAGTTTTATCATCACTACGAATAATAATATTTTCCTCATCTTTTTATGGCTCTACAAGCGTTATCCGGTCCTGATGGCCTTCTGATTTGATTTTCTGATTTTAAAAGCCAAAAAAAAACCCAGCTAACTGAAATATACTGAAATAAAAGTTGGCATAGTCGCACCAAACGCCAATCCTGATATATCGAATCAATATAAATTCTTTTCACATCAGAAACCTTTCACTATGTAGAGTAGTTACAAGCAATACTCGTATTTCTAGTTAATGTACATAATATACAATACATGTATAGACGTTCGTTATTTTCGTGATAGTAGCTTTAGAGGATTTAAAAGGATTATAAAGGAAGCGACTACACCAAGTTTTGTTTGCTTACTTCCTACCTTGTGATATTTCGTAATCGGATATAATATTTGTTGGATTTTGCGGAGACCAATTTGAAAGGCGTTGTTATCACGTCATTGAATTTATTTAGAATTTTGATTTTAAAAATAAGTAGCTTTTATTTTCTTCTTTTCATCTGTGACCGCAAATCTTAGTGAAATACGAAAATAACTTTCGTTAGATATTTTCCAACGTTCTGTTGATGAATTTCATGGGAAAATATAAAGCCAACACAAAATGAATTCTAAAGCAACACAGGTGTCCTGCCCAACGGAGCCTGCCGAGCGTAATTCTCTTCACGACGTCGACATCGCGGTAACGCTCGTAGATCTCTTCATTATAGAGTCTCCGGAATCGTCCTTCCTCACATACGGGGCCAACAATTCTCCTTAAGACTTTTCTCTCGAACGCGGATTAGAGGTTGAAATGCTTTTTGCCAAGCACCCAAGTCTCGGATTCATATGTATGACCATTGTCTTATATACCAGCAGCTTGGATGTTGTGGTTAAGTTCCTTGATTTGAAGAGTCTTGACAGACTATAGTAGGCTTTGTTGGCTTTAAGCAACAGTGCGCGTATTTCTGGTTCCATGCTGTTATCGGCTGCTACAGTTGACCCGAGGTACTTAAAGGATTGCATTACGTCAAATTCGCGCTCGACTATTTTAATTGCGGGACCAATGTTGGATCTTCTAGTCGCAGACGTGGCCACCATGTATTTTGTTTTGCTTTATTTATGTGCACCCCAGATTTCGTGCTGCCTGCTACTGTACTGCACTTGAGTTTCTACCAACGATGTCATTGTCGTCTGCGTAAGCCAGTATCTGAATGGACTTATAGATGATTGTTCCTCTTGCCTATACGTCAGAGTCTCGGAACACTTTCTCCAATGCCAGGTTGAAGAGGACGCAGGCCAGTCTATCCCCTTGTCGGAGCCTGTTATAGATGTTGAATGGGCTCGATAGTGATCCGGAAATTTTTACTTGGCTTATATCATGGGTCATGGTCAACCAGCATATTCGTGGCAGTTTATTTAGGATGCCATATTTATCTCATGGCTTTGTATAGTTCTACTCTGGCTATGCTATCATAGGCGGCTTTAAAGTCTATAAAAAGATGGTGTAGTAAGTTTTGAAACTCTAGTAAAAACTTAAAAAAACGCGCCACGCGCCTTACGCCACGCGTCACAATTTAAAAGCCAGTCCCATTAAATTCTGACTGGTAAAAGCCGAGATATACGAGTTAACAAACAATGATGAAAATGATGATAAATGAAAATTGTCAGACTTGTTTTGCCCAAGTCTTCCCTTAAAAATAAAGTCCTAGATCTGTAACTTTAACTTGCAAACTTTTTACTTTGCAAACGTGTATTCAGTATTTTTTTCAGTTTTCACAGAAAATTGCGCCTTCCAAAGCCGAGCACTAACCAGTTGTTTTAAAACAAGTCCCATCAAATGTCGACTGGTAGAAGCCGAGATATACGACCCGGCAAACAAACGTACAAACGTACAAATGTACACACGTTCGCTCTTCGCCATTCGGGCTCGCAATTAATAAATAATCTACTCTATGGCTGTGCAGTCTGTGTCCGTCGAGGGGACCGCTGTATCTTATTTTTCGATAGGTTTGATACTTGGTTAAACTCGGAAGATAAAAGGCGCAAGGCTGCTAGTACTTAGAATGTCTAGAACGGGCACTGTCTTCGTATGTAGCAGCCTTACCGTACAACTGCAGGACCGTACGTGCCTGGGATAGTTTCTATCCTGGGCGGCCTAGGATAGGGTGTCATCCTATTGGCAAATTATTGGGTTCGAAGTTTCGGACGATGTGCTGCCAAAGTTGTAGTGTACCTACGCCAAAAGCACTCATACTGAACGAGCTGAGTCTCTTGATGTCAGATCTCACCAAGGTCGCGTTGGTATTACGGGAGTTGGTTCCGCCCACAGAGATAAGGTTGATCTCCTTGGAGGTTAGCTGAGTCTGGGCCAACTTTTGGTTGAGGACCCAGTTTCGTTCTGGGCTTGACCTACGTAGTAGTTTACGGTTTACTCTCAAACCGGACTTAATGGCGAAAGCTAGGCAAGCAGGATTCGTCCCACTCAAAGAATGATGTGCAGCCTGTGTATCCTAGGCCAAGAGATATAAGGTATTATAAGCAAGAAAGTGACGTAAGGTCGAAACCACGTTTCTATCTCCTTTACGCCGCAGATCCCTTTCTCCGATTATATATACGATTTACTCCTAATGAGTCGCCCCTTGAAGTATTTTCCACTCTTAGTAAAAGACCCCGTACCATGTACACTAAATTACCAACCTTACCTCTGTTATGTATCAACAATTTAGGCCTACATTTTCTAATTAATTTTAATTAATGTGGAAATGTGGAAATTTCAAAAAAATTGTCAATTGCCATTAAAGTTTCAAAGTTTAAATAGGTCACTTTAATGTGAGTAAAATATTGCATATCCTTGTATGCTACATTATGTGTATCCGCATATCCTTTTAACAGGATTATTATGATTATGAAATAATTTCTTCCTCTGTGTGCACTGCACGAAGAGAATTCCAATACTGCTACATACTAATTATTGCATTAGCATTATTGTTCCGTTGATCTGTTGTTTAATTAATTATTTAATTGCGTTTTTTTTGTGCACAAATAGTCTCGTCGTTTATTCCGTGAGAGGGATGTTTAGATATAAAATTGTACGAAAGCGAACATTTCGACGTGTCGTACCATCAATCAATTTGGAAAACCAAAAATTGACCGGAAAAAGTTAAATGGATTGGAAGGAGAAAGAATCCTGTGATTTATACAGCACAATAAACCGGCAGAAACCCTTTAAATCTACCCAATTGTATTGATTTTACCTTTCCCTTTGAACGCTTTCTCAAAAATACAATTTTGCAATACGCTTGGCTAAGCTTCAACCGGGATGATACACATCCCATTGAATTGGTGTTACGACCCTTTGAATTCATGAGAGGAACACGTAATTTGAATTTATGCCGCGTATTTCTTCATTTGTGACCTTTTAGTTTACCCAACGGGCCGGGCTTAGTAGGATTTTTCTTTTTATTTGTTGCTGGCTATCTTATTCCAACTCCTTCTCATGAGAGAAAACTAAAGACAACAAAAATTAATTGAATTGAAGTCAAAACTTTTGGCATAGTTCTTTAAAGAAGGTTTTTGTTTTGTTTTTTTATACAAAAGAACTCGATAAAAAACCACGCAAAGAGGAATTTCTTTGTTTTTTTTAAACCATCACGTATACAAGAATTCCTTTGTATAGTTGTTGTTTAACAGAGAAACTCTACAAAGTATCCATAAACATTACATCTATTCATGTTTGTTAATTTAAAATACAGTAGAGTCGCAATAAGTTCAATACTTTAAAAACCATGCGTATTATCGAGTTTTTCAAGTTAAAGGAACATCATTCAGTACACAGGATAAAACAAACAAACAAAGATCAAAGATCAAAATTTTATTGTTTAGGTTATTTAACATAAACCTTTTTTTTTTGTGTGCGTGTACCTTAGCTCATATGGCTGACACTGCGACCTAAAAGATCTATTGTAACATAGGGTGAGGTTAATCTAAGAGGTGATCTACCTCCCTAATGAAGCATAGTATGCCCTTAGTGGCAGGGTTATTTTAACGCTGCTGACGAACATATTTCCTTATGGAAAATACTCCTCCTTAACCAAATTAATGCTGGGCATAGACAAAGAATGTGCTCGTATGATTCGTCATCCTCCGAACAGAACATACATTCCGTTTCTGAGCCTAGGTTAACTTTGTTAAGGTTATACCGTAAGACACAGTGACCTGTGGAAAAACTCACCAGCTTTATAATGATATCCTTATCAAGATTATGGTTTTCCCTATAGAAGTACGACCTGAATAATCTATTGGATTGTTTTAGCTCTGAGACATTTTTCCAATGGGTCGGAAGAAGTTTGTGCTCCCAATTATTAATCAGCGCTACGGCGGTAGTCCATTTGACACCACAGTAGGGTTCCTAGCTAATAAAGATTTTCAGAAGCTGTCTCCTACTCAAATATGTCCCCCGAAGCTGGAGAGGAATTCGGTTGGTTTTAATACCCAAAGCAGGCAGAAGCGCCCATGAATCATCAGAGGATTTTATGCCTCTAAGTCTCTCATCGTTCTTGGTAAACGCTCTGAAGGGAATTCTAGATCATCATATCAGGCAACGATTTGACGTCACACAGAAGAATCGAGATCTCAACACGCTTATCTCAAGAGCACGTCCACGGAAACCGCTCTCCATGAGGTAGTGCGAACGATTGAGCACCCGATTCACTACAAGCAGTTCACGCTAGCCACCTTAGAAGGCGCCTTCAACAATGTTCACATTGAGAACATTAAGGAAGCTCTGACCCAGTCAGTAGTGGAATCCTTTCAAACGCAATGGATCATTTTCATGCTCGGTTGCGGGATTATACACGCCAGTCTTGGCAGCTATAACATTACCAAACGAGTCGACAGAGGGTCATCTCTCCCTTATTGTGGGTGATTGTAATTAACAAAATGCTACTTAAACTTGAAGATGATAGGACGAAGGAAGTTGCTTACGCAAATGACGTACTGATACTCGTATCAGGCCAGTATCATTTTGTGATCAGTGAAGTCATGGAAAGGACCCTGGGCAACAAGCTGTGGCCTTGGACTCAACCCTGGGAAGACTGAATTGGTGTTGTTCACTCAAAACTCAATGGGAAAAGACTCAGCCTTACCCCCATCGCCAAAAATCTCGGAGAAATCTTAGGTGGGAGGCTAACATAGAGAACCAGGCTAAGAAAGCGTGGGTGGCCTTCTATGCCAGCAGCAAAACCATCGGCAGGACTTGGGGTCTTCAACCAAATTTGGCTCTCTGGTTGTACACAGCTGTTGTACGACCAATTCTTACCTATGGATTGCTGGTCTGGTGGTCAGCGATGAAGAAGAAGTATAACGTCACCAAACTCAGTCGTTTAAAGCGATCAGAAGCAGTAGGCATCACAGAAGCTCTACGGTCTTGTCCGACCGAGGCCCTTAACACCATATTGCACCTACTACCTCCTGATATATTTATCAGGTATTTTGCGAAGGCATGATACCATCATCTACTGACTACTGCATCCCCAAATTTTGCTTTAACTCTTCGTTCAGCGTCGAGTTTCCTACCAGTGGAAACTGGAAGGATGGGGCAGTAACGAGGCAAATTTGACGCAACAATATTTTTTTGTCTGGCAGTGCATCGTAGCAACTTTTAACTGATAAAGAATCCATTAAGTTGGACGACATCGCTTGAAATACTGCCTGGCTTTATGTAAAGATACATATTCTCGAATGCCTAATGCCCTTACTAAGGTTTATCCTAGCGCAGATCTCGATGGCATGGAGTTCAGCCTAGAAAACCGTGGAACTCATTCCCATATATACCGAGACTTTGGTGTTGGGTACAAAGACACCAGCTCAAACTCCGGATTCCATATTCGATCCACCTGTGACCCCTACCGGACCTTTAGCGTCCACTACCGGAACACCATTAGACCCGTTTGTACTGTCCAATGTTTCTACCTCAAATAACGTGCAAAAACCTCACTCACCTCCTAATCATGATGTCGGGGATATTGCAATACATGCCTCTTTCGGGAATTAGGTCAAGTATTTTTAGGTGTCCTTTATGGTCACCAGGTTTATACTTGTATTCTAGCTGCAGCTTAATAGCGCATCTATCGGCCATCTTCCTAATGGAGATTTGTAAGGGTGAAAGCCCTCATCCGGCATCCGTGATACCGAGACAGGCAATCTTTGAATCGTTTAAAGGTCAGTTGCCTTTATTCGTTAAAGAACTTTCGGCCACCACTCGATGGCACTTACATGATAATAGGCCTTACCATCATTGTATGCATCCACTATATCATTTTAGGACTTAGACCCCAAGCTCTGCAGCAAAGACGTCCCTAGTGGCGCGTTCAATGCCGGTCAAGGATAACTTCAAGATATTTAACCTCGCTGGAATAAACTAAAGTGGTGCCTTAAATAGTGATAGGTTCTAGATTGTCCAATATTCTTTTTGTGAAAGGCACTAGAACGTTTTTGCAAGTATAGATGGGCAGTACTTCTAAGCTGCACCATTCTAAAACGTGTAGTAAAGCACTTTGCATAAAATTAGTACTGGTCCTACAGCCAAGTCATCCTCAAAACTCCTCCTTGGGGACAACTCTTAACTGCGGTCACTGAAACAGACACTCCTCCTGAGAAGAAAGTAATTGCTCGACTTTCGAGCATGGCCCTTATTCATTATACAGGCGACAGTGCCAAATATTTCACAAGGGAACAACATTATTTGATAAAATACTGCGACTTTAACATGATATTTGTGAACAGGATAGATTGGTCGAGTCTGCGATACCTCTGCTACTGATTGATCTTGCTATTGAGTTGTAGCCAGTGTTATCGAATGCGTCTCCAATGTCTAGGAAAGCACACAGAGCCACTTCCTTGAAACGAAAAGTTCCTTGTATCTTCTTCATAAGATTGTAAAGGGCACCTTCTGTAGTTTTACCTTTTCTGTATGACAATTGACTTGAGTGCAGAGGGTTAGGCAATAATTCTAACCGGCCTCTAATATGAACATCTGTAAGTCTCTCCATTGTTTTTAGGACAAATGATGTTAGACTTATAGGTCTGTATGACTTAGGCAGCTCACTAGGCCTACTGCTCTGGCTCTAAATAAAGTAATCATGCCCGGTAGGATGAGACCGATTGCATTATGTAGAAGCGCTGGAAAGATCCCATCACCACCGGTTTAAAAGAGCGTACTGCCCATTTAACATTGCCCTGACTGAAGATTTTACCGGATAAACTAATTACCCTATTAGTAATACAGACCCTTTGGTCAGATGCGTTCGGGTACGTGTATGGTGCACGAGTAGACGAACCTGGGAAATGAAACTGGAATAGGGTTCTGATTGTATCCTCACTGTCCGTCGTGTGCGTGCCATCGGCTAAGCCTTTTTTTTCGTGCAGCTAGTGAGCTAGTGACATTTGGACAATTTTTTCGCAGCATTGCCTCCAAGTGGCAAGTTTGGATCGTCTTAATTCAGAGTTGTACTCTGTATGGGCGAATCTATATTCGTCCCAACTCTTCGTGCGTTTTCTAACTTACTTCCCAAGCTTAGTCAGCTGGTCGTTCCATCTGGGAACCTTTCGTTTAGACAAGCTGGTTTTAGTAACACAGCTCTCATTACAGGATGTTAGGAACATATAATTTAATTGGTACCCTGATTCATATAGTTCCCTTGTGGACATACTATAGTTGTGACAAGCAGATCGAATTTAGAGAGGACGAGTCCCTGATACAGATTCCAGCCCGTAAACTTTGGATCATATCTAGAAGAAGCATGTGTCAGTTTGCCAAGAATGTCAAATCTGATGTGCTGATGGTCTGACAGCGAGGCTTCGGCAGACACATTCCAGTTTTCAACTATGTTGGAGATTAAATGGACTGGCGACTGTCAGGTCGAGTACCTCTTCGCGAATCGCATTTAAAAGGTAGATCTAATAGATGTTACAAGCATATCTACTAAAGAGAGGACAAGTCCCCGATATAGATTCCAGTCCGTGGATAATATCTAGAAGAAGCACGTGACAGTTTGCCAGGAAAGACAAACCCGATGTGTTGAAGCTATAGAGTATATAGTGCTAAATTTCTCGTTTTTTAAATTATTGGATAGTTCAAGTTAGAGGAACTCTACTGTATACATTCAAAAAGCGAGTGTAAGCTTCATTTTCGTTATGTGTACGATGTTTTTCCTTTTTGAGAATGAGAATAAAGGAAGTTGGATTACTGAATGTGCATAGACATCTTCCTCCTTCACTCTCCTTGATTCCTTTATTCCCTAACGACCACGCTGTGCTTAGCATTATAAGGGTGCAAATCCCTTTAGCGTGTGTACAATATGAAAATAAAAAAACCGCAGATTAGCCATTATACTTAGTAATAGAAGAAAGTTTTGTAATCCTTATTTTTTGAATTTTGAATACTTTAAGAGATCGCTAATACGTCAACACATTTTCCTTTTTTAGCAATTACTCAACTGAACTCATGGATAACCGAATACTTAATATCCTCTGGCAAGCTGTTAATTTTTTTTTTAATTATTATATCTACAGTCGTCCTTTTTGGACTACGATACATAAAATGTGTAGTATAGCAACTCTGTCTTAATAAAACTTTTAATAGCAACACAATATGCCTAAATAAGAAGGCAGTTCTTGTTGCTAACGTCTCGCGCCATAATACCCCAAAAATGTATCATCATCAAAGGATAAAAAAAACTTACCAAACCTATGCTTATCCCATGTAATCTCTGAAATATTTATACCATCCACTCACAGGGGGAGATGTTCTCATCATGGACATCATATAAAATATTCAACATGGGTCAGTTGCACGTCTAAGAAGATTCAATTTATAACCAAAAGATATTTTCGAGGGCATTATTTTTCCTCCTCCTTCTCTCGTTCATGTTTTTTTTTTTGTTTTTATCCTCAGCAGGCACAAAAAAGGACGTGCGAAATTTGTTTACATACATAATGAGCTTCTCCTTATCAGTAAATTTTCATTAGTTCCTTTGTGCTTCTGGTGATAATTTTGTGGGTAGGGAGAAGCGCCACCGAGACTTTCAGCTGAATATTTCACAAAGCGTGTAGCAGTAAAATGGATTCGAGAACAGCATGAGCACGCATTTATCTGACGTACAAACAAGCAAGCAAACAATCTTTGTCTTCACCCATAACGCTATTTTTTTCAAGATTACAGCGTTCATCGGAGTTGTTCGTTGTTCCACCACAGCGTTTTAGGGGGAAAACTTTTACGAGCACTTCGATAAAATCTGCGTTATGCATGCATGTATCACAAGCGGTACGAGTTTATCTTGGAAAGTACATAAATAATAAGATATCGGGTCTGCCCGGAAAATTCGATGAAACTGTTACTTCCCTTGCATTTAGAGAATCGTCATCAAACGAGCGTAAGTAATTTACCCGCCAGTTGGAAGATGGTGTTTGTGAGTTTGCTTTGCTGTCTACTCAACTTCGATGAATTATGTTGCTTATTATCTATCTTCGTCTTCTAACATGATTAAAAGGACGTGAAGAATGAAAAACCCCGTTTGCGTTGTATTTCAATCTTCAATTTTCATCACTTTGAAGATGAAACCATGAGTCGTAAGTGTCAGGTGATAAACTGAAAAATGTTGACAGTGAAATAATTCTTTCCACTATGCAGAATAAGTCTTTTTTTCCTACGATTACAATTTTTACTTAAAATCGTTAGAGAGGATTGCGGTATGACACGGTGATGACATTTGAAGAGTGTCTGGTATCTGTATCAGCATTCTTATAACTTTTATTGCGATCCCCAAGGGTAAGCTTATATTCAGAGGACATGAAAATTGTTCAGTGAACGTGTATAAATTTGTACGTTTGTTTGTCGTGTCGTAAATCTTGGATTCTACCAGTCCAAATTTTTTTTAAACAATTGATTAGCGTTCGGCTTGCGATCGCGTAATTTTTTCATTCATAGGGGTTACTATCCCTGAGAAAACTAAAAAAATTACTCAATCTACGCACCGCTATCGATTTTTTTTAAGCCTGAACGTTTGCAAAGTAAAAGGTGGTTTTTTCAGTCTATTTCAGAATGGCATATCGCTTATGAATGAAAGACCTACATTTAACGTTGCATACTATTAGGCATCTAAACTTAATTACAAATAAATAAACTTACGAAAGTCGGCACTAAGCAATATCTGTTAAACTTATTATATTCCGCGCATAATAATATGTACTTTCTTAGCACCTGTATCTCATAGAGCATCTAACTCGACTTCGTACTATCGTGTGCGTTTCTAGCGATGAGTTTTAGTTCCCTCCAAAACTTTCCTAGTTGCCTAGATTCGTCCAACGTGGCTGATATTAACATTTTAAATTTCCCATATCATGGCATGGCAAAGGGGGGTGTACTATAGCCTATAACCTTCCTTTGCCTGCTAAAGGAAGTAAGGTTGACGCGAAGCCAATAACCTCGCCAGTAAAGAAACGTTATTACGGAACCCAAAATAAGCCTCGGATAAACTGATGAACGACGACGACCACGGCAACGGAAACGGCTAAACGGTTTAAGAATTTTCTCATGGAACGAACGCTCACTGTATATAGCTCGACCTGCACAGCAGCTTGCCGATACCCTGTCCAAATATTATGCTGACATAACAGCAATTCAGGAGATGCGGTGGACGGGGAATGGTGTGTTACAAATATCAGAATATGACATATATTACAGCTGCCATGCAAGACATCATGTGCTCGTGGTGGGGTTTCTAGTCAGCAAAAGAATGAAACCCACCGTTATCGGCTTTAAAGCAGTAAATGAACGGCTATGCACCTTTCGCGTGCGGGGTTAAATTTAAAAACATAAGTCTCATAAACGTTCACGCACCTAAAGAGGACTCCCTAGATGATGAAAAAGAAGAATTATTTGAAGGCTCCACCAAATGACCGATGACCATACTATGCTGCCGCCAACAAGCATAGACGAAGTTAGCCCCGGGATCGGATGCTATCACCTTCAGGAGGGTCCGCAATACACCAAGCAATTCATGAACTTATAGTGCAAGTATGGGATGAAGAAGCGATGTCAGAAGACTGGCGAAGAGGCATATTTTGCCCCATAAATAAGAAAGGAGATATCACAACATGCAGCAATTATCGTGGTATAACGTTGTTGAGTACCGCATGTAAGATTTTCTCCTCTATCCTTTAAGACAGGATAGCCCCATACCCTAAAGTCATTATTGCTCCATACCAGTGTGGCTTCATCATAGGCAAATCAACAAAAGATCGATCCCTTAGGGAGGCGATGGAAAAATGCCTAGAGTATCAAAACTCACTACACCATCTTTTTATAGACTTTAAAGCCGCCTATGATAGCATAGCTAGAGTAGAACTTTATAAAGCCATGAGAGAATTCGGCACCCAAATAAACTGACGCGACTGTGTAAGTTGACCATGACCAATGTTATAAGCCAAGTAAAAATATCCGGATCACTATCAAGCCCATTCAACATCTGTAACGGGCTCCTACAACGGGATGGACTGGACTGCTTCCTCTTCAACCTGGCGTTGGAGAAAAAGATCCGAGACTCTGATGTAACGGCGATCCTCTACAAGTACATTCAGATACAGAAACATTTAGACGACATCGGCATCGACATCGTTGGTAGAAGGAAGGTAAAAGGAAGCTTTCATCCAGATCGAGCGGGCGGCACGAAATCTGGGGCTGCACATAAATGAGAGCAATGTAATGCAATCCTTTAACTATCTCAGGTAAACTGTAGCAGCCGATAACAGCATGGAATTAGAAGTAAGTGCACGGTTGCTCAAAGCCAACAAAGCCTACTTTAGTGTGTCAGTACTCTTTAAATCGAGGAACTTAACCATAACATCCAAGACAATGGTCATACCAGCACTTACATATAGATCCGAGACTTGGGTACTTAGCAAAAAGCATTCTGACCTCTTAGCCACGTTCGAGAGAAAAGTATTTTGGAGAATTGCTAGCCCCGTATGTTTGAAAGTACGATTCCGGAGGCTCTAAAATGATGAGATCTACGAGCGTTAACGCGATGTCGACATTGTGAAGAGAATTAAGATCGGTAGGCTTCAGCCGCATGAGCGAAGATGATCCTGCTCGAAAGGTCCATTGCGGTAGGATTTATGGAACACGACAGCGAGGCTGGCCAAGCCCCCGTGAAGAGATTTTTTGCGGAAGGCCAGGACCGGACACCGGTTGTAGAACCAATTATGATGATGATGGATGATTATGAACTCATATACAACATTAACACTATGGGTAAGACCGCTACTAATACAACACGAGGTGATGAGTTCAAATCTCATGCACACATCAAGACAAACCAAAAGCTTGTTTTTTAGAAAATAAAATTATCTTCGTTTATTATCGGCTCTGGAAAACATAATATTTAAAACATATAGATCCAGTGCACTAGGAGTATTTGGTATTTGAGTTCCATATTAATTCATTTTTCCCTAGTAATAATATAATTTACAGACAGTTCAAACAAATCCAAGCAAGTCCGAAGTAAATTATCTATCAAGCGGAAAGGTCTTTGCGAAAAACGTTTTGGCTCTTATTGATTACTAAGTACCACCCTTCTGACTATGTGTTGCTAAGTAAAACTAGACCGCATCGTCTCCACCACTCCACCTGCTATACACCGTGTTCCTTCCAAACAAATCCGTCTCTTTTTAAGTTAATTTCGAACAAAGCCTTAATATTTTATGCAGTCTAACAAATACCACATAGCATATTTAGAGAATCAAAGAATCCGAAAACACGATTAAAACTTACAACCGAAAAATCTTTCGATAGTAGGCGGCCACCCATATAACAGCACAGATTCAACGTTGGAGCGGAACATCCTGTTAGTTCCGCCGTTGTTCGAGACTATACTTCTAAGATATTGAAAACTTTCCCCTTTCTCTACCGGTTGCCAGAAACCTTTACTTCAGCTTGAGTCGATGAGTTTTTTGACAGACTGATGATGATTTGAGATTTTGCACCATTGATGCCACATGCATTGAGTCTAATTATCTGTACAGGTTTGTTTTTACATTATTGAGATCCATTTGTCTGTAAGACAGTAGGCACACGTCATCTGCGTAGTTAAGATGCTGAAGAATAAGTTGTAATAGTCCAATGTATCCCTATACTTGTAGGTGGCAACGCCTCACGAAGAACATTACTGACTACCAACAAGAAATAGTATTGGCGAAAGGATTCAGCCTTGTCTTACACCTTTTTGGATTTCGGATTAAATTTTGCATAATTGATGCTTAGCCCTACCAAGTCTGCCTTCTTGTATACGTTTATTGGTATATTAAGAGAAATAGATTACCAACAACAACCACAACAACAACCAGATGAATCCCTCACCCCACTTTAGATTTCGGTATAAATTTTGTCCTATTGTCTACGTTTATTGTTTTATTATAAAGATCCATTTGATTACTAACAACAAACAGCATTGGTGAAAGGATACAGTCTTTTCTTACCCCACTTTGGATTTTGAATGGAATTGCTTAATCTTCAAAGCAATTTAAATCAATTACGGCATCTGCGCCTCTTTACGGATTAATATAAATCCGAATACTATTCGCTTAACCTATCACACACTAATGTATGTTTCCAAATAGGTTATAATCCAGCATAATTAATTATTTAGCAAAGTCTCGCCGCGTCACAACTGCTTAGGTTCTTACGTGAAATTAATGATAATGAGTTTTCGGCGTCCACTTGAAGAAGACGTTAAGTAGTTGACAATCGAGATAACGATGGCGAGTGATAATGACCTCCGAATGCCGCAGTCTCAAGGTTTTCAAGGATTATGCAAATTTATTCATCTAATAATTAAAGAAGCTCTGCGGATTGTCCTTCAACATAAGCGATATTTAGTTTGTTTTGTTTAACTTTTCAATCATGGGATAAAGTATGGGATTTTTCTTTCACGAGTGCATTCCAATTAAAATAAATAAAAAAGAAAACCAAAAAGTTGAAAAAAAGCTAACTCCTTCACTGCAAAGGATACATACTTGCTTTGTTGGTCTTTGTTTCAAATTTGTATAAGCAAGGAAATATATAACGCAATATCAAAACAGGGTATATAGTATATACATATAGGCTGAATGCGTGGTATTGTATTGTATTCCTTTTTTGTTAAAAACTTTTATTTAACTTGGCCAGGGGTCAAATTTGTCTGTATTTTCGACCACTTTGAGGTCCTTTTTAACCACCTTCCACACGACCTATAGAGCTGAAATTTTGTAAGTGTCTAAGTCCAAATAGCATTTTTTATTATCCGAGTATGACGCATGTCGCGTTTCGCCTGGCACGTGTTAATTCCATGAAGCTTTTTTTATATTCCGAGTATGACGCGTGTCGCGTGTGGTACGTGTGATGGGTTGACATTTTTTTCGACTTCTTTGAGGTCCATTTTAACCAAATTCCACACGACCTTGAGAGCTTGTGAGTGTCTTAAGACCAAAATAGCATTTTTTTATTCAGTATGACACGTGTAGCGATTCGCGTGTATCGCGTGTGATGGGTTGAAAAAAAAAAGTCGACTTCTTTGAGGTCCTATTTAACCAACTTCCACACGACCTGGAGAGTTGAAATTTTGTGAGTGTCTAAGTCCAAATAGAATTTTTTATATTCCAAGTATGACGCGTGTCGCGTGTGGCGTGTGCGATGGGTTGAACTTTTTTTTTGACTTATTTGAGGACCTTTTTAACTAACTTCCACATGACCTAGAGAGCTGAAATTTTGTGAGTTCTTAAGTCCAAAATATAATTTTTATATTCAGTATGACAGGTGTCGCGAGCGGCGTATATTACGTGTGATAGGTTGAAAAAAAAAGTGGACTTCTTTGAGGTCCTATTGAACCAGCTTCCACACGACCTGGCTAGCTGAAATTTTGTGAGTGTCTAAGTCTAAGTCGTTCTTAAATTCCGAGTACTACGCGTGTCGCGTATGTCGCGTGTGATGGGTTGACATTTTTTTTTGACTTTTTTGAGGTCCTCTTTAACCACCTTCCTAAAGAGTTGAAATTTTGCGAGTATATAAGTCAAAAATAGCATTTCTAATATACCACGTATGACGCGTCTCACGCGTGTGGCACGTGTGATGGTTTGAAATCGCGCCATTTTCTCGTTTTTTGCGGTCTTTTTTAACCACCTTTCGCACGGCCTACAGTGAGCGGCTCAATGTCGCTTTTGACGCGTGTGGCGCGTGCGAAGCGTCGAAAAAAGAAAATTCTTTGAAATAGATCCGACCTCAAAAACCGATATTTTGGCGATTATTACCAGACAATAAACGACTGTGTGGCGTGTTTCGATGAATTCGGTGAATTGAAAGGCAAACATTTAGGCAAAATCGAAAAATTCTTTGTGCCTTCTACTTCTATTGATAATGTTCAACAACAAGTAATCAAAAAACACATTTCTTCCCCTTTTCACCCACACCCCTAATGATTTTTTCTTGTAATTAACCCAGAAACCACCTCTTTAAGTATTTGTCACGCATACGGATACAGGACTTATATATCCTGCTCTGATATTATTCACAAACAGAAGCCGATGATGCTGGTAGGGCAGTAAATTCCTTTTAAATCATATCAACCATAAATCTACTCATCTCCTTGCAAAGTCTGTAATTTGTCATACCATATCCAATGTGGGATATTTTCCTGCTGACGGATAATTATATATGTACCTGATTGCGGATTGTGTGGTGTATTTTTCCAACCCAGTTGGCTTGTTGTGAAACAATCAATGATTTAACGGTTTTGTGTTCCCTATTGTGTAGAAAACTTGCCGACATTGTATTGGCAGTCATCTTGATAAAAAAATTTGCTGTAGATGTGTGGTTTTTTTTATAATCCATACTATGCTTCTGTTTTGATTCCATTCCTTATGTTGCTTTCTACTGAGAGAGCGTTATGCTGCACGTTCTTTTGTATTCAAGTTGGGTAATAAGAAATGCAATCCGCTTACCTTGAAAATATTTGCAACAATATTAGTGTGGGAGGGTTGTAACCCCAATCCAAAAAAAACCAGCAAATATGTGATCCTGTTTAGCTTTTGTGCTCTATACTTCTGTCTTCATCACACACTCAGATTTTTGTAAAATAGAAATCCTTAAAGAGAAATTCTCCTCCATTTAGTTATTGAACACTGATACTGTGCTTAACAAGTACATAAGTGATAACAGCACAAGATTGCTAAGCAATCAATATTTACACTTAACCTGCATATATACATATATGTAGACTGATCCCTCGCTATTCATCCATTCTTACATCTATCTACCTTCATCTTGTATATAAAGTTCTTTATCGTCTTCAGTCTTTGTCAACGTAATTGTTCTAAAGAACTTTATACTTTTTGAGGGATTGCTGAATCGCACATTCATATGAGTCAACAACTTATCTACAGTAGATTCTCGATTTATCGAACTACCGATTATTATGAAATACTCGAATATATCAACCTCAAAACTTTTGCACTGAAACTTCGTAATATTAACTGATAATCAAATTTCAGATGAAAATTTACTGAAGAAAATGGAAGTAGCGGCTTCATTTCAATTTTTCTCTCTGTCCTCTTAATTTTCCTATTTTTCTTAGCTTTTCTTCTCTTATAAGTAGAATAATTAAATTGCTAGTGTAAGATGAAAATAAAATTTAACCTGGATTGATTCTTAAGTATTCGTATATTGCCTGCCTAAAGCTCCCAGACCTATGTATTACCCACAAAATGAAGAACATGCGTTGAGTATTAACGAGGAAAAAACCAGATGGCTCGTGGACTACCTCAAGCGAAGAATCGCTCAATCTGCCCACTTTGGGCAGCTCCCATGTGTTAAGTAACAACAGCCTTGATAGGGCAGACAATTAACTCCAATGATCTGATAAATAAGAACACACTGCTTTGGGCGCTACAAAGCTACAAACCATACAAATCTGCAGGACCTGACGGCATAATTCCAGCCAAGTTCCAAATGACTTCAGATATTATCCTTCCATTGCTGGAAACAATTCTAAAGAGTTGTCTCGATCTGGTTCATATTTCAGTTTTATGGAGAGAAGTAAACGTGGTTTTCATATCCAAAGCCGGCAAATACTCGCATGTTAGTCCAAAAGATCTTAGAATAATCAGTCTTTCATCATTCCTGTTAAAGACACTGGAAATACTGTTCGATATCTACATAGGCACACTCATGTCTACAGATCAGCACGCGTATTGTAAAGGCAAGTCTGTAGAAACAGCTCTACACACAATGATACCTTCTATTCCTAGACATTGAAGGCGCCTATAACAACGTCAACACATCAGCGATTACGGATGCACTGTCGACTTTGAGGGTGGACGAGTCGCTTGGCGAATTGATTAATCTTCTGCTCACAAGTTGGATTATTAATGTAAAGATGGGCGTGTCGTCTGCAGAGGAACCTCACAAGGTGGAGTCCTATCCTCCCTTCCATGGAACTTAGCGGTGAATGATGTATGCCTAAGAGGTGAGGGCTGCAAGGTAATCGCTGATGCGGATTGTCGTCTCAGGAAAATACCCGAATACCTTAAAGGAACTCCTGCAAAATGTTCTTAACAAGCTAACTTTCTGGGCAGATCGCTGTGGTTTTGAGGTAAATCCTCAAAAAAAAAGAGCTTGTCCTATTCACCAGGAAATATAAACTTCCACTTATTAACCCTCCTTCTATAAAAGGTATAAGCTTAATATTCTCTGATAGAGCCAAGTATTTGGATCTTATTTTGGACAGAAAGCTGAGCTGGAAACCTTACATACAAGAAAGACAAGCCACAGTTCCACTCTTCTCATGCAAAAAAGCCATTGGTAGCATTGATCCCACTTATTAACCCTGCTTCTAAAAAAGCTATAAGCTTAATATTCTCTGATAGAGCCAAGTATTTGAGTCTTATTTAGGTCAGAAAACTAAGCTGGAAACCTAACATACAATAAATAGTTCGTAAAGCCACAGTGGCACTCTTCTCATGCAAAAAAGCCATTGGTAGCAGATGGGGTCTTCAACCCCATACAACCCATTGACTATATAAAGTCAATGCCTTACATAAGAAAGTAAACCTTGACAAATTAAGCAAAGTCCAAAGATCAGCTAGTCTATGTATGAGCGGAGTACTTCGAACAACCTCTCCGTCACATTGGACATTTTATTCGACGTTACACCACTCGCCATTTACAGCAGGCAAGTAGCAGTAGGCTATTCGCCTTAATGGAGAGGAAAGTCTTATATGCCATGTGTCAGAAAGTACGATTCCAGGTAATGATGAAATCTACAAGAGTTACCGTTATGCGGTCATCGTGAGAATCAAGGTTTTGGTTGGTAGGATGCTTACCTCGCATGAGCGCAGAAGATTTGCCTCTGAGGACAGCCGCATATTGAGCGCAATGTCGCAAAATGTGAAAGTGTTACACTGTATGCCCCTAAATCAATCCTCGGCTACGCTTTGTTGCGCTGGGTTGCGCTCAATATACGGTTAGCCTGAAAGTCTTGGACACGATGGCGTGGCAGGCAAAGCCTACATTGGAAGGATGGTGTAGATCTGGAAGCCCAGTGTTTAGGAATTAACATCGGCTTACAAATTTCAAGTCTCTCAAAATTTGCCATTAAAACCGAAATTGGAATTTGAATTCACCATTGAAATTCGAAAGGATAACGTGTTAAGTATTTTTATTTAATTGGTTAAGACAAATCAAATAAAAAGGCGCACTCCTTTGAATCGACACGTATCCAAGTAGTATCATTCAGTCAGTCCCACAGCTATGGAATACCCAAAGGAGCTCATGTGCAACAGAGATGAGGAACATCAAAGAAAATAATCACGTATACATATACCTATTAAATTAGGACACAATCTTGTTGTGTACCAGAAACACATCGTCACAGCAGTAGGAACATCCACCATGTATTTTATATTAATACGACGGTTAGATGGATACATAATGTACTGGAAGTTGACATTCGTGTGAATGTTCTCATTTTAAAGGAGCAAACAAATTTTACTGCTTCTTTGAATTTAATGCCAACTGGGTGGGTTCGGTTCACTGAGTTAGTTCGCCATGGTGTTGAACCTTCAACTACGGCTACGAAATTGTTATCAAGTCAAAAATTATCACTTCTTTGCCTAAACCCAAGTACGTACATCCAAGAATATCACCGAGTCATGAAGCTGAAGCAAAATTTAATATTCCATTTAGCTTGCTGGGTTGTTCTATATGTGCCTGTGGATGAATTAATTAATTAATTATGCTTTCTGTATCGTAAAAGTTTTCGTCGTTTCAACACAAAGTATTACTTATTAATACACTCGAAGAAGATGAAGATGAACTTTTCCATCGACGTTTTTATTTTCATTTTCATTTATCTGAGGCTTTTTGCCAAAATGTATAGTACTCGTACACCATCTGTTGTGTCATGTTTCCGCCGGTTGTACGTAAGATTGTAGGTATTATGTCCTTGTGTGCACATAAAGTGCCGACTTTCTCATCAAATGTTGTCCTTTGTCTTGATGGAGTAAACGACTAAGTGCGGATTCAATTACAAATTGTAGGAGTCTCAGATGATGTAGTAAGATTCCAATTTGAAATGTGGCTTTTGTCTTTTGTGGATAAATGGAAACATAGTTGCCTTGTTAGTCTCCTTATGTAGTTTATATAACAAAAGTTTTATATGTCAGCATAAAATACCAGAAAATCGTTTGAGTGCGCGACATGTGCGATCTAATAAATCATATTTTTAATCCTTTTTAAGAGAAGTAGTGCGAGTAGTGCGTCATCTTTATAGGATAGAAATACGAACGAAGAGTTAAAGTGAAAGAATATGGATTCCGATTGCGAAACCACTAACGTTTTTGTTGGCTGTATCTCCTTGTACTCGCAGCTGGAACGCTCCTTGACGTCCTTCCGAAAAGACCATCAACAAAATATTTTTTTTCTAATTTTTCTGTTGCAGAAACTCTTTAGGGAAAAAAGATAACGAAGGAAATTTATTGCTGCTGCTTCTCTACACGTACGAGAATAAATTAGGTGTGAATACAGGGTGCCATTGATATAATTTACCACACTACATATCAGCACAAGCAATTATTAATCAGCAAAAGGCTTCTGTTACTGTTAAGTAACGATTTAATCAAAGTGTTAGAATTTAAAAAAAAGTCAAGTCCCATGTACTACTATAGAATGGGTACAATTCAAACTGGCAATACTCAGGTAATTGAATCCAAGAGAATGGAAAAAGGGCAGAAATAAATTGCTTTGCCAGTTATGCAAAGTAAGGAAGAAATTGTGCTAATTTTATTGTAAAAAGAGTGATTTTCAACGAATGAGATTCATAAGACACGAATAAGCCTACAATACCCGACATTGCAAAACGCCAACACCCTGGACTTGTTCCTTACCTCTCATCCTGGTAAATACTCACTCAATATTTTGTCCCCTCTTCGCTCATCAGACCATTATGAGCTATCAGCTAATTTCTCGATAACATGCAGTTAGAGGAGAAATTTAAAAAAATGAAGTCAATTGGAACGGCCTTCTTTTGAAGTATTAACTAATCCCTTTTGTTTCTTGATAGCAACGTGGATGCCGCAGCTGACTTACTGCTCACTTACATCATATTTATTGGTATGGGAGACTTTATCCCTTTCAAGAACAAGTCTGTCAAACGAAAAGATGATGGCTGGCAAGGCTCGAGCTGTAAAGAGACTTCTATAGGATTAGAGAGGTATACTTTCGGTTTTACAAAGTAAACCCTACTGAGGAAAACGGAATAAATTTCAAGCGTGGAGAATTGTTGGCCCCGTATGTGAGGAAGGACGATTCCGGAGACTCTATAATGATGAAATTTAAAAGCGATGTTGACATCGTGAAGAGAATTAAGCTCGGTAGGCTCCGGTGGGTAAGACACCTAGCTCGCATGAGTGAAGAGGATCCTTCTCGGAAAATCCTTTGCGGTAGGATTTATGGAACGCGACAGCGAGGGCGGCAAATATCTTTGGCGAGTCAAATTCGGCCTACGAGGCAAAAAATACTACAATGTCCCAAAGGTAGTAAAAACTTTTGGTCATTCGTGAAAAGAATCAAAAATACATCCTTGTCGTCGATTCTAACGCTAATTTATAACGATATTCCAGCTGTCAGCTCTACGGACAAGGCCAATCTGTTTGCTGATCACTTTGCAGGCTAGCTCTACGCTTCCAGATTGTGCATTGCTTCCGCCTGCACCTATTAAACACTCTATGAAACAGAGCTACATTCGTACTCGTGCAGTTGCTGACTTTTAAACGATCTCCACACCCGCAAATCCGCTGGACCAGATGATATTTCCCCATTAGTTCTGAAGAGGTGTTCTTTCAAGCTGGCATTACCATTGCCAATTAAATCCTTAGTGAAGTACGAATTTCGTAAGCAACGTTCTACCGGAACCGGTCTTTGCATCAGTTTGATGAAAGCTGTTGCATTCGATATTTCCAAGGCATTTGATAGAGTTTGGCATCAAGCTCTTCAATTAAAAATGGGTGCTTATGGAGTGGATAAAACTGGAACTGTTTCATTAGATTAGAAGTTATATTATGAACCGCTCAATCCAAGTTTTAGACCGTTTCAAACCTGAAATATATAACATAAATGCTGGCGTTCTCCAAGGCTCTGTTTTGTTCCCAACACTATTTCTCATTTTTATTAATGATCCATTACTTCTAATTCGATTCATTCTTTCGCTGACGACAATACTCTCAGCTTCTCATATAAGTTTCAGTAAAGTTTGAGTAAATACTGGCGTTCCCCAAGGCTCTGTTTTGACCTGACACTTTTTCTCATTTTTATTAATCATCCATTACTTCTAATAAAACTACTTCTTTCGCTGACGACAGTACTCTTAGGTTCTTATGTAAGTTTAACTAAAGTAAAGTAAAGTTAAAGCTTATCGGCAATGAAAACAATAGATTTGCTTGAACACCGCAGGAACGTTTCCTGCTTTTCACTGTTTTACCGCTTCTTCCATTACGCGACGCTTACGAGAAAAGCTAGTTGCATGTCACCTCTCCAAAAATTCAACCGCAATACTCGTGGCGTTCTAAATGCAAATAAGTTAACCCTCAAGCTCATTTTTGGACGTACAGATAAGTTTAGAGATTCGTTTTTTAGCCTACAACACGTGTGTGGAATGCTCTGCCAAGCTTTGTCTTTCCACATTCGATGTCTCCTCTTTTCTCCTTCTTTTCCTTAACGCCCACGTTGTCTTCTTCTTCTTAAATCCGTTCACCCCTCGAGGGGCATCAACAACGCCTACGCGCTATCTTGTTCTGTTTTCTGCAACGCGTTTGAGATGCCTCCTACACATTCCTAAGGACCTTGCTTCTTCCTCGACTGTCCTGTGCCACTTTCTCCTAGGGCGTCCCACTGTTCTACCTGCCTGGGTGGAGTGGGTTCCACTGCATGGTATATTTCGCAATGGAGTTGTCGTCGCGCCGTAGTGTGTGTCCAATCCACTGCCACTTTATCCTTCGCACAATAACGTCTATAGGTTCCTGGCCCGTTCTCCGATGAAGTTCGTCGTTGGGTATACAATTGGGCCAGAAGATCCCCAAGATAATACGTAGGCATTTGTTTACGAAAGATTGCAGCTTGCGCGTGGTAGTTGTACTCCAAGTACTGCACCCATACAACACTATTAATTCGACGTTGGAGCGAAACAGTCGAAGCTTAGTTTTTAAGCTAAAAACATTGCTTCTCCAGACTTTCGATAGCATTCCGAATGCAGCCCTTGCTTGCCCGATTTTGCTGCATGCATCCAGTTCGGTGCTACCGCGATCAGCTGAGACCACACTTCCTAGGTATAAAAAGTTGTCAACTTTTTAGACTACCTGTCCAGCAATGTTGAGTTGAGAGCGGGTGTTACATAGAAGTGTTCAGGGCTTTTGTTTTGGCAGTATTTATCTTGAGCCCTTTGCTTTGCTTGCTTGCTTCGGTTTCTAGATTTTATGCCATCATATGAAGGTCCATTATCCGATGTTAGAGCAGGCAAACATCGTCAGCATAGTCTAGGTGTTTAAGGTAAGCTGTCATAGTCCATCGAATTCCAATGTTCCCTACCGTCAGTGCTGCACGGAGTACATCGCTGATGACCACCAGAAATAACAACGGTGTTAGTATGCACGCCTGAGGTACTCCACTTTGGACTTCAAGTTCCTCGGACACCTTACCGTTGTGTAGGATGTGACATTTACTTCTTTCGTGTGAAGCGTTGATAATAGCTATAAGTTTTTCTGGGATACCCCTTCTGCGCAGGGCCATCTAGATAGCATCTCGATTTAAGCTGTTAAAAGCCTTCTCGAAGTCGATGAACAGTAGATGTGGCGGAGATCTGTACTCGACGCAATTGTTCTATTATGATCCGCAAGGTGTTTATGTGCTCGATGCAAGAGGATCTCGAGCGAAAGCCTGCCTGTTCGACGTCGAGAGTTGAATCTAAATGCTTCTTTACGCGTTATAATATGATACTAGCTATTATCTTGGCTACGGCCATTGAAACGCATATACCTCTCCAGTTTCCACAGTCACACAGAAATTAATGATTTTCCCACGAACGGGTGCAGAAGTTCAGCCGATGTGCTTGGAATATCTCGGCAGGGATGCCGTCAATACCCACCGCTTTATTTTTCTTTAGAGACTTGATTGCTGCTGTTGTTTTGGTTTTACTGGGAGGTCCAGTGCGAATTCGAATTTATCTCTGCGGAAGATTCATAAGCACTCGAGATCATATCACCATCGTCTAAGTGGTTAACGACTGTAGCGAAATGTTCTCTCCATCTAGTGAGTCGTTCCTCAACCGACATCAGAAGGTTACCATCTAAACTATTCACTGGATATTGTTTGGAGTTCCGACCACCATTGAGCTTATTGGTGATGTTATAGACAGTCCTCCTGTCACCCCTTATTTCTGCTTGTTCTGCCATTGGGGCAACTGAGTCGATGTACTGTCGTTTGTCCCGTCTTCCACTACGCTGCACGCGATATTGGGCTTCTAGCTCGGTACTGTCTACTGCCTTGATTGCTTTACGCTCATCGATCCGTCTCCAGGTGTCTGCCCACGCTGTGCTAAGCACATAGCTGAGCATTTACGCGTGCGCAAATTACAAAAAAAGTCAAGGGAAAAAAGTGTTTGTACTGATTAAGTTGAGACACCTTATATTTCTTGATTGTGCTCGATGGTTACCGGTCAGGGGGTACATTTAGTAGAACAATCGTATTCTTTTCTTCGTGCTAAGATTTCGATACGGTACATTTATCATTTTGTTGCTGTTGATATTTCAGCATTACGATGAGAAAACAAACTGCTGTCAACAACTGCAATCATTAATATCAGCATAATTTTCTTAAGTTTGCCCGCCCCACATTTTAATCAAAAGCCTTGTAATCTATCATTGGGAGTCTGCAATACCCTAACAACGCATCTGATGATGGAAACTAAGCATCCCGCTCATTAATGAAAATCATTTACTTTATATGCTGATATACTTAAGAATTGCTTTTACTGTGTATATCTAGACTATATAGGACATGTTATTCAATGAATTGAAACATCCATTGAATTACGCCATCGCATTCCATTAATGTAATGACAAATCTTAGCTTCTATGTACACTCTGATTGCCAATGTGAAGGTTAACATTTTATTTGTAATCTCTAAAAATAAATTCTTAATATTAGCTCGAAAAATCGTCAAATTCCACTTTAATTGGGGATTTTTCTTTACAATTAATTTAGGAAATCTTCAAGACGAAAGATGATTCGTTTGTACCATCCTCTAAGGGGTGCGTAATAGGATGGCTTGTAACTTCATCATCGTATTTCATATCGATCGACTGATACTGTGTCTTCTGCATTCAAGAAAAAAGGAGAAGTAAAATCGTATAATCGGTAAGTAGTGTGTGTATCTAAATAGTTTTTGCTTTTGCTTATGAGGCTTTTTGTAATGTAATCCTTCTTACTGATGGCCTTCATATTATAGTAGATATAGAAGACATACATATTTTTACTTTCTGTCTTCTGTACATCAGTTATCAACCAGACTATCCTATTACGTTAATGATAGAAACTATTTTACTATTCCTGTAGAGGCGTCGATATTTGTTTAGTTCGGTGAAGCCACTGTGAGATTTTGAATCTTAAAATGTAGGATAAGCTTGAAACTATTTGTTTAGTTTTTTATTATTATTTTATTTATGATGACAGTACGAACGTACCGCGGTGGCAACGTTGACTCGGACCACTATCTTGTTGGTATGGTGCTCCGAGCGCGGATTGCATCATCACGAAAGACTACATCCGCGAATCAGATTCGAGTCAACACGGCTGCCCTTCGCAACGAAGAGACCAGGAACAACTACGGTCAATCGATAGGATGAAGAGAGAGAAAGTTCTGGGGCTGAACGTATGAATGTTGCGTACCGAGTAATGCAACAATCTCATAGAACGCGAGCACGCGAAGATGGATATAAAGAGCTCAGAAGATATGAAAAAACAGTTCACTGGCGAAAGAAAGCAGCCTGACAGTAATCTGATCGCCGATTTCAAAGGCGTCTAAGAGCGATGGGAAGAGTACTTTAATGAGTATCTAAATGGCCAGCTAACTGAGGAATTGAAGGCTCCTCCAATGATCGAAGATCATACTATGCTGCCACCACAACGCATAGACAAAGTTAGCAGAGCGATAAATCGGCTCAAAAATAATAAGGCCCCGAAATCAGATGGGATCCCAGCGGAACTGATGAAAATAGGAGGCCCCACAATACACCAAGCCGATTCAAGCAATTTATGAAATAATAGTTCAAGTATGGGAGGAAGAAGCGATGCCAGAAGACTGGTGAAGAGGCATCCTGTGTCCCATACATAAGAAAGGAGATATCACAACCTGCAGCAATTATCGTGGTATAACGTTGTTAAGTACCGCGTATAAGATTTTCTTCTCTATCCTTCAAGACAGGATAGCCCCATACAGTGTGGCTTCAACCCAGGCAAATCAACAACTGATCAGATTTACATCCTTGAGTTTGAAAACACACTACACCATCTTGTTATGGACTTTAAAGCCGCCTATGATAGCATAGCCAGAGTAGAACTATATAAAGCCATGAGAGAATTTTGCATCCCAAATAAACTGACACGACTATGTAGGTTGACCAAGAGCAATGTTATAAGCCAAGTAAAAATATCCGAATCAGTATCAAGCCCATTCAACGTCTATAACGGACTCCGACAAGGTAATTGACCGGCCTGCGTCTTCTTCAATCTGGCGTTGGAGAAAGTGATCAGAGACTCTGACGTAACGGCAAGATGAACAATACTCTATAAGTCCAATCAGATACTGGCTTACGCAGACGATATTGACTTCGTTGGTAGAAACCCAAGAGCAGTACATCATTCGTAGAGTGGAACACCCGGCTTTCCTAGCTTTCGTCATTAAGCATGCTCTTAATCTATTCCCATTCAACGGTCAGCGAGTAAACCATAAACCCCAGCGTTGCATCTCCAGAACGAGTTGGGTCCTCCACCACAGTCAGACCGGTCAACCTTACGGTCTACCTTGTTGTCTGTGGGCACGGACAACTTTCGCGGTATCAACGCGACCTTGGTGAGGTCTGACATCAAGGCACTTATAGTTCCTTCGGAGTGATTGCCTTTTTCCGAAGGAGAAAACCATCACTGGCAAATCATCTTCCGGAACCTCGAACCCTATCATTTGTCACTAGGATACCGTGCTATCCTAGGCCGCCTAGAATAGAAACGTCTGCAAGTAGAAGATCCAAGATTGGTCCCGTAGTTAAAATACTGGAGCGCGTATTTGAAACAATGCAATCCTTTAACTACCTCGGGTCAACTGTAGCAGCCGATAACAGCATGGAACCAGAAATACACGCACGGTTGCTTAAAGCCAACAAAGCCTACTTTAGTCTGTCAAGACTCTTCATATCCAGGAACTTAACCAGCACATCAAAGATGCTGGTATATAAGACAATGGTCATACCAGTACTTACATATGGATCTGATACTTAGCAAAAAGCATTCGAGCGAAAAGTCTTGCGGAGAATTGTTGGCCCCGTATTTGAAGAAGGACGATTCCGGGGACTCTATAAAGGCCGACTTCATACCGTGTTTTTTTTTTTCGAAAAAATCTTCCGCTCTTGTAGTTCATTACGAACGCAAATTATTTGATGTTTTGGTAGTCTAGCAGTTAAATCTGTTTTGACCACTCTGTACTTGCTACCTACTCCAACTGACCTTGTTCTACTGTCTATATGAACTATCCAGACGTGCAAACCGAATATTAGCTGTAGCTAGCGAATAGCTCTGCTTTGACCAGGTTTTATTCACTAGCTACCCCTAGCTACTGGTCCTGTTCTAAACGAACGCATCAGATGCTACGGCGCATTCGCACTTCGCATTTACTGACTACTCCAAACTTCTCCCGTTCAACCGAAGACCCTTCAAGCACTCGGTTCCGTGGCACACGTTCGTTCCGAACCACTCCTAGCCTCTGTTTTGATCACATTTTACTTCGACCGAGTTTCCCTGGATAATTCCAGCTCACTGTAGCTAAAGTTCCATACGTATTTTGCATGCTAAACTCATTGTATTAAGTATCAAGAAGTATGATAAAAACGAGAGATTATAAATAATACACCGGTTATTTAGCAAATCAAGAAACCAAAAATAAAATGAAACCTGGAAGACTCAATAAGAAAAATTTTCGTTTCATCTCTATGAATAAAAAGTATCGTCTAATAGCGAAAGACCTGCAAAACATTGGTACAGTAGAACAAATTCCTCTTTATGTCAGAGAGATCATCAAGCACGGACCTCTGATTGGTTCAACGTGCATTGTAATATCTCACTATCATCCAAGCGGAGATACACAAACTTCAAATAGCGATATATCTCTCACTAGACAACTAGCAGAAGCTTGCCAAAAGTAATACTGCAAACAATCTTTTTAAATTGAAACGAAGAAAGAAGAGGAGAAAGAACCGAAAAGCGTTACCAGAGCAATCTATTATACAGGACATTAAGATAAGGAAGCTATGTGCTTGCGGCAGAAAAGTCAATCAGGTAAGGTGCGGAAGGTAGTTATTACTTGATAGAAAAAAAAAAGTTCCTGTCGGGTTTGTATAGGGCTCTATAACTAAGTTTCTAATAGAATTCCGGTTTATTTTCAATAAAGTTTGTAAAGGAAGCTAGTAATGTCAAAAACTTTCGGAACTCCTTTATACTCACACATTCATCGGATAACTCATTTTCTGTAGTACCATTAGTGTAAGATTTTCGGTGTACTCGTACACATATACATACACATGTACCAATGTTCCTTGTACGTTAATTCTTGGTTTATTTTGGTATAAACCAAAAGCGAATCTTTCACATGGTATGGTGAGTGGATGATGTTCATACAAAGGATTTTTTCCTTAGGCCTGGGGTGGAATTTCTCTTTGATTCGAATGTTGTGCGGTAAATGTTTTTGTTAATAGGCGGCAATCGAAAAAAAATGGCTTTACGCGGTTTAATCAAAACATTCCCGGAATTTGCACTTTTAAAAAGAAACCAACCAATAGTACAACATTTATTACTGGCTTACCTAGCTGTGGTATTCAGCACAAAGTTGAATTGATTACTTTTTTCTTTAGTTCTCAACTTCAACAATGCCAGGATGGCGGAAGGTTTTCCGCTCAGTGTGCTAATAAGTGAACCGACTATCTTAAAACATGCCTTGCACAGGGAATAAACTTTAAGTTACAACAGTATCGTCGTTTATTTAAAAGTAATTGAAACAAATTGAAAAAAAAACAACCCATAAAAATTAAAATTTTTCATCTAAATTCTCTAATCGCAGAAATTGATATGGGAGCCCCTCGATCCTGGGCCATTTTTTTTTATTGTAGAAGAAAATCATCGAAACAAACATTTGACATCAGATGTTAAAATTGAAAAAGCTCAGATCATTTTATTCTGAGCAAATAAGAAACACGAACATTTATCTTGAGAACTCTTTGACTGCTCTGAACTAATTTATGAAAACGCCAAATGACAGAATATTGTGAAAACTTGTTGTTCTATCTGTAATCGACAACAAAAAAAACGACATCAATAAAAATACAATTCAGTTTATAATAAAAATGTAAGTTGAAGTAAGCATAAAACATGTATGTCTCGTTTCATTTGCTGGGTTCATTTGTGCGTGCGCTAAGATTTCTCTCTCTCTCTCCACCACCAACAAAACCATGCAGCGCAACCGACTGCGCAGCACACACCGCACAAAGTCCATAAAGGGCGACGAATATCTGATGCCAGTACAGATATTTAAAAAATGTATAAGGGCCTTGCGGCCGAACCCGGGACCCGATCACTACCAAATTTTCGAAAAAGTATTGTTTATTGGGTATACACATGTGTGTAAAATTTGAAGAAAATCGGGTAAATTTTTTAAAATTTTTGTTTGGGAGCCCCGCGACCCCGCAGCCCGAGGGGCCTCAAAATTTAATAGAAAGTGTTGTCTCCGGAAATACGCATGTGTGCAAAATTTCAATAAAATCGGGCCATGGGAAGTGGGTTAAAAATTGATCGCAAGAATCCACGACAGACGACCGACCGACGACCGACCGACCGACGACCCACGGGCAAGTGAAGTTAATATAGAGAATTTAAAAAGGGGGAAAAAGTTAGTGTTCTGGACTTCTATTTACTATAGGGTGTGAAATTGGAACGTTGGTTTTTGTTCTCGCAAAAGATGTAGAAAACTTTTAACCTTCCAACAGTACTATATAACCTTCTAGTGGTTGCCTCATGATTTTGCAGATAACTATAATCTGATGTTGGGTTTCGTATTTATAGTTTAGGAAAACAATACTATTCTAGACGGCCAATTGTCGACATCTTTCGTGTGAAATGTTTTGGCTTTTGTAAAAAAACGAAAATAGCATTAGAGTCAGTAACTCAAAATTTTCTAAAAATGTATTACCGAGATTTAAAAACTACACCTAAACCTCGAATAAGTATATAAAGTACATGTAATCGTTCAATCCCATTATCACAAATTGCACTCCAACAACTTTTCCCCATTACTCTGGGATCGCTTCTGCATATGTAATGCTTCTCTAAGTATCTATATCATAAATATACACCTCAGCACGAAACTTATGTTGAAAATGGTGGAAATTACAAAAGTATTCGCCTAACAATTAAAGCCAATTATTTCTTAAGTTTTGCCCTGCAGGCGAAAAGTTGAGCCCAGGAAAGAAAAGACGACGTCGGAAGGCAACGATAAATTCCAAACCATCAGATGAATAATTAATTTCATTAATTATGCTAGCTCCTCCAGAGCACCCTCTGTATGGAATCAGTATAAAAGATTGCAAAAGTAACAGTTTGCTTCTTTCTACCCCGCTTTCGTCATTGTTGTTAAACTTTCTTCGCCACCAGTTACATCTTCTCCTTCTTCAACTGTTTCTTCACTAACAAACTTTTAGGGGAGAATACATGACGAGCACCAACTGATTTGCTTGCGGATACTGCATTCCAGTACAAGGGGTGCTTGCACAATGATTGTTCCTTAGCAACAGTGACTTTTGTTTTGTACACTTGTTGAGAGCTTTTGACAAGCTCCATTGTACTGATTCGTCTTATTTCACGTCACTTCATAGTTTGACCCTTTGATGAAAAGAAGCCGTTGTCGAGGTAAAAACATGAAATATTTACTAAATTAAAAATTACTTTGCAGTATGTTTGCTTGTGTGCGTGTGCCTGCATGATGAATAGATTGTTTTAATTTTTAATTGTACCCTTTCTATTGTGTTATATAAAGGTTACGAAATTCAGCCTTTATAGAGTTCATAATGGATTTTGCAAATAAAAACACAATACAAGTTTTTTTTATTCACAAATCACAACTTCAATTACCAAAAAGCAAAATTTCACAAATT
Source organism: Nephrocerus scutellatus (assembly GCA_947095585.1). Lineage (NCBI taxonomy): Eukaryota > Metazoa > Arthropoda > Insecta > Diptera > Pipunculidae > Nephrocerus > Nephrocerus scutellatus. The sequence continues at coordinate 117,101,530 of OX352763.1, forward strand.
ACACTGGTGATTACTTATTATTAATTCAAAACACTAAGTTTTTTTTCAAGTAGATGGATTTTGCAAAAAAGTAAAATTTCACAAATCACACTGGTGATTATTTATTATTCACTCAAAACACCAACATTCACTTAGGCGGTAGTACATTTCAAGTAGTCTGGTTGAATTCCAAATAATAATTAACTTACTGCGGTAAGACTTTGTGGTATTTATAGAAAATCAACAGTTTCGCGAAGGTTCTGTTCTAGAGAACCATCTAGCAAATACCAGTACATGCTGGTATCATTCCATATTTGGGTCTCTATCTTTTCTAATTCTAACGTGTTAATTTCGAAAAGAAATATGGGTCGTGAAAGAGCACCAAGCGGAGTCGCTGTGGTGAAATTGGTGAAGAAAATTTGTGAGAAAGGCTTGATTTTGGATAGCAGAAGTGATCCTTGAGATCGGACTGGTCGCACTCCTGAGAATATTGCGGCTGTGGTCCTTAGTGTGGGACAGAATCTGTCGATCGCACCTGAGCAGAATCCTGCACAAAGACGTCGGATTATTCGCTTACAAGGTCGCACCTGAGCAGAATGCTGCACAAAGACACGTCGGATTACTCGCTTACAAGTTCCAGATGACTCAGGAGTTGAAAGGAAATAACCATCCGGTTCGATAACAGTTCTTTGCGTGGACCATATACCAGCTTAATAATGACATCGATTTTAGTCGGGGGCTATGTAAACAAGCAACGGTCTGTCGCGCCGAATATTGTTATTATTCCTATGCCAGAAATATATTAGCTTTATTTATATGCTCCATTAGGATATTCCGTTCTGGTAATAGCCAAATTTTTAATAACCACAGCCCTTTAGGAGCCGACTCGTAAAAGGCTACTCTGGCACTTCAAAAATGTTAACTGGGGGCTCCTGAATCGATTTTGTAGCGCATTTTATTGGCTATTCCAGACATCGTTCAAACAGAGAACAAGTTGTTTATGTTAATAAGTCCGTTAGAAATACAAAGAACATTACAAAAGGGGTGCCGCAAGGTTCTATATTAGGTCCAGTCGTCTTTAACTTCTGTATAAACGATATGTTCCAACTCGATTTAAAAGGGCAGCTTCAGCTGTATGCAGATGATGGAGTATTAAAACAGTGGGCTGTTAATCAAACAATCAAGTTAATCTCTATGAAGATATGCAACATAACTTAAACATAGTTAATTCTTGGTTTCAGCAAAATAATTTTGATTTTTAAGATAATTTATATAGAAACTTAAAATTGAAATAAAAATGAAAAAAAAAACTTTCACAAGCAATACTACTGAGCCTAATTGTATGCCATGATTTTTAGTAATTTTTTAATTCTATTACAATTCAATACTTAGCTTCAATATAAGTGCGATAAATAATTTATATTTAGACTTTCGTAACAGTGTGTTATCCGTTATCTGTAAATTAAAGAAAACAACTCAAGTATATGAATCAAAGATCCTTATATTTAATATTAAATCTTTTTCGAAGCCATCGAAAACTTTAAAACAGTTTTGCTTTTTCTCTTCCACTGATTAGTGTTAGTTGCCTTTTGCCTTCTACGAGTATTTGCGAGGTTGGTTAACTTCAAAATAACTGAGAAAAATCATCTACAAAAACCCCATTTCCAAAGCACACTTGCAGCGATACAATTTAGTGTGGTTATCCACGACAGGATAATTTCCTGCTGGGAGAACTTTTCATAAACTCCAAGAGCTAACACCATTAGCATTAAAGGGAACTGCACGTTAAATACGACTTGTGCGTTGATGTTTGATGTTGTTTGGACTTGAAAGGGATACGGGAATCTCTTTATACGCCGTAGTCATTCTCTCATGGCTCTATAAAGTTCTACCCTCACTATGCAGCATATCATAGGCAGCATTAAAGTCTAAAATATGATGCTGTTGTGAGTTTTATGCCTGCCATCATAATGATGTGAAAATCATTCTGCGGGATGTGAATGCAAAAAAGGTCGGGAGTCAGTATTCCTGCAGTACATTCACACCCGTAGCTTACACGAGAATACAGTGAACAACAAGTCATAGAGATGGCAGCAATAAGTATTTGGTGGTTGCGAATGGTGCGGGTAAGAATATACACAAAGCCAACTGGGTATGTCCTTGTGGATATACCGCTACCACAACACGAACCTGATGACGGTACGAACGTTACGAGACTCAGACACTATTGTGTTGGTGTGGTGCTCCTAGAGCGGATTGCATCAAGAAAAAACATTGCATTCTCACATCTGATTCGAGTTCACACAGCTGCCCTTTGCAATGAAGAGATTCGAACAGTACAGAGATCGAGGACCTCCACAGGAGCGGAAGTTCTACCAAAGAGTCCGCGGCATAACAAACACCGCATTACACATACTGCAAAGATAAAAAGGCGTAACGTGATCGCTGACGTCAAATGCATCGTGGAGCGATAGAAAAGCATGAGTTGTCAAATAGCCAGGTAACTGAGATACTGGAGGCTTCACAATTGATTCATGTCTGAACGATTGCATCCATGTATGCTACCATAGATAAAAGAAGTTCCGCGGAAAAACAGGAACAGAGCAAATCAGGGGTCGAATTGACACATAAGTGACTGAGTAATGTTGGCATGATCACTACGTGAACGAGTGACTAGTAGTGATCATCCCAATTTAAATACTCGATCACTCGTTAACGTATGAATTTCATTCACTCGTTAACTGATGTAATTCAACCCCAGGAGAGCACGCATTACACAAATAGTAATGGGTTTTTTTATTAAAGCCTGATAGAAACTTTATAAATGTCTACTCTGGCTATGCTATCATAGGCAGCTTAAAAGACTATAAACAGATGGTGTAGTGAGACTTAATAATTCCATCGTTTGCTAAAGGTGAAAGTCTGACCAGTTGTTGATTTGCCATGATTCGGCAGGGACGAATAACGACTCCTGGCCTTTTGGATGGCAAAGGAGAAAATCTTATGTTCGGAACTCAACAACGTTATACCACGATATATATTTTGTTATGTATGGGGCAAATGTTGCCTTTTATATAGCCTTCTAGCATCGTTTCTTCTATTCATTCTTGTAAAGGTTGTTTTTTATTTTGCTCAGATAGACTCACTGAAGTGTTAACTGTCATACTGCGCTCCATTTTGACATTTATTATGAGTATTCTCTGGCAAATTATCGTGAATAGACTCACGCTTAATCATCCTGAAGTTCGATCTCTGTTAGGGCCTAGTTTTCATTCTAGAAAGAGTGAGCAGTGGAAGAGCTGCTGGTTTCGACTGATCCCAGTTTAAATCCCCTTTCTTGGTTTCGAGACTCTGGCGGGCCTTACAGGACTCCATAGGGCAAGATTTCCTTTATTAGGTGTAGAGACCCTTTGGCTTCAGGACTCTTGCGGGCCTTACAGGACTTCATCCTGAAGTTCGATCTCTTTCATGGCCTAGTTCTCCATTTAGTAGAGGAAAAAACTTTTTTTTGTTAAAAAACTTGGTTTAAAAAAACGCGTCACACACGCGACTGGTATAAGCCGCGATATATACGAGCTCCTACCAAAAACTGTCCACTACTATAGACACACGACCTAATGTATTCTGCTATGCGAATGATTACACACACCCGTGTATGTATATTTAGTTGTAATTCAGTCTAAAAAATAATTTATCATAGAAGCCTAATAGTATACAACGTTAAATGTAGGTCTTTCATTCATAAGCGATAGGTCATTCTGTAATAAGCGTCTTCTGAAATAGACTTAAAAGATCACATTTTACTTTGCAAATAGCCACATACTTTGCAAACGTTTAGGCTTAAAAAAAATCGATATCGATGCATACATAGATTGAGTATTTTTTCAGTTTTCTCAAGGGGTAGTAACCCCTATGAATGAAAAAATTAAGCCATCGCAAGCCAAGCGCTAACCAATTGTTTAAAAATAAGTCCCATCAAATGTTGACTGGTAGAAGCCAAGATATACGAAACGACAAACGTACGAACGTTACAAACGTACACACGTTCGGTGAAAAATGTCCTCTGAATATAAGTTTCTCCCTTTGCGCTCGCAATAATAAAGACTCATACATTTGATTTATAAGACCCCAACCGAAGACAAACTCTTGCCGGCTAACTTCATCCCGGCAAACACGGTTACACTTTATTGTAAACATCTCTTGAAAAATCTTATTATGTAGAACAGATACTTTGTTAAGAATTTAAAACTAATTTGTTTCTCCGCAAGAGATCTCAAAATTCCATCGTCCATCGTCATTTCTATAACTTTTCAGCACACCTTGGAATCCTGGCTATTGCTGCTCTGTTGTGTAAAAACCCCAACAATAATTGAAAAAGTTTTTCATCTTCCATTGTTTATGGATATGCCCAATGATTGGACTGGATGAAAAAGTTCACAGATATCCCTTAATCTTTGTGTCATGCAATACTATACATACTGTAAGACAATGCTGTCATAATATGAAACAGAAGGGAATCATCTGTTTTTCTTATTTCAAATAACGTTTTCTTATTTTGAATAAATCTGGTATTAATATCTGTCAATGTTTTCCAAATTGAAATTTTTATTTTGTACTCACTGTTACCAAAATTCTCCATATTGTTGTTGATTTATGTCGAACTATGGATGCATTTTTCTGCAAATTGCTTTGCATTTTTCTTTTTCTATCATGTACGGCTCACTTGAAATGTTAAGTGTACTGACCTGACTAACCACATTCGACCCAATCGCATACTTGCATTTGATTTCCAATAAGGATTGTGGTGCCGAATGTGCGGTTATCTCACACAGATTCCATCACAATACGGGGGGACAAACCTAATGGAGTAGACATTGTCATGCTAACCATATTGAAGTAGATTCTAAGGAGTGCATACCAGTCTTAAGTATAGCTGTTGGTAGACGTACATGAATTTGCTCTTTACTCGAAGTGGTAGTTGGTTTTTCTTGCTGGTTGTGTTTCGAATGGTCAGCTTTGGCTTTTGTTCTCTGTTTGTTGGTGTTTGTGTACTATATTGTCAAACACTTAAGACAAGTAATAACTTTTCTGTTTTTGATTTAGTAATATGTATGGGATAAGTACCTATCCATGAGAAGAAAATGAATATCTTCTAATTAATCGAACTTCCTTGCCAAGCTAGGTCAAGTAAAGCGATAAAACATAAAAGTGCGTATACGTAACTTTTGCAGGAATTATGATTGCTTCTGGAGCAGTCAAAATTTCGGTTCTTCTTGCGATGTAAGCGAGGTTCAAGTTACATGTATTTCAATGTAACTCGCTAATAATTGGTCGTACAAAATGATACCTAATATCAACATGTTGTGTCGTTGCACGATGCACGGGGTTTGTTGCAAGTTGCTGCGCACTTAAGTTGTTGCCGTACACAACCGTTGGAGTGTCCCGCTCGCCGCAGCCAATTTTATTTAGGAGTATTGCCTCTTTGCACGCAGTTGATAACGCCATGTACTCAGCCTCGGTGCCACTGAGTGCTAAGCTGCGCTGCTTTTCCGATTTCCAAGATATCGGACCAACAGCTATGAAGTACACGTAGACAGTATACGATTTGCGATCGACCTTGTCGCTGCCCTTATCGGCGTCGACGTAACCTGTTAATGCCCCCCATTACTTTTTGTACCTTTTGCCAGTTTGCCGCTTCACTGGGATCTTGTAGTCCACGAACTTGAACCATGAACTGTTCTTGCTGGTGGAGTAGAACGTTTCAAGGCAGGTTAAGCTGCAAAAGGATGTTCGCAGCTTCTTTCTTCTTCCTTCTTTTCATGTTCACCGTAGATGCCAAGTACCTCAGAATGTGCTTCACGCCCGCAAGGTGCTCTTTGTGTTCCGCTGCGCCAATTTAGCAACTGAATGCAAAATGTCTGGTCTGGTTGTTAGTGTTGGCCACATCAGCTTGCCAATTGCTGATTGATAGAACGTCGCATCTATCTTCTGACACTGCTTGCTGTCACACGCCACCTGAATCCAAAGGCGTAGCCGCTGGTCTGCAATGTTCGCTGCCTTGCCGTCGCAAAAGCTCTCTTATGTATTGCGATTGGCCCAAGTGATTTCGCCAAATTCACCATCACGTTGAATCTCCATGCCAGGAAACAGCTTCAACGGACCCTTGTCATCACACTCGAACGATTGCGAAATAGCTGTTTTTGATGTTGACTCGTTTGTCTCGTTTCGATTGAAATGCTATAAGGAGAACATCAACGTAAACCAGGATTAGTGATAGCTTACCTATTTCACGATACTTGTACATGGAGGGCTCGTTGTCACAGGGAATGAAACCAATTTCTCGCAAAACACCATCAAGCATAGAGTTTCACTCCCTTCCTGATTGTATTAATCCGTATAGAGCCTTCTTAAATAGTAAGACCTTGCCTGGTTGACGGCTATCTGTGAACACTGTTGGTTGCTGCATGTTAACCGTGTCTGATTGTTCGATGTTGAGGTATGTCGTGCATATGTCCATTTGATGCAGATGTAATTTTAGCTCTGCACCCAAGGCCACTATCAAACGTATGCTCTCCAGTCGGCATACAGGTGAGCAATAATTTACCCCATACTGCCATACCACCATCAGACGACGAAAATGGAGCTGGATTGGCCACACTTTGAGAAAGCCAGCGGACGATATTACGAAACTAGCGCTCGACTGGAATCCACAAGGAAGCCGCCGAGTTGGCCGACCTAGCAAGACATGGAAAAGGACACTAAAATAGGAAGCAAGATCCCAGGGGACTATCTTTAAACCTCAGACGATAAATCGAGTTCTTTGGTGGGCGTTTGTAGAAGCCCTATGCTCCCCCGCGGATTAAGGGAAAGAAAGGAGGAAGGAAAGAAGCTGCGAACATCCTTTTGCAGCTAAACCTGCCTTGAAACGTTCTACCCCACCAGCAAGAACAGTTCGTGGTTCAAGTTCGTGGAGTACAAGATCCCAGTGGAGCGTCAAACTGACAAAAAGTACAAAAAGTACTGGCGAGTACGTGAACGAAACCTTCTATGATTTTTTCAAGAAGAATGGCATTACAAGACAGTTGACGGTGGCATACACGCCGCCGCCGCAACAAAACGGCGTAGCAGAGCTACCCTATCGGACTTTGGTTGAGTTGTCAAGATGTTTGTTGGTGCAGTCAGGATTATGCGAGGCTTTGTGGGCTGAGGCTGTTTATACAGCTGTATATTTGCGCAATCGCTCGTCTACAAGTGCGCTGACCAAAATGACACCAATGGAAGCGTGGACTGGTAAGAAGCCATCTATCAGTCACCTAAAAGTTGTTGGTTCCATTTAAGTGGCGCTAAGCAAGGGATATCACAAAAGCAAATTTCAAGCAAAGGGCAATTAATACCGCATGGTCGGCTATTAGGCTAGAGGACGATCGATACAAATATTTCAGTCTGATGTCATGTGTCACGTTGCAGCATACTGTTATCATTATAATTTCTGTACAATCCCCTTGGGTAGAATTACCTTTGAATATAATATTCCACACATTTTCCCATATGAGCAAAAGTGAAAATTTTAATTCGGCTCATTTTAAAAATTCTATCTTTCTGTCGCACGAAGCACCAGAGCGGCGATAAGGCCAAGTCCTTTTGGGAGTTGGGAGTGTGGCGTGCATGTATGATGTCATATGTCTGTGCTTAAGTCGATATGCATTTTCGCTTTACAGAAAGAGAAGTTAAAAATTTAAAGTAAAGTAAAACTGCTTCTTAAAGCGTAACTTTGTAATTATACCTTTTTGCACTCGTAATTGCAATACAGAATCTAAATTGCGTATCACTCTTGTCCTTTTGTGCAATATAATCTCTTCACACTTTCCTAATGTACTCTTAACAAAACATCAACAGAAGGAAGATGAAAATGGACAAAAATAATCAGATCCTGAGCGAGTCTAATTTATTTCAAACAAGTCCATTGAATTATTCAACCTTTCTCTTTTCGTTCTTGAATGCATTGCATGTCCCTTGACTTTACATAATATGAGTAGTGTACTACTACATCATCAACAGTCTGACTCGGATTCGAGTTTATCTCTAGATGTAAGTTGTAAGTAAGTTGTAGCAGTTCATGTAGATACATACCGGACGGTGTTGTTGATGAACTGGCCTGATAATGGAATACAAAAATAGCTCATCTCCTCCTCACTTGTAAAGTGAAACGAAATCCTTTTGGAATACGAATTTCGCAATCAGCATCTGAATTCATTTGAATTTGAAGTGACCAACAGAATTATAACTCGACAGCCATACTCGTCGACTATGCTATGACGTTTCGAGAGTAGGATCATTTTTCATAAAATCAAATTACAAAATTGTTATTCCACTGCTTTGCTGAGCTCAACCAGTGGAAGTTTTATATTTCCCGTTCGAGCTTGTAGTCCCATGAATTTTATATTTACATTTACCTTTTCATTTAGGTCTATTTTAAGCCAATGGGAATTTTTATTTTTATTGTATTGCTACACAGCAGTGGCGAGGAGAGAAATTATGACAAAGGTAACCAGGATAAAGTAGTTGTACAAACAATCCCTCCTCCCTTCAACTCTTCCCCAATTGTCGTGCCTCATCCTCAACTGTTCTGCGCCATGTATTTCTCGGACGACCCGTTCTTCTACCATCTTGAGATAACGGATTCCATTGCATCGTTGGATAATTGTGCCTATTGGTTCCTGACCCGTTGTCTGGTGAAGATGTTCGTTAGAGATACGATTAGGCCAGAAAACCCTTAAGATGTTCCGTAGGCACCTACGTTTGTAACCTTTTTGTGATAGTAGCGCTCACCTTCCAAGTTCAACATTTGAACGGAACAGTCTTGGCTTGATGTTTAAGCTGATAGCATTGCTTCGCCATGTCATGGACATCATTCCAAACACTGATTTTGCTTTTCTGATTCGATTGACAATGTCCTGTTCAGTTCCACCTTCGGTCGAGACAATACTTCCCAGATATTGGAAACTCTCCACTCTCTCTACCGCTTGTCCTGCAATGTAACCTTAAGTTACTGAGTAAGTGCCGAGGTTGATGATATTGGTTTTGGCAGTATTTATCTTCAAACCCACAACATTTGCCTCCCTTTCCACATTTGGTGTCATTTGGTGCAGCTCCATAATCCTGTGTGAGAGTAAACAAACGTCGTCAGCGTAGTCCAGATGTTGAGTTGAGATATAAGAGTCCAACGAATTCTTCCCTTTCCAGTAAATAACGCTGCTCGAAGCACATCGCTAATAACCAACAAAAAAAGTATAAGCGATAGAATGCAACCTTGTCGTACCCCACTTAGGATCTTAACTTCTTCTGACAGCTTTCCTCTATGCAGCACATGACATTTAGAACCATCATAGGTTGCTTTAATATAAAGCTATTATAGTTTAACGGGTATACCCCTCCTGCGCAAGGCAAGCCAGATAAACTGTCTGTTGACTCTGTCAAATGCCTTCTCAAAATCGATGAACAGCAGGGGTAGTGGTGACCGGAATTCAACGCACTGTTCAATAATAATCCGCAGGGTATTGATGTGGTCGACACGGGAGGATCCAGCGCGAAAACCGGCTCGTTCGGCATCGAGTGTATTTTCTAGATGTTCCTTAATTCGCTTAAGTACTACTTTGGCTATTACCTTTGCAACTGCAGGAAGTACGCAAATGCCTCTCCAGTTTTCGCAATCCATAAGACTTCCTTTTTTAGGAAGCTTGTCAATCATTACCTTCTTCCAACGTCGGGGAAACTTTCTGCCTCCCAAGCTATCTCTACAAGAGGATATAAAAGCTCTGCCGATGTCGTTGGACCGGCACGCAGAAGCTCTGCGGGTATACCATCTAGTCCTACCGACTTAATGTTCTTTAGGGCATTTATCGCGGAAGAGATCTCGTCATTACTGGGAGTTGAGGAGCGAATTCGGGAAATTGTTACTTCCAGCAGCTCCGTTTGATTTGGGTGCATATCGTTGGCGAATACACGGTTAATGACCATAGAGAAATGCTCCTTCCATCGCTTAAGCTGTTCCTCATCTGAAATGAATACGGAACCATCTAGGCCTTTCACCGGATTTCGGCTAGATCGGTGACCACCTGTCAGCTCTTTGGTGATTCTGTAAATTGTTCTGCTATTCCACCTGCTCGCTGCATCCTCTGCTTCTAAGGCCAGCGTGTTAATCTAATTACATTTGTCACGTCTTACATTACGGTGCACTTTTCTCATATTTCTTCGATACATGGAGTCTAGATCGATCCTCGCTGCTGCTAGGGTATCTAGAATACGATCTTTAAGTAGCTTACGTTCTTAAAAGTCACTTGTGGTGCGTGTGATACGTGAAACGTGGTTAATATTTAAAATAAACCCCATCGCAATCGACTTCTTTGAGATCAATTTTAACCAATTTCCATACGACGTACAGAGCTGACATTTTGTAAACAGCTCAGCATTATGTGCCATTTCTGAGATTCGGCGTGTATCACGTGTCGTAAATCGCGTGTGGCGCGTGTTATGCGTGGAAAGTTGGTAAATCTTTGAAGTAGGCTACAATTGTTCGATTTCTTATAGCTCCTTTTTAACCAGCTTTAACACGTCCCATAGAGCTGGAAATTTGTGCGCGTATGACGCGTGCGAGGCTTGTGTCGATGTATACATAAAAGTTTGTACCCGAAAAACATAAACTTGTTTTTTTTGGTAACAACAGCAACCCTGGTTTATTCGCGACACTTATTTTCGAGTACTGATGCTGACTTGCTACAGATACTGATTTGAAGCGGTCGACCTCATTCTGGGTTCATTTTTTTGGAAGCAAAGAAATAGCTGCATTTCACGAATCGGGTTATATTCAGTCATCGCCACTGCCACACCGGGTTTGAGTTGGAGCGTGAGCCCCGCGCTTGCCTAGCTTGCGCCATTAAGCTTCTCATGGTTAGATACTACACTTAGCGGTCCTCTCAACGAGAGTAGCCACTACGTAGGCCAAGGCCAGAACAAGACTGGTCCTCAACCAATGGTTGACCCAGACTCAGCTAACCTCCAAGGAGATTAACCTTATCTGTGGGCGGAATCAATCCCCGTAGTACCAACGCTACCTTGGTGAGATCTGGCATCAAGGAACTCAGCTCTTTCAGAATGAGTGCCTGGGCGATTGCAAAGCAGATTCTGGCAGCACGTTCTTCCGGAAACTCGTATCCCATCATTTGCCACTAGGATTCCAAATCCTAGGCAGCCCGAGATAGAAACTATCCCAGGCACCAACGCTATTGTATGGTAGGAAACTTAATGCTTAAAAAAATCCGCCCATTCTGACAATTTTTAACAAAGTCCCCTGCCAAGTATCCGACTTATAATAACCAGACAGTTAAGTAAGATACAGCGGCCCCCTCGGGGGCGCCACTGCCACAGAGCGACATTTCTGGCCTAGAATATCCGAAAGGGTTCGAGAGGAAATGAACAATAAGAAATGCTCGTCCCGCCTACAGTGCTGTGACACGACAGACGAGCCAGTGAACCTTAAAAGAATTAACTTTTCTCTCAATTCGCTTTATTGGAGTTTATCGTCCTCAGCATTGCTATAAGGATCAATGATGCAAGATATAATATATTCAGCTTGTTTTAAAGTTGCCTGTGAGTATTTTACATTTTTCTATTAAATTTCTGAAATAATTGAAACAGAAAAGACTAATGAACCCATTGTATATATAAATATATATACATGAAACCGACAAGGCTGAATTTCAGTGCTCCTACGGCGATTGAAAGAATGCAAATAATAGTGTTATTATAGTGCTAGTATACCAAAATAGAACAAGGAAGCTACTCTATGACTAAGTAAATATTTTGCAAAGTCCTCAGGAGATACCAGCAGCAACTAATACTCGTATCTGGCAAATGTGTGCCTGTTGTTATGTACGAGTATATAAGTTTATTGCACAAAGAAATTAAAGAAACAAAATAACAACACGAAAGGACATTTGTTTTGTCCTTACTTCGAATGCAACAATGGAATGGAATCATTACAGCTCTAGCACTGGAGTATGTAGCTTTAATCGTGCATTATTCTTGGCATGCATTCATGCTCCAAGGAAAGTCTGCACTATTCAGCGACTTACTTATTTCTTGTGCTTGTGCACGTAAAACGCACTTGTCACTTATTTCTTGACACAATGACATTCTATTTTTTAGTTTATTTAATACAATGTTATAGTAACTATAGTGATGTATACGCTTTGGTATTTTAATTGTAGATAAAGTTAAATTCTGCAAGAAATAACCTAACTATAATGAATTCACAGTCTACCGTGCTGTATTTATAAAATAAAATTTTTATGACAGCTACCATTATACCAGCCAATATCACTTAAGCTGTTGCTCTATGGCACTGTGGTAGTTAAGTGCCCATATTACCATATGTTTCTGCTCGTATGAGTTATGGCTTTGCCGTGGCAAATTATAACTTATGACTACAAAGTTCAGGCTGTATCTACTGAGCCACCGATACGTAACAGTTACATCGGGCTACCAAATATGACTGTTAATTGTGGGATTGTGTGGCTAGAAGGTCATAATAAGTTTATATGTTCAGTTCGTTAATAGGTTTTCTCTTGTATCTCTGTAATAAAAAGCGACACGAAGAGGTTTTATTTTCGTTTGCTGCTACGAGTATTGTCTATTGTCTAATGTCTTAAATAATTGCGAACTTTAATTTGTTGTGAAAAAGTTATTTAAAGCTCTGTTGCTTGTTCCATCTCCTCTAAAGGCTCCTAAAGATCTTTATCTCACATCCCTTAATTTATATTTAAAGTAAACTCATGGCAGCTCCCAGCTTAATGTACATTTAAGCCGCCGAATTTAATTATGTTTATTTGCTGCCATGATAGCACTTCACTACACATTGCGAAAAGCAAGGACAAACCACCCCTGCGTGACTTTTAAAAGTGATTTTAATTGGATTAGATATTGTGCACCTGCAGGGTCTTGCGAGAAGTCCCTGGTTGGGTATCGTCTCCCAACCACCAAGCACCAACCACCAACGGGACAACAAACACCAACACTAAACATAACTTTTTTGTTTGACCCCACTTGATCCTCATGAATTATACGTCGCTGGTGTAATCTAATGATGTCCTGCACACAAATTTCCTTCCTTCTATAACAGGTTCATGATATACTATACTCCTGCATAAAATCAAAACCGAGACAACAAAAATAAGAAAATCAAAAACAAGAGCCATACACATACTTAACTGTAAGTAACTCTCATCAGAGCCGGATCAAACCCTTTGGTGGTTCAGGTGCAAAAAGGGTTGATATAACTTTGTCTTTTTGCGATGGTAACATGCCGGTCCCAAGCCCGGGTAATGGAGGAGGGTTTGAGGGAACGGGTTTGTCCTATCCTTAGAAAAAGCTGTTCCTAATCGAAGGTGGAACTTGGCTAGATGGATGGATGGATGCATGGCTAAGAGGGAGCTTAGTCGCGAGTATGCAGACTCCGAATACCTGGTGACTTTCGGTTTTAATTAGATTACCGGGCTCTGGTAAGGGTGACCTCTTTTCCCGGTGGGTTAAAATAGAGAACATAATTAAAATTTATTAGAACGATGCATCTCAAACCCCGCATCAACCTCAGGTCCGGCTGTTGAGCAACCCGTGATATTCCGAGAAGCTTGTGAGCTCTCGACGGCGAACCTCAGTCTGATCTCAACTGTACGGTCTGCTGTTGAGAAGCCGAATCTTTGAGAGATTTCGGAAGGCTTTGCCGTAAATGCTCCTTCTGAATCTCTCGAATGTAGTGTCACCTCGGATAAATCCGGATGCTCTTCCATTGGGAAGGCATTAGATGGACAACAGATCCATCAACAACAGGACGGATTCATTAAGTTGAACTCGCAGGAAAAAGGCTTTGCTTTGTAAATTACCGCTTTGGCCAGGTTAAGCTGATACTTAAGAGCAACGTCTGGCTGCAGTAAGTCTGAAAAAGAGAAAGTCGCCAGCTCGGCTAGCAGTGGCACTGGGCATGCCAGTCTTGGCAGTTCCGCCAAAACGGCTTGTGAAAACAACCTTTTCGATCACCAGTGCCGAGAGGCATGCTGATCACAGCGGGTCCCGAACCTAGTCAATTAACCAGGTCTGTGTCTCTGACTGCAGTTAAGGGATATCCCCAAGGAGAAATATTTTCTCACCTTCTATGGTCACTAGTCATTTTCAATCTTCTAGTCGCTCTCCTTTGTTTATGCAGACGATTTGGTGATTTTTATTAGGGGTAAGCACTGCACGTCTGAAAAAATATACATGCACAACACAAATGGTCGCGAGAAGCTAGACCTTGGACCGCAACGGTCTGTCGCGTCAAATTTTATTATTATTAAGCAATGCACGACTACCCCTTTTGTCATGCAAGGTGCTTTACTACACGTTTTAGAACGGTGCAGCAGAGAAGGGCTTTCCATCAATCCTTGCCGTTCCAGTGCCTTTCACGAAGAGAAGACTGGTCGATTTGGGACCTATCAACATCAAAGGCACGACGATAGATTATTCCAGCGAAGTTAAATATCTCGGCGTTATCCTTGATAAACGGCTAAACTGGAATTCTCATATCAAGTCTGCCTTGTGGGCCAGTAGACCTTATAACTTGGGTTCTAAGCCCTAAAATAGTACACTGGATGTATACAACGATGGTTTGACCTATTATTACGTACTAGGCCACTCTTTAGTGACCGAAAATTCTTGAACAGACGACGGCAACTAAGCTTTAGGAGCTTTAGAATTGCCTGTCTAGGTAAAATGGGTGCCATGAGCACCTGCCATACGACAGCACAAACGCTGTTGTGTGCTGCTTTCAAACCTGCAAATCTTCATTAGGAAGACGGCTGCTAAATGCGCTATTAAGCTGCAACTAGAATACGGGTACAAACCGGGTGACTATATGGGTCACCTGAAAATTCTTGACTTAATTCATGCACAGTCGCCGACATTATGGTCAGAGAGCACTGTTTCGGTAGGAAATTTGAGGTAAATATATTGGACCGGGTAAACTGGTACAATGGTGCTCAGGCACTGGAAGCGCTCTGGTCTGGTCTCTAAAAAAGAAAAGGCTTCACAGATGGATCAAAAATGGAAACTGGAGTTGTAGCTGGTGCCTTTGGACCCAACACCAAAGTCTCGATACTAATGGAGAAAAGTCCTTCCGTTTTCTAGACGGAACTCCATGCCGTTGGGATCTGCGCCGGGATTAACCTTAATAAAGGAATTAAAGGTGCTAGAATATATATGTTTTCAGATAGCCAGGGAGCACTTAAAGCGCTGTCGTCCAATTTATTGGACTCGATTTCAGTCGGAAATTGTTACGATGCACTGCAATCTATTGCCAGGCACAACAAAGTCAAACTCGGTTGGGTCCCTGGTCATCAGGGTATTACAGGCAACGAATCTGCAGATGAACTAGCTAGGGCTGGCCTATACCCTAATGTGGTGTTCACTGGGCTGCAGCACAGCACTGACAAATTGTTGGGAACACAAACTTCGTCTGGTCCACTGGGAAAGCGTCCCGGGGCTTAGGCAATCCAAAGAATTAATCAGGCCCTTTTCCTACAAGAAAATCATTAAGTTTAATAGGAATAACATTAGGAAGCTGGTAAGTTTCCTAAGAGGTAATTGTGGCTTGGTATATCACCTTAACAAAATTGGTGTGGGTTCAGAGACGGAATTTATGTTCTGCTCGGAAGATGAAGAGTCATCTGAACACATTCTCTGTGAATGCTCAGCATTATTTTAATTAAGGAGACGAATCTTTGACAAGGAAATATGCTCGACAGCGGAGTTGAGCAATTCTGTCACTAAGGATTTACTATCGTTCATTAGGGAGTGGTACATCTCTTGGAATAAACAAACCCTAAGATACAATACGCGTATATCTTAATATATCTTTTAGGTCGCAGTATCTGCCATAAGGGCCAGGGTATTTATCCATCCATTAATCCATCTCCAGCATAAAATGACACAAAGTCTTTGCAAGAATCTTCTTATTGGACGTCTGATAGATTTTATAAACTAAGTAAAAAAAATAAATTTGCTGCAATGTGCCCGGGTGCACCACACCGCTTGCACTGCCCATAGATCCGGCACTGACTCTCATTATCATCACTTCATCACAGCTAAACTGGAATTTATGAGCTACATGTTTGCATAATATATAGCGATATAGCAATATCCAGAGAAAGTACAAGTGAAAGCCAAATCACATTACGATATTCTGATTGCCATGGTATTCATACTGATTAGAAATTGGAATTCCCGGCATTATAATTCAGCTTAAAGCCATCGATGAGGAATGTTGTTTATTTGATTTTCAAAGCGACAACTGGCAGGAGTTATTTCTAATTAATTCTCCATTGTACAACGAGACAAGAACAGACAGACAGACAGACAGTAAGGCCAGAAATTACGACAAATTACGTTGTATTGTCGTCGGTCTGTCGTTCACAAATAAATCGAACAGAATGGAAAATATCTTCTTATCTTGTTTCACAATAGGATGGATTTCTGATAATCTGAATCTAAGACAATGCAAATAAAATTTCCTTTCCCACATTTATCTTAGAGGAAAACTAAGCTACTTGGGTGTACCATGATGCCATTAGAAAACCGCTAGAAGATATTATGGTTTTGAGGATGTGCCACTGATTTGATTGTTGTTGTTAGCAAGACCACCTTATATGTGAGGATGATGAACGTTTTTCAACGAATCTATTATTTTTGGGAAGATATTAATCACAAGAATGTGCGATGTAATCCTCATTCAACATCAGAGGTTCAATATCATTAGCATCATATTTGCCAGTACAACGGAGATCCGGTGCTGGCCTCCTACAAAAATCTCTCCACCTATCTCGATTTCATGCCGATGTCATCCACTTTAACATCCCTAAACTCTGTTCTACGTTATACTTCCAGCGTAGACTTGGCATATCTCGTATCTCGCTGTCATGTCCCATAAATTATACTGAAAAAAACTTTCCATGCAGGATTCTTTTGACTCATGGGAACTCGTTGCCCTGCCCACGGGAGCCAGCAGAGCTTATTTCTCTTGCGGTAACGCTCATAAATCTCTTCATTATAGAGTCTCCGGAATGGTTCTTCCTCACGTACGGGACAAACAATTCTCCATAAGACCTTCCACTCAAACGCGTCTAAGAGGTTAGAGTGCTTCAGCATGCCGGACTCAATGTTTCCGCATTTGTATAATGTGCAGTAATTTAAGACACATGTGCATAGACATCTCATCTTTTCCTCTCGCTAATTTCATTACGACCACGATGTGCTAAGCATTATAACCCTTGAGCGTGTGTACAATATAAAGAAAAGCATACACGGTTCGTTTCGAATTTATCGATGTGTGCCATATTCGACTAATGTGGGAATTCAGGGTTGATGTGTTCAACATTCGTGGGCTTTTATCTTATTCCCACATGCGTCCATTTAGCAGACCACAAACCTGCTATTCTGACACTAACATAAACCCAGGTTAATGCTGATAACGATGTATCGAATTTCAATGAGCCTGGCTACAACTTGGTGCCAGTATGTTTTCCCCGCCTCTGTCTCGCCATAAATGAACTTAGTAATGTAGCTTATCAAATCCAAGCACACAATGGTTTATTCCAACGCGGATTTAAATTTCTTTTGGCTCAAAGTCAAAGTTCATAAGGATAACATTCACATTAGCTTTAAATACAGAAGCCCTAATTTACAAGACAATGATGTCTCAACTTGCAAAGGGACTCTATTTCTAGAATTGTATCACTTGATCCACGTTCTGAATTTGTCATTGGGGGTGATTTTAATGTACATAATTCTAGTTGGCTTCTAAGCCATTCAGGCTTGACAACACTTCAAGGAAGGGTTGTAGAGTTATTTGCCGAGTTAAACAATCTCACTCAGCTTGTAAATGAGCCCAATCGAATTCCAGGCATAGTAAGTCATAACGCTAATAGCATTGACTGATTTCTTACCTCTCATCCTAACAAATAAAGCGTCAGTGTTGAATCATCTCTAGGGTCTTCAGACCATTTGTAGTATCAGCTAATTTCTTGTTGTCAAACCACGCAGTTTAAGAGAAGACTCCTCAAAGAAAAGTATGGCTAAACGAGAAAGCCGACTGGGAGCATTAACTGGCCACTTAATGCCAATAGATGAAACTTCTGCTACAATCCCTTCCAGGACAAAGTGTATCAAACCGAAGAAAAATGCTTGGTATGGTTTAAGCTCCAAAGAGGCTTCAAGGTATGACTCTTGTGAAAAGCAAAAATAGGATTGGACCGAGACAGCTACCTTGCGGTACACCGGCGTGAATTGCTTTGAACTCCGAATACCCATTCCCCTATTTAACACTGTAACACACTAAGTTTGTATAAAGCATTTATAATACGAGTATAAGGAAGCTTGACTTATGATTTTTTTTGTCAACTCCTTTAAGATTCCAGCAGTAATTAAGTCAAGTCATATCCTGGAGCTCGGACAGCGATACGGCTTTGATGTTAAAGTTGTCGGATTCCGTGTTGGTGTTGGTATTTGTATATTCGGCCAACGATTGTCCGTCAAATGACTTGAACGTTGCTTCGGCAAATAAGTCCAATTTTTCTTTATCTCCTTCTACACATTTGCCGGTAGCTTCCCATATCGGTGGCGAGTGCATAACGGATTTCTTTATGGACTTCATGACTTCCCACAGCGATTAGTTTGAAGTTTAATTAGCCATCAGACTTGCAAGGAAAGTCGAAGCCTGCGATTTTGAGATCCTATAGCCTGTTGCAAAGGTGGTTTAAATAATTGTTATCCGGGAGCGCTCAGGATTGATGTCATATTTTATAAGCTCTCCTGTTTTCTTGTTCCGTATTACTATCTTTCGGAAGGGAGGGTTTTTCCACGCACCGCTCTGAATGGCTTTTACAAGTTTATCAACTTCATCTTTTATCTCGAACGGCTTCTTACGTGGCACATTTAAAGCGACATTTCCCTTGCAGTCTGCTCTGAAACCATCCCAGTTTGTGCTGCTACTAGCTAATCTAGGCAAGACTTCCGCCAATCTTCAAAATTACAGCTCAGAGGTCTGAGCAGAGATCATAGCGTTCGTTAGGTATTTAAGGATCCCTTTTGCGAGAAAGATGTCGACGAGGTCAGGCGTTTTATTTTAGTCGGTTGGCCAATATGTTGCCTTTCCCGTTGAGTAGAAGTTCACACTACGTTTCATTATGGCTTTGTACAGTAGTCTGCCTTTCGTGGAATCGTAGAATAGCAGCTTGAACCTCAAAAAGTGTGTTTCGCGTTAAAATCACGACCGATGATAAAATTTCGCCCAAGTTAGTCAAGGAACGATGTCATCATATATCAACCTATATCCCGGAGGGAAGAAACAAGACGCGATGTTGTACTCTAGATGGTTTATTTTTACGGAAACCTGCACTTATTTGCGTGGAGTCAAGTTCAATATTTAAGTTCTCGGAGTGGTTAATGCAGTCTTTGATGTAAAGAGAGGATCCGCCTCTCGCATTTCCCGAAGGGATGATAATCACGACGCACGTGATAATCATTGTAATCTTTGATTTTCGGCGCTGATCCCATTTTTAAGTGGGTATCAGAAATCATGCATATATCAATACTTCTAGGAGGCTTGTGAGGCCGTTTGCATTCCATGCTTATATTTTAAGCTTCTGTTCTTTATTCATACTTTGTTATGCGTCTTACGAGGTTTGCTCAATTTGTCAAAGGCTGTAACTATCTCTAACTGGAAGAAGTGCGATCAAAACTCCACGTGGTTTGGTAAAGCCGCCGGTAATTTTGCTCCAATGCAGGAAAAGCTGGTTGATCGGGCTAGTCCCCTCAAAGCAAGGTTGGCTTACGCAGACGATATTGACATCGTTGGTAGAAACTCAAGAGCTGTACAGGAAGCTTTCATCCAGATCGAGCAGCATGAGCACGAAATCTGCAAATGGGAGCAAAACAAGTACATGGTGGCCACGTCTGCGAGTAGAAGATCCAACATTGGTCCCGCACTTAAAATAGGGGAGCGCGAATTTGAAGTCGGGCAATTTTTTAACTATCTCGGATCAACTGTATCAGCCGATAACAGCATGGAACCAGAAATATCCGCTCGGTTGCTTAAAGCCAAATTAGGCTAATATAGTCTGTCAAGACTCTTCAAATCCAGGAACTTAACTGTAACATCCAAGCTGCTGATATATAAGACAATAGTCATACCATATGGATCCGAGACTTGGGTGCTCAGCAAAAATTATTCTGACCTCTTAGCCGCGTTCGAGAGAAAAGTCTTACGGATAATTTTTGGCCCGGATGTTAGGAAGGACGATTCCGGAGACTCTATAATGATGAGATCTACGAGCTTTAACGCGATGTCGACATCGTCAAGGGAATTATGCTTGGTGGGCAGGGCACCTAGCTCGCATGAGCGAAGAGGATCCTGCTCGGAAAGTCTTTAGGGATGCAAAACTGGATGACATCGGCTCAAAATCGGGACCGGTGGAGAGACCTTTTGCCGGATGCCGGACCTAACCCCGGTTGTAGAGCCAAATAAGATGATGATATAGGTTTGTTCCTCAAGTTTTTCTAGAACTACTTATCATATTTGAACGACCGTATCAGTTGTGGCCGATCTTGTTTTATTCTCGCTCGATACGAGTTGTGCGTATGATCTAGCGCTCATAAAAAAAACTTTATTTGCCTAATTCCTATTCCTAATTCCATTGTAAACTTTTATTTGAAAAAAAAAGTATCACAAGGACATTGGTGTTTTTTTATTGCTTTGACACATCGTCCAAATAAATTTGTTGAGCTGGCAGAGGAATTGATTTCTGACCAATGACGAGATTGCTTCATGTAATGTCTTTATATTCTCGCCAGAATGAAGTCGCAAATAGTGGCTGACTGACATTTTTATCATTTGCTTTATGTACTACTGAGTTAATTGTTTTTTATTGGCAACCATGTATCACGTCTTCTTTTCGCTTCTCTCACGGATCGCACGGAAGTAAAGAATTCCTTTTGTTGTTCGATGACAATGGACGACCCCAAGGGCCAAAGCACAAAGGGACATGATGTAATTTAAATTCCAATAACGGGTGCTATTAATCTGGTCTCTTGGTGACCGACCGTTTCATGACCAACACAGCAGCTCACATTCTATAATGGGTTTCTATGCAGTGCCCGTCGTAAAAAAAGTAAATTTAATTTCTTGATGCCATCGGAAGAAGCTTAACCACAGCACTACTTATGGTAGTTCTCTAAGCAGGGACGGACGTCTTTTTGTTCTTCGTTTTTTTATTTCTGCAGCATGCTTTTTCCAAGAGGGGAACATCCTTAAACCTTGTAAGTCATAACCTTGTAAGGTTGCGGAAAAAGTATCCCATCCTGCATGCCTCGCATTGCGTGGTGTTGTGTGCAAAGTGTGTCATGAAATTTTTTCAGACAAGTGACAGCAATTAGGGCAAAGTCTTCTTACAGATTAATATAAAGTGCCACATTTTTGTTTCACGTCCTTTTAATACTTTATGTTACTATGTTACATGCTGTAGTGATGAAGGTCGCATCCAAAATAATGACATTTTCTCTTCGTTGACTCGCTGATGTGGAAATAAGTCCTTTTTGCTTAACGCTACATTAAGTAATTGTGCGTTAAAAGTTTTGTCACTGCTAGCAGGACACTTGATTCGCTTAAATTGTTTATGGTTGCTTGCTGTTGAACTTTTTGTAATCAAAGTTATGGCTCGACACTATAGGTCATCCAAATGTGGCTTTTGGCTTGCGTTTTAATATCAGCTGTAGTGCATCTGTTAACATTTAATCGGAGTCCAAGCTGTCAGTTTATCAAGTTATTAATATTTTTTGGTATTAGGGATTATTTTGCAGTTCCCCTGACTTGTGCTTTGTAGACCGTGCATGCCCGACCCCTCCATACTAATGGCTCTTAGGAACTTAATGACATGGAGGTAGTTCAGTGAATGTCTAAAGCAGACTCCGAGCTTGGGTGGGTTCCTTTATTGTCTTTTCTCTGTCGGAACGTTGCTCTGCATTTGTTGAGAAGATGCCCAGGGCGTCATTTGTTTCTTCACAATGCCTGTAGCTGCCATCTTCTTTTGTTCTTAAATTTTTTCGGGTGCCACTTTAGTCTACAATGTCCTGTTAAGATCCTCGTAATGATTCTTACATTACTTCTGCGTAGTCTCAATATTGAGTGAGACTTATTTGGGTTATAGCCTTCCAACATTTCTTTTGCTTGTTGTAGGCCTAGGAGATTTTACGGAAGCGGCGGTCGTACCAATTCACTGTATCTCTTCCCGCATTTGGGTTAACCTATCACGCACAATAGTTCCGGCCTTACTAGCAAAGCTTCTGCACCTTTATTCGCGAGTCTATCCTCTGTTTCGTTGCCTTCTATGCCAGTGCGTCCCGGCACCCCAACATACAAGCATACCTAGCATACCTGTCATGATAGCTATTACCTGCCTTATGTAGTTCCTTTCAAGATAAAAGTGAGCACATCTTTCGATGGCATATACTTTTGCCTGGGGTCGAATTACGATATCAGTAAACGAGTGAATGAAATCCATACGTAAACGAGTGATCGAGTATTTAGATTGGGATCGTCACTATTCGTCACTCGTTCACGTAAGCGATCATGCCAAATCAACATTACTCACTCACGTATGTGGTAATTCGACCCCAGATACTGCCCCATTGCTTCAGAGTACATGATTCGTGGCGCATCGACTCCTGCATTAGTTCCTACTGCTTTTTTTAATCCATGGGTATATCACTTTATGACTCCTGGATATTTCTGGTATTCAGTTTCAAATCTAAAGTCCTTTTTTATGCTCATCATCATCATTTTCCAAATACACCAGAACTTTTGTGTTGTATTATATCTACCACTGCACCGTCCTTCTTGTCTAGACTTACAGAGCCTGCTGTTCGGAACGTTGATGTCCATTCGATCTACATGTTCTAGCTTTCCAGTATGCAGTTTCTTGACTAGGTCTCTGCCTAGGCCATGTAATCAAATTTTCCCCTCCAAAACTTATCAATTTGGATATTTACTTTTGGGACTTATGACCTACTTAAATGGCACATAAGTCCCAAATCGAATTAAGGGCTTATTTCCCAACCGATCGGGAGTTTTTTCGAAGATGAGACATAAGTCCCAAATTTTCGGAGAGATAATAATTAAAAAAAATATTACGTATAATGGCTACTTATAAAAAATATGTTAGGTGGGACATAAGCCCCAACATATTTTTTTGGACTCATATTTTTTTGGGACTTATGTCCCAATATAAACCATAAACCCTTTATTCGATTTGACTTCTTTTGGATAGTGGGACATAAGTTCCTATAATAGACGCATGCTGATGAATTCTGTTATTTTATCTATCATTAAATGTTCCTGGGCGCTTTGCTACCCGCACACCACACAAGAACCAACGATTTCCTCTTACCATCACACCTCTGCACTCAAAAGTCAAAAATGTTCTTGGTGGCTCACTGTGATGGCCTCTGGATGTCAGAAACTGTATTTTCCTATACAATATCATTGTATCCCGAACCATAGCTTTCTTATATTTACAATAAATTGCGCTTCACTCGATCCTCTAGTTATAACGAAATATAATTGAAAATGAAAATGAAATGAAAATGAAATGAAAATGAAATGAAAATGAAATGAAAATGAAATGAAAATGAAATGAAAATGAAATGAAAATGAAATGAAAATGAAATGAAAATGAAATGAAAATGAAATGAAATGAAAATGAAATGAAAATGAAATGAAAATGAAATGAAAATGAAATGAAAATGAAATGAAATCAAAATGAAATGAAAATGAAAATGAAATGAAAATGAAATGAAAATGAAATGAAAATGAAATGAAAATGAAAATGAAATGAAAATGAAAATGAAATGAAAATGAAATGAAAATGAAATGAAAATGAAATGAAAATGCAATGAAAATGCAATGAAAATGAAATAAAAATGGAAATGAAATGAAATGAAACAAAAAAGAAGCTGATGTAGAAGTCATCTTCTGCTGTTTTTAAAAGTTCGACCGGCGTACTGTTGGAAACAATAGTAATCATTTTAATCTTTTCTCTTTTCTTTTCTCCAATGTTTAAATAATAAAACGAAATGTTTTTTAAGAAAATTTTCAAAATTAACTAATTACATAAATTACATAAAATTTTATTATTGAGGTTTTAAAGTGTAACAAATGTCATGCTGTACAATCGGAGCGCATTTATGAAAAGATACAATTATGAAGGAATAATTAATTAAAGTATTTATGTAATATCCTTAGAATCTATTTTAAAAGAAGTCGTATGCATACAGATTTTATGTAATTGGATATTTTAATTTTGTTCAGACAATTAAGCAAAAACAAAGCGCAAGAGTTTTGGACTTTATTAAAATATATTATGAATTTTATTTATAACAGATGTTTAAGGCTAAAAATCAACTTATTTAGATAATTCTGTACAAAATATTGAATAGTTTCTACTGATATGGAATATAAATAAATCCAACAATCAAGTAGAGAGTGTAAAGTACCAGTATTTATGTAATACCATACTGTATAGTCACACCCACATCTACTTCTTTACTTCTTAATGCAAATCTTCAATAATCGTATGACCGGCGCTTCAAACATAATCGACATCAAGAATGCTGCGCCAAAGGACACAACTGCATTGCCCAGGAATATGGTTATTATCAGCAGATTATTGAGATGGACTGTGCCATCCATGTTGAACGAAACAATCAGCATTATGATGGGGTGGATTAAGTATGCGCAATAAGTCAGCCGGCTAAGCGGCCACAATCCACGGTAGGCGAGCACTTTATTCACAGGATTTGAGAGACCCCAGCAACAGGACAACACAATCCAGACCAGGCCAAGACCAAAAGCTGCAATGGACAAAATGTGATAAAGAATCGAAATCAAAATAATGGATGCCGATGGGTGGTGCTTGGGTGGGTGCAATGTGTTGATTTATGCTGTAAATTACATGTTTACGGTTCGTTTCAAGCGACGATAATGGTTGCCGCATTACCACAATCTCACATACACACACACACACCATCATACTTACCCGTATGTCCTACGCTGACATAAAACGCTGTAGCTATAACACTCAGTTGTCCATTCCAGACGCCAAAAATAATCAAAAGTAAAAGTCCCAGACTGGCCGCCCAGAGTGAAAGATTTACGCGGTTGGATACTTTGGGCGGTGTCTTTGTGGTGTGAATTATGTAGCCAGTCAGCATGCCTGCATGGGAAAGAGTGGACAGAGGGTTTAACAGAGCAGAAGAAGAACGTAAAAGTACAAAAGCTTGTTAAAGGACATGCAATAAATATCCATCTAAGCAATGGAGCAAACGGTATTACGATTTGTAAACACTTTCTGTGAAGGACAAATAAGGTTTTTATGTTACGATAACTTTTGGAAAAGTTTTTGCGGAGTATTGGATGGAAATGTGTTCACACGTGCTCAGCTTGCGCGCCATCTTGTTTCTAGTTCTTCAACGCGTTTGAGCCACTTCTCTGACTCATCCCCAAAGAGCCCGATTTCTCCTCAACTAGGCCGTCCCGCTGTTCTTCATGTCTGAGGGAGCGGATTCCACTGCGTGGAGTTGTCTTCGCGCCCTAGAGTGTCTGAATTCACTGCCACTTTCTCCCAAGGTTAGTAATGCCTATTGGATCTTGATCCGTTTTCTGATAAAGTTTTTGTTATTAAGACAGGTTTGCAGCTTGAGTGTCTTCCTCTTTCAAGTTCTCTTAACTTCGGGAAAGGCAACTTACTGAGTCTATTCGCTATAATGTTGATGCCTTTTTACCCCTAACCCCATACTATCGGGTGTTGTTTTTAAAGTAGTGCTGATTCCATACTGTAGCCAGAAAAATATCGGATAGCATTTCGCACGCTTTTTTATCCTTTCTGATTCTGCTTCACACGTTCAGTTCAGGGCCACAACGGTTAGCCGAGACCAAATTTCCTAGACAAAGAAAGTTATCTACTTTCTCGATTTTCTGTCCGTCAATGTTTAGTTATCCGCTGATATTGGATAAAGCTTTGCATTTGTTTTGACTGTGTTTATTTTGAGTCCCAGCCTCAGCTTCTAGAATATGGGCCATCAGAGATGAAGGTCCATTATCCGATATGAAAGTAGAAAACCATTATCAGTGTAGTCGAGGTCTTTAAGCTACTCGTAACATGTCATAATCCACCGAATTCCGTGCTTAACGCATTACCGTATATGATCCACAGAGTTCATCCCTGATGACCACCAAGAAAAACATTGGAGACAATATGCACCCCTGAGGTACTCAACTGTAGCCTTGATATAAATTTTCCTGGGATGCCTCCATTGCAAGACACACCAGAAATAATCTCGAGTTAAGCCTTCTTAAGGTCAATAAACAGTAAATATAGCGGAGACATGTACTCGATCCAGTGCTGTTTTTTGTTTCCTAAGGAAGTTATGTGGAGTTATGAGAGTCTGCAGCGCGAAAGCCTGCCTGTTTGACGTCGAAAACCGAATATAAATATTCTTTAACGTGGCTCTAGTTGCTAGAGTGTTGGACTTCTGAGCAGGAGGTTTGGATCCAAGAAATATCTTTCGCTGTCCCACCTCTAGCTAATGTCTGACAAACGTCGAGAGCACAACACAAATGGTCGCAAGAAGCTAGGCCTCTCAATGCTTCTGTTCTAATATGATTCTGGCAAATATCTTGGCTACGGTGTCCAGTTTCCGCAATCCATCAGATTTTTCTTCTTCCTTACGTTCCATTGCACATTTCCACGATCTCGGTGCATAGCAGTTTTGCTGATCTTTTTGGCACTGCTTGGAAAAGTTCAGTAGAGAAGCCACCACAATCAATATCCACCACTTTGGGACACTCTTAATTGCTGTTGCTGTTGCGGTTTTGTTGGAAGGCTTGGTGCGAATTCGGGAGTTAATTTATTCGGGAAACTCATTACAGTTTGAAATAAGATCACCATTTCCCATCGTATTAAGGACTGTGGCGAAATGTTTTCTCTATTTAGTAAACTGTTTCTCATCCAAAATCAGAAGGTTTACCATCTAAGCTCTTTACTGGATCTCGCTTGCAGATCCGATCCGACAACAAATAAGCTTCTTGGTGATACTATAGACAGTCTGTAGTCTATGGGGTAAGTAAGTCGATCTAATGACGTTTGTCATGTCGCACACTACACTGCACTTCCTTTTTTCTTACGCGATTTTAGGTTTTATTTACTGCTGAGACTGGTACAATCCGAGCTTTGATTGCCGTACGCTCATCGACCCATCTACCTTTCACCGACGTATATGCATCTTTATGCTGTAAAGCAAATGTTGCTTAGCAAACACTCCAAGTTAAACGTTGGTTGGCAGAAAGCAAAGCCAAAGTGTGCAATTTGCGAAACATTGCATTCCATTGCATGTGGTCTTGAAAGTTTACTCTTCTCGAACGAAAATAACCTTCATTCACTTCAAAAAATTCTCTATCCTAATTGCAAACGAAGGCATTTTCGATTGCTTTTCCCTGAATCTTTCAGTGTAAAATGGAAAACACGTGTAAACACTTTTTATAAAAATTTCTTACATCGACCGCTTGGAATGTCATTTTGGCAGCGAACAATGTACGAGTATGTACTCCTATACGGTTCTTCAGCACAGCGCACACAGATTAGACGATATTAGAAACTTTTACTCGTGATGCTATCCACATGCTATTAAAACGATTCCACTCCAGAACTAATAACACAAGAAAATGTAACCACCTACGTACGTACGTTATTTGCTGGTGCATTGCGTTTCTTTTTAAGTGGAATGGTGATGGACTAGGACAGTCGTCACCAACGGACGTGTTGTCGTCGGTTTTTCTGGTCCCTTCACTTGAAAACATTTTAAACATTTTTCATGTGGAGTGGTTGGCATACATTTGTATTAAAAATCCAAACAAAAACAGGACAACAATAACAACCAACACAAGGAAACTTTTACTCGTACAATAAAAGTTATTTTTGCAGATACAACTGAAAGGAAAAATATAACGGAATTCCTGACTGTGTTTTAGATCTTTTTGCGGTGTTTGTGTCGGTCGACTTTGTGGATGTGTCATTGTCGTTTCTTGGTTTATTGTTTTATATTTACGGGACAGTGGTGCTATTTTATGTTGCTATTTGCGTAGTTTCATCTTAATGCAACAGGACAGAACTTTGTCTTCACAAACTCTCATTATTAGTCAGGCGAAAGATGTCCTCTAGTCATTATACTTCCAAAGTTCTTTGTTGTTGCGTACAAGAAGAACTCTAGACATCTGCTTTATCATCGCTCGTATTCTCGTACTTACCCATAATATAGGTTCCTATACGCTGCCATGGCTTGTCGTATAGGAAATCAAACGATTCAAACGGCTCAGCTACTTTGTGTGTGTAATTGTGATGAATTGATATGACGCCCGCAACGCCCCATGATGTTATCAAGAAAGCTGTCACAATTAGTGCGGATGTTTTAAAGTGTCTGCGAAATGTAAAAATGTTACTTCAGTTGATAGTTAATCATCAGCAGTTAAGTGTTAGCCTTACCTCGTCGATAGAACAAGCAATAATGTGGCCATTATGAAAAATTGCATGTCATTTGCCATATACCAGGACCACATCATGCACATCTCGTTCAATGGATAAAAGTTATTTATGTACAATATGTTGCGCCACCAATACTTGGTGCAATTTGTTGACGGCACCGTCTGTCGGAACACAGATCTATCGAAGGTTTGTCTGGAAGTGTGGGTCAAAATAAAAAATGATTTACAGTCCGATTGAGTGGCGGGCTATTAAGGGAAGCAACGAATAAGCGTAAGATGTTGTCGTTATATTGGTACACTGCGTCTCAGTCGTTTATATCTGCTCTTTTTTCAACAAACTTAGTGAGATATGATGATGAAATGAGTAAGAAAATGATCCAAAATTTCATTATGAAGAAATATTAATTGAAATATCAATTAAAGCATTATTAACAATGGGTGTCTGACTCGTATAATTAATCGTAAAGAACCATAAAATATTTTAGTAATTCTTGCAACAGCGATTAAAGTATAAGACACAAAATTATTTCTAAATCCTTGTCCCTCATATTTATCAATAAATTCCTTAATTAGGTTTTTAATTAGCCTAAAGCTAGGGCGAAAGCATGCTAAGCTATTTGAAAAAAGAGTGGATTTAAAGGACATCAACAGCTAGTCATAAATAAAAAATTGGGTGCGTGGACTTGTGTACGCACTTCTTTTGCTTGAAAGAATAAACGTTAATATGGATGCTAAAAATCCATATGAGTAACTCTTGTAAGTAAGTACTAAGCAGATATGATCGGTGAAATTTTATCCCACAAAATGATGCACAATCGTTGAGTTCAAAGCGCAACAAAATGTCATAACTTGCTAATTAGGAATACTCTATAAAATAAAATATTAGACTATTGGATTGACTTACATATATTATATTCCTTTAAAAATATATTTAAAGACCCTCAAAAGATTTCTCAAAGACTGTTCAAAAGACCTCAAAAACATTCCAAAAATACCCCTGAAATACCGTCAAAAGACTCCAAAAGAACCCACAAAAACCTCCCAAAAGACCTTACAAAATACCCTCAAAACGTTACCAAAAGTCCCCAAAACATTACGAAAATAGTCCTAAATACCCCAAAAAAACCATAAAAGAATCCTTTAAAGACCAAAAAAAAGACCCAAAGAAGGCCCTCAAATTTCCCCAGAAAACTCTCATAGGACTTCCAGAAGACTCCCAAAAGACCCAAAAATACCCCCAAAATACAAAAGACCCCAAATAGACTCACAAAAGACCCTCTAAAGAGTCGCAAAGTACCACCAAAAGACCCTCTTAAGACCCTAGAAGTACTTTGAAAAGACTTTAAAAAGACCACCAAAAGACCATTCAAAAGATACACATAAACCCCCAAAAAAAACAACCAAATCTTGCCCAAAAGACCCCCAAACCACTCCGAAAAGACTCCACAAAAACCTCCAGAAAATCCTTAAAAGACTCCCAATGATCCCCAAAAAAGCTCTAAAAAGACCCCAAAAAATCCAAAACCAAAAAAATACCCCCAAAAATAATACTAAGCGGTTTCGACAGTTTTTTTTTTAAATTAATGTCGGAATACCGTCGGGTCCAGGTTATTATTTTGGTTCTGTTTATTATAGCGTTTGCCTTGTTTCTGGCTGTTCTAAACTTAACAAGGTTTTCTTTGGAAGGGCAATTACCGTAGGCCAAATGGGCTGCTTTTTTACTTGAATTTGAAATGGTACAAGCTCCGCAATAATGCAACTTAAGTTCAGTTTATACTTTTCTGTATCAGACAAGAGGCGAGGAAGCCAAAAAAAAACTGGGGTCGAATTACCACATAATATTCGGCGCGACAGACCATTGCGTTGCAAGGCCTGGCCTCTCGTAACCATTTGTGTTGAGCATGTATATTTTTGCACACAAATGGAGGGATCTACAAATTAAATACCGGATCCGAAAGGCAAATTGAGAAGCTTTCCGTGACGAGTTATTACTCTCGGTGGAAAACCGTGAAAAATATTTTTGGTGTTAGTGGGATTCGAACCACGAACTTCCTGCTCAGAAGTCCATGCTCTTATCCACTGAGCCACGGCGCCCACTAAGGGTCGAATTACCACATACTTGACTGAATAATGTTGATTTGGTATGATCGCTTATGTGAACGAGTGACGAGTAGTGATCATCCCAATGTAAATACTCGAGCACACGTTAACGTTTGGATTTCTTTCACTCGTTAACTGATCTCGTAATTCGACCCCTGGTTCAAGGTAGAAAAGTTATCTACAAAACCAGATCAGAAATGAGTTGGTAATATTAGTTGACTTTCCAAAACCAGAAGGGGGTAATACGAATGATGGAAACACTGCTCGTACATTTTTCAATTCAACATTATGTCTACCACCAAAGAGTTCGAGAAAGTGGAAACCAGCATCAAGACTTTTCCATACGAGAAAAGTTTGTCGCCTCCCAAAATCCTCTTAAGCGAGATAATCGCAAAATTTTAGATAAGTTACACCCTAAGATAAAATAGATCTTTTTAGGTCGCAGTATCAGCCAATTAGGCTGGGGTTATAGGAAGAAAAAAAAATGAATGAATTCGCCAGATTTTCCATGCATCAAAAGAAGATTTTGAGAACTCGAAAAAATATACACATATCGTCCTTCTGTTAAACTTCATATCGACGCTTATTGCCTTAGCACAGCTCGGAGCCTTATTTCTTATTCGCACTTGGAGGATACCTTCTTTCAACCAACACTACCCCAACTCACCTCAGCGACAAATCATTAAAGAAAGTGACAAACAAATATGCTGGCGTCAAGCGGATGTAACGGTAAAAGATTATTTTGAAGCTGTCAAAAATTCCGCGCCGCATAAATTGCATTCGATCATCTGGCAGCTTCTTTTCCTGCCTCAGAAAGAGTAGAACGGCAAGAAATCCGCTAATAAAGAAAAATGTATCCACAGAGAATGTGGCATTTCCAACAAATTGATAGAAGATTGATCTCTCGGTGAGCTCGCGATAAAACTGAAATAAAAAAAAAACAAAAAAACAAAATACATGTGAGAGACTTTGTATCTGAAAGCAAAAAACCTCATGGAACCTTACCCGATTCTCTCCGATTGCAAACATTTGCAAATAGGTATGCACCATTATGGTCCACAAGAGGGAAAACACACGCAACCCATGAATGCAGGACGTTGTACTCTATACGAAGAGTGGGAATAAAATTGAACTTATCCCTGGTGGATATTTGAAAAAGATAACCACAACTTACGTCCTTAGTATCAGCGACCGATATAATTGTTGCAGCGTTTGTCTGAAATGCAAAACACAGCAGAATCTCTTGATGCAGACCTTAAAAGGAATGATAATAATATGACACAACTGAAAGTTAAAATGACCCTTGGAAAGCCTACTCAATTTTGTGTTGGCTTCGAAATCGCCTCCTCCTGTTGATTGGACCTGCGCTTGAGTCTGAGTCTGAGCTTTTTCCATTTCATGTTGCTTTGATCGATTATTTTTGTTTCCGTTGAGATCTGCTTCCAGGTCAACGTTGTTATTGTCACCATTCATAGTTGTCATCTGATAAATTTCAAAACCCTTGCCATTATACGTTTCCGGATTAACTGCTACTCTCGGGTCGCTTGCTGCTTTGGAAGCAGATGATTGGCAAGATTTTTTCCTATTTATATCCGCTTGATACCAAGTTGCAACGATCACAACGAAGAAGGTTGTCACGATTAGGGCACTGTGATGAAAAACTAATTAACTTTCCAACTAATCAATCAATCTTCTCATAATTTACGCAAATATTTGGAATTCGATTTCCCTCCACCAGCAGTATTTTCCCGGTACACTTCGGACGTTCAGGATTTTAATTATTTGCGTGGAATTCTCACTGGACGAAGTACTGAATGTGCCCAACATTCGGGCATGTGGATCGAGCGACAAAATTACTTCAATGTCATGGGGGTTGCAGGACTTTGGAAGGCATTCGCCCAGTTCTATAGTGGCAGTCTAGCATGAAATATGCAGCGTGAAGAATTTTTTTTTATTTTTGTTTTTTTTTTTTGTTCCAACACTTACCACATTCGAGGGGATTCTTGTTTTCAGCCTTATGAGCGCCGCATAAAATGCAAATTCAAAATGTTTACGTTCGTTTGGTGTGTTTTTGCGATTCACATCCAGGCAAAAGGTCTTCTGACCCACCCATTTCTCATTTTTGTATAGCAGCTGGCCTCGATAGCGACCTGATGAGTCGTAGGCTAGAAAATGATAAAATTAAGTCGGTTAGTTCTAAGTCTAGTTCAAGCTAAGACCTTTTGATTGCAAGAAATACTTGACAGTTTGAATTTGAAGCTTTTTCTGGTTATATTTTCTTTGTTTGATGTATCTTTGTAAATTTTAAACAGGGGTCGAATTACGACATCAGTTAACGAGTGAATAAAATCCATACGTTCACGAGTGATCGAGTTTTTACATTACTACTCCTCACTTGTTAATGCCAACAAGGTTTTCTTCGGAAGGGCAATTACCGTAGGGCAAATGGGTTGCTTTTTTACTTGAATTTCAAATGGTACAAGCAAATTGCAAATTAATCCCAGTTTATTCTTTTCTGTATCAGACAAGAGTCGAGGAAGCCAGAAAACTGTGGTCGAATTACCACATACGTGACTGAATCATGTTGATTTGGTATGATCGCTTACGTGAACGAGTGACGAGTAGTGATCATCATACGTTAACGAGTGATCGAGTATTTACATTATTACTCCTCACTTGTTCACTTCTCCTGTAAAAAAGCTATCGGTAACAAATGGGGTCTTCAACCCCATATCACTCATTGGCTTTATAAAAAGACCTACACTAATGTACGGTGTGGTTGGCTCTTAGACTGCCTTAGACAAAGCAGTAAATCGCGACAAGCTTAGCTAAGTTTAACGATCGGCTTGTCTATGTATGAGCGGAGTACTCCGCACCAACCCCTCCAAAGCACTGGACATACTATTCAACCGGAAACCACTCGACATCTTCAGCAGATAAGTTGCTGCTAGCGCGGCTATTCTCCTCAATGCAACTTCACAGTGGATATGGAAAGAATTGGTACTATCCTCTGTCTTGTTTATTCAGGGTTCCATCAGAAGGTATAGACTACACCATTCTGCTACTACAGTTCAACAATAACGTCCAGGACACCTTCCCCTTCCAGATCACTCTGGAAAGAAGTTGCTAATTTGAAAGATGAATCGATCAGTTTTTATACTGACGGTTCAAAAACTAATGCTGGGCTGGGCGAAGGTGTTTTTTCAAAAAGGCTAAATATTAGTCTCTCATAACGTCTTCCCAATCACGGTAGTGTCTTTTAAGCAGAAATGCTGGGCTGGGCGAAGGTGTTTTTTCAAAAAGGCTAAATATTAGTCTCTCATAACGTCTTCCCAATCACGGTAGTGTCTTTTAAGCAGAAATCGTGGCAATAAAAGAATTCCTGTCTTGGTTGAAGAGAAACGTTATATCCACTAAGGATATCCGCATCTTCTCGGAAAGTCAAGCAGCTTTGAGATCTCTAGAATCAGTCTCTACGAACTCTATTGTACCCCTAGACTGCCGATCATCTCTCAGGGAGATAGCGGAACAGTTCAACATTCACCTGTACTGGTAACGGGAGTATAGAGACATTCTGGGGAAGTGCAGGGCTGATTAACTCGCCAAAAATGTATTACCACCTGTATTTTGTATTGTATTGTATTTTGCCTGAAAATTGTGCCTTAGGCATACCTAAGAAAATCAACCTTTGATGGTTAAATGGTCAAATGGATTAACTTGCGTAGCGAGAAAACATATCTGGCCAAAGCGGGATCCTAAACGTAAAGTGTTTGATTTCTCTAAACAGATTGCACATAAGTGCTCAAATAGGTGTCATTACTGCGCACTGTCTTATTGGCAAGCATGCAGCAAGGCTTTGTGTATTTTCCAATGACTTTTGCAGAAGCTGCATGGATGAAGAGGAGACCATTCTTCACCTTCTGGGGATTTGCACAGCTCTTTCTCTAAAACGTAAGTTCCATTTGGGAGACTTCTTTTACAATGAAGTCAACGATTTGTCAACCACTGACATCAAAAGTCTTCTATGTTTCATTCGAAGCTCCAACTGGTTCAACAAGTAGGGTGAGAACTCTTCTCGATGCATATGGGTCGGTTTCCTGCCGACACCCACCCCAACCTAACATAACCTATTTTATTATATTATTATAATAATATGTTTTATATTTAAAGATATATCTTAATTCAAAACGATACATTATACATCTAAAAGATACGGCTATTTAACATTTAAAAGATACCTTTTTGATCAAAATATACATTTTAGTTCAGAATGATACATGATAAGTACATTTATATCTTATAGATACCTATTTTATCTGAACGATACATTTTACCTTTAAATGATATATTGTGCATCTAAAAGATTAATTTTACATCTAAAAGGTAATTTTTTTCATATCTACCTTGCCAATAAATAATATGTAAAAGCTTAAATGTTATACAAATTGCTTAATTTGTTAATTTAATAAGCTCTTAAGCCAAAAAATTTCTAAACGAAATGAATGTGTCAAAATATCTTTGCATTACAATCAGAAATAATAACAGACTGTGTACTAACCTTTTTGTGCCCATTCGTAATTGTTGTTGAGCGCTGTCAGATATGCGAGAATCTCTACCCCACAAACTGCCGACACTTTCGTTCTTATCTCCGACGGTTGCCAATAGAAGTGATCGTACAAATTAATGATAATTTGGAAGATATTCGCATTTCCCGCCTGTGTGCTTTCCTCGGTGAAGTTTCCCGGAGATTCACCAAAAAAGCGACTGATGCTGTTGAAATGATTGCCAAATGTTTTCTGAAGTTCTTCCTTTTTGAGCAGTTCGCGACCCTTAATCTTGGACTTGTTCTTCATTACCTTTAAAATGTGTGGACTTGCATTTGACTGTGAAATTGTTGCTACTGTTGCAGGTGACACTGAAGTGTCCGTTTGCCCATAAGTCGTAGTGGTAGTAGAAGTAGACGCTGACGCTGTTGCTGCACTTTCAGAGAAGCTGTTAGTGGTAGTCGCAACTGCCGGCTGGTTTGTTGTTAATTCCACCAAAACATTTTCGGTGTATGTTAGTCCCTCATCATTATCATTGCGAAGCAGATGTCGCTCCTCTAAGCTTAGGTCGCCTTTCTTGATTGTCTCATGGTGAATGTCCTCCAGATCACCCAAATTGAAATCAAAGGTCACCGCATGTGCATCTAATTCCTTAATTGGGCGGATTTTTTCATAGTCGCTGGGTTTCTCCGGCAGGCTGTAGGGTTTCTTTTTCAACGGTTTCACCGGAAGGATTTCGTGCGTGTTCAGTTCTATAGGCGCTTCATCGTTGACTTCGTGTAAAATTGTTACGTTTCCTCTTGTGTTAATGCTGCTGTAGCGATGTCGATGGTTATGATAGCTGATGAATGGATCGTTTTCATCAGATGATGTCCTAGCAAGATGGACATACAGCAGAAATACGAACGCACTGGCTATTATGCTGCTTTTAGGAAACTTCATTTTGTCTTGGGGTTTCGTTTTCGTTATTTTATCACTGTGTTGTTGTCCATTTGGGTTATATTTTTTTCAAGATTACAATAATTGTGGAAATTATATTCTGAAAATAGAAATATTAAGGTATAATTAGGTTAGTTGGATAAGTTTTCTGTAGATGCTGAAAGCATCTCTACATCTCATCTCTACACTCTGATCTTACAATTCCCCCCTTAGCACTAGTGAGCTTGACAACCAGGTCAAGTTAATCACCTGTGCTTTTAATAAAGCGCTTTCTGCTCCTGCCCTCTCATTTGTCCAAGAGGCAAGAAGAGACCACATTTGTGGACCTCGAAATTAGGGCATTTCAGGAGAAGCTGCAACGTAGCCAAGGCTATTAGAATAGAAGCTGGCTGGGATGCTTACAAAGCATCTCTCAAACTTTATAGAAGAGAATTAAGGACAGCCAAGCGTTCTTCTTGGAGACTCCTCTGTGATAAAATAGAACAATCTTCTGAGGCGTCTATAGGTTAAGATAAATCCCTGCAACCAATGCAATAATGCCGAGCTGCCAGAAAAAGGCGGATGGCTCGTGTACTACTTCAAGCGAAGAATCGCTCAATCTGCTTTTAGATACCCACTTCACGGAAAGCTCCCATGTGTTAAGTAATGTCGGCCTTGATTGGGCAGACACTCACTCGTAAAAGTATCTCCAATGATCTTGTAAATAAGGACAAACTGCTTTGGGCGCTACAAAGCTTCAAATCATACAAATCTCCAGGAACTGATTAATTCCAGCCGAGCTGCAAAGGACTTCAGATATTATCCTTCCTTTGCTGGAAATAACTCTAGAGAGTTGTCTGGTCTATATTCCAGTTTTATGGAGAGAAGTAAACGTGGTTTTCATACCCAAAGCCGGCAAATGCTCGCATGTTAGTCCAAAAGATCTCAGACTAATCAGTCTTTTATTATCCTTCTTGAATACACTGGAAAGACTGATCAATATCTACATACAGACACGCATTGACAAAAGACTCCTGTCTGCAGATCACCTCGCGTATTGTAGAGGCAAGTCTATAGAAACATCTCGGCACACACTGGTACGTTTTCTTGAACATTCTCTTCACTACAATGAGTACACAATGGTGATTTTCCTAGACATTGAAGGCGCTTTTAACAACGTCAACACATCTGGGACTACGGATGCGCTGTCGACTTTGAGGGTGGACGACTCGCTTGACGAATTGACTAAACTTCTGCTCACATGTTGGATTATTAATTCAAAGCTGGGCGAGTCGTCTGCCGCAGAAGAACCCTACAAGGTGGAGTCCTGTCCCCCCTTCTATGGAACTTAGCGGTAAACGAACTGCTGGTATGCCTAAGAGGTGAGGGCTGCAGAGTAATGGCTTATGCAGATGACGTTGCTATTGACTTCTCAGGAAAATACCCGAATACCTTAAAGGAACTCCTGCAAATGTTCTTAACAAGCTAACTTTCTGGGCAGATCGCTGTGGTTTTGAGGTAAATCCTCACAAAAAAGAGCTTGTCCTATTCACCAGGAAATATAAAGTTTCGATTATTAACCCTCCTTCTATAAAAGCTATAAGCTTAATATTCTCTGATAGAGCCAAGTATTTGAGTCTTATTTTGGACAGAAAGCTAAGCTGGAAACTTAATATACAATAAATAGTTCGTAAAGCCACATTCGCACTCTTCTAATGCAAAAAAGTCATTGGTAGCAGATGGAGTCTATACAGGGTATATACAGCGGTAGTAAGACCTACTCTTCTATACGGTGTGACTGTATGGTGGACTGCCTTAAATAAGAAAGTAAACCTTGACAAATTAAGCAAAGTCCAAAGATCAGCTAGTCTTTGTATGAGCGGAGCACTTCGTACGACCCCCTCCGTCGCATTGGACATTCTGTTCGACCTTAAACCACTCGACATTTACAGCAGGCAAGTAGTTGCCAGTTCGGCTATTCGCCTTAATGCTATCTCCTGGTGGAATAGAAATAAAATCGGTCACTCCTCTATACTGAATTTAGTCAGGATCCCAGACAACATAGACTACACAATTCCGCAACTCCATTTCAATAAAAACTTCCAGGTCACCTTCCAATCCAGATCATTCTGGAACGAAGACGCTTACTTGGAAGATGAACCCATTCATTTTTAGACAGACGGCTCAAAAACTGATGACGGAGTCGGCGGAGGTGTTCTATCAAAAAAGCTAAATGTTAGCCTCTCCTAGTCACTGTAGGCTGAAATTATGGCGATCAGTGAAGCCATGTCTTGGCTGAAGAGAAACGTCATATCCGCTAAGGATATCCGAATATTCTTGGATAGCCAAGCTGCACTGAAATGACTGGAATCAGTCTCATTAAATTCAATTCTAGCCCTTAACTGGCGATCATCTCTCATGGAGATGGCGGTGCATACAATATTTCGGGTAACTGTATGGCTGACGAACTCGCCAAGCAAGGAACTACACTACCCTTCTTACCTGAGTATGGTTCCATCGGCATACCAATCTCTACATGCAAACTCTTGTTAAAGCGGGATGCTAATGTAAAAAACTAACTGTAGGTGTTCAAATGGTACAACTTGCATAGCGACAGAGCAGATATGGCCCAGACTGGATCCGAAACGGTCCAAGTGTTTGAGATCTAAAAAAAGATCGCACATCGGTGCTATTGTAGGTGTCATCACTGGACACTGTCTCATAGGTAGGCATGCAGCAAGACTTTGAGTCTTCTCGAATGACTTCTGCAGAAGCTGCATGGATGAGGAGGAGAAGGAGACCATCGTCCATCTTCTCTGTACTTGTGCTTTCTTCTACAACGACACTAATGATCTCATCAACATTGACATTGGTAGTCTCCTACACTTCATACGAAGCTCTAATTGGTTCGTCGAGTTGGTGGTAGGAATTTTTGCTAATCCGTGTGGTATCACAATAGACCATTACTGGTCTAAGAGTGTCGGTTTCACTGACAGGCACCTTAACCTTATCTAATCTAACCCTAGGTTTATAATCATTAGGAACACTCTGATCTAATGAAAGTGCAAAGAATGACTCGTGCAGCTAAAAACACAAAAAAGATAGAAAGATATATTTCCAACTGTTCAATTTCGGATGCACAAAGCCGGACGAAAAGTTTTAAGCTAAAAATTCGATGTAAACAGTAACCCGATTCTGATTAAATGCAGCCATTCAGCTCACTTCACATGATTACGCAAAATGTTTTCTTTTTATTTACTTTTTCATCCGTATATTGTATCTACGAGTATTTACAAAACTGAAAATAACGTTAATCGACAAGGCAGAAGTAGACAGACAATTTTTACGATCGCTTATCTGGACAGTCAGTCGTGAAGCATGCAGAGTCCCATTCATAAATTTTTCACTTTTAACTCACATGCATAACGATGGTGGAGAAGTACGATTAAAGATTGTTTGGATAAAATTCAACGACAGTTCCGAACTAACACAAGCTGAGATGAAAGTTTTTCACTGTTGCGACCAAGATTGACGACACCTGGAAGAGTCTGTGAAAACTTTACCATTATGGTCAGTTACGTGCCACGAGATGTTGATAATTAATAATCATGTTTAGCATCAAAACATCAGAGGAGGAGGGTGGGGGTTATCGAAGTCATAACCATGCTCTGTTGCGGATATGCATATGGAACGTAAGTGTGGTTGGAACAAAATGCGGAAGTATCGTCTGTCTGTTTGTGAGTAAATGTGGTAAAGTGCCTTATTCCAAGAAAGATTTTTTTTTGTAACCGATGATCAAAAACAGGAAAATACTTCATTTGAAATTTTATTCAAGTTTGGATTCCAGTATAACCTCCTCACAGCACTGCATTTGTTATATAATACTTAACCGTCTTCTTTGCTGGAAAATGTTATAACATTAAGCTGCAAGCTATCTTGTATACACTTTGTAGAAAATCGCAAATTATTATCATTTTTATGATTTCGGGAAAAAAAACTTTATTCAAAAGTATTGCTGGACTTTTTTGAACGCTGCTCTTCTACCCAAATGCTTAGACTTAAATGCATTACTCAACAGCATGATATCCGGTCATGGCTTCGCGCTTAAATGCACTTAGCTATTTATTAAGTAAGTTTATTTATATTAGAGGATTCAATATTTGTACATAATTTATGTTAGATAGATAGATAGATAGTTGTGGTGGATAGTTATGATAAACCAAAGAAAACCACACCAGAGCACTCAGACTGTCTTTCCCAGTAAGTTCACTATTCATTCTACGAGCTGAAGGAAACACCTCAGCATATTTTTTTTTATAATTCGCGCACGCTTAAAGGGTTCGCACCCTTATAATGCTCGGCTATATGCTTGGCACAGTGTGGGTGTTAAGGAAAAGGCGAAGAAAAGAGGAGATGTCTATGAGTGTCTTGAATGCCTGTGGATCATACTGATGTGGAAAGACAGAGCATGGCAGAGCATTCCACATACTTGTTAAACGGCTGAAGCACGAATCCATGAACTTAACTGTATGTCCGAAGATGGGCTTGAGGATAAACTGATGAGCATTTAGAGCGCTACGCGTATAGCGGTTGAATTCAAGGAGATGTGGCATGCAGTTGGCTATTACCTGAGCATATACTTTTCATATGCGACGAGCTCGTTTTTAAAAAGTTAAAATACTTCAAGACCTACACTTGTCTATGGTTGAATGCCAGGCCGATCGAATTAGATGATATAGTGGCATTTATAAAAAAAAAACTAAAAAACTGCTCAAAAGGCAGTGCGGAAGGCTCCTCCTGACCTACAATCAATAATAATAAGTAGTATTTTAATAAGTAAACCTAATCAAACAATTAATCGATTGGTAAGAGAATTGACTGCTGATAATAAGCAGAGAAACTCTTCTCAACCGGATACCCAAAACGTTTTATACAGAGGAATACACTTTTAAGACCAATGAATACTTAGGCCAAAACACTCGGCAACCGACCTTACATAGTCAGTAATAAACGCCTATCACACAAGCTCCCCTGTAATTCGTATTCAACGCACCAGGAACGTTCCATAGTGGAATCACGGACTCAAGGCCAAACGAAGAGAAGTTCGCAAACTGTTTTACAAGGCCAAACGTACAAACACCTGTTCTATCGAACTGCCCTAACGTGGCTTTAAGAAATAGCAAAACGAAAAGTTGGATAGAATTCTGTGAAAGTATCGTAGAACTGCCAACAGCTTGTAGACTACACAAAGCTCGCTCCCTCGATCACAACAATCCACTCGGTTCAGTAAAGAAACCAAACGGTGAACTTATATCCTCTAGAAAAGAAACTCTTAAATGTCTGGTAAAAAGTCTTTTCCCTAACAGTACAATACTAGCCAACCAAGTCGTAAGCGAGGACATAAATATGTACTGATAAATCGTCTCATTTGAGTCCTACAGATCTTCACATCAAAAGAAATTCGCTGGGTGGTAAACTCATTCGGCCCATACTGTACGGCTGTACCCAATCATCCTCCAAAGAGGAATAAAATTCATAGAAAAACTACTTGTAAAACTCCGACTACAGAGCCAGCTACAGCCTAAAAGACGTTCCAAACGTGCTGGAGAGAAGTGCGAAGTTCTTCTAACCAAAAGGTCATTAATTCTAAAATCCGTGGAGAAAATAATACCCCATTATATAAGGTCGTTCTAATTCTAATTCAGATACTGGCTTACGCAGACGATATTGACATCGTTGGTAGAAACCCAAGAGCTGTATACAGGAAACTTTCATCCAGATCGAGCAGGCGGCACGAAGTCTGGGGCTGCACATAAATGAGAGCAAAACAAAGTACATGGTGGCCACGTCTGCGACTAGAAGATCCAACATTGGTCCCGCAATAAAAACAGTGAAGCGCGAATTTGAAGAAGGGACTTTAACTATCTCGGGTCAACTGTAGCAGCCGATAACAGCATGGAACCAGATATACGCGCACGGTTGCTTAAAATAGTCTGTCAAGACTCTTCAAAAACAGGAACTTAATCAGAACATTCAAGCTGCTGGTATATAAAACAATGATCATACCAGTACTTACATATGGATCCGAGACTTGGGTGCTTAGCAAAAAAAGCATTCTGACCTCTTAGCCGTGTTCGAAAGAAAAGTCTTACGGAGAATTGTTGGCCCCGTATGTTAGGAAGGACGATTCCGGAGACTCTATAATGATGAGATCTGCGAGCGTTACCGCGTTGTCGACATCGTGAAGAGAATTAAGCTCGGTAGGCTCCAGTTGGCAGGACACCTAGCTCGCATAAGCGAAGATGAAAGTCCTTTGCAGTAGGAATTAATGCAACAGCGAGGCCGGCCAAGTCTACCCTGGAAGGATGGCGTAGAGCAGGACGCCCAGAGTTTAGGGATGCAAAACTGGATGACATGGATGGATGGGTATTTTGGGGTTTTTATGGTTTTAAGCGTCTTTCGAGGTTCTTTCGAGGAGTCTTTTTGGGGCCTTT
This sequence comes from Nephrocerus scutellatus, assembly GCA_947095585.1. NCBI lineage: Eukaryota > Metazoa > Arthropoda > Insecta > Diptera > Pipunculidae > Nephrocerus > Nephrocerus scutellatus. The sequence goes on from OX352763.1 coordinate 117,144,237, forward strand.
TGGGGGTCAATTGAGGGCTTTTTGAAGCTTTTGAGGGTATTGTGGAGGTCTTTTGGAGGTCCTTTGATTGTCTTTTGGGTCTTTTGAGGGATATTTTCAGGGTCTTATGGGGTCTTTTGGTGATCTTTTGTAGGTCTTTTGAGGGTCTGTTGACGAGTCTCTTGAGGGTCTTTTGGTGGCGTTTTGAGGGTCTTTTGGAGGTCTTTTGAGGGTCTTTTTTTGGACCTTTCGGGGGTCAATTGAGGGGTTTTTGAAGCTTTTGAGGGTCTTGTGGAGGTATTTTTGTTTTTTTAAACTGTTTTTAAAGCTTCTTTTAAGGATCTTTTGGAGGTCCTTTGATGGTCTTTTGGGGTATTTTCAGGGTGTGATGGGAGTCTTTTGGGGGTATTTTGGGGGTCTTATGGAGGTCTTTTTTGTTTTTCTTTAAACTATTTTTAAAGCTTCTTTTCTAGGTCCTTTGATGGTCTTTTTGGGTTATTTTCAGGGTCTTTTAAAGGTCATTTGAGGGATTTTAAGGGATATTTTATGATTTTCTTGAGGTCTTTTGGGAGGGGGGCTTTTGTTATTAAGGGTCTTTCGGAGGTTTTTTGGAGGTGTTTTCTCACTCAAGTTACACGCACTGTTTTTTTATTGGTTTAGTTGTCTGGCGCGTTACCAAACAATGCTGATGGTTTTCCGACACCTGTAACGGGCGACATACAATTTACCACGCGAGAAGCGTGGATTTTTAAGGTAAATGCCCCAAACACTCATTGACTACCCTTGTGATTTGTTTATTGTAATTGCGAATGCAAAACGCACCAGAAACTGCAAGCGCTTAAAGTCTAATGGCATGTCGGTCGGAATGCGACAGATCGCAAAAGAAAGACAGTGCAAATGGGTCGGCTGTCAAATGACATTTGCGCACGTAACCCAAACAATTGGAATCTATTGGAATAGTAATGAAATAACGACTTGCGTTGGAGAGATCGCGAATCAACACAAGAGTAAAAAAAACATTCAATTGAGTTGTTTCCTCAAAAAATATCCAATTCATCGTTTTCCCGAATTTTCTTTTGCTACAAATTTCTCCGGGAGCATAACGAACAAAACAAAAAATGAATTACGCAAATCTATCGTTCGAATCATGAGTTATGGTCGCGAGTTCATACAAAAATCCTATGGAAAACAGCACTTTCAGTTTTTTTCCCTAATTTTCCAATTTTCCGGGTAACTTTGTGCTGAGTGCTGAAATGTTGACAACTTTTCAATTATAAAAATATTTGTTTGTTTTATAGAAAATTCCTTGTTCTTTCGAGAGCAAATTTGCATAATGTTCTGATCCAGCCAATCGAGCAAAAAGCTAAAATTTGATAAATTCAGGGTAGAGTTTTTGTTTTTGGAAAGTTCACCGAAACGCACACATATGTTGATACTGCTTTGGAAAGACTGTGTAAATTTTGGCAGACTTTTCGATTTGCATGTTTGGAATTTTGTTGTTGACACATTGCCACTCGCATCACTTCAGTTATCAAGCGGGATTAAACAAGACGGCACATAAACTTTTGCCATCAGGGAAAATTGAATATATGGCAATGGAGCGAGTATCCTCTAACCAGATTGACATTCTTTATTTCGAGGATTTGTTTGACTTTGAGACACAAAATGTTCCCCCTTTTGCTTGTTTTCTCTACTTGTGAAATGTACAAATGGGAAAAATAATATCAAAATGCATCACACGTGCCACATTACACTGGGACGGGTGTTTTCCTATCAAAAGGTCGAAATCAAGACAAAAGTTAAGAACTTTTGGAGAACTTTTCTGAAGTCTTTTTTGGGAAAGGAAAACGTGATGCTTTTGTTTTTATGCGAAGTATGTGTCGATACTCTCTACATACAGAAGAGTATTTGTTTCATCCTTTTTTAAAAGTATATTCCAACTTTCTGATTAACTTACTGATCGCATTGACGTGAGATGAATTTTCCAAGTTGGGCATAGAACGGAGAGCAAGACATTTGATAGGAGGTAGATAGCAAATCGTGCAGCAAAATGATGAAACGAGTTATGAGTTTCATTGAGTGCGAATTAATTGATTTTACGTGTGAAGTTTAGCTTCTTAGAGACTTCAGTCTGCTCTAAATTGATGCGTTACAACATTTATCTGTAATATGTATGGAGCCGCCCCAAAAACACAAATTTTAATATCACGAACTATGTTGGCCTCTAAGGCGTCAATTGTTGCTCGTTTATCAGCATAAACCAGTGACTTCACCTGACCTAACAGCAAATAATCGCACGTCCTCTAACAATTGACAGGAAATCAAAAATCAATAATTTCTAAAAAATGTACATCGGGTCTCAGGGCCCGATCACTACAAAAATTTTGCAAAAAGTTTTGTCCATCGGAGATACACATGTGTTTTAAATTTGAAGAAATCCGGCTAATTTTTATTATTTTTTAATGGGCACCCCTCGGCCCTTAGGGGGCCCGCTCACTCCAAAAATTTTACAAAAAGTGTTGTCCATCAGAGATTTTCTTCAAACACATGTAGAAGAAAATTGGGTAAATTTTGTAAAATATTTGTATGGGAGCCCCCCCGACACCGATGCCTGAGGGTCCCAAAAAAAAAAAATAGAAGAAAGTGTTTTCATCGGAGATATGCATGTGTGCATAACTTCAATGAAATCGGACTTTGGGAAGTGGGTAAAAAATTTATCGCAAGATTCCACGACAAACAAACAAACACATGGGCACGGGAAGTTAATATAGAGAATTTAATAATTGATCATGGTGCGGTAACGATATCCGTTGACTATAATACAAACTCAGGCTCAGTAGTTCAAAGGAAATAAGGTTTTATGAAACCACCAATGTGTAAACCACAACTTACGGTGCCTTTTTCTGGATGTAATGGAGTCAGTAGGGTCTCTAGTGAATTTGTCTCAATCCAATTGCAGCAATTTTACTTATTAACAGGCTCGTTAAGCAAAAAATCAGCTATAAAACAACGGGTCAGTTTGAAGGTGCTCTAGAGCCCAATCGACGAAAGAACGTCGCTTTAATTCCTGTACCAGATGGATCCTATACGGGTGTACACCAAGATCTTTGCGCAAAATTTTCCGTGTAGTGAACGGACAGAGCCCCAATTCCTGCGACCGACGACAAATCGATAAATATGGATCTTGACCACAGTTTTACTTACAGCATTATTCTTATTATTTAATATTCAATATTACGGCAATTTTCTCTTCAGTGCACACATTTTTTCGGCGTGTCTAAGTTTTTGCATAATTTAGAGAGTATGTTGTACGAAATCTATTCACAGCTCGACGGAAGGCCTGCTCAGATGAAACGATTATGTATGCCATAAAAATAACGAAGTCTTCTAAAAGTTGCCGAATCTTTTGCCCTCCTTTTCATTAACTCCAACGCTGTGCCAAGCATATAGCCAAGTGTTATAAGGGTGCGAACCCCTTTAAGCGTCCGTAAAAATACAGTAGGTACTTGCGAAAAAGGGCTTAAGGTTACACTGACATGCGCATGTTGTGCCGCTAGTATTGCGAATGAATTTATTGAGATCGTCGAACCTATTGTATTGTATGGTTTCATCGACTCCATGAGCACATATTTTGAACATAGTTTGTCTGAAACTCAGGCCTCAGGCCCAACGGGCCCACTCCAAAAATTTTACAAACAGTTTTGTCTGAGATACGCATGTTTATAAAATTTGAAGAAAATCGGATAAATTTTTTAAAATATATGTATTTGAGCCCCCCGACCCCTAGTCCCGAGGGTCCCTAAATCTTATTAGAAAGTATTGTCATCGGAGATATGCATGTATGCAAAATTTCAATGAAATCGCACTTTGGGAAGTGGGTTAAAAATTGATCGCAAGATCTGACCAGCCAGCCACGGGTACGCGAAGGTAGTGTATTGAATTTAAAAACTACACTGCAACCCAACAAAAAAACAACTCTCGCAAAGCAAGCAGCGATGCTCAAGGCGCACCACGCACACACAGTCATCATTGTATGATTCCCATACAAATATTTTACAAAATTTACCAGATTTTCTTAAAATTGTATACAAATGTGTATGTGTTGTGTATGGAAAAGTTCTTGTCTTTAGAAGTGATTGTGGCCCGGGGTCGGGGGGCACCCATACAAATTTTATAAAAAAAAGTACCCGATTTTCCCGATGTTTACCTCCGATTGACAATATGTACTTTTTTTAAATTTGGAATTGATCGGGCCCCGGTGTCGGAGAACTCCTATACCAATTTTTTTTTAAAAATGTTACCGATTTTCTTCAAATTTTATATACATCTGTATCTCCAATTAGAATTTACAAAAAAAAATTTAATTTTTTATGGGCTGTTTTTTTAAATTCTCTTTATTAACCTCGCGTGCCCGCTTGTTTGTCTATTTTTCGTGGAATCTTGCGATTAATTTTTAACGTACTTTCCATAGCTCGATTTTATTGAAACTTTGCATAAATGGGTATTTCCGGTGACAATACTTTCTATTAAAATTTGGCAGTGATCGAGCCCTTGGGTCGTTGGTCTTCTATACAAATTTTTTAAATGGTTTTCCCGATTTTCTGAAAAATTTTTCCACTTGTGTATCTCTGATGAACAAAACTTTTTGCCCGGGGTCTGGAGCTCCCAAACAAGTTTTTTAAAAGTTTTACCCGATTTTCTGCAAATTTTATATCGGAGATGCACGATGGATTTTGTATGGGTTTTTGTGGTGATCGGGTCCCGGGGTTCCCAAACAAATTTTTAAAAATTTACCCGATTTTCTTTAGGTTTTATACACATTTGTATCTCCGATGACAACACTTTTTGTAGGGGTTTGGAAGTGATCGGGGCTTAGGGCCGACGCGCTCCCATACAAACTTTGTAAAAATCAACCCGATTTTCTTCAGCAACAACACTTTTTGTAAGGGTTGGATGTGATCGAGCCAAAGAGCCGAGTGGCTCCCAATTAAAAAAAAAATAAAATTGACCCGATTTTATTCAAACTTTGCACAATGTGCATCTCCGATTATAAAATTTACATGAACGGTGGTATTGCTAACCTCATGTTCGTATCTTGGCGCAAAATTCCATCTTTTACCTTTTAATTTTCTATTTGTTTACATTTTGAGAATATTTTATATATTACCCCCTTCTCGAATATATTTCTTACAAGTGTAATAATTAGTAATCAACTATCACAACCATCACAGATCAATTATTTAATTTTACCAAGTGTCTGTCTCTGCCATACATATGTGTGGAAATATCTGTTGTTGTTGTTGTTGTTGTTGTTGTTGTATTGTTGTAGTTATCCAATATCCATTTACTTTTACAGTTTGTTGAACTAATCTCTCGCAATAATTTACTTTTTTTTTTTTTGTATAATTTGTATGATTTCATTTATTCATTGTACTTTTCGTGTATTGCGTAAAACTTTTTGCGATGTGCACTTTCGTTTTCGTTTTGATCACGGATTTCAAAATTTCGTTTTATTCCCCGCTCCACTTGGACGTAACTATTTCTTATGATTATTTATTGATAATATTTGAAAAGTAAAAACAAAAGGAAAGAAGAAGAGATACGAGCACAAACACCCATTAACACAATTTTATTGCTGCAGTTTCTGCTGTTACTTCGCTTCACTGCTGTTGGTACGAGTATTATTTTCACTTTCATTTGGTTACACTGACGTCGCAGGGTTTATGGGTTTCCCAGCAAGCCAATGGCCTATTGGCTGTTCGCAGTTGGATGATTGGTCATTATGATTACGCGATTGGTATTTAAATGCGTTTTCCTGGTTCAAGAAACGGACGCCAAACCAAACGCACCGATCGATCGCGTGATTACACAACACTCTAGCACCACCAGTGTACCAGTGTATTTCTGTGGGGGTTCAAGGATTTTTAGTTCACAATAAAAGGTGCACGCCTTTCCACTTCTAAGAAGGCATTGCCCTTAATGTCTTAACAGTTTTATTTACAGAGACAAAAAAATTAAAAGCCTTTTTTCATTTAAACGAAAGGAACATTTTAAGTTTTTCAAGTCCTCACCGACGAAAGTAAAATCTGCAACTGATCGTGTTCAAAGACTGGCTCCAACGCTAAGCCCGTCGTTGTTGTGTGCCAGCAGTAGCAGCGGCCAACACGTAAGTGCCGCGGATGTAGTTATAGCGCAGCTGTATAGTTTTCCTTTCGCCTTTTGGATATCTGCAAGTACTCGTACATATATTACGGAGTATATGTATCCGCACCACCAATCAACAGTTCCACTATTGTACCACTGCTGCGTTACAACATGAGTTTGAGTTGAGCGAGAAACTCCGCATCAACTCCACACTCCACCACATTGTGGGGCAAAACAAGAAAATCCAGAGTGGTCCAATTTCGTTACGAGATAAACAGCGGCCGTAATGGGACGGCGGATTTTCGCGAGATGATATCAATGATCTGCACCGCAGTGGTGGGGCACTTTAGACTTTATCTGTTATTTTGGGGCGACACGAAGCGACGCATGCGCACGCGATCTTGTTAGGCCACTTTTAATTGCAGACCGACGACCAGTCCGTCTGGTCGCTCCGCATCGGCCACTTTGCAAGTGAATGCAGCCACATTGCATTTCGGACATTTGATCGAGTTTTGTGGAAAAAGACCGAGAAATTGTCTGTAGTTTTGGTTTTCTGTTGTTATGTGGTTTGTAGAGGGAAGGGAGGGAGGCTCTTTAAGCTCGAATGAAGTAAGTTACAATTGTGTCTTTGTGTCTGTGTGTATCAGTGGGCTAAGAAGGGATTGTTTTCTAGATATCAGTCGCTGTAATTCTGGTTCAAAAAATTAAGTTGTGGTTTAATAATCTACTAGCACGTTAGACGTTAAAATTGATTCCTATTTTGGTGCAATTGTCGAGCAGTTTTTTGCCTAGAAAGTTGAAAATCGACTCTAAACCCGCTAGAAGCATACTTGGGCGTATTGTAAGAATGATTAGAGCAAGGTGGAGTTTGATGGTGATTTTAATTCTTATAATAGAGTCGCACCTTCTATTATTTGAACAACAATGTATTGGTTCTGCCAAGTTAATCAGTAATTGGTTAGGTAAGGTAGTGCTGGCAGCTAAATGCTTACTTAGACCAGCAGCGGTCCTTTGTGTTACCACAGGTTCTTATAAGTTTCCACTTTTCAGAAGATCCATTCAGAGATCTTGGTAAATTGTGAATAACTAACCTCTAAGATCTCGAAAACAGCAAAGTGCGAGCAATACACTTTGCTGGTTTCGAGATCTGAGAGGTTATTTATTAACCGCTTGTTTGTCTTTTCTAGTGCGTAGAAGATGTTCTATTATTGTCTCCTCTTCCTCCTCATCCATGCAGCTTCTGCAGAAGTCATTATATTCGACACCCATCTTTGTCGCGTATTTCCCTAGGAGGCAGTGTCCTGTCAATATCCCTACAATCGTTTTAGTTCACGTCTTTGCAGGGAGATTTGCTCAGTTGAGCGCTGTGTCCCACCTTACATTTGTTGCTCTTTCTGCCTCTGCTCAAGTTTCAGTGTCGCAATTGGACTCCCCACCTCTGCACTTTCCGGTAACAGCTGGTCATAACCTCTTCAATCGCTATCACCTCAGCTTGGTATACGCTGTAGTGATTGGGAGTCGGACAGATATGGTTGCTTTCAGCTTTTCACAGAAGACTATATCTACTCGAATGAGGTGGTGCATTACCTCTAGGAGGCGATTTGGTGTTGATTTCAGAGCCCCACTTACAAGCATACAGGCGGCCGTTCTTTGTACCCTCTTCATTAAATTTCTATACGTAATGTTCTCCAGCGCTGGATTACACGCTAACGCTTAGTAGTATTGATCTAACCACCGCTGTGTAAAGCAAGTGTACCAGCTCTGGTTTCTGGTTACACGAGTATAAAGCGATATTCGTCTTATTTACTTGTTCTATGATATTAGATTTCCAGCTTAGTTACCTGCCCACGATCATGCCAAGAAATCTTCCTTTATCAGCGAAAGTACTACGGAGGTACCATTAAGTGTTGGTGGATCAACTGTTGGAATTTTATATTTTCTGGTAAAGAGGACCAGCTCTGTTCGGGTTGACGCACAGACCGCTTTTATGCTCATTATTTCACGATTAAGAGGGCGTTTTGCATAACATCCTTAATCGTTCTTTGGCATATTCCTAATACAACTAACGCTACATCATCAGCATACGCTGCCACTTTTATCCCTTCTCTTTTCAGTTTCCATTGATTTCATTCCATATATTCCAAAGGAGAGTGAATAATACACCTCGTTTGCGCTGTTTCACTTGCTATCCGCCTTTTTATGATGGAATCCCAGCTCTGCGCTAATAATCCTGCTTAGAAGCATATGATTAATTAACCTGCTTATGGTATTTCACCTATATGTTAGACAATCATGTACAGATTGCCTCTGTTTTTAAATTGTTGAACGCACCCTCAATCTCTCTCTGTTTTTTCATCGACACACCCTTATAATGCTGGGCACAGACTTGGCGCTAAGGTATTAAGAAAAGAAAGAGGAGATGCCGATGTGCATGCATTTTGAATGCCTTTGAATCATATTGATGCGGAAATACAAAGCTTGGTAAAGCATTCCACATTCATGTTGTACGATTAAAGAAAGAGTCTCTAAACTTAACAGTACGTCCGAAGATGGGCTTGACGGTAAACTGATGAGCATTTACAGCGCCACGAGTATTGCGGTTGAGCACCGCTGGTGGATGAAGCGATAAGAAAGTGACAAGCATGAAACATTCCGGCGGTGTTCGAGCGAATCTATTGATGTCGCTATGTTTGCGTCACCGATAAGTTTAATCGCACGGTTCTGTATTCCTTGTAGATAGAAACCAGTTCAGAGGGAGTGAAATATTTCTTGCAACGTGTTCGGAAGCCAAGGCACTAAGAAGCATTTTTTGCGACTTTAAATATGTGGTCATTCCAATGAAGCTTATCGTTCACGCATATGCCAAGAATTGCTACTTTTTTAGTTTCCTCGATGCAAGTGCCATTCATGGATAATGGCTGGACGTTACTATTTCGTTTCAACGACATCATTGGGGTTTGGATGCGTTAAATTCGACTCTATTGTGTTCTCCCCAATAGATGCAATGCTGTCGAGCTTAACATACGCTGTTGTTCTAGTTCCACATCCGAAGAGAAAGGACGTGAACCTGCAAACATATTATAAGAGAAGCTTAGAGTGTTGTCGTAATCGAAGGAATGAATTGGATTAGAAGTTACAGATAGAAGATCGTTAGTAAAAATAAGAAAGAGTGTCGGGGACAGAACCCTGAGGAACATCCGCATTTATGCGGTGGATATCAAACTTAAAACCATCCAACACAACTTGGATTGAACGGTTTGAAAGATAGCTTCTACGCAATGGTAATGCCAGCGATGAAGAACACCTCTTCAGAAGTAATCGGGGCGTTCCATCTGGTCCAGCGGATTTGTGTATGCTTAGAACTCTAGCAACTTCACGAGTACGAATGTAAATCTGTCCCATAAGGTGTTCGGCGCTCGGAAGTACATGTGGAAGCAAAGCATAGTCTGAAAGCGCAGAGCTAGCTGGAAAATTTGTAGCAAGTAGATTGGCCTTGTCCTTAGAACTGACATCTGGTATGTCATTGTGGATGATTGTAGGAATTGACGACGAGACAGTATTTTTGATTCTTTTCATGAATGACCAACAATTTTTACTATCCCTCGTGTGACACGTGTTGCGAGTCGCGTATGGTGCGTGTGATGGGTGGAAAGTGGGGTAATCTTCTGTTGGGACATTGTAGTATTTTTTGTATAAATCTTTGATCATAGGCGAAGCCTCTTTGCAGTTAAAATCATACCATCCATCATACTTTGGTTTGACAGACTTAATTCTAAAAGGAGTAAAGTCTTTCATACCAATGTGAATGATGTTTGTTATCGCATCAGCGGCGGCATCCATGTCACTATTGAGGAAGAATAGCGACCAGTTAAATTACCTAAAGAATGTATTAAGCCCGCCCCAATTGACTCTCTCGTAATGCCATTCAATTCTTTTTGGAGTTTTTTCCTTAACTCAAAATAAAGCCTCATTAATCGCCATAATATAGGCTTTGAAAACACTACAGTAATAAGGAAGACGAAAAGAGAGACTAAGATTTAGACCTTCGATAACCTCGTCATGTCTGTGTAAAAATCCAAGTGACCGTCTTCTTCCCAGAATGAGGGGATGGTGACTTGGACGTTTTTGTTGAATTGCTGTCTTTGTATGGATACATCGTCGTTTCCCAAATAGAAACCAATATCTTGGAGTATCGAATGCGTTACCCTCAATAATCTAATTGGTGTCTTGTCTGTGCAAAAATGTATGTCTTCATCTTCCAAGTGATCGCCTTTTTCCCAGAGGGATCTGGAAGGTATGGGGAGGGGATGGTGACTTGGACGTTTTTGTTGAATTGCTGTCTTTGTATGGATACATCGTCGTTTCCCAAATAGAAACCAATAACTTGCAGTATCGAATGCGTTACCATCATGAATCGAATTGGTGTCATATATTGTGTCATAGTTACTTAGCTGTAGAGCTGTCTGCTTGCTCTTATGTTTGGTAATTGCTAAGCAACAACAAAGCTTGTCTGTGCAAAAATGTATGTCTTCATCTTCCAAGTGACCGCCTTCTTCCTAGAATGATCTGCAAGGTATGGGGAGGGGATGGTGATTTGGAAGTTTTTGTTAAATTGGAGTCTATGGGCGGATACATCGTCGTTTCCCAAATAGAAACCAATAACTTGCAGTATCGAATGCGTTACCCTCACGAATCCAATTTGTGTCATATATTGTGTCATAGTTACTTAGCTGTAGAGCTGTCTCCTTGCTCTTATGTTTGGTAATTGCTAAGGAACAACAAAGCTTGTCGACATAACCATTACAATGATAAAGAATTAATCTCCCATCAGGAACTAGCTGCTCTATGACATTGTTATCCTCGTTACCCTGATAACATTCCATACAAACTAACTGTTCAATGTGAGACTCCGACACACAGCTTGTATGTTGTGCTGCTTCAACGCTACAAAACTCGCCCGTCATCGTGTGTGTCCATTTATTCAAAAACAAAAAACTTCACTTACTAACACGATGATATTACAGACACAGCTTCACCCGAAGGATTCAGAAGTGCCTAATGGAATGGCAGAACAGATCTGTAGTGTTTCCCACATAACCAAACAGCGAACAATCTCCAATGGCGCATAAAAATGAATCCTGCCCGGCTGGCCTGCAATTATAACCGCCATTGCAGTGTCGCAATATTCCATTAAGATTATGAGTGTCCTTTTGAGTGGAGCGTTTTTTTCTCTCGACTTTATTTCTGGACAAAATATTTCCCGATTTCTATCTCCAGTCATCCGGGTGGAAAAGGTTAATGAAAAAAATGAATTTCCTCCATTTATCTTTATCTCATCGCGGAAAATGGAAGTTGGATGATGACGATGATGACTACAACGGCACACTGACTATAGAGTGGCACAGTGACTATACGAGCGCACATGTAGTGGTGAAAGCATTCGATTCCCTAGCTATGTGTATGTGATGTAGAGCAGCGTTGTGCAGGGGCATTGGACTGAACCGCCGCCGATCGCCTAAAGAAAACAATAAAGTTGACCGGTGCAGTGAATCTGGGGAACTGCCTGCTGCTTTTGACTGACACTAATATCGTAATCAATAAAATTGAAAAAGTTTTGTAATTGAAAGAAGTTCGCTGCACAGCACATGCACATGCACATGCACATTCGTAATGTCTTGCATTTCTTCTCTTTGTGTGGAGCAGTTACTTCATCTTTTGATTTAAATTTATGAGCTTTTAGTTTCGCAAAAAGCAAAAGATTGGAGTTGTTCGTTTGCTTAGTGATGTGGACAGTTGGATAAGCTGTGCGGAAGCCTGTTTTAGTTAAATTTTTAATCACTTTTCACATTACATTACATACTTCTATTGAGTTTTTATTTCGGCGTTAAAGAGATGGTAGGAGATTTCTAAAAACGCGGATTAAGAACGAAGGTAGAAACAGGTTGGGTTTGGATTTTGTTTTACTGTGACGTTAATGCTTTCTAAGTAAAAATGTGTAATTTAATAGCAAATACACATCCAGTGCTTCTTGTGTTAAAACTTTTGAATTATTTCTGTAACTCAAATGAAAACGAAAGTAAACGAGCAATCCAATTGGGTGCTAATGCAAAAGCCACTCAAATTTGACAGTAAGCGATCGATTAAACAGAAAAAGAACAGGACAGAACAGAACAGCGAACCAAATATTACCGACTGACATGCATAGTTCGTTATTAGATAGGTATAGTACCTCTTCAAAGTGGTGTATTCGTGAATGTGTCCACAAAAAGAGTCACGGTCTTCTTAGGACACGCTTTGGTTTTGCAATGCCATTAACAACATTGCTATTTCGGATGTATCAGAGTAGTTCTCATTAATGGGAGCGAAATCTACCCAAAATTACTACCACTCTTTAGATCACAGTTCTCGAGCCCCTACAACCTACAACTACGAAAAATCCCTAAATAAAATGGGTTCGCAAAAAACAAGCTCCTCCTCTCGGAAGTTTTTCCTTTGCGGGCTTGACTAACTCCTGTAGTGCGCCCTTGTTAAGGCTGGCATCAGTGACCACATATAAAGGGTTATCCATTTTGCGGTTTCAAAAGTAAACGTAAATAAAACACATATAAAATATTTTTTATCATGATATTTCTTTTTTATTATAAAGTTTGAACGTTGACATTATGTGTGAAACACTACATCATTTAAATGACCACCACGCGAATTGTTGCAAGCATCAATTCTTTTGAGGTAATTTTTGACCACTTTTTGACACATATTGGGTGGTATCTCAGCCATAACTTGACGAATATTGGTTTTTAAGTGCTCAAGAGTTAAAGGTTTATCTGCATAAACACGGTCTTTCGCGTAGCCCCACAAAAAAAAGTCAAGCGGTGTCAAATCGCATGATCTTGGTGGCCAGTTGATATCGCCACGACGAGAAATTACGCGGCCAGGAAATGTCTCTTGCAATAAAGCCAGATTCGCTCGAGTTGTGTGGCATGTGGCACCGTCTTGTTGAAACCACATTTTTTCTAAGTCGTATTCTTCAATAGCAGGCAAAAAAAAGTCGGTTAGCATATGACCATAAACCTCCGAATTGACGGTGACAGTCGTTCCATTGTCGTTTTCGAAGAAGTAAGGTCCAATCACACCTCCGGACCAAAGAGCGCACCAAGCAGTGACTTTTTGTGGATGTAATCGCCTCTCTTCAATTACTTGAGGATTCTCAGAACCCAAATACGACAATTTTGTTTGTAAACATACCCACCGAGTGAGAAATGTGCTTCGTCGCTGAAGAATATTTTGTTCGAAAAATCGCCGTCCACCGCCTGTTGTTCAAGCACCCATTCGCCGTATCTACGACGTTGTGAATAGTCAGCTGGCTTCAGTTGTTGTGTGAGCTGGATTTTATATGGATGTAGGTGTAGATCCAAATGCAAAATACGCCATAATGTGCCGTAAGACAGTCCTAATTCCTGAGAACGACGAGGAATCGACACATTCGGGTCTTCGGCAACACTTTCACTTACAGCAGCGATATTTTCAGTGGTACGAGCGAAACGATGATGTACAGGCCTTACAATATCTGTAACCGATCCAGTCTCTTCTAATTTCTTCACAATTTTGCCAATTGCTTGCGTAGTTGGACGATAATGTAAACCATAATCTCCTCTTAAAGCCCGATATGTGGCTGTGGCAGAATCACCATTTTTGTAGTAGGTTTTTACAATTTTCAAGCGTTGTGCGATAGTTAAGCGATCCATTTTCGTAAATGTCAGACTTTCAACTGAAAAAAAAAAATTCTTTTTAAAAACTTAGTTTGACAGATGTCGAATTCCAGCCCTATACTTTTGAAACCGCGAAATGGATAACCCTTTAGTTTCGTATGGGTGCCTGGGCGTAGACAATGCTACCCCTGGCACCACATCCATTCGGAAACACTGGCCACGTTGCACACAAATAGGATAGTTTCGACGCAAGAACTGACGATAATCATCTGCGAAGTAACTTCAGTGATTAGGCCCTAAACATAAGCAAACGATTCCAATATTCATCGCAAATCATTCTCAGCGATGAAGAAGCACATTCCTGGACCATCGGCCACAACAACAACCTATAACAACTGTTTGGTGCAGGTTTCACGCTGTGCCATGTGTCATTGGTCCGTACTTCTTCAATGATTCTGGCGATATTGTTAGAGTCAATAGAATTCGCTACCGCACCATGATGACCATGATTGATACCATAAGTCCCGGGCGACTTAGCATGGATATTTCATCAACATTAAAGTCAAGCGTAATCTAAGCGTAGATGACAGAGAGGCTTCTCGCAATTACATAGGTCATGAAAAATGGCTTCCAGGCATTAATAATTCACAAGTTTGGAGGTCTTCATTATTTGATAATGCTAGATACAGGCTATCAATTAAAACGACACATCAATCAATTAAAAACTATGGAAAGAACATTTACTTCAAAAGAACCCAGAGTAACATTAAATTTGCCAGTTCGAAATCCAGTTCGTCCATATAGTCAATTTTCTACACAAAATCAAGATCAACCAAGTTCCAATGATAAAGGGCAAAATCAGTCAAATACAGAAGAACTCAACAGTAATAATTCTACAATCAATACTCCAGAACAAGAGGTCAACCCTAATCTTGTTAACGTTCCAGCCAGGCGATCTAATAGAGTGCGACGTCCTCCAGCATACTTACGCAACTACCACAGGGAATAGCAAGACAATGCTTCAATAAGTGTGGGAGACTATAGTATTCTAAATAATAGTTTATATCATTATTATAAGATTCATAGTTAGACTCAAGAAAGTAAATATACAACAGAATTGGCTGATGTCATCCAGTTTTGCAACCCATAAACTCTGGGCGACCTGGTCTACGTTCCAGCGTAGGCTTGGCCGGCCTTGCTGTCGTGTTCCATAAACACTACCGCAAAGGACTTCCGAGCAGGATCCCCTTCGATTATACGAGCTAGGTGTCCTGCCCACCGGAGCCTTCACGATGTCGACATCGCGGTAACGCTCGTAGATCTAATCATTATAGAGTCTTCGGAATCGTCCTTCCTCACATACGGGGCCAAAAATTCTCAGTAAGACTTTTTTCTCGAACGCGGTGAGAATGCTTTTTGCTAATCACCCAAGTCTCGGATCCATATGTAAGTGCTGGTATGACCATTGTCTTATATATCAGCAGCTTGAATGTGATGGTTAAGTTCCTGGATTTGAAGAGTATTGACAGACTATAGCAGGCTTTATTGGCTTTAAGCAACCGTGCGCGTATTTCTGGGTTCATGCTGTTGCTCATGCTATGGATTTCGTGGGCAACGTTCTACTGGTGATTTGATGGTATATCTCACCGAACAGTGGAACCGGTCTTTCCATTAATTTAGAGAAAGCTAAGCTGTTGCACTCGATATTTCTAAGGCATTTGACAGAGTTTGGCATCAAGCTCTTTTGTCCAAAATGCGGGCTTATGGAGTCGATGATAAACTGCTTCACTGGATTAGAAGCTATCTTTTGGACCTCTCAATTCAAGTTGTATTGGACGGTTTCAAGTCTAAAGTACATCACTTAAATGCTGACGTTACCCAGGGCTCTGTTTTGTCTCCGACACTCTTTCTATTTTTTATTAATGATCTCTTATCTGTGACCTCTAATGCAATTCACTCTTTCGCTGACGACAGCACTCTCAGCGTCTCATATAAGTTTGAGGAACGTCCCCCCACTTCTCAAGTGGAACTCAAACAACTTCGTATGTTAAGCGCGTTTAATTCTGACCTTGACAGCATAATACAATGGAGAGAAATCAATTAAGTAGAATTTAACGCTTCCAAACCCCAATGCTGTCACCTGTCGTTTAAGCAAATCCTAAATCCCATCCCATTATCTATGAATGGCACTTGCATCGAGGAAACTGATAATCTCGCAATGCTCGGTATGTGCGTTAACGACAAGCTTCGTTGGAATTACCACCGTCGCCAAAAATGTTTAGGTTTTCCAGCCCGATGCAAGAAATATTTCACTTCCTCTGATCTGGCTACTATCTACAAGGCTTTTATTTGCCCTAAACTTGAGTACACTTGTCATATCAGGTCTGGTGCGCCTAAAACTACCTCGCATCAGCTAGGTAGAAGTACAGCACGTATGTGGAATGCTTTGCCAAGCTCTGTCTTTCCACATCACTATGATCCACAGGCATTCAAAACATAAGCTCATAGACATCTCCTCTTTTCTCCTCCTTTTCCTTAACACCCACACTGCCAAGCATATAGCCGAGCATTATAAGGGCGCGAACCCTTTGAAGCGTAAGTGAATTATAAAAAAAAAATTGTCAAGGTTATAATGCACCTTGAAACATACAATTCGTCAGTCGTTACTCACATAATAGCGTTACGGACTGTCTTTGTGTCATTTATTGTTTCTTCTCTTTTCTTTCATTCCGGGCAGACTTTGTAACGCCCAAAACACACAGCCGACGACACTACCCGATTTTTCATTTATTCCTAAACACAAATCTAGCAATGTCGGTACCATTGTCTTTAAAATGCCTACTATGCAATTCGACGGATACGTAAAATCTTTTTCTTATGTAAATTTGCAACCAGTTTTGAATGCTGCCTCCTCATTAATTTCAAATGACGGAACTAATCATATTGTCCGCACTCTGACTGCAACGGCCGTTTCGTAACTTTGAATATTGTCATTGCACTCTGTACCGAGCATGAAATGCATGCACCTCACTTGATCCCAAAATGAATTGGCGAACGGTAAGCAAATTAAATCGGGATTTGCAATGCTACAGCACAACCCAAGAGAGCACTAACCAGACCAGTTCGAACAGTTACCAAGCAAATGCATACAGTAGTTGGTCGGCAGCAACCTAATGGTTTCGTGTGTCCGTCTTGTTTAGAAACCAACATAATTTTTAGCCGCCTGTCTTGTATATACGACGTTATTGTGTACATTTGTGGACATGTCAAGCCCTTCAGACCAGTGCCATAAATTGCACAAAACTGTGCGAGATTGCATTTAAGCCAATATTGTTGCAATAATTGCATTTGTTGTTCGGCCGTTGCACTCCGTCACTCAGCAGAGTCTCTTTAACATCCGTGCCAACGTCCATCTACGACGGGCCGCAGACGGGCGCACATAATTCGCATGCGCATTCGCATTATTACTTAATTCAGATGACTTAGTGTGTTTGTTCTCCGTCAATGAGCATCATACATAATGCAAACAACAATTGCAACTGCAGACAGCGATTGTGTCATAATTGTGTAAATCAATTGCAAGTTGAAAAAAAAAAAGCCCAACTAACCGTATATAATCGCCACGTATCTACGTGATGTACAGAGTCACTGAGTAATGGGTTTTCTTCAAAATAATCATACCACACAGCAAAACAGCGGCTGTCCAAAAATATACTTCAACCTGCTATTCGCCAAGTAAGGCTGATTGTGTGCATTATTGCTCGAAACGAGATTAAAATTGTTACCAATTACACTTTGAACTATTTATTATGCCATAATAATGTGAATGTGCCTTTAATCGAAGTAAGGTTACAGGTTAGACTTTTAACTTTTTATTGCGATAATGATCCAAATTTTTTTTTGGAGCCAATACAGAAACGTACTTCAAGTGCCTTTCCTCCAATTCAAAGTAAGGTTTGCAAATATTATGCATAAGATAGTAAAGCGAGGTTCTCAGCTCGCCATATGGATAGTTGTACTTCGGGCTCGCAATAAATGTACCTTTTTACTTAGTATCACTGCTTGCATTTCATTAAATCGGGCAATGTATGTTTTTTGAAGGTTAGATCTCAAGCTTGGATAATTACTAGTGACATTTATTCAAAGCGTGTGACGAAATTGATTTAATTAAAGTAAATTTACTTCATAACTACGTCATAAAACATAGATATAACCATATTGCATACACAATAGGCATACGATTATCATAGAATAAGCACAAATCAACAGTATAGCATACACTTAGGCGTCCGATAAAACCCAGGCAATAAGCCACCGAACTAATATAAAAAATTTACGATGTACAAAAAAAATGTGTAACAATAGAACTGTAGATTAGACCTCCACCGATAGATAGATCGCAAGGTAACGAGATCGAATCTCACACCTGCAAGCAACGAAAATGGTTTTTTTTTTCATAAAATAAAAACTTTATAGAAAGATTTTCTCATCCAATATCAAACTAAACCATTAAAATTTCGTAAAGGTATAATATATACACAAGGAATATAGGCGTGTTAGGATTTTTTGCTAGTAATAATAAAATTCCTTTACGGTTAATACAAATCAGACGGGAAAAAACCAAGTAGGCAAGAAGAGAATTTTGCTGTAAAGTAGTAAATCTTATAGGTAGGCTAAAGGCTTACCGAAATATATTTTGTGTGCAAAAATAAACACGCACCACACAAATGGTTGCGAGAAGCAATGCCTTGGATTACAACGGTCTGTCGCACCGAATATTATTATAGGTATATATGTATCTATATAATGACAAATATATAAATATATTTGATATGCATATAAAGGGTCCGCCAAATAACTTTTTTTTTTTTTGAAAATGCTATAAAAAAAAACTACTGAATATTTTCTCAAATTTTTTTTTTTTTATTTGAAAGTACAATCCTTCCGGTTAACAATGGAAAATAATTTCATTCAAATGGCTGCCTCGGCTGGCCATGCAGTAGCCTACACGATCGGTCCAATTTTTAAGCACATTATCGATTGTGTGCAGCTGTATTTCACCAATGGCTTCACGAATATTGTCCTTTAAAGCGTCAATTGTCTCTGGCTTGTCGGCGTAACACTTATCTTTTAGGGCACCCCACAAATAATAGTCCAACGGTGTCAAATCGCTGCTCCGAGGTGGCCAATCGACATCAGCTCTGCGGCTGATAATGCGATCTTCAAAAACAGGGTGCAAAACATCGAGTGTAGCTTCGGCTGTGTGGCACGTAGCGCCGTCCTGTTGAAACCAAATGTTGCCAATATCCTCCTCTTCAATTTTTGTGAACAAAAATTCGTTCAACATGGCCCGATAACGATCGCCATTGACTGTAACGGCCACTCCTTGCTCATTTTCGAAGAAAAATTGCCCAATTATGCCTCTGGACCAAAATCCGCACCAAACAGTGACTCGTTTTGGGTGTACCGGCTTTTCAATGTATGCGTGCGGGTTTTCTGTGCCCCAAATGCGACAATTTTGCTTGTTTACATACCCGCCAAGATCAAAATGAGCTTCATCCGAAAAGATGATTTTTTTTGGCAAAAGTCTGTAAAGTTCTGTAAGTCGATCGCAGGCCCACTCAGCGAAGCGAAAACGCATTGGATGGTCAGTTGGCTTCAACTCCTGAACCAATTGGACTTTGTATGGCGTCATACCAAGGTCTTTATGCAAAATTCGTCTCAATGATGTCTCCGAAATGTTCAATTGTTGAGAACGACGGTGAATTGATGTTGATGGCGCTTCACGCACACTTTCTGCCACAGCATCAATATTCTCGGGTGTACGCACTGTTTTTGGCTTTTCACGCTTTGGTTTATCGATGAGGATGCCAGTTTCTTTCACTTTTTTCACAAGATAACGAACATACGGAGCTGACGGTGCTTCTCTTCTTCCAAAATCCGTACGCAATTTTCGCACACATTCTGCAATATTACCATGATTTTCAAAGTAATGTCGCAATATTTCCCAGCGTTGTTCAAGCGTATACACAACCATATTCGTTCAGCGGAAGGATACAACTAATTATCTGTCAAATCAGACATGAGCTAAGTGTTACCATTCACGAAATAAGCACTAGTTGAAAAAAAAAAACTTTAGATGGCGGACCCTTTATATATATATATTACTACGGCCACATGATGCACAGGAACTAAGCCATTTCCCAAGCGATTCGTATGAAATTCGGAATGTAAGACTAAGAAGCGACTTTTACCTATAGAAATTCTGGCATCTGGCCATTAGGGTCTGACCGTTGTACACACTAGCGAATTAACATATAAAATATTTTTGTTATTTACTACAGTCACAGCAAACACACAATCCCAGAGTAATTTTACATTGCGCATAACCCGTTAAGCAGAAAAACCGGTGCATGGGGGTTCTTTTGAAGGTCTTTTGGGGGTCTTTTGGGGGTATTTTATGCGTCTTTTGAGGTTTCTTTTGTGGATATTTTAGGGGTCTTTTGAGGGTCTTTTAAAAATCTTCTGGGGGTCTTTAGAGGGTTCTTTGGCGGTCTTTTGGTGGTCTTTTGGGAATCTTTTGCGGTTATTTTAGGGGTCTTTTGAGGGTCTTTTGAAAGTCTTCTGGGGGGTTTTGATGGTCTTTTAGGCGTCTTTTGTGGGTATTTTTGTCGTCATTTGCGGTTATTTTAAGGAGTTTTTGAAGATTATTTTGGGGGTCTTTCGGTGGTCTTTTTGGGTGTCTTTTTGGGGTCTTTTGCGACCTTTTTGGGGTCTTTTGCGACCTTTTTGGGGTCTTTTGCGACCTTTTTGGGGTCTTTTGCGACCTTTTTGGGGTCTTTTTAAGACTAAACTTATGCTCTATATAAATTATTTTATTAATAAAAAAAATAATTGTTTATAAACGCTGTGCTTTGTACAATTCATATAATCACATAACTAAACTTTCCAGAATATTTAAATCTATCTGGCTACAAGTTGGCTGTCGCGCCATCTGTATCACAATAGGTTTTCTTCATTTACAAGCTTGTAGTAGCTTTCTTAATGAAATGACCAAACTAAAAAGTTGAGCTTTTAACAGTAGATGCCAGGTAATAAATACCCAATTAGCTTCTCTTGATTCGTGTATTTGCTTTCTGATACTTGTAACAAAGTACTTTTCAGCTAAAGCTCCACTTACTTGCTATCTTCCATTATGCAACGCAATCGATTGCGATAGCTTCTTTCGCCAAGCAGCTACTTTACCATAGTTGCAAATATTCAGTAGGTGTTGTTGTACAAATAATCTCTAAAGCAGTTTTATAGCCTTGTCCTCCCTATTTCCCGTTTGTAAAATTGGAAATCCATAAAATTTCCCTCAAGAAGATACATTCTTTTTTAGGATTCTTTTTAATTGCAACGGCGTAATTTTGAGAGAAGTTTTATTCCTAGGGATAGTTTTAGGAGGAGAAAGTAAACTTGTTATAACTCATGATTAGGTCTTTAGACTGAATTACAAGAATCCATATGGCGTGTTGAGAAGCTCCGCTTTACTACCTTATTGTTTATTGCTTATCTTTTATATGAGCGGGTTTTTTTTTAAAAAAGTAAAAGAGTAACAGCCAAATAATTAAAATTTAAAATGAATTTCTTTTTCGTGCTGCCTACTTCTACTTCTTATCATCTGCTCACAACTAGTTTGTGACACTTTGATTGAAAGGAACGACTGCATTAATAAGTGCAATATACAAATTAAAGACACACATCCGTTCTTAGGTTTATCGTAATAACTTAACATGACCTTATAATGTATACTCTACTCTTTAACAAATATTGCTAAACATTTATTATACATTGCAGGGGAAACATTTTAAAATTCCTAATTGACTCATACGGAAGGCGGCGACCGGACCCTGGTTGCAGAGCAAGTCACATTTGAATAGTGATGCCGATATTTACTTAACTAAATAATTAACTACTACCAACTACGAGTATCTTTTCAGCTTATTAAGTATTTAAGTTGTCTGTGAGTCAACGCAAGCAGCTATTGCAAATATTTATTGAATATGTACATTTTGTTTTATTCTAAAGTAGCATGTCACCTTTATTTTTAAGTTGTTACTAGCTGACAACTATAAACAACAGCCCACCCACCCCACCCACCCCACCCACCCCACCGACACCCACCCTCAGACCTTACTATAATCCTGTAGACTATAGTCTCCAACGAAAAAGACGAGTAGTGATCATCCTTATATAAATACTCGATCACTGATGTCGTAATTCGACCCCTGATCTAAATCGGTCCAGAAGTTTTCAAGTTTAGCTGAAATAACTGGCGTTATCCGGTTGCCCCACATCGCTGTCGGCTGCCACAACATCCCTGCTATATATCGGAAAACGTTAAGATCAAAACAAACACCTTGCGAAAATTTCAGCTTAATAGGATGGATAGTCTTTGAGTTTTGCGATCTCTAACGCACAGAAACACAGAAAGTAACTTTTATATAGAAGGTGTGGCAAAAGGATTGTCCTCATGTGAATTGACTGCCATTTTGTTAGAAATGAAAAATATTGGGCACTAAAAATAATTCCGCGTCCTTCAGGTGTGTATCACTTCATCTGTCTTCAACATAAATGTCAAAGCACAAATGTTATTGCAAACGTTATGGCACATTATGACATTACTTTTGCCCCACCTTCTATATTGATGTTGGTCAAAGATATTCTTTCCAATTAGCTCTGCTATGTAATATTTGAGCAATTTCCGTTCGAATAGCCAGCTACGATTTCAGTCCTTTGGTGACATACAACTTCTCAGTTGTGTTTAAAATTATTGTTGACACTTCCTATTAATATATTTTCTGTACGCTGTTTAGTTTATTATATTCCTAAGTATGTATTTTCAATCAAACGAATTTTATAAATATGTATAATAAAACAAAAGACTTCAAAGTTAGCAAAATTGTTGTCATTTATTTTATTTTAAACGTATTACAGTAGAAAAGCCAATAAAGATTTTACAGAAAAAGCAATATAAGTTTTTTTAATATTGGAAGAAAAGTGGGCGTGGCATAATAATGGGCGTGGCTTAATAGTGGGTGCGGCTTAATAGTGGGCGTGGCTTAAAATAACAAAAAACAAATAAATGGGCGTGGTAAAAGGGAGTGGCTTAATAGGGGCGTGAGTTAAAAATGGGCGTGGTAAAATGGGAGTGGCTTAATAGTGGGCGTGGCTTAAATAAAAATAGTTTAAAAGTGGGCGGGGTTACACAAATTTTCTAAACCACACCCACTTTTTGACCACGCCCATTATTAGAATTTTAAGGTTTTTAGACCACGCCCACTTTTTGGCCACGCCTACCATAAATTGTGCAGAAAATTTGCAAAACCACGCCCTCTTATTGAACACGCCTATTTTTAAAGTTTATGGTTTTCTTAAAAAACACGCCAACTGGTAGGCCACGCCTACCATACATTTTCTAGATATTTAGCAAAACCACGTCCCAATTTCGACCACGCCCCATTATTGACCACGCCCATTTTTAGAATAAAAAGCATGCCTCTTTTATGTCACAACATAGTTTGCGAACGCGTAAAGGGGTTTGCACCCTAATAATTCTAGGTTTAGCACAGCTTGAATTATTTTGGCATCATTTGTGGTGCGTGCGTGTTATATTTTTGCACACAAATGAAACTGACTTACAGTTTAATGCCGTTTCCGAACGGCAGAGAAGCTTTCCGTGACAAGTTATTATACTCTCGGATGTTTGTCAGACATTCGCGAGACGTGGGACCGTGAAAAAATACATTCCGTGTTCTCTGAGATTCGAACTTCGAACCTGCTGTTTAGAAGTCCAACGTCCAATTTCCAGCCCCTCCCATATATGAATATTCAAAGTATTCATGGAAAACGAATCTTTGTATTTTCAGTTTTATTTTATTTCCACACCCATATTAAATGCAATGCCGTGCCCATATTTACATTCCAGATTCCACGCCTGGCTAAAAATGCAAAGCTACATAGTTGAGAATAAGACACGCCTATGAAATCATTTTCACTGGTATTCCGTTCCAAACCTGGGGCTCTATCATGATTTCCGCCGCGAAACGATATCGTGAATTTGGAATCACCAAACACGATACCTTCTCGCCATCTGTTCGATATCGAGATAAGTTCCGCAATCAAAACATTTTTTCGATTGACAGTTGACTGCCATTTCTTTATTATATTGATACGAAATTCGAGGCTTTCGAGTTCGTAAAGGATTTTGCAAATAAAACACAACACAAGTTTATTAATTTATGAATTACAACTTTATTAAACAAACAGTTAAAAAAATTATGAAACTTCACACTTTTATGCTGCTGATTACTTTTCTAAGCTCACAAAAACACTTATTACAACAATACTTGTATTTCACTACTATTCCACTTGCAATTACTGTTCAACTGCTCTGGTTGAATTTCAAATAATCTCTGCGGCAAAAGTCCGCCTATTTATACCCATTTCCAGATATTTCCTATCGTATATACAGAAATATCGAGGAAAGACCAGAACATTGTGGCAACTTCCCTTACTTACAACTAACCATACTCATATGTAATGAATCAGCTTCCAAAAATTAACTCCATGTGCAATTCATGTACATACACACAAACCGGACAAACCAGACAAACCGGTTTGACTACATATTTGGCACACCACTACATAATGGTGTAGTGTAATCTGTCAACCTCTGCTAATAAATGCCTAAAAGAATGCAATTCTTAATTCAAATTCAGTGCCTTATTTTGGACGGGTGTGAGTCTACGCTAATTCTTATTGCGATAATGGGAGAAGGTCCAGTTCCATTTATACTCACACGGCGACATCTGCTACTAACTACTTTTCGTAACAATACATTTATTATAGTGTTGACGATTGACAGTTGTTTGTTGCTGTCAGTCTGACATTAAATGAGGGCGTGTATGACTTTAACGGGTGCGCGTTTATGACATGAAATAAATCTTTTCGATAGAGGAAGTCATGATACGCAAGTTGTAGCGGGTCGAAAAGAAGATATCGCAATAGTTTACGACTGGCGGCAGATTATAGGGCCCATGAATTCCTTCTTGTTGCTCAAGTTTACTCTAACATTTTTCTTGGAGTTAAGCTTACGTACCATGTTATGGCATAAGGCCATAAGGCATGCTTGTTAGCGGACACTTCTTAGCAAGCGAGTTTCTCTTCTAGCCTTGGTATATGGTGATACCGTATACCATTCCCAAGCGTAGCGTAATGGAATCAGTCCACGGATTGCCTCCGTTCCCGCTGTGGGACTGGTCCGCATGGATCCTGTTATAAAGATACAGGCAAACCTCTAAACATTTTCCAGTTACCTTGTTTAGTGGCCCATGCTACTGCTCCACAGATACTTCCGCACGCCATGAGTGCTCTTTTTGATTTTAGTTACTACTCCGCTCCGCTTTGGATGCATGCTGACTGAAATTTATGTGTTCCCTTACAATACAACTGACCTTATATAGTTTATGTCAAAGGACTTTTCGATTGTTTTCCAAGGCTCAGAAGTAAAATCAATTTTTTTGAACGACTTGGGTTGTGTGGGATCTCTCTAATCCACCTTTGGTAAAAATATCACCAACGCTCCTCTCCAGCCCATTGGTATGTGCCTTTTGTTGTTGGAAGAAGGTTTTTTAACCCAGCTGGCATAACTGCCGATATAAACCCATCCACATCTCGATTTAAATTGCTGAAAGCAAAGGCTTCATTTAGTTATCCTTGCTTACTCTTTGATGGTTCCTACATTTTTCTGTCCATATACTCGTCACTGTTCTCCCTGGCTTTCTTGATACCTCTTGTATTCTTTGTGCTGCCAGTTAGCACAAAGTAATGGTAAAGGATACAAGAGGTATAAAGAAAGCCAGGGAAAACAGTGACAAAGCCCCTACCTTAGAAGATTCCGGAACTTCTAAGTTTGGGTTCTTACTTCCATATTTTAGACAGCAGGAACTTCTATACGGGGGACGATTAATAAGTACCCTTGTTTGAAAAAAGGTGGCGTTGAAAAGGAAAGTTGACATTACTGTGGTGTACCTACCGCCATCTGTCAAACGATACCAAACTAAATTCTAGTCTAGTGTATAGGTTAGTTTTTATTTGGCAGCAATCATCATCATCATCATATTTGGCTCTACAACCGTGGTCCGGTCCTGGTCTCCCGCAAAAAGTCTCTCCACCGGTCCCGAATTTGAGCCGATGTCATCCAGTTTTGCATCCCTAAACTCTGGGGATCCTGATCCACGCCATCCTTCCAGCGTAGGCTTGGCCGGCCTCGCTGTCGTGTTCCATAAATCCTACCGCAAATGCCTTTCCAAGCAGGATCCTCTTCGCTCATGCGAGCTCGGTGCCCTGCCGATCGGAGCGTACCGAGCTAAATTCTCTTCACGATATCGACATCGCTGTAACGCTTGTAGATCTCATCATTATAGAGTCTACCAAAATCGTCCTTCCTCACATACGGGGCCGAAAATTCTCCGTAAGACTTTTCTCTCGAACACGGCTAAGAGTTCAGAATGATTTTTTCTGAACACCCAAGTCTCGGATCCATATGTAAGTAGTGGTATGACCATTGTCTTATATACCTTGGATGTTAATTTTTAACTTCCTGGATTTGAAGAGTCTTGACAGATTTGGATTGGCTTTTTGGATTTGTTTTCTTTAAGCAATTTCGACCCGTAATTACTCGTAGCTTTTTATTTTTGTATGGAAAAACATGCGAAAGAACAAACGCGATGTAGGATGCTATCTATTGGGGACCATCTTTGACAACCGTGAGATATTGCGTCAACGAATTTAAACGTGGTCGTCGTACATCTGTCGGGCAAGGCCGCCCGGCAGACGTTGTTACCGAGGAAATCGTAGAAAAGGTCCACGACATGATTCTCGCTAGTTGCCGAACTAAAGTGCACGAAGAGGCAAAGGCCGTAGTTGGGTCGTACGGAATGGCAATTATTATTTTCAATGATAAGTCTAAGAAAAAGTGTCAGCCCGATGGGTCCCGCGGTTGTTCACAGTGGACAACAAGTGGATACGGCTGTCAATGTCGAAGCAGTGTTTGGACCTCATTAAGAGAAATTCGTAGTAGAAACCTGGATACATTATTATGCGTCAAAGACCAAGTGACAGTCAAAACGATAGATTTTTTCGGGGGGACATGTCCCAACCGATCGGGATATAAGTCAAAAAAAAATTTGTCGGGGATGGGACGTAAGTTCCAAATTTTCTGAGGGATAATAATTTAAAAAAATGTGTGTGGACTTTCATTACATACATAAAATGGCTCCTTTTAAAAGGAGCAGGGACATAAGTCCCAACGCACTTTTTTGGGATATAAGTCCCAACACATTTTTTTGTGACTTATGTCCCGATGGGGTGGGACATTAGTCCCTAATTCGATTTGGAACCTATATCCCACTCAAGTGGAACATAAGCCTTATGCCTTAGCCTTTTTATTTGGGACTTATGTCCCTGGGACTGTCCATGCGCCCATAGAAACATGGTTTGGAGGGAGAATTCAGCTCAAACGAGGAGGTTATCGCCGAGATATAAGCGTATTTTGAAAAGTTTGAGAAATCCAACCACTCCACAAAGGTTAAATAAATGGCAGAAACTTTGGGAAAAATGTATCTTTAGGCCGATAAACTTTTCTTAAAGGAGATTACGTTGAAAAATCAAAAATACGAAAAACTTGCGTCTTCATTCCTAACTGGGGTACTAATTGATCGCCACTCGTATATTGCTGCTAAATGCCCCGCTGTTATCAGCTTTGAATAGTTTCCTCGAACGTTTTTCGAAGGCTTGACAGCTCATTTTTCCACCATAGATCTGGATATCTCATTGCTCCACCATGGAACTGGAAGTCCTTGAAGTTTGTCTAGAGAACTGTCGAACAATTTGTCAATGCTTTGCATTGTAAAACCACATAAAGTTATAATTTTGTTTTACAATCATGTAAAAATATAAATCAGTTGTTGTTATTCTCAAGATTAATATTTATTGCGGTTTCATTCTATTAATGCATAATGCAGTTTTGCAATTTTCATCTAAATAAGTGTGTGTTTGTGTTTGTGCTAAGCTCGTAATTAAAAGCGGATCGATTAAAAACATTCTCTGAGGTGCTTCCGCGGCATAAAAATAGTTCGAAATCTGGAAAGTGTAATATGTGCATATTAGGAGGAGAGAGAAAAACAACAACAACAATAAAGTGCAACTGCATCAATAAGCACAAACGAATGCTCAACAACAAGTATAAAAGTATCTTTGAAACGCAGAACATTTGCAAAAGATTTTCGTCAGTAAATCGCGAAACGACTAACTTTCAGAATGAATTCTCGTCTCGTTTTGATCGCTTTGGTGTTCGTAGTCGCCACAACTGTTATCACAGTTGACGCACAGAGAAATTGCCTTATTGCGTGCACACGGGAACTGGATCCTGTATGCGCAAGACATCGCAACGGACGGGTGCGAAGTTTTCCAAATGCGTGCGATCTTGAAACGGAAAATTGCGAATCTCGCGGACGTAAGTTTTTCATGTTTTTGGTTTGTTTTGTGTGGAAGATATTGTTCAGTCTAACACCGCTTAGTTTGTCATTTGAAAGAATTTGGTGCGACAGTGAATATCGAGATTTAGCCAAGCCTATCGCGGTGGTAATTGACGCTAGAACACCTGAAATACTAAAGAAGGTTGCACCTAACGACTAGAGCCGCAAAGGAAATGTTGGAAAACTATAACCCAAAGAGGGCTCGCATGATGTTGGGACTAAATAGAAGTAAAGTAAGAATCATTACCGGGTTTCTAACAGGACATAGCAGACTCAAGGGGAACATAAGTAAATAAAAATTAGTAGAGGATGGCAGCTGCAGGCTTTGTGGAGAAGCTGTGGCACCTTCTCAACGAATGCGGAGCGATGATCCTTCAGAGAAGAGACCATATGAGAATCCACGCAATCTCGGAGTCTGTGCGACATTCACTAAACCCACGCTATATCATTGAGTTCCTAAGAGCCACTGTCGCTATAGAGCAAGTCATGGGGAAGCGCAATAGATCCAAATGAGTCGCATTATCATTATCCTCATCACCCACCAACATCAACGACTACAGCTTTTGTGTTTATTCAGTGACAGAATACAGAATATCACAAAACAGTCCTTAGGTGTTGTTGGATGGAAACAGTTGCACCAACCTTCATCAACACTTTATTTATTTTAATTTATTTTCTATTTTTTTCAGAGTGGACATTACTACGAACGAAGAATTGCTAGTTAGCTCCCTATAGCAGTGATCGTCAATTATTATTCTATGATTGCGTATTCATGGATTTACTAAAAATGAAGGAAACTTATAGCAACACTCTCTTTATGATTTTATTAGATACTTTTTTGTTAGTTAGTTGGTAACTCTTTTTTTTAAAAAATACGATCGAAAAATATTCCAGAAAATTGCTATAAAGTTTTTGTTTTGAATTTGGTATCGCAATTTGCCTGTGACAACACTTTCTATTAAAATTTGGCAGTGATCGGGTGGCGTGGTCGGGGGGCTCCCATACAAATATATTTTTTTTAATAATAAAGTCATATAGCGGCATCAGATCACGCCATACTATAAATGACGAGGATAGTCCAAAAGGTACCCGACCTGACGTGTATATAACATTGTTAAAAAAAGGACTGTAGTAGAAATTACCAGCTTAAATTTGACGGCGCTACGTTGTGTAGTATTTGTACGGCAGCCATCAATATTGAACGCTCTAAATGATTTTTTTAAAAATTGGTTATCAATATTTTATTGTTGTAAGCGAAGGTGCAGACTCCCCCAAAGTAGAATCTAGCTAGATGTTGATTGGATCCAATCAACACCAAAACGGAGTTAGATTCTACTCTGGGGCCGTCTGCTCCTTCGTTTACAACAATAAAATATTGATAACCAATTTTTAAAAAAATCATTTAGAGCGTTCAATATTGATGGCTGCCGTACAACATTAAAATATTGGGTTGCAAAGTTGAATCGAGGCCGTACGAGTTGCCAAGACGAACATCGCCGTGGTCAGACCAAATGAGATGAGTAGACCATAAATGGTGAAATGGTATTGGATGACGGTCGACTGAAAGTCAGTGACCTAGCAAATATGGCAAGCACTCCAAAAAGTGCTGTACATATCCTTTTGACTATTAATTTGGACATAAGAAAGCTGTGCACAAGATGGTTGCCGCGACTACTCACAGTGGAACAAAAACAGCGTCGTGCGGATCTTTGTTTCAATCGAGTCTTTGGCGAAGTTTCACAACAATAAAGCTGAGTTTTTGCGTCGATTCATAGCCGTGGATGAAACATGGGTCCATCAGACGAAGGAACAGCCAAAACAATAGACTGAAAGGGGAGAATCGGTTTCCAAGAAGGCGAAGACAGTTCCATCTGCAAGCAAGGTCATGACGTCAGTTTGTTCGGATGCGCGTGGGATAATTCTCATTGATTGTCTTCAGAAAGGAAAAACAATCATCGGCGTGTATTATGCGAACTTATTGCAGCATATGAAAGATGATTTCAAGAAAAAACGGTCACATTTGGCGAAGAAAAACGTTTTTTTTTTATCAGGACAATGCACCCACGAGTACACACATCCGTCATCGCGATGGACAAAATCAAAGAGTTAAAGCTTGAATTGCTTCCTCATGCACACCAGATTTAGCCCGCTTGGATTATTTTCCGTTTCCGAATTTGAAAAAATGGCTAGGTGGTAAAAGATTTGCCAACAATGAAGAGGTGCAGGTTGCGACTGATCGCTATTTTAAGGGGCTCGACGATTCTCACTATAAACAGGGTATCGAAGCTATTGAAGATCGGGAAAAGTGTATCAAAATAAAAGGTGAGACTATGTAGAGATTATAAAGATTTTCTTTTTCCAAATTTTTTGAGCTTTCCTTGTTAGATCGGGTACTTCTGGGACTACCCTCGTATGTGTGCGCTGGTGTGCTGTGTGCAGCGCTGCTTTATGATTGGGTTTGTTTTGCGGTTGTGTTGAAGTGGTTCGCATGTGTTTTTATTTTTCAGCATTCATAGTATAGCAAGTATTTTTATAATAAACACACACGCTCAAGGGATTTGCACCCTTTATAATGCATAGAACAGCGTGGGCGTTAGGAAATTAGGGTATATGCTCGTGTATCTTTAATGACTTCAGATCATACAAATGCGGCAACACGTAATCGGGTAATTCATTCCACATAACTATTGTGTGGCTATAGAAGGAATCTCTGAATTGGTTAGTATGTCCGAAGGTAGATCTAATGGTAGACCTGTTGAGGCACAGGTATTACGGATGGGTTCTAAAATAGGCGGGATGCATCTGGATATTTCCTTTGAACACCGCTTGTGGAAAAATTGATAAAACAGGGACAAGCTGGAAACATTCCTATGATGTTCAAGCGATTCGATTGTTATTTGTGGTTATTTACATCACCCAGAAGTTTTATCGCGCGGTTCTGAATTCTTTCAAGTAGATGCAATGTCGTCTTGGGAGTACCTGCCCAGACAATACAGTTGTATTCAAGTTTAGGACGAATTTATTCCTTGTAAATAGTAGCCAGATCTGAAGGAGTGAAGTACATCTTGTTTTTGAAAACTAAACATCTCGTAGCATTCGAAGCGATGGTGAATACGGGATCGTTTCAAAGAAGCTTATTGTTGACGCACATACCGAGAATTGCGAGTTTTTCAGTTTCTTCGATTCATTCATGGATTCATTTCTTGAATTCGTCCAATGCGACCTAGATGGTACGTTCAGAAAGGTAGTTACTAGTCCACTCAAGCAGAGTCTTAACAATCCCATAAGCATTCATTTTCAACAAAAGAGCTTGATGCCAGACTCTGTCAAATGCTTTGGAAATATCGAGTGCAACAACTTTGCTTTCACCAAACTTATGAATAGACCGGGTTCAATTTTAAGTGAGATAAGCCATCAGATGAGTGCCGTGGCTCAGTGGAAAAGCGCATGGCTACTGAGCAGGGGTTCGTGGTTCGAATCCCAGTAACACCAAAAGTATTTCTAACGGTGTCCCGAGTCTGTCGCGCCGAATATTATTATTATCATTACTATTATTAGATAGTAGCCAGATCAGAAGGAGTGAAATATTTCTTGCACCGGGTTAAAAAACCTAAACATTTAGCAAAATTTTGGCGGCGCGCGGTGAATATGTGGTCATTCCAACGAAGTTTGTCGTTAACGCACATACCGAGTATTGCAAGTTTTTCGGCTTCCTCAATGCAAGTGCCATTCATGGATAATGGCTTTTGATTTAAGAATCGCTTAGACGACAGGAGAGAGCATTAGTTAAATTCTACTCGATTGTTTTCTTCCCAATTTACTATACCGCCTAGGTCAGAATTTAACGTGCTTAACATACGTAGTTGTTTGAGTTCCACTTGAGAAGTGGAAGGACGTTCCTCAAACTTATATCAGAAGCTAAGAGTGCTGCCACCGGTGAAAGAGTGAATTTGATTGGAAGTAATGGACAAGAGATTATTAATAAAAATGAGAAAGAGTATCGGGGACAACACGGAGCCCTGGGGAACGCATTTATGTGATGTACTTTAGACTTGAAACCGTCCAAGATAACTTGAATTGAATAATGAGGAAATACCATCTAGCCCAGCGGATTTGTGAGTATTGAGATAGTTTTAAACTCTAGCAACTACTACTCGTGCACGAATGTAATTCTCTCCCCATAGAGAGTTTCAATAGTCAGACGTGCAGGTTGCAGCAATGCAGAATGCGCAACAAACAAATTGGCCCTGTCCTTAGAACTTGCAGCTGGAATGTCATTATAAATGAGCGTTGGAATCGACGACGAGGCTGTATTTTTGATTCTTTTCACAAATGCCCAAAAATGTTTACTACCTTGGGACATCGTAGGACTTTTTGGCGAATATGACTCGCCGAAGGTCGTCGTTTGAAATTAATTCGGGTTTTTTTTCAATGGATTTACTTTGAAAAACCGAAAGAATACCTCGCTTATCATAGCAGCCTCTTTAAAGCTCGAGTCATATTATCCATTTTCCTTTGGTTTGACAGTCTTATTCCCTTTCTTTCTTAATACCTTTTGTATTATTTATGCTGCCAGTTAGCACAAAGAAATGGTAAAGTATACAAGAGATATCAAGAAAGCCAGGGAGAACAGTGACCAGCCCCTTCCTTAGAAGATTCCGGAACTTCTTAGTTTGGCTCTTTTTACTTCCGTATTAAAAGCAGAGAGAGAGAGCTTCTCTACATTGCTGCTAACTGACTTTCCTCCTATGCTTATTCATACTCATATTTATTTGTAATTCTTAATAACAGTAAGACATAATATCTTATCAATTAGTGACAATGTTATGTGTGAAACCAACTTGAATTTGTTTCATTTAACAAATAACAGGTCAATTTAAAAAAACTTCGTTTTTCGGGTACAAATCAATCCAATCAAATTTTTTCATAAAGAGATAAGAGTTGACGAGTAAGCAGGATATCCGTAAAAAGACGTGGCGTGGCGTACGATATTTTAGAAAATTATTGAGCGTCAAGCTGTAAAGACGAGAGGAATAATTGGATTCTCAATTAAATTGTCGTAAACCAAAGACATATCTTACTGTGTTGTTAAAAGCAACATTAAGTTTCGCAATTGCAGTAGATTTCGCAACCATATGGCAAGACTGCTGGTACAGCTAATTGTTTTGCCAGTAAGATTTAGCTCTTGAAAGGCGTGAAAGAGCACGTAGCCCACAAAGTACGAGGTACTCCATATGTCCTTCATACAGCTAAGTTAATGTGAGTGTCCCATGTTATATCACGACAAGGTTGTTTTTACTTTTCAACATAGTCTATAGGAGTGTTATTCAACGTGGTTGAAAGAAAATATGAGAGGTCTATCAGCTGCTTAGACCATTACTATTCGACCACAGCGCTATATTTGATAGATCCTAATTTATACAACTTACAGCATGTTCGATTAACGACCAACGGATAACTTATGACGAACTGATCAATATCAGCATACAAATAAAGTGAACTGTGCTTAACAATGGATGGGACTTTATTTACAAACAGGGAAAATAATAATGGGCATAAGATAGATTCTTGAGGAACCCCACTGGTTTTATGGAGAACGTCTGACAGGACCTTATTATTTAGCGCAGCTTGAAATCTGTTTGTTAGATATGAAAATATCAATTTCACAGCGCTAGGTTGGAAGTTATAATACCGAGATAGCTTATGGCATAAAGTTGAATGGTCTACAGTGTCGAACCATTGAGAAAAATGAAACATTACCCTCATATAGATCATGTCGTATGTCATCTAATATGTCTATTATGGCTGTTATGCAGCTATGTTTCTGCCGGAATCCAGATTGATTAGCCGTTAAGATGTTGCGGGTGGAGAGGTATTGACTTAGACCACCACAAGTTTCTCCAAAAACGCTCTTAAAATGCCTTCAAGACCCCCCCTAGAGTCTACAACTCTAATAAAAAATCTCTAAAGAGACCTTGTTTGTTTTTGTATAATTTTTCACACATTTTGGACATAAATGGAAGAATGGAGAGTGCTCTTAACTCATCTCTGTTAGAAGATTTGGGGACGGGTAGTACTTTTGCATTTTTCCATTTGGTAAGACCATAGGTAAGATGATATTCGAAGGCTTGACAGCTCATTTCCCCACCATCGAACTTGAAGTCCTTGAAGTTTGTCTAAAAAAGTGTCGAACAATTTGATTTACATTGTAAAACAATTAAAAGTTATTATTTCTTACAATTATGTAAATTTATAAATCAGTTGTTGTTATTCGCATCAAGAGTAATATTTATTGCGATTTTATTCTATTAGTGCATGATGCAATTTTCATCTGAATGTCTGTGTGTGTTTGAGCTAAGCTCGCAATTAAAAGCGGATCAATTAAAAAACATTTACTGAGGTGCTTCCGCAGCTGAAGCAGATTATTCGATGCATAAAAATAGTTCGAAATCTGGAAAGTGTAATATGTGCATATTAGGAGGAGAGAAAAAAAAAACAACAACAATAAAGTGCAACTGCATCAATATGCACAAACGAATGCTCAACAACAAGTATAAAAGTATCTTTGAAACGCAGAACATTTGCAAAAGATTCTCGTCAGTAAATCGCGAAACAACCAACTCTCAAAATGAATCCTCGTCTTGTTCTGATCGCTTTGGTGTTTGTAGTCGCTACAACTGTCATCACAGTTGACGCACAGAGGAATTGTCTTATTGCGTGCACACGGGAACTGGATCCTGTATGCGCAAGACATCGCAACGGACGGGTGCGCGGATTTGGAAACGCGTGTGCTCTTAGAACGGAAAATTGTAAATCTGGCGGAAGTAAGTTTTTCATAAATTAGTGGTTTGTTTTGTGTGGAAGATATTGTTCAGTCCAACACCGCTAAGTTTGTCATTTGGAAAAATTTGGTGCGACAGTGAATATCGAGATTTAGCCAAGCCGATCGTAACGCTAGAACACCTGAAATACTAAAGAAGGTTGCACCTAACGACTACAGTTACAAAGGAAATGTTGGGAAACTATAACCCAAAGAGGTCTCGCTTGATATTGGGACTAAATAGAAGTTAAGTAGGAATCATTACCGGGTTTCTAACAGGATATTGCAGACTGAAGGGTAACCTAAGGAAATTAAAATTAGAAGAGGATGGCAGCTGCAGGCTTTGTGAAGAAGCGGTGGCACCTTCTCAACGAATGCGCAGCAATGATCCTTCAGAGAAGAGACCATATGAGAATCCACGCAATCTCGGAGTCTGCGCGACATTCACTAAACCCACTCTATATCATTGAGTTCCTAAGAGAAATTGGTATGGTGGCGGAGCTGTAGAGACGGGCATGCACTGTCCTTATAGCGCAAGTCAGGGGGAAGCGCAATAGATCCAAATGGGTCGCAGTGCTTCTAGAATACTACCCCTTTTCTTATCATCATCATCATCATCATCAACGACTACAACTTTTGTGTTTTCTCAGTGACAGAATACAGAATATGACAGAACAATCCTTAGTGTTGTTGGATGGAAACAGTTGCACCAACCTTCCTCCACACTTTATTAATTTATTTTTCATCTTTTTTAGAGTGGACATTACTACGAACGAAGAATTGCTAGTTAGCTCCCAATAGCAGTGATCGTCAATTATTATTCTATGATTGCGTATTCATGGATTTACTAAAAATGAAGGAAACTTATAGCAACACTCTCGTTATGATTTTATTAGATACTTTTTTGTTAGTTAGTAACTTTTTTTTAAAACATATGATCGAAAAATATTAAAAAAAAATTGTTATGAAGTTTTTGTTTTTAATTTAGTATCGGAATTGCCGCGTAGGCCCTTAAAACCCCAATGATCTTATCTTCTATTTTCGATCTTTCATCAGCATTCATTGAGCAGATGTCCCGTAGTATCCTTCGCCTCTCCACACAGACTGTAGCCTAACCCTTATATATGTCCTCTTAGTTGCCAATGTCTTGTTAGGAACCCTGTAATGATACGTACATTATATCAATTCAGTGCCAGTATTATCCGAGACCTCTTTGGGGTGTAGTGTCCCAGCATTTTCTTTGTCAGCTGTAGGTTAGGAAAGCTTATGTCATCTTACAGCTACAGATGTTGCTTTCCGCATTACGTGGTATACTTTAACCCAAAATTGTTCTGGCGGAGTTTCTGCTTCTTTGTTCGCGAGCTCATCGGCCGCCTCGTTGTCCTCTATACCGATGCGTCCCGACACCCAGTACGTTTTTATTCTCGCCACATCTATTTAGTTCATAAAATACAAAGTTGCCCACAGAGAAGCCACCGACATCGATGAAGAATGTTATTTTGCTCAAACGTGCGACTCAAGCTTACATATGGTCTAATCGTCCAATTGAAACTTCCTAAAGAACCAAAGCTGAAAAATATTTCAATCTCATTTTCCGTGTTCACAATGGTAAACTCCGTAGATCCTTTTTGCGAGGCCAAGGGTCAGTATAAAGATTATGTATTACAATTCATGTAAGAACATCCCACGAGACGGCCAAGATTTTGTACCAATTTCGGCCAATAACAATAACCGCCATAGTGCAGCAAAATTTCACAAATTAGCGGTTAAGTGTGAGCCGAGTCGGTGCATTATGAGATAATACAAAATCCTGGTCGTTTTTTTTCAAATTATCGCAATCGAATGGTAATTGCGCTGCCGGAAGGCTATTTCCTTTATCCCACGGATGAGGTGGACATATACTAGGGTAGACTGGAAAGTTTCCGACCTGACCATGAAGATGGCAGGCACTCGTCAACAATAGCTAGAGAATGTATTTGCGCATCTTTTGAAAGATACTTATCAAAATTGCAGGCATTTTGGAGGCGCAGTTGTTGTTTGACAATCGTTCGAGTGGGTCGGTGTGAGTGTTTTTGTGAAAAAGAAAAAAAAAATCTAGTATCGAGCTGTCATTAATCAAATCAAAGACATGTTGGACGTTGTGCACGGGGACTATCTGCACCACCATTTAACACCGTAAAATGTTGGGCAGCCGGGCCGTACCAACTTGAGAGACGATCGATGAACGTTCAAAAACTGCAACCACTGACGATAACATCGCCCAAGATCACCATGGCGCTAGACGAACGTCGAATTAAAATGAGATTTGGGGATTTATAAAAGAATTAGAACTGAGATATCTATGTTTTATGTTTCTGAAATCCGAGCCTTCGTGCCAACGATGAAAATGTTGAAAACGGCTGGAATCAGATTGTTTATTCTTTATGACTTTTATCTTTAAACGATAGCATCAACATAGGGGGTCTTGCATCAATGGCCTCAGTTCCTTCGGTATGAGTGCCTGGGCAAAGCCGACCCAAACCCTGGCAGCACATCTATTCGGAAACTGGAACCACATCATTACTACTAGCAAGCTATCCTACGCCACACACGGACCTGTATGATATGATAGTGTCGCTAAAGTACGAAGAAAGTACCCATCCTGAGAATACTCTAAGTATCCGCGGCCCTGTCACTTTATCTTCCGTGGTGAAGCTCCGCACCATTCCCATATATAGAGTAAGATGCAGCTGGTCCCCGCTACGGGGAACTCGGAGGTACAGGCGGCACAATCTGTAAGCATGAAGCTAGCCGTAAAATGCGCAGCAAACAGATTGGCCTTGTCCTTATAGCTGGCAGCTGGAATGTCATTCAAAATGAGCGTTGGAATCGACGACAATGCTGCATTTTTGATTCTTTCCATGAATGACCAAGTAGTTGCTAAGTGGACTGTTTCGAAAAGGATTAAAAAAAAACATTGCGATAGCCAAGCTGCTCTACTAACATTGGATTCACCTTGTGCCAACTCAAAATTTCAAAAGCAAAAATGATGTAAGTCACGTTTTGGTGCCACGTTTGTTCAAGTTACACCAAAAACATTTCGAATGA
This sequence comes from Nephrocerus scutellatus, assembly GCA_947095585.1. NCBI lineage: Eukaryota > Metazoa > Arthropoda > Insecta > Diptera > Pipunculidae > Nephrocerus > Nephrocerus scutellatus. The sequence continues at coordinate 117,182,558 of OX352763.1, forward strand.
ACATTTCCACCACTATGTTCTCGAGTTTTGTCGCCGATTAATTACTGTAGATACACCCTGTATACATCGTTATACCCCAGAAACAAAAAAAAGTCAAAACAGTGGATTGTGGAATGGAAAATCGGGTCCAAAAGAAGCAATAACTGTTTTTCCGACTGGGAAAGTGATGGCGACTGTTTTTTGGGACAGTAATGGAGTTATCTTAATAGATTATCTTCAAAAAGGAAAAACCATTACAGGAGTTAACTACGCATTATTACTTGACAAGCTGAAGGCAGAAATTGCGCGAAAACGGCCACATTTGCAGAAAAAAAAATGTTGTCTCACCAAGACAATGCATCACAATCTCACACCTCAGCGGTTCACATGGCGAAAATCCACGAATTATGCTTTTAACTGCTTGACCACCCTCCTTACTCTCCAGATCTAGCCCAAGGCGGGTTTTTACTGTCCCCTAAGCTAAAAGTTGCGCTTAGAGGATAGAGATTTTCGTCAAAAAAGAAGCCCATCACATTCGTTAACAATTATTTTGCAGAAAAAGACAGCGAGTACTTCTTAGACGGGTTGAAGAGATGGGAGCAAGTGTTACAAGGAGACTATGCCAAAATATCTGTGTTTGAGTTCGGAGCTATTTCAAAGATTTTTCTTTTTTCCACGCTTCACACGCGCTACACGTGACTCACGCGTCATACGTGGAATAAAAATTCGTATTTTGCACTTAGATACTCACAAAATTTCAACTCTCTAGGTCGTGTGGAAGGTGGTTAAGAGAGAACTCAAAGAAGTCGAAAAAAAAAAACAAATTTCAACCCATCACAGGCGACACACGCGATACGCATCATACTTGGAATATCAAAAATGCTTTTTGGACTTAGACGATCACAAAATCTCAGCTCTCTAGGTCGTGTGGAAGTTGGTTAAAAAGGACCTCAAAGTGGTCGAAAATGCAGCCCAAAAATGGGTCAAGTCAAGTTAAATAAAAGTTTGTAATAAATTTGAAGAAAACATTTCTGGTATCTTTGTTGGGTGAGCTACTTTTCAGAGCACCCTCGTAAAGGTGCGGCGTTTTGCTTTTACATACGATGTACATACGTATTACGGCAAACTGATAATTCTATAAATCCAAAAATGTTTGTTACTTTACACGAGTACTTCCAGAGGATTTTTATCCGACCGGACCCATATTGTAGAGCCAAATACGATCATAACAAGTAAAACAAATTCTCGATTTTTAGTGATCTTTCCTTCAAGTATTGTGTAGTGAAACGCTTTTCCACTTTAAGCCGCATACACGCAAGTTACTCGACATGGCAGTAAGTTTCTTCAAAAAATGCTTCTAGTAACTCATACTCTAGTGGGCATATGCCAGTCATTGTGTTCGCGGCTTTTATTGACGTCTGTGATATACCGGCTTGAAGCTATCAAGCGCCTTTGAACTGACGATAGGGCGTTGTCGGCTTTTCTTGTGTGTTTCATATCCGATAATTATAATTAGCGGGATAATGACAGAATAAGTTAATGTATCTACCGTTATTATTTGTTTTCCCCTTTCCGATTATTGCGCATGAGCGACATTTAGTAACCGTATGCTACTGAGCGAAAATGACAGAGGTTAGCGTCTGACATACGCGTTGATCTACCAAGCAACGCTTTAATTATTGCCACTGCGCACTGCGCTACTGGGTGTCTGAGATGCATTCATAGCCCGCTGGGCAATCAACTTTTCGTTTCATTTATAGACTTTTGACATTTGGCTTTGTACGACAAGCGATCTTGTCGTGTAGCGAGTTTATAATCAACTCTAACACAGTTTTAATTTTAAAGGGGAAAATTCCAGTTCTAGTTTGATATCTACAAGTGCACCTATAATGCTAAATATAAAGTTTTTCTGACTTTTGGCAGGATCCTCTTAAGCATCAACTATAATGAACTTAGGTGGAATTTACTTGGCTGAAGTCAACAACTCATTTCATGTTCAGACATAACGTATCCTGGGACTATAATATGATTTTAGTCGGTTTCGGTCAGTCGGTCAAATGTTCGTTAACCTACCTGGGAGTAAGTAGGATGTCAATGAAGTGAGACATTCGGTACAGAAATTTGACAACTGCTGCAAATGACAGTCAAAGAAAAAGCAACCGAACGGTTACTTAAGCATGAATTATAACGGACATTTGCCAGCATGAGCACGCATAGGCGAATTAGTGAACACACAAAAAGTGTATTGTGTGGTTATAATAAAGTTTAGCTCCGATTCGTTAAGTTTTCGTTCACTCTCGCGTGCCTATGCGATTCTGGTCGCTCTTTATATGTGTAAATTTGACATTTGTATTTTGGATACGAAAAACTGGTTGAAATTCTAATACAGGCTTCATTTTATTATAACCATTTTTTGTAATTTGGCAAACATAAGCCAAATAACAACATTTGACATTTGACAGACCCCTTAAACGCGAAGATCGTTAAAGAAGAAGAGAAATAAGCCAAGCTTTTCGTTCGGTTTTGACATAAGGATAAGACCACTGCTGCCCATTGTACCTTGTTGAGTCTTTAGTTGTATGGTTTGGTCCATAGAAATTGCCATTTTCCACCTAAAGGTGAGTGTTGTATCTCATTGGAAAGCTAATTTTTGATTTTCGTATAGGCATTTTTTGTGTTTTCCGAAGAAAGAGAAAATGAGAGAAATGGCGATCACTCTGCAGCTCTCCCCCCTTCCATTTCAGGCATATCAGCAGCTCGTTAACCACTAGATTCCATATAAGTGGGACAGATAGTCAATTATGTGCCCGAATAAGTGGCCCGAATCGACCACTGATAATTTTGATAACTTGTTCGAGCGTGAGTCTATTCATGATGATTTGCCAGCGCATACTGATTATAAACGTCAAACAGTGAGCGTAGTATGACAGCTCGTTTGAAATTTAACCCTTCGGTAAGTTATATCTAAGCAAATAAAAAAATATTCTTTATAAGTTAGTTAAATAATTTTAATACAAATAGGAGTGAAACTAAATGATAAGTATAATTTGCGGGAGGCACAATACACAGCGCCAATCACTACACTCTCATTGTATTGACAAGTGAATTTTATCTGGAAGTCGAGACTTACAACAAGGTTTATAAATTCTAAGTAGGTCGGCGGTACTCTGTTTTGGTACTCTAAAAAAGGACAATCTCTTTTGATTTAGTATTCGAATTAATGATGAGGCCATTGTCAGATATATCTTCTTTGACGGATATGGCAAGTCTTCAAGAAGTCCAAGCGGCCTAGATGCATGCCTGCATTTCATCAGCATAATGATGCAATGATATGGATTTACAAACACTAGGCAAATTCTTAGTAAAAACACTAAATAGTAAAAGTCCTAAAAAGGAGCCCTGAGGAACGCCAACATAAACTGAATTGAAGTCGAGATAAATATCATCAGTTGCGGAAATAGGTATAGGATATCATGTGGAAGCCATATCGAAAGACTTTAAGAAAGCAAGGAAGCAGTATACTGTAAGATTATCTATGTCAAATTCTGCATGAATGTCATCAAGAAGCACTTTAGCCATCGCATATTAGTAGTTGTGCCTTTCTGTAAAGCCAGATTGTAGTGGTGACAGCAGATTGTAGAAAATAACTACCCAATTGTTCTCTACTGTTCTTTCCAGGACCCTCTATGGAGATGCTTAACCGTTGTAAAAAATAAGGCATTTTTTTTTAAATATTGAATGATGGACTTTCAATTGGTACAAAAGCAGCAAAGTAAACTTGTAAACTTGTTTATTCCTAAAGTCAGCAGCAATGGATGTGAGCAAATATTTTTTGACAACGAATGAATTTTTACTGTGTTTTATATTTGCAGACTAAAATTGAAGAAATGTAGAAATAACAAAACACCCACTTTTATTTTTATAATATTTTGAGAATACTAATGACTAATTCTCTTCTCAATGAGACTGTTGGCCAAACAGAAAATGGTTAGGTGCAGCTCATTATAATCTGAACCTAATTGTGCCCACGCAACGCTCGACTCTACTCTGATATGATTTACTAAAAGAATAGCCAAAGTGTAATAAGGGCTTAGGCGTTTACATCCGTAGTTGTAAATTACCCTAAGGTGCGTTTAACGGAATTGCGGTGCGTGCCCTTGCCCTACATCTTTGGCGGAGAGGCCTCTACGTTTTTGTTTTAGCTTATTTGCCTACGTTAGTGTAGAGAAGGTTCTTTTTAAGATGATAAATAAACAACCAAAATCATAATTGGTATTTTTTTTTTGTTTGGCTTAAGATAATTATATGTTCATGGCTAATTCCAAGATGATTGATGGGTCTTTCTTTGCATTGTTAATTGTACTGCAAAGTAGAAAATAGGCTATTGATAGGCTAGTACAGAATTAATAACTGGAAGATAATCAAGCTACCGGTATTTCAATTTGGGCCAAAAGTGAATGATAGCGTTGGGAAATTGGCATGAAAATGCTTTCAATTATAACAGCCAATTAGAAAGCGCTGATGTTGAATTAGTCAGTCGACTTTTCTATGTAATTAATTCCAAAGAAGCTAGCTATCAAATAAATTTATCAGTTTCCTCGATACAAGTGCCATGCTGTAGGTTTAGATTACGCTTTGACGACAGGAGACAACATTGGGTTTTGGAAGAGTTTAATTCTACTCGATTGTGTTCTGACCCGATATGCTTAACAGATGTTGTTTTTTTTTTTTTTTTTTGAGAGGAGGTGGGTTCCTCAAATACATATGAGAGAGTGCTGTGCTGTGTTAAGCGAAAGAATGAATGTTTTCGAGCTAATCAGGACAAGTCCAGTAGAATAGATAAGATGAAAAAGCTAACGCAATGGTAATGTTCAGCGTTGAGGAACACCTCCGTAGAACTATTGGGGAAGTATCATCAGGCCCCACAGATTCATGTATGCTGAGATTGCTTTAAACTCTAGCAGCTGTACGAGTACTACAGTAGATCTGTCCCATAGAGTGTGGAATACTCGGAGTTACAGGCGAAAGCGTAAAGTTAGCTGCAAAATGGGCAGCAAGCAGCAAAATAAACGCTTTGAGAATCTCATATTGTTACTAATCTTATTTTCATACAATATAAATAGCAAAGGTCTAATGTAACTGACTTGGGGAATATCATTATCAATAATAGTCTTACGAAAATGTAAATATGTAGAAATCTTTCATGACGTTATGTAAAAAGACATGTACTTATTTTGTGTCAATGGTTAATTGAAGTGTTATCAAAGAACAACTCGAAATTAAGGTTTAAAACTTTTATTTTATCTCAACGACAACATATTCAGTGAATATTTATTCATAGTGTTATTTAAGTGAATCAATAATTGGCCGAGAATCAAACGAAACATTTTGTGAAAGACAGTTCGAGCGATGGCCATTTTACAAAGTGTTGCCAAAAAGGAAAGGTGGTGTATATCACAGATCTGGAGCACTACATACACCATATCAATGATGAGCCAATAAAAATATGCCCAAGAATGCAAATGCGAGAAAATCAAGGCATTGAGAAACAATTGATGCAAGAGCTTAGCACCTTTTTGCATGATAGCAACAGTTATCCAAAACGCTAATGGTGAACTACCCCTGAAACGAGATTTAATTATTCACAGTCGAGTTAATGCAAGCAACATAAACCTAAGAAACACAGAGATCCAAACTTGGGCACGTGAAGTTAATATAGAGAATTTATGTAAAAAGGCAATTCTTTGTCGAAAGATTTCAGACGTTGATGAAATAAATGAGGAGATTTTGTCTGTATTGCAAGGTGTCATACCCGAGCGTAGATCAATTGATGACTTGAACGACTTGGAGAGACAAAATTATCCAATTGAATTCTTGAAACGTCCAAACACCATCAGGAATGCCATCTCACATGGCGAACTTTAAAATTGGTGCTATTATTATGCAGCTTAGAAATCTCAACTTAAAAAAAAGTGGTCTTTGCAATGGGACGAGGCTTACTGTTAAAGACCTTAAACTCCACCGTAGCCGGTTCGTGTTGGGAAAGGTGGAGTGGAGGAGCAGAACCTCGTTAATCAACCATGGGTCATCTGTCCCGGATAATGTGAACGCCGTGATGGAACCCCAGTCAGGGTTACGACAACGTGGTGGAGTCCAGCGTATCCTAACCCTATATATGGGCTTTACCACGGAAGAAAAATAAAAATGCCGCAGGTACTTAGATTATACTAATGATTGGGCAATGTCTTCATACTTTAGCGACCCTGAATGGGCTACTGGTACTTAAGAGATAAATCTTTTGGTTAACTCTTCGAACACCGATTGACTGTGGAGTGCGTAGAATAGTAATTAATATTCTATGTGGCATAGTTCTGCTTGGTGGTGCTTGCTTTAGAGTGCTTTGCGAATGTGCTGCCAGGGTCTGTTTAGCAACAGGCACTCATATCTAAACGAACCGAGATCATTGATACTTGATCTCATCAAGATCGGACCGGTTTGGCCGTAACGTTGACCGGGTCTGTGGAGAACTTTAGATGCGGACCCAGTTTGTGCTGGGGATGTAACGTGAGGGCTGTGGTTTCCTACCCAAATGTGGTTACAGCATAGTATTGGTAACATCAGAGGTGTCGCTTGTGTTACTATCTATGGTAAATCAGTGGACCCTCCTGATGTTACCGGTACGATAGTTGCTCGGCGAGAAGTTGCGCATCATACAACCGGTTGCCGTCGTCCCTTAAATCGGCATGGGTGTAAAATAGGCTCAGCTTTTACCAATGAATACTGGTACATCATATAAATGATGGTCGCTAATTGTCGTTAACAATTCATGTCTGAAGAGGACCATGGCATTATGCCTTAGTTGGCGGTGGCCACGTAAATCTGAAGACTGTTCCTGTTAAAGACATCAAAGCAAATCTGATTGTAGCGGAAGTGTTAAATCGATATACAGAAGGGAAAATGGTTTTTATACCCAGAATAGATCTTACAGTCGTTGATTTAAGGTTATCATTTACCTTACGAAGAAGACAATTACCTTTTTATTGCTTTTGCAATAACGATCGCAATGCCAAACATTAGATTCAGTTGGCATTTACCTTTCAGAGCCTATCTTCGGTCATGGTCAATTGTATGTCGGTATCTCAAGAGTTCATATCTAATGTGAAAATCGAGATAATAGAAGATCCAAATCACGGGAAAGGATTCGAACAAAGTTTACACAAAAAACATAGTTTATAGAGGAATATCTGGTATTGATTTTAAATTCGTATAACCAATAAATTAATAAAAAATTAATGTAAGCATGCTTTAGGGACCTTTATAATTCTAAGAACAACATGGGTGTTGGGGAATTAAGGAACTATAAAAATGAAAGGAGAATATGTCTATGTACTCGTGTCTTGAATGTCTGGGGATTATACAGCATGATACTGGGGGTCTATATCCACAACCATGGGAGGGTTAATCCTGGCAGACGCTTCCGCCTAACAATAACATCATCATCAACTCTTACTAAGGGCCCGTTTGTTCCTATAACGGGCTGCAGTACCCTTGTATAAGGATAAGTATTGTATTGAATTGTATTAGAATTAAGAAAATACTAAAAACAATTGCATACAATTGTGCTCAGTAATATTGTATATAACAGTTTTACATGTGGAGCTTGTGTATGAAATTGTGGATTATACCTGTATATTCTGGTGCAGTGGCTACAGTAAAAAAGATTAGAACCTTCTTAGGTATAAATAGAACAATTTTATCGCAGTAAGTTAGTTGTTATTTAGAAGTGAATCAGACTACTTGAAAGGTACTTGCAAGTAGTTAGAGTTACTTTGCCTTTGCGAACAATAGTGTTTTAAGTGAATAATAAGTAATCACCAGTGTAAAACCTAGAAAGCCCAAATTTCGTAACAATACGAAGACAATTCCATCTGCCACTCACAAAGAACTTAATTCAATAACAATTGGAGCGCGAAAGCTGAGAGATTGTGAACTGTTGCTTTTTTTAATTACAGTTGTCATTTGTGAAATAACGAGCTTGTATTGTGTTTTTATTTGCAAAGTCCTTTAAGAACTCTAGAAAGCCTAAATTTCATAGCAATAGGAAGACTCAAATATAATTTAATCCATGAACATTTGGAGAGCGAAAGCCGAGAGATTGAACTCTGGGAACGGTTTTTTCTATAAATCAACGTTCAATACAATTCTTTATTAATGTGGAATGATTGCCTAGATAGATGCAATCAATTTGCAAGTTATCTCGAAAAGCAGACGAAATCGTAGCTAGGAAGAAACCATTTTGGTCATGCATTTTGGAATGTTTTTTTTAAATCAGAAGTCTAAATTGATCGTCGATAATATTATGTCAGACGGTCAATTCTTTTGACAGTCATCGCTTCAAACAAACTAACTGGAATGCATACACTAATAAGCTCTGCTAGACATTATAGAACTATTCTACAAAATACGTTTATAAGCATTCTCACCAAATACCAAAACTTGTTAACGGAATTTTTAAAGTACACACTCGTACTTCGAAATAATTGACAATAGAACCTCTACTTTATGCCAGCAAAAGTGTTACTCAAAATGGCAATTTGGACAGCAAAAGGTACGGATAAGTTATAGCCCAAGGCATCAAATAAATCCTATCATCGACAAATCCATCAGAATGACCCACAAATGAAGTCTTTAGAATCAGCGGAACATTCGATGACGTGGCTACATGCACCCCCCACTCAAGTGAGATGGAAAGAAGAAAAACTCCAAATGATCCTTTAGGCGATTTATCTGCTAATGATCATCGTCAACAACGAAGACTGCCAAACCTATCCAACTGACGCCCTGACGCTTTCTGACGTTTAAATTGTCTGCGCAAAAAAAAGCTAAATATTTTATTTATTACATTTGCTTGTTTTCCAGGTGCGTTCGTTGTGCTCGTGTGGAATTGTGTGAAATTTTGCACTGCTCTTACATGTGAGACATTGAAGACCTGTCTAAGACATTTAAAGCTTCATTGCACAAAAAAGGAACCGACTGAATATTTATTTCTAGGTGCCCCAGAGGCAGTTGACGAGGTGTGTGCAATGGATAGAACTTCGTTCGATTGTTTAGCGGTCGATGTGTGGTTAACTATTCTACCGTGCAAGCTCAATGAAGATCATGTCATAACATAAATAACTTTAATGAACAACGACGGGTCAATTTTAACGACTTGATATTTTCACCGAGGGGTTTGATGAAGTTATTTGTTTGTAGATTACACGAATGAATAAGGAAATGCTGTAGGAATTATTTGCACGAGCACGGGAATGCAAGGCCTAGACAGCAACTCTTAATTATAAATTAGCCACGTGCGGTGCTCCTAATTGGAGATAAATAAAATTTAATAATTTGCTTAACAGATTAAAGGAGAGGTTGATAGGTTTGTTAGCATTTTTTTTTTTAAATATTTTGTATATACAACGTTTACTTTTCGATAAGTTTATAGAAGTGAACATAAATCTTTGCTGGAACGACGTGACGCTTTAATACAACATTTCAAAGAACAAAAACATAGTTTTCAGCCAACTGTGGGCAATGCAATGCAATCAATCAATAAGAAAATTTGTTATCACATTGAAGAAGTGGCCGCCTTCGAAATGAAGGAAATTAGTGGTTACTAGTAGCCATTAGCCGGAAAACTCCGACATTTTTATTACACTACATACGATAATAAAAAAAAATGTATTAATGTCAACTGGCATCTGAATGATAAGAGGAATACGGCTGTTTGTCTAGTGGACCTCGAAAAAGTCTTTGACACGGTTTGGATTGAACCGCTAATTTATAAAATTATAAGATAGTAGTTTTTCCCGGGCCCTCCGCTATCCGCCCACATAAATCCCCGCCTTGACAGCACTACCACGGCAGGGGTGTACTATTGCTTAAACCTAAACAAAGCGACACCTCGATCTTATTCACACTATGTGGATTACCGAGATTTTGTTAAGAAGCATATTTTGTGAAAGTTTCAACTCAAACGGCTGTTTACTGTTTGAGTATTAGTGTCGTATTACAAAACAACAGACTTTCATTTTTATTGCGAGCCCGAAGGCCGAAGTTTATATTCAGAAGACAAGAAAAATTTTCAGCGAACGTGTGTACATTTGTACGTTTGTACGTTTGTTTGCCGTGTCGTATATATCGGCTTCTATCAGTCAACATTTGATGGGACTTATTTTAAAACAATTGGTTAGCGCTCGGCTTGCGATAGTGTAATTTTTTCATTCATTGTGGTTACTACCCATGAGAAAACTGAAAAAAATACTCAATCTACGCACGCTTTCGATTTTTTTTAAGCGTGAATGTGGTTTTTCAGTCTGAAATCGCTGAAATGACTGAATTGCCTATCGCTTATGAGTGAAAGACCTACATTTTACGTTGCATACTATTAGGCTTCTAAGAAAAATTAGTCTTTGGACTGAATTATGTACAACTAAATATACATACACGGGTGTGTGTAGTCACTCGCTAAGCATAATACATTAGCTCTTGTGTCTATAGTAGTGGACTATAGTTGTGACGCGTGCGACGCGTGTGGCTCTCTATATGATAGCAGTAAGCTCATTGGCAAGAAATAGCTCTTTGGCTTTACAATTCTTACCTATTAGGCGGTAGTCTGGTGGCCAGCGATGAGGCAGAAATACAGTGCCATCAAGCTCAGCAGACTACAGCGATTAACAGCAGCTTTATGGTCATTTCCGACTGAGACACATAGCATCATCTTACATAGCATCATATTACATAGCATTATCTTAAATCTTTCCGACTGAGACCGATAGCATCAAATTACACCTACTGACATATTTATAAAAAATGTTGCAACATGTAGTGCAGTAAGACTCAGGGAATCTTGATGGTTTGCTTCAATACCATACGGACACTGCAACAGACTGCAGACAGTAGTTACTACTGCATATCCAAACATAGCTTCAAGTCGCCCTCCGGTATCGAGTTTCCGACCAGGGCAACTGGGCGGTAGTGAGGCAAGTTTACGTAACATACACACTGACGGATCCAAGATGAGGGATGGAGTTGGTGCAGGTGTTAAGCAGGTCATACAAGCTACCCGATTCAGCTAGCATCCTTCAGACGGAGATCCCAGCAATAAGGGAGGCCTTCAGGGCATTACGGCTCAGAAAAGCATATATTGGAATAGTTGGCATATGTGTTGATAGTGCAATAAATGCAATTTATGCGACAGTGCTAGGAAGAATTGGCTTCTTCAAGCCAAATTGAGGATATTACCATAGTGCATATTACCATAGTACTGGTGCCGGCACCGGGGCTTAATAACATAGGGAGAAACGAGAGGGTGGACAAATTGGCAAAAAAAGGGCATCACAATGACCACTGGCTAACGAAAGGAGTTAGCTGTCAAATGAGATCAGTCAAGGAACAATTTCTCTCCTTCTTCACTACTAACTGACACCTAAGGTGGAGCAGTGTGACGAACTGCGCGATATCAAGGATGGTATGGCCACCATATAACAAAAGAAAAATCACTAAGTTGATAGAAAGAACTCGGTAGAATATTACCAGAGTTGTGGCTATCAGCACGGGTCACTGGCCAGTGGAGAGCTGCTAAGCTGGGAATACCGCATAACAATTTATGTTGAAATGAGGAGCTAAATGAGAAAGAAACCTTATATATTATCTTTGTAGATGTCCGGCCCTAGCACGGTCAGCAGTTCACACTTTGGGTAAACCATTTTTTGAATCCTCCTATTTGAATGCTACAGGCTTGATTTAAAACCATTCAAGTATCCATTATAAGGTCTCCCGGGTTATGTGGTATCAGAATGGCGCACTAATTGAGGACATCGCAAGTGCAGCGAGGTTCACCACTCTACTTACCTCCAAATCAAGCCATACTGGTATGACTTTGGCATATGGGTCTATCCTATCTTTTAGGATAGAGGAAAAAATCTTATAAGTGGTACACAACAACGTTACACCACGATAATTGGTACACGTTTTTGAAAGCTCCTTTCTTATAATCTTATAATCTTATAAATGGATGTACAGGTCTACAGTCTTCTGGCATCGTTTTATCCACCCATACTTTCACTATTCGTTCATGAATTGCTTGATGTAATGCAGGCCTTCTAGATTTATTTATTTTTAAGCCGATCTTCGCTATACTAACTTTGTCTATGTTTGGTAGTCTAGGTGCAATTGTGGAGCCTTCAGACCTTTAATTTCTCTGTTGGTTGGCCATTTAGCAAGGTATCACAACACACTCCCTACATTAAGTCCTATCGGCTGTTTTTGGTCTCTTCTTTATGAAGTTTATGAGGGGAAGCCTTGCTGACTCTAATCCGATTCTTAGTACTGCACTGCTAAATTTCAATATGGACTTGTTCACAATCTGTGGTTTTTTAGGCATACCGAAAAGCAAGAAACAAAGAAAGAAAAAAACAAAGGATGCAAAGGTACTTTACCTCTAACCTGACCCACGACCCATGAGTATTTTGTCCTGCCTAAGGTCTAATCAGCCCCATAGTACGCCACCAACTATGGGAATAAAACCAAATACAAGTATTTTTCTCGCTATGCTTAGCCGCAGTACTTTGTGGTTTTCAGTTTTCACAACTGCGGGCTAATTGCAACACACTACTCACAAAGCCTTCCTAGTATTACAGGCTTCATTAAGCCATCTAATATCATGGAGAACTTTTCTAGCCTGAAGTGCAGTGTATAGTGCAGTGCAGTTAGGTACCAAGAGCGAAAACAGAACCGACACGCGGAGCTTGATGATGATCTCTGGGAAGGGAAACAAACACTGCAACTCGAATGCTATACGTGATTACCTGTGGAAGCATGATTGGATGATGGAGGTCTCATTTCTTCGTTCACTCTCTGTCCGTCCGTGACGTGTGGTGTGTGGTGTTGTTATCTCAAAAGAAATTCCTCAGTGGCGTCATTGAATTATTCTGTTCTGTTGTTGGCGCGGTAATTACTGAAATTACAGAGTCGGGTTCTCATCATTTGCAAATGGATGAATCTTGTTGTGCCTCCTGGCACAACAACTAGGTTGGTATACCGTCAGAGCGTTGCGTTGCCGAGGTAATACTTATGTGTGCGGTAAAGTTGTGGCTTCGACAATATTGTGGCTCAATATGAAATCAGAATTGGTTTTCCTGTTTGCTGTTGGTCTCCGCGGTGTCATACAGTATTGTAATGTTTATGGAAAGGGCGATGAAATGCGGAATGACTCATTTTGCTGTCACTAGCTACTTAAGGTATTACATTACATTAATAAAGGAATGCAAACATTTTCTTAAATGTTAGCAGTAGGTGATGTCCTTTAGTTTCTAGCTAGATGACGACTCGAAATGTGAGGAAGTGAGTATGGTAAGTAACTGCACTTGCTTTTTATTGTGTACACGTACTCTGTGTCTTGCTACCATTTTCGTTTTCTATCATGGCTATAACATTTACTGGTTATCAGACAGATCAGATTGTTGTTATGAGATTGTTTCGTACAGCTAAGCTACTAAGTCCTCTCACAAAATATTAATTACTGTTCCGTTTCATCGGATCATACACAAGTGATTCTATCATTAATTGTGTTTTTGTCCGTACTTCCGTTTGTCTCTCTCGGAATTAATTACTCCACATAGCTTCCCGCTGACCAGATAATCAATTTAAAAAGCCTACTGATGAGTTCCTTGTTTGGGTACAAAAATCGTGCTTAACGGAAGTAAAATCAAAAATCAACCCAAGACTTTTTAATAAAATAACTAATTGAACCGAATTCAAAAAATTGTAGAACGATGCATTGCTGTTGTCCATTACAGGCAATGCTGTTAGCTCGAACAGCAAACAATCGAAATACCCCGCGGAAACAAAGGAGTTAATAGCGGCAAAGAGGAGGGCTTGTAGAAAGTGGCAAATGACACGATATCCAGATGATAACTGGATTTGCTACAACAACAACAACATCTTGATACACGGCAGGACAATCCCTACAATCAATCATCCAAGATCTTGGGAATCACAAGATCTTTCATAGTCTTACCAATGAACTCAAAAAATGAATTAGTAAATTCAAAAATGATACATTTTATAGATTCCCAATAAACTCTACAGTTAAGACCGCAGACTACTCTCCGCGTATAGCAGATTTGAGCCTAAAAAGACTCCAGATTTAAGACCTCCCATTTGACCAACGGAAATGTATCGGAAACCCAAAACAGAAAGCTTACTTTGCCGAACATCTGTCGATTCTCGTCGGAGTGAAGTGAGAGAAACCGCTGATTTTGTCAGTAAAGAAGAGGAGAAGAAATAAGAAGAGAAGTGAACAGAAAAAAAAAATACTGGACGCAATTCAGAGCTGTCTTTTTAAAACAAACGTATACCTTATAAGCAAATACTGAAACCTGCTTGGACATGCACAGCATTCAATTACCATCCGGGGAAAAAATAAAAATCAATATTCTTACGAAAATTGTAAATAGAAATCTTTTATCGCACTGTATATACTCGTATAAGAATAAGCATCGTATTGAATTGTATTAAAATTATAAGAAATCTAAAAAATCTTGGCATACATTTAGGCTCAGTAATTTTTTGTTTTTTTTTTTTGTTTTTTATAATTCGCGCACGCTTCAAGGAGTTCGCACCCTTATAATGCTCGGCTATATGCTTGGCACAGCGTGGGCGTTAAGGAAGAGGAGGAGAAAAGAGGAGATGTCTATGAGCTTGTGTTTTGAGTGCCTGTGGAATACGTGTTGTACGGCTGAAGAACGAATCCCTGAATTGCTTCTTCTCCTTGCTCTAAAATTTATAAGTTATCCATTTATAGGAACTTGTATAAATATAGTATATAACAGTTACACATGTAGAACTAGTATATAACAATACTTGTAGTGAGCCTGAAAGCCGAAGCTAATAATCAGGACAAAGGATTTTTTTCAGCGTGCTTGTTTTGTTTGTGAATTTGTCAGTTTTTCAGTTTGTCCATTCGTATATCTCGACTTCTACTAGTCGAAATTTGATGAATGTTGTTTTAAAGCAATTGCTTAGCGCTCGGCTTTCGATGGCGTAATTTTGAGATTTTTTGCGAGTAGTTTTAGGAGGAAAAGTATAAAAAAGAGTTTTTTTCATAAAACTAAAATCCTTTTAAGCTAATTCAGTCTTTAGACTAAATTCATCATCATAATATTTGGCTTTACAACCGGGGTCCGGAACTGGCTGCCCGCAAAAGTTCCCTCCACCGGTCCCGATCCGATCCAGGGTTGCATCACTAAACTCTGGGCGTCCTGATGTACACCATCCTTCCAGCGTAGACTTTGCCGGGCTCGCTGTCGTGTTCCATAAATCCTACCGCAAAGGACTTTCCGAGCAGGATAATCTTCGCTCATGCGAGCTGTCCTGCCCACCGGAGCCTACTGAGCTTAATTTATTTCACGATGCCGACATCGCGGTAACGCTCAAAGATCTCATTATTATAGAATCTCCGGAATCGTTCTTCCTCACATCCGGGCCAACGATTATCCGTAAGTCTTTTCTCTCGAATGCGGCTATGAGGTCATAAAGCTTTTTGATAAGCACCCAAGTCTAGGATCCATATGTAAGTACTGGTATGACCATTTTATTATATACCAGCACCTTGGATGTTACGGTTAAGTTTCAGATTTGAAGAGTCTAAAGTAGGCTTTGTTGGCTTTGATCCACCGTGCTTTTGGCTGCATGTTTTTATCGGCTGCTACAGTTGACCCGAGATAGTTAAAGGAGGCATTACTTCAAATTCGCGCTCCACTGTTTTAATTGAGGGACCAATGTTGGATCTTCTACTCTACGCAGACGTGTCCACCGCGTAATTTGTTTTGCTCTCATTTATGTGCAGCCCCAGATTTCGTGCCGTCCGATCGATCTGGATGAAAGCTTCCTGTATACAGCTCTTGGGTTTCTACCAACGAAGTCAATACCGTCTGCGTAAGCCAGTATCAGAATGGACTTATAAAGGATTGTTCGTCTAGCCGTTCTCGGATCACTTTCTCTAACGCCAGGTTGAAGAGGACGTAGGGCCGTCCATCCCCTTGTCGGAGCCCGTTATTGATGTGGAATGGGCTTGATAGTGATCCGGATACGATAACTACTGCATGTTGTGATATCTCCTTTCTTATGTATGGGGCACAGGATGCCTCTTCGCCAGTCTTCTGGCATTCCTTCCATACTTGCACTATTAGTTCATGAATTGCTTGGTGTATTGGGGGGCCTCCTGATTTAATCAGCTCCGCTGGGATATGAGCCGATTTATCGCTCTGCTAACTTCGTCTATGCTTGGTGGCGGCAGCATTGTGTGGTCTTCGGTCATTGGTGGAGCCTCCAATTCCTCCGTTAGCTGGCCAGTAAGCAACTCATGAAAGTGCACTTCACATCGCCCTAAGATGCCTTTTAGATCGGCGATCAGATTTCCCTCTTTTTCTTTGCAGTATGTGCAACCCGGTGTATATTGCGTCATACCGCAGACTCTTTGGTATAACTTCCGAGCCTGGTGTGGTCATCGCTCTCTGTACTGTTCTGTTCACGGACGATATTCTTATCCCAGACTGCTTTCTGTTGGAATTCTAAATAAATTATATCAGAATCTAGCTAGTTGGTTCTAACGGGTGTTTTTTTGGGAGGTTTGTTTTTCCGATAGATGTCGTTTTATTTTATGACAGTTGTTTTGACAGCTCAAAGTGGCATTTCTACGCAGTATTGTTTGGCAAATCATTATGAAAAAAAAAAAAAAAAAAAAAAAAAAAAAAAAATGACATTTGTGAAAAATAGTCGTGGTAGCCATATGCCAGAAATTGTGTTTAAATGTTAAATGCCAAAAAATTATCTACCAAATAAAAAAAAAATTTTGGTCATTTCATAATTTTATATGTGTTTTATTCAAAAAAAAAATCGGCAACCTCTTAAAAAAACACCCGTTAGATATAACGTGTTTTTTTATTTTTTTTTATTTGGTAGATAATTTTTTGGCATTTAACATTTAAACACAATTTCTGGCATATGGCTACCACGACTATTTTTCACAAATGTCATTTTTTTTTTTTTTTTTTTTTTTTTTTTTTTCATAATGATTTGCCAAACAATACTGAGTAGAAATGCCACTTTGAGCTGTCAAAACAACTGTCATAAAATAAAACGACATCTATCGGAAAAACAAACCTCCCAAAAAAACACCCTATATATGTAATCAAAGTTGCTATTTGTTAACTAATTTTGTAATTTACGAGTAAACGAACTTTTGTTGTGTTTTTATTTGCAAAATCCATTACGAAATCTCTAGAAAGCCTTACATAACGGGATGGGGGAGCAGTTCAATAAACGTATCATTTGGTTCCCGGGCCACTTGGATGTGGAAAGAAGCTGCAAGACGGACTAATTTCCTTGTCGTGGTACGACTCTACAACTGCTTCCGAAAATGGTAGAGGTGGGGAGGCCTATTGCGACTCTGAAACTTGTGCTTCGGAAAGAGGCAGAATCTGTAAAAAATGTAAGGTGGGGAAACACCGACATTTGTAACACATCAATGCAGGTCTGGCCTAAGCTGGATATGAAGCGCTCAACTACGCTAATCTAATCTTCCTACAAAGACGTGACCTAAAAACGGTTATGGGGATACTGATACGACACTGCCTTCTCGGAAAATACGCGAGGAGGATGGGTGTAGAATACAATGACTTGTCTAGAAGCTGCTTGCACCAGGTGGAAGAGGAAACAATAGAACATTATCCGGCATTAGTATAAAGAAGAAGAAGAAGATGCACTTAGGTAAGCTGTTAATAAAAAAACTGTCAAATCTCGAAAACGAAAAATTCGAGACATACTTCGATTCCTAATGAGCTCGGAATGGATCCTCTGAAAAGGAAAAGGTATAAGATCCATGTGATAACACAAAGGACCGCTAATGAGCTAAGTGAGCTATTGCTGCCACCGCAACCTAACCTATCCCAACCTCCATAAAGCCAAAATTTCGTAACAATATGTATTTGTCTTTTCAAACTGACGTTATTGCGATTCAAACACGAAAATCCTTTCTTACGATCTCAGATTTTTGTGAGATTTATGTGGACATTTTACATCAGAACCCGTAACATTTCTTTCTATTTCTTCGCTCTACTTTCTATGAGGAGACATGACGTCTTCCTAATTGTGTTCGAAATATAATATTGTAACTTTTCCTTTGTGATTACAACTACTGCCGGTGCTCCAGTTGTCCAAGTTGGCAGTTTGCGAAAAATTCCACGTACTCTAATACACGTACTAACGTGGTGTGTACTTCCGCATAACGCATCTAACTTTAACTGTCTTGTTCGTAGTTGCGCGACGAGCGTTGTTAGGCGACAACACAAAATCTTAGCTGCTTCCTCCACGCACCATCTTAGCATTCCCAAACGCTAAACTGTCAAAAGGGAAAGAGCAAAATTCACTTAAGTCAAAATGAGTTCCTTGCATATTAATTATGCAACAGAGAAACACTGTTGCACCGCTGCTGAGAGGCTGGCTGGCTGACGTTGTTGCGTTTCCAGAGGAGAATTGCTTGAAGCTTAAGGCATTCTAAACTTATAAGCCCCCTTCCAACTATCATCAAGAGCGGCGCAGCTTACGCTTATGTTTCTCGTTCCATGCGCAACAGTTGCTTCTTCAAACTTGAGGAACTGTTTTCGCATTGGGAAGAACATGGCGAATTATTATTCCAAAGCACTGACTAGCGACGATGAAACCCTCATCAGCGTATACTGAACGCATCCATATATGAATGTTGTGTGTACTGGCAGCAGTCAGTCAGTCAGTCAGACAATCCGTTGATTATGGGGCCCATCATTTGCTCTAGTGAATTGCTACTCGAAAAACGACATAGAAGCTGCTCTCGAATGGGGAGGAGGATGGATCAGCGGTTGTGTGTTGGTTGGTTGGAAACATATTTATCAATAAGCGCTCGCAGTCGTCATCATCAGCAGAGTAAGAACTTAGGAAAGCGATGGATCTTGATTTGAAACCGATTGAAGCATTGCTGCTCAGTGCACTCGCTGATGGTTCGCCGCAGCTGGCTGGCTGGCTGGATGGCTGGCTGGATGGCGCATAGCACATTAGGTGAGTGAACCTGCACAATGATCATGATGGCTTCTCTGATTACCAGTTCAATTCTTCTATGCAAATACGTATTATTTCATCGTCATCATCATCATCATCATCATCACCATCATCATCATCATCATCATCGTCCAAGTTCCGCACGCCGAGCTGTTGTATTTTTGTTGTTGCTGTTTGTTAAAGAGGAAATTATAGTTCCACGCCGTCTCCGCTGCTGCCGCCGCCGCCATACCGTGCCGCCTGGCCGCATCGGACATGCGCACGATCGCGTTCTTGACAATCAAATGATGACGGCGATGATGATAATGATGGGATAGTGATGGGAACGTTGCGGCATAGCGTGGGGAGGCCGGCACTTGTGCTCCTCATTCATTGGCGGCTAGTTGAACATTATTTGCTTTGCATTTTCAATAATCATTCAATCGATGAGGGAACTTACAAGGAGCCGAGCTGCCACAAAGAATCATTCGGACGGGACTATTGAGTTAACGTTCAGTTGAACAGAGAAATTGGTAGGAATGCCTGTTGGCTTTTATAACTGTTTGGCAATAGATTTTTCATTCCCGGTTTGGTTAATGTCTGCTTGTGCTTGCCATTTTGCAAACCGCAATGATCAGCGATTATTGTGACATGTGACGGTCGACGAATCGAATCTCTGTGAATAGCATTTGCTATAAAATTGAATAATCATGTCGTCGGCTGTTCTGTTGTTAGCGTGTGAAGTTATCCGAAGCGAAGCGAATCCGTGATAGATTTGACATTCTGTAAGCGCAGCACTTTACTCAAGTCAAGTTACTGTTCTGGGGAAGCACTCAACTTTTCCACTAACCTGAGGGGGTATTTTTTAAGTTTGCCGGAATAAGGGTGAAGGTAGAAGGAGTTTTTTGGTGTGGGGTATAAAGGAGCCGTACGCTGAATTCCGTATGTAAATGGGGATCTGATTGATCGGGAAGCTACTGACTGCTCAAAACTTGGTTTGAGCCAGTTGCGCAACAATCAAGTACGTGATGTAGTGTTTCCTTTATCTCCTAGTGGTGGTCCCCGGGCAACTATGTGTATAGATCCTTATATATGTAGGCTAAAACTGCAAATGCGAACGGTTTAGCGTTTATAGTCTAGTCTAGGTAACGTGGGTTAGCACCCTGCGGTACCGAACAATGCCCGCTACTGAAACCGACCCAACGTCTTAGGTAAGGAATGTGAGGACGCTCCTCGACTCAGGGAGTGAAGGACCTCAAAATGCCAGATTTCTTCAACTGGAACGTGAGTTTCTTCGATATGATTTGGACATACTGGGAGTGAGTGAAGTAAAATGGTTCGACGCGGAAGAGTACCAAACCCCAACGTGTAACACTGTGCTACTCTACTCCGGCAGACCCCGTGAATTTGGAGTGGATCTACTGCTAACGCCAACAGCACGCAGAGGCCTAATTTCGAACTATAGTACGGAGCGTCACGGTCATACAGTGTTACGCACCAGCGAATCCCTCGACTGAGGATGATAAGGATAATTTCTACAATCAGCTTACCGCTGTATTCAACGCAACGCCGAACGGAGATATCGTCATCGTGATGTAGGACTTGAATGCCAAAGTAGGCAACGACAATGAAGGACTCAGACATGTGATTGGGAAGCACGGCCTCGACGAACGAAATGACATTAGTGAAAGATTTGTTGATTTCTGCAACACCAACTACCTTGTCATAGGAGGCAGCATTTTTGAGCATAAGATCTGCTACAAAGTCAGGGTGTCAACTGACAGGCAATCATCATCCAACCAAATCGATCATGTGGCGATCAGTAGGTTTTCTTATTGATGATGAAATTGGAGTAGGATGGTTCTTAGAGATGGTTCTAAAGAGGCATTCGCACTTGGAAAATGTCCAACAGATATAGTTGCCAAGGGCTGTCTCTCTAAAAAGATACAAGGACAATACTTTGCAATATATAAAGACAGCCAAGCTGCTCTACTAGCATTGGAATCAGCTTGTATTAACTTGAAGATTGTTCTGGAATGTAAAAGAAGACTAAACTCTGGTATGGGTTTTCTCGGATTGTCACATCTATACACCATAACTCGCAACTATATATATAAGGGATGAAGAAACTGGCATGTGTCCGATGAATCCTCTTTGTCTGACCATAAACACATCAGGTTTGACCTTCCAGGCAGATTGGCACATGCTTTTTCAAG
Source organism: Nephrocerus scutellatus (assembly GCA_947095585.1). NCBI lineage: Eukaryota > Metazoa > Arthropoda > Insecta > Diptera > Pipunculidae > Nephrocerus > Nephrocerus scutellatus. The sequence goes on from OX352763.1 coordinate 117,203,869, forward strand.
ATACGATCCCAAGTCTACGGACTGGAATCTTCAAGATAGATATGCTTCCTGCACCTTTCGAGTTCATATGGGACCTATATGAGGCAGCTTATCAGTTAAATGATGTGTTGCTTACCTCCTAGTGCGGCAGCTGTGTCCCCAAAACCAGTTTGAGCAAATGTAAGGTTGCCTGGTGGAATGACCGGCTGGCCAAACTTAGAAAGAAAGTGAGAAAGCCTTTCAACGCTGATGGGACTGCTGGGACGAATATAGGTTCGCCCTTACGCAGTTTAACTCTGAATTGAGACGATCAAAACGAGCTTCATGTTGAAAATGCTGCGAAAACATTGCTGATATGCCAGTAGCCCACGAGGAGGTGTCCTTTCTCCCCTTCTGTGGTCAATCGTCAAAAACTTCTAGCTAATCCACATCTACATCGCCATTGGCTATGCCGATGACTTGGCGATTTTAATTAGCGGTAAGCACAGCACGGTGAGCGCCGTGGCACAGTGGATAAGAGCATGGCTTCTGAGCAAGAGGTTCTCGAATCCCAGTAACACCAAAAAGTATTTTTAATGGTGTCCCACCTATCGCGAGAGTCTAACAAACGTTCGAGAGTAATAACTTATCGCGGAAAGCTTCTCAATTCGCCGTTCGGATCCGGCATTAAATTGTAGGTCCCCTCCATTTGTGTGCAAAAATATACATGATCAACACAAATGTTTGCGAGAAGCTAGGCCTTGGACCTAGCACTGGTCTGTCGCGCCGAATATTAAAATAGGCACAGCACGACCATTACAAATGTCATGCAAGGTGCGTTACTTCACGTCTTGGAATGGTGCAGCAGAGAAGGTCTTTCGATAAATCCTTACAAACCCGTTCTAGTGCCTTTCACGAAAAGAAGATTGTCTAATATGGGACCTATCATCATCAAATGCACCACGCTAGATTATTCCAGTGAGGTTAAATATTTCGGCGTTATCATTGATTAAGGACAAAACTGGAATTCTCATATCAAGTCCGCCATCGAACGTGCCACTAGGGCCTTGTGGGCCAGCAGACGCATCTACGGCAGAACTTGCGGTCTAAAACCGGAAATGGTACATGTTGTATACTATGATGGTGAGACCTATCATCACGTACGCGGCAAACCGTTTGATGGCCGAAAGTTCTTGAACGGACAACGGCAACTAAGCTTCAGAAGGTACAAAGAATTGCCTGTCTAAGTTTATCTTTTCAGATAGTCAGGCAGCACTGAAAGCGTTATCGTCCAACATAAAATCAAAAATCAGTAAAATTCTTCTACGATGCACTGCAATCCCTAGCAAGGCATAAGAGGGTGTAGCTCGGTTTGGTCCCTGGTCATCAGGGTATTCTTAGGACCGGAACCTTAATGTGGTGTCAACTGGCAATGATTAATAAGTGGGGAAAATAAACTTCGTCTAGCCCATTTGAATAATACCCCAGGGCTTAGACCTTAGACAATCCAAACGATTAATCAGGCCCTCTTCCTATAAGGAAATCCTTGATCTAGACAAGGATAGGTTAGATTGCAGATAATGCTCACTTAGACGGTCCTTTGTGTTACCACAGGATCTTATATCTTTCCCCTTTTCAGAAGATCCATTCAGAGCTCTTAATAAATCGAAGTATATCTCGCACTTTGCCGTTTTCGAGATCTGATAGGTGGTATTCATTATCCGCTTACCCAAGTGTTTGTGCCTTCTGTGCATTAGTGCCGGACATGAGCAAAGAAGATGCTCTATGGTCTCTTCCTCCTCCTCGTCCATGCAACCTCTGCAGAAGTCATTATATTCGACACCCATCCTTCTCGCGTGTTTCCCTAGAAGGCAGTGTCCTGTCATTATCCCTACAACCGTTCTCAGTTCACGTCTTTGTGGGGAAATAAGCGCAGTTGAGCGCTTCAAGTCCAGCTTTGGCCACCCTGTCTTGAAATATTGCAAGTGTCGGTGTTTCCCACCTTACATTTGTTATTGTTTCTGCCTCTTTCCGAAGCTTAAATTTCAGTGTCCTTTCCGGTAGCAGCTGGAGAGTCGTACCACGTCTAGCTAACTCGTCCGCCCTGCAGTTCCCCTCGACATCCGTGTGGTCCGGGACCCATATGATCCCTATATTGAACTGCTCACTCAGATCGTTAAGAGAGGAGTGACAGCTCAACGCCACCTTAAATTTTAGTGAGACCGCCTCCAACGATTTTATAGCCGCCTGACAGTCCACATAAATGATAATATTCTTTAAGGATAGTACATTATGCTTCAGCCAGCTCATCACCTCTTCAATCGCTATCACCTGAGCCTGGTATACGCTGCAGCGATCAGGTAGACGAACAGAGATACTTACTTTCAGCTTGTCCCAGAAGACTCCTGCTCCTACTTTACCGTTTAGCGTAGAGCAATCCGTGAAAAACTGTATTGTTTCGTTGTCGGTTACGGATCCACTCTTCCAGTCTTCTCTGGAGGGTATTGTTGTCCGAAAACCTTTTTGAAAGCATAACGTTGGTGTTATGTAATCCAGTTTCGTCAGCTCCTGCTTTAGCGATTTAGTTATGGTGGAGTGTCCTTTTTGAAGACTTCTCCACTGATTGACAGCTAACAGTCGCGTAGCCGTTATTGCCGCTTTCTGTTTGCCAAATATATCTAGTGGGATCAGGTGGAGCATAACCTCTAGAGCGCCGCAGGCCGCTCTTTGTACCTTCCCCAATATACTTATATACGTGGTTTTTTCCATGGCTGGCCACCATACGCTTACCCCATACAGTAGTATTGGTCTCACTACCGACGTGTAAAGCCAGTGTACAAACCCCATTTTTTACCAATGGCATTCTTGCACGAGTATAAAGCAATATGAACTCTTTCTATTATATTAGAAAACATTAAATTCAGACAAGGATAGTATCAGAAAGCTTGTGAGATTTCTCACAGGTCACTGAAAGTGGTGAATCATCCGAGCACATTCTCTGTGACTGTCCAGCATTGGTCTGGTTATGAAGACGTATTTTGCATAAGGCGATATGTTCGTCGGCAGATATGCGAAGCTCTTCCACTAAGGGAGCTAGTAGGTCTCTTAGATTAGTTACACCATATGATACAATAGATCTTTTTAGTTCGCAGTATCAGCCACTTGGTTGTTTTATAAAAAAAAAAGAAGGAAGAAACGAGATATCGTACAGCAATCATTGTAGATTACCGCGTATATTTCTTCGCTAACCTACAAGACAGGAAAGCACCATTCGCGTAAGTCACATGGCTTAATGTGGCTTAATCTCAGACAAACTCAACTCTCAACAGCTGATCAGATCTGAACTCTTAGGCAGACGATAGAAAAAGTCAAGAGTTCCAAAACTAACAACTTATAGACTTTTTTAAAACCGCTCAGCGAACTTAAGAAATGCCACTGTAGAGAATGTTTCATTTGTTAACATATTTGTAAAAAGAATATAGTTTCCAATTTTGGAAAAAGCACCGCCTGTTGATATTTTTATAATCACCACAGCTATGTTTATCTGCTCCCATTTCACTTTGCTACTTTGCTTATTTTGCACAGAACTTTTCTTACCATCACCAGCCCCAGCCGGTCGTATAGTAACTGCTAGAATTTAGGTAACTCGGACAAGCGGCCAACAAAGTCGGCTCAATGTATTATCCGTTCTTTACAAAGTGAAATCGCAGCTAAGCCATTGTTCTGACGATGCGCGGCGAGCCAGTTTAAATGAATTGGTGAATCTAGGTAGAGGCCACAATATGATTACCACAATGTCCAGTTGCGAGCCATTTACTATCAGAGTTGCTTACAAATTAACAAAGTTTCTCTGCAACATTTGTAAGTAATCTGGACTTGTTCTAGTCAGCAGTCCGAAACACAAAACTTAAACTCATTTCCATTTTTGTGTTCAGTCCACTTCTGAATCACTTTCATTTCGTGTTCGGTTGCATGTGCGGACTATTGCAGTCAGTCAGTCAGTGGACGGTTGGGTCGGCTCGGTAGAGATGACACATTTATGAGATTGCAAAAGTGATCTATTGTGGCAGAGATAATCGCGCGTTGTAACATTAGCCTAAACTTAAATGCTAAATACCGATTTTTCTGTTTGCGAACTGCACGCTAAGAGATCACTTTCAGGAAATACAGAAATGAATGACACCACACATTGGCAACGAAACTGGAAACTCTGCGCCTTTCTTTTTTCTATGCTCACTTCTATGTCGGTGTCTGATTCTGGGCTTGGTGCTTTTTTTTGTGAAACCTGTCCAAACTATAACTTGACCAGAGATAAAAGGGAAATTAAGACTTACAGCTGAATATTCGGCCTGACGGCCTGTGCAAACTGAACTTTAGAACTGGACTCGAAATTTTAGAAATGAGCGCAAGTAAAAGTTGTATGTTTCTGCCGTTTTGTTGTTGTTTCGCAGATATAAACGCACAGAACGCATAGCACCCATTGTCAAACAAGAAGAAGTGAAGTAGACTGAAAACAGAAGGGTCACTTGGCCGGTTGCGTTGGCTGGTCGGTTAAGAGGAGCGCTTCGGATTAGTTTCATTTTTTTGCAGTACTCACTTAGTGCGTGCGCCCATCTAAAGTGAATCATAAATACGCATCGGCAGAACCTGTCAGTCGTCTTATAGGCGACATGCCCTGATTTACGCGAGTAAACGTTAACCACACACGAATCTATTTAGGCAAGCGTCAGAGCAGAAAATGTGGATGCAAATTTTCCCTTTTCTATTTTGTCTTTTAATTCCGATATAGGGATTGGGTTTGTATGGACAACGAGTCATAGAGTTGGCAGCAAGCAACAATTTGGTCGTTGCGAGTACAAGGTTTACGCGTAAAAATATCCACAAAGCCACCTGGTGAAGCCACTCGCAACCAGATAAGCCACGTGTTGATAGACCGCCGCCACAACCCGAACCTGATGACGGTACGAACGTACCGAGGTGCCAACGTTCACTCGTACCACTAAGATATAAAAAAAACAGTTCACCGGCGAAAGAAAGCAGCCTGGAAGAAGAATCTCGTCCGTGAACTAGAACAGAACAGAGAGCGAGGATCGGACCAGGCGCGGAAGTTCTACATAAGAGTACGCGGTATGACGCATTATACACCGCGTTGCTCATCCTGCAAAGACAAAGAGAGTAATCTGATCGCCGATCTAAAAGGCATCTTAGAGCGATAGGAAGAGCACTTTCATGAGTTGCTAAATGGCCAGCTAACTTTCACCAACTGGGAGGAAGAAGCGATGACAGAAGAGTAGCGAAGAGGCATCCTGTGTCCCATAATTTAACCATCTCGGGTCAACTGTAGCAGCCGATTACAGCGTGGAACCAGAAATACGTGCACTGTTGCTTGAAGCCAACAAAGCCTACTGTCTTTCAAATCCAGAAACTTACTCGTAACATCCAAGCTGCTGCTATATAAGACAATGGTCATACCAGTATTTACATATGGATCCGATACATGGATGCTTAATAAAAAGCATTCTAACCTCTTAGCCGCGTTCCAGAGAAAAGTCTTAAGGAGAATTGTTGGCCCCGTATGTGAGGAAGGACGATTTCGGAGACTCTATAATGATGAGATCTACGAGCGTTACCGCGATGTCGATATCGTGAAGAGAATTAAGCTCGGTAGGTTTCAGCCGCATGAGCGAAGATGATCCTGCTCGGAAAGTCCTTTGCGGTAGGATCTATGTAACGCGACAGCGTGGCCGGCTGGAAGGATGGCGTAGACCAGGACGCCCAGAGTTTAGGGATGACATCGGCTCAAAATCGGGACCGGTTGAGAGACTTTTTGCGGGAGGCCAGGACCGGACCCCAATTGTAGAGCCAAATATGATGATGATGGATAAGCTGATCCGAAGGGTTTCGGTCTCCACTTTCATCTGAATACCTACTGTTTTGCTAAATAACAGATCTCAGAATTTCGCAAAGGTGGCGTAATAATAATATTCGCCGCGACAGACCGTTGCGGTCCAAGACATAGCTTCTCGTGACCATATTTGTTGTGAATATATAGTTTTTCACACAAATGGAAGAGACCTAGTCGGTGGGCGGGAGGTTAGTGGGCGGGAAGTAAGTGGGCGGGAATTCAGTTTGCAGGTGGTCCGTTTGGTGGTGGTCAGTGGGATAGGGCAGTCGGGAAATGCAGGGAATTTCCGCGAGTTATTGAATAAAATATTATTGGCTGGCAAAATGAAACTGCGGCAGCAAAAACTATTTAAGGGTCATATAGTCAATAATTGGAAGACCGTCGCACAATTAACAAATCACGATCTGAGGGTACTGGTGGGTGGATTAACAAACTTGTATTTCCCATAACAAATCGCAACCTCTACAGCCTTTGATGTGTAACATAAGCAGACCTTATATCATTGGTAATTAATCGTTGCACACTTAGTCCGATCGGTTGCGTAGTATGCGATGAAAGTTCAGTTTAGTAACAAAACGTGATAACGTTAACCGAATAAATTCATTGACTAAGAAAACTGAACAATCCAGAGAAACCCAATAGAAAAGAACCACTTGGCAGAGAAAAATGACAATGATGGTCTCTGTGGCAAGTTAGGCAACCAACTATCAAAATAACGGTCAAAGCGGAGACAACAAATTGCAATGCTTAAAAGTGGGTGGCAAATCGCAGCTGCGGTAAGTACGTACTTAATGTGATGTCATTTAGAAGAGCCGTTGCCTTTGCCTGCTGGACAATCAGCAGCACGATCAATTCCTATTGTTAATCTTAAGGAAGTTTTCTTGTCCTCGTCGAGCGCTTTGATCAACCAATCTACGATCATTTTAGCAGCAGTACGTTTAACAGTATGTGTAGTACTGTGTAGGCAGTATGGCCGAGTGTAATGTAATATCTACAGTGCAGATACTTACATAACATGCAATTCTACTTAAAATAAGGAAACGCCACATAATGGAGGTGTCGAGATCTAAATTCTATCGGATTTATAATAAAAATGAAGTGATCTCATTATGCGCCAAGGGTATGAAAAAAAAACGCAGAAGTTGATGTGGTGCGTCCTTCTCTAAACTTATCGTGTTCACAAGTCCCTATCAAAGGTGCGAGACATTGCATCGAAGTGTTTCTTTATCGCATCTGGAAATAGTTGCGATGACTGTTAGGGTCATGTCAGTTGGAGTAATGAATGTATCACATGCGAGCGTCAAACTAAGATGAGTTACTGACTTTGTAACGAGAGTCACACGCAACTCTTAGATTCCTCCCCACAGACATGCATTGTCCGCTCATTCTTCTGGTTTTGAATGTGGATGTAGAAATCAAAAGAAAAAGAGTTAAACCATGGAATTCCACATGGGAACAATAGAAATATATATTTGTCATATGTTAGTGTTACTTGTATTGTTTGGATTCTTCTACAGATTCTATACACAGCGATGGAATAAATTATACAGAAAATGTTCCTGTTCTTCACGAACCACAAATGGCTGATTAGTCTCGAGACGCAAATGTCCTTTTAAGGTTCTCCCAATGACTAATACCAAAATAAGAGTTCCGACTCCGTTGAATTTCGGCGATTATCTTCAGTCTGCTTGTGACCCACTTTGCATTTCCATTGCACAGCTCAATGAGAGGCGCAAATTTGTTTTTTTTTGTTTGTTTTTTGGTTGGTGTTGCTTCGAAAGCGGAAAAGAAAACTGGAGTATGGTATTCCTACAATGTCTGCTATTGCCATTTCAGAACCATATCGAACGTGTCAATCGCGCCAAACACTCTTTTTGGCCGAAAAGCATGCCGCCAATTTACAGCAATTGCGCCAGCGCCAGTGTAACACAGAAGCGCAAGTTCAGCCAGAGTAGCTCGAGCTCTTTGTTGCAAATTATTTTCAGCTTCTGTATGCGAGCTCACTGACACTGAGATATGTTTTGCATGCTAATTGAGTTTTCGGAAGAAGATGAAAAAAAAAAAACCACAACAAACGATTCAATACCAGAACCCGCACTGAGTTGGCCGAAGCAACCGTTCGACGTCGATACCAAAATTTGCATACTCTGAGAACGTGGGATGCTGTGGCGAATCGATCGGATAGAAACGGTCTGTCTGTAGTCTTTGTCGCCGCGTAATGTTGTGCGTTGATCGTCGACAGTGAAATTTTTTGTTCTCATCTTAGAAGAGCACGCAGGCCCTCATAGCATCGCGTCTCTTGTGCATCTGTCAATGTTGCTCCATGGAAAACAGAACGTTGCACGTCCCACGTGTGTCGTTGTTTTCCCAACCAGCCTTTTATGCATTTGGAGATTCTTCTAAGCGCGCGAGTCTGAAGGAACTTAGTTAAGCAACAGTAGATCATGTGTCTACATCATGACCATGGGAATATGAAAACGTGCAACTGTCAGTGGTCGTTTGTTTGCTTGTCCAGTTACATCCGCCGAATGTTCCTAGGAATCTTCTCAATTGCCAAACATCACAGGATACATCAGTTGTCTGTCTGTCTGTCTGTCTGCAGAGCTAGTTCGTCTTAACAGTACATTTTTCGGAACATAATTCCCTTTGTAATGAATGGTCTTGTGATCTATCGTGTCGATCGTCGTGTCCATGTTGTCGAGTCGTCAATTTTCGTTGTCATCCTCTCTTTATGTTCGTCTCCACGGCCCAAAATCATTATGCAAAAGGTACAAAAGTTCGACCAATGATGCACACGGAATCAGCTTCTATTAATCCGCCTCCCGGCTCCTGTTCACGTTCACGTTTCGCCTCCTCGTGGCTAGATGAGTCAAGGACAGAAAATTCTTCGATTAATGTTCTGCCGTTGTCTCTTCAGATGGATACTCGTGTGCTGCAGGAAATACTTTGCATGTCCAACATAAGTCTATTAGCAATGCGAACCAACCGCGGACGATCATGGTGCGTTGGGGTCGAAACGGCCACCGAGCTACAATAACCGCCGTAATATATCATGACTGACAATTTGATGTATGTTTGTTGTTGGAATTGCAGGAACATTAGATCTGCTTTCATCTAGTAGTTAGATATTCTCTGCACTGCACAACATTATTTGTAAAGCTGCAAGCGTACGCGTAGTACGCATCAGAGGGGATTTGCATGCAAATCCCTCTGACCTAAACGGCTGTGTACAAAGCCGTGGGTCAATTTACCGCTACCACAGTTGCGCAATTTTCAAGTCGGTTGAAGCTTGAGAAATTGCCGCGTAGCTACTTTTTATGCGAACACCAAGCGTCATCTCCGCACAGAAGTCCGAAATAATCAGCGGAATGGTACGACTGAGTAAGTAAGTGAGTTGTTCGATTATTCAGAAAATTGTCGGCTATGGTGGCGGCGTGTAAATTAATAGTCGCGCCTCGTAAAAAGTGCACCGAGGATCACGAGTGACACCATAGTATGTACGTTTGGGGGCATTGCCTGCTGTGCGTTGTCCCACTGTGTATAATAAAGTTGTTTGCATTAATGACTTGAGCGGATCCACGTCGATGATGGTCTGTTATTAATAGCCGCGGTATTGTAACTAAAGACAGTTTCCCACATAAGAGCAAATCGTAGTGTTTTGGAATCTCCCAGATAGAAAATTAAAGAGATAGAGAGAAAAAGAGAGAAAGAGATAGAGAGAAAGAGTAAGAGAGAGAAAAAGAACGAGAGAGAGAGAGAGAGTGAGAAAGAAAAAGAAAGAGAAAAACAAAGAGATAACAATAGAAAGAAAAATAAAAAGAGAGCAAGTAATAATAGAAAGAAGATAGAAAGTAATAATATAGAGAAGGAGAGAGAGAAAGATACCCATAGAGAGAAGAAGATAGAGAAAGATAGCCAGAGAGAGAAGGAGAGAGAAAGAGATAGCCAAAGATAGAAACAGGTATAGAACAATATAAAGAGATAGATAGATAGAAAGAGAGAAAAAGATAGAAAGATATGAAGAGAGAAAGAGAAATGGAGGGAGAAAGAGAGATAAAGATAGAAAGAGCTCTAAAGAGAGAAAGATAGAGGGAGGGAAAACGAGGTACAGAGAGGGATAGAGACAAAACATAGAGAAAGAGAATGATAGAGAAAGTACTTAAAAAGACGTAGAGTTTTAAAGGGATTAACAAATTTACTTATAATTTGCGCATCGTTTTCGTCACCGATAAGTTTTATCGCACGGTCTTGTAGGACATTCCGCAAACTTTTATTAAAAAACTGAGAGTGCTGTCGTCGACGAAAGAGTCAATTGGATTAGAAGTAATGGACAAGAGATCATTTATAAAAAATGAGAAAGAGTGTAGGGGACAAAACAGAGCCCTGGGGAATGCCAGTATTTATGTGACGTATTTCAAACGTGAAACCGTCCAAGACAACTTGAATTGAGCGGTCTTTTAGCTTCTAATCCAATGAAGTACTTTTTTTTTATCGATTTTAGGACATTTAGGACAAAAGAGCTTGGTGATAAACTCTGTCAAACGCCTTGGAAATATCGAATTCAAAAGCTTTGCTTTCACCAAATTGATGCAAGGACCGGTTCCCCTGTTCAGTGAGATATACCATCAAATCACCAGTAGAACGTTACCAACGAAATCCATACTGCCGGTCACTAAGCATTTCGTTGGTTTCATGATATTTCATGAGCTAAAAATTTATCAGGGTTTCCATGACCTTGGAAAGAATAAATGTACGTGCTATGGGTCGGTAGGAAGAAGGAGACGATGGCTCGCATTTTTTTTGGTATGGGCTGGACAAAGGCTCTTTTCCAACTTCTCGGGAAAAGCCCAGAAGAATAGAATAGATGGAAAATTGTACGCAATAGTAATGCCTGCTTAGAAGAACACATCTTCCATATATTCCAAAAAAATTTCATTAGATTCCTCCTAAAATCAAGCTATCATCATCATATGTATGTATTTGGCTCCACAACCCGTATCCGGTCTCTACATCGGTCCTGATATCCTGGGCTACATTACAGACCTGCGCAATGTATGACCGGGTTACTAAATACGAAGATAGATGCCATTCTGTCATTCTATGTAACAGTAGTAAGCCAATCTATCTTTCGAAGTATCCTACCCATTGATAGAGTAAGATACAGCGCCCACCTCGGGGTACTATCTTGGACAGTAAGCTTAGTTGGAAACTATCGGAAAGATTCTGGAAAGAGTAAATAAGGCTGCTATACGTGTACCTTTATATTGAGGAAAAATGGGATTTGAAACAGGAGGTGGTACGCTGGATTTACACTGCCGTAGTAAGTATAGGGTAAGCGTGTTGCGACCGGTTCTTGAAAAAGTCACACACAGGGAAATGATAGAGAATATTTAAGGAAAAGTCTCGACAACAAAAAGTCTTGAGGATGACTCCTTCTTGTGTTAGAGAGGCTATACTTCAGCTACCTCCAGTCAATATCTTCGTTAAACTGAAAAGCTACCAATGCGGCTACGGGACAGTGGAAATGTCTCCTGATAGAACAAACGACGATAAACGAATCGTTAAAGAATGACTACTCATTGCAACAGCAACTTTTTGTTGAATGATCCGATTAGATAATCAATTTCTCATATAATTTCTTGTAAATTTTAGTTTCAAGTTTTGTAAGTCTTTTTATATCTTAGACTTAATAAATAAATAAAAAACTTTCAACCGTTTTAGTTGCTGGATTCCGTAGTAATCGGTTTTTTACAGCCGATATTATTAGCCTAGCGGCAACTAACTTTGAAGGCACTATCCCGATAATTTAGAGGATTGAGGTTCAGTTACGAACTTTAAGACGTCGAACAATTCGCTCTGGTTACTTGATAGCCAAAGATCTTTCACAACCAGATTAATTTATATCAATTGGGTTAAGATAACAGGCGACAGGATAACGATAACAACGACCTTCAACTCTTCTGTAAATAATGTCATCTACAGATATATATTCAGATGCAAATAGAATTAACAATGAGCCATGATAATGGGAAATAGCTTAAGCGTGAAAAACTCACGTGAAACAAGCTGCCACGTGCCCGACAGCAAATTTATCGATCAATTTAAAAGGACAACCTCCTGTCGTGTTGAACATATTTTAAAAAACGTTCCATCATCTTTGCACAATGGCCACACGCACGCCTGCCTGCCATAGTAATACGGGAGGTAAATCGCTGCTGAATTATTTATCCCGCAAATAACTCAAGAAGTCATCGAAGCACATACATACATAAATGTTACCACTTTGCTTGACGCCGTATCGCGTCATGGCAGATGCGCCATGAATTAATTCCATAAAAGTCAAAGTCATGCTCTCTGACGACGACGACGACGACGATAACGACTCTCGCCTATGACGAAGGTGTACTACGCGTATAGACATATATGACATGGGAAACTTAACATAAAAGCGAAAAGTAGTCAGTGCCACTTGTCAAAAGTGTCGTTGGTCAGGAAGAATGGCGGGTGAATACGCTTGATTCAATTAATTAATTCATGTAACATGTGAAGCTGGCGCTGTGGCGAATTAAATGATACCTATGAGTATGTATATAAGCAGGGAAGTCCTAGTTGAAAAGAACATCGTCCATTTTTATCAAACTGAAGCAAAGATTCATCCAGACAGCTAACAACCTACCTAGTGTAGATGCTGGGTAAGTAGCTTTCTCACTGAAGAATATTGAAATCTTCATTGAACGAAAGTATGGCTCACTTCTCAAAAGTCAAAAAGCCGTATATGCAAAGTTCGTAAACGTAGCACTTGATTTTCTTTGAAAAAATCACAAGTTCCTTTACTTTTTATAAACATATTCGATAACAGCAAGCTTTGTACTCGTTCAGCAACTGTAGAATAGAAAAAAGAACCAAAACGGGTTACGGTTTTAAACCGGTTTGACCACAGTATAGCTGATCCGTATTTAAACAGCACCGAGATCCAAACCACACCTACAACCGTTGTCCGGTCACTGCCTCCCGCAAAAAGTCTCTCCACCAATCCCGATTTCGAGCCGATGTCATCCAGTTTGGCATCCCTAAACTCTGGGCGTCCTGGTCTACGCCATTCTTCCAAAGTAGGCTTGGCCAGCCTTGCTACCGTGTTCCATAAATCGTACCGCAAATGACTTTCCGCAGATAAGACAATGTAATTCTTGATCTTACTAGAAACCATTTCGTCCGGTCAGCCTCTATTGAAAAGGATAGTCCTGGGTATTTTAGAAATATATTAGAGATTGGATTCAAACCCCCTGAGACATTTCTTTATCTGGACTGTCAGATTCTAATGCAATGTACCTGTAATATACCATGTTGTTAGAAGGGCCACTGACAAAAGACTTCGGCATACCTTGTTGCTTAATGGAACTGAAAATTATACGTCGAGATACTGTCGTAGCGTGCCTGAAAGGGACAGGTTAAATTATGTACGTCTGAATAAAGAGATATACTGGTGGTTAGACTGGAATCTTTGAGTGAGGGATGGTGGTGGTCGCTATGCGGGCATAAGGAGTTAAATAGTCTGTAGCGGGTTGCAGGTTTTAGCTTTTTATATAAAATTTTTATTATTATTTTTTATAAATATTTTTTTTTTATATAATTCGCGCACGCTTAAAGGGGTTCACACCCTTATAATGTTCGGCTATATGCTTGGCACAGCGTTGGCGTTAAGGAGAAGGAAAAGAAAGGAGGAAATGTCTATGGGCTTGTGTTTTAAATGTCTGTAGACCATAGTGATGTGGGAAGAAAGAGCTTGGCAGAGCATTCTACATACGTGTTGTACGGCGGAAGAACGAATCCCTGTACTTAACTGTGCGTCCGAAGATTGATTTGAGGGTAAACTGATGAGCAGTGCGGTTGAATTCAAGGAGAGGTGGCATGCAGCTGGCTATTTCACTTGAGCACCGCTGGTAGGAGAAGCGATACAACAGTGGCAAGCAGGAAACGTTCCTGCTGGGTTCAAGCGAATCTATTGATTTCGTTATATTTTTGTCACCGATAAGTTTTATCGCGGTTTTGTTTTCTATCTAGCTGATGCAAAGTAGTTTTAGGTGCACCAGACCAGATATGGAAATTGTACTCAAGTTTATGGCGAATAACATTGCAATGGGTGATCATCGATCGGCCATCCGTAAACGCCAATTTTGAATGACTCGCTCAAGGACTTCGGTCGGTATCTCGCGAATAACTTGAGTAATGTTGGCTTCCAATACCTCAAACGTAGCTGGTTTAACCACAAAACATTTAGACTTTACATACCCCCACAAAAAAAAGTCCAAAGGTGTGATATCACACGATCTTGGTGGCCAATTCACCGGTCCGAAACGAGAGATCAATTGCTCACCGAAACGATGACGCAGGAAATCCATTGTGTCACGGGCTGTATGGGATGTAGCGCCGTCTTGTTGGAACCAAATGTCGTGGAGATCACGGGCTTCAATTTTCGGCATCAAAAAGTCGTTTATCATTGCGCGATAGCGTGCGCCATTCACTATTACATTGGCGTCAACCTCGTCTTTGAAGAAATATGGTCCGATGATTCCTCCAGCCTGTTGGCCGCACCAAACGGTAGTTTTCAATGAATGTAATGGCAGTTCGTGAATGGCTTCGGGTTGCTCTTCAGCCCAAATACGGCAATTTTGCTTATTGACGAAGCCATTAAGCCAAAAATTTGCCTCAGCGCTGAGGTCCCAAAGTAAGGTTCCAAAATAAGGATCTTCGGCGAGTTTTTCAAGAGCCCAACGACTGAACGTATGACGCTTTGGAAGGTCGGCCGACTTCAACTCTTGGACTAGCTGTAATTTACACGCTCTCAAACCTAGATCTATGCGTAAAATCGCCCAAGTAGTGCCATAAGATAGGCCAAGTTGGTGAGAACGTCGCCGAATCGATTCTTTTGGGTTTTCGGCAAAACTCTCACTTACAGCCGCATTATTCTCATAATTTCGGGCTGTACGTGGTCTAATCGGTCAAGTATCATCCAATAATGTAAAATTATGGTATGGTATGCCGAAATAGTGCGTTCGGTAGGACGATTATGTACACCAAAAGTAGGCCTGAGCGCGTGATAAGCACTTTTCATAGCGTCGATTTTCGTAATACAATTGTACGATTTGTAAACGTTGTTGTTGTTGTTAGTCTTTCCATGATATAATGTCAATGAATACTGAATAAAATTATGTATTTAGTTTGACAGTAGTCACGCGTGACATGCAAAAAAATCCTATTGGAAAAAGTACCTACAATCTGATCACCCTTTATATAACGGGTGTTTTTTTAGGAGGTTTGTTTTTCCGATAGATGTCGTTTTATTTTATGACAGTTGTTTTGACAGCTCAAAGTGGCATTTCTACTCAGTATTGTTTGGCAAATCATTATGAAAAAAAAAAAAAAAAAAAAAAAAAAAAAAGAAATTTGTGAAAAATAGTCGTGGTAGCCATATGCCAGAAATTGTGTTTAAATGTTAAATGCCAAAAAATTATCTACCAAATAAAAAAAAATTTTGGTCATTTCATAATTTTATATGTGTTTTATTCAAAAAAAAAATCGGCAACCTCTTAAAAAAACACCCGTTAGATATAACGTGAAACAATACTGAGTAGAAATGCCACTTTGAGCTGTCAAACCAACTGTCATAAAATAAAACGACATCTATCGGAAAAACAAACCTCCCAAAAAAACACCCTTTAGTAGCCAGATTAGATGGAGTGAAATATTTCTTGCAACGGGCTAGAAAACCTAAACCTAATGGTGAAAGCGCTATAGAACTGTGTGTTTCAGCTGTGCGGGCATCACTGTCGCTCCAGTTGTCGGTTTGCCATGTCGTATATCTCGGCTTTTACCAGTCAAAATTTTATGGGACTGGTTTTAAAACAGTTGGTTAGCGCTCGGCTTGCGATGGCGTAGTTTCTTTTTTATTCATAGCGGTAGTAGATGGGAAACTGAGAAAAATACTCAATCAGCGCATCGAGATCGATTTTTTTAAGTCCATAGGTATGCAATGTTATATGTGGTTTTTACAGTCTATTTCTAAATTCGCTTACGACGGAAAAAACCTCATTTAATATTGCATACTATTGGGCTTTTAAGATAATTCAGTGTTTAGACTGAACTATCAACTCGCTTTACTGTCTTATAGATAGTAAGATATTTGTTTATTACTGACAGTAGTCTTAAGAAATAATGTTCTGGTAAATAATTTGATGAAAATAAAGGAATTCAATCACCCAAACTGGAAATGATTGGAACTGGAAATAATTGGAAATGATTGGAACTCGTTATTTAAAAAGAATTCTCCTACGATATCCTACACCAAATTTAGAAAATTGTCACCAATTGAGCGGGAAATATATTGGAGTAGGAACAATAGGAACAATAGGATCTTTAAAGATGGACCAATTATGGAACAGCAACTTTTTTTTTTCAAATATATTGCGTTACTTTTATTTCTTAAGCAATAACTTGCCTTCAAGATTGGCTTAATATTTTGCTGGCAGCCTAGTGATCTATCTGACATTTATAAAATTTTCTGCAAGACCTAAAAAAGTAAACTGATACACTTATTTCTGCAAATAAACCTGAATAGTCTTGCATACATTTTTAAATTCGGAACAGATTAGCCTAACTCGCTCTAACGGCTTAAAATTAATACTAAAAGAAGATGCCAATAAAATAGCCACGACATGCGCACCAAATTCAATCATCAATCAAGACGCAACCAAAATAAAAATCAAAATACAGAAATACCTATCCCCGACCACTTCATTGTGGAGAAGCTTCCAACTGCAGCCGGCGGACCCCGATAATCAGCAATCGAGTACAGTGTTTCTGTGTCTCTCGGTATTATGGATTACATCTTTATATTACTATGCAGCCAGCGTGCATCATGGATGCACGCGATGCTTCTGAGTCGGACGTCAAATTTAAGTGGCGTAAAACAGCGGCTATTCCGGCTAATGTCCGATGGTGCTGGTGCGGCGACAGTGCCGTTCTTCTGTTTGGGTGTTCGCCGATCAACTTGTAAATAATACAAGTTTTCATTTATAATAACAACCAACTTAGGATAAAATGTATCCAGGTACCCATCGCCGAGCAGAAGAGCTTAAAACACTAAACTGTAATCAGCAACGTATTCCATACAGTCTGATTAAAAAAACGAATTCGTAAACTCCAACCACAAATCACATTTACATTAAAAAATTGATTTACGCCACTCTGGCCAATATACAAAAGTCATGAAATGTGAAATCCAGGAACGAATTGACAGTCTGTCGTCCAAGTAACAAAATTGCTTGCTTGTATGGTCTGCGGTTGGCATTGCCGCTCTACTCCTCTGCTGTGTGTGATAAATGTGGAACTAGGTCAGTTGTTCGGTTTCTGGTTTAGCGCCAATTTCAACATCTCCTTCAGCGTATATGCATCACATACTCGTATTATCACGATAATGAAGCTTTAGATCTGACCGAAACTCTGCAGATTCAGAGCAGCTTGTTTCTTGTTGCTCCGAAGATTTGTTTTGACTTTGAATATAGCTGTAGGATCTTGACTGTCGTTATAAATCTTGCATCAGCTCGCTGTTACACAGTATAGTGTTGCGTTTGATATGGAAACTGTTTCCTAGATTATCTTTCTCTCCTACAGGTGGAAACATATCTACAACTTATAGGATGATGGATGTAGGTTACTGGCACAGCAGATTGTATGCGTGACATATCACAAAGATCTTTGGCAAGGAGCCAGAGGTAGCGCTATTAAGTAGGATCGCATGCACCAGTACAAAAAATGTCTCAATGCTTTTGGCTGTCATGCACTAGCCACTGAAGTGTATTGATGGCTATAGATGGCTGAACGACGACTTAAACAATTCCCACGATCCTAATCGTACCTAGGAGGAAAGTTGTAATTTTATTGTAGATGGGTACGATGGTACTTCCATCAATTTCTGAGCAAAGAACATGTGAATCTGTGTGTTATGGGAGCGTTTGTGTATTTTTGCTACCGAACCATTTAACCCTTAAGTGGATTAAGATGTTACCAGCTTTCGCTGGATAGGTCTCTAAGTATGCCATGTAAAGTCGTCTAGCGTCGTTGGTGTTCAATTTTACTGCTCCTGTGGCAGCTGCATAGTCTTGCCTTGATGTCTATTTATAGCTTTAATCCTTTCTTGACGTTTGCAATTTTTCAGAGAAGGAAATTGAAAAAAGTACAGAGGCTGACCTGTGTTTTATTTACGGGGGCCATGAGAACCTGCCCCACAGCGGGTATTGAGGTACTGCCACTACACATAGTGCCAGAGAGCAAATCCAAATAAAGTAAGTTACGTTTGAGCTACGTAAGCCACTTCAAGGAGGACAGGGAAAGAGAAATAGTGGATTCATTTGCCAAGAAGATTTTTCTAGCGAGTATGCCGCGTGATAACATTCCACAAAAGCTTGAATTCAAGAAGAACTTTGAAATCGAAAAAAGCACCAAGAAGGAATTTAAATTTGAAATTGAATACCGAATAATACATCCGGGAGCCATTAAGTGGTGCACGGATGGATCAAAGAAAGCAGAAGGCACGGGTGCAGGCAAAGCTATCATGACAGACAGTCAAGCTGCTCTAAGGGCTCTGGATGTATTCCACATCACGTCAAAACTGGTGGAGGAGTGCAGGACGAAACTTGGCTAACTCAATAAGATATGTTTTTACTGGGTGCCGGGAGACACTAGCATAGAAGGAAACGAAGCAGCGGATAGGCTTGCGATTAAAGGGGCAGATACTCTGCTGCTGCCAAAACATTTCTACGGTATAGGTTACCTCACAATAGGGGAAGAGATACGCATAAGAGCTAAGGCAACCGCTTCCATAAGATGGGAAAATCTCCAGGCTTACGACAAGCAAAATAACTATAACCCAAACAGGTCTCTTTCGATATTGGGACTAGGCAGAAGTAATGTAAGAATAAGGCCATTGTAGGCACCTAAAGAAACTAAGAATATAAGTGGATGGCAGCTGCAGGCTTTGTGGAGAAGCGGAGGAGACCCCATGGCACCTTCTCAACGTATGCGAAGCAACTTTCCAACAAAAAAGAGAACATACGGAAATCCATGCAATCTTGAAGTCTGCGCGACATTTATTTAAGCCACTACATATAATTAGATTCGTCAGTGCCATTGGTGTGGAGGGGGTGCTGTAGAAACGGGTATTAACGGTCTCCAAAGCACAACTCAAGGAAAAGCGCAATAGATCCACAGGGGTACCACAGTGCTACTAGTATACACCCCATTTATCATCACCATCATCACAGCTAATTTTCGAAATTGTCAACAAAGTTTTATTAGTTATTGACATTCAAATGGAACTCTGACATTTTTGAAGTGCAACTTCTTTTAGCGCATTAATAGTAAACTTTTAAGGTGTCACGTTGGTGCGAATTAAATAACTCATTGATTCAACCGTAGATGTAGAATAGGCGTAGGAGTTCGGATCTTCCTGCTTTGACCACTTAAACTTGCGAATCATCATGCTTTACGTGTTCTTTATCGACTTCAAAAAGTCTCTTGATAGCGTAATCCGAAATTTAATTTGCTTTTCATTGTAAAGGGGATGAATTCCGGCGGAACTTATACCTTTTGAGTATAAAGTGCTGTACGGCAAGGCTGCATACTTTCACCACAGCTATTTCTGGTTGTCATCAGCGATATTATTTGTGCTTCCCTAACGACTAAAAACGGCAGTATACATTATAATATCTTTCCTTAAACTCCTAGGCTATTCTGACGCTTCCACATGGAATAATTGGCCTTTATGGAATGGTGCACCACCTAGAAGTGGAAGCTGACAGGATTGGGATAATTGCGGCCAAGAAAATATCTTTCCAAATCCATTCCATTATTATAGCAAGATTATAGAATGATTTTTGTGATAATTGTAGAATCATAAACGCATGATTGTAGCATAACTTTAAATTATAGTACTATTCTGAAATGTTAGATATGATACATTTTTCAAATGCATTGT
The DNA here is from genome assembly GCA_947095585.1 of Nephrocerus scutellatus. Lineage (NCBI taxonomy): Eukaryota > Metazoa > Arthropoda > Insecta > Diptera > Pipunculidae > Nephrocerus > Nephrocerus scutellatus. The sequence continues at coordinate 117,223,764 of OX352763.1, forward strand.
CACTGTTTCTTTCTTGAGCTTGATTTAAGATTTTAGTTATTTCAGGGGATGATGCATTTTATTCGCACATAAACGAATAGCCTCTGCACAAACTTTTCTCACAATTTCACTTCAATGGCACATTGCTCTCAAAATGTTATTTGGTGCGGATCAGCCCAATGTGACGTTTTTTAATCGATTTCTTTCCCAGGTACAGTGTGTTTCTTGGCAGACTTTATTTCCATTAGCCCAACAGAGAGAGCTTACAAGAAAGTACAAACGTTTTAAGCGTCGTTAGGTGAATCACTGATTGCCACCAATGCCAATGACACCATGTTAACATAGTAGCTTACTATAGTGTCTGTCTAGCTGTTAGTCGGTCACTGGAGGAGTTTAGTTGATATATCTACAACAGTCAACTCCGTTAGGTAGCACGGCAATTTAATCCACGAATCCGTCTGACTGACTGACATAATGATGATTCGTGACTTGCGGCTCCAGCAACAGTTCAATTTCGTGTTTATGCCCTCAAAAAAACATCAAATCAGAACAAATCGAATAGTTGGTCTCACAAGGTAATGGTTGATCTGCGGCAGCATCATGCCAGCCATCATGTCTGGCCCATTAGGAGTTAATGCACTGAGGCTGACGTTCTGAACCATAATAATTCAGTACTAAATGCTAATCAAGGTTTCAGTTTGACTACCCAAGAACAGCTACTATCTATCTACTACTTGCTTTGAGCGGTCAAAGAGGGGAGTTCTTCTATATTCAAGACCGTCGCATGGTTAACCCTTTTTTCACCAATCCACCAATGAGACACGTTAAATAACCCAAAAGCAAAAGATCAGAATGGCAAAGAACAAAAACATTTTTGCATGTCGACAACGCGATGACCTCAATCTTGGTTTGATGCTGAAATGGAATGGCACGGCCGGCGCATGTCATGTCTCTCTGGTTTACCGGGCGATAATAAAAAGCCCACAGCTACGTCCATGGTTACTGTGCTATTACCGCTGCCACACTACCACCACTACCCATGCATTCGTCCGTTGTTAGCGATGAAAAATCGCTGTCATGGGCTTCCTTGTTTTCTCGGCTCTCAAACTATCACTTTGTTTCTGGCTATTCAATAGCTGCGCTTGAGCCTATTTTTCTGTTGTTGTTGTTCAGTGGGTGGTTTTTATAGTTGGAACGCAGAACAACATGAAATCTAATTCTTTGTGCGGATGCGAAACTTAAGAATCGGCCTGAGCTGATCTTCTGGTGATCATTAGAAAGTCGTGCTCAATTTTGGCACCACTGCAGGAATATCTCCGAATAATGTCCGTTTAGCTGTGCCAGCATACTATGGCGGCATTCAAAGGTCGAAACGGACATTAAGATCTCTTGCTCTTTTAACTTGTGGTCTGTTTGTTTGTTTGGATACATTTTGTTTTTGTAACAAAACGAAGCGTAACCTATAAATCATAGCAGTCATTTATTGACGTCATTGATGGGCGGAAAAGTATAAAATTCAACCCACAGCGGAAATTTGGTTTTCCTTCAACGTTAATGATTATCGCTGACTTGACATCGCTTTAATGCTCTTTCATGTTTGGCAAATTTTACAGTATGCCTCTACATATTTGCCAATTAGCTACATTATGTTTATAGTTCCGTTGTGTACAGAGAATTGCAGTATTATTTAACAGCTTTGTGAGAATTTTTGTTACATAGAAAGAATTCTTAGGCTGCTAGATTATCGAAATCCTTTTATTTAATTTATTTACACTTTTATATTCAAGGCAAGGCTCTGTCTTTCGTGCCTACGTTCTGTCTTTTGGTGGTGGAATCTTGTGATGAATTGTTAACCAACTTCCTATAGTCCGATTTTATTGAAACTTTGCACACATGTGTATTTCCGGTGACAACACTTTCTATTAAAATTTGGTAGTGATCGGGCTGCGGGATCGGAGGGCTCCCATCCAAATATTTTTTTAAGTAATCATGCCATATAGCCATACTATACTGACTGTGCTCTGTGCAGCGCTGCTTTACAATTTGCAGCCAAGATAAGGCTTCACTGATCGCCATAACTTCAGCCTGGAAAACATTACAGTGATTAGGAAGACGGAAAGAGGGGCTAAGATTTAGATTTTTGAGAAGACACCTCCACCAGCTCCGTCATAAATTTTAGACCCATCTGTGTAAAAATGAATGTGTTCATCTTCTTGCAAAATAAGAGAGGAAGGCGACCTGGAAGTTTTTATTGAAATGGAGCTGTGTAGTGTTGAAGTCTATGTTGTCTGGGATCCTGACTATATTCAGGATTGAGGAGTGACAGATTACATTTCTAGTCCACTGTGAGATAGCCTTGAGACGAATAGCCGAGCTAGCAGCTACTTGCCTGCTGAAAATGTCGAGAGGTCTAAGGTCGAACAGAATGTCCAGTACGGCAGAGGGGGTTGTACGAAGTGCTCCGCTCATACATAGACTAGCTGATCTGTGGACTTAAGGCGGTAGTTGGTAGGTGCAAATTTATCACCTTTTTTCGGAACGGGTTAAATGTAAGCCATTTTCCAGAATCAGGAAAAAACACCAGTCTTCTTTGAGAGATAAAACAATTTGCTAGCGGTTTTGACAGAGTAAGTGGGCGCCGTGGCTCAGTGGAAGTGCACATGGCTGCTGAGCAGGAGGTTCAGGTTCGAATCCCAGCAACACCAAAAGTATTTTTCACGGTGTCCCAGCTCTCGCGAATGGGTGACAAACGTTCCGAGAGTAATACCTTGTCATGGAAAGCTTCTCAATTCGCCGTTCGGATCCGGCCTTAAATTGTAGGTCCCTTCCATTTGTGTCCAAAAATTAACATGCGTAGCACAAATGGTCGCAATGGTCTTTCGCACCGAATATTATTATTATTTGACAGAGTAACACAACATCTTTTTAAAACTAGTGGCGGAATACCGTCGGGTCCAGTTGCTTTATTTGGGTCAAGTTCTTCAAGAATCTTTAAAACAAGCCAGAAATAGATTTAAGACATACCTGGGCCTACATTTCAGGAGAATTTGTGTTAGATAATGGAAGGGTAGACGCACGAGCAAAATGCAAAGCTAAGACATTAGCTTTCTCAATACCAGTTTTATAAAGAATAACATCATTTTGGAATAAACAAGGAATAGATGAAACAGAAATCGAAATTTGTGCTTGGAGAATAATGAAATATTTAAGAACAAACCTTGCTTATAATTCCAAAATCAGTAACGTGACTAAAAAAATTACCAATTGTTGTTCTAAGATGAACTGGCGGAAGTATACCTCTTCACTCTTTTTTTCCATACCATCCCATTCTTTGTAACATGCATCTGACCCATCCGGCAATCAGGCAAATTCCAGCCAAAATTGCGTATGATTGGTACAAGAGTGGTCTTCCAGCTTTCAGACAACTTTTACCAATCGCCACCTTACCGTTTGAGCGTTTACAACTTTCCCTCTCTCAACTGCTGTTTTGTGACGACTCTGTGATGGACCACATATCTAGAGCGACTTGAGCCGTTGGGTGCACAAGCTGGTTTCTTGCACTTGTATGACAAAAATGACGTTTCATAGAAACGTGTTATGTTATGCTTTCAAGGTCAGAATCTAACTGGCCTAACATATGTAGGCTCTGTTTGTTGTTCAAGTTCCACTATCGAAGAAAAGGGGCGTGCAGATTGTCTGAACTCATATGGGAAACTGGCAGGTCTGTCGTCAGCGGAATAATGAATTAGATTAGAAGTAGCAAACAGGAGATCAAGAAAGAGTGTAGGGGACAAAATAGTCCCCTGCGGAACACTGTCGTCAATGCGGCGAATTTTAGATTTGAAACCGCTCAATACGTTGTAAATTTAAACGGTCAGGAAGATAACTACTAATCCAATCAAGAAGAGTTTGATCGACTCTATAGGGACTTATTTTCGAAAAAAACGAGCTTGATGTTAGTATCTAACATAAGCTGAGTTCTACCTTGTCGCTCTCGGTTTTTTTTCATTTCATGGTAGACAAATGTTGCACTATCAAGTCTAGAAATTGGAGGCCACTTAAACTTCGTTAACATTTATGTATAATACATGTACTCGTATGTACATTAAATAATAACTCCTCATTGCTGCTTTCATTTTGTTTTTGGTTAACTAATGATTGGTTATGATTATGAATGATCTCTTGATTGTTTCAAAATAACTTGTTTCGAACTCATGAAGCAGTTGACCGCATTTGGGAGCAAAATATTTATAAAAACCAGGCAAGACCAAGCCGAGCCAAACCAAATTAAAGCGAATGCAATTCCACTGCACTGCACTATAGCCGTATGCACTGCGCTATCAGAGTCAACCCGCACTTATACTCTCGCAGAGTAAACCAACAGCATGTGAGTAATTTGATATCAATTACGTGAGCAGTGTAATAAGAGTCATAAACCTGGCTCTAAAGATCAATAGAGTTGGAGCGCGCTCATATGATTGTTCCCCACATCATCAGATTGCGTACTAGCAGTAGCTGATCTCAGCCTGAAGCCAAAGATGGTGGTCGAGAAGTTCGCTCAGCGTTCCATCAGACCACATAGATACTCACAGATGCCGTTAGATGTTTTTTTTTTGTGGTTGCTCTGCTCAGATGGTGTGTGTGTGTGTGTGTGTGTGTGTGTGTGTGTAGTGTGGGCACCTATGGCGTACCTACTCCTTACCAATTATTCTAAAGTAGGCAAAAGTCGTTCGCCACCGGCTGCTGGCTTTTCAATCATTTTTCTGAGAATGAGAATTTCTGTTTTTCTGTGGACCGCTCAACAGCTGGAAAATGGGACAATTCCAGTTGGGCGGCGCGGCTGTGTAGAATGGCGAGAAATTTCATTCATTGATTTCGACGTCATCATCGTCGCCCGCCACCATTGCAGTATAGGAATAGCAATTGAACTGTATTTCGGATTGCAGTGGACTGGCAGATGGCAGTTAGGAAGGTTGTCTTAGTGTGTGCGTGGAACAGCCCAAAAAGGACAAGATTTATAATGTGTCAATAGGTATTCCTAGCTGAAAGCAACTGAAGTCTATTAATGGATTTTGTTCAACATCGACAATGCAAATTGGTTGTTAGTTGTTTGCGAATGCAAAGATCTGTTTTTGGCATTTAATTCTATCAGATGTTTTTAAAAGCTTTTATTTAACGTGCTTTGTAAGTTTACCACAGTCGCTTTTCATCAACTTCCCATTGTCCAACTGAGTTATCATCAGCAAGCGGTTTGCCAAGGAAAATATAACCTTTGGTCTCATCCAAGAGCCTTGCGTTAAAGGCGGACTTATTAAATGGAAATAAGGCAAGTAAGTTAATCTTAAAAAGCGGCGGTAAGTGCCAATGGCGGCCTGTTTGATCAGAATAAGTCTGTTAAACCAAAGGAAGATGGATGGTATGACTCGAGCTGTAAAGAGCCTCCTAGGATTAGAGAAGTATACTTTCAATTAATCAAAAATACAGCATCGTCGTCGATTCGAACGACTGATTTATAATGAAATTCCAGTTGTCGCCAGCGGACTGGCTGGCTGGCTGGTGAGATCTTGTGATCAATTTTTAACCCACTTCCTAAAGCCCGATTTTATTGAAACTGTTGTACAAATGTGTATTTCCGGTGACAATACTTTCCATTAAAATTTGAAAGTGATCGGTTCGTGGGGTAGGGTGGCTTCCATACAAATTTTTTACCATATAGCGGCATCAGATCATGTCATACTATGGTGACGTTGTTCTGTGTGTGTGTGTGTGGTGCGCTGTGACTAGCGCTGCTCTACAACATGGCATGTGTCTGAAGAAGCCTCGCTGTCAGACCATAAGCACATCAGGTTTGACATTCTCGGCAAACTGACACATTGTTATTCTAGATTAAACTATGGCTGGGGCTATGGACTGGAATCTGTATCGGGGACTTGTCCTCTTTAAATTGGATATGCTTGTCACACATATAGAGTCCACAAGGGAACTGTATGAAGCAGCGTACCAATTAAATGATGTTTGGCTTACTTCCTATACTGACAGCTGTGTCCCTAAGATGGATTGAAGGTGGAAACTGGAGTTGGAGCTTGTGTCTGTGCCAGAATTAATCTTATTAAAGGAATTAAAGTCGCTATATTACATATCTTTTATGATAGCCAGGTAGCACTTTAAGCGCTTCCGCCCAACTTAATAGACTCGTTATCAGTCAAAAACTGATACGATGCACGGCAATCTCTACAACAAATCTCTACAACGAGGAATTTCAGTTTTAAGCTCATTGCAAAGATTATCAAACAATTTTTAAGGCTACGACATTTTTGTAAGTGAAAGGCGCGGTGAGGAGAACATTTATTACGGTATTAAAAATAATTTTGTGTTGCGATTTTGAGTCACATTATTGGTCACATTGTTTTGTTACATTTTTAAATTTTGGAAACTAATTTCTCAACCGATTTGTATGAAATTCGGTATGGTATTTTGAGGGTCCTCTGGGGGGTCTTTTGGAATGTTTTTGAAGGTTTTAGGCGTCTTTTGAGGGTCTTTAGGGGCCTTTTGGGGTATTTTGAGGGTTTTTTGACGGCTTTTAAGCGTCTTTTGAGGGTCTTTTGACGAGTTTTTTTGGGGGTCTTTTGTAAGTATTTTGAGGGTCTTTTTGGGGTCTTTTGAGGGTTTTTCGTTGGTTTTTAAACGCGTTTTGAGAGTCTTTTGTAGGGATTGTGAAGGTCTTTTGGTAGTCGTTTAGGGGGTATTTTGAGGGTCTTTTGGAGAGGCTTTTGAAGGTCCTTTGGGGTTCATTTGAGGGTCTTCTGTGGGTATTCTGGGAGTCTTTTGGGGGTATTTTGGGAAGTCTTTTGAGGATCTTTTGAACGTTTTTTGGTGGTACTTTGAGGGTCTTTTGATGATCTTTTTGGGGTCTGTAATGATTTTTTTGGGGTTCTATTATGATTCTTTTGAGGGTCTTTTGTTGGCTTTTTAGGGGTCTTTTGTGGGTCTTTTTGGAGTCTTCTGAGGTTCTTTGGGGGGTCGTTACAAAAGTATAAGCAATGTTGCCAATTACAAATTATTAACTTCAACAGACCTCTTGTAGGTTTGTTCAACAAAGAGCTAAAGCCAAAGGAAGGAAAATAAGACCGTATATCAGTATCATGTGATTTAGACAAAAGATCAAAGTTAAAATCACCTAAAAGAATTTGATTATGGCATCTTTGAGTATCCATAAGTTCAGAAAATTCCACTAAAAAAGCATTATGGTATCTTTGATTTATTACAGTGAACCAATGCCGAATGAAATGATCCATTCGTCCAGCTGACAAGAACCAAGGCGAAAAAATTTGTGCACGGTTGGTCTGGTTTTGGCATCCTATGAAGACATTTGTAAAATGCTTCTTCTGCTTCTTCTACTTACGAGTAGGAACATTCTACATATTTATCTGTTCAGTGATGGTTAACGTTCAGTTAGCGCTTACTCGATGCTGACATCTCATGCACTTATTAATTCTACAAATAATCCCACTCATATCACGATCAGTCAGTCGGCTTTTTCAATAATTTATGTTGATGGATTTCATCGTCCATTAAGGTTCTCACTAAAAAGAAGGTACTTACAACTTGGTCTTTACGTCAGCTCGTCAACTGTAGCACAAAAACGAAGAACAACGCCGGAGTAGTGTTAATGTTCTTTCTACAGCAAAATGGCATTTAATGTAATAAGTTTTCGACTTGGTCCATCACCGGGAGTAGGGCTATTAAGGAACCATTCAGATTCGCTGGAAGATAATAAAAGAGCGTGTTTACCTGAAATTAGACTTTTAATTGCTGGTGCTGCTGCTTTTACGCTGTTAATCGAAATTAATGACGTATTTTGATCATTCGCTCCCTTTCACGTGGAATTGTGTCAGTTAATGACCTTTGGGAACGCTTCATTGAAAAAAACACTTAAGATAGTTAGAAAGGAGACAGACATGTTTATATAATTATAGGAATAACATCGTATTACATGTTGGTACCATCTCGTTCTTATCTGCAACTTGAGTTTAGTGTTTAACGAAAAACGCTCAAACTGCACGCTTCACTTGGTTTTGTAGGACCTGTAGGTAAATTGCTCTCCCTTTCTTTCCCAAAGTAAAGAATCCATGATTTTTTCAGTTTAAATTAGTTTTCACATTGATCTCGAATACCTCTTACCAAATTCGACCAAAGATCACTCACTTGTCGAACGTTGCATGTGAAATTCCTACTGTCGGTAACTATAAGGATTTCGTTAATTTCAAGATATTCCATGCGGATATTCCGGTAAGAGGATGCAGACGTCGGCTCGGCTTTTTTGTCTATAGACTGGACAAATTCTGTTTTCCAATTTCTGGAAAAGCGTCCAGGATAGATGGAATAGGTAACGCAATAATAATTCCAGCTTGAAAGAGCACCTCTTCAAAACTAATGGAGAAATACCATCTGGCCCAGAAGATTTTTGAATGAGGATGCACGAGTGCGACTGAAGATCTGCCCCATAGTGTGTTCAATACCCGGAGGTACAGGCTGCTACAATGACAATAAAGAAGCGTAGAGCTAGCTAGATCTGTATTGCGATTGATCGGGAAACTACTGACTGCTCAAAACTCGGTTTGAGCCAGAAGCCCAACAATCAAGTTCGTGATGTAGTGCTTGCTTTACCTCCTAGTGGTGGTCCCCGGGCAACTATGCGTATAAATCCTTATATTATATGTAGGTTGAAATTGCAAGTGCGCACGGTCTAGCGTTTCTAGTCTGGGTAACGTGGGTTAGCACCCTTCGGTAGCGAAAAATTCCCGCTACTGTAACCGACACAACGCCTCGGATAAGTAATGAGCGAATAATGACAACTTTTGGCTATTGTACCCGAACTAAGATTGTTTTCTGGAATGTGAGGACGCTCCTTAGGTAGTGAAGAATCTTAAAATACCACATTTCTTCAAATAGAACGTGAGTGAGTGAATGAAGTAAGATGGTTCGACGCGGGAGAGCACCAATCCGAATCTGGAGTGGGTCTGCTGCTAAGGCCAACAGCAACAGCAAAAGCAACCTATGATGGCTCTAAATGTCACGTGCTGCATCAGAGGAATTCGAGCTCCTAAGTGGGGTACGACAAGGTTGCATTCTATCGCCGATACGTTTTTTTGTTGCTGTTTAGCGGTGTACTTCGCACAGCTTTATCTACTGGAAACGTAGGAATTCGTTGGACTCGTACATCTCAAATCAAACATCTGGACTATGCTGACAACGTTTGTTTACTCTCACATACCAAGCTGCACCAAATGACAACAAATGTGGAAACGGAGTCAAGTGATGCGGGTTTTGAAGATTAATAATAATAATATCGGCGCGACAGACCATGCGGTCCAAGGCCTGACTTCTTGCAACCATTTGTGTTGAGCATGCATATTTTTGCACACAGATGGAGGGACCTACAATTTAATGCCGGATCCGAACGGCGAATTGAGAAGCTTTCAGTGACAAGTTATATTACTGTCGGACGTTTGTCAAACTTTCGCGAGAGGTGGGACACCGTGAAAAATACTTTGGTGTTACTGGGATTCGAACCATGAACCCCCTGCTCAGCAGTCCATGCTCCTATCCACTGAGCCACGGCGCCCACTTTGAAGATTAATACCAAAACCAAAATCATCAACCTCGGCACTAACTCAGTAATTCAAGTTAGCATTGCTGGACAACCGGTAGAGAGAGTAGAGAGTTTCCAATATCTTGGGAGTATTGTCTCGACCGAAGGTGGAACCGAACAGGACATTGTCAACCGAAGCGACAAAGCAAAATCAGTGTTGGTAATGATGTCCATGATAATGCGATCAGCTTAAACACCGAGCTACGACTGTTTCGTTCAAATGTTGAATCTGTGCTGTTGTATGGGAGGTGACCGCTACTATCACAAAAAGATTACAAACGTTCGTATATAAGTGCCTTCGGAACATCTTAAGGGTTTTCTGGCCTAACCGTATCTCTAACGAACATCTTTACCAGGGAACGGGTTTGGAACCAATAGGCACAACCATCCAACGACGGAAGTGGCAGTGGATTGGTCACACACTCCGAAAAGGTGACATTTCCATAGTACACTATAGAATCCGTTATCTCAGGATGGTAGAAGAACGTGTCGTCCGAGAAATACATGGCGCAGAACAGTTGAGGAGGAGGAACGACAATTGGGGAAGAGTCGGAGAGAGGTGAAGCTCATAACCAGGAACCTCACGCGATGGCGCGTAGGCGTAGTAGTGGATTTAGGACATAAGTAAGTAAGTAGAGCTAGCTGCAAAATGCGGTCGTCAAATCCAGTAACAATAAATACCAACTGATAACGCTCATAGGCAATGGGGAATGGTAAGTCATTGACGTTTTGTGTTGTGTTCACTCTCAGTCTATATCGGTTTATTATCTTACGTTCAAGTTATTGAAAATCAATTAATTTTGTGCTTTACAAGGATAATGTAATCTAATAGACTTTATTACTTGGTGGTTATTCGGACAGAATTAGATAAAAAACCAGAAGACATTCTCTATCGATTGCACACATTCTATCGTATACATAAGATACAATTAATTTGTTTTGTTATTATACTTGACGATAAACCTAAATGTCAGATTAAATTAAATTCCTAATTGTGATTAAAATCAGCTAGCTACATCTACATCGATTTAAGTAATCGTCAAATGTTAGTAGTTAGTGAGTACATTGAATGTAGGACAGGAAATCAAGTAGAAGTCACTGAAGTAGTCGTCTTATTTTAGATTGTGCAGTTAAAAGTAAGCACAGAGGTGAAACGAGAACAGCGAATGTAGGTCGTAGAAGTTGTTAAGTTTTATAGAACTGGAAATTCAACGCACCAAAGCAGACTGACCTCTAATGTAATGGCGTTATTTTAAGAACTTCTCACCTCGCCATGCATGTGGATTAGTTGTAATTCAATCTAAAGACTGAATTATCTGAAAAGGATTTTGTTTTGTTTGTTTCTTATACAAATTAACACCGTTGATGTTATCAGTTCAACTTTTATAGGATACTTCACCACCCTCTGAGGTATTAAGATTATAAAAAGACTAATGTTATTCCTTGGCAATTAGTTTATGTATAATAAAAACAACCCATAAAAATTTAAATTCTCTAATAACCAAAAGTGTACTAAATTCCACTATAAATAAAAATTCATACGAAGCACTATAACCCATCCACACACACACAGCGCACCAGCGCACATAGAACACAGTCATTATAGTATGGCGTGATCTGATGCATGATTATCAATTGTTTGAGAGACACTCGACCACGCGACCCGATCACTGCCAAATTTTAATAGAAAGTGTTGTCACCGAAAATACACTAGGGTGCAAAGTTTCAATAAAATCGGGTTTTGGGAAGTGGATTAAAAATTGATCGCAAGATTCCACGACAAACAGAAAAACAAAAATATAGAGAATTTAAAAAAAAAAAACTCTTCGAATGACATGCCGATCAGGGTTGCCGTTTTTGGCCAATCGGACCAAATGTGGTCACATTTATTAAATAATTTAAAATATGGTCCAATAGTCTATTTTCCAGAAATGTAGTCCACTCTTCTTGGAGGAAGTTGGAAGTGTTTCTAAAAAGACGGCGTCACATGCCACACAACTTGGCAAACAATCGAGTTATTGAAGTCGAAGTTGAAGTTCGGAGACCGACCGTGTTATATCCAGAAATTGCTTATTACGGGTGACTGATACAAAGTGTTACCAAAACAAAACGCCACAGAATTTTTATTTTTTGATGAATTTTATTGAATCAAAGTAAAAAATATTCACAAATATTCAAATTTTGGAATTGCATTAGCAGTTTTCGATTTGGCTACCCTTAGCCGCGATTATGGCCTTCAAACGGCCGACAAAGCTGCAGCACGAAAGTGGCTCTGCGGTATTTTGGCCAATTCCCTGCGAAGCACTTGCTTGAGATGATCGACACTTTGGTATATTTTTGTCCAAACCTTGCTCTTCAAAATACCCCAAACCGAGAAATCTAGCGGATTTGCATCCGGAGAATTTGCGCAAGGCGATTGCAAACGGCTAACTTAAAAATTAACCCGGAGAAGTGCGAGTCCTGCAAAACGGAAATACGATACCTGGGACACGTGGTCAGTAACGAAGGTATACACACTGACCCCGACAAAGTGGCGGCCATCAAAGAACTCCAACCACCGAGGAATGTACGAGAGGTACGCCGGTACCTGGGCATCGCTTTATGGTACCGACGATTTGTCCCAGATTTTGCCGAGACCGTACGACCGATGACCAACTTACTCAAGAAAGGGAAGCACTGGAAGTGGAGAGAGGAGCAGCCGAAAGCATTCGAAACACTTAAGGTTAAACTTACCGAGGCCCCATTCCTGGCATGCCCCGACTTCTCTAAGAAATTTACAATTCAGACAGATGCCAGCGATTATGGCTTGGGAGTAGTCCTCACCCAGGAGATCGACGACAGTGAACGGGTCATAGCATACGCCAGCCGGCATCTAAGCCCCGCAGAGAAGAATTACTCGCCGACCGAAAAGGAATGCCTGGCTATCATATGGGGAATAAGGAAGATGCGGGCGTACATCGAAGGGTATAGGTTTACGGTAGTAACAGACCAACTCTCAGTGAAATTGAACCGCGGAACGTTGTTTCTCAGCCAATCTTGATTGACGCGCGCTTTATGACTCGGCGCCGAGTCCTGTTGAAATGTCCAGGCTCTGCGGCTGAAATGTTTTATGCCCAAGGCTTCAACGATCCCTTCAACACAAGATTCCGATAAATTTTAGCATTTATCTTAATGCCACGGTCGAAAAAAGCGGAGCGGTGAACGGCTTTCGGCCGTTACGCCGGCCCAAACCATCAACATCGGCGCGGCGCTTGGTTTCGAGTGGCAATCCGTTGGTCCAAATTTTCAGTAGAACGGCCGGGCAAGTAAATCCGGTCGTTTTTCTTGTTCACATATTGCTCAATAACGAACAGTGACCCATCGGAGAGAGAGAACGGAGAGAAAATCGCCACTTTCGTGCGTAACAACTCCTTTGTTCTTTCCACTCTAACTTTTTTTGAGCATCTGTGAGACCATGGGTTTTTTGGAATTTCAAGGCCTTTAGTCCAAGATGATCTTTCAATATGTTCTGCATCCGTTCGAGCGAAATGTTCGCGTCACGAGCCATTTCTCTGCACAGTCTATTGTTAGTAGTTTATTCGTCTGAATTGAATCCAACATGAGTCCCAAGTCTGTCGAAACTGATGGAACCATTATCTCGAAGCCTCTGATATTGTTTCACGTGCAGCAGGCAACAAGAAATCGCTACTTTGACCAACTAGTGTAAAAACTCTTATACACTTTGCCTAACTTGTTAACACACACATCCAACCGTTCCGCGTTGACAAGCTTGCGAAGTGCAGAGCCTCTCCTCGTAAGAAATTCATCTTTTTACTAGTAAAGGAACACACAACTAAACAAGCCCTTGACTGGAACCTCCAGCCGAGTAGTCAGTCATATCGTATGACATAGAAGAGGACCGTTGAAGTGTCTCGTCGCCTCAGATTACCTGATTCTGAGTCGAACTATACTTTCGTATCAATCATCTTTTGTATGTTACAAACATATGGGGGACGAAGCTAAAATAGCCTCACGTTGTTGCGTAGAATCTATAAAAATAAATAGAGACGACCAATTTCGCTCATCACTAAATGTTCTTTATTTTATTAACCGTAAGAAGTAATTAACTTGGCAGCGTTCGTCATTTTCTTAATGAACATCGAGAAACTTATGCGACAAAGACCCAACTCATCATTAGATGGCATTCGTTGAGCAAAGGAAGCAGAGTGCATTTAAAAGGAATACGGCAGCCGAAAACATATCCTTTGCAAAAACAAAAATGCCCGGATCGATTCCATTAACAACCACAATAAATACTTTCGAGAGATTTGCGCTTAATTTTATGATTTTCCATGCCTCACTATTTAGGCAATAAAGAGCCTTTATAATGACACTGCCCCCCATTTTAATGGTAGAACAACATGAAAATGCAATTGATCGGGATTTGCACTGACCAGATACAACTCGAACATAAGATGACGTACGTAAAACGATTGCTGATCAACCAATAATCATGGTGCACAGGAATTTATCATCCAGATAGTCCCGCATTGGATTTTTCTGACGAAGAATTCAACGATTGGTTCATAACAATTATTTCGTATATTCCTCCTAGACATGTTCCCTTCATCCTTATCGCCGTTCAACGTTGTGGTGTATAACAAGAGGGCACATTAACGACCATTTGTAGGACTCGATCGTCTGTCTCGTTAAATCGTCAAGAAGCCGCTGATGAAAATCGACCAGCCCAGTCCAGGTACATCGTGCTGTAGATCATCGGAGCGGGACAGTTGAGGTGATCATGCATGCAAGATGTATCTTTATGATATGATGCTCGGTACTCAATTTTGAAGTTCTTCATTGAATAAGATGAGACTTTGGTAGCTTCATCAAAATAGATAGACAAAGGATCTTCCGTCACTTTTTCAATACCACCGCCGATGACCAATTGGGAGCGAACAAGCTTGTTGTTGTTGTTGTTGTTATAATTAACCTGTTTATGGATGTACGTTGTGCAGTTAAATTCTTCCATAAAATACAGGGATTATACCATTTGGCCAGGAAATTATATTCGTTTCGTAGCTTATAACATAATTATGTCATTACCAACTTTGAGTTATGGCTGAATAGACAGTCTGACGAATCTATTGTTGTCATAAAAATAATACTGGAGAAGATCGATGGATGGCAATGGGACGCACAACCGATTTAGGAATGTTCCAACAGCCGCAGTTATACTGAACCAGATACATTCTGGGCAAGAATAACTTGTTAGTCGGTTAAATACTATTTGTAGATGCAGATTTTATAGTAAAAGCAACGAACATGCGCCACCGTGTAACACCACGTCCCAGCAGTAACTCTGTTTAAGATCCTTCTGACGTTAATTCCCTAGTTGCGCAATGAGCAGAAAGTGAACGTGTAAGCATTCGACTTGGACGGACTTTACTCTGGAGCACCAGATCGCCGCCCTTCGATTATAACAAACTATTGAACTTGGTGGCGGCGAGAGCGCCGCAATTGTTTGCATTTCAATCTTTTGACGTTCGTATGTATTATCACGAAGATGGATCATCTCTTCGCTCTTTAGTCCAGACAGAAAGATAAAAACCCATCATCCCATAGACCTAGTCTTAGGCGGCTGTGAATTCTAATCGGTGGCGGTGCAGCCAGCCTACCAACCACATTATTGACCTCATCTCAGGTGTTTGGGTCGTGCTGTGTGTTCTGTGCGTTAAATTGACTCTGATTATGAGTATTTTATCGCCATGTTGAAGCCCGGTGATTACTTTCAATCTACGAGAATGTCCATCATTCAGTCTAGTCGCTGGACCGAACGGCAGAGATAGTGCCTTATGCAGTGCGTTCGAGAAATGCTTTGATAGCTTTTAAGGGCATCTTCTCCATCGAATATGACGAAAAAAATGAATTACGAGCGTGAACAAAACCTAATAGCGAATGATGGGTAATAACTTGTCTGTCTGATTGAGATGGGTTCGTTTTAAGTGCAGAGCATAGCTTTATGAACACATCTACATGTCTATACTATAAATATTTGCTGTAAGCTGATTTATGTGCTGTGCAGATTAGTTGTTCTGATTTGGTTGGGAATTCTTGCGTTTTTATTGTATACTGTGATTAGCAGGTAACTTAGAAATTCTTATGTTCGATTAAGAGGTTTCTTAAAACGAAGAAAAAAGTGCATCAACACTCGAACTCGACCGAGAGGACATTGCTTGCATTATTGAAGATTTCAATTGTGAATGCTTCTACGTGGTTTAATCGCCCTCAGGTGCACGGAATGCCATTATTTGAGATTGTGACATCCATGTACTTATTCAGCTGATCGGCATCAGAGTGTTCGTAACACAAAAATTATGTGGAACAAATTAAAAACAAAAATGGACAACTTTGGGAAAATCAACTTCGAGGTGCAAAATAATATCAGAATCATGAATTTTCATTAAAATTTAATCTTCAGAAGCAAAAAATCTATCCACCGGTCCCGATTTCGAGCCGATGTCATCCAGTTTGGCATCCCTAAACTCTGAGAGTCCTAGTCAACGCCATCCTTCCAGCGTAGGCTTGTCCTATAAATCCTACTGCAAAGAGATCTTCCGGAGCAGGATCCTTTTCGATCATGCGAGCTAGGTGTCCTGCCCACCGAAGCCTATCGAGCTTAATTCTCTTTGCGATGTTGAAATCGCGATAACGCTCGTAGATTCATCATTGTAGAGTTTCCGGACTTCGGAGCAGGATTCTTTTCGCTCATGCGAGCTAGATGTCCTGCCCAACGGAGCCTACCTTCTCTTCAAGATGGCGACATCGTGGTAAGGTCGTTAATCTCATCATTATAGAGTTTCCGGAATAGTTCTTCATCATCACATGCGGGGCCAACAATTCTCCGTAAGACTTTTCTCTCAAACGCGGCTAAGAGGTCAGAATGGTTTTTGCTAAGCACCCAAGTCTAGGATCCATACTAGCGCTGGTATGACCATCGTCTCATACACCAGCAGCTTGGATGTTATGGTTAAATTCCTGGATTTGAAAAGTCTTGACAGACTCTATAGTATGCTTTGTTGGCTTTAAACAACCGTGCGCGTATTTCTGGTTTCATGCTGTTATCGGCTGCTACAGTTGACCCGAGATAGCTAAAGGATTGCACTACTTCAAATTCGCGCTCCACTATCTGAATTGAGGGAACCATGTACTTCCTTTTGCTCTCAATTATGTGCAGTCCCAGATTTCGTGCCATCTGGTCGATCTGGATGAAAGCTTCCTGTACAGCTCTTCGGTTTCTACCAACGATGTCAATATCGTCTGCGTAAGCCAGTATCTGAATGGACTTATAATAGAGGATTGTTCCTCTCGCCGTTATGTCAGAGTCTCGGATCGCTTTCTCCAACGGCAGATTGAAGAAGATGCAGGCCGGTCAATTCCCTTGTCGGAGTCCGTTATTGACGTTGAATGGGCTTGATACTGATTCGGATACTTTTACTTGGCTTATTACATTGGTCATGGTTACCTATATAGTCGTGTCAGTTTATTTGGGATGCCGAATTCTCTCGTCGCTTTATAAAGTTCTACTCTGGCTATGCTATCATAGGCGACTTTAAAGTCTATAACAAGATGGGGTAAGGAGTTTTGAAACTCAAGACATTTTTCCATCACCTGCCTTAGGGTGTAAATCTGATCAGTTGTTGATTTCCCTGGGATGAAGCCACACTGGTATTTACCAATGATGACTTTAGCGTATGGAACTATCCTGTCTTGTAGGATAGAGGAGAAAATCGTATACGCGGTACTCAACAACGTTATACCGCGATAATTGCTGCATGTTGTGATATCTCCTTTCTTATGTATGGGGATGAAGACTCTTTTTACCTGGCATCGCGTCTTCCTCCCATACTTGTTCCTGAATTGCTTGGTGTATTGTGGACCCTCCAGTCTTAATCAACTGCTCTGGGATACCATCTGATCCTGGGGCCTTATTATTTTTGAGCCAATTTATCGCTCTGCTAACTTCGGCTGTGCTTGGTGGCGGCAGCATGTTCGGTCATTGGTGAAGCCTTCAATTTCTCAGTTAGCTGGCCATTTAGCACTCATGAAAGGGCTCTACCCATCGCCCTAAGGTGTCTTTGAGATTGGCGACCAGATTACCCTCTTTGTCTTTGCAGTTTGTGCAACGCGGTGTATATTGCCTCATACCGCGGATTCTTTGGTAAAACTTCCGCGCCTGGTGCGGTTCTTGCTCTCTGTACTGTTCTAGTTCACGGACGAGATTCTTCTCTTCTTTCGCCGGTTAACTGTTTTTTCATATCTTCTGAGCTCTATATATTGCACTTCGCGTGCCCGCGTTCTATGAGATTATTGCATTACTCGGTACGCAACATTCATAGGTTCAGTCGCTAGCTTACATTCGCCATCGAACTAGTCGTTCCGATCTCTACGACTACTGCCTGAGGTCACTTAAAACTCTAGCCACTTCACGAAAAAATTACGCTATCGCAAACCGAGCGCTAACCAATTGTTTTAAAACAAGTCCAATCAAATTTGACCGGTAGAAGCCGAGATATACAACCCGGCAAACAAACGTACAAACAAATATACACACGTTTGCTGAAAAATGTTCATATCCTCTGAATATAAGCCGAATATAAGCTGGCTCGCAATTAAATTCGAGTAATTGAGTTATTAAAAAATATTTACAGCTTATCAATATTACAAGTCAAGTACAATGCCAATACCAAGACCAACCCCTATATGCCATGGTCTTGGTCTAGCGTTTGCTAATCACTAGAAAGGTTACATAAAAAAATCCCAAGTTTATTGCCGGTCGAAAGCGCAGTGTTCAGGCGATTTTTGTTAATTAAAAAATAAATACTCGTTGGTGGGCGCCTTGGAAGCTGAAATAGCTCGCGTGTGTTTCTATCATCTGCATAATGGCGGTGGAGACAAAATCATTATGGGCCAGAGGTAACCCTCATGTTTATGACTAACAAACTACAGCCGCTGTCAGTGCAATAACATCGTGCTTGGTGGCGTTTTCAAACCAAAAGAATCACATGCAAGCATGACAACCATTCGGTCGCAGGCATTGCTTGCGGTACATAACAACAACAACTCGGAATTCTGATGAAGTTCTTAGAGCACTGTGCGATTATGTGATTTCATTCACGAGACTCTGGTTGACTTAACCAACTTCACAACTTCACATAAATACACACACACAGAGATACTGCTAACATTTCTGACGAACGATGGTCTGACCTTTTTTTCACCCATCCATCGCTGTGGCTTTTTTCGTATAGCCTACCTCAAGTATAAGAGATGGCAATGGCATGGCATGGCATGACAACATGGATAGCAGTGAATCGCTGCTTTACTGTTATTTTTATTTCGTTAACTCTGTTGTTGGTTTTTTAATTATCATTTTACGGGCTCTGCGTTAATGTTAGATACACACAATACACACGAATAAGACGGCATCTGTAAGAGGAAGGGTTTTATTTTTGTTACTTTCAGATATATCCCACTCGCAAGGTGGCAAAGAGGTGTGAAAAATCAACGGTAATGAGTACGTGTAATGATAATGAGTTTTCAATGGATATTCGACGAACGGACGAAGAACGGATGAGTTTCAAAGGAATTGCTGCCTGTTTTTTCTAGTACCAGAAATGTAAAGCGGTTCTTTTTTTCTTTTGGTTTTTGTTATCTTCTTAATTTTGTCTAAAATCAGGTTCAGCCTAAAACATGAGTCGTATTTTGATAACATCCATTATAGCGGTTAGTTTATTATTGAAGATACATTTACCAACACCCAGTTTTTAATTGCGATGCGATCGGGAATAGACGATAACTCTATATATGTAATAAGAAAAAAAAGGCTTATACGATTTTAGACAATAACATCAGTTGTACTGGGATGGGATCCCCTACATTCCACTCAGCGTGCATCCTGGTCGGATAGATCCGCGGAAACCGCACTGTGGGAACGAGGAATCCCTCATAGTCCAAAAAAGGTACAAAGCTTCAAGAACATTAATCGATTTGGCCAGCTCTAATGCTGAACTCGCTTTGTCGACTTTTGGTAGTAAGTGTTTTAATATTGAGCCTCCATAATGAACCTTAAAATTATAGGGTTGGCAAACTGCACTTGAATTTGGAGGCAAAAAAACAATGTTCAATGTTTATCGCGCGGTTTTGTATTCTATCTAGCTGATGCAAGGTAGTTTTAGGCGCACTAGACCAGATGTGGCAATTGTACTCAAGTTTAGGGCGAATAAAAGCCTTATAGATAGTAGCCAGATCAGAGGCAGTGAAATATTTCTTGCACCGGGCTAGAAAACCTGCCGTCGCGAAAGAGTGAATTGGATTAGAAGTCACAGATAAGAGATCATTAATAAAAATGAGAAAGAGTGTCGGGGACAATACAGAGACCTGGGGAAAGTCAGCATTTAAGTAAAGTATCGGGTGTTTCAACAGGTGCGCTTCAACTTTTCTCCGATAGGGACGGCGAACGACGCCATATTTTTTATTGTTCTTTTGTCATTTGGAAACTTCATTAGTATACATTTCATCATGGAACGCTACACATGTGAACAGCGATTGCAAATCGTGCAATGAGGCTCACTTTTGGCTAGAAGGATTTGTCAACAAGCAAAATTTGCGTTACTGGGCAGAAAGCAACCCACACGTGATTCATGAGGCACCGTTGCATCCCGAAAAAGTCACTGTTTGGTGCGGATTACATGCCGGCGGCGTCATTGGGCCATATTTTTTCATCGACGATAACGAAAGATTGGACTTCGTAAAACGTGCACGCGGTAGTCATGCAAAAGAAATCGAGTTTCATACTTAAATGTATCATATGTATATGTTCAAATTCGTTAATAAAAAAAAAAGTTAGTTCAAAAGTCGAACAGTTTGTGTTTTATTCAAAAAGTGCTCTTATTGAAAAACCCTATATTTTAGACTTCAAAACGTCCAGCACAATTTTAATTGAGCTGTCCAAAATATAGCTTCTAATTCAATGCAGCAGTTTTTCATCGACTCCATAAGCACGCATTTTGAGCAAAAGAGCTTGATGCCTAACTCTGTTAAATGCCTTATATCGAGTGCAACAGCTTTGCTCTCTCCAAGTTAATGAAGAGACCGGTTCCACTGTTCGGCGAGATATACCATCAACTCACCAGTAGAAAGTTGCCCACGACATCCATACTGCCGGTCACTAAGGATTTCGTTGGTTTCAAGATATTTCATGAGCTGAAAATTGATCAGCGTTTCCATGACCTTGAAAAGAATGGATGTAAGTGCTATGGGTCGGTACGAAGAAGGAGACGATTGCAATCATTTCGGGCTCGTTTAAAATTTGTTCGGCTTTCCTCAGTAGGGTTTGCTTTGTAAAACCGTAAGCATACCTCTCTAATCCTAGACGCCTCTTTACAGCTCGAGTCATACCATGCATCATCCTTTGGTTTAACAGACTTATTCCTGCAAGGGATAAAATCTCTCATACCAATAAGGATGATGTTTGTGATTGCATCTGCGGCGGCATCCACGTTGCTATCGCGAAACAATAGCGACCAGTTAATTCTTCCAAAGAAGTTTTTAAGGCCGTCCCAATTGGCTTTCTCGTATTGCCATACTGTTTTTTGTGAGCTTTTCTACGTGGTTTGTTAAGGAGAACTTAGCTGATACTACGCAATGGTCTGACGAACATAGAGGCAATAATAGATTGACGGAGTATTTATCAGGACGAGAGGTAAGAAACAAATAAAGGGTGTTTGCGGAATGATTTGCAATGTCAGGTATTTGTGTAGGCTCCTTTACAAGCTGAGTAAGATGATTAAACTCAGCGAATAACTCAACACGCCTTCCTTCGGGTGTTGTCTGGCGAAGACACCCAGAATTGTATACATTGAAATCGCCCGCAATAAGGATTTCATTTTTTCGATGTTTTGTGACAATTCTTAAGATTGAATCAGACAGTCCATCAAACTTGGTCTGAGTTGAAACACTGTCTAAGTGGGGGCTTCTGTACAGGAAACAGTAGTAGATGTTGCGCTCTTGTACATTTACTTTAAGCCAAATAAAATTCAATTCCGGGTTGGAACTTTGGTTAAATCGAGGCAAAAGCTGAAACTCAACATCACTCCGGACATAGATAGCGAGTCCGCGTCGAGTTGAAAAATAATGGCACCAAGTTATAACCAGGCAGATTAAATTCTGATGTATCAGAATTGTCAAATACCTGAGTTTCGCTTAGTGCCAGAATTGCTGGCCTGGCCTGGTGGCATGTACATACGTAAACACAGCGAACGAATTCGATCTCAGCCCACGTATGTTGCGGAGATCCACTCTGAAATCACATATAACTACAATAAACAAAGACACAAAAAAAGCGCAGAGTAGGCTGTGTCGGAGACACGGCCGTGGGTTTCGGAGCGTGACAACGTCTGCCCGGGACGAAAGAAAAGAAAACAAATATCTTCTTGTCTGTGGAACGGATACACGAACGGACATATCAAAATCTCAAAATGGTAGTTCCCAAAGTTTCAGATCCTAATGATCAATATCCAGAATTTACATAGGAACAAGTCTTATAGTCACATCTTAGTACTACATACCGAATTTCATGTGAAATGCTTGAGAACTGGCTTTGTTTCCAAAATAGTTTCAACATAGTTTCACTTAACAGTGGTACATTTAACATGGGACATAATAGTGTGTCACTTAACATTTTACTTTTTGAACATGTACCCCCTTGTACACCTTGTAGTGAGACGTTGTCACGTCAAAAAAAGGGTGCGTTTGTAATAAAATACAAAATTGTTATGTCCCTATTGATAAACCCTTTATAAACAAATAAAATCAAATTAACGACAACAATATTCGCAAATTTCAGCATATAATTGAATGGTTGGTATGTACTGCTATACAATTCTCCATTCATTTACTTCAAACCGACAATCAAATCACAGTGAACTTTTGCCACTGCTCTAGTTACTAAATGACAACCATCCAATCTGGAAGTTATAAAAGTATAATGTATGGTTGCTACCTGGAGGCAATCTGCACAACAGAGATCAATTATATACAAGATCACTTTGTCCGTTATAACATCGAAATTTCCCATGCATGTGGGATCGACTCAAACCACCACCACTTACTAAGTATTTGTGTGTCTGTGCATGGGAATTTCCCATTCAATGCAAATTTAATTTAATTGAGAAATTTACTGAATCACATCAGCCGCCGGGTTAGTTGAGGAAATTGTTGGGTTAACCATCAAGAGTATTCAAGAAAAGCGACGATAACGATGCTAAATTCTTCTAAAACTACTGCAAAAGTTTAAGTTTCTGATTAGGGGCGGGTTTTTTAGAAAGATGTGACTACATCACATCACAATTATTTCTGATCACAGTTTTAATATTAATTTCATTCATTCGTTGGCTTCATAATTATTTTTATCGAAATAACAACAGTTTGATAGTAAAGTCATTGAATTTGGCAAACAATGACAACATTTCTTCACCGCTTCTGGTTCACAAATAAAGGCGCTGTATCTAAGCGAATTTTAACAATGAATAGCTAGCTGCCCATTATTGTATGTGTCTCTTCAACTTAGACAGTAGACGTTAGACATTAATTCTTGATGTCCTTCTTCCTAAAGTGTTCATGTTCCCTGGTGATATAATCTGTTATTCAAGAACAGCAACAACAAATGCTGAAGACAAAAACAGAAATTTCCCATTATTGTTTGTCATGATTTTCTAGATTCCGAGGGGCACAAATCATGTTGCACTGTGGCAGCACCTGTGGTAAGAAAGTATCTTTATTCCCACTGTTCTCCGCTCCCGCGCCTTAATAAATTGTAGCGGTTTTTTTAGACTTGCCATTCGGCGGAATTTTACCTCTTTTGATAAAAATTAATTACAATTCAGCAAACTTTTCTGTAGCATGATATTGTTGATTGCTCTTTCTGTTGCTGTTGTTGTTGTTGTTATTTTCTTTTTGGCTTTTGAATTATTTTAGTACTTGGCACTAATAATAGTTTCTAAATTTTAACTAAGAACCATTGAACAAATGGAGGGCATAACAAAAAAAATGGATAGTAAAAATGAGGTTGCATACACCTGGGAAATAAAGGGCTAAGTTGTAAAAATATATACACTAACCCCTCCAGATACGCGAAGGATTCGTTCCAATAAAACACCGCGTAAGTCGATTTCGGGGCGTAAGTCGAGAGAATGTATGCAAATACAGAGATGCGTTCCAAAGCAGTTAAATGATGTGTTGCTTACCATCTACTGCGGCATCCCAAAAACCAGTATGAGGAAGGTTTCCTGGTGGAAGGACCGGCTGGCCAAACTTAGGAAGAAAGTTAGAACCCAGCACTGCTAAACGCATGAAGACCTGAGGCGAATATAGGTTCGCCCTTACGGAGTATTACTCTGAATTGACGCGATCAAAACGAGCTACATGGAGGAAATGCTGCGTAAACTTTGCTAATATGCCAGTAGCGGCACAAATCCATAAGGCACTCATCAAAGATCAGACAAATTGTGTAGGATTACTGAAACAGACAGACGCTAACTAAACTTCGGACCGTAAGTACACAGTAAGTAAGTTACTCCAAGTTCATTTCCCCGGGTCGTCTACTTATGTTTCTTATGCGTACTCTTATGCTTCTAACTATAGAGCCCGCATTGACATAGTAAACGTAATCTTTATCCCTACAATAGGCCTAGTGAGCTACCTAAACCATACAGACTTATAAGTCTAACGTCATTCGTTCTCAAAATTATGGAAAGACTTAATGATGTTCACATCAGAGCCTAGCTAGATACATCTAGCCTGCTACGCTCAAATCAGTATGCATACCGAAAAGGTAAAAGAGGGCGCCCTTCACTATCTAGTTAAAAAGATAGTAGGAACATTTCGTTCCAAAGAAATAGCTCTGTGTGCTTTCACTGACATTGAGGGTGCTATCAATAACACTGGCTACGACCCTATATCAAGAGCAATATCAAGAGCAGAGGTATCGAGGACTCGACCAACCAATGGATAAGGGCCATGCTTGAAATTCAAGTATAATAATGTCCGGTAAGTCAGATCAATGCTTTGACTCTGGGACTGATGGTAACGATTGTCATGTTATAAAATAGTTAACCTGACAGGATTGTTACGTAATGAACCAACACTAAGGCAGGCTCAAGATCAGAATCATCATGTTAGAAGAACAACTATTACTTTTGTTCCAAATGTTCGGCCATTGGACTCATCTTTGCCATTATGATATAACTAGAGATGGTAAGTCCCGTGGGGATGGCAGAAATAATTAAAGTGACTTAACAGCCGACTAGTTTGGCTGTTTAAATAATTCTGATTAAGTCCAACCGAGTGATACGGAAAAACAGAGCTTGGCAAAGCTTTCCACAAACGTATTGTATGGCTGAAGTAAGAACCTCTAAAGTTACGAGTAACAGTGCGTCCGAAGATGGACTTGACAGTAAACATGTGAGCATTTATAGCTCAAGGTTGACTTTATGGAAAGGCGCCAAGTAACTGGCAAAGCTGGTGGTGGTAGCAATAAAACGGAGACCAGTAAGTAAAAATTTACTTAACTTTGGAATGTGCATAAGTAGATCTTATTTTGAAGATCATCATGTTTTCATTAATGTAACCATTCGACGAAGCAGCCAATAGTGAGTGCCTTGCCTTAGCTCTGACAGTTTATACATTGTGATTCATCTAGAGGCTAGTTTTTCAATATTGTTTTTTTATTTTATAATAAGTGACTGTCGTTGTTTTTATAGAAACGGTAACCGGCCGATTCCACTGGACACAATTCCACTGGCACAGTTCCACTTGGCACAAATAGACCACGTCGATCTTGTAGTAATGCAAATATAGCGGCGATAGCTGACAGTGTACGTAATGACCGTGATAAATCGATCCTTAACAGCTTGGCTTGTCGTTTTCAACAACTTGGTGTATTTTACGTAAGGATCTTACTTTAAAAGACTACAAAATCGAATTTGTGCAACAATTAAGGTCGACCGTCCTACCAATCAGTGTTGGGCTCTTAAAAAACTCACTCGCGTAATCTCGACGACATTTGGTTCCAACAAGACGGAGCCATACAACGTGTGAAGCAATGCACTTATTAAGAAATCATTTTGACGAGCAGTGTATTTCACGTTTCGGACCGGTGAATTGGCCATCTAAATCGTGTGATATCAAATCACTAGACTTTTTCCTTGGGGCTGCGTAAAGTCCAAAGCTACACTTGAAGCATTGAAAGCAAACATAACGCGTATCATTCGCCAGATACCACTTGAAATGCTTAAACGCGTCCTTTAAGCTAACATCGAAACACACTCGTCATCATATACACATTAAAAATCTATTTCTTTCTGATATACGACGATGACGATCCAAAACTCACTACACCATCTAATTATAGCATGAAAGAATTAGGCGTCTCAAATAAACTGACACAACTATGTAGGTTGATCATGACCAATATTATAATTCAAGCCATCTATAAAACCAAAATCTGAAAACGTAAAATCTAGTAAAGATATCCATTGTACATCTACCACGAGCTCTGACAAGGGGACGTACTGACCTGTCATTAGAGAAAGTATTCTGATGTAAAGTCGAAAGGAACAATTCTCTATTGGTCCATCACGATACTGGCTTATACAGACAATATTGAGAAGAAGCTTTCATGCAGATCGAGCGGGCGCCACTTATATTTTCATATTCAGATACAGATTTAGAGTATTCAAAGTTATTTTTGAATAGGGATTGAAAGGGAAATACAAAGTAAATTTTTAGAAAAAACACTATTATTCCGTAGCCGTTATTGTCCCAGCCCGTTGAAATCAATACAAATGGAACTTACTATTAAAATAAAACCAACTTAAAGTGTGAATATATTTATAACAGATTATAGAAAATGCGCACATTTGAAAAAGAGAACTCATCTTAATTGTGGAAAGTACCAGATGAATATCAAAAGAACACCTGCTTATACCAAAATCACAAACCACACAGAAGAAAATGCTCACACGTAGTTTTGAAAGTAATAAAAATCGGCTGTGCATGCGTTCCATTAAACAAACCCATAATTAATGGCTAAGGTCAAATTAATTATGCTTTACATTTCTTTTAAGAAGAAAGAGAAATGCCATTTGGCAGAACTTGTCGAAAATTTTGTTTTCATTTCAAGTGAAATCTACGACGATGCTACGCTATGCTAATAGCAAATGTCTCATTTACACAGGTACATATATAGGTACTGGCATGTATAGAGAAAAGCAATAAAAAAGCATTTCATTTCGCACAACAATTATTAATGTAAACGCAGCAGTTTTGTTTTGACAACAAATTTATACATACACGAGAATTATTGTGGCACGTTTTGGCACAACAAAATATAATTGAAGTCCATCATGAAATGAAACTAAAAACACAAACTACATTTTTTGCGCTCTTAAATTCGTGACCACTCTTATGTGTGGATATTTTCCGCTGAGGGTAAAAGACCGCATCCTGCCACTAAGTGTTAGTTTCTATTTGTAAAACAACATCAAATATTCTGCACGTCTTCGATTGAATCGAACAACGACTGAGCGAGGGGTCAATGCATTTCGCATAATTCACACGAGAATCAATGCAATGGAAAGAAATTGCATGATGTAAAAATAATAATAAGGAAAATAATAATAGAAAAAGTAGATATTAATGATGTTTTTCTGCAAACGAAACGAAAAGAGAGAGAGACAGACAGAAATATCAAATACAAAACCACAGAATTTTCAAGTTTGTTTCTTAAGTCTTTTGATTTGTTTTCTTTGATTTGATTTTGTTGGTAATTTAGTCTGATTGTAGATTGCAGCTAGTGCACGGTAAAACTGTTACAAAATGAATACTTATTATAAAAAAAAATCTATCTTTTGTTAAGTCGCAGAGGCCGATATTTTGTTATTGTGTTGTGGTTTTAAACCAAAATTTTAGAGTTCAACGTAATGTTTCGGTGCACATGTTAGGTAGTTGTTGGAAGTATATAGTTGTCCAGTAGGGACCCATGTTGATTTGAGAAGGAACAACGATGTTCCTGACTTAACTTAAGTGATACAGACCACTGCATAGAAGTAGGAACAATTTTCAAAGTCGTTGTATATATATATATATGTGTGAAGGAATATTTAAGAGCTATAATTTTAAGAACAAATCTACATAATAAATCAAAGTGCCACACACAGTTCTGAGACTAAATAAAAACTTTTTGAGTATAAATTAAAGAAATTTTGTCAGCTCAGTTAATTTCCAGTTATCACCTGTCGACAAACCTATTCATATGAACCCCAAATAGAACGAATAACCGAATGTTACCTTTCCTATCAAGATCTTTGTATTTCCCGGAAAGGCGCATACACCACTACGTTCTTGTCAATAGAATCTTCAACCATTCGTTGAAGAAAACTTTCTGGTATCTCAACATGAAGCGACAGAGCTCTGGTATGCTTCCTTTCGGGTTCACTGCACACAAATTGAGTTCAAATCAAAAATATTATTCACATACATACATACACACATAGACAGCTACATAGTCTACTGGAGGTAAAAGGAACAGTTCTTGTGCGTCTTGTGGACTAAAAAATGCACGATGGAATAAAAAGACATAATTAACTCTATGCGATGAAGAAAATGAAAATTTTATTCAAAACGAAACTCATTCTCAAACGTACAAAGATCCACTAGACTAGAAGGACGCACGGCGAACCGCACAGAGACGACCAACGGGGTTGTGTACGAATGGAAAGTAGGTCACTGGGAAAACATACGTACATTGCGTTTCCGTATGATGGTCTTTAGTTACAGAACGACGATAAAGCATCGAGATTAAATATCCGCGCATCAGAGGACAAACACAGAAGCCAGCCATAAACAGATCACATGGACGGCAATGGGGGACTGACTCTGCTGCTGCTGAGTGTGTGTGGATGGTAATTATAATTAGCCTGAGGTTGACGAGAAAAATTAAAACTTATCCGATCCAAGAGATTTGTTTCCGTTGTTTTTCAGTCAGTCAGTCAGTCATTCATTTATGCTTCGTCTGTGATGAGTGAGTAGAGCGAACAAAACAACGTGCAGATACTAATGTGATCGCATTATACCGGTGCGGTGCGTGTGACGACAATTTAATTTGAATCACGCTGTAAGAAGACATTGAAGGAACATTAAATGCAAAATGATAATTTTTATATATAACTAGCTGACCCGACAGACGTTGTCCTGTTCAACTTCAAAGCGTCTTTTGAGGGTCTTTTCGGATCTTTTGAGGAGTTTTTTGAGGGTTTTTTCGGGGGTCTTTTGAGGGTCTTTTGAGGTTTTTTTTGCGTCTACCGAGGGCCTTTCAGGGAGTCTTTTGAGGGTCCTTCTGGGGGCCTTCTAGGGGTCTTTTGGAAAGTCTTCTGAGGATCATTTGAAGGTTTTTGGGGGGTCCTTTGAGGGTCTTTTGGGGATCTTTTGGAGGTCCAATTATGATTTTTTGTAGGTTTTGTGATTCTTTTTAAGGTCTTTTGCTGATCTTTAGGAGTCTTTTAGTAGCCCTTTTGCCCACTACATCAAATAGGTGCGACAAATAACACGAACAATGTTTACGTCCAAGGCGTCAGGTGTCACGTGGCTCAACAGGAAATAGACGAGAGGTGCTAAATTGCACGACCTTGGAGGTCAATTTATAGATCTATTTCTCGAAATCAACTTATCACCAAATTTTGATGTTAATAAGTCGATGATTGCCGTCGCCGTATGGCACGTAGCGCCATCCCGTTGAAACCACATATCGTCCAGATCAATGTCATCTATATTTTCAAACAAATTGATCATGATGCGGCAACGTACTCCATTGCCTCCGGCTTCACCAAGTCGTCTATAAGTTGCGCGAATTGACGACTGATTATCAAAGTAAATTTGGGTAATTTGGTAGCGTTATTCAAGCGTGAGTCTATTCATGATAATATGCCAGAGTATGAAGGCAATAAGTGTCGTAAAATGAGCGTAGTGTAACAACTCGTTTGACAATTAACGCTTCATTAAGTTCTATTTAAGCAAAAACAAAAACACTCCATCTTAGGCAGTAGTCGTAGAGATCGGAACGACTGGTTCGATGAAGAATATAAGCTACAGACTGAACTGTGACTGTTGCTTACCGAGCAATGCAACAATCTCATCGAACGCAGGCACGTGAAGATGAATATAAAGAGTTCAGTTCGCATGGGCAAAGAGGATCCTGCTCGGAAAGTCGCGGAAGTATTTATGGAACACGACAGCGTGGCCGGCCAAGCCTACGCTGGAAAGATGGCGTAGAACAGGACGCCCAGAGTTTAGGGATGCCAAACTAAATAACATCCGCTCGAAATCGGGACCGCTGAAGAGAATTTTTGTGGGAGGCCAGAACCGGACACCGGTTGTAGAGCCAAATATGATGCTAATGATGAACTAAAGACGAACTAGCTAGGGAAGGCTCCGAGTCTGCGTTCATAGGACCTGAACCCTACTGTGGTGTCAACTGGGCTGCCGCCACAGCACTGATAAATTGTTGGGAAGACAAACTTCGTTTCGCCCACTGGGAAAGTGTCCCGGGGCTTAGCCAATCCAAACAATTAATCTGGCATTAGGAAGCTGATGAGCTTTCTAACAGGTCTAACTTGCGATGTCACCTTAACATAATTGGTGTGGGCTCAGAGACAGAATGTAGGTTCTGCTCGGAGGATGAAGAGACATCCGAGCACATTCCCTGTGAATGCTTAGCATTACTTTGATTAAGGAGACGCATCTTTCACAAGGAAATATGCTCGACGGCGGAATTGAGAAATTCCGCAACAAAGGATCTACTATCGTACATTAGGGAGGTGGTACGTTTACGATCTTTCAGGTCGCAGTTTCTGCCATATGGGCTAGGGTAGTTACACAAAAAAAAATATAAATTTATATCCCCACCGACACAGAGAAGACAATTCCGTATAACACTGAGGAATTTCCTTATCAGAATAGTTCCAGTTTCATCTGAATCACAAACGAGTAACAAAAACAAAATAATTAACTCGAAAAATTGTACGAAACTACGCAAAGTATGCAAAGATCATCGAACGAGACAACTCTTCACTGTCATAATGACGATTTATAATTAGGCCAGACAAATTTTGACATGGTATCATATGGTTAGTAGGTCAGCAGATATGACAAAAGCATAAAAGATATCAATATCTGTTGTTTGTCGCTGTATCAAATTCGAAAATATGTGCATGCATATAAGAGAGGGACAAAGTGCGGTATTATTTTCAAGTGCACATTAAAGCGGGCTTTTAATTGATGCTACGAGTATTTTTGTGCAAAATTTGCAGTGGTGTGGTAAATTTGTTCCTGGAGATGCAATCGAGTAACTTCTGGAAATGTTTCTTAAAGAGAATGGTGTGCAACAGAATTTAGAGTGTTTATGATAACAAGAAACCTGAAATGGTTGTAAACCCATAGAGATTATCTGGGAATTGTTGTCATATGACTATGATGCAATACGACAACAGGTATTCGCATGCTAATATAACAATCTATCTCATGGCTAACATGCATCAATTTATTCATCAGTTTGTGTAAATCATGAAATTCTATATAAAGTAAGGAAGTACTCGTATATAACGCATATATAAAAGTAATACATAGCAAGCGTAATTGCAGTGTAATTAAATGTGGAAATTTTTATAGAATTTTTTCAATGCACTGCAATACATGCGAGAGTGAAAAACTCCATCTCCGTACGGTAGATATCTTTATGGCCATTTGTTTATAATCCAGGAATTAAGTTGTAAATTAAGGAAACTTGTAAAGGATACAAAAAAAATCAAATCAGAAGGTCAGGAAAAATGTTTACAAGAATTCATTTTTGCTAACGGGTGTCTATTTGGAAAGCACGTTACCCCATTTTTGTTGAACCAATACTACTTCTGCCACAAGCAATCCCATCTCATCTCTTTATCTCAATTAAGCATTTTATTAACAAAAACTTTAAACAGAATTGCTTATAATTGATAATTTCTTAACGGTTAATAATTGTGAATAATTTGAACATTAAGAAGACAACAAGAATCTTTATAGCTCCCCAGGAATCATCCGAATTTGTGGCAAAACCTTATTCTTCCGTATGCATCAGCATCGGCACGGCATAGACACCGGCATCGGCATCGGCATCAACATCGCCAGTTAAAACGGCAAAGCAATCTTGAACTGTATTATCTTGGGAGTAATTATTATTTTATTACCTAACTGGGAAAGCAATTGTTGTTTGCGTGTCCCACAATGTTTCTGTCGCATTGCTTTGCATCGAGATGTTTACCTTGCAATGGGCGAACCAAGTGCGCATAACAGGTGACTTCACATGGCCGCAGTCAATTTACTTGTCATACCATTGCCAAGCCATGAAGCAATTTTCAATTTCAAACAGAACAGCAAGCGAGCGAGCTGAGCTGAGCTGAGCTGAGCACAGGAACAAAATTCTTCCGCAATTTAGAACAGAACACACATCCATCTATCCAATTGCTGGCAGGCAGATGTAGAGCGGTACTGTTCCACGGCGGATGAACAGACAGACGACGTTATTACGAATTATTACAGTTAACCGCTGAGTTTGTCAAGAAATGTAATGATTCTGCTTCACATTCTGTTGTATCTCGCGTCGTTTTCATATCTTACAGTTGTGGAGCTGCACATAAAACTCTAATGAGTTTTCAAAATGACATAACGAAAACTCGCAACATTATGTCACTATGTGAGAAGAAGTGTCTTGTGTATTTCTTTTATTACAAGAACATTAATTTTACGTGATTCTGTTGTTGACTGTGGGGTGATGTTAAAAAAAAAACGCTCAAGTTCATAAATTCTTGAATTTTCGCAAAAATAATGAGAAAAATAAAGCTTTTCGCATTTATTTCCTGTAAAGAGTTATTTCGGTTTCCTATGCTTTCATAAAGTTTAACCAGCAAGTTTAAGAAGAGAACTTAAACCGAGCATAGCAAAGCTAGGCTGCGAGGTTTCAAAATGTTTTATATTATGGCGATCAGCCATCAGCACAATAGGCAAATAAAACATAATGCAGGTGGCCGTAACTATCTCTGACTGGTGGAAGTGCGATCAAACCTCCACGTGGTGGCCGCCGGTAACTTTCCTTAAAATACAGGAAAAGCTAAATGATCGGGCTAGTAAGGTTGGCGAGGGGCCAATAACCTCGCCCGTATAAACTATTATTACGAAAATCAGCCTCGGATACACTGATGAACGACGACGAAGACAACTACGGCAACGAAAACAGCTAAACGATAAAAGAATTTTCTCATGGAACGTATAGAGCTCGATAAGCAATATCCTGTCCAAATATAATGCTTACAAAACAGCAATTCAGGAGATGCGATGGACGGGGAATGGTGTCTTACAAAAACAGAATATGACATATATTACAGCTGTCATGCAAGACATCAAGTGCTCGTGGTGGGGTTTCTAGTCAGTAAAAGAATAAAACCCACCGTAATCGACTTTAAAGCAGTAAATCTATGCACCCTTCGCGTGCGGGCAGATTTAAAAACATAAGCCTCATAAGAGTTCACGCACCTACACCTTCCTCTACAGATTCACCAGATGATGAAAAAGAAGAATTCTTTGAATCAATCGAACGGGAACTCCATGCCTACCCACAGTATGATGTAAAAATCATTCTGGGGGATATGAATGCTAAAATAGGTAGGGCGCCATTATGCAGGCAGTGCATTGGCATCCATAGCTAACACCAGAACACTAATGACAATGGACAACGAGTCATAGAGATGGCAGCAAGCAATAATTTGGTTGTTGCGAGTATAAGGTTTGTGCGTAAAAATATCAAAAAAGCCACCTGGGTATCTCCTGATGGAGTCACTCGCAACCAGATAGACCACGCGTTGATAGACCGCCCCCACAACCCGAACCTGATGACGGTACGAACGTACCGAGGTGCCAACGCTGACTCGGACCAATATCTTTTTGGTATGGTGCTCCGAGCATGGATTGCATCATCGCGAAAGACTGCACTCGCGAATCAGATTCGAGTCGACACGGCTGCCTTCCGCAACGAAAAGACAAGAATCAACTACGGGCACGCGATAGCACTCGCCTTAAATGCAGGGAGAGTAAGTCCTGGGCTGAGATGTCGGGCGTAGAAGAGAAATGGACACGCCTTAAGAATATTGTCATTAGTACTGCTGACTCCATCTTAGGCAGTAGTCGTAGAGATCGGAACGACTGGTTCGATGGCGAATGTAAGCAAGCGACTGAACGTAAGATTGTTGCGTACCGAGCAATGCAACAATCTCATAGAACGCAGGCACTCGAAGATGAATAAAAAGAGCTCAGAAGATACGAAAAACAGTTCACCGGCAAAAGAAAGCAGTCTGGGAGAAAAATCTCAAGCCCATTCAACATCTATAACGGGCTCCGAGAAGGGGATGGACTGGCCTGCATCCTCTTCAACCTGGCGTTGGAGAAAGTGATCCGAGAGATCCGAGACTCTGACGTAACGGCGAGAGGAACAATCCTCAGTAAGTCCATTCAGATACTGGCTTATACAGACGATATGGACATCGTTTGTAGAAACCCAAGACCTGTACAGGAAGCTTTCATCCAGACCGAGCTGGCGGTACGAAATCTGGGGCTGAATATAAATGAGAGCAAAACAAAGTACATGGTGGCCACGTCTGCGACTAGAAGATCTAGGTCCCGCAATTAAAATAGTGGAGCGCGAATTTGGCGTAGTGCAATCCTTTAACTATCTCGGGTCAACTGTAGCAGCCGATAACAGCATGGAACTAGAAATACGCGCATGGTTGCTTAAGGTCAACAAAGCCTACTATAGTCTGTTAAGACTCTTTAAATCCAGGAACATAATCGTAACATCTAAGCTGCTGGTATATAAGAAAATGGTCATACTAGTACTGAAATATGGATCCGAGACTTGGGTGCTTAGCAAAAAGCATTCTGACCTCTTAGTTGTGTTTGGAAGAAAAGTCGTACGGAAAATTGTTGGGCCCGTATGTGAGGAAGGGCGATTCCGGAGACTATAATGATTAGATGTCGACATCGTGAAGAGAATTAAGCTCGGTAGGCTCCGGTGGGCAGAACACCGCGAAGAGGACCCTGCTCGGAAAGTCCTTTGCGGTAGGATTTATGGATCACGACAGCGAGTCCGGCCAAGCATACGCTGGAAAGATGGCGTAGACCAGCACGCCCAGAGTTAAGGGATGCCATACTGGATGACTTTGGCTCGAAATAGGGACCGGTGGAGATTTTTTTTTGCGGGAGGCCAGGACCAGACCCCGGTTGTAGAGCCAAATATGATGATGAAGCCAAAACATGGGCATAACCCTAGTGTGGGTGCCGGGGCACAGTGGCATTGACGGAAAGGAGAAAACGGATGTACTGGCGAAGAAGGGCGTAACATTGAACATCGACCACACGAAGGGTGTGTGCTGTCCTTTGAGCTCCGTCAGAGAACGCGTCCTCACTATCCATACCACCAAGGCATGATCTACTTCGAGGGCGACGTGGCTTTACTACAATAAAAACAAATCCACCGAGCTGATCTCAAGATCACGGAAAGATATTTCCAGAGCCGTGGCTGTTATCACTGGCCACTGACTGGTGGGCAGCCACGCTGCCAAACTGGGAACTCCGCACAATACATTTTGCAGAAGTTGCAGGGATGTCAATGAGAGGGAAACTCTCATCCATTAGCTCTGCAACTGTCCAGCCCTGGCAGGCTTCCGAAGCCAAACCCTTCTTTAACAACCTGAGGGAGCTGTCGGAGTACCGGATCACCCATCTGATCTCGTACCTGAACGCCATAGGCTGGCTATAATCATCAAAATGTACCTATAACGACATAAGGTCTCCCGAAGTCTGTGGTTATAAAACGGCGTACTCTAGCGCTACTTGAGGTCCTCGCTAAGGCAGCGCGGACCAACACCCTACCTACCTACCTACATAAGTCTCTCTTGTACCTGCTGTGTAGTTTGGTGCCATTACGTCGGATGGTCAGTTGGATGGGGCAGCCGGGAAATGCCGGGTATTTCCGCTTTAGAATATATAGCAGAGTTTTAAAATACTATCTGCTTTTAGGAACCAATTGTTATTTTCTGCGAATTGCTCTTCTGGGAATTGACGGGATACCAAACCAACTGTATAGAGCTCGAGCTAGACAACAGTTAGCTGATGTCCTGTATTAAGCTGATATAACAATCCAAGAGATGCGGTGAGCGGGGAGTGGTGCCTACCAAAAATTTGAATACGAATTAACGTACAGTTGTCATAGGGTTGGCTTTCCAGTCAGAAAATCAAGACACCTATAGTTATTAGATTTAAAAAATAAATAAATCAAAGTCTTGCAATCGGCACCTGTAGAGTGGATTGTTTGCTGCAGAATGTAAATATAAGATGACGATGTCATATTAATAGCTACGTATTCTCTGCATAAACTGTTTAGGAAAATTCGGAACACTTCATTCAAACAAAAAATGCATAGGCAAGTTTGTCACCATAACTGCAATTTCCTTAATTATGCAGACTTGGGATCAGTAACCGTTTCCTTATTCTTGCAAACAACTAAGCGCTAAATTATACAATTTATAATCTTTAAGTCTTAATTCCGCTGGTTTTCATTTCCGTCGGATGCAGGAATTAATCTCACGTTTGCTTGCTCCGCAATATCGAGCGGTGGCGTCGTGCCGATGCGCAATCATGACAACTAATATTGGGAAAATTCTTATTCCCACTGCAGCAAAATGTTATAATCACATATGTAACGGTAGAAGAAAGGTAAAAGAATAAAAACACAATGAGGTAATCATCGCTGTTAAGCATAAGCAAACATAAGCCAGCGAGTGCTAATAAATAAAATGCGATGATTCTCTTAGCATAAGAAATAAAAACAATAATAGAGATAGACGTGCTAATTAGCGGAGAAGATATCAAATGTCATCGACCTCAAGATTTTACCATTTTATCTGGGACACGCTTTAGGTTCTTCTTGTATAAAAGTTTCAAATTCATGCTCTCAGTTAATTATTCGTGCATAAAATTAATTTTTAGGTGAATTTAAAAAAAATATTCTTATGATGATGAATTTAATTTGTTATTGATATTGAATGCAAAAGCTTCACCTTTTAGGTCAGCAATAGGACTACAAAAAATCGCTTAATTATTCATCAATGACAATATAATAAAAAAAAAACTATGTGGAACGGTGGCAGGTTGGATCTTAAATGAGAATTTCAAAGAACCATTCACACTTGCACTTTAAAAATAAATATTTACTGTCTTATGTTTTGCTTGCTGGATACCGTCTCGAGATCAATATAAGGAAGAAATC
Organism: Nephrocerus scutellatus; assembly: GCA_947095585.1. Lineage (NCBI taxonomy): Eukaryota > Metazoa > Arthropoda > Insecta > Diptera > Pipunculidae > Nephrocerus > Nephrocerus scutellatus. The sequence goes on from OX352763.1 coordinate 117,260,840, forward strand.
TTGCAATATGTAGTGAAAGCCAAGAAGTTATTCTGATAGAATTGGAACCACCTTTCGTGCCGCCCGTCCATCTGGATGGAAGATTCTTCTGTTTCTACCAATTATGTCATTGGAACGTAAGCCAGTATCTGGACTTAAAGAGGATAACATAACCATAACATAAAAGTCACGGATTACTTTACCCAACGACAGGTTGAAGAGTACACCGGGCAGCCCATCCCGTTTTCGGAGCCCTTAAGAGATGTTGAATGAGCGGACTAATCGTCCGGTTATTTTTATTTGGTTTAAAGCATCGGTCATGGTCAACCTTTATAGTCTTGTCAGTTTATTTGGGATACCGAATTCTTGCGGGGGTTTATAAAGTTCTACTCTGGCTATACTACGAGTATCATAGGCGACCTTAAGGTCTATTGACAGATGGCGAAGTGAGTTTTGGAACTGTAAACATCGGGGCATCTTGAGGATAGGCCGAACATCAATACAGCCAAGTTTCTTTCTGTGATAGAGGTAAATCTAGAGTTGGTCCACATTCCGGATTTATGGAGAGGGTTGAAAGTGGTTTTCATACCCAAAGCGGGCAAATGCTCTTACGTTAGTCCAAAAGATCTGAGACCTATCAGTCTGTCATCATTCCTTTTAAAAACTCTACAAAGACTAATTGACATCCACTTACGTAATAGCATAGATAAAAGACTTCTGTCTAATGATCAACGTGCTTATTGCAAAGGCAAATCTGTAGAAACAGCTCTACATACGTTAGTGAGTTCTATTGAATATTCAATCCACCATAAGGAGTATTCCTGGATATTAAAGGCGCGTTTAACAACGTCAACACATCGGCGATCGCAGCTGTACTGTCGGCCGTGAAGGTAGACGACTTACTTGGTGAACTGATGAATATCATGCTTAAAAGTCGGATCATTCATTCAAAATTGGGTGTGGTGTCTGCCAATAGATCTGTCTTAAGAGAAACGCCCCAAGGTAGAGATCTATCCCCATTCTATGGAATTTAGTGGTGCGAACGAGCTGCTGATATACCTGAAAAGGGAGGGCTGCAGAGTGATCGACTATGCGGATGACGTTGCTATTGCCGTTTCAAGAAAACACCTCAATACCCTGAAGGAACTCTTACAGAATGCTCTTAACAAGCTTACTAAATGGACAGATCATTGTGGTCTGGAATAAGCCCCCACAAAACATCACTTATCCTCTTCACTAGACAAAATATAAAATTCCACATGTTGACCACCCTCTAAAAAGGGCACAAGCTTATACTTCTCTGATAAAGCTAAATATCTGGGTCTCATTCAGGACAGAAAGCCAAGCTGGAAACCCAACATACAAGAAAGAGTTCGTAAAGCGACAGTGGCACTCTTCTCCTGTAAAAAAGCCATTGGTAGCATATGGGGTCTTCAACACCATATCACGCATTGGCTTTATATTTCGGTAATAAGACCTAAACTTCTGTACAGTGTGGTGGTCTGGTGGTTTGGTGTACTGCCTTACACCAAGGAATAAATCGCGACAAACTAAACAAAGTCCAAAGATCGGATTATCTATGTATGAGCGGAGCAGTACTCCCTACGCTGCACTAGACATACTGTTCAACCTAACGCCACTCGACATCTTCAGCAGACATGTTGCTGCTAGCGCGGCTATTCGCCTCAATGCAACCTCCCAGTGGATAAGAAATTAATTCGGACACTCCTATATTCTGAATTTATACAGGGCTCCACCAGGAGGTATAAACGACACCATTCCGCAACTATATTTCAACAACATCTTCCAGTTCACCACCCCCTCCAGATCACTATGGCTCTATCTCGGAAGATGAATCAATTAGTTTTTATACTGATGGGTCAAAACAATATAAGTCTCACTTTCCGTCTTCCTAATCAGTGCAGTATTTTTCAAGCAGAAATCATGGCGAAGTCCTGTCTTGGCTGAAGAGCAACGTCATTACCACTAAGGATATCCCCATTTTCTCGGATATTCAAGCAGCTTCGAGATCACTAGAATCAGTCTCTACGAACTGTTCTGTAGACATACACTGATGATCATCTCTCATGGAATGGAATGGAACTGCGGAGCAGTTCAACATTTACCTCTGTATGCCGCGGGACATTCTGGAGAGCTGCAGGGCCGATGAATTCGCCAAAAATGGTGCTACGCTGCCCCTTCTACCTGAAAATGGTTCCCTAGGAATACCAATTGGTACATGCAAACTCATGTTAAAGCAGGATGCTAAGCCAACCTTAGATGGACAATTGGTATAACTTGTGTAGCGACAAACTAGATCTTACTGAATCTGAATCCGAAACGCTCCAAGTATTTGATCTCTCTAAACAGAGTGCACATAAGCGCTACGATAGGTGGAATTACTGGGCACTATCTTATTGAGACGTCCGTCTTTCTCTCCTGCAACTAATTTTCATAAAGTGACTGGAACTTATAGTGGCATTTATTTAGGGATTGGAATTGCCTTTAACTGGATGGTAAAGGCCTTTAATTATGTGCATCTTATAGTAGGTATTTAACGAGCACTACCACAAGCGTAGCGTCATCTAGAAGAAATCTGCATGCTCTTCTATTGGGAAGGCTACTGCTCCAGAACATCAAAGTGGATTTATTAAATTGAACTCGCAAGAGAGAAGGCGACTTAAACATAATTTACGTATGGACAAAGATAGAGAGATTGCTCTTGCTTTTGCCAAAGCCGTCACAACTGAGCTAAAGGCTCTTGGTCAAGAGGAGGTTATATACATCACATTTGAGATGATCGATAGTGGCCACAATTTTTCCGGCTCGCATCTCAAATCGCAATGGCTTGTCTTCATCTACTCAGACAGTACTACAGCTAGGTGGATGCGCTCGAATTTTGAAACGATTAGAGCTAAGAACTGTCTGAACGCGACGCTGATGGAAGAGGGATCCTTCCCTAAACTACACATCGTACATGGGCTCTTTCCGAAAAGTCTGCAGCTCTTCTCAGAGAAGATTCTGGCAACAATCTCTGTTCAAAATGCCGAGGTGCATGCCAAGTCATGTATTGTACAGAGGAAGGAGGAAGGTAACCTTCTTCACCACGGACTGGCGGTAGATGACCCCTCCATGAAATGTATTGTTAGCTACCGCTTTGGCCAGGTCAAGCTGATCCTTACGAGCACCAACAAGGTTTCAGCATCTGGTATCGGTGGTACCTCTGACAAAGAGGAATTTGGAAGTTCGGCTAACAAAAATTCTATATTACATTTCCAATCGTATAAAAGTTTTGATTTCTTTACCTATTCACTTATTTCACATAAGACACCAAGCAGATTATTGACTAAAAGTATCTTTTGTCGATTTTGAGTTACCTAACAAAACCTCAGTGAGTTGCAAACAGTTTGCTTAAGTAATAAATAAAAATACCAAATAAGCTTTCTTATTACCATGCAGAGAATGGCAAAAAAAGACGCACGCACAGAGTTATTATCATACAAGGATCGCTTACCATCAGCAACATGTAACCCCTCAGGTAAAAGGCAATTGACTCGGTAAGTAGGTATATTGCACACAAAGCAAAAAGTTTGTCAGCTAGCGTTACTTTCTTGAAACATCTTACACCCTGACCAAAGTGTGATGTCTGACTCTGCTAATTAAACATCGCATAGCTACAAAACAAAACACCAAACAGGTGTCGTGCTTTTGCCAAATTCAAAGTTTTAATAACTGCCGATTTGCGAGGTTTTCCATGTTGTGCCGCACTACAACTACTACTTCTACTAATGCTACTACTAAGCCTAACATGCAATCAAGCATTCTTGGCTTTGATGAACCTTTACAGTGAAATAGTGGGACTAATGACAATGTGATCGGTTGAAATTCTATGCTGTATTCTTAATCCAAATTAAACTGATACTGACTATTTGGTTTTATTTACCAGCGCCAGATAGGTGTAATTATTTCACAATTAAACATGAAATGACAGATAAGCAGATAAGAGTGGCAGCCCACAACATTTAATTTAAATAATTACATCAATCATATATGGCAAGAAATTTGTGATAACTGATAGAGAAAATACTACAGATAAAATATTTAATATCGGTAATGGTCTGCCACAAGGCGCAAGTAACAGTGCCAATCTTGTTCAACATATATATTTCCGAAGTACTTAGTGACATGGATGCGTCCCAAAAAGTTTTACCTTTCACGATATCTAAAAAGTGACGTGAAGATTGTTTGTTACAAGGCATTGATTAGACCAATTCTTACGTACGCTTGTCCAATATAGTGGAACATCAGTCCATCTTATACGGAACAACTTCGTGCCTTTGAGAGGAAATGTCTTAGAGCATGTATGCATATGTACAGGAACGAACATTCTGAGTATAGGCATTATGTGTCAAACAAAAACCTTCTGGGGGCTTCCGGAGTATCAAGAGTTGACTTGTCATTCTTGATCTAACTAGAAACCACTTCTCTCAGTCAGCCGCTATAGAAAATGACTTAATTTCGGGAGCATTTTATCAAAATTAAGGGTACTTCAGAAATACATTGGAGAGTGGATTTATCCACCTGAGACATTACTGTATCTGAGAACATTGGGCCTCTTGTCAAACTCGTGCAACGTACCTGTTATATGCCATATTGCTAGAAGGGCAACTGACAAAAGAATCCGGCATGCAACATTGCTTAATGGGGACGGAAATAATATCTGGAGATACTGCCTGAAAGAGATCGGGTGACAAAAGGCGATTCGATACTGGTGGCTGGACTGGAGTGTGGCCGACAATAAGCCCTAATGAGAGGTAATTGCGGGCATAGGTAGCTATACGAGCTGCCTCACAGACTGCAACCCTTGTAGGGATTTAGTTTTTAAGTCTGTAATTTTTAATAAGTAGGCGAGATCCAAACTTATGAATTGGTAAAATATATGAAAATTTATATTCTTCCAGGATTCCTCCAGGCTCCAGTGATTTGTGGAAAATATGTAGCAAAGGCTCAGTAATTGGATTATGCTTCAACCAAGTCAGTCCATACTCGAACCATCACCTCATCTTGGTACACGGTGCAGTAGTCTTTGAGACGAATATATGTTTCTACATTCAGTTTGTCATAGAAGACTCTAGTTCCTATTCTACTGTCTAGATATGGAGTCGACACCTAACCGGTTCAACCGGTGAACTTATATGCGCCGCACTAATAGGCATTCAGACTGCTCTTTGCGCCTTTTCTATCATTTTTCTAAATGTAACTTTGTCTAGAGCTGGCCACTGCACGCTTATTTTATACATAACTACCGGACTTACTTCGCCAGTATAAAACCAGTGTATATGTACCGGTGACAAACCCCATCTATTCCTAATGGATTTTCTGCATTTGGAATATTAAATTAACAAACAAAAGAGGCCCCAAACTACTACCCTGCGGAACACCAGAGGAATTAAAAAAAAGGTTGGAAGTTAGTTCACCTATATTTACTCTTTGGTTTCTCACCAATAATTAGTTAGAAAGCCATTTTAATATTGAAGAATGGAACCCTTTCTGTAAGTGAAACAAACTACTTTATCGGCGGTAAGGAGAAAATGTAACACGGTATTAAAAATAATTTTGAGTTACGATTTTGCGTTGCGATTTTGTGTTACATTTTCGAATGCTTGTAACTAAGTCATTTCTCAAGCGATTTCTATGAAATTCAGTATGTAGAGCAAAGATGCGACTATAAGAGTTCCTCCTATGGAAATTCTGGAATATGATCATTACGGTTTGTAATTTCAGGAACAAAGCAATTTCTTAAGTGATTCGCATCAAATTCGGTGTGTAGGACTAAGATGCGATAATAGGACTTGTTCTTATGGAAATTCTGATATATGATCATTATGGTCTAGAATTTCTGGAAGAAAGCGATTTCTCAAGCGATTTCTCAGGCGATTCGCATGAAATTCAGAATGTAGGACTAGAATGCGACTATATGACGTGTTTCTATGGAAATTCTATGGAAATGACCGTATGTCATTAGGGTCTTGAATTTTGGGAACTAAATTACTTCTGAATCGATTTATATAAAATTCGGTATGTAGGACTAAGATACGACTATAAGACCCTTTTCTATGGAAATTCTTGGATATGGTCATTAAAGTCTGGAATTTTGGGAACTAAGCTATTTCTTGACCAATTTGTATGGAATTCGGTATAGCCTTTTGGGTGTCCTTTAGGGGTTTTTTAGGGGTCTTTTTGGGGTATTTTGGGGGTCTTTTGGGATTGTTTTGAAGGTATTTTAGGGGTATTATTAGGGTCTTTGGAAGGTTTTTTTGAGGGTTTTTTGGGGTTTTTTAAGACGTGTTTTGAGGATCTTTTTGTAGTCTTTTTGGATATTTTTTGGAGGAAGGTCCTTTTGAGGGTCTTTTAAAGAGTCTTTTGAGCGTCTTTCGGTGGTCTTTTGCAAAGTCTTTTGTAGATCTTTAGGGTGTGTTTTCAGGGTATTTGGGGACTTTTGTGGGTCTCTTGAGGGTTTTTTGCCCCACAACATCAAGAAGTTTCACTTACACACACGTAAAGGTTGCACGCACTGTTTTTTTTTTATCTAGTTTAGCATCTGGTCGAAAGCTCTCTGTAGAAACCACATCAGCTTGACGACTATACCGTATATGATTTACACAGAAATCTATAAAAAATGTAAGATTTGTCGCGCAGTAGAACGACTAGTTAACCATGCTGCAATAATGAAATTCTATTCCTTAAAGTCGAAAACGTCGTTTTTATTTCTTTTTGGTATTAAATATAGCTTTAAAAATTGTGAGTAAGCGTACGTTAAATTAGAAAATTCTCAAATCATTTGGCCTGTTTTCGTTGCTGTATTCATCGTCGTGGATGAGTGTTTCCAAGGCCGACTTGAGGTTCTATAATAATGGTATTTTTACGGGTGAGATTATTAGCTAACCGCCCAATCGCGTCAACCTTACATTGAAGCGACTAGCCCCTGACCATTCAGCCTTTCCTGTCTTGAGAAAAAATTACCGGCGGCCACCACGTGGAGTTGATCGCACTTCCAACAGTCAGTATTTAAATATTTACCAAAAAGCAAAGGATAGACAAACAAATCTTGATTTTTTTGTTTTTCGGTTCTAGGTGCAAATAATGCTGCAGAAATATTCTTTGGAGTAAACGGTAAAGGCGCTGACAAAGCTTTCTAACCAGTATTTAAAAGTCGATTAATTCTTCCAAGACTTCATTGAAAAGGTTGACTTTTGTTCAAATAAAACGTTATTTTCTACGAAAAATCACCGCAAGGCGAAACTGAAAGAAAATGCAAATATATACCACTGAAGATATTATTTGCTCCTATTCTATTGTTTATTCTTTATTGGATTCACAGTTAAAGAACAAATAATATCATTCAGCGGGCAGAAGTCTCGCATATCGTATTGGTAGCTGAGACGCTTCTCCGCCCGTGCGAATAGCTCAAGATCAAGATGTTGTGTGATGATGATGATGAAGAAACAAAGCTAAACAAACGATGAAAGCGTTCCCAACTAACAACCGAGAAACCCAACGGTGTTTTTTGTTTAACGTTTTTCTTTTTTTTATGATAAACTAAGTAGATGCGATAATGATGATCGAATACGCACACAGCACAAGCGGTTGTCCAAATTGTGGGTCACTGGAATAAAGTTATGTTGTTCACCTATGTATGATGGCAATAGGTGGTTATAGCGTTTGTCTGCTTGGGTTTGGCAGAAACTGTTAAATAAAAAAAATTCCAAACGAACAAAGCAAACACAATAAAATTCCGGACAGAAATAATACCAGGAAGTGGAAAAGTAAGAAAACAACAACAACAACTGCTACAAGAACAGCACTAAAAGTTTCAGTGAGCGGTGCGTGCTCAGTCAGAAAACAAGATCAGTCATCAGATACGGATTAGCCGACACCAAAATCACCAAATGACATGGCATGGAGTCATTTTCAGTGCAATTATGTTTCATTAACACGTTGTTGCGATTGTTGTTGCTTTTTCAGATTACCATAGGACTTGTCATAGTATTAGAAGCTGCCGATTTTATTTCCTTGTAACCATTGTAGATGGATGGATAGGTAGAGTGGTGATCCTTGTGGACACTTGCGAGTGGGCTCTAGGGTGGGCGATTGACACATAGAGAAGCTTTTTAAGACCTTGGAAACCTTTTCTAGCCTTATGAAGTTTTGCACTCGAAACCTATTATTTATTATGTTTTATAATGTAAATTCATTGCGTTCTTATAATGGCTAAGCACAGCGTGGGACTTATAATAATAGTCGGTTTTTCTTTGCTTAACAAAATTTAGGTAAATTGTGCAAAATTCAAACTAAACTTTTTGTTTTCTTTTCGAAAAAAATAAGAAAGATTCCTTTCTAAAAAAAAACAATGAACACAAATCATAAAACTGTCTTCGTTTAATATGACCAGCTATTTCCCACTTTATGAGCTAATTGGAAAGTACACACGCTATCAATAGCTGTCTGGTAAACGTTGATACAAGAGTCTGATGGAAGAGCACATGTTATACGCAAAACACTTATAACGATGGAAAATCTTTTCCTAATTAGTAAATTTTAACACACATTTGGCCTTAATCCATTTCAATTGCTGACACCTCTGCTATTTGCGATAGTCTTGGGTCTCTATAAACCATTTCTTGCAATTTCGTCGAATGTAGATCATTTACATGGGATGTGTTTCTATAACAGGCTTTGGCAAAACTCGTGTTCGGCTGATAGCTTCTGTGAGGTTAATGATATTTTTTTTAATACACTGAATCGAAATAGAAATACTGAAGATGAAAACACACTACAAAGCAGACAGATTTGTGTACCATTTGCATAGATGCGCATGATGTCTTTCTAACTTGATCTATTTGCAACGCATTTGAGATTGTACGCGATAAGAACGCTCATTTAAATAGAAATAATTATATAACACTAGAAATGGCATAGCAGAATCCAGATAAGTTACTTTGCAACATCCGCGGATTCTAGGTCATTGCAGTATTTGACAAATAAGACACACAAAATGTGGTCTCATTGCATGAATGAATGAATGACAGACTAGTAAGAAAGTGTAGTCTCTGGTATGGTGTATGTTTAGTGACAACCCAATCCGCTGAACGTTAATTAACATTTCAGTAAGCCAGCATCTTGACAAATCGCTCATTAATCGATCGATGCATCAATTTTTGTGAAAGTTTTCACAGCTTTACAGCAACCAACACCTGCTAAACTTTATTTTAATTTGCACACACTTCAAGGGACTTAAAGACTACATACAGTGTGGGCATGAAACTTTGGGATAGAAAAAGGAAAGAGGGGGTGCTGTGGTAGGTAGACAGTTGAAAGTTTAAGCCAGAGAAGCACTCGCAAACTAAAATATTGTGCCCACATTGTTGGCTCTACATATAGATTACCTTAAGGACAGTAACGAATTTCCAAAAAAAAAACTCTCTTTAATTCAAAATCTCAAACAAAAAATACAATTCCAAAATCAAAATCCCAATTTCAAACTAAGGGGTGGGCCAAATAAATTTTTTTTTTCTAAAAATGCAATAAAACAAAAAGTTCTCAATATTTTTTCAAATTAAATTTTTCATTGTAAAGAACAATCCTTCCGATTAATTATGGAATACTATTCCATTCATAAGACTGCCTTGGCTGGCCTTGACGTACCCCATAAGGTCGGTCCAATTTTTGAGCATATAGGGTATGCAGCATTATACCATCAATGGCAATGCGAATATTATTCTTGAGAGCGTCAATCGTTGCTGGTTTATCGGCGTAACACTTATCTTTGACGGCACCCCAAAGATAATAGTCCAACGGCGTCAAATCACAGCTCCGAGGCGGCCAAATCACATCAGCATTTCGGCTGATAATTCGATCATCGAAGACAGTGCGCAAAAGATCAATTGAAACGTGTGCTGTGTGGCACGGAGTGCCGTCTTGTTGAAACCAAATGTTGCCTATGTCCTCCTCTTCAAGTGCCGGGAACAAAAAATCGCTTATCATGGCGCGGTAGCGCTCACCATTGAAAGTAACGGCGGCTCGTTGCTCATTTTCAAATCAAAATGGCCCAATGATGCCACCGGACCAAAATCCGCACCAAACAGTCACTCGTTGAGGATGCATCGGCTTCTTTACGATCACGTGCGGGTTCTCCGTGCCCCAAATGCGACAATTCTGCTTATTTACATAGCCGCCAAAATGGAAATGCGTCTTCTTCAAGTCGATCGCAAACCCACTCAGCGAACCGAAAACGCAATGGGTGGTCTCTTTGCTTCAATTCCGGAACCAATTGAACTTTATACGGTGTCATACCAAGGTCTTCATGCAGAGTTCGTGCGTGAAATGTTCAATTCTTGAGCACGATGACGAGTTAACGTTCCCGGCGACTCACGCACATTCTCGGCAACAGCATCAACATTTTCGGGTGTACGCTTGATTGGCTGCTTGTTTCGTGTTAATTAGCAAGCCTGCTTCTTTAACTTTATTCACAAAATAACGCACATATGGAGCTCCCGGCGCTTCGTTTCTTTCTCCGAAATCAGCACGCAATTTTCGCACACATACTGCAACATTACCATGATGTTCGAAGTAATGTTTTAATATTTCCCAGCGTTGTTCAAGCGAATACACAACCATTTTCGTTCAGCGGAAGGATAAAACTAATTTTTTTGTCAAATCAGAAGTGACATAACTCTTACCATACTCAAAATACCCGCTAGTTTAAAAAAAATAACGTTAGATGGCTCACCCTGTATGTATTATTATTATTATAATTGTTGTTGGTGGGCTGGTAAGGCTTGTGCACTGCGTCCTTAAGGTCTATTGTACATCCCATATGTGTACCACATTTTGTGATGGCGTAGTCCTTGTATGAATGCCAATATATCTGCCAGGTCAATAGGTCTGGCATTCAGCACTAGAACTGTGTGAGCCTTGAGGGATTGCAGTCTTTTTCGAGTGAGGGCATCTCATATAAAAAGTATGTGTTCTGGCGTCTCCTCTACCTCGCCGCAAAAGCGGCAGCGATCTGTTTGGGATTTCCCCATTTTTGTTAAGTGGCCATTAAATGGGCCATGTGCCGATAAGGGATCTGGACCAGTGAAGGTCTCTTCCGCGCCTGCTCTTGCGCAGAGGTCTGCTGCCTCGTTCCCATTAATGCCTGTATGGCCTGGAGACCAGATCAGAATGACCTTGTTGGTTTTGGCCACTTCGTTTAGGTGGCAGTAGCAGCTCCACGTTGTTCTTGAATTGAAAACTTGGCCTTTTAGCGCTAGCATAGCAGCTTGGCTATCGGAAATCATATAGATCTCGGTTCTTCTATATTTTCTCTTTATGCATTCTAATGTGCAGGCTTCTAATGCTATTGTTTCTGCCTGGAAAACGGTTGGGGATTTCCCTAGGGGTATTCGTAATGTGATTCTGGGTCTTAGTTTTTTTTAGATCCATCTGTGTACCAGATAGATGCATCATTGGGGAGGTTATTGATGATATTTTCAACTTGTGAACTATGTACAAGGTTTCTTTTTAAAATGTGTTTTAGTAAATAATAGGAACATTTTTTGTCAATGGGATTTTGTAAATTGGGATCTTGACTTTGGGATTTTAGCTTTGGGATCTTGACTTTGGAATTTTTTTTGAGGTAACTTATCATCCCAATTATGGGTACATTTGACAGTTGGATTTTGAAATTGGGATTTTAACTTAACGATCTTGACTTTGTGATTTGTGTTGGGAATTTGATTTTGAGTCATCCCAATTATGGGTACATCTGACAGTGGGATTTTGTAAACTGGATTTTGAATTTGGTATTTTGACTTTGGGATCTTGACTTTGATATTTGTGTTTGGAAGTTGATTTTGAGGTAACCTAATCATCCCAATTATGGATACATTTGACAATGGGATTTTGTAAATTGGATTATAATTTTGGGATTTTGATTTTGGGATTTTAGCTTTGGGATTTGTATTTGAAATGTAATGTTGAGATGGACTGCTCACACCAATTAGGGGCATATTTGATAATGGGATTTTCTAAATTGAATTTTGCTTTTTTGGATTTTAACTTTGGGATCTTGACTTTGGGATCTTGACTTTAGGATTTATTTTACTGAAACTGAAACTGATTAGTGATAAACTTACACTGTAATATTGCGTTCTAAGTATAACAGAGCTGTTATGAAGGAATTTCGAAGACCTATCTGCCGTCGAGATAATTTAATTTTTCGTCAAGATATCAAATAGAATTCTTTGCGATGCGAAAAACATGAAAAACACATTTTTAAAGTTTGCAATCTTCCATAATAGTCTGCAAGTACCAAGAATTTCTAATATTTCTATCATCATTAGTACGCAGCAGCGGAACTAATCGAAGTGGAAATAGACAACCACGACAAGCTATGATGACAAATTAACCGAAGCGCTTTTCGCTTCTCATTGAATATTTTCCTCTGTGGTGGATGATTTTCTTGAATTTTTTTTTGTTATCACAACTACCTCACAACTACAATTACACCACATCAACATTCCAATGCAACTTTCTTCATCGCTTCTTCTCCTGCAAACCAATCGATTCTAATACTCTCGAGTGTCTGATCATCACCAGCATTATGTTGACGGACGGTTTTACTTTTTTGTTGTTGTAATAAAACACTTCCATCTGATTGAGTGCGGTAAGAGTGCGACGCGAAGATATGAATGGCAAATATGCTGTTGATAGCCATTTGATGGTCGTAGCACAATTTTCCTCTTCTTGATCTCTTGGATTTGGCGAAGAACTGCATTAAGTCCCTTCATTATTTTTTTGTTGCTACAACGACTACATCAGACAACCATTTTGTGTTGTACTGTGCATTTATGGAAATTACTCAGCTACTTCATATAAAGATTTCTAGTTGTTTGCCTAATGGTGTACTGTGTGCCTAGGAGCTAGCACGACTTCTTTTTTTTTTTTTTCATTTCATATTTTTTTTAGCCAGCGAAAACCAAGCATTCCTAGTCGGAGACAATTTGTCTGATGATATCGTGCCATCGATTTTTTTTTCTGCAACAATTCGCTTCGATTTCGCTGGCTTAGTGATTGACTGGAGCAATACTCGGATCTTTGGCACACAATCATCTTCTGCTACTGAATGGTGCTAATTTACTGGAGAGCTACTTGCGAGAAAGCGGATCTACCGGATGTGAATGTTTTATTTTGTTTTGCTGCCGTTGGAAGGAATTTCAAAACGCGGCTTTTTATTGTAACCAACGAAAGGAAATTATCCGTCCACAAAAGAAAACGAATTTGCTGGCTTATGGTACCAAAGTTAATATAAATTTAAAGATCGGTGACGATTAGTAAAAATTTTAAGGAAGTACTCCCAATCCTTCAATCTTTCATCCTGTGTCATCCTTTTGCTTTTCTGTGTTATGTAGGCGCAAAGATTTTCATCGCAGTGATGTAAAATTATAATGACGAGCTTAAGTGGTTTTTATTTGTTATGCAAATGCTTAAAAAGCCAAATTCTCTATAGATTCATCAGCAAAAATACAAAGAGTAGTAAATGCCGGGTTTATCAACTTTGCGAAAGGCTACTTTAGGTCCGATGTAGTTAATGTTTGCATCCAAAATTTCGACTTTGCAACATTGTTATTAGAGTTAGAGTCAACAATCAAAGATATATGAATATTAGAATTTGTTTATTTGACCAAAATTAAGAAACGACCACGAACACAACCCTACGCGACATGTCAGAACTTTTTTTTAAAAAGAAATGATCATCACCATCATATTTGGGGTCCGGTCCTGGCCTCCCGCAAAAAGTCTCTCCATTTTTTTTGAGCCGATGTCATCCAGTTTTGCATCTCTAAGCTCTGCGCGTCCTGGTCTACGCCATCCTTCCAGTGTAAGCTTGGCCGGCCTCCCTGTCGTGTTCCATAAATCCTACCGCAAAGGACTTTCCAAGCCGAATCCTTTTCGCTCATGCGAGCTAGGTGTCCCGCCCACCGGAGCCTACCGAGATTTATTCTCTTCACGATGTCGACATCGCAGTAGCGCTCGTAGATCTCGTAATTGTAGGGTCTCTGGAATCGTCCTTCCTCGCATACGGGGACAACAACTCTCCGCAAGACTTTTCTCTCGAACGCGGCTAAGAGGTCAGCATGCTTTTTGCTAAGCACCATGATCTGGATAAATGGTATCATTATCGTATGCGTAAGCCAGTATCTGAATGGACTTATAGAGGATTGTTCCTCTCGCCGTTACGTCAGAGTCTCGGATCACTTTCTCCAACGCCAGGTTGAAGAGAACGAAGGCCAGTCCATACCCTTGTCAGAGCCCGTCAAAGATGTTTAATGGGCTTGATAGTGATCCGGATGTTTTTGCTCGGCTTATAACATTGGACATGGTCAACCTACATAGTCGTGTCAGTTTACTTGGGACGCCGAATTCTCTCATGGCTTTATAAAGCTCTACTCCGGCTATCATAGGCGGCTTTAAAGTCAATAAAAAGGTGAAACTCAAGACATTTTTCCATCACCTTCCTAAGGGTGTAAATCTGATCAGTTGTTGATATGCCTGGGATGAAGCCGCACTGTATGGGGCTATCCTGCCTTAAAGGATAGAGGAGCAAATATTATATGCGGTACTCAACAACGTTATACCACGATAATTTCTGCAGGTTCTGATATCTCCCTTCTTATGTATAGGATTTTTCTTCTTCATCCCATACTTGCACTATTAGTTCATGAATTGCTTGGTGTATTTCGGGACCTCCTGTTTAAATCAGCTCCGCTGGGATCCCATCAGATCCCGGGGCCTTATTATTTTTGAGCCGATTTATCGCTCTGCTAACTTCGTCTATGCTTGGTGGCGGCAGCATAGTATGATCTTCGGTCATTGGTAGAGCCTCGAATTCCTCAGTTAACTGGCCATTTAGCAACTCATGAAAGTGCTCTTCCCATCGCTCTAAGATGACTTTAAGATCGGCGATCAGATTACCCTCTTTGTCCTTGCAGTATGTGCAACGTGGTGTATATTGCGTCATACCGTGGACCCTTTGGTAGAACTTCCACGCCTGATGCGGTCCTTGCTCTCTGTAATGTTCCAGTTACCGGACGAGATTCTTCTCCCAGGCTGCTTTCTTTCGCCGGTGAATTGTTTTTTCATATCTTCTGAGCTCTTTATATTCATCTTCGCGTGCCCGTGTTCTATGAGATTGTTGCATTGCTCGGTACGCAAAATTCTTACATTGAGTCGCTAGGTTACATTCGTCAACGAACCAGTCGTTCCGATGTTTACGATTACAACCTAGGATGGAGTCAGGTGTACTAATGAAAGCATTCTTAAGGCGTGCCCATTTCTCATCTACGCCCGACATCTCAGCCCCAGGACTTACACTGCCTGCATTTAGGGCGAGTCCTATCGCTTGACCGTAGTTGTTTCTGGTCTCTTCATTGCGAAGGGCAGCCGTGTTGACTCGAATCTGATTCGCAGATGCTGTCTTTCGTGATGATGCAATAAGCGATCGGAGCACCATACCAACAAGATAGTGGTCCGAGTTCACGTTGGCACCTCGGTACGTTCGTATCGTCATCGGGTTCGGGTTCGGGTTGTGGCGGAGGTCTATCAACACGTGGTCGATCTGGTTGCGAGTGGCTCCATCAGGAGATACTCAGGTTGCTTTGTGGATATTTTTACGCACAAACCTTGTACTAGCAACGACCAAATTATTGCTTGCTGCCATCACTTTGACTCATTTCTATTGTCATTAGTGTTCTCGTGTAAGCTATGGGTGCCAATGTACTGCCTGAATACTGGCTCCCTACCCATTTTTACATTCATATTCCCAGAATAATTTTTACGTCATACTGAGGACAGGCTTGGAGTTCCCGTTCGACTGTTTCAAAGAATTCTTCCTTTTCATCATCTGGGGAATCCTCTGTAGATGCCCCTTATGTTTTTAAATCTGCCTCTCACGCGAATGGTGCATAGCCCATCAACTATTGCTTTAAAGCCTATAACGAAGGGTTTCATTCTTTTGCTGACTAGAAACCCCACCCCGGTCATATTCTGATTTTGGTAAGACACCAATCTCCTGGATTGCTGTTATGTCAGCCTTATATTTGCACAGAGTACCGGCTAGCTGCTGTGTAGCTCGGGCTCTGTACAGTGAGCGTACGTTCCATAAGAAAATTCTTAAATCGTTTAGCCGTTTTCGATGCTGTGGTCGTCGATGTTCATCAGTGTATCCGAGGCTGATTTTGGGTTCCGTAATGATAATTTTTTACAGGTGAGGTTATTGGCCTCGCGCCAAGCTTACTTTGAAGGGACTAGCCCCGTTCATTCAACTTTTCCTGGATTAGCGGAAAATCACCGGCGGACACCACGTGGAGGTTTGATCGCACTTCAACCAGTCAGAGATATAGTTACGGCCACTTGCAATTCTGATGTGTTTTGTGTTATTCCCCCTATTCTGATGTAATGATATCCTCAAAAAAAACTGGAAATTTTGAATTAAAATTCCTTAGTTCGATATAATAAGCATCCGACGGAACTCAAGCCGACTATAAGAACATACACCAAATAATCTTTCCCATTAGTCAACTGATCACTTCCAATCAACTTGTCACAATCTACCTACAATCACTCAAAAGGAACATGTACTGATTAGCATGTACTACCCGTATCAACTCAAATGTCAAATTATTAATTTACCAGAAACAAAATTGAACAGAATACCCCAACTGCAACACGGCCAGTGCATTAAACTCTTTCAACTCGTTCTCATATAATCGGGCAACGCATTCGCGGTTAATTGCGGAAATATTCAGGGCAGACAGGCATTCGTGAAGCAGGTTGCATTGGCCGCCAGCCGCCAGTTCAACCAGAGTCAATTACATTGGGCCAATGATCAATGTCACTGGGATTCGACAATCGCGCATTAAAGACAACATTTTATTGTCAAAAGAAAAAGAAAAAGACATAATCTGTGTACTCTCTGCAGAAATTTGGCAGAACGCCTGGCCGACAACGACTTTCTCCGGAGGAGTAAGTGTTATGCGCAAATCCATTGCTCTTGAAAAGTCTACAAAATCTTCTGTATACGTTATGTACACAACGATACCATGGTGACAAGATCTTACTTTCTCCACGAGCTGGTCGCTTGTAGAGTGAGAGAATCAAAGCGGGAGAAAAACCGCCTAAAAGAGAGAAGCGGTATTCTTATACTGTAAGCTGCTCAGTTGAAGATCTTTGAAGAAACTTTTACCACCACACTTTTATATTTTTTTTAAATGAGAAGCCCTTACGCTTTTTTAATATTGGTTAAGGAAAAGATAACAGTTTTGGTGTTGGTAGTTAGAACTTTGGAAGAATATTAATGATTCCACGATCGGTTAATGGCCAAATTTAATAATTTGTTTAAGTCACAAGAGACGGAAATGTGTAGAAACCTTTAGGAAGCTTTTTTTGGGGTTAATGTAACCTGGGAAGACTGGGATTTTTTAGACTCCCCAGGAGAAGGCAACGATGAAGCGCATTACATAGCCACTCTCGTTGCCAGATCGTTGAACGGGACAATAGTGCCAATCCGACAAGAGGTGACCCTGTCTAGCAGAATTCAACGGATCTAGAGGAGACAACATCGATAAATAATCCTCAATCCAAGGTGAGACACGTGCGCTGAGGGATGAATGGCCATGAGGATTTTGGTCGCTAGCGCGGAACTCCGGATACCTGGTACCCTCCGGCTTAAAGTGACCTTACCACAGCAAGATGCTCTGCTGACCCTGCTCTCTTCTCTTACCAAAACTCATGGATAGTTTACAAAATGTACACCTTGAGGGCGATGCCTCTCCTCGCATGTTCAGTAAAACGTGGGAAGTACACCCGCAAGTTACTCTATGGCTATACCAAAGCATTTTCAGACCCAGGCTTACATACGCAGCCCTGATATGGTGGCCAAAAACACGCTCGAAACTCAGTAAAATTCAAAGACTAATATGGCTTAGTGCAACAGATGCTATCAAGACTTGCCCAACAGCAGCACTAGAAAAACTACTAGGACTCACACCACTTAGTTTAGATATCAAAAGCGAAGCGCGCGAAGCGAAGTGCAAGAGCCATTTCACTCAAGGTAACTAACCAACTCAAAGTCAATAGACCAGGACATACAAGCATCATTACCAAAATCAACTTGGAAAGCGGAATTGTCCTCCGATCAGACTCAATGATAAAAACAATCTTGTAGGCGACAACGCAACGACACAACGATCGGCGAAATGCGCTTCGGACACTGAAGGATCTTGGAACAATTCCAGAGACCAACAGAACTCCGCAGCAGGTCGCCAAGCTAAAACAGGCTCAAGCCCTTATAGATAAACACAAGAAAAGGGTCTCTGAGTCTAAGCGTCAATTGTTATGATCCCTTGTATGGAAGTTAGCGGTGAAAAAACTGCTGATATGTCTTAGAGGTGATGGCTGCAGAGTAATCGCTTATGCGGATGACGTTGCTATTGCCGTCTCAGGAAAGTACACGAATATCTTAAACGTACTTATGCAAAATGCTCTCAACAAACTAACTTGCTGGTCAAATCGCTGTGGTTTAGGGGTAAATCCTCACCAAACTAAGCTTGGAGGCCAGCACCGGACACCGGTTGTAGAGCCAAATATGATGATGATAAATGATAAGTTATTTGAATAATAATGTTTGGCGCAACAGAT
Source organism: Nephrocerus scutellatus (assembly GCA_947095585.1). Taxonomy (NCBI): domain Eukaryota; kingdom Metazoa; phylum Arthropoda; class Insecta; order Diptera; family Pipunculidae; genus Nephrocerus; species Nephrocerus scutellatus. The sequence goes on from OX352763.1 coordinate 117,279,560, forward strand.
CGTTATGGATGATTGCCTAGCTTCTCGGCTACTAAATTTACCAAGTTAATATTTAAGGTAAAAAAAAGTCACAGACATGTGTGTAAATTTCATTAAAAAACCCGTTAAATAAAAGATATGTTTCGTATTAAAACCATCCTTTCACAGTGGTAACACTTTCTGAGAGCGATGCCGATGGAGCAAGAGCAGCAATCAATGATAAAAGCTCATATACAAGCGGCCCCCAATATCGTTACTGTCTGCAGTATACATTGAGCGATAGCCTTGATCTTGCCCCATAGTACAAGTAAGGTTTTTGACGCTTACTCTTCCATGAGTATTCTCTTGAGGTTGTACCCGCGAGTTGTTCGCGTTCAAGTTCAATGGTAAGTGCTAAATGGTAGTCAGGTAGGTATGCGCGACGATACGTCGAACGTTTACCTTTTGGATTTGTGTAAATGCTTGGCTCACGCTCTCGCTCTCTTGCTGCGTGGATCTTGGCTCACCTTCGAGAGAGATGGTTGGTTGATGGTAAACTTTCCAAAGAACAAGAAGACACACAACGACGGAACATTTTTTTTAACCTGCCTACCTGCCAGCGAAGAAGTGCATTCACACGATCAGAAAACATCTCATTTTTCTTCCTCTTTCTCTTTTGTGCTTCTAATGGCCACTATGTCCATTAGAGAATTTCTACACAAAGAAAGAAAGAATGAAAACCGACAGCGAGTAGAAAGAATTCACCAAATGAGACAAATTTCATTAGAGACTCTCCAACTTTCGAGTTGAGTGGATTCTTTCCCATTCCTATGCCTCTTCTTTCGAACGCGCGGAGTTGTTTCCCCGCGCGTGTTTCGTTTTCCGTATTCAATTTGCCCCACCGCACAGACACACATTCTCTGGAGACCATGGGAAAAGCATATAAAGAGGAACGTTTACAGGTTCAAAGTCATTGCCCATGATGCAATTGATGTAGTAAGAACATCTTTTTGGTCTTCTTCGCCTTTCAGTTGGATTAACCAGTCAGTGGTGGACACAAAAATCACAGACCAGACTTAAACTTAAACCAACCGAAGAGCAAGTGTGTGTACAGTATAGTGTGCTTATTCGTGTAATCTCATAGATATTGCCAGCCAGTGTGATATTCAAGTGCAAAAAGGTGTAAGGAAGTGAATAATAATTTTGTTTCCGGCATCAGACATCAAACGGAATAAGGATTTGGCAAAGGATTAACTAGCAACCTAATGGATTATTAGTCGAAAAGATTTGTGAACAAAAATAAAGAAAAATATAAAACTGTTTGTGTACTTTAGTGCTTGGGTGAACTCTCGATTATCTAAATTCTTATTAATTAGGAACAAAGGATTTTCCATTCGATAAAGATCGCAAAAATCATTGGATAATACGCGCTGCATCAGTTGGAGTATTATTTAGGTAAGAATTTAACAAACAAAAAAGACTTACTCGTAAATAGGAGGTAATAATGAGTGTGTATTGTGACTGTATATGATTTTAAAGTTTAAAATCGCAAATTAAATGTGTAAATCGGAATAACATACATGATATTTTTAAAAATTGCTAGTTCCTAAATGTTTTTTTAAAGAGACGCAAAAGTATGTGAAAGAAGAAAAGAACCTAAAATTTGTTAATTAAAAATTTATACATAAATTATGAAATAAGGAAATAATTAATATATTTGCAACTGAGATTTTTCGTTACTGACTCAAGCCTAAAGAACAATTTTGCAATAAGAAAGCAATTTCTTATTTAAATTTCAATTAGATTTTATTCCTTTTTCAGTTCTGTACTGCTATCCATCACAGTTATGACAAAGTTCCACACTGATTTTTGTTATGACCTTTACCATAAGCAAACATGTAATTCTTATTTAGGCAACTTATTAAAATCACAATTCGATTGTATTCTTCTTTAAGTTCTCTAATATGCTAACCTAGCATCACAGTAATGACAAAGCTCGACACTGATTTTTGTTAAGACCTTTACCATTAGCAAACATGTAATTCTTATTTAGGCAGCTTATAAGAATCACAATTCGATTGTATTCTTCTTTAAGTTCTCTAATATGCTAACCTAGCATCACAGTAATGAAAAAATTCAACACTGATTTTTGTTAAGACCTTTACCATTAGCAAACATGTAATTCTTATTGAGGCAACTTATAAAAATCACAAATCGATTGTATTATTTTTTAAGTTCTTTTATATGCTACCCTCTAGCATCACAGTAATGACAAAGTTCAACACTGATTTTTGTTATGACCTTAACCTTCAGGGAAGATACTCCGTGCAATTGCATACTTGTGTACTTTCAGATTATTTGTTCTCGCATTCATGTGAAGACAAACAAACAAACAAAAGCAATTACAAGATAATGATGGTTCTGTGAATTTTGATTATTTGTCATATTTGAAATGTACATAGTACTTTCATAGTACTATGTACTATTGAAGTGAATAGTAACCTCACTGTTTGAATGATTTGAACATTTTAAGTTTTTAACATTTTGGGATATTAAATGTTTAAAATATCTCAATCGTAACGCAGTACAAAACATACACTGTTTAAGATTTTGATTGCCTTTAACAAATATCACTTCGTCTCATATTTTAAAAGTTATTCTGTTGATTTAAAATTGCTGACGAAGTTTGTACTGTATAACAATAACCACACAAAACGGACTATAATTAAACCATTTTTGTTTTAATAAGTTGTCAGTTTGGTTACTACAAATACAAAATATCTTTATCCCTTGTAAATTGGTTTAAAGTTGATTCAATATCGAAATGTACTTGGAATATTTCTAACATTTAATAAAATGACATACTAATCTTTTGTACTTTAATATAATAATAGGCAAAAAATAAAAGATTAAAGCAACAGTACTATTTAAAAAGTTAAGTGATAATAAAAACTCGACTTACCATTGCTGCTGAAGTTGCAGTTGAAGTTTTGAGTTGCACATTCCATTTATAAGATGATTTACAAATCATATGGGATGTGAATAAAAATATTCTAGTTTTTGAAGTATTGATAGCTGAAAATAAATTTTAAAAAATGATTTATTTAATAAGTTGTTTTGATTGTAACAATTAGAAAAAAAAACATAACTTTAAGATAGTAAAGTGGAGCTTCTCAGCTCACCATATGGAAGGTCTAAAAAGTGAATCAGCTTAAAAAGATTTTAGTTTCATGCAGAATTACCCTTTTTTATTATTTTCTTCCTAAAACTACCCCTACCCGATCGAAAGACGAGCGCTAAATAATTGTTTTAAAACAAGTCCCATCAAATTCTGTTTGGTAGAAGTCGAGATATATGGGTGGACAAACTGACAAACTGACAAACTAAAAAAAACACGCATGCTAAAAAAAAATTCTTTAATTCTGATTATAAACTTGCAATAATTAATATGAGGTTAGAATAACCCTAACAATGTCTAAGAAACTGTATATAAAGAATTAATTGAGTCCCCCTCAACAGTTCATCTGAGAAAAGTAAGCTAATAGCTTCAATACTAGAAATCAGGCTCTTGTTTTGTAAAAGACAAAGCCTTTTTTTTTAATAACTAGCACACGCTTCAAGACATTGGTAGCATATTTTTTTTATAGATATTTAAACAATTGTTTAAAAACAAGTCCCATCAAATTATGACTGATAGAAGTCGATATATACGAGTGGACAAACTGACAAGCTAACATACACACGCACGTTGAAAAAAATTTCTTTATTCTGGTTATTAGTTTGCAATAAATATCTTCTTGCAGCTAGCTCCATGCTGTGTTGCTTCCGCACAATCTGTACTTCCGAGTATTCAACACTTAACGGGAAAGATCCACTTTTGTATAGTTGGTAGAGTTTTAAGAGATACCAGCATACATAAATCCGCTGGATCACATAGTATTTTCCCATTAGTTCTGAAAAGGTATTCTTTAAAGCTCACATAGCCATTACAATGCTATTGCGACAAATTTCCAACCTATCGTATTCTTGTGGGCTCTTTCAGAGAAGTTGGAAGTCATCTGTCCAGTATGTACTTAAAAAAGGCGAATCGTCATCTACATTTTCGTTCCGACTCATGGCACTTATGTCCATACCTTCCAAGTTCATGGAAACACTGATCACTTGTCAGTTCTTGAAACAGTATGATTTCGTGGGTGATTTGATGGCATATCACACCGAGCAAAATAAAAAACCAGCCGATTCATCAATCGTTTTATGTGTGCCATTCCCTACCAGCTTCCATTTACCATAATATCGCCCTTATCATGTTAATAAATTGTCTACAACACTTTTTTATAGCACTTAGTACATTAATCTCTGATTCAACACGTCACGGATAATTCTATATTAATCGATCTAAATCCTAAAGAGAATATACTGCAACGCTTTGTAATATCGTTATCTCCTGTCAGATCAATTTACAAAAAAAAGTCAAACTCAATACAAAAAGTGCTTCATGAAGCACAGCCGCATAACTGTCTTCATCATTTTGTTTTGCCGTGTACCGACGAGTTCCATTTCACATCCACTTAAGAACTCAGATATCTGGCTGAAAAGGAAGGCGCCAGAATCACTTCACAAGTCATTGTTAACTAATTTCAAAGTGATATTTGTTGTAAAGACGATAAATGAAAAAATCGATAGACAACATGAGATAATTTTTTTTGAATAAAAAAAGTAATTTAAGCCAGTGCATAGTTTCAGAAGATAGTTGTACGTTTCTATAGGTTAAACACATTTATCAGTCACAGGGTTAATTACCCTGTGCTTAAATTGATAGTTTGAATAGAATTAAAACCAAAAAAAATAATAAAGGCAGGAAAAAAGCAATGAGGTAAGTATAGAATCATGTGGAACACCTTTACTTATAGCCTATTAATCTCGATAGGCGGACTACGTGTGCCTTTCATAAACCTTATAATGCCGATTTAATTCACAATGATAGTAAATCTCACTAACTCGCTGTAGCTATTTAATAATAATATTCAGGCGTGACAGACCATTGCGGTCCAGTGCCTAGCTTCTCGCGACCAATTTGTCTTGTGCATGTACATTTTTCACACAAATGGGTTGGACCTACAATTTAATGCAAGCGAATTGAAAACTCTAGGACTTTTTATCAGACATTAGCCAGAGGTGGGACCGTGAAAAATACTTTTGATGTTTCTGGTATTCGAACCACGATCCTCCTGCACTTATCCACTGAGCCACGGCGACCTGTTTTTTACCTTTTACTAAAAGCCACTTCTGCTTCATTCAAATTCAATGTGACATTAGTGTAAATTTCTAACAATTATTGCTCATAATTTCTGTGTTAATTATACCCGGCCAAACTGGGCAATAAACTTCAGCGATGATAGCAAGCTATTTACATTGTGCTGACCTACAGAGAAGCCATAAAAAGAGTATAACAAAAAAATCACTTTCACACATTTCTCACCACAACAAATTGCAGAGACAAAAGTTCATCATTTATCAAAAATAAAACTTCAAATACACCAAAGACATTTATCTGTCACCATGAGTACGTCACGACAATATAGCAAACTACAAACAGATAGAGAGAGAGTAGCAAAGGTCTTATATGTCTCGATATCTACTATGTACTTAACGCGAAAGCTTCTCACAGTGATTGTCATTCGTCATGGCTTGTGAGTTGTGACTTGTGTGACTGTAGCTATTTGTCAGCTCTTCAGCAAACGAGCATAACATCATCTATGCTGTAGTCTTTGAATCATTTGTTATTTTGACAGAGACTGAACGAACCATATGTGGTCTTTCCCACATAGCAGAACTTTCACACTGGTGACCCAAATTCACAAACTGCATTTTTCTGTTCACATTCACGTTCAATTTTTCCCGTTTCAAGCAAACAACACCATTTTATTTATCTTGAGAGGATAATCCACCCACGGGGTCAGTTTTGAATTCTCAACTTTATGCAAAAATCATGTAGAGGTTGTCGATTTTCTTTCAGTGTAACTGTCAATGCACCGAGCAAAATATGGAAATAACTTAAGATGATGAGACGCTACAGAATTCGCACGAACCGTACAAAATGAAGAAAATCACGCGCCATGCATTTGGAACTCATCAGATTACACGCGGCGATGCATTCAGATTTTCCATTTTCGTCGTCGCCATGAAGACGTGACCTACATTGTGGCCAGTATTGCAGCAATGCCATGGTAGTAGCTTTGTGATGGTTGCAAGTACTAAATCGATAACCGGTAATCATGTCCATGGACTTGACTTGGACTTGAGACGAAATGTTTATTTCGAAATAAAGGAAACACTCTTATTTGGGTAAAAACAAAGAAGTAATTACCGGCTTTCAATCGATGCGGCATCGAGAAATGAGAACCAATCAATGTTCAATATGAAAGACTTAAGCGACAAACCTGAAAAAAAGTAAATTAATGAATAAATTTTGAAAAATCGAATTTCTTCTGCAGTTTCGGTGCAACCTTTTTACTTAAATTAAATTTCTAATTATCTAAGAGGAATCCTTTTACACAGAGGACTTCCCGTGGTCCGTATCCTATTCACAAGCAGCTCAAAAGAGGAAACGAAAAAAATTCTCCGGGCTTAAGAACAAGTTGTGTACGCGTCTATGTGCAGGTATCAAGTGTTTTGTTGTTGTTACCGCTGTTTTTTTTTTTTTTTTAAATTAAGAACAAACCGCACTATCCGCGCACAAACAACAGCTCTTGCGGAGCACAGCAACAGCAACAGAGCGCAGCAAGAGACCGTCTCTTGCAGTCTTATTAAAGACGCGATAATAACAACACACAATGTTCAGTGAATCGTAACGGCGTAGATTACTATACTAAAGTTCAGTCAACCTTTGAACAGAATTTTCCTGTACTTGGTATGCTTCACTAAAGATGACGATGACGATCGCTGTTGTTTTTCTAACACTCACCATCTTGACAATGGTGATGATGATGATTGTGGTGTCGCTGCATCATTGCTAGTGCTGTGTGCTAGTAATAATGATGATGATGATACTCGTGTAGTTGGTAAGTTACCTCCCATCACCAGCACTAGTACGAGTACGTATAGAACAACATGTACTTTAAAGCAAAACACCACGCATTTTCAGCCAAGTAACTAAGTTACTTAGTTCTAATATTCAGTTAGCTGTTCAACTTCTTGCATACGTAGCAATCCTATCACAATATGAGTCGATTATGGTTGTCGAGTTTTAGTTTAAGTTTAAGCTGAACCTGAAGCCCAACCCAATTAGACAATGAGGTTCGGTATTCACCTCTACTGCAGCATTAACAGCGGGATGCTAACTAGCACCAATTCGTTATTATTTTTTTTATTGAGAATGAAATTAAACGACTTGGGCCAGTCGTATACTTGCGACAGTAAACCACTGTCTAAGAAATAAAGTCACACACATATATGAGTGTATCATGACTGTGGCAAAAAGCCGACAACATATGGGAAATTGTTAGCTCTTTTTTCGTGTCTTGGAGTCGATCAACGTTTCTTTTGATATTATGGCGGAGAAAACTTGCATTTCTTGCAGGAACAAGGACAAGGTGAGGTGGGGTTGAGGTCTGTGCTACGATAAACCTGAGTAAGGGTATTATAGACGCTACGATTTATATCTTTTCAGATAGTCCGGCAGCACTGAAAGCGCTATCGACCAGCATAATGAACTCTAAAGCAGTTAAATGCTGCTACAATGTGCTGCAATCCCTGCCAAGGCTCAACAGGTTAAAACTCGGTTGGGTCTCTGGTCACTAAGGTGTTGCAGGCAACGAATATGCAGATGAACTAGCTAGGGCTGGTTCATAATCTGCATTTTTAGGACCAAAACCTTATTATGGTATCAGCTGGGCTACCACCACAGCGATAATTAATAAATGGGAAAGGAAACTTCGTCTGACCCACTGGAATACCCCAGGGCTTAGATAGACAGTCAAAACGGTTAATCAGGCCATTTTCCTATAAGGAATCCTTGATCTAACCAAGGATAGCATCAGAAAGCTAGTTAGTTCTATCACAGGTCACTGCGGCTTGCGATATCATCATCATCATCATCATATTTGGCTCTACAACTGGTGTCCGGTACTGGCATCCCGCAAAAAATCTCTCCACCGGTCCCGATTTCGAGTCCATGTCATCCAGTTTGGAATCGCTAAACTCTATAGGCGTCCTGGTCTACGCCATCCTTCCAGCGTAGGCTTGGCCGGCCTCGCTGTCGTGTACCATAAATCCCACCGCAAAGGATTTCCGAGCAGGATCCTCTTCACTCATGCGAGCTTGGTGTCCTGCCCACCTTAGCCTACCGAGCTTAATTCTCTTCACGATCCAGAGTCAGAGCGGTCCATCCGCTTATTGGAGCCCGTTATAGATGTTGAATGGGCTCGAACGGCTAGCTGCTCGAGATCTATACAGTGACCGCACGTTCCATGAGATAATTCTTAAATCCTTTAGACGTTTTCGTTGCCGTGGACGTCGTCGGTCAGCAGTGTATCCGAGGGTCCCGTAATAGTTTTTTTTACGGACATCCGATCATTCAGCTTTACCTGTACTGGAGGAAAATTACCTTCTCTATATAACCTTCTACTATGTAACATGGAATTTTACAAAATCCCTTGAAAGCTATATTTACTTTCATCCGACGATCAGCTTAAACGCTCCACTTTTAAGACCCTATACTCAAATGGAAATATCACCATCACCATCTCTCAATATCGCTTATTTTTCACATAAAACCGCAAGTACGAACATTTCCTCACCACCAACAGCAATAAAGCTATTACGATTACACGCTTCCATAATTATCTAACATTACAGAAATCTATTTAATACCTCGTGACACTGTCATCGGCTTTATTCTCGCGCGTATCACATGATTAATAGCTGCATTGAAGGACACACACCACTTCACACCACGCCATATATGTATCTTCAATCGTATGAAGAATGTTGAGATACGACGGCAACTACACATATGCGGCGATCGATCAGTTAACAGTGCGGGCAATGATATTAAATGTCATCCGGAAAAGTATACGACGCATAGCGAAAACTACCGTTAAGCGTAACACCAGGTATCATTGCGCTGCTGTGGAACGTAGCAGCGACGACTACTCTAATATGGGTGCCCGTTCGATGAAGACGACGATGGCGATGAACCTAAATTAAGCGCATTGATCTTGAAATCAGATCGCTCGATCTTAATTACATTATGTTTTATTGCATTATTACCTCATCATCGCTGCCAACCGTGTGAGCCTTGCACTACATTACGGTTAACTGGATTGGCAGCACACTATCTTTACTAGTTCCATTACTATCATCGCCTGTCTCTACCTATCTCTAGACAAGTTTGCTCTTTTCTGTTGTGGTCTTTAAGCGATTCAATCCAAGTTCAGTGTGGTTTGGGTCGGGTGTCAACGTCAAGCCAACACGATGACATGAGTAGTTGAGCACCTATGCAAGTATGAAATGATTTTAACCTCAGACATGAACTTTAAAGTTGTTGTCGGTCGGCAGAGTACGTAATTTTTTATGTTTTGCATACACAACACAACTTGATACATACGTTAAAGATAGCGCTCAACCAACAACACTACAGTTACAGCAACAAACGGTTTTCCACACAATTTAGCAATTCAAAGAAAAAAGTTGAAGTTCGTCGTCTTTCCATGTGAATTTATGTCTATTCCGTTTTATTACCATTTACTTAATTCATTCATTTAAGTAACAGGGAATTAAAATATTTTAATTTATTCGTGTTTTTTGTGCTCTTCTATTTTTTCACTCTTGCAGATTGCATTGTCTGGAACAGAAGAAGTTGCGGGTCGTTGTCCAGAAGAAGGCATACATGTAAGTGTTCCGAGTGAGAGTGTAATAAACTTCAGCAAATAATAATAATAATTTTTTAATGAATGAATGGAATGAAAAATTATAAATTAAACGTTTCGAAGGGACTTCAAGAATACATTGACTTTTCAACGCCAGTAGAGCGAATACATTTCTAGAGAAGTAATAGTTCTGATTTGGTTCAGTTAGTTGCGTTGTTTCCATTGTACTTTTTTGTATCGACAAATATCGAGGGAAAACGGCAAAAAAGAATTAATTTAAAGAATTGAACATATTACATAAAAACATAGATTACGATCAAGTAATGGGAGACAACCTAGTTGACATTGGCAAAAGAATGGCTACACAAGAAAGCCGACTGCGATAGCCTCAACAATTTCTTTATGAGCAGGCCAATTAACCTTTTAATGCCACTAGTGGTTGTTGTCGCCTGTACTTTCAAGAGTCGAATAGGATTAATCCACTTTCGTACTAGTCAAGTAGCTGAAGTATAAAATGATCATGTTATAGAGGAAAATCACCTAGAGGCTCTTCTAATTGTGGGGAGACCAGTGAGTGCGGAGGGCCTTGTCACCCACCAGCAAACATGAGAGCTTAGCCGCGCTACCGCGAGCGTGTCATCGTCTCCGCACAAGTAGCCCACCAGTAGCAGAGCCCCTAGTAGATTCTCCTCTATAACAATATCATTTTATAAATTAACCAATCATCCTTTTAAGTATTTGCTACCTTAACAGATACACCCTGTATAATAAAAGGAAAATATAATACATAATTGGTAATGCGAGGCCAAGCCTAAAAGAACTGATGCTGTTCGCAGGTTGGCAAATCCTGGTTTGGGAATGTCAACTAAGCACACAGCTGGAATGGGATTAATGCAGAGCGCATACCAGACCAACATTAAAATGTTTGTTTTGGCAGTTCTGGTATCTTGGGCCCACTAGCTCCAGATGTACAGGTCAACCCTATTGCGAGGAGTCGACCAAATATACATCTATTACCCTAACCAGTTAACAGCTTTACGCAGAGACAGGGGGAAACTCTAAAAATGATCATGCGTCAAATTTATTTGAAAATTTCATAGGAAATATGATAATGAATTAGATTTAGCCGTAGGCCCGTTCCCAAATCAAAATAACCGAAACCTAGAAGTATATGACCGGGTTAATTTTAACCATCCTTTGGGCGGGCAAGAGCTGACTCAGATAATACAGGTCGCAATATCCAGTGCTCTAGAAAGAGTTAGAGTTAGGGATCAGTATACACGGCAACTGCAAGAGGTCACGAAAGGCTTAACCCAACAGTTATCTTTGTTGACAATCATGGTTGTAGCTCTTAAAACTCAACAGCACAGAAGTCAGAAATCTTTTACACCACAACCTCAAGTAGCGCCAACAACAACTTGTTATGGCACCACGTACATGCTACCACCACGTAGGCATCCCTTCAACCCGTACCAAAGTGCAAAGTGCAAATACGCTCTGAAGTCACACGAGGCCATACATGTTCCGATATGCACAAATGGAACGTGAAGTGCGATAGGTCTAAAAGGTCTATGTTTGTGTCTATGTTTCATTTTCGGTATTAAAACAATTCAACAACGCGACAATCTGACCACTGAATAAGTCCTTAGTGGGTGCCTCCACCTAGACCACCTAAAAGACATATGTCAGGCGAAAATTTGCACGAGTTCTACTCAAGTGTTATGACATTAGTCTTTCAATTGAGAAATAAATTGCCTGAGACAGAGCTCGTCACCATTCTACTCCAAAACATAAGAGATAAAGAAGCAACACTCATATTTGGCTGTGTCATGTTCTCTTTGTCCGATCTCCGATCAGCTTGTCGTCGAGCGGAAACCTTAAACTTGAAGACAACTATATTGTTTGGGCAGGTGCCCCTAAGATCACATTACATATACTAGACAGAATTCAGAGCCGCTCGATAACACCTATTGGTGACGTAAATATCGCGAAAACAATCGAATCGCTTGAATAACCGCAATACCCGTACATCAACTCGAGCCCAAGTGTCCACCATTAAGCCTATCTGCAAAAGCACCAACCAATTCAGAAGTTCCTTCCTTAGCCGCACAATATTTATGTGGAATGATTTGCCCGACTCTGTGTTTCGGCATTTGTATGATCTCCAGTCATTTAAGACACATGTGCATGGACATCTTATCTTTTCCTCTTCATAATTTCCGAACGCGCACACTGTGCTAAGCGTTATGAGGGTGCAAAACCCTTGAGCTTGTGTTCATTAATAAATAAAAAAAAAAAAAGTTCGGTTCTTAAGTCTTTTGTCTAACTTTTACCAAATGTAAGTTCAAATCAAACTAACCTGAAATTTGTTTTGGAACATGAAACTGGTCTCAAAAAGATTTTGCTGACATTCACATGAAAATTACGATCACATTTTCAAGAACCTTTTGTGGTGACGAAGCTAGTTTCTAGTTAGATATTGATAGATTTTTTAATTACGACGACAAAGAAAAAAATGATCCTGCTGCGATCGTTAAAATAAAAGTTTACAATTTGGGACAAAATAAAAAATGTTTATTTGCCTACCATTATGGTGGCGATCATTTAAATTCCTCTTGTGTTTATGTGTTCCCCACCACTTAATGTGAAAACGTTCAATTTACGATCTATCGTGAATCACGATAATCCACTACTTCGACGTCTACCGAACGCGGAATGGTAGTTTACCTGTCTTATAAAATAAAAAACACGCGGAATTCCGTTAAGAATTTTATATTTGTATCGGCAGCACTTTAGGCCGCATGAGTAAATTCGCTTAGAATCTTGGCCATGCATGTTTTACTAAAACTAATAGCTAATAGCGCGCCTAATGGCAAACATTGCCATACCCGGTCGATCATGTCAGTCGATCATCGTGCACCGATCGTTTGTTGTTAGCTTCAATGCACGCATTTAATGTTCTCGTACATGCAAAGTGCAGCGAGCGCAAATATTTCACAAAATCGTTACAAAGCGGGTGGGGTAATGAACTCAACCAAGAGCTTCTTTTTTTTCTTTAAGTTTTGTTACTTTGGTTAACATATTGTTCCCATGGCTTTTGGTGAGAGAAATTGTGTTTGCATTTCTTGTTTTGGCATTTTTATTGAAACTTTCTGCATTCAACACCACAGTTCAAGTATGACGATGCCTTTTCATATTCCCAGCACCACCCCACTCCTACCAGATAACCTTCCGTCAGCCAAACGGCCATATCGAATGTAGCCTCGGTAATTAATTGCCATGCATGACAGATAATTATGTGTGATTCTGAGTGGAGTTGCGACGCCTTTTCTGTACAAATGGCCAGATCGTTTTGCCGGTGCAAGCAGCAAAGACCTCCTTGTACCTTTTGTTACACATCTTTGTTCGTAATCGTGCTTTTATAAGCCAGGACTGAGCGGAAGATGATATTTCGTTACGAGCGTTACGCGAGCTAATCATGCTGCTCTATGCCAAACTTGCTTTGCAATTTAAGATTCATAAGCTGTCAGTTGGTATAAGCGTTGCGCATCATTGTATTCGCTTTTAAGCAAAAAAAAAAAGGAGGAGAAAAAGTGCTTACCCACTTTACTCGTTGTTATGCCTTCATTAGTCGGCGGTTCACTTGGTTATTAATTATACTCGCTTGTCTAACTAGAAATGATTAATTCCAGTTGCGCTGTCCTTTGATTTTTCTGCGAAAAAAAAAGAAAATCTCATTACAACACTGCCACAAGTGAGATAGACAGAGGGCAGTGGCAAAAGTAATAATCAAAATGATCACAGGTATGAGATTTCGTACATGTAAGTAGTATGAGTAAAAAAAATATGGAAAATTAGGTTGCATCTGTGTAAAAGAAAAACTTTACTATTAATACAATCAACGTAATACACAAACCATAGGGAAAAAGTTAATCTTTTTTTACAAAAACGAAAAATTCTAGGAGTTCTTGGAGTATTGTTGATACGGGACAGACGACAATTTATTGCCATTAGTACGGGATGCATATTTTAAGTCCTCCCGTGGTCGTGTCTACAGAAGGGATTGTTGTTCTCCTAACTACAATAAAACTGACTGACATGTCTACAGGCAAATTTATGTTTCCGAATAATGTCCAGTGTAATAAATTCCACAATCCATATATAGTTTGAGATGGATATCCGATGATTGGACACATGGACACATGTGGATAGATGATGGAAAGATGATGGTTAGATGAAAAGACAGCAGAGGGATAAATCGATGGTCGACAGTCAGAGAAAAACGGCAGTTGTCAAAGTAGAACGATCGATTCCTTGAAGGCCATTTAGCGTTTCCCCCTACATGCCATTCTCTATGTGTGCTAAAGCAAGCCACAAACCATGTACATGAAGGAAAACAAAAAAGGAATAAACATCATTCCGAATAGACAAGAGAATTGTATGTGTCTACTTATAGTTCGACAAAACTTGTTCCAAACGCTTTTGCGCGGCAGTGGTCATTCAGTAGAAAACTATTCATCATAAAACGAGAAGAATTCAATAAATCCAAAGCTTTTAAGGTAGGTCAGCTTGTCAGGGTTAGGCTAAAGTAAGGTTTGCTTTGATCGGTCAGTCAAACAGCTTCGTAAGTTGTTCAAATTTCCTTTAAAATTTCATTTGTACCACACGGTGCTGCACCAATTGAGCCGTTCCTGAAGAAGTAATCATAAAGGTTCTGTTCAGTCGGACAAAAACGTTAAAAGATAGAATATTTGAACGTAGTACGGTTGCGCTTACACGAAATACAACAACCGAAAGTAAATCAGAGTGCAGGATAGTAAATCAGCAATGTACTTTACACTATTCTCTGCAGGTGCATAAAGACATATACTCATAATAGTGCCGAATTTTTGATTTCTGAACCAAAATATTAATAGTCAACGAATTGATAAGCGAAGTTTAGGATTGTATTGAGATCCAGCGGCTGGGTCTTCTTTCTTTCTTTCCTTTACTCCGCAGGGGAGCATAGGGCTGATGTTGATCGCGATTGCTTTCTGCTGCGTTACTCTCCACAAGTCTTCATTGGTGATAATGTTCGGCCATCTTATTCTCAGTATCCGCCTTAAGAACTTGTTGACGAATACTTGGAGGCCGGTCGCAATGGACTCTGTGACTTTCCACGTTTCACAGCTATACAATTATACTGAGAGAACGTTAGATCGGATGATCGTTAGCTTCAGATTCCGGGAGATTTGCGAGAACTTACATATATAGGAGTGTCGCGCCTTGTTTACACGAGAGCACATTTC
Source organism: Nephrocerus scutellatus (assembly GCA_947095585.1). NCBI lineage: Eukaryota > Metazoa > Arthropoda > Insecta > Diptera > Pipunculidae > Nephrocerus > Nephrocerus scutellatus. Next base: position 117,294,675 of record OX352763.1, read on the forward strand.
CGAGTCAGCACCACCATTTTTTGACATCCAGCTGCCCAAGTAACAAAACTTAACGACTTCCTCTATCTGATGTCCTTCAAAGGAGACATCACATGTTCCACTAGCGTTAACGCGAAGTAGTTTTGTTTTTGAGACATTAATTTTTAAACCCACTTTGTAAGCGTGGAATTATAGTTGTTTAATTTTCGCTCCGTGTCACCTAGCAATTGTGATAGTTTTCTAGGCGGTGAAAAACATTGAATGGCAAACGCGATGGAGAACGGGTTACTATTTTCATCACCCAGTTGATGTCAATTGTGAAAAGCAATGGTGAGAGGGTGCAACCTTGCTTGACTCCCGAGTAGATGTTGAAAGGTGAGCCAAGATGACAATTATGAATGACGCGGCATGTTGAGTCGCGGTACAGCTCTTTGATGATGTTGATGAGTTATTCCGAAACACCATAGCTAGACAAAATCTGGCATATCATGTTTCGGTCTACGCTATCAAAAGCGCGTTTAAAATCTACAAAAACCATATACAGAGGAGAGCGATAATCAACTGACTGTGCGATATTTATACGCAGGCTGTAAATTTGATCAGTACAAGAACGGTTTGGGCGAAATCCTGCTTGTTTATTTCTCAAAATTGGCTCTAACGCATTCCGTAAGCGATTAGCTATTATAGAGGAGATCACTTTGTTTATGGTGTTTAGCAGGGTACTTCCTCTCCAGTTTTCGCAATTGCTCAAATCACCTTTCTTGGGCAGTTTGACTATTAAGCCTTCTTTTAACGACGATGGAATGGATTCAGATTCCCAGATATCTTGATATATCGCATGCAATGTACGCGCAGTTAACTCTACGTCGGCTTAAAGGAGTTCTGCGTAGATGTTGTCATTGTCTGCTGCTTTACCTGATTGCAGTGAACGAATTGTTGTCCTTTTCATCCAACGAAGGAGTAACGACGCTTATGTTAAATAGCCTATGTAGGTTGATGGACGTGCCTGACGAAGTACAATTCAAAACATTCTCTCCAGCGGGTTAATTATTGTTCCTCCATAAGGATCAAAGAGCCGTCTATTGCCTTAACAGGGTAGTGGATGTGGTGTTTCTTATTGTCGAGTTTACGAGCGAGTTGGTAGACTGTGCTGTATTGTCTACTATCAGCGGCTTGATGTACTTGTGTTGCGATGTCGCTTAGCCATGCTCGTTTGTCGTTCCTAGCTGAACGGCCAACTTGCCGGTCCAGATCTTTCGCGCTAATACGGCAGCGTTTCCGAGGCAGCGTTTAACTCCACTTTGATGGATTGGCGTTCAGGAATGGTGTTCCATGTGCTATCTGATATCCATTCTTTTCTAGTTTTGTCGGGATAACCTAAAATTGTTAAGGCTGCTTCCGTATACGCATTCACTGTTTTCTCCAATTTAGACTCTATGGTTTGGGGCTGTATCCCAGAGAGGGACTGTTGTATGCGAGATACATATTGCAGTTTCACATCTGGGTCTTTCAGTGCTGCTTCAGCTGGCTTTCTCGTTGTTTGACTTCGTGTGGTTGAGTTTACCGCGGGCTTCAATCGCACACTGCAAACACCAAGGAGGTGGTTAGATGATCTTCGGGTAACGTCCAGCATTGATGATCGCCACTTGCGGCTTATAGCGATGTGATCAATCTGGTTGTTGTAGATGTGGTCAGGAGAGTTCCAGGTGGCTTTGTGGATGTTTTTGTGGGGAAAACTTGTACTTCCAATGATTAGGTTGCGATCAATACATAGATCAGCAAACATTTCTCCGTTGTCATTCATAGAACCCAGCGGCTGTGTGCTTTTCTTTTAAAAATCGAATAGAGCAAAAAAAAAGCCTTCTGGTCCAACATCTTTGTGTTTCTTGCACTCTTCACTTCACTATGGTCAGTTGGACGGAAATTTTGGCTGTTCTTTTGATGTCTTCTTTCTTTTTGGACCTAAAAGCCGGATGTGCCGGTACAAGTAACCAGTGTTCGAAAAGTCCTTAATAGTCACTGTAACTGGGTACGCCACCGTCGTTGACTCCATCCAGCGAATTCCTTAACTGTCGTGCTAATCGTTAATATTCCCATAGTGGGAACATTCCTCCGTAACGGGGTAATTGGTTGCGATTTGTCAATAAATTTTGTGGCCCTTCTGCAGACACAAGATGCGGGATCTACAAGCTATATCTTTTTTTCTTTCTATCAGTAGCGTTACCTCTTCCCAAACCCGAAGGGTCAGATCTTTTGGACAAAAATGCCGGATATGCCGTTATTTAGATATTCCTTTGAATTCGTCCGAGTAGCCAGTGTTCACCAAGTCCTTAATACTCACTGAAACTGGATACGCCACCGTCGTTGACTCCACCTAGCGAATTCCTTAGCTGTCGTCCTATTCGTTAATATTCCTTTCCATAGTGAGAGCATTCCTCCGTTACAGGGTAATTGGTTGCGATTTGCCAATCAATTTGGAAGGCCCTTTTGCAGGCACAAGATCCGGAATCTCAAACCTATAGGTTTTTTCTTTGCGGCAGTCGTGTTAGCTCTTCCGCCGCAACAAGGAAGAGCTACTCATGCTTCAGTAATTCTAAAAAAATGCTTGGACTTGAAAAAATTATATATAGTATAACGAACTTAAGTAATGTCTTTATAAAAAAAATATTGCTGCTTTTATCTTCCTAAGCGAAGATCATGCTGAGCTGCCCGCCCAACCACCATACGTTACTGCTCAAAACTGGCAATGGCTACTATTACAGGCGCCCAACACATGGGCGGTCCAAAGTAATGTTTCCGGTACTGTCGTGTCTCGTCCATGTACTTGAAATAATTTACGACTTCAGTAATTAGTACAGCTCGCGCACTACCATGTTCTTAAAGAATCCGACTAAAAAGTTAGAACACTTGCCAGAAAAACACGACAACGACGATAGAGGATAAGCATGTAGTCATAGCCGCGTCCATTGCTCCATGTTCATGTTTTGTAGGCAATTTTCTGCAACTTACATTTGCCCACTTTTTGTTGTACCCCACTACCAATGGGACTGACTGACTATACTGAATATAACACAAGAAAGGAAGCGTTCGTGACCGGGAAAAATCCTAATCGTTCCTTTGACTACTGTCGCTTTCGTTCATCCAACCGTCGTAGCAACAACCAAGCTGTAGAAACTTAAAACATTTGGGAGGAAACACATTATCTATCTCAATCTACCTGCCCACTGACACAAAGTATGCAAAAATGTTTTGTTTTGCTATTTTATATTTATATGTTAACATGTGGTGGCTGCCTTTTCATAGAGGTGTCCATTGCATTCTTCCACATGTAGATATATAATCTGTTTCCACTTGCTTGTCTATGCCTATGTTAATTTCCACGAATTCCTACTGGATAATAAAGATGGGATAAACAAACAATAAAGATGCACTCAGCGGATCCGTTGAGGGAATGAGGGAAGGGAAGGGATGGACACAACTAGCGACAACTATCATCGCTTTATAATATGGAAAAAATTGCAAAGCGGCGGACATGACCCAGCAGGCGACACGACATTACAACGATTCGAAATACCATCAATTCGTTGTTCCAACGTCGTGTGGCCACTAGTCAGGTATTCGCGATAAAAACAAAAAAAAGAAGAGATTTCCGTGGTGGTAAATGGTGGTGGCTTCGTTCTCGCTTCTACTACTACTACTACTGCAGAGAAATTAAGGCCAAAGTCGAAATGAAGCTATTGCCATCATCGTCGCAAACAAGTCCTTAGGGAATAATCGTGCGATCGCACCGTGAGACACAACACATCTAGTTCGAAAAATTGTTTTTAAATTGTCGCTTACAATCGGGATAACGCAGGACATTTGTTTGGGTCTGTTGAAGTTACCACATTTTTGTTTATATAGAGTTTTCTTTTGAACTGAGCAGCCATATCTTTATCCTTTCGTCTGACTTTGCTGTACGTACTTGTTGGGCTCATCAAGTGGACTGCATCAACACAAAAGTCACGTACGTGTATAAATGAGTTGTTCAAACATTATCGCTGCAAGATTATTTTGAATCTAACAAAATAGGAACAACAACAACTCAGTTTACTTTTCTTCTTCTCTGAATGTTTGTTCTTGAGAACCCGCACCGAAACTGCCTGTGAACAAAACACTCGAAATTCCATTACAAGCACTCACAGGTACGCATGCGCATACGCTTTAGTTCTACGAAATTGAAAGAAATATTCTGGTTCAATATTTAAGGTTGTGTTTGGCAAATTACATAATACTGGAAATGTCTGTCTGTTGTTTATTTAGTTTTTTGTAAATATGCGCTATAGCTGATTATATAACACTCTATTACCTCGAGTGTTATATAAACAGATATAGCGCATATTTACCGAAGCGAGAAAAAGTACAATTCTAAGGGTGATCTGCTCATTTAATAGAAAGGTTGTTCGGTGTCTTACGAAAGTCATCCAACTAATCCCAAGAAATAAAGTTTGTGTACCAATGTATGTACTTTTCTCTTTAAATTAGTATTTATTTACTTTATATTATTTTACTTTTAAATTTTTATTTAGTTCTGATTTTTAAAACTTAGGCAAGCTAGAAACCCTCAGGCATTCACAAAATGCCAATACATTTAGTTTTCATAATCAATGATACCAATACATCTTTTTCAATGATGCTGGCAACGCCGTCAAATAAATAGAGATCGCTATCGGCCATGTTCACTTACGATCCTCTATATACTAATTGGCTATGTCCATGTTCTAAAACTGTGAATATTAACAGAGACACCAACAATAAAACGATGATGATGATGATGAAAAGGCGTATCTATCAATAGCAATGCGACCCATATGGATCTATTGGATCTCCCGTAACTAGTGCTATGGAGACAGAGCATACCGTCCCTATAGTACCCCCTCCATAACAATGGCTGTTATGAACTCAATGATATGCTGTGGGTTCAGTAAATGCCGTGCAGATTTCGAGATCGCCTGAGTTCCCATGTGGTCTCACTTCTGTTGGATCGTTGCTCCGCATTAATTGAAAAGGTGCCTCGGGGTTTCTGCTGCCATCCTCTTTCAGTTTTAATTTCCTTAGGTGCCCCTTCAGTCTACAGTGTCCTGTTAGGAAACCCGTAATGATTCTTACATTACTTCTACTAAGTGCCAATATCGAGCGGGAGCTCTTTAGGTCATAGTTCCCCATTGTTTCCTTTGCTTGTCGTAGATTTTCCCATCTTACGGAAGCAGCTGCCTTACCTATTAAGCATATCTACTCCGTCATTATGCGGTACCCTATGCCACAGAATGGTTCTGGCCTCACAAGCGGAGTTTCTGAGCGAGCACATCCGCTGCTTTATTGCCTTCTACGACAGTGTGTCTTGGCACCCAGTACAAGCGTACTTTTTTACTTCGCTAAGTCTGTTTAGCTTCGCCCTACAATCCTCAACCAGTCTTGATGTGATGTGGAATTCATCTAGGGCTTTTGGCGCATATTGGAGGTCTGTCATGATGGCTATTTCCTGCCACACGTAGTTTCTTTCCAGATTAAAGTACTTCTGCCTGGAATATGCTATGCTTCAGAATACATACTTGGTTCTTGGCCCATGGACTCCCGCACCCGTGCCTTCTGCTTTCTTTAATCCATCCATATACCATCCTGTATACCACCGCATACACTGGATGTATCAAAGTTTTTCTTGAATTCAAGCTTTTGAACCATGTTGTCACAAGGCATGCTGGCTAATGGAACCTGTTTGGTTAGTGATACCACTAATGCCCTTACCCCAACGACTGTTAAGCAGCCTACCTTGCTCAAACGTAACTTGGTTTCCTCAGATTTTCTCTCTACCAGATTATGTAGTGGGAGTAGGCCAAGAATTACCACCATACCCGCCATGGGGCTGGTTTTCATGGCCCCTGTAATTAACACACACAGGCAATTCCTTTCTCGTGATGATTATTAGCTTGGTTCTATTCGCCCATGCCACTGCTTCATATGTAATCTTGGTTTACATCCAGTCCATTATCCTGGAACTAACTCCTCAGAATTTTCCTGCCACCCTTCTGCAAACCATAAGTACTCTTTTTGATTTATTCAGGAGTGCCTGTTGGTATTTATTCCATAGTAGTCTACTATCAAATATCAGTTCCAGGTACTTAACCTCTTTGATGATAGTAATATCTTCTCCGTTGATGGTAACCGGGTGCATTCCCCCCAGATTCCTTCTATTTGTGAAGGGTACCAGCGTGGTGTTGTTTGGGTTAACCGTAACCTACTTCTAGGCACCATCTGCTCTTGATAGTAAATCCGTTTAATCCGTTTAATCCGGTTAATCCACGATATCGTCCGCGTAGCCTTGGGCATAAGTTCCTGCCTCAGCTAGTCACTGAAGTAGTTTGTCTACGAGGATGCTCCACAAAAGGGGGTGACATTACCTCTCCTTGTAGACATCCTCTTGTTGTGCTCACCATAATGGTTTCATCACCGACTATGTTTTCCGCTTTTCTTGTACTCAGAACTTCTCACATCCATTAAGAGATTGTGCTGTTTACCTTCTTTCTCTACAGAGCAATTCTAATCGCCCCATAAAATGCGTTGTCGAATGCTCCTTCGATATCTATAAAAGCGCATAGAGCGATTTACTTATTGGCAATGGACCCCTCTAAACATTCTGTCAGCTCCCACAGTGCGGTCTCCGTAGATCTACCCACATCTGTACGCATATTGACTAGAGTGTAGTGGTTCTCTTCCCAGTACTTCCGACTTTATATAATAATAGTGTTTAGGTCCGACGAAGTTAAGCTAATGAAGTCAGTGTCGTCAATACGCAGTCTTTGAAGTTCAAGTGAAAACTTTTCTAGAGTTGTCAGAAATCTGTAGTGCTGACCATGACAGGCATGTTGATAGTTTCAATACGCGAATAAGCATCGGCCACTATGTTCTCCACTCCCGAAACAAACTCGATCCTTGTTGAGAAGAGGCATATTCCCTCGAGCGATGCGATCACAGGCATGATCGGATTTCTGATCGAATGCGTGCACCAGTGATCGGTAAGGATAATAACTTCCCGTCCTTCGATAAGGTGTCGTTTACGTGCTCTATAAATGGCTAAGAGCTCCCGATCGTACACCTGGTATCTACCTTCTCTCGGACATAGCTTTTTGGTCAAGGGCAGCTCCAATTGCGATATCTGGCTGGCTGGATACACGATGGTAGTGAGACCAATACTACTGTACGGAGTAAGCGTATGGTGGCCAGCTATAGAAAAAATTACATTTAGAAATATAATGGAGAAGGTACAAAGAGCGACCTGTATTTACGATCGATAATTAGAGTAAGCCCTCTTAAAGTTGCGACCTCAGAATTTCGATAGAAATTTTTACTAATTTCCAAGCGTTGCTCGTTCGTTAACTTCACTCTGATGAAAATGTAAACCATGGCTGATGTTTCAACATTGACAGATCATAAAAAAAGTTCTAATGTACCCTTCGTATTAAAATACAAAATTGTTACGTCCCTATTAAAAAATCCTTTACAACAGAAGCTAGTTGTATGGTGGCAGAGCTGAGCTTCTTTCTATCAGCCAATACATATTCTTTATATGTAAGAATATATCTTTCCATATTTGAATCATAGTTACTCTGAAATTAAAGAGAAACGTTGAGATTTCCAGCGTTTCATTGATACGTCTCGCAATATTTTCTCGTTTTCTTGCTACAAAGCGCCAAATCTAAAGCTGTCAAGACCAGCATCAGCGGCTGTGGCTCTCTCTCTATGTATTCTGAAGAAAAAACCCAGCACAAACATTCTCTTACTTAACTGATCGTACCATCGTCTTCATCGCCATCATTGTCGCCATACCTACCATACGACCGGCACCCGCGCGACCATACCGACCATAAAAAAAAACCAGTTACCAAAGTTGCGTTGCATTTAGAAAAGCGTTATCTTTGCATACCACTGTTCCACTGTAGCGGTTGAAATACGGCATTATACGTAGAGAAGAATATGCGTTGTGTGCACCGGTCGACCGCCCCGTTTCCAGTTGTTTTAGAAAAAAAAACAAAAGGAGTTAGACTTCTGGTTTTGGTCGATCTGCGCATTTCCCCAACGAATATGAATGTAGTGTTAGTGTCAGTGCTGCTTGCGGACGGAAGGTCCGTCTGTCTGCCACTCTATCGGCGACGCAGCGCACAGAAGAGCGGCTCATGGTCATAAGAATAAGCGCACTAACGTTTGGAACAGTTAACCGATTAAAAGGAAATCAAGTTCACAATCTGGGTTCTTCGTTCTTGGTCAGGCAAATACACAAACAGAACAGAACAGAAGGCGAAGAAATGTCGATTAGTTTTCATCGGCAATGGCAATGATGACGACGAGCAAGCAACACACTTCAAGAGATTGTCGTACGTACGAGACATTACAGTCTTCTGATGATGATTCTTCTTTTTTTAGTGCCAAGTACTCGTTCATGGCCATGCAGCAATCTATTCTGTTTCTATTTGCAGTATTGCGATCTCGCTAAGCAATTGATTGGTCATTCAGGATTGATTTTTGGCAGGAGAGTTACTGTCGGCGTGGTGTTCACTCCAAGGCTATATCTAAGTGTGCATCAGAAGAAGACGAGAAGCTGTGGATTCAGCTTCTTCTGTGCAGTTTTCTAATGAACATAAATGGTAAATGAGCCTCATCGCATCGGCGAGCAAAGCGGAAGACGATGGAATCGATCGATAGATCGATCCAAGCGCAGTTAATTTAAACAAGTTCTTTGCTGTCTTGTTGGCGCAAGCATTCGATGGAGTTCCCCCCCCCCACAACTCTCATGGTATCCAGAAATCCAGTAAACCTAGTTGACACGGTGTACCATATTTAATCGAGAAGAATGAGAATGAGAATAAGGCAGTGCGCGCGGTAAGGCGCCCGAACATCTGATTTTATCGCGTGCATGATGCATGCAACCCAATCAGCCAACTATTACGAACTACACTGGTAATGAAAAGAAGAAAAAAATCACAGCACGTTGTGTTCGCCCAAATTGAATGTATTCCTGGCTGATCTTTCAACGTTAAGTGGCCAAAATGAGCTCGGCTTCGACTTCATTGACTTTGTGGCTGGCATTAGGTATTCTTTGCAAGCAGAGGTCAATGGGAAAATTTCCCATTTTGTTGAGAAAAGAGATAAAATGTCTATGTTCGTTGTTGTTGTTGTTTTCCTAAGGAATTTACCACTACACATAGATTAAAAACAGAAATATTTTTACGGGTGAGTCGGCGGTTAAACGATGTTAAAGGTTGTATGATTAGGATCAGCCGTGCGCTTAGATTCGGAATGGATTTTGATTTTGAAAGGGGCTTTCAATCGATAAATCGAACACTAACATAATTTTAGAGGACCAATCCTGTTTTTAAGTTAAATTAGCAGGCGTTCTCTATTATCAAAGTTTGAGGCGGCACTTTTTTTTTACATAAACTCATTGCCAAGAGAGAACTCCATGAATAGCTTGCACAATAAAAATTAAAAAATCGTAATTACAATACACATTCCCTCGAAGCTAAAAACGAAAAATTTAGCAACGTAGCCCGCGATTATTCACATAAAGAAGACGAAAAAAGTTTAAATATTTTTTCGTCCGAAAGAAGAATGTCTTCACCGCCATAGTCTGCGTGCTTCTGCAAGGTAGGTAGGTAGAGTTGTGGTCTACACTGTGCTTGTGAGGTCCTCACTTATTGCTAATGTGATGCGATGCGACAAAACTCGAGGGATCTAGCATGGGGTAAGGACAAGGTTTTAATCCAGAATCTGGCAATATAATTCCGGGTTCTGGATAATAACTCGGTGGTTTTCTTTTTGCTGTAGGATGGCCATATTGATATGGCGCAGTTCGACAAACATGTGTGTGTCCAGTGTCCATAGCGACGCCCATCTTAGCCAATTCGTCCGCCCTCTCATTACCATCTGTATTACTCTGTCCCGGCACCCATACTATGGTAAGTGCTTCTGCAAAGTTTGTTTCCATTTTTCGTTCATAATTTTATATAATTTGAGGTATTATGTGATGGCCAGTTTACCTACGGAAGGTTTTCATTTTGGGATTATAGTGATTTAGCCACTTACTGAAATATCCAAATTTGGCGATATAAATTGCTACCTCCGGAAAGGATTTCAGCGAGTTCGTTGTTTCACAACATTTACAACCATACTCGTATAGGGTTTTTCAATAAGAGCACTTCAACTTTTTTTTTGAATAAAACACAAACTGTTCGACTTTTGAACTAACTTTTTTTTTTATTAACGAATTTGAACATATACATATGATACATTTAAGTATGAAACTCGATTTCTTTTGCATGGCCACCGCGTGCACGTTTTACGAAGTGAGCCTCATCGCTGAAGATGATTTTTCGGTGAAAATCTGCATCATTTTCGATTTGCTCTTGAGCCCAATTCACGAATCGGCGTCGCTTCAAATGATCAAACGGCTTTAGTTGTTGTGTCAGCTTGATCTTATACGGATGTAGGCCAAGATCTTTACTATACGGTCGATTGTCGAACGGGCTGGCTTGTAAAATGGACCGTAAAATGGCCGTAATGCTCTTAAAGTAGCGGCAACAGAACGATTATTTTGATAAAAAATTTGCACGATTTGCAATCGCTGTTCACATGTGTAGCATTCCATGATGAAATGTAACTAATGAAGTTTCCAAATGACAAAAGAACAATAAAAAATATGGGGTCGTTCGCCGTCCCTATCGGAGAAAAGTTGAAGCGCAGCTGTTGAAACACCCGATACAAGCGGCGTGTGGAAGATCAATTCTTGTTCTGTCTTCAACTGATGGTTCGGCAAAACAATCAAAAGCACTGTAAACGACCATTTTTGATTTTCAAATGGTTTTCAAAAATTCGAAAATTTGGCGCAAAAGTTTACATAATTTTCGGCAAAAGAAAAGTTTTCGCACTCCTGTAACGCTACCACCGCTATACGAGTTTCTGTCACAACCCACTCTATTACAGCGTGTATCAGTTAAGGTGCCAAATACTTAAATGGGTGATTCCTTCATTAATTACGAAAAAAAGTCGTATGAAAGCGTTTGAATGTGAAGACACGTAGCATGCATCACTTCACACCCTGTAACTCTTGAATGGTTCGGAGAGGGCTTTGAAGTGGGTCTTGAGTGTCGTGTTGGTGGGGTCTTGAGGGGGTTCATAGGGATTCTTAAGGAAGTCTTAAGGGGATCTTCAGACTTTGAGAGGGTCTTGAGGTGGAGTCTTGAGGGAGTTTCGAGCCAATCTTGAGAGGGGTCTTGAGAAGGTCTTTACGGGGTTTTGTAGAGAGTCTTTATTGGGTGTTGTGGGGGGTTTTAAGACTGGATTATTAAGGAGTCTTGAAAAGGTGTTGATAGATTCTTGAGTGGAGTCTTGAGAGGGTCTTAAGGAGGACTTAAGATGGTTTTGAAATGGGTACTGAAGGCCTTTTGATGAAGTCTTGAGTGAGGTCTTGAGAGGTCTTAATTGGGGGTTTGAGGATGTCTTGATGGTATCTTAAGGCATTTTAAGAAAGTCTTATGGTGTTCTTGATGGAATCTTGAGGTGGTCTTGCGAGGAGTTTTAGGGGGATCTCGAGTGGGGTCATGATGTGATCTTGAGGGAGTCTAGAGGTGATTTCTTGCGGGCGTTTTTATGGTGGGAGGAGGTCTTTCATAAAAAATACACACGCAGTTACAAAAAAAGTGGCGCAGTCATACTTTTTCATGTGTTGTTATCATTTTGGTAATATACCGCTATGTTTTCGCAGAGCTTTGTATTTTTTTTTTGTAGTTTACTGGTTTATTGATTTATTTGTGTGCCTGTTTGCATAATCTTTTTCTATTTTGCTTGTGCTACGTACATTATATTGAAGGAAAACCGGGTTGTTATAGTTTTTTTTTTCATACGAGACGTGAGATATACCAATTTTGGATGCTGTGATCCAGTAGGTCTTGTCACAAGTTTATTGTAATGAATTTGTTTTAATTTGATTACTTGTTAGTTGTAAGTGATTTTTGTAAAAAGAAAATGCAAATAACGACAGAAGAAGGGTACTGGGTTTGGTTGAGGATGGACGAAGTGTACAGTATGCCGCTATTATGATAAGAAAACCAGACACGACTTTAAGAAGAGCCATTAAAAGGTACAGAAAAACAAACTCTTACACACGACCTCAAGGCTCAGGTCGCCCTAGTGCAACTTGTACAAGCGATGACCGATATTTGGTGCTTAAAAGCCTTCGGAATCGTCACCAAACAGCGGTTGAGCTGTCGCAAAGACTTCGAACCGTTTGAGGCAGCTGTGAATACTCAAACGGTGAGGCGGCAATTAGTGGAAAGTGGTCTGAGAACAAGAAGACCTATTTGTGTACCGAGACTCACGGTAAAGCATATGCGACGTCGAATAGAATTTGCTCGCCTTCTTCAGGATTGGACAGATGCCCACCGGGGAAAAGTCCTTTTCACTGATTAGTCCAGGTTTTGGCTGCGCTTACCAAATGATCGTAGCAGCGTTTGGAGACGATTAGGTGAGGGTGAGAGATACTGTTCGGCAACAGTGGCCCAGCGGGAAAACTTTTGGGGAGGTTCCATCATGGAGTGGGCAGGATTAACCGAGCTGTGCATCGTGGACAGATCGGTGAACTCCACGCCGCTTTATTTAGACCTAATGACCATTTACGAGAAGGTTCTACTCTATTTTATTCGAACTACCTAAAAAATACCAAAAGATCAGGTATAATCTCTCTATATATAAGTTTATATACAAGTTTCACACATACAACTGTTATATACAATTTATATAAGAGTTCCACATGCATAACTGATGTATCCAATATGAGGAGAACATATAGCTTTTATACAGAACTAGCTGAAATACCCAGCGTTGCCTGGCCCCCACCAAACTGACCACCAAGACCAAGACCATTCAAGACACACCTTGAGATACCCCCCACCCCCTCTTCTCATATATCGGCACCATTATTATTATTATGTATATTTTTATTTTAATAACCGGTATAGCTCAACTTATTGCCGTGACGGAAGTCATTCAGTGAGTTGTTCCTGGCAATAAATTTATGTATAAAAAAAATCACGATCTTCGAGTCAAGCCACCCACCACGTCTACCCACTCAACACAATTACCACACTAACCACCAACAAACATCCACCCCAATCGTACACACATGTACTTGCTTGTAGATGACCAGTTATAATGGAAACCAGCAGTTTTTAGAACAGATAATAACAATTCTTCCTGAATAACTTTTAAGCCAATAGTTGCTTTGGGTTTCTAGCCTCATTAAATAAAAAAAAATAAAAAGTAAAATTGTCACTTGTGCAGAATTTTGCCAAAAACAAAAACTAAAAAGTCTCAATCTCTAAAAAAAACAAGTGCACCAACGTCAGAATGACTGTCAAAAACAGTTTACTACCGCCACAGAAGAACCAGTGCACCAACGACAGAATGACTGTCAAAAACATTTTACTGCCGCCACAGAAGAACCAGTGCACCAACGACAGAATGACTGTCAAAAACATTTTACTGCCGCCACAGAAGAACCACAACTACAAGAAGCACAGAAAACCGGTCAAAATTAACCTACATTATTGGTGGAACTATGTCCGTCTGTTTGTTGGCTTCTGCAGTCGTCTTCGTTGTCGTGATTTGTTCATACTAACTTTAGTAGGATAACAAAGAGTCAGCTCAGCCAACACATCGTCACAATCGCAGAAACTTTCCTTCTTGCTCTAAAAAAAAAAAAGTTTCGCTACCACCAGAAGTTACTTGTACCATTCGGAGAGTGCGATTCCTTGTTTGAAGGAAAACTTTGAAATTTCTTATTCTACAACTTCAGCTTTAGCTCGTTTGCTGTGCTGTGCTATTCATTGGAATAACCTAAATTGAGTGTAAGTGTGTTGTTTCTCTTTCACTGATGCAAGTGTTTTTTTTGCTGACTTGTTGACTTTACATTAGCACTTTTCCACATAGAAACACAAGAACTTTAGCTAAGACAGTACCATGACATATGGCTGTGAATCTGCTATCTCTTACAAGTCTAATAGTCGTTTGTGAGCCTTGTATTAGTTGTTTATGGCATTTCCCGTTTGTTATCAAGAATATTTCCAATCTAATTTTCATTCTTTGGTTTAGTGAAGAGGAAGGAAGCAATTTTTAGAACTGCAAGTTTACTTCTTTGGTAAAACATTTGATAGCAAAGAACTATTCAAAAATAGCTTCTTAAATAGTAACTAAAAATTGCGCTAGAGTTGTAGTTGTTCTTGAAAACTTTTTTCTTTTCAATCTTACCTTAACTGTTAAATAATATCTTTAATAACAAATGTTAAAAGTTGAACGAACAACGGAAAATTAAAGAGGAAATCTAAGTCCGCCAACGCATTATGCCTGGAACTGAGCCAAACCCATCCCAACCAGCCAATCCAGCATAATAATTCAACTTTCGAATGATCATCACCGGTTGTGTCCACCTTCTTCCTTCTCATGTGAAGAATTTTACACGGAACTGACCATTTATTGGTTATGAGAAACCTCACAATCTTACTCATGTATCGTCGTACTCTTGTACACCGAGGAAGTAATTGATATTCAAGCGAGAAAATTTATTTCCATCTATGCAGGTCGTATCGATCGGGAGGCTGTGCTGCGGGCGATTCACTTGCTAACTCTGACGCATTTAGATATTAAGAGAGATCTGCAGATAGATTTACATTACATCTATATCGGTGAACTGAACACACATATCACCATTACCAACGTCGAAGGACGGACTGGCTAATAACAAATGCAAACATTTCTAAGTATATCGCACTGCGATGTAATGTTATTTAATATTTTTACTCCCCAGCATCAAGTCCTGCTTCTTCTAAGCAAGTCAATATGAATCGCTCCATTATATGGAAGAACGAAATCGTCGTATGTTTGCTGTGTAATAATTTAGAGTCACAACTGAATGAAAATTAGATGGACGTCCGGCAGAAGACTTGAGTCCAGCGAACAAATCTAAAGCCATTTCGATTATTTAACAACAAGCGACGACTTATTTGGAATTCATTTTCATATACGAATAAATAGCCTGTACCCTATCCTAGGTGAACTAACAAACCGGCCGGCCTATAAGCGCAATCGATGCACACGATTCGATCCAAATGACATTCCAGTCACCGTTCCGCCACCGCCAACATTATCATCCATGACGATGACGATGACAATATTGCCAAACGCCGAACACAATGGACATTAGTTAGGCGCGTAGTTAGGCCGCAAACTGCATGGAAAATATGTGGAAATCTTGTATGCTAAAGCGAGGAATGCTATATGTCCAGTGCTATGCTACACAATACCGACCAGAAGCGGTATTCCCATCAGCCATCCACTTCTACCGCTAATAGCCCGAAATGATGATGCTACTTGAGTGGCTATGGTCCGTGCTGTTCGTTTGTATCTAGCACGGGGATAAAAGGTCCTTGTACCTGACTGACTGACCATTTACGAAACATCGAATGCCGCGGGTAAATAGACAATTTATGAAAATTAGTTGGGGCTTTGGTCATCTAGGTAGGTACGACATGAAAACATAAGACAAAGGCGAAGAAGGCTGTTTGTACGGATACGTGATCCCATGTGTTGTGGGGTAGCCATTGAGTAAAGGAATTTCCTCTAGTACTTTGTAGTGTTTGTACTTTGTAGATGTGAAAAGGTTTGTTTTTGTCTGAAGAATATTGTCATTAGGAAAGGCAGAACGAAAAGAATGTGCGGAATGTCAATGCTGGGTTTAAATGGTAAAAATACTACACAACTAAATAGTATCTGAATAACTAAGTAAAATGTATGGAGAAAGAACAGTTTAATTAACAATTACTTGAAAAATCGAAATTCAGTGTAAATTGTCGTATATTTGCATTGCTATATGCCACAACATCATGTCGCGTGTCTACCTCAACATAAAACTTGATTAATTGTTCACGCTTAGCAACAATTTACACACGAATTGTAGCGTCAAGACATCGTAAACAAGAAAACAAAAAATCGTTCACTCTCGATTGTGTCATGTGTCACGGTTTTATAGTTTTATGTTACTTTAAAGAACAGAAACGTGACTGAGCTATAAGCTTGTTTCAAGTTCATGATGGTTTAATTAAAATGGTTCTTGTTAACTAATGTGTCCATCTATTTCTATCTAAGGTGGATATATTTTTTAGCAGTTGGAAGACTTGACGTTGAACTTTGTTGAAGCGTGTAATTTTCTACGATCATTAGAAAGTATATACGAGTTGAAACGAGAAACAAACCACAAACAAGAGTTAATTAGCTTCCATTCGACACTTCTGCAGTTGTTTAGTTGGCAGAAGCCTATTACTCTCCTTAATCCTTAGTTTTTCTGAAGTACCTCAAGGTTACCATTTTTGACCCATTGTATTTATTAAGAATATTTCACCTTCTAGAGTTGGTTGTACAGTGTACAACATCCTAAGCTAATTAAAATACAAGAGTTAATTGGCTTCCATTCGACACTTTTGCAGTTGTTTAGTTGGCAGAAGCCTTTTACTCTCCTTAATCCTTATTTATTCTGGAGTACCTCAAAGTTTCCACGTTTGACCCATTCTTTTTATTTAGAATATTTCACCTTCTGTATCAATGAAATTGAGCATGGTGTGAAAGTAGATGAAGTATATAGACTGACGCTGAGAAGGCATTTGACAGAGTCCAACATTCTGTGCTTAAAACAAGAGTTGGTTGTACAGTGAACAACATCCTAAGCTAATTAAAAAAATAAAAGTTAATTGGATTCCATTAGACACTTTTGCAGTTGTTTAGTTGACAGAAGGCTATTACTCTCCCTAATCCTTATTTATTCTGGAGTACCTCAAGGTTGCCATTTTTCACCCCTTCTTTTTATTGAGAACGTTTCCGGAGTGTCCTTCATTTGTGATCTGGGTGTTATTTTTAATTCAAATCTTGACTATGGTGTCCATCTTAATTATATTACTGCCAAGCTGAATCGTTACATAGGGTTTATTACCCTTTTACGACCAAATCTTTAAATACTACACTTATTCGTCGAAATACTTGTGTGCTATCCGCAGTAAAAAAAATTGTATAAAGAGACATCAAACGAATTTTATTAGACATGCCATTGGGCGTGTAAGATGTTAACCCGACACATAAATTTAGACATCTTGTACCTGATATACACTACCCTCGAGTCACAGAAAACATTATATTATTTTTATAATCACATGCACAAAATCGACTTCTCTTTTATTTTATGTTTACTCCATTTTAATGTTCCGCTTGTAGTTCTACACAATCCAATCTAGGAATATTTCAGCTGATTTATTCTGAAGCTGTGTGACTACCGCAGGTTTGTCCTGAATTTATTGCTTTATTTCTTTAGCTCATTTGCCGGGCACTTACGTTAATCTAAGTAGTTAGTAATAGCTCAATTTAAACTTGTGGTTTCATCATCATCGTAATTCAACAAATGGGGCCTCTCCTCTGGCCACATTCTTCATCCGTCTCGATTTCGAACCGATATCATTCAATTTTGCCATCCGTGAACAAAAATTTCAGCTTTATATTCAGGCTATAAACCACTAAATGCATCGCGGTATAAAATACCTTAACGAAAGACTTAGGCAACGAACTCGAGCCCTAATTTCAATTAGTGTAAATAAGGTCTGCAATAAATGCATTAATTCTACACACACAATATAATCTTTATTGGTTTTAAAGTCTTAAAAACTTCCTGGCTATGTTTAGGATCCTACAGAGTCAATATTATACCTTTCCCCCTTCTTTCCTAAAGTGAAAATCTCTTCTACAATCTATTACCTTGCAGATTGAAATGGATGCTTAAATCCATCCTCGACGGTTCTCATAGAAATTTCGCCTACACGGAATTGACTACAAAGCATACACGTTCTCTATACATAGTATCCTCATCTAACACCAATTTTACCACTTACAAGTTTATACATCCGTAGCATTCAATTTATTAGTACGTACATATGTACATGGTTCACTAATTGTATTTCTTGACGTCGTCCCATCCCATTTCGTTTTCCACCATCTGCGGGCAGTATTTTGCTGGCACATTTCCTCCGCCCTTAATCATAGAAATGACAATCATATATAATATGAGAACGAAATGCTAAAACACATCCTCTTCCTATATATAAATTGTAATGGTCGCCATGCTGCCAGCCCCAGAGCTTGCAGAGCTATTTGCAGATGACGTTAGTTTCGCCTCATAGCTACTTTGGTAAAACAAACCTCTTACATGCATTGAAATTATGTATTTGTAGCAATATTTGTTTGCCTCTCGGAGCCCCAAAGGACGAACGACCGAACCAACATATTATTTTTCGTTTTTGTTTATTGCCAACGACAACGGAACCACAAGGAAAAGTGAAATAGTCGGGGTTCGCGGGCGCAAGACGACATCGCAACTCAACTATATCATGTGATACCAGAGGTGCAATTGGTAACATTTACCAGCATACAACATAAAAAAAAGAACAGGGCATAATACTTCAACTAATAGCCTTAACGAAGAATTGCCATTGCAGTACCAAAGTACCATATAGCTGGAGAAGACAAAAACTCCAACACATTTTAATGGGCAAAAAAGTTCCAAGTTTTTGCCATTTTGGTACGAGTAGGTACTTGCATTGGATTGCATTGGACTGGAGTCAACTCAAGTGCATGGCATGCAAGGAGGTATATAGAATGAAAAGCGCGAAAGTCTCTAAATGCTTTTGCAGTAAAGAACAACCGCACGGTCAACGAAAATATTTCAATGCTGTGGAGCAATTGTATAGAGAAACTACTGTTGCGTTGGTTGACGGTAACAAGTTAGAAATACCATCATCATCTTCTCAGAAAAGAGGAACTTCTTCCACTACCATGGACTGCAGCATCATCAACAACAGAAGCAGCAGCAACAGTAGTAGTAGTAGTAGTAGTAGTAAAGTGGTTCATCGAACCTACAAGGATGTACCTCAAAAGAACTGCACATATAAATGTATAGTACATTGGACAACATGCAGCTCCTCTATACTAGAACAATGAAATTCTTTTTCTTTAGGAACGTTTTACTTAAGTTGCTCGATGCAATTATTTTCCTTATGGCAATCGTTAGCAGTGCAGCCATGCTTTTTGTCCGATGCACTTTGCGCTCTCGTTCGAGTCATTCTATTGTGTTTGAAGGTGG
This sequence comes from Nephrocerus scutellatus, assembly GCA_947095585.1. Classification (NCBI taxonomy): domain Eukaryota; kingdom Metazoa; phylum Arthropoda; class Insecta; order Diptera; family Pipunculidae; genus Nephrocerus; species Nephrocerus scutellatus. Next base: position 117,313,912 of record OX352763.1, read on the forward strand.
TGTACTATAAAAATAACCGCCTGCACTATCGACCAATCCAACATACAAATCTTAAAGGGAATAGTTAGTAACTTTTTACATTGTATGCTGTTGTCATCATTTTTATGATTTATGTGGGTAGCATGGGAGATTTGTGCAAATTTGTTTGAAGTGAAAGGAAATTATTGAATTAAATTGACAAAGAAATGAAGAAAACAAAAGATGAATTGGTATCGTACAATTTGAAAGAAGGAAAAGTTTGGTTGTATTATATTAGGTTTTAAGGAGCTAATAATGGAAAATATTTAATCACAAGAGTGAAGTCAATTTAAAGAAGTATTTATGTAAAATGTGAGCAAAAAAATTTCATAACCACAACCATACTTAGCAGCATAACTGCCCACTGGCCAGTGGCCAGCGCTGATAGCCACAACTCTGTCAATATCCTTTCGGGATCTGGATAACAACTCGATGGTTTTCTTTTTGCTGTAGGATGGCCACATTGATCTCGATATGGCGCATTTCGACAGACTGATCCACCTGAGCTGTGACTTAGTATTAAAGAAGGAGAGAATTTGTTCCTTGACTGAGCTCATTGGACAGCTAACCTTCTCCATAGCGACGCCCATCTTAGCCAATTCGTCCGCCCTCTCATTACCCTCTATATTACTGTGCCCAGGCACCCTGGTGATGTCCAGAAATTGACTGATCGAGACCAATTCTTCTTGGCACTGTTGTACTAATTTCGGGTTTATTGTAGTCACATAAATCGCCTATCGCTATCAACACAAATACCAACCCTTCCGATTTGTGCGTTTCTGAGCCTTAATGCTCTACAGGCCTCCCTAAGTGGTAGAATCTCTGCCTGAAAGAAGCCGAATCGGGTAGCTGGAAAAACCTTGACAGATTTAAATCATCTGAAAAGATACCTGCACCGACTCCGTCCTTCATCTTGGATCCGTCAGTGAATATTGTTGCGTCATATTGCCTCGCTACTGTCCCATCCTTCCTGTTTCCCCTGGTAGGAAATTCAACGTCAGTCAGTCAAATCTGACTATGACCAAAAACTGAGACAAAAAATGTCTCAAAACTAAAGGAAGTAAGAGTTTCTGATCGTGTATAAAAAGGAATCAGGAACACTGCCTCGTCCTCAGTTCTAAAGCTCATTAGCAATGATATTCCAATCGTCAGCTCTATAGACAAAGCGAATCTGCTTGCTTTACATTTCACAGCAAGCCTAACGCTACCAGATTGTGCGTTGGGATTGATCTACTTTTGTTCAAGTAGAGCTGGTAAAGTCTTAAGTGATCTCAGTATTCACGCGCATCTGTTAGGCCAGATGGTATTCCTGCAATTGTTTTGAAGATATGTTCTTCCATACTAGCGTAAGCTTTTACATTTCTTCTTTTATTACGGAGGCTTTCCAAAGAGTTGGAAAAGCCAGTACCTAAAAAAAGCGACCCACCGTCTTTTTCTTCGTACTTACTTATAATACTAACATTCTTTCTCAGCTATGAAAACGTTGAGCAATCGTTAGCTTGAGCAAAAACTAAAATCCTCAGTGAACAGCAGTATGGTTGTCAAAGGGCAGCGCTCTACTGGTGATCTCAAGGCATATCTCATCTAAAAGTGAAACCAATCTATTCAAAAAATAGCTAAAAGTAATTTAGTTGTACTCGATATTTTCAAGACATTCGACAGAGTCTGGCATACAGCTCTTTTGTCTAAAATGTGTGCTTATGGTGTTTGTGAAACACTATTGGTATATATCTTTCTAATGGTTCAATCCTGGATGTATTGGCTGGTTTTAAATCAACAGTTCACCACATTAACTATGGTGTTCCCCAAGGCTCTGTTTTGTCCCCCACACTCTTTATACCAAGTAGCATTTTGCGACTAAATGGTGACTTTGGCGTAGGATATGTCTTGAAGGATAGAGGAGAAAATCTTATACGCGATACTCAACAACGTTAACCACGATAATTGCTGCCTGTTGTTATATCTCATTTCTTATGTGTGGGGTACAGGATGCCGCTTCGCCAGTCTTCCGGCACCGCTTCTTCCTCCCATACATGCACTATTAGTTCATGAATTGCTTGGTGTATTGCGGGGCCTTATTATTTTTGAGCCGATTTATCACTCTGCTAACTTCGTCTATGCTTGGTGGCGGCAGCATAGTGGGGTCTTCGGTCATTGGTGGAGCCTCTTATTCCTCAGTTAGCTGGCCATTAAATAACTCATGAAAGTGCTCTTCCCATCGCTCTAAGATAACTTTAAGATCGGCGATCAGATTACCTTCTTTGTCTTTGCAGTATGTGCAACGCGGTGTATATTACGTCATACCGCGGACTCTTTGGTAGAAGTTCCGCGCCTGGTGCGATCCTCGCTCTCTATACTGTTCTAGTTCACGGACGAGATTCTTCTCCCAGGCTGCTTTCTTTCGCTGGTTTTTCATGTCTTCTGAGCTCTTTATATTCATCTATCTTACATTCGTCATCGAACCAGTCGTTAAGATCTCTACGACTACAGCCTAAGATGGAGTCAGCAGTACTAATGACAGTATTCTTAAGGCGTGTCAATTTCTCTTCAACGCCCGACATCTCAGCCCCATGACATACTCTCCCTGCATTTAGAGCGAGTCCAATCCAATGATGATGCAATCCGCGCTCGGAATACCAGGACAGGATAGTGGTCCGAGTCGGCGTTGGCACCTTGGTACGTTCGTACCGTCATCAGGTTCGGGTTGTGGCGGCGGTCTATCAACACGTGCTCTATCTGGTTGCGAGTGGCTCCATCAGGATATACCCAGATGGCTTTGTGGATATTTTTACGCGCAAACCTTGCATTCGCAACGACCAAATTATTGCTTGCTGCCATCTCTACGACTCGTTGTCCATTGTCATTAGTGTTCTCGTGTAAGCTATGGGTGCCAATGTACTGCCTGAATACTGGCTCTCTACCTATTTTGGCATTCATATTTCCAAGATTTATTTTTACGTCATATTGCAGTTCACGTTCGACTGATTCAAGAATTCTTCTTTTTCATCATCCGTGGAATCCTCTGTAGTTGCGTGAACGTTTAATAGGCTTATGTTTTTAAATCTTCTTCGCATGTGAAGGGTGCATAGCCGTTCATTTACTGCTTTAAAGCCGATTACGGTGGGTTTCATTATTTTGCTGACTAGAAATCCCACCCCGAGCATGAGTGAAAAAAACTTCAGTTTGATCCAAATCCATATCTTTGCCAAAATAGTTTCACCACATACTTTAAAAATGTAAATTTTATACAGAAATTTTATTCAATTCAGAGCAAATGTTCTGCCTTTGTAATTTCTATCCGCGTATCAGCTAATTCAGCTTTTACTTCAAAAAAGAAAACAAGAAGGAGGCAACGACGAATGAATACAAATTTCAAATATGTACGAGTATCATACAAATGTAATTTCTCACCGTATCTTACCAGCATAAAAGTGCACAGTTTCCCTTTATGCCGGCCAAATGCCAACTCTTTTAGAATTACAGCGTTTTGTGATCGCAAATAGTTGGCGGAGGTTCGGAGGTTTATATTGGAGAAGACAAAAAAATATTTCCACAAAGAAACCAAAAATGAAAGGAGTGTAATTATCGGCAATGACAAATGACAAACAGCAACACAAAGCGATCTATGAGACAGGGAAAGATACCGGTATTAGTGGCACACTGTTTATGCTTTTCAAATTTCAAAATATTTGGAACTTATGTCACAATTTCATTAAAAAGTACTTTGCTATTTTAATTGCTAATTTAATAAATTAATTAGTACTCTAATTATATAAGCGATACAATTTTTTATTAAATTTTAAACATTCCTTTATCCGTCTTTCCTTCCAGATTAAACCTAATACACAGATATCAATCAGAACATAGGAAATTGAACAAATAAAAAGGTAAGTGTCACTTGATTGCTTGTAAAATGTACATATTTCTGCAAGAAAAGTGAAGAAACAAAACTATCTCGATACTGCAAAAATTTCGTGTACATAAGAATGAAAGTTTCTTCTGCGACACCCATTCCGAATAAACGTGATTTCCATTCAAACTCGTGCTTTGCTCTGCTACAGAATCAAATCCGGAGACATTCGACTTTCTAGACAAAATACCCGCACACATACACAAAAAAAAGAAGTGTCAACTAACATCTTATGGCTGCATTTGGCCAGGATATAACACAATCAAGAACAGGTACTCAAACCTCACGATTCTCCCAGTCGGTCGACCACAATCGACCATCGATGATGATGATGACTTTGAAAATTCCAATCACGTTTTTATTACTATTTCTTCATTCAATCTCGGCGATGATGAGGATGACTTACTACGAAGACAAATCTATGTACATAACGACATGCGCGAGTGAGAATGAGAATTGATTGTGTTAGGTTGTGGAAAAAGAAAAGAATGTATACAAGAGGAGAAGAATGATGATGCCTTTATGGAGTTGGCCGTCGAATGGAATTGTGTCAGTAGTGGAATTGGACGGCAGATGAAGCGAATGCCGTGCTATGTCCCTCGGGGGAGAGCGACAACAACTCTTTCGCCTTTTTAATATTTAAAAATTTGTTATAAGAAATATTTTGAATGAAAGGAACATGAATTTAATTATAAACATATATCAGATACATATAGTTATAAGTTTTCTCTCGTAACATATTTTCCAAATTTATAAACGTATAGGTTAGATAGTAAGTATAAGTGGCAGAAGTGTATTTTTGTATTATCACCAGATTGTTAGGTCTATGTGGCTGCCCTGACTGCCCTTTTGGGAACCTTGTAAGAGTATAACAGCACCAAAAACTGTGGAAGGAGTACAAAAAGAATAAACCTTCGATAATGATTCTAATCAAAATTTATTAACGAAACTTCGTTGTTTCCTTTTTTTAAGATTTTATCAGTCATTTGTTTTGAATGTTTCTAATACATATATCGCTTTGTACATTAAGGTAACTTAAAATACACACGGATACCCCTTTTTTACCGAATATAAGCCTTTATTTTGAAATTTATGTCTGTTGCCTCTTTGGATAGCGCTTTATTATCTATATATAGACAAATGAAATGCTGATCTTATTAATGGGATTTTTGTATGATGGTCGCGAGAACCATATAAGTGTCGATTCTATAGTTTTCTGGATGACTGAGGTAGTCAATGGGTGGAGGGTGGCCAGTTCGCGGTGGTCAGTGGTCGGGTGGTCAGTTGGATGGGGGTTAGTAGGATGGGGCAGCCGGAAAACGCTGGGTATTTCCGCCAATCTTAAATATAATATTTTTTTTTATAATGTACACACGCTCAAGGGGTATACACCCTTATAATTTTTAGCACAGGGTGAACGTTAGGAAATTTGGGGGAGGAAAAGATGAGATGTCTATGCACGTGTGTGTTAAATGACTGCGGATCATACAAATGCGGAAACACGGAATCGGGTAATTCATTCCACATAACTATTGTGCGGCTAAATTCTCTGAATTGGTTAGTACGTCCGAAGATAGGCTAATGGTAGACTCGTGGGCTCGAGTTGAGGCACGGGTATGGGTTCGACAATGGGCGGAATTCATCGATAAAACAGTGACAAGCAGGAAACATTCCCACGATGTTCAAGTGATTTGATTGTTTTCGCTATATTGACATCGACAATAAGTTTAGGACGAATATATGCCTTGTAAATAGTAGCCATATCTTACATCTAAACATCTCGCAGCATTCTTAGCGATGACAAATATGTGGTCGTTCCAACGAAGCTTGTTGTTGACGCACATACCGAGAATTGTTAGTTTTTCAGTTTCTTTCTTTCTTTCACCCAAGCTCTCTCTAGAAGAGGATATAAAAGCTCTGCTGATGTTGTTGGAGCGGGTATACCATCTAGTCGTACCGGCTTGTTGTTATTTTGTGCGTCGATCGTGGTAGCGATCTCATCTTTACTGGGAGTTGAGTAAAGATGGGATCATTTGATTTGGGTGCATATCGTTGGCAAAAACACACGGTTAAGGACCGTAGAGAAATGTTGCTTTCATTGCTTGAGCTGATCCTCATCTGAAACGAGTACAGCACCATGTAGGCCTTTCACCGAATGTTGGCTAGAGCGGTGACCACCTGTCAGCTCTTTGGTGATTGTGTAAACGGTTCTGCCATCGCACCTGCTTGCTGCTTCCTCTGCTTCTGAGGCCAAGTTGTTTATATAATTACGTTTGTCACGTCTCACACTACGCTGCACTTCTCTAATTTTGCTTCGACACAGGGATCGATAAGGGGATCTTTAGCTGGTCGATGGTATACCTAGGCATTCGGATGATATTCCGGATTCTTTGAACTGATGCAGTACGTAACTGGACAGTAGCTACGATAAGGTTATGATCCCGTACCATACCCATGTCGGCTCATCGTATATTTCGGACGTCTAAAAGACAGCTCCTAAAACATCGGCTGATCGCCAGATGGTCGATTTGGTTGCCTGTCAGTTGACACCCACCTGACTTTGTGGCAGGTCTTATGCTCAAACATGGTGCCTCCTTTGACAAGGTGGTGGGTGTTGCAGAAATCAACCAATCTTTCTACCATTGTCATGTCGTTCGCCGAGGCCTTGCTTCACAATCACGTGTCTGAGTCCTTCATTGTCGTTGCCTACCTTGGCATTCAAGTCCCACATCACGATGACGATATCTCCGTTCAGCGTTGCTTTGAAGACAGCGCTTAGCTGATTGTAGAAGTTGTCCTTTTCATCCTCAGTCGAGGGATTCGTTGTGGCGTAACACTGCATGATCGTGACGGGCCGTACTCTAGTCCGAAATCTGGCCGATAAGATCCTATCACCATGTGGGTGCCAGAAAAGTATGCCTCTGCGTGGGGACTGCCGGAGGCTTTGCCGGAGTAGAGTAGCACAGTGTTACACTTTGGGCATTGGTACTCTCCCGCGTCGAACCATCTTATTTCACTCACTCCCAGTATGTCCAAATTATATCGAAGAAACTTACGTTCTATGTGAAGAAATCTGGCATTTCACTCCCTGAGTCAAGGACCGTCCTCACATTCCAGAAACCAACCTTAGTCGGGGTACAATAGCCAAATGTCGTCATTATTCGATCATTACTTATCCGAGGCGTTGTGTCGGTTTCAGTAGAGGGCATTTTTCTTCGGTACCACAGGGTGCTAACCCACGTTACCTAGACTAGAAACGCTAGACCGTTCGCACTTGCAATTTTAGCCTTCATTATAAGGATTTATACACATATTTGCCCGGGGACCACCACTAGGATGTAGAGCAAGCACTACATAACGAACTTGATTGTTGCGCTACTGGCCCAAACCGAGTTTTGAGCAGTCAGTAGTTTCCCGATCAATCGCAATGCAGATCCCCAAATTGCAGAATTGAAGTACCTGATATCTTATCAGCAAATCACCTTTCCTATTTAACTTAATTATTGTTAGTTAAACGAATCTGATAACTTTGTTGTTAAGTATATAGTAAAGTATATAATAAAATGTTCATTAGTAATTTTATGTTTTTCTTTTTATATTCGGACTGTGTTGTCCTTTCTTCTTCTTAATCTGCATTGTAAATAAAATGACGGTAAAATTTCAGACCTGCATGTTGACCTATTTTAACGGAACAAATTCTTTCTTAAACGCAATAAAATTTCAAAATTTTACAGCACCACCATTGCGGTGGTATAGGCATCCTACATCCAAGCAGATATGTATGGATGTCATCTGAAAAATTCTTTAACATTTAAGTGCAAGTAACATGGTAGCATTACTATTATTTATTACCGTTCTAAAAAGTTATGAAAGTTAATGTGCAGACTTTGTGGTTAAAGTATTCTTTTATGCAATCGAAGTGTAATAAAAATACCTAACGTTACTAAAGAAACTAAAAAATGTTTTATAGTCATAATATAGTATACGAAAACAAAACACGCGATTACCGGGCGTTATGGGTAATGAAGCTGATGGTTATGATGATGACTTTATGAGCTGTACGAAGATACCCACATCACATCGTCTCTCCGCAGAAAAGAAACAAAAAGTCACAACAACTGTTGTTGTTGTGGTAGATTCGTTATCTAAACTTTTCATAAATAATGCATTTCTCTTAGTGATTTAGTGTGTGCTAAACTCAAATTCTTAAGAACAAACGTTTTCTACCTATACTTAAAACGTTCGACCTAGTTATCAGTTGGGCGGCTGTTGTCTGCTGACCACGAACTGGTCTAATTCTGTAGCGGCAGGTATTGAATTAACAAAACGTTCGAGAATAGGTTAATACATAAAAACCAACACCACCACAAAGCCACATCCGCAACTTTACCTTATGTGTGTAACAGAAAAATGTTAAAACGCTTCATGCTGCTTGACAGTCAGTCCAGTGGGTTTACTCTAAATTCAATAATAACATGCTAATGTGATGACTCCCATGGCACTACGACGGCGGTGGGGCATTTCAATTGAGACCTACTTTACTTTTATTTGTTTGTCCATTCCATTTCACATGTTATGGACACTCGATCGTTAAGCAGCCCACATTGAATGTCTGTCGAATGGCAAAATCTATCAAATACGCAGAGTAAAGGCCAAAAATTAGCATTGTGCGAGTAACACGTTGTGCATCACCAACATAAGTTATTTTAATATTTGGATAAAAAACCATGACAACCGCTAAGAACAGTATGTTGATTGGGTTGGACTTGAATAACAAAATAATAAATACCTAATTAACGAAGAAAGTTGAGTAGGTTTTTTGTGAGAAGAGTTTTTTCACGCTGGAGAAGATTTGGAGGATTGAAATGTGTGATTTCTCTTAATGGGTCAAATAATATTTTTATTTACTTTCAATTTTTTGCTATACATCACATAGTTTTTGCTAATTTATGCAAATTGTGTTTTCAAAAACAAAAGACTTAAGCAAGAAACCATAATGTATGGTCTGTTAATTTAGTGAAAAATATATATGAATTTATGACACGTTTAATTAGCAATAGATATTTAGAGGTTACAGGTGACAATAAACCCCTATATTGGTTTAAATAAACAGACCTTGCTGTAGTTCTGGTATCAATTAAACAACAATCACTTGAAATTAGAAGGAGAGCGCGCTAAGTAGGTAACAAAGTAGGAGAGTTTTTACTAGCTTACTAGCTTAGCCGACAGACGTTGTCCTGTCCAAATTTCAATAAATTTCTTTGTGATCGTTTTGTGAATTTGTGAAAAGCTATTTGAAATTAAAAAGGTATAAAAAATAAAAACAAGACGTCAACCAAAGGATTTATTTTCTTCAATTAAATTTGAAATTACAAATTACATAATTATCTTTTTTTTTAAGAAAGTATTCCTTCAGTCGAAAATATTGCAAGTCTCTAACGAACATGGCTTTCTGAAAGATAGATCAGCTACGACAAACCTCGATAAATTTTTCTCTTTTGCCCTACCAGCCTTAAAGAGTGGCAACAAAGTCGACGTTGTTGCAACTGATTTCACTAAGGCTTTCGATAAGATATCTCATCAACTAATCCTTTTTAAATTACCTGCCCTATGCTTTAAACTCATATTGTTGAAATGGATGTCTTCTTATCTGAAAACCGTCTTTATAGCGTTAACTTCAGCTTCCTTCTATCGGCCACATTCTTGGCCATCTCTGGTGTTCCACAAGGCAGCCATCTAGGCTCCCTTCTCTTCATCCTAACTATAAATAACCTGAAAGGGTCATTAAATACTCCACCCTCACTGTCTACAATGACGAAACCAACATTTTTAAACCCACTTCTTCACTACAAGAAAGTCCCGACTCTTTCAAGACACAGGACACGGACATTATCTCTTCTCCATGGTCACCCCATATCCCACGTGCAATCTTTTCGAGACCTCGGCATATTGTGCGACTCGGAGCTAAACTTCCTTTCTTACATTGACGAAACAATTCCTAAAGCCAACTCATCACTTGGCTTTGTCATACGTTGGTCCAAATAATTTCCCAACCCTTTGTGACCAGATTCCTTTACATCATCTTTGTCCGCTCTTTCCTCGAGTACCTAACCTACCCCCTTTTCCAGAAGTTAAGAATTGAAAGCATCCAACATCGTTTTCTTCGTGGTCTACCTTGGAACAATCCCCCCTATCAAGACCGCCTCAACCTCATAAACTTGAATAGCCTTGAGGAACGCAGGGACGCTGCTGAGATTCTTTTCATATATCGTCTCCTATCAAGCTCCGTCGATTGCGCGTCTCTAATCCTCATAATCTGCGATGCCCTCCTTTCTTCTATCCCGTATGCTGCAGAAGGTTAACTCAAAACTAACCACTCAGCACTCCCCGCTTGAAACTCGATTTCCTTTACCATTCTTCTTTGCTTTAAATGTTTAAAACTAACATGCTTTAAGCTTAGCTTAGATTTAAGTCTTCGTCTTAGTTGTAAATCTTCAATCCTTTCAAAACTTTTAGCTTGTAATAAGCCGAATAAAGTCTCTTTTACATATTACATAAAACAAAGCATTTGTTTGTTTTGATTGTTTGCTTGAACATTACTATTTCATTCATTGCAATGCTTTATGGTTTTGCGGTCACATTATTATGTTACATTTTTAAATTTTGGGAACTACCAGGGTTGTCCCAGAAGTACCCGACCTAACAAAGAAAACACAAAAAATGTCTTTACATAGTTTCCTTTTAATTCCCACTTTTCCCATTGATGTCCAATAACTTCGATACCCTATTTACAGTGAATAATCCGAGGGGGGCTAAATCTAGCGAATAGAGTGCATGAGGAAGCAATTCAAACTTTTACTCTTTGATTTTGGGCAAAACGATGACGGATGTGTGAGCTGGTGCATTGCCTCGATGAAAGAAAACACTTTTCTTCGCCAAATGCGGCCATTTTTTTATTGATTTCATCTTTCAAACGTACACGACGAACGAACATATTGCAGATATGTTCACAAAAGAAACGCCATTGATTGATTTTCCTTTCTGAAGATAGTCAATGAAAATTATCCCACGAGCATCCCAAAAAACTGACGCCATAACCTTGCCTGCAGATTTAACTGTCTTCCGCCTTCTTTAGAGCCGATTCTCCCCTTTCAGGCCATTATTTTGACTGTTCCTTCGCCTCGTGTGTGAAGTGATGAACCCATATTTTATCCACGGTTATGAATCGACGTGAAAACCTTTCTTTATTGCTGGGAAACTTTGCCAAATACTCGATTGAAATATCCTTACGACGGTGTTTTAAATCCCATTGTGAGTAATCGCGGCACTCATCTTGCGCACACAGCCTTCTTATGTCCAAATTATCAGTCAAAATGTAATGTGCAGCACGTTTTGGAATGCCTGCCATATCTACTATGTCACACACTTTCAGTCGACTGTTATCCAATACCATTTGGTATGGTATGGTACTCACCTCATTTGGTCGACCAATGCTATGTTCGTCTTGGCAGCTCGTACGGCCTCGCTTAAACTCTAGCACCCAATATTATATTGTTGCAAACGAATGAACAGACTTCTCTGAGTAGTATCTAGCTCCGTTTTGATGTTTCGGTATGGTCTAATGAGGGTCCTCTCGGGGTCTTTTGGGGACTTTTGAGGGTCTTTTGATAGTCCTGTGGTGGTATTTGGATGATCTTTTGGTACCTTTTGGTTACCTTTTGGTTACCTTTTGGGTACCTTTTGGGTTTCTTTTTGGGGTCTTTTGAGGGTTTTTGACGGTTCTTAAGCATCTTTTGAGGGTCTTTTTGCGAACTTTTGAGTAGTCTTTATAGGTTATCTTGGGGTCTTTTGGAGGTCTTTTGGGGGCCTTTGGAGCATCTTTTGATGGTCCTTTTGGGGCCTCTTGAGGGTCTTTTAAGCATCTTTCTGGAGTCTTTTGGTGGTATTCTAGGGCCTTTTGGGGGTGTTTTGGGAAGTATTTTGAGTATCTTTTTAAGGTCGTTTGGGGGTCTTTTAAGGATCTGTTGGGGAGTCTTTAATGACTTGTTTGGGGGTCCTTAATGATTCTTTTGAGGGGTTTTTTTGGTGACCTTTTGGGGTATTTTGGGGGTCTCTTGAGAATGTTTTTAGGGTCTTTTGAAATCGATCCACTAGTTCCGAAGATAACCTCCTACACACAAACCTCTTTATAATATTAGTATAGATTTTAAAAAACATCTACACACTGACAACTAGAATACAATAGATGGACCATTGGCTAGCCCACAATGAGAAACATTTTGGTTTGAATACCTCCTCATTTATGACTCCTGTACAGAACCATCACTCTTAAAAAGCCACAAGACATTCCACACCTTAAACAAGAACTATTTGAACACTAACGGATTAATATTACGCTCCTTTGTTTGCTTTAGCGAAAGTTAAAAACATTAAGTGTGGAAGAACACATTAGTGTAACACTCTCAGATAAGCATCTAAGTTCAACTTAACCCAGATACCAGTGCACCTGTTTTTATCATCAAGCAACTCATAGTTTTCCGGTCTCTATCTTCAAAAACATTTCACTCACTTCACAAACGTCCAGAGAACAAAAAAGAAGGAAGCAGAAAGAAGAAAAAAAACAATTTATTCGCACAGTTAAGTTTTCTGGATGCAAAAAGAAAACCGGAAATCTTTTCTATCTCTGAGAATCTGCATGCGGCAAAAGAAATTCCACTGAAATGGATACCGCGGTACGGTGAAATCAAATAAATTTGATCAGCACGAGAACCGACTGCATCAAGGTTGTGGTGTAGCTGATGGCCGGCCACACCGTTTGAGGTTTCAGGCGATCCGCGCGAAGTGTTCCATCAACTGGCGAAAACTAGATTTATGTCCTAATTTTTAGCAAAACTTGCCGCAGCATATATATTCTCGTATATATATAATTTTTTGCAATTTCAAGTTTCTCCAGAACGCCGCCACTACCGCCACTTCCTCTCCCCTTGCCTTTCTCATTTCGGCAAAGCAATTTACCAACTTCCACCGCTGTAGTGAGTTGATGAATTAAAATGTAAAAACATGCTGCTGCACGCCGGCCAGAGATTACCATCCTAGAATCAATATATTATATTGCTGCTTCTAACGACAGCTGACGGCAGAAATTTGAGAACACAACGCCACAACGAAGAAGAAAAGCAATTTCCTATATTGGCCTTTCTAGGCCATCTAACGGATTAGCATCGGCAAATCGGTATCTTCTTTCAAGATTGTTGCAGTTGCAGTTGCCGTTGCCGTTGATGATGATAATACGTATTATAGATGAGCAGACGCGCTGATATACAAAATTATCGGTCGAATATATTGTGATTTTTCCTGTGGTTTGGTGTGGTGTGGCCAGAGCTTAGCAATGCCCGTATCATCCATCTACGAACAATGGCACGACGGGGTGTATTTACAACGGCGTGCCACATCATAGCGTCTCAGAGTCAACAATTCAAGCAAACGTTGCGGTCGCTTTGCAACTTTGCAACTGGAAATCGATAATTCTGCGTTGGCTGTTCTTTATGTTCTTCTTCAAGCGAATGGAGGTGGTGGTGATGGTAGTGGTATGTGAATACAATATGTACATAGATACAAAGAAAGAGAGAGCCGCGGTTTGCAGTAGCTGTCATTCCGTCGGAGATAAATTAACAAAATTTCTTCGAGAAACTCTTTGGCACAAATGTTTGTTGGCAAGTAATGCTGGCCAACTAGGTGGTATAAATATTGAAATGGTTTTCTACCTGGATAGGTTAATTATTGCTTGCATCAAAATTCACCGAGACCGACAATAATGAAGTGAAATACAACAAAGAGGAAGTGTGCGGTGTGATGATAGAAATCGGTTTAGTTTCTTAATTGTTGCGAAATTTGTTTAAGGAAATTTTTACACTGCACTGCAATGGAAAATAATTCTTGGAGCACCAGGTTTCGGATAATATCTCACAGTTTTCAAGTTTTTCCCAAACCAACCCCTACTTTGCATCTCTTAAATAAAGTTCCGTGAGAGAGTGGAAACTTCTTTGGCATCATGAATTAATACACAAAATATATTCTAACTGACTTATAAAAATTTGCCCTCGCCTATAGTTCCTTTGCAGTACTTAACATTAACATGAAAGCATAAAATATGTTGCCAAGCTATGTTTTACAAAAAATTGTTGGAAACAAAAATGTTGCAACAAAATATGTTGCAAACAACGATGATGCAAACAAACATGTTGCAAAAAAAGATGTTGCAAACAAAGATGATACAAACAAATATGTTGCAAACAAAGATATTGAAAAGATAGATCTTGCAAAAGATGTTGCCAAGCTAGATTTTGCAAAAGAAAAAAATGTTGCACACAAGTATGTGGCGAACAATGATGTTGCAAACAAAGATATTGGAAACAAAGATGTTTACAAGAAAGATATTGCAAAGAAAGATGTTGCCAAGCTAAATTATGCAAAAACAATGTTGTAAATAAAGATGTTCAAAAGAAGGATATTGCAACAAAAAAAAAAAGATGTTGCACTCAAGTATGTGGCAAACAAAGATGTTGCAAAGAAAAATATTGCAAACAAAGATGATTCAAACAAAGATGTTAAAACAAATATTGCAAAGAAAGATATTACAGAGAAAAATGATGCCAAGCTAAATTTTGAAAAACAATGTTGCAAACAAATATGTTGCAAGTAAAGATTTTGATGGGTTCACATCCGAGGGCAGACAATTTAAAGAGGATTAGTTGATGAGATATCTTATCAAAATCCTTACTGAAATCAGTTACAACAACGTCGACTTCGTTGCCACTCTCTAAGGCTGAAAGGACAGAGGAGCTGAATTCAACAAGTTTAGTGGTTATTTGATCTAACTTTCAGAAAGCCATGTTGGCTGAGAGAAATAAGAAAGAGAGATTGGAAGCTTGAGGCTTAGTATAAAATACTTGTTTGGGTATATGGAAAAGTTTAGCAATGGGACGATAATTATTTACATCATTCTTTAATACTTTTTTGTGTATCGGGGTTTTGAAAGAGGTCTTCCAAATCTGAGGAAATTCTCCTTGTGGAAGAAATAGTCAAAAGAGGTAAGAAAGTGCTGGACGAACATTTTTTAAGAAATATAGCGGGAGGCCAATTAATCATTAAGTTTTTGTAACTTATTTTCGATAACAGTAAGGTCAACAATTTTAGAGAGAAAGGGGCCATTGGAGAAGTTAAGTAGGTAATTGAAATAAGAGGGGTACGATACGAAGGAGTTGTCGGCGACAGATTATTTGAAAAAGGTAGCAAAAAAGTTGGCAAAGGTATGTGGATCTGTTGATGATGTATTTTTGTAAGAAAGTGACGGAGGATAGCCGTCAGACTTCCTTTAATAGTTGACGATTTGAAAAAAAGCTTAGGATCGTTTATGAGTTTGGCTTGCGCATTATTAAAATAGCGCTGGTAGGGAGAGTTATAAAGCTTGGTGAATTGCAAGTAAGTACGGAGATAGTTGGAATAGTCAGAAAAATAATAAGTACGAAGGTAAGACGCCGATAACTTGTTTCTCTTATTTCGTAAGGAGCGAAGTCATTATACCAAGAAGGAGATCTAGATGAGGTTTTACGGCACCGGATGGGGACATAAAAAGAACTAGAAATAAATAATTATTTGTAAAAAGTGGATCAGGATCATTTAAAGATTGATTGTCAAACCTAAAGGAAGACCTGCTAAGATAGTCATTAATTTTGCTGAAATAAGGTTTATGACAGTCGTAAGAAGAGAGAACTATTGGATGAGGTGACTTCCACTACAGTTGTGGAAAAAAGAAAGAAGAAGAGGGGGTTGCAAACTATCAATAGTCGATAGAGATAGGTGACACAGCGATACAGAGGAGTTAATGGAATCAGTTGTGAAGATAAGGTCTAATTGCCTACCCATGTAGTTAGGGACGCCACTAACTTGGCATAGACTTGAGTCTATAAGCCGATCTACGAAGAGACATTCCTTAGTTGAGTTGGGATTTGAAGCAATGAAATAGGATACATTATCCGATGGAGTTCAATGCAGTTGAGTCAAATTAAAGTCGCCGAAAATAAGGATGTCGTCAAGGGAGTCAGATGAGTCAATGGTCAATGGCGTCGATAGCAAGTTGGTAGGATTCGATAGGTTGGGCCGGTTCAATGTAACAACAAAAAACCTACAGGGACCTACGGGGGAGTGTTATTTTTATTGAAACAAAATTGAGTTTAGAGGACGAAGAAATAGCGAAGAAATAAAGATGTTGCAAACAAAACTGTTGCAAAGAAAGGCTTTAACAAGCTAGATTTTGCAACAAGAAAAAGGTTGCAAAAAAAGAAGTTGCAAAGAAAAATGTTGCAAACAAGGATGTTGCAAACAAAGATGTTGCAAAAAAAACTTTTGCAAAGAAAGACATTCCCAAGCTAGATTTTGCAACAAGAAAAATGTTGCAAGCAGGACTGTTGCAAACAGGACTGTTGCAAACAGGGCTGTTGCAAATAAGGATGTTGCAGTCAAATATGTTGCAAAAAAACTTTTGCAAGGAAAGACGTTCCCAAGCTATATTTTGCAAGAGAAATGTTGTAAAGAAAAATGTTGCAAGAAGGAAGTTGCAAACAAGAAACAAGAAACAAAAAAAACTTTTGCAAAGCTAGATTTTGCAACAAAAAAAATGTTGCATAGATAAAATGTTGCAAACAAAGATGTTGCATAGAAAAATTGCAAACAAGGATGTTGCAAACATTGCAAAGAAGTAGGATGCAAAGAAGGATGTTTCCAACTTATTTTAGGTAATACCTTATTTGAAATAAATTCAGCACACAAGCCGAGAATTTCACAAACTTCGCTCGCTTAAGCGCACCAAATAAATGACGACAATATGACGATGACGCAAAAAGTTAGAGAGAAAATGTAAAAAATGTGTAGCAAGTAGGTTAGGTTAGTTAAGTAGGTAGGTACAACATTCTAAATGTTGCTACGCAAACTCTGCAAATTTTACATTTTGTTAAGTGAAACGCTGTATTCAAATTCTATTCAAGTTCAACATAGAACGTTGAATTTGGTAAGCAAAACACTGAATTCCATTCTAACATTGGTTAATAAAACTATGCATTCCAATTTGTATAAAACGATGTAGCCTTTAGAGAGTTTACTGTCAATGTGCCTAAAGAAGTTTTACTTCAATAACAAAAAGTAATTATGGTACACTATAATGTTTAAAAGGCAGCAATATAATTTGTTGGCGGTTCTTTAGCGGAACGCCCCTGGCACTGCAAAAGAATGAATTTTGCACATAACTCTTCCGTAATTCCGTCACTTGTCAGTTTATGGAATGTAATGAACTACAGACAAGCGGAAAAATATGCAAGAGCCATTATAAAGCGTTAATCATTGGTGATTTAAGTTAAAGCCACCCAGTGAGTCGTCCATTGATCGTGTCGTGTAGTGTGGCGCCCCAGCATCCATAAGAAATCGGCTAATTTATTATCACTCCTTACCACAAGTCAGCCAATAACCGAAATCCCCTCCAGCTACCCGTACTAACAACACTTCGTACTACATCATCTTGGCTATTAATTTTTTTTCTAGAGCACGTCATGATGTATCACATAAATTTATTCATGTCATGTTGTCCTTCTTGCCACTTTATGTTTCAACGAGAATCATATCCTAGGTGCAATTAATTTTGTGCTCCTAATCGTTGTACCTTTCGAAGGAAAGGGTGTTTAGTGTAGTGCAGTGAACAGAAGAAAAAACGAATTCCACGAAACTGGGTCAGAATTCGAATGAAATATTTGACAGATTTCATTAATTGCTACAGTCGTAGCAATGATGTTCTTATTAGCCCAGTGTGCATCTGCGAAGAACCTATCGACTATCTTGTAATTTTAACAAACTGTCGTGGTTCAATTCTGCCTTCTTACTTCTTGGAATAAAAATGAAAGCGAGGCTCATTTAAAGAAATAACTAACCTCGGTTGGGATGATATGTCGATCCTTTGATAGAACTTCTTTAATCCAACGCAAAGATCCTCTGGGTATTTTATAAATGACTTTGAGGTGGCGATAGTAAAATCTCAAACTATTGCCGTTCAATGTATTACAAAAATAAAACAAAAAACTTTCCTCAGGCATATCTACCTCCTTATGTTATTTCTGATATCCTTCGCTTTAGAATTAATTTTATGAGTCTTATCGTAATCTCTCGCAAACTCTAGAGTTAAGATCCTAATAACGATTGAATAATTCACGCGGATTTAAGACTTTCGCGTACAGGCAAGGGCAACAAACAATCGCAGAGTGAAAACTAGGAAGTGACTAGCCAGATAGATAATTGAAGGTTACTTTATGGTCAAGCTCCGCTTCATTCCATATACGCGTATATAAATGAAATAGAAAATGAAATTGCGTGTGCGCGGTCGGTCGTCGCAAATAATCTCGATTAGCTTCAGGGTGAATGTAGGTTGAGCGCCTACAATATAACTTAATATTTATAGCGTCCTTGTAGAGTGTTCCTGTTGCCGTAATTGCCGAACAGCATGCTAATCAAAACATCCTAGCGCAAAATAGAATAGAACACGTGCGTGCATGATAACCCGAGGGTTAAATATAATGAGAAAGTGGTCAGGATCATGTGGCGTTAGTTCCGTGTACGTTGTGGGCAGAAAGTTATAATGATAATCTTCCATTGGCCAATGGTAAGAACAGTGTTGTTGGGCTGTTGATGCGGCAGGTATGTGTTGGAAACAAGTACAATATTGAAAATATGTCAGATAACTAAGAAAATATGTTTCAAACAATTTAACAACAAGCTACACACAGAAAACACAGAGTGAAGCGAAAATACTAAATCTTTATCGTTTGCGTCTTTTTGGGATAAATAAACTACCTAGCTATAAAGAAAGGTTGCTCTTCATTAAACTGATAACTCCGGAGTTAAGAAGAGTATGCTATTGCATATAGCTTGAGCTTATGTACCAGATCGGTTGTCCGAACCTTCGCACATAAAATAAAAAAATGAAATGTAACTACGAAATGAAATTTGCACTAGGAAATTGCCAAAAGTTATTCATTAGAACGCTTAGATTTATCTTCAACTAATCCGAGAAGCCTGTGGCAAATATAAATGCACGTCTTCAGCATAAAGATGCACTGAACCCGATTTGCAAACACTAGGCTCATCATAAACCAATTAATACACTAATACACCAAACAATAAAGGCCCCAAAATGGAACGCTAAGGTATATCAGCATGAATAGGAAATTTTTGGAGTTATATTATTGAGACTGACAAGAGATATGCGGGAATACGGAGCATTCTACATACGTGTTCAACGGCTGAAGAACGAATCTCTGAACTTGACTGTACCTCCGAAGATGGGTTTGCGGGTAAACTGATGAGCATTTAGAGCGCCACGAGTATTACGGTTGAATTCATGGGTAGGTGGCGTGCAACTGGCTATTTATATTGACCACCGCCGGTGGAAGAAGCGGTAAAACAACAGTGACAAGCAGGAAAGGTTTCCTCGTTTCCAGAAAGGGAATCAATGGACTTTGCAATGTTTCCGTTACCGTTAAGTTTTAATGCTCTGTGCAATGCAGATGTTAGGTTGATTTGTGTTACCAGATATGGCAATTGCACTCAAACTTGAAGCAAATGAACGCATTGTAAATTGTAGCAAGATCAAAGGTACTGAAATATTTCTTGAATCTTGATAGAGAGAGAGTAGCAAAATCAAAGGTAGTGAAATATTTCTTGAATATTGACTGAAAACCTAAACATTTCGCAGCATTTTTGGCGATGAGGGATATGTGGTCGTTCCAACGAAGCTTGTCTTTAACGCACATACCGAGAATTAAGCGTTTTTCAGTTTTCTCATTGATAATGGCTGAGGGTTGACGATTCGCTTGGACGACAGGGGACAGCATTGAGTTTATGAAGCGTTAAATTCTACTCTATAATCTTCACTCCATTCCATTATGCTCGATTTTAGGTATTATGCTGTCCAGGTCGGAATTAAGCGAGCTTTACATAAGCTGTTGTTCAAATCCCACATCCAAAGAGAAGTGACGTGAACCAGCGAACTTATAAGAGAAGCTAAGAGTACAGTCGACAACGAAGGAATGTTTTGTATAAGAAGTAAGAGTGTCGGAGACAAGACAGAACCTTGATGGACACCCGCAGTATTTTTAATCCTTTTACGAATGACCAAAAATGTTTACTACTTTTGGGACATTGTAGTATTTTTTGTCTCAATCTTTGATCATAGACGAATAGATAGATAGAACGTACACTGTTGTTCTAATTCCACATCTAAAGAGAAGGGACGTGAACCTGGAAACATATAAGAGAGCTAAGAGTACTGTAGTCAACGAAAGAATGCCTTGGATTAGAAATTGCAGACAGAGGATCGTTAATGAAGATAAGAAAGAGTGTCGGAGACAAGACAGAGCCCTGAGTGACACCCGCAGTATTTTTAATTCTTTTTACGAATGTCCAAAAATGTTTACTACTTTTGGGACATTGTAGTATTTTTTGTCTCAATCTTTGATCATAGACGAATAGATAGACAGAACGTACAGTGTTGTTCTAATTCCACATCTAAAGAGAAGGGACGTGAACCTGCGAATTTAGAAGAGAAGCTAAGAGTACTGTCGTCAGCGATGGAAAGTTGCA
Source organism: Nephrocerus scutellatus (assembly GCA_947095585.1). Taxonomy (NCBI): domain Eukaryota; kingdom Metazoa; phylum Arthropoda; class Insecta; order Diptera; family Pipunculidae; genus Nephrocerus; species Nephrocerus scutellatus. Next base: position 117,334,520 of record OX352763.1, read on the forward strand.
GACAGAAGGTCGTTAATGAAGATAAGAAAAAGTGTCGGAGACAAGACAGGGCCCTGAGGAACACCCGCAGTATTTTTAATTCTTTTTACGAATGCCCAAAAATGTTTACTGAGTATTCTTTGTCTTAATCTTTGATCATTTGGCTCGCCGAATTCTTACATTGCAATCATTTCTAGAAAGGAGAAATTAGTTAAAACAACACAATGGTCGAATGAGCCTAAGGGAGATGATACATTAATCGTGTATTTATCAGGATGAGAGGTGAGAAACAATTCTAGAATAATTCGCTATGTCAGAAATTCGACTAGGCACATCCACAAGACTATTTTCTCTCAGCGAATAGCTCAACAAACCTTCCTTCGGGTGTTGTCTGTCTTGATGACAGACATGACAGCTGCAATTTCTGGCATATTCATAATTTTGGTAGACACCATTCCCCGTACACTGCGTCTCTCTAACTGGTGTTACATCAGCTATTTATAGCATCCATACAATGAGCATACGTTCGATAAGAAAATTCTTAGATCGTTTAGCCGTTTTTATTGGTGTTCCACGATGACGACGTGAAGAATCAGCATTTCCAACTCTGATTTGGGGTTACGGTCATAATGCGTTTTTTTACGGATGGGTTTAGAAGCCTCGCCCTAAATTTTCTTTGAAGTAACTAACCAAATCATTCAGCTTTTTCTTTTTGGGGGAAAAATTACCTGCGGTCATAAGGTGGAGGTTCATCGCACTTCCACCGGTCAGACAAGAGACAAAAACCGCTCTAGTAAGCGTATCTAGAATAGAGTTTCTTAGTTCATACTCCATAGAAGAGATTTACAAAAAAGAAAACAACAATGAGCAACAACAACAACAACAACAACAGACATTAACCCGATCCGCTATCAATAGATTTTGTATCGAATCAACACCTTTCACCTATCGGATTGCTTTTAGCAGCCATTAATCATGAACTAAATTGGAGCGCCCGAAGAAAGCAATGCCTAATTACTTCTTACAAGAGTGTCTATGTGTGTGTTTATGTATAAGAACAGTGTATCTGTGGGTTTTTAAATGATTTAATGAATTAAATCAAAATCAGCTAACACAGCGGTTAATTGCCAGCCAAGAAAAGAAATCAAATTACGATTGATTATTGTTCGTCGTCGCATCTCTATATGTGGAGCGGAAATAATTATATCACACACACACTGTGTTGTTTGCTTGTAATTCAATGGATACATATACAAATCAGTATCTCAAACCGCACTTGTCTGATGTTAACACTCTGTCAGAACAACAAAGTATCAGATTCACAATTCGTTTGCAAGAATTACTTCCTTACATCGTAATCGCACTTCTTCGGTCTTCCTCTTCATCTTATAACCTTAATAATATGGCCAGGTTAGCTGGCAAATGACTTTCAGATCAGTGGGTATTTAACTATCGACATCCATGTTCCTGGATTGCGCTCGCTCTCGCTTATCAATTATGTAAATTACATTGTCAGGCTGAGGCGATACAGTTGATACAGCTTCTCTGGGGAATTATATTTCTTTCATAGTTTTCCATAATAATTTTTCATTTTTTGCTCACCGCGTAAAAGAAAATAAAAATAATAATACTGTGTGTATGGGTGCGTTTTGCATTGGATCAGTGGTACCGCGTGCAAATGGGGAGAATGGGTAAAATGGGAATGCAATAATTAATGTTGGCTGCATTTTCCAGCAGGAATCTTCCGTGTCTTTCCTACTAAGCAATGAAGCTGTGCGATTTTTTCTCTTTCATTCGTTGTAGTCGCTTCATGGATTTTCAATCGCATCTTATGCATATTGTAAACGTTCAATTTCCTGAAAGAATTGCCATCATGCGTATTACGTGTACGACAGGAAGTGTACTTTTTGTGTGCGTGCATTTGAATGCAGGGAATAGAATCAAACGGGAAGATGTGTCATGCTATTTAATAAAGAAAATTAATGTTACACCACGAACAGGTGGACAACATTGTCGGAAAACCTTCTTTTACTAAGTAACATTATAATTCTTCTTCCAAAGTAATATAATCTATTCAATGAAAAATAATAACCAACCAATGCAAATCTCTTCTTAAGAAGTTTTAAAGAAGAATTGAGGATGAGGAAGTAAGGAAAGTGTTTCAAGGGACGTTTTCTGTCTTCACAGAGCGGTTGTTCATTTAGAGAATTACGATATTATGCAGCAGAGTACTTACTGCATCCAAATGCGGAAGAAGTAAGCTTATTATTTTAAACTACCGCTAATCACAGGCGGTGGATAGTATACAGCAACGAGTATGTGAATAAAACCAGGACACATAACTTGCGATCATCACCTGATTATGTCGCCTCTGACATTGTCGTAGTTGCTGACATCAAATTTAATTTCGTAATTTTGTCTCGTTTCTCGATCGTGTTTCTTATTAAGAGCTCCTATATTCTATATCTGATCTGATGTCTCCACACTTTTCAGTGATCGAGTGTCGGCAAATGCAATTATTTTGCGCTTACGCTTATAAGAAAAAGAAGCCATCCAGCAAAAGACTGACAAAGATAGGTAAAAAATTTAAATTTGCTGGTTGGACTTCTCCATCTTCATTAATTTTTTTGCAATCATTTTTTTCTTAATGATAGTTTCTGTAATGTTGACCGCTTCGATGTCGGTATCTGCATCAAGTGGTAAGGCGATTCCAAAGTGAATTATACTGCAGCTGAAGGTACGTCCGATGAGTAAGTGTATCATTAGTGAGAGTGCAGCAGAATGCTGTTTCCCTGTTTAAGGCATGAGCATCAAGTGCGAAATTGGACAAATAATTGAGCAGCACGAAGATGTGTGATTAAGATTCCAATGAGTACACACTGACCAATTTTTTTTTGAAATTTTTCACAAAATAACATGTTGGGAATTTTTAAATTACTTGTTTAACTGAGATTGATCGCAGTTCAAGTGCAGAATTCGTTTACGATCAGTGGCGAAGCACCCATTTAACTCGATTCCCACCGGGTTGTGCACTTCATTATTTGCTTTTCTAGAATAAACTTCACAATGTGTTTTGCCAAAATTCCTGCAATGCAACTCATTTTTTGCTCTTCTTGGATAAACTTCACAAGATGTTTTGTCATAAAACCTGAAATTCAACTTTTTTTCTTGGGAAAAAGTTCACGCGCTGTTTTGCCATAATTCCTGCTATGCAACTCATTACTTACGTTTCTTGAATAATCTTCACAATATGTTTTGCAACAATTCCTGCAATACAACTCTTTTTTTTGCTCTTCTTCGATAAACTTCACAAGTTGTTTTGCTATAACTCCTGCAGTGTAATTTTTTTTTCTTAAATAAACTTCACAAGATGTTTTGTAATAATTCCTGTAATGCAACTCTTTTTTTTGCTTTTCTTGAATAACTTCACAAGATGTTTTGTCACAATTCCTGTAATGCAACTCTTTTTTTGCTTTTCTTGAATAAACTTCACAAGATGTTTTGTCATAATTCCTGTAATGTAACTCTTTTTCTTAGAAAAACTTCACAAAATGTTTTGCCGTAATTCCTGCAATGCAACTCATTGACGAACAAGCAGATTTCCGCACTGTATTCTCCTGTGTAGACCACATAAACACCCTGCGGATCATTATTGAACAGTGCGATCCGGTCACCACTGCACCTGCTGTTCATCGATTTTGAGAAGTCGTTTGACGGTGTCAACAGACAGTTTATCTGGCTCGCCTTGAGCAGGAGAGGTATACCCGATAAACTAATAGCTATTATTAAAGCAACCTATTATGGCTATAAATGTCAAGTGCTGCATAGAGGAAAGCTGTCAGAGGAATTAGAGATCCTAAATGGGGTACGACAAGGTTGCAATCTATCGCCGATACTCTTTTTGTTGGTGATTAGCGATGTGCTTCGGGCAGCTTTATCTACTGGAAAAGATGGAATTTGTTGGACTCTTACATCTCAACTCAAACATCTGGACTACGCTGACGACGTTTATTGTTTACTCTCACACATGATTATGTAGCTGCACAAAATGACAACAAATGTGGAAAGGGAGGCAAATGTTGCGTATAACCGTATCTCTAACGAATATTTTTACCAGAGAACGGGTCAGGAACCAATAGGCACAACCATCCAACGACGAAAGCGGCAGTGGATTGATCATACATTCCAAAAAGGCGACAGTTCCATAGCAAAATACGCAATGCAATGGAATCCGTTATCTCAGGATGGTAGAAGAACGGGTCGTTCGAGAAATACGTGGCGTAGAACAGTTGAGGAGGAGTCACGGTAATTGGGGAAGAGTTGAAGAGAGAGCTGAAGCTCATTGCCAGAAACCTAACGCGATGGCCCGTAGGCGTATTAGAGGCCCACAAGGGGATATAGGACATAAAGAAAAGAAGAACTCATTATTTGCTTTTCTTGAATAATATTCAAAAGATGTTTTGCTATAATTCCTGCAATGTAACACTTTTTTTCCTGCAATGCAACTCATTATTTACTTTTCTTGAATAATATTCACACGATGTTTTCCAATAATTCCTGCAATGCAACTCTTTTTCTGCTCCTCCTGGATAAACTCCACACGATATTTTGCAATAATTCCTGCAATGCAAATCTTTTTTTTACTTTTCCGGGATAAACTTCACAACATGTTTTGTCATAATGCATGCAATGCAACTGTTTTTGATTTTCTTGAATAAACTTCACAAGATGTTTTAGCAAACTTTGTAACGAAAAGAGAAAGTCGCCGAATTCCTTAAAAAAATCTATGAATATTTGCTCATTCATTTGCTCAGAAGTTTTTAATCTGATTTTTAACTTTAAGCCTCTTTATCTCTTATCTATCTGTTATTTGAATCAATTCTTTGCAGTATGGCGCCCACGTTTAGTATAATTGCAGCTTATTGTAACAATGTTATTGAAAACAGCCACTAACTTCAAGTATATGACGTACATTAGAGTTGGTTCAAGCGGTGATTTGAATCAGCTTATCAACCGCTTATTTGTTTTACTTAAATATCGTAAAGCTTTTATTCTTTTCAACATTTTATTATTTTACAATTTTAATGATTTTTCAAAGTACTTTTGCATTGGGTTTCCTTTGTCAGAAAATCAGCCTTCACCACTTGAGACAACTTATAAGTTCTTTTTTTTATATTAACAAATTAGATGCAAATTAACAGTTCAGTCTGCAGTAAACCTTTAGAAAAAATACGCCAACTTTCAATCAATAAAAAATCATGAAACCCATCGTTTAACAATTTGCAATGAAAAGGTTAACTAAACTAAACACAACGCAGCTGGGAAAACCTCTCTTTTTCTTGACTGTCTGCTTGGTCAAGAACTGAGGCAAAAGCAATCATTAAGAATTTATTATACCAGTAACCCGAAAAATGTTTTCAGATTGTTAATTATTTTCCGAACTCATCAATCCACCAGGCAGACGCAATTTGTACTTTCTTTAGAGGTTATCTTGATGCACATTAAATGCATTCTAAGGTATTTTGATCGGAGAAGGAGAAAAAAATTGTAAATTCGATAAATGGGTCTAATTATAAAAGTGCCTGCCAATGGCCATGTAGACAAGCAGTCATTATCTTTGATTTCTTCTTTTCTGATTCAACTTCTGCTGCGATGCGACACGTCAGTTGGCCGTGGTAATTTCTTCAAAGTCTCTCCGACGATAAGACAAAAGGAATCGTAATTGTAATACATACTCGTTATAATAATAATAATAATAATAAAAATAATTGCGAAAACAGATTGCTGGACAGCGCGGTAATAATAATAGAAACAAAAGCTTAAAAGTGAAGATTTCTATCTAGAGACATCACAGAAGCGCGCGCACGCGCATGCTCAAAAGATACGAATACGAGCCTTTTGTTGCATTTGAGTCTCGTGTCTTGCTCTTCTCGTCATCAGATGCTTAAGATGAGCGCACTATGGAAGGAATTTACACAACGCAAATGCAGACATACACACAAACAAATTTTATTGCACGACCCTCCTGATTCTAAGCAAATGCGGCGTTTTATTTTCAATGGCGCACATTTGTAGACCAGGTGTATAAACAATTTCTACAGATTATATGATTAATTCTAAGATTGGTTATTTATAGCTGGACTGGAAGATGCAATGCAATGGTGGAAAAACTGCGCACAAGAGCAGTTGTGTTCACGCGAAAGGGTAAAGCCTACAGAATAATTGGTTTGCGATGCATTTGCTGGAGATGTACTCACATATACATATAAACAGATACTCGTATATGTTTACCTTTGCCATTTGGTAAACTTTGAGGTTGAAAGCGGCGCACGCGAAAAAATGAGTTGCAATTAGTCGTAACATCGGCGAGGATTCGTTAGAAAATAAAAAAACAAGCGTCCGAATCAATGGAAGACAAGAACAAGAACTTAATTTCCAATTTAATCTCTGTTAATTGCAGTCGGCGGCGCAGCTGTTCGGCGTTCAACGTTTAGAATTCTATTGATTTGAGTAAAAAAAAAGATTGACTACCAATTTTTATTCTCGCAACTTTATCAAACAGGAAACTTATCGGAAGGGCGCATTTTATCTTTTTTTAAATACCTTTTAAATTTTCATCACCATCATCAGGAATTAACGAATAAATTAAGGCTTTAATTGCGGCAGACACTGTGGATGATTTAAAAAATGATTTAAAAAAAAACCATGGTCAAAATAAAGTAGTCAGCTTGAAGTTAGTTATAGTGAAGGGGGCAGTCGTTTAAGACTCTTTTTATAAAAAAAACAAGGAACCAACGACTTACTCTCAGTAAAAAAAACGCCAAATAAAAATATCAAACTATGCAGTTGCAATTACAAGTTTATGTGACCATTTAAAAGTTTTTTTTTATTAAAAAGCAAGGGTTGAAATCGCTTTTTACCAACCAAAGCCAAAAGCAATTATTAAATCAAAAACGTGCCGTGGCTCAAGTGTTTAGTGCTTTTCGCTACTGAGAGGGATCTTTTAAGCTCAAATCCAAGAAGCACTTCTACTTTACAGTTTTTCAAAATCATTGAGAATTTATCAGTCAATCAAAGTTCAGTCAGATAACTCGGAACGAAAATACATACTGTTACGAAGTTTAGGCTTTCTAGAGTTCGTAATAGGTTTTGCAAACAACAATTAAAGTTCTTCAATTCACAATTTACAACTTAAATAAAGAAAAATATCAAAAGTTCACAAATTTACACTAGTGATTACTTATTATTCAATTCTAACGCTATTATTCACATAAGCAGTAGCTTCACAAATTTACACTAGTGATTACTTATTATTCACTTCTAACGCTATTATTCACATAGGTGGTAGCTTCACAAATTTACACTAGTGATTACTTATTATTCACCTCCAACACTATTATTCACATAGGCGGTAGCTTTATCTACTTTTAACTTTTCAGGTGGTCTTTTTCACTTCCGAATATTAACTAACTTACTGCGATAAAGTATTTATATCTTATCAATAATTTTGAGAACGATTTATTCTTTGAGAACCACCTAGAAAATATCATTACATACTGGTATAATTTCCTAATATACAATTTGTAATACATGTTCCACATGTATAACAGTTACATGCAATTTATATACAGCGATATTACTGAGCCTAATTCTATGCAATTTTTTGGTAATTTCCTAAATCCAATACAATTCAATACAATGCTTATTCTTATATACGAGTATGTACAGAACAGTGCTATTCGAAATTGCAGACGAACTAGCTAGGGCTGGCTCTGAATCTGCGTTCATAGAACTTGAATATGGTGTCAACTGGACTGCCCCCACAGCACTGATAAATTATTGGGAATACAAACTTCGTCAGGCCGACTGGGATAACGGCCTGGGGGTGAGACAATCCAAACAATTGATCAGACCCTTTTCCTACAGGGAAGTCCTTTATTTAAGTAGGGACAGTATTAGGAAGCTGGTAAGTTTCCTAACAGGTCATTGTGGCTTGCGATATCACCCTAACAAAATTTGATGTGGGCTCAAAGACTGAATGCAGGTTCTGCTGGTAAGATGTTCGAGCACATTATCTGCAAATTGGTTAATGAGGCGCATTTTTCAAAAGGAAATGGATTAAAAATTGATCACACAATTTGGCCAGTCAGCCACAAATAAACACCCGCACGCTAAGTTTATTTAGAGAACTAGCTGATAACGCCGGTATTTACTGGGACCCCACTACACAAAAAACCCTACCAAGACCCACCAAGATTTAAACTCGTTACAGACAAACTTAAATACACATTTTCGTAAATATCTCGACTCTAACGCCATATACCGGGTCAAAAAAAAAAGATAAACTTATCGAAGCCATATCCACACCATACACGTTCGTTTGGTCACCATAAGTTTGTTTGGTGCGTACGTACAGTGATTTAGACGAGATGATGTCTTGATTTCAGCGCGACATCCCGAATCCAAAATAAACACAAACTTATCGGAGTACCAAACGAACATATGGTGTAAATATGACTTTGTTACGACCATTTCTATACATTAGAAATACAGATTTTAAAAAATATATCGACTTCAGCGCCTCCTACCGGCTCAAAAAAAAAATAAACATCTCGTATCTCCAACCGAACATATGGTGTAAATTTGGCTTCAATATGTCGGATAAGGTGTGATGCCCTTACATACATATTGAACAATATCTACACTTCAGCACCATCTACCGAGGCCGAAAAAGGCGAACTTATAGGAGCATGAAACGAACATACGGTGTAAATATGGCTTCGATAACATGAAACGAGCCTATGGTTGGAATATGGCTTCGATACGTACTGTGGCTTAGGCTTGATGACGTATGTTATGCCATCTCGATAGCAGCGCCACCTATCGGATCCAGAATAAACATAAACTTATCGGTGCACTAAACGAACTTGTGGTGTGAATATGGCTTCGATGCGTCCAGTGGTTTAGACATGATGAGGTTAGATATATATACAGAATGACATTATAAAAAATATCACGACAACAGTGCTCCCTACCGGATTAAAAACATAGATAAGCATTCAGAAGCATCAATCGAACATAATGTGTGAATGTGGCTTTAATATGTCTAGTGGTTTTAGCGTGATGCGATAACAAAGATATGCACCAACAGACCAAACGCTTTACCACGTTTTTCTAAATATCTCCACTACAGCGCCAGCTACCGGGTCAAGAAAAACATCAACTTATCGGAGGGGTGCACCAAATGAACATATAGTGTGGATATGGCTTTGATAAGTACAGTGGTTTAGGCATTGTGGCATGGTATTTTATTCCGGTATTATCCCAAAGAATTTTGTCTCAAGACATCGAATGCAAAGGCTTTAAGAATATTCTATATTGCATTTATTGCGTGTAGTGAGTGTGACTCGATAAGATTAAGGAGCTAACAGTGGACAATCGCTGGTTAAAAATTGCGTCTTTTGCGCTTAAACGATGAATCGAACAAACAAAGACACTAATCACCTGTTCCTTCAAGTCTGATTAAGTCTGATGGATCGCGCAGAATTATATTTTACTGCAGCACACACACACACATGAGACGTGTGTCAAAAAATTTCATCAGATATTTTTCCGTCGCCATTCTTATCCTAGAAATTTCTGCGAACTCAAACCGGAAATTGATGATATAACAAGGTGATCTCCAGCGCACCTTGCCTCAAGGTTGAATGCGCACGACGCAATGTTATTATCCGATTGTATGCAACAATCTCGTTTATCTGACAAAAAGTATGCTTAGCTTAGCGAAACGGGATTTCATTCGAGTAGAAGACAGTAGAAGGATTGCATTGCAAGGAATTGCCTGCCGATGTGCGCTTGAAATCCTATTAGATTTAAATCTTTGATGAAATTTCTATCGTCATTTTCAAACTTGGATGTGGGCAACTTATTTGTGGTTAGAAATAAATTGCAAATCAATTTTGTGCCTCTGCAATCTCTCCATAGCGTAACATAACTTTGCTAACACAGATGGGTAACAGATGGGACAACTGGTAACAAGTTTTTCCAATTGCCAAGGTGAGGCATTAGCCGTACAAGTTGCATACTGAAGTTATTTAGTTGGTTAGTTGTTGCAATCTCGATTGAAGCTCAACGAACAAAAACCCAACTGGATTTCACCTCATATAAATATGTTCTATTGGCGCACTGATGATGATATGATGATAATAATAATACTTGCTATAGATGTATTTATTTATCTATCTGTATATTCAACTTTGTTGTGCTATGTAATAAATTTTCAATTCTGATGGATTCGATTAAGAATTGGAAGAAGCAATTGGCAAAGTTATTCCTTCTTTTTGAAAGTTTGCAGTAAACTAATCCTGCAATAAGGAATCTTTAACAAACATCCACTAAGATGGAATTTCCATTCACTGCATTGATAATGCAAAATGTTGTACTTCCTGTACGAACATAAATGTATAAAAATTTATATATTTCAAAACAATATAAGTGGATTTTGATAGGATGGGACGTCACGGTATAGTTGCAAGGGTTGTTGTATGCGATGGACATAACCCGAGTGGCTATTACTAATTTTTCCACTAAATAAGACATCTCCCAAAACTGTACTATATAATGTAAGCCCAATATCCACAAAACATAAGGGAAATTATATACATACTAGCTTTTCCTGGGCGCTCCGCCACCCGCCTTGACAGCACTACCACGGGAGTGGTGTACTATTACCTAAACCTAAACAAAGCGCCACCTCGATCGTATTCGCACTATGTGGGAGATTTTGTTAAGACGAATGTATTCTGTGAAAGTATCAGCTCAATAGGCTGTCTAGTTCTTGAATTTTAGTGTCGTATTACAAATCAAGAGACATTAGTTTTTATATATATAGATTATAGTACACAGCCTTTATGATGTCCGTGTTGTTCGTAAAATACAGAAAGCAACGCAGCGAACAGTGCAGCACACAGTCATTATGATGGCCGACTGTTTTTTCGTCGACTTTAGTTATTAGGGGGTTGGCGGAGGTGTCTTTTAAAAAAGTCAAAATCTTAGTCTCTCTTTCCGTCTTCCTGATCACTGTAGTGTTTTCAGTGTTTTCCAAGCGGAAATCATGGCTACTAAGGAAGCCTTGTCTTGGCTGAAGAGTAATGTCATATCTGTTAAGGATATCCACATTTCTCGGATAGCTAGGCTGCGCTAAAGTCTATGGAATCAGTCTGCACAAATTCTATTCTAGCCCGGAATAGCCGATCGTCTCTTGAGGAGATGGCGGAGCATTTCAACACTCACCTGTGCTAGGTGCCGGGGCATAGAGACATTCCTGATAATTGTATGGCCGATGAACTCGCCAAACATGGAACTGGTTCACTAGGCATGCCGATCGCTACGTGCAAGCTCATGCTTAAGCGGGATGCTATAAAAAAACTAACTATAGATGGTCAAACGGTACAACTTGTATAGCAACGAAGCAGATCTGACCCAAGCTCCAAGTGTTTGATCTCTCAAAACAGCTGCATGGATGAGGAGGAGGAGGAAACCACTCTCCATCTACTTTGTACGTGCCCAGCCCTCTCGAATAGGCGGAAGCTCCATCTGGGAGCTTTCTTTTTCAACGATCTCAACGATCTAACCCAAATTGACAATAATAGTCTCTTGCGCTTCATACGAAGCTCCAAGTGGTTCAACGAGTAGGCGTGGGATTTTCCTAGATCCTTGTATCACAACGGACCTTCACCTAACCTAGCCTAACCTAGTTATTAAGTTACAAAATTGGTCGCCACGAAAGGCCCTTTTATTTAAACGAAATAATATATAGCCTATGTTAACCCTGAAAGTCCAGTCTAAATATTGCTGAAAGAATTTTTGAAATCGGTCCAGTAGTTACCTCCTACACACAAACCAACATTACCTTTTTATAATATTAGTTATAGAAACAAGTTTTCTACATAAGTCTTTCGTGTTTGTTATTGAATATCTGTACTTCTTCACCTAAATCAATTATTATACAACTGGCAGTATGTAAATATAAAACATCGATTTCTTTACATTACAAGAGAACATACAGTTTATTATAATTGTGTCCTTCCGTGGATTAACTTACATACTACATAGTTCCAACTATTCATTTAAATAAAGACAAATCTCTGTACTTAATAAAGTCAGCCGTACCAGTATATGGTGACGTAATTTGGCTGCTTTGCATTTATCTTCCTCAATCTCTCTGTCATGTACAATTCAGCGATTGTCATGTCGAACGTGCACTTACCAGTGGCAATGCATCCTTAGCGGGATCAACCGATTCAATGTTTATCGACAAAGCCCCTTCAACATGCTTATTAATTGCTTTGTATCGGATAAACTATAAAACTTAAGGAAAGCCAGAGAATGAGTCTACATGAGAAGTTTTATTTGATTTTGCTTTTAATTGATTTATTGATATTTAATTTCATTTACATTTGTGTCACGACGATCAGAATGTGAAATCTGTCATGTAAGGTTGAAAGCGATTTTAATTAAACGATACAATCGAACAATTAACGTAAAGCAACAATGAGGCAACTTGTTTCTTTTGCGTGACAGATTACAGATTTCAAGATCAGTATCATAAAATGATACATATTACAGTTTTTCTTATCTTTTAAATAATTAATTATTGAACGAGAGAAAACTGCAAATAATTTGCAATAATAATGCAATTTTAAAATCAAACAATCAATGCCATTTTCTTTCCAGCTTTTCCTTATGTTACTTGTAGCGTAAAACATATCTTTCTGTTGGTTTTGTTTTTTCGTTCCATTTGCAAACCATAACCGGGGTTCTGAGTATTTTTGTGTTTAATTTTCAAACCATTACCGGGGTTTTGAATACTTTTTCAACCAATTTTTGCATTCCATTTATAAACCATAACCGCAAGAGCAAAGAACCGGGGTTCTGAGTATTTTTGTGTTTAATTTTCAAACCATAACCGGGGTTTTGAATACTTTTACATTTTATTTGCAAACCTAACCAGAAAGGGAATTTTTATTTTCTTTTTACAAACTGTAACCTATAACTTTTGCAATAAATTTGCAAACAATAGCACACTATTACAATCCACTTATAACTATAACCGAAAAGAGTATTTTAGTACACCATCGGCAAACCATAACCGGGGTTCAGAGTAATTTGGTGTTCCATTTGCAAACCATAACTGGGGGGTTTGAATACTTTTTCAATCCTTTTCCAAACCATAGGATACTTTTGCATTCCATTTGCAAACCATAATTGGAAAGAGTATTTTTATGCCAAATTGCAAACCCTGAATATTTTTGTTTTTCATTTTCAAACCATAACCAGGGTTTTGAATACTTTTGCAAACCATAACCAAAAAGGGAATTTTTGTTTTCTTTTTACAAACTGTAACGTATAACTTTTGCAATTAATTTGCAAACCATAGCATACTATTACTTTCCACTCGTAAACTATAACCGAAAAGAGTAAGAGTACACCATTGACAAACCATAACTGGGGTTTTGAGTATTTTAGTGTTCCATTTCCAAACCATGGCATACTTTTGCATTCCGTTTGCAAACCATAATCGGAAAGAGTATTCTCGTGCACCATTTGCAAACCTTATAACTGGGGTTTTAAGTAATTTCTGTTTCCATTTGTAAATTATAGTATACTTTTACATTCCATCTGCAAGACATAACCGGAGTTTAGAGTATTTTTGTGTTCAATTTGCAACTATAGTGTACTTTTGCAAGCCATAACCGAAATGTAGAGTATTTTTGTGTTTAATTTGCAAACTATAGTGTACTTTTGCAATCTTTTTGTAAACCATAGCAATATTTTGCCTTTCATTTGCAAACCATAACCGGAAAGAGATTTTTGTGCAACATTTGCAAACTATAACCGGGGTTTTGAGCATATTTGAGTTCCAATTGCAAACCCTAACCAGTGTATGGATTATTTTTGCCTTTCATAGTTGGATAGATGTATGCGGTTTTTGCTGTCAGCATTAGTACCAAATAAAACAAATTTCTGAGAGGATATTTTTTGATAACGATTTCGATTAGACGACGTTAGTTACAAGAGAAATAGGAGTTTATTTCGCACTTTCAGTACATGACGACGAGGAACCATCTTAGAATATATTTTTTGGTTTTTTCTAAAAAGTAATTTGCTCGGAAACACTGGCACTCTGACAGCACAGCCGTAAATTTCAGTACGAGCTTGTGCAAGCATTTAAAGTACAAGCTTATAGACATATTTTCTTTGTCTCATCCTAATGCTAAGCCTAGCATTATAAGGGTGCAGGTGCAAACTAATATAAAAAAAATAAAGAACCAAATAGAATGCACCACTCGTAGTATTCTTTATGAATTCCTATGTAGTTATTAGGCAACTCACAACGAACAGCATTTATCAAAAAGTGCCACCGAATACTCCTTTAAAATTAATCAAAAGATTTGTAATTACAGATGCAACATCTGGAATGTTCGTGCGTACAGTCTTTTCAAAATAAACGGTTATTGTTTGTACAGAACCGTCAACATCGCGCTAGCTTACCGGGTAATCACTAACGTGGTGGCTATGATCGATCGCCATTATGCTGCACACTCGGATGGAGAACAAACTTAATTACATATTATTTATATGAAATGGAAGACTTTTGTTTGTTGGTTCATTGGATGCCAATCACCGCGATGGACTAGATTTCTTAGAAGTTGCGTTTTTTTTTGTTCTCAAGTCGGGACGTAGATAGGTAGGCAGAGATAAACATAGCCTAGAACCAACCTAAACTGTTTGTTTTCTTGTGGTTTGCATTTCTCTTTGTTCCCCCTGGAAATACTAATAATAGTTGTTGAAGTCGTTGGGCGATGCAATAACCCTGCCCAATCCAGTTATTATATGTGAACATGTATGCTGCTATTCACAAATAGGTGGAGATACCACCGCATAGCAACATGACTGAGGAGAAATAATTGATGACGACCACAGTATCTGGTGGCTGAGGCAACAAACAAGGCCGCCCGTCTTCTGTTGGTCAGTTCTCAGTATGTGGGCCAGCAATTACTAACCAAACCAATTCGATTCGACTAATCGTTATTTATTAATCAATTTTCCAGCAAATTTTCTAACAACTACGAAAGTAGCACTTTCTGAAAATTGCACTTTCTAATTAAGACGACCGCTGTTGGCAACCCATCAAACGAATCATTAACATATCCTCATTAACCGGGGCAGTTCGAGAGTCTCTCTTAATACAAAATCAATAAAAAGACTTATTAACTATATGAAAGATGTATGTAGAAAAATAAATAAGTACCAATTCTGTTATAATCTTCAATCTACGATTAATTACAATAACAATGGGGTTTCCATGCCACATGTATCGGGAAGAATTCCTATTAATGGCGAGCATGACAGAAGTAGCAAGAGTGAGGCTAAAAAATCTTCATAAAGATGCAAATGAAATGAGTTATTAGAAAGAAGCTCATCATAGTCGGGAAATTAAGACATGCTCGTAAAAATAAATGAAATACATAATGTTTGTATGTCATAATTATAATTCAGGCATTTACATTGAAGTCTGTGAAGTCTTTTGAAATCTTTCTTTTGAGAGCAACACTGCAAGCATTTTAAAAAAAAGAAAGGTTCAAAGGCATAGACAGTTGTAAATTCAATATCAAAAAAGGAGTACGAAAAGATTGCCATCTTTCACCTACACTCTTTTTAATGAAGCAAATTAATATTGATGCGCCTAATGGTATACAATGGCGCCTAATTTAGAAGCTGAATGATCTCGATTAGACTGATAACAGCTACTTTGAGGAACGTTAAATTAAAGCTGGAGTCACTGATCTGTAATGCACATAAAATCTGACTGAGGTTGAATATAAATAAAACCAAACTGCTTAGAAAAGGAACGCAAGTCCTGACTCCACTAACAATTAATATCTCAAATAACGATATCACCATTGATGACGTAAAAGAGTTTGCTACCGAGGAAGTGTGATAACTAAAGACGGCGGTACTGAACCCCATATATCGTCTCGCATTAACAAAGCCAGGTATGCGTATCTAAACTGAATAATATATGGGGCTCGCAAAACGCACCAAAATCAACTCGATTGTGAAATCAGGATTTCTGTATGGGTGCAAAATCTGTACAGAACAAAGAATCCGATGGGCAATAAAAACCTTCGAGGCCGGTGTGGACTGGTTAATAAATGCAGTCCTGCAAACGGGATTAGAAAATCTTCTTCCACACCTCTTAAGAATATTTAGAAGCAGTCTAGCACTCGGGTATATACCGACAAGCTGGAGAAGAGCAAAGGTGTTATTGAAACCGAAAGTGGGAAAGAAGGATCCTATCCATCCTAAGTACTACAAACCAATTAGCCTAACTTTGTTCGTCCTAAAGACTATCGACAATTCACTCCACTTCACTCCAGTTAGAATGCATACATAGCGGGCAGATCTACGCAGACTGCATTGTCGCGCCATGCGCTTTCCTAGATATCGAAGGTGCATTCGACAACGCATCTTGTGAGGCGATTATAATAGCTCTGGGGAAAAAGTAGGTAGACAGTAAATGTGCGAGATGCTGAGTACCAGAACAGCGGAAACCATAATCGGTGATGAAACCATTATGGTGAGCACAACAAGAGGATGTCCACAAGGAGGCGTACTGTCCCCCTTCCCTTTTGTGGAGCATCCTCGTAGATGAACTACTTCAGCGACTAGCTGAGGCAGAAACTTATGCCCAAGACTACGCGGACGATATAGTCACCGTGGCACAAGGAAAGTTCGAGGAATTGCTCTGTAATTTAATCCAAAACGGATTAACCATCACGAGCAGAAGGTGCCTAGAAGTGGGACAAACAAAACCACAATGGTACGTTTACCAATAGAAGGAAGCTGAGGCGAATACATCCGATTACCCTGAATGAAGAAGAGATTACTATCAGCAAAGAGGTTAAATACCTGGGACTGATATTTGGTAGTAGAGTGCTATGGAATAAACACCAAAAGGCAGTACTGGAAAAATCAAAATTAGCACTTACGGTGAGCAGAAGGGTGGAAGGAAAGTGGCTTCAAAATCCTGGGGAGATAGTCCTAGAATAATACAGGATAGTAGACCATGATAGTTATTCCAATGATTACTTACTGAGCAGTGGCAGTGGCATGGGCGAATAGAAAGAACCGGCACGGCCGGTATGGAGGTAATTCCACATATAGTGGTAGAGAGAAAATCCAAGGAAACCAAGTTGCGTTTGAGCAAGTATGTAATTATACCGCAATTCATAGTCTTCGTGCTACATTGTGTGTAAGTTGATTTTAGACTTCCTATCTTAGACATTCCAGTGATCCTAAATACATAAATTTAATATCAAGATTACATTCGGCTCCCAGTGTCAAAAGTCAAATCACATGCCGTTGATCTACCGCTGCCAACCTTGAATTACGTCAAATGGAAAGCAAACAAAGAATCCAAACGGTTGTATTTCAAGCTAGTGGTGGTGTGTTTTCTGTCAGCTCTTGGCGACCGAACGCACGAATAGGCGGACCTCCTCACACTTACAGATTCTTTTTTATTTCAGTCCGTCGAAGCGTCAGTCAGTTAGCTAATGACAGTCTCAGTGGGCATACAGTCAGTGAGAGTTTTTGAGTGTGTTCGTGCCGTCGCATTATCACACGTCTAAGCACTTTATCATGCCCTGGACCAAATGACATAATCACTGCCCGACACCACCACCAACGGTCAAGCACGGTGTGTGTTGCCGTTAGACAAACGACTCGACGGAGACGACAACGTGGTTGGCCCCGCCATCAACATCGCTTAAGTTCATTCGAGTTCAAATTACCAGTAGTGCCTGACCGGAGGTTTTACAACAGTCTCGCAACAGGCAGTTAGTTACCTACTCGTACTCGTATCTCGAGATAATGTTACGTTGGTTTATTTGTTTATTTGCCACTAACCGCATTTTTTGCACTGGCTCGCTCGATCTCTATCATATGATCGTCGGCGTAGCGCTATGGTAAGGCGGTGCTATTAGTTTGTCACAACGTTTGCAACTCGCACAAAGGAAACCGTTCTCTTCGTATCAAAAAATACCGAAATTTTGAATTAACTAAGCACATTTGTTTTTATCCTTTTATATAATATCTAGCTTGTGATAAGATCGCTCCTAAGGAAATTGCTATTTTCCACTTAAGAGGGCGTGTATCTCATCTCATTGAAAGCCAAGTTTTAGCTCTCGCCTGTAGGCAACTTTTCGTCCTTTTTGTCTTTAATAAGATCCAAATTAAAGTAGAAATTGAACTCGCCCGAAAATATAGCAAATTTCCAAAATTTCATAGTCAGAAGGAGATAGTCATAAGAATCTTTAAAAATTCTACCAAATCTTATTCTTATTTTTATTTTATTTTATCAACTCCACAAATTATGATGTGTACACAGTCAATACCTACCTTCTTCGTGTACGAAAAAGTAAACGAAAAAACAACGTTCGTCACCCGTTTAAGCGTCTTACCACTTACAGTCCGGTCAGGTTTATGAATTTAATGGAAGCTCATATTAAAGTGTGGCCCCATTCATGTGCACGCGGTCTTTTGTTACGCCTGAAAATTGGCAAGAACAGTTACTCATATTAATGTTTAGATTGCGTGTGCTAGCGATGTTTGTCATGATGGTCATTCGTTTGGTTGGATGCAACCACTTACCTTTGCACCCAAATGTCATTTGGAATTTCAGAATTATTCTCGAGTTGGTGTGAGAATATCTTAACCCTGAAAGTCCCAAGAAAAGTTTGATAACAACTGTACATCATTTATGTGCTTTTATGATTATAATTCTCAAGACAAAGTAAACAATTTATGTTTATTTTGACCCGCCTTATGTTAGGCTAAGAAAAATCCTCTCTACCAATCCAACTGTGCCTAGCTGTTTAAAAAAAAACAGATGTCTCTTGGACTACCTCTAGTGAAGAATCGCATAATCTCCTTCTAGACACCCACTTCCCGGGTAGCTCACATGTTTTAAGTAACGTTAACCTAAACAGACAAAACACTCATACAACTATCTCCAATGATCTAATAAACTGCTTTGGGCGCTGAATAGCGTCAAACTATTTAAATCCGCAGGACCAGACGGCATTATTCCCGCCGAGCTGCAAAGGGCTTCGGATATTATCCGTCCATTGCTAGAAACAATTCTAAATACGCACACGCATTGACAAAAGACTCCTGTCTACAGATCAGCACGCTTATTGTAAAGGTAAGTCTGTAGAAACAGCTCTGCAACACAATGGTACGTTCTATTGAACATTCCCTTCAACGCAAGGAGTACACAACGGTGGTATTCCTAGAAATTAAAGGCGCTTTTAACACTTCTGCGGTTACGGATGCACTGTCGACTTTTAGGGTAGACGAGTCGCTTGGCGAATTGATTAATCTTCTGCTCACAAGTCGGATAATTAATTCAAAGCTGGGACTGTGGTGAATGAGCTGCTGTTATGCATAAGAGATGAGGGCTGCAGAATAATCGCTTAAGCGGATGACGTTGTTATTGCCGACTCAGGAAAATACCCAAATACCATAAGGGAACTCCTGCAAAATGATTACTTGCTGGACAGATCGCTGTGGTTTAGGGGTAAATCCTCACAAAACTGTGCTTGTCCTATTCACCAGTAATGTTTGGCGTCAAGAAACACATCGATTTTGTGGAATTTGCAAAATTTTTGAGTCTTTTGAGTTTTGGAAGCTGAATTTTGATATGCCTGTCGGCTCAATAGTTGTGCGTGCCTCTTTCGTTTGTTAGGCCTGGTACTAGAAACGAATCCGGTACAATTCACTGCCAATTTGTTGGCCTTCAAGAAAGACGCCAACGGACCGAATTTTTCAATAGAGGTTCCATTAATTTTGTAATATTTTCTTGGTCAAGGTTTTTTTGTAGTTTTCCCTGACCATGATCCATTGATTGAAGCATCTGGACTCGCGACGTTTTAGTTTTTTGATCGTTTTCCGTATTGCTCTTTTCAAAGAATCGGGGGGATTTCTGAGAAAATAACTTATAACCGACTACAAACGGGATATAAATCGCATTTATTCGATTTTCGGCTTTTAATGAAGGGCTTAGCCCCACCGAGTTTTTCCGTGGCAATATAAAAATATAAAAAAACTTACTTAAAATTAAATATTTTAAAGCTTTACCTCAAGCAAAAGCTTATATAATAATAATATTCGGCGCGACAGATCATTGCGGTCCAAGGCCTAGCTACTTGCGAACATTTGTGTTGCGCATGTATATTTTTGGACACTGATAATGGACCTACAGTTTAAGGCCAGATCCGAACGGCGAATTGAGAAGCCTTCCGTGACAAGTTATTACTCTCAGAACGTTTGTCACACATTCGCGAGAGGTGAGAGGTGTTACTGGGATTCGAATCAGGAACCTCCTGCTCAGTAGCTATGTGCATTTCCACTGAGCCACGGTGCCCAAGAAAAGCTTATATATATCTTTATATAATTATTGACAATTAATAAAATATAAATAAAATGTAATACATGAACTGCTTCACTATCGATTTTAACAATAACCACGTGCTATGCTGAGTAATCTGCGTTTTATATACAGCTGACTATACTGGCTGACTGATTCGTTGGGTTGGGTATACCGCTATCACGTTCACAGTTTGAGCTTTAAATTTAATTTACACTTTTAATTATCTTTTTATTTGTCATCCGCTGCATTTGTTACATCCGTAACGGTGATGTCACCAATGCATTTAGTTTCGCCTAAAGTCGCGCCTAAGAAAGTTTCACTTAGTTTAGAGTTAAAGAAGAACGGACAGTCAAACCGGCATATAAATACATGATCAACAAGCATGCCCACCATTTGTAAGCCCCTTGAGCGTGTGTAAATTTGAAAAATTAAATATAATTCGCCCTAAAAGTATACAGTGAAATGTAATTTGTTTGTTGCAATATTTATAACAAAGTTGCAACCCTAAAAGTATGCTTGTTGTTACAGCATGTTTTCTTAGGGGATACTAACAAAATCCACAAAAAAACCAAATCCACCAAAAAGTACTGTCCGATATCCTGAAAACTTTTTCTGTTCTGTTTGTTATTACTATTATAAGTATTGTTTGATTTATAACATTCCCTTCCTGTTCATATAGTGCAATCGCACAACAAACCCTTCCTTGACTTTCTTATGAATATCTATTTTTCAGTTGACAATCTCTTCCGTTTTTTATTGACACTCCTTGTAACAAAAAAAAGTAACCCATTCCATTGTTTTCAGATGCGACTGTCGTTTTATTCTTCCTCTAGCGGCGTCATCGCTACCCGCACCATCGTGATAGCTATAATTGCCGTTGCCGTCCTGCCAAATTTCGCGCTCGGTCGAGTGGCCTTTGAGAAACTCACAGACTTTGACTTCGCCGGCACGACATACTACAATGCCAAGAATCTGTCACTTTACGAATGCCAGGGCTGGTGTCGAGAGGAGCCCGACTGTCAGGCGGCTGCTTTTAGTTTTGTAGTCAATCCATTGTCGCCATCGCAAGAGACACACTGCCAGTTGCAGAACGATTCGAGCGCTCACAATCCGTCGGCGGCACCACAACGCTCCGCCAACATGTACTACATGGTGAAGCTGCAGTTGCGCAGTGAAAATATCTGCATGCGGCCATGGTCGTTTGAGCGGGTACCGAACAAGGTCATCCGTGGCCTTGATAATGCTCTCATTTATACCAGCACCAAGGAAGCCTGTCTGTCGGCATGTCTCAACGAGAAGCGCTTCGTCTGTCGATCTGTCGAGTATGACTACAACAACATGAAGTGCGTGCTCAGCGATTCGGATCGTCGCAGCACGGGCCAATTTGTTCAGCTGGTCGACGCTCAGGGAACGGATTACTTTGAAAATCTCTGCCTGAAGCCACAGCAGGCATGCAAGAATACAAGATCGTTCTCGAGCGCTCGCATGGGTGTATCAGACGAGAAGGTGGCCCAATACGTCGGCCTTCACTACTACACCGACAAGGAGCTGCAAGTCAATCTGGAGTCCGCCTGCCGGTTAGCGTGTGAAATCGAAACTGAATTCCTGTGCCGTTCGTTCTTGTACCTTGGCCAGCCACAAGGTTCCCAGTATAACTGCCGACTGTTTCACTTGGACCACAAGACACTGCCCGACGGACCATCGACTTATCTGAATCATGAACGTCCACTGATCGATAATGGCGAAACAATTGGGCAGTACTTTGAAAATCAGTGTGATAAATCATCTGCTCTGTCTCCAAGTCAAACAATGTCGGATAACACATTGCCGATAAGTGTCGATGCAACTGAAGACCCAACTGTGAACAACCTGACACGGGCCGATGTCAACTGTGATAAGACTGGAACTTGTTATGATGGTGAGTGCATAAATAATAATTTTTTAATCTTTTTTGATCTTTCAATTTAATCCCTTGTGCACACAGTATCCGTTCACTGCAAAGACACCCGTATCGCTGTACAAGTTCGCACAAACCAACCGTTCAATGGCCGCATCTATGCTCTGGGACGATCGGAAACTTGCAACAACGATGTCTCCAATTCAGACACTTTCCGGCTGGACCTCACAATGGCTGGACAAGATTGTAATACGCAAAGTGTGGTAAGTGGCATTTTGATGCTGGTGGTTAAAATACTGAGCCTACATTAATCCTTCTCCTTTCATCTGCACAGATTGGCGTATATTCCAATACAGTTGTTCTCCAACACCACAGCGTCGTAATGACCAAGGCTGATAAAATCTACAAAGTAAAGTGCACATACGACATGAGCTCGAAGAACATAACATTCGGCATGATGCCAGTCCGTGATCCCGAAATGATTCATATCAATTCATCACCTGAAGCACCACCACCAAGGATTCGCATTCTGGATACACGCACACGCGAAGTCGAGACTGTCCGCATTGGAGATCGTCTTATGTTCCGCATTGAAATTCCCGAAGACAGTGAGTATTGTGCACAGAGATAGTGAAGAATGAAATATTCTTCCGATAGGTTTGGATATGTGCCACTTAGTGGGCTGATGGACTGATTCTGCTAACTGCTGATATATGACACAGAGATTTATTTTTCACTGAAGCCTAACTGGCTGGCTATCTATTAATTAAATTAGTCAAATCGAATTAGGGACTTATGTCCCATTTAAGTGGGTCATAAGTCCCGAAGTAAATATTGGCATTTATGTCCCGGGGACTTATGTCCCTGCGCCGTTTAACGCTCCATCCTCATAGCCAAACAATGGTTGAAAAATTCCTTTAAAGAATAACTGGTTGAGTTCCCGGCGTCGCCCAGTCCGAAAAATATGGCGCCTATACTCTAATATCAGTCGTTTTAGATTATTATTACATTAAGAGATTTTTACTAAGAGATGATAGCAGTGCCTTGCCGTACTATTTACTATCGTTAGTGTAGACTAACATCGGTCTTTTTAGATTACAGTGTTTTTTCACAGTCTGTGAACCAGACATACCTCTAGCGTCCACCGAAACACCATTAGACCAGTTTGCACGGCCCAATATTTCTACCTCTATAACGAAACATTATCCCCTTCCCTGGGGATAGTTCAAAACAAAACCAAAAAAAAGTATCCCTAATGGTCACCGGGTTTATACCTGTATCCTAGCTGCAGTTTAATAGTGCATCTAGCGGTCAATCTTCCTAATGAAGATTTGCAAGGGTGAAAGCCCTATGACAGCTT
Organism: Nephrocerus scutellatus; assembly: GCA_947095585.1. Classification (NCBI taxonomy): domain Eukaryota; kingdom Metazoa; phylum Arthropoda; class Insecta; order Diptera; family Pipunculidae; genus Nephrocerus; species Nephrocerus scutellatus. The sequence goes on from OX352763.1 coordinate 117,358,250, forward strand.
CTAATGCCTCCGTAGGGCAGGTAAGCATGGCACCCGTAATACCGAAACAGGCAATTCTTTAAAAGTTCAAGAACTTTCGGCCACCAAACGATGGCCGCGTACGTGATATAGGTCTCACCATCACTGTATACATCCAGTGTATCATTTTAGGATTTAGACCCCAAGCTCTCTGCCGTAAAAACGACTGCCGGCCCACATGGCTCTAGTGGCGCGTTCGAAGGCGGACTTGATCTGAGAATTTCAGATCAGTCGTTTATCAAGGATAACTCCAAAATATTTAACCTTACTGGAATAAGCTAATGTGGTGCCTTTAATAGTGATAAGTTCTAGATTGACCAATCTTCTTTTTGTGAAAGACACTAGAACGGTTTCGCAAGGATTGATATATAGTCTTTCTCGCTGCACCATTCTAAAACGTGAAGTAAAGCACCTTGTATAACAATAGTAATGGTCATGCTGTGTTTACCACTAACAAGAATCGCCAAGTCATCCACATAACCACTGGCGATGTAGCCTGATCTCTATAGACCAGCTAGAAGACAGTCGATGAATAGTGACCACTCCTTCGGGACAATTAACTACGGTCACAGACACTTATCCTGAGAAGGAAGTAATTCCTCGACTTTCGAGCAAGGCCCTTATCCATTGCTTGGTCGAGTCTTCGATACCTCTGCTATTGATTGCTCTTGCTATTGAGTCGTAGCCAGTGTTATCGAATGCGCCCTCAATGTCTAGGAAAGCACACAGAGCCACTTCCTTGGAACGAAATGTACTTCTATCTTCTTCACAACACAGTGAAGCGCACCTTGTGCTTTTACCTTTTCTGTATGCAAACTGACTTGAGTGCAGAGGGGTAGACAAATCTAGTTGTTAGGGAGATGAAAAGTCAAAAATCAAAAGTGACACCAAGATCACAATTTGGAAAAACTTTTTTAATTTCTTTAATTTCTTAAAACCTACACTGTGCTTAGGCAATAAGGGTGCAAGTCCCTTGTACGCGTACATGAAAAAAATTACAGAGGACGTCCACAGGGCTCCGGTTTTACTTTTAACTTTTTTCAAACGTTTTTTTTTTGTTCCTAAACTAATAAAGCCAACAACTATTTCTTTCTGTTTTCTTCTCCATCAATTGCTGCAGCTCCATATGGAATCTTTGCCCGATCTTGCGTTGCCATGGCCAAGGATGCCATTACAAGCTTCAAAATCATCGACGATGATGGCTGCCCCACTGATCCGACAATTTTCCCTGGATTTGTTGCCGATGGTAACGCACTGCAGTCCACATACGAAGCATTCCGATTCACCGAGAGTTACGGTGTCATCTTCCAGTGCAATGTCAAATATTGTCTGGGACCGTGTGAGCCAGCTGTATGCGAATGGAATATGGAATCATTCGAATCGCTCGGCAGAAGGCGTCGTCGTCGTTCGATAGAGAGGTGAGTGTTGTTTTACACCCCTATTATGGTTAGTGAGTCGAACGTTCGACTTCCGTCATTTCAAATATTTGACAAAATAAAAGAAAATTTGATGAAAAAGTATCAATTGCATCAAGCCAATACGAGGACGATTAGAAAAAATCTACAAATTGTTAATGCTATTTCAAATATAAGCGAATGATAATACTAAAATGACTTGGTCGAACGTTCGACTCGCTAGCCATAACAGGGTTGTAAGATAAACGATCATTTTCTCGGGAGGTGATATTAATGCTTTACTCAATCCTCAATCCTAATGAAGCAATGAAACCAAAGAAGCCGACGATGAAATGAACATCTCACAAGAGATACTCGTCCTCGACTTTGGTGATGAGAAGAGGGAATTCTTTAAGGCAGATCCAAGTGCAGATTTCGCCAAAGGTAAGACTGACACGTAAAGGAAGATCGTGGATATAATTGCCTTAACTCCCCATCCCTATCTCTTTCCTATATCCTTCACAGATAAGACTGTCACAATCATTGAGCCATGCCCAACGAAAACTTCCGTCCTGGCTTTGGCTGTCACATGCGCTCTAATGATCCTGCTCTACATCTCCACGCTGTTCTGCTATTACATGAAGAAATGGATGCAACCGCACAAAATTGTCGCATAAGTCACGAAGGCAGGCAAGGAAGTGGTATGATGGGATAGCTGCAACTAGCTAACTATACGCTAACTACCACAGGAACTGCAGCAGCCTTAAATTTAGGAAATGACTTTGTACGTCTGCCACCCACCACGCCACGAGAATAGAGAACATAGCAACCCCCAATAATTCTGTTGCATTAAATGCAGCAGTCTTGTCTCCTTCTATAGTTTATAAGGTTTAACTAAACTAACTTAACTAATTAACAGATAAACGTAAAACGAGACCGTTTAAGTGTAAGTTTAAGCTTTAAGTTAAAACTTATTATTAGCGAACGAGAGATTTGTTCCATTCTCTCTGAACGGGGAAGAAAAAGATACAATTTAGAATCTTACAGCGAGACGTACTTATGCATTTTTAACATTTAACTTACTCGTAGTATAAATCTAGATACATAAGAATCTTAAACCAGAAATTTATTTCACTAAAAAAATAACTTATTTATTTTATAATTTAACGAGAAAACAAACGGAAAAAAGCTTCTTGAATATTTTTTAACGAATTTCACCGGCACTTTCTATTGAGTTTCAGGTGGTCGGATAATTTATTTAAAATGAAATTAAGAAAAAAAAACATTAGTTATTCACGTATATACCATACAAAGACAGACAAAGACATTGAGAGGAAATGGAAAAATTGTACGACCCATTGGCATCCTGGCCACCTTCAACTCAAATAGAGACTGCGAAATTCCTAATTTATTATTTATATCACCGCTATATTAGATTATATTATAATACGCTATAACAATTTCTATGTACCATTTACAGATATTGTTTTTATTTTATTTTTATTTATATAATAAAAATGCTATACTATATCTAGTGTAAAAACTCAAATACAAATACGAGAGATGCGAAACTTTTTGATATGATATTAGTCCTAATGCACTAATAAATGGGATGACAACTTCCGTTTCTTAACTAATAACAATATCGTAAAATTGTGGAAAATGTGTTTTTTTTTCCCTAAAAAGTAAGTTTTTATTTTTTGTAATATGTAAATAAAGATAAACAGATGAAATATTTATAAATACTATAACAAATAAACGATTAGAAACTTACTAAATAAAAGATAACAATTTAAGTTTTTTTCTTTCAATGAAACATCTTTGGAATACAAAATAGGAACGCATACTTGTTTAGGAGTAAAGGAATGAATGCAGCTTAGCAAAATTTGATTCGCGGCGTTTCTTAGCAATTTTTCATTTCAACGCTGGCTTGGTTGAAGAGGACGCAGAACACCGTTGGAGAGTTGCCTAGCTTTCGCCATTAACCATACTCATGAGCATAAGTACTACACTTAGCACTACACTTACCGTAAGCCACTACGTAGGCCAAGGCCAGAACGAAACTGGTCCTCAACCAAAGGTTGGCCCAGACTCAGCTAACCTCCGAGGAGATCAACCTTATCTGCGGGTAGAGCCAACCCCCGTAGTACCAACGCGAACTTGGTGAGGTCTGACATGAAGGGACTCAGCTCTTTCAGAATGAGTGCCTGGGCGATTGCAAAGCAGACCCTGGCAGCACCTTCGTCCGGAACCGCGAACCCCATCATTTGCCACTAGGATTTCCGCAAGTCCTAGGCCGCCCGGGATAGAACCTATCCCAGGCACTACCGTGTCCTGTAGTGTACGGTAGGGCTGCTTCATGCGAAGACAGAGCCCGTTCTTACACATTCTTTGCACTAGCCCCATGCCCCTTTAATCTTCCGAGTTAAACCAAGTATCAGACTTAAAATTACCAGACAGTAAGATAGAGCGGTCCCCTCTGGGAAGGACGCAGGTCAGTCCATTTGAAAATCATCATCATTTGACATCTATCCGGAATCCTGATTCCTCTTCTTCTTCTCTGGCTATGCTATCATAAGCGGTGTTAAGTAACAGCATAGAGCAATAAGCACATAGAGTCGTTATTTTTAAACCAGAATATGGTCAAATTCAAAATTTAATTTTTCGGTCAATCCTGGGCTAATCTTATACACATCCTTGTAGATGAACATCTTAGCAAGTCGGAAATTCGAGGAAGTGCAATGTGACATAATCCAAAACGGATTAACTAACCATCACGAGTAGATGATGGTGCCAAGAGGTTGGACTCAGGGTAAAAGTAAACAAGACCACAATGCGGTTCCCTTCACAAAAAAAAAGGTGGGACGAATGCACCCGGTTACCCTTAATTAAGAAGACATCACTATCAGCAAAGAGGTTAAAAATCTTGAACTGATATTTGATAGCAGACTGCTATGGAACAAACACCAACAAGTAGCAGTACTACAAAAATCAAAAAGAACACTCATAGTATGCAAAAGGCTGACACAGGTAAGTCCTGGGGCGTTAGTTCCAGAATAATGCACTGGGTATACATTATGATAGTTATTCCAAAGCATGGGCGAACCAAGTTAGGCACCAAGAATAGGAAATTGGAAAAAGTGCAGAGACTGGCATGTGTTTTAATTACAGGGGTCATGAGAACCTGCCCCACAGCGGGCATTAAGGCGATTCTTTGGCTACTATCACTATACTTAGTGGTAGAGAGCAAATCCAGGGATACCAAGTTACGTTTGAGCAAGGTAGGCTGCTTCACGGACAGTAGGGCTAGAGCTATAGAGGAATCTGGCCAAGTTGACTCCCTTAGCGAGCATGTCGTGTGATAATACGGTGCAAAGCTCGAATTCAAGAAGACTTTTGAAGTAATATTAAGCAGCAAGAAGGAACTCAGATCTAAGATTGAATACATCCGGGAGCCATAAAGTGGTATACTGATGGATCAAAGAAATCAGAAGGCTCGGGTGCAGAAGTCCATGGTCCACGAACCAAGTACTCTAAAGCAATGGGGTAATACCCGAGCATATTTCTGGCAAAAGTGCATGTCATCAAAAGATGCGCTCACTTTAATCTGAAAATAAACTCCGTGAAGCAAGATATAGCCATCATGACAGACAACCAACCTGCGCTAAGAGCCCTGGGGTCCTATCATGATTTCCACCGTAAACTATTTCGATATCTTCTTTTCGACCCGCTTCAACTTACGTATCATACATTCCGCCATCGAAAATACCATAAAAGCACCAAGAAGGAACTCAGATCTGAGACTGAATACCAGATATATTCGGTAGCCATAAAGTGGTATACGGCTGGATCAAAGAAAGCAGAAGGCACAGGTGCAGGTGTCCATGGGCCAAGAACCAAATACTCTGAAGTAATAGGGCACTACGGGAGCATATTCCAGGCAGAAGTACATGCCATCGAAAGATGTGCTCACTTTAAACTGGAAACAAACTATGTAAGGCAGGAAATAGTCATCATGACAGACAGCCAAGCTGCGCTAAAAGCCCTAGTTGCATTCTACATCACGTCAAGACTGGTAGAGGAGTGTAGGACGAAGCTAAACAGACTTGGCGAATAAAAAGGTACTTTTGTACTGGGTGCCGGGACACACTGGCATAGAAGGCAACGAAGCATCGGATAGGCTCGCTAATAAAGGAGCAGAAACTCCGCTAGTAGGGCCAGAACCGTTCTGTGGTATAGACTACAGCATAATGTGGGAAGAGAAGAAGAGCCGCTTCCGTAAGATGGGAGAACGGAGAATCTCCCGAGTCACATGAGAACTCACGTAATCTCGGAGTCTGCGCGACATTCCCTATTATTCTTACTATCAAGTTCTTAAGAGCTATTGGTATGGAGAGGGAGTAATAGGGACGGGCATGCGCTGTCTCCGTAGCACAAGTCAGGGGAGGCGCTATAGATCCACATTGGTCGCAGTGTTACTATACCCCATTTATCACCTTCGTCATCATAAGCTCGTTAAATTCTGACCTCGACAGTATAACAAAGTGGGGAGAGCACAATAGAGTCGAACTTAACGCTTTCTTATGTTGTTGAAATAAAATGGTAGCCTCCGGCCATTTTCCATGAATGGCTCTTGCATCGTGCACTTGTTATGTGCGTAAACGAAAAGCTTCGTTAAAATGACCACATGACCAACGTCGCCATAGACTGACCTCAACAGTATAACAAAGTGGGGAGAGCACAATAGAGTCGAACTTAACGCTTTCTTATGTTGTTGAAATAATATGGTAGCTTCCGGCCATTTTCCATGAATGGCTCTTGCATCGTGCACTTGTTATGTGCGTAAACGAAAAGCTTCGTTAAAATGACCACATGACCAACGTCGCCATAGAAGCTGCGAAGTGCCTGCACACGGTTCAACAAGCATTTCACTCCTTCTAATCTGGCTACCATTTACAAGGCATTCATTTTAATTCGCCTGAAAATTGAGCACTAACTGTCATGTCTGGTAAGGTGCACCTGCTTGACAGGTGAATCTGCTTGACAGGTGAATTTGCTTGACAGGTGAATCTGCTTGACAGGTGAATCTGCTTGACAGAACACAGAACCGTGCAATAAACCTTGTAGATGATAAAAATATTGAATGAACCATTGATTCGGTAGAACATTGCAGAAATATGTCTCCTGTTTGTCACTGTTTTACCGGTTTTTAATCAACGTTGCTCAAGAGAATTAGCCATTTGCATTCCGCAGTACTCGTGACGCTTTAAATGCTCATCAGTTTACCCTTAAGCCCATCTTCGGATGTACTGTTAAGTTTAGAGAATCTTTCTTTAGTCGTACAACACGAATGTGGAATGCTTTAACAAATGTATTTTTACTCCCTAATTTTAGCAACCGAGACACCACCGTGGCGAAGCTGGAAACTGCAAAATATACTTACTGGATAGTATCGGCATATCTGGCACACGACCACGTTGGCCCTCTACCTGGTGTCATTCTAGAGAGGATAATCAAGGCAGCTTGCAACCAAAAAACTGCCCTCATTATTGGATGTGACGCTTACCATCATCATCATATTTGGCTCTACAACCGGGGTTCGATTGTGGCCTCCCGCAAAAGTCCATCCACCGACCCCGATTTTGAGCCGATGTCATCCAGCTTTGCATCCCTAAACTCTGGGCGTCCTGATCTACGCCATCCTTCCAGCCCAGCCTTGCTGTCGTGTTCTATAATCCTACCGCAAAGGACTTTCCGATAAGGATCCTCTTCGCTCATGCGACCAGCGGATCTCTTCACAATGTCGACATCACGGTAACGCTCGTAGATCGTCGCTCGTCCTTCCTCACATACGGGGCCAACAATTCTCTCTCTTTCCCCTCGAACGCGGCTAAGACGTCAGAATGCTTTTTGCTAAGCACCCAAGTCTCGGATCCATATGAAAGTGCTGGTATGACCATTGTCTTATACACCAGCAGCTGACCAGCAGAACAGCGAACTGAGAAACTTTCCGTGACAACTTATTACTCTCGGACGTTTGTCAGACTTTTGCGAGAGGTGGGCGACCGTGAAAAATATGTTTGGTGTTACTGGGATTCGAACCTCCTGCTCAGAAGCCATGCTTTTATCCACTGAGCCCCGGCTACCAGGATTGTTGGTAGAATGAATAGTCTGCGGCAGATCTGGATGTCAGGTAAGTTTTCGATAATTTGTTTCTGGCATTGCGAAGAGTACGTAATTCTTTATTATACCAGGGAGGGGAGGATGAGCGCTTTTTACGTGGCACTTAAAGGACAGATTGGAGAGACAGACAGACAGTCAAAAATTGCTGTGCAGAAGTATTCGAGTGCGATGTCAATTGGAGTGTTAATATTTAGAAAGAGGCTGAAGTTTATGTTATTGACTAGCTTGTTAAGTTTGACGAAGTCTGCTTTACAAAAGTTAAAAGAAGGAGAAGGTAAGAGCCAGACGGAGGTGATAGTGGTCAGGGGTGGAGAGAAGATGGGTACTCGCGATAACCAGGGAATTATGAGCGTCAGATGAGAAAATGGAATCTAGCTGCCTACCAAGGTTGTTGGTGATACCACTAATCTGAAAAAGGCCGGAGTCAAAAAGACGATCAGTAAGGAGGGTTTCCGTTGCTCTAAAGAGGAATAAGCTACATCATTACGTAGATAAAGGGCTAAACCGCGATGTGGGAAAAATACCTGCACCAATTTATAACCAGGTGCACTTAGTTCTGAAACATCTAAGTGAAACAGCTACGTGGGCATATGTGGCAAAGAAATTCGAATGTTGCTAAAATCCACTCTGAATTTATGCATCAAAATAAAACACAAAAAAACAAAAGACGACGACGCTTAGCCGAACCGTGAAGTGAAAATCCTTTACTGATCTTTTGCGCCAGTGTTATCCCTGTACACAAAATTAGTTGATTAAATGGCGGCAGTATGGTGTCTTACAAAAATTGATGTCGGCTGAGAGGGTAAAACACAACCGGACAAAATTGATAACAAAAGTCTGGCCATTTAAATGCAAAACAAACAACAATGAGTATTCCAAAATGGAATAACGTCTTTCAATACACTTAGAAATTTTATTAAAAACGTTTACACATTTGAATATATAATTAGATTTAAATATTTTTTGATTTACGTGCATTTTTTCGATCCACGTCGCTTATCGGTTTTCGAAGAAGGAAAAATGCAATACAGGTTTTCCACAGCATGATGTTGCTTCGTGTGTTGTTGTAGTTTTACAGGTATATTTTGTTTATTAATAATTGATTAAGATGTGTGTGTACAATAGTAATTAGAATAATAGTAATAATAATATATAATGCAATTAATATTTAGGTATATATTTTTGTGTTGTATACATAATAGTTACGCTCTAAATTGGTAAACAAACAAATTTTTTTTTAATAAAAAAAAAACAAAAATGACAAGAACAATTAAATATTTTATATTATATTGCATTTTAAAGTGAAATCAAACACAATGATATGTTAAAAAAAAATTAAATCTAAGTTAAGCTAGAAAGAGAGAGAGAGAGAGACAGCAGAGAGAGAGAGAAACAATTGTTTGTTGTTCCTGTTGTCCTGCCTGCAGTCTAGTTTGTATTCCCTATTTTCTTATACTCGTACATGTTATAATGAAATACAATTTGTTTTTATTTTGTTGAAAAATTGTAATTGATTTCACTTTCCACTTAAAAATAATGAATATAATTTTAATAGTTTGTTAGGTACATTAAGTTGAATCTTAATCCTAAGTGTTAATTGTTTTTTAACATTCATTTGTTTGTCGTTTGTCTTATGATATGGAAACATTTCGTTCCCACTTTTAGTTTATCCTGCTTTCGGCTGTGTAGTAAATTTTTGCTAATAATGCATTCAAGCATCCAGCTGCTGTCTGTGCATGCAAGAATCGTAGTAGTGGGATATTTAATTGAAAGGATGGATGCGCATTCAAAAAAAAAAAAAAAGAGAACAGACTCAAATGCTGAAACCGTTTTATAAAAAAATTCTAAGAGAAATTAACTGCAAGTGTTACTCTACTCCATACTTTTACACTCTTTTCATATTTCACATTCCCTCTCAATCAGACGGGTTAGGCACTTCGGGCGACTACTACAAAGGTTTTAGTTTTATTTTTTCAGTTCCATTATTGTTATTGTTATACTCTACATATAAATATTGTATGTATGTATGTGTATATAGGCATTTATTTTCCCCCTCCCACTCTCCTATTCATTCATTTCATTTCAGTCGGCATACACTGTGGTTCACTAGGTTAGGAGCAGACAGAAAAAACTTATATGGGCACCCCTTGAGCCTAAGGAACCGATCACTCAAAAAAAAATCCAAAAAGTTTTGTGAGATACACATGTGTTTAAAATTTGAATAAGATCGGGATTGTTTTTAAAAAATTTACATCGGCCCCCTCGGGCCTCTCACTCCGGAGCACTCCAAAAAATTTACAAAAAATTTTGGCAGATACATATGTATATTTTGAGAAAATCTGGTGAATTTTTTAAAAAAAAATGTATGTAGCCATACGATCCCGGGCCCGGGGTCTCCAAAATATTTTGACAAAAATAGGAGATACACACAATAGTAAAAATTTGAAAAAAATCGGGTTAATTCTTTTATAAAATTTGTTGGGGCCTCATGACCCTGGGACCCGGTGTCTCCGAAATGTTTACAAAAAGTATTGTCCATCGGAGATATACACATGTGTATACAATTTAAAGAAAATCGAGTCAATTTTTAAAAAATTTATGTGGGCACCCCTTGGTCCCCAAATTTTACTAGAAAGTGATGTCTCCGGAAATACACATGTGTTCAAAATTTCCATAAAATTTTAGCATTGGAAAGTGGGTTAAAAATTGATCTCAGTACTCCACGACAGACCGACAGACCGACCGAAAGACGTGCCACGGGCAAGCGAAGTTAATATAGAGAATTTGAAAATAATCTTTTTCCCGTCATATGGCAGTGAGAAAAAATAAAAAAAATTGTGAGGGAGACAGAGTGGTTCATGTTGAATGCAATGGTGAATTTCAAAATTTTAAGAGACAGCCCGTCTCAGAGTAGCTGGTTGGTTTGTTCCCAAACCATATGGACACTGCAATATACCGCTGTTGTTACCAAATCATATGATGCCATCCTCAACTGACTACAGCACTGCCAAATTGATCTTAATTGCCAGCTTCGCCTCGAGTTTCGAATAGAGAATGTTGGACAGACGGAGGAGTATTCGGCCTTTTTGACGTTACTCTATTCACCGACAGATCCAAGACGAGAAATCCAGTCGGCGTTGTAGTCTTCTCTCATAAACTTAAATCTTTGAAGGTACTACAAGTTGCCCGACTCCGCTAGCATCTTTTAGGCGGAATAGGGAGGCATGCAGGGCATTTGCTAACAGTAGATAGCCAATCTGCAATAAAAGCCATTATTGAGACTAGCAACGAGCAGTGTCAAGATGAACAAGCTTCGATAAGCCAAAGCATAGACTTAACCTAGTATGTGTGCCGGGGCACAGCGACATTGACGACAATGATAAAGCAGACGTACTGGCGAAGAAGGACGTCACATTGGATATCGACAGTCTGCTGTCCATTGAGTTCCGTCAGGGAACGTGTTGTCCACTTTCTTATCACCACAGCACAGTTAAGTTGGAGTGACAGCCAACTGCACCACGTCGAGAGTGAAGTGGGCTTCATACGCAGCCAAACTGATAATCCCTCATGATATCTATTGCGGAAATTGCAGAGATGTTTATGAGAAAGAAACTCTCATTCATTAATTCTGCAAATGATCAGACCTAACAGGCTTCGACTCCACAAATTGGGAAAACCTTACTTTGCCGACCTGAGAGAACTTTCGGAGTGCCGCACCACTGATATGACCTCGCTTAGGCTGCGCGGACCTCCACTCTTTCTACCTACCTATTATGAATTTATTTTCATTCATTTGTAAGATGCTTCTAATCGTATGAACCCATTTTAAAAATGCATGGCATTCTGACTCATTTGACAAAAAGGTATCTAAAGCAACGTTATCTTGTTATAAAGATTTTTAAAACTTCATCTTGTATTAACCACATTCTACTCTTACTTTCACCCCATCATTGGTTTTTTTCTTCCCTGACATATAACTGGAGAAATATCAAATTGTATCTCCCACCAAAGTGATGTGCTTCTAATCTAATGAACCGCAGTGTATATATGTATACATATATAGGCATTTATTTTCCTCTCCCACTCTTCTATTGATCGCTCTCTTCATTCGCATTTCAGTCAACAAATTTTGATTTTTCATTTCAATTCTAGATTAGTTGCTCCGCTATAAATGTCTACTTTTCTAATGAGATAGAGATGATGTTGATGATGGTGATGATGATGATGATGATGATGATGATGATGATGATGATGATGATGATGATGATGATGTTGATGATGTTGATGTTGATGATGGTGATGATGTTGATGATGATAAGAAAATAAATCGGCAGTTGTGTTGTTCTTGTGTGTATCAATGTGATGTTTTTGTTTGTTGTTTTATTGCCACATATTGCATGCACTTTTGCTTTGCACTAGAAAATTCACCGAACAAACCGACCAAAACTTAACTAAAGTTAAACCTAACTCAACGCGCACCGCGCACAATGTCTTACTCTCATTCATTCATTCTCTTAAAATGAATCCTCAACTTAATTTAATGATAAACTTAAATTATATCTTCTCTTACTGAGAAAAAGAGGTTCTCTCTTCTTTTACTGAGAAGAAGAGGATCTCTCTTATCCTGCTAAGAAGGAGGGTCTCTCTTCTCTTTTCTCATAATGAGAAGAAGAGGGTCTCTCTTCTCTTAATGAGAGGACGAGAGTTTCTCTAGTTTATTCTCTTACTGAGAAGAAAAGAGTCTCTCTTCTCTTTTCTCTTACTAAGAACAAGAGGATCTCTCTTCTCTATTCTCTGACTGAAAAGAAGAGAACAAGAACTAACAAATATAAAAAAATTGTGTTAACATCTATCCTACATATATATACATACTAGAATTATGCATTGTGTGATTTTTCATTGTGTTGTTGTTGTTGTTGTGGGTTCTCTCTGATGTGTGTAAAATAACGGCAGAACTCACTAGTAGAGGAGTTCTGCTGTTGATAAAACTCCAGCTAGTGAGTAACTTCGCCGTTTGACAATGAAACTACAATAGCCGGAGAAGCACCTCCAGCCAGTGCTGAGGCGGCTTCAGCTGCTTCTGGTCGGCCAGGTTGCGACGAAAAATAATTTGTATGCGACTGCATATCCTCTCCGGAATATTTGCACAACCGCGACAGGCACTTACAGTTAAAATAGCGGCTTTTCACCGTCCAGAATTTCTCACCGTAATCGAAACTGCATTAAGGAATCAAATTTAAGAATTCGAGTTTTTTTTAGTGTAAATAAAAGTTATAAAGAAGCGAAAATGGAGGGGAACAGATGAAGCAAACAAAAAATAGTTAAATACAAAAGAAAGCATAGATGCTGCGTAGGGGGAAATGATTTATAGTAACATAGGAAAAAAAACCTTTACTGCATAGCACATATCATTACATAACTTTTTTTTTAAGTTTTTCACTCACTCAGTGGATGCATATTATCTATTATAAAGTTACTTCTATCTTTTATCAATTCATTGAGTCCACCAACGATTCGGCCAGAATAGGTAAGATTCTATCTAGATTCTATTCTAGGTATTCTATTAAGAGATCAGATGGCCATTGGTCAGAATCAACGACCGAATCTGTCCTACCTTTATTAAGAGATCAGATGGCCGTTGGTCAGAATAAGCGGCTTAATCTGTCCTACCTTTACTAAGAGATCAGATGGCCGTTGGTCAAAATCGACGGCCGAATCTCTGGATAATCTAGATATAATTCTTCTAATTATTAATTCTTATTAACGCCTAGATCCCCGCATGTCAAGACTCGCTGACTTATGTTACCGGCTGAGAGCTACTGAAAGTCAAAAAGAGTCACCTTGCGAACTGGAATAATATAACCCACGAAAAGGTTTCCTAAGGTTTCCTTGGCGTACAGTTTCGCTGCGTACAAATCCCCTGGTCTTGATCAATAGAACCATGCAACCAATTATGCTTCAGAAGACCATAGGAGCTGTAGACATCTTGGCTATAGGGAATATTTTTCGAAGCTGCGTACAACTTAGCTATGTTTCCTGCAGTTGAAGAAGAGTACAAGTAGCGTTCTTCATCGCCAAAGCAGACAGCTGAGGTTATGAATATGCCAAAGATTATAGACCACTCATCATTGTTCCGGTTGAAAACGAATTTTAGACTAAGTTTTTAAAATAAGGCTGTATCAGAACATCAGCATGCTGTCCTTATAGGCAGGTCTACAGAGACGGCCATCCACAAGGTAGTACGAACTGAGAACTCCCTTCACTTTAAAACAATAAGTCCTTGCACCTTCCTCGTTATTGAAGGCGCCGTTAACAATGTCCACATTAAGGCTATACAGGATGCTCCTACTCAGTTACGGGTGATTAGTGAAGTCGTGGAAAGGGTTTCTGGGCGACCGGCTGTGGCATTGGGATTAACTCTGGAAAAACTGAGATAGTACTTTTCACCACTGAGTATGAAATACCGACTTTAATCCTGCCCAAACTCAATGGTGGGTGCCGTGCATGGACTTCTGAGCAGGAGGTTCATGGTTCGAATCCCCTTAACACCAAAAAATTATTTTTCACGGTCCCACCTCTCGCCTGTCTGACAAACGTCAGAGATTTCTAATAACTTGTCATAGAAAGCTTCGCAATTCGCCGTTCGGATACGACATTTAAATTGTAGGTTCCCTCCATTTGTGTGCCAAAATATACATGCACAACACAAATGGTCGCGAGAAGCTAGGCCTTCAAGCCGAATATTATTATTAAACTCAATGGTCAGATACTCACGCTTACCTCAGAAGCGTAATCCTAGACAGACAGCTGGAAGTCCAATATACAATTTAGGGATAAGAAAGTATGTATTGCTTTATTTGCTGGCAACAAACCATCGGTAAGAAATGGGAAATGCAACTGAGAATGGCTATATGGATGTAAATAGCAGTGGTGTTCCCTATTCTCAACTATTGAGCGCTGGTCTGGTTGCCGGTTAGGTTGTGGTGTTTAGGTTGCTGTCGGAACAATCCGACGGGGTGTGTCTATAGGGATGGCGGTGTAAGTGACGTCGAGTGAGACTGGCAGCTAAGAAGCGGGAGGTCCGTTGTCGACAGTTTTCAAGTCCAGAGCAAGCTCTTTGATGACACCAGTTCTCACAGCCATTGCATTTGACGGTTGAGGTATTTTGGCACACTGAGCTGTGCCAGGTGGTAGCGTGGTTAGTTGGCTGAACTCGTTTTCTGCAGCAATCCGCAACTCCAATCTCAGACCTGAGCATCGTCGAAAGTGACACCAGTGAACGCAATTGTTGCATTTAGCTGAGGAGATGTTTCTGATAACCCTTATGTGACAGACAGACCATAACCAGATCCGGGGACATGGATTTGAATCGGTGCCGGCTCGTAAGAGTAGTATTAGGAGCAAGGATGCCGGCGTAATTTGCTCCACTGTGAAAAACGTTTGGAGTGTACGAATTGTTGTAGTGAATGTGAGAAAGCAGACGTACTGGCGAAGAACAGCGTCAAACTGAACATATATACTACACTAAGAGGGTCTGTATCGAACACAATTCATTGTTGTTTGAGGATAGAAAGAGATAGAATGTATAAGTATAAAAAATGTATCATGCATGTCGTTGCAAGAACCAACGACGTGCAGTCTTTGTGAAGTACTCGGAAAGAGCAAATCTTGTGTGCATAATAAAGTTATTAATAGTGGTTTTTTATAATTTTTTCCACTTTAATGGTTGTGTTTCATTTGTTTAAATATCCCATTTTACCTTGTGGTCGATACAGGGTCCGCTGTCCATCAGAGAACGTGTTAACACCTTTCTTATCACCAAACCAGAGAGGGATTTGGCCTTCCTATAATAAAAACAAATCTACCGATCATGGAAAGATATTTCCAGTGATTTTTATACTCAGGAGTGCCGTTGCAGCCAAACTGGGAATCCCTCATGTTGCAAGAATGTTAATAAAAAAGAAACTCTCATTCATTAACTTTGCAAATGTTCAGCCCTGCCGGGCTATCGACTCCTCAAGTTGGAAAAACCTTTCTTTGACGACCTGAGAAAGCTTTCGGAGTGCCGGATCACCGATCTGATCTCGTACCTGAATGAATGTTGGTTATAACCATAGTCAGATAGCTTTCACATCATAGGGTCTCCCGTGGTCTGCGGTTATAAAACGGCGCACACTTGCGCTATTTGAGGCGTTCGATGAGGCGGCGCGGACTACCAATCTACCCACCTACCTAGCTACAAAGGAAAATAGAAGAAAGTAAACCAACTGCAGCAGTTGTTCTATCAAAAGAAGTAAGACTGGGTGGTTTTAACCATTTGCCTGTTTTGATAGACAAACGTTTAACGTCTAAGTTTCCTGGCTGTATAAAATTAACATTTGTCAAATATACAGCTGTTTGCTTCAAAAAGACAGAAATTGTTCTCAATTCTTCACCGCTTGAAAAACTTGTTTTGGACACTTTTTGAACAGAGACACAAAAACGGCTCAATATTTTCAAAAATCTATTCGTAATCATTTTCGTTATCCCGACGATGAAATATTCAAGAAAGAAAGAAAAATCATGCAGTAAAGGGTTAAAGTAACCAGCAAAAATAAAAATTAAAAACCAAAAAACAAAATCGCATTTCTCCCACTCACCATATTTCCTCGCCAGCCGGAATATCACGACAGGCAAAAAACGATATCTTCGGGAATCGATAATCCTGATGTTCAAAAAAGACTCGAATCGGCACGATATTTGGCTCACACGAATGATTGAAAAAACGACTGACATTGCCATAGAAATTCGCGTCGATGCAATGATCGTGACCCAAGTCGAAAAAGTAACTATCATCGGTGCGGCGATCGGCTTCAAAGTCGGTCAATATTTCACCGGTATATTCGGCAATGAATGTTCCCTTTGGTACATTGACCAACGTCCGGACACCCCAACCTTTAGCCGGATCATCACATTCGGCGATCTGCATTGGTATTCGAATGCCATTCTGGGCGACACGATTTTTACAGGCCAACTGAAGGATAAATAGAAATTAACAACAAAAAATTTAGATGAAGAATGCGAAGTGGAATCCACCTTATTACAGCCGCAGACATCGTTGCACTCGAATATATCCGCCGGGTCTTCGAAATTAAATTCCGAATTAAGACGACCCTCGGCGGTGTACCAATTTTGCACTGAAACGCACGTGCATTGGCATTGATCAGTGCTGCAGCTGTGCGGAAATAGGAGAGAACAATGAAACATTAGTATGATATGACGGAGAAGGAGCACCACTATTCGCTCTAACTAACCCATCCGTACAGGAACATATTCGCATTTGCGACACTCGATTGTCAATCTGAATGGAATTCTGCAGGATAATCGCTTTTGTTATGTACTTAAAGTCGGACAGCAATAGCTCATCGGATTCATCAGGTAAGGACGCGGCCGTCGCCGAAGTGGACGCATTTTCAGAAGATGTTGCATTCGCCGCTTGCATTGTGTACTCATTGCGGACAGCTTGTATTGGGCGTATTTCGCGACCGTTCGAGATATCACTCGATACAATGCGATTCCGCAGACCATTCGGACCGAACGCTCGCATTTGCATATTGAAACCAACCGTCCTGGCGCACTGGCTGTCCTCGTTCGGAATGCAATCGTATGGCAGTTCATCGGATTTGTTCTTGATCATCAGATCGGCTCCATTAGCGATAAGGGCGAGGCACAATCGCGTTATCGAATGCCTGCAGGCAATGTGTCTGAGAGAAGGCGCGAAAAAATGCATTAACAATAACAAATATTATATGTGATTAAGAAAGGGGTTTCTCACAGTGGCGTATCACCCTCGACATTCTGAACATTGCAATCGGTGCCGGCCTGTAGCAGCACTGTAATTGTGTCCAAACTGTCATTGTGCAGGGTGGCCCAGTGCAGGACTGTGTTGTTGTCGTTATCACAGATATCCGGATCGGCACCGTGGTTGAGCAGCAAGCTGGAAAGACAGCAGAAGAACAAATGTTTAAAAATTATGTTGTCATCGGAGATACACATGTGTGCAAAGTGTGAATAAAACAGTCGTTAGGAAGTGGTACAATCTGACTTGAACTTACCTCACAATTTCAGTGTGACCCAATTCGGCGGCCCAAACCATTGCCGTCCAACCGCCATCATCTTGGGCATCGATGAAGTTCGTAAAACTCGAGACATTCTTGCTGCTTTTGTAGCTTTCAACAATTAATTGTGTTGCTTCCAGATTCCCCAGTTTGGCAGCAATATGCAGACAAGTTTTACCATCGGGCCCCTAGGTGGTTTATTAATTAAACAATAAATTCGAACAGAGAAACGCAACACGATGACGCACTAACCTTCAGAGCTAAATCAGCTCCACATTGCGTAAACAAATTCAAAATATCGCATTTGTCACCCATAATGGCACACATCGCTGCAGTACGCAGCTCACGATCCATGATATTTATAAAGCCGTTAGTGAATTCCTTGCATAACAACAGGTAAGCCATTTGCAGACTTCCCGAATGACCGACCAAATGCAAACAGGTTCCGTTGAGAAATTCACGCATTCGACTGGCGACATCGTAGCCAGAGGCTAAAAGAGAACGCAGATTCATAACAAGGAGTTACAATAGAACGGCCAACAGCCACTCACCAAGTATCTCGGCAACCCTCTCGAGATCATCATTTTGTACAGCGTAATACATGTCCTTGGTGGAAAATTCCGAACTTCGTGATGCAGCAGAACCACCATTTGATCGGACATGAACACCACCACCACCACCACGGCCAACCACGTTCATCACCGATTCTGGAATTAACTGCTCCAACATAAGCGTACTGGTCGTCCTTTTCTTGTTACTTGTGGACGTTCCGTTGTTAGTAGTGGGGGTATTGTTGACCAAATTGCTGCTACTCCGACTTTTGCCACCGATGAGCGGCAATTCCCCGATGACAGGAATAGTCATCTTTGCTGGTTTACTAAGGGAAGGAATGAAAGAGAATGAGCAACCAATTTGCTAGCAATTCACAACAAAGCCTCACATTTTGGCCTTTTGACTAGGTAAAAATACTGGCAATGACTGGCATTTCATGGTAACTGATGAGGTCCTCTCAGGTGTATCAATGCCACAATGCGGGCACTTGAGCACCAACGATGGTGCTGGGTAGTTTGTCGATGGCAATGTCGGGTCGTAGGGACTGTTTAGGATAAACTTCTGAGCGCAATCTGGATGGAAGAAATGCTGTTGTTTACAGAGGATGAACTTTCCCTAAAGAAGAAGGAAG
Source organism: Nephrocerus scutellatus (assembly GCA_947095585.1). Taxonomy (NCBI): domain Eukaryota; kingdom Metazoa; phylum Arthropoda; class Insecta; order Diptera; family Pipunculidae; genus Nephrocerus; species Nephrocerus scutellatus. The sequence continues at coordinate 117,377,125 of OX352763.1, forward strand.
ACGATAAATTAATAATTAATAACAATTTAGTTGCTATTTACCTGCGTGCAGAAAATGCCACAACCGGCGCAACAATTATGCGCTCTCAATCGCTTCTTGTGATCATCGCATAGAATCATGTAGCCCACCCTTTGGCTGGGACGCAACAGATTCAATACCTCACCGGTCAGCTGATTGCAGCAACCGACTTTCTGCTCTTCGATGTTGTCGATGGCACAGCAGAAGGACGTCTCGGGCGTGTTGCGCGTATAGTAATGTGATGGTTTGTGACACAAACAAATGAGGTTCCTTGTGAGATCGGATCGGGGTATTGCCAATGACGGAGCCGCCCCCGCTATTGGTTGTGGTGCCGCACGAGTTGGTATTGGTGGTGGTGGTGTAACCGCAGTGGCCGCCACACTGTCAACTTCCATTGAGGTTGTTTCAATTGTCTTTGCCATTACTGCTACCTGTGTTTTTTGTCTCTGCAATATCCTTGGCTTCCGTGCTAATTGCAATGACTTTGCCGGCATAACTGGTGTTGGTGTTGGTGTTGGAGTTGGAGTTGTCTCCTTGGTTGTGCGCAAACGCAGTGTGACATTTGGTTTTCCCACCTGCACCCGTGTCGTTGGTACAAACTCCTCATTGTCACTCGAGGAATTTCCATACTCGCTGGCATCTTCGCAGGCATTCCGTCGCAGTCCTAAATTCTTCAAATGTTTTTCCTTCTGTTTGGCCAATTTTCGCTGTTGCTTCTTGCTCAGTTTCTTGTCCTCGGGCGATTTGTTCAGATTCAGCTTTGCTGCTTTGATTTCATTCAGAAATGTCTCCACATCGGGACATGGTTTTTTGGAGACTGACGACAAATGATGTAGTCTCAGATCAGCATATGCGTCTGCGTTCCGTTTCGATTTGCTGAAGAGTTTTTTCTTTACAACATTTGTAGCATTCGATCGATGGCTTCCGCTACTCTGGTCGGACTTTTCTTTGCTATCGCGATGTTTGTTGTTAGGAAACGTTGTCGTCGTTGTCGTTGTGGTTGTCGTTGCTGTCGTCGTCGCCGGTGCCATCGTTCCGGCAAGGGTTGATGCGGGTGTGGCTATTGTAGCTGATGCTGAACCCGTCGTTGGTGCCTCTGATAAGACATCGATACATGATGTTATCCTTACAATGTTCTTCGTTTCATATTCGTAGCGAAGTTCATCGTTTTCCAGAATCTTTGTTGTCGGTTTGATGCGTCTCTGTGAGCGTTTCGGTATAATTACTTCGCTGACAGATTCTTTGTGGCTATTGTTTGTGATGTTGGCGGTGGAAATAGTGACGGAGGAAGGCGGTGCGGACAAGTGTGTCAAAGTTGGCTTTTTACCACCCGCTAGTGTTGTTGTTGATATGTCAGTCGGACCATCAGCCGCCGTATTCACCACTTTGTCAATTGTTTGTACTTTCGCTCGACGTCCTCGTTTCTTTGGTGGACTTTTCTCCTCCTCCGGTCTTTTCTGGCTAATATTTGGCGATGAGGAAATTTCTGAAGATGATGAAATGTTGACTTTGTTTGCCTCTGCAGTCTCCCCAGTCATCAATTCCGATTTTGTTTCATCCACAAACGAGGTGGTGGCAACTGCAGCTGGCGTGTCCTACAATTAAAAAAGTTTCATTTAAGAATAAATTTCTATTACGATGCGAGATGAGCGATTTTTTGTGTACCTTATCACTAATTGCTATCAATACATAGATAACGCGATAACGCTATCGGAACTTTTATTCTACGACGTCAGCTTAAAAAGAACTTACCGACAATTTAAAGCCTTCGCAACGATTTCCCAAACGGACACTTCGTCGCGTCTTTTTGCCATCATCTGTTGGCTTAGTTGACGCCTTTTCCTCGTCATCTTCTTCCTTAATGTGAATTGAAGAAGTAGTCTCTGGGTTGGAGCCGGCAGCAACATCATCGTCTATTTGTTTGCGTTTACGCGACATTTTCCTATCAATAGCTGTTTCAGCAGCAGGTTGTTGTTGTTCCATTGGTCCAGCTGTGGGGACGACGTTACCTTCAGCTGTGATGGTGGCTTTAATGATTTTCTTGGACCGTCCTCGCCGTTTAGCACTTGGTGTGGTATTTAGAGTGTAGACGGCTGCCTTGTCATCTTCGTGTACTGAAGATGTTTCCGCTGTCTTAGGCGGCGTTTCCTTTTCTACGGTTGAGGATGATGATGAAGTCGAGGGTGGCGGCGGCTCTGGCTCTGATAGCTGTCGGGAACGTCTCAATCGACGCAGTGGACTTACACTTGATTCACGTGGGTTCTGTAAAATAGAAAAGCAACTTAATATTTTGACTCTTCAATATAAGCAACAAGAATCTTACGCTACATGCTGAAGCTGTTTCTGATGGTGCTACAGAATCATGTCCTCCTTCTGCAATTGGCTGTTCTGCTTTGACTTCTTGAACAAGAAGGAGGTCTTTATTTTCAATTAAAGTGATGGCTTCTTTATCTACAGTAAAATTTTCACTTTCAGCGTAGTCTTTTTTTGCTTCTTTGAGTTTTTCTTCTGACTCCGAGGGTGATGGCTGCTGTAATGACTGCTGGCCTTGAATTTGCATATCATCTTTCTCCTCTTTATCCTGTTCATCCTTTGTGATAGTCGTGCTGGAAGTTTTTGCTTCTGCTTCGGCTACAGCATCACCTGCAGTGGTGACTTTAGCTGCTGCCTCTTCTCCGTCGTCGTCGTCGTCGTCGCCATTTGTGGTCAAGGCCGGCAACGTCCCCTTCTTACTGAGATCTTTGCAAGCAAATTGATTATTCATCAAACTGCGCCACTTCATTGTCTTATCCTCGGCAATGTCCATGTCCAACATGGAATCACCTTCAGCTGTCGTTGTAGCACAATCCGAATTGAATTTCGACGACATGGTGGTCAACAAATCTATGCAATCTGTCATTTTTTCCCCCTTCTTCTTCGTTCACAAACCAAAGAACACTCAACGACTCAACTGAGATCGAGATTTATTCCGACTGATAGATTAGCGACGATGTTGACGACGACGAAAACCGAGTGATAAAAGTGCTTTTGCTGCTTCTGCTGCAGCTGAATGTTTCTTTTGCTAACAGCCTAACACGCTTCTCCACCAACCAATGAACGACAATGGTACGCACACCACAGCTCTGCTGCTAATACTACACAAGTTGTTTTCCTTTTTTAAGACAGTTATTTACTATAAATTTTATTTTTCTTCTAATTCAAGCAATATTTTCTGCACACTAGGAACAAAATTTCCTCAACTTCACTGCAGCAGCCAAACGAACGTCACTGCTGTCCACTCAAACACGAGTCGAGTGTGAAAACTGAATATGAAGAGAGAAAAAAAACTATTACTAATATGATGTGTGGAGCGCACGGGGGTTAATCGATTTGGACGTTGCTTTTATTTTTGTATTTAGTTTTAATTCGAAATAAAATAAAAGCTGTTTTCAGTTGTCACGACACTGTAGCTAGACCCCAGCCAGCAGCAACAAATAGCAAACACCAAACAATGAAGATGTCGATGACGATGGTCGGCCAATGATTGATTATTATTGCATGTACTTGCAATTTTTTAATTAATAGTAGCACTTTTCTCTGCAGAGCCAGAGATTATGATTTTGTACTCACCTCTTCTACGAAGTGCGTCTCTGTTCAACGCTTTGATGCAGGATATTTTCTCAGTTATTGTGCTACGGCACCACTGTCAAAGCACAGCACCAAAGAAACGTCGTGTACTACACCACATCAACTATCCGAACGGAAGACTTAATTTTTTTTGTTGCTATTTTGTATGCTACTTATTATTTTTTACTACTTTACGACTTCACAACTCCCCTACTTATCTACTGATTGCGAGTGAAAAACTAGGTAGATCTTCTATCCTGTTCACGCACGTTCTTGTTTCGCGAAAGACTACACATTACAGCAAACACAACACACCGTACACGGTATTTTCCAATCTGCACCACTGAATTCTCACGTTGAAAAGTAGACAGTTTTTCCTTGCGTTTGATTCTGCATTTCTTCTTCTCTTTATTTCCTGATTCCGCTTGTTTTTTATTTTGACACTTTTAATTTCGTTTAATTTATCGTAATCGTCAGCCATGAACCGATGGATATAAGAAAAACGATCACTCGATCACTATCACTACGTAGAATAGAAACGCTGGTAATAGTAGCAGTAGGTAATGTTTTATGATGGACATGGCCACCAATTCCAATAGCAATAACAAAACCGTATGTTAAGGAATAAGTAGTTGACACCCTACTATTGGAACAATTTTTTAGTTTTTGTGTGGTGAAATGGTTTGTTTTCAACCACAAACTTTTATTCCAAACGTCAGATTGCATAAATAACAAACTGTCAGATAATCTTTTTCAAGCGAACTTAAGGCCGATCCACAATTTCAAATTGATATCAGCTGTATTTATTTGCAGAGGAATAAGGAATTACAACAACAATTGTACTATCTTATTCCTTCTCTGGAATAAGAAAACCTGCTGTTTTTCTGGTTTTGACATTCGAATTCCTTATTCCTCAGCAATAAAATACGCCTATCATTATTAGCCGTATTTTATTTGCCGAGGAATAAGGAATTTCATCAACAATTGCACTGTCGAATTCCTTCTTTGCAATTGGAAAACCTGCTGTTTTAATGGTTTTGGCTGGTTTTGACATACGAATTCGGATTCGGATTCCAAATAAAATACAGCTATTACTGAAATCTAGACAGACATCAAGATTTTAGACTCATTTGGGGAAATTATAGCCGCGTTCGAATGGCTTGTACAACTTTTCAATTCAATTATTTGAACAACTATTAACTTAAATTGAACTAATGAAGTGAAGATACTGTTCGATTGGTATTTTTTACTTCATATAAATGTCAACATCAGAAGTAACAACACGAGAACACCTCACCTCTTCACTTACTAAAGTTGCTCCATTTCGCATTATTTTTAACTAAAGTGAATAGTTGTCAATCGAACAGTCTCGTTACTTTTGTTACTTCAGAAATAGCTACTAATCAATTAATTCAGTCCAATCGATCGCGGCTTATATCTATAATAATTAAGGAAATAAAAATACTATTCCTAATTACGTTTAATTTTTGTGTGCTCCTTTGCTCTATTGCTCTGACATCTCACAGAAATCTCTGAAGTAAATTGTTTTATCAGTTGTGCAGTGCGTTTGTTACCGCCGACAATTTGTGGTCTGCATTTCAATGATGTCACATACAATTTGACCAAGAAATTACATTTTTTTTAATTTTGTTTTGATTTTGATATTTTCTGATATTTTCATTAATTTTTGGTCGCTTCATTTTTGCTGTACAAATATTAAATTGGTAATTTGTCCTTCTTCGTGAATATGATACCCCACTCTTTCGGAACAAATTGTCTGCTCTGGTACTGGTAATTCTGAAGTCGTTTGTTTTCAACCACCACCTTTTATTTCAGATGATGTTTAAATTTTATTTCGGAGTAATCGGAGAGATAATTTAAACGTCAGAATTCAGATCTGCTCTGATCTGATCGATTTTCATATAAAAAAAACATTTTAAGGGTAGTAAAATCGAGTTTTAACTTGTTACGCGTTAACAAAAAGTAAAGTCGTTAGTTTTTGACCTTTCACACGACCTAGAAACCTGAAATTTTTTATATTCCGCGTGTGACACTTGCCGCGCTAACGCGAAGCGCGGCTCGTGTAATGCCTGTGAAAGTGGGTCTGGTATATATCAGCTTTTATTAGTCAGAACTTGTTTTAAAACAATTGGTCAGCGCTCGGCTTATGATGACGTAATTTGTGATGTGTGGTGTGTGGCGCGTGTAAAAAAATGAAAATGAAAAAAAACAAGTTTTTTTTAAATTTTGTGAGCAGCTATACCACACACAGCAATTTTTATATTCCGCTTGTGATGCATATCGCGCGTCGTGTGTGACGTGTGTAATGCTTGGAACAGTGGACCTGGTATATATCGGCTTCTACTAGTCAGAAGTTGATGAGTTGGTTGGCGTTATACCCGCTAGGTGGCGCTGGTATCGTTTTTTCTGACAATTCTTATTTATGGAACGATTTGGCCCAAATTCACACCATATAATATTTAAATAAAAAAAGTCGTTGACAAAATTTGGACCCGATAGGTGGCGCTGGCGTCAGTGGGCGGTAGGTCAGCGGGATGGGGCAGCCGGGAAACGCGGATGTAAGTGGGCGTGGCGTCAGTGGGTGTGAGTTCAGTGAGTGGTGGGTCAGTGTGTATAAGGTCAATGGGTGGGTGAGGTCAGTGGGTGTGAGTTCAGTGGGTAGTGGGTGAGTGTGTATGGGGTCAATGGGTGCGTGGTCAGTGGGCGGGAGGCCAGTTGGCGGTAGGTCAGTGGACGGGACGTCAGTGTGTATGAGGTCAATGGGTGGGGGTCAGTGGGATGGGGCAGCCGGGAAACGCGGGTGTTTAAGCTGGCGTGGCGTCAGTGGACGGGTAGCAAAGCGCCCGGGAACAGCTAGTTTTATATAAAAATATTATAGATATATAATTAGAAATTAATTTTTAAGGTCGCAAATTCAAAACCAAACAGTCGCACAAATCAAAACACTAGAATAAAAATAAACGAAAACAAAGAAATTCAAAAAAGAAAAACAAATAACTCATTTGAATTAACAACATGTGCAAAATATGTCTTTAGTTAATCTAGTGGCTCAATTTGTAACTGAAGTAAAAAGTTGTCAGTCGAACAATCTCTTTACTATTGTTATTTTAGTTACAACATATGCACCAAAAAATATTCAGGATTAAGGAAACTTAAGCCATTTTATAGTTATAGTGCTCACCGCAAGGCGGTAAAACCCAAAGCTGTTGCTTTGAGATATTAAAGTAAAACCAGTTATGCTTTATCAAAGCAACACAGCTAATGATGGTGTGGGCACAACACGACTTTCTTTTACCGACGGGGAAATGTTCAGTATATTAAATTTTTTTTAACATTTTTTTAAATCCTTTTCTGTTTAAACTACATTTGCACTTAACAGATTTCTCCTAAGTACTATAAACTTTTTTATTATTTGCAAGAACTCTAAAAACTGTATAAGCAAACTGTAACTTCCGGTTGTCATATTTCCGTAAAAATCATTTGACCACTCACAATTTATGTAAAAAGCAAAATTTTTTAAATTTACCTGTAAAAATCTTTTGATTTAATTACAAATGTAATAATAGTCTGATTTATAATATGTATGTCAATAATGGTATTCAATACTAAATAAAAAAATATCTATCTATATCTACCTATATATATGTTACAGAAAATTTCGTACAGTAACAAATTTTTTAAACAAACATAAAGAACAAATAAAACAACTTTCACATTTCGTTATACTGAAGCTTAATTTTCATGCACTTTAAAAACGTAAATTTAATTTTAATACTTCAATTTCTGTTGGGATTTATTTTCAGATCTAATAATATTTTATTTGTAATTAATTTTTAAAAAATTTAATAGGGCTCGTCACGAGCAACGGGTATTTGAGTATTGTGTATTGTTGATTTTCTGATTGGTTAAAATTTTTAACTACAACAACAACAATAATCAACAAACGTCAAAAATAAACACGCTCTCAGGTTGCTCATTTGTGCAACTTTTTCTGTAGATTTTGCTGTGCTTCATAAAATGAAAATTATTTTAAAAAAAAATTAGAAAAAATTAGATCAGAAAATACGTCAAACAAATACAATACCCAAATACGCAAATACTTTTTGCCCCAAATATTTTGTTTTTCGAATATGAGAATAACACTAAAAATGATCTAAATGGCAACGCTGATTACATATCTCGAACTCGAACTCGAATCGAATAAACCGAGAATAAAAACAAGTGCACTTTCAGTGAAAAAATCCAAAAACACGAACCGAGCACATCATTTCGACTTCAGTCGTTCAGATTAATTCGAAAGCTGTGTACGCTGGTGGTGCTTCGCGCGTGCATTTCAACCAATAAAATATAGATTTGAATTTTTCTTTTCTGTTTGAATATAATTTTGTGACTTATTTGAGTATTGAACGTTTCAATAACATCAAATTGGACAGTGAACAAGGAATTGTGGCAAATTTAAGTGGATTTATTCGCGGTAAATAAATTGTGAAAAAATCAGAGAAAAAATCCCACCCTAACATTGCAATTAGGGTTGTTGCGGCGCAGTAGTGGAAAATAATACAAAAAAAGGGTGACGCTGTTGTGTCTCCTGTATATAGTGACAGCAGAAAGGCTCAACTGATTTTTTTGGGTCACATTGTGAAAATTGTGCCGAGAATAATTCAGGAGAAGTAAACTCCTTCTTCCATTGTTTTCAGATCGAATTCAGTCTACCGTTCCGTTGTTCTTCTGTGTATTGCCCGGGTTTGTTTGCGTCTCGTCGTTTTTGTGCAATGCGGGATCTCGGCACTAAAATGGCCGAGCTTAAATTTGAGGCTCCCTTAGCGAAGTTCGAAGAATCCGACGAATGGGGTGGCTGTGACTTCATCACACAAAATGCAATAAACGACACACTGAATTTAAACTTGAAGGAACCATCGACAGACGCCAAGATCCTCATGTTGGAGGAGGCTGTCCGTGATGTTCACATCAGTAAGAATGGAAGTCCCAATTGCAATTCGATGCAGGCAGGTAATGATAACATTGCTGCGGCTGCTGCCGCCGCCACAGCTAATATGAAGGATAATGTGGATAATTTCACCGAGACATTTGGCGGAAGTCTCGAGGATCTCGTCAACACTTTTGATGAAAAAATCACAAAATGTTTTGGCAACTATGAGGAGAATGTTGAAGCGTTGGCTCCTGTGCAGGTCCGCAGTCAGGAGGAAATCATGAACGAATGCCAGTAAGTTTCGTTTTGTTGTTTTGGAAAATTTATTAAGAGAGTTTGTTAAGTTTCTTCTTCCCAGAACTTGTTTCAATGAATGCTTTGACCGCCGATAGGTATCAGACTTTTTTTTTGCTTGAAATACCAACAAATTGTGTGCTTTTTCAAGTTCCTTCCTTATTTGCTATCATTGGCCAGAAGCAGTTTCGCTAAAATCATATCCCACAAATACATAATCATGGTGCATGCACCCTACCCCCCCCACCGTCATCGTGAATAGCGTAAATCCCCTGAATAATTAACCAAAATGACAGAACACAACTGGAAGAGCGCATGTCAGGATATTTTTCTATGCACTGCCGCTGCTGCTGCCCTTTGAGTGGTACTTCTGCTCTTCATAATTGTTGAATTGTTCGTGGCTGTGCTTGTGTTGGGTGTTGGGTGTTGGATCGATTGAATGGAGAACAACCACAAAGAGTGACCACTGACTGGTAGAGCGCATTGAAAACAACACACCGAACGACATCCAAAAGCTTTAAACCGAAAGGAACACAAAAAACTCGAAATGTCATTATTTACACTGCGGTATACTAGATTAGAAGCACATCATTTTGGGATGTTAAACTGGATATTTCTTCAGTTATATGTCAGGAAAGAAGAAACAACTAATGATAAAAGTTAGAGTAGTTTGTGGTTAATACAAAATCAAGTTTTAAAAAATATTCAGAACAAGATAGCGAACGGTACATTAGAGAGCTATTTGCCAAATGAGTCAGAATGACATGTCGGTTTATAAGAATAGAAGCACCTTAGGTTAGGTTAGGTTAAGGTGGCTGTCAGTGAAACAGACACACTTAGACCAGTAATGGTCTATCAGGAAAAATTTCCTCCACCCAATCGATGAACCAATTAGAGCTTCGTATTAAGCGTACCCCTATATGGAGTGTATGTTTTTTTGGAGAGGGCTAAACAAATACAGAGAAGTTTGAAGAAGTTGGTCTCCTCTCCTCCTCATCCCTGCAGCTTTTGCAGAAATCGTTCGAGAAGACTCCAAGTCATGCAGCATGCCTGCCTATGAGACAGTATGCAATGATGACACCTACAATAGCACCGATGCTATTGCTTGTCGAGTTCGTCAGCCATATAATTACCCGGAATGTCTCTGTACCCCGACTCCAACACAAGTGGTTATTAAACTGCTCCGCCAACTTCATGAGAGATGATCGGCAGTTAAGAACTAGAATTGAATTTGTAGACACTGATTCCAGCGATTTAAGTGTAGCTTCGCTATCCGAGAATATATAGATATCCTTAGCGGATATGACGTTTCTCTACAGCCAAGACATGGCATCACTGATCGCCATAATTTCAGCCTGGGAAACACTGCAGTGATTAGGAAGACGGAAAGATATGCTAAGATTTAGCTTTTTTGAGAAAACACCTCCGCCGACTCTGTTCCCTCCAGCTCGTCCAGCCATCGTCCAGCCATCGTCCAGCTTAGCTTTCTGTCCAGAATAAGACCCAAATACCTGGCTTTATCAGAGAATGTTAAGCTTATACCTTTTATAGAAGTAGGATTAATAATTGAAACTTTATATTTGGTGAATAGGACAAGCTCAGTTTCTTGAGGATTAACCCCTAAACCACAGCGATCTGCCCAGAAAGTTACCCAGTTCAGACAGTAGACAGCAATGACAACGTACTACCGTCCGGTAAAGAAGAAATACTGGTCTTCAAAGGTTTTGTGCTAGTTTTCTGAAAACGTATAACACCTTAATCCCGCCCAGGGGATTAGGATGTAGAGAGAAAGGAGGTTGATGATGGGAGGGTGATGAGCGACCTTTGGTCTCAGGACTCATCTAGAGAAAAACTCTCATGCATCTTTGATAGGGGTTAGGGGTAGGGGTTGAAAAATACTATATTTTTTCTTTCATATCATCATCATATTTGGCTCTACAATCGGGGTCCGGTCCTGGCCTCCTGCAAAAAGTCTTTCCACCGGTCCCGATTTCGATCCGATGTCATCCAGTTTGGCATCCCTAAACTCTGAGCGTCCTGGTCTTCTCCACAGTTCCAGCGTTGGCTTGGCCGGCCTCGCTGTCGTGTTCCATAAATCCTACCGCGAAGGACTTTCCGAGCAGAATTCTCTTCGCTCATGCGAGCTAGGTATCCTGCCCACCGGAGCCTACCGAGCTTAATTCTCTTCACGATGTCGTCATCGCGATAACGCTCCTAGATCTCATACTCATAGAGTCTCCGGAATCGCCTTTCCTCACATATGGGGCCAAAAATTCTCCGTAAGACTTTTCTCTCGAACACGGCTAAGAGGTCAGAATGCTTTTAGCTATGCACCCAAGACTCGGATCCATATGTCACTACTGGTATGACCATTGTCTTATATACCAGCAGCTTGGATGTTATAATTAAATTCCTGGATTTGAAGAGTCTTGACAGACTATAGTAGGCTTTTTTTTTTGGCTTACATTCGTCATCGAACCAGTTGTTCCGATCTCTACGACTACTGCCTATGATGGAGTCAGCAGTACTAATGACAGTATTCTTAAGGCGTGTCCATTTCTCGTCTACGCCGGGCATTCCAGCCCCAGGACTTATTCTCCCTACATCACTTGACCGTATTTGTTTCTGATCTATTCGTAGCGAATGGCAGCCGTGTTGACTCGAACTCGCGGATGCAGTATTTCGTGATGATACAATCCGCGCTCGGAGCAGCGCACCAACAAGATAGTGGTACCCGAGTCGAAGTTGGCACCTCGGTACGCTTGTACCGTCATCAGGTTCGGGTTGTGGCGGCGGTCTATCAACACGTGGTCTATCTGGTTGCGAGTGGCTCCATCAGTCTATGCCAAGATGGCTTTGACGCGCAAAACCTTGTACTTGCAACTACCGAATTATTGTTTGCTGCCATCTCTATGACTCGTTGTCCATTGACATTAGTGTTCTCGTATAAGCTATGTGTGCTAATGAACTGCCTGAATACGGGCTTCCTACCTATTTTGGCATTCATATCCCCCCAGAATGATTCTTACATCATACTGAGGACAGGCATGGAGTTCCCATTCGACTGATTCAAAGAATTCTTCTTTTTCATCATCTGGGGAATCTCTATAGGCGTGTGAAAGTTTATGAGGCTTATGTTTTAAATCTGCCCCGCACGCTCTGGTTTTCGTCGGAACGCTGTCGAAATGGGACACCAAACCTTAACTGCATCCAACAAATCGAAAGCGCTGTTAGTAACCACGAAAGTGTAAACTTTACTCCAAAAACCAAAATGCGAATGGAAAGTCACGAACAACAATTTGCATAAAAGTTTCATTAACAAATTAATCGAAAAGGCTGTAACAACAATAAACACAACCAAAGTAAGAGATGGTCCCATTGCACTTATGTTCCTACTGCACAACGCTTCTGCGGCTTTACTTTTCCTTTTACTTTTATCTTAATCTTTATGCTCCCATTGATCGCATCTACTTAAAAATTTCATTCGTTGGTTTCTTTTGTTCATCGTTACTTTGTTTAAGTGGCAGGCAGTTTTTTTTTTTTGCTACCTTCCCTCCGCTCTCCCTCCACCACTCACTCAGTCTCGCTATAAATCTGAAAATTAAATGTTTATTAAATTCATTGCTAACTCACACCTTGAGGTAATTGTTATTGTTGTTGCTAATACACATTTATAGCTTAGACTCACAGATAACCTTAGATAAGGAAAGAAACAAACAAAAATAGTGGGTGATTGCGTGTGAGTTCTCAGGAAAATTAATTTCTTGTCTCATCACAGATGAAATCATTTCGCTGAAATATAAGTTTTTCTTTTTTTTTCTTCTTCTGTGTCTATCATTTCCTTCATCCACTCATTAAAGAAAATCGAAATTCTGACAAAGCAAACGGAAGGCATCGAAATGTTTGTGTGAATCGAGAAAACGCCTACACGCTGTTTTGAAATCTCTCCGACAGTCTTCCAACGATACCGAAATGGATTAGAGGCGCCTTGACGGTGCGTGAGATAAATCGATTTCAAAACTCTTTTATTTACCTTTTTATAAAAATTCAATTGCCACACAAAACCAAAACAAACAAAAAAACTGAAAAAAAAAAAAAATTCAAAACTGACGAGTATTGACATTCAAATGCGACCGACCGAACGATGAGCCGCACGAGTTCATTACTTGTCCCAACTCTAACAAAATGCACAAAAGGCAGTGTCTGAAACATGAAACTTTGTGTTGTGTTAGCAGAGTTATTCAAGTGTCGCAATTGGAATTTCTGTAGCAGCACATTTTTCAGTTTCTTGTTCTTGGGATACGAGAAATTTTAGTAGCGCGGCAGCAGTAAAATATGAGAACCAACTGGCCAGCACCAAAATAGATGGAGGCCAGAAAGGCCAAAAGTTGCACTTTCTTGACAAAGCGTTGGTTTCTCCATTGTGAGAAGTGTAGGAGGAAGGTAGGATTATACACTCGACCACAATCCATCCACGGCACAAACAATAGACGGGTATTAGCTAAAGAGCACTTATCACCTCTATCCATTCAAGCGGCTTCGAACGAATGCACTCATACAACGAAACAAGGATATATGCTTTCAATGGGAAAAACGCGTAGATATAGGATACAACTAAGAACGGGGTTTACAAAAGGAGTGAACAAAGAATTCGGATTCGATAAGAAACTAAAACCGGTCATTCCTTTTGTGTATGGGTATGGAATCCAAACCAGAGTGACAACATTTTAATTGTTGTTCGTTTTTCTACTTCGAAAGATAGATAAGAGTTGTATGTATAGCTCAGATATCTACTCCAACATGGAAACAAAATGGAATTAGGGAATTGATTAATTTGTTGGAAAACAATTCTGCAAATGCATTGGAGCCGCCTTCCTTATCTGACTAATTTAAGGACTATCTATTTAAGTCGGACGTTGCAAATTTGGTTACTGTACACAATTTTAGCTTCATGGGTTTGTCCAAGGTATTTGCTTAAAGTGCATAGGAAATGATGTTTTATGGGATGACATTCTATATTCACACTTCATGACTTTAAGCGGGGTCTGGTCATGGCCTCCCGCAAATAATCTCTCCACCGGTCCCGATTTCAAGCTGATCTCATCCAGTTTGGCATTCTTAAACTCTTGGCGTCCTGGTCTACGCCATCCTTCCAACGTATGCTTGGTCGGTCTCGCTGTCGTGTTCCAAAAATCCTACCGCACAGGACTTTCCGAGCAGGATCCTCTTATCTTATGCGAGCAAGGTATCCTGCCCTCCGGAGCCTACCGAGCTTACTTCTCTTCTCCGTAAGACTTTTCTTTCGAACGCGGCTAAGAGGTCAGAATGCATTTTGGTAAGCACCCAAGTCTCGGATTCATATGTAAGTACTGGTATGACCATTGTCTTATATACCAGCATCTTGGATGTTATGGTTAAGTTCCTGGATTTCAAGGCTTTGTTGGCTTTAAGCAACAATCTGCATTGCGATTGATCGGGAAACTACTGAATGCTCAAAACTTGGGTTGAGCCAGTAGCGCAACAATCAAGTTCGTGATGTAGTGCTTGCTGTACCTTCTAGTGGTGGTCCCCGGGCAACTATGTGTATAAATCCATATATATGTAGGCTAAAATTGCAAGTGCGAACGGTTTAGCTTTTCTAGTCTAGGTAACGTGGATTAGCACCCTATGGTACCGAAAGATGCCTACTACTGAAACCGACACAACGCTTCGGATAAGTTATGATCGAATAATGACGACTTTTGGCTAATGTACCAGGACTAGGATTGCTTTCTGGAATGTAAGGACGCTTCTTGACTCAGGGACTGAAGGACCTCAAAATGCCAGATTTATTTAACTGGAACGTGAGTTTCTTCGGTATAATTTGGAAATACTGGGAGCGAGTGAAGTAAGATGGTTCGATGCGGGAGAGTACCAATCCCCAACGTGTAACACTGAGCTACTGGTCCCCGTGAATCTTGAGTGGGTCTGCTGCTGTAGCGGAAAGTATTGTTTGTAGAAGCCAGGCAAGGCACAGCAAGTGGATCACCAAAGATACCTAAAGGCGGATTGAGGAACGTAAGCTACTTAAAGCTCGTACCATAGATACCCCAGTAGCAGCGAGGATCGAACTAGAGTCCCTGTATCGAAGTAAAATGAGCGTAGGGCAGCGTAGTGTAAGACGTGACAAACATAATTATATTAACACCCTAGCCTAAGAAGCAGAGGAAGCAGCGATCAGGTGCGATAAGAGAACCGTGTACAGAATCACCAAAGACAGGTGGTCAGCGTTCTAGCCAACATCCGGTAAAAAGCCTAGATGGTGCCGTACTCGTTTCAGATGAGGATCAGCTCTAGCGATGGAAGGAGCATTTTTCTACCGTCCTTAACCGTGTAGTCGGCCACGATATGAACCCAAATCAAACGGTGCTGCCGGAAGTAACAACTTCTCGAATTCGCACCCCAACTCCCAGTAAAGATGAGATCGATGAGAACAACAAGTCGGTAAAACTAGACGGTATGCCCGCAGAGCTTCTGCGTGCCGCTCCAACGACATTTGCAAAGCTTTACCATCCTCTTGTAGAGAGAGTTTGGAAGAAGGGAATGATTGTCAAGCTCCCTTAAAAAGGGTGTCTTTTGGAGTGCGAAAACTGGAGAGACATTTGCGTTCTTCCTGCAGTTAGAAAGGTAATAGCCAAAGTAGTACTTGAGCGAATTAAGGAAAATCTGGAAGATACACTCGATGCCGAACAAGCTGGTTTCCGCACTGGATCCTCCTGTGTAGACCGCATCAACACCCAGCGGATCATTAGGGAACAATTCGTTAAATTCCGGTCACCACTACACCTGCTGTTCATCGATTTTGAGAAGGCGTTTGCCAGGGTCAACAGACAGTTTATCTAGCTCGCCTTGAGCTGCATAGAGGAAAGCTGCCAGAGGAATTCGAGATTCTAAGTGGGGTACCAAAAGGTTGCATTCTATCGCCTACACTTTTTTTTATTGGTGATTAGCGATGTACTTCGCGCAGCTTTATCTACTGGAAACGGAGGAATTCGTTGGACTCTTACATCTATACTCAAAAATCTGGACTACGCTGACGACGTTTGTTTACTCTCACACAGAATTATGTAGCTGCACCAAATGACAACATAATAGGGAATATAGAATACGAGTTTTATTTTTGTGGAAATTAAGAAAAGGAAAAGATGACATGTCTATGCAGATGCGTTTTAAATGCCAACATCTTACTTCTTTTGCAGAAAAGTGCCTGCCTTTTTGTGAACATTTCTTTGCTACAACCCGGAACACTGAAACATTTTTAAGTTCATCTAAATGTTTGTTAAAATGCTGCATACTTATGACTCTTATGACTAAGACTCCTTCCTATGTAATGACTAATTGCCCAAGTGTCCCTTGTAAAATCCAGTTGCAAGCTTCGTTTATTAAGGCGGACTTAATAGCATTTGAAAAGTGTTGTAAGGCTGTTTGGCACTCGCGCTACCACTAATCGCATTAGATTTCCATCAGCGCTGTCACACACAATCTCTCCTTCGTTATTGTTGTTTGTTGTTGTTGCTGATGACGCTCAATATGTCTGCATTTCCGTTCAGCATCGCTAAATTGTTTACACTACTGGCTGGGCTTTGTGACGCGACAGACTTGGTATAAAATTAAATCACATCACAGCGCTTGTCGCACAAATTATGAAATTATCATTCGTTTATTAATCGTTTGTTTGTGTTCGTGTTTTGTGCAGGGTATTGTCGTTGAACCCTTCTCACAGATACAAATTGAATTTTGTTTATAACCGAAAACATTTCATAGTAGACAGAAAACAGCAAAACAACAACGACTGGCGGTTGTGTGGCTGGGCAATTGGACGAATTATACAAAGTGCTGTTACATTGTTATCAAAGAGACGGATGGGACTGTCATACTCTGGACTCTACTGAGTGGCCGAGAGGGCATGCGTTTGGTGGCATAACTTCTAGGGTATCGCTTAGCTGTGCAAACTGCCGAAGCAAAAAAATAATTTCCCTCCTCTGTTTGGAATGAGCGACAATCATTTCGCTCACAACAGTTGCGTCCGGTTTGAGAAATTTGTTTTTGTCAGAAAACTTATACGGAATGCACGCAATCGTAAGACAGACAGACGCACGATAATTCTCTGAGGGGTGGGCTGGTGGGTGGTTAATGGAAATGGAAAGGAAATACATAACAAAAAGGCAAAACAAAAGGAAAAATTGCCCAAGAACCCTTCAGTTAAGTCAAGTACTGCATTGTATTGCATTTGAAGACGAATGTTAATGCAATTATTGTATGCGTGTGCATGTGTGCAGTTGAGAATACAACTCAACTGTATCTACGCCTAAGGCTTAGACTCAGAATTGAACTGCAGAGCAGCAGGAGGAAAGAAATCAACTTAGTCGGCTGTTTTTAAACGATAACAGGGGCATTTAAAGAACTGGCTAGAAATAGTCCCATTGTTGTGCGGTGGTACCAAAACTGAAAACAATGGACTTTTCCCTACGAATCAGCCCTGAAGAAGGCAAAAACCATTACATCAGCTGGAAAGGTTATGGCTACAGTTTTCTGGAATGCAACAGGCATCCTCGAAAAGGGAAAAGAACAACACTCTGGCAAATACTATCCCTTTTCTTGGAAATATACTTTGCAAGGTCGATAAATTCTAAAAGCGAAAAATATCCCTATTCGGTATGACCTTCTTACTTCCTTATTTGCTCTTGTAACCCAACTGTCGGAGTGGTAGATACCTTCTGATTGTAGTTCTTCCTCGTTTCAATCACCTTTCAATTGCAATCTTCTCATCCTTCGGACATAAATTATGTTGACCCACACGACAATTTCTTAAGAAATGTCATTAACCTTCTTCCCGCGTTATGTGATCCGAGCATCAGGTAGGTGAGTTTCCTGACCTTTTTCTTTTTGCAAATTGTAGACAAATTGGCAATTAAACGTCGACTGAAATGCGTAATCCTTGGGATTAAATCTAACGTGCGTATTTTTGAAACGCTTGTTTGTCGCTGTTAGGGTATGGTATACAATCATATATGGTACAAAGCCGACATGCTACGACTGACGACTATGATGTCCTGTTTTCTTTTTTTATTTATTTAGTTTAAAATAAAATCAGACTTAGGTTACACACACTTAGACCAGTAATAGTCCATTGTGATACCACACGGATCAGGAAATATTCCTTCCACCTACTCGATGAACCAATTAGAGCTTCGTATGAAGCGTAGGAGACTACCAATGTCAATGTTGATGAGATCATTAGTGTCGTTGTAGAAGAAAGCTCCCATATGGAGTTTACGCTTTTGGGAGAGGGCCAAACACGTACAGAGAAGACGGACGATGGTCTCCTCCTCCTCCTCATCCAAGCAGCTTCTGCAGAAGTCATTCGAGAAGACTCCAAGTCTTGCTGCATGCCTGTCTATGAGACAGTGTAAAGTGATGACACCTATTTTTTTTTTCAGAGATCAAACACTTGGAGCGTTTCAGATCCAGCTTGGGCCAGATCTGTTTTGTCGCTATGCAAGTTGTACCGTTTGACCACCTACAGTTAGTTTTCACATTAGCATCCCGCTTTAACAAGAGTTTGTATGTAGCGATTGGTATGCGGTATGCCTATGGAACCATATTCAGGTAAGAAGCTGTATACTCAGTACACCTAGTACACCCAGTACACCTTGAGTATACTGGGCGTACTGGGTGTATTCAGTGTACTCAGTGCAGCCAGTACACCCCGTACACTCTGAGTATACTGAGTATACTGGTTGTACTGAGTGTACTGGGTGTGTAGTTGTTCCTTATTCGTCAGCCATACAGTGACCCGGAATGTATCTTTGCCCCGGCACCCAACACAGGTTGATATTGAACTGCTCCGCCGTCTCCACGAGAGATGATCGGCAGTTAAGGGCTTTAATTGAATTTGTAGAGGCTAATTCCAAGGATTTCAGTGCAGCTTGGCTATCCGAGAATAAACGGATATCCTTAGCGGATATGACCAAGATAAGCCTTCACTGATTGCCATAATTTTAGCCTGGAAAACACTACAGTGACTTGGAAGACGGTAAAAGAAGCTTTTTGTTGAAATGTAATTGCAGACTGGTGTAGTCTGTTGTTGTCTGGAATCTTGACTAAATTCAGGATAGAGGAGTGACCGATTTCATTTCTAGTCCACTGGGAGATAGCATTAAGGCGAATAGCCAAACTAGCAGCTACTTACCAGCTGTAAATGTCGAGTGGTGTAAGGTCGAACAGAATGTCCAATGCGGCGCAGGGGGTTGTACGAATTGCTCCCCTCATATATAAACTAGCTGATCTTTGGACTTTGCTTAGTTGGTCAAAGTTTACTTTCTTTTTTAAGGCAGTCCACCATACAGTCACACCGTATAGAAGAGTAGGTCTTACTACCGCTGTATATAGCCAATGAGTAATATGGGGTTTTTGTGGGCGCCGTGGCTCAGTGGATAAGAGCATGGACTTCTGAGCAGCGATTCGTGGTTCGCATCCCAGTAACACCAAAAGTATTTTTCACGGTGTCCCACCTCTCGCGAATGGGTGACAAACGTTCCGAGTGTAATAACTTGTTACGGAATGCTTCTCAATTTGCCGTTCGGATCCGGCATTAAATTGTAGGTCCACTCCATTTGTGTGGAAAAATATACATGCACAACACAAATGGTCGCGAGAAGCAAGGCCTTGGACCGCAATGGTCTGTCGCGCAGAATATTATTATTTTTAATATGGGGTTGGTGCTACCAATGGCTTTTTTGCATGAGAAGGGTGCCACTGTGGCTTTAGGAACTCTTTCTTGTATGTTAGGTTTACAGCACAGCTCAGGTTTACGTCGAACTTTATATTTCCTGGTGAATAGGACAAGCTCAGTTTTGTGAGGATTTGCCTCTAGACCACAGCGATCTGCCTAGCAAGTAAGCTTGTTGAGAGCATTTTGCAGGAGTTCCTTAAAAGTATTCGAGTATTTTCCTGAGACGGCAATAGCAACGTCATCCGCATAAGCGTTTACTCTGCAGCCCTCACCTCTTAGGCATACTAGCAGTTCATTCGCCGCTAAGTTCCATAGAAGGGGGAGGGCAGGACTCAAACTTGTGTCTGCAGACAGATCTTCTGGCAGACGCATGCCCACCTTTAAATTTATAATCCTATTTGTGAGCAGACGATTAATCAATTCGCCAAGCGAGTCGTCCACCCTAAAATTCGGCAGCGCATCCAATCGTAATCGCATTTTTGTACTCCCTGTGGTGGATGGAATGTTCAATAGAACGTACCATTGTGCGCAGAGCTGTTCCTACAGACTTGCCTTTACAATACGCGTGCTGATCTTTAGGCAGGAGTCTTTTGTCAATGCGTGAGCGTGTCTAGATATCGATCAGTCTATCCAGTGTCTTTAACAGGAGTGATGATAGACTGATTAGTCTGAGATCCTTAGGACTAACGTGCGAGCATTTGCCGGCTTTGGGTATGAAAACCGTGTTAACTTCTCTCCATAAAACTGGAATATGGACCAGATCGAAACAACTCTTAAGAATTGTTTCCAGCAAACTCTTCAGCGTGTCTCTCTGGAAAAACTAAAGATGCCCTTCGCGTTTGTATAAATATATTCCATTTCTTTATTTAAGGTTAAGCCACAGTCCAACATTATGCCTAAGTCACAAGTTTCACTCAGTTTAGGAATGGGACCAGTGCCAAGACTATATGTGTTTGAATACTTGATTAGGCCTCTATAAAAAGAGATTGATTTGCACTTTAGATGGTAAATATGCAAGAGATTTGTGTTTCACCAATCGCTAAAGAAATCAAGATCCTCTTATAATATAATTGAGTCCTTCGAGTTAAAAGTTTTGAAGAATTGTTTAATATCATCAACAAATAAGAGATTTTTCGATGATCTTAGAGTTATATTTATGTCATTCATAAATAAAACAAATAAAAGAGGACCCAAATGACTGTCTTGTTCACACATTTGCTGAAAAATCATTTATTTAAACAAAATTCCATCTATTACTGAGATAAGATTTTATTCAATCCAGCATTGGGGATCGAAAACCAATAGCTTTTAGTTTTGAAATTAAAAGGTGATTATTAACAGAGTCAAAAACCATTTTTACATAGCCTACCGTTATAGACGCAAACGACTTGACAGTTTCCACGATCTTTTACTAGCCTTCCGTTTGTAGAGCCAAATATGATGATGATGGGAACCCCATGGGAATTGAGTTGTATTGAGACCACACCACTGCAAGATACATGGCTCATGGCTAATCCAAGTAACCTGAATCTCGGATAAAATTTCTTTTAACGTTTCAAGTATAGAAAATAGTGCGATAGTTGTGCTTCCATCAACATGAGCACTGTGACAACAATTGTTGGTGTGACTGTCTGTGAATCAGTGATTATTACTCTTTTCGCTTTTTCGCTTCATATTTTTCGTCACGGATAGTTTTTGCAATTCATTGGAACGTGAAGAATTTCCTTTCATATTCAAGTGAAGGCGACTTTAAGGTGCTTACCAGTCAGAATGAGCCCATCCGAGAGGAAAGACATATCTAGCAAATTTTTTTTTCTTAGACGATAAAGGGGATCTCAACTTTGTCATTGGTGATCATGGCGATGAGGATAATTCTTCATCTGCTGTCTTCCGTAAAGTTTGCTTAAGAATGCGACGATGTGATTTCACGGATATTTCGTTACCTGCCGTTTTCTATTTCTTTTCTATGTTTTTGTGTTTTACTTTTTCCAGAATAGTGCAGAAAAACATAACCCCATATAAAGTTCAATCTAACTCACATTGAAATGATACTCACATATATTGTATGTAATAGTTTTTTCAGAAAGTTCCCCAAATGTGGACTCCAGAGAAAGGCTCCGGGTCTTGAAATGCGGTGGTTGAGCCAGCCCTTGTTAGTTCTTCCGCAGATTCGTTTGCCATTGTATCCGAGCATATAGCCAACCTTTAGCCTTTTTGTGTTTGGCCAGGAATTACAGGCCGTCAAAGCAGAAATGTCGAAAAATGTCTAAAAGTGTTAGTCTGACGATTGTTTCTATGGCAGTTGTTGCGCATATAGTTCCCGTAATTCCAAAACAGGCACATCCTTTAAGTTTACTTAACTTGTTTAGTAATAATAAGATTTGTAGCTCAGAGCCTAGCTTCTCGTAACCAATATTCTGTGCGTATTATAAAGTAACGATCAATTCAACAATCTAATGACGGAGGCTATAATGAATAGCATCCATCTTCTAAGAATTGACCACGCAGTATGCAAGCTAATCAATCATATGCTCTTAATCAGGATTGTTAACGCTGAGTTGGGTGGTTCTACCCTTAGAAGGCATGTAGATAGAAGGGCGCCGCATATAGGCGTTCTATCCCCGTTACTCTGGGACGTAGTTTTCAGCGGATTGCTAAAGGACCAAGCAATGTTGCACCTGAATCCTGTAGATGTATACGGCAGGCAGAGAGCAGCCAATACGGCCGCGCGACTGTCAGCAACACGTCAGTGGATATGTATTCAAATAGGACACTCGACAATCAATAACGTGCTAAAGGCAGAACTGGCCTTTGCCTTGCCTTGGCCTTGCTCCAACAAGGGCTTTCGGGCCATCTATCCCTCCAGAGAGCAATGGAGGGATGGCTCACCACAAGAAAGTCTTGCATTAAAATTCTTCCCGGACGGCTCTAAGCTTGACGGTAAAGTCGGCGCCGGAGTCTACTGTGACAAACCCAACGTAAACATTTCCGACCGACTCCCTGACCATTGCAGCGTTTATCAGGCTGAGGTGACAGCGATTGAGGAGCGAGTGATCTGGCTCAGACTTAATATAGGATCGGTAACGGATATTGTAATTTATCGTAGCGGTCAGGCGGGAATCAAATCGCTGGATTCATTCTCAATGACGTTGCGGGTAGCGATAAGCTGCCACACATCTCTCAAGCAGATGAGTGAGTATTTCAACATCCGCTTAGTCTGGATCCCCGGTCACTATGATATCTTTCGAACGAACGAACTGGCTAGAAATGGCACAAAGCTTCAACAGCTACCGGAACGGAAAGGCCTGCATAGGAAGACCCTTATCAGCGGTTAAGCTTTTGCTTCGGAAAGTCTTAAGACCTTTGCTTCGCGAGGTGGGCGCACCCAACACATGTACTATAGCGAAACAGGTTTGGCCTAAGCTGGACATGGATCGCTCTAGAGCACTTATATCGCTGCAAAGAAAGAATATGAAAATAACTATTGGTATTTTAACAGGGCACTGTCTCCTTGGTGTACATGCTAGGAGGATGGGGCGTTAGTCTGTAGGAGCTGCTATGACGCCGAAGAGGAAGAAACAGTATCCCACTTCCTGTGTTCATGTCCGGCTCTAGCGATCAGAAGACTGCAACATTTGGGATACCACACAATGAACAGTTTATCGGATGTCGAGGACTGTAAGGCGTGAGACATCCTAAAATTCATAAAGAGCACCAAATGGGATTTGTAGTATAAGGGGAAAGGCGCTAGATCCTGTGGTACCAAAATAAACAGTAAATGGTCTAAGTGTTCAATAACAGCCACCAAACCTAACCTAACCTTTAATTCCTGGACTTCTCGACGTTTGTCAGTCATTCATGAGAGGTGGAACCCTTAAACATTTTTTGTTTGAATGTTTTTCTGGGATTCGAACTTCGAACCACCGCTCAGTAGTCCAATGCACTAACCACTGATCCACGGCTCCCAGTTCATAATCATCAACTGACCACAGTTAACGTGAGGCAACTTCTCCTTAGTTATGTTTGGTTTGTGTGTGGTGGTTTGTTTTACTCTCCATGATTGGATCTGATTTCCAGGGTTGGCCAACTCCTAGGAGTGGGTAACTTTCAGAACATACTCTCCTTAGTTAACCCTACAATTCTGCAAAACTTAATTGTTATGTAAATTACTTACTCCTTTTGTACAATTTCCCTGAAATAGAAAAGAAACGTAATATTTTTATAATAGACATCGCATGGTTTTATCGTTTTAAAAGGTTAACTCATTTATTACACGCAACGATATGCGTGTTATTTGCTGTGACATTCGACCCATTCGACCTCCACATAAGGGCCCTGAAAGATGGTGGTTGAAACAGCCCTTGCTTGTTTCTCTGAAGTTTCGTTGTTAGCACTTCACTCTTGTAGGCGACCACCCAACCTATTGTGCGTGATCAGTAATTGCAAGACGTCAAATAAGCATCTGACCAACCTTGAGTCTACTGATTGAGAAACAAAACCCTTTTTGGGACAGTCTGAAAATGAAGTAATTGAAGTTTTTTATCTGAGGTTAATTTTGAAAACCTCTATGGTTTTGGGTCCAAACCGGACTTAGTCCAGATTATGACGGCGGGCTGAAAAGTAATCGGATAGGAAACAAAATACAACTTTTTTCGCCATAATTCAATTTATTTCTCAGAAAAGTCTTCTTCGTCCAAAGATATTCGGAAATTTTGATACCCTCCGAATAAAATGATTTCTAAAAGCCCTCAAAATAGGCCTCTGCTTCAGTCATGACTTCCTCATTCGCCAAATGCGGTTGCTTTAGCTTCAGGTCGGCGTCGAATAAATCCAACAGATCAGCATAATATGCGCCAGTGATTGTTTTGCCCTTTTGAAGATAATCTATGTTAATTATACCGCGTGCATCTCAAAAAACTGTGACCATGATCTTGTTGGCCGACAGACCCACCATGGCCTTTTTCAGCTTCGAATCGCCGGGAGCAGTCAACTGTTTTGACAGTTCCTTTGTCTCTGAGGTGTTGCAATGAATCCATATTTCGTCCACAGTTACGAAACGGCGCAAAAACTCATTTTTGCCACGGTTGAATATCGCCAAACACCCCTTTGCAGTTGTCACGAGGTCGACCTTGTTGTCAAAAGAAAGCAAACGCGGCACCCATCTGGCACCGAGCTTCCTCAAACCCAAATATTAATGCAATATATTCTCTACTTGTTCACGTGAAATACCCACAGCCTCAGCCACATCGCGTACCTTTACTTCGTCGATCGTCAACTACGAGTATCATACTATGGATTTTATTGACCACTACCTGAAATACGCAGCGTTGTCTGGCTGCGCGATCCACACTACCCTCCCACCAACTGACGAACTGACCAGCAAGACCCCTCAAGACCTAGCTTGTGATATCTCCACCTACATATAACAGCACTATTATAAAGCGTATAATCCACCTTTTTGCCGTGACGCAAGTCATTCAGTGAGCTGTCCCTTGGTAATAAGTTTATGTATTAAAAAAAATGCACGGTCTCCGAGTAAAGCCACCACCACGTTCCCAAATTTTTTTTAAATTATTATCTCCGAAAATTTGGGACTTATCTCCCAGGTAGGTAGGTAGGTAGGTAGAGTGGTGGTCCACGCTGTGCTTGTGAGGTCCTCAATTAGCGCTAGTATGCGCCATTTTGATGCCACAAAACTCGAGGGTTCTAGCATGGATAGGGACATGGTTTAAATCCAGCCTTGAGCGTTCAGGTATGAGGTCAAGTCGATGATCCTGTAATCCGAGAGCTCTTTAAGGTCGTAGAAAAATGGTATACCAAAAATGCCTTGTCTTAACCCTGCGTTGCCAATGGCCAGTGCTGATAGCCACAACTCTGGCAATATCCTTCCGGGTTCTTGATAACAACTCGGTGGTTTTCTTTTTGCTGTAGGATGGCCACATTGATCTCGATATGGCGCAGTTCGAGCTCATTGGACAGCTAACCTTCTCCATAAAGCCAGTATCCATAGCGACGCCCATCTTAGCCAATTCGTCCGCCCTCTCATTACCCTCCATATCACTGTGCCCAGGCACCCATACTATGGTGATGTCCAGGAACTGACTGATCGGGGCCAATTCATCTTGGCACTGTTGTACTAATTTCGAGTTTATTGTAGTCGCATAAATCGCCTTTATGGCAGATTGGCTATCAGCGTTTCTAAACCGGCCTCCCTAATTGCCAGAATCCCTGCCTGAAGATGCTAGCCGAATCGGGTAGCTGGAAAGACCTTGACAGATTTAAATCATCTGAGAAGATACCTGCACCGACTCCGTCCTTCATCTTGGATCCGTCAGTGAATATTGTTGCATCATATTGCCTCACTACTGTCCCATCCTTCCAGTTTCCCCTGGTCGGAAATTCAACGCTGAACGAGGAGTTGAAGCTGAATTTAGGGATGCAGTAATCAGTAGATGATGGTATCAAGGTACTGTCTGCAGTATATTGCAGTGCCCGTATAGTCTAGTAGCAAACCACCCAGATTCTCTGAGTCGTACTGCACTGCACGTCGCAACATACTTGATAAATATGTCAGGAGGTAGTAGGTTCAATATGGTGTTAAGGGCCTCGGCCGGGCAAGACCGTAGAGCTTCTGTAATGCCTGCTGCTGCTGATCGCTGTAACCTGCTCAGTTTGGTGGCGTTGTACTTCTTCTTCATCGCTTGCCACCAAACCAGCGATCCATAGCTGTGTACAGCCAGACAGCCATCTTTGGTTGAAGACCCCAATTCCTTCCGATGGCTTTGCTGCTAGCATAGAGGGCCACGCATCCTTTCTTAACCCTGTTCTCTATATTAGCCTTCCAGTTAAGCTTCCTATCTAAGATCACTCCGAGATATTTGGCAGGTTGAGACTTTTCCCGTTGAGTTTTGAAAGGATAAAGGCCGGTATCTTGGATTTAGTGGTGAACAAAACCATTTCGGTCTTTCCAGGGTTGAGTCCAAGGCCACAGCTTGTTGCCCAGGAGCTAACCTTACTCAGGGCCCTTTCCATGACTTCACTAATGACGGAAGGGTACTGGCCTGATGCGAGTATCACCACGTCATCTGCATACGCAACTGCATTTGTCCTATCCTCTTCAAGTTTTAGTAGCATATCATTAATTACCATCAGCCATAGTAAGGGAGAGATAACTCCTTCTTGGGGAGTGCCTCTGTCGACATCTTATGTTCCAACTTCGACAACAATTTTTTTGACTTATATCCCGATGGGGTGGGACATTAGTCTCGTAATTCGATTTGGGACTCATGTCCCGCTTAAGTCCATGCGCCTTTTGGACGGCCTGAACGCTCATCGTCAATAATGCTCGTACGACTGCGCTTAAGTTCAGCTGTCCAAAATTTTATTGTTGATATCGAAGTTTCGCTTTCAATAACTGTCATTCACAAACTAAATGATGCAGCTGGCAGAAAATTTTACCGAAAACGTTTAAAGGATAGCGTGTACAAAAGCTTTGATACTGGTAGCGCCATCTCCTGCCCGCCCTCGTACATCTTAGATCCGTCAATATACTAAATCAGACCTCTCGGGTACTGAGTCGATAACCAATAAATAACCAATGACTCTTTTTTTCTTTGCACACCACTGTACTTCCAGTTTCTATCAGGATCTGTTGTTAATCAACGTCGATTTTTGCATTATATTGTAACTAGGAAACGATTAATTTGACGAAATCGCTTTACTATTATTATCTTACCCGTGGCATGACATAAAATGCTGCTAATAATGACAGAAAACGAAAAACAAGACATTAAAGTCGCATTTAGAAAAAAAAACTCAAATCCCCTCCCATCAAATAGCCAGTAATTGCTACTTATCAAGAAATGGCCAGTAATTCCAGCCGAATATATTCATGTTGAACCTGTCTTGATTCGTCGATGAGGCTTTCCTGGTTAACTTTTATGATTTCTTTTTCTTTATCTCTCCCAAAGGGATGAGGAGGAGGAGGAGCACGGGTGGCTGATAAAATCCAGTTTTCAGCGAATCTTCGCTATGCTGATGTACTTTCTTATTTTCTTCTGCTATCTGTTCCCACCGCAGTGACTGCAAAAAAGATGATGGAGCGCAGTTTCATCCTCAATTCAGTGCAATCTTTGAAGATTCACACACAGCCATAGCTGAAGAGATGATGCGGCGTGCGGGTGATCATTTTTTTTTTCATTTTTTATTTTCATTTATTATTTTTATGTATTTATTTATATTTATGTACTAAACTCGTTCTTACACGTGAGCGCAAATGTACTCGTTGGTGCGGTGCAATGGTAAACGTGTTTTTCGCAATTTTCGCCGAGGTTCGCGTTTTGCTTCTTTATTTTTTTTATTCCTCTCTCCTGTGACTTTGCGTGGCTAGCAATTCTTTAGGGCAAATTAAACGCGTCTTGCTTGCAGCTGATATCGTTTCAGTATAGACACTAAGAAGCAGTTGTGTCGGACGACTGCTTGCATAAAATTTGAAAATGAGCATAAAAACGAACAAAAGAAGTAGAAAAAAAAACATTTTGTTGTAAGAGAGCTCCTTGGTTGATGTTGTTGTTGAGAAAGCTGCCCACAGTTCGATGGTTTTGTGGTGCAATTGCACGCAGGTGATGATGATTATATCTTTAGCACAACCCCAAGCTGGAATATGAAATAAGGCAGAGCTTCCTTTTAACCTTAAAGGGTGTAACAGATCGGTTTTTATCTGATATGAAATTTGCAATCTAAGCTGATGCAAGTAATCTGTAAGGCAGCTTTAAAAAAAGAACATTTTTAGTAAAAAAAACTAATTTAGATTGTTTTCTGAATACTATTTTTCAATAATTCCTTTGTACTGCTCAACTCATTACGAGTTCAAAGCACTGTCTGATTTAATTTGAAGAATTTTTCCACAATATCCTCAAATCGTTATTGCAGGCGATTTCAATGTACACAATTCTGGGCTTCGCTATTCTGGCCAGACAGCACCCGACATTCGCTGAGTTTAATCATCTTACTCAGCTTGTAAATGAGCCTACAAGGAAACCTGACATTGCAGTTCATACCGCAAACACCCTTGACCTGTTTTTATATTCCGAGTATGACACGTGTCGCGTGCCGTGTGTAGCGCGTGTGATGGGTAGACATTTTTCCCGACTTCTTTGAGGTCCTTTTTAACCAACTTCCACACGACCTAGAGCTTTAAAACTTTGTAAGTGTCTAAGTCCAAAATAGCATTTTTTTATATTCCGAGTATGACGCGTGTCGCGTGTGATGGGTTGAAATATTTTCTTCGACTTCTTTGAGGTCCTTTTTAACCAACTTCCACACGACCTAGAGCTCTAAAACTTTGTAAGTGTCTAAGTCCAAAATAGCATTTTTTTATATTCCGAGTAGGACGCGTGTCGTGTGTGATGGTTTGAAATATTTTCTCCGACTTCTTTGAGGTCCTTTTTAACCACCTTCCACACGATCAAGAGAGTTGAAATTTGTGAGTAACTAAGTCCCAAATAGCATTTTTATATTCCACGTATGACGCGTGTCACGTTTCGCGTGTGGCACGTGTGATGTTTTGAAATCGCGCCACTCTAAAATCTACTGGTCAACTTCTTCGACCGACCGCTCCGTTCCACCTTATTTCCGATAGCCAGACTGAGCGTTCACCGCTGACTATCTAGCCCCGTAGTTTAGCTACATGTATAGTAGATCGTTATTTTAAGCTCTTATTAGGTACGTATTATAAGTTATACATACCGACGTTTTAGGGAAAAGAAAAGAGAAATAAAGAAAAAAAAAACCCAAATTTTCTTCAACCAGAATCAACACACTTATTAATTTGTAACACACCAACAAGAATAGAACCTAGGGTATTCCGACGAGCGTAACACCAGCGAAACACGTTACAATTCATACAAGGTGTATGTTGTTGACTCCGCATTCGCAACAACACCATACACCTTCAGTTTGCATGCACAATCAATGGATTGCGCATAATTGTGTGGTGTATGGACCCTATTATCAAATGAATTGAATTACGTCATTTGTTGTAACAAGTGGACATACATCGCAGCTCGCAAACGTTATTGTCTCTCTCTCTCTTTTGCCAGTTCTTCCAATCTAGCAGATTTGTTTACTTTTTGAGCTAAATTTGTAAATATTGACAGACATTTCGGATAAACTTAACATTGATTGGAGAAGAAAAATCGCCAAATGGGAACAGAAACAGAATACGCATCTTAAAATAGTCAGAGTCACCTTGGCAAGGTGCTCGACTACGCGTACGCGCACAGCCGGCCGAACCGATCGACCAACGCATAAACGCTAAACGCCTCGACGCAGTCGCTTTGACCCTGTCATAATTCTGTCGACGCAATCGCTAATGTCACGGTTGCTTCAATTGGAATTGTCTCTCAAGTTGTCATACAGTCGTTATGTCGCCAGCCAAACACGCATTTGGCTTTTGGCAAAAACTTGTTTTGCACTTTAGGTGATGGTTTAGAGGGATAGGAGCAATTGCATTTGCTCGTCTTGGACATTTTTCTTTGGTTTGGTAGTTTGAGGCCTGTGCGGTGTGCGACGTTGATGCTGTGGGCGACTTAGCAAACAAAAGAAGAAGAAAAACTTTGCTAGAAGTACGAAAGACACAAACCAACTACAGAATTGATGATGAATTGACGACCACGCTCGATTTTTTTCGCGCTTGGAAAAAGCTGCCAACTCGAGCGTCGCTTAAGGCGTTTTTTTTAACTCAATGGCGTGTTTTGCGTTGCCTGCTGTGAGTTTGTAATTAATCGCAATTGCTTTTGCATATGCATCGCCCGCCCGGCAAAAGCTAGCAGCATTGTACTGCTATTGGCAGTGTCGCCTCCACTTTCTTCTGCGCTATTGAGAAGCGGTTTCTTCGGTCGTATTCTTTTGACGTTTTGTTTTTTACGTTTTAAGTATTGATAGAGGCGTCGTTTGCGGCCTTGATTTTTCTTTTACAGCAAATTGACAATTAACTTCTATATAGATCTTTCAATTTTATAATAATTAGCGCTAGAATAATGTTAGCCATATGATTATGAAGCTCTTTTTTGTCTTGTTTTGTTCTCCTTAAAAGTTGTAACGAATTGTACATATGTCACATACCACACGACTAGACTAATATACCCAGCTTAGCGTCATTTCAATATGCGATACGATACCACAATTCGTAAGATCGCCTGTACGGCGATCGAACGACATCAAGCACCGCTGGCTCAAATCCCAATCTGATCAAAAATTAGGAAAAACCGAAAACCATATTTTTTTAAGCACCAAGAAGTATAACAAAAGTTCAGAATCAGTGGGTGGGTGGGAAATACCGTGTCTAAACAAGCAAAATTACAGCAACGGCAACCATAGCGACTTTACAAATTTTTCCCTTTTCATACCGACATAATTCCCACCCGATTTTCAAAAATAATAACGATACGAGGCTAAAAACTCAGCAAAAGTGTGGAAGTGTATCGACTTCACCAAGAATGGTGGAAGTAGATACACCAACTTCACGAGCCCAAGCTAGTGCAAATATACCTACTTCACTGTTATATACCTTTGAAAAAAAAATTACATTTTCTTTGGTCGATTGAGCAAATCGCTCAGGCCGTCGCCCTACCGAACTTTCCGTTCCTAGGTTTATCTTCTGATCGTCAAACGAAGACCGCAATTGCACCGCACTCGTTTGACTATCGTGACCACGCTCCTTTCCGAGAGTCGAATGAGCTGCGCGAATTGCACCGCTCTCATTCGCCCCTCTTACCACGCTTCGACGGGGCTTCTGGTGAAATTTAGCACGAAGTGCCGCCTCAGTGTTACCGACGCTACGTCACAACTCCTCCCTAGTAAGTAGTTTGTATCCGTAATCATATATTCATTTTTTTATATAATTTGCGCACGCGTGCACGCCATGCTTGGCACAGCGTCGGCGTTAAGATTAAGCAGGAGATGTCTATGAGCTTGTTTTTTGAATGCCTGTGAAACGTAGTGTCGTCGAAAAACAGAGCTTGCCAAAGCATTCCACATACGTCTTAAACGGCTGAAGAACGAATTTCTGAACCTAACTGCACGTTCGAAGATGGGCTTGAGAGTAAACTGATGAGCATTTAGAGAGCCACGAGTTTTCCGGTTGCATGCAACTGGCTTATCTTGAACACCGCTGGTGGAAGAAGCGGTAAATCAGTGACAAGCTGAAAACGTTCCGGCATTGATCAAGCGAATCTATTGAATTCGCAATGTTTTCATTATTGATAAATTGTAACGTTCGCTTTTGTATTCTATCTAGCAGATATAAGGTGGTCTTAGTCGCTCCTTACCTGATATGACAATTGTACTCAAGTTTGGGGGGAATAAACGCCTTGTAGATAGTAGTCAAATCAGAGGGAGCTAATAATTTCTTGCATCGTGATAGGAAACATAAACATGCTTCGTGCTTATCATACGTAGTTGTTTCGAGTTCCACATGAGAAAATTAGGGACGTTGCTCAAACTTATATGAGAAGCTGTCCAAGGTAAAGCTTTTAATCCAATGAAGCAGTTTTTCGTCTACGCCATAAGCACGCATTTTAAAAAAAGAGCTACTGAAATTTTTGTGAGTGTCTAAGTCCAAAATTGCTTTTTTTATATTCCGAGTATGTCGCGTTTCGCGTGTGGCGCGTGTTATGTTTTTTTTTTGACTTCTTTAAGGTCTTTTTTAACCACCTTTCGGACGATCTATAGTGCTGAAATTTTGTGAGCGGCTCATTGTCTGAGACCCATTTTGATAGTTGTTAGTTGTATGGTATGCGGCGGATCTATTCATATGATGACTAGTTTCGTTACAGAATAAGGGCTATTTCGGAGACTAACTCTAACTGTAAGCGTTACCGCAGTGTCAACATCATATTATGAAGAGAATTAGGCCAGCCGCATATTAAGCGCAGCCTGGCGTAACAGATGTTTTAAGAGTACACAATGTTAGACAAAAATGTGAAAGTGCATGCTTAAGTATAACATTGTATGCCTGGCTACGCTAAGCTGTGTGGCTCTGCGCTCAATATGCGACTAACCTTAAGATCGGTACGCTCCGGTTGGTTCCGGTGGGCTGGACATATAGATCTCTTGCTTTTCAGTAGAATTGAGGAAAGGCCACGGCAGCAGAAAGGCTAGCCAATCCTTCAGTAAACGGATGGCGTTATTTAGAGTTAAGGGATGCCAAACTGTATGACATCGGCTCAAAATCAGGACCAGTAGAATGCCACACTGCCCTTTCCGGTATCTGCAGTGACATGCGAGTTTATCCGCTCTGGAGTTCCAAACGATGTCCGATTGACCAGAGACCTATGCTATATGTAAATGGATTAAAGTACCGAAGGTATGTCCTAAAGTGTATGCCATCGATGGGGAAAACGGCGTTTATTTCCATCAAGTGGCTGAATGGCATTGCAGGAGTACTTAACAATTTGAAAAAAGACGTTTAAATATTGTATTAATTGAATTAAATTGAAGAGATAAAAAAGTCTCATTAACTAACTGATAGCAGAAAATGCATTAAAAAGTGAAAAGTGAAATTATTGGCCAACCAACTTTAGATAACTCTTTACTTTCATTGCTGTTTTGGCACTCAGGAAGACACAACCGACACCTTTGCCAGAGACTTTCTCTTGGACAGTACGATACGAGTATTAGGTAATTTAATGAAATTATTTACCAGACAGTGTCGTGTCAGTCAGCCAGATAATGGCATAAACAATGGCTTTTTTTATTTCCTGTCTTTTCGCAATTAATTTTGATTTTGATTTTTTCAATTGTAATGAATTGCACTTCCGATTAAGTTAAAGCGCAAATGAAAGAAGGAAGGCCCCCTATGCTGCAAAAAGCAATAATTTTTATGTTTCTACAATCAATTGGCGTATATTCTCTGTCTCTATAAGTTGTGATACGAGCAGCAGTTCAATCATTCGACTGATCCTGATCATTCAGGCATACTAATTGTCAATTTAAAGTGTCGCACATAGAAAACTCCTTGTATTTCTGCTTTCATAACAATACCTAATTGTAAATGGTATCCTATAGATACCGTAACTTCTACAACTCGTCCTCTTAATATTCCGATCGCTGGCGCAAACACACATTGCAGCGGTTCAGTCAAAGTTACAGAAGTACACCGGCTGACTGACGTCGTTATTGTGGTGTGATTATTCACTGAGAGGAAGTTGACAGGAAAAATATGCGGACGGATGGCACACACTCGGAACGAAATTGTTAAGTTCACTTGATTAATATTCATCACGTGTGCACGCACCACGGGAGAGTGCGTGCCAGGCCAGTGCGTTGGCACTCTTCATCTTTCAGTTAAGGCAGAGCGCAGACTTTACACAAATTGTTAAACCTCACGAACGGTAATAATTATGCGTACTTACATGACATAATGTTTGATGGTAGTGCCCGCGTGCGTCTATTGTTGTGCGCATGCGCAACGCATGCATGACGATAAATGTCAAATGTCTGATGTCAATAACACTGATACCTACCTTCTGTCGTCTGTCAGGGATTTTCATTATATTTAGGGTTCGTTCCTTTTGAACCTACAGTGCGGTCAGATGTAAGAATTTAAGATGGAAAAAGATGATACCTCGATTAAGGTTTGGGTCATTAGTTAAAATATTCGTTTTTAAGCTTGGAACTGGGCAAAAAAGGTTGATTTGGGGTTTGTTGTTTTATTTTATTGGTTTTGATGTTAATATAGCGCATCAGTGCTAATAAATACTCGATAAATGCATCGGCTCTATCCAAATGAATGTCACTTAGGTGGAATAGTCCCTATCTGAACTGTCGTTGCATCTTTATCTCTACTTTTTGAACTCCACAACCTTTGGACTAACTTTTCAAGATTAAAGGATAACAGACGTTAAGTTTTCCTGTATGGAAAGTTGGGTTGAAATGAGGTTAATAAAAATGCATTAAAAAAATGTTTGAAAAAAGTTTTTGAAATTCTTTCTTATTATTTTTCATCTAATTAAATAGAAGGGGCATAGTGATAAGTAGCTAGCAATAGAAAGAAAAAAAAATGTTTTGGCCTCAATTGAGTTCGCCACACTTAGTCATAGTGACTTAGTGACTAATTTTTGGATCTCCTCTGAATACTACGATCTCTCCAACCCTTCACAATATGCGTTTGACTCGATTAGACCCAAATATCTTTACCTCGAGCAATTTTTTCAAATTCGTAAACCGGAAATAATCGCTGGGACTAAATCAGGAGAATATCCTGAATAAATAAGGAAGTAGTGGCTGCTTTTTGTCATTTTGAAAATAATCGATGTGTGCAAGAGCTGGATTGGAATGACTTCAGCCTTCTTCTGCGCCGAATCGCTAGGAAAAGTCTACTGTTAGACTGTTCCTTCACTTCTGGTAGGTAGGGATATATCAATGTTTGTTTCTATTGTGCTGTTTTGGTTGTGCCAAAGGATGGGAATCTTCCTAGATACTAATAGAGCAATCCACTAGTATGCACGATTTGTAAACCTGAATGTTCGAGTCTGGAATTAAGCCTACGTACTAAACCCACCTAATACACTGCAACCACTATCCCCGCGGGACTGCTGTTAGGTATTACATCGCGGGGCTGGTTAGCAGATTAATTTATGCCTTTTGCATTTTCTGCTGCTGCTGATCGCCTTATTTTTTCGATTCTTCGCAGCACGTTCGTTACAAATACAGACACTTCCGTCCCCATATGCTCAGATCTTAAAATTTCTTCTCTGTAATGAACTATAAACTTGACAGGTTGCTTCTCCATTCTCTGCAATGAAAAATCGCATGCTCCGGACAATCTGGGCAGAAAGGTGATCTATCGTGTCCAAATCAATGAAGATATTTACGATAGCGCCGCCATGTTCTGACAGAAACTGCGTAAGTTGGTAAATGCAGTTACAGTCAGATCAACTTGTCCATGCCTCAATTTCCGGAATCAGCTTGTAGGTCCATCTACCTTTCAAACGTGTGTCCCAACGAGCTTGCCATGTGGCCTTTTCTTCCTTCCTTCCTTCCTTGATAACTTTTTGTGTTCGTGAATCCTGTGGAGGCTCTTCTATTATAGACCCTGAGCATTTCATCTGCAAGAATATCTAATGGAATCATTCCTGCTATAACCAGAGCTGCATTATCCAATATCGTTCGGAAACCGCTGATCGTTCTCAGTGCACTAAGTCTGTATGTAGGTAGACGATATGTGCCTTCTTATTTCCTTTGTCGCCAGTACCTCCGCCCAAACTGGGGCTGCGTAAAGGAGGACTGAGCTGACTACTCTGGACATTAGGATCCTTCCTGGTCCTCCGACGTTTGGAAGTATGCGAGATATTGCTGCCTGCATCTGAAACGCCTTTTTGCTTGAGTATTCCACGTGTATTTTAAAATGGAACCTATTGTCAATCATTACTTCTAGGTATTTGACAGAATCCTTAGATCTGATAGTCTGATTACCAACCCGTATGCTTTGTATTCCATCATTTTCCGGCTGGTAATCATGACTACTTCCGTTTTTTGGTCGGCTAATTCCAGACCGGCGGATACTAGCGGATACTGTAAAAGTTGATTCAATGTATTTTTACACGTACGCAGCCCTCCGCCTGTCCATCGTCATCTTGGAAGGCATGCCTGCCGCAAATACATATTGCAGCGCGTTTCGTTTTATCGTAGGTCCAAACGTTGTTGTCAAGAGATTTGTACGGCTCACTGGTTAACATAATGACCGCTCTCTCGTCTTTTGCTGTTTTTGTCAGGATATTCTGCGCTATCTCACAGTGATTTCGATTTATCTGAATAATTTTCATACTCTTCTGCTGGTGATAGCTCTCCTAAAGACCGGACACTTGCTGCTGCCCGCTACGTGCTTCGCTTCTTTTGGATGTTCCTTTCTAAAGAACATGCAGGAAGGCTCCTTGACGCAATTCTTTGTTATGTGGCCTTCTTCCACACATCTTCTGCAAAGCTTGGAGCGATCTTCTCCGTTTTTGTCCGGTTTGGTAAAGTGCCCAAATTCCAAGTATTTGAAGCACTTTTTGAGGAGTTCGGAGTTCACGGATGCAACAGACGACCCATCCAATTTTAATTTTGTTTGTGTTTGTTTGTTTGTTTGTTTGTTTGTTTGTTTGTTTGTTTGTTTGTTTGTTTGTTTATTTGTTTGTTTGTTTGTTTGTTTGTTTGTTTGTTTGTTTGTTTGTTTGTTTGTTTGTTTGTTTGTTTGTTTGTTTGTTTGTTTGTTTGTTTGTGTTTGTTTGTTTGTTCCACTACCACTATGCAGTCATTTACGTCGATATCATGGATTTTTGTCAATAATTGGAATCTAATGGAATCATTCCTGCTATAACCAGAGCTGCATTATCCAATATCGTTCGGAAACCGCTGATCGTTCTCAGTGCACTAAGTCTGTATGTAGGTAGACGATATGTGCCTTCTTATTTCCTTTGTCGCCAGTACCTCCGCCCAAATTGGGGCTGCGTAAAGGAGGACTGAGCTGACTACTCTGGACATTAGGATCCTTCCTGGTCCTCCGACGTTTGGAAGTATGCGAGATATTGCTGCCTGCATCTGAAACGCCTTTTTGCTTGAGTATTCCACGTGTATTTTAAAATGGAACCTATTGTCAATCATTACTTCTAGGTATTTGACAGAATCCTTAGATCTGATAGTCTGATTACCAACCCGTATGCTAGTGATTTCGATTTATCTGAATAATCTTCATACTCTTCTGCTGGTGATAGCTCTCCTAAAGACCGGACACTTGCTGCTGCCCGCTACGTGCTTCGCTTCTTTTGGATGTTCCTTTCTAAAGAACATGCAGGAAGGCTCCTTGACGCAATTCTTTGTTATGTGGCCTTCTTCCACACATCTTCTGCAAAGCTTGGAGCGATCTTCTCCGTTTTTGTCCGGTTTGGTAAAGTGCCCAAATTCCAAGTATTTGAAGCACTTTTTGAGGAGTTCGGAGTTCACGGATGCAACAGACGACCCATCCAATTTTAATTTTGTTTGTGTTTGTTTGTTTGTTTGTTTGTTTGTTTGTTTGTTTGTTTGTTTGTTTGTTTGTTTGTTTGTTTGTTTGTTTGTTTGTTTGTTTGTTTGTTTGTTTGTTTGTTTGTTTGTTTGTTTGTTTGTTTGTTTGTTTGTTTGTTTGTTTGTTTGTTTGTTTGTTTGTTTGTGTTTGTTTGTTTGTTTGTTTGTTCCACTACCACTATGCGGTCATTTACGTCGATATCATGGATTTTTGTCAATAATTGATGGTGTGCCAACCACATTTACACGATCTGGATAGCTTCCTTATTAGCGATAATTGTACGTCCGTGTTTAAAACCAGCTTCCCAATGTTTTATTTCAGCTAACGAAGGTATGGAGTCCCTACTTATTCCGTCCCTTGATTCCGTCGATCCTTTTCTTTTTCAAAAACTAAATTCAAAAAATAGATATTTTATAAATTTTTAAATTTTCGTCAAAACATGGAAGTTGTTAAATTTTGGTACTTATTACTCTACCCTCGTACTTTTTTTTTCTTTTTTTAATTTGTTGGTTGGATTGTTGGTGCTTCTAACCTTCAACAATGTCGACAAAGAAAATTTCTTCTTATTATGCGCGACCTTCTGAAGAACCTCGATGTAATTTTTTACAAATAATTAGCCGCTTAAGGTGTTTATTGTGTTCCATTAAGCATTGTCTCGTCCTTAAATAATTGCATAGCGGCTGTAATATAATAAAACTGCTTCTGATGATTTGTTTGTTCTCTTTTTTTTTACATCTTGGACACATTTTATATAACATTCTCATATTTAGTTGAACTAAACAAAAATTTCCTTTCTTTATCTTTCAGGTAAGTGTGAATTGTGAACTCCCCTTATATCTTGATAAAAATGTCGTTAGTGGTAAGTTGTGGGTTAGACAACAACGAGAAGAAAACTACCACAATGTCGGTATCAGAACTTTACTAATGAAAGTCTGTAGTAAGTTCATATTGAAAGCACTGAGTAATTACCACCAAGATAATAAAGAGAAGCTCTTTATTTTTTATTTTAAAGAAATTTTTAAAGAATAATGTCAGCTCTGTCTGAACACACATATACGCATTTATGTTGCCATATCGTCGAAGAACACATACAACACATAAACAGGATGTGGATTTGTCGACTTGCCAACTTTTCCACACTACATACACATTTTGACCTACAATCCAAAAAAGGACAAGAAAATTAGTTCAAAGCTGCTGAACAATTTTGTTGACGCGAGACTTAGAAGACGAGTAAGAATCCAGTGTAAACATGAGCCAATGTGGAAGAAGCACTTACTTGCTTCCTGGTTTTCTTCTTGCCTTTGTTGTGTACGGCTACACATAAAACAATTTATTGCCTAAATTTGCAGTCGCCTTAACGAGCATAGCAGTGCCAGTGGCTTTTGGCATTCTTTCACACAAAAAAAGGAAGAAAATGGCTTCCTACACAGAAAAGTGACGTAAGATAAAATAAATAAATATCCTTTGATGTGCTCTATACAAACAATCATAATGGAGTATATAGGAAAGGACGATGACTATGATGTCATTGCCAGAGATGACTTCTTACTCCTATATTTACGAAATTAGAAAAGCATTTTTAAGAACATTCTTATGTTTCTGTTTAAATTCTTAAAATACGGTTTTTTTAATTACCTGTTTAGCAGGCGGTGCACTTTCTGTCATATTCTGTTTAGAGGAAAGTTGTCAGAGAAATTCGAGATTCTTTTTTTTTATTGGTGACTAGCAGTTCCCGGGCGGTTTGCTGTGCATTTTGCAGCTATCTCCGCGTTTCTAGATTGTGCATTTTTGCCGCCTGTACCTCCTAGTATTGATAACTATGCGACAGATTTATATTCGTACTCGTGCAGTTGCTACAGTTTTACACGATCTCAATACTCACAAATACGTTGGTCCAGATAGTATTTCCCCATTACTTCTGAAGAAGTGTTTTTCCAAGCTGCTGTTACCATTGCGTAAGCTTTTCCATCTGTCCTACTTTTCACAACAGCCTTTGTCCAACCTATACCCAAAAAAAGGCGAGCCGTCGTCTCCTTCCCCGTACCGACCCGTAGCACTTACATCCATTCTTTCCAAGGTCATGGAAACGCTGATCAATTATCAGCTCATGAAATATCTTGAAACCAACAACCGGTATTCCGGCAGTACGGTTTTCGTGCGGCATTCCCCAGGGCTCTGTTTTGTCCCCAACACTTTTTCTCATATTTTAAATTCTCTATATTAACTTCGCGTGCCCGTGTGTTTGTCTTAAAATTTGGAGTCCCTTGAGCCTCAGTGCCGAGCGGTGTAGACTAATTCCTCATACCAAACTTTATTAAATGCTTGTGCTACATCGAGAAAGACTGTAGAACAAACTTTTTTCTCTTTAATCGCCTTTCAACAATGTTTGTTATTGCTGTACCTGTCAATGGTTGAATTTTTCACTCGAAAGCCAAAATTGATCTGGAATAATATGTTTCCGTCCTATAGTTGGTAGCAGTCGTTTAAAAAGTTTGGACATTATTGACAGCAAAGATATTGGCCTATAGGATGATGCTTCGTTTGGTGGTTTTCTCGGTTTGGCTACCATGTTAACTTTAATTATGTTTTATTTAATTTAAAGTGCAGCGTTGATGATGCATGTGAACTTCGAAATTGCTTTTTTTCGGGAGCTGTTTGATAATTTGACCAGTTATTAATTCAAATCCTGGCGCTTTTTCCACATTTAAAGTTCGTATTCCTTACTTCAGATGACGATGTGGTGCATATTTCTTCAGCCTCTTCTGCTAGTTCTTCGCTAAGCAAATCATCCCCTGCGCCCATGAGTTTGGTTGAAAAATTTTTTCCAAATACTCTGCAAATCTTTCAGTTGGTTGTGCTCGTTACTTTTAGCCCACTTTCCATCCTAGTGTTTGATTGGTCATCGTATGACGCTATCGATTACGCAATCCTTAAATATTTTCTTTTATTCTGGCAATTTATTGCTAAGTTCGACAGCCCATAATATAACATAAAACAAAATTTGTGTGTGTGTAGTCATCCTCCGAACTTTATTTATTGCATTATTGCTTTATTGACCAAAACGGGAAAAAGGTTTAGGATGAAATAAAAATTCAACAAAACATGACAACGGGGAATGCTGAGTGTTCTTTGCATAACAGGAACGTTGAACGTCATATGAGCAAAGTTTTACTTCTTAATGGTAGTCCGAGTAACATCCCCCTCCCCCCTGACATGACATTCTTTGCAAATTCTGCAGTAATTTCCTTTTAAGAAAATGAAGTTCCCATTTTTAATCGGAAGTGGGAAGTGTAATTTCGAGTTCCTCTTCATTTATTCCTTAAAATTAATTCAGCAGCCGTCTGAGGGTCTGTATAGATAGATAATCGTAACAACAACAATAACCAGAAGAACAAGGACTTTCCTCGTATATATGAACTTCAGTATGACTCATCGTTTGCGTTGTATTACGTGACTACAGCTTGGCCGTCTCTGTTGTCTGTATCGCGACGACGTCACAATCACAACCCTCCAATTCCAAATTCGTAAAATCAGTTTTCTATATGTGTGACAGTTTTTCTGTTCATAACGCTGGAAATTCTGTCGTTGCCAATGGTGGATGGATGGATGATGATGTTGTCATTCGTTTGGTGGTTCATGTGTTTTGGCCATTTTTCGTTGTCACTTGAACCCACAGAATGTGTGTATCTACGTGCTGTGCACATGCATTTAAATGAAATGGGTGTGGGGGATGGATACAAGCATGCGCACTCCTTTTTTTATGTCTTGATAGCGAATTGGCCCTCTTCAGGCGTTCTTCCTTATAGAAGGAGGGTAGTGAATGCCTGCCATATAATTTGAATTTCAAATGCAAACCAACAAACACACAAATGTAATTTCGTTTCATGTATTCTTCCCTGTTTTCATTGCTGTGCCATGTCGTGACAGTCTGCGTGCTCCCTTCCTGCCTGCCTGTAGCCATGGAAACTTTGTTGTTGTTGTTCAAACGACCTCCTTCCTTGCGAATATCTATCTATACCGAAAGCGAACCATTTAACACATGAGCTGGCGCAATGGTTGTTTTAAATGGCAAAGTGGAAAGGACATTAACCTGATGGCGAGGAGGAGTAAACCCTCACCGTATCGCCGACCAGGACGACACTGTAGATTCATGCAGGTACATGCGCTGCCCTGCCAGGTATGACATCATTGTGAAGCGCATGAACTTAGTACGTACCTTTGACTCGGCGGTGATGCAATTATTTCTTTGTTCGTCGTCGTCGTTCTTGATGTACCTGCTAAAGCGTACGGCTTTAAGGATTTGTTTGCTTCCACCCGGATACTTTACACCTTACAATGAACTGCAATCACTGCCCGTCCCGGACACCACAGTGCATGAAGCTCTTTTGTTTGGCGAAAACCCAGGAAATTCCATTACACGATTATCGAAGAAAGGAGGCGGCATTTATGTATGTCAATATAAATGAGAATGAGAATGGTAGAGCATGTTACAGGGTGCTGGTGCTATTGAAATGATGATGTTTGCGTCATCCGGGTAAAAATTTTGAAATTCATCTCACAGTATCCGTTAATTTGGCATCAATGCACTTCCATCTTGTGACTTCTTCCTGCAGCCATAGAATTATACGACAAAGAACTCACCTCCT
Source organism: Nephrocerus scutellatus (assembly GCA_947095585.1). Lineage (NCBI taxonomy): Eukaryota > Metazoa > Arthropoda > Insecta > Diptera > Pipunculidae > Nephrocerus > Nephrocerus scutellatus. Next base: position 117,419,463 of record OX352763.1, read on the forward strand.
TTACAGAATTCTCAAGTAATTCGTCTGATTTGTGAGTTTCTAAGAATTTTCAAGTGCATCTGCGTTACACACATGCATTCGCTTTCATTTTTAATTAATAATAAACACTTGAGAATACGCAAATCTGGTTTTCTTGTGCAGATTTTATACCAAATGGATTATTGATTCCAGCAAGAGGATAGAGAGGTTTTTTGTGCTTGTAACTGAAGTACTCGAGTGTAGCAAAAACCTTACTTTTGTTCTTCAATTGAATTCAATGTAAAAGTTCCACTTAAAACTCCTAGAAAATTGTGAATGTAAATGCGAAACAAAAAGTTCTCGTGATCTACCGCCGTTAGCAAACCGAAACCACAGCGCTCTAAATTCGTCGTAAGTAAGAAAACCACAAGAAATAAAAACGCCGAACAAAAAACTAAAAAAGTTTTAATTTTTTTGCGGTTAAATCGATAGGCAGGCAAAACTGTAAATTACAAAATCACAGGGAAGGGAAAATACTTTTATCTACTCGCGCGCTCACTTAGCTACGTTTAACAAATGTGCCTTTATCAAGTAGATACATAGATACTACTTTTTGTTGTTGTTGGTAACGATATTTTTGTTACCTTGAAATATGGATTATGCTGCGATTTCTTGTGTTAATATTTATACACAGACCGGCATGCATGTACTCATTGCAATGATAGATACAAAATGAGTGTAAGTGGATATTCAGATGTAAACAAAAGGAATTGTTCCTCTGCTGCTCTATTGTTGTTCGACTCGCTTTCATTCGTCTGCATTTACGCGTATGTAGTTTGGTTTTTCTTTTTCATTGCTGCCTTCTGCTTCCTTTCGGTAGATAGATGGACATTGTAGTGTCACATTAATGTGATTATGAAAGTGTCGTAGAATGGAATTATGTATTACAATAAGGCTGCATAATAGCGCGAATTAGCTTTGCCAGCCATTTCCTGATCATTTTCGTAAGACGATATTTTCCATTTCACAGCATTATCGGATTTCATGCCACTCACACACACAAAAATCGTATAATCACCCAAAAATATTGAGGGTTTTTAATCAATTAGACTAGAATGTCTTAAGCTAAGCTCCCTAAAAAAGCTAGTCTTATGGAGTGCGAAAACTGGAGAGGCATTTGCGTTCTTCCTGCAGTTGCAAAGCTAGTAGTACTTGAACAGTGCGTTGAATTCCGGTCACCACTGCACCTGCTGTTCATCGATTTTGAGAAGGCGTTTGACAGTGTCAACAGACAGTTTATCTGACTCGGCTTGCGCAGGAGAGGTATACCCGATAAAGTAATAGCTATTATTAAAGCAACCTATGATGGCTCTAAATGTCATGTGCTGCATAGAGGAAAACTGTCAGAGGAATTCGGGATCCTAAGTGGGGTACGACAAGGTTGCATTCTATCGCCGATACTTTTTTTTTGTTGGTGATTAGCGATGTACTTCGCGCAGCGTTATCTACTGGAAACGGAGGAATTCGTTGGACTCTTACATCTGAACTCAAACATCGCTGACGACGTTTGTTTACTCTAGCTCTAGCTCATGCGAGCTAAGCTTCCTTTCTACCAGAGACTTCCGAGCTTGATTCGCTTCATAAGCTTTATTATCTTCACGAGCTTGATTGTCTTTATGAGCTTGATTCTCCTCATAAGCCTGATTCTCTTCATGGGCTTTGTTCTATTCACGTAAGATCTCATCATAGTAGTGTACGGAATGTCCTTCATCAAATACGAGCCTGCAATTATCCGTAATACTTTCTATCGGACGCGACTAAGAGGTCAGACAAATTTTTGCTAAACATGTAATGGAGTAATGATATGACCATTGTCTATGCACCAGCAGCTTGCATGACGGACCAATGTTGGATTTTCTGCTGTCTGACATGGCCACCATATACTTTGTTTGATCTCCTTTATGTCCAGATTTCGTATCTCCCACGTGACCTGAATGAAAGCTTTTTGTACCACTTTTGGCCTCCAGAAAGGGCCGTTGTGTCTTACTCTATCAATGGGTAGGATACTTGGACACCTCGGGACATAGTAGCCCAGTCACACAATTCTTTGGTTGATTGTGACAAAGCCTATGATAGCTTGCTAACCTAGTGGCAAATGATTTGGTTTGAGGTTCAGAATTGATGTCTGCTTTGTCAACTGTCCAACCGAACAAACTGAGACCTTTGATGACAGATCTCACTAAGATCGCATTTTCGGGAGTTGGTTCCGCTCACGGTGCAGTTAGTTCTGCGAATGACCCACGTAGTGGTCGAGGTTTATTACCCAAATACGGGTATGGCGTGAGCGTTGGTGCACTAGTGTATATTTTATATAATTTTACTCGTGTAGCCGGGGCAAGTATATGCTCGGCGTGGAGTTGCGTTATCACAAAAAGTCGGCAAGGGTGTAAGATAGGCCCTGATCCTATCAGTGAGTTAGTTAAACTGGGACATCTGTCTTGCAGGTGAATGGTAATTGTCGTTCAGCTAATCCGAGCCCGAAGAAGACTGTGTGATAGAGCCTTCTAGGCAGGTACTCACCTAGACAGTTTCTGTACAGCTCTTGGGTTTCTATCAACGATGTCAATGTCGTCTGCGTAAGCCAGCATCTAGATGGACTTGTCCTTATCGCTATTACATCGGAGTCACGGATCACTTTCTTCAACGACAGGTTGGGGAGGACGCAGATTAGTCCAGTCTTTTTTCGGAGTCCCTTCTAGATGTGGAATGTGCTTGATAGTGATCCGGATATCTATATATATTGGTTGATAACGTTGTTCATAGTCAACCTGTCTCATGGTTTTGAAAGTTCTACTCTGGCTATGTTATCAAAGATAGCTTTAAATTCTACAAAACAGATGGTATAGCGATTTTTGGAACTATAGACATTTCTTATTTGCCTGCCCAATTTGATTAGATGCTGATTTTCCTGGGATGAAGCCAATGGTATAAGCAAATGATGATTTTAGCATATGGAGCTTTCTTGTCTTACAACATAGAGGAGAAAATCGTATACGCGGTTCTCAACAACGTTGCACCACGATAACTAATGCACGTTATATGGGGTAGAGAATGCCTCTTCATATTCAATTTCTTCCAATCTGAAGATTCATTTAGGCCTCGTTATTGGTATTGTTGGGAACGAAATGACATACTTGCAAAAGTATGTCTAACCAATTATCTTAAGATAACATAAAATAAGAATTGATAAGGACAGCTTATCAAAGCGATGAATGGGCTCGACCTAGTTCATACGCTTTTTCCTAACTTTACTATCTGTAGTTTCCCAGTCTTAAGAAGTCGATGTCGCTAAATTTTGTCAAATCTGTTTTCAGTGCATTCTTTGTAGCACCATACTTGTTCGTTTTCTGTAGTCAAACATCAATTCTCTTATGTATTGAAACTTTTTATATTTCACACGATTGGTTTTTAAAAGTCAACTAAATAAAAACTAAAGATCTCATTGATCATTGCATTTGAAAAAAGAAAAAAACAATAAAAGCGGTCTTGGCCACATCACAATGTCGTTAATAAATGCTAATGCCGACCGACGCATTATCAATTTGCATATTTGGTCTAACAACACAACTAAGTGTTAATTTGTTTGAAGTTATGGACGCATACTGAGTTGCTTATTGTAGCAGTAACACGAAAATGTATGCACATCGTACGAAAGATAAAACAAAGTGATTGATTGATTACTGTGAGGAGTTCTAAAAGCCGGATGACAGTTGGTAGCTGGCAGAGATGGGTTATTTACAGTGTTGAGTGCATTTTGTAACATAAAATGCGTTTATTTCTTCCATTTGTTTAGGAGTGATAAAGTTACCCTGTGGAAGTGTACACTGTACAAGTGGTTAACCCTTATGTAATAACAAGCAGTACAATTAACTTTAATGTGCCACAATTGCACATTAATTAAGTCAATGTGCGTCTTACCCGAAGGCTTTGAGGAAGCCATAAATCAAAGTAATTTCTTTTCTTTCTTTGTTTTTGCGTAACAAACTCTTCAACCAACATTGAATGTTGTGGCAAACGCAAAGTTGTGAGTGACACTTGACTTTCATTTGCTTCAAAATCAATCACTTGGAGTGATTGAGATAATATTATGATTATTATATGGTTGTTAGCCAGAGTAATATTTAACTGGGTGAGTGGCAGGCAAATCTATCTACTCTTACACACGCGCACATCAATTCAATGCCACATTACCTGATCAATAATATTGATAATGATTTTTTATTATACCTATATTCCTCCTTTTCATTATTTTTTGATGATTCTCTCTCACTTATTATGTAAATTACTGGGAAAAGTTGGAAAGGGTGATTAAATGAGGCAATGAATTTAATTTCTCTGTGTTTAAGTGAGTTACAATTGTTAACGCTTCAATAAAACAGTTTTTTGTTAGCCAAATAGATAAAAAGATAGAGAGAAAGGTAGATTGAATACAAAAAATACAACGATAGCTAAAAAGATAGATACAAAGATGGATGAATAGATATATAGCCAGATATATATATATATATATAGCCATATATATATATATATATATAGCCATATATATATATATATATATATATAGCCATATATATATATATATATATATATATATATATATATATATATCACGACATTGTGATGTATATATATATATATATATATATATATATATATATATATATATATATATATATATATATATATATATATATATAGAACGATAGATAAAGATAGAGAGAAAAAGAGATGCAAATATATATAACAAAAATAAATAAAGATAAAGGGTAAAATATATGCATCTATACGAGGGCGGGTCAATAAGTCCGTGATTTTTTTAATGAAACACAGGGTTTTAAAAAAAAAAAAAAAACTGTGGCCATGACCTTGTTGGCCCACAGACCCACCATCAAAGAGTCACTTATTGGTCCGCCCTCGTAGATACAAAAATACTTAAAAATAGGGGGAAAAATAGATGCAAATATCGATACAAAAAAAGATAATGATAGAGAAAAAAGTAGAAGCAAATATAAAAACAAAAATAGATAAAGATAGAGGAAAAAATATATGCAAATATAGATACAAAAATATATACAGATAAAGGGTGAAATAGATGCAAATATCCATACAAAAATAGATATAAGGATATAGGGACAAATAGATACACATATAGATACAAAAATATATAAAGATAAAGGTTTAAATAGATGCAAATATAGATACAAAAATAGATAAAGATAAAGGGTAAAAAAGATACAAATATATATGCAAATATAGTTACCAACTAAAAATAGATATGAAGATTGATGGATATCATCATATCGACAGATATTAAGATAGAAACAACTAAGGTAGAACGATAGATAAGATCGAAAGAAAAATATATGAAAGAGGATGACTTCTGCCGACTTTGTGGAGAAGTGGAGGAGACCCCGTGGCAACTTCTCAACGAATACGGACCAACAATCCGAGAGAAAAGGGACTATATGGGAACCCACGCAATCTCGAAGTCAGCGCAGTATTCACTGGAACAACTCCATATCATTAAGTTCCTAAATGCCATTGGTGTGAAGGGAGTACCTTTCAAATCTAACTTCTTAAGTGAATCAAATCTCACAATCCATTAAATCCTGTTGGCACGTAATGTTGAATTGCCATCTGAGAAAAAAGACAAGTCTGGAATGTTTTCGGATTAAATTCCACTCTCTCAGATCCAAACGAATCAAGACTTACTTGAATGTTCGACACAATAGCCGTATTCATTAAATCTTACGAACCAATCAAGTCAGAATTGCATTCTTTTAGACTGACAAACTTAATGAAGCCGATAGCGTTGCATCATAAGCAAATGAATGGTTATCACCGGTTAAAGAAGACAAAGGGTCATTGATATACAGCAAGAAGAGCGTAGTCGACCAGGATGAACCTTGTGGCACGCCAGCATTGATCCCATGCAAAGCTGAATAGAACCATTCAATACAACTTTTATTTTACGGTTCCATAAAAAATCGTCAATGGGAGAGGTGTGTAAGTTGAGGAAACAAATCTTAATTATAACATGTCATGCCATACTCTATCAAAAGGCTTTGAAATATCCAAGGATACAATGCTTGTTATCCTAGATTTTCAATGCTTCGCTCCCAACAATGAGTCATGAGTTCATCTGAAGAGCAATTTTTACGAAATCCATACCGAAATCAAATCCGAAAAAAGAGCATTCGTATCCAGATAGCTTATTAGTTTGAAATTAAAGATAGATTCCATTATCTTCGATAAAACCGATAACATAGCAACAGGGCTGTAGTTAGTAGGTGCAGATTTATGACCTTTTTGCGGAGCCGGTTGAATATTATCAGTTTTGTAAAATGAGGAAAAACCACCTTATCTTAATCATCATCATCATCATAGGCAGAACGATTGAAAATGATAGAAAGAGAAATAGATGCAAAGATTTGTAGAAAGGTTGACGGAAAGATAGATAGATATTAGTTTTAAAAATCATTAGTTTCGCAATTTAAACACAAATTCTCCTTACATGAGCAAGACAAGAGTGTAGTGGTACTCGAACAACTTCAGTTTTAGTTAAAGTTGGAAAAGCTTTGTGGCTCTACTTATCCTTTCTCATCACATTTTTCACACAGCCGACCTCACAGCACTTGAATTCCAAAGAGTCCTCCCGTACGATGGACAGTAGATGTAACTGAGTTTGTTGAGCACTTTAGTACTTGTAGAGCAAGGCAAAGTTTCAGCATCAGCGACAATGTCGTCGTTCCCATTACTGGGTACATTTTGCAAAAGCAAAAAAAAAATGCAAACAGGAAAATGCGATGATAAATCCAACGGATACATGCCACATCTGTACGTATCGCGCCGAGAGACCAGCCAAGATTATGTCTTTTTTTTCTGTTTATTTATTTATTTCTTAAATAGTTGAAGCAAGTAACTATTCCACATAAGAAGCTGCCTGCGCTCATATTCGCAGTCATATACTCGTTTATTCATATAAGGCTCGCATCATGCGATCAAAGTTTGATCGGGCTTTTATCTATTTATGGATTGGCGGAATGTGCAGTGGTTTCTTACTTAGTGCAACTGTCAGCCAGCCAGCCAGCCAGCCTGGGCGCATGCAATTTGCAAATTTAATTTTTAACTTTTTTTTGGATTAAAAACAATTTTTGAAATTTTCTTTTAATGATTTGTTGATTTGTAGAGCGAAGTATAATCGAAATATTTGCGCAACTTTAATAAAATTCAACTCTATTTTTGCTTTTGCTATATTATTGCTATTTTATTAAAATTTATTCACATCTTTACTCATCTTAGTTACACCGAACTTGCCTTTACATCAATTCTCTGTTGGTGATACCACATTTAGATTTGGGTTGAATCGTGCGAATTCTTCATGAATGAAAAATGTTTTACTCGAATTCATATTTCATATATTTTGCATTCCCAGGAAAATACTAAAATTCACATCCGCTTGTTTATGCGAATAACTGCTGTGGGAAATATCCGTCCGCACCATATTTCAAGGCATCTGGTGATGATAACTTTTATTGCTATACAGCAACGATGGGATTTTTTTTCGTATTTTCAGTCGTTGTTCATGCAATATCTCGCTAGTACAGTGAAGAACGAGCGACTCTAAAGTAGTGAATAACGAAACTATGCGAATTTTTAAAGAATAAAAATTTATTTTATCTTTTATCTCACTAGGTTTTGAAGCGATAATCTTTGCCTTCCTTCAAAACGCTTTAGATAATTTTCTAAGACTCGCAATGTCTTAGTCTGTCAAATAATACCTATGCCGAGTATGTTCGGGTACCCTTGAATTCTTTCTTTATCTGTTGCTGTGTAAAAAACAAATGAATGGATGCGATTGAACACAGAGAGAGAGAGAGAGAGCAACTTATGAAAGATCTATTTTCTGTACACTAAATAAATAGACGACATAATCGACGGCACCGACACGACACGACATCTAATTTCTATTTTCGTCATCGTCACAGTGAAATAACATTGGAAATTGCTCTTCTCGCCTCATAATGATGCGGCGAAAATATCTATTTCCGTTACCATGTGCATTCGGTGTTGATGAGTTGGCTTTTACACGCACAGCACGCCTTTAAATGAGGTAAACACTCTAGTATGCAGAATATATACAGGAACATTAAGTAACGTTTAATGATTTTCGAATTAAATCAGCTAAAGGATAATTCGTCTTTTTTTTTCTACTTCAAATGATTGTCTATTTCACTAAGCTGCTAAGGTTTCGCTAGGTAGGTATGTAAAGTGGTGGTCCGCGTCGCCCTAGCGAGGGCTAAAATAATCGCAGACCTCGGGAGACTCTATGGCGTGATAAGTGTCTGGATCTGGAAATGGTTATAACCAACCATTCAGGTGTGAGATCAGATCGGTGATCGGGAACTACGAAAGCTCCCTCAGGTCGTCAAATAAATGTTTTTCAAATTTGTGGAGTCGGAAGTTCGTCAAGGCTGGACATTTGCAGATATAGTGAATAAGAGTCTCTTTGTCATTAATATCCTTGCAACTTCTGCAAAATATACTATGTTGGAATTTCCAGTTTGGCTGCGCGCCTGCCAACTACCTACCAATGGCAAGTGATTATGGCACCCATTCTGCAAATATCTTTTCGTGATCGGTAGATTTGTTTTGACGTGACAACGTCTTACTACAAGGGGGTAGATGTCCAAAAAGTAAAATGTCAAGTGAGACACTGTTATGAGACACTGTTAAGTGAGACACTGTAAAGTGTTAAGTGAAACACTGTTAAGTAAGACATTGTTTAGTGAGACACTCTTACGTGAGACACTGTTATGAGACACTGTTAAGTCAAACACTGTTAAGTGAGACACTGTTATGAGACACTGTTAAGTGAGACACTGTTATGAGACACTGTTAAGTGATTCACTGTTATGAGACACTGTTAAGTGAGACACTGTTATGAGACACTGTTATGAGACACTGTTAAGTGAGACACTGTTAAATGAAACACTGTTAAGTAAGACATCGTTAAGTGAGACACTCTTAAGTGAGACACTGTTATGAGACACTGTCAAGTCAAACAATGTTAAGTCAAACACTGTTAAGTGAGACACTGTTATGAGACACTGTTAAGTGAGACACTGTTAAGTGAGACACTGTTAAGTGAGACACTGTTAAGTGAGACACTGTTAAGTGAGACACTGTTATGAGATACTGTTATGACACTGTTAAATAAAACCATATTGAAAATATTGTGGGAACAAAGCTATTTCTCAAGTGATTCGTATGAAATTCGGTATGTATAGGACTACGATGCGACTATAAGACTTCTTCAAATGGAAATTCTGGAATATGATCATTATGGTCTGGCATTTCTGGAACGAAGCAATTTCTCAAACGATTCGTATGAAATTCGGTATGTAGGACTAATATACGACTTTAAGACTTGTTCCTGGAATTTTTGAAACTATACCATTATGTGATTTTGAGATGTCCGTTCGTGTATCCGTTCCACAGACAAGAAGGAGTTGCCAGAACTTGTTAGTATAGCGGATATTGAGCATAGATCTAGACAGTCTTTTGCGATTGTCCTGATTATCACTGCTTTTTTCGCTACGACTGATTGGACATGCGACTTTCAGAGTCATATCTGCAACCGTAGCTGGTTCAATATTAAATTTCCCCCAATTTGCACTTGAACGTTAGCGTTACTGAACTTCACCCAGTTCGTTCTTATTATGTTCATGTACGGTTTAGGGTTCTCTGACTGGAGGGACAGGTCGAACATTATTTATGATTAGAATAGAAACTTACACTGGATACTGTCAAGTTATCAACCTTGAAATGAATGTTGTTTGTAATAAAGGTAATATCTATCACCTCCTCCCATCCATTATACTTATCCGACCTCGGAAAGATAAAAGTGGGAGTTCTACCAGTGTTAAAAATGTTAAGGTTAGAATTTATAAGAAAATCAAAAAGGTCCTCACCCCATTCGTTATCCTGCGAACTCCCCCAAATTCCCCCAAAGGCTGTGCTAGTTACTCGTAAGTTGAAAGTTTACTTAATAATCTTTTACATTCCTACAATTGCAAGAACATTTCAGTTTCGCAGATGCAGCTAAAAAGGCAGTGAAATTTCCAATATGTATCTTGTTCTATTTCTGTTGCCATCATCAATTTTCAAGATACTATTTGAAGTGCTATTCAACGTGCAACGTGATAATTGTATTGGTCAGAACGATTTCCCAAACTCTCCTCCGTACGTGATTTAATGTAAATTTTAAAAATTAAAAAAATCCTCCGGTCGTTGTCCTGAATTTCATTGATTGATGCTGCATTGCATTTCTTTTGTGTGTCACAGAAGAGGAACATTTGTGTTGTTGCTCTTTGCCAAATGTTCAATGGTATTTCCTGGAAATTGTACCGAATGGAATTTTTATTTAAAAATTACGTGAGTTTTCCTTTTTTTTTTTTGCTTCTTCTTATCCTGTTCCTGAAATGGCTGAATTGCCTCTGTCTACATTGCGGCATACTGGCGTGGCTTATTTTTGATGGATTTATAAAGAAAAAATCTTGTGCTATGGACTGGCAAAGCTCCAAGCTATTATCCCCCCATTCTGCAGTAAAATATAAAAATAAACAAAACCAATAAATACGAAATCTTCTTTCCTTTGATTGTTTTTGATAGAATTATTGCAGATGAGCCAATAATCTCCTTTCGCACGGCAATAAAATGGAACAAATTTGGCAGCACTTTGTGTGATGGTAATGGTTGCCATATGTGTTTCAAAAGTCGAACACAATATTTCTGTACAATTTCTTGTGTCTGTCGGTTTAAGCGATTTATTCAAAAATAATTTATCGCGTGGGAACAACTTGATGTAGTTTCTTTATCGTTCAAAAATTTTATTACAATTTTTATTTCAAATTGAAGTTAAACTACGTTGAGAGTAAATTTTTAATGCCATTTTGGATTGTCGTCGGCTTGGTCATTAATTGTGAGTACGTACGTATCTACCCAAAAGTAGGATCAACACTTTAGATGATCAATTTTGGACCATCGTCATCATATTTGGCTCTACAACCGGGGTCCGGTCCTGGCCTTCCGCAAAAAGTCTCTCCACCGGTCCCGATTTCGAGCCGATGTCATCCAGTTTGGCATCCCTAAACTCTGGCCGTCCTGGTTAACGCCAACCTTCCAGCGTAGGCTTGGCCGGGCTCGCTGTCGTGTTCCATAAATCCTACCGCAAAGGACTTTCCGAGTAGGATCCTATTCGCTCATGCGAGCTAGGTGTCCTGCCCACCGGAGCCTACCGAGCTTTATTTTCTTCACGATGTCGACATCGCGGTAACGCTCTTAGATCTTATCATTACAGAGTCTCCGGAATCGTCCTTCCTCACATACGGGCCAACAATTCTCCGTAAGACTTTTCTCTCGAACGCGGCTAAGAGGTCAGATTGCTTTTTGCTAAGCACCCAAGTCTCGGATCCATATGTAAGTACTGGTATGACCATTGTCTTATATACCAGCAGCTTTGATTTTATGGTTAAATTCCTGGATTTGAAGAGTCTTGACAGACTAAAGTAGACTTTGCTGGCTTTGAGCAACCGGGCGCGTATTTCGGGTTCCATGCTGTTATCGGCTGCTACAGTTGACCCAAGATAGTTAAAGGATTACACTACTTTAAATTCAAGCTCCACTATTTGAATTGAGGGACCAATGATGGATCTTCTACTCGCAGACGTGGCCAACATGTACTTTGTTTTGTTCTTATTTATGTGCAGCCCCAGCCCCCTTCGGTTTCTACCAACGATGTCGATGTCGTCTGCGTAAGCCAGTATCTGAATGGACTTATAGAGGATTGTTCCTCTCGCCGTTACGTCAGAGTCTCGGATCACTTTCTCCAACAGCAGGTTGAAGAGGACGCAGGCTAATCCATCCCCTTGTCGGAGCCCGTTATAGATGTTGAATGGGCTTGATAGTGATCCGTATATTTTGACTTGGCTTATAACATTGGTCACGGTCAACCTACATAGCCGTGTCAGTTTATTTGGGATGCCAAATTATGTCATGGCTTTATAGAGTTCTACTCTGGCTATGCTATCATAGGCGTCGTTGAAGTCTATAAAAAGATGGGGTATTGAGTTTTGAAACCCTAGACATTTTTCCATCACCTCCCTAAGGGTGTACATTTGATCAGTTGTTGATTTGCACCACCGTCCACCGCATCTCCTGAATTACTGTTATGTCAGAATAATATTTGTACAGAGTATCGGCTAGCTGCTGTACAGCTCGAGCTCTATACTAACTCTAATTTTTAAATCGCTTAGCCGTTTCGTTGCCGTGGTCGTCGTCGTTCATCAGTATATCAAAAGCTGATTTGGGGATCCGTACTAAGGTTTTTTTTACGGGTAAGGTTATTATCCTCGCGCCATCCTTAGGACTAGCCCGATCATTTCGCTTTTCCTGTATTGAACCAGCGGCCACCACGAGGAGGTTTGATCGCACTTCCACCAATCAGAGATAGTTATGGCCACCTGCAATTCCATAGGGCATTCTGTGTTACCTATTCTGCTGATGGCTGACCGCCAATTGTCACTTTTAGTTCGTCAAATTTGGATCATAAAAAGGAAGTGATAAAGTAATCATATTACTTCTAGAACTTACTCCTTATCCAATATCCAATCCAAGACATATTTTATAACCATTTCGACATACCAAGCAAATAAGTTCCATTTCTCTGTGATATATGCTCTCGTATTGTATGGTTAAATGGATTGTAAAATTTTATTGTCCTAAAATCGTTAAATAAGTTTGAAATAGAAATTTTTACGGTTGTTGTACACCACAAAAAAGGGATAAAATGTCATAAAACCCTAAGAGCACAAGCGAGTTGTGTACTTTAAATACTTTTCGTTAAGTTGCTTTTTAGTATTGATGCAATATGCACTTACTATGCTGTTTTGTTCTGGTGTCTTTAATAAAAACAGCTTCTTCAAATAGATTACTTGATTCTGTTCTTGATGCTTTCTGCTCAATCACAGATTTGTCAACACATGGTTGCTTCTATTCAATATTCATAATCATATTTTGCTCTACAAAGGCGATTCGTTGCCGGCTTCTTCTATATTAGCATCTAATCTTATTCAAACAATAAAAGACTCATTATCAAATTAACGCACACAAGACCGGAAATTTTGTACTTCCTCTGAATCAAATACATAGACTCACTTGAAAGGCTTATTTAGAGGCAATAAACGCATTTTTCCTCTAGAACGCTTTGCAGCAACGCTCTGACAAGGTTACGAAAGTGTTGTTCTGAACTCATCACCTTTTTGTTCCATATATTTGTCCCACTATATTACTCATTCGATTAAATAATCTAATAATTTATTCCAATTCTCATCTCACTCTTTCTAGTTAGTATCTTTGCATGTATATGGAGCAATTTTTATTGTACAACGAAATGAATAATAAACTGCCTGCCTCTGCTATTAGTAGATACTATTACTACTTTGGCAAATTTACAACATTCCGCTTGACTCTTCTGCCCTCGCATGAATCTTGTCGGGATATCACAGAATGACGTGATGATGACTACGAGTGAGAAAAATAAGAAAATGACCCCATTATTAGTTCGGCCGTGGCCGTTCCAATTTGCGGCAGTTAAAAAAAATGTTACACACATGATAAACAGCAATTTGTGTTTGTGACCGTTTGGCCGTCGGTCGGTCTCGTTATACATCTGTATCGGACACTAGCAATGCAGCGGCTATGGATGAGTTGTTGAAATATTTTTTTTTATATTTGCTCTTAGACTTCACATTCAGGTCTACTGTGTTGTTGGTATATAGTCTCCTTCTGCTTGTGCCAGTTCTATCCATTAAATGTTCGAACCGCCCCGCCCGCCAGGAACACTTTTTAATCTGTCTGTTGCAGCTTCAGCTATTTTCGTTGCATTACTTACAATGCATTAAATAAATGTTTTTTTTTTAAATCAATAATTTGTACTTATGCCAGGCTGTAAACAGATTATTGCGTATAGCAATGCTTTCCGAATTTGAGGTTGGATTAGGTTAGGTGGCTGCTGTTGCACACTTGACCGTTTTCGGCCCTTTGTGGTACCAGAGGATCTAGTGCCTTTCACCTTATACTACAAAGCCCATTTGGTGCTCTTTATGAATTTTAGGATGTCTCTCGCCTTACAGTCCTCGACATCCGATAAACTGTTCATTGTGTGGTATCACAAATGTTGCAGTCTTCTGCTCGCTAGAGCCGGACATGAACACAGGAAGTGGGTTACTGTTTCTTCCTTTTCGGCGTAATAGAAGCTTCTACAGAAGTCATTAAACTCACGGCTAATCCTCCTAGCATGTACACCAAGGAGACAGTGCCCTGTTTTAATACCTATAGTTATTTTTATATCCCTTCTTTGCATGGATGTCAGTGCTCTAGAGCGATCTATGTTCAGCTGTTTAGCTATAGTACATGTGTGGGTGAGCGCCCACCTCGCGTTAGTTAATGTCTCTGCCTCTTTCCGAAGGAGAAGCTTAACCGCTGATAAAGGTCTTCCTATGCCTGCCCTTTCCGGTAGCATTTTAAGCTTTGCGCCATTTCTAGCCAGTTCGTCTGCCTTGAAGTTGCCAACGATATCAGAGTGACCGGGGACCAAGACTAGATGGATGTTGAAGTACTCGCCCATCTCCTTGAGAGATGTGTGGCAGCCAGTTCTGCCTTTATCGAGTTATTGATCGCCGAGTATCTCATTTGAATACAACGAGCCATTAGCCATCTGACGTGTTGCTGACAGCCGTGCGGCCGTATTGGCTGCTCTCTGCCTGCCGTATACATCTACAGGATTCAGGTGCAAAATTACCTATAGGGCACGTGTAGGTGTTGTTTGTAACACCCTGTGCAAACGGGCTGCCCTTTGTGATGTGTGTAGAACCGCAACTAAATATACGACCGACCCGACTGAGAGTTTACAAGCAACTAACTTTATTCATTTTATATCATAATATCATATATACCAAGAGTACCTTCTCCAAGAGTTTTACGTATGTGAACTTTTCTGGACCCGGCCACTAGACACTTACGCCGTACATAAGAATTGGGCTTACCACGGCAGTATATAGCCAGAGTACCAGCCCCGGCTTTAATCCCCAACTTTATCGATAGCGCTACTACACGCATAGAGAGCTTTAGTAGCTTTGTAAAGTCTCTCAAAAATATTCGGTTTCCAACTTAGTTTTAATCCAGAATAGTCCCAAGCATTTTGCATGGTCGTTATTAGGAACTAACCTGACATAGCTATGGCTACACCATCAGCGTAGGCAACTACGCTCATGCCCACCCCTTTCTAGCTCCTTTAGTAGTCCGTTGATTACAATGTTCCAGAGCAGAGGGGATAGAACGCCTCCCTGCGGCGTCCCTCTATCTACATGCCTTCTAATGGTAGACCCACCCAGCTCAGCATTAACAATCCTGCTTAAGAGCATACGATTGATTAGCTTGCATACTGCATGGTCTATTTTTGAAGGCACCTTCAATGTCGACGAACGCTAAGAGTGAGTATTCCTTCGAGTGTAGTTATTTTTCAATGGTACGCAGCAGCGTGTAAAGCGCCGTCTCAACCGACTTCCCTTTGCAGTAATCGTGTTGAGATTGAGCCCAGTTGCTGAGTTCTACCTGGTTGTTGCTCGAAGTTGTCCATGAACCATCCGGTTTTATTAAATAACTGGGATAACTAACCCAACTACAGTGGAGAGAATCTTCCTAATGCGAGTGGTCTCTGAGACCACTTCCATTTTATCACAGAAGAGTTTCCAGTTCCAGAGGACTGGTCTACGTTTACCTCTTGGGTAAGCCGTAGGACACGCTGCATCCATTGATTGGTTGCAAGCTTCAGTGACAGAGTTCACCATGCAGTCTAGTTCTTCTACTGTCACCGGGGGTTTGGTGGTTTTTTGCTGTAGGAATGTAATGTAGTGTAAGAAAGCAAATTCTAAAAGCAACTGAAAGGTTGAAGTAGTCACCTAAAGAATAAAGTTGTTGTTTAATTCTGACAGTTTTTCCAGAAGGGTGGGTCACTGCCACTGCTTTGAGCCAAGTTCGTTGATAATCTTGTTAAGGTGGTTTTGCGGTTGTTTTCCTTTTCCCCTTCAATTCCATTTGGATGCACAAAACCCAACAAGTTCTTTGCTTTCAGGAACACAACGCTACCATCTATACGATGCTCAAATTAAAAGTTTCTAAATTTAGCTAAAGGCTGTCGTAAGGTGGAAAGCAAAAATCCGGTGTGACACGGATGAAGATACTGTCTCATCCAAAGAACATGCGATGATTTATGAGCACAATCAAAGCAACGCAACATTATAAATTCTTTGTGTTTTGTGGTACTGTGTTGTTGTTGTTGTTATATTTATATGCGTACGTTAAGTTATGCATTGCATTTGGCCCAGATTTTAATTAAGTTGGAGCAACGTTAAGAGTTTTTTTTATGGTGTTGTGGGATGTAGCTTTTTTGATGATAATTACAACCAACGAAGACGCATAGTAAGTGGTTCTGAGATAGTTGGCTTTTGTTGTGTATTTTATCTCCGTGTAAAGTATCTCCTATTTTGTTTATATAACGTGCATCAAGAAGACATATTATCTAAATAACCCAAAATATTTGGTGGTATTCTTTGCAGCTTGTTTCCCAAAGCCAAAGAAAGAGGGATGGTATGACTCGAGCTGTAAAGAGACTTCTAGGGTTTGAGAGGTATGCTTTCGGTTTTACAAACTAAATCCCACTGAGAAAACGATAGTAGCAATGGAATTCATTGATGCCGATAGACTTTTTCTATGGGTTGCCGTTAAGGATAAATGTTATGCGGATGCGGAAGTTCTTGACTTACTTTATGGTCAGCAGAGGGAGCCACATGAACAAAATTGTTTTTCATTCTAAAATTGGAGACCTAAACCTTCACAATAAAGGAACATTACTAAAAAATTATTATTATTATTATTTAAATTGGAACGCCCCTCCACATCTCATGTGGAACCCATGTGGAACCCGTGTGGAACTCAAATAACTACGTATGTGAATCGCGTTAAATTCCTCTCTGGACAGGATAACCAAATCGGTAGAAGATTATGGGGCAGAATTTAACGCTTCTAAAACTAATTGCTGTCTCATGTCTTCTAAGTGGACCGTAAACCCTCAACCATTATCTATGAATGGCTCTTGATTCGAGGACACTAAAAAACTCGCAAATCTCAATATGTGCGTTAACGAACAGCTTCGTTGGAACCATCGCCGAAATTTTTAGGTTTCTTTCACAAGGTGCAAGAAATATTTCAATCTCTATCCATGAATTCAACCGCAATACTTGTGGTGCTCTAAATGCTCATCAGTTTACCCCCAAGCCCATATTCGGACGTACAGTTAAGTTCAGATATTCGTTAATCAGCTGTCCAAGACATGTGGAATGCTTTGCCAAGCTCTGTCTTTCAACATCACTACAATCCGCAGGCATTCAAAACCCAATTTCACAGACATCTCATCCTTTCCTCTTCCTAAACCTGAAGGCCCACGCTTGTGCTAAACCTAGCCCCTTTACCGATTTTGACATCTGCTCATTTAAAACACGTGATAAAGATAAACATGAATCACACATCAGCTCTGCACACAATCTCGTTTTTGTGTTCCTTCTGTCGAGCGCGACGCCACTTCACATCCAATTGCCTCTCTAATGATGTAATTATAATTGCTGGTACCCTCCTCCTACTGGGCTTGTTATCACCCTTTCCGACACACACTCTGCGAAGTGTAGCATCAAAACATGATCGTCCGCAGATCTATTTATGCGCTCCACCACTTCAAATTCGATGAAGCAAGAAATTCGCTTAAAAAAAAAATTCCACTACGGAACTGTTCTTCTTCGCTTCTCTCAATTGACGCGAGAAAAAAAAAGTTAATCCATCTTTTGATAGATGTGAAGCGGAGTGATGTGACTGACGACTGTGTGTTTGCTCACTTATCTACTTGAGTGCGAGAATTACGCCACTGGCCGTTGGCAACTTTACCAGATCGTGGATATACTACATAAGCGTTAGTTTAATTGTTCTGGAATGTCGGGGTTAGTAGTCATCATGTAGTTTTTCATTATCACTGCCACAGCTACTTAGCGGTAAATACATTCTTTGGAATAAAAAGCTTCGCAAGTTGTCTTTTTTGTTGATGATCGGCGCGGGCGTGTGTCATAATCAAAAGTATTCCGATTCACTTTGTAGAAGCTTCTCCGTTCAAGTGGCTGCTGTGGTGACTACTGCTGAGGAGCATGTGTCATTTGATGTTGACTGCTTCTACTGTTTGGCACGAGTATGTACATTTTTAATTATCGGGTCAGAAAGTTATCATTTTGAAGAGCATTAAGAAATAATATGTTGACAAATGAATGTACTTAACATGTGGTTGGAAGCAAACAATAAGAACAACATCTTTATAAATGAAACGTTATTTTGTTTCGTTTTTAAGTTAAACTCTCAAGGACGCGTCGCATTTCTGATCGTCAGTTGGGATCCACTTTTAGATCATCACGTCACTTAAAGATCCGATCGAAGAGTTTACAGAGAAAGAGGAGTAGAGAACTATTCTTCTTCTCAGAAGACACTTCGCAAGGAGCACAGTGATGAGTAGCGAACCAATGACGGTCAGGAACCATCAACTGGCAAGAACGGATGACTGTAGAAGGCCTCGTAGAGAATTCGACGTGCAATATTTATATTTAGAGACTCATTGCCAAGGGAGAACTCTCTGAACCAGCCACAACCACTAGATGGATGTTCGAGATGGAAACGATCCTTGAAAAACTTCCACTACATGTAGGGGTGGCAAGCAAATTTAAGGAGGTAAAGCGGATACCACGGATACGAGTTACGAGTAATGATCATCCCAATGTAAATACTCGATCAGTCGTTAACGTATGGATTTTCTTCACTCGTCAACTAATGTTGTAATGCGAACCCAGGTACTGCAATTGGAGAGTGAGTACCCAAGCATATTCCAAGCGGAGGTGCATGTAATCGAAAGATATTCTTAATGAATTTTGCAAATAAAAACACAACACAAGTTCGTAATTAGCAAATTAAAACTTTAAATCACAAGTAGCAAACGTTCACAAATGTACACTGGTGATTAGTTATTTCTCACATATTATTAGTTACATAGCCGGCAGCTCTGTCTACGAGGGTGGTTTTATAAGTCAGTGACTTTTTGAATTTCTCGCGTAGTAACTGCCATCTATTAATAGACTACTGTCAAATGCGTCAAGCTGCGTCATTTAGTTTGTGTTTGACAGCCATTGAAAGCAGACAACCTCATGAATTTTAACGAAAGTGAAAAAAAGTGGATTTCGTGTGCTGAATTTCAAAGTAGTTTCATAATCGTGGACTAAACATTGATCCATCACAACACACCAGAGACCTTACCTTAAAAAGGGAAAAACGATCACCGGCGAATATTATTCAGAGCTTTTGGACATATTCGATATTGATTTAAAGCAAGAACTACCGCATTTGGCGAAGAAAAAAGTGCTGTTCCATCAAGACAATGCACGGGTGCACACTATGGCAAATATCCATTAACTTGGCTACGAACTGCTATCCCATCCATCATATTCTCCAGATTTAGCCTCCTGCGACTATTTCCTGTTTCCAAACCTGAAGTGAATGGCTGGGCGGTAAGAGATTTGGGTCTAACAAAGGTGTCATCACTGAAACAAACGGCTATAGAGAATGGCCTAGAGAAAACCTATTATTTGGAATAAAATTAAATGGAATATAAATTGGAATAAAATAATTGGAAAAACGCTATGTTGAGAAATGTTGAGAAGGCGAATTGAGACGCTTTCCGTGATAAGTTATTACTCTCGGATGTTTGTAAGTCATTCGCGAGAGAGTAAGACCGTAAAAAATACTTTTAGTGTTTCTGGGATATCTCGACTACAGCGCCATCTAACGGATCCAAAAAAAAACATAAACTTATCGGAGCACCAAACGAACATATGGTGTGAATATGAACCAAATCCAACCATAAACACACAATTTCGTTAATATCTCGACTACAGCGCCATCTAACGGATTCAAAAAAAACATAAACTTATCGGAGCACCAAACGAATATATGGTGTGAATATGAACCAAATCCAACTATAAACACAAATTTTCGTAAATATCTCGACTGCAGCGCCACCTAACGGATCCAAAAAAAACTTAAACTTATCGGAGCACCAAACGATCATATGGTGTAAATATGGCTTTGATACATATAGTGGTTTAGGCGGGATAGACAAACAAACAGACAACGACAATTATGTTATTAGGCGATTATTGTGAGATAAATGTATGATTAGAAGATGACTGAAACTTCATAGGATGATAATGTGATGTTCATTAAAACGAACGAAAGTTTTTTCGACTTCATTCACATAAGTTATGCCACCGTTTTGTTAAAAATTGGAAATAAGCAACATGCGAATGTTATTCAATCAGCGAATGCAATAACATTTGATTTTGAGCGCATGCTTCATGCCTTGAAGCATTATTTTCAAAGTTTGCCGTTAAATTTTGTCAGTATAGATCAATTTGTAATAAGCGATACGACCAAATTTGTTCTGCATTCAAAACTCGTATTGAGAACTAACGCAGGAATGCTGTGTGCGCTTATTCATCCATCATCCAGTTACGACTCCTCATCCATGCCATGCGCAATTACTTACGAGTATCTGAGTAATGTCACAATTTTTAATTGAAACTAATTAAGCAGATAATAAGAAAAAAGAAAAATTAAATTTTATTATGATGTGTGTTGTGTTGTTGTTTTTGTTGCTTATGTGAATCTCTCTTATTCGCGAAAGTCAAATAAAACCGAACTGACAAACGATAATTTGGCATACAACTTTCTAACGTTTTGGTGGATGCTTTTGAAAATCCAAGCGTGCAGCAATAGTGAATCCGAATGATGGTAAAGAGATGCCGAAGAGCTTGGACTCAAGCGGCAAACTTGTGGTAACGAACGTGCACGCTTACTATAGCGGTACATGGGTTATTGGTACTTATGTTTTGGTTTACCTAAATTGAAAGGTTACTTACCTTTTACAATAAGTCTCCTAAATTGGTCATCTATCCAATTGGTTGTTTACCTTTTCCTGTTAATTTCTGAGGTTTATTGAAATATTCTTTGCGAATCTGACCGGTATACTACTGGTAAAGGCCCTCATAACTACGTGTTACGACGTCATGTAGTTATTCAGGTCTTCATACCACTTATCGGCAATCTATGTATCTAAGCTGCGTTAACATTGTCAACTTGTGGCTTAATTTGGATATCGTGCCGATATCGGATAGAGTGTTAATCAATCAACGTTTGTCGTTTTATTATTAATATACGTTTTTCATGTTTACCGTACAATTTAGGTAAAAGGCTTACAGTAGTAATGAAGATTTGTTGTCTACGTTTTTAGTCGTGTGTGGTGCGTATGATACTAAATTTTGGTTGTTGATGTTTTTTATAAACAAACAAATCAGAAGTGGTACCATGGCTTTTTACGATTTATTTCTTTGCTCGCCTCCCAGGCAAGTACCGAAACCCGTTTCTAGAGCCAAAGACGATTATGATAAGATTATTAAGTTAAGTTAGTTTGTGTTTAGTAATTTTTAGTGAATGGTTAATGGGTTTTCTGTGTTAAAAATACAATGAAGGCGGTACAACTCAATTAATCAACATTTGGTGGTATTCTCTTGTGAAGTATGAAGCGGAATCCGGCTCTTCATTCATTTCGTTCACTATCTAAATTTTCTTTGAGTCATTGTGTCATTCGTTTTTTTATCAAAATGCTCAACATGTGTATCATAAAAAAATCGACTGTACATAAAAAAACGAAAAATACCAACTCATATTGCATTTAATTAGTAAACTAATTAGTAAAATATCTGATTCAATCCATGAAGTACTCATATTCTTCTTCTTATGTCCTGTATCCCCTTGTGGGTCCTAGGGCTTCTACTACGCCAACGCGCCATCGCGTGCGGTTACTGGCAATGAGCTTCAGCTCTCGCCAACTCTTCCCCAATTACCGTGACTCCTCCTCAACTGTTCTGCGCCATGTATTTCTCGGACAACCCGTTCTTCTACTATCCTTATATAACGGGTTCCATTGCATTGCTTGCTCGGTAACTGTCGCCTTTTTGGAGTGTATGACCAATCCACTGCCACTTCCGTCGTTGGATGGTTGTGCCTATTGGTTCCTGACCCGTTATCTGGTAAAGATGTTCGTTCGCTAGAGATACGGTTAGGCCAGAAAACCCTTAAGATGTTCCGTAGGCACCTATTTACGAACATTTGTTATCTTTTTGTGATAGTAGCGGTCACCTTCCAGGTGCTGCACCCATACAACAGCACAGATTAAACATTTGAGCGGAACAGTCGCAGCTTGGTGTTGTAAGCTGATCGCATTGCTTCGCAGTTGAATGTCTTGTTCGGTTCCAACTTCGGTCGAGACAATACTCGCAAGATATTGGAAACTCTCTACTCTCTCTACCGGCTGTCCAGCAATGCTAACTTGAGTTACTGAGTTAGTGCCGAGGTTGATGATTTTGGTTTTGGTATTAATCTTCAAACACACAACATTTTCCTCCCTCTCCACATTTGTTGTCATTTGGTGCAGCTCCATAATTCTGTGTGAGAGTAAACAAACGTCGTTAGCGTAGTCCAGATGTTTGAGTTGAGATGTAAGAGTCCAACGAATTCCTCCGTTTCCAGTAGATAAAGCTGCGAGAAGTACAACGCTAATCACCAACAAAAAAAGTATCGGCGATAGAATGCAACCTTGTCGTACCCCACTTACTCATATACTTAGTAGAAATTCATAATTTATGAGAATAGAAGGAAAAAAATTCGGAATTCTGAAAGAGTTGCTTGCTTTTCGAAGTGGATGTCTTGTCAGATATTTTTAAATGTTGCGTGCGCATTTGAGGTAGTTTTCCCAGCCCGGGATAAACTCAGGGTGACCAGGGTTAAAAAAAAGGGATCGTTACAATAAATTTCTATAGGTATGACGAGCGTGAATCCTGATCGATGTGTGAACCCTGAGCGATGCGTAAGCGTGAGCCTGAGACGAGCGTGAATCCTGGGGGACGCGTTAGCGTGAGCCTAAGACGAGCGTGAATCCTTAGCGATGCGTGAGCGTAAGCCTGAGACGAGCGTGAATCCTGAGTTATTCGTGTGCGATAGCCTAAGACGTGCATGAATCCTGATCTATGCGTGAGCGTAAGCCTGAGACGTAAGTAAGCCTAATGCAAGCGTGAATCCTGAGCGATGTGTGAATCCTGAGCGATGTGTGAGCGTGAGCCTAACACGAGCGTGAATCCTGATCGATGTGTGAGCGTGAGCCTAAGACGAGTGTGAATCCTGAGCGATGCGTGAGCGTAAACCAGAGACGAGCGTGTACCCTTAGCGATGCGTGACCGTAAGCCTAAGACAAGCGTGAATCCTGAGCGATGCGTGATTTGGGTGCATATTGCTAACAAATAAACGGTTAAGGACCGTAGAAAAATTCTACTTCCACCGCTTGAGGTGATCTCCATCTGAAAAGAGTACGGCACCATCTAGGCCTTTCACCGGATGTTGGCTAGAGCGGTGACCACCTGTCAGCACTTTGGTGATTCTGTAAACGGTTCTGTGTTTATGATATCGCATCTGCTCGCTGCTTCATCTGCTTCTGGGGCCTGAGGGTGTTAATATAATTACATTTGTCACGTCTTACACTACGCTGCACTTCTCTCATTTTCCTTCGATACAGGGACTCTAGCTCGATCCTCGCTGCTGCTGGGGTATCTACAATACGGGCTTTAAGTAGCTTACGTTCTTCAATCCGCCTTCAGGTAAGCCACGTGCTGTGCCTTGCCTGGCTTCTACTAACAATACTTTCCGCTCCAGATGCGAAAACATTTTCCACAGCTTTCCACTGTTTTTGGATGGTTGTCGGCAGCGCAGCGCTGCTGATTGCTTCCGCTCCTTGCGATTAATGATAATTGATAATTAATTGTTGGCCGACTGAGGGATCTTTAGCCGGTCGATGTTATACCTAGGCATTCGGATGATATTGCGGAGTCTTTGAACTGATGCAGTACGTAACTGGACAGTAGCTACCATAAGGCGTTGATACCGTACCATACCATCGGACGTCTAAAAGACTGCTCCTAAGACGTTGGCTGAATGCCACATGGTCGATTTAGTTGGATGATGATTGCCTTTCAGTTGACACCCAGCTGACTTTGTGGCAGGTCTTATGCTCAAACATTGTGCCTCCTATGACAAGGTGGTTGGTGTTGCAGAAATCAACAAATCTTTCACCATTGTCATTTCGTTCGCCGAGGGCGTGCTTCCCAATCACATGTTTGAATCCTTCATTGTCGTTGCTTACCTTGGCATTCAAGTCCCCCATCACTGTGACGACATCTTCGTTTGGCGTTGCGCTTAGATTGATTGTAAATTTCAACCTCATTCGAGGGATTCGTTGTCACTTTATGATCGTTACGCGCCGTACTCTAGTTCGAAATCAGGCCGATAAGATCCTATCACCATCTGGGAGCCAGGAAATTAGGATTCTGGGTGCTGTTGGCGTTAGCAGCAGACCCACTTCAGATTCACGGGGACTGCCGGATTAGAGTAGCACAGTGTTACACATTGGGGATTGGTACTGTCCCGCGTCGAACCATCTGACTTCACTCACTCCTAATATGTCCAAATTATCGAAGAAACTCACGTTCCAGTTGAAGAAATCTGGCATTTTGAGGTCCTAGCCTACATATATAAGGATTTATACACAAAGTTGCCCGGGGACCACCACTAGAAGGTACAGCAAGCACTACATCAAGAACTTCATTGTTGCGCTAATGGCTCAAATCAAATTTTGAGCAGTCAGGAGTTTCCCGATCAATCGCAATGCAGATCCCCAACTTTGTTCCTAACTTGTTGACTAAAACAGCTGCTTGTTCGTTAAAAATTACTTTCCATAAGGGCTTCGAAGATTGGAAGTGTAAGCGCATCGAAGGAGAATATCAAAATTGTCCCTATGTATAAATAAAAATAAAAGTTTTCGATCCAACCTCGTATTACTATAATTATTAGAAAAGTTTCCACAAATACTTTCTTTTAAAACATCCCTTTAGAAAATCTTGACGTCATAAAATCTCTTTTCATTGCGTCATGTGCTTAGTTATTCGCTCCAAAGCGTTTCCACTAAATACGAACCTGCAGCTCGACAAGACACAAATACCTCCTACTTCTATTTCGTTTTTCTTCATAATACTTTTGTTTCCTTGCTATAGTGGAATTCTTTAATGGCACAACGTTAAGTTCTTAATGTCAGAATCTTAACAAGTACTGTATGTTGTATGTATTCCCTGACCTGGATGGAATTTGAACCGATTGCTGCAGCTGCCACTAGTAGTTTGAACTTTTTCCTTTAATCTCGCTGGATGGATGGTTGGATGGAGGGAGGGTTGGAGAGGAGTCGCGTTCGGGTATGAGTATTAATGCGATATTCACACCTTGTCCTTTTCAGTGTTTTTATTTTATTTGTGTATTGAAGTTGTCCTCATTACTGATACTCATTAATGCAAGGATTGCTTTCACTTCGACAATAATCAGGCCGCTGGCAGGAGTAGGGAGAATTAAGTGCAAAGTTGGTTGTTGGGTGAAGGTATTCGGGGTATTTTGCAGCAAAAGCGTGAAAGAAGGGTTTTCCATGAAATTTTTTTAATGAGCTTCCATTATTAGCCCAACTGTGGTGTGTTTGTCTGTCTGGCTGTCTATCAAGATAGCAACATAATTAGAAAATAAATTGAAAATCAATAAAAGCCGCAAACACATTGGCAAAGTTAGCAGCGATGGAGGCAAGGACAAAACTTGTGGTGATGTGCTTTCTGTTCTCCACTCTGAGGGAGGGATAATGGAATAACAAAATCCAATTAATTCGCTTGCACTGGATTTGGGTCAAATGGCTGCATTGTCTTCTTCATAGTCAATCAAGAGCCTGTCGCAGCTTTTACTTCTTGTTCTGTCCCCTGTGTCGTTTATTACAACAGACCATTTTTACCTCTGGTTCTGTCCCCTCTGTCTCCCTTATAACAACAGACCATCTCTAAATTTAATTAAAAGATCAAATTGACTCATATGTTTGTTCTTTTTCTTTACTTTTTGTTTGCTTTGCACAGAATGTGGTGGACAATTACTGGCAATTTTGGTAATATACTCCCAATCGATTGGTCAAAATCGTACACCCGTCAAATGCATATGCCAACCCTTAATTTAGGCAACAGCAACAATGGCGGCACAACAAACGCACGTCATCCAAATCATTCGAATTCATTGGACGTTCAAACACCTGGCGATGAGATCAACGATTTGTCCAGCGAGGATGAGGCGGTGGCCAATGATCTGGATATGCATGCGTTAATTTTGAATGGAATCAATGCCGAACAGGATCAACCGATCAAAACTGTCGAGGAGGTTATCAAAGAGATCGATGACATTATGGACGAAGCGGCGACTCCATCAGAGGCAGATGTACTCGAATCAGAGGTGATGGAGAAGGCCAGGGAGGTCCTGGGAACACCGCTGTATGCTGAGAGTGAGTATTATCCTTTCTTCACTTTCTGCTTGCAGAAACTGTCTATGATATTACCGTGGTTACCTGCAAGAAACGCATTACCCCACAGTCCTCTTCAGACACGGATTAGGTTCTAAAGCGCCAATCAACGCCCACCCACAATATATTCTATTGCAGATGTATCAGTATAACTGGGTGTAAGGGTCCAGCGTTCTCGCTGATGGTTGATCAAACGGTTGATTCAAACGCAAACGTAACTCCACGCCGACTATTGTATTCCCGCTTGGGCATAACCACAGGCATCACGAACACTCCCCGAAGGGCCGCTCCAACTGCCGTGGACGGACATTCATCCGTGGCCTCCCCAACACTCGTCGTACCACAAATCTCTGGTGGAATTTCGTAGTAACCACGTGAAAGCTGGCGTCCAGAAACTAGCCTAGTAACCAGCAGCCAACATTCACATAGCCACTACTCCAGTTGAGTTCCTTATAACTCGGAACTGGTAACCCTTAGTCAGTCAGTAATTTCCGTCGTTATGTCCGTCCAATTCCGTACAAGCTGTACACTCGTCCTCAATTAGCTTGTCCGTCTGCCTAGTTCTCCGCCGCCTAAACAGCAAACTAGCATACGCACTCAGATATTAAACTGGTACCTGCAGCTTAAATCTGATCCAACATCATACACACCGTTCATTCACTGAATCCCCATGGCATTACGGTTTCTAACGACCGAGTACAAGGGACACTCACAAAGAACATACCAGCAGTCTTCCCTAAGGGAACCATAAACACAGCCTTCAGACTCACTGAAGTGCCTTTGATGCAAAAATGCATTAAGACTACCATGACCAGTGAGCAAAAATCGAATACCCTGGCAAATTGTACGACATTGATGAACTCAAACGTCACTTTTCCATTTACAGAATCGTTCCACCTGACTTGCCATTTAGACAACATAGTTTCTTTCAGAAGTACCTTGCACTGGTTAAGATTCCCATCAGACACCCCACTAACCAGTTACACTGCAAGAAGGAACTTGCCTTTCTGACCTTGAAGACTAAGCTTCTTCGGATAACATTCAAGTCAAGAGGAGGAACACCAATTAAAACCTGCATTGCCTCTGTGGAGACTGAGCGACAAACCGGCATGCTGGCAAGCAGCACGACTCGTTGAACAGAATTAATCCTTGCCATGCCCCTCATAAGCATGACAGCCTCATACCACACAGCAGCCCCATATGTTGCACAGGTAACAATTAGATCATCGTATATGATACACTGCGCATGCCGCTTCAGGCCCCATTCACACTTAAGAACATGACGCATCCAATTATACTTAAGAAACGCTTCTCGAGCTCGAGCAGATGCACATGATGCTGATTCCAAGGTATTTCACTTGTTTGACATACATGAGGGAAGTACCATTGATTCTAACGCCCGCGGGGGCCTATTGGCCGACAATCTACCCTTCGTCTTCGTCAACAAAACACTCACCTCAGAACCAATTCCCCAGCAATGAACAATCGACATGAACTCGGCACTCCTCTGCTCCAACGCAAGACGCGAATCTACTTTAACCATGAGGAGCTAGTCATCATCAGCATACGCGCAACAGCTATACACTCCAGATATCCATCATGAGGTTCCAAACAAATAGACCACATATAGACACTTCTGCTCACACTGTCAACCACTCCAACACAGCATGCATGTCTATAACTGAAGTAGCTCCGCCATAGAGATACTTAATGACAACCCACTTCAATTAATCTTGCAATCACACTGTCCCAACTCAAGTAGTCAAATGCGCCCTTGAAATTACAAAGATACCAAGAACATACTTGCTAGCACTTTTACTCACGCAATATTTAACATACATCCAGGCATATTCCGTAAATCGACCCGCTCTAAATCCGTACTGCCTATCAGATATCAGATTAGCAGTCACGTCACCCAACCTCCGTGACTAATAATCGTCTCCAATACTTTTCCAAACACCGGAAGAAGACTTATGCCACTTCGCACTTACGCAGATTTTCATGCAATGTGAAACTAACAATCACGCAAACACTTCTGGAAGATCTCTGAGATATAGTCTGGAATGGCCCGCCAGATGTTTTAACACATCTTACCAGTCATTCCATCCATCCCAGGGGATTTCCGAGACCTCACCAACGCCATACACTTCAACAACTCAGCAGAATCTTTCTGCTTACGTGAAATGTCTTGGATTAACGTGAACACATGCACATAGTCCATAATTCCACGGTCCTCTTCGGACGCGGATTAGTAATACGACAGTCAACGTCCATCTTGGACAGATGTGCCAGTATTAACTCAATGGTTAGAGCAGGACCTGTCTTAAATCCCTTCTGATCTTTGGTTCTCGAAAACAAGTTGAGATATGCAACTCCACAGAGAATGCATCATCGCACCGGTAACATCAGGTCGGGCTCTGATGTACCAAAGATCTTGGTAACACTAGTCCACACTATGATGTCACCAATGCTAGCGCTCTACCCGCATTTGGGTAGCAAACCAGCAGCCACTACGTAGGTCAAGCCCAGAACGAAACTGGGTCCTCAACCAAAAGTTGCCCCAAAATCAGCTAACCTCGTTAGAGATCAACTTCATCTATTCGCAGAACCAACTCCCGTAGTACCAACGCGACCTTGGTGAGATCTGACATCAAGGGACTTAGTTCGCACATCGTCCGGAACCTCTAACGCAATCATTTGTCACTAGGATACCGTGCCGCCCAGGATAGAAACTAGCCCAGGCAAACCAGTCTATCAGTTTTGTTACGACAAGGCTGCCAAATACGAAAAGCTCCACCAAAGAAATCACCTCTAAGTATTAGCAGCCCTTTCAGGGTCGCAAAGTACGAAGACCTTGCCCATAAATGAGCATACTCTAAGTAACCGCGGCCCTTATTTATCTTCCGTAATAAGGCCCCGCACCATATTCAAATATAAATCAATGATGCAGCTGGACTCCACCACGAGTTTACCAGTCCTCCTTTCTCAACCGAACTTGTGACCGGCTACGGTGGAGTTGTTTCAGCTTACAGTTGAGCGATGTTTTCGATATTGTTTATCAAACTTTTGGAGTATGTCTTTATCATAACCTGGTCTTGTTGAACAGCAGTCATACATCGATGATGCGAAAAGAAATTTTCTATTTTCTAAAGGCTTCCGGGTTTGGTTAAACAAACTTCCGACTAATTCTGGCTTAATGTTGTTACGCTCGTCGATTATCCTACTTTTGTTTTGTATCTTCTTTCCATTCAATTAAACTGTAGTTTAGCGTATTCACTCTAAGACATCATTCATTTACTCTCGTCCCATCTCTAGAACTGCAATATCTCTCAATATCACAACTCAATGAATTGTACATGGAGATGGAAGTCCTAATTCAGGAATTCAGTGAGACACTGATCAATGAATTGGCGTTGCGCGATGAATTGGAATATGAAAAGGAATTGAAAAATACATTCATTTCGTTGCTCTTGGCAGTTCAGAACAAACGAAGACAATTTCATGTCGAAAAGAAGCGAGGAAAGTCACAAGGTAAGACATGAAATTGAAGGGCATTTCTTATAACATTTGTTTTCTTCTTTATTGATTTTCCAAATAGGTCCAGATCCGAAATACCTAACAACAGTGATTCCTTATCATTTAGAAAATGGCACACCCAACAATCAAGCACTGCAAGTTCTAATCAAAAGTAAGTCATCTTCTTCTTATTTATTATAATATTGAGTGTTGTTATACATTGACATCATTATATCTATGTAATAAGCTCTGTTGAAACTTAAAAGTGGTACAAGTATGTTGTCTGTTGTACGGATTCTCAAAATTTATTTAAACAACATGAAAAATATTTCGAAAAGACAAAGTGAAGTGAAATTATAACTCAGCAGGTAATTATGTTGAAGAATTATGTTTCCATTTAAAATAACTAGGCAGAAGCAGTTACAATGATAAATCCCGTATCAATATTATACTTAACCATTGGTCGAGTTGTTAATATTATATTGAACAAATGTAACCTCTGCAACATTATCGCTTTAACCACAAGAACAAGATCGGTCCTAGTACACTACGCTGTGGCATACTTACAAATTGGATCTTGTATCGTTGACTTTTACAAACAAATGTCTAAAAATTAAGTTACTTCTAAGAAAAGGGAAGTGGACGCCGTCTCTCAGTGGATAAGAGCATGGCTTGTAAGCAGGAGGTTCGTGGTTCGAAACCCAGTAACACCAAAAGTATTTTTCACAGTGTCCCACCACTTGCGTATGTCTGACGAACGTCCGAGAGTAATAACTTGTCACGGAAAGCTTCTCAATTCGCCGTTCGGATACGGCATTAAATTCTAGGTCCCCTCCATTTGTGTGCAAAAATATACATATTATATACTTATGTACTATATCCCCTTGTGGGTCTACTACGCATACTCGCCATCGCGTACGGTTCCTGGCAATGGCAATGAGCTTCAGCTCCAACACTGCCCCAATTGTCGTGCCTCCTCCTCAACTGTTCTGCGCCATGTATTTCTCGGACGACCCGTTCTTCTACCGTCTTCTACCATAACGGATTCCATTGCATTGCGTAGTTTGCAATGGTACAGTGTATGACCAATCCACTGCCACTTCCGTCGTTGGATGGTTGTGCCTATTGGATCCTGACCCGTTCTCTGGTAAAGATGTTCGTTAGAGATACGGTTAGGCCAGAAAACCCTTAAGATATTCCGTAGGCACCTATTTACGAACGTTTGTTATCTTTTTGTGATAGTAGCGGTCACCTTCCAGGTACTGCACCCATACACCAGCACAGATTCAACATTTGAACGGAACAGTCGCAGCTTGGTGTTGTAAGCGGATCGCATTGCTTCGCAGTTGACAATGTCCTGTTCGGTTCCACCTTCGGTTGAGATAATACTCCCAAGATATTGGAAACTCTCTACTCTCCCTCTCTACCGGTTGTCCAGCAATGTTAACATGAGTTACTGAGTTAGTGCCGTGGTTGATAATTTTGGTTTTGGTATTAATCTTCAAACCCGAAACATTTGCCTCCCTTTCCACACTTGTTGTCATTTGGTGCAGCTCCATATAATCCTGTGTGAGAGTTAACAAACAAACAGATGTTTGAGTTGAGATGTAAGAGTCCAACGAATTCCTCCATTTCCAGTAGATAAAGCTGCGCGAAGCTCATCGCTAATCACCAACAAAAAAGTATCGGCGATAGAATACAACCTTGTCGTACCCCACGTAGGATCTCGAATTCCTCTGACAGCTTTCCTCTATGCAGCACATGACATTAAGAGCCATCATAGGTTGCTTTGATAATAGGTATTAGTTTATCGGGTATACCCCTTCTGCCCAAGGCAAGCCAGATCAACTGTCTGTTGACACTGTCAAACGTCTTCTCAAAATCGATGAACAGTAGGTTTAGTGGTGACCGGAATTCAACGCACTTTTCAATAATGATCCACAGAGTGTTGATGTGGTCGACACAGGAGGATCCAGTGCGTAAACCTGCTTGTTCGGCATCCAGTGTATCTTCAAGATGTTCATTAATTCGCTCAAGTACTACTTTGGCTATTACCTTTGCAACTGCAGAAAGAACGCAAATGCCTCTACAGTTTTCGCGCTCCATAAGATTATCTTCCACTCGTTGAGGAAACTGTCTGCCTCCCAAGCTCTCTCTACAAGAGGATATAAAAACTCTTCTGATGTCGTTGGAGCGGCAAACCATCTAGTTGTTGTTGTTGTTGTTGTTGTAAAAACTATTAATTCGTGTTAGTCCAAACGTTGGGTTGTTGTGTTTGTGTAGCTTTCGAACAGTCCAGGTCCACAAATGCGACAGCTTCGACAGGCTGTGTCCATAGTGATAGCGGTGTGAGTAACGTCGGATGGGACGGGCAGCTGACTAGATGAGCTGTGTTATGTGGTGATTCAGAAAAGAGCTCCATCCTGATCTCAGTTGTGCCACGGTTGATATGGTTTGTCTGCGGAGGTTTTCCTCGCTTTGATGTATAGGGGGAGGCGACCTCCCAAGACGATGCTATTTTGGCGATCATCTAGTGCGGCTCTGACTGACGCTTGATGAATTGCATTTAGGGCTGCTTTATAGTCTGCTGGATCTAGAGGTGTATGTGCGATGAATTTGTTAGTCTCTTCGCGGAACATTCGAATATCGGATTGGATATGCCTGGGTGGTGTGTTGAGGGTGAGCAGATCACGGTTCGGGTGATCGGGTTTGTGGCATGCCAGTAGGAATTGTATCGCGAGAACCTCGTTATGCTCTTTCACCTTTAGCATTTGGGTTTCTTGATCGAGATGGTCCTCATGTTACATGCGGGGGCAACCTGTGATGATGCGAAGAGCAGCATTCTGACAGGATTGAAGCTTCTGCAATTGTGTGTGGCAGAGGCGTGGTTTCCAGAAGGGTGCATAGTTAAGGACCGATCTGCCACTTCACCGTCATCTATTATATCGTCCTCAACTTCTGAATCAGCTTGTATAAATTGACATTTTCTGTAAAAATCAGGTATAAAATGCTTCGACAAAAACGCAGAAAGGTTAAATGATCTGAATTGAAAGTGGAGGTCTCCTCTGTCTCTCTACACAGCCTGCTGTTGCTATAACACCTAACTTTCTTAGGTGTTCTCTCAATCTGCAATTTTCTATTAATCTGTTGTGATTGGTGGAGTTTTCGAAATTCCTTCACATTGTTTTCTTCCTGTTTCTTCTCAATATTGTACCTATACGACCTGAATTGGGATTGTTGAGTGTCACATCCACTGTCGCGTCCAATCAGTCTTTGTCAAGGCTTTACGCCGAGAATACAATTGAAGAATTGGTAACGTGCCCGGGGAATAGAATTATAGAATTGGTAACGTTCTCGTTCGGGTAGCCAGGACTGGACCCCGGTCCGGTTGTAGAGCCAAGTATGACGATGAACGTTGTCGTAAGTTTTGTAGTATTATGCAACAGCATTTGAACTTAGTGAACAAAGTGTAAGAATGTCAATAAAGAACTTTAATCAGTATCCAAAAAAAAAAAAAACAATCCATGGCTCAGTATATTGTATAAACATAAGAATTTGCAAGACACAAATTGCATGGAATATCTCAGTAAGCAATGTTAGATCCGATTCATCAAAATATAGGTGCTTTAGAAGAATAACTTATATGGTCGCCCTATTGCTCAAGGTGTCCGATCGGTTTCAAAAATATGACAATTTGTCTGTTCTTTGAATTGCATTTTTTATACATAAACTCATTGCCAAGGGAGAACTCTCTTGCAATACGGTGGACTCTGCCCTTTAATAAAATTAACCAATCAAAGGAATGTAATTTAGAAACAAAACGTGAGGTAAACTATCCTCAAGTTTTAGTACAACGGAGAGCTCTACATACATAATTAGATATGGAAAAGGTGCTTTATATATTGGATGACATAATACAGACTCACAAATTTTGAAAATGTAAATGTTAAGTAACTATGTAGAAGTAATACTAAATTTGTATATAATAATAACTGATTTTTACTTTTTTTTCTTTCAATTTCAGTCCTGAAAGCAATCAACGAAGATAGTCCAACCGTTCCAACATTACTGACAGACTACATCCTGAAAGTCCTATGCCCGACATAGGCAGGGAAGATCAACAACCACTGAGTTTTACCTTCAAACCAACTCTCTCCCCAATCTGTGAGGGAGAAACTTTCTTTGAAATGCAAAAACCATTAGATTAGTTGAAACATTAATAAAAATAACACAAAAACAAATTTTATTTGATAAGTTAGTGGAATAGCAGAAGAAAGAAAACGCCTGCTAGCAAAGTAGTGTAGTAGCAAACATTTTTCTTTTTCTATTATCTCTCTCTCTGTCTCTTCTTTCAATGAGCACCTAATCAACTTCTACTCACACACATGAGATTCTAATGATAATTAATGTAATGAATGCAATACTCTTAACATAAATGTAATCTATCTTCTATCTATCCACACACACACACATACAATTACCATAGAACTTTTCTAGCCTCTAAATATCATTTTAATTTTGTATTTACACGAGTAGTAGGTGTGCACATTTTACTTCTTAACGAAATTCTTTACTTTTAGAAAGAAAAGAAAGAAAGAAAGAAAGAATCGCTAGAACATTCAGAACAGCAGAGAAAAATATTAAAAATTTTTTAAACATTAAATTAACATACATACTTAGATATTAGAAAGAAATACTCTGCAACTGCCTAATATAACGAGAATTTGCATTTTATTCAACTGAATAAATGACTGCAGGCTTTTTTTTTAGTTATGTGCATTATGTTTTTTAAAAAAACAAACTCTTTTTGAGATAAATATTTACTCGAGATTCAGTCTAGAGAGCAGATAGAACTTCATTCAGTTGTTGTCTGAGCATTTGCTGCATAACTTGCAATGGATTTCAAAATTTTAACCTCGAAACAACCGCCACTTTATATAACTTTTGTGTATTTGTGTAGTTTCTCAATTATTATTGTATAATAATTATTTTAACATGTAACTGTATATGAATTATTATTAAAAATTAATGAATAATGTCATGAAATTATTTTTCCACGCTTAGAATAAATTATTTATAGAACTTATTTGTATGCTGATTGTATTTAGTGCTTAATTTACATATATATACACAAACCACAGGGTAAATTTCTTTAAACACACAGACACACACTAGGATTTCCAATTATTGATCCATGTTTTTAATAACTCACAGAATGACGGTAGACCGGTCGGTGTCTTTAACAAGAATTCTTGCCAACGTTGTAGTAAATATTCAGTCCTTTTTTGTTGTCAACTTTTACTTCTATAGTAAACTAATTATTCATTTAATTTGATTCATCCTGCTCTTTATAAAACTTCACTTTATTTTCAAATTTCGTTTTTCACAATAGACGATGGTTCTAATCCAAAGACTAATAAAACCATAATCCTATGATAAAGTCATTCCTTCAAGCAATGAACGTTTAAGGATGCTGGTAGGTAGGCTTAAATACCATCTCAATAAGCTAAACCTGTCTTCAAAGACAAGAGTTCACATTCTGCTTAGAGGAGGAAGGATATCAGCTGTGATTGTCTGACTCGGCTTTCGTGTGGATTTGACAAAATCTTTCCGCAGGGCTGAAATACCATCTACCTGTAAAGACAAGAGTTCAAATTCTGCTTAGAGGAGGAAGGATATTAGATGTGATTGTCTGGCTCGGCAATCGTGTGGATTTGACAAACACTTTCCGCAGGGCTGAAATACCATCTACCTGTAAAGACAAGAGTTCAAATTCTGCTTAGAGAAGGAAAGATATTAGCTGTGATTGTCTGGGTCGGCCTGTTGTGGATTTGACAAATACTCCGCACGGAGATCATTACTGTAGTGAGCTTAAAATCTTGAGAAAATTAGGGACGTAGTCACATCAACGTAGTCACTTTCATTAGGGATGTAATTCGCTGCCTGAGTTAAAGAACAAAATCATAAAATAAGGCGCCAAAACTATGATCCGGTACCGGTTTCCTGCAAAAAGTTTTACCAACGGTCTTGATTTCAAGCCGATGTCATCTACTTTGGATTTGAACGTCTTGGTTTAGACAATTCTTCCAGCGTAAGTTTTCCTTGTCACGCTATCGTGTCCCATACATTTTTCCGTAAAGGTCTTTCCGAGCCAGATCCTCTTCCTGCCCACCAAAGATTCTCTTGATTCTCTTTGTAATCTTTTCATTGCTCCAAGATGACTTTTAGATCGGCGAACAGAATACGGTCTACGCCTTTACGGTATGTGCAAAGCGGTAAATCGTCATACCACAGAATCTTAGACTTTTCGGATAATTCATCGACATAGACTGGGTGCCTTGGTGCATTATCTAGTAGAACCAATGCGTTGAAGTCAAAGCTCTCCCTGCTACAGTATTCTTTAATTTCATCTGGTTCGATCCTCACTCTCTGCTCTGTTCGGGTTTACGCATGAGATTCTCTCTAAGACTAGTGACTTTCGCCATCAGTTCATATATTATGAGCTCATCATATTCTTCTTCGCGTTTATAAGATTATTGCGTTGCTCGGTACGCAACATTCTTACGTTTAGTTGCTTTTTCATCATCGAACCAGTCCTTCTTAACTTTACGACTAATGTCTAAGATTGAGTCAGCAGTGATAGTATTATATAAGGCGTGTCAATTTCTTTTTCGGCTAAAGGGATAGAATCTTGACCCTCAGAGAACTTACTTCTTGATCACTAAGGGCGAGTTCTATCGCTCGACCGTACTTGTTTCTGATCTCTTTGTTGCAAATGGCAGCCGTGTCTGATTCGCGGATGGAGTTTTTCTTGCTCATTCAATCTGCTTTCAGAACAATAGACTACATCCAATTGCTGCACCTTAACAAACAAAAAAGAGATATCTGATTGCTGCTCCTTTACAAACTAAATAGAGTTCAAAACTCTTAGGTGATTCTGGGAACACATGCGAAAGTATCAATGAAAGATTTCAACAGACCACGTCCAATTGCTGCTCCTTTACAACCTAAACAGAGTTCAAACCTCTTCTTAAATGATCCTGGGAAAAGCCTCAAGAACTCGACACTAATCCACTAAACTCAGCTAGAGACAGAAATTTACAAGGATAGTGAATGAGAGCTTCTCTTTTTTCCTCATTTGCTTCCTTGCAACTTGAGGAAAATAAGAGGGACAAATCATAACTCTTCTACATGCCATAGGTATTGGAATAGTTTTTTTTTTTTGTAATTACAAAACTGTCGCAAATAAAAATTAAGATTTTCCCAATTGACAACCAATTTAAAACATTCTAAATACCTTCCTTATAACTGACTGCACATGACACTTTTCTAGACTTGGGCTAAATCAGGTAGAATATTCCTCTAGAACCACTAGGTGTAGGTGTGACATACGACATGACCGATGTTAGTCTCGAATCTATAGTTTTCTTGATCGTTAAGGTTAATAGTGACGGTAAGACACCTCTTGCACCCCTTTATTTGTATGATTACCAGGCAGGTTTATTGCTTTAAACCCAAAACGTTTTTAAGTTCTGTATAGAATGATCAGCTTGAGAACAGAAATACACTCTTATCAATGATATAAAGATTTACCAGTGGTTGGTAGGCCCTTGTGTGATTGCAAAAAATCGAGAAAAATAAAAAAAAAATGCTAATATGACTCAGTGCAGATTCGAACCTGAGACTTATGCATCTCCACTTAGTGCACTCTAACCAGTAAGCTACGGAACGCACATTGCAATCGGCTGCTGTTCTCATTCTGAGTCTGCTTCTCGTTGGTTTTGTTTATTATATGGAGAAAAACGTATTTATTTCTGATTAAAAGCCTTTTTTACTCAAACCAAATAATGAAAAGAAATCAAAACACAAACAAGAAAGAGATTTCTTTTTCAATTGTGATATAGATCCTTGTTTTGCTGCTTCCTTATTACAAATTATCATTTAACAAATTGTAACTCGCAATATAATAATCTTTATTTTCTTTTTCGTTTTATATTTAAACATACTTTTAAAAAATTGTAACTCAATGCAATATTTTCTCTCTTAATTTTCTGATTTATTTAAATATTTACACACACATATGTATATCTACTTAGAAATAGATTTTCTTTGATTCTTCTTTTTGCTTAGGATTTGTTTTAGTCGATGTTACATATTTAGCGAATTTAAGTTTTTACTTTTGTGTATATCTTTCATTTAACATCTAAGTTCAAACTCTAATGGCCATATATCGTATATATAATATAATACATAAATAATATCGATGATATTACGAGAAAAGAACATAGAGGAGATCACTAAACAATTGTATATTGATATTTGTTTATTTTTTATCATATTATGTAACTCTCGTATGTACGATAATTTCTTCCCATCTTCTGTGGTATAATTTTAATTTCATATTATTACTCGTATGTTATATTATTAGTTTTATAAAAATAAAAATAAACAAAATATTATAAAGAAAACCGAACAATTAATGACGACGCGCACACAGAGAGTTTAGGAAAGAGATCTTAGATGCATGACTAACTAAACTAAAGACAAAAATAAACGTAATTTTCACTTTGAAATACATACAGAAATTATAGCTGACAAATACAAAAAAAAAACATAATTGATTCACATACTGATATATCGATGCAGTATAAATAAAATGTAGAAAAATCAACCCAACAAAAGTCCTTTAGCAGTCAGTAAATAATCCCTTAGTCCCATGGAAGACTATGGAACATGTAAGAGTTGTAGAGAATACCTGCAGAAGGACTTAACAATGTTGAATACGATATTCGAGGAGCAATTGAGACGAGACTTTTCTATGTACACTATTTGTGAAGCTTCTGGGTGGGTGATTTCCATCGAAAATTGATGGCGACTTACTCACCGAGGCACGACACACTCCTCGACTATCGTGATTAGTGCTGAATTTATTAAATTGAATACAAAATGAGAAAAATAGAATACATAACATTACTCACTAACTATCTTACTAATCATTCTATAGCAAATTGTTTAACATAAGATAGGTACCTAAAGCAGAAGCTTAAGCTACCTTACTCTGTTGAACAGCAATACCCTAAATAATGAGCTTACCTATCCTCCTCATACCATTCAGTCGATTTATATAAAAATTCAACGTCTTACATTTCATTATTTCTAACATAATAAATTGAAAAATTGTACATTTTATAGTTATGTACTCGCGTAATTCCACATCTCCTTACCGCAGATCTACTAATTTTTATTATATGTGAAATTATTTACAAAACATTAACGATACAGAGAAAGTATCACACTCACTGGGACAGAAACTTCAAAATAAATTTACATTTAAAATATTTTAATTAAGTTTAAACATTTAATTCGTAATATGTAATACTCTAAGTAATAATAATTGAATGTGTATTGTAAAGGTAACAGAGTCTACAAAGTAAATTAATTACAAATAAATTCAAATGCTTAAACTACAAAAACAAAACAAAGTGCGGATCGGTTGATTGCTTTATTTAATTATTAACAACTAGTAGTGAATACCCGTCAAAAATGACGGAATCTTTTTTTGTGGCATTTCACCATTTTTCAAACGAACATATGTTGTGAATATGAACCAAATCCAACCACAAACACACACCCTTTCCACGATGATTGGTTCTACACACCGAAAGGATCGCAATACCTATCAAGACATTGGGCCAAAGATCGTCAACACAGCAACAGGTTTGGTATTGGATCACCTGGATCCACTTCTTACATTTACTTTATTTTGCTTTGCAAGCATGGTTATTTTTTTTCTTGCTTTCAGAGTGGGCCTTCCGGCATGCCCACATTAGAGCCGGGATCGAGTCCCAGAATCTGGTACTACTCGATCTGTAATCTTCCTATCCGTAAAAGTGTAGCCTCTGTGCGTGGCAACAGTTATGCCAAATGGTGTCATCTGCGGCAATGCTCAGGGCTTCACAGTGCCAACGATTATAATATCAATTTCGTTGACACATGCTGCTCCCAAGGAGCTTCACAACATTCCATATCCACCACTAACAATGCACCGACCCTCCCTCCACAAACTCAACACGGCCAGCACACAGACCATTCAGTTAATTCTTTCAAGATCCTTCAATGGAACTGTGATGGAACTGTGATGGCCTGCGAAACAAATTAAGATAGAGCACCTACTATATGTTTCGCAATAACATCCTAATTGCTGCCGTGCAGGAGACCGAAATTTCCAACTCATACTCATACACCCTTTGACGGTTATAAACTCATTCGACACGACAGATTCGAAAGAGGCGGGGGACTCGCTTTTATTCTTCACCAGAATTTATCATGCAAATACATCTGCCAGCAACCCTCCCCTGATCCTCATCTTTAGGCAATGAGTATTTCAGTTAACACTGGAGACTTGGAGTTATTACTCACCCCCCGTAGCACAGTAAATGGTTATCGACCATCCCTGCTGCACCTTCTCCAGGGTGAAAATAAAATTATAATGGGGGATTTCAATGCCCATCACCCCATTTGGTTCACCGCTCTCCCAGAGGACAACCGTGGAAACTGCATTGTGGAAATATTAGAAGAAACTGACTTTGTCACCTTGAATGAAGAATTTTCCACCAGGATCACAGCTACGTGCTGTAGCTCGCCTGATATCACAATATCACTGATATCATGGCAAGCAGCACCAGCGCTTAGCTCTGATCACATCAACATTGTGATCACAGTGGATAGACCAGACAACTTTATCATATCCGAACAGCGAACCTTCATAAACCACAACAAAGCCAATTGGCAAGGTTTCGCTGATTTCGTCGAGCCTGGATTATATAGCAAACATCTTCAACCTAACCTTACCATACTAATCGTATGGAAAATTGCCAGGATAGTTCCAGTTTTAAAGCCTGGCAAACCCGCCCACGAAGGATCGTCTTATAGACCAATTTCGCTGCTCGCTCCTATAGACAAAACTTTAGAGACACTCCTCCTCCCCAGTCTTCATCAACATTTGAGTCTCACCTCCCATCAACACGGCTTTAGGAAACATCGCAGCACTATTACTGCCTTAACAGAGCTGACGAACCACATTGCGGACGGTCTTAACCACCGTCGCCCGAACTGGCGCACTGCTGTCGTGGCACTCGATTTGTCCAAGGCTTTCGAAACGGTTGACCATTCTACTCTACTACCGGACATACTGCATTCCAATCTCTCCGAGTCAGCTTACATAAATGGCAGGAGCGCATATGTGGAATTCAGAGATTCCTGGTCAAAGCATCGTTAACTTAAGATGGGAGTCCCACAAGGAGGTGTTGTTATTTAATCTCTATATCTCGATTCTCCCAACTCTCCCTACTGGCGTTAAACTGATCACTTACCCTGATGATTGCTCTGTTGCTGCCTCCGGTGTAGATGTAAACGAGGTCACACATAAGATAAATTCCTACCTGACAGAGCTATCTGGATTTTTTAAGAAAAGGAAACTCGCTTCCAAAAAATCATCCGCTACGCTGTTCACCTCTTGGACTAAAGAAGTCAGGCTTTCACTTGACAGTCGTATTAACAACGAAATCATCCCTACAGTTAATAACCCCAAAGTTTTTGGAGTCATTTTCGACAACCTCCTTTCCTTCTGTAGAAACGCCAAAAATATTTGCAGTAAAGAGGCCAGTCGTAATAGGGTTCTAAGAGCCCTAGCCGGAGCCGGATGAGGTAAGGACAAAGAAGTCCATGTGACGACGTATAAAGCTATTGGCCGCTTAATTATTAACTACGCCGCCCCAATCTGGACGTCATTTTTAACTGACACTCCAGACAAAATACAGCCCTTCGCATCGCAACTGGGTGCCACCCCATAACTAACCTCGATCATCTTCCATGTCCATGCTCCCCGAGAGGTAGCACAATGAACTGCTGTCAGAACAGTTCTTGTTAGCCTGCCACAATCCCGCACACCCAGTTCACGACAAGACTGTCAGTGAGAAGCCTCCAAGCTGCATAAGACAAGATATCAGGACGTACAGGGACTGCATAGCCTCAAATAGTATACACTATGATACAGTCTATGCAGCAGTCTCCTCAAGCAAGGTTAATAGGGTCCTTGGTATGGCTATAAATAACAGCGAAAAGTCTGGCCAGGGAAACCCGGACAACCCTGAACAACTTCAATCGGGTTGGTGCCATATACTTCAGAGCTATAAAGCTCGCATTATCCCTGGCACCAATGATCTCATCCCCAACTGTAACCAAGGCACCCATACTACCAACCACCTATTCCTCTGCCCCTTTCACCAAACGGAGTTGGACGTTGCAGATCTGAGTCCAACCCTGTTGGCGCGGCCTCTTTTCTTGGCCTGCCAACATAACTCGATGACGAAGCACCACTTTTAGTTCATCTAATAAGTATACTGGCCAGATTCCAGAATCTCCATAGGAACAAGGGTTATAGTCGCATCTTAGTTCTACATACAGAATTTCATACGAATCGCTAAAGAAATCGCTCGGTCCACAAAATTCCAGACCCTATTGGCCAGATCCCAGATTTTCCGTATTAACAAGTCTTATAGTCGTAATTTAGTTCTACATACCGAACTTCATACGAATCGCTTGAGAAATTGCTTGGTCCACAAAATTCCAGACCCCATTTACCAGATCTCAAAATTTCTATAGGAACAAGTCTTATAGTCGCATTTTAGTCCTTCATACCAAATTTCATACGAATCGCTTGAGAAATGGCGTAGATCCCCAACAAGTGACATTTAACAGTGTCTCACTTAACAGTATGAGCATAACAGTGTCTCACTTAACATCATTTTAATTTTTGAACAAGGCACCCCATTGTAGTGAGACGTTCTCACGTCAAAAGAACCAGCATTTTACGAATGTGCTCTACAATCTACAAAAAGAAGAGCATCACATGGTATAAAGAGAGCATAATATCAGCCAGCCATCAATTCATCGTATTTTCATGTATCATAACATCAATCGCCAATTCTCATATCAGAATTCAGAATCGGAGTAAATCTCTTCGCTTTGTTCATTCGATCCGATCGCAATTCGCAACTCACTCTTTACTATCACTCCACTCACTTTTGCTACACACAAAAGCATTATGCATTTATTTGGGTAAGAGTGAGTTTATTAATTGAGCTGTTTATTAATTGCTCTGCTTAAGTCTATCGTTGACCGTCTGACCTCTGAGCTCTGATTTGACTGCTGTGCATTTATTTCCTCATTCTGTGTGAAAAGATCAAAGTGTTGTGGTTACGGCGGCAATTCGGTAGTTCGTTCTTTTCTTCCTAAACATTTACATTTCTATACAAAACGTTGGTTTATTTTTGCAAACGCTATGATAAGAAAGTCATAACGGTAATGAGTGTAAAAGCGGTACAAATTAATTCTTTTTCAGTGCGGGATGAAAAGACATTGAAAAAAGTTTCATCGTCAGCGCCTCTGTGTTATGTTTGTGTGTGCATATATCACTTTAGAATTTGGATTACATTGCAACAAAAAATGCATTTGCGAGTGAGGGAGATGACGGGTAAGTGGTTGAATTTTATATTTTTCCTACATTTCACTCATAATAATGAGTGTTATGCTTATGAGAGTTTACAAATGAAAAACATTCTCAAACCTCACTGTGACTGTATATTTGCATTTAAAAATCATGTGGTGAAGAGAAATATGTATTTTTTCATGTGGTTTGAAGGCAGTATAGTGGTTGATCGGTATCATTATGAAAGACAGTAAAAATATCGTCCATTTAAAAAAAGAAATGGGGCCAATCAAACCACCTTGGCAGATTAAGGGTAAAAAAACGGACTTTTCCGTAAAAGTCCAACAGTGGGTGCGCGTATTTAAAAGTGAGCTGGCCTTAGTATTGGCATCAAATGAAAGGTCGAAATTTTTCATACACAGCTATACCATTTTTATGGGCGTGATTCAACGGAAGCTGGATCAATTTATACTCATAACATCTGATTTAGTTTTTCAATAGAAAAAGAGGTGATGATGTGATTCCCTTGGTCCATTGATTTATATTCAGAAATGATCTTTGCTTTTTTAATGGAATGCTTTGAAAATTATGGACACACTGTAAATAATGTATGCTTAGATATGAGTCAGCTATATGCTAGGCACGGCATGGGCGTTAAGGAAAAGAAGAAGAAAGGATGAGCTTGTGTTTTGAATGCCTGTGGAATGTGTGGATCAGAGCATTCCACATACGGTACGG
Source organism: Nephrocerus scutellatus (assembly GCA_947095585.1). Classification (NCBI taxonomy): domain Eukaryota; kingdom Metazoa; phylum Arthropoda; class Insecta; order Diptera; family Pipunculidae; genus Nephrocerus; species Nephrocerus scutellatus. Next base: position 117,463,907 of record OX352763.1, read on the forward strand.
CTGAAGAACGAATCCCGGAACTTAACTATACGTCCGCAATGGGCTTGAGGGTACCGTTGGAGAGTTGGACTATTACCCCGCGCTTGCCTAGCTTTCGCCATTAAGTATACTCATGAGAATTAAGTCTCTCTTCGAGAGTAAACCGCAGCCCCCGCGTTGCATCCCCAGAACGAGCTGGGTCCTCACCAAAATTGACCTCAGCCCGGTCGAACTTTACGGTCGGCCTTATTTTATCTGTGGGCACGGACAATTCCCGCGGTACCAATACCGACCATGGTGAGATCTGACATCAAGGGACTCAGCTCGTTCAGAATGAGTGCCTGGGCGATTGCAAAGCAGACCCTGGCAGCACATTTGTTCGGAACCGCGAACCCTATCATTTAACACTATAAGATAAACAGGCATTCCTAGGCCTTGGAATATAACTATTCCTGTCTGTCCCTTAACACAGACCTGATTTATTGTACGACATGAACCACTAAATACGAAGGTAATTCTAAGTACCAGTAGTCCACTTCGGGTCGCAAGTACGAAGACATTACTCATCCGGAGTATACTCTTAGCACCGACGACCCTTGATTTATATCCCGTGTTCAAGTCCTGCAACATTTTAGATAGGATTAATGCTGCAGATGGACCCCACGGAGGGAGGGCTTGAGGGTAAACTGATGAGCTTTTATAGAGCGCCACGAGTATTGCGGTTGAATTCAAGGAGACGTGGCATGCAGCTGGCTATTTCTCTCGAGCACCGCTGGTGGAATCTATTAATTTTGATAAATTTTGTGGCGTAGACCAGGACGCTCAGAGTTTAGGATGACATCGGCTCAAAATAGGGACCGGTGGAAAAACTTGGCGGGAAGCCACGACCGGTCCCTGGTTGTAGAGCCAAATATGATAATAAATTTTCCTGGAAGGGATAAACTGTCTCATACCCTCATGGGTTATGTTTGTGACCATATCAGATGTGGCATCCACACCACTATTGGCATTAATGCTATTAAAAATTTTTTGGGCCATCCCAGTCGACTTTCTCGTGTAGCAATACATTTAGCTGCGTGGTTCGACAACGAGAAATTAGCTGTATTGTGATCAACATGAACCCTTCATTAACTTAATGTTAACGATACAAGCTGATACTGTTATCTTAATTGCTCGCTTGTATGCTCATTGGCATTGTGTGGGAACCAAAAACCAGTATAGGGCATTTTTAGCCTCTATCTGTATAGTGTGTTCTTGTCACGTGAAAAACCTAACCGATGTTTCAGGGTTACCCAACCCTTATTATTTGCCACCTAGTAGAACATCAACCAAGCGAGCAATAGGCAGTGTATTTCAGGTATCAAATCGCCCGCAATGACGATTTCAGCATGTGGAGCAAGTAATAGAATTCTAGATACAGAGTCAGACAGGTTAAGATAATGTCTAAATAAGGGCTTCTGTAAAAAAAGCAGTATGGTACAGAGATATCTCTATACTCTTAGCTTTGAGTCAAATGAAATTACATTCAGCGTTCCGCGTTTGGTTTAACTGTGCCCAACTAAAATCCGAAACATCGGAATCGGCATAAACCTACGTTTCTGTTAGTGCCAGAATAGCAGGTTTGTGGTCTGCTAAATGGACGGACGTTGCAGAGAAATTATATCTGAGCCCACGAATGTTTAGCAAAGTTGTTGTGCATGAGCCCGCGAAGGTTTCTGAGTTGGTTCAGCCCCGCTAGGTGGCGCTGGTATAGTTTTTTTTTTCTGAAAATTCTTATTTATGGAACGATTTGGCTCAAATTCACACCATATAATAATTAAATAAAAAGAAAGTCGTTGGCAAAATTTGGACCCGATAGGTGGCGCTGGGGTGGAAAATGTAGTTTTCCCTGTATATGATCTTCATATAAAGAATATTCGTAGAAGTGTACATTTTTTGCCTGTAGAAGTGTCGATTCTATAGTTTTCTGGATTGGTGAGTTGGTTAGTTATTGGGGTGTAAGTGGGCGGGTGGTCAGTGGGATGTGGGAGCCGGGAAACGCGGGTGTAAGTGGGCGTGGCGTCAGTGGGCGGGTAGCAAAGCGCCCGGGAACAGCTAGTAATATATAAATATTATGTATGGCTATTTATTGTGAATTCTGGATTATTATTTTCACGAAACAGGCCAAGGGTATGCTGGCTGGATGGCGGAGACCAGGACGCACAGAGCTTAGAAACGCCAAACTGTATGACATCGGCTTCCAATCGGGATCGTTGGAGTGACTGTTAATTGGGAGATCGCTCGCCCTCGATCACATCCGTACATACAACATATACATATATGCGGACCTTTTGCCAGAACCGGACACTCGTTGCGGACCCATGTATTATGACGATGATGATGCTGATAATAATGATTTAATACACAAACAATATGTCATTCATAAAACACACAAAAAACGATTAAAATAATTTTTTGTAAATTTTATTTTGAAATTTTTTTTATTCATTCTTTATACAGTTGTTGTTTTGTTTTGATTCCTTTGTTGTGATTTACATATACAAAATAATTAAAAAATTATTTATATTAACATTATTCTTATTAGGTTTATTATATTTATAATTATTATTATCATCGTTCATTATAATGAAGAAGAAAAAGAACACAATGTTTATTAAAAATTAATGGTCACAATAAAAATAAAAGTAATTTAATTCTATTTGTTATTAAAGCAAATTTTAGTGAAGACTTTATTTATTATTTTGTTTTTATTTTTATTTTTATTTTTTATTTTGAGAAGGAAATCTAGATTTTCCTTAGTAGTGGTGGTGTTCGTTACAATTTATTGTAATTATTGTTTTCCCTCTCTTTGTCCTGTTGCTGTTCTCTAATTTAAGTTTCTCTCAAATAAATTTTTTATATATATTATATATAAAAGAGATTTAAGAAAATCCACACTGGGTTCGTTTGTGTTCGAGTATTTTTCACTTTTTGGGTGTTTTTTTTTTAAGTGTAATATTTGAGATAACTATTTTTCGGTATTTATCATCATTAATTTGTTGTTGTTTTTTTTTCGTACCGCTTAACGATGCAAATCCTATTTTTTTTGGTAAAAAATTCTACAACTTCCTTCGAGTAAAATAAAAAAAAAATTATTTCAATGATGATGACAAAATCGTTATCATGCTTCTAAAATTATTAAACATTAAAACTAATTAAAACAATAACTTGAAATGTTATTATTTTCCAACTGTCGTGTCGTTGTGTGTGCATTATACGACTGGCGGTTCTGTGCCTTCGAGCAGTGCATCCTCACTGAAAGTAAAACAAAAATGAAAATTGCAAATAAAATAAATAAAAATTGAAAAACTTATAAAAATCATATAAAATAAATAATTAAAATTAAGTAAATTTTAAAACAAATAAAAATTTAGAAACTTTAAAAATAAATAATTAAAAAAAAATAAATAAAAATAAAATAAACAAAAAAAATAAAAAAATAAATAAAGTAAAATTAAAATAAATTTTAAATAAAAAAATAATTAAAAAAAAAAATAAAATCGCAAGACAATAAAAAATTTGATCGATATGTATACAATATGTGCTGCTTTAGTATTTACAGGCGTCAGTTTTTTTTAAATTTTAACATTAGTTTAACAACAATAATTTTTATCAACAATAAGTGCTTCTATAATATTTATATAGAATTTCTGTAGAAATCAATGAGTGGCGCAACAATTCGATAACACAAGGTGGGATGTGCGCTGGTAGAAAGAAAAAGTATAATGCATGGGAAACCGGAATATCAAGCAGTAGTCACTTGGTCACTTCCATCAACTCTGAAGCAAACGAAATACAAGGAATATGAGAAGGAAGAATAAAGTGAGAACGCCCGACCGTATGAAGTTGGTGAAGCCATATACCATTGATGCATTTAGAGCTATTAGTTTCTTGCCAGTCCAACTGTTTAGAGAAGCTGGCATTATTCACGTGGTAATAGAGCCGAAGGTGCATAAGCCATTGACGCTATAAAGTCTGCAGAAGACCTAAGAAAGAAGCCAATTTTACCGTCTTTTTATGCTTAGTAGGTATTAACATTGATCTGGAATGACTACATCTGCAGTCACTATATAAATATGCCCAATTTGCCATAAAATGAAAGTCGAACTACGTTCATACCGCATAGAAACGATAATTAGCAGAAGCATGGCCAGACAATGCACGGAAACGATAATTGGCAGAAGAATGGTCAGACAATGCACGGGAACGGTACTTGGCAGATGCATGGACAGATAATGCACTGAAACGATACTTGACAGAAACATGGCCAGACAACGCATGGACGCGATAATTGGCAAAAGTATAGCCAGACACTGCATGGAACCGATAATTGGCAGAAGCATGGCCAGACAATGCACGAGGCATTGATGGGTGGAATTCGGACAAAAGTTCAAGCGAATTGGTATAAGAAAACTGGTTATTGATTTAATACATGAGTCAGAGGCATCATTCTCCGACCATATGTACATCAATTTCAATATTGAAACCCCCAATAGGGTTCAATCTCTCATAAGAACCCCCAAAAAAATCAAATGACATGTCTTGCTAGACTCACTCCAATATAAATTAACAGATATCATCTCGATTGCAAATCTAGACAGCACTGCAAACGACCTTCCCGAGGCAATTATAAATGTCTCTCACACAAGCTGACTTGTAACTCGCGTCAGAGGCAGGAGAGTTGTTCCCTGGTGGAATCGTGATCTCAAAGCTAAGAAAAATTCGGGCCAAAGGAACAAATAATTAGACGGCCTATCGAACTTCTCTAACAAAATACAATACGCTGCAATAGGGAATAGAAAAAGAAACAGCTGGAGAGAATTTTGTGAAAGCATTGACAAACTGCCAACAGCATGTCGACGACACAAAGCTCTCTCCTCGACCACAAAGATCTAATTGGATATTTTGTGTTTATTTTGTTGACACCAGACTACCAAATGCGTTCAGTGCCAAGCTGAATTTGATTCAGTATGCCAAAGCATGGACCTAACCCTAGTGTGAGTGCCGGTGCACAGCGACATTGATGGAAACGAGAAAGCGGATGAACTTGCAAAGAAGGGCGTACCATTAAACATCGACCACATGAAGAGAGTGCGCTTTCCATTAAGCTCCGTCAGAGAACGCGTCCTCACTTTCCATACCACCTGCTCTACTTTGAGGGCGATGTGGCCTTCCTACAATAAAAACCAATCCACTGAGCTGATTTTAAGATCACGGAAAGATATTTCCAGTATCGTGGCTATTATCACTGCCCATTAGCAGGTGGCAGCAACGTAGAAACTGCAGGGATGTCAATGAGATGGAAACTCTCATCCATTATCTCTGCATGTGTCCAGCCCTGGCGGGCTTTCAAATCCATAAATTGAAAAAACCCTTCTTTGTCAACCTGAGGGAGCTTTCGAAGGTCCGAATCACCGATCTGATCTCGTACGTGAACGCTACAGGCTGGCTATAATCATTCCATACCTTCCACGTCATAAGGTCTCCCGAGGTCTTGTGGTTACAAAACGGCGCACTCTAGCGCTACTGGAGATCCTCGCTAAGGCAGTGCGGACCACCACCCTATCTACCTACCTACCAAAAGCGTTCTCACTTGGGGCCTTTGTTATTTACTTGTTTGGCTTTTACTGTTAACGGTTTTTAAATAAAAATACCTCAACTCGATTTGTTTCAACTAATTTTACACATTTGTTCTTTGTCCTTGTTTTGAAAATACATGTGTTACTGATTACCTTTCACAGCGCCAGTATAATTATTGCAATATAATGTATTTTAATTCGATATATTCACTTAATTACACTACTTATATGTTAACGTTTTACTTGCGAGCCCCTACAATGCATTTGTTTTGTTTTAAAACACTGTCCATTGGTATGTTTATTAAAAAGCTAAACTGACCTAATACAATTCTAACTGTAGCATTCGTATTTGTATTAGTATTACTATTTACACTGGCTATATGTATACCTCTATATGTAGTTAAATGCAATAAATTACTTATGTTCCCATATCCAACGCAAAGTTCCGCACTTCAAAAACTGTTCAGCTTATTACGCGAACGCCTTAGAGTTTCGAACCAGATGTATCTTTATACACACATATGTATTATATACAAAATAATATAATTAATTTGGCAGTTCGGATTACGTTTATGGTTTCTGATATGAAATAATATTTTCCTTAATTTTAGTCCTTTGAGCAATAAGAAGAGCTGGAAGTCCCCTTTAAAAATATGCCTATCCTAGAGGATTCCGATAAAAATAAAAAAATAATTTCTATCTGTAACTGACTCAAGATTAATTATTTATATTAAATACTCCGAGTGGCATTAACATCCCTTTTGTCCTTTAGGATTACGAATATCCTCTTAATAGGCAGTCACAGTATGATCGTTGTGAAAATTTATCTGATAGGAACTAAATGTATAGTACACATGACAATTGTCGCTAAATTTTAAAATAATATTTCATAATCTACACAGTTATTAGTTTCTTCTTAATTCTCCCTCGAATTTTATTACAAAAATTGTCCAATAAGTGCCATGTGATTACGAAAAGAACCATTGCTACAGTTCTACTCTCGTTGCAACGATTTATTAGAAATTTCCTACATAAGCAATAATTGTGGCTACTACAACTACTACTGCTGCTGCTGCTACTACTACTGTGATAAAATGTATTTAATGTTGGCCTCGGATATATTATATGCACCGGAGGCGGTTGATCGATTTCATCGAAGCTCGTTGCATCGAATCGACTCCCAAAATCGCTGCCATCCTCAAACTCGACTTCGTGATAAACTAAGCTGGATGGATTCCAGCTACTAAAAACGATAGTGTGTGTTATGTTATAGTTAGTATGGGTTAAAAGCGATTTAAAAGTTTGTTATATGTTAGTAGTTAAGAATTGAAGGGTCAATTGCTAAAGGGGGATGTAACAAAAAGTAACTTTTCTGATATGAGCGTTTAGAGTTTTTCTGCTGCACATACTCTGTATATACTCTGCATATACTCTGCACATAATCTGTATATACTCTGCACAAACTCTGCACATAATCTGTGTATACTTTACATATACTCTGTACGCAATTGTGCTTTCAAAAGACCTCTTACAAATACTCCTGTGTCAGAGCGGTTGCCACGACATATACAACCTTCGCCTATGGTCATATTCTGGATTTTCAAAGTTTTTAAACTACAATTAGATTATTTGCCTTCACCTGACATGGGAAAATATCGGTGGTCTGCCAATCTAATCGTAGCTTTACATACCCCCTTCATCCATTTAGCCTTTCAATTGTAACTCCAATACAAAATATGCACAGACTTTAGAACAACTTACTAAGGACATGTGTCAACATTGACCGCACTTATTGCTACTTCACCGAGTGGAATTTGTCCACTGCTCTCAGCCTCGACGACGCGTACACAGCCGTTGAAACCGGTTGTGAAACGATTTCCAGTAAATTTCACAATATCCGGAGCTCCACCTGAAGGCAAAAAATAGAAATAATTACAATTTTAGCGCGAAAATCTCTCTTATCTTCATTCTTATCGTACCAATGAACACATTTCCTGGCAAACTCATGGTCTCCTTGATTGTTGGTCGCGTCTCACCAGCGTCGAGCAGGTGGTCAAGCTCCAAAATGGCTGTGTTATCGGTTCGTTTAATGATAACGATATGTCGTCGGCCGTCATCGACCTTCTTTACTGGATTTCTTATAACCGTCTCCTCGTTATTCAATCGCAATGAGAACTCAACAATACCATCAACAATAGCCAATGCCATAAAGTCTTGTCCGTCGTATTCTTGTCCCTTTTCTTGGCCCCACCACAGGAGCAGGCCATTTGGCTCCGATGTTGAGAAGACCATCGCAGCAAACGAATACTTCTGTTCGATTTCTTCACCGAATTGTGATCGATCCAACTCGAGGTAGCCATTACCACGGAAGTTGGCATTGAATTCGATGGTGATGTCTGTGGAGGAAGATATGAAATGTAATGACAAAAATACTGCCAAAGCCCACTTTCTTTAGTACTTACGCTCTTCGCAATGTTTGCCGGTGAAACCCAATTGACAATTGCACATGGCAGCTCCACCCTCATTGGAAATGATGCAAGTTCCGCCATTCTCACAAGGATCATGATCGCATGACTCAGTGTCAATGTCCATGTCATCATAGCCACTGCCCGCTGCAGCATCAATTTCATTACTTTCCCCGCAATTCTGAATGTTGGCCGCATCCTTGATGTCAGCAATCAGATTAATCTTGCGGGATGATTCGACGAGCTGTAATAACAAAGAATGGAGTATGTCAACCAGCTCCTCTTTTATTTATTTCGCTCTTACGTTTGAGATGCAACCATCAAAGCCTTGAGTAACATTCACATCACGATGCAGGGTAATCTGTCGATCGTATCCGCCAATATACAATGGGGTCTTAATGTGCAGCGTTCTTGCCAAACCGGATGCCTTAGCCTTTTGTTCTGGCTCATCGCCAACACGCAGTATACCCTCACCAAAGCGGCGGGAAATTTCGATTTCAGTCCATTTATTCAATGGCAGTGGATTCAACGATTTTACAACTACGGGTTTCAGTCCTTGGAAAAAGAAGAGTAGAGCAGGGGAGAGTTAAAGATGTGTCCAGAAAGAACAGCAACCAGCCGCTTTACTTACTTGCTCCGGTGTTTATTCTCAGTTCGACGTGCTTATTGTGAATAATAACGGCAACAAAGTCACCGCTTACCAAATTCGATTCTGCAGTGTACAGGAGGATGGCGTCTGCCAAACTATTCGGTCGCACTTGGAATTTAATGCTCATCTTTGATGGTCTTGGTGTACTATGAGGGAAGAAGAAGCGAGAAGTGAATACAAGTAATGACAATAATCAATCCCATAAGCGGAAGCTATAACCAATCCGAAAGAAGACTATTCCCCATAAAAGACTAACTATAATGCACTATTTGCCTACTTAAGCTTAAGTGTCAAATCTCAAGTAGTAAACTGAACTTAACGTATGCTGTGACCATTATAGCTTTCACTTTGGTTTCGTTCTTTTTTGGTCAGTTTTGCAAGCGTTTGCGAATGCTTATGTACGTTATTTTGACAGTTGCAGTCGTCCATATGAAAGTAGATCGGCAAATGATATGACAGATAGTTATGTGATTATAAGTATTATGGTTGAATACTTTTAGGAACTAATGGAAATATTTGGTCGTGTTCGGACACTAGCTTATGTGTATTATGGTTTGCACGAAGCCGAATACCTTGAACATGACTTCAGCTACGGACATAAAAGCTTTCTCTTTATTCTCGTTTACTTTTGGGCCCTTTCGCAAGCGATCACCAAGGCCTACGTACCTAGTTTTAACAGTTGCAGTCGTCCATACGAAAGTAGATCGACAGATGATATGACAGATACTTATGTTGACATTATTATTATGGTTGAATATTCTACTTTTAGGAACTAATGAAAACATTATGGTCGGGTGTTGACATTATCTTATGTTTGCTGATGGTATTATGGTTGTGATGAGTCCAAATACATTGAACATGACGTATGTTACGGCCATAAAAGCTTTCAATTTAGTTTCGTTTACTTTTGCCTACTTTTGCAAGCGATTGCGAATGCTCACGTACGTATTTGTGACAGTTGCAGTCTTTCATATAAAACTAGATGAACGGACGATTAAAGAATGTTGGCAAAAGTATATATTAGTTGAATATTCTACTTTTGGAAACTAATGGAAACATTTCTTCGTGTTTTGACACTAGCTTACGTTTGCAAAAGTGTATTATGGTTGTGATGAAGCCAAAAAGGCCAAATACATTGCACATGAAAGCCATAAAAACTTTCATTATAGTTTCGTTTATCTTTGGACACTAATTTTGACGGTTGCAGTCTTTCATATAAAAGTAGATGAACGGACGATTACAGAATGTTGGCAAAAGTACATATTGGTTGAATGTTCTGCTTTTGGAAACTAATGGAAACATTTTTTCTGGTTTTGACGCTGGCTTATGTTTGTAAATTATGTGTGTATAATGGTTGGAAGGAATCCGATAAAATTACAAGCTTAAATTAAATTAAAGCTTTCTCTTTAAATTCATTTACTTTTGGACTTTTACGCGAGCGATTGTGAGTGCTCACGTACGTAATTTTGACAGTTATAGTCTTTCTTATAAAAGTAAATGAACGGACAAGTACAGATTGTTGGTAAAAGTAAATATTTGCTGAACGTTCTTCTTTTGGAAACTAACGGAAACATTTGTTCGGGTTTTAACACTAGCTTATGTTTGCAAAAGTGTATTATAGTTGGGACGAAGCAGAATACAATCAACATGACAATACTATGTCCATTAAAGCTTTCTCTTTAGTTTCATTTACTTTTCATTTACTCTTTTCCGCAAGAGATTGAGAGTACTCACGTGCGTACTTTTGACAGTTGCACTCTTTCATTTTAAAATGGCTAGAGGGACGAAGCTGAATACATTGAATATGACATATTCTACGAAATTAAATTCTTCACTTTAGTTTCGTCTACTACTAAAACCTTTCGCAAGCGATTGCGAGTGCTCACGTACGTACTTTTGACAGTTGTAGTCTTTCATTTTAAAATAGCTGGACAGATGATTACAAATATTTATGCCGGCAAAAGTAAATTATGTTTGGATGTTCTACTTCTGGAAACTAATGAAAACAGTGTAGAGTTTTGACACTAGCTTATGTTTGCAAAAGTATTGGGACGAACATGATGTATGCTACGGCCATAAAAGTTTTTCACTTCAGTTTCTATTTTTTGGGCCTTTCGCAAGCGATTGCGAGTGCTAACGTATGTTCTTTTGACAATGGCAGTCATTAATTTTAAAATGGTTAAACAGATGATGACAGATAAATATGCTGGCAGAAGTACATTTTGTTTGGATGTTATACTTTTGAAAACATAAGATACATTTCTTAGGGTTTTGCCGCTAGGTTATGTTTGCAAAAGTGCAAAACTGTAATGTAAATGGTTTTCTGTGATTTTTTGTGTGAAAAGTCTTTTGCAGCTGTGTTACTGTGGTAAAAATGGATTATATTTAAATGGAATTTGTTGGTGTTTAGACGACTTTGGATTTATACAATGCAATTGTTGTTTAAAATCAACCAAAGCAACATTGCTAATATATATATATATATTTCTGTGCACTTAACCACACACTTACCTGTAGGCGGCAAAACTTCCGCTTTTGAATGCCAAACTGTGCTCGTTGAGATGCTCAATGTACTGACAGCGATCTCCAGTTTTATTTAGCGGACAAAAACATTCCATACCAAGTTCAGTGTTCTCGCAGCGTCCATTTCCACAAATACCCGGCGCACATGAAGTTCCCTCGATAGCGCAATTCCTTCCGGTGAAGCCGTCCTGGCAAATGCAAGTGTATCCCATATCCGTTTGGCTTTCCAAGCAAATGCCATCATTGGCGCAAGGTTCATCAGCACATGGCTCACACGATGTGATGCCCTCCTTAAACTTGGCATCCCGATTCAATTCGATAGTCTGATCCTGCAACGTCAATCGGCTAATGCAGCCAACAAAGCCGACTTGCTTTTCAACGGCATTCGCCGGCAAATCATCCCACCTGGGCACAGCGCCAATATACAGATCTTCGACCAAGTCTAGCGGTGAAATCTGTGACAACGCTGGGAATGCAATCGGACGATGATCATCGATCATCATGTAGCCATCACGACGGAAACGATTCACGCTAATCGTATGCCAATTGTTGATAGTGACAGGCGATTCGGCTCGAATGACCATCGGTTTGCCATCGAAGTCGAAACGGAATTCAGGATAACGATCGTTCAGCGACAGGGCAATGTAGTCGCCACCGCCTCTCTTCTGTCCATTGTACAGGATCAGGCCGTTCGCTTCTTCCGGCCGGAATGTAATGTCAAAGTTGAATTTAATATACGAGTTTGGCAGTGTCGGGAATGACATGTAACTAAGTGGAGCCTGATGGAAATGAGGTATAGCTCCGGTTACGACTAGAATCGTAGGGTAGTCCACGGCGTTGCCATCATTTGATGTGGCAGTACATATGTAGGTACCAGCATCGTGTGCTTGAACGTTATTTAGACGCAATTCATCCTGCAGGAGAGTATGATTGATTAAAAGTATTATAAGAAAAAATTACTTAAAATCTGTTCAAATAGTGATATAACAGAGGATCTTTTGAATGTGTATCCCTTAAACCTTGTAATGAGACGTTGCCACGTCAAAAACTCTACGCTATACTTACGCTAGCCAAGTCCCTTCCTGGTTGGAGTTGTCCATACTGCTTCGACCATCTGTACGATGGTTGTCCGGCACTTTGGTCGGCGTCACAGTGAAGTTTCACCATTGACCCAACTTCGGCATGTTCGATTTTCGGTCTCTTTGACTCGCGTTGGATGTCTGCAGAAGGAGAAGAGATTGATCAGTGTGTGAGTGTTAAACGCTTGGCAATTCTCACCATCGATATCCAACTCATAGCTGGTGGTGTACAAGTCGCCCTCATCGGTTCTGCATTTGCAAACATAATTGCCAGCATCACTGACATCAACGCGTGCGATAATCAGCTTGTTGCCAATTTGCTGTAAACGGGTGATAGAGGGAGAAGCGGTATAAGGACATATTGCTAAATACTAGTGTGTATGTAAAGAACCTTAATGTGGGGTGGTAATGGCTCCCCGTCAGCACGTTCCCAAATGACTTCTGTGTAACTGTTATCCGACGAATAGCACTCAACCTCGGTGGATTCGCCGATCCTCAATGTTGAGTGTTGTTGGTCTAATTTCAAAACGGGTTCATTGTCGAAGACGCGATTTCCATACGATGGCTGTATGGTCCTCGGAGGGGTATGCGCCTGTTGTGGTACTGCAATTGCTGCTCACGAGTATTCGTATGGTTTGTTGTGTTTGTGTGTGTTTGTCAGTTGGTTTTTTTGAAATGTAAATTTGGTTTTTTGGATTGCCCATCGATTGAATTTGTTGTTGATATGCAGACGCAATACAAAGTTAAACCCACACACATGTTTGCAATGCATATAATACACATGTATGATGAGACGATAACACCAAGCGACGACGATTCAAACCAAAGGCAACATTTGTGTGTATGAATGTGTTTATGTGTGTGAGGATCATTTTTTTTTAAAAAAAATTAGGTTTGGAGGACATTCACACACATTCGTAAAGCCACGGCCAAAAATAGAGTTGGGAGAAAAACAAAATACATGAATAGTAATTAGCATTGGTCGAACTCGAAAACTGTATGTCAACATAAAAAAGAGTACAGGGTGGTACGAGTACATACATAAATACAAAAACTATATGTATTGACATTACGGTGTTTTGTGGTATTGGTGGTTATCGCGCTACATACTTACTTTTTCAGATACAATTAGGTACAATAGATACATGTAATTAACTAACTAACTATCTGCGGCCAATTATTAATCAAAAAAAAAAAAAAAAATAAACAGCTCCTTTCCACGATAAACGCTTAAAAGAAGCCGCTTTTTATTATTTTTTTACTTTAAATTTGTTTTTGTTTTTTTTTTTTTAATTTTTTTCTTTCATTTTTCGAAAATATAAAAATTTTTTTGTTAAAAATTAAATTAAAAATTAATTAAAAAATTATACTAAATGAATGCAAGCAAAATTTGTAAGATTCAATCTACATTAGAATTATGTTATAAAAAATTGTTGTTGTTGAGCAATAAAATAATAATAAGCTTTTGTATTTACATTTGGTTGGGATTTTTGTAATTTTTTTTATTGTTTTGTTTTGTTTTTTTATTATATTTTAAATGAAGCAAAGCCAAAAGTTTAATGTGCATCTTATATAGAATGCGAAGGACATGCACAAAGCAGATAAAAGCACGAAATTAGAGTGACATTCCATCAGGATGCAATGCAATGTCCTGTCACACATGCGCAATGGAACATTGAAATTTAAGCAAAATTATGATATATTGATGCAAAGCACTATAACTTATTAATGATAATAATTATACTTACAAAATCGTCTATTTGTAATTTAAGTTTTTAAAATTAAAGCTAACTTGTTGTGCGAGAATTCGTAGCTTACTGATTGATTCTGATTCTACGTCGTAGAATAATATAAGTCCAGGAGATTTTTCAAGTGTAGGAGAGCCTTTATATATTTTTATTATACCTCGGTTCTACCTCTTATTATATCATATTATTGACAGCAACTAGTTTTTATACTAGATTCCCGCTATTTTTTATTTTCATTTTAAAATTAACTTTCATTCTAAGCGGGTTTTGTTTTCATTGGGATATTGGTTCAGATTTTTGGTAAAAAGCATTGCGAAATTTCTCGAAAGTTTATTTTATTTATTATCTGCCAATATACTATAACTGGCTTAAACCTGGGCACTAAGTTACTCGTATCAAGAAAGGAAAAAGGAGATGCCTGGAACCAGCAATATGCGTACAAAGCCAACAAATCCTAATTTAGTCTGGCAAGACTCTTCAAAACCAGAAACTCAACCATGACATCCAAACTGCTGGTGTATAACACAATGGTCATATCAATACTTGCAAACTTGAGTGATTCTTTTGCTTCGAGCAGGATTCTCTCTTTACTATTAGCGGCAACAAAAAATAACTTTTAAAGAAAGATTTGCACTAATGGGTTGGGGATGAGGCAATCGGAATTGCCTCCACTACGAAATTGCCAAAAGGTCTTAATTAAAACGCTTAGAGTTATTTTCAACTAATCTGAGACGCCTGTGGCAAATGTAACTGCAACGTTCTCAGCATAAAGATGCACTGAACCCGATTTGAAAACACTAATCAAAAATCAATAAATATACTAAACAATAAATGCCCTAAAACGGAACGCTGAGGTATATCAGCATGAATAGGAAATATGTTATATTTCGGGAGCTATTGAGACAGACGAGACAGATGCGTGAATACAGAGATTTGAAAAGCATTCCACATTCGTGTTGTACAACAAAAGAAATAGTCTCTAAAGTTAACAGATGGACAGATGGAAGATGGACTTAAAGGTAAACTGATGAGGCATTCAAATTGCCACGAGTATTGCGGTTGAATTCATGGAGCTGCGGAATGCAACTGGCTATTTCTCTTGGGAAAAGTTGATGGAAAAACCAGTAAAACTGTGACAAACACGATATCACTAGATAGTTCTTTGAAAGACCATTCTAATAAGCAAGCAATTATCGACTGGAGTTAGTGCAGCTTAGATATAGGATCTTTACCCATAGTAAACTTATTTCCAGACTTAACAGATAAACCAAATGGAAGGAAAGTCGATTTCGGAGTCGGATTTGACACCACTAAACGTAATCGTCTGAGGTAGGTCAAGCGATGAAGTTGTGAAGCGTGCGTTGTGCTTTTCAACAATCATTTATTAGGAGTGCATTGTATTGTGTAAGGATACGATTTGCTCAAAAGTGAAGCACTAATCAGTCAGTTTCCTTGTTCAACTTAGTTGTAATTGATCTTTTTTTTTGTGAAAGTTGGTCAAATCATTAGGAAGGTCTTTCTCGCCGTAACTGTCAGTTTTTTTTGTAGAAATACTAAAGAGTCTTTCAATAAGGACATAACAATAACTTTTGCATAGCCCCATAGAGGCTTCAGTTTTGAGTTAATTTGATCTTGTAAGGGTGTAGACCAAGATCTGTACGCAAAATTCGGACTGAGAGATTCCCAATTCAGGTGAACGGCGTGAAATCGACTGATAAGACTCTATTTTGAACTGTAAAGCGTTTTTAATAACTTCCGAACGTTGCTCGTTCGTGAACTTCACCATAATAAAAACGTAAACCTTAATTGACGTTTTAATATTGACTGATCATAAAAAAAGTTTAAGAGTGCGTTTGTATTAAAATACAAAGTTGTTATGTAATTGAAAAACCCTTTACTATACAGAACAGAATCAAATAGACAGACGCCTTTGGTTATTTCGTTCGATTTTTAAGAACTCTTGGTATTCTCTACTCTCCTTATAGCTTTACATTCATAAAGCCTCAAATTTTGGCAGAAACAATCTTTAAGATGCCTAATGGTTGGTTTTTGCAGCGCGTGTACATAAGTCCACGGGACTTACTTTTGGGACTTAAATGGGACATAATCGGAACATAAGTTTAAAAGTCAAATATGGGACATTAGTTATTTCGTTTGGTATTTTTTAGAACTCTGGGTATGCCAGAGCATGACCCACTTAAATGGGACATAAGTTCCAAATCGAATTAGGGACTTATGTCTCAACCGATTGGGACAAAGTCCAAAAGTCGACGATGGGACATAAGTCCCAAATATTTAGAGATAATAATTTAAAAAAAATGGTGGAGTTTCATTACATAACATAAAATGGCTTCTTATAAAAAAAAATTTTAGGTGGGCCATAAGTCCCAACGTATTTTTTGGGACTTATATCCCAATGGGTTGGGACAAAAATCCCTTATTCGATTTGACTTCTTTTGGAACTTATGTCCCACTTTCCCCGGGACAAAGTCCCAAAAGAAAAATTGGGCGGTTTTTGCTTGCTTTTAAGTGACATCTAGAAAAGCGGCTTCCAAAATCAAAGATGGTTTACCTCCTCACTAAAAAAAACTGCTACTGAGCCCACAAATGATGTGAACAAATTGTAGGCATAGAGCCTAATACTTAAGATTATGAATAAAATACAAAGTTATCTTAAGATTATACAGAGATCATTCACTTTTATAAAATTTCGCAACGCAATATTAATAAAAAACAGCTAAAGATATGGTAAAGATAAAAAAAAGGAGATAATTCTCTAGAATTTTTTTAGTTAATACTTAAGAAATAATTGCAATCGTCTTTAGGTATGTAACTTAACGCTCTAATTGTCCTCTATTGGCATTTGTTGGCGACGATACATAAAGGGTGCGTGTAATTGCGTGTGATTGCGTGAGTAAATAATTATCTATATATGTACTGGATGTATTTATTGCAATCAAAAAATGTAATCGATAATAAATATTTTCTCCTTTAAAGTGTGCGTTGTGCTATGCATTGGTGCTTACATACGAGGTATACTAAAGGTAGCTTTCGAATTGGAATTTGCTTTACCAATGCGACAACTAATTACGATATTACACGATATTACGATATATGGCATTAGATTTATGTAAGCGAATTATCTTGGTTTTCTGTTTGGTTTTTTTGTCAACTTTTACACTTTTTTTTATTGCTTATGTTAGAGAGTGTTTTTTTTCAACCAAACTAAAAATAAAATAAAAGAGAAGTACACAGAAATGTAAATAAATTAATGCGTATGTATGTGTATGGGTGTGTGTCTAAACAATAATTATGACAGAAAAATAAAGTAAATGTTTAAAAAGAACTGAAAAAAACACAAACCACTATTTTTAATAATTGTCGCCGTTGTCTGCCTGTGCAGGCGTTGTTGGAGGGCGTGGTGTTGGCGATCCTTTTTCCAGCGCTTGAATCTCGTCGAATCTCGCGTACAATTGAACTCGTCGGAGTGATCGGTGCAATCGTAAATGCCATCGCAAACCATCGATGCCTTGACGCACGTATGAGGGTGCGAGATACATTTGAAGTCGTTCGGTTGACAAACATACGCTACGGCGGGCTTAGTTGTCATGGCTTTTGGCTTAAAGTCTTTTTTGACCAGCGTGGCCACATAGTTGTTGATGATGATGATGATGATGATGATTATAATGATGACGGACGCGATAATGTTGATAATGATGAATGGACAGATTGATGGATGGATGGATGGAGATTTGTTGTTGGATGATTATGACGCGTTTCAAGTTCATGTTTTGTGTCATTTTTCGCATTTTTAACCGCAAAATGCACCACGCTCACGGAGATACGCAAAACACAAAACACATTGAGTTTCGGTTTGTATTCAAAAATCATAATATTGATAAATAAAAAATGTGTTGTCACCCACACATACAGGATGACACCAAACCAAGAAGAAAACATTTTCAGTTTCATTTTATTTCAAAACATAAGTTTCAGTGGTAGAAGAGTGTGGTAGAAGGTAGTCGAAGTATAGGAGAAATGGGGGAAAAAATGAAAATAAAAAACAAAACAAATTAGCAAATCAAAAATTTTCATTGAATTTCACAAACTCACACAGAGAAAGGAACAAACACATAGATTTCCACATGGGAGGGAAATTCATTTGAAAAATATTTGAAAACCAAAAAAATTGAAAATCAAAGTTTGCTTTCTCAGAAAGCTAATTAGAAATTTGGATGGTTTTCAAAATATTTTTTTTAACTAATGATAATTTTTTACAATAACAACAAATTCTAATGCGACAACTATGACAGTACTACAAATAGCAAATCTATAACACAATATAAGAAGATACATACAAGTAAATCAACACAGCAACAAGAACACATAGTCGACTTTCTAAACAAAAGTGAACCAGTGTTAGTTGGACAGTTGTGTAGGCGGGTAGGCAGTGTAGCTGGAAATGTCTTGCTCACAAATATTCTATCTACGAGTACAAAAACATTTTTATGTTTGGGCGGTGGATGGTAGTGCAAAGTTTGGTGGATGGTGGTGCAAAGTCTGAAAGATGGTGCTGCAAAGTCTGGTGGATGATGGTGCAAAGTCTGGTAAATGGTGGTGCAAAGTTTGTCGGATGGTGGTGCAACGTCTGGCGGCTGGTGGTGCAAAGTTTGCCGGATGGTGGTGCAAAGTTTTTCGGATGGTGGTACAAAGTCTGGTGGATGGTGGTGCAAAGTCTGGTGGATGGTGGTGCAACGTCTGGCGGCTGGTGGTGCAAAGTCTGAAGGATGGTGTTGCAAAGTCTGGTGGATGGTGGTGCAAAGTCTGGCGGATGGTGGTGCAAAAGTTGGTCGGATGGTGGTACAAAGTCTAGTGGATGGTGGTGCAAAGTTTTTCGGATGGTGGTACAAAGTCTGGTGGATGGTGGTGCAAAGTCTGGTGGATGGTAGTGCAAAGTCTGGTGGATGGTGGTGCAAAGTTTTCCGGATGGTAGTACAAAGTCTGGTGGATGATGGTGCAAAGTCTGGTGAATGATGGTGCAAAGTTTTACGGATGGTGCTGCAAAGTTTGTCGGATGGTGGTGGAAAGTTTGTCGGATGGTGGGGCAAAGTTTGTCGGATGGTGGTGCAAAGTCTGGTGGATGGTGTGCAAAGTTTTCCGGATGGTAGTACAAAGTCTGGTGGATGATGGTGCAAAGTCTGGTGAATGATGGTGCAAAGTCTGGTGGATGGCGCTGCAAAGTTTTACGGATGGTGCTGCAAAGTTTGTCGGATGGTGGTGCAAAGTCTGGTGGATGGTGGTGCAAAGTCTTTCAGATGATGGTGCAAAGTCTGGTGAATGGGCCAATTCATTAACAAAAAATGGGGAGGTTGCGTGGTGTTTGTCCTACAGGATGAATGTGTATCCTTTTTCTCTTATGTGTGGGACATTTTAATAATTTTTGTATGAATGAGTGTGTTCTGTTAAAATAATGATCTTCAATTCGATTTTAATGAGTTGGTTATGTAATTATTTTTATCTGAAATTCAATACATAGATATATAATTAAAATGGGAACTAAATGCATATACAATAAAGGAGCAGAAAAGTTTGCGAATGTATCCTGTTCTTGATTTTAAGTACAGACAGTTTTTTTTATTTAACTTTCACATTGTTGGTATATATGTATGCCTGGGATATATGGTATATATGTGGATGTCAAATATCTCTCTCTTAATTATCTCCGAAATTTTTATTGCGATTTCTAAACCGGACCTACTCGGAATCAGATGGCATCCCAGCGGAGCTGATTAGATTTACATAGCAAAGTATGGACTTATAGTGCAAGTATGAGGTAAAGAAACAATACCAGAAGACTGGAAACTTCGGGACATAAAATGACTCCACTGCTGGTACTTAGAATATCTTAATGGCATGTATCTTCATATTTTAGTAGCCCGCAGTCATACAAACTGCAGGTCTGTGATGTAGCCTAGGATACCTTTCTATCCTAGTCGCAAATGATGTGGTTCGAGGTTCCGGATGTATGTAATGCCGGCTTTATCTCAGGCAAATCAGCAAGTGATCAGAATTTAACCCTTCGGCAGGCGCTAGAAAAATGTCTAGAGTTTCAAAACTATCTGTTTATAGACTTGAAAACAGCCTTAGATAGGATAGCTAGAGTAATACTCTTAAAAGGCATCCCAAATAAACTGATAATACGCGACTGTGCAGGCTGACCACGACCAATGTTATAAGCCAAGTAAAGATCACTATCAATCCCATTCAACATATATAACGGGCTCCAATCAGGGAATAGACTGGCTTGCATCATCTTTAACCTGACGTTGTGAAAAGTGAACCGAGATTCTGATGTAACGGCGAAAAGAACAATCCTTTATAAGTCAATCCAGGTATTGGCTTGCGCAGAAGATATTGACATCGTTACCCAAGAGTTGTACAAGATGATTTCATCCAGAGTCTTGGAGTCTGTAGTCTGGTAGTTCCGTCTGTGAGCTGAAGACCCAATATTGGGGCCTCAATTAAGCTACTGTAGTGTGAATTACATGTACTGCAATAGAAAACGAAATACACGCACTGTGACTTTAGTCAATGCTCTTCAAATCCAGGAACTTATCGATAACACCCTAACTGCTGGTGTATAAGACAATGGTCATGCCAGTACTTACATATCGATCCGAGACATGGGGGCTTAGTAAAAAGCGATCTGACCTCTTAGCCCCGTTTGATAGGAAAGCCTTTGGTGCCCACATGTGAGGAAGGTCGAATAAAAAAATCTCTAAAATGTCAAGAAATACAAGTGTTTTACAACAATCTTGACATTGCAAAGAGAATCAAGCTTAGTATGGTCCGGTGGGCAGGTGAGCTAAGACAATCCGGCTTTTTCGGTAGGTTTTTCGGAACAAGACAGCAAGGCAGGTCAATCAGGCAAGCATCGGTTGGAAGGATAGCATATATCAGGACACCCAGAGCTTAGAGATGGCCAACTGGTTGACATCGGCTTAAATTCGAAAAAGGTGCGAAACTTTTTCGGGAGGCCAGGACCGATCCTTGGCTGCAGAGCCAAATATGATAGTAGTGATTAAATTAAAGCTTTTCCGATGGGATGGAAAGAGAGAATTAAGCTCAGTACGCTCCTGTGGACAGGACACCTAGCTCACGTTAGAAAAAGAGACGAATGGAGAATGGAGAGAGGAAGACTGAATTGAACACGACATCGAGCAGAAGACGATAGAAGTATGGCGTAAACGAGAAGGACGCCAGACTCAAAGGATGCCCAAGTAGTTGACATAGAGACTCGAAATCGGATTCGGTGGTAAGACATTTTTTCGGGAGGCTACGACCGAACCTCGAGTGTAGAGCCACAAGCGACAATAATGATTAAATTAAAACTTCTCTGTACACATAACAAAAGTATAAAAGTTCCTAATATTATTCTAAATCACAAAACTTTTCAGCTCCAAAATATCTAATCTACAATTAAATTAAGATAACAGGTAGAATAATGTAGCGGCTTACAGAAACTTCTTCTCAATAAAATGTAAATTTTTTGAATTTGGAAAATATTGCAGTTTCTTGGCAATAAACTCTCATTGCCAAGAAATGGTTTATTGTTATAAAACTTATTCGTCCAATGGGTCTGCTTAGTTCTAGTTGAGAGATCCATTCCTAGTTCTATCTAAAGCACACGATTAACAAGACACGGAATAGAAATTCCGCTCTACGATGAATTGCGAAAAGATCTTAAAGACTTTTTCCAGTGTTGGACTACAATTACAATATCATTTCATTTGGATGTAAGACAACTGGGGAATGTATACGGATTATTTTTTTATGAAATGGAGAAATGGCGAGAATAACGACAGCTACAAGTTAATTTAGTTTAGATACATAGACTAATATACCGCTACTTGGTCTGATTCAACACTTAGACGTATGAATTAAAATAACACTACGAGTACAAATGACTAGAATATTCAACATTTGCAGCTAAGAGAATGATATAATATTTTTATATTTAGTTTTGTAAAATTTAAGAATAGAACACACCTGTACAGATATAGAAAACCATGCAATAAACCTCATTTTTGCTGAGACGTCCTTTATGTTTGTGGACAAAATTGCGATTGCAAATTTGTTTGCGATTTGTTTTTTAATTTTTTTTTTGTTTTATTGTTTTTTTTTGTTTGATTTGAAAAATATGTTTTTTTTGAATTATCAATAGGCAGAATGAAAACAGGGTGTAGAGTAAAAAACACAGTTGGAAATCGGAGAGAAAAATAAAAAGAAAAGCAGAAAATTTAGTTAATATCTTTCTTATGAATATAAATCTTAAAGAAATTGTGTAAAATATGTTGTAAGAGAATGGATAGTAATTGCAGTGTGAATTCTGATTTCTCCTCGTTGTGCACTGAGAAGTGTTCAATCTTGTACCGCTATTTGTTGGTGGTTTAGTAAGAGTTACTGTGTGCATGGTGTTTGTGTTCGTAAGGGTTTTCTGTGCTTTTTGGATAATACTTTTACTTTAACTACATTTTCTATTGAATTCCGTTTCCATTATTTATTTACGACAATAACATAAAACACTTATTTTATTGTTATTTGTCTAGGGACATTAAACAAAAATTTCAACAAAAAACAACAAAAGTATCGCAGATAGCAATGTACACGGGAATATTTTAAATGTGTTTTTGATGACTGATTGTAGTTTTTTTTAAGCTGTAAGAAAAATTGCGGCGGTCAGCCATCAGCAGTATAGGGGGAATAACACAAAATGCATCAGAATTGCCGCAACTATCTCTGACTGGTGGAAATGCGATCAAACCTCCGGTAACTCTGCTCCAATACAGGAAAAGCTAAATGATCGGGGTAGTCTCTTCATAGTAAGGTTGGCTTGAGGCCAATAACCTCGCCCGTAATTACGGAACCCAAAATCAGCTTCGGAAACACTGATGAACGACGACGACCACGGCAACGAAAACAGCTAAACGATTTAAGAATTTTCTCATGGAACGTACGCTCACTGTATAGAGCTCAACCTGGACAGCAGCTAGCCGATACCCTGTCCAAATATAATGCTGACTTAACAGCAAATCAGGAAATGCGGTAGACAGGGAATGGTGTCTTACAAAAATCAGAATATGACATATATTACAGCTGTCATGCAAGACATCGTGTGCTCGGGGTGGGGATTCTAGTCAGCAAAAGAATAGAACCCACCGTTATCGGCCGGCTTTAAAGCAGTAAATGAACGGTGAATGAAAGTACATGGTGGCCACATCTGCGAGTAGAAGACCCATCATTGGTCCCGCAATTAAAATAGTGGAGCGCGAATTGGAAGTAGTGCAATCCTTTAACTATCTCGGGTGAACTGTAGCAGCCGATGACAACAATAGAACCAGAAATACGCGCACGGTTGCTTTAAGCCAATAAAGCAAACTATAGTCTGTAAAGACTCTTCAAGTCCAGGAACTTAACCGTAACATCTAACCGCTGGTATACAAGACAATGATCATACCAGTGCTTACATATGGATCCGAGACATTCTGACCTCTTAGCCGCGTTCGAGAAAAAAAAAAGTAGTTGGTCCCGTATGTGAGGAAGGACGATTCCGGAGACTCTATAATGATGAGATCTACGAGCGCTACCGCGATGTCGACATCGTGAAGGAAAAAACCTTTGCGGTAGGATTTATGAAACACGAGAGCGAGGCCGGCCAAGCCTAAAGGCGACAGTTCCATAGCAAACTACGCAATGTAATGGAATCGGTTATCTCATGATTGAAGAAGAACGGGTCGTCCGAGAAATACATGGCGCAGAACAGTTGAGGGGGAGTCACGGCAATTGGGGAAGCGTTGGAGAGAGCTGAAGATCATTGCCAGAAACCGCACGCGATGGCACGTAGTCGTAGTAAAGGCCCTAGGACCCACAAGGGGATATAGGACATAAAGAAGAAGAAAAAGAAGAGATCAAAGCTATTGCTATTGAATGCTGCCCAGATACTGCTTTGACGCTTTGCAATCACTGGCCAAGCACAACATGGTCAAACTAGGCTGAGTACTCAGCCATAAAGGGATTGAATTGGCAATAGGTGTGTCAGTTACTACCTCATCAAAAATTAGCTCCTGGGAAATACTGGTTTGCCAATCCCACTGGGAGAGCACCCTAGGACTTAAGTAATCTATAACACTAATCAAGTCATCATATTGCTATAATGAAGTTTTTTCATTAATTAAACGTATATGAATACTAGTGGTCTTTTTTACCATTGCACATTGGTATATATATATATATGATCTCAAGAAATTTAACATGTCTCCAGTGACAGTTTGGAGGCTCCTTGAGGAAGAGGAGACTAAGAAGCATATTCTATATGAGTGCCTGGCTCTAGTGCGATGACACAGAAAGTTCTCCACAAAAAGATCCTTAGTAGAGCTTTTTATTCCCTTTCATATGCTCATTGATCTTATGAGTATACCTTTAGCACCTTCAAGAACTTCAAAGACCGCAAAGTCGGGCAGTGAGCAGGGAAACCTTCTTAAAAACAAACAAAAAAAAAAGATCGTGCCAAGTGTGTATGCTCATAGTTCTTTATAACATTTGTCTGCAAAAGGAAATTACATAATTGTGTTTTAAAGGCTTTGGAATAGGCTTGATTAACTTTACTCCTTAAGCTTGTGGTTATCTAAAAATGAAAAGTCACATAAAAGCCGTAGGAAAAATGAAACGAGATAGCATTATGAGGACAGTTCAGTTACTAACTTTAAGAAAAGAATCGAATAAAGAATGGAACCTTGTGGCACGCAAGGATTCAATAAAAATACTTCCATTAGCCAACAAGTGGCATTCAAAGCGTACATTTTTTGTGCAGACATTTAGAGTTTGTAAATCAAGTTTATATCTATATCTATAAGACAAAATAATAATAACCTAACTTATATATAAAATTTAAAACTATTTCGACGGTGCTAACAGAAAACAAAATTGTTTACCATTCTGTTGGTTTTGCAACAAAGTGTTTCGCTTTAAATTATGAGAGATGATTTTTATTCTTTTGACTTACATCTGCATACATATATGTAAGTGTTAGACCAACAGATGCAAATGTGCTTTATTGTTATTATTGTTAATGTATGCATGCGATTAATAGAATGTGATTGTTGATGTTTAGTGCAATTTGGTGCATCGTTTATTACTTTTATTATGAAGTGAGAAGTTAAAAAAAATAAAAAAATAAATAGGAAAACACAAACAACCAGGAGAAGAGTGAAGATAGCAACTGAAAGGATTATAATATAATTTACAAAGAAAAGGGAACAAAGAAAGAACAGTATCCACAACCAATATTTGTTTGTAAAAATCAAAAACGAACATTTGTTTAATTTATTGTTTTTTTTATATACTCGTATATACAATTGCTACTCATAAAAAAAGGATTTAGAGCAGTATACAACAACACATCAGTTAGATAAAATAAAAGAAAATTATAAGCAAATGAAAGAGATATTAGAGAAACAGAATAAGTAAATTCATAAAATAAAAGTAGATATTAAAAAAAATTAAAAATTGTTTTTTTTTAATGTCCATGAACCATAAGAAACAAAAAAAAATATTAATGTCAGAGTATTTCGCATTTAATTCGTTATATTTAATGGTAATTGTCATTACAATATGTATTATTTTTAATATTACTATATATAGAAAAATCAATATAATAAAAATTCAAGATTAATTAAAGAAATTATAGTTATTCGGTTGTTTAAATAAATTTATATATATTTTTTTTTTTTAAAAACTCCTTTTACTTCCAAGAGAAATTCAATTTTTTTCTTCTCCATGGCATGCATACGACATTTTTCATATTCTTATTTAATGTAAAACTATTCACAGTTAAGTTATTATGTTATTCAAAAAGAAAATGATTTGTGGTTGTGGTTGAAATGATAAGGCAAGGTTGGAAGAACAAAAAACAAAAACAAATCTGCTGTGCGTTTAAAAAAAAAAAGTTCAAAATTCGAAAGGAAGCCATTGGCATTTCCATTCCACCACCGCGATTGATTAATGAATTTTTGTTCGTTTGGTTAATGTATCTTGACATTTTTGTTGGCACATTTAGTTGTTAGAAGAAAACATTTTAATAATAAACTCTGTTGAGGTATTTTTGTTTTTAAAAAGAGCATTTCTTTGTGAACGATCGCGTTCGTATTTGATTTTTTATGTTTATGATAATATTTTGTTTTCTTTAATTATGTATTTCTATAGTATATTGAATTAATTGGTATGATGATTGTATTTTCTTTGGTACTTAGTGTTAGGCGTTTTATTATGGGCGTTTTCATGCCTTCGCTCTCTGTTGTTGTATCTATACTCACGCTTAATGTTGAGGTCGACATATGTTGGCTCAGAGGTGACACCATTCGCTGAGTACGATTCGCAAATGTATCGTCCCTGGTCCTCGGGACGTACCGAGCTCAGGTATAGTGTTTGCTTGTTGGGATACGCAGATGCTGGCAATGGACGGCCACCTAAACGGCTCCAGGTGTACTGTAAGTAAAGTGGTTTGAGGAAACACTTTAGGATTTCTCATCATCATCGACGACTTACCTTAAGCTCCTCTCCATTGGGTCGTTTCACATCGCAAGTCAACTGAACGTTTTCCCCCTCGTTAATGTCATAGACGCGAGCTCTGTTTGGCGGCTGTTGTTCCAGTGTGTTTCCCCGATTGACGACAACTTCGGCGACATTTGTTGTGTTGCCGTAACGATTCGATGCCGAGCAATAATAACGTCCAGCATCGGCTGCGGTGATTGCATGGAAGCGCAAGTATTGGCCATCGGCACGGACAGATCTGTTGGGAAGACACATGCAATAATAATTAAATATTTCATCCTCCCATAACAACACTCACTTTGGCAATGGACGATTGTTGTCGGCATGCCAGGCGACATGAATTGGCTGTTCGCCAGTCACCTCACAGTAGATCTCGACATTATCATTGGGAACGACAGTGATTGGCATCTCCGGATGCATGGTGATATGTGGCAGTGGGACGAGTACCAATTCGGCAATCACATATGTCACAACGGTTCCGCGATTGTCCAGTGCATTGCAACGATACGATCCTCCGGCATTTGGCTCAATACGGGTAATTATCAGGCTGTTTCTGTCTAAACGGGCGTTACTTGGCAATGGACGTCCGTCGACACGTTCCCACGTTGTCTTACGGACATGTGGTGCATCTGCGGGCAGAACGTATATTTGTGTTTGCTTTACAAATCGAGAGTACTTACTTAGATCGCAACTAAGGGTGACGGTGTCGCCGGCTTCAGCACGATAAATATTCTGTGCGGGTCCATACGGGCTTGAACCTGGCTGTGGCTGTCTTGTTGGTTGCCGGTTCTCGTGTGGCGTATCGACATCGCTGATACCTAAATGAACAATACGTTGGTTACAGGTCAACAACAATAAGTGCTTGGTAAACTTTTTGAGGTTTAAATATTTACAATTATTACCTATTAGGATATGTCTCCCTGATTTGCATTACAAATTAAAATGTTAAATTTTCTATGAATTTCTTTATACATTTATAGTAGTAGTATAAAATAAAATAAAATAAAATAAAATAAAAATTCCAATCAATACTATAACTTTTTTTTAGAATTCGCGGACGCTTAAAGGGGTGTGCACCCTTATAGGGCTCTGCTAAATGCTTGACATAGCGTGGGCGTTAAGGAAAAGGGGGGGAAAAGAGGAGATGTCTATGAGCTTGTGTTTTGAATTCCTGTGGATCATAGTGATGTGGAAAGACAGTGCTTGGCAGAGCATACCACATACGTGTTGTACGGCTGAAGAACGAATCTCTGAACTTGAACTTAAGGGTAAACTGATGAGCATTTAGAGCGCCACGAGTATTGCGGTTAAATTCAAGGAGAGGTGGCATGCAGCACCGCTGGCGAAAGAGATAAAACAGTGACAAGCAGGAAACGTTCCTGCGGTGTTCAAGCGAATCCATTGATTTCGCTATGTTCTCGTCACCGAAAAGTTTTATCGCACGGTTTTGTATTCTATCGTGCTGATGCAAGGTAGTTTTAGGCGCACCAGACCAGATATGGCAATTGTATTCAAGTTTAGGGCGAATTAAAGCCTTGTAGATAGTAGCCAGATTAGAGGGAGTGAAATATTTCTTGCACCGGGCTGGAAAACCTAAACATTTCGCAGCATTTTCGGCGACGATGAATATGTGGTCATTCCAACGAAGCCTGTCGTTAACGCACATATCGAGAATTGCGAGGGATAATGGGATTTAGGATTCGCTTGGAAGGCAGGAGACAGCACTGGGTTTTGGAAGCGTTAAATTCTACTCGATTGTTTTCTCTCCATTTTATTATGCTGTCTGTGCTTAACATACGTAGTTGCTTAAGTTCCACATGAGAAGTGGAGGGACGTTCCTCAAACTTATATGAAAAGCTGAGAGTGCTGTTGTCAGCGAAAGAGTGAATTGGATTAGAAGTCACAGATAAGAGATCATTAATAAAATGCGAAAGAGTGTCGGGGACAAAACAGAACCCTGGGGAACACCAGCAGACTTGAAACCGTCCAATACAACTAGAATTGGGAGGTTCAAAATCAATCAAATCTAATGAAGCAGTTTATCATCGACTCCATTAGCACGCATTTCGGACAAAAGAGCTTGATGCCAAACTCTGTTCAATGCCTTAGAAATATCGAGTGCAACAGTTTTGCTTTCTCCAAATTGATGCAAAGACCGGTTCCACTGTTCGGTGAGATATACCATCAAACCATTTACCGTTTTGGAAACGTTATGCTGTTAAGGGCCCAATCGGAGAAGTTTCGGCGCTTCAAATGATCAAGAGGCATCAGTTCTGGAGTTAATTAGATGTTGTAAGGATCTAGGCCAATACCTTTATGCAAAACTCGCCACAATTTGGACTGAGAAACTTCCAATTCCTGTCAACGGCGTGGAATCGACTTATTTGGCACATTTTCTGAAGCACTTTCGAAGCACACACACGAAGCACACAAATTTCAATAAATTTGTTTGATAAGATATGTGAAGAGCTATTTGAAATGAGGGCCTTAGGGGGGTCTTTTGAGGGTCTTTTTATATTCTTTTGGGGTTCTTTTGGGGGTCCTTTAGGGGTTTTCTTGAGGATCCTTTAGGGGTCTTTTGAGGGTCCTTTGGCGAGTCTGGTGAGGTTCCTCTGTGGGCCTTTTGAGGGTCTTTTGAGGGTCTTTTGTGAAGTATTTTGGGGATCTTTCGAAGGTTTTGGGGTCATTTGGAAGTCATTTGAGAACCTTTGGGGTCTTTAATGATTTTTTGAGGGGTCTTTTATGATTCTTTCGTTTGTCTTTTGGTGGCCTTTTGGTGGTCTTTTGGGGGTCTTTATGGATTTTTTTGGGGTCTTTTGGGGGTGTTCTAGAGTGTTCCGGGGATGTTCTGGGGGTCTTTTGAGGGTCTTTCGGAGGTCTTTTTATGATTCTTTTGAGGGTTTTGGTGGTCTTTTCGGGGCCTTTCAGGGGTCTTTTTTGGCATTGTTGGCCCACAACATCAAATAAGTTTCAATTCAACCGCGCGTAAGAGGTACGCGCACTGTTTTTTATTTGTTTTGTTGACTGGCGCGTAACCAAACGATGGTGATAGTTTTCCGACACTGAAACAGGCGACATACAATTGACCATGCGAGAAGCACGGATTTTCAAGGTAAATGCCGCAAACACTTAATGATTGCCTTGCGATTTGTTTATTGTAATTGCGAATGAGAACCGCTACCGAAACTGCAAGCGCTTAAAGTCTAATGGCATGTCGGTCGGAATCATTGGGATGCGTTGAGAGATCGCAAAAATAAGACCGTGCTTCGTGGAGCAGCTGTCAAATGACATTTGCGTACATAGCGCCTACTAATGGAATGCATTGGAATAGAAATGAAATAACGTCTTTTGCTGTCCAGATCAAGAATCAAACCAAAAGTAAAATTTTAATTTAGGCTGGAATGCGTTTCTTCAGATTTTTCAAAATGTAAACCTATACTCTGACAGATCATAAAAAAAGTTTAATAACAATTTTTCATTTTAATACAAACACACCGTATTAAAATGAAAAATTGTTATGTCCCTATTAAAAACCCTTTACATTATTCTAAGGGGGTTGGTTATCTTTTATACTATTCACACTCACGCTTGCGTTGAACTGACACACAAAGGGGATACGTTTTCTATGGGACTTACCAGTATCACCACGACGTGGCTTAACGCGAATGCTGATAAACTTGGAGTCGCTGCCAGCCTCATTGTTTGCCACACATTGGTAAACCTTAGCGTCGTTCTGAGTGACACGATAGATCTCCAAAAATGCTTCTGGCATTGGCAATCCTCTGGCGTTCGGATAACTTCGTGGCACTTGATTCTCATCAATCCATTCAACGGTTGGATGTGGTGTGCCAGTAGCTGAGCATATTACCTTCAGTTCATCGCCTTCGGTCAGTTCAAGATCTTCGGTTTCGGGTGACAAAGTAATTACCGGAGCCTCAATTACATTGACGACAAGTGTAGCACTGGTTTTTCCGGCAACATTTTCGGCAACACACTCGTATTCACCAGCGTCGGCCAACTGAATGTTATTGATTCTGCAAGTTCAAGAATGTTTTCAAAAAAATTATCATAAGAATATTGTAAGGATAGATATTAGAATACTATACGCACAGCATGTCTCCAGGTCTTTCCTCTTGGGCGCGCGCCGATAAGGGCTGACCATCGATACGACGCCATTTCAGAGTTGGCTCTGGAATTCCAGCACTTGGCCGGCAGTAGAGCATTGCCTGGCTGCCGACATGTACATTTTGCGGTACACGTGGATGAATCTCGATTGCGGGTCGTTCGCGGGCTGCAATCAAGTAAATAATTGTTGAGCAAAGGACAATAACGAGATATACGTTTGGAACATTCTTATTACCGACTCCTTTTTTGTAAACTTATATTATTATTTTTTTTAGTTAGTAGCAGAACAAGAGAGAAAGGGAGAGAGAGGAATATTGATAAGAAATATCGACAACAGTTATTACATTTTGTTAGAAAAAAAAATTCAAACTGAAGCTTAAATAGGAGCTATAGGGGGGTACTCTGCAATCTTCTTCAACTTACGTTCAACATCGATAATTGTATTGGATTGGTCAGAGCCTGCAGGACTCTCGGCAATGCATACATACATGCCTCGATTAGCTGGCTTAGCATTGATGATACGCAAAACATTTCCAGTCTGTTGAATATTGGAGTCGAGTGCTTCGTGAACCTGCATGGGATGAGGTACCGATTTAATAAAAGAAGTGATCGGTTGCCCTACTCGTGCATACCTTAGTCCATTTAATCTTGGGATAAGGAGTTCCGCTAGCCTCACATGTAATTGTGAAATCTTGACCCTGAATGATTTTATGCTCCTCTTGCAAAGGTTTAACGACTGGTGGAACACTGTGGGTAAAAAAAGTGCAGTTAGTAAGACAGCAGCTACAAAACTAATCCGAATTCTTACGTTCCCGATGGAATTGGCCTGCTGTCCTCGATAGTGACATAAGAGTTCGTTGTGTAATTGCGTCGGCCACGTTGATCGAGTCCGGTGCACGTGTAGATGCCTGAGTCGCGAACGCTTGTCTCACGAATGATCAAGTTGTTGTTGTTAATGATGATGTGCCGCTGCCAATGGATTGGTGCACCATCCTTTGTCCACTCGTAGTTGAGAACAATCTGCGCCCTTGGCTGACAGACCAACTGTAAGCTATCGCCGGGAACTCCCGTGTACGATGGCGGTTCAATGTAAATCAAATCACGTGGCGGTGGAGTAGGCTGTGGTGGTTCTGTCGGCGGTTGGCGAACATAAACTTGAACGAAGCTTTCGGTGGAGCCGACCGGATTACTGGCATAACAACTGTAGCGTCCCTCGTCTGATTTGCGTGGTGCCAAGAACATGAGACGACTACCTTCGGCACGAACGTCGCGTGACATTTGGCCATTGAGACGGGTCCAAATGACGGTCGGAGTTGGATTTCCCCTGACGCTGCAATCAACTTCAGCCGGTTGGTATTCGTCGACGTTTAGGTATGGGCTGGACAAGGTGATCTCGGGAGGGGTTTCTTGAGATTGTGCTGGTAAAGGGCGATTATCAAATGAAATTGAATTAATTTAATTAAATGAATTAAATGGAAGATAAGAGAACTCGTTTTTCTAAAATGTTTACCATAAATTGATGCCATTTTCTTTGCATATCCTTTCGGTAGCATGGAAGGAATGGCAGATTATTATTTATCGTTGGTGGTTTTGATGTTTGTCTTTTGTTAATTGTAAAAATATTAATCCCGATTATACTTACGACTAACGGTGATTGACACTTGATCTTCGATGACATTGGTATCTTGCTTGGCCTGGCAAATGTAAACGCCAGAATCGTATACTTGCAAATTGTGTAAGTAAAGTGATCCTCGATCTTGTTCACTGTCGGTTGGTAGACGGCCGTCGAGTTTGTACCAGGTGACATAGACTGGAACCTAATGGTAAAGAGATATTTACGATTCAAGTTTTGTTTGAGCCCTTCAAACTTTTACCAAAGATTTGGTATTCGTCTTACGCGTGAAGATCATATCATTACTAAGGCCCGCTGTTTGCTCATGCACATCATAAAAACTAAGTCAAAAAGGCCCGCTGTCTGCTCATGCACATCATAAAAACTAAGTCAAAAGGGCTTACGGTAAAGAAAAAAACCACTTTTTTTTTTATAAAAACTAAGTTCAAGACAATAATCCCCAAATGAATCCTGCAGACTATATGCAGGATTATTGCAAATTATAATGATCGTAGATAGCCCTTCCTGGAACTCCTCGCAATCTCCCGGAATCTGAAGCTAACGATCTTCAGATCTAACGTTCTCTCAGTACTATTGTATGGCTGCGAGTTGTGGAAAGTCACAGAGTCAATTGAGCCTCCAAGTCTTCGTCAACAAGTGCGTAAGGAGGATACTGAGAATAAGATGGCCGGACATTATCACCAATTAAGAGTTGTAGCATCGAAAGAATGAGGTCTGGCATAAGTACTGCACGAGTACGAATGAAGATCTATCCCATAGAGTGTTCGATACTTGGAGGTACAGGAATACCTCGTACAGTACGGCTTCGATTAGTCCGGATTCACTATAGTACGGTTTTAAAAATTACAAATAAAAAATTTTTTTTTTTCTAAATTTTTCGATTATTTGCATTTATCTGGTTTATTTTACAACAAAAAATATTTTCTGTATCAAAACTTTTGGCTTTTTTTCATTTTTCGGTTTATTTTTGCTTTTGGTTATAATTTTCGGGGATGCACTGTAATGTTATATTTTTCGGGGATTCCCCAATTTGCACCAATAAAATATGTAAGCGTTTGACGTATGTGATTTATATCAGTTTTATGCATGCAGTGAAAAAGTAAAGTTGTTTTTGAAATAAAATTTAGTTAATTAAAAGTGCAGTATGAGTACAAAAAGAAAATGTCAAAGTGATTTTTTAAGCAAGAAACGAAAATGGCTCACTTTAGAGCAAAAATTAAGCATCGTAAAGCTTCACGAAGAAGGTGCATCATTTGCTAAAATAGGCCGTGACAAGGGAATGGACGAGTCATCAGTTAGAAAAATTATAAAAAAAAAGATCAATACAAATCGGAAGGTATGGCTACGGGTTCTTACTTATCAAAATTAGTGAGCAAAACCAGAAGCACGCGAATGGTTAATATGGAGCGGCTATTATCAAAATTGGAGATTTAAATCAAAAAAAAATTCCACTTAGTCAAATGGAAATTCAAGCTAAGGCTTTAAGTCTTTACAATGACTTGAAGAATATTGATGGTAATGCTGATGGTCCTGATGGCGATGCTGATGATACTGATGGTGATGCTGTGGATACAGAAGGAAATGAAGGTGATAAAACTAGTAAAAATTTCATGGCAAGCCGTGGGTGGTTTTTTCGTTTTAAACAACGAACTGGTATCCACAATGTACGCACTGTTGGTGAATCTGCCAGCGCAGATAAAGAGGCTGCTTTAAAATATCCGACCGAATTGAGTGAACTAATACAACAAGGATGCTACAAAGACGAACAGATTTTCAACGTTGATGAAACGGGATTGTTTTGGAAAAAGTTGCCGTCACGCACTTTTATTGCAGCTAATGAAAGTTCATGCCCTGGTTATAAAATTTCAAAAGACCGTCTCACACTGTTATTAGGTGGAAATGCAGCAGGGGATTTCAAATTAAAACCGATGCTTGTGTACCGTGCAGAAAATCCTCGAGCTCTTAAAAATGTTTCTAAAAACGATCTTCCAGTGTTGTGGCGTTCAAATAAAAAAGCGTGGGTTACAAAATCTTTATTTGAAGATTGGTTCACCAATTATTTTTGCCCTACAACAGAACGTTATTGCAAAGAAAAGGGATTGGATTTTAAGATTTTGTTGATTTTAGATAATGCCCCTGGTCATCCGACTGGTCTTTGTCATTTAAATAAAAATGTTCAAATATCTTTTCTTCCGCCAAACACAACGTCATTGATTCAACCTATGGATCAAGGGATCATTGCCACATTTAAGGCATATTACTTACGACGCACATTTTCGCAAGCCATAAAAGCTACACAAGGAGAAAATGCTCCTATAAGTTTATCCGAATTTTGGAAGAGCTACAACATTAAAAACGTCATAGAAAATATAGGCGAAGCATGGCATGAAGTTACGGCAAGCAATATGAGAGCGGTATGGAAACATATCATTCCACATTGCTCAAATGATTTCGTTGGATTTGAAACCCATTTTTCAGAAGTCACTAACACGATAGTGGAAATTGGACAAGAATTGGGTTTCATTGAGCTGGATTCCGCCGACGTAATTCAATGCATTGAATCAAACACCAACGAATTGGATAATGAAACACTCATCAACATAGATGAACAACGAGCCTATGAAGAACGGGAGAACAATTTGGACAAGGAAGACTGTGTTGACGTTCCCCCACAAACATTGAGCCTGGAACAACTAACAAAAATTGTCGGGATGGTTGAAAAATTGTCCGAGTTCATCAGTGAAGTTGATCCAAAGATAGAACGTAGCCTTAATACCCGCCGAATGTTAAAAAATGCAACTCGTTGCTACACAGAATTGTATGAAGAAAAAAAAACCAAGAAGAAACAGGTACAAAAATCTATCCTCCAATTTTTTCAAAAGAAAACATAAAATTCGAGGTTAACCTGTATTTTTTCTTTAATTATTTTTAATAAAGACTGAATTTGAATGCATTAATTGTTCTATATTTGTTTAAATTTTGCGAGAACTTTTTTTTTTGGAACCAATTAACATTTTTTCTATGTATTGAGAACTTCAATTAGTCCGGTTTCAAATAGTACGGGAAATTTGTGGAACCGATTAACCGGACTATTCGAGGTATTCCTGTACATGTTGGTAGAGCGGAGATGAGCTCCTCGCTTACCCACCTTTCGGCATAAAGCATTGCTCCCTTGCAGCAGCAAACCCTACAGCCCCACGATACATCCCCAGAACGAAACTGGGTCCGCACCATAGTTGGACCAGACTAGGCCGTTTTCTGCGGAGGTCAACCTCGTCTCTAAGACTTAGCCATCCCCAGAAGATGTCGGCTATGTCTGTGGGTTAATCCAACTCCCGTAGTACCAATCCGACCTTGGATGAGGTCTGACATCAATGGCATCAGTTCGCTCGGTATGAGTGCCTGGGCACAATCGAAGCAAGTCAGCACATCATTCATCCAGAACTTCAACCACATCACCTGTCAACAGGATAGCAAGCTATGCCGGGTTCCAATGCGATCTTCGCTGTTCCATTTTTAAATACTCTATATTACCTTCGCGTCCGCATGGTTCTGTCGTTCGTTCGTTCGGTGGTGGAATCTTGCGGTCAATTTTTAACCCAGTTCACAAAGCCCGATTTTATAGAAATTTTGCACACATGTGTATTTCCGGTGACAATACTTTCTATTAAAATTTGGTAGTGATCGGACACCGGGGTCGTGGGGCTCATATACAAAAATTTTAACAATCATACCATGTAGCGCCATCAGACCACGCCACACTATAAAGACTGTATACGCTGTGTGCAGCGCTGTTTTACGATGGGGTGGTTGTTTTTTTTTAACCACAAAGCATTCAGTGCTTCGCTGTGTTTTTATAGTGGAAATCAGTATACTTTTAGGCGCATATGTTGGTTATTAAAGAATTTACATGAACTGGATTGGTTTTTTTCTTTGTCATTATGTTATGATTAATAGTCTCTTGCACGTCACATGAAGCTCCAAGTGGTTCAACGAGTAGGCGTGAAATTTTCCTAGATCTTTGTGGTATCATGGTCTAAGTGCGTCGGTTTTGACTGACGGCCACTTCAACCTAACCTAACCTAACCTATGTTCAGTGTACGATGTGCATAAGAAACTGGGCCTTAAAGTCATGCCATTGGTACTTCACTTACCCTGTTCGTTATCGATCGTCCTGAGCAGACTAGTGTCAGTGAACCGCCAACTGGAATGATCGAAATTTCCGGTTGTGAAATGGATACGACGATTTCGGCTTCGTATGGTCGTTGTGTTGTTGTTGTTACAGCTGTAATGTTAGCTAATTGGTAATAAGATAAAATAGTTAATTAAAATTCGTTCCATGATGTGGGAAGAACGTCACTAAACTAAACTACTAAACTATTTTTGTTAGTCACATGAGTGGTGATTGATTTTCTATGTGAACTTTTGTGTGGTGATGTGGTTCCTTCAGGATCAGCTAATTTCTGTCTAAGTCTTTAAGACTTGAATTTCTGTTATTTTAGTATTATTATTGTGCTGTTATTAGGTCTGACATACCTACATAAATATAAAGAATTTGTTTGATCAACTACCCCTAGTAACTTCTTTTGTAATTACTGTTTTTTCGTTAATAAATTACATAAATTACCAATTGAAATAAATTACTGTGGAAAGTGAATGTAATGGGAGGAGGGATAAGCAATTTCGGTAAGGATTTAATTGTAGCTTTCTTTGCAGTCATTACAAAAAAAAAGAACACAAAAATACAATAAGTTATAAGGTATCTTAGGCCCATTTCCGCATACACATACTAAGAACTAAGTTCAAGTTAGATTATGATGTGTTTGGGAGAACGTGGGTTAAAACTAAATAGATAACAGATAAATTAACAAGTTTTGATTATTAAAAAAATGGTAAGAGGTCGAGCTTTGTCTTTAATTTACCCATCAACTACGGTCTGTCTAAGATCGAGTCAAAGGAGAAGCTTCTTCCAGCAGTACCTACTGTCATAAAGGCTAAAGTAACTACACATACACAACATAAAATCGCACAATTTTAGTAGGTTTTCTATCAATAAACTAAGTTGAGTTAGTAAACGATCTAGGATGACAAAAAACATTGACAGGGGGTACATTTTTCGTCTTTCTTTCATGCAACAAACACATGGATAGACTGAAGAGGGACACTTTTTTGATTTTATTGACAAAAAACTACCCAATTATTCTACAGAGAGTATGTTTCGGATTTTCGGGTAGTAGTTCGTAGCAAATTTAAAAGAATTTTAACACAAAATCAGGATCTATGTCCAACAACATAGATCTACGAGTAGGTACAGTCTACAAAAGAGTAACATGAATCGATTAAGGGTCGTTCGGTCGGTCGATCGGTCACCTTAATCATCAACATAAGACACATACAGACTTGAAAATAGAACCCAAAACTATATCTAATACAAAGTACAGTTTGTTTGTCATAAAGCCAACCTCGTCGGCGCGAACAGCTATTATTCAGGTTAACGATAGTTCCTATAAATTTGTTGTCTCTGAATATTTTCAAGGTCTCATTGGGGAAAAACGTGGCATTCGGTTCTAAATGGACCCGGTAGCCGTTTGTACAACAAACTGCAGTCTTATTGTTGGGGGGTACTTGGCATTCAGCGGAATTATTCTCTTTAATCGGCTCTACATCTGTTGGTGACGATGAGTTGATTTTTGGTTTGGTTTTTTTTTTGTTAATTGAGAGAGAAAATTGATGTATGCTGCTGCTGGAGCTGTTCTGTACTTACCACGATGCTGGCAACGATCTCCCGTGTATCCCTGTCGACAGTGGCACTCAACATAGCCGCCATTCGAACTTATGCTGCACGATTCGGTTGTATCTTCACTGCATGGACATGCGATGCAAGAGCCAAAGACGCTGCGACTGTTGTCATTGGTGTCACGATAATGTAGCGGTGCACAATTCTCGCAACTATTGCCGGTGTAGCCGCTCGGACAGGAGCAGATCTCTATCTCTGAGGCGACCTCAGCACCAGGCATTTTATTCGTTTCGACAGCCGACTCCAAGATCACATTACCAATGGAGGTCTTTGTCGTCGGAATCTTCGGTGTGGCACGAATGAGAATATGCTCTAGGTTCGATAGAGCGGTCATTAGATCGATACGGGATGCCTTGACCGGACGATGACGATCGATGCGTAACCAATTGTCATCTTCGTGCAAACGAACCTTCAGATCTTCAAGATCCTGATCGCCTGGTGGC
Source organism: Nephrocerus scutellatus (assembly GCA_947095585.1). Classification (NCBI taxonomy): domain Eukaryota; kingdom Metazoa; phylum Arthropoda; class Insecta; order Diptera; family Pipunculidae; genus Nephrocerus; species Nephrocerus scutellatus. Next base: position 117,502,575 of record OX352763.1, read on the forward strand.
CTTGACCATACCAGTTTCATGCCATTGCCAATCAAAATGACATCATTGCCATTCTCATAGTGGCCATAGGATTCGACAGCCAACGAAAATGACAGGTATCCACCGTACGAGTTCAATTGGTTGTCCAAGATGGGTCCACGTAGGCTCCAGTATTTCTGAGTGTACGATGTGGTGCTGTATGTGAAGGTGTTCGTATGGATTTGGAATTCCAGATTTTCACGATCGGCAATGTCCCCGTTCTCATCGGTGAGTAGTGGTGGATTACTGATGAAATCAGCTGGAATCAATTGGCGGTAAAGACTGGCTGATCGACATTGATTCGAGAGTCCTGAACAGAAGCATTCGGAGCAACCATCTGGATTTACTTCAGACAGGCCATAAGCTCCGCGACGACAATGATCACAGTAGGGTCCTTCAACATTCGGTTTGCATTCGCAGAAATTGTTGTTGCAGTTGACAGTGCCCGCCTGATTGCAATAGTTGCAGGTAGTCTGGTTGCGACCTCCGTCGATCGCCTGACAATCGTACGGTGTGCCGACAGTTGCATTGCCCTGGAAGCCCGGTGCACATTCATCGCAGAAATCGCCAACGGTGTTGTCACCACAGTCCTAAGGAGGGAAGTTGCGTTGATTATTAGATTTGGATAGATGTATAGGCGGGAGGTAAGGAACAGACCAGATTAGTGACTATAATGCAAACTACTCAGGTCAATTTCTTACCTTCTTGGATAAAATAAATGATAAGCTGATGTACAAATAAAGGGTTTTTCAATAAGGACATAACATAAAACTTTTGCAGAGCCCAATCGGAGAAGTTATGGCGCTTTCAGTGATCAAGAAGTCTCAGTTTTTGGGTTATTTTGATTTTTTTTTTTTTTTGAGGAGTGAAAGACTCCTAAATCCTGTGAACGGCGTGGAGTCGACGAACTGAAGCACTAACGGCTGCGCTATTTCGACCAATGCGTTGTCTAACTGGCACTGGAACATTCAATAGTGAATATGTTGACTCGAATTTATCCACAGTCTGTCTGTTGTGACGATTGGAACGACCGAAAAGTGGGTTAAACGCTCTTGCAATCACCGACTCAGAATTTCGGTAGTAATTTGGATTTTCCAAACGTTGCTCGTTCGTGAACTTCACCATGATAAAAAGATAAACCTTCACTGACGTTTTCGCATTGACAGATCACAAAAAAAGTTCAAGGGTGCGTTTGTATTGCAATAGAAAATTGTTATGTCCCTATGGAAAACCCCTTTACAGACAAATACTACTCACCAAACATACTCCACTTTCGGAATCACATTGAGTCGCGTGTCCATTGCACTCGCACAGTTCGCACAGGCCAAGATACAATCCCGACTCGAAAGTGCGCTTGTAACCAGGAGCGCAATCCTCGCACGACAATCCCGTATATTCAATGGGGCAACGACATTCTTCTACTTCAAGAGCACGGCCTCTGGCAGTGTTCGATCGTGTGGCAGTGTCCAAACTGACATGCGTCAAAGTGCCATCCTTGGTGACAGTCGTATAGGTAGCCTTAATGTAGATCGCTTGGATATCGGCCAAAGCCATCAGTAAATGCTCACGGTTGATGGTGATGCCGTCAGATCGTTGCCATGCACTCTCAACAATTGGAATAGCGTAGCTCTGGGAAATGCTTGGATTGACTTCAGATTTGCGGTAATGCAGGATCGACAGATCGTTGGCCTAAAAAATTTGGAAGAGATCGTTTAACTACCCAATGCGATTGCAGTCAAAATATTCCCAACTTACACTCTTGATGACAACATCGGGAGCAACATTGCGTGACATGTGACCGCCTGGCAGTGGACTGTAGCTAAGGGTGTAATTCAAGTTGCCTCCATACGAGGTGACCTTGTCGCCCAGGAAGGTTGCTGGCAAACTCCAATAGAGAATGTCCGGCGTCTGATGACCGAAGTGCAGGGCGCTATTCTGTTCAGAGAATTGCACATCTGTCGGTTTTTTGCTGTCATAGTCGCGGATCAATGTAAATCCATGGTTTGCACGAGTCCGTCCAAAGTTCGAGGCGACTGAGTCGCGGTACCAAGAGCTGCTCGTACACTGTTTGGTGACACCCATGCAGAAACATTCAATGCACCCCGAGTATGTGAAGGAGTTCAAATGGAACGACGAAGGCACACATTCATCGCAACGCTCACCGACGACGTGCGATTTGCATTCACAAGTTCCATTGCGATGAGAGTAGTAGGTGCCTTCTAGGCTGCATTCATTGCTTGGTCCAGGATAACAACTGCCGCCTGTATGGAGTGGATTACCCTCGTAACCGGGTGCGCAATATTCGCAGCGCCGTCCCGTGTAGCCGGTCTGACAATTGCACACGACATCGCCGTCCGGACTGAGCGAGCAACTAGTGGCAAAGTTATTGGCTGAATTGGTCAGTGGGCATGGACATGGTTTGCATGGAATGCCACGTCGTGGATCACCATATGTTCCAGCTGGACATGGCTCAGGTCCTTGTGGAATGCACCGTCCTAACCATGGGCCACCAGACTGGCGACTGTATCCGGTACTACAGCGTTCGCAAGAATCACCACTGTAACCAGGTGGACACAAACACTGTTCCACCAAGGAGGCCGATCCAAGACCACGATCATGAATACCCGCCGAGTCCATGCTGATGTTAGTCAGTTCCACTTCTCGCTCAGTCGCGTCAATGTACCCCAAACGAATCAAAATGTTGTCAACATTGGCCAAAATCATCATCAACTCTTCGCGCGTCGCTTGACGGCCGTCCGGCTTGTACCAGTTTCCGGCAATGAATTGCACAGACATCTTATTGTTTCCATTGGGCTGAGGTTGGGAACGCGACCGGTGCGTCAAAGTGAAGCCATTACCGGTGATAATGACATCAGGCGATGGCGTCGAACGACCGCTACCCATGATTTGGACATTGTAGTTCAAGAATCCACCGTATGACTTCAACTGATTGCCATTGTACTCGACCGGCAGAGCTAGGTATGGCAATTGCTGGGAGTATGCAATATCGGAGGCACGGAACTGCATGCCATGATGAAGGTTCACGATCTCATGGCCGCTGGCTTCATTGATGATGATGTCGCTGTGCGGTTGAATCTCAACGCTAACGACATGATGAGAGGCAATTGGAGGCTGCAGCGAGTAAATAAAGAGATCGGCACTCTTGCACTGTTTCGAGACACCAAAGCAGAAGCAGTTGATGCAATCATCACGCCGCAAAGCGAGTGCATTAAAGAATCCAGCCGGACAAACGCCCATATCGGGATTATCAATTGTGACCAAGGTATCGGGTGTAACAAAGATGGTTCCCTTTGTGTTAACAATTTCACACGAGTACGCACCACTGTCTGGCGTGCGCATATCGGGACAGTAGAGGGTACCGACACCACCATAGCTCTTCGATTCACACTTTTCGGGCACATGACCCCAATTGAGACGCCAGACAATCACAGGAACCGGGACACCTGTAGCAACACAGGTGATGTTCAAAACACCGCCATTTGGCAAAGTGATCCTTGGTGGAGGAGGACGAATCACCGCAGGAGCCACTAAAATATTCATCAAAAATTATCGATCAATCATTTAATTCAAATTTTCATCAACTTACTGCATCCGATTTCATCGGAACCATCACTACAATCGTTCGAGTCATCACAGTGGAATGTCTTGGGGATGCAATGACCGCTGCGGCATTGGAATTCATCGTAACGGCATGGCGCGCCGCTGGGTTCAGCATCGCAACTCTCCTCGTCAGAGTTATCGTAGCAATCGTTTTCACCATCGCACCGCCAGATGCGATCGATACATCTTCCATTGCGGCACATAAACTGATTCGGTTGACACTTGCGGCCACGACTGCAACTGTGCTCATCGGATCCATCCGAACAATGTGGGATGCCATCGCAAATCTGTCCCTTGTCAATGCATTCGCCATTCATGCATGTCGCCTGGTTCGAATGGCAAGCTGTGGTCGGCCGATCGACAATTGGATTATCTGTGGCGAAGAAGGAGCAAAAAACGAAAACCTTTGTCAATTCCATTCAGTTAGAAATTCTACCACAATTTACCGTTTTTTTCACATTTGTCAAATTCGACGGTGGAAGCGTTAGAAAGTTAAGGAAAAAATTTGATTTAAAAAAATACCTCACAGTAAAATATATGTAACCTTTTTTATACCTAAGCCGAAAAACTCAAGACCAATGTGCGGCACTGTACCGTATTGGATCTTAGTCGAAGGCGGTTTGTACTTGTGAGCTCCCCATGCTGCATGTGTGTGACGAAAGCATTCAGAGTGGAAGTTTGGTTATTTATGTATATAAGAAGTCCTTAAGTTTGGGTATTGTCCATATAACAAAATAATCATAAACGAAATAAGAAAAGTGAAACTTCTTTGGCTGCTAAATTCCGTGTTTGAGCCAAGTTTAATTATGCTAAGGTGATAACGCAGGCCACAATGAACTGTGAGAAATCTCACCAGCTTTCTGATGCTTTCCATGTCTAGATCACGGATTTCCTTATAGGAAAAGGGCCTGATTAACGATTTGGGTCGCCTGAGCCCTGGGATATTATCCCAATGGGCCAGACGAAGTCTACCTCCCCACTTATTAAACATTGCTGTGGTGGCAGCCCAGTTGACTCCACAGTTAGTTTCCGGTTCTAAGAACGCAAATTCTGAACTAGCCGTGGCTGGTGACCAGGGACCCAAACGAGATTTACCCTGTTAAGCCCTGCCAGGGGTTGCAGTGCATCGTAGTATCATTTAACTGATTTAGAAGTCCATTATGTTGGAAGATAGCGCTTTCAGTGCTGATTGACTATCTGAAAAGATATAAATCGTAGCGCCTCTAATACCCTAACTAAGGTTACTCCTAGCGCAGACCTCAATGGCATGGTACCATTAGTACCGAGACCTTGGTGTTGGCTGCGAATACCCCAGCTTCCATACCAGATTACATCTTCGATCCGTCTGTGTACCAGATCAGACCTTTATCGTCCAGTGCTGGAACCAGATTGCTTGGTCCAATATTTTAACCTTAAATAACCTGCCGAAACAGTACTTCTTGGTGTCAGGGTATGTGCAAAACATGTCTCTTTCGGGAATTGAGTCAAGAATTTTCAGGTGTCCCACGTAGTCACCTGGTTTGTACTCATATTCTAGTTGCAGTTTAATATCGCATCCTAATGAAGATTGGCAGGGGTAAAAGCCCTACAAAATAACCAGTCGTAGGGCAGGTGCGCATGGCACCCGTTATTCCTAGACAGGCAATTCTTTGTAGCTTCTCAAGCTTAACTACCGTTGTTCGTTCAAGAACTTTCGGCCACCATATGATGGCCGCATACGTGATACTTTGTCTCACCATCATAGTATACATCCAATGTATCATTTTAGGATTAAGACCCCAAGTTCTGCCGCAGAGGCATCTACTGGCCAATAGGGCCGTCGCACGTCCGATGGCGGACTTGATATGAAAATTCCAGTTAAGTCGTTTATCAAGGAAGATATTTAACCTTAATGGAATACTCTAATGTAGTGACTTTTATGATGATAGGTCAGTCTTTGTGCGAGGCACTAGAACGATTTTGCAAGGATTAATGGAAAGTCCTTCTCTACTGCACCATATTTAGACGTGATGTAATGCATGACATTTGTTATGGTCGTGCTGTGCTTAACACTAATTATGATCGCCAATTCATCAGCATAACCAATTGCGATATAGGCTGATCTATCCAGATCGGCTAGAAGGTTGTGTATGAAGAGAAGGGGGGAGAGGACGCCTCCTTTCGGGCAGCACTTAGCTGCAGTCACCGACACAGACACTCCGCCTGAGGAGGAAGTAATGACTCGACTTTCAAGCATGGCCCTTATCCGTCGGTTGGTCGAGCTCTGCAGATAACTCTGCTATTGATTGCTTTTGTTATTGAGTCGTAGCCAGTGTTATCGAATGCACACTCAATGTCAAGGAAAGAACACAGAGCTTAAGTCCCTTCTATCTTTTTAACTAGATAGTAAAGGGCGCCCTCTGTGCTTTTTCCTTTCCTGTATGTGAACTGACTTGAGTGTAAAGGGCTAGACGTATCTCTGATATGAATATCAATTAGTCTCTCCATAATTTTGAGAACAAATGATGTTAGACCTATAGGTCTGTATGATTTAGGCAGCTCACTGGGCCTATTGCCTGGTTTAGGGATAAAGATATCGTTAACCTTTCTCCAGGTACACGGAATGTAACCCCAGTTGTAGCTGGCTCTTAATAAAGCAATCAAACATTTCTTGGCAAAACTATTCGTTCAAAGAAGTTCCACTTCAAAAACTAATTGCAACTTTTTCTTCAATTTTAGCTTAGGCTTAATATTTTGTATAGTATTTCTGATAATTGATTTTTCAATTGTTAATGATGAATATTAAATAGTCAAATATTGTAACTTAAGTTTCCGGCAAAAACTTACATCGTTCCACTGTCAAATGCACGGTGACATGTTGTCCGGGGACATGCGCTGGATATCCAACTGCTTCGCAAATATACTTTCCAGAATCTTCGACCTATGTCAACGATAATTAACAATAAGTAAACCTTCAAATATTACCAAAAACAAAAATGTACTTACTCGAATATTGGGAATTTCCAAGCGTCCATTTTTGTCAGTGAAACCAGCTGGTAATGGTCGGCCACCCGGCCGGGACCATTTAACCTTCGATCTTAATGGACCTTCGTCACGACAACGGAAGATTACTTCACGGCCTGGTTGTCAACGATGAGGAGATATAGAAGGAGAACACAAATTTTAGTAACAATTTTTTCCAGGATAAGATGGTAAAGATAATAATTTGTACAACGTGTTTTGATGCATTATTTTATTGTTTTGCGAGCTATACAGGCAGGCAGATAAAAAGAGGGACGACCTGGTTTTTTTGTTACAAAATATTTTACAGGTTTTATGATAAATTTCGTTTTCTTAAGAGTGCTTTACAAGAAGCTATAGCTGCTATAACTTAAAAAGTACAATTTATAAATAATTGGTGCGTATTTTAAAAAAATTTCCACTTTTGGGTTCTTTTTTGGAGGGGAAATGGGGAACAGTAATAGGGAATTTTATTTGAAGGTATAGACAATGCCAATTGTTGATTTTCCAGTGACTTGAGTATATAATATTGAGTATGTATGTATGTATGTATATAAAGGGTGATCAGATTGGAGGTACTTTTTCCAATAGGATTTTTTTGACATCTCACGCGTGACTGACTGACTGTCAAACTAAATACATAATTTTCTTCAGTATTCATTGACATTTCATCAAAGGAAAGACTAACGCCTCAACAACGTTTACAAATCGTACAATTGTATTACGAAAATCGACGCTCTGTGAAAAGTGTTCATCGCGCGCTCAGGCCAACTTATGGTGTACATAATCGTCCTACCGAACGCACTATTCGGCATACCATCGGCAAACTTGAGAATAATTTTATATTATTGGATGATACTCGACCGATTAGACCACGTACAGCCCGAAATGAAGAGACTATTGCGGCTGTAAGTGATAGTTTTGCTGAAAACCCGGAAGAATCGATTCGACGCCGTTCTCAACAACTTGGCCTATCTTATGGCACTACTTAGGCGATTTTACGCAGAGATCTTGGTTTGAGAGCGTATTAAATACAGCCGGTCCAAGAAATGAAGCCAGCCGACCTTCCAAAGCGTCATACTTTCAGGCGATGGGCTATTGAAAAACTCGCCGAAGATCCGTATTTTGGGACCCGAATTTTGTTCAGCGATGAGGCCCATTTTTGGCTTAATGGCTTCGTCAATAGGCAAAATTGCTGTATTTGGGCTGAAGAGCAGCCCGAAGCCATTCACGAACTGCCATTACATCCATTGAAAACTACCGTTTGGTGCGGCCTATGGCTGGAGGAATCATCGGCCCATATTTATTCAAAGACAAGGCTGGCGCCAATGTAACAGTGAATGGCGAACGCTATCGCGCCAAGATAAACGACTTTTTGATCCGGAAATTGAAGCCCGTGATCTTCACGACATTTGGTTCTAACAAGACGGCGCTACATCCCATACAGCCCGTGACCCAATGAATTTACTGCGTACTCATTTCGGTGAGCAATTGATCTCTCGTTTCGGACCGGTAGATTGGCCACCAAGATCGTGTGATATCACACCTTTGGACTTTTTTTATGTGGGGGGTATGTAAAGTCTAAATGTTTTGTGGATAAACCAGCTGCGATTGAGGCATTGAAAGCCAACATTACTCAAGTTATTTGCGAGATACCGACCGAAGTCCTCGAGCGAGTCATTCAAAAAATTGGTGTTTACGGATGGCCGAATTACAGCGCAGTTGCGGCCAACATTTGAAAGGGATTATCTTCAAAAAATAAATGTCATGAATGGTTCTAAACAAAAATAATAAAGATTGCCCAATCAGTTTGAATTTTTGCTGTTTTATTTCAATTTGAAATCCGATACCTCTAAATTGATCACCCATTATATGTATTTTGCAATTTTAACTGAACTTCTGTGCAAATTGATTATCCAAATTTTTATTTTGTTTATGTGCAGGACTTCCAGATCCATATTTTATTTGGTTAACTGGTTTTCTTTTCTCAGTGTATTGATTATTGATAGTTTGTATGATATTTACTGTACACTTTACTGATCGTGTATATTGTTGTTGAACTTACCCTCCCTAATGTATCCTGAAGATGGTTAAATTTTTGTTTATTTTCATTTATTTTTTAATTGTGTGTTAGAGCAAGTTTTTAGGAGAAAAAGAGATAAAATCACATTAATCTATTGCTAAGAAAGAGACTATTTCTATCAATAGTTGGTTGGTTGATGGGAACATTTTAAAGCTTGAACTGGGGTTTTGTTGGTAAGATAAAAAAGACTTCAATCTATATACTTACTTTCTTTGATAATTTGACTGTCGGGATACGTCTTCAAGTTGAGTTGTGGTGTTGCTGGTGGCAGTTGGTTCACTGTGTATGAGCAAGCAAAGGAGGGAAATTATTAATAAATTGAAAATACGTTTTATATTAAAGCATAAGAAATGGAAACAAGGTTTTGGAACTCATTTTAAACGAAGCAATCCTCCGAAAGTGTAGTTGTTACTAGAAATATAACAAATGTTATGAGTATATGGTAATGTATGTCATATTATGTAACCAAATAACGATCAAAATTCGTCTTTAGAACTATCGTTATTTGGTATGCTAATAGCTACAGATACGACTTCAAAGTCTTTTGTTTTCCATTTCCATAGCTTTGGAATTAATTTCATTTGCAAAACTTAATATACATATAAAGCGATGATGAATTGTGTTAAGTATGGTAGTGTGCATGGTAATGTGTGTAAGGCGGTGTAGTTTCTAGTTTGGTAAATAAATAAATTAAAAAAAATTGTAGTTTAGTTTTAAATTAAGTGTTACAATAATATTTCAAAAACAAAGCTCCAAATTGGAATGGAGCGTCGATTGTTGGCTGTTATTGAAATCATTTAGGGATATTTTTATTTATGTGCCACCATTTTTTTACTTTTCTCCTGGGTGACACAATTAGCTTTTTGTTAAGCTTGTGACTGTTCTTGATTTGCTGGTTACCTTGTTAAGCATTGCTATGTTATACAAATTTGTTAGAACTCAAGAAAGGTGCTCTTCCCTTCCCATTGCCATTGCGATTTTCGTACATCGTTGTTTAGAGATTCACAATAATTAGTGTTTGTTAATGTGTTGATCACTTAAAGTGATGAAAAAAAAAATCGATTACAAATAAACGAGGGCATTTTTTAAGTGCGCGCTATGAAATAGAATCTGCTTCAACATATTTAACTCAATTAGGCCTGTTTGCTTCGAAAACGTATGGCCTTTTGGGTCATAGGGAGTCAACAATCATGTTCGGAGTTGTGAAATCAGCTTTAGCTCCCTTTTACTCATTCCTATCTCTCTATATTCCTCTTCTATCGTTCTGCAGGACGTTTGGCTATAATTTTGTCACTTTGGATAAGTCGATTCCATTGCATGGTATGTTTTGCAACGGAATTTTCCTCACCCCGGAAGGTCTTACCAATCCATTGTCATTTTCTTCATCTTATTGTATTGTGTATAGGTTCCTAGTCATTTCTCGAATAAAGCCGTTCGTTCAATATGCGGTTAGGCCAAACAATTCTAAGTATAAGACGTATACATCTGTTCACAAACGATTGCAATCTACCAATTACAATGTTGGTGGTCCTCCAAGTACTACATCCATACAGGTCCATTATTCGATGTGAAAACGTTAGCCTAGTTTAGGTTCTAGTTTTCGACAGCAATCCGAATGCTGATTTGGCCTTCCTGCTGCCCACATCAACCACCTATGCCACTATTGGCCGAGACAGTACTTTAAACGCAAAGAGTGTTACCAACTTTCTCGACCTGCTCACCTGCAACGTTTAATTGAACTACGGAGTTGAAAAGACTGCTAGATTTATCTTGGCTGCATTTATTCTTAGTCCCACCCTGCTTGCTTCCACTTCTTGATTGTGTACCGTTCCATGCAGGTCCATTATTCTACGTGAAAAGGTTAGCCTAGTTTAGGTGTTAAAGGAAAGATGTCAATATCCTTTGTATAATGCTGTTGTTAGTCGTTAGAACGAATAACATCGGTGATGACTACCAGAAATAGCATCGGTGAAAGTATACAGCCTTGCTGCACACCACTTTGGCCTTCAAAATAGGAGCCGAATTAATGAGTAGACATTTTATTGCTAGCAGTGCTGCCTGGCTGTCTCGAGATCACGTAGATCTCAGTTCATCTGTACCTTCTTTTGATACATTCTAGGGTAGAGGCTTCTATGGCTATTGTTTCTGCCTGAAGTACAGTTGAAGATTTTCTTAGGGGTATTCGTAATATGGTTTTAGGTTCGAATACTCCTGCTGCTGTTCCTCTGTTTGTTTTTAATCCGTCTGCATACCAGATGGATGCATGGTGTGGAAGGGTACTTATGATATTTTCAACTTGATTCCGTTCTGGTATTCTTATCAAAAAGTTCCACCACACGACCTTTTTTTATATTCCGCGTATGACGCGTGTCGCGTTTCGCGTGTGGCGCGATTGATGGTTGGAAATGCCGCCATTTTCTCGTTTTTTGAGCCCCCTTTTTACCACCTTTCGCACGATCTAGAGGGCTGAAACTTTGTGAGCAGCTAGCTTTGTTAGTTATATATGATATGTGGGAGTTCCACGTGATGAGTTTTTGATCAAGCATGACCCCTCGATATTTGGCTTCCGGCGATATTCGAAGCGTTTGCCTTAGATTGCGCTTTGACTGCATATTATAGGGTGTTTCAATAGGTGCGCTTCAACTTTTCTCCGATAGGGACGGCGATCGACGCCATATTTTTTATTGTTCTTTTGTCATTTGGAAACTTCATTAGTATACATTTCATCATGAAACGCTACACATGTGAACAGCGATTGCAAATCGTGCAAATTTTTTATCAAAATAATCGTTCTGTTTCGCCATTTTACGGTCCATTTAACAAGCCAGCCCGTTCGACAATCGATTTTACGTAAAGATCTTGGCCTACATCCGTATAAGATCAAGCTGACACAACAACTAAAGCCGTTTGACCATTTGAAGCGACGCCGATTCGTGAATTGGGCTCAAGAGCAAATCGAAAATGATGCAGATTTTCACCGAAAAATCATCTTCAGCGATGAGGCTCCTCACTTCGTAAAACGTGCACGCGGTGGTCATGCAAAAGAAATCGAGTTTCATACTTAAATGTATCATATGTATATGTTCAAATTCGTTAATAAAAAAAAAAGTTAGTTCAAAAGTCGAACAGTTTGTGTTTTATTCACAAAAAAAGTTGAAGTGCTCTTATTGAAAAACCCTATATAAGTTTATGGTGAAATGGTAAAAAAGATTCTGTTTTTTGGGGGGTTCTCAGTACTAGTAGTGAATAATGCTTATGAGTTTCTTCGGAAAATTTCTTCTGCGCTTTATCAGAGTGTGGCCAATCCAGCTTCATTTTCGTCGTCTGATGGTGAGCGCGATTGCTTACTACTGTGTTACTCTCCGCAAGTCTTGATTGGTGACTCAACACATTGTTCCATTTTCCGAGAGATGTTTATATCCAGAAAGATCCAGAGAATCTTATATGACACCGATTACATACAAAAATAATTCTAACTCCACACCCCTTTCTATCCTCGTCCTTCTTCAGCGAACTTAAAAAATGCCTCTCGTTAAATAAAAAACAAAACAAAAAAACGCTCCACACTTCCTTTGCCAAGTGCAGCAAGGAAGCTGATCGTGTTAATACCAAAGCCAACAACAAAGACAGCCAACAAAATCCAACAACTTACTGTCGATTTGATTTGTTATCGGATCACAGTCTAGCTCGTCGCTAATATCCAATGGGCAATCGACAATATTGTTACAACGCAAAGACGCCTGTATACATGGGCCATTCTCGCAACGGAACATATTTGGTCCGCATGATTTTGTCCCTTCAAGTTCAAGATATGGCACTTTTTTTATATTGCATTTTTACAATGATATGTATGTACGAGTATGTGTGTAATGACATCGTACAATAAATATTTTCAAATACAAAAAACAGATATTTACAAACAAAATGGTGAAGAACATTTATGTAAATGACAACAATGAGAAAATATCTAAGAAACCCTTGAACAGCGTCAAATACTCACGACAATTTCGCTCATCTGAAGCATCAGCACAGTCTGTTCGTCCATCACATTTGGCGTACTCGCTGACGCATTGGCCATTGTCACAGCGGAACTGATATGGTTTGCATCCGGCGCGTGGTGGATAATCAATGGAATCGCGGCAATCTTCTTCGTCGGAGTCGTCGGAGCAGTCAGACACTCGGTTACATCTGGCAGTTTCGGGAACACATTCACCGGAGCGGCATGCAAATTGGTATGGCGCACAGCCTTTGTGGTTTTGGTTGAAGAGATAGAGAGAAAGGCAGAAATCATTAAAATTATTACTCGAAACGAAATGTGAATTCATGTGTAGAGGTAAAAATAAAATAACCCCGAAGGATATCACATGCATTCTAGATACATACAACAACAGGAAGAATAACAACATACAGTAAAACAATTCGAACACAAAATAACAACAAAATAATAACTCAACTCTAATGTTTTGGTAAGGATGTTATTTACAATGACGTAGAAATCCTCGTGTAGATGAACTACTCAAGTGCATATTTTGGTGCCGAAAACACGGCTAAGTCTAAAACGCAAAGCGAGAAAGGTTGTCTTCGACGCCGCGATAATTAGGATGTTTTTTTTTATTTAGAAAATATCTTAAGAGTGGGAGTCACTTTACTTGAATTCAGTAAGATACTTAGGAAGGAGAAGGTACCTTAAAAACGACGAAAAAAGTCAAGTGGGAGTATGTTATAATTATCCCTTGAGAAAACGAGTACAAGAAGTTTTTAACGGGAGCAATAAAGATATTAATTCTTTTTATCTCGATATATGCGGACATACGGACAATTGAAATGAAGCTAGAAAGAAAGGGATGAACTGGCACGCGTCGTTGGAGGAAGAGATTAAAGACTCCGATTTAACGGCGAGAGTAACAACCATCTATAAGTCTATCCAGATATTGATTTATTCAGACGATATTGATATCGTTGCAGAATCCCAAAAGCTATACACGAAACTTTCATCCAGATCCGAACGGGCTGTACGAAATATGGAACTGCACATAAACGAGATCAAATCAAAGTACAAAGTTTGCGGCCAGGAGTTCCTAACTTGTTCCCTCACATACGTGTTGTATACGACTGAAGAACGAATATCTGAACTTAACTGTACGTCCGAAGATGGGCTTGACGGCAAACTGATGAGCATTAAGAGCGCCACGAGTATTGCAGTAGAATTCAAGGAGAGGTGGCAGGCAACTGGCTTTTTCACTTAAGCACTGCTAGTGGAAGAAGCTATAAAAGAGTGACAAGGTGGAAACGTTTCTGCGGTGTTCAAGCGAATCTCTTGATTTCGCAATGTTTTCGTCACTTAACTTAGGGCGAATAGTAGCCAGAGCAGAGGAAGTGAAATATTTTTTGCAACGGATTAGAAAACCTAAGCATTTCGCAGCATTTTTGGCGATGGTGAAAATGTGGCCATTCCAACGAAGCCTCTCGTTAACGCACATACCGAGGATTGCGAGTTTTTCAGGTTTCTCGGTGCAAGTGCCATTCATGCATAATGGGATGGGATTAAGGGTTCTCTTAGACGACAGTAGACATAGACATTGGGTTTCGGAAGCGTTAAATTCTACTCGATTGTTTTTTCCCCATTTTATTATGTTGTCCAGGTCAGAATTTAACCACATGAGAAGTGGAGGGACATTCATCAAACTTATATGAGAAGCTCTAAGAGTGAGGTCATCAACGAAAGTGTGAATTTAGAAGGAACAGAGAACGGGTCATTAATAAAAATGAGACTGTTGGGGACAAAACGGAGCCCTGGGGAACGCCGGAATGAGGTGGTTGAACGTTCCTCTAACTTATATGAGAAGCTAAGCATGCTGTCATCAGCGAAAGAGTGAATTGGATTAGAAGTAACAGAGAACAGATCATTAATAAAAATGAGAAAGAGTGTTGGAGACAAAACGGAGCCCTAGGGAACGCCGGAATGAGGAGGGTTAACGTTCCTCTAACTTATATGAGAAGCTAAGCATGCTGTCATCAGCGAAAGAGTGAATTGGATTAGAAGTAACAGAGAACAGATCATTAATAAAAATGAGAAAGAGTGTCGGGGACTATACGGAGCCCAGGGGAACGCCGGAGTGTGGAGGCGAAACGTTCCTCAAGCTTATATGAGAAGCTAAGTGTGCGCTGTCATCAGCGAAAGAGTGAATTGGATTAGAAGTAACAGAGAACAGATCATTAATAAAAGTGAGAAAGAGTGTTGGAGACGAAACAGAGCACTGGGGTACGCCAGCATTTATGTGATGTACTTTAGACTTCAAACCGTCCAATACAATTTGAATTGAGCGGTCCAAAAGATAGTTTCTAGTCCAATGAAGCAGTTTATCATCGACTCCATAAGCCAAATGTCAAATGTCTTGAAAATATCGAGTGCAACAGTTTTGCTTTCACCAAATTGATGTAAAGACCAGTTCCACTGTTCGGTGAGATATACCATCGAAATTACCAGCTGCCCACAAAACCCGTACTGTCGGCTGTTTTCCAACTTCTCGGGGAGAGCCCAGAAGAATAGAATAGATGGAAAAGCTAACGCAATGGTAACGCCTGCTTGGAAGAACACCTCTTTAGAACTAATGGAGAAATACCATCTGGTCCAGCGGATTTGTGAGGGCTGAGATCGTTTCAAACTCTAGCAACTGCACGAGAATGAATGAAGATCTGTCCCATAGATTGTTTCGATATTCGGTGGTACAGGCGGTACAGGCGGAAACAATGCACAATCTGGAAGCGTGGAGCTTGCCTGCAAAATGCGCAGCCTTGTCCTTAGAGCTAACAACTGGAATGTCATTATAAATGAGCGTTGGAATTGACAACTAGGCTGTATTTCACGAAAGGACAAAAAGAAAAGGACATTGTAGTATTATTTGCTTCAATTGTTGGTCGTATGCGAAAGCGAAGATGAGATGATGGCTACGCTATGCTGTGCTGCGTTTAATATGCGGTACTCTTTAGCTGGCCCCAGTGATAGAACACCAAACTCGCAAGTGCGAGGAGGATCTAGCTCGGAAAGACCTTTGCCGTATGATTTATGGGACGCGATGGACGCCCAGAGATTTGGTATGCCTAACTGGATGGCATCGGCCCGAAATCGAAGCCGGTGGTGAGATATATAGCGGGAGGGCAGGACTGGACCTCGGTTGTGGAATCAACAATTATTGATGAATTGAAAATGGTGATGGACTTTATTAATGCAATCCGGGTGAATACCCATCACAGTACGTTAACAGAGGAACTGTGCGACGATCTCACTCAATTCCATTGGTAACGTAACCTATATAACAATTAATGGAAGAAACAACAAACGAACGAAACAAAACCAAAAAAAAAACAACTATTTGGAAAGAAAATAGATGCGAATAACAATTAGATTAGGAAAAAAATATATTTTTTAATATTAACCGAAACAGTTTTGTTCGTCGGAGAAATCTTTGCAATCATAGAAACCATCGCATCGCTGTGTCTCGTTTATGCAAAGCTGCTGATCGTGACAGAAAACCTCAGTTTCCTTGCAAGAACCTTAAAAGTCATAGTGTGGGTAGTGGTAGTGTTTTTTAATAGACAATTAAAAGTTGTTTAAGAAAAAGAGAAATATAGCATATTGATAGAAAAAATGTGCTGCAATTGTGGTAAAAGTTGGTGAAACAAAAGCCATCAATTGTTTGACCGTTGCTTCTATGTTATGATGAGGTTTTTAAATATAAAAATAGGATTGAAAGTTAAAGACAACTAAAGAGATCTGCTGTTTAGCTATAAAATAAGGCTCAATATAGAATCTTACTCATAGCTTTCCAAAATCAAAAACTGCGCAAGGAATCTTTGCATTGATCGTTACTCGTACGTCCCAAGATGAGCTCAATGAGCTGGAGTATTGCGAATATCGCTTGTGTAAAAAGCTATAAAGCAGTGATAAGTAGATAACATTGCTACGATGTTCAAACCAGTCGATTGTTTTTGCGATATGATCATTGTCGAGCAGTTCTGTATTCTGTCCAATAGATGCAATGTGATCTTGGGAACACCTGACCAGAAAATATAGTTGTATTCCAGTCAAGGACGAATTGTAAATAGTAATCAGACCTGAGAAAGTGAAGTACTATTCTTGCAACGATTTAGGAAACCAACACATTTTGCAGCATATTTTGCAATTACGAATATGTGATCGTTCCAACTAAGCAAATACCGAGTATAGCGAGTTTTTCGGTTTCTTCGATGCAAGGCCATTCATGGAAGGAAGGTTGGAGGTTTATTTGTCGCTTAGACGACAGACGAGAGCTTTAGAAGCAATCAATTCTACACTGTTGTGTCTTCTCCATTTTAGTATACTGTACAGATCTTGAATTTAACGTACCTAACATACTTAATTTTACAAATTCCACTGTGACGAAGAGTGACTTGCAGAAAGTATGATTCAATCCATATAAAAAACTAAAAGTACTGTCTTTATAGCAAAAGAATGAATCGGAGATCATTAATGAAAATGATTAAGAGTGTTGGACTCAAAACAGAACCTTGGGGAACACCAACAATTTGCGGTGAACATTATAATTGAAACCGGTTAATACGACCCAAGTCCCATATGAGTCCAGTCAACCACTCATTACGACAAAAAAGCTTAACGTCATAATCTGTCAAATGCCATATCGAGTCCAACTACTTTGCTTTTGCTGAATTTGCGAATAGAACGATTCTGGATAAGCATAATGCCATGTCATGTCATGTCATGTCATGTCATACTCTGTTAAATGCCTTGGAAATATCGAGTCCAATTACTTTGCTTTTACCAAATTTGTGAATATACCGGTCCTGGGTAAGCAACATGCCAAAGTGCTTAGTGGTTATAATACGATTATTGCTGAAAAGCATCCGAACTTAGGAAATGTTGCCATGAATTATTCTTAGAAAAGAAATCTCTAATTTGTATCAAAGTTAACTAAAGTGCAAAAACCATGAATCCACATAAAAAACCTATCCTGTCTTAAGCGAAAGAATAAATCAGATTATAAATAGCAGACAGGAGATCACTAATGAAAATGATAAAGAGCGTTGGACTCAAGACAGAAATTTGGGGAACACCAACAATTTGCGGTGAACATTCATTTTAAAACCGGCCAGTTGTCCCTTACATGTCTAGGCAAGGACTCATTTCAGCTTAACGTCAATACTCTTCTTTGAAAATATCGAATCCGACTTCTTTGCTTTCACCAAATTTGTAAATAGAACGGTTCTGGGTAAGCAAAATGCGAAAACGGTTTGTGGATATAGTACGAGTTACGAGTATTAATTCAA
The DNA here is from genome assembly GCA_947095585.1 of Nephrocerus scutellatus. Classification (NCBI taxonomy): domain Eukaryota; kingdom Metazoa; phylum Arthropoda; class Insecta; order Diptera; family Pipunculidae; genus Nephrocerus; species Nephrocerus scutellatus. The sequence goes on from OX352763.1 coordinate 117,520,621, forward strand.
AGCATACGAATATAGGAAAGGTTACCGTCTGTCTTAAGCGAAAGAATAAATCAGATTATAAATAGCAGACAGGAGATCACTAATGAAAATGATAAAGAGTTTTGGACTCAAAATAGAACCTTGGGGAACACCAACAATTTGCGGTAAGAATTCGATTTGAAACCGTCCAATACGACCCAAACGATTCTGGATAAGCATAATGCCAAAGTGGTTTGCGGCTTTGATATGGATGCAAAGCATACAAGATTAGAAAAGGTAGCATGTTTCTTTCAAAAATTACTTAAAAGTTAATTAACGGTCAAACAATCGATAAATCATAAAATTGTGGGCAGTTGCAGAGCTTTCATTATGTGCATATTGAATAGATCCAGAAGAGAATTAATGTGCTGCCAAGAAAATGCAATTTAGTGAAGAATTTAAAAGTAACTTTAAAGTTTAGAAGTTGTATCACTTGTAGCACGATCACATCTATATAGGTATATTCCTTTACATACAAGTATAGTAATATTTTAAATGAAATTCCCCAATTATATGATCATACTTACAATTTTGTTCGTCCGAACCGTCCTCGCAGTCTGGTGTTCCATCGCATTTTTCCGATCTGGTGTAACACTTGCCACTGGGACATGTCAACTGTGGGCATGGATATGTTGGACGTCTTGTAGCGTTAAACTGATTCCAACTGTTCGGTTCCGGTGGACAGTTCATCTCATCGCTCTTGTCCAGGCAATCCTCATGACGATCACATCTCATTGTATTCGAATGGCAGTCATCGTCGCAGAAGAACTCATCGATGGCACAATCGTCAGGAGTCTGATGGCTGGCAGCTGTATCGTTGCGATTGGAAATTGGAAATTGTAATTATTGTAATTCGATAGAAGATTCGAAATCTGACGCACACGAAGAACGTGTGGTCACTTAGTGGCTACAAGTTTAATTTGCATTTGGAATGCAGTTTCGGCAATAAGTTTACTTTACAAACCTTAAATATTTTTAATTTCTTTCTTTTTACAATTGTTTACATATGAGAATTTTGAAAATTTCTATTTAACGTCTATTTAAGTGGGGTTGTTTGTATATAAAAGTTATGGTAATGTTAATGGTGCGCATTTGGTTTATTAAAATACATAAAACATTTTCATAAGTTCAACAAACAAAACAAGCTAATAGTTTTAAACATTTCTAGAATGAAAAGCTGCATTTTCATTCCTAACATTTAGCCTGATGATGTTTTTTTTTTGGTTTACTTTACAAATGATTAGTAATATTATGTGCGGTGCGTTACCCTCTTTGGTGCATTGTTTGGGTGATTCATCGGATCTGTCTGCACAATCATCGCGATTGTTGCATAAATTTTCCCTTGGAATACATTGTGAGTTGTCGCATTTCCACTGATCCCTGCGACACGGTCTCTGGTCATATGCTTCTCTGTGATCTTGTGGTTTTAGATAAATATTTTTTTTGAGTGTGTGTGCCGACAAGATATTTATTGAGTAAGCAGATTGACGATCAACGATTGAACCCGCACAAAACCATTGAAGTTGTGGTTAGAAACATAAAAAATGACAGAAAAATGATGTGAAAAAACGAAAAATAACAAAAAAAAAAATAAAACATTCATAGTTTGGGAATTGCGTGGAAATGTTTGTTGTCCTCGAATTGATAATTACGCTAACAGATATTTGCTTTTCCACTTGGGTTGGTTGTTACGAGTAATTTTGCGCTTTTCCAAAATGTTGGTCATTCGAGCCAGATACACTACTGCCCACTTCAATATGCAAACTTCAAACATTTCCACACGTTCTATGCATTTTTGTTATTACCAGAACAATTGGCTTCATCGCTACGATCGTGACAATCGACTTTACCATCGCAAATGTAGTTCCAACTCACACATGTGCCATTGCATTTGAATTGCAGAGGAGGACATTTGTCTTCGATGGGTGCATATGAGTTTGTGTAAAGTGCGATGATTTGGTTTTGGATTTGTTATAATATATTTGTTATTGCAATATCCCAGGCCAGTATGAGTATCAAAATAAAAACATATAATAATACGAGAAAAGACAAAATAATAATATAGTTGGTTAAAAAAAAACATAAAACTGTAATAGTAACAATTAATATTAAGTCACAGAACAGACATTAAAATGTTAAATATGTAAAGTATATATATATTTAGCACAAAAACGACATTAAATTAGTAAACATTTATTCGACTACATAAACTTTTACTCTGCACATCACACGCGCACACTCTCACTGTACAATAATATATATAATTAATAAAATGCTCAATAAAAATATTTCTTAAAATTCGGAATTTATTTTTCCGTCAAGTAAATTAATGAATTAGCAAATTAGAAAAGAAAAAAAATAGAAATTCCAACCAACGCACACTTACCAACACATTTGTGTTCATCGCTTGAATCGGCGCAATCGACTTTACCATTGCAGCGTAATTTTTGCAAAATGCATTCTCCATTATCACAACTGATATTATTTGTGTGATATAATTATTTACATTGCAAGTTAATACAAGTTGCAATTAAAACAAAATCAGCAAAGAAACAATAAATTTGCGTATTTCGTGCATGAATTTCGATTGTTGATTCAATGTTTTATGAGTTTTTTTGATATGATTTTGATTGAGTGTTGCGTTTTGTTTTGTTGTGTGTGACGAAACGAGATGAAAATATATTGAACAAAAAAAAAATATAAAAGTTGTTAAGATTTTTTTTTTTAAATCAGACTGGGTTTTTGTTTTGGAAAATCATTTACCTCAATTTAAATAGAAATGCGCTTTGAACCTTTTGCATTAATGTATTTATATCTTATGATTCAAACATATTGTGCTGGTCCTTCGAGCCAGATGGTGAAACAATATATAATTAATGAAAAATCTTGAGAAATTTTTATGAAGAGCTAAAGAGAGAACTATTTTAATCGATATTTTCAATCAGTATTCAAACATCTGATAGAGAAAAATAGAAGTCTCATTTAAAGGCTCATTACCGGATCACCTTTAGAAATCATTAAAAGTGATTTCTTAGGCAACACTATACGATGCCTAACCACTTTTAATTTCTACAGCAGTGCTGTTCTAATATTTTTTTCATAATTTTCATAAAAGCTTGTGTTTGGCTGGTTTGTGACATAATTTTTTAATTGCCGTCTTCATTTCATGAAATCTATCTATTTGATAGACTAAAAACATTATCCTTAAGATTGAAATTGTTTTTTAGATTACCGAAAATACGTAATTTTCTTTTGAATGGCCTGAAAGTCGTCACGTAAAACGACATAAAGAACGTGACCTTGTAAAAAATGTTGTGTCAAACGAACTTTATGTGATGATGCTGAGTTTTGTTGGAATTTCCAGCGGTTGTTACCGCATCATTTAAAACCTTTTCCCGGAAAACCTTTTGATTCACTGATCACCTGATCGATAAAGACTGAGAAAGAACATTTGCAGTTTCAGCTGACCAAACCATCACAGAATCCGGCGCTTGTTTACGAAGGGCAACTCGCTTGTCCAAATGATCGTTGGACTTGCCCTCTAACCACACACGATAAGTTTGTTTGTGTACGTACTGTTGAACCGTAAATTTTTTTTCATTAGAAACACCAAGTAGATGAGATCGTTACGTTCGTGCACAATGCAATATCTTCGTTAAGGGACTGGACGATGATAGCTACGCCAAAGAGTGGCTATATAAAACAGTAACGTGTTTTTCATAAAAATTGAAATGTTTTTGACATTCTCTAAAAAATTTTAATAAAAATATTCATAAATGACGAAATTATAGCCTTTTGATTTAGTAACACTTCGATTGGCGCATCTTGTATTTAAAATTTGGCGCAAAAACGCTTTGTAAATTGTAGTCGATTAGAGAGAGAGAGTACTAGGGGCGATCAATAAGTACCCGTGTTAGGATTGCATTTTTATTTTTTATTTTTCAACGTAATCTCCTTTTATGTCGATACACTTTTCCCAACGATTCTGCTATTTCTTTAATCCCTTCACAAAGTATGAGTTCTCCAACTCTTCAAAATACACCTCTGGCTCGGCGATAACCTCATCGTTTGAGCTGAATTTTTTTCTTCCTTCCGTGCTGAGTAACAGAAAGAAATCACAGTGAGCCAGGTCGGGCGAGTATGGTGGGTGCGACAGTAATTCGTAGTACAGTTCATGCAATTTGGCCTCAACAATTCGGGATGAATGTGCTGGTGCGTTTTCGCGGTGAAACGGCATTTTTTCTTAGCCAATGGGGTCGTGTCTTCTTCAAATTCTTGTTGAATCGGTGCAATAATTCACTGTAGTACGTAATCGAACTTCTTTTCTGCAAAATGTCCTTGTGAATTATTCGCTTCGGATCCCAAAAAATCGTGGCCACGACCTTTCCGGCTGATAGGACCATCTTTCTTTGCCTTCTTCAGAGCAGATTCCCCCCAAAAAATTCATTGGTTTTACTGTCTCTTGGTCCCTGGCGTATAATAATGTAACCAGGTTTCATCAACGGTGACGACTCTACGCAAAAACTCTGCGAATTTCGTTTTAAAGGGGTCCAAACAAAGCTTTGACATTGACTGCCGTATCCGCTTGTTGTACACTGTGAGCAATCACGGAACCCATCGGGCCGACACTTTTTATCTTTGTTACTATTTAAATTCATGTCAATTGTCGTCCCGTACGACACGCCTACGGCCCCTGTTACTTCGCGTACTTTTGTTTGGCGATCAGCGAGAATCATGTCGTGGACCTTGTCAACGATTTCCTTGGTAAAACGTCAGGCCAGGTCAGATGTACGACCAGATTCGTTGAACCAATATCTCACGGTTGTCGTTGATAGTCAAGGGTGCCTATGGACATTATCCAACTTTGCTTTTATTCCTTCGCATGTTTTTCTATCCAATAATAAAAAGCCATTTTATTGAGAAACACGAAACACGAGTGATACAGCTGGCTGCCAAATAAAAACTAACCTATGAACTAGGCTGAAATGAAATAGTATGGTGTCGTTTGACAGATGACAGTAGACGACGGTAATGTCAACTTTCCTCAGCAACGCCACCTATTTTCAAACACGGGTACTTATTGATCACCGCTTTTAAAATTTCTTGAACCATTTTAGGAAACATAATTATTTGAAGAACATGGTGTCGTTTTATTCAAGAATATCAAAAAAAAAATGCAACTTTGGAATGCAATCACTATCGTATCGTTTCGTTACTGAATAATACAGTGATGTGCTCTATTTTCGGAGTTTTGATGACAAACTCCTCTTACTTTCGTACAGGTTTTTGGTTCTATAAGAAAAACAGTATGTTAAGTAGGGAGTTGCTCAGAAAAGAGTTGTTGCAGAAAATTTTTGAATGTCATTCCATTTGAGTTGAATTTTTTTTAAACCGAACTTAACTCAAACTGATTGCATATTAACCAACACTTTTGGCGCAAAATTACTTTTCTAATTAATTGAATGCATACCTGTTCTATTCTATTTAAACTGAAGTAAATTTTGTTGGCAATTTTTTTTTAAAACAACTCAAAAAAAATGATAATAATCGTTATGGTATATAAGTGTAAATCTTACAGAAAAGCACCCTCATGACACGATGAACAGTTTTGCTCGTCTGTGCCGTCAACGCAATTTGGTACGCCATTGCATTGCTGCTCCTTCAGTATACAATACTGGGTGTCGCATTCGAATTCGTTTTCATGACAACGCTCTGCGATAATTGGCAAATAGTGGGTGGTTGTGATGTGGTGGGTGTTGATGTGATAATGTGATTGATGATTTCAATGTTGTTGTCACAAAGAAATTTTAATGCAAAAAATGGTAAAGAAAAATATAATAAAATAAAAAGATTATGTAGAAATAAAAATAATATCTAATAATTTAGTCTCATCGGGTGGTGGTGGTTGCTTATTGGTTTGATTGGTTGGTGGTTGGTGGTTGGTTAGGTGATTGAACCAGTAGAAATGATAATCTTGTACTCGACTTTAGTTTGTTTCCAATTGAAGTTGCCAATAAGTTAAGCTACGTGAGAACTTGCGAGGCGACCGCGCTTTTCACTCTTTCACATTTTACGATTACAACACAAACAAATTAATTCGAAAACTTTAGACAAATCACAAAATTAACGCACAGAAATTTCTAAGCAAAAGTTTTTGCTTTAACTTTTCAAAAAGTACATAATACAACATTTCTTTATCATAACTACTGGTGGTGTGGTTGCTTTCGGGGGGGGCATTCATTTACTTGTGGTATGTTCTAGCATTAGTCTACGAAATGGGGGGGGGAAGGTCCTTTATCCGAATTTTAGCCAATTTGATGTTAGTGGAGTTGAATCGTTTAATATAACTGCCGATTGGGTTAAGAAGGGGTTAAGGGGGTGAAGTTTTTCTTTCTCTGTTTAATTTAGATAGACTCGAGACTAATCTGATACGTTTTTGGTTCGTAATTATGACTCGATTTTTGGGGGGTGGTACATATTAGCTGTGTGTTGGGAGCAGTTGGTTTGGTGTGGTGTGTGGTTTTAGTGTGAATTTTCTTCTATTATGTATCTTGTATTGTTTACCTGCAAATGGCGGACAATCTAGCTCGTCCGTTTCATCATCGCAATCCGGATATCCGTCGCATTTTTTCTCAACCGGAATGCATTGCGAAAAATCACATTCAAATTCATACAATTCGCATTCACTGGGTGTAGCTTCCATATCAAATGTGTCTGAATATATATATATGTATTTTGTCAATAGATGTATGTGCTTAAGTGTGTGTGTGTGTGAGTGTGTTGTGTAAGATAAATTAAAAGTGTTGAACGTTTTCTTGGAGACTGTTAGGATTTTAGATGTTTTTCTGATGGGAACGGGAAGTTTTGCGCCATATTTACAACTCACTTTTGTTGGTGTATCTACGTACTTAACCAATTGGTAAATTTTGTTGTTGCAAATATTTACAAGAAAACTTCATTTGCTGTACATTATTGTCAAAAAAAAAAACCTTAAAAATATATCTGTTCCTCGGGAAATTAGTATTTTTGGAGCGTTGTTAAAACAGAGAGATTGTAGTTTGGATTAAAAAACTACCATCAATTAGTTTATTTTTAGAAATATTTTTATATATAATATATCAAGGTAGTGAATTAGTTTATTATATTTATATATATACAGTGAATGGGGGGCAAAGAAAGGGGGTTTCGTATGTATACCATAATTCTCTTCGTCATAATTCAATGGGCAATTCATTTCGTCTGAACCGTCGGAACAATCGGTGATACCGTTGCAACGTTTATAACCTGATATACAGATGCCATCAGCACACTGATATTGAAAACTTAAGCAATCACCACTAGTTCTACTACTATTAAAATTTTGATGATGATCTATAAGAGGAGAGAGATAAATAAAACAAACGATAAAAGATAATGGAAATGAAAATGAATTGTGATAGAAAGCGAGAGATATATAGTAAGTAAATAAGATGCAATCTTTAAAGTGTGAAGTTAAAAGTTTCAATAACAAAAAAAAGAAAAGAAAGAAAAGAAACCGGCATCATCATATCCAACCCACAAACCCCAGGTTATATATTATTCGGCATTCAAAAATGAAAAACGCGTGCGGTAATTATGGATTTAGTTAAAGTGAACATATTTCCACAACACTGTTATGGGTAAATTGGGTTTCCTTATTCCTGATGGTGTATTATTTCTTGGCTTATGTTAAAACCTTTTAACCAAAGGATCCACACTAACATAACAAACAGAATAATCAAATAGTTAGACTTAAGACTTGCCAACAGGGATTCTTAATTGGATGTCCTGAGGAGCATATGTTATACGTTTTTTTAACAACACAAGGATTCTTATTTATTAGAGGAATTCAAAAAAAATTAACTCATTCACTAACGTAAGAACTCGTAAACCACCATGATAAAAAGATAATCAAACACCAAATCCGCTAAAAAACGAAAAAACGATCTCACGTACCACACATTCATACTCTTTTGAAAATACATTTACGAGGTTTGATAAAAAATACGTTTTTTTAATATTTTTATGTTGGTAGGTACACTTGTCCCTGATACATCATGACATTGGTAGCTATTGATATGAGCGTACAAATTTTAATTTAAGTTTTTATTTCAGTCGGGATAATAGCCCCCATTTATTCGGCTTATAACTGACTTAAGACTAAGACTTGAAACTAACATTTGAAGCAAACCGACAGGGTGAAGGAGATCGACTTTAAGGGGTGAGTGCTGCGGTTGAAATCGAAAACGGATAGTTTGAGTTAACCTTCAGCAGAAAACGAGTTATTGAAGACTTACAGCAAAGACTTAAGACTAAGACTTAAAACTAACATTTAAAGCAAAGGGGAATGGTGAAGGAGATGGAGTTTAGGGCGGAGAGTACTGCGGTTAAAATCGAAAATGGTAAGGTTTGAGGTAACCTTGCGTAACATAAGGGAGATTGATTTGTTAAAGCCGTATGTGGTGCGGTGTGCCGGAGGATATAAGAGAGGAGGCCATCGTAGATTACGAGGGTTACAGTTAAAGAAAATCGAATGCGCGTCCTCTATAGCGCAATCGACAAAGCCTGAGAGGAGACGATGTATGAAAAGAATGTCAGCAGCGTTCCTGCGTTCCTCGAGTGTGTATTCAAGTTTATGACGTTGATGCGGTTCTGATAGGGAGGCAAGATAAGAGGATTGTTCCAAGATAGAATACGAAGAGCAAACCGAATGAAAAGACGTGGGTTTACCACGCTTAATTGGCGCACTCAAACTCTTGAACTCTGATAAATGCACGAAGAGTTTGAAGCAATATAGGTACGCTCTCCCAGAGTATAATTCTGAATTAAGACGATCTAAGAGGGCCACATGGAGGAAGTGCTGCGAAAACATCGCCAACATGCCAGTAGCGGCACGAATCCATAAGGTCCTTGTAAAAGATAGAATAAATTGTACAGGTTTACTTAAAAAGTCCGATGTAAATATGCAAATACTCAGAACCCCACTTCAGGTTCATTTCTCAGGTTCGTCCACTCGTCTACCACACACGTACCCGAACGCATCTGACCAAAGGGTCTGCATTGCTAATAGAATAAGCTCCTTCAAACTTTTTAAAGCCCTTGACGGTGATGGTACATCCCAACTACCTGTAGACGGGTAAATGTAGTCTTTACCCCCAAACCCGGTAATAGGCGTAATGAGGTGCCTTAATCTTATAGATCCATAAGTCTAACACCATTTGTCCTTAGAACCATGGAGAGACTCATTTATGTGCACATTAGAGGCTGCCTAGATTTATCTACCACTCTGCACGCAAGTCAGTTTGCATAGAGGAAATGTAAACGCACAGAAGGTGCCTCTAACTATCTGGTAAATAAGATAGAAGGAACTTCTCGTTCTCGCTCTGTGTGATTTCCTAGACATTGAGGGTGCATTTTATAACACTCGAGTTATTACTTCATCCTCCGGAGGGATGCCTGTGTCCGCAGTTAAGGGCTGTACCCATCCTTTTATCTCTTCTGTGGTCACTAGTCATCTTCACTAGTCGATCTACATACATCAGACTAAATCGCCATTGATTATGTGGATCACTTGGCGATTTTAATTATTGGTAAACACAGCACCACTATTTCTAATGTCACGGTTTCCTATACGTTTTAGAATGGTGAACCAGAGAAGGACTATCCATCAATCCTAAAATGATACACTATAAGGTACATTATCACGTACGCGTTCGTTTGGTGACCGAAAGTTCTTCAAACGGACAACGGCAACTAAGCTTCAGAAGCTTTCTTGCCGTCAGCGTAGAGAGAGAAGCCGCGGAGTGTTTGATGACCCGTTCAAGATCATTTATAGCTAGGATGAAGAGAAAGGGGCTAGGGGCTGCTCTGTGGAACACCAGTAGTAGTCCGATAGGACGAACCTGACGAGAACTTGGCTATTAAAACAGTTTTCTAGATAAGAAGATATCAATTTTAATAATATGGGTTCAAAGCCGAGGGCAGAGAATTTATAAGGATTAATTTATGAAATATCTTATTGAAAGTTGTACTTCGACTTCGTTACCACGCTCTAAAGCTGAGAGTGCGAAGGAGACGAATTCAACCAGATTTGCAGTGGTTTATATACCTTTTAGAAAGCGGTTGCTGGAGAAAATAAGAGACTTGCCATCGATGCTTAAAGCTTCGTATAAAATACTTTCAAAGATTTTGGGTATATGAGAAAATTTAGCAATTCGGCGATAATTAGTTACTTCATTCTTTGATCCCTTTTTGTGTATCGGAGTTATGAAAGAGGGGTTCTCCTTGTGAAAGGAATAGTGGTAAGAAATGGGGAGGGTGAGACTGGAGCAACACTTTTTAAGAAATATGGCGGGAAGACCATCTGAACGGGTGAGAATTCATCATTAAGTTTTTCTAAATTATGTTGCAGTACAAGTAGTATCACAGAGACAACGGTTTTAGAGAGAAAGTGGCCAATGGAGAAGTTAAGTAGGCAATTGAAATAAGAGGGATCCGGTACAAAGGTGTTGTCGGCGAAAGATTGTTGCAAAAAAGTCGACAATGGTATGCCGGTCGATTGACGAAGTGTATTTGTAAGATTGGGGTGGAGGATAGCACGTGTAATGCTTTTGTCAGCCATCAATAACTTAGCAAGTAATACAGATACCAATTTCAAGAGATATTATGGACAACTGTACCAACACAACAAAAATAAATGTTGAATATTAGAATAAAAAAAAATCCCGAAATTCAAGAATTCCGCGTGGTTTTCGATCAAAACTCGTAAAGTCGAAAACATACAATGTTATTTTACGAACTAAAAACTAATAGAATATGTTATTGCGTTGATAAATAATGAATTAAAAACTTACTAACAAATAAAAAAATAAATTATGTTATGGCGTTAAAAGATGGCAAATTAAAAACTTATAAGCTTAGAACAAAAAAAATTAAATATGCTACTATAGTGTTAATAAATAACGAATTAAAAACTTATAAGCTAAAAACTAAAAAATAGAAAATGTTATGTTATGTAATATAACTATAATTTATTAACATAAAACATGCATTTTGTGTTACTTTACATTTTTTTCAGTGCATTCATGCAAAATAAATGTAAAAATTTCAATAACAAATCAGCAGAGTCTTTAATTTCTACTTACGACAATTATCCTCATCGCTGCCATCCTTGCATTGTGTGTTACCATCGCAGACATGGGTTTTTGGAATGCATCCACCGCCACGCAAACATTTGAACTACGAGTATTTGTTGCACGTATTTGGATTGAATTTTAGTTTTTTTTTTTTTGCCGGGTAAAAAACATTAATTATAAAACATAATCTTAAGTATTGTTTTTAACTTAAAACAATTACAATTTAGTTTTGAATCCAAATTGCTACAAAATTCAATTCATATTCAATTCAAAGGAGGAAAGGCAGAGGCATAGCACTCAATCTCTCTTGCCCCTTCTCTTCTGTCTCAAAAATTGACTCCAAAAAAGGTGATCCTCTTTTGGAGCCATTTCATTAAATTTCGTTCAATTGTTGCTTGACGGTCGAATAACTTACCTTGTCACTTTGACAATGGCACAATTGAAGATCCTCGTCCTCACCATAACGACAATCGTCGGCACCGTCACAGACAGCCTCGATCGGTATACACCCACCATTGCGGCATGCAAATTCTTGTTCCGTGCAAACATTTGGTCTGTGCCCTATTATGGTATTAATGTATATATATATATATGACACAATGATTTAGGGTTTTTTTTCTGCTTTGTGTTTTTTTTGTTTGATAAAAAATATGAAGTTGGTGTTGTGAATAAGATTCATGTATATTGGTAATTTCAACGTTAATTGATTAATTTTTTAATGTGGTTTTAATGCTGGTTATATGTGCTTGTATGTGTGAGTAGGAAACTTCATATTCAAATTGAGGGAATTGAATTCAGGAATGGTTTCATGTGTTTCTCCGTTGTATCAGGTGATCTTTAACTTCATTCTGCAATGTACCTTAATGGTATACAAAACAGATCTGTACTACTCCTACTGCTAACCCACTCTTCATCTGTCTAATAGTAAATTGTCACAGTCTTGTTTGGCGGTGGTAAAATTTGACTGCCAATCAGTCCATGCCTACGCTGAAAGGACGTCTAGAGTTAAAGTTAAGAAATAGGTCTCGCTGGAGTTTTTTGGAGGCCAGAATCTGATTCTGATTGTAAGGTCAAATATGATGTTAATCATCATCATATTTGGCTTTACAATCAGAATCAGATGATTAACATCATATTTGACCTTACAATCAGAATCAGATTCTGACACAAATTATTTCAAAGAAGTTGCGGACAACGTAGAAAAAGGGCCACAACGCAAAGAGAAGAAAGAAGAAGAAAGAAATGGAAGGGATCCGAACGGCGTATTGAGAAGCTTTCCGTGACAAGTTATTACTCTCGGAACGTTTGTCACCCATTCGCGAGAGGTGGGAAACCGTGAAGAATACTTTTGGTGTTACTGTCAAAAATTTTTGAAAAACTAATTACAAAACAGATCACATCCCATATTGGTGCTCACAACTTATTGTCTCCGCTGCGATCTGGCTCACGACCTCAGAATAGTTGTAAAACAACTAGTAAGAGTGATAGATGACATTAGAAACTCGTTTGACGATTATCATATTATTATTCTTTGCTTGTTGGATTTCTCTAAGGCCTTTGACACTATAAACAATGATATTCTTTGTAATAGACTTAGACATCTCTTTGGTTTTGGAGATAACTCTGATAATCTCTTAAAATAGACTATCTCTCAAATAGGTATCAAAGAGTACTCGTTGGAGATTTTTACTATTCGTACAGCCAAGTTGAGTCCGGTGTGCCACAAGGCTCTATTTTGGGACCGATTCTATTCTGAATTTATACAACCGACCTAAGAAGGGTTCTTAATATAAATAAATATGATTTTCTTAAATCCTTAAGACACTTTCTCATTCATGCTACCCGACTGTGGAATTCTTTGCAGCCTTCTGTAATTATTACACATTATTAAACATATCGCGCTTCTGAAGGGCTATCTACTATCATTATAATTTGCAATAATCCCCTACGAATCCTGACTATATGCTCCTTCCTTTAATTACCTTTACTTACTTTTACTGTTTTCACTCTATCCCTTTTCTCTTCTTTGTCCCTAATGCAATTATTGCTTTAGTAGTCTACATTAATAAAAATGAAATGCTGATCGCTGGTAAGCGCAGCACTTGAGAACGACTGGACCTATTTGGATCATTTTTAGTTTAAAATGTTCGTCATAGTTCGAATAAGGGTTTTACGGAAGGAAAGGTTGAAAAAGTTTCCCCTTAAAATTGGATAGTTCAGGAAAAACTAAAAGTGCCTTTTTTCATGGGAGTTTTGTGCAAGAACTCACGATTCGAATACGTATATATTTGTGCCGATATAACTGTCGATTCTATAGTTTTTTGCACTTTTTTTTTTAAATCTGTACGTCAAATGATGTCTGGTACCCTCTAAACAAACTCACCCTAAACAATAACCTTTTTTCTGTAACTACTCAAAGGATCCTTTGCGCACTTGTTACCATCAACAATTTGATAAATTTTTTGAGGTCTGTGAAGTCAATAATGTCGGATACCTTCTAAACAAACTGCCTCTAAACAATAACGTATTTTCTCTAACTCCTCAAAGGAACCCTTGTGCGCTTGTTCCACCAACAATTTGGTTATTTTTTTTGAAGTCTGTCCGTCAATGATGTCTGGTACTTTCTAAACGAACTGACTCCAAACAATAACGTCGTGTTGAGAGTGAGTTAGGGGGTCTTGAACGAGTCTGAGAGGGTCTTGAGGGTCATTGAGGTGGTCTTGAGTGGGGTTCGAGGGCGTCTTGAGGGAGTTTTGGTTGGGTCTTGAGAAGGTTTTAAGGGGGTTTCGAATGGAGTCTTGTGGTGATCTTAGGATGGTCTTGAAGTAGCTTGATGGCTTTTGAAGGGGTCTTAAGAGTGTTGAAGTCTTTTGGGGAACCTTTGGTGGGTCTAGAGAGGGTCTTTAGGTGGTCTTGAGGGGGGTTTTAAGAGGGTTTTAAGAGGGTCTTCAGTGGTGTCTTGAAAGAGTCTTAAGACTCAAATATTCCAGATTTTAAATAGAAACATTCCAGCACTTTTCAGTTCTTTTATAACAGTTCTAGTTGCTCGAGATCTACCACATATTTTCTACCTTTTAGGGGCCCAGCTAAGTTTTAATAAAAGCAATTTTTTAATTTTATTTTGTTTTGGTGTTCTAAAAATGCTTAGTTGATCGTCTTCCCTTTCAATCTATGTAAGTTCTACAATGTCCGCTCACTAAAATTCGATAAAAAACCCCTTTCGCTGAATTCAATTTCCGCCAATTTTCACATGCAAAGTAAACATTCAAGTGATTAGTGAGTGATGGAGTGTAGTAGTAGACTTGCTGCTGAAAGGAGGTTCTTTTCTGAACTTTTTCTATAATACTCCAGCATACTTGAAAATGGGGTTATTGTTGTTGTAGTTGTTGTTCTATGGGAATATCTGGGCGGAGAAGCGGTTGTCTTCATATGCATTGCTGTTCCGTTGCGCGCACGACCCGGCTCGTCACAATTTAGTTCATCGGATAAATCGTTGCAGTGACGAAATCCGTCGCATCGCAAACGCACCGGAATGCAAACTCCGGTTAAACATTTAAACTCATTGGCGCCGCACGCAGCATTCTGTGCGTCCGTTTTATGATATCTAATGTTTGGACCCTGATTCGACGAGTAATAGTTATAGTAATTAGTGTTGGGTCTTTTAGTTACAGCCGATTCTGTAGTGGGCTGAACTGTTGTTGTTTGCTGTGAACGTGGTGATCGTGTTGTTTGTGATCGTGGTAGTGGTGGTGGTGGTGGTTGTGTTAGTGGTTTAAGGGTATGTTGATTGTAATGAGAACGATCAACGTTTGATTCGACAGCATTATCGTTCCCTATTTGTGATTTTGTTGTTTTTGTTTGATTGTTGATGATGTGCGATTTGTGCAATTTGTTCCACATGCATTTAATTTTGTTATTGCCAATTCGTTTAGGGGGGGAGGGGCCAAAGTTTTTTGCCAAATCACATGCACGCAGGTTCAATAATCAATTCCATTGTCGTTGTTGTTGTTGTTTAATTTAATACAAAAAGTAATATTATAATGCAATTGATTAAATTATTAATTTTTTATTGCGATAATCCAATCCAATATAGCGTGCAAGTTTATTTTTGTTTTTATTGCAATCAGTGGTAAAAGAAGTAACCAAAACCATATTATACAACAGACACATTGCATTTATTTTCGAAAAAGAGAAACAAATAATAAAAAAAAAGAAATAATTTGTATTAATTTTGGGTTTAAGTTATGCCAAATTGTTGCTTAAACTTATTCGGAAGAAAGGAGAAGACTTTAAGCGTTGATAGCTAGAAATTTGCGCGAAATACAGAAGAAAATAAACTGAAAGCCAAAGAAAGAACTCTGTTTCTATCAGAAAGAAGAACATTTAATAAAAAGTAAGGAACATTTTAACAAAGAAGAGTACTAAGATGTCATTTAAAAGAACTTACAAGAAGAATAAAGGAACTAAGAAAGAGCAACTAAATACCTTCACCAAGAAAATTTGAAATTATCTCCCATACTGTAGCTGAAGCTTAGAAAAGCGGACAAGTACGTGGTACTCTCTAGTACTTAAGAACACATGTTAGACTAACTACTTACAACAATTCTTCTCATCGGAATAATCTGAACAATCATAAATGTTATCACACAATTCCCGAGAGGGTATACACTGACCATTATCACAACGGAACTGGTTAATTTTACAATTGTAGTCGTCGCCTAAAATATAAATCGGGATTAGGTGCAAGAGGGGAGAAAAAGGATAAGTTACTTTTTGTGTTTTAGTAAAATAATTAAAAGCGAGTTAGTTGAAATATTTAGTATAAGGGCAGACTGAGTTGGAGGAGGGAAAACTTTTGATGGATGAATGGGGCGGTGATTGAAAAACACACGCTTGATGCGTTTATGAACTATAACCATCTGTCAGTGATGAAATAGGGTCCCTCAATGAGTAGCGCGAGGAACTTTTCGTTCCAAGGAAATAGCTCTGAGTGCATTTCTTGACATTGGCCACACTGGCTGCGACTCAATATCAGTAGCAGAGGTATCGAGGACTCGACCAACCGATTGATGAGAGCCATGCTTGATAGTCGAGTTATTACTTCCTCCTCCGGAGGGATGCCTGTGTCTGTGACCGCAGTTAAGGGCTGTCCTCAAGGAGGAGCCCTTTCATCTCTTCTGTGGTCACTAGTCATCAACAATCTTCAGGTCGATCTACATAGATCAGGCTAAATCGTTATTGGTTATGCGGATGACATAGCGATTTTAAGTATTGGTAAACACAGCACGATTAAATGTCGTGCAAGGGTCTTTACTACACGTTTTAGAATGGTGCAGCAGAGAAGGACTAACCCTCAATCCTTTGAAACCCGTTCTAGTGCCTTTCATAAAAAGAAGACAGGTAAATCTAGGACCTATCACTACCAAAGCCACCACTTTAAACTTTTTAAGTGAAGTTAAATATCTCAGCGTCACCTCTGATAAATAGCTTAACTGTAACCCTCAAATCGAGTCCGCCATCGCACGCGTTACTAGGGCCATGTAGGCCAGCAGACGGCTTTACGGCCTCAAGCCAAAAATGATGCACTGGATGTATACAATGGTGGTGAGGCCCATTATCGCGTTTGGTTGTCAATAGTTATCGAATGGACAAAAACAACTAAGCTTCAGAAGCTACAAAGAATTGCCTGTCTCTGTATCACGGGTGCCATGCGTACCAGCCCTACGGCAGCATTAGATGCTATCGTTTGACTTTATCGCTTACAAATCGTCATAAGGAAGACGGCTGCTAGATCCGCTATTAAGATGCACCTAGTACCAGATGACCATGTGGAATACCTGAAAACTCAATTCCCGAAAAGGACATGTTGTGTACTATACCCTTACATAACGGTCAGGGAGTACTGTTTCGGAAGGTTATTTGAGGTTGAAATATTGGACCGTGCAATCTTATAGCGAAAACCTCTAGCATCCAGATCCGGAACATCATTAGATTCCGAAACTGGACCCTAGAGGTCTGGTCAGGTTTACAGAAGGACCGAAGATGGAATCTGGAGTTGGACCAAACACCAAAGTCTCGATGGAAAAGTTTCCCATGGTTTTCCAGGCGGTACTCAATGCTATTGATGTCATCGGAAAGTGTGAGCTTTCTCACAAGCAACTGTGGCTTGCGACTCCACCTTAACAAACTTAATCTGGGCTCAGATATGGAATGTAGGTTCTGCTCGGAAGACGACGAATCGTCCGAGCACATTCCCTGTTAATGTCCAGCATTGCTTTCGTTAAGGAAGCATATTTTCCATAAGGAAATATGTTCGCCAGCTTGGTTGAGAAACTCTGCCTCTAAGGGCATACTATTCTTCATCAGGGAGGTGGTACGCCTCTTCGATTCGTCACACCCTTTTATATGATAGATTTCGGGGCAATTGTAGCAACCAATGGAACTAGAAATATGCGCATGGTTGCTAGAAACCATCAAACCCTACCTTAGTCTATCGATAGACTCTTCAAATTAAGGAACTTAATCGTAATATCCAACCGGCTAGTATTGTCTTATACCATACTAGTACTTACATATGTATTCGAGAGTTGGGTACTTAAAAACACTCTGACCCCTGAGCCGCATTCGAGAGGACAATTCTAGAATAATGTGAGGAATGACGATTCCGAACACTCTATGACGATGGAATCCAACGAACGTTAGTGCGTTGTAGACATTGTGAAGTTCGGTAGGCTCCGAGAGGTAGTACACCTAGTTCTTATAAGCGATTCTCTTCGCTGCTAGGAAACTCCTTAGCAGTAGAATATATGGGAAATGACAGGGAGGTAGGCCAATGCTACGCTGGAAGGATCGACAACGTATCTACGAGTATTTAAATAACAATGAAATTTTGTGCGGTTGTTGTTTGCGGAAACTTACATTTAGCAACCGATTTTTATGAAATTTTTAATGTATATTATTGGAAGGTGGTTTATGGTTATAGGCTATAGTTCATTCCCATTCCCCCTCGCAGGGGGTGTAAAATGTAAAATGGTAATATCAGCCACATTTACAAACCGATTTTAATGAAATTTTCAATGTGAATTATTGGCTGGTGGCAGATGGTAATAGGGTATATTAACCTGAGGGAATGTAAAATGTGAATATCAGCCATATTTACAAACCGACGTTCAATGATTGGTTGGGGGAAGGTTATACACTATAGTATATATATATGTGAAGGGGTAGCGAAGCGCCCGGGATCAGCTACTATAATATATAGCAAAACTGGGCGTTTTCGCCTTGATCGGATTGTGAAAATTTCATCACGCAATGAAAACGAGTGCATAGAATAATGGATTGTGAGTGTTTGTTTCTTCTGGTGATTTAACTCATTTTGTCGTGAAGGCATAACACTGGCGACAAATTGTGTTGATAATCCATTTTGAGACATTCTCTTCTCAATTCGGTAAAAAGAAGCGGTAAGTTGTGTTTTGTGTGTTTGTTTGTTGTAGTTATGTGTGTTTTCAGAGTGGATCTCAGCAACATACGTGGGCTGAGAACGAATTCGTTCGCTGTGTTTAACCATGTACATGTCCACAGGCCAGCAATTCTGGCACTGAGTGAAACTCAGGTATTTGATAATTCTGATGCATCAGAATTTAATCTACCTGGGTATAGCTTGGTGCCATTATTTTTCCCTCGACGCGGACTCGCAATCTATGTTCGTAGAGATGTTGCGTTTCAGCTTTTGCCTCAATTTAGCCAAAGTTCCAATCCGGAATTCAATTTCATTTGGCTCAAAGTAAAGGTACATGAGCGCAACATCTACTACTGTTTCCTTTACAGAAGCCCCCACTTAGACAGTGTTTCAACTCAGAGCGAGTTCGATGCACTGTCTGATTCCATCTTAAGAATTGGAAATCGTAAAAATGAAATCGTTATTGCGGGCGATTTCAATGTACACAATTCTGGGTGGCTTCGCCATTCTGGCCAGACAACACTCGAAGGAAGATGTGTTGAGTTATTCGCTGAGTTTAATCACCTTACTCAGCTTGTAAATGAGCCTACACGAATACCTGACATTGCAAATCATTCCGCAAACACCCTAGACTTGTTCCTTACCTCTCGTCCTGATAAATACTCCGTCAATGTATCATCGCCCCTAGGCTCATCAGACCATTGTGTAGTATCAGCTAATTTCTCGTTAATAAACCACGTAGTTAGAGAAAAAACTCCCAAAAAAATAGTATGGCAATACGAGAAAGCCAATTGGGACGGCCTTAACAACTTCTTTGGGAGTTATAACTGGTCGCTATTGTTTCGCGATAGCAACGTGGATGCCGCCGCTGATGCAATAACAAACATCATTCTTATTGGTATGAGAAAGTTTATCCCTTTTAGGAATAAATCTATCAAATCAAAGGAAGATGGATGGTATGACTTGAGCTGTAAAGAGGCTTCTAGGATTAGAGAGGTATGCTTTCGGTTTTACAAAGCAAACCCTTCCGAGGAAAACCGAAAAAAGTTTAAACGAGCAAGAAATGATTGCAATGCCCATCTTCGGCGAGTCAAATTCGCCTACGACCGAAAATTAAGGCAAAAAATACTACAATGTCCCATAGGTAGTAAAAATTTTTGGTCTTTCGTGAAAAGAATCAAAAATTCAGCCTCGTCGTCGATTCCAACGCTCATTTATAATGACATTCCAGTTGTCAGCTCTATGGACAAGGCCAATCTGTTTGCTGCGCATTTCGCAGCTAGCTCTACGCTTCCAGATTGTGCATTGCCGCCTCCTGCACCTCAGAGTATTGAACACTCTATGGGACAGATATTTTTTCGTACTCGTGCAGTTGCTAGAGTTTTAAATGATCTTAACACATACAAATCCGCTGGTCCAGATGGTATTTCTCCATTAGTTCTGAAGAGGTGTTCTTCCAAGCTGGCATTACCATTGCGTAAGCTTTTCCATCTATCCTATTCTTCTGGACTCTTCCCGAGAAGTTGGAAAACAGCATTTGTCCAGCCCATACCCAAAAAAGGCGAACCGTCGTCTCCTTCTTCGTACCGACCCATAGCACTTACATCCATTCTTTCCAAGGTCATGGAAACGCTGATCAATTATCAGCTTAAGAAATATCTTGAACATGTTAAGAACATGTTGCTCCAAATACTTATAAAACGTGCGTACATTGTTTGATGAACAACCAGTTGATAGAGGAGACACTTTTACAACTGTCAAGACGACGACGACGACGACGACACGTCCAAAGGTGTAAAGCTTTAATGAAAAATGTATTACACGTTCATTCGAAAGAGGAAGAACAGAGCTGAAGAGCGGTTACTACTATTATGCAGTTTATTATCAATTGTCTGGCCCAGCTCTACACAACAACGCTGGAAATTAAAACTAAACAACGCAACAACAAAGGGCTAGTGTTGGTTCATCAAAATGGAAATGTCATTCAGCAAAGCGTCAAGTGTGTTGACATGAACATTTTTCTGGTTTGTCTCGCGTATAGCAAAGCAGTTGTGAATTCTTTTGCATACTTGTTGGGCTGTGGTTGCGATGTGTATGTCCGCGTCGGTCAGAGAATGACAGATGGACTGATAGACAGATTAGACGGACTCTAACTCGATGCAAACTGAATGAGTAAAATACTCGTGATTCGGTGGTGCTGCCGGACGCTGGAATCATGTACTGGAGAAAGAAGGAGACAATTTTTATGTAAACGGATCTTTTAATTTGACTAACTGCCTCAATTGAATCTTTTGCCTTAGCAACTGTACCCAAATTCCATTGTATAGGTAATACATACAAACTTTATTAGGTGTTAAGGTTTCAAACTGGATGACATCGTTTCTTTTTTTTTTTTGTAGAAGACACAGTTGGAAGGCCAAAAGCTTAATTTTAAGAAAGTATAATTAAACTAAAACGTTGACTACACTACAAAGCTACATCATACATAAAATTGCGATATAAATCCATATAGATATACGGCAAACAAGCTACAAATGGCATAAAAACACAAATGATAACTAATGATTTCAATGAACAAAATGATTAGGATTGCGTCCACTTACCTTACTTCCCGATACAGGATCGAACAATGACTTAACAAAATTAGTAAAAAAAAAGCATAAAAGCAAAACCTTATAATAAAAATGCAACCGACATTCCTTTGAAAAGCTCTTTCGCTCACCGTTGCAATTTCGTTCATCGGAAATATCCTCCGGACAATCGATGTTACCGTTGCAGCGTAAATCGATCGCAATGCAAGTTCCATCATCACACTGCCATTTGTCGTAGAGGCAGGCTTTGTTAATCCCCCCGGGTTAGTATGGGACGACACCACATCCGTTCAAGCACAAAATGGTTAGTATGACACACGGGGTGAAATGTTTGCACAGAAAATGAATGAATAAATTACACAACTAATACAGAATGAAAGAGGGTGATTATTTGAACAAACATACGACATCCTTCCTCGTCCGAGCGATCACTGGGACAATCAACTTTTCCATCGCAACGACCGACTATCGACACACATGACAAATCACGACACGTGAATTTGCCTTTGGGACAGAAGAACTTGAGTTTTGGTACAACTGACGTCGTTTTATGTGTTGTTAGTGTTATTTACATTATACATTATGGTCAGCATTTAAAAAAAAAGTTGTAAAAAGAGCGGGGATGGATAGAAGAAGAGAAATAGATATGATGAGAGTTAATTTACAGTTTTTTTTTTTAAAGATATTAGGAATATTACAGCTCCGTAGGATTATCAAGGAGTTGGGAGTTGTAATGGTTTTGGAGGATGGATCATTGTTATATCCTAAAAGCACAAATGAATTTCCGCCAAAAAGTTGTAATATTCAACAGATTTCTGATTTTTATCAAAATATCTGATTTAAAAAAATATAAATAGTATTTTAGTTAAATAGTTAAGGTACATTTATTAGGCGAGCCGAATATACCCTTTTGATTGTAAATATTTAAAATCTAGATACTTATTATATCTAAAACATTAAGTATCTAGATACTTATTAGATTTTAAATATTAAGAAGGAAGAAAGTCCTACAGATCAACTGGCCTAACTTAGTTCGCCCTAAAGACTATCAAAAAGGTTATCGACAATTTTATAACGCCGGAAGAACTGGGAAGAGAACCACTACACTTCAGTAACATGCGTACAGAGCGGGCAAATATACGGATACCGTACGAAAAGCTGACGAAAAGCCAGTAAGGAAATCGCGATGTGCGCCTTCCTAGACATCAAAGGAGCATTCGACAACGCATCTCATGAGTCGATAAGGAATGCTCTGGAGAGAAAGAAAGTAGACAGCACAGCACAATCACTAAATAGATGTTCGAGATACTGAGTGCGATTTTGTAGAACATTTCCTTAGTAGGTAGAGACGAGATTGCGTGGCGTGGGAGTTCTCAAATTACCAAACTTCTTCGTCCATAAAAAACCAGAACAACAGAGACCATAGTCGGTGATAAAACCATTATGGTGAGCATAACAAGAGGTTGCCCACAAGGAGACGTACTGTCCATCCCTTTTGGTGAGGAGTAGATGAAATACTTCAGCGAATAGCTGAGGCAGGGACTCATGCCCAAGGCGGACGATATAGTTTTCATGGTAACTGAGAAGTTTGAGGAAGTGCTCTGTAATATAATCTAAAGCGGATTAACCACCACGAGCAGATGGTGCCTAGAAGTTGGACTCAGAGTAAACGCAAACAAAACCACACTGGTTCCCTTCACAAATAAAAGGTAGCCGGGGCGAATGCACCCGATTAACCTCAATGGAGAAGAGATTACTATAAGCAAAGAGGTTAAATACCTTGGACTTATATTAGATAAAAGACAGCTATGGAATAAACTCCAACAGGCAGTACTGCAAAAATCAAAAAGAGCGCTTATGGTATGCAGAAAGGTGGCAGGAAAAGGTGTGAAGAAGGGTGGCAGGAAAATCCTGGGGACTTTGTCCAAGAGTAAGTGAGCGTATGGGCAAATAGAACCAAGCTAAGCACTACGAGAAGAATATTGGAAAAAGTGCAGAGGCTGGTATGTATTTTAATTACAGTGGCCATGAGAATCTGCCCCACGGCGGGTATGGAGGCAATTCTTGGGCTACTCCCACTACATATAGTGTTAGAGAGCAAATCCAAAGAAACCAAGTTACGTTTGAGCAATGTAGGCTGCTTCAGGGACGGTGGGCTAAAGGGATTAGTGGAGTCGCTAGCCAAACAAATTCCGTTAGCCAGCATGCCGTGCGATAACATGGTACAAAAGCCTGAATTCAAGAAAAACTTCGAAGCCAAAATGAGCAAAACAAACAGAAGGCGCAGGTGCAGGAGTTCGTAGGTCATGAACAAAGTACTGTGAAGCTAAGGGGTAGTACCCGAGCATATTCCAGGCAGAAGTACATACCATTGAAAGATGTGCTCACTTTAATCTGGAAAGAAACTATGTGAGGTAGGAAATAGCCATCATGACGGACAACCAAGCTGCAGTAAAAGCCCTAGATGTATTACACATCACGTTAAGACTGATATAGGAATGGCAGGACAAATCTAAACAGACTTGGCGAAGTAAACAAGGTACTTTTGTACTGGGCGCCGGGACACACTGGCATGTATGGGAATAGAGCAGCGGATAGGCTCGTGAAAAATCCGATTGTAGGGACAGAACAATTCTGTGGCGTAGGGTGCCGCATAATGCGGGAGGAGATACGCAGAATAGGTATCTCCTTACGCCCACGGTGTGCCAAGCATATAACCAAGCATTATAAGGGTGCAACCCCCTTTAGGCGTGCGCATATTATACAAATAAAGAAAGGCAGATGTTTCCGTAAAATGGAAAATCTCTCAGGCAAATGATGGACAACTATGACCGCAAAAAGGTCTCGCTCGAAGTAATGTAGTAATTACGGGTTTCCTAACAGGAAGTTCTATACTGAAGCGGCACCAGGGGGAAGCGCAGTAGATTCATATGGGTCGCAGTACTACGACTTTTTATATATACCCCAATTTTCATCATCTTCATAAATATTAAGTATCTAGATACTTATTATATCTAAAACATTAAGTATCTAAGCACTTAGGTTAGGTTAAGGTGGCTGTCAGTAAAACCGACACACTTAGACACTAAACACTTACTACATCTTTAATATTAAGTATCAAAATATTAAGTATTTAGACATTAAGTATCTAGATAATTATTCGTAATATATCTAGATACATAATGCTTATCTGTTTTTTTTATTCATTTTATTATTTTATTTTATTAATTAATTTTTTTAAAGAAAACCATTATATCCAACATTTACATGTAAAAAACTTCTCTGCTACACATCTGGACATAATCTAAACTTTAAATATCTAGATACTAGTATATAAACATACTGGTACAGCGCCTTAAATAAAAACTGAACTAAATAACTGACGTTAAAAACCATAAATCATAGGCATTTGTTAATATAAAAGGTACACTTTTTTAATACAAAAATTAAAATTTCAGTATCTAGATACAACTATGATCGCATCTATCTATCTAAAATTCATTCAATTAATCATCAGAACAACATTTGTGCTATTTGGAATTGCATATTCTTATTACAGAAGGACATGGATATGGGGGTTTTTATTATTTACATGTAGGGACACAACAGTTATATTGAATATATGTTGAGATGGAAAATTTGTATACTCACTCGCATCGCAATTTAATTCATCGTCGCCGTCAGTGCAATCATTGACGCCATCACATATCTGTGAATCGCTTATGCAACGTTGATCGTCTTTACATTGATATTCTAAGTTACTACATTCGGTAGCTTTGTTGTTGTTGTTGTTGTTATTTAGTTTCAGTCATTTCATTAATATTAAAATAAAAAATACAAAAAAATTTCGTGCAAATTCCACAGTTTGAGTGATGAGAGAGATGTTATAGTTAGTCCAATAAAGATGTTAGGACATTCAATCGCAACAAGTGTGTGAGACAAAACAAGAACATTTTAGTTAGAAATGAATAAATTAATTCAATATAATATAATTAAGACAACAAATAAAAAAATTAAAACGGAGCGTTAAATATCCGGTTAACACAAATTGAATGATTTGTTAGTTCAGCCAGCAATGAATATTCACTTTTTTTTTTTTTTGTAAAAAGAAATTTCATTTTTCTGATTTTTAAAAATTAGTCAAACAAACTCATTAGAGTTTGAAGAGTTAATTATTTTAAAATTAAATTACAAATCAGTTAAAAGTTAAAAGTTAAAAGCATTAAATAAAATAAATAGCTAAGGCAGTAATTTAGATTTAATTGTTATTGCATGTAGAGCAAGAATAAGTGTTTGTATTGTGTTTTACTTAACGGAAATTGTATAACAAAAAAAAAGTAATAAATAAAGAAAAAGCTGCTGCTAATAGAAGAGAATAGAATTTTTTTTCCAGCTGGAAAAAGCGGCTGCTTCTCTATGTACTTACGACAATATTGATCTTCATCATCACCATCAGGACAATCACGATTTCTATCACATCTTTTACTGCCATCGATGCAGTGTCCACTGCGGCATTGGAATTCATTTGCGTGGCATTCTGAAATTAAGAATTGAAAACTTATTGTAAAATTTGAAACAAATTATATAGTTATGGTGGCAAATGTGATAATGATGCGATTAGCAACTGTACTTAGCAACTCTCATCACAAATCAGACCAAATCAAGTGAACGATTTCGATAACCAATCCGATTCGTATTTACTTGGGTCGGGGCTAAATAAGAAGGGGACTTGCCTTGGTCGGCGGCGCTTCATGTCGAGCTAGGTTGCGGTTGGTCAATCACCACTCAACTGAAATAATTGATTCTTGAAACTAATACAAGCGCCTCGGATACGGATCGGAATTATCAACAGTGACCAAGGAAAAGAACACGCTTTGGAACTTGGAACATTCGCACGCTCGTCAAGACAACATTGCTTGCACAATTAACAAAACTAAAAACCATCTAGAGACTGTTGGTCTTAGTGAGGTAAGATGGCCTGGAGTAGGGGAAAAGCCAACATCTACCGGTGAGTTTCTGATTTTTTCGGGTAAAGCTGCACCATGCGAATGGAGTGGGATTAGGTTAGGTTAGGATATGGTTGCTGTGAGTGAAACCGACACACTTAGACCAGTAATGGTCCATTGTGATACCACACGGATCAGGAAAAATTCCCTCTACCTACTCGATGAACCAATTAGAGCTTTGTATGAAGCGTAGGAGACTACAATTGTCAATGCTGATGATATCATTAGTGTCGTTGTAGAAGGAAACTCCCATATGGAGTTTACGTTTTTTGGGAGAGGGCTAAACAAGTACAGAGAAGATGGACGATAGTCTCCTCCTCCTCACATGGTTATCCAAAGGACATAAGACCAATAACTCTATCTTCCTTTCTTTTGAAAACTTTGGAAAGGTTTTTAGTTGTTTACATAAGAAACCAGGTAGGACTCAGCAAATGGGCTCAATCTCAACACGCTTACTGCAAAGGGAAATCGGTTGAGAGGGCGCTTCACACACTGATGCGTTCGATTGACAAAGCACTACACTCAAAAGAATACTCACTCGAAGCGTTTCTCGACATTGAAGGTGCCTTCAACAATGTAAAGACGGAGGCTACAATCCTTGGGTGACATGGAGCTAAAATTAAATTTACTTCAATTCCACGCTAACCAAGTGGGCTTAACAGTTAACGTTTAAAAACAAAACTATTATCCGTTAACGCTAGTGGAAGATGTGATCTCTCAATTGATCGACACCAGATAGAGGAAGTCGATAAGTTTTGTTATTTGGACAGCTCTCGTGGTAAGAAAGGCGCGACACTTCTATAGTATGCTAAATAATATCTGGAACTCCTCAAAAATCTCCCGGAACCTAAAGCTAACGATATTCAGATCGTACGTTCTCTCAGTACTCTTGTATGGCTGCGAAACTTGAAAAGTCACAGAGTCAATTGCGACGCGCCTCCAAGTCTTTGTCAACAAGTGTTTTAGGCGGATACTGAGAATAAGATGGGCGGACACAATCACCAATCAAGATTTATGGAGAGTTACGCAGCAGGAAGCTGGTTACGCGGTCACCATCAGATGACTGAAATGGAGCTGGATTGACCACACTTTTAGAAAACCAGCAGACGATAACACGAAACAAGCGCTCGACTGAAATCCACAAGGAAGCTGATCGCCCTAGTAAGATATGAAAATTGAAAAGGGATAATAGAAGAGGAACCAGAGGACAGAGTGACGTCTCTTAAAACCTCAGGCGGTAAAACGAGTTCGGGGAGTATGGGACGTAAGGAAGGAGAAGGAATGGTGGCATCTGTCAGCAAACAAGAACCACAAAAAAATGTCGCTAAATTCAAATTCGTTGTTCAATTTGGGATACTCTCTATATTTTAGCTGCTTAGCGCATATTATAGTTATATTATGCACTAAAGAAGATGATGATGATTTGTTTTCTGCAGTTCTGTTCGGCAGTTTCGGGTTTGTTCAAGTCTACGCACCAACGGGACAGGCCATCTCTGAAGAAAAAGTTCAAATTTATTCAAGTTTCTAAGGATTTTTTCCTACTACTACTCTAAAGGAAGACCTTTTTCACCTTTCACCTTTCAGCGCTGATTGGATCTCTTCAATATTTACAATGCTTGTAGATCTTTTTCTTATTGCCTTATAATTAAGAATGTTATCCTAATCAATGTGCTCCTTTAATTATAAAAAGGAACGAACATTGACTTAACTGATAATCCACTCTTAACAAATTTCTTAAATTTTATCTGTGCGCATTATATCCTCAATAAAAATCACTAAGAA
This sequence comes from Nephrocerus scutellatus, assembly GCA_947095585.1. Lineage (NCBI taxonomy): Eukaryota > Metazoa > Arthropoda > Insecta > Diptera > Pipunculidae > Nephrocerus > Nephrocerus scutellatus. The sequence goes on from OX352763.1 coordinate 117,548,630, forward strand.
GGAAACTCTGTGCTCGAGTGATTTAAAAAGAGGATATTTTATTATTTAGTCCAGGGGATAGTGTGAGTACATCCATGTAGTAATCAGATTCCTCAAAGAACCAAATCTGCGCGCATCATTTACTCTGAGAAATTAGCATAGTGCAATAGGTATAGCCATGTCCTTGTAACGCTGATTTCCTCCTCTTCAAGCTACTTGTATACTAAGTAGTGCTTTCTATAAAGTGAACGAAAAAAAAAACTTAAATTAGGGGCAACTGTACACTAATCAATTACGAACAGTTTTGCACGAATCACTTAAACCCCTTCCGGATCAATTCAACGACCTTTGACATTGTTTATTTCTTTCGGCTCTTGTTCGCTTTGTTTTAAAAAACGAAAGGATAATTTACTTTACGGAAAAGACAACACATTTAATTAGCTGTTTCCATCAAAATGACAGTCACGTCATATACTCTTGCACTTAGACGGAACAACGCGAACAAGAGATCAATGCCACCAAAAATAGCCGAAGGAGAGGAAAAGGATGAATTACAAAATATACCCTTGAGGAGTTTCGTTTTAGGAAAAGGACTGATGGAGGTTGTGAATTCCTTTAATTGCGCTGTCATATTTGGGACAAGCCAGACAAGTTAGTCTAAGTCACTGCTTTGCTTTACCTTCAAAATGCTTCAATGTGCTGTGTAAAAAAATTGACTGACTTTCTGATATTTTCAAGTCGCAGTGCTTCAAAATTTGTTAAGGTGTCGATGTTTTATTGCACAAGGTAGTAAAACATCGTTCATAATGTGCATACATATCGATAATCAAAGTGAGACTTCAGTGAAATTATGGAAAAAGTTAGTGCGTAGTGTATCTGCTTCATTATTTTAATACATAAACTTATAGCCAAGGAAGAAGTCCTTGAATGACTTGTGCCATGGTGGGATATGGGCTTTAAAATTAAAAATCGAAGGAACTGAATTAACAATGTATCACGTTCCTCACGTTTCTAGCCGGTTTTAATTTATCTTCTCACAATTCTCCCTAATTCATGCAAAAAGCATTACGGAAAACGACGCAAGTCCAAATGCTTTCGTTAATGGATCATGGTCAGAAAAAAACACCAAAAAACTACCAATAATCTTGACCAAGAGAATATTACAAATAGCATAATAACATAATTGCCATTGTCTGTTTGTTTGTCTGTAAGGATACAACGAATATAACCTCATCCCGAAGAAACGACTATATGTATCGAAGCCATATTTACACCTATGATCGTTTGGTGCTGCGATACGTTTATGTTTTTTTTTTTGGACCCGTTGGAGTTGAGATATTTATGAAAATGTGTGTTTATGGTTGGATGTGGTTCATATTCACAACATATGTTTGTTTGTGGTCCGATAAGTTTATGTTTTTTTGGACCCGCTGGAGTTACGATATTTTCGAAAATGAGTGTTTATGGTTGGATTTGGTTCATATTCACTCAATAGGAGTATTTTTTTTTGGTGCTCCGATAAGTTTATATATTTTTGGACCCGTTAGGTGCCGCTGAAGTTTACATATTTATGAAAATGTTGTGTTTATCTATGGATTGAGTTCACATTCACACCATCTGTGGTTTGGTGCTCCAATGAAAAAAGGTAAATTGACACAAAAAAAGGTTCCTTAATTTTTGACAGGTACTCACTAGTAATACAAATAATGACGTAAATGAGCCTTGGATAATTATTATTCTCTATTGAACAATTCGGACCTTCAGAATCTTGTTGATATCTATTTTGAAGGTATTTAGATAAAACGTTTCGGGAAACAGGAAGTCGACCAATTGATTCCACATCGATTTGAAATGTTGGTTTCTAACTGGGGAATGGATTTAAGACAAATCTATGTTGTTTAGAACTGAAACGAGTGTTTGCCTTGCTTAGAAAAGGACTTGAAAACTGTATTTTAAAGAGCATTTACCGTGGAAAATTTGTAAGCAATTTGTTAATGCTCCACATTTTGTCTATGCTCGAAAGAATCAAGAGATGAAGTAATAGTTAGATCGTTTATCATATGGACAACTCAATTCTATCAAGGTAATGGATTTTGCCCCAAACAAGAATGATTCGACACAAAAGTTGGGCAGAATAGCCGTATTCATCAAATGTCGGGAACCAATCAAGCGAGAATTGCATTCTTTTTGACTGATAGCGATATTGATAGCGTTGTATCATCAGCAAATTAATGGATATCACAGTATGTAGAAGACAACAGGTCATTGATATACATAAAAAAAAGCGTAGGCGCCAGAATTTATCCCATGCCAAGCTAAAGAGATACCATTCATCACAAGATTCATTTTACAGTTCCATAAATAATTCTGAATCCCTGCAATGAGAAAGGTGTGTAAGTTGAACGAACAAATCTTATTTATAGGACATCAAAAGCCTTTGAAATATCCAGGGATACGACGCTTGATTCCCCTAGGTTTTCAATGCTTCGCTACAAACAATGAGTCAAGCACGTCATGAGTTGACCTGAAAAGCGATTTTTAAGAAATCCCTACTGCACCTCGGATAAAAGAGCATTCGTATCCAGATAGCTTATTAGCCTGAATGAATTAAACCGTAATATTTGTGCTGATCCATTAACCCTTAAGTCCATCTTAGGACGTACTAGTTATATAAGTTTAGAGGTACTTTTTTCTAGCCAGGACCGGACTTTTAGAGCTGCACCACTATGATCCGCAATTAGTAAGATTAGTAAGATATTAACGATTGGCCCATTTAAAGTCAACCTTGATTATTGATGTATTCTAATAGTTATAGCTAACGAAATAATATTTTGTGCAGGCATTGGTGATTGAACGATGATGAACCTTCCACGACAACATAAAATACTTCGACGTATCGAGCGTAGCGTTTCATATTCCAATCACGATCATGTGAATTAGATTTATGTGCCATTCGATGGTGCACCTTACATCGTGAACGCGGAATGTCGCATAATTTACAACGCAATGATTGAATTGCCACACAGACTGTACTTGGGAGAATGGTTTTTTATGTTTCGAAGCTACTCGTAGTTGAGTTGGTTGATATGGGAAACGTACCCATATGACTCCTATTACATAAGGCCCATTGGTACCCGTGGAAAAGTAAGGGACAGTTGCCTAAAGTTTACTTTCACTGTCAAAACAACTCTGGATAGGAGTTTTCGTTTTGAGTAATAGTATCCGGCCTGACTAATTGCGAACAATAGGGCAGTAAACTTTGGGACTCAGATAACCTTGAGCCTGTTTTTTTAACTTTTCGGTTAAAAGTTTCTAGAAGTAAGAGTTTAATTGTTTATCAAATGTGAAATAGGCATACACACCATCGAAAGTTGTCAGTATCTTTTTTTTTTTGCTTTCCGCATTTACACGTTAGCCGAGGATTTGCAAAGATTACAATCAGATTGTTTAAGGAGATTTATCAATCGGAATCGGTGGGTCTGCCAAAAGCGATAGCACAACTTGTAAGCAAAATTGAATAAACAATTCCTTGGTAAACAGATGTGTTGGTTGAAAGGAGCATGCTCTTTTTGTAACTTCCATGAAACGTCTATTTTCTTAAAGGATTAAAGTGTGTTGATGTGTTGCCTGGGAAAACACTGTAAAGTGTACCAACTCTGAGTGGGTTTATGTTTATTGTTGGTATGTACCGTAATATCTTACTTAACTTGTATTTGGATAGAATTCCACAAAGAAAGGCTTGCATATGATAAGTCAAATGTCAAATCAAAGTGATCATTTATTAAAAAAAACTTTAAAATTTTGAATCTGAAAAACGTCCGCCTCTTCATTAATGATGAGCATGAAGAATATAGCATCTAAGTCTTGGCCGTAGTCTTGCAGGATGAGTCTTGCTTCTGATCTTTTGGTCTTCTTATGATATCGATAAGTTATGAATTAAATTTAATTATTTAACAGCGCCCTCTGTAGACTGTTAAAATAAGCATTTTTAATAGAAATTACCAAAAACCATTGCATATATTTATGCTCAGTGATGTTGTATATATATTGTATCAAGTTTAGGGCGAATAAAAGCTTTGCCAGATTAAAGGGAGTGAAATATTTCTTGCACCGGGCTAGAAAACCTAAACATTTCGAAGCATTTTTGGCGACTGTAAATATCTGGTCTTTCCAGCGAAGCTGTCGTTAACGCACATACCGAGAATTGCGAGATTTTTAGTTACCTCGATGCACATGCCATTCATGGATAATGGCATGGGATTTAGGATTTGCTTAGACGAGAGGAGACAGCATTGGGTTTCGGAAGCGTTAAATTCTACTCGATTGTTTTCTCCCCATTGTATTATGCGATTAGGTCAGAATTTAACGTGCTTAACATACGTAGTTGTTTGAGTTCCTCAAACTTATATGAGAAGCTGAGAGTGCTGTCTTCAGCTAAAGAGTGAATTGGATTAGAAGTCACAGATAAGAGATCAATAATAAAAATGAGAAAAAGTGTCGGGGACAAAACAGAGCCCTGCGGAACGCCAGCATTCAAGTAATGTACTTTAGACTTGAAACCGTCCAATACAACTTGAATTGAGAGGTTCAAAAGATAGCTTCTAATCCAGTGAAGCAGTTTATCATCGACTCCATAAGCACGCATTCTGGTCAAAAGAGCATGATGCCAAACTGCATTTGGCCGACGTCAATTCGAAGCCGAAATCATGCGATTTGACGCCATTGGTTATGCGATTTCTTTTATGGGGCTATACGAAAGACTGTGATTATTTAGATAAAACTCAAAGCTTAGAGTACGTAAAAGGCAGCATTCGTCAAATTATGGGATCGACTGTTGCAATAGATCTCGAGGCGGCCATTAATATGATGTAGTGTTTCTCACAAAATGTCAAGGTCCACCCTTCATAATGAAAAAACAATTTTATCAAAAATTTAATATTGGTACGTCTTTTTATTTACGATTACTTTTCAAACCACAACATGTATGACCCTATATTTATGGCAAGACAAAGTGGGTCTGACAAAACTGTCTTTCCCAGGAGTTAATTTTTGCTCTGGTATTAGCCCAATCAGCTCCATAGAAGAGTTAAGCTGGACCTGAAAGGCGGTGTCTCGATCCAACAATCGCCAGACTAGTTTGACATTGTCGTGCTTGTCCAGCAATTCCACGACTGCATGACCAAGACCAATTTCGTTCATCACAACTCTTCATTTTAAAATACAAGAATGCATTTCTATTAAAGGAGTAACTTACATCAAAGTTCGCCAGTTCACTGGTATAGATTTAGTCGATGCATTCAATTTCATTTTTTGCCCAACACAACTAACAATCCCTAAAATCCAACCTCAACAACCATGCATTTGGGCGATGGGCATTGCGCGTCGCGAGGAGAAAGAACAACCATCACAGAAAATTGTTTTGATATCCGATATCTGGGATATTTCATTTCATCGCAGGCCATAATTTCGCTCAGATCAAAATACCAAAACATAAAGTAAAAGCGTAAATAATGGAGAGTGGCTCGCAGGTTAGCTCCTTTGCTGTCCTGTGTGCTGTGTATTTTGAACCTTTGTAGGTAAATATGTATCTCCAGCATTACCAGCAGCTGGTCGTCTTCCTCTCCGTAGAGAAGCTCGATGAAAAATGTACGGCCGCAAAAATTAGCTGGCGCTTTGCTAAAGTCGCCTGCCATGTGAGTGGAGGTGAAAGGAAAAGGAAGGAAAAGGGATAAGCATTTGTGTATTGCGGCGAGGCGAATAAAATCAATCCTTGCAAGTGTTTTTTTTTTTTAGATCTCTCTTGCAAATTTGGCGATTTTTGAAATGTTAATCAGATACTGTGGGGAGATTTCTGTCAATTACAGGAAATTGATGTACGCGGGTATGCGAGTATGTGTCGGTTTTGGTTTACATTTTAGCGAAGAATGTGGAGTAACATGTTCCATATATCGAATGTGGATTAAATTTTAATGAAAATTTGCATCGATTCAGGATAATTGTTTTCTTTGTAGTATATGTATTACAATGTAAATTCTAATTTTGTTCAATTATTTCTATAAAAAGATCACTAAAAAGTTTTGTTGCTTTGGTAAAGAGCTTAGGTAGTGAACGTTATGGAAAAGGCATAATTATGTGTCATGTAGAGAGACGAACGCAAGCGAACCACTGATGAAGTGACAACGTCAAAACCAGGAAGTAGACGTTAATCTGGGATAAACCCATCGGGAGCTTGTTTACTGGGTGGGTGGCGTCCGGCATAAAAGTGGCGTGAATCCATTTTAGGCTATTGCATGGAACTACGCGATCCTGTCGTTTAAATGACAAGGAAGAAGACCAAAGAGCCGATCTCTGAGGATGAGAGAACCGATGCGAAAAACAGGGGCGGATCAGCTCGTAGTAGTAAAGAAGTTTCTGTAATAGAAATGGAGCGAAGGAGTTGAGTTATTTAGTTTAAATTATCTTGTCAACCGTAATGGGAGGAATTAATGAATAAAACAAAGTCTTTTGATATACCGAAGCAACTTATTTGGAGAGCTTATAAACAAGTATCGAAAAATAAAGGTGCTGCGGGTGTAGATGAGGTCTCGATAACAAAGTTTGAAGAAAATCTAAAAGATAACTTGTACAAACTATGGGATCGGATGTCATCCGGAAGTTATTTCAGTAAAAGCTGTTGCAATACCGAAAGATAAGGGAGGACAAAGAACTTTATGTGTTCCTTCAGTGTCCGACAGGATAGCACAAACAGCCGCTACTATGTATCTCGAACTGATAGAAGAGCCTAAATTTCACGAGGATTCATATGCTTTTAGACCAAATAAGTCTGCATTGGAAGCGGGATATACAGCACGGAAGAGATGTTGTATATCTCCAGGGAAACTCGGAGTAGCGGTAGCGAAGTACGACATGGTCAAAACAGAGGTAGGTACTCGGCCAGTGTGTTTGAAGAGGCCTCGATTGAATAACAGAAGCTCGGACAAAAGTAGTCAGTAAATGCCAAGTAATCAAAACAGAGGAATTTATTGATTACGAACGGCGGAGCATCTAGGGCGTTCGTATAGCACAGAACCAGCTCGGGGTAGCTAGTGAATGCAACGTGAACAAAGCAGAGGCTACACAGCTAATATGCGGTTTGCACGTCTGGATCATTCCTGTAGAACAAGGCCAGCTGGGGTATTTAGCAAATACAACATGCTCGGAAAAGAGGTACTCGTTAGACTACCACAAAATAACAATAATTTGCTTTCGTGATTAACTACAAGAGGAGAAGATTTGTTCGGAAGGAACACGATCTTAAATCGAAACAGTCGAACCGGGACGATTCGGTATAGTCAACTAGTAAAACATAACCAGAAAACAGCTAGTTACACTAAACTATAATTTTTTTTAGCAAAAGGTGTTCGTTCATAATGAACGGTGCTTAGCGTTAGCTAAGCCTACCAGGAAGATGTCACCTAGCGATTGTGATAGGAGACAGATATCATCGGCATATTCCAGGTCTTCTAGGCTAGACCTTGATATATCGCATGCAATGTTCGCGTAGTTAACTCGACGTCGGCTTGAAGGAGTTCTGCGTAGATATTGTCATTGCCTGCTGTTTTACCAGATTGCAGTGAACGAATTGTTGTCCTTATCTCATCCAACGAAGGAGTAGTGACGCTGATGTTCGGAAGCCTATTAGGGTGCATATGTGAGTTGATGGACATGCCTGGCGAAGTACAATTCAAAACATTCTTAAAATGTTCTGTCCAGCGGGTTAATTGTTGTTCCTCCATAACTATCAAAGAGCCGTCTATTGCCTTAACGGGGTTGTGGATGTGGAGTTTCTTGTTGGCGAGCTTACGAGCCAGTTGGTAGACTATGCTGTATTGTCTACTATCAGCGGCTTGCTGTGCTTATGTTGCGATGTCGCTTAGCCATGCTCCTTTGTCGTTCCTAACTGAACAGCCAACTTGCCGCCAGTCCAGATCCCTATACTTCCGCGCTAATGCGCTTCGCACGGCACCTGTGGCCGCGTTTAACTCCACTTTGATGGATTGGCGTTCACGAATGGTGTTCCATGTGCTATCTGATATCCATTCTTTTCTAGTTTTGTCGGGATAACCTTAAACGGTGAGGCCGTATACGCATTTACTGTTTTCTCCCATTTAGACTCTAGGGTTTGGGGCGCTGTATCTTAGAGAGAGACTGTTGTATGCGAGATACATATTGCAGTTTAACATCTGGGTCTTTCAGTGCTGCTGCAGCCGGCTTTCTCGTTGTTTGACTTTGTGTGGTTGAGTGGACCGCGAGCGTCAATCGCACACTGCCAACCACAAGGAGGTGCTCGCTGTAGACGTTTGCTGCTCTTTGGGTTCTAACGTCCAGCATTGATGATCGCCACTTGCGGCTTATAGCGATGTGATCAATCTGGTTGTTGTACATGTGATCAGGAGAGGTCCAGGTGGCTTTGTGAATGTTTTTGTGGGGAAAAATTGTGCCTCCAATGATTAGGTTGCGACGAGAACATAGATCAGCAAACCATTCACCGTTGTCATTCATAATTCATTCATTCATTCAATTCATGTTCCCAAAACTACGAGTGCTAACCTCTTCCAATTTTTTTGGCCATGAAGCTGATAATTTGCCCCTGATGATGATGAAAATGCCTCAATATTCTGTTCACAATATTTAAGGACTAATCAGAATGCAGATATATTGCAATGCAAACTAACCAACACGAATCGGTAAGTTCCCCTCATAATTACCATTTAATGGTGGAACAAATTGTTCTCATCCTTTAATAAAACTTTTGAAAATTATTAAATAAAAACGAAAATCATGTTTGACATCCATCGGCTTTAAATCTCACCCTCCCAGCCACCTCCATGACAATAGTAATAAAAAAGAAGAATTCAATGCTTCGCTCACGAACCAAACAGCAAGCAATTCAATTACAACTTTTTTAATAACAAACCTCAGTTGAAGGTTCGAAATTTAAAAAAAAAAAAAACAACAACGACAACTAAAAAACCAACTAACCACACAATCGGTGCATCTGCCTATTTGGTGTCTATGAAGTGAGTGAGTGGACTATTTTGCATGGCACATTGATGTGCTCATCAAACGAATTAATTCAATGGACGGTGACTGTGACTGTGACGACAACCAACAACAACTGATGTCCCCGTGTAACAACGAAGAATCACAAATCATGAATTTCCTTGCAGTTGAAATTCTCTTCTATTAATGAAGTAACAAATGCTCAGCATACCCCGCCCACCATTCGTTCGTCCACCACCAGCCCAACTATTGCCGCCGACGATTTGTGATGGTTTTGCATGCATGCGATAATCAAAAACTTTACGCCCCATTTGTGGCCAGAGTTGAGAATGATGACGACCGACGATGAGTGTAACCGGATTGCGTGACAGCTCAAATTGTAGGAAGACAAAGTACATAGATATGTACTATAACGCGTTAAGAGATACAAAGGCGCCAATAGTTGTTGGTATGTTTCGGTGACAGTGGCGAAGTCATCAATGTTCGCGATGATATGGGTACAATGGTACCACGAGATTATTTTCGGATATTCGGCTGTCAACCTATTTCATTTATGCTCGACCAATCGGTCCTAGTGTGTCGCACTGGGGGAGGTATGTTCTCCCTTCTTTCCCTTTCAGAAAGGTGTCCCTCAAGATACAATTCTAGGTACACTGCTTTTTTCTGACCGTATGAAGTAATGACCTTAATGATATCCATTACTGGGCTAACGATAACAATCACGAGATTAACCCCTCTAAGATTCAGCCTATGGCATTATATCGTAATCCAATTTACCACCTGCTTCATCCAATTATCCTTAATGGAATGTTTGTGCAGTTTACTCAGAGTCTCAAGAGCTTGGGTTTCGTACTTGACGAGACATAATCTTGGGATTGTCACGTCAATACTATTATTTCTAGAGTCTGACGCTGTTTTACATAAACTCTACATAGTCAAGGATTTACTTGCGTTGCAACTTCGTTGCAGATTTGTCAACTCTTCTATGGTTAGTTTGCGCAGGTTGAAGGTCTGCTTTTTAATTCATGCATTAGGTTAATTTTCTCGCTCAAACTGTGCAACCATATTTCTCGTCTGGCGTTCGAGTTTTGGGGAATTACTTTTTCAAATTTCTTGAAACTTAGAACTGTTGTGTTTTTGCTCAAATGTAATGTCACGATGTCGTCCATCCAATCTATTAGCCCACTTCATGATTGGCCAGACTTTGAGAACTAGGCCCTCATTATTCCGACTCACACCTTCAACATTATGGACACATCGCTTACTGTCAGTGCCCATCGTCAATGGAATTCCTTACCACAAGCTGTCAGGGAGTGAGTCAAAGGACCATTTCCTCTTTTGCTAAACAATGCCGTACTCTCTTCAACCAAACTCCAACTTTAGCTTGTTTCTAACTGCCGTTTTGTTTGTTTGACAATTGGATGTAGCTTTAGTTTTCTTTTAGGCGCTTCAATTATTTGTCATTGCTGTTATAGTCGTCGTATAATGGAGTGAACATTATTATTTTACATATCTTAGTAAATTACTTTCATACGAATTGATGTGATTAGTTAGATTAATTATGCTAGGGTGCTAACGCAGGCCAAAATGACTAGTGAGAAAGCTCACCAGCTTTCTGATGCTTTCCTTGTCTAGATAAAGGATTTCCTTGTAGGAAAAGGACCTGATTAACCGTTTGTATTGCCTGGGATATTATCCCAATGGGCCAGACGAAATCTACCTTCACACTTATTAATCATTGCTGTGGTGGTAGCCCAGTTGACATCACAGTAAGGTTCCGGTCCCTGGTGAACAGCGACCCAACCGAGTTTTACCCTGTTAAGCCCTGCCAGGGATTGCAGTACATCATATCAGCATTTAATTGATTTAGAATCCATTATGTTGGACGATAGCGCTTTCAGGGCGGCTTGACTATCTGAAAAGATATTAATCGTAGCGCCTCTAATACCCTTACTAAGGGTAATCCTAGCGCAGACCTCAATGGCATGAAGTTCAGCTTGGTATACAGTGGGACTCATACCCATTGGTATCGACACTTTGGTGTTAGGTCCGAATACCCCAGTTCCCACTCCAGACTACATCTTCGATCCGTCTGTGTAACATATTAGACCTCTATCGTCCAGTGCGGGAACATCATTAGACCAGATTGTCCGGTCCAATATTTTAACCCTTAAATAATCTGCGGAAACAGTACTCCCAGGCCATGGTGTCAGGGATAGTGCAAAACATGTATCTTTCGGTAATTAGCTCAGGTGTACCACGTAGTCACCTGGTGTGTACCCATCTTCTAGTTGCAGCTTAATAGCGCATCTAGCGGCCGCCTTCCGAATGAAGATTGGCAGGGCTAAAAGTCCTACAACAGCTTCTAACGCAGTCGTTATTCCTGGACAGGCAACTCTTTGTAGCTTCTGAAGCTTAATTACCGTTGTCCGTTCAAAAACATTCCGCCACCATATGATGGCCACGTACGTGATTGGTCTCACCATCATAGAGTACATGCAATGTATCATTTTAGGATTAAGACCCCAAGTTCTGCCGTAGAGGCGTAGAGGCGTGACATGTTCGATGGTGGACTTGATATGGGAATTCCAGTTTATTCGTTTATTAAGGATGACTCCGACATATTTAACCTCACTGGAATACTCTAATGCAGTGCCTTTTATGATTATAGGTCCCAACTCGGACAGTGTTCGTTTCGTGAAAGGCACTAGAACGGTTTTGCAACGATTAATGGAAAGTCCTTCTCCCTCGATACCTCTGCTACTGATTGCTCTTGTAACTGAGTCGCAGCCAGTGTTATCGAAAGCACCCTCAATGTCAAGGAAAGCACACACAGAGCTAATTCTATGGAACCAAAAGTTCCTTCTACCTTTTTAACTAGATAGTGAAGGGCGCCCTCTGTGCTTTTACATTTCCTGTATGCAAACTGGGCTGGACGTATCTAGCCCGCTCTGATATGAACATCAATAAGTCTCTCCATAATTTTAAGAACAACTGATGTTAGACCAGGTATACGGAATGTAACCCCAGTTGTAGCTGGCTCTGAATAAAGTAATCAAACCCGGAAGGATGAGTTCGAGTGCCGATGCGAAGAGAATTAAAAAATTCACTCATTGCCAAGCCCCATTTTAAATTAAATCTCTGTAGGATTGCTATTTGGGACAACGATCGACAAATGATACATAGGTCGAAAGAAGTCGTTTGTTGGTTGGTTGTTTGTTAGTAGGCTTGTATGTTAGTTAAGTTTAAAATTTCTTAAAACCCTCAGGCTGTTAGCCATCCGCCGTCACTGGCAGAACTTACCGTCACCATAATTGGAAGCGATCATTATTTTAAAGAATTCAAACTTTCCTGCTTTGCATTGATGACTTCTGCTGCATTGGTGAAATTTTTCTTATGCAATAGTCATTGGATTCGTATGGAAATTCATAGTTGTCTTATGCTTAGGTCCGCGTAGGCTTAAACAACAACGAGGACAACTTCCTTTGGGGAACAAAAATTACTTAATATATGGGAATTCCTTTTGTATTTTTGCTTTTTTTGCCCATTCCCGAATGTAAAGTCAAGCTACACGACGACTTAACCAAGAAATTCGTAAATGTTAACAACTTTCTTATCCTTCATCCTTGTGTCATCGTTGTTGTGTTCCACCAGGAAATGCGACCGGTGACCGACGGCGCGATTGCAACGCGGGCGAGTAGGCAAATTCCTTTTAACTGAAGACAGTGAGCGAGTGTACCTTACCTTTGCTTTGAATGACAAAAAAGCAAAAGTTTTCACGACTTTTTTGAAAGTTTGTTTTTTTTTTGTTTTTTTTTTTCTTTTAAAAAAAAACTGAAATGCCGCATTCATTTGTTGTGTGATTATTTTACAGAGCGCAATGCAGTCGCAATTGTAGTTAGTTGATTGATGTCGTCCTTTGTTAATCCTTCCCAAAGAAGACGACATCAGGTCTGCTGTTAAATTGATAAAACTTCGAAGACATAATCGGTTAAATCGGTGCGCAGATATAAACCACCTTCCACAATTGTCAACCCCACAAACTGACATAATTTGAGTCTGGCAAAAACCGCAGCTCAATACATTTTGTTGCTAACGATTCTGCACGCCCATTACTAATTGAAGTTTAAGGAGAGGTTGAGTTTTCATTGATACAAAAGATGATGACGATGGTGGTCACCTCAAAAATAAACCCTTACTTATTGCCACTTCATCTTCTCTTGACTTTGGTGATTTAAGTGGCAGTCGTTTCTATTTTTTTATTCCTGCCGAGATGACAAACTAACAAACAAACTTGCCAAGGTCAAGAGAGTGCTCATATCGGTTGTCTTTCGCGGTGACAAAGGACTTTTGACCAGGACATCATCATAGCCAGCCTGCAAACTTGCTGAAGCATTGATATTAAATAAATTTCTGGTTATTTTGGAACGTCGCATGGTTTCACATCTACTTTCACTTTCCATCTTCAACACAGGTGCAAAAAGTACCATTTTCATGGAACTAATTGTGCATTTCTGTGCTCCCATCAGTAATGAGAAAGAGAAATTTTCATTTCTCTTTGATCTGTAGGCAGATGATGAGGAGATAAAAAAAATCCAGCAAAACAAAGCGGACGAAGAAAAATATATAATTATGGTCAATAAAGGGATATAATTAAAATATCCCCATTCAGCCCAAACGAAGGGTAGATTAAATGTATATTGTGGTGCAACTTGTTATTCACTCGGAATCGGAGCATCGCTTTATTGACCAACCAGAACGCCTACAACAACAATGGTTGGATGCTGTGGTGCATAATAAACCATTTGTTGCTTTAACTCCAGCTACTGTAGTTGTCATTCCAATTGAAAAGCCTCACGACTAACCAACCAACCTCACAGCAAACAAAATCACCCCACCAGCAGCCATAAATTTTCCCCAGGACACACCATACACTCACTCATAAAATGTGCATATCCATCCGATAATCTGATTTTCATCCCAACTCGATGGCATTTTGTCAAGCTACGATGTTGCCCATTATATATGCAGCATCGAAAGTTGACGGGTTGGCTGGCTTTTGGCTTTTTAGCTTTTCACTTTCACAATTAGGTATTTACCTTTGGTTTGCTTGATGGAGTCCTTAATTGTGATTTGGATTTCCTGTTCAATTTCACAAGCAATGATAAGTTTCGGTGATAAGCAATGAACATGGGCGGATTTGTGACAACTTTCGGCCAATTTTTTTTCTTCAAAATTTAATCCAATTGCTTTAAAGTTTTGTGCTTCAATCCAAAAAGTAATAAAATATTTGGCGGAACAGACTAGCTTGTCATGACTATTCGTGCTACGAGATTTAGACTTTTGTAAACAAGTGGAAGAGACCTTCAATTTAAAGCTAAGATAGTAAAGCGAGCTTATCAGCTGGCCATTATTTCTTAAAAAAACTTTTTGTTTTAAAAAAACCTGTCTTTTTTTTTAATAAAAACAAGGGTTATAGTCGTATCTTAGTCCTACATATCGAATTTCATACGAATCGGTAGAGAAATTGCTTGGTCAACAAAATTCCAGAAGCTATTGACCAGATTTCCATAGGAACAAGTCTTATAGTCGCATCTTGGTCCTACATACCGAATTTCATACGAATCGTTTGAGAAATGCCTTGGTCCACAAAATTCCTGACCCTAGTGGTCAAATCCCAGAATTTCCATAAAAAACTTTTTTTAAAAAAAAATTAATTTTTTTACACGCGCCACACATGCCTCACACGAGCCACACGCGCCACGCAGGCCTCACGTGACACGCGCCCCACATTTCACAATTGTTCACTAAATTCTGACTAGTAGAAGCAGAGCGATAAATCGGCTCAAAAATAATAAGGCCCCGGGATCAGATGGTATCCCAGCGGAGCTTATTAAAACAGGAGTGCCCGCAATACACCAAACAATTCATTAACTACCAGTACCAGTGCTCACATATGGATCCGAGACTTGGGTGCTTAGCACAAAGTATTGTGACCTCTTAGCCACGTTCGAGAGAAAAGTCTAACGCAGCATTGTTGGCCCCGTATGTGAGGAAGGACGATTCCGGACACTCTATAAGGATGAGATCTACGAGCGTTACCGCTCGGTAGGCTCCGGTAGTCAGGACACCCAGCTCGTATGAGCGAAGAAGATCCTGCTCGGAAAGTCCTTTGCGGTAGGATTATGGAGGACGACAGCGATGCCGGTCAAGCCTACGCTGGAAGGTAGGCGCAGACTAGGACGGCCTACGCTAGAGAAGGACGCCCAGAGTTTAGGGATGCCAAACTGGATGACATCGGCTCAAAATCGGGACCGGTGGAGACACTGGACCGGACCCCGGTTGTAGAGCCAAATATGATGATAATGAACTGTTGTTTATCTTCTTTTGCTGACTATAAAGCTCACCCCATTGTCTTGCATGACACCTCTAGTATGTGTCATATCCTGATTTTTTTAAGACACTATACCCGTGCTAAGCGTCTTTGTCAGCAAGTTATCGCAAATCTGCAGCGCAATTTTGTTCGGATAATGTGAGTGGAAGGTAAAGACTTTCGTATGCGTAGATTGTGTATAGTACACTCTTCTATATTTGTGTGTTGTGTCATTTTGTTTCTTTGTGTCTCTATCTTTTGGAGAACAGGTCGATCCCTTCAATCTAACACACACGCATTTACCACTACTTTGAACTTTAACTTTCACGGTGTCACTTTCCGTACGTACGTTCGTTCTTATCTTAATCGTTTAGTCATTTTTGTTGTTGCGGTCGTCGTCGTATATTAGTGGTTCTGAAGTTATTTTCTTCATTGCGATTGATCGGGAAACTACTGACTGCTCAAAACTTGGTTTGGGCCAGTAGCGTAACAATCAAGTTCGTGATGTAGTGCTTGCTCTACCTCCTCGTGGTGGTCCCTGGGCAACTATGTGTATAAATCCTTATACATGTAGGCTAAAACTGCAAGTGCGAACGGTCTAGCGTTTCTAGTCTAGGTAACGTGGGCTAGCACCCTGCGGTACCGAAAAATACCCGCTACTGAAACTGACACAACGCCTCGGATAAGTAATGATCGAATAATGACGACTTTTGGCTATTGTACCCGGACTAAGATTGGTTTCTGGAATGTGAGGACGCTCCTTGACTCTGGAAGTGAAGGACCTCATAATGCCAGATTTCTTCAACTGGAACGTGAGTTTCTTCGATATAATTTGGACATACTGGGAGTGAGTGAAGTAAGATGGTTCGACGCGGGAGAGTACCAATCCCCAACGTGTAACACTGTGCTACTCTACTCTGGCAAACCCTCCGGCAGTACTCGTGAATCTGGAGTGGGTCTGCTGCTAACGCCAACAGCACGTAGAGGCCTAATTTCCTGGCACCCGCATAGTGATAGGATCATATCGGCCAGATTTCGGACTAGAGTACGGCGCGTCACGATCATACAGTGCTACGCCCCAACGAATCCCTCGACTGAGGATGAAAAGGACAACTTCTACAATCAACTAAACGCAGTATTCAACGCAACGCCGAACGGAGATATCGTCATCGTGATGGGGGATTTGAATGCCAAGGTTGGCAACGACAATGAAGGACTCAAGCATGTGATTGGGAAGCACGGCCTCGGCGAACGAAATGACAATGGTGAAAGATTTGTTGATCTCTGCAACACCAACAACCTTGTTATAGGAGGCACCATGTTTGAGCATAAGACTTGCCACAAGGTCAGCTGGGTGTCAACTGACAGGCAATCATCATCCAACCAAATCGACCATGTGGCGATCAGCAGACGTTTTAGGAGCTGTCTGTTAGACGTCCGAAACAGACGAGGAGCCGACATGGGTATGGTACGTGATCATCACCTTATGGTAGCTACTGTCCAGTTACGTACTGCATCAGTTCATAGAATCCGCAATATCATCCGAATGCCTAGGTATAACATCGACCGGCTAAAGATCCCCTCAGTACGCCAACAATTAAGGGACCATTTATCGCAAGGAGTGGAAGCAATCAGCAGCTCACTGCCGACAACCATCCAGGAACATTGGAAGGCTGTGAAAAATGTTTTCACATCTGGAGCGGAAAGTATTGTTGGTAGAAGCCAGGCAAGGCACAGCACGTGGCTTACCGAAGATACCTGGAGGCGGATTGAAGAACGTAAACTACTTAAAGCTCGTATTGTAGATATCCCAGCAGTAGCGAGGAGCGAGCTAGAGTCCATGTATCGAAGAAAAATGAGAGAAGTGCAGCGTAGTGTAAGACGTGACAAGCGTAACTATATTAACAACCTGGCCTCAGAAGCAGAGGAAGCAGCGAGCCGGTGCGATAGCAGAACCGTTTACAGAATCACCAAAGAGCTGATAGGTGGTCACCGCTCTAGCCAACATCCGGTGAAAGGCCTAGATGGTACCGTACTCGTTTCAGATGAGGATCAGCTCAAGCGATGGAAGGAGCATTTCTCTACGGTCCTTAACCGTGTATTTGCTAACGATATGCACCTAAATCAAGCGGAAATGCCGGAAGTAACAATTTCCCGAATTCGCACCTCAACTCCCAGTAAAGACGAGATCGCTACCGCGATTAACGCACTAAAGAACAACAAGTCGGTAGGACTAGATGGTATACCCGCAGAGCTTCTGCGTGCAGCTCCAACGACATCAGCAGAGCTTTTATATCCTCTTGTAGAGAGAGCTTGGGAGGTAGAAAGTTTCCCCGAAGAGTGGAAGAAGGGAATGATTGTCAAGCTCCCTAAAAAAGGTAGTCTTATGGAGTGCGAAAACTGGAGAGGCATTTGCGTTCTCCCTGCAGTTGCAAAAGTAATAGCCAAAGTAGTACTTGAACGTATTAAGGAACATCTGGAAGATACACTCGATGCCGAACAAGCAGGTTTCCGCACTGGATCCTCCTGTGTAGACCACATAAACACCCTGCGGATCATTATTGAACAGTGCGTTGAATTCCGGTCACCACTGCACCTGCTGTTCATCGATTTTGAGAAGGCGTTTGACAGTGTCAACAGACAGTTTATCTGGCTTGCCTTGCGCAGGAGAGGTATACCCGATAAACTAATAGCTATTATTAAAGCAACCTATGATGGCTCTAAATGTCATGTGCTGCATAGAGGAAAGCTGTCAGAGGAATTCGAGATCCTAAGTGGGGTACGACAAGGTTGCATTCTATCGCCGATACTTTTTTTGTTGGTGATTAGCGATGTACTTCGCGCAGCTTTATCTACTGGAAACGGAGGAATTCGTTGGACTCTTACATCTCAACTCAAACATCTGGATTACGCTGACGACGTTTGTTTACTCTCACATAGAATTATGGAGCTGCACCAAATGACAACAAATGTGGAGAGGGAGGCAAATGTTGCGGGTTTGAAGATTAATACTGCCAAAACCAAAATCATCAACCTCGGCACTAACTCAGTTACTCATGTTAACATTGCTGGACAGCCGGTAGAGAGAGTAGAGAGTTTCCAATATCTTGGGAGTATTGTCTCGACCGAAGGTGGAACCGAACAGGACATTGCCAACCGAATCGGCAAAGCAAAATCGGTGTTTGGAATGATGTCCATGATATGGCGAAGCAATGCGATCAGCTTAAACACCAAGCTGCGACTGTTCCGCTCAAATGTTGAATCTGTGCTGTTGTATGGGTGCAGCACTTGGAAGGTGACCGCTACTATCACAAAAAGATTACAAACATTTGTAAATAGGTGCCTACGGAACATCATAAGGGTTTTCTGGCCTAACCGTATCTCTAACGAACATCTTTACCAGAGAACGGGTCAGGAACCAATAGGCACAACCATCCAACGACGGAAGTGGCAGTGGATTGGTCATACACTCCGAAAAGGCGACAGTTCCATAGCAAACTACGCAATGCAATGGAACCCGTTATCTCAGGATGGTAGAAGAACGGGTCGTCCGAGAAATACATGGCGCAGAACAGTTGAGGAGGAGGCACGGCAATTGGGGAAGAGTTGGAGAGAGCTGAAGCTCATTGCCAGGAACCGCACGCGATGGCGCGTAGGCGTAGTAGAGGCCCTAGGACCCAGGGGATACAGGACATAAAGAAGAAAGAGAAGTTATTTTTGGGTTCCATACTAATGGTTTTTTACAGGCGAGATTTTTAGACTTGCTTTAAAAAACTAACCCGATCATTAGGCTATTCCTATATTTCGGAAAAGTTCCGGTTACCACCACGTGGATGTTTGATGGCACGTCCACTCCTTAGAATAGCTACGGCACGTACATATATACTACAAGCTATTCCCGGTATTCTACTGATGGTTGACCGCCATGTTCTTAAGAACAACCTCCTGCAGAACAAGAAATTGAATTGAACCAATCTCAATTCTATCCTCCGAACAGTCGCAACCCAAGAGTTTATCATAATTAAAGTTATTTACGAAATAATTAATCTTTTTTCTCCATTCAACGTTCATTATAAACACTTTGTAGGCACGGAAATGCGGAAGCCTCATTGTTTACCACCATGGTAAACATTACAACATGCAAAACTGACATCTATATGAGCGAAACCTGATCGGTTGAGGCAAACAAAATTTTCAAGTTGGAAGGTTGGAGAAACGACAAAGCTACGTCTGTATAATCAAGCTTATGGCCAAGTATAATTATTATTCATTACACATAGGAAAAGGATTGAATTGTTTAGGAGGGTGACATTTAATTTTTATGTTTCCATCGATACACGCTCTTGTATTAACTACTATAGACTGATAGCGATAGGCGATAGAGGCGATGTGGCTTGTGCAGTGCATGTCACTCTCATCCATCCACAGTTGATTGCCATGCAATCGAATTTCAAAGTCAATTTCGTGTGAATAATTATTGTTATACCAAAAACATATAATTACCGATGAGTTGGAGTCCAATCACCTCCCGTAAACTTTAATCGATTAGGGTCTTCCTTGACCGAACCGAACGAAACCGATGATGATGAGATATGATGGGCAACGGTTAGGCAATGAAACTGTTTTTAAAGTACTCGTACTCGGATTGTGCATAAATTAGTCACATTAGTTAGTAGGCTAACACAGATAGAAAAGCTATTAAAGGATGACCAAATTCGGGGAGTTGCGGTGACTTTGTTCAATGTCATTTGGTTGCTGTTATAGATAAGATATTTGTAATTGTAATTTATTAAAAGGTTATTCATACTAACAGTCAAACTAATACTAACGCATAACGTACATTGCGGGTACAAAAAAAAGTAATTACATCCGTTTTTAAATAGATCGGCCAAAAACAGTTTAAGAATGATGGGAATTGGGAGTTTTTATGAAAAATCTTATGCTTCTTCTTTTTCTAATTATTCCCTTGAAGACTTTGCTTTAGGCTCCCTGTCAACCTTCAATTCAAAGCTAAATACACTCTTAATATAGAAATGCTTCTTAGCTCGCCCCGATATTGTACTGTTAAGTGCACCATTTTTCAACGAAACTTCAAACATTTACCCGGTAAAATAAATTTGTGCAAAGGCGCCAACCCCTATCCCTTCTGATAACTGAATTTCTTTTCTTTTTTATGTTATGTCACATGCAATTTAACTCATAAATGTTCCGCTTATCCGAGAGTGCAAAAACAAAAAAGGATTCTTTCCCTGTAATGCAACATCACCATAAACGTACATCAACACCTTTAAGAGGAGGATAACAGGATTATCTTCGACAAGAATTTGCCGCTTAGCATCACCCGGGACGACATCTCTACTGCTACCACAAAAGAAAACAATGATGACAGGATAATGTTATACGCGCGCGGGTATCCTTTCTGCTGGCTTGTCGTTAGGCGCACAGACTGAAATGCAGAGTACCGCGCACGAAGGCGCTCCAGCAACAGTTTCTCCACTTACAAAAGTCAAAGTCCTTTGTTATTCACAAGAGTCGAAGGTGGGTTCTTTTTGCTAAGGAATGCAAAAACTAGCAAATGGCACAGCGTTTACGAGTTTAGGTGACAATTTGTTGGGGCTACGAGTAACTAGTGTCATTTTTCAATTGTGCTGTGTGTCCTTGCATCTTCTCCTGTTTTCCTGCCAGTTGAACATTCATTTCAGTGTTTGTGGTGAAGAGTTCATTGGGAAACGACCAAATTGACTGCGGTGGGTTTTTTGTTTTCTCTTTGGAGCTTTGTGTGTGTAGGCCTTTGAGCATAACGACATAGTTATCTTCTGGGGTTTCGTGTAATTTGCCCATATCAGGAAGAATTATCGGTTTACCTACTGTTTTACACCGAGAAGACAGCCTCCGATGAGAAAAAAGTCTTTTAATAATTTCAGCCTTTCTGCAAGTGCATCCTAATCCTAGAAATGTCTGTCTCTTTTCAGTTTCTAAAAGCTAAAAATTTCTCTTTTCGGTTTCAACTCAGTACCTTATGATGGTTATTTAAACTTTAAGTACAATTATTATAATTTTTTGTGCTCATAGCGTATGACCTGAAGCTGCAAAGGAATCTCTCACGGAATTCGTCCTTTTAAAGAATAATTAGATTTTTACTAGCGGCGCAGTGCGCGGTAGAAACAAAAACTCCGTTGAAAAAATAGCATCTCAGGAAGTAGCTTGCAGCGAATGGTAACTATTCTGAAGTTTTTTCAGAAGATTTGATAACTTTGTCAACGAAAACTTAACACTTAATAAAATTAAGTTCATGTATGTGCTCAACACTATCACAAATAAACGAGCAGCCGAAAGGTGTTTTGTGTTAATTTTTCGATTTCAAACACAATTCAACAGCGCCTTCAAGACCCCCTCAAGTCTACTTGAAGACCCCTTAAGACTCCCTCAAGTCCACCTGAAAACCCCTCAAAAAACCAACAACAAAAAACATTCAACATTCATTCGTTATGTTGCGACGATGCGTAGGGATGGACGATGCATAAAGATGCAGGAACATACGTCGATGCGTAGACATGCAAGATGCATAGAGATTTAGGAGCGTAGGTTAGACTAGACTAGACTAGAAGTAAGTTAACCGTAAGTCGTAAGTTGAACAGAGCGTAACTCGGGTGCTGCCTAGATCTTGACGTTGTGTAACACCACAATCCTTAGGACTTGTTGATGCGTAACGATTCAAGAGCTTAATTCGAGCAGAGTGTAAGTCGAGCGGAGTGTAAGTCGAGAAAGGCGTAACTCGGGTGATGCCTATTTCTGGACTTTGCGTGATAGCACGATTTTTTATATCATTGTATCAGTGGCTGCATCCACGTTGCTATCGCGAACTAACAGCGACCAGTTAAAGCTCGCAAAGAAGTTATTAAGGCAGTCCCAATTGGCTTTCTAGCCGACGACCACGCTGTACTTCTTGACCGATGGAGAGATTTTTTCGGGGATACCAAGAGGGAGCCCCTATATATCTTTTCAGATAGCCAGGAATTGACTTAATGGAATCTATATGAGTTAAATGCTGCTACGATGCAGTCCCTTGTTATATCTCTTGACAAGCATAACAGAGCGAAACTCAGTTCCTGGTCATCAAAGAATTGCAGGCGACAACTATGGAGATCACTATGGCTTGCGGTATTAACTTAGCAAAATTATGGTAGGCTCAGAAACGGAATGTAGGTTCTGCTCGGAAGATGGCGATTCATCCGAACATATTCTCTGCGAATGACCGATAATATGTTCGCCAGCAGAGTTGAAAAGCACTATCCTTCATCATGAAGGTGGCACGTGTCTTAGATTAGTCATACCCTGATGATACAATAGATTTTTGTAGGTCGCAGTGTCAGCCATATAGGCAAGGTCCAATACAAAAAAAGAGCGAACCCTGGTTGTAGAGCCAAATATGATGACGATGAATACTACCGAGGTGTGGTGGTTTTTATTAAGATTTTTAATTAATCAACACTTGAACGCGAATATATGCAAAAACTGATGTTTAGGGGGCTGATAACATAGAATTACGAAAAGTAGTTAGTAGATAGATAGGAATTCGAATCCTAAGATAAATCGCAATGTACATACTGCCTACTAAAAATAGGCACTGAATTAGAATTAAGCACTTTTGTATAGCATACTTTTAGGCTGTAAGATTTATTAGATTATTTGAAATTTGAAATGCAAGTTTAAATCATTATGCACTGGTCAAAAATATAGTCAAACTGGTTTGTGCGGTTTGCCCGGTTTGTGTGTAGAAACGTGTAGTTATTTTTAGAAGATAACTCATTACATATCACGGTATCGTTAGTTGTAAATAAGGGAATAAGGCCACAATATTCTTGTCTTTTCTGGATATTTCTGTCTATAAGATTGGAAGTCTCTGGAAACTTTTCAATGAGTATGAGAGGTGGCGTTCGCTGGAGAGGATTCTTTCATTGTTTAGAATTCAACCAGTAAGTTCAAAAAGTTCTTGCTAAGAGATAAAGCTACCACCTAAGGGAATTATAGTGAAGTACATGTGTTGTTGTAATAAGTGTTTTTGTGTAAATTTAAAGATATCACCAATATAAATTGTGAACTTGTATTATTTTTTACTGTTTGTTTATTAAAGTTGTTATTTATTATTAATAAATATGTGTTGTGTTTATATGCAAAATTCTTGACGAACTCGAAAGCCTGAATTTCGTAACAATAGCTACGGTTGGTGATTGCAAACAACCGTTCGACATTTGAACGCAAATAAGAGTGAAACCCACCCGATATTCTATACTTTGTTTGATCGAATATGAACAAATGGATATATTTCATACATTTGTTAAGGAAGAATGAAGGTCCTGCGAAGGAAAGGTCTTAATAAAAGTACTTAAGTTTTAACGGGTGCAAAAATATCCCTAAAAATCCTCTCAAAACTTACACTTTGCCGCTCGAATTTACGCAGCCTCTTCAAAACTAGTTGATGGCTGATTTCGTGCAGCAAATCAGGTCAGCAATAACAGCGGCCTCGAACTACTCGTACAGTAAATTGATGTAAATATATTGGTAATAACTTTTACATTAAAAAAGGTGAGTGGCATAGCGTGGTGTCACATTCTCATTGTTTGAGAACTCGTCTTGGAAACAACTTAGCAGCTAAGAGATTACTAATAACTTATTGATCTTGCATAATGTATGTATCCTGATTAGGAGGACGACGACGCATCCGCCGGAGATGACGTTTGTTAGAATGTTGTCATTCCACTTGACATAGAAACCCCGTCCCCGTCTGTGACGAAAAACAAATCTTCGTTGTCGTCATAGGAGTAGCTCTTCTTTCATATATGTACGAGTATGTGTGTTTTCCCAGTGACTAAGTCTCATGGATTTCCGCGAGGTATGCCACACGGTATGATAGTACCACACATTAGCATACCCAAGTGCACGACGACGAGCATTGCCGCAATTATTAATACCACATGATTAGAGCTAACAGAAGGACGACAACGTTTCGATGCCAAACATCTTTGCCATTTTGAATTAAATCGATTAAGAATGGCGGTTGGGCGCCTCCAACCCAACCTACCCCATGTAGCTAACGTTAACCTGAAAGTTTTACGGTAAATACTCGTATATGAATTTTGATTTAGGGCATTTTACCCCGAATTCTGACGGAAAGCTATTTTTCAACCCCATCGTGCGTAGCCTCGTGTAAATGGAGTGTTTATTGTCATAGTTACAATTTACAACTTTGCATAAAAATGTCGTTGAGCAACATTGATGTTTTACCCACACAAGGACGAGCTTGTTCCATTTGTACCCGTACATGTGTTACGAGTTTCCTGCAAACTGTTGATCAGCAAATAAAACGAAATTAGTCGTAATGTTCTTTCCACCAGCAAGCGCACAGTGGGCTATAACTTGTTAATATCCACTTGAAAATTCTTCTGAAAAGCAGTTGCTGTTTTGTTGAAAATATTTCCTAACCATTTAGCTGGAAACATTCACCAATGATTTCGACTTTCTGTGTTCGTTCGTCCTGCGATACATTATAGAACTTTGAAGTTGTAACTCTTTATATCCTGTCGCTCCACTATGCGACTTTTCTGTGTTGTATAGTGGCAGACAATTAAATTTGATTTTACATCGATTAGATCCGCAAAGGACATGACTTTCTATGTTTGCTTTTCGAAAAGGCTCTCTACGGCGGCAAAGGCGAAAGGCGTCGCTAGCATGACGACATCTCTAATGGCAGACGACACTGAGTCGTACGTCACGAATAGCAACTCCAACTCACCTTACAGTTGTTGTCTGATGTCTGAGGAGCATGGCAGGACGAAGGTGTATGCTTTGTTTTGGTTTACCTCTTGCGTCTAGGGCGGTTGTTGTAATGAAAATAAATGTTTAGTGTGCGACAGGGATACCCACTGGCAGCAGATCCTAACCCTATCCAGACAACTTCTTTTATTAATGAGAGGACTTTTTTCCAGCTATAGATTTGTGTTGTTTGTTCGTGTCGTTTAAGTGGCATGCATTGGCGAACAACAACTACTGCAGTTCCAAGAGCTTGGCTGGAAAACGTCAAGCTATTGGCTTTAATTATCTGCTTTGTCATAATTTGGATGGTTATGGGTGATATAAATAATTTGTTTCGTTTTTAATTCTTTGGGTAATTCCTTTGTAATAAATGTTTCTATGCCGACAATGTTGGAAGGGAGTTACATTTCGGATAGACATTGTGCGAGGTCAGGATAAATCAATAAACTTTGAAGAATCGAGAATAAAGCACCACAGAAGCGGGGAAGGATTCAACTGGAATGGGGGCATCTCATAGCCAGTTACTGATACTGTTACTTTATCTTTCATATATAGCGTATGGAGGGTAGAGTGAATCCAGTTCAATACGAACAACGATTAGCTTCTAAACAACCTGATAGACTAAGGCTTATCAATGCCTATCCCTCTTATACTAAAAGGTTTATCTTTGCGAACCTCCGCGGAAGCCAGGGTAATTCTAGATTGTAAGATGAAGTGGAAGATGCATCTGGAACCGAGAATATCAAATGCTCAATGTAAAGGAGCATTTGGTAAATCATGACTGACTGACTGACTGACTGACTGGTTGTAGTTACCGATAATCAGACGCATTCTCACATATGCTGTAATTGTTTGTTGGCCAAGAACTTATCTGAAAATGGCTAACAGGACACTAAACAAATTGCAAAAGAACGCGTCCGCTTGGGAATAACAGGCGAAATGCGCTCTACCACGGCAGATGCTCTCAATAAACTGCTAAATCTTCCACCTCTGGATCTAGTTGTTCAGATGGAAGCGGTGAAAGCTGTATGTTAACTTCGAAAGAATAAAGTTTGACATGATGGGTATAAGAGTATAAATGGAAACATAATCCATATGGTTTTGCACCAAATTTCTTCGCTCTTCATGCCTGTGGACAGTACTGTCCAAAAGAGGATATAAAGTTGAAAAAATCAACTGATATTCTTATGGAAATCTTATTCTTCACTGACGATTCCCTTACTGATGACGGAACTCTTCCATGAAAGTTCATAGATGACAATTATAAAGAAGTATTCGCGATTGGTTAGTATCTGGTTGCCTGACTTAAGCGTAACATTGGTTTTGGAAGAGAATAAAGATTGAAAGAATCACTTCTTGCGAGTGCATCAGTAGATTCATTTCCTTTTATTCGAGTATGGTCCTGTACCAATGTTAGACTTGAATCAGGCAAGCTTACCTATTGGTTTTCGAAGATTCATAGAAGCCGAACAGAAGCAATGTTAGAGCTCCATAAATACATGTATAACTACCAAGCACTTTGTGGATATGCCGAACAAAAACACCGCAAAGTTCATTTTAGGAATGTCTAGATGTTAGAAAGCAATGTCAGAACATGGTCGGTTTACTTACAGGGTCAGTCATGCCTGGAGGAAAAAGACACCACTGTGCATTTCCTTTGTCTCTGTCCTGCTTTTTTCAGGCTTAGGATGAACGTTTTTGGAAGTGATCGAAGAACTTCGATCGTTGAAACTATATCAAGTCCTTCGCTATCTTAAGATAACGAAGTGGTTTGAATAGGGAACCGTGTTAATGCGAAGACACGTACTTTTGTCCTAACATCACTTCACACCCTGCAACTCTTGAGCGCTTCTAGATATAAGGCACTGTTGCTTGATCTTAAAAATTTAATTTTCATTCAAAAAAGACCAACAGCGATTTTTTAGGTAAAAGCGTTCAAGAGTTATAGGGTGTGAAGTCATGAAAAGTCAAAAGTACGTTTTCGTTAATTTTACAAACTTTCAATTTTAACCCTGCTCCTGTTGACCAAATGAATAAACATTGTGAGGTGGATTAGTAGAAAATTTAATGGGCTTTAATACTACATTTGTAAAAAAAAAATTATTCAAGAGCATTTTTCGAAATAATTGCGTTTGAAAATATAAATTTAAAAAAAAAATTTGTTTTGACTTCGACGAGGTTCGTATCGGTAATGGTTTTAAGAATTCAAAATAAAATATACATTGTATGACTTTAGAAATTTAATTTTCTTTCAAAAAACACAAACAGTGACCTTATATCTAGAAGCGTTCATGAGTTACAGGGTGTGAAGTGATGTTAGGACAAAAGTACGTGTCTTCGCACTAAAACGTTACGTACACCGTAGGGGTGGAAATAGACCGCCCCTCCCACACGATTTTGTTCACGAAATTAATCAAGGCATCACTCCTTTCAAGTATTTGCCACCTCAACGGATACACCCTGTATATATTTCTATATACATACAAATATATAATGGTTTTTTTCTTCTTCCGAAGAAGTAAAATAAAACCAGAGATAATTTTTTTTTATTATTTTAATACAGACGCTATAGTCTGGGATAGCAAGGAGGAGCCGCGTTACACTAATCAATGGATAAAATAATACTGCAAGTATGGGAGAGGGATGAGGGCGGTCTCTTAAGAGTTATTTGTATGGTTTTTAAATCCGGCCTGTTGTGGCACGGATTTTTTGTTTCGTACGGCAACGCTGCTTCTGAAACAAATTGAAATATCGTATTTGACCAACTTCTTGTTAAAGAAAAGTTCGTTCTTGTGTTACTTACCGGATTAGCTGCATTTCTAATGTTATTTTAAATTTATAAGTTTGGTGTTTCAAACCAATCGGCAGAATTCTGACTGAAAATGCATTCAATAAATATTTCACTTTCAAACCTCATTGAAACTACTTTAACGCTTGCTTCCGCTACGTTAAGCCGCAGCGAGCGTTAAGCAAAATTATCTGCTCACAAAAAGTGAAGGTGAACAATTTTAATAATTTATTAACATTAGGAGGGAAAACATCCGATTATAATTTTCAGCTTCGATTTTCCCTGAAAGATTTAAAAAACCAACTTTTTCCCAGTAAGCAGAGTGCGGTTATGTGTGAATTATTAAGGAAGATGGTTTTGAGTTAATCGACAACTAAGAACAGAACTGAAAATAGCGCAAAGGAACGCAGGGAAACTGGCGAAAAAACTCTACAAGTTTCTTAGGTAGAAAAAGCTGATTTGTAAATTTAAACATTTTGGGAATATAACCAGTCTTTTGTTCGCCAATAAATTAAAGAGTATTTGCAATGCAATTTAGTTGTCTTGACAGTATGAGAAACACTCTAATACGAGTAGGTACAGCGCAATCGAGGAATCCCAAAAAAAAAAACGCCTGATGGAATGACAACATCTGCCTATCGCAGATCGCTTATCTGGAATCTAAATTACAGATGTCGTCCCTTTTTCCAAAATCCTCATACGCAGTAAATTTTAGAAAAGTCATTTATTTGTTCGCCCCGATTGCGCGACTCTTGACTCCGTCTACTGTCGCCCGTAGTGACCATCATTTCAGTCCACATAAAATAATCACTGCAGCAGTCGAGTTTCAATTTCTGCTAAAATCAGGAAATGCTGAACAAACGACAACTGAAGTCAGGTAGACTTGATTACTATTTGCTTGGACTCCTCATCTTCGATTTGTTTACCCCTTCTGTAAGTTCCCCCCTCCACACCGTCTGTCACTCAGTTGTGTTTTCTTTACCTTAATGCAACGAAAGAAACAAAATCGAAACCAAAAGTACATTGGCAAACATGAATGCGTCCACAGTTGCAAGTCCGGAAGTAGAGCCAACTCCTGCCCAATAGTATAACCAAGGCAAGTGGGCGTACAATATAAAGGAAAATCAGTAAATCCTACTGTTGACCACCACGTGCAGCCGCGGTGAACACATATTCTATACGAGTTCCTCCCACTCCTAGATGCGGCAAGCCAAATGTGGAAACTGTGCTAACAGCGGTGGACGCATTGATCTAAATCTTTCACTTGTCTTGCTACACTGTGAAAATTTGTAAACGGACGAGAAGGAGATTATTGTTTTATACTAAAGTAGCTATAACCGGTGCCCCGTTCATGTTTTTTTTTTTTATTGGACCAACTTGAGTGAGGGTAAAAAACATGCCAGCAAGTTAAAACCAAATCTAAGCATTACTCTTTGATGCAGTGTTGTCCGAAATGCGAACTCTGTCCTCACAAAACTGCAGAATACGCTGGTGTCTATAGAAGTCAGACGTTTATGTTAGCTATGACGATGCGAACGAGAATTCGCTGTTGATCTTGGATCGATGCCATCAATCAATTGTCCTAATAAATCGTAAGACGCAATTAAAGTAGAATCACCAGTGAGTTGGTGTACTCTCGTTCAACTCAGGTCGTACAAATCATTCGATGGTCATATGAACCTTTTTCAGGGTAACACACTATGCAGTTGAAGCACTCTAATTTAAAATGGGCCGAAAAGTTATTCAATGACTGTTTAGATATTCTTCAGGCTAAACCACCATCCAGAGCCTTTCTTGTGGAGTTCTTCGAGTCGGAGAACGAGTTGGAGAACTCTCGTTTAAAGTAACCACCCTGTGGGCACCGTCGATAAGTCATTCAAAGATTATGTGGTCCTTCTTCTGGCTAACCCACATGCAGTACTTCTCTTGGAGCACTATCGTTTAAAGTAATCTACCTTTATGAACTGTCGGCAAGTCATTCTCAGGTTGTATAGTCCTTCTTCGAATGTCTCTCTCTATTGTGACCTTTTTCGAGTTGTAGTCGTTGAGCTGTCCTGGTTTGCCTGAATGCTCTCGTTGTCCTTTGCTAGGCCAATGATCGCTCACCTAGCTCTGAATAATATTCGCCGGTGATTGTTTTAGCCTTTTTTAAGCAATCGATGTGAATGACACGGCGTGCATCCCAAAAAAAATGTGGCTATGGCCTTGCTGACCGACAGACCCACCTTGGCCTTCTTTGGTGCAAGTTCACCCGAAGAAACCCTCTGTCTTGATTGTTCCTTGGTCTCTGGTGTGTTATGATAGATCCATGTTTCGTTCACGGTTACGAAACGGCGCAAAAACATCGCTAAACATTCTTTTCATTATCGTTAAAATTCACGAGGTTGTCTGCTGCCAATGGCTGTCAAACACAAACTAATTGACGCAGCTTGACAGTAGTCTATTAATAGATGGCAATTGACGGCAGCAGTGTTGCATTTAAAGTTACTGCGCGGGAAATTCAAAAAGTCACTGACTTATCAAACTACTCTCGTACATTTTTTTAATTTTTCATTGGCATTTCTTCCAGTGTAACAACCAGCCCTTTAAACGGAAAAGTAAGAAATCTTAACAGTTCCAAGACTGGAAAATTACCTTAAAAAAATGTATTTCAATTTAAACAAAAATCGCAAGCCAACATAACAGAATCATTCTTCTGCACATTTGTATTCACAATGCAATGCGGAAGAAACAACAAAATCGTGCACGCATCTTGGATTCATCCGAAATCCGTTCATCGTGCGCAATGAAGATGCAGTTCACTATGGTTTGCAGTGATGCACATCGTCTACAGCAAATTCACACCATCCACACTCAAGATGGGTCTTTTTTCCACAACAAGCAACGTCGTGCTTGTCGGATTCGTGTCAGAAAACGATTTTTCCCATTATTCCTTGAATGAAAAAATTACAAAAGTCATCGGGCAACTCCTTAGCATATTTAAATTATCTTGCGCGAACTGTTGCTACTGCAACCGAGGATAAGAGGTCGAACAGAAGTCATTGGAATTTTCTCACACCGACCATACAATATACGGATTATACGAATATGTAATCCGAATTCAAGAATAACAGCTTCTTGACATTTTTTCCTGTGTCGTTTTTTTGTATCCTTTTATATTTCTGTGGCGGAGCGAAGGAGATGAGAACGCTATCGGTGAGGTGTCACAATCACACATTGAGCATTGTCCCGATTAAGTCACGTATTTAATCAGCCGTACATTATTTCGTTTTATAATCAGACAGCATCAACATCAAGAGTATGAGAGTGAAAATTTGCGAAAGGCGTTCGTCGTTTTCTTTTTCGAAAACTCGGCAGGTTGCCAGCCGCAGGGAAAAAGAAAGCAAGCAAGGAAAAGCGCATCCTTAAGGCTGTCAATCAACCCTATTTGTTGTGTGATACTGAGATTAGTTGAGTGGTGGGATAGGCACAAATCACCGCGATGACATCTTACTCTGATTCTAAATAATGTGGAGATGCTCGCGATGTCTATGACTTGACCTCTTTGCTGTTTTGAAAGTCTAATTATTTATTTTGTTCCAGTATGCAGCATACTAGCTTACATATTAAAGCTAAGTTTTAACACAATCAACATACTGATCGCTCACTCACGCATACGTTTACCAAACTTTGGCATTGCCACTGCACAAGATTTTCCGTTCCTCTTATTCTTCTGCAGTCTTCCCAAGGAATTTACCAGTCTGTTTCTTAAAAAAGGCGAACCGCCATCCCTTCATTTGTACCGACCAAACATCATTTTAAAGGTCATCGAAACGCTAATCACACTGCAAAATGTTTATGTTTCCTAAAACGGTGCAAGATGTACTTGACTCCCTCAGACATGGCTACCATTTACATGGCCATTACTAGATAGAGTTCAGAACTTCACCATAAAAACCATAAAACTTATTGGTGTCGTATTTATCGCGAAAACAATCGAATCGCTTCAACGGCTCCATGAGGTTGTCCGCCAAATGTTGGGACCCTTTTAATTTCTTGATTTGTTATTTCATATTCCTTAAGGGTTAATTCTTTTTTTTTTGGTTTATATCATTAAAATGTATTTTAC
Source organism: Nephrocerus scutellatus (assembly GCA_947095585.1). Lineage (NCBI taxonomy): Eukaryota > Metazoa > Arthropoda > Insecta > Diptera > Pipunculidae > Nephrocerus > Nephrocerus scutellatus. Next base: position 117,580,733 of record OX352763.1, read on the forward strand.
TAGGGACGAAACCCGCTTGAACATGGTAGTAATGTTTCCTGCTTGCTTGTCACAGTAATATCGCTTTTTCCACAAGCGATGTTCAAAAGAAATATTCAGATGCATCCCGCCATTTGTCCAACCATTCGCAATACCCGTGCCTCAACTCGAGCCCACGGGTCTACCATTAGACATATCTTCGGGCGTACCAACCAATTCAGAGGTTCCTTCTTTAGCCGCACAATAGTTATGTGGAATGAATTGCCCGACTCTGTATTTCGGCATTTATATGATCTGCAGTCATTCAAGACACTAGTGCATATACATCTCACCGTTTCCTCTCCCATATTTCCCAACGCCCACGCTGCGCTAAGCATTATAAGGGTGCAAATCCCTAGAGCGTGTGTACTTTATAAATAAAAAAGACATGAAAGCCTAAAATTATGCAATACTTTGAAATAAATATATTTTAGGACCCGTTTATTCGTATAACGGACGGTCTGGAAGTCAATTCAGTGGTTCCCCGTTTATTGTAGGTGGGCTATATGGCTCTTTATATAGCGCAGTTGATCAAATTAACCGCCCTTAGTGGTTATCTTGTAGCACAGAAAGGAAGGATTAGCTCCTTGTCTGAACTCTATGGACAGCTGCACTATGGAAAGGGTCACGCCATTCTTCGCTAATTCAAGGAATCGGCTTCTCGAAGCAAGTTATTATTGACACTTTTTAACTTTTTTAAAAACTTTTATTTAACTTGACTTGACCCCTTTTTGTCTGTATTTTCGACCACTTTGCGGTCCTTGTTAACCACCTCCCACACGACCTAGAGAGCTGAAATTTTGTGAGTTTCTAAGTTCAAAATAGCATTTTATATATTCCGACTCCATGGTTCTTGGATTACGACGATGTCTTTTCCGCCGCAGACGGAGTAAGAGGGAGGCCGAAGCCTTTTTAGAGTGTTGGAGGTTAAGCTGAACTAACTGCAGCATTTTTGTTGCAGTCGTGGATCCACCACGGTGTTTTTTCGACTTCTTTGAGGTCCTTTTTAATCAACTTCTTGACGACGTAGAGAGCAAAAATTTTGTAAGTTAAATTAAAATAGAATTTTTCCAATCCGGGTATGACGCGTGTCAGATGTCGCGTGTGAAACGTGATGGCCATTTTCTTTTTTTTTATGTCTTTTTTAACCACCTTTAGTACGACCTAGAGGGCTGAAATATTGTTATCGGCTCAATATCAGGGGCCAGTATGTTGGTATCCCGCTTTTGACGTGTATCGCGAGTCGCGTGTGTGAAGCGTGGAAAAAGGAAAATTCTTTGATATAGCCCCGACCTCAAAAACAGATATTTTGGCGATTATTACCAAATAATAAACGACTGTGTGGCGTGTTTCGATATATATACATATATAAGTTTGTACACGAAAAACGATCTTGTTTTACATTTACTTGTTAAGTTTAGAGTTATTAACGGTCGCACAAATGGCTTTGAATGTGGATAAGCTGTCTACACATATGCCAATTGATTCGATTTGTGCGGTACTTTGCCTTGAGGTCATACAAGCCTCCCTTATCGCTAATATCTCTGCCTAAAAGATGCTAGTCGAGTCTGAACAGATTAATTATATCTGAGAAGAGACATATGCAACGACTCCATCTTTCATCTTTCAATTGACGGATTTTGGATTGTCGCGTCAAATTGGCTTATTACTCCTCCATATTTCTCCTTTACTTCTTTTTGATAGAAACTCAAACGTAAAGTTAGAGTTAGAAAAGTTTAGTGTGGGAGTAAAGCATTTGGTTGAAGATGGTACCGTCTGAAGTGTATTGCAGTGCCCGGTGACAAGTAATACAGATTCTCTGAGTCATACTGCACTGTAATGTATTATATGTTTACGGCATCGGTTGGTCATGACCGTAAAGCTCCCTTGATGTCAGCTCCTGCTGATCTTTGTATTTAGCTGAGCTTGCTACCATGGCATTATATTGTTACGAAAATCTCAACAGAAATCATTTATCGCCATGTTTCACCATAAACATTGTATTGAATTGAATTAGAATTAGGAAATTACCAAAAATCATAGCATATATTTATGCTCAGTAATATCTATTTATCTAACTATCTTTTATCTTCTATTTGTTTAAAGAAGATAATTTATATGTTTGTTTGTTATTATTATATTATTGTCAAATGTTATAACCGTACAACGCCGGTCACTCAATTATCTAGTGGTTTATAAATGTTAGGCAACATATAGCAACTTGTATATATATTGTACTCGTATATAACAGTTATACGTGTGAAACTTGTTCTGAAATTTACTAGATGTATCGAATAGAATAGAATGGAAAAGATTAGAAGCTTCTGTAAACTGTAGATTTGTTATAATTACAGCAAATTTATCGCACTAAGTTAGTTATAATTTCGAATTAAATCGGACTACTTGAATAGTTGAACAGTAGATAGAGCTATAAGTGGATAATAAGTAATCACCAGTGTAAATTTGTGAACTTTTGCTATTTTCTTAATTAATGCTGTTATTTGGGTAACAGGCCGATTCCACTAGCACAATTCCACTGGCACAATTCCCCAGGGGAACAATTAAACTTGCACAATTTAACCAAGTGGTATTGTGCCCAGTGGAATTGTGCCAAGTGGAATTGTGTCCAGGGGAATTGTATCTAGTGGAATTGGCCTAGAATGGTTATTTGTGAATTAACAAACTTGGGTTTATTTTCAAAATCCATTAAAAAATCTCTAGAAAGCCCAAATTTCATAACAATATGTAAGAATTTGATTGGAGGCCCCATTTCTTACCTATTGGCTTAGAGAGGTTACGCATGCTCTTTGAGTCATGAACTCGATTTTCGTTGAGATGCCTACTACCTCAACTATCTCGTGCACTAGTACTCTGCGGTCATGTACTTCTATCAGCTGTCAAGTTTGACAGAAGTCTTTTGAAGGATGACATTACATCCATCAACGTGGTAAGAATAACATTGCATTCGATTAGTACCGACATCTCTCGCCAAGGCTGGGTACTTATCACTGTACCCTCGCATTTTATTGCAGCACATATTTTCCAAATGAATAAGCGTTTGCCTGCTGCGCTGATCAGAAGATTTATATGCTCGATCAGAAAACGTTTACTGCATCAGATATCAGATATCAGATTTCATAGATTTCGTAATTAATTTTGTCGGCGATTTGTTTGGAAAATCGCTGTATCTTTATGATCTCTTTAGCTGCGCTTTTGGCCGTCAATTGAATTGTAGGTGGAGGTGGTTGAGATTATTGCGGTCAGGAACCGTCACTTTTTTCAATCATACAATGTATGTCGTCGAGTGAAGGGAGGGCCGAGAATGCAAATCAAACAGAAATGCTATAATCGATCTTGCATAATGCATCGCCGATAGATTTGTAGTGCACATGCACACGCGTGCCGACCGGCGGCCGCCTTGCAGTCGTCACATTTTTCAGTTGATCTGTGAAATTGAGCATGACGACTCGGTGATCGGTTTTTCTACACTCATTTTCGTATCAAATGTATTGCACCAGCAATTACATGGCTTGTCATATGTGACCGCGCTCAGTTACCGATCGTTGCTGATGATTTCATTCAACCCTCGCTTATTGATGCCAAACGATGCAGAGTCGATTCTAGTCGATTCACTGACTCTGCACTATTGGATCGGGATGTGGGTGAAAATCATTTTTTAATGACACTACGAGTATGTGTGTGGCTGCTAAACGGCGCACGAGTGTCAGTCTCAAGTGCTATGCATTAAAGTTTGATGACTTCTCATTAGCAGCTGCATGCAATGCGATTCGATGCTTTATCGGTAAAATCGGAATGCTAATGCGATTTCGCAGCGGCGACGATCGAACATCATCTGCAGTCTTAAAGTGCGCTATCGAATGTCAATGTCACCAGTATATACTGCACAGATACTCGCATATAAAATTAAAGTTTCATGTTCGAAATAAGCGTTTTTTAAGAACTAGTCGGCACAAACAACTATGCCGACTAAAGTGGCTATCATTGTGTGTTAAAACTCAATTTTTATCGAAAATTGTGATTACATTTCGAACAGCGCTGAAGCAGAAAAATTTGTCCAGATTTTTTTTTCAAAAGCAGTAAGTAATTCACAGAGGAATGAAATTTTGGAGCTTTGTAGGGCTAACTAAGGAGAGTATTTTCTGAAAGTTCCCTACTCCTAAGTGCTGGGCAATACTGGAAACCAGTAGCTGACCAAGCGTAATGGTTCCTTGTATGGATAAGAATGACATTGTCAATTCTTGACACTCCGGAAGCATCCAGTAGTTTTTTGTTTGACACATGCCTATATGTACTCAGAATATTCGCTTCTGTACAAATGCATGCATGCTTTAAGACATTTTCTCTCAAAGACACAAAGTTTTTCCATATATGATGAGCTGATGTTCCATTATATTGGACAAGCCACAATTAGACGCCTCGATAAGCAAGCCTCCAAAGGATGAAGCTCATGTTATCTACAATCTACAATTCCTGTTGCACCGCACGATCACTGTCGAGGAGTCTTATAAAAGAAATGGGCTAGCCCAGTGCCAGTGCCCAGTATGGGCACACAATATCCTACTGCCTCCTCCTAAGTACCCGTGGGGGTTCCAATTGCGTCTTAACCTATTTATGGTTGGGTGCTGGGCTTTACCACGGGATATTAAATAAGGGCCGCTGGTACTTAGAATATGCTCTTTATGGGCAATGTATTCGTACTTTGTGACCCGAAATGGGCCACTGGTACTAAGAATAACCTTATGGGCGACTCTTCGTATTTAGTAGCTCATTTCGTACACAAAGGGGTAGAGGGAAGGGCCTGGAATAGTTTCTATCCTAGGCGTAATCATAGTGACAAATGATAGGATTCGAGGTTCCTTCGTATGATTTGCCAGTGATGGTTTTCTCCTTCGCAAAAAGGCAATCACTCCGAAGGAACTAAGTCCCTTGATGTCAGACCTCACCAAGGTCGCGTTGATACCACGTTGACCATATGGTTGACCGGTTGACCGGTCTGAGGACAACTGTGGTTGAGGACCCAGCTCGTTATGGGAATGCAACGCTGGGGCTTATGGTTTACTCTCGAAGAGAGGACTGCTAAGTGGGAGTAGTTCAAAAGCATGCTCAAAGGCGAAAGCTAGGAAAGCAGGGTTCGTCCCACTCTAAGAATAATGCCTCCTCGCAAGCGTCTGCGTTTTCTGTAGCGTCTTACGCAACTTCGAATTGTAAGTTAAAGGAACAAGAACGTCAAAAAATGCAATAGCTATGGTGGCGCAAACACTGCCAACTACAGAGGTCGCCCGGTAGTAATGCGCCCGGAGCCAAAACAACAAGTCACATCAGCAACATTCACAGCAAATCCCAACGATGTCCCAGCAGGCAATGTTTTGAATAGCGCAACCTATGCTAATATAGTAAAAGTAGAACCCACTAACAAAGCCGAGAAATCCATCAACGTCCAAGAATCCCAAATCATGAATGATTCAAATAACCTGGAACGGGCACTCTCCCTTCTCACCCAAACCCTCTTCAATTTTATAACTTCGATATCGCACTAATATCAAAAACCGATTTGAGCGATAAGCACAACGAGTTTTACGGCACCAATCACCCATACGACAAATTCCGCCTTAGCCCCAGCCCCTACAGAAGAACCACCAAGCTACTTCCATTTGCCTAACTGAGTGGATTGAAGACATAACAAAATCAGCCATATACTGTCCTCAACCCCTTCAGCAGCCTTTGGAACAAGTTCTTAGCAGCTGGCGTCTATAATGCTAAGCACACCTATTGGGATTCTAGGCTAACAAATTCAAAATGCAGACAAGTTGGGTAAGCGTTCATTGAAAGTAATGGCTTTGTCTCTGCGGGTCAACTCGCCTACTGGCATACAGATCGGCGAAAAATCCCGGACATTATAGACTTCGGCATCACAAAAAATATTAATAGGCACAGCCTAAAAGCCGAGACAAAATTCGACCTTTCATCTGAACACTCACCCGTTGTTAAGAAGCGTGGAACAAAGCCCCCAAACCCTTACGAGAAAATCGACAAACTGGCTTAAATATAGAAAATACATAAGCTCCCATCTCAATCAGTTAAATCTTAAAACCATAGCTCCAAAGCAGCATGAACCGCCAATCAGACTACCAGATGGAAACTGGGCAAGAACCGACGTGGAAAAAGGAAAAACTTTTACAGAGCATCTATGCAAAGTTTTTACTTCAAATCTATCATAGTCCTACGAATGCTTGCAGCAAAAAACTCTCAATACTGTAGTTTTTGAGAAGCAGGACATTTCCCATTCTCTAAAGAATGGAATAAATCCCAAGAAGACACCAGTTTACGACCTAATTACAGGAAAAATGTTAATTGAACTCCCAGATGTAGCAATTGAACAGATAACTTGCGCTTTCAACAGAGTTTTAAGACTATGCCACTACCCCCAACCTAGGAAGACGTCGAAGATAATCACGAACCCGAAAGTCGGCAAGGACCCTACTCTTGTATCGTCTTATCGACCATACATACATTGTATGTGACTACCTATTATTCGTACATGTACATTTTTCTCCTACCAACTGATGTCACATTAATTTTCACACTGAGTTGGTGTTAAATTGTGAATGAAATCGAAATTCATTGATCGAGATCGTGATCGTGATCAATAGAAGCGCAGCTGTTCACTTTAGTTTGCCAATTGTCGTCGTCACAATAATTCACTCTTATTTCCTATTTATTTCTGAGATAACGTGCGCTTTCCAGTTTCAGCAATTCAGTAGACAATTGTGTCACAAAAGCCAACACGAAATCCCAACTGTCATATATTAGATATATGAAAACAAGTTTCAATTTCACTTGCAATTAATTATAAATAAATCTTTGTCCAATAATTGGCTGTCTGCCAATAGTGAAATGGTAGCTGGTTTCTCCAAATTGATAAAAAAAAGCAAACTCCTGTCCGCCTATTGGGGAGAATTCCATTTTATCAATCTGCATAAATCATAACGTTACAGATACTTCTTCAATGTATAATTAACTAATTAACTGACGCGATCGCAATCGCAAATAAATGCCGCAGAATTCGTCAGTCTGTGCGAAATATGTGTCGGGTGCGTGTATCCTGTTTTGTATCTTACTATGAGTACTCTACGCATACATTGAAAAACAATGCAACAAATATTCCTAAATCAATTCCTCAGAAAGGCGACCACAATTCACCTTATAAATTAGTTACCCTGTCCCATTGCAGTGCCTGTGGTTAGCCTAAAGCGTGTGCATCCATGTATCTCCATTCACTTTCGATCTTTTTCAATGTTGCAGCGAGCATCAAACATCAACAGTAGCTGTAGTCGATCGGTTGGCCTTTAATTAGACTCTGGTCTCCGTCGGGAGTCTCTATCCACTGCATTACACACAAAACCATTTACTAAGCATTCTCCGAAAATTCCTCTGCGTAATAATTAATTTGCTTTTCTTGTTATGAGCTTGGCGCTTGGAAGAGTGCGTATACAGCGTACCAACAAATGCACTCCATGTGTTGTGTTCCGTTTAAGTGCTTGCTGGATTGGCGTTTGCATTGGAGGCTTTTCAGCTGAATGGAAACGGTCGGTTGGATGCGATGATAAACAACAACTTCTGACGTATGAATATCAATGCCGCTACTATAGGCGTACTGTACTGACAACTGTTTTTATGTACTTGTACTGAAAATCGAAAGAAGAGTACTATTGGATCAAATGATCCTTTTTGGATTCCTTAACAAGTAACTTCTTACTCCACCCATGAGTCTCCACCAAAATATTCTCAACTCAATAAACGTTTGTTCGTTATTCCGCAACTTATGAGAAAGTATGCTCGCAATTTATGAAAAAGTATCGCAGATATTTTTGTCGATGCGCTTATATTTTATCTAAATTTAGCATCTTCTTACACTGATGCACTCGTATTTTAAAATTAAAATTTGGATATTTTAACGATCACCTCTCATGAATGCATTTATTTTTGTTAGGCGAATCTTACAATCTTCTATTATGTATTAAGCAATGAGATTGCTATTGCCAATTATGCATTGGCATTTGTGTTTGTATTAGTGTCAGGTAAACTGAAGATGTTCTGTATCTAGTTTAATCATTTATCTGTGTAGGTTAAGTAATTTTTGTTTTAAATTTAATTTGAAAGTGAACTATTTTTGTCTGGATCTTGCGATTGTCGGTCAAATAAAAGATTCGCCATTCCATTGCTGCACGCAGAAACGTCACATTCATGTCACTACAAAAGCGCTATCAATAAAAACGTTTGCCAATTTGGTAACAGAGAACAGCAAATTAATCAATCAATCGAGAAAATGCCTAGCTATTACCAGATACATTACAAGCACAAACGTTTCGCGCAGCTTGACCACTTTTTGCTAATTCACTTCTTGCTTTTAATAAGATTTTTATTAGTCTGATGTTTGACGACGACTGTTACACTAACATTACTTGCACTGAATGATAATCGATTGATCACTCAACTTTTAGCTTCCACCCGAGGGTGTATTAAAAAGGTTGCGCCCTGATATACAAATATATACTTCTTCCATTTTATTGCCCAATATTCCAAGAGTGACTCTGCCAAGTTTAATTTCTGTGTTGCATTTAGTTTGGATCACACATGTGGTTAAGTGAGGCAAAGTGTTGTATTAACAACCACACTTTTATTCCTGTTGGAGCACAGGGCGAAATCAAATTCCTCCACGATCGCATATTCTGGATATGAGCTTCCGTCAATACTGTTGACCTGCATTCTGTTCTTGATCTTCTAACTAGCCTTGCATCCTGATGATTCCCTTCGAATGATCGATTCGTATGTTGTCGTCTGATTTCCTCAGTGTGTGACCAATCTGGAGCCATTTTCGTTGCTTCATGTCTACACCTAATTTCGTCTACTGTCCACTGAACCACATACCACATGCAATTTTAGGTTCACAGACAAATGCAGCTCTAAATTCAATATCAACAAAGAAGTACGCTGACGGTGCGTTCTATCACCTACACTATTATTGATTGTTCTATTTTGGCAGTTCTCAATTCAGTACCAACAAAGGAGTACGACAAGAGAGCGTTCTTTCACCTACACTCTTTCTGATTGTCCTAGATAGTGCGTGATGAAGCAAATTAATTTGGATGCGCCGATTTCAGAAGCCTAATGATCTCGTTACGCTGATGAAATTTGACGTATAATACCTACTTTTATGGAAAATAAATGGAAGCTTGATTTAAGGTGATCTGTAATGGACAGAAAGTCGGATTGAGGGTGAATATGAATAAAACCAATCTGCTGAGAATTGGAACCCAAGTCCTGACTCCACTAACAACTAATAACTCAAATAACGATGTACTCGTAACTAGACTCAACAAACTCAACATCTTCAACTCGAGTGTATAATCAGTAATTTCTCGCATCTTTAGAATGCAACGAAGCCAGTAATCTGGTAGAACTATTGGCAGACCATTTCCACGTTTCGCAGCCGTATTACAGACCGGATTTTATGTTAGATTCGAGGAGTTTTGTGTAGCGGTATTTGCTGGTTATCATTTTGTTATCTTCTGTAATCTTGATGAGGCCGCTAACTTTTCACACCACCCTCGTATATAGTTCAATTCGTACAATGTTAAAAAAGCCTGTCGCAATTATCTTGTAGTACGACATTTGTTGCATCATTTTCAGTTGGGAAACTGTCGTATTCCACGATTTTTTTACCGGAAAAAAGGTAGCAATTTTGCAATCTTGTTAATGCATAGAATGTATTATTTTCATAATTTACAAACAATTAGAAAATGTATGACAATTAGACGTTTTTGCTAACATTTGACACAAATATAATTTATCTACAAAAACTGAATGGAAAAGGAAAACATCAGCTCAAAACTAAAACAGCAGAGTGCGGGTGCTTCCTTGCAAAGAAAGTAAAAATTTGCTTCCGTGTTTTTGAAATACATATCATAGCATTATGTCCGGTCCTTTAATCAAAACGACACCACAGTATCTAAAATGCTTATAAAATGTACCTAGGAACGGGATAGAGAACGGCGGAGTAGGCTAAATAGAGAAATAGAGAGAAAGAGCAGGAAAACGGACGAAATACGGAAAACAACATCAAAGGCAAAAAACATTCACACAACAAGAATCGGACGTTTGATTTGTTCCGGACACCCTTTCCTTTTGGGGAGAAATATGGAAATTTATATGTCGGTTCTCAAATGAAAGAGCCTCTCATGGTCAATTTGATTGAAAAGAAATTTGTATAAATAACAAAGAATGATATATCAAAAAGATGAAAACTTTTTGTAGTAGGTGTGATTGGCACAGATATACAACTCGTACAAGTGATCACCCCCGCAGTAAGAATATAAATGGCACAATTAACACATCACAGCACACACGCAGCAGAGCCGTTTTCCAATAGACCACCAATTTCCATTCACACCTGATTGGCAACGAGACAATGTGCAGTAATTATGATCAACCGAACCGAATGTGCGCTAGAGCTCTCACACAGATAGTGTTTGCGTGTGTGCGAGTGTAGTTTTAGTTGGACTTATAGCACGCGCTCATCAAAGGCGTCACAATAAATCGTCTTTTGAGGCTGTTAGCACTGACACAGTTTTTGAATAAATTAGCACTTGCATGTGGGAAGTTCTAAATACTCGTTCGAGTACATATTGCAAAGCCAGATGTACAAGTAGATGCTTGTTCTTGTTGCTACACAGAAGAGAGCAATATTATGTAAGTGGTCTATCTATCAGTTGGCCAGTTAGGAGGGTCATACCAAAGCTGCCTTTATGCGACTAAGTTTTCCCCCTTTTTTCTCTCTGAGGTAGGACTTTTGGGGGGTCTTTTGGTGGTCTTCGGGTGGATCTTGGGTTATCTAGGGGTCTGGAGGGGGTCTTGATGGGGTTTAAAGAGGGTTTTGAGTGGGATGTTGATGGGCTTTTGAGGTGGTTTTGAGGGCGTCTTGAGATAATGTTAAGGGGGTATGAAAGGGGGTACTTGAGGTGATCTTGAAGTTGGTCTTGAGAGGGTCTTGAGGGGGTTCTTGAAGCGTCCTGAGAATGGTCTTGAGTGGGTCTTGAGGGCGCTTTGGAGAATGGTCTTGTGGGAGTTCTGAGTGGGTCTTTAGAGGGTATTGAGGGAGTCTTAAGGAGTTATTGAGGAGGTCCTTAGACGGGTCTTCTTGAGGGTGGTCTTGAGGGCGGTTTACGGGAGTCTTGAGGTGTTCTTGCAGTGGTCTTGATGGGGGTTTGAGAGGGTCTTAACGAGGGTTTTACGAGGATCTTAAGGGAATCTTGAGTATTGTTGAGAAGGTTTGAGTGGGTCTTGAATATTAAGAGGGTTTTGTGGGAGTCTTAAGGGAGTCTTTAGCGGGGTTTTGAGGGCTTCTTAGGAGGGGACATGGTGTAGTCTTGAGGGAGTCTTCAGGGGGTCTTTATGGGGGTTTTGTGAGTGGTGTTGAGGCGTTTTAAAAGGATTTACAGTGTGGTCTTCAGAGTATCTTGAGAGGGTCCTGAGGGGGTGTTAAGGTAAGCTTAAGAGTATTTTGAGTGTGGTCTTTGAAACGTTTTGAGTGAGTCTTAAGGGTTTTAAGGTGGTACTAATGGGTCTTGAGGGGGTCTTAAGGTAATCTTAAGGGAGTATTAGGGTGGTCATGGGTGTTTTACGATGGTCTTGAACTGGTCTTGGTCTTGAATGTGGTTTGACGATGGTCTTGATGGGGTTTTGGGAGAGTCTTGGATGGTGTCTTGAGAGGGTCTTAAGGAGGCCTTGAGGTAGTCTTGAGGGGATCTTTAGAGGAGTTTTATGGGGATCTTAAGGTGTTTTTTATGGAGTCTTGAAGGTGGTCTTGAAGGGGTCTTGGGGTGGTTCCAGTGGGGTCTTTAAAGAGGGTCTTGTAGGCGGTCGTCCGAGTGGTCTTGATGGGGTTTCTAGAGACTCCTTTGTGGTTCCTTTCGGGGTCTTTTGGGAGTCGTTTGAAGGTCTTTTGGTGGTATTTTTGGGGTCTTGTGGATATTTGTAATTTGTAATATTTGAGGCTTAAAAAATAACCTAATTTAAAATAACCACGCTTAGCATTTGACGAAATTTTAATGTGGTCATAAACCTCAAATCTTAGCGTGGTTCTGGTTTCAATGGTCAGGAAAAAAACATAAATTAAAGATTTGATAACCAAGTGATATTTTTGTTTTGTGAAGTTACAAATTTTTGTGTGTTATTTGTGATGAGTTCAGTGTCAACCCTTTTTTCTTCAAATACCTTTTTTATGCGATTTTTTCGTAACCTTCGAAGGTAGCCCGGGGCCTTATCCACATTTGCATTGTTAGCAGAACGGAAATTAGTGTATGGATTGAAAATTACAAAATAATTAAATAATATTCTCGGTTGGTATTGACAGTGTGGATCCTTTTAACATGGGAGGCAATTTTCCGCAGTTGTTTTGCTAGAATTTAACGATAGTCCTTTTCTACCACACCACTACCGCAGCACTTAGAGATTTGCTAGACGAGTTGTTTGTTTGCTGATATGTCTGTGTATGTGTGTGTCTCACTTGATCTGACTTCTTTACAGGCAGGGATCCATTGGTCAAACCTATTGGCTGAGTTAAATTGCCTTCATTTGTAACACATTGTAAATTCAAAGCCAAGAGAATTACACGACGTGGCTTTAGTGGTTAATGTGTCGAAATTCTGAGGTTCGAGATTCAAATCCCAAAAGCACTACGGTCCCACCTCTAGCGAATGTCTGACAAACGTCCGAGAATAATAACTTGTCACGGAAAGCTTCTCAATTCGCCTTTGGGATATGGCATTCAACTATAGGTCCCTTCCGTTTGTGTGCAAAAATATAACACGCACAACACGAATGATCGCAAGAAGCTAGACCCTGGACCGCGTCGGTCTGTTGCGCAAAATATTATGACTTTTATAAACTCTGACTTTCAGTAATGACCTGCACTCTGGGCTACAACATTCACATCTTGTAACAATTGACATTTGCACATGCATGTCGCATTCACTCTTACAATATGGTAATGATCCTGCGTGCAAATTACAATAACAAAATATGTCAAGTTGCCAAGTAGTTGAAGGTGACATATTTATTGCTCCGAACAATTTAAATTTTTCGATCTAAAGTGCGCTCCCCACCGCGGCGGTAGGTCTTTATTGGTGGGAAATATACACCAAAAAGTCATGTTAGCTGATTGTATTTTTAGGCTTCTCTTAGAGGCTGTTCTAAGCTTTCAATGAAATGTAAATTTCCATTAATGGAGCGGGGCATTTTTTGTTATGTGTCAATGTTGACTTCAAATCGATTTATCGCCACTGCAGGCAATAAGAGTCATATGCGTATAGCCCTCCTGTAAAGGCATGAAAGGAGCTACTTCCAAAAATGGAAATTATCTGTATGATCAATGTAATCTTTCGTTTATTTTTAAGATAACTGCGTGTGTCATTAAGCGACACCACACCTACGTTTATACGGCGGCGATGGCGCCAGTACCCAACTGATGAACTCAATTGAATCCGTAATAACTTATGCGGCACGTTGAGAATTTTCAATTCTGTTAATGAAATAATTACGCGATCATAAATTACAACGATCTATCCATGCTAATTGCAGTAACATGCGCTTTTACGTTAAATAACTTCTGTTTTAACGTCCGACGATGGTGTGAGATGCATTTTCAATCGTTGTGTTATTGTCAAGAGTTTAAGGTGAATTCATTATACGTTTAGTATAAATCAGTTTAGATTTATTGGACGTAATGTTCTGACTAATTGACAGGCACATATTTGCTTCTCAATCTGACACTAATAGTTAAGCGAGATTGAAAGTTTGAACCGCAAATGGTTAGGAATACATAATAAACTTTTTTAAATGTTTGCCATTTAGAGTTTTTTACTACTATAGTTGATAATTAATATGAATTTGAATACTTTATTATTAACTTGAGAAAGAAAGGCGAATAGAAAAGGATTTATTACCAAACTATATGCATAGAAATACCTTAAAGCAAATCGTGTTAAAATGCCCTTTTAAACGTCTTTTTTATTACTCTAACCAATTAGGCAAATACACTTTATGAATGTAATGCAAAATGAATGACTAAAATGCATTCGTCAAAATATATTTCGTTGTGCGTATCCATTCCTAGCAAGGCTGTCTGTCCCATCGATTGTCGGCGAACACAATAAATACAACAAAACATAACAACAACAATCACAAAACCATAACCGAGAACAGAAAATTGACATTAAAACAATTTGCATGCCAATGAATTGAAAGTAATTTTTGCCGGCCACAAAATTCAACCGAGCACCATACTACTACCCCTTAAAAAATAAAACACGAAAGAGCGGTGCAATCGCAAAAAGGACACCTTGAAAAATTTACTGAATTTTCGATTTATTTGCTCGTAATGACAAATTCCTGATAATTGTATGGCTGATGAACTCGCCAAACATGGAACTACACTACCCCTTTTGCATGAATATGGTTCACTAGGCATGCCGATCGCTACGTGCAAGCTCATGCTTAAACGGGATGCTATAAAAAAAACTAAATATAGATACAACTTGCATATCAACGAAGCAGATCTGGCTCAAGCTAGATCCGAAACGCTCCAAGTGTTTGATATCTCAAAACAGACTGCACATTAGTGCCACTATAGATGTCATAACTGGACACTGTCTCATAGGCAAGCATGCAGAAAGACTAGGAGTCCTTTCCAACTATTTCTGCAGAAGCTGCATGGATGAGAAGGAAGAGGAAACCACTTTCCTATTGCTAGACTATTGCGCTTCAGTGGACAGATTACTTTGCTGGAGACCCGGTTGTAGAGCCACAAATGATGAACATGAATGACAAATTAGCTTTTTAAGTTTTCCTTTTAAAAAACAATTTTATTAGAGATTAGGGCAGGGCAGTAAGCAACCAAATCTTATAAAGATATTGCTTGTCATTTTCAAACATACGATCACTTAAAACATATCAAGTGAAGAATCAGCACAGAAATGAATATGAAAAAAGCGCAGGGCTACAACATCAACCTACACCAGCTACCATGTAGTCCTGTTACCATTTTGCACAGTGGGATGATATAATACACACTGAAGTTAAAAAACGCAGCAAAAATATCAAAATTCTGTCTGTATTTTGGTAACATGGACTGCTTACAGTGTGATTATCAGATTAATGTCTAAAAGTCGGTCGTTTCTAAAGAGCTTTTCAATAAGGTCATAACAATTTCGTATTTAAATAAAACACAGAATAATTGAGATATCGGGCTGAAAATCATTCCAGATTCCAGGACTTAGACACTCACAAGCTCTCTAGGTGGTTAAAAATGACCTCAAAATAGTCGAAAATACAGAGAAAAAGAGGTCAATCCAAGTTAAATAAAAGTTCTTAAAAAGATATCCAACGGCATGAAATCGCATGAGCGAGCTGGCTATTTCTCGAGACTAGACGATTACCAAACTTCCCCTTCAATAGATAAATTGTTTGACCAGCTGTGTAGCACGTGGCACCATCTCGTTGGAACCACATATCACTGATGTCAAGTCCATCCAATTCAGGCTTAAAATAGTCTTGTCTTCCTACAGGGCATTTTCATCGACGAAAAAATACGGTCCAATCACACCTCCGGCATGAAATCCGTACCGTGACCGTATGGTGTGGTCACTTTTTGTGGATGCACTGGAGAGGTTTGTTACTGTCGGTCTGGCAAATTTTTAAATATTCGTTAAAACCATAAAGCCAAAGATGAACTTCATCGCTGAAGATGATTTTTCGATGAAATTCAGGATATTCTTCAAACTTTTGCAGAGCCCAGTCGGAGAAGTTTAGGCTTCTAATGATAAAGAGGCGTCAATTCTTGAGTTAATTTGATCTTGTAAGTAGGTAGGCCGAGATGCAAAATTCGCCACAATATGGACTTAGAGATACCCAATGCAATTGAACGACTGATTTGGCTAATTTTTAAATAAGGCATCTAAGGCTTGGGGGAGATGATACGGGGTACTTAGTTATCCCAATTTACTTCGACCGGTGCGTTGTCTCACTGGCACTGGCACTCACATTCAATAGTTGATATGTTGACTCGAATTAATCCAGTATAGCATGCACAGAGTTTAGTTTATTAGTCAGCTTTTAGCCAAGCTTCCTTAAATTTAAATTCGCTGTTCAATACTATAAAGAAGGCAAGACAAAACCGTTATACGACTTAACGGGCCCCTAGGTAGGTAGAAGGCCTTAAATAGTGCTTGAGATCGAATGGTATGAAAGATAGTTGGGTTAATTATATCCAACCTGTAGCATTCCGGTACGAGTTAAATCAATGATGCCATACTCAGAAAGCTCGTTAAGGTCGCTTAATTTAAGGGGAACAGAAACCCACCAGGGCTAGACAAAGATAATGAATGAGAGTTTTTACTCATAGTAGACAAATCCTGCAAAAGTTATTATGCGGGATTCTCAGTTTAGTTGCGTGGTTGCCCACTGGCAAATAGCCTATGATTTGGAAACTACTCTGGAAATATCTTACCGTGATCTGGAGATCAGCTCGGTAGATTTGTTTTTATTATAGGAAGGCTCTCGATTGCTTTTGACATGATGCAGTTTGTCAAAAAATTCCACCTCAACTGTGATTTGGTGGTAAGGAAGGCGAGAACAGATTCCCTGACGGAGCTCCAAGGATAGCAGACTTTCTGAGTGCGTTTCATGTCCAGTGTGATGCCCTTCTTCGCCAGTACGTCTGCTTTCTCATTGCTGTTATTGTGCTGTGCCTAGGCTACCAAACTAGGTTTATGTCTATGCTTTGGCTTATCAAAGGCAGTTCGGCTTGGCACTGCCTGACAAGTTTGGAATTGTTACTTGTCCTAATAGTGGCTTTGATTGCCTACGCATATGCCAACCCAATCCTGCTTATTGTGGTACCGTTAGATAGGGCCCTGCATGCCTATTTGCAGAGAAAACTCCAGCAACGAGTTTTGATGAAACTAAAAAAGTTCCAAAACTCCAACTTTCTCGAATGGCAAAGCTAGGACTTAAGTACAGTTTTGGGGTGCAGTAGTCGCTTCAAGGATGGTATCATCTGCTTTGTTGCCAACTGCAGTATATTGCAGTGACCGTATGGTGACAAACCGCTCATATTTTTTGAGACGAACCGCGCTGCACGTCGTGACGTATTTAATAAATAGGTCGGCAGGTAATAAATGGTGGGCAATCTTCTACTGGTTTGTTTTTAAATCATAGGCTATGGCAACTTTTTTTTAACGTTTTCCTTGAAATTTTGATAGCTCGTCAGTCTGATATTCCGCGGCACGAAACAATTTAGAAGTAGTCTTTGACCTCGGACAAGTCGCACGCCTGAGAATATTGCGGATGTGGCCCATAGTGTGGGAGAGAATCCAACTCGACCTCAACTCAACGCCAATCGTAGCAATTGGCCATTGGTCGTACCAGCCTGAACAGAATACTGCACAAAGACCTCGGCTTATTCGCCTACAAGGTCCAGATGACTCAGGAGTTCAAAGCAAATAACCATCCGCTTCGATATCAGTTCTCTACGTGAGCCATAATGCTTCATAATGACGTCGATTTTGGTCGAAAATCATCGCTGCTGGAAACGACGTTACCGTCAATGGCGACCGTTACAGAGCCAGCTGACCAACTTTTTATGGCCTTAAATCAACGCTATGGACGACCTATGTCTTCAACAATATGGCGCCGCATGCCATACAAACCAACTGGCAATCGGACTCTTGCGAGCCAAATTGCCAACCGAAAAATCAGCTGTTTTGGAGATGTCAATTGGCCTGCGTAGAGCTGCAATTTGACGCCGATAGACTTTTTGTTGAGGATTGATGTTTTGCGTATAATTCAGAGACAATTCCAGCTTAAAAACATAACATTGCGACTGTTATTCGCGAGATAGGCGCCGAAATCGTCGAACAAGTTCTTGAAAAGTTGACTCACATGATGGCTTATACTGTAAGGCCAGCAGATGGAGCCACATCCCTAAATCGGAGACTCCAACCTTCACAATAAAAAATTTTTCAAAAATATATTGATGTACGCGTAAACTCATTTTAAAGCGTTTTTAGAAACAAACTTTTCAATTGCCCACCCTTTATGAGTAAGATGTGTTAAGAGCATCAGTGATACGGGCACCTGGATAGTATAGTTCTTATTTAAGGTCAATTTAATGTTAATTGTCTTGTAACGAAAATATTTCTCCATCCACTTCCACACCCAAGAAAAAGCATTGCACAATCTTAGGCTTGTCTTTTTTCTGCGTGCGTGAGTTGGCGAGATACATAGGCAATTTTGATATCAAGTTTCATATCTCTGACTCTCATATCAAGTCTAATCAAAAAGTAGGTGTAATTTGGTAGATGGAAGCTGGGACCTCCCGATTGTGGAGCTAGAAGTCTAAGAGTATTTTTGTTCAACTTTTTGATTCAAAGTACGTTACTTCTGTCCTTCATTTAATTTTGGAAATTCTTTTCAGTGTAAAGTAATTTTGCAAAAAAATGCAAACAAAAAAATATCTGTTCCATCTCTCCTGCGCACTGAGGAGGTTGCACTTGACGATCATTTGGATGCGCCGCATAATGAAACGGCACAGGGAGACATCTGTTATTTTGATGTTTTCCATTCGGAGTGATAACATCTCCATTACGATGATGAAGTATGCACGGCGCGTGGATGCGCCTAACGCTCCTTGCAGAACACATAGCGCAATCGATGTACAGTGTGACCGGCCGAGTTCAGACAGCAATCAGTCAGTAGTCAGTAGTCAGTCAGTCAGTCTGTGGCTATACTTTGTGGCCTGGATAATTTAATTTTCGCCGCATAGCCAGCAACCAACAGCGAACAAGCAATTTAGTGATGTCGTCCAGATGGCCAGTTCTCTGGCTCCATCATTCTACTCGCCAAGCTCAAAGTTGAAAGTTCGTTACAGGGCGTATGAGGATATAAATCACACAAAAGGACACACTTAACATCTGCGTATGTGTGTGCGTGTGCTTCGCGATTGTTTTGCACTACGCGTGTATTAATATTTTTTATTATTTCCATTTGTCAGTTAAAAGTGATTAAAAATTACGATTCTCTTGGGGGAACAGGCAGAATGCATGGGATGAATTGAGTAAAGGATGCAGAAATTCATCACCGTCAGAAGACACAGCTCACCACTCACTACATGTCCTCCTGCGCTGGTTGGTATCAATAAATTTTTGTTCTTGATGTAATCGTGATATGCATTTGCATTTTTTCAATTCTATGCAGAATTAATGCCTTTGTGCGATTAACTTTTTGTTTTATTCGATTGAGTTTTTTTTTATTATTTATTTATTTAAATATGAATCTCCGGTTGTATTGCTACTTTGTTCGACTTTGACAGTTTTTCAAAACTGACACTGACAAAGTGCTTATCCTTAATTTTATGTTGATAGCCTGTCAAAAATTGCACAAATCTACGCACAGTCAGATAGATACATTTTTATTTGAGTTAAAGTTGGAGGAACTGTTTGACTCACGGCAGCAGTGGAGTAATTAATTTGGATGGAGTTTCTTCCTATTTTTGTAGCAAAGCCGAATGAAGTGATTTTGCATTGAAATTGTTCGTCAAAGTTAATTTTATGTTTAATTAGTTTACGCTTCCGTTAGACTTGTACCCTTATAATGCCTAAGTAGAGCGTGGGCTTGGAAATATTGGGACATTAGGAAAACAATTAACAATTTCCAACTGAAATCGATGATCTTAGCTCAAGATTATTGTTCTAAAACAATCGATTATACTTTTTAGAAAAGTCTAAAGCAGTCAGTCAGTCCTAGTGTTACCACTTCACAATGGTACAGCTGTTAAACAACTGACGACAGCTTTATCTTATTTTGATAAGCATTATATATATATCTCAGCGTCTCGTTTTTATTATAGGAAGGCCATATCGCTTTCGACGTGGAGCAATTGGTCAAGTTTTTCACCTTAACTGTGCTGCTTTGGTGGTAAAGAAGGAGAGAACCCGTTTCCTGACGGAGCTCAAAAGACTCAGTACATACCGCCCTTCTGTACGTCTGCCTTATTATTGTCGTCAATGTCGCAATGTCGTTGTTCCTTCAGGAACTAGTTGACATCTTGAAGTCAACTGTTCTGCGCCATGTATTTCTCGGACGACCCGGTCTTCTACCATCCTAAGAGTCCTAAATCTAAACGTCCTAATTTGTAACTTTAACTTGGGATTAGCACCGAAAATCGTTCCTACCAAAAACTTTCCACTACTATAGACACACGAGCTAATGTATTCTGCAATGCAAGCTACTACACACATACCAGTGTATGTATATTTGGTTGTAATTCAGTTGAAAGACTAATTTATTTTAAAAGCCTAATAGTATGCAACGTTAAATGTAGGTCTTTCATTCATAAGCGATAGGTTTTTCAGTCAAAAGCTCTGAAATAGACTGAAAAAACAAAATTTAACTTTGCAAATGTTTGGGCTTAAAAAAATCGATAGCGATGCGTAGATTGAGTATTTTTTTTCAGGGATAGTAACCTCTATTAATGAAAAAATTACGCCATCACAAGCCGAGTGCTAACCAGTTGTTTTAAAATAAGTCCCAGCTAATTATGACTGGTAGAAGCCGAGATATACGACATGGCAAACAAACGGTACAAACGTAGACAAGCTCGCTGAAAATTTTTTCGTGTCTCTGAGTATAAGCTTTGCCCTTTGGGCTCCCGATAATAAAGTTTCCGTCAAAAACTTGGGTGTTGTAAACATTCTTCAATATATAAACTGTAGCACATAAGAGCATTTATATGATCTCTGCAATAATAGCTAGGCGCTTCCAGAATGCTTTAGGAGGAATGAACAAGCAGGATTTCGCCCAAACCGTTCCTGCACTGATCAAACTAACACCCGGCGTATAATCATGGAACAGTCAGTTGAGTATCGCACTCCTCTGTTGTAGATTTAGCACGTGCTTTTGATAGTGTGGGACGAAACATGATGTGGCAGATTTTGTCTAATTATGGTGTTCCGGAAAAACTCTTTAACATCATAAAGGAGCTATACCGCGACTCAACATGCCGTGTCATTATTAACGGCCATCTTGGCTCTCCTTTTAAAATCTAGTCGGCAATGAAGCAAGGATGCACCTTCTCGCCATTGCTCTGCATAATCGTCGTTGACTGGGTGATGAAAAAAGTAACACGTATCCCATTTGGTTTGGAATGTTTTTCAACGCCTAGACCATAGAAGATTTGAACTATGCCGATCATATCTGTCTTCTATCACAATCGTTGGGTGACATGGAGCGAACTCCACGCTAACCAAATGGGCTATAAAATTAACCTGACAAAAACAAAACTATTACGCGTCAACTCTAGTGGAACATGTGATCTCTCGATTGACCGACACCAGATAGAGGAAGTCGATAAGTTTTATTATTTGGGCAGCTGAGTGTTTAAAAAATTATGGTGCTGATTCGGATGTGTGCGACATTCCTATAGTATGCTTAGTAATATCTTGCTTGCAAGTCTTCGACTTTCGACATTCTCATACTGAGAATGAGATGGCCGGACACTATAACCAATTATGATTTGTGGAGAGCTGCAGCAGGAAGCAATCGCGTTCACTATCAGTCTACGGAAATGGAGCTGGATTGGCCACACTTTAAGAAAATAAGAAGACGATATCACGAAACAAGCGGTCGACTGGAATCCACAAGGTAGCCGCCTAGTTGGTCATCCTAGTAGGACATGGAAAGGACAATGCAATGCATGAAAAAAGATCTTAAAAGACAGAGTGGATTCTCTTGAAACCTCAGACAGTAAATCGAGTTAGTTGGCGGGCCTTTGAAAAAGCCCTACTCTCTTCCCGCGGAGTAAAGAAGGAGGACATGAAAGCATTTGTTACTTTATAGGAGAAACAATGGAAGGAAATCTAATCAAGAACACTCATAGAAACAGTAGGCAAATGTACTTGATTCTGATCTGTCCTTTCATTCCAATGACACGCACTCTTTGCGTATCTTTCAAGTGCGCATTCGTTGCAATACTTTCATTCTTTGAATTAACTCAATGGAAAGAAAATCCTTACTTCCTACTGCTGTATATGGCAATACTTAGATGTATAGTGTAAGTGGATGGATGAGCAGGCCGAATGACGAACTGCTGTGCGATCCTCAGTGCGTATCGAGAAATTAGACAAAAGATCAGAGAACATCAAAACCTTCATCAACCCCAAACAATAGGAGCAGATAATAATATATGGAAATGAACGCTTCGACGGATGGACGACACGACAAGCTGCTGGCGATGTAATCGAAAACCACTTTCTTTTGTTATGACATTAATCTACGAGTAAACCAAATATGGGAGTAATGTCACCGAAGCATCGCGCAGAGAAAAAGCAAACAGCAAATGGCGTTTTACTTTTCTTCGCGCTGGTACTACAACACTACAACACTCTGTTGAACATTTTGCAATCTGTGACAATTGAAGATGTAACTGGATTGTTACAGATGGTTTTTTTTTATTGTTACCTAATGTTGCTATTGCGAAATGGCCAACATTTATGCAGAAGAATACATTTCTTTTCAAAATAATTCTCTCGCAATTGCATTAAATATCGAAACAATCCGAGAAGAGAGATAAAAGGAAGCAAAACAAAAACAATTACATATATAGTGCAGATATATGAATAAATTTTTAATTTATAAAGGAAAAGACTGGAAAATGTTATAAGATGACATCGTTCTTGTATGATGTGAGAAATACACAGGCTAAGTAAGCATTGGCGTGCAATCATTTCAGTGCCCATTGCGCGAATCTATAAATTCGCTGAAACTCAGATTTGGTCACGGTGTGCTGTCCATACAAAGGTGGTGGAAGGGAGTCTCAGTTTGCTTAGTCTCCTTCTCCTTTTCCACCTATATGCAAATTGCAGAATAAGATGAAAATCCAATCGCAAAACTGCACCATTAGAGAAGAGGGTGCCATAATTGTGTGAAATCTTACTTCTTACAAGCGGGAAAACTACGTCATAAGCGTTTTCCCTCTTCTTCTTCTTCTTTTTATCTGCTTTACCTATGTATTGCAATGTGAAGCGATGAAATTGTACACCATCCAGAAGGAGGCTGTTGAATAGAAATATGTTTGACAACAGATTATCACAACAACAACAAAAATCCAACAATACAGCAATCGAGAAAGTGGAAGCAAGAAATTGTTTTGTTTTGCTGTGATGAGTTAGTAAGTTGGAGTTAGGTGTAAAGTGCATGAATAAATGCAATAACAAGCAAATACGAGTACTATTATTTTTATTGAAAAAGATGACCATAATTGTTTTGATATTAAGTATTTGAAGGTTGATTATACAAACAATAGCCGGAAGGTTGATGGGAGGGAGAATAATTAAATTGTTTCAATGAATTACTTCTAGGCTCTTCCGACTATTGTGTAGTATCGGAAGAAGCACCTTATTTCTGATTGTCGAATCACGCAGTTACTCGTTAAGGAAAAACTTGTAAGAGAACAATATGACATTACGAGAAAGTCAATTGGGATGGTCTTAAAATCATGCCCATGAGTATATATACTAACAATAGCGACAATCGTGTGGGTATGCCACTAATTCCAGTCAGGCAACATTCGTTTGATTTGTATCACTTAATATTAAAAAACAATTATATATCTTATAAATTGCGAATATAATAATAACTTTTATTAGATTATTTACATAACACTCACTCATATATATAGCTCGTAAGTTGGTTTATTTACCTACTAACCACATTATTATATTCTCAATGAATTACATTTTTTGAGTCAGTTTATGTTGAGTCCATGTTTCGAAAATAATGTATAGGGTGTCCCAATGAGCGGTTCAGATTTGACATATCGGTTATTTTGGCTCTGGCAACACTAATGTCATTCTTTCTTTGACAGAAACTCAGTACTCATAGTTGTTGACGAAATGAGTCGCTTAACGCTTCAACAAAAGTGGGAAATGTTGGAAATTTACTTCCACAACAAAGACAATTGGTTCGAAATCGCAGGAAAATGTCGTACACAATTTGGTGAAAACACGGGACTTACACCCAACGGTATCAAGAAGTTTATCCATAAAGTCTTAGTCTACTTAGTCGACAATCCAACGCGTACCCGTGCTCGTCGTGTTCGTTCTGCCGAAAATATCGCCGCCGTAGCCGATAACATCAATTCGTCATCATGCATCGGAAATGATCATCAGCCGGTCTTACATGCAACGAATCCTGCGCAAAGATCTTGGTTTGTGGCCCTATAAAGTTCAATTGGTCCAGCAATTGAAGCCCCGTGACCATCCGCTTCGATATCGATTCGCTGTGTGGGCGCTGACCAATTCGAAATTGATGAGGATTTTGCTCAAAAAAACATCTTTTCGGACGAGGCGCATTTCCATTTCGGTGGAAATAAAATTGTCGCATTTTGGGATCGGAAAATCCACAAGGATTTGTGGAGAAGACAATGCATCCATTGCGTGTTACTGTTTCGTGCGGCTTGTGGCGTGGCGGCATTATTGGGTCGTATTTATTCGGAGATGAGGCCGGCGCGACGGTTACGGTCAACAGAATCAACTACCGCCACATGTTAACAACTTTTTTGTGGCCATATCTTGAAGATACTGGTTTGAACGACCTTTGGTTCGAGCAAGATGGTGCGCCATCGGGCGTTACCCCCATTATCCTACAAGATGTGCCCTAATAGGTTTAGATACCTTGGAAAAAAGGCGAAATGTTCATTGTATATATTCTGTTCGTTCATGATGTCTTTTCTTATCGTACTATATGTCCCGAACTACTTTATAATTCGAACAAGGAAATTTTTTTATTCAACCCTAGGCATTTTTACAAGTATGGTCTCAATTAACCATTGACTATATGTATTACCCTTTTTACGCGTGCCCGCGGCTGGCTGGCTAGCTGGGTGGTAGAATATTGTGATCAATTAATTAAACCACTTTCTAAAGCCCAATTTTATTAAAACTTTTGCACACATATGTATTTCCCGTGACAACACTTTCTATTAAAATTTGGGGCTCTCTGGCCTCGGGGTCGGGGAGCTCCCATACAAATTGTTTACAAAATTTACCCGATTTTCTTCAATTTTAGACGCATGTGTATCCCAGATGGACAACACTGTTTGTAAAAATTCGGAAGTGTTCGGGCCTGGGGTCGGAGGGCTCCCATACAATTTTTTTTTAAAAATGTACCCGATTTTCTTCAAATTTTATACACATGTATGCATGGGCTGTTTTATTAACTCTGTATGTTCAGATATTGATTTACGGTGCGCCTAAGACTACTTTGCATCAGCTAGATAGAATACAAAACCGCGCGATAAAAATATAGCGAAATCGATTGATTCGCTTGAACACCGCAGGAACGTTACTTGCTTGTCACTGTTTTATCGCTTCTTCTACCAGCGGTGCTCAAGAGAAATAGCCAGCTGCATGCCACCTCTCCTTGAATTCAACCGCAATACTCGTGGCGCTCTAAATGCTCATCAGTTTACCCTTAAGCCCATCTTCGGACGTACAGTTAAATTCAGGGATTCGTTCTTCAGCCGTACAACTCGTATGTGGAATGCTTTGCCAAGCTCTGTCTTCCTACATCACTATGATCCACAGGCATTCAAAACACAAGCTCATAGACATCTCCTCTTTTCTCCTCCTCTTCCTTAACGCCCACGCTGTGCCAAGCATATAGCCGAGCATTATAAGGGTGCGAACCCCTTGAAGCGTGCACGAATTATAAAAAAAAAAAAAAATGTTATGATAGATCTAAATTTAAATCGTTAATATGGAACAATATTGTCTCCTGAATTATTTGTAAATATTGCATTATAAATATTACTCATTTATCGTGAATTGTTATATTAGTTTATCTGAAATCTGTTAGAGTAAAACTCGTTAGATGGATAAACAAAACTAAAAAAATAAATGATTTTAAAAAAATAGCTATACTACTGATGTGTCAGTCACTTATTCCAGTCAGGCAATATTCGTTTGATTTATAACACTTTTTTTTGTTTTCTAAACATAAATGTGAATATAATGATATAAAAAAACTTACTGCGTCAAATGGGCTTAATTAATACAAAAAAGTTCTCAAACACTCACCTGAAAAGAGAAAATAAATTTGAAATAATTAGTATATTTATTGGTAAAACATTTACAAAGTGAAAATTGCTTAAAGAACCCTTAAAGAACGCTAGTATTTTAAACTGAACTTATTTTAGTTATGTCTTGTATGTACATAATTGTCAAGAATTTAGAAAAACCATTAATCCTCCAAAAACATTATCCGACTTCGATGAATAAAGAACTCTTCTGAAAGCAAAGGACCACTGATTACACTGAGTACTCGTAGTACTCCGGGTGGAAAAAACCTCGTTGCACTATCATGCTGGACATCCTGTACTCGGTTTGTACTTTCCAGACAGCAAAAGATTTAATACCAACCTTCATCATATTGAGTCCGGTCCTGGACTCCCCTATACCAACCAGCAAAAGCTTTAAAGCAATAAATAAAAGTTTATACGTCCTCGGCATGATGTGCAAATCTAAATACATCAGCCTCTTAAACATTCATGCAGCTACAGAGAACTCTTTCCAAACAATGAAAAGGAAGAATGATTTGAATCAGTCGACCGGGAAGTCCTTGGATGCTCCAGTAAGGTGTAAAAATCATTACGGGGCCATCAACGCAAAAAAAAAGTGGTGAGCCTGTATTTAGGCAGTACATGCCACCCGTGAACAATAAAGACAATGGACAACGAGTCATAGTGATGGTGGCAAATAAGAATTTGGTCGGTACGAGCACAAAGTTTGCGCTCTTGTGATGGTGCCATTCGACACTACTTGTTGATAAATCGCTGCCACAACCCGAACCGCATATGCGAGATCCAATAGCGGACAAACAATCGCCAGAAGGAAGGATGGACCCCAGATGTGGAGCTAAATAGGATGATGATCTGGGTATTCTGATATGCATTTGCATGAATTGGTTCGTCCGCTGTTCTCACTGGCCCGTTTGATTTTCAGTTTGATTTCGAGTCTTAGCTGCGGGTAGAATGTGTTCTTGAACCACTGTTATACATATTACTTACATCAGACATTCCGACGGACAACAACTTAACCATCTCTACTTTTCCGGAGGACACCGCGATACCAAGCACCCACAGCGACCCCAAATCAGCTTCTTATAACCTCAATAATTACATAAAACAACTCGAACTCTGGTTAATAATTTGGCGAAGGTGTGTTTTGCCCTCAGGCTAGAGGCCTGCCCACCCGTCATTCTTAACAACACAATAATTCCTCAGTGCCTCGTTACGAATTACCCTGAGAATACACATTGAGTCTAAGCGCAATCAAGTTAAACTCCAATTTTTCAGTCTGCACTGGATGCTCAACGAACACTCCACCTATAACAAAGTACTTCTCTATAAAGCAATCAAGCCAATATGGACCCATGGCATACACCTATGGGGCTTGGCAAACTCTTCCATTCTGGAACTTCTGCAACGGTTGCAGTCAAGAATCTTAAGACAATCACGGGCGCACCAGGGTACTTTTGAAAGTTCCTACCTCATAGGAAATCATCATTCAAAAAACTGAAGTATTCCTTAAAACTTAACTACTGTCATCCTAACCCCCTCATTAATGAACTACTACACCAGCATTAGCAGTAAAGACTGAAGAGATTTAAAAGTATAATTGTGTAAGTTTCACCAAACACAATGCTTAGCTCCAACTAAATCATATTGTACCTAATTTAGACCTTAGATTCTATCACGAATTGTTAGTTCAAAAATTGGAAGATCCAATCCATACTGGACACTGTCTCATAGGCAAGCATGCAGATTTCTGCAGAAGCTGTATGGATGAGGAGGAGGAGGAAACCACTCTCCATCTACTTTGTACGTGCACAGCCCTCTCCAATAGGCGGAAGCTCCATCTGGAAGCGTTCTTTTTCAACGATCTCTAACCCACATTGACATTAATAGTCTCTTGCGCTTCATACGTGGTTTAACGAGTAGGCGTGGAAGTTTTCCTAGATCCTTGTGGTATCACAACGGACCTTCACTGGTCTAAGTGCGTCGGTTTTGACTGACGGCCACATCCACCTTACCTAACCTAATCCATACTTTCATACTACTCGTAATATTATAAATGTGTGAATGTAGCTCTGTCTGCCTGTTACCTTTTCACGGTTAAAGACTAGACCGATTTGGCTCACTTTTTCTTTAAAATGTTCGTAATAGTCCTGGGATGATTATAGGAGCCTCCAAAATTGGAAAATTGGGGAAAAATTGAAAAAATGCTGTTTTCCATGGGATTTATGTATGAACTCGCGACCATAACTCACGATTCAAACACGTTATAGGCTACAATTTTGGGGGTCAGTGGCGGGTATGTGATAGTGGAACTCAATGGTGTGCGGTGGTCAGTAGGATGTGAGGGGCAGCCAGAAAACGCCTGTTATTTTAGCTTTTGATGGGTCTAAACGGTGTCTTGAGGATGGGTGTCGGCGTGTCCCGGGTAACGTCAGGGTTAACAACTAGTATTCAAATAAATGAGAAAAGAAAACTGCAAGCATTCGATATTCAATGAAATCAGAATGGTATTTTGTTGGAACTACACAAACACTTTTAGAAGAGAGACTAAACAAACCAAAAATCAGAACAAGTTATGGTATCTCTACAAAGGACTGTCGGTATATCATCGGCTTAGTTACAGGGTATAACACGCCTGGAAGACATATAAAATCATCATTACGCATAAGAAAACTACTAACACTCAAATGACTGTTAATCCCACTAACCCAATTACTACAACTCTTCTGCAACGATAGAGAATTCAGTTTCACATTTTTTTTTGTTCAGACTGAAAAGTTTCTAAAACTGAGCTGAACTGAACTCCACAAAAACATATTGTGCTGGCTGTTCCAATTGACAATTAATTACGGTGCGCATAAAAATTAAAACAAACTAAGCTTCGCTGATAAAATCCATTAGCTATTTCATAAAACAAAAATGCTCGTAAATTCTTAATGTGCATCTGGTGCAGGAAGTTGGTACTGCAACCGCAAGAATGCATGACCCCAAAAAGAATGCGAATTAGAATCTTCTGAGTTGCAGTGTGAAGATTGAAGAATCTTGGCGCGAGTTCGCGGCCAACACAGCTGCGACTAGATGTGGCTAGATGTGACAGTATGATGAGGGCAAAGCGTGACAATTTTTTTTTTTTTAATTTTTTAAACTCGATGATGATGGCATAAAGTGCGAGCGGAATCGCAATGATGATGGCAATGGCGGCGGATGAAGTGGATGAAGATGATGAGAGAATGATGAGGCTGATGAGTGCGTGACTCCGACAACAACTACTACTACTTGTACTCCACACATATGCCGCACTTAGACTTAAACTTAAACTCAGACTTGGTTCAAATCGCATCATCACTAATACACGATGCATCATACGACGACGACGACGACACCAACAATAAGAACTTAGCCAGCAACAATTCTCTTTGCATTGTGTCACACTCGCCAGTATTTTAATAACAATTATATTTCTTAGATAATATTTCGCGGAATTTATTTGAGTCAAGGATGTCGTCCGTCGTCGCTTGCGATATGCACACACACACACACACACATACAGAAGCATTCATTATAAGCTGCACTAACTGATACATGCATCCATGTGGGGTATACATGCGTGCATTTATTAGTCGGTCGGATCGGCCGGTCGGCCGCTTCAACGCAATATGAAAAAATACAAATTTTTGATTTGATATCTGGAGGTTGACAAATTGTTGCTATGATATCTTTCTATAAAAATACATAGTTGTTTTATTCCGAGCACTCTGATTATTGTTAATTGTTGCATAATTTTCATAAATCTTAGTTCAAAATAATCACAATTTTCCTCCATGGACTCCATGGTCGCTGATAAGAATTGACGCAATGCATTGTGAGTGTGTTGTGGTGACATCATTTGTGTTGATATTTAAATATCAAATTCTTATTAAGACGACTGGAAAATTAATTGCATTGACTGGATTTACATTATTATACATTTAAAGCGCCAATTCCCTGCGTTAATTGTCACAATTCGTAACAATCTGTTAAGACAAAGTTCACACCTTAGTTTGGAAATAACACAGAAAACGATGGATTTCATAGAAATGAAAAATTCATATAAAGTAATAGCTCTATATACGTCGAAAAGGATTCAGATTCAGCGACTGGATATAAAAAAGAAATCTAAATGAGAGGTGTTGCGAATCAAACTATAGCCTTATGCGAAACCTCTAAAGAAAGGTATTTTATGGTAAGCCAATCAGATGGAAGCTACTTACTTCGAACTACGTCACTCTTATCCGGGTAATGTAGAGCCACCTTGTCGAGAGTGTAAGTTGCAACGAGTCGACAAAAAACCTCCAGATTGAGATACAGACAGGCCTTAGCCAGAATCAGCATCTCATCATCGCCACAGTTATCCTGGGTCAGGAATCAGCAGCAACCACCCTACCACAGCTTTATAAGAAATATGGTGGTAGGTAGGTAGGTAGAGTGGCGGTCCTCGCTGACTTGGCGAGGTCCTCAAGTAGCGCTATAGAGCGCCGTCTTGCTACCACAGTCCTCATGAGACCCAATGCAACGAAAAATGGTTGTGTGTATTTATATCCAACCTGTAGCATTGGGGTACGATATCAGATCTGTGATGCCGTACTCTGAAAGCTCCTTCAGGTCAAAAAAGAAGGGATTACTTAGTTAGACGAAACAAGGAGCCGCAAGGGCCGGACAATTGCAAAGAAAATGAATGAGAGCTTCTTTCTTATTCACATCCTGCAAAAGGTATTGTGAGGGATTCCAAGTTTGGCTGCATGGCTAGCCACCAGCCAGTGGCCCGTGGTTATTGCAACAACTCTGGAAATATCTTTCCGAGATCTGGAGATTAGCTCGTTGGAATTGCTTTTATTATAGGAAGGCCACATCGCTCTCGACGTGTTGTAATTGGTCAAATTGCTCAAGCTTAGCTGTGCTTTTGGTGGTAATCAAGGAGAGAATACGTTCGGAGCTGACGGAGCTCAGAGGACAGCTGAATGTCTCAGCGCAGTCCGTGTCCAGTGTGATGCCCTTCTTCGCCAGTACGTCCGCCCTCTCATTGCCCTCAATGTCACTGTGCCCCGGCACCCAAGCTAGGGTCAAGTCTATGCGTTGGCTTATAGAAGCCAGTTCAGCCTGGCACTGCCTGACGAGCTTAGAATTTTTGCTTGTCGCAATAATGGCTTTAATAGCAGATTGGCTGTCGACACATATGCCAACCTTGCTATTGCGGTAGTGTGAGATAGGGGTCTGCACGCCTCTCGTATTGCAAAGATCTCCGCGTGGGAGATACTAGAAGAGACAGGTAGCTTGTAGGACCTTGAAAGGTAAGGGTTTTCGGAATAAACTCCAGCACCAACTCCATTACTCATCTTAGATCCATCGGTGAACCGGCCACTCCGATATTGTTGTGGGTAATGCAAGACAAGGAATGGGCATGTATAGTAAGGCTATTATCAACGGTTATGTTAATGCTTCCGAAAGAGGGGGAATCATTAGCATACGAGAGGTGAGCGTATGCCACCACATGTAAAAGTTTTTTCAATTGGGACATAACAATTTTGTATTTGAATAAAAACGCACCTTTACACTTATTTTATGATCTGTCAGTGGCAAAAGTCAAAAGTCAAGCTTTACGTTTTGTATGATGATGAAGTTCATGAACCTATGTTTGGAAATTATTAAAAATTACTAACGAAATTCTGTGTCGCAACTTTAAGAGCGTTTACTCAAATTTTCGGTCGTAATAATCGTCCCACCAGACAATCTGTGCGTGCTATAGTGGATAAATTCGAGTCAACATATTCACGTTTGAGTGTTCTTGTGCCAGTAAGACAATGCACCTGTCAAAGTACCGCAAATATCGCAGCGGTAAGTGCTTCAGTTCAAAATTAAACAATTCAGTCAATTCCACGCCGTTTACAGGAATTGGGAATCTTTCAGTACACATTGTGGCGAATTTTGCGTATAGATCTTGCCCTGAACCCTTACAAGATCAACAAAGAGAAAGCGGATTTATTTCAAGCCGTACGACGGACAACCATTTTGCGAAGATCCCAATGCCAACACGAAAACCGACAACTTTAACATTAAAGCCGTATCGCTGTCCGAATTTCGAGAGACAGTAAGAAAGTTGCAAAATAACAAGGCTCCAGGTTGTGCTTTAATTGCTGGTGAAATCTTAAAGAAGTTACCAAAAAAGCATTAGTCGAACTTCGTTATATTATAAATGCTTATGCTTCCTTCTTTTATATGTTCCGAGACAATGGAAAGTCGCCGAAGTCATAATGGTTCCAATGGTCTGAATGACAAAAAATTATGTAGACCTATATTGCTACTGACAATAATATCTAAGGTCTTTGAAAAACTTTTTCTTAAACGATTACAGCCTATTATTGAAGAAAGACTCTTGATCACCGGATCACCAATGCGGTTTAAGGGTCAAACATTCCACAATCAGCTCTTTCGTGTTAAATACAGACTGAGTATTCGGAGCGCAAAGAAATTCACACCGGTGTACCGCAAGGTAGCGTTCTCGGTCCAATCCTGTTCTTGCTTGGCACAAGAGATATACCCTTAATAAACAGTCGTAGCCACGTTCACAAACGATACGGGTTACCTCGCAACGGGTAAGAACGATCCTGAAACATCAACGGGAAAACTCCAACGAGCTTTGGATGCTAAATAAATACAGATAAAGCGTACACTTAATTAATAGCTTCTGGCAAATACCAATGGAAGCAGACACCCGATTTTGCAGTACCAGTACGGGGCCTGCACTGAGCGTCCCTGCTACATTTTTTTGGGCCAACAATGATGACAACGAATAATGACTTGCCAGGAAAATTAAAGATATTATAATAATACGCTTCACTGCGAAAGGATGACTCGTATAAACGTGATTTAAATACAAAAATAAAACGACAAGTATAGAATTACAACAAAAATACAGCGTACGAATATTTGCAAATTAAAATTCCACTTCGAAAAGTTATTTGCTGAAATTACAAATGTATCGCATGTCAGACGAAAAAGTGATCCTCGTATACGAAAGCTCATTGCACTTATGACTGAATCGTACAGAACGTTATCAGTGCTCGGATATTAAAAGGTTAAATATCATTTTGTCGTACGAGTATTTGGCCAACAAAAATAACAGACAGAGAGACGGAGTACGAGAGATCTAGGTGCTGATAGATCAAATGGAACAAGTCTGCTGCAAAACCACATCAATCTAACAAACAAAAAAATACAGACAAGAAAAAAAAATTCAAATTGTAATCCTATACGAAGGAGAACAAAAAAAGATGGCGGACATTTTTATCTGCAAAGATATTTGCACTTAAGCAGTGTTACAACAACACTACTCTAGGATGATCACTTTGCTTATTTGAGCGTTTCGCCGCAGCCAACGACAGCCGACGATAAGATCGATGATGGAGTTTTAGTTCCATCGGCGGTATTTGCCATTTGTGGTGCTACTGTTCTTATGTGCATTTCTAGACTAGATGTCATTATGATTTACTTGATCATCCGATGATCTCTAAAGAATAATTCTTTAGGTTTTTTGTCATTATCAGCCGATGTTAGGTATCAGCACGTATGTTAAGTTGAGTTCAGGTACATGTACTTATAATAATTTATTTTACATAATATCACTTACAATGTAAGATAAATAATTTTATAAGGGCTTGTAAGGCTTAGCAAATAAACAGTGACTTAAATATTAAAACGGTTTCAAAGTAACGTTATCATCTTAATGAATCTCGAAACATGGTCACCATATTTCAAACTAAAAAACAAGTGCAAACTTTGAATAAAATCGGGTAAGTTTAAAATTTATATGGGGGCCCTTCGGCCCTGGTGCCTGATCACTTCCAAGTTTTTATAAAAATAATATAAATAGTGTTATCAATCGTATTCGAAAGACAACTCATGAAATGTTGAACCTCGTCCGCATATGTGTGAAGTGAACAATGCCTAATTACTTTAGGTAGTTCGTTCACATATAACGTGAAGAGTGTTCGGGCAAAGATTGATCCTTGTGGTACACCATTCCGGACTTTACGAAAACGTGAAGTTTTTCACCAACTACCACGCGTTGATGCTTTCCTTCTAAATAGGAGGAGACCAGTTTTGGAAATGGTAATGAAAACTTAAAATGCTGCATTGTTTATTGCACAGAATCGAGTCAAAAGGTTTCGAAAAATCTAGAAGAATTAGAAAAGTGCGGTGATTTTTATCTAAAGACTTCCGCGCGTGAAGAGTAATTTTGCACTTTAAATAGGAAACGCTAATTTCAGAAACTACGGGTCCAATTTTGATCCGGTTTTCACAATTATTGTACTGGGTTTGTAGCCCCGGAGGTTATAGGCTATAGTTTTTTGGTCAGTGGTGGGTTGGTGGGTGGTGGGCTTTGAGGGTTCAGTGGTTGGGGTCAGTGTAAGGGAGGATGTCAGTTGGTGTGTGGTCAGCGGGGCGGTGTCAGTGGAGGGTGGTCATCTGGGTTTGTGTCAGTGTGGTTGGGAGAGTGTGTGGTGGGATAGCTGGGCACCGTCTGTTATTTTAGCGAATCCTGAAAACTACTGGATCGATTTTGACCAGGTTTTAACCATTATAGAGAGTTTTTTCACCCGGAGGTTATAGGCTACAGTTTTCTGATGATAGTTGGTTGTCAGTCTGTGCAGATAACTGGGTGGGTTGTCAGTTGTGTGGGGTTAGTGGTGGGTGGTCAGTTGGGAGAGTCGGATGATGACAGGCAGGCAAGGCCGGATATTTCAGATTGTAGTTTATAAAAGGGACCGTTTTACAGCCTCGCTTTGGTCTAAATTCTAATTGGTTTTAAGCGCACAAGTTGGTTTTCTCTGATTTATGCATATGCTGATTTATCTATGCATTTGTGACTTGATAATTTATTCTAGGACTTTTGACAGAAAAGGTAAGATAGCAATTGGTCTATATTCCGTCATACTAGAATTTTTATTCCTTGATATTAACTTTTTTCCACTCGTACTTGTACTTGGCAACGCATATTTATCTTTATATTTAAAAATAATTTTGCGTTTGTGAGTAATCGCGCAACGTCTAACCCACTGGACGTATCGAAGCCATATTTACGCTATAAGTTCGTTTGGTGCTTCGATAAGTTTATCTCTTTTTTGAGCCAGGTAAGAGGCGCTGGTAGTAGGCGCCTTGTCTCAGTAGATAACTGCATGGCTGCCGAGCAGAAGGTTCGTGGTTCGCATCCCAGTAACACCAAAAGTTTCTTCATGGTGTCCCACCTCTCGCGAATATCTGACAAACGTTCGAGAGTAATAACTTATCACGGAAAGTGATAAGTCCCTTTCAATTATGTGAAAAAATATACATGCACAATACAAATGGTCGCGAGAAACTAGGCCTTGGACAGCAACGGTCTGTCGCGCCGAATATTATTAAGAGGCGCTGGAGTCGAGATGCCGTCACGCCTAAAAGACGCCATCATGCCTTAACCACTTGCCGAAGCTATATTCACACAATATGTTCGTTTGCTGCGGCGATGAGTTTGTTTTTTTTTGTTGACGCTATAGGTGGCGCTGGAGTAAAGATATATACAAAAACGTGGTTTAGCGTTTGGTATGTCTTTGTTAAACCGCTAGACATATTAAAGTCTTATTCACAGCGTATACTCGATTGGTGCTTCTTAATGTTAAGCTATTTTTTTTAGCTCGGTAGGTGTCGCTGTAGTCGCAATATTCTTGAAAATGTCATCCTGCATATATAACATCATTGCACCCAAACTACTGGACGTATCAAAGCCCCAATAAGTTTATGTTTATTTTCGGCCCAGTAGGTGGCGCTGAAATCGTGATATCATCCGGCATAAAATACTTCATCAAGCTTAAACCACTGGATGTATCAAAGCCATGTTTACACCATATGTTCGCTTCATGCAGTTCGCTGTTTTTTGGAATCGGTAGATGGCGCTGAAGTGGAGATATTGTTGAATATGTGTGTAAGAGCATTACACCCAAACCACTGTACACCGCTGCAGTACAATGGACATATCTACTGAAGATAGCACATCTCTCAAAGACGTCTCTAAACTGAGCCGACGAGGGATAGAATTATATAAATAAATTTGAAATTTTGTGCTTATTGATATTTATGGAAACTTAAATTTTCCAACCGATTTTTATGAAATTTTCAAAGTATATTATTGGCAGGTGGGGAAAGGTTATAGGCTACACCCCCCTCGCGGGTGATCACGTTTACGAGTAGCGAAGCGCCCGGGAACAGCTAGTCTTATTATATAAATTTGAAACTATGTCTGTTATTTTTGTCGATATTAGTGTCTATTCTTTGGTCTCCTAGATGTCTGGTGATCGATTGTTGTAGGGGGGTCAGTTAATGAATGGTCAGTGGGCGGTTGGTCAATTGGGTAGGGGTCAGTGGGATGGGACAGCCGGGAAACACACAAATATTCGATAAAGTTGAAAATGTTGACTGAGAAAACGTCAAATGGGTGCGGATATCGACGGTTGAAAAATACCGACTGAGGAAATGTCCACTGAGATAGGAGTTTTTCCTTTTAAACGGCGTTTTTGGAAAATTGCATCGTGGTAAATTATGTGACTGCCGATAATATTGATAATTACCTATTGTTGATGTGTTTTACCATTTTCTCAATCAATATTTTCTAAGTGAAAATTTGCTCAGTCGACATTATGGCATGCACCCACAAATCTAAGGATTTCATGTATATATAGTCAAGTATTATGAAGTCAAGTATTACATGAAAAGAAAGCTTTTATAATCAAACTCAAGTGAAGTTCATTAAGGATGGATTTTTCCGCCTTAAAAGGCTAACTAAGCTATGCTTTCATCACTACCCACGACTTTTCACTACTACCATCAATAGCGCAACGCAACGTGTGAGCGGACTTTCTTCTAAGCTAGCCACACCGCAGCAAACATCTCGTCCGCTTCACTTTCAATCTGAAGAGACATCATAATCATCATCATCCGTCCTATGTGGAATAATCATTCCGCCATTGAAATGAGTGTCCACAAACCACAATCCTATGCGACAACCACTGACACACAGTTCGTCGCGCAGACATTAATATGTTTATTAAAAAAAAACAACAGAAAGCAAAATAAACAGATCGCCGACATTCAAAATAAATATTTTGACTTCTTCGGTTTTTTTTTTCTTGGTGCTTGCTGGACATTTTCTTTTATAGTCATAAACAATTTTGTATTTCTTATTGTTGCTGTGATAGCTCCTCTATATTATGCACAGAAAATACAGCAAGCGCAGCAGATATTGATTACTGATGGACTTTTGCGACCCCCTTCATGTGAGGCTTTGGTGGTTTTCGTGGTGCTATGGATGGTGTCGCTAACCGATCACCAACATAGTCACACTATAAAATAAAATGAAATGGAAATATAAACAAAAACCTCCGGGGAATTTCTGAGTGAAGTGGTTGGTCTCGTGGCATATGACGTTCTACATAATATTTGCTTCGCTATTCAGCCGATTTTACTGAAAGCCGCTTGCGCAACGCTCCCATATAGGGATGAAGGGATTGAGCGACGCGCATGCGAAAGGGGGCTTGGTGTTATATAGCCGCGGTCAATGAATTGGCCATGAATCATGTGAAGCTATAAAATGTACGTTTGTACTCAGAACCTTTGCTTAGAAATACTACTGCTCCTTCCCGGATGAACAAAATTCGGGCACTTCAGTTGCTAAGATCGAATTTAAATAACAAATGGTGAACGTTTTGTATTACAATTTGTTTAAACGCTAGGCACCCATTGCCGGGATAAAAAATTTCTTATTGGTTTCCATTTTACAGATCTTAATTGCCTTTCCATTGAAATGTGGTAGTGAAATATTATTCAGACTTAAGTAGGTCAGTCAGTAAGAGCCAGGGAACATGTTGGTCGCTAACTGATTAGTGAATACATAAATCACACATTAGCTCAAGCAATAAAATAAAGTGCGCGCATTCTTGTAAATATTAAAATTCCGAAAAAATATAAAGAAAAATAATTAAATTTTAATTACTTTTTCTTATTGATGCCTTCACTCGATGCATGTACTCAATTTGTTGCAATCGGAGAAGAAGCAATATGCGAGTAACGAACATTGCAGTCATTTGTACTGTGCGTACATCTAATAACAAAACAACTAATAACAATTAATGTGTGTGACACTTTGACAGATTCTTTGCAATCGAGTGTTATTTTCAATTGTCGTGGAATGTCTTACTATAACAGGTAACTTAATTTGCTTGCAAACCTTAAAAGAGAAGTTTGCTTAAAAGATACCCGATTTAGTACAACAAACTTGCAATATAAAACTTTAAAATATTTAAGAAAATGCTCATAAATAATTTGTCAGGATCATAAAAGAAATTCCTGACCATTTTTTTGTCGGTTTAAGTATTAGTACAAGAACAATTGTAGAGCAGCATTGATACCAAGAAGCAGGATTAGTCGCTCCTAAAAGATTATGTATTTCGGTGCCGATCTTTCTCAGAAAATATAGCTCTACATAAAAAAAATTAAATTTTGTGCGGTTGTTATTTGGGGAAACTCACATTTACCAAGGGATTTTTATGAAATTTTCACTGTGTATTATTGGCAGGGGGGAAGGTAGTAGGCTATAGTATAACTGCACTCACCTTGTGCTGAGATAGAGGGGGACAAATGTAAATTTAACATTAGACAAATTTACAAAATAATTTTTATAAAATTTTCAATGTAAATTATGATAGGGAAAGTGTATAGGCTATAGTACAACCCCCAACACGAGGGTTCATGTGTGCGGCTGGCGAACCTACCCGACAGTTAGTATAAAATATAAGTATGCATTCTCTTCCAATAAAGACTGGTCTTGTAAGCTCTGAACTTGTTCGGTAACATGTCTTCTTTCCTGTATAATTTCATTTTGATGTTGTTTTTGTTTTTCCAATAGCAGACGATCAAGGCGTAAGGCATAGCGTGGGCACTAAGGTATCAAGGAAGGAAAGAGAAGATGTCGATATGCAAACATTTTGGAATAACTGGAACCAGAAATACGCGTACAAAGCCTAATATGTCTGTCAAGACTCTTCAAAACCAGAACTTAACAATGACATCCAAACTGCTGGTGTATAACACAATGGTCATATCAGTACTTGCATTGGGATCCGAGACTTGGGTGCTTAGCAAAAAGTACTCAGACCCCTTCATTTGATTCGAGCCGGATTCTTTCTTTACTATTAGCCACGTTGAGCCAAAAAACTTAAAATATAAAATGTAACTTTTAAAGAAATATATGTATTAATGTGTTGATGATGAGGCCATTGTCAGTAGACCACTACGAAATTGCCAAAAGGCTTAGACATTATCTTCAACTTATTCGATGGGTCTGGGGAAATATAATTGCACGTCCTCAGCATAAAGATGCACTGGACCCGATTGGCAAACGTTAGGCTAATGATAAATCAATAAATATACTAAACAAACAATAAATGCCCTACAATGGAACGCTGAGGTATATCAGCATCAATAGAAAATGTGTTTTGGGACTTATATTATTGAGGCACATGAGAAAGATGCGGGAATACAGAGCTTGGTATAGCATTCCACATTCGTGTTGTACGACTAAAGAAAGAATCTCTAAGCTAAACAGTACGCCCGAAAATGGGCTTAAGGGTAAACTGATGAGTATTCAAAGCACTACGAGTATTGCGGTTGAATTCATAGAGGGGCGGAATGTAACTGGCTAGTTTTCTTGAGCAACGTTCATGGGAAAAACCTAAAAAAAAAACAGCGACAAACAGGAGACATTCCTGCGATCTTCAAGCGAATCAATTGTTTTTTCGATATCTTTGTCATCTATAAGTTTTATCGCACGGTTCTGTATTCTGTCAATAAGATGCAAAGTGATCTTAGGTGGGTTGACCTGACCAAACATGGCATGTATACTCAAGTATCCATTTCAGAGAGAGTGAAATATTTCTTACACCGTGTTAGGAAGCCAAGACACTTCGCAGCATGTTTGGCGAGGTTGAATATGTGGTCATTCTAACGAAGCTTGTCGTTGTTGCACGTACCAAGAATTGCTAGTTTTTCAGTTTCTCCGGAGCAAGTGAAATTTATGGATAATGGCTGGAAGTTAATTTCTCTTCAACGACAGAAGTCAGCATTGTGTATTGGAGGCGTTAAATTCGACTCTATTGTGTTCTCCCCACCTTGTTATACTATCAAGTCGGAATTGAACGAGCTTAACATACGCTGTTGTTCTAGTTCCACATCCGTATTGAAGCGACGTGAACCTGGGAACATATAAATTAAGCTAAGAGTACTGTCATCAGCGAAGGTATAATTTGGATTAGAAGTTACAGACAGAAGAAGATTGTGTTCTCCCCACCTTGTTATACTATCAAGTCGGAATTGAACGAGCTTAACATACGTTGTTGTTCTAGTTCCACATCCGTATTGAAGCGACGTGAACCTGGGAACATATAAATTAAGCTAAGAGTACTGTCATCAGCGAAGGTATAATTTGGATTAGAAGTTACAGACAGAAGAAGATTGTGTTCTCCCCACCTTGTTATACTATCAAGTCGGAATTGAACGAGCTTAACATACGTTGTTGTTCTAGTTCCACATCCGTATTGAAGCGACGTGAACCTGGGAACATATAAATTAAGCTAAGAGTACTGTCATCAGCGAAGGTATAATTTGGATTAGAAGTTACAGACAGAAGAAGATTGTGTTCTCCCCACCTTGTTATACTATCAAGTCGGAATTGAACGAGCTTAACATACGCTGTTGTTCTAGTTCCACATCCGTATTGAAGCGACGTGAACCTGGGAACATATAAATTAAGCTAAGAGTACTGTCATCAGCGAAGGTATAATTTGGATTAGAAGTTACAGACAGAAGATCTTTATTGAAAATGAGAAAAAGTATCGGAGACAAAACACAGCCCTGAGGGACATCAGCGGTGAATATCAAACTTAAAATCATCCAACTCAACTTGGATTGACCGGTTCGAAAGATAACTTCTAATTCATTGAAGCAGGGTTACATCAATTCCTTAAGCACGAATTTCAGACAGAAGATCTTCGTGCCAGACTCTATCAAACGCTTTTAAAATATAAAATGCTACAACTTTTCTTTCACGAAACTTGTGAAAAGACTGGTTCCACTTTTCGGTGAGATAAGCCATCAGATCACCAGTGGAACGTTGTCCACGGAAACCATATGACGGTGGATATGACTGAGTAGTTTTCGTGATTTAAGATGTTTCATAAGCTGACGATTAATCAGCGTTTCCATGACCTTATAATAAAAGGATGTTAATGTTATGGGCCGGTACAAAGAGAGAGATGACGGTTTGTCTTTTTTTTTTTTTTTTTTGATAATAATAATAATATGCGGCGCGACAGACCATTGCCGTCCAAGGCCTAGTTTCTCGCGACCATTTGTGTTGCGCATGTATATTTTTGGCCACAAAGTTTTTTGTATAGGCTGGATTAATTCTGTTATCACACTACTGGGAAAGAGTCAAGAAGTTTAAGATAAGTAGAAAAGCTTACGCAATGGCAATGCAATCGATATAGAAGACCTCTTCAGAACTAATGGCGGAATCTGTTTTTTTTTATGTTCGGCTATATGCTTGGCACAGCGTGGGTGTTAAAGAAAAGGAGAAGAAGAGAGGAGATATCTATGAGCTTGTGTCTTGAATGCCACGTCCTTAGAGATAACAGCTGGAGTGTTGTTGTGATTATTTTTTAATTTGGCTAATAAGCAGACGTTCCTGTCAGTTTCAGAACTCTGTAAGCTTTCGAAAATACTTATCTATTCCTTATATGGTTATTTGTTTTATGATGATAGCATAGCAGTATATATAGAGCTTGTTTCGGTGCAGTTGATAACCAATTAATTCAATCGACTTTACTACTAAGTGTACAACGAGTCTTAAAATAAATTGATCTCTTAAAAAACACTTACCGTTATGATAACTTACACCTCCCTTCGCCTCACTGCTTAGCAATTGTAAACTCACTCCAATCACAAGTATTAGAATGGGGTGAAAACACCCCATCTTGCAATGACCAAAAACTTTCCTCGTTTTGAATACGAAATTTTGTGCAATTTTTTTTCCTTCTCACAATATCTTTAAAAAAGTTTATATATTTTATATATCAAGACTTTTTTAATCGAAAAGATATTAGAGACTCTTAATCGAGTGTCATGCGCGTTGCTTTCTGCGTATTGGAACAATTATTTTCAATTCAATAAACTCACTTTTGAACACTTTTTTTTATATATATATGATTGTATTTCTGCTCTGTGATTAGGTGCATTGATGAAAAACTATGTTTTAGAAATTCCTATGAGTTGCAATACTCAACTAACTATGTATTTCTAAATATGGATGAGAAAATTGTTTTGCTTTGTGTCGAGTATGTCGACAATGACTAAATGACTAAAATGTACATTTTCCATAGTATAAAAAAAAATAAACATCCTCCCAGTACAAAATGAGGAGGCAGAATAATATTTTTAAAAATAATCCCTCTGAGAATTTCTCGTTAATGAAGCAGAATAAAAAAAAAAGAAAGAACCTTATCATCCCACAGTTTCGGTCGTAGACTTTTAGAGAGAGGAGGGAAAGAAATAAAAGCCGCGTAGTTAAGTGTTAGCTTTTTTTGATCGTTAAAAATCCATTTTGTTCCAAAAAGGAATGCAAAAGAAAAAGTTAAAAATCTGCCACACAACACAAATGAAATAATTTCATATTCTATCTACAAGTATCCTTAATTTTGGTGTCAGACAAATGTGCACTTTTTTCTTTGGGTGACAAAATGAAAAGAAAAATGAAAATTTCATGTCAATAAGGATGTTATGAGGGTTTTTCTGTTCCAAAATAAGCAGCAGGCATTGTAATGCAAATTACGATTTTTCACATAGCAATCGGAAAATGTTGGCTGCCACGCGCTTTAGTCGGGGATTAACTACAACGAAAATTTAATGCAAAACACACAGCGGCATACCGCTTAGAAAAAAAGTGAAAGTCCTTCTACCATTTCTACCAAAAAAAAAACACGAGTTTTTCTAACCACAACCTAAAAAGAGGGATTTCCTGGCGTTTCATAGCTGCACTGTAAAACTGATA
This sequence comes from Nephrocerus scutellatus, assembly GCA_947095585.1. Classification (NCBI taxonomy): domain Eukaryota; kingdom Metazoa; phylum Arthropoda; class Insecta; order Diptera; family Pipunculidae; genus Nephrocerus; species Nephrocerus scutellatus. The sequence continues at coordinate 117,624,127 of OX352763.1, forward strand.
TTATAAGACATTTCCGACTCTATGTCGTTGTGTTTATTCCAGTGTGCATATGTTTCCTGGTGCTTCAAAAAGACCATTTACTGCTAAACGATGATATTGACCATTGACCATCGCATTGAGTTTAGTTTCACAGACTTGGAAAATTACCATTATTCATGATTCCTTTTATTAAAATATTCATTGGTGTTATTGTCGTTAGATGTATTCGGAGCAATTGAAAAGCTTAATGTTCTTTTTGCAATCATTGCGTACCTAACTATTTGATAAAATACCAAAAAAAAAATCCTGATAGACGATCCTGATAACGATTGCTTCTAAAAGAAGAGAAAAAGTTATTACTGGCAATACCACCAATTGAGCAAATTAAAGCAAACAAATCAGGAAACTCTTGCATCATAACCAAAATAGATTTGGAAAATGTAACTGCTGTCCAATCATCAGACCTAATGATAAAAACAACTAATTTCGATTAAAATACCCGAACGGAATCAAGTTGAAAATATTATAAGTACCCTCCCAAACAATCTCCATCCATCTGGCATACAGACGGATCAAAAAGAAACAGAGGAGCCGGAGCAGGAGTATTCGGAACCCACCCAGAATCACACTACGAATACCCCTAGATGGATCTCCAACAGAAGCCTGCATCCTGGAATGTACTAAAAGAAGGTAAAGAAGAACCGAGATCTATGTGATCTCAGACAGCCAGGCAGCACTGCTAGTACTAAAAGGTACAGTCTTTCATTCTAAAACAACGTGGAGCTGCTTCGGCCACTTAAAAGAACTGGCCAAAAACGACAAAATCACACTAATATGGTCTCCCGGACACTCAGGCATATCAGGAAACGAGGCAGCAGACCTCTGTCCAAGAGAAGGAACTTTTACTGGCCCAGAACCCAGCAGTTCCTCGCAGTTTCAGAACTCTGTAAGCAGCAGACCTCTGTGCAAGAGAAGGATCTTTCACTGGTCGAGAACGCAACGCAGCATTGCCTATTCCAAATGCCATATCAATAGCAAAATTAAACTACAATCGAAGCGGAATGAAATTCATCGTCTGAAATGAGACAAGCCAAGAAGCTTCTAAAATACATAATTAGTCACATGGACAGCGCCCTCAAACTGGACCGCCATACACTAATAACACAAATAGGGTATTTGACAGGACTTGGCCCATTCCATGACCATCTTTTGAAAATGGGTAAATCCCAATCGGACCGCTGCCGATTCTGGCAGCAAAGGCAAAGGAAACGTCAGATCACAAACTCTTTGAATGCGTAGCCATCACCCAGAAAAGAATAAAACATTTCAAGGCTCACACAGTTCCAGAGCGGTAAATCAGCTCAAAAATAATAAGTCCCCGGGATCTGATGGGATCCCAGCGGAACTGATAAAAATAGGAGGCCCCACATTACACCAAGCAATTCATGAAATAATAGTGCAAGTATGGGAAGAAGAAGTTATGCCAGAAGACTGGCGAAAAGGCATCCTGTGCCCCATACATAAGAAGAGAGATATCACAAAATGTAGCAATTATCGTGGTATAAAGTTGTTGAGTACCGCGTATAAGATTTTGTCCTCTATCCTTCAAGACAGGATAGCCCTATACGCTAAAGTCATCATTGGTCCAAACCAGTGTGGCTTCATCCCAGGCAAATCAACCACTGATCATATTTACACTCTTATGAAGGTGTTGGGAAACTTTCTAGAGTTTCAAAACTCACTACACCATCCGGAAAGACTTTAAAGCCGCCTTTGATAGCATAGCCAGAGTAGAACTTTATAAAGCCATGAGAGAACTTGGCATACCAAATAAACTGACACGACTATGTAGGTTGACCATGACCAATCTTATAAGCAAAGTAAAAATATCAAATCACTATCAAGCCCATTCAATATCTGTAACGGGCTCCGACAAGGGGATGGACTGGCCTGCGTCCTCTTCAACGTGGCGTTGGAGAAAGTGATCCGAGACTCTGATGTAACGGCGAGAGGAACAATCCTCTATAAGTCCATTCAGATACTGGCTTACGCAGACGATATTTACATTGTTGATAGAAACCCAAGAGCTGTACAGGAAGCTTTCATCCAGATAGAGCAAGCGGCACGAAATCTGGGACTGCACATAAATTATAGCAAAACAAAGTTCATGGTGGCCAGTGGCCACGTCTGCGACTAGAAGATCCAACATTGGTCCCGCAATTCAAATAGTTGAGCGCGATTTTAAATCCTTTAACTATCTCGGGTAAACTGTAGCAGCCGATAACAGCATGGAACCAGAAATTCGATTGCTTAAAGCCAACAAAGCCTACTATAGTCTGTCAAGACTCTTCAAATCCAGGAACTTAGCCATAACACCCAAGCTGCTGGTATATAAGACAATGGTCATGTCAGTACTTTCATATGGATCCGAGACTTGGGTGCTTAGCGAAAAGCATTCTGACCTCTTAGCCGGGTTCGAGAGAAAAGTCTTACGGTGAATTGTTGGCCCCGTATGTCAGGAAGGACGATTCCGAAGACCGGAATGATGAGATCTACGAGCGTTACCGCGATGTCGACATCGTGAAGAGAATTAAGCTCGGTAGGCTCCGGTGGGCAGGACACCTAGCTCCCATGAGCGAAGAGGATCCTGCTCGGAAAGTCCTTTTCGGTAGGATTTATGGAACACGACAGCGAGGCCGGCCAAGACTATGTTGGTAGGATCGCATAGACCAAGAAGCCCAGAGTTTAAGGATGCCAAACTGGGACCGGTGGAGAGACTTTTGCGGGAGGCCAGGACCGGACCCCGGTTGTACAGCCAAATATGATGATGATGATAAGGCGGGTACCGTTCCTGTGGGGTTCAAGTGAACCTATTGATTTTGCAATGTTTTCATTTCTCAAGTTTGTCTACACTGGGTTATTAATACGTGCAGTAGAGGTTTAAAAACAATCAATAAATGGTGGGTAACCGAATTCAAACTTGGACAAGAGAGCGATGAAGATGACCCACCTAGTGGAAGACCATCAACTTAAACTCCCAAAATGTTGAGGGAACTATTCATATTATCACTATGCATCATTACGCTTAGAATATTTCTCGAACTACTGGAAGCAGTCCGATTTCATCGTTATCGAATATAAACCTAAGCATCCGAAATATCAAAAATATAACATTTCTTTTTTTTACCTGCTCAACATACTTCAATACAATACAATACATTTTATATGGGGGTCTGTACTCTTCCACTTTATATTCATTTAGTTCACTTTACTGATTAGACTAAACAGCAATGAAAAGAGTAAAGGAGATCTGAATCACCAGCACTGAAGAAATCTTAGGAAAGCTAAACTCTTGGCGGACAAGGTAATGTCATCAGTTGTTTTGTGAAGCAAAGAGGTTGATTACCTTGCCAAGAGCCAAACAATTCACTCAAATTAATGTAGCGGTCTTTTGTGTCGATTGCGAGAGGAGTTAAAGAAAAAACGTCCATAAATATTGATAATAAAAGTTCTGGGTCGAATTAAGACATCAGTTAACGAGTGTACGAAATCCATACGTTAACGAGTGATCGAGTAGCAGAATGCCAAAATGTTACGTAAGTTATCAATCCAAATTAACATTATTCAGTCACGTATGTGGTATTTCGACCCCTGTTTTGTCATTAAATGCACGCCCATGCACGACACTCGAAAATAGGACTGAAAAAAACTGTGAATAACTCCACAACCTAAAAAAATTATTTGTTTGCCTTAATTTTTGGTCAATACACAAGAAAGTACTACTCGTAAGCTAATCTCGAAGAATAATTAAAGTAATCTCGCTGAAGCTTCAACTTTGCTGTCTAATCTCTAAGCTGAAAAGGCAATGAAATATCTGCTCCAACTTGGAAGAAAATAATTTCTCTCTCCTGAAACGTTACCCACTGCATTTACCCCCTTAAAGTTATACTAAAGCTTTCCCAAACACCCCCCAAAAAAACACACAAATCTTTCATCTTAACCGCATGCTAATTATTTCGTGTATCCTGATTTAATAAATCACTCATCAGCTGACAGCACTGAGTATTTAAAACTGACAAGTGAGCTATTATTAAACTCCGACCAATGAAAAAATCCTAATCTTGGCACTCATATAGTGTGCGTGTCGATCAAGCATTCAAAAATGCATCTTGACACTGTGATGTGATCTCCACAGGCAAGAGAGAATTAGGTGAGGAAACAAAAAAGTTGACTCCATGTCATATAAAGCACGATCGGTGGACCTAAAAATAACCCTACGAATATCTTTAGCATGGGTGATTGCTAAACTTCTCGCTCCAAATCGTCCAAATGTTGGGTCGATCGATTGCCCCTTTGTGTCGAAAATGTGGAAGAAATTTTGAAACAAAAACAAAACGTCTGATGCAAGGATTCTTTCCAATGCAGTATGTACTCGTAGATATTGAAACGACGACGACAACGATTATGTCATTTTAGCGGATGCATCGCATCCACCACATCTCACTTGTGCAGTGCTGTGTGTATTGTTGTTGTAAATTGATCATGATCATGAGCATACCAAGCAAGCACTACCGCTTGTTCGCCGCCCATCGCTGGCTGGCTGGCGCACGATGGAATGAATTTGAATTGTTGCTCCCTCTTCTAATGGTGATCATGATCATGTTGGTTGGATAATCTTGATCTTGAATGCAAAACAAATTGTTGACACACGCTGACACGCTGCACATATGCGCGAGTGTTCACACAAAACACGACTCTGCACAACATAAACAAATAGGCTCTGTGTTGCAACAACTACAACAATTTTCGCTTTTTTTTTTAAATTAATTTTATATTTATGACATTTTTCAATTATCCATGATTGTTCTCGTATGTACGAATACGAGTAAGCAACAACAGACAATTATTGGTGGATTATAAAAAATAAACTTGTCGTCAGGTCATGTAATGTAATTGGAATTACATTTTTTATATTAAATAGGAATTATTAATAAAAATTTATTATTTATTTTTTTTAAATTACAAAACATAAAATGTCTCGAACTACTCTGAGCACTCTTCCTATGAGATCATATCTATTGTCAAAGTCACTGTCGAAAATAGCTTGTGAACATTTGTAGCATCTCTTGTCTTGTTCTTGGCAGCTAAACAGCCGAAAAGATGTACGTGAACGTAGAAGTGGTTTAATTATTTAAAAAATTGAAAATGTGCATTATTTTGTATTTGTTCATTTGAATGTACGAGTATATTTTGTCGGGCAATCACAATTACATGGAAATTTCTTAATTAATGTTTGTTGGTAAAAGTGATGAGTAATTAGTTACTTAGGGGTTGTAAAAGTAAGGCAAACTTACTTAGAGTACTGCCTCGATAATGTAGATTTTTCGATAATGGGAAATTCACAAATCTATACACTATCATCTCTATAAAGTGAACTATGACATTTCTCAGCCCTATACTGTGAAATTTTCCTCAATACATGTAGCTTTCATAGCTAATCCTTGTTGTTGAGAGTAATGAATAATTAGTTACTTAGATGGTGTAGCAGTAAGGAATATTTATACAGTACTACCTCGATAATGTGGATTTTCGATAATGGGGAAACTCACAAATCTATACACAACCATCTCTATAAAGTGAATTTTGACATTTTCTCACATATATAAAGTGAACATTTCCTCAATACATGTAGCTTTCTTAGATTAGGTTTGTTAGAGAGAGTAATTAGTTGTTTACAAGTTGTCACAGTAAGCGGAAACATATACAGTGCTACCTCGATAATGTGAATTTTTCGAAGGCAGTTTCTCACATCTATATGGTGAACGTTTAATCAATACATAGTTCACATTGTTCTTTTGGTATTTGTTATCAAAAATATTTGCAGTTATTTGTCTATAAATGTGTTTCCATGAATACATAACAACTGTTGTGTGAAATTATGAAATGGATAAGCTTTAAGTTATGTGGACAATATTAGGTGACAAAGTCAACTATAACAGGGTTTAAAAAAATCTCAGAAGTTTTTAGCTCATTGAAGGTGTTCGAAATCCTGGCAGACGGAAAACGCTAAATAGGTCCGAAATGCCAAACCTATTTAGGAGAGAACGCTGTAAGATGAGTTCAAGGAGTTCTCCCTTGGCAATGAGTTTATGTATAAAAATATTAAAAAAAGGAATGGTTGTGGAAACAAAAAGCGAAATTACGTTACTATTTCTCTGTCGAAAAGCAATAATTTATAAAACCTTTTAAATGAGGCTTCAAAATTGATGGTATGTTAGGGTTGGATATTTAAACTGAAACAAATATAGGGTGTTCGAACCTTGAAGATCTCAGTAGTTAGTGCGCTGGACTACTTACTGATCAGGATGTTTGAAGTTCGAATCTCAAGAAAACACCAAATAGCTTTTTTACGGTCCTAGCTCTCGTAAATGTCGGACAAACATCAAATAGTAATTACTGTCATAGAACGAGTAAGCTTCTTAATTTGCCTTTCGGAAATGGCTCTAAAATGAAGAATTTATGGCAAAAATATAATTTGCACAACAGCACTGGACCACAACGGAATGTTGCAGCAAAACATTGATCTACAAGTCTAGTAAGAACGCGTGAATGGCTAGCGATATTCTAAGAATCCCAAAGCCTGCTCTGAATTCAACGTTGTAGTGGTATATGAGTCTAGTAAGAACGCGTGTGTAGCTATAGAGATATTCTTACTAGTTACGGGAATAGAAAAGACTCGACCGGTTTGAAGTAATGAAAAAACAAGATAATTACGAGAGTGTTTGATAGTTTCCTTAAGGATCAATACTTCAGTTCCGTTGATGTACAGAAGAATAAGCAAACAATTGATAAAGAAATAGCCTTTGGTTTTAAGTTCTAATGCAGGATTGGGTTTTAACATAAAAACGAAACTCCTTTTGAGTTTAAAGAAAATCTTTGATAAATAAATTAATAAATAAAGTGGAGTCCCAATTTAAAACCCCATTTAGAACCATCTGCCCAGTACATTAAATTATTAAACACATCAACAGTGCAATATGCTAACATTCTGTAGATTCTGAGGTTAAGTGAGTTTTTTCCCAATGAAAGAAGCCATAAATTTCTAATCCTGCTGAACTCCCACTATCTTCGTATAACTAAATGGGCTTCATTTGAATTTTAATACAACATCATCGTTTAAGCGACGATTTGTGGCTTACTGTTGGGGTGCAAATCTCATTAGGAGCCTCCAATTGAATAGGCGATTGCTGAGCTAAAGGACATTCGTTCTCAGTAACTAACTCTTTTGTCGAACATGGAATGACAAACAATCCTTTAGAGTCGCATTCGTTTGCTGTTTCCAATTAAATTCGTTTTCCTAACTGTTGCAGGAAGATAGCTTGGCGAGTAGTGTAACCTTTATGTGGGAGAGTGTTTGCCAGTAAAACGATTTGTCGTTTCATTTTTGAATACATAATTGAAAGCGGTACAGAAATGTATGAGATGTTAAGATTTTTTCTAAAAACACAAAAAGGCATCGTGCCAAGAAAAAAGCAGCAGCAATATCAGCAACTAAAAAGCTGTGCGCGCACTTGTCAGCGTGTGTCATTAACAAACAATCTTACACATGCGAGCACTTATGTGAGATTATGAGATGTGTGTGATTTTTTTTTTTTTGAATTTAATTTATTAATAAAACTATGCGGGATTTTAAGACAATTTTTCATCTCGAGGATAAATCATTCACGTTGTGGCATTCATGTACATTCATTATGAAACTTGAATGGATTTTCGAACTCCAACAGGAGCTATTGACATCTGACTAATTATTAGTTGCTTACTTTAATAACAAAAAATTTAAGTGTGACAGTGACATAAGTTTTATTGAGAAACAAAAAACGCCAAAAGTTGTTTTTCCGACAACAAAAGAAAGAAAGAAAGACATTAATATTTCCTCAGAGGGCTAAGACTACACCCCTCTTGTAGAACCAAAATTAATGATGATTACGATATTGTTATTTCATTTGAAAATCTTGTTCTTGTAGCATTTGGATCGAAAATAGTGGGTGGGTGTATGTTTTTGATAATTTTCCAATATCAGATTCAACCAAATATCGCTTGCGATTATAAAGGGTTTTTCAATTAGGACGCCCCAATTTTCTAATAAAGTTTCTCAGCTATACATAAAGTAAGCTGTAGTTTGTTTCAGGTTTTTAAGTCGTTTATACTTGCCATTTAATAATGGACAATTACATGCTTCAACAACTTTTGCAACGTATACCAATATGTGTTATCAAATTGCGGCAACTTATGCTAATCATTGTCGTCGATGATGTCCATTTATGTTATAACGGCTATGTTAATAAGCAAAATTGTCCATTGTCCAAATTGGGCACGTCAGCAAATCCAAACCGTTTACAAAATGCCATTAGATGCACAAAAATAGACTGTTTGGTGTGGGTTTCATGCTGGAGTGGTCATTGGCCAATACTTCTTCTTCAATGATGCTGGTTACAGTGAATGGAGATCGCTACTGGACTACGCTGAATGAATATTTTTGGGATAAATTGAAAAAGATAGAGGAGCAAGAAGATTATGTGAACATTCAACAAGCCAGCCCCACACGCTGACCAAAAAATCAAGTTAATGAAGTTAAAGTTCGGTGATCGTGTTATCTCCAGAAATGAACCAGTTGGTCATTTCGTTCGTTTGATTTGACGCCTTCGTACTTCTTTCTTTGGAGTTATGTCAAGTCGACGGTCTATGCTAATAAGCCAGAGCATTTACACGACCTCAAGATCAACATTGAATGCGAAATCGCCGGCATATCGCCCGGTTCATGTGAAAAAGTATTGAAAGAATGAGTTCAGCACATTCACTCGTGAAAGCGGTTCCGCGGAAGAAAATCGAGTGCTCTTTGAATAATAAATAATTGAATCGATAGTACTTTAAATTGAAATGAATGATTTTTTTAACATCAAATACAAGCTGTAAGGAATACAAAAACCAAATGTGGCGTTCTTAATGAAAAACGTATTATATTTTCAATTCTATAGAATTAATAAGCTCACTGCTTTTTGAGACTCCATACTTTTAAAAAAGTTTACTGTTTCAATGAACAATATCAGCTGATATTTGAGCACAATCTCTTTTAATATTTTATGATAATTGTGGTAGAAGAACATCCTTAACGCAAGATATTCAGAGGCGAAATGTCAATTTACCAAACATTTACAGGTCTTCCATTTACCTGGCAAATTACACTCAACGGTAGTTATATTATTTCGGTTAAAAAAAACCGAAATTCAAGTTACTCAGAAAAAACCAAAAATTATGGTTAGATGCAAATACATGGTATAGCAATTTGGAGTCTAAAAAGCAACAAAAATTGATTCTCAGCAGATTCATCAACGGAATCAACAACGGAAGTGCGATATCAGAAATTCTTTTGCTAAAAAGATTTTTTTAGGGTAGGCGGAGAAATTATGGTTTTTACATCAACGTCTTGAGATATCTGCCATACAAACGGACCTCAAAAAATAGCCTTCTTATATGAGACTCCAAACAAGAACCCCTAATGAAAAAAAATATCAGTTGGGTAAGGCGCTTGTACCCCGGACAATTTGACACTTTTTCAAGGGCTCTATGTCAATTATATCTGGTACCCCCCATAAAAATTTACCAGACAATTCCAGTTTTTAAAATTTCCTATTTTTTGTATTCTTTTTTTTTTTTTTTGATAATTCAGCGTACAGTTTTTTTAAAAACTTTTATTTAACTTTTCCTGTCTGCCGGTTTTTTCAACTTTTTTGAGGTCTTTTTAACCACCTTCCACACCTAGACCTAGAGAGCTTAAATTTGTTTTTACAGCTCAGTGTTAAGGGCTATTTCTGAGATCTCGCGTATGATGCGTGTCGCGAGTCGCGTGTGGCACCTGTGATGGTTGGAAAATTACTTAATCTTTGAAATAGACCCGACCTATTTTTTAACCACCTTCCACACGTTCTAGAGAGTTTAATTTGTGAGAGTAGCTTAACATCAGTTGGTGTTCCTAATATCCCGATAATGACGCGTGTGGCGTTTGTGATACGTGGAAAATGGCCGACCTGCATTCATTTCTTTCTGGTCATTTTTAACCACCTTTCACACAACCTAAAGAGCTGAAATTTTGAGAGCAGCTTAGTGTCCAGGGACATTTCTAGGATCCCGCGTGTGACGCTTGTCGCTTGTGACACGTGTGATGCGTGCAAAATAGCCTCATTTTTAAACACTTAATTGGGCGAGTATTACCAAATAATACAACGTAAAAATAAAACGTGTGGCGTGTGGCATGTGTCGATATATACATAAAAGTTTGTACCCGAAAAACGAAGTGTTTTTTTTTAAATTTACTTGTTTCCTTTAAAAACTGAATATTGCGTTTCGTTTCTCTTTCACAAGCAAGTACCTAATTGTACTTAATAACGCAAATTGTGTTTTTGAAAAGAATTTCAGAAATTTCGCTTAAAATTTTCTTCTTGATACTTTATTAGAAGTGTGTTTTGAAAGTTTAAAAAAGTCTGAAAGTTTGTCAAAATTCAAAATTGTAATTTAATTTAAATGAAGAAACTTCTTATATTAAGACAAAGACAATTGTGACGACAGCTAATGAGATAACTAACTAATCGTTTAAGAAGTCACCAACTTTCTTATACAAATGTCTAAATAATTTTGGAATTTAAAAATTTATTTCAAAATTGTGTAGAGTTCCGTAGGAATAAGATAATAAAGATTTTAATCATTTTATCGGGATTTAAGTTCAATACGAATCTAGCACATTCTTAAATTTTTTAAAATGAAAAAAAATAAAATTATCAAAAAAATAATAGTATAAGAAAAAAAATTTCTTTCACAAAACTGCAAGAAAAATCAATTGGCAAGTAAATAAATCTGATCAAAAAACTCATAAAATCAGCGGATATATTTTTTGAAGTTTTCCACAAAAAAAAACAAATCTATGCCCCAAAAAATCATTCAAACCGCAACAAAAAAAACGATCTTTATAAATTCAATCCAGATAAATAAATGGTAAGCATCATATTTAAAAAAAAAAGTTTCCTAATTTTCTTGACGAGTTTGGATGTTTCGGTGATTTGTTTTTAAAATGTCCTTTAAATTTTGTTCTCCCCTTGATACAGCATTCATCAGCACACTTAATCACAGCAGATATTTTTTTTATTTAAATATTATTATTCATAATTTGAGTTAAGTTGAATTTTAAAATTGCAAAGTTGAACACTTTAATTTTGATCCTTTTTTTTGTAATTGTGCATTTAATATTTAATTAGTATTTCGTATCAAGCTTTAAAAAAATCCTTGATTTATTAATTCATATCACAATTCCTATTTTACAATTTTTTTCTGTTATTTTACTAACTGCAGTAAAGTTATAAATTAATTCTGTGATGTTGATGTGTTGGTATATCCGTTTTTTGTTTGTTCGGTTTTTATTAATCACCCGCACACGAAATTGAAACTTTCGCACTCGGTAACGGTTGAAGTCCAACTGAAAATATGTTTCGCTGATCCAGAAATCTATGCGCGCCTACTCCGATGAAAATCACAATTCACACATTGCGATGGATACAAATACTTCAAGAAAAATACAAAAGATACAACAGCACACCACATCAACGACGACTGCAGTAGCATAAAGAAAATTAAACCAGCAGCGCACCAGGCAGTGTAGCAAACACAGCGCCACTTAGGCGAGCAGTATACAGAACGGAAGGCCTAACAGAAGGCCACCACCATCAGTCAGACGGTGTAAACATTCTGTTGAATGTTAGCCAACATGATGGCAGGCGAACTACAGCACACATGTTTGAGTTGGATTTGCAGAGACGATTTCCCGGCAATGTATCCGAATTGTAAACATTGCAGAAGTAATCTGTAGATAAATAGAAAACACTTCGCAACACGTGCCTTGGTACAGAGAGCAAGCCGAAAGTACGATAGTGGCATGGTGTGCAGCGCCATTCTACTCAGCTGAGTGAGGAAAATGTACTCTTTTTAATAACAGAGCTGTGTTCCTGAACAGAAATATTATGTTTGCAGAATTTTTTCAATGGAGATGGATATAATGTTAAGTAAATTTTACATCAATTGCATTTCTTTAAGATATTGTCAATAAACACAAGCCACCCGGGTCAATTTTCGATTGTAGGCCTCTAAAGCTCTCCCCAAACCTCCAAAAGTATTTGATTCCCTTGGGGTGTCGATGGGGGCCGTCAAGCTTGTTGATAGAGAACAGCACAAAAAATCTTGTATGTTGTATAAGTACGAGTATTCTGTTTATAGAGAACAACGACGGACGAAGCATAAGTTTTTTTTATAATATATATTTTTTTATATGAGCCACGGCGCCCACTATATAACGGGTGTTTTTTTAAAAGGTTGCCGATTTTTTTTTTGAATAAAACACATATAAAATTATGAAATGACCAAAATTTTTTTTTATTTGGTAGATAATTTTTTGGCATTTAACATTTAAACAGAATTTCTGGCATATGGCTACCACGACTATTTTTCACAAATGTCATTCTGGAGGTCCAATTTTCCAGCACTTTTTCAAGCATTTGAGGGCGTATGTCAGCAATGACACGTTGAATATTGGTTTCCAAAGCGTCAATCGATTGAGGTTTATCCACATAAACCAATGACTTCACGTATCCCCACAAAAAGTAATCGAGTGGCGTCAAATCGCACGAACGCGGAGGCCAATTCACCGGACCATTTCTCGAAATAATGTTGTCGTTGAAAGTTTCTTTCAATAAGTCGATTGTTTCACGTGCTGTATGGCAAGTGGCACCATCTTGTTGAAACCACATTTCATCCATATCCATATCTTCAAGATTTGACAACAAAAACTCATTTAACATGGTTCTGTATCGATTTCCATTCACGGTAACGCGTCGTCCTTCCTCATTTTTAAAGAAATATGGACCGATGATCCCACCAGCCCATAGACCGCACCAAACAGTACATTTATCAGGATGCATTGGTAATTCTTGAACGGCGTGTGGATTATCTTTGCTCCAAATGCGACAATTTTGTTTGTTGACGTATCCATTTAACAAAAAATGCGCCTCATCACTGAAGAGAATTTTACGGTAAAAAAATGGATCTTCGTTCAATTGATTTAACGACCAATCACTGAATTCACGGCGCAAACGATGGTCGTGTGGCTTTAATTCTTGCACCAATTGAATTTTGTATGGCACCAAACCCAAATCTTTACGTAAAATTTTCCATAAAGTCGATGGACAAAGTCCAATTTGCTGAGCACGACGACGAATCGATAAATTGTCGTTTTCTTCGACACTGGCCTCAACGACAGCAATATTTTCTTCTGTACGAACTCTTCTCATTCTTGTCGGTGGCTTGGCATCCAAAAGAGTGAATGTAGACCGAAATTTGGTAATTACGTTCTTTATGGTGGTCTCTGACGGACGATTATGTGCATCATAAAATTCATGAAGTGCTCTATAAACATTTTTAATTGAACACTGATTTTGAAAATAAATTTCCACGATTTGAAAACGTTGTTCTGGAGTTAACCTATTCATAATGATTTGCCAAACAATACTGAGTAGAAATGCCACTTTGAGCTGTCAAAACAACTGTCATAAAATAAAACGACATCTATCGGAAAAACAAACCTCCTAAAAAAACACCCTTTATAAACTTTTTGGCAAGATATAACTCCCTGAATAACTTTCGGTTATGCCCTTTGTTAAAATTAAAAACTCGAAGGAATGTAATTTACAATACACAGGGGGTCCCCTAATTCGTGTACAATAATTTGGGAAATGATTCTTGGTTATATTCTTAGAAAAAAATCGTAATACAGTAAGGGTCTATCTCTAATGTAGACATCATTTATCGGGGATTCAAGAAAAAGCTTATTTTGGTGTACAATGACCCATTTTAACGGAAATTGCTCTGTTAATACTAATGGTATAAACTTCGTTTAGGACTTTATTTTTAGAAGAAATAATAGCCTTTGTAACTGCGTTTAAATAAAGTTGATATTTTATATGAGTCTTCAGATATCCAACTTGTATGCCTGTTCCAGTTTTTTGCCCATGCTAATTTTTGACTTTGAGGTCAATTTTCTCCAGTAAATGTTTAATAAACATAACGTTTTATTAGTTTTTTCTTATGAACGTAACAGTAATAAAAATAAAAATCAAGAGCACGTTTGCAGAAAACCCTAAATATTTTATGATATTTGGGAAAACCTGCAGCAGGTTAAATTAAAAAAAGGGGTTTTTGCTTTAAACTTCAAAGGCTATGAATAAAAAATGATTTTGTGTGGTTTTAGATAATTTTTATTTTATATTTGTACAACAACAGTTATACAGGTGCTCAAAAGATCCTCCTTGGTTTGTATGCATGCTGTATAATATATAATAACAATTATCAAAAGGAAAAAAAATAAAGGAAAGTAAGGGAAGGAGTGAGCTTATAGTCTGATGAGTTCATGGGGGATTATTGCAAATTGTAATGATCGTAGATCTACGAATGAATTGTTAAGACTATAGGCTCCCTCCTTCCGTTACTTTCCTTTTATTTCACTCTATCCATTTTTTCTACTTTGTCCTTCAGGCAATTGTTGAAAATTGTTCAAAAAAGACCACAAAATTAACAAAAGTTTTTTCATCTTTTTGTAATTTTATTCGAAACTACGATGGGCTATCAATAAGTGCCCACCCGTGTTTGGAAACAAATGGCGTTGCTGAGGGAAGTTGACATTACCGTCACGTACTATCATCTATCAAACGACACCATACTAAATATCAGACTAGTCATAGGTGTAAACGTGGGCGTACATCTGTTTTTAATAAGGAGCGACCAGGCCGCCCGGCAGACGTTGTTGGCGAGTAAATTGTTAAAAAGGTCCACGACCTGTTCGCAGTTCGCTGGTCGAACTGGTCGAATTAGCATCAGCCCGTACGCGTGTCGCACGGAGCGGTAATTAATATTTTTAATGATAAGATAAGTGTAAGAAAAGTGTCCGCCCTATGGGTTCCGCGATTGCTCACAGTGGACAACAAACGGATACGGCTGCCAATGTCGAAGCAGTGTTTGGACCGTTTAGACCTCTTTAACCGAAATTCGCAGAAGTTTTGCGTAGAGGCGTCACCGCTGAATATATCATGATACGCCAGAGACCGAGCGACAGTCCAAACAATGGATGTTTTCCGCTGTATCTGCTCCGGAGAAGGCAAAGACGGTCCCATTAGCTTGACAGGTCGTGGCTACGATTTTTTGGGTTTCGAAATGAATGGGCTTTTTGCAGAAAGGAAGAACGATCACGGCGCACGGAGCAGTAACATGTTTTTCATAAACTTGCATGTGTTTTTAACATTCTCAAATAAAGCTAATAAGAATATCCATAACTGAAGAAATTAGAGGCTTCTGATTAGTAACACTTCGATTGTCGACCCCTTTAGATATCGAAAGGAAATGATTCAACGACGCAGAAGACGTATTTTCAAGTGCAAGTGTAATCTTTGTATGTGCTCCATGTTTTTTTATGCAGCTACTCGTATCAAGCAAGCGTAAGAAAAAGAAATTATATAATTCTTTGCTAGAGCACTATAAAGTTCCATTCATTATTCTTTTAAGGTTCTAAGTAAAAATATTCCAAAAGGTACTTTTGCAGGACTAAGCGTGACCCACTTTCGTTCAGAACTAAGACCATTGTATTTTGTTGATCTTGAACTGGTCTACGACCTCTTCAGAGTAAACTCAACATATTTGAACCTATACTTTTGAGGAAAGAATTTAAAAAACGCTCATAGCGTTGCTCACAATGTAAAGTAATTTCTTCTAATCCCCATCTTAATCTTTTACTACAAAAGTGAAACACGCAAAATCCTGCCTCATTAGCATAGTTCCAGAATTCTCTTTGTATCTACATAATAATAATATATGATTCCAAATCCCAGGAATTGCAAAAGTCATTGTACCACAGAGCACTACGCGAACGCTCGCCCTACAGTCAATCATCCTCTCGCCTGTTGCGCTCACGTACTTTTGCGGCGCTATTTCCGCATTGATCTACACGAGTAGCACAAAGGACTTATGTGCTGCTACTGCACTGTGATGTTGCGCAATCGGATTTAATTAATCTTTACACTAAAATTGCCCAAGATCTATGCTGTGCTCGTTGGTTAATAAAAACGCATTATGATTGTCTGCAGAATATTTATTAGTGCGTGCGTGAACGATGCACGCTTCCAGAGAAACGCGCCGAAGGATTAACTATGTGCGCACAAATGAATTAGTGCAGTGCGCTCATTCTGCGCTATATAAATAAATGCAATTTATCATAAAAAGATGGTTAGTAGCTCTAATAGGCAAGTTCCACTATACAGTGCCCGAAATTTTGACCATTGCTCAGAGTAACGAACGTGATTCATTGAAGGAATTTATTTTTTCTTTCTTCTTATTATTCATTCACTCACTCACACACACGAGTGAGTAAAATTATTTCGTCTAATTAGTTTAAAATGTTTATTTAAGAAATATGTGCATTCTGAAGAATTTATTACACCACACAAAGCAGGCGGCACAGTAATTGCATCCGTTCGTTCGTTTATGCAACAAATTTACAGGAATTCTGTGAATTTCGAAAATTTAGAATTTCCGGCGTAAACGCCAAATGAGATCATTTTTGGACCAGCTGAATTGTGTTGAAGTTAGTCAGCCATTAGCGAAATGAAGGGAATAAGACGGAATATTCATCAGAATTGCACGTGGCCTTAACTATCTCTGACTAGTGGAATAGTGCCTTCAAAGTAGGGTCGGCGCGAGGCCAATAACCTCGCCCGTAACAAAACGCTTACGGAACCCCAAATGAGCCTCGGATACACTGATGAACGACGACGACCACGGCAACGAAAACGGATAAACGATTTAAGAATTTGCTCATGGAACGTACGCTCACTGTGTGGACCTCGAACTGCACAGCAGCTAGCTGATACCATGTCCAAATATAATGCTGACATAACAGCAATCCAGGAGATGCTGTGGACGGCAAACCAGAAGATGACATATATTACATCTGTAATGCAAAGAATCATGTGCTTGGGTTGGGGTTTCAAGTCAGCAAAAGAATGAAACCCACCGTTATCGGCTTTAAAGTAGTAAATTAACATATTTATGAACATCAGACTCATAAACGTTCACGCACCTACAGAGGATTGCACAGATGACGAAAAAGAAGAATTCTTTGAATCAGTCGAACGGAAACTCAACGCCTGCCCTTAGTAAGATGTAAAAATCATTCTGGGGGATATGAATGCAAAATTAGGTAGGGAGCCAGTATTTGCACCCATAGTTTGCACGAGAGCACTTATGACAATGGAAAACGAGTCATAGTCATGGCCAGCTAACTTAGGAATTGGAAACTTCCCCATTGACCGAAGACCACAGGCATAGGCGAAGTTAGCAGGGCGATAAATCGGCTCAAAAATAATAAGGTCCCGGATCAGATGGTATCCCAGCGGAGCTGATTAAAACAGGAGGTCCCGCAATGCACCAAGCAATTAATCAACTAATAGTGCAATTATGGTAGGAAGAAGCGATGCCAGAAGACTGGCGAAGAGGCATCCTGTGCCCTATCCATACGAAAGGAGATATCACAAAATGCAGCAATTATCGTTGAATAACGTTGTTGAGTACCGCGTATAAGATTGTCTCCTCTATGTTTCAAGACAGGATAGCCACATACGTTAAAGTCATCATTATTGCATACCGTTGTGACTTCATCCCAGGCAAATCAACAATTGATCAGATCTACACCCTTAGGCAGGTGATGGAAAAATGTCTAGAGTTTCAAAAAAACACTACACCATAATTGTTTAGACTTTAAAGCCACCTATGATAGCATAGCCAGAGTAGAACTTTACAAAGCAATGAGAGAATTCGGCATCCCAAATCAACTGACACGACTATGTAGGTTGGGGCTGCACATAAATGAGAGCAAAACAACGTACGTACATGGCGGCCACGTCTGCGAGTAGAAGGTCTAACATTGGTCCCTCAATTAAAATAGTGGAGCGCGAATTCGAAGCAGTGCAATCATTTAACTAACTCGGGTTAACTGTAGCAGCCGATAATAGCATGTAAACAGAAATACACGCACGGTTGCATAAAGCCAAGAAAGTCTTCTTTAGTCTGTCAAGACTCTTCAAATCCAGGAATCTAACTATAACATCAAAGCTGCTGTTGTATAACACAATAGTCATACCAGTAGTCATATATGGATCCGAGACTTGGGTGCTTCATAAAAAGCATGCTGACCTCTATGCCGCGTTGGAGAGAAACGTCTTAATGAGAATTACTGGCAATGTATGTTATGAAGGACGATTCCGAAGACTCCATAATGACTCCTGTAATCTGAGAGCTCTTTCTGGTCGGCAAAAAATGGTTTACTTTAAGTGCGGTGCCTTGACCCTGCTAGGGCCAAACAACTGCAGAAGAAGTGTATGAGAGTTTCTTTCTAATTTTCATCTTTGCAACTTCTGCAGAAGTTATTGTGCGGTAGACCCATGGCAGCATGGCTGCCCACTGGCTCAGTCTGATAGCCACAACTCTGGCAATATTCTTCCGGGTTCTCGTCAACAACTCGGTGGTTTTCCTTTTGCTGTAGGATGGCCATATCAATCAATCGATATGGTGCAGTTCGATAGACTGCTGTCCCTGAGCTGTGACTTATTGCTGAAAAAGGAGAGAATTAGTTTCTTGACTGAGCTCATTAGACAGCTAACCGTGATGTGTTATACAGAAAAGTGGGAAGACGGAGAGTTACCCTAAAATTCAGCTGGGCAGCTAACCCTCTCCGAAGAGCCAGTGTCCATAGCGACTCCCTTCTTAGCCAATTCGTCCGCCCTATCATTAACCTCTATGTTACTATGCCCCGGCACTCATACTATGGTGATTTTCTGGAATTGGCTGATCGAAGCCAACACATGTGCTAACCCTTCCGATTTGTGCGTTACTGAACATTAGTGCTCTGCAGGCCTCCCTAATTGCTAGGATCTCTGCCTGAAAGATTGTAGTCTAATCAGGCAGCTTGTATGACCTTGACAGATTTAGATAATCCGAGAAGATACCTGCACCGACTCCATCCTACATCTTGGATCCGTAAGTGAGTATTGTTGCGTCAAATTGTCTCGTTACTGCCCCATCCTTCCAGTTTTCTCTGGTGAGAAATCTACGCCGAATGAGGAGTTAAAGGAGTTACGTTTAGGGATGCAGTAGTCAGTAGATGATGATATTATGCCTTCAGGTACTATCTGCAGTATATAACAGTGCCCGTATGGTCAAGTAGCAAACCACCCAGCACTGCAAGTCGCAACATACTTGATAAAGATGTCAGGAGGTAGTATGTGTAAGATTGTGTTAAGGTCGCCTCAAGAGCTCCTGTGATGCCAACTGCTGAAGATCGCGGTAATCTGCTGAGTTTGGTGGCATTGTACTTATTACTCATCACTCATTCTTGGTTGAAGATCTCATTTCCTGCCGATTGTTTTACTGCTGGCATAGATGGCCACGCACGCTTCCTTAGCTCTGTTCTTTATGTTAACCTTCCAACTTAGCTTCCTATCCAAGATTACTCCGAGACACCAAGTGGGGTGGGGGCGGGGGGAACTGAGACTTTGGAAGGAAGGAAGGCCGTTATTTTAGATTTAGTGGTAAGCAGTACCATTTTAGTCTTCCCTGGGGTAACTCCAACGCCACAGCTTGGTGAGCAGGAGCTGACTTTACCCGGGGCTCTTTCCATAACTTCGCTGATCACGGAAAGGTGCTGGACTGGTACGAGTACAATCCCCTCATCTGCGTACGTAACAGCCTTCGTCGTATCCTCCTCAGATGGTTCTAATAGTTCTAACTTCTTATGCAAAGTCATAAAAAAAGAAAAGTGAACAGCAGTGAGTGGATAGTTTGAAAATTTGTGGCTTTACCAAATTCAAAGAATAATTTATAAAGGCTTTGTCGAGTTGAATAATTCCAAATACGTATGGTTAGTTAGGAACTGCGAATTGCTAATCGCGAACTAGGAAAAGCTTTTCTTTTTGAACTGCTTTCCAATTTGAAAACGTTTGGAACCCTAGATGCGGTCAGATTAAATGAAAAGAACCAGATCTTCGCACTAAATTAAAACTGACTTTAAGTTAAGCCTTTTGCTAATTAAGGTAAATGAAAGTGCTGAATACCGATATTTGTACTGCTGCTGCAGACTGCACTGCATCTTCCACCGGTTCCACTGATCGATTAGATATGCCAACAAATCACCAGTAAAACGTTATATGACAACTCAAGGTGATATACAGTTTGGTTTAAATCGTTCAATACACAGTCTCTCCTAATCACCTTATGTCAAGCAGGTGTCAACCTTGGTTACTTGTGTAGTGCATCTTAATGTAGGTCAGACTCACACACACACTTACTGAACACATTAAAGAACCAACCTTAATCTGGACAAAATAAGAATCAATTCTACTCGCACAACAAATCCACTTACATAAGAAATTACAGCAACCGCTTACATATTCATTATTAACGTTTCCTCCCCGCTCCATCCCGCCACAGCTCCCCTCGTCTCATCTGTCAAACACTTTATTTCCACACGATGCTCTCCCGGCGATTTTAGCATACAAAGCGTTCCCAATAGATGATGTTGGCGACTAACAAAGCTGCTTCAACCAAGGAGCGGGAGGATAAATGAAATCCAGACACGCGGAACAGTGTGTCTTCTCTCTAACGAACTTTATTTTGATTAAATTTTAGCATCCCGTTTTTTTTGTTGTTGCTGTTGCTGGTGTTGTTGTTGTTGTTGTTTTTCTATTGTCGATCTGCATTTTACATATGCAAATTCGAATTGTTAGCAACAGAGCAGCGATGTGTGTGTGTGTGCCCGACAAGGGACGAACCAGATGAGCAAGTGTAGAGCTTTGGCCATTTTAGCGCATTGCTAAATTACTGTAGATGAAATTATAAAATAAACAACCAAACCAAACAGCAACAACAAAAAACACTTGACTAATACTTAACACCCACGAGAGAGATATGAATGTCTGATGAGCAATCTTAGCTGAAGAAGGAGTACAAAAAAGGATACAACAAGCGAGCAAGCAAGCAAGCAAGCAAGGACCCTACTGTGCAAAAGCTCGGAAACGAGTGGAACTTCTCGGACCATTGTAGTTTTTTGCATTTTTCAATAGATGCGCACTGTACTGTGTCAGTCAGCAAGGACACTTCCGAAGGCTATTAAAATGAAAGAAGAGGAAGGCATCCTTAATTTCTTTTTTCAAGCGTAGCAGACAAACATCGGCAAGTGAGGAGTGCTCTTAGTTTGGATTTTAGAGGGTGATTCGTAGAAGAGAAGCAGTTGGCGAAATTTCTACTTATGATTTTGGAGTAATTACAAGCATTTGAAATGGAATAATTACTTTAGATACATAGCTTGCTAGTTTTTTTGTTCTTCTTTTTGCCTATTAATGGCAGATTCTTCTCCTGTATCCTTATATGAGTACTAGGGCCTTTATCAAACTTTCGTGCAATCGTCTACGATTTCTAACGATGAGTTTCAGCTCCCTTCCCCAATTACATGCGGACGGATTCCGCCACCTGCAGAGTTCTGCGCTATATGTTTCTCGGTCGATCCTCTCTTCTACCATCTTTGGTTAACAAATTTCATAGCATTGTATAGCTAGAGCTGTCACCATTTCGAAATGTATCTATCACCAATCCACTGCCACTTCGTTGGATGATTATGCCTATTGCTTCCTTGCTTGCTTCCTTGCTACATGTCCATAAATATCGTATCTCCAAAGAACAAATTTGCTTGAGAACGGAAGCAAGGAAGCAATAGGCTTGAGATGTTTCGGAGGCAACTATTTACAGACGTTTGCAGCTTTGTTGTTATAGTGGTGGTGGATAGTTGTTTTTCGGATATAAAGTTGGATCAGAAAAAACGAAAGACGCATTTTGAACAACATTCTAACCGCAGAATTTGCTCCCGGTTGGCAATATCTCGCTCAGTTTAGACGTTGGTCGAAACAAAGATATTGGAACCTTTCACCTTTTTTTTCAGGCCTATTTTTATAATATGTATAACAATAATATTTAGAGCGACAGAACGTTGCGGTCCAAGGCCTTGCCCCTTGTTTCTTGCGAACATTCGTGTTGTTCTTGCTTAATTTTTGGACACAAATGGAAGGGACCTACAATTAAATGCGGTATCTGAAAGGCGAATTGAGACAAGTTCGCACTCTTGGACGTTTATCAGAATTCCGAAAGGCAAACTGAGAAGCTTTCCGTGAAAAGTTATTACTCTCGGACGTTTATCAGACATTCGCGACCGTCAAAAATACTTTTAGTGTTTCTGTGATTCGAAACACATATTATAGAGATTCTTAATTCTGTGAGGTAGTAAGCACAAGTCGTCTGGGTAGTCAAGATGTGGAAGTAGAGTTGAAACGTGAAACGAATTCCACCGCACCCCGTCGACAACGCTGCACGGAGAACATCACCGATAACCAATAGAAACAGTATTGGTAAAATAATGCAGCCTTGTCTTACCCCAATTTGGATTTCGAATTCCGTTGACAACCTTCCACTATGCAAAACGCAATTGTCTCTTCGCACACACCGTTGTAGTTTTTATTAAGGGTTTTCCAATGGAGACAGAACAATTTTGTTTTTAATATAAACGCACCCTTACAACATTTTTCATGACCTGTTAATATCAGAACGTCAATCAAGGTTTACATTTTTATCATAAAGAATATCACCGAAATTCTAAGTCAGTGGCCGCAACTTTAAGAGTGCTTAATCCAATTTTCGTCCCACCAGACAGGCTGTGCGGGCTATAGTCGAAAAATTCGAGTCATATCACTATTGAACGTTCCTTTGTCAGTGAGACAACGCACCGATCTGTCACAAGCTGTCCGTCTACCTGATCGCTGCAGCGTATACCAGGCTGAGGTGATAGCGATTGAAGAGTTTATGAGTTGGCTGAAGCATAATGTACTATCCTCAAAGAAGATTATCATTTATGTGGACAGTCAGGCGGCCATAAAATCGTATGAGGCGGTCTCGCTGAAATCTAAGGTAGCGAGATCTGTTAACGAGATGAGTGAGCAGTTCAATATAAGGATCATTTGGGTCCCGGGCCACACAGATGTTGTGGGGAGCTGCAGGGCGGACGAGTTAGCTAGACGTGGTATGACTCTCCAGCTGCTAGCGGAAAGGGCAGAGGGACTCCTATCGCGACACTGAAACTTGAGCTTCTGAAATAGGCAGAAACAATAACAAATGTAAGGTGGAAAAACACCGACACCTGCAATATTTCAAGACATGTCTGGCCAAAGCTGACTTAAAGCGCTCAACTGCGCTTATTTGCCTACAAAGACGTGAACTAAGTAAGAACGGTTGTATGGATAATGACAGGGCACTGCCTTCTAGGGAAACACGCGAGAAGGATGGGTGTCGAATATAATGACTTCTGCTGAAGCTGCATAGACGAGTAGGAGACCATAGAACATTTCTTTGCTCATGTCCGGCACTAATGCACAAAAGGCACAAACACTTAGGTAAGCGGTTAATGAATAACCTATCAGATCTCGAAAACGAGATATACTTCGATTCATTAAGAGCTCTGAATGGATCTTCTGAATAGGGGAAAGGTATAAGATCCTGTTGTAACACAAAGGACCGCGAATGGTCTTATTGAGCTTTAGCTGCACCGCAACCTAACCTAACCTAACGCACCGGTTGAAGAAGCGCAAATAGCGCAGGCGTAATTGCTTCAGTTCAAAATTAGTTAAATCAGATGATTCACAGGAATTAATCCACATTGTGACGAATTTGCGTAAAGAGCTTGACCTCCACCCTTATAGGATCAAATTTACTCAAGAACTGATGTCGCTTGATCATTTAAAGCGCCGAAACTTCTCCGATTGGGATCTGCATAATTTTGAAGAAAGTCCTGAATTTTATCGAACAATCATCTTCAGCGATAAAGTCCATTTTTGCAAGATATGCGATATGGATAGCAGCAAACCCACATATGCTTCAAGAGACTCCATTGCATCCACAAAAGGTGACCGTGTAGTGTGGATTTCATGCCGGAGGAGGTCACCGTATTTTTTCGTCGATGAAAATTATCGCTATGTTACGGTCAATGGAGTACGCTATCGTGCCATGTTGGAAGACTATTTTGCATGGAGTTGAGCTGCCATTGGGTCAGATCTTGGTGGTCAAAAAATTGATCTATTGAAGAGGAAGTTCGGTAATCGTGTTATATCGATAAATGGCCAGCTCGCTAATGCTATTTAACGCCGTTGGATTTCATTTTTATAGGGTGACGTTAAGTCGTTGGTTTATGCGAGCAAGCCGACAACGTTAGAGAAGCTCAGACACAATATCGAACACGAAATTGCCAACGTTCTGGTCGATATATTTGGAAGAGTGGTGGAAATTGGCTTCAAAGAATCGATCGTTGCGAACGTGCTCGCTCATATGAACGAGATCGAATTCCATATTTAAACTTAACCTGTGTACTACACTACACAACTAGCTTTAACCCGATATCCCAATTGTTCTGTGTTTTATTTAAATACAAAATTGTTATGTCCTTATTGGAAAGCCGTTTGTGTAAGCGATACTAGTGAAAGTCAGGTGCTGTGTCTTTCCAGCGATCGACCGACAATTCATTCAGCAGCTTTCAGAACGAAGCAATTATTTTCGATGTTCGCGGGCTGGTTGTCCCGTTTACCTTTTGCAGAAAACGCCAACAAAGTACGCTTGATAGAAGCTTATGTGGAGCCACAACAGTTTCAATTGTTCTTCTGATTACTTATATTGAGAAGACACCCTGTAAAAGTGTTCATCTGTACGTCAATGTTAAATACAGGGAACTGTCGTTACGTCCATTACAAGTAACCCGCCGGAATCGCATCACAAGAGAAGAACACCCAACTCGTCCCATCATGCATTTAAGTTGAGTTAAGTACCCCATGTACCCCATAAGCCCCAATCTCGCCAACTGCACAAAAAAAGGAACCCTTCAAACGACACGCTTTTAACCCCAGTAGTCAACTTTCACTATTTGTCGAGTACAGGGCGAGTCGCGCCTCGGTTGTCATCGGTCATGTAACAAACGCAAATGTATGTCTGTTGTGGTCGAATTGTGTTGTTACACAACACGCCATTACCACACCCCCTAATGTCATTGCGCTTAATCTCGTTGCGCGGCAATACGCTAAGGGGTGATTTTAATCTGGAACAAATTGTTTCAGTGGTTTCGGTAAATGTTTTTGTGGTTCTTTACGGGTATTCCATAAGCATATGGATGGTATAGCGAGCGATTTTGTTCAAGTGATTTTTATGCAGTCAACAAGGATGAACGAGTATGAATGTAAAATGGGTCTTGCTGTCTGTCGATCAGTGTGGTGCACAATAAAGACGTGGCGTAAAAAGTCAATTGTGAATTATGGAATCGCATTTGAGGGCGTGAAGGTTAAGTCGAAACTTTAAAATATGTAAATGTATTGGTGAAATTTTGCACACACGACCATGGCCTGCGGTGCATTTGTAATAATTAATATTTTTCTGGGTATGTATGTTTTGTTTGGTTTTGATGTAGGACCCTACAGGAATTTCGGTTTTTTAGTTTTGATGATAAAAGGAGTTCAACTTTGGCTGTTTTACAATAAGCACAGATACTCCTAAGAACACTTATCAAGGTTTTATTGCATTCAGAAGTGTGTCAAAGTTTTACTTATAATCCACTTATCCCCATGACCAGATTAAAAAGGCGAGAAAGTTGCCATAAATGTAATTTACTTTTGAAATTTTTGTTTTTCGTTTACTTCTCCTCCACTGAACACAGGAGTTAACGAAAAGATTGCACAGTTGATTCACAAGTTAGGGTAGCTTGGTAAAAGTTTATATTCTTAGGCGTCAAATGGACCTAAGTTATAATTTAATTTTAGTTGGCTTCGTCAAATGTTGGTGGGACAATGTTATAACCCATGAAAGGGTTTCCCGGGCCATTCGCAGTTTTTCTGCGTACAAATTGCCTGGTCTTGGTGGCATACAATCTAAAAAACGCCAAGCCTTGCTGCATGCTTGCCTATGAGACAGTGCCCAGTAATGGCATTATGCTTTGGAAAACCACGGGTGTGTCGACCTATTGGCTATTGAATATTTTCAGAAGTTGTCTTCCTACCTAGTTATCTTCCCTGCAGTTGGAGAAGAGCATGAGTAGTAGGCCGAAAAGGGAGGTAATGAATCTGCGAAAAATTTTAGACCACTGAGTCTATCATCGTTCCTGCTGACATAAGACTAAAAAACCAGCATTCTTACCTTAAAGGCAGGTCTACAGAGACGGCTCTCTACGAGGTAGTACGCGCGATTGAACACTGCTTTGACTTTAAACAATAAACCCTTGCCACATTGACATTAATGCCATCCAGGTAGCTCTCACTCAGTTAGGGGTGCAGCAACTCCTAATACAAAATAGATCATATCCATGCCAACTAGCATGTTAATCTGGGCAGTAGCAGTATCACTAAATGAGTTAACAGAGGCACTACCTAAGAAGGGGTACTATCGCCCTTACTGTGGCTGTTGGTAATAAACAAGATCCTTAGGACACTGGAGTCGGACAGAACGAAAGCTCTTGCGTATGAGGACGACGTAGTGATACTTGAATAAGGACAGTAACCTGTCGTAATTAGTTAAGTCAGTTTTACCTCCTGGCCAACCGGCTGTGGCCTGTGGGTTAACTCTTGCAAAACTGAAATGGTGCTTCTAAAATACCGAATTGTCTCATAAAAGTGTCTTACTTAACAGTGTCTCACTTAACAGAGTCTCTTAAAATTATCTAACTTAACAGTGTCCCATAAAAGTGCCTCACTTAACAGTGTCTCATAACAGGATCACACTTTACAGTTTCTCATAACAGTGTCTCATAAAATGTGCTCACTTAACAGTGTCTCATAAAATGTTCTCACTTAACAGTGTCTCATAACAGTGTTTCACTTAACAGCGTCTCATAAGAGTGTCACACTCAACAGTGTCCCATAAGAGTGTCTCACTTAACAGTGTCTTATAAAATTGTCTCACTTAACAGTGTCGCATAACAGTGTTTCACTTAACAGTGTCGCATAACAGTGTCTCATAAGAGTGTCTCATATGAGTGTCTCACTTAACATTTTATTTTTCGAACATCTACCCCCTTAAACGTCGTAGTAAGACGTCACGTCAACATGGATAAAATGGCAAAATTACAAAAAAAAAAGATATACAGAAAAAATGTTAAAAATAAATAATAAAATGATTTGCTTTGCAATATTGCGAACTTAAGTCATTGTCAGATTTAAAAGCAATGTGCAATTAATAATACATGGCACGTTTACCATGTAAGCATTTGATTAATATTAGAAAATCCCATTGAAAATGATGAGATTAGCGAATTTTTGACTTGAATAAGAACCTAAACTCAAGTGGATGTATATATGTACTTTACTACAGTATTTTTTGTATCCGAATTGAAAGTTTTATTCTTTTTTTATCTTTATTTATCAAACCCAATAGAATAGCGGAAGAAAACAGTACAAGAGAAGTTTTTTTTTTAACCAAATCATCTTCAACACTTTAAAAATAAACAAAAATTCAGCAGCTGTCAACTGAATTGAACTAAAAGTTAAATTGAAATTAATGAAAACATAAAACATAACAAAATACACAGACAAAAATAATCAACCTTCACATTTTCGGTATATACACTGCGGTTCACTAGAATAGAAGCAGGCAATTTTGAGAAGTAAAAATTATCATGGTAGTGAGAGTAAATAACGAAATGGTGACAGAAACAGAGTGGTTCATGTTGAATGCAATGGTGAATTCCAAAATTTTAAGATTTTGTTGAGCCAGAATGCCATGCATTTAAAAACGGTTCAAAAGTTTAGAAGCAGTCAAAGTAAGGGTAGTTTGATAAGTCGGTGACTTTTTTAATTTCCCGCGCAGTAACTTTAAATACAACGCTGCTGTCATCAACTGCCATCCATTAATAGACTACTGTCAAATGTTGAGGAGGCTGCGTCATTTATTTTGTATTTGACAGCCATTGAAAGTAGACAACCTCGTAAATTTTAACGAAAATGGAAAAAAGTGAATTGCGTGTGCTGTTTTTGCGCCGTTACCTAACCGTGGACAAAACATGGATCCATCACAATACACCAGAGACCAAGGAACACTCAAGACACTGTGTTCTGTGTTTCTCCGTGTGAACGCGTGCACCAAAGAAGGCCAAGGTGGGTCTGGCGGCCAACAGTCACAACAGGCCAGTTTTTTTTTTGGTATGCACGCGGTGTCATTCACATCGATTACTTTGAAAAGGGTCAAACGATCACCGGCGAAGACAGATACGATATTGATCTTTTCTAACCAACTTCCACACGACCTAGAGAGCTGAAATTTTGTGAGTGTCTAAGTCCAAAAAGGTATTTTTTTATATTCCGAGTATGACAGATGTCGCGTGTGGCGCGTGTGATGGGTTGAACATTTTTTTTCGACTTTTTTGAGGTCCTTTTTAACCAGCTTCCACACGACCTAGAGAGTTGAAATTTTGTGAGTATCTAAGTCCAAAATATCATTTTTTATATTCCACGTATGACGCGTGTGGTGCGTGTGAAGCGTGGAAAAAATAAATTTCTTTGAAATAGCTCCGACATCAAAAACAGATATTTTGGCGATTATTACCAAATAATAAAGGACTGTGTGACGTGTTTCAATGAATATATAAAGGTTTATAACCGAAAAACGAAGTTTTTTTACATTTACTTGTTTTTGTTTAAAGAATGGATAAAAAAATTGTCTGACATTGTCCGAGAAAGAAAGAATAGATGTTTACCATTCGGATGGCTTGTCTAAGCGTGCTATCGCTTGCAAGATCAATCGGAGTGATCATGCTGTTATTAAAAGGATTAAAGGCAATTACTTAAAGGATCCTAAATTGTACGAGAAAAATTACGAAAAACAAAACCTTTCGACGGCCCTTCAGCAACGGAAGAACGAAAAATTGCCAGACTAGCCTTCAAATCAGCTGTTTCGACAACTAAAATCGTCTTGTGATTCGTAGTGCCAAACACCTTTCGCGACTCAAGCTGAAGAAAGACAGAACCTGCGATATGCAACAAGGACCAAGTTCGAATAACTGGAAGAAAGTAGTATTTTCTTTAGCTTTAACGCTTGCTTTTTTATTCTATCTAGCAGGTACGAGGTAGTCTTAGGCGCACCTGACCAGATATGACAAGTTTGGGGTAAATAATCGCCTTGTAGATAGTAGCCAGATCAGAGGGAGAAAATACAATTCCTTGCAACGTGATGGGAAACCTAAGCATTTCTCCGCATTTTTAGCGACGGTGAATATAAAATCACTCTAACGAAGCTTGTCGTTAGCATGCATACCGGGAATGGCGAGTTTTTCAGTTTCCTCAATGCAATTGCCATTCATGGATAATGGTAGTGGATTTAAGATTCGCTGAGACAACAGGAGAAGCTGAGAGTACTGTCGTCAGCGAAAGAAAGAATTGGATTAAAAGTAATTGACAAGAGATCATTAACAAAAGTAAAAAAAGAGTGACGAGGACATAACAGAGCCCTGAGAAACGCCAGCATTTATGTAATGTATTTCAGACTTGAAACCGTCCAAGACTTGAATTGAACGATTCAAACGCCAGCTGCTTATCCAATAAAGCAGTTTTCAATCGGCTCCATAAGAACGCATTTCGGACAAAAAAAACTTGATGCCAAACTCTGTCAAATGCCTTGAAACATCGAGTGCAAAGAGATGCAAAGACGGTTTCCACTGTTCAGCGAGATATGCCATAAAATCACCAGTAGAATAGATGTAAGTGCTATTGGTTGGTAAGAGGAAGGAGAAGACGGCTGTTTTGGTTCTAAAAATTGAGTGTGTAGTGCAATAGTTGTGTTTTCGCTCATAATTTCGGTGATCATACCTACAAATTTCAATTCATACTAATAATATATTGTTCTAGTGTTCTAATTTTGAAGCCCGTACAGGCACACAACAAATTATTGTATTGTAGCATTATTTGAAGCCACCCACTTTATTGTAATTTGATGTGGAAACGGCGGGTAAGGATTTCTTTTTGTCGAAGGTGTGAAGGTTAAAAAAATAAAAATAATAAACAACAAATAGAAACTTAAAATAAACAAAAAATTAAAATAAAACAAAAACTCACCTCCTCCTCTACCATCTTCACTATCACAACCGCGCTCATCTGTTTCGTCGTAACAATCAATGGCGCCGTTACATCTGTATTCCTTTGCAATGCAACGATTCTCATCGCATTTGAACTGCTCGGCGTTGCACTCTGTAAAAATGCACACACGTTGAGATATTAATAAAAATTGCAATTACTCAATGGAGTTACACACAGATACACACACATACTAATGGCGTATGTACATTTTGATGATAAGGATATGAGATTTACGTAGTTAGAGAGAGTTATCCCTGACTCTTGCATTAAATTACGTTCTGTGGATTATTTTTTAAATATTAAACTAATTTTTTAATTTGTTAGAATTGAGAAATAAGTGCTAAGAGTTATGGTGAATTTTAAAGAATTTTTTTACAGGGGATTTCTGAATGAAGACCATTCGAATGGTTATTACTTGAAACTTGAATAGCCAAATGATGGCCGATTAATAGACGACAGAAGATGTTCGCGTTATATGAGCGATGATTGGGAAAATTTTAATTTTCAAGTGAAACTTCTTTAGCGACGTATCTGTTTGAAATTTGGCGTTACGTTAAAGGGGAAATGATTCAATAGAGTGGAAACAAGAGTGTCATTCTAATGATTTTAGTCTATAAGTATTTTTGTGGTTGGACTTTTTGATGGCAGGTACTGAGGGGTTCTTGAGGGGTTCTTAAGGGGTCTTGAAAGGGTCTTGAGTGGAGTGGTGAGTAGGTCTTGTGGGAATATTGAGGTGGTTTACAAGGGTCTTAAGTGGAATCTTGATGGGGTTTAAAGGCGGTCTTGAGAAGGCCTTGAGGGGTTTTCAATAGGTGGGGTCTGATGATGTGGTTTGAGGTGGTGTTGAGAGGAGTCTTGAGGGGATGTCGAGGGTTTTTGAGAGGGGTCCTGAAAGACTTTTGAGACGTTCTTGAGGTTATTTTTTAGGGTCCTTTGTGAGTCTGAGGGGAGTTTTGAGAGGGCCTTGAGAGAATCTTGAGGGTTCTTGAGATAGTCTTAAAGGCAGTCTTGACGAGGTTCTTGGAAGGGTCTTGAGGGAATTTCGTGGGGGTCTTAAGGGGCCATTTGTTGGGTTAGAAGAGGGGTTTTGAGGGAATCTTGTGAGGTGCCTACGGCGACTCGGAACACTATCATGTTGGTATGGTACTCCGAGCGTATATTGCATCATCCGCGAATCAGATTCAGAGACAACACGGCTTACCTTTGCAACGAAGAGACCAGAAACAACTACGGTCAAGCGATAGGACTCGCCCTAAATGCGTAAGTAAGGAGAGTAAGTCCTGGGGCTGAGATGCCGGGCGTAGAAGAGACATGGACACGCCTTAAGAATACTGTCATTAGTACTGCTGACTCCATCTTAGGCGGTAGTCGTCGAGATCGGAACGACTGGTTCGATAACGAATGTAAGCTAGCGACTGAACGTAAGAACGTTGCGTACCGAGAAATGCAACAATCTCATAGAACGCGAAGATGATAAAGAGCTCAGAAGATATGAAAAACCGGTTCAACGGCGAAAGAAAGTAGCCTGGAAGAAGAATCTCGTCCGTGAACTAGAACAGTACAGAGAGCGAGCACCGCACCAGGCGCGGAAGTTCTATCAAAGAGTCCGCGGTATGACGCAATATACACCGCGTTGCACATACTGCAAAGACAAAGAGGGTAATTTGATCGCCGATCTCAAAGGCATCTTAGAGCGATGGGAAGAGCACTTTCATGAGTTGCTAAATGGCAAGCTAACTGATGAATTGGAGGCTCCACCAATGACCGAATACCACATCGCCACCAAGCATAAACCAAGTTAGCAGGGCGATAAATCGGCTCAAAAATAATAAGGCCGGGATCAGATGGTATCCCAGCGGAGCTGATTAAATCAGAAGGTTCCACAATACACCAAGCAATTCATGAACTAATAGTGCAATAATGGGAGGAAGAATAGATGCCAGAGACTATATAATGATGAGATTTACGAGCGTTACCGTGATGTCGACATTGTGAAGAGAATTAAGCTCGGTAGGCTCCGGTGGGCAGGACACCTAGCTCCCATGAGCGAAGAGGATCCTGCTAGGGAAGTCCTTTGCAGTAGGATTTATGGAACACGACAGCGAGGCCGGCCAAACCTACGCTGGAATGATGGCGTAGACTATAGGACGCCCAGAGTTTAGGGAGGCCAAACTGGATGACATTGGCTCGAAATCAAGACCGGTGGATAGATTTTTTGCGGGAATCCAGGACCGGACACCGGTTGTAGAGCCAAATATAATGATGATGATTTAACGGGTTCTGTGGCAGAATCTAGGGTGGTCTTGACGTGGTCTTGAGGTGGTCTTGAAGTAGTCTTGATTAGATCTCGAGGGCATGTTTTTGGGGGTCGTTCGGGGGTCTTTTTAGAGTCATTTTGGATATTTTTCAGATTTTTTAGGGTTTTTGTAGTCTTTTGGAGATCTCGATATTTCGATCCCTTCTCCGTAAAATTGAAATTACATATATGTATTCTAAAAAAGGTTTTAATATAAATAAAATAATAAAAAATAACATCTACAGCTAAAAAAGTTTCACTTCTTCTGTGAGCCTATGTGGGTGAGGCTCAGTGGGGGTTTTTTTTTGTTTAATAATTTCATTACAACAAATAGTAAATATTACTATTATTACTTAACTGGTAGAAAAAATTGAATGCTCTACAGAAACGTTGTGAATTTTCTACTTTACGAAACATATTTCTAAATTATATACAAGAAACTTTGTTAAGAAAAATGTTATTGTTATTACATATTTGTCAACAAATGAGAGAGCGGAATATTCGCATTTTTTTCTATAGCACCGATCTTCTGATTTGTCCAGGGGGAATCGGGTTTTTCTAATATAAACAAAATATGACATTCTTTGTTCACCCTGTGATGTGATCAAAATCCAATTGACATAAGGTCTTTTGGGATCTCTCAGTGATCTATAACTAATTGACATTAATTCCTTTGTCATCGCCCGGTGATCTTAAACCTATTGACAAAAATTCTTTTGGAATCACCCGGTGATCTAAGAGAAATTGACATTTTGACAGCACCCGGTAAATGGGTAATGATTGGGAATTATATTAACTAATGGGGAAATAATTAATGATCCCATGAATCGTTTGCAATACAACCTTGGAGTGTTTTCCTATTCACTCGTAAGTTTGAAAAAAAACGCCGATGACTTTTTAAAAATAATAATAAATGAGGATGAATTATATAAAAATGCAACAAAACAAAAAACAAAACAAAACCAAAACATTTAACGGAAATAACTACCATCTGTGTAAATTTGATCTTCGCCGGCGTGACCGTGGAGGTTGTCCTCACCATCATCGCCAGCACCATGACGATGTTCTTCTTCATAGCCGGGACAATTTTGTTCATCCTCGCCATCGGGGCAATCTTCGCGGCCATCGCAACGTTGTACATCACAAATTTGTGTGCCACTGAACACGCACACATAGGCATCATCGCCACGACACTGAGATGTTTCCAGACCATGTTCAGTAGGACGACCGTATAACGGACTGGTCGTTGAATCGAAATGTCCATCATCACCCCCAGCACCGGAAGATTCATCGTGATCGAAAATGTTATTACGCTCACGTTCCCGTTCGCGTTCGAGTTCTTCCTGACGTTCACGCTCAAACTTCTCCTGACGTTCACGCTCAAGTTTCTCCTGACGTTTGCGATTTTCCTCTTCGTCCAGACGTTTTCTTTCAAGAATTTCCTCGCGTTCGCGCTCTTGCTGACGTTTGCGCTCATCCTGACGTTCACGCTCAACTTTTTCCTGATATTTGCGCTCTTCCTCTTCGTCTTGACGTTTCCTTTCGAGCATTTCCTCGTGCTCGCGTTCGCGTTCACGTTCAAGTTCTTCCTGACGTTCACGGTCATATTTCGCCTGACGTTCACGATCTTCATCTTCCTGACGTTTGCGTTCGATTTCTTCCTGACGTTCGCGTTCCCGTTCAATTTCCTTTTGGCGCTCCCGTTCGCGCTGCTCTAGTTCTTCTCGGTCTTGACGTTCACGCGCAGCTGCATCCAGCTTAGAATCTTCGTCTTTTGTTACATCTTCTAAATAATTTTTGCGGGACAAAGTGGTTTCAGACACAAATGTGGAGGATGTGATTTGGATTATTCGGTTAAATTTGGAAGCGGGAAAAAGGATATAAAAGAATAAAATTAATGCAGATTCTCGAATGTAACACACTAAGCAGCTGAAGCTCTTAAGCAATAAAAGCATTTTTTGTTTCCCATTGGACCATACATATAGGAAACCCATCACAATACAGCGAGCAGGGTGGAGGACATTGTACATAAAGCTGGAAAGCACACACAAATGTGGAAGTATGGACACACATCATGTTTTTTTACCCTTGTGAAAGACATAACGATGTCAAGCAGAAGAACACTGGAATCGAATTATGACATTAGTTAACGAGTGAAAGAAATCCATACGTTAACGAGTGATCGAGTATTTACATTGGGATAATCACTACTCGTCACTCGTTCACGTAAGCGATCAGGACAAATCAACATTATTCAGTCGCGGATGTCGTAATTCGACCCCTGTTTTTATATTATGGTCTATTGTTTCATGTCTGTTTCGGTGAATGATCAACAGAATGAAAATACAAACACACAATCGACCAACACCCAAGAGACAATAGTACTGGACCGTCATAAATACCCAAACTTTAGTTGCTAGCTATTTCTTCTCAAAAAAGGAATACTTAATTAACCCTTAAACGTATACCACGAAAGGTTTACTTCAAAAAGAATGACACCTTTTGTCAATTCTGGTAGAACTCCTTGGTAACTGTTGGCGTTTGACCCAATTTCTGATATGATATTTAAATATAAAACAAAGCAACTGATAGAAACCCAATTAATAATAGGGTTGTTGGGGAACGTGTGATTTTGTACAGATAATTAGAAAATTGGGCCTTTACTTATTTGATTTTGAAAGAAAAAGTCGTTGATTCGTTAGCCAGAGAGAAAGCAAAATGCCAGAACAACGAAAAGGAAAAATAGAACAGCTTCAAGGTACGGAAAGCACTCTTAACCAATCCCATAATGCCCAGCTGTTTGAAAAAAGCAGACGGCTTGTGGACTACCTCTAGCGAAGAATCGCTCAATCTGCTATTAGACACCCACTTCCCAGGTAGCTCTCATGTCATTAGAAACCTTAACCTATATAGGCCAAACTCTCTATAAGACATATCTAATGATCTTATTAATAGGGACAAATTGCTTTGAGCACTGCACAGCTACAAACCGTACAAATCTGCAGGACCAGACGCCATAATACCAGCCGAACTCCAAAAGACCTCATAGATATTACCCTACCTGTTTTAGAGGTAATTCTAAAGAGTTGTCTAGAATTGGTACACATTTCGGATTTATGGAGAGAAGTGATAGTGGTTTTCATACCCAAAGCAGGCAATGCTATCACGTCAGTCCAAAAGATCTTACACCTATCAGTATGTAGAATCTGACAGTTCTATATACGTTAGTGAGTGCTATTGAATATTCGCTTCACAATAAGGAGTAGACAATGGTAGCATTTCTGGACATTGAGGGCGCTTTTAACAGCGTCAACAAATCAGCGATCGCAGCTGCACTGACGACTCACTTGGCGAACTAATTAATATCCTGCTTACAAGTCGGATCATTAATTCAAAACCGGGTGCGTCGTCTGCCAAAAGATCTGTCTACAAAGTAATGCCATAAGGTGGAGTTCTATCCCCCTTTCTATGGAACTTAGTGGTTAACGACCTGCTGATATACCTGAAAGGGGCTACAGAGTGATTGCCTATGCGGATGAAGTTGCTATTGCCGTTTCAAGAAAACAGCTTAATAACCTGAAAGAACTCCTACAGAATGCTCTTATCAAGCTTACTAGATGGGCAGATCGTTGTGGTCTGGGGGTGAACTTGTCTACTTCACTAGAAAATATAAATTCCATATGTTGACCCACCCTCTATAAGGAATCAAGCTTGTACTTCTCTGATAAAACCAAATATCTGGGACTCATTTAGGACAGAAAGCTTAGCAGGAAACCAATTATAGAAGAAAGAGTTCGCAAAGCCACAGTGGCACTCTGCTCATGTAAAAAATCCATCGGTAACAAGTGGGGTCTTCAACCCCATATCACTCATTGGCTTTATATTTCGCTAATAAGACCTACACATCAGTATGGTGTGGTGGTCTGGTGGACTGCCTTAGACAAAGCAATAAAGCGCGACAAACTTGGCAAAGTCTTTGTCTATGTAAAGGCGGAGCGCTCCGCACCACCCCCTTCACTGCATTAGATCTAACACCACTCGATATCTTTAGTAGACAAGTTGGTGCTAGCGTGGCTATTCGCATCAAATCAAACTACTGGGAGGTAAGAAATGAGTAGGGACACTCCGCTATTCTGAATTTAATCAACAACAACTCCCAGGTCACCATCCCCTCCAGATCACTGTGGAAAGAAGGTACTATCTCGAAAGATGAATCAATCAGTTTTTATACTGACGGGTCGGTTGTGTTTTCTCAAAAAGGCTAAATATTAGTCTTTCTTTCCGTTTTTCCAATCATTTTTCTAGCAGAAATCATGGCTGAGGAGAAACGTTATATCCACTAAGGATATACGTATCTTTTCAGATAGTCAAGCAGTTTTGAGATCGCTAGAATCAGTCTCCACGTACTCTATCGTAGGCCTAGACTCCCGATCATCTCTAAGGGATATGGCGGAGTAGTTCAAAATTCACTCGTACTGGGTGCCGGGGCATAGGGACATTCTAGGGAATTGCAGGCTGATGAACTCGCCAAAAATGGTAATACTCTGCCCCTTCTACCTGTTTCCTTAGGCATACCGATTGCTACATGCAAACTCATGTTAAAGCAGGATGCTACTGATAAAAACAACCTTAGTGTAGCGATAAAACAGATCTGGCCAAAGCTGGATCTGAAACTCTACAAGTATTTGATCTTTCTAAACAGATTGCATATAAGTGCTACAATAGGTGACATTACTGGGCACTATCTTAAAGGCAAGCATTCAGCAAGGCTTGGTGTATTTTCCAATGACTTCTGCAGAAGTTGCATGGACGAGGAGTAAGAAGAGACCATTATTCACCTTCTCTGCACATGCACAACTCTTTCTCAAAAGTTTGTCAAACACTGAGACTCTATAATTATGAGAGTTACGAGCGTTACCGCGATGTCGATATC
Organism: Nephrocerus scutellatus; assembly: GCA_947095585.1. Taxonomy (NCBI): domain Eukaryota; kingdom Metazoa; phylum Arthropoda; class Insecta; order Diptera; family Pipunculidae; genus Nephrocerus; species Nephrocerus scutellatus. The sequence continues at coordinate 117,661,667 of OX352763.1, forward strand.
GAGAAATTAAGGTTGTTAGACACCTAGCTCGCATGAGCGAAGAGAATCCTACTCGAAAAGTCCTTTGCAGTAGAATTTATGGAATACGACAGAGAGGCCGGCTAAGCCTTCGCTAGAGGGAAGGCGTAGATCAGGACGGCCAGAGTTTTGGGCTCGAAATCGTACCAGTGGATATTTTTTGCGAGAGGCCAGTACCGGACCCCAAGTGTAGAGCCAAATATGATGACAATGATGATAGAATATATTATCGGTGCTACATTTTCAGATAGTCAGTGCTGCCTGACGTCCAACGTAATGGACTCGACATCAGTTAAATGCTGCTAAGATTCACTGCAATCCCTTGCAAGACATAACAGAATGAAGCTCGGATGGGTTCCTGATCAGCAAGGAATTGGAGGCAACGAATCTGCAGATGAACTAGCTAGGGCTGGTTCTTAGAACCGGAACCCTACTCTGTTGTCAACTGGGCTAATTGGAAAATAAAACTGCAGCTACCCCATTGGGAAAATGTCCCTGGGCTGAGACAATCTAAACGATTAATCAGCCCCTTTTCCTAAAACGAAATCCTTAATATAGACAAGAATAGCATTAGAAAGCTGGTAAGCTTTCTCACAGTTCACTGTGGCTTGCGGTGTCACCTGGGCTCAGACACGGAATGTGTGTTCTGCTCGGAAGATGATGATGCACATTATCTGCGAATGCCCAGCATTAGACGTATCTTCCATGAGGCAATAAGTTCGTAACAGATCTGAGGAACTCTGCCACTAAGGACGTACTATCCTTCATAATGGAGATGGTACGTCTCTTACATTAGTTACATCCTATGATACAGTTGATCTTTTAAGGTCGAAGTGTCACCCACATGGGCTAGGTTGTCTTAGAAAAAAAAAAGGCTGATCAAGCCCTGTTCTTAATAGAAAGTCCTTGACTTAAAGAAGATATGTTTAAGGAACACAAATGGGCAACTAATGCCTGAGATTTTCATCTTAATTATCTAAAGCACCTATCTCCAGTGGCAGTGTGCAGTTTCTGACTGATAGAGAAGGAGACTACTAGAGAGATTACTCATTTAAAGAAGAACTGATTAAGTTAATGTCGCCTGCGATACTACTCAGGAGTAGGGTCTACGTTTTAGTCATGTCACAGAACGAATAAAGTTTCTTATACAAGCTACAGTAAACTAGGAAGTTTTTTAATACAGATTCTTGTGTAAAAAGAAGGTTCCGGGTTTTATGAAGCCACTCCCGACAGTGAAGAAAAAGAAAATGAGGAAATAATCGAAATTTTGAGTTTCCCAATATTAACCCCTCTATTGCCAAATACTTGATAAAAAAGCCTTTTTTGTGAAAATGTTAGTAGCAATGCTTGTACGATTCAAAGCGTTAGTAAAAGCGTTTTTGGACTTCTGCCAAATATCAACGTTAAGCTCTATGTACACTATCATTACGGTTAGAATTTGTTAGGATTTTTGTTAAAGCCAAGTTAGTGGAGCACGCTGAATGAACGTACTCCAAAGCGACCACAAACGCACAGATAGAAGAAAGCATTTTTTTGTACAGCAAATCGCTTAGCGCTTAGAGGAAAAATGTATTTTGCTTAAAACTCAGACTGAATTTACCTTCGACGGGGCAATACTGCTCATCGGAATGATCAGCACAATCGGCGTAATTGTCACAACGACGATCGCATGGAATTTGCGTACCGTCGTTACACCTGAATTCACCCTTGGGATTAGCTTCGCAGTAGGCATGAGGGTCGTCGGTTTCATGACCATTGTCCGTTCCATAGCCATTATTGTTACCATGCTCGTGATCGTAGTCGTATTCGTTTGTATGTTCATTGACACCAGGATATGGAGCTGATGTTACAGCATTCAGTGCACTGTAATCCATTTCGGGGATCGTGTTAATCTCCGATTCTTTACCATAAAGACGACGAATGAAATAAAATGTAAATTAAAAGAAAAATCATAAAATCGAATGCTTCGTAGTCGTCATGTCAAAAATTCCACCACCACCACCACCACCACCACTTACCGCTTATGTGACGGAAATAGTAATCTTCATCGCTTTCAGCACCAACATCACCAATCCTTGAGTATTCGCGAATGTGTTGTAGGAAAATGTCACCGAAATGGGTGACTTTGGCTGGAATTTCCAATTGAACGATAACGTGGATTTTGTACGCATCATGTGTCGGTCTGTAAATCGGACAGCAAAAGATCAGGATCGCCTGATGTTGGTGGATAATTAATCAAAGCATAAACCTACCCGACATTTATCAGCGTGGCACGGAATGTGGTTTCCTCATCATCAGCTATAGCCCTGTTGAACAGATCCCTAAATGCAGTTTCTAATTGCCTGTGGAGTTCCATATATTCGGGACTGTGTTTACCCGCTCGGAAGCTCTCACTCCATGGTTCGTGAATTGTGAATAGAGTGCGATCTGTTTGGAAAAGAAAGGATTAGCGTTTTTTTTGGAAAAACACACCACCACACAACACTGTCACTTACAATATTCAATGGCTTGCGGTTCGGTGTCACCATCGTCAGGGAAATCTCCCGAAGCATCAGTCTCCTCGTCGTATTCCTCGCCGTACTCATTTGCAGCACGTGAGCTCCTGACACCTCCAGGAATTCGCTTCATTTTCTGTTGGCCATCGTGTTTCTTTGGTGTCTTCTTGTGTTCGGTGTTCACGTCACCAGCAGCACCGGCACCGGCACTGCGACGACGATGACCGTGACTACGTTCGGTTTTCTTGTGGTGTTTCTTTGCCGGTTTTCCCTGCTTGTGTTGATCGCCTTTATCAACACCCAGCAGACGGCCGAGTTCACGTCGAACTCGCTTAACGCTCTTCACCAGCCAGTTGTCACTGGTGAGAGACCCGTCATCTTCAGGTGCAGCAGCCGTTCCTGCCGTCTCATCATCACTAACGTCTTCCACCGGCTGTAATTCATCCTCGATCAGGTCATTTTCGTCGAGCAAATCATTCGTTCGCCACGTGTTGGTCGACACGTGCGTGTGTGTCTCCTTATTCTGATCGATGTCGATCAGGTCATCGAATGTCAGATCTGTGTTTAGTTGCTGCAAAGAGGATAAGAAGACTTAGTAGGGGAATTTTTTAAAAGAAGTGACATTTTTCTTAAAATTGCAATTTGCGGCACATTGACACAAACTTTACTGCGGAAGTCCTGAAGCAACTGCCAAGGTTAGGTTAGGTTAGCTTAAGGTGACTGTCAGTGAAACCGACACACTTAGACTAATAATGGTCCATTGTGATACCGCACGGATCAGGAAAAGGCAACTGCCAAATAAAGGATTAGTTAAACTGCTACGGTTGATGAATAAAACCATTAGCCTTGGCTATGCAATGTACCAAACGTTTGGAAAGTAGCTGATGTGATCGCATGATCTCTAAACGAGGTAAGGACCCTCACGATGTATCCTCATATAGACCTTCCCAACTTCCCTTGACTTCAAAGTTGTTTGATTGATCTTTAAGCCTCTCAAACCAATCGTAGAAACCTAATACCAAGTCACCAGGTTGGATTTCGAGGCAAGCACTCCACTATAGAACAAGTACACAGAATAACAAGAGCATTAGAAGAAAAGAAAGTGTGTTCTGCAATCTTCTTAGACGTAGCACAGGCTTTCGATTAAGTATGACATAGAGGACTACTCAATAAATTGAGTTGAGCCAGAACATTACTTCCACCCAATGGAGTCTTATACAAGATCGCGCTTCTTTCGTGTAAAACAAGAAAACGGTTACTCTGAGATAGTGCAGATCAAAGCCGAAGTTCCACAAGGAAGTGTCCTCGGGCCTCTATTATAACTCTTCTATACCAATGATCTACCAACAACACCCTTCACCAAGACTGCAACCTTTGCCAACGATACGGCAATCTTAGTAGTGGGAGGCACAACTTTTCTTTTATATAACCAGGTCCTAAAACCAGTGTGGAAGTATGACGCTCAACTCTGGGGATGTGCCATCCAGCCAAACCAATTTTGCAGACATCCAACGGTTCCAGAATTAAATCCTTAGAACTATTGTGAATGCTCCATGGAACTATAGAAACAGCGATCTCCATCGGGACCTAAGGATTCCTACTGTTCTTGAAGAGATCAAGTCGGGCCAAAGCATACGAGAAAAGACTCCAGGAGCATGTTAACGAGGAAAAAAAAACCTGCTTAACGTATATGGCGTGAGACGACTGCAACGTACAAGACGGTCAGACCTTGACAGGCAACCGGAAATTGCAGGACTAGACACATAGATAATAAAGTAGTAATAGAGCGACAACTACGAACGAAAAGAGGCACGCGAAGTGAACTAAAACTCCAGAGTAGCATGCCGGTCCCAAGCCCGCGTAGTCAACGGACTAGTCCTACCATCAGTAAAGCCCTAAAATCCCTAATCCAAGGTGAAACAGCGTACGCCGGTGGATGCAAGGCTAAGAGAGTAGATAGTCGCTAGTATGCGGACTCCGAATACCTGACAGCCTTCCCATGATCTACCGGGCTCTCCCATAGGCAACTTCATTTCCCGATTACTCGTGGGAATTACAATTGAGAATGTGATAAAAAATTATGAGACCTATACATTTCAAAGCGCATCAACCTCGGGTTCTGCTGCTGAACAACCAATTGCATCCCGAGAAGCTGTTGAGCTCTCGACGTCCAAACTCTTTTTGGCCTCAACTTCTCGGTCTGCTGTTAAACAGCCAAATGCCTTCAAAACCGTTCTAGTGCCTTTCACAAAAAGAAGATTGGTCGATCTTGGGACTAGAGACCTATCACTTTCAAAGGCACCACTTTAGTTTATTCCAGTGAGGTTAAATATCTCGGTCTTATCCTTGATAAACGGCTTAACTGGAATTAGCAGATCAAGTCGACCATTAAACGCACCCCTACGGCCCTGTGGACCACCAGACGCCAGCAGACGTTCAGGCACTGGACCCTAGAGGGCTGGTCTAATTCACAGATGGATCGAGGATGGAATCTGCAGTTGGAGCTGGTGTCTTTGGACCCACCACCAAAGTTTCGATATCAATTAGAATGAGTAGAACGGTTTTCAGAAAAGACCACCAAAACCCTTAAAAGATCACCCAGAAGACCTCTCAAAAGAGCCTCAAAATACACGAAAAAGAACCCCGAAAGATCCTCAAAAAACGACCAAAAGATCCTTAAAAAAACCCGAAAATACCACCAAAGGACCCCCAAACAACCCAAAAAGACCCCAAAAGACCCTCAAAAGAACACCAGAAGGCCCCGTTTCGCATATTATTACCTGACATGACGGGACGTGACTGACGCTGCAACCTTAAAATGATCTGATAAATGTAAAATATATCTCCTACTTTTGCGCTTTATATAAATTGCGAAAAACTAAAAGTCGCATGCCTTCCATCATCTACTCACAAATACTTGGAAATACATACGAGTATGTATAAGAATTTAACAAATGTTCACAAGGAACTCAATAGTTCATGTTTCGGTAAACTGGGAACAGCAGTAACACAGTAAATACCTACAAAAAAATCCCTCCTACAGAAAGATAACTATAAAAGGTAGTTGCGTATAAAAGTACTTTTGTGTAGATCATAACAAGACCGCAACTTTAATATGACATAGGAAAATATACTACGCGAGAACACAATCAAGTGTATTATCACTTAACCAGATGTACTTGTATTAAGTTTGCAGCTAAATAAAGAACAACTGCACATTGAAAATCCAAAATTCCCATCTCAAGTGTTGTGGTTTGTGGTTCTGCTAGAGAAGAGTTTGTCTTTCTGCTCAATTGCAGAAAGAAATTCTTAAAAAAGAATTCCTCCGAGAAAAGTTTGTGTCTTGACTCGTAGGTTTATGTATAGCGCCACAATCACAAAAGGAACAAAACGTCCAAAGAAGAAATTCAGTTATTAGCAATTTTAGAATTGTCATAAATATTGAACTTTTTATTAAGAATTTTGAAGTGCGCAAATGAAAAGGGATAAAAAAACATTAATAAAAAGAAATACATTAGATGTTTTTCTTTTAAAATTCTATTACTCGGGCATTGAACCGCTCTCATCTGCTAAAGGAGACGAATAACATTTGCTCTTTCGTCTCTGCATAGTGCACAGACACCCATACACTAGGGTTCACTAGATTAGAGGCAGTCAAATTTAAAAAGTAAAAATGATATTTAAAATTCACAATGAATTTCTTTTCATGCTGCTTACTTCGTAATATTATAAAAATTAAACAAATAATTATTTAATTTAAATTGAATATATTTTCAAATTCTTCCTTATTATGAAGTTTATGTGCGGTGAGAGAAAAAAAAGACAATGGTGAAAGAAACAGTGGTTCATGTTGAATGCAATGGTGAATTCCAAAATTTTTGGAAAACAAGCTAACGATAGTTTTATAAAACTTTAACTGAATGAGACAGAATGGCATGCATTTAAATTGGTTCATAAGATTAGAAGCAGTCAAAGTAGAATTGTTGTTTGTAAAGTGGTTCATGTTTTTGACTGAAAGCTTTAGCGGCAGATAAACGAAATAGGAAGTTATTTTTTGAAAGACATAATATATAGCCCGATTTACAAAACACATGGAAGGTAGCTTTGATCGGAAAAGGGCTACTATTACTACTACAACTTGCTATCTCGTATATCCGCAGCTAGTTTTCAGTCAATTTATAATCCCCAAAAAAGGAAGTGTCTCAACAGCGTATGCATGCTATCGCTTGGAAGATCAATTGGAGTGATCATATGCTGTTGGGAACTATTTAAAGGATACGAAAATGTAAGGGAAACATTACAAAGGAAAGGTTACACAAGGCTCTTACAGCATCGGAAAAACGGGCAGACTAGCCTCCAATTCAGATGTTTTGACAGAAAAAATCAGGGAAGCAGCTGGTGTTACTGCAAGTAAATCTATTCTAGTACCAATCACCTCAAGCGACTTAAGCTGAAGAAAAAACCATCTCTTAATGCGAACGACGCTTGAAATACGCGAAAGACCACATGACCTGGGATGTTCAACAAGGAACAAGTTCAAAAACCTGGAAAAAGGTACTCTTTTCTGACGAAAAAAAAGTTCAATTTAGATGCACCGTATCGCTATAGCTTTTACTTTCATGATCTAAGCAAAGAGGAGCTATTTTTAAGCCGCCAACATAGCAGAGAAGGGGGCGTAATGGTTTGGGCTGCAATGTCTTATAATGGCACCACCGACTCAATGGGGTACAAAACTTAAAATTCATAGAAAATAGCTACAAAGTGGTGTTGGAATCAGCTTTTTCAAAAACTCACGATCTCCTTGGACCACTTTAAAGGAAATTTCAACACGACAACGTTACTTTACACACCGTTCTAAAATTGTGCTAAATCGTTTGTTGCACTTTACCATGGCCACCATATTCGCTAGTCCTTAAAATAATAGGAAATGTCTGGGGCTCTGGCTCGCACGAAATGTGTACTAAGATGGAAAACAATACGATGAGAAGGAAGTTCTGATCGATGGCGTTACACTTGCCTGGAATGCGATTTCACTCGACTCATTTGGCCTTATTGTCCAACTCAATTAAAGATCGAATTTTTGTTGTTATCTTGAAGAGTGGTTCTAGTCATTATTAAAAGTTATATCTGGAGTATGAATTTAAAATAAAAAAATGAAGGTGTGGGCACAACACGACTTTCTTTGACGGACGGGGCCGGAATCTTCAGTAAATGTATATTAATTTTTAATTTTTTTTAATTTCTTTTGAACATAACAGATTTATACTATATACTTTTTGAGCTATTTGCAAAAACTAGAAAAACTGTCACTTCCGGTTGTCAGATTTCAGTCAAAATCATCTGGCCTTTCACAATTTATGTAAAAAGCTTAAATATGAATTTTCATCCCGATAAGTTCAGCCGTCTGGGCTGCAGAGTGGACACAGACAGACAGACAAATAGAGATTTTTTTATTTTCGCTTTCTGACTCAGGCGATACGGTAATGGGTTAATCTGCAATGTAAAAGAAAGTAAAAGCAATTTTCATTAAAAAAAACCAAAAACAGAATTTGTTCAATTCATTTGTAAGATGCCTCTAATCTTATGAACCGATTTAAATGCATGCCATTCTGACTAAATTTGACAGTGCTCCCTTGGCAATGAGTCTCTATATCAAAAAAAAAAAAAAAGAGAGGACTCTAATCGTCTTCTGAATATTTTTCAAACTTGATTTTATATTATTTATTTATTATTAATAATAATAATAATAATTTTATATAACCACAAACTACTCTAACTTTCACCATAATTTGTTTTTCCTTTCCCGACATATAATTTGGAAACTATCAATTTTATCTCCCAAATTGATGTGCTTCTAATTTAGTGAACCACAGTGTATGTACGATGCAGTGACACACACCCAGCAAACCAACAAGTTAAGAAGATTATGCAACAGTAAAGGAGTAAGTGGAGGGTTGCAGTTGGGTGATGAGGTGAATCCTGTTGAACTTCCAGTGAATGATTAGCCGGAAATCATTGTCTTTTGTTTCGTATCTGACAAAAGTATCAAGAGTTCACTCCGTCATTAATCGCAGCCGACAGCCATTGTCATTTTTGTTTACAAAAAATATTAACGTGGCAGTTCCGCTTTGTGGAAGCAGAGAAGAGCACAACACATTCCCGAGTATCCACAATGAGTTGATGCATTCTCAAGTTTCATGGAAGATGCAATAACTTCCTTACCTTTATCGGTATTTTTAGCCTTTTAAGGGGCGAGTGAGTGAGTCTGTGCATCCAGTATCGTCAGTAAATAAAGTACCTCATGACTATGAACTAAAAGAAATAATTTTACATCTTTTAAGTATTCCTGAGTGATCTGTGTGTTTAATGTCCTAAAGATTTCAAGAGGGCAGAACATTTTACCCACTCGAGGCATTAGACCTTTTCATTTTAAAACTCTTCTCACACTTCCCAGTTACGAGTTTTTCCATCAGAATATGGGATTATACGAGTATTTACAGTTGGGATCTACAAAAAAACGTTCGGCCTAATCGTTGCCATTAACAAGGTTTTGGGTTCCATTTTTTTTAATCATCCATCGACAGTAAGTACTGACAACAACCTATCATGAAACATACGTAGCATAAGGCATAACACATACGTATCAAGCGTGGGGTGAGGTGAGGTACTGAGGTAGGTGTCTTTGCCTTCGCCTTCACCCGCCAATGCTCGCAACACTCTTGAAGCCAACACAAAAACCATTGTGGGAAAAGCATACAGCGCGCATGCTCTATTGCACGCGTATCGATGACTTAAGTTGCATTAAAACTTTGTTTAAGGTGCGGCGACGGCCACACGCGATGCAATAATGCAAATGTTATGTTAAGCTTATCAGTCAGCACTTGGGAGGAGATGGTTATATGGTTCTTTATCAGTTCGAAAGAGCTTTGTCAACAATAAGTTTCTCGTAGTTCTTAATTTTAAGAATTGTCGTTCTCCTTCAGTTTGATTCCAATTCAAAGGTTTGGGTGGACATCGAAGAGTATACCTCATATGTGCGTCAGAGATGTACATAAAAGAAATTTATGTTATCGACATCAATACCACAGTTGAACACGGTAACGACTCTTCTTATACATTTGGAGGTAATCAAGCAACTGCTAATAGGTTACATTATAGAACTGGCTATGTATACTGCGAGTCACTTGGATAGACGCACTTTAAATTTCTCATTCAAGTACATATTTCTCGTGAGATCTGTCTTGCGAAAAGACAAATTTACTACAGTCATAAGAAACACTTCCATTTTGCCCACTTCCATGTCCCAGGTCATGTCATTTTGCATGTCTCCATGTCGTGTCAGATTTAATGAAGGATTAAAAAAAAAACCATTTGGAGCCTAAAATGCGGACCTTCAAGAATCACTGGCTGTAACACAAGCTTCGTGAAGCTCGGGATAGGTTTAGATAGCTTTATAGCAGTATTTACTGGTATTTTTTTTGTACTTTCTAAGTGGTTCTTTAGTAGACATAGTAGAAAAGATTAGAACCTTCGCGAAAACGTCTACCGCCTATGTGAAAATAGTGCTGTATGTGATTAATAAGTAATCACCAGTGTAAATTTATGAACTTTTGCTATTTGTTAATTAAATAGACAGATTTACTTTCGTACTCGTCAGGTAGGTAGAGTATTAAGTGATCTCAACATTCATAAATCTGCTGGGCGTGATGGCATTCCCACTATAGTTGTGAAGAGGTGTCCTTCAACGTCGGCTTTGCCACTGCGCAGGCTTTTCCATTTATCTTATTCTTCTGGAGTGTGAATTGCAAAAAAGCCTTTATCCAGCCTGTTCCTAAATCTTTTCATCTTTTTTTTCCTATCGACCCATTGCGCTAACATCCATACTTTCTAAAGTCATGGAAACGCTGATCAATCGCAATCTTATGCAATATCTTGAATCACGTGAAATTCTTAACGACCAGCAATACGTTTTTCGAAGGTAACGTTCTACAGCTGATCTGATGGCGTATCTCACTGAAAAGTGGAATCTTTCTATTCACAATTTTGGTGAAAGTAAAGTTATTGCACTCGATATTTCCAAGGCATTTGACAGAGTCTGGCATCAAACTCTTGTTCCGAAAATGAATACCTATGGAATTGATAAGGCCCTACTTTCAGGTCGTATTGGATGGTTTTAAATCCAGTGTTCACCACATAAACGCCGGTGTTCCCCAAGGCTCTGTTTTGTCTCCGACACTTATTCTCATTTTCATTAATGATCTCCTATATTTTTACCTCAAATAACCTGCCGAAACAGTAGTCCCTGGACATGGTGTCCGGGATAGTACAAAACATGTCTCTTTCGGGAGAATATTCAGGTGTCCCACCTAGTCACCTGGTTTGTACCCATATTCTAGTTGCAGCTTGATAGCGCATCTAGCGGCCGTCTTCCTAATGAAAATTGGCAGGTGTGAATGCCCTAATGGAGTCGTAGGGCAGGTGCGCATGGCACCCGTTATACCTATACAGGCAATTCTTTGTAGCTTCTGAAGGTTAAATACCGTTGTCCGTTCAAGAACTTTCGGCCACCATATGATGGCCGCATACGTGATAACCACCATCATGGTATACAATACATCCAATGTATTATTTTATCTGTCGTAAAGGCGTCTACAAGCCCACAGGGCCCAAGTAGTCGTTTATCAAGGATGACTCCGAGTTATTTAACCTCACTGGAATACTCTTATGTCAATCTTCGTTCCGTGAAAGGTACTAGAACAGTTTTGCAAGCCTTTCTCTAATGCACCATTCTAAGACGTGAAGTCACGCACCTTGCATGATATTTGTTATGGTCGTGATGTGCTTACCACTAATTATGATCGCCAAATCATCAGCATAACCAATGGCGATGTAGCCTGATCTATGCAGATCGGCTAGAAGGTTGTCTATGAAGAGTGACCACATAAGGGGGAAGAGGACGCCTCATTTCGGGCAGCACGTAGCTGCAGTCACCGACACAGACACTCCCCCTGAGGAGGAAGTAATGACTCGACTTTCAAGCATGGCCCTTATCCATTGGTTGGTCGAGCCCTCGATACCTTTGCTACTGATTGCTTTTGTTATTGAGTCGTAGCCATTTTTTTCGAATGCACCCTCAATGTCAAGGAAAGCACACAAAGCTATTTCCTTGGACGAAAAGTCACTTCTATCTTTTTAACTAGATAGTGAAGGGCGCCATTTGTGTGGGCAAACATTTTCAAGCGTTACACTGTTATTACTCTGTTGTACACATTGCTCTGTTGCACACATTACTCTGTTGTACACATTGCTCTGTTGTACACATTACTCTGTTGTTCACATTGCTCTGTTGTACACATTGCTCTGTTGTACGCATTGCTCTGTTGTACACATTACTCTGTTGTACGCATTGCTCTGTTGTACACATTACTCTGTTGTACACATTGCTCTGTTGTACACGTTGCTCTGTTGTACACATTACTCTGTTGTTCACATTGCTCTGTTGTACACATTGCTCTGTTGTACGCATTGCTCTGTTGTACACATTACTCTGTTGTACACATTGCTCTGTTGTACACATTACTCTGTTGTAGACATTACTCTGTTGTACACATTGCTCTGTTGTTCACTTTTGTTAATTTTATGCCTCGTTTTCTATAGTTATATTTTATATGTTTGTAACTATATATGTATATAACTACAACTATAACTATATACATATATATAAATACATATATTACTACGGCCAAAGCTCCTATGGAAATTCTGGGATCTGGCCAATAGGGTCTGAAATTTTTGGAACCAAGCCATTTCTCAAGGGATTCGTATGAAACTCTGACACTACTAAGTAGTAAATTAGTCAAGTGGTACGCCATTGAACAGAAAAAATATTGGAAATCATTAAGCAAACAGAACAGAAACACCAAATGGCCCGCTCGCCCCGTCCCATCACACTTCAGAATGCTCTGCACGGTTTTGTTATCTCGAAGATTTTGTTCCACTTTTTATGCTGAAGTGAGTGTTCCAATTGTGTAAATTCTAATCGGACTTTTAACATGCACCTTTGTGGTTATCTTTGCGTGTGTGCATCTGCTTCGAAGAACAAATTCTGGAACACAAATATCAGATCCATTATCGTTGTTCGTCGTCTAAACAACAAAATTGCATAAAATATCAACCCAACTGCAGACAGATAACGAATTACGCGCCCAGTTCATTGACTTGGCTTATAGATAAAATTTTGCTCCCCTTTCCCTTTCAGTTCTTCTTCTTCTTCTTCTTCTTCTACTTGCTCGAACAAAGATACCCCATATAACGTGCAAACACGAACGCACTCACCACCTGTTTGTGTGTAATCGGTGCATCAACTAAGCGCCAACCAGACATACGGGGGCTGTCTTATCGTGTAACCGCTAAAAGAATTATGCGATAATTGAGCGCTTTATCATCCGAAAGCTCACAGCTCACACCTCCTCCCTCTACTAATCGTTGGCAACAATTATTAAATCCGAAACTATGGGGCTGCGGTGGAAAAGTTATGTTTTGTTATTGCTATCGCATTGATAGATCGATTTCAGAAGCAGAAATATTCACAACGGGCACCATATGGTGGACAACACCACATTGTGTGGCAAGTTCAAGAGGAATCAATAAATGCACTTTAATGCTTAAGGTAAAGGTAAAGGATATTTATGGGGATGCTAAAAAGACAAAGCAGCCATTGAGTGCGCTGAACCGGAAATTCGATTTAGTTCGACTACGAACTACGGTGTAGTTGGTGAAATTGTTCCTCTGTTGCAAATGGGCATATAGAGCGCCGGGACAAAGATAGTTACAGTGACATACTCGTAGTTGGTAAAGCATTCTTGCCTTTCTTTGAAAACAAAAACGGGAGCGATGACAGTTGCAGGCAGTAGAGAAAATGTCATTCAAGGCTTGCATTAAATTTGGCGAAAATATACAGTTCGACAAGCAAGCGGGTTTATGAACAGAATATTCTGGTTTTTGAGTGTTCGGGTGTGAAATCAACTCCACCTATCGCACAACACTTTCTTTCCTTCTTCTATTTGAATATTTGCAAGCCCACGCTGTGCCTAGGAATTATAAGGGTGGGCGTAAATCCCTTGAAGAGTGAGCTAATTATAAAAAAAGAAACAACCCATAAAAATTTCAGTTGTAAATTCTCTAATAACCAATATATGCGCCTAAAAGTACACTGAATTCCACTAAAAAAAACACATGCGAAACACTGTATGCTTTTGTGGTTAAAAAAAGAAACCACCAAGTTGTAAAACAAGTCTGCGCACAGCACAAACAGTCATTATACTATGGCCTGATCTGATGGCGATTTTTAAAGATTTTGTATGGGAGCCCCCTGACCTCGGGGCCCGATCATTGCCAAATTTTAATAAAAAATGTTGTCACCGGGAATACACATCTGTGCAAAGTTTCAATAAAATCGGGCTTTGCGAAGTGGGTTAAAAACTGATCGCAAGATTCCACCACCGAGCGACAGACAGAACCATGTCGACGCGAAGAGAATCCAAAAAAAGGAAATGGTTAGCTCTCTCTGAACTAATCACTTTTGCTATGTGTTCCTTTAAACGTTGCTAAGTAGAAATAAGTAACATAAGAAACAGTCAATATACTATGACGTGATCTGATGCCGCTATATAGCATGATTTTTAAAGATTTTGTATGGGAGCCCTCTGACCACGGGGCCCGATCATTGCCAAATTTTAATAGAAAATGTTGTCACCGGGAATACATATGTGTGCAAAGTTTCAATAAGATCGGGCTTTGGAAAGTGGGTTAAAAGTTGATCGCAAGATTCCACCACCGAACCATGCCGACGCGAAGTTAATATAGAGAATCCAAAAAAAGGAAGTGGTTAGCTCTCTCTGAACTAATCACTTATAATTGCTATGTGTTCCTTTAAACGTTGCTAGTAGTAATAAGTACTTCTGGCACCAAAAAACATTTCAAATCAAAATATAAGTACACATTAACAAAAGCTAGTGTGGTTGTGAGTAGATTCTATGCTTAAATGTCTTAAAAAGTACACAGCCGAGTACACCTAATAAATCCTCACAGATTCCTGAACCAGGATTCGCCCCTGTACTGTTGTTTGCTTGTACACTGAGAGCACAGAGCAATGTCACTTGGCATAGCTTCAAACATGCTGCTCGGTTGCTCCAAGGAACAAGGAACAAGTTAATTCAATTGTATTGTTATAGAGTCGAGACTAATGTAATATTTCATAAATAACTTTTATTTTTACTTGTGGTTGGGGCATGTGGTACCTACCTACAGTAGCTATCGATACACAGCGTAACCATTAACTTTTGTTTGTTTACAACTCTTGCTTTCTATGCTTGTACTTTCCTCTACACATCTTCACTATATGTCGGTATTTTTAGTTTGCCCGAAACAATACACGATTTTAAAGTACAACATTTATTTATTTTCATTCTACATTTAAATCAAATCAAGTGAAACAACAATCTGTGTTAATTAATCTGCAAATGGTATATTGTAGATATTTTAGATATACATCGATATCTTCTCGCATTTCAGCGGATAGTCTGAGAGTTGTGTCTCTGGCCGCTTGTATTGTATCAATAAAGCGGATATTGAATTCATTAGAAAGAACGTCAATGCAAATGGGAATGCAAATTTTCACACAAATCAACCAAGGATATCTTCATACACCTTTAGAAGAGTCAATCCTTCAGCGTCATAGAGCAAGTCTGGAATGGTTATAAGGAATCGCTAAAAAGGCCTGACAGAGTAAGCTCAGCTTAACAACATCGCACACTAGTCATATATTAAAGTATGCAACGGAATGTGTAAATCCTGTCTGGAACAAGAGGAAACAACTCTACACTTTTTGTTTGTTTGTCTGTTTGTCGGGGAATCTTGCAATCGATTTTTAACCCACTTCCCAAAGCCCGATTTATGGCCGCAAGCAATAATTTGGTCGTTGCGAGTACAAGGTTTGCGAGTGAAAATAAATATGAAAATATAGGGAGAGTAAGTCCAGGGGCTGAGATCTCGAGCGTAGAAGAGAAATGGACACAACTTAAGAATACTGTCATTAGTAGGCGGCAGTCGTGGAGATCGGCACGACTGCTTCGATGGTTCCCATAGTGCAACTGTGGGAGGAAGAAGAGATTCCAGAAGACTGACGAAGAGGCATCCTGTGCCTCATACATAAGAGAGGAGCTATAACAGCATGCAGCAATAATCGTGGTATAACGTTGTTGAGTACCGCGTATAAGATTTTCTCCTCTATCATTCGAGACAGTATAGCTCCATACGCTAAGGTCATCATTGGTCCATACCAGTGTGGCCAGGGTGAATTTACACCCTTAGGCAGGTGATGTGAGAATGTCTAGAGTTTCAAAACTCACTACAGCTGTACAGGAAGCTTTCATTCAGATCGAGCGGGCGGGATATAATCATGGTCGTTACGGATGCAAGCAGGAGATCCAACATTGGATCTTATGTTGAGATAGTGGGGCGAGAATTTGTAGTACTGCAATCCTTTAACTATCTCGGGTCAACAGCACAGTGAGTCCGGCCAAGCCTACGCTGGAAGGATGGCGTAGACCAGTACGCCCAGAGTTTAGGGATGACATGGACTCGAAATCGGGACCGGTGGAGATATTTTTGCGGGAGGCTAGGACCGGACACCGGTTGTAATGAAAGTAATGGTAATGAAATTCTCGAACTAATCTTCCTCCTTTACAAAGAACTTTAATCATGAAATTGTTTTTGATGGTGATGTGAGATAGAACCCTTTTGTGACATAAAAATTATTGATATCTCTCAGAATGATATTTGCTAATTGTGTCTAAATGAGCCAAGCTTTTAACCGGAAACCGGTTGTAGAGCCAAATATGATGATGATGATGACTTATGTTAGTCCTATTTTAAATTAAATACATATGTATGGGGTGGGGCTCCAAAATCGCATTTGCATTATTCAATAGAATTCAGAATAGGGTTGTATATTTGATAAACAATGAAACCAATACTTCGTCTCTTGATTCTTTGGAGCATAGACGAAATGTAGGAGCTTTGACAACTTTTTCTACGGTCCTTTTGTCAGCAAAGCAAACACTCCACGAAGAGATTTGAAATCTCGTAAAGAATAATTAGTTTTATGGCACTTTGACCAATTCGGGCCATAAAATCGACCCACATAAGACAAGCACCAAAAAATATTAATAAAAGGATGCCAAAAGTAAAATAATAAACATGTCTTGAGCGGAAGACAATTAAGTTCCCGAGGTGACCGAGACATCTGGATAACTTTCGTATTGCATCGAACGGTTGATATCTATCAACTTTTGACTTTTCTCTAAGCTGAACTTTAACTGGAATTTGTCGCATCTCAAAAAATCAACTTTTTCTATCTGCACGATATGCATTGTATGTGCACAACAATATCGCACGAGATATCTTTAACAAAATGAATATAATATCTTGCTGTTGTTTTCTTATCTGATGTAGATCGTCGGTAGTGGACTTGCGTCAATTGGAAAATTAGATTCCCCATTGGTTTCGGCATTTCCACACATTACCTCTCTTTGTCTTTGCACGTTCGCGGGCGAGCCCCATTTCTTGATGATGTATATAGGTAGGAATACACTGCTACATACTACCATATAGCTGCCATAGCAAACTTTGATTCGTTCAAGTACACCACCGCGTCAGCATAAAATTTGTGTCAACGTTTTTACTGTCGTCCTATGGGATTTTTAAGAAAAAACCTGGCGGGGTTTTCAGTGTTTTCTTAAAATATGCACTTTACGGTTTGTTGTCTCTCTCGAGTCGCCGCGTCAATAGATACAAGGAGACACATACTACATCTTCGTCTTAATCAACATTTACAGCAGCAATTAGATCGAATCCATATGTGTTTGTGTGCAGCAAGAGGATCGCCGGCGTGCCCGATCGCGTGTCTCTGTGTGCATTTTGAAATGAATTTTTTAATTTCCGGTGGATGTACAGCATGCAAAGAATAAATCTTGAAATTTTGAACTTTTCTATTGTCTCGTATTGCGATGCATATGTGTGTGCGAGCAACGTACATGCCCCTATTGAGAACAGCAATTACAATGATCGCAGAAGATACTTGACTTAGATAAGGTAAATAGAGATGGAGCCATATTGTTCTCGTTTCCCCTAAATGGGGCTGCAGACACAGCTGGATGCGGCAGTCCATAATTTAATCTTTTTGGAAATATTCGATGCGTTTGCATCATTAATGGGATGCTATGAAATCTATCTCTGAGTTGGAATGGAATGCAGTTTTGTTTATTTTGATTGAAGCTCTGTTGTACCAATTAGCTTGCTGGTGTGGTGGGGTTAAAAGAGTGTCAAGATGTGATGTTTATATTTGCTTCTCTTCGAAACATTTTGCATCGATTGTATCTTTGTGCTCCAATTGTGTTTAGATATTTACTTAATTGTTTGGATGAATGGTTTTTGAAATCTAAACTGAATTTGCTAACAATTGGTAATTTCCTCCGATTTGTCATCAGCAACAACTGCGGTAGGAAGTGCATTTTCCAGCCACACACCCTGATTTCTCATTATTATTTTGCTTTACAGTCAACTAACAGTTCTGTTGCTTTATAGTTAACTAACAGTTCTGTTGCTTTACAGTTTACTAACAGTTACTTAGTTAATACTTTTATTTCAAATAAGTATGGTTGGTATATATTATTGTACATAGTTTTCAAGTCTATTTAGGTTTGGTCATAATTGACCGTCTATAATTAAAATATGAGTTTACAAATTTGGAATATTATTAATTTTAAATATTCGCATAACATAACGAAATCTACTTACAATGGCATTTCTATTTTAAAAACTTTCCTCCTTGATACATTTTCTAAACATTAGCACATTCGTATTGTAGTTGTTCCATCCATATTTTCCATTTAAAAGTCTCAGTGTCTCTCCTCGTCCAGCTCAGTTGCCCCAAGTATACCAGGTGGTATTCTTTTAAAATAGGGCATATCGCTCTTACACAGATCGCAAAGGATTGACAGCTTTGGGCGATGCGAAACAAAGATAATTGTGATCAGCTCACCTGTTACTTTATTCGGCTTATTTTGTGGGTTAAGTTGCTGTTTAAAAAGTATGTTTTACCTTGTAGATCATATCTTAGTTGCGAGTAGTATATTCTATGTTGGGAGCTCTTAGCGTCGCTTTCGTATCTGCCGTATCTATCTCGTCCGATTGATGACAATAGCTTGTAAAATTAAGATCGTAATGTTGTACCCTGCTCCTTAATTGTTAATCTAAGACTGAAACCACATTCAGTCGCTAAAGGTTCCCATATTTGATAAAGATGACCGCTTCTTGAAATAATATGATGGAGACCCAAGTTAGGTAGGCTACCTTGTTTCATTTAGCTTACTTTAACTATATATTCAAAGTGCAGTCGTAAAGCATAAAGAAAATGGAAAGTACTCCAGTCTCAAAGTACTACATACAATTAGGCGTGTTGTCAGGGTAAGCGAAAAATTCGTTTTAAGAAGTATCAAAGAAACCTTTCTACTTCCTCAAAAGGGTAGAAACCCCACACCTGGGATCAGTATAAAAGAATCGATTTTGCAGTTGCACAAAATAATTTCTGTTTCGAGCTGTTGGCTATGCTTTTCTTAACAATACAGCCACTCCAAACGGAAGATATTGTGCGTTTTGCTTCCAATATTTTGGCAAACGTCGTCAGCGTTTTCCAGATGTTTGAGTTGAGATGTAAGTATCCAATGAATTCCTCCGTTTCCAGTAGATAAAGCTGCGCGAAGTTCATCGCTAATCACCAACAAAAAAAGTATCGGCGATAGAATGCAACCTTGTCGTACCCCACTTAGGATTTTGAATTCTTCTGACAGCTTTCCTCTATGAAGCACATGACATTTAGAGCCATCATAGGTTGCTTTATACCTCTCCTCCGCAAGGCTAGTCAGATAAACTGTCTGTTGACACTATCAAATGCCTTCTCAGAATCGATGAACAGCAGGTGCAGTGGTGACCGGAATTCAACGCACTGTTCAATAATGATCCGCAGGGTTTTGATGTGGTCGACACAGGAGGATCCAGTGCGGAAATCTGCTTGTTCGGCATCGAGTGTATCTTCCAGATGTTTCTTAATTCGCTACTACTACTTTGGATATTAACTTTGCAACTACAGGAAGAACGCAAATGCCTCCCAAGTTTTTGCACTCCATAAGACTACCTTTTTTAGGGAGCTTGATAATCAATCCCTTCTTCTACTCGTCGGAGAAACTTTCTGCCTCCCAAACTTTCTCTACTCTCTCTCTAAGCTCTGCTGATGTCGTTGAAACGGCACGCAGAAGCTTTTCGGGTATACCATCTAGTCCTACCGGCTCTTGTTGTTCTTTAGTGTGTTGATCGCGGTAGCGATCTCATCTTTAATGGGAGTTGGGGTTCGAATTCGGGAAATTTTTATTTCCGGCTGCTCCGTATCATTGGCGAATACACGGTTAAGGACCGTAAAAAATGCTCCTTCCATCGCTTGAGCTGATTCACATCTGAAGGTTCAATAACTTGCTAGTCAGCTAGTCTCTTTATTATCAACTGCATCCCGTTGATTTAATCAGACAGGAAAACGATGTCGTCAGCATACTTAAGCGCAGGTATCTTAACTTGGTTCAATTCTTTGCCTCTCCTCACAAAAACAGTTATTTCATTGACGAATAGGATAAAAAGAAGCGCGCTCAGTATGCAACCTTGCTGATGATGACTTGTAACATTCCAGAAAGAGAAATTGGTGCGTTTAGAAAGACATCGCCAACCAGCAGGGCCGCATAGTGAAAAGCTCGCGCAATTTGGACGGGATTTAGGAGACTGCTGAAATGTTCCCTCATTTGTGGTGCCTGCAATTTAAATCCAATGATATTATCTTTCCCGTTGACATACTTTAAAGCCTTTCAAAGCTCTGCTGAGAATCTTACTAACATATATTTAACAGATCTGTTGATTAGCTCTTAACGCGCGTTAGGTTATTCGTTGCAAGGTACGGCAGCTGAGTACTTGCGACTAAGAGACATAAATTTTGTTGTTGTTGAAATGTTCAATTAAATAATTTGTTAACCTATAATTGCTTTGCTTGTGAATAGTAAATGCAAATGCAAATACCAGTTCTGTTACTTAACATTTAACAAAACTGTTGATCACGCTGTTAAGTTATTTGTTGGGAGGTGGTACTACAGCTGATTTCTTGTGACTAAGACTAACATAAATTTTGTTTTTTTGTCGTTGTTGTTGTTCAATTAAAATATATGTTAACCCTTAATTGCTTTTCTTGTGATTAGTAAATGCAAATGCAAATTCAATCAGCGCCCACAAAAGACGGTAAATTGTCATCACCGACATTCCCGCGTACATGCACAAATTTTTGCAATCAACTCCTTGGGTTATGCTTGCTGTGCTTTGGTAATTTATGGCATACCCACCCAATAACAGCTTTCCTAATTGACTTCCGACTATCAACCTACCACACCCACAACCGATCGCGCACACTAAGCCGATAACAATGTTAATTAGCGTTTTGTGCGAGCGTTCTTACAAAATCACCAACGAATGGCAAGCAAATTTCGCTCACTAATGTTGACAAATGACTCAAGACATGATGACAATGAAGGTGAGAATAATGTACATATAGGTCTTTTTGCCAGAATTATTACCATCGTAAATTGCTTTCGAGTGCCATGGACCGTCGGTGGTGTCCGCGGCTTTAAACTGCCATGTGCCAAGTGTGACACGAATTGAGCGAACGAACCGACGAAGGAACAGCATCAGGCAGCGGTTGGAGGTCGAAGAGCAAACGGCAAAGGGACAAGAGGATATCCAACAGATAGAGCAAGGCTAGTAGGTCGCCTTGTCGCTTACTAAACTCTGAACTTTCTTACAAATCATCGTCCTATTCGCTGGAAAGCTAAAAGAACGGACGGGCAAAAATCAGAAGAAAAAAATCCCGCTAAGTCCTTATTTCATTGCCCATTAAGAAAAGGATTTCTTTCTTTTTGTGGCGCTTACTTTTCGTCCTCCTTCTCCGCAAAAGGAAATGCAAGGAATTCCTAAACAGTTTCGAGTGCATACAGCCGAAGACTTCGTCGTCATCCTCTCGTCGGTCGTATGTTTTATGAGAAATTGCCGGCACGTGCCTTGAATACATGCTGTGATTTGGCTGATTTTGCGGGAGTTCATGTACCGCAGATGTGCTGTACATGACAGGGGACAGCGACAGCATCAACATCAGACAAAACGCTTCTATCATCGACTTTCGCATAGTTAGGCTCTAGATTCTAGGATATAATGAAGACACAAACGACCCCATGACAATCATGATACTATTTACACCATTTGCAAGGATGTCAAGTGTGGTAAGGACTCTAATCTATGAGTACACATATTTATGACGAAACCGAGATGCTCGCATTCGTTTAGGACAATGTGAATTATTATTTGTTTACAGTTGGAACAGAAAGGAGTGAGTGTGGGTGGCGAGATACTTTTTTTTAACTCAGTTTCTGTTTTGCATGCCGAAGGATAACTGCAGCAGTATATTGAGCTGATCAAAATGATAAATCTTCTTCAGCGTCGCATATCATGATATTAGGTGGGATTTTTATTTGAAGTGCGAAAAGATGCTAAGTTGTCAGCGACGTGAGATATTAAAATGGCGAATCTCTTCTGGCGTTTTTTGGTTAGCTGACAGCGTCAAATCTTTTGCATTTAGTTGATTATTAGCTGTGGTGGGTGGTTTAACACCAGAACATGGATTGTACTCAGCCTCATACCATCTGACTATTTTCATAACCTTCAGAAGCAGTCATTTTATTTATTTATTTATTTATTTATCGATACCGCCCCTTCTATGCCTGCTGGTTATAAACAATGTCCTCGGGACACTAAAGATGGACAGGACGAAAGTTGTTGCGTATGCAGATGATGGGGTGATACTTCTATCAGGACAGTACGTTTCCGTGATCAGTGAAGTACCGGTTTTGGCCTAGGGGTTAACTCTGGCAAAACTGAAATGGTACTTTTCACCACTAAGTCCAAAATAGCGGACTTTGTCCTGCCCAAGCTCAATGGCCAGAGACTTACGCTTAACTCAGAAGCAAAATATGTTGGCGTAATCCTAGACAGGAAACTCAGCTGGAAGTCGAATATAGAAGTTAGGGCTAAGAAAGCTTGCATTGTCATATATACTAGCAGCAAAACCGGTGGTAAGAAATTGGAACTGCAGCCGAGGATGGCTCTGTGGCTGTACACAGCAGTGGTGCGTCCTATTCTTACCTATGGTGCGCTGGTGGCAGGCGATTAATAAAAAGTAGAATGCCAGCCAGCTAGGTAGAATACAGAGATTAGCAGCTTTTGGTATAACTGGATCAGTTTGGTCCACCCCTGCTATTAACACAATACTACACTTAATACCCCCGACCTATTTATTAAATACGTTGCAGCGTGCAGCGCGGTCCGGCTATTGGAGAATCTGGGTGGTTTGCTAACAAACCGCACGGCCACTGGAATATACTGCAGTTTTTACCAAAGAAGTTGATATCATCTTTAACCGACTACTGCAATCCTAGCTTTGCCACTGGAATATACTGCAGTTTTTACCAAAGAAGTTGATATCATCTTTAACCGACTACTGCAATCCTAGCTTTGCCGTAGAGTTTCCAACTCGAGAAAGTTGGAAGGACGGGAGAGCTGTGGTGCTCTTTGATTTAACTCTATTCACCGATGGATCCAAGATGAGTAATGCAATGGGTGCTGGAGTTTACTCTGAAAAGTTAAACCTTTCAAGGTCCTACAAGCTACCTGACTCTGCTAGTATCTTCCAGGCGGAGAGAGGCATGCAGTGCCCTATCTTACAATAACTGCAATAGCGGGCAGATTGGCATATGTGTAGACAGACAATCTGCTGTTAAAGCCATTATTGTGACAAGCAACAATTCTAAGCTCGTCAGGCAGTGCCAGGCCGAACTGGCTTCTATAAGCCAATGCATAGACTTGACCCTAGTTTGGGTTCCGGGGCACAGCCACATTAACGGTAATGAAAAAGCAGACGTACTGGCAAAGAAGGGCGTCACATGGGATACGGACTGCGCTGAGACAGTCAGCTATCTTTTGAAGGAATACTACCTTTACTTAATCCGAAAAAATACAAATGCAACGGTTCTAAATCCTTATAAATTTCATTAAAGGAATTAAATGACACGGAATTCTAAACTCGGAGTCGGAGAAACTTGCAAGCAATTCAAGTTTGTTGTAGGATTAGCAGGTAAGCCAGTTGGACTTACTTCGACGTATCATTTTGTGACTAAATTTGATTTATATTTAACCCAAAGCTTCGAACATGAAATCCTTCAAACGAGTCATGTGATCTTGATAATCTCAATCTGTGTGCACTTGCATTTCAAACTGCAGGAATTGTTTTTCATTGAAACAATAATGCACTTGCGAGTGTGCTGATTTACATTATGATGATGGAATCAAGTCGATGGATGTGACACCGTACGACACCCATCCAAACAACTCCTCGCCTCTCCCTGATGGATAATGCGGTCTTCAAGTATGCAATAAAACACAGACTCAACGGAGACAATGAACATAAAGAGCCTCCTATTATTATAACCAACACATAACGAACGAGTACGTACCATACAGACACCATAATGTGGGTGTAGATTTAAGATATTTTGCAACCGAGACGATTGACTAAGTGACTGTCTTAACAAGGGGTCTAACGACGACGTCGACAAAACTATTTAGGTCTATGGACCAAGTGCAAAGCAATTGTCCATTTGTCCGATAGTAAACCATATCAGTGCAATCATAATGTTGCAATGTTGCACCTTTGCTCTGCACTGTCCTTGTCACTGTCACTGAATTATACGAGTTTTGCGTTTGAATTTGAATGACATGCGAGACAATAAGAAATGGGAAATTTTTGACAAATCTACAACCCCCATTCATTGTAGGAGAAATTCAATTAGGAACACATTGTCGGCCGCATCTGCAACAATTACAGTTTGGTGGTAATTATAGAATTTCCACGCTCCTCACCGCCTATCGCTGAGTATATAGAGATTATGAAAATATTCGTCGCTGACGTAGGCGTCGAGGAAAATTTAATATTTTATTACAACAATTGCACTTTATACATTTTATGCTCTGATGGAGGAGTGAGACACAGGCAGAAGAAGCAGAAATAGGTAGATTTTGCGTCAATTTTGAGGAGGTCTCTTCTGATTGCCATCGAATTGCATCATCATCTTGATGCATTTGAGGAAACCTTAATTGAAAAGTGTTGCACCAAATTATGAGCTGATGATGTCACAGTATGCACTTGACTATCGTTGCCTATACGCACCACAATACAAACGGATTGTTCGATTAAAATTTCGACGAACAATCTGTTGGAAGTTTATGCTTTCTATGCTGGAATATGCTTATTACAAGATTGTAGTTTATGTTCATGTTAACAACTATCTATTCAAAAGCTACATTTTATAAGAGTAGAGGCAGAAAACTGTATAATGATTAACGTGAGTACCTGCTATAATGCAAAACCTCACGGTCCTCTTCGGACACGAATTGTACGACAATTGACGGCCATCAACAGATGTACCAGTATTAACTAACTGGTAGAAGCTGAGCCTATCTTACACCCATGCCGATTTAAGGGATGACGGCAACCGGTTGTATGATGCGCAACTCCTCGCCGAGCAAAAACCGTACTGGTAACATCAGCCGGTCTACTGATTTACCATGATTGGTAACACCAGTGACACTCTGATGCTACCAATACTATGCTCTACCCGCATATGGGTAGTAAACCACAGCCCCCACGCTACATCCCCAGAACAAACTGTGTCCGCATCCATAGTTGTCCACAGACCGGTCAACCTTGGGGTCAATCCGGTCCGTTGGGCGAGACAACTCCCGTGATACCAAAGGCAATCTTGGTGAGATTACGTATCAATGATCTCGGTTCGTTCAGATATGAGTGCCTGGGCGATTGCAAGGCAGACCTTGGCAGCACATTCGTCCGGAACCTCAAAATATATCATTTACTACTAGGACCATACGGCAAGCACCACCAAGCAGTCCTAGGCCACCTGGAATAAATATTCCAGGCTCTCCAGCGGTCAAACGGTGTAAGAACAAGCCACTAATACGAAGAGTCCACCCAATGAAATCTGTCTCTAAGTACCAGTAGCTCATTCTAGGTCGCTAAAATACGAAGACATTGCCCAATCACGAGCGGCCCTTTTATTTTCTATCGTGGAAGAGCCCTGCACCATAAACCAAAGGATAAAGATGTGGCTGGGCTCCAACACGAAATGGAATTTTAGAGGACTCTTACCCCAGGCATTCCGTACCGCGGTGTTTTCTATTCGTTTCGTTTATTCGTGTATGGCCCGGAACCAATGTTAGACTTTAGTCAGGCAAGCTTAACTATTGGTATTCGGAGATTTATGGAAGCCGAACAGGAGCACTATGGAAACTCCATAAATACATTTAGGAATATCTAGAAGGAACTGGTTGGTTTACTTACAGGGCATAACCCGACGAGAAAGAAAACATAACTATACATTTCCTTTGTAGCTGTCCTGCCTTTTCCAGGCTAATCGTTTTTTGGAAGGGATATAAAAACGATCGAAGAACTTCGACCATCGAAACTAGATCAAGTCCTTCGCTATCTTAAGGTAACGAAGAAATTTAAATAGTGAACTCACTGGGAACGAGTACAATGGACTGAGTGCTCTGGTGTTGTTGTGTTTTTCTTGGATTGTGACCCCAACCCACCAACAACTATCAGTTAACTATGTTTCACCGATGGCTGTGTCATCATAGGCGGCTTTAAACTCTATAAGCAGATGATGTTGTGAGTTTTGGAACTCTATTTCCACCGCCTGCCTAAGAGGCAGATCACGTAGTGAGTTTTGGAACTATAGACACTTTCCATCTTCTAATGGTGCAAACCTGCGATCATTTGTGGATTGTCTTGGATAAAGCCACTAAAGTATACATTAGAATTCAAATAAAAAACTGATATATATAACGATGCAGACTGTATTCCGTTTTTATTGCTAGCGTACATTTTATTTCAATCGGTCGCTTAATTTCGTTAGCCAGTAGACGGACGTCTGATTCTATCTGCTATTGAAATTGATTTGAAATTTTTAAAGGTCGAACCAATTACCGGCTATTAGTGAAAAACTATTTGTACATTAAGGTGTTTGTTTCGTACAAAGTTACCAGCGCTTATAATTGCAATTAAAAAGTCATAATTGTCAATTAGAAAGCAAGATGGATGGATGGATGGGAAAAAGTTCAGATTATCAGATACCAGCTGGGCACATAGAAGAGCTCATGAACTCTCTATGTCAGACGCTCCGACTTATAATCAGAGGCCGGAGACGATTGTGAAGATGATGACGATAGCGATTTGGTCTAGCAACCGAAATATAAATAATTTGAGGGGCTAACTATCTATTAAAATAAAATTAATATTTGAATGCTAATTGTCCACAACATTCTAAATAATTACAGAAAGTTTATTTTGGCGGATATCCTAGAATCAAAGTGCGGTACTTTGAACTTAATAGTTCCTATAAATTTAAATTTTATCGATTTAAAAGAAAAGTACTAATTTATGTTATCACTCTGTTCCCCACACGTTCTACTAACACAATTATTTGTAGGGGTGCGTCTCTAGTTGCACCACTCGGTCGTATCACTTTAGAGAGTTACGCGGGCGCGTTCAAGGCTTCTGGCGTAATACGACTTCTTGTATACTTCTTCCTTAAGCGAAAATGCAAGAAATGCTTCAAAAAATTCATCAACAGCATCTTCTTCTTCTTCTTATACTACGACTAATTATGTTTATTCAGAAATGTGGATTGTGAAGTGGTCTACTCGTCTTCAGATGAAAAGAAAAACTGGCAGAGTAGGCGTAGGAACACTGCCACTGTCTATGTGACAGCCTGTACCTTCTAATGATTCCTTAGTAACAATATAGTTTACTATACCTACTCGCACACATACAAATTGAGATTGACTCCTTGGTGTATGATAGTCAGTCACTTGTGGTTTTCTTTTCACTTCTTGAAGAAAGGGTTGTTGTCATTTAGTGGAGATTGTTTGCTTGCTTCTGTGCTGAACATCAACACTAGCGAAATCAAGGCTTTCAGCTAAGGAGACCAGAAACAGAATGAAATGTGCTAAAGGTGAGTGCACAAGTGATGAGCCGCCAGGCACACTGTCTTCGTCGGAAGGTTTTTGTTGTAATTACATATATTTCAATTGAATTGCTTCCAAGTGTGAAATATATAAAACAATACATTGTTCTTTGCGTCATTGAATAGAGTTCTTCTCTTGAAAGAAGAGATAATGCAAATTGCTAACATTTCTCATTGCAAATGTATTACAACAACTGCTCACTTTGGGGTAAGCGGTGTAAAGAACGGTTCTGTTCTTGTTAAGCCTTATCGAAAATAAAATAAATCTCAAGTGGTCAGTTGGAAGGATAAACATAGACAACTAGGAATGTTGAATTTGGAAATTTTGGCTGTCATCGTCCAGTTTAAGTGGTTCGTTCTGCGTGCTAGCGGAATCTTAATCATCAGCAATGTTTAACAGTCTCCAGAAGTGGTCTTTTTAAATTATTAACTTTAAGAGTGCTTACTGCAATTTGCGGTAGTAATAATCGTCCCACCAGACAGGCTGTGCATGCTATAGGCACGTAGGTAGAGTGGTGAACCTCGCTGTGCTTGCGAGGCTAGAATGTGCCATTTTGATAACACATATCTCATTTTCAACTTTGCAATTTTTGCAGAAGTTGTTTTGCGGTATACCTAACTTGGCAGCATGGCTGCCCAGTGGCCCGTGCTGATAGGCATAACTCTGGCAATATCCTTCCGGATTCTAGATAGCAACTCGGTGGTTTTCCTTTTGCTGTAGGGTGGCGATATCAGTCTTGTAATGAAGCAGCTCGACAGACTGCTCACCTGAGCTTAGACTTAGTGTTGAAAAAAGAGAGACTGAACTCATTGGACAGCTAACCTTCTCCGTAGAGCTGGTGTCTATACCGGCTCCCTTCTTAGCCAATTCGTCCGCCTTCTCATTTGCCCCGGCACCCATACTATGGTGATGACCATAAATTAGCTAATCGAAGCTAATTCTTCTTGGCATTGTTGTACAAGTTTAGAATTTATAGTGATAGCATGAATCACCTTAGTGCCATGCAGGCCTCCCTACTTGCTACGATCTCTGCCTTAAAGATTGTAGTTGAATTCGGCAGCTTGTATGACCTTGACAGATTTAGATCATACGATACCTGCACCGACTCCATCCTTTATCTTAGATGCGGCAGTAAAAATTGTTTTGTCAAATTGCCCCTTTACTGTCCCATTATATCAGTTGCCCCTGATGGGTAACTCTACACCGAAAGGAGTTTAAGATAAGTTTAGGGATGCAGATGCCTTCAGGTACCGTCTGCAGTGTATATTGTAGAGGGCCACGCACGCTTTCTTAGACCTGTAAGCTTCCTATCCAAGACTACTCCGAGATATTTGGCGCTGGTGGTATTAAGACTGAGACTTTGCCTATTGAGTTTTGGAAGGACAAAGGTCGGTATTTTGACAAGTGTCCAAAAATATGCATGCGCAACACAAATGGTCGCGAGAAGCTGGGCCTTGGACCGCAATGGTCTGTCGCGCCGAATATTATTATTATTAATATCGGTGTTTTAGATTTAGTGATCCCATTTCAGTCCACATGCCACAGCTTGTTGCCCAGGAGCTCATTTTACCCAGTGCCCTTTCCTTAACTTTGCTGATCACGGAAACATGCCGGCCTGATACAAGATCACCACGTCATTTGCGTATGCAAGTACCTTCGTCCTATCCTCAACAAGTTTTAGTATCATTTTGTTAATTACCATTAGCCACAGTAAGGGAGAGAAGACCACTCCTTGGGGAACGCCTCTGTCGACTAGTTTGGTAATATTGCAGCTGCCAAGGTTGGCATGTATAATCCTGCCACCGAGCTACCATTTCTTAAGGACTGGTTCAGAGCTTCCTGAATGGCCTTAATTTGAAGGTCCTTTCTATAGTGGCTAGCGTAACTGCTTGTGCGTGCTTAGTGGATAAATATAAAATTATATTGAATGTTTCTGTGCCAGTGAGACAAAATGAGCCAAATCAATCGATTCCACGCCGTTCACAGGAATGGGAATCTCTTAGTCCACATTGTGGCGAATTTTGCGTAAATATATTCGCCTTCACCCTTACAAGATCAAATTAACTCAAGAATTGAAGGCTCTTGATCATAAGAAGCGCTCAAACTTCTCCGATTGGGCTCCTTATTGAAAACCCCTTTAGTAATTAACAATTAGAAGAATGTACTACTGCACTGCCACTGATGAATATCTCAAGCTTACTTTCTCGCCACAAATGGCTAACAAGTGTGCGCATCATTGCAGAGCTATTTAATGTCCCCTGCGTGAAATATGACAGCTCGCTTGATGTAACTAAGCACTGTTAATTAACACGACTAACGTAAGGCAACAAAATAAAATTGAAAAAAAATTACTGACGCATCATCTTCCTACGTGGGTAGGACACGTATGTAAAAACTACATATTTGGACATCCTGCTAAAGAAAGACTCGCTTACGCACTTCGATGACCATAACAATATGCTGATTATGGATATTTGCAAGCGGGAAAAAATGGCTAATAAAAAATGATGTTAACTTTTAAATGTTTGCAAATTCGCATTTAACGATAATTCCCATCGTTCGCATCGTCATAATTGCTTTGGAAAACGAATGCTACGCTAGTGGGACACCACTCACGACCGACTACTAAAGTCACAAGCAAAGCAAAAACCGCGCGCCGCGTGTTTCTCCTGTTTCATTATCAAATTGTACGATAACATACATGTGGGTCATATTTATCATCTATCGTTGGGCTTCCACTTTCCTCTATTTTTGTTCACTGGCATTCGTTCGCATTTAGTGTTCAGTGTGCTACACACTCGCGCTGCCTTCTGTAGAAACGACGGGTGACGACAGGTGTAAAGTGCCTTAGAATATGAGCGCACACAGCGACATATCTATATCTACTCGTACCTAATCATTACCTCATACCACCATGCTGTGGAATTTGAATTTTTTTTTTCTAAAGCATTAAAAAAATCGCACGACCACTTTAGGGTTTGGGGGCATCGCGAAATTACAAAGAAAATGCTCAGCATTTGCACTACGAATTTGCAGCAAAAAAAAAATCTTTGCTTGCAGCTCGGAGCATTCGCTTTTTTCCCCTTTCCGTTGATGTTTTGCTGTCGAAGCTTTGCATCATTAAAAGATGCTGCTGCCGGAATGTCAAACCGTTCACATTTAACCAAATTGACATTTGAGAATCCACTTAACATGCATAGCACGTTATGTTTTAATATTAATGCGAGACAATCTGAGTTATGATAATAAGTTGACTGCATATTATGAATTGTTTTAAATTCAAAACAAAAACATATTAGACGAAGTAAGATGAGCGTTTTTGAAAGAAGCTTGCTGGTTACTGATAAATTTTCATACTATATAGAGGTAGTTTGATTACCAAAGATGTCCAGGCGAAATTAGACGGACCATGTTTGATAATGCCAGTGAGAAAAACCTCTGTCATGTTCTATGCACTTTCGTCATCATATTTGACTGCCTCCCGGGACAATGCCCTTTAAGGTCTTAATTTTCAAACGAAAATAAGGCCATAGGTTAAGCCATTGTTTTCGAAAATTATGTTACGAAAATAGATTTAGAACACATGGCAGCGCCATCTGTAGATCAAGTAATATTGTACACGTGTGCACACAGCCCGTTAAACGAAAAAAACCCTACCAAATAACATCACACCTATTCATCTCAGTGAACCCGCCACTCAAAAAAACCCCAAAACCACCCTAACAATACTCTCCAAATTGACTCATGTCAATATCGACCAGCCCCCCAAAAAATACTTAAAGGGATGATTCGTTGGTTAATTTTATGAAGAAGAAAAAATCGCATGGGAGGAGGAGGTCTATTATCAACCCCCAGCGGTGTACGTAGCGTTTTAATGTGAAGAGACGTACTTTTGACCTTACATCACTTCACCCAATGTACCTCTAGAACTCTTCTAGCTACTTTCAATAATGGAACCTTCTCGAAACTGTTGATTTAGTATAAATACCCCATATTTATTCGCAGTGAGTTAGTTATGATTTGGATTTGTACCAGAGTACTTGCAAGTAGATAGAGCAGTGAATGAGTGTTATATGAGAATAATCTTTAATCTGCCTACCCGCACACCATCGACGCAAATTCAATGTCTTATCAGAGAGCTGACCATATACGTTAAACAACCACAAGGCACTTACATTTTTAAGACTAATAGTCAGGGAACTATTGGGGCAAGACAATATACGCGTAGCCCTTTTCGTTAAACTAATATTTGTGGTCATGTATCCCCACGTTTCGATTTTAAAAACGTTTGAGTATTTTTCTCAGTTTCCTATCTACTACCCCTATGGATTAAAAAAAAATACGCCATCGCCAACTGATAAACGTACAAACCGACAAAATTTTCTTGTCCTCTGATTATTAGCTTCACTCTTCGGGCCTACAATGAATAAGCGGAAAGTAATTGTGTGCTAATTTTTTAGTATACTATATGTGAATATTTATGTACAAATGTTAATATGGTAACCGGCCGATTGGAATTGTGCCTAGTGGAATTGTGCCAAGTGGAATTGTGGCTGTGGAATTGTGTCCAGTGGAATTGTGTCTAGTGGAATAGGCCTAGAATCGTTAGAATGAATGAATAGTTGGAAGTTTCCCGGGATTCCCGGAAAATTTAATTTTAAATTCCCGATTCCCGGGAAATGATAGCCTTTATATTTCACGTCAAAAGAAAAAGGGAAATTGTACTATTCACACTTCAAGATCAGAGGGCGTGGCGTATCAGTGAAGGTTTATAGGAGTGTAGCAGCTGGTTCAAAAGAACGCAACTTACCACTAGGATTTTGCTAAAACACTTCTCTGACTTATGCACGGAAACACACGCGCTCATTTCCCGCTTGGTTTTAAATACTTGCGAATGTATCTAGAGACACATACCTAGTCAACTGTAAGTTACAACCAAAACGTGTAAATTGTGCGATTGTTGCTGTTTACTGGTCAGCGGCCGGCCGGCCGGCAATTGATTCTACATGTTTGAGAGCTATTTCCATACTTGCACCTCGTCGAATAATTACAGCGCTCAAAGGTTAGTACGTTGTGTACAAATTGAACAATGAACATAAAAAAATACACGAAAACCAAAGAATCACAATGTGAAACGCGTGCGCTGTGACTGCATTTGTCTTTTCGCGATCCTCCTGCATTTCGGTGTTTATTTTCTCTCCCGGTATATTGTTTGCCGTTAATTCAGTACGCGCTTTGTTGCGAGACTCCCTCCCGCACCCTTCAACCCATTAACAATGCAATACTGCGATTATTCGCTTTTAAAGATACGCATGTGCGCGCTGGCTTATGGCCAATTGAAAAGGCAATTCTGTTGTCTACCGTCAGTAAACCGCTGCACTTTGCAGTCAGCCGCCACCTACAAAACACCAAGCTCAGCGTCTGTGAAAATCCTGATATCTCCTCTTTTATTCCCCAGACAGACTCCAAGTGGGTAATATGGCCAACGATCGTTCGCGATCATCCTGGGCCAGTATCGTCATCATCATCATAGTCATCACCATCAGCGTCGAGGGAATAAATTGAATTCTTCTTTTGTTGAGATGGCGGGTGGAGGGCGTTTTGTGGCGCGACATGGCGATTCTGCACTGACACTTGGTGCCTGGTGCCTGGGATGACGTCGTTCATGTGCACTCTGCACTGTTTGCCGCCGGCTGTCGATAGTGTAATGTTACTATGGATGGTGATTTCATTGACAATGACATCACCCGATGATGAATTATTTACTTCGTCTCGATCGAAAGTTCGTGCGTTTGTTGCGTCGACTAAATTGACGTCGCGCTTACGAC
This sequence comes from Nephrocerus scutellatus, assembly GCA_947095585.1. Lineage (NCBI taxonomy): Eukaryota > Metazoa > Arthropoda > Insecta > Diptera > Pipunculidae > Nephrocerus > Nephrocerus scutellatus. Next base: position 117,695,307 of record OX352763.1, read on the forward strand.
GACCGTCATGATCATAGTGATCGTGGCGCGATCAATTGTACATGTTGTGCAATTGCGATTAGTTGTAGACATTTATCCAAACAATACTCACGTAAACAAAGTGTGTTCTTTGCCGGGACCGGGACAAAGGGACTTGTAGTAATGTGTCGATTGCAGATAAGTGTTGCGTTTTTACAAAAGAGCACTCTGAAAGCAGAATTTAAATATTGAGACAACTGATGTCCTGAATTACCCCTCAAATGGGATATTTGATAAAAGAATGCAACTTATTCCAAAAGGTCGCCAAACAAATTGTAGCCACTTGGCTACTCTACGGCAAATTGTACATTTGCATTCAAGAGATTTAATCTTTTTGATCGATTCGCCATTTACGATTAAAGTCGACCGAACGAACATACACCGCAGGTAAGATTGTTTTTCTCGTGGTTTCCTCGATATGCAACTTTGACTGATGATGACAAGACGATTATAGCGAAGCGCGCGTGCGCACGGTCTAACTACCTTTAGCGGCGGCGCTGGCCGGGTGGTATGTGTGCGCTCGACTCTACACGGAACATAATGCATAATGAATTATTGTAGCAGATTAAAAGAAATTGCTTTATAGCCAGCCGTGCGTTACCTGTATAAGGATTGCTTTTGTTCTTAGAAAATATTCTCTCTGCCATGAGTCTGGTGAATGCGCCGCAGCGTGTAAAACGCCTACATCGTACATAAGTGCATACACACATTTGTAAAACAAAACAAAACGGTGTACGATGTTCAATTGGACAAATATTAAAACTGATGTTAACCTACTTAGGTATTGTGTCAACATGCAAGGAGTGCATACAAAGCACATTCTTCTAACGCATTCAATTCTTTCGTGAAATGGCAATCGAGCTTGCAATACAAAGAAAAGTAAACATTCGATTTCTAGCGCATTGTGACTAAGCACTTAGAAGAACGCTCCGGCAAATGCATTGTCATCGATACTTGACTCATTGGTATTTTGAGTTGAATTGAGTTGACACAAACACAAAGAACTTCACTTCCAGCAAATTTCCGAATAATTTTTCCTCAAGAAGGTTTTGAAGGACAACAACCAAGAATCAAGAGGTAATGCGATATTCTTTTCCGCACTGGTCTTACCCTAAGCATTCTTGTCTCCACTAATCTTATCCCCACTATTCTTATCCTTAAAGTCATTATCCCTATTCAAACTTCTCCAAACTATTCTTATCCCCACTAATCTTATCCCCACAAATCTTATCTCGACCATTTTTATCCCTGACGTCACTTTCGCTTCTCCATCTTATCCAAACTATTCTTATCCCCACAATTTTGTTCCCACTAATTTTATTCCAATCATTTTTTCCCCGCTAATCTTATCCCAACCTTTTTTATCCCTGACGTCATTATCCCTATTCCAACTTATCCAAACTATTCTTACCACTTCAATTTTTGCTCCCACTAATCCTCAGCATTCTTGTCTCCACTTATCTTATCCCCACCATTATTATCCCTTACGTCATTATCCCTATTCCAACTTATCCAAACTATTCCTATCCCCACTAATCTTATCTCGCACATTTTTATCCCTGACATCACTACCCCTTCTCCATATTATCCAAACTATTATTATCCCCACAATTGTTGTTCCCACTAATTTTATCCCAATCATTCTTATCCCCACTAATCTTATCCCGACCATTTTTATCCCTGACGTCATTATCCATTCTCTATTTTATCCAAACTATTCTTATCTCCACAGTTTTTGTTCCACTTATGTTATAACTCTTGTCCCCAATAATCTTATCCCCACTATTCTTATCCCTAACGTCATTATCCCTTCTACATCTTATCCAAACTATTCCTATCCCACTTTTTTGTTCCAACTTATCCTATCCCAATCATTCTTATCACCACTAATCTTATCTTGACCATTTTTATCCCTGACATAATTATCCGTTTTCCATCCAAACTATTCTTGTCCCCACTATTTTTGTTTCCATTAATCTTGTACCCACTAATCTTATCCCCACCATTCTTATCCCTAACGTCATTGTCCCTACTCCATCTTATCCAAACTATTCTTCTCAACAATATTTTGTTTCCACTAATCTTATTCCAATCATTCTTATACCCACCCTAACTAACGTCGGTATCCAAGCTCTTCTTATCCAAACTATTCTTATCCCCACTATTCTCATACCGACCATTCTTATCACCAATATTCTTATAATCAACATTCTTATCCCGACATACTTATCACCACATTTACTGTCTCCACTATTCTTATCCCCACAATTCGTGTCCCACATGCACAACATTGTTATCCCAGCTATTCTTATCCCAACCATTGTTATCCATATCGTTCCTTTGTTATCCCAAATAATTTTGTCCTCCACGAGCAGATTGCACTCAAGCTCGACAGGTTCTATTTCCTAGAATCTCCTCTTACCTCTAAGATAGGATAGCTCCACACACTAGTCATTATTAGCCGATACCAGTATGGCTTCTTCCTAAACAAATCAACAACTGATCACATTTTCATCCTTAGGCAGGCAATGACAATCCACCATTTGGTTAGAGACTTTAAAGCCGCTCTTTGATAGCATACCCAAATAGAACTTTGAAAAGAGAGTTCGGCATCCCAAATAAACTGACGCGACTTGTCTATGACTATTACTTTAAGCCAATTAGATGTTCGAATCACTATCAAGCCTATTTAGGACGGGCTCCGACATGGGGATCACACATGGGGATCACACTCGGTGATTTACGAGCTTTACAGCGGTTTTCAATCCTGGAGAGAGCTAAAGCCTAGCTAACTAGCTCGCAAGAACAAGGAGGATCTTGCTGGACAACGCTGGAACGATGCCGGAGACCAGGACGGCCAGACTTTAGGGATGCCAAACTGGATGACATCGGTTTGTGAGAGGCCCAAAGCGGACCCCGGTTGTAGAGCCTAATATGATAGGATGATGATTACTGTCCCCTTAAACAAATTTTTAATGTAGTAGCATAGAAGGAACTAGTAGCTACAGCTGGGTTTTCTCCTACCATTTCTTACATAGATGTAAGCTGGATTTATGGCCTCATATTAGGTAGAGATATCGGGTAGATCAGGTAGGTCATTTGTTTTTGTATGCACGTCTTTAAGGTAAAGTATGAACAGGGCTTTCGACGATTTCATAGAGGTACTTGCTTTAAGTGGAAAAGTGGCATCGTTTTTTCCTTCCAAGAACTAGAATTAAGGGGTTAAAGCTTAATCAAGCTTTCGAGTTTGAAAATACGTTCCAAGAGGATAACATTACGTTACAGAAATACATCAAAGGAAATGATCTAACTAATTGCATGGAAATGGGTCATTAGTTTGTATATTTTGGTGCTGAACAGAATCTCAGAACATGTATAGTATTTGGGTGCTAAGTAGCAATCTTTTATGCTGCAGAATATAAAAAATGAATCTCGCGTCGAAGAAAAACCATGAATAACATTAATGCCAACCAGAACTATAGGGCTTACCGAAAATCCTTTAATTATCGTTAAAAGAGCAGTTTCTAAAGTAACTTTTGCGCACGTATTCCGTCAAATTTATTCCGATTTATTCCCACTAAATTGTCAATTTCTCCGGCGAGTTGCGAGCTGGGTGTGTGGATGCCGACCTGTGGGTGGTGCGAGGTAATATTTTTCACATCTGAAGCCTTCGAGACAAGTTTTACACGTAAGAGATTGCCGAATATGGAAAAGTCGTACAGTTATAATGCCTAGAATTGATATATGTACTATGCACATAATCGTAAGTGACGTGATTCCATCCTGAAAGTGAGAGAAAGTCCTGCTCTGACACCAACAACCATCGGGAAATGTTCGCCTATGTTTCAGATGAAACTATAATTTGTACGATGCGATATGGTTTTGATTTTTTCTTGGCCATTACACAGGCTGTGAAACCGAGACATTGAGGTCGACAGGAGCAGATATCGAAACCAAGTTGCATCCTTAAATGCTTTGACGCTTCACATTCAAGTCACGTCATCGCAAAATTCCGCCACTTATTTCACAATTTTGCGTCTTTATTGTCTTTGGGTCCGCTGTTAATATACAAGAGAGCAATATACGCAAGTTATCGCTATCATGTTATAGTGTGGTTTTTATTAGAGAGGGTTTTTTTCTAGAATATTTTAAAAGGATTATGTACAATATATTTATGTGTGAGGTGGTTTTTTAAAAACAGAAATTATTGAAGAAGATAGCCCGAACTCCAAAACTGTTGAAACAGTTTAAAAGGCGTTTTAAAACGACTGACTAGTCAAATATGATGATGATGATTAAAGGGAATGATTAGCATCATTAGCATGATTTATACTCATAAGTCCTTTGAATGCAAATACACTTTAAATACATTTTCCAACCAAAAACATAGGAGAGACAGATGAATTACTTTATTACTTTGATGAAATTGAATTAACCACGGCAGCTGAAGTGGGAACACAAACCAAGATAACTATAACTGCTAAAAAACCTCCAGGAATCGAGTTGATAACAGGGCTGATTCTTAAGCAGCTCTCAAGAGAAGCCATTTTAAAGCTAACCAACATCTTAAACATAGCATTTAGATTAAAATAGGTCCCCAAATTGCGGAAACTAGCCGGGCTGATCATGATCGCCAACGCGGTAAAACCACGTCATGAAGTATTATCCTACAGACCGATATCCTTATTTTAATAAATAAAAATGAAACTTCTTGAGGGTTTTCTGGCCTAACCGTATCTCTTACGAACAGCTTTACCAGGGAACGGGTCAGGAACCAATAGGCACAACCATCCAACGACGGAATTGGCAGTGGTATGACCAATCCACTCCGAAAAGGCGATGGGCGTAGTAGAGGCCCTAGGACCCACAAGGGGATATAGGACATAAGTAAGTAAGTAATAACAAAACTGATACCTGTTATCGAGAGAAAGCAAATCATTCCAGATCATCAGTTTGGTTCTCGTAAGAAACACTCGATCAATTGATCAAGTCCATCGAATAACTGATATCATAGAAAAATCATTGGAAAAAAGCTACTTTGTTCAACAGTCTTCCTTGGCATAGCTCCGAAGTTTGATTAAGCTTGGCATGAGGGATTGATTTTTAAGTTGAAAAAGATCTTCTTAAAGCAACAAGCAGAGATATTTTGAAATCCCACATTAGAGAAAGATATTTTCACATAAAAGGAGAGGAAAACTCATATTCTGAGCTTGAAGATGGGTGTACCACAGGGAAGTATACTTGGACCAGTACTTTATCTTTTGTACACCTTCGATACTCCAAGTTTAAAAAAAAATATGATTGCTATATTTGCTATCGACACAGCCATCATGTCAGTTGCGAATAGCAATGAGGACTCAGCAACCAACCAAACCAAACCAAAAAATTTGGCAAAGAAACAAAGATAGATCTGTGCATGTGGACACAAAAAGGTATACATTAACAACAAGAGCAATACAATACCCGAACTGGGCAAAGTATGCTGACATAACCGAAGATGCGAAGCTTTGATCGAAGACGCAGTTCAAAAATAAATGAGAGGAACTTGGTATTCAACACACAAAGATAAACTGGCTGATAGGAGCACACTCTTGCACTTTGCAATAAAATCCTTTTCTATAAACGGTTACCCATATGGACAGATGGTATTCAACTTTGGGGTCACACTATTAAAAATCCAACATAAAAAACGTCCAACGCTTTTAAAACATGGTTTTTGCGAATTATTGTCCATGCACCTTGGTATGTCAAAAATGAAAATCTTCACATAGAACCGGCAGAAAACGAAATTAAAAGAGTTGCAGGTAAACACGAGGAAGAAACTCTTAAAAAATTCTCTCAATAAGCTAACGAGATGGACAGGTTCTTTTGCTTTAGGGGACCCCACAAAATTGAACTTTTCCTGTTCACTAGGAAATACAAAATCACACATTGTGATCCTCCTTCTATTAAGGACTTACGCTAAACAAACAAGAATCGACATCTTTAGTAGTTGCTAGCGCAGCTATTCGCATCAATACCATCTCCCAGCGAACCCAGATGCAATCGGACAATCCCCTGTTCTAAATTCATTTCTCCAACTCCAATTCAACAAAAATTTCCAGATCGTCATCCCCACCAGATCATTCTGGGAAGAAGGCGCTCACTTAGAGGATGAAGACATACCTTTTAAGACAGACGAGTCAAAAACTGAGCGGATGTTTTTTCTCCAAAAGGCAAAATCTTAGTCTCTCCTATCGTCTTCCTAATCACTAAAGTGTTTTCCAGGCTGAACTTATGGCGATTGAAGAAGTTTTATCTTGGCTGAAGAGGTATGTCATATCCGCTTCTTCTCGGATAGCCAAGCTGCGCTTAAATTTCTGGAATAAGTCTCCACGAATTCCATTGAAGCCCTAAATCGTCTCTCAAGGAGATGGCGGAGCAATTGAACCTAAACCTGTGTCAGAGCATAGAGACATTCCGGGAAATTTAAAGACTGATGAGCTCACCAAATATGGCACTGGACTCGAAAATGGTTCTTTAGGCATACCAATCGCTACGTGCAAAAGTGGGATGCTACCGAAGAAACTAACCGTATGTGTCCAAACAGAACAACTTGTCTTGCGCACAAAGCAGATCTGGCCCAAGATGGATCCGAAACTGTTGAAATTTTTGATCTCTATAAAAAGATTGCACAATGGTGCTATAATAGGTGTCATCACTGGGCACTGTCTCATAGGCAAGTATGCAGCAAGACTTGGCATATCATCCAAGGACTTCTATGGACCAAGAGGAGGAGGTCCGTCCCCATTCCTTCTCAAATAGCTAAGCTCTATCTGGGAGCTTTCTTAATGATCCGACCAATACTGACATTTGTAGTGTCTTGCGTTTCATACGAAGCTTCGATAAGTAATGAAGGAAATTTATTCGAACCATATGGTTTCACATTGGACCATTACTGGTCTAGATGTGTCGACTTTTCCACCGATTGCCTTCTTAACCTAAAATAAAGTGCTTCGTCACCAGGTCAACCCAGAGGCTACCCCAGCGTTAAGATGGTACGTAGATTTGGATCATTAAAACATTAGTGCACTATAACTTAATATGTAAAAATGAAACTTTTTCTGTATTTCTGTTCACGTTTAACTCGAAGACCGTTCATTCGATTTGGAGTGTCGTGGGGACGGTTGCGATAGATGTTTTTTGGGGTTAGTGTGATGGTTTGTGTGGTAATGGTGTTGAGGGGGTTATTGTGGTGGGTCGCTGTATTGTTTGTATGAATTTAACTCGAAGACCATTTGATTAATAGCCTGATGTATGTGGGTAAGGGTATCTCAAGGTGGGTCTTGAAGGGTTTTAGCGGTCAGTTTATGGTGGTGAGGGCAGTCAGGTAACGCTGGGAATTTTCAGCTGGTATAAATATAAATTGCAAACAAAACTAACGAGTTAACGATACAATAGATCTTTATAGGTCGCACTGTCAGCTATATGGGAAAGGGTCTACACAAAAAAAAACAGAAACATCACTAACACTATTTATTTAGGTTGTTTATTGGTCTAATTTAGGACTAGATTGTAATACTTTACTGTTTCCAATGAAAAAAAGGATCAATAGAGAGTTCCAACATTGCCAGCGGTAGCTCAGGCATAAAGAGTGATTGTGAAGAAACCTCACAGAAAGAACTGTTTAGCTTAATTACGAAATTCGAAACCCTTTGCTGTATTAATTTCCTGGCCATCTTGACCAGCTCGATATTTAAATAAAAAATATTTTACTACAAAATAGGCTTTCAATCGAACGGCTGCTGCTGAACCCATAAAATAACTTCAACCTTTTCCTAATTGAGATCGCATTTCAGTTCGTTGTTCCTGTGGTGGTATGGGTGAGAGTGCGTAAACCAATTATAAACCGTAAAATGAAATAATTTCCAACATTTCGCGGTGTGCTCTGAGCAACCCATTTTTGTTGCCACACTCATTAAGAAACCTTAGTATATTCCTTCGCTATTTCACTGCCTCATGATGTACTTGTTGCTGTGAAGTAAGATATACAACAACGTGCACATGTAATATGTGATCCTCTTGTAATATAAAGTATGAGAATACCTACATAAGCATAGCTGTTAATTTTGTTTGGGTCCACCTGCAAGGTAATTCCTTGCAGTAACTTAAAATGAAACCATCTCGGAGCATCTGCCTCCGTCTACAAGCAAATATCCAGGAAAACAATCTGTGGTGTAAATTATCATGACTCCTACAACTAGGAGTGCTTGCTGCAGGTTTGTCTTTGAGAAACAAAAAAACATCCTTCTACTACACGTCAACGTGATGAGAAGAAGGCAAAACTTTAAAGCACAGCAGAATCCTTATTTGATATTTTCATAGTGCTACGTACGAGTACTCCAGCAGGAAAGTTCTACATAGCCCACTCTCATGGAAGAACACTCAATGGCGGCACAGCCGATGGTGACTGAAGTCATACCAAGCTATATTTCTATATTTATAACAATCACTCAGATAAGCACAGCATATAAATGAATTATCTCCCGCATTCAAAATGAGGTTTAATTATTCTTTAATTGAAGATAGAGGAGCACATTAATCTGCTTGCCACAGTTTCAGCGAGCGTTCGTATCATGTCAAGGTTTCGAAATCGAAATTAATTTAAACACACAGCGGCGCTAGATTACGTAAATAATCCACTGCGACGACGGGTAAACGCTGAACAACATTATTCTTATTCCGAGAGATTAAGACGACGACGACAAAAACAAAAAAATATTATTAACAGAATAAGTGGCGATCTAGTGAGACTGGGTCAATTGTTATCATACAAGCACTGAATTTTTTTTTTAAAATTACTGTTTGATTGTATTAGTTTGGCTTGACAAACAAGTTTTAAGTTCAACTTTTATTAAACGTTGGTTGTTGTTTTTTTTTTTTTGACAAACCACCAATTATTTTTTGTATTTAAGGGAAGCAAAGGAGTTTTCAAATGGGACGCCCCATTTTGCTAATAGGGTTTCTCCGATATGCGTAAAGTTAGCTGCGGTTCGTTTAGCATTTCATCTCGTCTATAGTTGCCGTTTAATGATGAAAAATTACACGCTTCAACAACGTTTGAAAGTTAACCAAATATTTGACCAAAGATTGCGTTCGGTTGCGACAACTTGGCATGCGCTAAATTCAATTTTAGTTCATCATACTCGTTCAGTTAAACGAACGTATGGTGGAAAAAGTTTAAGTCAACATAAGATAGTAAAGCGGACGTTCTCAGCTCGCCATTTGGATAGTTCTAGATCAGTTTAAAGACTGAATTAGCTTAAAAGGATTTTAATTTCATGAAAAAACAAATTCACATATCCTCCCTATGAATAAAACAAGACACACAATTACGCCATCGCAAGCCGAGCGCTAGACAATTGTTTTATAATAAGTCCCATCAAATTCTGACTGGTAGAAGTCGAGATATACGAGTCGACAAACTCACAAACTTACAAACACACGCACACTGAAAAAAAAACCTTTGTCCAGATTATTAGCAATTATGCACTTCTCAAAGTTTCCGTGTTAACAAGACTAAGAGACGAAAGGAATGCCGCAAATATTGGAGTTGCAGCCGCGAGTGTAAGTGAGGTCCCAAATTTCAGCGATTAGGATTTGAGTTTCTCTGTGACCAAATTGTGGAGATTTTTGCACAAGTATTTGGGCCGGAATTTCTATAAAATCGCTCTATCCAAAGAACTGAAGCCGAGCGAGCACCAGCTGCCACCACGTAACTTCAATGGCCTTAAACATGTGCGCTTAAAACGATCATCGATTCATTCTCATTCTCAGCGGTGAAGCCCATTTCTGGCTCAGTGGCTTCTTTAATAAGCAAAACTGTCGCATTTTGGCAAGTAAGAAACTCGAAGCCATTTGCAAAATGTCACACTGTTTGTGCGGGTTTTAGGATGAATGTATCATTGGCTCATCGCTTAGGTTAGGTTAGGTTAGGCCATCTCCTTGAGAGATGATCGGCAGTTAAGGGCTAAAAAAGAGTTCGTAGAGACGAATTCCAGGGATTTCTGCGCAGCTTGGCTATCCAAGAAAATATGATATGACATTCTTCTTCAGCCAAGATAAAACTTCTTCAATCGACATAAGTTCAGCTTGGAAAAGACTACAGTGATTAGGAAGACGGAAAAAGAGACTAAGATTTAGTCTTTTAGAGAAAACCACTCCGTTTGTGACCCGTCTTTGTAAAAATTTAAGTATTCATCTTCCAAGAGAGCACCTTCTTCCCAGAATAATCTGGAGGGGATGTTGACTAAAAAGTTTTCGTTGAATTGGAGTTGCGGAATGGTGTAGTCTGTGTTACCTGGTGATAACCTGAATGAATTCAGATCAGAGGAATATCTGATTTCATTTTTAGTCCATTGGGAGGTTGCAGTGAGGAGAATAGCTACGCTAGCAGCTACTAGCCGTATGGAAGATGTCGAATGGTGTAAGGTTGAACAGAATATCTAGTACGGCGGAAGAAGTTTACGAGGTGTTCCGCTCATATATTCATCATTGGCCCCTACTGCTTCTTCAGTTATGCTGGAAACGCAGTAACAGTCAATTGGATACCGCTATCGGACCATGTTGACTGACTATATTTGAAATAAATTGGACAAAGTTGTCTTGGAGCATATGTGCTTTCCACAGGACGACGCCACAATCCGCACAACTTAACAAACAATCGAGATTTGGAGATAGTAATGGCTTTAGTCAAGGCTACAGCAAACTGCTATATTCTTTATAACAAAGAAAAAGCTAGTAGTATCAGAGAAACCTGTCAGTTATTAATAAAAATAATAATAAAAATATTTGGCGCGAAGGACCGTTGTGGTCTAAGGACTTATTTCTCGCGACCATATGTGTTGTACGTGTTATAGTTTTGCACACAAATCTAAGCGGGACCTACAATTTAATGCCGTATACGAAAGGCGAGTTGAGAAGCTTTCCGTGTCGAACAAACGACAGTCTCATGAGGAAAAAAGAAAAGGCTTTCGACAGTGTCAACAGAAAGTTTATCAGGCCTGCCTTGCACAAGAGAGGTATACCCGATAGACTAATAGCTTTTATCAAAGCAACCTTCATGTTCTGCATAGAGGAAAGTTGTCAGCGGAATTTGAGATCATAGGTGAGGTCCAACAAGGTTGCATTCTGTCGCCGATATTTTTTTATTATTGGTAATTAGCAATGTGCTTCGGGCAGGAAACGTAAATGTAGGAATTCATTGAACTCTTCCATCCCAACTCAAACATCTGGACTACGCTGACGACGTTTGTTTACTCTCTCTTTGGTGTTTCTAGGATTCAAACCAAGAACCTTCTGCTCAAAATTCAAACGCACTTACCACTACATCTATGACGTCCACCCATAGTCATTATTTTATGGAATTACAGACAATTTTAGGTTGCTTAGTTATTCGATCTCTTTAGTGTGCTTCTTAAGAGTGCTTCTTTATACAAAATGGAAAGTTTCCTAATCATTTCCTTTTATTTTAATCTTTTCTTTAAAATACAGCTATTACTTCTACTATTAATTCCGTTGAATCATACCTTAAGCTTGAATTCAAAAACTACACTTTAACATCTCCTACCCACGAAAAAAGAAAACATAATCTTTTGAAGTGAAGATAATTTGTAAAATGGTTATATAAATCGGAATGAGAAAAAAAATTAATCCCTTGAGAGATGGTGATGCTATCTATCTACATCTTCATCTATGTAACGCGATAACCGGGAATGCTTGCAAAATCCATCGCTTAGAGCCGAGCAGCAGGATCTGTTAACAAGCATGTTGGACAAGAGATGTAGCAACGATGACTCAGTGTGGTTGTTGTTGTCGGGTAGATGATGAGTTTAATTGAGTGAGTATGAGGATAATCTTAATGGGTTTCCAGGTGAGATTTTTTTTCTTCCCATTTATGCGCTTTGGCAAATTTACTGCAATTTAGTGGTGGTAGCTCTTTCAATTGGCATATTGAGAACCTGAAACCGAAACCACGGTTAAGTTGGTGAAAGTTTTTCAAGTGGAACGAATCCACAAGAAATTCCTTTTGTTGCATTCTCGTAATTTTATCTGATATGTGTTGTTTGTGTATTGCAGGATTCTTAAGAGCGAGAGATAGACTCTAATTAACCGAATCGAAAAAATCCTCCCAGGAAATTGTTTTGCCTGCTCTCATCTTGCATCTTGCTTAGGAAACGCCACGTAGTTATAGTTACAGTTTCGGTTAAGAAGGTTTTTGCAATGTGCTCGTAAATCACACCGAAACTCGGTATAGTTTGCAAAAAGAAACAGAAACCACGAGGAGTGAGAAATCTTAACTCCACCCAGGCAAATGGAAAGATCTTGCAGTTAACTGACGATAAGCGCGAAACTTTACTGCAGAGACTGGATGCTGTCGGTAGAGTGTGATGTATAAGAAGTGTAGAAGGTATCGATATCAATTTCGAACAGGAAGATTATCTATCCATGCACTAGAATGCATAAGTCCGATCATAAAATGATTTGTTAGCTGCCATTAAAATTATGGCATTTATTTTTAGATGGATTACATTCATTATATCCGGGAAGATGAACATCAGCACTTTTCTTAATAACTAAATTACTCGTATTATTATCCATAAAGTTATAGACAACAATCTTAGGGAACTCTTAGATAATCCTTAAGTAGAACTTAACAGAATCTGTTTTTGGATTAACGTGGATGACTGCCTGGAAAGGCCTACTGCAAGGTCTTCTTATGACACAGATGGGTTCTGCAGTTTGTTCATTTTGATTTTAACTTTGCAGTGGTTATATTTTGGCTGAAAATGTTATTGGTAGAAAGCAGGCAAGACATAGTATGTGAATTACCGAGGATACCCTAGAGGTGGATTGAAGAACGTAAACTACTGAAAGCTCTAGATCCGTATAACGAAGGAAAATGGGAGAAGTGCAGTGTAGCGTATACGGCTTGGTAAATATACTCGTAGCTATATGACGCAGAGGAAGCAGCGAGCAGGTGATATATCAGAAGCATTAAAGAGCTGACAGGTTCGTTTCGGATGAGGATCAGCTTAAGTGATGGAAGGAGCATTTTGCTTCGGCCCTTAACCGTGAATTCGCTAATGATATGCGCGAAAATCAAACTGTGCTGCCCCAAGAAATGAAACTATTTTCCCGAATTTGCTTCTCCCCTCCTAGATGAGATTGCCACCCCGATCAGCACGCTAAAGAACAACAAGGCGATAGGAATATATAGCATTCATACAGAGCTTCTATAAGACGCAACAACATCAGCAGAGCTTTTATATCCTCGTAGAGAGGGCTTGGGAGGCAGAAAGCTTCCCAGATGAGTGGAAGAAGGGAATGATTGTAAGGCTCCCTTAAAAAATGGGAGGCTGTGTCGGATACACGGCCACGGGATTTGAGCGTGATAACGTCTGCCCGGGACTAAAGAAAAGAAAACAAAAATCTTCTTGTCTTTGTGAAGGTTACACGAACGTACATCTCAAAATCACAATCGCTTGAGAAATTGCTTTGTCCCGAAATTCCAGACCGACCATATTCCAGAATTTCAATAGAAACAAGTCTTACAGTCGCACAAGTGGCAGTGGATTGGTTGTACATTCGGAAAAGTTGACAGTTCCATAGGAAAATAAGCAATGGAATCCGTTATCGTAAGATGGTAGAAGAATGGGTCGACCGAGGAATACATGGCACAGAACAGTTAAGGAGGAAACACGGCATTTGACGAAGAGTTGGAGAGAGCTGAAGCTCATTGCCAACTCAAGCCCACAAGACTGCCATTATGCCTATCTTAGGGCCTACAAACCAATTCAGTGGTTCCTTCTTTAGCCGCACAATAGTTATGTGAAATGAATTGCCTGACTCCGTGTTTCCGCATTTGTATGATCTGCAGTCATTCAAGACACATGTGCATAGACATCTCATACTTTCCTCTCCCTAATTTCCACGATGTGCTAAGCATTATTAGGGTGCGAAGCCCTTGAGTGTGTCTTTTTTATAAAAAAAACCGTACACTATGGCGCGTTGGCGTAGTAGAGGCCCTAGGGCCATAAGGAAAAGCAGGTCATAAGAAGAAGTAATTCTTTCTCAACTGAACTATAACTAGCCCTCTATTAGCGAAGTTTTTGCTCCCCTAGTCATGAGCTCATTGCCTTCAATACTGGTGTGTCACTTGTCATCCACTAGTATAGAGTATAGACATTAATTGTTCTTCTTGCCAAGTCTGGTCAGTTATGCGCTGCACTCCTCCACCACCCTTGACACCATGTGGAATACATCCAGGGGCCTTATTGCTGCTTATCTGTGCGACTTGATGGCTATTCTTTGCTTCTAGTAACTTAAACTTTTCTACCATTTGCATCATAAATCTACACTCTGGTGAGAACTAGATTCAAAGAAGCACCATCATACTCTTATCTCAATATAATCTTTCAAAAAAAGTAACAACCATTTGGATGACCTCAATTAGAATTTGTTTCTCATTACAATCTGGTCCAATAAAATCAATTCATATCCGGTCGAATAAAAACAATTCCAGTGCCCAAAAAACCACTTTACTTTATGATGTACAGATGAACTCTTAATGACCTTTTTCATCGACGTTTACACACAACTCACGCACTTAAAATCAAAATGTGTCATATATTAAAAACTACTTTATGGATTACAAATCGAAATTTATGATCCGGTACGGTTTTCCAATGCAATCAGTGAGTTGGGTAATAAAATTTGATTGTACTCCAATGAGGGCGAGAAGTTTGGTTTCGGATAATACTGAACATCGGAAGGTATCGGATAATACTGAACAGAATTCAATGAAATGAAGGAATCATTACAAGAAGTTGTAGACTGAGAAAGGAACTCTAATAAAATTAGGGCTGAAAGAGTATATTTGCCATATGCAGGCTATGTGCTGAAAGGCCTAGATGGTGCCGTACTCGTTTCAGATGAGGACCAGCTCAAGCGATGAAAAGAGCATTTCTGTACGGCCCTTAACCGTGTATTCGCCAACGATATGCACCCAAATCAAACGGAAGTAAAAATTTCCCAAACTCTTACCTCAACTCCCAGTAAAGATGAGATCGATACCGCGATCAACGCACTAAAGAACTACAAGTCGGTAGGACCACATGGTATACCCGCAGAGGTTCTGCGTGCCGCTCCAACGACATCAGCAGAGCTTTTATATCCTTTTGTAGAGAGAGCTTGGGAGGCAGAAAGTTTTCCCGACAAGTGGAAGAACGGAATGATTGTCAAGCTCCATAAAAAAAGTAGTCTTATGGAGTGCCAGAACTGGAGAGGCATTTGCGTTCTTCCTGCAGTTGCAAAGGTAATAGCCAAAGTAGTACTGGAGCGAATTAAGGAACATCGGGAAGATACACTCGATGCCGAACAAGCAGATTTCCGCACTGGATCCTCCTGTCTCGACCACATCAACACCCTGCGGATCATTATTAAACAGTGCGTTGAATTCCGGTCACCACTGCATTTGCTGTTCATCGATTCTGAGAAGACGTTTGCCAGTGTCGACAGAGAGTTTATTTGGCTCGCCTTGCGCAGGAGAGGTATACCCGATAAACTAATAGCTATTGTTACAGCAACCTATGATGGCTCTAAATGTCATGTGCTGCATAGAGGAAAGCTGTCAGAGGAATTCGAGATCCTAAGTGGGGTACGACAAGGTTGCATTCTATCGCCGATAGTTTTTTTTATTGGTGATTAGCGATGTACTACGCGCAGCTTTATCTACTGGAAATGGAGGAATTCGTTGGACTCTTACATCTCCACACTATATACTCGCAAGGGTATATAGGACATAAGTAAGTAAGTAAGTTGGCACCTTTATAAGTAATTGATGTTTTGAGTTATTTGTCATTTCGGTTGTTGATTTGGATGCCTGAAACAATAAGCTATCTCTTGTAAATGAAAACGAATTTCTAGTTTTCATGCAGTTGAGGCTTTTTTATCCTTGCCAATCCCGAACAGAGGAGAATAAAAACGTGGAAACATTTCACAAAACATTAAGATTATACCTCAACCGCAAACATAAATTGAAAAATTCTTAGTCGCTGAATCAGCCCAACATTACTCACGAATCTTCTCACACATCATCGACATCACCACAAGCGTTCGTCCCCCTGCAGCAGCACTCACTCCCAAGTCAATCCCAACAATACTCGCATCGCCGCATGTCCTACTTTCGAAAACAGAGAACGAAACAAACAAAAATTTGAAAATAAAAACAAACACCGAGTGCGATTTTGTGCAATTGGGCGGCTTAGTTTGTTTGTCCGTTGCCACAATAATTTCTGTTAACACAACAGAACTCTGAGAATTTTTTGTGTAATTATCTTCTGCGGAGCATCGCAATCGCATCTTCTTCGTGTGGGCAGTGGCGATTGTAAAATATTTACAACAACAAACAAAATGAATACACAAGTCGTTAAGTAACATCCATCCGTTGAATTATTTTCGTTGAAGATGATCGAGCATCCAAATGGAACACTATGGATACTATACGGGAACAATTTAGTGGGTCGGTCCGTCTCCCACTTTGCAGAATTCCTTGATTCGATTAGATTAGAGTTTTCCGTTTTGGCAATTTCCACCGCCAATCTAAATAAATCATTCAATCATTTCAATTAGCCAATTAATTAGCTAATCACTTAAGTGTGATTTTTGCGCTTATCCCATTTGAAAAATTAGCAAGCTACGTTTAGATACAATCGCCAATGTGTCTAGATTAAGTTGGAAATTTGTGCGATCCAATGATCATGAATTCTATTATGCCGCGCATTCGTCGACGATGTGGCAGCTTAGTACATTTTGGTATCTGGTTTTTTTGGAACTCGACCAAAAGTTCTTCCCTTTAATTTTCCCACACATTGCATTTTGCGTTCATTGTAATTGAATTGCACACAGGCAAACAAACGCATCTGACGTTTTATTTTTATTTTTTGTAAAAAAGAAGACATTCGGTCCACGAGACGCCGGCCGTTGGCCTATATTGCAATTTTTAGTATTTACGACCGCCTTTTAAAAAAATTGCAATTAGATTTTTCTATCTGACAGGCAGTCGAGCTTTTAAGTCAGCTAAATGCCACCCCTCTTGTAGGTTAGTACAACCATTAAAGTAAGAGAACTCTTTATTTTATTGGCAACAAATTGTGACATGATACGAAACTATGGGCGATTAATATAACTTCTCTGTTTGGCAATCTGCAATAAACGCCATTTATGCAACCGTAAATAACTCGCACTGTGTATATTGCGATTTTAAGAAGAAATTGACTCAATAAGCCAATTCCTTGATATAACCCTTAGTTCGAAGATAAAAAGTAACATAGAAGCAAATGAGAAGCAAAGGATTTAGGTATTAGAGGCGTCACTTTGGACACCAAAACTATAGGAAGAGTAAGCTAAGTCTACTAAGTGTAATCAAGAATAAAAATTATTTTTTTCCACACAACAACAATTGAGTTATTAATCCAATGCAGTTCGCCTACAAGAGCAACCGAGCTATAAAACCTCATATACATCCTCTCCTTGGTATAGTCGAAGACTCCGCTGCTTACGAAACAAGAGAAACAATTTATGGGCAGCTTGCCTTTGAACTTAGTCCTTATCTGGCGAATGCAACTATCTCAGTACTTACCTTTAATTCACTCAGCTTTATAACTCTCTCTACCCTGTCTTAATAATGCGTGAGCCAATCTCAAACCTAAATCTTTCGTCAACTATAAAAGAAATTCCAACGGTAGCCCTCCATCCCTCTCTTACAAAACCACATCTTCAACTGATCCAAATACCATTGCCAACTTTTTTGGTACCTTTTTCAAACAGCTCCTTTGTACCTTTGTCTTTCGTCAACTATAAAAGAAAATCCGACAGTAGCCCTCCATCCCTCTCTTACAAAAACACATCTTCAACTGATCCAAATACCATTGCCAACTTTTTTGGTATGGTATGGTATGGCTGCCCCCCGACTCCGGGGCACGATCACTACCAAATTTTTACAAAAATTGTTGTCAATTGCATATACACATGTGTATAAAATTGGAAGTAAATCGGGTACTCTTCTTTATAAAAGAAATATATCGGGCCCGATCACTTCCAAATATATACAAAAAGTGTTGTTAATCGGAGATACACGTGAGTGTAAAATTTGAAGGAAATCGGTTAAATTTTGTAAAATATTAAATAGGAGCGACCTCCCTCCGACCCTGAGCCCCGGGGTCCCAAATTTTAATAGAAAGTGTTGTCATCGGAGATACATATGTGTGCAAAGTTTCAATAAAATCGGGCTTTAGAAAGTGGGTTTACAATTGATCACAAGATTTGGTGTCCGCCAGACAGCCAGCCAGGGGCACGCGAAGTTAATATAATAATAACAATATTCGGCGCGACAGACCGTTGCGGTCCAAGGTCTAGCTTCTCGCGACCATTTGTTGCGCATGTATATTTTTGGACACAAATGGAAGGGACCTACAATTTAAGACCGGATCCGAACGGCGAATTGAGAAGATTTCCGTGACAAGTTATTACTCTCGGAACGTTTGCCAGACGTCCGCGAGAGGTGGGACACCGTGAAAAATACTTTTGGTGTTACTGGGATTGGAACCACGAACCTCATGCTCAGTAGCAATGTGCATTTCCACTGAGTCACGGCGCCCATTAATTCAATATAGAGAATTTAAAAAAAACGAGATAGATGTAGGATGTTCTCGGCTTTGTACGTCAACAGTTTGAGGTAGCTTCATACAAACAGACTCCGAAAAATGCAATAACTCCTCGCAGGAACGTCTGATGTAAAAAACAATTATCAGTTATGTAGTCCGGTTCTTACCGGCTCTTTTCTGAGGTGTGTCTGGTACCTAGCATACAAATTAATTTTAAATCTGGTTGCCGTTTGTACTACAATTTCTTTGTTTGAATTAAAAGTTGGCAATTTGTATTGGAATATAAAACATTAAACATTAAATAGACAAAAATATATACATAGATATGCGTATATATAAAAAAGCCATTTGAATTATTGATGAAAATAGTTCTTTGGAGAAATGTTCTTGCACAATTGTTGGCGCGTGGTTTTCGGGTTAATGTAAACATCGCAAGCGCTCTATAATTTTTTACAACCAAATTCCAATCTTATGATTGTTCAAATAATATCTGAAAATAAAGACTCATAGCAATAAAGGGTCTATGTTATAAACAACAAATGTAAACAAAACGGTAGTAAAATTTTTGTTAACATCATAATTGCGAGCAACGCTGAATTAAAAAATTCAAATTGAAATTTACGATCAAAAAAAAAAAAAAATGGTACCAATTTACAAGCAAAGCCATTAAACCGCCGGCCGTGTTGGTTATGGGTAGCCCGGAAAATGGACATCGATTAAAAGTACAAATTAATTTTGTATATCTTTTGTCCAATTGAACATCTGGGCGTATGCGGCGAGAAAACCAATTGGGGATTTGACACTCTTGACAGTTGCGTCAACAGACCACAGCTGATGGGGACACATACTGAGTGTTATGATCTGATCTGGCGCAAGCCATTTGACGATGATTGACAATAATTCCAATTCATGTGTTAGCCGCAACCGCTTTTTATTACAACAACAATAAACAGAAACCTCGCCCTAATATTTGATTGGATCATAAAGTAGCACCACTGAAGGGAGTCTTGCGTCATTATCATCATGCTCGTAGATGTAGATGATGACTCAAGCTCCCCCATCCAAAGAACGCAGATAATTTATCTTTCTTCTTTGTTTATAGCATTTGCTGTTTTAATGGCTAGATGCGTGAATACGTTACGTCTAATATAAAAACAACTCGCAATGTAAACATCAGATGTGATCATCATGATCGTCTAATGGCTTAACGATCGAGTGATCGACCTCGCACAAGAAATGTTTCGAGCAGGAAATGGGTCAGTATTTAAAGTTCTTGAGAACATTTCGTAAAAAAAGTACAATATGGTTTCGTAAGAATTGTTTGCGAAACAGAATTTGTTTATAAGATGGTCCTTATGTGATCCCTGGGGATAAGTGTACCATTTTATTATTTAACCTTGTGCTGGCAGTTTGGTGCCAAGACTTCTTTTGAGTGTTGAAATTTGTAAGTTTTTTAGATGTTGAGGAGTACGCAATAAGCTTTGTGATTAGCTTTGGAGTGCCAAATTATTTTATTTTTTTTTTATTTCGTTACTACAAAAATACATTAAGACTTATATCTTCTTTTCATTGTATAAGAAATTAAAGCAGACATTCAACCTTAGCAGATTAGCCATAGAAGTGCCCGAAAATAATGTGAAGAAGGGCATAGCGAAAGAGTTGACCAATGACCAATCTGCAACGAAGTTGCAACGGAAGCAAATCCTTGGCTATGTATAGTTTACGTTAAACAGCCCAGACTCTAGAAATAATAGTATTTACATGACAGCCCCAAGATAAGGTATCGTCAAATACGAAATCCAGGCTCTTGAGATTCTGAGAGAACAGCACAGACATTCCTTAAGGGATAATTGAATGAAGCAGATGGGAAATTGGATTACTATATAATGTCATAGCCTGACTCTTATAGGGGTTAATCTCGTGATTGTTATCGCAAGCTATGGATATCCATAAGGTCATTTACCTGCGAAACACAATTGAGGCGCCGACTGAAGTAGCTGGGCCTCGTCAGCAAAGAGGTGGACTTGCGAAGAACGGGGTACAAGGAGAAGATCGTTTATAAAGAGAGAAAAAAGCAGGGTACACAGAACTCTACCCTGAGGAATACCTTTCTGCAAATGCAAGAAGGGGGAACAAACCTCCCTCCTCCCTGCGACATCCTGGGACTGATTGGTCAAGTATAAGTGAACTAGGTTGACAGCCGAGCTAGACAAATTTAAATGCGACGAAAGCTTGGATAAAAGAATGTTATGGTCAATGCTATAACATAAGGCTTTGCTGAAGTCGAGAAGAATAAGAACTGTGACCCTACCTTGGTCTATATTCTTCCGAGCCAACCCGGTGATATCCATAATAGTAGAGGTGGTACTGTAAAACTTTGTTTGTTAAGTAAGGGATATGATGTTAATTGGTGTTTGATAAGACTCTTCGCAGAACTTCGATAGAACCGGGAGGTTACTTGGTGGGCCTCAAAGTTAGTAATTACATTAGAATTACCCTTTTTGGAATGGGAATAACCTCTTCCAAGCCAATGCAAACATCGAGGAAGTTAGCACGTTATTAATGATGTGAGTATAACGGGAAGACCAGTATAATGAAGTTGGTGGGCACCTTATGAGGTCCAATGGCATTGGACTTAACAGTAGAAACTGCTTGCCATAATTCTTCGAGGGAAACATTGCGGAAACACTGATCATGTAGATGGAACGTGATGGAATCATAGAGAAGTCCAAAAGCCTATAGATCTCACCTGTGGTACTTGCTCAAAAGAAATATGGTTCAACGAGACTATCGGAAACTGAATGGTGTCACCAAGAAGGAATAGTTATCCATTACCACGTATAGATGACACGTCGGACACTTTATTTGGAGCCAGAATCTTTAGTACATTGGATATGAAAAGCGGATACTGACAGGTAGCAATTCATGACAACGAAAAGGAGAAGACAGCATTTACTGCGGGAAACGGCTTGTATCACATTTCAGTACTGAACTTTCAAAGTTCCTCTCTTAAATC
This sequence comes from Nephrocerus scutellatus, assembly GCA_947095585.1. NCBI lineage: Eukaryota > Metazoa > Arthropoda > Insecta > Diptera > Pipunculidae > Nephrocerus > Nephrocerus scutellatus. The sequence continues at coordinate 117,717,045 of OX352763.1, forward strand.
TCCTGGGTTGTTGGTAAATCATGAAATAAGATGAACCAAAGTTCCTCTTAAGTCTTCCAAAGAGGGAGGTCACTAGGTTACGAAATCTGCAAAAGGTCCGCCATCTGGAATCGGACCGATCCTCCATGAAGGCACGAAAGGCCAGGTCCCTCGTGGATCTGGCATTAGTTATCTCTGGTGAATTAAACGGGCAGGGTTTAGTATATTAATAATCTTTGTTCGGAGTGGAACATGTGTATTGTACAAAGCCGGCAAGGAGGAATGGATAATGTCAACCTTTTCAGTTCGTCATAATTGATACGGTAAGACTTAATATTGACACCCCTATAATCTTTTAATATCGTTCTTGGGAATTTCCTGAGAATTTTTTATTTACTTACAGTTCGCGGTGAACTTACATGCCTCTCCAATAAATATGGCCCTTTGTTAATGGCCTCCAATTTCCCATACCTTTTCTATCCTTTGCAGGTAACCCTAAACTTGTTGGTACCGTCTTAGGTGGGACCTTTCATTACTGAGCTGTTTTAAGTTAGATTCGAAGACTCTGCGGCCCGGCATTGATATATATTCGCGGCATTGATATATTCTACAGCTCGTATAGTGATAAGTGATAATTATTGAACCTCCTAAGCCCGTCAATGCAAACGTAACCGAATTTCTTTTTCGCTTTTTTTTTTGCTCGAAACGAACGATACTTTCATCCATCCCCGATAGAGTTCAATGCCATTGAGCAGGTCTGGAATTATTAAGGTCTTATATAGGGTATTCTTATTGGTCCAAACTTTACTAATAAAATGGCCTTCTAAGCTCAAAGAAACAGCGATTAGTTTGATATCTTTGCAGAGTCGTTTTCAGATTTTATAGCGGAATATAGGTACAGAAAGTCGCTAACTACCTTATAGATATAGTTCTCAATCGTGACTTCAATGTTGGATGTCTCTTCTTCAAGACAACAACAAATACTTTGTCTTCCCTCGGTAACAGACAATCCCATTATAAGCGCGTCTGTCTCAATAATCATCAGGCATCCTTTTGCTTGCAAATGCACCATTGTAAGCTCGCTCACCAATTATATCAATGGCTTCAAAGTATGTCAGCAGATTTGAAAGTATAGTTCCTGTATTGTGGACTTGAGAGTTTAGCACACTTCCCTCTAATATAATGATTAAGAAACAACTTGAAACCGCGTCACATTGCCTAAATCTTTTTTTTACGTCAAAGTACACGAGTCAGGTTGTTCTCGACGAATTTTTTTATAGTCATCCTGCACAACGAACGATTTTGGTGAAATCACAAAGCTGGTAAAGCTAACGAGTTGCCATCCTGCAGGGATTGTCTTGGTATACTCCAGGTTATCTTTGAAATGTCGGTAGATGATAGGTAACCCGATGAATAGAATCTCTGGAGACCCACTTACGAGTAACTGCGCCAACTATAGAGGAATCACCAAATATTCGCACTTCGATGTTGGGTGCCTTATCTTGACTCGGCAGCACCCGAATATCAATCATAATTTATATGTTCATCCTTTTTGTTCAAGAGTCCAGCTTATTTCGTTCGAATGCCCAAAGGTCCAAAGATCTTTAACTACCATCCGACGAACAGTTATTTCTTCTAAATTAAGTGTACATCGTCAATCATTTGGAGTTTACAAAACTCGGTGTCATGTTGATTATTAGTTGTGACTTTAATGCCTAGACTGCGACAGTGCAACTATTTGGCATACGCATTAAGCAGAATTTGCAGTAAAAGCAACGTCTGATGCTTGCTGAAAGCGAAACCAAATCGTAAACCTATTTTTCTCTGAGTGGTAATTTAAAATCCCATAAAATATTACAAAAGCCTCTCCGGCATTATTTGCTGTTTGTCGCGCAGAGACACTATCACTATCTATGTCAAGCCTGAAATATTCCAAACCGAGCAAACCGATGATGAAATTGCTGATGCCAATGCTTATCAATAAAAAATAATAGTTGCCAGACGTACATTTTTACGGCCGTTGTCGTTGATGAATCTTTTAAATTTATATGACAATTCCTAGGCGATATCAAATTTCTTCATATTGGGGATCCAATTGGTGTTGTTATAACTAACCAACTGCACACAATTCGAAAAGAACAAACCAACAGCAAAAAAGCTGGAACCAGATACAAAAAGATCGACAGATAATCTCTTATTGTCGTGCGTTTCGTGTTTTTCAAAAGAAACTGAAAGTATTCTAATGATGCAATATTTAGAGGTGCAGTGCATTTATGGGGGTTATTATTACTTTGACTTAAGATAATTGGGCTTGTTTCATAGCGAATGTGATGGGGTTATAAGCTCAAGTCATCGTAGCGGAATTTATTCGATAGGCTAGTCTGTCAAGACAAGTTCGCTGCACTTCTATTATAGTCTCTTGGAAATAGCATTCCATTTAGTATTTGTGTCTGTGGGTAGTGCATTCTGGCTAAGCATATCTCGATGTCTTAAGAAGACATTTCGGTGGCAAAAATTATTGGTTATGTTTGGGGACAAACCATTTGCTATTTTGCTGTTTTTATATAAAGTTTTTTTTGAAGTCTTCAGCGAACAGATAAAAACGCACGTCAACCAATTCAATATGATATCACCGAATCAATCGGGTTTTAGGAAAGGTTTCAGTTATATTACAGCCTTGCTTTAAATAACAGATGACATCCGACAGAACTAATCGACTACAGGGGGGGGTCTATAACAATTCCCAACAAGGCGTACCAAAAGGATCAGTACTCGGTCCAATTTTGTTTTCGCTGTTTATTAACGATCTCTCTGCCGTAATTAATAATTGTAGATATAACTTACATGCAGATGGCGTGCAGTTGTACTTCTCTTCTCTTATTGGTTTAGTAGAGAATGCGGTGGCATGGGTCAATGAAGACCTCCAATAAACTCTGCTGTGTTCTTATCAAAACAAGCTGCTACTTAACGCTATTAAAACAAAGGCTATCACTACTCACAATAACCTTATCATTTCCTGATCTAATTCTGGATAATAAAAGAATAGAGGAAATTGGAGTCATGAACAGAACACTGTCATGGGAAAATGTATGAGTCTCTTCGCTGTTTGTCAATTGTATCTCAGTTTTTGCCAATAAAAGTTAAGTTATGTTTAGTGAATTCTCTTATTCTTTCTTTCATATGTATGGTTCTGAGATTTTTGCAGATAAGGACAGGGCATATTGCATAAACTTAATGTCGCTGCTTACTCGGTTGCTCGATTTGTTTTTAACATCAGAAAGGTTTTTTTTTATACAGAAAGACCGTTGCCCAAACTGGCCGACACTGCGACCTGAAACGATCTATTGTATCAGAAGGGTATGACTATTCTAAGAGATGATTCACATCCCTAATGAAGGAGAGTACATCTTTAGTAGCAGAATTTCTCAACTCTGCTGCCGAATATATTTTTTATGGAAAATACGCCTCCTTAACTAAATTAAAGCTGGACATTCACAGACCCCAGAAACCAAAGAGCTTTACAGGAAACTTTCATCCAGATTAAGCGGGCGGCATGAAATCTGGGGCTGCACATTAATGAGAGCAAAACAAAGTACATGGTGACGTGACGTCTGCGAGCAGAAGACCTACCAACATTGGTCTTTAAATAGTGGAACGCAAATTTGAAGCAATGCAATCCTTTAACTATCTCGAATCAACTGTAGCAACCAATAATAGTATGGAAACAGGAATACGAGCCAACAAAACCAACTATAGTCTGTCAAGACTCTTCAAATTCAGGAACTTAACCATAACACCCAAGATGTTAAGTGTAAACTCATTTAAAGCCAATGCACATTTTTTACTTTTTTCGCAACATTTCACAAAATTGTCATCTGTATCTCTACTTGTCGATTTTATAAAAATAACTTCAAATGCTATTCTGCTAAAGAGTCTAATGAGTTCGTTGCTCTCTCTGTAATGAGAAGTATTCACGGAAACTTTGAGGCAGCATTTCCGCAAAGGAACACTTGACTGGAAATGTGTGTTAATTAGGATGGGCCATTGGCTGGTTTCGTTTTGAACGCACACGGTATCGTAGAGAAGCAAATGCATCCTCTATTTGGCGGGTGACTGTTGGATTTGGTTTTTAGAATCGCGACATTATCGGCTAATTTTCCCCGGAAATGAAGATAGCAACAGCGTTTCGGCAACGGAACGGAAGAAATCAGCCGATGGCCTACTCATAGTGAATATAAATCGGTGGTGGCCTCTGAAGAAATCTAAGGGAACATTGCTGGTCAAAGGGTTATCCTGAAAAGTTTACGTTCCATGAGAAAATTCTTAAAGCCGTTTTCGTTGCCGTGGTCGTCGTCGTCCATCAGTGCATCCATGGCTTATTTTCGTTCACTACTTGGTGCAGTCGAGATTTTTTAAACCTATTACCCAATCGCAATCGACGTTTGTGTTATCCGCCCGCCGGACATAACAATACCCTTCACGCTTAATAATACATAATTGCTTCCAATTAATTCTTCCAAAACACACAACAAATACAAACAGACTTGTCAATGGAAATGTATAGCAAACATAATCATATAACAAACAATTGATAAGCAATGTTGCTTCTTTCATTACTGCGGTTGGTTATGATGATATGTTCGTGTGGTTGGTTGGGCTGTCAGGGGGAATTCTTTTCCTTTCCCCGACATACAATATGTAATATTCTTAGAGTTTGAAATAATTGGGCGCGTAAGTCCCTATCCGAGTCAATTGGATGATATCATTGTGCGTAAGTGTTTTACGCGTTTTTTTGACCGAATAATCGAAGTTTTTTTTGTTGTGTTGTTGTACTTCTTCTTCTGGCGATAAGTGAGTGTATGTTTATTTGATTGAGTTCACATGCGGGGAAGATTTCTTTTTATAGCTAAAGTTATGCCCTCATTTGTTGTAGTTTTAAAAAACCCGAAAAGATAAACATTTACTGAAAAAACTACACAGCACTGGTTCAAGTACAATGCCATGTGTCCACAATATGTGTGCTATTTCTTTGGTTTTATTAATTAGTTTCTTTTTCTTATTTCCTTGAGCAACTTGCAAAATGTGAATAAAGAAATTGCTTTTTGCGAATATAAACCAAAGCCAGATGGCGAATGGATATGACATATTTTTGAAAAGCCAGTCGTGCTGAATTAAGGCATAAAATTTAGTGTCTTTTAATGAAGCTAAGATTTTTGGCTTAAATCCTAAGAATTGTATCATTTTATTTTTCAAATGGATTTATTTTGGCAAAAAGTACACGCGAATCAAAAATTTCGAAGCAATATTCATTAAGTTTTTAATGTAGATAGGTGTACTTCACGAGTGTACGTGGAAGGTGGTTAAAAAGAACCTCAAAGCAGTCGAAAATACAGGAAAAAAAGGGTCAAGTCAAGTTAAATAAACTTTTTCAAAAAGGCAAAAGTACATTATGACCAGGTACTCTACATTTGGGAATTTTCGGACAACATATACACGGAAGATAACATGAAGCTACTGTCATAATTAGCTTTCACTTTAGTTTCATTTACCTTTGAGAACTTTCGCGAATGATTACGAGTGCCTATGTACGTAAATTTGACAGTTGCTATCTTTCATATTAAAATTGATGGATAGGAGATGATGTTAAGTAATTTTGACAGTTGCAATTTTCGATATGAAAATGTATGGACAAATAATTACACATAATTCAGTTGGCAAAGGTACATTATGATCAGGTATTCTACTTTTAGGGATTTTTCGAACTTTCAAAAAGATTGCAAGTGCTTACGTACGTAAATTTGACAGTTGCTGTCTTTCATTTTAAAATAGATGGACAGATGAGGATTAGACGGTCATAATAGCTTTCACTTTAATTTGATTTATTTTGGGCACTTTCGCAAAAAACTACGAGTGATTACGTACGTTCATTTGACAGTTGCTGTCTTCCATAGTAAAATGAATAGACAGATGATGATATGTAATTTTACAGTTGCAATTTTTTAAATGGACAGATAACGGTAGATTGTTAAAGTTGGCAAAACTGCAATATGGTGAGGTGTTCTACTTTTGGGAACTTATGAACATATTTCGTCGAGTTTTTGGCACTAGCTTATGTTTGTAAAATGCTGGCTATATGGACAGATGTAAAGACACATAATTAAGTTGGCAAAAGTACCTACATTATTATAAGGTATATTATTTTAAGGAATTTTTGGAAATTGACATCGAACACACTAAACATTACATAACCTACGATCATAATAGCCTTCACTTTAGTTTAATTTTCCTTTGGGCACTTTCGCAAAAAATTGCAAGTGCTTATGTACGTAAATTTGTGACAGTTGCTGACTTTCATATTAAAATGGATGGACATATTATGATATGTAGACAGTCATTATAGCTTTCACTTGAATTTCATTTAATTTTGGGCGCTTTCGCAAAAAACTACGAGTGATTACGTACGTAAATTTGACAGTTACTGTCTTTCATATTAAAATGAATGGGCAGATGATGATATAAAATTTTGACAGTTGCAATTATCCATTTTGAAATAGATGGACAGACAAAGATAGGTGATATAGTCCTTATATCCCTTATACGAAAATATTTCGTTGGATTTTTGACACTAGCTTATGTTTGTAAAAGGCTTTTATGGCTGGGGTTTAAGGCGGAACACAGTCAAACGACTCGTTCTTAAGTCTATATGAGAATAATTACAAATGTTACATAAGAGGATCTAAAACGTTTGTATTGGAATAAGCAAATGTCATTTAAACAGACAAAATGTCAAAGCTTTATGCAAATAACGAGATTTGTGCTTAAGGCCTGGGAGTTGCCGGATTTTATTTTTATAGATACTCGTATTGTTTGTTAAGTTTCCAAATCTTCTTACAGATTGAATGGTCTCCGCTCAACAATTTTCTCTTGAAAATGATAAAAATTCGAGAAATATTGTATATCGTGCATCGTAAATCGTGTATCGCATATTGTATATCGTATATCGGGTACCGTATATAGTGTATCATATATAGTGTATCATATACAGTGTATCGCACATCTTCTATCGTATATCGTGTATCGTTAATCGTGTTTCATATATCGTGTATCGTATATAGTGTATTGCAAATTGTCTATCGTATATCGTGTAGCGTATATCTTGTATCACATATCGTGTATCATATATTGTGTATCATATATCGTGTATTGTATATCGTGCATCGTATATCCTGTATCATATATCGTGTATCATATATCGTGTATCATACATCGTGCATCATATATCATGTATGGTATATCGTGTATCATATATAGTGTATCGTTTATCGTATATTGTATATAATGTATCGTATATCGTGTACCATATATCGTTTATATTCTATAGTACATCGTGTATCGCATATCATGTATTTTTTATCGTATATCATATATCGTGTACCGTAAATAGTGTATCGCATATCGTGCATCGTTTATCGTGTATTATATATCGTCTATCGAACATCATATATAGTGTATCGTATGCAGTGAATCTCATATCGTCTATCGTGTATCGTGTATCGTGTACCGTATATCGTGTATCACATATTGTGTATCATATATCGTCTATCGTATATCGTCTATCGTTTATCGTATATCGTGCATCGTATATCGTGCATGGAATATCGTATATATCACAAATCGTATAATTCTACTTTCCAAAAGAAAGATCCTTAATTGCAATGAATATCTACGCAATTCTATAAATAATCGAGTTAATCAAGAAGTTAGTTGCACATTTTATGAGCCATCATTTCCATCACACTGCGTTTTTTTGCGCAATGCATAGCAAGACGCAAAAAAGCCAACACAATGCAGAACGCTGATGCAAACAAAACCTAAAAACTGGATTTTCTGCAGGGAAGGTAAAACTATAAATAAAAAGAAGCATAGAGTAGAACACCCGCCGCAGTTGCCGCCTGAAGCCACGGCAACAAAAAAGTTCTGTTATTCGAAAAGGAATCAAAATCAACCAGAAATTGTGGATTGAAGATTGAAGCGCGTTGGCGGGCAGGTCGCCGCATCGCCTCGTTCTTTGTGAATTCATTTATTCCTTTATGATTCGAGAACTGATTTGAGGCTATACAAGGGCACTCCCACACACATCCAGCCATACAGAATCTGGATACATTTTTAGGTTTTCTCTTTAAACGTTTTCTCTGTCCGCCCAACAGAGTAGTCAGTCTAGTCAGTGCGTGGGATGTTCGAATGAGGAAGAAGGGACAATCACGAGACGATCCACCACAAACGAGGAGCGAAACCATATGTTTTTTGTGAAGTTCGTTAGTCATGGTGAACGGATCAGTGCATCGAAATAATGACAAGATCTGTGGAATTCCTGTGGTCTTGCGAATCTTACATCATCAGCGAATTCTTTGTAATTAATATCTTATATGAGCATCGAGATTCCATCTGCTATTTGCAGTTGGTTAGTTAAGTGGCGAATTAGATGCATTCCACAGATTTATCAAATCTGGTTCGCGATTTGTGTATTTTCGTGGAATAATAATTATGTCATACGGATATCTGTAGAAGATATATTTCGATTTATCCGGTGAACCTTCATATGATTCATGAAGTCAGAAAATCCCACATCAAGCAGGGAACGAAAGTATAAAGTGTATAAAGCGGGGTTTAGATTTCTTAAGACAACGAAGTGTTTTATGTATAGGTAGTAATACAAAAATGGTGTATATATATAAACACTTCTACACACAGACTGTCGATTATTTTGAATGTTTCATAAAACTCTAAAGCTCACATTTTTCAGACGGAAGGTCGCCTGAATTGGGTATCCTGTTTTGATTTTGGTTTTTTTGTTTGCATTTCCATTGGTTCTTCAACACAATTTTTTTCTTCTCCTTCCAATTCTCCGAAAAGCATTAAATCATTCAGACACACGGCGGCTGTATCGTCCAACCAATAACTTAGATCAGTTATGCTAATTAAACGCTCTTGTTAGCTTGTTAGGTGGAGTATCGATTATTTGATTCGCTTTGGAAGATCTCAGACAAAACGAAGAAGAAGAAGAAGAAGAAGAAGAAGAAGAAGAAGAAGAAGAAGAAGAAGATAAACCCAAATAGGAAGTAGAAAATAAAACCTTGAATCTTATTTTTTTATCGGCGACACCGGTTGTGCTGATCTTTGTCTATTTATTCATTCATTTTCATGAATAATTTTTTTGTGATGGTAAACATTTTTGAACAAACCGATCTCAAACAATCAGCTGCTCAATGGTTTATAATATAAGTTATGATTGTTACGGTAAATAGGATTCATCAAAAGAAAGAGAGAGCGAGTCTGAGAGGTGTTCACAAAGGCTTTAAACTTTCCCTTTTCAAAGATTAAATTTTGACCTTTATCACATTTACAAAAACTTAAAAAAAATCAATTACCGACTTGACTCGGGCCTCAATATCTTAATAACATTGTGAGCAAATTAATCGAGCCACCACTGTTCTTTGAGTTTGCAAGAAAATAGCAAATAGTTAAGATAGAGCGGAAAGGTTAATCCCACCAGATAGTTCATTAAATTTTCTTTCAAGCTTTCCCAAACTCTCTTAAATTATTGCCTTTAAAAGGAACTTAATCATGCAGCAAAGATTTGTGGATTTGCAAAGCACCATAGTAATTTGATACCAAGAACTGCCTACTCCCTCTTGCTCTTAAACTGAATCTTAACTGAATCAACTTTTCTATGAAATGTCGCGCTAAATTACAGTGGTGGTCACAAAAATGTTCACTTCTGGGCTTCTTGTTGGCCACTCCATTTGTTCGTATGACCATTCCGGAAATTTGCGGTCTTTCATTGTCATGTTTGACCGTGATAAGCAAGAAACCTCTTAGAATGGGGTCGGTTTGCTCGTCCGGCATTTGAACTGCTAGCAGGCCTATATACGACCATCTGATTAGTTTTGTTCAGTTTCTATAGGATTGATGTACCATTCCGAAGCTAGGTTTGGCTGATTGAGACAGTACACGGTCTACCGCAATAATGAAGAAGAAAAAAAGTTCGGTTCTTGGTCTTTCTTGATCCAAGAAAACAAGAGATCTCTACGTGTTATGAATTTAATTTATGACATCTAATGAGTATCATGTCCTATTCTTCTCTATGAGCCTTTGCCTTATTGTCCAGCTTCTAGTCGCCACTAAACGAATCCAGAATCCGACCTCAACTCGACGCCAATCGCAGCAACTGGCCATTAGTCGCACCAGCCTGAGGAGAATACTATACAAAGACCTCGTATTATTCCCCTACAAGGTTCAGATAAATCAGGAGTTGAAAGCAAATGACCATCGCCTTCGATATCAGTGTTCTGCGTGGGCCAGCTTGATGATGGCGTCGATGTTGGCCAAAAAATCATCCTTTCAGACGAAGCGCATTTCCATCTCGCGGCCTATGTAAACAAGTAGAACTGATAGGTATGGAGTTCGGAACAGCCACACGTAATCATAGAGAAGCCAATGCATCTACCAAAGAGCGACAGTTTTGTTTGAATTTTTGTGTGGTGGCCCATTATTCTTTGAAAATGCTACTAGAAACGCCATTACCATCAATGGCGGTCGTTACAGAGCCAGCTGACTAGCCTTCTATGGCCTCAAATCGACGCTATGAATGTGGACGACTTTTGGTTGCAACAAGATGGCGCCACATGACATTTAAGCCGACTGACAAGCAATTTCCTAGGCGCCGAATAATCAGCCGTTTTGGAGATAGATTTTGATGGATGGATGGATTTTTTCCAATGCCGTTAAGGATGTTATGTTATGCGGATAATCCAGAGACAATTCCAGCTTTAAAATATAACATTGCGACTGTTATTCCTGAGATAGGCGCCGAAATGATCGAAAAAGTGAAGTGAAAAATGGACTCACAGGCCAGCGGAGGGAGCCACATGAGCGAAACTGTTTTTCATTCTTAAATCCTTCAAAAACCTTCCAAAAAGTATACTCATTTTATAGCAAACTTAACAAACAAACAAACTTAAAAATGACCGCGATACACTTCGCGTTGTCCATTACGTGCTTCAAGTAAGGCTATTGCTTAGCTTATTCCGGGGTAGTATCCGTTTATATGACATGTAGTAAAGTCCCCCGTGGGGGGGTCCAACTGCATCTTAACCTACACATGGTTGGGGTGCGGGGCTCCACCACGGAAAATATGAATGTGCTGCGGGTACTTAGAGTATGCTCATTATGGGCAATGTCTTCGTACTTTACGACCCTGAATGGGATACTGGTACTTAGAATGTCGTACACAGGTCTGTGATGTGCCTAGGATAGTTTCTATCCTGTGCGGCCTAGGATAGCACGGTATCCTAGTGAAAAATGATTGGGTTCGAGGGTCCAGGCACTCATACTGAACGAACTGAGTCCCTTGATGACAGATCTTACCAAGGTCGCGTTGGTACTACGGGAATTGGGTGTACCCACAGATGAGGTTGAACTCCTTGGAAGTTAGCTGAGTCTGGGCCAAATTTTGGTTGAGGACCCAGTTTCGTTTTGGGCTTGACCTACGTAGTGTCTGGTAGTTTATTACCCAAATGCGTGTAGAACGCTAACATAGTAACATTAGCTGAAAGTCTGGTGTAACCAAAATCTTTGGTACATCAGAGCTCTAGCTGATGTTACCGGTGCGATGAAGCGTTCTCTTGGAGTTGCATATATCAACCGGTTGTCGGCAAGGATTTAAGACAGATCCTGCTCTAACCATTGAGTTAATACTGGCACATCCGTCCAAGATGGACGTTGATTGTCGTATCACAAATACGCGGCCGAAGCGTCCAAAAGTAAACGAAACTAAAGTGAAAGCTTTTATGTCCGTAGCATAATGCATGTTCAATGTATTCGACTTCGCCCCAAACATAATACACCTTTGCAAACATAAGCTAGTGTCAAAACCTGACCAAATGTTTCAATAAGTTTCCAAAAGTAGAACATTCAACCAATATGTACGTTTGCCAACATTCTGTAATCGTTTGTTTATCTACTTTCATATGAAAGACGCCAACTGTCAAAAGTACGTACGTGAGCATAAGCAATCGCTTGCAAAAGTGGTCAAAAGACAACGAAACTAAAGTGAAAGCTATATGGGCCGTAGCATTGTTACAATTCATACTCATTTTGAAGACAATTAAGTGATATTTTAGTTAATATATTGCTTTTCGATCCAACCCATACAGATTTAGTTGCAAGATCAGGGAACTCGATTTATTTGGTCACAAGTGTAGTAATCCAAAATTGCAGCTTTAAACGCTACCGAAATTACGGGCGATTTTGAAGTCTAGTCTCTAGACACAACAATAGTTGTTTTTTCAAACTTAAAACTACTAACGCGATATATGTAGATACGCGAATTCTATACTTTGCCCAAAGTTGAGATAAGAAAACGGTTGGTTGGACTACTACTACTTGCGGTTAAGCATTGCCTTAGCTATTATGTATCTATGACAGATATGTGAGAAAACATGAGATACGAAGCAATGCAGATTTGATGCCGAACTTTATTTCGAATTCAAGTACAAAGACTGGCACTAAATACAGTTTGGAATATGATGACATCAACTTGTCACCATTGCCAGTATCCACAAAAACATAAAAAAACTCAATAATTATTTTTATTCGAAATCCGATGGTTTCCAAGGACAATGTTCATACGTCAATATTCTAATCTGTGTTGTTAGCACTACACATACATACTTGCATGAGATAGTTCCTACGAAGGGTTATCGCAAAGCTCGCCTTGACGTTGAGCTCTGCACCGCCAAAAATAGCAAATTTTGCTATGTAGCCGAAAAGCCGAGAAACGTCTCAGTTCGTGGCTTCACGGTCCGGGACGGCTTTCATGTTTCTCAGAAAGACACAATCTTATCTTGTTGGTATGTCTCTCTCAGTCAGTTGCTCTTTCCACAGAAGTCTCAGTGCATGATCGTTTTGCGAAAAAATATTTTTTTATTTCATTCCATAGATATACTATACAAACATAAACGGAGCATATGTATATGTATACATTCCACTTAATCGACAATAAACCGCAATTCCGGTCTGTCGATTATGTAAATGTGAAACGCCATGTCATGGGATCATCATGCGGATTCGATCCGATCATCGAGGCGGTTGAGTGCCGTTCGGCTATTCATCTTCAGAGCGGCAAATGTCGGCTATCTTTGATGGACCCAAAAAGTCAGAGCAAGTGTTTATGAAATTAACAAATGATTGGTTATAAAAGTCGTTAAGTAATCCGCGTGCTGGACATAATCGTTTGGAGGCCCATACATGCAATCTGTCAGAATAATTTGATAAATTCGGAAGTAGTACTAGATGGACTGAGGGATGATGTTTAATAAGAACAACAGATTGTTATGTTCCAGAGCATATCTCCTCGCGACAATCCGTGTTGTGCGTTTTATATTTTTTGCACGCAAATTAAAGGGACCTACAATTTAAAGCCATATTCGAAAAGCGAATTGAGAAGCTTTCTCATGACACTTATTGCTCTCGGAAGGCAGGTTGTCAGGGCATTTAGAGAGAAAAATATCCCTCCGGTCGGCTGCAATCGAATTGCAAATTGCTTAACAAATATCTATATAAATAAAAATTAAATTTTGCGCGGTTGTTATTAATGGAAACTCACATTTACCAACCGATTTATATGAAATTTTCAATGTATGTTATCGGCAGGTTGAGAATGGTTATAGGCTATAGTATACCCCATTTCCCTCCCTGTGGGTGTGAAATGTAAAATGTTAATATCAGCCACAACAAACAAACCGATATTTATGAACTTTTCAATGTATATTATTGGCAGGTGGGAAAATGTTATAGGCTATAACACCCCATTCCCGGGGACTCATGTGTGCGGGTAGCAAAGCGCCCGGGAACAGCTAGTTGCTAAATAAATGCAAACTAAAGGGATTTTCAACTGGTACGCCCCATCTCTTCAATTGGATTTCTTTGCCATACGTGAAGTTAGCTGCGGTTTGTTTGACGATTCAAATCGTCAATACTTGTCATTTAATCATCAAAATCAAAAATAAGAAATTTGGAGAGTTTGCAAAAGTTGTTGAAGCTTGTAAACTTTTGCAAATTCTCACAATTTTTTATAAAAGATTGTGTTCGTTTGCAAAAAATTTACGTATGCTACGAGTAACTCCAATTTTTGTCTTCGCTCTCATCCAGATAAACGAACAATTGAACTTCAGCTGGTGGAACAATTTGAGTCCAAATATAAACCACTTCATAATATTCCCACCCAATGAAGACAATGAAATTCAAGGAGTGTCGATAATATGGAGTTCCAAATTTATCGGTTCCGCATCGATTTCAGGAATAGTGCATCTCTGAGATCAATTTGTGGCGAATTTTGCGCAAGGATTCGGGCCGGCATTCTTATAAAATCGCTTTATCCAAAGAGCTGAAGTCAAACGACCGTCAGCTACGTTGTAACTTCAGTGATTGCGAATTCTAAACAAACAAACGATCCCGATTTTCATCGCAAAAACATTCTCAGAGATTAAGCCCACCCATTTTTGTCTCAATGGCTTCGTTAGTTAGCAAAATGGAATTTTGGTAAGTCAGTAACTAGAAGACATTTACGAAATGCCACAAGACTGACGACTAAAAAACTGAAGGGCAACAAGGCGGTAAGATTTGATGGTATTCCCGCAGAGCTCGTACGAACAGCGCCAACAACATCGAGTGAACTACTGCATCCACTAATAGAGAGAGCCTGGGAATCCAGAAGCTTCCCTGACGAGTGTAAAACGAAAACATCATTGTCAAGCTCCCGAAGAGCAGTGCATTAACTGAAGAGGGATTTGTGAGCTGTCTGCTGTTGCCAAGAAAATGGCAAAAATCATCCACGATCGAATCAAAGACCATCTTGAGGACATACTCGATGCCGAACACGCCGGATTTAAGTCTGAATCTTCCGTGCGGATAATCATTAAACAGTGCTTTGCATTTCGATTACCACTTCGATTTTAAAAATGCATTCGAGAGCGTTAACAGGGAATTTATTTGGCTTGCTTTGGGAAGAAGAGGTATCCCAGACAAATTGATTGCTATTATTAAGGCAACATACGATGAGTCCAAATGTAATTTCCTACACAGAGATAAGCTGCCAGCAGAAATTGATATACAAAATGGGGTTAGACAGGGCTGCATAATGTCACCAATCTTTTTTTATTGGCGATAAGTGATGTATTGCACGCAGCTGTGTCGAGCGAAAAAGGAGGAATTCAATGGACTTTACAGACACACCTTAAACACCTGGATTACGCGGATAGACATCTCACAAGATCATGAATCTCCATCAAATGACAACAAGGGTAGAGAGAGAAGCTGAAGATTAATTCGGGGAAAACCAAAAGGATCAGCCTCTAAATCCAAATGAGCATTTGTGGACAACCGATAGAGAAAGTAGAACATTTTCAATATTGTCTCTGGAACGGAACTAAATATCAGTAATAGAATCGGGATGGAACGTCCAAAATATGGAATAACAACTCCATGAGTTTAAAGACCAAGCTACTACTGTTCCGCCTAATGTTGAATCTATACAGCTGTATGGGTGCAGCACATGGAAGGTAATATCTGCTCTCATAAGGAAGCTGCAAACGTACGTCAATGAATGTCTGCGAACATTCACGGATTATTTGACCCAATCGCATCTCAAATGATGAACTGCACACGAGAATAGGCCAGGAATCTGTTGACACTATTATTTTAAGACATAAGTAGCGGTGGATTGGCCATACACTAAAACGAAACGAAAGCAATTGTATCGCGAGCCAAGAGATGGAACGGAGCCCGTTGACACAGTCAGGCAGAAGAGTGGGACGCCCTATAGAAGTACATGGCATAGAACAGTCAAGGAGGAATTGGCGCAACTGGGGAAGAGCTGGAGCGAGCACATTCATAGAAACTGCGCAGAAGAAGCGCAGGCTCTATGCCTCTTGAGGGGAACTTAACGGTCTTAAATAGTCAGAGTATCTAAGAAAGTAAGTAAGCAAGAACTACACAAATTGACTGTTTATGTGGATTTTATGCTGATAGGTCCATACTTATTTTTCAAGTATGCTGGACACGCAGTCACCGTCATGGGAGATCGCTATCGGATTAAGTTGACGGCTATTTTCGGAATAAACTGAAAGAGTTTGACCTGGAGATAATGCAGTTTAAAAATATGGCACCACTTCTGATACAGCTGACCAAAAAATCAAGCTATTAAAGTTGAAGGTCTGTTCTCTAGCAATAGACCAGTAAACTGACCGTCTCATTCGTGTGATAGAACGCCTCTTGACATTTTTCTTAGGTGCTATGTCAATTCCACGGTCTATACCAAGTAGGCATATTCTTTAGATAACCTAAGGACCAATATAGAACGCGAAATAACCGACATTTATGCGAAAAAGTCATGCAAAATTCGGTTCAGCACATTCATTCCTGCATGTGTTTGTGTGGAGGACATTTAAGTGATCTTGTCTTTCATAATTGAAGGTATCGATTGTACTTTAACCAAAAATATATACTTTTTTACACATATCAAATGCAAACAGTTTTATTCAAAAAACCAAGTGGGGCGCCCTTAATGCAAAACCCATTCGTACATTCTTCTCCATAGTATCATATATTAAGGACTATTAATCCGGTAAATAGTTTTGCTTTTTTCATCTCCATATGAATGGTTTAAAAATAAGCTTTTATAATACTGACAGCAAGAAAAACCCATAAATATTAAGTTTTTATGTAAATTCTGCAAAGTTTGAACAAAATCGGGTAAATATAGGAAACATTTATATGGGAGCGACTCGTCCCTGGGGCCCGATCCGTTCCAAATTTTAATAGAAAGTGTTGTCACCGGACATACACATGTGTATAAAATTTGAACAAAATCGGGCTTAAGGAAGTGGGTTAAAAATTTATCACAAGATTTGAAAAAAGGAAAGACAAACTGTTGCGGCTCTATTGCATGTGTTTTAGTTGAAATTAATTTACAAAGTTGGTAATTTGATAACTGAATTCAATTACATTGAGAGGCCGGACCGGACCTTCTTGAGCCAAGTGTGATGGTGATGATACAAAATTATTTGAAAAAATTAAATTTTATAGATATCTTTATTTATCTGTCGGATAACAAAAGTCTTGTTAAAAGCATACATTTGCATTTGTCACATACTAATTCATGATGCAACATAAACCCTATGCCAAGACGTTTAAATTCAAGCTTCAAAGACTATTGCAGTAGTCAAATACTAATCAGAAAATTTTCGTTAACCAATAACCCCTCCAATTATTCGAGACCCTAGAGGTCTTCAATAATTACGAGTGCATATACAACGAACAAACAGAAATCCCATCTGCCATAATCCGCAAATTATTTTCATTTGAATTAAAATTCTTATCGCAAACCGCGTAGATCCACTACACAGCTGTAAGTCAGCAAAGAGATCGATCGACTCGATAAGATCACGTATTTTAGCTGAAAAAATGACAATCTTCTCACAGTGCTCACCTTCGCATAACTGCTGTAAACTCCACATGCTTGTATAACAATGCAAATCGCCAATAATTTCCATAAAATTGACAAATTGCCATCTCTCACGGATGATGATTTTCCAAGGGGTGTGACTGACCCCATTTTCGATTGAAAAGTCAAGGAAAAATCCTTAAATGCGGTAAAGTTTCTCGTATTGCGATCTTTTATCTTATCTTAAGTTTAAAAAAGGTTTAAAGGTTTTTCTGTTGAAAGAAACGTTTAATAGAAATAACTGCACAAATTGATTTAAATTCACAAACACGCGAGACTATCGGATAAATGCAACAGACATTCCACCGGCCGACCGAATCGATCTATCTGCTGTTGAAAAAAAAATTAATGAAATCCTAATCTGATAATTAAATGAATGAAGAAAAATCCCGCACCGTTTTTCCCAAATTACAACGACGACCACAAAGACGACATAAGCCTTTCGTCTAAGTCCGAATCAAGCTCGTGTTTCTTTTGATTTTTTTTTAAAGAAAAGAAATCTAGAAATTTGATGAAAGATACCACACGTCCTTTTGGCGATCGTTAAAAAAACGGAAAACCTTACTTCGTATCGACAAGATCGACTAAAGTTCCAAAAAGCCGACTTTTCTTGATACAGACTTTTCGATCCACTGAAATTTATGTTTTTGCCGAAACCAAAAAACTCAAAAATAAGATATTGAAGAATCAAAAAAAAGGAAAAACACCGAACGTTATGCGTCCGTTCCGTATGACGGCACGCAACTGAATGAATTTCTCGTATCTCGTTCAAGAAATTGAGCTCCACCGCACAGAAAAAGTGAAGTTCGTGTTCGTCAAGCGAAGACAAAAAAAGAACTCAAAAATAGAGCCAAACCAGCCGGAGTCAGGCGACTCGACCACATCTATTCACTCGCGCACAATCTGAGCAACAACCGACGGACACAACAACATCTCAATTCTCAAGCAAGCGAAGTCAGCGAATTACGACGACGGCGACGGCGACGACAACCCCCACACACGCCTTACACAGTGGACACAGTTATCGCACTGGTTTGAGATTTGTTTAACGCCAGCCAGCACCAGCAGTAGAGGAAAGCCGCGGAGCAGAAGACCAACGACGACGACAACGGCAAGTTTCGCCTTCGCAATCATAAGCGCAAATGTAAGAAGATGGGGAACATTAGTACTCTTGGGCATGGCGGTATGCGGTATGCCACTATCAGTATCAATTCTAAACAGTTGACTACAAGAATCATTATCGCTTCGTGCCACACCACACTATCTCTCACTCTTTGGGAAGGTAAAAGTACTACATCTTGCAGACTGCAGTTGCTCTGCTGTTGAGTCGTAGCTAACTCAACCAGCTCCCGGCACTTTTACGTGTTGCGTTAAGGATATCATAGCAGAGGAGTCAGGAGAGTCAAGTTTACGATAAAAAGATACGATAAATTCTCCCGAAAATTAAAAACGATATGCTCCACCAATTCACTCTCACTCTCTCTCACAGTGTATTTCTATTTGGATAGTCTCAAGTCTGCTAACAGTGCCTGAGTGCAGAGTACCTTTTCCGTATTTATTTACATATTTAGTTGATTGGCGCACCCAACTCCCACGCTATCGAGTATTCTGTCAGTTATGACATCTGACAAATTTCTTTGCTATCCTAGCATAACTGTAAAGATGTTTCCATAACGGAATATTACTTCATTGTAATATTAGCCGCGTTCTATTAAACTGAACTAACTGAATTAGTAACTATATCTGAAGTAACAGCCAGTGACTAGACTGTTCGATTGACAACTCTTCACTTCAGTTAAAAATAAGGCGAAATTGGGCAAACTTAAGTAAGTGAAGAGGTGTGAAGAGATGAGTAACATTGACATTTATCTGAAGTGAAGAAAATAATACCAATCGAACAGTCTCTAGACTTCAGGGGATCAATTTAAGTGAAGACTCGCTCAATTAACTGAAGTGAAGAGCTCAGTCTAATTGAACGCGGCTATTACGTTGTAGCAACAACAAACTACAGTAGATCATCGATTATCCGGACTAATATGGAAAAGATAGTGTCCCGATATGTGATATTACGGATAATCGAATTTTTATTAATTTCGTTTTCTACAAAAAACAATTTTTTTGTGTTCGTTCAGATGGTAGTCTGTAGTCTTACTCATTCGACCATTGCGATCCATATCCCTCATAACACTATTCATTCATTTTTTTTATTGCGAGCCCCAAGCGCGAAGCTTATATTCAGAGGACATGAACATTTTTCAGCAAACGCGTGTACATTTGTACGTTTGTTTATCGTGTCGTATATCTCGGCTTCTACTAGTCAAAATTTGATGGAACTAGTTTTAAAACAATTGGTTAGCGCTCGGCTTGCGATGGCGTAATTTTTTCATTTATATTAGTAACGAATCCTAAGAAAACTGAAAAAAATACTCAATCTACGCATCGCTGTCGATTTTTTTAAGCCTAAACGTTTGCAAAGTAAAATCGGTCTATTTTAGAAATCGCTATTGACTGAATGACCTATCGCTTATGAATGAAAGACCTACATTTAACGTTGCGTACTATAATGCTTCTAAGATAAATTAGTCTTTAGACTGAATTGCAACTAAATATACATACACGGGTGTGTGTAGTCACTCGCTTAGCAGAATACATTTGCTCGTGTGTCTATAGTAGTGTAAAGTAAAGGCTTCTACCAGTTAGAATTTAATGGGACTAGTTTTAAAACAATTGTGACGCGTGTGGCGCGTGTAAAAAAATACAATTTTTTAAAATAAGAGTTTTTTATTAAAAAAAAAAAATTGTTGTTTCTATTACTTTACATATGCAGCACGTTTTGGTTTGAAGGCGCAAATGAGCATCAGCATCGTCATTATTTTCAAGTAACAGATCTTCTCCTCGACTTCCTCTTACTGTGCTAGTCATCAATATTTGGGTTACATATTCCACTATCGTTAACTTGCATTATGTTTATTTTCAAAATAAACCCAGATTAAAAGGAAAGAACGCACCAACAACGATGGCAAGGTATGATTCAAAGGCTTGTAAAAATGTTTTGTTGAAACTCTATCATCTTTAATAATAAAAACTCTAAAAACTTAAAAAACTACAATAAAATATTACAGCGAATTATGAAGACAAAAATGGCAACACTATAAATGCGACACACAGCCGGCAAGTGATTCTTTTCCGCAATGTTTCTGCAAAGCTGTTAATCTGCTGCAGTTTTTCACAGCACACATTTGGTCATCTTCTTGTCTTTCACATTAGTTTTAACATCACGTTAATTCCACTAACAGACGCATAACAAGACAAAGAATTACAGAACCGTAGCAGCACAATGGCACTGCTCTCTGCACAACTTTCAGAGAGCTGAGAGCAACAGCAACTCATTTTTTTACCGGCATTTGGCATCTGCAGCGTAAAATAATGCTTACGTTTTTATCGTAACTTTTGCCGCAAAAGTGTGTTTCATATCAACTTGAGCTAAACAAAAAACTCAACCATTGAGTGCTATTGCAAAAACCGCAAATCTTTTCAATTCAAACAATTGATCAACAACTGAAATGATATGAATAAATAATGGAACAATAGGTGCTGGGAGCGGAGCAAACAAGCGTCGCACACAGTGGATGAACAAAAATAATAAGATAGGACTTGAGACTTGACTGAGTCAAAAGCTTTGTTCCTGTGGGCAACATACCTGCTTTGCGAATACCGTGTCTCTTCTGTGCTCGAAGTAATGACAAGGTGTTGAAAGGTACACAGTTTCAAAGATCGCGTTCGCTCACATTTCGTTTACATGACCAAAACATACCATAGAGATGGGTAACAATGCAAGAGTTGAAGAAGTTTTACTCACATTGAAATGAGGTCTGCAGGTCAATTAGGATTTAATATGTTTCAAGATATTGATAGAGATATGAGCGTTTCCATTACCTTGGAAAGAATAGACGTTAGAGCTATGGGTGGGTACGAAGGAAGAAACGACTGCTTTGTACAAGCTATACACAGGGTACTTTCTAAAATACTAACGAATAGTCTTAGAGGCCTCTTTGAAGCTTAATTCAAAGTATCCGCCTTCCTATGGCTTGACCCTGATTATCCCTATAAGAGATAAAGTGTCTCGTACTCATAAGAATGATATTTGAGATCATATCATTGGCCGCGAAGTTGCTGATGACGTCCTATTTGGCTTTATCGTAGTGCTATAACGTTCTTTTAGCAATTTTTCCAATGAGAAAAATAAGGTTATAAGCTCGATTATGTAAATAAAACAATTTTTGTGTGGTGTAACGCATCCACTCAATTTTTATTTTATTTGAAAGAATATTGTATGGCATTAAGTATGGAATATAACGTCGTTCAAATGCCCTCCGCGGCTTTGCTTGGTGATATGTATTCGGGAGGTCCAGTTTTCGATAACTGTAGCATAAATTTGACTGAATTTGCTGAATAGCGTTCGTTATGTTGACTTTGAGGTCATCAATTGTTAGCTGTTTCTTCGCATAAACCTGTAATTTAAGATACCGCCAAAGAAAGAAGTCTAAAAGTGTTAAATCGCATGCTCTCGGTGGCCATTTCATGTCAAACCAGATAACCATGCCCTCAAATCGGTTGTGCAGAATGTCCATCGTGACATGCACTGTGTGGTTCGTAGTAGTCCTGTTGGAACCACATGCCGGCATCCATATATCATCCAGTATACGTTACAAGAAGTTGCTTATAATCGATCTGTAGCGCTAGCCGTTGACGGTTATGGTAATGCCAGTTTCGTTTTGGAAGAAGTACGGATCGACGATTCCGCCAGACCGAAATCTGCACCAAGTCCAATTGGATTTTATACGGGTGCGGACCCAAGTTTCGTCACAAAATCGACAATTTGAAGAAGCAGAAAGGCCAAGTTCTTGTTAGTTGACTGCCTCGGTTTTCTTGTAATCGCTGAATAATTGACTCGGCAGGATGGTTGTGCCGAGGATAAAAAATCACGCGGAACGTTTTTTGAACGAATCACTAATTTTGAAAATAATATTTAATGATTTCCACAGGTTGCGTGAACGGTATTACCTTCCATGGTGATTTGCCACAAATTTTACAGATGTTGCTTTAACAACATGGCCGCTATAACTTAACAAGTTTCTAACATCCCCATTGAAAGACCATTTACTAGACAATCGACGGATGATGATGATATTTTTCAGGATGCAAAGTAAGAAACAAGTTCTGGATGTATATCAGGAACGCTTCAAGGATCATTTATAAGCTGTGATATATTATTTATCTGAGCGAATATATCAAAAATCGTTTCTTCGGGTGGGATTGTGAAGCCAACCAGAACTGTGTCAGTCACAGTAAGACAATTCCACAGTACCTATAAACATGCAGTGCTTACGGGGGCACACATATTTCTATCGCAAATAATGCTCCCTAAGTCTTTTTCTTGATTTTTTTTTGCCTTTCCATTAGGACTGATCGGACGGGGTATTCCATGTACGGCGGGTGTTAATCTAACCTCTTTCTCTCTCCTATTTACAGCTCTTTCACAATAATTGGTTTGAGGTGAAAGGTGTAGGGTATGTCAAAAGTTCATAAGACATTTGTTCTAAGAATCATGAGAACCATACGTGAGAATCTTGCAGTTGTTGTTGTTGTTGTTGGTAATGATGTTTGAAAAGAAAACGAGAATTAGCTATTTGTCGATGATACCGCCCGCGCATATTTCTTTTCAGTGAAATTACCATCATAATCGACAAAAGTCCGCATTGTACTCATGCTGGTGAAGCCTCCTACGTGCGTGTAAGTAATTTTTTTTATCAGATATTAACGATCGATAACTCGTACGAAGGTAGAGATCACCATCAACGTAAATGCATAAATGATGGTACAGAGGTAAACGCTATTAGTGCAGTCATTTTTTTGCAGTGTCTCTTTGCCATTGATCTTTATAATCATTCAATGGACAATAATAATAATGACAGTTGCTAAACATGTAGGTAAGGCTTCATTATTAATAGAAGCTACGTTTTTTACTGCCAGTAGTTATAATTGTAACGCATGTTGCATTCACAGAATTCGCATTCTAGCAACTAATTCAATTATTGTTTCAATACAATTTCTAATAACAATAACAAATGATATAAAATAATAAGTTCTTCAACTATTCATTACGAGATCTACACCATTCCATACTGTATTGAAATGCGTCTACTCATCTGTTTATCCCTCAACTTTTTTGTCACCAATTAACGTCGGTCATGCGCCTCTGACACACCCATCAGCTTATTAAACACAACGTGGCCGCAGTCCTTAATCCTTAGGTGTCAATAAATCGTGCGAACGGAAGAATTTGTATGTCAAGTGTGGATAACTTATCGCATTACACAGAAGCACCCAACAAGAAACACTAAGAGGGTGTTGCGGCGACCACCCATCCACCTACAAGTCTGCAACAACTTCCTGCAAAGCGCCAACTGATTGGTTTAGAGAGCATTTGGGAAATGGAATTTCGTCAAAGCGCATGCTCACACCTAAGGGTAGGATTTTCTCACCCTCAGTCAATTTTAATGCGGTAACTAAAAGTACCGCCCCATGTTGATGTCAATACAATTAATTACGGTTTCACTATAAAAAGTTAATCCTTTTTTTGGTTTGGTTTTCTTTCCTTTCCCATTTGGTATTTTTTTTTTTTTAAAAGCCTGAACCTCTTTCAAAGGGGTTGCACAATCCAATTTTTGATGCTTTTTTGCATAACACTGGACATTTGAGCTCGATGTTGGTCCCGAGGTGGTCTAATAGAACGTAGACTTGACAAGGAGGCTTTTAATAGAGTATGTCATGATTGGCTTATAAATAAGATTCGTTTGCTCAACTTAGACACCTCTCTCATTGCATGGATTGAAGATTATTTATGGAACCGTAAAAGAAATGTTTTATTGAAAGTATCTCTTCAGCTTAGCGGTCAGTCATGAGCAGAGTAGGGCGAATAACACAGAATGCTTCAGAAATGCATGTGGTCGCAACTATCTCTGACTGGTGGAAGTGTGATCAAGCCTCCAAGTGGTGGCCGTAAAAAAACTATATTATGGAACCCAAAACTGATGAACGACAACGACCACGGCAACGAAGCAAGATGGAAGCAAGCAAGCAATTATTTGGTCGTTGCGAGTACAAGGTTTGCGCGTAAAAATATCCACAAAGCCATCTGGGTATATCCTGATGGAGCCACTCGCAACCAGATAGAGCACGTGTTGATAGACCGCCGCCACAACCCGAACCTGATGACGGTACGAACGTACCAAGGTGCCAACGTCGACTCGGACCACTATTTGTTGGTGTAATGCTTCAAACGCGGAATGCATCATCAAGAAAGACGGCATCCGCGAATCAGTTTAGAGTCAACACGGCTGCCCAGAGACAACAAAGAGACCTACGGTCAAGCGATAGAACTCGCCCTAAATGCAAGGAGAGTAAGTCCCTAGACTAAGATGTCGGGCGTAGAAGAGAAATGGACACGCCTTAAGAATTATGTCATTAGTGCTGCTGAGTCCATCTTAAGCAGTAGTCGTAGAGATCGGAACGACTGGTTCCATGACGAATGTAAACTAGCGACTGAACGTAAGAATGTTGCGTACCGAGCAATGCTCGGGCTCGCGAAGATGAATATAAAGAGCTCAGAAGATATGAAAAACCAGTTCACCGGCGAAAGAAAGCAGCCTGGGAGTAGACCGCACCAGGCGCGGTAGTTCTACCAAAGAGTCCGCGGCATGACGCAATATACACCGCGTTGTACATACTGCAAAGACAAAGAGGGTAATATGATCGCCGATATCAAAGGCATCTTAGAGCGATGGCAAGAGCATTTTTATGAGTTGCTTAATGGCCAACTAACTGACGAATTGGAGGCTCCACCAATGACCGAAGACCACACTATGCTGCCACCATCAAACAGACTAAGTTAGCAGAGCGATAAATCAGCTGAGAAATAATAAGGCCCCGGTATCTGATGGTATACCAGCGGAGCTGATTAAAACAGGAGGCCCCGCAATACACCAAGCAATTCACGAACTAATAGTGCAAGTATGGGAGAAAGAAGCGATGCCAGAAGACTGGCGAAGAGACATCCCGTGCATCCCGTGCCCCATACATAACAAAGGAGATATCACAACCTGCAGCAATTATCGTGGTATAATGTTGTTGAGTACCACGTATAAGATTTTCTCCTCTATCCTTCCACACAGGACGCTAAAGTCATCATTGGTTCATACCAGTGTGGCTTCATCCCAGGCAAATCAACAACTGATCAGATTTACACCCTTTGGCAGGTGATGGAAAAATGGTTTCAAAACTCACTGCACCATAGACTTAAATGCCGCCTATAATAGCATAGCCAGAGTAGAACTTTATGAAGCCATGAGAGAATTCGGCAACCCCCAAATAAACTGACAAGGCTATGTCGGTTGACCAATGTTATAAGCTAAGTCAAAATAACCGGATCACTATCAAGCCCATACAACATCTATAACGGGCTCCGACAAGGGTATGGACTGGCCTGCGTACTCCTCAACCTGGCGTTGGAGAAAGTGATCCCAGACTCTGATGTCACGGCGAGAGGAACAATCCTCTATAAGTCCATTCAGATACTGGCTTACGCAGACGATATTGACATCTTTGGTAGAAACCGAAAAGCTGTACAGGAAGCTTTCATCCAGATCGACCGGACGGCATGGAATCTGGCTCATGCACGGTTGCTTAAAGCCAACAAAGCCTACTATAGTCTCTCAAGGCTCTTCAAATCCAGGGACTTTACCATAACATCCAAGCTGCTGGTAAATAAGACAATGGTCATACCATATGGATCCGAGACTTGGTCGCTTAGCATTCTGACCTCTTAGCCGCGTTCAAGAAAAGAAAAGTCTTACGGAGAATTGTGGGCCCCGTATGTGAGGAAGGACGATTCCGGCGACTCTATAATGATGAGGTCTACGAGCATTACCGCGATGTCGACATCGTTGAGAAAATTAAGCTCGGTAGGATCCGGTATGCAGGACACCTAGCTCGCATGAGCGAAGAGGATCCTGCTCGGAAAGTCCTTTGTGGTAGGATTTATGGAACACTACAGAGAGGCCGGCCAAACCTACGCTGGAAGGATGGCGAAGATTAGGACGCCCAGAGTTTAGGGATGCAAAACTGGATGACATCGGCTCGAAATCGGGACCGGTGGAGAGACTTTTTGTGGGAGGCCAGGATCGGACCCCGGTTGTAGAGCCAAATATGATGATAATGATGATAGCATAGCTAGAGTAGAACTTTATAAAGCCATGAGAGAATTCGGCATCCCAAATGTCAACAAGTGCTTAAGGCGGATAAGATGGTCGGACATTATCACCAATCAAGACTTGTGGAGAGTAACGCAGCACGAAGTAATCGCGATCACCATCAGACGACGAAAATTGAGCTGGATTGGCCACACATTCAGAAAGCCAGCGGACGATATTATGAAACTAGTACTCGACTGGAATCCACAAGGAAGCCGCCGAGTTGGGCGTCCTAGCAAGACATAGTGGCGTCTCTTTAAACCTCAGGCGATAAATCGAGCTCGTTGGCGGGCGTTTGTAGAAGCCCTATGCTCCCCCGCGGAGTAAAGGTAAGAAAGAAAGAAGACTCGATGAATCAATTAGAGCTTCGTATGAAGCGTAGGAGATTACCAATATCAATGTTGATGAGATCATTAGTGTCGTTGTAGAAGAAAGCTCCCATATGGAGTTTACGTCTTTCGGAAACGGCTGTTCAAGTACAGAGAAGATGGACGATGATGTCCTCCTCCTCCTCATCAATGCAGCTTCTGCAGAAGTCATTCGAGAGGACTCCAAGTCTTGCTGCATGCCTGCCTAAAAAACAGTGTCACCGCACGCACGATGTGCGATCTTTTTTGAGAGATCAAACACTTGGAGCGTTTCGGATTGGAGCTTGGGCCAGATCTGTTTTGTCGCTATGCAAGTTGTACCGTTTGACGACAGTTAGGGTTTTCATTAGCATCCTGCTTTAACAAGAGTTTGCATCTAGAGATTGGTATGCCTATGTACCCATATTCAGGTAAGGAGGGTAGTGTAGTTCCTTGCTTGGCGAGTTCGTCAGCGATACAGTTACGCGGAATGTCTCTACACTCAGAGAAAAATACTATGGAATTCATTTTATTTACCATTAATTCAATAGTTTTTTCCTATTGTTTTTAGTCAATCGTATAGAGCACATCAAATTAATAACCTGCAAACTATTATATTAATAGTTCCTATACTAATAAAAGGATCATCATATTAAATCTATAAGAAAATATATAGGATTATCACATTATTTTACATATGAAATATATTAAATCAAAGGAATGTACACAAATAATTTAATATGATATTTACTATTAATTAGTTAATAGTTTTAAAATATTAAAATAATAATGTAATCCTATAAACTCAATATAAAATAAACTATTAATTCAAGCGTATTTGTAGTGAATTTAATTATATGTCATATAACATTAACAATAATATCTTGCCTATCAAATTAATAGTACGCAAATTATTAAAACAAATAGAAAACCATTGAAATAATTAGAAAAACTCATTGATATCCATACTATAAAATCAATAACCGTCTTGTTAACAATTTAATAGGATGCTTTTCTCTGAGTGTATACTCCGACACCCAACACAGGTAGGTATTGAACTTCTCCGCCATCTCCAAGAGAGATGATTGGCAGTTAAAGGCTAAAATTGATTCCGGGGATTTCAGTTTAGCTTGGCTATCCGAAAATATATGGATATCCTTAACGGATATGACGTTACTCTTTAGCCAAGACAACGCCTCACTGGTCGCCATAATTTCAGCCTGGAAATCACTACAGTGATTAGGCAGACGGAGGCTAAGATTTAGCTTTTTTTTAAGAAACCACCTCCGCCGACTCCGTATCAGTTTTTGACTTGGGGCTGTCAATACCATTGCTTAAGCTCTTCCATCTATCCTTTTCTTTAGGACTCTTAGCTAGGACCGTTACCATATAAGGTTCCACATGCATTCGCAACACAGACACAAGGACATCTCCTCTGGTCACCGCTTAATCTTAACGCCAGTGCTGCTTCAAGTAGCCTGGCATTGTAAAGCTGAGGGTTCCCTAACAGGCTTGCAAATTATAAAATTCGACACTTCTTAGAGGTCTTTAAGTCAGTGATGTCTGGTACCTTGCATACAAATTGAGCCGAAAATTTCACTTTTCTTCTATTCTCGCTTTTTAAGTTCAACCGAAGTTTTGAAATTTTTAAATTTCCAGCTTTCTCAGTTTGGAACTTAAATTTTTATTCAACAAAACAACAAACCAAAGAATAATCGAAATTCAAAAATAAAAAAATAAAAAAACTCAAAAAGTCTCAATGATAACCACAAAGACATTCGAAGGTGAATAGTTTATCGCTGTCAAGCATTTTTCTTGCGGAAACTGTTGATTAGAAACTGTAACGTCCATTTCTTAAAAGAATCTACCCTCGCTAAGCGAATAAATTTGGAAATTTGGATTTGTTGAGAAATTCAAATGAATTTCTTGACAATTTCTTGGTAATTTCTTTTATTCATTTGATGAAATCTTAGAGTAGGTTATCATTTGGGGGTTGCATTTAATCTGTTTTGTGTTCTTTTTTTGTTAATTTATTTCTTTCGTTTCGTAATGAAAGTTCGTTCAGCGACAAATATTTGAATTTTCGATGGCGCCAATGGTATGTGGATTCGATGAATACAACTCTCAATGGTATAGAGGTAGTTGTGTAAGTGGAATTTTGTATGCGACTACGACGATTACATGTTTTGATTGGTTGGCATAGGTATTTCGAAAGAAGCAACAAATTTCGCTTGAAAATTCAGAGATTATGCTCGGAATTAGCCATATATGTGATGTGATGCCATAGTGTTAGTGCATTGGTAAGATATAGCTAAAACATCCTGAAGAGCGAAAATATATCAATGATATCCCAAGTGACTATCTTTGATCTTCTTCTTCGATCCCGACTTCAATTGAAATTCATCGACTTTGAAAAAGCTTTCCATTCGTCCCACAAAGAGTTTATTTGGCTTACCACCTTGCACAGCAGAGAGATTCCAGATAAACTTAAAGCTATAATGGGGTCTAAATATCATATCCTGCACATAGTATCAGAAGAGTTCGAGATTAATAGTGGAGCCAGGCAGGGTTACATCATATCTCCAATACTGTTTTTATTGGTAATTAGTAATGTGCTTCTTTCTGCTCTGTCATTGGGAAATGAACGAATTCGGTAGTAGACACTTTCGTTTCACTTAAACTATCTAAACTACACTGACGACGTGTGCCTATACTCTCCCATTGGATTATTGACCTCCTCCAATTTACAACAAATGTTGTGTGAAAGGCTCAATTCGTTAGGCTGAAGTTGAACACCTCGAGAATTACAATACTCAGCCATGGAAATTCTCTCTCTCTCTCTCGAGTTACAACTGGTTGATAGAGAATAGAGTCTTTTAATTATCTCGGAAGTATTATCTTTGCCAATAGAAGCTGCGTTTTTCATCGCACAACTTTTTTAGAACTAAAAATACTGGGAAATTTTTATTGCGCGTTCGATAGGCAAAGCTAATAATCAGGGTAGAGGAATTTTTTTCAGCGTGCGTGTGTTTGTCCACTCGTATATCTCAACTCATCATCAGTCAGAATTTGATGGAGCTTGTTTCAAAATAAAGGGATTTTACATGAAACTCAAAACCTTTTAAGCTAATTCAGTTCTTAGACTGAATTACAATAATCCATATGTCGAGCTGAGAAGCTCCGCTCTACCATCTTATGTTATAGGCTTATAGGGTAACTCAGTGTCTGTTAGAACTATTGACTCTCAGTCGGGGGACACCGGGTTCGATTCCCGTCGCGTCCAAAAAACGCACGAATTCTAGATAACCAGTCCACATGATACGACGCTGTACATGTGATATTACCAGTTGCCGTATACTGCTGTATTCACATGCACGGTTGAGTTGATGTATGAAGTAATCTAGATGCTGTGAGGAACAAAATTCTTTTAGCCAGATTTTCTTCACACAAAATAAGTAATATACTTTTTTCCTCAATTCGAATGCACCCTGTACCAATGCAGTGCAGCCAACAAATAGATACGGAAGTCAAGCGACAGCCAGAACAAATTCACGCCACTGGAGTGGCCAATCACAGCGCAACACGCCACTTGGAATTTTGCCACGCAAACGTCACTCTGAACATTCGCTGCCGATGTCTTCCACTGAATTGGTTACTATTCTCACCGTCACCGCTGGCCTATCACTCCGTCATGGTTCTCGTCAAGGCAAGTCGTGGCTTACATCAAGACGTGCCTATTTCTCTTCAACGCCCGACAACCCACTTACACTTGCTGCCACCTCTCTGACTCGTTGCCCATTGTATGGAGTTCCCGTTCGACTGATCCATAGAATTCTTCTTTTTCATCATCTGAGGAATCCTGTAAGTGCGTGAAGGTTTATAAGGCTTATGTTTTTAAATGTGCCCCGAACGCGAAGGGTGCATAGCCGTTCATTTATTGCTTTAATGCCGATAACGGTGGATTTCATTGTTTTGTTGACGAGAAACCCCACCCCGAGCACATGATGTCTTGCATGACAGCTGTAATGTGTCATATTCTGAGTTTGGGTTCCGTAATAATATTTTTTTTTTACGGGCGAGGTTATTGGCCTCGCGCCAACCTTACTTTGAAGGGACTGGCCCGATCATTCAGCTTTTCCTGTATTGGAGGCAAATTACCAGAGGCCACCACCACGTGGAGGTTTGATCGCACTTCCACCAGTCAGAGATAGTTACGGTCACTTGCAATTCTGATGCATTTTGTCTTATTCCCCCTATTCTGCTAATGGCTGACCGCCGGTAATATACCTACGAGAAATTAAAGTATATATAGCTTACGCATAAATAATCTGGCCCTAGTTGACGTTCCAGTTGCACGAAATTCTAATTTCTCTAATTTTTATGATGTAACAACAGATCCGAAGTTTTTTAATGAATTACCATTCAATACTTCTAGTATACTTCTATATACCTGCACTAAAAAAGAATGAATTGCGGGTCAACTGAGAAGCACATGGTGAAGAGCAGTACCTATATAGTTAAGGAGTCTATGGAGCTGGGGGAATGTTGAAGTGAACTTAAGCTCACACGCGATTGCGCGTTGGCATTGTATAAGACCCACAAGATGATACACGACTTAAGTAAGTGAGTAAGTATTGCATCTGTGCTACAACCACGCCAAGGCTTAAAATCTAGCAAGATCTGTTCCCCTTAAAGGACTAGTCCAAAATTGTTATCATGCCGAATTTGTCCACCTTCGATAAATATTTGAATTACCGCCTATTTCGGTTTTTTCGTTTTTATCATCACATTTAGCTCTAAACTGGGGACCGGTCCAGCCTCCAGTTTTACGATTCATCAACTTTAATTTCTAAAATTCTTTGAAGTAGGAAATTCCTTACAATGACAGGGAAATTCTATTTCCGCGAAGACAATTACTGATTGTGCAGTGCTTTCGATTTAAAAGGTTGATGTATTCGATATCATACCAACACAGAGCTTATAAAGAAAAAGCTATTGCCAAGCTATTTTTCGTCTAAAATCCATTGGTGGATAGTTCAAGCAATGACTAAAGAAAAGCTGAAGCTTATAAAAAATAAACCAAATTTCACCATACATTCCATGGAACTGGATTTCAAACTTTTCACCCTATACAGTATACAATTGCAGACGTAAAGTTTATAGCATGACATGATGGTGGTTTCAAGAACTCAATCTAAGTAGCAAGCCAAAACTATTTGCACCAAACAACAGCTCAGTCTGCGCTCAACTGCTGTTTCGCATGCTGCAAGGGAAACCCCCAATTATTTAATCTGCAAATGGTTGAGTGGAATCAATTCAATGGGGTAGTTTCAAAGTAAATTTTTAAAATACATTTCAAATATTTTCTCTGTCAATAGATATATTATCAGATACTTATTAGATTTTTTTAGTCCTGCAATTTATTCCCCGATGGAAGGATGGATGGCATTTCATTACGTCACTTTCACGTTTAGTTCAGGAAAAATCACAACAATTATTTGAAAGTTTTTTTTGGATGACTGATAAGTGAATGAGTTCATTGCACTCCTTTGGGTGAGTTGTGTTTAATGATGTTGACATAAGTTCCAAAACCTTTTACGAAAAGGTTGACTTGTAGACTTGCCTATAGACCTTATAACCTACCTATAGAAACTTATAAAAGGTGCCTTTCAAGAAGATACTCATCAAACTATCAGTGCACATATTTGGTTGACTTAGATTTTTTTCAATCGGATGGGGGACAAACGTTAAATTAACTTTCTTAGTAGGTCCTTTGATCTATGTATTAGTGTTTTTCTTTGAATCTTTGTTTCTTCGTTAATTTTTCCATTTTTTACTTTCTAGCTGATTCTCCTCTTATGCTCAAGTTGAATGTCAATGAAGTTGTTCTCACAACAAGGATATTTCTCTGAAGGACGACGACATCGCGCTTAACGATTGACTTCTTTTAGGAAATTCCTTCTCCTTATGTTTATTTACAACTGAATTTTTAAAGCAAATGCCACTACTAAATATGTAAGTACTGTATGCTTAACTAAAACTATGCATTACATTCCTTTTTCTATGAAATATGAACCAACGATTCCTTTCAACAGAGTAATTAGTTTTCTTATCGAATAAATTATTTGAATGCCTTAAGAGCCTTTTGAGATATGCAATCTGCAAATTGAAAATTTTCCCCCAAAAAAGGAAAAACCGAATTATTGTGCTATAAGTAAGGTTGGCGTGAGGCTAATAACCTTCCCCCAAAAAGAAAAAAACATTATTACAGAAACCCAAGTCAGGATCAGAAATAGCTTAATGATTTTAAAAATTTCTCATGGAACGAGCGCTCTTGTGTATATTTACGTGAAAATAGGAAAATCGGATAATTGACAAAGAGCCATAGATATATGGTAGCAAGAGAAAATTTGATCGTTGAGAGTACAAGAAGATTTATGCTAATGAACTTGCAAAGATTGGGTATTTTGAATTTAACGTTGGGTATTTCCTTATGGAGCCACTCGCAACCAGATAGTGTACTACCGCCACAACATGAAGATTATGCCGCTACGAACGTACCGAAGTGCTAACGTCGACTCTGATAACTATCTTGTTTTGTTGCACTGTTCATGCTAAAATATAAAGTTTAGCATTGTATTGAATTGCATTAAAATCAGAACATCACCAAAAATTATTGCATATATTTAAGCTCAAAAAATTGTATCTATAATATAAAGATATCAAAATATATTCTGGTATTTGCTAGATGGTTCAAATAGAATAGAATAGAAAAGATTAGAAGCTTAGAAGATTAGAACTGTAGATCTGGTATACATACAGTTACTTTATCGCAATATGTTATTTATTACTTGGAAGTGAACGGAACTTCTTGAAAAGATGAGAAAGTAAATAGAGCACTACCGCCTATGTGAATAATAAGTAATCACCAGTGTCAATTTGTAAACTATTTATTAGCTAAAGTTGTAATTTGTCAATAAACGAACTTGTATTGTGTTTCTATTGGCAAAGTCCATTACGAAATCTGGAAAGCCTAAGTTCCGTAACAGTATGGTGCTCCGAGCTGAATTGCATCACCGGTAAGGACACGAATCAGATTCGAGTCAACACGGCTGCCCTTTGCAACAAAGAACGAACAATGGCCAAGCGTTCGATGAATAGTAAGTCCGTGGCTGAGATGCTAGAAGAGACTTACCTTAAAAATATTGTCATTAGTATCTATCTCTATCATTAGTATTTGTAGCTTAGAAAGTTCTCGTAAAGATCGGAACGACTGGTAAGATGATGAATTTTAGCTAACAACTGATCGTAAGAATCTTGCGTAGCGAGCAATATAACAACCTCATGGGAAGCGCGCACGCAAAGAAGAATATAGAGAGCTCAGAAACTCGTTCACCGGCGAAAGAATATCGTCTGTGAACTTGAATAATACAAGGTGTGAGGACTGCACTTGGTACGAATGTTTTACCAAAGAGTCCGCGGTATGACACAATATTTATGGACTGAAAGGAAAAATAATGCCATAAGACTGGAAAAGAGGCATCCTGTGCCCAATACATAAGAAAGGAGATAACACAACGTACAGCAAGTATCTTGGTATTGAGTTTTTGAGTACCACGTATAAGATTTTCTCCTCTATCCTTCCCCCATACGATAAAGTCATCATTAGCTGATACCTGTAAGGCTTTATTACAAGTAAAACAAATACTTATCAGCCAATTAAGTATATCCCATCCAGCCCATTCAACATCTATACCAGGCTCCGACAAGGCATTAGACTGGCCTATATCCCCTTCAACCCTGTCTTGGAAAAGTGATCTTAGTTCAAATTTGAGGCATTAACTCTAAACCAGTCTATAGCTTTTATATTGTTACCAAACTTGGACTTTCTAGAGAGTGATGATTTTGGATTCCGCAAATAAAAACATGTAAACTCTTGCGATTTGTGAATTTATGTTGTAATTTGTGAATACACAACACAAGTTCGAATATTCACAAATTAACTTCATACTGGCGATTACTTATTATACACACAAATAACACTTATTCACATATAACACTGCTCTATGTACTTGCAACTATAAATACAAACAATAACTAACTCCCTGTGATAACTCCACCTTCCGGTCCCAAGCCCGTGTGAAGGAGGAAGGTTTGAGGCAACTGACTTGTCCTATCCTCAGTAAAAGGTATTCCTAATCCAGTGTCTGCTACTTCTGATTCTGATGCATCTACACTCGTTGATGAATGTAGCGACATCTCGGAGAAATCCGGATGCTCTTCTATTTGGGAAGCCATTAGATGGGCTACTGATCCGGAAACACCGAGGCGGATTCATTAAATTGAACTCGCTAGAGAGAAGGTGACTTAAACATCATTTACGCATGAGCAAAGAGTGCTCTTGCTTTTGCCAAAGCCGCCCCTTACAGTCAGCGTGAAGCTAAGCGCGTCAGATCAGAGGGCCAGTCGACACCAGCATCGGCTGCCAAGAAGGTCAGGGCAGGACCTACACATGATGTCCTCACTTTTATCCAAGCGGCTAGTGCTGTCAGGTTGGGTGTTGTCTCGACCAACTTGTCAACTAACTCCCTCACAACTGAGCAAATGGCTCCATTTCAAGAGGCGGTTATAGACTTCTCAATTGAGATTACCGATTGTGCCGTGTAGCCACATTTTATCGGCTCGCATCTCAAATCGGGTTGGCTATTCTTAATCTGCTCAGAGAGTGCTACTGCAAGGTGGGTGCGCTCGAATTTTGAGAGGGTTGGCTAAGCTTCATCTGCTCAGACAGTGCTACTGATGGGTGGATGCGCTCGAATTTTGAGAGGATTAGAGCTAAGAGTGATCTGAACGTGACGTTGGTGGAAGAGTGATCATTCCGTAAGCCACACATTGTCCGTGGGTTCTTTCCACAAAGTCTGCAGATCTCCTCAGAGAAGATTCTGGCAACAATCTCTCCACAAAATGCCGAGTTGCATGTCAATTCATGGATTATTGTACTGAGGAAGGAGAATGGTGCGCTCCCCCTCCTCGTACTGACGGTAGATGACGCCTCCGTGAAATCGCTCAATACCTGTAAAGGTACTGTAAATTACAGCTTTGGCTAGGTTAAGCTTATCCTTAAGAGCACCGACAAGGTTTCAGCGTCTGGTCGCGGTACAGAGGGGAAGCTGGAAGTTCAGCGCCATTGGGCATACTAGTCCGGAAAAACCTCCGTTAAACATGCTGTAAGAACGAGCTCCTCGTTCATCAGTGCCGTTGCAGCTACTTCGACTTCAAGCAGCGCTACTGGGCATGTTGGTCCCTGCGGTTGTGACGGTGCTGGCAGCAGTACTGCGGCCGCTAGAAGTCGGGAGAAGGATAAGTCGGGTATAGACAGACCACTGGGTCTACCTAACCCGTCTGCTTTCCATAGGGGAAAGGGCCTTTAAAAAGCCCAATTACTCCGGCAAGCTATGTTACAAGTACCACATATAACTTTTATATACAATATTACTGTGCCTAAATATCTGCAATGGTTTTTTGTAATTTCTTAATTCTGAAAAAATTCAATACAATACTTATTCTTAAACAACTAAGTGAACAGATAACGCTGAAAATTGTACTACAAAAATATGTTTACTAAACTTAAAAACGCCATCTGTAGACGGATTATAAGTAGTATTGTATATAAAATAATGTATATATAGGGAAATTATACCAGTAAGTTCTGGTATTTGCAAAGTGGTTTTTTATGTAAGAATGGAATCTTCTAGAAACTGTTGATTAAGTATAAATATACCAAAATTTATCATAGTAAAACATTTATTGGAATTATACAAAACTACTTGAAAAACTGAAAAGTAGACAGAGCTACCGCCCATGTGAATACTATTGGTACAAGTGAATAATAAGTAATCACCAGTGTAAATGGGTGAACTTTGTGAATTAAAGTTCTAATTTCTGAATAAACGAGCTTGTGTTTTGCTTTTATTTGCAAAATACATTTACAAACTCTCAAGAAAGCCTTAATATCGTGACATTATGTTGGAGTTTTCAACAAAACAAACAACAAACGTTAAAGTGAAAAATGTCCTTAATTTCGCAATTCGGCGTCCATCACATAAAACTGAGCCAATAGTCGCTCGCTGTGTTGCATAAATTTTCCTTTCGCTTTGTTGACTGAGTTTTCGCGAATTTCGCATTTATTCTCGACATTCTTCACCTTTTGTTCCAACAAATGGAGAGGACAAAGTTCGTCCGGGAGATCTCATAATAGTCTCGTCCGTCCGCGTAACCGTTTAATTGTAGAAATTAAAATGTGTCAATTAAATTTGTTGCATTTGTTGCTTTTTGAAAATTTTGTGATAACTGCACAATTGAGTTGCGAGAAAGTTCCTTCGTCTAAGAGCGGGTGCCAGTTTCTTTGCAGGTATGTGCCAATGACATTGCATCACCAACACAACAATTAAGACAAAGGCGCGTTGATTGAAATACACTTTTCCTTTTTAGTTTGTTCGTCTTTCGAACAATTGCTGGGAGCACAAAGTATCAACAAATGAAGCTCTTAGCTGGATGGGAGGTATCAGTCATCATTTAGAAACTCATTCCTTTATACTTAAGTATGTATGTTAGAAGGATTCCTTATCTGAAATCTATCGGAACACAAAGCTGTTGTTTACATCAAATGTATTTGTTCTTCAGCGAATTTTGTGCCTATTCTTTGCTTTGAGGTTCTTAACTTGAAGCCTTATTCTAACCCACATTAAATGTAGGAATGCCCTTAATATTTTAAGGGTGTCTTTCTTTACGTGTGAAGGTGCAATCTTTTTGTGTCTTTTTAGGCCTCTGCCTGAGAAAGTGACCTTTTTGGTGGTGGATATGAAAAATTTTAAAGAAAACGACTCATATAGAACTGGTTGGTGGTACTGGTATTGTACGTAATATAGGAACTTGTCCCATTTTGCAAATACTCTTCATAAAAATTACTTTGCTGATTGCAAAAAGAGATTTTTTTTATCTGATTATTGCGGAAATTTTAACTGAAACATAATGGCAGTGATTCCAAATCATTTTCCCTGATTACATTTACACAAAGAAACAACTTAAAAGACAATTTCCATTGCTCGTTTTATGGAAAACCATTAATAGATTGACGATATTTTAGGAAGAAAGGTGGTGCAAAGCCGCTTGCTTTTAATGGCTCTCAAACTTACTCTGAAGATCCCTTTGACATTCTTATATTAAAGGATATCCAATAAATTGTTATCCTTTTTCATTCTAAATGCGAATGCGCGATTCATTTACTTGTTATACTCTTTTTATTGTGTCAAGTCAACAACATATTTTGTATTCTTTCAATTTCAATGGCAAGTTCTTTAAGAAGAACCCCTGATTGTCCTTGCTTGAAGTGGAACATTAAGTTTCTTCCAATTTTTATTTCAAGCAAGAAATAATGCAACGTGCCGAGTCGTTGAATTTTTTTGTAACATCGTAGTCCTCTTCAAATTCCTCAAACTTCGTTCCTCTTCAGAAAGTGTCAATTCACATCGTTAGAGCTGCCAATTGGTAAAATGAATACCTCAAATTAATTGACTCTTGACTGCATTTTCAAAAGAGAAATCACAGCTTGGTATCTTTAAGAGGATTCCAATTCTATATCAGAACCAATAACCCATAGAACACAAAGCGAAGAAAGTAGGACATTCCAAAATTTTTGTGTATTTCGTCGTGCCACGTGGTTAAGGACAGTTTCATGCAGTGTTCTTTTTCGCTTGACTGCAATCTTTATTCAGAAACCATTTTCCTACTTCTTGCCAATGGAAATTTGTATAGAAGTTGGGTTGTTATTTCGTTTCAAGTTTCATCTTCAACTGACCAAGCAAACGCAAGACCATTCTAAGGCTATAAGGCCACGCACTTACCGATGAGCGGCTGAGCGATTGAGCGACGCAAAAATAAATTCGTAGGGTTGTGGCCATGTAGTTGGTGGTTGGCGATTTTGATAAGCGATAGAGCGATTCAATTTCTTTTTTAATTTTTTAATTTATCGCTAAGAAGATGGCAAAATAAGCTCTGAATGCTTCATTGCAAGATTTGCAGATAACGAACGTGTGAAATAAAAGAATGCTTGTTCCTTCCGAGTCCATCATATGACCAGCTCAGTGGAACCATAACATTGTATTGTGATTAGAAGTGTACATCTGTGCGAGATTTTAAATCAATTGAATGACGGCAAGTGCATCAAAATAGACTTGCAAAATTTGACACAGACAAATCTTTGAGGCTTCTGCAGCACAAGTCCATCATCTAAATAGTTAATTTGCTTCACAACATTGCATTGTCATGAGGACTACATGTTTGTGCAAAATTGCAACTCAATTGGACAATGGAAAGTTGATGTAAATGGAATTGCAAAATTTGCAGCTAAGAAACAGGTGAACCCAAAAAACTGCGTGTATCTTCAGAGTCCATTATCAGACCAGCTCAGTGGAACCAAAGTATTGTTATATAAGTAATACTACACATGTTTGCAAAACTTTAATTCGATTGGATAACGAGAAGTATGTCAAAATAGGGTTGCAAAATTATAGAACCCAAAATATATGAAGCTTCAAAATGACAAGTCCATCGACGGAAAAATTTATTTGTAAAATAACATCGCATTGTCACGGAACTGATAAAAATAAGATTATACCAAGCAATTCATGAAATAATAGTGCAAGTATGGCAGGAAGAAGCGATGCCAGAAGACTGGCGAAGAGGCATCCCATATCATAAGAAGGGAGATATCACAAAATGCAGCAATTATCGTGGTATAACGTTGTTGAGTACCTCGCATAAGGTTTTCTTCTCTATCCTTCAAGACAGGATATCCCCATACGCTAAAGTCATCATTGATCCATACCAGTGTAGCTTCATCCCAGGCAAATCAACAACTGATAAGATTTACACCCTTAGGCAGGTGATGGAAAAATGTCTAGAGTTTCAAAACTCACTACACCATCTTTTTATAGACTTTAAAGCCATATCCAGAGTAGAACTTTAAAAAGCCATGAGAGAGTTCGGCATCCCAAATAAACTGACAAGACTATGTAGGTTGACCATGACCAATGTTATAAGCCATAATAAGGGTTGGACTGGCCTGCGTCCTCTTCGACATGGCGTTGGAGAAAGTGATCCGAGACTCTGACGTAACGGCGATGGGAACAATCCTCTAAAGTTCATTCAAATACTGGCTTACGCAGACGATATTGACATAGTTGGTAGAAACCCAAGAGCTGTACAGGAAGCTTCCATCCAGATCGAGCAGGCGGCACTAAATCTGGGGCCGCACATAAATGAAAGCAAAACAAAGTACATAGTGACCACTTCTGTGACTAGAAAATCCAACATTGGTCCCGCAATTCAAATAGTGGAGCGCGAATTTGAAGAAGTACAATCCTTTTACTATCTCGGGTCAACTGTAGCAGCCGATAACAGCACGGAACCAGAAATACGCGCACGGTTGCTTAAAGCCAACAAAGCCCACTTTAGTCTGTCAAGACTCTTTAAATCCATGACCTTAACCATAACATCCAAGCTGCTGATATATAAGACAATGGTCATAACAGTATTTACATATGGATCTTAGCAAAAAGCATTCTAACCTCTTAGCCGCGTTCGAGTGAAAAGTCATACGGAGAATTGTTGGCCCCATAGGTCGGAGACTCTAAAATGATGACATCCACGAGCGTTACCGCGATGTCGACATCGTGAAGAGAATTAAGCTCGGCAGGCTCAGCTCGCATGAGCGAAGAAGATCCTGGTCGGAAAGTCCTTTGCGGTAGGATTTATGGAACACGACAGCGAGGCCGGCCAAGCCTACCCTGGAAGGATGGCGTAGACCAGGACGGACAGAGTTTAGGGATGCCAAACTCCATCTTAGCTTAAAATTTTAAATTAATTATTAATAATAATAATAATATTCGGCGCGACAGACCATTGCGGTCCAAGGCCTAACTTCTCGCGACCATTTGTGCTGCGCATGTTAATTTTTGGACACAAATGGAAGGGACCTACAATTTAAGGCCGGATCCGAACGGCGAATTGAGAAGCTTCTCGTGACAAGGTATAACCTCTCGGAACGTTTGTCTCCCATTCGCGAGAGGTGGAACACAGTGAAAAATACTTTTGGTGTTGCTGGGATTCGAACCTGAACCTCCTGCTCAGCAGCCGTGTGCACTTCCACTGAGCCACGGCGCCCACAAATTAATTATTAATATATAATTAATAATTAATTACTCTTCAGTAGGTAGCTTATTTAGATTTTCTCTTTCATTAAAAATCCCCAAGAATTAAGTCAAACTCTTTGACTTTGGACTCTCCCTAAATTGTTTAGGTCACCTTGCATTAAACCACGAACTTAATCTTTTAGTGAGTGACTACTTCCGTGTCAGCCTTATAAGTTAATCCAAAAGTTTGGCAAATAACTGTCCTGTCGTATTTGAGATACGATAAATGCTTTATTTATTCAATGTCAGCTGTTAAGCCAAAATAATAGATTGACATTAACTTATGGAGATTTCAGTGCATCAGGACAGATAGCTGCATTTCTTTGTTCCAAATGGAAAGATATTTTTAGAAAATTTCTTCAATTCAATCCTGCCAATTTTCAATCACATGAGCGGCTATAAACTTAAATATTTATTCATATTTTGTTTTTCTAGCGAAACGATTTAATTTTTTTTTTATTTTATGACCCAACGGATATGTTTTTTTGTCCTGCTAAGCAGATGAAATAAAGTAATCACTTGCACTTTTTTTTTCAATGAAAAGGTAAATGAAAAATTCCAATAGCCACACTCAAGATATGCAAAAAAAATCATCATCATCCGTCAGTGATTCACAAACTGATTCAGCATTGATCGACAGACAGACGTAAATGCTTTAAACAAATTTACATTTTTCGCGTCTGCACTTTAGATGTTTTCGTTTTATTTAATTACCGTAAACAAATGCATTAACCGTTTAGATATTAATCTTGTTTACATCTGTTTAAGCCATAAAAAGCAGAAGCAGAAAGTTATCTTTTTTTTCTGAGACTTTGAGTTCTTGCTGAAGCGATGGCTATTTGTTTAACGTTTAGTGAAGGTGGTGAAAAAATATTAGATCAATATTACATACATATATACGTACTCATAGATTATGCCAAATCATCTTGAGAATAAAGATGTCTGAGGTGTCTTGGAACATTCTGCTCGCAGATAGACGCAACCAAATCTTGATCTTGAAAGGCTCGCATTACCATTAGAAAATAAGCTTTACTATCGAAAGTACCAATGGATTGGTGACATCTTAAGACAACAAGCCAACAACCTGGCAATCATTTAAATTAAATTTCAACGGAAAGAATAAAAATACAATAAACACATTAGTGTAGTAATTGCAGAATATGTCTCGCGCTCATGTATGTACTAAAAATACGAGCCAAAAATTATGCAATGCTTTTTCGTGAATGTGACTGTGAATGGAGATATGATTTTACAAAATGTAGGCTTGCAAATTTTGCAAATAAAAACACAATACAAGTTCTTTAATTCACAAATTACAAATTTAATAAACAAATAACAAAAGTTCAGAAATTTACACTAGTGATTACTTATTATTCACTTATAATAAAATTTATTCATATAGGCGCGAGCTCAATTTACCTTTTAACTATCCAAATAATAAGCGATAAAATTGCTGTACTAATAACTAATCAACAGTTTAGAGAATGTTCATTTTTATATAAGTTACGTAAAGAACCATCTAGAGAAAGTACCAAAAAATACTGGTATAATTTTTCTATGGGGGTCGGCGGCGATCAAAGTGTTACTTAATCAAAAGGCTGTGATTTCGTCATTTATGACGAACAGGGACCATCTGACAGCACCATCACATAAAGCTCGTTTGACACAACAATTTGTACGAAATCTCGTTCCAAATTACATTTCTTCGCAACAGTCCCCTCCATACTCACCAAACGTGAATCCAATGGACTTTTCCATATGGTCCATTTTGGAGGCCAAGGTGTTGACAAAAAGATATGAAAGTGTGGACGC
The DNA here is from genome assembly GCA_947095585.1 of Nephrocerus scutellatus. NCBI lineage: Eukaryota > Metazoa > Arthropoda > Insecta > Diptera > Pipunculidae > Nephrocerus > Nephrocerus scutellatus. Next base: position 117,760,309 of record OX352763.1, read on the forward strand.
ATTGACGACAGCTCTTCATAGATAAAGGACTCCGTAGGCACCTATTTACGAACGTGTGTAATCCTTTTGTGATAGTAGCGGTCACCTTTCAAGTGCTGCAACATATGCCTGCCTATCCACATTTGTTGTCATTTGGTGCAGCTCCATAGTCCTGTGTGAGAGTAAACAAACGTCGTCAGCGTTGTCCAGATGTTTGAGTTGAGATGTAAGAGCCCAACGAATTCCTCCGTTTCCAGTAGATAAAGCTGCGCGAAGTACATCGCTAATCACCAACAAAAAAAGTATCGGCGATAGAATGCAACCTTGTCGTACCCCACTTAGGATCTCAAATTCCTGTGACAGCTTTCCTCTATGCAGCAAATGACATTTAGAGCCATCATAGGTGACTTAAATATTAGCTATTTGTTTATCGGGTATACCTCTCCTGCGCAAGGCGAGCCAGATAAACTGTCTGTTGACACTGTCTAACGCCTTCTCAAAATCGATGAAGTGTAAGACAAATAGATAGAGGGAATAAAATTATATTTCGACCACATAAGAGCGAAAGAGGCTTTACAACTCAAGAAAAAAGAACTAAGAATCTTATGTGAGCACTTAAAGGACATTATAAATGCAATTACCACTGGTATGAAATGGGAACCAGTAGCAAAGAGTCCTGCAGATACTGCAATGAAGAAAATGAGACAATGGAACACCTCCTAGTAGATTGTCTGACCATAATACAAAAGAGTACTATAGGCAAACCTACCATAAAGGAAGTAGATAACGGAAAACGTTAACCAAAGTAGTAGTTGAGTTAATTAAAGAACTAGAAAACTTCTAGGCTCGAAAAATACGGGTGCCTAAAAGATTCACACAGGTCGGGATGCAAGTGGCTTGCACACACCGCTATCTCAACGTATCGCAAGAAAATGTTCTTTTTTTCCACACAACATTACAGTTTCCTCGTTATAAATTCCATCCCATCGTCAGGACGATAATCACCCACCCGTTCAATTCCATTGTACTCTGTATAGGATTTCAAGCAAACTTGTCTCTTGTTCCTTCGCCGTTCAGGTTGCTGTCTGTCTACTGCTGTCAGAAATGTCTTACATAACGCTCATCCTCTGTTCAGTCTCCAATTACCAACGCAATTACGTTAAATAGTAACAAATAGTTGTGTACTTTCATTGTCGTGTCGTCTCCAGTCAGTTCGCAGTCTGCTTTAGCGTGGAACAAAGGCCAAAACAACATCCTTTCTTAGCCCATTATTGCCATGTTAAATCCATCCGGGTTAACAAAGCGACTTGTCAACTAGGAGATAATACATAGAGGGTATTTGAATATCCACACAAACCAGATTTACCAAAGCACTTGTGTCTATGACAGGAATAAACAACTATAATAATGACATCACGTGGAAAATGTGGTCTCTTTATCTTCTTCCAATATCTACTGGCTGTCCTTGATATGGACTTCAATATAAATTAACCGAATACCAGTAGATTTTTAGTGTAAATCAATATAAAAGCTGATTACCTTGACCCACCCCTCCTTCCTTAATCAAAATGCTATTTATCTTGACTTGTTGATAACTCCACAAATGGAATACAATACTCATGATCCTTAAATAGGAGATTTATCAGACATGTAATTGATCTGTACGTGAGCCAATTTTATTTTATACAGAGACAACTGCGTTTACTTGACATTGAAGATGAGATTTTATTTCCAGTAGAGTAGAGACGAAGAGAGAAGTACCTTTTCTTTTAAATCACAAATCAACACCGTTAAAGTACTCGGAAGTACACTAGATAGAGTTCAGAATTTTTACTTCTAAAAAAATCTTACAGTAGAGACTCGGTAATTCGAACTAAATAGCGACCTAACCGCATTCAAATTGTAGAGCGATTTTTGATTTTTGCTGCAGAAGCTTTTTTTGTTGTTTTGACTTCGGTTTTCAATAAAAACAAACCATTTATTATAAAAATCATAGTTAATATTTTTAAAAAAAGAAGAGAAAATTAAAACTCTGATAAAAAAAACTTGAAATTTTCGTATACTTCACTGAGCTGGAGCTGAAAAGAACAAATATACTTGTCAAGATGCAGCTGCAGCTGGCTTCAAACTGATCAATGAAGAAATAAAGGTATTTTGGAATCAGATGGCCAGCACCGGAACCTGGTTGTTGAGGCAAATATGATGATGATGACACTTCCAAATCATCTTTCTTGGTCAGACCGCGAACTTTTCCATCCAACTTTGTACTGAAAACTGTATCTACGTACTCCACAAGACACAGACAGGAAAAAGTTCAAATTACAGAGTTGCAACTCTATAGTGGACGGGAAAAACAGTACAGTAGTACATCCCCATTTCGATAGAGTGAAATAACAAGCATAAAATACTGAGTCTAAAAAGTACTGCTCTTCCCGCGCTCATCCTAAAATTTTGACAATAATTCAAATTACAAGTAAGCTAATTTCAAAAAAAAAAAAAAAAAAAAAAAATTCCCAATTTGTAGAGTCGGGAGACCGTCAGGGCTGGACATTTGCAAAGATAATGAATGAGGTTTTCTTTTTCATTGACATCATTGCAAATTCTGTAAAATATCTTATGCGGAGTTCCCAATTTGGCTGCGTGGTCGCTTACTGGCCAATAGCCAGTGATAATAGCAACGACTCTGGAAATATCTTTTCGATTCTATATTGGACTTGCAGCTGAGTTTCCTATCCAGGATCTGTGGTCAACAGTACCATTTCAGTTTGGCTAAAGTTTAACTCCTAGACCACAGGAGCTAACCCAGCTTAGAGCCATTTCGTGACTTCACTAGTCACAAAAGGCTACTGTCCTGATACAAGTATCACCACGTCGTCTGCATACGCAACGGCTTTTGTCATCTCCAGCTCAAGTATCCTGGGATCCTTGTTTATAATCACCTGCCACAATAAGGGCGATATTACCCCTACCTGGGGACTGGATGTCGGTGGAGATTTGGGATTGAGCCCCGCGCTTACCCGGCTTTTGCCATTAAGCATACTCCTTAATTATATATCTACTCAACAGGCGTGAAACCATTATTTAATCTTTCGAGTATCAAAATTATCAGCAAAAGTAAGATACAGCGGTCCCCTCGGGGACCTACCTGAGGAGAGAGGCACTCTGTTACTGCTGCCCCGATTTTTGTTTTTAGGAGTTGCTCTACCCCCAACTTAAAAGCTCCTTCTATATCGAGAAAGAGTATATTGTATATAATTAAGGGAGTGCTCAATCTTACGCACCACCTCATGGAAAGCCCTCTCCGTAGACCTGCTCTTAAGATAAGCATGCTTTTATTTAGATACCATCATATCTTTGAAACTTAATCTAGTCTAGTGGTAGTCTAAAATTCGTTCCATTGTTCTTATGTTTAAGAGGTCTTAAATATTTGGCAGATTCATGCCACATCCGGTGTTCTGCAAGGTAGTCACTTGGGTCCGGTAATGTTCCTCTTATTTATTAATGTTGTTGAGTGTTGATTCTCTACTCAGTATTTTGCTTTAGCCCCTTCTGCCTGCTACTACTAATACTCTTCTCCAACTGCAGGGAACATAGTTAAGTCGCAAGCAACTTCTAAAGATATTTACTAGCCAAGATATCGACACATCTATGGACTTCAGGAGCATCATTGGTTGTACACCGTCAAGGCTGGGCGATTTGTACGCAGAGAAACTGCGAATGGCCCAGGAAACCATTTTATGGATATTGGCTACGTCACATGGTGGACCTTCCTGACCTTCATGAGTGCATAGGTGTGCAAAAGTCATTGCATGCGAGAAAGTGGATATTTATGAGAATATCTAGAGATTCGACCGTTGATTCTATCCAACTACCATCCCATCTTTTGAAAAAGGTCGGACAGGTGTTTTCTTTGGACAGAATCTTGCAAATTCTGGCCAAATCTTTGGTGGTCTCCATGGACTGACAGAACTCCATCCAGGAATCATGTTTAGCTTTCATGATAGCTTTATTATAAATCCTTTGTGGGGTGGCAGTACTTGTTAGTATAAAAGATATTGAACATAGAACTAGACAGTTTTCTGAGATTTTCAAGATAATCACTCCACCAAAGTATGTGTCTTTTTTTGATGCGACTGATTGTGGACATGCGACTTTCATAGCCGTGGATACTTCAAACACCTTTTACTTGGAGTCAACGTCCGCAGTCGTAGCTAGTTCAATATTAGGAACTTTGCCCAATTTGGACTGGATAACTTTACTGAATTTCGCATGAAACTTTTTTTTTAACTGAAAATTAAAGTTTGAAAAAGTAATCAAAATGTTGGTTTTTGCTTGTGCGAACTAACTTTTTGTGAAAATTATTAAACAGAAGTTCTCTCGACCAAAGAGAATACAAATTTGTGCATTAAGATGGAAGGTAATGCCATTTTTATCCAACCTACGACAATAAGAATAGAAGAACCAAACGCGATTGGGCACTTGTCAGCATCACTTTCATCAACCTGTGAATAGAAGACCTACTTTCAATCGATTCCAAATCCATAAAAGAACATCTGCAATATACGATTACTACAAACCTAATGGGAGTTTGAAGTTAAAGTCCTTGCACTGCCATCATTATCTCATCACATAAATAGATTCACTGTGGCGCAATGTGGAAATTTCGTTCAAGATACAAAATATTAAAAAACTTTATTCTCATAGTGAACAGCCTCAAGTTTCAAGTTCAAAAGTGTATGCAGCTCATTGAGCGTAAGTGGACATCGCTCCCGCGAACGGGCGAATGGACTCCGGAATTGATTGAAAAGAAAAGTTTTTTGTGTGAGAATAAATTTGCTTCGCTTCCCTCTTTAGTTCAAGTCAAGGAATAGTTCGTAAAAGTTATTATATTTAAATTTTTCGAACAATGAGTTTTAGTAGATGATATGCAAATGGTTCTTTTTTTTAAAAAAAAAAAAAAAGTAAACAATTACTTTCCACTAGAATTTGGGAAGCAATTTAAAAGTTAATCGCAAAGAAATAAGTGACGAACAAGTAAGGACTTGTGAAAGCAATTAGGAGTTCGTGGAACTATTTTGAGTGTTGGAAATCAAGTTTAGTTTCAAAATATTAGTTTCTGCTATGTTGGACATGCATATAACCTTCGTATTCAAAACGAAAGAAAAGGTTTGCCTTCAATGTATGTGAAATCGGCAAACTGGATAGATGGTTGTGCAAGAATCCATCCTAATATCCCACATCATCCGTATACTAAGTGTCATATTACTCGCTCACTCTCGTATTAACGGACACACAAAAAATACAAGCCTAATATTATACAATGCTTTGAAATATGTTTGTTGTAAGACAATTGACATTAAATTAAATATTCAAAATAGCGTTTATTCGTTTAGAGAACAAAAGGTTTGCCTTTACACTAAAAAATTACAATGAAATGTACTGATTTTTGAATCAACAAATTAACTAACCCTAAAAGTATAGAATGGAATGTACCGATTGTTGCATGATTAACCACAAAAGTATTCAATGAAATGTACTGATTGTCACATGAATAAATGAATTAACCCTAAAAGTATACAACAAAATGTACTACTTGTTACATGCATAAACAAATTAACCCAAAAAAGTATACAATGAAATGTGCTGACTGTGACATGACTAAATGAATTAACGCTAAAAGTATACAATGAAATGTCCTAGTCGGTGCACAAATAAGTGAATTAAACCTAAAAGTATATAATGAAATGTACTGATTGTTGCATAAATAAATAAACCCGAAAAGTATACAATGAAATACTGATTATTGCATGAATAAATGAATTAATCCTAAAAGTATACAATAAAATGTACTACTTGTTACATGCATAAACAAATTAACCCAAAAAAGTATGCAATGAAATGTGCTGACTGTGACATGACTAAATGAATTAACGCTAAAAGTATACAATGAAATGTCCTAGTCGGTGCACAAATAAGTGAATTAAACCTAAAAGTATATAATGAAATGTACTGATTGTTGCATAAATAAATAAACCCGAAAAGTATACAATGAAATGTACTGATTGTCACATGAATAAATGAATTAATCCTAAAAGTATACAATAAAATGTACTACTTGTTACAAGCATAAACAAATTAACCCAAAAAAGTATTCAATGAAATGTACTGATTGTTGCATGAATAAATGAATTAACCACAAAAGTATATATGAAATGTACTTCTTGTTTCCCTAAAAGCAAAAGTTGTATAAAAAAAAACATTATTTAAAATATTAAACCCTACAATTATTTATAATATAATGTTTTTGAAGTTATACTTGACTTGGCGCGTTAAGTAGAGGAAAAAATTGAGAGCGTTACGAAAATGCGACATGATGATTTAATTTTTCCAATGTCCGTTTGGCAGTGCTGACCAATATCCAGTACACAAACCACGCTTTTCAACGTAAATTACGCTTGATTGAAGTGGAATGCGCACAAGAAGAAGGCTTACTTTTAGACATTGTGCAGAAAGGATTTTTTGCTATTGAATGCATCGGATCTCAAACTGTACTTTTAAGTAAGTTTACAAGTAGAAGGCGTAGGGGTAGTCTTTCGAGGGTCTCTTGAGGGTCTGTTGAGGGGTCTTTCGATGATATTTTGGAAGTATTTGGAAGGTTTTTTGGGAGTGTTTTTGGTGTCTTTTGGGGGTCTTTTAGACGTCTGTGAAGGTCCTTTTTTGGGTCTTAGGAGGGTGTTTTTAGGGTTCGTTTGGTGGTACTTTGGGGGTCTTTTTTGTGCCTTATGAGGGTCTTTTGGGAATGTTTTGGGGGTCTTTTGAAAGGTATATATATATATATATATATATATAGAAGGTCTTTTAAGCATCTTTTGGTGGTATTTTGGGAGCCTCTTAAGGTTTTTAGATTGTGTTTTTGGGTCCTTATGGTGGTACTTTGGACGTTTTTTTGGGTGGTATTTTGTGTGTCTTAGGGAGATATGATATTTTGAGGGTCTTTTGGGAATGTTGTGATGTGCTTTGGTGATCTTATGAGGAGTCTTTCAAGGGCCTTTTGGTGGTCTTTTTGGTGACGTTTGAGTTGTCTTTTGGTTGTCTTTTGGGTGTCTTTGAAGGGTCTTTCGTTGGTCTTTAGAGGACTTTTTTGTGGCATTATGAGTTCTTTTGGTAAGTGTTTTGGGAGGACTTTGAAAGTGTTTTGTGGGTCTTTTATGAAGATTTTTAGGGTTTTTTTTTGTTGTCTTTTGAGGGTTATTCGAAGATATTTTTGGAGTATTTTAGGGGGTCTTTTAAGACATCTTTTGGTAGGTCTTCTGGGAATCTTTCGATGGTCTTTTGAAAATGTTTTGAGTGTCTTTTGGGGGATCTTGTCATATATTTTAAAATAAATACAATAAATGCAAATCAATCCAATAGTCTAATACATATCACTTTATTTTTTGTTTGAAGTAAAATTCAAAGTAAATCGTTCCTATTCTGAACCCTTAACTCCGGGATTACTAGACTTCACCATCCACTTAGCAAACCCTTAGCCTACCTTCCGGTCATGTCCAACAAATCCTACCATAAAGGGATTTCCAAGCAGGATCGTCTTCGCACCGGAGCCTAACGAGCTTAATTCTCTTCATGATGTCGCTGGTACTGCTTGTATATCTCATCAGTATAGAGTCTCCGAAATCAATATTCCTCATAAACGGTACTAACAGTTGTCCATAAGAGGATTTTTCCTCTCGCTGTTATATCAGTCTCCGATCACTTTTTTCAACTCCAGGTTGAAAAGGACGCAGGTTAGTCCACCCCCTAGTCGGAGCCCGTTATGGAAGTGGAATTGGGTTGATAACATTGGTCATGTCAACCTATACTTTCGAAAATTAGACTTAATAGAGATAGAGAGTTCGTAATGGATTTTGCAAATAACAACACTAGATATGTTCGTTTTTCTTAAGTTCTCAAATTTATACATCGGTGATTACTTTTATAAGTGAATATAGCACATAGGCGGTAGCTCTAACTACTTTTCAACTTTTCAAGTACTTTGGTTCACTTCCAAATAACCACTTAACTTACTGCGATAGAGTTTCTTTACTAATAGCAAATCTACAGTTTCCAGAAGCTTACAAACTTTTTCATTCTATTCTATTCGGACAAATACCAGAACATTCTGGTATATATTTAATTTGATTACAATTTCCACACATTTCACTTTCATAAACATTATTACTGAGCCTAATTGCATGCCATTATTTTTGGTTATTTCTTAATTCTATTACAATTCAATACAATACTACTTCTCATATATGAGTATATACAGGATGATATAACATTTCTTTTTTAATTTCCGTAAAACTATATAGTAGTACCAGTTTATTTGGGATGCCGAACTCCTTTAAGCCTCCATAAACGTCTACTCTAACAATGCTATCATAGGTGGCTTGAAAGTCTATGAATACGTTGTAGTAAATTTTTTGATTCCGATTGAAAACTCAAATTTATATAAATAAATTGGATATAAAAAATGATTTAAAAAATAAATAAAACTCAAAATGTGCAACTACCGAGCGCAATATTGCTTATAAGCTTATAAGCTGTTGGGTATTACGGTACTAGGCATTGTTTTACTTGCATGCGTTTAACAAAACTTTCGGAAAACTCCGAAAGCTCTAGGTGCAAATATTCTATTCCGGTCGAAAGCTCTCCGAATTCGATTCACGTGTTATTTCCACAACTGCGCCAAATCTGCATCATCGCCATCCTCCATAAAAGAACACACAGTCAGTTTGATTAGTCCGTATTCGACAAGCATCTTGGAAACACCCAAGCGCGTCCTGTTTTTTGTTTTGTCGTTTAGTTTCAGTTTTAGTTTCATCGTTGTCGTCGACTAACGGAGGTGAATATATCACGTTTCTACCGTCCGTCCAGTAAGAACATCAACATAAGCGGTTTCGTATTCAAACCTCTTACTTGGGCCAATGGCCAAGGGTTTGACGGACGGCGGTGTTGTGTAGTTCTTTGTTTACATCTTTCTATTATTATCCTCCCGTGCAAAAGTCACGTGGCTTCCTTACGTGCTGAGTCTGCGTGAGTTTAGTAGAAGGGGGGTTGCCCTTTTCCGTCGGTTGTAGCATTAGTCGGTTACAGAATTTTTTGTTGGTTCGCGTCCATCATTCTTACTGTCCAGCATCCAGCCACACTCAGTCATTGAGCAACTAAATGGAAATTTCTTCTTCAGTCGTGTCAATCAATCGCAAGTGGAATACCGGAGTATTGTTACTTATCGGAAAGGATATCATCATGTGATTAACTGTCATTCTATTCATTAAGCGGCCGTCGCTCAAACAGAGTAGATCGGCTGGTCGTTTAAAGAAAAAAAGCGGGATTGGTGAAAATTTTTCGAAACAATTTTTCAAAATTATGTTTTTGAAAGACGAACAGTAAATGCTGGTTTTTTGTAATTTGATTTAATCTTTTAAAATATTAGTGTATACAGTGATGAGATACAACCTTTTAATAAAACATCTTTTTAACAGAAATAGTTCTTTTTAAAATCATAACTTAATAAAACAATATAATAAAATATATCAATATAATAAACATAAAATAAAAATAAATTAAAATATAAAAAAAAATAAAAATTAACTAGATAAACTATAAATAAATTATAAAAAATTCAAAAATCTATGATATGAGTAAGTTCGGTGCTTTTTGTGAGTAATTATAAAAAACATACTGCTCGCCATAAAAAAGGAGTGAAGACTTTTTTGGAAAATTTGGGAAAATAATTTTATAAAAGCAGTAAAGGAATAAATTTACCGTAATTTTAAAAGAGAATTACATTAAAAGGAGTAAAATTCATCTTACTTGAGGTTTGTTTGTTATTTATTGTTTTTATTAGAATACCATATACAATAATTAGTGTGATCTTCTTGTGTTCACCGAATATCATGGTAATATAAAGAAGATCATTTTTTTCGATTTTTTTATTTTATTTTTAATGTTTCATGAATACGCACTACTACAGCAGACAAAGTCGATTCTCGATCCTCGATTTTTTTCTGAGCAATGGGATTTTTAATGGAAGACGATAAACAAAGTCTCACCTAACCTCTGTTATGGGATTCGTATATATGTTTAATGCTTGCTTAGAGCAAGGACATAAGTCCCAAATGAATAAAATTGGATATAGGTCCCAAATCGAATTAAGGACTAATGTCCCACCCCATCGTGACATAAGTGCCAAAAAATATGTTGGGACTTATGTCCCTGCGCCTTTTAAAAGGAGTCATTTTATGGACTTATGTCCCGGTTGGTTGAGACATAAGTCCCTAATTCAATTTGGAACTTATGTCCCATTTAAGTGGGTCATAAGTACCAAAGGTAAATATTGGAACGTATGTCCCTGCGCCGCTTAAAGCATTGTGTTGCAGACATTAGTGGTATTCCACTATTAATAACCAAAAGCGGAGTAATTTCGGCACACACTATTATGTCCATTCTGGATTGCAGGCAAATTTGTTTCTGTACATAAAAACCAGGATACTTTTTGATAACTTGCGGGGCCCAGGGACGTAAGTTCTAATATTTACTTTTGGGACTTATGACCCATTTAAATGGGACATACGTCCAAAATCGAATAAGGGACTTATGTCCCAATCGATCGTGACATAAGTCCAAAAAAATGTTTTCGAAGTGGGACATAAGTCCTAAATTTTCGGAGAGATAATAATTTAAAAAAAATTTTTGGACATTCATTACAGTAAATAAAATGGCCCTTTAAAAATAAAATATGTCAAGTGGGACATAAGTCCCAACATATTATTTTGGGACTTATATCCCGATGCGGTGGGACATAAGTCCCTAATTCGTTTTGGGACTTATGTCCTATTTAAGTGAGTCATAAGTCCTAAAAGTAAATATTGGGACTTATGTCCCAGGGACTTATAAATAACCTCCTCATCCTGTATTATGTATTTTTTTATTTGTACACCCGCTCAAGGGGTTTGCGCCCTTATAATGCTAAGCACAGCGTGGAAATTAGGGAAAGAAAAAGATGAGATGTCTATGCGCGTGTGTCTTGAATGAATGCAGGTCATACAAATGCGGAAACACACAGCCGGGCAATTAATTGCACGTAACAATTGTGCCCTTCAGTGGATAAGAGCATGGCTTCTGAGCAGAAGGTTCGTGGTTCGAATCCCAGTAACACCAAAAGTATTTTTTACGGTGTCACACATCTCGCGAAAGTCTGACAAACGTCCGAGAGTAATAACTTCTCACGGAAAGCTTCTCAATTCGCCGTTTCTGATTCGGATTCGGATTAAATTGTAGATCCCCTTCATTTGTGTGCAATAATATACATGCACAACACAAATGGTTGCGAGAAGCTAGACCTTGGACCGCATTGGTGTGTCACGTTGAATATTATTATTATTATTGTGCGGCTAAGGATGGAACCCCTGATTTGGTTAGTACGTCCGAAGATATGCCTCGTGGTAGACCCGTAGACTCGAGTTGAGGCACGCGATTGGGTTGGATGATGGGCAGGATGCATCTGGATATTTCTTTTAAACACCGCTTGTGGAAAAAGCGATAAGCAGGAAACATTACCACGATGTTCAAGCGATTCGATTGTTTTCACGGATTCCATGTCACCAATAAGATTTATAGCGTGGTTATGAATTTTGTCGAGTAGATGCAATGTGGTATTGGGAGCAAATGCCCAGACAGTTGTATTTAGGCTGAGGGCGAATATATGCCTTGTAAATAGTAGCCAGGTCTGATAGAGTGCAGTACATCTTACACGGTTAGGGAAAACCTTCGCCTTTTTGCAGCAATCTTAGCGATGGTGAAAATATGTGGCCGTTCTAACGAAGCTTGTTATTGACGTACATACCGAGTATTGCGAGTTTTTCAGTTCTCTTGATGCAGTATCTATGGATAAAGGTTGGGGGTTTAAATTACGCATTAGGTTTTGGAAGCGTTAAATTCAATAAGCTAAGATTGCTGTCGCCAGCAGAATAATGAATTGAGTTATAAATAGCGGATAGGAGATCATTAATGATAATAAGAAAGAGTGTCAGAGACAAAACAGAGCCTTGGGGAACACTGGCGTTTTTGCGGTGAACATTGGAACATTTGAAACCGTCCAATACGATCTGAATTGAACGGCCAGAAAGGTAGTTACTAGTTTTCAGTGAAAATAACCTGTAGAACGTTGCCTAGGAAAACCATGCTGCTGGTCGCTAAGGATTTCACGTGATTTAACGTATAAGGTTAAGATTACGATTAATCAGTGTTTTCATTATTTAATTATGTGAAAGTACGTGGAAAGAGACGAAAGTTTGCCTTTTTAGGAACAGGCTGAATAAATGCTGTTTTTCAATTCCTTGGAAAGAATCCAAAAGAATATGATAAATGCAAAAGGCTCCGCAGTGGCAATGCCAACGTTAAAGAATACCTCTTGAGAATTATAGCATAAATACCATCAGGTCCAGCAAATTTGTAAATGTTGCGATCAGTTGCGACCAGTTGACAAGTACGAAAGTAGATCTAATCTTGGCTAGGAAGCTAAGCCGGAAGGCTAACATATAGAACAGGGCTAAGAAAGCGTTCGTTACCCTCTATGCCAGCAGCAAAACCATCGGCAGGAAATTGGGTCTTCAACCAAAGATGACTCTTTGGCTGAACACAGCTGTTGTACGGCCAATTGTATATAACGTCACCAAACTCAGCTGGTTGCAGCGATCAGCAGCAGTAGGCATCACAGAAGCTCTACAGTCTTGTCCGACCGAGTCCCTTAACACTATCTTGCACATATTACATACCTGACATATTTATCAATTATGTTGCAACGTGCAGTACTGACTACTGCATCCCTTTATTTAGCTGCAACTCCTCGCTCAGCGTCGAGTTTCCTACCAGGGGAAACTGGAAGGATGGAGCAGTAACGAAACAATTTGACGCAACAATATTCACTGACGGATCCAAGATGAAGGATGGAGTCGGTGCAGGTATATTCTCGGATGATCTAAATCTGTCCAGGTCATACAAGCTACCGGGACATAGCAATATAGAGGGTAATGAGAGGGCGGACGAATTAGCTAAGATGGGCATCGCTATGAACACCGGCACTATGGATAGGGTTAGCTGTTCCTTGGGCTCAGTTAAGGAACAAATGCTCTCCTTTTTAAATTCTATATATTAACTTCGCGTGTCCGTGGCTGGCTGGCTGGTGGGTAGAATCTTGTGATCAATTTTTAACACACTTCCTAAAGCCCGATTTTTTTAATAGTAAGACACAACTCAGGTGGAGCAGTCTGTCGAACTGCGTCATATCAAGATTGATGTGGCCATATCCTTCAGCAAAAGGAAAACCAACGAGTTGTTATCTAGAACCCAGAAGGATATTACCAGAGTTGTGGCTATTAGCACGGGCCAATGGCCAGTAGGCAGCTATGTTTGCTAAGTTGTGTACAACTTCTGCAGAAGATGCAAAGATGAAAATGAGAAAGAAACTCTCATACAGTTCCTCTGCAGTTGTCCGGCCCTAGCAGGTCAAGACACCGCATTTTAAGTAAACCATTTTTTCATTTTTGAAAGAGCTCTCATATTACAGGGTCATCGAGTTGATCTCGTATCTGAACGCTACACGTTGGATTAAAATCACTTAAATATCCATGCTAGGTCCTCGAGATTTGTGACATAAAAATGGCGAAGACTAGCGCTAATTGAGGACCTTGTAAGTACAGTCGGGGTTCTTTACATACGATTCGACGAAATGGATTTCTGCAAAGTGGGCGATCAACCATCAGCAGAATAGGGGGAATGGGAATAACACGAAAAATTCATCAGAATTGCACGTGTCCGTAACTATCAGGCATGTAAGGTTGTGTGAAATTCACGGAAAGTGTACATAACATAATATCATCATCTTACGTTATGCAAGTTTCGGTGACTATTAACTTCACCTTATTACGCCCGCGTTTCCTACAAATCAATTTCGTCGCTTCGCCCGTCGAATGTCAAATATACATTCATCGGATATAACCCGCATAACCAAATTTCCCGTGTAGGAGTATGCAATAGTAATAAGTAGATACACATCCTTTCACGGCAAAAATCAAAAATCTCATTCAGAAATTTGTGCGTAGGATTTATCCCATTAAGCGCAGTGCAGTTGCATACATTGCAGTTCCTCAAATTTCATGATTGACTCCAGTCGATGTATTGGTTCTGTAATGACATACATTGCACTTTCGATATCCGAGTGCTAACACGCCAATGAAATCAGGTAGTTGCGTCATTGACGAACAGGAGCAGCTGGAGCATTTATCCGGCTGTAGTCTAACCGACTGACGCTTGTTTATTGTTTAACAATTTTTTCAATTCGATGTAAAAAAACAAAACCATCATACCCGTCACACATCAGGCACCAGCTGGTGAAAAGAAAATATTCTTTTTAAAAACATAAATTCACTCTGACAAAAACAACAAACAAAAAAGTTTCAAAAAAACGCCTGTGTTTATAGCCATACGAGGCGTGACCGGTAGCATTTATGATAAATGCCTCCTCGTATTTCTCTCATTGCCGTGGGGTGCAGCGTACAGCTTTAATTTCTCGCTCCAAAGAGATTAAAAAATTTGCTTAAAAATTTCATTCAGTAAAAAATTTAAATTAAAAACCAATACCAAGCGATTTTATTGAGGCCCACACGGTGCGGCAATGCAGCTGAAATTTATTCATCCACCAGAAAGGCGAATGCTGTTTATTGCATTTGTATCTTGTGTTTACTCCGTGTTTTCAATATAAAGTCGCATTGCACAATTTTGTGGGGGAGGGACTTTTGGTCTCATTGCACTACTGAGGGTGACAGGGAGAGACTTTTTAATATAAAGTCCCAGTGCGCTACTTCAGGGGGTACATCATTCAATTTATGTACATTTTGTATTTCAATGTACTTCGTATAAATGGCTCAACCACCAGAGCAACACTAATGCATTTGCACTCTCGACGACTAAATTCTGTCTGTCATTGTAATCGTTCGTTGCACTCGAGTGGAGTGCGACTAAGGAATTAATGCGGAAGCCACAGATCCTTGAACTTAAATAGTGCTAAGTGAGTGCATGCAGTGCTGAGCAGTGCATTGTGTGTTATTTCCGAGAAGAGTACAGGAAGTAAATGCAAGAATTCCCATCCATTGTACAGCTTGCTAGTGTGATGTGATTTTACTCCTAAGAAGCATTTAGCTTAAGGGTGAGTTGCTTTTCTCCTTTCTATGTTTATTTTACTCGTATCCTTTAGAAAAGATGTGACAATGTAATCAACAATAGTGGTGATAGTCCAATATAGTTTCACAACAGATTATGAAGGCTTGAACATTAGAAGAACAAAAAAATAAATGGTTTGAACCGCCTTCCAATATGATAATAGTAGATCAACCGACTTGAGTGCTACATGGAAGATTCCAATCCAACTGTATTCAAAATGTCAATGTTATTGTGGATAACTTTGAATGTTTAGGTGATCGTTATCGTTAGTATGTGGCAGCCCTGCCTAATCGTACTTTTCACGAACTCTGTAAATTGGACAGAAGTACAAATATGGGCGTCCAGACCGTCACTTCTATCGCTTTATATTAAAAATTGTAGATTTAGTATTTCCTAACTGAGGCGGTCAACCATCAGCAGAATAGGGGGAATGGGAATACCACGAAAAATTCATCAGAATGGCACGTGTCCGTAACTATCTCTGACTGGTGGAAGTTCGATCATACCTCCACGTAGTCGCCGCCGGTAGTATTCCTCCAATATAGGAAAAGTTGAATACCACATAAAAGTTTACGCGCCTACATAGGATTCCCCAGATGATGAGCAAGAAGAATTCTTCAAATCAGTCGAACGGGAAATCCATGCCTGCCTTCATTATAATGTAAAAATTATACTGGGGGATATGAACGCCAAAACAGGGGTCGAATTACGACATCAGTTAACGAATGAATGAAATCCATACGATAACGAGTGATCGAGTATTTACATTTACGCAAGCGATCATGCCAAATCAACATTATTCAGTCACGTATGTTGTAATTCGACCTCAGGTATAGGGAGCCAGTATTCAGGCAGTAAATTGGCACCCATAGTTTTCAGGGGAACACTAATGGACAACGAGTCATAGAGATGGCAGCAAGCAATTATTTGGTCGTTGCGAGTACAAGGTTTGCGCGTAAAAATATCCAAAAAGCCACCTGGGTATCTTCTGATGAAGCCACTAGCAACCAGATAGTCCACGTGTTGATAGAACGCCGCCACAACCCTAACCTGATGACGGTATGGTGCTTTGACCGCGGATTGCATCATCACGAAAGACTGCATCCTGAGAAGATTTTCACCCTTAGGCGGATTGTGACAAAATGTTTAAAGTTTCAAAACTCACTGCACCTTCCTTTTATTGACTTTATAGCCGCCCATGAAAGAACTTTATAAAGCCATGAGAGAATTCGGCATCATAAATAAACTGACCGACTAATTAGGTTGATCATGACCAATGCTATAAGCTAAGTAAAAATAAGTGAATAGTTACCGGATCACTATCAGGCCTATGCAACGTCTATAACGGGCTCCGAAAAGGGAATGGACTGGCCTGCGTGCTCTTCAAGCTGCCGTTGGAAAATGTGTTCCGAAACTCCGACGTAACGGGGAAAGGAACAATCCTCTATAAGTCCATTCAGATACTGGCTTACGCAGACGACATTGACATCGTTGGTAGAAACCCAAGAGTCGGACAGGGAGCTTTCACCCAGATCGAGCGGGCGCCACAATATCTGTGGCTGCACATAAATGAGAGCAAAATATGTCTGGGAGCAGGCATTAGTCCCTCAATTATAATAGTGGAACACGAATTTAAGGTAGTGCAATCCTTTAACTATCTCGCGTCAACTGTAGCAGCCAATAACAGCATGGAACCAGAAATACGCACACGGTTGCTTAAAGCCAAAAAGTCTATTATAGTTTGTCAAGACTCTTCAAATCCAGGAATCTAACCATAACATCCAAGCTGCTGGTGTATAGGACAATGGTTATATCAGTATTTACTGGTGTTACCAATTTCTTTGGTACGCCAGTGACCGTCCTGATGTAGCCGGTGCGAATATGTGCTCTCTGTGGAGTTGCATATCTCAACCGGTTGTCGTGAACCAAAGATCAGGTGGGATTTTGTTTGGCACTGCTCTAACCGATGACTTAATAGTGGCACATCTGTCTAAGATAAACGTTGATTCTCGTTTACCTAATCCATGTCTGAAGAGGATCGTGGGGCAGAGCCTTCCTGGCAGGTATCCACGTAAATCCAAAGACACTTGTGGAAATATAGCTTTGATTATCATATCAGCCTTTAATCGATCTTGTGAGATGTTATCGTCGCCTTGGGGCTTTGCCATTTTTAAGCCGTTTAATGGCAGATCGGTTTTCTGCGCAGTCTGTAACTCGTGTATTAAATCTGCGATATCTACTGTTTTGCTGGACAATTGGACTTCGAGCAACTTCTTCCGATGCTCTGATCTAATAATCAAATAGGCCGTTCTGCGTTTAACTTTTTGTTTGTTAGTTTATTTGCAAGGCGGTAGGTGTCTCTCATATTGTTGCATTCTGATGCGCATTGTGACTGTTTTGCGAGGTTTTTGATTCATCGGCGTTTGTCACCTGTAGCACTTCGGCTTACTTTTTTGTCCATGAGAGTGTATCTTCTGTAAAGTTTAATCCTATCGGCTGGGTTTGCTAAATTCATTTTGTTTTTGAATGGAGTTGTTCTAATGTAATACATACTTATTTTTTTATGTTCCTCAAGGTAGCCATTTAGGACCATTACTGTTTGTTTTGTTTACCAATAACCATAAAGTCGATAGCCGTTAGTCTGACATTAGCTATTCGCCATAGGTCGAGCTAACAATAAAGTCAATACGGTCAACTACTCTAAAGTCCAAAGTCGTTATTCTGGACAATAACTAATCACCACAGTCGAGTCCCAACATTTTCTTTTTACAATCAGGTACAGCTATGAAATATCGCTTGACAGGATTTGGGACACTTGAGTCTAGGTTGGGTAAATGCAATATTGATTTGCATTTGAACTGAATATTGATCGTTATAAGTGTCTGAAATGTAGCTTTGAGTATCTAGGTAGAGGAATCCTTCAATCGGCATAGTTCTCCAAAAGTTCTCAGTTATCTGGGTTAGGATAGAAAAGCTCCCATATTTTTTGATTTTCAAAAACGCAAATTAATTCCTTTTTTGATGGATCTTATTGTCTATTCAGGATATTTCCAATAAGCCCAGTAAAGCTTAATTGGAGGCTGAAATGTTGATATCTACCTAGACACAGCGCAAGACATTTACGCTCAATTCCTCGGATGCACTCCATGTAGGATGGGCTTAGATTAAAAGGGAAAACCATGCACTATAAAACCGTCTCGTATAAAATTTTGACGTCAGGACGTAAATGTTTTGAAAAAAATAACATTTTCAAATCCATTCTTCTGTCATTTTCAGTTACATTACAGGATATTTTGCAGGCAAATCGCAAGGTATTTGACGCAAGTTTGGTTTCAAATTGATGTTCCATTATAGAGACGTAAACCTGTGCGATTCTTGAGGAAATCTCCATTACAAAATGCCAAGGCCTCCTAAACCATATTGTTTCTTGAACTTGCTGATCTTGAATATTCATATACTAGAGAAGGACTGAGGCTGATTCAATTTGCATTGTAGTTCTCTCGCTAGACCTTTTAGAGCTTCTGTCCCTTATTTGCGTGCAACATGATTCTGTCAATATTATCTTAACTATCTCATGGACTTTCACTATACGATATCATGGATATGTTGTGATTCATTTCCGGTGTGGTGAGCTCATTTGGACAACCTGGATGTTTTTCATCAAAGATTCTCCTACGATCGCATTTAAAATCAGATGCCCAATATTTGTAAGGAGAGTCCAGAGTCTCCATAGGCTTCGTTCAACATCTGAGCTGTTTAGGTTATGGAGGGTCAACGAAAAAATTCAAAAATGTTGACACCTTTTCTGTTTCTGTATGATTCTACTCCCATCAAGTGTCAAGACGGTCAGAAAATAATCGTTTTGAAGTTAAAATAACAAAAACTCCCATCCCATTCCATCAAGTGTCATAAATTTATTACATAGGCTTCCAAATGACTCTTACAACGAGGTATCAATAGTTATCAATACGAGTATTCGTCTTTAGTAAACTTGTTTCCATGATTTACACCATTTAAGCTTCTAGCATTAAAGTTAATCAAGAAGGAAGGAAATTTCAAAACATGTAAAGACTACATTTCCAATTCTATGATCTATGGACATTTGGAGTGACAGACCGTTCCGGTCCAATGACTAACTTCTCACGTTGTATTTTTCACACAAATGGAAGTGGAATTCCACAAATTTCTAATAAAAAAAATTTCGAATCATTCCATCTTTGCATAGATTCCTAACTAAGATGAGTTGTGACCTGTTGTCAACTGGTTACGCAATCAACAATTACTCTCGAAAGGAATGTTATGTCAACAAGAATAGAAGAAGCACTTTTCCCTTTTCTTAAACCAACGTTAGGCATCAATCTCGGATCGTTAGCATAAAATAAACGCCCTATTATTCGTTCTCTTGCTTTTCCCTCTTCAGGGGATTATGTAAAATGATATTCAACGATAACTTTTACTCCTGTCAACGACTGCATTGAAACGTCTGTTCCGCTGTGAAGGTGCGCCATGGCTTATCGGACAATCATCCCTATCCTTAGATGAGTTTCTGTCGTTTCCATTTTTATATGGATTAACCCACTTTTCCATAAAGCGCAGTGGATGAGCGCTTATAGAAAAGTGGGTTAATCCACTTAAAAGCTTTATTCTGCATTCCCACGTAATTTATTGTCCCACAGGACAATACCAGTTTGTCGTATTTTAGTGATATTTCATGGAAACTACCAGCACAGCACTACACATATTACCTATTGTGTGATGTTATAGCATAGCAACAGCCATTATTTCCTCTATTTGCACTTTTTCCACATCAAGCAATGTGCAAAGCCATTACTTTTCTTCCAAGCGGTTTTTTTATTAATTCATTTGTATTTGAACATTTGGACGAAAGTAACCTTTTGCTTTCTGCTCTGGCAAGGTTTACATGGCCATTTGATTCCATATCACTCCACCTGTATGTCACATTTAATTCTGCTGCAAAAAAAAATAACAATGTAATGAAAAGTTGAAGCTTCTCCTGCCTGGGAAGAAAAGGGTCGTGATAAGGTGAAATAGAGGCTGCCGACCCGATGTACAATGTTGAAGAATTTTAATTCCACTGAGGAATCATCTACAGAATCGTATTTGACCTTTTACTTTTTAGCACGTCAATACAGAATTCCCTGACTACAACCGATTTTATTGGATTGTCAAAACACAATCGTCATCTTTTACAATATCTCAAATCTTTAGCGACCATCGGTACGGTTGTCGAAGGCTAATTTCTATTGGT
This sequence comes from Nephrocerus scutellatus, assembly GCA_947095585.1. Classification (NCBI taxonomy): domain Eukaryota; kingdom Metazoa; phylum Arthropoda; class Insecta; order Diptera; family Pipunculidae; genus Nephrocerus; species Nephrocerus scutellatus. Next base: position 117,780,818 of record OX352763.1, read on the forward strand.
GATCTGATGGATAATCTCATTAGACAGTCTAACCAGTCGTCTGTTCAGAAATTTGGTGAAAGCAAAGTTGTTGCACTCGATATCTCCGAGGATTTTGAGAGATTCTGGCATCAGGCTGTTTCGTAAAAAATGACTACCTATTGAATTAATAAGACCCTGCTGAATAGCTTCCTTTCTGAGCGTTCAATCCAAGTCGTTTTGGACGGTTTCAAATTCAATGTTCACCGTTTAAACGCCGGTGTTCCTCAAGGCTCTGTTCTTTCTCCGATACTCTTTTCTTATTTTTATTATCTATCTCTTATCGACTTCTTCCAATCCGATTCATTCTGCTCTCAAAAGTAGCTTCTTTTATACATAGCTTCTCTTATAAGTTCGCACTTTCCTCAAGTCCTGCTTAAAAAGTGAGTGGAGCTTGACAACAAAGTATGTTAAACTATGACCTTAATAGCATAACTTGCTGGGGATTTGACAATTTAGTAGAATTTAACGCTTCTTCTGTCAATGAAGCCACTGTCCTTTATCAATGAATGGGACTTGAATCGAAGACACCGATGAATACAACTATCTTGTCTGATGAGGTGCTTCAAAAACCTCATTGCATCTGCTAAATAGAACCACAGAACCGCGCGAAAAAAGTCATTGGTGACAAACATATCGTGAAAACAATAGACTCGTTTGAACATCGTAGCATTCTCTCCTACTTGTCACTGTTTCATCACTTTTTCCACAAGTGGTGTTCAAAAGAAATATCCAGATGCTACAATCGATCCGCAATACTCGTGCTTCAACTCGATATCACCAGTCTAACATTAGGCCTATCTTCAGACGTACCAACAAATTCAGAGTGTTTCGCGTCTGTTTGATTCTCTCACATTCAAGACAAAAAGTGCATAGACATCCACTCATTTCTTCTTCTTAATTCCTTATCACCCTAACGCCATGCAATGCGAATCCCTTGAACTTGTGTCCATTATACAAAAAATCTTCTCCCTTCACTTCATTTTTTGAAAAGTGCTTTCAAAAGAGTATACGATTCTTTCGGCAACTTTCTTTCCTTCCTTTATGTCTTCTTTTAATTATCGAGTTCATCCACTTTCGCACTTTTCCTTTTTGATAATGAGGGGTAGTAAAAACCGCCCTCCATTAAAGAAGCAACAGGATAATGCTTCCAGCATTTAATAAGCTCATTGTAGGTATCTTGTCGAAAACTCTTTGACGAGACATCTTAGGAAAATTATCACAATTAATCAATTAATTAATTAATAACTAATTTCCGCCACAATCCTCGAATAAGGGTATAAATTAGTTAAGTACTTAAGCCTTCACAATACGCCGTAAAGTGTTCTATTGAACATTGCGAATATTAGCTACAATTATATTAATTCAATTATCGGTATTATTAATCCACTCCATTGGCACAAGGAAGTCTCTTAATATAAACCTTAAACGCGTGTTATGTTATCCAATAGATAGTCAAGTCTGGATAACTTTTACACTCAGAACAATGGCAATTGAAAAGTAGGCCGATATGCGGTTAGTACGGCAAACTTGGAAGCTATCTGCATTTCAATTACGGTCGAAAATTTCAACTGATAGTGGTTGGTGGTAATGCGTGAAAATGTGGAAACCTTTCACTCAGTTGGTTCCTTTGCTTTCGTTGCTCCAACGCGGAATTAATTCAATATTCAGAGTATAGTTCGCTTCCATGCGTCGGTAAACTTCAAAGTTCCTTCTTCTCTGGTGAATATTTTGATGGAATTTGAATTTTGTTTCTCTTTTCCGCAGTAATTGCTCAAAATTCATGGTCCAATTACCTACGGGATATTACATCGTATTACAATATGTGTTGGGAATTGCTAACGGCTGGAGTACATTTAATGAACTGTTGTACATTTAAGGTTGCCGTGCCACAAAATACGAAAAAAGACGGACTTTGTCTGATAGCTCACTCACGCGAGAGCTTTTTTGTATTTTAAATCAATTGGAATATAGTCGATATTGTGCTATTCATATAAATACATAAATTCAGAGGCATTCTTCATTTAGTGTTGGAGATATAACCATTTAAACGGGACACTTCAGATTTTGAACGTAAAAAATCGTTATGAGTTTTTGCTAATTTGCTAACTGGGCCATTTTCGGTAAAGGACACGAGAAAGAATCTTTGCATAGTGTAGTAAAAGCCAAGCTAGCATTGGAATCACCTGATGTGTAAACTCGGAGATTGTCCTGGAATGTAAGATAAGACTGAACTTTGTTTCAAGATGGAAATTCGTCAGTCTTTCTGTGTTCCGGGCCATACAGAAGTAGAAGGCAATGAATCTGTGCTCCCACAATTCAATTTGTTTGTGTCTGTATTTCGGACGGAACACAAGATTTGGAAGCTTCATCAAATGCCACCATCTTAAAAAACTGTTCGGATAGGATAATAGTAATGAAAATATTTTGGCACAACAGACCGTGCCTTTCAGAGCCTAGCATTTCACGACCATCCGTTTTGTGCAAGTTATATTTCTGCACACAAATGAAATGGATCCGAATTCATTTCCGAAAGGTGACAGATATAACTCTGACAGATATTACTCTCGAACATACATCAAACATTAGCGAGAGATGTGGCCGTGGTGTTTTTCTGGGATTCGAACTTCCCGCTCAGTAGTCCAACGAACTAACCACTTGAGTCATGGCGCCCACCCTCTTTATGTCCTGTATCCCCTTATGGGTCCTAGGGCCTCTACTACGCCTACGCGCCATCGCGTGCGGTTCCTGGCAATGAGCTTCAGCTCTCTCCAACTCTTCCCCAATTGCCGTGACTCCTCCTCAACTGTTCTGCGCCATGTATTTCTCGGACGACCCGTTCTATTACCATCCTGAGATAACGGGTTCCATTCCATTGCGTAGTTTGCTATGTAACTGTCTCCTTTTTAGAGTGTATGACCAATCCACTGCCACTTCAGTCGTTGGATGGTTGTGCCTATTGGTTCCTGACCCGTTCCCTGGTAAAGATGTTCGTTAGAGATACGGTTAGGCCAGAAAACCCTTAAGATGTTCAGTAGGCACCTATTTACAAATGTTTGTAATCTTTTTGTGATAGTAGCGGTCACCTTCCAAGTGCTGCACCCATACAACAACACAGATTCAACATTTGAGCGGAACAGTCGCAGCTTGGTGTTTAAGCTGATCGCATTGCTTCGCCATATCATGGACATCATTCCAAACACCGATTTTGCTTTGCCGATTCAGTTGGCAATGTCCTGTTCGGTTCCACCTTCGGTCGAGACAATACTCCCAAGATATTGGAAACTCTCTACTCTCACTACCGGCTGTCCAGCAATGTTAACATGAGTAACTGAGTTAGTTCCGAGGTTGATGATTTTGGTTTTGGCAGTATTAATCTTCAAACCCGCAACATTTGCCTCCCTCTCCACATTTGTCGTCATTTGGTGCAGCTCCATAATTCTATGTGAGAGTAAACAAACGTCGTCAGCGTAATCCAGATGTTTGAGTTGAGATGTAAGAGTCCAACGAATTCCTTCGTTTCCAGTAGATAAAGCTGCGCGAAGTACATCGCTAATCACCAACAAAAAAAGTATCGGCGATAGAATGCAACCTTGTCGTACCCCACTTAGGATCTCGAATTCCTCTGACAGCTTTCCTCTATGCAGCACATGACATTTAGAGCCATCATAGGTTGCTTTAATAATAGCTGTTAGTTTATCGGGTATGCCTCTCCTGCGCAAGGCGAGCCAGATAAACTGTCTGTTGACACTGTCAAACGCCTTCTCAAAATCGATGAACAGCAGGTGCAGTGGTGACCGGAATTCAACGCACTGTTCAATAATGATCCGCAGGGTGTTTATGTGGTCTACACAGGAGGATCCAGTGCGGAAACCTGCTTGTTCGGCATCGATTGATCCCGACTTCTAGCCGATATTAATAGTTTGGTATTTGGTGGCCCTCCTAATCTACGCAATATCCCCGAAGGTGCAGTTGTATACTACTCTATCAATGGGTATGATACTTGTACACTTCGGAAGATCGACTGACTGTACTGCTGGTACTGAGAGTGTCTAAATAGAATCTATGTTCGTAATTAGTAGCTCAGTCATACATTGCAGGTCTGTAATGTAGCCTAGGATAGCTTGCTATCATAGTGTCAGATGATGTGGTTCGGGGTTTACTTTGTCAACCGCTCGCGCACACACCGAACGAACTGAGTTTATTTGTGCCAGATCTCACCATGGGTTGCCAGTTGGTACTACGGGACCTTGGGGATGCACACATATGAGGTTGACCTGAGCAGTTAGTCGAGTCTGTGTCAACTTTTGATTGTGAACCCAGTTCCTTCTGGGTTTGATCATCGTAGTGGCTGTGGTTTACTATTAAAAAAAGAAACTATATTCGTCCTCTTCCCTTACCCTTTTCACGGGATTATGTAAAATGCTGTTCAAGGATAACTTTTACTTCTCTCAACGGCTGTGGCTGTGAAGGTGCGCCATGGCTTATCGGACAATTATTATCTTTAGATGAGTTTCCATTTTTCTTTGAATTAACCCACTTTTCCATAAAGCGCAGTGGGTCATCGCTTTATAGAGAAGTGGCTTAATCCACTTCGTTATTTAATTTATTATCCCACAGGACAATACCAGTTTGTCTGTCGTCGGTTATGAGTGATATTTCATGGAAACTACCAGCACAGCACCACATAGATTACCTATTGTGTGATGTTATAGCATAGCAACAGCTATTTTATCCTCTATTTGCACTTTTTCGACATCAAGCAACTGTGCAGAGCCATTACTTTTCTTCCAAGCTGTTTATTAATTCATTTGTATTTGAACATTTGGAGGATAGTTACCTTTTGCTTTCTTTGATTTGAGTCCATTCCACTCCACCTGTATGTCACATTTAATTCGTTATGAAAAGTAGACGGTTTTCCTGCCTTGGAGGAATAGGCTCTGCTTCTATCAGTGGCACATTTTTTGATTGGCGGACCTTACTTGTCTCCTTACAATTCGTGTCCGATGAGGACCGTGAGTGAAGTCTTCCTGGCAGGTACCCACGTTAATCCAAAAGACAGTTTCTGTCCTACGCCACCCTTCTAGCGTAAGCTTACCTTTCTCACTGTAGAGTTCTATTAATATTACCTCAAAGGACCTTGCGAGAAGGATTCTCCTTGGCGTACTACTCACAGCAGCCTACCTAGATGTGTTTCTTTCACGATATCAAAATCGCAGTAACGCTTGTAGATCTTGTTATTAAAGTGTTCTTATTCGTCCTTGTGTTTATAGTGAGACAGTGTTCAAGACTTGTCTCAACCTTCATATAATTACCATCATCGTTCTTTGTTCTATAACCGTAGTACGTTCTGGCCTCTCGCAAGAACTCTCTACACCTTTAAGCCACTGTCTTGCCGTTTTGCAGTCTATGCTATCCTACCAAGATAGGTTTTACCACCAGCGAGGGTCGAATTCCAAAAATTATATCGTACATGACTTGCCGACAGGATACTATTCGAGAGTTGGAACCTACCGAGATTTGTTCTCATCACCATGTTGACAACGCGTAACTCTCGAAGACCTCCTCTCTATAGAGTCTCCTGAATTATATTTCCTCACATACTCGTACGTCATATAATGACTGTACGAGTATATGTCATATGAAGTCCAAATGAGCAATTCAGATCTGAAACTGAATACCAGATACATCAGGGAGCCATTAAGTGGTATACGGATGGATGAAAGAAAGCAGAAGGCACGGGTGCGGGGGTCCATGGGCCAAGAACCAAGTATTCCGAAGCAATGAGGCAGTACCCGACCATATTCCAGGCAGAAGTACATACCATCGGAAGATGTGCTCACTTTAATCTAGGAAAGGAAGAACATGAGGCAGGAAATAGCCATCATGACAGATAACAAAGAAGCAGAAACTCCGCTTATAGGCCCAGAACTATTTTGTGGTATAGGGTACGGCATAATTCGGGAGGAGATTCGCAGAATAGGAGTAAAAGAATAGAAAAGTAAGCTAGGAACGCTTGTACTGGGTGCCAGGACACACTGGCATAGAAGGCAACAGTACTACATCTACCATGCTATCCATTTGTGTGCAAAAATAGATATGCACAACACGCAACACATGTTTTCGCGCCAAATATTATTATTATTATTACATCTACCATGCTAGATATCACTGAAAGATTTCGTATGAACACCAAACTCAACATGGTCCAAATCCTACTGCTTCTTGATTTTTCTAAGGCTTTTGACAGCATCCATCATGATATTACATTATCTAAACTGACTAATAGCTTCAATCTATCTAGCTCGGCTGTGAAACTAATTCGTTCATTTCTCTCTATTACTTACTTACTTATGTCCTATATCCCCTTGTGGCCTCCACTACGCCTACGCGCCATCGCGTGCGGTTCCTGGCAATGAGCTTCAGCTCTCTCCAACTCTTCCCCACCCCAATTGCCGTGACTTCTCCTCAACTCTTCTGTGCCATGTATTTCTCGGACGACCCGTTCTTTTACCATCTTGAGATAATGGATTCCATTGCATTGCGTATAGTTCCATAGCAAATGTCGCCTTTTCGGAGTATATGACCAATCCACTGCCACTTGAATTGGTTCCTGACACGTTCTCTGGTAAAGATTGTCGTTAGAGATACGTTTAGGCAAGTAAACCCTTAAGATGTTCCGGGTGCACCTATTTACGAACGTTTGTAGTCTTTTTGTGATAGTAGCGGTCATCTTCCAAGTGCTGCACCCATACAACAGCACAGATTCAACATTCGAACGGAACAGTCACAGCTTGGTGTTTAAACTGATCGCATTGCTTCGCCATATCACGGACATCATACCGTTCTCTCTGGTAGATCCCAATCCACAGTTATCAGTGATGCAAGTTCCTCGTTTTTGCATATTTTTAAAGGTGTTCCCTAAGGTACCATCCTAGGGCCGCTATTGTTCAGTCTATTCATAAATGACCTTCCGCTTTCCCTTAACCATTGTCTAGCCCATCTCTTTTCTGATGATGTCCAACTTATCCATGCTGCTAAAACTACAGACATGATTTCTATTGATTCCCAAATTATTGTGGACTTAAAGTCTGTCTTAAACTCGATTACAACTAACCAACTTGCCATTAACCCCTTAAAAATATTTGCCTTAATGTTAGCACCTATAACTTTCTTTTTAAAATCATTAATAGGCGCTTACCCGATTATTTCTTCTCTAACCTTAGATTTGCGCTCCCTTCCAGAACCAAACTCCTCACTCTTCCCTCACACTCCCATTACTCCACGGAGCAATCTTTCATCATCGTCTGCGGAATGCCCTGCCTTTAACTCTTTTTCCGTTTTTACCTTTACCAACTAATCAGGTAATCATCTTAACTGTAGTCATATTGAATCGTTCTGTTTCTCATTTATAATCATCCATAAAACACTCTAAGGGCTATGAAGTGTTTTTTTGTTGACAAAAGCCGGCTCACTTTAACTAAAACAAGAATCCAACCCAAACGCTTGTCCAGCAGTTAGAAAATTCATTGAGATGAAGTGCAAGTGATTCCTTTTATTTAAAATCATAAAATGAATATATTTTATTCTTATTATTTCGTATTTATACATTCATTTATTAAAACGAACAGAAAAGTTGATTTACTTTTTTTCTGCACAAGCGATTTGAGTACAAAATCGGTCAGGAGTAAGGAACTCACGGAACAAAGTGTAATAACTAAAAAAAAGGGCGGAAAATATAAATTAAATTACGAATATTATGAATTTTACATAATTCCGTTAAATCCTTTGTGGAATATTTTTTGCTCGCTGATGCGTGAAAACTCGGAAACTAAAAAGAACTAAATGCGCTGGCACTTACTGGAGGAAGCTTGAACGATTAAGATGATGAGTAGCTGGTAATTCGCATTAACAGCAATGCATGATAATGCTATACAGGGTGTTGTGATAGTGATTTGTTGAATAATTGCATTCGATTTGGCTTATCATTGAATGCCTATTTTACGATATACGAGTATCAACAAATATCTAGACATTTTTGTAAATATTCTTCCAATGGATTGTCTATTTGTATTGTTTTTCAGATACTCGTATAGGTAGATGCGTGCATTTAGTATCGTCAGGTTATACAATATTCTAAATTCAAACAGTAGCCAGACAGACGGTGAAGGATGTCAGTCGGAAAAACACCCTGAATATGCCGAAAAATGATAGCAACAACAAAAAAGTGTATCCATAAACACAGCGATCCATCTATGCCTCGACTTTTGCTGTTTGCTCTTTTCGCACTGAATTTCGCTGGCGTATATGAAACTACGATGACCCCACAATCCTCGTGCCGGTGTTTATTGATTTTTCGAATGACACGATGCCTCAAAATGTTATCTTTGCACTTGTACACGACAAATCAGAACCTCGCACTTGTTCTGAAGTACACCATTGGTGTATATGTGTGTGTGTGCTTGGGATTCATGTGAGTAAAATCCATAAAAATCTCCACACTCGCACTAAAGATGAAAAATTCAAAATACATTTAGAAGTTCTTACTCTCCAAGTAGTTCATCTACAGTTCATCAGTGAATAGATTTTTACTGTATCTTAAATGCATAGTAGGAAATGTCAACTACTTGATTGTTGGGGGTAGTGGGTGCGACCCTAAATTAAATCTACCGAGTAGGCCACCGGGTTGAGTTGGAGCGTGAGCCCCTCGCTTGCCTAGCTTGCGCCATTAAGCTTCTCATGGTTAGATACTACACTTAGCGGTCCTCTCAACGAGAGTAAACCGTAAGCCACTACGTAGGCCAAGGCCAGAACAAGACTGGTCCTCAACCAATGGTTGACCCAGCCCCCCCGTAGTACCAACGCGACCTTGGTGAGATCTGGCAGGAACTCAGCTCTTTCAGAATGAGTGCCTGGGCGATTGCAAAGCAGACCCTGGCAGCACGTTCGTCCGGAACCTCGTATCCCATCATTTGCCACTAGGATTCCCCAAATCCTAGGCAGCCCGAGATAGAAACTATCCCAGGTAGATATGGTAGAAAACTTAATGCTTAAAAAATCCGCCCATTCTGACAATTTTTAACAAAGCCACTAATCTACCGAGTAAGACCAAGTATCAGACTTATAATAACCAGACAGCGGCCCCCTCGGGGCACCGAGTAGGCCAGTCATTTATGAAATTAAATACCCATCTGGAAAAGAATTATCTTTTAATTTTTACGTTGGTTTTCAGCGGAGACTACAGTTGGGGCCATAGACGGCCAGACGATGGTCGTAAGGAGGGCTATCATCTCCCCTCTTGTGGAGCATAGAGATGCATAGGAGCAATTGCAGTAGATTTCCATGTATCCATATGTTTTTGCCAGTAAGATTCGGGTTTTGAAAGGAATGAAAGACCGTGTAGCCCATTAAGTACGAAGCACTCCATAAGTCTTTCTTACAGCTAAGTTAATGTGAGTGTCCCATGTTAAATCACGACTGAAGGTCTTACCAAGGTTTTTGACCTTTTCGACATACTCTATAGGGGTGTTGTTCAATGTAATAGATGGGAAATATGAGACCTCCATTGTACTGCCATTTTAAGCAAAGTCTTTGAGACTCTGTCAATTGATAGTCAAGAATTTCTTTTTGGAGATTCTTTGTGCAACCTTTTATCATCATATCTTTCGAATCGGTCGCAATATGTTATCAGCAATAATAAATGGTAATCGCAACTAATTGTTCCATTAGGTGTCCCACAAAGTTCTATATTATGTCCGCAGTTATTTTCGTGTCTTAATACACTGAATATATACCAAGATAGCGAAAGATAATAAAGATTAACTCCATGATGATTATTCTAGAAATCGCGAACGGAGCAGTAGCATGGGCAGAAATGACCATATACTAACAGCTCTGCAAGAAGAGAATTAAAAAAAAGTCCAGAGTCTGGTCTGGGTCTAGATAACGGGAGCCATTAGAACTTCCTCCACTGCAAAAATAGAGGCGATACTTGCACTGCTTCCACTATACGCAGCAAGCGTGTGGCAAGCGAGTCTAAGGAGATTGAGTTACGTTTAAAGATGGTGGCGACATCACGGTTGCCAACGCAATAAGAGAAGTGAACTCACTTGCCAGGCAGGTTTCTCTAGTAAGCATTCCGTGCGAAATCTTGAATTTAAGAAAAACTTTGAAGTCAAGCTGAGCATCAAGGAGGAATTCAGGTCTGAAACTAAATATCAAATACTTCCGGAAGACATAAAGTGGAATACAGATAGAGCGGGAGTAAATGGGTCAGGAACCAGGTACTGCGAATCAATGTGAAAGTATTCGAAACAGAAATGAATACCATCAAAAGATGTTTCTCATTTCGATATGGAAAAGAAGTACATCAGGCAGACAATAGCCAATATTACGGAATCCCAATAAGTGCCATCGATGCATCACATCAAGACGATGTGGAAGAGTGCAGGAAAAATTTGACTTGAGGATTAGACACTTCGGTATAGAAGGATGAACAAGCAAAAAAGGAGGCAGAAGCTCCGCTAGTAGAGCCACAACCCTTCTGTGGAGTACCGTATAATGCGGGAGGAGACGCGCAGAATAGAAGCAACGGTTGCAACAGCAAGTTTGAAAGAAGTAAATGTAAAAAACCTTTAATTTTTGGGACCAAACTTTTATGTATACATCAACACACGCCACGCAGTCCTTTATTACTTGGTAATAATCGCCAAAATAAAAATATCTGTTTTTGAGGTCAAAGTATTTTCTTTTTTCCACGCATCACACGTGCTATACGCGACTTGCGTCACGCGTCACACGCGGGATGTGAGAGTTCGCCCTGACATTGAGCTGCTCACAAAATGTCAGCCCTCTAAGTCGTGCGAAAGGTGGTTAAAAAGGACATCAAGAAAATGGAAGCATTTCCTACCATTACACGTGCCACATGAGAAACGTGACACACGTCACACGCGGAATATAAAAAATGCTATTTGGGACTTAGACACTCACAAAATTTCAGCTCTCTATAGGTCGTGTAAAAGGTGGTTAAAAAAAATTCCACCACCCACACGCGCCACCTGCGAAACGCGACACGCGTCGCGAAATAAAAAAAAATCCCCTCTATGTCGTTTGGAAGATGGTTAAAAAGGACCTCAAAGTAGTCGAAAATACAGACAAAAAAGGGTTAAATAAAAGTTTTTAAAAGCTCCCTGGCCTACGACGGACAAAGGAAATGCAGGAGAACTACAACCCAAACGGGTCTCAATTAATAGTGTGACTGAGCAGAAGTAATGCAAGAATCATTTTAGGATTCATTACAGGGAATTGCAAACTTAAAGGAAACCTAAAGAAATTAGTGCTACAAGACGATGGCAAGTCCTGACTGTGTGCTGAAGACTCCTCTCAACTAATGCAGAGCAACGAGCCGACAAAAAAGGGAAGGAGATATTGGAGCCCACACGATATCGGAGTCTGATCAGTACTCAGATAAGAGTACGCTCCATATCATAAGGTTCCCAAGAGAGAGGTTCATATGGAGTTGTTGCTGTTTGGTCGGATATACATCATCACCTCTAAGGCAGAAGTCAAAGGAAGCGAAATAGTTAACTATGGCTCGCAGTGCTACAATATCCCCTCCCACAATCAATCAATCAAATAACTCCATTGTTGAAGATAACTAAAAATCTTCACTGATTCTGTACGAGCAGAACTTCTGACATCTGAGTCTATGGCTCCTGCATCATATCAAGCTTCCGTATAAATAGAAGTTTTTTTTTATACAAAAAAACAAGAATTTATATTCAAAAAGTGCACACCATTTTGACCGAGACTTATTTTTTGAATATATTGTCTTGTCGGTTATATAAAAATTAATGTATCTTCATATGAATCGAGCACGTCCGCCTGGCACATCTCTGGTTCGTGTTTCAAATTTGCCTCAGGCGCTCAAAAATCGTTTTATTAGGACGATTTGTTTGCGCCACACATCTCGTGACCGAAAGTTATAAAATATTTTTGTGAATAAATTTTCCAGATATATTTTAGAAATGCACTGTGGGTGCAGCCGAACTATGCAGCAATTGCATTTTATAACAGAAAACAAAAGAAAAATGTGTCTGCCCTGCCAAATTTTATAGAGAGAGAGGCAACAAAAATTTGTTTATTTTTAAGCCAATAGATTTGTTGTTTGTTTAGACAAAGGATAAGATCAATATCTGCGATAGTTTATGTTAATAATTTATATCCACGTAGTTTCCTCTATAAATTGCCAACAATGAGCTAAGCACAATCCGTTTTGTTTGCAAAATAGAAGAACAAATGCATGATGATGCAAGACATGCAATGCAGTGTATCATCTATAGTCACTTTGCATCTCTATTAAATCTGATCGTATTTGTGCCTTTCAAAGACAGGAAAATAAACGAAGTTCAAAAGTTTTTCCATTCTAGTGTGCAATAAAGTTTATGCACAGGGTGCATGCAGGTAAATGCGCCTGACGAACCATATATTAAGCACCTAAACTTTGAGTTAGATTTTTTTAAAACAATTTCAAGGATATTTTGGTTGATGGTGCTGTTTATATTATGTATCGCACCTTTCGAGGTATGCTCAGCAGTTTCATAATTTAATAGAGTTTTTTTTTGTACAAATACTTCCACATACCTGCTGTTACATATTTCATTTTATAGCAAGCGTCTTACCTATATCTTCCTATTTTTTATCATCTGTAAGAATATGAGGAATTGCATTGTATGGCCGGCAGTCAAAGATATAGATGGAGATGCTGAAAGAGAATATAATTAAAATATCTAATTATAAAATAAAAAGGGAAAACTGAACAAAACTTGCAATATAGAAGAAATAACAGTGTGAGGAACAAAGCGTGCGACGAATTGAATCCCAAACAAATTGAAAACATTATATTTTTATTTTATCGGTACCAACTATTCGGCCACCACGGTGTTCGCTCATGATATAGGGAGAAGAGTCCAGACCAGAACAATTTGAGGATGAAACACAACAGAAGCAGCGACAAATGCTCTGATCATCATCATCATATTTGGCTCGGTCCTGGCCCTCCGCAAAAAGTCTCTCAACCGGTCCCGATTTCGAGCCGATGTCATCCAGTTTGGCATCCCTAAACTCTGGGCGTCCTGGTCTACGCCATCCTTCCAGCGTAGGTTTGGCCTGCCTCGCTGTCGTGTTCCATAAATCCTACCGCAAAGGACTTGCCGAGCAGGATCCTCTTTGCTCATGCGAGCTAGGTGTCCGAGCTTAATTCTCTTCACGATGTCGGAATCGCGGTAACACTCGTAGATCTCATCATTCGCCGAAATCGTCCTTCTTCACACACGGGGCCAACGATTCTCCGTAAGACTTTTCACTCGGACGCAGCTATGAGGTCAGAATGCTTTTTGTACTGGTATGACCATTTTCTTATATACCAGCGGCTTGGATGTTATGGTTAAGTTTGTGGATTTGAAGAGCTACATAGTCGTGTCAATTTATTTGGGATGCCGAATTCTCTCATGGCTTCATAAAGTTCTACTGTGACTATGCTATAATAGGCGGCTTTAAAGTCTTTAAAAAGATGGAGTAGTGAGTTTTGAAACTCTAGACATTTTTCCATCAGTTGCCTAGGGGTGGAAATCTGATCAGTTGTAGATTTGCCTTGGATGAAGCCACACTGGTTTGGATTGGTATGATCCCTTTAGCGTATGTCTTGAAGGATAGAGGAGAAAATCTTATACGAGGTACTCAACAACGTTATACCACGATCATTGCTGCAGCTTGTGATATCTCCTTTCTTATGTATGGGGCACAGAATGACTCTTCGCCAGTCTTCTGGCAACGCTTCTTTCTCCTATACTTACACTATTAGTCCATGAATCGCTTGGTGTATTGCGGGACCTCCCGTTTAATCAGCTCCTCTGGAATACCATGTGATCCCGCGCCTTATTATTTTTGAGCCTATTTATCTCTCTGCTAACTTCGTCTATGCTTGGTGGCGGCAGCATAGTATGACCTTCGGTCATTGGTGGAACCTCCAATTCCTCAGTTAGCTGACCATTAAGCAACTCATGAAAGTGCTCTTCCCATCGCTCTAAGATGCCTTTGAAATCGGCGACCAGATTACCCTCTTTGTCTTCGCAGTATATGCAACGCGGTGTATATTGCGTCATACCGCGGACTCTTTGGTAGAACTTCCGCGCCTGGTGCGGTGCTTGATCTCTGTACTGCTCTCGTTCACGGACAAGGTTCTTCTCCCAGGCTACTTTCTTTTGCCGGTGAAACCTTAGTTGTTTCTGGTCTCTTCGTTGCGAAGGTCTGGTGTAGCAGTAATGGACTATCAGTAAACTTGTAAGCGTAAATTCGATGGTCTTATTCCTCCTGTACTAAAAGGACTCACTTAGCCAATCTCCACGAAAGTCAAATATCTACGAGTAATTCTAGATTGCAACATGATGTGGCAGATTCACCTGGAATCGAGAATATCGAAAGCTCAGTTAAGGTAAATGGAAGCTGAGTCCAAAAATGTTAAACTGGTTGTATTTAACGATAATCAGACCCATTCTCACCTATGCGACAGTAGTATGGTGGCCAAGAACTTGTCTGAAGACGGCAAAGAGAACACTAAACAAATTGGAAAGGAACGTCTGCCTGGGAATAACGGGCGCAATGCGCACTACATAGGCAGATGCTCTCAATGCACTGCTAAATCTGCCTACCTTTCGATATAGTTATTCAGATGGAAGCGGTAAAAGCTATATGTCGACTTCGCAAGAATAAGAAAAAGCATTATGAGCAGAAGGGTGGGCATGGAGACATATTCCAAAAGGTTTCAGAACAAATTCCTCCGCTTCTGAAGCCTGTGGACAGTGCTGTACCATTTCTTATGTTCAAAAGAGGATACAAAGTTCAATACCCTAGCGGGGAAAGTTGGAAAAATTCAACTGAGATCCTTAGGGAATTCGAACCCATATTCTACACTGACGGTTGGTGACGATGAATGAACTGGAGCATGACATTTCTTAGACGAGAATTCTAAGGAAGCATTCGCACTTGGAAAATGCCCAACAAGCAACACGTATGTGGAATGCTCTGCCAAGCTCTGTCTTCCCACATCAATATGATCCACAGGCATTCAAAACACAAGCTCATAGACATCTCCTATTTTCTCCTCCTTTTCCTTAACGCCCAAGCTATGCCAAGCATATAGCCGAGCATTATAAGGGTGCTAACTATAAAAAAAAAAGCTGCTCTACTAGCACTGGAATAACCTTCTGTCAATTCGGAGATTGTTCTAGAATGTAGAGAGAGATAGAGAAAACTGAACTCTATTTCAAGATGGAATTCCGTCACTCTTATCTGGGTTCCGGAACATACAGGAATAAAAGGAAATGAATTTGCTGATGCACTTGCCAGAAGTGGTTCTTCCAATATTCCTACTGGTCCGGAACCAATGTTAGGCAAGCTTAAATATTGCTATTCGAAGATTTATGGAAGTCGAACAGGAACAACGTCTGCACTCCATAAATACCTGTAGAACTACAAAGCATTTTGTGAATAGGCCGAACAAAAACACCGCTAAGTTCATTTTGGGAATATCCAGAGGGAACTGACGGAGCATGGTTGGCTTACTTGCAGGACCTTGAAACTAGAACGAGTCCTTCGGTATCTTAATGTAGCGAAGAGATTTGAATAGTGAACTCACTGGTGTAACGGAGTTTTTCCAGCCTGAACTAAACTCAGGGTGACCAGGGTTCAAAATGATATAGGTCGTTACAATAAATTTCTATACGTGGGACTTTTCATTCATGCTCTCATTTATTTCGATATAGATTCATAGGCAATTTCATGCATAGGCCTTGACGTGACGTGTGCCTAATCCTGGGACGAGCGTTAATCCTGAGCGATCCGTGAGCGTGAGCCTGAGACGAGCGTGCGTACTAAGCGATGCGTGAGCGTGAGGCTGAGATGAGCGTGCACCCTGAGCGATGCGTGAGCGTGAGCCTGCGATGAGCGTGCACCCTGAGCTATGCGTGAGCGTGAGGCTGAGATTAGCGTTACCCTGAGACGAACGGCTGCTGTGGGTAAACGTCATGGCCTGAGCTATGCTGCAGGTACACGATTTTACAAGCTGTAATCAGAGTCGTCGGCAGCGAACGGTTACTGTGGGTAAACGTCGGCAGAGACATTTCGGTAGGAAACGTCAGCAGAGAAGAACGAATGTTATGGCTTTCTTTTGACTTACCTTCTCTGGTCCGATCAGTACGTGTTCACCCAAGAGACTAAGAGAGCGACTGGCTTTTATAGTATTTTCTAGTGCCGCGAAAATGTACGCAAATACGCATGTGATCCGCTGGGACTGGCCGATTCGGTGGCGTGATGAGTCTGCCATTTCTGTTATTGTCTTTTCTGTTTGTTGGCTACAGTGCATTACTACGGGCAAAAGTATGTTGCTTGTTTTGTGTGAACATAATTCGGCCAAAAGAATTTTGTTCCTTACGCACTGGGAACGAGTACAATGGACCGACGGTCTGAGTGCTCTGGTGTGGTTTTGCTCTTGAAAAACGTGATCGTAAAGTTCTGTTTTCTTCAGCACTTAGCAGAAAACATTGACTGCCCCTCGATGCTCGTTCTTCCTTAACACCAACACTCAGGTCTGTATATCTGTTCTGTCTTTATTTTTAACCGCACTAATTACGGCTGCAATTGCTGACTATGTCCAGAATGCTATAAAGGGCTAACTGCATGCTTATAGCCAATTTGAGTTCCACTGCAGCAAATCTAGCCTAAGAAGTACCATTCTTTATCCGTCTACCTCTCAACCAGTATCGTACACTTAGTTCTTAAGGTTTAATATATGTTTTATATATATACTTGTATTACTCTATCTTCCTATATGAATAAAAAAATCCAGGAAACAAAAGCTTTAATGTCACTTTCTTGCTCGTTTCACAAATGTTGGCATTGGGACGATTTCTCTCTTCCCTTTCCGCCCAGAAACCAAATAAATTGACTAATTTTTTAGTAGATGCTTGTTTGCTTTTCAACAAAACCAAATAAAAATTTAAATTTTGCAAAAGTTTAATTTGCATATGTGTACACACACACACACACACACACATCTACATATATTACATATCTTATCATTGTTCCTTCCGGAATAGCACGTGCAACTTCTCACACGAAAATGTGCTACTGCATACGCTATCTGGATGGATACGTTCAAGTGTTGTGTGCTGAGCTCTGATTTTTAAGGGTGCACATGATGACACACTTGCACTAGGTACTTCCAAACTTCAACTCATACCATCCCAACTGAATGACGTTGTGAATTATGTGTGGTACTTCGCCTAAGGACAAATGTGATTAACCTTCGTTGAATAGGAGGTCGCCTTTTTTACTAAATAAATTGACATTTTAGATATGTCCTCAATTCCTCATCTTCGCAATGCTTCCAGCTATCTGAAAATTGATTTCTGTTATTATTTTTTTTTTGCATCGGAGACAATGTGACTGTCCACAGAAAGATATTGTACATCCAGAGAACAGAAATCAACATTTGATAATTTAAAGATTGGATGGCAAAAGTCATAAGAGATGTAAAACGAAAGGCTTACCACAATCCTTTGCCGATTGAAAATATCGTCATTGCCATTCACATCACTATGAATAATTTACAAATTTCATCGCACAATTGCATAAGCAGCAGAGCACAAGAATGAGTTCGAGTTTGGAACTATTTCCGAGTTTTGGAAC
This sequence comes from Nephrocerus scutellatus, assembly GCA_947095585.1. Lineage (NCBI taxonomy): Eukaryota > Metazoa > Arthropoda > Insecta > Diptera > Pipunculidae > Nephrocerus > Nephrocerus scutellatus. The sequence goes on from OX352763.1 coordinate 117,798,581, forward strand.
GGAAAATGGAATTATTCAGAGCACTGTAGACTTTGCCGAACTAGACACTAGAAGAGCACGAAACGGCAATTTGCGGTTTTAGACTATTTCCTCATAGAAAATTGAATGTGTTGGGGTAGTCCCGTACATAACATGCAGGGACTACGCCTACCTGGAAGATGAACACATTCATTTTTACACAGATGGGTCAAAAACTGATGACGAAGGCGGTGGAGGTGTTTTCTCACAAAAGCTATATCTAAGCCTATCTTTCCATCTTCCAAATCACTGTTGTGTTTTCCAGACAGAAACGTCACATCCGCTAAGGATATCCGTATATTCTCTCATAGCCGAACTGCACTAAAATCCCTGGAATCAGTCTCCACAAGTTCAATTTTAGCCCTTAACTGCCGTTCATATCTCGTGGAGATCTCTCGTTGCGGAGCAGTTCAAAATCCACCCGTATTGGGTGCCGGGACACAGAGAAATTCCGGGTAACTGTATGGCTGATGAACTCGCCCAGCAAAGAGGTGGTCAAACTGTACAAATTGCATAGCGACAAAGCAGATCTGGCCCAAGGTGGATTCGAAACGCTCCAAGTGTTTGATCTCTCAAAAAAGATCGCACATCGGTGCTGTTGTAGGTGTCATCAGTGGACACTGTCTCATAGGCAGGCATGCAGCAAGACTGGGAGTCTTCTCAAATGACTTTTGCAGAAGCTGCATGGATGAGGAGGAGGAGGAGACCATCGTCCATCTTCTCGGTACTTGTCCAGCCCTCTCCCAAAGGCGTAAACTCCATATGGGAGCTTTCTTCTACAACGACACTAATGATCTCATCAACATTGACATTGGTAGTCTCCTACGCTTCATACGAATCTCTAATTGGTTCATCGAGTAGGTGGAAGGAATTTTTCCTGATCCGTGTCGTATCACAATGGACCATTACTGGTCTAAGTGTGTAGGTTCCACTGAAAGCCACCTTAACTTAACTTAACCTAACCTAACCTAACCTAACCTAACCTAACCGTCGTTAGGCATTTCATCACGGGAAGGCTCTGAGCGATGGATGCACTTTCAGTTTTGTGTCCTATTTGCTCTGACATATCCTACCTTACTTCTGCCGTTTGCAGGCCGTCCAGGCGCTTTTGCCGACTGAGCCACTCTAGTTGATTTTTTGCTCTTGAACAAAAGTTGAATTTAGTTGTATGGTATGGGGCGGAGCTATTCATATGATGAGTAGCTTCGTTACAAAGTACATAATGCTTATAAAATGCCATATGCAAAAATGCTTGTTCCATTATTGGGAAACATGCTTGTTCCTCAATATCATTATAAATATCAACTATTAAGAATTTTATAAAAAAACGTCTAATAGGTCTGGTAAGACTGTCATCCTACAATGTCAAATTCATATCATTGTGTCAATAAGCTTCAATTACGTTCGAAAATAACCTTCTTTATTAAAATTTAAGTTTATTACATCAGTTCAAGTTATTGTTTCATTGACTCAGGTTAGCTGTCGTGGAATCAAACCTCCTGAGAAATTATCAAAAAGGGTTTGTAAATTTAAAAAGGAAATATAACAAAATGAGTGGTTTTCTTTGGAAATGCCACGGATATGTCGAAAACTTTTCAAAAATAGTCATCTCTGGTAAATGTTTCAAATGAACTATGTATGTACCTGAGAGAATTAAGAGAATTACTTACGAACGGTGTAGTCATGGAATTGTCTCTCAATCTCATATCAAACCCAAGTCGTTAAAACAGAAGATAAAACAACAAACTTGACCCACTTTTGTACGTCGTTCAACAAACTGCAAATAAATAATTAAAGTTGTCTCAGAGATGAAGGAAGAGCTATAAAAAAAGACGAGCAGCAAACAAAAATGGAAACACAAGAGCTGTTAGATAAATATTGAAAAAAAAAACTGCATCCTTTTTAATGATTTTTCTTGAGCGAGTCCTTGTCTGTTGCGTTTCGCTTCAAATAAACGCCAAAAAGTTGAATGACAACGAGGCATACCGGTGAGCGTTTGCTGGAACGAAAGGATATCCAGCAAGGTTCTTTTGTGCTGTGCAACGGCAAACATACTCCTCTGGCAATCTAGGACGAAGAATACAAAAAAAAAACAAAAAGAAATGCAATCTCAGTTTCTCTATAGATGCAATCTATGAAACGTTAATTTTTCAACCACAACGTTGTTCCACAAAAGAATGCTAATAGGCCCCAAGTGTATGCCAGTAACTCGTTTGAAACTTAATTTGTGTCCTGTGATATGCACTCTTCTATAAACGATAGAAGGGAAAGTTCATAGAAATTCTATCTCTGATCAGTGGGGAAGTAGTGCTGCTGGCAAGGGGTAGGTACAACTGCCGTTGAAAACATTAACCAACAGGGTCAATGCAACAAAAAAGAATATAGGAGCGTGGATGGATTGAGTACGACCTGATTGCCTTTCAACATAAAATACATTCACAAAAGCTATAGTACTGCTGCCGATTTAGCGATTCCCTATCAAAGGAGGACTTTTAAATTGCTTTTTGGAAGTTGCACCCTTCATTTACAGATTTTCTCACCCTCTCCTCAACTTTAAATGGCAGAATACTAAATTTTATTGATTTGGCTTCAGAAATCCCTTAATTTGCTGTTAAGAATCTGAATCTGAAGCTGTAAATTAAAAAAATGGCGAAAATTACTTTCCTTTCATTTCAAAATAACGAAAAAAAAACAAAAAAAAAGTCCTTGAATTAAAACTCAAGGTGATCTCTTAATGAAAATAGCACTGGATAAGCGGCGGGTTTTATGTGAATTAACTGCGGTCTATATACCATTAGTGATGCATCTACTATGTTTGAATATTTTATTTTCAGTTAAGAGAACAAATTAATGCTTTTATGACCGCCCAAAAAAGGAGCTACTATTCAAAAACGGAAGGTTACTGATGTTTTGGTGGGGCATATAAAAGTCGGAAGGAAGCAGCAATCGGGTGAAAAATACTCAGGATTTCACAAAGGTTTACTTTAAACGCACTCCTTGTGATGTTAAATATAGAGGGGAGCATGTTTTCTTTCAAAGAACGTAGTGTGCGCTTTTGAAAGGATATCGCAAGGCAATTCATTGCAAGTATTTTTCTTCTTCTAAAGAATGCTGACAAATTATAATATCGTGTGTGTGCGTTATATCTCATGAAGCAGTGTATCTGATGTAAGATGTGGTTATTTAGTTGTAAATTCTATCTTCCTTCGAAAAAAAACTTCAAAATCTGAGAATTTGAGCAACATACCCGCATCAAAAATGCAGTTGGGAATGCAAGGATAACTCGACAGTTTCAGAATGCGAGAGTTTACAATTTCTCAGTACCTAAATGTTAATATCCTGACAGTTTTATTGGCCTCGAGGTCATCAATTTGAAATGAAACCAGGAACTTTTCTCAATCGCTATAACCACCGGAACAATATGCCATTCTCTTTTTTTCTTCGAGAATTAATTTTTGATTCGAAACAAAATCTAAGAGGAGATATCTTTCGAGCTAAGATTGCTAAGAGGATTAAAGTTTGGTTGGCTTGGATTGCTTTTTTTCTTATTTCTTTGCCGTAAGAGAAGTTGATTGGATGGGAAACAGCTCAGGGGATAATAACGCAGTGCAATGTTCTCCTTACAGACGATTGCTAGTTTGCCAAGCAAGTGATATGCAAGGCATAAGCTATTTATAGGCGGTTCTTTTGTCCAAAAGAGGGTGAAGAGACCGAACAACCGAAACTGGACTGGCAATGGAAGATGTGTGAAAATAACTCAATACGATGTTCAGATCTAAAACTTTTACTTTTAATGAAATATTGCGTATCTTGTAAGATAGAGACGATCAAGGTGAGAAATCTTAGAGATATCCCTGTTCAATGTTAAATGAGTTTCTCCCTGAGTTTCTCCCTCAAACTAATATAGTTTGCAAAGTCATCATGAATCCTCTTTGATTTTTTACTGTACCTAGTAACTACCCCTATTTAGGAATGTCTCATTTACTCATTAACTAGTGGCCGGAAAACTCTGGCAAGGTAATTTGCGGTAGCAGTAAGACATCTTATTTCATCATTTGTGGTGAAAGGTCTTGAACGCTTGGTTGAGATGTATATTAGATCGAATGTACTCAAAAGAAATCCCTTAAATGCGAATTAACAGGCCTATCAGCTTGGTAAATCCTGTGAGACTGCTTTTCATGATCTTGGTTTTAGGATTGAAGCGATGGTGAAAGCTCCGGTCATCATGAGGCTTCACCATAGGGGTGTTTATTGATATTGAGTCAGCTTTTGACCTTTGACTCGATGTGCAACTCTGCCGAGAGGCATGGGATGGAACCAACCGTAACCAGATGGATTCACTACATGCTTTTCCGCCGACTTCTTTAGACAGGCGAGAATGTGGATCATAAAGTTACGGCCGAAGTGGCCAAGGGATGCCTACAAGGTGGAGTATTTTCTCCGTTTCTATGATGCCTTGTTGTCGGTTCTTTGTTCGAAGAAATTGTTGATCAATTAGACATACACATTCAAGCTTATGCTGACTATGTATGTCTTATCTTATCCAATAAATCCGCCAAAACCGCCTTTATAAATCTACAGACTGCTCTAAATCGGTTGGATGACTGGTGTGGCAGAAATCAACTGCTACTGCAGTTTTATTTACTCGTAAGCGTAAGTTCTATAGTCTTATTCCTCCTGTACAAAAAAGGATTCACTTTGCCAATCTCCACGGAAGTCAAATATCTGGGAGTAATTCTAGATTGCAAGATGATGTGGAAGATTCACCTGGAATCGAGAATATCGAAAGCTCAGTTTACCTTTATTCAATGTTAAAGAGCATTTGGTAAATAATGGTTGTCTTTTAGACGTTCGTAACCGATGTGGAGCCGATATCGGACACGAGCGAGATTACCATCTTATGTTAGCTTTTATACGCCTTCGCACTGCATCCGTCAACAGCAACCGCTTAAATTTGCTCAACATTACCAGGTTCAATACTGATAGGTTTAGGGAACCCGAAGTGCGTCAACAATACAGGGACCATCTTGCCTTTAAAGCAGAATTAATCAACAGCATACCGCACGAGAACGTGGACGACCACTGGAATGCTGTGAAAAGGGTTTCTGTAACTGGGGCACGCACCTACTTTGGTAAAAGGTAGAATAATCACCGCACATCGGCAGACACATGAAGACGGATCGATAAGCGTAAAGCAATCAAGGCTCGATTTGCAGCGCCCTCATCAGTACAGAGTACCGACCTAGAATCCCAATATCGCATCAAAAAGAAGGAAGTGCAGCGTAGTGTAAGACGGGACAAACGACAGTACATCGATTCACTTGCCTCAATGGTCGAAGAAGCAGCAGGAAGGGGTGACAGTAGGACTGGCTATAACATCACCAACGAGCTCAATGGTGGTCGGAACTCCAAACAACATCAGATCAAGAGTTTAGATGGTGACTTTCTGATGTCGGATGACGAGATGTAGAGAACATTTCGATACAGTCCTTAACCACTTAGACGATGCTGATATGATCTCCTGCGCCAATGAATCTTCCGAAGAGATAAATACCCGAATTGGCACTGGACATCCCAGTAAAACCGAAATAACAGCAGCAATCAAGTATCTAAAGAAAAATAAAGCGGTTGATATTGACGGCATCACTGTCGAAACATTCCAAGCGGCGCCAAGCACATCGGCTAAACTTCTGCACCCGCTCATACGGAGTGCGTGGAAAAATGATCAATTTCCCCAAGACTGGAAAAGAGGGATGATCGTCAAGCTAACAAAAACGGAAAATCTGATGGACTGTGGAAACTGGAGAGGTATATGCGTTTTATCGGCCGTAGTCCAAATTATAGCTAAAATCATATTAGAACGCGTTAAGAAGCATTTAGATTCAACTCTCGACGTCGAACAGGCAGGCTTTCGCTCTGGATCCTCTTGCATCGATCACATAAACACCTTGCGAATCATAATAGAACAATGCGTCGAGTTAGTACATCTACATCTAGTATTGATCGACTTCGAGGAAACTTTTGACAACTTAAATCGAGATGCTATCTGGTTGGCCCTGCGCAGGAGGGGTATCCCAGAAAAACTGTTATCAAAGCTACATACGAAGGAAGTGAATGTCATACACAACGGTAAACTGTCCGAGGAATTTGAAGTCCAAAGTGGAGTACGTCAGGGGTGCATACTATCACCGATGTTATTCTGGTGGTCATCAGCGATATACTCCGTGCAGCACTGAAGGTAAGGAACAATGGAATTTGACGGACTATGACAACTTACCTTAAGCACCTGGACTTCGCTGGCGATGTTTGCCTGCTCTCACATCGGATAATGGACTTTCATACCCAAAATCTACAAACCGAGGCAAGCAAATTGGAGCTCAAGATAAACACTGCCAAAACAAAAGCCCTGAACACTTCTAACACCCACTCTCAACTCAACATTGCTGGACAGGTAGTCGAAAAAATCGACAACTTTCTATACTTAGGAAGTGTGTGGTCTCGGCTGAACGCGGTGGCACTGAACTGGATGTGTGCAGCAAAATTGGGAAAGCAAGGATCGTTCGGTATGTTATCGAAAGTCTGGAGAAGCAATGTTTTCGACTGTTCCAACGTCGAATCAGTACTGTTGTATGGGTTCAGTACTTGCAAGCTGAAATCTTTCCTAAACAAATGACTACGTATCATCTTAAGGATCTTCTGGCCCAATCGTATATCCAACGACGAACTTCATTAGAAAACGGGCCAAGAACCTATAGACGTTATTGTGCGAAGGAGAATGTGGCAGTGGATTGGACACACACTGCGATGCGACGACAACTCCATTGCGAAATATGCCATGCAGTGGAACCCGTTCACCCAGGCAGGTAGAACAGCGGTACGCCCTAGGAGGACGTGGCGCATGACAGTCGAGGAGGAAACAGGGTCCTTTGGAATGAGTTGGAGGCAGCTCAAACGCGTTGCAGAAAACAAATCAAGTTGGCGCGTAGAAGTTGTTGACACGCTATGCCCCTTGAGTGGTGAAAGGATTTAAGAAGAAGAAGAATTCATATTGAGTTAAGAGACTCAAAAGATCTTTCCACTTCTTGAACCGGAAAGCTTTACTGCAGCTCCATATTCTCCAGGAGATGGTGTCACTGATCCTGCAATGTTACGTTTGTGAGTACTCGGGTGTGAACTCAACTCTACCCACTATAACAGAAACTTATGACAGCATTTCTAAGCCCACTCTGTACATAGGCATTACTACATGGCTGCAAATCCCTTGAAGGGTGTCAACAGCAATATAATGCAATCTGTTTACTATTATTTATGTTATTTGAATATTAAATACCAAATAATAAATTGAAATTAACAGCGAGAGAGAAGTATGTCCCCAATCATGTTTCAATTATTCCGTAATTTGCATTATTTTACCTCTGATGACATGATACATTTTAGTTTCCAACCGCATCGCATGATTATATTTTATAATTAAACCTAAACACAAGTCAGTTATGTGATTAATTACATTTAATATTTATGCTGTCGCCAAATTTAGATGATTATTATACTGACCGCCTGCTGTCCATCACTGTCACTCTTTAATATAATTACCATATTATCATTATAACAGAAGAACTTTGGGTTTAGGATAGGAGCAACATTTTTTAGATGAGTTGGCAGATGTAAAATTGGAATGTATAGTTTTGCTAAGCAATGTTATGCATTATGGTTATCAACATTTGATTAACTGATTGTTTACTTGGCAGTAGTTGATTCGCAACATTTGGAATGTATTTTCTTGCATCGCAACATGTTGCTTTGCATGGTTACATTTTGCAACTAAGTGTAGAATAGCAAACAATCGACACTCGCCATTACAATATAAGGTAAAAACAGACGGCTCTCTTCTGCTTGTTTTTTAATTCTATCTCTAAATTCTTAACAACAATGGTTCGAATCTAGTCAATTACAATTAAGAGGTATCGGATTTTAAATTGAAATAAAACAACAAAAATTCAAATTGATTGGCCGCAACTGCGCCGTAATTCGGCCATCCGTAAACACCAATTTTGAATGACTCGCTCGAGGACTTCGGTCGGTATCTCGCGAATAACTTGAGTAATGTTGGCTTCTAATGCCTTAATCGTAGCTGGTTTATTCACAAAACATTTAGACTTTACATACCCCCACAAAAAAAAGTCAAAAGGTGTGATATCACACGATCTTGGTGACCAATCCACCTGTCCGAAACAAGAGATCAATTGCTCACCGAAACGAGGACGCAGTAAAGCCATTGTGTCACGGGCTATATGGGATGTAGCGCCGTCTTGTTGAAACCAATTGTCGTGGAGATCACCGGCATCAACAAGTCGTTTATCATGGCGCGATAGCGTTCGCCATTCACTGTTACATTGGCGCCAGCCTCGTCTTTGAAGAAATATGGGCCAATGATTCCTCCAGCCCATAAGCCGCACCAAACGGTAGTTTTCAATGGATGTAATGGCAGTTCGTGAATGGCTTCGGGTTGCTCTTCAGCATAAACACGGCAATTTTGCTTATTGACGAAGCCATTAAGCCAAAAATGGGCCTCATCATACATACACCATTAGTTGGCCTGAGCGCGCGATGAACACTTTTCACAGAGCGTCGATTTTCGTAATGCAATTGTACGATTTGTAAACGTTGTTGAGGCGTTAGTCTTTCCATGATGAAATGTCAATGAATACTGAATAAAATTACGTATTAAGTTTGACAGTAGTCACGCGTGACATGTCAAAAAAATCCTATTGGAAAAAGTACCTCCAACCTGATCACCCTTTATATAAAGTAAGTATACTCTTAATATGAAGATTGTCGCTATTGAATTGTGATCGCTATTGATTTGCCATTTTATTCAAGAATTAGGAAAATGTTAACGAACCTACAAGGTACTCGAAAAGTATATGAATAAAAATTAAAGTTGTTTCACTATACAACCATTTTCTCCAACATTGTCACAGCACAACGGTCTAAGCGCTGCGCTTAGTCACCTCAATTCAGATTAGTCAGCCGATTTTTGAGTGCCCATCGAGCATCTTTAGAAAAACGGAAAAGCTCTCGAGGACTCAAAGACTAACACAGATAAGCTATCAATCTTCAATCTACTGTTTGAGCACAATCCGGTTGCGTTGTGATAAATTTATATTTATCTTACAGATACAGTACCCACTTTGGTGCAATTTCTGCGGATATTCAATTTGCATTGTAATTGGGAACAATAGCAAGAGTATTCGAATGAACCGTCCACTTGGCAAATCAGCACTTAACTGAGAAAACGAATGGTTGGATGATAATTCCTGTCGCTAGAGAAATACTGCAGAACTGTCGGAACTTTGAAGGATGTTTAGAAAAAATAATTTAAGTCAGATACATATTCTGTGATCTGTCGAAAGTTGGAGATTTTTTTAAAATCAGATGCTATTAGCTACAACATTGATAATTCTGTCAACAATTAGAAGTTAGATATGAAATGTTGAACTACCCATTCCAACAAAATACCTCTGGCCTATTTAAGTCTTTTCAAAACACAATAAATCAATACTTTCATCCAATATTACATGCTATGTGCACACGCATATGGAACACGAACAACAAAGGAACGTACTATTAAGTTAACGTGTATCCTTGCAGCAAACAAAGTACAAATCCACTTTTAATCTGAAGATATAAAAATTTTGTTCTCAATTATAAAGCATTCGGTACATAATTCAGTGCACTGTAGTAGCATCAACTGTTAAGATATTCTGGATTTATGTACACAAAGAAAATTGTTCAACGACATGTAGAACACACTCATGATAGACTGGGAGATACATGTAATCCCATTTTAATACAAATAACGTGGCATTACTTTGATGGAACTTTATTCTGTTGACTTGAAGTTCAATGAATGGAAAGATGCCATGGCAGATGGATTATCGGTCAGACCAATAGACAGTTGATGAGATAGATGATTAGATAATTGATTTAACGATGCAGGTTATTATGTGTGGTATTTAATAAACTGGATAATATCGGCTAGAAATCGGGACTGGTGGAGAGATATTTTGCGGGAGGTCATAAGTAACACTGCCTCCTTTTCTGTGCTAACAAAAGGATGGATCAAAGAAATCTGAAGGCACCGGCGCTGGGGTCTATGGGCCACAAACCAAGTACTCTGTAGCAATGGGGCAGTACCCCAGAATATTTCAGGCTGAAGTACATGCCATCGAAAGATATGCTCACTTTAACCTAAGAAAGGAAGTACATGACGTCAAGCCCCGATAATTGGATGCATTCCACATTACATTTCAACTTGGGCGAAGCTAAATAGACTTGGCGAAGTAAAAAAAGTGTGTTTGTACTGGGTGTCGGGACACACTGGCATAAAAGTAGCAACGAAGTAGCGGATAGGCTCGCTAATAAAGGAGCAGAAACTCCGCTAGTTAGGCCAGAACCGTTCTGTGGTATAGGTTACCGCATAATACGGGAAGAGCTACGCAGTATAGGCAAGTCAGCCGCTTCCGTAAGATGGGAGAATCTCCCAGGTTTAAGGCAAGCAAAGGAGATGCTTGGGAGCTATAACCTTAAGAGTATAGCTAAGTAGAAGTAATGTAAGAATCATTACGAGTTTCCTAACAGGACATTGCACTCTGAAAGTGCATCTAATAAAAATAAAATTAATAGAGGATGGCAGCTGCATACTCTTTGAGGAAGCGGAGGAGACACCGTGGCATCTTCTCAACGAATGCGGAGCAACGACCCGACAGAGAAGCGATCAGTTGGAAACTCACGTACTGTCGGAGTCTGCGCGACATTTACTGAACCCGTTCCATATTATTAAGTTCTTAAGAGTCATTGGTATCCAGGGAGTGCTTTAGGGATGAGCATGCATTGTCTCTGTACCACAAGTCAGTGGGAAGCGCAATAGATCCACATGGGTCGCGCTACTACGCCCCATTTATTCTCATCATCATCATCATCATCATCATCATCTCTTTCCTTAATTCGTCTGGGTATGTGTAGGTAATTTTCTGTTGTGGATAGTTTCTGCGGTTATTAAATAACCATTGTCTCCAGAGTTTGGATGGAATATGTTTTATAGACGTTCTGCAAATATAATTGCCTTCTGCTTGTTGTTTAAAGCCGAGCTTCTATCGGGATTTCTTATTGGTGGAATTTGCGTGATGGGTCTCTTTAAGCGCTTAGTTGTCTTTCACAGAGAATAATCTTTGTTTTTACAATTCGTGAGGAGGGGAATTGTAAACTGGATTTTTCCTTCTTCAGTTTAAAACTTTTCCAATCCGTTCGTGAATTTATAAGAGTTGGATTGTTTGCTTTTATATTGATACTTTGACCATCCAAGGATATCGATAGAGTTCATTCTTCAGACTGGGATGATTCAGATCTTCTACAAGGTATTTTTAGACGTCCGAGAGTGCTTTACTTGAGTAGTAAAGCATTTCCTTTTTAGCCAAAACAGGATAAGCAAGAATAATCTGATTCTTTATTTGATTTTTGAGATGGTGTCGTTATCAGATGTTATAGCAGAGCCTAGGTGACAAAGTCTAAAGGCTAAAGCTGTCTAATTTGACGTTCTGACCAATACGCTGAGTGGACCTGAGAGTTTCGCACAATTCTCTCCAATATGATATTAAAATATTCACATGACAGCGTGTCATCTGGCTTAAGTCATTGTTTGCCATCGAAGTACTCGGAATTCGGACTGTTCGCGGTTAACACGAAATAGCGAGAATTCTCCATCGTCATCCTGCATATTCGAAACAGTTCAGCAGGGGTACTTAAGATGGAAATTGTGCTGTATTACCCGTCCTAAAGCCGCACTGGTAACGTTCAATTACATTGTTGATGAGTGGCTTCAGTAAATCACACAGTATGGCTGATAGGATCTTATAGGCGATGTTAAGGAGACTAATTACTTTATAGTTGGCGCAGCTTAGATACATTTAATCATATACAAGTATTGTTTTTAGTCAGAGCATCACGTTTTACAACACGAGACAAACAATGTGACTTGAGTGGTTCTCCTTCCAATTCAATTTTCGCCGCTTCCACTTTATAACACTGGCAAATACAACAGTGGCTGGCTGTATTGATAAATATGGCAAATATTGGCTACTCTCTGCCTGCCGAATATATCTACAGGAGTCAGGTGCAACATTACTTCTAGAGGGCGTGTAGGTGTTGTTTGTAATACCCCACTCATGTGCATACCCTTTGTACCTTCTCCAGTTGTGAGTTGCGAATGGAGCAATTTCTATCACAGTTATAAGTTACGAGTATGGTATTGATGGTGGTTATTGCCAATAAAAGTTTTCTCAGTTTTTTCATCTGTGAATCCATCAAAACTCAATATTGGCACTGCCGCAACAATCAACGCACATTGTCTTCATGTTGTCTTGTGTACTGGGTTGGCTTTAAATATTTGAAACGAAATGAACCTAGACAAATAGTGGGCAAATGTATGTGTACACTGCAACTGACACTGTTATGCCTTCAAAACTGTCTCCTTCAAGGCTTAGGTTTCTATTTTCTGTCCTGTCATGCTGTTCTATTTGAGTCACATTGTTTGTCTCGTGTTGTAAAACGTGATGCAGTGACGCAACACATTTCTTATATGCGATTAAATATAGCTTTTCTTTCTATGTTCTTTTCTTGATGAAACTTTTGTTATACTTATAATACATGGAAAGCCTTACGACGACTTGCGTCAAGATCTTGCAAAAAAAAAATAACCAAACAGCAACATGAAAAAATGAAATGATGGGGTAACCAACACGACCAATATTGACAACCTTATTGGCAAATTCAATTCATCAATGGAATCTGCTGCAAGTTCAGCGATTCCTAACCACAATAGTCCCACAAGAGTTATTAATATACAATGACATATCTTCGAGCTTATCGTAATTCCTTACTCTGCAAGAAGAAGTGAAAGAAGAGATATTTACAGATCCCTTATAATGCAGCCAAAGACAAGTGGAAAAGCAGAAAAGAAAGCTGGAAAGACCCAGAAAAATATTACTAAACCTGGTAAAAAGAACAAGCGCAAGTGGAAGGAAAGCTACGCAGTTTACATTTACAAAGTGTTGAAGCAAGTCCATCCGGATACTTGTATCTCATCAAAAGCCATGAGTATCATGAATAGTTTTGTCAATGATATTTTTGAATGTATCGCCGCCCAAGCCTCCCGCTTAGCACACTACAACAAACGTTCGACAATCACAAGTCGGGAAATTCAGACTGCTGCGGTCAGTGAAGGAACAAAAGCTGTTACTAAATATACCAGCTCTAAGTACATATCGGCGTCATATTATCTTTGTCTTTTTTAAGACATCACAGCAGGATGTTCGTGGTTCGAATGTCTGCCAAAAAAGGTCTACTTTTGCTCAAACTTATATACCAGCAGCTAAACCAAACAAGCCAAGTTCAAACGTAGTTATTCAAATATAATATTACCCAATGAACAGTTAGGCTTTCGAAGAGGATCCCACTCTACATACCACCATATTCAGAGGATCAAAAATTAGGTCAATTGGAGCGTTAAATTTAAGTAATCGACAAGTCTAGTAGTTTTAGCTACAGGAACTTTTCTTATTCTCCACACTGGGTGTGTCATCGGCCAGAAGATCTGTCTGTAGAGGAACCCCGCAAGGTAGAGTCCTGTCCCCCCTTCTATGGAACTTAGTGGTGAATGAGCTGCTTGTATGCCTAATAAGAGAGGGCTGCCGAGTGATCGCTTATGCGGAAGACGTTGTTATTGCCGTCTCAGGAAAGCACCCTAGCACCTTAAAAGATCTCCTGCAAAATGCTTTCAACAAGCTAACAAATTGGGCAGATCGCTGTGGTTTAGGAGTAAGCCCACACGAAACTGAACGTGTCCTCTTCACTAGGAAATACAAAATCCAACATGTTCTCCGCCTTTTCCTTCTATTGAAGGTACAAGCTTAACTTACTCTGATAAAGCCAAGTATCTAGGTCTAATACTAGACAGAAAGTTAAGCTAGAAACCAAACATTCAAGAAAGAGTTCGTAAGGCCACAGTGTCACTCTTCTCTTGCAAAAAATCCATTGGCTGGCTATATACAGCGGTAGTAAGACCTACGCTTATATGTGGTGCAACTGTAAAGTGGACTGCGTATGATAAAGCAGTAAATTGTAATGAGCTAAGTAAGGTCCAAAGATCAGCTTGTTTATGCATGAGCGACGCGCTTCGCACAACTCCCTTCGCCGCGCTGAACATTTTGTTCATTCTTACACCACTAGACATTTTCAGTAGACAATTATCAATTGCAGCTTGTCAACTGTCATGTAATCTTTTATACTGAATTTAACATGCAACGCAATATACAACATGCAAGATGCATGCTAGATGCAAGATGCAGTTAATTAGAGAGTATCTTCCCGGTAGAACACAATAAGGTTCTGTTTATAATTGTGCACTATTCTTCTTCACATACATTGGAATCTGATGATGTACCCCAAGGATCAGTTGTAGGCCCACTTCTTTTTTCTCTACTGATTATTGACATCGCAACAGTGTGTCGATCAGCACCGATGACATTCAGCCTTCCTTTTCTCGTCCTCGTTGTCTTTTTTTATTACTGTGTGTGGCTTGAGAATTAATGAAGACCTAGAAGTAATCTATCAAGGAAAGCCACGTAAAATCGCATCAATTGCGAAAGCAAAATTTTACCAACAAATAACCAAGAAAATGAAATCTTCGCACAAAGGCCAAATCAAACTTTGATCCGTCACATGCAATGACCGTAAAACGTCCACAAAGATACTAATTTCAAACTCGTTATAGACATAATAACTTTTTTCCTTACAATAAGGATGTGGATGCCACTTCACTGTGTCATGTGATGCGTGCGTGCAGATCAAATCTGTGCGCTACAATGTAGAGGATATATTCTAAAAATATAAGGCAAATGGCAGATGCAGTTGCAGTCCTTTGCACGTTACACGAGGCCATACGAGTATGTCACATGAATGTGAGAAAGGCAATTTAAGTTTCGTGTTCAGTGTTGCACAGCTTGTCAACTATCATGTAATCTTTTATACTGAAAGGAAGGAAAATCATTGGCTAAGATAAGAGATGAGGGAGGTTTTAGTATTTCCAGTTAACGCTACATGGTACAAATGTGCAATTTTCCTTCCTGAAGGTCAAATTGAAAAACTAGAAAAATAATTCAAAGTCACCAAATCTCACGTTGTTGAAAGACTTTTTTGCCACCTGGCTCACGTGTTGTGCCTAGTGACATACTTCAACTACACTAAGAACTTTTAACAATGAAATTATAGTTTAGAAAGTGTGAGTATTTGGAAGTTTACCCTTTCTTCCATTTAATTGTATGAGGACGGTTTTGAGCTGATCAAGGATGCTGTTGACTGTTTTTCAAGCTAACTATAGAGCGTCCCATATATCGACGTTTCAGTCACTTGAAGAAACTCACAATAATAGAAGCGAATTGACTCTATATGATGTTAAATACTATGATGGTAATCATGCTTGCAAAAGTAAAATAAGAACTTTCACTTCCACCAAAAAACTCAGTTGTGTGCTTACAACACTTACTGTTAGCGTGGTAGAATGGTGGAATGTTCGTAGTCAATAAGTAAAACAAATTTCCAGGACTTTCAGATCATCATCCGACTGACATATAAACGTTGATTGACTTATTGATTGTAGGGGTGGGGATGCTATAGATCTTCTTCCGACTCTGGGGATAGTGTAAACTCTATGGCTATAGTAAAGCATTGTTAGACCCAGGATCACATACACAGCCCTGGTTTGGTGGCCAAAAACAGAGCGCAAAACTAAACAAAATCCAAAGACTAATCTGTCTAAGTGAAATAGATGCCTTTAATACTTACCCAACAGCAGCACAAGAAAAGCTTCTAGAACTCCCACCCCTGCACTTAAGTATAAAAAACGAAGCTGGGTCAAGAGCCATCCAAATAGAACTATTCGATAAGAATACTAGAAGGAATCAAGTTGAAAATGTTATAAGTTTCCTTTCACACCACACATCCATTTGGTATACAGAAGAATCAAAAACAAACATTGGAACCGGAGCAGGACTATTCGGACCGAGAACTACATTGCGAATACCCCTGTACCAACAGTATTCCAGTTAGAAACTATAGCAATAGAAGCATGTACCTTAGAATGTATCAAAGTATCAAAAGAATGTACAGAAAAACAGATATCTATGTCATCTCAGACTGTTAGGCAGCACTGCTTGCATTAAAAGGTCCAGTCTATCATTCCAAAACAACGTGGAGCCACTTGAAATAACTGGCCAAAACTAACAAAATCAACTTAATGTAGTCCCCCGGTCACTCAGGGATCTCAGGAAACTAGGCAGCAGACCTCCGGGTCAAATGCGCGAAAGCAGTCTTCACTGACCCCGAGTTCAGTATGCCTATGCCTATTCAAAAAGCCTTTTAAGGATGGGGAAAAAAAACGTTATCGAAGCGAAATGGGAATCATCGATTGGGATGAGACAGGCCAAAAAGCTACTCTGGTAAGGGACATGGTCTTTTCCATGACCATCTTTTGAAAATGGGTAAATGCTCTTGATGATGTGGGTTCAGAGAATGCCGTTCCACCTCCAAACTCACGTGAGCTCCCACATCCTTCTTCCTATGTCGGATCAGATCTCCACGCATTCGTTGGGAAGATTCCTTCACCTATCGGCACAGCCTGCAGCTGAGTCCTTATGAGTCCTTTCAGTCCCTTATGACGATGGACCATTGCTGGTCTAAGTGTGTCAGTTTCACTGGCAGCCACCGCCCAGACACACATATCGAACGAACTGAGGCCATTAATGATACAGGAAATTAAAAAAGTCCCACTGACTTATCAAACTGCCTTCGTACTACGGAAAGTTGGAGTGCCCACAGACGAAGCTAACCTTGGTTAGTCGAACCTGTGTCAACTTTTGGTTGTGGACCCAGTTCGTTCTGAGCGTGATCATATTTGTGGCTGTTGGTTTACTACCCAAATGCGGGTACAGTGTTAGCGTTGTTACATTAGTGTACATCACTAAGGCAAATATATACTCGGCGTGGAGCTACGCATTATACAACCGGTTGACGTCATTCCATAAATCGGCAATGGTTTTAGACCTAAACCTATCAGTTAAACTGACACGTTGTTGTTTAACTAATCCGTGTTCTACGAGGACCGTGGAATAGACCCTTCCTGGCAGGTACGCACGTTAATCCAATAGACAGTTTCTGTCAAATACCAGTCCAAGATATTTGACCTTTCTGCTGACAATATCTTCCACGTTAATGGCGATTGAGTGCATGCGCCCCAGTATAGAAAGAAAAAGAGAGAACATAGACAATCTGTTTGTTATGTTTAACCCGTTTTGGATTATATCAATACATAGCACTTCATCGAACTTCCCTCTTGCTACGACTAACTACACCTACAGCGTATCCCTTGGCATAGTTACCCGCTTCAGCGAGTTGTTGTTAATATACTAATAGATACATCTACTACGCAACTAAAGGATGCTCACACAGAGGCCCTCCTCCTTTAGTTGTCTTGACCAGTACTCCCCAATTATAGTCTTCAGTGTTCTTGTGCGCAGCATCTCGTGCATCAATCTAATGGTTTCGCTGTTTACCTATCTTTTCTCCAAATGTCTTGATGCTTCTAGGTAGTTCTCTCAGTGTGATCTCCGTGGATTACAAAAATGACTCTATGCGAAGTTATTTTTAATCTAAATTCAGTCAGTCCTTCAAATAAATTCTGAAATGCAAATCAGCTCATGTTAGCAGCAAAAAGATCAACGTCTGGTATTGATACTAAACAAATAACTCTTAAGAGCCTACTGTGATAATCAGAAATCCTATCAACTCATCTGAAAAGGAACAGAATTCTTTAACAAAAGCAAACAAAAAATAGTGACCCATTTCTAGTGAAGTCATGGTATCAGTGTTCAATGCTGTGAATACAAAGAATAAGTGACGGCTTAGCAGACAAGAAGACAATCTGACTGGCCAATGATGGGATAAAAATGTAATCCACAATTATTAGAAAAAAATACGACAAAGTTGTTTCTGAAAATGGTGTTGAAATATAATTGGATAGCAATCTACTCCGAGTAGTTATTTTATTTGTTCGTCATCTTTTTACCACAAATTACAATCAATAAAACGGTTTATGGACGATGTTCCAAACGACCGCAATGTTTACACGTATCTTGTGTATACAACATCATATCGTAAACTTACGAGGTATTATAAATATTTATTCTATAAATCGACTCGCATGGAATAAATTTCCAGTTTAAATGCCAGTATTTCCGCCACCATCATTTCCGCCATGGAAAACTAAACTGCAACAAAAGACGATAATCAACCAACCGAAGAATCTCATTAATTTCAAGGATACATCTGTATAAATACTCGTACTAAGCACAATGAACTGGATAAGCTAGCGGCGTACATGCAATATGGAAATGTAATGTACACATTCGCGAGAAGATAAACGAATGCATCCGTTCCGAGTTCTATCTCGAACTATTTGTTAAAAGTTATGCGTGCATTTGATGTAATGATTGCAAGCAATAGCTACTAACGAAAGTTTGAAAGACTTTTGTCTTAACGACATAGCAAACAAAAAACATTTTTGGGAATAGTTTTCGAAATAGGAACAAAAATGTTGACTCATATCTGTATAGGAGGACCACACCACAGTCTACGTTAATGGTGTGGCGGTGAATCAGATTTAATCACAGGAATGGAAATATTTCTTCATGGCTGGTATTTGTTTACAATCTATATACGAGGGTGAACTAAAAATTGGCAGCCTACCATAAAAATAGTTTTTCACACGCCCATAGAACTGTTTCATACACTATAACTAGCTTCGAAAGTAGCCATAACACACTCTAGTGAGTTAACATATAAAATACTTTTGTTATTTACTGCAGTCTCAGCGAAATAAGCACCTCAAGGCTCACATAGTTCTAGGACAGAATGCCATTTCGTTTGAATAGGCAAACGTAATGGCATTTGTAAAGGATCTAAGCCACCACATAAAGTGATAATTATCTGAGATGCACAATAGATCTCCAACCTAATCACAATATTAATAATAAATATTACTCTTATAGTTAACTCCACATAATAACTATATGCTGCCCCCTGCCATCCTGTCCACCACTCAACTGACCACCAACCACTGACATAATACCACTGACCCACTCCCCCTACTGCCCCGCACCAGCACACCACTGACCAAAAACTGTAGCCTACAACCTGCGGGGAATAAAAACTCAATACAATGGTGAAAACCTGATCGAAATTGGTCCAGTCGTTTTCAAGATTAGCTTAAATAGCAGGCTTTACACGGCTGCCTCCACCTCCCTGACACCTATCGGAAAGCTTTTGCTTTAAGAACATTTGCAGCATTAAAACAAACAGGTTGCGAAAGTTTAAGCTCAATTGATCGATAGTTTTTCACTTTTGCGATGTCTAACGCACAGACTCGCAGAAATTGATTTTTATATACATACTAGCGGAGATACCCAGCGTTTCCCGGCTGCCCCATCACACTGACCCCCACCAAGTTAACACCCGGCCACTGACACTACACCCACTGACCTCCCGCCCACTGACCTCTAGCCCACTGACCCCCCGCCCACTGACCCCCCGTCCACTGACCCACCGCCATCTGACCCCCAGCCCACGGACCTCTGACCTCAGATGACCACCCACTCACAGACCACCCCCACTCACTGAACTCGCACCAACTGACCAACTGACCACCTCACCAGCCCAGAAATAGCTGCACAAAAATATTCGAAAAACGCTCCCAAATATAAAAGTACGCACAATATTGTCTGTTCAATGTGAGCCGGACATGAATTTCACAATTTACATAAATTCTTATGTCACCAACAACTCGAAACGTCATCATTCGTTCGCTGTTTTCGTTTCAATTCAAATCAGCATGAACTGTCACGGCAATATATGAAATTCATTGGAATGACAGTGGCGCCATCTGTCGAAAATTCGTCGTACCAACTCAGAAACCTTCGTGGGCTCATGCACAACAACTTTGCTAAAGATCATCACATGATCAAATGCATGGTTTACGATTTTATAAAGGACATACAGACAAACATTCATTTTTTTATATATAGAAGATATAGAAGTTTTTTTTGCTTTCAAAATAAACGATTCATATATTGCAACAATTTGCACATTTCATTGCATACTTTTAGGGTTACTTTCTTAATAAAGTTTGCAATAGTCAATAAATTTCATTGCATACTTTTAGGATTAAATTCCGTAATGAATATTGCAACAATGATTAAATTCCCTAAAAGTTTAAATATTTAAATGAAATACCAGATCTAAGAGAAAATTGGAGCAATTCTTTGATATATGTCCTTTTTACTGTCGTATTTCTATGGCGAAGAAAAAGTGTGAGTTAACCGGCTACTACCTTCTAGTTACATATAATTTGTGTATAGTACTTCCGATTCAATAAAACGAAGTACACAAATAGGTGAGCTGTCGCGGCGGACGTCTCGGTATCGATTACTAATTAGAAAGTTTTTTTTTCACAACTTATCACTTTTGCATAGGCGTTAGAACTCCTTTTGTCCAACAGACGATTAGATGTTCCTTATTTACCCCCTATTTGGATCTATTTGTGTGCAAAAATATAACAAGCACAACACGAATGGTCGGGGGCGGCTAGGCCTTGGATTGCAACGGTTTGTCGTGCCAAATACTATCATGTATTACTATTAATCCTCACTTGTTTATTTTTCTTTTTAATTAGTGCATTAAACTTGCACTAAAGTATAATTATAACTAACGCTAAATGTACATACAACGCTAACCATCTCAATTTCACACTTGCACTTTAATTTCAGAATCCTCGATAGCGGAAGTATTATTGCCATCATGGCGAGCGCCTAATCGATTCACAGACCACCAGACAGACACAGCTCAAAAATATTAAAGCGTCCTTGATATTGAATGGTGTCAGCATCATCATCATCATCCACCACCACCATCACCATAATAACGATTGCTTGTGGCAGCACTGCTACCAGCAAACTGGAGCAATAGTGGAACAATCGTGCTCATTTCCGGTTGATATAATAGAGACTGAGCAGGGGGTGGGGAAATGCGAGGAGGCCGATTTTATGAATTTATAACGAACACAAGAGAACAACGAAGAACAGCAACAACAAAAAAAAATCAATGGCTCCATTGTTGAGGAAAATCTCAATTTTATTATCGCGCTAATATGATGATGTGGCACAATATGAATGCCGCCCCATGAACCCAGGGGTGACAGCGCTTGAGTTGAAAGGAGACACCATTTTTCGTCCTTGTTTGGAATGAATGAATGAATGATTAAATTTCTACAATAAGCTAATTGAAAGGATATCGATATATCGACCAATGCGATAGCATCCGATAGCAAACAACAAATCGTAGCAAAAATAGCAAAGTTCCTCTGGCATCAACAATTAACCCCATGGAAACATCAACGATGGAAAGACATGACGACGACGATGACAACGGCAATAACGACGACCGCCTTTCAAAAGCTGCTGCATCAACAATAACGTTCCTTCGGTCAAATGTAACACAAGTCCTAAACGTGTTTCTTAATAGAACGAGGACAACGGCAAATTCTACGGCAGCTTTTGATCCAGCAAGCAGCATTGTTCCCGTAGCAACATCAACGCCATCGGTGACATCACCATCGTTTCTATACCAGATCATCACATATCCTAGCACTGGAATCGCAATTTCAAACGAGCGAAATTGTTCGACACTATTCGAGGACTACACAAAGCCACTGCAAGGTACGTCACTTATTAGCTGGAATTTTTCCTCCTATTGCGACTTGTCGTCGTATCTGTCAAAATGGGTCGCTTATTTGCGAGTATTTTTCGGTTAAATGTCTAAATTTGACTTTCAGGGTTTTGTTAAAGTTACTTTTCGTTCATATTGGGACAAAGGGAAAAGGTTAAAGAAGAAGCGAGTAAGTTCCGTAACTATTTTGCTGCAAATAAAGTCCTAGTAATACAAAGAAATGCTTGTAGTAAAGCCTACAATGGTGCTATAAAGCAACAATTTTGGTCAAATTCTCGCCCAGCAATTGGACATTTCTCAGGCATCAACATGACGACATAGTTTGTGTTAAGGTTTACTTTTATAACAGATTCAGTTGAGTTGGGATATCTAAAGCAACTGATAATTCTGAGACTCATTGTGGCATATTGGGCACTCACCACCACATGTCCAGTTGTGTTTAATTGATTTCAATCCTTTCCAACTCATTCTCGATCTGCCCAAATGCCTTAATACCTCCACAACTGTTCTGCGTCAAGTGTGCTTAGGGCGAGTCACTTGTCACCCTGTTTTGTTCAGCGGATTCCATTACATAGCTTATCTTGCAAAGGAACTTTCTTGGTGCCGTAGCGTATGACTTCCTTTTTGTTTTAATAATGTTATGAAATTTAGGCTTTCTAGAGTTAGTAATTGATTTTGCAAATAATAACACAACACAAGTTCGTTAATTCACAAATTTACACTGGTGATTACTTATTATTCACTTCTAACACTATTATTCACAAAAGGCGGTAGCTCTATCTACTTTTCAATTTTTCAAGTAGTCGGGTTTACTTCCAAATAATAACTAACTTACTGCGATAAAGTTGCGGTATAGAAAATCTAAATTTTCGATAAGGTTCTAATCTTTTCTACTGTATTCTATTCGGACGACTTAGAAGGTACAAGAAAGTAGCGGAACACCTACTGGTGTTATACAACTCTAAGCATCAAAGCAGCAATGATGACGTTGCTATTGCCGTTTCAGGAAAACACCTTAATACCGTGAAAGAACTCTTACAGACTGCTCTTAACAAGCTAACTAGAGGGGTCTGGGAGTAAACCACCACAAAACAAAACTTGTCCTCTTCACTAGAAAATATAAAATTCCACATGTTGCCCACTCCTCTATAAAGGGTAGAAGCTTACCCTTCTCTGATAAAGCTAAATATTTGAGTCTTATTTGGGAGAAAGGAAGCTTAATACGTACAGAAAACAGCTCGTAAAGCCACAGTGGCACTCTTCCTACTGTTCAACATAACAGACAAGTTGCTGCTAGCGCTGCTGTTCGCCTCAATGCAGCCTCCCAGTGGAGAAGATATTAATTAGGACACTCCTCTGGGCTCCACCAGGAGGTATATGCGACTGCACGATTCCGCAACTAAATTTCAACAATAACTTCCAGGTCACCATTCCCACCAGATCCCTCTGGGAAGAAGGTGATATCTTGGAAGATGAATCGATCAGTTTTTATACTGACGAGTCAAAAACTGATGCGGGGGTAGGCTGAATTGTTTTCTCAGAAAGGCTAAATATTAGGCTCTCTTTCCGTCTTCCCAATCACAGAAGTATTTTTCAAGCCGAAATCATGGCGATTAAAGAAGTCCTGTCTTGGCTGAAGAGAAAGGTTATATCCACTAAGGATATCCGCATCTTCTCGGATAGTCAAGCAGCTTTGAGATCCTAGATTCAGTCTCTACGAACTCTATTTTAGCCAATCACCTATCATGGAGATTGCGGAGCAGTTCAACATTCACCTGTAGTGGGTACCGGGGCATAGGGACATTATGGGGAACTGCAGCGCTTATGAACTCGCCAAAAATTGTACTACGCTGCGATTTCTACCTGAAAATTGTTCCTTAGGCATACCCATTCCTACATGAAAACTCATCTTAAAGCAGGATGTTATGAGGAAAAACAAACCTTAGATTGTCGAATGGTATAACTTGTGTAGCGACAAAACAGATTTGGTCAAAGCTGGATCCGATCTTGTTTGATCGATGTTTGATCTCTCTAAACAGATTGCACTTAAGTGCTACAGCAGGTGTATTTACTGGACACTATCTTATAGGAAAGCATGCAGCAAGGCTTGGTATATTTTCCAATAACTTCTGCAGAAGCTGCATTGGCGAGGAGGAGGAACAGACCATTCTTCACCTTCTCTGCAGATGCACAGTTCTTTCTCTAAAACGTAAGCTCCACTTGGAAGCCTTCTTTTACAACGACCTTAACGATTTGTCAAGCACTGACATCAAAAGTGCTTGTCAAATCGTCTTCTACGCTTCATTTGATGCTCCCACTGATTCCTCTCTCCTCTCGATCTATGTGGCATTACAATGGACCATCATTGATATAAGTGAGTTGGTTTCCTGCCGACAGCCACACCAACCTAACCTAACCTAAACTTCCAACAATATTACTGAGCCTGAAGATATGCAATGGTTTTTGTTAATTTCTTAATGCTAATACAATTCAATACAATGAGTATGTACATTGCGATAAATGATTGCTATTTACATTTTCGTTACAATATGTATACGGGTTCCTGACTGTCGGTGATGGAATCAGATTGTTTTTGTTTGTCCGCGTTTATTCACAGTCCCACTCTACTTGCTACGGTTTCCAATTTTTAAACAATTTGGTTTATGTCCATTATTCGGTACGAAAGAGAGCATATTTCGTTGACCTAGCCCATGCGCTTTGGGGAGAATGGCATCGTCCATTGTATTTCATGGGTATGTGTTATTTGAGTTGCACGAACGACATTACTAATTATTACTTTAAAGAGGAGCGGTGACAGCATGCAGCCTTGTCTGACCCCACTTTGAATAACAAATACTCCGAAAATTCTTAATGACCTAAGGTCTATATTTGGCGTGTCATTTGTGAAGAGTATATACATTGTTGGGTCTAGTATACTTCCTTGTGGAATACCAGCTATTTTTTACAAGATACGTAGTAAGGAGATTGACCTGTAGGATGACATTTCGTGCGAATTACTTACCTGGCTTAGGGATCATTATAACCTCCAAATCTCGCTAGTAGTTGGGACATGCTTCAGACGCAAACCAGCATTAAGAAGTACTACTAATTTAATCTTAGCTCCTGGCGGTAGGTGTTCTAATAGCTCAGCAGTAATAGGATATAGCGAGGTGACTTTTTCCTTTTGAGATCTTTTTGTATGGTAGCTTCTACTTCCAGGAGTTTAAGTGGAGGAAATATATTGGTGAATGATAAGAATTTAAATGTTTTCCTTCTTTGGTATAAAGTACATTTCTGAAGACTTGTTTTGTAATAAAAAAGTCAATCAGGTCTGGAATATTCTTTCATCCGTTGGCCAGTACGTTGCCATACCAGTTGACGTGAGTTCACAACCTTCTTCTTGTATCGCTTTTAGCAGTTCACGGCCTTTTGTTGTTATTAGACAAGATCCCCATTGCGTATGATTTGCGTGAGTGAAGTGAAATACGTGACCTTCAACTTTTTTATCGCCTGGCATCAAACAAATTATCCAAAAGTCCTCTTGTGACTACTTCTCTTGCTTACTTCAGGTTCCTGTTCTATGGCGTTCCTAATTGGTTTAGAACGTTGTTGCTTTGGAAAGACCGTTCGACAGAAACTGTCTATTGGATTAAGACGTTGGTAATCTAATAGGGTCAGGAAGACTTCAACTTATGAACCTCTTCGGACACGAATTGTAATGCGACAATTAACGCCCACTCATAAAAGATGTGCCAGTATTTACTCGCTGATATAAGCAGAGCCTATCTAACACCACTGTTGATTTAAGGAATGGCAGCAACCAGTTGCATGATTCGCAACTCCACGCCGACCATATACCAGAACTGACTACACCAACATATAATAAAATACATCGGTGCACCTGTATTTGGGTAGTAAACGAACAGCCCAAAACGAACTGGGTCCACAACCGAAAATTGGCATAGACTCGCTAACTACTCAGGTCAACCTCATCTCTGTGCATCTCCCACTTCACGTAGAATGCGACCTTCGTGAGATCTGGCATCAATGACCCCAGTTCGGTATGTATGCACTGGGCGGTTGACAAAACAGACTCTAGCAACACATCCATCCGGAACCTCGAAACACATCATTTGTCACTAGTTTAGCAAGCTATTCTAGACTACATCACAGTCCTGCAATGTTTGACCGGGCTACTAAATACGAAGATATGTGCTATTTAAACATTCTAGGTACCAGCAGTCCAGTCAATCTATCTACTGAAGTGTCTAAGTAACCTTCCCATTGATAGAGTAAGATACAACGACCCTCTAGGGGAGGACCGATCAACAGTCGGCCACCATTTCTTAAAAATTCACAATGTCCACACTAAAAAACTTGCGCAGCTATCGGTTTCTACTCCCTTCCTTACTAGCTTTCCATCCGCTCCTTCTTTGTCTTCTACCAATCCCAGTTGAGCAGCTTGTTTCGTAGTTCAACATATCCGACAATTAAGGACCAAGCTATCCACCAAGGAATTAATTTCCAATTAAACTTAAAGTTTCGAAGCAAAACACAATAAACCAACTCATATGCACAGGAAATCCGGGTTGATATAACAGGCTGAGTAGGAAAAGCAAACCTCAAGGGATGTGCTAGGCTGGTAACCACCATTCAGTTCATCGAACTTCCCTCTGGGGCAGCTCACGCTTG
The DNA here is from genome assembly GCA_947095585.1 of Nephrocerus scutellatus. Classification (NCBI taxonomy): domain Eukaryota; kingdom Metazoa; phylum Arthropoda; class Insecta; order Diptera; family Pipunculidae; genus Nephrocerus; species Nephrocerus scutellatus. The sequence goes on from OX352763.1 coordinate 117,825,182, forward strand.
GCATGTAAAGTCATAAATCGTGCACACAGCTCACCAAGAGAGCAGTTTATTTATTAAACGCTTTCGACAGATGTCCTTTGTACGTACAGCGGTGCAATTACCACAATGTCCGTAACTTAATACAATTCGATCAATTACCCCCATCCTGTTACACGTTTATTGGAATTTTAAATCACAAATTGATTAACCCGCCATCGATGCGGCCAACTCAACTGTGGTTGAGAGTTCATTATATGTATTATACATTAATGAACCAGTTGTCGTCCGAAGGATTAAGAATTAATCGAAGATATCGATTCGTTCATAATATACTCGTAGTGCAGCACAGCAGATGGCAAATTCTACTGGCTCTTTATAACGACCACATCGTTATAAATCCAATCAGGAAACTAGGTTATTAGGGAACCACACTCACACCATTATAAATGAATAATACTGGCGCCACAGTTTGGTACAGTGGGTGCCGGCTGCCAGCAGCACCAAGACAATTCAAAAGGTATTTCGTGCTTCGAATTGGCATTTCCAATTTCAAAAGTAAACACGAAGTGAGTTTGGGGACTTCGGTGTTCACGAGGAACCTGTTGCTAGCACTTATATAGAACAAGGTGTGCATTTGTGTGTTTGGTGCACAGCACTTAACAACCCGATTAGATAGACGTATGCTTTTAACCACAATTATTCAAAATGTGGTTAACAAACCCAACCCAACAAATTTGGATAATTCCTTACAATTATAGTCGTTTTGATGCTCATTGCAATGGCACTAATAGCACTGTTGATCGGAAAAAGAAAGTTGTTGTTGCCACCAAAAATTACACAAATTGCGAACTTTTTGAATATAGAAAGAGATAAGGAACTTTAAGAAATACTGACGTAAATATCACGCTTGAACATCGTAGGAATGTTTCCTGCCTGTCGCTTTTTCTACAAGCTGTGTTCAAAAGAAATATCCAGATGCATCCCGCCCATCCTCCAGCCCAACCGAAATACCCGTGCCTCAACTCTTGCACAAGGGTCTACCATTAAACAGAGACGCTCGCCGGTCACCCAGGGTTCGCTTTTCCGTGTTCATGTTACAAAGTAAAGAGTTTTGGTTACTTTTCTTTCCTTATGTACTGGTGGCTTTTATTCTTTAATAATTGAATTCTGTTTACAATGACGGTTATATACACTTAGACATACTACAATAAAGGGCTAAATACTCTAAATACATATACTTAAGCGGTCAAGAGTCGTGGTTCCTAAGAACTGTTGGACACTAAATACTGCTAGCACTTGATAAGCTGCGACGTCAGTACAGTGAACTGGTAGTTGTCCTATTGGACACTAAATATGTACTGCTATTGAACGCCTAGCACTTGATAAGATGAGACGTCAGTACAGTGACTACTACAGAAAATGGTTGGTGAAGAACCGAAGTGATTTGTTCAGAAGGAACAGAGGTTGTTAGCATGACTGCCTACCGGCGAAGAATGGGTACTGTACTGTAGAGTAGAGTTCTTTCTTCCCTGATCATTTTGGTTTTTCTCGGCCGTTGTCACTATTTATTTGTCTGAAATTGTTAGGAATTTTATTGGTACTGAAAATGAAAATAAGAATTTTAATATATATCGAGCATATAATGTCGGTTTATGTTTATGTTGTTTTGCTCAACAAAGCAACGGGGCCACGGGACCAGGGTGGCAAGTATGGGAGAAAGAAATGATGCCAGAATACTGGAGAAAAGACATTTTGTGCTTCATATATCAGAACGTTCCTGAAGGACAGAATAGCCCCATTGACTAAAGTTATTAATGGCACATACCAACCTGGCTTATGTTGCGGATTGCGGTGACAGCGCAGGGACATAAGTCCCAAAAGAAACAATTGGGAATCCCTTATTCGATTTGAGACTTATGTCCCATTTAAGTGGGTCATAAGTGCCAAAAGTAAATATTGGGACTTCTGTCCCTGTGCCCGCGGTGGCAGCTAATTGCTCAATTAGACCAGTAGCGGTCCAGAGTGGCTACATCGCAGGAAAATCAATATCACCCTTAGGCAGAATGTCTAGAGGTTCAAAACGCACAGCACACAGCATTTCTGTATAGACTTTAAGCCGCCTATGAGCATGGCCAGGGTATAACTTTATAAAACCACGTGAGAGTTCGGCATCCCAAATAAACTGACACGACTATACAGATTGACCATGACAAGTGTTAGAAGCCAAGTAAAGACTATCGAGCGCATTACAAATTAACTACGGGAATGGACTGACCTGGCGTTGGAGAAAGTAATCCAAGGCTCTGCGGATAGTCCTTCAAAGTGCACTGCATTGCTAAATAAATCGAAACTTAATTACTAATCATAACCGTACTTCGACAGCAGTACACGCACGTAACTAATCCCTCTTGAAAGCATACTCTCTGGACGTAATCGACCTGAAGGCCAATCAATTCTGTGTGTGAATAGTGGTCGACCTAAACTAACCCGTAATACCCGTAAACTGTAAAATATAAGTATTGCGAATGTGTATATGAATAATTAATGCGCTCAACGTTATGCAAAGCTATGTGAAACATCGGGCTGCATTGCATTTAGGATTGGATTGACCCAAGGCTTGCAGAAATGCATTGCACTGCACAGAGCATAGGTATATGTTGGTAGATAGGTGGATGGATGGTATTGCAATGCCACTACACTACCCCCACCAGTTATTTCACAGAGTTTTGATTTCAAACAACGCAACGCCCCCAATTGGAAATAACGCATCCTGTCTGGGGGATTATTGTGACACCGGATTTCGCTTTTAATGAATTTGAATATGAAACCTGTCAATCCTGTTACAGGATCATTTATGTGCTATTTAATCCTTGTATTGTCATTTTGTATTTTTGCATTTTCGCAGGAATATTTTGCAACTCGACGTGGGATCAATTTTTATGCTGGCCACCGACGCCGGTGGGTGTTCTTGCGCGAATGCGATGTCCTGCCGTTGGCCATGGAATTGACATAACAAGTAAGTGGCGATTGCGTAATTTCTAATTTTGATTCTCCTCTAAATCATTTTTTTGTGACCCATCACTGACTATTTTTACCAATTATGATTACAAAATGCTCGTTGTGCTGCAAGCGTATGACCGAAGTCATAAAGGACATAGATAAGCACAGCGTAACCTTCTAGCGTAGAATCCAATTGCGTCTGAGCTAAAATTAACTCTTTGGTGGAACGTGTAGGTGCCATGTAATTACGTAATGTCGAAAATAACACATAGCCTTATACAAGAAGCAGTTTGAACTTTTGAATCATTGCGTTTTATTTAAAAAAAACAACATAAAAAAATTAGAGCAACGCCACGTGTCCGACGCCACGTGGAGCCTACCGCGTTTGCTACTGCAACGATATTTGTATGCAAACCTAGGAGTTGGAGTTTTCGTAACTGGAGTTGGCTTAACTGTTGGTTAAATTTACGATAATCCGCCGGTCAGGTGTGCCATTGAAGAAAATTATCCAAGACTCCGATGCAACGACGTGAGGAATCATTACCATTAAGTATTACCAGATAGAACCGCAAGAGCTGTACAGAGAGTTGCATATAGAGCAAGCTGGGGCTTCACTTAACTAAACGAAAAAAAAAGACATGGTGGTTAGGTCTGCTAACAGAAGACACAACCATGGTCCCATAATTAAGATAGTGGAGCGCGAGTTCGAAGTAGTCTAATACCCGGGTCAATTATAGAAGCCGGTAACAGAATGGAACTACGCGCACGGTTTCTTAAAGCCAACTAAGTCCACTTTAATCGTTTCGAATATTTCGAGCCGAGGTCATCCAGTTTGGCGTTCCTAAACTCTGGGCGTCCTGGTCTACGCCATCCTTCCAGCGTAGGTTTGGCCGGCCTTGCTGTCGTGTTCCATAAATCCTACCGCAAAGAACTTTCCGAGCAGGATCCTCATGCTCATGCGAGCTAGGTGTCCTGCCCCCCCAGAGCCTACCGAGCTTAATTTTCTTCACGATGTCGACACCGCGGTAACGCTCTCATCATTATAGGGTCTTCGAAATCGTCCTTCCTCACATAAGGGGCCAACAATTCTCCGTAAGACTTTTCTCTCGAACGCGGCTAAGAGGTCAGAATGATTTTTGCTAAGAACTGAAGTCTCGGATCCATATGTAAGTACAGACGGAGGCCAGTCCATCCCCTTGTCGGAGCCCGTATTAGGTGTTGAATGGGAATGATATTGATCCGGATATTTGTACTTGGCTTATAACATTGGTGATGGTCAACCTACATAGTCGTGTCAGTTATATGGTGGCTTTACAAAGTTCTACTCTGGCTATGCTATATGTCTAAAAAAAGATGGTGTAGTGAGTTTTAAAACTCTAGACATTTTTCCATTACCTGCCTTAGGGTGTAATTCTGATCAGTTGTTGATTTGCCTGGGATGAAGCCACACTAGTATGGACCAATGATGACTTTAGCGTATGGGGATATCCTGTCTTGAAGGATAGCGGAGAAAATCTTATACGCGGTACTCAACAACGAGGATGCCTCTTCGCCAGTCTTCTGGCATAGCTTCTTTACCCCATACTTGCACTATTATTTCATGAAATGGCCTATTTTTATCAGTTCCGCTGGGATCCCATCAGATCCCGAGGCCTTATTATTTTTGAGCCGATTTATCGCTCTGCTAACTTTGTCTATGCTTGGTGGCGGCAGCATAGTATAATCTTCGGTCATTGGTGGAGTCTCCAATTCCTCAGTTAGCTGGCCATTTAGCAACTCATGAAAGTGCTCTTCCCATCGCTCTAAGATGCCTTTAAGATCGGCGATCAGATTACCCTCTTTGTCCTTACAATATGTGCAACTCGGTGTATATTGCGTCATACCGTGGACTTTTTGGTAAAACTTCTGCGCCTGTTGCGGTCCTTGCTCTATTTACTGTTCTATTTCAAGAACGAGATTGGGTTTTGGAAGCGTTAACTTCTTCTCTTTTATTTTCTGCCCATTTTATTATGCTGTCCAGATCAGAATTAAATGAGCTTAACGTACAAAGTTCTTTGAGTTCCACGTAAGAAGCGGAGGGACGTTCCTCAAACGTATGTGGGAAGATGAGAGTACTGTCGTCAGCAAAAGAATGAATGAATTAATGGAAAAGAGATCATTAATAAAAAGTACGAAAGAGTGTTGGAGACAAACCTGAGCCCTGGGGTACGCCAAGTAATGAATTAGATTAAAGTAATGAACAAGAGATCATTAATGAAAAATAAGAAAGAGTGTTGGGGATAAAACAGAGCCCTGGGGCACGCCAAGTAATGAATTAGATTAGAAGTAATGGACAAGAGATCATTAAGAAAAAAATAAGAAAGAGTGTTGGGAACAAACTAGAGCCAGCAGCATTACTTAATTGAAACCGTCCAAGACAACTTGATTGATTGAGTGGTTCAAAAGATATCATCTAATCCGATAAAGCGGTTTTTCATCGACTCCATAAGCAAGCATTTCAGACAAAAGAGCTTTTGCGGGAGACCAGGATCAAAACCAGGCTGTAGAGCCAAATATGATGATGACTATTATATTTATAATCCTTGGAAAGTCATTTACGGACAGCAAGGCAGGCTAAGCCAGGATGCCTAGAGTTTAGGATTACTGGATACTGGATGACATCGGCTCAAAATCGGGACTGTTCAAGAGGCCAGGGCCCGACCTTACTTGTCTTCATTATCATAATCATCATCATAATCAAACATCATATTTGGTTTTACTACCGTGGTCCGGTTCTGGACTCCAGGATGATGTTATATACAGATCAACCAGTTCACGCACAGCATTGATTTCAAATGGAGATGGAGGATATATCAAAACACATACATGTGCATAGTAGCAGTAGGATATCGCAATAGATATCGAGCAACCTACGTATAAGAAAAATTCTCATGAGCTTCCTGGTAATCAAACGTCTTCCAATTTTTGTCAAATCGAGATTTTTGTCAAAATTTATCTTAAACGTAATTCGCAATTTATTTACAACTTTGCAATATTGAAAATTAATTAAATCAAAATTCAGCGCAGCTTCTTTTTGTTAATAATAAACAGAGACCATAATTGAAATTCAATATTCTCATATTATGTCATTGCGTACAATTAATTGAATTCATCGGCGAAGAAATGTAATCAGATTGATTCACTTGTAAGATTGCCTTAGGAATTCAAAAGGAAACCAGCAAAATTTCGTTGCGTCATTAAATATTAATCTTTGTGATTACGAAAAAGTCGCAAATCAAAAATATCTTCAATCTTTGCACTGCCACCGTATTAGGTTTCAAAATCTAATTGAACAAAGGTCCTTTGTAATAATAATAATTTTCCTTACCTTTTCCTGGAAAACCAAATTCAACGCATTTGTTCATATGCATTTAATATTTGGGGGAGTAGTAACAGCTCCTGTATCGAAACCGGCCCCCACTGGGACTTATCTTCAACAAACCCTGCTATCGGCATTTTGTATACAAATGGCATCTGTGTGCAATTGAAATATTTGCAACAATTCTCCAGCAGGGAAATTCGCAGTTCATTCCCTCCGTGTGTGGATGGAGGATGTTTCTAGTCGAGATACTAACAAGTCAACAAGCTGCTGGCATAGGAAATAATGCGACACATATGTACAATATGTACGAGGGCAGAGTGATATGTCCTTCGCAAGAGGTGACGTTACTTTAATTCAACACGCCTGGTTGGAAACTTAATACATGTATAGTGTATTGCACTACCCTCCATTGCGAATTTTTTTTTGGCAGTCATTTACATTTCACGCTATTCAAGTCATCTTCGTCGTCGAAAGGGTATTTTTCGTTAATGTTATCATTCAGAAGAGACTGCCGTCAAAATTTCAGTCATCTGCGTAATTCATTTTGTGTTTGACAGTCATCAATTTATAATGTCGATTACATTGTTTAAGCTCTCAAAGTCTGGATTTAATGTGCTTAACATATGTTGTAGTTCAAGCTGCACTTTTAAAGAAGGACTTGAGGCAAGTACGAACTAATAAATGAAGCTAAGATGCTACCGTCAGCGAATCAATGATTTGGATACGAAGTAGTGGTCAAGAGATCGATAATGAAAATGAGAAAATAGTGTTGGAGAAAGAACAGAGCCTTGCGGCACACCTGTGTTTATGCGGTCAACATTAGATTTGAAACCGTCGAATACGACTTGGATTGAAGGGTCAGAAAGGAAACTATTAATCAGGGCCTTACCGTTTTCATATGCAGTCATTTTCGAAAAGAGAGCTTGATGCCAGACTCTGTCAAATGCCTTGGAAATATCGAGTGCAACAAATTTGCTTTCATCATATTGATGAATAGACTGGTTCCACTGTTCAGTAAGATATGCCATCAAATCGCCAATAGAACGTTGCCCATAGAAACCATACTGCCGGTCATAAGGGAGTTTTTGAGATGGGATGGTTAATAAGCGTTTCCATGAAATTGAAAAGAGTTAACCTAAGTGCTATGGGCCGGTACGAATAAGGCGCCTTTACAGGCTGGACAAAGGCTGTTTTTCATCTTTTTCAGAAGATTTCAGTAGAACTAGATACATGGAAAAGCTTACGCAATGGACAACTACCGCGATCAACGCACTAAAGAACAACAAGTCGGTAGGACTAGATGGTATATCCGCAGAGCTTCTGCGTGCCGCTCCAACGACATCAGCAGAGCTTTTATATCCTCTTGCAGAGAGAGCTTGGGAGGCAGAAAGTTTCCCCGACGAGTGGAAGAAGGGAATGATTGTCAAGCTCCCTAAAAAAGGTAGTCTTATGGAGTGCGTAAGCTGGAGAGGCATTTGCGTACTTCCTGCAGTTGCAAAGGTAATAGCGAAAGTAGTACTTGAGCGAATTAAGGAAAATCTGGAAGATACGCTCGATGCCGAACAAGCAGGTACTGGATCCCCCTGTGTAGACCACATAAAAACCCTGCGGATCATTATTGAACATAGTGTTGAATTCCGGTCACCACTGCACCTCTGCTGTTCATCGATTTTGAGAAGGCGTTTGACAGTGTCAACAGACAGTTTATATGGCTCGCTTTGCGCAGGAGAGGTATTCCCGATAAACTAATAGCTATTATTAAAGCAACATATGATGGCTCTAAATGTCATGTGCTGCATAGAGGAAAGCTGTCAGAGGAATTCGAGATCCTAAGTGGGGTACGATAAGGTTGCATTCTATCGCCGATACTTTTTTTGTTGGTGATTAGCGATGTACTTCGCGCAGGTTTATCTACTGGAAACGGAGGAGTTCGTTGGACTCTTACATCTCAACTCAAACATCTGGACTACGCTGACGACGTTTGTTTACTTTCACACGGGATTATGGAGCTGCACCAAATGACAACAAATGTGGAGAGGTAGGCAAATGTTGCGGGTTTGAAGATTAATACTGTCAAAACCAAAATCATCAACCTCGGCACTAACTCAGTTACTCATGTTAACATTGCTGGACCGCCGGTAGAGAGAGTTTCCAATATCTTGGGAGTATTGGCTCGACCGAAGGTGGAACCAAACAGGACATTCTCAACCGAATCGGCAAAGCAAAATCAGTGTTTGGAATGATGTCCAAGCAATGCGATCAGCTTAAGCACCAAGCTGCGACTGTTCCGTCCAAATGTTGAATCTGTGCTGTTGTATGGGTGCAGCACTTGAAAGGTGACCGCTACTATCACAAACAAAAGATTACAAACGTTCGTAAATAGGTGCCTACGGAATATCTTAAGGGTTTTCTGGCCTAACCGTATCTCTAACGAACATCTTTACCAATAAACGGGTCAGAAACCAATAGGCACAAACATCCAATGACGGAATTGGCAGTGGATTGGTCATACACTCCGAAAAGGCGACAGTAACATAGCAAACTACGCAATGCAATGGAATCCGTTATCTCAGGATGGTTGGGTCGTCCGAGAAATACATGGCGCAGAACCAGATACCATTCAGAAGGAAACAAACAGTAGTTCGAAAAACGTTGAACCAACTGTTTCGAACTTAAAGGATATGAAATATGAAATGAATTTTGTTTAAAACTTTCCAAGGCTATGTAGTTATCAATCTGCCCTCGCACGTAACTAACAACGAAACTTTTGCTGTTCACCATATCACTAACAAGGACTTAGTTTTTGTTTAATTCCTAATCTAGAAAGTTTTGTCATTAGTCGTTTTCAAGGGAAAGCTAAGGAAAAAACTAGGACTTCTTCTCTGGCTATTGTAATGCATTAGAATGCCTCATACACACACATTAATAGTGAACGAGTGTTAGAACCGTCCAAACTTTTAAGTGAAAATGCACCCAAGCCAGGCATTTACACAAAAGACTGAACAAATCTCGCATATTGTCAAACACCAAATTATTACTAAATGGCAATAGATGTTTTGGCATTGCATGCGGATGATTTATTTTGGATTTAATCGACAAATCAACCTTTGGAAATCTCTTCTGGCCATCAGTTGCTGCTTTAACAAAAGTTGACCAGACAGAGAAATCGATGATGACGACGAATCTGTTGCCTTTTAGCCACTCTTCCTCCGCTTTAATGGAAGTTCTCTTCAACGATTTCTAGTCAATAAAAAGGATTCCAAGTATTCGTAGCTCTCCATTTACACAAAACAGATTTACACCAAGTGCTAGCCGATCAATGAATGGAGTGGAAATAGCTCTGTAACGCTTTCAAATTGAAATTTCTCACATCTTGGAATTTCTTTTATTCAAAGGACTTGCAATTTCTATACAAATATGTACATTGAATGACATTGCTATATAGTAGATACTCGTAGCAATGCAGTTTAACTGATGTTCCATTCATTCAACCCGACTAAGAAGAGAATAACAAATACCAACTGAATGGTGGAAGACGATTCTTCTTCTGGCAACAATTAACGGAGTTTGCATTCCGTTCAAAACTCAAAAAAAAACATTCATTTATCGACTACTTTTTACACAAAGTTGTAATCGTAGAAAATCACGCCTCAAACTGAAATTTGTAAAAAAAAAGTGGAGAAGTTCAGTGAGCTCCATGAAAATTTTGTGCAGGAACTGACAATGATATGACACTTCGTATTGTGATCGACAAATTTGCATTGAAAATCAGGACAGCGAGGAGCCACAATAACCCTTTACCATAACAAAATCCCTGGCACGACAGTCCTTACATCATCTCCACCTAATTTAAGCACTTAGTGTAGTAATCACAAACTTCTGTTATTCTTTTTTTTCTCCAATTCTTTTCAAGAATTTGCCGAGCGAAGGTGCGAAGTAGACGGCCGCTGGGCGGGCAAACCAAATGATTCCTACAATCCCACTGGCTGGACGAACTACACACCTTGCTTTAAGCCGGATGTCAGAGACCTAATGAAAGAGTTCTACTCGGGCGGAAATTCCGATGTATGATAGTTTAGTGATTAGAATCCTTTTCGGTATTTTATTAACAACCGTGAATCCATTCTCCTTTGGTACATCCTTAGATAAAATTCGCCGTCGCCGAGCGTACAAGGAACCTGGAAATAGTTGGCCTCGTACTATCGCTATTTGCCCTGCTGTTGTCGTTAATTATTTTTTGTAATTTTCGTAGCTTACGCAACAGCCGAACGAAAATTCATAAGAATCTTTTTATTGCGATGATCATTCAGGTGATAATACGGCTAACGCTGTATCTGGATCAGGCGGTGATGCGTGGCAGCCAACAAACGACTGGCAATGCAAGTGTCAACGGAATCGAAAATACGGTGAGTATTGTTTGTGATGTATGCGAGTATAGTTAGTTGTATGGGCAAGTAATCGAAGTGATATAATTTCCGCCTATCCATCAGTCAAAAAGTTGCAAATGGACCTTAATGTGATTCCAGTTTATTACCACACTTTTCATTTAAGTTTTATAATATAAAAATTTTTTGAATTTGTTATCCAATAAAACCTTAAACTCAGTTTTTATTAAGAACATAATTTAAAATTTTTAAAAGTAATGGGCCCTTTAATAGAACCCTGTGGTACTCCTGATAAAACGACTATTTATTTAGGATACTTGCGGAAAAAACTGATTATTACTGCTCATCACCGAGGAACGATACCTCATTAAAAAACTATGGTCAGGGTAACGTAACCGTGGTAGGGCCCAGCTGCAACCTATATATGGGTATGGTGCTTGGGCTTTACCACGGAAGATAAATAAAATGGGCCGCGGGTACCTAGAGCATGCTCAAGGATGGGAAATGTCTTCGTACTTTAGCGACCCAGAATGGGCTACTAGTACTTAGAGATAAATCTTTTGGGTAACTCTTCGTATTTAGTGGCTCATTTTAACACCGCTTGACCGTGTTGTGGGTAGAATAGTAAAATTCTAGGCAGCCTAAGCCTGCTTGGCGGTGCTTGCTTTAGAGTCCTACTAGTAAATTGTATGTTTCGAGGTTCCAGACGAATGTGGTGCCAGGGCCTGCATTGCAACCGCCCAGGCACTCATATCTGAACGAACCGAGATCATTGATACTAGATCTCACCACGAGAGTTATCTTTGCCCAACGGACCGGTTCAACCGTGAGGTTGACCAGATCATTCTGCTCTGATATGAAAACCAAAACTATTTTTAGACACAATATTTTATTGTTTATCACCTAATTGAAAGTTTGAAGAAATTAAGTAAGAGACTGAGACTCAGATTGATACAGAGACTGAGAGACTGAGAGAATGAGAGACTGAGATTCAGACTGAGACCGAGAGTAAGACTAAGACTAAGGCCGAGACCGAGACTGAGACTGAGACTAAGACTAAGACTGAGACTGAGACTGAGACTGAGATTGAGACTGAGACTGAGACTGAGACTGAGACTGAGACTGAGACTGAGACTGAGACTGAGACTGAGACTGAGACTGAGACTGAGACTGAGACTGAGACTGAGACTGAGACTGAGACTGAGACTGAGACTGAGACTAATACTGAGACTGAGACTGAAAATGAGACTGAGCGTTACATGCGTCCCAAATTACGTCATCGCAAGCAGAGCGCTAACCAATTGTTTTAAAGCAAATCTCATCAAATTCTGACTATTAGAAGCTGTAGAATTTCCACTTTTCCACGCATTACACGCACTCCTTTACGACCCCTTTAAGACCCCCTGTAGACCCGCTCAAGACCCTTATTAAACCACCCTTAAGACCTCATCAATACCACCTTAAGACCCCCTTAAGATACATTCAAGACTTCCTTAAGATCCTCTCAAGACCTTCTCAAACGCCGTTACGGCCCCCTTCAAAATCCCTCAAGACCACCTCAAGGCCACCTTAAGATACATTTAAGACGCCCTTAAGATACATTCAAGACACCCTTAATATCCCCTCGAGAAACTCGCAAAACGCCTTCAATACCCTCTTAAAATTCTCTCAAGACTGCTCCTCCTCCTCCTCAAGACCCCCTTATGATCCTTTCAAGAACCCCTTAAGATACATTCAAGACAGCCTAAATACCCCCTCAAGAAACTCGACCACCACCCTGAGACCCCTTTAAAATTCTCTCGAGACTCAGCTCAGGACCCACATCAAACCACCGTGATGACATCCTAAAGACCCCCTTAAGACCACCCTAAGACCCCTTTAAGATCCCATCAAGACCCTCTTATGATACTTTTAAGACTTCCTTAAGACCCCCTTAAGACCACCGCGAGACCCCTTTAAGATCCATCCTAGAAGCCCTTAAGATACATTCAAGACACCCTTAATACCCCCTCAAGACCCTCTTAACACGCACTTAAGACCCTCTTGAGACTCCCTCAAGACTCCACTCGAGACTTCCTCAAGAAATCTCTCAAGACCCCCCTCAGGACCACGTAATAACCTTTCAAGGCCTCCAAAAAGTCCTACCACAACGACGCGTACGGGACTGTCAACTAACAAGAATGAAAAAAGTGTGAAAGGATGATATATAAACCGACAGACAGGCAGACACTGGCAAGTTAACAAAAAATTAAAGTCAAGGAGGCCAATTTAAGGAAAAGGTTAAGTTCTCCTTAAGATTCATGAAGCAATAAAATCTAAAAGGTCGCTAGCTAAGGCGCTTAAATTTGTGTTCGTTCTGGTAATTATTTGCTTATTCTCTTCACCGGAAAGCGAGTAATTTTTGAAAAGCTAGAAATGAGCTGAGTTATATTTTTCAGATCAGTCATGATTGCCAGTTAATGTGGCATGCATGCAAAATCCTTTGAAGCCTTATTTGTGTTAAACAAAGAATTTTAATTTACAATTTTCGAAGGATTCATCCCGGGTTTCATGTTAATACTTGATTGATTGACATGTACGAGAATTAAGAAAATATTTAACATTAACATTTTCATTACACTTCTGAATTTGGTTTATAATTTTTGGATGATTAAGTAATACACAGAGAAGCCTTTGCTTTTTTAGCAAATTATTAATGAACTGATGCGATTTTCTTCGAGTTCACAACAGGATATTCTCTTGTCATGCACAGATACTTTTAAATATGAGAAGTTTCGTCTTGAAATAATATTTAATATTTTAATACTTTCCAGCCCTATGTATGTGAAGCGTCGTACGTGCTCTTGGAATACGCTCGAACGGCCATGTTTATGTGGATGTTCATCGAAGGATTATATTTACACAACGTGGTCACTGTGACCGTATTTCAAGGAAGATTCCCCCTTACAGTATACTCGGTGGTAGGATGGGGTGTTCCCGTGTTAATGACAACACTGTGGGCTGTTGTTACAGCCAAATACAAGGCACACGAGATTTGCTGGTGGAACTATAACTTAACACCCTACTACTGGATACTGGAAGGACCACGGCTGGTTGTCATATTGGTAAGCGATGCGTTACTAGGTGCAAAGCAATTGTACATCTCCATCCCAATATACATTTGCAGGTGAATTTCTTCTTCCTTTTGAATATCATACGTGTGCTTGTGATGAAATTGCGTCAGACCCAGACCAGTGACATCGAGCAAGTCCGGAAAGCTGTGCGTGCGGCTGTCGTTCTACTTCCGCTGCTAGGAATTACGAATTTATTGCACATTATGCAAGCACCGATCAATCGGACAGCGTGGGAATTCGCTCTCTGGTCGTATGTGACGCATTTCCTGACGTCTTTTCAAGGATTCTTCATTGCAATGATTTATTGCTTTCTAAATGGCGAGGTAAGACATCATTGACCAGCATTCGTTTGATGTCGTCAATATCCATCTCCTCATTAGGTCCGCGCTGCCTTATTGAAGAGTATAACAGTTTACATGTCGCTGCGTGGCCATTCAGACTGGATGCCACGGCGTGCCTCAATGTATTCAGGAGCTTACAATACAGCGCCTGATACAGACGGCCTACAGCAGAACTCAACAAGGTAATTGAAATGTGTAATAGTATCTCCAAACTTTAGAGCCTCTCTCATTTTTTTAGAAAGAACTCTTCACAACCTCCTGCCTGTAATGGCAGCAACAGTGAGAACACTCATCACACGCACATTCATCAGAGCAAAGTGTCAAACGGCCGGCCGCCACACCACAACTGGATGATGGCGTTGTGCTTTCGCGGCCAAAAGGTACTTAGAGTGCCGCCCGCGTCATCAGTACCTCCCGAGTCAGTTGTATTTGAGTTGTCAGAGCAATAGAATTTTCAATTTTTCTCAAAATATTCTCATCCGTAGCCAAACATTTCACCCGATACATCCTTTCACACCACCGTCATTAGCGTAGTATGTAAATTCAGGCATTTTCTATTGATATTCAATTCTGTAAATATTAACATAAGGGAGCAGATGTTTTGCGGTGTGGAGAATGGGGAAGGGGCATCTATCAAATGATGAATGAGTATTTTGTGACTTAAACTTTAGAGTTAAAGGATAATATTGGATTTTTTTGCAAACAAAATGTACTTAAAAGTAAGCAAACGTCAATAAAACATCATTTTTGCTTTTGCTTGAAAATCAGCAGCGGCTAAAACAAACGAAAGGCAGCCTGTGTGCACTCCATTCCACTTGTATAAGGACAGGTTTTTTTTATGGCAAATTCTACGATACCTGAAGGGACATTAACTAAGAAGGATACATAGCGATTGTGTTTTAAAAATAATTTCGAGACTTTACCCATAGAATTTATCCTTTTTCTTCTTCACCATCCTCCCAATTCTTATTGAAAAGTGCAGTCTAAGAATGCTTTGTATTCATATCGTAACAAGAAGCCACTTTGGCATTATGCTTATCCAGAATAATTTGGGTCTTATTGGATAGTTTCAAATCGAATGTTTGCCGCAAATTGTTGGTGTTCCACAAGGTTCTGTTTTGAGTCTAACACTCTTTATCATTTTGATTAATGATCTCCTGTCCGCTACTTACATATAATCAGATTCATTTCTTTCGCTTAACACATGTCCTGACCTCTTGCAAAAAATCTCTTCACCGGTCCTGATTTCGAGCCGATGTCATGCAGTTTGGCATCGCTAAACTCTGGCCTTCCTGGTCGCCGCCGTCCTTCCAGCGTACGCTTTGCCGGCTCGATGTCGTGTTCCATAAATCCTACCGCAAAGAACTTTCCGAGCAGGATCCTCTTCGCTCATGCGAGCTATGTGTCCTGCCCACCGGAGCCTACCGAGCTTAATTCTCTGCACGATGTCAACATCGCAGTAACGCTCGTAGATCTCATCATTATGGAGTCCTTCCTCACATACGGGGCCAACAATTCTCCGTAAGACTTTTCTCTCGAACGCGGCTAAGAGGTCCGAATGCTTTTTGCTAAGCAATCAAGCCTCGGATCCATGTGTAAGTACTGTGGTGTTACCATTGTCTTATATACCAGAAGTATATCTGAAGTATTAAGTTATATAAGTCTTATGTTAGACTAATTTTGTAATTTAGTCATATGTTGGGGGTGGGGCTCCAAAATCGCATTTGCATTATCTTGATAGACTTCAAAATAGAGGTTGTCCAAACGAAGAGATTACTTCATTTCATGATTCCTTAAAGCATAGTGCATAGACGACATGTGGTCCCTGTCGGGGATTAATACTTCCGAAAGTCAGGGGGGTGGTCAGAAATAAGAACACGATCGATTGATTTGCGGATAATTCTATTTTATTTACACTAAAAAAAGGGGGGCTAACGATTCTCTTATTGATTACAAGTACACAAAATTCTTATTATAATTTTTACACCAAGTGTAGCGCTGCTCCGAGCTACAACGGCTGAATCCGTCGGGTCTAAGTCGCAGGAAAAGACTGACTTTGTTGTGCAGCTGAATGCTGCAGGAAACTTCGCCTCGCCATGCGAGTCCGTCCACCACCACCATCGCCTGTGACTCCAAGTTGCTGCGTCATCACACATTCCAAATGTGTAGAGCGTCGAGTTGCTGATACCAGGCCCATGCCTTGGCTATCCAGCTGTATACGATGAGAAAAGTGCCTACGTCGGCAACTGCGATCACTATTCGCTGTAGATAAGACATTCTGATGTACGCAGAGTTAACAATGTTGCTGCTGCTCGTCGTTGCTGTATATTTATTTGCTTTAGCAAATAGGCCATGCGTCTACATCGCACCGGAGCGAGGTATCGGGTGTACGCACACAGTGCCCAGTCGATGAGTGGACGACGATGAGCCGCACAAGCAGTGAACGTCGCACTGTGCGTCGTCAGCGAAATGATAATATGTGTTGTGGCGATCATTCGGCAGGCAACAAAGTGATTGCAATATGAATCGTATGCAGACGGAATGTACTGCAACTTTGTGCGACTGGTGGTGTGGAATGCGGCGCGTCAGCAGTCCGCATTTAATGTGTGTATTGCTAGTGGCAACACTTTTATTGCCATGAATCAAGGTCAACGGTTGTTGACCGAACAGTCCCTTTAACTATTTTCTACAAATTTTACTACGGTAGATGTTCCTCAGAGAGCCGTCCCCTAATCCCAGGTCCTTTTGTCAGCAAACTGAGGCAAACACACGTTTCAGTTCGAAACAACATAGATTTCGCTTAAAACCTCTCCCATGTAGAACCCAACATTTTTAAGTCTTCCTTATATTCGAGAGTGACATCGATGTGCAATCCACTCCAGACAAGTCATCTCTCCAAATGTCAAAACCAATACACAACTTTCCTCCGTACTAAGAGACTAATTTCGCATCGAATGGCTATTTGTGTACAAAATTTCACGACGAACAACACAAAACCAAACGGTTTTCTATTGGAACATATTGTTCAAAATTTGAAGAGTTTTTTCTGTTGGCATATGACCACAAAAAATGTTCAAATGTATCTTTAACCCCACTCTCACCGCAAAATCTCTGCTCAACTTTCATTATTATTTCGTTGCAGTTTGTTTAAGGTCGTTTCACACTTACACTGCAGATTTCATGCAATATTCTCTTTACCCTTTAGCTCTTCATAAAAATTACAACAAGAGGCAAAGTAAAAAAATCAAACTTTGCTCCTGAATTGCATCGAAATTGCACCGTGTAAGACGGCCTTTAGAATTTAAGTTTAATTTTTATCCAGCAGAGATACTTAGATACGACTTTTTTAAATAAAAAATAACCAATTTATCCCATATGTAAATAAACTCGTCCTGTAAATTACATAACATAATTATGGCCATATTGACTGTGCTTTTACGTAGCTACTTAGATGCGTATTCACTTACTCAGCATGATTCTTAAATACGATACCACTTCAGTTTTAATATTTAATTTTTACAATAAATTAATAGCTATTTATTTATTTACAATATATATAATTTACAATATAATTTAAGTATTAAGTGATTAATCGTTTTATTTTCGAATTTGAAATTAAATAGATAGAGTATGAAGCCCATCACAACCGTTCTGCCATGACGACTTGTAAAGAAATTTTCAATAGAGACATAACAATTTCGTACTGTAATGCAAACACACGCTGTGCGAGCTTAGTGGATAAATTCGAGTCAACATATTCACTACTGAATGGTCATGTGCACCGGTCGAAGTACTACAAATATCGCAGCCGTAAGTGCTTCAGTTCAAAATGAGCCAAATCAGTCGATTCCACGCCGTTCACAAGAATTGAGAGTCTCTCAGTCCACTCCACATTGTGGTGAAATTTGCGTAAAGATCTTGGTCTACACCCTTACAAGATCAAATTGTTAATTGTCGAGTGTCATTTTTGAATACATTTCTACTGACCTGTTGCTGACAGTCGCGCAACCGTATTTGCCGCTCTCTTCCTACCATATAAGTCTAAAGTAGTAAGGTGCTGCCCTTAGCACTTCATGCCTTCTAATGTTGAAACCATCCATCTCGGCGTTAACAATCCTTCTTAAGAGAATAGTATTGATTAGCTTGCATACTGTGTGCGGTCAACCCCCAGAAAAGACAACCGATTCATAGGTAGGTAGGTAGGTAGGTATAGTGGTGGTCCACGTCACCTTATCGGTGGGCCTCAAATGGCCTTAAATAACCACTAACCTCGGGAGACCCTATGCCATGATAGGTATCTGGAAATTATTACAACCAACCTGTAGCATTTAGGTACGAGATCCGGCACTCCGAAAACTCCCTTAAGTCGGCAAACATCTAATTTGTGGAGTCGGGAGCCCATCAGGGCTGGACATTACAGGGATATGAATGGCAGTTTCTTTCTCATTAACATCCTTGCAAATTCTGCAAAATATATTCCCAGTTAAGCTGCGTGGCTGCCCCCCGGCCTGAAGATCTGAAGATCAGCTCGGTAGATTTATTTTTGTTGTAGAAAGATCACATCGCTCTCTACGTGGTGCAGGTGGTCAAGTCATTCCATCTTTATTGAGCCTTGGTGGTATGGATGGTTCCCTGACGAAGCTCAATGGACATCAGACTCCCTTCATGTAATCGATGTCCAATGTTACGCGCTTCTTCGCCAGTACGTCCGTCTTCTCATTGCCGTCAATATCGCTGTGCGCCAGTACCCAGACTAAGGTTAGGTCTATTTTTCGGCTTAAATAAGCCAATTCAGCTTGGCACTCCCAGACAAGTTTTGAGTTATAACTAGTCGGAATAATGGCTTTAATTGCAGCTTGGCTGTCTACGAGTATGCCAACTCTACCAGTTATAGCCCTGCAAGCCTCCCCAATCGCTAGGATCCCTTGAAAGATGCTAGCAAAATCGGACAGCTTTTAGGACCTTAAAAGTTTTTCTGAGAAGACTCCTGCGCCGACTTCATTTCTCATCTTAGATCAGTCGGTGAATAGAGAGTTACTTTAAAGAACCCCAGTACTTCCCCGTTCTTCCAAATTTCTCTAGTCGGAAACCCTACGGCATAGTTCGAGCTGAAGTTAAAGTTCGATCACGTTGCCCAGCAAATAACCCTACTTAGAGCCCTTTCCATGACTTCACTAATCACAGAAGGGTACTGTCCTGATACGTCGCCTGTATACGCTACGGCTTTTGTTCTGTCCACTCAAGTATCCTGAGGATCTTGTGTATAACCATCAGTTATAATAAGGGCTGGGACTGAGGAGTGCCTCTGTTGACTGATTTGGTGATGTTACTGCTGCCCATATTAACATGGATTTCCCTGCTACCTGGTATGGAGATGATCCATTGTTTTAGGAATTGCTCTACCCTGAACTGAGTGAGAGCTTCCTGAGTGCCGTTGAAAGCTCCATCTATATCGAGAAAGACGGCAAGAGTATATTGTTTATAACTAATGGAGTGCTCAATCATGCGCACCGCATTAACTCGTGGAGAGTTGTCTTAGTAGACTTGCCTTTAAGGTAAGCAAGGCATTCATTATAGCCTCTGTCTTGACGTTATTAAAGGCACCCGCAATGTCGAAGAACGCTATAAGTGAGTACTCTTTTGAAGTTTTGTGATTTTTTTTATCGTACACACCAGTCTATGAAGGGCTGTATCTACGGGTTTTCCTTTGCAGTAGGCGCGTTGAGACTGCGCAAATCTGCTGGGATCCACATTGTTTCTTATATACGAGCAAACATCTAACAACCTTTCCAGAGTTTTCAAAAGAAAGGAAGATAGTATTGGGGTTAGAGACTAAGAACTAATTGAGAATTGGCAACCGCGATATCTTCAATCCATTCTCGTATTTGGGAAACCGATAACAAAGGATCATTATTCGAGTCATTAAAACAAAACGTCGCGATTTACTGACATGTCCCACACCAAAGTAGAACCAAATGTAGAACCAAAAGTAGAACAAGTGCTCTGACGACAATAAGTTCCCTTTAGAAATAAAGCAAAGTTAGATACGAGTTTACCTATGTACTGCTTCGAAGCTCTCAAGCTTCGATGAATTCAAATTCGCAGCGACACTTGGCGGATATTGGAGTGCAGCAAAATTAAATATCTTTTCTGTTTTGTTTTGTTTTTCCTACAAGTTACAATAATCAACTTAGCATTAATTCTTATCTTCCATACAAATTGTAAAAATGTCTCTTTTTAAACAAATAACTTTCTATTAATTGCAGAACAAATGTGTGATGTCGGGCACTAGAATGCCTCACCAAATTTTTATGACAACCAAATCCAATGCAATGTTTTAGTAAATTAGTAAATAAAACAAAAAAATAATAGTAACATCATGTACTTTAAAGCTTAAATGTAAGAAGAATATTTACACAGAAAGAAAAATGTATTAGTGGGGGTAATTATTTTAAGACTAAGAATATTTACAAAGGGGCGGGACAAAGCAAA
Source organism: Nephrocerus scutellatus (assembly GCA_947095585.1). Lineage (NCBI taxonomy): Eukaryota > Metazoa > Arthropoda > Insecta > Diptera > Pipunculidae > Nephrocerus > Nephrocerus scutellatus. Next base: position 117,845,853 of record OX352763.1, read on the forward strand.
GTATCATCAGAGAATCACATATTTACACATGCTATTTATTCAAATTGCTTATTTACAATAATGTACTAGAGGAGAGAGGGGAGTAGAGGGTGGAGAGGGCCTAAATATTCTTATATCGACAACGAACATTACAATTTTCAAAATTTTAAAAAGTTGATTGTGTGCTTAAAGTTTGTTTGCAGGCGGGAGTCGAACTTAACTTAAACTTGAATGTGATTGGGATTTATATTTAGATAAAAATTTTAAACATAAAATTAAGAAAGGAAAGTGAGAACCCACTGTTCTCATAGAGATGTCATCTGTCAAGGATTGTATTAACCAACCGATCCGATCACTTATGTAATCCTTCTAATTTTCTAATGATCTGTATACTCAGTAGCCAATCGCTGTCAATTGTTTTGTACCAAATGTCGGAAAACTATACACACTAACTAGTAACTATTTATGTACTTAAATCACATGCTAAATGTTTCATATGTATGTCTACTACTAACTTAAGATTTATGTGCAATTAACAAAATGAAACTTTAATCGTGTAACCCATTTTGACTGTATTTTTGTATTGTATTTTTGTTTATTACTACCACAAACATTTCACTTGAAAACGTATTTATTTTTATAAACAATTCAAAGGAAAATTACATAGTTGTCAGTAAGTTGTCAATGTCCAAATGGAAGACGGTCAATTATTGTTATTAAGAGTCTAAATTCCAAAATTCAATGAAATATTTTCATAAATCGACCCTAAGGCATCGTTATAATGGCTCTACAGCCGGGTTCCAGTCTTGGCCTACAGCAAATAATCACAACAACGATTCTGATTTCTAGCCCGTGTAACCAGAGCTAGGGCATCTCTAAACTCTAGGCGTACTGGTCTACGGCATACTTCAAGCGTATGTTTGACCTACCTTCGCTTCGTCTCCTGTAAATTCCTTCGCAAAGGACATTTCGAACCGGATCCTGTTAGCGCATGTGAGCTGTGTGCTAGATCCCACTGAGCTTAATTGTCTTCATGATGTCAACATTCACGGGGTTCTCTTTGTAGACTTTTCTTTCGAACTCCGAGCACATTAAGTTTTATTTTTAAGAAAGACCCTTGCCCATATGGCCGACACTGCGTCCTGGAAAGATCTTTTGTATCAGAAGGGTGTGACTATTCTAAGAATCGTAGGTCCTACCAACTCCCTACTGAAAGATAGTACGTCCATAGTAGGATTGTACTTAGCTGCCGAATTTTTTCTTTGTGGAAAATACGTCATCTTAAGCAATGCAATCCTGGGCATTGACATAGAATGTGCTCGGATTATTCGTCATCTTTCGATTTTGTATTTGATACTAGATAACGTTTGTTAAGGTGGAGTCGCAAGCCATAGTGACATGTGAGAAAGATCACCAGATTTCTGATGTTATCAAGATTACATAAGGACGGAAGCTGCAGGCTTTGTGGAGAAGCGGAGGAGACCCCGTGACATCTTCTGAACAAAATGCGGAGCAACGATCCGACAAAGAAGAGACGATATGGGAACCCAAACAATCGCAGAGATCTTTGTCTAGATTAAGGATCTCCTTATAGGAGACGGCCTGTTTAATAGTTTGGATGGTCTCGGTCCTGGGACATTTTCCCAGTGGGCCAGACGATTTTCCCCATTATTAATCAGCGCTGTGGCGCTACCCCAGTTAACACCACATTCGGGTTCAGGTCCTGTGAGCGCAGATTCTGCATCAGCCCTAGCTAGTTCATCTACAGATCGTTGCCCATCCGATTCGGGGCCCATCCGATTTTCACAGTCCTATGTTCGGGAAGAGATTTCATTGCATCGTAGCAGCATTTAACTGATATAGAGCCCTTTAAGTTGGACGACATCACTTTAAGTGGTGCTGAATGGCTATCTGAAAAGATACATATCCTCGATGGCATGGTTGGTTCAGCCTGTAAAACTGTGGGAGTTAATTCCATTGGTATCAAGACTTTGCTGTTGGGTCCAAAGACATCAGCATTAAATCCATTCCATCTTCAATCCATCTGTGGACCAGACCAGACCAGACTTCTAGCGTCCAGTACCGGAACACAATTAGACCTATGTTCATGGTCCAATACTTCAACCTCAATAACCTGCCGAAAGATTACTCCCTGACCATAATGTCGGGGATAGTTCAAAACATATCTCTTTCGGGAATTGAGTCAAGAATTTTCAGATGTCCCCCATGGTTACCTGGTTTGGAAACTGTATTTCAGCTGAAGCTTAATAGAGCGTCTAGCGGGCGTCTTCCTGATAAAGATTTTAAGGGGTGAACATCCTACGACAGCTTCTTATGCTACACATGGCACCCTTGATACCGAGACAGGCAATTCTTTGAAGCTTTTGAAGCTTAGTTGTCGTTCGTTCGTTCAAGAACTTTCGGCCACCAAATGATGACGGCGTACTTGATAATAGGTCTCACCATCATTGTATACATCGAACGTGTCATTTTAGGATTTAGACCTCAAGTTCTGCCGTAAAGTCCATATTGGCGCTTTCGATGGCAGACTTGATATGAGAATTCCAGCTAAGCTGTTTATCAGGGATAACTGCGAATTAATTAACCACACTGGAAACTCACATTTTTATTAAACAGTAGCTGAAGTACCCAGCGTTGACCGAATGCCCCCACCGCACTGTTCCCACCTCACTACCCACACCATACTGGTCGCCACCTTAAGATGATAAAATACTCTGCGCCGTTTTCACAAAATGAAAGATAATAACTATTCCTACACTTATATTCCAAGGCAAAATTCTCCAAAAAATATGGGGATCATGTTCTACCAAAAACTAACCTGGAACTCCCATATGTCATACATAAACAACAAAGCTAACAACTTAGCTTAGTTCACTCAGGCTCACATATGCAGTCCTGATATGGTGGCCAAAAATAGAGCAATATAAGAGACGCTACAATTTTTAATTACAGAGCTGCTACTGCCACCTAAACAAACTGTCCAAAACCAACAAGATCACCCTAATGATGATGATGATGATAATGATGAAGGTTCTACATTAATCAATCTTCTTGTATAAGGCACTAGAACGGTGTTGCAAGGATTGATGCACCTTGCATGACACTAGAAATGGTCTTGCTGTTTTTACCACCAACAAGAATCGCCAAGTCATCCGCATAACCAATTGCGATGAAGCCTGATCTTTGTAGATCGACTAGATGATTGTCGAAGACTAGTAACCACATAATGGGAGAAAGGACTTTTCCTTGGGGACATCCCTTAACACACAGACACAGACACTCCTCTTGCGAAAGAAGTAATGTCTCGACTTGAAAGCATAGCCCTTATCCTTATGGTTGGTCGAGTCTTCGACGTGATGTCTTTCATGACGGAACTGTACTATATGTCATATTTTTTTGTCATTTATGTCATCGTTTTTGTCTTTTTCCTTTCCCCGTGTACTGTTGCACTTATGTCAGCTTTAAACTATAACAGGCTATCCGCTGACTGTTATGCAGCACAAGCTCTATAATCGTATAGACGCTTTCGGCGTCGTACATCAGTTCTGCGGTTCTCAAGCTATTTTCTGGTTCGTTGGTGATATTTTTTTTGCGGGTGAGGTTACTGTCCTCACAACAAGCTTACTTAAATGGGTCTAGAAAATACCAAAAACTTTTGTTTAACAAATCGGCTTCTCTTGTCTCATGGATCCTTAAGAATTGACAGTCTTCAATAATTAAATTATTTTTTTTAATGTAAATGTCAAATGTATTTCGCTCATTAAATACAAAACGCCACAATTATGTAACTGAAAATCGTCATTTTAATGTTTTTAGTTTCTCCTATTTGGGTATATATTTCTGGAACCAGGATCGTTTTTTCAGTCATGATTTTGTTGTATTTAATGATCGATGCATTGCATGTTAGATACTCGTAATCGAACAAAAATATACAAGTATTGATACATTTATCTTCTTCTGAGGCATTAATTGATATTTTATTTATTTTTATTTTCACATAAATTACTCGAAAACAATGTATTCTTTAGCAATTGAACATTTTTTTACCAACAAGAAATAAACAGAATTTAAATAAATAAAACTTATAAGGATTCGTTTGCATTGTCAATTTCTGTCCATTCAAAACCGCCTTTAAAGAAAACGGCGCTACTTAGTCTAAAACAAATACTGATAAGATAATTAAAAAAAAATTCAAATTAAAATGTTTCTTGTAAATTCTCTAATCGAAGATACCCATGTGTACAAAATCGGCCTTTGGGAAGTGGGTTAAAAATTAATCGCAAGATTCCACCACTGAACGAACGAGAGAACTATGCCCATGGGTGTCCAGGCAGGTAATTGGCGGCTCGACTAGTGAAGGTACGCAATATTGCCGAGGCTGTGGGTATTTCAGGTGAACAAATGGAGAATATATTGCATGAATATTTGGGACGCTGCCACATGGGTGCCGTATTTGCTCTCTTTTGACAACAAGTACGACCGTTTGACAACTTCAAAGTAGTGTTTGGCGATCTTCAATCGCGACAAAAGGGAGTTTTTATGCCGTTTCGTAACCGTGGACAAAACATGGATCTATCACAACGCCGCCGAGACAAAGGAACAGTCGAAACGGTTGACTACTCCTCGCGAATCGAAGCCGAAGAAGGCCAAGGTCATGACCACGCATTATACCGCATATCACATAGCTTATCTTGAAAATGGCAAAACGCCAATGTATATTATGCTTAGCTATTGTTTTGATTCGACGCCGATTTGAAGCTATAGCGGTCACATTTGGTAAAGAAAAAAGTGTTTTTTCACAAAAACAATGCATTGGCACATAAGTCCGAAGTCGCAATGGAAAAATTACATGAATTGCGCTACGAATTGGTTCCTCATCCAACTTGTTCTCCAGACTTGGCCACCTCCGACTATCTATCTATTTTCAAACCGGAAGAAATCGGTAAGAGATTGGTTTGAATGAGGAAGTTTATCACTGAAACGGAGGCCTATTTTGAGGGCTTTCACAAATCTTATTATTCGCAGGGTATTGAAAAATTGGAATATGGAAAAAATTAGCGTTTAAGAAACTGATAAACACCGAATGTGAAATACTTTACCAAGCTCTGTATGCCCGCATCATTATGATCCACAGGCATTCAAAATGCATTGCACATCTTTCCTTCCTTGATATCATAGTGCCTGACATCATTTAACCACTTAGCGTGTGCCAGTGAAAAAAAAAAGTTCACCTGTTTCCGCCCGGGATCGAACCGGGGGCCTTCCGCGTGTTAGGCGGATGTGATAACCACTACACCACGGAAACACATGAATGGTGCTGCATAGTAACACAAGCTATCTGCTGAATTAAAAAAAACAAACTGCACAGAATTACTTGTCCCTACACGCCAAATGCACGTAAATATTTCCTTCGACACGACCAACTGTACCTGCTCGTCTTGATGTATAATAATATAACCATTTAAAAAATTCGAAAGTTGCATTTTCCTATTTATCTACACACAAGTACATAATTATACTCGGATTTGTAAAAAGGTACTCAAATCAGCATCTAAAAACGAAGTCAATTAATACCAAACATTAAATCCTCATGGTACAAAGTGAGTGTATTTATTTTTGGATACTTTATAAAAGTCCAATTGTGATTTGTGACTTTGGAAACAAAAACTCTGATTGTCAAACAAATTAACTGGGAAATTATCGCAAAAACGAAACCCATGCCAGTTAGTGATATCCAATACCTAAACCATAGAATTCAGTTCCAATTTATGGCAAACATCACACTCGTATAAGGTCATTTTTATGTTTTATTCAAAATTTAAGCTCTTAAAAAACACCTATCACGCATAAATAGAAATATGTAAACGATTTCTATTGCTTTGTTCATTATATTGCTTTGCATTATGCCTATTGCTTTGACTTTAAGTACTTGTTTGTCTTTGGAAATTGAAATCAATTAGAAGTAATACTAATTGTATACCTGGTTTCCCTAAAAAATCAGTGCCTTTATGAAATTCAATAGAAAAATTTATAGCATTTATTATTCTTAATGGTATTTCATCTATATGGTTGACTAACTTTTGATACGAGAGCAAGCGGCTTTTTGAAAGAATAGCTCATGCGTGGTCCACATCAACACCCTGCATATTATCATTGAGCAGTCCGCTTAATGGAATTCGTCATTGTACATCCTCTTTGACTCTTTGTCGATTTCAAACGAGCCTTCTATAAAATATCCAGAAAAGATATATGGACAGCATTGCTAAATCTCGTAATGCCGGATACAATCGTAAACCTTATCCGTGAATTATATAAAGATGCCGAAATCAGAGCAAGAACAGCGCCAATTTCACCAACTCCAAAGGAGTCAGGCAAGGACGTGTCCTCTCACCTATACTTTTTCTTTGTAATTCTGGATAACATTATGGCGCAAAATGGCGTAGCGCTTGAACGAAAGGCGAAAGGCGATCTCGACTACGCTGACGACATCAGTATGATGACTCACAGACTGGACGATACGAAGCTAAGCTTTAGAGGTTGATCTATAACGGTAAGCAGAAGGCTTAACTACTTAAAGACGAAGTTGCTGTGAATCGGAACGACCGACAATCGCGAATTATCCATAATCACCAACGATGCAACGATTGTCATTGAAGATGTGGAGAAATTTAGCTACTTAGGGAGCCTAATTACTTAGAACGGGTCCAAATCAGACGTGACTTATTAAACAAAGTGTGGCGAGCGCATAACATCTCTAGGAGCATCAAAGTAAAGATCTTCAACTCTAGTGTTAAATCTGTCCTCTTATATGGTTGCGAGACTCAAAAATCACAAGTATTCGTCAACAAGTAGTGTCTACGTCCAATCTGTTGCATCTTTTGGCCAAACACGATCTCAAACTCGGATCTACTTCAAAACCTTCTCTATAGAAAGCCCAACTCTACGCATACTAATGCTGTAAACCAAGACCAAACGCATGTGTGTTTGTGGGATGTGAATACAGTGTACAAAAAATAAGTAGTCGCAAAGAGCGAGAAACGTAAGATGTGGTAGTGGGAAACAGAAAAATTTTATATGAATTTTGCTCTTTAGTTGATTACTAACACAAATACGTTTGGTCTAAATCTAAGCGTGTGTCTGTGTACGATCGGAACAGTTGGGCTTTCTATAGAGAAGGTTTTGATCTACTTGCATTGACAAAAATTGAGCCAATCTATATCTACAAAAGATGACTTTTGGCGCAAGCACGAACGTTCTATACAGCAAATCAACAACACACACACAAACACACACAAATGCATCTCTACGTGTAGCCACAACGTTCATTATCATGACTTTCATTCACATGCCTGTGTAGCCACTCTCTTAGAAAATAAAACTTCTAGCTCTTTCGATCCGTCAGCAATCGGCCAAGAAAACCACGAAAATCCTGTCATTTTGGTAGCTTACCCGCGGGTAAGGTTACGGGTATGGTTTTAATTAATCAAAAGAGACATACAATTATTAGGTTTTAATATCACATTTTGCGAATAAAATATTTGTGAAATTTAAGAACAGAAAATGAAAACACTTACCCGCCATTTTTTTGTTATGATATACGCACACACAAACACTACCGCTACAGACGCACGAAATAACACAGAGGCGCTGCCAATGAAACTTTTTTCAATGGCTTTTTATTCCGTTCTAAAAAAATAAATGATATGTACCGCTTTCACTTTTATTACCGCTATGAATTTCTTATAACGCGTTTGCGAAAAACTAACACTTTTTTGTATAAAAACGTATTAAAGTTTAGGATGAAAAGAAAAGAACGAACCACCGAGCTTTCGCCGCAACTGCACGCTTTGAACTTTTTAGTTTTTTTTACCCAGACAGAATGATAAAATGTCTCATGAATGCACCATCAGTCACTCAGTCAGAGCTCAGAGGTCAGACGATAGACAAAAGCTGAGCAATGAATTAATAACTCAACGAATAAACGCACTATTGACAAAATAAATGCTTTTGTGTGCAGAAAAAGTGAGTGGAGTGATAGTGAAGAGAGAGTATTGAGATGCGATTTGCGAATTGCGATCGGATCGAATGAACAAGGCGAAGAGAATATTAAAATATATATGATGAATCGATGGCTAGAGTGGAAGCCCACTCTCTGCTTTTTGCAGAGCACATTACCAAATTGCAGAGCACATTCCCAATATGCAAGTCTCGTACTCGCATTTCGCATATAGCTATCAGGTTGGCTGCGTTAGTGCTGTCGTTTCAACATTTTCAACGGGATCCATTTCTGAAATCTTGAAGGATCCAAAAGTAGCAAAAGACAAAGAAGACGAACTTGTTTTCCTTTTATGTAATTTATAAATACACCAGGCATATGTTTTTTTAAAAACATTTATTTCAACAAAAAACGAAAAAAAAATACACAATAATTCAAAAATCAAATAAAAAAAATATAATTCAATAAGAATGAAACATTTCGAAATAACTCTGCAAGAACATGACATCTGTAAGACTTCTCATCTTTTCCTCTCCCTAATTTCCTAACGACCACGCTGTGCTAAGCATTATAAGGGTGCAAATCCCTTTAGCGTGTGTACATTATAACAAAAAAATGTTAATACTTAAGACTTACAAGACTGTATGAATTTCCAACATAACGAGTAAACAAATTTTTTTTCAAAACCAAAATCAATGCAATCCTGTAAGTCTTACCTTTTACTTAGTAAGAGGTAAAACCAAGAGCCAATACCAACAGACTGGAGACAACACTTTCTGTCAGCTGTCACTATAAGTAAGATGTGAAAACATTCAACAAGCAACTTCAGTTTGCAAATTGGAACTTGCAAGCAACCACAAGTGTTCGCAAGTTGCATGTAGCAAATTTATTGTAATTTCTTGAGCGTTTTTAAATAATTCCGTAGAGAGGAGCCATTTTCTATTAGGCGATCCAAGTAGGCAGAAACTCGCAATAGGATCCGATCGGATCCATTTCAGCAGCACTGAGCTGTGTTGGTTGATAAGATTTTTTAAGAAGATATTTATGAAAGAATTTTAAAGAGCGCGAATTTTCGAAGTTTTTTTTTCTTTACGTAACTAGCGTTACGAAAATTCCCATCGCATGAGAGGAATAGTTAGTGAGAGTCCTTTGGTGATTTTTTGGGGATTTGGTATTTTGGGGATATTATGGCTGAGAGACCTTTTAAGGTTTTTTGAGTGTATTTTGGAGGTCTTTTGTAGGGTGTTTTTGAGAGGTCTTTTAAGGGTCTTTTGGGAAATTTTCGTGGGACTTTTAGGGAGTTTTTTGGACGGTCTCTTGGAGGTCTTTTGAGGATACTTTCGGAGTAATATGGGAAGGTTTTTTGGAGTCTTTCGGGGTCCTTTGATGGATTTTTGCTGTGTATTTTGTGGTTCTTTCGACGGTCTCTTGAATGTTCTTTTAGGGGTCTTTTGCGTGGTTTTTTTGTAGATCTTTTATGGGTCCTTTGGGGGGGTCATTTAGAGGTATTTTTGGCTGTATTTTCGAGGGACCTTTGGGTGGTCTATTGGTGGATCTTTTAATGGTCTTTTGAATCTTGGGGATCTTTTTGGGCCTCTTGGAGATCTTTTTGGGGCTCTTTTGGGTCTTTTAAGGGTCTTAATACTTGCGCGTGTTAACGCATAGACACAAAACACTACAAAAATAGTTTATCAACAAAACGTAACACATTTATTTAGTCCCTTAGTCTTTGTTTTAAAATACTTCTTATTTTAAAACATTTTTACTTAGCTCGCTTTCGTGTATGTCTGTTTGTGTGAAATTTTGTAACTGATTTCCTATTCAGCTAGAGACTTGAAACATTAAATATAGCTCAGAACTGAATGAGCATTGACAAACCATAAAAAACAACGCGAGTTTGCAATTTGTTTCAGACTAGAGCAGACTACTACGCACAATACCAAACGTTTTAAGTTAAAAATGTAATTTAATCGTAATATCGGCCACAACGTTAAAGAAGTTTCACTTCGGTCGCGTGTGGGCCTCACGCCGTATCAGTGAATATGTATATGAATAACTATACAGGGGTGTTCAAAAAGATGGGATTGAGTTTTATTTATTTATTTTTTATTTAGCTTTTCCATCTATCCTATTCTTCTGGACTCTTCCCGAGAAGTTGGAAAACAGCCTTTGTCCAGCCCATACCCAAAAAAGGTGAGCCGTCATCTCCTTCTTCGTACCGACCCATAGCACTTACATCCATTCTTTCCGAGGTCATGGAAACGCTGATCAATTTTCAGCTCATGAAATATCTTGAAACCAATGAAATCCTTAGTGACCGGCAGTACGGATTTCGTGGACAACGTTCCACTGGTGATTTGATGGTATATCTCACCGAACAGTGGAACCGGTCCTTGCATCAATTTGGTGAAAGCAAAGCTGTTGCACTCGATATTTCTAAGGCATTTGACAGCGTTTGGCATCAAGCTCTTTTGTGAAAAATGCGTGCCCTTCGATGCGTGTCGATGATAAACTGCTTTATTGGATTAGAAGCTATCTTTTGGACCGCTCAAGATTCAAGTTGTTTTGGACGGATTCAAGTCTGAAATACACCACATAAATGCTGGCGTTCCCCAGGGCTCTGTTCTGTCCCCGACACTCTTTCTCATTTGTATAAATGATCTCTTATCTGTGACTTCTAATCCAATTCACTCTTTCGCTGACGACAGCACTCTCAGCTTCTCATATAAGTTTGAATAACGTCCCTCCACATCTCATGTGGAACTCAAACAACTTCGTATGTTAAGCACGTTAAATTCTGACCTAGACAGCATAATAAAATGGGGAAAAAACAATCGAGTAGTAGAGTTTAACGCTTCCAAAACCCAATGCTGTCTCCTGTCGTCCAAGCGAATCCCAAATCCCATGCCATTATGAATGAATGAATGGCACTTGCATCGTGGAAACTGAAAATCTCTCAATTCTCAGTATGTGCCTTAACGACAAGCTTCGTTGGAATGACCACATATTTACCGTCGCCAAAAATGCTGCGAAATGTTTAGGTTTTCTAACCCGGTGCAAGAAATATTTCACTCCCTCTGACCTGGCTACTATCTACAAGGCTTTTGCATTCGCCCGAAACTTGAGTACAATTGTCATATTTGGTCTGGTGCGCCTAAAACCACATTGCATCAACTAGACAGAATACAAAACCGTGCGTTAAAACTTATCGGTGACGAAAACCTTCGAAATCAATAGATTCGCTTGAACACCGCAGGAACGTCTCCTGCTTGTCACTGTTTTATCGCTTCTTCCACCAGCGGTGCTCAAGAGAAATAGCCAGTTGAATGCCATCTCCTCTCCTTGAATTCAACCGCAAGACTCGTGGCTCTCTAAATGCACATCAGTTTACCCTTAAGCCCATCTTCGGACGCACAGTTAAGTTCAGGGATTCGTTCTTCAGCCGTACAACACGTATGTGGAATGCTCTGCCAAGCTCTGTCTTTCCACATCACTATGATCCACAGACATTCAAGACGCAAGCTCATAGACATCTCCTCTCTTCTTCTCCTTTTCCTTAACGACCACGCTGTGCCAAGCATATTGCCGAACATAATAAGGGTGCGAACCCCTTTTAGCGTGCGCAAATTATAAAAAAAAAGTCCAAACGAAGCTACTGCACTCCTTCGAGCTGTAGTCCTTGGTTCTCAATGAATGTGCGTCTTTTGTTGCCCTACTGGCCATATCTCGTTCACACATTTCCGTAGGTACAACTGTTGTTATGCGTTCTTTCACGTCATTAATGTCAGTAGGTTTTGTGGCCTTATCTAGTCTGCAATGCACTTTTCTTGCAATACCAAAATGACTTGGACCCTACCAAGACCCTGCACAGTGCAAATCTGCATCGGTTTAACGATGACTTGAAGTGAAACGACTAAATGAAAAACCAATATAAAACAAAATGAAATTTAATTTTTTTTTATTACTTTACGAATAAAATTATTTCTTTAATTATTTAGTGTTTTTTATTAATTTACGAATATAATTATTTAATTATTTAGTATTTTATTCCTGGTGTATCTTACAGCTGACATTTTACAATACTTGTAATTAAATTAACACTAAACTCGGAAACATCGTCATTCGTTTATTTGTTATTTGTGTGGTTCTTATTAAATGTAAATATAAATAGAGTTGAAAAAAATTACAACTACTCCAAAGTAAAATATATATGACATAAAAATTATTTATTTAAAAAAAACAACGAAGCATTGCTTACTACAGGAAGAATATTGAATTCGATACCGATATCGCGCATTCAAGCTCTTTATATATTTGCAATATTACATAGGCATGTATGTATGTATATTAAAGTTTTCATTATGCCAATAAAAACAAAAAAATGGTAAATAAATAAATTTAAAAATTGAAACTAATATTAAATTAAAGCAACGAATCAAAAGCTTAAGAGTGGGGGAAGAACTAAACATTTCCTTAAAGTATAGAGTATGTTGTAATATGCATATATGTAGTTACAAATAAGCTTAAATATAGGAGAAGTGTTTATGTGTGTGTGTGTACGTATGATACAGGACGGATATCTGAACTTTTATTTTAGTAACAAAAATTTTATTAATTTTTCGTATGACTGTCAGAATAAAGCTGAAATCTCCACACAAATTCACCATCGCAATTTTCCGTATTCGATTGGATTCGATTAATAAAATCTTTTTAATTATTATTCGAGTTTAAGTTTTATTTACATTATTTTCACAGAAGTTAAGCGGGACCCTATTAATCCACAAGAAAACTCGTCATAGCTTTACAAATATAAAGACCAATCCAATTCCGTAGGCAAACAATTTACAAATAGTTTTGACTTTTCATTCCTTGATATGACATTTATTGGTTAGTACTATTTCCTCTCTCTCTCTCTCTCTCGCTTTATCAACACCTTTACGATTTTCTCTCTCTTCCTGTAACTTTATCACCATCTCTACGATTTCCGCTCTCTCTTTCTCTATCTCCATCTTAACGATTTCATCTCTTTCTCTACTTCTATCTCCATCTCAACGATTTCCTCTCTCTTTATAACCATCTGTAAGATTTCCTCTCTCTCTTTATCAGCATCTATACAATTTCATCTCTTTCTTTCTTCCTCTATCTCCATCTCTAAGATTTCATCTCTCTCTTTCTCTATTTCCATCTCTACGATTTCCTCTCTTTCTCTACTTCTATCTCCATCTCAACGATTTCCTCTCTCTTTATAACCATCTGTAAGATTTCCTCTCTCTCTTTATCAGCATCTTTACAATTTCATCTCTTTCTTTCTTCCTCTATCTCCATCTCTAAGATTTCATCTCTCTCTTTCTCTATCAACATATCTACGATTTCCTCTCTCTCTTTCTCTATCTCCATTTCAATGATTTACTCTCTTTCTCTACTTCTATCAACATCTCTACGATTTCCTCTCTCTCTTTCTCTACCTCCATCTAAACGATTTATGTACTCTCTATCTCGACTTCGATCAAAATCTCTACGATTTCCTCTCTCTCCTCTACCTATATCTCTATCTCTATGATTTTCTCTATCTCTATGATTTCCTCTCTCTCATTCTCTATCTCTCTACAATAAACCTACTCACTAGAGCTGTTTAGTCACCACCTTTCAGGGCTCGGAGCCATTCTGTGGAGTCAATTGAGGTACTCTCCAAGCAAAAATTAGATTCTGAGAAAAACAAATCTGCAGTTTTGACTAGATGGCTTCCACAAGGCTTAGAAATACTTGGCTTCAGTGGGCAAGAGACGTCTGAAAATACTAATGAGATTTCTTAGAGGCAATTGAGGGATGAGAGATTATTTCTACTAGGCACTACCTTGAGGAAAACCGCAAAACCAAGTACAGTTATTTGAAGATAGCTCAGGATTATACTTTAAAGAAATTGGCGAAGCAAAACTTATCAAGGACTTCAAAAGGGTGTTACCCTAACTAAGAGAGAAATGTAAGGAACTACCGACTCAGCATCCAAATAACTTTTGCAATGCCATCATTAGTCTCTTGGAAATGCGCCTTGTAGAATCAGAAAATCTTAAATCACATAAACGAAATCGCTATAAGAAAAAGAAGATCTCTATTTGATATTAATGGCACAGTGGCCAACAAATTTTTTGGAGTTTTGTAAGCCTCTTGCCTAATCAGTCGGAGCAAAAAAGTTCACCCTCCGTGGTGGAGTGAAGACCTTAGTAAGCTTAGGAGTATGACTAGGTCGATCCAACAAGTACTGGCAGTCTTATAAGGACTACCTAAGAAGATACAAGAAGGCCATCAAAGAAGCCAAGCGACGCTCTTAGTTAGACTTCTGTCAATCAATTGAAACTACTAAGGGCTCTGCTAGAAATTGCAAGATTCTGTCCAAAGAGAGCACCTGTCGGACTTTCATCAAGAAAGCTGACGGTGGCTGGACGGGTTCTGCGGCAGAAACACTGGTCTTTAAGAAGTTTTTCGGCCTATAAGTCAGGCAAAATACAGCCGATTATGCTACACAAGTCACTGGAGCTGTCGACTTCCTGACTTATGAAGATTTTTAAAACTGTCTCCTACTCAATTATGTCCCCCGAAGTTGAAGAGGAGTTCTGTTGGTATTCATATCCAAAGCAGGCAAAAGGGGCCATAAATCAGTAAGTCTCACATCATTCAGTCAGTCCTTCCTTACGCAATGCATCATATCCATGCTCGGTAGTAGGATTATACATGCCAACCTTGGCAGCTGTAACATTACCAAATGAGTCGACAGAGGCACTCCCCAAGGAGGGGTCATCTCTCCCTTACGGTGGCTGATGGTATTTAACAAAATATTACTAAAACTTGAAGAGGACAGGACGAAGGTAGTTGCATACTCGTATCAGACCAGTACCTATCCGTGATCAGTAAAGTCATGGAAAGGGCCCTGGGTAAAGTCAGCTCCAGGGCAACAAGCTTTGGCCTTGGAGTCAGCCCTGGCACGACTGAAATGGTATTGTTCACCACTTAATCCAGAATACCGGCCTTTAACCTTCCAAAAATCAATTGGAAAAGTCTCAGCCTTACCCTTAGTGCCAAATATCTCGGAGTAATCTTGAATAGGAAACTTAGCTAGAAGGCTAACATAAAGAATAGAGCCATCTATGACAGCATCAAAACCACTGGCAGGAAATGGGGTCTTCACCCAAAGATGGCTCTCTGTTTTCTTGTCGCTCTTAAATTAAAGTCAAGTTAAGAGAGAATGTCATCATTTTCGTTTGACAACACCTGTATAATAGAACCCAACGAATATTTTCTTTCCTCCATATGTTTGAGACAAATTATTGCGATTGGTTCCCTAATCCCTAGATCCTGAAAGGACATGAAATTCATGGTATGCAACAAGGTCTATATTTTAAGAGAAAAAGAGGGAGAGAGTAGGGCGTCAGACATTAAAAATAGAAAATTAGTAGAAATGGCAACAATATAGGAAGTGATGCTGTTGCTGATAAAATTCAAGTCTTTACATTAATTGTACATTGTGTTTAAAGGTTACAGTTAAATAGATAATTAGTATTGCAGTCAAATCAAACTTCAATACTGTTAAGGCTACCCGAGGACATGTTCTCCGTGTGACTGCCAAGTCGGTTGCGTTTTACGATGGCACGCGAGGGCATCGGTGATCGTTGAACGCGCGGACTTCCGGGCACAATCGGTATGCCAACACCGCCATTGTTGTTGTTCGCATTGCCGGAAGTGCGCCTGGTTCGTCGCAGTGAAGGCATTCTTGTTGGCAGGCCATCGATGTTCATTGCAGCGTCATGTGGCAGCGGTGTGGCGGCAGAAACTGGGCCGGAATAGTGCAGGTTGCGTGCACTATGCTCCAACGTTCTCCGATGTGCCTCCAGTGATGGAGTTGATGGAGCCGGTATAACGGATGCTGTTGCTGCTGCTGACTGCTGATAGTGATGATGATGATGATGTGGTGGAGGAGGTTGATATACAGGCGCTGGAAGCGTATGATGTTGATAATGATGATGAT
This sequence comes from Nephrocerus scutellatus, assembly GCA_947095585.1. Classification (NCBI taxonomy): domain Eukaryota; kingdom Metazoa; phylum Arthropoda; class Insecta; order Diptera; family Pipunculidae; genus Nephrocerus; species Nephrocerus scutellatus. The sequence goes on from OX352763.1 coordinate 117,861,869, forward strand.
TGTTGTTCTGATGTGGTGGCACTGGTGGTGGTGGATGCTGATGGGGCAGGTGATGATGATTTTGCAATTGTTGCTGCTTTTGCATCATTGTCGGCGATTGCGGTTGTGGCTGCTGAATCTGATGGTAGACTGTCGTCGATGGTCCCAATTGATGGTGGTGTTGGTGCAGCTGCTGCTGCTGCTGCTGAGAATGTGCCTGTGGATGTAAATTATATTGTTGGTGAGCATTTGTTTGTTGGTGTGATTGTTGGTGTTGAAGTTGATTTGCTTTGCTTGTTGGTTGTTGTGTTGTTGATTTCTGTGGTGGGGTTGTTGCTTTTGATGGTGGTGGTGATGATGATGATGATGCTGCTTCTGTTGCTGCAACTGATGTTGTTGATTGCAAATGTTGACTCTTAGTCGGCAAGGGTGGTAGTGGCTTCGATAGCGGTGATGCTGGCGAGTCCATATGAGTTGTGGTTGTGGGTAGAGCTTCGGTTGCTTCCAAAGTCTCGCATGATGGCGATCGCCCTGGACCATCGCCATTTCGATCGGTTGTTGCTGTCATCGTCTTTGCCGCCTCCCCCGTCGGTGGGATGAACCGGAGCTCCATCACGTTGCGATTCTAGAACATTTCACGCTGATATTCTAAGCTAGAAGCAAATACTTCACAGTCGCACTAATATTTACGCTACGACCATAGCAGTGTTAGGATGAGGAGGAGGCGGAGGAGGGTTGGTTGTTTTGTTAGCGCATGATCGGATTATCAATACAAACAGGAAGGACTTAGTATGATGTAAAAGACAAGCGGGAGTGTTGTTAGTAGACATTTAATAATGCAGCGTATAAATGTGTGTGTGGCATGTATGGAAAGATGTATTGATTTTTTTGTTAAGCAAGGCTATACTACTGAGGATAGGGTAAAGCGTGAGGTTTTAATTCCGAAAACGTGATAGACAATCCAGAGAACAAGTGATTCTTATGTTCATAGAAGTGATAAAGAGATAGCAGAATAGGTAGTAGTTCGAAAAGACATTTTCATTCAAATCAGAATTGCTTTACCGGCTTAGATTTAAGTTTTCGCATAAATTTGTTTTTTTTTTTTTTTTTGTTTTTATTTGAGGCGAACTTGCCAGTGAAGTATAGACAATGGAGTTGTCAGTGTCGCTAATATGTATATCACGTCTTTACGGAGCAAAAGCAACAGAGAAATTAGTTTTAACGTCAATCGATTAAACGTTGCAGGGTTGGGGATGGTTAATACACAGATTTATGATGATTGCGTCAATCGATTGACTGTGTAAGCAGTTTATCAGATTGATGACTTTGTTTTCTGTTCGAACAACGCATAATTTGACAACTATCCTGTGGTTATCAGTATGAAGGTAGTTGCGTATGCAGATGACGTGGTGATACTCGTATCAGGGCAGTACCATTCCGTGATCAGTGAAGTCATTGAAAGGGAGCCTTGGAGTCAACCCTGGGAAGACCGAAATGGTTTTGTTCACCACATTATCCAAGACACCGGCCTTTATTCTTCCAAAACTCAATGGGAAACGTCTCAGCCTCAGCGCCAAATATCTCGAAGTGATCTTGGATAGGAAGCTTAGCTGGAAGGCTAACATAGAGAACAGGGCTAAGAAAGCATGCGTTGCCCTCTATGCCAACAGCAAAACCATCGGAAGGAAATGTGGTCTTCAACAAAAGATGGCTCTCTGGCTGTACACAGCTGTTGTACAGCCAATTCTCACCCATGGATCGCTGGTTTGGTGGCCAGCGATTAAGAAGAAGTATAACGCAAACAAACTCAGCCGGTTACAGCGATCAGCAGCTGCAGGCATCACAGAAGTTCTACGATCTTGCCCGACCGAGGTCCTTAACACCATCTTGCACCTATTATCAAGTATGTTGCGACGTGCAGTGCAGTACGACTCAGAGAATCTGGGTGGTTTGCTAGAATAGACGGGCACTGCAATATACTGCAGACAATACCTGAAGGCATGATACCATCATCTACTGATTACTGCATCACTATATTTAGCTTCAACTCCTCGTTCAGCGTTGAGTTTCCTACCAGGGGAAACTGGAAGGATGGGGCAGTAGCGAATTGTAGCAACCCATGGCACCAGAAATATGCGCATGGTTGCTTAAAACGCAACCCGCTTAAACGGATCCGCTAAACAGGCTGTAAAAAAAGCAGTGCTACTTGGCATGCATGCACCCAGCACTTCTGGCGGCAAAACTCTAACAATAAGAACTGCGGGTTCTCATTCGACAAGCGGCGCCACTAGGCACGCTAATTGGAGAAAGAATGAGTTAGGTAAGGACAGACTACTGGGTCGACCTAAACCCTATGGGAAAGGGCCCTTAAAAAAACCCAATTACTCCTATAAGCTTAATCATCCAAAGAGGACTAATGGACACCACCAGCGTGCTACAGCTGAACCTGCATCAAGCTAAGGCGGGTCCGCTTAGCAAGAGGTTCGCCGATGAAAATATAACCATTGGTCTCATCCACAGCCTTGGGTTATTATTCAAAGTATACGGAATATAGCAAGTAAGTCAACCTTTCAATGCGGAGAGCCAGAATTTATAACGAAAGGCCTAGTGGACCTATGGGTGAAAGTTCCGATCGAGAGGAGAACTCAGAACATCGTCTGTGCCTCAACATACTTCCCCGGCGTCAGACCATCAACGAATCAGGTTTGAAATTTCCGGCAAAGTGGCACATGCTTCCTCTTCTACGAATTGGAATCTATATTGGGGACTTGTTCTCCCTAAATTTTATATACTTTTCACATCTATCAAGTCCGCAGGAGACCTAGATATAGCAGCATACCAATTAAATGATGTGTTACTCACTTCATATCGTGACAGCTGTGTCTCTAGCCAGTCTGAGTAAACGAAAGGTCCCCTGGTGGGATAATGTCTCAGGGCCGAGACAATACGAACGATAAATCAGGGACGTATTCGTATAAGGAACTCCTTAATCTAGACAAGGATAGTATTAGAAAGCTACTGAGATTTTTCACAGATCGCTGTGGCTCCACCTTAACAAACTTAATCTAGGCTCAGATAGAGAATGTAGCTTCTGCTCATAGGATGACGAATCATCGAAGCACATTCTCTGTGAATGTCCAGAATTACTTTGGTTAATGAGGCGTATTTACCATAAGGAAAAATATGTTCGTTAGCAGAGTTGAGGAACTCTGCCTCACTAAGGACATACTATCCTTCATCTGGGAGGTGGTACGTCTCTTAGATTAGTCATACCCTGTTGATACAATAGATCTTAGCCTTATGGACAAGGGAGTGCGCAAAAACAATTTAGCTGCTGTTCATTTTGTTCGCCATTTATATAACTGATACTAATTTTATGGGGTGGACTGTATCTTCTTTTTCTTTGGTACAATTATGATTTGAATGAATGAAATTTGAGGAAGATAGTTTAGTTTAGTGCGTGTATACTGTAAATGTTGGTTATTGCGATTTTTACAAACTATTTTTTTTAAATTTGGAAAAAAGTTTTTTTTTTTGTAATGCGGGAACAAATTTTGGACATAAAACAAAATAGTTTGCTTTTGGCATAAAAAATAATAATAAAATAAAATAAATAATTAATTAGGTAGCAGGTAGACGAGAGTTGGTAGAGTAGTAGACGAAGCACCATCAGCTGTTGAGTGACACACAACCCCACTAGAAATATTCTTTTGGACTAACACAAGCGTTTGGGAAATGTGTAAGTTGTATTTATGTTTGCAATGTTGTTGTTGTTTTTGTTTTCCAACAGAAGAAGAAGAAAAAGAGGAGGAAAAACGCTTCAGATCGCACTCACCTTGTCGGCTTCTTGAGCCAATGGATTCGCTGTGATGTTCATTCGTGGCATTACACCATTGAGTCGATGCGAAGGCTTGTGATGTTGCGACACCCCAATGACAGACGGAGTCACAAAGTCCGCTTGAATGTGATCCAACTGAGGTTTATCTTCGTCTGGCAAATTCAAGTGTTACTTTCTATGTAGCTTATTAAGAACATCTACTTACCATCAGGCTGGGAATTCTTGCGCCTCTTCATGCAGAGGCACGCAGCGATGCTAGCCAGGAGAAGAAGTATTCCACCGCCAGCAGCTCCAGCTACCACAGGATAGATTGAGTTATCCTCTTCGTTGGCCTTAGTTGTTGGAATGACAGATGGCGTAACTGGAGGTGGTGTTGTTGCCAATTCTAGAATGGAAAATGCTAAACGTTAGATAGACCCCTCCTCAGACCATTCTACACTTACTCTTTGTTTGACCCTGCAGGATCGAACTGAATTCAGACGCTGCGGACGCGGTGAACGACTGCAGTTTGAATTCGTAGGCCGTTCCCGGTTCGAGCATATCGATTTTGAACTTTCTCGTATTCATTCCGTCAACGGTTGCCTTGAAGTACTCGCCGGCGGTCGATGCCGGCCGATAGTATGCATAGAAGCCGTCCACCATATGCGATCGATTTATCGAAAGCGTCCAATGCAGTAGTATTGCGGTCTCTGATATCGCTTCGACTTTAATGAGTTCGGGCGGTGGCAACTGCGACTTGGACGGACCCAAAACTGAACCCCTCTGCAGAAGAAATTTACCCGAGCTGCTACCTTCCTTGTTGTCGTTGTTGGAGTAGACGGCAATTATTCGAAATCGGTATAAACGATCCGGCTTCAGACCCGTCACCGATGATGTGAAATTCTTGACGCCATCATAGTTGCGGTCACGTTTCCCATACGGAATATCCTCGTTGGTTGTTTGCCAATTCTCTCGCGGAATCTTTCTGGACAAGTCGCCAAGCATTCGGTACTGTACCTTGAAAAATTGTATTGGAAGACCTTCATTGTGTGGCACATACCAGCGCAGCATTACTGCGTCATCGGATAGGCGAGTGACATTCGGCCTACTTGGCGGGATCATGTTGGCTGTGCAGGGAGGAAATAATTGGATTTTTTTTTTTGAGAATTATTTCAATAACATTTCTGTTTGTAGATTCAAAATTTTATATGCCGCCCAAAAAGAAGAATAAACGCAAAATAAAAGCCATCGACTGGACGGCGGATACTATCTTCGATAGGAATCGAGCCATCATCTATGTCGAACACACCGATGAGTGTCCAATTTTTAAAACAAAAGCCGACCAGTTGGTAGACTTCATGAGGGAGAAATTTCCAGATCGCCTTTTCGAATTGGTTCGCAATCAATATGGCAAAGTACCAGCGAGAGAGGGGACTTTCGAGATTGGCTTCTCACAAAATGCTCGAACATCTGTCCACGAGCTATGGTCTGGCATGGATAAGGGTCCACCGAGGCGAGATAAGTTTCCAATCAATTATGACATTTTAATACCGGAAGTGACGAAAATTCTCAAGAAAATTTATCTAATTGCTAAGAGAGATGAGCCAACAACTGAGCAAGCAGCGGCTGCAGACGAAAATGAAGCTGTCGCCGAGGATTGAGTTTTTTATGAAATAAGATTTAAATTACAAATTAAAACTCGTATTATATTGCGCCTTTTGGGTTATTACCAGTAGTCCAAATTAACCACAAGTACCCAATAAAAAGCACACTCACATTAACCCTAATTACTAACTAACCTTCGTCGAGGCGACTACGCCTGTTTATTGTTTCTTATTTTGTCTTCGATCAGTGTTCCAATAGTGCTAGTATATATAGTATATATTAGTACTTACAGCAGCTTTAAAATATAACTGCCTTACCGTCCCGAGAACTTTTTGACACCAAGTAATGTGGAAACCATTACAGAGCATGTATTAGCGCGGAGAGGTTAGACTTCCTCATTAATTGATTCGACGGACGACAAGACCTCTCGATTTGCTTGAAATTCATTTGCACTAATCTGAGAAATTTGATCTGTGTTTTTAGATAAGTGTGAGGGAAATTATAAGCCAAGTAGCTATAGGGTACAATTGATGAGCAGTTGCTGGCTTTTCGAGATCAATGCGGTTTTAGAATGTATATCCCAAATAAACCACCTACGTACAGGATAAAACTTGAAATGATGTGTGAACTTTAAATCACCTAAAGACCTCCTCAAAAGTCCACTCTCAAAATCCCCTCAGGATCCTTTCAAAGCCGCCCCAAGACTGCCTAAAACCCTACTTACTCCTCTCACGATCCGCTCAAGACTTCCTGAAGACCCCCTTAAGATCTTACTAAATGTCCTCACAAAACCCTCAATCCTCACAAAACTCTCGATCTTAAGACTCGCTCAAGATCACCTCAAGACCCCGTTAAGACAACATTACTACCCCCATCAATAAGATTACCTTCTTTAAGATTGCCTTCAGACCATCTAAAGACACCCTCAAGACTACACTCACGACTCTCTCAAAATCCACTCAATACCACCTCAAGAACACCTCAAAACCTTCTTAACACCCCTTCAAAACTCCACTCACGACCCTCTCAAAATCCCCTCAAGACCCTACTAAAGATTCTCACAAAACGCTCTCAAGATCCCCTCAAGATTACCTCGCCCCCCAAGACTATACACACTACCCTCTCAGAACACCTCAAGTCCTCCTCAAGATCACCAAATACCCCACTAAAAACCATCTCAAGATTTAGGCAACCACAAAACCCTCTTAAGACCGTACTCAAAAAAAAAAACACCTACAAACCACTCAAGACCCTTCTCAAAACCCCCTCAAGACCCTGCTCAAGATAATCTTAAAAACTCTCCTAAGACCACACTCAAGTCCCCATTTAAACTCCCTCAAGATTCCCTTAAGACTCCCGCAAAATCCTCTTCAAGACCCTCTCAAACCCCCACCTAGAACCCGTAAACCGGCCTAAATACATCCCTCAAGACCATCCTCAAAACCCATCTCAAGAACTCCTCAATAAATCCTTAAGACTCCCTAAAGACTACGCCAGGACCCCACTCACCTTAGAAACTCTCAAATCTGCTCAAACCCCCTCGAGACCTCCGTCAAGATCCCCTCAAGTAACCCCTTTAAAACCCTATTAACATCATCTCAAGACGCCCTCAAAACTACCTTAAATTTTTTCCATATTTTGTATTTGTATTTATTTTAATTGTTTTAACTAATTTTTAAATGTATCTTTTAAAAACAGCTGAATTTTTTTCTTAAATAATTTCATCACAAAGTGACAACAAAAATATTTAATTTGCTTTTTAAGAGAAATTTCACCTGGCAGTGATGTATACAACGCACTCAATAAAGATCAACATTTCTCATTTACAATTACTCTCTTTTTTCAACTCGATGTTGTCGAGTGGAATCGCACACCAACACCGAGTCAAAGAACAAACAACAAAATTTGTGAAAAATTCCAAAAGCAACACTCAACTCAATGTTTCCCACATCAGGCGTCGTCAGTTGCTCAGTGATAATCGGAGTGAGTGGAATCGCATCCGACTCGAGATAAAATTTCGGTTTCAATTGTGCGGTTGGTTTTTCTTGGCGTTCTATTTGATTTTTATTCTTCCCCCGTGGTGTATGCGTGCCGTGCCGTGCTGACTTCAGTCGGCAGCAAGAAACAACAACAACAAAGCGAAATACTAATTAAAGCAAAAAGTGACAGACGACAAGAGCTATATATCGAAAACTGACTCGACTCGTCGACTGCGTTGACGCTCGCTATTTTTATTTTTTATTGAAAGTTGGAGTATTTGGTCCGTTTCCGTTTCTCTACCGCTTGCTGTAAGACCTTTGTTGGAAATTTAAGTGAACTTCTGTGACCAAAATAGAAAACTCAGCAAACTCAAAAAATTTAAATTACTCCACTGGTACCACAACGTCGAAAATCGTCAAAATTGGGAAGAAAACATTAAAAATGTCAACTCGCGCAACTGCGGAGGCAGTAGCCGCCGCCGCCGCAGCAGCAGCTGCTGGCGGGAATAATGACAGCGGTGGTAGTTGCAGTGAGCTGAATAATTCTGGGACGTCTGGCAAAATTGTTACCATCTTCCATAGTGGCGGAGGCAGAGTTTCTTCAGTTACAAATAACACCGCCAGCGCCACCAGTGTTCTTTCGTTGACGCCGCGATTCACCAATGATGAGAAGGAAATTCTGTACGCTCTCTACCAACGGCATGAAGAAATTATCGACATTAAATATCGACGAAAACAGAAAAACAAATGTTCTGTGCGTGACGCCTGGGAGAATATTGTTTGGGAATTTAATTCCCATCCCAACATCTCGGCGCCACGAAATCTTAAACAAATTCAGAAATTCTGGCTGAACGCAAGGTAATGACAATGACTTGGAGACCATGAGAGTCGTAACAAATTGGTCACTAGTAGTTATTGTGTATCTTTTTTACTGTGTAGGTATTCAATTTTCATTGTTTCCATTTACAGCTTCAGCATAAAATTCAATTTTGTTCAAATAATTGGATTAGGAACATTATTATGTCAGTAGTTCTTAGTTCAGTTTTCGGAGCATCAGCACTTCAGCAATAGACAGAAAAAAGTAAACAAAATGTACATAAAGAGCTATGTTTTCTTCTCAGAAGCAAAATGCAACGAGCATCGACTCTTCAATAATTTCTCAAATTCCTACCCAGCTTCGAGTTCGAGTACCATTTGCATTTCCAGTTTTGTGTTTTCTGAATAAAATAATTCCCTCTCGTTCGAGCAACAACTCGTTGCCTCGTATCGTCTTCATGCTGCAGAGTGGATTGCAAAACAGAAAGGTCCCACTCGCACTTGTGTCATATACGTCTCTCTATTCACACTCATATTAATTTACAATTTCGATAGTTGCTCGTAAGGAAAAACTTTTTTGTATGTTTTTGACATGATACATGTACATATAAGTTGAGTTAGAGCGGCATGAGTTACTGATGCAGAAGAAATAGAGGAAATTCACTAAAAGCATTGGTTTTATTTTCTATTTCTTAACTGGACCTATCATGCACAATTATTGAGGAAATCGATAAAAATACAAACAAATTAAAAGGCTTCTTTGATGTCAGCATATGAGCATATATCGCAGCGGGGAAGTGTGTTTTTGCTGCCAGCGTGTTTAGTTTGATTTCCAATATTCAAGTGTTTGACAAGCGAGCCTCTCAACACTGAAATCACATTCGTGAAAAATTTTATAGAAAAAGCGTTTGTTCTGTTGTGTTTATCTGGGAACTTGTTAACTTGGGAATATTTTACAGCATATGCTTTGCGCTTTCTTGGCACCAGGAAGAACTATGCTATATATTTGTGGAAGAGACAAAAATGTTGGAAAATTCGATTTTTGCAGCTACCTGTTAGCTCTGACATCGAAGATCAAACACAATGAGTAATGAGCATCAAGGCTCTTGAGTCTTGATAACCATTTGTGTTTTGACTCCAACTTAATATTCTGTCAAAAGCAACACAAATATTAATTGTATTCCGAATCCACTCGCCCATTCGTACGAGTAGTTATAATGTATAATCTAATTTAATACTCATGTGGTGCATAAAATACCTCTTGTCTTGAGTATTAAATTCTTATCGTTGATGCGAGAGAAGCAAACATGGCGTCTTTGCAAACACTGCGGTTTGCTAGATTAGTAGCACATTATTTTGGGATATAAAATTGTTATTTCTCCAGTTATATGTCAGGGAAGAAAAAACAAAAAATTGGTTTTCGAATAGGCCCGACCTCATAAAAAGCAAACTACTTACACTTTATTTATTATTAGTACATAATATATATTTTATTTTTTATATTTAAACGTATTGCCAAGGGAAAACTACCTGAATGACTTGCGCAATGGCAAAAAGGTGGGCTACGCCCTTTATTAACAAGAAAAATCACATTCCTCACATTTGTAGCCGATTTCAATTTATTTTCTCAGAATTCTACCTGATTCATTGAAAAAATAAATACGGAAAACCGATCACGAAACTAAAATGACGCGAGTCCAAATGCTTTAATCAATGGATCATGGCCAAACTAAACTAAAAAAAACTGGACCAAGAAAATATTTTAAAAAATGCATTACGTAAAAATACTATTACTACTCTTTTATCCAGCTAATTTTTTATTTTCTGTATAGACTTTTGTTTTTCCATTTTTACCAAGGAAATCTATAACAGTCCTTTTATTTTTACATTGTATTATTTGATAATAATTACCAAATTATCTGTTTTTGAGGTCGGGCCTATTTTACAGATTACCCGATGGTAGAAGTTATAGTAGTTTGTGGTTAATACAAAATCACAGAGCAACATAACGGTACATTAGAGACCTGAGTCAGAATCGCATGCATTTAAAACTCGGTTCATAAGATTAGAAGCACGTTAGTTGGGTATAGTGGTGGTTTACGATGTCTTAGTAATGGCCTCAAAGAGCGCTTGAGTGCGCGGTCTTTAGGAGATCTAATGGAAAGAAAGATAATTGTGTCCAACCTGTGGCATTCAGATACGATATCACATCGGTGATGTCGCACTGCGAAAGGGCCCTCAGGTCTGAAAAGAAAGGTGTGGCTCAATTTCCGGAGTTAGGAGCCCGCAAGGGCAGGACACTTGCAGAGATAATGAATGAGAGTTTCTTTCTCATTCACATTCAAAAGGTATTATGCGAGATTTCTAGTTTGGCTGCGTTGCTTTTTACTGGCTAATGACCTGTGATTACAGCAACCACTCTTGAAACATTCCTCCGTTATTTGGAGATCAGCTTGATGGATTTGCCTTTGTTATAGGAAGGCCACACCACCCTGGACGTGGTACAATTGGTCAAGGTAATCTTCCTTAGCTGTGCTTTGGTAATAAGGAAAGTAAGGACACTATCTCTGACGAAGTTCAAAAGACAGCATACTTTCTCAGTGCAGTCCACTTCCAGTGTGACGCCCCTCTTCACCAGTTCGTCATTACCATCAATGTCGCTTTGCCGCGGCATCCAATGATTTGGTTTTATCAGTTCGGCTTGACACCGTCTGACAAGTTTAGAGTTGTTTGTTGTCGCAATAATGGTTTTGATCGCGGATTAGGTGGTTTCGCATATGCCAGCCGTCAGTTACCGCGGTACAATGAGATAGGACCCTGAATGTCCCCCTTGTTGCTAAGATATCCGCCTGGGAAATGCTAGTAAAGTCGGATAACTTGTAAATATAACCATATTGCCGTACATTTTGGAATCCTTTAAATAATTGCCAACAGCATGATAACTCCGATTAATCGATTACAAGCGATAGTACGCTTGGATAAGCCTTCGAATGGTAAACATCTATTTTTGCCTTCTCTGACAATGCCAAATAATTTTTTTTAACCATTCTTTAAAAAAAAGGCAAAAGCTTTTTTTTTTTGTTTTTTTTACAATACAATTTTACATAAAAAAAGAATTAAACACTTAACAAACAATGATTCTACTTCGACTGCTCTAATCTTATGAACCAATTTAAATGCATGCCATTCTGACTGAAAGACTGACTGACATTAGCTTTTGAATTCACCATTGCATTCAACATAAAACACTTTCCTTCACAAGTTTTATTTTTTTTCTCACTGTCATTAAACGGGAGAAAGATCATTTTTTCTTCTCAAATTCGTCAACTTCTAATCTAGTGAACCGCAGTGTACATATGAGTACACTACTTGAGTGTTAAATTCTCAGCGTTGAATCGTGTGAAGCAAACATGGCGTCTTGCATGCATTACCTGACTTGAGCCAAATAAACAAGTCACCCACAGCACGCACACACGTGCCGAAGCTATTAGTACTCATAATGTGAGCATGGCGAAAGAAGCAAATAGGGAGAATATTTTTCTTTAACAAAATTATTTCTCTATGATATGAGCGTAAAATGGGTACAAGTCGAATTTTTATACTCATACTACTTTTTTTTAACGACATGCAGTTAAACAAAATGTCTCGTCTTATAAAAACGAGTGAGACAATTCTTGAAATGAACGATGTGGCTCAATGTTTGTTGCTGCGCACTTAAAGTTGAAGTTCTGGTTCTGTGTTATGGAAAGTAAATTCTATTTGCTGATATATACGCCATCTGGTAATGGGTAGATAAGCATTATTGTTGTTACTACAGTGGAGTCGTAAATAGTGGAACATATACCAAATGTAATGAAATAATTTTCGATTGAATATTGGAACAATAATTATTCGATTATTATTGTTATTACAGTTGAGTCGTTAATAGTGGAAAATTAACCAAAAGTATTGAAATAACTTTTCGATTGAACATGGGCCAAATTTTTAATCGAGGACATTTTTATTGTTATTGTTTATATGTAGAGCCGTAAATAGTTGAACATTTACCAACTGTAATGAAATAACGTTTCACTCGAATTGTGGATAGTGAAAAATTTATCATATATATTGAAATAACTTTTCGATTGAAATTTTTTAATCATCATTACATTTGTTATCCTTTTCAGACTCCGCAAACAATATCCATTTCGGACGGCGGCACAAAAATCGAACAGCGCGAATCATAACAACCGCAACACATCAACAACAGCCTCCACACATTCCAATCATATCAAAGATGAGCCCGAGTTCCAGTTGACAACTGCCACCAGCCCGGATCACACAACCAATAATACAAATGAGTTTGAGGAAATGGAAATAGAACATCCATCCGCGGAGTCGGTAATCGATGAAGACCCAATCGAGACACATGAGGAACACCAAGAACATGAGCAGGAATCGGAAGAGATCATGCAGCACCACCAACAACAGGAGCAGCTTCAGCAACAGCAGCAAACCCAATCTACCGGCTTAATTCACACACAGCAGATCAACGTCGATCAGATCAGCGCTGAGAAGCTAACGCTCAATGATTTGCTGCAATTTAAGACTACACGTCCACGGGAGGATATTATTCTACAAATAAAACATCCTACAGATGCTACAACAGCAACAATAACATTACCCTCTCCGACACGCATTACCATGCCCCAACAGCAACAGCAGTTACAGCAACAAATACACCAGCAACAACAACAACAGCAACACCAAACAACTATGGCCACCATCACTGGTGGGGGTTTCAATCAACAGATTATCAGCGAAATTAAACCTCAGCAGATAACTCTGGCGCAATTTCAAGCGCAACAGCAACAGAATCAACTTCTACAGCAACAGCAACAATTGCAGCAACAACAGTTGCAGCAGCAGCAGCAACAACAGCAGCAACTTCAGCAACAACAACAACAACAGCAGCTCCAACAGCGCCCATCAATTCTTCAAGCGAATCAGTACGCTACAACGGCGGCGGCACCGACATTTTGTTCACCAACAACATTCAACAACACGACCATGCACCATGTAGCAACAGCTCCCTCTGCGGCGGCAGTAGTTGAGTCAATCGACGACAAAATGAATTATTTCAAACTAAAGGAAGCCGAATTACGCTACAAAGAGGAGCAAATAATACTCGAGCGGAAGAAGATCGAACTGACAAGAGCGCAGGAGGAGCTCAAACACATGAAGGAACTCAATCGCCTGCAGATCGAAGAGATGAAAATGAAAATCCGAATGATGCAAGAGCAGGAGCGTCAATTGCGATTGAATCAAAAGGCTAACTGATAACAATCTCATTATCTCTCACTCATATTTCTTATGGAATTTTTTTTTTCTGTTTCTTTTATAACTTCTTTGGATTTATTTTTCAAAGTAAATAAACTGAACAATAAGTACTGTTAGTGGAGGATTTTTCATTATATTTAATAATTAGTCAAAGATTTTCTATTAATTTCAATAATAGTTAATAGTTAATTGAATAATATCAATTTTTCATTTTCAATTTTGACTCAATTTTGAGTTTAATTAAGGATTTAAGGGTAATGGCGAAATGTGCTCTTTAATTGCAATCGAAGAGCTAAGAACTTAAAGAGAGAACAACAGAATTAAAAAGAGAACATAACTACTAATGACGACAGTGTAGTAGGTAGGTTCTTATTATTGTCAAAAACACCGCGAATAATTCTGAGAATATAAACAACATATATTTTTTATTTTTAAGAAAGCAAATAGTCCTCAGTTACTACTATTACTTCATCGCCATTGCTACTACCACTATTCATTTTAATTTTATTCTTACGATTAATAACCGTTGTACAAAATGAATCAAAATAAAAATAAGTAAAACTAACTTTTGAACTAAGTCTTTAAACAGTGCATAGCCAATTTCTTTAAAGTTCATGAAATTGCATTGGACAATTTGATCGCATTTGGGGCAGGCAATGTCATGATTGAGGAATTTTGACAGCCCGTCAGTCTGATATTCCGCGGTACGAAACAATCATGTTTTCGCGTAGGGAGCCTGTCGAAATATTGATCAATATTTTCAAAGACAGTGTTGTGTAGCCGAAACCGTGCGAATTTTGAAAAGTAATATGGGTCGTGGAAGAGCGCCAAGCGGAACCGCTGTAGTGAAATTGGTGAAGAAAGTTTGTGAGAAAGGCTTGGACGCCCGAGAATATTGCGGCTGTCGCTCATAATATGGGACAAAATTGATCGACATCAACTCGATCCCGATCACTGCAACTGGCCATTAGTCGCACCAGCCTGAGCAGAATACTGTACAAAGACTTCGGATTATTCGCTTAAAAGGTCCAGATGAATCAGTAGCTTAAAGCAAATAACGATCCGCTTTGATATCAATTCTCTGCGTGGGCCATAGTAGTAGTGCGCTGCCTACGTTCTTTGCCCATTCCGCCTCCTACGTCCTTTTAGACACATCGTTGTCCACGATCGTCCAGGAACACGTTGTTCATCGAGGCTCACGTTCGTTCAAGGATCTCACATTGTTCAGACTCACGCATCATTCAGACTCACGCATCGTTCAGGCGTTCAGGGCACATACATCGTCCAGACTCAAATTGCTCATCGAGGCTCACACATCGTTCAGGGTCATGCATGGTTCAGGGCCCATACATCGTCCAGGCTTCCGTTTCTGCTCATCGAGGCTAACGTTCGTTCAAGGCTCACGCATGATTCTGACTCACGCTTCGATCAAGGCACATAAAGGTTCAGGCTCACGCATCGTTCAGGGCCCACACATCGTCCCGTTGCTCATCGAGGCTCAAGATCTCTCCGGCCAACGCAACAGAAGTAAAATATGAGATAACTTGTTATACATACATATTATATAAGACAAATAAAGAAGTTAAAGTCGAAGAGTTACATAAATATAAATTTTATTATAATGACCCCTTTTTCTCTGAGCTCAGTTTAACCCGGCTGGAAAATATTTCAATATTTTAAAGGCATTTGACAGATCTTTTGTCCAAAATGCTCGTGTCGATGAAAAACTGCTTCATTGAATTAGAAGCTATCTTCCAAGTTGCTTAAGACAGACTCAAATCTGAAATTCATCGGATAAATGCTGGCGTTCCGCAGGGCTCTGTTTTATCCCCAACACTATTTCTCATTTTTATTAATGATCTCTTGGGTGTTACTTTTAATCCAATTCACTCTTTCGCTGATGACAGCACTCTTCTCTTAGATATTCATAAAAGTTGGAGAAAAGTTTCTCCTACTCAATTGTGAAACTTAAACAATTATATAAAGAAATTTGGGTGCGGTAGGCTTAGAGCATACAAATTCAGAAGAGATGAAACACGACAGAATTCGGCAGGCAACGAATGCCAGGCTGCACGATTTTGCGCTGCATACAGAATATCTGCGCATGTGTTTCGGGCATAGATTGTTTTATTGATTTTTTTTCACTGTCAGTGGATTCCAAACTGTGCAAAACGTGAACGTGAATAACAAAGAGATTGAAAGGGTTATATGAAGCAAACCATTGACGTGGATGTTCTTCAAAGGAACAAACGATTGGAAGTTGTTCTTGTTAACTCCTATCCTATGATTTTCTTTAACTTTTTGTTTTTTATATTGAAGTTAAGAAGCAGACCAAACCCAATAATATTTGACGCTGTTACTGTCAAAATTACGAAAATAAAACTTCCTACTCACGCATTTTCATGTGTTTCCGCTTTCCCTTGTTTTGCTTTCCTCCGGGATGATCGTAGGTCATCTTCGTTGGGACATTGCCGAGCGGTGCAGTGCCAGCACTTTCGCCTTGAATTTGCTTCGGATTGACTTGCAGTAGATTTCCTTCGCTGATCTAATGAAGGAAAAAGATGAAGGTTCATACCGCTGGATGCCAACCGCCACTCCAATCGAAACTCACCTCTCCGACTTCGTTCTGCGCAAAGCATTGGACAATACCGGCGTGACGCTTCTGCACGCGCTTGATTACCAGGCGACTCTCCGATTGATATGTTTCCTCATCGCGCGAAGTGTCCTCACCATTGATAAGCCAATAGATGGCCGGACGGGGATTACCCGCTGCCGAGCACTCCAGTTCGAGTGAGTCACCTTCATTGGTAAGTGTCGACTGTGGACCGTGCAGAATTTCCGGCCTCTCCAGCACTTTCAGATTGATAATGTGCACCAGTGCGGGAGAAATCCCATTATCCAAGCGGCACACGTAGGTGCCTTTATCACCTGGCGACACATCGATTATTTGCAGGCCATACGGCAGCTTCCTTGTTCGATTGTTGAAGATCTTCACAACATCGGGACTACTCCAGACCGATTCCGGCGGAGGACTACCGACACCGGGACACTCCAGCACTATCGTTTCACCTGGTCGCGCCGTCGCCTGAGTCGACGGCTGTGTCAGGAAATACGGTGGCGTCCGATCGGTGTAGTCGACTCGCAAATCGATTCGCTGCGGCAATTGCACTTCAGCGCCAGTTATGGCATTCATGGCAGAGCAGGTGTAATTACCGGAATCCTTTGTCGACACTGCGTTCAGGATGAGCGCCCCTGCAGACGGCAGAATTTCCGTTTGCGGGATCTTCTCGCCGTTGCGATAGAAACTCCAGACGGCCGGCGGATTCGAGGTAACTGCACCGCAACGAATCAGAATATAATTCTTGGGAGCGACGCTCCATCGGATGGCGTTGCGACTATAGCCATTCGCATTGTCAATGCTGATCGAGACCAGAGTAAGGCGGGCTGTAGTCGAGGCAATTGCCGCCGAACCGAACCACGCGACGCATTGGTAGTCGCCGAGCGTGTCAGGCGACACGTATACACGCAGCTTCGATGTTCGTTCCTCGTTTGTGACATTGTATCCATCCTGAGAAGAAGAAGAAGAAGAAGAAGAAGAAGAAGAAGAAGAAGAAGAAGAAAAAAGAAAAGAAATAAATAATGATCACATCACAGGAGACCAAAGATGACTGATGATAACTCACCGCTGGGTGCAAATAATCAAAGTCATTGGCATTGGTCGCTCGCGAGTTCGAATGCCGGAAGCGCCATTCCAGCCGCTCCGGAACCAAATTTAATTCACACTCAAAGACGACTTCATCGCCTTTGGGCGCCACCGCTGATTCTGGCGATCGAACTATGTGAACACCGAGTGACGTGGGTTGTGTTGCTGCGGCCGCCGCCATATTGTAACTGATCGACATCGCGGGACAATGAAGAGCTACGACTATGATGAGGGCCCATGAGGTGCTGATTAGTGAGGAAGTCATTGTAAAGCGGCTAAAGAGTGGCGTTTGACGGTGCCGCCTTCTGACTGTATAATGTTTCGTTGGTGTCATCTTTGTCACAGGGTGTTTGTCACAGACGTTAGTTGGACGTTGATTTTGGCCTTTTCCAATTTGTAATCTGCAATAAAAAGTAAAACGAATGATAAGTTAGAGAGATATTTAGATTTGTGTTTTTGCGTTTTCTATGTATGCTATGTTTTTTGTTTTCTTTGCTAACATTTTATAAGAGGAGAATTCGAAAAAAATTTCGTTTTGCTCTTGTGTTCTAGATTTTCATGTAATTCTATGTTTTCTATGTTTTTCCTTAAATTAATTGCATGTCATATGTTATATTCTATTTTTGGTTTCCATGTTTTTTATTCATTATTATTATTTTTATTATTATTATTGTTATTATTATTATTATTATTATTATTATTGTTATTATTATTATTAATTATTTGTCAAATTATAAAAACTGAAGAAATTCGAAATAATTGGTAAGTTCATGTATTTTTTTTTTTATCTATTAATATTTTTCTATGTTTTCTTCGTTTTCTCTGTTATATATAAATATATTTTTTTTTCGAATGGCACATGTTATGTTGCGTGGACACTAAGTATCAACAAACGTTGTTGATCTTGCTCTACATCCGAAGAGAAGGAACGTAAACCTGGGAACATATAAGAGAAGCTAAGTGCTTAAATTGTGCTTATATAATTAAATTATATCATTAATAAGTTCGACAGACTTAATTCTAAAAGGAATAACGTCTTTCATACCAATGTAAATGATGTTTGTAATCGCATCTGCGACGGCATCCACGTCGCTATTGATGTAGAATAGCGATCAGTTAAATTTCCTAAAGAATGTACAAAGGCCGACCAAATTGGCTTTCTCGTAATGCCATTAGTTTTTTTTTTTTTTAATTTTTTTTTAACTGAGTAATTCAAAAAACGAAAAACTAGCTAATACAACACAATGTTGGGATGAGCCTAGAGGTGATGATACATTAACGGTGTATTTACCACGAAGTGACGTAAGAAACTAGTCCAGTTATAATAATAATATCGGCGCGACAGACCATGCGGTCCAAGGCCTGACTTCTCGCAACCATTTTGTGTTGAGTATGCATATTTTTGCACACAAATCCAGTTAAATTGGATTATTAGCACACAAATCCAGTTAGGGAGTGGATAAATTGGAGCAAATACGTTTTATGTTTTGTTGGCTTTTTCTGTCATGTTCTACGATTAAGTGCGATAATTTAATGATAAAAATAAAAGTCAAGATGTTCTATGTTATTCAGTTTTTCTATGTTTCTATTTGTAATTAAAAGTTTTTTTTGTTCGTTCGTTTTTCTATGATGTTCTATGGTATTCTATGTTTTTTATATTTCTGTTTTCTGTTATAGTAATGTTTTCGTTTTTCGAACTTTGAAGGGACAACAACCAACTTAAGTTGGACGACAGTGCTTTATGGCTATCTGAAAAGATTTATATACTCGTGCACTTAATACCTTTACCAAGGTTTATCCTAACGCAGATCTCGATGGCATCGAGGTCAGCCTGGGAAACCGTGGGACTCATTCTTTGGTGTAATATCCAAGCACACCAGCTCCAACTCCAGCTTTCATCTTCGAACCATCTGTGAACCGGGCGACCAGACATCTAGCGTCCAGTGACGGAACACCATTACACCACTTCTCCAGAGCAGGAAGTAATGCTTTGACTTTTCAGCTTGACTCTTATCAATTAGTTGGTCCAGTCTTCGATACCTCTGCTATTAGTTGCTCTTGCTATTGATTCGTAGCTAGTATTATCGAAGACGACCTCAATGTCAAGGAATGCACACAGAGCCACCTCCTTGGAACAAAAATTTCCTTCTATCTTCTTCACAAGATAGTTAAAGGCACCTTCTGTGCATTTACCTTTTCTGTATGCAAACTGACTTGAGTGCAGAGGGCCAACCTCTAATATTAACGTGAATGTGTGACGGCAGGGATTAGTTTCGCACTTAAGGGAAGGGGTTAGTAACGGACTAGAGTTCATCCAGTCGTAACCTAATGTGCTGACCCGCTAATGAACAGCTGATGAGCTAACCCAAAGTAATTGAAAGGAGTGTCATTGTATAGATACAGATTCTTTGTAAAGTAATTGTATAGATACAGATTCTTTGTAAAGTAAATCAGTTTGGCCGGGAAATACTTCAGTGGGTAATTTCCAGAGCAAGACTAAAAAAGTAGCATCCTCACCCAGATTTAACACAAAAAATTTTATAATTCCAAAAGATAACTAATAATAAGTAATAATAAATAATAAAGCGACTGCTGCCAGCTGCTTTATTACTTTTAGATACAGCACAACAAACAGCAAACAACACCGCCGCCAAATCACGACATTGTCTTCTCCAAGGCGAGGCGGCGGCGCAACCGATGATTAAAAAGCGCAGGAACCAAACTTAACAACACTTTCCGGTCGTTCCAAGTTTTTGTCGAATCTTTGTTAACAGCATTCACAGATACACACATGTGATCCGGAGAGGAATTTCGGCAGAGAACAAAAGGAACCCATGAACCATCATAAATGTTCCTTTTGCCCGCCAGTCCCATTGACTGACACACATGAGTCCGTTCGTCTGGATTCATCCATCGTGCTGCACAAATTAAATGAGGTGTGTGCTCTTCGTGTCTGTCTGTTCCAACCACCAACCCCCAACCAACCACCCCACCAAGTTATGCGATTTATTTTGTCGTTCTTCCTGTTCTTGTTTTGGTTGTTGTTCTGCAGTTATTGCCGTCGGCCCAACACACACAATCCTTTGGAATCATTTCGTTAATCGATCTTCGATTTATCTTTTGCGGCCGAGACGGAATTTCTTCCTCTTCTTCTTTTTCGCTGTTGTTGTTTTGCTCCTCTTGCCACCGGTTTTGCTTTGTTTTTTGTCCGCTGACGATGGTCAAAAATTCCAATACGGTCGCACGCCGATCGGTAACAACATAAGTAGCTGCTGCTGCTAATGCTCCTGATGCTGAATCGAAGGAACGGCGATCGAACCGTGTTTGCCATAAGTAGTCTTTGGAGCGATTCGAATCGGCACCATCAGCGCTCCAGTAGCGTTCACTGGCGCGACAACGTCATTTATTATTGCGCAGCTGTCCGATGTCCGATGGCAGTGAAGATGATATGATGATGGGGACACGTCTGTCTGTCTGTCTGTCTTTCCTCGCTGCATTGTTTGACGATTTCGACCAGCAACCGAATCCTTCATTCCTTCCTTCCTTCACTGAATGGTATCACCACTCTGGACACTCAGATGAAAAATTCACCTCCTCACCTTTCCACAACCACTGCGGATCATTAAAATTAATGTCGGTGTCGTTACTTTGTGATCCCCTTTTATTCTCCCTCCGCCAGCACATGGAACATTCCGCGGCTGCTAACCACCTGCCAAATGTTCCTTCCTAACAAATGCAATCAATTTCTTGGAGGAACAAATTTTGTGCGCTCAAATTATTTGCAATTAAACGGGATTTTTTGTACCCATGCAACCAGAATAGGCGAGTGGGGGAAAAAAGGAGATTTTTTTTAATAACGAGAACGTCCAACATCTCTCAATGTCAATGTCGATCGGTTAGGAACAGAATCCATCGCAAATAACTTGAGATCAGAAGGAAATGCAGAAAATCCAGTGGTATTGCGGTCATTCAACTTCCAACGACGCGTTGACATAAAATATCTCCGTTTAGAATTCAATTCGGGCGCATTCCGATGATCAAGAGGAGGTCGTCCTCCTTTCTGTACAAATATGCAAAGCGGTGACTCACACCAGACTCGAATGTGGAAAAGTGGCGGGCGGAGCATGCGTAACAGCCTTCGCGCTGTGTTAGCCAACATCGCGCATGCCATCTCGATTGGAGACGGCGACGCCAAGCCACGCGGGAACACCGCCGCTCTTGTTTTGTTACATTAATGGCAGCAAAGCTTTGTGGACGGTTGGACGCGCCGATGACTACGCCGATTAAACTGTGATGCTGTAGATACTCGTAGATGCAGATGTAGATGTTGTGCAGCAAGTACCACCATTAGCTTCTAAACTATAAGAGATGCTTGGCAATTGCTGCGACCAGGAATTTTCTCTGCTCGATGGTTCATTGTTCGAACGAAGGAAGAATCCTGTTTTCCAGGTGAAGGAGGAAGAAAGGAGGAGAAGCATGCGAAGGGCTTTTCCCCCCTTTCAAAGTATGTGCAGATTTCTCTCAAAAGCGCGCGCGCAAACGGTTTGCAAATTGATTACTTGGGATGGCCAACAGGGAGAGCAGGACAAGAAGAAGAAAAAGGAATGGAGAGCAGAGGAAGCGTACAGCGACAGGTGACGGTGAGTGAGGCAGACGACTTTTTCCAATGATACGATCGCGTTCGCGTTATGCCCAAGAGGAAACCTCTTTGCACTTCTTAGCCGCATTCACCGCATTCACACGGCATGTACACTTCGATCGCGCATGTGCAGCAGTGGTCCACCATGATGGTGGTACTCGTTCCTAAAGAGAAAACTGGCGCAAAGGAACCTTATTTCTTGTTCTTTGTCCGATTGATCGGAATGCAGTTTACACGAGAACAACTTGCTGTTGGGGTTTTTTTTCTTGTGCGCAAGTTGTTTGCGCGATCGCGTCGGGTTCATTCTCGTCTCCAAACGTCTGTCTTATAGATCAACCTTTTGCTTATGATTTCTTCCCTGATAGAATCTGTATAAAAGCCGAAAAGCAATTAACAGACAACGGCGTTGATGATCCTTAATCAAATCTGAGTTGTTTTGATTTTTTTGATTACTGTACGATGAAGAGGTGAACTGTTCGCTATTGCAGCAGAATCTAATTATAAAGCTGGAGGACGTCGTGATATCAATTCCTAATCGAGCGAAACTTTTTCTTTTTTTTTATTAAATACTCTATATTGTTACGAAATTCGGGCTTTCTGGAGTTGGTTGTGGATTTTGTTAATTAAAACACAAGTTCGATTATTCACAAATTACAACTTCTATTAACAAATAACAAAAGTTCACAAATTAACACTAGTGATTGCTTATTATTCACTTATAACACAACTATTCACTAAGGCGGTAACTCTATCTACTTGCAAATACTTTCCAAGTAGTCTGGTTTTCTTCCAAATAATAGCTAATTGCGATAAAGTGGCTGCATTTATACAAAATCTACATTTTCGGGAAGGTTCCAAACTTTTCCATTGTATTCTATTCGAAGAAAGTACAAGAACGTACTTCTATAATCTTTCTATACATAATTTTATAAGACAGCCATTTGTTTTCGGGTGCTTCACTATCCGCACGTTCATGTGTGCCTTCGCCTTCCTTTTACCACAGTGACTGATATTAACGTTTCACATTCCCTATACATTCCCTCGCCAGAAAGCCTCGTTTAATCAATCAATCAATCAGTCAATCAGGAAATACTCTAATCAGGAAATACGACAAAAATTGCTTCACAACACTGTTTGTGTATAATGTAATAACTAATAACCAAACTACTAACATATTATTCGTGAATATCTCGATTCAAGCACCACCTACCGGGTTGAAAAAAGAACATATACTTATCGAAATACCAAATGGACTTATAGTATAAATATGGCTTCGATACCTCTGGTGGTTTAGGCGTGATAAGGTTAGATACATATGCATAATGAAATTTTCAAGAATTCTCAACTACAGCGACACCTAAAGAGACAAAAAAAATAGATAAACATTCAGAAGCACCAATCGAACCTGCGGTGTGAATATGGCTTTAATTTGTCTAGTGGTTTAGGCGTGATGCGATAAGAATGATATGCACCACCACCCCAAAGGCCAAACCATATTTTCGTGTAAATATCTCTACTCCAACGCCACCTGCCGGGTTCAAAATAAACTTAAACTAATCGAAGAACCAAACAAACATATAGTATGAATATGGCTTCGATGCGTCCAGTGGTTTAGGCCTGATGATGTCTCAATTTCAGCGCCATCTACCAGTTCCAAAATAAACTTTTTTGAGCACGAAACGAATATATGGTGTACGATACGTCCATTGGTTTAGGCGGGGCGCGATTACATACAAACGCACAATCATTTTTATATATAAAGATATTATTACAGAGCCTAATTGTATGCAATGGATTTAGTTTATTTCTAAATTCTATTACCATGCTATGCTTATTCTTTATAGACGAGTATGAACGATTACAATGCGCCAGAAGATTTCTATTTACATTTTCGTAACAATATTAACTTCGCGTATCGGTGTGTTTTTTTGAATCTTGTGATTAATTTCAATCCACCTCATAAAAACCTTCCACATGTGTACCTCCGGTAAGAGAATATTCCTGTAATTTTTATTGGTTGGTTTTGGTTTTTTTATGCTTAACTTCTTTTCGATTTTCATTTTTAAGTTCAAGTGCATTTAACCCTTGTCTAGCCTCCTCGCGTAGGTATAATTGTAAGTTTTTGCTTTAATATGAATATTTTATTAAATATTCCAACAATGCTTACATTTGCATTACATTTTAGGGTAGATCAGGGTAAGTAGATTGGTAGGTTTTTATTTTGCACTAACATGTCAAGTCTCAGTTACTGAGTAAAACAAACCCCAGTTATAAATTCATAGCCAGTCCCGCGGGACAATGGAAGAAAACATGTTCCACATCTTCTGGTATACTCTCACATAAATACAGTGGGGTGAACTCTCGTATGAGCGGAATCACCCTTGCCCAGTTAAAAATTGGGTTAGATAGAAGTCTAGAAGTCTACTTCTCCATGACCTCTACCGGCCCATAATTCTATAGATGCTCTGGCCAATAATTCTATAGATGGTATCTACGGGTCCATCTACCCTTACTTGACTGGACCCATCTTCTTTGCCAGTTGCTAACGACTTTAGCGCGCGCTGTTGTGCGGTTCTCGGCTCTTGTTAGATACCCCCGGCGCCTATAAATCACCTTACGTTCCTTGGCAAGTAAGTCGATTGGGAGCATACCCGCAACCACAAACGCTGCGTCGCTCGAGATTGTTCTGAAGTCACAGATCACTCTTAGAGTACTCAATCGCTGGATAGATGACATCTTCCGTCAGTATCTAACCTTATCCGTTGCGTCTGTCAAAATTGGCGCTCCGTATAAGACGATGGACGAGACAATATTAGCCAATAGTTTTGCTTGCTCCTCAAGTGTTCGGCATAATTCGAGACAGTGCTGAACATACAGTCTCTGCTTTTTTGCTGGCAGCCTTTATATGCTCTTTGAATGAGAGTTTCGCATTAATTACCATTCCCAGGTATCTTAATGATGGCTGAGATATAATGGAATAATTACCAACTTCAAAGGTTATTGTCTCTCTTATTTTTCTACTGGATATTAGTAGAGCTCCAGTTTTATGTTCTGCCAACTGTAATCCGATTGACGTCAGCCGATCCCGGATAGTCCTAATTGTTGCATTACATATTGCAGTTATCTCCTCTTTGTGTTTTGCCACAACGATGACTGCGCTATCATCTGCAAAACCGACAATCTCTGCATCTTCAGGTATTTGCAGCCTAAATATGGCATCATATATTATATTCCATAATAATGGGCCTAGCACAGACCCCTGTGGAAGTCCTCCGGTAACCTTATATTCCTTCAAGCCATTGTCGGTGTTGTATAGCAGAATTCTGTTACTGAAGTAATCTGCCACCTTCCTCAGAATGTACGACGGGACCTCTCTCCGACGTAGTTCATTGAATATACAACTCCATTTAGTTGAATTAAAATCATTCTTGATATCGAGGGTGACTATGGTGCAATACTTTTTTGATCCTCCCTTCCACCTTTTCCCATCTATCGCTTTTTGTGCCAAATTTTTAACAAAATCAATGGCATCAATTGTTGAGCGTGCTTTGCGGAAGCCATATTGATGTTCTGCAAGGTCTCCTGATTGTACTACGGCTTCCTGTGGCCTACCGCCGATAACTCTTTCTAAGATTTTGCCCGTTTGTCGTTCCCGTTGTAGGTAGGTATAGGTAGGTAGGTAGGTAGGTAGGTAGGTAGGTAGGTAGGTAGGTAGGTAGGTTGGTAGGTAGGTAGGTAGGTAGGTAGGTAGGTAGGTAGGTAGGTAGGTAGGTAGGTAGGTAGGTAGGTAGGTAGGTTGGTAGGTAGGTAGGTAGGTAGTTAGGTAGGTAAGTAGGTCGCCAGGTAGCCTCGTTTACTAAGTTAATTGTACTTAATTGTGGCGCCATTCATACAAAAAAACATTACACTTAAGAATCTACACTTGATCTTACCGATCTTCCACCCAAGCTATGACCACTATTAACAATTCATGGCTCAGTAATGTGAGTCAATTAAAACTCCACAGGTATAAATGCCTAACATAAGGCTTTGATGGTCATCAGACAAAGAGACAGGCGGCTTAAAGCTGCGCATCAAATTTGATGGAAAAAGCCACAAGAGAGTCTTTGAAACTCCAGAAGAAACGAAATATTTCAATGGGCTTCACGTTCAGGCCATCGCTAATCTATTGTTATTTATTGACATTCGTCACACACACAGAGATAACAACAAACACATACAAGACAACATGGGACACACACAGTTTGTTGTTAATTGTAGTCAGCACACGCTGCAAGCATTCTATAGAACAGCGTGCGAACATCATCGTAAAGCCGCAACTTGTCACAAAAAGCTGACGAGCGAGCCACAAGTGACCAGCATCGATCGATGAATGGGATAAGCGGTGATGATATTTTCTAAGCTTTATGTGATGTCATAGAGCAGCATCAGCGGCAACATCAGCAGCAGCTTAAAACTTTAGCAGATTGTAAATCATCTTGTTTTTGAGCCGGCTAGCCGGTTAAAGTACAAGTGGACGTGTGTGTGTGTGTGCGTGCCTGAACTTGCATTACTTGATGGTGTCACTGAACTCTTCAGTTGAGTGCTGTGTAGACAGTTTCTTTGCTGATAATCGCAGGTGATCTCCGGTTATGGAATTATATGGCACAACATTACATGAGTTTCAGATTAGAAGAGATCGCCAGGTTGGCAGTACATACTACCACATAACTGCAACCAACTGTATATAGCAAAAAGCTTTGACATTAAGCTTAAGAGCAGATGCTCTCAATACTCTGAATCTGAATCTGACACCTCTAGATCTAGTTATTCAGATGGAAGCGGTGAAAGCTTAAGGCGACTTTGAAGAAAGAATACCGCGCAATAGTGGATATGCAAATATATTCCATAAGGTTTCAGAACAAATTCCTTCGCTGCTCCCAATGCCTGTAGTATACTGTACCCTTACTAATTTTAACTCCTGGATATAAAGTTCGATACCCTGGCAGAGAGAGTTGGAAAAGTTTAACTGAGATCCTTCTAAACAATATTCTTCACTGACGATTCTCTTATTGGTGTGGGAACTGGAACCGGATGGTTCTTAGATGGAAATTCTAAAGAGGCATTCATACTTGGAAAATGGTCAGCAACTGTTTTTCAAACAGAAATATTTGCTATCTTACAAGTCGCTAAAAGGGACTGTCTCGAAAAATGCCAGACAAGCTTCTCTACTTGCATCTAGCATTGGATTCACGTTCTGTCAACTCAAAGATTGTTCTGAAATGTAAGAGACGACTAAACCTCTATTTCGAGATGGAATTCTGTCATTCTTATCTGAGTTCCGTCCCATACAGGGATATAAGACAATGAATCTGTTAATGCACTTGCAATCAACAGTTCGTCCACTGTACCTACTGATTCCGAATTAATGTAAGGCTTGAGTCAGACAAGCTTCGAAGTCAAACAAAAGCACTTTTGGAACTCCACAACCACTTGTAGAACTACTAACTAAGCACTTTGTGGATAGGTTGATAGAGAACACCGTCAAGTTACGTTAAGGAATCTCTAGAAGGAACTGGAACATTGTCGGTTTACTTACAAGGCACAACCCACCCAACTACAAGTTATAAAGGGGTTTTCAATTAGGACATAACAATTTTGTATTATAATAAAACACAGAATAATTGAGATATCGGACTGAAATTTATTCCAGGTGTAGTACATATGATACGTTTAAGTATGAAATTCTATCTTGTTTAATATGACCACCGCGACCACGTTTGCAGCGATCGATTCTTTGGAGCCAATTTCCCACCACTCTTTCACAGATATCGGCCGGAACGTTGGAAATTTCGCGTTCGATATTGTTCCTGAGCTCCTCTAACGTAGTTGGCTTGTTGATCTGATCAATTGTTTGATCAGCTGTATGGCATGTGGCACCACATATCACTGATTTCAAGTCCATCCAATTCTGACCCAAAAATAGTATTCCAACATAGCACGATAGCGAACTCCATTGACCGCAACATGGTGGTCATTTTCATTTCATGGACAAAAAATTAACGGTCCAATCACACCTCCGGCATGAAATACACACCACACGGTCACTTTTTTGTGGAAGCAATGGAGTCTCTTGAAGCTCATGTGGGTTTGTTGTGCTGTCCTATAATGCATATTTTGCTTATTGGCAAAGCCATTAAGCCAAAAATGAACTTCATCGCTGAAGATGATTTTTCGATGAAATGCAAGACTTTCTTCAAACTTTTGCAGTTTCTGCGCTTCAAATGATCCAGAGGCTTCAGTTCTTGATCTTGTAAGGGTGTAGGCAAAGATCTTTACACAAAATTCACTGAGAGATTCCCAATTCCTGTGAACGGCGTGGATTTGACTGATTTAGCTCTTACGGCTGCGATATTTGCTGTTCTTAGACCGGTGCGTTGTTAACTGGCACCGTAATATTCAATAGTGAATATGTTGACTTGAATTTATCCACTTTAGGACGCACAGCCAGCCTGGTTCACTAGCCTAGCTACTCGCAACAATTTGTGTCGACGAGTTATATTTTTGCAGGAAATATAATGGAAAGACGAATCCAGAAGCTTTTCATTAAAGTTATTACTACTGGACGGCTGTCGGTCATTCGCCAGAGGTGGGACTGTGTATTGGATTTTTGGTTGCGAACTTTGAACCTCCCGCTAAGTAGTCCAACGAACTAGCCACTAAAAGTCACACAGTGCCCACCATAAACAAAGAATAAATCAGAAAAGAAAAAGAAAGATTAGTAATCCTCCTTTCCAGCTGCCTGACTTAGAATAATGACCTCTGAAGTGAAGCTCATATAGTCCTCTTCACAGAAGAGCCTAAGAGATCAATCCGAATTGCGTACACAAGCTCACTGGTTGAGGTAAACCTTCAAAGCTTTAACTTAATAACCTTTTAATACAGCTTATGTAATTAAAATCATAGCCTCAGCTTAAAAAAGAAACCTCTACTCGCAGCCTCACCGCAGACACACCATTTAAAAGTGACCATTACCACCCATGGCAATAAAAATAAAGAAAGACATCGTAAAACACATTCAGTAAGCAATTAATTTCATCAGCAAAGTATTGAGGGGCGTGGCAAACATATCAGCCGTGTGTTGGTCGCTCCAAAAAATGCCGCTGCTAAGCGATAATTTAGAGAAATCCACATCCAAAGTGAAATGCCAGAGATTAGCAATTTCTGGATCATATTCGTGGTAGTTCTCTCTCTCTCTCTCTATCTCTTTCTATCTCGACTTTGATTTATCTTTCACTCCATGCAATAAATAATTCTGCACTGAGAAGAATGCGCCAAGTGTCCGGCTGTGGCCAAAGATGCTCTGCAAATCACAGCAACCAGTTTCGGTTCAGCTGTGTGAATGTGCTTCCAAACAGGATTTTTGGAACAACAACAACAACCGCACAAACAACAGCATTCGATTTTAAATTGCAGCTCAACAACAAAACCTGATGAACTGAACCGCGACGCTCCGCACATCTCAAGCACAGTCCAGTTCGATGCACATCAACTGCAGCTTCAAATTGGAACACGGTGCACTCCATCAATTTTTATTCGACGATTACAGAGAGTCCTTAAATTCCTTTGCAATGATAAAGTATTTTCTGCGCATTCGAAAGATAAATGGAATTTTTTTTCCACTCGAAAGCGCCACGCGTGTGTGCGTGTGCAACAATGCACGCGCCATCATCTTAAGAATCCGTTCGACTTTTATGACGGCGGCACAATAATGCTGGTGATGGCGACCCATGACTACTTAAATTTTTTTCCTTTCAGAACCCAAGATACCAAACCTCTCTTGTTGTCAAGATTAAGGCAGCGAATAATTGATGAATGCGCATGCTTCTGCCGCTGAGACAAGAAGGCAAGGACTGTGGTCAGTGACCTGTTTGGCCGGTAAGATCGATAGTCATGGCTCAAATCAGTTGTCAATTTTTTATTGAATTAATTGTGGCATGTCCTGCTGCAGTATTGGGACATTTCTTCAATACACGTAGCATATAGAAAATCTTGCCACTCCCACTTGTATTTGGGACACAATGGCATATATATTACTATGTCTATGCAGACGCATCGTGAATGACAGCTAATCATAAAGAGGCCGAATTAAAGAACTTGTCAAGTTATGCAATGTGGTCTTGGGAGCATCTGACCAGACAATGCAGTTGGGTTTAAGTTTAGGGCGCATATCTGGTAGTCTCGACCTAGCTACAAAATGTGAAGCAAATAGATTGTCCTTCTCCTTAGAGCTTGCTAATTAGCCTTAGAATTGACGATGAGGCAGTATTTTGAACTCGTTTCATGAATGACCAGAAATGTTTACTTCCAATGGGACATTGAAGTTTCTCAGTTTGTAGTCGTAGTCACATAAGAGTCGACTTATGTAGGCATTCGGACTTGTTCAAATTCACAAAAGCTAAGCGGAAGAATATCCCTTTGAAACCGTCCAATACGACCTGAATTGTTCAGTCAGAAAGTTAGTTACTAGCCCAATCAAGCAGTCTAGGAGAGGTTTGGCCGGGCGTTAAGCTCGAGGTCGTTGCGAGGGAGGATATCCCAAGCCGACCGCGAGCTAGCACCTGGATGCCAACTGAACCATCCTCTGCGGATGAAATACTCCAGGTCCTTCAAATTAGCAATCCCTAACTTCCGACCCACGACTGGAAAGTCGCCAAGTTGGAGAAGCAAAGAGGTTCCTACAGATCCGCGATTGTTGTGATCAATCAGGAAAGACCAAAGGCGTTATAAGATTTGGATGTGATCACATCACCCTTCGAGTCTAAAAGAAGGATGAGCTGGAGGTAGGTAAACTGTGCCCCCATTTCTCAAGCATACAATTCCCGACCCTGGAGCATATGTCACGATTCCCTTGATGGAAGACACTTCGGTGACCCTGTCACAGTCGTTCCTCCCTCGGATATGGAGACGGAGGACTCACCCTTCGGAGAATTCCCCAACGAAAATGTACTTCTCAGTTCGTCTTTAGAAAAGGAAGAGGGAGGAAAGGGATAAATGGAGCTAAGATCTGTGGGCTCGGACTTAAAGGGTATAAAGTCCTATGCTCTACTTAGTCAGAGAAGATTAGATATTCTATTCTGGGTAAAACTAACCTGAGTATATTCCTTTTATCAAAATATAGTGACGGCGACGGCATAACTGCGGCCAGCATTGAAGTCGGAAACGAAAAATTCTGGCTGGTTTCTGGAGGAGCTCCATCTCTGATGCAGAGAAAAGGAAAATTGGTGCGATCCTAGGATGCGATGCAAGTGTTCATCACACAGTATGTGGCAACACTGACGTAAATGAGAGAGGTTAGTCATTTTTTGTATACTAACTAATTACGAACCTTGCTATATGTAATATGGCAAGACTCCACTTTCATAACAAAGAATAGGCAAGAAGTACTCGATGTAATTCTCGTATCAGACTTTATAGCGTATAAGATAAGAGAATGGAAGGTTGCAAAAAAAAAGCACTCATTCTCAGACCATCGCTATTTAGCACCAGGCGAATGGATCCTCTAAAAAGGGGAAAGGTATAAGATCCTGTAGTAACACAAAGGACCGCGAATGGTCTAAGTGAGCATTAGCTGCTACCGCAACCTAACCTAACCTAACCTCTCCCTGATTGCAACAGAAATGCTGCAAATGTCCAGATTAACCTCCAAGGCTTCAGCCTCCCTTTCACTCCGTCTGCTTAAGGGCGGAGAGGACATCTTCCTAATCCAAGAACCATGAATTGTTAACAACCTGGTTTGCGAACTAACTTCAGCTATCGAGATTTCACTGCCGAACAATAGGATACTCACCAAGGAACCTATTGGCTGGCATCGGCTTATCTCGCCCACGACCAGGTAGGATCTCTCCCTGGTGATAACCTGGAGAA
Source organism: Nephrocerus scutellatus (assembly GCA_947095585.1). NCBI lineage: Eukaryota > Metazoa > Arthropoda > Insecta > Diptera > Pipunculidae > Nephrocerus > Nephrocerus scutellatus. Next base: position 117,893,632 of record OX352763.1, read on the forward strand.
ATTCATCGCAGAGGCGAAAAGACGTAACACCATTATCAGTATCGGCTGCGATGCAAATGCCTATCACTCAGTCTCCGATATCAACGACAGGAGTGAGTTACTTTTCGATTATGCTTTAAGTACAAACCGAACTGTAGTCAATACTGGTAATAAACCAACCTTCGTAACCAGGAGTCGACAAAAAGTGTTAGATATTACTCTTGTCACCGACTCTCTTAACCAAAGAATTCTAGACTGGAAGGAATCGGCTGAACATTCTTTCTCCGATAACCGGTACATACAATTCAAGTTTAGATGACAAAACCCCTCGCCAATCATCTTATAGAAATCATAGGAAGACTGTCCATTGTCCAAGAGATAAGATGATTGGTGGACCTCGGAGTTGGGACATTTCAGGAACAGCTGCGGAAAGCTATTCAACGTAACCAAGGCTACTAGATTAGAAACTGACTGGAATGCCTACAAAGCATCCCTCAAACTTTAAAAACTTTATAAATTAAGCACAGCCAAGGAGACTCTTCTATAGTAAAATAGAAGAATCTTCTGAGGCGTCTAGGCTAAGAAAAACACTCGCTACCAATCCAATAATGCCGAGCTGCCTGAAAAAGACAGATGGCTCTTGGACTACTTCAAGCGAAGAATCGCTCAATCTACTTTTAGATACCCACTTCACGTGAAGCTCCCATGTGATAAGTAATGTCGGCCTTGATAGTGCAGACACTCGTACAACTATCGCCAACGATGTGATAAATAAGGACAAACTGCTATGTGCGCTGCAAAGCTTCAAACCATACAAATCTGAGGACCAGCCAGCCGAGCTGCAAATAACTTCGGATATTATCCTTCCTTTGCTAGAAACAATTCTAAATAGTTGTCTCGATCTGGTCCCTATTCCAGTTTTTTGGATATAAGTAAACGTGGTTTTTATACCCAAAGCCGGCAAATGCTCGCATCTTATTCCAAAGGATCTCAGACCAATCAGTCTTTCATCATTCCTGTTAAAGACACTAGAAAGACTGATCGATATCTACATACGCATTGACAAAATACTCCTGTCTATAGATCAGCAAGCGTATTGTAAAGACAAGTCTTTAGAAACAGCTCCGCACACACTGGTACGTTCTATTGAACATTCCCTTCACCACAAGAAGTACACAATGTGGTATTCCTAGACATTGAAGGCGCTTTTAAGAACGTCAACACATTTGCGATTACGGATGCACTGTCGAATTTAAGGGTGGATGACTCGCTTGGCGAATTGATTAATCTTTTGCTCAAAAGAAGGATTATTAATTCAAAGCTGAGCATGTCGTCTGCCAGATGATCTGTCTGCAAAGGAACTCCACAAGTCCTATCCCCCTTCTATGGAACTTATCGGTGAATGCGCTGCTGGTATGCTTAAGAGGTAAGGGCTGCAGAGTAATCGCTTATGTGGAAGGCGTTGTTATTGCCGTCTCGGGAGAATCACCGAAAACCTTAAAGGAACTCCTGCAAAATGCTCTCAACAAGCTAACTTGCTGGGCAGATCGCTGTGGTTTAGGGGTAAAACCTCACAAAACTGAGCTTGTCCTATTTACCTATTTATTAACCCTCCTTCTATAAAAGGTATACGCTTAACATTCTCTGATAAAAGGGTCTTATTTTGGATAGAAACATTCTTCTCATGCAAAAAAGCCGTTGGTAGCAGATGGGCTCTTCAACCCCATATATCTCATTGGCTATACACAGCGGTAGTAAGTAAGTAACTCTTCTATACAGTGGACTGTCTTAAATAAGAAAGTAAACCTTGACATATTAAGCAAAGTCCAAAGATTAGCTAGTCAGCTGTACTTGTACTTCGTACAACCCCCTCCGCCACATTAGACATTCTGTTCGACCTTACACCACTCGACATTTACAGCAGGCAAGTAGCTGCTAGTTCGGCTATTCGCCTTAAAGCTGTCTACCAGTGGACTAGAAATAAAATCGGTCACCCCTCTATCCTGAATTTAGTCAGGATTCCAGACAATATAGACCAACTACACCATTCCGCAACTTCATTTCAACAGAAACTTCGGTGCTATTGTAGGTGTCATCACTGGACACGGTCTCATATGCAGGCATGCAGCAAGATTTGGAGTCTTCTCGAATGACTTGGAAAGGTCTTATCCAGATGCCAGACTCTGTCAAATGCCTTGTATATATCGATATAAATTTGTGAATCGACTGGTTCCACCCTCATAAAAACTCGTACTCGTAACTTGATATCCTTAAAATTCGTAACAAACACAACCACATCAGTAAAGAAAATCGCGTTTAAGTCGCAGCTTGATGGGTTCTTCTTCCTTTTTTGTGTAGTGGTTTTAATCACCGGTCGGTGTTCAGTGTTCCATATACATGTAATGCCAAAGCAAGTACTCATTCTGTCACCTCTCAAATTCAAACTCGAAATGTGTATCTCGTTAATTAAATGTGTTGGCCGGCCAGAGCGTATCTTACCCCGTCGCGTATAAATGCAGAAAATAATTTTGCTGTTGTGGCTTAAATCAATCCTTCTTCTAACCAGCAAGCAGCCAGTGCATGCGACTCAGCATTTGTCCATCGTTTATTCGTTCATTCGGTCGGTCACTTATTTGCATGTCCTATAGGTTCGTTCATCTGACCGCTTGTATTTATCTATATAAGAGTATATCCAAAATCAATGAGAAGGCAGCAGTGAATCGTTTAAAATTCAGTTCACGGGCGAAATTGAATTTTTATTAATTCCAGTTGTGTAAGGAAGAATTTGTAGACAAGATGATGGTTTGTATTCGCCTCCTCGGAATGGACGCTTGTTAACAACAAAAGCAACCAAAACAACTGACGACATTATGATGGTGACAAGGAATATGCGTCAAAATTTTAATCCTTTTTGAAATGAAATTTTTTTCTCGCTTATGAAGGCCGATCGTCATAATGGACAGGTGTGCAACATTGAATCTTCCTGACAGAAGCAGGAATGACTTTTTTTCGGACAGTTCCTTACAGTATGTGAAGAGGAATTCGACTGACAAAAACGAGTTAAGCCCTCTCTTGACCATCAATACCCAGAGATGTGCGAGTGTGTGGACAATGCAGTTCATGGTGCAACAGGTCCAGTCAGACCACATTCCAAAGATCAGCCAGCAAGAACACATAGGTACACTCAGCAGCGCGCTGACAATTTCAGTTTTCATTTAAATAAATTGCATTGAAGATCGTCGTCTGCATCGCGTACAGAACGCGAAACCACACGCCGCACGATCATAAATATCGTCAGTCGTTCAAGGACTGTTTATTGAGAGCACTCAAGTTCATGTTCTGGGGCATATGCCGGGGAAATAAATCTTAATGAAATATACCGACCACAATGATAGGCCAACGGCTTGCTCAGCGAAATCTAGAATCCGGATAATGTGTTTTACGTATCTTAAGGTGGATGGATGGCTTTCACGCAACTTACGCTCTTGCTTCTCTACTTCTTGATCTGCATAGATGTTGGTTGTATGGCAGAGTCGAGCGACGATTACCGCCCCGTTGTGAGCGTCAAAGCAGAAAAATTGAATTCCATTTAAATTGGACTAATGTTGAAGTTTCTTCCACTTTCCGGATATCTCTGCTATACAGATGGATATCCTCGTTCTCACACTATACACTGCAAAATTATTACCAGATAGAATTTTGAAGTTGAATAGTTTTTCTTTCAAAACAAAATAGCAACTACTTTGTCGTTAGAGGTGTGGACGTGACGGTATGAAAATATTCCCTTTGTTGCCGTAATGACGAGCTAGCACCGGTTTGGTAAAGGGTTTTTCAATAGGGACATATGGTATATTAATACAAACGTATCCTTAAACCTTTTTTTGATATGTCAATGTCAAAATGTCAGTTAAAGTTTACGTTTTTATTATGGTGAAGTTTACAAACGAGCAAGGTTTGGAAATTGCTACCGAAATTCTGAGTCGGCGGTCGCAACTTTATCATTGAGCGCTTACTCTAATTTTCGGTCGTAATAATCCTCTCAACAGATAGATTGTGTCTGCTATAGTGGGTAAATACTACTGAGACTGTGTAGATATGCTTTAAAAAAGCTTGAATTATTCTGAGATTGCTGCTGCTCTGTTTATTAATATAACTCAGGCTTTCCACATGGTGGACCCTGTTTTGTTACTCCAGAAACTGTATAGGGCAGGTTTTCGAGAGTTTGTATATACGTGGTTAGCAAATAGTTAATATTCAAAAAAGTGTAAGCTCGAAAATATGTATAAACATTGGCGTTCCTTAAGGTTCCATTTTAAGACCAATATTTTTCTTTATTCTTTATTCCTACTATGGCAGTTGTGTCCCAAAAACCAGTTTGAGTAAACGTAAGGTTCCCTGGTGGAATGACCGACTAGCCAAACTTAGGAAGAAAGTTAGAAAGCTTTTCAATACTGCTAAAGAAGAGCTGGGACTAATATAGGTTTTACGGAGTATAACTCTGAATTGAGACGATCCAAACGAGCCACATGTAGGAAATGCTGTGAAAATATTGCTGATATGCAAGTAGCGGCACGAATTCACAAGGCACTTGTCAAGGATCAGACAAACTGTGTAAGCTTACTGAAGAAGACAGAGATGGTAACTACACGTCGGACCGAGAGCACACAATTAGAACGCTACTTCTAGTTCATTTCCCCGGTTCCTCTACTTATGTTTCACATACACACCCTAATGCTCCTTATCATACGGTACGCATTGACAGCAGGGTAAATAGTTTATCGGGAAAAATATTTAGATAAGGATAAATGGGCCGTAGGCTCCTTCAAACCATTCAACGCACCCGGCGGAGATGGCATTTTTTCAGTGCTCTTACAGAGGGCAATGGAGCTCATCCTGCCGGGGTTGAATGCTTTATCTAGAGCCAGCTACAACTGGGGTTACATTCCGTATACCTGGAAAAAAGTTAACGTTATCTTCATCCCCAAACCAAGCAGGTAGTGAGCTACCTAAATCATACACACTTATAAGTCTAACATCATTTGTTCTCAAGAGTATTGAGAGACTTATTGATGTTCATATCAGAGCCTGGCTAGATACGTCTAGCCCTATTCACTCAAGTCAGTTCGCATACAGGACAGGAAAAAGTACAGCCCTTCACCCTTACCCTCTAGTTAAAAAGATAGAAGGAACTTTCGGTTCCAATGAAATAGCTCTGAGTGCTTTCCTTGGCATTGAGGGTGCTTTCAATAAGACTCGATACGACTCAATAACAAGAGCAATCACTAGCAGTGGTATCGAGGGCTCGACCAACCAATGGATATGGGCCATGCTTGAAAGTCTAGTCATTACTTCCTCCTCAGGGGGAGTGTCTGTGTCAGTGACTGCAACTAAGAGCTGCCCGAAAGAAGGCGACCTCCTCCCCCTTTTATGGTAACTCGTCATAGTCAACCTTCTAGCCGATCTGCATAGATCAAGCTACATCGCAATTGGTTATGCTGATGATTTGGTGCTCATAATTAGTGGTAAGCACAGTACGACCATGACAAATGCAAGGTGCGTTACTTCACGTCTTAGAATGCAGCAGTAGAGAAGGCTTTCCATCAATCGTTGTAAAACCATTCTAGTGCCTTTCACGAAACGAAGATTGTCCGATATTGGACCTATCATCTTAAGAGGCACTACATAAAAGTATTCCAGTGAGGTTAAATATCTCGGAGTCATCGTTCATAAACGACTAAACTGGAATTCTCATATCAAGTCTGCCACTGAACGTGCCACGATACCACTGCGATACCCTGTGGGCCAGTAGACGGTGGCAGAACTTGGGGTCTTAATCATAAAATGATACTTTGATGTATACCCTGATGGTGAGACCAATTATCACGTACGCTGCCATCATATGGCGGGCGAAAGTTCTTGAACGGACAACGGTAATTAAGCTTTAGAAGCTACAAAGAATTGCTTGTCTAGGTATAACGAAGAAGGTTTTGTAAGGCCTTTCACCCCTGCCAATCTTCATAAGGAAGACGATACAATAGATCTTTTTAGGTCGCTGTATCAGCCAATTGGGCTTGGGTTTGTCTTTAAATAATAATAAAATAATGTAGGCAGATATATGAGAGTACCACTGTAAATAAATCTACCATGGCTATCTTTGTTGATATGACAAACGCATTTAATAAATGATTGATAAAAGCTAAATAAAATTTATAATGCTGGTTTAAGAGGAAGAATAATTATCTGCCTACAATCGTATTTGAAATGCAAAGGAAGTTAATATAAATGTAATCGCGTTTAAAAAAAATGGTGTACCACAGGGTTCCGTACTCGACTCTCCTTTTTTTTTCTAATATATAATTCTCTGTTCAATCTCAAATTGAATTGGCTTCCCTGCCGATTATATAGCTTTCATCAATTACAGACTACATTTGAATGTATTACCAAGATCAAAGAAGATCTTAAAACCTTAATGTTGTAGTTTAATGCTCATTAGTTGATTATTAGGGAGAAAAATAAACTTCTGTCGTTTAAAATATCTGGTAATAGGCTTTATGATTTTAACCTTTATTTTCATGTTCACAACGTTAAACAGTCACCATTTCTTAACTGGGGTAAATGTAATTTTAAATGTAACACTCAATGCTCGTCTAGTTGTTTTAAAATTGAGTCAGTGCGTCAATAGGGAACAAAAAATCACTCCAACGACCGTCCCAATTCTAAGAAATTTACACTTAAGTCGAAATTTTCACAAGAATACAACTTCAGAAAATTTTATTTAGTAAAGCAACAAATGAAGAACCAGGAATTTAAATTACAATTTAGGTTCTTGCAAAACACTCAAGCTATTGTATGCACTTTTACCAATCAACAAGTCTCTGATGAGGAAATCTTTTCCATTCCAACTTAGTTGACATTCACATCATGTCGCATATGGAGTAAACGAACTCCGTCTGGAGTATGTGCGCTCCTCAGAGCTCAATTTTATTCAACAAGTTTTCGCAGAAAACTGCACAACATTGATGAAAACTTTACAGTTATTTTTTTTTTTGGTTTTATCATGTATCTGAGTGAGTCACTCGGATACAGATGATACGAATATGTACACTCATACTGGATGTGCATATAATGATGCGATACAAAGGAAGAGCCAACACTTGCATTTCAATTCAATTTTTTCCTTGCTGAAGACGTAGTCTGTCTCAGGTCTCAAGAGGGGTCTCAAGAGGATCATTCAACGGATATCAGAGCTGATTTGGATTGTAAAATTCTTTTTACTCACAACACAAAGGACAATAACAGAATTTAATAATGTTCCAATTGTCCGTCCGCTTGCATTTTTTGTTTGCACGCGGCTTTCTTCTCTGGACGAAATTTGGCAGCTCATGCCAGGGGAGTATGGGAGGAACAAGTGGATACCTACCTTCCTTTCCATTTAACCATATCATGCTGAATGTTGTTGTGAGAGATCAAAAGAACACAACTCCGATACTCCGTTTGTGCGAATATCTCTTAATTTCGCGCCGGCCAGATGGATCAGGACAAGAACAGAATTCTGTTCTTCGCGTTTTATATTCAGAAAACGTTTATTTGTTTCTGATTTTTCGGTTAACCAAAAGCGAGAAAGGAGAAAAAAAAGGAAGGAAGGACAGACCGATTATGATAAAAAATTTTCAGATGCAACGTGGTTTAAAAGCTGAATTTAGCTACAGATAGTTCCAGAACTAAATTTCGTATGTTTCGGACATTGCACAGTGGGATGCCAAGACAAGAAAGCAATAAAAAATGTGGGATATGACAGGCAGGTGCGTGATTAACGCTTTTGGTTCCTCCTTAACGGTTGCTTGTGTGCCTTTTAATGGCAACCAGTCCCCTTTGGGGTTTCGTTGGTGTGTGTGTTGTGTGAGAGTAATTTGCCGAATATTTTAGTACAACAAAAAAACCCCAACCCCTTCTCATTCTCTTCATCCGTTTCCCCAAACATTGTTCCTGGCATGCAGGCATAATACAAATTACAACGCGGTATGGTTCCTCGCGGTGATTTTCGTGGTTGCATGGTCCACAATTCGGGGAGAACTAAGGGAACATAATGCCCATCATTGACGAATTCGTCGGCGTTAGGTCTGTCTGAACTGGGTGCCGGAACCAACTGGCATAGAAGGCAACAAAGCTTGCGATAATAATAATATTCGGCGCGAGAGACCATTGCGGTCCAAGGCTTCTTGCAACCATTTGTGTTGAGCATGTATATTTTTGCACACAAATGAAGTTATTACTCTGGGAACGTTTGTCACCAATTCGCGAGAGGTGGGACATCGTGAAAAATACTTATGGTGTAACTGGGATTCGAACCACGCTCAGAAGTCCATGCTCTTATCCACTGAGCCACAGCGCCCACTAAAAGCTCGCGATAGACGCGCGAATAAAAGGGTCAGAAACTCGGCTAAAAGGGCCAGAACGATTTTACCACATAATGCGGAAAGAGATGCGCATAATAGATACATCAAACGGTGGCGTAAGATGTGAAAACCTTCCAGGACTACAGGAAGCGAAGGAAATGTTGGCTAGCTATAACCTATCACCCAAAGAGGTCCCGCTTGATATTAGAACTAAACAGAAGTAATGGAAGAATCATTACGGGTTCATCTAAAGAACATCTTAAGAAATTAAGAATATAAGATGATGACAGCTGCAGGCTTTGTGGAGAAGCGAGGGAGACCCCGTCTCAACAAATGCGGAGCAAATATCCGACAGAGAAGAGACCTTATGGGATCCCACGCAATCTCGGAGTCTGTGCGACATTTTCTATATCCACGGCATATCATTCAGTTGCTAAGACCCATTGGTATGGAGAGGGAGCATTTTTTTAGAGACAGGATTGCAATGTCACCAAAGCACAAGTCAGGGGGACATGCAATAGATCTGCATGGGTCGCAGTGCTGCTACAATATACCCCATTTCTCATCGTCATCATCCATGTCTTTTGGTGGATTATCCGCATCCAGTTACGAAGAAGAACTAAACCAGCACTTTAAGTCATTTTCTCGCTATTCCTCTTTCTTCATCGCTCGCTCTTTTTCTCTTTCTATCTATCTTTATTTCTCTAAATCTCTCTTTTCACTTTCTTTTTCATTCTCTTTTCCTTTTTCTATCTTTCTCTCTTTCCTTCTCTCGTTCTCTTTTTCATTATCTATTGCTCTTTTTCTATCTCTCTCATTCTCTGTCTCTCTCAGTCTCTCTCAGTCTCTCTCTATATATCTCTCTTTTTCACTATCTTTTTCTACCTTTTTTCCTTTTTCTATCTTTCTCTCTTTTTCTTATTCTCCCTCTTTCCTTCTCTCGTTCTCTTTTTCTACCTCTCTCACTCTTTCATTCTCTGTCTCTCTCTGTTTCTCTCTCTCTCTGTCTCTGTCACTCTCTCTCATACACACCTTAATACACGTTTTTATTTGATAGACAGTTGGTGACAGGTTATACGCTATAGTAGACCCCACCCTTTGCCCTCCTTGGGATTGTGAAATGTAAAGTGCTATTATCAGATACATTTTCAAACCGATTTTAATGAAATTTTCAATGTGTATTATTGGCAGGTGGCAAAAGGTTATAGGCTATAGTACACCTCCCACCTAGAAGGTTCACGTGTACGGGTAGCGAAGCGCCCGGGAACAGCTAGTCAATTAATATAAATGCTAACCTACTCGTTCGTAATTTACGCTGTTATTATCCTAATAGGAGTTGAATGTACTTACCAGTATGAACTCACACAAAAGGATTCATGTATGAAATAAAAAGATAAAATATTTATCTTTTTCGATAAATACCAATAGATACTCCAGAATTATTTGCTGGCACATATATAATTATTGGTATTGATTGTAAATTTAGATAACCATTTAAAAAAAATGAAAGCATTCTGTGGTATTTGGATGCAGTTCTTCCTCCAACAAAGTGTTGTCCATGCATTCCGCTGGAAAAGATTATGTTGTGTAGGCAGTAGGAGTTGAACGCACCAACAAGCAAACAAACACACATAAGTACAGTGCGTCGCTGTGACCGTCTCACGTTTTTTTGTTAAATGAGTGCGCCTTAGTACGTTAGTTATTCTGGGCCACTTGCCTGTCCTGCTGCCCTGTACGCTGTGATCTGTGAGCCTTGCCCTTATTCGGCGTCGTATCTCGTAAAAAAAGGAATTTCAATTATACTTTTTATCGTGTACTGAATCGCAACAAGAGCATCAAGAACGGGGAGTACGTACTTTAGCATACCATCGTCTTCGTCATCATCATCATCGATTCCTGTGCGAACCATTCAATGCAGAAAGAACACTCTGGCGTTCTATTTGAACGGACAAAAGGTGCTTCACACCGACTCTTAAAGTGCATTTCATATTGTGCTCGAGAATCCCACCGTCACCCGTCACAAATGTATGTGTGGGATATACAGTGGTGCTAAGTTGATTTGCCAACTCTGAAACAGCAAATATCGAAGCTCAGGTTAGACAGGCAACTTTCCCATTCAGACCTTTTTAGTCCAACTGAGTAGTTTTGGATGATTTTTTCAGCTAGAATTCTGGATCTATACAAAAAATATTGCTGGCCTTCACTGTACGCGTAATCGAATCGAATCGAACGTTGATGGCAGTGCGCCTTCTTCTCTCTAAGTGAAAATTGTCTTCTCTATACGGAGAGATGGATGGAGAATGGAGATTCGTTTGATACGCTCGCTGGTTCCGTCGGTCTTTGACGAAAAGAACACTTGGTGGAGCTGCGAGAGATACAACCGACCATCAGCAGGATCCACGCAGCCGGCCTTTGCTAAGTTCGCCCAAGGCGTCGCGTCTCACAATGCACACCAGCGGAGATTAAAAATGAAATTAAATCTAAAATCAATGGACGCGCGCCGTACGATATCCCAAATGGGAATCCATTGAACTCCTTGAAATGGATTTCATAAATTCAATTCTTGTTGGTTGGATGGGGTTGGTTGGTTAGTACTCGTTGCTCGCGAATTTGTAAGCGGGAATTAATCCATTGGAATCATTTCAACGAAGGAGAAGTACCGATGAAGGTCGCGTCGAATCGATTTGGTGCAATGGTGTTCAAGTCATGGTTTTGGTGGCGTAGCGTGGAGTGGCGTACCGTGTCTTGATGGCAGAATAACCGAAACATTTGCGATCTTTTCTTGACTTTCCTTTGGTTTTTTGTATTTAATTACTGGCCGTCGATGCATTGCTTATTGATTTCGATCAGGATTCCAATTTTCCACGGCTACGGAAGTATGGAGTCAATGCAATTAGACACACCCATCAGTTGGATTCTTGTTCGGTGAAGTTCATTTCACGTAAATTTAATTGATTTTGCTCTGCGGATTTATTAACAAGTTATCGGTTGAAACTTGGCAGATACTTTCAAATATATACGACTCTTAATTGAAACGTAAGTTGTAGTTGCAGCAGGAAACCACTTAAAGGCGTATTAGTCAAAGACTTATGATCGGTATGGATGGGCATGAAAAACAATTAGACGGGTTCATTGAACGGGTGTTGTTTTAGTTGGGTTTTTTTCACTGACAGAGAGTTTTACACTTCAAAGTGGCATTTCTATTCAGTATTTGTTGGCAAATCATCGTAGATTAGATTGATCCCGAAACAAAGTTTACAATTTTGTGGAAATTTATTTCCAAAGGCAGTGTTCAATTAAAAAAGTTTATTGCAAATGATCGGCTCAACGGTTTTGTAAACAAATCCCATTTGGAGTCACACAAATCCATATGCTGTCCAAGAACTACCTATGCATCTTGATGAATGGGCTCTATGGGCTGGTTGGCACCATCATCGGACGTTATATCTTTCAAAATGAGATAAGACAACACGTCACTTACCATTGACAGTGACGTGTTGTCCTACCTACCTACCTACCCACCCGTAAAGAGCAATGATTAACGAATTTTTGGCGCCAAGATACAAAGTCAACCCAATTCGTTCCCTGCTGATAAACAGTACAATGAAACAGAACAATAAAGGAAACAGGATTATCAATAAGCTTTGTACATGTTAATGAAGTTCATGTTATTCTATTCCCACTTAACCTTAAGAAACTGCACTTTCCCAGCCTCTCCAATTAACTCATTGTTATCAACTTAGCCTTTCCCTATTGATATTACGACCAAACCTACAAATCTGTCTTGGGACATTGCTGTTCTGAAGCACGTAGTTTTTTAAAATTTAATTAATCTTGAAAAGGTACGATTCTCCTCCTCAGGCTGCAACAATGAGTTTGTATGTGAAAATTACTGGTGTACCATTTTTAGAGTAACTAATCGGAGATCTTATATGGAAGTCCCTCGGCCCTGGGGCCCGATTACTTTCAAACGTTTACAAAAAAATTTCGGATATAAACGTACAAGATTTGAATAAAATCGGGTATATTAAAATGAAAATGTATATGGGATCCCCCCAACACTGGGGCCAGATCACTTCCAAATTTTAATAGAAAGTGTTGTCATCGGAGATACCCATGCGTGCAAAGTTTGAATAAAATCGGACTTTAGGAAGTGGGTTAAAAATTGATCACAAGATTCCACCAGCCAGCCACCGACACAAAGACACGCGAAGTTTATATACAGATTTTTAAAAGAAACAAGGAAATGTCAAAAACACGTCAGATGCGGAATTTAAAAAACGGCCTATGACACTGAGTTGCTCACAAAATTTCAGCTCTCTAGGTTGTGTGAAAGGTGGTTGAAAAGGAACCCAAATTAGTCCATTCGGTCGAGACTATTTTAAAGATTAAGATGTCACACGCGTCTCATTCGATTTGCGACACGCGTCATACGCGGGATCTCAGAAATGTCCCTGGACACTGAGTTGCTCACAAAATTTCAGCTCTCTTGGTTGTGTGAAAGGTGGTTGAAAAGGACCGCAAAATAGTCTTTCAGGTCGGGACTATTACAAAGATTAATCCATTTTCCACCCATCAAAGGCGTCACATGCGACTCGCGACAAGCGCCATACGCGGGATCTTAGAAATGTCCCTGGACACTGAGCTGCTCAAAACATTTCAGCTCTCTTGGTTGTGTAAAAGATGGTTAAAAAGAACCACAAAAAAGTCGACCAGGTCGGAGCTATTCCAAAGACGAGCCAATATTCAACGCATCGCACGCGCCACACACGAGTCACACTCGAGATATTAGGAACGCCCACCGCGGTTAAGCTACTCTCAAAGTTCCAACTCTCTAGCACGTGTGGAAGATGGTTAAAAATCAGGTCGGGCCTCTTCCAAAGATTAAGGCATTTTCCATATACGCCACACGCGACTCGCGACACGTGTCATACGCGAGATCTCAGAAATGACCCATGGAGCTGCTTACGCTCCGAGCTCGCACAAATTTTGTTCCATTTTCTTCAAATTGGAAGACCCAAACAGTCGATTGCCCTTTTCTTTCCGGTTCGCACGCAAATATCCATGACTCGTCACCCCTGCCACGATCTTTTTTTTTGTGCGTCTGTCAAAAAGTGTGAAATCCAACGTGCACATAACTTCTTCACCTTTAAATGTTCATGTAAGATCGTATATACATACGCTGGTGTTACTAATGCCTAAGCACGCCTCGATATCCCGATAAGTCACATAACGATCCTTTTCAATCAGTTTTCTCACAGCACAAAGGCTGTTTTTGGACGACCTTCACAAGGCTCGTCTTTGAGTGAACGTCGTTCGCGTTTAAATTCATTGTACCAATTATAAACACTAGCCAAGGATGGTGCTTCGTTACCAAAAGTCGAATGAAGTGATTTGAAGCACTGTTGTTAAGCAGGCCCCTTTCGAAAATCGTAAAAAATCATCACACGAACATTTTTTACGCGATAAAAAAAAATAAAAAACAATGTTGGGAAGCGAACTGACAGATTACTTTTGAGAAACATAACCTCCAAAAATGTTAAACTTTTTGACTGACATGGAGATTTGCATCGGAAAACACGAGTATTACGATTTTCTAACAACATTTACGGCACCCTGTGTAACATATCATATCAATAACGTATCAATATCAATATCTTAAAACTAAAGAATCAAGCTCTTTTGTTAAAAATATGGAGTCGATGAAAAACGGCTTCAGTGGATTAGAAGCTATCTGTTGGACCGCTCAATACAAGTTGTCCTTGACGGTTTCAAGTCTAAAATACACCACATAAATGCTGGTGTTCCCCAGGGCTCTGTTTTGTCCCCGACACTCTTTCTCATTTTTTTTATTACTGATCTCTTGTCCATTACTTCTAATCTAATTTATTCTTTCGTTGGAGACAATACTTTCAGCTACTCATATAAGTCTGAGGAACGTCTCTGCTCCTCACTTGTGAAACTCAAACAGATACATATGTTAAGTTCGTTCAATTGTTACCTACACAGCATGGCAAAATGGGGAGAAAACAACCGAGTAGAATTTAACGCTTCCAAAACCCAATGCTGTTTCTATCTATCGCCTAAGCGAAACTTAAATCCAATGCCAATATCCATGAATGGCACTTGCATCGAGAAAACCGAAAAACTCGCAATTATTAGTATGTGCGTTAAAGACAAGCTTCGGTGGAATGACCACATATTCACCGTCGCTAAAAATGCTGCGAAATGTTTAGGTTTTCTCTTATCTGGCGACTATCTACAAGGCTTTTATTCGTCCTAAACTTGAGTACAATTGTCATATCTGGTCTGGTGCGCCTAAAAATACATTGCATCAGCTAGATAGAATACAAAACCGGGCTATAAAACTTAACAGTGACGAAAACATTGAGAAACCAATAGATTCACTCGAACACCGCAGGATCATTTCCTGCTTGTCACTATTTTATCACTTCTTCTACCAGCGGTGCTCAAGAGAAATAGACAGTTGCATGCCACTTCTTCTTAAATACAACCGCAATACTCGTGGCACTCTTAATGCTCATCAGTTGACCTTCAAGCCCATCTTCGGACGTACAGTTAAGTTCAGAGATTCGTATATTATTCGTACTATGCTCTGCCAAGATCTGTCTTTCCACATCACTTTGATCCACAGGCATTCAAAACAAAAGCTCATAGAGATCTCCTCCTTTTCCTTAACGCCCTCGCTATGCCAAGCAAATTCTTAAAATTCTTATCTCAAACTGTTGCTTCTGGCCCAGCTGCTGTTGATCTGAGGTACAGACATTATACAATGAATTTATAGGAAATTAAATTGGCTTAAGCACCTAGTCAAATTTTAAGTCAATTGGTGGAAATAAAATGAAACTTGTGCCTTCTAATCACGCCTTTTAAACCTTTATAGCTAAAGAAAGCGTAACAAGAGTTGGTTAGCCAAAAGCCTGGTTGGTCGGCATCCCAAAATGTTGTTATTGTTTACACATCCATACACACAATACATAATAATTAATTAATTTAAGAAAATGACATCAAGATTTTCAATTACTGCTGGATTTATTTATCCCAATTCCCAACAGAAAACCTACCGAACGTTGCTTAATTTATGCGAGTGACTAGTTATTACGTTTCAACTTTAACCTGTGCATAACTACACTAAGTTATGGTTATTGTTTTTTTTTCGATTCTTCGATTCTATTGTTTAAATCAATTTATTGATTGTTGATAAAATTGATTGAGTTAACGCTGTTGTTGTTGTCGTTTGATTCTTACTGATCTGCGTTGTTCTTTAATTAAAATGAAATATTGATGTGACAATTCACTGGAGACACTGTATCTCTTTTGCTCCTAAATGGAATGATAAATTATTTTGAAGCTGGTTAGGTAGGTTTTTAGGTTGGACTCTCAATGGGCACAGCTTTTATGAATATTAAACGAAATACAAAGACAAGATAATAAATTAATTTTAATTGCAAAATTAAAACGTTTTCTATCTTTTGTAAGTTGTTCATCTGCTAATGTTTGACCCCAAGCAGATTTCTTTATTTTCTTTTGACACAGATAAATATACGAAATGATTGTTATAAGCTACGTGTCAAGTCAGGTGCGACAGATGAGCTGAAGCTAAAATAATGTAATCGTAGAACAAATCTTTCCTAATTATAAATGGATGATAACTAGGTGCACAAGAAGTGAAATGAATATGTAATCGTAATTGCCAACAAATTGCGAATTTGTCTAACGCTAAACCGCAGAAGACATCCTCCTTTTAATAAAAAAGAGCTCCCGTGTAACATTGCAATTGAAATTATTCCTCCCCCGGCATATTCAGCGAGTGCAGCAGACGGTCCGTCCGGTGAGCAATCACATGGAAAAGATACTAAAAGATACTCGCCGAGGCCACACTTTGAACACTGCGGCTGGTATTAACCTGGCAGGCATTCAATGAGTCATCTACGAGTAAGTTGTCGGTTTGCGGATACATTGCCTGTCATATATACAATTATGTATTGTTTCTAAAGGTCAGGCGGTTGGTTGTTGTGACTGAAATATTTCCACTTGTCTGTTAATTGAGGTGGCTCTTTTTTTTTGATGCATTAATGATGCACTTATGTTTAAGTTCACATGCATAATATAAATACGATTATTCTCTTGTTGTTCGTCATTAAATTATTGCCAAGTAGGCTAATTGTTGGAATGCAATTAGAATGGATATTGGAACGTGCTACCACCTACTTAAGATACTGTTACGAAATTTAGGCTTTCTAAAGAGTTCGTAATATATTTTGCAAATAATAACACAACACAAGTTCGTTTATTTACAAATTATAACTTTAATCAATAAATAGCAAGAGTTCATAATTTTGTTGAGTGGGGATCAGTGGAATAGGGCACCCGGTTCTATTTTAAAAAAAATTCAACCCTAAGAGTATTTTATGAAATGAAATTATTGTTGCAATATTCCATAAAAACCCAGAATGTATGCAATGAAATGTAATAATTGTTGCAATTTTACACTAAAAGTATGCAATGAAATGTAATAAGTATTGTAATTTATTTTAAGAATTTAACACTAAAAGTATGCAATGAAATGCGATCAAGAGAGGAGTTTATCCTGAAAGTATTTCACAAAATGTACAGTTGCAATATTTTTTATGCGATTTAAGCCTAAAGGTATTTCATAAAATGTAATCATAGTGGCAATATTTTCTAAAGGATGTTACCCTAAAAGTATGAAATTGAAATGTAATGATTGTTGAAATATCTGTTTGAAGACTTTAACCCTAAAGGTATACAATGAAATTTCAGGATTGTTGGAATATTTATTGAAGGATAGAAAGTATTCCATGAAATGAAATGATTGATTGTTGCAATATTTTTTATGCGATTTAACCTTAAAAATTAACCTCATAAAATGAAATAATAGTTACAATATTTTTTTTAAAGAAATGAACTTTAAAGTATGAAATCTAATGATAATTGCAATATTTTTAAAGGATCGAACCCTAAAAGTATTCCATAAAATGTACTAATAGTTACAATATAGGATTGGGTTCATCCTTTATAGAAATAGAAATGTTATGATTGTTGCAATATTGGTTTGAATAATTTAACCCCACAAAGGTAACTAATGAAATATTAGCATTATGGCAATATTTATTGAAGGCAGAAGCCCTAAAAGGTAGGTAGCAGGGTGATCCATGGCAATCTGGACAATTGCAGTATTAACAAATTAGTCGATAGAGGCACTCCCCAAGGAGGTTTGATATCGCCCCGTCTATGGCTGCTGGTTATAAACAAGGTCATCAGGACACTTCTGTCAGAACAGCACCTTTCCGTGATCAGTGAGGTCATGAAAAGGGCTCTAGGAAAGGTTAGCTCCTGGGCTACCGGTTGTGGCCTATAGGTTAACTCTGGCAAAACTGGTACTTTTCACCACTAAATCCAAAATACCGAACTTTGGCGTGCCCAAGCTCAATGGCCAGAGATATGTTGCTTGCTGTAGAAGCAAAATATCTCTGCGTAATCCTAGCAGTGGCGCGTCATATTCTTACCTATGGTGCGCTGGTCTGGTTGTCGGCGATTAATAAAAAGTACAATGCCAGCAAGCTAGGTAGACAGAGATTAGCAGCTGTTGGAATAGCTTGAGCACTTCGGTCATCTCCCATCACTGATGCACTAAGCACAATCCTACACTTACTACCTCCCGACCTATTTATTAAATACGTTGCGGCGTGCGGCGCGGTCCAGCTCAGAGAATCTTGGCGGTTTGCTAACAAACCGTACCGCCACTGCAATATACTGCAGTTGTTACCAAAGGAGTTGATATCATCTTCAACCGACTACTGCACTTCAATCCTAGCTTTGACGTAGAGTTTCCAACTCGAGAAAGTTGAAAGGACGGTGTAATGATGTAACCCTCTTCACAATGGATCCAATATGAGTAATGAAGTCGTCGCTGGAGTTTACTCTGAAAACCTTAACCTTTCAAGGTCCTACAAGCTACCAGACTATGCTAGTATCTTCCAGGCTGAGACATGTTGCAGGGTCCTATCTCACAATACCGCCATAGCGGGCAAGGTCGGCATATGTGCAGACAGTCAATCTGCTATTAAAGCCATTATTACGACAAGCAACAATTCTAAGCTCGTCAGGCATTGCCAGGCCGAACTAGCTTCTTTAATCCAATGCATAGACTTCACCCTAGTTTGAGTGCCAGGGCACAGCGTCATTGACGGCAATAAAAGCAGACGTACTGGCAAAGAAGGGCGTCACACTGGACACGGACTGCGCTGAGACAATCAGCTGTTCTTTGAGCTTCGTTAGGGAACACAGCATAAGGTGGAGATAAGGTGGAGCAATTTGACCAATTGCATCACGTCGAGAGCGATTGGGCCTTCCTATAATAAAAACAAATCCACCGCGCTGATCTCCAGATCTCGTAAAGATATTTCCAGAGTGGTTGCCATAACCACGGGTCACGCAGCCAAACTGGGAGTCCCTCACAATACCTTCTGCAGCAGCTGCTTAGATGTGAATGAGAAAGAAACTCTCATTCAGTTTCTTTGCAAGATCTTTGTTGCCGCAAACTGAGTATTCCCTTCTTTTCTGACCTGAAGACGGTTTCAGATACCGTACCTCATTGCTACAGGTTGGATATAACTACACATAACCAATTTTAAGGTCTCCTGAGGACTGTGGCAGCAAAACGGAGCACTAAAGCGCTATTTGAGGACCTCGCCCAGTCGGCGAGGACCGCCACTCTACCTGCCTAGCCCTATAAGTATTCTATGAAATATAATTGTAACAATATTTTTAAAGGAAGTTAACCGACTTTTCCTCGCACCACACGCGCCACACGCAACTCTCGACACGCATTGCAATCGGGATCTCAGAAACGGTCCTAAACACAGAGCTGTTCACTCACAGCTAAGCTCTCTAGGTCGTGTGAAAGGTTGTTTATTAAAAAGAACCACAAAAATTGTCGACCAGGTCGGGGCTATTTCAGAGATTAGCCCATTTTCCACACATCGCACGCATCACACGCGTGTTGTAACACGAGTCATACGCGGGACATAAGGAATGCCCAATTAGGTTAAGCTTCTCACAACATTTCAACTCTAGCACGTAAGGAAGTAGGTTAAAAATTAGGTCCGGCCAATTCCAAAGATTAAGCCAATTTCCACGCATTCACGCGACACGCGTCAAACGCGAGATCTTAGAAATGGCCCTTAACACTGAGCTACTTAAAAATTTCAGATCTCTAGGTCGTGTGAGAGGTGGTTAAAAGGGACTTCAAAGAAGTCGACAAACCCGACAAACAGGAACATTCAAGTTAAATAAAAGTTTTTAAAAATTGGAACAGTTTGTTTAAATACAGCAACTTTGTAAGCTTAGTTTTCTTTTGGAATTCAACCAGACTACTTGCAAGTTAGATAAAGCTACCGCCTTTTGGAATAGTAGTGTTATGAGTGAATAATAAGTAATCACCAGTGTAAAATTGTAAACTCTTGGTAGTTGTTAATTAAAGTTGTAAATTGTGAATGATCGAACTTGTGCTGCTCCTTAAATTTTGCAAACGAAGAAGAAAGCCGTCATATTATAGAACGGAACCAATGGGTGAATAATGGACACCGTACAGAAATGTTTCCTTGTTGTTATAAATCCTCTAAATCTAGCGTCTAGAAACATAGGACGAAGTGCGGTTAGCTTAAACTCTGACAAGATAAGCCCTGAAGACAAAGGAACTGATACCTTTTTTTATCATCCACTGCTACTACTTTCCTTTTGAGGTTTTCCGATCTCTCAACTCTTCAACTTTCCAGTACATTCGCAGTTCGATTGCCTAGCTCCTTGAGGCACGTCCCTCCTCTCAGCCACCCCACCATTAAGACCCATCATTTTAATTGTCACAAACGTTTTGGCAAAATTTGTCGCTAAGACAACACAACGCAATTATCAATATCTGATCTGACAAATCCGCCATCAACCTAATGGCTGGGCGGCGGTGGCAGCTGTGTTTCATACAGAAACGTCTAATCTCACAAAGAAAGATCTGCAATCTGCGTAACTTGATACTTTTTAGGAAAATAAACGTTTTGCCAATCGATAAATTTCGTAGTTGGATTTTGTTCGTGTGAATGAGTTGGGGGGGAGAGCCCAATGATACGATACGATCAATATGGTCGACGACAAATCGATTCATCACGATCGAGCTGTGTGTAAAGCTAGGCTCGTTTTGTTCCTTAATTCACAAATAAGGAACTTAGCAACAATGGCAATTCATTTGAAAGTAGAAGCAAGTCAATTGGAAAGATGTTATAAGACATTTGAACGAACGTTGATTGATATGAGACGCGACGGACTGGGTTCATTATTGAAGCTGCTTTTGTTAGTTCCACTTATTTAAAAAATGTAAACGACTTGTCCGTTGAAACACTCCATTTATAAAATTAATCTGCTTGCTCGAAACTACTCCGATTAATAGCAAATGAAATGATTTATCCACCCGAACAGGGGTAATCTTACCTCTAATTAAAAAGTATTTAGTTTCCTTCTTTTATTTGAATTATTTTCTCATCAAAATCACTTACATCGCACCCAGCAACCAGCTTAATGTTTATTGGCTATGCACAGCGGGAATGGACCAACGAGTTATTAAAAAATCTAAGTTAATATGAGTTCTTCATCATTAGGTACTCCCGGAGTGTAATGAACTACCAAATTTACTTATGGTACAAAAAGGAGGCTAATTAAGACGAAGGTTAATTTAAGTGCACGTGAGCACCTTATGTGTATGGGAGTTTTTTTTGGCTAATTTCGCTACAATTATAAAACTTCCTACTGATACCATTGACATGCAGGGCCGACGAGGGCCGATCTAAAGTTCAGGTCAAGACCTTATTTAAAAATTTTTGTTTAACATTAAAGATGAAGACACACCACCCTTAAGCAATTTACACACTTCCACTACTTTGGCGTAAAGAAAATAAGAAAAGAAACAGAGAGAATGTGTATTGAAAGTCTGCTGATCATTTAGATGCTAAGTGGTCTTGGGAGTACCAGACCATACATTTATTTTCTTCAAGTTTTGGGAGCAGCATTTAACCGATGAGGAATTTTGCAATTGCCATTAATGATGTATAGTGGTTAGTGGCTTATATTCTACTAGGACAGAGGAAGACCAGCCATGGGGTTTCATCATTATAATCATCGCCATCATATGCCTGTCTCTATTATCAGGGTACGGTTCTGACCTTCCGCCAAAAATCTTTTTGGATGTCAGGGTTAAATTCCAAAATTTGAAGAGTCTTCTACACAGACTAAAGTAGGCTTTGTGTCATCAAACAGTATAGATATATCAAGAGGAACGAAGTAGAACAATATTCTTAACTTGTGTTGTGTATCATACATATATTATATGAAAAACTGGTTACGCACTCACACTGCTTTACAGCTTAACTCAACTCAAAAGAAAGAACTTTAGTAGTCCTTCGTATCGTACGTCGTTGTGTGCACGTCACACCAAACGTGCGCTGTGGCTGCTATGTTTTCACCACCAAATGGGGAATTTCACCACAAAATCGAATCTTCGATTAGAGAACTAACAAGAAAATTCGAGTAATTCGAGTCTAATTGCTCCTTCGCTAAGTTGAAGAGGTCGCTGAACAGTCCATTCCTTTCTAAATCGAAGCCCGTTAAAAATGTAGAATGAGCTTAACAGGGATCCAAAATTATTTTCTTGGCTTATAACATTGGTCATGAATCATGGTCATTGGTAATGAATGATGGTCAACCTATTGGTCGTCTAAGTTTAATTGAGATGTCAAGGCTTTATTGCGAGCCCGAAGGGCGAAGATTATATTCAGAAATTTTTCAATGAACGTGTGTACATTTGTACGTTTGTACGGGTATACGTTTGTCGTGTCGTATATCTCGGCTTCTACCAGTCAAAATTTGATGGGGCTTGTTTTAATACAATTGGTTAGCGCTCGGCTTGCGATAGCGTAATTTTTTCATTCATAGTGGATACTACCCATGAGAAAACTGGAAAAACTACTCAATCTACGCACCGCTATCGGTTTTTTAAGTCTGTAGGCACTCGTATATCTCGGCTTCTACCGGTCAGAATTTAATGGGACTAGTTTTAAAAAAACAATCGTGAAATGTATGGCGCGTGTCGTGTGACGCGTGAGGCACGTGGGACGTGTGTGGCACGTGTAAAAAAAAAGTTTTTTTGTGGAAATTCTGGGATCTAGCCAATAAGGTATGGAATTTTGTCGGCCAAACCATTTCTCAAGCGATTCGTTTGAAATACGGTATGTAGGACTGGACTAAGATGCGACTATAAGACTTGTTCCTATAGAAATTCTGGGATCTGGCTAATAGGGTCCGAAATTTTTCGGACCAAGCAATTTCTCAAGCGATTCGTATGAAATACAGTATGTAGGACTAAGATACGATTATAAGACTTGTTCCTATGGAAATTCTGGGATCTGGCCAATAGGGTCTGGAATTTTGTGGACCAAGCAATATCTTAAGCGATTCGTATGAAATACGGTATGTAGGACTAAGATGCGACTATAACCCTTGTTCCTATGGAAATTGTGGTTACCAACCAATGGTTACTATTGGGCTTTTAAGATAATTAAGTGTTTAGACTAAATTACAACTATCCATAAGGCGATCTGAGAAGCTCGCTTTACTATAGAAAATGTATAATGTTAATATCAGCTACCACGATGGTATGAAGAAGGAGCGGCTTCCTCATACCATCGTGGTAACGGGTAGATATAGTTTTTAATATTTTTCATTTATTGAATGCTCAATAGAGCTGTTTAGAGAAAAAGTTTGTCCAGCCCAATTCTAGACTAAGATGTTTTCATAATCTCATGATGGACCTCTCAGAGGTTCCATTCAGAAATACCTTTTCGTGAGTCGCATATTTCCTCAAAAGACGTGCAGATTTTGTTGACCAAAATTTGATTGCCACAAAAAAGAGAGACTCAGTTTTCTCTTTTAAGAGAATTTAGACTATAGCCGTGCAAGAAAAAATGAACGGGCCGACTATAGTTGAAGTTGTGGTTAGCCAGAAGCGAATGTTATAGTTATTTTATAGCAACATGGGATATGTTATCTATAGCATTATGGTAACATTAAAGGGTGCACTACTTCTTTCGTCTGGCTAACTAGAATTACTATGTAACAGCCGTCCTGCTCATTTTTTCTCGCACGCCACAAATGTAAATCAAGCGTTATGCTGAATTGGACGCACATTGTTGCAAAAGCTCAACCCATGTAGCCCACCCACAGCTCTTCATAGACCTGTATATCTTATAGATATTCTTGTCATCAAAATTATGGTTGGTCATATTTTGGACATTTAAGTGCGAAATTCCTAAAATAGAAATGTCACTGTGGGCAAAAAATCGCGTTCGTCAATTAATCGTAAACGATGAGGAGCGAGCGAGCGCCGCCGGCGAGCGGGACATTGGAATTTCACGTGAAAAACGCGAATTTATAATTGCGATGAAATTTATGGCAAAGAAGAGGAAATTTTAATTCCTTACGATCTTGGTGGCGATCGTTAGTGTAGACACGCCATGTCCGGAAAAAGTTATTAAATCGGGAAATGCCAAGGCATTTTATTGCATGTTGTTTCTGACAAGTGTGCGTGTGTGTGCACTGTGCATGCATATGCCCGCAAGAATTTAATTCCTGTTTTTATGGGGATTTCATATAGCTGCGGATATCAACACGATGTTTGGCAAACTTGTTTCGGTGTCAATTAAAAAAAAGCAGGCAGGCAGTGTACGATCAGTCGAGTTTTGAGGAGCAACAACAAGGATTTAAAGGAGATTTCATGTTTTTTTTTTAATTAATCGCAATTTGTCACAGTTGACAAGCGAACGTGCAGAACACTGAAAATGTTCGGGTCAAGATAAGGAATGTGGGAGGCAACTTAAAATGGAAACTGAGTTCGCCAGCGGATGAATTGCCTTTAAACGAACCGAACTACACACCCCACAAGATGTTGGATCATCATCATCATCACAGTTTAGAACTGATCATCATCCGGTGGCCGTTGGCTACCGGAAGATGCAATCCAATCCAACTATCCAAGCGAGCACATATGCTCTCTACCAGCTCCTTGAATTTCCTGACCCATTCGCCTCTCTGTCTGCATTGTTTGTTGTACTTTTGTTTGCATTCGCAAATTACAATGCCTGGCGTTTATATAACAATCACAATTATTACTGGCGATCGATCGATCGATCTGTGCGCATTTACCACACACAACAATGAACGAGAACAACCCCATAATTCGCTCGATCGGACAGACAGACAGACAGACAGAAAGTACACTATACACTCGTCCCGTACTCGTCCAATAACCATCGCGCTATAAATTATGGCCATCATATCAATTGTCTTCAATGCTCCGTGTGGCACGGACCGCGAATTATATCTGAAAATTGAATTGGCTGTACTTTGCAGTTAAACTGTGTTGTTGTTGTTGTTGTTGTGGTTTCTTCTCAATCCACATACATCTACATATCAATATGAATATCTCGACCGATGGGCAATTTTCTATTCGATTTGCGATCAACGGAAAGCGGTTTGTAGCACACTTTTCTGCTGCCGTTGCTATGCTGTGCTGTGCTGTGCCTTTTCTTTCAAACTTTTTATCTCAACATTTCTCACATTACACACATGTATCTACCTACTCTGCATATTGGAGAAATTATGCATAAATAACAGATAAAAATAAAGTACAACACGATCGTAACATAAATCTTTGGACGGGAAAGAGGAACAAAGTTGATCGTAAAATTATTTCTATGGCAGCACAGTTCGAGATGGAATGCATATCCATAAGTTGGCTGTGGTGGGGTGGGGTTGGCGAAAGGATTGAACTTGTAAGCATGTATTTGAATGGTTTACAAAAATTTATGTAGTTTTTGTGTATGTGTGTGTAAGCATATGCCGATATAATGAGACGATCTTGCGGGTTCGCGGAAAACAGAATAATGCTGCGAGTGAATGTGAACTCATATTCGATGTGAATCTTTTTATTAAGAAATACCTGAATGGGAAAAATTTCCAGGATCCAGTTACAAGTCGCATATTGAATTTGTGAAATTGTGTCATGTTTCTCCAAGTACTAGGATAGAAATGTGGAAAAGTTAACCTCTGTTCTATGAAACTATTTTTGGTATGTGCTATAACCAGGCCCATCATATGGACAAAACGATGGCCATTATATTTTTATGAAATTTAGCGGTCAGCCATCAGCAGAGTAGGGCGAATAACACAGAATGCTTCAGAAATGCATGTGACCATAATTATCTCTGACTGGTGGAAGTGCGATCGAACCTCCACGTGGTGGCCGCTGGTAATTTCCCTCTAATAGAGGAAAAGCGACATGATCGCGCTAGTCCCTTCAAAGTAAGGTTGACCAATAACCTCGCCTGTAAAAAACCATATTATGGAGCCACAAATCAGCCTCGGATACACGACTACGGCAACGAAAGCGGCTAAACGATTTAAGAATTTTCCCATGGAACGTACGCTCAGAGTACGTAGAGCTCGAGCTTCAGAGCAACTAGCCGATACGCTGTCCATATATAATGCGACACAACAGCTATTCAGGAGATGCAGTGAATGGTGTCTTACAAAAATCAGAATATGACATATATTACAGCTGTTATGCAGGACATCATTTTCTCGGGGTGGGGTTTCTGGTTAGCAAAAGAATGAAACCCACCGTTATCGACTTTAAAGAAGTAAACGAACGACTATGCATCCCTCGCGTGCGGGGCAGGTTTAAAAACATAAGCCTCATAAACGTTCACCCACCTACAGAGGATTCCCCAGATGATGAAAAAGAAGAATTCTTTGAATCAGGCGAACGTGAACTCCATGCCTTCTTTCAGTATGATGTAAAAATCATTCTGGGGGATATGAATGCTAAAATAGGTAGGGAGCCAGTATTCAGGCAGTATACATTGGCAACCATAGCTTACACGAGAACACTAATGACAATGGACAACGAGTCATAGAAATGGCAGCAAGCAATAATTTGGTCGTTGCGAGTGCAAGGTTTGCGCGTAAAAATATCCACAAAGCCACCTGGGTATCTCCTGATGGAGCCACTTGCAACCAGATAGACCACGTGTTGATAGACCGAAGGCACAACTCGAACGTACGAACGTACCGAGGTTCCAACATCGACTTGGTTGGTGCTCCGAGCGCCGATTGCATTACCACGAAAGAGAGCAACCGCGAATAAGATTCGAGGCAACACGGCTGCCCTTCGCAACGAAGAGACCAGAAACGACAACGGTCAAGCGATAGGAGACGCCCTAAATGCAGGGAGAGTAAGTCCTGGGGCTGAGATGTCGGGTGTCGAAGAGAATGGGACACGTCTTAAGAACACTGTCATTAGTAGTGTGGAGATCGGCACGACTGGTTCGATGACGAATGTAATCTAGCGACTGAACGTAAGATTGTTGCGTACCTAGAAATGCAACCACGCGAAGATGAATATAAAGAACTCAGAAGATATGAAAAAACAGTTCACCGGCGGAAGAAAGCAGCCTGGGAGAAGAATCTCGTCTGTGAACAGTACAGAGAGCGAGGACCGCACCAGGTGCGGAAGTTCTACCAAAGAGTCCGCGGTATGACGCAATATACTCCGCGTCGCGCATACTGTAAAGACAAAGAGGGTAATCTGATCGCCGATCTCAAAGGCATCTTAGAGCGATGGGAAGAGCACTTTCATGAGTTGCTAAATGGCCAGCTAACTGAGGAATTCGAGGCTCCACCAATGATCGAAGACCACACTATTCTGCCGCCACTAAGCATAGACGATGTAAGCAGAGCGATAAATCGGCTAAAAAAAAATAAGGTCCCGGGAACTGATGGTATCCCAGCGGAGCTGATTAAAACAGGAGGCCCCGCAATGGACCAAGCAATTCATGAACTAATAGTGCAAGTATGGGAGGAAGAAGCGATGCCAGAAGACTGACGAAGAGGCATCCTGTGCCCCATTCATAAGAAGGGAGATATCACAAGATGCAGCAATTATCGTGGTAAAACGTTGTTGAGTACCTGATATAAGATATTCTCCTCTATCCTTCAAGACGGGATAGCCCCGTACGCTACAGTCATCATTGGTCTATACCAGTGTAGCTTCATCCCAGGCAATCAACAACTGATC
Source organism: Nephrocerus scutellatus (assembly GCA_947095585.1). Taxonomy (NCBI): domain Eukaryota; kingdom Metazoa; phylum Arthropoda; class Insecta; order Diptera; family Pipunculidae; genus Nephrocerus; species Nephrocerus scutellatus. Next base: position 117,921,226 of record OX352763.1, read on the forward strand.
AGATTTACATCCTTAGGCAGGTGATGGAAAAATGTCTAGAGTTTCAAAACTCACTACACCATCTTTTTATAGACTTTAAAGCCATATCCAGAGTAGAACTTTAAAAAGCCATGAGAGAGTTCGGCATCCCAAATAAACTGACAAGACTATGTAGGTTGACCATGACCAATGTTATAAGCCATAATGAGGGTTGGACTGGCCTGCGTCCTCTTCGACATGGCGTTGGAGAAAGTGATCCGAGACTCTGACGTAACGGCGATAGGAACAATCCTCTAAAGTTCATTCAGACACTGGCTTACGCAGACGATATTGACATTGTTGGTAGAAACACAAGAGCTGTACAGGAAGCTTCCATCCAGATCGAGCAGGCGGCACTAAATCTGGGGCCGCACATAAATGAAAGCAAAACAAAGTACATGGTGGCCATGTCTGCGAGTAGAAGATCTAACATTGGTCCCTCAATTCAGATAGTGGAGCGCGAATTTGAAGAAGTGCAATCCTTTAACTATCTCGGGTTAACTGTAGCAGCCGATAACAGCATGGAACCAGAAATACGCGCACGGTTGCTTAAATCCAACAAAGCCTACTATAGTCTGTCAAGACTAGACTTAGGTGCTTAGCAAATAGCATTCTGAACTCTTAACCGCGTTCGAGAGAAAAGTCTTACGGAGAATTGTTGGCCCCGTATCTATAATGATGAGATCTACGAGCGTTATCGCGATGTCGACATCATGAGGAAAACTAAGCTCGGTAGGCTCCGGTGGGCAGGACACCTAGCTCGCATGAGGGAAGACGATCCTGCTCGGGAAGTCCTTTGCGGTAGGTAGGACACGACAGCGAGCCCGGCCAAGCCTACGCTAGAAAGATGGCGTAGACCAGGACGCCCAGAGTTTAGGGATGCCAAACTGGATGACATCGGCTCGAAATCGGGACCGGTGGAGAGATTTTTTGCTGGGGCCTGGACCGGACACCGCTTGTTGAGCCAATTATGATGATGATGATTTACTTTTTTTAACAATATCGATAGAAAAACGCTTAGTTGTACGGATTAGATAACGATGAGATAATGGGAAGTGCTTTGCTAATTATGAGTTAGAAAATTGAAAGAAAAGTTTCCTCAAAACCACCTGTATTTGTAATACAATCACCAACCACTGTGTTCGCTTTGGGAAGCAATTACAAGACTTTTGTCAATCAGTTCTTGCCGGTGAATGTCAAATATCACTGAAAAAAATCATCATCACTTCGGTATTCATCCAACATTTTATGTAGTGTAATATATGTATATGTAAGAGATTATGTGTGCTAGGTTGAGAATTTTTCTAAAATATTTTCCCTAAAGGCATTTTTCTTGGGTTGCTGGTGGCTTCATTCACAATATTTTAGTGTGGCCGGCCTGCTTTGAAAATTTCTGAAATTGTTTCCGAAAACTAAAAGTAATATTTTACATCTTCGAGATGCGTGAATTCTAAATATATCAACCACACACTCACATAATGTGACATAATTATTATTAATATTTTTTGTGAGTAATGTGCGCTGGTGTCGCGCCCATCGCTGCTATGTTGCTGGCAGGGTGCTTGGTGAAGGGGAATGTAAAACATAAAATAACTGAACTTCGCCTTTAACGACGCCGATGGACTGCCGCACGATCGACCGATCGACCCACCGCAACCAATTTATAGTCGACAGTTTACAGAATCACCATAAAACACAACAATCTTGAAACACAGGGGCATTTGAGGAACACCAAAATCGTAATTCCAATTCTATTTTTGAAATTCAAATCATAGCGAACATGAGTCTAAGCCCTTAGCAGCTCTAGCTCTATAAGTGAAAAATTGTTTTTCCCTAAATTGACCAGATAAGTGCTCTAAAAATAGAAATACATTTGGAGATGTCCTTAACTTTAATCCGCGAGGATAGATCAACAAAATTGAGTTTCTGCGGGCTTTTTTTATCCAATCGTAACTTTTTTTTGTGTTGGTACCACCTATGTCACAAGCTACAAAATGTGCCTTCAAACATTCGCTGTGGAAAGCCATAAAGTCCATAAAGAAACCACTTACCACTGATAAGAAAAGCTCACGTCGAATTGGCAAAAGGAGACAAGGAGAAGGAGAAGCTACGTTCAAGCAATCCGACGGACAACCATTGGCCGAAGATTCTTTTGCCAACACGGAATCCGAAAACTTTAACATTATAGCCGTATCGGTGTCCGTACTTCGAGAGACAATACAGTGACAGACAGTTGAAAAATAACAAGGCTGTGATTGAATCTTAACGGAGTAACCCAAAAAAGCCTATAACCATCTTCCACCTGAAAATAATATACATCGAAAGTTTCATAAAAATCGGTTGGTAATTATGAGCTCCCATAAATAACAGCCGCACAAAATTTCATTTTTATTTATATAGATGCTTCCCTTGGACTTTTGGTCGCCGAAGTCATATGGTTCCAAAAGCGGGGAAATGTCCGAATGACAAAAAATAGTAAAGACCTCTCTCGCTACTACCAATAATATCTTCTTCTTAAACATATTATTGAAGAAAGACGCCTGATCCCCGATCAACAATTCGATTTAAGGGTCGAGCATTCCACAATCGATCAGGTTTATCGAATAACGAAACGAATAATGAATGATTGAAAAAGCCCTCGAAGAGAAAAAAATATATTCTAGCGCTTTTCCGGTCTTCGACAAGGTATGGCGTGAAGTATAAGCTTACGATTATCTTACCGGAAAAATAGTTCGGAATATAGGAATCCTATTTTGAAAATAGGTTCTTTCGTGTTAGATACAGGGCTGAGTATGAGGAGTTTAAAGAAATTCACGCCGGTGTACCGCAAGGTAGCGTTCTCGGTCCATTGCTGTTAATGCTTTACACAAGAGATATACATCAAGACGAAGAGAGATTCATAGCGACGTTCGCGGATGATACGGGTAACCTCGCAACGGGTTAGCCCGTTGAATCGTCAACGGGAAAACTCCAACGAGCTTTGCACAAAATATGCTGTTGGATAAAGACCTGGCGAGACCAAGTGAACACAAGTCAATCGGAGATACACAATAAAATTTGAAGAAAATCGGGTACATTTTGTTAAATACTTGTATGGGAGCCACCCGACCCCGCGGCCCGATCACTATCAAATTTTAATGGAAAGTATTGTCACCGGAAATATACATGTATGCAATATTTCAATAAAATTGGGCTTTGGGAAGTGGGTTAAAAATTGATCACAAGATCTGACCAGACAGCCAGCCAGCCAGCCAGTCCGCCAGTCACGGGCATGCGAAGTTAATATAGAGAATTTAAAAAGAAGCCCGAAGAGCTTCGAAATCAGGCTCAGAGAACGGTATACTTTTCTATTGGAAGATTTTCGAAACTAAGCGTATATAACAATCTGGTTTTATATAAGCAAGTGCTACAGCTGTCATGGACATATGGTATACAACTTTGGGGTTGTACCAATCCAAGCCATATATCAATATTAGAAAAATTTCAAAACAAAGCACTAAGAGCAATCGTGAATGCTCCATGGTACAAAGAAATCTAGAAATTGCAACCGTGAGAGACGAGGTAACAAACTTTGCTCGCACACTTCTCGTCTTCGCTTGCATTGCAACCTTAAAACAGTGCAAACTTTGGGCGAAACGGACCCCTAAAAAGAACAAGACCGTTCGATCTAGCGCAGTAAGAGAAAACTGAATGTAATGACGGTTTTAGTAGGTGCCATCGCTGGAAGGCAGCCTATCTAACCTGATGATGATTATCGTGGTAAAATGTTGAGTACCGCGTATACGATTTTCTCCTCTATCCTTCAAGACAGGAAAGCCCTATACGATAAAGTCATCAATGGTTTATACCACTGTGGCTTCATCCCATCATCTAACATGATGAACCACAGAAGCGTAAGCTACTTGTTAAGGAAACTTAGTTGTTTATATCTCTTAATACTATGTGCTCTTGCGGCCGGTTCTCATAGTGTCTCTCTGAGGGGTGCGGTGTAGGACGTAGGCATATATCCTATGTCGGCTGACTGTCAGGATCAGGTATATGAATCGGGCATAACCAATGGTACCGGCCATTGGTATCTTTGGAAGAATGCTGCACCTCCAGGCTCACAAAAAAATTATGGGTTGGTTTTATTTTTTTATCAAACCTGGTGTGTAATCATCGTTGTGCGAAAATCATATGTCTGGTGTACCCGTGCGCGGAACACTCCTCCTCGCTCAAAAGGGACTATCCTGGATACACAAAGTAATTCACTTCAGGGACAATCGGAAGAATTTATTGAATATCAATGCTTTGCTGCACACTAGAGAACCTTTTGAGCGAGAAAAATCAGGGAGTGGCAGAGGCAGACATGTCAAAGACCATTATTATCGCCATACAAGGACGCAGCATTCATTCCAGCCAAAGTATTCAGAGAGTAACAGCAGTTTGCACCAAATAAATTATTATTTAAAGGATGATTGAAGTGGCAATCAAGCCACAAAATACACACAGTAAGGATCTGCCAGTCAACCGGTTCGAACCCAATAATTGGTTAAGCGAAGCCGCAAAATATCGCACTATGAACTCAAATAAATGATCAACAACAGCAAAGAAGCACACGCTCAAGATGATTATAAGGAGTGATCCTTTCGAGGTCCAAGTGGCGATTTGTATCATTGATGCACGACGCCTGACCACAAAAAAAAGCTGCTGAACGCCGCCAGCCGCAGTGCTCTTCGACTTGCCGGCTCTTAGGGCTTGGGGCACTTTAAACGCGCATTAAATTTAATTATATCTCGTTGAAGCTTTTTTTTTGGTGCAGACGAAGATTTTTTCATACAACGAAACTACGTTGCAAACGATATATCGCTGGTTTGTGGTTTCACTTCAGATCAATTGCGGCTGGATTAAGACAAGGAAAGGGTCACAATTTTTTCTTTGACAATTAAAGGGAACGTACGAGGAGCCATAGAAGTTACTGATGCGTGGTAGGAGAATCCAGCAAGATGGCATTTGTGCTCATGCGCAAATTACAGGAAGACATAGTAGTGCCATATACAAAAAAAGGGCAGAAAAAACCTTTCAAAATGGGCACGTGCTCATATTTACGTATTAATTTTTGCTTGATCCGTCGGATTAACAAATTAATTAGCTAACATCGCACTTGTCCAGTGCCCAGTACTTCACCTTGAACTAACCCGCACACAACCACAAACCACAGTGCTCATCATTCAAATTTTAAACCAAATATCGAGTGTTTTTTTCTAAGCCCGATAGAGCTTCAAATTGTAAAAAATAATACAAAAAATTGAATTTTAATCAAATTGTTTTATTCATTCGAAAGATCAATATATGGCATTAACATCTGAAAACTATTACGGACATATAGCCACCGCGACTTCTGTATCTACGTCCTATTTTGGGCTACTTTTTAAAGCACGGCTGGCCGTATGTCACAAATAACACGGACACTGTTGGCCTTCAATTCGTCAATTGTTGCAGGTTGTTGTTGTTGAGCAAAAAAAAAGAACACCTTTTACATGAGATATGCATCATCGTGTTACTTTGAAGTTTTCACAAAATATTTTTATAAACAAGAATCTACTATTGAACACAATAATTGTATTTTAAATGTTAGTCTGATCAGCACGAAACTTAGAACTCTTCACTAGTACGAGTATATATCTTCATGATCATATTTGGCACTACAACCGGTGTCCAGTCCTGGCCTCCCGCAAAAAATCTCCCCACCGGTTCCGATTTCGAGCCGATGTCATCCAGTTTGGCATCCTGGTCTATGCCATCCTTCCAGCGTAGTTTTGGCAGCCTCGCTATCGTGTTCCATAAATCCTACCACAAAGGACTTTCCGAGCAGGATCCTCTTCGCTCATGCGAGCTAGGTGTCCAGCCCACCGGAGCCAACCGAGCTTAATTTTCTTCAAGATGTCGACATCGCGGTAACGCTCGTAGATCTCATCATTATAGAGTCTCCGGAATCGTCCTTCCTTACATACGGGGCCAACAATTCTCTGTAAGACTTTAATCTCGAACGCGGCTAAGACTTCAGAATGTTTTTTTCTAAGCACCCAAGTCTCGGATCCAAATTAAAGTACTGATATGCCATTACCTTATATACCAGCAGCTTGGATGTTATGGTTAAGTTACTGGATTTGAAAAGTCTCGACAGACTATAGTAGGCTTTGTTGGATTTAAGCAACCGTGCGCGTATTTCTGGTTCCATGCTGTTATCGGCTGCTACAGTTAACCCGAGATAGTTAAAGGATTGCACGATTTCAAATTCGCGCTGCACTATTTTAAATTGCGGGACCAATGTTGGATCTTCTAGTCGCAGACATGGCCACCATGTACTTTGTTTTGCTCTCATTTATGTGCAGCCCCAGATCTCGTGCGGCCTGCTCGATCTGTATGAACGCTTCCTGTACAGCTTTTCGGTTTCTACCAACGATGTCAATATCGTCTGCGTAAGCGAGTATCTGAATGGACTTTTAGAGGATTATTACTCTCGCCGTTACGTCAGAGTCTCGGATCACTTTCTCCAACGCCAGGTTGAAGAGGACGCAGGCCAGTCCATCCCCTTGTCGGAGCCCGTTATAGATGTTGAATGGGCTTGATAGTGATCCGGATATTTTTACTCGGCTTATAACATTGGTCATGGTCAACCTACATAGTCGTGTCAGTTTATTTGGGATGCCGAATTCTCTCAAAGCTTTATACTCTGGCTATGCTATCATAGGCGGCTTTAAAGTCTATAAAAAGATGGTGTCGTGAGTTTTGAAACTCTAGACATTTTTCCATCACCTGTCTAAGGGTGTAAATCTGGTCAGTTGTTGATTTGCCTGGGATGAAGGCACACTCGTATGGACCAATGATCCCTTTAGCGTATGGGGCTATCTGATCCCGGGCCTTACTATTTTTTTATCGATTTATCGCTCTGCTTACTTCGTCTATGCTTGGTGGCGGCAGCATTCTTCAGTCATTGGTGAAGCCTCGAATTCCTCAGTTAGCTGGCCATTTAGCAACTCATGAAAGTGCTCTTCCCATCGCTCTAAGATGCCTTTGAGATCGGCGATCAGATTACCCTCGTTGTCTTTGCAGTATGTCCGACGCGGAGTATATTGCGTCATACCGCGGACTCTTTGGTAGAACTTCCGCACCTGGTGCGGTCCTCGCTCTTTGTGTACTGTTCTAGTTCACAGACGAGATTCTTCTCCCAGGCTGCTTTCTTTCGCCGGTGAACTGTTTTCATATCTTCTGAGTTCTTTATATTCATCTTCGCGTGCCCGCGTTCCATGAGATTGTTGCATTTCTAGGTACGCAACAATCTTACGTTCAGTCGTTAGCTTACATTCGTCATCGAACCAGTCGTGCCGATCTCCACGACTGCTGCCTACTAATGACAGTGTTCTTAAGACGTGTCCCATTCTCTTCGACACCCGACATCTCAGCCACAGTACTTACTCTCCCTGCATTTAGGGCGTCTCCTATCGCTTGACAGTTGTCGTTTCTGGTCTCTTCGTTGCGAAGGGCAGCCGTGTTGACTCGAATCTGATTCGTGAATGCTGTCTTTCTTGATGATTCAATCTGCGCTCGGAACAATACACTAACAAGATAGTGGTCTGAGTCGACGTTCGTACCGTCATCAGGTTCGAGTTGTCTATCAACACGTGGTCTATCTCGTTGGAAGTGGCTCCATCAAGAGATACCCAGGTGGCTTTGTGGATATTTTTACGCGCAAACGCTGTACTCGCAACGACTCTAAATGATTGCTTGCTTGCTGCCATCTCTACGACTCGTTGTCCATTGTCATGTCATTGTCATTCGTTCTCGAATTTGATTCGGACCAACAGGACTCGTGATTCGTTTTGTGTAATGTGAGAATCGACTCGATTTTTTTCAAACTATCAGGATTCGTGTTGTGTGATGTGGAAATCCTTTAATCTGGTAAGTAATTGATCCATCACTAGTAGCCACAAAAGATGTGAAATGACTGCGATGGTGATGGTTTCGTGACCGAATGAGGCCTGAATCTTCCTGCTCTTTAACATATTTATTGTAAACCCTTGAATGGAGGAGTTAAGAACCTTGTTTAAGTTTGAATTACTTCGAAGTTGGAGTTGTCATAAGCTACTATTGTATCAATAAAGGCGCACAGCAGCATTTCTTTTTTTCTGTGTCTTGGATTTCTGTTGTCAGCTCCTCTGGAGCTGTTTCTGTTGACTTCCCAGTCTGATATAGGGTTCAGAGCGTTTGTTTGAAGTTTATAAGATCTGATCTAGAAACAAATTATTTGCTCTATGGTTTTAAGGAAGAATGACATGAGTCTAACAGGTCCATCCGACCTCAGGAGATTTCTTGTCAAATGCTAATCTACACAAAATCAAGATGAAATGTAGTTATTTGCGTTTAGCCATTTGCTTAATGGAAGTCAGCAAATAAAAACCAAACTTCAAAGGTAAAAACCGACAAGAAAATTTAATTTTCACCAGCAACTATACTTTGAAGAAAAAAAGTTGTAAGCCTTGCAGACAAACAAAGTAACCTTTTCGCGGTTCTCACCAAAAATTTTATAAAATTATAATTTGATTAGGCAGGAAATTAGCACTTTTTTGAGAATTGATTTAATTTCGACTTTTCGACAGTCAAAAGTCAAAACTTTGATCACAAAGCACCTGCCGCGATGGAATATTCCACATGTTGCGATGTACAATTTCTATTATTAGTGCCTGTCTACGAACCTGCCAATAAAATGGGCAAAGGAATAAATTGTAAATTCCCCAATTCCCCAGGTGTTTAGAGGAGTAAATGTCATTGCAGAGACACAGACAGTCTCCATTGTAAATTGTAGCATTTTATTGCCGGCGAAAAAATCTTCTCGCCGGCTATTCGTCAATACTCGTAAGAACTTTTTGTGTTTGCTTGAGCGTCTTGTCCATACGTCCGTCTGTTTGACTGTTTGTCGGTCAATCAATCATGCAAACGCAATTTGCCACAGGAAATACGTAAATTGTGTAATTTATGTTTTTGTGTTTTTTTTTTGTTGTCAGTTTTTACTGCGGTTGTGGTCGTCTGTCGTCTGTTGATTTAGTGTTTCTCTACCGACCAATAAACAAATATTAAAAGCATAAAATATTTGCGTGAAAAAAGTGAGAGGTGCAAAAGTATCTACATACCAGTAAGTGGGACATTTTGGTTCGCCACATACAGAGGAGTTGTATGAGCATTTATTTATGACATAACCGCATGTGTGCAGAACAGGACAGTGTGACATTGAGTGGTGATAATTTTTGATTTTTTTATCAGATTAAAAAAATTACACAAACACGGTATATCGATTAACGAAACAAAATTATAACTTTTGGCATTTCCGCTGAGTCTGTAAGAAAATTACATAACTCGAACAGCACAACCAAATAAATCAGGCCAAAATGTTAGAAATGTTTGGACACAAATATTTTTTGTGAATTGAGAAGCTTTCCGTGACAAGTTATTACTCTCGGAACGTTTGTCACTATTCGCAAGAGGTGGGACACCGTGAAAAATACTTTTTTGGTGTTGCTGGGATTCGAACCTGAACCTCCATGTGCACTACCACTGAGCCACGGCGCCCACCACATAAAGAGATACAGAATTTAAAAACCAATTGATTGAATTAAGAGGGTATCGTCTGCATCTATCTTACAGTTCAGATTCTACTTACTGCTGCCATTTGAACGCAAAAATTCAAATTTTACATATTTTTAACTGAAATTATATTTAATTGGCAATAAACAAAGTCTTTACAGGTACAAATTTAACATAAAAAAGCGATGAATCCACAAAAGATAGTCGGAAGTGTTAGATACTCTGTTGTTTATTTGCATTTCCCCACTCAATAGGGGGTAAAATGTAGACCAGAATGTTCATTTTAGCAATAAAATATTTTCGTTTGATTTATAAAGTTGATATCGTATTGTTGTTGTTGTTGTTGTAGTTTTTCTATCTATATCTTTCGTTTGATAGGCTCGTGTAGGTGTTGGCATTTTAATTTCACATTCATGAATGAACGAACGTACGGGTGCGTGGTGTGTTATGATATTTGAATGTTGACTATTTTGGAATAAATAATTGTTTTCTGAAACAGTTCAGAAAATACAAGTAAAATACAAGATACTTAAGTATCTTAAGTATAAAACTATCATATAAGATTTGTGCGAATATTTTTTGATCTGAATATGAGTTTTACTTTGTGCTTTTGTTACTTAAGACAACGAGTATAGAGATTTCTCTGTACTCTTTGCTTAGGAACACATCTTTTCCCAATCAACACACAAAACGTTATCTTAAATTTAATGAAATCCTGAACTATATGTCTATACACATTGTAATTAATAAGCTGCATTTTTACACACAAGATAATGGAATTGCAATAAGAAATAAATTCCTTGCAGAATCCATTCAATTTTGAATCTTTCTTCATTGTTTTTAGAAGAAAAGGGCATAAACATAAGGAAAAAATACGAATTATTCTACTGAGAGGACAAAGAAACCCCGCATTAAACAAAGCGTATCAGTTACGTATTCACCATACAGTCAGTTAATTATTTATTACTAACAATAATATTACTAATCGTCATATTTGGCTCTAAAACCGGTGGCCTCCCGAATAAATATACTTTTACGAAAAGTAGTTGGTAGCGCATATAGTAGAATTAGAATCCTAAGATAAATCGCAATTTAAATACTGCGTACTTAAAATAACCAAATGCTACGAAAAGTAGCTGGTATTGCAGAAGGTTCGAATCCTAGATAAATCACAATGTACCAAAAATAAGCACTTTTATGTAGCATACTTTTAGGCTGTAAGATTATTTGGAATTTAACCAGTGCAGTTGAAAAACTCTTGCTTGCAGAATTATTTTCAAGTACAAGTACATATTATAAGTCTTTTTGTGTGCATTTAAAAGTTGTCCAGCATAAAATTGTTAACTTGTGTTATTTTTACTGTTAGTTTATTAAAGTTGTTATTTGTAAATTAATAAACTTGTGTTGTGTTTTTTTTTTTTTTTTTGCAAAATCACTTACGAACTTAAAAGCCTGAATTTCGTAACAATATTATGATCTATGCTGGGCTGAATTCCGATTCAAAAGATGACGAGGCAAAACGATGTAAAGCAACATGATGAAAAGCAAGTAGATACATTACAAATTGCCATTGTTGCAATAAAATTGCAATGCAAATGTTGATTTACAACAATTTTGTAATGCAGACGTTGCAATGCAAATATTGCAATGAAAATCATGCAAACTTTTCAATTAACTGATATAGCATTAAAGTTTACTCTCAACGCGCATTAAGATGTTTAACTTTGTTTTTTTTTTATATATTTCGACGTGGATTAACTCAACAACAGTGCATTAATGAACTTAATACAACTTTTGACGATGAATCACGATCAAGGGCCAGTCTTTTACAGAATTTAATTGTGGCCGAAGTTGGCCCAACGACCAATTTCGTAAAGGTCGTCCAAAATCGGCATCGTTAGGTATTATTGGGATCAGCATACATTTAATATTGCATGAACATTTGGATTTGTTTGCGTTGGATTTGAAAATCGCTTAAAAAATGACTCGTGTCAATTGGTCCAAAGAAATGCTCAATAAATATGATCGCGGTGCTACAAAACATGTCAATATCATCGTGACAGGTGACGAAACACGGATCTATGTATATGAGCCCGTAACTAACCACCAGTCGAAGGTATGGCTGTACCAATATGAGCCAAATCGAATAAAAGTTGTTGGCGTACAAAGCACTTTAAAGCTAATGATCGCCTGTTTTTGAGTAAAGCGGCCAATTCTGAATGGTAAACAATCATTTGTTTGCCAGAAGTCTTCAAGGGAATAAGGTAAACCAATATCATTCTCCACCACGACAATGCGAGCTCTCACACATCGGCACAAACAAATAAATATTTGAGCGTTCAAAACATCCAAATAATGGGTCATCCGCCGTATAGTCCTGATTTTGCACCAAATGACTTCTTTTTAATCCCACAAATCAAATATAAATTGCGAAGCGGTTCGAAATGCATTTTCTGGAGGTACCTAAATCGGAGTGGAAAAAGTGCTTCGAAAATTGTTTCAAAAGCATGCAAAAGTCTATTGATCTTTATGGAGAATATTTTGAAAAACAATGTAGACATTTTTTTATAAATAAATATTTATTTTTGTTCTCTAAACCCTCATAGCTCCTTTTTAAATTCTTTATATTGACTTCGCGTGCCCGTGTGTGGCTGGCTGGCTGGTGGAATCTTGTCATCAATTTATAACCCAATTCCTAAAGCTCGATTTTATTCAAACTTTGTATACACGTCTATCTGCGATGACAACACTTTCTGTTAAAATTTGAACGTGATCGGGCTCCAGGGTCGGGGGGCTTCCATATAAAATAAAAAATCTTGTGATCAATTTTAAACCCACTTCCTAAAGCTCGATTTTTTTCAAACTTTGTATTTGAAAATCGCTTAAAAAACGACTCGTGTCAATTGGTCTAAAGAAATGCTCAATAAATATGATCGACAACACTTTCTATTAAAATTTGGACGTGATCGGGCTCCAGCGTCGGGGGGTTGGAATATTTGGCGGAAAACCTTAATACTGCAGATGAATTCATATTCAATTGCAAAGGCTTAGCTTAGCTATCGAAATTCAAATCTTTTGTCCCACCCTTTGTGTTTTTTAATGTAAATCTCTATAAATTTAAATACTGTTCGTTTGTAAGCGAATCACTTGAGAAATGTTGCACCGATTTGGTTAATTTTTTTTTTAAATGTTCGTAATAAATCGAGCATGGTTTCTACGAAAAGAAAAATTGGAAAAGTTGGCATGAAAATTGGAAAATTCGAGAAAAACTCGAGGTGTCTTTTTCCATGAGATTTTTGTATGAATACCATACCATAACCATAATTCACGATTCGAATGATGGATTTGCGAAATTTTTTGTTTTTAGTTTGGCTATTAGTTTTTTAATTTTTCACCAACAGTGTTGTTGTGAAGTAATTTTTAGTTGTATTTCTTAATTATAGACTAAAGAAAACGTAAAATTGTAATATCAGCTACCACGATGGTAAGAGGAATGCGAAGTTCATGTTTGCGGGAACAACTATTGTGAAATAGAAATATATGAGCATATAGCTTCTGTATACTAAGTTCTTAATAAATGTTCATTCTTTTTAGGTAAATAGGAAAAAAAGCGCTTCCTTGACATCTAAATAAAAACTATGTGTCTAGTATCAGCCCCTAACATCAATGTTGTAATCTCAAATAATCAAATCATTATGGTTCCCGCTATCGCCAACGCTACGCTACTATGGCAAATTAAAATCTCATAAAAAATAATGTGGCGGCAAAAAAAATAAATAAATAAACCGGTCGCGCATCTACCAATTTTGTGAGCTAAAGTCTTCGCCTTCTTTGCTATGCCGCTTTGCTATCAAATGGCCTGCTTGTGGTGTGCCTCCACCAACCGAAATCAAAAGGTCAGCAGGAAGCAGCTCACCTGTCTGACGAAGACGACACATTTTTGCTTCCACTTTGAAAATTTTAAAAGCCGCCCACATAGTGGGTGTACCAGATGACAAATCGCCCAAACATTTGGTATTGTCACGGTCGTTTAAAAATTCGTTGAATTATTGCCATGTTGCCGGTTGGTTGGGTGCGTGTAGATTCAAGAGATGAAAAAAATCACGTGGGCTCGCTGATAGGCGACCTGTCTGTCCATCTGTCTGCCTTGAGTCTGACTAACCGACTGAGATCAAAAAAACTAACTAACTGTCAGATGAAATAAAAACCTGTTCCTTGTGAAATTGGATTTCGGTAAACTTCCGTGATCGACTGATCATCTTTTCAAATCTTGTTGCTTGAAAGACAACGTCTAACTTTATTCCTTTATCGTTAAACGAAAAATTGTCAGCTCTTTGAAATTTTTGGAATTTCTCCAAAAAAAAAACTCCATCTCCAAAAAAGAATTCACAAAATGATCAGAAATTAAAAATAAAAAACGGCCGAAACGTACGTTCGTTCAGACTTCAGAGTTTAAGTCCTGTAACAAGAACCCATCAGATATCGTGTGGGCCTGCGAGTAATTTTCCGCATCGATTAAGATTATCGCATAAATTATCTGATTGGAAATGATATCGCCCGATAAAATGACAACAACAACAACAGCAACAACAAACAGGCAGGCAGAAAATTGCAGAAGAGCAGACTCGTGCCTTCGTGAGGTTTTTGTGTTACTACCAAAAAATTTTAATTCAAAACAAAACCAAACAACAAAAAATTATAAAGAAAGCAAGCAAAGCGCTCCGAAACCTCAAAACATAAAATTCGGGTTTGGAGTTTCTCATTACACAGGCCGGCCGCTTCGGTCGTCTTCAGATTGTGCACAGGAATGCAAACAAAAGCAAAGATGTTTTATAGTTGCCTGGCCGCCTTTCCTCCCTCCCTAAACGTGCGCTGGCAATTCTGCTGCACACAAAGTACCACACGTTTGCGGTGGGATATCGAATTACGAGCAACTTCGACAGTCCGCGGGTTGGGCCCACTTTTCTGCACTTTACTGCTAAGCGAACAACCAGATATGGGAACTGCAGTTTTTTGTTTGGAAAAATGTCTGGCCGGTCGTGTGGTACTTCGTCGTCATCACTGGAAGATGTGATACCTATGTACAACCAACGTACTGTACAACTATTGAACGACTTGTTTGTGTGTGTATCTGTGTAAATCTTTCAATTGAATCTTTGTACTTTTCTCATTGTACCTTTCATTGTTTGTAATTACGTAAGTGACGACTGTACGTAGCGGAACCGCTTCACATTTTATTGCATATCAAGCGCTTTTCTGCGTACTTGTCACCAGCAATAACAACTGTCGTCAGTAAATCTTTAGATTTCCACGTGCACCGCAATAAAAAGGAACAACACAATGTAATATGCATTCCATTTATTAGTTGGTATAGCATGGCTTTTGAGTTCCCAGAAGGGACAACAAGTTGACTAGCAGCGAGAAGAATACGTTGGATTGTGCCCTAAAATTGTTACAAACTTTACAGCACAGATTCAATCGCACTTTATGGTAAAATGTGGGAATTTCTGCTTACAAGTCTGGCCAACCAACACTTTCTCACATTCCTAATTTACTTTTGTTTGGCGGAAAATTCTTCTATTTTGTATGAATGTGTTTACTCGTACTTGTGACATTTTATTATGGGTCTGTTGCCTTGTGTGCGTCTTTTTTTGCAATCGAAGATCATTCAAAAGTGCAGGCTGAAAGGTAGGTAGGTAGATAACTGCTAATCCAATGACTACTTCTTCCGTTCTTATAAATTGATTTTCGTTTTCAATCAGCACCTATTACAGGGACATAGGACAATATGATTCGTCTAAACGAATTGGAGATTAATTCGGAAGTCAACGTTAATTAACAAGAAAAACTAAAAATATTAAAGCAAAATGTTTCAAAATGTAATGTAAAATGTTGCAATGCAAAATGTTGCAAAGCGCAAATGTTACAAAACAAAATGTTCGAAACAAAACGTTACAAAGCTAAATGTTGCAATCAAAATGTTGTAGAAAAACTAAAAATATTAAAGCAAAATGTTCTAAATGTAAAGTAAAATGTTGCAAAGTAAAATGTTGCAAAACAAAATGTTCGAATCAAAATGTTGCAAAGCTAAATGCTGCAAACTAAAATGTTTTAGATGTTGCAAACCTATATGTGCACGCTAAATGATGCCCACAAAATGTGACAAAGCTAATATCTTCTGAGGCGAAATGTTGTAAAACAAAATGTTGCAAAGCAAAATGTAGAGAATCAAAATGTTGCAAAGGTACATGGTGCAAAGCAAAATGTTGCAAAACAAAATGGTACAAAGCTAAACATGTTGAAATCAAAATGTTGCACAGCATGACAAACCAAAATTTTGATAAGCAAAATGTAGCAACACAAAATGTTGCAAAACAAAATGTTGCAAAGGTAAAAATGTTGCAATCAAAATGTGGTAGATATAATAAAACAATATGTGTAAAGCTAAATGTTGCCCACAAAGTGTGGCAAAGCTAAATGTTGCTGTCAATATATTTTATAGCGAAATTTTGTTAACTCAATGTTGCAAAACAAAATGTAGCAAAACGAGATGTTGTCAAGCAAAATGTTGGAAAACTAAATGTGGCAAAGCTAAAAATGTTGATATAAAAATGTTGCAAAGCATGATGTAAACAAAAATTTTGAAAAGCATAATGTTGCAGCACAAAATGTTGCAAAGCGAGATGTTGCAAACGAAAAAACCGAAACGGGAAATATTTTCAAAAGCCTGAATTTGTAGTTACAGAGGACTTGGCCAAACTAGGAAAAACCACAAAGAATGATCAAAGAATCTTTTGAAAAGTTGGGTAACATCATTCCGGGTAGCAGCATTTGAAACAAAATCTTCCGCATAGCCTTGGTGCAGTTTTTGGCGACAAGAAACTCATTGATTTTGTGGAATTTGCAACATTCCACTCAAGTCTCTTCAGTTTTTGAAAGCTGAATTTTGATAAATGTGCGTGCCTTTTTCGTTTGTTAGGCTGGTACTACAAACGAATCCGGTACGATTCACTGTCAAGTTGTTGGCCTTCAAAAAAGACGGAATGGTTCAATAGAGGTCCCAAGAATTTTCAGGGCTCACTTACGTCATTATTTGTAATATTTTTTTTAGTCAATGTTTTTTGCAGTTTTCCCTGACCATGATCCATTGATTTGGACTCGGGTCGTTTTAGTTTCTTGATCGTTTTTCCGTATTGCTTTTCCAACGAATCAGAGAGAATTCTGAGAAAATAAATTGAAACCGGCCACAAACGTGAGGAATATGTGTGTTATTGTAAGTTACATTCCTTCTGAAAAGCGAAAGCAAAAAGCCTTGAAAGTCAACACTAAATTCATAGAGTTTGTCTCCTAAAGCAGAATGTTGCGAAGCAAAGTGTTGCTGTGTCACAGAAAATGTTCCAGTCTCACATAAAATGTTCTTAATATCCTTTTCTTATTTTCTTATTAAGCCAGAAAATCAAAAATTCGCTTTAGGAGAACGTAGCTCACTAACTACAGTAACGGCTCTAAGTTAGACGGTAGAGCTAGGACTGGTGTCTTCTGTGATAAGCTGTATGTGGAAAGGTCTGTTTGTCCCCCTGACTACTGCAGCGTATACCAATTTGAGGTGAGAGCGAATGAGGAGGTACTGACTTGGCTGAAGCTCCTTCAATTGACATTGAATTTATTCTTGTATAGTCAGGCGGCAATCAAGTCGCTGGAATAAGTTTCACTATTGCCAAAAGTGGCGATGGGCTGCCATTCTTCCGTTTACGAAATGAGTAAGTACTTCAACATTCATCTATGTAGTATGAGTGTCTGGTCAGTCAGACATGGTAGGGCAATGCAAGGCGGACAAAGTCAATATGTTGTATGTAAGTTGGGAGGCGTAATATGATGATTCAATAAGCGTTTTTGAAATAGGCGATAGCTTTGTCAACTGAGAGATTGTCACATAGCAAGAGAATCTCTAGTGACGGGAGTTAAGAGCGATCTTAGGGACGCTAACACGACACTACATCTATGGGGAACATGCGAGAATTTAATAACTTTTGTAAAAACCAAAGTTTCCAAAGAAGGCGCTGAAACCGAACCTATCCTAAACCTAAATGCTGAACGAACAAAACGCTGCATTCCATCGATATCACCTTTTTTTTATCGCACTGTACGAGTACATACACATATAAGAATAATCATTGTAGTGAATTTTGTTAGAATTAAGAAAATACCAAAATCCATTGCATACAATTAGGCTCAGTAATATCTTTATATATAAAAATGATTGGGCGTTTATATGTAATCGCGCAACGCCTAAACTACTAGACGTATTGAAGCCATATTCACACCATATGTTCTTTTGATGTTCCGATAAGATTATCTCTTTTTTGAGCCCGGTAGATGGCGCTGGAGTCGAGATGTCATCACACTTAAAAGACGTCATCATGCCTAAACCAGTGGACTTATCGAAGCCATATTCACAATATATGTTCGTTTGGTGCTCTGATAAGTTTACGTTCGTTATGTTTGTGTATGTGGCGCGCTGGAATCGAGATGTCATCCGGAATAAAATACGTCAACACGCCTAAACTACTGGACGTATTGAAGCCATATTTACACCATATGTTCGTTTGGTACTTATTTTTTTTTATTAAATTTGTATTGCAATTATTCTCATTATTTTCTATTGTCACAATAATTTGACAAGGTGAAGAGTTTCGTGATATATTTACAGATATAAACATGTTCCTCAAGCTCTCATCCGCACATTCATTCATTTGTCGCTCATGATCTATGCACCTATGCACATATACGAGTGTGCGGAATGAGCCGATACCGCCAAAATTTAAAAATAAAACCAATAAACTGTCAGATCGGCAAAAAAGCGTAAGTGGTTCACCTATCCAACGATGCGGTGCTGACGCCATCCCGTCGAAACGACGACATCTCAATTTACCCGGCCGGACGGATAAATTGAAGGCAACGCGGTACAAGAAAAAATCGAAGAACTTATTTCTGATCGTCGTAGTCGACGATCCGCCGCCCCCATCCGCCTACACCGCCCTTACGAATATGTAATGCAATGAATTTTCCAGTTCAGCAGATGTGTCCCACTTAAGGATTTTTCGTTTTAGTTTTTAGTTTCATATAAATAACAATTCGGTTAGCCATTAACTGTTGCACAACGGCAACGGCAACGACGCAACGCGAAACGTGTCATCTTTGCAGTTTTTGTGGTTGTTGCTGTTGTTGTTGACGTTTCTGCTCCTAATCATTAGGGACTGTAGCACATAAATAAACATCGAGTTCTCTTTTGATGAACATATTTATGCGTTCATTATATTATGTACAGTATTTTATGTCCCGATTATATGAGTGGATCCATATGTTGCGTTGCTTTGTGTTACACCTATCCACCGCACAGTTGAAATTTCAAATTATGTGACAACGTGACTCGACTCGGCGACGGCGGGCGATGATGACAAAAATAGCACTTGGGTGTACAAAGAAGGAACTAGATTTGTGCAGGGTGGGTGCGCAGTCGGAGGGCACTACGCGGCCTTGGTTAACACAAGGCTACAGTTTTTTTTGTGTAACTGTGTAACCTAAGTTTTAGTTTTGTAATGAAAGCACCCAGAAAGTGGTAACTAACTTTATAAAGAGTTTTTCAATAAAGACATAACATTTTTGTACTTAAATAAAGCACAGAATAGTTAAGATATCGGAATGAAATTAATTCCAATTGTAGTATATATGATACATTTATGTATGAAATTCAATTTCGTTCATATGACCACCGAGCAAGCACGTTTGCTGCGATCGATCGACATCTTCGGCAGACAACTGGCTGCAAGCGCGGCTACTCGCCTCGCAATCTCTCAGTGGACCGTGAATGATTTCGGCCACCCTTCTATCCTGAATTCAGTCAGGACTCTACTTGTCAATTTAGACTACACCATTCCGCAGCTCCACTTCAACAAAAACTTCCAGGTTACCATCCCCTCCAGTGCTTCTTGGGAGGAAGGTATCTACTTGGAGGAATGAACGAATTCACTTCTACACAGACGGGTGGAAAACTGATGAAGGGGTTGGCGGAGGTGTCTTTTCAAAAAAACTTAATTTAAGTCTCTCTTTCCGTCTTCCTGATCACTGTAGTCTTTTCCAAGCTGAAATCATGGCTATCGAGGAAGCCTTGTCTTAGCTGAAGAGTAATATCTGTTAAGGATATCCACATTTTATCGGATAGCCAGGCTGTGCTAAAGTCTATGCAATCAATCTCCTCAAATCTCACTCGCCGATTTAAAGGGCTGGAATGTTTTTACTGTCCTTCGATTTAGCTGCTCAGTGAGATCTCCGAAGTCCTCTTTTTTAGTGACAATCTCAGGCCTGCTAGTTGTCACTGAGAAGTGTGTTCTTAAAAGAAGAAGAGCTCTGTACTCCTCGTTTTCTGTGGACGACTCTCCCCTCGTGTCTTCATGCCTCTTGAGTCTTTTGACCCTGTCCTTTATCGCGTTTGGCTCTTCTCAATTTCGTGTTATAGACAGTGAAATATTGATGCCAATTGCCCCTTCTCTTAGCAGTTTTGAAGAGTCCGTCCGCTTTCGAAGGGATAACAGCTCATCGCTGCAATATGGAACTTCATTTCCCGCATTGTGCGAGCTCATAAGCCTCAGAGACTGTCCGCGTTGTGCGAACTTACTGGGTAGCTTGATTCATAAACCTTAGAGATTGCCCTCCTTGTGCGAGCTTACTGAGCAGCTCGATTCATAAGCCTCAGAGATTACCCTCTATGTGCGAGCTTACTGAGCAGCTCTATTCATAAGCCTCAGAGATTTCCCTCCTTGGGTGTGCTTACCGGGCAGCTCAATTCGTTAGCCTCAGAGATTGTCCGCCTTGTGCGTGCTTACTGGGCAGCTTGATGCAGCAAATATTCGATTCATAAGCCTCTGAGATTGCCGTCCTTCTGCGAGCTTACCGGGCAACTTGATTCATAAGCCTCAGAGAATGCCCGCCTTGTTAGAGCTTACTGGGCAACTTGATTCATAAGCCTCAGAGAATGCCCGCCTTGGGTGAGCTTACTGGGCAGTTCGATTCATAAGCCACAGAGATTGCCCGCCTTGGCAGTACTTAACGGCCAGCTGGATTCATAAGCTTCATAGATTGCCCTACTCACTTCTTTCACAACACATTTAAGCTCATACGTGATCTTAGCCACTGTTTTTACTGTAGGTTGGTAGTCAACGCTTCAAACTTTGTCCTTCTTGGTTTTCTAGTGGATTTTCCTACCTTTTTGTGTGCTTATTGTTCAAATAGCCTGATCCTATAACACGGCTTCCAGGGGACCCTCCACCTACTTAATGCTCAACTCAGTGTCGGAGTTAAAAATGTTTTCCTTGTAGTTGAGATTGAAGGTATTTCACTACGTGATTCGTCTTCAACTATCTTGTTTTCAATGGGGGCGGATTCCACTAAAGTTGCCCCAATATCTTCATGAATTTGCTTTGTGGAAGGTACTTTACAACAACTCGATCTTTGTTTTTTGTTTTTTACATTTTATCGGCCCAATAGACACTTATGTTGCTAACCACCATCTCTCTCTCTCTCTCTCTCTCTCTCTCTCTCTCTCTCTAAACTGTTATCAAAGTCACTCGCTAGCAATAGAGTCTATCCGCGTGAGCCCTTAAACGTCACCGTAATAACAGTCCTGAAGTGTCTGATTAACTTGGAACTATTTAGCATGACAGACCGCTGAGTGCAGAAATATTGCACTGAGTGATCGCGGGCGTCTCGTCATCAGCAACGCAACAAGCAGACAAGAGAACTGCTCGCGGCAGGCAGACATTTATGAGACATGAGTGAGTAGGTTGACGGACGGTTTTGACGAGGTTCTATCTGGTGGCTACTTTGCTACTACTGATGTGATACCAGCTGCTGGCGGTGCTGGTCTGATGCTGCTGCACAAACAACTCAATAACACATTTCGAGAAGGAACACTCATATAACGTCAGCGAAGGTGCAATTTAAATGAATGTTTATGTGGCACAATTGCACGCCCAATGCTGATGATGCTGTACCCAGTCCATGTGGCGGATGAGATGCATTTGATATACGAGTTTAGATGCGGCGTTGACTGATGTCGTATGTTTTGTGGTGAAATTTGCTTTTAATTTAAAAATACTTTGCATTTAGTGCAAGCTTGCACAGGTAGTGAGCGTTTCGCGCGGGAAAAAGTGGGTTGACTCAGACGAAAAAATATTCGAATTGATTCTCATACATTGTGCATACGGATACTTGGAGCGATGCCTTTTATGGAGTGCAGCAATGTGAGTTGAGTTGTCTGCACCCACAATACAATGAAGCCAATAGGCGTGAGTAAGCAAAGTGGAGGCGAAGCCACCTGTTTGATGTGGAGCAACGTGCAAAGCAAAGCAAAACACTGATCTTATCTGTAACTTATCCCACTTATATCGTAAAGAGAGAGTGTTAGTTTGTTTGTAAGAAGTGAACGCAAAACATACTGAACCGATTTCAAAAATTCACTCTTGTAAAGCTACGCTGTTCCAAATGTTTTCTTTTAAATTCATGCTTTCTATTAGATAAGGCAATATTTGCAGAAAAACGACCAAATTGTCTTCTGGAATCCACATTTCTGAAAGACATCCAACAATAAAACATTGGGTGGTGCCTTTTGAACATGGAGAGTTAATTTCACAGAAAGTAATGTGCAACAAGAGGTGAAAAGCGTCCTGATTATGTTGATTGACTTCAGTAAAGCTTTTGACCCCCTAGACCTTCATAGGCTACGTCAGTTCCAAGCCTACATATCTGAAAACCATAGTGAATACGAATACGGCATACCACAGGGGTAAAAATTGGGTCCTTTACTATTTATTATTTACACGAACGAGCTGCTTGGAGTATTCACAGAAAGCATACAAAACTCGTCGCGTCCTGAATATGTTCATTGACATCAAATGCTTTGACACCCTAGACCTTTCTAGGCTACTGGAGGCTATGCACAGGGTGGATATTAGGTTACCCATGCCTCACTGATGGTCAGTTCCAAGCCTAAATTTCTGGAAACCATAGTGAATACGAATATAGCATACCACAGGGGTCAAATTTAAGTCCTTTACTATTTATTATTTACACGAACGAGCTGCTGGTAGTATTCACAGAAAGCATACAAAACTCGTCACGTCCTGATTATATTCATAAACATCAGTAAAGCTTTTTGACACCCTAGCCTAGATCATCATATAGGCTACAGGAGGCTACGCACAGGATGATAATTATAGTATCTTTGGCCATTCTTATGAGTATTAACTCACTGATGGTCAGTTCCAAGTCTTAATTTCTGGAAACCATAGTGAATACGAATTCGGCATACCACAGGGGTAAAAATTGGGTCCTTTACTTTTTATTATTTACACGAACGAGCTGGAGATGGTGTCACGACAGTGGTATAAAAACAAAACAGGTGCACATCCGGTGACCTTATTGTCAACCGGTAGATATAGGCATCATTTATCAAAACAACTATTGTCTATTGTTGCAATATTAAGGATTTCCTTTTTTTCATTACTGTTCCCACTAAACCAAACTCCAGAGTTTGCGCTAAGTTCTGTTCACCGTACTGAAAAACCGATCACAACATATAACCGCTGAAGGATTTGCGAGCGTAGAACACAGCTTCCGTACAGCTCGTTCTCCAAATGAACCTTCGGACTGAACTGTTTTCTTTCCAGAGTAAATATTATGGTCATTGCTATACCCAGTGGTCGAATCACATGGTTCCCTAATCTTGATACCTCTTTTGATAGGTTTCATCGGGTTGTATTGCTTCAAAGAAGACCTGCCTATGAATTACGCCACGAAACGAAACCATTTCCTCTTCTTGCTTCTCTTGTGAAACACGCTCTTGCCCTTTTTCTTTTTCAGAACTATCAGATTTTTCTGAATAGTTTGGATCAAGTAAGCTATGATCGTCGAAGTCACTGTCTGTCTACATTGATGCTTTCAAAAACGTCAATATATCCTGTTGTGTGAAACCAGAGGATGACCACAAGGCGGTGTACTATCGCCTCTTCTGTGGCTATTAGTGATGGACCAGTTATTGGACACGCTAAAGAATCACAGCTTAACAAACATCAGTTACGCAGATGACCTTGTTCTAATGGTTTGAGGTAAATTCGAGAGAAGAAGACTGGCCAAATTCCTGGGAGTCGTGTTTGACAATGTGTGTCTGACATGGAACCCCCATATATCTTATATTACGAACAAAGCTTACAGAGCTTACTTTACCTGCCAACGCATGTTTAACAACACGTGGGGCATAAACCCGCAAATCACCTTATGGTTGTACCAAAGTATAATTAGACCCAGGATCACGTACGCGGCCCTGATTTGGTGCCCAAAAACAGAGCAAACACCGACACGCTCAAAACTGAATAAAATACAGAAACTAATTTGTCTAAGTGCAACGGGCGCAGAAAGGACCTGCCCAATGGCAGCCATGGAAAACGAGCCATAAAACTAAAATCCTTAACCAACTTAAAGGAGAAACACCAGGACATACCAACATCATAACCAACATAAAATTGGAAAATGTACCTGTCCAACCATCAGACATAAAACAACTTATTTCCAAAGGAATTTCTCGATACGAACACCCTAACGAAATCAAATCATTATAGGTAACCTTCCACACCATGCATCCATCTGGTACACAGACGGATCAAAAACAAATACAGGAACCGGAGCAGGGGTTTTTCGCCCCTAGAATCAAAATGCATGTCTCCAACAGTATTTCCGGCGGAAACCATAGCAATGAAAGCCTGCGCACTAGAATGTATCAAAAGAAGGTACGAGTATAGAAGAACCCATATATATGTGATCTCAGATAGTGCAGCCGCATTTCTAGCGCTAAAAAGTCCAGTATTTAATTCCAAAACAACGTGGAGCTGCTTCTGCCACTTAACATAACTGGCCAAAACCAACAAAATCTCTTTAATGTGGTCTCCACAAACGAGGCATCAGATCTCTATGCAAGAGAAGGAGCAGAACGCGCCTTCACTGGCCCCGAGCGCATCAATGCCTATTCCAAAAGCCATATCAAAAACAGAGTTAGAGAATGGGAAAACACTGTCATCGAAGCGGAATGGGTGTCATCGACTGGAATAAGACAGACCAAAAAGCTTCTCAAATACATCAGTCACATGGACAGGACCCTCAAACTGGACCGCCATACACTAAGGGCACTAGTCTGGTACTTAACATGACATGGCCCATTCAAATGCCATCTCTCTAAAATGGGTAAATCCCAATCGGATCGCTGCCGATTCTGTAACGAGGCAAAAGAAACATCATAGCACATACTCTTTATATGTTCAGCCCTAACCTGTAAAAGACATTTCATCATTTCAAGGCTCGTACAGTTCTCTGGCCAAATGCCAAACCAATCGAATTGGCGAATGTGGTGGCGTTTACAAAGGAACTGAGCAACATAATGTGGTAACAATCTGGGATGCACAATAGACCTCAAAGTCGCAGCCTTGTAAAGCCTTGTTTTACAGCCCACCAATTATAATAATAATAATAAAATAATAATAAAATAATAATAACAAAAATAACTTACATTTGTATTCGTCGATCGGCGGCGTATTTCACATCAAGTGGAAAACATCTGCAATTCAAAATAAGAAAATAGTTAGTTAGATTTAGGTAGGTGGGTAGCTAGGTACGATGGCTAGTTGGAGAGTCTCAAAAAAAGTTATTAGATACGAAGTAAATAAATGTTATATGTAACAAAAGGCTACACAATAATAATAAAACCCCGAACCGGCAGATTCGCTTGCAAACGGACCAAAAAAACTCCTCAAATGCATGCGATAAGATCACTCGCTGACTCGCAATCTCGCAAATTAGATCGCGGAATAATCGCCAAATTGCATATCCGAAAATGGCAAAGCTCGATCCTTTGCTCGCTGCAAAGAAATTCCATTTCATGCAAATGGAGAGCACAAGCGAATCGAAGAAGCGAAAATTATGTGACCATTGTGTTCCATATCTGGAGATCAATTCCATCAGTTGCTTGTGATGTCGGCGGATGGTCGCTGAAACTGAACTCAATCCAGCGTTTAAAGAAACAAAGTCGAATTGTATAGTCGGCAAGACGACGGCAGCGGTGATCGACGATGATCGAAATTTCAACAACAAGTCCAGGCGGTGCATTGTAGCGCATAAATTTGATGTTCGATCGCGTCTTTTTGACTGGAAGTTACGAGTCTGTCAGTTCGATTGGAACGTGTAGAGTAGACATGATCCGTTTTGTATCGCGAGGTCGGTGTTTTGCGAACCTTGATAATATATTAATCTTTACTTGGCAGCTATTAATGATGCCGCTCCCCAAATACCAGCAAATCCGCATTAAATATCCATGTATCTTTTTATTCAAAAACAAAGCGGAATAAATTGTCATTTATTTGACACTGCAATGTGATGAGCAAACACCCATGGAAGCAGCACTGTCGTCGGACGAAATTCCAAGGAATCAAGTTAACAAAAAACAAAACAAAAAAGAAAAAACAGCAGCCTTCGAGGAAACTCATGGCAGCCATCTTCCTATCTATCTTCTATCTTCCCTAATATAAATGCACAACACACCGCAGACAGCACTGAAGCGGAAGGAAGAGTAGAATAGCCGGTCTCTGTGGGGATGAGTCTCGCTTTTTCTACATAACGATAGTGTCTAAGCAAAGCAACTGATCATCATCATCAACATTTATCTTTATCACCGAGGGTCTGCTAGGAGCAAACCAGGCTACATCAAGCGACATCGGAATTGTCACGAGCATAATTTAATTTGTTATGCAGCTCTGACGACGAGTAGTAGCCTGTTGGTAGCCTTACCTTTCTATAATCTCACCTCTTCCGCGCGGAACTGGAGGATCTCTATTCGGTAAGGAAGCACAGCGCGTTACGCTTACGCACTTAAAACTACTGATCTCAAGTGGAAAACTAGAAGCTCATTTCTCGGTTAACCTTAGCTGACACTTTGCACGTATCTAGTGCATCTGATTGTCGTCCGCCAGCCACGTAGGTGCTACACACACAATTCTCCATTTAAATTCGAAGCGAATCTGTATGTGGGCACGCAACGGTTCAACACCATATGGCAATGTGCGCGGCGATAGTGTGTCGGCTGTTAGCATAGCAATTTAAAATCGTAGAAGGAGGTGGAATTGGAATGCGCCATGTAGTAAACAAGTCGGCAGGAATGGCAATTACCGTATTGAAAATTCCAAACGAAGGAAGTCAGACAGCAGAAATTGGGGCGTTAGTGGCGGCCAATGTGTTTCTGATGATCAAAGGACGCAACATTCCGACAAGGAAATCGGACAAAGAAAGGTTTTCTGTCCTCTTTGCAGCATCAAATTGGAATGTGCAGCGATAGGTGCGTTGCTTTGAGGATCAATGAATGATGCTACGACACGACTCCTAACATCTTGTGGTTTGTATTTTTTTCGTAGATGCAATATCCTTCAGAATAAGGAAATCAGGATTTTTGACATCTTAATGATTTGTTGAGTTGTTGCCAAAGCCTTCCCTTTAATCCATTGGTGAATCACGGTAAATGCCAAACAACCAGCCGTACAGTATTCGAAGGCAACTGTTGATTTGATGGCAAAGCTAACGAACAATGGAAGTGGTGGAAAGTTGTAGCTCTCGATATTTTCCAGGCGTGCGACAGAGACTGACATCTAGTCCTTTTGTCCTTCCCTTCCCTTTAATCCATTGGTGAATCACGGTAAATGCCAAACAACCAGCCGTACAGTATTCGAAGGCAACTGTTGATTTGATGGCAAAGCTAACGAACAATGGAAGTGGTGGAAAGTTGTAGCTCTCGATATTTTCCAGGCGTGCGACAGAGTCTGACATCTAGTCCTTTTGTCCTTCCCTTCCCTTTAATTCATTGGTGAATCACGGGAAATGCTAAGCAACCAGTCGTACAGTATTCGAAGGCAACTGTTGATTTGATGGCAAAGCTACCGAAAAATGGAAGTGGTGGACAGTTGTAGCTCTCGATATTTTCCAGGCGTGCGACAGAGTCTGACATCTAGTCCTTTTGTCCTTCCCATCCCTTTAATTCATTGGTGAATCACGGGAAATGCTAAGCAACCAGTCGTACAGTATTCGAAGGCAACTGTTGATTTGATGGCAAAGCTAACGAATAATGGAAGTGGTGGACAGTTGTAGCTCTCGATATTTTCCAGGCGTGCGACAGAGTCTGACATCTAGTCCTTTTGTCCTTCCCATCCCTTTAATTCATTGGTGAATCACGGTAAATGCCAAACAACCAGCCGTACAGTATTCGAAGGCAACTGTTGATTTGATGGCAAAGCTACCGAAAAATGGAAGTGGTGGACAGTTGTAGCTCTCGATATTTTCCAGGCGTGCGACAGAGTCTGACATCTAGTCCTTTTGTCCTTCCCATCCCTTTAATTCATTGGTGAATGCTAAGCAACCAGTCGTACAGTATTCGAAGGCAACTGTTGATTTGATGGCAAAGCTACCGAATAATGGAAGTGGTGGAAAGTTGTAGCTCTCGATATTTTCCAGGCGTGCGACAGAGTCTGACATCTAGTCCTTTTGTCCTTCCCTTCCCTTTAATTCATTGGTGAATCACGGGAAATGCTAAGCAACCAGTCGTACAGTATTCGAAGGCAACTGTTGATTTGATGGCAAAGCTACCGAAAAATGGAAGTGGTGGACAGTTGTAGCTCTCGATATTTTCCAGGCGTGCGACAGAGTCTGACATCTAGTCCTTTTGTCCTTCCCATCCCTTTAATTCAATGGTGAATCACGGGAAATGCTAAGCAACCAGTCGTACAGTATTCGAAGGCAACTGTTGATTTGATGGCAAAGCTAACGAATAATGAAAGTGGTGGAAAGTTGTAGGTCTCGATATTTTCCAGGCATGCGACAGAGTCTGACATCTAGTCCTTTTGTCCTTCCCTTCCCTTTAATTCATTGGTGAATCACGGGAAATGCTAAGCAACCAGTCGTACAGTATTCGAAGGCAACTGTTGATTTGATGGCAAAGCTAACGAACAATGGAAGTGGTGGAAAGTTGTAGCTCTCGATATTTCCAGGCGTGCGACAGGACAGGAGTCTGACATAATTGCCTATAAAATCGATCAAATCTTCTCGATTGGACTAGTATTGTAGCTACCCTTCGTTTAGACGGTTTCGAATCAAAAGTTCGCCGCACAAACGCTGGTGTTGCACAAGCCCCTTTTTTTGTAATTTTCACTTTCGCCGTGTGCAGAAGTGGTTCTTCGAGCTGAGTATAATTCTGTTATGAATTTTTTCTCTACCGTTGTGGAGTTTTTATTGGCGTTAAGTATAAAATAATGTATCCGAGCCTCATACAGATAGTCCTGATAATTTTGAATTTTTATTAGCAATGAAAACATACTTGTAAGATTTAAAATGAAAAATATGGGGCGCTTGCAACTACTTATGCATCAATTGTCTATTGCATTTTGTTAAAATATATAAAAAATATAAATATATAGTATCTTAAAGATACTATCAGTATCTTAAAGATACTATCTAGATAAGATACTATCTGTATCTTAAAGTTACTACCAGTATCTTAAAGATACTATCAGTATCTTAAAGATACTATCAGTATCTTAAAGATACTATCAGCATCTTAAGGATACTATCAGTATCTTTTGTTCTTGCCGCTCAGTCAAACAAATAATAACTAGGGTCGCCGTATTCTCTTAGGTAAACGATAAGCTTGCAGCTTGCTCGCTTCGCTCCAATAAACAAATGTTTGTTCCACTTGTCATCGATCTATTTATACCAGAAACAATCTTACAAATTGTTTCTATTTTGGGGTGTCATTCTCTAGTGTCTAGCCAATTTTGAACCGCTAATGAGGATAAATATTTACACATCTGTCAATATTGTTTATTTATGTTGTTAACAAATATATGTACTTTGCTTGTGTTATGTTGATGATAGCTGTTACTACATACACTGTAGCTACGTTCTAGTCGTTTAAGTCCAGTCTTTTTAAATTATCTATATTAACTTCGCGTCGGAATGGTTCTGTCTGTCGTTCGGTGGTGGAATTTTGCAATCAATTTTAAACCCAATTTCCAAAACCCAATTTTATTGAAACTTTGCACACTTGTGTATTTTCGGTGACAACACTTTCTATCAAAATTTGGTAGTGATAGAGCCCTGGGGAAGAGGAGCTCCCACAGAACATTTTTAAAAATCATGCATCAGATCACGCCATACTATAATGACTGTGTGCGCTGTGTGCAGCGCTGCTCATTTCTCGGTTAACCATAGCTGACACTATACACGTATCTAGTGCATCTGGAATCAGTATACTTTTAGGCGTATATTTTTTTGTTATTAGAGAATTTACATGAAAATTTTTAATTTTTATGAATTGGTTGTTTTTTTCAATAAGTTTAGATTTCTACCGTACTTTGTGTGATTAGGAAAACTTAATTAACGAATTTATGGAGGGTAATGTGGGGGCCAAAGTCCAGGATGAATTTTCAATCCAATTTTGAATAATGACAGCTAGCTCAACGCTACCAGACTGCGCGTTGTCGCCGCCGGTACTTTCAAGAGTCGAATATTCTATGGGACAAACCTACTTTCGTAATCGTCAAGTAGCTAGAGTATTAAATGATCTCAACATTCATAAATCTGTTGGGCCTGATGGTATTCCTACTATAATTTTCAAGAGGTGTTCTCTAACATTGGCATGCCCACTAGGCAGGCTTTTCCATTTCTCTTATTCTTCTGGAGTCTTACCAAGAAGTTGGAAAACAGCCTATGTCCAGCCAGTTCTCGTCATCTCCTTCCTTGTACCAACCCTTTGCGCTAACATCCATACTTTCTAAAATCATGGAAACGCTGATCCATCGTTATCTTATGCAATACCTTGAATCACGTGAAATCCTTTGCGACCAGCAGTATGGTACGTTCTACAGGTGATATGATGGCGTATCTCATCAAAAAGTGGGAACCAGTCTATTCACAAATTTGGTGAAAGCAAAGTTGTTGCATTCGATATTTCCAAGGCATTTGTCTGGCATCAAGCTCTCTTGTCGAATTTGAATGCCTGTGGATTTGATAAGGCCCTGCTCGATTGGACTAGTAACTACCTTTCTGACTGTTTAATGCAGGTCGTATTGGACGGTTTAAATGCAAGGTTCGCCGCATAAACGCCGGTGTTCCTCAAGACTCTGTTTTGTTACCAATACTCTTTCTCATTTTCATTAATCATCTCCTCTTCGCTACTTCTAATCCAATTCATTCTTTCGCTAACGATTGCACTCTTGGGCTTTTCATATGAGTTCGCGCTTTCTGCACGCCCGTCTTCATCACAAGTGGAACTTGAGCAACAACGTATGTTAAGCACGTTAAATTCTGTCAAGGTCAGATGGGGACTACACATATAGTAGAATTTAACGCTGCTAAAACCCAATGCTGTCTTTTGTCGTCTAAGCGTAATTTAAACCCCCAACCTTTATTCATGAATGGATTCTGCATCAAAGAAACTCAAAAACTCGCAATTCTCGGTATGTGCGTCAACAACATGTAGGAATGTTTCCAGCTTGTCACTGTTTTATCGCTGCTTGCACAAGCGGTGTTCAAAAGAATTCAGATGCACCCCGCCCATCCCCCAACCCAACCGAAATAATACCCGTGCCGCAATTCGAGCTCACGGGTCTACCATTAGGCCTATCTTCGGACATGTCAACCAATGCAGAGACTCCATCTTTAGCCGTGTCAGTAAACTAAATAGTGGGAATACGATCGAGGTGGCGCTTGTGTTACTTGGCGAAGAGCATGGACGTTTTGTCGTCATTAATGGGGCTTTCGGGTTTGGTTATGGAGTGGGACCTAGTTGCGATGCGTTAAGGTTTAGGCAATAGATCACCCCTACCGTGGTAGTGATGACAAAGCGGGGATTCATGTGTGCGGGTGGCGGAGCGCCCAGGAAAAGCTAGTATACTATATACTGCAAGACTTCCCACTTCAGTGACGTCACACTTGATTGTTAAAACAATTTCACAACAACATGAAACTATCTACAATCATCGGCACAATTATTTAGTTGAGAATTCGAAAAACAAAAACAAAAACAAATTACTGTACGACATTTTGACACCAACGCAGCGAAATTTGTTCTTCCAAGTTCCGTTAAAAATACCAAAAGTGGTGTCTGTCTGCCGTTGATAAGTCTTTAGAGTAACCACCCACTTCCTTCTATATGCCAGTACCAAATAATTGGTATCAATCTGACATGAATCATTACACAAATACCCGGTTGACTAGATACTTTTGTATGTTCGTCGCGCTGCAACTGCGCTAACTACTAATAAGCGACACACCTCCATCGCCTCCATGAATTTCGGTTCAATTCAACTCAATCATCTATGTATGTATGTATGTGGCTTAAATTGCCGGCGAATCTTCGCTTTTATTACATTTCTTGGCCATAAACGGAAGCTCAAGTGAACTGAAGCGATCCGCTAAGGCACAGCTCAGCTCATCTCGGCTCGTAAAAAAGTTCACTTTCGTTTTATTGTTATCATTATTGTGGGTTATACATTAATTGGAAGTTAATTGAATCCGATGTCACATATCCGCGACTATAGCGTCTTTAGATTTTTTAGGAAATAAATAAATTTTGTATCTTTACGGGTTTTTTTCTACCAATTTGTCGAACGCGTCGTGCCATTGGAGACGAAACATTGAACGACAGAAAATGTCAGATGGCAAGTTTTGTTTGTCGATTGCGTTGCGGAGAAGCGCCTCAGCAAGACGCCGGATTCTTGCTAGAGACTTCCAAAAGATCACAACCAATAGTTACCAATATAATTAGACAATTGTATTTGTTGACTGAATATGACTTGGCTTTAGCTTACTGCACAGTAAATCTCCCGTGGAGTCACATGGAGGGGTGCCCATGCACAACATCAACGAAGAAGACGACTTACACATAACTGAAGCATGCGGTACGATGTATGAATTATGTTAACTACACGGTGTGGTGCCGCCCGGACAGCGGCACGCTGTGCTAATTGGACAAATGAAATATTCAGTCAGGCGTTTCACTTGAGCACGTCACGGCTTTGATTTCGATGAGGAGAAGGAGGAGGAGCAGAAGAAGAAAAGGGGAAAACGTGACTCTATGATCAGCAGGGCAGGCATGTGCGCTCTGATATGGGACAATGTGTTTGCGCACACTCCACTTCATGTGCCTGCTGCTAGGGGTAAAAATATGCGCAAATGGAGTCTTTTTTTGTATCTGTGTGTGTACTGTGTACATTCCGCACATGAACGCGATAATATCATTAATTAATAGCACTGTGCGTGTTAATTCTGTGTGGTCCCCCCCCCCCGCACCACTGTGGTGAACAGGTTGACCGCTTCAAGACGATAAAAACTTGTACACGGATGTTCTTTTGAAAATTAAAGACACTACAAAAATACACTTAAACAATTAGGTTGGTTTGGTTGGTTAATCCGATAATTCGATAATATGCAAGATGGCGAACGGAAGACCCAAAATGGCAACGTACCGGTGGCGCCCTAAATATCTATACACCCATAAAAAATTGAAGTAAAAATGCAATTACATTTACCAACATAATGCAAGACATGAGATTTTTGGCCTTCAGACGCTCCAGGGATTCGCAATTTTAATGTGCTAGGCACAGCTTGAAGGAATGAAGGAACGGTCTATGTAGATACGTCTGGAATGTCTGCAGATCATACAGATGCAGGAACACAGAATCTGGCAAATCATTTTCTTGTTATGTGTTGTTCGGAAGATGGGCTCTATGGTAGTATCGTTGGTTTTAGTTAAGGAACGAGTATTACGGTTGGAAGATGAACGGAATGCTCCTTCCTGACTATTTTTTTTGAGCACCGCTTGTAGAAAACGCGATAGGACATCGACCTGCAGAAACAAAAATCCTGTGAAACCAATAAAGAGGAGGTTAAAATAAGCGATGACAACCTAAACATTCGTCCACCTTACCGAAACTAAGTGGTAAGTGTAATACTCAAACCCAAAACCAATTAAGCTACTGGAGAAGATGGTCGAATTAAATTCAATAAATGTTGTAAAGTTTTAGTCAGATGTGAGTGTATCGCTTGTGTATCCCTATTCACAAGAAAGGAGACCACTAAACTGCATTAGCTAAAAAGGAATTAGTCTCCATAGCATCGCCGTTTTACCCGTTTCCATCAAAACATGCGTTAAAAGGAAAAATTGTAGGGTTACCATCCTTCCAAGTGTCCGATATATCCCAAATATGATATTTATTTATTTATTTATATATTCTAAAATACAAGAATTAAAAATAAAAAAACATTTAAGGAAGCTTCTACGTAGACATTCTGGAAAACGTGAGTTTTCAAAAAGTATTTGTATGAGAACGTCTTGACCTCGGTGTCTGACTTCTTTAACATATGACAGCTTGTGTCATCTTTGAATACCAAACACCTGTGATAAATTTAAGGAAGCTCCTACGTAGACATTCTGGAAAACGTGGATTTTTAAAAAGTATTTGTATGAGAAGCTCATGACCTCGGTGTCTGACTTCTTTAAAAAGTGATAGCTTGTGTTGTCTTTGAATAACAAACACCTGTGATAAATTTAAGGTAGCTCCTAACGTAGACATTCTGGAAAACGTGAGTTTTCAAAAAGTATTTGTATGAGAACGTCTTGACCTCGGTGCCTGACTTCTTTAAAATACGAAAGCTTGTGTCGTCTTTGAATACCAAACACATGTGCACATTTTCAGGAAGCTATGATCAACGTTTCTAGAGTTTTTGGTCAGATTCTGGCCAGATATTCACCTTATAGCAGATCATAGAGAAGTCACAAAAGTTTCAGAACGATCTTATGGCCTCTTCATTGATTTCAAAGCCTCATATGGAAGCATCTCCATATTTATAGATTCGAGTCATGTGGAGTTTGGATAGTCATGCCAAACTAATTCGACTGTGCAGGATGACAATGGATGGATGGAGAGAGAAATCCTTCGGAAGATATTCTGTCCTGATTGCGTTGACTGATTGTGGAAAAGATATTGAACGAAGAACTATACGAGCTCTACAGAGATAAGAAAGAACCTTTGAGATGACTCTATACTGAAAAACAATCTCAAAAGTATATTTCTATTCCATTGCACTGAGATTCTATAGATTGAAATGTTTTTTGTATATATTTCCTTTATGTTCAGCCACATTATATGCAACTTTGACCAAAAGAACCATTACTTTCAACAGAAAAAACTTTATTCGATCAACGTCTGATCTGAATTTGAGTGTGCGTTTATCTCCTAATGCTTCAAACCAAATAATTTAATCGACAGTACGACAACTAATGCACCACCAGAACTTTCTTAACTGTTATGAGTTACACGCCCCACTGTGCTTCCAGAAATACTGCAATATGCCCGAGCTAAATAAAAAAAAGGAAAACAGGAAAACGTCACTGCTCTACCATCAACGGTAATTCATTGCCACAGCAACATTGTGAAACCCACGCCCATGTGCTTTCAAATACTGTACGACAGCCGTTGCGCCCGCTGTGGTGGAGTTTGAAATGAAAACGCTTGGGAATCATGAGGTTTTCGATTAACTCTTTAACTCTGTGCATGGCATGTAGATGAGATCAATCTTCTGGGAGGAAAATTAATTCTCCATTTCTCCAACTACGATGCAGCACTGCAAGATGCTCGCGTAGGTGTGACAACGATCGATTGCATTTCATCGATATTCATCGGTTTTTGTGGTTTTACATTGCCTATCCACCCTGTATTATGCGTAACATATTAGAAATTGATGTGAGAAAAATTATTTCTTAAGGCATTGTATCTGTATCTCTACCTGTATTTGTATTTGAATTTGAATTTGTATGTGTCTCAGTATCAGCGCCTGTATCTGTATCCTGAACTGTATCTGTATCCTAATTTGTGTCTCTATCTTGATCTGTATCTGTATATTTGTATATGTATCCGTATTTGTATCTGTATCTGGGTATGTACCAGTATCCGTACCTTTGCCTGTATCGTGATCTGCATCTGTATCCTGATCTGTATCTGTATCCTGAACTGTATCTGTATCCTAATCTGTGTCTGTGTCTGTATCTTTATCCGTATCTGTATCCGTATTTGTATCTGTATCTGGGTATGTAGCAGTGTCAGTACCTGTATCGTGATCTGCATCTGTATCTGTATCTTGAATTGTATCTGCATCTGTATCATAATCTGTATCTGTATATTTGTATCTGTAACCGTACTTGAATCTGTATCTATGTATGTATCTGTTTATGTACCAGTATCTGTACCTGTAAATGCGTACTGCTCTGTATCTGTATTTGTATCCTGTTCTGTAATTGTATCCTGATCTGTATATTTGTATCTGTATCCGTATTTGAATATGTATCTATGTTTGTAACTGGATTACATATCCTAATCTCTATCTGCATCTGTATCCTGATCTGTATCTGTATGAATCTGTATCTGCATGTGTCCCATATCAGCCATTGTATCTGTATATTTGTATCTGTATCCATATATGTATCTGTATCTGTATCTAGAGTTTATTTCTCTGCTATGCGGATATGTTGCAAAAATTACCGGCACAATCTAGGCAATAACAGTGATAAGAGCCTCGCACATGCCATTAACACACATGTTCAAGTGTCGAGAATAATTTATCCATTTGGTTAAATGCTTTCGGTTGTTCACAAAGAGGCGCCACCACAATTCGATTATTATTTAATGTCGGCAGCTCGATAACATTTTCGAGGATTTTACTGTCAACTTCACAGCGAAATAATTTAAAATTCTAATAGGATCGAACACATTTTTATGTGGGATGGGTCATAATTATGCAGATTTGGTTCATTCTTAAACGAAACGATAGAAGAACGCCGATGATGCACAGTGCGGTGGCTGCTAATAAAAAATAAAAAAACAAATACATAAGTCATATTAAGTGCCGTTTACCATAATCTAATAGAAACCAAATCCACCTCTTATTCATATGAAGATCTCTGACATTTCCAAATGAGACGCGGAATTTTTTTTTTTAAAGTTTCACGAGTTAATCATAAAAAAAATTCAAATTTAATTAATGATCGCTTCATTTCAATTTTGCAGAGGCATTTAATACACAGCCAACGAGTTTAAATTAAAGGGTGTGTCATTATTAAGATTTTTTATTAAATTTCGTATTCTTTTTTGCATTTTAAGAATGTTTATTAATTTTTTTTAGACACATCTATTACAAGCAAACATATATACAGTCCGTTCCTTGGGATAAGCCTTGTCGCGGCGGAAGGCCTTACGCAACTAGTATAATGAAACTTAGACTTTGCGATTGCGGATATTGTTTAAACACACAAAAAATTGCCCAATTTTCCAACATCTGCGTAATATGCGATAGCGTTCCTACAAAGGAAATAGCCGGCAACACCGAAGATTGTTTCTACGAGCTTCCCGCCAAATCTTACTAGAAATGCCCCAAAAAAGAAGACTTAGAAGTTGCTCCAAAATTTCTGTACCTAATATTTCACTTCATTGACACCTTTCTTACTACTCCCACGTAAGTCAACTACTATTTGACGAAACCGACATAAATCACGTTATGGTGGTAAGTAAATCACACCTAAGTTCACTATAGGTAAGTAAATCATACCTAAGTCTATTATAGTTAATGCTTTATTCTGGGAAACTAGCCCTGTAAAATAGTTTCCTGACAATGATTGTAAATCTAAATCTAGCCGGTAGAATTCTCCTTCGATTTTGATTGATTCGATGTTGATTGAGTAGTCATAGTATAGATGTAGAGTAATATACGAGTAGAAGGCTTACTATATTTTAAGACCTCTTGAGAATTATACTGCTTCTTGAAGTGAAAATGATAATAAACCTAAAGTCGTATTTGTAATCTTTTCACTAACCGGTAGAATTCTTTTCCGATTTTT
Source organism: Nephrocerus scutellatus (assembly GCA_947095585.1). Lineage (NCBI taxonomy): Eukaryota > Metazoa > Arthropoda > Insecta > Diptera > Pipunculidae > Nephrocerus > Nephrocerus scutellatus. The sequence goes on from OX352763.1 coordinate 117,958,895, forward strand.
GTCATGTTGATAGCAAAATTCAGCGATCAAGAAGGGGAACCGACTTTCAAGAACGCTAAGACTGGCGAGACGAAATCTAAAAATGCGATTAAGGCTGTAAGTCCCCACAAATATCAAGCCTAAAAATGTCCATAGTAGAGCACCTATTCCCCAAGTATCATATACTATGTGCAACATAATAAGAAAGTATTCCCAGGCTAACAATGGATGAACCCATTTAAAAAAATACGTGACAACAAGGCTCCTGGACCCGATGGTATGGCTAATAAAGCATTGAAAGCGCCCATCCGAGACAGGCCGGATAGGTTTATGACATGAATGCAGCAGTGACTAGATTTTACTATAGTGTATCATATATGACGATTGCTTAATTTAGCAAATGATAAAGGAGCACTGTTAAATCATCAGTTGGGGTTTCGAAAATCGCGCTCGACCGTCGACGCCATAAAGGCGATGATCAATATAACAAAGGAAGCGATAGAAGGAGATAGATGTCGGTGGGACACAAAAGAAAACTGTGCATTTATGACACTGGACTATGCTATGGATGCTAGATTGGAGGCATCGTACTATTTACGGAAGAATGTATGAAGCTACTTAAACAATAGAAGGCTAAGGTATGAAACCAATGAGGGTGCAAAGTACTTTAACATCTCTGCAGGCGTCCCACAAGGATCGGTGCTCGGTCCCCTTCAATGGAATATTATGTACGATGGAGTCCTAAGACTAACACTACTACGAGGGATAAAAATATTTGGATTCGCTGACGTTGTTACCGTGTCAAATAGAACCTATGGAAAAGAGTCAGCCCCGAACAAAGCAGTCGTCCAAATCAAAGGCTGGCCGGTCTAGAATTAGCAGACCACAAAACGGAAGCAGTTTGGATTATCAGCCGGAAAAAGATGAAATACATAAACATAAGTGTTGCCAACTATCAGATCAAAGGATTCTGTCAAATACCTAGGAGTTATGCTTGAAAATAGGCTCCGTTTTAAAATACACGTAAGCTACTCAGAAAAAAAGGCATCTAAGATGCAGACATGCTGACGAACGTCAGAGGACCAGGATATCCAATAAGGATACTATCAGTTCAGTCATCCTTTACGCAGCTCCAGTTTGGTCGGAGGCACAGGCGACTAAGGAAATATGAAGGTACCTATCGTCTACATACAAACTTAGTGCACTGAGGACGATCAGTGGTTTTCAAATGATATCGGATGATGCAACTCTGGTTATAGCAGGAATGGTTCCAGTAGATATTCGTGCAGATGAAATGCTCAGGGTCTACAATAAAAGGGCCTCAATTCAACAGGACCAATGACTCAAAATGATCAAAGAGCAAGAAAAGTCCACCTCAATGGCCTCATGGCAAGCTTTGTTGGGACACCTTTTTGAAAGGTAGATGGACCTAAAAGCTGATACCGAACATTGAGGCATATACAAGCTGATCCCACGTTAACTGTTATCAGCAACTTAAGCAGCTTTTGAATATGGCGGCTATCGTAAATATCTTCACCGCTTTGAACACGATACCTTACCTTCTGCCCAGATTGTCCGGATCTGGAAGAAGACAGGGAGCATGCGGTTTTCCATTGCAGACGCTTCAGAGAATAAAGAACCAACCTGTCAAGTCCACAGTTCCATTTAGAAGAAATATTAAGATCTGAGGCCAAGTGGACGGAAGTATGTGTATTCGCAACGAACGTGCAAAAAGAGCTGCGAAGAATCAAAAAAAGAAGGCGATCAGCAGGAGCAGAAAATGCAGAAGGCACATATTAATCTGCTAACCAGCCACGCGATATAGTACCTAACGGCAGTCCCACGGAGAGAGTGGTAAGGAGTGTTTAGAACGTAGGCATAATTCCTGGCTCGAACTTTCCAAGTTTTACAAATCGTGCATGCTAGTATCATTGGAGGGCTCTACCTCTATCTAAGAAGATTCTTAACCTTTAGCACAGCCATAAGAAAAACTCACACAGAACGCACATAGCGTACACAGCGTAATCTGATGCCGCTATATGGCACGATTTTTAAAAATCAATTTTGTATGTGAGCCCACCGATCCCGGCGTCCGATCCATTCCAAATTTTAATAGAAAGTGTTGTCACCGGAAACACACATGTGTGCAAAGTTTCAATAAAGTAGAGCTTTGGGAAGTGGGTTTAGTTTTGATCGCAAGATTCCACCACCGAACGACAGAACCATGCCGATGCGAAGTTAATGTAGAGAATTTAAAAATACGACACCTTTAGCCACTTTTCTTCTCTTGTAAGGATAATTTATGAAAAGTCATCCCATGTGCACAGATACATTTTCAATCTAATCCTATTTGATATCCATAAAGCGAATACAATACAATAAAATAGCTATAAGCTCTACCAAGAAGTTATTAAATCACCGCACTACAGCACTACTCGTGCTTACGAAACAGAAACGAAAATTACCTACAAAGCGTAAAACTATTTTTAATAAAAACTTGTAATTTATGCGCAGTCTCTAGCTGACGGTCCATGCATTAAATGCCAAAATGTACGCTGAAGCAGTTTACTCTGAAGGATTACACATGTGATGACGATGGCGATGACGACGACGACGACGACGCCGATGATGAACGGCGATGACCGTGATTTTCTCGTCTTACAAAAAAAGAGCAACGTATGATTAACGATTTGCTGGGAGTGCTACATGCGCACGCCGCCGCTATGCTCTGGTTTAAAGTGAAAAGAGGGGAAGAATGCGCCCTGTCTTGAAAAAGGTAGCGAAAAGCATGATCGCGCACTCCAGAATTCATCGTCAAGAGTTTACCTACCTGTTGTTGGCTTTGCTGTTGATGATGATTTCTCATCTGACTGGAAGCCATTAACATTGTAGGTACCACGAGAAGCCTCAAGTGCTGTGTCTCTGGTATTTGATTCTATTTTTAGGAGCGAACAGAGATCATTCGTCATTTAGGATTCGTCCGGCGTGCATGCAGCTGATGGTGGTTGTTTGGTGCAAGGAGGAGCGAAGCGATCATGACGACTGGATTCTTTATCAACCGTCCAGTATTAAGCGAGCGGGTCGTGTCAGAAGAAGGCCAAAATGCTGAGTGCTCCATGCATTTCCTATTTACATACAGTACATACAGTGATTCACACATAGTCATTCTATCCACTTAATAAATCAGAGGTTGGGTTAGGCTACAACTCCAGCTCTGACTTAAGGTGATCGTTTCCGCAGCTGCTCATTCATTCAGCTCTTGACTTGTTTCACCTGCTATGACCCCTGATTTGGTGACCTTTTGATATGACCCACAATGTTACGATTGGAAAGAAGATGAAGAGAAGATGAAAAGATCAAAGCAATTATGCAAAAATTAACTCCTCCTCTTCCTCTTCATTTTTATTAATTTCCATCACAAGCATCTGTTAGCTCAGAGCGCCTCGCGCCGATTCAGTGTCAACCAAAACAAAAAAAAAAGACGACAAAGTATGCAAATAGGAAACAAGCAGCAATTCATATTCATATTAAAAAATGTCAAAGCAGTATACCTATATATAGAGAGTATAGATAGTATCTATATTGCTTTGGAATTCTATGAAGGAATAATACGAAAGAATTGCCAAAAACTTAAAATGTTGTTCTTTGTTTATTTAATTATGACAGAATAAATAAAAAGCCAAACCTTGTCGTATATTGATAATTAATTAGAAATGGATACGAAATGCTAACATTTTTTGCGTAACGATAGGACACCCAATGAGCACACGACCACGCACTAAACTAATCGAAAAAGAGACAGAAGGTAGAGCGAGAGAGAGATAGAGAGGCAGCATAAATAATGATTTATTTATAAACAATGTTAGCGTACTAGACTAACTAGACGGTATCGCTTCACGCTTCACGCATTAGACTCAGAATCAGGCGCCACTCGGTCGGTCGCCACTCGCCACGGGGAGAAAATACTTTGTCACTGAAAAAATATTTTGGGAAAACAAAAAGGCTTACTCACTTAGTATCGAAACATCTTGCCCGCTTACTGCAGCACCCACCCAAAATGTGCAGCTAATGCATGAGAACAACACAAGAACATCACGAGAACGGCAAAGTCGTACACGGCAATCAGGGACGACTGAAGGCTGAGCGTTTTTCTAAGTTTAGTTATGCGACCTTCTTATAGAGTCGGAAGCATTGCAACTCAATATAAACAACAACAACTTATATCTTTTACCAAATCGTCGGCTTCAGTGTAATTTTGCTTACGATATATCAAAAGTATAATACGACAGATTGTTTACCGACAAACCACAAAACAGTACAGACGTTTGCAAGACACCCATGAACCATTAAAACAAAACTGACTTACAAAAATTTTCAGTTCCAGTTCCAGCTACGATTAACGATTTGAAGAAGACCTTTTTCAGTCTTGTTGGAGCTTGCTTCAAACCACCTTAGACCGGCAAACCCTGGTTATTTTGTTCAATAAGATTTCAAAGGGCCAGTCGCTTCAAGTTGGATGTTGCGCAAGGGGTTGACAGTTCAACAGCGGAAAAATGGTACTAACACGACCACGGGCTGTTTTAAAGATTCTTAAAGAAGATTCTTAATAAAGCAACTGAACCCGCTGGACTACAGGCTAACTCGTGAAAAGTCATATAGAGGAAGTAGGAAGGGGCACTCCTCCACCTCGTATTGGCGGTAGACAACGCTTCCATCATGAGTGAGGCTTAACACCTACAGAGGTCAAAATTGGTCAAGCACCGACAAGGATTTAGCGACTGCCAGCGGTGCTTCAACTAAAGATGAAGCCCCGTCCTCTTCAAACACCGCCGATGAGTAAGGTAAAAAAGAAGTTTCCGGGGTAGCACCCTCCACTCAGGCACCACAACCGTCCATTTCGACCAACAACGCTGCTAGGCATGTTGATCAAGACGGCTCCGGTGCCTTCCCTAGGATGAAGGTCATTAGACCAATTACTTTCACCAACAGGACCACTGGGCATGTTGCTGCTAGCTCTTCTGGCAACAGAGGCGGCAAAACCATAGTTAGACCAGTAGACTACTATCGCAAAGATTGTACGAATGTACCCCGTATGGCCGTTTAAATTGCCATTAATCATCGTTGTGGTGGCAGCCAAGCTGACCGAGACCCAACCGAGTTTTACCCTGTTAAGCCCTGACAGGGATTGCAGTGCATCATAGCACCATTTAACTGATTTAGAGTCCATTATGCTGGACGATAGCGTTTTCAGTGCTGCCTGATTATCTGAAAAGATATAAATCGTAGCGCCTATAATGCCCTTACTAAGGTTTGTCTTAGCGCAGACCTTAATGGCATGGAGTTCCGCTTGGAAAACAGTGGGACTCATACCCATTGCTTTCGAGACTTTGGTGTTGGCTCTGAATACCCCAGCTCACACTCCATAATCCATCGTCGATCCGTCTGTGTACCAAACCAGACCAGACCTTTATTATCCAGTGCTGGACCACCATTAGACCAGATTGCTCGATCCAATATTTTTACTTCAAATAACCTACTGAAACAGTACTTCTTGGCGATGGTATACGGGATAGTACAAAACATGTCTGTGTCAGGAATTGGGTCCCACGTAGTTACCTGGTTTGTACCCATATTCATGTTGCAGCTTGATAGGGCATCTAGCGGCCGTCTTACTAATGAAGATTGGCAGGGGTTAAAGCCCTACAATAGCTTCTTATTCAGTCGTAGGGCTTCTGAATCTTAATTACCGTTGTCCGATCTTGTCCGAACTATAGGCCACCATTTAATGGCCGCGTACGTGATTATATGTCTCACCATCATTGTGTACATACAATATACCATTTTAGGATTTAGACCCCAAATTCTGCCGTAAAGGCGTTTACATGGCGCCCACATAATCCTGGAGCGTGCGATGGCGGACTTTATATGAGAATTTCAGTTTAGCCGTTTGTCAAGGATGATGCCGAGATATTTAACCTCACTGGAATACTCTTATGTAGTGCCTTTTAAGATGATAGGTCCAATATCGGACAATCTTCGTTTCGTGAAAGGCACTAGAATGGTTTTACAAGGATTAATTGAAAGCCTTCTCTACTGCACTATTCTAAGACGTGAAGTAACACACCTTGCATGACATTTGTTATGGTCGTGTTGTACTTACCACTAATTATGATCGCCAAATCATCATAACCAATGGTGAAGTAGCCTGATCTATGCAGATCGGCTAGAAGGTTGTCTATAACGAGAGTACGCCTCCTTGCGGGCAGCCCTTAGCTGCAGTCACCGACACAGACACTCCCCCTGACAGGGAAGTAATGACTCTACTTTCAAGCATGGCTCTTATCAATTGGTTGGCCGAGCCCTCGATCCCCTGTTAGTGATTGCTCTTGTTATTGAGTCGTAGCCAGTGTTATCGAAAGCACCCTCAATGTCAAGGAAAGCACACAGAGCTATTTTCCTGGAGCGAAAAGCCCTTCTATCTTTTAAACTAGATAGTGAAGGGTGCCCTCTGTGCTTTTTCCTTTCCTGTATGAGAACTGACTTGAGTATAGAGGGCTAGACGTATCTAGCCAGGCTCTGATATGAACATCAATAAGTCTTTCCATAATTTTGAGAACAAATGATGTTCGACTTATGGGTGTGTATGATTAAGGCAGCTCCTCAGGCATATTGCCTGGTGGGATAAAAATTACGTTTACCTATCTCCAGGTATACGGAATGTAATATCAGTTGTAGCTGGCTTTTAATCAAACCCGGCAGGATGAGCTCAATTGCTGGAAAAAAGCAATCTCCGCCGGATGCTTGCTTTAATTGGTTTAAATGAACATATGCCCTTATGTGGACCAAAAACTTTTCCGGATAAATTATTTACCCTATGAAACATAAGAAGACGAAGCGGGGAAATAAACTTGAAATAACGTTCTAATTGTGTCCTCAGGGTCCGACGTGTAGTGACCATCTATCTGTCTTTATCAGAAAACATACACAATTTGTCTAATCCTTGGCGAGTGCCTTGTAGATTCGTACCGCTACTAGCCCATCACCAATGTTTTCACAGCATTCCTCCATGTGCCTCTATTGGATCGTCTTAATTCAGAGTTACACTGCGTAAGGGCGAAGCTATATTCGTCCCAGCAGTGTTGAAAAGCTTTCTGGCTTTCTTCCTAAGTTTGACCAGCCGGTCGTTCCACCAGGTAACCTTACGTTTACTCAAACTGGTTTTAGGGACACAGCTGCTATAGTAGGAAGTAATCAACACATAATTACTTTACTTTACTTTGAATTAAGGCGGTTTTCTACCTTAGCGACACTGATGTGTGAACGACTTAATATTGATGAGATTTTAGAAGTTCAGAAATCTATCAATTTGAACTGAAAAGACGTTCTGACTACGACCAACTTCATGCAACTTTTTGTTAAGAATAAAAGGCGCCTTCCCTAGTTGTTATACATACATACATAAGTATGTTATCACTCTCGTATATACTGACGCAAAAAGGAAGTAGTCAATCTTCTCCATTCGAGCGTGATGGCATGCACAGTCATAAAAATGACAGCAAAATATTTGATCAGACAAGAACAGAAAAACGAATGCGACTGGGAGTGGATGACTAACCTCTCAGGTTAGCCCTTATCCTCCCAGCTACGACCGTAAATACTTAAGTGATAAAACCAGAAGCATATTATTAGCTTCAGTTTTTATTTTCGATGACAACATGTTTGAGGTTAGAGACTGCTCCGGCCATCCATACATTCCTCTACCGCTTTCTTACATTTTCACGTACGCACAAAGAGCAGACGATTGTCATAAGAAACACGCGAATAAATCATGAATATAAAATTCCAGAAGGTCTAACCGAAGCGATGGAGCCCCAGATATACTAAGAGATACAGATACAGAACAACGAAATCAAATCAGATATAAAATGTCGTCGGTCGATTGCGTTCGTCCGAAGAGACACTTGTATGTACCTCTGGTCGTCACCGCGTTGCGTCGCGTCGTCATCATCATTGGATGGGGTTCGAAAACATCCATTAAAATGTGTAAATCGTTGTGGTTTTTTCTTATAGCTCGCACCGTTCTAGCGTGTAGTGAGGAGAAGGCTACAGATGCTACCGCGCTGCCGAAGGGAAAGGTTACGCAACGATTAATGAACGCAGGACCAAACAAAACAACAACTGGCGGCAGACGTCGCGTCGATCCGTTCACATCGTTGTCGCCCGTCCGTCGTCGCACAGCATAAACCATTGCTGTCTGTCCGGCGCATTAATATGATGTGTTTCTGGAATACTAATGAGGTGACGAGCTATTATCATAAGAGACTCACTCTCTCACTCTATCTCGATCTTCAGTTAGCTATTCGCGAATTGTACGATGGTGATAAACGTTTTTGGACGCAACAATTTCGGCCCAGAGATGCATTTTCATTTGCGCTTTCCCGAAAGAACAATTTTTTCGTTGGCTTTCGCCGGCTTCCATGGCAATACTCGTATTGTTCAGTAGGTACGGTACCTTGGCCCACTTGTGTGTGGACAAAACCACATGTAGGAAGTTTTTAATTTTCGTGTGAAGGAACTGAGTAGGTGTCAACAAATGACCAAGTGCTTGTGGTACTACCTACCCGTACGCGTACCCGTTCTTAAAAGCTTAAAAAATTGGGAATAAATGATCAAAAACAATCGTACGTGGGTTGTTCTCTGGCATTGCAGCATGTTCTCATGTTCCATTGTGCTGAAAGCTGTGGGGATAATGTGGAGATAATGTCATCTGAAATACTCGTGTACTAACGAACGAGCTGAGTGGAATTTGCTTCGCAAGCAAGCCGCCGCCGCCGCCGCCAAACAACACAATAGCAAATTATTTTAGTGAACGAGGACAAGCGAGGCACACAATGGTCGGTTGCTTGGTCGGATAGTGTTACAAAAATTGAAAGAATTCCTGACTATTTGTTATATAGATACATATGTAGGTACCTTGGTAGTAGGAATAGGCCAGTCAGTCATTAGGAATAATGAGGCTTTCCCATGATTACTGTGACTTCTAATATCCGCGGCAAACGTGAATCGTGAATTTCGTTTGCCTTTTGAAAGTTTGCTAATTAATTTAAAGTTCCCATTTGTGTCAGAGTAAGTACTATTATGTAATTATTTATATCAAAGCTTGAGAAGAGAAATCTTGCCCAACCCAAGTCCTAAAAAAGGCCTTGAAGACAATCGAAAAGGTTATAATGAGAATTGTATAAGGTCAGATGTATTGAAAAGCGAACCCCTACAGTCCAGTCAGCAGGCATACAGAGCCGTAAAACGCACTGAAGACAGTTCCAACCATCGAGCATCGAGGAATACCTTCTCGCGCTATATACCATCTTAGATATTAAAGGAACCTTCGATTATGCATCTCTCGATGCTATAAGGAGTGTTCTGAAGAAAAGCGAAATAGAAAGCTAAACCATTAGATGGCGATGCACTTACACACTAGAACAACAGAACCGTTATCGTCAGTATAACAAAAAGGGTGTCCACAAGCAGGAGTATTATTTCCCCTTTTGTGGACCATATTTGTAGATGGAAGTCTTTCGGAGACCAGCTGAAGCTGGGAACTATCATCATCATCATCATATTTGGCTCTACAACCGGGGTCCGGTCGATGGAGCCTAGGAGGAGACGATGTATAAAAAAAATATCAGCAGTGTCTCTGCGTTCCTCAAGTGTTTTTAAGTTTATGAGGTTTAGGCGATCTTGGTAGGGGGGCAGGATAAGGTGATTATCCCAAGGTAAGCCCCGAAGAGCAAATCGAAGAAAACGACGTTGGACGCTCTCGATTCTAGACACATGATTTTGATGATAGGGGACCATGCTTGACTAGCGTACTCGAGGAGGGGACGGACAAAAGGGATATAGAGGGATCTAGTCACCAAGTGATGAGTTAGCTTTAAGAATGATCCATCAATATGAGAACGGAAATTTAGCTCCGAGTCACACAATATGCCGAGGTCATGAAAAGATTGCACGCGGGAAATGGGTTGATCGTAGAGATGGTAATGTCTTGGGAGGGGGTAAGGTAATAGTTTGACATTTGAAGATATAGAGCTCAAAGCAATTTCTGAGACACCAAGTCGAAACACTGTCTAGGTCTTGTTAAAGGAACCAAGAGTCTTGTGGAGAAGAAATTGGCTTGAAAAATTTGGTATCGTCAGCATAGAGAGAGAGAGAGGGAGGAATTTTTGATGACCCTATCGAGATCATTTATAGTAAGAATGAAGTGAATGGGGTCCAGATGGCTGCCTTGTGGTACTTCAGAGGTTGCCATGAATATGGTTGAGATGACGGACCTGAAGCGAACACTATAAAGACGGTTATCTAGATAGGAAGATATCCATTTTAAGATAAAGGTTCAAAGCCAAGGGCAGACAATTTAAAAAGGATTAATTGATGAGAAATCTTATTAAAAGCCTTACTGAAATCAGTTGCAACAACGTCGACTTCGTTGCCGTTCTCTAAGGCTGTAAGAGCGGAGGAGACGAATTCAACGAGGTTAGTGGTGGTTGATCTACCTTTGAGAAAGCCATGTTGGCTCGGAGAGATAAGAGATTTACAATGGAAGCTTAGAGTTTCGTATAAAATACTTTCGAAAAGTTTTGGTATATGAATGAGAAAGTTTAGCAATGGGGCGATAATTAGTTACATCAGTCTTTGATCCTTTTTTGTGTATCGAGGTTATGAAAGAGGTCTTCCAAATTTGAGGAAATTCTCCTTGTGAGAGGGATAGTCGAAAGAGGTTAGAAAGGGGGAGGGAGAGACTGGAGGAACACCTTTTAAGAAATATGGCGGGAAGGCCACCTGAGCCGGGTGAGAATTCATCATCATCATTACGTAGAGTGGTGGTGCTCGCCGCAATAGCGAGGCCTCAAATAGCGCTAGAGTGCACCGCTTCGCAAATGTCCAGCGATCCGAAGACGATATTGTCTTCGTGGCAAGAAGGAAGTTAGATGATGTGTTATGTGCTTATATAATCCAAATTGTCAGTGTCGGTGGTGCAGTGGTTAGAACTATTGGCTACCACTCGAAAGACAACGGGTTCAATTCCCGGCGCGTCCAAATACGCACGAATTGTTCTCACCACACTGATTATCTAGTTCTAGATTACAAGTACATTTGATACGATGCTCTACATGTGATAAGATACAGCCGCCGTATACTGATGTATTCACATGTAGAGTAGAGTTGATGTATGAAGTAATCTAGATGTAGAGCCATCAATGTGGGGCTCATTAGTACAAAATTCTAGAATGTGAGTGCGCGGGTGTGAACTCAACTCCACCCATCACAACACTTTCCTTTTTCTATCCAAATATTTCCAAATAGGCATTATAAGAGTGCGAATCACTTGAAGCGTGCGCTAATTATAAAAAAAAACAGATGGTGATAAGAAGTGGGACTTAGTATCAACCCGAGTAAGACCTCAATAGTGTATAGTTTATTATTTTAATGCAAACTCCTTTATTTTTATTTTTGTTGTACCTGTACGGTCGCGCCACAGCAAGAAGAGAAGAAAGAAAATTGGAAGCACTTGCTAAACAGATTCCGCTAGCAAACCATTTGACTTCATGAAATTTAAAGCTTTATCAGATTGAATGCCAATAAAGAATTTAGGTCTATAACTTATCCATTTTAGATGCATTCTACATCATGTCAAAGCCCTGAAAAAGGTGTAAAGGGCAAAACTGAACAGAATTGGCGAGAACAAAAAAGTATGTCGTCTATACTGGGTGCCGCATAGGAGGCAACAAGGCTGTGCATGATCTCGCCAACAAGTATTGCCAGAACCATTAGTATAAGTTTATGTAGTATAAGATTCCGCATAATGCGGCGGGAAATATGGAAAATGGAACCACAGCTTTAGCCTTGCGATGGATACACTTCCCTAGGAAGGGAACTCTAATCCAAGGGGGGGGGGGAATACTAGTACTGAGAAGAAGTAACCTACAGGCGCCATCATAGGGTTTCTGATTGGGCATTGCAGACTGCGATTACATTGAAGACAAGAGCATGGCAACTGCAGGCGGAGACCGAGAATATTACGGAGCAGCACAATAGGGGTAATAATACAAAATGCATCAGAATTGCAAGCTGCCGTAACTATCTCTGACTGGTGGAAGTGCGATCAAACCTCCACGTGGTGGCAGCCGGTAATTTTCCTCCAACTGAATGATCGGGTTAGTCCCTTCAAAGTAAGGTTGGTGCGAGGCCAACAACCTCGCCCGTAAAAAAACTATTACGGAACCCACAACCAGCCTCGGAAACACTGATATACGACAACGGCTAAACGATTTTAGAATTTGCTCATGGAATGGAACGTTTACTTTATAGAGCTGTATAGAGCTCAGATTCGAATCAACACGGCTGCCCTTCGCAACGAAGAGACAAGAAACAACTACGGTCAAGGAATAGGACTCGCCCTGAATGCAGGGAGAGTAAGTCCTGGGGCTGAGATGTCGGGCGTAGAAGAGTAATGGACACACCTTAAGAATAATGTCATTAGTACTGCTGTCTTAGCGATCGGAACGACTGGTTCGATGACGAATGTAAGCTAGCGCCTGAACGTAAGAATGTTGCGTACCGAGCAATGCAACAATATCACAGAACGCGGGCATTCGAAGATGAATATAAAGAGCTCAGAAGATATGAGAAAACATTTCACCAGCTAAAGAAAGCGGCCGGAGAGAAGCCTCTCGTCCATGAACTAGAACAGCGCAGAGAGCAAGGCCCGCATCAGGCGCGGAAATTCTACCAAAGAGTCCGCGGTATGAGGCAATATACACCGCGTTGCATATACTGCAAAGAAAATATAAGTAAAAAAAAGAGGGTAATCTGATCGCCGCTCACAAAGGCATCTTAGAGCGAAGGGAAGAGCACTTTCATGAGTTGCTATATGGCCAGCTAACTGAGGAATTGGAGGCTCCACCAATGACCGAAGACAATACTATGCTGCCGCTATCAAGCATAGACAAAGTTAGCAGGGCAATTTTATGGTATCCCAGCGGAGCTGATTAAAACAGGAGGCTCCGCAATACTCCAAGCAATTCATGAAGTAATAGTGCAAGTATGGGAGGAAGAAGCGATGCCAGATGGCGATGGCGAAGAGACATCCTGTGCCCTATACATAAGAAAGGAGATATCACACTCAGCAGCAATTATCGTGGTATAACGTTGTTGAGTACAGCGTATAAGATTTTCTTCTCTATCCTTCAAGACAGGATAGCCCAATACGCTAAAGGGATCATTGGTCCATACCAGTGTGGTTTCATCCGAGGCAAATCAACAACTAATCAGATTTACACCCTTAGGCAGGTGATGGAAACATTTTAAGAGTTTCAAAAGTCACTACCCCATCTTTTAATAGACTTTAAAGCCGCCTCTGAGTAGAACTTTACAAAGCCATGACATAATTCGGCATCCTAAATGAACTATCACGAATATATAGGTTGATCATGACCAATGTTAAAAGCCGACAACGGGATGGACTGGCCTGCGTCCTCTTTAACCTGGCGTTGGAGAAATTAATCAGAGACTTTGACGTAACGGCGAGAGGTCTATTCAGATACTGGCTTACGCATACGATATTGACATCGTCGGTAGAAACCAAAGAAATGTACAGGAAACTTTCATACAGATTAAGTAGGCGGCACGAAAACTGGGGTTGCACATAAATTATAGCAAAACAAAGTACAGGGTGGAGTAGAATCTATAATGATCAGATCTACGAAGCGTTACCGCGATGTCGATATCGTGAAGAGAATTAAGCTAGGTAGGCAGGACGGCGCAGGGACATAAGTCCCAAAAGAAATTGGGACTAATGTCCAACTTAAGTAGGACATAGGTCCCAAATAAAATTAGGGACTAATGTACCACCCCATCGGGACATAAGTACCAAAAAAATATGTTGGGACTTATGTCCCTGCACCAAAAAAAAAGGAGCCATTTTATGTATGTAATGAAAGTCCAACTAATTTTTTTCAATCATTATCTCCGAAAATTTGGGCCTTATGTCCCATCTCCGACAAAAATTCGATTTGGGACATAACTCCCAATTTTTTTTGGAATTATGTCCTGGGAACCTATGTCCCTGCGCCATTTTATGTATATGTAATGAAAGTCCACAAATTTTTTTTTAATTATCATCTCTCCGAAATTTTGGGACTTATATGTCCCATCTTCGAAAACAATTTTTTGGACTTATGTCCCGATCGGTTGGGACATAAGTCCCTAATTTGATTTGAGACTTATGTCCCATTTAAGTGGGTCATAAGTCCCAAAAGTAAATATTGGGACTTATGTCCCTGCACCGGTCAGGACACCTAGATCGTATCAGCGAAAAGGATCCTGCTCGGAAAGTTCGTTGGGGTAGGATTTATGGAACACGACAGCGAGGCCGGCCAAGCCTACGCTGGAAGGATGGCGTAGACCAGGACGCCCAGAGTTTAGGGATATAAAACTGGATGACATCAGCTCAAAATCAAGACCGGTGGAGAGACTTCGGTTGTACAGTCAAATATGATAATGATGATCTTCTCTACGAATGTGGGGTAACGATCCGACATTCGAATGATCTCGGAGTCTGAGCGGCAAACTATTCCGAATTTAAGAGCCTTTGGTATGGAGAGGACGTTGTAGGGATCGGGGTCCTTACTTAATTACTTATCATTGGGTCACAAGACGAAGTCAAAGGGCGGGAGAACAACAGACCTTCCCCTCGGATCGACACCTGGTATGAATGGACACAAACATCATTCAAACAGATCTTGGGTTGTCCAAACTGTATGCAAGATGCGTGCCGAAATTGCTTTCAGTTGAACAAAAATGTAATCGCAAGGGTTACAATGCTTTACTGAAGAGAGAGAAGTCTTGCGTTCAAATCTCCCCTCGTCAATGGTTTTCTGTTAATTTTCTTAACAACCTATGGGTTTTGGTTTTGTGCGATTGCTTAGGTTATATTACAATCGATAAGAGAGAATTTAGGAATCTTTTACCAGACTCTGAACTAAAACGATACTCTCCTGAGTATGGAATATGTACTCAGCGGAATATTAAATCGCGTTGGGGAAATACTACCAAGCAAGTTACTATCTATTAGGTTTGTAAATTACAATTTGAACTGAATTTTCATAACTTGTCTCCATTCCGATTATACGAGTATTATAGAATACTTTTCAGTTTCACCTTCACATAGAAAATGATCTTCCACTGGACGATGATAAGTAAAGTGGCAAAGCAGTTTGCATGTGAATGTTCAACTCCTTGAACAATATTCTCTACTACGAAAATCACTTATCAGTTTAAAAAAATACGAGAAACGCATTAAATCGAAGGATACTTCACCTGTGGATATACAACAGTAATTTATGTGACTCGACGCGTTCAAAGGTGCAACAAAGTAGGCTCTGCTGGTTTTTTATTTTATTGTTAAGACAGACGTGTCTTTGAATATTTCTTGCCACATTACGTATCCATCCATAGCCATAACGTGAATTTCATGTTCTATCTCTCTGGAGAATGTGGACTGGAATTGTTTATGCATTTCAGGTCTTGCCTGTCTCCATTGTCGTCTGTTTTTTGTGTTTGTTCCATACAGCTTGAGTTGCTGCAGATTAGAGCGACAATCCTTGATGGACCCAAGAAAAAGCCGGTCCACCGTGGATCAACGTTAAACATTTTAAGCTGTGTCATTTTAAACGAGTTATGCTAATTCTACAACAGCACTAAATCTTGGCTGCATCTTTTGTAGTCCGAAGTAGAAGAAGAAGAAGAAGAAGAAGAGGAAAACACAAGCAGGATTCTCTGAGACAAAAACAATTTGCCCGAGTTCAGTGGACAAGGACAGGGGCAACAGATGCACAAGATGCCACCACCACCAGTGAACGGAGAAAATAATTTTCATGACTCTTGATGGTGTGGCTTCAGAATTTTAAACTCCCTGCTGTTGTTGATGATGACGATGACGATGGCTAGGAAGACCGAGGATCAAAAGGGAAAATAACAGCAAAAAAAATCTGTAAGGATTGAGGTTTACCCTATTTCTACCTTTGTGCTCCGGACGATGAACGAACGTGACTTGTGAGATTTTCTTTTAAGCCGCCAGCAAGCGCTGAAACTACGTATGTATTAACAACAATGCGACTACCGCCAGTGATGCGATGTACAGAGAGATCTACGACAACGAAGCGCGAGCAGTCAGAGTCACTCACCGCTTAAATTTGGAGTACAAATAAAGAAGTTAAGACACTTCACAGAGATGTAATCTGCTGATGTTGGACTATCATCGGAGTTTCCGTTTTTTTTTTAAGTTCTTTCAAGGAACGTTTTTTCGTATACACATACATGTATATTACTTCTATACCTGATCACGGTACGTACACTATAGACTACACAGGTAGATATCCATAGGTAGATTTAAAATGTGGAGCGAGCGCGCATTCATTTATTCCCTCGAGGAGATTTTTTTCTGTTCATTGAATTCCAGATTTTCGCGCGAAGATTTTTTGTTAACGTAGATAACCATATAGTTACAAATATACATAATATGTTGCTCCTGTGTTGAAAAGTGCAGTTGGCGCTTGAGATGAGATTGCTGATGCCCATATATTCGCCATCGTCCGTCCTCCATCCAATTAAGAGAGAATCGTGGAATTCATCGAAGTTAATGAAGAGTATCCACAAAAATGCAAGATGTGTTAATTAAAAGTAAAGTTGGCTGACATTTTAATTAGTAGAAGTGGTAATAATAACAAGCGGGATAAGCGGTGTATGTGTTGTGCTTGGTTGGAAGGGGTTTTGCGCCGATTTACTAAGACCTCTAGAAAAGGTTCAGGTTTTTGCCAAAATAACTAATTCCAAGAAATAAATTTCAATATTTTTGCTATTTGCTAGTGAAAATAATCTTCTTAGTGGTATAAAGATAGATAGATAAATATGTATACCGGTAGTTAGATAGAGAGATAGATAGATAGAATAGATAGATAGATAGATAGATAGATAGATAGATCGGTAGATCGATAGATAGATCGGTAGATCGATAGATAAATAGATATATAGTAGATAGATATATATTTAGATAGATAGATGTATATCGGTAGTAAGATAGAAAGAAAGAAAGATAGATAGATAGATAGATAGATAGATAGATAGATAGATAGATAGATAGATAGATAGAAAGATTGCTGGATATACTCGAATAAACAAATATAAGGCTTAATAAGAAGAGAAGGAGAGAGAACGAGAACGAGAGAGAGAGAGAGCGAGAAAGAGAGAGAAAGAAAGAGAAGAACAAATAAAGGGAAATTTAATGGATCGACAGGTAAGAAATAGAGAGAGATATGAAGAGATGGAGAAATTGAGAAAGAGTGAGAATGAGAAACTAGCGAGAGAGATATATAGAGCAAGACAGAGAGATAAGGAGAGAATGAGAGAACAATATAAAGAGAGAGAGAAAGAAAGAAAGAAAGAGGGAACGATAGATAGATAGATAGATAGATAGAAAGATAGAAAGATTGCTGGATATACTCGAATAAACAAATATAAGGCTTGATAAGAAGAGAAGGAGAGAGAACGAGAACGAGAGAGAGAGCGAGAAAGAGAGAGAAAGAAAGAGAAGAACAAATAAAGGGAAATTTAATGGATCGACAGGTAAGAAATAGAGAGAGATATGAAGAGATGGAGAAATTGAGAAAGAGTGAGAATGAGAAACTAGCGAGAGAGATATATAGAGCAAGACAGAGAGATAAGGAGAGAATGAGAGAATAATATAAAGAGAGAGAGAAAGAAAGAAAGAAAGAGGGAAAGATAGAGCTTTTATTTTTATTGTTGAAAAGATACAAATATTTATTACATTTCAAGGTACTGCAACTGAATCCGCCTCGCTATGATGGTAGTACGCCGGTCCCAGCCCGGATTAAGGAGGACGGTCTGAGGTAACGAACTAGTCCTATCCGCAGTCAATGGTAATCCTAATCCTATGTGGAACAGCTTACGCCGATGGATGCAATCCATCCATAGTAAGCGAACTCCGAATACATAGCGACCTACGGTTTAAACCCCAGTCTTCTTATGGCAAACCGGGCTCTGTCATGGGTGACATTTTTTCCCGGTTACTCGTGGGTATCAAAATTGATTCAAACAAAAATATTTATGGGACCGATGCATCTCAAACTGCATCAACCTCGGGTTCTGTTGTAGGACAGCCCGCTGCAACACAAAAAGCTGATGTGCTTTCAATGGAGATATCGTCATAGTGATGGAAGAATTGAATGCCAAGGTAGGCAACGACGTGGCACCATGTTTGAGCATAAGACCTGCCACAAAGACAGCTGTGTGTCAACTGACAGGCAAACATCATCCAATCAGATCGACCATGTGGCGATCAGCCGACGTTTTAGGAGCTGTCTTTTAGACGTCCGAAACAGGCGATGAGCCGACATGGGTATGGTATGGGATCATCACCTTATGGTAGCTACTGTCCAGCTACGTACTGCATCAGTTCAAAGACTCTGAAACATTTAACAACAATTAATGGATCATTTAACGCAAGGAGTGGAAGCAACCAACAGCTGACTGCCGACAACCATCTAAGAACATTGGAAGGCTGTTGGTAGAATCCAGGCAAGGAACAGCACGTGGCTTACCGAAGATACCAGGAGGCGGATTGAAGAACGTGAGCTACTTAAAGCTCGTATTGTAGATACCCCAGCAGCAGCGAGGATCGACCTAGAGCCCCTGTATCGAAGGAAGTGCAGCGTAGTGTAAGACGTGGCAAACGTAATTATATGAACACTCTGGCCTCAGAAGCAAAGGGAGCAGCGAGCAGGTGCGATAGAAGAACCGTTTACAGAATCACCAAAGAGCTGACAGGTGGTCACCGTTCTAGCCAATATCCAGTGAAAAGCCTAGATGGTGCCGTACTCGTTTCAGATGAGGATCAGCACAAGCGATGGAAGGAGCATTTTTCTATGGTTCTTAACCGTGTATTCGCCAACGATGTGCACCCAAATCAAACGGAGTTGCTGGAAGTAACAATATCCCGAATTCGCAGCTTCGTAAGGACGAGATCGCTACCACGATCAACGCACTAAAGAACAAAAGGTCGGTAGGACTAGATGGCATACCTGCAGAGCTTCTGCGTGCAGCTCCAGAAAGTTTCCCCGACGAGTGGAAGAAGGGAATGATAGTCAAGCTCCCTAAAAAAGGTAGTCTTATGGAGTGCGAAATCAAATGCAAAGGTAATAGCCAAAGTAGTACTTGAGCGAATTAAGGAACATTTGGAAGATACTCTCGATGCCGAACAAGCAGGTTTTCGCACTGGATCCTCCTGTGTAGACCACATCAACACACTGCGGATCATTATTGAACAGTGCGTTCAATTCCGGTCACCACTACACCTGCTGTTCATCGATTTTGAGAAGGCGTTTGACAGTATCAACAGACAGTTTAGCTGGCTTGCCTTGCGCAGGAGGGGTATACCCGATAAACTAATAAAAAAAATGGCTCTAAATTTCATGTGCTGTATAGAGGAAAGCTGTTAGAGGAATTAAAGATCCTAATTGGAGTACGACAAGGTTGCATTCTATCGCCGACACTTTTTTTGTTGGTAATGTGCTTCGCGCAGCTTTATCCACTTAAGAGGAAACAAATTTCTTACATTGCATCATCACATTCAAAAGCTGAAATCCAGCTTTATATTTTTTCTTGTCAGTCTCCTTGGCGTCCACATCAACCAATCCCCAATGATACCCAGAAATCACAATGGCATATAATTGTCCATCCATCTTCCTTTTGATGTCGACATCAATCCGAAGTACAAGAGCACTGGGCGACAACTTCAACTCAAGGATTGCTTTTCTTGGTTTTTGGTCGAAATGAAACTTCACTGCCAATTGGCCACTGGGTTTCCACGATAACAATCTGCTGCCCATGCAGAAATAATGTATGCACACAAAGAATGGATGGCCGCTCTGTCGGCAACACACAAGGACAGACACAGATTCTTAGAATTTATGTCTGGCAATACGAAGGTCGAAACTGCAACCGAAAGAGAGATTTTGTGATTTTTTTCGTTTGTTAAGAATTATTGCTACATGAGACTGAATTCTACTGAAACGTTTCCAAAACACAAAAGTTTGACTACAATAGGCTTTTGACAATGTGACGCAAAATGGAAATGCCTGTCCGGTTAACTAATCCGAACTTCAGTCCTCGTCAAGTGTACAGTAATGGAAACTCTGTTTTACAGTGGTTTTCCCTACAACACTACATAATTTCCGTACAGTGTAGGCTGTAAAGTGTAAACCAATAGTCCGATTGCAGTTAATGTCGCCTCCAAAGATAGATAGTAATTGCCTTTGCGACATATTTACTCAAAGTCGAATTCTATAAAGCAATTAACCCACAGACGACTATAATTGCTTCTTTAGCTAGTCCGCAGACAGACACACAGGCAGGTACAAAGCATACGCTGTACAAGAGACCTTACCTTTTTCCTTTAAAAACGTTCATGTGTTCAATACCTGTCTGTGTCAAAATTTATCTCTTACCATTGACAGGAAGTTAGTTATTTGCACTGAATTGGAACCATAAAGATAGAGCGGCGATAACAACAAGGTAAACGTTCAACTGCAGTGTAAGGGATATGTCACGAAAAACAGATTTCAATATTTAATATACAACCAGGTCTGGGATCCCAGATGTTTTGGTTTAGGTAGGTAGGTTGGTAGGTAGGTTGTCTGGGCACAAAAAAAAAAAAAAAAAAAAATCAAGCAGACGTCTGCATCGTTATCGTTTGAGAAATATTTGAAGATAAATACTTATAGATACACTCGCACATACACTCACAAAAAAAAGATACTTGGATAAACAACGCGCAGGTAAACAAAGGTCCAAGTACTTATTTAAGAAAATTTATCATCATGTCATTGATCGGAAACAAATCTCAACTCAAAAAATAAAAACCTGAATTTTGTCATTTTTGTCAACAAAAAAAAGTACAACAATAATGCATCTTAATTAAATACTAAAGAGACTTCTGAGACTTGTACCATAAATTTGTAATTTGATCGATACAAAACAAAACTTAAAGAATCTATCTATCTGCGTTGGCTTGCGATGGAGTTTCTCACCTATCCAGAAAGGTCTTAGAATGGATGATTTCGGAATTAACTTGCATGACAGATTTCTTTACTGATACAGAATCATTTTTAGTCTACAAGATTTACAGCTTTAGGTCAGATTTCAGTTTAAATTTCTGTCAACAAATAGTCTAACTATTTGCTTTTGGATACAATTTCTTGTCCAATGGGATCACCGACCGATATAATAGTTCGTGAAGCACTAATCGTCCTGGAAGGATGTGACTGCTCTGGAGAATCAATTGATACCAAGTTACTTGATGTTTTTTTGAAAAGAAAAAACGCAGGAAGCACGCACCATATCCCGCTCGAGACTATCCAAGTGACAGGCAAGAACAATCCATTAAGTGAACATTTGTTTTTCCCTGTTAATCCCTGGGAGTTAAAGACATTCTTCTGAAGGGCTCACTAGTCGTAGCGGCGCAGGGACATAAGTCCCAAAAAAAAAATTGGGACCAAAAACTTTTGTCGCAAATGGGACATAAGTCCCAAAGAGAGATAACGATTGAAACAAAATTTGTGGACTTCCATTACATACATAAAATGGCTCCTTTTAAAAGGAGCAGGGACATAAGACCCAAAAAATATGTTGGGACTTATGTTCCATTAGTCCCTAATTCGATTTGGTCCCGATCGATAAGTCCCAATATTTTCTTTGTGGACTTATGTCTCTGCGCCTAGTCGTAGCTCGAAACGCATTCTCTGTAGTGGCGTACCTACATTGTTCCATAGGGTGTATTGACTATCAAGAGAAGAATTCAAGAAATAAGCGATGTACAAAATGAATTATAGAAAGTATTACAGAAGGTCAAATGTTTATTGCTTTAGAGGGATTGTTGTTTCTGGCCTTCGAAAATAGTCCATACTCTCATACGGGCGAGACATTGGACGATTCCGGATACTATAATAATGAGATAGACGAGCGTCACCGCGAGGTTGACATAGTGAAGGGATTAAGCTCTGGTATACCTACTTGGCATGAGCGAAGATGATCCTGCTCGGAAAGTCCCTTACGGTATAGTATTTATGGGACACGATAGCAACAGGCCAAACCTACGATGAAAGTATTGACCAGAAGTTCGAGGTTGACAAACTGGATAACAAAGGGACAAAGGAGAGATGTTTCGCAGGATGCTAAGAATGCACACTAGTTGTATAGCCAAATATTTGTAACGTGTTTCGTTGGGGTTACGCTCGTCAGAATACGCAGGGACCTATTGCTTGTTGGTGTGTTACAAATTAATAAGTGTGTTGTTGTTAATATTTCTTCTTTATTTCTGTTTTCATTTCTTTTATTTAACAACGTCGGTATAACTTATAATAATAATAATATTAGGCGCGACAAACCATTGTGGTCCAAGGCCTAGCTTCACGCGACCATTTGTGTTGCGCATGTATATTTTTGGACACAAATGAAAGAGACCTACAATTTCAGGGCGGATCCGAACAGCGAATTGAGAAGCTTTCCGTAACAAGTTATTACTCTCGGAACGTTTGTTACCCATTCGCGAGAGGTGGGACACCGTGAAAAATACTTTGGTGGTACTGTGATTCGAACCACGAACCTCCTGCTCAGTAGCCATGCTCATTTCCACTGTAATAGCTTAAAACAAGGATCAACTATACATGCAACTAAATTACGGGGTCAGATGGTCAGCTGAGAACGGAGTTTAAGCACGTTGCTCAGTCTGGTGATCGAAAATCAGGGGGAACGGAGCGGTTGATCGGAGAAGTTGACCAGTAGATTTCAGAGTCCGGGGTGTAACTCTCAAAATTGGCAGTTTGCCTGAACACAAGGCTGTGCTCGTGGCAACGACAGAGTCGATTGACTCGAAATTTATTCATTTAAGTCCTCGTTGGGTGGTTTATGTGAGTGGCTGTACTCGGTAAACCTTGGATGCAAAATACATTGATAAGTGTAGTAGGACTAGCACACCTTTGGTTGGATTTCGCGCTCCAGGTCATTACTTACTTAACTCGTTCAGCCGTTTGGGAATTATATTGGCCTAGAGAAAATAAAAGAAGATTATAATACTGGAAATTATTTGTTTACAGTTGATTTTGTATTTGCTTGTTGTTGTTGTATTTTGACCTATTTAGGATTGGTCGGGTCTACCACCCACCCGCTGGTTGGGTGTCCATCCAGTCCAGCCTAATGCTTTTTAATTTAAGCGAATTAAGCGCGAAAGTAGAGTTTTCAGGTTTCCTCTTTATTGACCGTAGTCGGTTTTGAACCTATGTCGTTTGCATGCCGTTCGGGCGCTTTAACCTATTGAGCCACTTCAGTTAATGTTTTTCTGTTGGTGAAATTTAATTTTAGTTGGAGTTTAGTTTAGGTGGAGCTATTCATATGATGATTAGCTTCGTTACATATTATAATGATAATTAGGTCGGAGTCTGACACTTTTCAACGCGTAATTAGAGTTCCTTAAACGAAAATTTCTACATTTGTGTTGTGGCAAACCAATTAACAAAGAGTAGGAAGTAAAGATACTTTTCCAGTTAAACCGACCACACAGCACCGGAAATTGTAGTCAATCATTTTGATGCGATTCTATTCAAATCGACCATATATGAGTGCCTTAAGCATAGTGCGCAATTCTCATGGAACAACGAAGAAATAAAAAAAGTTTCCTATTAATACAAATTTTAACTCAAAATCGGTTGTTTTTGCCGCCTGACGACTTCGATTGGTTACTTACCATGGTATAAATACATAACGAATGAGACAGAAAGATATTTCAGCAAACAATAAAATTTCTCTACGTCACTTTATAACAATTCCATAAGTCATCCCACTTTTATGTTGAATAATATAATGATGTGTCGTAAATGTAGCGATGCTGGAAAGTTGCTCAATCACAAAAATAAATAAACATCACAGCGATGTGGCGGTCGGTGGTCTTTTTTTTTTGTCAACCGGGAGCGTTTCCACCACTTCCGAAAATCGAAATCTTAACGACTAAGCGCATGCCTCCCTCATCAGTGATAATAAACGAGGAAATATATGTATATATGATGAGGTATGACATAAATCACGAGTTATTATTAAATAAATGAGCTACGAAAAGATCAAAGCCGAAAAACGTGTGTGTTGTTTCACAATCACATTTTTCATTGACCGAGTGTAGTTGCTGCGTAAAACTATCTTTCAGCAGGTCAATTAACAATATTTTGCTCCAGGGTACAGATACTTTTTTAGCTGATTAATGTATCTTTGCGTACTGAGATTTCGCCACTTTTCTGGAGTTAATTACTTTGTATACTTTTGTATATTTAATATCTAGATACAAAAATACCTATGCCTTAAAGAGCCGAGTACACGGGAACTGTCTTACATTAATCATTTCACCTATTGATGTGGTGGAATTGCACATCATTGTCGTCTAAATATACCGCAGCTTCATGTATCACTCAACAATCACATCCATCACAACACCTGAAAGCTTTTCTTTCGAACAGAAAGATCAAGCAAGGATAAACGAAAGAGTACCACAAGGATCAAGTGTTGGACCGATGTCTTTTAAAAGACACTGACTTTAAAGTATAGGGGAACGAAGGAAGACAATACAAGTACGATTTGGTAATGATTTTCATATCTATGATAGAAGATTCCCACAGACGAAATCATCAAATTATAGCTGTATATATATAAATATTACAGAACTCTCACAATGGAATAACTTGAGACTTAGGAATGTATGGATTTTGGTTTTGACTATCAAACATTTTTTGCTCTTTATGTTGATAGAAATCTAAGGACAAAAGTTAACAAATGTTAAATTTTTTAAAGTAATAAGTTAAAGTCTTAATTTTTTTACATTGTAAGAGTTCTGTTACACTAACTAACGCTCAGTAAGAGAACGAAAGAACAAATCAGCTGCTATAATAAATTAGCAAGTTGTTGTCAAAATAATGCCTTCAAGTTCATATTCATATTTCTACGCAGTAAATAATCAGATTAAGTAAAATACATAGGCAGAGGCTAAATAAAACGCTTCATTGCTATATCGAGAAAAAAAAACTCAATTTATTGGTCATACGGGGCAGTGAAGAGCAGTTAATTAAATTGTCTTTCAACGCAAGCAACTAATTTTGGTTGAGACAAGTAGAAGATACAGTCCAGCATGAATCGGGTGCGGTGCTAGTGATGAGATTTATGGCAGCGTCCAAGACGACAATGTGAGCCTCCAGTGTAAAGTAAAAAACAAAAGCTAAAAATATAAGTACGCATTGTGTGTGCGTTTGGCGCGTATTCATTGACAATTTGCTGTTAATTCATTGGCTATGCTTCGGAAGAATCTTTTGATTTGAATGAATTAATTTCGCTCAAGAAACAATAAAATTCACAGCATCAATTGCAAATAAAAAATTAGCGCTGACAGGCCATTTTTTTTTTTTTGTAAACACTTTTCTGCAAAACATTAATTACCAACACAATCAAATCAATCAACACGATTAAGCGTTAAGCGTACTCGAGAAATTTTCAGTTCTAAATATAAATCACTTCAGCGACGGTTTTCGGCAGTGGTGAGGTGTTCATATAACTCGATTCGCTTCCGGTTATCTTTCACTTTTGCAAAAACAACAAAACAGATTTACCCAGCCAAAGACATGGCCAGACAAAAATAAACGGAGTTTCCATTGGAAGGCCACATTTTTCCAATAGAGGTTTTCGGCTATGCGTCGAGTTAGCTGTGGTTGGTTTGATGTTCCAATTCGCCTATATTTGCTATTAAATCGTAGACAATTACACGCTTGAACAATATTTAAAATCAAATCAAAGACAGACTTTAGATTACCTCAGAAATATGTTTAATAAATTATTTATTTCTGTTCGGCAATAGCTTGAAAGAGTTCACATTACTACTTCAGAAGAGTGCGCTAACTCCAACTTGAGGTAGTCGCACTCGTCCCGATAAACAAACAATTGAACGTATGGTGGAAAAATATAAACTGACACCGAACGATCATCAGCTGCGAAGTTACTTCTATCCTTCAGGATTTTCATCGCAAAATCATTCTCAGCAACAAAAGTTCCTGGCTAAGCGGCTTCATTAATAAGCCAAGACGCATTTGGATAAGTCAGCAACCTGAAACCATGCACTAATTGCCAATAACTGTTTGATGCGAGTTTCATGCTGGAAGTGCCATTGGCCCATACTTATTATTCTGGTGCTGGCAACTAAGTCACAGTCAATGGAGAGGTCGCTACCGGACTATGTTGACTGACTATTTTTGGAATATATTACATATAAGATGTTGACTTGTGGTTTCAACAAAACGGCGCCACATGTAGCACAGCCGGCCAAAAAATCGAGTCATATTGAGCCAAAGTTCGGTGATCGTGTCACCTGAAGTGATGTAGCAGTCAATTGACCGCCTCGTTCGTATGATTTGACGCTTCTGGACATTTTTCTTTGGTGCTACGTCAAGTTCACCGTCTATGCAATTAAGAGTAGACTCCGGGACCAAAATCTAAAGCGAAATTTCTGGCATATCGTCCGATTTATGCGACCAGCTCATGAGAAATCGGATTCAGCGATCACTCGTTCACGCAGAATACAAAGTGTTTAAAAGTTTGACAGTTCAATGTCGTAAAATAACATAAAGTGGACTAAAAGAGCCTAACAAAAGGTTTAGAAGACATATTCATGGCATTTTGGTATTCATCATTATAATTGGCTCTACAACCGGAGTCCATTCCTGGCCTCCCGCACCGGTCTCGATTTCGACGCGATGTCATCAAGTTTGGCATCCATAAACTCTGGGCGACCTAGCTTTCGTGCTCCACAAATCCTACCGCAAAGGACTTTCCGAGAACGATCCTCTTTGCGCATGCGAGCTAGGTGTCCTGCCCACCGGAGCTTACACCGAGTTTATTCTCTTCACGATGTCGATATCGCGGTAACGGTCGTAGATCTCCGGAATCAGAATCCCATACCACGTGCCAACAATTCTCCGTAAGACTTTTCACTCGAACGCGGCTAAGAGGTCAGAATGATTTTTGCTAAGCACCCAAGTCTCAGATCCATATGACATACAGACTAAAGTAGGCGTTGTTGGCTTTGAGCAACGTGCGCGGCGTATTTATGGTTCCATTGTGTTATCGGCGGCTACAGTTGACCCGAGATAGTTAAAGGATTGCACTACTTCATATTCGCGCTCCACTATTTTAAATTGCGGGACCAATGTTGGATCTTCTGTTCGCAGACGTGGCCACCATGTACTTTGTTTTGCTCTCATTTATGCGCAGCCCTAGATTTCGTGCCGCCCGCTTTTTTTTATGGGCGATGTTTCTCGATCATTCAGCTTTTCCTGTATTGGAGGAAAATTACCGGCGGCCACCACGTGGAGGTTTAATCGCACTTCCACCAGTCAGAGATAGTTACGGCCACCTGCAATTTTGATGCATTCTCTGTTATTCCCCCTCTTCTGCTGATGGCCGACTGCAAACGACCCATTTTATTTTACTATTTACTATTTACTATTTACTTACTTACTTACTTTTTCAATAGAAGCGAATAAAAACGATTCCCTTAAAATATTTCCAATCAAAATCAATTAAATATTTCTTTCCTGATTATCACAAGTTGTAAAAAAATAGTAACTATCGAGTCTTTATCTTTGATGATGGCATTTTAACAATCTCCTTTGTTTCTGCTCATTTTGGATTACGAACTTATCCAGTCACTTACCGAAAAAAGGGTCACGCAACATTGCCAACGGAAGCACCCAATTTAAAGCATTCTCTCTTCCCTTTCGTCAACACATCAGTGGAATTTATTGATCGGTAATTTGGGGTCATTATGCCAGAGCGCCTACAGCACATTATAGCACATGATGGCTTGAATTCAGTAATTGATTATGTTCCTCATCAGAGCACATCACAATCACAAGCACCGAAGTACTCCTGTTCCTAGATACCCTACCCACACTCCATCTAACTTTACGAGAAACGATTAACTTTATCGTACCGCCAATGAGAGACGATGATGACAAGATCTATTGAAGATCGGTCGCCGCATACTGCCCGCCCGTCTTATCGGTCGGAATGTGTGTCAGTCAATTGAATGAACTTTAATCGCCGATCATCTTACGAGTTTGTTCACAAGTCTGTTGGAATTCAATTGCGGAAGTCGATCATCTCGAGCAACTTTTACCAGCGTTAGCTATCATTTCACGGCAGATGAAACTCCGAAGAAGCGAAAAACAAAACCAAAGAAGAGGAATTGAGAACAAGTTTTCTGGTTTTCTGGATGAGTTGGTAGTCAAAAAAACCATTCATCTAAAAGTCAGCTTCGACTTTAAAACAAAACCAGGAATTATCATCGTAGCACCCAACCATCGTTGATTCATTCATTAACGGATGGATAATTACGCGATTTGTTTTGTCCGTTGTCTAGGTGGGTACCTCCTCAAAGTTGAAAGGAATTTTTTTCGGTTCTTACTAAGTTAATAACGGGTATGCGCAATGTTGGTTATAGCAATTACCAAGAGATTTCGAAAAAAAAACTTTCATATTTGTCTTCTTTTGGTTTTTTGGCAATCAGAGGCATGGAGGAGAGTACGAGACGATTCGTCTTTGGGCTTGTACTGGGTACGTGCATAGTGAATAGAAATAGGAATACGATATTTTTCCACCAATTACGAGTACATACTCTCGTTTGCATAACCCGATTCAGTCGCACTCGCCCGCTGCCCCGCTTAATATTTAACACAAGAAAACTTTCAAGTCAGGATTCAAGTTATTAAAAATGAATTTCTCCCCGACACGCCAAGTTGGTAATAAATCAACGGCCAAACATGTAACAACAACCACGCAGTTATTGCGAAACTCCTTGCGAGTGACCATTAGGTCGCAAAATCGCCAAGCCTGCCCGTGTCAGATGTAATTTACAATACAGACCGGCACGCTGGACAAATATCTGAAGCGAATTAAAAAGCTATCAGCAACTAGAGCAACGTTAGGTATGAGGAGCGTAGTGTGTTTAGCTTTCTATTTGCAATACCTCTGAAGTTGTTATGCCAACTTTCAGAACATTTTAGAGTCCAGTTAACAGATAGATTGCCAATTGGTGGATGATGAGTTTTAGTGATTTTTGGACTATAATTTTTATTGCACTGCACCGCACTGTTAGTTATTGCAGAGTTACTAAGACAACTTCCATTCAAAGCACTGAAAAGCTTACCCTACTATACAGGGTGTATCCGTTAAGGTGGCAAATACTTAAAGGAGTGATTCTTTGGTTAATTTCATGAAAACAGGCGTATGGGAGGGTTCTATTTTGACCCCCTGCAGTGTATGAACATCGTGAAATTTAAAAAAAACTTTTTTTTTTTTTTTTTTTTTTTCAAATTGTGTTTTCAAACGCGATTATCTCGAAAAATGCTCTCGGATAATTTTTTTTGACAAATGCAGTATTAAAGCCTATTTTTTTTTCTACAAACAGGAGCCGGTTAAAATAATAAAAGTATGCACAAAATATACGAAAACTTCTTATTGACCTAACATGACTTCACACCCTGTAACCATTCGTGAAAGGCACTAGAACGGTTTTGCAAGGATTGATAAATAGTCCTTCTCTGATGCACCTTTCTAAAACGAGTAGTAAATCACTTTGCATGACACTAGTGATAGTCGTGCAGTGCTTACCACTAATGAAAATCGTCAAATCGTCAAATCGTCCGCATAAACCAATGATTTGTGAAGATCGACTAGAAGATTGTCAACGACTAGTGACCATAGACGAGGAGAAAGTACTCCCCCTTGGGGACATCCCTTAACTGCAAAATGCTATTTTGAACTTAGGCACTCATAAAATTTCAGCTCTCTAGGTCGTGTGGAAGTTGGTTAAAAAGGACCTCATAGAAATCGAAAAAAAAAATTTCAACCCATCATACGCGACACGCGTCATACACGGAAAACTAAAAATGCTACCTCAAAATACAGACAAAAAGAGGTCAAGTCAAGTTAAATAAAAGTTTATAAAAAAGGACCCCAAAATAGTCGAGCTTACTAGGTGGACCCTATTTTAAAGATTAAACCATTTTCCACGCATCACACGCGCCACATGCTTCTCGCGACACGAGTCAAAAGGAGCATCTCCGAAACACCATTAGAGAGTAAGGTATTCACAAATTTTCAACTTTCTAGGAAGTGTGAAAGAGGGTTAAAAAAAGGTGGAACTTAGTTCACAGTTAACCCAAATTTCAACGCAGCATAGGCGGCACGCGCGAAATTTAGGTCATATTGTCACAACTGCTGTGCTCGACGAAGCGCATTCTGGACGTCAAATTTTGGTGCACTTTATCAAGCAGTGTTGGCCGTATGTTACAAATAACACGAACAATGTGGGCCTCCATGGCGTCAATTTTCTTGCAAAGGTAATAGCCAAAGTAGTGCTTGAGCGAATTAAGGAACATCTGAAAGCTACACTCGATGCCGAACAAGCAGGTTTTCGGACTGGATCCTCCTGTGTAGACCACATAAACAACCTGCGGATCATTATTGAACAGTGCGTTGATTTCCGGTCATCACTGCACCTGCTGTTCATCGATTTTGAGAAGGCGTTTGACAGTTTATCTGGCTTGCCTTATGCATGAGGGGTATACCCGATAAACTAATAGCTATTATTAAAGCAACCTATGATGGCTATAAATTTCATGTGCTACATAGAGGAAAGCTGTCGGAGGAATTCGAGATCCTAAGTGGGGTACGACAAGGTTGCATTCTATCGCCGATACTTTTTTTGTTGGTGATTAGCGATGTACTTCGCGCAGCTTTATCTACTGGAAACGGAGGATTTCGTTGGACTCTTACATCTCAACTCAAACATCTGGACTACGCTGACGACGTTTGTTTACTTTCACACAGAATTATGGAGCTGCACCAAATGAAAACAAATGTGGAAAGGCAGGCAAATGTTGCGGGTTTGAAGATTAACGCACTGCCAAAACCAAAATCATCAACCTCGGGACTAACTAAGTACCACTCAAGTTAGCATTGCTGGACAGCTGGTAGAGAGAGTAGAGAGTTTCCAATAATTTGGGAGTATTGTCTCGACCGAAGGTGGAACCGAACAGCACATTTTCAACCGAATCGGCAAAGCAAAATCAGTGTTTGGAATGATGTCCATGATATGGCGAAGCAATGTGATCAGCTTAAACACCAAGCTGCGACTGTTCCGCTCAAATGTTGTATCTGTACTGTTGTATGGGTGCAGTACTTGGAAGGTGACCGCTACTATCACAAAAATATTACAAACGTTCGTAAATAGGTGCCTACGGAACATCTTAAGGGTTTTCTTGCCTAAACGTATCTCTAACGACAATCTTTGCCAGAGAAAGTGTCAGGAACCAATTCAAGTGGCAGTGGATTGGTCATACACTTCGAAAAGGCGACATTTGCTATGGAACTATACGCAATGCAATGGAATCCATTATCTCAAGATGGTAAAAGAACGGGTCGTCCGAGAAATACATGGCGCAGAACAGTTGAGAAGAAGTCACGGCAATTGAGGTGGGGAAGAGTTGGAGAGAGTTGAAGCTCATTGCCAGGAACCGCAAACGATGGCGCGTAGGCGTAGTAGAGGCGCTAGGACACACAACAGGATATAGGACATAAATTTAAAAAAATGGCGTCAATTGTTGCTGGTTTTCAGCATAAACCAGTGACTTTACATGGCCACAGAGGGAATAATCGAGAGGTGACAAATTGCACGACCTAGGAGGCTTAAATCAGTGACTTCACATAGCCCGACAGGAAATAATCGAGATGTTGTCAAATCGCACGAACTTGGAGACCAATTGACAGACACATTTCTCGAAAACATAACTGATCGCCAAATTTCTATTTCAATAAGTCGATGGTTGCCGTCGCCGCACGACACGTAGCGCCATCCGGTTGAAACCACCACACTTCCGGATCAATGTCATCCATATTTTCAAACAAAAAATCATTGATCATGATTCACAATCACCATATTGACTGTAACGCAAACTTCGGCCTCATGTCTAATGATGCCGCCAGCCTGTCAACGCCACCAAACGGTTCATTTTTCTGGATTTAAGGTCTTTTGTGGATTGGTCTCACTATATATGTGGCAATTTTTCTTATCAACAAACTTGTTGAGCCAAAAATGAGCCAATCGCTAAACACAATTTTGCGATAAAACAACGGGTCAGTTTCCAACTGCTCTAGAGTCCAATCGGTGAAAGAACGAGGCATATGATAGTCTCGTGGCTTTATGGCTTATGGTAGATCTTATACGAGTGTAGGCCAAGATCTTTTCGAAAAATGGTCCTCTTAGTAGACGGACAGATCCCAAATTCCTTGCGATCGACGACAAATCGAGGAATTTGGATCTTCGACCACGCATATGATAGTCTCGTGGCTTTATGGCTTATGGTAGATCTTATACGAGTGTAGGCCAAGATCTTTTCGAAAAATGGTCCTCTTAGTAGACGGACAGATCCCAAATTCCTTGCGATCGACGACAAATCGAGGAATTTGGATCTTCGATCACACTTGGATTCACAAAGGCTTCAGTGTGCACATTCCTCCTTCGTGTTGGAGTTATTGCATCATTTAGTGAGTATGTGGAACGAAATCTATCCACAGCTCGACAGATGTCTTGAACAGATGGACGTTTTGTGCGACATAAGAATCATGAAGTTGTCTATAAGTTACGCGAATCGATGACTGATTTTCAAAGTATATTTAGATAGTTTGGTAGCTTTGTTCAACCGTGTGTCTATTCATGATGATTTGCCAAAGTATACTGATATTAACATCAAACAGTGAGCGTAGTATGACAGCTCGTTTGACAGTTAAACCTGCAGTACGTTCTATCTAAGCAAAAAAAACCTCCTTTAGTTATAATTGCAACACTTAATGTTGCATCTTTTGCAATTAATAGAATAAATTGTTAACCAAAATTATGCAACATCACGACTGAAGAGATTTCCAAATCTGAAAACAAACACACGAACAAATTTATTGCTAAAAGCAAAGTTCTGCTCAACCGGATTTCACGAACACCAGCTCTCTTGGAATGGACATGGTGAACAAAAATGAACACAATGCGACATAAAATAAAAATTCTTGTGTCACAATTAGTGCATTTTGGTAGTGTAGTCATGCAGATTTGTGTGATAAATCCAAATCAACCATATGGCACGTCTCTCTGAGAAATAACCAACACTATCTGCTGTGACTAACAATCGCCGAAAAATCCAACCAAATCTTTTCTCTTCTAATGTTCCGCTCCATTCAATTGAAACTACGAAAAGTTCGCTTTGTCGGCAGATAAACATCAATTAACATTTGCCACCTCACACGCGCCGACCACCAAATAAAAAACCAGCAAAACACTCTCATCCGAATCCGAAAATGGTTGTAAGAAATTCCAATTCGGCAGATGGTGGAGTATGAAGCGGTGAGTACGGCGGAGCACTTCTTGACTCACAGTACTACGTGCGTATTGTTTTTCAGCGTAAATCTGGGCGGCATCAATACACCAAATCCGTTCATGGACATTCATTCTCGAAGCCTAAACGTGGACTGAAGAATGAATGAAATTCAAATAAAGTTAGGTACGGAGACAACGTGTCTACGCACGATCGGCGGGGGACCACGAAGATCTCAAGCTGAAAGACGACAAGATAAAGCCAAAGAAAAAAATCAGTCAACTGCAATACGAATGGTAGGCGCACACCTTCGCGCGATATCAATTCGGACAAATCTCAATACAAATCTGACTGCGCCGAAGCAAATTCGACTTTAGGCGCAGACATCAGTACTCGACTTCACTTAGCTTTAGCTTACGTTAGGTACTTCCCGCCGCGGACCACAGTTGAGTTCAGTTTCTCGTATTTGGATTTACAAGATTCCTATCGCAAACGCATGTTGAGTACAATGGAACATTCAAATTACGTGCTGCACGTTCAACGAATAACATTTTTCTTTTAATTGACCTACGTACACCCACAATGAGTCAGCTCTTGAGGCTTTGTTGAGGCAAATTAACGAAACGAATTGGGAATTTGGCCGTTTTAGATTCTTAGATTTCAGATTTCTGGTTCATTGGTTATCAGGAGAGTTTATCATCGTAAGGCGATTTGCACCGAGCTAACCATAGTTGGTCTCGTTGAATGGAATCGGTTCCATTATGGTAATTTCAATGCGACATTCTGTGAGTATCTGTCCATACAAATCGTCGACAAGGAACACGCAATCAGCGTGTATCTCTGCGGATTATGTTCAATCAATCAACGATTGTCAATTGTCAGATTAGCGAACAATTTGAATAGAAATCAACAGCACTGCATAGTGAGCGTGTAGTTGGCGTGTGCCACTAGGGCCAGGCTAAGTGGCATTTCAGTTAAAATGAAAATATGTCAAATGGCGCATACAACGACACAATGCAATTACTCTTGGAATGGTAATGGTAAATTGTATGGGAATTTAATTGATTCGGTCCATAGGCGGTTGTTGGTTATCTTTGAAAAGAAGGAGTAATTGCTGACAGGTATTTTGCATATTTTATTATGTCTGACTTGCAGATGAAGATGGAAAAGCAATAGATGTCAAAAAAAATACCTTGGAAAGATTAAGGAGGTTATGCAGAATGCCCTTTCAATTGTCACAAAATGGGTCAGCAAATGTGAATTGGGAGTCAACTCTTGTCCGAGAAATAGCTGGTCTATTTACTACATAAAATACTGAAAGTCACTTATACTCTAAACGACACCCGACTAGTTTTTACTGATAATGCAAGATTTCTAGACATCATCTTGCCAGATTGGATGACATCGACTCGAAATCGGGAAGCCAGTAACTCTACCGGTTGAACAGCCAAAAATGATGATGACGATCTTGGATAGTCTAACATTTCGGAATAAGTAAGCAAGTCTAATATTCCTTTGTACTCATGCAAGAACGGGAAAAGATGGGGAACTGGTACATTATCTTAATACAGATGTAGTAAGACCTTTTATTTATAACTAGGGCGCTTTGCTACCCGTACACATGAACCCACGCCTTCCTATTATCATCGCGTGGAGGGGGGGTGTACTATATCTTATACCCATAGAGAAATAAGCACTAAGCACATAGGTTTTTCTATGGGCAGCGATAGTACGCACAAAACAGAGCACAGAAAGCAGCGAAGCACTTAAAACACAGTCAATATGATGCCACTATATGGCGTGATGTTCGTACAAAACAAAGGACAGAAACTGTCTATGAGATTAACGTGGTTACCTGCAAGAAACGCATTACCCCGCGGCCCTCTTCAGACACGGATTCGGTTTTGAAACGCCAATAAACGCCCATACACAGTGTATTCTATTGGAGACTGATGGGAACGGCACGCAAGTCCACGCCGACTATTGTCTTCCAGCTTAGCCATAACCACAGCCCCCACGAAACTTCACCGAAGGGCATCTCCATCTGCCGGCGACGGACATTCATCCGTGGGATCCCCGACATCCGTGGTACCAGAAAAATCTCCGGTGGGATTTCGTAGCAACCACGTGAAAGCTAGCGGCCAGAAGCTATAGTAGCAAACCAGCAACCACCTCCTCACAACTGGTGGTCCATAGTCAGTCAGTTTTCCGTCCCTTAGTCGTCCAATTCCGTCCAACTTGTCAATCTGGAGGAGGAGGAGGAGGAGGAGGAGGAGACCATCGTCCATCTTCTCTGTACTTGTCCAGCCCTCTTCCAAAAACGTAAACTCCATATGGTAGCTTTCGTCTACAACGACACAAATGATCTCATCAACATTGACATTGGTAGTCTCCTACGCTTCATACGAAGCTCTAATTGGTTCAACGAGTAGGTGAAAAACATTTTCCTGATCCGTGCGGTATCACAATGGACTATTGCTGGTCTAAGTGTGTCGTTTTCACTGGCAGCCACCTAAACCTAACCTAACCTTACCTAGGGTGAATAAAAGCCTTGTAGATAATAGCCATTTCAGCGTGAGTGAAATATTTTTTGCACCGGGTTAGAAAACCTAAACATTTCGCAGCATTTTTGGCGAAATATTTAAAAGAAATATGCTTATTTCGGCTATATTTTTAATTTATAAGGTTTTAGTTGCCTAAGACTGTCCATAGTTAAGAAAACGTAGTAAAAAGCCATAAAATGTTCTTAATTTGTTCATGTTCTTATATTATTTTTTCCTTTTTTTAAATTTTGTATGTATCTAATGTTTTTTGTTTTTTGTTAAAATAAATATTTAAAAAACATGTGCCTGGTTATTTATAAATTACATAAAAGAAAATAAACAATTTGGTGTTCTTTGATTTTTGCTACTTTTAGATCCCCAAACGTTGGATCCACTTGAAAATGTTGAAACGACACCACTGCTGGATAGCAGAGCAGCAGAATAATCCATAAGTTGAAGTCTGACGAGAACTCTACCCAACTACAATACCATGTTTCAGGTTTCAGTTCAGTAACAGCAGTCAATAAAAACAAAGAGCAAAGAAAGAGAAGAAATCGACAACGATTAAGTTGAAGAGCGAATATATTTCTCTTTCTTCTTGTAATATGGTCACTGTAGACTGTACCCTCAAACTTCTCAGGCAAATAAAAATAATCGTATTAGAAATTGCAACTGAGACCATGAATGGCATGGAGTCTTCGTGTTATATTGTACCTTATTTACACTGCGGTTCACTAGATTAGAAGCAGACAATTTTGTTAAGCAAAAAGTTTCATTATACCGTATAACTGTGATAGAAGAAAGATAGATAGTTTCACTATCTGTATACGTTATAATAATTTACAGTCAGTACAGAGATTTGTTATGATTGTATCTTACTTCTGGAAAAGTATATATTTATTATGAAAACTTAATATTTAAATTTGTGTTTTTGAAGGAGAAAGCTATAATAAAACCTTCAATTCGATTTTAAAACTTATAAACTACTAGAAGTTCCCGAGCGCTTTGCTACCGCAGACATGAACCCATGTCTTTCTCTTACAATCGCGTGGTGGGTGGTTTACTATAACTTATAACCATAGAGTAATACGCACTAAGCACTAAGTCTTAGACTTTTCTATGGGCAGCAATACTACGTATAACACCGAGCACAGAAAGCAGCGCAGCGGACAGTGCTGCACACAGTCAACGCATTCGCTCGACCGTTTTTTCGTCGACCGTGAAAGTCCATTCTACATACTGGTGAAATTATTTTGAAATCCGTCCAGTAGTTTCGAAGATTACCTCCTACATACAAATCAATATTACCTCTTTATATCTTTTTTTATTTTTTTTAATTTTATTTTTAATTTTGCGTTCTACGATGTATTCTTGCGCGTGCTGTAATGAAACTAAATAAATGTCAAAAATAGCGGTATTACCACCTACTATCTTGAAAACAGCGCCACATATCGGGTCCAAATTTCTCAAAAACCCAAATAGCAACGAAACAAACGTATAGTTAAAATCTGAAGTTCCTAAGATGCTTCGTTACTAAGAAACAGAAAAACCGTTATATCTGGAAAACAGCGCTGCGAGTTCAAACCAAAACAAAAACCCAAACCGCTAATATCCTAATCTATGATGAAAATTTCAGCTTCCTGCGATGTCTGGTTCCTGCGAAAGGCTAACCCAATCATTACAGACAACATTTTTATATATTAGATTAAAATAAATCCAAAGATATATGAACAAACTTAAGAAAAACACAATTTTTCATTATAATAAATATTAACAAATTAAAAAAAGTAATGAAAAATTCAAACAAATAAACTATTTGTCATGGGATTTTCTGACATTTAGCCTTATTTCGCTTTCATAATGCGAAATATAGTCGAATTTTGAAAGTCAGCTTTTTTGAGGTTATCTTTCCACTTATTATTAAAATTTATATCTGCAGTATGAATTTAAAATAAAAACGCAATTTTCATTTATTTGTTAGGTGCATCTAATCTTGATTTTGTATTGACCACAAACATGTCTAACTTTCACTATCACTGGTTTTTTTCTTTCCTGACATATAACTGAAGAAATATCAATTTCATCTTCATCTAAAATGATGTGGAGCTAATCTATTGAGCTGCAGTGTATATATTAAGATAAAATGGACAGTTAAACCAAAATAGAATTTAAATTACTCTCAGTTACAGTAGTTGGTTAGGTATACTGCGGTATTGAAAATTGTATAGATGTTGTCTCTTAAAATACAGAGAGAATAATAAAAAAATTATTTGAATTGGAAATAAATCAAGAGAAGCAGTGAATCCAATAAATGAATTACGATGAAAAAATGGAATTGTTGTTAAAAATTGCTAAGGGAACAAAATCTAGAAATTTATTGGATGTTTTTATGTGTCAAACTGCAACCAAATGAAACAAAATAATTTTTTACTGAAATAGGAAAGCAAGGAAGAGACTTCTCCGTTTTCTA
Organism: Nephrocerus scutellatus; assembly: GCA_947095585.1. Lineage (NCBI taxonomy): Eukaryota > Metazoa > Arthropoda > Insecta > Diptera > Pipunculidae > Nephrocerus > Nephrocerus scutellatus. The sequence continues at coordinate 117,997,471 of OX352763.1, forward strand.
ATTTTTCTCTTCTAATCTGCGTTGTATTGATTACATTATATTATCACAGTTACTCCGTTTGACGGTAAGCTACGCAATGTTAATGCATTTTTACCTTTTCTGACCACCCGATAATATCAAAACAAATAAAACTTATCATAGGTATAGGAGGTAATAAAATGCACATGCTCACGTCGTACAGCATAAAAGTGTGGATGGACGAATGGGCAAATGGACGGATGGACGGATGGACAGACAGAAGACTACAAATCCAATACAGACGACGAAAAATTCCTTACAACAAAAGAGTACTCGAAGATCGAAAAGAAAACAACAACAATTCTGTGGGAAATTCTCCCGATTTTTCTTCTCTTTTGTAATTGTCGAAGTTTCTATTGAATGTTTTAATTTTAGGATATAAATGAGGTTCTGAGATTTATTAGATTTTGTTTTGCTACATGTCTGCGATCAGGTTGTCCGGCTGGATCAGGTTGACTGTTTTTTATAGCCAGACAACAAACAGCGTTCTTGGTCGTATTGTAGTGTGGGAAATGTGCTGTGCAGTGCGTGTGTTGTTATTGTTATTGTCACAGCAGCCTTACAGTGTTGCCTTGTAAAACAAGTCCAAGAGAAGCATCACGAAGATGATGATGCACCATGCCTGTGCACAATAACAAAAAGACGCAGCCTGATGACTACAGCGGTGGTGCAACCACCAAACGATAAATGTGCGCGCTGCTCAAACAAAATAAAGTGGAGGAAGATGACAACGAGGAGTGTAGGTAAGTCGGCGACGACGACAATGACGACGATGATCAGGTTTACATTGTCAGCTTCTGCTGCTGTGCGACAGAGAACTACATAATCGGAAGGCAGAGAAAGAATGAGGGAGGAGAAGGAGCAGCATCCAGCCACCATCACACTATCGAGATACAGCCGCCGCACAGTATACATACAAGGTGCTTCAACTTAACACAACATAATACAAATATGTACAAGTGAAATACACTGGCGCGTGGTTTGCTGCCCGACATTGTCATAGAAGGATTTGATATAAACGCAAACACCCAGCAGCAGTATGCGAACGAGTTCCTAGCAACTGACACTGAATCTGGATGACAGAAAGGCACAAAAAATGCAGTGTGTGCACCACAAAACAACAGGCAGCAGCGGCGGTGAATGTAGCAAGTCCATTTTTGGAAAAATGTAATCAATTTGATAAGTGAAGCAAAGTTTACAGTCGCTTTATGCAGTTAACCGACAGCGGTGTAGTTAAATTTTTTTTTTATAAAAACAGGATAAACTGTTAAAGGGATAAGTTGATGTGGGACATTGCTTCCGATCCGAATAAATATCAATTTGTATAATGAATGCAATTGTCTTTAATAATTTACGAGAAACTTTCGCCTCCTTAAGCTACTGTCAAAACTATATTTTCTTTTATTTAAGCCAGAGAAGGAATAAAATAATAATCACGTGACCACAGAATATTCCAAACCAAATGTAATAAAAGAACAACATGGAATGGACCACAACACTAGTGGCAATGTGCACTGGAAATATTATGACGTAATGGACTTAATACTAAATATAATTAAAATTTTGTACTAAATTTGGTATTTTTTTAAATCTAATTAAAATTTTGTAATTAATTCAAATTGATAAAAAATCCGATGCGTTTTGATTTTTCGGCTGTCAAGTTGTTCGTTTCCCCTTAAAAAAAATCTGACACACAACTTTGACGTAAATATTCTTTTCATTCTATCTGACAGAAGAAGAATTTGCAAATTAAAAATTAAACAAAAACATAAACTAAATGAATGACTGTCAAGTTAACAAATATCTTTTATCTTTATTCCTTTTGACAGCTGTCATTTTTTGATGTAAAAATATAAACTCATAGCCGTGCCCCATGGCAGAATAATTAACATTCATGTTAGTGAGGAGTCAGTGCCAGTTATCTGTCAGCTCGGCAATAAAAATGTAACGATTCAAAACAAAAAAGAAAATGGCTTAGAAAATCAGATAAAGTATTAAAATCGGAATTAGTCGGGAATCGTGTCTTATTTAATGGGATGACTGAGGATGCGTAATTTACCACCAACTAATTACCCCCCAATTCTGACGAACAGACTAAAAATCAGTTTTAGGTAAGACTATAAGTCTAAGCTAAGACTGTAGACTTTTCTGAGCGTAGTCTTAGCTGTAAATAGTCTTAGCTAAGACTATGGACTTATCGACGGCATATTGGTTTGGTGCTTTTTTGTGTTTTGGTGTTTTTTTTTCTGACCTGGTAGGTGGCGCTGGAGTGGAGATATTTACGAAACGGTATTTTAGCGTTTGGTCTATATTTGTTATCGCATCACGCCTAAACCACTAGACATATTAAAGCCATATTCACACCGTATGTTTGTTTTATAAATACCTATAAATGTATATGTCGGTAGGTGACGCTGGAGTGGGGAGATTCTAAAATATGTCACATACATATCTAACATGGGAACATGGCTCTGTGGCTGTACACAGCAGTGGTGCGTCCTATTCTTACCTATGGTGCACTGGTCTAGTGGCCGGCGATTAATAAAAAGTACAAAGCAAACAAGCTAGGTAGAATATTGAGATCAGCAGGTGCTGGCATAACTGGAGCACTTCGGTACTATCCCAGCGATGCTCTTAACACAATCCTACACTTACTACCTCCCGACCTATTTATTAAGTACGTACGGCCACTGCAATATACTGCAGTTGTTACCGAAGTGTTCGATACCATCTTTAACTTCGCTTCAATCCTAGCCTTGCCGTAGAGTTTTCAACTCAATAAAGTTGGAAGCACGGGAGAGCTGTGCAGCTCTTTTATGTAACTCTATTCACCGATGGATCCAAGATGAGTAATAAAGTTGGTGCTGGAGTTTACTCTGAAAACTCTAACCATTCTAGGTCCTACCTGACTCTGCTAGTATCTTCCAGGCGGAGATCTTAGCGATAAGAGAGGCTTCCAGAGCCCTGTCTTACAAGGTTGACATATGTGTAGACAGCTAATCTGCTATTAAATCCATTATTCCTACAAGCAACAATTCTAAGCTCAACAGGCGAACTGGCTTCTACAAGCCAACGCATTGACTTGACACTAGTTCAGGGCAATGAGAGGGCGGACGTGCTGGCGAAGAATGGTGTCACACTGGACTGAGACAGTCAGCTGTCCTGTTCCTTATACCAAAGCACAGCTAAGGTGGAGCAATTTGGATTGCAATTTGGATTGCTCCACCTTAGCTGTGCTTTGGTATAAGGAACAGGACAGCTGACTGTCTCAGTCCAGTGTGACACCATTCTTCGCCAGCACGTCCGCCCTCTCATTGCCCTGAACTAGTGTCAAGTCAATGCGTTGGCCTTCAAGAGCGATGTGGCCTTCCTATAACAAAAGCAAATCCATCGAGCTGATCGCCAGATCTCGGAAAGATATTTCCAGAGTGGTTGCCATAACCACGGGCCACTGGTCGGTGGGCAGCCACGCAGCCGTACTAGGAATCCCTCACAATACCTTTTGCAGACGCTGTTTAGATATGAATGAGAATGAAGCTCTGATTCATTTTTTTGTGCACGTGTCCGGCCCTTGCGGCTGCTCCTCTCGGCGACCTGAAGGAACTTTCAGTTCAGACTACGGAATCACAGATCTGATATCGTACCTTAATGCTACAGGTTGGATATAAATACACAAAACCATTTTTCGTTGCATTGGGTCTCCTGAGGACTGTGGTAACAAAACGTTGGCTCTATAGCGCTATTTGAGGACCTCGCCAAGTCAGCTAGGACCGTCACACTACCTACTCATAAATTTGAACAAGTGTACAAGAGTTTCATATTTTACGACTTCAAAATTAGAATACCAATTAAGACTTTAGTCCTATAGCTCTTTCGATTTGCAGGGAAGAGTTAAAATTTCTCTCTCGTGGTTTCGGTTTGGCGTTCTATTTGCAACTGTACCCGGGGTACAGTTTGATTTTTCGTTTTATTTTCAAGGTTTTGTAACCGACACTGTATCGACGGGTAAGGTTTCGTTTACTCAGCAAGATGGCAAAGAAAGAGCAACGAAAACCACGAAAACCCTGTCATTTTGGTAGCTTACCCGTGGTAAGGTTTCGGATATGGTTTCAGCAAATCGAAAGAGGCATTAATAAGAAAAGTCGTAGCTAAGACAATCTTACGTTAGAATTGACCTTTAACTGCTACCATTGCTCCTACAGCATTCGGTGGATTGACATTAGTTTTTGAAGGTTACTATGGTGAAGCAAACAGCAAACGAGTCCGAATACTTTTCTGCTCCACTGTCTGTCGAGCTATCTTATGGAAAGGCCGGCCGAATCGAACAAATTATCGCACAAACCAGACCAGCATGTTGTGACAATAATTACAGGAGGTTGCTGTACTGGACAGACTACATAGTCTCGGAATTGTATATAGTGCCGTTTGATTAGGAAAAGCTATGATTAGAAACTTAGAAAACTCTAGCATGAACTTACCGTTAATAAGTAGTTTGTCTGTAGTTGTATGTGATAAGAACCACCTCCACTGTAAGACAAAAACTGTTTCACCTGCCGTCTGCGCCACAAGACATGCAACCAAATTGGGTGACAAGCAGGACGGGACGGGACGGACGGTCCCTCAATTACAGGCGAACAAGCAGAACTCTGTGTATCCCTCGATCGATTTGATTGATTTTATCCTGAAGGGTAGGCACGACTGCGCAGCGCACTGCACTTGATTGGATTCCCGTACACAGGGATAATACACTTTGGGTTTAAATTAAAAAATTAGGGAAAAAAACACAACTACAAGGCGCAAAGTACAGTGATGGGCACGGCACGCACTTTTCCTACACACGCGAATGTAAACAAGCGGCGAAGCCTTTCGCAAATGACCGATTTTTTTTCAAAAAAAAAAAAAGAAAATAACTCCAATGTGGCACGCGATAATCAATTTATTTGTTACTTAACTGATTAGGAGTAGGAACTTTTGTTTAACTCCAATTTGCACACAGCTGAGATTAAATTTCAATTCGGTTCAGTGGTTTTGTTGTTTGCGGTATATTCTGTAGCGCTCGTAATTATTGCGGTATTTTCAATCAATCACGCTGCGGTTGTCGTCGCATAAATTCTTGAAATTTTTTCTTGATTCAGAAAATATTCCAAATGCCTTGAGAAGCCGCTGCTTACGAAAACGAAGAACAACAAAAAAAAACGTCTGCGAACCGCACAAATTCCCGTCAGCAGCAAAGTTGAAGATTTGTTTTGTATTTTGCGTTGTTCTGTTTACCTTTTGTTTTGTGCATTTATTGTTAACTAATTTGGCAATCAAAGGGAAGAAGAAGGGATAAACGTTTTTTTACTTTCGTCTAAGACTAAAATTAGATAAATTCCATCCAATACGCACGAAAAAGACGATGACAAAATAATGGCGTCCGCGCGTTTGAAATTTTCGACCGACGAACACCGGTCACGTCTCACGAAGATGACAGCAGAAAATAAACTGAACTCGAAAGGAGAAACGAAGAGCGATCAGATCAAACAAAACATGAACATGCTGCTGACTGCCGTTGCGGACGGTGCAGATCTCTTTCTTTTCTTGTGCCAAAGAAATCAAAGAAGAAGTAGAAAAGTTGTGCGTCGCCACTGTTATGTTGTTGTTGAGTTATGTTGGCTGTTATGTGCTTATGTGATGCGCATGCGTCAGTAGATGGCAGCAGTTCTTATTCTTCTTGTAGTACCTTCGCCTTGCCTGTGTCTGTGCTAAGGCTTAACCGGCAATTTTGGGCGCTGCAACACCATCGTTTGCGGTTTCTCTGCTAACAACAGGGGCATACCATGTTACAGTGAATTTCTCAAACAGATCGATTGATATAACATGAAAATACATTGTGATAACAGCAGTCGTGATAGTAAACCAAACAGGGTGTTTCAAAGTTGAATAAAATCAACTGATAATGAGAATGATGAAGTTTATGAAATGAAACAGTTGTTGTTAGACTGTTGTTACATTGTTGTTACATTGTTGTTACACTGTTGTTACACTGTTGTTACACTGTTGTAACAGGTTGTGCCTCGCTTTCCACTTTATGCCTCGTTTTCTATAGTTATATTTTATATGTATGTATATAAACATTTATAAAAATATATGCATATATGCATATACAGGTTGTCCACTAATTCGGGTACATTCTAAGAAAAAAATCGTTCTACAATAAGGGTCTATCTCCAATGTTGACGTGATTTATCGGGGATTTAAGAAAAAGCTTACTTTGCTTTACCATGACCCATGTTAATGGATATTGCTCTGTTAATACTTATGGTAGAAACTTCGTTTAGGACTTTATTTTTAGAAGAAATACTAGCCATTGTAACTGCGTTTAAATAAAGGTGATGTCTTATTTGGGTCTTTAGATGTCCAACTTCAATGTCTGTTCCAGTTTTCTTGCCCATGCTAAACTTTGAGGTAAATTTTCTCCAGAAAATGCGTAATGAACATAGCGGGGTTTATTATTTTTTTCTTATGAACGTAACAATAATAAAAAAAAAATCAAAATTCAAGTTTGTGTCCTCCTTGGTTTTGTATGCAGCCAGGGTCTTTTTGTGGTCTTTTGCGGGTATTTTGAGGAGTTTTTTGACGAGTCTTTTGAGGGTCTTTTGTAGTCTTTTTTATTATTCTTTTTGGAGTTTTTGTGGGTCTTAGGAGATATTTTTGAGAGTATTTTTATAGGGATTCTCTTTTTTGCCCTTTCTTTTGGTGGTATTTGAGGTAATTTTGAAAACGTTTAGATGGTATTTTGAGAGGTTTTTTGGTGGTCTTTTGAGGGTCTATTTGGACTGCCTTCTGGGAGTATTTGCAAATCTTTTGAGGATCTTTCTTTTTACATATTTTTTAAATATATATCTATACTAATATTATAAAGAGGTAAAGTTAGTTTGTGTGTAGAGGGTGATCTTCAAAACTACTAGACTGACAAATTTTGTAACTAAATAACTTAAGTCAAAAAAACGGTCAGGTCGGGTCATAATGACTGTGTGCTGTCTGCTGCGCTGTTTCTGTGCTCTACGAACATCACGTCATAATGACGGTGTGCTATATGCTGCGCTACTTTGTACGTACTGAAATCTATATACAGAGTGTATCCGTTAAGGTGGCAAATACTTAAATGGGTGATTCATTAATTAATTCTTTGAGATCTCTGGAACGCCTTGACCATTTCAACCAAACAGATAATACTTGCTTTGCAAATATAAGGTGGGGCAAAACTAATGTCATAATGTGAATTGGCTACCAATTTGTTAAAAAGAAAAACAAATCATCAATTAACAATAATTCAGCTTTCTTCAGGTGTCTATCGCTCCATGACTTGTTGTCAACTATTCTCCATCTGTAACATAAATGTCAAAGCACAATGACATTTGACGCAATTTGCAAAAATTGTGCCACATGCTTGTTGTCAACTATTCTCCATCTGTGTGCAACATAAATGTCAAAGCACAATGACATTTGACGCAATTTGCAAAAATTGTGGCACATTCACATTATGACATTACTTATACCCACCTTATAATATCAGTGCGTAGGCGACGTGGCTCAGTGGATAACTTTATAGCTGCTGAGCAGGAGGTTCGTGGTTCGAATTCCAGTAACACCAATAGGTATTTTTCACGGTGTCCCACCTCTCGCGAATGTCTGACAAACGTCAGAGTGTAATAACTTGTCACGGAAAGCTTCTTAATTCACCCTTCGGATACGGCACCAAATTGTAAGTCACTTCCATTTGTGGGCAAAAATATAATACGCACAATGGACGCGGAAAGCCTAGGCCTTGGACCGCAAACGGTTAGTGGCGCCAGATGTTATTATTTTTAAAAGCTCGTTTAAATGAAAAATTTACAAATAAGCTGGTGAGGATCTCAATCTCAACATAAGAGTGGATATGAAAACAATTCGAGTGAGCAGAAAAAAAATGATTGTTTAATTTTTGTACAATTTAAAAAAAGTGAAATTATTTTAAGAATTTTAGGAATAAAAAGATAATTAACTGGCAATGTGTGCTGGTTTGTATAAATATAAATTCGATTAATTCATTTGCGGACACGACTCCTTTGAATTTTAATTCGAAGAACTTTTCTAAGGACCAACTGGAGAAACAAAAGAAAATGACAGCTATACTTACCTGCAAACGCAGTTCAAGCGAACAAATCTAAATAAAAATACCAACACAATGTTTTTTTTTTTTTTCGTAAAAAGAAGTATTTTTTCAATATTTTTCTTCAATTGTCTGTTGTAATTTATAATTTGTTGTTGTTTTTTTTTATAAATATTATTCACAATTTCAAATAGTAGAGCGAGCGTTCAGCGTTTGCACAAATATTGACAAATTGTTCGGCTGCTGTTGCTTTCTATAAATACAAATACAAAGATGTTTAGCTGTGTTGCTTGCTGCTCTGCATTATGGGAACAATGATATTTTTCTTTTTCTTTCTTTTCAATGCATAATTGAATAAAGCAAAGAAATTCGGTAAAACTTATAAATAACTTAGGTTAAGGTATTTTATTATTTTATATAAATTTATTTTTATCTACGAATAAGGGATAAATAAACACAATTATTGCTAATTATTTTTTTAATATTTAATTTTTATACAGTTTTTTAAATTTACTAAAATATTTCAATTAAAAATGATTGTTTCTTTGTCTGTGTATGTGTATGGTTTTTGTTTGTTTGATGAAAACGAAATCTCAAGTGATAGCTGGAAAATGTTAATAAAATTTTGGTACTTCTCTTGTGTGTGTGTGTGTGTCTTTAGTGTAATGAGTCACGTAGAAAACTGAACTTTTGTTTTGCTTTTTTGAATTTGAGAAATTTGTTTTTGGTTGTTGCTTCGATTTTATTAATAATGTGTTGTTATTTTGATGACAGCATACAAAAAGCTCAACTAATGCTATTGTTCATTTAAGGTTTTTCCCATTTCTGATATTGGATAGTTTTTATTTTTCTAATGCAATAATTTCTTTTATTTTACATAATTTCCTATAATTGTATTTACAATAATTTTTTTTTGTTGCTTGTGCCAACTGATTTACGCTGTTAGCTAATTGTACAGCTTATTTGTTGCTTCTAAATTTTGCTCTCCTATTAATTAAGAAATCTTTCTACAGCTGAAAGCGCGCGGCTGACTTTAGCTTTAAAAACAACGGCTAGCCGACCTTTTTTTATATCGTACCGCAGCTCGATATCGGGCCGAAATGATTTATTTCAAAAACCACACAACACAAGCACGCCGTGCGAGGTCTGCTTAATGTTGCATTCATAGCTTTTCATTGCACTGTCCACAAGGAACATGCATCTAAATTCTCTTAATCAACTCTCTCATATAATTGTTATGAAGTTGACTTGTATTTACAAATTACTAAGAGCAAATTTAAATGCGAATTTCCTTCTCTTCGATATCAAATTTCGGTTTTGTTTGTTTTGATTTTGATGTTTGTGATTTACACTGCGGTGCACTAGATTAGAGACAGGCAATTTTGAGATGAAATATAATCTTTCTCCCCTTATATAGCAGTGAGAAAAAATCAGAAAAAGTGTGAAAGAAACAGTGGTTCATGTACAATGCAATGATGAATTCCAAAATTTTAACATAACAAGCAAACGGAATGCATTAAAATTGGTTCATTATTCATATCGTTATTTGTGAAGTGGTTGATTTTTTGTGTATAAAGCTTTAATTTTGTAAAAAAATAAATAGAAAACCCTTTTTGACATAGTTAGAAAAGGCAATCATATAGATGTTTACCATTCGGAAGGCTTATCTAAGCATGCCTTCGATTGCAAAATCAATCGAAGTGATCATACTGTTGGCAATTATTTGAAGAATTACAAAGGCAATCTTGCTATGGCCTTTAAGGCAACGGAAAAACGAAAAATCATCACACAAGCCTCGAATTCAGCTGTTTCAACGGCTTAAATCAGATAAGCAACTGGCGTTACTGCAATTAAATCTACCGTTCGTCGCGTGATTCGTAGTGCCAAACACCTCAAGCGAATAAATCTGAAGAAAAAACCACCACTTAATGCCTCGCGAAAGATTCAATGCTTACAATTCGCAAATGATCACATGACCTCCGGGATGTGCAACACGGAGCAAGTTCGAATGGACCGGAATGGCTATAACTTTTACTTCCACGATCTAAGAAAAGATGACCTCTTTCTAATCCGCCAATGGTTTGGGATGCAATGTCGCATTATGACATTATCGACTTGGTGGCAAAAAGTTCAAAAATAACAGGAAATAGCTACAAAACGGTTTTGGAATCTGCTTTTCCAAAAATCTACAATCTCTTTGGAACACTTTCATGAATATTTCAATACGACAATGACATGGCATGTATTCAAATTTTACCATGGCCACCATCTTCGCTAGAACTTAACATTATAGAAAATGTCTGGCGCTGGCTCACATGAAAAGTGTACGAAGGTTAAAACAATACGATGACAAGGAAGCGCTGATTGATCCCATTAAATTTGTCTGAAATAAGATTTCATTCGATTACATGGCCTCATTGTACAACTCCATTAACGATCGAATTTTTGAGGTTATTAAATATATTATATGTGGAGTTTGAATTTAAAATAAAGAATTAATTTTCATAAAAAACCAAAAACAGAATTTCTTTCATTGTTTTGTAAGTTGCTTTTAATCTTATGAACCGATTTAAATGCATAACATTTATCTACCGTTAACTTGTTCTGAATATTTTTTAAAACTTGATTTTTCTATAAACACAAATTACTTTAATTTTCACCATCATTTGTTTTTTCTTACTTGACATATAACTAAAGATCTACCAAAATTATTTGATTCTAATCTAGTGGACCGCAGTATATAAAGAGAAGTATTAAAAAGAGAGAGTGACGATGGTGTATATAAATCGCATAGCGTAAACGTACCTATGATTTGCATTAAATTTCTACTTTGAAATTTTACTAAAGTTTTATGATTTATTTTAATAAGGCGTACCTAGAGGCGTTTATGTTTTGTTTTAGTTTACTTTTTTGAATTCGATTAATAACAATATCTTTCGCTTTTGCAGTATTACCGGTTATTATTTTGGTTGTGATGTTGCGATATTTAATGTTAATGTGTAATGCATTTATTAAATTAAAGTTTTATTTTTTCGGTGTGACATTACTCGATCTAAGATGATGTTGAATTATATTTTAATTTTTTTTTCGTGATGTATGTAGTATGTAAGTAATTTATAATAAATAACTATCATTTATCTCGTACTTTTAGTACAGTAACAACAATATGAACCAGTAGCGTCTTTTCATTTATGCATAATAATTTTTACTCGAATATTTAGCATCTATTTATTTTGTACAATTAATTAGTTTACGTGTGTGAGTATTATTTACAGGTGGATTAATTACTTAAACACTTTACTTTGAGTTGAGGAAAAAACAAATTTTTTAGTTGCGTAAACGAAGTGGCTAAGCATTGCATCAGTCTAACAGAGAACTTTGAAAAAGGAATTATTCCTTTTATTTTTAAATGCCATGCCAAAAGTTTCGGCAACTATGAATATTTTATGGTGTGTATTTACCGAACCGAACCGAATATGAAAAGTACCTCAATGTCCACACAATGTCTGTGTCACGTATGATTTACTGAAGACGAGAAAGAGTATAGGCGACAAAACACAGTCCTGAGGAACCCCCCCCGCGTTTATGCGGCTTAGGTGATGGTGAGGGAGTGAAGTACAGGTGTACGACTTAACAACCGCCTAAAACAACCTCAATTGAAGGGTCCGAATAATAGTAACTAATTCAATAATGCGGTTTATTTTGACTAAGTAGTGTTAATAATTAATAAAAATTTACTATTCTTTAATTAATTGTTTTTTTTTGTTTAAGTATAAGAACAAAATGTTTTGTTTTAGTTTTTGTTCATAATTCTTTATTAAAACTTAAAAAAATATTTTAATAAAGTTGAGTTGTTTCATTTATTTTTCACACAGCAATTTATTCGTGAATTTGCTTACGGTGTCAATAATTGTGTGGTTTACTCTAACATTTATGGCCTGTTCTAACTCCATTATAGGGTCGGTTCAGACTTGAAAGAAAAATGAGTAAGGTATTTCGGTCCATGTCTCTGATATGTTTCACTTCCTTATGTTTCTCGAAAGGTTATTAACTTTGATATTTTAATGCTGGGTTCTTTAATACACTAAAGTGTTTCTGTGTAGATGATAAATGAAACGGAAATTTCTGTTTTCAAAGACAGTTTGTAAAAAGAGGACGTGCAGTGTGGCATGGAATCAAATGTATTTCTGTGTACATATATTCAAAACTTAATGCAAACCAGTAAATACTATACTGAGTCTTGTGTTAGGTAAGAGTGCAATGAGAAACAAGGATGATTCACAAAAATCATTACATGCTTTTTATGAAATATAAAAATAATATAATAACTTTATTCTGGACCTTGTGTAGCGTTCTTAATTCTTTGAGTATCTGTGTACGATTAAATCGTCTCATCATTAATATTCATAACCACTTCGTTTGAGATGAAACCGATTGACTTAAAAACAATACATAACTAAATCAAACGGCAAAATCTGCAATTTATCACATTTTAGTTTTGAGTTCTACGAATGATTTAGCAACAAATGATATTCATCAGGTAAATGTGTGAATGTATTAAGATGCGATGCTTAGTGTTTGTTAGATACTCTTTCTGCGAATAAGCATTTAAATGATTCTGTACAAGAATTGTACAAGAGTATTACTGTTGCTATACAAATGGTTTCCTATTGTTATATAAATATTCGTTATTCGTAATAATAATAATAATAATCGTCGATTGTCGTTTGTTTTGGTTGGTTGGTTAGCAAATAATAGTTACGTGTACATACATCATACGCTCTATCCTAACGTAATTATTATAGAACTTGGGTAACTATAACTATATATATAGTATACGATTAAATAAAAGTTGATTCTTTAGAATTTATATTATTGATGACAATATGAGTATTTTTTTTTAATTAATCAAAAAAAAAAATTCTTTTTAAAAAATTAAGAAATTTATACAATATGTTTTATAGAAAAAATAAATACTGATTGACAATTTAAAGGCAGAATGTGTTCGAAAAAGATATAGTTGTAAGTAAAATTAAAGATGCAGGTGCGTTCTAGAAAAATGTTGGAATGTATTCGAAGATACAGATTTCCAAAAATTTTAAGATATGAAATGTGTTCGAAGAAAAGATACAGATAAACAACAGTTGAAAGATACGGAATGTTTCCGAAAACGATACAGATTTCCAATACAGTTTAATAGATGTATATAAAAAGAATGTATTTTAAAAAGATACAGATTTAAAACAAATTAAAGATACGGATTATTCTAAAAAAGATACAAAAATCGAAAAATTTAACGAGTTCAAAAAAAATACACATATACACATAAATTATATTTACGGAATGTGTATATGAAAGAAAAGCGAATAAGAGTAATGAAAGATACGGGTTTTTTTTAGAAAAAGATACAAAAATCAAAAAATGTAATCTGTTCGAAAAAAAATACACATAGACACAAAGAAAAACTATATATACGGAATGTGTATATAAAAGGAATGTATTCGAATAAGATACAGATTTAAAACAAATGAAAGATTCGATTTTTTTTAGAAAAAGATACAAAAAATTAATCTGTTCTAAAAGACACATATACACATAAAAAATATTATATATACTGAATGTGTATATAAAAGGAATGTGTTCGAAATAGATACAGATTTAAAACAAATTAAAGATACGGATTATTTTAGAAAAAGAAACAAATATCGAAAAATTTAACGGGTACAGAATATGTTCGAAATACGGAATACGGAATGTGTATATAAAAGGAATGTATTCGAATAAGATACAGATTAAAAACAAATGAAAGATACGGATAATTCTAGAAAACGATACAAAAATCGAAAAATTTAACGGGTACAGAATAAGTTCGAAAAAAATACACTTATGCACATAAATTATATATACGGAATGTGTACATAAAAGAGAATGTACTCGAATTAGATACAGATTTAAAACAAATTAAAGATACGGATTATTTTAGAAAAAGATACAAAAATCGAAAAATTTAACGGGTACAGAATATGTTCGAAAAACGGAATACGGAATACGGAATGTGTATATAAAAGGAATGTATTCGAATAAGATACAGATTTAAAACAACTGAAAGATACGGATTATTTTACAAAAAGATACAAAAATCGAAAAATTTAAAGGGTACAGAATCTGTTCGAAAAAAATACACATAAACACATAAAAGAATTATATATACGGAATGTACTCAAAAAACATACAGATTTACAGCAAAATTTTAAGATACATTCCGTATCTGTATCGAAAAAAACTAAAAACATTATTCAATTATTTACAATTTGTTACGTTGCTGATATTTTTGCTAACATATATTTACAAAATATTTATTTGTTTTATTTTTTTGTCCTTGCCTTTGTCGATTAGAGCATATTTTTAATTTTTAAATTTTTTATTTTATTTTGTTTTATTTAATTATTTTGTTTTTGTTTGTTACTTTGGATACAAAAATTAATTCAACAGCAAAATTAAGATTTAGTTGGTAAATAATATTGCAATTTTTAAAATATTTAGATATTCAGTGTGACACTTTTTTATGTACAAAACAAATTGGACGGTTTCGCCAAAACAAATTTTTATTATCTATGTATATGTATTTATTTTTTGGGAGGCCAGAACTTGGCCTCGGTTGTATAGCCAAATATGATAATGATAATATATTTCATTCCTTTGCGAGTTGGAGTTGTAAAATAGTTTTTGCTCTCCTTTTTTTATAATTTGTTTGGAAGATTGCATTTTTTTTTAGAGATTATTACAATTTTTTTATTCTCTAAAGTTGACAAAATGTTAGTCTGCATTTTTTCTTTGTCACTTCAAAATGTTACGCTTGGCAGTGCAAATGAGCAATAAATTTTAGTGTATTTTCCACTTAAAGGTAACCGTCAAAAGTGGTTGTTTCAGTTTTTGTGGTTTTTCGAATTCGCAAAATAATGAAAGTCAACTAAAAAAAAGGTTTAACATCTCTACATCTTCAGTGGATGTTTTCAGTCAAAAATTTAAAAAAAATTATATCATAGCTGTACAAATTCAATCGGAATGTACGCATTTTGTAATTCTGTCATTTGGCAACCCTAGGTATTTTTTGACATGAAATGTTTGACAGTCAAATTTGTTCCGAAATTGTTAATTTTCGACCAATGACTGAGTGCTCTTTGTAGTTTTTTGTTGTTCAAAACAAAAAATACTATTTTGACTATTTCTCGCAAAACTACTTCATATTCCTGAAGATAAACAACATTCCGTAAAAGGTTGGCATTTTCAAAAATGGAGGAGTTAAAGACATTTTCTAAACTTTATGAATTAAAGACAGAATAGCTTCAAGTCGTACTGAATATTGCAATCCAAAAGAGTTTCAAATATTGAAACAACTGGCACAAATTTTAATAAGTGACACAATAAACATTCCTTGAGAGAGAAATATTGGATCGTATTGAAGTAAAAATCCTGAATTATCTCGCAATATAATGATAATTTACATCGGAGGATAATCTGTCACAGCTCATAGGTCAAACCATAATTCGGTTACCTAACTGCATACCTGAGTAGAGGAACTGGGCACGAAACCGCACTGCAGAACAAAACGTTGACGGAAATATTAATTAAGTTATGAGTGAGTGGCCAGTAGCCGGAAAATTCCGGTTACATGAAAAATTTCCTTCCAAAGTCATTCATTCATTCATTTCATTCATTTAACCCTAAAAGTATACCATAAAATGTAATGATTGTAGTTATATTTATTATAGTATATGACCCTAAAAGTATACAGTCCAATGGAATGATAGAATTCATGGAATACTTTCAGGGTTAATTCGTTTAATAAATATTGTTACATTATCAAAGGTTTATAATTAAAAAGTATTTCATCAAATGATAATATAATTGCTACAATGACAGAAAAAATGTTTCCTTTTTTTTAGAAGACTAGCACAAAAAATTCAAAGACTGGTACTTCTTCTTTACCGGACGACAGTACGATGCCATTGCTGTCTACCAGTGATGCTCCTGCATTTTTCGGTTTATTTTTCTGTTGATAGTTTTGAGTTCTAAGACCGGTACTTCTTCTTTACCGGATGGTAGAACGGTGCCATTGCTGTCTACTGGCAATGCTCCTGCAACGGTGGGTAGTTTTTTTAACTACTGCCGACAAGCGCAGGTCGGCTTTGACAAATAGGGCTTCTACTAGCAGCGGTAGGATTGTGGAACCCTTCCGCTGACAGTAATCTTGTAGGCGCAACTGGTGGATGTTCGCGACAACACATTCCGTCTAGATTGTTGTACAAGGATCGCGAAACGAGGTTCGGACACTGAAAGCCCTCCGGAGACCAACAGAACACCACAGCAGGTCGCCAAGCTAAAGTAGATAAGCACGAGCAATGGACCAGCGATGACTCTACGTCTAAGCGTCAGAGATCGGTGGAGGAAACCGCTTCGGTTTCAAAAAGACTTAAAGTGCCTACTACTTAGTCACTCCACCATTACATCTCAAAGGTCCTTCAGCGATGTGCTTAAGGACAAAATTGTAGTCGCAATGATAGACCGCAGTAACACTTACGGAACTATATCTCCGGAACGTTGGCAATTAGTCAAGTTATAGCTCTCTGGTACCACCACCATTAGGACTCCCTCCCTTATTCCGACTTACGACTTGAAAGTCGCCAAGTTGGAGGAGTAAAGAGCAGTTCAATATCCACCTGTGTTGGGTGCCGGGGCACAGAGACATTCCGGGTAACTGTATGGCTGACGACCTCGCCAAGCAACGAGTACACTACCATTCTTCCCTGAATATGGTTCTAAAGGCATACGAATCGCTACATGCAAACTCTTGTTAAAGCGGGATGCTAATGAAACCACTAACTTTAGGTGGTTAAACGGTAAAACTTGCATAGAGACAAAAGAGATCTGGCCCAGGCTGGATCCGAAACGTTCCAAGTGTTTGATTTTGATCTCTCAAAATAGATCGCACATGGGTGCTATTGTAGGTGTCATCACTGGACACTGTCTTATAGGCAAGCATGCAGTAAGACTTGGAGTCTTCTCGAGTAAATGAAGAAGCTGCATGGATGAGTAGGAGGACGAGACCATTATCCATCTTCTCTGTACTTCTTGAGCTCTCTCCCACAAACGTAAACTCCATATGGGAGCTTTCTTCTACAACGACACTAATGATCTTATCAACATTGACTTTAGCAGTCTCCTACGCTTCATACGAAGCTCTAATTGGTTCATCGAGTAGGTGGAAATTTTTTTTCCTGATCCCTGTGTTATATCACAATGGACCAGTACTGGTCTAAGTGTGTCGGTTTTCACTGACAGCCATCTTAAGCTAACCTGCAATATTTACCAAATTTAACACTAGAAGTATACAATGAAATTAAGTGATTGTTGGAATATTTTTTTACAAAATTTAAAACTTAGAAGTATACAATGTTTCAAGATCAAATTTTACGTTTAATTCGTTTAAAAAAATTGTAACACTATCAAGGGTACACAATAAAATGTAATGATGGAATACTTTGAGGATTACATAAATATTAAATACTGGTACATTACCATAGGTGTAAACCCTAAAAGTATTCGATCACATGAAATGGTTGTTGCAATCAGAAAACTTATCAAATTTTACCCGAAAAGTATACAATGAAATTAAGTAATTGTTGCAATATTTTTTTTAAAGAATTTAACACTAAAAGTATACAATCAAATGTATCAAAATTAAATTTAAGTTTTAATTCGTTTAGTAAATATTGTACCATTATAAAAGGTACACAATCAAATGTAATGATGGAATACTTTGAGGATTACATAAATATTAAATACTGGTACATTACCATAGGTGTAAACCCTAAAAGTATTCGATCACATGAAATGGTTGTTGCAATCAGAAAACTTATCAAATTTTACCCGAAAAGTATACAATGAAATTAAGTAATTGTTGCAATATTTTTTTTAAAGAATTTAACACTAAAAGTATACAATCAAATGTATCAAAATTAAATTTAAGTTTTAATTCGTTTAGTAAATATTGTACCATTATAAAAGGTACACAATCAAATGTAATGATGAAACACTCTTAGGGTTAATAAGTGTAATAAATATTGTTACATTAACAAAGTCATGCAATCAAATGTAGTGATGAAGTTCATGGACTTTTTTGGGGTTAATTCATTTAGTTAATATAGTAACATTATCAAAGGTATGCAGTCAAATGTAATGATAGAATTCATAGAATACTTTAAGGTTAAATAAGTTAAATAAATACTAACCTTAAAGTTAACCCTAAAAGCAAAAAATGAAATAAAGTGATTGTTGCAATATTTATTACAGAATTAAACACTAAAAGTATACAATGAAATAAAGTAATTGTTGAAATATTTTTTTTATAGAATTTAAAGCTTAAAGTGTAAAATCAAATGTTTAGTTTAGCAAAAATGTAACATTATCAAAGATACACAATCAAATGTAATAATGGAATACTTTTAGGGTTAATTCGTTTAATAAATATTGTTACATTATCAAAGCTTTAAACCCAAAAAGTATTCAATTAAATGAAATGATTATTGCAATCATTAAATTTATCAAATTTAACCCTAAAATTATACAATGAAATGTAGTGATCCTTGCAATATTTTTTTTTACAGAATTTTACACTAAAGTCTACAATCAAATGTAATGATGAAGTTAATGGACTACTTTAAGGGTTAATTCGTTCAGTAAATATTGTAACATAATCAAAGGTATACAATAAGATGTAATGATGCAATTCACGGAATACTTTAAGGGTTAATTCGTTAAACAATATTGTAACATTATCAAAGGTATGTAATTAATTGTAATGATGCTATTTATGGAATACTTTTAGGGTTAATTCCTTTAGTAAATATTGTATCATTATTAAAGGTATGCAATCAAACGTAGTGATCAAAGTCATGGAATACTTTTAGGATAAATTCGTTAAAAAATATTGTTATATTACCAAAGGTATGCAATTAATTGCAATGATGCAATTCATGGAATACTTTTAGGGTTAATTCATTTTTAATTATTGTAGCATTATGTAGCATCAAAAATATGATATGTAACATTTTAAAAATGTATGAATTTTTTTGTTCTTTAACTTTTCCACTAACATTTTCGAAATGACACGCCCACAGGGTTGAATGAAGCGTATCAAGCTTCGCGAATCTTTGATTCATTTAAAAATCTAAATCAAAAACAGAAACAAACACTTTGCAGTGCTAAGCGTGCTTACTATATGACTTAGTAATAAGATGTACGATTTTCATAGCTTAACAATTTCAATTCCTTTCACAATTTGTCAAAATTTAAGAAAATATTTTGTTATTACATAATAAATAAAAGTTTTCGAAAAATGCAATGCAAGCAAATGTTCGATTGTTTCTTACTCAAGACAGTAGTTATCTATCTATGCATATAGCAGTTGCTTTGCTAGGTATTTTAGATACATAGAGCGGTTCTTGTTAGCTTAAATATTGATAAGGAATATCACATGGATACAAATGGAAACTTACTTAAGGGATATCTTTGAGTATCAGTTGCTTACAATAATAAAGTGTCCTCTATGTGTGCTAACTGACTGTACACACAGTGCCATTGTGCGCCGTCTGTCGCCAACCAACTAATGCTCAAAACTGCTGTTATCCGACTGATGGCGCACCAGGATTTTTGGCTAGAGAAATTCTCGTTTGCTGCGTCCTCCGGCAGTGCCACTGCTGCTGCTTGAGGGTCCCGCAGGAGCAGCAGGAGAGCCTGTAATGTTGTTACCGCCCGTTCCGCTGCCACCCAATCCAAGTTGTGTTAATAGCGATAATGAAGGTGTTGCTGGTGTGTCACTACTGTATTGCCCGGCTGTGCCAATGCCACCCTGCACGGACGACAAAGATGACGCAGACGCTGGAGTAGAAATCGTAGTAGTCGAAGTATTAGTTGGCGGCTGCTGCGGCGACGGCGGCGATACAATCAGCTCTGCCTCCAATAGTCTTTGCTGCTCAGGACTAGTGACATGGGCATGTGTCTGTTTTGGGGGCGCCGGGGCTTTCCTGCTCTTGGAACGCCGTTTCTTGAGCATCAGTGGCCCCAAGCCATTGCCCCCCGAACCGGACACAATTGGATTCAATAGGCTTAATTGACTAGGTGTAGGCGGAGCTGCTGCCGCACTAGAAGTAGTAGCAGTAGACGTCGGAGCTAATACCCCACCACTGGTGCCAACACCTCCCGCGGCACCGGTGATGCCTGCGCTTACGCTGCCACCAACCACAGATGTAGCCGTCGTCGCCAAACCCGTCGTTGGAGGTGTGGACGACGGTGGTGTTGCTATTGCTGATATCGATATCACAGTATCTGCGGCTGGAGTTGTCGCTGTCGATTGTGTTGCTCCAGGCGTGCTGAGAAAGAGATCTGCATCGCCGGGAGTTGTCTGGCCCGACGAGTCGTGCGGCGTGGACAGCCGCTTTACCAGCACACCCAAGAGATCCTCGATGCGTCCCATACGCTGCGTCATTCGTTGCATTTCTAGACGGACGTCGACCTTCAGGTCGAGCACCGTTGCGATGAGATCCCGCTGGGCTAGGGTTGGTGGCTGTTCCCGCAGGCCGGTGTCGTACGTATCGGAGGTGGTGGCACGTGATGAAGCCATTTCGATCTGACGTTCACGCTCCAGTGCTAGATTGCGCTCCTTAGCCGATGATGACTCAACAATGCGATTGTCCCGACTGGGTGGCGACGCATCGACCTCGCCACCTTCGTCGATTGTGTCTTGGCGGGCTAGGGTGGCTTGACTGGCCTGCAGTTTGGGAGCTTTGGGGAAAACCTGTATGATAAGTACAACAAAAACAACACAACACAAAGGGACAGACATAGAGAAAGAGGAAGAGGGAGATGGAGATAGTGTGTGTGTGTGTGTTTGTTTGCGAATGATAAGGACCAGGGATAAATGGGAAAGTGTGGTGGCATTTGATTAGTAATTTTCAGAATGACAATCATAAAACAAGAGTCCAAAAGGAAATCAAGAACAACAGCAACGAAAAAAGATACAAACTAAAAGCACAACAACAACAACAACAACAATAATAATAATAATAACATTAACATTAAATTATTACTTTGTTGCCTTGTCCACCATTACTGCTCGAAGTACTATTCTGCCGTCCTTGGGCAGTGCTTTCTCGCAAACTATCTCGGGCACTCAAACTCCTCGAGACTGCTACTTTGGTGCTTGTATCGCTAGCCGAATCGACACTTGAACTACCCAAAAGGCGACCCCATTTACTAGCACGCGTACTACGGGCTGATGGTGGACCTGATGAGGGCGATGGTGATGGAGTTGGTGAAGGAACTGCTGCCGTTAGGATGCGGGAGTCCTCGGTTAGTGTTAGCTTTGCTGGAAGCTTCACAGCGAAATCGAAATTGGTGGGAAAGGGTATAGTGGAATGTAGAGCAGGAATGATATGGAGGGATGGGGTTAAAATCGAACAGAAATGTGGGAGAATGTAATGTGAATCAATGCGGATCGATCGAGGAGGGGAGAAACAATTATTCATTAGTATTACATATTGGATTCAATTAAGCAAATAACAAGTAACATTTAACAACAATAAAAGTTACCGTTTCACCAGACAACACAGATCGGGAAACATTTATGTGGTCAAGTAATAAACGAACATACAAATCTCAATTAGGAATTATATTGAATGGAAAACAGAAACAATCGACAATCGCAACGGTTTCAGGGTATATAATGGAACTCAATGAGTATGTCTATATATGTATTTAACGGATTAATTGATTCTGGAATAATTCCAATTTTCAATGCTTCTCTTAACATTAACCGTTTTGAGCAAGCGAGAGAAGTGGAACTCCTTTAGGCGCATTTAGAGTAAACTTCCAAAACCATGCTGGTTTGAACTGCGTGTAACAATGTAACGCCCGTAACAATATAACGAATGAAACATAAGACATAGCAAGAGAAACCGAAGACTGAAACGTTTTGCCTCTCCAGACGGCATTCTGGCATGAAACGCGTATAACAATGTAACGCATTTGACAGTGTAATGAATGAAACATAAGACATAGCAAGAGAAACCGAAGACTGAAACGTTTTGCCTCTCCAGACGGCATACTGGCATGAAACGCGTATAACAATGTAACGCATTTGACAGTGTAATGAATGAAACATAAGACATAGCAAGAGAAACCGAAGACTGAAACGTATTGCCTCTTCTGACAACATTCAGACAGAAAAACGCGTGCAACAATGTAACGCCCGTAACAATATAAGGAATGAAACATAAAATACAGCGAGTGATACTTAAACGTTTTGCCATTCCAGACGGTATTCTGTTATGAAACGCGTGTAACAATGTAACGCATGTAACAATATAATGAATGAAACATAAGACATGGGAAGAGAGACTGAAACGTTTTGCTTCTCGTGACGACATTATGGCATGAAATGCGTTCAACAATCTAACGCATGTAACAACACAATGAATGAAACATAAGACATAGCAAGAGAAACTGAAGACTGAAACGTATTGCCTCTTCTGACAACATTCAGACAGAAAAACGCGTGCAACAATGTAACGCCCGTAACAATATAAGGAATGAAACATAAAATACAGCGAGTGATACTTAAACGTTTTGCCATTCCAGACGGTATTCTGTTATGAAACGCGTGTAACAATGTAACGCATGTAACAATATAATGAATGAAACATAAGACATGGGAAGAGAGACTGAAGACTGAAACGTTTTGCTTCTCGTGACGACATTATGGCATGAAATGCGTTCAACAATGTAACGCATGTAACAACACAATGAATGAAACATAAGACATAGCAAGAGAAACTGAAGACTGAAACGTATTGCCTCTTCTGACAACATTCAGACAGAAAAACGCGTGCAACAATGTAACGCCCGTAACAATATAAGGAATGAAACATAAAATACAGCGAGTAATACTTAAACGTTTTGCCATTCCAGAAGGTATTCTGTTATGAAACGCGTGTAACAATGTAACGCATGTAACAATATAATGAATAAAACATGAAACATAGCGAGAAAACGGAAGACATAAACGTTTTGCTTATTCAGAAGGCATCCTGGTATGAAACGCGTCCAACAATGTAACGCCCATAACAATATAAGGAATGAAACATAAAATACAGCGAGTGATACTTAAACGTTTTGCCATTCCAGACGGTATTCTGTTATAAAACGCGTGTAAAAATGTAACGTATGTAACAATATAATGAATAAAACATAAGACATAGCAAGAGAAACTGAAGACTGAAACGTATTGCCTCTTCTGACAACATTCAGACAGAAAAACGCGTGCAACAATGTAACGCCCGTAACAATATAAGGAATGAAACATAAAATACAGCGAGTGATACTTAAACGTTTTGCCATTCCAGACGGTATTCTGTTATCAAACGCGTGTAACAATGTAACGCATGAAACAATATAATGAATGAAACCTAAGACATGGGAAGAGAGACTGAAGACTGAAACGTTTTGCTTCTCGTGACGACATTATGGCATGAAATGCGTTCAACAATGTAACGCATGTAACAACACAATGAATGAAACATAAGACATAGCAAGAGAAACTGAAGACTGAAACGTATTGCCTCTTCTGACAACATTCAGACAGAAAAACGCGTGCAACAATGTAACGCCCGTAACAATATAAGGAATGAAACATAAAATACAGCGAGTGATACTTAAACGTTTTGCCATTCCAGACGGTATTCTGTTATCAAACGCGTGTAACAATGTAACGTATGAAACAACATAATGAATGAAACATAAGACATGGGAAGAGAGACTGAAGACTGAAACGTTTTGCTTCTCGTGACGACATTATGGCATGAAATGCGTTCAACAATGTAACGCATGTAACAACACAATGAATGAAAAATAAGACATAGCATGAGAAACTGAAGACTGAAACGGTTTGCCTCTTAAGACGTCTTGCTGGCATGAAACGACGTGTGTAACAATATACCGAATAAAATATAAAACAAAGCAAAAGAAACTGAACACTGAAACTTTTATCTCTCCAGGCGGCATTCTGGCATGAAACTCGTGGAACAATGTAACTCATGTAACAATATACCGAATGAAATATGAAACATAGCGATAGAAACTGAACATTAAAGCGTTGTGCCTCTTAAGACTTGCTTGCTGTCATGAAACGCGTGTAACAATTCTTCGGGCTACATATGAGGACGCTTAATGCGACGTCTTATACGAAGATTAACAAATATAACGAATGAAAAATAATAAATAGCACGAGAAACCGAAGACTGAAACGTTTTACAACTTCAGACCGCATGTTAAAATGAAACGCGTGTAACAATGTAACGCATGTAAAAATATAATGAATGAAACAT
Source organism: Nephrocerus scutellatus (assembly GCA_947095585.1). Classification (NCBI taxonomy): domain Eukaryota; kingdom Metazoa; phylum Arthropoda; class Insecta; order Diptera; family Pipunculidae; genus Nephrocerus; species Nephrocerus scutellatus. The sequence continues at coordinate 118,022,065 of OX352763.1, forward strand.
AAAACGTATCCAGAGAAACTGACGACTGAAATGTTTTGCCTGTCCAGGCGAATATTAAAATGGAAGATTGACCAAATAATTGATCTTGAAAACAACAAAGTGCGAGTCATACTTTGATTCATTAAGAGCTCAGAATGGGTCTTTAAAAAAGCGAAAGGTGTAAGATTCTGTGGTAATAAAAAAGGACCGCTACTGGTCATTTAAATGAGCATTTGCTACCGCAACCTAACCTAACCTATAGAAGTCATAAAAAAAGCTGGCCTAAGGTGGCTACTCTGAGGAACACCAGATAAAAGCGATATCTCTCTGTGATCTCAAGCTGAAAATGGTTTAGTTTTTGAAAATGGATCAATTAAAAGATGTTCTTTAATAATTTATAGGACAGATTTGCAATATAAACAGCTGAATAGTAAAAGAAGGGCATAAAGTCTTATCTTGTATACCGAGACAATCTAAACCGCCCTCATTTGGGACTTTTTACGGCGGTTTAGCTCTATTTTCTAAAAAATATCCAGTTTCTAAGAGCTGGTCTCATCTATAGATGCCTGAATAGAAAATCATCTTTTATTGGGTGCTTACTTTCTTAGCAGGATAGTTTAGAGATAAGACCATCTATATAAGATCTAGTTGATTAGTTTGGAAGCAAATTCAGGAAGAGATCTATCGATTTGTTTGGAACACCAGTGTAATTGTATGCTATACTGGCAATCTTCGAAATACGAATATCTCTATCTTATGCTCAAGCGCTTGGTTCCACCATGAAGATTTCAAAAAAAACTATAACCGTTTTTCAGACTTAAAGGCTTTCAGATTTGAGTGTCACGCACCTAAAAATGTGCCCGCCACAACCTTAAATTACGTTAAATATTGGTTTTATGATTCGTTCTGTTGAGAAATAATTGCCGTGTCTCTTGTAATTGATGGCGCATAGTTCCAGAAAGTTTTGCATTCCGTTCTCAGCTATCTGTCAGCTGAGCAATAAAAACTGTCAGAGTCAAGTGAAAAAGCGAGGTGAGATAACGAATCCAACAAAATGTTGTCTCAGAACTCATGGCATACGTGTCCCATTCAATGCGATGACTGATGAGAGTACAAAGGAATGCCTACATGGAAAGCAACTAATGTAATAGACATTCAATAATCCGTTAAATTTAAGAACTATACACACTCATTTCTTTTCTAAAAGAAAAACATCAAAAACATCAATCGAGCTTAACAACAGCTTTACAACAACAATAATAACAACAACTAACTAACCTTTGCTCTGTCCACATCCGTATCGCCCTTCTCCAAATCGCTCTGACCCGATACGACTTCCTTGGAGCCCGCTTGAGTGCGACGAAATTTCATGAAAATCTTTCGCATCAAATGATCCTGATTCTGAGGCAATTGTGGTTCGTTTTTGCGTCTTTCGGCCAATTCCTTTTCGCGCTTAACATCGGCGACTTTACGGAAGATCAGTCGATGTCGCAGATTGTATGTGAGGACGAGATTACGGGCGAAACTGTTGGCAAACGCCGAATAGAAGTCGAGCACCTCGAGCAGCTTATCACGCTTGATTGCATGCAGATCGCAATAGGTGAGCGCCCGAACATTGGCCGCACTCTGACCGACAGCTGAGTCCTTCCAAAACTGATCACCGAAGACGTCACCTTTACCTGTGTGTGTGTGAGTTTGTGAAAAACAAAAGGATTATAACTTATAAGGTTGTAGAAATAGAGTACATCGACTCACCCAATATCGCTACCACCTCATCATCCTGTATTACCTCCAGACTGCCCGTCACAATAAAACACAAACTGTCTATGCTCTCGCCGGTGTGATAAAGCAAATCGCCAGGCGCCGAATGTGACATCATAAAGTGCATCGCCAATGCACGCAGGCAGCCGTCCGATGCCAGGCGAAACGCTGGATGCTCGTTAAACACTTTCCGATTGAGATGAACACAAATGTCAGCCTTCATATCTTTTGGACAATAGTTTAGTACCTGCGGGAGGATTGAAACGGATGTGAGATGTATTATACAGTGATTAGTGGTTTCGTCCGGGTGGTTCGAAGTTAGAATTCCAGAAAAATGACCAAACTCACGGTCACACCTTTCTCAAACGTCGGATCTGGCTTTTAATTGTAAGTCCCTTCCTTTTGTGTGCAAAAGTAAAACTTGCATAAAACGACTGGTCATGACAAGCTAAGCCCTGGTCCACAACGGTCTGTTGCGCCACCGGTTAGACGTAAGTGTCGTTTCCCTGAACTGAGAAGAGCTGGCCGAAACTACAAATGTCCAAATACGTACTGGACATCCCAGCATTCAAAGAATCAAAGCCGCAATTAAAGATATATATAAAGCTATGCTGGGTTATGATGGAAACAGCACAGAACATGGTAATCTGCAGATGCCTGGAGATGGAGAGAAGGACTTATTCAACTTAAATCATCATCCAACAACGACTTGATAGTTCCCTAATGACTTCAGCTAAGAAGATGGAAGAAACAATAATGGCTATTCTTCGGGCTACATATGAGGACGCTTAATGCGACGTCTTATACGAAGAACAGATTTCGAAAGTATCTTCAATTCATAGTGGAGTTCAACAAGGCTGCATACTGTCACCATACCTGTTTTCAGTTGTAATCAGTCATGTCCTACGTACAAACCTAACAACCGAGGAATCACGATCAGCACTTTAAAAGATAACATTCTTTTATCTACGCTATATCTATCTGGCTTCTTTCACAACGAACCTTATGAACCTTCACCAAATTTGGAACCCCAAGCAAATATATAGAGTCTAAGAATGAACTGAGTCTGAAATCACTGATGGTAAAGACGGCGAAGACAAAGACCATCAGCATTCCAAGATTACAAGATTCGAGTTAATTTTGCCGGAATTCAGGTCAAGAGGGTCGAAATTTTTCAGTACTTAGGAAGTCCCCTGTGGAGGGTCCAACAGCATCTTAACCTATTTATGGTGAGGGTGCGAAGCTCTACCACGAAAAATAGGAAGGGCTGCGGGTACTTAGGTATATCTTCGTACTTTGCGACCCAGAAAGGGCTACTATTACTTAGAGACTAATCTTTTGGGTAGCTCTTCGTATTAAGTAGCTCATTTCGTACTGGTCTGTGTTGTGGGATAGTTTCTATCCCAGACGGCTTAGGATAAGGTGCTTTCCTAGTGACAAGTGATGGGGTTCGAGGTTCCGGACGTTGTGCTGCCAGTGTCGGTTTTTCCTTCGCAAAAAGGCACTCATACTGAACGAACTCAGTCCTTAATGTCAGATCTCACCAAGGTCACGTTGGTACCAAAGGAGTTGTCTGTGCCCAACGGACCCGGTTTGCCCGTAAGGTTGACCGTTCTGGGGATGCAAAGTGGGGGCTGCGGTTTACTCTCGAAAGAGAGGACCGCTTGACGGAAATAGCATAATTATGAGCATACTTAATGGGTAAGTGCGGGTTCGTCCCACTCCAATGATGATGTGCTTAGGAAGCCCTCCGAGGGGCCGTTGTGTCTTAATATGTCAATGGTTAGGATACTTTGACACCTCGGGATATAAAATGATTTCATTGCTGGTACTAAGAAGGTTTAGATGGCAACCGTCTTCGTATTTAGTAGCCCGGTCATAAAAACTTGCAGGTGTGTTAGTAAGCCTAGGATAGCTTGCTATCCAAATGGCAAATAAAGTGGTTCGAGGTTCCTAAAGGATGTAATGCTAGGATCTGCTTTTCCAACCATTAAGGAACACATACCGAACGATGCCAGATCTCACCAAGGCCGCGTTGGTACTACGGGAAGTGCCCACATATGAGGATCAGTTAGCCTAGTCTGTGCCAATTTTGGTTCGTTCTGGGCATGATCATCGTAGTTGGTGTGATTTACTACCCAAATGCGGGTAGAAAGTTTGCATTGGTAAATTGATGTATATTATGTATGTTAGTGTAACCGGTGCTAGTATATGCTCGGCGTAGAGTTGCACATCATACAGCCGGTTGCCGTCATCCATCAAATCGTAAATGGTGTAAGATAGGCCCTGCTTCTATTAGTAAGTTATACTGGTACATCTGTTGATTGTCGTAGAACTATTCCGTCTCTGCAGAGGACCGTGAGGTAGATATCTTCCTGACAGATACCCAGAATGGCGAAATCTGCCATTCACTTGCCCAATAAGATCTTAGATTTGCCTTAAGCAGACTTGGCGCGTCTCAGTTGAGGAGGATTTAAAGTGTGGGACATTATCATTGGAGTGGGACGAACCCGCACTTTCCCAGCTTTCGCCATTAAGCTGCACATAACTATTTCCGTCAGGCATTCCCCTCTTTCGAGAGTAAACCTCAGCCCCTACGCAACATCCCTAGAACGAACTGGGTCCGCAGCCATAGATGTCCTCAGACTCGGTCAACCTCATGGTCAAACCTGATCCGCTGGGCACAGACAACTTCCGTGGTACCAAAGGGTATCTTGGTGAGATCTAGTATCAATGATCTCGGTTCCTTCAGAGATGCGTTCCTGGGTGGTTGCAAAGCAGCACATTCGTCCGGAACATCGAAACCTATCATTTACCACTAGAACTCTAAACCAAGCACCACCAAGCAGTCCTAGGCCGTCTAGAATAGAAAGTATTCTAGGCACATCATGACAGTCTTTCGGTGTAAGAATGAGCTACTAAATACGAGGAGACCACACAAAAAAAATTGTTCTTTAATCTTTAAGTACCAGTAGCCCTTTCTGGGTCGCTAAAGTACGAAGACATTGCTCATCCCGAGCATTCTCTAAGTACCCGCAACCCTTTTTTTATTTTCCGTGGTAGAGCCCCGCACCCTAACCATATATAGGTTAAGATGCAGCTGGACCCCCACTGGGAAAGCAGTGGGACAGATGAGAAATCTGTTGGAGACAAACGGACACCCTGGCGAGTCAGTACGCGTTATGTACTCTTAATCATTCACGAGTGGAAACCGGCGACAATACGAGGAATACATTATAAACGTTAAGGATATGAGTTGATTGTGTAAGCGTTTTGATGTTGAATGCTGAATAGTGGTAGTTCACTGTGGCCATTACCCAGCATTCATTTGTGATTTATTGTTATTGTGGTATATTATTATATTATTATAAGATCAAGATCGAGCTTTTCACTTTTAAAAAATTTGCGTTCATAAGTCTCTTGTAAGTGTAAGTGTAAAGCTTTATACTCATACCTTTGACCGCTCATCAAATTTACCTTTTCGGTGTCCAATCCTTTGGTCATGGCCCACGTTGACACCACATAATCCATAACACGTTCGCTCAGCGCCTTCGGGACTTCATGCAGTTTCATAAATTCCCTTACATTGTTCAGCATGTCATGGTATTTGGCAGTGGCCGATGTCATTTGCTGAATAATTGTCGTCACATGACCGAAAATGGTGGCATACAGCAGGGCTGTAATGTTGGTCGAGTAGTTGTTGTAGTTGTAGTTGGGTAAAACAAAACGAAAGAAAAATTAAGTAAAGACGACTTGCAATATTATATATCTTATATATGTATGTACAATATCTAGATACAAACACTCTAGCTAGAACAGTAATAAATGCAAATTACGAGTAGATGGCAGAAGATGCGATTACTCAGATTACCACAGAGAGCAAATGGCTAACTGCACATTCAACGTTTATCCATAAATCACTAAAGAGATCAACGAACAAGTCTTTGCGTATCTTACTATCGTCTTGCGTTCTACAGGGTATGGAAGAACGGATACGAGTATACATCAGAATGAATTGAAAAAAGTTGCACTTTGAGGGATGAGCACTTTCAGGTTATGGGTTGAGACAAATTTGAAGAACACAGATATAAATGCATTTGTGAGAGGATTAAAGTTTCTATCTTTTTTTTGTTGTTTGTTGTGATTCCCTTCTTGTCCTGTCTGACTATTTCTAATTCGCTGCCCTGAAATGCCAACTGGATTAATTGCAAACCGAAGACAAATTGACTTTGTAATGGAAGAGAACTTGTCAAAGGATTACACGACGACATTATTGCATTTGACTTTCTTTCGCTTTCCGGTTCAGACGAATGGAGCACATGGTGATTGTTTGCGATTGTGGCAAACGGGAAAAGTGCAAAGCACAAAAAACTTTTCAGATAAATTTTGTCAAACTTTTTAGTGGATTTATAGTTGGCGATTAGTTAGTTTACCAATGGAAATTGAATTCTGCAAAAAGAATTCCTGCGAAATGCAATTAGGTGTTGAGATTAAATGAACTTTCTCTTGTTGTTGGTTAATTAGAGATTTTATTTTTTTAAATGTTGCCCCCTCTTTACCCACTAAAGTGTTTTTATTTGCATAGCCAGCCCATCAATCGGCGTTACTCGGTTCGAAAACTATGGATTCTACACTGAAATCGGCTTTTCTTGTTTGCCATAGGGGTACTATGGTTGTCTTAACGTCACTATTCATATCTTATTTTAGATAATTTTTAGTTATCACCCTTTTTCCCTTCTCACCGTTAAAGGTGCTATCTGCATTGCGATTGATCGGAAAACTACTGACTGCTCAAAAATTGATTTGGGCCAGTAGCGCAACAATCAAATTCGTAATGTAGTGCTTGCTTTGCCTTCTAGTGGTGTTCCCCGGGCAGCAATGTCTATAAATCCTTATATTTGTAGGCTAAAATTGCAAGTGCCAACGGTCTAGCGTTTCCAGTCTAGGTAACGTGGGTAAGCACCCTGCGGTACCGAAAAATGAAACCGAGCTACTGAAACCGACACAACGCCTCGGATAAGTAATGATCGAATAATGACGACTTTTGGGTATTGTACCCAGACTAAGATTGGTTTCTGGAGTGTGATGACGCTCCTTGATTTAGGGAGTGAAGAACCTTAAAATGCCAGATTTCTTCAACTGGAAGGTGAGTTTCTTCAAAACAATTTGGAGATACTGGGAGTGAGTTAAGTAAGATGGTTCGACGCGGGAGAGTACCAATCCCCAACGTATACCACTGTGCTACTCTACTCCGACAAACCCTCCAGCATTCCCCGCAAATCTCGAGTGGGTTTGCTGCTAACGCCAACAGCACGCAGAGGCCTAATTTCCTGGCTACCACACTGTGATAGAATCTTATCGGCCAGATTTCGGACTAGAGTCCGGTGCGTCACGATCATACAGTGTTACGGCCCAATGAATCAATCGACTGAGGATGAAAAGTACAACTTCTACAATCAGCTTAGCGCTGTATCCAACGCAACGCCGAACGGAGATATCATCATCGTGATGGGACTTGAATGCCAAGGTAGACAACGACAATGAAGAACTCAGACATGTGATTGGGAAGCATGGCCTCGGTGAAAGATTTGTTGATTTCTGCAAAAGCAACCACCTTGTCATAGGAGGACTCATGTTTGAGCATAAGACCTGCCACAAAGTCAGCTGGCAGGCATTCATTATCCAACCAAATCGACCATGTGGCGATCAGCCGACGTTTTATGTGCTGTCTTTTACAGTCCGGGATCATCACCTTATGGTAGCTACTGTCTGGTTACGTACTGCATCAGTTCAAAGACTCCGCAATATCATCCGAATGCCTAGGTTAAACACCGACCGGCTAAAGATCCCCTCAGTACGCCAACAATTTAGGGATTATTTATCGCAAGGAGTGGAAGCAATCAGCAGCTCTCGGCCGACAACCATTCAAGAACATTGGAAAGCTGTGAAAAATGTTTTCACATCTGGAGCGGAAAGTATTGTTGGTAGAAGCCAGGCAAGGCACAGCACGTGGCTTACCGAGGATACCTGGAGGCGGCTTGAAGAACGTAAGCTACTTAAAGCTCGTATTGTAGATATCCCAGCAGCAGCGAGGATCGAGCTAGAGTCCCTGTATCGAAGCAAAATGAGAGAAGTTCAGCGTAGTTTAAGACGTGACAAACATAATTATATTAACAACCTGGCATCAGAACCAGAGGAAGCAGCGAGCACGTGCGATAGTAGAACCGTTTCCAGATCACCAAAAAGCTGACAGGTGGTCACAGCTTTAGCCAACATCTGGTGAAAGGCCTAGATGGTGCCGTACTCGTTTCAAATGAGAATCAGCTAAAGCGTTGGAAGGAGCATTTTTCTACGGTCCTTAACCGTATATTCGCTAAAGATATGCACCCAAATCAAACGAAGCTGCCTGAAGTAACAATTTCCCAAATTCCCACCTCAAATCCCAGTAAAGATGAGATCGCTATCGCGATAAACGCACTAAAGAACAACAAGTCGGTAGGACTAGATGGTATACCGGCAGACCTTCTGCGTGCCGCTCCAACAACATCAGCAGAGCTTTTATATCCTCTTGTAGAGAGAGCTTGGGAGGCCCCGACGAGTGGAAGAAGGGAATGATTGTCAAGCTTCCTAAAAAGATAGTCTTATGGAGTGCGAAAACTGGGGAGGCATTTGCGTTCTTCCTGCAGTTGCAAAGGTAATAGCCAAAGTAGTCCCGGGGGGGTTTGACGATTAATATGAAATATTTATAGGATGATTACAGGATGGTTATATGATAACTATAGAATAAAAATAGAGTGAAAATTTTTAGAAATATTATAAAATGATGTTCCTAAAGATGATTACACGATGGTTATGATATATTTGTAAGGTTATAGCTCGACATAGATGGTGTTTTTCAAATAAATCCTCTAAAAGTTATTAGTTTCCTAGAATATTCTCTCGATTTCTCTTCCCAAAAGGCGTTTTACTTCCATTACGTGCACTGGAATGTCAGCGGACTCCCTTTATTTTGATTTTTTTTTTCAGAACTCTTTTTTCTGATGATGTATGATGCAGATAACCAACAGCATGGACAACTATCGCTAACTAACTAACGCAAAATGCAATCGCAAAACTCAACTACACAAACTCAGCATTTATTAGTTCTAGCGGCGTTTATTAATTGCCTAGCAAGGGGAAACAGGATAACGGTCATTTGCTATTTGTTTTTATATCTTTATCTGTATATCAATATCAACTTGCATGCCGTTTGAATTTATTTGCCAATTAAAATTTGGGTTAAGCAAAACAAAAAAACCTTAAATAGCAAATGCCGTTTTGCTTTCCCCTTTTTGGTGATTGTTGCACATTTTGATTTTTTTTTATCAAAATTGACGCGGCAACGGAACGTGTCAAGCACAGCACCTGCAATTATCATCATGCAGATGGTGAACACCTTCTCATTGTCCGTCTCGGCGGCGACGTTTCCAAAGCCCACCTGGAATAGAACATTGGAATGGAGTTTGTGGTTTCGTGTGTTTAGTTATTCAATTGGTTGGGTAACAAGAACAAAAAAGCAAAGAAAGTTTGTTTTTCAAAATACCAACTAAAAAGATAACAACAGAATATTGTTTTAAGGTTGAGGGATGTTTTGGTTTTCATTGTTCAAGTTATAACTATTATGATGTTGGGAAAAACCAAGATTGCAATAGGGAAAAGTGAAAAACATAAAAAAGTGAGCTGCACACATGGAAACTTAAAAAAAAAAAAACGAAATAAACAATAAGACGGCTTAAAACCGACTGCCGTCCTCCAACTTACCGATGTCATGCAAGTCATCGTGAAATACAACGCCGTCACATACATACTCTTCCTTGAAGGCCCATTGATTAATTCGGGACCAGTTTCGTTGCTCGCCCAAACATAGGAATATGGACTCTGTGTGACATTCGCCAGCTTCCAAAGCCAACTGTACTGGATCTACGCGGAAGCAGACAAAAATCATTAATTATTGCAATTACCTTAGACTCAACCGGCGCGTTTCTCACCCCATTGTCAGCGTCACTGCGTCCAATCGAATACCAAATGCACGCCAGCCAATGTGCGACGAGCATATAAAAGCACAACAACAATATCAGCATTGCAGCACCATACTCGAGGTAACGATCCAGCTTGCGAACGACTCGGCCCAAACGCAACAGACGTACTACTTTAAGGGCACTGAATAGTGAGCCAATGCCATCCTCGTCCCGATCGAAGGCATTGAAGACATCATAAGGCAGACAGCTGAGCAAATCGATAATAAACCAGGACTTGAGATAGTTCATTCGTATGACCTTTGGATCGCTGACCACTTCACCGCCAGGACCAACGAATGTTGTGTGAAAATTTAAAACTGCATAGCGGCGATAGTGAAAGGGAGAAAGATTAGTTTTTGTTAAATGTTAAAATGGTGGAGGTTTCCTACTGCAACTAAAGCGAAAGTAAAAGATATCGGCTTATAGCTGTGCCAAAAGTTACCGGATTTAAAAACTGCCCACATATGTGCCTTAGGACCGGAATCGGATATTTTATCGATATCGAATATTGCAATCTAAGTTTCCCCGAGGGGCTGCTGTATCATACTTCTTCGATTGGTTTGATACTTGGTTAGCTCGGCAGATAAATAGGGCAAGGCTGCTAGTACTTAGAATGCCTATAAGGGCACTATCATCGTATTTAGCAGCCTAGTCGTATAACTGCAGGACCGTGATGTGTCTGGGATAGTTTCTATAATAGGTGGCCTAGAATAGCATGCTATCTTAGTGACAAATGATAAGGTTTTAAGCTCCGGATGATGTGTTTTGCTTCGCCCAGGCACTCTGGCCTTTGATGTCAGATCTCACCAAGGTCGCGTTTGGTTTACGGAAGTTGGTTTATGCCCACGGACGAGGTTGACCTCCTTGTAGGTAAACTGAGCCTGTGGCAACTATTGGTTGAGAACCCAGTGTCATTCTGGGCTTGACCTACGTAGGGGCTGGTGGTTTACTACCCAAATACTAGTAGAGCGCTAGTATTGGTACATCAGTAGTTCCCTGGTGTACCAATTTTGGTGCGAGTATGTGCTCTATGTGGAGTTGCTTGTCTCAACCGGTTGCCGTAAACCAACGATCAGCAAGGATTTAAGATGGGTCCTGCTCTAATCATCAATACTGGTACATCTCTTGAGATGGACGTTGATTGACGCAGACCAATCCGTGTCCGAAGAGGACCGTGGAATTATGCCCTCTGTTGGCGGTCTTCAAGTTAATCGATAGACATTTAATTACAATCAAAGTGGAATATGAAAGAATGTTATCGAGTATTAAAGTCAAAGTGACATGTGAAAGATATCGGCCTAAACTTATGTTATGTTATCGATATTAAGTATTGCATTTAAAGTTGAATATAAAAAAGTTATCGGCCTAAACTTAGGTGATCTTATGTTATCGATATCGATTATTATAGTCAAAGTTATCAGCCTGAACTTATGTTATGTTATTGATATCGAGTATTAAAGTCGAAGTGATATGTAAAAGTTAGCGGCCTAAACTTTTATTTTGTTATATATATATATGTTATATATATATATATATATATTTAGATATCGATGGAAAAAGGGTTCTGGGTGCAAAAATTGTTATTGTTAGTAAAATTGGAAAAGCGGAAGAAATTATTGTTGGGGTGGACCTTTTTTTTTTGGTCCTCCTGCAAAATTTGTATGTATATATTGCGTATAGGAAGTGGGCAAAAACAGACAGACAAAATGGACGAAAGTGGCTTCATTCATGTTCTTATTATTTCGTAAAACTCTTAACCTTTTAGCACAACTTTGCCGAATAAGAACTGATAAAAAATGGATGAAGTCATTACATTATCACATACTTACTTACCAATATCTATAAAGAATATAACATCTACAATTGAATCGACTACTAACAATGAAACATCTTCTGAGGTTTTATTTTTAAAGGCTACATTGTATGGCACCTGTTGTTTGTAGAGAGGGGGCGATTCAAAAGAAAAAAGTAAATAACATACAAATATACATATAACCGCTCACAAACTTCGCTTGGAGTACGAGTACGCTTATATTGTCCTCCCAGCCAAGTTGCCAAAACAACTCCTAATAAATCATCTCAAGAATTTTACCCTCCATTACCATTTGTCATGCGTAATGTAGGCGTGTTTACTTTACCATTCCATGAACATTACAGAGACATGGTGTGGTAGTAGTACGCACTTACAATAGGCATTAGTGGTTGGACGGAATGCTTTGTACTTCCTGATGTTGCTTGGTGGGATCAGACGCTTGTACTTGTACTCCAGCCATAAACACACCCCAGCACCGATGTTACTTACCATAATAGCGGTATAAAATGTTAAACATAATATCACCCAATCCCAAATTGCTTTAAATGCACAATAATGTAATAGAATGTGTGGCGGTGTTTTAGGAGCTTCTTGTCTGTACTGCGGCATAATGTCGGCGCTAAGTGACATCATCTGGTTGTTGTTGGCGTAACACATATTGTTGCCATCCGATGAACCAAAAAGCGATGAATGGAAAAGAAATTCGAGAAATTAAAAAAATTAAAAAGAAAATAAAAAACCGAAAATATTTATTTCTGCCTTCTTAAATGTCTTCTAAGATTTTTTTAGATATTCGAGAGAATAATGCATAATTTTGACAGACCTACGACTATAATTCCTCATTTGCTAAATGGAGCTTTCCATTTGCTTACTCAAAACCTGTAACCATAATACAACAAGAAAGCTGTCCCTGTCAGTTTGACTTCTTGATTGGAGTAAGCCTTTTCAGCAACGAAAGGCCTTACGCGACTATTACAATGAAACTTAGAGCTATACGACCGCGGATATTCTTTCAGCAGTAAGGTCTCCCAAGATCTAAAGATCGAAGTGTATTAGTAAATTACACTGCAGCGAAGGAATGGGCTTACCAAGGCAATTCCATCAGATACCATGTTAAACACCTAAAAGGACAAATGGGGAAGTTTTCAAAATCAATTTGAGGTGCAACGTAGAACACGTTTCAGTTCAAAGAGTGGCCAGAAGTCCACAGGAACTGGAATGTTTAGTAAGTGAGATGAATAGGGCAATCTTTGATGCATATAAGTCGATCTGCCCGTTAAGCTCTCACAAAGTGAGCAATGAAGCTTCATGGTGGAGCAAAGATCTGTCAGCCCTTCGTAGGCGTGTGGTGAGGAAAATCTTTAAAACCGCCAAGACGAAGGTCATTTGGCAGCAATACAGAGAAGCTCTTACAACTAATAACAAAGAAGTGAGAAGAGCCAAACGCAGAAGCTTCCGTAACATCTGCGAGGAAGTAACTAATACTACAGCATCTGCAAGAATGTATAAAGCGATGGCAAAAGATGCTAAGAGTATTAAGACATCACTGGTAGAGCAGAACGGGAGGTTCACAGGAAATGAGAAGCAAAGGCCCCTCCTTCTCCTAAGAACAAACTACCCAAGAAGCACAGTGTACAGAAACGAGCCCGAGATGGGGACGAACCACCCAAGGCCAAGTAAGAATGACTAGAAGAACGCTTCGGAGATCTGTATTGAACACAGAATCCGGTGAAACGTTTTTGCCTCTGCACTTATCGCTGCCGTTTACCATTGTAGTTACAACGTGAGTTCACTGTGCTATTTTCCCGCAGGTTGTTACGTTGGCACATCTCAGCTTATCGCTGCACTCACTGCTGTCCTCGCCGTCGCACGACCTACTCAAGCTTGTCGGGCTCTCGTCAAAGGCGCATGAAGGTTCACGCACTCAGGTTCTCGTCAGGCTCACGTAAAGGCTAGTCGGACTCACGTTAAAGGGACACACAAAGGCTCAATCATTCAGGCTCTCGTCAAAGGCGCACGAAGGTTCACCCACTCAGGTTCTCGTCAGGCTCACGTCAAGGCTTTTCAGACTAACGTTAAAGGGACACACAGAGGCTCAATCATTCAGGCTCTCGTCAAAGGCGCACGAAGGCTCACGCATTCAGGCTCTCGTCAAAGGAGCACGAAGGTTCACGCGCTTAGATTCTCGTCAGGCTCACGTCAAGGCTTGTCGGACTCACGTCAAAGGGGCACCCAAATGGTCAATCATTCAGGCTGTCGTCAAAAGCGCACGAAGGCTCACGCATTCAGGCTCTCGTCAAAGGAGCACGAAGGTTCACGCGCTTAGATTCTCTTCAGGCTCACGTCAAGGCTTGTCGGACTCATGTCAAAGGGGCACCCAAATGCTCAATCATTCAGGCTGTCGTCAAAAGCGCACGAAGGCTCACGCATTCAGGCTCGGGTCAAAGGTGCGCGAAGGTTCAAGCACTCTGGATCTTCTGGCTCACGTCAAAGGTGCACAAAGGCTCAAGCACTCAGGCTCACGTCAAAGGAGCACGAAGGCTCACGCTAGTCTCAGATTTACGCACTCAGGCTCTCTTCAGGGCTGGTCCGGATTACGTCAAGGACTCACACGCAAAGGATCCCGAACGACCCCTTTTCACTGAACCCTGGTCACGATGAGTTTACCCCGGCTGGGAAAACTCCGTTACAGTACTTTCTAGGTGGTTCGAATAGAACAGAACAGTAGAAATGATTAGAACCTTCTCGATTTGGTTGATTTTGTACAAATACAAAAACGTTAATGCATTTAAGTAAGTTGTTATTTGAAATTATTAAAAAAGTTGAAAAGAGTCACCGCCTAAGTGAATAATAGTACCATAAGTGAATAATAAGTAATCACTAGTGTAAATTTGTGAACTTATGCTATTTATTAATTAAAGTTGTTATTTGTGAATTATCTGGTATTGGGTTTTTATTTCCAAAATCCAATACGAACTCCAGAAACCCTATAAATTTCGTAACAATATCGCTGGTCGTTTCGTTCGAAACGTTATCTTCGGACGATTTTCGGTCCCCTTTGCATTAGCGTGTTTTTTAGGAAAAGTTTCAATTGTACGACATCGACCAAGTTAAGGAAGTTAAAGATGGGTGACGAACAGATATTAACACTCGGTTTCGCAAAATATTCAAATATAACCCAGAGGGACAGCGCAGTAGAAGTAGAGAGGGGCGCACAAGGATACAAATATTTAACCTTTTAGACGTTCCAACGAAAATTCAAACTGCAAATGGAAAGCCCCATGAAATTAATATTTGATGTTTCTTTTTATACGAAGCCTAACTAAAAGTATGCAACATAAAACTTAATGGGGATAGCAATCTAAAAAACTCAAATAGGACCCTTTTTAAAACTTGTCAGAAGCTACAAGAGTAGTAGTTTTTAATTGCATTTTAATTTCAGGTTAATAAAAATAAAAATAAAAACCTGTGAAAGAAGCTTCGTATTAAGAGTACAAATTGAAAAATCCTTACATCAGCTCACCACCATATTCCATCGTTAAAAACACACTTACATGAGCCAAATTTGATTGCTTCGTTGGATCCTTCAGCGTGGGCAGGTGTGCGCTGAACTGTCGACTTCTCGTCACCGATCTGGCCAGCTTTGCAAATTTCGACAGACCTAAAACTTCAGAGTAAACATCAGAGTTCAAGCATTAAAACAGTTAACACCAACGACGAGACACAAGAACGGCTTGACGGTAAAATTCGTATTTATTTATATAGCACCAACAAAAGCATTCGATTGTTATTTAGTTGACATTTCAAGGATAAGAAAAACAAACAAAGAAGAAAAATTGCAAATCAAAAATTGAGTCAAAATTATTGACAGCAGGCACAATAAAGATGACACGCATAACCATCCGCATTGTCATCAACGCTGTACATTTCACCGCACATGCAATGTGGTGTGGATGCCCGAGAAACAAACAAACACAAATACAAACACACACACGCAAACGGACATCACACACTTGTGCCAGCCAGCCATGCAACAGAGGCAAACTAAAAAGCTACCGCAACAACAAAGACAAGTTAGTGTGCAACCAACGAACAAAAACAAAAAAAAAAAGCAAAATGCTCAACTTACCACCCTTGGTGTCCTCGCTGTCGATGGGTTGCTTCAGCGCTGTAATATCGCGAAACGTTAACAAAAACAACACAACCAAATCTCGTTCGTTTCTGATCGGTGCAACTTGCAGCAGTAGCCATAGCGGTGTTTCTGCAGAGTGTTGTTGGTACATACATAGAAGGTGGTAGAAGAGGGACGAGATATATGGAGTTAGTACACATAGACAACATGTAGACAAGTAAAGAGAAACACACATAAATATAACGAGTAAACAGAAAAACAATCAACGCCGAAAAAAACAAGGGTCTGTTGTTTTTTGTTTTAAATTTTGCTTCAGTGGTTGTAGTTGTTGTTGTTGTTGTTGTTATAGCCAAAGGATACTTTTTATACATTTGACATCTGCGCAAAGCCTAACCCACAACAACAACAAGAACAATTACACACAATAAAAAAAAAGTTGAGTACAACTCATCATTCCCAGGTAACATTGCCCTACCATCCAACCCTACCTTAACCTAACCCACACTTTAGCCGCGACTAACACCCCCAAATATAACCCGCAACAAAACTTGTACCCTTGCTATAGATACATAAATATGTACACACAATAGCTCCTCCGCAAACAAACGCGGATAAAGGGAATGCTTTTTATCTTTTGGCTTTTGGTGCTGCGTGATTGGTGCTCGGTGCGCTTGGTGAAACAATAGCGGTTATGTTTTGTTAACACAAGTGGCAGAAGCGAACTAATAGGGTCGTGTGATGTCACATTTCTGTCGCATCATAAGGGATACAAATGAAAGCTGATGTTGGTTTTCTTTTGTTGTTGATGTTGCTGTTGTTGTTTGCTTATTTTTGGTCCATTTGTGTGGATGAAGTGGCGGTTTTGTGGGGTTTACCGGGGTCATGAATTGTTTCGCAGACTCGTTACAACTGCCACACGGGTGAAATAATAATCAATAGTTTGTCAGTTCGAAGGTTGGTTTTGAATTGAAAAGTTTTCAAGCTGAAGGCTCTTGCAACATAGCAATCGGTATGCAATTGTCATGCGAAGTGGCAAACATCACCTCAAATAGTGCTTAGGTAAGCTTCTGTGACTTGACCATGATGTCTTGGGATAGCACGTTTTATTGTGAAGGTCCTCGAGATAACTCCACAACTAATCTCAGCCAATTTGCTGCGACACTTGTGTTCTAAAAAACATGTTGCTGGTATAATCTCTTACCACAGGCGTATACGAAAGCAGGAAATCATAGGGGAATCTGTACCCATTGGAGCTGAGCTGGTAAGATATTCTGAAGCTCTTAAAATCTTGTAATATACGAGTAGTTTGCTCGGATGACGCTTGCAGGTCATCCAGGATTCTTTCTACTCCTTATCGTTTTAGTACAAATTAAAAATACGGTTTTTGGTTAAACAGGCACGAGGGTGGTTTGATAAGGCAGTGACTTAAATAAAATAATAAAATAAAAGATATTTTTTCAGCAAAAAAAACCTTTAATTTCTCAACATAGTCTCCTTAAAGCTCGATACATTTAGTCCAGCGTTTTTCCTTTTTGTTTTATTCCTTCCACATAATAAATAGGCGTTTGTTTCAGTGATGAACCCTTCGTTAGAACCAAATCACTTACCGCCCAGCTTACCGCTTTAGGTTTGAAAACTGGAAATATTCGCAGGGGGCTAAATCTGGAGAATATGCTTTTTATTTTGCTATGGGGACTTCACACGTGTGCACCCGTGCATTGTCTTGATAGAACAGCACTTTTTTCTTCGCCTAGTGCCGTCCTTTTTGCTTTAAATCAATATCGAATCTGTCTAAAAGCCTTGACTAATATTTGCCGGTGATCTTTTTACCCTTTTCATGGTAATCGATGTGCATTCCAAAAAACTTTGACCATCGCCTTGTCGGCCGACAGACCCACCTTGGCCTTCTTTGTCTTGATTGATTGTTCCTTGGCTTCTGGTGTGTTCTGATGGATCCATGTTTCGTTCACGGTTACGAAACGGGGAAAAAACTCGTCCAGATTTCGGCTGAACATCGCTAAACACTTCTTTGCAATTCAGCACATCATGCAAGACATCATGTGCTCGGGGTGGGGTTTCTAGTCAGCAAAATAATGAAACCCACCGTAATCGGCTTTAAAGCAGTAAACGAATGGCTATGCACCGTTCGTGTGCGGGGCAGATTTAAAAACGTACACGCACTTACAGAGGATTCTCTAGATAATGAAAAAGAAGAATTCTTTGAATCAGTCGAACGGGAACTCCATCCCAGCCCTCAGTACGATGTGAAAATCATTCTGGGGGATATGAATGCTACAATAGGTAGGAAGCCTGTAACTATCTCGGGTCAACTGTAGCAGCCGATAACAGAATGGAACCAGAAATACGCACACCGTTGTTCAAAGCCAACAAAGCCTACTATAGTCTGTCAAGACTCTTCAAATCCAGGAACTTAACCATAACATCCAATCTGCTGATATATAAGACAATGGTCATACCAGTACTTACATATAGATCCCAGACTTTGGTGCTTAGCAAAAGGCATTCTGACCCCGTATATGAGGAAGGACGATTCCGGAGACTCTATAATGATGAGACATACGAGCGTTACTGCGATGTCGACATCTTGAAGAGAATTAAGCTCGGTTGGCTCCGTTTGGGAGGACATCTAGCTGGCATGAGCGAAGAGGATACCGTTCGGAAAGTCCTTTGCGGTAGGATTTATGAAATACAACAGCGAGGCCGGCCAAGCCTACGCTGAAAGGATGGCGTAGACCAGGACGCCCATAGTTTAGGGATGCCAAATTGGATGACATCGGCTCGAAATCGGGACTGGTGTAGAGACCTTTTGCGGGAGGCCAGGACCGAACCCCGGTTGTAGAGCCAAATATGATGATGAAATTAAGCAAATTCCAATGATCAGCTAGTCTAAGCATGAGCGGAGCATGAACACGTACAACCCCCTCCGCCGCATTAGACATCCTGTTCGACCTTACACCACTCGACATTTACAGCAAGCAAATAGTTGCTAGTTCGGCTTTTCGCCTTAATGCTATCTCCCAGTGGACTAGAAGTAAAATCGGTCACTCCTCTCTCCTGTATTTATTTAGGATCCCAGACATCATAGACCACACCATTCCGCAACTCCAATTCAACAAAAACTTCCAGGTCACCTTCCTCTTCTGATCATTCTCGGACGAAGACGCTTACCTGGAAGATGAAAACATTCATACAAATGAATGGAAGATGGAGTCGGCGGAGGTTTTTTCTCACAGAAGCTAAATCTTAGCCTCTCTTTCTGTCTTCTGGCTGACTAACTCGCCAAGCAACGAACTACACTACCCTTCTTACCTGAATATGGTTCCATAGGCATCCCAATTGCTACATGTAAATTCTTGTTAAGGTTGGATGCTAACGTAAAAACTAACTGTAGGTACAAGGTGCACAGCGAATTAGCAGATCTAGATCCGAAAGTCTCCAAGTGTTTGATCTCCCAAAAAAGATTGCACATCGGTGCTATTGTAGGTATCATCACTGGACACTGTCACATAGGCAAGCATGCAGCAAGTCTTTTCGAATGACTTCTGTAGAAGCTGCATGGATGAGAAGGAGGAGGAGGCCATCGTCCATCTTCTCTGTACTTGTCCAGCCCTCTTCCAAATCGTAAACTCCATATGGGAGCTTTCTTCTACTCACTGTATTTTTAGCAAAATATTGTGATAATGCTATCAACTTTTTAAAAATCAAATTTTTTATTGAATAAAAAATTGAAGTTGGTTTTTATTTTTTATTCAAAAACTCGTGTATCATTTATGTTGTAACTTTTAGTTTGAAAATTTATTTTGTGAACGTCTTTTTTATGAAATTATTAGTAAAAATGCAAAAAGCCAGACCATCAGCGGCAAAAAGCTCCGATAACTTCGAGCCTCAAGCAAAAATTCCACGCATAACTAATCCAAAGTCATCGTCACGCCAAAGACACTCTGCCAATCTTCTTGTTTTGCCCACAGAAATGCTGCAACAGATTATAGGAAATATTAATATTTGGCACTTCAACCGAATTCGTGCAACAAGCAGGCGACTACGGGCTGTTACCGATGCCTGTGTAATGCACGAATTCAGGAAAGCCTTACATCGGAGCGAGATTGATTTTCCTTGTGGATATGAACACGCAGTTCTGAGTGTATATCCGTATATTTCGGACCACTTTTGAACTTCTTCTGTAATATCTTCTGTTATTTCAGACAATTCATCAAGCTTCAGATGTCTATATTCGAGCAGGATTTGGGGCAATCTTTTGCGGCAGCATATTGGCAATGATGCGAAGTTCATATCGGAATCCATTCTGTCCGCACATCTCGCTGATTAATAAATTCCTTAGGCAGTTTTATGATTTGGTTGAACAGGAGATCGGCGATTCAAATTCACAGTTTTCAAGGCTCCTGTACAACATTACACTGATGCAGTTTTTCCACGTGAGTATCACCAAAAATATAAAGGGTTCTTTCTTTAAGGACATACCAAAATTGACATGTCCTTACTGAAAAACCCTTTAGTAGTTACTCTCTCTCTCTCTCTTTTGTGGTTTTTTTTTTGTAGAAATTCCGAAAATCATCAATATGGCAGTCCTTCGAAATACACCCAAATAATTGGCGAATCATAATCGAGCTGAAAGGTGCATGGATGGGCAAACTTTGGTCATCAAAGGACAAAACAAGAAATCAGCCTCAAAAAAGGAGCTCCCTCCTGGTAATGCTGTCGGAAATGCTGATTGCTGACGTAACGTTAAGCGCTTTCAAGTGAATAGTAATAGAACCTTTATTAAATGTGTAATTCCACTTTTTTTTTTCTCTTTCTAGAAAAGTCTTGGAGTATGACAGCGAAATGTTTGTCTTCGGCAATGACACAAGAACTCGTGGACGTTTTCCTCGTACCCTTTTCACGTTCACTGTACATGGATCTAAAAAAATTTGCTCCTTGTTTCGTTCATGCTTGGAAGTAGTCGACGGATATTTGAAATTTGCTAATAGCAAATGGCCAAGAGATGAATTTGTGGTTAACCTTGATATCAACTGTAACGAAGCCATGAAATGGGGCTGTTCCAAATCGCAGCACATGGAGTTTGGACCATTTAAAGACAATCCTGCAATTGGTGAGCCCAGTGAAGACTTAGACGAAGACAAGGATACTAAATGCTGGGCATTTGAAAATTTTGCAAATAATAAAAATCAATAGATAGCAAATTGATGTTAAATTAACAATAAACAGATGTCTATCAACATTAGCTTTATCTACGTAGTGACTGACTTGATTTGGAAAAAGACTTATTCTAAAGAGTAAGAGGAGCATTGAAACGTAAGCCTCCTCGCAGCTTTTGTCTGCATTGTTATAACCTGATGGATTATTAACTGTGTATATTAACAACAAGACCCGTTTACATGATGTTAGGAAGTGTATCTATTACAAGGCTACTAGCTGTTCCAGGGCGCTTCGCTACCCGTACTCTTAACCCCATGTGATGGGGGTATACTATAGTTTATTGTGAGCCCGAAGCTTATATTCAGAGGAAATGAATGTGTACATTTGTACGTTTGTTTGTCGTGTCGCATATCTCGGCTACTGCCAGTCAACATTTGATGGGACTTATTTTAAAACAATTTTTTATTCATAGGGGTACTATCCCGGAGAAAACTGAAAAGTATACTTAATCTACGCATCGCTATCGATTTTTTTTAAGCCTAAACGAAATCGCTTATGACTGAAAGAACTATCGCTTATGAATGAAAGACCTGCATTTAACGTTGCATACTATTAGGCTTAAAAGATAAATTAGTACTGAATTACAACTAAATATACATACATGTGTCTATAGTAGTGGAAAGTTTTTGGTAGGAACTCGTATATCTCGGCTTCTATCAGCCAGTAATGTAAGGTGCGATGGGAATAAAATGGAAGTATAGGTTTTATGTGGATCCTGTGAAGAGAGATAAAAAAGGGAAGCCCTAGAGATTACGGCAGGTTCGCACTCTAGTGAACGATCATAATAATAAACAATACAATTGAACAATTCTGTACAGGTTTCTCTATGGAGCAAACAAGCAGTCAGTCAGTTGAACTCTGAATTACTTCGTTTGAAAAAAAAACGACACTTTTCCGGGGGACATAATAGACTTACATAATAGACGTACTATTATGTCTACTGTAAAAATTAACCCAAAAATAGAACTTTTATACCATTCTAATTATTCTTTTGATATTGAACTGAAGATTTTAAATTTTTGAATTTTCAGCGAATCCCTTTTTTACATTAAACAGAAAAATCTTGCTACAATTAACATGCCTGTACTTTATACTTAGTTCACTATATCGAGCGTCTACTGTGTGTGGTTTAAGTGCACTCTATTTTCCCAGTCTATCAATATTTCTTGCTTAAGACTTTCAACGAC
Source organism: Nephrocerus scutellatus (assembly GCA_947095585.1). Taxonomy (NCBI): domain Eukaryota; kingdom Metazoa; phylum Arthropoda; class Insecta; order Diptera; family Pipunculidae; genus Nephrocerus; species Nephrocerus scutellatus. The sequence goes on from OX352763.1 coordinate 118,044,232, forward strand.
TTTCATTTCTGCATTTAAATATATTTTTTGATTACAAAATTAGAGCGACTAGACTAGAGCGAATTAGAGAGGTAATTCATAAATGCAAAAGATAAATAATCGGAAATTAAGTCATAATCATCTATTGGGTACATTATATGTAGTGAAGAACAATGATATACTTGAGTTTAGATGTTAAAGTAAACACAATAGAGTATATTAACTACACGTGACAAGTACTTTGTCATATTTAATGGAATTCAGCAATTGTTACACACTTCCACTGTAAATTATGTGATGATTTTTAGAGAAGTATCCTCTTGTTGAGTATTTAAAAAGCCAATAAAAATATATTCGAACCCAAAGGAGAGAGAAAAATTCACAAATATATTTTTCATAAGCCACATACATAATAATAATTGTATATATATGTGTAGAAGAGGAAACCACATTAAAAATCACGACAATCAACAGCAAACGAAAAACAACCGCAAATCAACCAAATCGGGATTTCTACTCTGTATAACTGAGAATCGGGCCAGAGTATCTACGAGTATCTATATAGAAGAAGTATCGATAGTACTAGTATCTATACTGGTTGACTAGATAGAGCGAGTATATATATAGAAGGACTATAGATGGTACAAACATCTGTATTGAATGACTAGATAGTACGAATATTTATATAGAAGGACTATAGATAGTACGACTACGGGTGACTAGATAGTATTAGTATCTATATAGAAGTATTATAGATAGTATGAGTATCTATACTCCGTGAATAGATAGTACGAGTATCTATATAGAAGGACGATAGATAGTACGAGTATCTATACTGGGTGACTAGATAGTACGAGTATCTAAATAGAAGGACTTTAGATTCTATGAGTATCTATACTGGATGACTAGATAGAGCGAGTATATATATAGAAGGACTAAAGATAGTACGAGTATCTATAATGGGTGACTAGATGGTACGAGTATCTATATAGAAGGACTGTAGATAGTACAGGTATCTATAATGGCTGATTAGATAGTACGAGTATCTATACAGACGGACTGTAGATAGTACAGGTATCTATACTGGGGGACTAGATAGCATGAGTATCTATATAGAAGGACTATAGATAGTACGAGTGTCTATAATGGGTGACTAGATGGTACGAGTATCTATATAGAAGGACTGTAGATAGTACAGGTATCTATAATGGGTGACTAGATAGTACGAGTATCTATACAGACGGACTGTAGATAGTACGAGTATCTATAATGGGTGACTAGATGGTACGAGTATCTATATAGAAGGACTGTATATAGTACAGGTATCTATAATGGGTGACTAGATAGTACGAGTATCTATACAGACGGACTGTAGATAGTACGAGTATCTATAATGGGTGACTAGATGGTACGAGTATCTATATAGAAGGACTGTATATAGTACAGGTATCTATAATGGGTGACTAGATAGTACGAATATCTATACAAAAGGACTAGAGTGTCTATATATAGAATGACTATAGATGGTAAAACAATCTATATAAAAATGTGAAAAATTGCAAGTTTACATTGAGATCTTGAGCCGGAAGACGCACTCTTTTCAGTCGAAAACCTCCTTTTTTGTTGGAGAGAAAGGGTTGATCGTAGTGGCACTTTATAACAATATTTATCCAGCGGATACAAAAAGGAAGAATCAAAAAAAAAACTGCAAAATATTTCCCTTAAACCATTACACTGATAGTTTGAGAGCAAATAGTAGGTTGAGCGCTTATTGGCCCCTTACTTCGTTATTTCTCAAATAAATATTTTATTAAAATTACGTTAGTCGTTTAACATACTTTTCGACTATGTTACCGGGTGTGAGGTTTTATTACTATATGTATTTTTTGGCAATCTACCAATGGGAAAAGCTGTCAAAATAAAATAAAGCTCCTTGCGGCCAACAGATAGTTGCTGGAGAGTGAGTGCCTTGGAATTGCTTTCAATGACGTTCGCCATCTATTAAAAGCAAAGCAAATGGAAGAAGTGAAAAACCAGTAAAAATACGCGGCTACCAGAAGCACAGCCGAATACAAAGCGGTAAGAGGAATGAGTATCACGTTTAATACAAGCAGCCACCCCACTCGACCACAGTGGTGCTTTAGAATGTTTGGTATTGGCAGTAAATAAACCCACTTATCCCATTTGGAATATGCTCTTCAAAGTTGGGAAGGGTTGATTTATTCGTTCGTTATGTTTTCGTTATGTATGTCTATTGGTTTTTGAAATTTTTAAAGTTTTTGCATAAAATGAAATGATGAAATAAATTTACCCGAATGTCACACCGTCTGAAAATGAACTTGAAACTCACAAAGTAAAACGTCATGGCCAAACAATCAACTAATTCTTTCTTTTGGCCAACAGTGCATACGATATGAAAATCAGAACTGACGAGTTCATCTCCAGATCACGGAAATAAATTTCCAGAGTTGTAGTGATAAGTAAGGCTCACTGGCCAGAGTGCAGACACTATTAGGATCCAGACACGGTATAATGATAGAGCTGTTGTTATACAGGATTATCGAATCATCGATCTCCGGTGATTCTCGCAAGTACCGCTCCTCCTCCCTCTCTATATCCCAATCCCAATCCTTATTCTCTGTGCTGGCTTAAGGTGTTATGCGTCCCGTGCCGAGAATCAGCCTGGCTGGGAGCCCAGTTCAAAAATAGCCCAGTCGCTCACGGAGTATCTGGACACCTGGCACCCTCCAGATTATGTAGCCTTATCTGTATATTGCGGATCTATGTACAGATAGACCATACCCTTTCTCCGCCACTCGTGGGAATCCAAATGGCAGATAAAAATAATTTTTCTTTTGCTAGTTTTGAGAAAACTTTGAAGACCGTTACTTTTTCTTTACCGGAGGAGGAGGAAAGGACTGAGCTAGGCAGCTCGTCCGAAAACGAAAGCTCTAGCGTATGCAGACGACGTGGTGTTACTTGTGTCAGGACAGTACCCTTCTGTGATTAGTGAAGTCATGGAAAGGGCTCTAGGCAAGGTAAGCTCCTGATCTAGCAGTTATGGACTGGGAGTTAGCTCTAGGAAAAGTGAAATGGTACTTTTCGCCGCTAGGTGCAAAATACCGGATCTTGCCCTCCCAAAGCTTAATGGCCAGAGACTTACACTTACCTCAGAGGCTAAATAGCTCGGCGTGATCCTTGAAAGGAAACTCAGCTGGAAGTCAAATATAGAATACAGGGTTAAGAAAGCATGTATTGCCTTATATGCCTATAACATAACCATCGGTAAGAAATGGGGCCTGCAGCCGAGGATGGCACTTTGGCTGTACACACCGGTGATATGAGCTATTCCTACCTATGCTGCGCTAGTGTGATGCCTGGCGATTAATAAAAAGTACAATACCACCAAGCTAGGTAGAATACAAAGATCGGCAACTGTTGGGATAACTGGTGCACTAAAATCTTGCCCTACCGATGCTGTCAATACAATACAATACCTCCCGACCTATTTACTAAATAATTTGCGACGTGCAGCGCTGTCCGTCTCAAAGAGTCTGGGTGGTTTGTTGGAAAACCGTACGGGAACTGCAAATTACTGCAGGATATGATACCATCCTCAACTGACTACTGCACTCCTAAATTGAAATGTCTGTCCCAGATTTGCCGTTGAGTTTCCTACTAGAGAAAGTTGGAAGGATGGAGGAGTATTGGGGCTCTATTCACCGATGGGTCCAAGATGAGAATGGAGTCGGCGATTGAGTCTTCTCAGAAAAACATAATCTTTCAATGTCCTACAAGCTTCCTGACCTCGCTAGCATCTTTCAGTCGGATCCTGGGGGCATGCAGGGCACAGGGCTAACAGTACCGCAATAATTGGCAGGGTATGCATATGCGTAGACAGCTAATCCTCAATCAAAGCCTTTATCGCGACTAGCAACAACTCAAAACTTGTCAGGAAGTGCCAAACTGAATTGGCTTCAGTAAGCCAAAGCATGGACCTAACTCTAGTGTGGGTCTCGGAGCGACATTGACGGAAACGAGAAAGCGGAAGTGCTGGTGAAGAAGGGCGTGCTGTCCATTGAGCTCCGTCAGAGAAAGCGTCCTCATTTTCCATACCACCAAGGCACAACTAAGGCGGAATGACAACTACTCTACTTCGAGGATCATCTGGCCTCCTACAATTAAACCAAATCCACCGAACTGACCTCAAGATCACGGAAAGATATTTCCAGAGTCGTTGTCGGCCGGTGGGCAGCCACGCAGCCAGATATTTGAAGGAATTGCAGGGATGTCAATGAGAGGGAAACTCTGATCCATTATCTATGCAACTCTCCAGCCCTGGCGGGCTGCCGACTACATAAATTGAAAAAGCCCTTCTTTACCAACCTAAGCGAGCTTTCGGTGTGCCGGATCACCGATCTGATCTCGTACCTGAATGCTACGGGCTGGCTATAATCATTTCAATATACCTATCACGTCATAAGGTCTACCGAGCGTTGAATCTTCGTTTCTCGTGGAAAACATTACTTAGATACTTTTTTAAAAATTATTATTTGAATTGACTTGACCCTTGTTTGTCTGTCTTTTTTGAGGTCCTTTAAAGCCACCTTTCAAACGACCTGAAGAGCTGAAATTTTGTGCGCTTAGTCTCATGCAACATTTCTAAGCGGCCTCGTGTGATGAGTGTGACGCGTATCGAGTGTAAGACGTGAGTGATGCATGTCGAGAGTCGCGTTTGGCACGTGTGACGCTTGTAAAAGTGGATATTATCCTTACCTTATTCATAAAAGTATGCACCCGTAAGTATGCATCCTTGAGAAGGACGTATTCTTTCAAGCCAAGTAGTTTGCGCTGAGCAAGAGCATTTAAGCCATTATCCCTTCAACTGAATGAAATAATTTGTGCGTAAATACTACAGGAAATTCATAATGCAGGATACCTACTTTACCTCTGCAACAGAACCACTTACACAAGCGCTGTATACTCTCAGCGCTCATTCCATGTAACCGGTTACAAATTGTACTGAAGCAACAACGTAATAGAAATTAAAAATGAATTACATAGCGTTGTATTATTATTCATCTTTTCGTTGTTTTTGTGCTTTTTACTACTTTGTCGAATCCAGGAAAAGTTGAGCCAACTTTTCCAACAAGGATCTGCAAACAATTTTAATATAAAAATACTCAACGTTCTCGTCGTCATCGTCATCGTCGTCCTCGTTCGTTTGTTTGCAACTTTGCTACTTTATTACGAAATTACATTTTGCAGCAAACCGAAAAGAGTTATAATAAAAATTTAATTGACTTTTGCTTCTATGAAAATATTTATTTAATATTATGCAGGAGTATTTTCTTATCGTTATATGAGATGTTTAACAAAAGTTTGGTTGGCTCAAACGGAAAAGGTAAAATATGAAAAAGAAGATATGCAGATGGCAAATTATTCTCAACAAACCTTGATCTTCTTATCAAGATGGCAAGAGAGATAAAAATCTATAAGAAGTTCCTTCAGACAGGTGAGGGTAAGCGTCGAATCTCAGGAATTACAAGGAGTTAGGTATATTATGGTCTTCCAAAAAAGCAAAAGCCATGGTTATTAATAGGCTTCATAATGCAGAAGCTCCTGAAATTGATCGTGATAATAACGTATTACTGAAGATATTCCGCAGAAAAAGCAGGTTTCCACACTGGATCCTCCTGTGTCGACCACATCAACACTCTGCGGATAAATTTTGAACAGTGCGTTGAATTCCGGTCACAACTTCACCTGCTGCTCATCGATTTTGAGAAGGCGTTTGACAGTGTCAACAGACAGTTTATCTGGGTTGCCTTGCGCAGGCGAGGTATCCCCGATAAACTGATAGCTATTATTAAAGCAACCTATGATGGCTCTAAATGTCATGTGCTGCATAGAGAAAAGCTGTCAGAGGAATTCGAGATCCTAAGTGTGGTGCGACAAGGTTGCATTCTATCGCCGATACTTTTTTTGTTTGTGATTAGCGCTATGTGCTTCGCGCAGCTTTATCTACCGGAAACGGAGGAATTCGTTGGACTCTTACATCTCAACTCAAACATCTGTTATACGCTGACGACGTTTGTTTACTCTCACACAGGATTATGGAGCTGCACCAAATGTGGAAAGGAAGGCAAATGTTGTGGGATTGAAGATCAATACTACCAAAACCAAAATTATCAACCTCGGCACTTACTCAGTAACTCAAGTTAACATTTTTGCCAAAACTCTGGCGATATTGTGGGTAGGCCATATCGCTTTTGTTAAGGAACATTTGGTTAACTTACTCCACTTTAAATGTGTCCCCATTTATGCTGTCTAGGTCAGAATTTAACGTGCTTTACATACGTAGTTGTTTGAATTTCACATGAGAAATGGACGTACGTATCCTTAAACTTATATGAAAAGCTGAGAGGCTGTCATCAGCAAAAGAGTGAATTGGATTAGAAGTCACAGATAAGAGATCATTTATAAAAATGAGAAAGAGTATCGGGGACAAAACAGAGCCCTGGGGAACACCAGCTTTCAAGTGATATGCTTTATACATGAAACCGTCCAAGACAACTTGAATTGAGAGGTCCAAAAGGTAGCTTCTCATCCAATGAAGCAGTTTATCAGCGACTCCACAACCACGCATTTTGGACAAAAGAGCTTGATGCCAAACTCAGTCAAATGCCTTAGAAATATCGAAATGCAACAGCTTTGCTTTCGCCAAATTGATGCAAAGACCGGTTTCACTGTTCGGTGAAATATACCATTAAATCAGCAGTAGAAAGTTGCCCGATAAACATTCTAGGAATAGGTGTTACAAAGATATTAGAACCTTAAGCGTAGTAACTGAATCAAATCATTTCTTTTCTAAAAGTGACCAGGATGTTTTTGTATTTACTTCGAAAGTTGTGCACAGTGAACCGACCGACGGTCTGAGTGCTCGGGTGTGGAATTTAATTCCAAAATTGCAAAATTTGTGCCAATTATTGCACCCGGTATTTACAGATTACAGAAATCAACACCAAGTAATGCCGCCAATAACTCACAGGTATTGGCATTTCAAAATCTCGATGAAGATCCATATTTCCCATCCACTCAAGTTCTTTATCTTAAAGTGGATCACTTGTGCATTTATGAGTAAAGCCACTAAAGCGCTGTTGTCATTAAGTTTCCCTCTCCACTTACCTTCCTGCGTTCTCTTCCCAACGAGCTTATAAAAAATCGCAACAAACATAATTGCATCTGGCTGTATGAATAAAATCATGAGCAACGGTGTGAGACTTGAGCTTGATAGGGTCGACATCAGCACTAGATACAAAACGAAGAGCGATACAAAATAGATGATATCTGACACCAAAGATGACTCAAAACATTCATCTTATCGTAAACTCCTTGTGCCGATTCTTTTGTTTTCGTTTTTTTTTTATTTCCTCGAGGGGAAAAGCACATCACAACACGTAAAATATTGCACGTCACTGTGTCTGAGGTAAGAAGTAAATTACATTTTCTTCAATTAGATGTCATGTGGATTAAATTGTGGATACACTCGGCGGAGTCAGGTGAGCTCTTGACATCCTTGTCGATCGAGTGCAATAAATCATGAGCAGCGATGAATGGGGTCAATGAGGAATTGCTCGTAGCGAGAACTTCGGAGCTTTTTATTTAATAATAATACCAAATACATAATTTGCTTTAATTTTTCTTTAAAAAAGCTTTCAAGTTTCATTCATACAACACACACGAGTCCTTAAAACCTCTTTCATTCATTTCTCCATTAATGTATACCTTGCGCCATTCTCATTGGTCCCAGTTTTCCGTACTGTGGTATAGCGCATCCAGCACATTGTAGAGCTGAAAAGTAATTCTCCTTGTTAGTACTAATAATATGATTAGATTGTTTTTGCCAAAAATACTATTACATTACAGCAGATTAAGCAGCGGTTTATATTATTTTACTTATAGCGAGTTTACATTTTTTTTCAAATACAAATATTTAGATACGGATACATACAAACATTGGAATTCTACCAATTGTTAGATCAAATGGGAGCATAAGAAGTGATTGGAATTTTAACTACCGATGATGAATAAAATATGGTGCTGGTCCATGGTAGATGTCCCCATCATGACAAAAGGAATATAACAGATATGCTTTCACAATTTGTCACAGGCAGACGAAACGAAACTTCAAAAACAAAAATCATGTAGTGATATTAGAATTGCGCACAGACTAACCATTGGTCATCTTATTGTTAAAGGATTTCAGAGATAGAAAGTTAAAGTAGCAGCGCAATTTATTTCAAATTCTGTTTCCAGTACTCTATCTAGATGTGGCATTTTACGAGCAGGTGAAAAAAGTTTGTATTGTATGCCTGTATGTCTGTATGTCTGTTTGTCTGTGTGTCTTCCCTGCTTTCTATGGTCCTATTTTCTGTTAGAGATATCATATCGACGGGGGCGGTCGTTTCAGACTTTCACTCATCGAGTTCTTAGGAGGGTTCCTGGTGTTCTGGTTCTTGTATTCCTCCTTGCCAAACTGCTTATATCATTTAGTTTAGCCTCCTTGTGTGCCATATCGGGGCTCACTCCTTTCTCTCCTTCCCCTCCTCCTCCTACTAAATTTGTAATCATCTCTGTTGGTTCCCCACTCAAAGCCGATATCTATGCTCGGGTGTATAGTCACCTAAGGATCCCATGGTTATCTATGCAAGCAGTGAGGCCATGCAAAGGGTTGACCCGAGCCCTTATGGGGTCTTGTGTTCAGAGCCAGATCGGTGCTAAACAGGAATTCTACATCTGTACCTACACCACTAACTAAATAGCGACGAAACATTGAGCGTACTCTAAGGCTTGCCAGGGTTTTAACGGGTCGGGGGCGTCGGTAGCATTAACCTGAAAGCCATTTTAGCAAGATTTCTCTCTTGCCTATTCAGGTAAAAGAATACCACAAACGTAAGCCCATAAGGTGACAAAACAAAATGTTGCTTCCAGTATACCATAATTAAGACCCTACTGGGCTCAGTCTTAATGCGTTCATTGAATGCCGCATTACCTCGTTGGCCACGGCTTTTCCTCCGGGCGGGTTGGAAGTTATACCGCTCCTACTCGGTCGTCAGAGCCTCGGCGAGCAGGTTTTTTCATGCAAGAGAGGTTGACAGTGACTTCATCTCCACCGCAACCCTGGCTAGGGGCCCTGACATGGTACTATCGCCCGGGGCAGGTCAACCAAGGTTTGTTGACGTGGTTTTACTCCCCGGACTAGGGCCCGTGGGGTTGTCAGACCCAACACTCTACTTCAAGAGAGTATGTGTCTGTTTGTCTGTATGTCTGTATGTCTGTTTGTCTGTTTTTTTTTATGGAGGTTGGAAATCTTCAAAGACGATCACCACCTTAAACATTAACATGTGCGAGAATTAGATTCTTACTGAGTAAAACCAACCCCCACTTATTAATTCATAGCCAGTTCCGCGGGACTACCGTTAAGCATTTCATCACGGGAAGGCTCTCAGCGATGGCTGTACTTTCATTTTGGATATTTTATTCTTCTTCTTTATTCACATTATTTTGCTGTGTTACCCTTCTTCATTCCTCCTTGCACGCTCGAGACACCGTAGGCGCTGCATTATTCTGGAAGACATTCCACTGATTGCGTTCCATATCTCCTCATTTTGTAGTATAGAATTAACTATGTTTTCTGGCGACATGGTGTGCCCTATTTACTATGACACATCCTGTCTTACTCCTGTAAAACGCGGACAATGAAAGAAAACATGTTTGACATCTTCTGGTATACCCTCACATAAAGTACAGTCGGGTGAACTCTCGTGTTTATATTTAAAGAGGTATGAGCGGATGCACCCATGCCCAGTTAAAAATTGGGTTAGATAGAACATAGAAGTCTAGTTATCCATGACTTCTACCGGCCCATAATTCTATAGATGGTATTAATCTATGAGTCCATCTACCCTTACTTGACTGGACCCATCTTCTTTGTCAGTTTCTAACGGCTTTGGCGCGTGCTGTTTTGCGGTTCTCGGCTCTTCTTAGATACTGCATGAGTCATTTCATTTCTTGGCTGTGTAGTTTCGGTTTTAATAATCTTATAATCTATGCTCTATACTTTATGAATTAATTAATAATAAATTCACTATACACTATTTTCATTAAAGACCTGTGTTTTTTATCGAACTTACTTCTTGCGTTAATTTGGAGACACCCTTTATAACTTAGACTCCTACTTGTACATCTGCAATATCGAACCACATCGTTGTGCTGGACTAGTGTATATTACTTGCCGTAGCAAGCACAAAATTTCAGAAATATTTTTTTAAAGATTTTGCAAAATTACCGTCAATATAGTGCAGTGTTGCTCATTGATGCAGTTCATGTAAAACACACAGCTTGTATAGTCCTCTTGCATGAAGTAATTTTGCAGATACTCTCCGACTTTCCCAATTGAACTGAAGGTAAGCTCAATTTTTGCTTGCAGCTATGGAAGGAAGGAAGCACACACCAAAATTCAACAAGGAAATTAGAAGAGGGTGGTGACAGTTTTCCTTTAATGAAACACTGCAATGTTCCGCACACAAGTGTGGGTAGGTAGATAGGTAGGAGCAGGCTCTTTTTTGTTCTCCAATTTACGCGCTGTTGTATACTTTTCGTCCTATTTGGAGTGCACATTGATGTGTGCAGTGTACGGTGTGCTTCTGCTTCTCAATTTGTTCTCAATACAAAACGGGAAGGTGTAGTCCTTTAGGCGGAGTATATTAAAAGCAAGCAGAACCAACGCATGATTTTACCATAAAGTGTACACGAAGAAGCATGCAAACAATTCACGTGTGTGCGTTTAATTTACTTTTCGTTTTTTTTTCTTCTTGAAAAAATTGGTAAAAATGCACAAACCCAATATATACTCCCCATTTATTGTTGTGATGTGCAGTGCAATTGTTTTGTGCAGAATGGTCGACTGTTAAAAGGACAATGAATAATGCGGTACACACCGCAAGCAGCGGTAGTTATACCCAATTTCATTTAATTTCCTCTTTAAGATATTTATTTGTTTAACTTTTATTTTGCTGTAAAATATTTGCCGAAACCACCAACACTTAAAGCGATTTTAATTCGATTTGCAAACAACCTTCAAGAGCACAGCAAAATGTGCAATTTACGAACGTTCTTTAAAGGACACTATCAAGGCAATATATGTATATATATATATATATAGTATATCCTGTATATCCATCTATGTATACTGCTTTGACAATTGCTTTTTTCTGGTAAGCAGAAGCTTAAAGCATTGCATAGTTATTCGAGATGGATAATAAATTAAAAAGACATTTATTTCTACCAACAGATACAAACTTAAGTGATATCACTAATATGTATGTTGTGTGTACGAGTACTATCGTCAGCAGTTGCATCCACATCCAGCTCTGAATCGTGTCCATGGCAGTTGTGCAAAGTACTGAATACTCTATAGAAATATATGAGCAGTGCACAACCACCTGGTGTACCTGGATTATCAGTAAAAAAATGAAATGAACCTTACCGCAGTTAACGTGGCAATAAATTCTGCTATGTCCTAGAAGGGATTTTCCAAAGGATTCAGATAATCTGGCAGAATAATAATTGATATCTCAAAGCAGTTGTTTGTTATATTGTTGTGGCAATATATAGGAAAATAACATCTCTTTTTCAATTAATTTAATATCCTGAATGGAATGTGAGCGATACCGCAACACACTAGCGGTAATTGCATTTAAAAGAGTTATCAATTAAATGATTATGGCAAACAAAATGTGCTTCAAAGGGAACATAATTGCAGCATACTGGTACTGCATGATCGTAATTACTTTTTGTTGCCACAAAATTTAATTTAAAATTTCCCTCTGTTGGGTGAAATGGCAAAAATTTATTTCGGTAAAGTGTTAATTTTCCCATGACATTGACATGACCTATGGAATGAGCAGGTCAGCTTGTCAAATTTTTGCGGCTTTGTTAGTGTGGTGGGTATTGTGTTCTGAATTAACATATTAAACCTAGCAGGGAAAGAATACCTTTGCATTTGTGGAATTTGATTGGAATTTTTATAATTTGTCCCAGATGCTTCCACTCTTATAAAGCTTGGCTATTTTTTAGGAAGGCGACAAGAGGAGATGTCTGTGAGCTTGTACTGCTACAGACGACAGCCTTGGGTTTTGGCAGAGTTCAATTCTACTCTTATTTTGTCCAGTTCATAAGATACCTTGCTTAACATACGTTGTCTAGAAGCTTAAACCGGACTTCGGTTTAGAACGAAACATGATGATGGTGAGAATAAATTTACGAAGAGGAGTGACGTTCCTCAAACTTATATGAGAAGCTGGGAGGACTGCCATCAGCAAAAGTATGAATTGAATTAGAAGTTCAAGACATAAGATCATAAATGAAAACGAGAAAGAGTGTCTGGGACGAAACAGAGCCCTGAGGTTCGGCAGAGTTAATATTGTGGAGGGACGTTCTTTAAACTTATATGAGAGCATAATAGTGCTGTCCTTAGCAAAAGAATAAACTGAATTGGAAGTTGTAGACATGAGATCATTATTGAAAATGAAAAAGAGTGTCGGGAACAGAACAGAGCCCTGAGGTATGCCAGAATAAGTATTGTGGAACAAAGTTCCTCAAACTTATATGAGAGCCTGAAAGTGCTTTCGTCAGCAAAAAAATTAACTGAATTATTAGTTGTAGACATGAGATCATTAATAAAATGAGAGAGTGTCAGAGACAGAACATAGCCTTGAGCTACGCCAGAATTAATATTATGGAGGCACGTTCTTCAAACATATATGAGATATACTTACAGTGCTGTCCTCAGCAAAAGAATAAACTCAATTGGAAGTTGGAGATATGTGATCATTAATGAAAATAAGAAAGAGCGTTGGAGACAGAACAGAGCTCTGAAGTGCGTTAGAATTAATACTGTGGAGGAACATTCTTCAAACTTATATGAGAGACAGACAGTGTTGTTCTCAGCAAAAGAATAAGCTAAGTTAGAAGTTGTAGAAATGAGATCATAAATGAAAGTGTTGGGGAGACAACAGAGCCCTGAGGTACGGCAGAATTAATATTGTGGAGGGACGTTCCTCAAGGATTGATCCTGAGGCCTGTCCCCAGAAAAAGAATAAACTGAATTAGAAGTTGTAGAAATGAGATCATAAGTGAAAACTAGAAAAAAGTGTTGGGGACAGAACAGAACCCTTAGGTATGCCATAATTATTATTGTGGAGGAAAGTTCTTCAAACTGAAAGAAGAGGAAAGGGTGCTGGGGACAGAATAGAGCCCTGAGGTACGCCATAATTAATATTGTAGAGTAACGTTCTAGTTTGGCCCTAGGTTATTTCCCTATTATAGTAGCCTTTATTCCGAAACCGGGCAAAAGGGACTATCACTAGCAAAAAGTTTCAAGCCAATCAGCCTTTAATCATTTGTGCTGAAAGGTCTTGAACGCTTGGTTGCGATATATATTAGATCGAATGTATTCAGAGCAAATCCCTTAAACATAAATCAGCTCGCCTATCAACGGGGGAAATCCTTTGAGTCTGCTCTTCATGATCTTGTTTTAAGGATTGAAAAGAGCATGATAGGCGGAAACTTCACTATTGGGGTGTTTACTGATGTTGAGGGAGCTTTTGACAACGCTACCTTTGACTCGATGTGCAACTCTACTGAAAGTCATGGGGTGGAACCACCCTTAACCAGATGAATTCACTACATGCTGCTTGTTCAGACAGTCCCCTCTGTCGGACGATGTATGGACGATAGAGTTACAGTCGAAGTGGCTAGACGATGTCCACAAGGTGCAGTCCTTTCGCTGCTTCTGTGGTGCTTTGTTGTCGATTCTTTGCTAGAAGAAGTTGGTCGATTGGACATACATATACAAGCCTATGCGGATAATGTAGATCTTATATCATTTAATTAATCCGTCAAGGCCGCCTGTATAAATCTACATCATCATCATCATTCATAGAGTGGGACGAACCTGGCTTTCTTAGCTTTCGCCATTAAGCATCCTTTTTGATCTATTTCCATTTAGTGGTCCTCTCTTCGAGGGTAAACCGTAAGCCCCCGCGTTGCATCCCCAGAACGAGCTGGGTCCTCAACCACAGTTGTCCTTAGACCAATCAAACCTGGTCTGTGGACACGGAAACTACCGCGGTACCAACGCGACCATGGTGAGGTCTGCCATCAACGGACTTAGTTCGTTCAGTATGAGGGTCTGGGGTAAAGAAAAGCCAACCCTGGCTTGGCACATCGTCCGGAACCTCGAGTCCCATCATTTGCAGACTAGGATTGCATCTTATCATAGGCCGCCTATGATAGAAACTATTCCAGGCCCTTCATTCTGTACCATTGTGTACGAAATGAGCTACTACAATACGATGTAAATACGAAGAGTCGCCCATTAGGTTCTTCTAGCCAGTACCCCACTTCGAGTCCCAAAGTACGAAGACATTGCCCATAAGGAGCATACTCTAAGTACCCGCGGCTAAGATGCAATTGGAACCCCCTCGGGGACAGACTGCTCTGAATAGAATGGATAACTGGTGTGACAGAAATGGACTACCTGTAAACGCGAGCAAAACTACTGAAGTTTTATTTACTCATAAGCATAAATTCGATGATCTTATTCCTGCTGTTTCACTTTGCCAATTTCTACGGCAGTCAAATATCTAGAGAGTTATTAAATTCTAGATTGCAAAATGAAATGGAAGATGCATCAAAAGCTCAGTTTATCTTCATTCAATGCAAAAGAATCATGGGCGGTGAGTCCGAAATTGGTACTCACCTATACGGGCTGTTGTTTGGTGGCCAAACACTTCGCTGAAAATGGCTAAGAGGACACTAAACAGTCGAAGATGAGAGACATGATGGCGCGAAGGCGTAGTTAAAGCCCTGATAGGACCTATATCCACCTGTGTGTCGATATAGGTCCTAATAAGTAAGTAAGTAAGTAAGTGAGTATCTTAAGGCATTAAAAAGCTTTTACAAGTGATACTATCAACATACTAATATTGGCAACACTAATATTGAGTTATAAGCCTTTAAGAAAACCATATTCAGGTTAAACCTAAGGCATGAAAAATACCTTCCAAAAATAAAAAAATCCTGTTCTATTCTCATAGAATTCAGCATCATACGTTTTGAGCGGTAATACCGGCGGCGCCCTGCACACTTGATTGCCAAATTAAATTAAAAATTCTGAACAAAAATATCCCGGTGGTTACTATGCTTGTGTTTACGAAATGAAAAGCAGCACATCAACAACAAACCACCAACGGACAAACTTAACCGGAAATTGCTGCCAAAATTCGCCATCACATCGAATTATTTATTCTCCGGCAACAGCATCACCGTGCCATGAACTTGTCGTTGGCACGTCATTCACCCCCGCATTTCAAAACATTTCGCGCAATTTGGCGGATAACTTCAAAACCATCAATATAAGAATGAGGACGAGGCAATGCTCTACCACTTTGGATGGATAATTAGAGTTAAAATATCGGATTAGTCCTGCATTCAAAAGCCTCCATTGCGCTTTGTCCTATATGTTGCTCGGCATAGAGTGCTTGATAAATTACTCTAATTCGAGTCGAGAATATGAGGAACCGTTGTTGTTGTTGTGCAATCTAACATTCCCACAGATAATGTGGACATCGATATATCGCCGCAGCCATCCATATGTGAGCAAAAATGCTCGTTTGATTACGGAATTCGTTGGTTTTGATTGGAGCATAATTGCAACCGACAGATGGCTGTGAGTGCGTGTGTGTGAGTGGGTTGGCAAAATTAGTAGGTCACGTAGGTTTAATTATTGAACAGGAAGAGGGTATCACAATCTGAATTACAAGTTAGGTGCTCGTTACCATTACGAGGGTACTTTTCGGGTTAACATGAGTTGTTTATCACTTTAAATGGATGAAATCGGAATAGGCTTACGCTGTACATGTACATGTGCTTGGAAGGGATAATAAGTGTCAAATTGACAGTTGATAAAATGTAGCATACACTGGGGTATTTAGCTTACGTTTACATTATGCGGACATCCAACTAATTCTTAATCAATTGTGTGTACTTACTGTTCTTTTTGTACAGCAAAATTTCAAATTGATCCTGTTGCTGACTTTCCAACGTGTACTCCAGTCGGGCCACTGTCTCCTTGTCTGTCAACTCACCGTACATGAAGCCACATCTGTAATTAAATATATAGCGATTATTAAATGGAATCAGATTTTGAGAGGATCGAATTTTTAAAGCTCGCCATCAGGATTTAGATAATCTTATATCTAAGCGAGATTTATATATTAAATAGGGACCCAAAAAGACCATCAAAAGACCTTCAGTCAAAGGATCATCATAAAAATACCCCCAAAATACTCCAAAAGACTCAAAAAAGACTCTCAAAAGACTCCACAAAAGACTTCCTAGAAGACCACCGAAAGACGCTAAAAAGACTGCCAAAATACCCGCAAAAGACCACAAAAAACCCTCGAAGGACCCTCACGAAAAACCCGAAAGACCCTTAAAAGACCCCTAAAAGACAATCAAAAGACTCACAAAAGACCTTCAAAAGACCCCCAGAAGAAACCCAAAAGGCCATACCGAATTTCATACGAATCGGTCCAGAAACGGCTTAGTCCCCATAATTCTAGACCTTAATTTTTATAGACTTAAAAGCCTCCTATGATAGCATAGCCAGGCTAGTACTTTATAAAGCAATGGGAGAATTCGGCATCCCAAATAAACTGACACGACTATGTAGGTTGACCGTGACCAATGTTATAAGCCAAGTAAAAATATTCGGATCACTATCAAGCCCATTCAACATCTATAACGGGCTCCGATAAGGGAATGGACTGGCATACTTCCTCTTCAACCTGGAGTTGGAAAAAGTGATCCGAGACTCTGGCGTAACGGCGACAGAAACAATCCTATAAAAGTCTATTCTTATATTGGCTTACGCAGACGCCATTGACTTCGTTGGTAGAAATCCAAGAGCTGTACAGTAGTAGGTTGAAGGGGACGAACTCGCGCTTTCGCCAGCTTTCGCCATTAAGCATTCTCGGTACTATGTTCCCATCTAATGTTGCCCTCTTACGATAGTAAACCTTACAGCCCCACGATACGTCCCCTAGTACGACACTGGATCCACACAAAAGTTGTCCTAGTCCAGGCAGTCTTTCAAAGAGGTCCACCTGGTCTCTCAGACACGGTTTACCCGTTGGGCAAGACAACTCCCGTGGTACTAATTGAACCTTGGATGAGGTATGACATGAATGGCGTTAGTTGTTGCCGGTATTAGTGCCTGGGCGATTGCAAAGCAGACCCTGGCAGCACGTCCGGAACCTCGTATCCCATCATTTGCCACTAGGATTCCCCAAATCCTAGGCAGCCCGAGATAGAAACTATCCCAGGCACCAACGCTATTGTATGGTAGGAAACTTAATGCTTAAAAAATCCGCCCATTCTGACAATTTTTAACAAAGTCCCCTGCCACTATAGTCTACCGAGTAAGACCAAGTTTCAGACTTATAATAACCAGACAGTTAAGTAAGATACAGCGGCCCCCTCTGGGAATCATCCCAAGAGCTGTACAGGAAGCTTTCATCTAGATCGAGCAGGCGGCACGAAATCTGGGGCTGCAGAAATACGGAAGAAATGTGCGAACGGTTTCTCAGTGGCCAACAAAGCCTACTTTAGTCTGTCAAGACTCTTCAAAACCAGGAATTTAACCATAACATCCAAGCTGCTGGTGTATAAGACCATGGTCAGAACAGTACTTGCATATGGATCCGAGACTTCGGTGGTTAGCAGAATGCATTCTGACCCCTTAGCCGCATTTTCTTACGGAAAATCATTGGCCCCGCATGTGAGGAAGGATTGCGGAGTTTTTAAAATGATGAGATCTACGAGTGTTATCGCGATGTCGACATCGTGAAGAGAATTCATTAAGAGAACCTAGCTCGCATGACCGAAAAGGATCCTGTTTGGAAAATTGTTTGCGGTATCATTAATGGAACACGACATCGACGCCAGGCAAAGGCTACGCTGGAAAGATGGCGTAGACCAGAACGACCAGATTTTAGGGATCGAGACTGGTGGAGAGATTTTTTGCGGGAGGCCGGGGGCGCACCCCGGTTATACAAGAACCAAATACGATGATGAAGTTCAAACATGTTCAAGATGTTTTGCCATATTCCTCAGATCAGGAAGGCCATCAGATATCAATGACGAACTGCTGCGAAATATAATCAGGACGAATCCCACATTACCCTCCATAAATTTGGCATTCAAAATTGGACTTCATCAGAGAAATACCTTGTTTCACAACAAAATGCTTGGTTTTGTGCTACAACACAAATTAACCGAGATATAGATAGGAGTGGATAAAATTTCGGTATGTTCTTCAAATCGTGCTCTTCACAAAAAATACAGGGCAGCTTGCAGAGTTGGAAGCAGTTCGGAAACTTTACCTCCTCCCTCATATTCTCTTGATATTGCATCATCTCACTACCAGCTTTTCAAGTCGCTGCAAAACTTTATTGATCGAAAGAAGTTATGTGGGTGTCCAAATGGCAGTGACGGACAATTTTGCCTCCAAAAGGGAAGTATTATTTTACAGCGGATTGGATAAGCCCTTGGCAAACAGTTTTAACCCACAAAGAAAGTTATAGTTTGGATTAAATTTTAAATAAAAATTGAAACAGAATTCTTTTGTTCAAAAAAAACACCACAGAACTTCACTTGCAATAATATTTGGTGTCATTGCACAATAAGGCTCCACGGCTCTATCCTACGCCTTCACTCTCATTGTGGGTTTAGTTTTAAAAACGAGATTCCTGTGCTTACTGTGCAAGTGAATGCGGACAATGGGCTTCCGCCGGATTAAGTAACAGCTTTACTTTATACGATCACAGATAATTTACGTCGTGAATAAAACTTAAGTGCGAAGCTCATAAATTACAAAATCCACCTCAAAGTGACATGTCAGTGGCAATAAATTTTGCCACAGTAACCGTAATGTGAATAAAATTCAACCAACTTTCACCTTAATGAATAAGTAGACCAAGAAAAGCAACAACAAAAACACAGATGCACCTCTCCCAGTTTTCCCACTCGATAAATCACATTGATCGCACAGCTTCCTTTAATGACACCACAATCCGTCGCAGTTAATTTTAAGGACGACCCCAAAATAAAATAAATTGCTCAGCCTGCTGCAATAGTCGTGTTCTTAAGCTTCCTTCTCTTGACCATTTCCTCTTTCAGGGTCAATTGTCGTCATCTTTATCATCACCATCTTACTCGTATTGGGTACACTTGTCACAATACTCGTACGCGAGTATATTTGGGTCTTTGTTCTGGCGCATTGAATTGCTCAGCATATGGAATTTTAATTACCATACGAGAGAAGCACCATCACCACACCAACACCACCCCAACAGAAGGACACTTCACTTAAGATGCAGTGCAATATCGAAACTAAAACTGAAGCCTCTTCCTGAGCTGACTTGCAAGTGTACACGTATATCTGTACGCGAGTATGTATTTCTATAAATTCGAGACGTTTGCAAAATGTCAAGTGTTTAAGTGGTAAGAAGAAGCGTGCCGCATGTGACAATCTGTTGTTTCCAACAACACTTTTACTGAGTGCATATAGACGAGTTGTTCGGATGAATGATAGAACGATGAGTTGATGGATCATACGGGCGGGTATGGGTTATAGGAAGACACCACGTATCTTTGCTATTTCGGTGTTAATTAAATTTCAATTTTATCCGAGAGAAGAGGAGAGAGAATAGTGCGAAAAGGACGAAAAAGAGCTAAGTACAATGCAC
Organism: Nephrocerus scutellatus; assembly: GCA_947095585.1. Classification (NCBI taxonomy): domain Eukaryota; kingdom Metazoa; phylum Arthropoda; class Insecta; order Diptera; family Pipunculidae; genus Nephrocerus; species Nephrocerus scutellatus. Next base: position 118,064,088 of record OX352763.1, read on the forward strand.
GACTAATTTGGGCAATTTGGAAGGTAAAACATTGGAAGGATGGCGTAGACCGGGACGCCCAGAGATTGCCAAACTAGATGATATCGGGTCGTCGAAATTGAGGTACACTAGAGCGACTTTTTTAGTGCAGCACCGTAATCTTGTTGTAGAGCCTAATATAATTGTGATGATGTAAGATGAAGAACGCAGCGCAATTGAGGGTGCTGTCTGGGAAAAGAACCCTAAATAAGATAATCTTTTACTTATTCTAAGTATAAGATCCTTTTATGTGAATAAAAACTCCTGCAGGTTTAAGAAGGGCTAATCAGTTGAGAAAAGATACTCAAATTCTCTGAGTCCATAAAGAGCAGCTATGCTGGAACGTGACAGTCCAACACCGAGTGAGACCCTTTCTCCCCTTTTATAGAACACTCGCAGCTTATTTTCTCTGTCAGTGGATTTAGAAAACATCATCATCATCATATTTGGCTCTACAACCGGGGTCCGGTCCTGGCCTCCCGCAAAAAGTCTCTCCACCGGTCCCGATTTTAAGCCGATGTCATCCAGTTTGGCATCCCTAAACTATGGGCGTCCTGGTCTACGCCATCCTTCCAGCGTAGGTTTGGCCGACCTCGCTGTCGTGTTCCATAAATCCTTAGAAAACATAGTACACTTTTTTTGGGGCTGGCCTGCGTTTTAATTACAGGGGCCATAAGAACTTGCCCCATAGCGGGAATGGAGGCAATCCTTGGGATTCTCCCACTACACTTAGTGGTAGAGAGCAAATCCATGGAAACCAAGTTACGTTTGAGCAAGGCAGGCTGCGTCACGGACAGCAGGACAAGGGGGATATTAGAACCACTTACCAACCGGATTCCTATAGCGAGCATGCCGTTCAATAACATGGTGCAATGAGCACCAAGAAGGAATTCAGGTCAGAAACTGAATACCAGATACATCCGGGTGCCATAAAGTGGTATACGGATGGATCAAAGAAGGCAGAAGGCACGGGTGCTGGAGTATATGGGCCACGAATCAAACACTCCATATCGATGGAGATGCACCCGAGTATATTCCATTGAAAGATGAGCTCACTTCAATCTGGAAAGGAGCTACATGAGGCAGGAAATAGCAATCATGACAGACAACCAAGCTGCTTTAAAAGCTCTAGACGCATTCCACGTTACAACAAAACTGGTGGAGGAATGCAAGGCGAAGCTTAACAGGCTTGGTGAAACCAACAAACCAATGTTTATACTAAGTGCCGGAAAACACCGGCATAGAAGGCAACGAAGCTGCGGATAGGCTCGCGAATTAAGAAGCAGAAACTCCGCTTGTAGGGGGAAGAGATACGCAGTATGGGTAAGGCAGCCGCTTCCGAAAGATGACAGAATCTCCCAGGCCTACGGCAAGCAAAGGAAATGTTTGGGAACTATAACCCAAAGAGGTCCCGCCAAATATTGGGACTAAGTAGAAGTAATATAAAAATTATTACGGGTTTCATTGCTAACTGAAGGGGCACCTAAAGAAGTTAAAAATAGAAGAGGATGGAAGCTGCAGACTCTATGGGGAAGCGGAGGAGACCCCATGGCATCTACTCAACGAGTGCGGAGCAACGATCCGTCAGAGAAGAGACCACTTGGGAATCATGCAATCTCGGAGTCTGTGCGACATTCACTAAACCCGCTCCATATTATTGGATTCTTAAGAAGCATTGGTATAGACGACGTGCTATAGGGACGGGCATGCACTGGCTCTATAGCACTAGTCAGGGGGGAGCGCAATAGATCCATATGGGTCGCAGTGCTACAACACCCCATTTATCATCATCATCATCATCACATCCTACATTTTGCATTTACAGGATCTGCATTACGAGACCTACGTCGCAAGTCGATTAACACTTAAATGGAATATCATATGTTTTGCTATGCACTTTTGAATATGGTAATGAATTTGCGGGTTAGTGTGTGTGCCTATGCCCCATTAAATATGTATTTTATTTTTATGGATACATACGATGCATATAACAAAAAACAAGAACAACAATAGCTGCTAAATGGAACACAAATGAAAAATTAAACTGAATAATTAATTGGCATAGCAACAAAACAGAAAATAAATGATAAGACCCATCTGACCACCAGAAGCGATTATATTTTAATATACATGATATGAGAACATACATATTATTATGTATTGTAGAGTTCTATGTATGTTCTCCTATCATAGAGTATATTTAAGCACTTGTGCATATAAACATTGCCTTGTGTAATTTCAATTATTCATTTAATTTAAATCGACATATTATAAATGTTACGGGTCAGTATAACAATCGAATTAAATTATTAACAATTCGTTTGGCTGGTATTATTGTATAGAAATGCCATAGGAATTGTACAAATAATTGCAGTTGGCCATAAAGAGGCAGGATGGTCCTATCTAAATCGATGCATTCGATTATAGAGATTATCGCCCTCTTGTTGCAACAGACTACCGGACTATCCCCTCATGACGTTTGTTCCTTCCATTTATCTAAAGTCGAAGCGAATTTGAATTTCATTAGCAATACGTAGGTAACAAAAAACTATGCAGTCAGGAAAAAAGCAATTAAATCAAATCAAATCTTCAATCAATCTTCAGCCCATTATTGAATTTAATGATCGGATGATTTAATAATTTTGTGCTGCAATCAATACGGTTGGAACAACGGATCTTTTCTCAAGTCTCAAAGTCTCTGAATCTCAAATACTCAGACACGGTGTCCCACCTCTCGCAAAAGTCTGACAAACGTCCGAGAGTAATATCTTGTCACGGATAGGAGACAGATATCATCGGCATAGTCCAGGTCTTCTAGGCGGTGAAAACCATTCCATGGCAAACCCGATGGAGTACGGGTTACTATTTTCATCAGCCAGTCGATGACAATTGTGAAAAGCAATGGTGAGAGGGTGCAACCTTGCTTGACTCCCGAGTAGATCTTGAAAGGTGTACTTACTGCATACTAAAAATAGGCACTGAATTAAAATTAAGCACTTTTGAGTAGCATACTTTTAGGCTGTAAGATTTATTAGATTATTTGAAATGTAGCCGCCTGTAAGTTTAAATCACTATGTACTGTTAAACTGGTTTGTGCGGTTTGCCCGCTCTTTTGCACATGTAGTTTATTTTTAGAAGATAATTCAATACATATGAGTATGGTTAGTTGAAAATAAGGGAAGTTGCCACTATTTTCTGGATATTTCTGTCAATAAGATTGGAAGTTTCTGGAAACTTTTCAATGAGTATAAAAGGTGGCGTTGATTCATTCATTGCTTAAAGTTCAACCAGTCAACTTCAAAAAATTTCTTGCAAAGAGATAAGCTGCCACCTAAGGGAATTATAGTGAAGTACAAGTGTTGTTGTAATAAGTGTTTTTGTGTACATTTAAAGTTATCACCAGTATAATTTTGTTACTTTTACTGTTTTAGAGATTGAAAAAGAGAGGGTACTACGCTATATTCGTTGTTGGGATAGTAGGGCTCTTTTGGGCGTCCATTGACGGTATTTTGAGGGTCTTTCGGAGGCGTTTTTAGGACCATTTGAGGGTCTATTAGGGGTTTTGTTTAATAAAGTTGTAATTTATAAATTAATAAACTTATGTTGTGTTTTATTTGCAAAATCCGTAACGAAACCGAAAGCCTAAATTTCGTAACAATATACGAGATATATAGAAAAAGAATTCTCGTCAGAAACTAATACTCTATAGATCGACTAAGAGTAGTATATCGCTCATTCAGCAAAGGCAAGGCGGGTATTTCATCCTTTAAGCGGCAGTGCATCTTTTGGAATGAAAAAGATAGTCTTGATGCAAAGATATGCACCTTTTATAGCAATTATCGCATCCAGTCTATCATATTAAACAGGAAAGCCCCCAAATGCGTTAAATGCGACGAATAGAGTTTCAAAAATCACCCCTTTATGGCCGTTTCAACGGCTGCTGAAATTTAAAGTTAAAAAATGTCGTTTATTGCCCTGCATCGTCCTTGCCACTGACTGAATAATAAAAAACCCCAATTACATTTCATTGTTGTCGTCTGTCGTAAAACTGGATGCTGAATGCAATTATTTGCAAATTGTGTTTGCATTTTGTCCTTTAAAAGGGATATTCTCGAATTGCCACGACAGCGAAACTTTTTTCCACAAAATATTTAGACGCACGATGCCTGACATTTCACGCGACTTAAATATGAAATGCACTCGAAGGGAAGGAACGCATATGAGCACTAAGTTGCATCCTAGAATGTATTCTGAACTTCTGACGTTCATATTAAACATTCAAGGATCACATTTTGTATAACATCATGAAAGTTTTCCTTTCGAATTATCACAACTTTGTGAGTTTTCACAGCCACTCGCTGTGCTCAGCTAGAAGTTCTATCTGTGTATCTATACACTTTGTGTAACTGAATATCATTATTTGCGCTTGTGATGATTTAAAGTTGAAAACAGAGAACAGATGAGTGTATGTGATGATGACGTAAATTCTGTTACAAAATATCTTTGGATTGTTTCAAGTTCATTTAATTAGAATGCGTAAATTTTAAAGAGAGGTAAGGAAATTACAGTACTGTAATAGCAGAATCTGCATTGCGATTGATCGTGAAACCACTGACTGCTCAAAACTTTGTTTGAACCAGTAGCGCAACAATCAAATTCGTGATGTAGTGCTTGCTCTACCTCCTCGTGGATCGTGGTGGTCCCCGGGCAACTATGTGTATAAATCCTTATACACGTAGGCTAAAACTGCAAGTGCGAACGGTCTAGCGTTTCTAGTCTAGGTAACGTAGGCTTGCACCCTGCGGTACCGAAAAATGCCCGCTACTGAAACCGACACAACGCCTCGGATAAGTAATGATCGAATAATGACGACTTCTGGCTATTGTACCCGGACTAAGATGGTTTCTGGAATGTGAGGACGCTCCTTGACTCAGGGAGTGAAGGACCTCAAAATGCAAGATTTTTTCAACTGGAACGTGAGTTTCTCCGCGGGAGAGTACCAATCCCCAACGTGTAACACTGTGCTACTCAACTCTGGCAAACCCTCCGGCAGTCCCCGTGAATCTGGAGTGGGTCTGCTGCTAACGCCAACATCACGCAGAGGCCTAATTTCCTGGCACCCACATGGTGATAGGATCTTATCGGCCAGATTTCGGACTAGAGTACGGCGCTTCACGATTATAAAATGTTACGCCGCAGGGCGTCCCTCGATCGAGGATGAAAAGGACAACTTCTACAATCAGCTAAGCGCTGTATTCAACGAAATGCCGAACGGAGATATCGTCTTCGTGATGGGGGACTTGAATGCCAAGGTAGGCAACGACAATGAAGGACTCAGGCATGTGATTGGGAAGCACGGCCTCGGCGAACGAAATGACAATGGTGAACGATTTGTTGATTTCTGCAACACCAACCACCTTGTCATAGGAGGCATAAGACCTGCCACAAGGTCAGCTGGGTGTCAACTGGCAGGCAATCATCATCCAACCAAATCGACCATGTGGCGATCAGCCGACGTTTTAGGTGCTGTCTTTTAGAGTCCGGGATCATCACGTTATGGTAGCTACTGTCCAGTTACGTACTGCATTATTTCAAAGAATCCGCAATATCATCCGAATGCCTAAGTATAACATCGATCGCTAAAGATCCCCTCAGTACGCCAACAATTTAGGGATTATTTATCGCAAGGAGTGGAAGCATTCAGCAGCTCTCGGCCGACAACCATTCAAGAACATTGGAAAGCTGTGAAAAATGTTTTCACATCTGGAGCGGAAAGTGTTGTTGGTAGAAGCCAGGCAAGGCACAGCACGTGGCTTACCGAAGATACCTGGAGGCGGATTGAAGAACGTAAGCTACTTATCGTATTGTAGATACCACAGCAGCAGCGAGGATCGACCTAGAGTCCCTGTATCGAAGCAAAATGAGAAAAGTGCAGCGTAGTGTAAGACGTGACAAACATAATTATATTAACAACCTGGCCTCAGAAGCAGGGGAAGCAGCGAGCAGGTGCGATAGCAGAACCGTTTACAAAATCACCAAGGAGCTGACAGTTGGTCACCGCTCTAGCCAACATCCGGTGAAAGGCCTATATGGTGCCGTACTCCTTTCAGATGTTGATCAGCTCAAGCGAAGGAAGGAGCATTTCTCTTCGGTTTCTTAACCGTGTATTCGCCAACGATATGCACCCAAATCAAACGGAGCTGCTGTAAGTAACAGTTTCCCGAATTCGCACCTCAACTCGCAGTAACGATGAGATCGCTACCGCGATCAACGCACTAAAGAACAACAAGTCGGTAGGACTAGATGGTATACCCGCAAAGCTTCTGCTTGCCGCTCCAACGACATCAGCAGAACTTTTATGTCCTCTTGTAGAGAGAGCTTTGGAGGCAGAGAGTTTCCCCAATGAGTGGACGAAGGGAATGATTGTCAAGCTCCTTAAAAAAGGTAGTCTTATTGAGTGCGAAAACTGGAGAGGCATTTGCGTTCTTCCTGCAGTTGCAAAGGTAATAGCCAAAGTAGTACTTGAGAGAATTAAGGAAAATACACTCGATGTCAAACAAGCCGGTTTCCGCACTGGATCCTCCTGCGTCGACCACATCAACACCCTGCGGATAATTATTGAACAGTGCATTGAATTCCGGTCACCACTGCACCTGCTGTTCATCGATTTTGAGAAGGCGTTTGACAGTGTCAACAGACAGTTTATCTGGCTTGTCTTGCAAAGGAGAGGTATACCCGATAAACTAATAGCTATTATTAAAGCAACCTATGATGGCTATAAATGTCATGTGCTGCATAGAGGAAAGCTGTCAGAGGAATTCGCGATCATAAGTGGGGTACGACAAGGTTGCATTCTATCGCCGATACTTTTTTGGTTTGTGATTAGCGCTATGTGCTTCGCGCAGCTTTATCTACCGGAAACGGAGGAATTCGTTGGGCTCTTACATCTCAACTCAAATATCTGGACTACGCTTACGACGTTTTTTGCTCTCACACAGGATTATGGAGCTGCACCAAATGACAATAAATGTGGAAAGTGAGGCAAATGTTGGGGATTTGAAGATTAATGCTGCAGAAAATCAAAATCATCATCAATTAGTGCCGAACTCAGTTGCTCAAGTAAACACTGCAGGACAAGCGGTAGAGAGAATAGCGAGTTTCCAATATCTTGGGAGTATTGTCTCGACCGAAGGTGGAACCGAACAGGACATTGTCAACCGAATCGGCAAAGCAAAATCTGTGTTTGGAATGATGTTCATGATATGGCGAACCAATGCGATCAGCCTAAACACCAAGCTACGACTGTTCCGTTCAAATGTTGAATCTGTGCTGTTGTATGGGTGCAACACTTGAAAGGTGACCGCTACTATCACCAAAAGATTACAAACGTTCGTAACGGTTTTCTGGCCTAATCGTATCTCTAACGAATATCTTTACCAGAGAACGGGTCAGGAACCAATAGACACAACCATCCAAAGACGGAAGTGGCAGTGGATTTGTCATATACTCCGAAAAGGCGATAGTTCCATAGCAAACTACGCAATGTAATGGAATCCGTTATCTCAGGATGGTAGAAGAAGGGGTCTTCCGAGAAATACATGGCGCAGAACAGTTGAGGAGGAGTCACGGCAAAAAGTCACGGGGAAGAAGAATTGGAGAGGGCTGAAGCTCATTGCCAGGAACCGCACGCGATGGCGCGTAGGTGTAGTAGAGGCCCTAGGACCCACAAGGGGATATATGACATAAATAAATAATATAATAAATAATAATAGCAGACTAAGACACAAACATCAACAGGACGCATCAATCCAACCATCCAATGCGCACGAAAATACGAAATTCAAAAATCCATGTATTTATTTTTTGTATTAAAGAGAAAGACCGTTAAGCGCCAGAAAAGGTTGCAATAAATCCTCGCCTCGGCTTTTATTTAATTTAATTTAATTTAAACAGAAAAACTGTTTATTCCACTTATAAAGCACAGCGCCTCCTCTGGCGTTTCTGTCGAGGAGATAACCGAAATTTATTTAACCATTCAGACGAGCACTAAAAAATGCCATTAGTGCACTTTTCAAAGTTTAATTTAAATATTTTGACCTACTTTGTTGCTGTTTTTATTGTAGTGGCAGTTGCTGCTGTGGCCAGATGTTGCGGCAGACGTTGTTCTATAAGAGTGTGTACGACAAAAACAAAGCGCTCCTGAAATCTCGAAAAACTTTTACTTCATATACGGTATGATAGGATATTTTTTTGCATTTATTCCTTAATTTTGAATAAACACTTGTGAAGCATCACCCCAAAAATGCGCCACATATCTGCTGACTGTGCACCTGATGTTTCGAATGTGGATACAGTGTATGAGTTGAAGATATTTTATGACAGGGAATGAAGAAAAAAAAACACAAATAACCAAAGCAGATAGAGGTGAAACACAACTTGTCATACAGGTAAATATATTACCTTACATTGGAATGTGGGAGATCAGCCAGCCGGCCAATATTCGAGCACACAAAAGACAGAAATGGGAAAAATATTTTTCTAACATCCTGAATGCAATAAATTGTCCAATCTATTCCCTTTAGAGAGAGAAAAAATTGCTTTTCCTGAGTATAATAACTCCTGACTTCTGACCGATGAAGCTGTCGACGACAACTCCCAGGATAAATGTTAGGATGGTATGTGCCACCGACTAGAGAGGACACACTTTTAAGTTGAGGCTATAAAACATGATTAAGTCTGTATGTATGTATGTGTGCAACATGACAATAGCACATTCCTACTAGAAATCCACTCGGGCAGTTCTATTTTCCTCTAATTTGCGGTAAAGAAAAATGCTCTCCAGATGGTCAACAAGTCAATAGATCGATAGATACTTGTTGTATACCAAAGGACCGACTTAATGAAATTAGAGGACAAAAATAGAAATAACGATCGAGTCAGAGGATTGGCTTTGTCGTCATCTATTCGAATGGATGCGAAGAACTTCGAAGCGATAAAGAAACTCAATTTTCCAAATAACAATGAAACCCTTCAGTTCCTCTTCATCTTTATATTTTACAAAAATAGCTCCTTGGAGGATTTGGAATTAACTACGATGAGCAAATATCGAAAAAGCACCTCGCAACCGTGTTTGATTCCGTCGCACCACCCATCCAGACACAATCCGTCAGTAGCCACTATTACTTACATCGAAACCAACCACCATCTATTCTTGATGTGACTCTTTAAGGTTTCTATAGGAGGCGAATCGAGCTTAACCCAAACATAGAGTAAGGATTAGTGCGCATCCTGTGCAACAGGAAGTGGACTATTGTCTACGTAGGAGAAGGTTAATATTTTGCCGTTCACTAGATGAGAGACTTAAGTGGAATACCATGGTGGTTGACCTAAAGATTCTTTCCTTTACTCCGCGGGGGAACATAGGGCTTCTACAAACTCCCGCCAACGAACTCGATTTATCGCCTGAGGTTTTAAGAGACGCCACTCGGTCCCCTGGGATCTTGCTTCCTCTTCTATTGTCCTTTTCCATGTCTTGCTAGGACGGCCAACTCGACGGCTTCCTTGTGGATTCCAGTCGAGCGCTAGTTTAGTAATATCGTCCGCTGGCTTTCTCAAAGTGTGGCCAATTCAGCTCCATTTTTATCCTCTAATGGTGATCGCGATTGCTTCCTACCGCGTTACTATCCACAAGTCTTGATTGGTGATAATGTCCGGCCATCTTATTCTCAGTATCCTCCTTAAGCACTTGTTGACAAAGATTTGGAGGCACGTCGCAATTGACTCTGTGACTTTTCACGTTTCGTAGCCATACAAGAGTACTGAGAGAACGTTGGATCTGAAGATCGTTAGCTTCAGATTCCGAAAGATTTGCGAGGAGTTCCTAAATCTAAAAATACTTACCTAAATTCCCGGAACTTCAATGTCTCTTAATGACCAGATAACAATGTAACGGAGTTTTTCCAGCTGGAGTAAACTCAGCGTTAGCGAACGCCTTATTCCGTAGACCTTTGATTTATCCGCTAATACTCGGAACCTAAGGTTCTTGGATGAAGCCGAGAGATGTTGTCATCAGCCAATCTTTTGTTACGCACCCTTAGCTTGTAGAAGCATAGTGGTGATCATTGATCCACCCTTGTGTATATTTGTATTTGGGCATGTTTGGGGCCCTTCCCGCTGCGGAAAGCTGTCGGGGTTTGACGATCTGTTCTTGACGAACTCCTCTTTTTTCCTATACGCATATCATGGGAAGAACTGGCCATGTCACCGGTCGTACGAGGTATGGTGGTACCCTCTTTGCGGTACTGACCCATAGGTTTACCTACCGCTTTGCCAGTTCTGTTGCCAGAACAGCTGGGAGTTGGTTGGTCTTGGGACCTGCTTATTAGAGATGATTCCGGAACCGTTGTGATCGATGTGCCCAGTGGCGCTGTTGGTCGAAGACGCTGATTGTGTGACCTGTTTAGCGGATATTACACCAGGCAGAGTGTAGTGGTGCTGTGGCCTGTTTAGTGGATATTACTCCGGAACTGTCGTTATTAGCATACCTAGTGGTGCTCTAGCCTATTTAGCGTATATTACTCCAGAACCCTCGTTATTAACATAGCTAGTGCTGCTGTGGCCTGTTTAGTGGTTATTACTCCGGAACCGTCGTTATTAACATACCTAGTGGTGCTGTTAAAAGTGGAAGAAGCTGCCTCTTTATCAGAGGTTTCGCGACCATACGCTAAAACCTTATCAGTTCTTCTAAGAATTAGCTTAACCTGGCCAAAGCGGTAGCTTACTTTACGAGCCATTTGCTCATTTGAAAGTGGTTTTGTCGCCTTCAGTCTTTCAAGACACCATACCCAACCTGACAGCACTAGCCACATGACTAAACATGTGGACGTCAGGTTGGTGTAGGTCCCGCCTTGACTTTCTTGGCACCCGAAATGGTTGGAGTCTGAACTTCCAAACTAAAATGGTTTGTTTCTCGTTCTGTGCAAGGAATGGTTCTATAAGCTGACACCCTCGCGAGACACTGTTGCGTCTTCAATAGCAACGCCGTCAGAACTTTGGGAAGATTTCGGACTGCTCGATAGCAGACCGAGGTTTTGAGAGCTTATCAGCTTTTCGGGATACAACGGGTTGACATACAGCAGGACCCGAGGTTGAGACATCGGTCACATAGATTATATTTAGATTCTCAATTGTGTTCCCACAATTCTCTGTGAGTGTCCAACTCATGTTTGGCTAAGGCAAAATAAGCTACATGGGATCAATATTTTGCTTTAATCCTTTACCTCCCTCCATCCCTGTCGTAGTGTTGGAGCAACACAAACTTGACCGTGGCACAATACATCTTTTAAGTACTCTCTCTTCAAAAATTCTTCTTATGATACAAAAGAATAGTCGTCAGTCATCTACGATATCTGTTGTCAAAATCACTTGACCTATTGTCTCAATCAGAGAGTTAGCAAATGAACAACGACAAGACAACAACAACATGAAAGAAAGTGCAATCTGACGAAGAATTTCTTCTGAAGATGAGGACTGAAACAAACGAAAATGTGTCAGCTTTAGAGGATCGATGGTGAAATGAATAAATTGGAAGTGAGATAAGGAATTGCTTCCGAGGGATTTCGAACGAGTATATGAGAAAGATACAAAGAGTGTGAACATCCGAAAGCAATAGAAGTCGACGTCGTCCCATCACAAAGATGGAAAACATAAAAATCTGACATTTTTATGCTTGGTGGAAAATTATTTTGCTTTTGAGTCATTCGTGGTGATGCTGATGCCCGTAGGGATATTCTGATGATGGTTGTTGCCAAAAGAGATAGCAATGATTGCGACTTTTCATTGTTTTTGTGTGGCAGCATTGCCATTTCAAGATTCACACTTTGATGCGAGCTTTTGTTCCTTTTTGTTGCATCGCATCGAAGCATCACTCTGAAGATGCAGTTGTTCTCTCGAGTGCTGCTCGGTCCATTGGGTAATTAGTTTTGAGATTTGCACATGGTATCGTTCCTTTTGTTCTGTTTTCAGACTATTTTTTAAAATGTCAATAATTGTAGTTGTTGTGAATGTTGTTGCTTGCTTCTATTGCAAATATTGCAGGGCACGATTCAAGTTCAAAGTAATATTTCTTAAACGTAACGGAAATAGAGTGCGTCTCTTAGCCAAAGATTAAGGAATGTACGAAAAATATCACAGAGTCGTAGACAATTCCGTAAGTCAAGGCAAACAACTGAAATTTTTTACAGCATTTATGTCTAGATACAAATTTGGTAAAATGCTGGAGATTATTAATAGCTGCAGTAAGCCGCTGATAGTAGATAACACAGCACAGTCTACCAACTCGCTCATAAGGTCGCCAACAAGACACACCACATCAACTACCCTGTTAAGGCAATAGACGGCTCTTTGATCCTTATGGAGGAACAATAATTTACCCGCTGTCATTCCGAAGTCTGATATCTGTACATTTTTGTCTGGATCCATACATGTTTCCGGTACAGCTAAAGTTGTTGTAGTAACTTGATATATCATCTTCTAAAGCAGCTCCTAATCTCGTCATATTGTTACGAAATTAAGGGTATCTAGACAATATGGGAATTATAAATAAATAAAAATAATCCTTGTGCAAGAGCCATGGGTATGTCGTGAATGTATCTGTGGCTTAGGCATGATTAATTGGGGCACTATCACAATTGACGCAATTCCCGCCGGCAGAAATTCAAGTATCTCTTAGAGTCCAAGGTCTCTTATAGCTAATACTAGTCTTTGGAGGCGCCATCCAAGAATATTGGAAGGCTGTGAAAAATGTTTTCACATCTGGAGCGGAAAGTATTGTTGGTAGAAGCCAGGCAAGGCACAGCACGTGGCTTACCGAAGATACTTGTGGGCGGATTGAAGAACGTAAGCTACATAAAGCTCGTATTGTATATACCCCAGCAGCAGCGGGGATCGAGCTAGAGTCCCGAAGCAAAATGAGAGAAGTGCAGCATAGTGTAAGACGTGACAAACAAAAAACAACCTGGCCTCAGAAGCAGAGGAAGCAGCGAGCAGGTGCGATAGCAGAACCGTTTGCAGAATCAGCAAAGAGCTGACAGGTGGTCACCGCTCTAGCCAACATCCGGTGAAAGGCCTAGATGGTGCCGCACTCGTTTTAGGTGAGGATCAGGTCAAGCGATGGAAGGAGCATTATTCTATGGTCCTTAACCGTGGTTTCGCTAAAGATATGCACCCAAATTAAACGGAGCTGCCGGAAGTAACAATTTCCCGAATTTGTACCTCAACTACCAGTAAAGATGAAATCGCTACCGCGATCAGCAAGTCGGTAGGACTATATGGTATACCTGCAGAGCTTCTGCGTGCCGCTCCAACGACATCAGCAGAGCTTTTATATCCTCTTGTAGAGAGAGCTTGGGAGGCAGAAAGTTTCCCAGACGAGTGGAAGAAGGGAATGATTGTCAAGCTCCCAAAAAAGGGAGTCTTATGAAGTGCGAGAACTGGAAAGGCATTTGCGTTCTTCCTGCAGTTTCAAAGGTTATAGCCAAAAGAGTACTTGAGCAAATTAAGGAACATCTGGAAGATACACTCGATGCAGAACAAGCAGGTTTCCGCACTGGATCCTTCTGTGTAGACCACATCGACACCCAGCGGATCATTATTGAACAGTGCGTTGAATTTCGGTCACCACTGCACCTGCTGCTCATCGATTTTGTGAAGGCGTTCGACAGTGTCAACAGACATTTTATCTGGCTCACCTTGCGCAGGAGAGGTATACCCGAGAAACTGATAGCTATTATTAAAACAACATATGATGGCTCTAAATGTCATGTGCTGCATAGATGAAAGCAGTCAGAGGAATTCGAGATCCTAAGTGGGGTACGACAAGGTTGCATTCTATCGTCGATACTCTTTTTGTTGGTGATAAGCGAGACCGCAACTATCACAAAAAGATTACAAACGTTCGTAAATAGGTGCCTACGGAACATCTTAAGGGTTTTCTGGCCTAACCGTATCTCTATTGGGTCAGGAACCAATAGGCACAATTATCCAACGACGGAAGTGGCAGTGGATTGATCGTACACTCCGAAAAGGCGACAGTTCCATAGCAAACTAGGCAAAGCAATGGAATCAGTTATCTCAGGATGGTAAAAGAACGGTTCGTCTGAGAAATACATGGCGCAGAACAGTTGAGGAGGAATCACGGCTATTGGGGAAGAGTTGGAGAGAGCTGAAGCTCATTGCCAGAAACGGAACGCGAAGGCGCGTAGGCGTAGTAGATGCCCTAGGACCCACAAGGGGATATAGGACATAAAGAAGAAGAAGGAAAGGTGGCTAAATCGGAGGCTATAGAATTCTCTATATCAGCTCTATCAACTCAGTGGATTTGTTTTTATTATAGGAAGGCCAAATTGTTCTCGACGTGGTGCAATTGGTCAAATTATTTCACCTCAGTAAGAAAGGAAAGAACGCATTCCCTGACAGAGCTCAAAGGACAACAGACTATGTCAGCACAATTCATGTCCAGTGTGACGACCTTCTTCGCTAGTCTGTCTGCTTTTTCATTTCTGTCAATGTCGCTGTGCCCTGGCACCCAAACTAGGGTCAAGTCTATGCATTGGCTTATCGAAGCCAGTTCGGCTCGGCACTGCCTGACGAGTTGCTTGTCACAAAAATGGCTTTGATAGCGGATTTGTTTTCTACGCATAATCTGACCCTGCCTGCCCGCTATTGCGGTATTGTGAGATAAGGCCCTGCATTCCTCTATTATCGCTAAGATATTCAACTGGAAGATACAAGCAGAGTCAGGTAGCTTGTAGTACCTTGAAAGGTTAAGGTTTTCAGAGTAAACTCCAGCATCTTGGATCCATCAGTGACATAAAAAAATCCCTAATCATCCCAGCCCTGCTCTGTAGCACTGAGGCAATGAGTCTATCGAAGGCGGATAAAGATATCCTCAGTAGTTACGAGCTTAGTTAGTTCAGACGATTTTCGGTCCCGTTTGCGTTGACGGACTTTGGGGGAGAAGATACAAAAACGGGTTGTGCAAATTGTGCAGTGACTTCGACATAAACAAGAAACTATTTACAGAGATGCCTAAGACATGTAGAGCGAATGGACATAAACGCTTGGTTTCGTAGTCTTCGAATCTAAACCAGAGAGACAGCGCAGTAGAGGAATGGCGCGCACAAATGGTGGGTGACCTGTGATTTTCTGCCAGATCCGTACCCCTTCTCTGTATGGATCTGGATATCCTTTAAAAAATTCAGAGCAAATCAAGGACTTTTAAGCAAAGTTCCAGCAGATTGCCTCCGTTCTGGTCTTTTAATTTTCTGTTAAACTGGAGCGAGCGGAATGCAGCAGCGTCGAATGCGACTGCCGAGAAGAAATTCGCTATAATGCACTTGTCACGGTACTAGAGCAGAAAATTCCTTTGAAGGAATAAAATTAAAGGCACTTCTTAAGTAGGTACTTATGAAGAAAAGCTTTCTGGACAATTAAGTCATATCCTTCAAATACAATGTAGTAGCACAATAAAGGGGTTAACAGGAAGTTTTTAGTGGCGAAAGTAAATTCCATTTAATGTCCACTCATGGATTTGGCGATGCTTCACAATAAAGGGTGGAGAAACAAAGGGGCCCACCCTTAAATTAAAAGATTTCTTCCAGCTGCTGGACTATTTGTGACCTGGTAGTGCAAATATCAAAGACAATTGTGCAACAAAAAGAAGCAAAGTAAAGAGTGAAGCGAAGAAAGTTGTCATTCATTTCAGTCCTTGCGTGTCCTTTCTTTGCATTGGCTCTTCTTTCGTTCGTTGGGTTTCTGCTGGTGATGTTGTTGTTGTTGCATTAGTTTTATGTCCCATTTTTAAGCATTGTCCCTCACAGATCTCACACTGCAAAGAACTAAAAGTTGCGTTTAGGTGATGACGACGACGACAACGACAGCATTCCCAGCCCGGCATTCCGTCTCCAAATGGTGCTTCGTCCTTTTGTTTGCTTGTCGCGTTCGCTTTGGCACAGAATATCCATTATGGGATTTCTATGCCCTTTTGTTGTTGTGTTGTGAGAATATTGTGATGACGTGCTGTTTGCTTTTGTTGCATGCGTGGCGTTTTAAAAAAAATCTCCGTATGCGGTTAACCCGTGTAGTTGATTACATTTTCCCATCCATATGTGGCAAACAAAGGAACTCTTGTAATGGTGCCTTTGAGAGAGGAATAAAAAATGCCATGTCACGTGATGGCACATAACAATTAACCACGACGCAGAGCTTTTACATGTGGTTTGGTTGAATCTACGGCTGGGCTGTGTAGGGGTTTTAAAGAGATTTAAACGGGGAACAGGCGGGGTGGTGATGTTTTCTCTTAGTGCTGTTACGTGTTAAAACGAAATATGACCCACTGGAGGTTTAAAGGGAACACTGACTGAGTCGGTCATCATTTTAGTATAAATTGGAGTTGAGTTTCAGGTACATGTTCGACTTTTTCGTTAAGTTTCTGTCGGTCGTTTCAGATCAACACCATATGCTAATGAACCTTAACGCCCAATGCAGTGCCAAGCAAATGGCCTAGCATCATAAGGCACTCACTGACCCCCCTCCACTAATCAACTGCCAAATGCCAAACGCACCAGGAGTTGGGACGAATATATATCCGCCCTTACAGAGCACCACTCTGAATTAAGACGATCCAAATGTGCCACATAGAGGAAATTCTTTGAAAACATTGTCGAAATGCCAGCAGCTGCATGAATTCATAAATCACAGGTGACCTGATGGCTTATCTCACTGAAAAGTGGAACCAATCCATTCACAAATTTGGTGAAAGTGAAGTTGTTGCACTCGATATTTCCAAGGTATTTGACAGAGTCTGGCATCAAGCTCTTTTGTCGAAAATGAATGCCTATGGAATTGATAAGACCCTGCTTGACTGGACTAGTAACTACCTTTCTGACCGTTCAATCCAGGTCGTATTGGACGGATTCAAATCCAACGTTCATCGCATAAGCGCCGGTGTTCCTCAAGGCTCTGTTTTATCTCCGACACTCTTTCTGATTTTCATGTATGATCTCCTATCCACCTCCTCTAATCCAATCCATTCCATTGCCGTCGACAGTACTCTTAGCTTTTCATATGACTTCTCGCTTTCTGCGCGCCCCTCTTCGGCACAAGTGGAACTTGAACAACAACGTATGCTAAGCACGTTAAATTCTGACCTTGACAGCATAACAAGGTGGGGTCTACATAATAGAGTTGAATTTAACGCTTCTAAAACCCAATGCTGTCTTCTGTCGTCTAAGCTTAATTTAAACCCCCAACCTTTATCCATGAATGGATCTAGCATCAAAGACACTGAAAAGCTCTCAATTCCCAGTGGTGACGTACATATCGCGAAAACAATCGAATCGCTTTAACATCGTAGGCATGTTTCCTGCCTGTCGCTGTTTTATTGCTTTTTCCACAAGCGGTGCTCAAAAGAAACATCCAGATGTATCCCGCCTATTCTCCAACCCATCCGTAATACCCGTGCCTCAACTCGAGCTCACGGGTCCACGTCCACCATTAAGCCTATCTTCGGTGGTACTAACCAATTCAGAGATTACTTCTTTAGCCCCACGATAGTTATGTGGAATGATTTGCCGCATTTTTATGATCTGCAGTCGTTTAAGACACGCGTGCATAGACATGTCATCCTTTCCTCCCTAATTTTCTAACGCTCACGCTGTGCTAAGCATTATAAGGGTGCAAACCCCTTTAGCGTGTGCAGACCGAGGTTGGTCTACTTGTGCACCATACACGTACCCGAACGCATCTGACCTAAAGGTCTGCATGACTTGTAGGGTAAATAGTTTATCCGGTAAGATCTTCTGTCCCGATAAGGTTAAATGGGCAGTAGGCTCCCTTAAACCTTTCAAAGCACCCGGCGGTAATGGGATCTTTCCAGCGCTTCTAAAGAAAGAAGTTGGTCTAATCCTAACGGGAATGATTGCTTTATTTAGAGCCAGATACAACTGGGGGTATATTTCTACTATTTGGGGAAAGGTAAATGTGATATTTCTCCCCAAACCAGACAACAGGCCTAGTGAACTGCCTAAATCATACAGACGTATTAGTCTAACATGATTTGTTCCCAAGCCATGAAGAGACTTATGTTAATGTTAAGAGGCCGGTTAGAATTGACTATCCCTCTGGACTCAAGTATGTTTGCGAACTGGAAAGGCAAAAGCACAGAAGGTGCCTTTCACTTTCTTGTAAAGAAGATAGAATGAACTTTTCGTTCCAAACAACTGGCCCTGTGTGCCTTTCTCGATATTGAGGGCGCTTTCGATAACACTGGCTACGACTGGCAAGAGCAATCAGTAACAGAGGTATCGAAGACTCGAACAAACATTGGCTTAAAAGTCGAGATATTATTTTCTTCTCGGAAGGAGTGTCTGTGTCTCTGAGTGCAGTTAAAAGATTTCCCCAAAGAGGAGTGCTTTCTCCCTCTTTGCTTTTGGACTTATGTCCCGATCGGTTGGGACACAAATCCCTCATTCGATTTGACAAAGACAGAGAGTTGTTCCCAACCGCAACATTTCAACCGCACCAAAAGTAAATATTGGGACTTATGTCCATGGGCCGTAAATAGCATGCCGTTTCGGTAGGCGGCTTTTCTGCCTCTAAGTCAATGTTGTTTGTAAATTGCTCTCGATCTTTCCGAGTAATTTTCCGAATTCTACGTTCTATGTGGTTATATCCCCTTTTTAAGTTTTGCATTTCTAACTGTGTGCGTTTCTGGTTGAGCAGTGATGATATTGTTTTTCCTTTTCTAAATTAGATTCCAAACCTCGTCACGTATTCTACGGTTTTCGATGATTTTGCACGAACCTCAAAGTTTTTTCTGCAAGTGATTTGCAACTGGACTCGATGTTATACTTTGTCGCGTAGAATCCGCACTGTGGACACCTACTTTCGATCTATATGTATCCTTTATAGCTGGATCTTGTAGTTTCATTACGACATACTTTTGTAGGCGTTTCTGTTGTGGGTGGACAGCAGCTGGGGTAACCAGATTTGTGCAACCAATAGCTGGTGGTCGCTGTAAATATTCGCTTCACGTCTTGCAGAGAGCTGATATACCGCTTTCTGATCAAAATGTGATCAATATGGTTAAATATTCTGCTATCCGAAGATTTTCAAGTGTATTTGTGAATGTCAGGATGTGGGAACTTTGTGTCTCCAATATACAGTTGCTGGCTTGAACAAAAATACTTTAGCCTTTCTCCAATATTGTATCTATTGTTCCATAGGCCATTATGACTCATAATTGACTAAAGATCTGTGTTTACCATGCCCACTTTGACGTTAACGACCCTAACAACGAGTTTAGTGTCACCCTTGTGTACACCGTTCAAAATTTCTTCAATCTGGTTATTAAATAGATCTTTGTTTTCGTCATCATCTGGTTCTGCATAACATTCAATAATCACCACCTTCCTGAATCGAGTTTTCAACCGCACCGATAAGATCATATCTGAAACAGATTTGAATTCCATTAAAGATTTTCTCGTTCTCGGGGTTGTTAAGATTGAGACTCCATTTGGGTGGACGATGAGGCGTAGGGACATAAGTCCCAAAGGAAAAAATTGGGACATAGGTACCAAATCGAATTAGGAACTAATGTCCCACCCCATTGGGACATAGGTCCCAAATCGAAATAGGAACTAATGTCCCACCCCATCGGGACATAAGTCCCAAAAAAATATGTTGGGACTTATGTTCACAGTGGTGAGTGCATAAGTGATAAGGGTAATTAGTACGTAAATTAATTAAACGTGTTCCTGAAAGTGGTACTCCCATTATGGTTTTTGTCTCTGCTATGAATTTGTTAACAGCTGAATTGGTTGTACTGATATTTCGTAGCAGATTTAGTGTCACAATGGGGCGTTTTTGAATTTGAGTGATTTAGTGTATGGATCAGGATTATAAGTTTAGTTTCAATTTTTCTATTCTTCTGTATGTTCCAGACTCCACGTAAGATATACTTTTTGGAACAGTTTTGTTTGAAAATCAAAGCATTGATCGGCCACCTGCAATTCAAGAGCACTCGGTGTTATTACCCCTATAATGGCTGACCTGCATGCATGGGGTTGGAAACATTTGAAAGGAATAAGGAAAGCATTGTGGTGGGTGGAGTTGAGTTCACAACTGAGCACTCACAAATTAGAATTAATATAAATAAAAAAAATATTAATTCGCCCAACGTGGGGCTCGAACCCACGACCCTGAGATTAAGAGTCTCATGCTCTACCGACTGAGCTAGCCGGGCACTTGCAGATGGGTGTCTAAATTATTGTTATAAACTCAGAGGTAAGAAGGAGTCAGTTCTTAAAAATGTGTTCTAAATTAAAACCAAACCGTAGATAAGGAAAATCTATAAATAAATTGAATAATAATATGGATTACAGATATATACGAGGCTGTATACCTCGAATGTTCTGATAGAAAATAAAAAACCGAGATTCTTTTGTTGCACTGAGAAGTAACTATAATCATTATTTAAAAATTAAGGTTGTTCTCTTTAAGTTTCGTTATTTTTTTACTAACTCTACATAGTATAGATTAATTTGGAATAAGTAATTGATAAAAAAGCTCTTTTATTTTCTTTTGTAAAAACTGAAGCAAAAGTAAGAAGAATATCAATATCCATCCAATGACAATCGCTTGTCAGCAGTAATCATAAGGAAAGTATGCTTTAAATTAAAAAAGTAAAAAGAAAGCAACATTACATCTCTCTTCTTATTCTTCAGAGACAAAAAGATACACAAAGTAGTATACGAAAATGATGTGAAAGTCAACATAAGAAAGAAAGTAGTATGTCCTTTTGTTGCAGTTACAGTTTTATTACATAATTAGATGAACATACCTGCACGATTTCTGCATAACCTCCGCCCGATTGTAGCCGCTAATTTTGCAAAAGGATTCATTGCAATACACAATCGGAAAGTCGACTATTTGTGCGTTTGCCAATAGAAATGAACTGTCCGCTGCAAGGAAATAAAAAAAAACAAAGATATTTAGTTTACACACTCACAAGGTAAATAAAAGTAAAATAAAATTTATCACTCCATCTACGAGGTTTGCTCGATACGACAAAATATTAAAAACAACAACCACTCTGTTAATTTTTCGAAAATCATCTGGGAGTTTCTCTGGATATTGCGAACGGAAGAGGGCATATGGCGATCCTCCTGCGCCACAAAACATGATAAGTGTCGGCCGCAACCGTAAAATACCCAATTGCTCCGAAACGTAATACAATGCCTCGGATACGGACTGATATTTTGTTGACGACCTTTAGCTATCGTACACGTACAACGATCGGTTTCTGGAACGTTAAGACCCTCCTCGAATCACTCCATGAAGGACCTCAAAGGAAGGAAGCGACAATACTATGCTTAAGCAAGTGATGGGAGTTCACGGTTTGGTGAACAGAACGATAACGGAGAGCGTTATGTGGACTTCTGTAATACCAATCGCCTAGTCATTGGATGTACGCTGTTTAAGAAAAACACCTGCCACAAATCATCTGGGTCTCAACTGACAGACAAAGAAAATCGATCCAGATTGATCACATTGTGATGACATTGCCGCTTCAGAAATTGCCTTTTAGACGTCCGCAACAGACGTGGAGCGATATCGGTCAAGAGCGAGATCACCATCTTATGTTAGCTTTTATACGCCTTCGCACTGCATCCGTCAACAGTAGTGATGAGCAAAATTGGTCTTGGTCTTGCAGTCTTGTCTTGGTCTTGCAAAAAATGCAAGACCAAGACCAAGACCAAGACCAAGACTGCAAGACTGCAAGACTCTTGCATTTAAAGTTATGTAATTTCTCTGTTGATATTTATTTTTAAAACCTACATATGTCGTATGTTTTTTTTGTATACGAGAAGGTACATATATAATCCTTAATCCAAACTTAAAAACCCAGACAGAAGATCTTCAGCGAGTCTGTTGTGTCTGGCTGTAGTATTTACAGGCATATGTATGTGTTCATATACACATAGATTTAGATTGCTACTTCCTCATAATTTTATATTTTTGGGTTTTTCTTGTTATAGGTTTTTTCATGCTAGACAAGTCATATAAAAAAAAAACGTCAACAAAGACGTGTATGTCATGGCATCAGTTGCAAATAGAAATGTTGAAATTGACTGAGTTCTTTCGACAGAATAAGTCTAGACTTTCTTGAACAAATTTTATTCGAATTAACCGCTAAGCTTAAATGTTGATAGATTTGTGTGTATATGTATATAGGGTGTCCCCTTATTCGTGCACATTAATTTGGGTAATGATTCTTGGGTATATTCTAAGAAAAAAATCGTTCTAAAGTAAGGGTCTATTTCCAATGTTGACATCATTTATGGGGGATTTAAGAAAAAGCTTACTTTGGTGCACCCTGACCCATGTTAACGGAAATTGCTCTGTTAATACTTATGGTAGAAACTTCGTTTTGGTCTTTGTTTGTAGAATAAATACTAGGCATTGTAACTACGTTGAAGTATACGTTGATATCTTGTTTAAGTCTTCAGATATTCAAGTTCAATGCCTGTACCAGTTTTCTTCCGCATGCTTATTTTTGATTTTGACGTTATGCTAGAACAAAAATATGTACATACATACAACCATTTATACATACTTATATAGTTATTATTCAAAAAATCCTTTATTTTGCAAGACCGCAAGACCAAGACCAAGACTCAGCCTGCAAGACCAAGACCAAGACCAAGACTAATGGCACGAATGCAAGACCAAGACCAAGACTCGACTTGCAAGACCAAGACCAAGACCAAGACCGAGATGAAATGGTCTTGGTCTTGCGTTTGCTCATCACTAGTCAACAGCAACCGCTCAAACTTTCACAACATAACCAGGTTCAATACTGATAGGCTTAGGGAACCCAAAGTGCGTAAACAATACAGGGACCATCTTGCATTAGAAGCAGAAATAATCAACAGCATACCGCAGGAGAACGTGGACGACCACTGGAATGCTGTGAAAAAGGTTTTTGTATCTGGGGCACGCACCTTAGAGTTGGGTAGTTCCGGACCTATATAGTTCCTGGAACTATGTCCTCTGTCGGACACGTTTCCTATCTTTCCGAAAACTGAACCATAGCATATCCATATAGTTCCGAGTGCACAGAACGTATCAACGTCGTAAACGAATGAAACGAAAGAAAATAAACATATGTCTTTCTTTTTTTGGACGGAAACTACACATGAACATGGTGAAATTAACGCTATAATGGAATCGAAGCTATTTGTGGCACTGTAGCAATAGAACGAGTAGAAATTTAAAACTCATGCAAACTCCATAAATCGAGCACAATGGGTTGCTGTAGAAGTAGCAGAAGTAATAGTTGGTTATATTTTAACTCGTACTAGAGCTACTGCTACACATTGTGTTAAAGAGAAAAAAAGAAAACATGATGTCTATTCACGAACGAAATATACCGTAATCGTTCTTGCATATGGTATGTTCATAGATACTGCTCAACCATCAACCAATCCCTATCAAAACTTTCTTTCCACGTAAAAATGTCCATGGAACTATATAGTTCCGCGGACATGTTTCCGGGAACTAGTTCCTTTCAAAAAAAGAAACGTTCCGTGTTCGTTCCACCATTGGAACTGTTTCGCGCAACTCTAACGCACCTACATCGGTAAAAGGCCGAATAAACACTGCACATGGATATCGGCAGACACCTGGAGTCGGATCGATGCGGACGGAGCGTAAAGCAATCAAGGCTCGAATTTCAGCGCCCTCAGCAGTAGAGAGAGCCGAGCTAAAAGCCCGATATCGCATCAAAAAGAAGGAAGTGCAGCGTAGTGTAAGACGGGACAAACAACAGTACATCGATTCGCTTGCCTCAATAGCCGAATAGCAGCAAGAAGGGGTGACAGTAGGATTGTCTATAACATCATCAAAAGGAGTTCAATGGTGGTCGAAACTCTAAACAACATCCAGTGAAGTGTTTAGATTGTGACCTTTTGATGTTGGATGAGGAGCGTAGCTCACTAGATGGAGAGAACATTTCGCTACAGTCCTTAACCACTTAGAAGATTGTGATATAATCTCGAGTGCTAATGAATCTTCCGAAGAGATAAATTCCCGAATGATCACTGGACCTCCCAGTAAAACCGAAATAACAGCAGCAATCAAGTCTCTAAAGAAAAATAGAGCGGTGGGTATTGACAGTATCCGTGCTGAAATATTCAAAGCGGCGCCAAGCACATCGGCTGATCTTCTAAACCCGTTCATATGGAGAGCGTGGGAAAGTGATCAATTTCCCCAAGAGTGGAAAAGAGGGATGATCGTCAAGCTTCCAAAAAAAAGGAAATCTTATGGACTGTGGAAACTGGAGAGGTATATGCGTTATACCGGCCGTAGCCAAGATAATAGCTAGAATCATATTAGAACGCGTTAAGGAGCATTTAGATTCAACTCTCGACGTCGAACAGACAGGCTTTCGCTCTGGATCCTCTTGCATCGATTACATAAACACCTTGCGGATCATAATAGAACAATGCGTTGAGTACAGATCTCCGCTACTTCTTCTGTTCATCGACTTCGAGAAGGCTTTTGACAACTTAAATCTGGTTGGCACTACGCAGGAGGGGTATCCCAGAAAAGCTTATAGCTATTATCAAAGCTAAATACGAAGGAAGTAAATGTCACGTCTTACACAACGATAAGGTGTCCGAGGAATTTGAAGTCCAAAGTGGAGTACGTCAGGGGTGCATACTATCACCGCTGTTATTCCTGGTGGTCGTCAGCGATGTACTCCGTGCAGCACTGACGGTAGGGAACATTAGAATTTTGTGGACTATGACAACTTACCTTAAACACCTATACTACTCTGACGATGTTTGCCTGCTCTAACATCGGATAATGATGGCCCAAAGTCTAAAAACCGGAGCAAGCAAAGTGAGGCTCAAGATAAACACTGCCAAAAACAATAGCTCTGAACACAGAACTCTCAGCTCAACATTGTTGGAGAGGTAGTCAAAAAGGTGACAACTTTCTATACTTAGGAAGTGGGGTCTCGGCTGATCGCGGTGGCACCGTACTGGATGTCAAAATCGGGAAAGTAAGGGTTCGGAATGCTATCGAAAGTCTGGAGAAGCAATGTTTTCAGCTTAAGAACTAAGCTTCGACTGTTCCGCTCCAACGACGAATCAGTACTTGGAAAGTGGATACCACTACCGCGCGCAAGCTGCAATCTTTCGTAAGCAAGTGCCTACGTATCATCTTGACGATCTTCTTGCCCAATCATATATCTAACGACGAACTTCATCGGAGAACGGGCCAAGAACCTATAGACGTTATTGTGCAAAGGAAAAAGTGTTAGTGGATTGGACACACACTACGGCGCGACGACAACTCCATTGCGAAATATGCCATACAATGGAATCCGCTCATCCAGGCAGATAGAACAGCGGGACGCCCTAGGAGAACGTGGCGCAGGACAGTCGAGGAGGAAGCAGGGTCCTTGGGAATGAGTTGGAGGCAGCCCACCAAAAGTAACATTGAATGATGAATTTATGGACGTGATGCAAATAATGGGACAAATGTTTATCAAAAATTGTGTGCTTATCGGGTTAGTTGAAGCAGTGTGTGTGCATATTCAGCAACAAAGGTTTGACAAATCGCAATAGATATCGAACAACCCTCCTTTGTACATGTATCTACATATAGCGAGGCTTTCTCTAAACAAAAAAAATAAACTTTTTACATTTTCTAAACTTTTTCTTTCTCTCCGACTCTCTTAATCGACATCCATGTACCGATGTAAACGCTAAATACACCTCTGGGACACCTTCGAGTTTTCACAAACTTCCAGCAATTTCGTCCGAGAAAAAGTTCGGACAAAAAGTTGCTGACCATTCAAACGTCACCCCATACTTAACATTAAAACATAAAGTACTTGGAGGATGTCCTTCACAAGGAACAAATAGTATGTATCGAAGTAAGGTTTTGCTGAATCGCAAAAGAAAGGATACAACTTTTTTGTGTGGCATTCATTCCATGCATGTCATGTAAGCCAATACATTAGGATATTTTATCTGCAATAACTTTGAAGCAGACGAACTTTTTTAAACATTCGAGGTTATTGGGTTGGGAAAGGTGCGAATACCTAGGAAAGGTTCGGTGACTGTATTTGCACGCCGATAACCTTTTCTTTCGTCTTTCCCTTTCACAAGGAGAATTTCCTCAAATTTGGAAGACCTCTTTCATAAGCCCGATACAGAAAAAAGGATCAAAGAATAATGTAACTAATTATTTCCCCATTGTTAATCTTTCCCATATACTCAAACTGTTCGAAAGTATTTTATAGGAAGCCTTAAGCAAAGACTCTTATTTCTTCCAACCAACATGGCTTTCTAAAAGCTAGATCAACAACCAATAACCTCGTTGAATTTGTCTCCTTCGCACTTTCAGCCTTAGCATTAGAGAGTGGCAACAAAGTCGACGTTGTTGCATCTGTTTTAAGAAAACCTTTTGATAAGATATCTCATCAAGTATCCTTTTTAAATTTTGCCTGCCCTCGGCTCTGATCCCATATTGTTAAAATGGATATCTTTTTATCTGGAAAACCGTCTTTATAGTGCTCACTTCAGATCCGTCTTATCGACCACATTTTTGGTAACCTCTGGTGTCCCACAACGCAGCCATTTAGGTCCCGTTCTCTTCATACTAACTATAACAACATTCTGCGCGCGCTCTCTCTCTCTCTCTACGCTGACGATACCAAATTATTCAAATACATTTCTTTCCACAATACTCCTGTCTCCTTCAATAAGTCCTAGTTAATGAAGAAAAAAGACCTAGTTCCTCAAAAATAGCTTAGAGCTAAATATCACCAAATGCTAATCTATTACCTTATCAGGGATGTGCAGCAAGCTCCCTCCCAGACATTATGTTCTCCACGGCCAACCTATATTCCGCGTGCAATCCTGTCGTGACCTTTGCATATTGCTCGACTCGGAGCTAAATTTCCGTTCTCATATTGATGAAATAGTTCTTAAAACTAACGCATCACTTGGCTTTGTCAAACGGTGGTCCAAAGGGATCCATCCCTTATGTGACCTACATCACTTTTGTCCGTCACTTTTTTTTGAGTACGCTAGACAAGCGTGGTCCCTATTTCATCAAGTTCATGTGTCCAGAATCGGGAGCATCCAATGTGGTTTTCTGCGATTTGCTCTTCGTGTTCTACATTGGGACAATTATCTTAGTCTGCCTCACTACCTTGACCGCGTCAACCTCATATACTTGCTGACATTCTTTTCATACATTGCCTCCTCTTAAGCTCCGTCGATTGCGCGTCTCTACACTACTCGATATTCTTTAAAAGTAGCCCTCATAATCTACGATACCAGTCTCTGTTTTATCTACCAACATAGCGCAATATGTATCACTCTAACGAACCAATCTCCCGTATGCTGCAGAAGGTTAACTTTAACCTTACCGTTTTCGATTTTAACCCCAGCCCTCTATGCCTTAAACTTGATCTCATTCCCCTTAGCTTGTAATAAGCCATATAAATTGGGGATATTGATATTGAATCTAAGGATGCCTCGCTTTTTACAGTTTTCTATATTCGATATGTGGGCACTGTGGCTCAGTGGAAAAGCGCAGGGCTATTGAGGGGTTCGTGATTCGAATCCCAGTAACACCGGTGTCCAAAAAGTATTTTTCGCGGTGTCCTACCTCTCGCGATTAGCTGACAAACGTACCGAGTGTAATATCTTGTCATGGAAAGCTTCTCAATTCGCCGTTCGGATCCGGCCTTAAATTGTAGGTCCATTCCATTTGTGCCCAAAAATATACATGCACAACACAAATGGTCGCACGAAGCTAGGCCTTGGACCTGTCGCGCCGAATATTATTATTATTATATTCGATAAGTTGTTCATTTTGTAGTAATAAGCCCAAATGTTTTTGCCTTCTGCCAGCAAGAGCCTCCACGAAGTAAATCCTCTTAAGGACGGAAGCATAATTATACGCACGCCAAGCATCGAAGAACGCTCAAAAGTTAGCAAGAACGAGAAGTTTGCTAAGATCGGCCTGTCGGTGACAAACATACCGATTCTCCGTCGGAAGATAGCCGTACAAACCGTACCTGCTGACATCACCACCGAAGAATTCATGCTGGAGCTATGCAATAAGAACCTGAAAGACGCGATGACGTTGGAAGACTTCAAGAAGAACGCCGCTGTCATAAGCCGGCCTAAAAAGGAGGGCACTGATGCGATAGTGAACGTCATCTTGCATGGGTCTGACCAAGTGGTCGAAACTCTCTTTGCGGCCGGCCGTTGCTACATACGATGGACGTCATATAGGGTGCGAACAAATGATGCCCGATTTGGCTGTTGCATTGCCTTGCATTTGGACACCGGATTGCGGAGTGCCCATTGAAGGAGAACGTCTGTCGCCGTTGTGATGGCCAAGGACACGTGGCTGTGCGACAAATCTCCGCATTGTCACAACTGCGAATTGATTGACCATCTCATGATGTCAGCATACTGTCCTCTTTATAGCGGACTGGTTCCAGGGCGAACGCCAGGCTTAAGTGAGTATGGAAAGAGGGTCTGAAGACCCCGCTAATTGTTGGAGTGCGGTTTGGTGGTTGGGTTCTCTTGCCTGAGGATTCCCTAGGTAGCTTAGACGGACGATATAAAACGCTTAAACCGAAATGTGGGTAAGCAGAGGGCTCGCCCTCGATTATATCAGCTGCCTGCAAGAGCCGGGCATGAGAACAAAAGCAGGTATTTGAGATTCTGAACAGGAGCACGAACAGTGGGATACTGTCTCTTCCCTCTTGATATCCTTAAAGTTTCTACAGAAGTCATTGAATTCGGGACCGAACATTCTCGCATGTACTCAGAAAAGACAGTGTCCTGTTGGAATCCCTACGATCGTTCTCAGATTTCTTCTTTGCTGGAAAATCGCTTATCTAGAGCATTCCAAGTCCAGCTTTAGCCAAACTTGTTTTGCTAGAGGACATGTGATAGCATACGTCTAGCTTTTATTTGTTAACGTTTCCGCCTCGTTCTGAAGTATTTACTTAAACGTCGTTAATGGCCTTCACACCTTTCTTTTCCGGTAGCGGTTGCACATTTGAAACATTTCTGTAAAGCTCATATGCCTTTCAATTACCGCCGGGACCCTAACTTTATGCGGATATCAAAATACTCGCTTTTCTTCTTAAGAGATGTGTGGTAGCTTAACTAATGCCACTCTTGACCTCAGTCAGACTGATTTCAGCAACATGATTGCTGCTTGACTGTCTCAACTGATAATGGATGTGGAAATGGAATGCATTATCAGTTGTTAATATTATATTTTGTGTCAGTTAGGTCAGTGCCTCCTCAATCGCTATTACCTCCTCTCTTACCTTCCATCTACCCCGGTTCTTTAAAGGGGTAGATAGCCTGGAATCTTTAAATTTAAAAATAAAAACTATTGGCAGTGATAATGATTCTGTTACCTAAACTCCAACTTACAAAAGATACAATTTTAGTTGTTGTCGATTAAATTGTATCTTTTATAAGGCGGAGTTTTGGATTTACACTAAAAAGTGTATCTGTTTAAGACTAGTGAGGTCACCTTTGATGCAATTGTTGTGGGTTATCGCCCAAATAAACAACAACAAAACCATATCTAGACGAATAATGAGTTTACCGATAGGCGTTTCGAGATGATGCGTAAAATATTACATCCATTTTTCATGTTTAGCTAAGCGCACTTTCGAAAGGCCAGTACCGGTCCCGCCTGTTTGCTCTACAACAGATTCCATTAAGTAATCAAAAATCCAAAACATTATTCCGTACATTTATTATCTTCGCATATTCATGTCTTCATGTGTGTGAGTGTTAATCTCGCAACGATATACATAACAGCACAATGTGCGATTATAATGCGAACGAATAAAAGCAATCATTGGACCCGCATCAGCCAACACAACAATCCCCCAATGACGGCGAATAAAAGTCTGTGAATCGGAAGGATACTTTCTTGTATCTTAAAATTCATCATCAGGCAGGATGTGTGATTTATGTGGAACATAAAAACTGCAATTTCATGAATAGCAAGCAAGCATCAGTGCTCCTATTAATGAGGGTACGTACATATGTACATATGTCTGTCTATCTGTCTGCTTGTCAGTTATCGCGCCAAACATAGTCGTGAGCCGTGGCGTGTCGTCGTCCTCGGCGGGCAACTCTAGTTATGCCACCCGCACCAGCACCAGCTCATCACCACCAGCTCCTTGAAGCGTCAACATGAATGTGGAAGATCGTGGAAGGTCGGACATTGTGTCTCTGACATTGAGCTCTTTGGCTTGGGGTGTGTTTATAACTTTCGTGGGTGGAAATTCGGTGATGACGCAACAACATTAATGGGAATTCCTGCTCGACAATGTTGCGTTGCTGTAACAGTGTTGTGAGCAGAAATATCGTAAAGTGGGATTACTTTGTTAATCATCATAATTATTCTTTTAAACGACATCTCTTTTACTCAAAAAATGACAAGCCCTGAGTAAACGAAACGCAAATAGCCACATTTTGATCCACCTTAGGTGAGGGTTGGAACACAAAATCATTTTAAAAATGAGGTTTTCACAGAGAGTTGAAAAATCTTTTTGAAGTGAAACTTCCTCAGGCGTGTTGAGAGTATACTTTTAAGGTCAAGCTGTAATGTAGCATTTTATGAAAATTGGAGTGAATTTAATCTCAGATATTACAGGTGTCTTGGAGCGATGAAAGAGCATATTTGTGAGTTCCTATGAGTTCTATTTGCTGCGACAAGACCGGTGCAGTTCAAGCTACCATTAGTGCTGTGCGTGTTATATTTTTGCACACAAATGCCAGGGACCTACAATGTAATGCCGTATCCGAAAAGCTAACTGAGAAGCTTTTCGCGACAAGTTTTTACTTTCGGACGTCTGTCAGACATTCGACAGAGGTGGGACCGTGAAAAATACTTTTTAGTGTTTCTGGGATGTTCGTTAGAGATACCAACAACACCAACAAAAAGAGTATCGGCGATAGAATGAAATCTTGTCGTACCCCACTTTGGATCTAGAATTCCTCTGACAGCTTTCCTCTATGTAGCACATGATAGTTAGGGCTATCTTTAGTTGCTTTAATAATAGCTATTATTTTATCGGGTATACCTCTCCTGCGCAAGGCGAGCCAGATAAACTGTCTGTTGACACTGTCAAATGCCTTCTCAAACTCGATAAACAACATCGAGTGTATCTTCCAGATGTTCCTTAATTCGTTCAAGTGCTACTTTGGCTATTACCTTTGCAACTGCAGTAAGAACGCCAATGCCTCTCCAGTTATCGCACTCCATAAGACTACCTTTTTAGTGAGCTTGACAATCATTCCCTTCTTCCACTCGTCGGGGAAACTTTCTGCCTCCTAGCTCTCTCTACAAGAGGATATAAAAGCTCTGCTGATGTCGTTGGAGCGGCACGCAGAAGCTCTGCGGGTATACCATCCAGTCTTACTGACTTGTTGTTCTTTAGTGCGTTGATCGCGGTAGCGATCTCGTATTTACTGAGAGTTGAGGTGCGAATTCGGGAAATTGTTTCTTTCGGCAGCTCCGTTTGATTTGGGTGCATATCGTTGGCGAATACACGATTAAGGGCTGTAGAGAAATGCTCCTTCCATCGCTTGAGCTGATCCTCATCTGAAACGAGTACGGCACCATCTAGGCCTTTCACCGGATGTTGGCTAGAGCGGTGACCGCCTGTCAGCTCTTTGGTGATTATGTAAACGGTTCTGCTATCGCACCTGCTCGCTGCTTCCTCTGCTTCTGAGGCCAGGGTGATAATATAACTACCTTTGTAACGTCTTACACTACGCTGCACTTCTCTCATTTTCCTTCAACACAGGGACTCTAGCTCGATCCTCGCTACTGCTGGCGTATCTACAATACGAGCCTTAAGTAGCTTAAGTTCTGATAAAACGTGGGCTGATCGCCACATGGTCGATTTAGTTGTAAGATGATTGCCTGTCAGTTGACACCCAGCTGACCTTGTGGCAGGTCTTATGCTCAAACATGGTGCCTTCTATGACAAGGTGGTTGGTGTTGCATAAATCAACAAATCTTTCACCCTTGTCATTTCGTTCGCCGAGGCCGTGCTTCCCAATCACATGTCCTTTTCATCCTCAGTCGAGGGATTCGTTGACGCGTAACACTATATGATCGTGACGCGCCGTACTCTAGTCCGAAATCTGGCCGATAAGATCCTATCACCATATGGGTGCCAAGAAATTTGGCCTCTGCGTGCTGTTCGCGTTAGCAGCAGACCCACTCCAGATTCACGCGGACTGCCGGTGGGTTTGCCGGAGTAGAGTAGCACAGTGTTACACGTTGAGGATTGGTACTCTCACGCGTCGAACCATCTTACTTCACTCACTCCCAGTATGTCAGTTGAAGAAATCTTGCATTTTGATTGTCTTCACTCCCTGCGTCAAGGAGCGTCATCACATTCCAGAAACCAATCTTAGTCCGGGTACAATAGCCAAAAGTCGTCATTATTCGATCATTACTTATCCGAGGCGTTGTGTCGGTTTTAGTAGTGGCCTTTTTCGGTACCGCAGGGTGTTAGCACCCACTTTACCTAGACTAGAAACGCTAAACCGTTTGCTGTTGCAGTTTTAGCCTACCACTAGGAGGTAAAGCAAGCACTACATCACGAACTTGATCGTTGCGCTACTGGCTCAAGCCAAGTTTTGAGCAGTCAGTAGTTTCCCGATCAATCGCAATGCAGATCCCCAGAATAACTGGCAGGCTAATAAAGCTTTTCTGACAGAACTGGATGACATTGGATTTAAATCGGAGCCTTTGGACCGATATTTGCGGAAGGCCAGGCCAGATTACTGTTTCATAGCCAAAAGTTATGATGATAGACATAAAATTGACCGATAAAGCTATGCCATGCCATTAATCATAATATTTGGCTCTACAACCAGGGTCTGGTCCTGATGTCCCAAAGTTTTTTTTACGGGCGAGGTTAGTATCCTTGTGCCAAATTACTTTTAAAGGACTATCATTCTCTTTTGGGACTAAATTTTAGTAATCACGGAAATGATTATCATTTCAGCCCGCGTTAAAGCCATTTTTCTTCAACTTATGGTACACACTCATTCTTATTACAATGTTCGTACCTTCTACTTTATGCAAAAGCAAATTTAGAACTGAGTAGTTTATGAGGAATAACCCATACTCACAAATTCACTGAACAGAACGTACTCAACTACCAACCAGAAAATCCTTAATCCTTTATCTGTCTCGGTAGCGTAAATATTTGGTTTATAGAGGTAGGAGCAAATGAAAAATGTCCTGTATTTTGTAGAAAATGACAATCTCAAAAAAAAAAATGTAATTATGACGCAAGGAAATACCTGAGCATCACTCTGTTGCCTCAACTTACGTTTATGTTCCGCCAGGAGTTGCAAGAAGTTAGTGGAAAATTATTTTAGACAAACTCTGCCTTGGTATTTGCACAAAATGACGGTCATAAATATGCAAATATGCATTTCTTGTTCTTCTTCTCTATAAATACTTTGTGTGCATTTTTTCCGAATTTCACTCCTCTCCGTGCCGGAAGTAGAATTATGTTAAAGCTATCCGGCAAGCTTCCAAAGGGATTAGCAACATTTTCAGATGTGTCAAATATTCAGCTGTGCTTTACATTATCAGAGCAACAACGTTCACTTCCTGATACGATGGTACAAGCAAACTCCTGCGTTATAGATAGCATAGTAGACAACATTTTCCCCTGGACAAACACAGGCAGTAAGTAATCCCTTAATTCCCCCAGAATCAGTCAAAGACATAGAGTTAATTCATCATAATCAGATTACTTTTGGTGCCGATTTCCCCAATTCCGACTGTAAACAGTGAGGTAGTCATCAAGTGCGTATAGGATTATAAGGATTTTGTTATTTATGAAAGGAAATATCGTAAGGATGTGTGTGTGTGTAAAGGATTATATAAATGATTTTACTGTGATACCATGACCAGCACTTCAAAGTAGTAGAGTCGAGGAAAGCAACAGTTTGATTGATATTCTTGGTTCTCCAACCGGCACTGGGTTGTTCACCCCCGACGCCTAATCCCGTAAATTACTGAATGGGAGCTTGTTAATTGTAAAGTTAATTTAATTGTAAAGTTAAATCATATTGCCAATGCTTGGAGAATGACTTAAGTCGTCTTAAGTCCTAACAAGCAGAACACATACATATCTACTGAAGAGCATCTGTGTTAACAGAATGACATTGGCTCTAAGCCGGGAAGGATTTATTGCAGAAGCCAACAAAAGGATTATGACTTTAAAGACTAAATAGGTGATTATTGTGTGCTTATGTGAAATTTTGTGCAGACTCTGAGATTACGTGGGTTCCCATGTGATCTCTTCTCTGTCGGATCGTTGCTCCGCATGAATCCGCAGAATATGCCACGGGGTCTGCTCTGCTTCCCCACAGAGTCTGCAGCTGGCATCCTCTTTTAAATTCAATTTCTTTAGATGCCCCTTCAGTTTTCAATGTCCTGTTAGGAACCCCGTTCCAAACAGTTCCAAATTCGAGCGAGACCTCTTTGGGCTATTGTGCGGACTTATGTATTACTTCTCCTGCTGTCAACATGGGCACCGGCACGATTATTTGCAGGGAGGTGCAACTATATAATATGATGTATATCTATTCATCCCTTTAAATTATAGAAAAGTTAAGTAAAATGACAAAGCTTTGGAGGACAAAAACCTTTTATATAAAGAATGACGGAAACGGCCCCTCATGAGAACACGAATAATTACGCTAACCACCTTCTTAGATATAGAAGGGGCCTTCAACAATGTTCGCATTGAGTCCATTCAGGAAGCTCTGACCCGGTCAGGAGTGGAGTCCTTCCTTACGTAATTGATCACATCCATGCTCGGTAGCAGGATTATACATATCAACTTACATCATCATATTTAACTCTACAACCGGGGTCCGCTCCTGGCGACGCGACGCGGTAACGCTCGTAGATCTCATCATTATAGAGTCTCCGGAAACGAACGCGGCTAAGAGGTAAGAATGCTTTTTGCTAAGCACCCAAGTCTCGGATCCATATCTAAGTACTGGTATGACCATTGTCTTATATACCAGCAGCTTGGATGTTATGGAAGTTCCTGGATTTGAAGAGTCTTGTTGGCTTTGAACAACGGTGCGCGTATTTCTAGTTCCATGCTGTTATCGGCTACTACAGTTAACCCGAGATAGTTAAAGGATTGCCATACTATAAATTCGCGCTCCACTCTTTGAGTTGAGGGACTAATGTGGGATCTTCTACTCGCAGACGGGTTCACCATGTACTTTGTTTGGCTCTTACTTATATGCAGCCCTAGATTTCGTGCCGTCTGCTCGATCTGCATAAAAGCTTCCTGTACAGCTCTTCGGGTTCCACAAACGATGTCAATAGCGTCTGCGTTAACCAGCATTTGAATGTTCATCTGGCCAATACTTAAGAGCCTCGGATCACTTTCTCCAACGCCAGGTTCAAGAGGACGCAGGCCAGTCCATCCCCTGGTCGGAGCCCGTTATAGATGTTGAATGGGTTTGATAGTGAACATTGGTCATGGTCAACCTACATAGTCGTGCCAGTTTATTTGGGATGCCGAATTCTCTGATGGCTTCATAAAGTTCTTTTCTGGCTATCTATCATATCTCCCTTCTTATGTATTGCGCACAGGATGCCTCTTCGTCAGTCTTCTGGCATAGCTTTGTTCTCCCATCCTTGCACTATTATTGCATGAAGTGCTTAGTGTGTTGTGGGCCTCCTGTTTTAATCAGTTTCGCTGGCCTTAATCTTTTTGGGCTGATTTATAGTTCTGCTTACTTCGTCTATGCTTGGTGGCGGCAGCATAGTATGGTCTGCGGTCATTGGTAGAGCCTCTTATTCCTCAGTTAGCTTCTGTAGCTGTAAATGGCCACCTCATGAAAGTGCTTTTGTTGGTTTTGTTTTTGTTGTTTTGTTTTATTAAACATTCTGTTTATGCCTCTCTTGGTCCTTCGGTCAGTCGGTAATTTCAGTGCTCTTCCCATCGCTCTAAGATGCCTTTGAGATGGGCTATCAGATAACCCTCTTTATCTTTGCAGTATGTGCAATGCGGTGTATTTTGCGTCATACCGCTGACTCTTGGGTAGAACTTCCGCGCCTATGCGGTCCTCGCTGTTCTGTTCTAGTTCACGGGTTCAGTTCCCCCAGGCTGCTTTCTTTCGACGGTGAACTGTTTTTCATATCTTCTGAGCTGTTAAGATTCATCTTCGCGTGCCCGCGTTCTATGAGATTGTTGCATTACTATCGGTACGCAAAATTCGTACGTTCAGTCGCTACCTTACATTCGTCATCGAACCTGTCGTTTCGATCTCTACGACTACTGCCTAAGATGGAGTCAATGACAGTATTCTTAAAGCGTGTCCATTTCTTTTCTACGCCCGACATGTCAGCCCCAGGACTTAGTCTCCCTGCATTTATGGCGAGTCCTATCGCTTGACCGTAGTTGTTTCTCTTCGTTGCGAAGGGCAGCCGTGCTGACTCGAATCTGATTCGCAGATGCAGTCTTTCGTGATGATGTAATCCGCGCTGAGAGCACCATACCAAAAAGGTAGTGGTAGGAGTCGACGTTGGCTCTTCGGTACGTTACATGCCAACATTGTCAGCTGCAAATTTACCAAACTAGTCGAGAGAGGCACTCCCCAAGGAGGGGTCATCTCTCCCTTACTGTGGCTAATGGTAATTACCAAAATGCTATTAATACTTGAGAAGGATAGGACAAAGGTAATTGCGTACGCAGATGATGTGGTGATACTCGTATCAGGCCAGCGAACTTATGGAAGGGGCCCTGGCTAAGGCCAGCTCCTGAGCATCAAGCTATGGCCTTGTAGTTAACACAGGGAAGACTGATATGGTACTGTTCGCCATTAAATCTAAAATACTGTTCTTTGTCTTTCTCTGTCAGTCTTTCTCCTAGCGACAAATATTTTCGAGTAACCTTTGATAGGAAGCTTATCTGGAATGCTTACATGGAATACAGTACTAAGAAAGCATGGGTGGCCCTCTATGCAAGCAGTATAACCATCGGCAGGAAATGGAGTCTTAAATCAAGGATGTCTCTCTGGTTATACACAGCTGTTCTATGACCAATTCTTACCTATGGATCGATAGTCTGGTGGCGATCAGCGATGAGGAAGAAATACTCAGCAGATTTTCTTCTGTCAAGCCAGCGGGTGCAAGTGCACCCTTATGCACCTCGCTGCCGACGCCGCTGGCTGTCAAATTTAATTTATCTAACTAATCAAAATTTTCTATCAAGTGTCAAAATCAGCTGTAGTGAACTCGATCAACTGCGATAACCGATTTCGGTAACTAGTTAAGCAAAAATAAAACGAGAAAAAGGTCTGTATCATGCGAATATTCGCAAATGTTTGCTTTTATTCTATTCATTGGGGTTTACCTTTTCGAAATTTTTGTATCAAGAAAAAAAACGAAAACTTTGTCTGAAATAAAAACACTTTAGGGACAAATACAAGATATGGCATCACAGTATAAAACACACACAGACTCACACGACAGAAGGAGGCACTCGCATGTAGTACGTAATGTCACGTTATACGTGCCAGCTGAGTTAAACGGACCCTGTCTATAAAGCCATCATTTTTCGCATGAAAATCTCACAGGAGTCATTCAGCAACAAATGGAGCTTACAATTGCCATTCCAGAGGATTCCATTTAAGTCCAACCCAACATTCCCCCTCCCCATTTTGTGGGTTGTAAAAATCCTATTATCCTTCCAATTGTTTGTTTTTCCACGACAGCATCGAGACGGGTTTTTATTTACCATCAAAGAGGGCTTAAGTCACATAAGTGTTTGTGTTATCTGCGCTGATTTGATGAGGCACGATATATAAAAATTAGTGCCGTCTTTTTTTCAGTCCATCAGCCTACTCTCGAATACGACTTAAACCCTTGGATGAGCGCAATAACTAAGATGATAAAACAAAGAAAGGGAGGAGAAAGACCAGCTGAAGAACAACCACGACAAAGAAAGCGATTAAAAGCACACACCAAACAACCTACTTAGGCATTAAGGAATCGATTTCATAGTATAGGGGACACTTGCACAGTGGGTCAAACGCAATTTAGAATTCCTCAAAGCTGCCGAAGGTTGTTGACTATAGAATCGCCTAATAGCATAATTTGTTTGTTTGTTTGTCTGTATGGATATAATGTGTAACGTTTTATGTCACCTCATCCCGTCTAAACTACTATATGTATCGAAGCCATATTTACACCATATGATCGTTTGGCGCTCCGATAAGTTTACGTTTTTTGTTTGACCCGTTAGGTGGCGCTGGAGTCGAGAAATTTACGAACATTTGTGTTTATGGTTAGATTGGGTTCATTTTCACACCATGTTTGTTTGGTGCTCCGATGAAAATGGTGAAATGGTAAATGGTTAGTAAGGTGGTAAAAAAAAGGTTCCGTAATTTTTGACGGGTTGTCACCTAAAAGTAATTTTCATTCTAAGCAGTCAGTGTATCAGCTTTTCCGACAACCTATGCAACTTAATTGATAAACTAACCTTTTACCATCTCGTTTTTGAAATCCTTGCTCCAGTGTCATACTCACTCGTACAACAGATACTGTTGATAGAGCGCCGCACCACTAGAATTTACGTATATAACATCGTAAGCATTTCACGTATATTATGCTCACATATAGTAGCGGGAGGCGCTGTGTTTCCTTTCCTGTCTTTGCTGTTCTTACAGCATTTAAGGACACTTGCCTTTGCCTATTTGCTTGCGAGATGAAAATTATTCGGAAACGAACGAGTGGCGAGCGAGCATAATGTTGTATCCTTATGTACTTAAGTTCCGCCCTTAAGGTTAAAGTTGTTATTATAATATACACTTTGATGAATGCGCAAGCAAAAACTTGTGCTTTAGACCGGCGTGAAGCAGTAAGGGTGGTGGTGGGTTAGGGTGGGTTAAGGTGGGTTAAGGTGGGGAGAAGAAGAAGTGATTTTATGTGGCGACATAGAATCAACTTAAATAATGCAACGATGTACTACTTGTTGTGCGGATTTATTCAAGGGTATGTATTTATATCGCATGTTGCTATCGAGTAACGACTCTATACGGTTGATCCATTAATTTGAGGGTTTTATCAACGTGCGTTCTACGTTTAGTTATTGTTACAATTTCGTCAAAAATAATTACAGTCATTAAATAGCTAATTTCAAAATAAGAGCATAAATAAGGAAAAAATATACATCATCATCATACCGGCCACCCACCCTATCGGTTCCTACTATCACCAAGCTTTAAAACTTGCAAAAGATAAACTATTTCAAATTATTAAACATCATGTGAGCGAAGCCCAACACGAGCTTTTATTTCTTGGTGTTCCACCTTCACTAAATTGGCCGAATTATCGAATTACTACTTTAAAGGAGTTGAAAAGGGTTTCAAGTTGACGTAGTTTATGCTGATTCTGTTGGTCTTTAGCCGTCTCAGCTTATCTCTGTTAGTTCTCAAGTTAGAAGCCATAGGTTTTGTGTGGTTCCTTATTATTATGGCTGAAATTTTTCTTATTTGTTCGCTTACAGAGAGTTATTATCGGAGATTTGTATACCAGGCAAATAAATGTACCTCAAGGATCTCATCTTGGACCTGTTCTATTTTTGATTTTTTTATAAATGATTTATTGAAGTGAATTTTGCTCACGTCTGATGTATGCCAATGGTTTTCAATTTTTGGCTAGTAATTTCAGATCGATTTAAATAATTTTTCAAGTTGGTGTCATAAAAATGATCCCACCTTAAATATTACTAAATACTAATTTTCATAGAATTAAAATCCCTATTTTTGAGCTTTAACTTTAAAGAACAATAAAGTTGAGGAATTTAAGGATCTTGGAGTGATATTTTTTTGGTCAGCATATACATTATGTTTATATCAAAGCTAGTTCTTTTTTAGGAATTAAAAAGCTGAACAAAGAACTTATGCCCAAGGCTACGCGGACGATATAGTTATCGTGGCAAAAGGGAAGTTTAAGGTAGCGCTCTGTAATTTAATCCAAAACTGATTAACCATCACGAGCAGATGGTGCCTAGAAGTGTGACTTAGGGTAAACCCAAACAAAACCACACTGGTACCCTTCACTAATAGAAGGGAGCTGGGACGAATGCACCCGGTACCCTCAATGGAGGACACATTATTACCAGCAAAGAGGTTAAAAACTGGTTAATGACTGATTTTTGATAGTAGACTGCTTTGAAATAAACATCAACAGGCAGTACTGAATAAATCGAAAAGAGCACTTATGGTGTACAGAAGGCTGGCAGGAAAATCCTGGGGAGTTAGTGCCAGGATAATGCACTGGATGTACACCATGATAGTTATTCCAATGATTACTTATGGAGCAGTGGCATGGGTGAATAGAACCAAGCTAAGCACCACGTGAAGTGCACAGGCTGGTTTAATATTCTACACGAGTTACTAAAATTATGAGACTAACACTTGATATTTTAGAGGTCAGTATTTATTTCACAATAGTTATATTAATGAATCTATAGAATAATTATCTAGTTGCCGAGTTAGGTTAGGTTAGGTTAGGTTGCGGTGGCAGCTAATGCTCACATAGACCATACGCGGTCCTTTGTGTTACCACCGGATCTTACACCTTTCCCCTTTTCAGAAGATCCATTCAGTGCTCTTAATGAATCGGAGGATATCTCGCACTTTGCCGTTTTCGAGATCTGATTGGTTATTCATTAACCGCTTACCCAAGTGTTTGTGCCTTCTGTGCATTAGTGCCGGACATGAGCAAAGAAGATGCTCTATGGTCTCTTCCTCCTTCTCGTCCAAGCATGGTATAACCGCATTATCTTATACACCAGCAACTTGGATTCCTGAATCTGAGATTTCTTGACAGACTAAAGGAGGCTCTGCTGGCTTATTTCTTCTTCTGCTCACAGACGTGGCCATCGCTTACTTTGTTTTACTCTCATTTATGTGCTGCCCCAAGACCTGCTCGACTGGAATGATAACTTCTTGTACAGCTCTTAGGTACCAATGATGTTAATATTGCCTGCGTAGACTTATAGACGATTGTTTCTCTCGCCGATATATCACATTCTCCAGG
This sequence comes from Nephrocerus scutellatus, assembly GCA_947095585.1. Lineage (NCBI taxonomy): Eukaryota > Metazoa > Arthropoda > Insecta > Diptera > Pipunculidae > Nephrocerus > Nephrocerus scutellatus. The sequence continues at coordinate 118,105,353 of OX352763.1, forward strand.
ACCAGGTTGAAAAGGACGTAGGCCAATCCATCTCCTTATCGGGCCCTTAACAGATGTGGAGTAGGTTTGGTAGTGATCTGGAATCCTGATAAAGCAGGCCAACCCATCACCTTGTCGGGTCCTTTATAGATGTGGAGTGGGTTTGGTAGTAATCTGGAATCCTGATAACGCAGGCCAACCCATCACCTTATCGGGTCCTTTATAGATGTGGAGTGGGTTTGGTAGTAATCTGGAATCCTGATAACGCAGGCCAACCAATCACCTTATCGGGTCCTTTATAGATGTGGAGTGGGTTTGGTAGTAATCTGGAATCCTGATAACGCAGGCCAACCCATCACCTTTATAGATGTGGAGTAAGTAGGTTTGGTAGTGATCTTCAATCTTGATATCATTTGTTGGCTTATAACATTGATCATAGTAAGCCTACCCTTAGTTTTCTCTCTCTTTCTCTCTCATATTCTCTCATAGCTTCATAAAGTTCTAGTCTCGCTATGCTACGAGTAGTATAGTTTGTTCTGATACCGCTATATGGCATGATTATTATTAAAATAAAATTGTATAGGCGCCTCCACACCCTGCGGCCCAATCACTGCCAAATTTTTATAGAAAGTGTTGTCACCGGAAATACACGTGTGTGCAAAATTTCAATAAGATCGGGCTTTCGAAAGTGGGTTAAAAATTCATGGCAAGATTTCACGACAAACAGACAAACATGGAACGTGAAGTTAATATAGAGAATTTATCAAAAGCAGAAAGAAGACGTTTACAATTTCGGTCTGCTTGTTGAAAAATGCTAGGAATGTTGCATGGAAATGCAATATTTTTTGTAGATAATGTAAGAAATAAGGCATAATGATGGTAAAAAAAAACGAACCAGCCTATTTTTTAACTTCCTGAAAGCAGGAAGATACAAATAACAAGAGGATTTTTTGCAAACATAAAAGTTAATAGGATTATCTTATCGACCAGTTTTGGTTATTATTGAACGGAGATGGGTCAACTAACGAAAAAACATGAAGGTGCATGATAACACTGCAACATTACAACCCCTAAACTTATCCAACTTAAAAGTATGCTAAATTAGGCAAAGAAGAAAAACATTTAATGAACACAGCGAAAATGTATCGCTTCAAGATGAAGAAAACAAAATGAAAAATCGATAAATGTACATCAGAAGTGTTAACGCGAGTATGTTCTTGTTGCAAAACTTTCAGCCAAAGTTCAAATCGATTTAGGTCAATGCCTGTTATCGAAGTCATCAATTGAGTTGTTGTGTTGTACTTTTACCTTTTTGTTGTTGTTGGTGTCATGATAAAGTCAAGTGAATTATTTGCAGAGTGTATCTATAGCATTCAAACTCTGAAATAAGATGAAAGATCCGTACTATACTCGTAGATAAGTTTCGGACAACTCAATTACCTAATCATGAAGGTATTTCGATATTTATTTTGATGACAGATACTTGGTAAATGTTACACCACAAATCGTTTAATTATTAGTAACAAGTCGTCGATTGGTGTTAAGACTTTTAATAGATTGATATCGAATTAATAGGTTATCTTTTTTGTTTTAAGGTGCTGATGATATCTAATTGAAATATCTTTTGAAAAAGAAAGGTGCTGATAAAAAAAAAGGAGAGAAAATACTGCAGTCCCTAATTAACAACTCTCTTCTCTTCAGTTTAGTATGAAGATAGGTACAATACTCGCATTTCAAGGTCTTATGGCGGATCCTTTTGAGCAAAACACAAATGTGAAGTAGCGAATTCTAAATCGTGCATGAAAACGATACAAAAGATAAAACCAAAGACACTCTGCAGCAGTAGTTGCGGAATATTTGGAAAATTGACTGCTGCTTCCGTTTATTCCTTCCTTTGAACTGTAAGGTTAATTGGATTTTCAATTAAAGCAACTGTACACACGCAAAGTACTCTGATGTATCTACACAATATGCACCCAGTCACCCCTGCTTTCAGATACTCGTACTACGAACAAATCCCCAACACCCCATCGATTGCATAACAACTCGGCAGTTGCATCGTGTAATTACTCACAATCCAATTGGTACCGTTTATTCAATTTCAAAGACACATAGATACATCGATTAGTAGGTTCGCTTGGTCGAGATTAGTTGAGATACATTTTTGATACAAAGTTAAAGGTCTCATGCGCGCCTCTCCTCTATGTGTGTACTCAAATGTATCAGCAAGCAATTTATACCTACAACTACCAAGGTCGGTCTAATTTATGTGACGTTTAACAACTTAGGATGCATGCAGCAATAATCCAATTTGGCAATTAAAGGCGTGCGAGAATGTGTGCATGCATTAATGAATGTAAATTTGAAGGAGGGTTGGTGCTAAAATGACAAAACATGCGCATTGGGAACAATGACAAAATGCAGTCGTTATTGTGGCAGTCTTTATTGTTTTGTTAATTGATCGAAACAATTTTGACAACTTTGTTATGTAAACAGATGGAATGCGTATCATTCATAAAATGATTCTCAAAGTTGTTCCTTTAAAAAATAACTATATGACTTATAGAGCGTTTGAATGGATTTTTAGTCTAAAGAACGTTAGTCTGACCTTGTTCCAAATGTTGATTAGGAGTTCTTTCGGCGATAATGGGAAATCTTTGGCTTATATTATATTGGAGTCACGAATGATGTATCTAATACATGTAGCTAGAAACGGAGAACTTGAAAATCAGTTGGATCGCTGTCTTTCGTTATTTGCGAGTCCGTCAAGTGCATGGAGTGTCCTGTCTATCCTTTTCAACCGGTCGTTGGAAGAAAGTCATCCGAATTTCTGATGTAGAAAAGTTATAAATAGTGCTAGACAATAATCAAATTCGGTTAAAAGAAGCGGTAAGTTGTGTTTTGTGTGTTTGTTTTTTGTAGTTATGTGTGATTTCAGAGTGGAACTCAGCAACATAGTGTCCATGTTCATGTACACAGGCCAGCAATTCTGGCACTGAGTGAATCTCAGCTAGTTGATAATTCTGATACATCGGAATTTAATCTGCCTGCTTATAACCACATAACCATATTTTTCCCTCGACGCTGACTCGCAATCTATGTCCGGAGTGATGTTGCGTTTCAGCTTTTGCCTCAATCCAGCCAAAGTTCCAATCTGGAATTCAATTTCATTTCGCTGAAAGTAAAGGTACAAGAGCGCAACATCCACTACTGTTTCCTTTAGAGGAGCCCCCAATTAGACAGTGTTTCAACTCAGAGCGAATTTGATGCACTGTCTGATACAATCTTAAGAATTGTCACAAAACATCGTAAAACTGAACTCGTTATTGCGGGCGATTTCAATGTACACAATTCTGGGTGGCTTTGCCATTCTGGCCAGACAACACCCGTAGAAAGGGATGTTGAGTTATTCACATGTTACTCAGCTTTTAAATGAGCCTACACGAATACATGACATGGCAAATCATTCTGCAAACACCCTTGACTTATTACTTACCTCTCGTCCTGATAAATACTCCGTCAATGTATTATCGCCTCTAGGCTCGTCAGACCATTGTGTTTTTTTCTTTCTTTCCTTTACTCTGCGGGAGAGCATATGGCTTCTACAAACGCCCGCCAGCGAACTCGATTTATCGCCTGAGGTTTCAAGAGACGCCACTTCTGTCCCCCTGGGATCTTGCTTCGTTTCGTAATATCGTTCGCTGGCTTTCTCAAAGTGTGGCCAATCCAGCTCCATTTTCGTCGTCTGATGGTGATCGCAATTGCATCCTGCTGCGTTATTCTCCACAAGTCTTGATTGGTGATAAGTGATAATGTCCGGCCATCTTATTCTCAGTATCCTCCTTAAGCACTTGTTGACCATTGTGTAGTATCAGCTAACTTCTCGTTAATAAACCACGTAGTTAGAGAAAAAACTCACAGAAAACCAGTTTGGCAATACGAGAAAGCCAGTTGGGACAGCCTTATCAACTTCTTTGGTAGTATTAACTAGTCCCTATTGTTTTGCGATAGCAAATTGGATGCCGCCGCTGATGCAATCACAAAAATCATCCTAATTGGTATGAGAGACGAAAGTCAAAGGAGGTGCAAGAAATATTTCACTCCCTCTGATCTGGCTACTACTGGCCAGATCCCATAATTTACAAGGGACAAGTCTTATATTCGCAGCTTAGTCCTACATAACGAATTTCATAGAAATCGGTTAAGAAATGGCTTAGTTCCAAAAATACTTACATTTAACTGTCTCTCACTTAACAGTGTTTCACTAACCAGTGTTTCACATAACAGTGTTTCACTTAACGGTGTTTTACTTAACAGTGTTTCACTTAACAGTGTTTCACTTAACAGTGTTTCATTTATCAGTATCTCACTTAACAGTGCCCACAAAAGTGTGACATTTAACAGTATCTCACTTAACAGTGCTCACAACAGTGTGACATTTTATAGTGTCTCACTTAACAGTCCTTACAACAGTGTGACATTTAACAGTGTCTCTATTAACAGTGCTCACAACAGTGTGACATTTACCAGTGTCTCACTTAACATTTTACTTTTTGACAATTTACCCGCTTAAATCTTGTAGTGAGACGCTGTCACGTCAAAATAATGACAAATATGTCATCCGTGTAAAAGCAAGCCCCAAAAATTGGTTTATATGAAAAATTGCATATTACAAGGTGTACCCCACCCAGGCAATTGAGGATCCGATTGGCCCTTATTTTTAAATTCTCTATATTAACCTCGCGTGCCCGTGGAACGTTTGTCTGTCTGTCTGTTCATCTGTCTGTTTGTTTGTCGTGGAATCTTGCGATTAATTTTTAACCTACTTTCCAAAGCCCGATTTTATAGAAATTTTGCAAATGTGTATTTTTAGATTTATAGGTATGCCCGTATAAAGTTTTTAAAAAATCGCACGATTTTCTTCACTTTTATAGACATGTGTATCTCCGATGGACAAAATTTTAAGTACAATTTTTGAAGTTATCGAACCCTGAGGCCCGAGGGGTGCCCATATAAATTTTTTAAAAGTTAGCCCGATTTTCTTCAAATTTTAAACACATGTGTATCACTGGTGGACAAAACCTTTTGTAAGACTTTTGAAGTGAACGGGCCCTGAGGCCCGAGTGGTGCCCGTGTACATTTTTTACAAATTTGCTCGATTTTCTTGAAATTCTCTCTAATAGAGAATTTACATGAAAAATTTTATGGTTTCTATACCGACTGTCACCAACCACCGTCTAACAGAGTAGAGAGTTGCCCAACAGATTCTACTGTTAACTACCGTCCATAAAGTTTATTCAATGATTCAGTTCTGACACAGTCCAGAAATCGATACAAAAATTATGCAGTACAGAGCACTTAACAGGAAGGAAGGATAAAGTTACTATGCATGCATGTGCGAACGATTACTTGCAATGGAAATAATAATTTCTGTCCGAGTGTTTGCCTTCGTCCATTCTGTTTGGTTTTTTTGTTCACTCGAACAACATTTATGTCCTTTGCAGTTAACTGATGTTGCAATCACATTAATTCGAAAACCATCTGCACATATCAGAGCAAAATTATGTATTCGATATGCATCTGCGAGCAATGATTATTTGTTCTGGAGCTCTTGTGATGTCCTGCTTTTCCATTGTTCTCTGGCAATCCGTGTAATTGGCTTGATAGCCGCACGACATACAAGTTGGTAGGAGTAAAGCACGCAGGACATAATTAACTACGTGCCTACGTGCAACACTCTCACTTGCCAATGAATATTTGTATTCCCTTTCCGTTCCTTGCTGACGAGCAGTGGATGATTAACCTGAGAACAACTGAGTAATATGAATATAATTGCGGATGAATTTCCGATCGTTAAAAAAAAAAGATAATTATTCGAATTTCCACAATTAATGTATGTGAGCGGCGTTTTATCTGTGACACTTCTGTGTGTGTAATCAGTTCGGCGAATTATCCTTCAATGTTCACATTAAATACGAACTTACATCGCTTACTACGTCGAGTTGTCCTCCCTCAAAGGCAAATTGCGGTTAATTATTATTTTAATTGACAGTACGCGAGTGTATGTTTGCCGGAATTAATGAGGCTTCATTTTTGTTTGCCCTCTGTGGCATGTCAAGGATTAAAATGCAATGCAACGATACATAGTTTTCTTCAAATCATCACGCACCAGATGGATTTGCACAACGCGGCCATTAAGGTAACAGAAAGTAGGAATCGAACTGAGGAATACTTCTTAAATGGGTGCGTGAATTGAAAATACAGAGCTTGCCAAGGCATTTTTCATCTAAAGAAAGAATCTCTGTCTTGATCCGTATAAGGTGGAACTGGGGTTGGTTTACTGATGAGCATTCAACCATAGTAACGTTTTGCTTCATTTCAGGAAGCGTAAGCATTACGCAGCATTTTTGGTGATAAACAAAATATGCGGTGAACGGAGCTTGTCGTAATCATTTTACCGAGTAATGATTGATGATCTATTAATCATAATATTAATAATAATAATATTTGGCGCAACAGACCGTTGTGGTCCAGATTATATAGCTATTCGCACCTATTCGTGCTGTGCGTTATATACAAAAGGCGAATTGACAAGCTCTGCCATGAAAGTATTATGAAGAAGCAATTCATCAAGTAATAGGGCAAGTATAGAAGGAAGAAACGATGGCATAAGACTGAGGAAAAGGCATCCTGGTGCTCAGTATATAAAAAAAAGGAAAAATCACAACTTGCAACAATTATCGCATTGTTACGAAAATTTAAATATAAATCGATTATCGCATTGTACAAACTCGAATATAAGATTAACAAATTAAAAAATTACCAAAAACTATTGCATACAATTAGGCTCAGTAATCTATATATATAAAAATGAAACGCTGTTCGTTGGTGACGGCATCACTTGAGAACGGCTGAACCGATTTGGCACATTTTTATTTTGAAATGTTCGTCATACTCTGAGTAAGGTTTTTGCGAGAAAAAAAAATTAAAAAAGTTACCCGGAAAATAAGAAAACTCGGCAAAAACTGAAAGTGCTTTTTTCCTTGGCTTTTTGTATGAACTCGCGACCAGCATCATCATATTTGGCTGTAAAACCGAGGTCCTGGCCTCCCACAAAAAATCTCTCCACCGGTCCCGATTTCGGGCTGATGTCATCCAGTTTGGTATCATGAAACTCTGGGCGTCCTAGTCTACGTCATCCTTCCAGCGTAGACTTGGCCAGCCTCGCTGTCGTGTCCTATAATTCCTATCGCAAAGGACTTTTCGAGCAAGATCCTCTTCGCTCATGCAAGCTATTTGTCCTGGCCACCGGAGCCTACCGTGATTCATTTTCATTTCGTAGATCTCATTATTATAGAGTCTCCGGAATCGTCCTTTCTCACATACGGGGCCAACAATTCATCGTAAGACGACTTTTCTCTCGAACGTGGCTTAGAGGTCAGAATGCTTTTTGCTAAGCACCCGAGTCTCGGATCCATATGTAAGTACTGGTATGACCATTGTCTTATATACCAGCAGCTTGGATGTTATGGTTAAGTTTATGGATTTGAAGAGTCTTGATAGACTATAGTAGACTTTGAGGACTTTTAGCAACCGTACGCGTATTTCTGGTTCCATGCTGTTATCGGCTGCTACAGTTTACCCGAGATAGTTAAAGGATTGCACTACTTCAAATTCGCGCTCCACTGTTTTAATTGCGGGACCAATGTTGGATCTTCTAGTTGCAGACGTGGCCACAATGTACTTTGTTTTGCTTTCATTTAAGTGAAGCCTCAGATTTTACGCCGCCGCTCGATCTAGATGAAAGCTTCCTATACAGCTCTTGGGTTTCTACCAACGATTTCAATGTCATCTGCGTAAACCAGTATCAGAATAGACTTATAGAGGACTGATTCACTCGCCGGAATCTCGGATCACTTTCTCCAACGCCAGGTTGAAGAGGACGCAGGCCAGTCCACCCGCTTGTCGGAGCCTGTTATAGATGTTGCATGGGCTTGATAGTGATCCGGGTTGTTTTACTTGGCTTATAACATTGGTCATGGTCAACGTACATAGTCGAGTCAGTTTATTTACGATGCCGAATTCTCTCATGTCTGTAAAAAGTTATACTCTGGCTATGCTATCATAGGCGGCTGTAAAGTCTATAAAAAGATGGTGTAGTGAGTTATGAAACTCTAGACATTTTTCCATCACCTGCCTAAGGGTGCAAATCTGATCAGTTGTTGATTTTCCTGGGGGAAGCCACACTGTTATTGACCAATAATGACTTTGGCGTACGGGGCTATTCTGTCTTGAAGGATAGAGGAGAAAATCGTATACGCGGTCCTCAACATCGTTATACCACGATAATTGCTGCATGTTGTGATATCTCACTTCTTATGTATTGGGCACGACATGCCAGCCAGTCTTCTGATCGCTGCTTCCTCCCATACTTGCACTATTATTTCATGAAATGCTTAGTGTATTGTGGGGCCTCCTATTTTAATCATCTCCGCTGGGATCCCATCTGATCCCGGCCTTTACTATTTTTGAGCCGATTTATCGCTCTGCTAACTTCGTCTATGCTTGGTGGCGGCAGTATAGTATGGGCTTCGGTAATTGGTGAAGCCTCCAATTCATCCGTTAGTTGGCCATTTAGCCATTTAGTTGAAAAACTCATGAAAGTTATTCAGAGCGCTGCTTGGAAAAACACTCCCGTCCGAAAGACGGAGAGTACGGAACAGCAAAGCCAAATACCAGCCTAAAATCGAAGACCTCATACCGGAAAAGAGAAGAGCGCCTAAAAGATTGCAACAATCCCGAGCGCCCCCGGATAAAACTTATATGAACCATCTATGAAAAAAGCTAAAAAACTTGCTCCAAGATCTTAAAAATCCCGAAACTTCTGCTTACCATGAAGGGTTGACTGCTGATAAGTCTTCAAACTACTCGCTGTGGAAAGACATGAAGTCCATTAAGAAACCTGTTAAGCTTACGGCAAATTGGCAAAAGGAGACAAAGAGAAAGAGGATTTATCTGCCGAGAACTTAGAAGCCACGTTCAAGCCGTTCGACGGATAACCGTTGACCGAAAATCCCAATGCCAACGCGGAAACCGAGAACTTTAACATTAAAGCCGTATCGCCGAAGCCGAATTTCGAGAGATATTAAGAAAGTGGAAAAATAACAAGGCTCCAGGATATGATTTAATTACTGGTGAAATATTAAAGGAGTTACCAAAAAAAACATTAGTCAAGCTTCCTTATTATATAAATGCTTCCTTGAGACTTTTGTATGCTCCGAGGCAATGGAAAATCGCCGAAGTCATTATGGTTCCAAAACCTGAGAAATGTCCGAACAACAAAAAATCGTATAGACCTATCTCGCTACTGCCAATAATATCCAAGGTCTTTGAGAAACTTCTCCTTAAACGATTACAACGTATTATTGAAGAAAGACGCTTAATCCTTAATCTTAATTTTAGGGTCAAACATTCAAACACAATTGATCAGGTTTATAGAATAACGAATGTCATTGAAAAAGCCGTTGAAAGATATGGTCTAGCGCTTTTCTGGACGTATCGCGAGCCTTCGACAAGGTATGGCACGAAGTACTTAAGTATACGCTTAAGCTTATCCTACCGGAAAATTGTTGAGAATACTGGAATACTCTTTCGTGTTAGATAAGGAACTGAGTACTCGAAGAAATTCACGCCGATGTACCGCAAGGTAGCGTTCTTGGTCCAATTCTGTTCTTTCTTTACACAAGAGACATACCTCAAGACGAAAAGACAGCCGTAGCCACGTTCGCAGACGATACGGGTATCCTGGCAACGAGTAATACTATTGAATTATCAACGTGAACACTTTAACGAGCTTTAGACAAAATATGCGAGTGGACAAAGACTTGGCGAATTGTTCTCAACGAGACAAAGTCAACTCATGTCAATTTTATATACAGAAAGGTGAATAATATCCCCCTTTTCATAACTTGGTGTAAATACCGTAAGCAAACTAGGCAAAATATCTAGGAATGACTGACTGACGTTAAAAAGAAGCCCGAAGAGCTCGAAATCAGGCTCAGAGAGATGTATTGGCTTATCGGAACAACGAACAACTGCTCTTGTATAAAACCGTCTTGGACGTACAGTATACAACTTTGGGGTTATACCAAACCAACCAATATATCACTAATAAAAAACATTTCAAAACAAAACACTAAATGCAATCGTAAATGCTCCATGGTACATAAGGAATAGAGATCTAGGAATTGCTACTGTGAGTGACGAGGTAACAAAATTTGCTCGCAAACTTCGCTCCCGTTTTCAAGTGCATTGCAACCATGAAATAGTCCGAATTTTGGACGAGACGGACCTTGTGCGACGACTACAAAGAACAAGACCGTTCGATCAAGCGCAGTAAGGGAAAACCGCATGCTATGATGGTTTTAGTAGTAGGTCTTCGCTGGAAGTCAGGTAACTATCACGATAAGCTACAGAAGCGTAAACTACTTTCAAGGAAACTTAGTCGTAGTCATAACAAATAGAAAAAATGAGAGGATCGTATTTCCTACTACTATGGGCCGGTTCTCATAATGCCTTTCTGAGGGGTGAGGTTTAGCACGTATACATATATCGGTGACATAGTCAGGATCAGGGGCATTACCAATGCTACGGGCCATTGGTATCTTTACAAGATTCCTTCCTGCCTATCCAGGCGCATCCGAAAAAAAACCTTCCCTAAACAATTCCTTAACCCTTTTCGGTATTTTTAGAGCTCACGTAAATGCCCCTGCCAACTTATTTCAAAAACCTCACCAGATCTTTTTCAAGTATTTACAAAGAATATAGAATATAGGTGGAGACCTGCGTATTCCACTTCACCATCAACACAATAATTATTCACGAATGTGGCAATTCATCTATCTTTGCGGATAGCTTCGTCGGGACTAACATTCCGTTTTCGTAATAAAAATTCAACTTCATATTTCACATTTTCGGAACCTAATTCCTGAAAAAAAAAAAACAAACAACAACATGGCAGCACATTAAATTTATTTACTTTTTCCATTTATTTCGTTGTTCCGCACGAAAACGAGAAACGGAAAAACAAATCAGACGAAACTTCTACGAAAATTGCTCAGTTAAATAGTCATGAGCGCTCATATAACAGCCCAAGGACGACCAAAAGTATAATAGTCACGTAAATTTATATTAAACTTAACCCACATTAACCATCATGGCGCACTGTTTGTTCCACTTCACATAACAGACAGAGTGGAGTGGGCTTTGGGTGAGATGGCTGATGGTGAGGCGAGGAAAGTTCCTCCGCTATGTTATATAGAAGCTCCACCTTGTCACCTCCGTTACCACCGAATGGAATCATGGGAAGGGAAAAGGGTGGGTCGTGGCGTTTTTCTATGTCGGCAGTTTGCACGCAAATTTTACCTAACAGGTAAGGTAAAGGACTTGTGTGCGCGTGCAAAACTCATTTTCGATTTCATTTTAGTCGACGATGATGGTTTCTGGTGATTGTATAAAAATTATGCCAAAAACAGGGTGACTCACTGACTGAAGAAGGGGAAAATAGATTCAAGTTCTTTCAAGGATTTTTGATGACTGATTAGTTATATTCCAAGTTTATTGCTTATTTATTATAACGAATCCTTTCAATGCTTCCTTTTTATTTATTCTTTTCCACATCACTATCAAATACTTTAACGTTACATTCTTACATATCTAATAAATGAAATAATCCGAAAACTCGACTCTCTACTACTATCATAATCATCATCATATTTGGCTGTACAACCAGGATCCGGTACTGGCCTTTCGAATACATTAACCCGAGTTTATTCGTATCTAAGTAGCCTTTCCCTTTATTGCCATATGCTATTTATCTATCAACCGCTGATTGATTGAGTGCTCTACTGTACAAATGAAATTGAATATTCCTTTAACTAATTTCATGTTTAAGTCCTGCACTCCAGATGATGACAGCTCATCAATATCAACAGTTGAATGGACACTTGCACTTTGAGTGGAATCAATATCATAGTAAAGTGCTACTCCGATCATATATTCAATGAGAAATTTATAAGGACACTTGTATTTGTTGTGTGTATAGAAAATACTGATGTAATCAGTCAGATCACTTGGAAGAGCCAATTGCTTATTTGATGTGCACGAGAAATGTGCAAAAAATATATTGGACATATGCCTATGCTGTTGTTTACTTCTCTATATTAAAGTCGCGTGCCCGTGGCTGGCTGGTAGAATATTGTGATCAGTTTTTACTTCCTTCCTAAATACTTCCTAAAGCCCGATTTTATTCAAACATTGCACACATGTGTATCTCCGATGACAACACTTTCTATTCAAATTTGGGTCCCCTCGGGCCTCGGAGTCGTGGGGCTCCCATACAAATTATTTTACAAAGTTAAACCGATTTTCTTCAATTAGAGAATTTACAAGAAAAATTTGAATTTTTATGTGCAGATTTTTTTTGTTGCTTAGATAGAACTTATACTGAAGGGTTATCTGTCAAACTTACAATCGTACTGCACTCACTGTCCGATATTATGATGAAACTAAGCTCAAAAAATCCAAAATATTGTTACGAAATTTAGGCCATCGAGTGCGTCAAGAATTTTACAAATACAAAAACTTTCAAAAGATCCTCAAAAGACTTCCCAAAAGATCTGAAAATGACCCACAAAAGACCCTCAAAAGACCCACAAAAGACCTTAAAAGACTTCCCAAAAGGCCATAAAAAGGCCCCCCAAAAAGGACCCTCAAGAGACTCCCCAGAAGACCCCAAAAGACCCCAAAAGACCCCAAAAATGCCTCAGAAAGACCCTCAAAAGACTCCCAGAAGATCCATAGATGACTCCAAAACACCCCAAAAGATACCAAAAAGACTCAAAAAAGAGCCCCAAAAGACCACCAAAAGGTCACCAAAAGACCACCAAAAGACAAACAAATGAATCATATAAGACCCCCCACCAAAAAAATCATTAAAGACCCCAAAAAGATCCACAAGAGACCCTCAAATGAACCCAAAAACCTTCAAAAGATCCTCAAAAAACTTCCCAAAAGACATCAAAAAGACTTCCCAAAAGACCTCAAAAAGACCCACAAAAGACCTAAAAAGACTTCTAAAAAGACAATCAAAAGACCCCCAAAAGACCCTCAAAGGACCCTCAAGAGACTCCCAAAAGACTACAAAAAGACCTCCGAAAGACCCTCAAAAGCATTACAAAATACCCCCCAAAAGACCCTCAAAAGACCCACAAAAAACCTTAAAAGACTTCCCAAAATACCATCAAAATACCCCTCAAAGGACCCTCAAAAGACTCCAAAAAGATTCCCAGAAGACCCCAAAAATACCTCCGAAAGACTCTGAAAATAATCACAAAAAACCCCCCAAAAGACCCTCAAAAGACCCACAAAAGACCTTAAAAGACTTCCCAAAAGACCATCAAAATACCCCTCGAAGGACCCTCAAAAGACTCCAAAAAGATTCCCAGAAGACCCCAAAAATACCTCCGAAAGACTCTCAAAAGAATCACAAAAAACCCCCCAAAAGACCCTCAAAAGACTCTCAAGAGACTCCCAAAAGACCCTCAAAAGACTCCCCAAAAGACCCCAAAAAGACCTCCGAAAGACCCTCAAAAGCATTACAAAATACCTCCCAAAGGACCCTCAAAAGACCCCAAAAAGATTCCCAGAAGACCCCAAAAATACCTCCGAAAGACTCTCAAAAGAATCACAAAAAACCCCCCAAAAGACCCTCAAAAGACTCTCAAGAGACTCCCAAAAGACCCTCAAAAGACTCCCCAAAAGACCCCAAAAAGACCTCCGAAAGACCCTCAAAAGCATTACAAAATACCTCCCAAAGGACCCACAAAAGACTCCCAGAAGATCCCCAGAAGGCTCCAAAAACAAAAAGACCACCAAAAGAATCAAAAGATCCTCAAAAGACCTTCAAATGACCCCAAAAACCTTCCAATGATCCTCAAAAGACTTCCTAAACGACCTCGAAAAGACCCCCAAGAAACTCCCCAAAAGACCTTCAAAAGACTCTCAAGAGACTCCCAAAAGACCCTCAAAAGACTCCCCAAAAGACCCCAAAAAGACCTCCGAAAGACCCTCAAAAGCATTACAAAATACCTCCCAAAGGACCCTCAAAAGACCCCAAAAATATCCCCAGAAGACCCCAAAAATACATACGAAAGAATAACAAAAAACCCCACAAAAGACTCCCAGAAGATCCCCAGAAGGCTCCAAAAAACAAAAAGACCACCAAAAGAATCAAAAGATCCTCAAAAGACCTTCAAATGACCCCAAAAACCTTCCAATGATCCTCAAAAGACTTCCTAAACGACCTCGAAAAGACCCCCAAGAGACTCCCCAAAAGACCTTCAAAAGACTCCCCAAAATACCCCATAAAGACCTACGAATAACCCTCAAAAGATTCACAAAATAAAAAGACGCACAAAAGAACACCAAAAAGACCCAAAAAGACCCAAAAAAAGATCCCAAAAAGACCCAAAAAAGACACCAAAAAGACCCCCAAAAGACCCCCTAGAGGACTCCCATTTCAAATAGCTCTTCACAAATTCACAAAACGATCACAAACAAATTCATTAAAAGTTGGGCCGCACAACGTCTGTCAGGTCAGCTAGTCTATCTATATGAATAAAAATGCTTTTCGTTGGTAACCGTAGCACTTGAGAACGGCTGGAGCGATTTTGCTCATATTTATTTTAAAATGTTCGTCATAGTCCGAGTAAGGTTTATACGGAAAGAAAAATTGGAAAACTTGCCCGAAAATTGGAAAATTCGGGAAAAACTGAAATAACTCTTTTTCATGGGATTTTTGTATGAACTCGGGACCATAACTCTATATATAGTTTTCTGTGTGTCTGAGGTAGTCAATGGGTGGGAGATCAGTGGGCGGGTGGTCAGTTGGGTGGGGTGAAGTGGGATAAGACAGCCGATAGGGCAGCCCGGTATTTCCGCTAGTTTTAAATATTTTATCTTTTACAATAGACGATAATTTGTAAAGCAAGGTAATTTTTAAAATCAAATAGGAGATATAATAGAAACTTTCCAGTCTTTAAGAAATATTCCTAAGCGCAAGGATTCATTGTAAACAAAACAAAGGAGAATTTCCAACCAGTCAGCACAATGTTTTAAAATCTCATGACGAATATATTACATTTTGATAAATATGTTTACTCGAAAAGTGAGATCTAAAATGACAAGAGTTTGTGTTGGTCTTAAGCCAACTAAACGGCTATTTGCTTCTAAATTTTAAGCCTATTGCACAGGAACATTCTACGACAAACTCTTTCAACAACTACGAGCAACTTATCTTGTCTGCCAAATTTGAGTAACACAAGACGCAAAAAGGCAAGCACACTAAGCTCATGCTTAACGCCTATTTGTTAGCGTTTTAGTGCTCAATCATCATGTTCTTTAAATAAACAATCGAGAACGCACGCAGACCTCAAAGGCTTACTCCTGGATTTCGAATTTCCAAATTTTGATGATTTTTCCTTTTATCATCCAGTAGGTAGGGGAAGGTCGGAAGCATCACTTTCGTCTTAATATGAATTTTATGAAAATTAGAAATAAAATTTCGTATTTTGCTTCATGAATAAATAACATTTATGTCCTTTGGAGAACGTGATAGCGTGCGAGAAGTTACATTTATCCAACTCTTCGCTTAGCGTTTCCACATTTAATGGATGCTCGTTGAAGCACGAAAGTTGGAGTGGAAAAGTCCTTCAAATATTTTGCTCAATTTCAAGTCTAAAGATTACTAGACGCAATCGGTAAATCGCACAAAGTTGGGACGATCTAATAAAAAAAATAATTAAAATTCAAAATTTATGCATTTTTCCCCGCTTCTGTTATGGGTCAGGTCAGTCATCGTCATCGGATTTAATAAAAAAATTTACTCCCTTTTGTGTTACAGAAGTCTTCTTTCATAAGTACACTGTTATTCTTGCACAGTCAGTTTGTTATCGCAGTGTCTCATAATTATGCAAAAGTGCTATACTCAGAGGTATACTTTCCTAAAAGTGGCCGTAAGGAATTGCAGTTTTTTTTGGCTGTGCGCGGTAAGGTACACTTCACCAGAGAGCGATCTTCTCATAAAAATGCTATAAATAGTTTGACGTTTCACAATTCTGCCAAAATATGCATACGCTTTGTGACGTTCTTCTTGTCAGATGAACAAAAACAACAACTATTCAAATTCACTTTAATGCATTTCGTCGTCCTTTGCATTAATTGTTTTTCCCTGCCAGAGGACAATGGCATTTTTGCGAGGAGAGCTTGATGTGATGTTCATTTTGAAGCTCCTCTTTTCTCGTTCTGGGCATGAATACAGTTAATGGATGTGTACCTAATGAATTATTTACGCATTTAAATGTAAGTCATGTACTGTAATATTTTTCTACTGCAGGATATCATTCGTTCCTTTGGAATGATGTGAAACGAAATGTTGAACGAAAATAATTAATGTCACTTTATTCCTGTAAGTGCACTAAAGTTTGTTCGGATAAAGGAAGATAATTACAACATAATTTTGAAAAGTTGTAACTAAGTTCATTTAATTGAATTTAACACCATATATATATATATCATAAAATAACAACAGTCATACAAATATAGAGCAAAATATAGTTATATATATCTCATAATATATCTCATAATAATACCAATATGAAAGATAGGTAAATAAAAACCTAGGCATCTTACACTACCGAAGTAATATAAAAAAAACTGCAATGTATAACCAATGTAAAATGGTAGCACTATGCACTAGACCACCGCTGACAAATCGCTGGGCGATATGCTCGAATCCCATCAAATCAGACTAGAAATGTGTTTTTTTTTTAGGAAAGAAAAATTTCTCACCTAATATCGACTCGAAGAAACTCGGTATTAAGAACATCTAGAAGTTAATACACTAAGAATATATGTGTACCATATTGAGTTTATTTTTCATTCATAACAATATAATTTCCAGATGGTTTAAATAGATATTTGGGAGAAAAATACAAGTAAGTCAAAAGAAAATTCTTCTGAAATGGTGGATACTTTTTCCTAATAGGCTCACCCAAACCACCGTTCGTTACAAACGTTACGATGGGGGGTCTTAAGTGAATTTCAAGACGGTTTTGAGGTGGTCTTAAGAGGGTCTTGATGTAGTCTTACGGCAGTCTTGACGGGGTCTTTAGGTGGTCTCAATGGGGTTTTGAGAGGGTCTTAGGTGGGATCTTGATGGTTTTGATAGGGTGTTTAGTGTGTTGTTGAGAAGTTCTTAAGATGATTTTGAGCTGTTCTTGAGGGGTTATTGAGGGGAGTCTTGAGAGGGTTTTGAGAGGGAATTTTGTGGCGTCTTGGGAAGATCTTAAGTGGGTCTAGAGGGGATTTTGAGAGGGTCCTGATGGGGTCTTAAGGGGTGTTGCGGGGTTTTAGGAGGTTTTGATAGGGGACTTGAGGGGTCTTCAGTGGGTTGTTTAGGTGGTTCTGAGTGGGTCTTAAAGGGCTTTTGAGGGGGTTGTGAGTGGAGTCTTGAGGGGGTTTTGACGGGGGTATCGAGAGGGTTTTAAGACGATCTTTGGTGGGGTCTTAAGGATGAATGAGGTCTTGAGCGGGGTCTTGAGGATTTGAAGGGGTTCTTTAGGAGGGTTATTAAGCCAGTTCTTCCTGGTACTGTCTTAAAAGTTTCGAGTAACTAATGTCTTTGATTGCGTATTGGCTCTCTACACACATTGCAATCTTTCCAATGTGTGGGGTACTTAGGTCCTACAAACCTCCTTCCATCTCTGCTCTCTGCAAGAAACATAAAAGTCCGGAAGACTTTGTTATATATAAATAAGCTGCGTCTCTTTCGTAAACGGTACCTGTTGCCTTTTTTAGAAATGTCAATGAAATGTCAAGAATGATGCACTTTGGTTTTGTTTCTACCATTTGCAGTTTTTTTTTCATTATTGGATGATCTTAAATCTTAATGTTATTGATTGAATAGTCTATAGTGTACTATGGGCTGGTACTCTCAATGCCCACCTATTGACACTATTGCTAGTATTCGCATTGCTGACGATCTTGACTAGAGGCCATTAGATAATTTTCGGACAAACTGCCTATACATCTTAGTCCTCTGCTCCTATATTTTTTTCAAATCTATCCATGTATCCATAGAAATTCCACGAGTATTTTGAAAAATACTATCCATCCTGGAAGTCCTGACATGCCAGAATAGGGTACTTGTAGCACAGCCGACTTTGTCTAATCGTCGTGATAAGCGATCAGTTATCACTTTCCACTTTCTAGGCACGGCTACCTCAAGATCTAGCCTTACAACTGATTTGGAGATTGCTGATTGCTTCTTTGTCTCAAACCATACTTTGTTATCAAGACTTGGCTCCTGCTGCTTCTCCGTAACGTAATTAGATCAGTCGATGGATGACTTGGTAATCCAGTTTTTTACAAATAACTTCTGATGATAAATTCCTAAATTTTGGATAAACCCTCACTCGTTTTTTTCCCCTTCTCCACCTTTTCTAACACTCTTCGACTTATTCAAACTGTCCAATAAACCGAATGTTTTTGGTAGCTTATGAGATAAGTTTTCCAATGATACCAAAAGGTGGTACATACTTTCAAATTTGTCCAGACTTGTTGATCCAAACAACTCAAAAATTTTTCATTGTGCACAATACCTGTTAGACTCTTGCTGATACTGCCTAACAACATGGATCTTTTTGCAGCATAGAAGACATGGTGTCCTATTATATAACATGTATCTTACGACTTTCCTATTGGGCGCGATAAAGAGTTCATAGTTCCTTATCATCATCATATTTGGCTCTACAACCGGACAGGCGGCCCGGTCCTGGCCTCCCCATAGTTCCTTATGCTATGTCCAAATCTCGAATCTGTATGTAAGTACTCGTATGACCTCCTTATGTCTAGTACACCAGCAAAATGCATTTTATGGTTAAGTTCTGAATATTAGAACCGCTTTATCATCAAAAGAACAAAGTTTACACGAATTGGCTTAATCAAAGCTTATATATGCAGCTTAAATTTTCTAACTAAGCAAACTTGCACGGTCACTTGTGACAACCTTTTCCGGGCTATGTGCTCAAATAGAAAGGAAACATCCAAAACTACTCTTCTTACTTCATAATCTTCTTTTTAAATATTCCGAAAGGATTTTCTATTTATTAGTTAATTCTAGTGTTGACAAAATGCTTTGTTTGTACCTTTTGGAAGTGACACTGAAATCCTATGCAACTAATCCTCTTAGGCTGTCCAGAATAACTTTAGCCACACAAAGAGCTTTAAGAATGGCAAGGAGTACGACTTTTGGTAATACAAATCCTGGTAATCCAATAAGAAAGTTGTGAGAGACGTATGTACGAGAGTTCCTTGAATTTACTGAAGTAGGCCAGTATGCTAACTGCTTATTACTTAATAATAGTTAAGATCTTAATTCTTCTCGAGCCTTCATAATTCATAAGCGCTTTTTGATGCAGACATCGCTGAGAGAAAGTTGTTATTGCAAACATTCCTTCCAACGTTGTAGTCGTCGTCTTTTCTGGCATTGTACAGTGTGGTTCAGTTTCAAGTTTTTCAAAATATTGAAAAGTTTTTAAGGTCAATGCTCATCAGCTTTCATGACACTTGAGAAGCGCTCATATATTTGTTGCAACTAAAATTTATTATTTATTCAAAATCAAGCTTGGCACACACCAAATTCCATTTTTGTTGAAACCTACTTTTACCTTCTCCTCCCTCCCTTCCATATCTAATAACTGTTCAAGTAACCCTTGAGTCCAATCAGATTCGTAATTCTCTTTGCGTACCAAAACCGTATTGTCTCCAGCATTCACAATGCAGTTTGTCGTACCTTTTATTGCAATGTCTTTGCATTCAAGGATGAAATATAATAACTACACGGGACATACACGGAACAATAATTGTGTCTGTGTGTGTATTTGTGTGTGGATATAGTAACGCCACTCAACACTAACCGACATTAAAAGCTGTGCATAAGTAATGACGGCGACAATAGCTTCTTCGTATTCATAGTCCTTCCGCCGCACACTCATATGCTCGCAAATTACTTGTAGTCCTTCTGTTAAATAAGTAATTTATTTATACTACATATGTACTCAGATTCTGATAAATGGATATAAACGATATGCCACCGACCGCTGGGGATTGCATCAAATAGGAAAGAGACGAGCAAGAAAAGCGGTAACCACTGAAATCCTTTTTATTTTTGCGCTGCACTTTAAGGCACTTATCCTTCCAAAATCAAAAAACTTTCATCATTTACAAGAGATAGAGGACTCCAGACTTATTGTGGGGGTTGTAGGAGAGCAGGTCACACACCTGAACACGCATACACACTCACACACGGGGTACGGGGTAAATAATTCCATGGTGTTGGGGGTGGCAGCGAACGACAACAGAAACCATAAATGCAGGAGAAGTCCGCCCGAGGTGTGCTGTTGCTGTGTTCAGCAGCCGTGAAGAAAGAGGAACCACTTGTTTACTGTATAGGAACGTGCTACCTGCTATCTCACGGGGAAAATGGCTGTGTAAATTTTCAAAAAACACCCCTCTGACATAAGGCAAAGTTGTGAAGTGAAACAATGGAATTTCTGAGTGAGTAGGAAAAAGGATACATAATTGTACGAACGAACATCTGGATAACACTGTACTGTGTATAGGTGACCTAAAAAAAAGGTTAAAGGCTGAAACGAGTCCGTACCACACATCATTAAGTTTTCTCTTTTCGTTGATGTTAATGGTAAATGGGAGCTTCGCAGCAGGGGAAATTAACTCGAAATTGCGTGAGTTTTTGCTTATACCCTCCTTACAAAGTCTACACAATTAAGCATGACAAGGACAAAAGGAAGGCATAATTATAATTTTTTATAATTCAGTTCTAGCAAGGAATTTATCAATCGACGAGAATAAAAGGGTGAACAACTTTAAGCTTAACTTTAACAGCATTCAAACCTTTTCACCTCTAGTTTTCTGATGTGGAAACGTTAAACTTAATCTTAATACTTTTCAAAGAGCCATCGTTTGGTGGCCGAAAGTTCTAGAACGGAGAACGGCAACTAAGCTTCAGAAGCTACAAAGAATTGCCTGTCTAGGTATAACGAGTGTCATGCGCACCTGTCCTACGACTGCGTTCGAAGCTGTTGTAGGGCTTTCACCCTTGCAAATCTTCACCAGGAATATGGCTGCTAGATGCGCTATTAAGCTGCAACTGGACCAGGTGTTTATGTGAGACACCTGAAGATTCTTGACTCAATTCCTGACAGTGACATGTTATGCACAATCCCCGACATTATGGTCAGGTAGTACTGTTTCGGCAGGTTATTTGAGGTAGAAATATTGGAGCGGGCTAATTGGTGCAATGGTGCTCCTACACTGCACGCTAGAGGTCTGATCTGGTTCACAGTTGGATCGAAGATGTATCGAAGTTGGAATATGGAGTTGGAACAACACGATAGTCTCGATACCAATGGGAATGGGTCCCATGGTTTTCCAGGCTAAGCTCCACGCTATCAAAATCTGTGCTAAGGTAGAAATTAGTAAAGGAGTTAAGGGCGCTATAATATATATCTTTTCAGATAGCCTGGCATCACTTAAAGCGCTGTCGTCCAACTTAATGGACTCGTTATCAGGCAAAAACTGCTACGATGCACTGCAATCTCTTGCCAGATACAACTGAGTGAAATTCGGCTGGGTCTCTGGTCATCAGGGAATTGCAAGCAACGAATCTGGAGATGAATTAGCTAGGGCTGGCTCCGAATCTGCGTTCATAGGACATATGGTGTCAACTGGGCTGCCGCCACAGCACTGATAAAATGTTGGGAACACAAAGTTCGTCTGACCCACTAGGATAACGTTCCGAGACTGAGGCAATCCAAACAGTTAATCAGGCCCTTTTCCTATAATGAAATTCCTAATCTAATTAGGGATAGCAGTAGGAACCTGGTTAGTTTTCTAACAGATCATTGTGGTTTGCGGTATCACCTTAAGAAAATTGGTGTGGGCTCAGAGACAGAATGTAGGTTCTTTTTGGAAGATGATGAGTTATCCGAGCATATATTCTCTGTGAATGCCCAGAACAGGGCTAGATGGTCAGCTGAGAACGGTGTTCAAACACGCGGCTCAGTCTGACGATCGAAAAGTAAATGAAGCAGAGCTAGATGGTCAGCTGAGAATGGTGTTCAAGGGTTCAAGCACGTTGCTCAGTCTAACAATCGAAAAACCAGGGGAAATGGAGCGGTCGGTCAGAGTAGTTGACCAGGAGATTTCAGAGTCGATTAACTCGCAATTTATTTATTAAAATCCTCGGTGGGACTTGCCAAATGGCGGTTTGTGTGAGTGGCTATACTCGGTAAACATTGGATGCAAAATGCATCGATTGGTGTAGTAGGACTAGCACACCTTCAGTTGGATGTCGTGCGCCAGGTCATTACTTCTTTCGTTCAGCCGTTTGGGAATTATTTTGGCTTAGAGAAAATAAAATAATAGATGGTCAGCTGAGAACGGCGTTCAAGCACGTTGCTCAGTCTGACGATCGATAAACCAGGGGAAATGGAGCGGTCGGTCAGAGTAGTTGACCAGGAGATTTCAGAGTCGATTAACTCGCAATTTATTTATTAAAATCCTCGGTGGGACTTGCCAAATGGCGGTTTGTGTGAGTGGCTATACTCGGTAAACATTGGATGCAAAATGCATCGATTGGTGTAGTAGGACTAGCACACCTTCAGTTGGATGTCGTGCGCCAGGTCATTACTTCTTTCGTTCAGCCGTTTGGGAATTATTTTGGCCTAGAGAAAAAAAAAAAAAATAATATTTTTACATATTACGTAATGACGCACCGACATGATATGCCATGAACGTGAGTTTTGCTGTTATGGCCGAAAGACCATTGATGGCATTGTTGTATTTGTTTGTTGTCGAGGGATGTCACACATGATGCGTGATGTGATAGCGAACGAAGGATGTCATTTGGCGAAGACATAGCTATTTTGTTAATACGCTTGTGACCATCAGAACCACAAAATGCTGGAGTAAAGTTTCATTTTGTTAAGGTTTTGTTGTTGTCTTGTCTTGTCTTCTTAGCCATAAATGATGTAAAAACACTACAAACATAATGTGTACTATGTTTAGGGATAAATGGAATAAATATTTGGTTTTATTTGAGACAATATCGCGCTAAACCCCAACAAACGATGTCCTTTGCAACTTTAACGAAGACAAACAAGGAAACTTTCGCAATGGCATGTTCTAGTTGTTATTATAAAATAGTTTTTATTACAATATCTACTAAACTTGTATACATTCATATAACCATTGGAAAAAGAAACATCGAAGCATCTAAAATCTACAAATTGCATAAACCTATTCCTATACCCCGACTGCTTACAAAATAAACTCACGGACATGTTCGACTACACTACGTAGTGACCTTAATTTGCAAACTATGTACTATACTAACACTCCTTAAAAAATAAACCTCAGTTCATTATAAACCTAAACAGAGTAGCACAACAGCACATCAGTGACCGACTTAGTCGGGAGCAACTACTACTAGCAATAAAGAAAAAGTGCAACATGGCTAAATGGAGCTAACTGGGCGTCCGTCCGCCTTATGTTAATGAGATGGTATTCCGGACTATATCGTGTCGCATAAATGCACGCTTACTTGGGGGAAATGTTGTTCTAATTACATTCGCTAAATATTTACTTAATTTAATTTTAATTTGGTCAAAAGGCAGTAATGCAGATGACGATGCCTTGAAAAGGATAACAAGCAACAGCTCATTGGTAGTTTCAGGTTCCTGATCAGCATGATATTCTATTTGATTTCGAGTAAAAGCTTATACACACAAAAGTGCATAGATTTGTGTGGAAAAAGTTACATCAAAAGGACATTGACAAATTAGTTTGATTCAATTTTGAGATGTTTTCCGTATCGTCTCGAAATATTAACTCTGATGAGCGTAAACATAAAATGATCAGCAGACATCAAAGATTTTCCACTGGGACTCTGAAAAAAACCTAAAGCTTCTTGAATATTGGTTCAACTGCAATCGGCGACAGAGGAATTCTTGATTGGTATCTATCGCGTTTGTCCCCAAGAGTAATCAATATGCAGTTGAGATACTACAATGGCGGTACGTGTGCTGTGAGAAGTGTATACTTGTAGTAAAATAAGCGGCAGTAAAATGTTTCCTCTAAGGTATTAAGGAAGCCAGAACTATGAACAATAATTTTTCTCTTTGTCTTTATTGGCGGATTTCTATGATGCCAGTTCCTAGGTTTTTATTGCGACAAGTACTCTGTGCAAAAGGGCATTGGCAAACTTAATTAACTGAAGCGATTTTGAAATTAATGACTGCTCTAATAAAGAGCAACAACAAATTCAATTCATCGTCGACGATTAGTAAGTTTTTTAGAACGGTAATGCCTGTTTTCGCCAGCAACAGCAGCAGGAAGAGCATAATCAAAGCTGAGCTCCGATTGTTTTATGTCTTCCGTTATAAGTTGCCAAGTACATTTAGATAACTGTGCGCAGATGATAAACAAAACGTAACTATTTAGATATCAAAACTACACATAAACAAGAGCAGTTGTGTGCTACCAAAAGTATTTAAGCGTAGTTAATGGTAAACATAAAAAATGTGAACGTAGTTATATTTTCCCTTTTTTTGTTTCACTTTTCTTTCTTCTGCTCAGTCCCAGTATTATCTGAGAACACTCTCGGTTATAGTTCTCCTTCCTGGTTCTCTCCCTTGTCCGATGTCTCGCCGCGTTGTTACTAAGGAAGTGGAGCTATTGTAGCACCGCCATCATTCGTATCGATTAGGTTTTTCCCAACTTTCAGCACCTCATCGATTGCCATCCTTCTAAGAATCTAGTGATGTCTAGTCGATTTATTGAATGCCGCTCAGACTCCATGATCCATTGGGCTCCCACATGGTTCCTTTTTTGGATCATTGCTTCATATAATAAAAAAATTCACCGGGTTATCCTTCACCTCTCAACAAAGTCTGCACCAGCCCTAATTACTATAGGTGCCCTCTGAGTCTGCAATGCCCTATTATTCTACACCTCTATATTGGGTTCCCCAACAGATCTTCTGTAAAGCTCTCTTAAACATCTCTTCATTATTCAGTATCCTGTACCACAGAATATTTCTGGGTCTACTAGCGGAGTTTCTGTTCCCTTGTTCGCGAAATCTTCCACTGTCTCGTTGCCTTCTATACCGAGGTGTCCCGGCACCTAGCTGCAGCTGCTTCCATTTTGCGTATCGCTACCCGTATTATTCAATATCCTGCATTAGTATTGTTCTGGCCCTACCAGCAGAGTTTCTATTCGATTGTTCGCGTGGTGATCTGGTGCCTTCGGGCTTCTATACCGATGAATCGCGGCACCTAGATGTTCTTACATTCTTTACCGTGGCGGGGCCAACTGTATCGTACTCTATATATGGGGGGCTTTACCACGGAGGATAAACGGACAGGGCCGCGGGTACTTAGTGTATGCTCAGGATGAGCACTGTCTTCTTACTTTAGCGAACCTATCATACAGGTCTATGTAGGAAGCATGCTATCCTGGGCGGACCTAGGATGGTTTTGCTGTCCTAGTGGCAAATTATGGGGTACGTAGTTCCGGGGGGATGTGCTGCCAGGGTCTGCTTTGCAATCGTCCAGGCACTCATACCAGAACGAACGGGTGACCTTTGATGACTCAGGATATAGCTTGCTCATCCAAGGTTAAATTGGTACCAGGGGAGTTCTGTTGCC
The DNA here is from genome assembly GCA_947095585.1 of Nephrocerus scutellatus. NCBI lineage: Eukaryota > Metazoa > Arthropoda > Insecta > Diptera > Pipunculidae > Nephrocerus > Nephrocerus scutellatus. The sequence goes on from OX352763.1 coordinate 118,131,179, forward strand.
CAAAAGACAAGGCTGACCTTCGGAGGACTGCCTAGTCTGTGACAACTATGGTGCGGACCCAGTTTCGTTCCGTCTAAGATTGCTAGCGTAGCGGTAGGTAGGAAGGTAGATTGGTGGTCGGCGCTATCTTAGCGAGGGCCTCAAATAGCGCTTGAGCGCGCCGATATAAGACTAGTTATGCCGAACTCCAAAAGCGCCCTCAGGTCGGAAAAGAAGGGATTACATACTGTGCTTGCGAGGTCCTCAATTAGTGCTAGTGTGCGACATTTTGATGCCAAAAATCACGAGAGAACTAGCATAGATATTTAAGTAGTTTAAATCCAGTCTGTAGCATTCAGATACAAGATCAGCCCGATGATGCTGTGATCTGAGAGCTCTTTCAGGTCGTGAAAAATGGTTTACCTAAAATGCGGCTTCTAGGTCGTGCTATGGCCGGACAACTGCAGAGGAAGTGTTTTGAGAGTTTCTTTCTCATTTTCATCTTTGCAACTTCTGCTGACGCTGTTGTGCGGTACACCTAACTTACCAGCGTGGCTGCCCACTGGCCAGTGGCCTGTGCTGATAGCCACAACTCTGGAAATATCCTTTCGGGTTCTAGATAACAAGTCGGTGGTTTTCCTTTTGACGTAGGATGCCCACATCAATCTTGATGGCGCAGTTCGACAGACTGCTCCAGCTGAGCTGTGTCTTTGTATTAAAAAAGGAGAGAATTTGCTCCTTGACTGAGCCCATTGAACAGCTAACCCTGTCTATAGAGCGACGCCCATCTAAGCTAATTCTTCCGCTCTCTAATTACCCTCTATATTACTGTGCCCCGGTACCCATACTATAGTGATGTCAAGGAATTAACTAATAGAGGCCAATTCTTCTTGGCTCTGTTTAACAACTTTCGAGTTTATGGTGGTCGCATAAATCGCCCTTATGACAGATTAGCTATCAACGTATATGCCCCCCTTCCGATTTGTGCGTTACTGAGCCTTAGTGCCATACAGGCCTCCCTCATTGCTAGAATCTCTGCCTGAAAGATGCTAGCTGAATCGGGTAGCTTGTATAACCTTGACAGATTTAGATCATCCCAGAAGATACCTGCACCAACTCCATCGTTAATCTTGGATCCGTCAGTGAATATTGTTACGTCGAATTGCCTGGTTACTGTCCCATCCTTCTAGTTTCCCCTGGTAGAAAACTCGACACTGAACGAGGAGTTGAAGCCAAGCTTAGGGATGCAGTAGTCAGTAGATGATGGTATCATACCTTCAGGTACTGTCTGCAGTATATTACAGTGCCCGTATGGACCCAGATTCTCTGAGTCGTACTGCACTGCACGTCGCAATATACTTGATAAATATGTCAGGAGGTAATAGGTGCAAGATGGTGTTAAGAGGATAGGTCAGAAAAGACCGAAGAGCTCCTGTGATGCCTACTCCTGCTGATCGCTGTAATCTGCTGAGTTTGTTGGCGTTATACTTCTTCTTCATCGCTTGCCACTAGACCAACGATCCATAGATATCTTTTGCTTGACGCAATCATGGCTTGGATCGCGAATAGGCTTTCTACCCATATTCCAATCCTGCCAATTATCGCGGTACTATGAGGTAGAACCCTGCATGCCTCCCTTATTGGTAAGATCTTCGTCCGGAAAATGCTAGCAAAGTAGGGTAGCATGTAGGGCCGTGAAAGATTAAGATTTTCAGAGAAAACTCCAGCGCCGACTCCATTTCTCATCTTGGATCCGTCGGTGAATCAAAAACGGTCTCGAGTCGGAAACTTCATGACAAAGCTGGGGCTGAAAGTATAGGTGAGGAGTGCACTAGTCGGTTGAAGATGGTATCATCTCCTTTGGTAATAACTGCAGTATATTGCAGTGACCATATGGTTTGGTGACAAACCACCCAGATTCTCTAAGACAGACAGCACTGCAGGTCGAAACATGTTTTAAAAAAAGGTCCTGCCCGTAGCTTAGTCTCATTAGATTTGCTTGTTGCCAGTACATGTAATGGAAACAGTCCAAGGGTCTATTAAATCTCAACAAGTGGGGTGCTGTGCAGTTGCTTATGACCCTGCCTTCTATTATATCTACGCAAGTACGATTATGTATTTATATTATTTGTTATACGAGTATCATATACACCAACCAGATACAAAATCCCAAAACTATGCTACAAAAACCAATACCAGATTTTCTTTCTGTATTATATATGTAGATATCTGATAAGGACCTTTAGCCAAATCTCCTGTTTACCTTTTTAAACGAACAAATCTAAGGAACAATATACATACAAACAACGGTACTTACGTTGCGAGTTCGATCTCCTGATGATGTTCTCCAAAAATGTATTCTGCGGCGCCACAAGCCCTCTTCGTCCTCCTGGCATTTTGCTAATTTATCGAATTTCCTTACTATTTACACATAGGGAAGGATCGCGCGATAGACTGAATGTGAACTGCCGACATTTAAGTTTAATTGCAAACGCGGTTGATGTGCGCTCGCGTGTCTGGGCGCACGGGTATGCGTTGCGTTTCCTGATCTGAAGTCGACCAGCTACACGAATGTACAAGAAGCACGACAGCGACAATAAAAGAAAATCGAAATCTTTTTTCCGTTGACTGCGAAATGCGACAGATACTCTGACGTTAGATACCGGAAATGAGCATTAAAGGGATACCGCACCACGATTCCCGTTGATGATAATGACGACAGCGACAGTGGAATGGATGATGCACTTATTGAACTCATTACAACCGACGGATGGGTGGTCTCCCGCGCGCATAGATTAATCGGAGAGCACACTCGCGGATTTTGCGATTTTTACCGCCACATCCTTCGACGAGACAGGATATTCAATTCAGAATAATAATTTTTATAACGATGTTGGTTGCTTCGTTTCACTTTAAAATAATTTCAACTTTTTGCCACAAAATGCGAAGCGTTTTTCCAACGCGCAACTATAGAAGTGCAACTAAGTAGCTACGTAGTATTTACGGGCTCACAGCTAACTCAATAAAAAAAATTCTTCGAATTTCCTCTTCGTGTTGTTTTTGTGGTGGCTTTTCCGCTGCAAAGAGAAAAGGTAAGACATTGATTAACGATTTGTTGGCTCGAACATCAATAGCGAAAGTGCGTAATGCAATTACATTGAATTGAATAAAGGAAAACCGGAAAGCGGATTAAAACAATCAATCACAGATAGTTGCTTTTAGCTTTTTTTTCTATGTTTGTATGTGATTTGTAAAAATGTCACACTGTCACTGAACAGCGTGCAGAACTTATGGATTTAGTTAGGTTGAATTCTTCTTAAAATCCACAGTCCCACATATCCAAAGGGGGTTTAGTGGAGCAGGGATTAGAGAGTCAAGTACATGTTTACGGGTGGCTTCAAATAAAAACCCATTACCCGCATGGTGGTCTTCGGCATTAAAATTAATAAAATTTGGCAAAACGACACAAATGGAAGGCTAAGCCTGGAAGAAGAGTCATAAGGTTCTGCTAACCCTTTTTTCAAAAGTTGATATGGCTGACAACTATTACAAATGTACTAAAGAACGAGTAAGAGCCTCTGCAGCCAATTAACTTGCAGCTATGTTAGTAAGTCCTACTTCCACCTACTCGTGGCACCATCTGGGAGTTTCTCTGGAAATTGCGAATGGAAGAGAGCATATTACAATCCTCCTACGCCACAAAATAGTTTCAAGTGAACAGTATAAGTGTTGGTTGGTCTGTGGCCCAGCGAGCCGCAACCGTACGTAATACAATGCCTCGGATACGGACTGATACTTTGTTGAAGACCTTAAGCTATCGTACATATAATATAGACATCTTGGGGTTGAGTGAAATAAGGATGGTATGATGCCGGAGAACACTAGTCTCCAACAAATAATACTGTGATTGTCTACTCCGGCAGACCAGCTGGGAGTGCACGGAGGTCTGGAGTTGGACTGATGCTAACGTCGGTAGCATCCTCACAGTGACCGGATACTGACGGCTAGATTTCAGAGTAGAGTGAGAAAAATTACTATCATACAGTGTTATGATCCAATCGAAGACGCGACTGTAGTCATTTGGGCTCCGTTTATAACCAAACGCCTAATAGCGACATCGTAGTGGTGATGGGGGACTTCAACGTCAATGTAGGAAGCGACAATACAATGCTTAAGCAAGTGATGGGAGTCCACGGTCTTAGTGAACGGAACGATTACGGAGAGCGTTATGTGGACTTCTGTAATACCAATTGCCTAGTCATTGGAGGTACGCTGCTTAAGAATAACACTTGCCACAAAATCGAACCAGATTGATCACATTGCGATCAGCCGCCGCTTCAGAAATTACCTACAATTTTGGGTTTGTTAGCTGTAGAGATGATTTCGTTGTTAATAAGAATGTCAAGTGATAGCCGGACTTTTTTTGTACAAGAGGGTAGCAGATGATTTTTGGGAGGCGATGTGGAGTTTCCTTTTCTTAAGAAATTCAGATAGCTCTGTCAGGTAGGAGTTTATCCTATTTGTGACCTCGTTTATATCTGCACCGGAGGCAGCAACTGAGCAATCAGGGAGCATCGAGACATAGAGATTAAGTAAGATGGGAGAGAGAACCCCTCCTTGTGGGAGTCCCATCTTAAGTTTCCGATGATTTGAGCAGGAATTTCCACTTATGCTCTACTGCCATTTATAAAAGCTGACATTAACCTTTTGATGAAGTCGGGGAGAGTGGAACTCAGTATATTTTATAGGAGAATGGAGTGATCAACCGTGTCGAAAGCGTTGGACAAAGCGAGTGCCACGACAGCAGTGTACCAGTGTGAGCGACGGTGATTTACACCGGTGGTGTGGGTCGTCAGCTCCGTTAAGGCAGTTGTAGTGCTGCGATGTTTTCTAAAGCCGTGTTGGTGGGAGTCTAGACTTAAACGTTGCAGTCTTCAACAACATTTGATTCTCGCCTCCCACCGCCACGGCTTTAGAGGAGGAGAAGTGTCTCTAATATTTTGGCTAAAGGAGAAAGCAGCGAAATTGGTCTATAAGATGATCCTTCGTGGGCGGGTTTGCCAGGATTAAAAACTGGAACTTTCCTGGCGTTTGATAGCGTGCAGGTCTCAAGATGACTCAGCCTCTTGGATCGCCGGTGATCAGCAACCAGTTGTTGAATATCCTTGGTAAGCTGAGTAGCTCGAGGGTCAGCAGGATCCATAACTATTAGTTGGTCGGGACGCTCGGCAAACCTGAGGGCTTCCGGCGGAAAGGCTGGAAAGAACTTTTTTGATTCTTCCGGTGGGAATGAATCTTTTGACGGCACTAACTACAATCTCACGGAAGGCCTTATCACTAGATATAGCGTTCAGTGGATAAGGCAACTGGTGTAATTTTATATCGACGAAATCAGCGAAACCATGGCAATTGGCTTTATTTGGGTTCATACAGGCTCGTCAAAGGTAAGTGCTGGTGCTGCTTGCCATGAAAGGGAACATAATTGCGAGGTGCTAGCTATTGTAATATCAGTCAAGCTAGAGCACGTAATGGTGATTCTGGAAAGTCAGTTTATTCTAATGTGACCACAATGCGGAGAACCAAAGGGAGTGATGGGCATTGAAGTCCCACATCAAAATTTTGTTTTCACTCTGGAGAAGGTGCAGTAGATTTGGTTGATAACCATTTACTGTGCTGTTTACGGGGGTATGCAAACAGTGAGTAATTCGAAATTTCCAGTGTTAACTGAAATACTCATTACCTACAGATGAGGATCGGGGTATGGTTGCTGGCAGATTTATTTATAAGACACATTCGTTGCATTATTAGTGCACAGGGGTGGAGATGGAATGGGGGGCGGTTTGTGAGGCTTCTTGCTGGGAGACCCAATCTGAAGGCAAAAAAAATAGGCCTACATGCAAAGCAAATGAAAGAAGTGGATCCTGATGATACAAAAACCGGTTGCTTAGTTGACGATCTTTGACCCAATGTTTGGATAGGCATTAGGGTCCTTTCGGTACGTAGAACACATCGAGGCAACCACTATTCGAGGTAACAACAAAACAAAAAATCGAATAAGGCTGATCGCATAGTCAACAAACTGGGAATGGTACAAAGAATATGAAAATATAAAAAAAAATGCAGCTGAGGTCGAAAGGACGGTATATGAACTAACATCAGCAGTACTCTGTCAGTGTATCATCAAAGTTGCCCAACAAAAATATAGGTTACAAACAAGAAACTAGCTTGGTGGAAAAGCTAATCAGAAAAGCTAAAAAAGGGGCTAGAACTGAGAAAAAAAACAAATGCTTGGGAGAACTACAAGAAAGTACTCACGAGCTATAACAGAGAACTAAAAGGATCAAAGAGAAAAGTTTGGATCTGCTTTTGTGAAATCCTAAAAGATATTCCGGAAACCGGAAGAAACCAATGGACACAATCTAAAGAGAACACAGACAGCACAGGAATCATAAATAAAAACTCAAATGATAAAATTACTTCTACTTTTCAAGAAACCTAAGAGCTTTTATTAAAGACTCACTTTTCTGGATGCAAACTAGAAAACACAATAGAAGTCACAAACGAATCAGTCCTAAACATGACTAGAATAACAAATCTAGAAATAGAAAAAGAAATCATAGCCCATGATGTATTAAAAAGAGTTGTTTTCTTTCAACAAATGATGCTACGTTTCCTTTAAGTTAAGCCTTCAATTCATTTTCAAGCCATCGTCCAAATTCAGATAGGCTTCTTACCTTAAAGTTGCATCTTTAAAGTGAAGCAAAAATAAATTTCTTCTTAAGCTCCAAGGGATTTCCATTTACAACCAAACTTTATCTTTTTTCTTATAAAGAATATTAACAACCCACATACCTTCAATATAGAAATTATGAACATACTCGTATTTTAAAGAGCGATAACGCACACACACGTAGGGGGAACTCAAATGATATGACATCACTCAAAGGCTTCCATATACATTTTTCCATCTCCGTTCAGGGTACTTTGTTTTACCAAAAAAGTCCTCTTCACCCCATAGGAAACTTCATAGCGAAAGGATGAATAGATACAACATACGAATGCAGCTCAGATACAGGACAAAACAAAACAAAAATATTTACGTTATCTCTGCCACATGGAAAAGTGAGCTATGTCCTCACTAAGTATCATTGCTTTTTCGAGAGGCTCTGCTCTGGCAATATCTTCAGTATAGATACCTGAAGTAAATACAATGTTATGAATATAGATATGTATGGATGTGTATCTATTCCATTATGGATTTGTTGTACCGTAAATTTTTGTAAATAGTACGATAGTCCTTGCAGCTTAAATTCTTCAATTCAGTAAATTTATTTTTGTTTTCAATTTGGCGCTTCCGTTTTTGTTTTCCATTTCAAGAAACAGTATAGACATTTCCTTATCCTTATATATACAGCTTACTTACTGTACCAGGAATTTTAAGAAATTATGTGTATTTCTTTGTGTAAGACACTTTTTGTATTTCGTATTTGAGTTATGTTCTTAGATCCTAGATGATTAGCAAAGTTGCATTCGACAATAAACAGAATATACCATCCGAGGAGGGGTATAAGGATCATCTTTGATTGCTCCGATGAGAATTATGTAGACAATAAATATTGCAATTGCTGTATTACGTTCGCCTGAGGCTTCAGTTTTTCGTAATGTGTTTTAGGTTTTAACGGCGGTGATACGAGTTTCCAAAAAAACTTCTTCAAGTTAGAAGAATGTATGAATTTTACAACATCTCAGATTCAACTTTCGAGTCTTATAAGCGCACACAATGTTAATATCTCTCGAAACAACTCTCCATCGTAAAAGTTTTTTTTTATTTGTTTGCTGATTCGAAGTTTTCATTCCGATTTTCAGCTTCACATAAATCGAGCAAATAGAAAGTTAAATGGTGATGCTATTCGAATTGGTCAAAACCTTATGTTACATATCTTTTTATATAGTAATGGTGGATAGGAATTATAGAACAGTGCAGAGACATAAGTTACAAAAGAAAAAATTGGAACTTATGTCCCACTATACCCGGGACATATGTTCCACTGTACCCGGAACATAAGTTTCAGAAGAAGTCAAATCAAATAAGGGACTTATGTCCCACCCCATCGGGATATAAGTCCCAAAAAATATGTTGGGACTTATGCTTAAATTACTATCACTCCGAAAATTGTGTTACAAAGAAAATGTATAGTTGTTTAAGCTTATTCCTGTTCAGCTTCCATGAATACCAACTTCGAATACAAACAGCTTGCTAGACTTAAGCCTAACATAAGTTCCAGGCCAGTAGGAGCAACGGACGAACCGATTCTTGCGAGTGCATCAGCAGATTGATTACCTTTTTTCTTGTATGACTCTGAACCCAGATAAGAGTGAAATAGAATTCAGTCTTCTCTTATATTATAGTGGAGCAGCTTGCAAAGTTTTTTCCGTTGTTACGAGTTTGCTGGGTGACGCTCGCCGGGCCCTGAATTCGTTTTTGCGGAGTGTTACAAATTAAAAATATTGAGTCGGTTTTTGTTTTTTTTCTTTATTATTTATTCATTGTTATTGTTATGTATTTCTCTTCCTTCTATATATATAACTTAATCTACTTAAAATTATACCTAAAGAATAACGCAATAATACTTAACTATACAACGCTACACGTTCACTGCACCAAATAAAATTTGTATAGTGGACGAGAGATCCTGTAGTTCGAATGAACTACTTGGCGTGAGTCGCACACATTACTGAATATCTCCGTGCAATATATGTGCCTGCGAGCAAAAGATGTTTGGGAATTATATTTCGCCAAAGGAAATTTTTCCCTATTGTTGTTTTTGTTCGGCTCGATATTGCATGGCAAATGGTGCAATGGTGGGACGGTCGTTCAACAGTCAGTAGCTTGACCCGGTTGGTCACTGTGCTCCGTACAACGGGTGATGCTAATGTACATTATGGTATGGTGTATGATGAATTGTTTGACTCCATCAATAAATAATAATAAATAATTTTTGACCATAATTTTTTGTACGGTACGCGTCGGTATTACGCTTCCGCCCGGTTGTTCAGCCCCGCTCCCAATAAAAACTCTCGAACGGTGTCCGGCCGCTCGTTTACTTTCCTTATTCTTACTTATTATCTTATATATTTATTATAGTTACCTTATTGCATATATTGGTAATAAAGCAGTTTAAAATGAATATATACCATTTTATTATTATTTACTAGATTCGTAACACGAGGAGACTACGAACTGTGGAAGCCGCTGAGTTCTACCGCAGCTGGAAAGAACATTAGACGCCCTAATGATCTAAGCTAAGTAGAATTTTCCAGCTCCCCTGCTATGAAGGGTACTCCATTTGTTACCCTTTTTGAACATTACTACTATACGAATATGACGTACCATTCCACGCATAAAGGAAAAAAGACAATAAAACATAATTGCGATATATTCATTCAAACAGTGTAAGCTTTTCAATTGGAACGCCTTATTTTTACAATAGGGTTTCTCGACTCTTCGTATGCATATGCTGTGATATATTTGATGCTTCAATTTAAATATCATCATCATCATCATATTTGGCTCTACAACCGGGGTCCGGTCCTGACCTCCCGCAAAAAGTCTCTCCACCGGTCCCGATTTTGAGCCATCCAGTTTGGCATCCCTATACTCTGGGCGTCCTGGTCTATGCCATCCTTCCAGCGTAAGCTTGGCCGGCCTCGCTGTCGTGTTCCATAACTCCTACTGCAAAGGACTTTCCGAACAGGTTCCTCTTCGCTCATGCCATGCTAGATGTCCTGCCCACCGGAGCCTACCGAGCTTAATTTTCTTGACGATGTCGACATCACGGTAACGCTCGTAGATCTCATCATTACAGAGTTTCCGGAATCGTTCTTCCTCACATACGTGGCCGTAAGACTTTTCTCTCGAACGCAGCTAAGAGGTCAGAATGCTTTTTGCTAAGCACCCAAGTCTGGGATCTATATGTAAGTACTGGTATGACCATTGTCTTATATTGGATGTTATGGTTAAGTTCCCCTATTTGAAGAGTCTTGACAGACTATAGTAGGCTTTGTTGGCTTTGAACAACGGTGTGCGTATTTCTGGTTCCGTGCTGTTATCGGCTGCTAAAGTTGACCCGAGATAGTTAAAGGATTGCACTACTTCAAATTCGCGCTCCACTATTTGAATTGAGGGACCAATGTTGGATCTTCTACTCGCAGACATGACCACCATGTACTTTGTTTTGCTCTCATTAATGTGCAGCCCTAGATTTCGTGCCGCCTGCTCTTTCTGGATGAAAGCTTCCTGTACAGCTCTTTGGTTTCTACCAACGATGTCAATATCGTCTGCGTAAGCCAGTATCTGAATGGACTTATAGAGGATTGTTCCTCTCGCCGTTACGTCAGAGTCTCGGATCACTTTCTGCGACGCAGACCAGTCCATTCCCTTGTCGGAGCTTGTTATAGATGTGGAATGGGCTTGATAGCGATCCGGATATTTTTACTTGGCTTATAGCATTGGTTATGGTCAACCTACATAGTCGTGTCAGTTTATTTGGGATGCCGAATTCTCTCATGGCTTTATAAAGTTCTACTCTGGCTATGCTATAAAAAGGTGGTGTAGTGAGTTTCGAAACTCTAGACATTTTTCCATCACCTGCCTATTATTTCATGAATTGCTTGGTGTAATGTGGGGCCTCCTATTTTTATCAGTTCCGCTGGGATCCCATCAGATTCCGGGGCCTTATTATTTTTGAGCCGATTTATCGCTCTGCTAACTTCGTCTATGCTTGGTGGCGGCAGCATAGTGTGGTCTTCGGTCATTGGTGGAGCCTCCAATTCCTCAGTTAGCTGACCATTTAGCAACTCATGAAAGTGCTCTTCCCATCGCTCTAAGATTCATTTAAGATGGGCGATCATATTACCCTTTTGTCCTTGCAGTATGTGCAACGGGGTGTATATTGCGTCATACCGCGGACCCTTTGGTAGAACTTCCGCGCCTGGTGCGGTCCTTGCTCTCTGTACTGTTCCAGTTTACGGACGAGATTCTTCTCCCAGGCTGCTTTCTTTCGCCGGTTTGCTTTCAATTTAAATATAACTGCTATTTAATAGAAGATAATTTCAAGGCTTTAAGAACGTTTGCAAATTATCCAAATTTTTGATCAGAAATCTCGTTCAGTTGTACGTGCGCTAATCATTCTCAACGATGAAGCCCACTTCTCAAGAGCTTCGATAATAAGCAAAATTGTTGCGTTTGGGAAAGTCAGCCACAAGAAACCATTCACAAAATGCCATTACACAAACAAAAATTGATGCTGGAGGGGTCATTGGCTATTACTTCTTCTTCAGTGATGCTAGCAAAGTAGTCACACTCAATAAAGACCGGACTATGTTGACTGATTTGTTTCAAGATAAATTAAAAGAGAAAGAGGTTGACGTGGAGAACATGTGGTTTCGACAAGAAGGCGCCACATCGTACACAGCTGTCTAAAGAATCAAGTTGCATTTGAGTAGAGCTGCTTCCAACTTTAGCCAGTTGAAATTCCAAAATTTTAATTAAAACCATACGACCTTCCCAATACATTGAACCGCAAGGCAGCAGTAGTTCCAGTAAAAGCCACCACCCAGCAAGTTCTGCATGATTGAAATCAACCAATTATCGCATCCTAAAGCGTACATCAGAACCATTAAATAGAAAAGGAACCACTCCTTAAAATATAATGGAGCTGCTACCACCTTAACACATTACTGAAGGGTGGGAGAGAGAGAGTGAGTTAAGTAGAGCAGCGACCCAAATTGTTGTCTTTAATAGCAATTTGTCTTCGGCGGGTGTTGTTTGAATTGAACAACTTAACCCGTTTCTACACGGAATGTTTCCATAATAAATGCTTGGCATTTTGCCTAAGGCACAATAACAAACATAAACGTAGCTTTTCTTTCTAATGTTGGCGTGTTGACGTATATTTAAGCACTTGGCTAATTTAGCTTTTGGTAATTTTAAAAAATTTATAAACCATGGCAAATTTAAGATAAAATTTCCATCTTTTTTGATGAACTTTATAAACTTTTGCCAAATACCTTCAGCGATTTAAAGGTTAATGCCCACCATATCATTGGCTAGGTGACTCGGTACCTCGTCCATCGTTGGCACACACAACAACCCTTGGTTGCTCCTTTTCTCAATTTGTTGTGGTTGTCTAAAGCATGAGCTGTTGTGATGATGACGCGGAACGTGTAGTCTCACCCACCCACGACTACCAGCACAGTCCACCAAATTAAATTTTTCTCCTTGTGGTTTCTGAATGTACATTCTAAAGTGAACTTGTGATGAATTAAGGTGCTCGGTGTGCGTTGTAGATACGTGTGGTATTTGTGGCTTGAAGTAAAGTGCAGTGGTTTATTCTGTAGCTGTCCACGTTCGATGCAGCGCAGCATGGCGTGGCACTTCTTTATGTCACACCACACAGCATAATGTCGCACCTAATAGCTGGAAAAAGCAAATAGGGTACGGCCGTACCAGCTCTGGCCTTCAATCGAATTTCTCTTTTGTTTCACATCACACGTCAAAGCAGTACAGCAGGGAAAAGCTTATCAGCAATATATAGGTGCAGTATTATGATCAGAATAATGCGAGTATTTAATAAATGTACCATATTAGAAGTGAAGAAGTTACAAAATTGAACCTTCTGTTATTGCACTAGTTGATTTAAGAGCCCGCAGTCACAAAGACCGGTAGACCTCTACCTGGTGCCAATCTAGAGAGGTTAATCGAAGAAGCTAGCAGTTAAGAAGCTGGCCTAATTATTGGATATGACGATAATGCTCATCATTAGTAAGGGGCTGTTCTGACATCAACGATAGAGGTGAGCTACTTTTTGTTTTAAATCTTATTGTATCCAATATTGGAAATGAAGCAACGTTCATAACCAAGATAGAGAGGAAGTTTTAGACATAACCCTTGTCTCTGATTTCATTAATCAAAGAATTTTAAACTGGAAAGTGTCGGCTGAGTATTCGTTCTCAGAAGATCACTATTACATTCAGTTCAGCTTAGATGATGAAACCCCTTGCCAACCTGCCGTCAGAAACTATTAAAAAACCGATTCGCTCAAAAACAGAGAAACACTTAAACGGCATGTTAACTGTTCACTCTTAAACATCCCCTTCAACACTAATGGGCTAGTTTGTAAAGTCAGGGAACTCACCCTGGCCTTCAATAAACTGCTGTCTTTCTCATGCCCTCTTACTAGTCCTAGAGGCAAGAAAAAACCACATTGGTGATCAGCTGAATTGGGACAACTTAAAAACAGCTGCAGAAAACTGTTCAACTTAGCCAAGAGCTCAAGGAATGAGACAGACTAGGTTATCAACAAACCATCCCTCAAAGTACATATATAAAAAGAAACAGAGACTCTTCCGCGGAAAATTCAAAAAATATCATTTGTGAATTTTAAGGTGAATTTCTGTCCCCCTTCTATGGGACGTAGTGGTCAACGAGCTGCGGATATTCCTAAAAAGGGAGGGCTGCAGAGTTATCGCCTATGCGGATGACGTTGCTATTGCCGTCTTTAACCCCTTATCATTCACTGGCTTTACATATCGGTAATAAGACCTACACCTTCCTACTGTAGGTTGTGGTGATCTGGTGGACTGCCTTTGAAAAGGAATAAATCGCGATAAGCTAAGCAAAGTTCAAAGTTCATTGGCTTGTCTATGTATTAGCGGAGAACTCTGCACAACCCCCTCCGCTGCTCTAGACATACTTTTCAACCTAACACCACTCGCCATCTTCAGCAGACAAATTGGTGCTAGCGAGGCTGTTCGCCTAAATGCAACCTACGAGTGGACAATAAATGAATTCGGGCACTCCTCTGTCCTGAGTTTATTAATGGTTCCAGCAGGAGGTATAGACTACATCATTCCGCAACTACAGTTCAACAATAACTTCCAGGTCACAATCCCCTCCAGATCACTCTGGGAAAAAGGTGCTATCTTGGTAGATGAATCGACCATAAAAACTGACTGAGGGTTTAAAAACTGATGTTGTTGTTTTCGCAAAAAGGCTTAAAATTAGTCTCTCTTTGCGTCTCCCTAATCACTTCATTGTCTTTCAAGCGGAAGTCATGGCGATAAAAGAAGTCCTGCCTTGGCTGAAGAGAAACGTTATATCCACTAAGGGTAGCCGCATCTTATCGGACAGTAAAGCTGCTTTGAGATACCTAGATACCTAGCACTAGACTGCAGTTCAATATTCACCTGTACTGGGTGCCTCCCCGTGGCGGGGTCGGAGGCTGCATCGTAACCCTATATATGGGTATGATGCAGGACTTTACCACGGAAGATAAAGGGACAGGGCCGCGGGTACTTAGAGAATGTTCAGTATGGGCACTGTCTTCGAACCTTAGCGACCCTATCATAGAGGTCTGTTAGGAAGGGGCCCATGATAGCTTTCTATAGCTTGCTATCTTGGGCGGGCCTAGGATGACTTGGTGTCCTACTGGCGAATGATGGGGTTCGAAGTTCCGCATCTGATAAACCAGCTACGTTACACGCCATATGCATAAGAAATAGTACAGACGACATATTAGATAAATTACCGACACCAGTCCATGTACTACAATAGCACGAAGGGTAAGACCACCGCCTGCCATGCAGTAGGTGGGGAGTGCGAATCCCATACGTGCTCTAGTACCAAAGTCTGCAAACTTGCTTTTTTTTAATAACAACCGGACGTCGAAATAAGCCGACATATATATACATAATAATATACAGAAATAAAGGAATATGTACATACACCGACGTTATAGGCTCGATATACATTAAAATTCCTCTTTTCATTTTCAGTACCAATAAAATTCCTAACAATTTCAGACAAATAAATAGTGACAAGGGCAGAGAAAAACCCAAATGATCAGCGAAGAGAGAACTCTACTTTACAGTAGTACCCTCTCTTCGCCGGTAGGCAGTCATGTTAACCACGTCTGTTCCTTCTGAGCCACACCACTTCGGTTCTTCACGAATCATTTTATGCAGTAGTCGTCGTCGCAGCTTTTTAAGTGCTAAGCATTCAGTAGCAGTATTAAGTGTCCAATAGGACATCGACCAGTTCACTGTACTGACGTCGCAGCTTATCAACTGCTAGGCGTTCAGTAGCAGTATTTAGTGTCCAATAGGACAACGACCAGTTCACTGTACTGACGTCGAAGCTTATCAAGTGCTAGGCGCTCAGTAGCAGTATTTAGTGTCCAATAGGACAACGACCAGTTCACTGTACTGACGTCGCAGCTTATCAACTGCTAGGCGTTCAGTAGCAGTATTTAGTGTCCAATAGGACAACGACCAGTTCACTGTACTGACGTCGCAGCTTATCAAGTGCTAGGCGCTCAGTAGCAGTATTTAGTGTCCAATAGGACAACGACCAGTTCACTGTACTGACGTCGCAGCTTATCAACTGCTAGGCGTTCAGTAGCAATATTTAGTGTCCAATAGGACAACGACCAGTTCACTGTACTGACGTCGCAGCTTATCAACTGCTAGGCGTTCAGTAGCAGTATTTAGTGTCCAATAGGACAACGACTAGTGTTCTTAGGAACCACGACTATTTATAGTATTAGCCATTTATTGTAGTATGTATATAAGTATATTACCGTCGCTGTAAGCCGAACTGAATTATAAAAGAATAAAGTAATATATTATAATAAATAAGTACATAAAAAAATAAAAGTAACTAAAACTCTTTAATTTGTTACACGAAGAAGGAAAAGCGAAGCCTGGGTGACCGGCGAGCGTACAACGTTACAAGAGATTGCTGAAACGAAGCAAAATATGCATTAATAGTGTCCGGGGAAAGCTCACAAGGATCGGAATCGGAGTCATTGTGAATAACAATGCTTCTAACCTTCCGTCAGAGATACCTGGGTTGTTGGTAAACCGTGAAATAAGATGAGCCAAAGTTCTTTTTGATGACATCGGCTCGAAATCGGGACCGGTGGAGAGACTTTTTGCGGGAGACCAGAACCGGACCTCGGCTGTAGAGCCAAATAAGAGTTCCTCTTAAATATCCTGATAAGGGAGGTCACTAGGTTACGAAATCTGCAAAATGTCAGCCATCTGGCATCAGACCGATTGTCCTTGAAGGCATGAAACGACAGGCCCCTCATAGATCTGGCATTAATAATCCACGGTCAAGGTTAAGTAGTAATAGTAATATTTGTTAGGAGTGGAACATGTGTATTGTATAAAGCCAGCAAGAAGAAACCGATTATGTCAACCTGCTTATTAGTGAACTGAATAGAAAAGATTCTATAAAGTTCTTCAAATCATTCCAATCTTAAATCAAGAAATGTATGAAAGGTGATAGGAGGGTTAAGAACAACTGGTTTTCGGACGGTACAGATTGATAACTATTACCGTCTCTAAAACCAAAAAGGCGGCTTTGTTACAAGCGAGCTGACAATAAAGCTCGATATATGTATAACATCACTCCTCCTTGGCACCAGATTTAGTGTTTGGTATGACGCCTCTAAGTGTTGCGCTGAAATCGAATACCCGTATAGTTACTTCTTGGCGAACTTTCAAAAAAAGCTACGTGCTACTTTGCCGTTGACAATAATTCTTCTTATGAATCACTTGTAATTTATTATTGTAATCTATGCTGCAATTTATATACATACCTAACTGTTTATAACTCACACACTGAATCCTTTTCTATAAATAACTTTTTTTATTACAACTATGTAGACTGAATTATTTGCAACTAGAAGTGATTGTACGCAAGTAAGGTTATTTCTGACGTCACCATCAATGGCATAGCAAATGTTCGATTGACCTAATTTGGATCCTTTTTACATGGCTTTCTATAGATGGGAGCAATACCTTGAAAGCGGCGGTAGTAGTGTAGCAGTAAGTACGAGCTTGGCAAACAAATTTGCATTCCATGCCGTGCAAATTATGTGCACAAAAGGATAGTCGCCGTCGTATCTCTATCTGCAGCAGGATGTACTTAATTACAAAATAACAATTGGTGTAAGCCTTTTGTACTCTGGCAGCTACACAGCTTGCGCTAAGGATTCCGCTGGAATTCCTGATTGAAAGCGAACCTGTGCTACGGTGAAATATATTCCCCGGTATACCGAGAAACAGCTTATTTACAATGCGATTCAAAAGCAAAAAATGAGTTCATTAAAAAACAAAAGAAATATTGGTAGCCTGTTTGGCGATCGTCATTACGACTATTTTATGCCAATGATGATAACTGTTGCCAACATTATTATGTGAACGATTCCTGGACTATAAACCCGCTATTGACGATGTTGAGGATATTGATATTGAGGATACCATGGACTACCTATATCCTTTGGGCGTTAGGGAAACATTGCAACATTCATTACAGTATGGGGCAGCAGTGATGTTAAAAACTACCAATGATGCAGTTAAGTGGTAGTGGTAAAAATTCAGGTAATACAGCGCTTGGGCCGAACTTTAATTAATTTTGTAATCCACAAGGATCGCAATTAATTGGCTAAATTTCATTGGAGAGAATAATGGGTGGCACTAATGGCAGATGTCGCGCAAAAGTGGAAGTCGCCGAGTGGCAAATAAAATTGAGGGTAATTTACCTTTTGACAGAATAGTGTTGATTTAAATGTGAATGTGAATGTGAGTGTGAGTGCGAATTTGAATGTGAATGTGAATGTGATTGTGAATGTGAATTTGAGTATGAATGTTAGCGGAAATATGAATGGGGATGTGAATTTGAGTATGAATGTGAATGTGAATGTGAATGTAATTGTGAATGGGAATGTGAATGTGAATGTGAGCGGGAATGTGATGTGATTGTGAATGTGAGCGGGAATGTGAATGTGAATGTGAGTATGAATGTGAGCGGGAATGTGAATGTGAATGTGGATGTGAATGTGAATGTGAGTGTGAATGTGAGTATGAATGTGAGCGGGAATGTGAATGTGATTGTGAATATGAATGTGAATGTGAATGTGGATGTGAATTTGAATGTGAATGTGAATGTAATTGTGAATGGGAATGTGAATGTGAATTTGAATGTGAATGTAATTGTGAATGGGAATGTGAATGTGAATGTGAGCGGGAATGTGATGTGATTGTGAATGTGAATGTGATTGTAAATGTGGATGTGAATTTAAATGTGAATGTGAGTATGAATGTGAGCGGGAATGTGAATGTGATTGTGAATGTGAATGTGATTGTAAATGTGAATGTGAATGTGAGCGGGAATGTGAATGTGATTGTGAATGTGAATGTGAATGTGAATGTGGATGTGAATTTGAATGTGAATGTGAATGTAATTGTGAATGGGAATGTGAATGTGAATGTGAGCGGGAATGTGAACGGGGAAAGGAGGGGTGATTTGTCCCTACTCTGGCTATTGGTAATAAAGAAGGTCCTCATGACACTTGAGGTACACAGGACGAAAGCTGTTGCGTATGCAGACAACGTGGTTAGAATTGTGTCAGGACAGTATCCTTCCGAAATAAGTGAAGTCATTGAAAGGGAGCTATGCAGGTTTAGCTGATGTGGCCTGGTGGTTAACTCTGACAATACTGAAAGTGCACTTTTCAACAGTAAGTCCAAAATAACGGACTTTTCCCTGCCCAAAATCAATGGTCAAAGACTCACGTTTACCTTAGAAGAGAAATATCTCGGCGTAATCCTAGACAGGGAACTCAGTTAGAAGTATAGTATCAGTATAGCATTTAGTGCTAAGAAAGCACATATTGCCCTAAATGCTAGCAGCAAATCCATTAGTAGGAAATGGGGACTGCAGCTGAGGATGGCTCTATGGCTGTATACGGCAGTGATGCGCCCTATTCTTACCTATTAATCGCAGGTCTGGTGGCCGGCCATTAATAAAAGTACAATGCAAGCAATATAAGTGATCAGCTGTTGGCATAGCTTGAGCACTTCGGTCATCTCCCACCAATGATGCACTAAACAAAATCCTGCACTTACTACCTCCAGACCTTTTTATTAAATACTTTGCGGCATGCAGCGTGGTCCATCTTAGAGAATCTGAGCGTTTTGTTACCAAACCATACGGTTAATGCAATATACTGCAGTTTTTAACAAAGGAAATGATACTATTAACCGACTACTACACTCCTAAACTTCACTTCAATCATAGCTTTGCCGTCGAGTTTCCAACTCGAGAAAGTTGGATTATCGGGAGAGCTGTGAGACTTTTTGATGTTACTCTATTCACCGATGGATCCAAGATGAGAAATGAAGTCAGTGCTGGTGTTTACTTTGAAAACCGTAACCTTTCAAGGTCATACAAGCTACCTAACTCTGCTAGTATCTTCCAGCTGGAGATCTTAGCCATATCTAACCATACCGTAATAGAGGGAAGGGTTAGCATATTCGTAGACAGCCAATCTACTATCATTGCGACAAGCTACACTTCTTAACTCCACAGACAGGATTTTATAAAACAATGCATAGACTTGGCCCAAGTTTGGGTGCCGGGGCACAGCGACATTGAGGGAAATGAAATATCAGACGTACTGGTGAAGAAGGGCCTCACGCTGGACCTTTAAGCTCCGTCTGAGAATGTGTTCTCACTTTCCCTACCATCAAAGCACAGCTAAGATTAGTGACTTGCACCACGTCGAAAGCGAGTGGCCTTCCAATAATAAGAACAAATCCACTGACAATTATCCAGTGGTCAGCCTCCCAGCCAAACTGGGAATACCTCACAATACCTTTTGCACTAGTTGCTTGAATGTGAATGAGAAAGAAACTCCTATTAATTTTCTTTGCAAGTATCCAGCTCTTGTGGCTCTCCGTTTCCACAAATTGAGTAATCCCTTCTTTGCCAACCTGAAGGAGCTTACAGAGTACGGCACCACCGATTTTATAAGGTACGATATGCAACAGGTAGGATATAAATTCATATAACCATTTTTTTTTTCAATAAGATCTCGTGAGGACTATAGTAGCAAAATGACGGACTCAAGCGCTATTTGAGGCCCTCGGCCACTCCACCTACCTACCTATCTATCTTGCCTTAATATTAGCAAAAGCTAGACTGATTTCTTTGTCGCGACCAAATTACGTTAAGTTGCGGTAGATAATTTCAAAAGTAATATCGGCCGCAAAGGTATGGTTCTCCTCAGGAAAGTCGTCTTGGACCTCTTTTATTTTTTATATTTATAATTTATTGGAAAACTCAAAAATTCTTTAAAATGCTAACGAGGCTAATAATAATAATAAATAATAAGTTTACTTCCACTACTCCTCTGAGCTGCTTTTCCAGTACTTTCGTGTATAGCTTCTACACAGTTAAGGGAAGATTAATAATAATAATAATAATAATATCGGCGCGACAGACCATGCGGTCCAAGGCAACCATTTGTGTTGAGCATGCATATTTTTGGACACAAATGGAGGTACCTACAATTTAATGCCGGATCCGAACGGCGAATTTGAAAAGCTTTCAGTGACAAGTTATTACTCTCGGACGTTTGTCAAACTTTCGCTAGAGGTGGGACACCGTGAAAAATACTTTGATGTTACTGGGATTCGAACTATGAACCCTCTGCTCAGCAGTCCATGCTCCTATCCACTGAGCCACAGCGCCCACAAGTGAAGATTAATCCGTCTGTAATTGTTCCAGTTATTACTGTTGTCCTTTTTTTAGTAGTAATCAATTTGGGTTTAGATCGGGTATGTCGACAGAAGATGCTATTCTCAGATTATGAAGCCAGATACATCACGTTACTAATGTTTTTAAATCTATCATGGCTATCTTTGTTGATATGACAAAAGCATTTGATATGGTGGACCATGACATATGGGCTAAATAAATTTTATAATGCTGGTTTGAGAGGAAGAATATTTATCTGGCTACAGTCGTAATTGAAATGCAGAGAACAGAGAGCTAATGGAACATTAAGCAGATCGCGTTTTTTAAAAAATGGTGTGCCACAGGGTTCCGTACTCGGCCCTCTTTTTTTTCCCCAATATATATAAATTCTCTGTTCAATCTCAAACTGAATGGTTTCCCTACAGCTTTTGCCGATGATATAGCTTTGTTACATACAACATTTGAATGGATTGCCAAGATCGAAGAAGATCTTGAAAACTTAAGGCTGTGGTTTGCTGCTCATATATAATGATATAATGAGTGATTTTAGGATTTCAAACCTATAACTACTCTCCTACAATATCAGGTTTTTCCAAATATGACACTTTTGCAGCGAATGAACGATGTATTGGGAACCATCACAAAAGACCAAATGGCTAATGCCATTCAGCAATGAGATTTGCAACCCCTTTCCTCGGCCGTCGTTCATTTAATGATTTCGCTGAAACAGGATCCCAATAGCTTTTCACACTCACAACACGAATTGGCCATAAAGTCTTACTCTTGTATTATATACCTTTGTGTACATAATATGTGTGTTTGTTCTATTACCTAAGATTCATTAGTTTTTCCATTGAGAGAAAATCAATTAACGTTTTGTTTTTGAGCAGAAATCGTTAGCTTTCAAATAAAATTAAATTCTTTTGGTTGGGAATTACAAAAAAAACAACCAAAACAAACAAAGAAGAAAGATTCATCCACCGAAAAATGGAGAAAAAACCCGAATATCGATTTTCGCCACAATCGTTTCGTTTAATCGCGACAATCCAAAAAGCAAATCAGCAAAAAAAACCACAACTCATTGGCTGTGTGTTTGTGTGATGTAACAAATTGGTCTGGATAGCATCTAGGGCTCCTCTGCGTCGTCCAAGTTTTTTTTTTGAGCAAAAAACGATGATAAAGGACAGAATAATTAGACGGCGCCATCAGCGGGTGCTACTTCTCTTGAGGATATAGGCTGCGACGGCGAGGAGATATAGATAATAAGGGATGCTATTAGCATTGGAGCAGCAATCGGCCAACCAGCCACCGATAACAGACCAAGACAAATGACGCTATAGGAAAATCGATATCCTCTCAATGATATGACTGTGCTTACTGGGATTGGTATTCGTTTTCGTTGCCCGTGCCGTTTTTGTTTGAATTTCTCATCGTTTTGGATATGCGATTGGAGAAGAAGCAATTTGCGAATATCCAGTACGAATATACACCTCCTCCAGTGTTCAGAGGGCCACTTGACAGATGGATATTTGAATTTACAGAGCACAACATAAACCCTTGAGATTCTATGAATTCGTAGCAAGTGAGCAGCTGTATAGGGATAACAAGAAATACGAATACAACTTGAAACGGGAAATGGGGGACTGGCAAATGGCCAATTTGGAGAGATTTTAAAGAATTTAATTAACAATTTATTTCTGCTTTTTGTTGTGATGATGTCTATTATTTAAAATCCAAAAAAAATCAATACACTACGACCTTTTTGTGTGGTTTCTACGTCGACTTTCTTCGACGCACTGAATTCTATGCCTGAAAGAGTAGAGTATATGTGTGGGCTATGGTTTGTGCAGGGTTGTAGCCGTAACAATCCTAGACAGGGTAAGTAGGGTAGCTCAGTGGTAGTACTACTATTAGCTCAATGACTTAGTTGCGACTACAAACAACGACAGCGACTCAGCATGACCTAATCTACCACACGTCAGTGTGGGTTATGTTGTGCGGTCGGGGCATTTAAAAGTGTAAATGTGGTTTTTGTAATTTTAATTTCTGGTCTTGGTGTTGTTGTTGTTTCCGTCTGCAAAATCCAAACACATAAACAGCTCAGCATATTTTTATTTTGTCTGAGCGGCAATTCAATTGTGGCACATGCGGAAGTGAAGCCGACCGCATACGAGTACCCATGGAGCGGATAAAAATAATTGGGGTTATAACAGTTTTTGCGTAATATGTCGTAGCTTACGAGTGCAAAAAGAATACAATTCAGTTCATAACATTCATTGCGTAGTTTTGCTTTGGCTTCACAACACCATCACTCATCATTATCAGTCACCATCATTCTTTAAAACCTCAAATTCAAATTACTTATCAAAACTTTTACTGACTAACAACAGCGATGCAGTTGTCATCCAAGAGACTCATACTGACAGTGACGCCGCTCAAAAGGCTAGAGGGACTGTCGCCGGTTACTTTTAGATCCAACTACCATCAGTCAGCAGCAACCTATTTAAAAAATGGTATAAATGACGTACAACTTATAAGCACTAACTCCAGAAACAACATCTTTAAAATCGCTGTCCAAATTGTAAACCTCCCACTACACCATGGCCGCCTAACGAACTAGATATCCCAAACCAACCTACAAGCTTTCATTGGTGAATTCGATAGCCATCATAACTTATGGAGATATGAAACAACGATGACAATATCTCCATAGAATGGGCGGATAAAAACCATTTGCTTTTAATCTTCGACGCAAAAGATAAATCAACTTTTCACTCCCGCAGATGGAGAAGGCTACAACCCAGATCTGTTGTGATGCGAAACATCACTCTCTACCAACTTCCAGAACAGTGGTGTCGGATTTTCCGAAAAAGTCAACACAATCCTGTCATAATCGATATCGTTACTCAAATACCATTAACTGATTCGGGCGATGGAACTTTTCAAAAGCAACTTGGAATAACTTCGCTAATAAACTTGACTCATGGTTACGGTTCTCACATTCAAACGCTATTTAAACGTACACTCTGATCGTACAATTCACCCTAATGAAGTTGACAACAAGGACAAGTTACTCACCTGTGCTTTTAATAAACCGCTTTCTGCCTCCTACCCTCTCATTTGTCTAAGAGGCAAGAAGAGACCACATTGGTGGACCTCGGAGTTAGGGCAATTCAGGAGCAGCTGCAGGAAGCTATTCAACGTAGCCTAGGCTACTCGATTGGAAGATGACTAGGATGCTTACAAAGCATCTCTGAAGCTCTATTAAAGAGAATAAGGGAAAGCCATGCGCTCTTCTTGGAGACTCTTCTGTGATAAAATAGAAGAATCTTCTGAGGCGTCTAGGCAAAGAAAAATCCTCGCAACCAATCCAATAATGCCGAGCTTCCTGAAAAAGGCAGATGGCTCATAGACTACTTCAAGCGAAGAATCGCTCAATCTGCTTTAAGATACCCACTTTAAGGGAAGCTCCCATGCGATAAGTAATGTCAGCAGACACCCGTACAACTATCTCCAACGATCTGATAAATAAGGACAAACTGATTTGGGCGCTTTATAGCTTCAAACCATACAATCTAAAGGACCTTATGGCATAATTCCAGCCGAACTGCAAAGCACTTCGGATATTATCCTTCCTTTGCTGGAAACAATTCTTAAGAGTTGTCTCGAAAGCCGGCAAATGCTCGCATGTTAGTCCAAAGGATCTCAGACCAATCAGTCGTTCATCATTCCTGTTAAAGACACTAGAAAGACTGATCGATATCTACATAGAGATCAGCAGGCGTATTGTAAAGGCAAGTCTGTAAAAACAGCTGTGCACACAGTGGTACGTTCGATTGAACATTCCCTTCACCACAACGAATACACAATGGTGCTATTCCTAGACACTGAAGACACTTTTAACAACGTCAACACATCTGCGATTACGGATGCGCTGTTGACTTTGAGGGATAATAACTCGCTTGGCGAATTGATTAATCTTCTGCTCACAAGTAGGATTATTAATTCAAAGCTGGGCGTGTCGTCTGCCAAAAGATCTGTCTGCAGAGGAACCCCACAAAGTTGAGTCCTGTCCCCCATCTATACTGCTGGTATGCCTAAGAGGTTAGGGCTTCAGAGTAATCGCTTATGCGGATGACGTTGCTTTTGCCGTCTCAGGAAAAGACCTTAAAGGAACTCCTGCAAAATGCTCTAAACAAGCTAACTTGCTGGGCAGATCGCTGTGGTTTAAGGGGTAAATCCTCACAAAACTGAGCTTGTCCTATTCACCAGGAAATATAAAGTTCCACTTATTAAACCTCCTTCTATAAAAGGTTAACATTCTCTGATAGAGCCAAATATTTGGGTCTTATTTTGGACAGGAAGCTGAGCTGGAAACCTAACACACAGGAAAGATTTCGTAAAGCCACAGTGGCACTCTTCTCATGCCAAAAACCAGTGGTAGCCTTTGAGGTCCCATATAACCCATTGGCTATATACAGCGGTAGTAAGACCTACGGTGTGACTGTATGGTGGACCGCCTTAAATAAAAAAGTAAACCTTGACATAGTAAGCAAAGTCCAAAGATCAGCAAGTCTATGCATGAGCGGAGCACTTCAACTTACAACTCTCTCCGCTGCATTGGACATTCTGTTCGACCTTACACAACTCGTAATTTACAGCAAGCAAATGCTATCACCCAGTGGACTTGAAATGAAATTGGTCACTCCTCTATCCTGAATTAAGTCAGGACAGCAGACAGCATAGTCACACCATTCCGCAGCTCCATTTCAACAAAAACTTCCAGGTCACCTTCTTCTCCAGATCATTCTTGGAGGAAGGCGCGTACCTAGAAGATGAACACATTCATTTTTACACAGCCGGGTCAAAAACTGATGACGAAGTCGGCCTTAGCTGGACCTGAAACGTTCTAAGTGTTTGATCTCTCAGAAAAGATCGCACATCGGTGCTATTGTAGGTGTCATCACTGGACACTGTCGCATAGGCTGGCATGCAGCAAGACTTGGAGTCTTCTCGAATGAATTCTGCAGAAGCTGCATGGATGAGGAGGAGACCATCGTCCATTTGTACTGTACACCTCTCTTTCCTAAAAACGTAAACTCCATATGAGAGCTTTCTTCTACAACGACACTAATGATCTCATCAACATTGACATTGGTGGTCTTCTACGCTTCGTACGAAGCTCTAATTTCATCGGGTAGGTGGTGGTGAATCTCAAAACTATGACAGATTCGTAGGTATTTTAAAAACAATCGGTAAAAAACATATTCCCCGTGGTGGTTTCCGAAAGGAGTACATTCCTTGGTAAACTGAAGAAAGCGAACAACTTTATGTTGACTTTGAGGTATCTGCAGTTCCGGAAATTGGCCATCAATTGCTAAGATCGATTGACGAGACACCCAGAAAAAAATAGACATCAACTGTCAACCACCTTAGCTTCACCCACACTAGCAGGAATGCATAAACAACCTACTCTCAAACCGATTTCTTTAAGTTTTCATTAATGATGAGAAAAGCAGGGTAAGAAAGCTAAATAATGGGCTTTCCCAGGGATCCGTCCTTGCCCCTCTGCTTTTCAATCTGTACAACAGAGATATCCCTGCGACCATATCGAGGAAATTTGGATACGCAGATGATCTGGCAATAGCCGGATAAGGACATAACGAACACAGAGAGGATTTTCACTTTAGACCTAAAGCAACTCAACATATACTTCCGACAATGGAGAATGTGGCCCAGTGTGTCTAAAAAGGAAGTCTGCTGTTTTCACCTAACAAACCAAATTGCAAACTTTAGACTTAATGTCCAGTTTACCAACACCGCACTAAACCACAGCAATATCGGACGAACGGTCTTCGAGTTAACCCCGAACAGACATGCAGACAAAGTTTCATTTTTAAAAACTTTTATTTAACTTGACTTGACCCCTGCTTGTCTGTATTTTCGACTACCTTGAGGTCCTTTTTAACCACCTTCCACACGACCTAGAGAGAGAGTCCAAAATAGCATTTTTATGTTTCGGTGGTGACGCGTGTCGCATGTCACACGTGGCGCGACTTTTTTCGACTTCTTTGTACATTTAAACCACCTTCCACATGATCTAGAGAACTGACAATGTGAGTGTCTAAGTCCAAAATAGCATTTCTTATATATCGCGTATGACGCGTGTCACGTTGTGCGTGTGGCGGGACTTTTTCGACTTCTTTGAGGTCATTTTAAGCCACCTTCCACACGACCTAGAGAGCTGACATTTTGTGAGTGTCTAAGTCCAAAATAGCATTTTTTATATTTCGCGAATGACGCGTGTCGCATGTCGCGTGTGAGATCCGTTTTAACCACCCTTCACACCATCACTAGAGATCTGAAATTGCATTTTTTATATATCGCGTATTACGCATGTCGCGTGTCACGTGTGGCGCGTGTGATGGTTTGAAATCTCGCCATTTTCTCGTTTGTTTTAGGGGCTCAATTTCAGGGGCCAATGTTTATATCCCGCGTTTGAAGCGTGTGGCGCGTGTCAAGCGGGGAAATTCACTTCTAAGTGAAAAAGAAGTTTTTTTACATTTACTTAGTTATTGGTGTATGTTTATTTCTAACTTCCTGCCCTACATAAAGTGAAATTCGAATCGCACATAAAATTATACCACAATTATACTTTTAATATCGTACCCTTAAAAAAATAAAATTATAAATAATCAGGGAAGGTCTAATGCATTCTCTTACCACTCATTACACTCGCACACCTGCATGACACGATTTTTTCAACCGACCAAACTTTGAAAATATAGCGTCGAACGTGGTGCTTAGGACCATTTTTATGCCACACACAAATTCGCATAGGGTTTGGCTGATAATATCCCCCATTTTATCCCACTTTTTGTATGAAAATCTAGTTCACATAGAATTTACATGAGTGTGTAGATCCCTTGACGAGAGTTATTATTTCTGTAGCTAAAGAGCTTACATGATGCAGAATGAATCACGTCCGCATAGGTCTTTGCGACAAACCACTCCCAACGCAACTTTCAACCACTAATATTCCCAATTCAACTCCGGACAAACTTGCAACCGCATATATCCTCCATTAACCTCGTTTGACCGACCACATACAAACTACGTGAATTGAATAACGCCGTAATGCTGTCTGTGTACACGCAGTGAATGATGGTGCGTGTTATGGAGAACCTTAATTCCTCAATTCATCAAGGAAAATGAATGAAACAGAATAAGAGAGACGTCCAATTTAAAAATAGGGACAAAACTTAGATTTACATTTGGGTAATATATACCATGGTTCTTTTGCAGTGTCCTTCCCGGCTTCAAACCTATCTCATCCCTGCTACGATAGAGCCTGCCAAATACGTTCGAATAACTGCATAGTCTAGTTGTTGGCCTAATTAACATTCAAATTCATGAAAGTGTGAAACTGTGTTAATTAAATGTTATAGAGTAGAAGGGAGTGTTTCTTGACATCAGTAGTCACTTTCTCGGCTCGTTACACGCGTTACGTATAGTCATAGTCATCACAGTAGCAGGTGAAATCCTTACACACAACAAACTATGCCAGTTTCATCCCCTTTCCATTGTATCGTCTAAGCGACAAACGAATGCAGAATGCGGCGCAGTGGCAAATTTATGCGCCTTTATGCAAGAATACGGAGGAATGCCGGGCAACAGAACTATCCAACTAACGAACTTATTTGCTATTAAACGAATGCAGCAATTACAGTCAGTTGCATTTGCATTTTTTTTGCCAGTTTAGTTTGAAGGATATGCCGAAGTTGTTACTACATGGCTGGCATGGTTGTAGTTAGATTAATAGCTGCGCCAATACTGTCAGCCTGTGTGACACCAAATGCAAATTACAAGAGCAAGAGTTCTCTTCCGTTGTTATACATTGGAGCCGCAATGCTGCGTGTTTCAGTGAATAACTGGCAGCAAATCCAATTAATTGGTTTGCGTTTTATATGGCAGGCCATCTTGTTGACATAGCTGTATAAATTATTTGAAGCTACAGTGGATAGAGGCGACAAGTGCATTGCGATTAGGATCAGGATCTGCCATATTATGTACACAGCGTACACTTGCACCTAAAGTTAAAAAATTTCCGTTTATGTTGTAATTCCGTCTGACACAGAACCAATGATGGTCAATAAGGCATAAGGAAAAGCAAATAGCTGATACCAACAAATGTCCGAAACAACACTTCGCCGCAGGATCCTGTTTTCCCTCAATTTTCACACACAATAACAAACAAAACTGCAGTTCATGAGGAATATAGGACCATCAGCAGTTCGTATTCTGCAGCTCAACAAAGAAGAATGGATATCAATGGTTCTTACGGACAATGCCATTAACGTAGCAATCATACAAGAAACACACACGGCATCCGTAGATGAGTTTAGAAAAAGAGTTCTATGTCACCACGCATACGGATCTGCTACTTACGTAAGAAACAACGAAAAACTAGTCGAATAATCCTTGGAGGATAACATATTCTATATCACCATAGAAGTTTCTGCAACACACCAAATGCGTGCTGGGCAACCGAGCGTACTTCCGCTTTTCGAATACCCTGCTAAATATATCGGCGACTTCAATAGCCATCATACCTCATGGAGATATGCCCAGAAAGACCTAAAAGGCCTTAAGTTAGTTAAATGCTCCGATGTCAACCATCTAAATCTCGTGATCGATGCAAAAGATGCTGGAACCTTCTTCTCCAGACGATGGCAGAGAAGCTTCCATCTAGATCTTACTTTTGTGAGTTGCAATAGCGACAAAAGAACTCTCCAAACCAGCCGGAAAGTCTATCCTAGCTTCATCTACAGCCAGCACAGATCTGTTGTCATCGAAACCGGCATACAGATCCTTATCGTCGAATCGATTGCCCCACCGAGATGGAAATTAATTAAGACAGCTTGGAAAAACTTTTCAGAGGATCTCGATTCAAATATAAGATGATGGGTACATGTCTTAGCTTAAAACCACAAGCACCTTATCACCGTCATTATCTTCACAGCCAAGAAGTATGTTACGAGAGGATATAGCAAAGAATAGATTCCCGGATGGCCAGAAGAAAGCGACCTGCTATACGAAAACGTCGAGTTAAATGGAGAACCCGAAACAGTAGAAAAACTGCTAAAGTCCCTCGACAAAGCACGCGGTGCAAAGTGGCTAAACATAGTTGAAAATGCCAACTTCGTGCATTCAAGTCGAAAAGCTTGGAGTCTTCATCGCATACTGGGAAGCAGCACACACCAAAAGCCTCAATCAGCCCTAACACAATTGCTGGTAGAATAGTGAAGCTGTCCAAGGCTCCCTCAGATAAATTAGAAAGCAGAATGATCCAGCAGAGTCTCAAACTACTGAAAAAAAACTCTCAACAAATGACGCGAGCTCTCAAGACCTTTTACTCTTGAGGAAGTTGAAGTTGAACTTCTTAAGCTCAAGCCTGAAAAATCTGCTGGCCCAGAAGGCATTTTGACCGAGTTTCTCCTTCACAGTGGAACGCATTTCAAAAGTTGGCTCGCACGCTTCTATTCAGGCATTCTAGGAACGGGAACCTTCCCTAACGAACTGAAAAAGTCAAAAGTCATCGCCTTACTTAAGCGTGGGAAACCCAAAGATGAACCAGAAAGTTACCGACCGATTGCACTGCTTAGTGTTGTACATAAGCTTTTCGAAAGACTTATTTAGTACAGAATCGAGCCTATGATTAACGCAGTAGTACCCGTGTAACAGGCAGGATTTAGATCTAGGCACAGCTGCCGCTCTAACCACACACATAGGCAGAAGCAGGATACGAAGCCAACCTCACAACATCTATGGCGTTTATCGATCTCACAGCTGCATACGACACAATCTGGAGGAACGGTATCATCTATACAAACTCCTTACGGATCGTACCCTGCATCAAAAAAGCAACAATTCTTAATAACATGCTCAGTGATAGATCGTTTCAATTCTTCATAGATGATGCAAAGAGAAAACTCAACAACGGCCTAACAGGGATCAGTGTTAGCATCACTACTATTCAACCTCTAGACCTGTGATCTTCCATAGACGTTCTGAATTCGTGGTAATGTTGAGGTAATGTTGCAAAAACATTGTCGAAATGCCAGTTGCTGCACGAATCCATAAGGCATTAGTTAAGAATCAGACAAACTGTGTAGGTTCATTAAAAAAGGCCGATGGCACCTGCACTTCGGGCCGTAAGGATACAATCAGAACCCTACTCCAGGTTCATTTCCTAGGTTCGTCTACTCGTGCACCATACACGTACCTGAACGCATCTGACCAAAGGATCTGTATTACTAGTAGGGTAAATAGTTTATCCGGTAAAATCTTCAGTCCGGTTAAATGGGCAGTAGGACCTTTCAAAGCTACCGGTGGTGATGGGATATTTCCAGCGGTTTACAGAAGGCAGTCAATCTCATCCTAACGAGTCATTAGTCAGTATAAGTCTAGGTATAAAGGGTACCATGCGCACCTGCCATGCGACAGCACTAGAAGGTGCCAATCTTCATTAGGAAGTCTGCTAGATGCGCTATTAATCTGTAAGTAGAATATGGGTACAAACCGGGTGACTATGTGTGTCACCTTAATAGTCTTGACTCAATTCCTGAAATAGACATGTACTGCACTATCCCCGACCTTTATGATCAGGGAGCACTGTTTCGAAAGGAAATTTGAGGTAGAAATATTGGACCGGGTAAATTGGTGCAATGGTGTTCTGGCACTGGAAGCTAGAGGTAAGGTCTGGTTCACAGATGGCTCGAACATGGAAACTGAAGTTGGAGCTGTTGTCTTTGGACCACCAAAATAACGATACCAATAGGAAAAAGTCTTTCGGTTTTCCAGGCGGAACACCATGCCATTGAGATCTGCGCCGGGATTAACTCTAATAAAGGAATTAAAGGTACAAGTATATAATCTTTTCAGATTAAGCCAGGCAGTTCTTAAGGCGCTGTCGTCCAATTTGATGGACTCGATATCAGTCAAAAACTGTAATCTCTTGCCAGACACAACAAAGTTAAACTCTGTTAGGTCTCTGGTCATCAGAGAACTGCAGGCAACGAATCTGCAGGCAAACTAGCTAGGGCTGGCTCGGATTCTGCGTTCATAGGACTTGAACCCGCCATAGCGCTGATAATTTGTTGGTAACACAAACCTCGTCTGGCCCACTTGGATAACGTCCGGGGGCTGAGGCAATGCAAACAATTTAGCAGGCCCTTTTCCTATAAGGAAATACCTTATTTTAATTGGGATAGCATTAGGAAGCTGGTGAATTTTCTAACAGGTCATTGTGGCCTGCGGTATAACCTTAACAAAATTGGTGTGGGCTCAGAGACAGAATATAGGTTCTTCTCGGAAGATGAGAGTCATCCGAGCGCATTCTCTGTGAATGCTTAGTATTACTTGGGTTAAAGAGACGCATCTTTTTAAAAGGAACTATGCTAGACAGCGGAGTTGAGAAATTCTGCCACTAATACTGTTCTATCGTGCATTAGGGAGGTGGTACGTCTCTTAGAATAAACAAACCAGTGTCTACCAGATGGTGTTATAGGTTAGGGTGTTATAAATATTGTATTAAATATTATTAGTATTATAAAAAAAATAAAAATACAGCCTTAAGGGAGGAAAGAAGAAAAGACTCGAAGACAGTCCTAGCCATCTCAGGCGTCCAGTACGTATCTTCTTGAGTAGGTCAATGTCGGTGTACTGTACAGCTCGTATAATTCTTCATTAAATCTTCTCCTCTAGAGCCCATTAAAGCAAACGGGTCCAAAAATCTTCAGAAACGACCATGGCTAACTATCTTCAACCGCCTTCGATAAAGTCCATGCTTCAGCGCCATAGAGCAGAACTGGGATGGTTATAACGATCTTATACAAGGTCTTTTAAATGGTCCTGGTGATGACTATACCATTCAACTGCCTTGTTATCAAAGAAACGGAGCTTTTCTTCGTTTAATTACTCAGCGGCTGTCTTTATCAGAGATGTTATAGCGAAACCGAATTAGACAAAGTCCCTAATTAAGTTAAAGTAGTATTGTGACGTCCAAAACGTCGTTGTTTAGAGTTCCTTTGACAGCAAATTCTTTATATTGCCTTCATCATCTGCAATCTAATTTTGGACGCTTATGCTTTAAAGCTGGCAACTGAACTAGTGAACCAGCTTGCAGGGTTCTGCGTATGCCAGCAGTTGAACAGACTTACAGCAAATTGTGCCTCTAAAGTGGACCTGAGAATTTCTAACAATTCAATGACAGAAGTGTTGCTATGCCCACATCGCTTCTTGACATTTAAGGACTCGTTCAGGTTGCCCCTGACCTTCACGGAGCGGCTAGAACTCTTCATAGTCATATTGAACAGTTGAACGAGTTTGCCTGGATTATTAGAGTTAGATATGGCGTTGTTTAGGTCGTCCTATCAATGCTGGTGCTTTTGAATTCGTTAATAATATGGTGAGTATCGATTTGCAATGTGAATATTTTGTTCACTGTGGATATTTATGGCCTACAGCCGTACTGATATGGGTTAATCAGGTTGTTAATGAAAGGCTTCAGGCCTATTACGGAAGATATCATGCTATAGGCGATGCTAAAGGGACTAATTCCCCTTTGGTTGGCGCAGTGGATTGGGTAAATAAAGAGCTAGAACTCTTCATAGTCATCTTGCTAAGTTGAACGAGTTTGCCTAGTATTTAAGAATTATATATGGCGTTGTTAAGGTCGTATTATCAATGTTGGTGCCTTCGAATTCGATAAAAAGGTAGTGAGTATCGATTTGCAATTTTTTGGTCTTCTATTTATGATCTGCCGTCGTCGTTATGTGCTTTTTCTGGCCTAAACCCGTATTGATATGGGTCAATCAGGTTTTTAATAAATGACTTCAGACGTAGTATGAAAGATATTATCCTATAGGCGATGTTAAAAGGACTAAATCCTCTATAGTTGGAGCAGTAAGTAGGGTAAACAATGCTGAGTATCAGGCATTCTATAATCTGACAAAAGTCTAGAGATAAGCTGGTGTATACCTATGTACTTTACCAAGATTTAAAAATCTCAGAACCAGCGCAGTTTTGATATTCTTAAGTTTGGATAGCGCAATCCTTATCTAAATCGCTTTTCCAACTTCCCAGCAAGCAGATATTATTAATTAATTATACACGATAGCATTATCCTGATCCCCACTTAAGACAAAATCTACATCTTGTGCTGCAGCAAAAAGAGAAAACCAAACACAAACTTACAGCAGATACAAGAAATAATTATTTCTGCGCTGAGCGGAAAAACTTTGAAGCGCCTCACTCTTCCTTCTGAGCTGAGCGGAAAAAACTTTGGAGCATCTCACTTTTGTTCCTTCTTCCTTGGCCATTATAGGATACCGGGGCTAAAAAGCCATATGTATGATGGAAAGGTTACTTCTTGGAATATGCGCAGCAATATCTTTGGATTGTATTTGTGCGGTCTGTCGCAAGTGCCATTTTAATGAATAATCCGGGCGGAAATCTGCACCAACTTAGCTCACTTGAAGCGCTTCTAATTGATTCATAATTAATTCTGCGCACTTTTATCTGAGTTATCCGTTGCAGATTATAGCGCGTCAGTCAGGTACGAGTATCCTCGCAAAATGTAAGTTTTCTTTTTTTAACATAACACAAAACTATGAGGAGAAAGTGGAACAAAGTTGATAAAAACTTTTCCCAATGCAAGCGAAGTTTTTTGTGTTTCTTTTGAGAAAAAAAAGGAAAACTTTTTTATTTATAATACGCCAAAGTATTTAATTGACTAAGGAACGTTCTCTCTTTTGTTATGAATTTTCAGGAACGATTACTTGAAAGCAGAACTGACGCGAATCATGGTGGTGATTAGCGTTCGCCTTCAGCTTGAAATAGGTAAGTGCAGCGTTGAAAAGTAAATAGAACGAACAAACAAACTAACAAGGAATTACAAAGGATGAAGGGATACACAGAAAACAAAGAATCGGGGAAAAATGTTTCCGTTTTTGTTTGTTTATAAAAAAACAAAAAGTAATGTACGGGTAATAACAAAAGGAAGCTGGAATAAATACCTGGAATTTTTAACTAGCATTTAATGTTGTAACGAATCTTTAGAGCTTAAATCTCTTCTGAATTCGGCAGACCCTCATTTCGCCTCCCATTAAAGCGCAGATTGCACTTATCACGGAAAACCACACACTAGCACTAGTCCAATTGGGACACAATTGCAAAAACTTGCAGATAACTGGAGCAAATATTTTGAAACGAACCCGTGATCGACCATGTTCTTAGAAGGCCAAATGACAGACCCATCCGACACATTACAACGACTTTGGGCAATCGGGATGCTAACTGGAGAGGCGCAGGGACATAAGTCCCAAAAGAAAAAATTGGGACTTATGTCCCAATTTGTGGGACTTAGGTCCCAATTTGTGGGACATGACATAGGTCCTTAATTGAAATAGGGACTAATGTCCCACCCCATCGGGACATAAGTCCCAAAAAATATGTAGGGAGTTATGTCCCTGCCTCTTTTAAAAGGGTCATTTTATGTATGTAATGAAAGTCCACAAATTTTTGGTCAATTATTATCTCTCCGAAAATTTGGGACTTATGTCCATCGTCGACAAAAAATTTTTGGACTTATGTCCCAAGCGATCGGGATTCGATTCGATAATTCGATTAAGGACTTAAGTCCCACTTAAGTGGGTCATAAGTCCCAAAAGTAAATATTGGGACGTATGTCCCTGCGCCAACTGGAGATACTGCAGCGTACTTGAACGAGACAGTAATGAGAATAATGCAACAGTACAAAAGATACTGGTGGCTCGACTGTGGTATGGCCAAAATTCAACTCATAATAAAATTGGGCTTTAGAAAGTGGGTTAAACATTTATCACAATATTCCACCAGCCAGCCACCCACCGACAAACGGGCACACGAAGTTAATATAGAGAATTTATGAATGGTGGGCGGCGCAGTGTGGTGGGTCCCGCAGGGTTGCCTTTGTGACAGCTTGGTTGTCCTCTTAGTAAGAGGCCTCTTAGCTACTAGAAGATTTTATTCTAGATCCTTCGGTGGCCAGATCCACCGCACCAGCTCAATAATGTCGATGTCTAGGTTGCTGCAAATTAACCTGAAACACTCGGAATGTGCCTCGGATAATCTCCATTTCTTCTTGTATAAGGAGAAGGTAGACATTATCCCTATACAAGAGCCTTGGGTCAGAGGCACTGACCCCAAGAGTCTACATACGAGAGACAACAATCTTTTCTATAAAAGAGACAACGGTAAGCCACAAATCTTCTTAAGGCTTTCCTTGGTCAAAATTTTGCTCAGCAAGACTAACTGTTGTCAAGGTACAGGATGCGGAAGGGGGCACCCTGATTGTGTCCTAGGCTTACTTTCCACCAGAAGAAATTATACACTTAAATCAAACTATAAAAGCATACTCTTGGGATGCGCCTCTAAATCCAGGCATTCTCTCTGGAGTAGCTTTTAGTACGACTACTGCCTAAGGTGGATTCAGTAGTACTAATGATAGTGTTCTTAAGGCGTGTCCATTTCTCTTCTACGCCCGGCATCTCAGCCCTCCCTGCATTTAGGGCGAGTCCTATCGCTTGACCATAGTTGTGTCTGGTCTCATCGGTGCGAAGGGTAGCCGTGTTGACTTTAACCTGATACGCAAATGGAATCTTTCGTGATTATTCAAATCACGTTCGGAGCACCATACCAACAAAATAGTTGTCCGAGTCGACGTTGTCACCTTGGTACGTTCGTACCTTCATCAGGTTCGGGTTGTGTATCTGGTTGCGAGTGGCTCAATCAGGAGATACCCAGGTGGCTTTGTGGATATTTTTACGCGCAAGCCTTTTACTCGTTGTCCATTGTCATTGGTGTTCTCGTGTAAGCTATGGGTGCCAATGTACTGCCTGAATACTGGCTCCCTACCTATTTTAGCAATAATATCCATTAATATTAAGCGCCAAGCTTACTTCAAAGGGACTAGCCCGATCATTTCGCTATTCCTGTATTGGAGGAAAATTATCGGCGGCCATCACGTGGATGTTTGATCGCAGTTCTACCAGTCAGGGATAGTTACGGCCACCTGAAATAGGCATGAATCTTACGTGTTATTCCCCCTATTCTGATGATGGCCGACCACCTGCTGGAACATGTAGACAATTTGATTCTGTGATGTTTTAGATATTTGTAAGACCTCTCATTCCAGAGATATTCATATTTTATTAGTGTCTTATAATTGTTTATGGCCCTGTACCTTATTTCCAGAGTTTCCCACCACTTAGGAGAGGCGAACTGTCAGAAAATACTCTCCTCAGTTAGTCCCCTACAGTCATGCAAAATTTCATTGCTATGTGAATGACGTCACGGCAATTGGAGAAGACTTGGAAAGAGCTGAAGCATTGCCAGGAACCGCACGCGATGGCAAGTAGGCGTAGTAGAGGCCCTAGGACCCACAAGGGGATACAGGACATAACTAAGTAAGTATGTGAATTAATTGACTACTTTTGTACAATTTTCTTGAAGCAGGCAACACGGCACAGCACAGCGTTTCACATACAGAAGCAGTTTATTGTACCTTGCAACGTATATGGAAACCGTGCAACTGTCTGATGTCTACACTATTGGTTCAGAACAATGCTATATTGAAGCAAGCAAACCAACAACCAGGCCAACGAAGAAGAGGCTGCTCGAAAGGTGGTCTTTTTCTTTTCCAAGTGGCTCAATTTCAATGAATTTTTTATTGCATTGGATGTAACACAAAGTAAATGTCTACTGTACCAGTAAAGGATGTTTTTTTATCGCAAACACTTATCACAAAGGCAAGCAACCAACATAATTTAATTCAATTTCAACGGACGAACAATAAAGTACGGTACATAGTAACAAGTTTACTTTTCATAATGATTTAAAAAATATCCTCCACGAGTAATCTAATATTAAGTGGCAATTAATTGCTTGCCGATAGTAATTATGAGAATCCAACGCCATAAATTACAAAATGGAGGCATTGGAGACACTCACCACGGAAAATGCAAAATACTCCTGTAGCCTGGATAATTTATTTTAGATTTTTTTCTTAACTGCTACCAACGAATGTAATTTACCAGTTTCACATTTTTACAGTTTCTGACTTATTCGATTCATTTGTATTCACTTCACTTTAAATTAAAACTTAAAATTTCCAAAAATTCACAAAACAAAATATTACGCGACGCGTTAATCCGACAAACTAATAAGGGAGATGGTAGACAAACTACACACCCACTGACAAATGACCGGCAGAGCCTCCATGACAAAATAAGACAACCGAGTGGAAAATTAAAAACTCTCTTCTATTAACATTCACCGAATTAATATTTACACTAAAATAAGAGAGTAGTGCTTGCTACCACCCAAAAGCCAATACCTCAACAGGCAACAGCAACAGGTCCTAAATCCTAATCAGAAATTGATTCTCTATTCAGCATTCCATTACATTCTTCTGCTTCTGTTCTCTTATACCTGTCTAGACCTTTTTCTGGTCGATGACCGATGACTTTCGTTTGCTTAATACATATTTTCATTTTTTGCTCAGTATTTTGAGTGAAACCACCATCCTATCTCCCAAAAAGCAACAAAAATTCGCTGATGCATCATGCAACTTATCTCAGTGCATTTCCGCCATTAACTGTCACTGTCTGTCTCGGGTCACGGTAAGAAAGTTGAAAATTATTTCCGCTTACCATTAATTTTAAGTGCGGTTTAAATTATGATTTAAAATAAGGAATACTGAAGAAATTGTATAACTTTATAGTGCGGTTTATATAATTATACAAAAAAAAGAAAAGAAATACGTAAAAAAAATCAAAACGTGTCTGGTAATGGACGACGCATTGAAAACGCGCAGGCACGGCATTGAAATTGAAAAATATATTTGCAATAAATTGGTATACAGTGCGGTTTTATTCGTTTTATAATCATATACATACAATAAAATAAATAAGGAAATCAATGTGTTCTCCGTGTGTAGTAGTAATGTGCCATAAATCCAAAACGCGAATTCGGAAATTTGTGAAAATCGCCAAATTTCAAAATGGTGGTAGCCCCCTGTGTTATAAAATCAAATTGGAAAACATAAATGCATTTCATTACTAAATGCTCTTCACGTCAAAATGGCGGTCGATATTTTGTTGTGATTCCGCAGTTCTGAGTGTTTCGTTTGTTCCAAGTAACACGCAGTTGCTTCTATTCAAGCCCCCAGTTGCACTTTAAGTCGAAACGGCGGTCGACTTTTCTTGTGCTTCCGCAGTTCCGTGTGTTCCGTTTGTTCCAAGTAAACTGCAATTGCTTCTTTTCGAGCCCCTGGCTGCTCTTCAAGTCGAACGACGGTCGACATTTTGTTATGATTCCGCAGGTCCGAGTGTTTCGTTTGTTCCAAGTAACACGCAGTTGCTTCTTTTCAAGCCCCTAGATGCTCTTCAAGTCGAACGACGGTCGACATTTTGTTGTGATTCCGCAGTTCCGAGGGTTTCGTTTGTTCCAAGTAACACGCAGTTACTACTTTTCAAGCCCCTAGCTGCTCTTCAAGTCGAACGACGGTCGACATTTTGTTGTGATTCCGCAGTTCTGAGTGTTTCGTTTGTTCCAAGTAACACGCAGTTGCTTCCTTTTAAGCCCTCAATTGCTCTTCAAGTCGTAACGGCGGTCGACCTTTTGTTGTGATTCCGCAGTTCCGTGTGTTTCGTTTGTTACAAGTAACACGCAGTTGCTTCCTTTCAAGCCCCTAGTTGCTTTTTAAGTCGAAATGGCGGTCGACATTTTGTTGTGATTCCGCAGCTCCGTGTGTTTCGTTTGTCCCAAGTAACACGCAGTTACTTCTATTCAAGCCCCCAGTTGCTCTTTAAGTCGAAACGGCGGTCGACTTTTTGTTGTGATTCCGCAGTTCTGAGTGTTTCGTTTGTTCCAAGTAACACGCAGTTGCTTCCTTTTAAGCCCTCAATTGCTCTTCAAGTCGTAACGGCGGTCGACCTTTTGTTGTGATTCCACAGTTCCGTGTGATTCGTTTGTTACAAGTAACACGCAGTTGCTTCCTTTCAAGCCCCTAGTTGCTCTTTAAGTCGAAACGGCGGTCGACATTTTGTTGTGATTCCGCAGCTCCGTGTGTTTCGTTTGTTCCAAGTAACGCTCTTGGATTGCAGTTTTGTTCGCAGCAGCCGGGTGTGCTGTAGTGGTTTTGTCCAGGTAAGATCATCAATATAAATATGGTTTTCTTTTAGGTCTTCGAACATTTAAATGATTTCTCCAGAGGGACACGACCGACTTTTCTGTTCAAATTCTCATTGAGAAGACACAAGTGATATTTTAAAATCATAGATATCTACCTCAGCTAATGAGTTGTTTCGATTTGGTCCATATTCCAGTTTTATGGAGATAATGTTACCAACATTGACATGAGCACTCTTCTACGCTTCATACGAAGCTCTAATTGGTTTAACTGATCCGTGTAGTAGCACAGTGGAACATTTGATGGTCTAAGTGTGTCAGTTTCACTGACAGCTTCCTTAAGCTAACGTAACCTAGATAGAAAATGGCAAACTACACTACTTTAATTGCATAATTGTGCCAATACGCCACAATATTCCACTCCTTTTGTCAAGTTATGTTTTAAAAGAAGCGTTACATTTATCATCATTTTACACTTTACAAATAACTTTGTTAATTTTTCATGAATCGGGTGATTTGCCTGCAATTAAACGTTCGATATTGGTCCTTAAGTCATCTTAAGTCTGTGCCTTATTGGCCTAGTCCGTGGAATTGACAAAGCCGCAAGAAAAAAAGTGAAGAGGCGCTTCATTACACGAACGGTGTGACCAACAAACTACTGTTCTTTCATGGAAATAAAACGGTCACAGAACTTCGACTTCAATATCTTTATGAAGTCTCTATCTCCTATATATTCTTACTAAAAAGAATAGAAATCATCTATCGTACTGTCCATAGTCGTATATAAGAATAAGTATTGCATTAAATTGTAATAGAATTAAGAAATTACCAAAAACAATTGCATAACTGTATTTACAGAGCATAAAGATATGCAATATTGTTAGGATGTTCTATATAAAATTATGTCGACGGTTTTGTATAGGATTACACTATCATGTTCTAGTACTTTCTTGTACCTTCTATAATATTTGGATGTGAACCAGACTACTTGAAAAGTTGAAAAGTAGAGCTACCGCCTAATTGAATAATAGGGCCACTTAATGAATAATAAGTAATCACTAGTGTAAATTTGTGAACTTTTACTATTTGTTAATTAAAGTTGTAATTTGTGTTGTGTTTTTATTTGCAAAAGCCATTACGAACTCTAGAAAGCCCCTTATTTCATAACAATTTAGATGGAACTTTTTATTGCAGGGATTAGCTCATCTTATTTGTGTGGCGTAGCGTTTGCTCGTATAAACACAAATCTTCTTCATACGTCATGCAGTCCAACTTCCTGTATTTTAGTCATTCACAGAAATTTTCGTAAATTTTTGTTCAATCTTATGTTGGTCTTCGATTTCCTTGAACTTTTAAGATCAATTCATCTCAACATTTTGACTGACTCATTTGTTATAGTTACTCAAACTTATTTCCATTTATAATACATCCCGGGCAGTTAATTTTTTTTTTATAATTCCTAAGAAAAGTATTTCTGACGAACGAAGCGATGTTAAAAACATTGCAATTCGTAATACGGAGCACTGGTGAAATACAAAGAAAGAAATTCAATTCGTTTCTTTTCTTTTTCTTCCGCGCCAATCCGCTTTGAATGCTTCGGTAAAAACCTCCCTCGCTGCTTCCCAAACCAATCCATCCATAATAAGATGTAGATTCAATCAAATTAAATTCTATAAAATTTTCGTTGCCACTTGAATAAATTCAGTTTCCATTGCTTTTATGTGCTGCGACCGATTTCCGCCGTTGAAGTTCAAAGGATATTTCCATCTTTACATCGATTATTTTAGGTCAGGTCATATCCCAACGACCAAGTCACGTAAGCACACTTCACAAATAGAAAGAAAGTAATATCTTTTGTCAAGGATTACTTTAGACTTTTCGCTAAGCGAAGAACATCAGCAGCTCAATTGCGATATTTTCAAAAATATTAATGTTGATTGCACTTGAATGAGAATCATTTAATGGAATATTGTAATCGACTGTTATTAAAGCATATTACCTAAAGGATTTCTCAAAAGTTTATTAAATTGAACGGAAAATCATCGTATGTTGATGATGTTGAACTAAAGTTTTCTAAATTAGAGACATATCTCATCTCTACGAGATTTACGATTTCGTTTACACAAAAAAGAAAAACAAAACCTACATTTCTTTCCCAGGAGAAAATCAGTTCAGTTCTATCACTACAAGACGGAATTCTCTTGGTGTTTAGGGACATCTTTGCCAATGATCGAATCTGCTCGCCTTGGGGATTATTTATTAGGAAATCATTTTCCCATTGCTATTTGTTTTCATATGAGTTCCATAGAGTCGGGAAACTATGCCGACAGATAGGCGACTTACGACAATGTGAGTATTCCCATTTTAACAATCCCTTGTGCCCAGAGATTGTAGTCGTATGATTAGTGGTAGTGGTAGTAGGGCGACAGTTTTCTTGGGAAACGGATTTTTCTTGTGGTTTCTCCCTCTTCTACACAGCAATTGTGTGACTATGTGCAATCCATACCGGTGCTGTGTCGATTCTGCAGGTTTTGGAACGGGGAGTGAGAATAAGTCTGTAGAAAATGTACAGTGG
The DNA here is from genome assembly GCA_947095585.1 of Nephrocerus scutellatus. Taxonomy (NCBI): domain Eukaryota; kingdom Metazoa; phylum Arthropoda; class Insecta; order Diptera; family Pipunculidae; genus Nephrocerus; species Nephrocerus scutellatus. The sequence continues at coordinate 118,173,574 of OX352763.1, forward strand.
CAGCGAGGATAATGTTCCATTTTATTGGAGCAAAGCTCCCACATAACATTACAAGCATAACTTTGCGAATTCTTAACCGATTTTAAATCTGTTTGTTGGTACACCATACCTCGCTTTGCATTGTTTCAATTTGCGTTATTTCGGAACTGTGTCGCTGCTAAATTAAATCAAAAATTCATTCTGAGTTGGTGTATTCTCGAACTTGCTAGTTGTTTATTGGGGATTCCCCTTTCATATGTCACTTATTATGAGTGTTGTTTTCGAGTTTATATAGCACTAGCTTTTCCCGGGCGCTCCGCCACCCCTACACATGAATCCCCGCCTTGCCATCATAGAAATCTTCTGCCTCGTTTGCTGATATGCCTGATTGTCCAGGATACCACATTAAAGTGATTGTATTGGTTTTGCCCAGACCTTTTATGTGACAGAAGTATTTGAGTTATTGATACATTCTAGTGCGCTGGCTTCTATTGGTTTATATGGTTTCTGCCTGGAATACTGTTGGAGATCTGTCTAGGGGTATTCGCATTTTGATTCTAGGTCCGAACACCCCTGCTCCGGTTCCAGTATTTCTTTTTGACCCGTCTGTGGATGCATGGTGTGGAAGGTTATTTCTAATGTTTTCAATTTGATTTCGTTCGGGTATTCTTATCGAGAAATTCCTTTGGAAATTAGTTGTTTTTATCATTACGTCTGATGGTGGGGCAGTTACATTTTCCAATTTTATGTTTGTGTGTCCCGGTCAGCTTTGAATTGTTTAAGAATTTTTAGTTTTATGGCTCTTGATCCAGAATTGTCCTGCATTTTAACATCCTAGGATAGAGGAATCAATCCCTGTTAATCTAGCTTGTGTTTGAATTACTTCAAAGCTTACTTACTTACTTATGTCCTATATCCCCTTGTGGGTCATAGGGCCTCTACTACGCCTACGCGCCATCGCGTGCGGCTCCTCGCTATGAGCTTCAGCTCTCTCCAACTCTTCCCCAATTGCCGTGACTCCTCCTCAACTGTTCTGTGCCATATATTTGTCCTGTTATCCTGATATAACGGATTCCATTGCATTGCGTAGTTTGCTATGGAACTGTCGCCTTTTCGAAGTGTATGACCAATCCACTGCCACTTCCGTCGTTGGATGGTTGTGTCTATTGCTTTCTGACCTGTTCTCTATTAAAGATGTTCGTTAGAGATAAGGTTAGGCCAGAAACCCCTTAAGATGTTCCGTAGGCACCTATTTACGAACGTTTGTAATCTTTTTGTGATAGTAGCGGTCACTTTCCAAGTGCTGCACCCATTCAACAGCACAGATTCAATATTTGAACGGAACAGTCGCATCTTGGTGTTTAAGCTGATCGCATTGCTTCGTCATATCATTCATCAACATCATTCCAAACACTGATTTTGCTTTGCCGATTCGGTTGACAAAGTCCTGTTCGGTTCCACCTTCGGTCGAGACAATACTCCCAAAATATTGGAAACTCTCTTCTCTCTCTACCGGTTGTCCTGCAATGTTAACTTGAGTTACTAAGTTAGTGGCAAGGTTGATGATTTTGGTTTTGGCAGAATTAATCTTCAAACCCACAACATTTGCCTCCCTTTCCACATTTCTTGTCTATTTGTGCAGCTCCATAATCCTGTGTGAGAGAGATAACAAACGTCGTCAGCGTAGTCCAGATGTTTGAGTTGAGTGGTAAGAGTCCAACGAATTCCTCCGTTTCCAGTAGATAAAGCTGCGCGATGCACATCGCTAATCACCAACAAAAAATGTATCGGCGATGGAATGCAACCTTGTCGTACTCCACTAAGGTTCTCGAATTCCTCTGACAACTTTCCTCTATGCAGCACATGACATTTAGAGCCATCATAGGTTGCTTAAATAATAGCTATTAGTTTATCGGGTATACCTCTCCTGCGCAAGACGAGCCAGATAAACTATCTGTTGACACTGTCAAACGCCTTCTCAAAATCGATGAACAGCAGGTGCAGTGGTGACCGGAATTCAACGCACTGTTTAATAATGATCCGCAGGGTGTTGATGTGGTCTACACAGGAGGATCCAGTGCAGAAACCTGTTTGTTCGGCATCGAGTGTATCTTCCAGATGTTCCTTAATTCGCTCAGGCACTACTTCGGCTATTACATTTGCAACTGCAGTAAGAACGCAAATGCCTCTCCAGTTTTCGCACTCCATAAGACTACCTTTTTTAGGGAGCGTGACAATCATTACCTTCTTCCACTCGTCGGGAAAACTTTCTGCCTCCCAAGCTCTCTTTAGAAGAGGATATAAAAGCTCTGCTGGTATCGTTGGAGAGGCACGCAGAAGCTCTGCGTCTGTGCGTCTTCGATTTCGGTTGTCAGCATATGTAGTGCTGCTTCAGTTGATTTGCCAGTCTTATATGGATGTTGACTGGAATTTTGTGTGTTTGACCTTATGTAATGACCTATTAGTTTCTCCGTGGACTTTAGAATAAATTATATGAGGCTTATAGGTCGATAGGACCTGGTATCCTTGGTGGATTTTTTTACCTACCTCCTTTAGGTAGGAATAACACTCGCACATCTCTATCTCTCTCCAGCACCTTAGAACATATTCTAGTCTGTAGCTGGCTCTGTATTCCTCGTTCAAGAAAGATTGGGTACAGCCCGTGTCCACCTAGAGACTTGTAGGGTCCGAATGAGTTTACCGCCCAGCGATTTCCTTCTGATAAGAAGATACTGACTGAGCGTCTTGAAGACTCGGTTGAGATGAGGTATGGCTGCATATTAATGTCCTCGTTTACGTCCTGGTTATCTAGTATTACACAGTCTGGGAAGTGACTTTTTATCAGACATTTAAGCGTTTCTTGCCTGGAGGATGTAAGTTCACCGTTTGGTTTCTATACTGAACCGAGTCGGTTGTTGTGGTCAAGGGAGTGAGCTTTGTGTAGTCGAGAAGCTGTTGGCAGTTTGTCAAATAGGGACCTATACTCCTTTTCCACTTAGTGCTGAGCAATCAAATACTTAACAAGGCGCGTTCGCATCGAGCCGGACTCCGGTATGAAAATAATTGGTTATTTTTAAAAATTGCTTAGAAATTTTTGGCGTGCGATAAAATTATTTACATTTTCTGTCCGCCACTGTATTCGGCAAAGGAAATATCAATTCCCATTTGTATTCGATACTTCATTGTTGGCCAGGATTGCATGGTTATTGCCTCAATATTAAATGCCCGCTGGATAATAATGTCGGCACATGCCGCATCGTAGCATCGTGACATAGAAACTGCAGAACTTCAGCACACTCCAGTCTACAACAATATTGCCTTTTTGTTGACAGTTGTGGTGGTCACAAAAACAAAAGCGATCAGTGAAGGACTTGCCTCCAAAACTCTTCTTTTGCTCTAAACAATAACCCATCAGTTATCTTTCCGTTCGTTCAATTTAATCGATCGTCTGGCTGGACATTTATAGGATATTTACTTGTCAATTACTTGTACATTATATTTTCTCCTTGCGTTGGAAACCACTAAAAGGAAATGCCAATCGATAAACTTTTGTTCCAGGATATAACATCGACAACAGAGGATGTAATGTGTGTGGCTGCCTTCAGGCAGGATGAACGAGAGATATGAACCCTTATTTGTGCGGTTATAGTCGTATTGTGTACGTATTTAGGAACTACCAGGATAATATTATTTTTGTGAAAGATGGCTGTTAATGCAAAGTGCGAGTATGTGAGTTTTGGGATGAAAGTAACTTCTGTGGTTTGCAGCTTTTTCGTTGAAAAGGGTTTGGGGTTTGTTATCGTGAAGAAGATTTCGAAAGAATTTCTTTAGTTGCTATAAGCCGTTCAATTGATGAGGTCGTGAAAAGTCGACTACTTTCCTTATCGTCTCGGACAATTGAACGCGGAGATAGCAGAGTTTGGAAGGATAAAGCTGCATTCGGAATGCTGCTCAAAACCTGGAGATGCAATGTTACGGTTCTGTTCCAAAGTTGAGTCGGTACAACTCTAACAGAGGGTAGTATACTTGGACCAATATTGCCATTCTGTACGCTGCAATCGTTTGCACCATTCTTATAGGATTTTCTTGCCTACTACCTTGAATATAAACCAATTTAAGAACACGTCTGGGAGAAAAAGAATGAATACGAAAAGTGCGCGATCGAAGCTTTTAAGAGATACTGCTACAGGAATGAAGCTTGGAAATTTTATATAAAGAGAACATATCAAAGCCAAAAAAAAAAACCATAACAGAAATCTATCGAGATAAGTAAGGAAATCACTGACTGTGCTGAGAACATGAAAAGCCCCCTTTTGCAGACTGTTCAACGGCAGTGAAGAACAATATTCCGCTATCAGGTAGAATGAACAATTCCACCTGAGCAATATGAAGTGAGGATGGTAGTCCTTCAAACTTTATAATACCAAAGCTGCTCCACCCGACAAACCCTACCCGCATTCTAGTTGCAGCTTAATAGCGCATATAGCAGCCGTCTTCCTAATGAAGTTTTTCAGCGTGAAAGCCAGTAACAGCTTCTAGTAGGGCAGGTGCGCATGTCACCCGTTATACCTAGAAGTTGCCATTGCCGTTCTGCGTTCAAGAACTTTCGGCCACCAAACGATGGCCGCGTACGTGTATACATCCAATGTATCATTTTAGGATTTAGACCCCAAGTTCTTCCGTAGAGGCGTCTACTAGCCGACAAAGCCCTAGTGGCGTTTGATGGTGTACTTGATATCAGAATTCCAGTTTAGCCGTTTATTAAGGATGACACCGAGATATTTAACCTCACTGGAATAATCTAACCTGGTGCCTTTGATGATGATAGTTCCCAAATCGACCAGTCTTCTTTTCGTAAGGATTGTCCTTCTATGCTGCATTATTCTAAAACGTGTAGTAAAGCACCTTGCATGAAACTAGTGATAGTCATGCAATGCTTACCACTAATAAAAATCGCCAAATCGTCCGCATAACCAATGGCGATGTTGCCTGATCTGTGAAGATAGCCTAGAAGATTGTCAATAACTAGTGACCATAGAAGGGGAGAAAGTATTCCTTCTTGGGACATCCCTTAACTGCAGTCACAGACACATACAATCCTCCCGAAGAGGAAATAATATCTCAACTTTCAAGCATGGCCCTTATACAATAATTAGTCGAGTCTTCGTGGTCCCTGCTACTTATTGCTCTGGAAATAGAGTCGTAGCCAGTGTTATCGAATGAGCCCTCAATATCGATGCCACTTCCTTGGAACGAAAAGTTCCTTTTATCTTCTTTACAAAATAGTGAAGAGCACCTTCTGTGCTTTTGCCATTCCTGACTTGACAATAGACAATCTATCCGACCTCTAATATGAACATCAATAAGTCTCTCAATGGTTTTGAGGACAAATGATGTTAGACTTATATAGTATTATTTAGGCAGCTCACTAGGCCTATTGCTGGCTCTAAAAAAAGTAGTCCTACCCGGTAGGATGAGATCGACCTTCCTGCTGTAGAAGGGCTGGAAGGATCCTACCACCGCTGGGAGAATTGAAAGGTTTAAAAGAGAATCCTTCCAATTACGACAGTGTTTTCGCAGCATTTCCTACATGCGGCTCGATTGGATCGACTTAATTCGGAGTTATACTCTGTAAGGGCGAACCAATATTCGCTCCCACTCTTCGTTCGTTTAGCAGCGTTGAAGAGTTTTCTGACTCTCTTCCTAAGCTTAGCCAGCTAGTCGTTCAACCAGGGAACCTTTCGTCTACACAAGCTGGTATTAGGGAGAGAGTAACACATCATTAAGTTGATATGCTGCTTAATATAAGTCCCCTGCGGACTTAATAGATGTGACAAGCACATCTAGTTTAGAGAGGAAAGGACAATAGAACAAGGCAGATATTCTGCTGTCATTCATTACAGCTCACTTTCAAAGTAGCACAGTTAGCAAATTTCGAAATCAAGTTGTAAATTGGTTGTTGAATTCTTTTCCTTGCCTGTTTTGACTAAACATCAAATTAAGACATGAGGAGGCAGTGAAATCCATTGAACGAAAATAAAATATCGGGAAAAACAAGAAGGTAAACATAAAATGCTAACACCTAAGCCTCACCGCGTTGGACTGCTAGCCACATTGGGCTAACACGTCAACTAACAGAAGAAGCAATTGAATAAATTAAAATATTAGCAGCAATAACATTTCAGAACACTGACTTCTTTGGCTTTCTTGTTCACTTAGTGTGCGGTTAGCGCGCACAGGACACTGCGAGTACAGTAAAATGTCAGTAAAGCTGAAGGACATGAAGGCAATGTTCATGACGAATATTCCTCCCTGTTATTTATAAACTTTGCCTTTGCTCTGCTTTTATTTTAATTTAAAAATATGGTGACCTTGCTTGTGTCATGTTTTGTTCTACTTACATGTGCGTGGGTGATGGGCGGCCGGCGGCGGGTTGAAAAGTCAACACGAAACACAATAACGGTGGCGCGTTGCCTTTACGTTGGCCGGCGACTTCGCTTATCCTGGTGACGTTAGGGGGTATTACTGTGGTGGTTTGCTGTTGCTCGACTACATAGTGGTACTTATTACAAGTTGCACCACCAACGGCAACTGTTTGACTCTTTGTTGTGGTCGCGTCGCGCTGGTCAGAATGTGTCACAGCGAACTGGATTCTCTGCTCGAGAGGCGGTGGATGATGTAGGTGTTCCCTGTTGGTGTGTTGGACCTTTTTTTTGTTTATATTTGTTTTACAGAGTTTTTGTAATTAACTGTTAATCCTTATACACACGTATGTTGACGTATACAGATGGGGGTTAATCCTTTGTTAAATTAAACATTTCACCTTTTTTACTTTTGAAGCACACGCACTTGGGAATTTTGTATCTTTTTTTCCTCACAAGAAATGCAGATCTAAATTTATCTAATTAGAAAAGTATTCTTTTTCTTCAACACTTAAGGAAACTTTTTTATCATTTCATTTATCCTTTACGATGATTTTTTTTTGCGTTTGCGTTTTTGCTGTCTTATCGGGTTTTTTGTTAAGGGTTTTATCAAATTTTTCGCAATGCAAATTTATTTTCGATGCACATATTTAGCTAATATCACTCAGGACACTTTTAAAAATTTCAAAAATAAAACATAGAAACATAGAATTATATAAACATAGAAACATCGAAACATAGAAACATGGTATTATGGAAACATAGAAACACCGAAACAATGAAACACCGAAACATAGAACAGAATTGTTTTGCACAATGAACTGCTAGTTTTTGATATTTTAAATTAAAATTTAGTTTAATTCATTGGTCGTAGTCTCAGTCACAGAAAATGTATCCACGCCGAACTTTTCGCACGATGTTAGAAGCCTCAGATGGACGAAACAATTCCACTATTGGAGAGTTTTGGCGTAAGCTCAACATTGCGGGTGCAATTGATAATATCAACCATTCTGGTGTACGACTATTAATGCAGTTTGAAAACCAGTATGTAGGAGACGATGTCGATGGCACTCCTGAATGCGTTGTAGAAAACTAGCTTTTACTTGAAAGACGGATTGGAGTGGATGGTTTTGAAGACCTGTAGCTAACTGATATCATCGAGCTCCTACAAACGCACGATAGTAAGATTTCAGACCAGAAACTAATAAAACAGGGAACCTTGAACTTTTAAAAAGTTAAAAAACAAAACGTAGAAACATCGAAACATAGAAACATAGTATTATAGAAACATAAGAACATAGAAACATAGAAATATCGAAACAATGAAACACTGAAACATATGCACTCCTAAATTCATTGCAAAAAACTAGCTTTTACTTGGAAGACGGAGTGGAGTGGATGGTTTTGAAGACCTGGAGCTAACTGATAAATCAACAAACTCCTACAAGCTAAAAGATAACTCAGATCCAGAAGGAGAAGCTGACCAACCGAGCATCGAAAACATACAAAAATTGATGTCGAAAACAAAAGAAGTCACTTATATTAGAGAATCTATCGATTACAATTTGGAGAGGAGTTCAACCAGCACAGCACAGGTCTTCTAAGCTCGATTGCTCCATACAGACGGATTTTGGAAGAAAAAAGAAGAGCAATAAAACAACCAAGCATTTTAAAGTTCTTTCAAGACGTTGATGATAACCATCAAGCTGGTGCTTCAAATTCATAGATTTTTTTATTTCTTTTTACGTTAACTTTTCTAAAAACAAGCATGGAATAGAATATTTATCATCTTTTTAAGAAAAAATATATATTTATCCTCAAATTTTCGCGCAAGGGCGCTCTTGAATTAGAGTGTAGGGTCTGACAACCCCACGGACCCTTGTCACCTGGCAGTAGGTATAAAAGTATTGGTTCCCTGATAAGAGGTTCCACGATTATATTCCGTGGTGTGATGGTAGAAACTCATCAATGAACCAATCCAACCAGGAATCCTGGCAATCCCCCCGCGGGTTCGTTGGTCGAGTAGCTAGTACTATCGCTGCTTTGGATGATCAGGTTTCAATTGGTTTGGCAGACAGTACAGGAAGACATCAACTACCTCTACTCTGTCCCGTCGTCGAGAACGAGTAATCCTGTAACTTGGAATATCTCTCTGGTACGGGAGAGAATCGGTAAAGTGGATAAAACAACAGTGGGCATTATAAAGCCTGTGCTAAGGTCGAAAATGGGATGGGAAAAGAAGAAGAGACGTGAAAGATTGGCTGAAATGAAAATGGATCTCGATTTATCACAGACCTCTAATTCAATTCCCACGGGTGGTAAAGAACGAAGACCTGGTGAGAAATCATCGGATTTGGGGAACTTGTTAAATACCCAAGTCGCCAATAAGAAGAAGAGGAAGAGGAATCCAAAATCCAATTTTGACTTGACTTTGGAATCAATGACCACAGCACTGAACACAGGACCTGCACCAGAAAGGTAGACAAGTCGACACAGAGGCGCAGCTATTCTGAAATAGCGCCCAAAGTATTGACAGCTGTTATATCAGCGAGAAAGCATGAAGGCAAGATGTTCAAAAAACAACTTGACTTTTTCCAACAACGCACCAATAAAAACATCGCTAAGTTCATTTTGGGAATATCTAGAAGGAACTGTCGGAACATGATCGATGTACTTGCAGGACATAACCACACTGGAAATCGTATGTTCAAATTGGGACTTATATTGGATCCAATATGTAAGTCTTGCCTGGACGAAGAACAAACAACTACACATTTCCTTTGTAGCTGACCTGCTTACTCCAGGCTACGGATGAACGTTTTTGGAAGGGATATAAGGGATCGAAGAACTTCGGTCGTTGAAACTAGACCAAGTCCTTTGCTATCTTAAAGTAACGAAGAGATTTCAATAGTGAACTCACTGGGAACGAGTACAATGGACCGATGGTCTGAGTGCTCAGGTGTGGTTTTTCTCAGATTATCACACCAACTCACTACAACTACATATATATATCATCAAATTTGGATTTTTTTTTGAACGCATCTCTGAACTTGCACACATTCTCAAGTCCGACATACGCGAATTCGACTTACGCGTTTTTTTTTTGTTTGGAACGCATCTTTTACGTGTGTGTGTAGGAGGGTTTAGTGTATTCTTATTATTGATTGACACAACAAATAGAGTATAAAACTTTGATTGGAGTTCATTTCACAGAAATTTTAAAAGGAAACCAGCCGATGCCATTTATATTTAATTGAAAGCTTTTAGAAAAACGGTTTCTTATTGTTTCTGTTACGTTTCTTAGTGCAGCTATATAACCCTCGTTGTTAAATGTTCAAGATTTTAAATAAAAACCAAAAAACAAACAAAAAAGTTTTTTAGGAAAGAAAAGAAAAAGTTGAAATAGACAGTCGGACAGTCAGGGGTCAGGTAAAGTGGCCAAACACAGAAACGGACCAGTCATTGGCCTCCTCGTTCGTGTCATTTGACGACTTTGGAGTTTTTTTCTTTGAGGAAAGCTTTAAGTTTAAGTTTTTTGTTAAAATCAATCCGAAATAATTGGTAAATTCCTCTTCAGCTGTAATTGGAATTGTTTTTCCTCCAAAGACGAAGAGAATTTGCACTCCTCTTAACCCGTTGCTAATGGTTCGTTCGCTTGGTTGTAAGACAACATAACTGATAACTAATTAAATGTATTGCATAAACTTGAATAAATGATTTGTTTATTTGAACACGGACAGGGGGTTGCGATGACAATGGCGACAATGATTACGACAACGTCGATGTCGAACTGGGGTGATTTTTACAAGTGGTTCACCCAACCTGTTTCGGTTTTTTTTTCACTTTCTTCTTGGCCATAACCATAACACAGGTTGGTAATACATTTCTTAACTGACCGGATTGCCTGGTTGTGTAGGACACTGTTTACACTCGCGAATGTGCATTCACATTGGCACCGTTTCCACGTTAATTAATAACTGTCCGTTGTGGAGGAGATTTTCATTTAAATTTTTGATTTTTTTTTTTTAATTTTTTCCCCGTCCGTTCACTTTCACACTGGTCGAGTTGTAGAACAAGTACTGTGTTGTGCAAGAAAAAGTGAAATAAAATTCACCACTCCTTCCTTGCTAACCTAAATTTTCCTCATCATCATCATCATCATCGCCGTCGTCGTCATCCTCGTCGATATACAAAGTGTGCGTGTATATGTATGCCAGTAGGATACGTGTACACTTGCAGAGGATACTTCTCGTATCGCTCCATTACAGTGTGCGCTTTCTTTTTTCCAGACCATTATCCGATAGTTATCACACATATATGTGTGTGTGTGTATTATATCTATGGGTATATCCTTACACACGACCTACCGAAAAATCAACCAACACAGAACAAAGCGAAAAAGGACTTTCCCCCCATGAACTATCTAAACGCATAGGTATTAAAGTGAGGTAAGGTCATTTCTTCCCGTCACGATAAGTCAAATGAATTTACCAAATCTTCAGTACAAGTTAATTATTTATTTTTATTTTTAAATTTTTTTTTAATTATTTTCCACTATCACCTCTTGTTATTTAATTATTTCTCAAATTAATTCTTTCCGTTACGACAGCGAAAGAACAAACGACGATTCACTTCGGTATCGACCTAAAAGCAGACTACGAGCGGACAAATCGTTTCGTTTTTGTCGAAAGAATTGCAACCGGCCAGGCGCCCTGCGATGGGATATTATGCTCACCAAAAGGGGAAATTCTCTCACGATTTTGGTTGTTCAAGTGAGATAGCTATAGGTTTGTTATGTGTCGCAGCGTTGACATTTCTCACAGCTGATTTGTGGGGAGTTTTTATAGCCTATGGTATCGAGAAAAGAGCAAATGTCATACGTACAGTATGATGCGAAAGATTGAATGTAGTGAGTATTTGTGCTGTCTTCCATTTATGCTTGGACAGGTACAATTAAGTACTTATTTGTACAAAATTTCGATTTCAAAGGAAAATACAAGTTTTCCCTGCCTGGGCGTTTTTTTTTATGTCGGAGAAATCGGAGAAATCCGAGTTCAACGATATCCGATAAATCCGATCGTTTTTTAAAATAACTTCGCGTGTCCGTAGCTGGCTGGCGGGCTGGCTGAGGATCCTGCTCGGAAAGCCCTTTGCGGTAGGATTTATAGAACACGACAGCAAGGCCAGCCAAGCCTACGCTGGAAAGATGGCGTTGACAAGGACGCCCAGAGAGTTTAACCTGAAATGACATCGATTCTGTGATTCATTGACATACACGGAACACGCAAAGCGAAAGACAGTCAAGGCAATGGATGTTGTATATGCTTTAAAAAGGCAAGGACGCAGCCTTTTTTTTTTTTGAACACCGCTTGTGGAAAAAGCGATAAAACAGTGACAGGCAGGAAACATTCCTACGATGTTCAAGCGATTCGATTGTTTTCGCGATATGTACATCACCAATAAGTTTTAACGCGCGGTTCTGAACTCTGTGTAGTAGATGCAATGTGGTCTTGGGAGCACCTGCCCAGACAATGCAGTTGTATTCAAGTCTAGGGCGAATATACGCCTTGTAAATAGTAGTCAGATCTGAAGGAGTGAAGTACATCTTGCACCGTTTTAGGAAACCTAAGCATCTCGCAGCATTTTTGGCGACGGCAAATATGTGGTCATTCCAACGAAGCTTGTTATTGACACACATACCGAGAATTGAGAGTTTTTCAGTTTGTTTGATGCAAGATCCATTCATGGATAAAGGTTGGGAGTTTAAATTACGCTTAGACGACAGAAGACAGCATTGGGTTTTAGAAGCGTTAAATTCAACTCTATTATGTAGACCCCACCTTGTTATGCTGTCAAGGTCAGAATTTAACGTGCTTAACATACGTTGTTGTTCAAGTTCCACTTGTGCCGAAGAGGGGCGCCCGTGATTAAGAATTTGCCATCTGTTGTTGGATAGCGAAGAAACCAAGCATTCAAAAGAGACCAATAGTGCCATGCGCGAAATTTGTCGTTGTCAGACACTCAGCCGTCAACGCGCTAGAGGCAAAGCTATTTCCGTATACAGAGCAGATTTCTGTGTTCAGAGCTTCCTTCATTTTTTCACAAATAAATTGACGACAAAATTTAAAGCAATTATCAAAAAATAAAGCAAAAGATGGGGTGGGACGTGGGAGGAAACATGAATTGTTATTAATAATTCAATATTTTAAGTATTTTTTAATTGCCAATAAATTCTTTTCCAGTGTAACTTTGAAAAATTCCTCAATGATGTAAGGTTTGCAATTTTAAAAGACAAATTCTTACTCGATGTTCATAATTCAAACAAAGGTACGAGTGTAGAGCAACATCTCTTATTTATCTTACCTACCTAGATTGTTTTTGTGTTGTCCAACTTCTCGACATACCCCGATATGGACAAAAAATATTTCTTTTCTTTGCCAAATCACCGGAAGAATAAAATGCAAAACAATTAAAATTTAAATGAAAGAATAAATGCTGCAATTGAAAAACCATGCCATTATTCTCTGCCCGTCGCTCAATTTAGCCATTTCTGTATATCTCATATTATCCGTCTGCGTTTTTTTGCCAATCGAGTATCTACAACCGTCTTCGCTTGCGCTCTTTCAAACAGATAAGACATAAATATTGCGGGGTCCAAAGTTCGTTCATTCGTTCGCTAGCTGCGGCGGACCAATTAAAGCCCCTCTCCGATCCCGCTTGCGGACACCTGTTGACAGCAGTATTTTCCATTTCAAAGAATCTCGGTATACTCCTACGATAAGCTAGTCTCACTCTTACACGGACAAGCAAATTGCAATAGGATATGATTATTATCTTATAAAAAAATGTATTTGTGGCACACGAGACAAACAAACAAACTACACACGAAACGAAGTGTTAGTTGCGCATAATCATCCACACATTGGACGGTTGTCTTCTTCAATTCGTTCCCACTACTTGGTATTGAGCGCCAACTCGCAGAAGGCTTAGCTCTTGCATTTACTGTATGCATCCAAATGACGAGCCCACAAAGTAGTGAAAGAATTTTTATGGTGTTTGCTTTCTGGCACACGCTGCTGGGGCATCAGGACCGTTTTGTCGCTACTAGGGGCCGTTTGTTGGTTTCTTTGTTAAAAGGAACTGCCCGATGGCTCATCTACTCTTTAAATGCAGTTACACTCCCATTCACTTGATTGAGGCTACATTTTTAACAAAGAATTGAAAACATTCTTCATTTATACATTTTTATTACAAACTAGCGGAAATACCTAGCGTTTCCCAGCTGCCCCCATCACACTGTCCCTACCACACTACCCTCACCAAACTGACCACCAAGAACCTCCAAAACCCACTCCAAGACATACCACACTTAAGATCCACCTTAAGATAACCCCCCCCCCCCGTTATATATAATATATCAGCACGGTCTTTGAGTCAATCACATACAAGCAATACCTAGGCACACACCACATCAACGCCATCACCATCACACTAAAGACACCTCCACCTCAACCGTCGCCACCATACCACAAAGTTTCACCTATATCGAATGAACGGTCTTCGAGTTAACCCTGAACAGACGTACAGACAAAGATTAATTTTTAAACTCTATATATTAAGATGGGATGGAGATGGAAAACACGTTGACTGCTGGAGAAAAAGAAAAAATAGATGCTTTCAATGATTTGGGACTCTCAGGCCGAGAAATATCTAGAAGACTGAATAGAAGTAAGACCGTTGTAAACAACTTTCTTGTGGATCCCGCAAACTATGGAGAAAATTGAAAACAAAACGCACAGCCGAAGCACACTTTCAGGGTAGCAAGAGGCTGTATTCAGTCGGAACATGTGGAACTTTTTTTATGGCTGCCTTAATCACCGGACTTACACATCTTAGAAAACGTTTGGGCCTACCTATCTCGAAAAGATTATGAAGCCAGTAGAAAATTTCGAGATAAGAATGCCTTAATTTAAGCTATCCGAGATGCCTGGGACGATTTAAAAAAAAACTGTATGATTCAATTCCAAATCGTCTTATAGAGCTGATATTAAAAAATGGAGGTTATACTCAATATTAATGGATAAAACCGGCGCAGGGACATAAGTCCCAAAAAAAAAAATTTGGACTTATGTCCCACTTAAGAGATACATAGTCCAAAATCGAATTAGGTACTAATGTCCCAACCCATCGGGAGATAAGTCCCAAAAAATATATGTTGGGAGTCGGGACTTATGTCCCTGCGCCTTTTAAAAGGAGCCATTTTATGTATGTAATGAAAGTCCACACTTTTTTTTTATTATTATCTCTCTGAAAATTTGGGACTTATGTCCTATCTTCGACAAAATTTTGTTGGACCTTTGTCCCGATCGGTTGGGACATAAGTCCCTAATTCGATTTGGGAATTATGTCCTATTTGAGTGGGTCAGAAGACCCAAAAGTCAATATTGGGACTTATGTCCCTGCACCAGAAATTTTGTACAGGTATAAATAGCGATAAACGGTTGTAAAAGATGTGGCCTAAATCAAGTGAATGGGAGTGTATGTCTATCCTTTCTTCTAACAACTCCAGAATATACAATTTTAGATGAGTGTGCTATAGACTTTCCAGTAACTGGAATCAAATACATACATTTCTTAAAGGAAACCCCGACCCTATATAGGGAGAACAAAGACTTACCAACTGCATTTTTCTTTTGTAGAGTAGAAACAATTTATGGAACAGACTTATCTTACTTTTGAGTATCATGGAAGTTTTTTTTAGCCGCGTGAATGCGCTCCTGCAATCATCATGAATATTAGAAGGGGGCTAGCTTTCTACGAGATTCTTATGCCATTGCGTTTAGAGTTGCCGTATTTTCACACACGCAAAAGATGAAAAGTAGAAGCAGTTATCAAAAAATAATAAAATAAAAAATTAAATCAAAAGCCGAACAATCGAGGCCACGTAACATTGCCTTATACGTTTATTACTAATTTTCTACCCGAAAAGCAGTGGACAACCAAAATATATCACGTTACCTTTGTTATTCTTGACAGCTTCTTTATAAAATTTACAAAAACTTACACTTACACTTTATTTTTCTAAAAGCCTTGAAGGAAATGAAATTGTCCAACTTATCAGACTTCAATTGATCAAGATATTAGTACGAGATCAGGTCAAAATAATATATCCTACTCTCCCCGTCATGCACCAATATTGGACACCGACTGATTCTAAACAAACACAGGGACTGAAGTTGTTCCTAGATTCACATTCCGTATACACTTAGGAAAATCCCCAACCGTCTTCCCAGTATAGACCTTCGCGATTAAGGTCTGCATCAAAAGAAGATACAAAAGAACCGAAACCTTTATAATCTCGGATAGCCAGGCAGCATTTTGTAATACTTAGGAAGCACTAGCTAGCTGTTATTGTAATCTTGAAGAACTGGGTAAGGAAAACAAAATTACCCGGTCACTGTGGCATTCGAATAAACGAGGCAGCTGATCTCTTCACCAGGGAAGGTACTGATATAATGTTCACTGGCCACGTACTAAGAATTACCTATTCCAAGAGCCACATCTTACCAGAAGAATCATCTATTGGGAAGGTATTAAGCTGGAATCGTCACTTGGGATAATACTTGGTTGTCTTATCTTAAGTGACGATCTCAGTTACAAAATCAGAGATCTAGACGGAGCACTCAAGTTGGACCGCCAATCACTATGATCGCTAGTATGGTATATAGCAGGTCATGATGCATGGTCCATTCAACGATCATTTGGAAAAATAGGGAAATCTATAACAGACTCTGCATCAGTCTGAAAGCGGCAGATGAAAGACTCAAGCACATATTCTTTAGATGTGACTCCCTCATTCCTCCTCCTACTTCATTCTGCGGTGGAGCATAGGGCTTTTATTTCTATCGTCCTTTTCCATGTCCTACTAGGACGACCAATTCGGCGGCTTCCTTGTGGATTCCAGTCGATCGCTTGTTTCGTGATATCGTCTGATGGTTTTCTCAGTGTGGCCAATTCGGCTCCGTTTTTGCCCAAAGTTTGGCACAGAATCCATTGACCTCAAATCAACGACAATCGCAGTAATTGGCTTTTAGTCGCACCAGCCTGAGTAGAATCCTGCACAAAGACATCGGATTATTCGCTTACAAGTCCAGATGACTCAGGAGTTGAAATCAAATGACCATCCGCTTTGATATCAGTTCTCTGCGTGGACTATAGACCAGCTTGATAATAACGCTGATTTTAGTCGAAAAATCATCTTTTCAGACTAAGTGCATTTTCATCTCAGGGGCCATGTAAACAGGCAGACCTGCCATATTTGAGGTTTTGAACATCCACACTAATAGTAAGAAAGCCAATGCATACAACAAGAGCGACAGTTTTGTTTTGATTTTGGAGTGGTGGCCCATTTTTTTTTCGAAAACGCTGCGGCAAATGTCGTTACCATCAATAGCGACCGTTACAGAGCCAGCTGACCAACTTTTGAAAACCTCAAATCGTCGCTATGAATGTGGACTACCTTTGGTTTAAAGCGAATCACCAAAGACCTGACAGGGGGCCACCGCTCTAGCCAACATCCGGCGAAACGCCTGGATGGTGCCGTTCTGGATTCAAATGAGTATCAGCTCAAGCGATAGAAGGAGCATTTTTCTACGGTCCTTAACCCTGTATTCGAAAACGATATGCACCCAAATCAAACGCAGATGCCGAATTCGCACCTAAACTCCCAGTAAAGAGGAGATCTCTACCGCGATCATCGCACTAAAGAACAACAAGTCGGTAGGACTAGATGGTATACCCGCAGAGCTTCTGCGTGCCGCTCCAACGACATCAGCAGAGCTTTTATATCCTCTTAGGAGGCGGAAAGTTTCCCCGACGAGTGGAAGAAGGGATTGATTGTCAAGCTCCCTAAAAAAGGTAGTGGAGTGAGAGAACTGGAAAGGAATTTGCGTTCTTCCTGCAGTTACAAAGGTAATAGCCAAAGTAGTACTTGAGCGAATTAAGAAACATCTGGAAAATACACTCGATGGTGAACAAGTAGGTTTCCGCACTGAATCCTCCTGTGTCGACCACATCAACAGCCTGCGGATCATTATTAAACAGTGCGTTGAATTCACGTCACCACTACACCTCTTCTGTTCATCGATTTTGAGAAGGCGTTTGACAGTGTCAACAGACAGTTCCTCTGGCTTGCCTTCCGCAGGAGAGGTATAGCCGATAAACTGATAGCTATTATTAAAGCAACCTATGATGGTTCTAAATGTCATGTGCTGCATAGAGGAAAGCTGTCGGAGGAATTCGAGATCCTAAGTGGGGTACGACAAGGTTGCATTCTATCGCCGGAGGAATTCGTTGGACTCTTACATCTCAACTCAAACATCTGGACTACACTGAAAACGTTTGTTTACTCTCATACAGGTTTATGCAGCTGCACCAAATGACAACAAATATGGAAAGTGAGGCAAAAGTTGCGGGTTGGTCTCGACCGATAAACCTTGCAAGACAAATCGGCCCTCGTCCGTAAAAGATACATATTTCTCAAGACTTTTACTCTACAAGAGCGCAACGTCGATACAGTGGCACTCTTCACATTCGTCACCACTTTACGTGGTAAGCTAACCGAGATGCACACAGATGATGGTAGCGTAGCAGTCAATTAAAAGCTTGAACAAAACCTGTCCTAGAAAAGGGCTTGTGATCTGTTTCTTCTTAATTTGAGGTAGAAAATTCAAAACATATTTTATTATCAACGCTAACGCAACGATATCAAAAAGCATTGTTCTTCTAATTTATTCAGACGTACCTTGTCTCTAACAGATAGCCAAGATTAGACAGAAAGATACCTGGCAATCATAGTATTCTGCTGGTGTTCCCACACATATTCCACGACTTGATTTGTTGTTTTGTTGGTCACTTTTGCCGTCGTCGTCGTTGTCGCTTTGTCGTCACTCAGACAAATTTCTTTGCCAACAACATAATGCAATCAGTTTCGGTTTCGGTTTAGTTCTCTTTAGCCAACTCGACGGATCAGTCGCCCTGTGTCTCAATCTCTTAACTTTGTTTGTGTTATTTTTGATCATTTTTTAAATTAATAATTTTTTTTATTATTTATTACTTTTTTAATTAAAAAGAAAAGAAAATTAAAAAAATAAAAAAAATAAAAATTGTGCGCACCAGTTTCAGATACGAAAATAATTGCAACTGCGCTGTATGGAATGTATCTCGATATTTTTGTGTGCAAAATGTGAGATTGTGTTGTATTGGCACAGCTAAGATTATTACGATTTTTTTCAATAACAGAATTCAATTGGTTACTTGGTTAAAAATACAATGACACGAATTCCATTAGAGATAGATCCGCGTTATCTTTTTTTTTTTCTTTCTTTCTGAAGTCTAAGATAGCAATTTATTGCACGCATAGGTTGCAATTCTGTTGCATCAGCGATGAACATGTGCACTGACAAGCAATCTTCAAGATAAGTGCTTATCACCGCCAATCTTATACCACTAATTGGGTCTTAGTGTAATATGCGGGTAGTATATATTATCCGTTTGTGTGTGGGTGTATTTTGTAAGGTTTCGTGATAACCGTCATATATTAATTACACTGTGTTTTTGTAAGAAGCAAAGCATAGCAATCGAGGGACGTTTAGTGTGAGCACAAGGACAATAAAATTACGTTTTCACGCCTACTTAAAAACAAAACCAAAGTTTATAACGTTTACAATTCCAAAAGAGCATAAAGAAGGAATTATCGCTTTTAAGCCTATACCACCTGTAGTTTCAAAGCGAAATATGTATACGTATAGATGTCCCCTTCTTGAAAAACTAATGACTTTTACTATCATATCTGAATTAGAGCGAAATTATGATCTTCAACCTTTCTTTTTATGGCACATTCGTAAATAGATGATCCTGAGTAACTTCAGCGTAACTTTCGCACATCAAAGATAGCCAAAGTTATATATTTACGATGGGTAATTTTTTGTGAATGGAATGGTAATTTTGTACCAACATAATAATTACTCTAAAGTTACTTAGGATCCATTTACGAATGTGCCTAATATGCGACGCTTTAAGCTCCGATTTAGGTACTCCAGTATGTGCTAACCATTTAAGTTCGGTACCTTTTGCCTGTACCTGAATGAAGTTATCATCATATTTGGCTATGGTCCTAGCCTCTCGGTATGAAGTAATAGGATTTACAAATTTGGCGCTCTATGCTAACGAATGTGGAATGTGGCTTGCGACGCAATGGCTCCAATACAAATTTACTTGGATACCAGTTGCACCAATTCAGGTTTCTTTTTTCTTTAGTGACATACTAATAGGTATTAAAAGTCTTAAAACGGACATATTTCTTCTTTTAGTTTCCTATGGCACGATAGTGCATTCTATTGATCGTAACATGTCGATAATTTCCATCGACGCAAAAATAGGGTCCAATCACACCTCCGTCATGAAATCCACACTCCACGCGATCACATTTTAATGGCTTTTTGATTATTGACAAAGCCATTAAGCCAAAAATGAACTTTATGGCCCGCACACATGAATCCCCGCCTTACCATCACTACTACTGGAGTTATGTACTACTTCTTAAACCTAAACAAAGCGCCAACTCGATCGTATTCCTGATATGTGGTTTGTCGAGATTTTGTTAAGACGCATATTATGTGAAAGTTTCAGCTTAATCGGCTTTCTAGTTTTTGAGTTTTAGTGTCGCATCGTATCGTGTAGTAGGCGTTATGTTCGTACAAAACATAAGATAGAAAGCAGCGCAGCGAGCAGTGCAGCACACAGTCATTATGATGCGCGCCCGCTTTTACTTCGACTTTAGTTGTTTGGTTACAAAATTGGACGGCACGAAATGTCATTTTATTTAAACGGAATAATACTCGTATATAACCTATATCGACGCTGAAAGGCCATTCTAAATGTTGTAGTAGTTCCGAAGGTTACCTCCTACACATTACCTCTTTATAATATTATGTAGTATCGATAAGTCCGAAACACAAACAATGATTATTTGCTGGCCGGCCTCCCTCGTTTAAGAATTCTCTACATTCCTATTTCTTAAATTACAGGATAGCTCTCTATTATGTGACGCCTGATCTCCGAAGAAATTAATATTCAGCTTTTTCTGAGGAGCTCTGAAATTATATATAGTTTTGATTCTAGGCCAATTCCACTAGCACAATTCCACTAGACACAATTCAACTGGACACAATTCCGTGTTTGTGTTTGTGTAGTTTGTAGAATTCAACCTGGGTGGAAGTTGGAAGGGACCGATTAACTTGTTTTCAATTACACCTGCCCATATATTAACGCTGAATTTGTATTGAAATGATGACTGTGTGGATTCTTCGCAGCCCGTGTATGAAAATTGTGAATATTTGTGATCCCATCTCTTGTAAACTGAGATTCGTCTGTCCAAAAAATTCTGCTAATAAACTCGTTTTTATCCAAGCTCCGCTCCAGCTATTTACTATCTTCCTTTGTTCCTCTTATTAAAAACTTTTATTTAACTTGACTTGACCCCTTTCTGTCTGTATTGTCGACCACTCTGAGGTCCTTTTTAGCCACCTTCCACACGACCTACAGAGCTGAAATTTTTTAAGTGTCCAAAATAGCATTTTTTATATTCCGAGTATGACGCGTGTCGCGGGTGGCGCGTGTGATGGGTTGAAAGTTTGTTTTTCGACTCTTTTGAGGTCCTATTTAACCAACTTCCACACGACCTAGATAGTTGGATTTTTGTGAATATCTAAGTCCAAAATAGCATTTTTTTATATTCCGAGTATGACGCGTGTCGCGGGTGGCGCGTGTGATGGGTTGAAAGTTTGTTTTTCGACTCTTTTGAGGTCCTATTTAACCAACTTCCACACGACCTAGATAGTTGGATTTTTGTGAATATCTAAGTCCAAAATAGCATTTTTTATATTCCGAGTATGACGCTTGTCGCGGGTGGCGCGTGTGATGGGTTGAATGTTTTTTTTTCGACTCTTTTGAGGACCTATTTAACCAACTTCCACACGACCTAGAGAGTTGAAATTTTGCGAGTATCGTAGTCCAAAATAGCATTTTTTATATTCCGAGTATGACGCGTGTCGCGGGTGGCGCGTGTGATGGGTTGAAAGTTTGTTTTTCGACGCTTTTGAGGACCTATTTAACCAACTTCCACACGACCTAGAGAGTTGAAATTTTGCGAGTATCGTAGTCCAAAATAGCATTTTTTATATTCCGAGTATGACGCTTGTCGCGGGTGGCGCGTGTGATGGGTTGAAAGTTTGTTTTTCGACTCTTTTGAGGTCCTATTTAACCAACTTCCACACGACCTAGATAGTTGGATTTTTGTGAATATCTAAGTCCAAAATAGCATTTTTTATATTCCGAGTATGACGCGTGTCGCGGGTGGCTCGTGTGATGGGTTGAAAGTTTGTTTTTCGACTCTTTTGAGGACCTATTTAACCAACTTCCACACGACCTAGATAGTTGAATTTTTGTGAGTATCTAAGTCCAAAATAGCATTTTTTATATTCCGAGTATGACGCGTGTCGCGGGTGGCGCGTGTGATGGGTTGAAAGTTTGTTTTTCGACTCTTTTGAGGACCTATTTAACCAACTTCCACACGACCTAGAGAGTTGAAATTTTGCGAGTATCGTAGTCCAAAATAGCATTTTTTATATTCCGAGTATGACGCGTGACGCGGGTGGCGCGTGTGATGGGTTGAAAGTTTTTTTTTCGACTCTTTTGAGGACCTATTTAACCAACTTCCACACGTCCTAGATAGTTGAATTTTTGTGAGTATCTAAGTCCAAAATAGCATGTATGCCTTATGACGCGTGTCACGTTTCGCGTGTGGCACGTGTGTTTTTTGAGTTATTTTTTAACCACTTTTCGCATGACTTAGAGGGCTGAAATTTTGTGACCGGTTCATTACAGAGTGACCTTAGGCATTATTTTGGGTTTTCTGGAAGAATGTTCAATTATACCACGAATCAAAAAACAACCTTCCAGTTTGTAAATTAGTGCAATAGATACAATTTTTTGTTTAAAGATACTTAATAAACCGATACCTACTATGGTGACTCTTTATTGCTGCTTCCAGCTCTAAAAACGCTTCTCTCTCTCTATTTATTTTCGAATTGATATTAAAACAAACGCGACCGATAAGATTCAAGTCTAGCAGACGGCATTGGAATTTCTTTTTGTTTTCAATTATAGTTCTCTATGTGCATTCCCATATACGAGTTGCATTTGAATCGAAACCATTTACTACTTAATGCAAATCAACCCGTAATCTATTTTTTGTTTTTTTTTTTTTTGTTCTGTAGCCGTTGTATTTATTGCTCTTTCATTCCAGATTGCTAATAGTCGCGCGTAAATTTTATATTCTCCAACAAAACGTTAATAATTGATACGATAGACACCGAAGGTGGTGTGTTGCACTGATTGGCTGTGATCATCATTTTGTATTTTCGTTAAATGAAAATAAAATAATCGTAAAATAAAAGTCCTGGTCAGAAGTTGCTGTTCGCTTGCAAAGTGCAGACGACAAAAACAGAGAACTTCCCTTTAAATTGTGTTCAGTGAAATCGATCTTTTTTATAACATAATCTGATCGATCCATTTATTACTTTGGACAATTTGGTGAAATTGATATTTTTATAATTGTGTTGCTATTGTTGTTATTGCAATAATGATTCGTACAAAATCTGGTCGCTTGGTTGCGCAAGGAATAACAATTTTGCGTACGGCTGCAGGCGCAAGCAGTGTCACAACCACCACAAACAATCAAAATTCCGGAAAACGTCAGCAAAATACCGCAGCCTCCGAGCCTGGTTTCATTAGTAATTCGGATAAATATCTGCACTATTCACCGGAGGAAGGTTACTATAAGACATCACCATACGATGTGGTCTCCCCCTTGGATATTACATTGGATAAATACGTTTGGAGCGATTTTCAAAAATGGGAGAACAAAATTGCCACTGTGAGTTCTGGTACTTTTTCTTATAAAATTTTTTGCTGATTTTCTTTTTCTTAAGGAAAAATTTGGCAATTACGCCAATCTGAAAAAAATAGGCACTTTCTGAGTAACTTCAGGGTAACTTTCGAACATCAAAGTTACCAAAAGTTACTCATCTATTTACGATGGGTATCTTCTTTGTATGCGGTGACTAACTTTTTATCAACATAAAAATGAGTTAATCTGAAGTTACTTAGGATATAAGATAGTAAAGCAAGCTTCTCAGCGCTTATGCGGATGACGTTGCTATTGCCGTCTCAGAGAACTCCTGCAAAATGCTCTTACTAAGCTACCTTACTGCACAGATCGCTGTGGTTTAGGGTTAAATCATCACAAAACTGAGCTTGTCCTATTCACCAGGAAATATAAAGTTCCACTTATTAACTCTCCCTCTATAAAAGGTATAAGCATAACATTCCCTGATAAAGCCAAGTATTTGGGTCTTATTTTGGACAGAAAGCTGAGATGGAAACCTAACATACAAGAAAGAGTTCGTGAAGCAACGTCTACTACTGTCTTACAGCGATTTCGATTTGCTGGGTACAGTGAAGGTTTGGTGTCCCATTTCAACAGCGTTCTACACGAAAACCAGAGACCGATGCAGATATGGGACACCAAACCTTCACTGTACCCAACAAATCGAAAGCACTATTAATATCGATAAGCAAGTGCTGCAATTTAGAGGTGTGGCAAACTATATTTAGATTAAAAACCAGACACAAAGATTTCTTTTTTTTTCATTGCCGATAAGAATTTTATCTGTTTATTAGCGAAGCGAAAAATAACAGAACTTAACCTCATCGCTACACAGTCAAAGTTATTATCGCTCTTTCTAAGCTAGACACTGACAAACGACTAATACTCACTCGCAAGCAAATAAAACAAACAACTGGTCACTGTCGTCTGTAGCGCTGCATAGTCACAGATATTGCACTCTACTCGAATTGTAGGAGCCCGAGCGACACGCATAGCAGAGAATTGGTACGAACACAGAAATTTAGGAACCCCATCATAGAAATTAGAATTCCATGAACAGGAATTTTAAAAATTAAAAATAAAGAAAATTGAATTTAATTATCTACCTGCCTGACTCAATTCGTAAATACGAGTTTCATAAATGCAGTTCCTAACTGAACTGGGTTGTTCGTTTGTACTAGCGTCTCTCTAGCGTTTCCTCTAGCGTCTAGCCATAGAGAAGCAAACACATCTAGCCTTGCCTTTAATTCGTCTTGAATTTAAATTTCTACCCCCAGCACAACCATTTGGTGGTCCAAAGTTCAGTAGATCGACGTTCAAAGTCTCTCTGAGCGTAAATTGATGAACTAGTCGCCGCCGAAGCCGTCGCCGTTGTCGTCGCCGTCGCGGTAATCACAGCGCTGATGCAAAAAAACAAAAATTTATTTATTCATTTATAGTCCCGTCTACAAAGTGACAGTCAGCGATTGCAATTGACGTAGGCGCAGCCTTTGAACTTATCAGTGAAAAAGGTGAACGGGCGAAGAAGATAAGATACTCGTAGTGCCAAAAAGAAGGTGGAATTTGATTTACTCTGTTGACCTTAACAATCAGTGCAACATGCCGCCCATTGTTGCCAACTTCTTTGAAATTATTTAATGTAGTTACAATAATTCGGTAACATGAAACAGATAGACACCTTCCACTACCAACTGAAATGAACTATCTTCCTATTAAAGGGTTCATACCGAAGTGGCTATAAAATGAGATATGGGCGCATATGCCGGTCAAGTCTTGGAAGTTTCAATAGCTTTTGCGTAACCTTCGCGATCACTATTAAGTTTAAATTATGGCCAATACAATTGCCTGGCTTTTATTATGAAACACCAAAATGTTTGTTTGGCCACATGACAAATGCTGTATTGGTTTAAATTATATTACATGAAAGCAACAATAATAACGATATACCACCAACAATAAGATTGATATAAATTGCAAGGCATTGTGATTGATGGATATGGGGGCACACTTTTCAATTGGTAAATTGTTCTCGTGCACACAGACATACAAATCGCTCCTCTTTTTAAAAAATAAGCTCCAATTTAGGTTAAGTGGCCGGTTTGATCAAAAAAATGTACCCCAATTTGATACGATAAACGTACTCACAAGAGGACATTTAACGACGAAACTGAAAATAGTCTGAGAAGCTTCATATGCGCATGTAGATGTGAATTCCTTTAATTTAGGAAAATTTGTGGAGTAGGAATTTTTTTAAATGCCATTTTCCGCAACTGTGTTTGGTTAACGTAGCGCCTTTTTTTGGGTTACATTTCAAAACCGATAGTGATCTTTCATCGCATTGACTTTTATTTGATTCGAGGCATTCATTTTGATTTCAGGACTGTCAGTGCGCTGTGGTTGCTAATACGAGGTTTTTTCGTTTAAAAAATATACCGAAATGTAAAAATGGTAACAAGATAAGAATAGAAGTGGAATAATCCTGTAGAAAGCACACACCTACTTGTCTCTTCTTGCCTTTGATACATGTGTACGAGGTTTGATAAAACTTTTGAATTTCGCAACCCTTATAAATCAAATTGTCACGATCTTGAGTGTGCCATTTTGGTGCCACTGTCCCTCGGAAACCTAATATATAGCATTCAAGTACAAGATCAGTTCGATGATCCCTCTTTCAGATCGTCAAAATATGGTTTGTTCACTATGCTGAATTTGGACACTTTTAGGTTTTTAGAGGGAACAAGTGCATTGTAAAGTTTTAATACAATTTCCAACTTTGCTGTAGATCTGAATGCAATTGTTCGTCCCGGGCAGACGTTGTCACGCTCAAAACCCACGGCCGATTGAGACAATTGTGCACTGTTTGCTTGTTTTCTGTTTGTAAATTATTTTTTCTTTCTACACTAAGTCCACTAAGTACAACTCCCCTTTTCTTCATTACAGGTATGCGTAGTGACTGGACGGCATTACACCTTCGCCGAATTGCGTGATCGAAGTGCAGCTTTCGCTGTCAGACTACGGGTTAAATTTAAACTCAATGCACGCGACGTCGTTGCGGTATGTTTGCCAAATCTTCCTGAATATCCACTTGCGGTGTTGGGCGCCCTTGAAGCTGGGCTCACTGTGACAACTGTGAATCCCATCTACACGGCAGGTAAGACAATTTTGCTCGATCTGTCAACGTAATTGTTCTGTCGGTTTTAGTAAATTATGCCAAAGGACAAAAAAAATTCTCCTTCTACCGCAAACTCATATTCATATTTATGATTGCAAAATGCTAAGCAAATGTTGTTGTTTTTGTATAAAAAATTACTATCAGGTTTTCGGTATAATTGACGTATTTTGGTCACTGCATCACAACCAGTTCGACTGGGATCGCTATATAACTAATACCATACCAATACAATTTTACGCACCATTCAAAATTAAAAACAATTTAGCAATTTACTGTTTGTGTGTACATAGATACTTTTTTCGGGTTTCCTTAGTTGATAACTTTGTTTCACTTCCATTATTGTTTTCTCAATGGCCGTTAACTGCGGCATTTATATTTTAATTGTCTCACTCACATCGCATCGACCGTAATCAATAAAGCATCCAGAATCACTTTGACTTGACACCAGAAAGTGGACCAATGGATGTTAGTCAATTCTAGAGACGCATCTTCCCAGCTGCGCCATTCCCATTTCGTTGTTGTTCTACGTTCAAATTAAGTTCACTTAACTCGGGAGGATCTTCGCTTTGAAGTGAAACCTTCTTTAAGTTGAATTCGAATACTACTCGTCAATGTTATGATTGAGACTCCGTAAAGTAGTACTTGCTTCTATTATTACTACCGGTGGGGGGAACCTCACTGGGGCTTGAGTGATTCTGTCTTGCGGAGAGGAAACCTCAACCAGCTTGCAAACAGTAAGAGGGAAAAGGGGGTTCTGGATGTAATGTGGTCTTGGGGGCAACTGAACTACAGTTGTATTGAAGTTTAGGGCGAATATAAGCCTTGTAAATAGTAGCCAGATCTGAACGAGTGAAGTACATCTTGCACCGTTTTAGGAAACCTAAACATTTCGCAGCTTTCTTGGCGATGGCAAATATGTGGTCGTACCGAGAATTTAGAGCTTTTCAGTTTCTTTGATGCAAGATCCATTCATGGATTCACGCTTAGACGACAGAAGACAGCTTTGGGTTTTGGAAGCGTTAATTCTGTTCTGTTGTGTAGTCCCCACCTTGTTATGATGTCAAGGTCAGCATATAGCGTGCTTAATATACGTTGTTATTCAAGTTCCACTTACGAAGAAGAGGGGCGTGCAGAAAGCATGAAATCAGCTAAGCTAAGAGTGCTGTCGTCAGCGAAAGAATGGATTGGATTAGAAGTAGCTAACAGGAGATCATTAATGAAAATGAGAAAGAGTGTCGGAGATAAAACAGAACCTTGGGAAACACCGGCGTTTATGCGGTGAACATTGGATTTAAATCCGTCTAATACGACCTGGATTGAACGGTCAGAAAGGCATTCATTTTCGGCGAAAGAGCTTGATGCCCGACTTTCTGTGAACCTTAGTGCTGTGCAGGCCTTCCCAATTTGCTACAATCTCTGCCTGAAAATTCGTGCAAGCTGAATCGGATAGCTTGTATGACATTGACAGATGTAGATCATCCGAGAAGATACCTGCAACGAATCCATGCTTCATATTGAACCCGTCAGTTAATATTGTCTCGTAGGCAATTGGTAGGAAATTCGACGACGCTGAACGAGGAGTTGAGCTAAATTTAGGGATTCAGTCATCATTAGAATAAGGTTCATGCCTTCAGGAACTGTCTGCAGCATATTACAGTGGCCGTATGGACCCAGATGCTCTGAGCACGTCGCAACATACTTAATAAAAGGTGCAAGATGGTGTTAAGGGCCTCGGTCGGACAAGACAGTAAAGCTCCTGTGATGCATTCTGCTGCTGATCGCTGTAATCGGCTGAGTTTGGTGCTGTTATACTTCATCTTGATCGCTGGTCTGGTGGCTGTGATTACCGCGATGGCGACGATAACGGCGACTAATTCATCAATTAACTCTCAGAGAGACTTTGAACGTCGAACTACTGAGCTTTGGACCAGCAAATGGTTGTGCTGGGGGGCAGAAATTTAAATTCGAAACGAATGAAAGGCAAGGCTAGGTGTGTTTGCTTCTCTTTGGCTAGACGCTAGAGGAAACGCTAGAGAGACGCTAGTACAAACGAACAAACCAGTTCAGTTAATAACTGCATTTATGATACTCGTAATTATGAATTGAGTCAGCCAGGTAGATAATTAAATTCAATTTTCTTTATTTTGAATTCATGAAATTCCTGTTCATGGAGTTCCTAAATTTCTGTGTTCGTACCAATTCTCTGCTATGCGTGTCGCTCGTGCTCCTACAATTCGAGTAGAGTGCAATATCTGTGACTATGCAGCGCAACCGACGGCAGTGACCAGTTGTTTGTTGACCAGTTCTTATCTATTTGCTTGCGAGTTGCGAGTATTAGTCGTTTGTCAGTGTCTAGCTTAGAAAGAGCGATAATAACTTTGACTGTGTAGCGACGAGGTTAAGTTCTGTTATTCTTCGCTTCGCTAATAAACAGATAAAATTCTTATCGGCAATGAAAAAAAAGAAATCTTTGTGTCTGGTTTTTAATCTAAATATAGTTTGCCACACCTCTAAATTGCAGCCCTTGCTTATCAATATTAATAGCGCTTTCGATTTGTTGGGTACAGTGAAGGTTTGGTGTCCCGCTGTCGAAATGGGACACCAAACCTTCACTGTACCCAGCAAATCGAAATCGGTGTAAGACAGTAGTAGACGTTGCTTCACGAACTCTTTCTTGTATGTTAGGTTTCCATCTCAGCTTTCTGCCCAAAAAAGGATCCAAATACTTGGCTTTATCAGGGAATGTTATGCTTATACCTTTTACTCATCATGGTAAGAATTGGTCGTACAATAGCTGTGTACAGCCAGAGAGGCATCTTTGGTTGAAGACCCCATTTCCTGCCCATGGTTTTACTGCTGGCATAGATGGCAACGCACGCTTTCTTAGCCCTGTTCTCTATGTTAGCCTTCCAGCTAAGCTTCCTATACAAGATTACTCCGAGATATTTAGCGCTGGAGTTAAGGCTTAGACTTTTCCTGAGACTTTTCCCATTGAGTTTAGGAAATATGAAGGATTTAGCGGTGAACAATACCATTTCAGTCTTTCCAGGGTTGACTCCAACGCCACCGCTTGTTGCCCAGGAGTTGACTTTTCGCAGGGCCCTTTCCATGACTTCACTGATCACGAAAAGGTACTGGCCTGATACGTGAATCACCACGTCTTCTGAGTACGCAACTACCTTCGTCCTATCCTCTTTAAGTTTTAGTATCAATTTGTTAATTACCATCAGCCACAGTTAGGGATTCAGTAAGCAGAGTGTCTAGCCTACTGATTCCGTGTATTCCGTTTATATGAATCTATTTTAGAAAGCTATGTCAGAAATAATTTCTATCGACAAAAGTAAGTCTTCCAAGAAGAAATGAATTTGTTGCATTGGCCACAATCAATCAAGTCCATTCGTGATACGCCTTTTAAAGGATATGATGTGCATTCGGATTTCCGTGAACACCGCCAACAGAGGGCATAATTCCACGGTCCTCTTCGGATACGGATTGATGTTGTAGCGTCAATCAACGCCCATCCACAATGTTGCTATTATGAATATATCAGCTCCAACTTCTCACTGATGGGAGCGAGACCTATCTAAATCCTAATCGATCTATGGGTCACGGCACCCGGTTGGAAAATGCAACTTCACGCCGAGTATGAACACACGCTGAGTTAATACTTTACCCGCATTTGGGTGTCTACCACATCCACCACGATGCTCCCACTAGGGGGCCAACCTCAATAGCCGGGGACGGAAGAAATCACTCCGTGGGCTTCAGACGAATCTCTGGTCAAATTTTCATAGTTAGCAACGTAGCTAATTACTGGAGTCGATTTCCTTACAACTCAGGTACGTTTAAACGCCGTACTTTCTCAACTGAGATTAACTTGTCAGTTAACAAATCTGAAATATTCAGCGCGGTCTTGCGGCCATTTCTAATGCCTAGCATTTGCCCTAGCAACCACTTCGCTATAAAAGGGCAGAGTACCATCATAGCATGGTTAGCAGTCTGACCCTTCAGTTCGCAGTGGTGACAGTGCGGTGATTTGTCGCACGACGACATATATTCTGCTTCTGAGGGCAGTCCTCCACCCGAATCGAGCATCATGGGATCGTACCGTGCAGGAAGTCCAGTAAATGTAGCGACTGCGGCCAGCATCAAGGAGAGAATCAACCAGTTGGTCAGACCCCTCCAGAATGACAGTTCCTTTCTTTTTGGGACGGCTTACAACAGAGACGCTCTTTTTAAAAACGTCCAGCAACAACATCGTATCCTTTATGTTTTTCTCATGAATTTCCTACATAAGCTCATCGGTTGGTAAATCAACGGCTACACCCTGGATAGCGATCTTTCGCCGAGGGACTGATATGCTTACCACATTCAACCCTATTTGTGAGAACTTCTCGTTCTTACTAATTTTTGCTCGTTCTTCGATTCTCGGGGTGCGTATAACTACGCCCCCATCTTTCAGCGGTTCCAGCGGGATCCTAACTCCAAGAGTAGGACCCACTTCGATCGTAACCTTCTTCATGACATCTTTGGCTGTGGCATCTTAATTTTTACTGCGGACAACAATAGACCAGGTTTCAACTGATTTTGTTACTAAAGCTAGGGGTACGGCAAATCTAGCTTGAGCTGCAATTTGTGCTGCCTAATTGGGAGCGGCTTGTGTCTTTGTGAGATCACGAAGAGCTCCCTCCATAGTCCTATTCATGTTTTCCATGGGTTTCTCCATGGTTTTCAACATAATATGGTTGCCGTCATTTGTGGTCTTCTCCACAATTCTCCTGGTTAAGTTTTTCCATCTTTTGGAGGCTATTAGTTCTCCATAAAGGTGATAATTGTCGGCTAAAGTATCCGTTACTAAATCATCGTACGTCGAATATAAGTCGTAAAATATGTCAAAAACTAAGCTATAAACACTAAGCAGTTAACAATTTCCAATGAATCAATCTTTACAGATGAAATCAGCCGTCAGCTCTTGTTTAGCGACGCAAAATTCATTATCGGCACCATTGCTGGCTTTCCGATACTTAGAAAAGCCTGCGAATTGGCCAAAAAACAGTTGCCCATCGTTTGCATTCGAACGAGATTAACAGATGAATTGCCGGCTGGAGCTATTGACTTTTCCGAAATTCTCAGCACGAATGACATCGATTACAGTCAGGCTAATTTTGATGATGTCACAGCTGATGATATGGCATTCCTGCCATTCTCGTCGGGCACTACGGGTCTGCCAAAAGGTGTCATGCTGACGCACAATAACATCACCGTTAATTGCGACCAAATAAAGGTGGCCGTCCCTATGAATCCCAATGGCCAGCAAGATGTTGTGCCGGCGGTGCTGCCTTTTTTCCACATCTACGGTCTAACAGCGGTGATGCTGTCGAAACTCGCACTCGGCTGCAAGCTGGTAACCTTTCCACAATTCAAACCGGAAGACCTGCTCAAATCGCTGTACGAGTACAAGGGCAGCGTTTTGAATTTGGTGCCACCAATTGGTAAGTAGATATCGTCAGTAGATGCTGATCAGGAAACTAACGTAAGCTCCAAATACAACAGCTCATCTGCTTACAAATCATCCCAAAGTGACTGCTGCATCTGCGCCCAATTTGCGTGTGGTTATGTCTGGCGCTGCGCCAATTGGTGCTTCAGATGTTGAGAGATTTTTAAAGAAGTGAGTTTACATTTCTTAGTTCTTAGATGGAACATTTCCTAACTCATGTATCCAATTCTCGTTGCTTTTTTCAGATTTCCAAATGCAAAGTTTGTGCAGGGTTACGGAATGACGGAATCGTCACCGGTTACCCTGATGACGTCCGTCAACAACACACGGTATTCGTCGGTGGGATATTTGACCGGCAGCACTGAGGGCAAAATAGTAGCAATCGGCAGCGAAGGCGCCAAAGGAGTTGGGCCAAATGTCACTGGGGAGCTGTGCGTTCGTGGGCCGCAAGTAATGCAGGGCTACATCGATAACGAGGAAGCTAATCGTGAGGCATTCTACCCGGGCAAGTGGCTGCGAACTGGTGATGTTGCATACTACGATGACGATGGATACTTCTACATTACCGACCGCATGAAGGAACTCATCAAGGTTAAGGGCTTCCAGGTGCCACCAGCTGAACTGGAAGAGATTCTTCGCAATCATCCGAGTATTCTGGAGGCGGCTGTCATCGGAATTCCCCACGAACAATACGGCGAGATACCCAGGGCCATTGTTGCTCTGAAGCCCAACAGCGAAGCAAAAGCGGAGGAAATTTGTGATTTCGTTGCCGAAAAGGTTGCCCACTACAAGAAACTCGAAGGCGGTGTCATCTTCGTCAGTGAAATTCCCAAGAACGCATCGGGCAAAATCCTTCGGCGTGAATTAAAGGAGAAATTCTCCAGCTAGGTGCTGATAGGTTCTTCTGTAAATAATAATTTGTACCTTTCTATTCTGTAACCTGCTGACCTCTTGGCGGTCCTTTTAAATTTTAAGGATTTTTTACGCATTTAGGTTGACCCCGTCAATAATGAATTAGTTAAGATGAATGTTAAGACTCGATTTAAGTATTATACGTATATGCAGCATGGAATTCTTTGTTCTAATTATTGTTGTTGAATAAAGTTGTGCGTATTTTCTTTTATAAAAACGACAATTTTTTTGTGAATTTGTGAAATCAAAGTAAAAATGAGAAGAAAAACGTCAACCAAATGATTTATTTTCTTTCATTCAATTTGAAATCTCAATGATTCTCAAGGTGTGTTATTTACATTTCGATTTCGATTGCAATATCATAGCAAACCAATCACAACAAAGCATTTGTTTGTTTGGGGAACTTTGGTTAGTCTTTTGTAGGTCCTTTGAGTGTCTTTTGGGGGTATTTTGGGAGTTTTTTCGGAAGTCCTTTGAGGGTCTTTTGGGGGTCCTTTGAGGGTCTTTCGCGGGTGTTTTGGTTATTTTTTTGGGAAGTCCTTTGAGTGTCTTTTGGGTGTATTTTGGGGAGTCTTTTGGATGTTCTTTAATGGTTTTTTGGGGGGGTTTTCGAGGTCTTTTGTGGGCTCTTTTGGGGAGTCCTTTGAGGGTCTTTTGGGGGTCCTTTGAGGTCTTTAGAGGGTCTTTCGCGGGTGTTTTTGGGTTTTTTTGGGAAGTCCTTTGAGTGTCTTTTGGGTGTATTTTGGGGAGTCTTTTGGATGTTCTTTGATGGTTTTTTGGGGGGGTTTTCGAGGTCTTTTGTGGGCTCTTTTGGGGAGTCCTTTGAGGGTCTTTTGGGGGTCCTTTGAGGTCTTTAGAGGGTCTTTCGCGGGTGTTTTTGGGATTTTTTGGGAAGTCCTTTGAATGTCTTTTGGTGTATTTTGGGGAGTATTTTGGAGGTTCTTTGATGGTCTTTTGGGGGGTTTTCGAGGTCTTTTGTGGGCTCTTTTGGGGAGTCCTTTGAGGGTCTTTTGGGGGTCCTTTGAGGGTCTTTTGGAGGTCTTTAGAGGGTCTTTCGCGGATGTTTTGGGGATTTTTTGGAGAGTTCTTTTAAGTGTCTTTTGGGTGTTTTTTGGGGAGTCTTTTGGAGGTCCTTTGATGGTCTTTTGGGGGGTTTTGGAGGTCTTTTGTGGGCTCTTTTGGGGAGTCCTTTGAGGGTCTTTTGGTGTTCTAACAAAAAGTGTTGTCCATCGGAGATACATGTGTATAAAATTTGAAGAAAATCGGGTAGTTTTTCTAAAATATTTGTATGGGAGCCCCCGATCCCGAGACCCGAGGGGCCTCAAATTTTAATAGAAAGTGTTGTCACGGGAGATACACATGTGCGCAATTAATGCGCTTTAGGAAGTGGGTTAAAAATTGATCACAAGATTTGGTGTGCCTGTTCTGCAGCCAGCCACGGGCTTGGCTGGCACTTGGAAGGTTACCGCTACTATCACAAAA
The DNA here is from genome assembly GCA_947095585.1 of Nephrocerus scutellatus. Lineage (NCBI taxonomy): Eukaryota > Metazoa > Arthropoda > Insecta > Diptera > Pipunculidae > Nephrocerus > Nephrocerus scutellatus. The sequence goes on from OX352763.1 coordinate 118,208,046, forward strand.
AAATTACAAACCTTCGTAAATAGGTGCTTACGGAACATCTTAAGGGCTTTCCGGCCTAACCGTATCTCTAACGAACCTCTTTACCAGAGAACGGGTCAGGAACCAATAGGCACAACCATCCAACGACGGAAGTGACATTCCGAAAAGGCGACAGTTCCATAGCAAACGACGCAATGCAATGGAATCCGGTATCTCAGGAGGGTAGAAGAATGGGTCATCCGAGAAAAACATGGTGCAGAACAGTTGAGCAGGAGTCACGACAATTGGGTAAGAGTTGGAGAGAGCTGAAGCTCATTGCCAGGAACCGCACGCGATGGCGCGTAGGCGTAAAAGAGGCTCTAGGACCCACAAGGGGATATAGGACATAATATATAATATATCATGAATGTAGTTATTAACTGAACTGGTAATTCGTTTCTACTGTACTCCAGCGTCTAGCTATAGAGAAGCAAACAAATCTAGCCTTGCCTTTTATTCGTTTTGAATTTAAATTTCTGTCTTGTCTGTTTTTACAAATTCTGATCGACCGATCTATTAATTTGGGCAATTTTGTGAAATCGATATTTTAATAATATTTGTGTTGCTTTTATGATTGTATTGCAATTATGATTCGTACAACATCTGGTCGCTTGGCTGCGCAGGGAATAAAAATCTTGCGTACGGCAGCAGGCGCAGGCAGTGCCATAACGTCCAACAATCAAAAATCCGGAATACGTCAGAAAAATACCGCAGCCCCCAACGAATCTGGTATCATTTGTAATTCGTCGGATAAATATCTTCACTATTCACCTGAGGAAGGTTACTATAAGACATCACCATACGATGCGGTCACCCCATTGGATATTACATTGGATAAATACGTTTGGTGCAATTATCAAAAGTGGGAGAATCAAATTGCCACTGTGAGTTTTGGTGTTTTTTTTTTATAAAAAATTATCCAGCTGTTTTCTGGAGGAAAAGAGACACCAGTCTGACAAATATGTTAAACAATTTTTGGTGGTAGTGGTATTCTCGTACACGAGTTTCGCTGTTTCTTAGCTACGAAATTTTGTAGAAACACAGTTCATTCATAAACAAAAGTTGCCTGTAATCATAAGTACTTGTGTGTATGTTGAACTACTTATGATTCGAAGCAAATATGATAAGATCATAATTGTATTCTGGAATAGTAGGTTCGTTGTAACGTACAGCTTTTGGAGATATCTAATTCAATAGAAAAAGTTCTCAAGAAGTTAGGAAAGTAAAATGTTGCAAACAAAATGTTGATAAACAAAATGCTGCAATGCTATATGTTTCAAAGCGAGATGTTGCAATGACATGCCAGAAGTTTTGTCAGCTACCAATCCTAATCCTATAGGGAAGTCCTTTTATGAATTAGAAATTTGTAAGCTCGTGGATTTTCATTGGTGCCTTAGTTGGGAATTCAAGAATCGTAAGCCATCTCCATTGAAGCTGCATAGAGAAGACGGCGGCATGAGAGCATATCTTCTAGGAGTTTAAAGAACCGTGTGGTCTCGTGACATAAGGTCCACTCCTCCTCCCTTCTCCAACACTAGTGGGCGCCGTGGCTCAGTGGAAATGCGCATGGCTACTGAGGAGGAGGTTCGTGGTTCGAATCCCAGTAATACCAAAAGTATTTTTCACGGTGTCCCACCTCTCGCGAATGTCTGACAAACGTTCCGAGAGTAATAACTTGTCACGGAAAGCTTCTCAATTTGCTTCTTAATATGCAACACAAATGGTCGCGGGAAGCTAGGTTTTGGACCGCAACGGTCTGTTGCGCCGAATATTATTATTATTATTTAACACTAGGAACGAACTCACCTTCAGTAGAGAGATGGTGCGTACTGCAGGATTTTGCTTGGCTCGCTGTCATGTCCTATAAATCCCACCGCAAATGGTTTCCTAGCCGGATTCCTTTCGCTCTTGTGAGCTATAGAAGCCCTGCTAACCGGAGCTGAATGAGCGATGTCTACATTGCGAAACCGCCTGTAAGAGTCTTCGGAATTGTCCTTTATGACATTCTATGCCAAAAATTCTGCGTAGTGCTTTCATCTCGAAAGCGACTAAAAGGTCCGAGTGCCTTTTGCTAGGCACCCAAGTCTTGGATATATAAGTACTGGTATGACCATTGTATTATACACCAGCAGCTTGGATTTTATGGCTAAATTCCTGTATTTAGTTAAAGGATTGCACTACTTCGAGCTCGCGCAGCACTATCATAATGGATGGATTAATCTTGGATCTTCTGCTCTAATATGTGGACAATATGTTTGTGTTTTTCTCTCATTTGTGTGCAGCCCCGAATTTCGCACCGACCCTCCGATCCAGATGAAAGCTTTTTGTACAGCTCTTGGGCTACTACCAATGATGTCATTAATGCCGACGTAAGCCAGTGTCCATTTAGTCAACGCCAAATTGAAGAGGTAGTCTATCCCTACATCGAAGTTCTTTTTAGATATTACTTGACTTGATAATGATCCGGGTTTGCAGTATGTGACATTGAGATAATTTTTTGTTTCTTATGTAACGGTCTAATAGATCTTAAGTGTAATGGCCATTTTTGGATTTCAGTTTAATTCTATTTGGCAAATTCCTCTATGAGATTCACTCCCAACGCTCCTAAAGAACTTTCACTTCAAAAACAGAAACATAGAGTTTGACTAATACTCTGTCCTACTGTCTTACAGCGCTTTCGATTTGCTGGGTACAGTGAAGGTTTGGTGTCCGATTTCAATATTGATAAGCAAGTGCTGCAATTTAGAGGTGTGGCAAACTATATTTAGATTAAAAACCAGACACAAAGATTTCTTTTTTTTTCATTGCCGATAAGAATTTTATCTGTTTATTAGCGAAGCGAAGAATAACAGAACTTAACCTCGTCGCTTCACAGTCAAAGTTATTATCGCTCTTTCTAACCTAGACACACAAGCAAATAGATAAGAACTGGTCAACAAACAACTGGTCACTGTCCTCGGTAGCGCTGCATAGTCACAGATATTGCACTCTACTCGAATTTGTAGGAGCACGAGCGACACGCATAGCAGAGAATTGGTACGAACACAGAAATTTAGGAACTCCATGAACAGGAATTTCATGAATACAAAATAAAGAAAATTGAATATAATTATCTACCTGGCTGACTCAATTCATAAATACGAGTTTCATAAATGCAGTTCCTAACTGAACTGGTTTGTTCGTTTGTACTAGCGTCTCTCTAGCGTTTCCTCTAGCGTCTAGCCATAGAGAAGCAAACACATCTAGCCTTGCCTTTAATTCGTCTTGAATTTAAATTTCTACCCCCAGCACAACCATTTGGTGGTCCAAAGTTCAGTAGATCGACGTTCAAAGTCTCTCTGAGAGTAAATTGATGAATAAGTCGCCGCCGAAGCCGTCGCCGTTGTCGTCGACGTCGCGGTAATCGCAACGCTTATGCGAAAAAACAAAAATTTATTTATTCATTTATATTCCCGTCTACAAAGTAGCAGTCAGCGTTTTTTGAATACGATTGCAATTGACGTAGGCGCAGCCTTTGAACTTATCAGTGAAATAAGTGAATGGGCGAAGAAGATAAGATACTCGTAGTGCCAAAATGAAGGCGGAATTTGCTTTACTCTGTTGACCTTAACAATCAGTGCAACATGCTGCCCATTGTTGCCAACTTCTTTGAAATTATTAAATGTAGTTACAACAATTCGGTAACATGAAAAAGATAGACACCTTCCACTACCAACTGAAGTGAAGGGTTCATCCCGAAGTGGCTAATAAAATGACATGCCGGTCAAGTCTTGGAAGTTTCAATAGCTTTTGCGTAACCTTCGCGATCACTATTAAGTTTAAATTATGGCCAATACAATTGCCTGGCTTTTATTATGAAACACCAAAATGTTTGTTTGGCCACATGACAAATGCTATATTGGTTTAAATTATATTACATGAAAGCAACAATAATAACGATATACCACCAACAATAAGATTGATATAAATTGCAAGGCATTGTGATTGATGGATATGGGGGCACACTTTTCAATTGGTAAATTGTTCTCGTGCACACAGACATACAAATCGCTCCTCTTTTTAAAAAATAAGCTCCAATTTTGGTTAAGTGGCCGGTTTGATCAAAAAAATGTACCCCAATTTGATACGATAAACGTACTCACAAGAGGACATTTAACGACGAAACTGAAAATAGTCTGAGAAGCTTCATATGCGCATGTAGATGTGAATTCCTTTAATTTAGGAAAATTTGTGGAGTAGGAATTTTTTTAAATACCATTTTCCGCAACTGTGTTTGGGCTACATTTCAAAACCAATAGTGATCTTTCATCGCATTGACTGTTATTGCAAAGATGAACCCATTGTTGGTTTTCGAGGCATTCATTTTGATTTCAGGACTGTCAGTGCGTCTGCTTTCTAATACGAGGTAAAAATGGTAACAAGATAAGAATAGAAGTGGAATAATCCTGTAGAAAGCAAACGCCCTTTTAGGGCGAATTTTTGAGGGAACTGGTGGATTGTAAAGCCCTCCATGACTCTTTAGGCGTGTTGCCTTGTAAACGTATTTTGACGAATAAATTAGGCTTGATTTTAATGCATAGAACACGAAACCGAAGTCGAAAATAATATCAGATTAATTTTTTGAGTTGCAGGTGAGAAAATAGGTAGGCCGCCAAAAGGCGGGTAGTCCAGGTACACTGAAAAAATTTTTTTTTTAAAAAGCAGTTCTTTTATAGGTCTTCCAGCTGATCTGTTGTCTGACTTTTGTTGATAGTGACACAAATAATTATCTAACTTGAGCTCGGAGTTTCGGAAGCTCCGCAGTTTCTCCTCCAGTATGGATACGTCTGTTAAGAAGATAAGCCTTGACCATTGCCATGTCGATGAAATGATAAAATAATTTCAACGAATCGCTCTTCGTTTTAAAACGAATGTGGTATCTTCCTATTAGAGACTGTCCATAAAACCGACACCTCCCATATGACAGTTGTATTCTCTAATAATCCGTGGACAATCAACTTCTATTAGTTTTTTATTTTTTCAATCAAATCGAGCTTATATATCTGATCGGTAATGCGGATTCGCTGTTAGGCAACGGCTTAATTCCAACGTACGTTGATACTAGTAGAATATTTTTTCTATCTTTCCATTTCACAGTCGTTATGTCTACACCAAAAGCAGTGTCCAGATAATACTCTTCCATAAAACCTCTTTCCTGATTTTGGTGATGATAGGCAAACGACCGCTGATCATATATTGGTTTTTTTGTAATTTTATTTTCATGCACCGACTATGCTATCAAAGTGATATAATTTCTATTTTGTATTCATAATTTTTTACACAGTAAAGTATGCAAGGCAATCGACGGTGAGAGTCAAGAATCGGAGGAGGGTCGAAAATCATTGATTGCTTTTAGGCATTTAGTTAAGTGGTCGCTGGTGCGATCCCTTCACATGATAAGCTGACTCTTTCTATAGAGCGGGTGACTATGGTCTGTTTCACTTATTCTTCCGCTTTCCGCTTTCTCCATTTCCAATTTGTTACCATACCCTCTTTGTTATGATGGTTATGTCCAGGATTAAGTTTATCGAAGTCCGTTCTTCTTGTCACTGTCTATCGAATCTAGCGTATTCGATTGCAGGTCGATTGTCTACACATATGCCAATCCTTCCAATATATGAGGAATTTTTTTCGAAGGCACTTCAAGCCTCCTTTATATCTTTTATATCTTTTCCTGAATCAATTAGTCCAATTTTTGGCCATTTGTATTTATATCGCGGCAACAGTTGCTAGTCTATTTGCACAGACCAGCAAAGTAATTTATAGGTTTCAAAGCACAAGATCTTGGAGGCCAATTCCAAGATTAATTTCTTGATAAGATTTTCCCAACTGAACATTTCCATCAATAAATGAATTTTTGCGGTAGCACTACTGTTGGAACCAATGGAACCATGGAACCAGATTTATGACACGCGGTCCGGGAATGAAAACATTCGTTATCATGTTTTTGAAGAGTGTGCCATTTAATGCCGGTGCCGGCTTCATTTTTGAAAGCGTATAGCTCCTCCAGCCGTAAAGCTGGATATACTCACCAAAAAGAGCACTTTTCTGAATCCAATGGCATCTCGAAAACCATTACTTCGTCTGGTTTGTTTCCAAATTTCGATCTTGTAAGCCTATAGATCGAGATCTTTCAATAATTTGGAAGCGTTGTTATAAGCATTGAAAGTCCGAACCATCTATTTCTGAGTACAATAAAAAATTCCACGTATTTTTGATCAAACCTCTTATCTCGCACTATTATCGCACATAAGATAAATTGGACTTAAGTAGTTCCTTGTGTAGATTATATGTTGTGTTTATGTATAAACTGATTGACACCATTGTCCAATGTTAGTTTGTTTCCTGTTTGCAATTTATTCATTCTGTGTAAAGTCACCCACTAAGTCCAACTTTTCTTTTCTTCATTACAGGTATGCGTTGTTACTGGACGGTCTTACACCTATGCCGAATTGCGTGATCGAAGTGCAGCTCTCGCTGTCAGACTACGGGTCAAGTTTAAACTCAATGCACGCGACGTCGTTGCGGTATGTTTGCCAAATCTTTCTGAATATCCACTTGCGGTGTTGGGCGCCCTTGAAGCTGGCCTTATTGTGACACCTGTGAATCCTATCTACACGGCTGGTAAGACAATTTTGCTTGAGTTGTCAACGTTCTGTTCTAGCCTCGCTACTCGCACATATGAACACCCGCCTTCTTACCAACTATAACCTATAACTATAAGAAGGGGAACCTCCTGCCAACAATGTACATTGAACATTTCATAAAAATCATTTTTTAAAAATGTGGCTGATATTACATTTCACATTTCTCACCCCCATAGAGGGAACAGGGGATGTACTACAGCCTATAATCTTCCGACACCTGCCAATAATATAAAAATCGGTTGGTAAATGTGGGTTTCCATAAATAACAAGCAAATACATATTTTATTTTATTAAAAACTTTTATTTAACTTGACTTGACCCCTTTTCGTCTGTATTTTCGACTATTATGAGGTCCTTTTTAACGACATGGAGAGCTAAAATTTTGTTAGTGTCTAAGTCCAAAATAGCACTTTTATATTCCGCGTATTATGCGTGTCGTGTGTGGCGCATGTGATGGGTTCAAATTTTTGATTTTTCTACTTCTTTGAGGTCCTTTTTAAACCACCTTTTGCACGATCAAGAGGGCTGAAATTTTGTGAGCTGCTCAATGTCAAGGGCCACTTTTTATATCCGACGTTTGAGGCGTGTCGCGAGTCGCGTGTGGCAAGTGTGAAGCGTGGAAAAAAGAATATACTTTGAAATAGCCCCTCAAAAATAGATATTTTGGCGATTATTACCAAATAAAAATGGACTGTGTGGCGTATTTCGATGTATATCTAATAGTTTGTACCCGAAAAACGAAATTTTTTACATTTACTTGTTTTTTTATATAGATGTAATATTTTTGTGATAGTAGCGGTCATCTTCCAAGTGTTGCACTCATACGAGCTGCGCGAAGCCCAACGCTCATCACCAACAAAAAAAGTATCGGCGATAGAATGCAACCTTGTCGTATCCCACTTAGGATCTCGAATTCCTCTGCCAACTTTCCAGCTTTACTATGCAGCACATGACATTTAGAGCCATCATAGGTTGCTTTAATAATAGCTATTAGTTTATCGGGTATACCTCTCCTGCGCAAGGCGAGCCAGATAAACTGTCTGTTGACACTGTCCAACGCCTTCTCAAAATCGATGATCGATCGAGTGTATCTTCCAGATGTTCCTTAATTCGCTCAAGTACCACTTTGGCTTTTACCTTTGCAACTGCAGCAAGAACGCAAATGCCTCTCCAGTTTTCGCACTCCATAAGACTACCTTTTTTAGGAAGCTTGACAAGCATTCCCTTCTTTCACTCGTCGGGGAAACTTTCTGCCTCCCAAGCTCTCTCTACTCTCTCTCTCTGTCATTGTAGCGGCACGCAGAAGCTCTGCGGGTATACCATCTAGTCCTACCGACTTGTTGTTCTGTAGTTCGTTCATCGCGGTAGCGATCTCGTCTTTACTGGGAGTTGAGGTGCGAATTCGGGAAATTGTTACTTCCGGCAGCTCCGTTTAATTTGGGTGCATATCGTTTTCGAATACAGGGTTAAGGACCGTAGAGAAATGCTCCTTCCAACGCTTGAGCTGGTCCTCATCTGAAACGAGTACGGTACCACCGGATGTTGGCTAGAGCGGTGACCACCTGTCAGATCTTTGGTGATTCTGTAAACGGTTCTGCTATCGCACCTGCTCGCTGCTTCCTCTGCTTCTGAGGCCAGGTTGTTAATATAGTTACGTTTGTTACGTCTTACACTACGCTGCACTTCTCTCATTTTGCTTCGGTACAGTGACTTTAGCTCGATCCTCGCTGCGAAATGCTAAACCAATTTTTTTTTGTTTTTTTTTTTTAAATTATTATCAGGTTTTCGATATAATTGACGAATTTTGTTAAATAAAAAAGAGAAGACGGGGGCCCCCCAACAAACTGCATCACAACCAGTTTGACTGAGATTGCTACATAACCAATACATACATTTTACGTACAAATCAAAATTAAAAACAATTGAGGAATTTAGTGTGCATGTGTAGATACTTTTTTTCCTTTTTTTAGTTGATAACTTTGTTTCATTCAGCGTTGCCGTACGAAACAAAAGATTCGATTCAGATTTTTGGTCGTATGGACCAACACCCGAGAAATAAATATTGTAAATATTCCGCTATTTGAAGGGTTTTTGGAGTCGTGTAGTGCAGAAGCGTTATTCTTTTCTTCTGCGTGAATTTTGTCAGAGTTGAGATATAGGTCGACCTCTTTGCACCAGTCTTGTACTAGTTTGAGAGCGAATTTCATGCGTGGCTATAAACGAGAAGATAAGACCCCACCTGGTCACTGCTATTGTGATGATTTCGTCACCGAACGAGGCCAATATTTTCCTTAAGACCCAGGAGTCGACTCCCCTTGATCTGGCTTGTGTTTGAATTGCTTCGATGTTGGTGTTGTCAAAAGCGCCTTGCATGCCAATTAAGGAGCACATTAACATTTCTTTGTTATTTAATAAAAATATATATTTAGAAAAATCTTTTAAATTTTGTTGTCGAAATGATCAAAACGTGCGATATAAAGAAAAAACGTACCATAATGGCACGATTGTGCCACTTCGACAACGCTGGTTCCATTATTGTTTACTGAATGGGCTTTAACTGCGACATTGATATTTTAATTGTCTCACATAGCATCGAGAGTAATCAATAAAGCATCCAGAATCACTTTGACTTGACACCAGAAAGTGGATCTTAGTCAATTCTACATGCGTATCTTCCCAGCTACGCCATTCTAATTGTGTTGTTGTTCTACGTTCAAATTAAGTTCACTTAACTCAGGAGGACCTTCGCTTTAAAGTAAAACATTCCTTTACTTACATTTGCATACTACTCGTCAATGTAATGTAATGATTTCGACTTGCTTGTGTAATTTGCTGTATTCCATTCTCCATGTACAACTGCTCGATATAACTTCTGTCTCCTCGGCGATACTTTAGACCTTTCTCATAACTAGCTACTGCGCTAATATACAAACATATAAATTCAATTCCTTAAATATTCAGAATAGTAAATCTTATGGCTTGATAAAACTCCTTATGTCAAATGTAAAATGTATCTTCTACTTTTATGCATAGAATAAATTGTGAAAAACTATAAATCGCATTCCTTGTATCTTCTGTCCACAACTACTTTGCAGGAACTGGGAAGTCATAATTGAATATACAGCAATTGTCTTTCTCTACTAATTAGCTTCTTAAGCTACCTGCAGTTTGATAACTTTGTTTAGTGTTGCTTTGGAGTAACTCATTTCATAACAATTGTCATCAAAAAGTGGCGCTATCACACTTTTACATGTTTTGTTATAATTTCAGAAATATACTTTCTTTTGGCTGAAGTTTAGTTGTACACCTGTTTGCATTATTTTTCCAACCATTTCCTTCCATTTTCCTTCTGATTCTATTCTGCATTCTATTTGGAAAACCCGCATTTAATTCCTTTTCTTACAGTACCCCCACCAATTAATAAAAAAAAAACTTTTGCCTGCGTGGTTCAATAAGAGTTAAGATAAGTTTATTGTGATTGGCTTGGTTTGATTTCATTATTTATTAGTTGCTAGGGATTTTTTTGCTAAATATGAAATTAACGGATGAAACTGTCTTTTGGACTTACGTGGGTACCTGTCAGGAAGACTTCTCCCCACGGTCCTTTTCGGACGTGAATTGTAATCCGAAAATTAACGTCCACCCATAAAAGAAGTTCCAGTATTAACTCGGTGCTAAAAGCAGAGCCTATCTTATACCCCTGTCGATTATAGGACTGACGACAACCGGACGTATGAAACGCAACTCCACGCTGAGCATATACTTGGACTGACTACACCAATATACAGGGTGTATCCGTTTAGATAGCAAATACAATACTGATTCCTTGGTTAATTTCGTGAAAAAAATCGTATTGGAGGGGTGGTCTATTTTCACCCCTTGCGTTGAAAGTAGCGTTTTATTGAGAAGAGACGTACTTTTGACCTTACATCACTTGACACCCTGTAACTCTTAAACACTTCTAGCTAAAAGGTCACTGTTGGTCTTTTTTGAAAGAAAATTAAATTTTTAAGGTCAAACGATATACCCTGTATGTTAAAACACATCGGTGCCCGAACGCTACCCACATTTGGGATTGATCATGCCCAGTACGAACTGGGTCCACATTCAAAAAGTTGCCACAGACTCGGCAAACAGCTGTAGACAGCCTCATCTGTGGACCTTCTCTATAGAAAGCCCAACTGTTCCGCTCATACACAGATACATGCTTTAAAAAATCCCAAATATTTATGTGTTGTACCTAATCAACAAAAAGAGATTCACTTCTAAATTTTTTTGTCGATACACCCTACACAATGCAGAAGAATGTGGCAATTTCTTTTATAAAAATAGTGTTATACTTGACTGTGGCACTGTCTTTCCAGATGAAATCAGCCGACAGCTAATATTTAGCAATGCAAAATTCATCATTGGCACCATAGCTGGCTTTCCGGTTCTTAGAAAAGCCTGCGAATTGGCCAAAAAGCAGTTGCCCATCGTTTGCGTTCGTATGAAATTAACAGACGAATTGCCGGCTGGAGCTATTGACTTTACCGAGATTGTCAACACAGATGACATCGATTACTGTCAGACCAGTTTCAATGATGTCACAGCCGATGACATTGCATTCCTGCCATTCTCGTCGGGTACGACGGGCCTGCCAAAAGGTGTCAGGCTGACGCACAACAACATCACCGTTAATTGCGACCAAATAAAGGTGGATGTCCCTATAAATCCCGAAGGCCAGCAAGATGTTATGCCAGCTGTGCTGCCTTTTTTCCACATATACGGTCTGACAGTGGTGATGCTGTCGAATCTCGCCCTCGGCTGCAAGCTGGTGACCTTTCCACGATTCGAACCGGAAGACCTGATCAAATCGCTGTACGGATACAAGGGCAGCGTTTTGAATTTGGTGCCACCAATAGGTAAGTAGATATCATCAGTAGATGCTGATCAGGATCACAAACGTAAACTCTAAAAACAGCTCATCTGCTGACAAACCATCCCAAAGTGACCGCTGCATCTGCGCCAAATTTGCGTGTGGTTATGTGTGGCGCTGCGCCAATTGGTGCTTCAGATGTTGAGAGATTTTTGAAGAAGTGAGCTTGCATTTCGACATCTCAGATGGAGCATTGCCTAACTCATATATCCAATTCTCGTTCCTTTTTTGCAGATTTCCAAAGACAAAGTTTGTGCAGGGTTACGGAATGACGGAATCGTCACCGGTTACCCTGATGACGCCCTACAACAACACCCGGTTTTCGTCGGTGGGATATTTGACCGGCAGCACTGAGGGCAAAATAGTCGCAATCGGCAGCGAAGACGCTAAAGGCGTTGGCCCAAATGTTACTGGGGAGCTGTGCGTTCGTGGGCCGCAAGTAATGGAGGGCTACATTTGTGACGAGGAAGCCAATCGTGAGGGATTCTACCCGGGCAAGTGGCTGCGAACTGGTGATGTTGCATACTACGATGACGATGGTTACTTCTACATTACCGACCGCATAAAAGAACTTATCAAGGTTAAGGGCTTCCAGGTGGCACCAGCTGAACTGGAAGAGATTCTTCGCAGTCATCCGAGTATTCTGGAGGCGGCTGTCATTGGAATTCCGCACGAACAATACGGCGAGATACCCAGGGCCATTGTTGCTCTCAAGCCCAACCGCGAAGCAAAAGAGGAGGAAATTTGTGATTTCGTTGCAAAAAAGGTTGCCGAGTACAAGAAACTCGAAGGCGGTGTCATCTTCGTCGGAGCAATTCCCAAGAGCCCATCAGGCAAAATCCTTCGGCTTGAATTAAATAAGAAATTTTCCAGCTAGGAGCTGCGATGTGTTCTTATGTGAATAGTAATTTGTATATTTCTATTCTCTAAGCTGCGTTTAAATCTCCAATAATGAATAATAAAAACGAAGTCGATAGAAAAATTACTTTTTATTCTTCAGTGCATTACATTTTTGAAATTTTTCATTTGAGAATACAGGGACAATTCTTCCATTTGCTTGATCACTGATCTAATTTAGTGCTCTTCTAACCTCACTTATTACATGAACTCTTCTTATGTTGCTATCAGTGGTCCTTTCACGAAAATTATTTATACTAAAGGAGTTACTTAATATCTTTGTGTTCTGACAAAACAAATATTTTTACGAAATTTATGCTTTCTAGAGTTTGTAAGGGATTCTGAAAAAACAATGCAAGTTCTCACAAACTCACAAACAACAAGAGTTCACAAATTCACACTGATGATTACTTATTATTCACTTGTAACACTATTGTTCACAGTGATGGTAGCTCTATCAACTTTTTAACTTTTCATATAATCGGGTTCGCTTCAAAATATTAACTAAACTTACTGCGATAAATTTGTCATATTTATATCCAATCTACACGTTTGGTGATACTAACTGAGAACGCTATTTTCTAACTTTTATTGTGACGGGACGCATTAAAAGTTGGAAACAGCGATTAATGGGAGAACAGTCACTATTCTGCGTCTAGCGCCCTACTCTCCAATGCTTAATCCCAGGTGAATAAAGACTTTGATTTTACAGAGTTAAGTTTACCTGGTTATAATTTGGTGCCCTTAGGTAGGGAGCCAGTTCCGCAAGTACCGCACCAGGCGCGGAAGTTCTACCAAAGAGTCCGCGGTATGACGCAATATACACCGCGTTGCACATACTGCAAATACAAAGAGGGTAATCTGATCGCCGATATTATAGGCATCTAAGACCGATGGGAAGAGCACTTTCATGAGTTGCTTAATGGCCAGCTAACTGACGAATTGAAGGCTACACCAATGACCCAAGACCACAATATGCTATCGCCACCAAGCATAGACGAAGTCAGCAGAGCGATAAGTCGACTCTATAACAATAAGGCCTCGGGGTCAGATGGTATTCCAGCGGAGCTGATTAAAACAGGTGGCCACGCAATACTCCAAGCAATTCATGAACTAATAGTTCATGTATGGGAGGAAAAAACGATGCCAGAAGACTAGCGAAGAGGCATCCTGTGCCCCACACATAAAAAGGAGATATCACAACATGCAGCAACTATCGTGGTATAACGTTGTTGAGTACCGCGTATAAGATTTTCTTTCCTATCCTTCAAGACAGGATAGCCCCATACGCTAAAGTCATAATTGGTCCATACCATTGTGGCTTCATCCAAGGCAAATCGACAACTGATCAGATATACAGGTATAGCAGGTGATGGAAAAATGTCAAGAGTTTCAAAACTCATCGAATATTATTAATATTATGATAGCATAGCCAGAGTAGAACTTTATAAAGCCATGAGAGAATTCGGCATCCCAAATAAACTGACACGACTATGTAGGTTGACCATAACCAATGTTATAAGCCAAGTAAAAATATCCGGATCACTATCAAGCCCATTTAACATCTATAACGGGCTCCGACAAGGGATGGACTGGCCTGCGTCCTCTTCAACTTGGCGTTGGAGAAAGTGATCCTCTATAAGTCCATTCAGATACTGGCTTACGCAGACGATATTGACATCGTTGGTAGAAACCGAAGAGCTGTACAGGAAGCGGCGGCACAAAATCTGAGGCTTCACATAAATGAGAGGAAAGCAAATTACATGGTGGCCACGTCTGCGAGTAGAAGATCCAACATTGGTCCCTCAATTCAAATAGTGGAGCGCGAATTTGAAGTAACGCAATCCTTTAATTCGGGTCAATTGTAGCAGCCGGAACCAGAAATAGGCGCACGGTTGCTTAAAGCCAACAAAACCTACTGTCAAGATCTGTCAAGACTCTTCAAATCAAGGAACCATAACTTATATATAAGACAATGGTCATACCAGTACTTACATATAGATCCGTGACCTGGGTGTTTAGCAAAAAGCATTCTGACCTCTTAGCCGCGTTCGAGAGAAAAGTCTTACGGAGAATTGTTGGCTCCGTATGTGAGGAAGGACGATTACGGAGACTCTATAATGATGAGATCTACGAGCGTTACCGCGATGTCGACATGAAGAAAATTAAGCTCGGCTCCGGTGGGGGTGGACACCAAGCTCGCATGAGCGAAGAGGATCCTGCTCGGAAAGTCTTTTTTGATAGGATTTATGGAACACGACAGCGATGCCGGCCAAGCCTACGCTGGAAGGATGGCGTAGACCAGGACGCCCAGAGTTTAGGGATGCCAAAGTGGATGGCATCGGCTCGAAATCGGGACCGATGGAGATACTTTTTGCGGGAGGCCAGGACCGGACCCCGTTTGTAGAGCCAAATATGATGATGATGATCAACATCCAAATCAATTCGATTTCCTATTTCTTTTAAAGAAAATCCTTTTACTTAGGTAATTTATTTATAGCAGATATGTGTACTAAATTAAATTTATGGGCTACCTTCCAATTGAACTCGTCTCTAGAAGTATGCAATCAATGAATTAATCCACTGTGAGGGATCGCACCAGCGACCACATAAATAAAATGCCTAAAAGCATACAACGTTTTTGACCCTACATCGACTCTAGTGCCTTTCAAAGTAAAAGCATACACAAATTAGTACTACGTATTAATTAATACCACACTTGGTGCATGAAAACAAAAGTAAACAAAAATAACCCATACGTATTCTTTAATGGCACACTCGGTGCATGGGAACCAAAAATATAAAACATCTCCAATAGCATAATTTATGACCGGCGGTCGTTCGCCTATGAAAATAAATATGCAATCTAAGCATCATGGGCAAACGAGCGCCGGCCGCTTAGAACGTTAATTACCCTTTCCATGCATTGCGTTGAATATATACCTTAAAATATGAATATCGATGAGTAGGCATTCCAGAGAATTCACTGAATAAAATCATCTTCACACCTAACGTTGAACAATAATCATCGAGTTTTCATTTAATAAAGCATCATACCAATTCGGTATTCTGACTCCCTAGAGAGCTCCGGCTTTTGGGTTTACGTTGACACGGCAACACGCCTAACGAGTCAGATATCGAGCTTGGTATCTAAATCCTTCAGAAAATCAACAGCAAAGTTGTTCCAACAAATTAGGACAACTATACACACAATGTTTGGTAAGCTAATGAGGCTGATCTTCATTTGAATTGACTTAATTCTTACCTTACCAAGAAGAAGCTTTCTATAGAACATAAGTTAAATTTACCACACATCATGTGGGCACAGTGACGATACTCTGTTTCAGGGTCAACTCGTGTCAAATCCCCTTGAGGTTCTCTTCCGTTAGTCCATCTGGTGGTTGGAAAACAGAAAAATGTACAAAAAAGCAAAGAATGCCACACACAAATGCATTAGTCAGGTCTTTTATTTATTTTTTATTTTGTTTTTATCTTTTACACAACATATACATATATTAGGTATATGGATGTAAATGTCTATTCGTATATAGTCGCATATACGAGTAACTACACATTTCAATTTCCTAGTTACACCAAAAATATTCACTTTGTGTTTCAATCAATTTTTCATTTATTATTTTACTTTTTGTTTAACATATTAATAACTATATTATATATTTATATCTATATATATATAATATATCTTTCTCTTCCTTCCCATCCTTTTCGTCATCTGCATCATCATCATCTTTTTACAACACTAGCAATAGATAATAGTAACAATATAATTTATTTATTATAATATATTTGTTAATAATAAGAATTTTATGTTGTTGTTATTGTAACATAATTATGTTTCCTCTTCTCTGTGTATAAAGTAATGCGTAATAATTTATTAAAATATTTACTTACAATACATCTGTGTAGTGTAGTTTTTACCGTTAAACGAAACAAATTTTTTTTTGTTATATGTAATTACTTTTGTTTTATTTTTTTTTTAAGAATTATGCTAAATATTTCACGAAATTTGTTAGTAGATTTTAGAATTAGAAGACAATTATTCGTATAATTAGGAAAAACAATTTTATAATTTCAATTTTTGGAACTTGAAATTGGGGAAGAATTTTTTTTGTTGTTGCTTTTATTTTGTTTTTTACATTTCGGGTATAAATTAAATTTATAACTTTTAATTTTTCTCTTCTGTGATTTGGCGGCTACCAGAAAATGGGAGAAATTTTTAAAAAAAATATCTACAAATTTTTTTTTTAAAAAAAAAAATAATTTAATCGTATATATTGCTATTAATAGTTTTCGTACATTTCATTGTTTTAGTTAATTTATTTCTTTTTTGATTGATTGGTGTATTGTGGTGGAGATTTTCGAATTCGCCGCACGATTTCTTTGTCTTTTTTTTTTATTATAATATATCTCTATGTATTTGTGGGTATATGTATTTTTAATAATTTACTTTCTATATACAATAATAACGGTGTATAGAATTAGTTTCCATCCCGTACACACTCGCTCTAAGGAATTAACAAAAAACAGAATAATTTGTGTGGAACATCCTCTATAACATAATGTCTACAAGTCAACTACTCTGCATTCCCATGTGAGGCATGAAATTGATTGAATAATACACATTTGTCTGCACGTATAGGTAGACTTAAGATCGCTAGTCTAAGTCTAATTCTGTTCTATAATCCTTCAATCTTTGAATTGCTAACTAACTGCATTGTTACTCCCTAACTTATGACTCGTCACGGTTGCTGTGTACCCAACTGGCTGGCACCCATTGTGGTTCGCGTTCCAGCGAATTGATCTCGGACAGTAGCTGGTGGTAAGCTCGTTCGGTGTCGTTATTTATGATGATCATATCGAACAGATGTCCCCAGCGGGCTTCCATGTCGCGTGCCGTTGCGATGATATCCTTGAGTTCTTCCTCCTGTTGACAGAAAAAAAAACGAAACATTTTAATAAACCAACAGTTTGGTTTCCGTCTTGAACTTGATGCTCACCTTAAATGGCTCGCCATTTCGAAGTTTCTTTTGCCGCAGTTTATCTAAACTTGGCGGTGCGACTAGGACCACATATGGTTTCAAATCGGACGCTCGCAGTAGCTTCAAACTTTGTGGGTGTAAGTTGAGAACACATATTTTACCGCTGGCTACAACAGTCCGAATAGCTTCGAGTGATGTGCCTGCAAGGAAATGGAGGATTTTTTTTTAAAAAGTAGTTCACAACACTTTTTCCTTATAACAGGAAGAGTACCAACCGTAGTAAGCTTTTTCGTACTCGCCATGCTCAACAAATCGCCGAGCAAGAATATCCGTTTCGAAGGCAGCTCGAGTTATGAAATGATAATCCTGGCCGGGTACTTCGCCATCTCGTCGTGCTCGAGATGTGTCTGTTGGAAAGTGAGAAAGTCAATTAATAAAGCATCTTTATTTTTGGATATATCCTGAGGAGTATATAGAAAAAATCACCGTCCTCTAGACTCTCTTTACAATTCATTAGAAATCTTAATTATCAAAGTTTATGAATTAATTTTTTGGAACTTTTTTGGAACCTTTTTTCGAACCCTCTTTTGGGGAAAGTGAGCCAAGACTCTGATGTAACGGCGACAGGAACGATTCTCTGCAAATCCATTCAGATACTATCTCACGCATACGATATGAACATCATTGGTAGAAACTCAAGAGATTACAAGAAGGTTTCGTCAGGATCGAGCGGGCGGCACGAAATCTGAGGCTGAACATAAAAGATAGTTAAGCAAAGTACAGCTCCATAAAAGAGAACTAAGCAAAGTACATGGTGGGCATTTGTGCAAGGAAAAGATCCAACATTAGTCCAACAATGAAGATAGTAAAGCGCTTATTCGAATGGTGCCATCTTTTAACATTCTTGGGTCAATTGCAGGAACCGATAACAACAGCTTTGGGTGCTTAGCACTCTTAGTCGCATTATAATTGAAAGTCATACGGAAAATTGTTGGCCCAGTATGTGAGGAAGGACGGTTTCGGAGATTCTATAATAATAAGAGAACTATCGTGAAAAGATTCAATCTCGATAGGCTCTGGAGAAAAAGACTTCTAGCTTGAATGAGCGAAAATAATCTTAAAAGTCCTTTGCGGTAGGATTTATGGGACATGACAGCGAGGTAGGCCTAGCATACCATGGAATCAAAGTATAGAATCGATCGTTAATTTAAAACTAGTAAGCTATCTGGATACGAATGCTCATTTACCCGATGTGCAGTCTGGATTTTGTAAAAATAGCTCTTCTGGTGAACTCATGACGTGCATGACTCATTGTTTGGAGCGAAGGTGAATCAAGCGACGTATCCCTGGATATTTCAAAAGTTTTTGATAGAGTATGGTATGATTGTCTTATAAATAAGATTCGTTCGCTCAACTTAGATACCTCTACAATTGCATGGATTGACGATTATTTATGGAACCGTACATTAAAAGTTGTATTGAATAGAATCTCTTCAGGTTCGCATGTGATCAATGCTGGCGTGCCACAAGGCTCACCCTTGTCGCCTTCGCTTTTCTTGATATATATCAATGAACTGCTGTCGTCTACAACCTGTGATATCCCTACATTAGCGATGATACAACGCTATCGACTTTCATTGAGTTTGTTAATCAAAAAGAATGCAGTTCTCGCTTGGTTGGTTCGCGAGATTAAATGAATACGGGTATTCTGTCGAACATTCAAATCATTCTTGATTACGTTGGAATTTAATGCGAATTAATTGCAGGCTTGTCGTCTTCTCAGACCATCACGTGCCATCAGTAATTAATGGTGCCCCTATTGTGAGATCTGATTCACTTAAGAAAGTTTGATATTCTTGGAAGGAAAATTTCAAGAAGAGCGAGCCAATGCTGGGGCTTTTTAAGACGTTGTAACTTCTACTTCACCCCGTTCCAAGTATTAAGATTATATAGGACTTATGTTAGACCAAGGCGGTAAGCCATCAGCAGAATAGGCCGAATAACACAGAATGCTCTAGAATTGCAGGTAACCGTAACTATCTCTGAATAGTCGAAGTGCGATCAAACCTCCACGTGGTGGCCGCCGTTAATTTTCCTCCAATACAGGAAAAGCTGAATGATCGGGCTAGTCCTTCAAAGTAAGGTTGGCGCGAGGCCAATAACCTCATCCGTAAAAAAACTTTGTTACGAAGCCCGAAATCAGCCTTGGATACACTGATGAACGACGATGACCACGGCAACGAAAACGGCTAAACGATTTAAGAATTTTCTTATGGAACGTACGCTCACTATATAGAGCTCGAGCTGCACAGCAGCTATCCAATACCCTGTCCAAATATAGGGCTGACATAACAGCAATTCAGGAGAGGAGGAGGCGGTGGACGGGGAATGGTGTCTTACAAAAGTCAGAATATGGCACATATTACAGCTGTCAAGACATGATGTGCTCAGGGTGGGGTTTCTAGTCAGCAAAAGAATGAAACCCACCGTTATTGGCTTTAAAGCAGTAAATAACCGGCTATGCACACTTCGCGTGCTGGGCAGATTTAAAAACATAAGCCTTTTAAACGTGCACGCACCTAAAGAGGATTCCCTTAGATGATGAAAAAGAAGAATTCTTCGAATCAGTCGAAGCTTTGAAGAGAATTAAGCTCAGAGTCTAGTGGGCAGGACACCTAACTAGAGGACCCTACTCGGAAAGTCCTTTTCGGTTGGGTTTATAGAACACGACAGCAAAGCCGGCCAAGCCTACGCTGGAAGGATGGCGTAGACCAGAACGCCCAGAGTTAAGGGATACCAAGCTGGGTGACATCGCCTCGAAATCGGGACCGGTGGAGAGATTTTTTGCGCTTGTAGAACCAAATATGATGATGATACTTTTAGGCGCATTTTCAGTGCTTCTGGCTTGCTCAGAACCTTTCTTATTGACCCTCTACATATGTGTAAGCCTTGTCGTATTGACTAACTGTTTACTTTGCTTACTTATATGTGTAGTGGTGATTAAAAAAAATTCATTATACAACCAATGAGATATGTAGCACACTTCTGATATACCGCTATACCGTACCTTTTTTCTTGATTGCTTCCTCGAGCAGAATGAAAACTAAAAAAATGGACACACAGATTTTGAGTTGAGCGCGTTGAGTTGAGTTGAGTGTTGCTTGTCAATCGACAAATATCCAAATTCCAAATATCTACCCAAACCAAAATTACGTGAGTTTCTGCCTATACATAGCCGGTACGTATGCGTGTGTGAATGGAAGTGAATTTTTTTGCTAAGCGAGTTATTTGAGATCTCTTCCCTTTCCCATACTAATTAATGAGTTTTTCAATAGGGACATAACAGTTTTGTATTTTAATACAAACGGTTAAGTTAAACTTTTTTTATCATCTGGCAATGTGAAAACGTCAGTCAAGGTTTACATTTTTGTCTTAATGGCTTTGTCTTTATTATAATTGGCCAGCAAGGAACACCACATGTGCTTTAAATAAAGCAAATGAAAGAAGTGGATCTCAAACTTTTTGTTGTGTTGACGATCTTTGGATCAATGTTCTGATAAGCATTTGGGTCCTTTCGGTGCGTAGAACCAATCGTCGTGGAAGGGTCAAACATTTCGCTGTTCTCTCCTGCAGCCAAAACTTTAGAGACACTCCCCCTCCCCAGCCTTCATCAACATTTGAGTCTCGTCTCCCACCAACACGGCTTTAGGAAACATCGCAGCACTATAACTGCCTTAACGTAGCTGACGACCCACATTGCGGACGGTGCTAATCAAAGTCGCCCACACTGGAGCACTGCTGCCGTTGCACTTGGTTTTTTTCATAGGATTTCGACACAGTTCTCCTATAGGACATACTTAGTTCTACTCTCCCCGACACCACCAAAAGGTTCCTGTCAGCTTACATAAATGGCAGGAGCAGGATATGTGAAATTCAGAAATTCCTGCTTAAAGCATCGGAAACTCAAGGAGGGGTTCTCTCTCCCATCTTATTTAATGTCTATGTCTCGTTGCTCTCTACTCCCCTACTGGCGTTAAACTGATTACCTACGCTGATGATTGCTCTCTCCGGTGCAGATGTAAACGAGGTCACAAATAGGATAATCTCCTATCTGAATTTTTTAAGAAAAGGATAAACTCCTACCTGACAGTGCTATCTGAATTTTTAAAGAAAAGGAAACTCCACCTCGCCTCCCAAAAATCATCTGCTACCCTGTTCACCTCTTGGACTAAGGAAGTCAGGCTATCACTTGACATTCGTGTTAACAACGAAATTATCCCTACATTATCCCTAACCCCAAAATTTTAGGAGTCATATTTGACAACCTCCTTACCTTCTGTAGGCAGGCAAAAAATATCTGCAGTAAAGTTAGCAGTCGTAATAGGGTTCTAAGCACCCCAGCCGGAACCGCATGGAGTAAGGACTAAGAAGTCCTTGTGACGACGTATAAAGCTACTGGCCGCTCAATTATTAACTACGCCACCCCCATCTGGACGTCATTTTTAAGAGACACTCAATGGCATAATATCCAGTCCAGGCAAAACACAGTCCTTCGCATCGCAACTGACTGCCACTCCATATCTATCCCCGATCATCTTCATGACGAAGCGTCCAGGGTCTCCGTCAGGCAATACAATGAACTGTAGTCACAGTTCTTGCTAGACTGTCGCAACCCTGCACACCCAGTTCATGACATCACTGTCAGTGAGATGCCTCCACGCTGCATACGTCAAGACATCAGGACGTATGGGACTGCATAAGCCCAGTAATACCGGCCACCTGGAATCCCGCCACTGTCCTTTCAGCCTCTAATAGTATACACTATGATACAGTCCCTGCAGCAGTTAATAGGGTCCTTGGTACAAATCCCTCCCTATAAATAACAGCGAAAAGTCGCTGCTCAGGGAAACCCGGACAACCCTGGCACAAATTCGGTCGGGCTAGTGCCATATACTTCAGAGATATAAAGCTCGCATTACTCCTGGCACCAATGATCTCTGCCCCGACTGGAACCAAGGCACCCATACTACCAACCACCTATTGCTATGCTATTCACCCAACGGATTTGGACGTTACAGATCTGTGGTCCAACATAACTCGATGACTATACATCACCTTTAGTTCATCGAATTAGTATAGGAACTTTTATTTTCTATTTGCTGTGGTTGGAGGGTTTCCTCTTCATCCCGTTTCAGGCCGGGAGTTGCTAAAACAACAACATGTGCTTTAAGAGAGACTCCACTGCATCCACACAAGGTGTCCGTGTGGAGTGAATTTGCCGCAGATGTTTTTGGGCCGTACTCTAACGTCGATCAAAATGATCGCCATGTTACGGTCAATGGAGTTCGCTATCGTGCCATGTTGGAAGACTACTTTAGGCCAGAATTTGATGGACTTGACATCAGTAATATGTGGTTCCAACAAATTAGTGCCACATGACATGGCTGGTCAAACAATTGATTTATTAAAGGGGAAGCTCGGTTATCGTGTAATCATCGAATGGCAAGCTCGCTTAAGCGATATAAAGCGATATGAACCAAGTGGTATTCCATACTTAAATATAACATTTTTACTACACCTGGACTAAATTTCAGCCCGATATCTCAATTATTCTGTGTTTTATTTAAAAACAAAAATGTTAGGTCCTTATTGAAAATCCCTTTACTGCTACTGAACGGTGATTTTTACAAACTAATGCATATGATTGCGCGCTAGTGTGTGTCGTGTTTTGTGTCTGTGTGAGTCTGCGACGATCCAATGAGATCAACTAATAAATCGTTTTTATAACTTGAGCTTCACTTACGTGGCACAGCGGCAGAGAATCGATCCGCATCGGCCATTAACCGCTGTCGCAGTTCGTGTCGCCCAATGTTTGGCGGTCCAATCAGCACGATCGGTCGTTTATGTGTGGCACGTGGATAGTATAGGGCGACCTCCTCATAGGTGAGTATTTCCTCGGGATCGGTCTCATCGGGTGCCGTTGTTGCGTACAGTGGGTAACTGTGAAAGGGAAAGGAGAGAAATTTAAAAATTTACGCTACACGCATCCAGTCAGCTGTGCAACTTACCCCGCCTCCGAGCTAGCCTTCTTCTTCTTTTTTCGACCTTTGCGCGCGCACAACAATGTCGCACCTTTACTGCTGCTATCCTTGCCGCGACTTCGAGCTAGGCCGGCCTCTTCGGCGATGGCCAGTTTCATCGTTTCCCTCTGATGCTGAAACGATTGACTAGGTATCAGGCCGGCTAACGTCTGATCCTCTTCGCCCTCGCGGTACGCCTGCCACCAGTTGGGATCCTCGCGTGAGATCACATGCAGGACATCACCCTTCTGGAAGCTGATGCCAAGCTCACGGCATGGAATGTAAAGGTCATCCTCGGGATCGTAATCGAAGTGGGCGCGAACATGCAGCACAGCCGACTCCCGGTGACCGACGCCGCCACCAGGCGGTGGACTTCCGGCAGGTACTATCAGGAATGTTAAAGTGCCCTGCATCGCACCCAGCAGGGAGCAAACTTCGTTGACTGTCTTTCCGCGAAGCTCTTGACCGTTGACTTCGAGAATTTCGTCACCCTCATGCAGAAGGCCTGACTTTTCGGCCGCTCCGCCACGCACAATTCGTCCAATGACGACAGCTTCACCTTCGTTACGGACGGTGGCTCCCAGCGGCTCCGATGACTTTTCAATCTGTATGATGCGTATGTGATCGTTTTGATCGTTTAGCGTTCCGAAAGAGGCGCTCAGCGGTGGCGGTGAATCTCCTCCTCCTCCTCGTGGCAGGGGTGGTGCTGCTTTTATGAAATTCAGACTTGTCATCGGCTGCTGTGCGATGGGCACCGCAGAATCTGGAATTGGCATTGGTTGTCGCTGATTCGCTCGCATTGAAGCTGACTTTGGAGTCGACTGCTGCTGACTCACACTGCTGGCAGCTGAAGGCGTCGGATCAGTCAATGTGGCGACACGATCGTGCGCCAGGATGAGCCCTTCCATTCCGTGCGAATTAAGCAGATTACCCAGCTCAATGGCTGATGCTGAGTTCGATTGTGCCAACATTTCGACAATGTCCTTGGACAGGGCCTGAGCATTCGCGCTGATCGCATTAGCAACACGTGGCCTTCGCCTCTGCAGAACATCCGTTCGGATGGCGAGCGCGTTTGCCACTGCGGGCGCCGATAGGATATTCTGCGCAGCAGTCACTCGACCGGCAAGTGCTGAGTTTCCACTTTTGTTCAATTGGTTTTGTAGTCTTTGGAGGGCGGCCACCAGTTCGCCGTAACCTTTGGTGAAAAACAAGAAGCAATTAATTTGCTGTGCTGGGAAGCAAAATTCCAAATTACCATTAATTTTTTCCGCTTCCTCATCGTCCGTGTAGGCATCATTGTCCACACCGGATACTCGCTCGGCACCAGTCGCTGCCGCTGTCGGTTGCTGTTGTTGTGCAATCGGTTTGCTATCCTGCAGCGCTTTGAGTTTCCGCGATCCACGCAAACTTGCCCGCAGGAATTCATTTTGTTGGGCTATTCGTTCCTCTTCTTCGCGGCGACGTCGCAATTGTTCCTGCAGAGAGAAAGACACACACAAAGTTCATAATCAAGCAATTTTAGCAAACAATCACGTCGGACCCAGAAATAACCCAACCGCTCTGTTAGTTAAAAGCTGTTAATTTAATTAACAACAAATACCGATTTGTGTTGCAACTGTGGCTTTCAGTGGAAGGTGCGGAGGGGAAAACCAACAGAAAAAACCTTCAGAGCAACACAAATCTTTTTATTTTGTTCGCATTCGCACACTAAGGACACACTGACATCTCTTGACGCGCCACTCACCACTAACTCAGTCAGTCAGTCAGTCAGTCGTGTGTTGTGCAACGACAACGCGCCAATATTATGACACTCCGGAAGCCTGTCAAGAGTCAAGATTATAACCAATCCACCATCAAGAGTACTGCGACGTCGATGACGACGATGAATGTTTTCCATTCATCCTTCATTTCATTGCGCCACTAATTCAAATGTTTTGCAATAATACTCGAAGTGGGTTGTGGTGGGATGGCTTTGAGGGGTTCAGGAAGAGAACCACTTGGTAGTTGCGAATACAATGACATGTACACTGTACAGAGTACAGGTGAAGTGATGATAACACTTCACTGCTCTCGTTTACTTATATTTTAAGAGTATTCATACATACACTGCGGTTCACTAGATTAGATGCAGTCAAATTACAGTCGCTGTCGTTCATTTTTTTGAATAAAAAGTTAATTTTGTAAAAAAAGAAAGGTTGTGCCTTATTTTTTTTAAAGAATGGGTAAAAAAATTGTTTGACATTTTCAGTGAAGGCAAACATATATGTTTACCATTCGGAAGGCTTGTCTAAGCGTGCAAGATCAATCAGAGTGATCATGATGTTGGAAATTCTTTAAAGATTCGGAAAATGTACGGGAAAACTTACAAACGAAATTTTTCTACGGCCTTTAGATCAACGGAAAACGAAAAATGGTCAGACTAACCTCCAATTCAGCTGTTTCGACAGCTAATCAGGGTGTTTTACTGCAAAGTAAATTTACTCGTGTGATACTTAGTGCTAAACACCTCCAGCGACTAAAGCTGCAGAAAAAACCACCATTTAATGCTTCGCGAATACAATAATACAAGCGATGCGTGAGTGAGAGCCTGAGACTAGCGTGAATCCTGAGCGATGCGTGAGCGTAAGCCTGAGACGAGCGTGAAGCCTGAACGATGCGTGAGCGTGAAACGAGTCTGTACCCTGAGAAATGCAAGGGCGTAAGCCTGAGACAAGCGTGCACCCTGAGCGATGCGTCAGCGTGAGCCCAAGAAGAGCGTGTACCTTGAGCGATGCGTGAGCGTGAGCCTAAGACGAGCGTGTACCCTGAGTGATGCGTGAGCGTGAGCATGAGACGGCGTAGAGGGCAGAGGTACATGCGGTAAAAATAATATATAAAAAAACTGCCTGTGGGACAGCAGCGAAATTCTGGGCAGGGGTAAGCGCAGCAGCAAGTAGCTTTTAA
This sequence comes from Nephrocerus scutellatus, assembly GCA_947095585.1. Classification (NCBI taxonomy): domain Eukaryota; kingdom Metazoa; phylum Arthropoda; class Insecta; order Diptera; family Pipunculidae; genus Nephrocerus; species Nephrocerus scutellatus. The sequence continues at coordinate 118,234,588 of OX352763.1, forward strand.
CAACTTAAACTGCTGCCTCATACGGCAGAGACGCGAGCTGCATCTCGTACACTCGTCAAAATACCAAATATAAATAGGCAGTTTCATCAGCCATTTGCTTGCTTCCATATTATTCGGAAGAAAATATTTCGTATGTTTTTGAACCCTTAACTGCTATACTGTGGGGTCAAATCTGACAACAAGCACAGGCAGGGATTTTGAACCCCTCAATAGCTGCTCCAAACACAGCATCAGTTTGTGGCTAAGGGCCGATTTGTCGGCCATACACGTTTAGGGGGTCAAAAGTGACCCCGTGCTTTGTTGTGTTTTTTTTTATAATGTCACGCCACGCAGTTGAATGCATTTACATATCACAGTTAAAGCACCGCCTTCCAAATATTCCATTACTACCCATAATTCATCATGAACCAAGATACTGGAATACGCTGCAGAAAGAGATACTAGCGAAGAGGAAGGGAGACAGAAACGACGGAAAGAACCTCGGCGCACCTTAAGGATTATGTGTTATCTATATTTGCGTTACGACAAGCCAACGACTGACTCCAAGCTTTAAGGGGTACATGTTCAAATAGTTGAATCTTAAATGGCCACTGTTAAGTCATACTTTTAATATCCACTGTTCACGTCATACTTTTAATGTCCTCTGTTAGATCCCTCCGTTAATGTCAACTGTTAAGTCAAACTTTTAATATCCACTGTGAGGTCACACTGTTAATGTCCACTGTTAAGTCACACTTTTAATATCCACTGCTAGGTCCTTCTGTTAGTGTCAACTGTTAAGTCAAACTTTTAATGTTTATTGTTAAGTCAAACTTTTAATTTCCACTGTTAAGTCACACTTGTAATGTCCACTGTTAGGTCCCTCTGTTAATGTCTACTGTTAAGTTAAACTTTTTATGTCCATTGTTAACTCACACTTTTAATGTCCAATGTTAAGTCACACTATTACTGTGCACTGTTAAGTCACACTTTTAATGTCCACTGTTAAGTCACACTGTTAATGTTTATTGTTAAGTCAAACTTTTAATTTCCACTGTTAAGTCACACTTGTAATGTCCACTGTTAGGTCCCTCTGTTAATGTCAACTGTTAAGTCAAACTTTTAATGTTTATTGTTAAGTCAAACTTTTAATTTCCACTGTTAAGTCACACTTGTAATGTCCACTGTTAAGTCACACTGTTAATGTTTATTGTTAAGTCAAACTTTTAATTTCCACTGTTAAGTCACACTTGTAATGTCCACTGTTAGGTCCCTCTGTTAATGTCAACTGTTAAGTCAAACTTTTAATGTTTATTGTTAAGTCAAACTTTTAATTTCCACTGTTAAGTCACACTTGTAATGTCCACTGTTAGGTCCCTCTGTTAATGTCAACTGTTAAGTTAAACTTTTAATGTTTATTGTTAAGTCAAACTTTTAATTTCCACTGTTAAGTCACACTTGTATTGTCCACTGTTAGGTCCATCTGTTAATGTCAACTGTTAAGTCAAACTTTTAATGTTTATTGTTAAGTCAAACTTTTAATTTCCACTGTTAAGTCACACTTGTAATGTCCACTGTTAGGTCCCTCTGTTAATGTCAACTGTTAAGTCAAACTTTTAATGTTTATTGTTAAGTCAAACTTTTAATTTCCACTGTTAAGTCACACTTGTAATATCCACTGCTAGGTCCTTCTGTTAATGTCAACTGTTAAGTCAAACTTTTAATGTTTATTGTTAAGTCAAACTTTTAATTTCCACTGTTAAGTCACACTTGTAATGTCCACTGTTAGGTCCCTCTGTTAATGTCAACTGTTAAGTCAAACTTTTAATGTTTATTGTTAAGTCAAACTATTAATTTCCACTGTTAAGTCACACTTTTAATGTCCACTGTTAGGTCCCTCTGTTAATGTCAACTGTTAAGTCAAACTTTTAATGTTTATTGTTAAGTCAAACTTTTAATTTCCACTGTTAAGTCACACTTGTAATGTCCACTGTTAGGTCCCTCTGTTAATGTCAACTGTTAAGTCAAACTTTTAATGTTTATTGTTAAGTCAAACTATTAATTTCCACTGTTAAGTCACACTTTTAATGTCCACTGTTAGGTCCCTCTGTTAATGTCAACTGTTAAGTCAAACTTTTAATGTTTATTGTTAAGTCAAACTTTTAATTTCCACTGTTAAGTCACACTTGTAATGTCCACTGTTAGGTCCCTCTGTTAATGTCAACTGTTAAGTCAAACTTTTAATGTTTATTGTTAAGTCAAACTATTAATTTCCACTGTTAAGTCACACTTTTAATGTCCACTGTTAGGTCCCTCTGTTAATGTCAACTGTTAAGTCAAACTTTTAATATCCACTGTGAGGTCACACTGTTAATGTCCACTGTTAAGTCACACTTTTAATATCCACTGCTAGGTCCCTCTGTTAATGTCAACTGTTAAGTCAAACTTTTAATGTTTATTGTTAAGTCAAACTTTTAATTTCCACTGTTAAGTCACACTTGTAATGTCCACTGTTAGGTCCCTCTGTTAATGTCTACTGTTAAGTTAAACTTTTAATGTCCATTGTTAACTCACACTTTTAATGTCTACTGCTTATTCAATGTCCAGCTAATGTCCACTGTTAAGTCACACTTTTAATGCCCACTGTTAGGTCACACTGTTAATGTCCACTGTTAAGTCACACATTTTAGTTTTTATGCCTCGTTTCGTGTGCACTGTAAAAACAAGAGCTGGAAACCCCACCCCTACCGCAAAAAAAAAGGATTTGCTAAAATGTATGTAGAAATCACTCTCCTTTTACATATAAAAGCCACATTTAAGTGAACTGGAGTGATCGAGATCATATGGACCGATTTTATTGGATCACATTAGTTCCGTTTGGTGTCATTCAGCCGCTGCACGAACTGCAAACCATAAGCTATAAAAATCTTCACGTTTATTTAACATGACATTGTCTTTTTGAACTTCTTTGAGGCCATTTTTAACCACCTCTCACACGACCTAAAGAGCTGAAATTTTGTGAACCGCACAGTGTCGTGGCTAATTTCCACATGTGAAGCGTGTCGATAGTACCGTGTAGCGCGTTTGATACGTGTAAAAGTCGTGTTTACGACTCTTAGTTTTTTTAACCAACTTTCACAAGCCCTATAGATCTGAAATTTTGAGCGCGTGTGACGGGTCCGACGGTCCAAATATTTATTTTTGGGACTTATGACCCACTTAAATGGGAAATAAGTCCCAAATCGAGTTAGGGACTTAAGTCCCAATTTTTTCTTTAGGGACTTATGTCCCTGCGCCGGGTGCAACGCTAGTTACGTGTGTGGCATGTGTCGATGTACTGATAAACGATGTTTTTTTACATTAACTTGCTTTAAAGTAAAACTAAAAGTTGCAGAAAACACACCAAACGCCTTTTCTGTAAAATTCTTCAGATTTCAATATTCAGTTAGTGGCAAGCAACTCAATCACTCACCTCAATCAATCGCTCGATTGTTAATCAATTAATTATGTAATATACAGAATAATGCAGCTGTAAGCTAAGAAGAAACTTCAGGATATAAGGGAAATAATATTGTTACAGATCTGTATAGACAAGTCACACTAAACACCCTATTCCTATTCTGCACTATTTGCTCAAAATCCACTTTCCTACATGCAGGAAATGCGGAAAAACAACGAAAATTGTCTAGATTTGAAATGACTGCACCCCTACCACCAGCCGACTATCGCCGCCCTCTTTTTTGTTGGCATAAATAATTGTGCTAAAACGTCAGCACCATTTTTATTGGCAGACAGAACCTTCTGTGAAAATTGGCGCCATACGGAATTTCCACTTTTTTTTTCACCCGTACATCGTAAAGTTGTTTGCCAAGCTGTTGCATCGGAATTCGCAATATGTGCGACAATGCGACAATAAATCGAATGTTTTCTTGCATAAATAATTGCAACAACAACACAAAAATCACCTCCAATTGCATTCGAAACTAAAGATACAAACTCGTTCGACATGACGTGAATACTTTCCCACACACCTTGATCGCGATTGTTTATTCCCATTGCGCCAATGTGCAGCGCTCACAATGATACAACAAAACAAAATTCCATTGTATTCTGGTATTGATTTAGTTTTGTTGTTGTTGTGGTTGTTGTTCTTTTTAATGAGAAAAATGCAAATGCATAGAACCGAAAAGTATCTTTTGAATTTTGAACCAAAATTTATTTCACTCAACTCAGCATTCTAACGAAATTGGGTTCAAAAATGAACACCGCAATCCGGTACGAAGTTTGTAAATATTTTGTCAATGCTAATGGGCTTGTGGCGGGAGCTAAAATAGCTACAACAACAAATACGTTGATAAGCTCAGCTGCGTCCGTGTTGACGGCTTATTTCGCACAGAGCAGATTATCCCTTTCGAAGGTGAATTGTCGGCCGGCGAGGCGATTCTGGATTCAGCTGGACTCTGGACTGGACTGGACTGGACTGAACTCGCTGGACTGATATTTTTTTATTTTGAGGCGAACTTTAATTAAGATTTTTTGGGCTTAGAACATAGAAGGCTTTCTTGCCTTGCTCGTTTGATTTGGTCAATTGGACCAAACATTTCAGATTCTTAAAACTCAGTTTTTCGCAACGTTTATCTTTCTTCTCTCTCTTTGGCCTTAAATGTTCACTAAATTGGGATGAGTATATGCTCATTATAGCAAAAATTTTGCATTTTATAGGAAGCTCTTAGAAGTATATTATAGGATGTTTATAGCGTGATTATAGGATGATTTAAGAATTTTAATTAATGATGAATTATTTGTAAGGATGTAAGGATTAAAGCATTATTATGGAATGAGTTTATAATTATATGAAGATCTTAGAATTGGATGAAAAGAATAATTATAGCATGTTTATAAGATGAAGTAGGATAATATTAGAGTTATTGTATGATTTTATATTCATGTAAGGAATAAGGGATGATTTTAAAATTATAGGATAATTTATAATGATATAGTGCTTAAAGGATAATTATACGAATGTCTATAGGTGGATTATAGGATGGTTTTAGAATTTCAAGATGATTTTATAATGATGTAAGGATAAAAGGATGATTATAAAATGATTAATGCAACGCTGTTAAATGCAATGGAAATTTAGCATTTATTATTCTATAATCGTATTTCACCAACTGTTGACTCACTATTAAGACGATACCAAGCGGGCTTTAAGAAGAAAATAGATCATCAACAGCCTACGAATTAACATCGAGCAGTCAGCTCTTCTTTTATTCGATTTCAAGCAAGCCTTCGATAAAATATTCAGAAAAGCTATCTAGACAGCACTGCTAAATCTCGGAATACCGGATACAATCGTAAACCTTATCCGTGATTTATATAGAGATGCTGCTTGCAGCGTCCGATATAAGAACAAGAACGGCGCTAGTTTCACCATCTCCAAAGGAGTCAGGCAAGAATGTGTCCTCTCACCTATACTTTTTTTTGTGATTCTGAACCACGTTATGGTGCAAATATCATCAATGCATCAAATGATATTCAATGGCGATTGAACGAAAGGCTAAACGACCTCGACTACGCTGACGACATCAGTATGAAGACTCACAGATTGGACGATATGAAGCGTAAGCTTGAGAGGTTGGTCTATAACGCTGAACAGTTCGGCCTAAAGCTTAACTACTCAAAGACCAAGTTGCTGCGTTTCTACGTTTCTATCTCTACGTTTCTCTCTCTACGTATCTCTCTCTCTATACGTATCTCACTTTATCTACGTATCTCTCTCTCTACGTCTCTCTCTCTATACGTATCACTCTTTATCTACATATTTCTCTCTACGTATCTCTCTACGCCTCTCTCTCTTTACGTATCTCTCTCTACATATCTCTCTCTACATATCTCTCTCTACGTATCTCTCTCTCTACGTACCTCTCTCTCTCTCTAAGTAACTCTCTCTCTCTCTCTACGTATCTCTCTCTCTACCTTTTTTTTATCTTTATCTCTTTCTATTTATCTATCTATCTTTTTTATTTTTATCATCTCTCTATCCCTTTATCACGCACGCTGTCTCTTTAGTTCTCCCCCTTTCTCTCTGTTTTTCTCTATACATATCTCTGTCTTTCTCTCTACACATCTCTGTCTTTCTCTTGACATATCTCTCTCTCTCTCTCTCTACGTATCTTTCTCTCTCTAAGTATCTATCTCCACTTATCTCTCTCTCTCTCTATGTATCTCTCTCTCTCTCTCTCTACGGATCTCTCTCTCATTAATCTTCAACATGTCAGAATCTTTGCTCTAAAAACAGACGTATAAATTTATATTAAGTTCAACTTTTTTTTTTTTAAAAGAACCAGAAAGGGCGAAAATTTAAATCAAATACGTAGTAACGACTTCTTGAATATGCATATGCGAATAAAAGAGGATATTTAAGGAAAATCACTTTACAAAACTTGCCTGTTGCTGTCGAAAACGATTCGATCGATTAACGTGTGTGCTGCGTCGAATTGAAACCCTCTGCTGTGCAGACTTTTCCAAATTACTTTCGCCTGAGTTGACTTCGCAGGCATCGTCGACTTTGTCATTAAATATTCCGTTTATGTGATTTATATCATTTTTATTGTTATTGTGAATACTGTTGTTATTGTTATTATTTTTGTTGTTTACATTATCAATGTCACTATCATTGCCAGAGCCTGGCATCGTCCTCAACTCTGTGCAATCACAATCACTGCGATTGTTGTTGTTGTTGTTGTTACCATTGCCACTGACACTGCCGTTTTCGCTTAGCGTTATGTTCAACGTCGAGATGACCATTATTACCACAATTTGAGAATTTCCTTGAATTTCGCTATGGCTTCGTTTTCGTTTTTAAAAAAATGTGCGTTATATCACGGGTTTACTGTATGTATTGCATATTTTTTGTTCGTTTTTATGATCGATTTGCGTTTCTAGATTTTTGCAGATAATTTTTTGTTAATTTTTGTTTTGCTTTACATTTTACGTTTTTGTTGTTAATTGAAAGAATAACTTTTCAGACAATGAAAGTCAATATTTCTACAAAAACGAACGAAGGTAAAATAAATGGGAAAATAATTTGCAGAAAAGGCAGAAAAAAAGTTTTCGCATTCCACCTTGAGGTGAGCCCGTGCTCGCTCTCTCTGTTGCTCTCTATCTATTGTTGTTCATTGTTTAAATAAAACGTAAGTAAGCCTTCTAATATGGGTATCGGTTATGGATTGTTTTGTACAGATTCTATCTAATTGATGAGCTCATGTTTATTTGATTTGAAAATTATGGAATTCCCTGGTTGGCTTTTTGTGTGTGGGAAACCAGTCATGCGTTTGCCGCAAGGAGAATTTCAAGCTCAAGGTTGTATGTACCTACTTTGGTTTTTTTCTCATACTGAACTCAGATAATATTTTGGTACACTTTTAGATCGATTGTTTTGGTTTTTTTTTTTTTGCTTGATCGGGAGTTATATTATAACGTATTATGAGTTTGGGTTCAGAAGATTTTTCAAATATTACAATAGCCAATTAAAACGTGTGCTTATCTTAAAGCTACATTCGTACAAGAAGCATACATGTATAACTTTTACAGTTTGTCGATAAAGAAGATCATAATTCGCTTGGCGTCCGCACAAATTTTGTAACAAAAAAACAACAGAGTACGATCTTATTACCACTCAAATAATGAACGTAATACTACTGTTGGCTTAAAAAAAACTCCACTTTATAATTAAAACTTGTTTCAAGCTTCGTCATTGGAATATTGCTTAAGTAATTCGCATACCAAAGCAAAGTAATAAGCCAAAAAGATAATGTCATGCTGGGTATGACCACCTTCGCCAAAGGGGCTACAAATAAACCGGAAAATTGCAGTCAATAAAGTATGAGATTGGACGGATGAAAATAAACGAGAAAAACAAAAACTAAGAAAAAATAAAAACCCCATATCGCAAAGCAGCGCACACAGTCATTAAAGTATGGCGTGATCTGATTCCGCAATATGTTATGATTATGACTTTAAAAAAAAAATTGTATGGGAGCTCCCCGACCCTGGTGCCCGATCAATACCAAATTTTAATATAAAGTGTTGTCACCGGAAATACACATGTGTGCAAGGTTTTAATAAAATCGTTCTTTAGGAAGTGGGTTAAAAATTAATCGCAAGTTTTCACCACAGAACGTAGGTACCCTTCCGTTACTAGAAAAGTCAATGAAAGGGTTCTGAGCAAGATTAGCTCCTGGGCTACCTACCCACTGTGGTCTGAGGGTTAACTCTGGCAAAACTGAAATGTTACTTTTCACTGCTAAGTCTGAAAAACCTGCCCAAAAACTCACGCTTACTTCAGAAGCGAAATATCTCGGCGTAATTCTAGACAGGAAACTCAGCTGGAAGTCGAATATAGAATTTAGAGCTAAGACACCATTGGTAAGAAAAAGAGGATGGCTATGTGGCTAATATTCTCAGTTATGTTGAAGGACTTAAAGCGACAGATTAAGAAACGGTTTACTCCAGAGGGAGGACCGCTAATTAGCAAAAATATAAAGAGTTGCTTAATGGCGAAAGCTAGGAAAGCACGGGGCTCAATCTCCAACTCTACAGATACTCGATGTGGCTGGGTGCATTGTCACGTATTGAGCACTGGTCTGGTGTTCGGCAATTAGCAAACTACAAAGCAGAATACAAATAATCACAAGCTGTTGGAATATCTGGAGCACTACGGTCCTGTCTCACCGATGCTTTAAACATAATTCTATATTTATTCACTATCGACCTATTTAAAAAATGCGTCGCGACGTGCAGCGTGCAGGTCCGTCTCAGAAAATCTGGGTGGTTTGTCAAAAAATCATACAGTCACCGCAATATACTGCAGTTGCTACCAAAGGAGAGATGATACCATCTTCAACCGACTACTGCACTCCTAAACTATATTTCAGTATTAGCTTTGCCGTTAGTTTCCGACTAGAGATACTTGGAAGGACTGGAGAGTTTTGGGACTTTTTGATCAAATTCTACACCAATGGATTCAAGATGAGAAATGGAGTTGGGGCTGGCGTTTTCCCTGAAAACCTTTATGGTCCTACAAGCTACCTGACTCTGCCAGCCATTTTCTAGGCGAAGAACTTAGCTATAAGGGATATCTTATAGTACCGCAATAACTGGCAGGGTTGGTATATGCGCAGATAGCCAATCTGCAATCAAAGACATTATTTCGACAAGCAAAACTTCTCAACTTGTCAGGCAGTGCCAAGCCGCACTGGCTTTGATAAGCTAAAGCATAGACACTAGTTTGGGTGCCGGGATAAAAATGCAGTGCGTCACACTAGACATGAAGTACACTGAGAACAGTCTGCTGTCCTTTGAGCTCCGTCAGAGAAAAAACACAAATCGCGAAAAGATATTTCCAGAGTGGTTGCCATAATCACGAGCCATTGTTCGGTGGTCAGTCACGCAGCCATTTGGAATCCCTCATAATACCTTTTGCAGGAATTACTTGGATGTGCATGAGAATGTATAAGAAATGCAAATGTCCGGACCTGGCGGGCTTCCGACTCAGCAAATTGAGTAGTGCGGACTTGAAGGAGCTTTCGAAGTACGGAGTATCGTACCTGAATGCTACCGGTTGGATACAAATAACCTGTCTTTCATTACATGAGATCTCTTTAGGACTGTGGTTGCAAAACGGCACACCCAAGCGTTTTTTGAGGCCCTCGCTAAGACCGAGAGGAACACCACTCCACCAACCTACCTAGTAGATCAGTCATGATAAGAGTAGTTGTTTTTAGTGGAGTTAGTCCTACATTACTATGAAAAAACAGCCTAACAGAATGCCCAATGCATTGAGTTTATTAGCGCAACGATAATTTCCTGTGAATTGTGTTCAAGCCAAGCTTCTGTTCTGCCAACCTACATTCTTTCTGAACCCAATTTAACTCCTAAATGATTGAATAAAATTGTTAATTTAATTTTTAATCGACTCTTGCATGACTATTAACTATTTCAAGATAACTTCAGACAAATCTGGGGTTCCAAATTAAAAGAAATGATGTTATTGTCAAGCTTCTTTTGTATGCCTTCTGTGAAATAATTCCATTGTTATACAAATGATATCTCCCTCAAGAAACTTTCACATAATCTTCTGTCAAATTGATCTTAAAGGCTTCAGACTTTCATGCATAAATATGATTAAGTGACAGAATTATTGTTATGGAAGCAGAAATATTCAGTGAGCTTTCATAGAATACGCAAGACTTAAATAAATGGTGCAAAGTAGTGGGGGTTCGAGGTCTACTATGCTCCACCTACGATTGTACAGGTATGAAGCATTCAATTTGATAGACTCACTGAACAATTAATCATGGGAAACCATTTAGCAAAGTGCCAAAGGCCGAAATTTGCTTACAATGAAACAAAAGTGCTGTGTATTCGGGAGAGGTATCCATTTTGTTGGAAATGTTCTCCGATGCTATGGCACTATGCTATGCTATTGTGGAGGAAAGTACAAAAACTCGCAGCATGTTTCAACTTTAAATGCAGGTCGCAGTTTTATTAACAAACAAAACAACAAAAAAAGTAAAAACAACAATTAATGTATTTGTTGTGTGATATTCAGTTAGCGAAGAGACCAATAAGAGACGAGGAGTCACGTCGCATGCAAATGCTCTGCCAATTGGCTATAAATGTGTGATCGCGTACGTGCTTAAGCAATTTTGTGTTTTTTTTTTGATTAATAATTTAAAATTGTAGGGAATTTTTTTTTTTATTAAATGGAGGTTTCTTTGATGATACGATCAGTAATTCGAAGAAGACAAATCGTTTTCTCTCAGATTGCCATTTTCTTTATAAAAATTGTTTGACTTGACTTGGAATTTCTTTTATTTTCATGTAAATCGCTATTTCTTGTGGACATTTTCACTTAAGTTTCACTTAGTCATATGAACGGTAATCGATATCTTTGCAGACAAACTGTGATTAAATTCGTATCTATCATTTGGTATTCTCTTCTTCTCATTCACTTTTTTCACTAAATGATAAAGTTCCGTGAAATTTTTGCGATTAGATAAAGAAAAGTCATCAGTCGATAAGGAGGACTCCTTAAGTAGGTTACGGCGATAGATTTTTCGTTTATTTTTGTAGATTGAATGCTTAAGCACTATAAAGATACATTTTCAAACTTAAGTTTAAAATTTTACACTCAAGTTGACTTAATAGTTTTATTCTATAACAAAGGTCGATAAGGAGGACTCCTTAAGTTGATTACGATGATAGATTTTTCGTTGATTTTTGTTAATTAAATGCTTAAGCACTATAAAGATACATTTTCGAACTTAAGTTTAAAATTTTACACTCTAGTTGACTTAATACATTTATTCTTTAACAATGGTCGATAAGGAGGACTCCATAAGTTATTTGAGGCGATATATTTTTCATTTATTTTTGTCGATTAAGTGCTTAAGCACCGCAAAGATACATTTTCAAACTTTATTTAAAAATGTGGCTTAATAATTTTATTATTTAACAAAAGTCGATAAGGAGGACTCGTTAAGTTGAAGGCGGCGATAGATTTTTCATTTATTTTTGTTAATTAAATTCGAGATCACTCTAAAGATACATTTCAAAACTTGAAAGTTCAAATTTTGTATGCCTTCAAAATTGGTTATCATCAACAAAACACTTTATCACTTTTATCTCAACATTGCACAAGAAAGATACATTTATAAGATTAGCGCACTTTATTCAATCCAATCTGTACTCTGCTGCGTATCTATATCCATTTTTTGTGTAGAAATTTTGTAAATATCGGCGATTTTCCAATTTGTTTAATGATCTGCCAAATATCTAAACGAATACCGTCGTCTATTCGGCCGTCTAATTGGCTTAGATATTTGTTAAATTCCTTCCGAGAGTGAAAAAAACGCGTAAAGACATTATCCAAACCGTCATCGTCGTTCTTGTTGTTGTTGTCGGCTTTATCGTCGTAGCATTTTTTTAAAATATTTTTTTAATAAAAAAAACGATGACAACATTAAATCGCGCGCGCCGATTTCATTGCTAGACAACAGTCCGTCGGTCGTCGTTAACCCGGCCGCGTACAACCAACCAACTAACTAAACAAGGAAATTAAACAGAAATGTATCTGCGATGTGAAATGGCATAAACCAACGCCAATCAGAGACGGTTGTAGGCTTGTAGAAGGGTACGAAATGGTATGGTACACGGTTTATGGCTCAGTGCATTTTCTCCAAGAAAAATGTTGTCAAGAGAGAGAACGGAGGGCAAACAAATGCAAATGCCACTCGAGAATGTGTTAGAAGTTAGATTGTTCGCTCCCACCGCCCCGAACGGCTAAACAATTTCGGCAGCAACTAAATTCACGTTAGAACAACAATTGCAATGTTGAGTTATTACAAACAACAGCAGAGCCAAAACAAACCCAAAGATGGAGCACAGAAACCGAAAAAACTTGACCGTACCGATCGTAATCGTTTAGCAACTGGTTTCGAGAGTTAACTTGTTTGGGGCTCAACCATGGATGGTTGGATAGATGGATGGATGGATGAATGGTAGTGGTGGGTCTAGGTATGGCACAGCACACGGGCATAGTATATAGTAGTAGGCATGCATGGCATTCTCATTTGCAGCAGTGCCGCATGCCAGCCATACTATCGTCAGCAATAATTGACGTGACTTTCAACAGGGTGCTTATGATAACATAATTCGTTGTAAGATTTGTGTTAGCTTAGTGTAAGATGTTTTCGATTGCGAAACTTGTCTCGATATCCAAATAGATGGCGGAAAGGAAATCATAATCGGGGCCCCTGTGTGTCCCTTGTAACTGAGGGCGAAGAACAATTGACATTCGGTTCAGTGAGGACTTTTGTATCCAGTCGAATAACATTCTCAGCTATATGTTAGCTCAGCAATACCAGTTGTCACCTGACAAAAAGAGAACTCCGCCATAGCCGGTCACAAGTCCGTGCTGAGAGAGGTGGAGTGGAGACCCTCGTTAATCAACCATTGGTCCCGGATGATGTACACGCCATAATGGGATCCCAGTCAGGGCATTCTAACACTATATATGGGGTATGGTGCGGGGCTTTACCACAGAAGATAAATAAAAAGAGGCTCCGTGTACTTAAAGTATGCTCATGATTGAGCAATGTCTTCGTACTTTAGCGACCCTGATTGGGCTACTAGTACTTAGAGATAAATCTTTTGGGTAACTCTTCGTATTTAGTGGCTCATTCTAACTGTGGTTTACCACCCAAATGCGGGTAGAGTAATGGTAACATCAGAGGTGTCCCTGGTTTTACCATCTATGGTAAATTAGTGGATCCTCCTGATGTTACCGGTACGATAGTTGCTCGGCGAGGAGTTGCCCATAATAGAACCAGTTGCCATCATCCCTTAAATCGGCATGGGTGTAAGATAGGCTGAGCTCTTACCAATGAATACTGGTACATCATATATAAGATGGTTGCTATTTGTCTCATCATGTCTGAAGAGGACTGTGGCATTATGCCTTAGTTGCCGGTGGCCACGTAAATCTAAAGACTGTTCCTGACAAAAAGAGATAAAGATACAAATTTAGTTTCATAAAATATCTGAGTCCTCAGTTAAAAATCGTGTCCAATTTAATAGCATGACTGAGGATTCATATGAAAAGCTGCAACTGTCAAATTTACGTACGTAAGGTGTGCTCGCAATACGTGCGTGAGCAGCATAACGTCAAGTACTGTCACTTTGCTTCCTTGACTTTATCGTCGGAAGCATCTGTCAAACCTTTATGACGCCTTTATTTTGTGTTTTTTCGATTACGATGCCTTTATTTTATGTATATTTTCGATTGTCAAAATAATTGACAAAGTGTCAGATTTACGTACGTAAGTTGCAATCAAAGCGTAACGTCAAGTACTGTCACTTTGCTTCCTTGACTTTATCGTCGGAAGTATCTGTCAAACATTTATGATGCCTTTATTTTGTGTTTATTTTCGATTGTCAAAATAATTGACAAAGTGTCAGATGAAACGAATTTTACATTTACGTACGTAAGTTGCAATCAAAGCGTTCCACGTTTTCGAAGCATAAGTGAACGATAGCGATTGATAGGTTGTTGGAAGTGAGTAGAAAGTAGAAATATTAATAATCAATCTGAAGCAATAATATGTGATCGTACTGAGCTGGCAGTGAGATGGAAGTGGTCGGACTTGCTGAACGTCAAGTAGAGAAAGGGACTTACAGTTGGGCCTTTACTATAACCGAAACAGCTCAATTGACTTATGACTTAGATTAAAGTTACTTTTCTTTATATGCCTGCGTGCGGCAATAAGTGCACATATTTCTTTGATTCTAACAAGTCTTGAAAATCACCCTGTACAACTTCAACACAACACCAGGTGAGAACCAGCAAATGTTCAATGTACATATCAAGCAACTACACTCGTATCCATGAACATGTGGAACAGCGAACGCTACATACACATCCACACCACCTACACACAAATATACGAATTTAGTTCAGGTGATTTGTTTTTACGTTTTGTTGTTTTTTTTTTTTTTTTTTGATTTTCGACAAACAAAGTCTTGAGCGGTAACGGCTGTGGTTGCGGTTGCGGTGGCGGTGGCGGTGGCGGTGGCGGTGACGGTGGGTTTTGGGTTGTGTTCAAGAAGACAGACATGCAGAGAGACAGGAGAGTGCTACCAGAAAAACGTGTTGAGAGGTGTTGTTCCCCTTTAGTGCTGGCTGGTCCCTGGATTCCTCTTATAGCTGTACGTTTATAACGGTCCTACTGAGATTAACCAAACAAAATGGTTATGATGGCAAATAAACGTTAACAAAATAGATATGATGAAGTCCTTTGGAGTTGGAGAATACAACTTCAGGAGATATTGTTGATGGAATAAAGAGTTAGATACATTAATGATGAACAAACAAACAACATCGTTGAAGGAATCGTTAAAAAGGCACTGATGGCTGTTAGAAGCTACAATTTCCTCCACTCACCCACCCACCCAATGAGCACTTGAAATGCGGTAGCGCTTGTAGGTGGAAGGGCCGTGTGTTGTTGTTCTTTCTTCGGCCATATTTAGCTCTGAATAGTGACTGTAATTAAAAATGCGCGGCAGTTGAATTGAGGCATTGTGTGTGGAATACTACGTTGAAAACGTACGGCAACTGGCTATTGTTGAACACATCATCAGTTGGTCGTTGGTCATAAGCGCTCGTACTCAGAATGCATGCAAATCATGCCCATTGGTAGGGAAAGAAAGGGTTCTCTTTTGATATGTGATTCGTTTACGCTTTGCTTACGGAAATGCACACACGCAGCTCGCACGCACGTACTTATTACTTGATGACCAACCGACCGACGAATGGCGTGCTGCCGACTTTTTTTACAATTCGCTTAACAAATTAATTATTAATGTTGTGAATACTTCCGGTGTGGAGGGAAAAATAAGAAACTCTGCACAGTTGGAGGATTTAAATTCTTTGGGAAAAAAAAAGATTTTCTTTAAGCAGCGTTGATGTAGTAAAAATTAAAAAAAAAAAAAAAAATTAATTTCCTCATTTATTCATTCATTCTATCATTCATTCATTGGGTTATTTGTTCATTTTTTCATTTGTTCATTTGTTCATTTGTGTATTTTTTCATTTGTTCATTCATGCATTCCCTCATTTATTCATTCATTCGTTCATTCTTTTATTCTTTTATTCGGTAATTCGTCCATTCATTCATTTGTTCATTTGATCATTTGTTCATTTGTTCATTTTTTGATTTGTTCATTCATTCATTCCCTCATTTATTCATTCATTCTTTTATTCGGTAATTCGTCCATTCATTCATTTGTTCATTCATGCATTCCCTCATTTATTCATTCATTCGTTCATTCTATTATTCTTTTATTCGGTAATTCGCCCATTCATTCATTTGTTCATTTGATCATTTGTTCATTTTTTCATTTGTTCATTCATTTATTCCCTCATTTATTCATTTTTTTATTCTTTTATTCGGTAATTCGTCCATTCATTCATTTGTTCATTTGATCATTTGTTCATTCATTTATTCCCTCATTTATTCATTTTTTTATTCTTTTATTCGGTAATTCGTCCATTCATTCATTTGTTCATTCATTCATTCCCTCATTTATTCATTCATTCTTTTATTCGGTAATTCGTCCATTCATTCATTTGTTCATTCATTCATTCCCTCATTTATTCATTTATTCATTCATTTATTTATTCGGTAATTCGTCCATTCATTCATTTGTTCATTCATGCATTCCCTCATTTATTCATTCATTCGTTCATTCTTTTATTCTTTTATTCGGTAATTCGTCCATTCGTTCATTTGTTCTTTGGTTCATTTGTTCATTTGTTCATTCGTTTATTTGTTCAGTTGTTCATTTGTTCAGTTGTTCATTTGTTAATTTTTTTTAGTAAATTTCTCTTTTGCGCACAGAAATTTAAGCTTTCTTTTCAGTTTTCTTGGGCAAAAGTACTACATATTTTCGGATGTGGAACTTGTTCATCCCGGCGGTGATGTAAACAAACAGACCGCGGAAAACCAACAAGTAGACGCAGAGAGGCCAATGCTGCGTCCGATACTGTTTTTATGGCTTTTGAAATGGCGGTCTTATTGGCCCATTTATGTTTGAAGATAAAGATGGCTAGAAGATAAGCCATTTGAAGATTACGGGCAATCGAGAGCGATCCAAAGACATGATAATTTTTGTCAGAATATTTTAAATAGGACTTGGACGACCTCTGGTTCCATACAAGACATATAGCAATCGATCTTTGAATTTTGCTCTGAGTTCAAAAATAATGTATTGATGTTGTTTGATAAAAGTTGAAGTTGATGAAACGATTCAGACAGTAAAACATAATATTTAATGAGCTATTCGTGTAAATAGCGCCTCAAGTCATCAACAATTTAATAGCTTTACAGGATGCGATCCAACAAAGGAAGCCATTTGAATGAAATTGTATTCCATTACTTAACGAGTTAATCTTTTCAATAGAGCATTAAAATTTAATTAAATATCGAATGAGGTTTATTTTATAGCTACTTAAAAAAACACCCTTTACTTATATCAGCAAACAAACAAAGTGATTTTTCAAATCGAACAACTGTTCGATCTATTGGCATATATCATAGATACAAATGTATGGAAAGAAATATTGCATTTGCTTATTAGATATGTAACCGATCTTGACAGACTAAAGCCGATAAACTGCTCTAAGCACATAAATGTGTATTTAATAGCAATATGATTGGTTCGTTAAAAGGTTTGTTTAGTGCGCAAGTAACTTATATTGACGTTTTAGAGATCCCCCCATCATTGCGCGTACACAGCAAGATACAATCAGGTTTATTGAAAAATTAATTATTCACATTTTTCTTATATGGTAATAGTTGGAGGATAGGTTGTCAATCAGAGAATTAAATTAAAAATTACTATCTAACATTAATAATAATAAGAATAAGTTATTTTTGTTATTAAAAAAAATTGAAGAAATATTACATTTAGATACATGTTTTTCTGGTAAATGGTGAATCCCATGCCGGTTTTACGTACCTGTACTTTTTTTTATATGCGGCTACGGCCCATAAAAAAGTATCGATGGATTACCTGTGTGCACTCAACTCTACTTCAGTAATTTTTTTTACGTCACTGTCCACTAAGTTGTTTACCTAAGAAGTACAACTACAATGAAAATGGAATGGAATGTCTTATGGATCATAACAAAAGAGACGGTGGTATCGTCGTTTGGTTGTTGGCGACAAATAAGAAAAGGCAATTTTTGGAATTTAGAGGATGAAAGTAAAAGATGCTGACACGAATTGACGGGGGGAGATAAACAAACCTACGAAGGTGAAAGATCTTGAAAAGTGCTTTCTTTTTCATCTGGAGTATCTACGTGGTAGTTTTAGGTACATTTTGACTTTACTTGCAAGGTTACAAGTATTGCACACTCTTTTCAGTTATTTTATTAATTAAAACATCAATCAACACATTAATAAAAATGCTAATTAATTCTCAGAACATCTGTAATTTATTCTTCACCTTGACCACTAGCTATAGCTATATAGCTTTATTACTTAATTACAAAAAAATACCAATTAATTTACAAAGCTGTAAATTGAAGTGATTATTCACTGTAGCAATAAAAAAAACTCAAATTTATTTACAACTCCATCTTATGGCGATATTAAATAAAATGGTAATTAGAGTTATCTACAGTATGCCTTTGTTTAGGGAGACATTTCAATCCAAATTGAAAAATGTTTGACTTTTCTTACTTTTTCGAGCTGAATAGCATGAGTCCCCCGTCGTTGGGTTGTCAGTCTTAAAAAAAAAACCATTTACTGGAATAGAACTTCATAATATGTAAATACGTTTCGATACGACCAATAGTAGTAATTTCGAAGTTTACGATAATTCAATAGAATATCTTACTGTCAACTTCTCCAAACCCATCGTCACTAATGCGCATTTCGTCTCACACATTCTTTTCTCTTGCCAACAATAATTTTAGTTAGTTGTGTTGCATTCTAGTTACTCGTACATGAACTTATGTACTTATGTACTTCTAAAGGAACGGAGAAAAACCCCATTTGACCTAACCTACATTGTACAGCTTGATGTCAGGCATCAAGAGGATAAATATTGGATATCGTGCGGGTCTACAAGTAGTGTACCACTCATACCTGCCCGCAACATACACATCTCAGAGCGCTTATCTCTCAAACTCCAGAGAAGTAAATACAAGGAACGTGAATGGCCGATGGAGTACCTCAATGTGCCCCAACTACAACGGCTGTGCCGGAGTGAAAGGATTTATAAAAAAAAAATGTATGTACATACTACTCGTGCAGATAAAAATTAATGGTGAAACAGGGGGGGGGGGTATAAAGTGAGAATGCAGTTGAGCTCAAATTTATGTGCAATTATTTGTTGAACGCTCGCAAATTGAAAGAAAATTGTATTGCAATTTATATGGAAAATAGGGGATCTTTGAAATTATTGAGTTGGGACTATTACATAAGATTATGATGTTATGTTCTCTAGAGAACCCTCTACAGACTCAAAGATGCAAGGGTATAGTCAAACTATTTGGTTGAACGACTCAAGTATCTGTTAGATGATATATTTCAATGAGATAGAAGAAATAGTATCTGTTTTAGTTGATTGAAGGAATAAATGAATTTAAATTCAATGTAAAATGTCCAGAAATTCATTTGGGTTGCTTTACCAACAGCATCTTAATTTCATTTAAGTTTTTGGCTAGCAATTATGTTTTTTTCTTTTAGGCTAACAACTTGATAGTTTATTATTCTTGATAGATATTATTCATCATCACGTAAGACAAAGTAATATTTCATCATTTGTTCATTAGTTCATGCGTTCATTAGCTCCCTCGTTGATTTCTTCATTCATTTTATGTTCATTCGTTCATTCTTTCATTCGTTTATTAATTAATTCATTCATTGAATCATTCATCCATTCTTTCATTTGTTTATTCATTAATTCATTCGTTCACTCGTTCATTCGTTCATTCGAATTATTCGAATAGAATCATCATCATATTCATCATCATATTTGGCTCTACAACCGGTGTCCGGTCCTGGTCTCCCGCAAAAAATCTCTCCACCGGTCCCGATTTCGGCCGATGTCTTCCAATTTGGCATCCCTAAACTCTGAGCGTCCTTATCTACGCCATCCTTCCAGCGTAGGCTTGGCCGGCCTCGCTGTCGTGTTCCATAAATTCTACCGCAAAAGACTTTCCGAGCAGGATCCTCTTTGCTCATGCGAGCTAGGTGTCCTGCCCACCGGAGCCTACCGAGCTCAATTTTCTTTAGGATGTCGACATTGCGGTAACGCTCGTATACCTCATCATTATAAAGTCTCCAGAATCGTCCTTCCTCAATTACGGGGCCAACAATTCTCCGTAAGACTTTTCTCTCGAACGCGGCTAAGATGTCAGAATGCTTTTTGCTAAGCACCCAAATCTCGGATCCATATGTAAGTACTGGTCTGACCATTGTCTTTTATACCAGCAGCTTGGATGTTATGGTTAAATTCCTGGATTTGAAGAGTCTTGACAGACTATAGTAGGCAGGTATAGAATACTAAGATCAAAAATGGTTTTCTTTGGTCCAGTCTTCTAAGATTATCGCTTGAAATGCTGTTAACTAATCCAATGGGGCTTGTCCAATTCTTAGGACCGTTTTCTTGTACACAAAATCCACTTATAATAAAATTAGTATTTGGAGCGACAAACCTTTGCGGTTCAAAGCCTTGCTTCTCGCGACCATTCGTGTTGTGTGTTTTATATTTTTGCACATAAACGGAAGGGACCTACAATTAGACGTTATCCGTGACAAGTTATTAATCTGGTGGTTTGTCACGCGGTAGGACCGTGAAAAATACTTCTGGTGTTTCTGGGATCTCAACCTTTTGTTGAGAAGTCCAACGCACTATTCAATAGAGCCACGGCGCCCACTAAAAACTCTATTTAGTGTTAAATTTTCATCAAAGACCAAAGTGCTCACATAAAAGCATCAATGTCCTCACTGTACAGTTTAGATGAACTTCTCAAAAAGCTTAGATGTAAGTTCACCAAAAGGCTTAAATGAGCTCTCTTCAAAAAACAATGTGTTACGAATTGTGCAACTTAGTTTTTAAATTCTTTTTATTAACTTCACGTGCCCGTTGATCTGTTTGTTTTTTTGTTTGGCTGTTTGTGTGTCTGTCTGTCTGTCGTGGAATCTTGCGATCAATTTATAACCCACTTCCCAAAGCCCGATTTTATTGAAAGTTTGCGCACATGCATATTTCCAGCGACAACACTTTCTACTAAAATTTGGAGCTCACCTTTAGGGCCGAGGGGTGCCCAGATAAATTTTTTAAAAATTAACCCGATTTTCTTGTATACACATGCGCATATATGATGGACAAAACTATTTTTAAAATTTTTGGGCCCGGGGTCGAGGCGCCCCATACAAATTTTTTAAAAAATGTACCCGATTTTCTTCAAATTTTATACACATGTCTCACATATCTCTGATAGGCAACACTTTTTGTAAACATTTGGAAGTGACCCCAAGTCCGAGAGGCTCTCATATAATTGTTTTTTTGAAAATGTTCTTGAAATTTTGTACAAATGTTTATCTTCGATGACAAGACTTTCTGTAAAAATTTAGAAGTAATCGGTTACCAGATAATTTTTTGAAAAAGTAACCCGATTTTATTCAAACTTTGTACATTGCACGATTAGAGAATTTACACGAAAAACTTTTTTGTTGGTTGTTTTTTATTCTGTTGCTTTATGTTGATAAAAGCTTCTATGTTACTTAAGGAAGGCAAAATGCGATGTTTATTTATTTATTTATTAAACCATTCTTTGTGCATTTAAGAGTCAAACAAACGATTTTGGAAATCAAAGTTGTAGAACATGATATCTAACTTGGACACCATAGCAAAGTTTATTATGCCAAAAAGCTGGCATGGACCTTATGCATTTTGTATTAGTAGATACGTAGTTACAAAAATGAAGTGTCTTAAGCCTATACATTTTGTACAACGCTCTCGCAAGCTTAATGATACGTCTGCTGAAAAATTAAGGCTTTTGAATTATCGTAGGGTTCTGCATTTAGTACCACAAATTCATCAACGTGTCAAAGCTTAAGCAACGTGACCTTTTCTAGAAACGAGTAAAAATTTCAAGCCAAAGGTAATAATTTCACGGGTCATACAATTTCGATTGACATAATATTTAAAAAAAAAAAGTGAAATGAACAAACACGTTCCGTCTCTTACTTATAAAAATTATTGTCAACAAAAACTGGTTCGTACGACGATGGATAGATAAGCAGCTAAGCATGCAGGTGTCCGGCGGATTTTTTTGTTCGCTCTATAATTTGTTGCTTTTTATGATTGTTTTTCATGATGCGTTTAATAACCCATTAAGCGGACATTTGGAAGTGATAAAGAAAAACAAGTCGCGTCACAGTTGTCGCCGTCCAAGTGCAATCCAAGTTGACAACAAAAGAAAGCTCCATCGGTGGTAGATCGTGAAATCTTTTTTATTAATTTGCATATTTTTTTGGGGGTTTTCTCCATTGATGTCGTCTGCCAACCATATAAGTAACTAATTGTCCAAACAAGAAAATTACCAGTGTTTCTCGCTTGACCTGGTGACTTAGTTTGCATTTCGCATTCGCAAATGGTATCAAAAGTTACGGAATGCCCACTCATTATGAGAATTCTTTGCTCCACTGTACGCACATTATTCTGTGTAATAAGACTAAGGCAGAGCAGTGTGCAGAAAGGTTAATATTTCTATACAAAGAAACCAAAAAAGTGTTTTTTTTTTTCTTCTTAATTTATCTTTTTAGCACACTTTCTTGTTAAGAATGTCTTGTAACAATATTGGAATTTTACGTGTGACCCGAACTAATGGGATTCCCATTGTTATTCTCATTTAGTTCATGAAATAGGAAATGGCTGATAAACACTTTGTTGCTCTGTATGTTTTCTTCCTTTATTTTTATTATATGGAGGGCTATCTGTTTACGCGATTTGTTTAAAATCCAATTCAAGGCGGTAACAATTCTTACATCACATGCGGAAGTTCTGCAAAGACGCAAACCTGTACATAAGTTACTCGTAGAACACAAAGTTTGATGGCAACTGGTTATGAGAAACTGATAAATGTGTCGCACATGTTGTTGCATAGTTTTAGGATTCACTTGTTAATTTTGCTTGTTTCATGCCGTATACCGTAGAAGTGACTGATCGTTACAAGAATATGCCGAGAAAAATAAAAGTCTGGGTTAGTTTTTCATAGTTTTTGGAATATGTTTTTTGTGGAGGTTTTTTCTTACATTTTCAACATTGACTGTTACTTTCCGACTATTTACAGCAGCGCTCGTATCAGTAGTCGATTACTGATATCACACTATCCAGCCCAATTGTATACTGACCTCAGGTCGTGAAGGAATTTCTGAAGAATTTGCAATTCAAAGTGGGCTCCGACAAGGCTGCATACTATCACCACTCATATTTTTAGTGGTAATCAGTAATGTCCTACGTGCAGCTCCAACAACATATAATCATTGAATACAATGGGCGATGACATCTTCCCAAAGCATTTAGACTGCACTGACGATAATTGCTTGCCTACACCAAATTATTTAAATATTGGAAGCCGAAGCGAAGCCAAGAGTGGGACTGAGAATAAATGCTGCCAAACAAAAACACTTAGCATTTCTGATTCCACCTTCGACAGTCAGAAAACCGTATACATATATTGTTGCGAATATGTAAATAGAAATCATTTACCGCACTGTACATACTCGTATATAAGGATTAGCATTGTATTACCAAAAACCATTGTATATCTTTAGGCACAGTGATATTACTGGGAACTTGTATATACAATTATGTTGAGAGTTTTATCTTAGATTACACCAGTAGGTTCTGGCACATTCTTGTACTTTCATGTACTCGAATGTTTCAAAGTAAATGTTTCCAAGTAAATTTCGTAAAGCAAATGTTGCAAATCAATATATGTAATATAGTGTTGCAAAGCAAATGTAATGTTACAAAGCAAATGTAGTGTTGCAACGCATATATTGCAAAGAAAGTATGGTTAAGCAAATGTTGCAAGGCAAATATAATGTTACAAAGCAAATGCTACAAAGCAAAAGTTTTAAAGCGAATGTTTCAAAATAAATGTTGCAAAGCGAATGTTACCAAGTAAATGTTGCAAAGCTAATGTTACAAGGCAAATGATGAAAAGCAAATATTACAAAGCAAATGTTAAAAAACAATGGTTGCAAATCAAACATAGTGTTGCAATGCAAATGTAGTGTTGCAAATGTAATGTTGAGAAGAAAATATGGCAAAGCAAATGTTGCTAGGAAAATATAATGTTGCAAAGCAAACGTTACAAAGAAAATATTGATATGAAAATGTTGCAAAGCAAATGTTTCAAACCGCTTTGAAAACATATCAGAAAACCGTTGCAACTCTAATGTTGGTGAGCAAAAAGCAAAACGCTGTCTTTTATTTCAATATTGCTAAGCAACATTCCAATTTTGTAACTATCCTAATGATGAAAGCTTGAAAGTTTTTACCAAAAGCGCCTAAAGAAGTGTCACTAGAAAGGCCAATAAGCTGGCAGAAGAAAAACTTGACAATCTAACGCATCGCAACAGCGAATTACAGAAATTCCAGAGGTTACATTACATTTTCAATCTTTCAATTGAGTTGCCGGTAGGTTAATTATTAATCCAGCTGGGTTTTTTACAAACTGCCTAATGCGTAACGTCTAACTGCGATTTATGGACGGACGTGCGAAATTCCGCGAATGTTCCGTCACTAGAAAAAAACACAACCAGCTCTATCCTCCTCGTCAATTCGCTTACAAAGCTTATAAATCGACTGCGTTGCTGACAATCGGCTTTGAATAAAGGAAATTCCACAGAGAAAAATATAAACAACAAATGGTCAAGAAGTGGTAGGTTGGTACGAGTGTTGCACTCGCATGTGTTTGGAATTGCCGGGAATGCTATATTCGCTGGTCTTGCCTTATGGCACGTTTGTGGTGGCGCGACAACCGGCGCGGCGTAGCATTAATGTGGCGACACATCTCTGAAGCACTAATGGTGGCATAAACAATCAGCCACATGCAGCCAATAATTGTGATATGTTCTTGTCGCGCCACAGCCCGCCGTTCTATTTGCTGTTTGGTTTTTATGTTGTTCAAGGAATCACTTTACGCTACTTTGTCTCAACGCACCGTCACTCGAAGCAAGGCAATTCTACCTGCCTGACAGTTCGCACGTAACACTGGGAATTTGCGTTGGAAATTCGCGCCTAAGAAGAATGCAGTAAATACTTTCAGGTGACCAAACAATGGACTTATAGAAGCCTTTAAGTGTACGAGTACTTAAGCACGGTTTAAGATCTAATCTATGTTGAAATATTTTTCCAAAAAAAAGTCAAACGAATTTAAAAGAGAAATCAAATTGTTTCTATCAGTATTGTGAAGAATCGTTGCAATTGAATATCCTTTAGAATGGCAAACTTTTAAACATCGATTACATAACAATTCCCTATTTTATCACTGTTTTTCTAGATCCTTTTGAAAGGTAGGCCCTTGCGAAGAACAATATCGTCAAGGCGTAGGACGCATTTCTCCCACACAAAAATTACTACATGAAAATCTTTCATATTCCGCATTTCAAAAAATTGCCGTCAGCATCTTTGAATAGGAACTCAAAAGGTACCCCTCCGTCTAGAGCGAAAAACCGCGACATAATGATAAGAAACTCACCACACCTAGTAAGACCCGCCCACTATGGCCAAGAACCTAATGCATTGCCAGAGGAGCGAGGAAAGCAACAGATGTGACAAGTTGTCACATAGAGCCGTATAAAAATAACAGACACAAAGGGACTCTGGACAAACTATGGGAACGAAGCAAGCTTCCTTGTCACTAGTCAGAATACTGGACAGAGACTCCTCTGAGACGTGATCTGCGAAGTACCCTTATCAATAACCAGAGAACTTGGACACACAGACCCGTATAAAACATGATCTGCGAAGTGTCCTTGTCACTAACCAGAATACTGGACACACAGACTCCTCTGAAACGTGATCTAGCGAATTGTCCTTGTCACTAGTCAGAATACTGGACAGAGACTCCTCTGAGACGTGATCTGCGAAGTACCCTTATCAATAACCAGAGAACTTGGACACACAGACCCGTATAAAACATGATCTGCGAAGTGTCCTTGTCACTAACCAGAATACTGGACACACAGACTCCTCTGAAACGTGATCTAGCGAAGTGTCCTTGTCACTAGTCAGAATACTGGACAGAGACTCCTCTGAGACGTGATCTGCGAAGTACCCTTATCAATAACCAGAGAACTTGGACACACAGACCCGTCTAAAACATGATCTGCGAAGTGTCCTTGTCACTAACCAGAGTACTGGACTCCTAGAAACACTGTCGCAGCTTACCAACTTAGACCTAAGTCTCATTCAACCATAATCTTGTAATAGGAATATATTTTTTTAAGGAAAAATAAAAATTAAATCTTAATCCCTGAAACAAAAATATTTTATTGTCACGGCCCTTTTATATAAGAACCCTGGTCACGTTGAGGATACCTCGGCTGGGAAAAACCTCGTTGTTAAATTATACAATTGACTTTCTTCCACTGTTCCGCGATACAAAAAAACAAAAACACCAACTCACCTGATATTTCTTAATGCTATCCAGCTGCTCCAGTGTTGGTTCAACAATTTGAGCAATTTGTTGTTGCTGTTGTTGTTGTATTTGAACAGCTGCTGACGGAGCTAATACATTGCCAACTTTCCGATCTGGCAATTGTGGTGCTGGGGCGCGATTAATTAGGCGGCCATCCTTTTCAATACGCAAATGATCACGTGGTGGTGGTACTGGCTTAACAGAACCATTCAGCTGAAAGAGTTAAGTGCGGAAAATGTTGTCAATATTTTTTTTTTTATTTTTGCAAAAAAACGCACAAAGTTTAGTGTAAGAGATGTTAGTCAGGTGTATGAAAAGATGAACTACAATATGCAGCAACATTAGTTGGAATGTTAGTTGGCAATATGACTACACAAAAAGGTTAACACATCGATATTACAACATAGAATATATAGAAGCTTTGGACATATTGAGGATATGTATAGAAGTAAAAGCATAGTATTATATATGTTATACATACACTTGAAATGTAGACAAACAAACGTCTTTAACATTAAAGCCGTATCGCTGTCCGAACTTCGAGAGACAATAAGGAAGTTGTGAAAATAACAAGGCAAGGCAAGGCAAAGACAAGGAAGGAGTTACCAAAAAAAATCATTAATCAAGCTTCTTTGTATTACGAATGCCTCCTTCAGACTTTTATAAGTAAGTCGCTTCCAAAACCGGGGAAACATCCGAATGACAAAAAAAATCATATAGACTCATCCCGCTTCTGCCAATAATATCTAAGGTCTTTGAGAAACTTCTGCTTAAACGATTACAACCTATTATTGAAGAAACACGCTTGATCCCGGATCACCAATTCGGTTTTAGGGTCAAGATTCCACAATCCGGCAGCTTTATCAAATAACGAATGTGAATGGAAAAAGCCATTGAAGAAAAAAATTGCTATTCTGGACGTATCGCAAGCCTTCGACAAGGTATGGCACGAAGTCCTGAAGTATGAGCTTAAGAAGATGCCCTTTACTATCCTGTAAAGAAGATAGAAGGAACTTTTTGTTCCAAGGTAGTGGCTCTGTGTGCATTCTTTAACTTTAACACTGACTGGGAGGAGTCCTTTCTCCCCATATTTGGTCACTAGTCATCGACAATCTTCTAGTTCATCGTCATTGGTTATACGGATGACTTGGTGATTCTTATTAGTGGTAAACACAAGACAACCATTTATAGTGTTATGCAAGGTGCTTTGCTTTACTACACGTTCTAGTACCTTTCACAAAGAGAAGATCTAGATCTGGTCGATCAAAGGCACCACTTTATCTTATTCCAGTGAGGTTAAATATCTCGGAGTAACCCTTGATAAACGACTTAGCTGGAAATCTCATATCAAGTCCTCCATCGAAGACGCCACTAGCCCCATGTGGGTCAGTAGACACCTTTACTGCCATTGTTTTGTGTCCGAAAGTTCTTGAACGTACAACGGCAACTAAGCTTCAAAAGCTTTAAAGAATTACCTGTCTTGATGTCTCGGTATCACGGGTGCCATGCGTAGCATTAGCAGCTGTCGCAGGGCTTTCACCTGCGCTATTAGCTGCAGCTAGAATACAAGTACAAACCAGGAGACACCTGAAATTTCTTGTCTCAATTCCTGAAAAAGACATGTTTTGCACTATCCCCAACTTAAGGGTCAGGGAGTACCATTTCGACAGGTTATTTGATGTAACACTATTGGACCGTGCAGACCGGTCTAATGGTGTACCGGCACTGGACGCAAGAGGTCTGGTCTGGTTCACAGATGGATCGAAGATGGAATATGTAGTTGGAGCCAACCAACACCAAAGTCTCGATACCAATGCGAATGAGTCGCACGGTATTCCAGGCGGAACTCCATGCCGCTGAAATTAACCCTAGTAAAAGTAATAAGGGCGCGAGAGTTTATATCTTTTCAGATAGCCAAGCAGCTCTTAAAGCGATGTCGTCCAATTTATGAACTGTCCGATGCACTCAAATCCACTGCCAGACATAACAGGGACCAGATGGGTCCCTGTGTATTAAGGAATTGCAGATGAACTAGCCAAGGTAGGCTCACAATCTGCGACCTGAACCCTACTGTGGTGTCACTAGGCAGCCGCCACAGCTTCGGTTTATGCCAACAATGTCAATATCGTCTGCGTAAGCCAGTATCTGAATGGACTTATAGAGGATTGTTCCTCTTTTCCAACGCCACGTTGAAGAGGACGCAGGCCAGTCCATCCCCTTGTCGGAGCCCGTTATAGATGTTGACTGGGCTTCATAGTGATCGGGATATTTTTACTTGGCTTATAACATTGGTCATGGTCAACCTACATCGTCGTGTCAGTTTATTTGGGATGCCGAATTCTCTCATGGCTTTATAAAGTTCTACTCTGGCTATGCTATCATAGGCTGCTTTAAAATCTATAAAAAGATGGTGTAGTGAGTTTTGAAACTCTAGACATTTTTCCATCACCTGCCTAAGTGTGTAAAACTGATCAGTTGTTGATTTGCCTGGGATGAAGCCACACTGGTATGGACCAATGATGACTTTAGCGTCCTGTGTGGAAGGATAGAGGAGAAAATCTTATACGCGGTACTCAACAACGTTATACCACAATAACTGCTGCATGTTGTGATATCTCCTTTCTTATGTATGGGGCACAGGATGCCTCTTCGCCAGTCTTCTGGCATAGCTTTTTCCTCCCATGCTTGCACTATTAGTTCGTGAATTGCTTGGTGTAATGTGGGGCCTCCTATTTTTATCAGTTCTGCTGGGATCTTATCAGATCCCGGGGCCTTATTATTTTTGAGCCGATTTATCGCTCTGCTAACTTTGTCTATGCTTAGTGGCGGCATAGCACAGTGTGTTCTTCGGTCATTGGTGGAGCCTCCAATTCCTGTGTTAGCTGGCCATTTAGCAACTCATTAAAGTGCTCTTCCCATTGCTCTAAGATGCCTTTGAGATCGGCGATCAGATTACCCTCTTTGTCTTTGCAGTATATGCAACGCGGTGTATTTTGCCTCATACCGCGGACTATTTGGTAGAACTTCCGCGACTTGTTGCGGTCCTTGCTCTCTGTACTGTTCTAGTTCACGGACGGGATTCTTCTCCCAGACTGCGATCTATCAACTCGTGGTCTATCTGGTTGTGAGTGGATCCATCAGGAGATACAGCGCTGATATTCAATTTCAACACTCCTTAGTAAAAGTATGCATTCCAATTTTGAAAAAAGTTGCATTACAACAATGTGGCTTTGAAAGTTTACTCTCACAGCGCCTAGAGAAGTTCCACTTCCAAAAATCATTAAATTAATTGTTTGTCTTTGGAATTAGCGTCAAATTTTTATCGGAATTTGTTCCAAAACTTCTCACGAACTTCTACTGACACATAATAGAGTCCATTAAACCCACACTATGTTTACAAGATCATCATGCACGAAACGCAGTTGTTCTTGTTGTTGTTGTGCAACGGCTACTTGAAATTGTACTCCTCATTCCATAGTACGACGCACTCCATACTCAGTGTAAGTAAAGTAGGTGTAAGGAATGAGGAATTCCATGTTTGTTTGTTTGTTTTTTTATTCGAATCACTTTTGCAATATTTTCGTTTAATCAACTTGTCGTCTTGTCTTTTTTCCATCACATTGCTCCTCTCTCACGGATGAGTAAAATAGCGCGATGAGCTTCAGATATTCAGTTTTTAAGTTTCCGTTGCAGTTACTATGTTTATTTTGTTACCACCTTACAAACAGGCTGGTCAAAGTGTCAGCAGTGGCACACACAGTCCGGCAAACATCTTGTACTCGTATTTCCAGATTATGGGATCAACCAAATACTACTCTACTCGTCAATATTATTTATTGCTCCAGCAGGAATCTTTATCTGTGTTACACTTGCAATTGTAGGTATAGATATACCGACTCTTGTCCGGTCACCGTGGAGAAACTGGATACCATTTTTCTTCTTCTAATTTTTTTTGTCTTTTATTTCAGCTTTTCAGCTGATACGGTGATATAGTTATGTACTCGGCGAGGCGGATAAATTCGCCTACTTTTGCATTTTCTCATGATATTCATCCCGGGGCACCGAGAATGGGCGAATGAGCACAAGGAATTTCCATGTGAAATTTTCGGTCTAGATATGCAGAGAGTATGTTAGGTTAGTGGGAAGCCTTTTTTACATTTATAGTGGCAGACTTTAAATATGCGCCACATGATTTTCCTAAGTAACGAGTTTCATCACCCATCTTCAAGCCCGGTTTTAATTTTGTTTCTTAAGACAATTGGTATAACCAGACAGTTTTCACTTAATATTCGTTAAGTTGAACACTTTGATCATTTAACAAATTAATTTCAATATTTCTTATATTTCTTATATTTCAATATTTCAATATTTCAATATGTATTTCAATATTTCAATATTTCAATATGTATTTCAATATTTCAATATTCCAATATTTCAATATTCCAATGTTTCAATATTCCAATATTTCAATATTTCAATATTTCAATATTTCAATATTTCAATATTTCAATATTTCAATATTTCAATATTTCAATATTTCAATATTTCAATATTTCAATATTTCAATATTTCAATATTTAAATTTTTAAATATTTCAATGTTCCAAGACATATGTAGTTATAGTTAGTTAGTTATACATTTTTCTTTCAATGGCACACGCCCAAGGGGTTTAAACCCTTATGATGCTTGGAACAGCGTCGTGGGCGCTATGGTATTATGGAAGGAAAGAGGAGATGTCGCATGCATTTTGAATGATGCGGAAGTACATAGCTTGGTAAAGCATTTCACATTTGTATTTTACGACTAAAGAACGAAGATGGACTTAAGGGTAATAAACTGAGTATTCAAAACGCCACGAATATTGCCGTTGAATTCATGGAGGGGCAACTGAGGACTTGAGCAACGTTGATAGAAAAATCGGTAAAACGGTGACAAACTGGAGACATTCCAGCGATGTTCGAGCAAATCATTTGTTCTTTCAATATTTTTTCCACCTATAAGTTTTATCGAACGGTTCTGTACTCTGTCAAACCGATGCAAGATGGTCTAAAGTTCACCGGACCAGACATGACAGTTATACTCAAGTTTGGGGCGAATGAGTGCCTTGTAGATAGCAGCCAGATCAGAGGAAGTGAAATATTTCTTGCACCGTGTTAGAAAGCCAAGGCACTTCGCAGCATTTCTGGCGACGTTGAATATGTGGTCATTCCAATGAAGCTTGTCGTTGACCCACACCTACCAAGAATTGCTAGTTTTTTAGTTTCCTCGATGCAAGTGCCATTCATGGATAATGGCTGGAGGTTACTATTTCGCTTCAACGACAGAAGACAGCATTAAATTCCATTATATTGTTTTCTCCCCAATTTGTTATGCTCTCATGGTCAGAATTTAATGAGCTTAACATACGCTATTCTTCTAGTTCCACATCCAAAGAGAAGATACGTAAACCAGGGAACATATATGAGAAGTTAAGAATACTGTCGACAACGAGAAGGTTTGTTTTGAATTACAAGTTGCAGACAGAAGATCTTTAATGAAAATAAGAAAAACTTACGGAGACAAAACACAGCCCTGGGGGACACCAGCATTTATCAGAATATCAGACTTAAAACCATCCAACACTACCAGAATTGAACGATTTGGACAGAAGAGCTTGTTGCCAAAATCTGTCAAATGCTTTTGTGATATCAAGTGCTACAACTTTGCTTTCGCCAAACTTGTGAAAAGACTGATGTCGAATTCTCACATACGTGAGTGAATAATACGTGACTGAATAATGTTGATTTGGGATCGTCACCCGTCACTCGTCACTCGTTCATAGTGATCATTCCAATATAAATACTCGATCACTCGTTGACGTATGGATTTCATTCACTCGTTAACTGATGTCGTAATTCGACCCATATTTCCTGGTTTCGGTGAGATATGCCGTTAGATCACCAGTAGAACGTTGCTACGGAAAACAAACTGAAGGTTATTGAGTAGCTCTCGTTATTCATATTATCGTTATTTGTTATATAACAGTTAATCAACGTTTCCATGACCTTAGAAAGAAGTGATGTTAGTTCTATTGGTCGGTACGAAGAGAGATGTGACGGGTAAAAAAATGGATATCAACGTACTCCTCACCTGAAAATTCTGCCATCATTAAGACAAAAGACACTGCTTACCCTTTTTAGCATATTAGCTGGAGTAATGCTCTTTTCCAACTACTTGGAAAGAGTCCAGAAGAATAGGATTGATGGAAAATGCCTGCGATGAACAACACCTCTTCAGAAGTAATGGGGGAATACCATCTGGCCCAGCTCGAAACTCGAAACTCGAAAGTACTGATGGAAGCGACGCACAATCTGGAAGCGTGGAGCTAGCTGCAAAATGTGTGGCAAGTAAATTGGCCATGTTCTTAGAGCTGGCAGCTGGAATGTCGCTGTGAATGATCGTTGGATTTGACGATGAGGAAGTATTTTTGATTCTTTTCACGAATGACCAAAACCCTTTACACTTTATGGACTGGCACGCTTGTATTTTTGTCGGTTTTCCTCTGTGGGGTTTGCTTCCCTCCCTGTTCCTAGAAGCCTATTTTCATCTTAAATCATACCATCTATCATCCTTCGGTTTGACAGACTCAATTCTGAAAGGAATCAAGTGTTTCATACCAATGTGAATGATGTTTGTGAACGCATCAGCGGAGGCATTCACTTCCTTACTGAGGAAGAATAGCGACCAGTTACATTTCCTAAAGAATGTATTGATGCCGTCCCAATTGGCTTTCTCGTAATGCTATTCAATTCTTTTTTAAGTTTTCTAGAAACGAAAAGCACAATGTACGAATAGCCTACAGGTAATGATACATTGACGGTGTATTTATCAGGATGGGCGGTAAGAGCAATTACTTCACTCGTTTAACCCATAGACCATCTGTGTACTAGGTAAGCACTTAATGCAGAATGCAGAATTAATGTCGCATTGCATGGCTGAATTGTGGCATGTGTGACGACGTGCAGGCATTTTATTCAGTACATATTGGCACTGCAATTAGATCTTATTTTAAATGAGTCATACTCAACCTAATCTATATATGCATTTAAAGTTTAAACACAAGACTTTCTCCATTACTTTAGCAAATGTGGAGTTAATTAATAGAAACGAAAAGTTTGCCTGCAACAGATATCTTCTTTTAACTAAAAAATGAAAGAAACTTTCCATCTTGAAAATCTTCAAACCAAGGACTACCAACAAAGAGAGCAAAGAACACCACAGAATGCTCGTGCCTCTTCCTCGGTGCCATGTCCCAATGCTTCTCGATGCACCGTTGGCAAAAGTTAAAATGCAATTAAATTACCACTTTGTGTTGCAAAGATAGCAACTATTAAGTTTAAGATATATATGTTTTCCTTTTTGATTTGAAATCTTTTTAAAGTGCAGAGAAGTTCAGAGAAGCATCTTTAGGGGCGCAGGGTGTTTCGTAACAAGCAATAAAATTTCTGCAAAAAAAAGAAATATTTGCATTTATAGAACAACATTACAATTCTCTAGAGAACGGCGCCCTGCTGGTTCCTTAAAAAAGAACAGCACCCAACACTCGTTCTTCCTCGAATGGCTCGTTGACAACAACCAGAAGGATACTTTATGCGATAAACACTAAGATTCTATGAGTATCTGGTGGAATTTTCACACAAACAATAAAAAGATACATACACAGATACAACTGAATGAACGAATGTGTGCACTTTTGAATGTTCTGCTCTTTGGTGCTTCTATTTTCTTTGGCATAATATGGCTTGAGCATAGTGTGATGTGCAATTCTGCGATAAAGAAAAAGCTGGTAACTTATGGAATTTCAACTGTGATGTATATATGTGAAGAAGAACAACAACGACAAGAGTCCGCAAACATGCAATTGCAAAGGATCTCTCTGTAGCAGAAAGCGTTTCTGCCTTTTCGCTGTGAACCCAACAGTACCCTACATTATGACATTACTTTTCACCTAAGTGGGAATGTAGTAGTCGTAGATAGAGGAATACAGAGTGTAAGTGCTGTTACGAATCAACAAGGACTCTAAGACGTCTTAAGATTTTGTAATAAGGTAATTACTGCTTTATGACATTAGGATGTGCGGAAAAGACCACAATTCCGTTCCAACAAAATTAATGCAATTCTCACAAAATTGATTATAATTATGATTTTAGACTTTATTTTTAATAAATAACCTGGAAGTTATTATTCAATGTGGAAACTAGTTTTTGATTTTTTTTTTGTATAAATTGCATTATTTATAAAAAGAGGCTAGCAATGCTATATGCTTGGTACAGCGTGTCAAGGTTAAGGGATGGACAAGAGGATATGACTGTGAGCCTCTAATTTGAATGGCTGCGGATTGTATTGATGTGGGAGTACGGAGTTTGGCAAAGAATTCCACATACATATTGTACGAGTAAGGAAAAAATCTCTAAACTTAACAGTATGTCCGAAGATAGGCTTGAACTGATGAGAAACAACTAGGATCAAGCGGTTTGAAAGTAAATAAATAATAAAGATAAAGAGTGTTGGGAATAAAATGGAGCCATGAGGAACCCCAGCACTTATGTGGTGTGATTCCAACTTAAAACCATCGAAAACAACTAGGACTAAGCGGATTGAAAGTAAATAAATAATAAAAATAAAGAGTGTTGGGAATAAAATGGAGCCCTGAGGAACCCCAGCACTTATGTGGTGTGTTTCAGTCTTGAAACCATGCAAAACAACTAGGATTAAGCGGTTTGAAAGTATATAAATAATAAAGATAAAGAGTGTTTGGAACATAACGGAGCCCTGAGGAACTCTGTCAAATGCCTCGTAAATATCGATAGCTTTCAGCTTTCAATAAACTGCTTCCACTGTTTGGTGTGACATGCTATTAAATCACGTTGACCATGACACCCATTGTAGTACTGCCAGTCACCAAGGATTTCTTTTTCAAAATAAAGGGTGGGCCATCTACTGGTTTTGTTTTTAAATCATAGTCTATGGCAACATTTTTTTGAACTATTTGCTTGAAATTTTCACAGCTTGTCGGTCTGATATTTAATGTTTTTGCGCTTGAGGAGCGTTTTCAAATATTGAAAACTTATTTACAAAATCAGTGTTGTGTGGAATTTTGAAAATAAATATGGGTCGTGAAAGCTGAACAGCTGTAATGAAATTGGTGAAGAAAGTTTACGAGTTGCTATTGTATAACAGAAGTGGTCAGAGAATACGACCGAGAATATTGCGGCTGTGGCCTGTCTGTGTAGAACAGAATCCATCGAACTCAACTCGACGCCATTCGCAGCAACTGGCCATTAGTCGCACCAGCCTGAGGAGAATACTGCACAAGGACCTCGGATTATTCGCATGCAAGGTCCATACGACTCAGGAGTCTAAAGCAAATGACAATCCGCTTTGATATCAGTTCTCTACGTGGCCCATAGACCAGCTTGATAATGACGTCGATTTTAGTCGAAAAATCGTTTTTTCAGACGAAGCTAATTTTCATCTTGGGGGCTATGTAAACAACCAGAACTTCCGGATTTTGGGTACAAAACAGCCACCAAATACATCCACCAAGAGTGACAGTTTGGTGTGGATTTTGGAGTGGCCCATTTTACTTTGAAAAGCCAAAAAGTTGATCGATCAGCAGTTTCATGATCTGGAAGTGATTGGACGTAAGTGTTATGGCTCGGTACGAAGAAGCAGAGATTTGGCTTCTTTTGGACTTTATGTCCCAGGGACAGTGACTGCAGAAGAAGGAAGATTGCAATAAATTCGGCAACGCAGTGATCTCGAAATGCTCTCGAAAATTTTAACAAAGGATTGTTACCTTTCAGAGCAGCTTCCTACCTGATATCATTTCTTTACTATAATTTTCGATATTTCTCCGCCCCTTTTTGTGTTGCATTACGAAATTACCACAGATTTTGAAATGTGCAGCGTTTTTGAAACGTGCTCATAGTAAAGAAGAGGAGAATAACGGAAATACCCTTCTAAGGATCTACTAGCACTGCAAGACACCACCGGAAAATTACTAGGAAGACAAAATAAAATAGGAATTAGAAGAGCAAAAAATAATGAAATGAAAGAAACAAACTAAAGAGTACAAACAAATATTACAAGGAAACTAAACACTTTGGACACTTCTACCGGTTTCAGTCACCAGAACAATGCATATGCACTGTTCCTGCTATAAAACTGGGAGCGCATAATCGTAAGAAACTTACGAACAACAAAGTATCCTGACACTATACAACAAACAACATAGGAAACTTTACAAGAAAACAAACTAAGGAGAACAACAGAAAGGAGGACAAAACAAACAACAACAAAAAAAAAAATACCTCATCATTGCGTCTGGTAACAGTGGCCACTTGCGGCTGTGGCTTTTGACGTTTTAAGGAGCCCTGCGACGACGATAGCGAACTCTTCGCCTTGACCACCTCCTTGACAATTAGCGGAGGGGCACACTTCTGCTGTGGAGCAACAATCGATGGTGGATTTGCAGTTGCCGATGTTGCCGACGATGTCGATGCAGATGAACCAGAGAAGGAATGATCGTTAGTAGTTGAGTTTGTGTTGGTGTTGGTGTTGGTGTTGGTGCTGCCGTTGGTGCTGCCGGTACTTCTGCTGGTAGCATTGGTGTTGATCGTGACATTCGTCATGGCGGTCAGTGTTGTGTTTGCTGTCGATGAGGATGCATTCGACAATAATGACGAGCGCGATGACAGGTGCGGCGGTGGCGGATATCGCGGTGGCACTTTAATGATCTCGACGAAACTGTCGGGAACATCGACAGGAAGTTCGCGATGTTTCATCTGACCGGAAATTGACGACTTTTTCATTTCGCGCAGCTCATACTCAGGTGGTCCTCCTCCGCTCATCAGATCGTCAGCCACCGAAGAAGATGAGCTACGCGTACTGTTCAATGATCCTCCACCACCACCACCACCGCCGCCGCTGCCGCAAGAACGATGAAGTAGAATTGCCCCATTGGAATTCTTCGTCGTGATCGTATTATTGTTGTGTATATTCCGGAAGGATATCGAGTCAAAGGACTCGGAAGATTTTTTGCTCATCACATCATCGAAGGATGATTTCGATGAACCCTTGCGATAGAGTGCCGACAGCGGGTCGACCATAAGGTCAAGATCAACCCCGGACGTGTCATGATGTGGACCACCATTTGGGTTAGAACTGGTCATCGTCATCATTGTCGTCGTGTATTTGTTTGGTTGTTTCGTAAATGTTGACATCGCATTTGGATTGTGTTGTGTTGCAGTTGTTGCCACTGATGTTGGCGATGATGGTGATGATGGTGATGATGACGATGTTGATGATGTGACCGATATCGGTGTTGGTGGTGTCTTTTGTTGTTCAAATGTGAGGCAATTTTCGAAATTTTCAATTTTTTCCAATTTATGTTGTTGTTGATGGTTGATGTAATTTTGTTGTTCGAAATGTTGCGTTGGTTCGAGTTGTTGTCGGTCGTGATGGTGATAGTAATGATGATTATTTATATGATGATGATGATGATGATGGTGATGATGATGATTATCATTATGATTGGAATGATATGACACCATTAGTTTACCATTACCGTTAGCACACAAGTTCGTTTCTTCAATATTTACCTGTGTCGCCGTCGGTGGCCGGGGCGGTGGATATCGTGGCGGTGTCTTATTACGTGCTATAAACGTCTCTGGACAATCGACAGCCATCTCACGATGTGGACCTGCCGAGATAAGAGCAGCATATTAGTAACATATTTTATAACCATTGATTATATAGACAGATTGGGTATTTACCGTTATCTTGATTTATCGAAAGCATTGTCAACATTTCCTGATCGATAATATCTTTGCTATCCACCGAGTGTTGACGATAATGTTGACTATTTATGTAATCATCGGACAGACAAGGTTTCAGGTCGTCTCCGTCGATTACCACAATGCTGGAGCCGGAACGACGCCGGGGCCTAAAAATAAAGAAAAACAAAAATTAGAAAGAGATTAGGTTCGTGTCCGGTTTTAGTAGAAAAATATTTCTCTTGAGAGACTTAGAAAAGTTGACATCACTGGTGTAGAGAGAGTTATTTAATTTTTCACACGACCAAAACAACAATTTCTCTGCCCATCTGCCTGCTCATGCGCAATGCAAAACTACTGTGGGAATGTGTGTTCGCGGAGACTGCAGTAAATAACCAAAGTATTTTCTATGTTAACACACTAGTGTGAATAATACCTACTTTCGAGGCTAGGGTAGAGGTCTAGGAAACAGTCACTTTCGTCTATGGTCGCGTGAGAACAATATATCGCATTCCTACGTTTCAAAGTATTAAATGCTTTTATATTAACTTGCCTGCGTCTGTGTGCCAGTTTATGGCACTGGGACATAAGTCCCAAAAGATAAATTTGGGACTAATTTCCCACTGTCCCCGGGACATAAGTTCCAAAAAGAAGTCAAATCGAATAAGGGACTTATGTCCCGATGGAGTGGGAGAAATATGTTGGGACAAATATTTTTTTGGCTTATGTCCCAACTGGTTGTGATATTGAAGGGATCTTGGGGGTAGTCTAAAGAGGGTCTTGAGGGGGTTCTTAAAGGGTCTTGATGGCGGTCTTGAGGGGGGTCTTGAGGGCGGTTTAATGGAGTCTTGAGGTGTTCTTGCCGTGGTCTCGATGGGGGTTTGAGAAGGTTTTAACGAGAGTTTTAAGGGGGTCTTAAGGGAATCTTGAGTGGGGTCTTGAGAGGTTCTTAAGAAGGGTCGTGGGGTGGTGTTGAGGGAGTCTTCAGAGGGTCTTAAGGGGGAACTATCGTGATCTTAACGGATTCTTAAGGGTGGTCTTCAGAGGGTTTCAGGGGAGTCTTGAGTGCGGCTTGGAAGTCTTCAAGAGGGTCTTATGGGAATTTTGAGAGGCGTTTGTAAGGGATCTTAAGGTGCTTTAGAGAGAGTCTTAGGTGGTCTTAAGTGGCATTTTGAGTGTGTCATGAAGGGGGTCTTGTGGTGGTATTGATGGAGGTATAATGGGAGGGGTCTTTAGGAGGTCTGGATGGAATTTTGATGGGGTTTGTAGAGGGTCTTGATAGTCATGAAGGGGTCTTAAAGTCTTGTAGGGGTCTTTAGGAGGTCTGGATGGAATTTTGATGGGGTTAGTGGAGGGTCTTGATAGTCATGAAGGGGTCTTAAGGGTATCTAGAGGGGGATTTTAGGGGTCTTGGAAGGGGTATTCAGCGTTCCTTGGATGGTATTGAGTGGTGTCTTGAGCGGGGTCTCTAGGAGAGTTTTGAATGGGGTCTTTATGGGGGTTTTGTGAGTGGCGTTGGACGGTTTTAAGAGGATTTAGAGTATGAGAGTATTTAGAGCTTCTTGAGAGTGTCTGGATAGAGTCCAAAGGTGGTCTTGATGGGAGTCTTAAGGTGGTCTCAGCCAGCCTGAAGATGGTATTAAGAGGATTTTGAGTGGGGTATTTGGAGCATTTTGAGTGGGTCTTGAGGGAGTCTTAGGGTCGTCTTGAGGCAGTCTTAAGGTGTTTTTATAGCGTCTTTAGTGAGTCTTGAGATGGTTTTGAGGAGGGTTTTAAAGGAATCTTGAGCGAAGTTTGAGGGGTTCGGAAGGGGGTTTTTGGGAGTCCTGGGTGGGTTCTTCAGAGGGTCTTAAAGGGGTTTTGAGGTAGTCTTGAGGGGATCTTGAGAGGAGGTTATGGAGATCTTAAGATCTTCTTTAATGTGGTCTTTTGAGGGTCTTGTGGTGGTTTTACTGGGGTCTTGAGGTGTTTTAAGGTGTCTTGGTAGTGGTCATCCAGGTGGTCTTGCTGGGGTCTCTAGGTAGTATTTAACGGGTTGTTTAGAGGGTCCATTGGGGTTCGTTTCGGGGTCTTTTGGGAGGCTTATGAGGATCTTTTGAAAATCTGAATTATTTGAGGCTAAAAAAATCACATAATTTAAAAGAACCACGCTACATACATTGGGACTTATGTCCCTGTCCCTACGCCGTAAATTCTCTAATCGGAGGTAAACATGTCTTCCATTATCACTTCCAAATGTTTACAAAAAGTGTTGTCATCGGAGATACACATGTGTGCAAAGTTTGCTAGTGGAGTGGAAAGTTTTTGGAAGTGGATTCAAAAACTGATCACAAGATTTTGCCAGACAGCCACAAAACCACAAACGCGCGCGAAGTTAAAAAAGAGAATTGAAAAAAAAAGATTGCATGCGTTTTGTGTGGGAATTTTATTCCTCGACGCCATGACATCTAATATTTTGTTTATGTTAATTATTTTATTATATCAGCACACGAGTGAATTCCGGCAGCACATTTCGACTTATCTCCTTCAGTAGAAACAACGTTTGTTTATTGTTTACCCGAGCGTGAGTTCTTTAGATGGAAATCCATACCATGCATTATAATGGTTTTTTTACCTCGACTTGGAATCAACTCTTTGCTTGCCAGTAAATAGTGTACTGAAGAAATTAATTTGTGTGCCGAATATTTCTCGTAGGAGTGTTGTTGTTCAGTTCTTGTTTCGAGAATAAGTTGCCCGACCCCGCCCGGCTATTATCCATTCCATTTATTTGTGTCAGTTTACTTTTATATTCTCGTGACAAAAACAATTTGTAAACAATGTGTGTGCGCAATCCATTTCATAAATGCGAGTATCTAATGTTAATCCCTCAATTTAAGGCTCATCTTTCAGAGTACTGAGGAGAGTGTTGTAAAAATGTTTTGTCCCGTCAAGAGGCGGGCAGTGAGAAGACATTTTTCCAAGAAACAAAAACCAAATTATCGATGAGAAAAAATCTCAGCTTAGCACTTAGAGATAAGAAGTTGAGTGATGTTTCACAGGTAACAACA
The DNA here is from genome assembly GCA_947095585.1 of Nephrocerus scutellatus. Lineage (NCBI taxonomy): Eukaryota > Metazoa > Arthropoda > Insecta > Diptera > Pipunculidae > Nephrocerus > Nephrocerus scutellatus. The sequence continues at coordinate 118,275,723 of OX352763.1, forward strand.
ATCATCAACCCAAGACACACACACCAAGACAGTGCACACATTTCCGCAGGCCTGGCCTCACCTGTCTCTGTCAATACCAAATTACTGTTCTGCAGATCAAAGACAGACCAATTCCTCCTCCACAATTCACATCCAGGGTTATTCGCCAAAAACAACAAACCGGATGGGTAAATCAATTTTAGTGCCCTAACTAAAGTGCAAGCAACTATATACCTATACCTATGTAAATACAGGATATTGCTTACACCTACCTGTCAGAGTTTTTGGAAGGAATTTGATGATTGTTTGCACGCAAGAGGTTTGTAGAGCTCGTCAGTTTGTGCGCTGGCGGAAAGGAACAAACACAAAATTGTTGCGGGTGAATGTGAAAATCGAATAAAATCTTCTAATGGAAGTATTGAAAGGTGATCTGGATGGACATAAGCAGTATGCGTTGGAACACTTTCAGTTTGGAGGAAATACGATCATCACAAACATAGAACAAAGAACTTTCCATCACATTTGCTGCTTTCCGTTTCAGTTATTAAAGCTAAAAAGTATTAAGTTACGTAGAAGGTTACCTGGGTTCTTTACAAAAATACTTTCCCTTTTATCCGACTCTGCGGCTCCTAATTAAAAGTCATTTCAAGAGTCTCTGAACTGGAAAAATGGAGGATAAGAAAATTAAACAGAAAACTGAGAGTGACTTGGAGATTAGCTGTTTCCGGGCGCTTAATTACCCGGACACATGAGTCCCCGCCTTCGTCTTACCACAGCGGTGGCTTATATTAACATTTTAAATTTCCCGAAGGGGGGTGTACTATAGCCGAAAATTGAGAAATAGGACACAAAATGTCTTGGATTTACGTGAAGACCCCGCCAACTGAGGGCATAATTCCACGGTCCTCTTCGGACGCGGATTAGTTATACGACAATCAACGTCCAACATGGAAGATGTTCCAGTATTAACTCAATGGTTATAGCAGGACATATCGTAAATCCCTGCCAATCTTTGGTTCACGACAACCGGTTGAGATGTGCAACTCCACAATGAGCACATCATTGCACCGGTAACATAAGGGACGTAAACTGATGCTCCAAATATCTTGGTAACGTCAGTATGCCTCTGATGTTACCATTCTAGCGCTCTACCCGCATTTGGGTAGTAAGGCACCAGCCACTACGTAGGTCAAGCCCAGAACGTAACTGGGTTCTCAACCAAAAGTTGGCCCAGATTCAGGTAACCCTCCATGAGATCAACCTCATCTGTGGGTAAAGCCAACTCCCGTAGTACTAACGCGGCCTTTGGTGAGATCTGACATCAAGGGACTCAGTTCGTTCAGTATGAGTGTCTGGGCGCCTTGACAGCACATCGTCCAGAACCTCGAAGGGACTTGGTTCGTTCAGTGGGAGTGCCTGGACGTAGGTGCTCTACCGCCTTGACAGCACATCGTCCGGAACCTCGAATGGACACAGTTCGTACAGTATGAGTGCATGGACGTAGGTACTCTACCGCCTTGACAGCACATCGTTCGGAACATCGAACCCAATCATTTGTCACTAGGATACCGTGTTATCCTAGGCCGCCAAGGATATAAACTATCCCATTCACATCACAGACCTCATAGCTGTGTACGAATAGGCCACTGAATACGAAAACAGTCCATGCTAGAGATCCTAAGTACCAGTAGTCCATTTAGAGTCGCAAAGTACGAGGACATAATGCCCATAATGAGCATACTCTAAGTACCCGCGGCGCTTTACTTATATCCGTGGTAGAGCCCCGCACCCTACCCATATATAGGGTAAGGTGCAATTTGACCCCCCACGGGGAGCACAGTGACATCACGTGGCACAACAGGAAATAATCGAAAGGTGCCAGGACCTTGGAGGTAATTGCCCAATTTTAATTTCAATACTCGTAAGTCGATGGCTGCCGTCGTATGCCACGTAGCGCCATCCTGTTGAAAACATATCTCGCCGGGATAGGATTGCGTGTTGGAGTTATTGCATCATTTAGAGAGTATGAAAATCTATCCACATCTTGACAGATGGCTTGCTCAGATGGACGATTATTTGCGCCATAAAAATCGAATCAGCGACTGAATTTCTATCTAAGCAAGAAAACACCCTTTATAACTTTGAGGTAGTTAGGAATTTTGTCTGAACAGAAAAAAAAGAAGCTAAGATGGCAAGTGAGTAAAAAGTAAAGCCTTCGCTCGGACTGCTGCGAAGACCGCCCAGTTTTGCACCATGACGCTGAAGAATGCACCCTATCGAAGGCGGACGAAGGTGTCCTTCGTTTCGAGCGAAACCTACCTATTCTGGTTATGTGTTGGACAACCCTCGTTGTTGTGGATATAATTCTTATGTACGATATGCAATATGCAGTACATAGATACACGAACGACTGGAATTACATAACCTCTACGTACACATCGTCAATTCAACAATTGGATTAAATTGAAAACACAGAACACCTCACCAACTAAACTCCAAGGCAAGTGCATCAACAAAGGAGGCAAGATGTTGTGCTGAAGAAAATTCACGTTGATGATGCAATGGTTTGATGGATGTGATGCGGATGCTGATGCCATAGGTAAAGAAAGTTGTGCGAAAAGGCATAGCAACAGACAGAGAAACGTGAGCGACAACGACAACGACAACAAAAAAGGGAAGAAATTTGCTCGGTTCAATAATCGGATCCCTTTTCGCAGCGATGAGAAGGCTTAGATAATGCACAGTGGGATTAAAGATCCAATGCACTCATCAGGAACAATGGGATCTTCAAAAAAAGGATTAGCATAGACACACAAGCGATAATTCCTCATCCACAGAGATTATCTTAGCTGGTGAGGTGGATTAAAATGATTGTCCACTTGAAAGCGTCGCGGAGTCAACAAGTTTCTTTCAAAACGGTAATACATTTTGTCGACAAATCTGCAATTGTTCCCACTGCACTAGGTGTTTTCAAGGCAGGTTCGCCCTGTTTCGTTGTTCTGTTTGGTTTTTATATCTATGTATGTACCTGCATAGTGCTCGCCACGTATTTGAGCGAGATAAGACCGCTCTTCGTGACTAACCACGCACTGTGTCCGTGTGTTAAGGCGGGCGGTAGAGTTCACTGATGAATGACGAAATATCACAGACCGACGACGACGAGGCAAAATGATGCACCTGACTTGGTTGCGATGGTCTATATAACGCGCTTCGCTAACGTTTATTAAATTTCTTGATAATCTTTTGTATCTGCGAGTATCTATTTATCTATTTACTGCGTGATGTTCCGCTTGTACAACCCTACCTCCGACAGATTCGAACAGAATCTCAGATTCTGCTATTGGAGGATGATACACGTTGCGTGATTGATTAAATGTTGTACACTGTGCACTGTCACAGTGAAGATGTATTGTATCTTCGTGAAATTGTAACAGGATGTTTACTTAGGGTGTGTACCGTGCACGTGAAAAGGGGAAGAAAACAAACATTTTGCGTTCGAATTTGTTCCATATTCTTCAATTTGTTGATCTTTGGTTGTTCGTCTCTGCGTTGCCGTGAGATTACAGGATGGACGACACAGGATAGCAATCATTGCGAAGTGCAGAGTATTCATTACGTTTCTGACCTCACAAACTCGAAGGAAATCAGGGATTAAAGGTTTCCTTCCCTTCCTTTACGTCATTTTTACAACCTTCGGTACCTGAATGTGAAACAATCTTCTGTCACTAATTAGTGAATCAAATCAGCTACGAGTATATTCCTGCAACTAAAATTCTTAAAATGATACCCATGTATCTAAGAAATTATAAGCTCAGCACTTACGATCCTAATTGAATAATCAAATACCGCGGTTTCCATTCGAAGATTCTATGATAAATTGGAAGCAATCACTCATGCATTCCACACACCCTAAAGTTACGCGACAGGCAGATTTTTCAATTGTGGCTTTGTGAAGGTACCACAACAATAAGAAATATGGAAATTCTTACCAGTGCATATCTACTTAGGTACGACGTCTACGAATTAGCATATTAAGTTGTCAAGCTGGGAAAGAACGAAAACAACAAAAGATGAACCGACAAGGAGACGAAATGACTTTTATTTTTTATTTCTTGTAATTAGGAACGCTCTGATGGGTGTTGAATATTTTATAAAGTTTGGTGAATCTCAAAGTGGCATTATATTCCTTATATGGTCAACGTGGCTTATGATGTCAATGATATCGGATGGCCAGTGTACGATGAGAAATACATATATGTATATGAGTACAGAACTTTACTGGCTTCGTTTATAGTACCTAGAGCAACGAATATCAGTAATTTGTCCCTCAGACCAGACCTCAGACCAGAAGCATATTCTTTGTCCGAATATAAATCATAGAATCATACACATACACTTTCAATTGTGTTCATCTACGGAGTGAATATCTACTTGCCATCGATCAAGAGGATTTACTTCTCACCGGTACATTGAGGAAGTACTCGAGGACTACGTCATCGAATACCAACCCATAATGATAGAAATAACATAAAATAATTGATTCTGTGCACATAAATCACAACTACAGTAGAACTTCTCTAACACAAACTATTATATCACAAATTATTGCAGAGAACCCGAAAACCTCTTATGCTGCCAGTATGCGTTATATCAAACAACTTACTGACGGCTAACTTTCCTTCTTAATCTTTATTATGACAATTCATCCTGTTTTATTAAAAAATATTGAAATTTAATTAATAAACAAAATAATTATATCGCCATTAGTCCGGTTGGTGGTTGTCGACTGACTTCGAAGTCAAGCCTTTGTGACATCTGTCAGTGGTCGTTCATGTAGTCGTGGGTTAGGTTGGGGTTGCTGTCGGCAGGAAGCCGACCCACTTAGACCAATACCGAGTGACTGACACGAAGTGTTACCAACTTCAGACTGTCATTGCTGTCAAACCAGTGATGACAGAGCGCTCAAATTTACACTAATGACAGTTCATTCCATTGTTTACAAGCATTTTAGTGGAAAATATTCAGAAAAAAGTTATCCGCAATGGAATTCAAGCGTAATAGTGTGATTGCTCTTTTTTTGGCTGGAAAACCACAGGTTTTCTCCGATGAGTCACCGTTCGTTATTGAGCAATATGTGAACAAGCAAAACGACCGGATTTACTTGCCCGGCCGTTCTACTGAAAATTTGGACCAACGGATTGCCACTCGAAACCAAGCGCCGCCGTAACGGCCGAAAGCCGTTTACCGCTCGTTTTTTTTTGGCCGTGGCATCAAGATAAATGCTCACATTTATCAGGATCATGTGTTGGAGGGAGCGTTGAAACCTTGGGCACAAAAACATTTCGGCCGCAGAGCCTGGACATTTCAACAGGACTCGGCGCCGAGTCATAAAGCGCGCGTCAATCAAGATTGGCTGAGAAACAACGTTCCGCGGTTCATTTCCACTGCCCAATGGCCACCAAAAATCACCGGATGCAAGTCCGCTAGATTTCTCAGTTTGGGGTTTTTTGAAGAGCAAGGTTGGGACAAAAGAATACCAAAGTGTCGATCATCTCAAGCAAGCGCTTCGCCGGGAATGGGCCCAAATACAGCAGAGTGCTATATACAATAGCTTTGTCGGCCGTTTGAAGGTCATAATCGCGGCTAAGGATGGCCAAATTGAAAACTGCTAATGCAATTCGCTTGAAATGAAGCGTAAAAGACTTGATGGCAGTGCTTGACAAATCTTTAAGGTCGTTGTAAAGAAGGCTCCCAAATGGAGCCTACGATTTAGAGAAAGAGCTGTGCAGAGAAGGTGAAGAATTGCCCATTCCTCTTCCTCATCCATACAGCTTCCACAGAAGTTATTGGAAAATACACTTAGCCTTGCTGCATGCTTGCCTATAAGACAGTGGCCCAGTAATTACACCTATCGTAGCGCTTATGTGCACTCTGTTTAGAGATATCAAATTGGATTGGAGCGTTTTGACTCCAGCTTCGATCTGATCTGTTTTGTCGCTATACAAGTTATAGCATTTTATCCATTTGTCAGTATCATCCTGCTTTAACATGAGTTTGCATGTAGCAATGGGGAACAATTTTCATGTAGAAGGGCCAGCGTAGTACCATTTTTGGCGAGTTCAGCAGCCTACAGTTCCCCAGAATTTCCCTATGCCCCGTCACCCAATACATGTGAATGTTGAACTGCTCCGTCATCTTCTTGAGAACTGCCATCTCCTTGAGAGATGATCGGCAGTCTAGGGCTACAATTGAGTTCGTAAAGACTGATTCTCGGGATCTCAAAGCTGCTTGACTATTCGTGAAGATACGGATATCCTTAGTGGATACTTCTTTGGTGGACCTCTTTTCTGCTTGAAAAACACTGCAGTGATTAGGAAGACGGAAAGAAACACTTATAATTAGCCTTTTTGAGAAAACACCTCCGCCTACCTACCCCATCATCAGTTTTTGACCCGCCAGTTTGAGAACTGATTGATTCATCGTCCCATATAGCACATTCTTCCCAGCGTGATCTGGAGGGGATGATAACATGGAAGTTGTTGTTGAAATGTAGTTGCGGAATGGTGTATTCTATACCTCCTGGTGGTACCCTTAATGAATTCAGAATAGGGGATACTGTCCGAATTCATTTCTTATCCACTCGGAGGTTGCATTAAGGCAAATAGCCGCGTTATCAGCAACTTATCTGCTGAAGATGTCGAGTGGTCGTAGACTTGGGCTATTTATCGTTAAGACTCAGGCATTGTTCAGGCTCACACATAGTTCAAGCTCACCTTCGTTCAAGGCTCGTGCATAGCTCCCACATCGTTCAAGCTCACGGAACGTTCAGGCTCACACATCCTTCAGACTCAGGCATTGATCAGGCTCTCACATCGTTCAAGGCTCGTGCAAGGCTCACAATCGTTCAAGTTAACGCATCGTTCAGGCTCATGCCTCGTTCAGACTCACGTATCGTTCCGACTCACACATCGTGCAAGCTCACCTTCGCTCAAGGCTTGTGCAAGGCTCTCACATCGTTCAAGCTACCGCATCGTTCAGGCTCATGCATCATTCAGACTCACGTATAGGTTAGGGTCATGAATCGTTCAGACTCAGGTATTGTTCAGGCTCACACATCTTTCAGGCTCACCTTTGTTCAAAACTCATGCAAGGCTAGCACATCGTTAAAGCTCATGCATCGTTCAGACTCACGCTTCGTTCAGGTTCATACATCCTTCAGACTCAGGCTCACTCATCGTTCAGGCTCACGTTGCTCTTCGAGGCTTACAATCTCCGCAAGCGCTTACAAATAAGCTTCACGTCTGTCCGGCCAAGACAAATATGAGATAACGTGTGATACACTTTTTATGGTTAAATAAAGAATTTTTAGTCGAAGAGTCACCAAATTATAAATTTTATTGTAATGACCCCTTTTTCTCTGAACACTGGTCACGCTGAGTTTACTCCGGCTGGGAAAACTCCGTTACATCACTTTGTTGGTCACCTTTTTGATGGTCGCCTTTTAAAGGACGCCATTTTATTGGTCAGCTTTTTGTTGATTCCTTTCTTATCTTAAATAGGATACCGTTTCAAAATACTAATGACAATGACAAAAAAAACGAACTAATGGAAATTTTCAAAATTTTCAGGCAACTCACGACTTATGATGGGAACGAATTTAGACATCCTTGGAGGGGGCAAGATAATAATTAAATCAGCAAGTCAGTCGTCAGAAAAGAAGGTTTCGCCTTCTCCTTACATATTACGTATAATTATTATCTTCCAACTAATTGTTGTGATAGAAAAAAAAAACCCTCTTCCATCCCTTATCTAGGCAAACTATATGACTTGTTGTCCACCACCACTGTTCACCAGAAACCATATCACCATTTCGAATTCTAAATTTTTTTTATTGCTTCCGGACGCCTCTTTACCTTTCAATTGCAGACAGACATTGCTTTTACTATGATCCTGTATGGAATTTCCTTTCATTACCATAAATAAAAATCCTAAGCAAAGAAAAAGGAACGTCCAGTGAACAACAATGAAAAGCAATAAACAAAGGGAAGCACCAGAACAGCACACACATAACAATGAATGGGAACAAGTGCGAGTGTGGAATACGCGATATACAACGGGTAAGCCATCATAGCGCACAAGAAGTAAGCAGTCAACGGGAAAGGAGCACTCGTCCATATAAAAAAACAGGCGATATCTTTTTTTTTTCCTTAAAAACGGTGCGCTAGTGCTGGTTAAAGGAACACACCTTCGTTTTTGGGTTTTTTTTTATTTTCAACCTACTCGGAGCTGATACGAGTATTTGTCGATATGAGTATGTGTATGTCTTTACCCGCAACCAAGAATTGGCACATAAAAAATCGTGGACCCAACTCGAATCCAATCCAGCATCACACAGCAGAGCGCGATCTCTATGATTCATCCCGTTTCTTGCACAGCAACAACACAATGCACAATAAATTTATTTATGACTACGTCGACGCACGGTGATGCTGATCTGGTCTGGTCTGGCCTGCCTGGCCGGTGTGTTGTTTTGTAATTCGTGGAATGTTCGGCATCAATTTCCACCGATTCGACCCAGAGAGTGAATTTAAGACTTGAAAACAGGATTTGGTTTTGGTTTTCTTTTCTTCCTTTACGATCAACATCTACAGCAAATCAATGAATACTTCCTACAACCAACATTCACTTGGAAAAAAAGGAGAAGAAAAAAATTTCAGGATTTACTACCTTAGTGTTATTTTTTCTCTGTTTTGTAGGACATTTCGTTTTTTGTAGGATTCTTCTTAACATTCCCCTGACTGACCCGCCATTCACGTAATCTCTTAATAGTTTGTGTCATCGAACCGCGATTTCTGAGCATTGCGCAAAATTCCGCTCCGACTGGAGTTTGCTGTTAGTCATCGGTGTAATGTTACTGGAATGCCCATTTCCCGAACGTATAAAGCTCAGATTTCTATAAAAGAAATTAAATTCTAGGAATACCATATGGGCTTTCAATTCGTTTACAAGTTTATTAACCAGCGAGAATGTTGGCGCTGAGTCTGGCATTAATATTGAGCAAGAACAAGTAAATGTAAAAAAAACTTCGTTTTTCGGGTACAAACTTTTATATATACAGCGAAACACGCCACACAGTCGTTTATTATTTGGTAACAATTGCCAAAATATCTTTTTTGAGGTCGGAGCGCTATTTTAAAGAATTTTCTTTTTTTCACGCTGCACACGCGACACGCGTCAAAAACGGAATATCAAAATGAGCACCTCTAGGTCGTGCGAAAGGTGGTCAAAAAAGGCCTCAAAAACGAGACAATAACGCGAATTCAAACCATTACACGCGAAACGTGACACGCGCCATACGTGGAATAATAAAAATTCTATTTTGGACTTAGATACTCAAAACTCTACTCTCTAGGCTGTGTGGAAGGTGGTTGGTTAAAAAGGACCTCAAAGAAGTCGAGAAAAAAATGTCAACCCATCACACGTGACATACGCGACACGCGTCATACTCGGAATATCAAAATGGGCCCCTGATATTGTGCCGCTCGCACTAGCTCAGTCCCCTAGGTCGTGCGAAAAAAAGACCTCAAAAAACGAGAAAAATCGCGATTTCAAACCATCACACGCGAAAGGTGACACGCGCCATACGTAGAATATTAAAAATGCTATTTTGGACTTAGATACTCACAAAATTTTAACGCTCTAGGTCGTTTGGAATGGGGTTGGTTAAAAAGGAACTCAAAGAAGTCGAAACAAAAATTTCAACCCATCACACGAGATACGCCACACGGGATACGCGACACGCGTCATACTCGAAATATAAAAAATGCTATTTTGGACACATCCACTCACAAAATTTCAGCTCTCCAGGTCGTGTGGAAGTTGGTTAAAAAGGACCTCAAAAAAGTCGAAAAAACAAATTTTTCAACCTATCAGACGCGCCACACGTGACACGCGTCATGCTCGGAATATAAAAATGCTCCGATCAGTTGGGACATAAGTCTCTTATTCAATTCGGGACTAATAGCTCATTTAAATAAGTCATAAGTCCCAAAAGTAAATATTGGAACTTAGGTCCGGGAGACTTATGTCCCTGCGCCACTATATATAACTTTGGTGTTGTACCAGAAAAAGCCACATTGAAATCATTCAACGGTTTCAAAATAAGGTGCTAGGAAACGGTGAAAGGATATAAGTCCCAAAAAAAAAAATTGGGACTTATCTTCCCCTGTCCCTGGGACATAAGTTCCAAAAGAAGTCAAATCGAATAAGGGAATTATGTCCCACCACATCAACATCTACTCGGAAGTCAAGCAAGGCTGCAGCCTCTAACCAATGCTTTTCACAATTGTCATCGACTGGGTGATAAAAATAGTTACCCGTACTCCATCGGGTTTGCCATGGAATGTTTTTCACCACCTAGAAGACCTGGACTATGCCGATGATATGTGTCCTCCTATCACAATCACTAGGTGACATGGAGCGAAAATTAAACTCACTAGAACTCCACGCTAACAATGTGGGTTTACATATTAACGTCTCAAAAACAAAACTACTTTGCGTTAACGCTAGTGGAACATGTGATCTCTCGATTGACGGACATCAGATAGAGGAAGTCGATAAGTTTTGTTATTTGGGCAGCTGAATGTCAAAAAATGGTGGTGCTGACTCGGATGTGTGCTCTCATGTAAACAAGGCGCGAAACTCCTATAGTATGCTAAATACTATCTGGAACTCCTCGCAAATCTCCCGGAATCTAAAATTAATGATCTTCAGATCTAACGTTCTCTCAGTACTATTGTATGGCTGCGAAACGTGGAAAGTCACAGAGTCAATTGTGACGCACCACCAAGTTTTCGTCAACAAGTGCTTAAGGAGGATACTGAGAATAAGATGGCCGGACATTATCACCAATAAAGACTTGCGGAGAGTAACACAGCAGGAAGCAATCGCGATCACCATCAGACGACCGCAATGGAGCTGGATCGGCTACACTTTGAGAAAGCCAGCGGACGACATTACGAAACTAGCGCTCGACTGGAATCCACAAGGAAGCCGCCGAGTTGGCCGCCCTAGCAAGACATGGAAAAGACAATAGAAGAGGAAGCAAGATCCCAGGGGACCGAATGGCGTCTCTTAAAACCTCAGGCGTTAAATCGAGTTCGTTGGCGGGCGTTTGTAGAAGCCCTATGCTAACACAGTCATGTGTTTTTCATTTTCAATATAAAAAATATCCAACTTCTTAAAAGGTTGCTGAGAGTAGTGTAACTTCTTATGAATGCTGTCCGAGTCAATTTTTTATCGAAACAATTAGGAATAGTTGCCTAATCTTGAAAGGAAACCAAGACCGGTAATCGAACCTACGACATTCTGAACGAAAGTTCAATGCTCTATACTCTATACAGTCTACATACATTAACCTTCTTTTTTCCAACTATTTCCCAAAATGTCTAAACTGCCTCTTCGATCAATAAGACAAGAGAGTATCTGGACCTGTACCGCCTTCGTAAAGCGCAACACTAACAGAGACTCCCCCCACCACTACCATATGTTCAGTTCATTGACTTGCATTTTCGTTGGTTTTTCGTTCAAGTTGAGTTTTTTTCTTTCAATGCTGCACCAGCTTTTTGTGTTTTCCTTTGTTGTTTCTGTTTCCAAATGTGTTAACTACACCACCGCAACCTCATCATTATCATGTTACACACATAATACCCGTGCACTGTGGTGACTACGATGATTACATGAAAATAAATGCCCTCGAACTTGACAGTCATTTCGTAGTGGTGACGACTCTAGAGACTTAGAGTCAGGAGGCAAAGAGAAGAAGAGACTAAGTTTCTTCCTCCATTGTATTTCTTTGCATTTATATTTGATGACTAAACAAAAGTTGAACCCTGCACTTAACTTAGCTAAACTTTAATGGCCTGTTGTAGGAGCTATTAAAATGTGATCTAATCACAGAGTGACTTTCACAGAAGGAGGGGGAAAGATGATTACTTATGATTCTCTGTGCTGCTGCTACACCGCGGCTTCTTATCAACCACTTGACAGAAGAAATATTGAGGGTCCTCTAAAAGCCATTTTTGGATTTTTGAATTTGCCTTTGGGTGTGTTCATCATTCTCTCCAGTTAACTCCCAAATAAAAATTAATCGGATAAAAATTCCAAACTCAAAGGGAGTCAGTCCATTACTGGTATGATAGAGTCGTATAATTAACAATTAATCTTCGTTCAGATTGATGCAGGAAGCATTCCCATATAATGTACGATCAGGGAATTATTTGCTTGCTGGACGGATTTTGTCATGTAAAGTCCAAGCACTGTTCAGTCGTTTCAAACGAAAAGGATGAGTAGATACAGGGTGGTTTTTTATCAATAAAAGTGCTTCCGAAAGAAGGCCTCTAACATTCGCTTGACAAAATGGACTCAAAAGCCACGTAGTTGGGAGATTCAAATTCGGTTAAAAAACAATTAATTTACACTAAAATTAAAAGTGAGTTGAAGTACAAAAAGTGCCAAGAGTTATTGACATGAAATGTTGCAAAGCAAAATGGTTTACTTTAAAAAAAACCTTTCTCTTTATGCTTGAAATATGATCTTAAAATGGCAAAAATTTAATCCAATTTGAGACAAATATCTGCCAAATTGATTATGGCACCTTTTTTAAAAATTTGTTTTGAAAAATTATTTCTGCGCACCGCGCACGTATGAGATATTTTGCAAATACTCCACATTTGTTTGTTTTTTTTTTTTTTTTTGTGAAAATCAACAAAACATCTGAAGAGTTCGAAATTTAATTAAAAGCCACATGTCACAGAATACTGAACCACCGTTTATCTGAGTCATTAAAATTCCTTGAAAATATTAAATAAACATCTGCTGATTTGTATTTTTTACTTCTCAAGATATGGATTTCACTGCGAGCATTCGAAAACCCAAACATCGCAATTCGTTTATGAGTAATGATATACTCTAATGCCAGGAAATTCCGATTCTTCTGAGCCGAAAACGAAATCGATATAATTCCCTTCTTGAAGCGGAAATCGAAACCGACTCGCCGCTAATCATCATATACACAAATGTTTTGTCGGATATATGAAGATGACGATATTATTGTATGCGTATGTTTATGGCTCCTTCATTGACATATGTATACAATTATTGTATGATTATATTTCTTAATGTAATAGATGCACAAGAAAGAAAAAGTAATAAATGCTGAGAAAATGTAAAAGAACATTCTCGATTTTCTTTGGTTAAAAATTCATTGCAAAAGGGGAGAACAAACATTGCAAAGAAAAATGTTTATAAGCAAAATATTGATTAACAAAATGTTGATAAACAAACTGGATGACATCGGCTCGAAATCGGGACCGGTGGAGACACTTTTTACGGGAGGCCAGGACCGGATGATGATGATGATAAACAAAATGTTGATAAGCAAGTTGATATATTTCAAGTGTTGCACAGCAAATGCTTCTAAACACACGCTGCAAATCAAATATTCATTCCAAATGTTGAAAATCACCCGCAACAAATCAAATGTGTCTGAGCTAAATGTTTAAAATGTATGCATTACAAATGTTTCTAAGCAAATATTTGTAAGTAAACACTGGAAATCATATGCTAGTAAGCAAACTATGCAATACAAAGGATGAAAAGCACCTGCAACAAATCAAATGTGTCTAAGCAAAATGTTAAAAAAGCTAGACGCTATGCATTACAAATGTTTCTAAGCAAATATTACTAAGAAAACGATGGAATGTAAATATTGGTAAACAAACTATGCAATCTAAATGTTGAAAAGTAGCAACAGCACATCAAATGTTGGTAGGAAAATGTTGAAAGGCAAGACAGTATACATTCCAAATGTTGCTAAGCAAACGATGCATTCCAAATGACGAAAAGCAACCGCAACAAATCAAATGTTGGTAAGCAAATGTTGAAAAGCAAGACAGTATACATTTCAAATGTTGCAATGAAAATATTGCTAAGCAAACGATGGAAAGCAAGTGCTAGTGAGCAAACTATGCATTCCGAATGATGAAAAGCAACCGCAACAAATCAAATGTTGGTAAGCAAATTGTTGAAAAGACAGTATACATCCCAAATGTTGCAATGAAAATATTGCTAAGCAAACGATGGAAAGTAAGTATTGGTAAACAAACTATGCAATCTAAATGTTGAAAAGTAGCAACAGCACATCAAATGTTGGTAAGAAAATGTTGAAAAGCAAGACTGTATACATTCCAAATGTTTCTAACCAAATATTGCTGAGCAAACGATGGAAAGCAAGTGCTGGTAAGTAAACTATGCAATCCAAATAACGAAAAGAGAAACAGCGACAAATCAAATGTTGGTAAGCAAATGTTGAAACACAAGATGGTATACATTCCAAATGTTGCATAGAAAATATTGCTAAGAAAATGATGGGAAAAAGTATTGGTAAGCAAACTATGCAATCGAATTGTTGAAAAGTAGCGAATCAAATATTAACCAACTAACCAACCATCTGTGGCGTCTGTTCTCCAGGTTAGGGATGGCTACACCTTGCAGCGTCTATTTCTCTGGTCCAGGGACGAACAGACGACAAGTATCAAGCGGCTTGCTTTATAAATGTATCTAAAGGTAGAATTGGTGACCTCAACTACAATTGGTGGCCCTCCAGCTCTATAAAGGTTATGCGCTAGGCTAGTAACCTACCTGTAAAAAACCAATTACTCAAGGAACGGAAACAGGCATCGGATACGACACGGAAAATTGCAAACGTCATTTGGCTATCGACAAACTGCAAGTTTGTCGTGAGATGGTTCGCTACGAGCTATTAATTTTAGACCTCAGCGAAGTAAGATGGATGGTCAAGACGACTTTCATGAATAATCATGGCACTATCTTATGTTTAGTGGCAATAATGACTCTCAAATCAACAGAGTTGGAATTCTTATAACAGCTAGAACTAAAAAGTCATAGGATTCTATGCCGGCATTCTAGGAGGCAATCTACAGTCAAATAGAGGCAACAATAGCCTGTGCTCATACCGACGATATGAAAATTGTGCCAGAGTTGGCAAAGACAACTAAAAACCTTCATGCGTGCATGGACCGCCATGCTCTTGGCACCGCACGTGGTCCACACGCACAGCAATGGAATGAGGCTTCTGGATTTGTTCTCCAGATAGATCACATCTTGATCAGCAACAGATTCGCTAGCTGCTTACTAGATGTCAAAGCCCGTCATGGTGCTGATATATTAAAGGATCACAATCTTTCGGCCATTATCAATAGACTGTGGCCAGCTACAATTCGACAGCAACATAGAATTGCGCGGAAACACGATCTCAGCAAACTTCAAGATCCCGACAAGGTTATCAAGGTATTGAAACTTAAGTCAAACATCGTCGCTGATCATACAACCGTAGGTTCATGGGACACCATCGAATCTGCAATTAGAGGTGTCACAGAAGTTGGATCAGGCTTTGCGCAACATCACAGGAAGCCATGGAACGACGCAATCCTAAAACACAGCTTAAAAATGAACGCTCATCATTGCTAAAGGAACAACTGAAGAGGGAATATAACCGCGCCAAAGCAAGAGTACGAATATAAATGGCAAGCAACGATTGCAGCCATTTCATAAATGAGGGTGCAGCGGAGGCGGATAGGGCTGTTCGATGTAGTAATATGCGTGGGGACTACAGCGCAATCCTTAGACTTGATAGAGAAAGTGCAATAACTATACCATCCATTAGAGACCATAACGGAGCCGTTCTCTCAACCGAACAAGAACAACTTCAACGCTGGAAAGAGTTCTAGGAGGATATCACCATCGAAAAGAACATCAAATCGCTCCCAACCCTATAAGAAGTATCTTAACTTCACCACTATATCAAAATGAAGTAGAGTCTGCAATTAAAGAACATAAAAATAGCAAAGCTGCGGATCCTGATAGCCTGGCCGCCGAGGTCATCCTGATCTAAGTCTATGATGTTAGAAAAACGCAGAAGTAACTCCAATTTTAGAAGAACCTTTGCAAATTAATATTCTGGTAAGTTCTACATGTAAAGTACACTATAAGGCCTTCACGATGTAAAAAATGTAATTTGCATTTAACCAAACCCAAAAAACTTACCAATGCTTTAGAATTCTCATTATGCCTTTTTGGTTTGTTCACGCACTTGATTGAGACGTACGATCAGAGTTATAACAAAACGAAATCCAAATTGCCTGCTGGCACTTTCCACTTCATACTTCTGTTTTGATTTTTTTTTTTGTATTTCTCAGCTTTTTTATTAAAAATTTAATTAAAAAGATTTGTTACACTCGTGCATTCCACAATCGCGTGTATTATCACGAGCTCGAAGTGTAATCCATAGACGGACAACGCGCTGGCCTTCTTCGTCTTCTCTTAGCTGCAGATATCCATACAACAAAAACTGGACTTTCTTTGAAAACAACGATCGATCGATCGATCGATCCGAACACAATTATTGTTGGGAATTTTCTTTTGATTTTTCACCACCGAAGATAGATAGATAGATAGAATTACATTTATTAGAAAGTGCACTCGGTGTTATTTTCACTTTCAATGCTGGCTAATTGCGATTTTTTTCGAATGCGAATTTTCCATTCGCGCGGACCTTACGTAGCGATCATGCAACTTGTTGCACCAATGATGGACAGGCGGCGAAGCCACTGATGTACACTGCACTGCACTTATATGGGAGAAGTGTGTTTAGCGAGTGGTACTCTCTACCAAAAACCGGGATCACTGACTCGTTTACCAAACGATACGAGTATTTTGTAGTCGCGTCTACGGAAAACAATTGTTTTAGCCAATCCCCACTTGTGACTGTGTCTGTCTAATAGCAATTTAATGTGCTGACTTCTTGGAAGTCACCCTTGGCTGTGGCAAATATCTAACAATAATTTCATTTGTGCCATAAATCACAGTTCACTCAACAACAACAACAAAAATAAGAATTTCACAAAAAAGTCGTTAAGATACGAAATTTCAAAATCCGTCCGATCGTTCCGCGTTCGGTCGGTCAGTGCGAGTTTTATCCGTGGTGGTGCTTTCTTGTGTGAAGTCGCGAGCAGACTGTCGGCTGTAGTGCCGGGAGATATATCAGCCGCCATAAAATGACGAGGCAGGTACTCGGACTTCTCGTATGTGTACGTACACTTCTTCGGTTTGTTCTTCTTTTGTGTATGTGTGTGCCTGTGTGGTGTATCTATGTGGCAGTGGCGGCTTCAGTTGGACTCTAGGGTAACAATAAAAACGAAAGAAACGATCGTGGTCGCAACACACTCGCAAACACGTAGCATTTTTCCCAGTATGTTCACAGTGTTTACCTTTACTTCCCAGGTATCTATAGATTTTGTTCACACTATGTATACGCTATTCTATGGCAATATGACAGATTTGTTTTTAGAAAAGGAATATCCCTCCCTACCTACTAAGTGTTCTCTTGAATTGCTGCATCACATGCTCGGACGCACAGAGTGGGTTTGGAACAACAGTCAGTGCAGTCCGTACAGTGAGGTACTTCTCAATTTTACTGTATTCGCCGGCTTTTATGGACGTATAAATGATAAGCAGACATTTTTAATGCGTGCAATAATTACGTGAAACAATAGAGTCAAGGCTCAAGAGTGCCTCGTGCGTAATCATATATTCAGATTTGAGTCTAACGCCCCTAGCGGTTGAAAGAATACAAACCAATAGAACTCATATCAAAGACACAAACCTCTAAAACACAACCATTTGAAAACATATGATAATTGCTTTCTGTTCAGGCATTTCAAATGAAATGGAACCCTGGGTTCCTCCTACTTCTCCTTGGATTACCGATTACCGAAATGGAACCCTGGGTTCCTCCTACTTCTCCTTGGATTACCGATATCCAAATTTTTTAAATTTAATGTCTCTTAAAAAACAACCAAATAAATGTAAAAAAAACTTCGTTTTTCGGGTACAAACTATTAGATATACATCGAAACACGCCACATAGTCGTTTCTTATTTGGTAATAATCGCCAAAATATCTGTTTTTGAGGTCGGGACACAGAATTTTCTTTTTTCCACGCCTAACACGCGCCACACACGACTCGCGACACGCGTCACAAGCGGTATATCAAAAGGGGCCCCTGACATTAAGACGCTCACTAATTTTCAGCCACGTTTCACACGCGCCACACGAAACTCGCGACACGCATTAAAGCGGTATACCAAAATAGGCCCCTGACAATAAGCCGCTTACAAATCTTCAGTCATCTAGGTCGTGCGAAAGGTGGTTAAAAAGACCTCAAAAAACGAGAATATGGCGCGATTTCAGCCCATCACAGGCGCCACACACGACACGCGTCATGCTCGGAGTATAAAAAATGATATTTTGGACATGACACTCACAAAATTTTAGCTCTCTAGGTCGTGTGGAAGTTTGTTAAAAAGAGCCTTATAGAAGTCGAAAAATTGATGGCCTCAAATAGCGCTTGAGTGCACCGATTTTCAACCACAGTCCTTGGGAGATCTAATGGAAAGAATGGTAAATGGGTTGATTATAACCAACCTGTGGCATTCAAATATGATATCAGATCGGTGATGCTGCACTCCGAAACCACCCTCAGGTCGGTAAAAAAGGGTTTACACAATTT
This sequence comes from Nephrocerus scutellatus, assembly GCA_947095585.1. Classification (NCBI taxonomy): domain Eukaryota; kingdom Metazoa; phylum Arthropoda; class Insecta; order Diptera; family Pipunculidae; genus Nephrocerus; species Nephrocerus scutellatus. The sequence goes on from OX352763.1 coordinate 118,294,351, forward strand.
GCGGAGTTGGAAGTCCTCCAGGGCCGGACTCTTTCAAGGATAATGAATGAGCGTTTCTTTCTCGTTATGAGGGATTCACAGTTTAGCTGTGTGTTGATGCCTACTGGCCAATGACTCGTCATTACTGCAACTGGCAACTCCGTGCACTGGATATCAACTCAATGGATATGCCTTTGTTATAGGAACGCCACATCGCCCTCGACGTGGTATAATTGGTCTAGTTATTTCATTTCAACTGTGCTTTAGTGGTAAGAAAAGTGAGAAGATGATCTCTGACGGAGCTCAAAGGACAGCAGACTGTCTCAGTTTAGTCCATGTCCTGTGTGACGCCCTTCTTCGCAAGTCTAAGTTCTCATTAATGTCAACGTCGATGTGCCCCGGCACCCAAACTAGGGTCAGTTCTATGCTTTGTCTTATCTTCGGCTTGGCACTGTCTGACAAGTTTAGAATTGCAAACGCTGCCGCGGTGATATCAGATGGGACCCTACATGCCTTTCTTATTGCTAAGATCTCAGTCTGAAAAATGCTAGCAGAGTCAGGTAGGACCTTGAAAGATAAAGCTTTTTTGAGGAAACTTCAGCACTGACTCCTATTAAATGGAGTTAGTTCAAATAGTCCCGATACCGCCCCGTCCAACTTCGAACTTTCTCTAGTCGGAAACTCAATAGCAAAGCTAGAACTGAAGTACAGTTTAGGAGTGCAGTAGTCTGTTGAAGATGGTATCATCTCCTTTGGTAATAACTGCAGCATTTTGCAGTAACCGTATGGTTTGGTGACGAATCACCCAGATTCTCTGAGAAGAAACGCGCTGCACAAATAGGTCAGGAGGTAATAAGTATAGGATTGTTTATAGAGCATCGGTGTGGCAGAACCGTTAATGTTCCCGTTACGGCAACAACAGCCAATCTTTGTATTCTACTAAGCTTGCTGGCCTTGTACTTTTTGCTGATTTGCGCTCCATAGGTGAGAATAGGGCGCACTACCGCTATGTACAGCCTATGTACAGCTATGTACCTATGGTTTTGTTGCTATCTTATAAAGAAATGCAAGCTTCTATATTCGACTGTCAGTTTCCTGGCTAGAATTACGCCAAGATATTTCGCTTCAGAGGTAAGCACGAGTGCAATAGTGCAAGTATGGGGGGAATCGATGGCAGAAGACTGGGAAGGCATCCTGTGCTCAAAAGACAGCCAAAGTCATTATTGGCCTTTATCAGTGTAACTTAATTCTAGGCAAGTCAACAACTGATGATCAGATTTGCAAACATTTCGACAATTCTATAACTTACTACACCATGGATAACTATCAAGCCCATTCAACATCTTAAACGAGCTCCAATTTAGGAAGGAATGGACTGTCCTTCAACTTGGCGATGGAGAAATTGGTCCGAGAGTCTGATGTAATGGCGATAGTCTATAATTCCATGCAGATATTGGCTTACGAAGACGTTGTTGACATCATTGGTAGAATTACAAGACCTGTACCTGAAGTTTTCAAGCAGATCGAGCGGGCGGTACAAAATCTGGAGCTGCACATAAATGAGACCTAAACGAAGTAGATAATAGCTCTCAATAAAGATGGTGGAGCGCGAATTCGAACTAGAGCAATCCGCAATCCTGTACTATCTCGGGTTAATTGCAGCAGCCAATAACATAGCATGGAACCAGATATACGCGCACAGTTGCTTAAAGCCAACAAACTCCACATTAATTTGTCAAGTCTCTTCCAATCCCGGAATTTAACCATAAATTCCAATGTGCTGGTTTATTAGAGAGAATAGTCTTCGATATGGATCCGGCAAAATGCACTCTTAACTCTTATCCGAGTTCGGGGAAAAAGTCGTCCAGAGATTTGTTAGCACCGTATGTGATGTAAAGAACACTCCGATTGCGGAGACTCTATTATGATAAGTCTGATAAGACTTATAGCCATGTCAACATCGTTAAGAGAATTAAAAGAATTATGGGAAAGAACTTATAGTCTTTACTACAAGTAGCTCATGCCATTGTAATATGGAATGGCGTGAAATGGAATTTGTGCCAAATGGATCACTAATAGCTACACTTACGAATATAAATGCGAGCTATTAAGACCGATTTTCGATAAAAAATAAAAACATTTCATAAAAAACACAATCGAACGCCGCTAAAGAATAAAGTCCATCGGGAACGTGCAGTGCTAGCTACTCAGTGAAGCGTTCACATAATCGTGTATTCTGATGTGCATTAACATCCACTTGTTGCTTCGTCACTTTATTCCCTTCTCACGTAATCAACTGCACCTATAATCATCTCTTTATTTACAAGTGTACAGCAGATTCTAGCGAGTATTATGGGCTTGTCACACGCAACCCCTCCAGCAATCTTTCCATCTATATTTAATGATGTTTTTCGTTACAACTAAGGGGTATGAAAAGTTAATTTTTTATATAAGCCCCTGTTTGAATCTTCACTGTTAGAGACTACAATGACATGTCACAAATAAAGAATTAAGTCCATTAGAGTGCCATTGTCGGTTCGGTATTGTTATTCAGTTCTGCTCTACATACCCACAACCAACTAAGGGATGGGTCGTCTAGGGGGGTTGAAAGAATTTGCTTCATTCACAAAAACTTTAGCCCCTTTAGAGTGATTGAAAGAGCCAATACCTGCCGACTGTATGGCTGCATTCTAAAATCCATTTTTCTTTTTGTTTTTGTTTTGTGCTGGCTTTGGAGGAGTTTTCCATTATACTGTGAGCTGCATAAGTGTTCTTGGCGAGTGTGGAGTACACAGAGCGCAGACCTAACTCAACAATGGCCACAATAATCACATATATTATGCTCTTTGGGCCGGTTCCCCTCACATCCACATATTGCCAGCTCCCAGCTATTGCACAAAGAAACACGTGCAGTGCACTCATGTGCCTACGAGGTACGAGTGTACCCAAGCATAATCCTTTTTGTACCTGTTACTTTGCGGGGCTCGTATCGGCCTGTACAAGAGTCCAGCTAAAGGGTTTCTACTGTTTTACAGTGTCATCCATTATATGCTCGTAAATACATCCATACGTAATGTATGACATGAGAGAGTGGCCCGATACTTAGCTATAGTTCTACATCTACACAAAAATTGTCGTCGTCTGGTCGGTGGTGTGCGGAACGCTACCGTGATGGCAGCATAAACAATTCCCCTCTGGATGTCATTTTACCTGTTAACGTACAGACATGCATAGATACTTTGTGCAGAATATCATAGTCATCACATCATCACTGGAACAACAACAAAAATAAAAAACAACAACAGTGGTGCACAGCTCACAGACTCTGCCATGAGTGAAGACTGAAGCCTTGTAATTTTGACCGGGTGCTTACAAATTTGTTAGATAAGTTAAAGTAAAATTTTTAAGACTTTCGAAATTTTTGTTTAAGTGGGATTGGACTGTAGTCATAACTTAAGAAGGCTTCAAATTCAAAGAACTAGAAGATAAATATGGACCACTGATAATAGCTTCACTATACTCCCCGCCTAAACATAAAACCTCTACATAAAAGCACTCGGACCTCCATTTATTGCAGGCGGTAACTTTATCGCCAAACACAGTGACTTTGGGGATCACGGCTTGCACACAAAACAAGTACTCGTAAATGTAAAAAAGCTTCGTTTTTCGTGTACAAACTTTAAAGTATATATCAAACACACGACACACGGATCACACGCGCGACGCATAAGTCCAATCGGCAAATGATCTGTTTTTGAGTCCCAAGCATCACACAGGACAAACGCAAGTCACGACATGTAACCATGACACTGAGCTACTCATAAAATATCAGTTCTCTATGTCATGTTAAAGGTGATTAGAAAGGCCCTGAACGAAGTCAAAAAAGTCGATCACGCATCACACCCTCCACACGCTCAGAACGATCCACGCGCGGCATTTTAAAAGCGGCCCATGACACTTAGCTGCTCTTAAAATTTCAGCTCTCTGGTAATATCAGAAAATCAGTAAACAGGGGCACTCCCTAAGCAGAGAGAATTATATCGCCGTAATTGTGGCTGATGGTTATAGACAAGGTCCTTCGGATACTTGAGCTGGACAGGACGAAAGCTGTTGCCAATGCAGGCGACGTGGTGATACTTGTGTCAAGACAGTACCTACCCTTCTGTGATTAGTAGTCGAAAGTGCTTTAAGCAAGGTTATCTCATGGGCAACGAGCTGTGGTCTAGGAGTTAACTCTAGCAAAACCGAAATGGTACTGTTCACCACTAAGTCAGTAACTCCTTAATTGAAATTCAGTCCCACCTCTGCCTTAGAGTTTTTGACTAGAGAAAGGACGGGGCAGTGCTGGAGCTTTTTCAAAAATCCCAAATATAGAAATGGAAATATAGAAAATAAGAAATGGAGTTTGCTCTGTAGTCTTCACAAAAAAACTTAATCTTTCAAGGTCCTACAAGCTGTCCGACTCTGCTAACATATTTCAGGCGGAGATCCTAGCGATTAGGGAGATATGCTGGGCACTAGCTAACAGTACCGCTATAACTGGTAGGTTAGATAGCCAATCTACAATTAAAGCCATTATTGTGACTAACAATAACACAAAACTTGTCAGGCATTACCAAGGTGAACTGGTTTTGATAAGCCAAAGCATAGACATAACCCTAGTGTGGGTACTGGGGCACGGCAACATCTACCGCATTACATTGGTGTAACATTTAGCTTCGTCAAGGAACGTGTTCTCACTTTCCATACCACCAAGGCACAACTAATGTGAAAGAACTTCACCAACTGCTTTCAAGCGTGGGTGCTGATCACCGACAGATATTTCCAGAGTCATTGCTATAATCACTGGCCATCATTGGCCGGTGGGTAGCCACGCAGCCAAACTGGGAATCCCGAATTTGCAGAAGCTGCAGGGATGTTGATGAGAAAAAAACTCTGATTTATTATCTCTGCATATGTCCAGACCTAGCGGGCTTTCGACTCTACAAATTTGAGAAATCCTTTCTCTTTCGACCTGAGAGAGCTTTCGGAGTACCGGATCACCGATCTGATCTCGTACCTGAATGCTTGAAGGTTGGTTATAAATGTTTTCAGATATCTATCATGTTAAAGAGTCTCCCAAGGTCCCGAGGTGGCGCACTCTAGCGCTATTTGAGGCGGCGCGGACCACCACTCTACCTACCTAGCTACCTATTTTCTAATCCTAACGACTAGGTCAACGCACTTATATAGAGTAAACCAATAGCAATCGAAATTTTGTATTTCTTCAACATTTTTTTTTTAAAAAAAAATTCCGTTAATTTTTTAAAAAGCATTTTACAAAAAAAAAAAAAAAAAAAAAAAACATTTTTTTTAACAAAACTTTTATTTTTAATGTATTCTGCTATGCGAGTTACTACACACCCGTATATGTATATTTAGTTGTAATTCAGTTTAAAGACAAATTTATCTTAGAAGCCTAATAGTATGCAACGTTAAATGTAGGTCTTCAGTCAAAAGCGATTTCTGAAATAGACTGAAAAACCCACATTTTATTTTGCAAACGATTAGTCTTAAAAAATAGATAGCCATGCGTAGATTGAGTATTTTTTTCAGTTTTCTCAGGGTTAGTAACCCATATGAATGAAATAATTACGCCATCGCAAGCCAAACGCTAACCAATTGTTTTAAAACAAGTCTCATCAAATTTTGACTGGTAGAAGCCGAGATATATGACACGACAAACAAACGTACAAACGTACACACAAAATTTTCATGTCCTCTGAATATAAGCTGCGACCCTCGGGCTCGCAATTAGGGCACTGGCCGAAAGCCATAGATAAAATTCAAATCGAACTGTAAATTAAGCTACAAATGTAAATATACACTGGAAATAAATAAAAAAAATAGGAGTATCCTTACGTTGAACGACTGATTTAAATTAATTTTTAGACTTTAGATTCTTTTATATAACTTTAAACAGTATCTTAATCACCCTATGTACAAAAACAATAGATGTGTTTTGTGCACATAACTCACTCTGGTCTGCATGGTTATGTCAAGTTATGCTTCACCAGAGACTCAGATTTGTTTGATTGAGGAGGATGAGGCAGCACGACAAATACCGATTATGCCGTGATCTGATAAACGAGTATTATTTTTCTATCTTTCTGTATACCTATGTATCTATACTCACCATAAAAAAACGCCACACAAGGCAATGACTACGACAACAACAGGCAGGCAGGCGTCATCAGCAGAGCGATAGCAGGAATCTACGTTCGAAACTTTTTCACTTTGATTCTTTGAAGGTTTCCATGAAAGCGAGTAAAAAAAAACATCCGACCAATTCACAATAATTGTTCGAGAGTTATTGCTGTTTTCTAATTGATATCTTATTCTATTTGTTACTCTTAGGTGCAAAATGGAAATGCCATCTACCAAGAGGGTGAACAATAAAATGTCGCGTCATCCTCATCATCATTACTGGTGCACGACCGACGGCCGACGGCCGACGCCTAGACCGCGGACGCCTATAATGTCGCTTTATTAGGGTGAAACGAGTCGAGTCGAACGCAACAATGACTTTGTTTGGGTGAGTTATGTAATTGGCTATTTACAAGTACCTATGTTTGTGTATCTATGTTGACGAGTATGTATTGACAAGTGAATTAAAACATAAAACTCACAGTCAGGTTTGTAGTTTCATGTCGACAAAAAGCCACTCTCACAAAGCTATGTTTGGAATTGGCAGAACATTGCAGCAGGTGTTTGACTCGTACGCAAGAAGCTAATTCTGTCATTCTGCCACCTGTAAGTTATTCACGCATGCGTACAACTGACATTTAGTTAACTGTGATGTTTGTGGCTACGAGAATTTTATTAACAAAGATGGTCATGACTTTTAGATACTTGGAAAAATTAATTTTTATAAGAAATACTGTCGCTTATAGCCTAAAACCTTCATCCACCTTCTAAAGGGTGATCAATTTAGAGGTATCGGATTTTAAATTGAAATAAAACAACAAACATTCAAATTGATTGGGCAATCTTTTTTATTTTAGATTAGAACCATTTATGACATTTATTTTTTGAAGATAATCCCTTTAAAATGTTGGCCGCAACTGCGCCATAATTCGGCCATCCGAAAACACTAATTTTGAACGACTCGCTCGAGGACTTCGGTCGGTATCTCGCGAATAACTTGAGTGATGTTGGCTTCCAATGCCTCAATCGTAGCTGGTTTATCCACAAAACATTTAGACTTTACATACCCCCACAAAAAAAAGTCCAAAGGTGTGATATCACACGATCTTGGTGGCCAATCCACCGGTCCGACACGAGAGATCAATTGCTCACCGAAACGAGGACGCAGTAAATCCATTGTGTCACGGGCTGTATGAGATGTAACGCCGTCTTGTTGGAACCAAATGTCGTGGAGATCACGGGCTTCAATTTCCGGCAACAAAAAGACGTTTATCATGGCGTGATAGCGTTCGCCATGCACTGTTACATTGGCGCCAGCCTCGTCTTTGAAGAAATATGGTCCGATGATTTCTCCAGCCTGTAGGCCGCACCCAGCGGTAGTTTTCAATGGATGTAATGGCAGTTCGTGAATGGCTTCGGGTTGTTCTTCAGCCAAAATACGGCAATTTTGCTTATTGACGAAGCCATTAAGCCAAAAATGGGACTCATCGCTGAACACCATAAGTTGGCCTGAGCGCGCGATGAACACTTTTCACAGAGCGTCGATTTTTGTAATAAAACTGTACGATTTGTAAACGTTGTTGAGGCGTTAGTCTTTCCATGATGAAATGTCAATGAATACTGAATAAAATTATGTATTTAGTTTGAGAGTAGTCACGCGTGACATGTCAAAAAAATCCTATTGGAAAAAGTACCTCCAATCTGATCACCCTTTAGTAATATACACAAAAAAAAATTCAATTTTTTCCTGCTTATAATATCATCATCATATTTGGCTCTACAACCGGGGTCCGGTCCTGGACTCCCGCAAAAAGTCTCTTCACCGGTCCCGATTTCGAGCCGATGTCATCCAGCTTGGCATCCCTAAACTCTGGGCGTCCTGGTCTACGCCATCCTGCCAGCGTAGATTTGGCCGACCTCGCTGTCGTGTTCCATAAATCCTACCGCAATGGACTTTTACGAGCAGGATCCTCTTCGCTCATGCGAGCTAGGTGTCCTGCCCACCGGAGCCTACCGAGCTTAATTTTCTTCACGATGTCGACATCGCGGTAACGCTCGTAGACCCCATCATTATAAAGTCTCCGGAATCGTCCTTCCTCACATACGTGGCCGTAAGACTTTTCTCTCGAACGCGGCTAAGAGGTCAAAATGCTTTTTGCTAAGCACCCAAGTCTCGGATCCATATGTAAGTACTGGTATGAAAGACTATAGTAGGCTTTGTTGGCTTTAAACAACCCTGCGCGTATGTCTGGTTCCATGCTGTTATCGGATGCTACAGTTGACCCGAGATAGTTACTTCAAATTCGCGCTCCACTATTGGAATTGAGGGACCAATGTTAGATCTTCTCCTCGCAGACGGGGCCACCATGTACTTTGTTTTGCTCTCATTTATGTGCAGCCCCAGATTTCGTGCCGCCTGCTCGATATGGATGAACGCTTCCTGTACAGCTCTTTGGTTTCTACCAACGATGTCAATATCGTCTGCGTAAGCCAGTATCTGAATGGACTTATAGAGGATTGTTCCTATCCCCGTTACGCCAGAGTCTCGTATCACTTTCTCCCATGCCATGTTGAAGAGGTTGCAGGCCAGTCCATCCCCTTGTCGGAGCCCGTTATAGATTTCGATTGTTGATTTGCCTGGGATGAAGCCACACTGGTATGGACCAATGATGACTTTAGCGTATGGGGCTATCCTGTCTGGAAGGACAGAGAAGAAAAACTTATACGAGGTACTCAACAAAGTTATACTACGATAATTGCTGCAGGTTGTGATATGTATGGGGCCCAGGATGCCTCTTCGCCAATCTTCTAGCATCGCTTGTTCCTCCTATACGTGTACTATTAGTTAATGGATTGCTTGGTGTAATGTGGGGCCTCCTATTTTTATTAGTTCCGCTGGGATCCCATCAGATCCCGGGGCCTTATTATTTTTGAGCCGATTTATCGCTCTGCTAACTTCGTCTATGCTTGATGGCGGTAGCATAGTGTGGTCTTCGGTCATTGGTGGAGCCCCCAATTCCTCAGTTAGATGACCATTTAGCAACTCATGACAGTGCTCTTCTCATCGCTCTAAGATGCTTTTGAGATGGGCGATCAGATTACCCTCTTTGTCTTTGCAGTATGCGCGACGCGGAGTATATTGCGTCATACCGCAGTCCCTTTGGTAGAACTTCCGCGCCTGGTGCGGTCCTTGCTCTCTGTACTGTTCCAGTTCACGGACGAGATTCTTCTCCCAGGCTGCATTCTTTCCCCGGTGAACTGTTTTTTCATATCTTCTGAGCTCTTTATATTCATCTACGCGTGCCCGCATTCTATGAGATTGTTGCATTGCTAGGTACGCAACATTCTTACGTTCAGTCGCTAGCTTACATTCGTCATCGAACCAGTCGTTCCGATATCTACGACTACTGCTTAAGATGGAGTCAGCAGTGCTAATGACAGTATTCTTAAGGCGTGTGCATTTCACTTCTACGCATCTTAGCCCCAGGACTTACTCTCCCTGCATTTATGGCGAGTCCTTTCGCTTGACCGTAGTTGTTTCTGGTCTCTTCATTGCGAAGGGCAGCCGTGTTGACTCGAATCTGATTCGCGGAAGGAGTCTTTCGTGATGATGCAATCCGCGCTCGGAGCACCATACCAAAAAGATAGTGGTCAGTGTCGACGTTGGCACCTTGGCTCGTTCGTACCGTCATCAGGTTCGGGTTGTGGCTGCGGTCTATCTGGTTGCGAGTGGTTCCATCGGGAGATACCCAGGTGGCTTTAAGGATATTTTTACGCGCAAACCTTGTACTCGCAACGACCATATTATAGCTTGCTGCCATCTCTATGACTCGTTGTCCATTGTCATTAGTGTTCTCGTGTAAGCTATGGGTGCCAATGTACTGCCTGAATACTGGCTCCCTACCTATCTTAGCATGCATACCTCCCAGAATGATTTTTACATCATACAGAGGGCAGGCATGGAGTTCCCGTTCGACTGATTCAAAGAATTCTTCTTTTTCATCATCTGGGGAATCCTCTGTAGGTGCGTGCACGTTTATGAGGCTTATGTTTTTAAATTTGTCCCGCACGCGAAGCGTGCATAGCCGTTCATTTATTGCTATAAGGCCGATAACGGTGGGTTTGATTATTTTGCTGACTAGAAACCCCACCCCGAGCACATGATGTCTTCCATGACAGCTGTAGAATATGTCATATTCTTATTTTTGTAAAACACCATTCCCTGTCCACCCCATCTCCTGGATTGCTGTTATGTCAGCCTTATATTTAGACATGGTATCGGCCAGCTGCTGTCCAGCTCGAGCTCTATACAGTGAGCGTACGTTCCATGAGAAAATTCTCAAATCGTTTAGCCGTTTTCGTTGCCGTGGTCGTCGTCGTACATCAGTGTATCCTAGGCTGATTTTGGGTTCCGTAATATGGTTTTTTACAGGCGAGGTAATTGGCCTCGCGCCAACCATACTTTGAAGGCCATAGCCCGATCATTTCGCTTTTCCTGAATTGGAGGAAAATTATGGGTTCTATAACTGGGGTCCATTGATTTCTAAGCAACGAAAATTGTTTCGACAATCCTCTTATGAGTCCCGCTTGTGACTAATACTTTCAAGACTTATGGACTCTTACATCATCATCATATTAGCTTCGTTTCCGGGCTCCCGCTGTTGACTCTTTAGGTTTAAAAAGAACTATTAGTCATTGCAAAAAACATAAAAAAGGAAGTGAGACTGATAATCTGCCACGAAGGTCTGGCTGGATTCTCCAGCAAGTCATTGCCATCCGTTTCCTTATCACAATGCATACACAATGTCCGCAATTCATTCATTTTCATTGCACTGCTCAATAAGTACTGGAGAGATATTCAATTCGATTCTTCTGTTTTGCGGTTCACAAGGTATTCAAAAAGATAAAAAAAAACCAAAAAGAATTCCTTTTCCAGTTCGCTATTATGAAATTATTCCAACAACAACTACCATCAGTGACCTGCACTTACTTAACCCACTTTCGCTCAACGGCACACTGCCACTTCCCGTCGAGGGTGAATGAAAGTTCAAAAGTAGATTTATATTGGCGTTAATGCGCCCTTTATTACGATTTATCCCATTTCGTTATGAAAGGACGAGACCCGGTGATAGCTGAGCTGAGCTGAGCTGAGCTGAACGTATCTATCGACGACTCGACGTTCCTACGGCCAATGAACGAACGCTTTGGGAAATTATTTAATTAAACGGATTCCCTGGCCTCAGTTGAGTTGAGTGAGGCATTGCCAGTGGGAGACGGTAGACAGACAACCATCGACAAAGTCAAATCAGCAGTCAAATCGTAACGAAAAGCGGAAATTGAAATTTAATGGCGTTCGTGAATGGCGCGGAAGAAGCCTTCTGCCGCCATGTGCAATACTGCGGATGGTTATTTATTGATTGACGTTTATACGAGTATCTACGTACCGGAATCGCATAGTTTTCCTTATTTTCTTTTTATTAAATACCGCAAAATAGAGCGACCGAGCTAAAGAGAAATAAACCCCTGCTAAGATTTATATAAAATGCTCGTTCGATGGGTTATTCATTTTTTTCTTCTCTAGCATTCTTCGCACCACACAGCATAATAAAGATAATATTATTATTAATAATAAAAATAACTGAAATGGGAAAGGAAAAAACATTTTTCATTCATTTACCAATTAAAATTCCACAACTGTTTGTTGGGAGAAGGGGAACGGATTGTTTTATACGCTGCTGAGTTTATTGTTACCAAGAATATCGTAATTCGTAACAGTGAGATAGGATAGGAGTCGTCTATAATGCCGTCCACCTCGTCTGCATGGTTTCGGTGCACACTGCACTGCGCATGTAACCGTAGCATATGCACCTCCTGGATACCTACTCGTTGCTAGATGATCACAGCTGATTGTATAGATTCATTCCACGCTGCCCATTAGAATCTATTTGTTGTGCAGGTAATGCAATGTGCGAGTACTCAGCACGGCGAGTACTTTCAAGTATGTTGAGGTGTGGAGATTTTTTGTTTATTACTTTATACCTTCAAAGATTCAAGACAAACTCTCTTCTCTATCAGAACAAGAAATCTAGATCGATCCCCGTTTGCGGTGCTATCTTAAACCACAAAAGATGACACATAGATCAGGGCGAGTCCTTCGCTTGATTGTAGTTTCTGTAGTCTGTTTCTTCATTGAAAAGGGTAGCCGTTTTGACTCGAATCTTATCCGCGAATTTAGTCTATATATGAGCCGGTATTTTTAGAAGTGGTATATAAGTCTACTTATTCATTCATTTTTTCCCAATAGTGAACTTATACCGCTTTCAAAATTAACGACTCATATGTGCATAGACATCTCCACCTTTCCTCTCCTTAATTCCTCAATCCCCTAACGTAACGCTTGGCTTACCATTATAAAGATGCATATCCCTTGAGCGTGTGCACATTATAATAAAAGATCCCAATCAGTTTTATTTCCCAAATAGTCTAAAAAGGGTATACACCATCTGATAGTCGGCAACTACCGACTGTAAGTGAACTACTGTTTTTTCATCGAGTCACTTCCAGAATAATAATAATCTCTGCCCATAGTTATATAGACGTTACACGCAATGCACATTATCATAATTCTTTGTTGCTCGATGATGGTTTCGTAGCCAAGGGACAAGGCATACCGAGGAAGATTCTTCTTTAACGCTTTCCAAGAACAATTCAGCTAAATTGCCGCAGAATAGAATGATGGGAATCCCTGGGTATACTAGAGACGAAAGACTGCGGTAAATAGACGCATTGTACATTCATAATACAAATATACTTTGTATGTCTCCATACTCCATGGGGTGTGTGGATTGAAGGGGAAACTATTATTTAACCTGGAATGATGTTGTGTTGTAGTAAAGGGTCCGCCAAATAACTTTTTGAAAATGCTATAAAAAAAAACCACTGAATATTTTCTCAAATTTCTTTTTTTATTTGAAAGTACAATCCTTCCGGTTAACAATGGAAAATTATTTCATTCAAATGGCTGCATCGGCTGGCCATGCAGTAGCCTACACGATCGGTCCAATTTTTAAGCACATTATCGATTGTGTGCAGCTGTATTTCACCAATGGCTTCACGAATATTGTCCTTTAAAGCGTCAATTGTCTCTGGCTTGTCGGCGTAACACTTATCTTTTAGGGAACCCCACAAATAATAGTCCAACGGTGTCAAATCGCAGCTCCGAGGTGGCCAAACGACATCAGCTCTGCGGCTGATAATGCGATCTTCAAAAACAGGGCGCAAAACATCGAGTGTAGCTTTGGCTGTGTGGCACGTAGCGCCGTCCTGTTGAAACCAAATGTTGCCAATATCCTCCTCTTCAATTTTTGTGAACAAAAATTCGTTCAACATGGCCCGATAACGATCGCCATTGACTGTAACGGCCACTCCTTGCTCATTTTCGAAGAAAAATGGCCCAATTATGCCTTTGGACCAAAATCCGCACCAAACAGTGACTCGTTTTGGGTGTACCGGCTTTTCAATGTATGCGTCGCCCCAAATGCGACAATTTTGCTTGTTTACATACCCGCCAAGATCAAAATGAGCTTCATCCGAAAAGATGATTTTTTTTGGCAAAATCGGCATCTTCTGTAAGTCGATCGCAGGCCCACTCAGCGAAGCGAAAACGCATTGGATGGTCAGTTGCCTTCAACTCCTGAACAAATTGGACTTTGTATGGCGTCATACCAAGGTCTTTATGCAAAATTCGTCTCAATGATGTCTCCGAAATGTTCAATTGTTGAGAACGACGGTGAATTGATGTTGATGGCGCTTCACGCACACTTTCTGCCACAGCATCAATATTCTCGGGTGTACGCACTGTTTTTGGCTTTTCACGCTTTGGTTTATCGATGAGTATGCCAGTTTCTTTCACTTTTTTCACAAGATAACGAACATACGGAGCTGACGGTGCTTCTCTTCTTCCAAAATCCGTACGCAATTTTCGCACACATTCTGCAACATTACCATGATTTTCAAAGTAATGTCGCAATATTTCTCAGCGTTGTTCAAGCGTATACACAACCATATTCGTTCAGCGGAAGGATACAACTAATTATCTGTTAAATCAGACATGAGCTAAGTGTTACCATTCACGAAATAAGCACTAGTTGAAAAAAAAACTTTAGATGGCGGACCCTTTATTTACCCAAAATTATTAGTGTTTCAAGGTTTTATTGATCAAAATGCAAGACTCTAGTTGTTCTGTTGAAGCTACACTAATGTATAGCAATATATTGTGCTAAATCGGGAGACCATCACTGGTTGTTAAGTCAGAATGAAACAGACAGGACGAAAACCATATACGAGCGTTCAACATTTTCGTTTCCATATCTCAAAAGTTTTCCCAATTTTTCCTCTTATATGGGGACCCCTCGGAAGGCGAGGAACGGACACCGGTTGTAGAGCCAAATATGATGATGATGATGGGGCTCCCGACCCTGGGTCCAATCACCCCAAAAATTTTACAAAAGTTTACCTATACAAGAGATACACAACAGATAAAAATTTGAAGAAAATCGGGTTACTTTTTAAAACTTTATATGGGCACCCCTCGCCTAGGCGTATTAGTCGCATGTCTAATATTGGAAAAGTACTTGAAGTGATTATTAGTAAGTCAATTTTAGCTGCGTGCGAAACAAATGAGATAATACCACGAATACGAAACCACTCGAAGCAGTGTGACCAAATCTGACATCTAAACGATAAGAGGAATACAGCCGCCTCTCTAAAGGACATCGGAAAAGCCTTTAACACGGTTTGGACCGACGCGCTGGTTTATAAAGTTATACGATATGGGTTTGCAAATCATTTAACCAAAATGATTATATCAATGGTAAATATATGGATGGAAATTTGTCATAACGAATAGAGAAAATATGACGAATATAAACATTCAATATGTCTAATGGTCTGCCTCAAGGTACAGTAATGGCACCAATTCTATTCAAGATATATACATATTTCCGAAGTACTTAGTGACCTATATCCGCTTGCTGCTGCTGCTGACGATATTGTACTCTATGTACACGGCTCGAAAATTGAAGAGATTCAAAGAAAGGTATACAAAGCAAATTCGACGAATTTCGGACATACTGCGAAACATGAAAACTTAAGATGAGCTGTTCAAAATTCGAAGGTTTACTGTTCGCCGCCCCCTCTTAGGAAATCACGATCTGCGACATAATTGGAAGAATCTCCGCATAACAGGTGCAAAGGGTGTTCAGGTCCCAACGAAGAATGTTATGCGCTATTTGGGTGTTCTTCTGGGATAAATTTATTTACTACAATGAACATGTAAATATCGCTTTGGAAAGATTGAAGATTGTTTGCTACCAGGCATTTATTCGATTGATTCGTACGTACTTGGGTGTACGAAAGAATGTGGTGGAACATCAGACCACCCTTTATCGAAAAATATCGTACCACTCAGAGGAAATGTCTTAGAGCATGTATGCAGATGTACAGAAGAGAATCTTCTGAGTATAAGGATTATGTGTCAAACAAAAAATTCCTGGATGCTTCCGTAGTATAAAGAATGGACAATGTCATTCTTGATCTTACTAGGAGCCATTTCGCTCTGTCAGTCTATATCGAAAATCACTTAATTTCGGGAGCATTTTATCCTAATCCAGGGTACTTCCGAAATACATTGTAGAGTGGATTTATACCACCATAGACATTCCTGTATCTGGACGCATTGGGCCTCTTGTCAGACTCGTGCAACGTACCTGTTTTATACCATGTTGCTAGAAAAGCAACAGACAAAAGAATCCTCTTAATGGAGATGGAAATATTATCTGGAGATACTGTCTTAGCGTGCCTGAAAAAGACAGGGTAGACAGAAGGTGATTCACTAAAAAACGATACGATACCGACATTAAGCCCTAATGAGTGGCAGTTGCGGGGGTACAGGTAGTTTTACGAGAGCTGCCTTCAAAGACAGACATGACTGCAACTCTTGTTAATAAGTTATTTATTTATTAACAACAATAGTACTTAAGATTTCTAAAAATTAAAATAATGAATAAAAAAAAAAAAAAAAAAAAGAGGCCGTCACTGATACAAAAATTCAAACGAAAATTTCATTTAATTTTTTTCGGGTGTATATTCTCAAAATAAAACATAAACTAAAAACATTAATCAACAAAAGTTCATGTAACCATTATCCATGAATACAGTGAACACAGAATAAAGCCACCGATGGTGTGATTGGACTCTTTTTCCAGTCACCTAACAATCTGTCGTTTGCAGTAATGTCCACTCTACAAAACACATTAGAAGGATTACAATTATTTAAGTGGGCTCTTGGGCTTAAATCCAACACATAAAGGCTGTTAAGTGTCTGTCATCTTATTAGTGCATTATATTGAAATAAAAACCGACACAAGGCTTTTGTAACTTCAATTCATGGCTGCTAGGCTTCGTAGTCTTTGTCGCACCAAAGAATTTTCAATTTTTTTTTAATTTTGCAAACACATAACAACCTTACGGTGATGTTGCCACGAAAATGTGAAAAACTTACCTCCACCAGTTTCGCAGTTTTCCGTCTCAAGATCACAGTCATTCGGAAAACTTTGCACCTCACCGAAGCGATTTTGTGCGCAAACAGGATCCAGCACACGAGGGCACGCAATCAGGCAATTCTGGGCGTCAACTGTTACAATAGCTGTGTGGGCGACTAACAAAACCAAAGCGATCAGGACAAGACGACGAGTCATTTTGAGAGTATCTGCAGTTTGTTGTTTCGCGATTAACAGACGAGAATCTTTTGAAAATATTCTGCCTTGCATTTTGCTTTTATACCATTGAGCTATTGGGCGAGCTAATTTTGGTGCATATTGCGTAACTACAAATATGCAATTGCAATTTAAAGTTGTTTTTGTTGTTTTTTTTTTTTTTCATTCATAGTTTTATACTCCGGGCAGTGGTGGTGGCACCTCGGTATATGTTTTTAATTGATCAACTTTTAGTTTTAGTTGCTTGCAGAGCACAAACACACACACACACACAGTTTGACTTCTGTCAGTTCTAAATTACAAAATTTTGATAAATGGAATAAAATCGCAATAAATATTACTCTTGGATGTGGCAAGATTTTTAGTTTTACATAAATATCTAAAAAATAAACAAGGAATGTGGTTTTGCAATAATGTTGCTGCTTCAGGTTTAACTGGTCGGCGTGTGAATGATCGCTATTTTGAGTTGTACTTTGTCCCAATAATTCTTTAATGCTCCACTACTCATAAGAAAATTTATGCTAGGTTGTCATGATGAACAGCTGCACAAAGTTACAATACACGAATCAAGCCAACTGTGTAGACTGTAGAGGATCAAACATCAAACCTCCTTAGCATCGCCTACCAGATCGTATCTTTCATACTCTGTGAACGTCTAAAGCCATTGCTTCATCAACAACCTGATTGCCCCTATAAATGCAGCTTTATGCCAGCAAAGTCCACAGTCGGCCAAATCTTCACACTGCAGTAGATCCTGAAAAGGACTCACTATCGATTTCGTAGCCCCCTATGACAGCATTTATTAAGACCAGCGCGTTGTCTAACTCTGGCATCCCTGCAACACTCGTTCGACTGTCCAGAATAACGATGAAGAATTTTCGAACAACCTGACCGAATCCTTCGATGCAGGAAATGATTTAATGAAAACAAAAAGGTGTGTCTCAGCTCTGACGCGTGACTGAAGTTAACTCCTTAAGAATCGATTTTCAAATGTAACACGCGACTCACGCCACTCGTCACACACGTTACAAAATACGTCATCGCAAGCCGAGAGCTAACCAATTGTTTTAAAATAAGTCACATCAAACTTTGACTTGCATCCATGCATCACACGCGCCACAAACGTCGCGCAACATGCTTCACACAGGCGGAATATCAAAAATGCTTTGTGAGATATAGCTGCTCACGAAATTTCAGCTCTCTAGGTTGTGTGAAAGGTCAAAAACTAACGACTTCACTTTTTGTAAAAAGTTAACACTCGACTTTTGTGTAATTTTTTTTTTATATATGAAAATCGATTCTTAAGAAGTAAACTCCAATCAACTCCAACCAAAAAAAATGAAAACATTTGACAAAGAAAAATGTTATTTTCCATTAAGACAATGCACCAGCTCTCAAGTGAAGTAAAGTGAATATCCCACTTTAAAGTCTATAAACATATGGTGTAGTAAGTTTTGGAACAATAGACATTTTTCGTTCGCCTTCCAATGCTAGGTACTTATCACTCTGCCCTCAAATCTGCTTTATTTTTAAAATATTTTGACCCGTTCTACTCAAAGGCTATCAGATCTCGAAAATGGCAAAGTGCGAGATATACTTCGATTCATTAAGAGCTCTGAATGGATCTTCTGAAAAGGGGAAAGGTATAAGATCCTGTGGTAACACAAAGGACCGCGAATGGTCTACCTACCTCCTCAAGCTAACCTAACCTAACGTACTCAAAGACACTTAGAATACAAACGCGACATTAGTTATTTGCTTTTTTACATTAACATCGAGTGCCTGTGAATTTGTTTGTCTTGTGATACATTTTTAACCCACTTCCTAAAGTTCGATTTGATTCAAACTTTGTACAGATGTGAATCTCCGATGACAACAGTTTTTACTTAAGTTTGGGCCTTGAAGCCCAAGGGGTTCCCATATAAATATTTAAAAAAAAAAAAAAACAGACCACAGGGCCAAGGGGCTCCCATAAAATTTCTTAAAAACTATTTTATTTTTATTATTTTGCAAAAATGTGTTCATGAAAAATTTCAATTTTTATGGGTTGTTTTTTAAAAAAACTTTTATTCATCTTGACTTTTCCTCTGCCGGTTTTTTCGGCTTCTTTGAAGTCCTTTTTTACCACCATTTACGCGACAGCTGAAATTTTGTGAGCTACTCAGAGCTATTGATAATTTCTGAGATTCCGTGTGTAACACGTGTCGCGGGTCGCATGTGACGTAGTTGGCGCGGGTGATACAAAGAAAATGGGTTAATCTTTGAAATAGGCCACACCTTCTTTTTACCACATTCCGCACGTCTTTACTAAAATTTTGTTGGTAGTTAGTCTAGTAAAGCATTTCTGAGATCCTGCGTGTGTCTTATGTCGCGGGATGCGTGTGGCGTGTGTGATACGTTGAAAATGGTTAATCATTAAAATAGGCCACCAATCGATGGTGAGATCCTTTTAAATCAGCTTTCACACAACCTAGAGAATTGAAATTTTGTAAGAAGCTCAGTGTTATGGGCAATTTCTGAGATCCCGTGTGATGTGATGTGTGTCACGAGTCGTGTGTGGCGCTTGTTAAGCGTGGAAAAGTGGTTTTTTCGAATTCTTTAAGGTCCTTTTAAACCATTTTTTAAACGTCAATTTATAGATTTGAAATTGTATGCCCTTGTGACGCGTCTGGCGTGTGTCGATGTATATATAAAAGTTTATACCCAAAAAACTAAGTTCTTTTACATTTACTTGTATATTTTAATGAGAATATGTGAATAATATACAGGGTGTAGTAGAAAAAATTAGATTTCTAGATCAGAACGACACAAAAAATCGTATGGCCGGTCTATTTTCAACAAAAAATCGCAGTTTGGGTGGATATTATTCAAAAATTCAAGTTGCAATTTTTAATATAGGGTGTCCCAACAAGAGCGCCGAATTTAAATTTGCCGCCATTTTGTTAATACGAGTTAATACGAGACATTTGTCACGTACAGACCACGCGATTTGAGAATATGAAGAAGTATTCTAACCAACAACCTTTAATTATAGTAAAAACGCATTACAAAAATGGTGAAAGTTTTGCGAAAACAGTTCGCCAATTACGTCAAGTTTTCGGTCGCAATAATGCGCCAAATGAATCGACAGTGAGGCGTTTAATTACAAAATTTGAGTCCAAATTTACGCTGATGGATCAGAAGATCATTATTCGTCGTCGTCCTTGTCGGTCACTCGAAAATGTAGCCACAGTTAGGGAATCTATGTCCGATAATCCAGGAACTTCCATTTCGCATCCTGGTCAACAATTAAACATTGCCTGTAGCACTATGCAATGAATTTTGGTAAAAGATCTGCATTTGCACGCGTACAAGGTTCAATTGGTGCAAGAAATCAAGCCAAGGGACCATGCGCAGCGCCGTGAATTTGCTGATTGGGTGTTGGAACATCATCAAATTAATGCGGATTTTTCAAAGAAAATCATTTTTTCAGATGAGGCACATTTTCAACTCGACGCCGGATACGTAAATAAGCAAAACTGTCGAATTTGGGGTGCTGAAAATCCTTGTGTGATACTCAAACAACCAAATGCATCCACCGCGAGTAACTGTTTGGTGTGCATTTTGTGCTGGCGGAGTAATTGGGCCGTATTTCTTTGAAAATGCCCTAACTGTTAATGGATTGAAGTATCGCGAAATGTTAACGGAGGTTTTGTCGCAATTGATGTGGAGGACATCGTTTTCCAACAAAACGGTGCGACCTGCCACACAGCACGTGAAACAAAGGTGTTACTGCAGACTAAGTTTCCAGGTCGATTCATATCTGGCGATCAACATTGGCCACCAAGATCGTGTGATCTAATACCGATGGACTTTTTTCTTTGGGGCTATGTGAAGGAAAAGGTGTATGTGAAAAAAAATGACTGAAACAGTTGAACATCTTAAAGAGGAAATAGGGCGCGTTATTGGTGAAATACAGCCACATTTATCCGAAAACGTTAAACAAAATTTCAACAAAAGAATAACCCTGTGCCAGAGGTTTCGTGGTGGCGATTTGCCTGATGTTGTATTTCTATTCTTATTGAAGTTTTGTTCTCGTTATGAGTCCAGCAATCACTCATTTTTAGTATTTGTCTCTCATACTGCACACCCTGTATCTACTTGATGCTTTAAGCTGCTCGATCTCCGAAACATTTGTTTTCGCCGTTTCGTATGGTAGCAGATATTGCATGCATCCGGACCTCTCCTGATCACATGTACAACAACCAGATTGATCACATCGCTATAAGCCTTAAGTGGCGCGATCATCGTTGCTGGACGTTAGAACCCGAAGAGCAGCCGACGTCTACAGCGACCACCACCTTGTGGTTGGCAGTGTGCGATTGAAGCTCGCGGTACACTCAACCACACGAAGTCAAACAACGAGAAAGCCAGCTGTAGCAGCACTGAAAGACCCAGATGTAAAACTGCAATATGTATCCCGCATACAACAGTTTCTCTCTGAGATACAGCCCCAAACCCTAGAGTCTAAATGGGAAAAAACAGTAAATGCGTAACTAGAAAATAATGGATAGCAGATAGCACATGAAACACCATTCGTGAACGCTAATCCATCAAAGCAGAGTTACACGCGGCCACGGGTGGCGAGCGAAACGCATTAGAGCGGAAGTATAGGGATCTGGACCGACAAGTTGGCCGCTCAGCTAGGAACGACAAACGAGCATGGCTAAGCGACATCGCTGTTAGTAGAAAATACAGCACAGTCTACCAACTTGGTCGAAAGCTCGCCAACAATAAACACCACATCAACTACCCTGTTAAGGCAATAGACGGCTCTTTGATCCTTATGGAGGAACAACAATTAACCCGCTGGTCGGAACATTTTAAGAATGTTTTGAATTGTACTTCGCCAGGCACGTCCATCAACCCACCATATGCACCCTAATGGGCTACTTAACATCAGCGTTGCTACTCCTTCGTTGGATGAGATAAGGACAACAATTCGTTCACTGCAATCAGGGAAAGAAGCTGACAATGACAACATCTACGCAGAACTCCTTCAAGCCGACGTCGAGATAACTACGCGAACATTGCATGCGATATATCAAGATATCTGGAAGATATCTGGGAATCTGAATCCATTCCATCGTCGTTAAAAGAAGGCTTATCAGTCAAACTCCCTAAGAAATGTGATTGCGAAAACTGGAGGGGAATTACCCTGCTAAACACCATAAACAAAGTGATCTCCTCTATAATAGCTAGGCGCTTACGGAATGCGTTAGAGCCAATTTTGAGAAATGAACCAGCAGGATTTCGCCCAAACCGTTCTTGTACTGATCAAATTAAAACCCTGCGTATAATCATTGAACAGTCAGTTGAGTATCGCTCTCCTCTGTATATGGTTTTTGTAGATTTTAAACGCGCTTTTGATAGCGTAGGCCGAAACATGATGTGCCAGATTTTGGCTAGCTATGGTGTTCCGGAAAAAATCATTAACATCATCAAGGAGCTGTACCGCGACTCAACATGCCGCGTCATTCAGAACGCTCTTCTTGGCTCACCTTTCAACATCTACTCGGGAGTCAAGCAAGGTTGCACTCTCTCACCATTGCTTTTCACAATTGTCATCGACTGGGTGATGAAAATAGTTACCCGTACTCCATCGGGTTTGCCATCGGATGTTTTTCACCGCCTAGAAGACCTGGACTATGCCGATGATATCTGTCTCCTATCACAATCGCTAGGTGACATGGAGCGAAACTAGAACTCCACGCTAACAATGTGGGTTTACAAATTAACGTCTCAAAAACAAAACTACTTCGCGTTAACGCTAGTGGAACATGTGATCTCTCGATTGACGGACATCAGATAGAGGAAGTCGATAAGTTTTGTAATTTGGGCAGCTGGATGTCAAGAAATTGTGGTGCTGACTCGGATGTGTGCTCTCGTGTATACAAGGCGAGACACCCCTATAGTATGCTAAATAATATATGGAACTCCTCGCAAATCTCCCGGAATCTGAAGCTAACGATCTTCAGATCTAACGTTCTCTCAGTACTCTTGTATGGCTGCGAAACGTGGAAAGTCACAGAGTCAATTGCGACGCGCCTCCAAGTCTTCGTCAACAAGTGCTTAAGGAGGATACTGAGAGAATAAGATGGCCGGACATTATCACCAATCAAGACTTGCGCAGAGTAACGCAGCAGGAAGCAATCGCGATCACCATCAGACGACGACAATGGAGCTGGATCGGCCACACTTTGGGAAAGCCAGCGGACGACATTACGAAACTAGCGCTCGACTGGAATCCACAAGGAAGCCGTCGAGTTGGACGTCCTAGCAAGACATGGAAAAGGACAATAGAAGAGGAAGTAAGATCCCAGGAGACCGAGTGGCGTCTCTTGAAACCTCAGGCGATAAATGGAGTTCGTTGGCGGCCGTTTGTAGAAGCCCTATGCTAAATGGATTAACTTTGCTTCCAGGAAGCCGTCATTGATATAAAAATTCAAACTAAAAACTTCATTTAATGTTCTTCGGGTGTATTTTCTCAAAATAAAGTATAAAATCATAACATTAATCCAAAAAAGGTCATGAAACCATAATCCATGAATACAGTGGACACAGAATAAACCAACCAATGGTCATTCCAGTCACCTAACAATCTGTCGTCTGCAGTAATGTCCACTCTACAAAACACAATAGAAGGATTAAAATTATTTCAGTTGGCTCTATGTACGAGTAAATCCAACACATTAAGGCTGTCAATTGTCTATCATCTTCTCCGAGTATTATATTGCAATAAAATAATAAGAAATATTAATTATTAATAAATGCCGGCACAAAGCTTTTGGAACTTCAATTACCACGATCGCGGCACGGCTACAAGATCGTTAGCTATTCCTTGTCGCACCAGAGAGTTTTTAACTTTTTTTTTTTAATTTTAGAAACATTCTGACAGATAACAACCTTAGGGTGATGTTGCCGAGGAAACATGAAAAACTTACCTCCACCAGTTTCACAGTTTTCCGTCTCAAGTGCGCACTCATTTCCAAAACCACGCACTTCACCGAAGCGATTTTGTGCGCAAACAGGATCCAGCACACGAGGGCACGCAATCAGGCAATTCTGGGCGTCAACTGTTACAATAGCTGTGTGGGCGACTAACAAAACTAAAGCGATCAGGACAAGACGACGAGTCATTTTGAGAGTATCTGCAGTTTGTTGTTTCGCGATTAACAGACGAGAATCTTTTGAAAATATTCTGCCTTGCATTTTGCTTTTATACCATTGAGCTATTGGGCGGGCTAAATAGCTATTGCATAACTATATGTAATTGCAATTTAAAGTTATTGTAAAGTGTTTATTATTCATAGTTTAATATTCCTACCTATAGTCTGGGCTACCACCACTAGCACCTTCGTATATGTTTTTAATTGATCAACTCTTAGTTCTAGTTGCATGTCGAGCGCACACTCACACAGTTTGACTTCTGTCAGTTTTAAATTACAAAATTCTGATAAATGGAATAAAATCGCAATAAATATTACTCTTGGATGTGGTAGCAGTTTTAGTTTTACATAAAGATCTAAAAAGAAAACAAGGAATGTGGTTTTGCAATAATGTTGCTGTTTTAGGTTTAACTGGTCGGCCTTAGCAGAGTGTGAATGAGCGCTATTTTGAGTTAACAAAAAATTGAAGTATGTCATTCTATGTATCTTACCTCAAAAACTCTCTAATGCTCCACTGCCACTGCATAAGTAAAGTAATAATTAATTATATCCTTTTGAACTTACGCGTTTGTGCATTGTTGTCAAAGTTGCACAAAGTTAGAATAGCTGCGAAGGAACCAAACTGTATTGAGGAACAAGCCTTCTTAATATCGCCTAAGATAGTTAAGCGAGCTTCTCAGCACGCCATATTGATAGTTGTAATTCAGTCTAAAGACGAATTTATTTAAAAGCCTAATAATATGCAACGTTAAATGTAGGTCTTTTATTCATAAGCGATTTCTGAAATAGACTGAAATAACCACGTTTGCAAACGTTTAGGCTTAAAAAAATTCGATAGCGATGCGTAGATTGAGTATTTTTATCAGTTTTCTCAGAGGTAGTAACCCCTATGAATGAAAAAATTACACCATCGCAAGCCGAGCGCTAACCAATTGTTTTAAAACAAGTTCCATCAAATTTTGACTGATAGAAGCCGAGATATACGACACGACAAACAAACCCATAAACGTAGAAACGTACAAATGTACACAAGTTCGCTGATAAATTTCCATTTCCTCTGAATATAAGCTTCGGCCTTCGGGCTCGCAATAAGATCTTATCTTCCGTACTACTGTCTGAACGCCTAAAGCCACTTACTCATCAACAACAGCAATGATAGTAACGAATGCAGTGGATGACGTCGGCAGCGATATGCTGAGATGTACCAGGGTAACAACCTTTGAGGCAACCGCGCAGCGAATTTACGTTATACGACGGTAAGGACAGTAACGAATGCAGTGGACCACCTCGGCAGGGATATGCTGAGATCTACCAGATGTACGACGGCAAGGATGGTAACGAATACAGTAGATGACGTTGGCAGCGATGAGCCGTGATGTCGACAGCGAATGTGCAAATGACGTCGGCCCCTTTAAGTACGGCTTTGTATATATCCACACTGCGGGCGACCCTGGAGAAGACCCATAAAGTACAGATCGATACTCATCATCGATTTGAAAGCCGCCTATGGCAGCATTTATAGAGACTTGTGTGAAACTGTTAGGTCCATGATAGAGCCACAATTTCCTTCAAGTCCTTTCAACTGACGACATCGATATCATTGACAGAACCCAGGTATCATTGGTGCATTTGCCAGCAATGAGACGGAAATGGGATTGACAGTTAACGAGGGCAAGACAAAGTATGTGCTGTGAATAAGAGGGAACACCCAACAACAAATGTATTGGTCAGAACGTCAAAATAGACGTTAAAGCTGTCTATACTGTCTATAGGCGTAGGCGGGGAATTTTCCAACTCGGCTTTGCTATATTAATAAGATAGCAAAGCGAGCTTATCAGCACGCCATATAGATGGTTGTTTTTCAGACAGAATAAGCTTAAGAGGATTTTAGTTTCCATCAGTCCCATTCCATTAGTCCCATCAATTATGACTGGTAGAAGCCGTGATATACGAGTGGACAAACTGACAAACTGACAAACTGACAAAACTGACACACTGATGTCCTGTCCTCTGATTATTAGCTCGCAATTATATCTGATGTGGTTCAGTGTCTCGCTTCTCATGACTCAAATGTAAGACCTACAATTTGAAAGCTTTCCATGGCAGTTATTGCTATCGAACATTTGTCAGACGTTCGCGAGTTATGGGACCGTGAAAACGATTTTTTTTTATCTCTTTCTGGGACTAAAGCTTAGAACCTTCCGCTTATTAATCCAACGTGCTTACCACTAGAGTGACGGCAACTATAACATTCGATAATGACACCACTACAGAAATGAAACGAGGAATCCCTCTTGTGTGTCGCGCGTGTGGCGCGTGTGAAGCGTGTGAAGCACCGAATAATAAAGGACTATGCGGCGTGTTTCGATGTATACATAAAAGTTTGTACCCGAAAAATTGAGTTTTTTAACATTTGCTTGTTATTACCCAGCATTCCAGGAGTGACCCTGCTGAGTTTCATTTAGTTCAAGTCGAACAAAAGGCAAAGTGGTTTTGAAAAAAAAAAAAAAAAAAAAAAAACGACAAACGCTCTCTTGCGAGTGTTTGGAGCTGTTTCAAAGTGATTCAGAATATTTTTTGGCTGGATTTGTGACGACAGATGAGACATAGGTCCATCACTATTACCCTGAGATCGACAAACAAAGAGTGTAAAAGGTCCGGTTTTCTAGCGCCGAAGAGAGCTAAGAGAGGTTAAACTATATAGTTTGAATTAAACCGGGTTAATTTTGAAGAACTTGATATGGGAGCCTCTCGGCCCTGGGTTCTGATCACTTCCAAATTTGTATAAAAAGTGTTGTCATCGGAAGCACACACGTCTGCAAAGTTTGAATAAATTCAGGCTTTAGGAAGTGGGTTAGAAATTGATTACAAAATTCCACCAATCACAAACAGACACACGGGAACGCGAATTTAATATCGAAAATTTAAAAACGGGTGTGAAGTTCATTCGTATCCTACGTACTCGTCGCCTGAAGTCGGCGGGCTCCAAAGATGTTATATTTTTCAGATAAATGCGTATTTCAGAGAGGTTTGAAAAATAATCGGGCTTGTTTGGCAACAAATCAAGGGAACTTTAGGTTCCTATCAATTAGCTACGGCCCTTAATGTTGGGGAAAATTTTGCTGTTTCATGAAGACATACGATGCGGCTAATTGTGGATGAAATGATTACCAGTGGGTCCAAAATACTTCCTATTAACCTGATCTCGCTACGTCTGACATTCTTCTGCCATTCAACCTAAAATTTATTTAGGGGATTTTCAAAGAATGGGGATGTCAGGGCTGTATACTTTTAGTTATTTCAGGTCTTCAGGAAACCTTTTTTAAAACAGGAGTAATGACCTTAGATACCAGATAGAAAAATTGCATAGAGGTTAGTGGATAAATGGAATAGAGAAGTATTTCCTAAACTTCCGAGTCTTGCTTCTTGGTCAGACCGCGAACTTTTCAATCCATCCTCGTAAGCCGCATATAAGAAATATAGGTATCGGGTGTTTCAACAGGTGCGCTTCAACTTTTCTCCAATAGGGACGGCGAACGACGCCATATTTTTTATTGTTCTTTTGTCATTTGGAAACTTCATTAGTATACATTTCATCATGGAACGCTACACATGTGAACAGCGATTGCAAATCGTGCAAATTTTTTATCAAAATAATCGTTCTGTTGCCGCTACTTTAAGAGCATTACGGCCATTTTACGGTCCATTTAACAAGCCAGCCCGTTCGACAATCGACCGTATAGTAAAGATCTTGGTCTACATCCGTATAAGATCAAGCTGACACAACAACTAAAGCCGAGCCGCGACGCCGATTCGTGAATTGGGCTCAAGAGCAAATCGAAAATGATGCAGATTTTCACCGAAAAATCATCTTCAGCGATGAGGCTCACTTCGTAAAACGTGTACGCGGTGGTCATGCAAAAGAAATCGAGTTTCATACTTAAATGTATCATATGTATATGTTCAAATTCGTTAATAAAAAAAAAAGTTAGTTCAAAAGTCGAACAGTTTGTGTTTTATTTAAAAAAAAAGTTGAAGTGCTCTTATTGAAAAACCCTATATATATACCACACCCAACGTGTGGTTAAATGTAATTTCCATTCTATCTTACAGTGTTTTGCGGTCTGAACATGGAAGTGAAAATTTTTGGTTAGAAGGTCCCCTCTGGTTCATTGAAATGTAAATGAATAAAATCGCGTCCGCGACGTTACCGCTAAAGGAAAAGTTCTTCTGTTGCAAAAAAAAGGGAAAATTCTCGTAATTCATTGTTGGAAGTGACAGGAGGAAGTTTTTTGAAGGACAAAACCAGCTCTTGCACCAACTCCAAGTGTTTTTCTATGAGACACAGAGAGACACGTGAATGTGTAGCACGGGGCTTCGGCAAAAGCACATGCCTTCCTATAGAGTATGTATCTATATACTCGTATCTTGCTGGGACTAGTACGCAATGAAAGAAACAACAAAACAGAACAGCAACTGGAAAATGTGAATTGCATTTGGTCTCTGAAGTAGGAACAGAAAAAGCCGGAGAGGTTTTTCCGCAGTTTTTCTTTTACCGCTCATTGCACGTAGCAACTAGCAACGGGAGCAATTTAGTGCAATGCAGGAAGAGCTCATAGCTCAAGAATCTGCAGGTGAATATAAGGTCAAAGTATGCACAGCATCTATCTGGAAGAATTAGAATAAATAGTTGTGAGTGAAATATGCACACACAGAGAACTTGTAGTATGTAGTCATTGTGCAAGGCGTGTAGGTTGGATGGAATCATGGGAATTGCTGTCTATTCCAGGAAAAAAAATGGCATGTGCCACAGTTTTTGCTTAATTTAGTTTTAAAATTAAAACTTTTGTTCAAAAATGTATGCACATTCCATGTACCTGTGCGCGAGGAACCGGCATTCTTCCTTGCTGGCACATCTATGGTAACAATTTACAATTTGGCGTAATGCAGATTCATTACAGAAGAGGACAGCCGAACAGTTGCAGTGGCAGTAAATTTGCACAGTTATGACACGCCACACTGTAAAGTTAAACTTCCATCCCTTAATGATGTTTAATAGATAGTGCCTTGCATCGCTAGAACGAACGTATTGTGGCACAACAGAAAAAGTCATTATTTAGAATAAATGTGCAGTTTAACGACAAAATGCACTTTCGCATCGTTTGCCTTCACTGGAATTTTCACGCATCAACGGAATGGATTCGCCTCGGAGCACTAATCAAAGAGTGTAACAAATCGGATAAAGTCTCCTTTGCAACGCTTAACGAAGGAAATTTCGCTCTTAATTAGAATTTAACTCTGATTCCGCGAGGAGTTGTATGCAAGTTGCTGGAACTATTTATGAAGATTACGTTGATTGCGATTCGAAAAGGCGGTCAACTGAAATGGTGAAATTATGAAAAATCATTGCAATGTTAAGGACATTTAATTAGAGCTTCAAATTCAAAAGGAAAATGTTCAAAAAACGATCTGTAAAGTGTTGAAATTTCACCAGTTTTCAAAAGGGGACTTAACACTATTCCTGCCATCCACTGATTTTAAGTCACATTTCATACAGTTGGTGATTAATAGACTTGAGAAGTATTGCAAGTCGGGGATCTTGTTCTGTCAACTCTTGCAGAAGTCCAAGATGATCATATTCAAGATTGGTGATGGGAGATATTCTCGAAAAGAAAAGACTTGACAAGGCTGATTCTATCGAAGTTTTTTTTTTTTTTTTATAATGTACACACGCTAAAGGGGTTTGCACCCTTATAATGCTTAGCACAGCGTGGACGTTAGGAAATTAGGGAGAGGAAAGGATGAGATGTTTATGCACACGTGTCTTAAACGACTGCAGATCATATAAATGCGGAAACACAGAATCAGGCAATTCATTCCACATTACTATCGTGCGGCTAAAGAAGGAATCTCTGAATTGGTTAGTACGTCCGAAGATAGGCTTAATGGTGGACCCATGAACTCGAGTTGAGGCACGGGTATTACGGATGGGTTGGAGAATGGGCGGGATGCATCCGGATATTTCTTTTGAACACCGCTTGTGGAAAAAGCGATAAAACAGTGACAGGCAGGAAACATTCCTACGATGTTCAAGCGATTCGATTGTTTTCGCGATATGTACATCACCAATAAGTTTTAACGCGCGGTTCTAAACTCTGTCTAGTAGATGCGATGTGGTCTTGGGAGCACCTGCCCAGACAATGCAGTTGTATTCATGTTTAGGGCGAATATACGCCTTGTAAATAGTAGCCAGATCTAAAGGAGTGAAGTACATCTTGCACCGTTTAAGGAAACCTAAGCATCTCGCAGCATTTTTGGCGATGGCAAATATGTGGTCATTCCAACGAAGCTTGTTGTTGACACACATACCGAGAATTGAGAGTTTTTCAGTTTCTTTGATGCAAGATCCATTCATGGTTAAAGTTTGGGGGTTTAAATTACGCTTAGACGACAGAAGACAGCATTGGGTTTTAGAAGCGTTAAATTCAACTCTCTCTCTATGTAGACCCCACCTTGTTATGCTGTCAAGGTCAGAATTTAATGTGCTTAAGCTACGTTGTTATTCAAGTTTCACTTGTGCCGAAGAGGGGCGCGCAGAAAGCGAGAAGTCATATGAAAAGCTAAGAGTACCTGTCGTCAGCAAAGGAATGGATTGGATTAGAGGTGGTGGATAGGAGATCATTAATGAAAATCAGAAAGAGTGTCGGAGATAAAACAGAGCCTTGAGGAACACCGGCGTTTATGCGGTGGACATTGGATTTGAATCCGTCCAATACGACCTGGATTAAACGGTCAGAAAGGTAGTTCCTAGTCCAATCGAGCAGGGTGTTGTTAATTCCACAAGCAGTCATTTTCGACAAAAGAGCTTGATGCCAGACTCTGTCAAATGCCTTGGAAATATCGAGTGCAACGACTTTACTTTCACCAAATTTGTGAATAGACTGGTTCCACTTTTCAGTGAGATAAGCCATCAGGTCACCTGTAGAGCGCTGCCTACGAAAACCATACTGCTGGTCACTAAGGATTTCACGTGATTCAAGGTATTGCATAAGCTTACGATTGATCAGGGTTTCCATAACCTTGGAGAGTATGGATGTGAGCGCAATGGGTCGGTATGAGGAAAGAAATGACGTTTCGCCTTTTTTAGGAACAGGCTGGATAAAGGCTGTTTTCCAATTCCTTGGGACGACTCCAGAAGAATAAGAAAAATGGAAAAGTCTGCGCAGTGGTAATGCCAACGTTGAAGAACACCTCTTCAAAACTATAGCGGGAGCACCATTAGGCCCAGCACAGATTTATGAATGTTGAGATCATTCAATACTCTAGCCACTTAACGAGTACGAAAGTAAATCTGTCCCATAGAGGATTCAACTCTTTCAAGTACAGGCGGCGACAACGCGCTATGTGGCAGCGTAGAGCTAGCTGCGAAATGTGAAGCAAGCAGATTGGCCTTGTCTATAGAGCTGACAGTTGGAACGTAGTAAGTTGAGAGTTTAAATATCTGGGAGTCTAACGTCTGTGGGCGCCGTGGCTCAGTGCAAAAGCGCATGGCGACTGAGCAGGGGTTCGTGGTTCGAATCCCAGTAAGACCAAAAGTATTTTTCACGGTGTCCCACCTCTCGCGAATGGGTGACAAACGTTCCGAGAGTAATAACTTGTCACGGAAAGCTTCTCAATTCACCGTTCGGATACGGCATTAAATTCTAGGTCCCTTCCATTTGTGTGCAAAAATATATGGTCGCGAGAAGCTAGGCTTTGGACCGAAACGGTCTGTCGCACCAAATATTATTATTATTATTTATTTATTACTTACGTCTAATTTATGAATAAATAAACTCTTTATGGCCGTCTGAAGCTAATCGTGCCCTTTCATCAATCTGGGGTAGCTACATGAAAAATAAATACGAGGGTAGTTTGATAAGTCAGTGACTTTTTGAATTTCCCGCGCAGTAACTTGAAATGCAACACTGCAACACCGTCAACTGCCATCTATTAATAGACTACTGTCAAATTTTGAGCAGGCTGCGTCATTTAGTTCGTGTTTGACAGCCATTGGAAGCAGACGACAATGGAAAAAGTGAATTTCGTTGAGTGAACTTCAAAGGAGTGTTTGGCGATGCTTAGCCGCAATCCGAACGAACGAACGAAACATGGATCCATTACAACACAGTGGGTTTCTTCGGGTGAACGTGCACCAAAGAAAGCCAAGTTGGGTCGGTTATGGCCACAGTTTTTTTTAGATGTACACGGTGTCGTTCACATCGATTATCTTGAAAAGGGTAAAACGATCACCAGCGAATAATATACAGAGCATTTGGACAGATTCGATATTGATTTGAAGCAGGAAGAAGGCGATGAAAAAAGTGCTGCACACGTGTGTAGTTACTATGACCAAAAATGCATAAATTGGCTGGACGGTAAGAGATTTGTTTCTAACGAAGAGGTCATCACTGAATACTCTATGCGCCAGATATTCATTCGTACTCGTGCAGTTGTTAGAGTTTTAAATGACATCAATTCGCTGGGCCAGATGGCATTAGTTCTAAAGTTCTAGTTCTGCCAAGCTGGCATTACCATTGCGTAAGCTATTCCAGGAAGAATTTGTTCCACCTACTCGATGAACCAATCAGAGCTTCGTACACAGCGTATAGGAGACTACCAATGTCAATGTTGATGAGATCATTAGTGTCTTTGTAGAAGAAAGCTGCCATATGGAGTTTACGCCTTTGGGAGAGCGCTGGACAAGTACAGACAAGATGAACGATGGTCTCCTCCTCCTCCTCCTCCTCCTTATCCATGCAGCTTCAGCAGAATTCATTCGAGAAGACTCCCAGTCTTGCTGCATGCTTGCCTATGAGACAGTGTCCAGTGATGACACCTACAATAGCACCGATGTGCGATCTTTTCAAATACTTGGAGCGTTTCGGATCCAGCTTGGGCCAGATCTACTTTGTCGCTATACAAGTTGTACCATTTGACCACCTACG
Organism: Nephrocerus scutellatus; assembly: GCA_947095585.1. Lineage (NCBI taxonomy): Eukaryota > Metazoa > Arthropoda > Insecta > Diptera > Pipunculidae > Nephrocerus > Nephrocerus scutellatus. The sequence continues at coordinate 118,327,486 of OX352763.1, forward strand.
GTTAGTTTTTACATTAGCATCCCGCTTTAACAAGAGTTTGCATCAAGCGATTGGTATGCCTATGGAACCATATTCAAGTAAGAACGGTATTGTAGCCATACAGTTACCCGGAATGTCTCTGTGCCCCGGGACCCAACACAGGTGGATATTGAACTGGTCCGCCATCTCCACGACAGTTTTTGACCCGTCTGTGTAAAAATTAATGTGTTCATCTGCCAGTTAGGCGTCTTCGTCCCAGAATGATCTGGAGGGGAAGGTGACCTGGAAGTTTTTGTTAAAAAGGATTTGCGGAATGGTGTAGTCTATGCTGCCTGGGATCCTGACTAAATTCAGGACAGAGGAGTGACCGATTTCATTTCTAGTCCACTGGGAGATAGCACTAAGGCGAATAGCTGAACTAGCAGTTACTTTCCTGCTGTAAATGTCGAGTGGTGTAAGGTCGAACAGAATGTCCAATACGTCGGACGGGGTTGTACGAAGTGCTCCGCTCATACGTAGCCGATCTTTAAGGTATTCCCCTATTCCACCTATTCTGCAACTGGCTTTCCATAAGGCTTTCCAAGGTTCTAACTCTATGTTCTTTGATGGTTTATTCATTTCTGATATTTAGAATACTTTACAACTTTCTTGAAAGTTCTCTTCCGCACAGAACTCATGAGCTCCTGTAAAGCTTTTTCAATTTTACTGTGACAAGGTGCACTGTCAATTACAGTAACCATATTGTCATCACCACGTCTAACCATTGCTCGACGAAGGCAGGATTCCATCCACGCACCAAGAATTAGCCAACTGAATTAGCCCTGATCGACCAGACCTTTCAAAATTTCTACGATTTTTGTAGCCTTAAGGAGAAGGAGAAGAAAAATTACAACTAACGGCTTCGAGATAGGAGTGCAGCTCTGTATAGACAACCACATTTTTTGGCACAAAATCATAATCGTGATACGACGAGACACATCTCGATTTGGCAGATGGCTTTGTTAATAAACAGCCGCTGATGGGGACCCATTATGGTACGCCATTGTCAGCCTACGTCATCATTGAGCCACATTTTTTAAGAGGCAATGCTGCAACAGTTACTGGTAATCGCTATTGTGAAATGTTGGAGCAATTTTTTGTGCCTAAATTTGTTTAATTGCGCCTACAGCATATGTGATTCCTACACGGCGTTGGCACACACATCACACACAGATCACACGTTCTCTGATGAAAATATTGGGACAAACTTTTTCCGGCCAAATGTTATCAAGAAGTGGTGATGTCGACTGAAGGGAAAAGTGCACACCAACAAGCTTAAGGACAACATTCGACAAAAAATTGCAAATAACACCAGAATTTATGAAAAATATGCTTAGAAGAGCTTGCCTTTGCAGCACTTCCAGAGGCGGCCATGTCCCTGACAAAATTAACACAGATGGTAATGAGAAAGCAGACGAATTATGGAAGAAGGGCGTCACTCTGGAAACCGGCTCTGTGGAAAGAGTGAGTTGTCTATTGAGTTAAATCACTTGATCGATATTACACTCCATACATAGTGCTGAAGACCTTAAAATCAATCAATAAACGATAAATTATAGTATTGTGTTTCATTTAAAAGTAAATCAAAACAAACTTCGCTCTGAAACATATAGTTGTAGTGGGTTGGTGTGATAATCTGAGAAAAACCACACCTGGAGCACTCAGACCTTCGATCCATTGTTCTCGTTCCCAGTAAGTTCACTGTTCAAATCACTTTGTTACTTTAAGATAGCGAAGTTCTAGTTCTAGTTCTAGTTGTTCTAGTTTCAACGACCAATCTTCTTTGATCGTTGTTATATCCCTTCCAAAAACGTTCAACCATAGCCTGAAATAAGCAGGACAGCTACAAAGGCAAGGTGTAGTTGTTTCTTCTTCCTTCAGGCAAGACTTACATATTGAATCCAATATAAGTCCCAACTTGAACATATGACTTCCAGTCGGGTTATTTCCTTCTGGATATTCCCAAAATGAACTTAGCGTTGTTTTTGTTCAGCCTATCCACAAAGTGTTTGGTAGTTCTACATGTATTTATGGAGTTCCAATGTTGTTCCTGTTCGGCTTTCATAAATCTTCGAATGCCAATATTTAAGCTTGCCCGAATCGAGCTTAACAGTGGTTTCGGACCAGTAGGAATATCGGAAGAACCACTTCTTGCAAGTACATCAGCAAATTCATTTCCTTTTATTCCTGTATGTCCCGGAACCCAGATAAGAGTGACGGAATTCCATCTTGAAATAGAGTTCAGTCTTCTTTTACATTCTAGAACAATCTTCGAATTGACTTAAGGTGATTCCAGTGCTAGTAGAGCAGCTTGGCTGTCACTACATATTGCTTGCAAAGTTTCGTCCTTGTATCTTTTTAGAGGCAACTTGGAAAATAGCAGTTATTTCTGTTTGAAAAACAGTTGCCCATTTTCCAAGTGCGAGTGGCTCCTTCGAATTTTCATCTGAGAACCATTCTGCACCAGTTCCTTCATCGGTAAGACAACCGTCAGTGTAGAATATGGGTTCGAATTCCATAAGGAATTCAGTTGAATTTTACCAACTTTTCCTGCTAGGGTATTGAAATTTATATCCTCTTTTGAGCATAAGAGACGGTACAGTATACTGTCCACAGGCATCAGAAGCGTAGGAATTTTGTCCGAAACCTTTTGGAATATGTTTCCATGCCCACTCTTATGCTCATAATGCCAGATCTTATTCTTGCGAAGTCGACATACCGCTCTCATCTGAATAACTGTATCCAGATGCTGCTACACTCTGTAGTCTGTAGATTTAGATTCATACAGGTGGCTCTGAGGGATTTATTGGATGAAATAAGACATAAGCTTGTATGTGTAGATCTAATTGACCAACTTCTTTGAGCAAAGAATCGACGACAAGGCACCATAGAAGCGGTGAAAGGACGACTCCACCTTGTGGGCTAATCTGAAACATAATACTTGTATCTATATGCGACCTTCACCGACTTAATGCTACCAATCAGTGATGACTTATTTTAAAGGCATGAGAATGTTCTATATACGTGATAGAAAATTGAAAACAAGTCTGTCTGCCTACACTGTAAAAAAAATCTTCCTTCACTCTCACATTTTCGGATACACTGGTTCTGGTGTAAGATGTGCAAAAAAGGAATGATGGCCAGCGTTTGTTTCCGCAATAACAACAGTTGTTTATTTGATGATGTTGCTGTCCAACCAACCGAACACTTCTCCATTTTCGTACAAAATAATCTGCGTGTAGAAAAAAAAAATCAAAACACCGCACATGTTTTCCTGAAATTCATTCATTTCACAAAGAAGGAAACAAAGAAAAAACCCACTGACACACTGACGAAGAAGCAGCAGGCAGACAGGAGTTTTTCCCACGCCAACGGTGCGCAATGTGCGTCAGGAATACGACAAGCAGATATTTTTTTTACTTACTACAGACCTGTATACCTGACGTGACTTGTAATCCTGTCAAGTAAAATATAAAAAATAAAAGTAAGAAAAAGAAAATGTATTGCATCCGAAGGAAGATCATCTCACGAAATTCAATTCAAAGGATCATTTCGCTTCGGTCGATAATGCATTGCATTGGAAGCTACTTTATTATTATTATTGTGTACCTAACGATGACGATGACAACAATGGACAATGTAGGGAAATTCCATCAGCGCAAGAAGAACAATCTGTCTGTTTGGAAAATGGGAAACAGGAATATCAGGAAAAACAGTACAGATATGTTACAGCATTCCAACTGTGTGGTTGGCGCCAGCAATTGCAGTGACAACGCTCACTTTATACTGGACCGCTGTCGTTGAATCGCCGTGTAACGCTTGCATCAAGATTGTGATTTAGAGGCCAAAAAGGAAAGCTTCTTCACCTCATAACTGATATGGCACAAAACTTCACTTCAACCCTAGTTTTGCTGTAATGCTTCCAGCTCGAGAAAGTTGGAAGGATGGTAGAGCTGTGGGGCTGTGAGGATCGATGGATCCAAGATGAGTAATGAAGTCGGTGCTGGAGTTTACTCTGAAAACCTTAACCTTTCAAGGTCCTACAAGCTAACCTGACTCTGCAAGTATCTTCAAGGTGGAGATATTAGCATTAAGAGAGGCATGCAGGACCCTATCTCACAATACCGCAATAGCGGGCGGGGTCGGCACATGTGAAGACAGCTAATCCGCTATCTATTCCATTATTGCGTCAAGCAACAGTTCTAAACTCGTCAGTCAGTGCCAGGCTGAACTGGCTTCGATAAGCCAATGCATAGACTTGACCTTAGTTTTGGTGTCGGGGCACAGCGACATTGACGGTAATGAAAAAGCAGACCTAACCTGCGAAGAAGGGCGTCACACTGCGCATGGACTGCGCTGAGACAGTCTGTTGTCCTTTGAGCTCCGTTAGGGAACGTGATCTTTACCTCTAAAGCACACTTTAGGTGAAATAACTTGACCAATTGCATCACCTCGAGAGCGATGTGGCTTTCCTATAGTAAAAACAAATCAACCGAGCTGATCTCCAGATCTCGAAAACGAGATCACGAGCCATTGGCCGGTGGACAGACAAGGAAACTCCCTCAAAATATCTTTTGCAGGAGCTGCTTGGATGTGAATGAGAAAGAAACTAACATTCATTTGCGGGACCTTGCGGATCTCCGTTTCCGCAACCTGAATAAACCCTTCTTTTCTGACTTGAAGACGCTTTCAATGTACGGCATGACCGATCTGATATCGTACCTCAACGCTACAGGTTGGATATAACTATACACAACCATCTTTCTTTCCATTTGATCTCCTGATGACTGTGGTAGCAAAACGGCGCACTAAAGCGCTATTTGAGGATTAGGTCAAGTCGGCGAGCACCGCCACTCTACCTTGCACGGCCGGCATCAATCTCTTTGAAAAAAATGTCTGCAATGGAGTCGGTCAAAAACGGCTTCATTGGATGAGCAACTATCTTTCGAATTGGTCAATCTAAATATGTACGCTCTAAAGTATGAAAAACATTGCACTAATCCTGGCGTATCTCAGGGTTCTGTTTTGTTCCCAGCACTCTTCATTGGATGAGCAACTATCTCTCGAGCTGGTCTGTCTAAATACGCTCTAAAGTCTGATAAAAACCGCACTAATGCTGGCATACCTCAGGGTTCTGTTTTGTTCCCAGCACTCTTCATTGGATGAGCAACTATCTCTCGAACTGCTCAATCTAAATACGCTCTAAAGTCTGAAAAACACCGCACTAATGCTGGCATACCTCAGGGTTCTGTTTTGTTCCCAACAGTCTTCATTGGATGAGCAACTATCTCTCGAGCTGGTCTGTCTAAATACGCTCTAAAGTCTGAAAAACACCGCGCTAATGCTGGCGTACCTCAAGGTTCTGTTTTGTTCCCAGCACTCTTCATTGGATGAGCAACTATCTCTCGAACTGCTCAATCTTAATACGCTCTAAAGTCTGAATAACACCGCACTAATGCAGGGTTCGGTTTTGTTCCCGGCACTCTTCCTCATCTTCCTTAATTATCTCTTGTCTGCTACATCTAATCACTGGTAGTATTTGACGCTTCCAAAACCCAATGCTGTCTCCTATCGTCGAAACGAAACGTTACCCTAAATATCATACCTGGTCAGGTCCACCTAAGCTAAATAACCGCACTAATGCTGGCGTACCTCAGGGTTCGGTTTGGTTTCCGGCACTCTTCCTCATCTTCATTAATTATCTATTGTCTGCTACCTCTAATCACTTCGCTGGCGACATTACTTCCAGATTCTTACATATGTTACCAGTTTCACATCCATTCTCTTTGGATGCAGAGCCAGAACAACGGCGTCTGTAAGTACCGTATATTCTGATCTTGACAGTATAAAATAGTTGAGAGAACACAATAGAGAAGAATTTAAAGCTTCCAAAACCCATTGCTGTCACGTTAACGTTACCCTAAATATCATACCTGGTCAGGTCCACCTAAGCTACCTTGCATCTTCTCGATAGAATAAAATAGAACCACGCCTTAAAACTTATTAGTGGATATATCAATATATTCGCTTGAACACCACAGGAGTGTCTCCTGCTTCCCACTGTTTTATCGCTTCTACCACCAGCGATACTCACGAGAAATAGCCAATTGTGTAGAGCAACGATTAATGCGGTTGAATTTATAGAATTTGCCCTTAAGCCTATCTTGGGATGTATATTTTTATGGATTGCTTTCCCACGCACTCTATTATATGTATATATCTATATGATCCTCAATAATTCAAGGTGCAAGCTCACAGACATCTCCTCTTGTCCCCGTCTTAACCTTTACACCAACGCTGTGTCAGTTATATAATCTATAATCACGCGGCTTATAATTATAATATAATTATAAAAATAAATATAAAACGAATTATTTATTCCAAATAAGCGTAAATAGGTTACATCGATTCCCGATCGATACACAGTATCTGTGTGCATTTTGTGCAAATATGAAGATTATTTCAGTCCGCCACCGTGCAAAACAGTTTGAAGCTTTCTGGAGAACAACACACAACAACACCTAAATGCATGCAATATTGTTGGTTCCATATTACAACAATTACTACACACAAATACTTCTGTCACACTTGCTCTGGTTTATGTGTAGTTGTATTTTCGTTTGATATCTTAATGTGGCGTTTCGTTTATCATCTGTACTACGTATAATGGAAAATAGCAAATGATGGTTGATACCTTATCGACCCATCCCACTTTACTGACAAGTGCCAGAAGTCAGAGAAAAAAACGAAATCAACAAATTATAACAACTAAACTATTAACTAAGTAAACAAAAATAAACGAAGCGCCTGGTTGACCCGCGCGTTACATGGAACCTTCGGGATGACAATAAGCCGGAAGTTGTTTTTTTTTTTCGTAAAAACCCGGCGAAGAAAGGAAATAATTTTACGGGTGGAAAATTTTACTGAATGCAAAAAGAACTTCAATTGTCATCGGTAACAACAACAACAACAGCAACACAATTGCACTGCGCCTAAACAACAAAAATGAAAATCAAACCAGTATCTGTCTCTGTATCTGTAAGGTTGTATTCTCGCAAACGTCCAAAGCTTTGACCCACAACAACCGAATGGGTCATCCGTCATTATTGGTATTCACTTGATGTGTCGTCCATAATATGCACCAGTGGATAATGGAAATACAAAAACCATTTTCAACATTGCTCGTGCGTTGAACATTCTTTTCCTTTCCTAATCCAATAAGAGAATTGTTTTGCTGCGGATACAGATACGTACGTACGTCTTGATGATTGTAATAGATACATAGGTATATGGTTATATGATTACTATCATAACACAAACTGTGTTCACGTAGCCGCATAAATTGGAATTTGCATGCACCGTTAGTTAGTTAGTTATTTAGTTAGTTAGTTAGTTAGCTGTTGTGTTACCTTCCAGTGTTAGAGAATTTCGTTCAAAGCAGCAGCATTGCGAATGCATGACCTTTTGTGGCTTTTTAGCCGCAAACAACTGACAACCACGTAATGCGTATAGCATTTGAATTGGTAAATGGAAGACGAGCAGAGCAGAGAGTGAAGAAAAAACAGAGACTGACCACCGAACAGTTGCAGTGTTGGTAGGGTCGCCGCAAATAACAGACGCAATAATCCGGTCCGCTAATCATCTCTCTATCTAGAAAGCGATTGATGCAATGATCTTGATGCAAAAAGATTATTTCTTTACAAGCATGCCATACAAAAGCTGCAGCGAGTGACCTCTTGACAGCAGGTAAGTGCGTTGCTTTTACTGTTGTTCCAATAGAGCATCTCCTGCATCATCAACTGCATCTCCAATAGAAAAAAAGATTCGATCTTGTCGTACCAAAATCAGGAATTCTTAAGAGAGTCAGTCAGCTTCTATCGAGGACATATTAACCTTTTTTCTTCTTACATAGAGGGATAGGTATTCACTATACAGAAGGGATGTAATGGTTCAGATATTTGCTGTCAGGATAAATTTATACTCGAGTGTCATATAATGACGGAAACTCTTTCGTACTCGTATGCTGAGTAGTTGTCTCGATCTGGTCAACTTTCCAGTATAATGAAGAGAAGTGAACGTGGTTTTCATACCCAAAGCCGGCAAATGCTTCCATGTCCACAGGATCTCAGACCAATCAGTCTTTCATCATCATGGAAAGACTGATCGATATCTGCATACGCACACGTATTGACAAAAGACTCCTGTCTACAGATCAGCACGCGTATTGTAAAGGCAAGTTTGTAGAAACAGCTCTCCACACACTGGAACGTTCTACTGAACATTCCCTTCACCACAAGGAGTACATACACATACCACCCTTCTATGGAATTAGCTGGTCTAAGCTTATCTGAAAACCAAATATACAAGAAAGTGATCGTAAATCCACAGTTGCACTCTTCTCATTCAAAAAAGCCATTAGTAGCAGAGTTGGCCATATAACTCGTTGGCTATATACAGTGGCAGTAAGACCTTCTCTCATATACGGTGTGACTGTATGGCGGACTGTATGGTGGACTGAATAAGAAAGTAAACCTTAACAAATTAAGCAAAGTCCAAAGATCAGCTATTCTATGTATGAGCGGAGCACTTCGTACAACCCCCTACGCCGCATTGGACATTCTGTTCGACCATACACCAATCGACATTTACAGCAGGCAAGTAGCTGCTAGTTCGGCTATTCATATGGCTATGGTCATAAACAATGCTTGGGGATTGAAGAGAGTTTGACTATGGGTCGGTCGTTTGATATCTCCCTTTAACCACCTTTTTATGGATAGGGAAAATAAAGGAGTTCTTCCATATACCCTTCCAGACCGTTGTACAAAGTGGCATAAACCTAATAGAAACTCTATTCGTAAGACTCTACAAAGCCAGCTATAGCCTAGAATATGTACCAAGGTGCTGAAGAGACGTGCGAAAAATCCCCCGAGGATACCAGGTCTTACAGGCCAATAAACCTCACTTCATTTATACTTAAAGCCATGGAGAAAATATTAGGTCACTACATAATATCGAACATCGTCCAACGAAACCCTCTGAACTTCAGCCAACATGCATATCAGCATTCCATGAGTTGACAGTTGAAATCGAAGCAAAGAAATGCTACTATACGCCTTCATCGACATCCAAGGCTCTTTTGACAACACTTACTTCGAAGTTGTTCAAACTGAAGCTAGAGCTAGGCGAATAGACTCCTCTACCATAGTACGCTATCCTGTGCTAGGGTGTGCTGAACATACCAGCATACATTACATAATTTTGGAATTTGCATCAAAACCCCAGGTGCCAATATTTGTTACTTCCGGCTTACTAGTTTTCTCAATGAACTCAACTAAAAACCTTTCAATCATGCATCCTCCTCATCCTATTATATGACGCAAAAGCATAAAATCGATGACAAGATCTTGGGAGTCTGGACAGAACCTCTGCATGATCTATGGTTTGATCATGTAAAGAACGTTTATTCTCCAGCTATGTGTTTTGCTCACTTTATTAAGTTAAGCGATTAAAAAATGAGATGCTTTAGGAAAAAGTTCTTTAATTTTGGTTTTAACAGCAGGCCTTACAATAGGAGACAGGTGATGTGATTGGAATGCGGTCATCAACATCACAGACCCATAATTGTAATGACCAAATACAAAATAAATGATTTAAAGTAAAAATTTCAATCATAAATCAAACAATTCTCAGCTTTAGTATTGGCCCAAGGTAACTACATGTAGTTGTGACTTTCAACCAAAGGAGCCGACCGATCAGAGATCAGTTTTCTGTTCTCTCTTTTTAGGAAATAGAATATTTTTCAAACTCACCTTAAATCCTGTCTCAATGATTGATCACCAAGTAAAAGCTCTGTTCGTCCTTTTGATATGCTAGTTTGACTACTGTGTAACTGTTGTTGCTTATCGTATAGTGAAGTGGGCGCGTGTAAATTGCTATCTGCGCCGACATCAATATTTTCCTTGCTAAGTGTTGTTAGTAACTGTGAAAGTTGAGAGGCAAAGTTTACGTTTAAATTTCATCAAAATATCAAAAATCAAAATTTTATATTTTTCAAAACTATATTGATAGAAATTACAAAACAAACAACATCATCGACAGTTGAAGAACAAAAAAAATGGAGTGGATGTGAGATGAGTGAAACTTCTTTGGCGGATCAGATGATAAACAAAGTAAACAAAATTTATGCACATAGTAAAATGTTTATAAGGTAAACTTCTAAAAGCAAAATTTGATATTTAAAATGTCGATAAGCAAAATATTGATAGTCAAAATATTGATAAGCACATTGTTGCTAAGCGAAATGTTGATAAGCAGAATGTTGATAAGAAGAATGTTGAAAATCAACATGATGATAAGGAAAATGTTGATACTTTAAATGTAGTTAAGCAAAATGTTGATACGTAAATGTTGATAAGAATAATGTTGCAAAATGTTTAAAAGCAAAATGTTGATATACGAAATGCTGGTAAGCAAAATGTTGACATAACAAATATGAAAAAGCAAAGTGTTGACAAGCAAAACGATTATAAACTAATGCCTCCTTCGATTAACACAAACTATACCCGAAACCAAACCAATGGGTATGCTGCCAAAGTGACGGGATTTTCGTGGTTTTCGTTGTGATTGCTTTGCAAATAGAACGCCCTACCGAAACCAAATTTGACAAGAACAACAAACTGTGAAATTAGTCGACTTGCTCTCTCTTCCTTCGCCTTCTTTTGCATTACAAGCTAATGTTACAAAGCAAATATTGCAAAGCGTATGTTGTAAATCAAATGTTGTATAGCGAATGTTGTAAAGGAAATGTTGCAATGCAAATGTAACAAATCAATGTCGGAAACCAAATGTTGTATAGCAAATGTTGCAATGCAAAATGTTGCAAAGCAATTGTTGCAAGCAAATGTTTTAAAGCAAATGTTGTAAAGCAAGTATTGCAATAAAATGTTGCAAGAAAATGTTGAAAATCAAATGTTGTAAAGCAATATTGTAAAGCAAATGTTGCTAAGGAAATATTGTAAATAAAATGTTGCAATGCATATGGCAAAGCAAATATAAAGGAAATGTAAGACAAACGTTACAAAGCAAATGCTAAAAGGGAAATATTGCAAAGAAAATGTTGTAAAGCAAATGTTGGAAGGCAAATGTTGTAAAGCAAATGTTGCAAAGCAATTGTAAAGGAAATGTAAGACAAACGTTACAAAGCAAATGTTACAAAGCAAATGTTGGAAGGCAAATGTTGTAAAGCAAATATTGCAAAGCAAATGTTGTAAAGCTTATGTTGAAAAGGAAATATTGCAAAGAAAATATTGCATTGCATATGTTACAACGCAAATGTTACACAGCTAATGTTTCAAAGCAAATGTTGCGAATCAAATATTGTAAAACGAATGTTGTATAGCAAATGTTGTCAAGGAAATGTTGCAATGCAAATGTTACAAAGAAAATGCAACAAAGCAAATGTAACGAAGCAAATGTTACAATACAAACGTTACAAAGTAAATGTCACAAAGCGAATGTTGTAAAACAAATGTTGCAAAGGAAATATTGAAAAGAAAATATGGCAATGTATATGTTACAACGCAAATGTTGCGAATCAAATGTTGGTAAACAGATGTTGTATAGCAAAAGTTGTAAAGGATATGTTTGCAAGGCAAACGTTACAAAGTAAATGTCACTAAGCGAATGTTGTATTGCAAATGTTGTAAAAGAAATCTTGCAATGCATATGTTGCAAAGGAAATCTTGCAAAGAAAATGTGAGGGAAATGTAAGACAAATGATACAAAGCAAATGTTGGTATGCAAATGTTGTAAAGCAAATGTAGCCGAAGCAGATGTTGCCAAGCAAATGTCGCAAGGCAAATGTCGCTTATCAAAAGTTAGTAACCAAAAAGAAAAACAATAGGGCAAACACTGCACTACCTTGAAAATTTACGCTCAACACAAAAAACCAAAGGAAACAAAATGTGTTACACACATGCATCGAACATATCCATCACTCACCTCACGTTTCGGTGGATGAGAATTATTTGATAAATCACAATTATTGCTACTAATAATGTTGCTAGCATAGGCGGCGGGTACACCCGATGCCGATGCCGATGCCAATGTTGAACTTATAACTGCGGTTGTTGTTGTTGTTGCTTTTACATTACAACTACTAGCACCAAAATGACCAATAAGAGTGTTCTTGCTAATATTGTTATTACATAAGTTAGTAGCAATTAGTAAATTGTTTTTCGTGCTTAGGGCATTGGTATTAGCGTTAATAATATTTGTATTTGTATGGTTGTGGTTGTTGTTGTTATTGTTATTGTTGTTAATGACGTTGTTACAGCTATTACTATTACTAGCACTACTACTACTGCTGGTACCACCACCACCACCACCACCACTACTCCCAGTACAAGTCACGTTGCTCGTATTGCCAATAGCCGGTGGTTGTTGATTCTGCTGTTTGCAGTTATTTACAGTACTACTCGAAGTACAGCCGGCTGATGCAACAATTGCCGAGGCCGTTGTTGGGATTATTGCTGTTGGGGGAATTGCTTCGGTTACCGTCACTGGTGACGTTGAGGTTTGCGCATCGACTAAATGGGTGGGTGATTTGAAATTTTTTAAATTATTATAAGGCGATGTTTGCTGTTGTTGTTGTTGTTGTGAATGGGGATGAATATTCGTTGCTAGATGTTGCTGTTGCTGTTGCTGTTGGTTTGTTCTATTTGTTAGTTTGTTATTGTAATTGTTGCTTAACATACAGTTACTATTAGTTTGATAGTTCTCGTCACCAATTTGCTTGTTGTTAGTGACAGAAGTTTTGGACGATATTGCTGACGAGGAAACAACCACCGGTGTAATGATTTCGTAGACACCACCACCACTGCTGCTGCTATTACCTGGTTGAACTTTGGTGTTGTTGTGATGAAATTGTTGTTGTGGTTGTTGTTTATGACTTGAATATACGCTGCTACTGCCGCTGATACAGTGATTGGCAAACACACTGGCGCCACTGCACGTCGTTACAATTCCAGTGGAAGTTGTTGCTCGCGTCACCGTCGTACCGCCTCCGACGCCAACACTGCAAGTACTCAATGTGTTGTTAGCATTACGATCAGCTGCGTTTGTATGATGATGACTCAACGTGTGCGGTGCCGATGATAATATTGGTCCAACTGAGGACGCCGTCGCCGTTGTTAAAGTTGAAGTGCCCGACGTTATGTGATTGCTGCTGAATGACGTTACATATATCGGTGAGGCTTCTTTCAGGAAACTTAAATCTTGACTTGTAGTCACGCCGTCTTTTCGCTGGATCTGTAAGAGGAAGGACGGAGAGGAAGAGAAAAGTTTTAGAGATATTTTGATAATAGGATACATACATAATATATATATACATAAAGGGTTTTTCAAGAGGCACATAACAATTTTGTATTTTAATACAAAGACACCCTTAAACTTTTCTTACAAACTGTCAATGTCAAAACGTCAGATAAGGCTAACATTTTTATCGTAGTGTAGTTCACGCACGAGAAACGTTTGCAAATTAATAAAAATTACTACCGAAATTCTTAGTCGGTGGTTGCAGCTGCGAAAGCGCTTACTCCAATTTTCAGTCGTAATGATCGTCCCACCAGACAGGCAGGCAGGCATGCTATAGTGGATAAATTCGAGTCAACGTATCACAACTAATGTGGGATAACGCACCAGTCAAAGTACTGCAAGTATCGCTCAGTTCAAAATGAGACAAATCAGTCGATTCCACGCCGATCACGATCAATTGGTAATCTCTCAGTGGAAATTGTGCCGAATTTTGCGTAAATATCTTGGCCTACACCCTTGCAAAACCAAATTAACTCAAGAACTGAAGCCTCTTGATTATTAAAACCGCGAAACTTCTCCGATTAGGCTCTTTGAAGAAAATCCTGAAGCTTGGTTGGTTACGCTGGTAAATCTCAGCTTACTGCTGCCAACTTCTTTCGCTCTCCTCGTTGTCATCGCTGACCATATGGTTCGTCTAACGCTCGCTACGCTCATGCACGTTTAAGGTCCATGTCGAGGTGTCGATCATAGCTCACGTCATCCAAGTTCACGTCAGGTTCTCAACGCTCACGTCGAGGTGTCACTCAGGATTTATGCTCGCCTCAGGCTCACGCCCACGCATCGCTGAGGGTTTACGCTCGTCTCAAGCTCCCGCTTATGTATCGCTCAGGATTCTCGCTTGTCTCAGGCGTACGCTTACGCATCGCCTGGTAGGACGCACCTCAAGCTCACGCTCACACATCGCTCAGGATTCTTTCTTGTCTCAGGCTCACGCCCGCAATTCGCGTCAGGATTTACGCTCGTCTCAAGCATCGCTCAGGATTTCCGCTCGTCTCAGGCTCACGCCCAACCATTGCCGAGGATTTACACTCGTCTCAAGCTCACGCTCACGCATCGCTTAGGATTCTTGCTTGTCACAGGCTTACGCTTACGCATCGCCTATGGCGCACGCTCGTCTGAGGCTCACGCCCGCAATTCGCGTCAGGATTTACGCTCGTCTCAAGCATCGCTCAGGATTTCCGCTCGTCTCAGGCTCACGCCCAACCATTGCCGAGGATTTACACTCGTCTCAAGCTCACGCTCACGCATCGCTTAGGATTCTTGCTTGTCACAGGCTTACGCTTACGCATCGCCTATGGCGCACGCTCGCCTGAGGCTCACGCCCACAAGCCACTCAGGATTTACGCTCGTCTCAAGCATCGCTCAGGATTTCCGCTCGTCTCAGGCTCACACCCACGCAACACCGAGGGTTTACGCTCGTCTCAAGCTCACGCACACGCATCGCTCAGGATTCTCGCTTGTGACAGGCTTACGCTTACGGATCGCCTATGGCGCACGCTCATATCAGGCTCACGCCCACAAATCACTCAGGACTTACGCTCGTCTCAAGCTCACGCTCAGGCTAGCGCATCGGTAAACCAATAAATTATAAGAAATCAGAAAATAAAGAAAATAATTCGAAGAGTCACCAAATAGAAATTTTATTGTATCGACCCCTTCTGTCTGAACCCTGGTCACGCTGATTTTACCCCGGCTGGAAAACTCCGTTAGGTGAATTTTGTAATTAAATCTAACATGTGTACTATATTTTAGCTCGATATCTCAATTACTCTTCGTTTTACTTAAATACAAAATTGTTATGTCCTTATTGAAAAACCCTTCATATAGTGTGGGAAGACGAATCGCTTAAGTCCGCTGCGTCGAATGGTATGCCACTGCGAACTGTTTACCCCAATTTTACATTAAAATTTTAAAGAATGGAATGTTACGCAACAATAACCCAACAACGTTAGAGAAGCTTAGGAACAATAACGAACGCGAAATTGCCAAAGTTCCGGATGATATGTGTCGCAGAGTGGTGGAATATTGGCTCCAAAGAATCGATCGCTGCAAACGTACTCGCGCTGGGCATATGAATGAATCGAATTCCAAACCGAATCCTAACATGGGTACTACACGTGAAAATAAATTTCAGCCCGATATCTCAATTATTCTATGTTTTATTTAAATACAAAATTGATATGTCCATATTGAAAAATCCTTTATTTAGTGTGGGAAGACTAAGTCCGCATCGTCGTATGATACTGCGAACTATTAACCCCAATTTTACAATAAAATTTTGAGGAATGGAATGCTACGCAATCGCCTGCTTACCTTAGAAACATCTATATACTCCCAAGTATTTATATTCTAGTATAGCATTCCTGGATATTGACAGTGTGTACAATAACTTGAAAATAGAGGCTATCAGTGAAGGACTGTCTCTCCTAGAGGTGGACTACCCTTTAAGCAAGCTTATCAATCTGATGCTATTAAGCAGGATTATTAGAGAAGAGCTGGATGGCTCCATCAAAGACGGGTGGTAAGAGGAACACTGTAAGGAGGGTATTGTTGTCCCTCTAGAGAAGACTGGAAGAGTGAATCCGAAACCGATATGGAAACAGCAAAGTTTTTCACGGATGGCTCTAAGCTTAGATGGCAGTGTAGGAGCTGGAATATTCTGTGAAAAGCTTAAAGGAAGCATCTCTGTCCGACTTCCATATCACTGCCGCATATACCACGCTAAGGTGATAGCGATTGAAGAGGTTACACATTGGCTGAAGGATAGTTTTCTTAAAAGAAAATGATGGGGGACTTCAACGCCAACGTAGCAAGGGACAATACTTTGCCTTAGCAAATGTTCATGGTCTTGGTGAACGGAACGATAACGGAGAGCGTTATGTGGACGACTTCTGTAATACCAATCGCCTAGTCATTGGAGGTACGCTGTTAAAGCATAACACCTACCACAAAGTCAGTTGGGTCTCAACTGACAGGCAGCGAACATCGAACCAGATTGATCACATTGCGATCAGCCGCCGCTTCAGAAACTGCCTTTTAGACGTCCGTAACAGACGTGGAGCCGATATCGGTCAAGAGCGAGATCACCCATCTTATGTTAGCTTTTATAGGGCTTCGCATTGCATCCGTCAACAGCAACCGCTCAAAATTGCTAAACATTACCAGGTTCAATACTGATATGTTTAGGGAACCCGAAGTGCGTCAACAATACCTGCCTTAACAGCATACCGCAGGAGAATGTGGACGACCACTTGAATGCTGTGAAAAATGTTTTTGTAACTGAGGCACGCACCTAAGTCGGTAAAAGGCAGAATAAACACCGCACATGGTTATCGGCAGACACCTGGAGAAGGATCGATGAGCGTAAAGCAATCAAGGTTCCAAATGTAGCGCCCTCAGCAGTAGAGAACTCCAAACAACATCCAGTGAAGAGTTTACATGGTGACCTTCTGGTGTCGGATGAGGAGCAGCTCACTAGATGGAGAGAACATTTCGCTACAGTCCTTAACCACTTAGACGATGGTGATATGATCTCGAGTGCTAATAAATCTTCCAAAGAGATAAATTCCCGAATTCGCACTGGACCTACCAGTGAAACCGAAATAACAGCAGCAGCAATCAAGTCTCTAAGCCTCTCTGGATCCTCTTGCATCGCACACATAAACACCTTGCGGATCATAATAGAACAATGCGTCGAGTACAGATCTCCGCTACATTTTCTGTTCATCGACTTCGAGAAGGCTTTTGAGCGCGTAAATCGAGATGCTATCTGGTTGGCCCTGCGCAGGAGGGGTATCCCAGAAAAGCTTATAGCTATTATCAAAGCTACATACGAATGAAGTAAATGTCACGTCCTACACTATGGTAAGGTGTCCGAGGAATTTGAAGTCCAAAGTGGAGTACGTCAGGGGTGCATACTATCACCGCTGTTATTCCTGGTAGTCGTCAGCGATGTACTCCGTGCAGCACTGACGATAGGGAACATTGGAATTCGATGGACTATGACAACTTACCTTAAACACCTAGACTACTCTGACGATGTTTGCCTGCTGTTGGACAGGTAGTCGAAAAAGTTGACAACTTTCTATACTTGGGAAGTGGGGTCTCGGCTGATCGCGGTGGCACCAAACTGAAAGTGTGCAGCAAAATCGGGAAAGCAAGGGCTGCGTTCGGAATGCTATCGAAAGTATGGAGATGCAATGTTCTCAGCTTAAGATCTAAGCTTCGACTGTTCCGTTCCAACGTCGAATCAGTACTGTTTTATGGGTGCGGTGAACGACGAACTTCATCGAAGAACGGGCCAAGAACCTTCAGACGTTATTGTGCGAAGGAGAAAGTGACAGTGGATTGGACACACACTACGGCGAGACGACAAATAAATTGCGA
The DNA here is from genome assembly GCA_947095585.1 of Nephrocerus scutellatus. Taxonomy (NCBI): domain Eukaryota; kingdom Metazoa; phylum Arthropoda; class Insecta; order Diptera; family Pipunculidae; genus Nephrocerus; species Nephrocerus scutellatus. The sequence continues at coordinate 118,345,264 of OX352763.1, forward strand.
TATATGCCATGCATATCCCATGCCACCCTTTGAGGGGTGAAAGGATTTAAGAAGATGAAATTGTTGGAAGCAGTCTCACTTGAGCTGTCACTCCTCTCGAAGCGAGATGAATGCGACCAGCTCTATATAAGGATCATTTGGATTCTGAGCCACTCGGATGAGGAACGGAACTGCAAGGCGGACGAATCCTCTCCAACTGCTATGGGAAGGGCTGCCTATTGCGACTCTAAAACTTATGCTTTGGAAAGAGGTAGAAGCTGTACCAAATGTAAGGTGGGAAAAACACCGACCAAATCTTGCCAAAGCTTGAATTGAAGCGTTCAACTACACTAATCTCCCTACAGAGACTTGAAATAAAAACGGTTGTAGAAATACTGACAGGAAACTGTGCCTTCTCGAAAAATACACAAGAAGGATGGGTGTCGAATACAATATGACTTCTGCATAAGATGCATGGACGAGGAGACAATGTTCTTTGTTCCTGTCTGCCATTAGAATACAGAAAACACAAATACTTACGTAAGCGGTTAATAAATAACCTCTCAGATCTCGAAAACGGCAAAGTGCGAGAAATACTTCGATTCATTAAGATCTCGGAATGGATCCTTTGAAAAAGGAAAAGTTAATAGATCCATGTCGTAACACATAGGACCGCTAATGGTCTAAGTGAGCGATTGATTGCTGTCATAGCAACCTTACCTAACCGAACCTACGCAATTGAAAGACGTAACTTTCAGAACGGATCATTCATTCATTCAAAGAACAATCCTCTTACTGATCATTATAATCCAGATTGTTTTTTAGAATTTTTTCATCCTACATAAGTCAGCCTGTACACACACCCCTTTACCAACATATCTCACTACAAATAATACTGTCATCCAACACAGAAGATGAGGATAGGTGCGCATATGCGCATCGATTATCATAAGAAAAGCACACACCCTTTGAAGATCCTCACTCTACAGCGGGACTGACTGCACCTCTCTCAAGACACAGATCCCAAAGTGGCCTGGCGTGCGTGTTCAGATTTTCTTTTCCTAATTTGTCTGCTGATTGCTCAACGGAGGAGAGACTGCAGCACACACTCACACGAAAAGACATCCACAACAAAACTGATCTGTGATTGATAAAAGGCTTGTGTCGCGCAGCGCTGTCTGATTAAATCACGAAAAGTTGCTTTGAGTTATTCCAAAAGTGACGAGGGTGCGTCGTCGCCGGATGATACTTTCCGCTAACAAAGTGTGTGTCGAAAAGAGTGCTGGAGCACAACTTCCTACGCTAGACAGAAAAAACGCCTACATTAGTTTTATGCTGAATTCTCAATTGGTTCGCACAGAGGAGCTGGAGATGGAGTTTTTGCGAAACGCACTTTCATTTGCATACTGCACAGTAATCTGACTTGAAATTGGCAATTACTGCAATTGGTAACGCGACACAATATTATTCCACTTTGGTGGTACAGTTTTGCATAAATTACCAACGAAATTACATAAAAATGTTAAGTGTCTGTTAGTGAATAACGAAAGCTTTGCACTGTGTCTAAGACTAGCCTCGTATTGAGCGCAGCAAAGCATATCAAAGAGTTGCCGAGCATTTTAGGGCACACAATTTTATCACGCACGCGCTTAATATGCGGCTATCCTTAGGGTAGAGAAGAATAGTCGTTCAAAGGACAGATATTCGTTTTAGGTGCTCCGCATCCCATCTATCTAATGTCTCCGCATTTAGTAGCTCAGTCCTTCAAAACCAAACCAAAAAGAAGATAAACAATGGAATGGAAACGACATGACCTGGGAGGTTCGGGCTGTCAAGGTGCATGGGAACTCCTAACGAACTACGAGTAGCTAAGTTCGCTGAAGCCAGCACTTACCACAACAAGGACGCATTAGTACTAATGGAGTTGGTTCATTCCGTAGAGGAGTAGCTTTCGAAAGAACGTTGCTTCCTTTTTTGCCAATTACTTCTGAAGAGGTGTTCCTCAAAGCTGTCAATACCATTGTGTAAGGTTTTCCATCTATCCTATTCTTCTGGACTCTTCCCGAGAAGTTGGAAAAAAGTCTTTGTCCAGCCAATACCCAAAAAAAGGAACCCGTCGTCTCCTTCTTCGTACCAACCCATCGGACTTACATTAATTCTTTCCAAGATCATGGAAACACTAATGCTCATGAAATATCCTGAAATTCACGGAATACTTAGTGACCGGTAGTACGGATTTCGTGGGCAACGTTCCACTGGTGATTTGATGGCATATCTCACCCAACAGTGGAGCAGGTCTTTGCATCAATTTGGTGAAAGCAAAGTCAATGCACTCGATATTTCCAAGTCATGTGAGAGAGTTTGGCATCAAGCTCCTTTTGTCATAAATGCGTGATTAAGTTGTCAATGAAAACCAGCTTCATTGGATTATAAGCTTTCTTTTGGACCACTCTTCGACGGTTTAAAATCTAAAATACATAACAGAAATGCTGGCGTTCCCCAGGGCTCTGTTTTGTCATCGAAACTTTTACTCATTTTTATTAATGATCTCTTGTCTCCATTACTTCTAATTCAACTCTTCACTTTTTCGCTGATGACAGCAGTCTCAGCTTCTCATATAAGTTTGAAGAACGTCCTGACCCTTGTCATGTGAAACTCAGACAACTACATATGTTTAGCACATTAAATTCTCACCTGGACAACAGCAGTCCAAGCAAATCTTAAATCTTCTCCCATTATCCATGAATGGCACTTGCAACGAGGAAACTAAAAAAAACTCGCAATTCTCGGTAAGTGCGTTAACGACAACCACATATCACCGTCGCTAAGAAGAACAATCCTCTATAAGTCCATTCAGATACTGGCTTCGCAGACGACATCAACATCGTTGGTAGAAACCCAAAAGCTGTATACAGGAAGCTTTCATCCAGATCGAGTGGGAGACACGAAATCTAGGGCTGCACAACAAAGAGCAAATCTTCTGCGGGCTGAACATCCAATATTGGTCCCTCAATTAAAATAGTGGAGTGACGTAGTGCAATCCTTTACCTATCTGGGGTAAACTGTAGCAGCCGATAACAGCATGGAACCAAAAAATACGCGCACGGTTGCTCAAAACCAACAAAGCTTACTATAGTCTGTCAAGACAATGCTTTATAAGACTGCTGCTTATAAGACAATGGTCATACCATTACTTACATATGGATCCGTGACTTGGGTGCTTAGCAAAAAACATTCTGATCTCTTAGCCGCGTTCGAGAGAAAAGTCTTACGGAGAATTTTTGGGCCCCGTATGTGAGGAAGGACGATTCCGGAGACTCTATTATGATGAGATCTACGAGCGTTACCGAGATGTCGACGTGAAGAGGAGAATTAAGTTCGGTAGGCTCCGGTTGGCAGGACAGCTAGCTCGCATGAGCGAAGAGGATCCTGCTCGACAGTCCTTTGCGGTAGGATTTATGGAACACGACTGCGAGGCCGACCAAGCCTACGCTGGAATGATGACCAGGATGCCCAGAGTTTAGGGATGCCAAACTGGATGACATCGGCTTGAAATCGGAACCGATAGAGAGATTTTCTGTGGGAGGCCAGGACCAGACAACGGTTGTAGAGCCAAATATGATGATGATGAATCAATTACTTTTACTTAGATACTCATATCAAAGACACAAACCAGTCGCAAGGTGATGACCGTAGTCCTTGTTTCTGTTTAGGCCTTAAGCCGTCGTAAAGTAATCCAACCGAACGCTTAGCTGACAAGAATAAAGTTAAACGTTGTCCTTTTGGCATCAAATTGTCAATGGCATGGCTTCCTTGATGATATTTGGGATACTTTTTAAATTCTCTATATTAACTTCGCGTTGGGATGGTTCTGTCTGTCGTTCGTTCTTTCGTTCGGTGGTGGCATCTTGCCATCAATTTTTAACGCACTTCCTAAAGGCCGATTTTTTTGAAACTTTGCTTTTGTTTTGTTTCTGCGCAGACGTTCTCAAAAATGCAGAAAAACATTACATTTGAAAACTAAGCAACAACCTCTTCAAATTACGTTGTGACGCAACAACCAACTGACTGACGGCTCCAGCTCTCCACCAATTCGCAAAGTAATCGCCAAACGCAATTAGGTAATAATCGAACAAAAGAAAAGGTTCAGCAACAAATTGGCCAAAAGTCGGGCAGATCGAACGTCGTCGTTTCTTCGAACATTGCACCGAAATCGAAAATTTCATAAGTGCGTCGGCGTAACACTCTGCTGCCCACTCTGAATAGAGCATTAAAATGAATTATTCAAGTCAGTCACTCACGTTATAGACGTGAGGCGTATCCATCGCACATTCGCATCTATACCAATTCACATTTTTGTATCTACATTTGTATGTATGGGTACAGTGAAAGTGCACTGACATTGACCACTTTTTGTCTTCCTCCATCTCACACACTGTACTGTACGACGATTGGGCAGCTCAATAACTCGGGCGAAAGTCTTCGCCAACAGCTAGCATATGTTGCTGACTTCCCAAACTTAGTCTTTTACTTCGCATATTTTATCATTCATTCCATCACGCAATGCGAATCAATGACAACTCCAGACGAGTGTCGCGCCATAATGACCATAATACAATACGAGTCTCCTCTTTTTGGGAGTAGGTAGGTAGGTAGGTAGACTCGTACCAAATGTGACTGTGACTGTGACTGGCACTGAATGGTAATAATGATGATATTTCAGCTTCATTGTGTTAACTGTTGTGTGCTGGATAAGTTTCCAGCGTTGACAGTTTGCATTTTGCCAATCGTTGCCATGCAAACGTCAGGAAATCATCCGTCCAGCTCAGCTCATTAATACCGACAACCTATTGGAACGAAATGCGAGCCACTTTTGTATAGTGGGTCTTTGAGGTCTGCCCTAGTGAGGAAATTGTATGAAGACATAAACACAGCTCAGTGAAAGAAACAACAACAACACTTCTCGACGCGTTAACAAAATTTCAAGTCACGAAATTTATTGTTTGGCCAAAAGGAGACTAATCTCTGTACTTTGTAGCATTTCATTGGACAGACTGGCAGAAATGGCTTTTTATGGAAAATATTTTATTTTATCTGATCTGAGGCGCAGTCATAGTTGCAATTTGAAAGCGACATGAGGAGACGTCATTACAACTCCAATTTCATGCGTCCACGTCGCTCCACTGGAAACTCGACCAAATCAAGTGAACGATTTCGCTAACCAATCCGATTTGGATTAGCTTGTGCCGGGGATAAAGGGGACAACTTGCCTTGGTCGGTGGCGCTTCATGTTGATCTAGGTTGCCAGGCCAATCACCACTCAACTGAAATAATAGATTCCTAAGGCAGACTCGGATACGGATACGGATCGGAATTACAAATAATGACCTTTGGGCCACGGAAATGGACACGATTTGGAGCTTAATGCATTCGCACGCAGAGGAACCAACAAGGTTGAGTCCTTTCTTCTATGGAACTTAGCGGTTAATAAGCAGCTGCTATACCTAAGAGGTTCGTCAACAAGTGCTTAAGGAGGATACTGAGAATAATATGGCCGGACATTATCACCAATCAAGACTTGCGGAGAGTAACGCAGCAGGAAGCAATCGCGATCACCATCAGACGACGAAAATGGAGCTGGATTGGCCACACTTTGAGAAAGCCAGCGGACGATAATACAAAACTAGCGCTCGACTGGAATCCACAAGGAAGCCGTCGAGTTGGCCGTCCTAGCAAGACATGGAAAAGGACAATAGAAGAGGAAGCAAGATCCCAGGGGACCGAGTGGCGTCTCTTGAAACCTCAGGCGTTAAATCGAGTTCGCTGGCGGGCGTTTGTAGAAGCCCTATGCTCCCCCGCGGAGTAAAGGAAAGAAAGAAAGAATGATACCTAAGAGGTGAGGGCTGCAGAGTAATCGCATATGCTGATGACGTTGCTGTTGCCGTCTCAGGAAAACCTTAAAGGAACTCCTGCAAAATCCTCTTAACAAGTTACCTTGCTGGACCGATCGCTGTGGTTTAGGGGTAAATCCTCACAAAACTGAGCTTGTCCTATTCACTGGGAAATATAAAGTTCCACATATTAACCCTTCTAAAAGTTTAACATTATCTTATAAAGCCAAGTATTTGGGTCTTATTTTGGACAGAAACTATCTAAGATATTAACGTGGTTACCTGCAAGAAACGCATAACCCCACGGTCCTCTTCAGACACGGATTCGGTTTCGAAACGCCAATCAACCCCCAACCACAATATATTCTATTGCAGATGTATCAGCATAACTGGGTGTAAGGGCCCAGCGTTCTCACTGATAGGAGCGAGACCTATCTAAAGCTCTGCCGATCTCTGGGTCACGGCACCCGGTTGATTCAAATCCAACTCCACGCCGGACTATTGTCTTCCCGCTTGGGAAAAACGACAGCCACAGCGAAAACTCTCCGAAGGGCCGCTCCATATGCCGGGGACGAACAGTCATCCGTCGGCTCCCCGACAACCGTGGTACCAGAAAAATCTCCGGTGGGATTTCATAGCAACCACGTGGAAGCTTGCGGCCAGAATCTAGACTAGCAACTAGCAGCCATCAACCACTTAGCCACTACTCCAGTTGAGTTCTTAACAACTCTAGACTGGTCTGTTAGTTTTTCGTCCCTTAATCGTCCAATTCCGTCCAAGGTGTCCATCTGTCCTTTTGTCCGTAATTAGTCAGTCAGTCTGTCGACGCCAACACCCGCAACACCAAGCTGCCTAGCTCTCCACCACCCAAACACTAATCTTGCATACACACTCAAACATTCAACATGATCCCTGCAGCTTAAAGCTGATCCATCATCATATCATACACACCGTTTAGCCACTGAATCCCCATCGCATTCAAATCTCTAACGTCCGAGTACAACGGACATTCGCAGAGAACATGTCGCCAGTCTTTCCTAAGGGAACCACAACAGCAGCTTTCAAACTCACTGAGGTGCCTTTGATGCAAAAATGCATTCAGGCTACCATGGACCAGTGAGCAAAAAGCCCAACTTGAGGCTAAAATCGAACCCCGTATTTAAGCTGGCATATTGTACGTCCTTGATGAACTCGAACGTCACCCTTCCATTCTCACATTCATTTCATCTGACTTGCCATCTACACAACATGGTTTGTTTTTTTCAGAAGTACCTTGTATTGGCTAAGGCTCCTGTTAGCCACATCATCCCCCACCGGCCAGTCACATTGCAGGAAGGGCTTAGCCCTTCTGACATTGAAGACTAAGCTTCTACGGATCACTTCCAAGTCAAGAGGGGGAACACCCATTAATACCTGCATTGCCTCCGTGAGACTGTGCGACAGACCGGCAAATAGGCAACCAGCACAATTCGCTGGCACGAATTAATCCTTGCCCTGCCCTTCACAAGCATGACAGCCTCGTACCACACGGCTTGCCCATATGCTGCACAAGCAACAAAAAGACCGTACCGCACGCTTTTTAAAGCCCCATTCACAAGTAAGAACCCGACGCATTGTGCCAATCATTTTTAAGAAACGCTTCCAGAGCTCAAACAGATGCACCTGAAAATTCATCCGCTCACTCATACTGATTCCAAGATGAGGAGACAAATTCCAAAACCAAAAGTATTTAGGGTGTGCGGACTAGTAGAGCACTAAGAAGTATTTGGTTTATCTAACGTATCGTAGGAACCAGCTAAGAATCGATCAGGTCAATTTTTTGCGAAAAAACTTCACTGCCATTGCAATTTTAGCTGTCAAAGTTGCAATTTAAAAGCGGTATGAGCAGACAAGAAAAATATTTGGGATGTCAAATTGTAGGGAGTAGTTGTAGTCTAAGAATCGATCTGGTCACTTTTTGCGCAAAAAAACTTTACTACCATTGTTACAGTAGAACTTCCCTAAACAAAACCAAAACAAAAAAGTGAAAGATACTAACTACTGATGTTAATTAAAATTTCCCTGTCTGTCTTCACCGATTTGTTCACCTTGTGTCTAATACCATTTTTAATGTAAGTTTTTTTTTGATCAACTTAACTGCCAATTTACCATCAACATTAACAAGAAAATTTACCTTTTGGAAAAAGGACATCATATCCACTGGCTTGATTCGTTTGAGCGCTGACAAACGTTGCAGACGCTCTCGAGCCTGTTGGTTGACAGCAATGAGAAAGGCATCTTGTACGGCATTTCCAAGTTCACCAGCTAAAAGGTAAAGAAGCAGAAAAGACGAAATCAATTAGATAACGAAAAGGATAACACAACAACAACAATTAAGCGTTTGTTCTCATACTCTAAATGACGTATAACCTTAGGGCCCACTGTAGCAGACGCTAGCCAACTTGCCGCAATTATTTCAATCTACCATTAATTGGCGTATTGTCAACCTGTGACAATGGTTGACAAATTAAATGTACTGACGTCATTAACATCATGGTACACGAATATGACATTTTATGAGAAAATTTGAATCCTTTTATAACTAAAAGATGAGATCAAAGACGATTTCTATACTGACGACCTACCTAGTATGTCAATTGGAAGAGGTCTCTTCTAATGACCGCAGTTGTATTTTTAATTGACGTTATTTAAAGCCACAAATGTCTCTGATTGTCGTTTATATATGTAGTGGATTTTTTCTCTGACTCTGATCGGATTAAACCTTTTATTTGGTTAATTAAAAAAAAAAAACACAGAGCAGGAAAGTCCTTGTATAGTTAAGAATGTCAGGGTTAAAAAACCACTCAAAAGAATCTTATTATAACATTTGTCATAATGGTAAATACATATTTGCAGTTAAGTGAAGTTTGTTTTGTCATCGGTTTTATATAAAAATTAGATGCCACAGAAGAAGACTTTAAATGATGAAGGTACAAATAACGCAATGACTTTTTTCTACTATCGTTTAACTGAAAATAGAAGTGTAGAGGTGAATACCTGAAGTCATGTTGTTATAGTTGTCATGTTAGTATAGTGGCCATACCATTCTAAAATCCTATATTCAAAAAAAGAATGAAAACCGTACTTTAGGGAGAACTTTGTAAAGCATAAAAAATTTGAAGAAAATCGGATACATTTTTTAAAAAAAAAAAGTTGTATGGGAGCCACCGGACCCCGGGGCTCAATCACTTCCAATTTTTTACAAAAAGGGTTGTCAATCGGAGATACACATGTGTATAAAATTTGAAGAAAATCGGGTACTTTTTTTACAAAATTTGTATGGGTACCTACCCCCCGACCACAGGTCCCGATCACTTCCAAATTTCTACAAAAAGTGTTGTACATCGGAGATACACATGTGTATAAAATTTGAAGAAAATCGAGTACATTTTACATTGTATGGGAGCCCCCGGACCCCGGTCACTTCCAATTTTTTATAAAAAGGGCTGTCAATCGGAGATACACATGTATATAAAATTTGAAGACAATCGGGTAATTTTTTTTACAAAATTTGTATGGGTACCCCTTGACCCCAGTTCCCGATCACTACCAAATTTTTACAAAAAGTGTTGTTCATCGGAGATACAAATGCGTATAAAATTTGAAGACCATCGAGTAAATTTTGTATAATATTTGTATGGTAGACCACCGACCCCGAGGTCCGAGGGACCCCAAATTATAATGGAAAGTGTTGTCATCGGAGATACACATGTGTGCAAAGTTTAAATAAAATCGGGCTTTAGGAAGTGGGTTAAAAATTGATCATAAGATTTTGTCCGCCAGCCAGCCAGTCAGCCAAAAACACACGGGCACGCGAAGTTTATATAGAGAATTTAAGAAAACGAGTAAAATTTTTTATGTATAGCACACACACACGCCACACGCCACACGCTACACGCCACACGCCACACGTCGTACGTTGTATTATTTGATAATAACCCCCAAATTATCTCTTCTTGAGGTTTCAAAGTATTTTCTTTTTTCCACGTATCATACGCGCCACACGCGACGCGGGATATCAAAATTGACCCCTGACATTGAGCTGCTCGGAATACTTCAGAACTCTAGGTCGTGCGAAAGGTGGTCAAAAAGGACTTTACAAAACAAGAAATTGGCAACACTTCCACCCGTTACACGTACCACATGCAAAACGCAGGTCTCTGGGTCGGTAAAAAGGACCTCAAAAATGAGAAAATGGCCACACTTCCACCCGTTGCATGCAGCACACGCGAAACGCGACACGCGTCACACGCGGAATATAAAAAATGCTATTTGAGACACTCACAGGTCTCTAGGTCGTATCAAGGGTGGTTTAAAATGACCTCAATGTAGTCGAAAAAAACAGACAAACAGGGCAGTAAAAGTTTGTAAAAAAAACGTTTTGATTTTTGCTTTAAATTAATAAGATTCGAACCCGACCTTTTGGCGCGCTAGTTTGTCGTACTACCCATCTAGAATTCTATGGTTTATAATATTTGAAGTAACGCACAAATCGGAAGGGGGGCATATGCGTTGATAACCAATCTGCCATAAGGGCGATTTATGCGACCACCATAACCTCGAAACTTGTAAAACAGTGCCAAGAAGAATTGACCTCTATTAGCCAATTCCTGGATACTACCATAGTATGGGTGCCGGGCCACTAGCCAGTGGGCAGCCATGCTGCTAAGTTGGGAATACCGCACAACAACTTCTGCAGAAGTTGCAAAGATAAATATGAGAAAGAAATTCTCATACACCTCCTCTGCAGTTGGTCCGGCCCTAGCAGGACCAAGACACCGCATTTTAGGTAAACTATTTTTTCACGACCTGAAAGAGCTCTCAGATTACAGGATCATCGAGCTGATATCGTATTTGAACGCTACAGGCTGGATTTAAACCACGTAGATATCCATGATATGTCCCTCCATTGTGGTTGTGGCATCAAAATGGCGCACACTAGCGCTAATTAAGGACCTCGCAAGTACAGCGGGGTCCACCACTCTACCTACCTACCCTAGCGTAGATGCTTATTTTATGTTGACAAAGGGAGTTTCTTCTGAAGACGTTTATTTATAAATTTGATGTTCACTGATTTATTTTAATTAAGTATGGTCCAACTTTAATCGCAACTTGCAACTTGTGCTTTCTACTACAGCTTAGATCGCCGTGTTTCGGTAAGTGAAGATAATCAAAAATGTACCTTTCCATAACTTTATCATCATTGTATCTAATTATCTCCTCGAACAGCAAACGGTACCCACAAGTCAGAATCAGATGGATAAGCGCCTGATGAAGAAGGGAAATAATGCTGGCATTGGATTGCATGAAACATGATTGAAAGAAACACGCTGTATACTAGCGACCTTCCAGCTAATATACAGTGTGATTAGAACCGGCCGCAATATACTCTCTTGATGTACTCCAGTCTAGATTGAGAATTATCGTTATCGTTATTATGAAGAATCTATCAGTCAATTGTTATTCAAGTATTGTAGAGAATTGAATTGGTAATAAAGATCTGTAGTTGTGGTTAAAATTCTTATCGAAACCCTATGCAACATCTAGAGATATTGTTGAGCTGACTTCTTTCTCCTCTAATGATGGCTTTTTCATAACTGTTATTATAAATTTTTATTAAAAACAGACATAGCATTGGAGAAATCGGCAGTGTATTTTTTATAAATATTTATTTGCACCATAGGCAGCCATATTTTGCTTTATCTTCATATGGTTAGTGAAGTTTTTGAAAGTTTTGTCTTGTGAGACGAACTTGAAGATTCAATTCATTAATAAATTGTATTTCATTCGCTCTTTTGTGTATCGCAAAGCAAAGTAGCATCGCCAATGTATAAATATTAATGAATTTCATTCACTTTATTTACACAACTCGCTAATGCATCGCTCACATGGTCGATGGATAGAAAAACCTGTTACCGCCTTAACTTAATTTAGACGGAATTTAAATATCGTTTAACGTTCGGCCTACTTATGTACCGATTGCCAATTCTTCATTTCCACTGTGGGACTTTTGAGAGGCAGTCCACAACATTGGGTCAACGACTACGCCATCTCGCTAGTACGGTATGAGTAACCAGGAATAACTGCACCTGCACAACATGGTGGTGTTACAGAAATCAAAGATAAATGTGAACAACAGTGATATTGCTGTTGCAGTTTTTGCTGACCCCAAACGATCATCGGTGGTGTTGTGTGTGCCGCTAAAACGGCCAAAGAAGTCTTCTGTGTGTGTCCGGAAGGTCTATCTATTGCTATACAGATTAGATGGGTAGCACAAGTAGCTAGCAGCTACTACTGCCGTTATTATTTATTGCTCCTCATTTGGCATCGCGCGCCATCAGTTGTTTAGTTCTCTACATACAATGGAATCGTCATTGTCGCGCTTAAAATGGTCGCAGAACTGGAGTAATGCCATTATGGTCGTAATGCGGAGTTTTGGTTTTTTGCCACAACACCACCACCACCACCATCAATGACAACAGAGGGAATATGTAACAAGTGAAGTGTTTATGGGTGAGGTTCCTTCTGGTGCATTCGAACGAACAGGGGGAGAATATTTCTTTGCTATCGGAAATGCAACAGAATAGTTTCTGGCGCGCGAACATATATTCGGGTTCAACAGGAAGTCTGGTGAATTTATTGGTCCATTAAATTGAAGTATGTATTGCCATTGTATAGTTTTGGTGTGAAATGGGTTAGCATTTTTGCTATTCAATAACTGAATGGCTGTGATACTCGTCCTTCTCATATAACATCGATGGTGTACCGAACTCTTAGGTTAGTGTAACAAAAAACTGATTTCATTTATTTATTTGTTATTACAGTAGATTCTCGATTAAATGAACTTCTGATTATTTGAATTACTCGAATATATTTTGCACTGAAACTCGATTGCAGGGCGGGGCAAAAGTAATGTCATAATGTGAATGTGCAATACTTTTTGCAAATGGCGTTAAATGTCATTCTACTTTGACATTTATGTTGTAGATAGATAGAGAATTAGCTGACAATAAGTAATGGAGCGATAAGCACCTGAAGAACGTGGAATTATTCTTACCACTCCAATTTCCGCTCTGTTATTTAAACGCTGCGTGAATTTCGTCGTCCAATTTTGGTGAAAGACCTGAAGATGGTCCATTATAAAGTGAAAACCAATTCAATTATTTCACCAATTGTTGCCAGCTGACCGTCAAGTGAGTTTAACTAACTGCTATGCTCGGTTAAACCTAGTGGTGCAAGTAGATGATTACGTATCCAAAATTATAATGAGCGACGAAGCCCATTTCCACTTAAGTGGTTATGTGATTTAACAAAATTTAAATTTCTGGGGCACGGAGAATCCACAAGCCACTGCCACCACTCAAAGTGACTGTTTGGTGCAGCATTTTCAGTGAAAAAGTGATTGGCCCACCGACGGCACCACCGTAACCGTAACTGGTAAGCGCTACAGACAGATGTTAAACTAGTTTTTTTTTTTGCCGCAAGTTACTGAATTGGGTCTCGAGCATTGTTAGTTCTAGCAGGACGGCGTAACCGCTTACACAGCTGGCCGGCCAAATCGCCAGTTCTGAAGGCGCCAGACTTCTTCCTTTGGGGTTTTTTGAAATCTCGCGTTAACAGCAACCAACCACAAACCTAGCAAGCCTTGAAAGCCAACATTGAAGAAATAATCACCAATTTGGAGCCAGATTTTTTGCGAGCAACAAAATGCTATAAAACTCTCCCAAAGTGAGCAATGAAGCTCCATGGTGGAGCGAAAAGCTGTCAGCTGTTCGTAGGCGGGTGAGGAAACTCTCCAAAGCCGCTAAGAGGAGGGACATTTGGCAGCAATACAAAGATACTCTTACAGCATACAATACTGAAGTAAGAAGACCTAAACGCAGAAGAAGAAGATAAAGTAACCAATACTACAGCATCTGCCTCCCTGTCTCCCCTTTTGTGGAACATTCTTGTAGATGAACTACTTCAGCGACTACCTGAAGCAGGATTTTATGCCCAATGCTACACAGACGATACAGTCGTCGCAGCAAGAGGAAATTCGAAGTGACATGCAATATGCGACATGCAATTCGCTACACGCAACATGCAACTCGCAACATGCAACACGCAACTTGCAACATGCAATTCGCTACATGCAACGAGTTACATTTAACATACAATATGCAACACCTAACTTGATACATGCAACGTGCAACATGCAACTCGCAACATGCAACACGCAACTTGCAACATGAAATTCGCTACATGCAACGAGTTACATTTAACATACAATATGCAACACCTAACTTGATACATGCAACGTGCAACATGCAACACGTAACTTGCAACATGAAATTTAAAACACCTAACTTATAATATGCAACGTGCTGCATGCAACACGCAATAAACAACATACAATATGCAACACCTAACGTGATACATGCAACGTGCAACATGCAACTCGCAACATGCAACACGCAACTTGCAACATGCAATTCGCTACACGCAACATGCAACGAGTTACATTTAACATACAATATGCAACACCTAACTTGATACATGCAACGTGCAACATGCAACTCGCAACATGCAATTCGCTACACGCAACAAGCAATTCGCTACACGCAACATGCAACGAGTTACATTTAACATACAATATGCAACACCTAACTTGATAAATGCAACGTGCGTGCAACATGCAACTCGCAACATGCTACACGCAACTTGCAACATGCAATTTGAAACACCTAACTTATAACATGCAACGTGCTGCATGCAACACGCAATAAACAACATTATATATGCAACACCTAACTTGCGATATGTAATATTCAACGTACGCAACGTGTCAGTACACTAATTGCCCAGTACTCTCGCTCATGCACTATATGATGCAAATCCAATCCAATATAAATATCTGCACTTACATTTATTATAATATATATATTCATGTAAACTTATGATCTACTGAATAAACCTAATCTATCTATCTATGTTAAATGCATCTATGTACTTAAAAATTAAATAAAATTGTATTGTAAAATTTTATAGTCCCGGGCAGACATTCTCAGCTCAAACCGCGGCCGTGTAGACTGCCCAGCCCACCACCTTTTTCTTTGGGCTTATGTCTACTTCACTTTCTTGTGAATAAGCCTTAATTCAGACCTTAGACAACCTGAACACATCTAAACACATCAATCGCGAAATTGCCAGATTTATGCGAAAAAGTCATTAGAGATTGGGTTCAGCACATTCACTCGTGCAGACGTTTCCGTGGATGAAATCTGAATGATTATTAATTAATTTTATTTTTCAAACAACAAACACAAATTGTTTCATTTTAAAAAATAATCATTTAATCAAAAACAATTTATTACTCTCCCCTTTTAAGAGACTGAATGAATTAAGTGACGTAATTTTTTTTTTTTTTATTGTTAATCGAAGCTCTTCGTTAACATAACGTTGTGTATAGATTTTACGAAACGTACTACGTACGTGAGCAGAATTGTTCACAAATAACAACACGCAATATGCAAATAAGAAAAACTTTTTGAAAAAAAAAAAAGAAACCAAAGAGTGTAGAATACATAGGGGAATTGCAATTTTGTACCACTATCTTGTTGGTTTGAGTAGTTTCCCAGCTCCCAGCAAACGAGAGCTTGGCAGGAATCTAAAAAACATGAGACACACGTTCATGTTGGAATATTTTGAAATAATTTATGTTGCGCAACAAATTCTTGAAGCAAAAACTTTACGCATTATGAAGAGCGCAAGCGATTCCAATGGAAAACTAGCAGCAGCGAGCAGCCTTGAGAATTCTAGAGGGTGAAAAATGGTCACATCTCATGTCGTGTCATTGGGGGTACTTGGGAAACAAACCAAAATCTAAAGTCAGTCTGAACTTCAGAATGGAGGAGCACCAAAAGTCACAAACAATAAAAGAGTAATTTGCTAGCCCGTCGTCAGCTGGACCTTCAGCAGTAATTCAGTGCATAAATAGATGCCTTGAGTCGACTTATAATGAATTGATTTGTGTAACAAAAACATATGTTATGTATATAGATATGTACTTTGTACACGAGACAAAAGGGAGCTCTCTACTATATACAACTATATACTTATAACTACATATAACCACAGCAACGGAAACTGCTAAACGATTTAAGTCTTTTTTTATGGAACATACGCATAGACAGTGACTGTAGAGCTCTAGTCGCACAGTAGCTAGTCGAAGTATTCTAGCTTTTAGTAGCTAGTCGTTCGAGTGTTAAGCTGACATAACAGCAATCCAAGAGATGCGGTAGTTGGTAAGTAATAATTTGGTCATTGCGAGTACAAAGTTTGCGCGTAAGAATATCCCCAAAGCCACCTGTTTATCTCCTCCCCACAACTCTTACCTGATAATGGTAAGATGTGGTACAGAAATGCCAAACGTCGACTTGGATCACTATCTATTTGGTATGGCGCTCTGAGCGCGGATTGCATCACCATTAGAAAGACTGCATCGGTGAATCAGTTTCGATTCAACACTACGGCCATTCATAACGAAGAGACCACAAACAACTGCGGTTATGCGATACGATTCGAAGTCCTTTGGATGAGATGCCTGGCGTCGAAGAGATATGGACACAGCTTAAAAGTACTGTCATAAGTGGTACTGAGTCTATGTTAGACATACTAGTACATACAAATAAATTAAAATGACTATGTAGGTTGACCATGACCAATGTTATAAACCTAACAGGGATATCCGGAGCACTATCAAGCCAATTACGCTTCGACAAGGCGATGGACTGGTCTGCGTCCTTGTTAACCTAGGTAATGAGGAAAGTTACCCGAAACTAAGATATAACGGCCTTTATAAGTCCATTCAGATACTACGCAGACGATATTGACATTATTGGCAGAAACACAAGAGCAAGAAGCTTTTCAAGATCAAGCAGGCAGCACAGATAATGGTGCTGCACATAAACGAAAGCAAAAAAAGAAAAAAACGCATAATCGCCACGCCTGCGATCAGTAGAAGATTTAACATTGGCATTCCTTATAAAACTGGTATTTAGAAAGCTAATCTCTTAGCTTCGCGTATAAACTTTCATTATCTAATCAAAGCCCACCTATTCTCATGATGCGCATGACTTATTGTTGGAAGCGAAGGCTTTGATAGAGTATGGCATGACTGTCTTACTTAACTTACACACAATGAGAAATTGCATGGATTGAGGATTACTTATGGAACCGTTAAATAAAAGTTGTATTGATTGGTATTTCTTCATCTTCGCATGGGATCAATGCTGGCGTGCCACAAGGTTCAACCTTGTCGCCTACGCTCTTCTTGATATATATCAACGACCTGTTGTCTTCTAGAACCTGTGATATTCATTCATTTGCTGACCATACAACGCTATATTCTTCCATTGAGTTTGTTAGTCAATAAGAATGTAATTCTCACTTGGTTGGTTCGCGAGATTTAATGTATACGGCTATTCTGTCGAACATTTAAGTCATTCTTGATTGGGGCAGATCTAATAGTATGGAATCAACCCGAGGGCAGGTTAACATTACGTGCCCCTAAGATGTTAGGTTTGAAAGTTTCAAGTGAACTTTTTTCGAAGGAACATATTTATGAGATTTCCAAAATAGCGAGCCAATGCCGAGCGTTCTACTTCTCCCCTCTGAAATATTAAGATTATATAAGACTTATGTTAGACCAATTATGGAATTTAATTGAAATGGGGTGCGGCTCTAAAATCTCATTTGCATTATCTTGATAGAATTCAGAATAGACATGTCCGTATGATAAACCATTACTTCATCTCTTGATTTTTTTGGAGCATAGCCGAAATGAAAAAGAAGTCAAATCGAATATAGACTCATGTCCTACCAAAATTTTTTTGGGACTTATGTCCCATCTTCGCAAATTATCCAAATTTGCCTTGAAAATTCACGCAACTTCGCACACATAATCGGCGCAGGGTCCCAATATTTACTTTTGTGACTTATGATCCACTTAAATGGGACATATGTCCCAAATCGCATTAGGGACTTATGTCCCAAACGATCGGGGCGATTGAACCTCACGATTGAACGGCTCAAGAGCGAAGTCCTTGCCTTCACATCCACGCTTAACGCTAGAATTTCCTCACGATTTCCAATGCGCTTCGTCAATGTCAGCCGCGGTGGCCATATGCCTGAATTAATTTTCAAATTATAATGCCATACATTGGTCTTTCAAATGAATAAAACAATTAGATTTAAATTAAATTGTTTGTGTTATTTTTTACAATTTCAAGTTCTATCTGGCTTAAAAGAAACACCCATTTTAATGAAATTTCGTTAAAAAAAATCGCAAAACGAATATCGAAAAGCGTCCGCAATTAATTGAAATTCCATTGGCTGGTACAAGAAAGTGATGGAAAGCTAGTGGCTGCGATAAATGGTTGTAGTTGCACTGCTCCAACTGCACATTTTACAATAATTCATCAGCAATTAGCGATGGTAATCCATCAAGTTACGAAATTGTATCAATTTTTTTTTGTTCGTTTCGTTTCATTCCTGCATAACTGTAACCGACTGATGTAACACATCGCGTAATATGCGACTGAGTGAGTTATGCATTAAATGCAAAGCACCGCAATTTTTTTTGTTTTCCTTGGCGAATAATTCATGACCGATAAATAAAAAAACATCAACCAATTGTTTGTTATGTGTAAGGAGCCATCATAGTCGTATGCAATTGGGTCACACATACTCGTAGATACAAAACCGCCAAGATCATCATTAATCAGAGTCGACAGCGGTATCTTACGTTTTGCATCTACTCGTGCGAATGTAATGCGGCGTCATATGCTCGCAATTTGCATATTGGAACATGGGAAGTGCATCTAATTCGCAGGAACGCAGCAATAATAATAAACAAAATAGAAATAACCCAACGAGTTGACATGTCAAGAAGATAAGCGAGATGGCGGCACCAGGATACCAGGATAACACCGCTGGCTGTCCGGAATGGCTGAGGACACCAGGCGCTGCTGTGCTGCCGCATTCCAATCGAATTGATATCGAATTTGAATAATCGTCGCAGTTCACATATATGCTCATTGCATACAGATTTGCTTTTGCTTGAGTGTGCTGTTGGTTGCGTATCCTTCTTCCCTAATATATGTAATACGTAAATGTTATAGGTATATTTTCACACAATTTCGCGTTACGATTATCGAAATAATTTTTATTTTAAAGAGAAATTATGATTTTATACATTTTCGATAGCCTCGCTAGTAGAAATTAGAGAAACATTCAAAAAGTCTTCAAAATAGCAAAAAACTTCATTAACTAAATACACTAATTTACATTTGTATATAAAATCTAAGCCGATATGTCAATCTTCGGAAAATGGTTGACAACTTATCTATAAGTACAGATCAGGGGGTCGGGGTTTTCTGTTTTAACAGTAGAGCGACACTCTTCCAAAAGAAGTAAAATCGAATAAGGGACTCATGTCCTACCCCATCGGGACTTATGTCCAAAAAAAATATGTTGGGACTTATGTCCCAAAAAATATGTTGGCACTTATGTCCCAAAAAATATGTTGGGACTTATGTCCCAAAAAATATGTTGGGACTTATGTCCCACTTAACATTCTTTTCTATTTTTCCGTCCTTTTATATAAGGAGCCATTTTATGTAACGTAATGAAAGTTTTCAATTTTTTTTTCAATTATTATCTCTCCGAAATTTTGGGACTTATTTCTCATCTTCGACAATTATCCAAATTACTTTGAAAACTCACGCTACTTAAAGACGAATTCGTGATTTCTATGGCGCACATAATCGGCGCAGGGACATAAGTCCCAATATTTACTTTTGTGACTTATGATCCACTTAAATGGGACATAAGTCCCAAATCGAATAAGGAACTTATGTCCCAACCGCTCAAGAGCGAAGCCTTTATATCACATCCTCGCTTAACGCTAGAATTTCCTCACGATTGAACGGCTCAAGAGCGAAGCCTTCACATTCACATCCTCGCTTAACGCTAGAATTTCGTCATAAATTGAACGGCTCAAGAGCGAAGTCCTTGCCTTCACACCCACGCTTAATGCTAGAATTTCCTCACGATTGAACGGCTCAAGAGCAAAGTCCTTGCCTTCACATCCATGCTTAACGCTAGGATTTCCTCACGATTGAACGATTCAAGGCGGAAGTCCTTGTCTTCACACCCACGCTTAACACTAGAATTTCCTCATAAATTGAACGGCTCAAGAGCGAAGTCCTTGCCTTCACTTCCACGTTAAACGCTGGTACTCCTCATAAGTGTATGGTTTAAGAGCGTAGTCCTTGCCTTCAATAACACGCTAAACACTAGAATGACCTCTCTTCCAGCAAACGTCTGGAATTCGATCTCGTTCATGTGACCACCGCGAGCACGTTTGCAGCGATCGATTCTTTGAAGCCAACACTCTTCCACACATATCGAACGGAACGTTGGCAATTTCGTGTTCGATATTGCTCGTCTAGCGTTGTGTAGTTTTGTAATATTCAAAATATTCCAAGCTTATATTCATGCAAATTTTTCAGCGAACGTATGTACATGTAAGTTTGTACGTTTGTACATTTGTTCGTTTGTTTGCCGGGTCGTATATCTCGGCTTCTACCAGTCCAAATTTGATAGGACTTGTCCTAAAAAAATTCGTTAGCGCTCGGCTTGCGATAGCGCAATTTTTTCATTCATATGAGTTAGTAGGTTATGCTCCACCTTATCCCACTAGATATATTTGGCAAACAGTAAGCGGCAATTACAGCTACGTGACTGTTAGCTGTTAATCAGTGAAAAAGTCTTCCAAAGGGGCACTCCACCATAACTAAACCACATAAAGCAAGAGCTGACGAAACTTAATTACATAACACCAGTGTTATGCTTTCAAAAAGGTTTTCGTATTGTTGTCCTCCCTCCAGAGAAGAGCGGAAAAGTGGATCCGTAGCCGATAATGAAACAATACTATAGCTCTAAGCTAGACGTTAAAGTAGGAGCAGGAGTCTTATGTGACAAGCTGAAAGTAAGCATATATGTCCGTCTACTTGATCGCTGCAGGGTATACCAGGCTGAGGTGATAGCAATTGAAGAGGTTATGAGTTGGCTGAAGCATAATGTACTACATATCTTCAAAGAAGATTATCATTTACGTGGACAGTTAGGCGGCCATAAAATCGTTGGAGGCGGTCTCGCTGAAATCTAAATTTCTCTTAACGAGATGAGTGAGCAGTTCAATATAAGGATCATTTGGGTCCCGGGCCACACAGATGTTGAGGGGAACTACAGGACGGATGAGTGAGCTAGACGTGGTACGACTCTGCAGCTGCTACCGGAAAGAGGCAGAAACAATAACAAATGTATGGTGGGAAAACACCGACACTTGCAATATTTCAAACCAGGTCTGGCCGAAGCTGGACTTGAAGCGCTCAACTGCGCTTTTTTCCCTACAAAGATGTGAACTAAGAACGGTTATAGGGATAATGACAGGACACTACCTTCTAGGGAAACTCGCGAGAAGGATGGGTGTCGAATATAATGACTTCTGCAGAAGCTGCATGGACGAGGAGGAGGAGGAGACCATAGAACATCTTCTCTGCTCATGTCCGGCACAGAAGGCTCAAACACTTAGATAAGAGGTTACTGAATAACCTATCGGATCTCGAAAACGGCAAAGTGCGAGATATACTTCGAATCATTGAGAGCTCTGAATGGATCTTTTAAAAAGGGGAAAGGTATAATATCCGGTGGTAACACAAAGGACCGCGAATGGTCTAAGTGAGCATTAGGTGCCAGCGCAACCTAACCTAACCTAACCTAGGGGTTACTACTACTGAGAAAACTGAAAAAAATACTCAATCTACGCAACGCTATCGATTCTCTTTAATCCTGAACGTTTGCAAAGTAAAATGTGGTTTTTTCAGTCTATTTCAGAAATCGCTGAAATGACTGAATGTGGCCATCGCTTTTGAATGAAAAACCTAAATTTTACGTTGCATACTATTAGGCTTCTACGATAAATTGGTCTTTAGACTGAATTACAACTAAATGTACATACACGGGTGTGTTTAGTCATTCTCATAGAAGAATACATCAGGTCGTGTGTCTATATCTTGTATCTTGTATCCTGTATCTTGTATCTTATATTTTGTATTTTGTAACTTGTATCTTGTATCTTGTATTTTGGGATCTTGGGATCTTGAGATCTTAGGATCTTGTATCTTATATTTTGTATCTTTTATCTTATATTTTGTATCTTGTATCTTGTATCTCGTATATGTAACTTGTACCCTCTATCCTCTCTCTATCCACAATCTCCCTGTCCCTGTCCTCTCTCTAACCTCTATCAACCTCCTTCCATCATCTCCCTAACCGCTATCTCCCTACTCATCTCTCCCTTTCACACTCCAATGGGTTATGAGCTCATCATATTTGGCTCACAACCTGGTTCCGATCCTGGCATTCCACAAGAAATCTCGCCACCAGTCGCGAGGCATGATAAACCTCATTTAATTCATAATCCTAGATTCCTCACATACTTGCAATCGCTGCATTCTAAATGTCTCATTTGCATTTGCATTATGCAAGTAGCACTGGCTTTTTTAATCGATATGGTAAACAAAGAGGTAGCAAGTAATGCTCAACGAGCACACTAACACACAAGCAGATATCCATCACTAGGCATTACCCATCCACAGAGGTATTGAGATAAGAAAATATTAGCGTTTGATTCTCGCAGTCAGATACAGAACCAGATGCCTGGCCAGCATCATACAATTGAAGTTTCCAGTTTTTTTTAAAAATTTCTTTGGCTCTTAGCATCTTTTTCTTATTAAATCTTATTTTAAATAAATGTTTAAACGTCCACTTATTAAGTCTTGACTGACAAGCATCCACAAACAACATATCCTCGAACAACATAAGTTCAATAGAAGTTCACAGATGTTTTGAGTTGCTTGAGGAATATACTCGATTCTTTTGCCACTGAAGCAAACCAGTTGGACAAGAAAACAACGACGGACTAACATGCATGCGATGGACAAAATTGCCAACTTTTACTGCCAATAAACCACAAGAATTTCTTGTTTGTCCGTTCGTCGCCGTCGTTGTCGTTTATAATCTTGTTTGACCCAAATGCAATGCAGCAGCCGTTTAAGGCAAAATTAAAAATAATTCCGGCCAAAAGACGACGACAACAAACACAACATGAATGCATGCGGAATGTCCGTCCGACGCTGTGGGCACACGACACAGGCAACCAGATTTCTGGAAAACGCATAAAGATTATGTGCACATGCAGACAGGAGTACTCTTCTGATGACCTCAACTCTGTGGACCACTTTATCGGTGATATCTCTGGCCCATTTATGGCCAACAATTTGTGTTTAAGTTAAGATACACATAAAAAATGGGTAACTGGTTGTTGTTCAGCCAGCTGGAAAGATTTGAAGTAGCAGCAGTGGAGGGAGTGTGGAGAGTTAATTATTTAATTGGCTTGTGAGTAATGAAACTACTGGATAATTGGCTTTTACTTATTAGCCAGCTAATCATTTGACTTTACCCCTGAGACCAATCAGAGATCAAAAGAGTGGATATGATCTGTCTGCGTCGTAGAAAGGTTAAACTATCAGCGGATAAGGTGATGACAACTTTGTTTTGGAACGCAAAGGGAAGATCATGGTGGATAACCCTGAAACTCGGACGGATTACTATTGCAGTATTGCTAGAGGAATTACTAAAAACGGTGCCGAAGTGTAGCGTATTTGCACCAGAAACAGCCCTAAATGTTGTAGAGAAAAGTTCTGCTTCATCAGGACAAATGAACGACAAATAGAACCATGGCTGAAATCCATAACTGTGTGTCCGAAATAATCCCTATTCATCTGATGTTGCTCGGTGTGACTTTCAGCTGTCCACAGAATAATAAAAAAACATTTGAAAACATCTTGAACGTATAGAGGGGAAGAAACTTTTATAAACGTATTTTTTTAGGCCTTGAAAAAACCTTAAATAAAGATTGTAACAATTAGTATATTCCATTGTATAATTTAAGGGTTAAAATATTTACTAAATATTACAACAATTAGTACATTTCATTGTATACTTTAAGGGTTAAAATTTTAACAAATAGATTTCATTATACATTTTGAGGGTTAAGACCTTTAATAAGTGTTGCAACAATCATTACATTTCATTGCATACTCTAAGGGTTAAAACATTTCCTTTTCTCAAAGTTTTTAGGATTAATGGGAATACCTTTTCTGAATATCCTTATGCTCATACTGCATGAAATGTAATTTCTACAATAAGATAATTAAAAAATTATTGCATAACATTTCATTGTGTAATTTGAGGGTTCAAATGGTTTATAAATATTGCCACAATCAGTACATTCCATTGTATACCTTATGGGATAAAACTTTTAATGAACATTGTAGCAATCAGTACATTCTATTGTATTCTTTAAAGGTTAACATTTTAATAAACACTGCAACAATCAATACATTTCATTGCACACTTTTATGGTTGAAATCTTTAATAAGTATTGCAGCAATCATTAAATTTCATTGTATACTTTAAGGGTTAAAACCTTTAATAAGTATTGCAACAATCATTACATTTTAGGGTTTAAACTTTTAATAAACACTGCAACAATCAAGAAATTTCATTATACACGTTGAGGGTTTAGACCTTTAATAGGTATTGCAACAATCATTACATTTCATTGCATATTTTAAGGATTAAAAAAATTCAAGAAGTATTGCATCAATCGTAACATTTCATTGTATACTTTGAGGGTTAAAATGTTTAATAAATATTGCGACAATCAGTACATTCCATTGTATTCTTTAAGGGATAAAACTTTAAATAAACACTGCAACAATGAATACATTTCATTGTACACTTTAGGGGTTGAAACCTTTAATAAGTATTGCAGCAATCATTAAATTTCATTGTATACTTTAAGGGTTAAAACCTTTAATAAGTATTGCAACAATCATTACATTTTAGGTTTTAAACTTTTAATAAACACTGCAACAATCAAGAAATTTCATTATACACGTTGAGGGTTGAGACCTTTAATAGGTATTGCAACAATCATTACATTGCATTGCATATTTTAAGGGTAAAAAAAATTCAAGAAGTATTGCATCAATCGTAACATTTCATTGTATACTTTGAGGGTTAAAATGTTTAATAAATATTGCGACAATGAGTACATTCCATTGTATACTTTAAGGGATAAAACTTTAAATAAACACTGCAACAATGAATACATTTCATTGTACACTTTAGGGGTTGAAACCTTTAATAAGTATTGCAACAATCATTACATTTCATTGCATATTTTAAGGGTTAAAAAATTCAAGAAGTATTGTAACAATCGTAACATTTCATTGTATACTTTAAGGGTTAAAATGGTTTCTAAATATTGCCACACTCAGTAAACTCCATTGTATACTTTAAGTGATAAAACTTTTAATAAATATTACAACAATCATTACATTTCGTTGTATGCTTTAAGGATTAAAATCTTTAATAAATATTGCAAGAGTTATTACATTTCGTTGTATGCTTTAAGGTTTAAAATATTTTAAAAAAATATTGCATATATTGTATATCATAGGCCATAGAGCTTTGGACTGTGTCCCTTTTAAATTGAAGTTTTGAGGATATCGTATTCGTACCGTAAATGAAATCATCTATTTGTTTCGGCCACTAGTTACTGGTATAACAATCAAGAGTTATAAGCAGAACCAAGCGAAGACTCTGTTCGTTCCGTCCAACTTGCTTTTTGACTCATATTTATGCTTACCTCTCCACCGTATAAACAAACGCTTAGCTACTTGGTCTAATGTTTGTTTATTCAAATAAAACTGTTAATGGCCTATTACGTTATGGTAAGATGTTTCCAATTTAAGAGATTAATTAATTGCATTTCACTTTACTATTGGCTTTCACGCCTCACATTTGTGTTTTAACGGTAAGGTAAATGTATGTAGAAAATAAATGAGGTCATCAAACTCAAAAAGAAATTATGGAAGCAACACACTATACGACAGCAAAGCTTCGAAAAACAACTGCGATGATCACTTTGCCGTCAGAGGGAAGAACCGATCAAAGCATCAGTACGATGATGGCCACCATGCAGTTGAAAGTATATCAATACTACAAGCTGTGTAGCTCTAGATCACACCACCGCTTCTAAGCATCCGTAGTAATGCTTTGCTACTGTCGAGGCTAACTAGCAGCCAGCTAACAGCTTTAGTCGATGAAAATCAAGCTGCTGTGTAATTGGACGTAACCAAAATAGAAAACAAAACTACGGAATTTAAACTTTTTCTTGAACTGCAAGAAACTAAACCAAACATTACTTTGGGCCCCTTAACAGTCGTCTATGGGTGACAACATCTATGGGTGGTGCCAAAGAAAGGTACTTCTATGGATGAAGAACGTCTAATAGCAAAGCAAAAGCCGGCAAGAAGTTCTATTCATCGTCGTTTGTGAATTCGAGTTAAGCCGGTAACTGACGCAGATTACTTAAAACACAGCCAAAAGAGTCTATGGCCGGATGTGCCACTTCGAGCGAGGCCTTTGGAATCGGCCAAACTGCATTCAAATGAGAACAAATGCGTGCGGTATACATTGTGAGCAAATATCTAATGGAATTTAGTAATTGAATGTAGTGGTTTGTACCGTTCAATCAGGTAATCACATTCTGGCCATCGATGAGACTCGAAGGATTATTCAAAATGTAGTGCAGAGATTACGGATTCTAAAGCAGTTGTAACTTTAAAAAGAAGAATGCCGGCTAAGTAACTTGTTGATAGCAGATTGCCTCACTTGGTTTATTAAAATGATTTTCACGTCCCAGGAAGACATCCTTATGCACTTTGAGTTATTGAAGTCGGATTTAAGCTGGGAACACACAACAAAAAGCGCGCTAAAGTACTTAACCTTCCTGTCTCTCTTTTGACTGAGTGTTTTTCTGTTTTTCTTAAGCGTTTATCAAACTCAGTATATTCAAAAAAGTGTGATAGCCAAGAGGAGATCAGTATGATGTAAAAATCATTTTGATGGATATGATTGCCAAAATAGGTAGGGAGCAAGTATTCAGGCAGTACATTGGCACCCATAGCGTACACGAGAACACAATGGGCAACGAGTCATAGAGATGACAGCAAGCGATACTTTTGGTCGTTGCGAGTACAAGGTTTGCGCGTAAAAATATCCACAAAGCAACCTGGGTATCTCCGGATGGAGCCACTCGATAGCAGATAGACCACGTGTTGATAGACCGCCGCCACAACCCAAACCTGATGATGGTACGAACGTACTGAGGTGCCGACGTCGACTCGGACCATTATCTTTTTGGTATGGTACTCCGAGCACGGATAGCATCATCAAGAGAGACAGCATCCGCGAATCAGACTCAAGTCAACACGGCTGCCCTTCGCAACGAAGAGGCGGTTAAGTGATAGGACTCGCCCTAAATAAAGAGAGAGTAAGTCCTGGGGCGTAGAAGAGAAATGGTCACGCCTTAAGAATACTGTCATTAGTACTTAGGCAGTAGTCGTAGAGATCGAAACAACTGGTTCGATGACAAATGTAAGCTAGCGCCTGAACGCACAACAATCTCATAGGCACGCGAAGATGATTACAAAGAGCTCAGAAGATATGAAAAAAAAACAGTTCACCGGCGAAGGAAAGCAGCCTGGGAGAAGAATCTCGTCCGTGAACTAAAACAGTACAGAGAGCAAGGACCGCACCAGGCGCGGAAGTTCTACCAAAGAGTCCGCAGTATGACGCAATATACACCGCTTTGCACATACTACTGCTAAGACAAAGAGGGTATTCTGATCGCCGATCTCAAAAGTATCTTAGAGCGATGGCAAGAGCACTTCCATGAGTTGCTAAATGGTCAGCTAACTGAGGAATTGGAGGCTCCACCAATGACCGATAACCACACTATGCTGCCGCCACCAAGCATAGACGAAGTTAGCAGAGCGATAAATCGGCTCAAAAATAATAAGGCCCCGGGATATGATGGTATCCCAGCGAAGCAGTTTAAAACAGGAGGCCATGCAATACACCAAGCAATTCATGAAATAATAGTGCAAGTATGGGAAGAATAAGAGGCATCCTGTGCCCCATACATAAGAAGGGAGATATCACAAAATGCAGCAATTATCGTGGTATAACGTTGTTGAGTACCGCGTATAAGATTTTCTCCTCTATCCTTCAAGACAGGATAGCCCCATACGCTAAAGTCATCATTGGCCCATAGAAGTGTGGCAGTGTGGCTTCGTGCCGGGCAAATCAAGAACTGATCAGATTTACACCCTTAGGCAGGGGATGGAAAAATGGCTAGAGTTTCAAAACTCACTACACCGTATCTTTTTATTGACTATGATAGAATAGCCAGAGTAGAACTTTATAAAGCCATGAGTGAATTCGGCATCCCAAATAAACTGACAAGACTATGTAGGTTGACCATGACCAATGTTATAAGCCAAGTAGAAATATCCGGATCACTATCAAGACCATTCAACAGCTATAATGGGCTCCGACAAGGGGATGGAATGGCCTGCGTCCCCTTCAACCTGGCGTTGGAGAAAGTGATCCGAGACTCTGGCGTGACGTGAGGGGCTCAATGTCAGCCCGATATCCCGCATTTGACGCGTGTCGCGAGTCGCGTGTGGTGCGTGTGAAGCGTGGAAAAAAGAAAATTCTTTGAAATAGCGACCTCAAAAACAGAAATTTTGGCGATTATTACCAAATAATAAACGACTGTGAGGCGTGTTTCGATGTATATATAAAAGTTTGTACCCGAAAAACGAAGTGTCACGTGTGGCGCGTGTGATGGGTTGATATTTTTTTCGACTTCTTTGAGGTCCTTCTTAACCAACTTCTTTCCGAGCTAGAAGCTGAATTTTGTCCAAAATAGTATTTTTTTATATTCCGAGTATGACGCGTGTCGCGTGTGATGGATTGGAATGTTTGTTTTATCGACTTCTTTGAGGTCCTTCTTAACCAACTTCTTTCCGAGCTAGAAGCTGAATTTTGTCCAAAATAGTATTTTTTTATATTCCGAGTATGACGCGTGTCGCGTGTGATGGATTGGAATGTTTGTTTTATCGACTTCTTTGAGGTCCTTTTTAACCACCTTCCACACGACCTAAAGAGTGGAAATTTTGTAGGTATCTAAGTCCAAAATGGCATTTTTTATATTCCACGAATAACGCGTGTCACGTTATGCGTGTGAAACGTGTGATGGTTTGAAATCGCGCATTTTCTTGTTTTTTAGGTCTTTTTTAACCACCTTTCACACGACCTAGAGGGCTGAAATTTTGTGAGCAGCTATATCTCACAAAGCATTTTTGATATCCCGCTTTTGACGCGTGTCGCGAGTCGCGTGTGGCGCGTGTGAAGCGTGGAAAAAAGAAAATTCTTTGAAATACAGATGTTTTCGCGACTATTGCCAAATAATAAACAACTGTGTGGCGTGTTTCAATGTATATTTAAAAGTTTGTACCCGACAAACGAAGTTTTTTTTACATAAAACATTCACGTGTATCTAATTAAGTGAGCCGCACTGTAACTTGACAAAACTTGCACGTTTCACGTTTAGAAACTTGTGACTGTGCAGTAGATTGTTTATTTGGAGTTAGAAATTACACTTTCTGTGTGAGTGAATGTCAGCAACCAACTTGAAATCCTATTAGAAGTTTAAGCGTAATGACGAATAGGTAACCGAAAAAGTACCTTCCTAGAACTAATCGTAATCACAAACCACTATGACGCTTGTTCTTATGTCATTCATATAATTGTTGTTAAGTATTATATTCGTACATAAGCTTTAATGTAAAATTTAGAGAAAAACCTAATACAATGGAATAGGGATACTTTATATTTACGTTCTATTACAGTAACTAGTAGTTGGATAGAAAGAACTAGAAAGATATGGTGAACGAGAGTGGCATGGAGAGGGCGAGAAAGATAAGAGAGTCATAGAAATGCATCTACTGCTCTTGGTTCTTGGTAAAATGACACCACAAATCGTAAATCGTATCCACTTTACAATATACAGATACAGTTGAGAGAAAATGGAGAAAAAATTAATTTCCGATCTAACGAGCAGATAAAATTGTAGCGTGAGTTAAGCTGCCCATGAAATTTGCGCTTCTCCCAGGAGCATAGACAGACAATAGTAATGTTTTGAACAAACCATCGTCATCAACTACGAGTACGTCAATGCAAAACGAACCCCTCGGCGATTACAAAAAAAGAATAATTAACTGATTTTCTGTCGGTTTTTTTAAGTTTACATCTACAAGTGTGTATAAGTACTTCATAAGCCCTCAAATACTCTGTACAACAGATAAATTCCCTCTGCCGTATTGTTGTCTTCTCGACTACTGTGACTGCAAGTTGTCATCTTGTAGCAATGAAACCAAAGGTACGAGTATCTGCGATTGTTAAGATTAACTTTTGCTGTATTCATTCCGTAATTACTATATAAGTCCAACCACTGCATCCACGAGACCGTTTTAATTTACGTTTAGAGCAATTAACAGTCTCGTGTGTGTGTGTGAAGTCTTGTATCTGCAGTAGAAAACCATATTTCGCCGAACTTTTTAATTACGTACCACGTTCGATGCTGCGGGACTTACTGTGAACTAAAAACCAGCTCAATGCCGCCGCCGTCATGTTGTGTGGTGGTCTTGTGTTGCGGTGGTTGCTTTACGCTGCAATAATACCGCAATGCACAGCGGCACAGCAGCATAGCAATTAAACAAACGCTCCACAATTTTGTTGTTTTGTGTTTGTTTTCGGTTTTATAACACAGCCGACGACAATAGATAGACTGCTGCAACTTTTTGTTTTAAATTTTCAAACGAATTCCTCTCCAATCGATGATTTATGGTTATTGCCATTGGTTGCACCAGCAACAGAAATTTCGCATAAAGTTGAAAGTGGAAGTGAGTCACGAATAGTACGATAGATACAATGTTGAAGGCAAAGAAATACGATCCTCCTCTATACCGCTGCCAATTCTTTCAGAAAGGACACCAATGATTTCTCGAAGAAAACATCAAAAAAAGATTCGAGTTGGTAACAACTCTGAGATTCACATACCGCTCGATATGCAGGGTATCTCTTAGTTACCCTGTAATATCGGTAGTTGGTTGTAGTATATAGTCGAATAAGATAAGAGGATAAGATTGTAAAGAAGTTGACTGAACGGTGATTTGTCAAGGCGCTTATCGATTAAGATACAAATCCCAATTAACTCCGATAATTGTGTACTCGTACACCTGTACCGTACCTTTTGAAATACCTCACATACACAACACATATGGACTCTTATCACTGTATGCTTTATGATAATGATTATGAGCACACAATGCGTACACTTACGTTCTAGATACTTTACGAGTATCTATATCTTGTTGATGGCAAATAATATTTCTTCGATAACAATAAAACAGGCCTTGCCAGTCACAGATGTCGTAATATTTAGGAGAGAATTTCCGTAATTCTGTGTGAAGACGAACAAGTGTTGCCGTTAATTATTAATTATCAGCGGGGCCCCAGGGAACACAGGCACTTTTATCGATTAAAGGCGGTGGTAGTAGACGACTCTCATTTTCAAACTGACTATGAATACCTACATCTTCGGGATTCATCTTTTCTATTTATTTTAGCGGACACATTAATAAAGGTTGACTGATTGATAGGGACGCTCATAGATAATGATATTGAAGGGTTAATAGAATGAGATACTATTTGGATAACGTCATGCAAACTAAGGTTTCTTGATTTTGAATAATGGGTAATGATGACTTGCAAAATAAGTTCATCTATAAATACAAAGCACACTAAACACTTGATTTACAAACGGTGGTCTGATGAGAGACACCTCAGGTTGTTCAACGTAAAAAAGTCAAAGCACGGTGAACGGCTAGACTTTATATGGGAGCTAAAAAGCAAAATAACAAAGGTAAAAGTTCATTGGAGTCTTAAAAGTCAAAAGTGAAAGGTCTTAGGGATCTTATACATAAAATTTCATAAAATTTCAATGATTTGAGGTCGTACGATGAATAAACGTATAAATGTCAAAGACCACACTACCTGTAGGGACAATAAAGCCAGGGTAAGGGTCGTAAAGATGTTTTAACGTCAATATGTCAAAGGTTTAAGGTTGTAGGAGGTTAAAGAAACATCAAAATGACTGGCGCATACTTCATAGGTAGGAACCGTAGCTGGTTTATACACAAACACCAAAATGTGACAGGACATACTTTATTAAAGGGCTTAAACGTCAACCGTCACAAATGGTTTAAACGTTTAAATGTAAAAATGTAAAAGCCCAGACTTATTGTTCACGTCATAGAGGGGCTTAAACTTCAAAATTTAAAAGATTCGAGGTCGTACAATGAATAAACGTATAAATGTGAAAGACCTGTTCTTATTTGATAAGAGTCGTAGAGATGTTTAAACGTTGATTGTAAGTTGTAGGAGGGGGTCATAATGTCAATGATGCTAAAACGTCTAAGATTATAGATCATATAGGGGCTTAAACGTTGATATGTCAAAGGTTTGCGGTTATAGGAGGTTTCAACAACAAAATGTAACAGGCCTGACTTTATAAACGACAATGGCTTAAGGCCGGAAATGGTTTAAACATTTAATCAAAATGTAAAAGCCTAAACTTAATATTGAGGTCATAGATGGGCTTAAACGTCAAAATGTTGAAGATTTTGGTCGTACAATAAATAAACGTATATCAAATGTCATGTGGTAATGGTCGTAAAGATTCTTAAACATCAATATGTCAAAGGTTTGACGCTCTAGAAGGTTTAAACATCAAAATGTAACTGGCCAGACTTCATGGAAGGGTTTCCACAATGTTGGTCAAAGGCCGTAAATGGTTTAAGCGTTGAAATGATAAAATATAAAAGCCTAGACTTACTATTTAGGATGTAGATTGGCTTGAACGTCAAAATGTCACAGTTCAGACTTAAGGGGACTAAAACGTCAATAGTAAGGGGTCGTAAAGGCATAAATGTAAAACTGTTAAATATTTGAGGTCATAGGACGGAAAGGCCAAACTTTATAGGGGCTAACAGGTATCAGATTAGGGATCGTAGATTGGTTTAAATGACAAAACATCATATGATTGTGGTTGTAGGAGGGCATAATGTCAGGTTGCTCACACGTCTAAGTTATAGATCGTATAGGGGATTAAATGCATAATGCCACAGGTTTACAGTGTTATAGGTTAGTTGTTAGAATGTCAAAGACCAGACATTTAAAAAAAACTAACTATGTTTAAGGTAAGAGCTCATTTGAGAGTTTATGTCAAAGTTATACGTTGCTTAAACGTAAAAATTTCATAGGTTTGCTGTTGTAAAAGGCTTAACAGTACAAATGCTTATGACTCAAATTCAAAAGATGATTAAAATATCAAAGTTTAGTAGTCATAGAGGCGATTAAATGAAAAAATATCAAAGGTTTTAGATTGAAGGAGGGTCAAAAGTATAAAGACAAACTTTATAAGAAACTAAAATGATAAAATTATCGTGGTAAGAGTTCTTTGGAGCTTAAATTTCACAGCTTTGAAGTTATAGGGACTTAAACGAAAAAGTCTAAAAGTCAAAGGCCCAGACATCTTAAACTAAAAATGATGAAAGTTCATTTGAGCTTAAATGGTAAATTTAAGATGAATAGGAGGCTAAAATGAAGTTTATGGTTCGTATAGAAGTCGTCTAACATTGAAATGTTAAAGGTATGAGGTACATTTGAGCTTAAATTGAAAAGTTTAAATGACATATGGGCCTAAAACAAAGTTTAGAGGCTTTATAGAAAACTGTAATGATAAAATTATCATGGTAAGAGTTCATATGAGCTTAAATGTCACACTTTGAAGTTATAGGGACTAAACATAAAAGTTTAGAAGTCATATGGGGCTTAAACGTGAAAAAGTCAAAGACTAAGACTTTTTATGGGAATAAAAATACAAAATGAGAAAGGTTCATTTGAGCTTAAAAGGTTATGAGAAGCTTAGGCGTCCTTGAAATGTTAAATGTATGAGGTACATTTGAGCTTAAATTCAAAAGTTTAAATGACATATGGGGCTAAAACGAAGTTTAGAGGCTTTATAGAAAACTGTAATGATAAAATTATCATGGTAAGAGTTCATTTGAGCTTAAATGTCACACTTTGAAGTTATAGGGACTAAACATAAAAGTTTAGAAGTCATATGGGGCTTAAACGTGAAAAAGTCAAAGACTAAGACTTTTTATGGGAATAAAAATACAAAATGAGAAAGGTTCATTTGAGCTTAAAAGGTTATGAGAAGCTTAGGCGTCGTATAAGACCCATAACTAGTAAATTTTAGATGGCATAGGTGGCTAAAACGTATTTAAAGGGTCGTAGACGCCTCTAACGTTGAAATGTCAAAGGTATGAGGTTCATTTCAGCTTAAATTGTCAAGTTTAGATGGTTTAGGGGTCGTAGAATGATCCTAAACTGAAAACGTGAAAGGTATGAGGTTGTTGTATATATATAGTTTTTTAAGTTAAGTTTGGAGTTTTTGATACTGATGCCTCATTTAATCATAATCTGAAATAAAAGTACATTAAAAAGGTCTTAATTCCAAAAGAAAATAAATATTCTATTGCGACAAAGTCCCACTCCCGAAGACATGTCAAGCAAATTCTTTTGAAAAATCCCTGCAAACTTTACAATCCACTGAAACAAACCAACATTTTCCACTACACCTGTAGGAAATAGAAGCAAACAAAAAAGTACAGTTAATGTGTCTCTAGAGTCACCTACATATATTGGCAACGGCAACATCATCAAGTAGCCAACTAGCATATCACATTACAAAAAAATCAGATTTGCAAAATAATCCATTGACGGATGAATCCATTTCGTGTCATGTTATGTTCTGCATTGCATTTCCCATCTAATGACAGCGTGTACAGAGAGACTTGTCATCGCCAATGCATATTCCGTATTGGGAAAATGTTCGCCGGGAAATTGGACTTTCAAACCGACTTCCATCCATCTAACAACGATGACTACGATGACTACAACGATGATGACAACGGATGACAGAACTACGCGAATGTCCAACCTGTTTGTCTTGATGTCGAACTTAATTGGATTTTCATGCCAAATACCACCCACTGCATCCAATCTCATATGTATGGGAACCTTTCGACCATTCCCGGTACTCAGGTCAGCAAAATTTGTTGACTCAGCGCAAAGACGACAAACAGTCAAGAAAAGTGTGCGACGACCATATTTACCCGCTGTCATGTCAATGAGCAGCAAATAATATTCTGCAGTATGGTCGCCTTAAATTAAACCTGAAACAGTGGAACGAATACATAAACGTACAACATAAAAATTGTTAAAGATAGACTTTGAAATATTATTTTTCATCTTCTCAACTATTTCTTCTTCAAAACAAACAAACAACTAAAAAACTAAAAAACTAAACAACCAAGCAACTAAACAACTAAACAACTAAACAACTAAGCAACTAAACAACTAAACAACTAAACAAATAAACAACTAAACAACTAAACAACTAAACAACTAAACAACTAAACAACTAAACAACTAAACAACTAAACAACTAAACAACTAAACAACTAAACAACTAAACAACTAAACAACTAAACAACTAAACAACTAAACAACTAAACAACTAAACAACTAAACAACTAAACAACTAAACAACTAAACAAACAAACAAACAACTAAACAACTAAACAACTAAACAAACAAACAAACAAACAAACAAACAAACAAACAAACAAACAAACAAACAAACAAACAAACAAACAAACAAACAAACAAACAAACAAACAAACAAACAAACAAACAAACAAACAAACAAACAAACAAACAAACAAACAAACAAACAAACAAACAAACAAACAAACAAACAAACAAACAAACAAACAAACAAACAAACAAACAAACAAACAAACAAACAAACAAACAAACAAACAAACAAACAAACAAACAAACAAACAAACAAACAAACAAACAAACAAACAAACAAACAAACAAACAAACAAACAAACAAACAAACAAACAAACAAACAAACAAACAAACAAACAAACAAACAAACAAACAAACAAACAAACAAACAAACAAACAAACAAACAAACAAACAAACAAACAAACAAACAAACAAACAAACAAACAAACAAACAAACAAACAAACAAACAAACAAACAAACAAACAAACAAACAAACATAATTTAAAAACGATTACTTGTGGCGTGCTAGAATAATTGGTAAGGGTATGTATTGGTGATTTTTACCTTTCCTGATCAAAAATTGCGGCTTCCTTTCATATATTGGCTTCTTATTCGTTCAATAAAATAACTCGCCCCAACTCAAACAACTTTTGGGTGACATACCAGTATTTTTCAACAATCCTCCCCCATGCAAATCGCATCGATGAAACGCACACAGAGTGCCCCCACCTTAATCCAAATGCTATCGTATCAATTTAATTGGACCTAATCCGCAGGTGAATCGAATTCATGAAATTGGTACGCCGCCAACACGTCGTTGATTGGACTAAGCCTAAGCACGTGTCAATGCCATCGTCTGAAGCAACAACGTACCAACGATCAGCCACCAATGGTGAGTATCGGTTGCCGATTGCTGATTATCCAGCCATTTGCTACGAACTTAATGTCTTACCAAACCTAGAAAATGCGCTTATGTTATACTGTATTTGGTATTCGTATTAGCATTTCAGTTTGGATGACGTTACGCTTCATTTTGGATGTTACAAACAAATGTACATACATGTATGCATTCAATAAATAACATAACTCTGTGGCAATTTTTAAAATTGAAAAGACATAGATGCCTCTAGTAAGCTTCGCACTGTAGTGTTTATATCAAAATGGCACAGAATTGATGAAAAAAGTTTAGCCGGGATGCTTTTTTGGACACTTTTCACTCATATGCTCAAAAAAATATCAGTTGTCATTGTCATCACTCTATGGTCAGCCGAATTTTAAGACAAACTTTTGAAAATATCTATGCTATATTTGTGACAGGGTACAGTATTTGTTTTTACCTTTACCGGAAGGCTAGAGCGGTCTTTGTCTCCTACAAAAGTAAATAACATGTCTCACTTACAAAAGAGAGCATAAGCATGTTTCATATTAATCCTATAATCATATATATATTTGAATAGCAACATTATATCCTATAAATATGATCTTCAATATTTAAATGATACAACAAATATAGCGTGTGGGCACCGTGGCTCTAGTGTTTTGTGCTTCTGAGACTTCTGAGTAGGAGGTTCGCAGTTCAAATCCCAGAAGCAACAATAGTATTAATTTACGGTCCCAGCTTTCGCTTATGCCGTATCCGAATGACGAATTGAGAGCTTTCCGTGACAAGATATTACTCTCGGACGTTTGTCAGACATTTGCGAGGGGTGGGACCGTGAAAAATACTTTTGGTGTTACTGGGATTCGATTTCTGCTCATAAGCCCATGCACTTATCCACTGAGCCACGGCGCCCACATGCCTTATCTTTAACCATCCTATAATCAAATAATCATCCTATCTTAATTTAATTTCTTTCAATCTTACAATAATTCAAAATTCATACTGTAAAAGTAATATAATTATTCTGTAATCAACCTACAATCCTACCATAAACATTCTATAAACATTATACGGGTGATTGACACGAAGTGTTACCAAAAAAAAAACGCCACAGAATTTTTATTTTTTGATAAATTTTGATTGAATCAAAGTAAAAAAATTGCACAAATATTTAAATTTTCGAATTGCATTAGCAGTTTTCGATTTGGCCACCCTTAGCCGCGATTATGGCCTCTAAACGGCCGACAAAGGTATTGCATGCAGCACGAAAGTGGCTCTGCAGTATTTTGGCTCATTCCCGGCGAAGCGCTTGCTTGAGATGATCGACACTTTGGTCGAAACCGAGAAATCTAGCGGATTTGCATCCGGTGATTTTTGGTGGCCATTGGGCAGTGGAAATGAACCGCGGAACGTTGTTTCTCAGCCAATCTTGATTGACGCAAGCTTTATGACTCGGCGCCGAGTCCTGTTGAAATGTCCAGGCTCCGCGGCCGAAATGTTTTTGGGCCCAAGGCTTCAACGCTCCCTCCAACACATGATCCCGATCAATTTTAGCATTTATCTTGGATGCCACGGTCCAAAAAAACGAGCGATGAACTGCTTTCGGCCTTTACGGCGGCCCAAACCATCACCATCGGCGGCGCTTGGTTTCGAGTGGCAATCC
Source organism: Nephrocerus scutellatus (assembly GCA_947095585.1). Taxonomy (NCBI): domain Eukaryota; kingdom Metazoa; phylum Arthropoda; class Insecta; order Diptera; family Pipunculidae; genus Nephrocerus; species Nephrocerus scutellatus. The sequence goes on from OX352763.1 coordinate 118,383,515, forward strand.
GTTGGTCTAAATTTTCAGTAGAACGGCCGGGCAAGTAAATCCGACTCATCAGAGAAAACCAAATTCGGCAAATCGCCACTTTCGTGCAAGCGTAACAACTCCTTTGCTCTTTCCACTCTAACTTTTTTTTGAGCATCGGTGAGACTATGGGTTTTTTTTTTGAATTTCAAGGCCTTTAGTCCAAGATGATCTTTCAATATGTGGTGCATCCGTTCGAGCGAAATGTTCACCTCACGAGCCATTTTTCTGCCGCTACGGCGCGGATTCTGAGCCATATTGGCCTTAACCTTCCGAATGATATCCGGCGATGTTGCAGTGCGTTTCGGTCCACCACGATGGCGTATTGCAATGCTGCCAGTATCGTTACAACAATTTACGGTGCGATACACAAACATTTTATTCACATGCAGATGTTTCAATGGGTTAACAATCTGCGGCTGTGGTTTTCCAGCAATATACAGAGCAATCACACTATTAAGCTTGAATTCCATTGCGGATAACTTTTTTCTGAATATTTCCCACTAAAATGCTTGTAAACAATGGAATGAACTGTCATTAGTGTAAATTTGAGCGCTCTGTCGTCACTGGTTTGACAGCAATGACAGTCTGAAGTTGGTAACACTTCGTGTCAGTCACCCGGTATAAACATCCCCTTCACATCATTCTTTAATGAAGTAATGTTGCAAAGTGATGCATCCTGTAATGTGTACTCACAAAACGTCCAAGGTAGTTTCCCTTCAAAACTGATGTCTTTACGCTAGCTCCAAGCTTCTATTAAGTTTGATTTTTCTTGCATTAAGGAAAAAAAGCTTGCACTTTGTAGGTTCTAGAAAATGCAGGAGATTCAAGAAGATCCCCTTAAAACAGGAACTATTTTTGATAGTCCCACTTTTTCCCCTGATTTGTTAGTAAACTAGGTCCATCCCGCCCACAATGCACACACAAGAAGCAACTCCATTGCATTCCTCTTAAAAGAGATTAAATTTAATTTAATTAATTTAACGGATACATACTATGTATCGAGAAATATTTCAAAAATGTCAAAGTGTCTGTGTCACTTGTCGTGCGAGCCTAATCCATGTGAATGCCCCGAATAGAAAAAGTCAACCCTCTTTTGGATTTCATCTTATCTGTGTCATCGCCACTAAACATGCAACTAACTGCTTGTTGCATTCATATTCCCTATATGCCAGTTTAACCACAAAACACCTTTATACGAAAGTACACCGACCGACGACCGACAGTCCGCAGCTTAACCAACGTCATCGAAAACGTGTCCGAAAGGGTATTACAGCAGTTTTGCTTCTTCTCAGTCGAAACCGCAAACGTTTACTTAGTTTTGACCCCAAAAAATGGGGTTACTGCGAAAGTAGGTGGCTGGACTGGACTGGTAGACGTACACAGTTCATTCGGGTTACATACGAGTACGTACATATTGTGCCCCACCAATTTCAGTTCGTTCGATTCACCATTGATAACTATTCTACGATAGAACTGCTTTTGTTTTTTAGTTTGGAGGAAATCGTTTGCTAAAATTGATATTACTTCCAAAGAATCACCATTAATGATGCATCCATCCATCCATCCATCATTTCGAACGAATTGAAAACATCTGTGAAGAACTGAAACGCCCATTTGAGTTGATAACGAAGGATTTGTAGTTGTAATTATAATTCTTATCGGTGATGGAGGCGTTTTGTGGTGTTACAGAGTAACTCTGTTCGAGTATTTGTGTGCCACATGTTGTGCTTAAATGGCAACTTTTGTCATTAATTTGGTTTTGATTTTATTGGAAATGTATCCTACCCAAGTAAACAGATGTAAAGAGCAAAAATCTCCACACACAGCGTCAATCAGTGCGTTACAATTTGGCACTTTTACGGTATCAACGTATCTAAATGCGTGACAAGTACTAACATTGGTGATTTCTGTGTTATTTATGAGCAGAACATCTCTTGGGGATGGGTAAGTTCTATTTTTACACCCTGCGACGACGTGGTTTACATCACAACCCACCTTTTAACTCTTAAACAATGAAAAGATCCTATTTTGAGTTTTATAGAAAGTGTACCTCCTTTGTGGGTATATTGGCTAATATTTTGCCACGAATGAAAAATGAATACCTATACACATAGGAACAATTAAAGCGCGTCATTGAATTTTTTTATCAGCACACGCTCAAGTGGTTAAATCCCTTATGATGCTGGGCACCGCTTGGGCACTAAGGTATTAAGGAAAGAGAGAGGAGATGTCGGTGTGCGCATGCATTTTGAATGCCTGTGGATCATATTGATGCGGGAATACAGAGCTTGGTAAAGCATTCCACTTTCCAAATTCGTATTGTACGACTAAAGAAAGAGTCTCTAAGCCTAACAGTACGACCGAAGATGGGCTTGAGGGTAAACTGATGAGCATTTAGAGCGCCACGAGTATTGCGGTTGAGTTCAAGGAGAGGTGGCATGCAACTGGCTATTTCTCTTGAGCACTGCTGGTGGAAGAAGCGACAAGAAGACAACAGTGACAAGCAGGAAACGTTTCTGCGGTGTTCGAGCGAATCTTTTGATTTCGCGTTTTATCGCATGGTTTTGTGTTCTATCTAGCCGATGCAAGGTGGTCTTAGGTGCACCTAACCAGACATGACAGTTATACTCAAATTTGGGACGAATAAATGCCTTGTAGATAGTAGCCAGATCCGGGAGAGTGAAATATTTCTTGCACCTTGTAACGAAGCCAAGGCACTTAGCAGCATTTTTGGCGACATTGAATATGTGGTCATTCCAACGAAGCTTGTCGTTAACGCACACATATCAATAATTGCTAGTTTTTCAGTTTCCTCGATGCAAATGCCATTCATGGATAATGGCTAGAGGTTACTCCTTCGTTTCAACGACAAAAGACAGCATTGGGTCTTGGATGTGTTAAATTCGACTCTATTGTGTTCTATCCACTTTGCAAAGCTGTCAAGGTCAGAATTTAACGAGCTTAACATACGCTGTTGTTCTATTTAGTTCCACATCCGAAGAGTAAGGACGTGAACCTGCGAACATATAAGATAAGCTAAGAGTGCTGTCGTCAGCAAAGGAATGAATTGGATTAGAAGTTACAGACAGAACATCGGCTACAAAAACAAGTAAATGTAAAAAAACTTTTTATATATACATCGAAACACGCCACACAGTCGTTTATTATTTGGTAACAATAGCCAAAATATCTGTTTTTGAGGTCGGGGCGGGCGGGCTATTTTAAAGAATTTTCTTTTTTCCACTCTTCACACGCGCCACACGCTTACTCGCGACACTCGTCCAAAGTAGGATATCAAAATGGGCCCCTGACATTGAGCCGCTCCAAAAATATCAGCCCTCTAAGTCGTGAAAAGACTAAGGTGGTTAAAAAAGACCTTAAAAAACGAGAAAATGGCGCTATTTCAAACCATCACACGGTTTACACGCGAAACGTGACACGCGTTATACGTGGAATATAAAAAATGCTATTTTGGTCTTAGACTTAGACCCTCACAAGCTCAGCTCTCTAGGTCGTGTGGAAGGTGGTTAAAAAGGACCTCAAATTGGTCGAAAATACAGACAAAAAGGGGTCAAGTCAAGTTAAATGAAAGTTTTTAATAAGAAAGAGTATCGGAGATAAAACACAGCCCTGAGGGACACCCGTATTTATGCGGTGGTTATCCGACTTAAAACCATCCAAAACAAATTTGATTGAACGGTTTGAAAGATAGCTTCTAATCCATTGAAGAAGGTTTATATCAATTCCAAAAGCATGCATTTTGGACAGAAGAGCTTGGTGCCACACTCTGTCAAATGCCTTTGAAATATCAATTGCTACAACTATGCTTTCACCAAACTTGTGAAAAGTCTGGTTCGACTTTTCGGTGAGATATGCCATCAGATAATCAGTAGAACATTGTACACGGAAGCCATATTGGCGGTCATTGAGTAGTTCTCGTGATTCAAGATGTTTCATGAGCTGACGGTTAATCAGCGTTTCCATGAACTTAGAAAGAAGCGATGTTAGTGATATTGGTCGGTACGAAGAGAGACATGACCTATCGCCTTTTTTTGGTATAGGCCCGACTTTTACAGAACGAGCTCAGGCCTTTGATGGCAGATCTCACCAAGGTCGCGTTGGTACTACGAGAGTTGGTTACCGCCCACAGATTAGGTTGATCTCCTTGGAGGTTAGCTGAGTCTGGGCCAACTTTTGGTTGAGGACTCAGTTTCGTTCTAGGCTTGACCTACGTCTTGGCTGCTAGTTTACTACCCAAACACGGGTAGAGAGCTAGAGAGTTCATTCTTTGGTGTCCCTGATGTTGTTGGTGCGATAATTTGCTCTATGTGGAGTTGCATATCTCAACCGGTTGTCGTGAACCAATGATCCGCAAGGATTTTAGTTAGGTCCTACTCTAACCAATGATTTATTACTGGCACATCTGTCTAAGATGGACGTTTACGTATAACTAATCCGTGTCCGAAGAGGACCGTGGAATTATGCACTCTGTTAGCGGTGTTCACGTTAATCCAAAGACATTTTATACCAAGAAATAGGGTCGTAAAGTTTTAGATATATTAAGGTACAGTGTAACTAATAGGTTCTAAAATTCTAGATATACCTAGGAACAGTGTAACTGGAAGGTAGGGTCCCAATATTCTAGATATACTCAGGAACATGGTAGCTAAAAAGTAGAGTTCTAAAGCTATAGATATACTCAGAGACAGTGTAATAAAAAGTAGGGTCTTAAAATTCTAGATAAACTTAAGAACAGCGTTAATAAAAGGTAGGATCCTAAAGCTATAGATCTACTCGGAGACAGTGTAATAAAAAGTAGGGTCCTAAAGCTCTATAGATATTTTCAGGAGCAATATAACTAAAAAGTAAGATAAGTCTTAAAATTGTAGATATACTTAAGAACAGTGTACCTACATAAAATGTAGGGTCCTAAAGCTCTATAGATATACTCAGGAACAATGTAACTAAAAAGTAGGGTCTTAAAATTCTACTTATACTCAGTAACATGGTAGCTAAAAAGTAGAGTTCTAAAGCTTTAAATATAGTCAGATGCAGTGTAACAAAAAAGGTAGGGTCTTAAAGTTCTAGATATACTCAAGAACAGTGTATATAAGAAGTAGGGTTCTAAAGCTCTAGATGTCCTCATAGATAGTGTAACCAAATGTAGGGTCTTGAAATTCTAGATATACTCAGAATCGGTGTAACCAAAAATTAGGGTCCTAAAATTTTAGATATAGTTCGGAACAGTGATCCTGAAATTCTATATATACTCATGAACGGTATAAGTAAAAAGTAAGGTCTTAAAATCTAGATATACATACTTGGCATTCAGGAACAATATAAGAACAATTCTCATTTAAATGTTTAAACAAAAGAACAAACCTTTTTTTTTTTTTTAAATAATTCTTTTGAATTCCTTATCCACAAAATCCAGGTGGTGCAGTTTTGTTGTTGTTTGTATTTCGCTATATATATATATATATGTATGAATATTTATATTACTTTATGAAAAATCATTGGTTTTTTTTTTTTGCACAAACACTTAACTTTTGACCATCGATCAGAAGAATTACAAATTAAATTTCAAACGGATATCAAACGAATTTTAACGATAAACGGAAATGGAATTTTTTATTATTATTGTTTATATTTTTATTACAATTATTATTTGAGTTCGTGTGCTGCTTGGCAAATCGATTTGTGTCGCCTTTTACGAATTCACAGAAACACAACGCTCGCCGAGTTTGTGCGCGAGAATGCGATAATGGAGGGAAGTGTTGCACTTGCAGCAGCACGGCGGGTAATAAACCAATACATTGACAGACGAACGCATTCGCGAGGAATATTCATTTATTAATTATTTTTTTTTTATTAATTTCCTCACATTTTCCGTCAACAGCAATAATTCATTATTTGTTGTTGGTGCCTTCAGGTTTTTTTTTCTTCTTCAATTGCGAGAACGAAATTAACAAAATGAAGGGAGAAAATCAGAAAATAATAAAAATAAAAGCTAAAACGAACGGCCAGACGACGAGTATCTTTTACATACACAGTACAGTGAGTAACAACGACAACGACAACAACAACAACAACGCCCGACAAACAAACAGATTCATGTGAAAACTCGTGATACCGGATTGGATGCTGTATCTTCAACGTGTGGAACGTAGTGTGTATCGTCGTGGTCATCAGAATGTACGTTGGGATTGGGAGTTAGGACCCAGATGCCAGATGCCAGAAGTCAGCCACTACCAATTTGACCACAAACAGTCGCACAGTGGATGACGATGACGATGACGATGATGATGACGATCCGATCGATGGATGGGATGGATGGACTAGCAGCTCTACGGAATGCTGTTTGCTGTTCAATGTGTCGATAGTTGACTTGCGTTACATACATACTCTGCTCAAACATGGGCTGCTATGGGTGCGCACAGGCACAGGGCACAGCATCTATTGGTCGGTGGTGTGGTTGCTTTGCTTTGTACCAATAGTTGAGGTATTTTTGTTGTTCGTTGTAATGTAATTCTTTTTTATTAAAAACTGAACAAAATACGAACTTTTTTTTAACAAAAACCCCGCGACACGTTCAATATTTTGCTCCACGTATTCAGATTGCTTGACTCTGATTCACGACGACAAGTCTCTTGTGTGGTTGTGTGACGCGACGACAGCACAGCACGCTCCTCACCAGACGGACGAACCAACTAACTATCAACGACTATTGCGACTATCGCTCCGTAAATTGCTGCATAGCACACAGCTTGAATTAATTAATCGTCTATCATGCGCTATGTGCTGCTATTGCTCGCCTCACACCAATCACCAAGTGTTCCGTTGATTAAACGGAAATTATTAAGCGCACCAGGCACCAGAAGCACATACAGGTGGTGCTTAGTGGTTGGTGGTGTGACGTAGCGATAGCGACTAGCGAGGAGTCTAACGTCGCGTATGTTCTGTGTAAACAAAACCTAGAATGCCACTGCTCGGTTGCAGTGGAATTTCTCGTTTGGCACTTGCCGCACACTAGCACACACGTACCTACACGCTACACTAGCGTAACGCAAATCTGTTAATCCAATTAGAAGGAATTTTCTTTAGTTTTCCCCGCCCCGTACGTTTGCTGAGCGATTCCAGCCGATCGATCGATTGCACTGCGCGAAAAGCTTAACGCTTTTCGTTGGCTCTTCAGCGAATTTGTCTCAATTCGGCGGCGTCTGCGCACCCGACGTCAGCGCAGCGCTATCTGTCAGTTAGTAAGTAGTTAGTCAGTTAACCTTTGTGATACCGCCACGCTCAGGTAACACAACCAGCTGCGAGGTGAAAATAACGACGACTGAAACGATTGGTTTTTGTTCGTTTGCCTGATTTGCTTTTCCAGCTCCATCCACATCTGTCATTTTCCTCCACTGTTTCGTTTCTTCGCCCATTTACACGGCAACGGCATAAGTCGCCATTCGCACACACTACACACTGGATATCGGAGGTCGGGCGGCCCATTCCATGTAGCCAGCCAGCAGCTACCTACCAGCGACCAGAGAATTCGTGACGCCAATGGCTGGGGAGTTGTTTGAAGAGCTTTTGTTGTGCGAAAAGTGGATTGAGCGCGAACTGTGTAAATAGCGTCGTTCACTCTATTCTGCTATCACGTTCGTTCCGCTTTGACTTTGTGCCAGCCACAGCCAATGAGCCAGCCGGTTTACTCGCTAACTGCCACTTGGATGATACTTAAGTAGAATTGCCGTCGTTGGTCGTATTCTTCATTCGCTATCGCTTGGCGTTTTCCATTTTCCATTAAAGCAAAAAATTAGCTGGCTATCGAGTTTGTGCAAAAGCAAACCATATTCGCCAAACATTCCTCAAGTGGCACACATTTGCCAAACATTTTTGTCAACAAGAATCAAGAAACCACCACGCGGAAGGAGAGACGAAAGACTTGCACACTGCACTACCACGGTACCACTCAAGACAACCGAACTCGAAGAAGAAAAAAAAGGCAATACGTTGGACAATAAATAAACGTTACATACATAGACGCAACATGGTAACATTTTGAGTGAAATATTTGACAGTTGTTTGAGTAACAATATTCTAAGCTGCTACAGTGGGTATTTTAAGTTTTACTTAAAATCAAAATTGTAGTTTTTTTTTCAACACCGTAACCGTGTTGAGCTTCCGATCCAATTCTTTAGAAAGCAGACATTTTTGGTTTCATTTCTTACTTTGCATTGCTTTCAACAAAGAGAAGAACTTATTGTAGATTCGAGGAAAGCTCCCTCCTAATCCTAACTACATATACTCTTTTGAATGATTTCTGATAGTAAGACTATAGTTGTACACTGCGGTTCACTAGATTAGAAGCACATCGTTTAGAAAGATAAGATTAATATTTCTCCGATTATATGTCAGGAAAGAAAAAACAAATGATGGTAAAAGTTATAGTAGTTTGTGGTTAATACAAAATCAAAGTTTACAAAATATTCAGAACAAGATAACGATACATAATTTAAAAAAACCGCGCTAAGCATTTGAGGCTTATAACGAAATTAAAATAACATCTTGTGATGATATGAGTTTTTTAGCCTCAAATATTCCAGATTTCCATTAAAAACATTCCAGCAATTTTCATTTATTTTATAACAGTTGCCTGAAATCTCCACATATTTTATTTTCTACCCTTTTCTACCTATGCTTCATTAAAAAAAAAACTTTTTTAATATTATTTTATTAAATACTTTTAATTTTTTAATAAAATATGTGTACATAATTTTAATAGTATGAAGATGAGTTGGTAATATGGAGACCCTAACAAGGCTCCCAAAAACAACCAAAAGACCCTCAAAAGACTCCCAAAAGACCCCGAAAGGAGCCCCAAAGGACTCTCTAAAAACCTCTTTAGACCACCTAAAGACCCCTAAGGACTACCTAGAGACCCAGTCAACACCACCCGGACGACCGCCCTCAAGACCCCCGTAAGACCTCCAAGTCCTCACTGAAGACCCTCTTAAAACTCTCACAAGGCCCCGCTCAAAGCCTCCTTAAGATCCAATTAAACCCCCTTTCAAAACTAACTCAGCACCCTCGCAAAACTCCTCGAGACCCCTCTAAGAAACCCTTGAGACCCCCTCAATACTACCTAAAGACCACCTCAATACCCCCTTAAACCGCCCAAAGACCCCCTCAACACCATCTTCAAGACCCCATTAAGAACACCATAAGATCCCCATAAAACCACTCTCAAGACCTCCCTCAAGACTACCTCTTGGCTCCCTTAAGAACCTCTCAACACTCCACTCAAGCCTCACTCCAAACCAGCTCAAAAACCTTCAAAACGCCCCCAAGACCCTTACAAGACTCCCCTTATACTACCCGCAAGACTACCTGAAGGCCTCAAGACCCCGTTTAGACCACGTTACGACCCCCATCAAAATTTCCTCACAAATTCACCAAAAACAATCCACTCAAATTCGCAAAAAAACCCTCTAGACCCCCTTAAGACTACCTTAAGACTCCCTCAAGACCCCCCATCCCAAACTCAACTCACGATCCTCTCAAAACCCCCTCACATGATCCTCTAGACCACCTAAACACCCCTCAAGACCCTCCTCAAAACCACCTAAATACTCTCTCAAGACCACCTAAGGACCCGCTAGGACCCCCTTAAAATCCCTTTAAGATTCACCCAAGACCACCTCAAAACCCTCTTAAAACCAACACTCTGGAACACACTAAAGACCCTCTTAAAACCCCCTCAAGACCCCCATCATGACCTGGCTACCTAAAGATCCCCTCAACACCACGTAAAGACTCCCTTAAAATCCCATCATAATACTCTGAAGTCCCCCCAAAGTAAACCCAAAAAAACTTCTTAAGACCTTCTCAAGACTACTTCATGATCCCCTCAATATCCCACTCAGGACCCTCCGAAAAAGCTCTCAAGTCCCTCTTAAAACCTCCTTAAGACCCTCCCAAGGCACCCTCTAAGACGAAATCAAGACCCCCTCCAAACCGTCTTAAGACCTTCTCACGGCCCACACAAGACCGCACTTACACCCTCTTAAAACCATCCCAAGATTTTCCTCAAGACCACCTAAAGAACCTCTCAACATCCCATCAAGGCCACCTAAAGACCCCCTCGAGACTACCACGAGATCCTCCTCTAGACCCACCAAAGCACCCTTAAAAGACCCCATTTAAAACCTCTTCCAAATCTTCTTAAGGCCCTCTCAAAACCCAACTCAAGACACTCTTAAGACAACCCTAAAACCCTCTCAATTTAACCTCAAGATTAACCCAAGAGCCACTCAAGGCGCTCCTTAAGACCTCCGTAAAGCCTCCTCAAGACCCACCTAAAGACCCTATCAAAACTTCTTCAAGGCGCTCGCAATCCCGCACCAACACCACCTTAAAGCCCCTGAAGACCCTTTAAAGACCCCTTCAACACCTCTTAAAAAAAAGACCACTCTCAAAACCCAACTTCATATCCCCTTCAAGACCCCACTGAAGACCCCATTAAGGCCATCTCAAGACGTTCTCAGGACCGCCTTTAGACCCTGTTAGAACCACCACAAGATCCCCTTAAGACCACCTCACAAACCCTTCAACCCCACCCTTCAGGAAACCATAAGAACACTCCTCAAGATTGAAAGACATTGGATTAAACCAAACCTACTGATAAAATGGATAAAATCTTATTTAACTGAAAGAAACCAATTTGTAAAAATTGCGGACTATAGTTCATCGAATCGGAAAAAAAGCTACATCGGGAGTACCACAAGGAAGTCATTAAGGCCCGTTGCTTTTTGTTGTTTGTATTGTCATTACACCATTTGCTCTAATGTTTGCTGATGGTTTCAGATGGTTTTGCGCGGTGGAATCTTATACAGATTGTTTAGGCTTCAGTCAAAAGCAAGAGTTTTATTGGATTGGTGTGACAAAAACCAACTTTCTTCTAATCCTGATAGATGTGAACTTATAAATTTTGTACCATAGCAAGCAAATCGCCTATTCAATATCAATATCAATATCAATATAAAATGAACAACACCTGTTTATGCCAATTAGATGAGATCAATGAGTTGGGTGTCTGTCATATAAGATAACTAAATTTAATTTCACAAATCGATAAAAAAGAAAAATGCCTAAGTGGTTTTGTGTATCGCAACAGTAAGCCATCTACATCAAAAACTTTATTCATCTCGCTTGTTCGTCCAGTCCTCCAATATAAGTCTGTTGCATGGTGTCCACGCTCATAAAAATCGTTTGGAAAAAGTACAGAAGATATTTTCAAAATATGCCTTTTGAATAATAAATTATCAAAACTGGACAAAAGAAGTCGCTTAATTTTAGATTTGAAAGGAAAAAAATCAGGAGTGTAGTTTGCCAGCTTAGTGAAGGACAGTACATTTCTTCATTGTCGTTTTGTATAACCAGAAATGAAGAGTCCATTCATTGAATTGTCATCGTTTGGTATCAATGGGCTACTTGGCGCATCTCTCACCACTCCACCCACAACTCAACCTAAATGAACGATTCTGATGCTCGTTTGAGTGCTGCTTAATCTGGCATTACGAGGCAAACGAGGAGAAAACAAAAACCCCAGATACAATGCGAAGCTAATCGGAAATGCTCCTCGCAAGCAGCCAGCTCTGGGTTTTTTTTTTTTTTTGGTCTTGTAACTGAAAAGCCTTTTGATTGAAATTTAAATGAAGGCCGAGAATGAGGCGAATATTGTGATTGCGAAGTTTAAAATTTCAATTGCGATGTTGTTCTTTAAAGTTTATGTAGTTCCAGTGGGTATAAGAAAAAATTCAGTTTTTTTGTATTTTTTAAGTTCGGAAAATAAAGTTAATATAAAGGAAAGGGAAGGCAATCCTAGTTAGGTCAATAAATTAGAAATTTCTTGTTGATTTGCCATTTGATTCGTCTGCAGCAGTCAAAAGGTTAACTCGACATTTGTTATTACAAGCGGTAAATAAATTTCGTAAAAAATAAAGAAAAAGTTTGGAAAATATACTAAGCTGAAATTAGAAATTAAATTAAGGAAACTCTTGTCGTTGTACAAACCAATGACACGACATGTGGTAAGGCTTATTGAAAAAATGTAGAGAGTCATCTTTATATACTAACTATCTGCTAACCCCGGTGTTTTCTGGGACACCCCCGCCCCCACCAATAAGATATCAAGACCTGTCAAAAGATTAAATAACAGGCGTTGTCCGGCTGGCGGAGAGCGGTGCAATTTGAGCAGCTCATTAGACTCTCAGAATAGTAAGCGTTGTCGTGATAGCCAAACGAGAGCGGTGCAATTCGCGCTGTTCGTTTGACGATCAGAAAATTAGCTTAGTTCCTTTGGAACCTTAGAAAAACGGAAAGTTCATTGGGTCGACAGACCAAAGAAAAGGTACTGAAGTAGGTATACTTGCACTAGCTAGGGGTGCTTTAGGTTTTTTAGCTTCGTATCGCTCTTTATTTTTGAAAATCAGATGGGAATTATGTCGGTATGCGAAAGGAAAACTTTGAAAGACTTTTCAGATCGCTATGGTTTGTTGTTGGTATTTTTGCTTACACGGTTATTCCCACGCAATAGCTATCAGTCTGTCTCTGACCTTTTTGTTGTTTAATTTTTTTGGTGCCATTTAGCTTATATAGCTTAAAAATAGTTTTTCGTTTTTTTTTTTAATATTTGATTGGGTTGGGATTTGAACCGGCGATGTTGGGTGTTATTCAGACGTCGTACAGGTGTTTTCATCGGTTGTCCCATTCGGTTGCATATTGATGTGACGCTAAACTCAGCATATCAGTATAGTCGTATTGTATGTGACGATGTTAGGCATGTGTACAATAACTAGCTTCGTAACAATGTCGCGCAGACTTCAAGATTGCGTGATCTCTTCTCTGTCGCATCGTTGAGTAGGTGCCACGCAGTCTTCTTCCATTGTTCAGATTGCTTATAAGAATAAACAATACCGTGTGGAAGTGAAATGTGCACGTATATTTTTACACACAATGGGAGAAAGGAGTGCCGTATCTGAACGGCGAATTGAGCAGCTTTCCGTGACAAGTTACGAGTATTACACTCGGATGTTCGTCAGACATTCGCGAGAGGTGGGACCGTGAACAATAATTTTGGTGTGTCCTGGGATTCGAACCTCGAACCTACTGCCCAGAAGTCTGTCTATGCACTAACCAATGAGCCATAGAAAAAAGTTCAGAGGCGTCAAATTACATGAACGAGGCGGCTAATTGGCTAACCAATTTCTGAAGATAACACGGTCACCGCGAAATTCAACTTCAAAAATCGATTTTTTGGCAACCTGTGCGGCATGTGACGCCGCCGTCTTATTGAAATCACATAATTATACTCCAACTCAACCTCTGCCAATTTTCCCAAAAGAAAAATCTTTCATCATGGACCAATAGCAATCTTCATTTAGTGCTGTGACTGCATTGGATCATTGAAAAGGAACTATGGGGCAATGACTCCACCATCATGAAACCAGCACCAACTAGTAAATTTTTGAGGGTTTTGGTTGAGGCGTTTTGGAAGATCGGTTTAATGATAGACCCATTGTATACAATTTGGAACATGAGTAATGCAGACGAAATGGAATTATATGACATATAAAGTTGGTACCACGAGCAAGAAATCTAAACTTTTCTTAAACTACAATCTGGAAGTAGCCGACCATATCTCGTGTGGATCCAGGTGACTAACCATACTTTAGTAAATCAGCCCTTCAAATGTCTTATATTTATGATTACAACAATTACTAAATATATTAAATACTAGCTGTTGCCGTGTGCTTCGCTACCCGCTGACATAAACTTCCCTCAACCTTTTACTGATATTAAGATTTTAACTTTCCTCTCCAGGGATGGTGAAGGGTGGTTTACTATATAGCCTATAATCGAGAAATACGCCAAAGCTTACTTCGCAACACTTTGTGTAAAATGAAATAACTAATAACCATACTAATGACATTTTTGTGAATACCAACTCCAGCGCCACCTACCGATGCCAAGAAAAACATAAACTTATCGAATTACCCAAAGAACATAGAACCCAAAGAAATACGGTTTTAATACCAACGTGTTTTTATATCTACATTAGAAATATAATATATTAGAAAATATCTCGACTCCAGTGCCACCTACCGAGCTCAAAAATAAAGATAAACCTTTAGGAGCACCAATCGAACATATGGTACACACATTTAGGTTTCATATATCTGGTGGTTTCGGCAAGATGCTCTTACACACATATGCATCAATATTTCCACTACAGCACCACCTACCGGGTTCGAAAAAAAAAACATAAACTTATCGAAGCACCAAACCAACATAAAGTGTAAATATGGCTTCGATACGTTCAGTTGTGCGCAGTAACATTTTCAAAAATATCTCGACTCCAGCGCCACTTACTTATGTGATGTGAACATCGTGGTAATCTTTGTGATGACGTGATGAGGTTACAAAGATATGAAATAAAATGGCCAAGCAGAGGACTCTATAGGCCCGCATTTATAACAATTATAGGTATTATGTAATTGCTGCTAATTTCTATTTGTCCTGCCGCTATCCTGTACTGCACTGTATTGTATGCGCAACAAAAATATATTGCAATTACATTGAGTTTAGGCCATTTATTGCCGCCGAATGTCGCAAGTTCATTTACGCCTGGCAGCACCGACACTTAATTCTTTCCAACTACTTACCTAACCGTAAATGATCCTTTTTCCGGCATCTCAGCTGTATGGTACATGACAAAACGGACTGCAAAGGAATCGAAAAATGAAATGTAGATCGGCTCCGATAGTCCTCGATCGCCACACACACACACTCACCTCCTGTATATGCTCGATAACTTCGGTCCTTGGCAAATCCTCCAGCACTCGGCCATTAATATCGAGAATTTCATCTGCCACTTCAATATTATCCTTGCCAGAGGGAGAACCGTACAATTTAAGTCGTCCATCGAGTTTCTCGACCACAATGACCACATAACCATTTAAGTCGACCTCAGTCTGTGGGAAAGAGGATGTGGAAATAGGACGACAATTAATTGAATTGCATTGTTGGGTATTGTTGTTACGAAAATGTAAATATTATGAATAGAAATCTTTTATATTATCATGTTTTTTATAGTACAAGAAATTAAGGCGGCCAGCCATAAGCAGAATAGGGGGAATAACACGGAATGCATCCGAATTACAGGTGGCCGTGGTGGAAGTGCGATTAAACCTTCACGTGGTGGCCGCTGGTAATTTTTCTTCAATACAGGAAAAGCGAAATGATCGGGCTAGTCCCTTCAAAGAAAGGTTGGCGCGAGCCCAATAACCTCGCCCGTAAAAAAACCATATAACGGAACCCCAAAGCAGCCTCGGTTCGGCGATCGAAAACTTTTCACACGCCCCTAGACGAAAGTGACGGTTTCATATACTATAACCTAGCTTCGAAAGTAGCCGTTATGCACACTAGTGAGTTAACTTATAATATACGTTTGTTATTTACCACAGTTACAGCAAACACACATTCCCAGAGTAATTTTGCATTGCGCATAACCGTTTTAGCAGAAAAACCGTCGTGTGAAAAATAGCAGACAAGTGCTCATCGTAAACTCAACTTTCCTCGCTCGTTACTATTTCAAATTTTATGAAAAACTCGTTATTGCTCGGTTTAGCCACCTTTGGCGCGAATGATAGCGTCGAGTATTTTAACGAAGGCATTGCATGCTGCACGAACATGACCTGTTGGTATATTGGCCAATTCTCTATGAAGAGCTGTCTTCAACACGTCCACACCTTCATACCTCTTTGCCGACACATTGGCCACCATAATAAACCATATGGAGAAGCCCATTAGTTTCAAGTCTGTTTTGGAACGTGACTTTCTAAAAATGGTTGTGTCAAACGAGCTTTATGCGATGGTGCTGAGTCCTATGGAAATGTCCAGCGGTTGTTACCGAATTTTTTGTGTGTCCAAGGTAGCGACGCATCATTTAATATCTTTTCCGGGGACACTTCTTGAATCACCTTGACGCTCTGATCGATAAAGACTATCGGAGAATGACAATTTTGAGTTACACCTGTCCTAACCATCACAGAAGCCGGCGCTTGCTTGCGAAGAGCAACTCTCTTGTCCAAATTCTCGTTGGATTCTTGTCCTCTAACCACATATGATTTTTGCCGTGGATTTCGCTAAATTCGTGCCTTCACTTTGCGAACCATATCTGGATATGTTGCTGGTTTTGGAATCTCCAAGGCGTGATACTGTAACGTGCCGTTCGATGCACAAACATTTTGTTCACATTCAAATGCTGGAGCTGTTTGACAATAGCCGGTTGTGACTTTCCAGACAAAAACAGTGCAATCACACTTCTTGACTTGAATTCCCTTTTGAATATTCCTTTCAAATACGACGTACTCATATATCGTTATGCTTCCGTAGACTTCTAAACAGCTTAACAGACTAATATTTGTCAAAATATGAGTGCGATGTCAACAGCCGTTTGGCAGGTACAGTCTACAGTAGCATGAATTTTGTAACACTTCGATCGGCGAATTTTTCAGGTGTTATACCTTAAGTAAATGGGGAATTTCTCTGGAATAGGAGGTAGTACAAATGGTAAATATTTCGAAAAACGTAGAATTAAATCGTCATGTTCTAGAAGAAATATTTGCTTAGATAGTGTCGCTTAAAAATGTCAATTTTTTTTTAACTGTTATTTTGGATTAGATGTAGTAGTTGGCGTAGGCGGCCCTCACCAAACGAACGTTGTTGCAAGAACATGTAGACAATTTAACTCTGCATTTTTCAAGATATTAACCAAATTTGTTCCACCTCCCATTCCAGAGATATTCCCCTTTTCTTAGCGTCTTGAAATAATTTATGGCAACCCTGATACCCACTTAGGAGTGGGAATCTTTCAGAGAATACTCTCCTTAGTTAGCCCTATAGTTCTATAAAATTTCATTGCTATTTACTACTACCTGAACTGAACAATTTTGTAAGAATAGAACCTTCTTGAAACTGTTGATTATGTATAAATACCCCATACTTGATCTCAATGCATTAGATGTAATTTGGAATTCAACCGAACCCTTAAAAGACTCCAAAAGGCCCAACAACTAACACTAAAAGAGCACCAAAAAACCTCCCAAAAGACCCCCAAAACCCGCAACTGTTGGTTAGGTATAAATACCCCATACTTTGTCGCAGTGCATTAGTAATAAATTGGAATTCATCCGGACTACTTGAAGAGTTGAAAAATAGAAAGAGCTACCGCTTATCTAAATGACTGTGTTATAAGTGAATAATAAGTAATCACCAGTGTAAATTTGAGAACTCCTGCTGTTTGTTAATTAAATTTGTAATTTGTGAATAAACGGACTTGTGTTGTATTATTTATTTGCAAAATCCATTACGAACCCAAGAAAGCCTAAATTTTGTAATACGAATAAATGGTACCTGCACTTGTACTAACGACGCTACACGGGTAGACACTTAAAGGAAAATTTTAATCTATTTTTCTAATTAAGGGAAGCAACAGTGAACTTTCCCCGACCCTTCCCTCCATGTAACCAATCCATAAATCCCACCGAACGTGTGAAATGCACTGAAATAAAAATCTGTCCGTCCATCACTAAAATGGCATAAAACACCTGATGTTGGCTGTCGGCAACAGCTTCAACTGTCATCGTACATCCACCAACACTAGCAGAGCACTTTCTGGTTTTTTTCCGACATAATGGCGTAATGGCACAGCAGTCAAGGTACTCATGACAGACACACAACAAGCATTTAAACTTTTCCGCCATCACCATCATCGTTACACGTTGACCGTTTCAATGTGAAACAACGCTTGGCGCACGCAGCAGCTCACTCAAAAATGGAGGATAACGTCGCGTCAATTCATGGAAAAACTTCATCTGGAGCAAATCAAAAAATCCGCTGGAGCGTTGCCAACACGAAGAGAAACACATACATTTCTTACATCGCTTTCCAGCTGATGACAAGCGCCTACATACCATGGGTATGTGTTACAGCGGCGAATGTCTGTCTGGTCGAGGAGCCAAGGACATTACAAATGATGATCTTTACTACTCAGTGTCCCCACAGAGCGAGCTCACACCCAACTAGTTGCCTATGTAAGAACTTCGTGTGGAAGAAATCAAGAGAGAGAGAGGGAATGCTTTGAATACAGTGGTGCTCAAGAAAATATTCAATGCCTCAAAGACAATTATTGTAAGTTGAAAATTTTGGAAAACTCACATTGTGCTTGCCGCTCTTCAGCTTAAAGGTTTGCCATCGCCTCGTTCGTTAAAGTTAAAAAATTGCAACCAATCAAGGGTTTACTATTAAAAATGTGACTTTAGAAAAGTGACAGGGCGCATTTAAAAAGGCGACCATCAAAAATGCGCACGATTAAAAAGGTGCGCGAAAAAAGGTGAGCAACAAAGTGACGACTGATAAAATGGCGACCAACAAAAAGATGTTTGATCCAAAAAAATAGGCATTTTTTTCTCTTTCCAATGGGTGTACTCTAAAATTATTTGGAAATTTTGATTTTTAGTAACAAATTATTTAGTAAATTATTAGAGATTTCCGTTTGGCCTGTAGCGACAGTATGCCATGAATTTCTTTCCCATCATTCGTTCATTGAACTGGTAGGCAAAAGAAGAGGCTAAAAAGGAACGACTTGCTCATTCGTTCATTGAACTGGTAGGCAAAAAAACAGGCTAAAAAGGAACGACTTGCTCATTCGTTCATTGACAAACCAAGTCCTTCAAAAAACCTTCAGCCTCATTCTGTTTTTTAACTTAACACAGGATTAGGCCTTCTCTTAATCCTGTCAATTTAAATTAATTATTTGGATGTTTTGGTGATAAGAACGTAAGAGTTTTGCTCTCTTAAACCTCTACTGTGTTCTTTAACTCTCAAAAATTTCATTACGACATCTTGGCCTTAACTGAGACCAACCTCTGCTCAAATATCAAACACACCGAATTATTTACATCTGATTTTGTGGTTTTTCGGTATATCGGTCCTGAAAAGGTAGAAAAGGAAAGGCTTCAGGTCGTGGAGTTCTTTTACCAATACATTCTAGTCTTGATTTTGAAGTAGTGATAAACTCGCAATCAGTGAACTTTTTAATTCATCTGTGCTAAATTTTTATCTCAAAACGATACTGCTATATTCTATGGTGCTCGATTCGTCCTTTTCAGCCTAGATTCCGTTAATTCTCTATTCGATAATATCGATCCTGTTATAGTTAAGGAGATTTCAATTCAACTGGGCAGAGTCAGACGTTGAATTCTACTTTTTTTACTACTAATTACTAACAATAATGCCAAAACTGAGTCTATGATTTAATTTTCAAAAGCCTAACTTTGATAAATTCTTTTCACACGCCCATAGACGAAAGTAACTGTTTCGTACGCTATAAACTAGCCTCGAAAGTAGCCCATAACAACACTAGTTATGTTATGATATAAACGTCTTTTGTTATATACTACAATCTCAGCGAACACATTGCGCATGAGCAAGAATTCTCTTTTGTTTGTCGTTTGTGATTTCTGCTTCTCTCCCGATTTAGCAGAAAAACCGGTTTGGACGCGTGAAAAATTAATTTCTTTGTTATTTACTGCAGTCACAGCAAACACACATTTTCACATTTCTGCTTCTCTCTCTCGATTTAGCAGAAAAACTGGTTTGGACTCGTGAAAAATAGCGTACATGACTTGCAGAAAAGTAATCATCGTGGTCGTTAGATTGCCGTCAAGCTTCGACCTCGCACGATAAACTCCACTTTCCTTGCTCGTTCTGTAATATACTATTCCCATATTGATAACAAACAAAAAAACAAAGCCTGTTTTTGTTTTTTTTTGTTTGTCGCCTTTTTTAAGTTGCCGTGTTAATAGGATAGCCAA
Organism: Nephrocerus scutellatus; assembly: GCA_947095585.1. Lineage (NCBI taxonomy): Eukaryota > Metazoa > Arthropoda > Insecta > Diptera > Pipunculidae > Nephrocerus > Nephrocerus scutellatus. The sequence continues at coordinate 118,403,470 of OX352763.1, forward strand.
TAAAGCCATCCATTCACCCTTAATCTATACTTCTATACTAATATTATAAAAAGGTAATGTGGTTTGTGTGTAGGAGCTAATCTTCGAAACTACTTGGCCGATTTCAAAAATTCTTCAGGGCTACCATAGGCTATATATTATCTCATTTAAATAAAAGGGTCTTTCGTGGCTATCTAAATAAGTAAAGTCGACGAAAAAACGGTCGGGAATCATAATGACTGTGTACTATGTGCTGGGCTGCTTTGTACGTACTATAACGTATATATATAAAAATGAATGTATGTTGGTTTGTAATACGATACTAAAACTTAAAAATTAGACAGCCGATTGAGTTGAAACTTTCACAGAGTATGCGTCTTAACAAAATCTCGGTTAACCACATAGTATGAATACAATCGAGATGGCGCTTTGTTTATTTAGGTTTAGGCGATAGTACACCACTCCCGTGGTAGAGATGGCAAAGCGGGGATTCATGTGCCCGGGAAAAGCTAGTATAAAAATATATTCAGAAGAAAAAAACAAGTACGTCAGAATGTATTTTTTAACCTGTCAACACTGTATAACGTAGTATTTACCTCGCAACATCATCAGTATGAAAAGCTTTGGGCATACAGCCAAAGGAAGCCGCAGTAATTGCTAAACAATTTTCCTTCCTTCTTGCCAAAAAAAAAAAAAACGACAAGCGGGTCACACCGACAGGTTGTTACAGGTAAGGTACGTGGGTTTAGCACACGAAAAGCACCATTAATTACAGTAAATTGTACTTTTGGATTTATTTCCTGTTGTGCGCGTAGGTAAGCCAACAAATGACAGGACTTGTTTTTCCATTCGAAACAAATGAATACTTCAGAGATTCCACACAACTTGGCAATCGAGGGAAAGTGTAGCTCATCAAGAGCCAAGCAAAGAGATTTGGCGCGCAAGGATGCACAAACAAAACGGGACGGGACTGATTGAGAATCCTTTTTTTTAGAGGCATACACAAATACGCACTAACACATAAGCATTAGAATCGTTTTTTTCTTCTTCTGTCTTTTTATTTTTCTCATTTACTCCGGAATCCGGATGTGGGACAAAAAATGTTGTTTGGATCCCTAATTTTTATCGCTGGTATTTGTGTTGTTGCTGCCGATGTTGATACTGAAACGTATTCAATGTTTTGCAAAAACAACAAAAAAAATCCAAAGGGAGAGCGGGAAAAATATTTAATTCAAAAGCAAAGAGAAAATTTGGTTACGGTTCGTGAATGCCTTTATGTAGCAACCCCTTTTCTGGCACTTTTAGGTACAAACTTCATTGAAGCAGCAGATTAAATACCTTCTTTTGGTCTTGGTAACTGCGGATGACCCTTATAGAGGAGTTATAGAACGTTGTGCTCAATTTGGCGATATTTTTAATACAGTAAACGTACTGTATAACGAACTTACAAAGCGCAAATTCATGTAACACCAACTTGTCTTTATACAGCACTTTAAAAAGTCCCGTACAACGAGTGAAGCACATTCGACATTTGTTTAAACGTCTATAAGCTATAAGTAGTAGCTGGGCAAAGTCTTGAGTTGCAAATGGGAATTCTGTGGATACAGCTTGGCACACCTTGCCACAATTGCTTCTCCTTCTCTAAGCAACACCGTGGCTCAGTGGAAATGCACTGAGCTACTGAGCAGAAGGTTCGTTGTTCGAATCCCAGTAACACCACAAGTATTTTTCACGGTGTTCCACCACTCGTGAATGGGTGACAAACGTTCCGAGAGTATTAACTTGTCACGGAAAGCTTCTCAATTCGCCGTTCGGATCCTGCCTTAAATTTGTGTCCAAAAATATAAATGCGTAACAGAAATCGTTGCGAGAAGATAGGCCTTGGACCGCAATGGTCTGTCGCGCCGAATATTATTATTATTATTTCAGAAACTCTATCATGTAGGAACGCCATTAAGAAAATATGGGGTGCCGTGGTATATAAAAGACCTGTCATTACGAGTAAGTGTGTTATAGCCATCTCTTGACAAAGTCACATACAGGAAAATGATAGGGAAGCTGCAAAAAGCAGCCTATATGCGTATAGCAAGCTTTATGTTTCAATAAAGGTTTTCGGCCTACATACTACCCTTCCAGTGAATTCTGAAAAGCTATTATAAAGCGAAAACCGAAGGTGTGCAATTCACAGACGGCTGCAAGCTGGGCGGACCATGAGCACTTCCGTTCATCTCACAGGCTACTGCAGCGTATACCAAGTTGAGATGATAAAGATTTAGAAAGTCCTGACTTGGTTGAAGCATAAAGTAATATTGTTACGAAATTTAGGCTCTCTAGAGTTCGTAATGGATTTTGCAAATGAAAACAGAAGTTCTTTAATCCACAAATTACAACTTTAATTAATAAATAGCAAAAGTTCACAAATTTACACTGGTGATTACTTATTGTTCACTTATAACACTATTAATCATAGAAGCGGTAGCTCTATATACATTTCAACTTTTTAAGTAGTCTGGTTCACTTCCAAATATTAACTTAACTTTCTGCGATAAAGTCGCTGTATATGTATACCAAATTAACATTTTCGAGAAGGTTCTTATCTTTTGTACAGTATTCTCTTCGAACCACCTAGAAAGCACAAGAAAGTACTAATGTTCTTATATAGAACCCTCAAAATAATTTTATATACAAGCTCCCAACAATATTACTAAGCCTAAAGATATGCAGAGGGTTTTGGAAGTTTCATAATTCTAATACAATTCAATATTTATATTTTCTTATATATGGGTAGGTACAGAGCAATAAACTCTTTCTATTTACATTTTCGTAGCAATAACTTCAATCGGCATTTGCAATCTATGTAGACAGTCTGGCGGCAATCAGGTCGCTAGAATCAGTTTTACTTACGTCCAGGGTGGCATTGGGCTATCACGTTGCTCTCATTGGACTTCCGAAGAGCGATACCTCGTTGAAAAACCATGAGTTATCAGTCCCGGGGTTACGACACCGTGGTGGGGTCCAGCTCCATCCTAACCCTATATATGGGTCGTGGGTACTTAGAGCATGCTCTTTGTAATTAACGACCCAGAAAAGGCTACTGGTACTTAGAGTTCCTTACATTTGGAAAATCTCTTCGTATTTTGGTAATCAAGTCTAGCACATGTGGGTTGTGCCCAGGATAGCTTGCTATCCTGATGGCAAAAGAGATGGCTTAGGTTCCGGACGGATGTGCTGCCAGGGTCTGCTTTACAATCGCCCAGGCACTCATACCGGAAATTTCCGAAGCTATTGATGTCAGACCATATCCAAGGTCGAATTGGTACCACGGGAGTTGTCTTGCCCAACGGATAAGGTTGACCTTCGGGGAAACCGAGTCTGAGAGACCAGGCAGACCTCTTCGGAGGACTATGGTGCGTTTCGTTCTTGGGATGTATCGTGAGGCCGTAAGGTTTACTCCTGCAAGGGAGCAACGCTGAATAGGAGATAGTACAATGAGTATGTTTCATGCCACAAGGTGGGTAAGCGCGGGGTTCACCCCAGCTCTACAACGATGCTCTCATTGAGTTGGGCTATAACCCTTCTCTCATCGAGATCACTGAGCATTTCAAAACCCATATAGTATCGGGGTCTGATCACTTGGAAATCATGGGGCAAACGAGCTCGTTAAACATGGTACGAGATTTGCCAGCTGATACTGGGAAGGGCAGGTCTATTGCGCGGCTTAAATAAGCACTTCGGAAAGAGGCGGAGGCATTTGCAAATGAGAGGAGGACAAACACCTCACTCACATGTAGCACAGCAGAACAACTAAGACCAAAGCTGGACTTGAGGAGCTCCACCCATGAAGTATTGTCATGAGAAATACACATGTGTGCAAAGTTTCAATAAAATCGGACTTTGGGAAGTGTGTTAAAAAATCATCACAATATTGTGCCCACCAGCCAGCCAGCCAGCCACGGGCACGCGACGTTAATATAGAGAATTTAAAAAACGACAACCAACTGGTTCACGCGGCTCAAATGCTCGTGCTAGGCTACTATCAAGTCATGTGTGGTTTCTAGAAAGTAAAGCTTACAGAGACCTTACAGAGACCTTACAGAGGTTAGGTCTGATGCGACCATAGCGCTCAGATTTGATGGTAGCTATAGCTATCACACCTTCATCGTTTTCGAAAAAATACAGTCCGACGCCTCTAGTCCATAATGCGCAACATACATTGACTTTTATTGGGTGTACCGGCCTCTCTTAAATTATTTGAGGATTTGCAGAGCCCCAAATAAGACAATTTTGCTTGTTTACCGTACCCATCGAGTGATAAATGGGTCTCATCGCTGAAAAAATTGCTGTTGCTTCAGCACCCATTGGACGTATCTTCTGCGTTGTAATTGGTCAGCAGGCTTGATTTGTTTCGTGTGCTGGACTTTATATGGATGGATCGGTGTAAATCTAGATGCAAAATACGCCATAATGAGCCGTAAGACAGGTTCAACTGCTGGGAACGTCGGGAAATTGACAAATTCCGTTCTTCATCCACACTTTCACTTACAGCAGCGATATTTCCAAAGAGGGTAAATTACGATGATGAACAGGCTTTTGTACATCCGTGACGCTTCCAGTTTCTTCGAATTTCTTAACTATCTTTCTAATTGCTTGCACAGTAGGACGGACGTTGATGAATGTTATAATCGAGTAGTATCCACGCAAGATTCATCACTTTTCTAATAGGTTTTAATCATTTTAACGCATTTTTCGTTGGTTCAACGATCCCTTTTTGGTAATGTCGGACAATAAAGTAATAAAATGACAAATTGCAATTAGCAATGATATGTACTTATCACAACGAACCTTAATGGTCTAAGTGCGTCGGTTTTGACTGACGGCCACTTCAACCTAACCTAATGATATGTACGAAATAAATGACCCTATATTATGCCTAAACTGACATTTCTAATGCACCATTGAACATCCATCCCACTCTTTACTTTACTTCACCTAATGCCTCACATCCTATATATATTACCACATTAAGAAGCATTAGTTTTTTCCCGACTCATTTGCATACTCACTCCCTTATCTCCGCCTTCCGACCGCTCCTCTAACCCTCACATTCACTCACAATTACACTCCCTCCGCCACCCACTGGACATTGTATGATGATAAGTGGAATATTATTGCTTCACTGATTGCCTTCGAACTGTTGGGACATAAATTATTGCTGTCAACGTTCATCCCTCAAAAGGATCTTTTGTGTGTGTCGGGTGCATGTACGAGGAATACAATAAGCTACTTGCACTTGGGTATGCGCTGCAGGAGAATGTCCTCTTTTTCCAATAATTTTACGAATTTTCGACTCAGCCCAACAACATTTTGGCACTGTCGATGTTTACCATTTGCATGGGTGGCGCTCACGTGGACCGCATTTATTTGTAAACACTCGTATGTGTGTGTTTTAGTCTGTCACAAGAGTATGCCGCTTTCTAATGACACTCAAATGAATGAAATTCGGTCCAAAGTTGCCTACGAGCGGACTAGGTTTATTTTCTATTTGAGTCAATTTTATGTCCCTTTACATTTTCTGGGTAGAGTTAAAATTTCTCTTTCGTGGTTTCAATAAGACGTTCTATTTGCAAACTGTACCCGTGATACGGTTTGGTTTTGTATTCCATTTGCAAAGTTTTGTAACCATCACTGTAACTTTGCTACCCGTCGCGTCGGCAATCGACGGATAAGGTTTCATTTACTAAGCTTGGTTTTGGTTTGATGTTTCATTTGAAAACTGTACCCAGGGTACGGTTTGGTTTTGTGTTCCATTCTCAAAGTTTTGTAACCGTAACTGTAACTTTTCTACCCGTCGGCAAGCGAAGGGTATGGTTTCGTTTACTCAGCTTGGTTTTGGTTTGGCCTTTCATTTACAAACTGTACCCGGGGTACGGTTTGGTTTTGTGTTCCATTTTCAATGTTTTGTAACTGTCAGTGCAGTAACTTTGCTACCCGTCGGCAATCGACGGATAAGGTTTCATTTACTCAGCTTGGTTTTGGTTTGATGTTTCATTGAAAACTGTACCCAGGGTACGGTTTGGTTTTGTGTTCCATTCTTAAAATCTTGTAACCGTAACTGTAACTTTTCTAGCCGTCGGCAAGCGAAGGGTATGGTTTCATTTACTCAGCTTGGTTTTGGTTTGGCGTTTCATTTGCACAGCGCTCACTACGAAACTTTTACAGCTTAATCATGGGTATGGTTTCGAGTACGGTTTCTCCAATTGAAATTGAGAAATTAAATTGCGAGCTGCAAGTACGAGCGCCTGTATGTATGTGATAAACTTACAGTGCTTGTTAATGTGAAAATTCGCCGTCAAGGACATAACTTTTACATAATATCTGGAGTAGGAAGAGGATGGGTGATCTTTATGACGACGTTGACATGTGAGTGGCGGCAATTTGGCGAGATTATGGTGTACCTAGATACATACCTAGATAATATATTATACTCGTATACCATATTATGGATAAATCGCTGAACACAAACGCATCTACTCACAGTAAAAATGCCGCTAACAGCGAAATGACTCGAATTACGTGGATCAATTTTTAAACAAACTCCGCACTGTGTGTGTCAGAGCTTTTGACACGTGAGGACACACTTCATGCGTACAACCAGGTTGACATTTGGAGGGTGGAGTGATTAGTACTTAGACATGGCAAGAAACAAACAACAACACATAACAATTAAAACTTTCCATGTAAATTCTCTAATAACGAAAAGTATACTGAATTCCACTATAAATGCTGAAAAATAAAAACTCATACGAAGCACTGTGTGGTTAGAAATAAAAATTGTTAAGCAGCGCTGCATACAACGCACACAGCGCACAGAAACATTACAGTGTGACGTGTTCTGATGCCGCTAAATAGCATGGTTTTTCAACAAAAGACCAAGGACCCCGGGGAACGATCAATACCAAATTTTATTAGAAAGTATTGTCATCGAAAATAAATACACACATGTGTGTAAAGTTTCAATAAAATCGGGCTTTGAGAAGTTGGTTAAAAATGTATCGCAAGATTCCACCATCGAACGAACGAACGACAGACAGAACCATCCTGCCCAACGAAGTTTGTATAGAGAATTTAAAAAAATATTTTGGGACAAAATTTTAGATTTTTCATCATAGACTCCCTTTAGGTCAATACACAAGCCGTGTCTCATTTAAGAAACACTTCTCATTAAATGGAACACGATTCCTCACTGTTCCAATGTTTTTCCATTTTGTTGATCCCTTCTGAATAGTAGAATTTCTCCAACCCTTTAAAATATGCCTTTGTCACAATGATGACCTCCTCATTGCAGTCAACTCTGCTTCCGACGATAGGAAGTATCATATGAGTCTTGATCAGGAGAATATGATGGATGAGAAAGTAATTCGCAGCCCAACTCATTACCATCAGTTTTATGGACTATTGAGCTAGTGTCAATGACTACATCGTTGAAGAGTCCGGAGATCTATAATGTCAAGAATGCTTGACGTAGAGTACGATGGTACTTGGCCCAGTTTAGGCCCACGGTGGAGCAGCAACAGCTTAATGGGATGACTTTATGGAGTGGGGGTGGGTACACTATATCGTCGGCACAATCAGAGAAATACTAACCGAATACTGACAGCCTAAGGTCAAGACACAACAGCGAGTAGAGTACTGATGGCCTATGGTCAAGACACGACAGAGAGAAGGTGTACTGACGGCCTATGATTAAGAGACGACAGAGAGGAGGGGTTCTGACGGCAGATAGGAAAACTGACAGCCTAAGGTCATGACACGACAGAAGGGGGGGGGGGTACTGACGGCCTATGGTTAAGACACGATAGAGAGGATTGGTACTGACGGCATATGGTCAAGACACGACAGCGAGGATTGGTACTGACGGCCTATGGTCATGACACGACAGAGAGGAGGGTGGCCTATTATCAAGACACCACAGAAAGGATTGGTACTGACGGCCTATGGTCATGACACGACAGAGAGAAGGGGTACCGACGGCCTATTATCAAGACACCACAGAAAGGATTGGTACTGACGGCCTATGGTCATGACACGACAGAGAGGAGGAGTACCGACGGCCTATTATCAAGACACCACAGAAAGGATTGGCACTGACGGCCTATGATCAAGACACGAAAGTGATAGGAATACTGACAGCCTAAGGTCAAGACACGACAGCGAGAGGAGTACTGATGGTCTGTGGTCAAGACGCGACAGAGAGTAGGGCTACCGACAGCCTATGATCAAGACGCGCCAGAGAGGATCGGTACTGACGGCCTATGGTCAAGACACGACAGAGAGGATTGGTACTGACGGCCTATGGTCAAGACACAACAGAGAGTGGCGAGGAAGTGACGCGGTTTAAAGAGCCCGGAGCCCGGTCTTTCCCATATTTATGCTGCTTCTTTCCCAAGACGCTGAAAATATTCTGATTAGTTCGGTGAGGAACTTTTACCAGCTGTTTCACTCGTTCGGAATTCGACAACTTTATGTGCAAAAGTTTTCCAATCTAACTACTAATTTGCAATAACCGTATGCGAAGTTTATGATTGACCCATACATTTGAAATGAAGAAAAAGTTACCTTGACAAATTACGCACGTGTGGTTGTGTGTCTACTGTGCTTGCATGGTGGCTGGCACTTTGTTCATTTGCAGTTGTGTCCAAATTATTTTAGATTATGCATTAGCCCTATGTGCTGAGCGGAATCGGGGACGGACAAAACGGAAACTTAGACAAAGGGTTTGTAAAGATGGGAGCATTGTTTAACTGAATGACATTTTGCAACTTTATATTTCACATTGCGTGCTCCAAGAACCTTGACTACACTATGCTGTGTTAGGCATCTAGGGTGAATGGAACTCAATATTTCAGACATAAATTGACATATCATTCGGTTTTGACAACTGAGTGAGACTCTTGACATCCCTGCTTCACATTTTGAACTGATGGAGGCTGAAGCAACTGAAAACTGAAAATATCTACTGTACCTTCTTGGTGGATGAAGTTGATGCGGCAGATGCTGGTGCTGATGATGATGCTTGTGGCCCAAGTACCGCTTTGTTGTTCGCTTGCATTTCACATTAAAGTTCTTTTTTGTTATCGAAGAAGCATCTAGGATTTTCAAAATTTTTGTGTTCGCTACGGTTGACCGCCGGGCTTAATGCGTTAGTATTAAAATAAAGGAAAGAAGAAGAAGCGGAAAAGAAGATGGGGAGTACAAAATCCCCATTGACTATCAATCCGCCACCGTATTACGAAACGAAACGAAACCAACCAGGACATTTACAGGACCCGTTTTGCTTCTCTATCTACAAAACTTTCACCTCGACCGAGCCAAATTCTCTTGTGTAACAGGGTGGCCATTCATCTGACAGGGGCACACGAATTGCAATTCGACACCGCACGAGTAACGACGACGACGACGACGACGAGTCACGCGGCTGGTCAATCAATTCGACGAAATCCCGAACTTACCGTCCCGGCCCGTCGTTACCGAATACGAGTTTCCTTGGAATTTAATTGAATAATTAGTTGGACGGCACCCTGCTTTTATTTCCGTCCCCCGAAATATTTTCTTCATTTCACTTTTTCTTCATCGCCAACTTTTGTAAGCGTGTGTGGTGACACTGACGTGAGTTGAAGGCGATAATGACTTTTCTGGGCTGCTGTTGTATCGCTGGAGTGCGGGAGCAAGTTGGCATACAGCATCCACAGTGCGAGTATGTGTGTATGTACACGTTTAGGGATGAATCGAAAAAAATCCTAAAAATTGATGATGATGGAAAAATTTTTCTTCTTTTTTTGTTGTTGATGACGAGCCACGGAAAGGGGTTAACGCGTCGAAACGAAGCCGATTTCAATTGCAACAACTACAACAACACTTTTGCACTTTTGTGCACACACACAGGAAAAAAATAAACGAATTAATGGCATTAGTTGTCCCGAATACATCCCCCGGGGTATGTAAGACGAGTATGTTCTCGGAGGTATTCCGCACAAAGAAGCAAGCGCTCATCCGCAGATCAATATTTGAGAAAATCAGTTGCGTTACTGCTGTGCAATGGTGCTCGGTGGACGGATTCGATGGATTTGGAAAGTTGGATGGATGCTACGTTGGCTTCTACTGATAAATGGATAGATTCTCCATCAGTTCTCCACCGTCTGTGCGGATGTTGCAGCAGCTGTCAGTTGGAGAGTGTGCGAATAACCAGTGAGAGATACCTCACAGTTCTGCACAATATCTCGTATATTCTCAAGGAATATGATATGTCGGTGAAAAGGACACACATGGAATTCAGAGTGGAACGTGTGTCCTTTGCGCAGTCGCTATGCAATGCTTATGACTGTGGAGAGTTGAGTATCCTAAATAGCTCACAGAAAATTCTCACCTAAGAGTCTGCAATATAATTCTCTTGCAGTGTTTCCAGATATATGTGAGTCGTATCGATTTAATTCGAACGAAAAAAAAAAAAAACAAGTCACACGCGGGATCTCAGAAACGCCCCACGAGGCTACTCACAAAAGTTCAACACTCTAAGACGTTTTGGAAAGTGGTTTAAAAAAAGGGGAGACTATTTTAAAGATTAACCCACTTTCTGCGCATTACACGCGGTACACGCGACTCCCGACAAGTCACACGCGGGATCTCAGAAACGTCCTTCGAAGCTAAGCTACTCAATAAATTTTTACTCTCTAAGACGTGTGGAAAGTGGTTAGAAAAAGTGGGAACTCTTTTAAAGATTAATCCAATTTCAACGCATTACACGTGGCACATGCGACACAAGTCACACGCGGGATCTCAGAAACGCCCCAAGAGGCTAAGCTACTCACAAAATTTCAACTATTTAAGACATGTGGGTAGCTAAAAAAAAAGGTGGGGGCCTATTTTAAAAATTAACCAAATTTCCACATAATACACACGGTACACGCAATATCTCAGAAATGGCATAAAAAACTGAGCTGCTTATAAAATTTCAGCTCTCTCTTGATCGGAAGAAAGGTTGTTAAAAAGGACCTCAAAGAAATCGACGCGATGAGGGCCTATTTCAAAGATTTGCCCACTTTTCACGCTTCAAACGTGACATACGAGGACTCGCGACACGAATTACACGCGGATCTCATAAATGGTTCGCAAAATTTCCGCTCTCTAGATCGTGTGAAAGTTGCTTAGAAAGGACTTAAAAAAGTCTAAAAAACCGACAGACAGACAAAGTCAAGTTAAATAAAAGTTTTTAAAAAAGCTACACGCTGTCAGTTTTAAAATTTCAAAACTTCGATAGAATATGTGACATTTATGGGTCAATTTGTATGCAAGCTACCAGACACAAACATCATTGAGGTACAGACCTCAAAAAAACGTCTAATTGTCAGTGGAAACAACCGCACTACAAAACTGATAAATTTTGTTTCCTGTGAAAAGTTATAGTGCAAAGACCTGTCATTTCGTATGACAGGTAGCTCAATACGTTGAAGTAGGTTAGGTTAGGTTAAGGTGGCTGTCAGTGAAATCGACAAACTTAGACCAACAATTGTCCATTGTCCATTTTCTACCTACTCGTTGATCCAATTAGAGCTTCGTGTAAACCCTATGATCCTACTACTGTCAATGTTGATAAGGTCATTAGTGTCGTTGTAGAAGAAAGCTCCCACATGGAGCTTACGTTTTAGGGAGAGTGCTGGACAAGTACAGAGAAGATGTATAATGTTCTCCTCTTCCTCCTTCTCATCCCTGCAGCTTTTGCAGAAGTCATTTGAGAAGACTCAAAGTCTTGCTGCATACTTCCCTATGAGACGGTGTCCAGTGATGACACCTTTGCACACAACACAGGTGGATATTGAACTGCTCTGCCATCTCAATGAGAGATGATTGGCATTTGCGGCGATTTGCTCAAACCATAACCGAAACCATGCCCACGGATAAGCTGTCAAAGTGACAGGGTTTTCGTCGTGAACGCTTTGCAAAAGAAACGCCAAACCGAAACCTTTCGTTCAATATTAAAATAACTAATTATTGTACTCACATTTAAATAAATTTTTGGTAAAAATGTTCTTAAATCGTCATCGTCACTGAAATGTCAAAAACAAACCCAGTGCAGTTTCCAAATATAACGTCAAATGAAAACCACAGAGTTAGCTATAGTTAACTATTGCGATCCCACGTTAACTAATAGTCAATATTGTGGCGAAACATTAAAATTTTGCTAAGCTGACAACCCTAGTGACATTTCTCTCGCAATGGGGGGGTGGTGGACTGGTAAACCGAAAAGTCTCCACATTTCACAAAAAAATACTCTTTTCTGTGTTTATTTGTGGAAGCGGACATCAAAACAGCGAGGATACAACAGAAACTGAAATACCTACCCTCTTAGGATCTACGGTCAATGCACAGCATTACGTGAGAGAATGGATGCGAAAAAGAAGCCCATGTTAAAGTTAAAAATTAATTTTAGAAAAATAAAAAAAATAAAAAAAGATGCGCACACAGATGTGCGCGCGCCAGGTTCTACCGAGATTTGAACTCGGATCGCTGGATTCAAAGTCCAGAGTGCTAACCATTACACCATAGAACCGTGTGTGAGTTGATTGTCAAACACATTACACAATGGTCGTGTCAAACATGAAGATGAATCAAATAATTAGCGAGATGCTGCTGAGATGTATGATAAAACCTTTAATAGGGATTTGTGTACGTAGTTGGTTTTATTATATTACGGCATTTCTTTCCATTGGGCGGCGCAAATAGAGTGGCATAAAGATGTTCAAACGATAAATAAGAACACACTGAGGTGCTTAATAATTGTTTTCTGTAAACAATAAAATCTAAAAAATTTAATTTCGATTGTATTGGAAGGCTTATGTGATGCTTTCTAATCTTAAAAATCTTAATTCTAAATAAACATATAAATTACTTTCGCTCATTCATGAATACATGCAATTCAGTTAACAATAAAAATTAAATTCACCAAATTCAACACATCAGAAGCCAATTAACTAAAATCACACAGAATATTTGGAAACCTTTTTTCATTCTATATAGGACGTTTTCATAAATTGGGAGCGAACAAAACCTAAGCAAATGGAGTGAGCTCTGAATTGCTCTAAACTGAACGTTTCATGAGAGAGAACACGATAGGGTACTAACTGTCATACATGATTTTTAATAAACTATTCCTTTCAGCTCCCTAATTACTCATTTTAAATCTGTCTAAAAACTGTTTTATGCTTAGATATATACTTTTACTTTTCCTCATTAAATAAAACTATGAATCGCAAGCCGAGCGATAAACATATGTTTTAAAACCAGTACCATCAAATTCTGACTGGTAGAAGTCTAGATGTACGAGTGGACAAACTTACAAACAAACGCATAATTCATATGGCTTGATTATTCTGTTTTCTCTTTGGGCTTGCAAATATTGGGAAAACTGAAAAATTACTTATGCGATAAAACCGATCAGTTTTCTCTCTGATTAGATCTGTCAGATAAAAAAAATTATCTTTTATGAAAAAAAAACGCATATCTGTATTTTGACAGTCAAATAATTTCTCCGATAATTCCAACATCAAAAAACACGCCATTATCTGCTTTCAGTTTATCAATTATCGATATAATATATACCGACTGGTTTTGTGTGTGTGTTATTTTTGATTCATATTCATCTATCGTTAAGATAAAATGGACGTTTAAGGGTGTCTACCATCACGGAGGCCCCTATTATTAAAATCGGTGGAAATTTCCCCATAAGGATAACTTTCAAAATGCTCCAATAAATTCCCTTTCCCTACAAAACAAAATACACCATCCTTGAATTTATCGAAATTTTAATCTACCAGTGTCAAATTGTGATTTGATTTCACAGTGTAGTGAGTATACATGACATCAATTGAAATAAAATGAAATTATGTGTAGCCAACTATGTAGTTATTAAAAAAAACTGACTTTGTAGTTTTTAATTAACAACGTTTTGATTTTGACGTAGTTTATTATAATTTTAACTAATTATCAAATTTGGGTCATAACCAATCGGAAGTTTCTCTAGGTGTGGATATGGAATTCCCTTTACAGAATTCCAGAATTGAAAATTCGAAATTTTTGATCTCTTTTACATTGTAGTAAAAATATCATGAAAATGTTTGAACTCGGAATTTTTGCAGATTTACCTATTTTCGTATCAGTCAGAAAAAGTCAAAAAAATATCTTTGTCTATCTGCCTGTCTGTGTCCACTCTACAGCCCAGATGGCTGAATCGATTTGGATGAAAATTCATATTTAAGCTTTTTACATAAATCTGAGTTAACAAAACCATACAAAACTATGCAAATAAAACGTAAAATTAAACCTTACCCCGGGTCAGTTTGCAAATAGAACGTCGAACCAAAAACGAGAGAGAAATCTCGGGCGTGTTTCTTTTTGTGTCTGAGAAATTGGAGAGAACAGATAAATCTGAGTCCCGAGACATCCGATAACTTTTTTCTCTGATCAGATCTGTCAGATCAAACAAATTATCTGCTGTTTTTTTTAGTAACGGAGAAAAGTTATATTTTTCATCTGAATGCTCCATAGTAGTCGATATGTCTCATGTTTAAAGGAACGAACAACTACAGCAGTTAAAAAATGTTCTGTATATTTTTTCAGAGTAAAAAGATCATATTCGAGAATTATCGGAGATCGGAGAGTAAAAAAACGACTCAGAGAAATACATACATTTAAATAAAAAACGCACATCTGACATTTTGACAGTTATTTATCCGATTACTTCGTTATAAAAAAACAAAACACAACTCTTAACACCACCCTGCAAATTAAAAGAGACTTAAGAAATACCGGTTTCATCACTTGGAAAATAATAGCGCATACTGCACAAGTTAATGGCGCTTACTCCATTAGACAGTTTTTTTTTTCACAATGTACAGTGACAATTTTACACGTTAAAGAATTAAATTGATGATACTTTACCATTAGATTGTTTTATTTACAATGTACAATGAAGTTTTTACAATTAAAATAATATATATATTTTTTTAAAAAATTTGTCTCTATTAATTCATAATATATAATTAATAAACAACTTTATTCACTACATTGATTTAAAATATTAATACAAAATATAATCCAATAATATTTGTTTCCGCTTTATTTCATTATATTCACCATTGCCTATTGTATTACACCTTAATGTTTCCACATACCGATGATAAGTACTTTGATATTGGAAAGTGTTATAGAACTGTCTCTTTCCAACTAGTCACACCTACTCAGCATACCATCTCATTTCCTCTTATGTTTTCTGAAATTGTCTCGCAACCCTGTACCAACACTACAATGTGAAAAACTTAAAATTTATTTATGACATTTCAATTGGATCTTCAAAAGTTGAATTGGTGCAGCAGCCAATAGGCAGCGCCGCAGTGAAAAAAAAAGTTATGATGGCCGTTCCATCACGAAATCCGCTCGACAAGACGAAGAAGTGCAAATGATGTTCGTTTGCAGAAATTTGACAAAAATTCCATAAGAATTTGACAAAATACAGCGTAAAACACAACCGGCAGAAGTAAATTTGCAAAATCGAAGCTCAATCGTTGGAGAAACCGTCGGGAAAAGTGCGAAAAACTAATTGCCTCGGTCATGTTTTCCATTAAAAGTGCGCTGCGGTGTGAGTGAGTGACTGAACCGAAAAAAAAGAAAGAAAAGTTCAAATTGCAATAAATTACGATCCGCGTACTGCTGCTGCTCCTGCAAAATATTCTGGATCTTTTAAGCGACTGAAAAACGAAACAAACGAAGCGAAAAAAAAATCGAAAACGACAAAAAAAAGTCAAGTTCTGTTCTCCTATCAGCTCTTCTGCAATCATTCATCCTCTACCCCGCCCATTGATGAAGATTTTGATCCGTTCTGCTGCAGCAGCAAATCAATAAGCAGCAGCAGTATTTTTGTGTACGACGGTCGGTCGGTCGGTCGGTTCTGTGTGAGTGCGTGCGACTGTGTGCGTGTGACTGTGTGCGTGTGTGTGTGTTTTTTTTTTTGGCAACACACCCTTTGGGATAGTAGAGTGGAAGGACCACCTCACAGCACGGGATCACGGGCATTTTTTTGAATGCCACCGCTGATACTCTTCATTGACAGCAACGACGACGACGACGACAACAACGACAGCAAAAGCGGCTGTGTCAGGGGAGCACTTCGTAGTCAGACGTCGATTGAAATCAATACGGCTGCTGCTGTCGATCGACGACCGAATGGAATGCAGCCGCTGCGTCGACAGCCAGTACCAACGACGAAGATACAATCCGCTGGTAACGGCGGCGGCCCCTGCACTGACTTATCCATAGCGAATAACATAAAACCCGAAAAGAAACAAATGATTGCCATTAGCGAGGAACAGCACTTGGACTCGGCGACGAATATGGCACCGGCAAGCGGAACAACCACCAACACTACCACGACGGGCAGCAATGCTGCACTGCCCGATGGAAGCCTCTGGACGGCGCTCTATGACTACGACGCCCAAGGCGAGGACGAACTCACGCTGAAGCGTGGACAAATAGTCCTTGTCTTGTCAATGGATAGTAACATTTCCGGCGATGAGGGCTGGTGGACGGGAAAAATCGGCGATAAGGTGAGTGTTTTCTGAGATGAAGTTTCGGGTGGTGTGTAGCAACGATGGCTTAAAGCATTCAGGGAGTTCTTTCTTGGTAATGAGCTTATGGTTAAAAACTTAACTGTACTGTCAGCATTCCAATCAGATCTACATGGATCGGGTTGGAGTTTATGCGGCACTCTGCGAATTTTCTTATCTGTAGCGCGATAAAACGCCTCAAATAGAACCAGCGATAAAGTCCGCAGAGGCTCGCTTTGAAATGAATTTATGGTTTCTTTAGATAACGCAAGCGATTCGCAGAAGAAAAACGCTTATCAGCTTTTGGTTCTTATGTAAACCTTGCTTCTACCTTGACGGGCTTATCAGTAAACGCAATTACCGAAGCATTCGCTTTCTGAACTCCATTTGCTTGGAATTCTACAAAAGTCTCACACATAAAAGAAGAACTTTGTTGTGCCTTGCGTTCTCGGTAGCTATCTCTGAACCCCTAAACGAAACATTCTTCCTACCGATCGCTGCCTACACACTTACCTGAAAATTGCTATGCTTTACCCTTCCATTTATCTTCTTTTCTTGTTGTAGGTTGGAATTTTTCCATCGAATTTCGTCACAAATCAAGATCCGATGCTTACGAATGTGCCTTCAGCCATTACAGGCGATATACAACCCCTTGAGATCGGTTACGAAGAGTTGGATGTCCAGGAGGTGATTGGTGTTGGTGGATTTTGCAAAGTACATCGCGGATTCTATGGAAATGAAGAGGTTGCGATAAAGGCTGCCCGCCAAGGATCCGACGAAGACATTGAGGTGACACGTGATAATGTCCTGCAGGAGGCGAAACTGTTCTGGGCACTGAAACATGAGAATATTGTCGCATTACGTGGTGTCTGTCTGAAAACGCCAAAGCTTTGCTTAGTCATGGAATACGCTCGAGGTGGATCACTAAATCGGATTCTAGCTGGAAGGAAAATTCCACCCGATGTCTTGGTCAATTGGGCGATTCAGATCGCTCGCGGAATGAACTATCTGCACAATGAAGCACCCCTTTCGATCATTCATCGGGATTTGAAGAGTTCCAATGGTGAGTGAGGGTTTGTTTTGCAATTTGTGGACGACATTCTGGAGATGTTGAGAGATTAGCAGACGGAAAAGATGAAATTGATTGATGATTACCCACAAAAAACAAGGATTTGATGCTCAATTAAATGGAAAAGTCAATTTCCAAGATAAGGACAAGAATTTTGTTCTAAGGCACTAAATGGCAACTGACGTCAATGTGATGTTCTCTGACGTTGTGCTGACCAAACTCACACGAGACAGTTCTAAATCTCCATTTTTTCAAATACGTGATCTGTTGCGCTTCTCCCAACACCCATTCCTAACATTTCTATGAATTTTGATAAATGTCTGGCCACTTCCGTTGCAGGTCGTGCCAAACATCGAATAATTTCGACACAAGTTGTCGTTCTCTTCCGTTTTGCGTGCATTTCAGTTACTGCACGTGCCGTGTAGAAGATAGACAACAAACGTAAACTTTAGAGCAAGGTAAAGCTGCATTAGTTTGTTGCAAATGGAAGCATTAATTAATTGTTGTTAACCACATCCCCTTCCCCGTGTGAGCGAATGCTTTCGTGCAACTAAAAATGCGCTTAACACTGATGCTATCGCTAGACCATAGGACTGTGCAAAGCTTTCTAAAGATTTCGTTTTAGCCAAAACAAAATTGTTTGCGTTTGCGTTGAATTTTTGTCTTATCCGTACAAAGAACACTTAACAAGCGGTGCTAATCAACTCTAATCTCTCTCTAACCCGCCTCTATCTTCCAGTTTTAATCTTCGAGGCAATCGAGGGCGATAACCTGCACAAAAAGACCCTGAAAATCACCGATTTTGGTCTGGCACGTGAACTCTACAATACGACGAGGATGTCGGCGGCAGGAACGTACGCATGGATGCCACCAGAAGTGATAAGTCGCGGCACATACTCCAAGTGAGTATCTCAGACAATTGAAATTCTTTGTTTCTGCTTTTGCTAATTCTTCACACACACACACACAGATCGTCAGATGTTTGGAGCTATGGTGTCCTTCTGTGGGAGTTGATCACTGGCGAAACACCATACAAGGGATTCGACTCGTTATCAGTGGCGTACGGTGTCGCTGTTAACACATTAGCTTTACCAATTCCAAAAACCTGCCCAGAGGCATGGGGAAAACTCATGAAAAGTACGTACAATTGGATGTTTTATTTGCTTCTTTGCCCCCTTTTTTTTTGTTTAATTGGCTAATTGACTTCGTACCACCAGGTTGCTGGGAGAGTGACCCACACAAACGACCGGGTTTTAAGGATATTCTTATAAAACTCGAAGACATCGCCAGATCAGGTTTCACACAAACGCCACAGGAGTCCTTTCACACAATGCAAGATGGCTGGAAGAAGGAGATCGCTGAAGTTCTTTACGAATTGCGCATGAAAGAGAAGGTAAGCGATGGATGGTTTGCGGTGAGCTGCTGGTTGTTTGGTTGGGGTGGTGTGTTTGGGTTAACGTAATTTAATATTAATATTATTTTACATTCTACCCGTTCTTTTTCCATAAGGACATCAAAATAACTTTTGCACAGCAGAAGTTTCTGCGCTTCAAATAATCAAGAAGCTTCAGTTCTTGAGTTAATTTGATCGTGTAAGGATGTAGGCCAAGATCTTTACGCAAAATTCGCCACAATGTGAACTGAAAGATGTGCAATTCCTGTGAACTGCGTGGAATCGACTGATTTGGTTCATATTTGTGGTACGTTGTCTCACTGGCACAGTAACATTCAATAGTGAATGTGTTGACTCGAATTTATCCACTATAGCACACGCACAGCCTGTCTGGTGGGACAATAACTATGACCGAAAAGTGGACTAAGCGCTCATAAAGTTGCGATCACACCGCCTCAGAATTTCGGTAGTAATTTTGAACAACTTCCAAACGTTGCTCACCATGTTAGTCCAAACGTTGGGTTGTAATGTTTGTGTAGCTGTCAGAACAGTCCAGGCCCAGAAATGCGGCTGCTTCGACAGGCTGTGTCCATAGGGATAGCGGTGTGAGTAACGTCGGATTGGAAGGGCAGCTGAATAGATGAGCGGTGTTATGCCTGAGGAGGTTTTCCTTTCCCCGATTTGTTGTTCCGGAATTCCGCCATCGAACGCGCAACTAGGGCCATGTGGGCCAATAGACGGCTCTACGGCAGAACTTGGGGTCTAAATCCTAAAATGATATACTGGCTGTAACCAATGATGGTGAGACCTATTACGTACGCGGCCATCGCTTGTTGCCCGTTAGTTCTTGAACGGACAACGGCAACGAAGCTGCAGAAGCTACAAAGGATTGCCTGTCTAGGTATAACGGGTGCCATGCGCACTGTACTAGAAATGTCTGGTCTGGTTCACAGATGAATCGAATATAGAAACTGGAATTTGGACCCCATACACAAAATCTTGATATCAAAGGGAAAAATTCCCTCGGTTATCCAGGCAGAGTTATCCGAACACATTCTCTGTGAATGCCCTACATTACTTTGGTTAAGAAGACGCATCTTTCACAAGGAAATATGCTCGACAGAGGAGTTGAGAAGGATGTACTATCGTTCATAAGGGAGTTGGTACAGGTTTTTAGTAGTGAGTGACGTTATCGGTGTATCAGTTAACATTTCGGTGTAGGTAATTTTTGGTTGTCGTGATTGGAGTATCTATCTCCCTCGATATTCTTATTCCTAGACTGTATTCCTTTATTTCTTAAGGGCGGAAATTGTTGAACTTTGATTGATTTGTACACTTTGCAGTATGTTGTTGGCCACAGAGCGCCCATTTGATGTTATAACTAATTGGTGGTATCTTAAGGTCTACTGTTTTGTGGGAACACGAAATTTACAATGTATCAGCTCAGTAATTTCTTATATGCACTGATTGATTCATTCATTTCCTTATGTTTCTCTGACCACCTAAATGTTGGATCAATTTCCTGCTCCTTTGCGTTCTGCCTTACGTTGTTTGTGCAATTTGTTGCACTAATTCCACACTCGCACAACGAATGTTTCCAAATTATTAAGCCCTCTCTTCTTCTTCTTTTTTTTTCTTTAAGGAATTGCGCTGCAAAGAAGCCGAACTAATACGAGTACAAATTCAACAACGCGAACAAGCCAAAGATTTGCAACTGCGTGAACAGCTCCTGATGGCGCGTGAAATCGAATTAATTGGCCGTGAACTGATAATTGCACAAAATACGCCCGTGCCAAAAATACGCCGCGGAAAGTTCAGCAAAGTGAAGTTAAAGGTAAGTGCCATTCGAGTTACGTTACACATATCTGGTAAATTATATCGACGATATCGTATCGGGCAGGTTTTGAAACGAGAGCCGGTACAAATTTCACTTCCAAGTGATTTCCGACACACAATCACGACAATACGCGACAAGTCCAGAGTGCGGACTGACACTCCGCCAGGATCACCAGCGATTTCCGGACTGAGAATTGTAGCACGTGAGTAGTTGACATTGATTTGATTTTGAGCTTTATCTCGTATATAAAAATACTATTAAATTGTAGAGTTATTATTTGAAGTCGCTTTTCCCTTTTTTTGTATTTTACTCCTTGTTTTTGTTTTATTTCAACACAAAATGTTTTCTCTTTTGGGTTCTGTTGAGCAGCATGTATTTGTACACAGAATTATTTTTGCTGTCTTAATATAAGGCGCGTTCGAGTCAGCTAAGGGCTCGGAGATTTTCTCTTCTTCCTCACTGAAGAGGAACAACATTCTCAGCTACCTGTCAGCTCAGCAATAAAAACTCAGTCAACCGACATAGCGAGGAGAGAACAAAACATAATTCAAGGGTTTTTCAATAGGGACATAACAATTTTGTATTTTTATACAAACGCACCATTAAACTTTTTTTATGATCTGTCAATGGCAAAACGTCAGTCAAGGTTACCATTTTATAATTCGCACACGAATTCATCATCATCATCATCATATTTGGCTCTACAACCGGTGTCCTGTCCTGCCCTCCCGCAAAAAGTACCTCCATCGGTCCCGATTTCGAACTGATGTCATCCAGTTTGGCATCCCTTAACTCTGGGCGTCCTGCTCTACGCCATCCTTTCAGCGTATGTTTTGGCCAGCCTCGCTGTCGTGTTCCATAAATCCTACCGCAAAGGAATTTCCGAGCAGGATCCTCTTCGCTCGTGCGAGCTTGGTGTCCTGCCCACTGGAACCTACCCAGATTAATTCTCTTCACGATGTCGACATCGCGGTAACGATCATAGATCTCATCATTATAGAGTCTCCGGACTCGTCATTCCTAACATCCTCACAATTCTCCGTAAGACTTTTCTCTCGAACGCGGCTAAGAGGTCATAATGCTTTTGGCTAAGCACCCAAGTCTCGGATCCATATGAAAGTACTGGTATGACCATTCCCTTACAGACAAGCAGCTTGAATGTTATGGTTAAATTCCTTGATTTGAAGAGTCTTGACAGACAGGAAGTAGGCTTTGTTGGCTTTAAGCAACCGTGCGCATATTTCTGTTTCCATGCTGTTATCGGCTGCTACAGTTGACCCGAGATAGTTAAAGGATCGCACTACGTCAAATTCGCGCTCCACTATTTGAATTGACGGACCAATGAGGGAGGATCCTCTACTCACAGACGTGGCCACCATGTACTTTGTTTTGCTTTCATTTATGTGCAGCCCCAGATTTCGTGCCGCCTGCTCTATCTGGATGAAAGCTTCCTGTACAGCTCTTCGGTTTCTACCAACGATGTCAATATTGTCTGCGTAAGCCAGTATCTGAATGGAATTATAGAGTATAGTTCATCTCGCCTTTACGTCGAGAGTCTCGGATCACTTTCTCCAACGCCAGGTTGAAGAGGACACAAGCCAGTTAAGCAGACGGACTAACTGCAGCATTTCAGTTGTAATCAGGGAGAGAAACCTCCACCACGCTGTTCTCCAGATCTTTCCTTTCTGAAGTCGAACTGAGAAGTACGTCCTCCGTCCTCTCCGTCTTCATATCCGATAGAGAATAGGTCAGGGAGATAGACAACTGTGACATGGTCAACGAATTTTTTGGAGTGTCTTCCATCAAGGGAATCGGTACAGATGCTCCAGGGTTCCGTGTTCCTTCCCGTGTTTACCTTCCTCCAGCTCATCCTTCTTGTAGACTCGAATGGTTATGTGATCCCATCCAAATCTTACCACGCCATTAGAGAAGCAAGGGTTTCCTGCTTGATCACAACAATCGCAGATCTGTATGAATCTCTTTGCTGCTTCAATTTGGTGACTTTGCAGTCGTGGGTCGGAAGTGAGGGATTGCTAATTTTAAGGACAAAGGAGTGTTCAGGTGGGATCCAGGTGCGAGCTCTCGGTCGGCTTGGGATATCCTCCATCGCAACGACCTCTAGCTTAGCGCCCGGAGAAACCTCTCCTAGACTGCTAAAGACCGGCTTATAGAGATTGCGAGATTTCAAGTCATAACACGCAATTAGCTTGATACGGCCTTGAAGCCAGCCGCCATCGCCAGAGTGATAGGAGGTGGTACTGAATGTTCCTTTATAAAAGTCAAGAAGCTACCAAAGAGCTTTATCTTGACTAATTGCCACCGTTCTGGAGAGATAGTTCCATCAGTGTCGCTGCGATCTATCACTGCGGCTACGAAATGCCACACAGCTGGTCAAAAAATTTATCTGTTGAAGGGGAAATTGTATAACCAGCTCTCTCATGTCGTTGGATTTCCTTTTTTTACGGAGGGTACGTTAAGTCGTTGGCTTATGCCAACAAGCCAACTCAGGAACAAAATCGATCGAGATATTGTCAATATTCCGGCCGAAATGTGTGGAAAATTGGCTCTAAAGACTTGCAGCGCCAACAAGTCGCTGCAAACGTGCCCGCGGTGCTCATATGAACAAGATGGAGTTCCATACTTAAATTTACCCTCGGTGCTATACCTGGAATTAATTTCAGCCAGATATCTCAATTACTCTGTGTTTTATTTGAATACGAAATTGTTACGTCCTTACTGAAAAACCCTTTTGAATTTTGTCTCCGGATTCTTTCTTGAGGAGTCGTGTTCGAGGTACTGAGAATACGGAGCCCGCCGCATCACGAACGCGCATATTGTGCATGCTATAGCTCTGAGAGAGAGTAAATTTTTTTTTTTTTTTTTTCGACCTTTTTGAGTAGACATTGCTTTGATACACAATTGTAGTAAAAGTTTTTAATAAAAAACTGAGGTTCTTTTGGTTATCATTATGATTTCTTTTCTAAAAGTTTTTTTCGTACATTTTGAGACTTAATTTATTACAGAAATTGTTATTTTTTTAAAGAACAACTCTTCTTTGTCTGTCTGAAGAGACTTCTGCTCTTTCGAACTTTAAAAACTTTACTTAAACTTTTGAACAGATCAAAATTTAGATGACTCCTCGAAATGTGCTTAGTAAGTTCGGCGACTTGACGAAACGAACTCAAAATATTCCTACTAACTCTAACATTTTATAAAAACTTACAGCTGTAACCGAGAAACGTGATAAATCAGTAGGCTCTTCCCCCTCTTAAGCGTTCTCTCAGTTATGTGGGACCCTTTTCTTGCACTAACATCTCTGGGCTAACATAACAAATCTGCCCGTCGCTCGCTAAACTTCCTGCTGCTTCTACTTATTCTTCTACTTTTGCAACTGTACATAAAATAATTGATTTTTTGTGTTTTTGGCTCAGTTCTGCCCGATGGTTCTAAAGGTAAAACCTGGGGTCCATCGACACTGCATCAGCGCGAACGCAGCCATCTGCCGTCATTGCGTTCCACCGAATGGCAGCAGCCGCATTCGTTTAGTAAGAGTGCTCCAAATCTGGACAAATCGAGGCTGGCGGCGCAACAACAACAACAACAACAGCAGCAGCAACAACAACAGAAGCAGCATCAGACCACTGGTCAATCGACGTCTGCAGCTACATCGTCTGCCGCTTTAGTTTCCAGCGGCGGCAACACAATTGGCTATATTCCTCAAGGTATTCCAATGTCATCTTTGTCATCGCTGACGACGACGGCGGCGGCGGCGACGACGAAGACGACTATGTCGTCGAATCATCATCATCACCACCATCACCATCATCAGCATCCTCCTCATCATCATCACCTCCATTATCACCAATTTCACAATCACAACCTTCAGCATTACCTTCCTCCTTTTCGGCAAATACAAAATAGCGGTAATGGTAGTAGCCACAACTCAAGTACTAGCACACTTACAACCAACAACAACAGTAACAGTAACAGTAATAGTAAAAATAACAACAACAATAACCATCGCAAGTCAAGTATTCGAAAAAGTAAAAATAAAAAGCAACCGGCCAGTAACACCATCACCACCCCCACCACCAGCACCAGCACCAGCAATAGCCGTCGTCGCCATCTTCTTCATCATCCGTTCCAATTGGGAAAAAGTCATGATCGTGGTCTTGATTCGTATAAAAAAAGTTCCACTTCTTCCAATCCCTCACCTATGCTAATACCATTTAGTTGTAGTAGTAGTTTTAAGAATTCCATTGGTAATTGTAGCGGTGGTGGTGGTGGGGCATTGAGTGTGACCGATGGACGTTGTCCCGGCGAAGAGAATAACGACGATGAGGGTGTTGTCGAAGGTGAGGACTTTGACTCTGACGAGCCAAGCTCGACGGGATGTTTTACATTTCGTAAAGCATCAGCGCCGAGCACCCACACGCACAGTGATATCAGCAGTAGTTACCAATTGGCCAGCAATAACAACAGTGGCTACCGCAAGAAGCACAGTTTGGATAGCAAAATGCCACCGCTTACCCCTCAGTACCGCATCGATCCAATGCCGCTGTCGATTGGCAACGAACGCCTCAACTACAGTGAGAGCACTATGTTGGCGGTGACTGCCAACATCGACAATGTCACCTACGATCGGGTATTCTACAAGGACATGCAGAAGAGTCTCGATGAGATATTCTCATCGGCGGCGGCGGCGGCAGGACGTTCAAATGATCTTAATGCTCCGGCTGTGACGCGCGCAACGACCTCCAATCGCTATTGGAATCGTTCTGAACGTGTCAGTTCCAAGTCGAGTGGTGATCTCACCATGTACAGTTCGGCCCATATGACTGAAGATGGCAGTGGCAGTCTGTTGCATGAGGATTCCGAGAGTTCGTATCGCTTCCAGCGAAACGGTTCCGGCTCACAATTTCCACGCCATTGCTTTTTCCGCCAGCAATCGAATTCCATGGAAGATACGACGACAAAGCAGCCAATAGCGACAACGACGACGACGGACAGCAGTGACACTGAGCTGGGCAAACTAAACGAGAGCTTCAATTCGTTGGCGTTCCTCTCGCAGAACGATCAGTTGAGCAACACGACCGCCAACAACTCTTGCGATGAGCATTTCAATTCGTTGTGCAGCGATCAGTCATCATCGTTCGACACGTCGCAGCAGTCCCGTAAGAGTTCAGTGACTTTTCATGCCTCAACAGTGACACCGTCAGTCTCAGTTGGTGAATCCTCCCAGCTCAACTCTTCCTCATCGGTGAACAATTCCTTTAGCTTCACCACTTACTATAGCGATGATAATAATTCATCAACGCTGCATCACGATCGTTCCACCCCATCGGTGCACGATTCTCTCTTTATTATTCCGAATTCGACGATGGCGTCGAGAAACCTTAAAGACGTCCAACCAGATCCAGAAGTGATCAAAATGAAAAATTCCTATTTGCAGCAGCAGCATAAAAGTGGCACTAAAGGCGTCAAACACAAATCTTCATCGTCGTCGTCGTCGTCCACGGGCAAAATCAAAAGTCTCATGAGCTTTTTCAGTTTTGGTACGCTGCGTGGCTCTAAGAAGAAATTCGCACAGAATTCCACGAGAGCAGCAGCGGCGTATCAGCTTTTTGAGAATAACATCGAGACGAATGACATGACGTTTGCCACTGCTGCCGCTGCCACAACTGGCTCAATTAATGGTCACCACAGTAACGATGACAGCAAGGAGCATAAAAAGACATCGTCGAGAAGTGTGGATCATTTGGATGCGATTACTGTTGCCAGCGGCGATAGAGCTGGAAAGTCATCGTTTACGCGAAAATTCTCCAAGTAGGAGAGTGCTGGGAGTGTCGTCATTACTTGAACCTCTTGTTTTTAAGCGATAGAATGTATTTTATATTGTCCTAGGGTCTAAGTAAGTTATTGTATTTAGAATATTTATTGACTGGATTGAGATAGGCAGGAGCGGTTTTCAAGCTTTTGTGAACGTTTAACAATTTACTATGAAGTTTGATGGAGATAGGCAGGAGCTGCTTTTAGAGAGGCTTGCTTCTCTTGTGAACCTGTACTATTGATAAAGTAGAAAGAGGTTTAATAGCAGTTCCATGGAGGTAGGCTTTTAGAAAAAGGGGTTTAATGGAAATTTTAAATGGATTTCTTTCTTGTAATTAATTAATGGATGCCACCGAATTTTTACTAAGTAGACATTGCAGGCTATTTCTTCAACTTTGCAAAAAGTTCTATGAAACTTTTGTTGATCCTAGCTTTAGGTGCAAATACAAATAAGCAATGAGTGAACTTTTTGCCTTTTGGGCAAATAGGCAGGAGTAATTTTGAAAAATATAACTGTATCCTAAGCAATATGTAGGCTGCATTCCTAAGTGCAGCACTGCCTTCATTGCGTACATTCCTAAATGCAAACTAAGGCAGCGTTACATTATGTCACGTTCCGAAATGCATTGTGGAAAGATTTTGCTACGCTAACCAAAGCAAGGAGCGTATCGTGAATTGGTGATTTTCGTGCGCTGCGTAAAATGCTGATTCCTCGACGGATTAATGCCTGCTGAATAAATATGCCAAGAATGG
The DNA here is from genome assembly GCA_947095585.1 of Nephrocerus scutellatus. Taxonomy (NCBI): domain Eukaryota; kingdom Metazoa; phylum Arthropoda; class Insecta; order Diptera; family Pipunculidae; genus Nephrocerus; species Nephrocerus scutellatus. The sequence continues at coordinate 118,430,982 of OX352763.1, forward strand.
GTTTCTGTGCACCCGAAAATGGGGCAATAAATAGATCGTCAGGGTAGAGTGTTGGTCCTCAAATAGCCCTTTAGTGCCCATTTTTTTGTAACTCATAAGGCCTGAAGAGATCTTATAAAATGATGAATAGTTGGGTTGACTATAGGCAATCTGTATATACAATCGTTATATACGATCTTCATATCAGTATGGCTTAAATAATTTAAAAAAATGTAGTGTTTGACCTTAAAAATTTAATTTTCTTTCAAAAAAGACCAACAGTGACCTTGTAGCTGGAAGCGGTCAAGAGTTATAGGGTGTGAAGTGATGTTAGGTTAAAAGTACGTCTCTTCGCAGCTACTTACACTGCAGCACCGCACCCCCCCTCCCCCACTCTATTTTCTTGTGTTGCGACTCTGAGTCACATTATTGGTCACATTTTTGTTACATTTTTTAATTTTGTAAGTTCTCAACCGAAATTCGGTATGGTCTTTGGGGTCTTTTGAGGAGTCTTTTGGGGGTCTTGTGGAGGTCTTTTGAGAGTCTTTTGGGGGTCTTTTATGGGTCTTTTGAGGGTCTTCTGAGGGTCTTGTGAGGTCTTTAATAGGTCTTTTGAGGGTCTGGCGGTATTTTTGGAGGGTCTTTGGGGTAGTGTTTTGAGTATATTTTGGGGTTCCTTTGAGGTTCTTTTGAAGGTCTGGTTTAGTAGCCCTTTAGGTGTCTTTCGGGGGTCTTTTGTGATTCTTTTTTATGATTCCTTTTTATGATTCCTTTGTGGTTTTGGGGGTCTTTTGAGGTCTTTTAAGGGTCTTTTGGGGCCTTTTGAGTATCTTTTGAGTATCTTTTGGGGGTCCTTTAAGGTTCTTCTGAGGGTCTTTTGATAGTCTTTTGGGTGTCTTTCGCAGGTATTTTAAGGATCTTTTGTGATTCGTTTGCGGGTCTTTCGCTGGTCTTTTTATGATCCTGTGGGTATTTTTGCCCCACAATATCAAATAAGTTATACTTTGACAGCGCGAAAAAGGTATACCCACTGTTTATTTTTCTTTAATCGAGTTTTCTCTAAAGCGATAAGATCTGCACAATATTCGAAACCTGCATTTTGTCTTGAAGCGTTACTTCAGATAGGCTATATCCCTCTAAGAAATCCACAAAGGTACTGCTTGAGTTAATGGCCTCGTCTAAGTTTATTTTTCTAAACGTTTTAAGCTTTGTGAGGTTGGTACTTTCTACCACAGTCAAGCTTTTAAACAAAAACCGCTATCAGGTCGGATCAGGTCGAGTACTTCTTGGACTACCTTCGTATGACATAAACACATGCCTTTAAACATTGGGCCATAACGGCACTCATGGTATTTCTAGACAAAGTCAATGATTCTTTGATAATCCGCAACATCTGTGAACCAGACCAGGCCTCTTGCGTTTAGTGCCGAAACATGTTCTCTTTTGGGAATTGACTCAAGAATTTGTGGGTGTCCCACATGGTCACCTGGCTTGCACCTGAGTATAGCTGCAGCTTAATAGCGCAGTTTTTACAGCCTAAGTTCTTCAACTCAGATCACAAATAGTACTCCAATGTATACAAATCTATGCTTCCCAGAGGCCAATCTTATGCTGAAAAAAAGTCAATTCAAGCCGCTTCTTGGATTGTTTTGTGGCCTTATGTATCGGAGCTGACTCCTGCTAGAAGAATCCAGCTCTGTCTTTGTCTTTCTCCATCTCTCTATCTCTCTCGACTTAAATGGGTATAGAATCAATTGACGCCCCATCAGAAAGCCTTCTAAGACATATTGTTGGTACACTTAGGTCCTAGTTTTGACGACTTTCTCACAGAAATGAAGAGATGTGACACTCCACTGTCCACTAAATCATTACCGAAGCAGGATGATGTAAACGTTGAACGTAATTTTTGGCTTCTTCTAATGTCACAGCATGTAGACAATAGAAGAGGAAGCAAGATCCCAGGGGATCGAGTGGCGTCTCTTGAAACCTCAGGCGATAAATAGAAGCCCTATGCTCCCCCGCGGATTAAAGGAAAGAAAGAGAGAAAGAATGTCACAGCACTAGAACTTGGAAATGGAAAAAAAATCGTATCGCATTGGCTAGAGAATTGACAGTAGAACTTACAATCACTTGACAAGCAATTTCATCAATTGCTGTTACATACGAGTAGTTGGACTTAGGTTAGGTGTAGCATTTAAGCGCCAACAATAGCTCAGCTTACGTATTTCTTACAATTCCTTCTTTAATTAGCAGTTAGTTGTTAGAAGAGAAGTTAGTTAGGTTCCTTCTTAAATTCTAAAAAAACAACAACGAATCAGTAATAGCGCCGAAAAGTCGACTTTAGATTTATGTGGCGATTACATTTAAGGTGATAACATAATAAGACTTAAAAACAAAAACTAAAAAAAAATTAAATTTTCCACAACAGATGAATTTTGTATTCGATTTTTGTAGAGCGAAGATCGCTAGATAGTTTTTTTTATATAAGTGTACCTACCTATATACATCTCCATGTATGTATAGGGTTTATTTTTACTTTTTCGTTGCTTTTCGGTTCTTCTTTCTCTCTCGCACAGAACAATTTGGCTACTCTTCTTGTAGTTTTGGCAATAATTTGATGTTTTTTTTTTTTCAAAACTGTGATGCAAAAATGTTTTAAATGTTGGTTTATTTTTTGTTTGTCCCTTGAGAATATTATAAATCTGTGTATTAATCGTAATTATTTATTTTATGAATCGTATAAAATCTTAATCCCCCAACTGTTGTATTAGTTGTTGGTAGACATTAACGAAATTTCCGTGCTGTACAACACCTTTGTTGAAATACTATTTTTTAAATTATTTCCTTTTTTTTTATTCAATTTAAGTTTGTGAACTTAATTTTATGCATTATCCGTTGAAACATTTTAATTTAAAAATTCTCCTCCACACTCCACACAAAATTATATTATTTTTGTTATTTTGTTGTTAGTTTAATTATTTATAGATTTTTTTTATGCTAAATTAAAGTCAGTAAATTTGTATTTAAAGTTTTTCTCCCTAATTTGTTTTTTTTTTTTTTTTTTTTTTTTTTTGCAATTTTATATACAAAATATATTCCATATACATATGTAGATATATAAAAAAAAATAATAAAAGCTAAAAAATAATGAAGAAGAAAATGAAAACTACAAAAACACAAAAACATAACAAAAACCAATAAAAAACCTACATAAAAACGATATATATATATATTTTTTTAATTATTTTTTATTAATTTCTAACTTTTGTTTTATTTCAATTAATAATTATTATGATTTTCTCGCTTGATACTACCACGGTGAGATGGGATTGAGTTGTTGGACTGGGTCGATTGTGGTTGTTGATGAAGGAAATTATTAATCCTTCCTTCAGCTCGTACGTGAATTAATTTCTAACCACTAACGTTGTAGTAACATTCTTTCGAAGGACATGAGATCACATTTTTCCCGATAAAAGAACATTTCAACAATCGGCTGAAAAAGGATCCGTGACAGCGGGTTTTTTCTTTTTTTCGCACAGAAGTGTGTCCTGCGTGAGTGGTTTCGTATTTTTTAAAGTGGAGCTTCTTTTGATCCTTTCTTTTTAGGATTGACTTTTGGATTTTGGGATTATGGAATGATCATAGAAAGATTAAATGATTATGGTAGGATTTTTATAAGATTGTTGGATAATAGGATGATTTTCGGAGGTGTCTTGGACGATTATAGGATTATTATAGATGTTACTAGGATGATTATGGCTTGCGATTATGGAATGTTTATAGCATGTGGTATTATGATTTTACTTTGAGATTATGGTATGTTTATGGGATGTGGTATGATGATTTTAGGTTGAGATTATGGGATGTTTATAGGATGGGGTATGGTGATTTCAGGTTGAGATTATGGGATGTTTATAGGATGTGGTATGATGATTTTACGTTGAGATTAGGGGATGTTAATAGGATGTGGTATGATGATTTCAGGTTGAGGTTAGGGGATGTTTATAGGATGTGGTATGATGATTTTACGTTGAGATTATGGGATGTTCATAGGATGTGGTATGATGATTTTAGGTTGGGATTACGGGATGTTTATAGGATGTGGTATGATGATTTTAGGTTGTGATTACGGGATGTTTATAGGATGTGGTATGATGATTTTACGTTGAGATTATGGGATGTTAATAGGATGTGGTATGATGCTTTTAGGTTGAGACTATGGGATGTTTATAGGATGTGGTATGATGATTTTAGGCTGAGATTATAGGATGTTTATAGGATGTGGTATGGTAATTATAGTATGAGGTTATGATGATTATAGATTATGTGATTATTGGATTATTGGATGAGATCATGGCATGTTTATAGGATGATTGTAGAATCATAATAGAAAGATTATGGGATAATTGTAGAGATTATGGGATGATTGTAGGATGTTATAGAATAAGAAATTATGGAATATTGTATATGGTTTATGGGATGATATAGGTTAGGATTAGGGTATGTTTATAGATGTTATAAATTGAAATTATGGCATGTTTATAGGATGTTATAGGTTAAGATTATGGGATGATTTTATACCGATTATAGTATGAGATTATGATGATTATAGGATGAGATTGTGGCATGTTTATGCGATGATTTTAGGATAAAAATAGGAAGATTATGATATGATTGCAGAGGGGCTAATTAAGGATAAAAGGATTATTATCACTAAAGCGTTATTATGGGATGCTCTTTAGATCGTTGTGGAAGAATTATGGGATGATTATAGGATAATTATTGAATGTTACTAGGATAATAAAACGCTCTCTTTATTTCTTAATTTTATTATTGTCATTAATTTTTTACGATTAGAGTTTGTTGTATTTGTTTCGAACCTTAATAACCCTTCATACCGTAACTGTAATTAAAATTTTTTGTTCTCACTCCAAAGGCACCGCACGTAACGTGTAGACGCTCAACATTTTGTGCTTTTCCAAGTAACATTTTTTTTGATGAAATAGTTGTTGGGTTTAATGGACCCAATCGCACCATTGAGATTCATTCGGTGAACGGTCTACTTAACACCTCCAACTAATAACGTCTTAAACTTTCGCCGACAATAATCTCTTTTTGTTTCCCCTCTCCCGTGTGACGCTGCGCTCTGGATATCACTCTTTTCTCTCTCTCTCTCTCTCTCTCTCTTTGTGTGTGTTTTTTCTGCCTTCACTCGCAAATGCAGGCTACAATGCCAAGGACGATTGGTGTTCACCAATTCATAATATGCCGGGAGGTGGCCCAAATTTGCCGCTAGTCTCTCCTCCAAATCCATATCTGCTCAGTCGTTTCACGGCGAACATTCCAATGCCGACGCTGTACGCGGGCGACTCAGTGCGGAAGCCAAAGCTATCTGTCATCGAGGTGCTCATGTACAATATGGCAGCTCTGTTGGCCAGCATTGCGGCTGGCTATGATGTGCGTATGACAAATGTGTCACCAATTCATCCAACGTTGCAGCCGGCCGCTTTGCTGAACGAGCAACAGCTGCAGCAACAGACGCAGCTGATAAAACCGATCGATGTGGAGTTTGCGAGTGTCGTTGACGATCGACGATTCGTGCACAACACCTACCATGGACCAGCGAGACATAATCGGTAAGTTTGATGAAGGACGAAGTTGTTAGTGCTTTTGATTCCTTCAAACAAATAAATCAAACTCATTCCAGGGCGGCTCTAACGTCGATTTCATTGATGCCTGATGGTCGGCGGTCAGACTCACCGCAGCTCTACCAACAGCATCAGCATCATCAGCAGCAGCATCCGTCTACGATTTCGACAACCAGCGGTCTTGGCTCCAATTTCACAACAAACACCTCGGCTATGCTGTCATCGTCATTAGGCAGCAACAACACCCAGCCGCCAACGCCGTCGCCCAGACGTAAAATCAGTGCTTCCTCGTTTACCGATAATCTTGACTATGCAGAACGCGATAGTGGAACAACGCCGCCTCCTCCACGGCTTTTTGAAAGTCGAGGTGCTCCACCACCTCCGGCTTATGCCCCAGCTCACTATCTTACGCGAGGGCCAAGTTTATCGAACGACATTGGTGGTGGGGCTCATCGCGGCGCCGGATATTTTGGTGAGTTGTTGGTATTTAGTTTCCACGTACGATTCAGGAATTCTTTTCCCCACAGGCTCCAATTACTTTCCCTATCGGCCGGAGGTTAATTTTGCATACGAACGTGACTGTAAGTCGTATCCCGATTACTCGTACGACCAACATCATCATCATCATCAACATCATCGTCTGCCAAACTATTACGATTACAGCAGCTATGAGCAGCAGGTGACGCGGACGCCACCACCACGAGTGCCACAAATGGGTGTCAGTGCTGCTGGACATCGGCGAACGCCTTCAAACATCTCCAACAGTTCGAACATAAATCAAGCGTTCAGCCTGGAAAACGATGAACTGCCCGAGCTGTATGACTTTAACAATTTGAACCTGAACATTCCTCCGTCGACGGCTGACTACCATTATCCATCTGCTGCTGCTCACACACGTGGAGACATCATCTACAAGGGATCGCCCAAGTTGACAAACCTGATACAGTCGATGCAGTCGAGTGGTGGTAGCGTGTCTGCCGCTGGAGGACTAAATCGAATGCGAGACTATGAGAATGTTCCATTCCATGTTGGGGCGTCTGTGGCGAGTCCGCATCATCATCAACAACACAGGAGCATTTATGCTGCCCACTCAACTCCGATTAGTCCAATAAATGCCCAGCAACAGCCATTGCCACTGGTAATTCAAGAGCGACCGGCGAGTCTACCATTCGAACATGGCGGCGTTGCAGCTTTAGGACTAAGCGGTGGTCATAGTGGTGGCAGTAGCAGCAAACTGCGATCCAGCATGAAAAAGTACGGCTGCTACAACATCCAGAAGACCACAGCTAATGGCGTCACCTCCAACACGGGTACCACGCCAACAAATCAAACGCCTCCCGACTCCCTGACAAGCGATGACAGTTCATACTTGAGTGCCAAAGAAGGTTCCATTTCGTCACAACACAGTCGGGTGCGATTTAGTCCGGAAGCCTTTTTAGACGCTGTGGTCATCGGCAGCAGCAACAACACCAACGGAGCACCACCATCCGGTCACGAGTACAACAATGGTACATTAAGTCACAGTCACACAGGTCACAGCTCCAACACAAATGGCGGCTCTGCGGCCAATCGAAGAGTTTCACGTCGTCACACCAGCGATATGGCATCCTAGCATCGTTTGGCGATATGTCCGACTGTCAGTGACGACACAAATCAGTATCGCTGGCATTCGGGCCGCCGGTCGCGCTCAGCTCACTATGAATACAAGTTGTAAGCTTAAATATGTGCTAAAAAGCTGGGGAGAAAATATTTCCCATTATTCTCATTCTCATCCTTTCGATCTGCATGTTTCTTTATAGGTAAGGCGGGAATTCGACGGGTAGTAGGATGGCAAAACAAAAACTGGTTGCCATACTAACATAAAGACTTAAGGAATACTAATTTTTATGAAATGTCTCAGGTTTCAGTATTATCAATAATGGAAACAACATTGCACACGGTTAAGCCTTTTCCTTTACCTTTCCAAAACACACTCACACTTTTGTGGTTTCCACTATCGGCCTTTTACAATGCGGTTGACCCTTTTCCATTTGGAAACAAGTGCTTCCAGCATTGTAAAAATTGTATAGGGCAGATGGTACCTCATGAGGATCAAATTTCTGTATTTTTCTTTTTCGTTGCTGGTTGCTCGTTGCTCCCAGACGATCTAATCTTATCTCTTGGAACACAGTTAAGGATGGGAGTGTAAGCAGGTAGGGGCAATTGTTTAGAAAGCCTTTAAAGTGGACTGTTGAGGATACAGATTTGTGTAAGACCTTCCTAAAAATATTTGCGAATTCCACTCAACTCCATTCTAAACAATCTGATGTGAAAACTTCGTTCTTTTCAACTTTTCGATAAACCTTTCTTCTTGTCTTATGCTTCCCTTAACTGTGTGAGTGTATGCAGGTATGGTCAATTACTAGGAAAGCCTTTAAAGTGGGTTACAACGAGGATACATAATTCTACAATTCAGAATTCAATAAATAGAATATAACTCAGAATTCCAATCAAATCCATTCCACTTCTTTCTCTTTAACTTTTGGAGAGAAAGAAAATCTTTTCAGCTGAAGGCATTATCTTAGCCAGAGCTTTCCCAATCACTTAAGGATTATGCTAATACGTTTCTAAATCTATAGGCACATATATACATAAATATATACATTTATACGTATTAATTAACACCAAAAGCAGAATAATTATGAGAACCATTTCAGAGGGATTGTTAAAAATGATGAACCAAATTTTAAGACTACGTTGCTTTATAATTTTGAAAAGTCTTTTAGAAATTGCAACGTTTTTAGTTTTTGAAGACATTTTAATTTTTTAGAATCAAAATTAAAATGGAAAGGAAGCCAACATCCTTGAATTGTTCCTTACCTCTCATTCTGATAAATACTCAGTCAATGTATTCGCCTCTAGTCGGCTCATCAGACCATTGTGTAGTATCAGCTATTGTCGAACCACCCAGGTAAAGAGGAAACTCCCAAAAGAAAAGTATGGCTATTAACTGGAAACTTAATCCCAACATTGGTGTGGATGCCATTTCTGATGCGATCACTAACATAATCCATGAGGGTATGAAACAATTTATTCCTTACACGACAAAGTGTACCAAAGCAAAGGAAAATGCTTGTTGTGATTTAAGCTGCAAAGGTAGTTCTAGGAACCGAGATTTATGCATTGGGTTATATAAAAAAAACTCCAATTAGACGAGTCAGGAATGATTGCAAGAGTCGATTCCTCTATGGGACTAATCTACTTTCTTACTCGTCAAGTAGTTAGAGTATTAAATGATCTCAACATTCATAAATCTGTGCTGGACCTAATGGTGCTCCCGCTATAGTTTTGAAGAGGTGTTCTTTACTGTTGGCATTGCCACTACGCAGGCTTTTCCATTTCTCTTATTATTCTGGAGTCGTGCCAAAGAATTAGAAAACAGTCTGTTCCTAAAATAGGCTAACCGTCATCTCTTTCCTCGTTACGACGCATTGCGCGAAGATCTATAATTTCCAAAGTCTTGGAAACGCTGATCAATCGTATTTTATTTATTTATGTCCTATATCCCATTATTGGTCCTAGGGCCTACGCGTCATCGCGTGCGGTTCCTGGCAATGAGCTTCAGCTTGCTCCAACTCTTCCCAAATTGCCGTGACTCCTTCTCAACTGTTCTGCGTCATGTATTTCGCGGACGACCCGTTCTTTTACCATCCTGAGATAACGGATTTCATTGCATTGCGTAGTTTGATATGGAACTGTCGCCTTTTCGGAGTGTATGACCAATCCACTGCCACTTCCGTCGTTGGATGGTTGTGCCTATTGGTTCCTGACCCGTTCTCTGGTAAAGATGTTCGTTAGAGATACGGCTACGCCAGAAAACCCTTAAGATGTTCCGTAATTTGTTTGTGATAGTAGCGGTCACCTTCCAAGTTCTGCACCCATCCAACAGCATAGATTCAACATTTGAATGGAACAGTCGCAGCTTGGTGTTTAAGCTGATCGCATTGCCTTGTCACATCATGGACATCATTCCAAACACTGATTTTGCTTTGTCGATTCGGTTGACAATACTCCAAAGATATTGGAAACTCTCAACTCTCTCTCTACCGGCTGTCCAGCAATGTTCATTTGAGTTACTGAGTTAGTGCCGAGGTTGATGATTTTTCTTTTGGCCGTATTAATCTTCAAACCCGCAACATTTGCCTCCCTTTCCACATTTGTTGTCATTTAGTGTAGCTCCATAATCCTGTGTGAGAGAGAGAGAACAAACGTCGTCAGCGTAGACCAGATGTTTGAGTTGAGATGTAAGAGTCCAACGAATTCCTCCGTTTCCAGTAGATAAAGTTGCGCGAAGCACATCGCTAATCACCAACAAAAAAAGTATCGGCGATAGAATGCAACCTTGTCGTACACCACTTAGGCTGTCGAATTCCTCTGAGAGCTTTCCTCTATGCAGCACATAACATTTAGAGCCATCATAGGTTGCTTTAATTATAGCTATTAGTTTATCGGGTATACCTCTCCTGCGCAAGGCGAGCCAGATTAACTGTCTGTTGACAATGTCAAACGCCTTCTCAAAATCGATGAACAGCAGGTGCAGTGGTGACTGGAATTCAACGCACTGTTCAAAAATTATCCGCAGGGTGTTTATGTGGTCTACACAGGAGGATCCAGTGCGGAAACTTGCTTGTTCGGCATCGAGTGTATTTTCCAGATGTTCCTTAATTCGCTCAAGTACTATATTGGCGCAGGAAGAACGCAAATGTCTCTCCAGTTTTCGCACTCCATAAGACTACCTTTTTTAGGTATTTTTAGGAGTATACCATCTAGTCCTACCGACTTGTTGTTCTTTGGTGCGTTGATCACGGTAGCTCCGTTTGATTTGGGTGCATATTGGCGAATACACGGTTAAGGACCTTCCATCGCTTGGGTTGATCCTCATCTGAAACGAGTACGGCACCATCTAAGCCTTTCACTGGATGTTAGCTAGATCGGTGACCACCTGTCAGCTCTTTGGTGATTCTGTAAACGGTTCTGCTATCGCACCTGCTCGCTTCTTCCTCTGCTGCTGAGGCCAGGTTGTTAATATAATTACGTTTGTTATGTCTTACACTACGCTGCACTTCTTTCATATTCCTTGGATACAGGGACTCTCCTCACTTGATCCTCGCTGCTGCTGCGGTATCTACAATACGGGCTTTAAGTAGCTTACGTTCTTCAATCTGCCTCCAGTTATCCTCGGTAAGGCACGTGTACCTGTACCGCTGTCTGTCTGGCTTCTACCAACAATACTTTCCGCTAGAGATGTCAAAACATTTTTCACAGCTTTCCAATGTTCTTGAATGGTTGTCGGCAGTGAGCTGCTGTTTGCCTCCACTCCTTGCGATAAATGATCCCTTAATTGTTGGCGAACTGAGGGGATCTTTAGCCGGTCGATGTTATACCTAGGCTGATGCTGATACTACACAATGGTTTTAGGGGCCTAGAGGTGATAATACACTGACGGTATATTTGTTAGGATTAGAGGTAAAAATCAAGTCAAGGCTATTAGTGGTACGACTTAAAATCTCTGGAATTGTGAGTGAGTTCATTCACAAGCTGAGTGAGATTGTTTAACTCAGCAAATAACCAAACATCCCTTCCTTGTTGTTAAGCCTGAATGGCGAAGACAACTAGAGTTATGTATATTGATCGAAACCCGCAATGACGACTTCAGAAAATGGATCTAGTTATAGACTCAGACAGTGCATCTAACTCACTACAAGATGAGACACTGTCTAAATTTAGGGCTTCTTGATATGAAGCAGTAGTGAATGTTATGCCTACGCACTTTAACTTTAAGCCAAATTAAGTTCCGCGCTGGAACAATGGTTGGAGTGTGATTGGCTTTGATGAGCTACATCATTAGGAACCATATAGAGGTGGCGAGATCTGGCAAATCAAAGATCGAAGTAAAATCAAGATCATCATTCAGTTTATCTAAGAGTACCAGAGTCAATCGATTGAAGAAAATATCGTATTTCGCATATATGAGAATTCACTGCTAGCCCTTGAACGTTCATTCGAATGACATGACATGACTTTAGTCGCTTGAATGCCTCTAACTTAGTCGCCGTTCATCCCGCATAACAGCAATGTCACAATAATTTTTATTAAGAAGAGATTAACTGCTCAGTTCAAAAGCCTCAGCAAAACACTCCCCCGTTCTACGAATTAAATTACCCTTATATATCGTTAACCTCATATAGAGATCTCTCCTCACTATGGCATGGGACAAATAAATTACAATTTAAAATAAAAAATAAATATTTAACAATTTATTACAAAAATCTGGAAAGTTACTATTCGATAAAAAAAACTCAATAAACTATAAAGTAAAGCAAAAAATTAACAAAAAAAATAATTAATCAGCTAATGTGAAATTAAAGTAAAAATTTGATAAAAAAATTAAAGGGGGGGGAAAATGAAAAGAAAATAAAAATTCGAAAAAAAACGAATCTGAAGCGGCGTAGATATTCAATAAATTAGTACGTAATTATGGTATATGGCATAGTATTCTAATTGTAATTGAAATATCAAGAGAATCATTTTTCGACAAGTAACGGTTTACTTTTTGCCAAAATCGCTAATACTCTCTTCTATGCGCTCAGAAGCAAATATTTTAGCTGTTAGCTGTACATAATGTTATATGTAAGAGAAGAGTTACGAGTGGAGAGAGACATTTTATAACTAACTTAATAAATAAATTATATTAATTGACATTACTTCCTATAAAACAAAAATCTTTGCGAAAATGCCTTAACCTTTTAAAATGAAAAACAAAAATGAATGAAAATTGAAAACATGTACTTAGAAGGGCGGGGATACACAAAACGAATTCCACTTTAAGGCTGAATATTAAGAAAATTGTAACGTATTTATAGGAATAATAAAACAATAACTACCATTGCCACTACACACACACACACACAACCTAGCAACCGCCAACACATGCTTACTTATTATATGCATATGTATGTATTATATACAATAATAACAAATTACATAAATAGAAGTGGGAGCGACGCGTTCCTTGGTTGTTGTTTCTTTGTTGGTTTGTAAACGGAACAATTTGCTTTAGAGAGACGTCCCCTTTTCACACCACACCACTTATAACATTAAAATAATAAACTAATAGCTAATGAAATAATCCAGTTGATTAATGATAATTATTATACCTACTACCATTTTATGTTGATTGTTGTTGCTGCATTAGACAGACAGACAGACAGACAAACAACAAAACAAAGTCCCAGTGTTACAGAGTTTAATGTTCAATAGACGAGTTAATCTTAAATTTATGTACTCTTAAGTGAAATATGTAATTGTTACAAACTCACACACACACACACACACAATTGTACGATTGCACTCGTATACCTACATATATTTATATTGTATTTATATAACTAATTGCTTAACTTAACTCTGTTCAGATTTTGTTTAATTAATTTTTCGTTGTTGAGCTTCACTAAACCATTAACGATTCTAGGCCAATTCCACTAGAGACAATTCCACTGGACACAATTCCACTGGCACAATTCCACTTAGGCACAATCCTACTGGGCACAATTCCACTTGGCACAATTCAACTCGCACAATTTAACTTTTTGATAATCGCGCGCGCGAATTACCAATCAAAATGCGTTTGATTATGAAAAAGTTAAATTGTGCAAGCTAAGTTGTTCCCCAGGGGAATTGTGCCAAGTGGAATTGTGCCAGTGGAATTGTGTCCAGTGGAATTGTGTCTAGTGGAATCGACCAGTTACACCATTAACAGTAATCTATTCTAGTCTAGAGTTGAGAGAGGAGTCGGGAAGAGAGGCGAACATTCAGTTGTACATAAGAGATTGTTTCTTTTTTTTACTACAAATTAACCTTAATGCTATTGTTTTGTACATTAAACTGACAGCAAAAACAAATTCTGAAATGTTTATCATTCCACGAGCAATTATGCATCCCAATCTTTGTTGCTCTTTTTTTTCTAAATAAAAAAACACAACAATTTGTATTTGTTTTTCGCCAATTTATGTATTTCGTTTCGTTTCTCACAATTTTGGATAAAATGCAATCGAAGAACAAAGCAAAACAGTAACAACAAATTATGTATAATGGAATGAATGACGATCGATTCAATAGAACAAAATAAACTATTTTTTGATATTAATTGGCTTTGTTGTTTTGTGACGTCTTTTGCTTGGGTTACGCTCGTCGGAAACTCAGGGTTCGTGTCATCGTTGGGTTGTTACAAATTGGGAAGACAAGATCGGCAAACCGAGATGATATGTACGAATTTCCACCAAGTGCTTATCCAAAGCGGGATATATAGAGAGGTGAATAAGAACGGTGTAACGCACGTTACTGACTCGGCACTCAGAAAAGACCGAGAAAAAGGCCCGTAGCCTACGAAGTGTTTCGGGCTCCTTATGTTTAAATGAGAACGGTGTTATTCATGTTGCTCATTTGACGATCTGCATTAGGATGTTCTAAGTGTAGCATAGGGGAAACGGAGAGTTCGGTGGGTCGAAAATCGCTACAAGGAACTTGCGGAGATTTCCAGGGAAGAGTCTGTTGACTCAAAACCTGGTACAAAACGGTGAAGTTTATGAACTTGCACCAGAGCGCGCGGTGAACTTGATATACTAGCACAATCTTCGTTTGGGTTTTCGCCTTGGGTCGTATTTTATTTTGAAAAACCATGTGTGAAGCATATCGGAGAAAGGAAAAAAAAAGACATTTTCAAATCTGGCCACGGCCAAGCCGTAGAAAGACAAACCGAAAGGTTGGACCAGTGTGCGCGAATTCATTGGACCATACTTATTCAAAAATAAAGACGGCTTAGCGGCTACTGTCACTGGCGTACGATACCGTGACATGATTGAAAACTCTTTGATACCAGAAATAAATATTTTGGGCTTCATTAACATGTGGTTCCAACAAGACGGTGCCACATTCGCATACAGCCAGAATTACAATAAATTTACTGCGAGACCTCTTTCCATAACAAGGTGATGTTGATTGGCGCCACGGTCGCCAGATTTGATTGCTTACACAGAATACATTGGCGCGATCAGTAGAAACCAAAAGAGGTGTTTGCAAGAAGCGTTTCTCCAGATCAAGCGGTCAGCTCCAAAGTGAGAGCAAAACAAAGTACATGGAGGCCATGCATGCGAGCAGAAGCTCAACGGTCGCTAGATTTGATCGCTTACACAGAATACATTGGCGTGATCAAAACAAAGGTCTTGGAGGCCACGTATACGAGCAGAAGCTCAACAGTTGCTAGATTTGATCGCTTAAACAGAATACATTGGCGCGATCAGTAGAAACCAAAAGAGGTGTTTGCAAGAAGCGTTTCTCCAGATCAAGCGGTCAGCTCCAAAGTGAGAGCAAAACAAAGTACATGGAGGCCATGCATGCGAGCAGAAGCTCCACGGTCGCTAGATTTGATCGCTTACACAGAATACATTGGCGTGATCAAAACAAAGGTCTTGGAGGCCACGTATACGAGCAGAAGCTCCACCATTAGTTCATCAATTCACATAGTGGAGTGCATTTTTGAATTAAATCAATCCTTTAACTATCCAAGGTCAACTATCAAGGAAGAACTCTATAATCACAAGATTTGCGATACCGGTACCGCAATATCGACATCGTTAAGAGAATCGAGCTCAGTAGGACTTGGTGGGCAGGACACCTAACTCGCGTCTGTGGAGAGGATCCTGATCGGAAATTTCCCTGCGTTAGGATTAATGAGACAAGCCAGGGGATAGGAAAACCCTACGCTGGATGTTTCGCATCGATATTGGATCGGATCGGATGAAAATCGCTGCCACTCGCGATTGGCTTTTTGCGGGAGGCCAGTGTTTTGACCCCATTCTCTTGTCCAGCGTAAAGCTGTTTCAATTTTTCTGCGACAGTCTTTGTCTCTGTAACACATCTGTGTAGTATTTTTAGCAATTCTGGGTACTGTTCAACATTGTTGCAGTGTTACACTCCTGATGTGAAGTGAAGTGAAGTAGTGACAACAAAAACAGAAGAAAAAAAATCAAAATTCTTGATGTTACGCCATAACTCAGTAGACTTCTAGACTTCTTCTTAGTCAATGCTACTTTTTGTGAAATTCTCGAATTCACTTCGCACTTTCCAGAGGCAATTTCTTTGCTGGCATCTATATAACATGGAATTCCGTCAACAAAATCGTGTCCAGCAGCGATAAGGAACTGGATGTGAGCAATTTCCTCACCTTCCTACCTTGTCCTTCATCACAGTGGGAATCAGCTGAAAAAGTTGCAATGTCCTGATGCGATTATGGACAGGCAAGACGCACACTGATTGCCAAATGTCGGTCGTAGTGCGACATTCACATTAAACGCTGTATCCATTTGCCGTTATGAAGTGTTTTTCCAGCATCTGATGGACTTTTCATGTAAGTTGTCAGCATGGCGTCATCGATGATTCCTAAATGGCAATTAATACTCTGATTATGCAGACGTCTTTGGAACTGAAATTGTCCCGAGCGCTAAGAAAATGATCCAGTATGACGACATTATCGACTACAAGAATTATTATGGGGTAAGTGGATTGCCAATAATTTCGATAAACTCCTGAAGGAAGAACATAACTTTGCAATTTACAACGCAATTCCTTTTGGAAAGAGCTATTTTGCAAAAGGATTTGCAATTGCTATCAGCATTAAATAGTTAATTAACTACAAAGATGCTGAGCACCAACACACAAACACACAAACTCACTCCCGTCATTCCACAGCAGGTGAATAATAAATAAATGGAACATGTTTCCAAATCGATAAGAGTTACACTGCCATTTTTAATTTAGGAAAATTCACATAAAATTATTTACGTGACAAGGTAATAGATTGGCATTTGGTGATATTGAGCTCTTACTAAGCCTTTGCCTTTTTTGAGATACCAGGCTGAAAAGCTATCTAGGTCTTCCCGAAGGAGGCCTGAGTCTTGTGGCGAGGAATTTGGTCTCATCAGCGTAGAGAGATGGTGGATTGCTTAATAACCCTCTCAAGATCATTTATAGTTAGGGTGAAGAGCACCTTACTACCATAACACATTAAAACAACTCCTGCAAAATACTCTCAACAACCTAACCAATCTAAGCTTCTAAACTACAACATTATTCATATGGACAGGGCCATCAAACTGGACCGCCATACACTAAGAACACTAATCTGGTATATGACAGGACATGGCCCATTCCAAGACCATCTTTTGAAAATAGGCAAATCCCAATCGGACCGCTGCCGATTCTGTAACGATGCAAAGGAAACGTCAGAGCATATACTCTTCGTATGCGTAGCCCAGACGCAGAACCCAGAAAAGAATGAAACATCTCAAGGCCTATACGGTTCCATGGCCGAATGCCAGACCAATCGCATTGTCAGATGTGGTGGCATTCACGAAGGAACTGAACAACCACATAATGTGGTAAAACGTCAGGGACGCACAATAGACCTAAAGGTCGCAGTGCTCAGGGCTGTTCGGCCCCACCTAATATAATAATAATAATAATAATAACCAATTATGCAGTTCACTGCGGCTTAGGAGTAAACCCACACAAAACTGAGCTTGTCCTCTTCACTGGGTAATACAAAATCCCACCTGTTGACACTCCTTCTATTAAAGGTACAAGCTAATAAAGGATAAAGCCAAGTAACTAGGTCTAATACTAGACAGAAAGTTAAGCTGGAAAGCCAAAGATTCAAGAAAGAGTTCGTATAGCCACAGGTTCTCTTGCTAAAAAGCCCTTGGCGACAAATGACCCCATACCAACCATTGGCTATATACAGCGGTAGTAAGACATACGCTTCTATATGGTGTGACTGTATGGTGGACTGCGTTAGATAAAGCAGTATATCGTGAAAAACTATTCATCTATTCATCATATGAATAGCTTCGCCGCATACCGTAAAACTAAATTTAAGAACTCAGAACAGAATTCAACTTTTGACGATAGGAAAATATCTACTAGGGTGGCTCAGTCGGTTAAAGCGGACGGACGGCGTGCACACGGCACGATTTCTAAACCGACTCCGGCCACGGAATCAACGTGAAAACTCGCTTAAAAAGCATCACAGTAGGAAATTAACCCAAACAGTTGGTGAAGCGGCGACTAGGCCCAAAAAAACAATTACAACAAAGAAAGTACGAAATTTTTTCAGTAAAGAATACATTACAAGGCATTACATTCTTTTATTTCTTTTTTCAAACAAAATAATTCTCAATCGGTTGAAAGGAAAAAGAAAAGAGCGATAGATGAGATTTTCGGTGTGCTATCATTGCAAATCTTTGCAAAAGGAGTGTGCCGAGCATAAGCCACTCACCCAAACCGCCATTTTGTAAGTCCCGCCGAGGACTTTTAAAATTTCGAGTCAATCGACTCTAATTGGTCAAGTTTCCCGCCGCTCGACCGCTCATTTTTCCGATTTCACTTTTTTTGTAGTCAGCTGAGAGACGTGCTTGAATACCATACCACTCTTATCTGAACACCCAGTTCATACCACTTCTACAAAGTACGAGTCAATCGACTCTAAAAGTACTGGTCAACCTTTCCGACCGACCGCTCCATTTCCTCTGTTCCTTTTGTTTACATTTTCTTTGATTGCCAGCTGAGAGACGTGCTTGAATACCGCTCTCAGCTGACCATCTAGCCAGTCTTAATTTTGAGCGCCAGCCGAACAGCGTGCTCTCGGCTGACCATCTGTCCGGGAATTAGAAGTTAGGATTCCACGAGGTAACATAGTTGCGGAATAGTGTAGGCAACTCCGATTCAACAAAAACTTTCAAGTCACCATCCGCTCCAGATCTTTCTGGGATAGGGGAGCTGAGTTGAAGGACGATGACATTCACTTTTACACAGACGGGTTAAGAACTGATGACGGAGTTGGCGGAGGTTTTTTTCTCAAAAAGGCTAAATCTTAGTCTCTTTTTCCGTCTTCCTAATCATTGCAGTGTTTTCCTGGCTGAAATTATGGCGATTAATGACATTTTGTCTTGGCTGAAGAGAAATGTCATATCCGCTAAGGATATCCGCATTTTCTCGTTTAGCCAAGCGGCCCAGAAATCCCTAGAATCTGTCTCTGCGACCTCTATTCTAGAACACTTGTCTGGCGACAAAACAGGTCTCGCCCAAGCGGGGTGCGAAACGCTCCAAGTGTTTGATCTCTCAAAAAAGACTGCACATCGGTGCTATTATAGTTGTCATCACGTGACACTGTCTCATAGGCAAACATGCAGAAAGGCTTGGCGTTTTCTCGAACGACTTCTGCGGAAGCTTTATGGATGAGGAGGAAAAGGAGACCATTCTCCATCTTCTCTTTACGTGCCCAGCCATTCCAAAAAACGTACGCTAGAAGCTTTTGTTTACAACGAGCTTTATGATAAAAAAGATACAAACATTAGTAGTATCTTGCGCTTTTTGCGAAGCTCCACATGGTTCAACGAGTAGGTGAGGAAAATTTTTCTCTAGATCCACGTGGTATACATCCAGTGTATCATTTTAGGATTTAGAACCCAAGTTCTACCGTAGAGGCGCCTATTGGCCCACATGGCCCTAGTGGCTCGTTCGATAGCGTACTTGATGTGACAATTCCAGCTAAATCGTTTATCAAGGATAATTCCGAGATATTTAAACTCCCTGAAATAAGCTAAAGTGCTGCCTTTGATAGTGATAGACCCTATATTGACCAATCTTCTTTTTGTAAAAGACACTCAATAGAACGGTTTTGCAAGGATTGATGGATAGTCCTTCCCTGTTGCACCATTCTAAAACGTGTAGTAAAGCACCTTGTATAGCACTAGAAATGGTCGTGTTGTGCTTACTACTAACAAGAATCGCCAAGTCATCCGTATATTTAATGGCCCTGTAGCCTGATCTATGCAAATCGACTCCAAGATTGTTGCTGACTGGTGACCACAGAAGGGGTAAAAGGACTCCACAAACCCTTAATTGCGGTCACAGACATAGATACACCTGAGTAGGAAGTAATATCCCGACTATCCATTGATTGGTCGAGTCTTCGATAACTCTGCTACTGACTACTCTAGCTATGAGCTATGTCAAGGAATGTACACAGAGCCGCTTTCTTAGAACGAAAAGTTCCTTCTATCTTCTTTACTAGATAGTGAAGAGCACCTTCTGTGTTTTAACCTTTCCTGTATGCAAACTGTCTTAAGTGCAGAGGGGTAGACAAATCTAGTCAGCCTCTAATACGAACGTCTCTCCATGGCTTTAAGGGCAAATGATGTTAGATATATAGTTCTGTAGGACTTAGGCTCAGCTCAGGCTCACTAGGCCTATTTCCTGAGTTGGGGATACCTGTCTCTAGGTAGTAGAGATGTACCCCCAGTTGTAGCTGGCTTTAAATAGAGCAATATCATGCCCGGCAGGATGAGATCGATTGCCTTCTGTAGAAGCGCTGGAAAGTTAGCATAAGCGCCGGGGGCTTTGATAGGTTTGAAGGAGCCTACTGCCCATTTAACCTTATAAACTATTTACTCTACTAGCAGTCAGATGTGTTCCGGTACATGTGTGGTGTACAAGTAGACGAAGCTGAGAAATCAACCTGAAGCAGGGTTCTTAGTGTATCCTCACGGTCCGACGTGTAGGTGCCATCGGCCTTCTTTAGTAAACCTACACCATTTTTCTGATTCTTATGGGATTCGTAGTTCAGCAATTTCTTCGCAGCATTTCGTCCATGTGACCCGTTTAGATCTTCTCAATTCTGAGTTGTTACGGCGGCTTAAAGTACATAGTGCGCACTTCATCTCTCTTGCTCTTCACTTCTCGTTTTATTTTTAATGGAAAGGTCAGGTTTTTCAGTTCTATTCAATTTACCCAAACTCGAAATCAAATTTAAACATAAGACTCCTTCACAGCCTGACTTTCAAAATTAAATTCCAAATTTAAATCAAAACATATCGACGATAGCAGAGAATCCACTCGACCAGGAGAACCACCACTGTACGGTGGCATTCTGTGCTGTGCTGATGCTGCCGGCAAATTAACTGCTTTCGAGTCTCCACCAACTCTGTTCACTAAAGAAAATTCATTAATAACATTATGTGCTGTTGATTCCCGATGAGGAGAGAGTGGCCTTTCTTAGTTCCAAGTGAATGGCTGGTCTGCTAATGGCCTAAGCTGCAACCTGGCACAATTTCTTCCTGAGATTTCCTCAATATTGAATTACTTCGTAATTTCGGTCTCATACTAAACTGTAACGACGGTGGACGGACCGCATCACCATGAGGTGTGGCATACACAGCTATGAACTAGGTCGTGTGCCTTTTTTGTATGTGTCTCTGGTTACGTTGGCATTGTGACCTGACGCAATCACAATCACGAAGTAGGAACATTTCTTGTGGAAACCCGGAATTTCCCAAAGGTAATAATAATGTATTTAACTTTTATGATTACCGTTATTATTGCTGCTGAATACCCCGGAGGTTTTCCGCCGCTATCGTCCGTCAGTATTATTGATATGGTTATTGCTATTAGTTCGTTTATTAGGAGTTTCTTGCGCTCACCGAAGCTGAATGAAACTGGAGGATGCTCATAGGAATCTCGTTAGAATTGACGTTTATTTGATAAGGTGGGTGCAACGCCGTCGGCAATAGAATGTAATGATGTTTGTACAGCGGTGGTGGGTGGATATTTTTATCACGCAATTGTGTCCTTTCTGTGTATTGTAAGTAAGAGTACAATGCTTCGGGATTAGCAAAAGGAAGGACATAACCATTGCGTCTTTTGTCGGAATTCTTCCAACAGAATGTTATCGGCAACAGATGTTGTTATATAGTTTTTACTGTAATACTGGAGGAACTATTTCTATATAGAGTTTATTTAATGATCGCGTTTTACGGGTTACGGGTTCAAAATTCCATCCAGCTTTTTATATTCCTCCATGAATATCTTTGTGGTTTTCCGTTTTGTGATTTTGCAAGGAGCTTATGCGGGCATACTTAACACTTACTGCTGCTGTCCAATGTTAGTGATAGCTCGTTCCATTCGACTCAGTTGTCGGTGTTTATTCCAATCAATCTCATACACCTTATCTATCTTTGCACGTCTCTTTGTATTATGCCCTCGTTTTCAATCCCAGTCCTTAAGAATTACGCTAGAGCACCTCTGTTAGATGTAAGCACTCTTCCATGCGTGCCACTTAACCAGTCTATAGCAGCCTGCTCATTTTTCCAAGTTTGACGTGTCCTAGAGCACCACTGTTAACGTTAAGCCGTCTTTCATGTGAGGTACTGCTGTGCCCTTTCCTGCCTTTAACAGCCTGCTGATTTTTGATTCGATTGGTGTCTTAAGTTGATTGAAGGTTTTAAAAATCAATTTAATTGATTGAATTTGATGCAAATAAATAAATAAACAACGAAACTTATTTTTTTATACTAACTTTTGTAACTTAACGAATCTTTAAATGACTTAACGAAACTTTTTAGACGTTCTTTTATTAGTTTGAGAAAGTATATTGTCCGCAAAATGTTATGCTTTTTCAGTACCGTTCATAAAAAAATCTTATAAACTGACTTCCAACTTAACGAAACTCTTTACAAATCAACGGCACATTTAAGCGTTATTTTATTTATTTCAAAATATTTCTTAATGTGATGGCTTCCTTTCTGACATTCTGTTATTTTTGTTAAACCTTATAATAGACTTACCTTTAACTTAACGAACCTTTTTACAACACAACGAAACATATATATATTCTTTTATATTTAAAAAGCGAAAAAGAAAAATATTTGCCTTTCAACTTAACGAACATTTTTACAATTCAGCAAAACTTTTAATTTTTATTAATAACAAAATACTTATCCTTTTAATGGTAATGTTCTCTACCGTTTGTAAAGGCTATTCCAATAAACAGACTTCCAACTCAACGAAACTTTTTACAACTCAACGAAATGTTTAAGAGTCGTTTTATTTATTTGAATATGTATTTCTCATTTTAATGTTTGCCTTCTGTTCTGTTTGTGAAGCAATTTATTGAACTGATTTCCAACTTAACGAAACTTTTTACAACTCAATCAGACTTAGGTTTTATTCATTTTCAAATATTTCTCCTTTTTATTATAACGTTCTCTATCGTTTGTAAAGCTTATTCTAATAAACTGACTTCCAGCTTAACGAAACTTTTTACAACTTAACAAAATTCTAAACGTAGTATTATCTTCAAAATATTTCTCCTTGTAATGCCAACGTTCTGTTCTGTTTGTGAAGTATTTTAATATACTGACTTCCAACTTAACGAAACTTTTTACAACTAAATCAGACTTGGTTTTTTTTTTTCATTTCAAAATGTTACTTCTTTTAATGGTAACTGGTTTTTTTTTTATTTCAAAATATATTTGTCCTTGTAATGCTAACGTTCTGTTCTGTTTGTAAAGCATTTAAATACACGTACTTCCAATTTAATGAATAACGTTCTCTACCGTTTGTAAAACCTTTTCTAATAAACTGACTTTTAGCTTAACGAAACTTTTTACAACTTAACAAAATTCTAAAGGTTGTATTTCTCCTCGTAATGCCAACGTTCTGTTCTGTTTGTGAAGTTTTTTAATAAATCAGACTTAAGTTTTTTTCATTTCAAAATATTACCCCTTTTAATGGTAACGTGTTCTATTTTTTTTTTTCAAAGTGTAAAGCTTTTTCTAATAAAGTGACTTCCAACTTAACGAAACTTATTACAACTCATCAGAAGTTGTAAGCGTCGTTTTGTTTATTTCAAAATATATTTCTCCTTGTAATGCTAACATTCCGTTCTGTTTGTAAAGCAGTTTTATATACGTAATTCTAACTTAACGAAGCTTTTTAAAACTTAACGAAACTTTAATGCATTATTGTATTTATTTAAAAAGCAAAAAAGAAAAACGCCTACCAAATAATTACTCTCCTTTGCATGCATGCTAACGACGTGGAGCTCTTAAAGCATATTCTTATAAATTGACTTCCTGTTTCCTGTGCATAATAAATACATTCATCATCAGAGAGAAACGTGAATCCCTTGGCCAAACACTCGTTCTGGTTCGTATGTAAGTACACACAGGAATATTGTTACATTATTTCCAAATGGCAGGACAAGGCAAGTTGCAGGGATTTCCAGTACACGCATTACAAATTCAGACGTAGCAATAGCAAGTGATACGAGTGTGCACGTGTAAATATTTCATATCCTGGCAAGGATGTTGTCCTCTAACTAAAATTTATTATCTGTTAATTTATTAGCATCATAGTGTAATATGTCATCTATTGCATGTTTGCGTATATATTGCGTGGTTAATTCTCTGATTAAAGTGCTGGAATTTAATGCGTGGCGTTGTGACGGAGATTTTATGCCTTGGCTTCTGCTTGCCACCAACTGCTTTCGTGTTACTTATTGCGTATTAGAAATGAAAGAGCAATAATCAGTAATGGTAACAATACTCCTTTCGAAATGTGTAGCAAATTGTTTGTCTTCCTTACGGACATTTGAATTTTTCAGGACTCCTTCGTTTGTTTCATCCTGAGGACACATAAAATCTGCATAAAATTCATTAGTGCCTGTCTTTGAAGGATTTTAAATTCACCTTTAATTTGACGCACAATCTGGGCTCACTTAAGTCGTTCCCGCCTCAAGTTATCCAAATCTGGAGAGTAATTAAAGAGATGAGAAAACTTCCATCCATTAAGGTCGAGTTCATCAAAGAGGATTAGGTAGAGGGGGTGGCAAAAACGCAAACCAGCAATTTTCCTTCTACCACCATCAGGCAACTGAAAATATCTCTGCCACCATCAAGAAAAGGATAATTTGATTACTCGACGTGAAGGTAAAAATCCAAAATCGTTGTACTCGTACTGTATTCAGCGAAGCGAATTAAGTCAAACGCACGCATTTCCTTCCGGTGGTTTTGGTATGGGTACGGAGTTTAAGGACAAAAACTCGATGGTTGTTAAATTCCACTTCAAAGGGGATAAATGCTTGTGACTAATGGTTTACCCACATGTGGATGATGGGATTCCGCCGATGGGGCCTTCATCCTTCTTTGTGTGTGACCTTTGATGTGGGTGGAAAAAGTAGGTACACAAAAGGAAACCATTTTTCGTTCCGCCCTAAAGATTACTTTTAATTCCCCGTCTGATCGCTCGAAAAGGTTTAATCCAATTCGCATTTGACCATTGACGAATCACATTCAAGTCGTAGTTCTGATAATTCCGTCCGTAAATAATTAACGAAGAATTCTTCAGGCAAGAAGATTAGAAATAGAATTTTAGTACATCCTTAACGAAACCTCCATGCAGCTAACAACGTCATCAGTTGTCGAAGTTATCAAGTTAAATTAAATCTATCGAGTTTATTAAGGCTGTGCAGTTCTGTCATCATTGCCTTGTAGTGCAAAATCTATTATCCCAATCGATAATTAACGCTGGATACGAGAAAATAAAACCGGTAGTCTCTCATCCATTAGTTCAAGATTTACTCCAACTTTTCACATTATCCTTTACTTTCCTCATCGTATATAACATCTACCTATCCTACAATTACATTACCATCAACGTAATTAACAGAAAACTCGTCCCTAACATCAGTCAAACTTTCACTCAACATACGAGGATATACCCGTAGGTTGTGTGCAAAAACTTTCACTGATAATGACCAGAAAACTTCAGTAAGCCGGTTAGAGCAATACCTTATGATGATCACTGCAATCATTAAGCTCGTTAGGTATTTCTAAGAGTTGAGTATGTATATTGTTGAATGAAAATGTTAATCAACATCATTATATTTGGCTCAACAACCAGGGTCCTGGCCTCCCAATGAAAATGTTAATGGAAATCTTTTATCGGACTGTACATTCTCGTATCCTTTATGTACTATATTCAGCAAAAACTTTTAATCAAAATTGAGAAATATTTTAGTTGTAAGGTAGGATGGTAAACGACTAACAAAGGTCTCGCAGGAGTAGCATCTCCCGATAGGTGATGGTCCGCTAAATAACGAGAAAGAGCCTCTGCAGCCGAATAACTTGCAGCTCTGTTAGTAACTTCTGTTAGTTACTTCCACCTCCTCGTGGTGCCATCTGGGAGTTTCTCTGGAAATTGCGAACGGAAGAGGGCATATGGCGAGCCTTCTGCGCCACAAAACAGTATAAGTGTCGGTTGGTCTGTGGCCCAGCGAGCCGCAACCGTAAAAAACCCAGTTGCTCCGATATAGGTAATACAATGCCTCGGATACGGACTGATACTTTGTTGACGACCTTTAGCTATCGTACACGGACAACGATCGGTTTCTGGAACGTTAAGACCCTCCTCGACCCACTCCAGGAAGGACCACAAAACGCCAGATTCCTCCAATTAGAGCGTGAGTTTACGCGATATAATATGGACATCTTATCTTGGGGTTGAGTGAAATAAGATGCCGGAAAATACCAGTCTCAAACAAATAATACTGTGATGCTCCACTCCGGTAGACCAGCTGGGAGCGGACGGAGGTCTGGAGTTGGATTGATGCTAACTCCGGCATGCTAGCACGGCAGCCTTATATCCTGGAAACCTCACAGTGACCGGATGCTGACGGCTAGATTCCAGAGTAGAGTAAGAAAAGTAACTACCATACAGTGTTATGCTCCAATCGAATACACGACTGAGGACGAAAGGGACAACTTTTATAGTCATTTGGGCTCCATGTATATACAAACGTCTAATGCCGACATCATAATGGTGATGGGATACTTCAACGCCAATATAGGAAGCGACAATACTGCGCTTAAGCAAGTGATGGGAGTTCACGGTCTTGGTGACTGGACCGATAAATGAGAGCGTTATAAGGACTTCTGTAATACCAATCGCCTAGTCGTTGGACCTTACCGTTTAAGCATAACACCTGCCACAAAATCAGTTAGGTCTCAACTGACAGGCTGCGAACATCGAACCAGATTGATCACATTGCGATCAGCCGCCGCTTCAGAAATTGCATTTTAGACGTCCGTAACAGACGTAAAGCCGATATCGGACAATAGCGAGGTCACCATCTTATGTAAGCTTTTATACGCCTTCGCACTGCATCCGTCAACAGCAACCTCTCAAACTTTCTCAAGATTACCAGGTTCAATACTGATAGGTTTCGAGAACCCGAATTGCGCTAACAATACAGGGATAATCTTTCCTTAGAAGCAGAAATAATCAACAGCATACCGCAGGAGAACGTGGACGACCACTGGAATGCTGTGAAAAGAGTTTATGTAATTGGGGCACGCACCTAAGTCGGTAAAAGGCAGAATAAACACCGCACATGGTTATCGGCAGACACCTGGAGACTGATCGATGAGCGTAAAGCAATCAAGGCTCGAATTGCCGCGCCCTCAGCAGTAGAGAGTACCCAGCTAGAAGCCTAATATCACGTCAAAGAGAAGGGAGTGCAGCGTAGTGTAAGACGGAACAAACGACAGTACATCGACTCACTTGCCTCAATGGCCGAAGAAGCAGCAAGCAGGAGTGACTGTATCTCAATGGTCGCAACTCCAAACAATATCCAGTGAGGAATTTAGATGGAAACCATTGTAAGATGAGGAGCAGCTCACTAGATTGAGAGAACATTTCGCTACAGTCCTTAACCACTTAGACGATGGTGATATAATCTTAAGGGTTTTCTGGCCTATCCACAAGGGGATATAGGACATAAGAAGAAGAAAGGGATGCGTTCGGAATGCTATCGAAGCAATGATTTCAGCTTAAGAACTAAGCTTCGACTTTTCCGCTCCAACGTCGAAACAGTACTGTTGTATGGGTGCAGTACTTGGAAGGTGGATACCACTACCAGGCGCAAACTGCAATCTTTCGTAAACAAAAGCCTACGAATCATCTTCAGGATCTTCTGGACCAATCGTATATCCACCGACGAACTTCATCGAAGAACGGACCAACAACCAATAGACGTTATTGTGCGAAGGAGAAAGTGGTAGTGTATTGGACACTCACAACGGCGCGACAACAACTCCATTGCGAAATATGCCATGCAGTGGAACCCGCTCACTCAAGCAGATAGAATAGCGGGACGCCCTTGGAGAACGTAAACAGTAAACAGAACAAGATGGCGTGTAGTCGTTGTTGACGCCCTATGCCACTCAAGGGGTGAAATGATTTAAGAAGAAGAAGAAGAAGGTAATTGACATTAAATTGAATAGGACTCGTTTATTCGTATAACGAAATGCAGCTAGAATCGTATAAGAATAAGTATTGTATTGGATTGTGATAGAGTTAAGAAATTACCAAAAACCATTGCATACAATTAGGCTAAGTAATATTGTATACAGGATGTCCTCTAATTCATCAAGGAAAATTTGACAAATGGTTCTTGGGTATATTCTAAGAAAGTTGTTGTTGAATGTTGACATCATTTATCCAGCCATATTAACGTCTTTTGGTTGTGGAAAATGTAAAATTTTAATACCAGCCACCGTGTTGGTATGAGCGATGCGGGGGTTCATGTGTACGGGTAGTAAAGCGTCCGGAAACAGCTAATATCATATAAAAGGACTGCACAGACAAAATTGGCTGAAGACATCAACAACGAAAATGGCTCTGGATTGGTCATAACCAGAGGAAAGTACACAAAGACCCGGAGTTAATTTGGGATATTGGATACCGCATAATGCGGGATAAGATGTGCGGAATGGAGCAAACTTGAAGCTACAGTGTATTACACGTTATCTCATATTTTATTTCAGTTGCGTTGGCCGGACAGACGTGAGGAAGTTTTTCTGTCAATGCAACAACCTGAACATACAAATGTTGCAATATTTGTCGAAACATTTCACTCTGACACTGAAACTGACCGCACAGAGGGAAAATACGAACGTCAACCACAGAGAATTTCCCATTTAAGATTTGACCTACCACTTTGTGCCAACTATTTTACCACACAATTAAACCCTGCCAAGTTATTGTGCCACAACCCCAATAGTCAAGAACAGAGCTTAACGTTAACTCTTAAAACCCATTAATGGAAATGTCTAACGAACTCAAAAGCTTAACGACAGTTATAGTCATCTTGGCTACTTTGTATTTTCTCAAACGAATGCCCTCCACCATCGAATAGCATCAGTAACATTCCAAGTAAATTAGAATTGTCCTGTCAGCAAAAGTGAAATTCAATTTCCCGGACAAACAAAAAAAAAAGGAATATTCTTCTTTCAAAAGAGGGAGTTCTGAATAGTTGTACATGCATACGAGTAGATACACTTTGTGACAGGGAATTGTGTGCTTTTCATTCCTGTTAAAGGGAACTGAGATCGTGTGCGGTTTGAACTATTTCTCTATTAAGTTAAGCAGGAGCCCGCCCACTTTTCAACACAATCCTTGCTACATGTACTTCGTTTTTCTGTCATAAAAGGACGGAAAATTTCATTAGGTTAGCTAAGCCACTAGAAGTATTTACATTTTTGTTTATTCGTTGCACACCTGTAAGTGCGACGTTCCAGAAATTATATCAGTGATGAAAGCGACACAGATCATTTGAAACATCTACAGAAGATATCGACTACCGCGGACGGAGCAAACGAAAAACGCTACACAGACACTACAAATGCGAATCCTCAAACGGTGTTAGGAAGTAGTATATAACATAACGAGCAAGGAAAGTGGACATTATCCACCACGTTATTAACCACTTTTTCAGCGAGTAATGTACGGTATTTTTTACATCTCAGATGATCTCAGATAGCCAGGCCGCACTACTTGCACTAAAAGGCCCTACTTTGAACACCAGAACAACGTGGAGCTGATACTGGCACTTATAACCGTTGGCCAAAACCAATCACATCTTAACATCAGATGAGTGCTGAGTGTGAGCTGAGTGCAAAAAGCAGCTATTAGCTAAATATTAGCTGAGTGCGGTTTACCACCGGAGTGCTGAATATCAGCTGATTGCTAAATATTAGCTGAGTGCTAAGTATTAGCTGATTTCTGAACGTCAGATGAATGCTCAGTGTAAGCTGGGTGCTGAATAACAGCTGTTTGCTGAATATTAGTTGATTTCGAAACGTCAGATTAGTGTTCAGTGTGAGCTGAGTGCTGAATAACAGCTGATTGATGAATATTATCTGACTGATAAATATTAGCTAACATCTAAACATCAGATGCTGAGTGTAAGCTGAGTGCAAATAGCAGCTAATGGCTAAATATTAGCTGAGTGCTAAGTATTAGCTAATTTCTGAATATTAACTAAGTGCTGTTTATCACCGGAGTAGTGAATATTAGCTGAGTGTTTAATATTAGCTGATTTCTGAACGTCAGATGAATGCTCAGTTTTAGCTGAGTGCTGAATATTATCTGACTGATAGATATTAGCTAACATCTTAACATCAGATGACTGCTGAGTGTGAGCTGAGTGCAAATAGCAGCTAATGGCTAAATATTAGCTGAGTGCTAAGTATTAGCTAATTTCTGAATATTAACTAAGTGCTGTTTATCACCGGAGTAGTGAATATTAGCTGAGTGTTTAATATTAGCTGATTTCTGAACGTCAGATGAATGCTCAGTGTGAGCTGGGTGCTGAATATTTCCTGATTTTCAAACGTCAGATGAGTGCTCAGTATGAGCTGAGTGCAATTTTAAAAGGAGCCTGTCTCGTAAATGGAGTAAGTGAATAACATGGTCAATTAGTGCATTGATTAGAAAGTTGTTACCATATCTCCGAAGTAGACATCGTCCATCTGCATATACTCGTATCTACCGTCGCTGGGTCATTCATTCCAATTTTGTTATGTAAAAAAAAACTTAACATCTTACATAAACAGTTTATCAAAGAGACTTATGTGAGTAAGTTGCCCTCTTGTTAACTAAAATGTGATAACCAATTTGGACACTTTGACATGTTTATATGGCTCTCCCACAACTCATGGACGATTATTATATTTTTATTTTCCTTTTCTTCAATGAACTTCAATACAAAAAAAAAAAAAAGCATAACGATATATCAGAAATGCAATCTATTATTCTAAACAATCAATTTAAAGTCAAAAATAGACACCAGACCTGATTGGGCTTCTTGTTGGCTGCTTTTTATTTGTGTGCTTTCTGTTTGCGTCAGGATACGATTTCTCATAAATAATAAATTGTCCTTGCAGCTACCATATACTCGATACTTGGCATACGATACTTTTTTGTTTTTTTTTTATTATTATTTTTATTTCAACGGAAGTGGTGTGGTGGTGGCGGAAAGTTGTCATCAGTCCCCCATTCGAATCCAAAAGTGAAACTTTTCTCCATTACGAGTATTACTGATGTGCCGTATGTAACCAGAGGCACGTCCTCCATCCAGACCCGGACAATCATCAATTTTCTTTTATTATTTGAAAGATACTGCTGCGCGCTCCTTCATCATTGGACGATTCTGGTGTTCAATGACACTATCAATAAGGGCCAGTGCTAAGTTTCACGTTCACAATCCGTGACATTTTTTTTTGTACCACACTCGTACAACAACAGTACAACCAAGCAGTCCAAACACCGAGCAGCAGTCGTTGCTATCGATCACGTCGCCAGTGCGGACTTTCCAGCACAATCTTTCAAGATTTTTCACTTTTTTCCCGCAACAATCTCTGTTGCTTTTATTTCAAGTTTTTCTCAAATTTCGAAAAAACAAAACTCCACATCGCATTTACTCGTAAAAGTTTGTATTTTTCTTCAGGACATTTGTCAGCGATAATTTGAAAATGGAGAAGGGAGTTCCAAACTTTATTATTTGTTGTAGTAAAGGTAAGAAATACTGTAACCACATGCTGGGTAAATCGGACAGATGCGTCTGATACACCTTCGCATGGTGTGCGAGTATCGCTGGACAACAAGGATAAAATTGAAACTGATGCCGAGAGTTTATTTTTTTTTATTTGATTCTGTGCTCTCAAGGAGAGAAGTGGCGATGTAAAGTTCCAGTGCAGATTGTGTTCTGGCAGCAGGGACATTGATTAAATTGGACAATATGTCAATATGTTGTTGAATAAGTCATGAGAAGCAGTAAGAATTTTCAATCTATGCTTCCCTTCCGAAGATTTGTTTTTTTTTTAACTTTGACCAACATTTCCAATTACGATTTCAATATAACGACGTGGTTAGGACCTTAGCATCGGAGCTTAAGCCAGAAACAGCAAGCCCTCTTCATTGGCGTCGGTCTTGTGTAATTCACTTAGTATGGGATTACAATCCTTTTGATGATGACTCCACTTTTACGGACCTTGTCCATGTTATTCTTGGGCGCCCACGTCTTTGAGCTTCCTTCCTGATTCTATTCGATTGCTCTTTTCGGTCATGGTATTTGAAGGACTGCGTAACTTGTGACCCCAACAAATTTGCATTTTTTTCTACGCATTTACGTATCGCCACATCTACGTTTCGCTCAAGATATATATATATAGCTCGTCCTGCGCACAACTAGACACCCGTTCTTAGATTTAGGAACTCAAATGTGCATATATGATAAGAGCTAAATGTAATTAGCGGTTATTTCGCCACTCATATCTCTAATGTCATCTGTCAAATAACAATGTAACGAAGTGCCCCCATTACAAACGATATATGTAAGGTAAGGGTTTTCCGCATTGCCCGCCGGTCTTTTCACTCAGCACATTGGGTTTTGCCTTACACCCAGGGGTTAGGTTGGGTTAGGTCGCGGTTGCAGCTAATGCCCACTTAGACCATTCCCGGTCCTTTGTGTTACCTCAGGATCTTATACC
This sequence comes from Nephrocerus scutellatus, assembly GCA_947095585.1. Classification (NCBI taxonomy): domain Eukaryota; kingdom Metazoa; phylum Arthropoda; class Insecta; order Diptera; family Pipunculidae; genus Nephrocerus; species Nephrocerus scutellatus. Next base: position 118,463,371 of record OX352763.1, read on the forward strand.
TTTTCCCTTTTCAGAAGATCCATTCAGAGCTCTTAATGAATCGAAGTATGTCTCGCACTTTGCCGTTTTCGAGGTCTGATAGGTTATTCATTAACCGCTTACCTAGGTGTTTGTGGCTTCTGTGCATTCTTACATCCAGGGAAAAACAAGAAATGCCGACAACGTGTGTAAATTCCTACTATTAACTGTGAATGTGTGTAACAGCCGGCAGCAACGACAAAGAAGAGGACACACAACCGAACGTGTGTCACTGCCGACAGCAACGACAAAGCAGTGGACACACAACCGAACGTGTGTTAATGCCAAACAAAAATAATAATAATTTATTTTCAAATGCATGAACAAATTATAAAATTCACACACGGTTTTTGCATATTATTAGCTAGGTTTGGCAACTTTTGGCTATAAAATTGTAGATTCTTAACCGAACAAGACCAACTAGTGGAAGTTAAGCCGATATTCTTTTTTGCGGGGACATCCGCGAACAGAAATCATCACGGACTTAATGGCGACAGTATATAAACCTGGGCAACTAAATTTCCTGGTTGTATTCCGCAGCGCAGACACATTGTTCCAGACCGAACGACCGTCTGTAAACTGCGTCAGTATCTTTCCTTTGTCGTGCCTTGTTTTATATAGGCCTTCGGTTTTTTCGTTCATCCTCGCCATCGTGCCTTGTGTATAGGCGGTGTTCCCCCTCGGTGTCGTGCCTTGTTTTATATAGGACTTCGGTGTTTCCCCCCTCGCTGTATAGGCTTGTTTATAGAGCTTCGGTGTTTTTGTTCTCCCTCGCCGTCGTGCCATGTTTCTTCTGAAAGATTATCACCAGTCTAGGGCTACAATAGAGTTCGTAGAGACTAATTCTAGGGATCTCAAAGCAGCTTGACTATCCGAGAATTTGCGGATATCCTTACTGGATATAACGTTTCTCTTCAGCTAAAACAGGACTTCATTGATAGTCATGATTTCTGCTTGAAAGACACTGCAGTGGTTGGGAAGACGGAAAGAAAGACTAATATTTAGCCTTCTTGAGAAAACACCAACATCATTTGAACTATCAGTATAAAATCTGATCGATTCATCTTTCAGGATAGCACCTTCTTCTCAGAGTGATCTGGAGGCGATGGTGACCTGTAGATTCTACGGTAGATGCTCTTCAGAAATCTGTTCTATAATTCTAAGTTTTATTGTCAGGAAGGCAAATAATCGTTTCAGTTCTAAACCATATAGATTTGGGTTAAAACCATTTCATATAGAAACCAACATTCAAGTACTCCTTTTTACCGAGAGTGTTATCGATGTGGAATCAATTGGTCGGCCCCGTGTTTCCCGAAACTTTTAATCTACAGGCCTTCAAAATAAACGTCAACAAATCCTTGAAGTTCAAAATTGTTCAATAGAGAATCCAGGAATTTTTGAAGGCCCACTTACGACATTATTTGTATTATTTATAATATTTTATATATTTTCCCTGACCATTATTCATTTATTAAAGCATTTGGACCTGGGGCCTGTTACAATATTTATTAAATGCTTTAACATTAAAAAGTATACAATGAAGTGTGAAGGATTTTGAAAAGATTTAATCCTAAAAGTATACACTAAAATGTAATGTCTGTTACAATATATTTTTTATTTGCTTTAACCCTTAAGATATAGTATAAATGTAAGGATTGTTGCAATATTTTCAATGATTTAACCCTAAAAGTGTACAATGAAATGCAACGACTATACAATATTTAATAAATGCTTTAACCCGAAGAGTATACAACGAAGTGTGTTTCTTTACACTTCATTGTATACATATTGTATACAGTAAAATGCAATGTCTGTTACGATATATTTTTTAATTGCTTTAACCCTAAATATATAGTATAAATGTAAGGATTTTTGCAATATCAAGCGTGTACAATGAAATGCAATGCACTATACAATATTTATTAAATTCTTTAATCCTTAAAGATTACAATGAAATGTAAGGATTGTTGCATATTTTTTAAAAGTATTTGAAGTGTAGAACATTTTACTTTATTACTATTTTATTATTTTTTATCGACATCCTGAAACATTTTCTAAATCAATGATATATCTTCCAAAGCTGTACAATTTCGGTATAGCGTCAGTCCGTAATGATTACGGACTAAAATCACAAGGGAATATACGAGTAGATATAGATGGTTAGTTAAAAATTGTACAATGAACAATGTGTAAGAGGATTGTTCCGAATCCTCGAACAATACTCATAAAAAAGCTAAAATTGACTCCTGACTCTACTCTTATAATCATAAATTAGCTCAATCGGTACTAAAAAAATCCAGTATCTACCTTGTTGTTACTGAATTGGAAATAAATCTTTGCGTGCTGGTTAAAATCATTCCGTTTAACCAAAAAATCCCTTCAAGAGTACCATAATCTATGAACAGATTGCGTTTAGATATTTCGAACAACGTTAAACAACACATCTACATCTTGTAGATACTACATATTTTCTACTAATTGCTGTGGAGTTGTAAAATTTCTCAAGTATCAGGATATTACCCGAAGGTAAAAAGCCATTAGCAACACCAATTACTCTGCCATATGAAAACCAATTACATAATCGAATTCCCATAGAACCGTACACGAGCGAGTATATTACGGAGGGAAGGCAACCCGATATTCCGATTGCTTCTTGATATTCCGACTGCTTCTTAATATTCCGTTAGCATCATGTCCGTTAATTATTCTGCTTACTCGTGTGTTAGTTAGCTTTGTTTGCGTTTGCGTTCAAGAAATTAATGATCAGCTCAGAAGACCCAAATTAAATTCCAATACTGTGAGCACGAACAAGAAATCTTAAATCATCCAATAGTCAGCGTAATGCCCAATTTGTGGCGCGTCTCTCACTTCCCATAACCTTAAATCCACGGTAAAAATAAATCAGTAGCTGTATAGATAATTGAAGAGATGTTTTCTCCGGGAGTAACACCACTACCCAGTCTTGGGCACTTTATTTAAACTGAAATTTCCAAATTTCCACTTAAGTTTTTTTCTTTGTCGCCCAACCCTATTGAGGGTTATATGGAAAATTAGAAGAGCAACTCGCGCTGCACTTTAGATGCTCCATCCACTCAGTCCAAATTGCAGTTTTTTTGTTCGATAAAAGTTTCAATTTGCAGCAGCACTTTATTTCCAGTTTTTTGTCGTTGTGTTGCATACACTAATACACACTTCAATTCAGGATTATATTTAAATTCAATTGCACCCAGAGTGGCTGGCATTGGCAATAACAACACCCAGTACTACCCGAGCGCGCATATCGTCGAAGGAATTGTGGCTTACTTCGGAGTCTATAGTCAGGATATACAAAATTTCCTCAAGTGAAAGATCCTTCCCGCCAAAAAACGCCACTTTGTTCGAATACATATGTACTACTACGAGTACTTGTAGATGTACGAGAGCGAGTACTTTAGAAACTCTCAAGGACATCGTCCGATGGCAAATTATTATCTGAAGTGGTGCAAAAGCAGATTGTGGAAATGCAATGCATTTGCATATCAGCAGCTCAGCAGTGACACTCTCAAGTTCCGTTTTGCTTATGGTCTGCAACATTCGGGTTGACACGTAAATAAAAGTAAGTGCGAGTTGCCCCGACTGTGCAGCTGTCCAAACTGCCATTAATGGCATTTAAGGATTTTTCTTAAGAGGAAGCGTATGGATGATTTACTAGAATCTGTCGTATTGGTGAGGTTTTGACAGATTAAGGTTTTCTTTGTTACAATAGCAACCGGAGCCTACCGAGCTTAATTTTCTTCATGATGTCGACATCGCGGTAACGCTCGTAGATCTCATCATTATAGAGTCTCCGGAATCGTCCTTCCTCACATACGAGGCCAACAATTCTCCGTAAGACTTTTCTCTCGAACGCGGCTAAGAGGTCAGAATGCTTTTTGCTAAGCACCAAAGTCTCGGTACTGGTATGACCATTGTCTTATATATCAGCAGCTTGGATTTTATGGTTAATTTCGTGGATTTAAAGAGTCTTGACAGACTATAGTTGGCTTTGTTGGCTTTGAACAACGGTGCGCGTATTTCTGGTTCCATGCTGTTATCGGCTGCTACAGTTGACCCGGGATAGTTAAAGGATTGCCATACTTCAAATTCGCGCTCCCCTATTTGAATTGAGGGACCAATGTTGGATCTTCTACTCGCAGACGTGGCAACCATGTACTTTGTTTTGCTCCCATTTATGTGCAGCCCCAGATTTCGTGCCGCCTGCTCGATCTGGATGAAAGCTTCCTGTACAGCTCTTCGGTTTCTACCAACGATACTGCGTAAGCCAGTATCTGAATGGACTTTTAGAGGATTGTTCCTCTCGGATCACTTTCTCCAACGCCAGGTTGAAGAGGACGCAGGCCAGTCCATCCCCTTCTCGGAGCCCGTTATAGATGTTGAATAGGCTTTTCAGTGATCCGGATATTTTTACTTGGCTTATAACATTGGTCATGGGCAACCTACATAGTCGTGTTAGTTTATTTGGGACGTCGAATTCTCTCATGGCTTTATAAAGTTCTACTCTGGCTTGCCACCTTTCACGACCTTGATGCCATTCAGGAGGCTCTTACTCAGTTAGGAGTAGAGCAACTCCTAATACGATGGATCATTTCCATTCTAAGTAGCAGGGTGATCCATGGCTATCTAGGCAGGACGAAAACTGTCGCGTATGCAGACGACTTGGTGATACTTGTGTCAAAATAGTACCTTTCCGTGATCAGTAAGGTCATAGAAAGGGCTCTTGGCAGGGTTAGCTCTTGGGCTACTGGTTGTGGCTAACTCTGGTAAAACTGAAATGGTACTTTTCACTACTAAGTCCAAAATACCGGACTTTGCCCTGCCAAAGATCAATGGCCAGAGACTAACGCTTACCTCAAAAGCAAAATATCCCGGCGTAATCCTAGACAGGGAGATCAGCTGGAAGACGAATATGCTAGGAGCAAAACCATTGGCAAGAAATGGGGACTGCAGCCAAGGATGGCTCTGTGGCTGTGCACAGCAGTGGTGCGTCCCATTTTTACCTATGGTGCGCTGATCTGGTGGCCAGGAAGCTCCGCTGGAAGTCGAATATGCTAGGAGCAAAACTATTGGCAAGAAATGGGGACTGCAGCCGAGGATGGCTCTGTGGCTGTGCATAGCAGTGGTGCGTCCTATTTTTACCTCTGGTGCGCTGGTCTGGTTGCCGGCGAATAATAAAAAGTTCAATGCCAGCAAGCTAGGTAGATTACAGAGATCAGCAGCTGGTGGCATTGTTGGAGCATTTCGGTCGTGCCTCACCGATGCTCTTAACACAATCGTACACTTACCACCTCCCGACCTATTTATTATACACGTTGCGGCGTGCAGCGCCGGTTCCGGCTCAGAAAATCTGGGTGGTTTGCTAACAAACCGTACGGCCATTGCAATATACTGCAGGTGTTACCAAAGGAAATGATACCATCTTCAACTGACAACTGCACTCCTAAACTTCATTTCAGTAATCCTAGCTTGTCTTGTTAAGACAAGAACATATCGCTAGTTTCTTGAACATTCAGAATGGTTGTCATAATTGTATTGTCATAATGTAAAAATTGAATAGCATAGGTGAGAGAGCACTGCCTTGTGGGACGCCTTGACGATGCATAGTGTTTCAGAACTCGATGAAAATCTGTTGACGACGTAGATAGTTGGCAAGCTATCTTTAAGCCACAGGTTACTGGGTTGTGTTGGAGAGTTTTTTTAAGCCGTTTCAGCCATAGTTGACCCATAGGAACAAGTCTTATAGTCGCATCTTAATCCTACATACCTAATTTCATATAAATCACTTGAGAAAATACTTCATCATCATCATCTCTACAATCGGTGTGCGCTCCTGGCCTCCCGCAAAAAGTCTCTTCACCGGTCCCGATTAACTGTTCGGTTGGTTCGGTGGTTCACTGTACCTTGTAAATATTTGGCGCAACAGACGGTTTTGGGTCCAGAACCTACCTTCTCTCGCAAGCATTAATGCTGTGCGTGTTAAATTTTTGCACAAAAATGGAAAGGATCTTACAATTGAGAAGCTCTCCATGACAGTTGTTAGGTTATTACTATCGGACTTTTGTCAGACATTAGCGAGAAGCGAACCTTCCGCTCAGTAGTCCAACGCACTATCCATTGTACGCCACGTACGTTGTTAGTTAAGCCTTTTTTGATGTGGTCTTTTATTCTGTGGAGAGATGCACGTTCTGTACGATTTGTGGGGCTTTAAAAGTGGTTTCACACGTCCGACATTCAATAGTCCAGTGTTCATTGATTGATTTATCATCAAAGGTAACGTACGCAGAAATCAATTTATAAATTCAGGATAATTTGAATATTCTCTCTAATGAAGTAAGGATGAATTATTGAAAAATATACTGCAAAAACCCACAAACATACTCGAATCCTCGAATAAGCGGACATTTTTGTGGAAATCACATACACAGAGAGTTCCATTGTTGAGATCATAAAATAATTCGGTGTAACTGAGTGCTGACGGACGACGGACGGTGCATCGAAAGTCCAATTAAATCCGGTGTGTTCGCCCAGTTCCAATCAATGGAATTGTTTACGCTTTTATTAAATTAATGAGCCATTTGCGCAGTTCCAAGCAGATGAATGCCGGCGGATATGTAAGCTCTACACATACAGTTACAGGACATTATTACACGTTGCTAACATTTGCATATTTTATTTATATCTGTTATTTGATTTACTTTGTTCGTGATAGACGTACTCGTATTTTATTTCATGTATCTTTGTGCACCTGCGAGTGTATCAAACAATTTGTTTCGTGACGAGCTAAAGCTTCACAATACAAAAAACCCTTTATGGGCAAATAAATTGCAGAAATATTACTTTCACAAGCGGTAGATTTTGTAATTAGGTGCATTAGAGAATGCAATTAGTTGCTCCGAAGTGAGAACGCAAATTAAAAACTAAAAGTATTTCAATGTAAAATGTTGGTCAGATGTTACAGAAGTTGAGAAGAAAACTTTCGCTAAATCGCTGAAAAAGTTGGATAGCATTTTGCTGGTTTCCCGCGGACTACGATTTCACAGCTAAACGGACAAATGTTGAACGGTTGCCATGGCAAACTTTAATGTTGCTGGGTCGTCGCTTGGTAATGCAAAGGTACTCGAACAAAACAATGAAAATGCTCACGAAACGCTGGTACATTTAGAGAAGAGTTTTATTTCTCTATTTTGTAAGGGGTTTTCAACACCAACAGCCAGCTCACTGCACAGGGCACACTGCAGCACTGTAAAGTGTAGGTGGTGATAAGAGTGTTTTCTGCCTGCTATTAGTCTGAAATTAAAAGAGGAAATTGTTTTCAAATCGCCCCAACCTGCCCAGCTACGAAGGGAAAGAGGAAATTGGGAAAAACTACAGGCGCCTCGCGAGCAACTTTGTGCTCGCATTCTGGACTCTAGATTTAGAGGATTCATATAAGAACATGAAAAAAATGTGTACGCGGACCAGTGCTACTATACGGAGTACGCTTATGGTTAACAGTTCTGAAAAAAAGTGACGTATAAGAACATAAGGGAGAAGGTGAAAAGATCGGCCTGTAGGTTAATAAGCGAGGTGCTGAGATCAACACCAATTCGGGCCTTTAAGGATATACTCCATTCCAATACACATATTTGGCAAATAGAAAGCGGCAAATACGACTATGCGACTGTTATCAGTAAATAAGTGGAAATGTCTCCAAAGGGGTCAATCCGCTATAATCAAATCGTTAAAGCAAGAGCTGACGAAACCAGTGTTTTGCTTCGAGGAAGGCTTTCTGACAAAACTGGACTAGAACAGTGGATCCCAACCCATTGTGGAACCCGATACGGACACAATACAGCTTTTCACGGATGGCTCTAAGGTAGACGGCAAAGTAGGAGCAGGAGTCTGCTATGACAGGCTGAAAGTAAGCATGTCCGTCCGTCTCCCTGATCACTGCAGTGTAGACCAGGCTGAGGTAATAGCGATTAAGGAGGTTATGAACTGGTTGAAGCATAATGTACTATCTTTTTGGAACTATCTTAACAAGATGGGTAAATAGTTGAGCATAAGGACCATTTGGGTCCCACTCGGATGTGGAAGGAACTGCAAGGCGGACGAATTATCTAGACGTTGTAATCTCGAACTGCTACCAGGAAGGGCTGAGGTGGAGAGGCCTAGTGAAACGTTTGCTTCGGAAAGAGGCAACAATGTGATGCCAGCCCCATGCGCTAAAGTCATCATTCGCCCTTATCAGTGTGGCTTCATCCCAGGCAAATCAACAGCAGATCAGATTTTTACCCTTCGGCAGATAATAGAAAAATTCAAAACTCACTACACCATCTGTAGGACTTTAATGCCGCCTATGATAGACTACACTGGAACTTTACAAAGCCATGTGAGAATTCGGCATCCAAAATAAACTGACCCGACTACGTAGATTGACTATGATCCATTAACCAAGTACAAATATCCGGATCACTACTATCAAGTCCATTCAACATCTTTAAACGGGCTCCGACAATTGTATGGACTGGCCTGTGACCTCTTCACCCCGGCGCAGCGTTGGTGAAAGTGATGCGAGACTCTGTTGTTATAGTGGAAGGAACAATCCTCTATAAATCCATCCATATACTGTCTAACACAGACGATTATTATTAGAAACAAAAGAGCTATACAAGAAGCTTGCACCAAATTTGAGCGAGCTGGCGCATAATTCAGAAAAAATAAAGATACATCTAGCTATTATTAAAGCAACCTATGATGGCTCTAAATGTCATGTCCTGCATAGATGAAAGCTGTCAGAGGAATTCGAGATCCTAAGTGGGGTACGACAAGGTTGCATTCTATCGCCGATACTTTTTTTGTTGGTAATTAGCGATGTACTTCACGCAGCTTTATCTACTGGAAACGGAGGAATTCGTTGGACTCTTACATCTCAACTCAAACATCTGGACTACGCTGACGACGTTTGTTCTCTCTCTCACACAGAATTATGGAGCTGCACCAAATGACAACAAATATGGAAAGGGAGGCAAATGTTGTGGGTTTGAAGATCAATACGGCCAAAACCAAAATCATCAACGTCAGCACTAACTCAGTAACTCAAGTTAACATTGCTGGACAGCCGGTAGAGAGAGTAGAGAGTTTCCAATATCTTGGGAGTATTGTCTCGACCGAAGGTGGAACCGAACAGGACATTGTCAACAGATTCGGCAAAGCAAAATCAGTGTTTGGAATGATGTCCATGATATGACGAAGCAATGCGATCAGCTTAAACACCAAGCTGCGACTGTTCCGCTCAAATGTTGAATCTGTGCTGTTGAATGGGTGCAGCACTTGGAAGGTGACCGCTACTACCACAAAAAGATTACAAACGTTCGTAAATAGGTGCCTACGGAACATCTTAAGGGTTTTCAGGCTTAACCGTATCTCTAACGAACATCTTTACCAGAGAACGGTTCAGGCACAACCATCCAAAGACGGAAGTGGCAGTGGATTGGTCATACACTCCGAAAAGGGGACACTTCCTACGCAATGCAATGGAATCCGTTATCTCAGGATGGTAGAAGAACGGGTCGTCCGAGAAATACATGGCGCAGAACAGTTGAGGAGGAGTCACGACAATTGGGGAGGAGTTGGAGCTCATTGCCAGGAAACGCACGCGATGGCGCGTAGGCGTAGTAGAGGCCCTAGGACCAACAAGGGGATATAGGACATAAGTAAGTAAGTCATAAAGAAGTAGCGCTATCCTTTAACTTTCTCGGGTCAATTGAAAAGCCGCCAATAACATGAAACCAAAAATACGCGTTCGGTTACTTTAAGCCAACAAAACCAAATGTCAAAACTCTTTAAATCCAGGAATTTAAGCTACTGTTATATAAGACAATGATCATACCAGTAGGGATCATACATATAGATCTGAGACTTCGGTGCTAAGCAAGATGCACTCTGATCTACTACCCGGTGCCAACCTACAGGCAAAAATGGTTAACATCAGCTAGAAATCGGGTCCGGTGAAGAGATTTTTCTGGGATGCTAGGACTGAACCACTGTTGTAGAGCCAAATATTGTTATGATGTTCGTTTAAAACTGAGACGACAACAGCAATGCAAAGTACATGGAAATATTAAAATTCGTTCTTGAGGTCATGTTATTTAATTATCCTTTACAGGAACATTCGCACATCCATATCCGCACAATGGCACTCTGAAAACTCATCACGAAATGAATTCAAACCTTTTAACTGCCGCTCTGAAAATGGGGGAATCTTTCAATGGCAGCAAAGCAGATTAAAGTTCTTCACAAGGACATCTTCTTTTTTATTACCACTCAACTTTATTTTAAAAAAAAACTCCAAAAGATTTCGTTTTGTTAGTTATCCCCGGCTGTTAGCCGATTGCGCATTAATGAAGTGTTTGATAAAAATGGACAAACCGTCTGGATTCTGTGAAATGATTCAATTCAGAATTCCCTTGAATTTCGGCGGATTCTACTGAATTTTGTCTCCTTCTATTTATTGCAACTCTGCAAATCACAAAGGATTTATTATCCTTTCGTGTCGAATGAAATCTCCTTTGGGGAGACCTAATTCAATATTTCATTCGAAAACGCTTTTCACAGATTTATGTCTTCGTGTTAACATTAATGTTGTCGTTCCATCAATATTATTACCTGCTTCCTATATATAGAACCTCGATATCATTCATCATTGTTCGCCCTCTCGTCCATCGTATTTTGTGAATTTTACCATTCAGCGAAATTACTCGGAAAATTGATTGTAGTATTACGAGTATATGAGCCACTATAACTCTACTTCGATTAATGTGGAATTGCATTTTTTAAGGCGGGTTGTAGGGTGGAAGGAGCTGATTGACTACGCTACAGGAATAAAAAAATGTTTGCTTTTCGACAAGACACGCGACAATCTACTATTTACATATGAATACTCGTATTGATACACAGATTGACGTTGTATTTGTGAATTCTGCACCCATACAAGTGCATCGAATGGAATTGCACTTAAAAATTCAAAAGCTTATTTATTATATCATATTCAGTGTTCAGTGCTCACCAACCTACAAGAAACATCATATTAAGTTGATTTTTATGCAAAGTCGTAGGATATTTCCCACTGCACAAATGTCCTTAACTTTCAGGTCATTGGAGTGCACTGAGCAATAAGCACATAGAGCCTTTTTTTAACATTGGGTCATTGGAGGAACGATTTTCCTCAGAAAAACATCCACAAGGCCATCTGGACCGCTCCTGATCACATGTATAACAATCATATCGATCACATTGCTATCAAGCCGCGCAAGTGGCGAGCATCGTTTCTGAACGTTAGAACTCGAAGGGCAGCAAACGTCCATAGCGATCACCACCTTGTGGTTGGCAGTTTGTTATTAAAGCTCGCGGTCCCTTCAATCACACGAAGTCAAATTACGAGAATGCCAGCTGCAGCAGCACTTCCCCGAGGGGACCGCTGTATCTTACTTTTCGATAGGTTTGATACTTGGTTATATTTGGAAGATAAAAGGGGCAAGGCTGCTAGTACTTGGAATGTCTAGAACGGGCACTGTCTTCGTATGTAGCAGCCTTACCGTTCAACTGCAGGACCGTACGTGCCTGGGATAGTTTCTATTCTGGGTGACCTAGGATTAGAGTCTCATCCTAGTGGGTGGCAAATGATTGGGTTCGAAGTTCTGGACGATGTGCTGCCAAGGTTGAAGTGTACTGAACATACTGAACGAGCTGAGTCCCTTGGTGTCAGATCTCGCTAAGGTCGTGTTCTACGGGAGTTGGCTTCCGCCCACAGATAAGGTTGATCTCCTTGGAGGTTAGCTGGTTAGTCTGGGCCAACTTTTGGTTAAGGACCCAGTTTCGTCCTGGACTTGACCTACGTAGTGGTTTACGTTTCGAAGGAAGGAGCGCTAAATGGGAATAGTTCATGAGCATGGTAAATGGCGAAAGCTAGGCAAGCATGGTTCGTCCCACTTAAAGAATGATGTAGCAGCACTGCAAGAACGAGATGTGAAACTGCAATTTGTATCCTTCATACAACAGACAATTTCTGAGATAGAACCCCAAACCGTGGAATCTAAATGGGAGAAAAAAGTGGATATCAGATAGCACATGATACACCACTCGTCAACGCCAGTCCATCAAAGCAGAGTTAAACGCAGCCTCGGGTGCTGAGCGAAGTGCATTAGCGTGGACGTATAGCGATCTGGGCCGTTCAGCTAGGAACGATAAACGAGCGGGGCTAAGCGACATTGCTACACTAGCACAGCAAGCCGCTGACAGTAGATAATACAGCACATTCTACCAACTCACGTATTTTGAATTTAATAAAGGGCTTAGCCCAACTTATTGCCGTGACGCAAGTCATTCAGGGAGTCCTCCCTTGGCAATAAGTCTAAAAAAAAAAACTCACCAATTAAAAAACGACACATCACCTATCCGGTAAAGGCAATAGAAGGTTCTTTGATCCTTATGAAGGACAGAACATTTTAGGAATGTTTTGAATTGTACTTCGCCAGGCACGTCCACCAGTCTAGATATACACCCAAGTAGGCTACTTAACATCAGCGTCGCTACTCCTTCGTTAGGTAATATAAGGACAGCAATTCTTTCACGGTAAAGCCGCAGGTAATGGCAACATCTACGCAGAACTCCTTCAAACCGATGGCGACGCGAACATTGCACGCGCTGTTTCTGGGAATCTGAAACCATTTCACCGTCGTTACGCTTACAGTAGTCAACCTCCCCAAGAAAAATGATTGGAACAATTGAAAAAACTGGAAGGGAATTACCCAGTTGGACTTCATAAACAAAGAGATCTCCGGAAAAACTCATCAACATCATCAAGGAACTTTACCGCGACTCAACATTCCGTGTCATTCATAACGGCCATCTTGGCTCTCCTTTTAACATCTTCTCTGGCATCAAGCAAGGTTGTACTCTCTCGCCTTTGCTCTTCATAATCGTCATTGGCTGGGTGATGAAAAAAGGAACCCCAACTCATAATCGTCATTGGCTGGGTGATGAAAAAAGGAACCCCAACTCCATCTCCATAGAATGTTTTTCACCACCTAGACGATCAATAATAAGCCGATGATATCTTTGTCTTCCATCACAGTCGTTGGGTGACATAGAGCGAAAATTAAATTCACTAGACTATCACGCCAACCAAGTGGGCTTAAACCTATTGCGCGCCATAGCCTGTGGAACATGTGATCTCTCGACTGACGGACACCAAATAGAGAAAGGCGATAAGTTTTGTTATTTGGGAAGCTGGATGTCAAAAAATTGTGATGCTGATTCGGATGTGTGTGAACAAACCAAGACACTCCTATAGTATGCTAAATAATATACACTTCCTCAAATCTTCTGGAACCTGAAGGTAACTATCTTCAGATTTGACGTACAGCTGCGAAACTTGGAAAGTCACAGAGTCAATTGCGGGGGACAGAGTGACGTCTCTTGAAACCGCAGAAGGTAAATCGAGTTCGTAGGCGGTCATTTGTAGAAGTCCTATGCTCCCTAGCGGAGTAAAGGAAGGATGTAGAATGCTTCGCGAAAGATTCAACGCTTACAATTCGCCAGAGAGTATCTCGAATCCTAAGATAAATCGCAATGTACATACTGCAAACTAAAAATAGGCACCTTTGTATAGCATAATTTTAGGCTGTACGATTATTTAAAATGTAACCGCCTGCAAGTTTGAATCAAGATAAGTAGGTGGTACTGGAGGAGTTTTTCTATTTCATAATGACAGTAATGAACTGTTACCATGGCCACCATATTCGCCCGACCTTAAAATTTTAGAAAATGTCCGGAGCTGGCTCACAGTGTACGATGGTGGAAAACAATACGATTGCAAGGAAGTGCTGATCGCATGGAATGAGATCTCACTCCATTACTTGGCCTCATTTTGCAACTCCATCAAAGATCGTACTTTTGAGGTTTTCTTGAAGGAAGGTGGTTCTACTCATTTTTAAAAAATATACCTGGAGTATGCATTTAAAAGAAAAAATCATTTCATCAATAAAAACAGATATTTTTTCATTTACTTGTAAGGTGCTTCCAATCTTATGAACCGATTGAAATGCATGCCATTCTGACTCATTTGGCAAAAAGGTCTCTAACGTACCATTATCTTGTTCTGAATAATTTTTTATTAACCACAGAATTTCACCAGAATTTGTTTTTTCTTTCCTGACATGTAACTGGAGAAATATCAACTTTAGTGGACCGCAATGTATGTTTGTTGGGAAATATCATTGGGTGCTACAATATCAAAGCAATTTGACAAAAATTCTTGTCAAACTTTGTATTTTTTGGAGTCGGTACATACCAGTAAAAATTTTCCCAAAGTATTTCTGAAAGGTTGTTCCTTGCGTCCTTGTGTGCGTGTCGTCAGTCCATGTTTAATGGTATGATTGATTCAACTTTCTTCATCAAACGATTATATCATTCCACATGATTGTGCGTTCAACCGAAAACCCCTCAAAAACGGCTGAAGGTTATTCTTAGCAAAACCACAGTTCGTAATAATCTTTCGTTCAATGCCCTCTTGCAATATGTTTCCTTTTCTTTGACGAATAGAAATGGGAATTTATTAGTTATGAGTGTAATCATATTACGAGTTTACGAATGGCCACTCAGTGCCCATTTCTCAAATTTCCTGCATAACTGAATTTTTCTTTTTTATGGTCTCTCAAGGTTTTTTTTTGTTGGTTGTTGGTTTCATTTGAAGTAATCAATTTGCAGACAACACTTGTATTTATGTGTTCAGGAATATGTTGGTCCACCTGTCGGATGGTTGATTTATCGAATTCTATCAAAAACACAACCGTAGGCTTACATATGCCATACTGAGTTGTAGAGGGTAGGCGTGAAGGAATATTACACAATGGAGCTCTCATACCCTCCGTCCATTGTTCTCAACCTCAGAACTAACCTCTTCTGGTGAAATCTTTTGTTATTATAGCGCTTTGCAGTTGCTGAGTACAGTGACGGTTTCGCTCTCGTGGTGTCAGTTTGACGTTCCAATTGCAAACTGTTCCCGGGGTACGGTTTCATCTTGTGTTCCAGTTGCAAAGTTTTGACACTGGCACTGTGACTTTGCTACCCGTCGGCAATCGTTTGGTAAGGTATCGTGTACTCAGCAAGATGGCGAACAGAGAGCAAACAGACTACTTTCAGTTTGGCGTTCCAGTTCCACAGCGTTCACCACGAAAACTCTGTCACTTTGACAGCTTACCCGTGGGTATAGATTCGGGCAAGGTTTAAGTAATTGGAAAGCGCTATTAGTTTCAATGGTTAGAGTTTCCTGGTCGCAATAAAACCTCTTCCCAATATGTTCATATCTTAGTCGGTGATATAGATAGACTCATAGGTTGTTCCATTGAAATAAGGCAGTAACAACAAAAAATTACGTATTTTGGGTGAAATTTTATTTTTTGGGGCATTATTTCATTTTTAAATTCTCTATTAGCTCTTTCGATTTGCAGGGAAGAGTTAAAATTTCTCTCATGTGGTTTTGGTTTGGCGATATATTTACAAACTGTACCTGGAGTACGGTTTTGTAACCAACACTGTAACTTTGCTACCCGTCGGCAATCGACGGTAAAGGTTTCGTTTAGTCAGCAAGATGGCGAAGAGAGAGCAAGCGGACTAATTTCTCAGTTTGTTGTTCCTCTCTAGTTTGGTTTCGGTTTGGCGTTCTATTTGCAAACCCACCAAAACACCACGAAAACCCAGTCATTTTGGTAGCTTACCCCGTAGGTATGGTTTCGGGTATGGGTTTTAGTTAATCGAAAGAGGCATATATTAATTTCGCGTCGGCATAGTTCTGTTTGTCGTTCGGCGGTGGAATCTTGCTATCAAACCCATTTCCTAAAGCCAGTTTTTTCTATAAACTCAATATGTGTAGTGGTTTAGGCGTGATGAGGTTACAAAGATACGCACCAACAGATCAAACGACATTTTCGTATATATCTCTATCCAGCGCCACCTACCAGGTTCAGAAAAAGCACTAAATTATCGAAACTCTAAACATATGGTGCGAATATGTCCACTGGCTTAGGTGTAAACAATCATTTTTATATAGATTACGCAAGCAATGGAAAAAGAAAGGATCAGTCACGACTGGAAAAGAAATGACATCGACGCAACAACCTCATTTGGGGTTAACGACCGAGCAGAAAAACGCATCTCAATCAATAACTGGATTTTCCTATATATGTTTTTGACGTCAACTATGTAATTCATTTGAACATATGGAAGTACGAGGGCTGAGTGATTGTTACCTAGCCTTGGCAAGGGATAGCGTTACCTCTAAAACGCAGCACAATTTTTTTTATTAATGTCATTCATTTATCAAAAGACTATTGCCAAGCAGTCTCTTCGCAGGGCTACAATCTCAACGAAGAAGAATATAAATGGCTGGGAGCCTGAGAAAGAATATCGTCCCCACTGAAAATCGGACAGCACCAAGCAAAATTCAGTTATTGTTTGACAGCTGTCAAAACTTAACTCCGTATTTTTATGGAAAAAAATTTACAGTTAAACTGCGATTAAAGTCTTGTTTTCGAAAAAGATAAGGAACAACGAAATCAGAGCGGAGTTAGACGAAGTTAATGGGAATTCGGCGGAATTCCTATAAAGTGCTCTCAACAAGCTTATGAGATGGGCTGATCGTTGTGTTTTAGAGGTAAACCCCCAAAAACTAAATTGTCCTCTTCACTAGGAAATACAAAGTCCCTCATGTTGACCATTCTTCTATTAAGGGCATAAGCTTAACTTTCTTTGATAAAGTTAAGTATATGGGTCTTATTTTGGATAGAAAGCTGAGCTGAAAACCAAACATAAAAGAAAGAAAAAGTTCGGAAAAGCCACTGTGGCACTCTCCTTATGGCAAAAAGTTATTGAAAACAAATGGTGCCTTCAACCTCATATCACTCATTGGCTATATCCAGCGATAGTAAGATTTACATTTCTATACGGTGCCTTGAATAAACCAGTAAATCGTGACATGCTAAACAAAGTGTAAAGATCAGCTTGTTTAGGAACAAGCTTGAACTTGAGCGGAACACTCCCTCTGTCGCACTAGAGATTCTGTTCAACCTTACACCACTCGACATCTTCAGTAAACAAGTAGCTGCCAGCACGACTTTTTGCGTCAATGAAATCTTCCAGTGTACCAAGAATAAAATCAGACACTCCTCTGTTCTGAATTCATTGAGGATTCCATCAGGTAAGACCGAACACACCATTCTGCAACTCCAACTCAGCAAAAACTTCCATCCCCTCCAGATCATACTGTGGAGAAGGCGCTCACTTGGAAAATGAAGACACCCATTTTTACTTAGACGGGTCAAAAAGTGATGACGAGGTGGGCGGAGGTGTTTTCTCAAAAACGCTTACTCTTAGTCTCGCTTTCGTGTTCCTAATCTGTAGTGTTCTCCAGGTTGAAATTATGGCCATTAATAAACTTTTATCTTGGCTGAAGGGGAACGTTATATCTGCTTCGGATATCCGCATTTTCACGGTTAGCCAAGCTGCGCTAAAATCACTGGAATCAGTCTCTACGAACTCTATTGGCATAGAGACATTACAAGAAATTAAAAGGCTGATGAACTCGCCGAACTGAACAGTGCGTTGAATTCGGGTCACCACTACACCTGCTGTTCATCGATTTTGAGAACGCGTTTGACAATCTCAACAGACAGTTTATCTGGTTCGCCTTGCTGCATAGAAGAAATCTGTCAGATGAATCCGGGATCCTAAGTGGGGTACGACAAGGTTGCATTCTATCGCCGATACTATTTTTGTTGGTCATTAGCGATGTACTTCGCGCAGCTTTATCTAATGGAAACGGAGGAATTCGTTGGACTCTTACATCTCAACTCAAACATCTGGACTACGCTGACGACGTTTGTTTACTCTCACACAGGATTATGAAGTTGCCAGACATGGAACTACAGGATCCAAATGGTTCAACGAGTATGGAGGAAAATATTCACAATCCATGTGGTATCACAATGAACCATTACTGATCAGAATATGTCAGCTTTTCTACGGCTGCCACCTTAACCTAAACTAACCTTACCATGGGAATTCGGCACCTTTTCTCCGTCGATTCATAATTGCGTGAACCAAACATGGATTCATCACTACATACCAGAGATGAAGGAAGGTTTCAAAACAATGGAATTCTGCCACGAATGAAGACACAAATTATTCCATCAACTGGAATGGTTTTTAAGGATGCAATTGATCACCTTAATAAGTAAGGAACAATAACTGGCGAATATTGTCGCAACTTATTGGACCGTTTCAACAAAGTTTTGAAGGAAAAACTAAAAAATAGAAAAACGTTAACGTGTATCGAGCTAAAAGCTACTATGTTGAACAAATGTCATTTTTCTTGCCAAAGCCCGCTACTCATCACTCTGCCCTCGTACGTTTCTATATCCTCCAGAAAAGTTTTCCTCAGCTAAATTTAGAGCTTTACTATCGAAAAGTTTTCTCTACCACTGGTTGGGTGGTTGGGCTATCATTGGTTGCTCGAATATGAATCATGACACGGAATGTAAATGAGTTTCTTAGGAATAGGGTGAACGGGTGTCTGTAATGTAAGCATTAGATAGAGATGGGATTTAACGTAATAATAAATAAATGTATGCGATTGGCAAAGTTATTCATCGGAGCAATCAAGAAGATGGGATCTATAGGCCACACTTCCGCTCCACAAATAAAACAAATCAACTTTTCTTTCACATTTATTTATTAATAATAATAACAATAATAATATAATCAATTTGTCAGCTTTTGTATAGTA
Organism: Nephrocerus scutellatus; assembly: GCA_947095585.1. Classification (NCBI taxonomy): domain Eukaryota; kingdom Metazoa; phylum Arthropoda; class Insecta; order Diptera; family Pipunculidae; genus Nephrocerus; species Nephrocerus scutellatus. Next base: position 118,482,248 of record OX352763.1, read on the forward strand.
AACAATTACACTATGCATGAATGATGACAGTTGTTAGTTGTGCTCACTTTTAAATCATTAATTAAAGTTTAAAAGTCTTACTACTAAAAAATAGTTTTATTGCAAAAAAGCAAAGTTTTACAACACATCGAAGACCAGCTTCGTTAGTTTGTTTGTATTTTTATTTTATATTGTTATTATTATGTAGAAACATCAATTAATTATATCTCTGTTGGTTAGCCGACATTTCTTGTCACAACACATATCATAAAGAGACAATTAAAATTAAAAGAGGAAAATAGTGCCCTAGAAATAGGAACAACTTTCATAACAGTTTGTAAACAGTATTAGTAGGTGTGGTCCTCCAATTAGCTGCCCAAACCTACCATATATTCTACTTAAAATAAAACATCTCTACTTATGAAGAGAAATATAACTTTTGCATTTTCGACTTACCGCTACTGCTGTAACGGTAGAAAATGAATTACACATCAATAGCCAGACAATTGAAACCGCAATTTACTAGATTTACCTTTTTTTTTCTTATTTTACTTAAAATAATTTTTACTTTTAATTTAATTTCATTGTGTCAATAAAACTAAAAAAAATTAACTTAAAAAAAGCTGGAAACTTTTTTTTTTACAAATCAACCTTCAAGTTTAAGTCTTTCTGTTGAGTTTCCCCTCTCTACAAAAAGTGTGTTTCTTCAAGTTTGAGCCTTTCTGCTGAGTGTTTCCCCTTTATTACAAAGAACCTTCATGTTTCGGCATTTCTGTTGATGTATTTAGTTTTTTACAAAGAAATAAAAACTTCAAGCTTGTGATTTTCTTTCAGTGTTTTTCCTTGTCTACAAAAAAAACTTCAAGTTTGAGTCTTTCTACTGAGCTTTCCTTTTCTACAAAAAAAAAACTTCAAGTTTGAGTCTTTCTGTTGAGTGTTTCCTCTTTCTAACAAAGACCGTCCAAGGCCTAGCTTCCAACGACCATTTGTTTTGTGCATGTATTTTTTAACATTCATGTTTATGCCCTTCTGCTGAGTGTTATTCTTATTTGACAAAATTACCTTCAAGCTTTTATTGTTTTCTGTTAAGTGTTTCCCCTTTTCTACAAAAAAAAAACCTTCAAGCTTGGGCCTTTCTGTTGAGTGTTTCCCCTTTTCTACAAAAAAAACCTTCAAGCTTGTGCCTTCTGTTGAGTGTTTCCCCTTTTCTACAAAAAAAAAACCTTCAAGTTTGGGCCTTTCTGTTGAGTGTTTCCCCTTTTCTACAAAAAAAAAACCTTCAAGTTTGGGCCTTTCTGTTGAGTGTTTCCCCTTTTCTACAAAAAAAAACCTTCAAGTTTGGGCCTTTCTGTTGAGTGTTTCCCCTTTTCTACAAAAAAAACCTTCAAGCTTGGATATTTCAGTTGAGTGTTTCCCCTTTATTAAAACCTTCAAATGAACATCCATGTTTGGCCCTTACAGCTGATTGTTTTTCCATTCTTACAAAACTGTTGACTGTTTTCTATTTTTTTTAAAAAAAAACCTTCAAGCTTGAGGTTTTTATTGAGTGTTTTCCTCTTACGATTTCTCATGATTTCTGCTGAGTGTTTTCCCTTTCTTACTTTTTAACAAAACAAAACTTCAAACTCAAAAAAAAAACTGCTAATTGGTTTTCCATTTTTACAAAAAACCTTCAAGCTTTTATGGCTTTCTGTTAACTGTTTTCTAATTTTTACAAAAAAAAAACCTTCAAGCTTGTGGTTTTTCTTTGAGTGTTTTCCTCTTTCTACAAAACAAAACTTTAAGTTTGAGCCTTTCTGCTGAGTTTTGCCTTTTTAACAAAAAAGGAAAATCTTCAAGTTTGGGTCTTTCTCTTGAGTGTTTTCCCTGTTTACAAAAAGCGTTCAAGCTTGAGCCTTTCCCCCTTTATTAGAAAAAAACCTAAGCTAAAGGCTTGAGTGTTTTTCGTTTTTTAAATAAAAATTTTCTTGGGGTATTTGTACGCGTATCGTTCTAATGAAGCTTCAACCAAAATGATAAATATATACGATTATTAATTGAGTTCCTGTTTCTATACTCCTCCACACAAAACTTCGTGACATGGCGTTGCAGAACATCTCTGCCATATGTGGTCATGACAAGCATCACACGTCTCCAGCCACAGCGGTTGAAGTTGAATGCACTTGCGCGCAAATGATCTGCTGATGATGAGAACGATGATGATGATGAACGGCATCACTACTGCAGGAGGATTCATGCTGCTCAACTTGATCCCGTGCCACTAGAATATCTAACTCAGCAGCTGGCTGCGCCGATTGACTTGGGGCGGTCAAATCCTGATGGATTACTGCTCTTTGTTGTCTGTTTTGTGAGCCTGTGTCAATCTTGGGAACCTCATACTCCAACTCATCTTCGGAGAAGTCCTTTGCGATTGTTTCACTGCGAACCAACTTTCGCTTGACACTGTTTGACGAGGATGACGAAGATGATGGTGGTAATGGTGGTGGTACCACAGCTGACGCTTCTATGGCATTCGAAATTGGAATCGGAATTTGCACTTCATCCTCGATAGATTCAATTCTATCGAGAAACGGCTCCAATTGAAGATGATGTAGGTGGTGGTGGTGGGAATGAATAGAAGAACTGTCGCTGTTGTTTGTTGTCTTTCGAGCAGGAACATTGTCCAAGCAAAGCTTTTTCATGTTGACTGCATTTGTCATATCCAATTCCTGACTGAGGGATGTTATTTGTTGCTGTTGCTGTTGCTGCCTCTGGGTGTTCGCCTCATTCACGTGAACCAATGCAAAGGGCAATTTCAGTGACAACTCTCCGCCCATGCCGCTTAGGGTTAACTTCACCTTGACATAGTACGACACATATATGGCAAACACATTGCGGTCCTCTGTCGAGTGCGAATGGCTATGAGTTGGATTGGGATTTGGACTGTTGGGAAGGTGGTTCGATGATGGCACACCTGTTGGACAGAAAATGCTGGGCGAACGTACTGCTGAGGCGGCTATTGATCCGGTTATTTCTTCTGGCTCAGTGCTTCGCTGTAGGGTGTCTTCGAGAGCGATCCAATTTTTTGTCGGACCTGCGGATGGAAGTGAAGAAGAAGAACAGGACAATAGAACGTTGAGTTACTCTACTGTGCAACAAAGAGAATAATCGCTTATTATGAGAAATGAAATACTAAACAAAGAAGGAAGAACTTAAGTAGGGAGTGGAACTGTTGAGCAAAACCCGAGGAATTTTTGTTTTGTACTCCAGGGTTTACAGGATGCGATATTGCAAAGTCAGCCGTGGAAGTCCCTTGAATGAATTTATTTTCCACAACTGTTTTCAATAAAGTATCCAAATTTGGTTAAATATTAAAGCGTGTTTGTTTTACAGCAATTGCAATAAGAAACTAGCCGCTGGCTGGTTAGTAAAATTCTCATTCACATTCACATCTCTTCCTCACACACAATAACCCCCTCATCATATCGTGATTACCTCTTTGTGGCTTAAGTATAAATGTCGTATTGAGTGTCCCACCAGCTGGAACTGTCCTGTCCACCGGCGAATTGCAATCAGAATCAGCGACGACGTTTTTGAACTTTCCATTGTTGAACATACAGACGTCCACATGTTGAATGGCACAGACCTGCAAGTGAAAAGAAAAGAGTCGTGTGAATGTACTTTGGGGGGATCCCTGGATGTCTGCTACACGCTCTAAGGACAATAAATTTTATTACGTAGTCACAAATGTCACATTCAGCCACAACTGCAAAGCATGCAATTCACGATGATGAAGCAAAACACGGCTGAGTCCTTGATGTACATCATGATAAACGGTTTTTTACGGATTATGTGCCTGGATGTGCTGACAGCTGTCTTTTGGACGTAGCACGTAGACAAACAAATTAACGCTTCAATTGAATTTGGTATTGAGCTTGATGTGCTTAATAGTTCGCAGACGCAAGCCAACCGTGACTACTTCATTAGCGCTAGTGACATAAAGATATTGGTATAAGCTCTTTAGCCTAACTAAGTTCGATTAAGTTGCAAACAAATTGATGCCAGATTTCAGCATAAAGTATGTTGTTTAATTAAAGCTGGGAATGTATCTAAATCGTGGAAGGTGTGGCTAAGGTAGTTCCAACTCCTAAAGCAGAAAAACTAAAATTGTCACATTGTGTTATCGTCTCCTGAGTTCCTTAGGATCAAAATATCTTAAGCATAAAGATGACTTCAGATCTCAACATTCCATGAGCTATTAAGTGTTGAGGATTAATAAAACCAATCCGTAAAATTTCCCGCACATCCCGTAAATTCTCTACGCACATGTATGTAAAGTTTGAATAAAATCTGGTTAGTTTTGCAAAAATGTGACAGATGTGTAAGCATGTTAGTTCATATTTCGATAACGGAATTTTATATAAAAGACCTCCGTGTCACCTCAAAAACCCCATCAAGTAATCATTCAGGAAGACCTCAAGACCCCGTAAGACCTACTCAAGATCCCTCTCAAGACTCCCTCATGACCCTCTCCAAACCCCTTAAAAGCCCACTCAAGACCCTCTCAAAACCCTCTCAATACTGCCTTAAAAAAAGACCCTATTAAGACCCACTCAAGACCCCACTCAAACGGACTCCCCTTAAGACCCTCTCTAAACGCTCTCAAGAACCCACTCGAACTCACCTGAAGACCATCTCAATACCACCTCAAGATCCTCTCAAGACCAGTACAAGATCCTCTTAAGACCAGTACAAGATCGTCTCAAGACGCCCTTAAGACCCCACTCAATAATAATAATAATATTCGGCGCGACAGACCATTGCGGTCCAAGGCCTAACTTCTCGCGACCATTTGTGCTGCGCATGTTAATTTTTGGACACAAATGAAAGGGACCTACAATTTAAGGCCGGATCCGAACGGCGAATTGAGAAGCTTTCCGTGACAAGGTATTACTCTCGGAACGTTTGTCATCCATTCGCGAGAGATGGGACACCGTGAAAAATACTTTTGGTGTTGCTGGCATTCGAACCTGAACCTCCTGCTCAGCAGCCATGTGCACTTCCACTGAGCCACGGCGCCCACTAAGACCCCACTCAAGACCTCCCAAAAATGCCCCGGGAATCCACTCGAAACCTACTTAAGACCCCGTTATTACCCCCTAAATACTACAGTCAATACCACCTCAGAACCCTCTCCTAACTACCAGCAGGTCTCCCTCAAGGCCTCACTCAAGGTTGCCGCAAATCTCCCTCAAGAACCTCACAAAACCTCTTCAGTAACACCTTAAAACCCCTCAAGACCCTCGAACCCCCAAGATCCGACTTAGTACCCACTCAAGGCCATCTCAGTATCTCCTGAAGGCCCTCTAAAAACTCCTCAAGATCACCCTTAAGACCATCCTCCAGACCCCCTTTAAAACCCCTCAAGACCCACACAAAGCCCCATCAGGACCGCATAAAGGACCTTCCAAATTTTTACAGAAATCCTTTTACCTGAAATCAAATACTGAGGTTGTGTCGAACACATAGTTTTTGGGATCGCCGTGATGAATAGTGCTGGATAGAATGGGCTGTGTGATCGGATGTTGGCGGAGGGTGAGTCCTTTCGATATCCAGGATAGGTGAGATGAATAGTGGTGGTAGGAAACCTTTAGGGGATTCGGTTGTTTGTTGGGGGGGGGCGGACATTAGTGTCTATTCTAAAGTTTTCGGGGTCACTGAGATGAAAAGTGATGGTAAGATACCTCCAGAATGAAAGGTTCGATTGAAAAGGGCGGGGTGAACGATATTTAGTGTATTCTAGTGTCCTGACCCTGGGGGCCGATACCTTCCTTTGTCATCGGAGCACATGTGTGCAAATTTGAATAAAATCGGGTTTAACGAAGTGGATTAAACATTGATCACAAGCAAGCCAGCCAGCCACAAACACACGAGCACGCGAAGTTAATATATCAATTATCTCAACTTTTGGACTATTAACTATAAATTTCCGAAGCTCTTATTAAGGGTTTTTTTTACAAAGCTATCTATCTGATCGATTTTTTAAGGTACAAATAAGAGATGAACGCAATTTGCTTTGGTGTACCTCAAGTATCAGTATGTGTCCCCTTTCTTTTTAATGCTTATACATTTGGCTTTAACTTCAAAAAAATGGTTAATAATTCCTTTTATGAAAAATAAAGGCAAACCTTAAGTCTCAATGTGTTTACTTTACTAGCCGAAGGAAGCAAAACGTAAGCTCTGCGCCGATTAGATTGAATGGACTAAGTATTGCTAAGATACTTTGGACGCAAAGCAAAAAAAAAAAGACGCTCAACAAAATTTTAAGGGGACTTAATTTCTTATAAAGGCATGGGCTTAGAAATATTGTGATAGAAGGAATATTGAAGTAATTGTGGTGGTTGGGCTTGTAAGATCCAATGGAGCTCTTACAAACTAGATGATCCAGTAAGGTGAGAGAACAAACAGAAGAAGGGGGCTGCTGGTTTGCCACTTTTATACTTTTGTTCACCAACAATTAGGCGACTGTGACATCCAATCTTTGCTCACATTTTCCGCATGGCCAAATTCTAAATCAAAGCCAAATCTTTAAAGTATCTCACTGCGTATAATTCAAACCTCATCAAATTGTTGTGCATGCATATTTTTTGCACACAAATGGAAGGAGGGTAAGGGAATTTAATAACGTATCCTAACGGCGAATTGAGAAGCTATGGAAAACGAAATAGTGACATAACAGTGTCTCGTAACTGTGTCTCATAACAATGGACGTAAAAATAGTGACATAACAGTGACATAGAAGTGACATAACAGTGATATAACAGTCATATAACAGTGACATATCAGTGACATAACCGTGTAACAACAGTATGACTTAACATGCGACAGTTAACATTCCTCTCTTTTTGAACTTGTACCCCTTTAACCTTGTAGTGAGACGTTGTCACGTCAATAGCTCTTACTGAAGGTGGAACAGATGTACCACTAATCGGGTAGAAAAGCGGGTTAAGCGAGAAGCTTGCCCAGACAGGTATAGAAATAGGCGAAGGCGATTCAATACTATTGCCTCTTTTTTATAATTTTGAGCTGCTTACTTAGGTTATGCAAGAAGTCTAATGCTTGGCTTTTCTATAACTTTCGTAGATTGATGTGCATGCATCCAGTCGTATATTTACTCGTCAATTGATCTTTATAGCTTCATTCTAATATGTCTCATTACTATTTGAACATACCTTGTATAGCAATCTTCTCTTCTAAACTGAAGAAGAGACAGGTGAGTTTTTTGGAAAGTCACGCTTCAACGAGTATTGCAGGTCGTCCGTCATTATTTTCCAGCAACAAAAAGTTTCACAGTTGCCACAGTGATGTTTCACGGGTAATTTTGGGAGAAGACGTCTGTGGAAATGTGTCCTTGTTGTGCATGAATGCTTTTTACGTCTACTTTGTGTAATGAAAAAAGCAGTGTGCGTCCTGTGTGACAGTCCGAGCTATGTGGATGACAAATAAAATAAAAACAGCGTCGCTAGGCAGCTGCTCCATTGAAATTGCTACCAAAGAACGAAGAATATATTTTTTGTTTGCACCAATTGGTCGAATTGGTTGGTGTTCAAAAAGTCCTTTAATCATAATCGAAAATAATTGCTTGAGTCAAAGCAACATACATATTTAGGTCTATATATTACACTGCATTGCTTGTGCCATCTTGGTCTTCATCTATTGCTGCCATTACTCTGACCTTTTTCGGAATCGTCTGTTTCTTGTCCACTATGCTCGTATATCACGAACAAAAATTACATTTGAAAATAGTCAAGGCACGTCTTCCCGCCTCACGAAAGGGACATTTGCAGGGAGGCAAAAGTTAACGACCCCTTAACTTTTATATGCACATATATATGGGATTTATAAGTTATAAGTTTGCTTCAGCCACGCGCAATGTTATACTTTTTTTCCGTTAATTTTATTTGTGGACACGGACGTTGCCGTAGCCGTTGCCGTAGTTGGAATAAAAAGTCGCTCTGGTCGTTCCCAGAAGGAGATGAATGCAAATTTATTACAGTTTTATGTTGATTTTGAACACAGGAGGGAATTAATTGGGTTATAAAAATAATAAACACACATCTGTGTGTGTTTGTGTGACAAGTCAAAATAAAAGTTGACTTCATAAACAGGGTATTCACTGGCTGGCATCAACTTAGTTATGTCTAGTAACTTTAACTATACATCAATCGTGGCTATTTTACCTCCGCGTGGTAGCCAGCGGCTACTGGTCACGTCCAGCCAGACTTGACTAGCTAAAGTTAACAAGCCCGTTACACGAATAAACGGGGGTCTAGTTTGTGTCATTCAATTTTATGGTTTGTGTCTCTGGTAAAATTCACAGTTGTATAACCACTTTGTGAGGAACATAGTCAATTAGTATATAGAGGATTCCTATTGGAACAGGAAGAAAATAGCTACACTATTATGCTCTGTGAAAAAAACTGTCTGATCGAGCTTAAAAGTCTTACATAAGGCACATAGAAGGAGGACATACGACGGATGACGACGATCGAGTTGTCAACAGTCAGAATGACAGATCCTTACGTGGGCTACTTGTGTGTATTTGGAGCTGAGGTCAGTAAGGATTTTTCAAGACTAGTGCATGAGTTGATGGTGGATAAATCCATTATGGTCCAATTGCAGATCTCACAGTGGGTTACTGACACCGGAATATCCACCCTGCTTTCATAGGGTCAAAACAAGGTCCTGCCCTCTTTGCTAGGGGTTCTGCCTTCGGGGTAACTTCCGCATCATTTCAAAAGTCTATTTATGAGAGAGATACGAGAAAATTCGGGAAATGAATAACCATAAACAGCAACTTGATCCAGAACGACAGATAACGGGAATCAGCGTGCTTGAGGATACCGTTCCTCAGGCAGACCGTCTTCAAAGGTCCGGAGCCTGATATTAAGAACAACATGAACCGATAACTTTATTCTACGCCTCGATTTTATTACCAATCTTCAGGGAGTATCTATGAACTTGTGGGCGCCGTGGCTCAGTGGAAATGCACATGGCTACTGGGCAGGAGGTTCGTGGTTCCAATCCCAGTAATATCAAAAGTATTTTTCACGGTGTCTCACGGTTATCTGGGGACGGAAAAAGGAAGTAGATGGAAGGACGGACGTAGATACAATACATTGTAATTTTGCTGTCAATAAATTAACACTTGGATCGTATAAATTAAGGAACGTAGATAGAGTGGTGGTCCGCACCGCCTTAGAGGGGGGCTCAAATAGCGCTAGAGTACGCCGTTTTATAACCGGAGACCTCGGAGACCCTATGACGTGATAAGTATCTGAAAATGATTATAACCAACCAGGTCGCCAAAGAAAGCTTCTCTCAATTTGTGGAGTCGAAAGCCAGTAAAGGCTGGCCATATGCAGATATAATGAATGAGAGTTTCTTTCTCATCAACATCCCTGCAATTTCTGCAAAATATTTTATGCTAGACTCTCAGTTTGACTGCGTGGCTGCCCACAGCCCATTTGCCGGTAATTATAGCAACGACTCTGGAAATATCTTTTCGTCGTCTGGAGATCAGCTCGGTTGATTATTTTTATTGTGGGAAGGCCACATCGCCCTCTAAGTAAAGTAGTTGGTCAAGTCGTTCGTATGAAAGATGAGAAAACTTTCAATGGACAGCAGACCCTCTTCATGTAGCCGATGTCCATTGTTTACGCTCCTATTCGCCAGTACTCTGCCTTCGTTAATGTCGCTGTGACCCAGCACCCACACTAGGGTTAGATCTATGCCTTGGCTTACCAAAGGCAATTAAGATTAACGCTGCCTGACACGTTTTGAGTTATTGCTAGTCGCAGTTATGGCTTTAATTGCAGATTGGCTATCTACGCATATGCCATACCAGTTATAGCGATACTGTTAGCAAGTGTCCTAGACGCCTCCCTAATCGCTGGGATCTCCGCCTGAAAGATGCTAGTAGAGTCGGGCAGCTTGTAGGACCATGAAAGATTCAGTATTTCTGAGAAGACCCCACCGCCGACTACATTTCTGATCTTGGATCCATCAGGGAATAGAGTTAAGTCCAAATACTGTTCCGTCCTTCCAACTTTCTCTAGCCGGAAAGTATACGGCAAAGCTCTTGGACTGAAGTTCAATTGAGGAGTGCAGTAGTCAATTGGGGATGGTATCATATCCTCTGTGATAGCAACTGTAGTATATTGATTTGTCGATATGGTTTGGCAACAAACCCGCCAGATTCTCTGAGACGGACTGCGCTGCACCTCGCAACGTATTTAATAAATAGGTCAGGACGTAATAAATGTAGCATTGTGTTGAGAGCATCGGTAGAAAAGGACCGTAGTACTCCATTTATACCAACCGTTGCTGATCTTTGTATGCTACTTTGATGCCATTTTACTTCTTGTTAATCGCTGGCCACCAGAATAGCGCGTACCACCACCTAGCCATCCTCGGCTGCAGACCATGTTTCTTACCGATGGCTTTGTTACTAGCATATAAAGCAATACATTCTTTCTTAGCCATAAATTCTATATTGGACTTCAAGCTGAGTTTTCTATCAACAATCAAGCCGAGATATTTAGCGTCTGAAGTACGTGTAAAGGGCCAACTTCCATTCAGTTTGGGAAGGAAAAAATTCGGTATTTTAGACTTAATGGTGAACAGTACCATTTCAGTTTAGCTAGAGTTAACTTTTAGACACAGGAGCTAACCTTGCTTAAAGCCCTTTTCATGACTTCACTAATCACAGAAGAGTGCTGTCCTACGTCGTCTGCATACGCAATAGCTTTTGTCCTGGGCAGCTTAAGTTTCCCGAGGACCTTGTTTATAACCAACAGCCACAATAAGGGCGACATTACCCCTCCATGGGGAGTGCCTCTGTTGACTGATTTGGTGATGTTACTGCTGCTAGATTCGCATGGATTTTCCTGCTACCTATCTTGAAGGTGATTCATTGTTTTAGGAGTGAGAGCCTACTGGATGCCGTAAATGTGGACATTGTTGTTTGCTTCTTCTATGTCGACGAAGGTGGCAAAAGTGTATTGTTTTGAATTAAAAGAGTGCGCACCACCTCGTGGAGGGCCGAAGATACCATCGTATTGTCGAAACTTAATCTGATGTGGTAGTCTAACATTCGTGGCATTGTTATCATCAAAAACGATGATAGACTAAGAGGTCTTAAATCTTTGGAAGATTCATGACCTCTTTGCTGCCTGCCTGGAGATAAACACTACTGGTACTCTTCCCGAACTGCATGAAACATAGCTAAGTCGTAAGCAACTTCTACAGATATTCACTAGCCTAGTATAAATTAAGGTCCAAAAAATTAATGAATGATTGAATGGAATTCTTTTTGTTGAATAGTCCGTGAAATTGCACGCCATAAACCTTTTTTTGAAGATTTATACGATGGATATTCCTCCTGTGGAATAATCCCAACTTCCTGGCTGTTTGTGAGTGCGTATAGTAATAAAGGATGTCAGCAACTTTGATGCCTTCAACAATTTATTCATTCAATTAAATAACAAATAGTTATCGCCATGAGATAACTCAACCAGTGTACGGGGAATCATTCTTTTGTGAGTCCTTGTTTGTATGAGTGTGTGTGGTGTGGGTGCATGTCTACCGGTCGGTTGCTTTGCGGATGATTCAACACGTCGGTCGTGTAGAGTGTAATAGTAACGCAATTATTGGTTTTTCTTTTCCATTTCTATTTGCGATCCACCATCCTCCCTTTTCGTGGTAGTCTTATTTTTGTAGCAACTGAAAGGGGATGTGAACCAAACCAAAATCCGATGTTAGCAATGAGGTTTCCACCTTAAGTAGGGCAGGAATATGGGACATCTGCAAATGCGTTTGCAATGGGAATTCATGCGTAGAAAAGTGCAAATAAACGAACTTCCTCCTGCTGCACTGGAACCAGCGTGAGGCTTTATTTGTTATACTTTGCTCCGTTCGTGCAAGGACAATAACGAACGACAAGGATGCAAAGGCATTCCCATGTTTTCACTGCAGTAAACAATGACGGGGATTTATCGCGCTTCTTTAGGTTGCAATTTATTGCCAATGCAGCATAACCCCGACTGCTGTATAGGAGAAGGTGAAAACAGGTGTTGAGAACTTGAACTTTTCGAAAAAAGGAAACTAAAAAATACAGTAACGTGTTCGCATTGATTTTTTGTGCTCCACTGAGACACTTGAACTCTTGCATTTTTCAACTTATAAGAGTATTTCATCCTGTTACCTCCATGTACCACCCATTAATAAACCATTCAGTGGAAATGTATGGACAGTACTTATATGGCTACTGATACACTAGTCTTTATATATAAATAGAATTGATTGTGCGTATGTATGTTATCGCATCACGCATAAGCCACTGGACGTATCGAAGGCATATTCACACTATATGTTCGTTTGGTGTTCCGATAAGTTCATGTTTTTTTTTTGAGCCGATAGGTGGCGTTGGAGTAGAGATATTTACGAAAATGTGGTTGGCCTTCTGTTAAATATCGTTGTAATCACATCACGCCTAAGCCACTAGATATTAAAGCCATATTCACACCTTATGTTTGATTGGTTCTTTTGAAGGTTTATGTTTTTTAAGTAAGGTAGGTGGCGCTGGAGTCAAATTATGCTTAAAAATCCACATTTGCATATATATCTAACCTCATTACGCCTAAACAACTGGATGTATCAAAGCCATATTCACACCATAAGTTCTTTCAGTGCTCCGGTAAGTTTGTCCTTTCTTTTGGACCCAATATATGGCGTGATATATGTGTTAAATATAAACACAAATATCTCTCACGAGTTCAAACCTCGGCATTTGGTCGGCCTTGGTGGGTTTTGGTGAGGATTTTTTATGGAGTGGGTCTGCGGGTCCCAGGATTTATGTATCGGGTGTTTTTCAAGACTGATAGAAAACTTATTTCGCGCATATGGCCACCGCGACTGGTCTTGATGAAGTGCATTCTGGACGTCCCACTGAGAGCAATGTTGGAAACCTAATGTAATTGAAAGAGTAAATATTGTTTTGTACTCGTGAAAGAACGCCATCGGTAAAAAATGAGGCTGGCTTTACACAGCTGTAGTGAGACCAATACAACTGTACGGAGTAAGCGTATGGTGGCCAGCTCTGGAAAAAGTAACGTATAAAAACATAATGGAGAAGGTGAACAGAGCGGCCTGCATGCTTATAAGCGGGTCGCTGAGATCAACACCAATTTGCGCTTTAGAGGTTATGCTCCACTTCATTCCAATACATATATTTGGCAAATAGAAAGCGGCAAATACGGCTACTCGACTGTTAGGTGCTAATCAGTGAAAAAGTTTCCAAAAGGGACACTCGACTACAATTAAATCGGTAAAGCAAGAACTGACGAACTGACTGACACACATGTTATGTCTCGATAAAGATTTTTGGACAACAATACACACCAGAGAAGACTGGAAGAGTGAATCCGAAACCGATATAAAAACAGCAAAGTTTTTCACAATTGGCTCTAAGCTAAACGGCAGAGTAGGAGCAGGAGTCTTTTTTGAAGCGGCCTCACTGACATCAAAGGTGGCGTTGAGCTGTCATTCCTCTCTTAAGGAGATGGCTGAGCAGTTCGACACAAAGACAAACTAGCTTAGCTAGACGTAGTAAGACTCTCCATCTACTACCGGAAAGGGCAGAGGTGGAGCAGTCTTTCACGACTCTGAAACTTGAGCTTCGAAAAGAAGTAGAAGCCGTAACAAATGTAAGGTGGGAAAACACCGACACTTGTAATATTTCAGGATATGTCTGAAATTGAAGCTAATCTCCCTACAAAGTCGTGACCCTAAAATGGTTGTGGGGATACTGACAGGACAGTGACTTCTAGGAAAATACGCAAAAAGGATGGTCGTCGAATACAATGATTTCTGCAGAAGCTGCGTAGATGAGAAGCTAGAGGAGACAAGAGAAATTCTTCTTTGCTTTCTCGCATCAGTCTACAGAAGACACAAATACCTAGGTAAGCGGTTAATGAATAACACCTCCGTTCTCGAAAACGGAAAAGTGTGAGACATACTTCGATTCATTAAGAGCTAGGAATGAATCCTCTGAAAAAAAGGAAAGGAGTGCTAATGGTCTAAGTGAGCTATTGCTGCCACCGCAACCCATCCTAACCTAGCTACAGAAGCACAAAAATCAAGCAATACAAAGGGATTCAAAATCACTAAACGCCTAGCCTAGCGACACAGGGCGTTCAAAGTCTTAACCTAAACTAAAAAATATAGAAATGGCGATTACAGATTTATCAGTTTCGAATGTGCATTCTCCACTCAGCCATGTGCGTAACCTTAAAACATAGCGGCATTCTGCAAAACCTAATCCAGCTCGTGAGAAGCTAAGCTATCATATGCGTCTTTGAAGTCTGTAAACTAATGTTGTAGTCAGTTTTGGAGCTCTAAACATCGCCAGACTAAGGATGAAAAGCTGATCAGTTATTGATTTGCCTGGGAAGGAAGCCGCAGTGGTTTGTGCCAATCAATGATGACTTTAGCACACGGGGCTATCCTCTCTTGTAGGATAGAGGAGAAAATCTTATGCGCGCTACTCAGTAACGCGATACCAATATTATTGCTGCATTTGTGATATCTCCTTTCTAATTATAGGGCTAATCTCTAGTCTTCAGGCATTGTTCCAATACTTGAGCTATTAGTTCATGAATTGCTTGGTGAAGTGCAGGCCATCAATTTTTTTTTTAATTTTTTTTTTTTTGAAACCCTAGTCCAAGTGACTGACACCGCGACCTGAAAGATCTATTGTATCAATAGGGCATTAATTGTCTAATAGACATACAACTTTCCTAATAAAGGCTAATATGTCCTTAGTAGCAGAGTTTTTCAACTCCGCTGTTGAGCATATTTCCTTATGGAATATGCGTTTCCTTAACCAAATAAGTGTGCTGGGCAATCGCAGAGAACATGTTCGGATGACTCCTCATCCTCCGCACAGAACCTACATTCTGTCTCAGAGCCCACACCCATTTTGCTAAGATGATATCTTAGGCCACAGTGGCCAGTTAGAAAACTCACTAGCTTCCTAATGCTGCCTTTATCTAAATGCAGGATTTCTTTATATGAATAGGGTCTGATCAGTTGTTTGGATTGCCTTAGCCCTGGGGTATCTACCCAATGACCCCGACGAAGTTTTCCGTCCCAACAGTTTATAACCTTTGTGGCGGCACACCAATTGACGCTACAAAATGGTTCAGGTCCTATGAATGCAGTTTCCGAACCAGCTCTAGCTAGTTCATCTGCGGCTTCGTTGCCTGCGATACCTCGATGACCTGGTACCCAACCGAGCTTAACCCTGTTGTTTCTGGCCAGAGATTGCAATGCTTCGTAGCAGCTTTTTACTGTTAAGGAGTTCATTAGTTTGGACGACAGCGCTTTAATTGCTGCCTGGCTGGCTGTCATATGACCCATTGTTGATGACCCCTCTATTTGTGAGTATACTTCAGAACTGTCGTTATATTCAAAAGGATCAGTCACTTTATCAGTTGAACTGCCTGTTAGCTTCTCTTTGCGTAAAAGGATTGTCAGAATCAGAATCGCCGATGAACTATTATGCAGAAACCTATCACGCCACTGTGAAGCTCTGCTTTAAAGTAATAGTAAGTTGGGAAAGATTCTTAAGTTAAAGGCCGTCGTTGACTTCTAGTTAATAAGAGACGAACCTAATAAGAACTTCCACAATCCCCAATAAAACATTTTACGTTGAACGATTGCAATTTTTTTGCAAAAATGCCCTTCAACTGTTGCCATATTACCTCGCAACGCATATAATAGAACAAAAAAAAAATAGGATTCATCCATCCGGTGTCACTGACACACCTCTAAGGCAATTTTCATCAAATTCCTTTGGCAAATGATTCAAAGGAATTTCAAAGGATTGGTTGAGCTTTCGCAGGTCGCAGCGCATAATCGAATCAGATTAGCGAACTTCTCCTTCCGGCATGTACCAGAGTACAATACATTTACGTACTTCCTTTTGTTATTCCATGTCCTTGCACATCATAAGCATAACCCTCTCTATACTCACCCTCACTTTGCGCACCGTTTTTCTGCTGTCGTTCCGTATGTTCACCGTAACGCAAACATCTTCGCCGTGTGTATACCAGGCCTTATCCAGGCTGGCTCGCAGGCCAACACGACCATCCTGCAGAAGAAATGGTTTATCGACGGCCCCCTGAGGACCACCACAGCTTTCGTACTGTTGTAGAGGCGCCCAGATAATGATGGTGATGACAATGACGATGACGAAAGGAAGACAAAAAGACGAGAAAACTTAATTAGTTCTAAGCAAGGACTTACGGGAGAAATTAACGGAATTAACGTGCTTACCTCTTGAAAGGACTTGCTGTAGTTGTAGAACGGGTCGTTGGGACATTTCTCTATCTCGCTTTTACTGCGACCAAATCGCCCGCTAAATCTAAACGATTTTGGTGACAAGCGTAGTTTGGGAAATGATTCCCCGCGTTCTGATTTTCGTGGCTTAATCGCCGGCACTGATGCAAACGTGTCCGATGACGGCGGATGGATCTCTCCTGCACCTGCAGGTTGTGGCGGCATTAATGCACCAGATGTGGTAGTGGCTGTAGGATTAGCTGATATTGGCACAATATGTTGCTGCAGACTGGTTTGATTGTTTTGATTGGTGGTAGCGGTTGTAGCAACGGTACTGACTATGGCTGATGTTATTTCTGTTTCTGTCACCACTGCAACCGGTGGTGGTGAAAGTATTGACGGTGGTGAGGCGACGACTTCTTCCTGCTGTATCGAGGTGGCAGACGCGGCTTGATTTCTGTGCATCAGGGCGGCGAAATTCTCCGGTCCGCCAGCGTTGTTGTGGAAAACATCTGCGCGATAAATGACGCGTACGCCCATTTTGACGGAAGCACGTCGATGGAATTTCTCGTCTGTTTTATCCGCTAAAATGGGACATAAAAATAAAATGTTAATCATTTTATATGTGGTGACATAAGAGGATAAGAGTTTGCGAGCAACTCCCCAATGAAGCATCCGGAACACTGCATGCAGTCGTTAATTTGCGGTAATCACCCTGATGTACATTTCTAACGGCTGCCCGAAAAATACTAATTTTAGGAAAGGAAAGAAAGGAGTCATTATGTTTGTCATGTACTGGATCAGATTATTCCAGTGACTGAGCAAACTTATGACGCTCAAAAAAGAAATAAAGGCGTTCATTAGAAACAAAAGAAAACTACGGCGTATAGGTAGCAACGAACGCGGTCTCCCTTCGGTAAAGCGAGTCTAAAGTAAGGCCACCTTACGATCCTAAATTCAAGATAAAGCTAATCCGGAATAAGACATTGAAAAAATATCTCTCAGAACTAACTGCCAATAAGAGCACTGAATATTCGCTTTGGAAAAGTACAAAATACCTTAAGCGACCAACAAATGATATTCCACCAAATTGACGCAATGACGGGCAATGCGCTCAAAGCAATGAGGAAAAAGCGACTGCTTTTGCGGACTACCTCGCCAATACCTGTAAGCCTAACGATGCTGTCTATGATGAGTTTCTAAGTCTTAATGAAAGTGACAGTTATATGATTCCTCCAAAGCTTCAAGTTGTGACTTGATTACTGCGGAAGTCGTGAAGCAATTACCAAGCAAAGGATTCGTTAAACTCCTACGCTTGATGAATAAAACAATTTGCCTTGACTATGTACCAAACGTTTGGAAAGTAGCTGATGTGATCATGATCCCTATACCAGGTAAGGTATCCTCATATAGGCCAATATATCTACTTCCCTTGACTTCAAAGTGGTTTGAAAAGTTGATATTTATAAGCGTCTCAAACCAATCGTAGAATCAAGAAGCCAAAAACCAAGTCATCAGTTTGGAGTTCGAAGAACAAGTACACAGAATAACAACTGAAATCGAAAGAGCAAAAGAAGGTAAAAAAGTGTGTTCTGCAATCTTCTAAGACGAAGCACAGCCTTTCGATAAAGTAATGCATGCAGTACTTCTCAGTAAAC
The DNA here is from genome assembly GCA_947095585.1 of Nephrocerus scutellatus. Classification (NCBI taxonomy): domain Eukaryota; kingdom Metazoa; phylum Arthropoda; class Insecta; order Diptera; family Pipunculidae; genus Nephrocerus; species Nephrocerus scutellatus. Next base: position 118,500,265 of record OX352763.1, read on the forward strand.
TAAAAGTGTACCTGCCAGAACAGTAGTTCCACCTAATGGAGTCTTATTTAACATCGCTCTACATTCTTATAAAACAAGAAAACTGTTACTCTAATAAGCTAAGTGAAGATTAAAGCCGGAGGTCCTCAAGGAAGTGTCCTAGGACCTCTTCTTTATACTTCCTCTATACCAAAGATCTTTCAACAACTGCAGTGGGCGACTCACCGCTAGACTGGACGCAAAAACTAGAAGCAGCTACAGATCAAATCGTCAGGTTGACTCAGAGATGGCGAATAAAACTTAATTCAAGTAAATCTATTCATATTGGCTTCAAAAATAAAACTATATCGTACCTCCATATAGCAATACCAGGCACACAAAACAATATGCTAATGCAGATGTTAGATGTCAAGCTTCGACATCTATCCTCTATGGGACAGATTTACTTTCGTACCCGTCAAGTGGCTAGAGTATTGAATGATCTCAACATTCATTAATCTGCTGGGCCTGATGGTATTCCTGCTATAGTTTTTAAGAGGTGTACTTCACCGCTGGCATTGCCATTGCGCAGGCTTTTCCATTTCCTTTATTCTTCTGGAGTTGGAAAACAGCCTTTGGCCAGCCTGTTCCTAAAAAGGCGAACCATCATCTGTTTCCTAGTACCGACCCATTGCGCTAACATCCATACTTTCTTAAGTCATGGAAACGCTGATTAATCGCAATCTTATGCAATACCTTGAATCACGTGAAATCCTAAGCGACCAGCAGTACCGTTTTCGCTGGCAACGTTCTACAGGTGACCTGATGGCTTATCTCACTGAAAAGTGGAACCAGTCTATTGACAAAGTTGTTGCACTCGATTTGACCGAGTCTGACATCAAGCTCTTTTGTCTAAAAAGAATGCCTATCGAATTGATAAGGCGCTCCTCGATTGGACTAGTAACTACCTTTCAGACCGTTCAATTCAGGTCGTATTGGACGGATTCAAATCCAAAGTTCACCGCATAAACCATAAACCAGTACAACTCCTGAAGGCTCTGTTTTGTCTCCGACACTCTTTCTGATTTTCATTAATGATCTCCTATGCGCCACTTCTAATCCAATCCATTCTTTCGCTGAGGACAGCACTATTAGCTTTTCTTATGATTTCACGCTTTCTGCACGCCCCTCTTCGTCGCAAGTGGAACAACACAATAGCGTTAATTTAAACCCCCAACCTTTATCCATTCTTGCATCAAAGAAGCGGAAAAACTTGCAATGCTCGGTATGTGCGTCAACAATAAGCTTCGTTGGAATGACCACATATTCGCCATCGCTAAGAATGCTGCGAAATGGTTGGGTTTTCTAAAACGTTGCAAGATGTTGCTTGTCACTGTTTTATCGCATTTTCCACAAGTGGTGTTCAAAAGAAATATCCAGATGCATCCCGCCCGTTCTCGAACCCATCCGTAATACCCGTGCCTCAACTCAAGCCCACGGGTCTACCATTAGGCCTATCTTCGGACGTACCAACCAATGCAGAGATTCCTTCTTTAGCCGAACTTATAAAGTAGTAGTTACAGCTACGGCCTATGTGAACAATAGTGTTATAAGTGAATAATAAGTAATCACCAGTGTAAATTAAAGTTGTCATTTGTGAAATAACGAACTTGTATTGTGTTTTTATTTGGAAAATCCATAATGAACATATACTCGTAGATGTATAGATATATGATTTACTCACCAATAAAGCACCGGACATCATAACTGGTTCCGATGGGGGCTCCATAGTATCGCTTAGCCGGAACTAATTGAACACTCGGTGGAGCTTGAGGCGTTAGTGTAAGGGTAAATGGATGTGCTCCCTCGCCAAGTCGCTTCACTAAAGCATCCTGCAAGTACATACCATAACAAAAAGATCATATATATACACAGACGGTTTACATAACAAAAAAATATTCCATTTGTTGGCAGATGATGTCCCAAGCGATACGACTTCTATTAATGGCCAATATGAATGTAAATGATTAAATGAAGTCATAGGAATGCTCACATCCAAGTTTTCGAGTAAGGATGAAATCAAAGCACGAGAAGAGCTAGTAGGGGAGTTGAAACATCATTGAAGCATTCAATACTCATTTTAGATCTTCGGTAAACCCTTAAGCGCACACTCTTGTGTATTAATACAACAAAATGCTAATAGACTGCCAATGGAGTAAATGAACAACGAAAATAACGACAGAACGATTTGTCCTTTATTCACTTAAGAAGATTCTATATAGAGCCTGCTTAGGGAATACTTAAATGTAATGTTTATTTATTCTCAAAGGGGATGCATATTTTGTTTGTTTTTGGTCCAGTGCCGGGAAATTGCCTTTTCACGGAAGCGTCCTACTTATATCAGCTTGTTATTCATTCATGTAAGAAAAAAACACACTCAGGACATGCAGGACAATGTCGATGTTATACCGAGAGTGGGAAGAACTTCTTCTGAAAAGTGTTCTGAATGAATACGATGATGATAAAAGTAGAACATCAAGTGGATGAATTTTCCCTCATCGTTGAAAGTTCTTCGATAGAGAAGGAGAACGAAAATACATGTAAAGTTAAGATTCTTCATAAGCAAGCAACGACTCGGACAGCTTCAAACATTTCCTCTTCAGCTCGAGACTCTTATTTGTGTTTTCCTTTACAATTTAACGGAAATTTATGTACGAATGTTGTGCGCCAATCTGCCCAGAGTAAGTTGCATCAGTTCTGAGATGATACTTGGAAATTTGGGATAATTTTGGTAAACTATTTGTTCTGCACTGCATTTCGATGCAATCGCAAAACGAATCCGAAAGTGCATTCAAGTGACTTTAATCGGATTTGAGATAATTACGAGCAACAACATTCAGGAGGGCTTTTCCTGCTGGAGTTAAACTCGTGCTCGTGTATAATGCATTAAGACTAATTTTCTTACATCCAGAAGAGACGAATTACAATGGCAAGCGTAGTCATAGCGCAAATGGATCCAGTAACAAATTTAATTATTTTAACTCGACTCGTCTGTCTATCTATTAAGCCTTTGTCTGTCGACTTAGTCAAACGAATTAATTCTGAAAATTGATGTCACAATCACAGTCGTCAGGGTAACTAATTGATTGGTTTTTGTCGTCAACATGCAGGTGGCTGAAGTCTACTCGAAATGCAAATTGAATGTAAATGCGGGAATAACCCATAAAGCTTAAACCTCTTTCACTAATTTGGATGCGATTATGACACATGAATCCGTTTCAATTAATTTCATTATTATCTGGTTAGCTTTGAAGTTGGCAGAGACGCAAAAGAGGGATCATACAGAGCATCTTACTACTATTCAAGTGGAATCAGGGGTCCTGATGGCAGGTTTTTTTCTACGTTACTTGCGTTTTATTTAGAAGATGTTTCCATCAAGAAAATCCCAGCAAATGAGACGTCAACGGAGGAATTCACTAGATGGAGTCAATTGTGGTCAGTTCCCCAGTTCGAGTTAGGATAAACGACTCGGTAAACACCCAATTCATGGGCTAAGCGTACTTATTCGGAGCTTCAGATCACTTAAGGACCGGCCTATTCGTCCAAGGTGGACAGTATTTGTTCATCCATTAAGAGAGAAAACACTTTTAAGTTCACTTATCAGCCAATAAACTCTTTTTTTTGTTTACTTAAGGGCGGCTGAGAGTGAATTTTGTAATTTTCAATACCAGAAACGACTATTTCATGTCCTTGTTTTGTAGCGCAATATATCCTTCACATATGGAAGAAAAAAGAATGTTCATTTTAATATTTACTTTAATAAATAATAATAGCATTTGGCGCGTTAACATTGCTGGACAACCGGTAGAGAGAGTAGAGAGTTTCCGATATCTTGGGAGTATTGTCTCGACCGAAGGTGGAACCGAACAGGGCATTGTCAACTGAATCGTCAATGCAAAATCAGTGTTTGGAATGATGTCTATGATATGGCAAAGCAATGCGATCAGCTTAAACACCAAGCTGCGACTGTTCCGCTCAAATGTTGAATCTGTACTGTTGTATGGGTGCAGCACTTGGAAGGTGACCGCTACTATCACAAAAAGATTACAAACGTTCGTAAATAGGTGCCTACGGAACATCTTAAGGATTTTCTGGCCTAACCGGATCTTTAACGAACATCTTAACCGGAGAATGGGCCAGATACCAATAGGCACAACCATCCAACGACGGAAGTGGCAGTGGATTGGTCATACACTCCGAAAAGGTGACAGTTCCATAGCAAACTACGCAATGCAATGAAATCCGTTATCTCAGGATGGTAGAAGAACTGGTCGTTCGAGAAATACATGGCGCAGAACAGTTGAAGAGTGACGGCAATCGGGGAAGTATTAGAGAGTTCCTGTACCGCTCATTGCCAGAAACCGCACGCGATGGCGCGTAGGCGTAGTAGAGGCACAGGACCCACAAGTGGATATAGGACATAACAAAACAAAAAATTTGGCGCGACAAACCGTTGTGGTTTCTCGTGACCATTCGTGTTGTGCCTGTTATAATTTTGCACACAAATGAAAGGGATCTATAATTTAATGCCGTACCAGAAAGAAAAGTTTTATTACTCTCGGACGTTTATGAGACTTTACTTTATCGTTAATGTAATTCCAATCGAGCGAATCAAGCGAGACAATCCTAATTGGGTCTTCAAGTAAATGTCCATTGTGTACATCTCCCACCCACCCTTCTACGTAAAATGTAATTTGATTTGAAATTTCCAAAACGATGTATTACCTGCAGCGGACTCAAGGACTCCTTTCCTGGTTCCACATTCCTTGGCCATATCTGATGCAAAGACATTATCGCTTCATTACAGAACCGCAAGCCCATAACTTCTTCGTCTTCTCGGCCGTAGCTGTGTAAAAGAAAAGCAACAAAGATGACAACAATTACAGCAAAATATACACAAATAGATAAAGAGTTTTTCAATAGGGGCATAACAATTTTGTATTTTAATAAAAACACGCTCTGTCCTATAGTGGATAAATTCGTGTCAATATAATCACTACTGAATGTTCTTGTACCGGTGAGACAACGCAATGGTCAAAGTACCAAAGTAAATATCGCAGCCGTTAGTGCTTCAGGTCGAAATGAACCAAATCAGTCGATTCCACGCCGTTCACAGGAATTGGGAATCTCTCAGTCCACATTGTGGCGAATTTTGCGTAAAGATCTTAGCCTAAACCCTGACAAGATCAAATTAACTCAAGGACTGAAGCGTCTGGATCACTTGAAGCGCCACGACACTTCTCCGATTGGGCTCTGCAAAAGTTTAAAGAAACTCCTGAATTTAATCGAAAAATCATCCTCAGCAAAGAAGTCTGTTTTTAGCTAAATGGCTTTGCCAATAAACAAAATATGCATTATTAGCAACAAACCTGCATTAAGATTGATCGGGAAACTACTGACTGCTCAAAACTTGGTTTGAGACAGTAGCGCTACAATCAAGTTCGTGATGTAGTGCTTGCTCTACCTCCTAGTGGTGGTCTCCGGGCAACTATGTATATGAATCCTTACATATGTAAGCTAAAATTGTAAGTTGCGAACGGTCTAGCGTTTCTAGTCTAGGTAACGTGGGTTAGCACCCTGCGGTACCGAAAAATGCCCGCTACTGAAACCGACACAACGCCTCGGATAAGTAATGATCGAATAATGACGACTTTTGGCTATTGTACCCGGACTAAGATTGGTTTCTGGAATGTGAGGACGCTCCTTGACCACCAAAGAGCTGACAGGTGAATCACCAAAGAGCTGACAGGTGGTCACCGCTCTAGCCAACATCCGGTGAAAGGCTTAGATGGTGCCGTACTCGTTTCAGATGAGGATCAGCTCAAGCGATGGAAGGTCCTTAACCGTGTATTCGTCAATATGCACCCAAATCAAACGGAGCTACCGTGATCAACGCACTAAAGAACAACAAGTCGGTAGGACTAGATGGTAGTCTTATGGAGTGCGAAAACTGGAGAGGTTGCTTTCTCCCTGCAGTTGCAAAAGTAATAGCCAAAGTAGTACTTGAGCGTATTAAGGAACATCTGGAAGATACAGTCGATGCCGAACAAGCAGGTTTCCGCACTGGATCCTCCTGTGTAGACCACATAAACACCCTGCGGATCATTTTTGAACAGTACGTTGAATTCCGATCACCACTGCGCCTGCTGTTCATCGATTTTGAGAAGGCGTTTGACTGTGTCAACAGACAGTTTATCTGGCTTGCCTTGCGCAGGAGAGGTATACCCGATAAACTAATAGCTATTATTAAAGCAACCTATGACGGCTCTGAATGGCATGTGCTGCTTAGAGGAAAGCTGTCAGACGAATTCGAGATCCTAGTGGGGTACGACAAGGTTGCATTCTATCGCCGATACTTTTTTTGTTGGTAATTAGCGATGTACTTCACTCAGCTTTATCTACTGGAAACGGAGGAATTCGTTGGACTCTTACATCTCAATTCAAACATCTGGTCTACGCTGACGACGTTTGTTTACTCTTACACAGGAGCTGCCCCAAATAGGACCGTGTTGTGATGCCGGTGGTGTGATTAGACCGAATTTTTCCGTCGATGAAAATTATCGCCATGTTACGGTCAATGGAATTCGCTATCGTGCCATGTTGGAGGACTATTTTTGGCCAGAATTGGATTGACTTGATACGTGGTTCCAACAAGATTGTGCCACATGCTACACAGCTAGTCACACAACAATTGAAGTTCGGTAATGTTGTAATCTCTAGAAATGGTCCGGTCGAATGGCCATCTCGATCATGCGATTTAACGCCTTTTTCTTGAGGTAACGTTAAGACGTTCGTATATGCCAAGAATCACATAACGTTAGAGGAGCTCAATAGCAATATCGAACACGAAATTGGCTTTTAATCGCTGAAAATGTGCTCGCAGTAGTCATATGAATGAAATCGAATTCCATACTTATAACAAACATGTATTCTACACTTGGAATACATTTCAGCTCGATATCTCAATTATACTGTGTTTTATTTAAATACAAAATTGTTATGTCCTTATTGAAAAATCCTTTACAAAGGAGAACCGAGAAACTGCGATAACTATGAAAATGTGGAAATTATTTTGTCCCCCTTACCACCTGCTTTTGAAACGCTCTGACGTTATAATAACCACCCAGTATACTTTTAAATTTTCGCTCTTCTTCCTTTGTCGTCGCACATCATGCAGATCATCCATTCTTCCATCCATACATACAAGCATCTATCTATCTACTCAATCCATCCAAGCATCATCTTTCCATTTAATCCAGTCACCCAGTACAAACGGAACACGCAGTGTGTGTATATTTTGGGTTAATGAAAATCCCTCAAACTGGAGATGCACACACGAGCTGACTGAAACCGTTACCACCAATCGCTGCGTGTTGGCTTTTATGGAAGTTTGTACACCACATCAGCTTTTGCTTCCGGTTGCCATCTGTGATGGTTGGAAGTGCACATCTGATGGAAATTTGAGAATAGTGGAGTGCGCCTTCAAAGTAATGCAGTCCTTTTACTATCTCGGGTCAATTGTAGCAGTCGATAACTACATGGAACCAAAAAAAAAGTCCTCATTAGCGTACTGATCTTGTCATATCTCCCATTGTCGCTTTCTTTAAGTCTGACAACCCCACTTCCACCCGTCATAACACAACTGCATAACACTCCGTTGCTTTGTTGTTTTGGACAAACGTATTTCTCACCACTTACGTGCCCTTAGCTTATCCAGTTCTGAGAATTCCAAGCTTCTCGACAGCCTAACATTGACATGGAATTTTAATTGCAACAAAAACTCAACAATCAAAGTGACCCAGTTCCCCAGTTCCCCAGTTCACCCACCGACTGTATACACCAGCAGTCGGTCATCAACATGTGAAACGCATCTTCTGTACTTACCGGAAAGTCAATGTTAGCTGAGCGTACACACGATAACCTTGAATTGCTTTCGGGTCGACGAAGACGATTCCACGCAAAATGGATGGATTCGATCCGGATAAAGTTATCTCACGCGTTGGCAAATACAAAGTAATCACACAGTTGGGTGAGGTTTTTTTGTATACGCGTTGCGTTCCGATGGATTCGTCGTCCTTCTGGCATTGCCTGAAAGAAACAAGAAGACAAACAAAACGAATTAAATTCAATTCCGTTTACACAGCAATTTAATGATTCGGTTTATATACGATGGTGTAACTGTGTTGGGAGCAAAAGGCGGGAGCAACGAGCACTCTTGTCGTTTCAATTTGGTTGCGGCCATTACGCAGAAATGGTATCCGCAGCAAATTAATTAAGAAGCCTCTTACTCATTTGGTTGGACGGATATATTCCGCTCTCAGTCGGTCAGATGTTTGCCATTATTGCAGTTACAAATAATTAATCGAGAATATGGAACCTTGGAAAAGCAAGCGGTAGCAAGTGTGCGGTGTTTCCCAAGCCAAATATTTGCTTATATTTCAAGGGGTTTGCACCACCCTTGTAGTGCCTAGACTCAGCTTGGAAATATTGGGTTGGAAGTGTAAAAGAAAGTATTGTGGTGGTTGGTGGAGTTGAAAGTTCACACCAGAGCACTCACAAACTAGAAATATTGTACTCATCTTCCACATTGTTGTTGGCTCTACATTCCGATTACTTCCTACATTAACTTAACCGTAAATGTTGTTGTTGTTGTTGTAGCATCTTCAGGCCTGAAATGAGATCATTATTCGTAGAGTGGGACGAACCCTGCTTTCCTAGCTTTCGCCATTAAGCATGCTCTTGAACTATTCCCATTTGGCGGTCATCTCTTCGATAGTTAACCATAGGTCCCAGAACGAGCTGGGTCCTCAACCACAGTTGTTCTCAGACCGGTTAACCTTACGGCCAAACCTGGTCTGTGGGCACGGACAACTTCCGCGGTACCAACGCGACCTTGGTGAGGTCTGACATCAAGTGTACAAAATGAGCTACTAAATACATAAGGTTATTCTAAGTAGTACTAACAACTAACACACTTCAGGTCGCAAAGTACGAAGACATTGCCCATAAAGTGCATACTCTAAGTACACGCGGCCCTTATTAATATCCCGTGGTAAAGCCCAGCACCCAAACCATGAATAGGTTAAGACGCAATTGGAACCCCCACAGGGATGAAATCAGGTACTAGGGATAATGCGAGCTTTATAGCTCTAAAGCATATGGCACCAAACCGACCGAAGTTTTGCCAAGGTTATCCGGGTTTCCCTGGGCAGCTTTTCGATGTTATTTATGGTGGGGTGGTGAGCCAGGACCCTATTAACCTTGCTTGAGGAGACTGCGGCCTGAGGCTGAACGGACAGTGGCGGGATTCCAGGTGTCCGGTATGATATGATGTCGTAACTGGGTGTACGGGACTGTGGCCACTTAACAAGGACCATTGAGTGTCACTTAAAAATGTCATCCAGATGGGGGGGGCGTAGTTAATAATTGAGCAGCCAATTTATTTATACGTCGTCACATTTGTCCTTATCTAATCTAAGAACCCGAATTTGAAGAAGTGCATCCTTTAAATTAACTATCTCGGGTCAACTGTAGCAGCCGATAACAGCATGGAAGCAGAAATACGCGCACGGTTGCTTAAAGCCAACAAAGCCAACTATAGTCTGTCAAGACTCTTCAAAGCCAGGAACTTAACCAAAACATCCAACCTGCTGATATATAAGACAATGGTCATACCAGTACTTACATATGGATCCGAGACTTGGGTGCTTGAATTGTTGGCCCCGTATGTGAGAAAGGACCATTCCGGAGACTCTATAATGATGAGATCTACGAGCGTTACCGCCATTTCGACATCGTGAAGAGAATTAAGCTCGGTAGGCTCCGGTGGGCAGGACACCTATCTCGGATGATCCTGCTCGGAAAGTACTTTGCGGTAGGATTTATGGAACATGACAGTGAGGCCGGCCAAGCCTACGCTGGAAGGATGGCGTATACCAGGACGCCCATAGTTTAGGGATGCCAAACTGGATGACATCGGCTCGAAATCGGGACTTTTTGCGGGAGGCCAGGACCGGACCCCGGTTGTAGAGCCAAATATGATGATCGCTCCTCAGGTCTGCCTTGGTCAGACCGCAAACTTTTCACTCCACCCTCGTCTATCAATGCACAGATATTATTTATTAGACGGCTGCAGCAAATAAAAACGCTATAGTGTGCAACGTTACATAAGCTATTTCTGGAATAGACCGAAAAAAACCATAATTTACTTTGCAAACGTTCAGGCTAAAGAAAAAATCGATAGCGATGCGTAGATTGAGTAGTTTTTTCAGTTTTATCAGGGGTGTAACCCCTATGAATGAAAAAATCTATCGCACTATCGCGAGCCGAGCGCTAACCAATTATTTTAAAACAAGTCCCATCAAATGTTGACTGGTAGAAGCCGAGATATGCGACACGACAAACGTACACGCGTACAAACGTACAAATTTCATGTCCTCTCATTATAATAATAATCATACAATGGCTAATAAGAATAACCATACAATTTCTAGTCGATTGTCATTGAGGAGTATGCTGTTTTGTATTTCATTTCCATAAGGCAAGCAGGCAATCACAATGCTTCCCACCCAAGTGGCACATAAAGGACGTAATTCAATTTCAGTGTTCAAAACCATTTTTAATTCACACTGCGATGAATTTTTTCTAAAAAACTTTCTAGTCGAGATTGGCCATGGAAAATACAGGCAATATTTGCGGCCAATGTTTTCATTCCCCCGGCCTGTCCAAATTCAAAATTAAAAGGAAAAATGTGTTGCACTTTGCCCACTCTCTTGTAAGGTTACGAGTACAAGGTTGTAGTCAAACGACTCTTACTCTCAAGTAAAAGTGAAAACCCCCCACCAACATTGGCCAACAACTTTCCCAAAGTTTTCGGATGATGCAACAACAATAATTAATCATCGAACTGCCAGCAGGAGCAAACTTATTATTCTTTTATCAAATTTCAAATCTAAAAAAAAGAGGGAAACAGAAATTCCGAATAGCAGAGAGGTTACCATGGAACGCAAAAAAAAGTGAAAAAAACTTGTACTTTTCTTCCTTTTAATGGAAAAGAAACATTGATTTTTCTCGAAAAGTTCTCCCCTTCTGCAATCGCTATCCCAATACAACACAACACATGCACTTCGGGTCTCCTTGAAGTTTCAGTTCAAACTTAAGCAAGGAACAAGTTGCAAAGAAAAGCATTTTCTTCCTTTGTAACGTCCAGGCAAATTTATTCCATGGCAGGACATAGTTACGAGTATCTATTTCAAGATTAGTTGCGTCCGGATGGAAGTATTTTTCTTTGCGAAGCAGAGTACCTTTTCCTATAAATACTCTTCAGTGCAATACAATTTGTCTGTGTATGGAGTGCACTTTCGGCCGGTTGGCTTATTCATATGACTGACATGTCCCAAGTTATTAGTTTGGCTATTAACGCGCACGAAGGGACGCGGAGGGAAGGATGATAATGCTACCGCTACAATGTCAAACGATTGAAATATCCAGAAGGAAGCCCGATTTCCGGTGTGATAAAGCACTCAAGAGACCGAAGTGCTAAAAATGAATCTAAAGCTGTATATATAATAATATATTTGGATAGAGTGGTGGTTTTAAAGGATTTTGTGTGTGGTATTGAGGGGGTTGTAAGGGGGTCTTGAAGAGGTTCGAGAGAGGGGTTCTTTTGGGATCTATTGATAGTCTTGAGTGGGTCTTAAGAGGGCTCTTTAGGGGATTTTGAGAGGGTCTTGAGAGCAGTCTTAAGGGAGGTCTAAGAAGGATCCTGATGCTGTCCTGAGGGGGGTCTTGAAGAGGTCTCTATGGGGGTCAGGGTCTAAAGGAGGTTCTTGATGACGAGTTTAATGAAATTTTGAAAGTGGCTTTGTGAAGGGAGCGTACCAGCGCTCACATAGTATTCAAGGTTAGATCGATTCTTTATTCCTATAGTCCCGATTAATTGCATTCCTCATATTGCCTTCTGCATATGAACCGCAATTAAAATATTAAAGCATAAACACTCAACGAGTGAACGAACAAAAAAAAAAGTGTCTTATTACTTTGTTTGGCACACTCCATGCCTGAGCATGACAGCATACAATGTAATGAGAGTACGATCGGCGGTCGTTTGCCTATGAAAACAAAATGCACAGAAAACATTGTAGCCAAGCGAGCGCTGATCATAAAAAAAAGAAAATAACGTTCCGTCACCTACCATTGCTGTGCACGGCGCTGACCGTGAGCATGTAATAGAATTATAAACAAAAATAGGTCACTTGCCAGCGCTGGTAAATATGTCACATCAGCAATATAGGCAAGCGATCTACAGCAATTAAGAATGTTCGGTATATTGGTATGCAATAATGCCAAAATGCTGAACAGCACAATTTAGAGTATTTGTTCGGCAAATCGATCTAAGCTAGAATGCATATGTATACATTTTATATATTCTTATATGTTTTTGAGTCTTCTGAATCCTATAAATAAGCAAGAAAATTACAATAAAGATCAATTCCAAATAGGACGTCAAACCGATACCACCGGTGTTTTTTTTAGGCTTGAGAGCCTTAAACTCTAAAAGGTATTAGTAAGATCCACTCTATTGGAATCCCACCTTGAGTGCAGGAAAATGCCAAAGGTTCAAGTCGTAGGCGTAATGGCCAAGACTAGTGGAAACAAGTGGTAGAACATCGGAGCTCATCTGAACAATACACAAGATATCACATGGCGATCATGCCATGTAACAATTTGGTTATTAGCGTTATCCAGTGCAAGCGGCATCTATTACATGGCGATCCTGCCAGAATAGATCACATCCATTAATTTGGGCCTTCAGGAGGTTTTGAGAAGGGTCGTGAGAGAGTATTGAGTGGGGTCTTAAGGTGGGTTCAGACTGGGGTCTTGAGGGGATTTCGGGTGGTTTTGAGAAAGTCTGAAGGGCGTCTTTTTGGGGGTTGTTCGGGGGTATTTCTGAGGTCCTTTTGGAGTCTTTTGGGATCTTTTTGAGAAATTTTATGGTTCTATTTGGGGTCTTTTGAATGTCTCCATATTCCCATCCCATCTCCATATAATTTAAATTACATATATTGGACTAAAAACAAAATGTCGTAAATGACGACATTTTAAAGGAAGCAAAAAGAATCCTTGTCAACGTTATGGGCCTTTTTTGAATCTTGCATCTGTGGGCAACTTTTTAATCCTAAGAATTTGGCAAACTTGTGGTGAAAGATAAGATTTTTGGGAGCAAAAAATTCAGTCTCTCCACCGCGTATGAACAAAACATAGAATGTTACAAAGATAGATAGAGAGAGAGAGAGAGAGAGAGAGCCGTATTACTTTTCTCGCCTCAACCCTGACATAGAATCCTTACTTTTTTCTAAAAAAAACCCGGTCCTTCCCATGCTCATTTTATAACAAAAACATCCACGAATGAATGGAATGCTCAGTCTTTCCTCTTGAATTGAATTGTTAACATTAGGAGCCTGCCTTCGAGGCTATATTCCAACAAAACAAAAAGAACCAAAAGAAGCTACATAGCTTGTAATTGTTGTTGTTTTCATCCCCCTATCATTAATATATTTGGTTGAGCAGAGTTCTTGATATTCTATGGAGGGAGCGATGTGTAGGCAAGATAGATTTCTCAACAGTACCGTTTCCTTTTAAATTCAATGAAATATTTCTGTTGCTGATTCGTTTGTTTTTGTTTCCCATCCTGAATATAATGCCACTTGAACGGGAATTTAATTTCAATGAGGCTGCGGGGCAAACATCCAAACTGGGAATATTTAGCCAGGATAATTGAATTTTCCACAACACATACAAAGTTTAATGAAAATTATTACAAAGCAACAGTTGTTGGTTGTGGATAGGTTGGATAGGGCTCAACCGCAACGCTTCCTAATAAATTCAAATTCAACCGCAACTTAAAGCTTTGCAGGGCAGCACAGCAATAAATAAAAGCGACTTTATTTTAATTGAACGGCCACGTACATACACAGGAGACATTCCATTGAAGCGTTTTCATAGAGCAGAGACAGAAGGACATTTTATAAAACGTTGCATAGGATATAAAACACTCCTCGTGCTCGCTGTACTCCTCTAATCCTACTCGAATGTGCACATTCAGCCGCGGTGTAAACTGTTTCCGAAATTCATTGGCATTCACTGGTTGCTTGCCAAACTAACGCACACCCTTTGAATAAAAGCCAAGGTTCGGTTTTTTTTCTGTTAACTTAACGCTGAATAAAATCGCGTACAAATGTAATTTATTTTTATAAATCCGGATCCGGATCCGGATCCGGAGAGGAGTGGAGTGTCGGTCAGTGAAATTTATTACAAAATACAACAGCGACTTAGGAAGACTTCAATTTGCAACAGGTAGCTTATGATAGCTAACATGCAGACCGTTTATAAAGGTTTGTGAGGGGCTTAACAAATATTTAGAAGTAGCTGATTAAGGGCAATTGAAAATATAGATAGAAAAGGTAATATATGTATGTTTTATTGGAAGAAAGTTCCACAATCGAATAGCTTGAACAAAAAATTGACGTTCGTACAGTTGACAACTGTGTACCTTGTTTGAGCCAACATGACAACGTTCGAGTTTTGAGAGGTTGCAGATTATCATGTAGGTATTCTGGCTAATGCGTTTCGCTTAGTAAACACAGAACGTCCCTTATCTGCCCAGCGAATCTCAAAACATAGTCTCCACATTTCAAACTGAAAATATTTTGAGAGATGTTGTTATACAGAACGTTTCGTTTTCTATTACTCTTGTGATCCATAGAGTAAGACTCTTATAGAACAGTTTTTGTCAGTTTTTGGTTTTGGTTTTGGTTTTTGTAGACAGAAAATGCGGACTGACCCACATTCTACGCAGTCCACTGTAGACCCTACAGACAGTAGGGTTTATATGTGTGTCCCAGGAAAGCGTACGGTTAAAATTGAATTGTTGAAATTCACATACATCAAGAACTCTACGATGTATAACTACCACCTGGGACTTTTTTTAGTTTACACGTAGCTCATGTTTTCGGGACCATTCATCTTCGTTTATTAGATGAATAGTGTCATCAATCACATTCATAGGAGAACTCATGAAAAATTGAACATCGTCAGCATACATATGAACTGAAAAATGGCTAATTATTTTAGTTAGTTTGCTCACATATAACGAAAAAAGTGTTGGGCCAAGGATTGATCCTTGTGGTACATCATTCCGAACTTTAAGAATTCAGGTTTTCATCAACTACCGCGAGTTGTTGCCATCCTTGTACCTAAAACCCTACATTATTTTATTGCACAGTGTCGCGTGATTCACAGTGCCAAAGCTTTAGAAAAATCTAGAAGAATTAGAAAATTGATCTACATTCCGTTATACTAGATTTTTTTCTTAAATCTTTCTTTGGTATTGGGTTGATAATAGCTTCTATCGACTCGAATGGGAATAAAGACAGCGTTAGCACCGATTTATAGATATACGTTATAAATGACAGTATAAGATTCTACAGAAGTCTTTATATTCCAAATCAAGGCTCGTCGCATGTTCCCAAAAAGGTTGTGTGTATTCCTATGACCGTTCTTAATTCTCGTCTTTGCAAGGAAATTAATGCAATGGAGCGCTCTAAGTACAGCTTTAAATATACCTGTCTTTCTATGCTACATGTGAAGGTGTTTATTCAACTTGTATTTGCCTAGAATTCCGCCTCCTTGTAAAGCCCTGGTTAAAGCGCAGTCATAGGCGTCATGCCGTTTCTGGTAGAAGGCCAATTGTTGGCCTCCTCCCACTGCTATTTTCGGTAGCAGTTGAAGACTAGTACCATGCCAAGCAAGTCACTCGCCCGGCTTTGGGACTGCCGTTGGAGTGTTGGAGTGATCATGAACCATGACCATACAATGTTGAAAACTCACTGCTTTTGTTAAGACATGAGTGTCAGCTTAACGAGACCTTGACGTCAATAAAACTGATTCAAGTGACCTAATTATCCTGTCTACATCATGTTTCAAGTAATCAGATTCAGTCCAACACAGGAAACTTCAGCCCCTACTGTACCGCCTAGCTTAAAGCTGTCGCGAAGAATTGGAAAACTTCGGTTACCAGCATAGAATTGCTCCTTAGAATTTCCTGGAGCGGTATGTACTCCGAAAACATTTATTGAAACATAAAACGGGTATGGTGTTACCAAGGTACACGAAGAAAAAATTAGGGTTCTATGCGTCTCCCTTGTGGAGAATCACTTTTGTTCTTAATGTTCTTTAGAAAGATGAAAGTGTACGATAACCTTTGTAAGGCTAGAAGAGAGAATGGCTTGGTTGAAAAAAAAAGTTGTATTTGCAGCGAAGGACGTTTTCATCTCAGAATCATTCGAGGTATATATATCTTTCTCTATCTATAAAGCCGTACACCTCGAATGATTCATTATTCTCTGAAATGAAAACGTCCTTCGCGTCAAAGTTTTGAAATATATATAGAGAGAGATAGAGAGAGAGAGAGGGAAATATATAGAGAGAGAGGGAAAGAGAGAAAAGGAAAAGACAGAGAGAGACATGTTAACAACAAAGCGAACGCGTCCGAAAAAGCAAAAAACCATCTTTAGCTTTGTCAGAAGCAGAAAGATAAGTTAAGCTAATTCGGTTCTAACTCCTTTGTCTGTATCGGTCGACTTATGGATTTACAGCAAATTTTACCATCGGTCCATATCCAACGTCGAATTACAAATTGGCGATACGACTAATTCAAGCCCTCTTCAAAACATTGACACTTTCACATAGCAAATATCAAAGAAACGCGACACAATAGCCGTCATCATTGTCGAAGCATCCGTTGAGATCGTCCCGGATAAAGTTTCCCAAGGAAGCAACTTTCCAACAAAATTAATTGCAATCCTCATAGTTTTTCTCCGGTCGATTGGCGACTCAGCATTAACGACGTGAAAGTTTATTTTTCCATCCGGATACTTCATTTTTCAGCACAGCTTGAGTGGCTCATTTGTCAAGGTACACATTCCCACGTTAATAAGAACTGCAACTCTCTTCAACAAGTTTCAAAGTTTGGAAATTCATTTTTTGCGCGCAACGCGGTTGCAGTGAGATTGTCAAGTTCGCAGAGGTGCAAGTAATTGCTTATCAAAGCGTCCTTATATTTTTTTGCTGCTCCCACACAGGAGGGGAAAAGGAGAAGAAGATTAAAAAGTGCTCCGGAGGAATTTGCAACAAATAGTTTTAAAGTTGCTGGCGGATATGGTTGAATGGGGTTTTTTTAGGGAATGAAATATGACGGTTACATATTTGAAGCTTGCTTTAAGAGGATTTTGGATGGCAATGAATGAAAACAAAATGTCGCAAAAAGGTAATTAAGTTGTCGCTTTCGCTTTCTTTGAGAAATTGAATCAGCTGTCAGCCTTTTCAACTCATCAATGGAAACTAAGCACATATTTTGACGTTGTTTTGCTTCATTCAATGCTTGGCTTGCTTGAAAACATCATCGACCAAGTGTAAGCAAGTTAATGAAAAAACTTCGTTTTTGGGGTCTTCTTTCTTTTCTTTACTCCGCGGGGGAGCATAGCGCCCGATTTATCGCCTGAGGTTTCACGAGACGCCACTCTGTCCCCTGGGATCTTGCTTTCTCTTCTATTGTCCTTTTCCATGTCTTGCTCGGCGGCTTCCTTGTGTATTCCAGTCCGCTGGCTTTCTTAAAGTGAGGCCCATCGAGCTCCATTTTCGTCGTCTGATGGTGATCGCGTGTCCACAAGTCTTGATTGGTGTTAATATCCGGCCATCTTATCCTCAGTATCCGTCTTAAGCACTTGTTGGCGAAGACTTGGAGGCTCGTCGCAATTGACTCTGTGACTTTCCACGTTTCGCAGCCATACAAGAGTACTGAGACTTCAGATTCCAGGAGATTTGCGAGGATTTCCAGATATTAAGGTGTCGCGCCTTGCTTACACGAGAGCACACACAATAAAACTTATCGACTTACTCTATCTGATGTCCGTCAATCGAGAGATCACATGTTCCACTAGCGTTAACGCGAAGTAGTTTAGTTTTTGAGACGTTAATTTTTAAACCCACTTGTTAGCGAGGAATTCTAGTGAATTTAATTCACAGACATATATCATCGGCATAGTCCAGGTCTTCTAAGCGGTGAAAAACATTCCATGGCAAACCCGATGAAGTACGGGTTACTATTTTCATCACCCATTCGATAACAATTGTGAAAGGGTGCTTGACTCCAGAGTAGATGTTAAAAGGTGAGCCAAGATGACCGTTATGAAGGAAGCGGCATGTTGAGTTGCGATACAGCGGTCGTTCCTAACTTAACGGCCAACTTGCCGGTCCAGATCCCTATGCTTCCTCGCTAATGCGTTTCGCTCGGCACCCGAGGCCACGTCTAACTTTGCTTTGATGGATTGGCGTTCACAAATGGTGTTCCATGTGCTATCTGATATCCATTCATTTCTAGTTTTGTCGGGATAACCTAAAATGGTTGAGGCTGCTTCCGTATACGCATTTACTGTTTTCTCCCATTTAGACTCTAGCGTTTGGGGCTGTATCTCAGAGAGACACTGTTGTATGCGGGATACATATTGCAGTTTCACATCTGGGTATTTCACTGCTGCTACAGCGGGCTTTCTCGTTGTTTGACTTCGTGTGGTTGAGTAGACCGCGAGCTTCAATCGCACACTGCCAACCACAAGGTGGTGGTCGCGCTAGACGTCGACTGCTCTTCGGGTTCTAACGTCCAGCAACGATGATCGCCACTTGCGGCTTGTAGCGATGTGATCAATCTGGTTGTTGTACATGTGATCAGGAGAGGTGGCAGGTGGCTTTGTGGATGTTTTTGTGGCGAAAATTGTGCCTCCAATGATTAGTTTGCGATCAGAGCATAGATCAGCAAACATTGATAAATAATAATTCTATCGGATGTTGCTTGCCAGTCTTGTAACGATCTTCTCGCGGCTTCCGATAGTAGAAATCCCACTCCATTCGCATGGTGAAGGCTTACCTGAAAAAAATAGAAACTCGCCCGTAGATGTTCGTTTTTTCCCTACTCCAGGCCATCTCACCTCACTAAGACCAAGAATCTCTAGATGGTACTCTTTTGTTAATTGTGCAAGCGTTGTTGTCTTAACGAGCGCGTGCGAATGTTCCATGTTCCAAAACGTGTCCGTTTCCGTGATCCATAGGTCATTGTGTATAAATTCGATGTGTATCCGAGGCTTGTATTAGTTTCTAAATAAGTACGGGACTTGCCTTGGTCGGCGACGCTTCATGTCGACCTAGGTTGCCGTTCTCCAATCACCACATACAAGCCTTCAGCTCTCTAGCTTATGTGTTAAAGAAACATGGGTCATGTCAAGTTAACTAAAAGTTATTGAAAAAAAGACCCAGCAAATATGTATAGCATATAATATATACACTTCATATAGCATCTATACATATACGAGTACATTTCGTAAAGTGTTCTTTCGCAAACAAATCTTTCATCGTAAACGGGTTGTAAATCGAACTTTGTGCGAGAAAAACATTATTTTTATGGAGTCTCTCACTGCCAGTGCGTGTGTTGTTAAGACACATTATTGTTGTTGTAAGTAATTCGTTGTGGATTTGCCAGCAGATGCTCAAAATCAAAAGCTTAACATTCAACATGAATTGAAAATCGTTTCGTTCAGTAAATGCTTCGCATTGCATCGCTCCTAAGTGGTTAACATCGGCTTCCAAGAACTGATGTGCCCTGGTAATGACAGCCATTAAATCGCTATCCGTTTAATAGCGGAACACATTAACGCACACAACCGGAAAAACACGTACTTTCGATACTTGAAGGACTAAATCGCTGAAAGGATTACATGAAACACATTTCAATGCAAAAAGCATTTCCATGGCAATAAGATCTATATTTTCCCCAGTGGGCTTATAATGTTCAGTAGCTATGCCTTAAATTGTACTCTGGGCTTTTAAAATCAAATCAATACTGAGTATATATCATACATATATCGGTACTGCTTTAAAAATGTTACTTAAAGCACCACTTACTTAAAGGTGAAAGTTGTGGCACCAGACAAAAATAATTCACAACACTACCGAGCTGCATTTATTACCTAAAGAGGATAATTTTTGTTAACGACTCAGGAAAAAAGTACAATTTCAGGAGCCCTCAATATAAAAATTTAGGCAAATGTGAGTTTTTGAAATGTTTTTGTAAAAAGGCCCCTTACCCAGGTTTCAAACGTCTTCCAATATAAGACAGTTATTCTTTTCTTTTCTAAAATTTCAATATGTGGCTGGCCTAAACCTCAGTGTGACCAGAGTTCTTTGTATTCTGGGTTAAATTTTCCCAGTTCTCTCTTACTAGCCATACAATTTCTTGGGACTGTAAGTAGATCAAACAAGCCGTAGCGATGCATGTGGTGTAAGCAATGGGTAAGCAATGTTGCAGTGATGCGGTAGCGATGCGTAAACGACGCTGATGTCGTTACTTTATAGGAACAATGTGTTGACGTAGCGATGCAAGAGCGATACGCAGATCGACGACGATGGAAGCGTCTATCCCGTATGTGAGTAGTTGTAAGTATTAAGAAACTGGCTTGTACATTAGTGAACTTAACATCAGAAGAAGTATAGGATGAGAAAATTGCTGGGCTGCCTGTCTTCTTACATCCTCCCAAACGGTTGACATTTGCTGTTTCACTACAAAAAAAACGTGGGAATATTATTTCTACTTAGTTCCGATGATCTGTTTTATAAGTTGCTTGCTGGGCTGTTTAGCAAAGAATACAAGAACGAAACTTTGAAGTATTTAGAGACAGCCAAGCAGTTCCACTAGCGTTAGAATCACCTTGTGCCAACTCGAAGTTTGTTCTGAGATGACTGAACTCTATTTCCATATTGCATTCCGTCACTCTTATATGGGTTTCGGGCCATACAGGAAAAAAAGGCAATGAATCCGCTGATGCACTTGCAAGAAGCATTTTGTCCACTGGTCCTACCGGCCCGAAATCAATGTTAGCCGTCAGTCAGACAAACGAAAATTTATGGACCAGTGAAACTCCACAAACACTTTTAGAACTACCAAGGCCGAACAAAAACATCGCATAGTTCCTTTTAGGAATATCTGGAAGGAATTGTCGGAGCAGGGCCGATTTGCTAACGGGGTATAAACCAACTGGAACTTATATTTAATCCAATATGTAATGCAAGTCAGCAGTCGTTTGCTGCCCTGGTTAAAAGGAACTTCATTGATGGATCGATGATCGATTGTCTATAAATAAGATTCGTTCACTCAACTTACACACCTCTCTCATTGTATGGATTGAGGATTATTTATGAAACCGCAAAATAGAAATTGTTTTGAATGGAATCTCTTCAGATTTGCATGAAACCAATGCTGGCATGCCACAACGGTCATTCTTGTCGCCTACGCTCTTCTTGATATGTATCAATGAACTGTTGTCTTCTACAACCTGCGATATCAATTCGTTTGCTGATAATACAGCGCTATTAGCTATTGGCAGCAGCGCTATATGCAATTCTCGCTTGATTAGTTTGCTTAATTTAATGAACACCGCTATTCTATTGAATATTCAAGTCATTTTTGATTGGGACAGATCTAATAGGGTAAAATTTAACCCGAATAAATTTCAGGCTTGTCTTTTTTCTTAAAAGGCAGTTCAACATTACCAGTGTCACCATCAGTTAATGAATAGTGAACTTTATTGGGAACGAGGACAATGTACCGACGGTCTGAGTGCTCTGCTGTTTTTTTATAACCAACATAACCTACGTATACAAAATCGGTTCAAAATCTATTTAAGTATGGCTTTGTTATTTGCAAACTTCGTTCTCGCGGTTGATTTTCGAGGAATTTGGTATACAAATATTTGTATGTCAAATATTTGGTATAAAAATAATTGGTATAAAAATATTTGGTATAAAAATAATTGGTATAAAAATAATTGGTATAAAAATAATTGCTATAAATGGTAAAGACAATTTTTCTAATATGTTCGCATAGACACCCAAACAACGCATTCTTACACAAAGCAACCAACTGGCTGCTGACATAATACAAAAGCCAACAAGAGCATGTTATGATCTCCAATACCACTACGAAACTCATATAACAGAAATCTGCGTTGACTCCTTACCAAGACTTTAGATTCTAGATCCTTGAATATTCAATTTCAAGTATGAACCCCAGAGTATCATTAACTCCTCCCTCTCCTAGACCAAAGCACACTCGTATAATCGAGTGATTATCTCAAAAATTCATCACAAAATTAAATTGCAAATTTGGTAAATTTTGTTGTGAAAGGATTATCATGTCTGTCTAGGATTCATGTCTTGGCTCGAGCAGGATTAGAAAAGAAAACTTTTAAGCATCTCATCCACTGACGACTGCAGCGCACAGCACATCCGATGATAAAGCAAAAATAGAACAAACGACGACTAGCAAGTAGCAACCAACTATGCAACGCAAGTTTCCTTATTATCCTTGAAATATTCTCATTGCAAGTTGAGTGTGGGGAATTAAGAACAACATGAAGAACACATTGTACCGTGTACAGGAACCGATGATGTTGCTGCACATTGCTACACGATAGGGGATTATAAGCAAAAGTTTCCTAATTAGAAAACCAAACACAATTATACACAGCGGAAGCGACGCATAGCTGATGGTAGCATCCTGACCTGGTCATATGGACATATGGCACATCACAATGCTTGTAAGACATCAACATTGTAATCGTATTGGATGCATCATGTGCATTTAAAAATTAAGGTCAACCGGATGAACTGCATTCGAGGCAGGATGTTGTCGTTCCATCGACATGAGCGACTCCCTTAGGGTAGCCTTACACAAAGCATACTGCATTATGGAATCAAGAGCAGCTGATGGCGACTTTAGAAGCGAAAAGCGAAGCAATTTCCGTTTGTGAACTAAACGAAGACCATTTTACCATTTTTTGTAGCTATGTGATTTTTGTAACTCCTTCAGGGAACAGGATATCACTTTAGTTATAAGTGTTGCTGGTTTTTTATTCTAAGATTGACATCTCACTATTCTTCATTCCATTTTTACTCTCTCTGCGATACTGTACTGTCCTCAAGGAATTGTCCTGTTGTTCGGGCTGTACAAGTGCGACGGTGCGGTATTCGTGAACGTTGGAGTACTTATAACTCATAATGAGTTTTGTGTTTTGTCCCGGCGTCTAGCTCATCCATTCTTCTCTGGTCTTTCTGAATCAGCAATAATTACGAGTACCACGACCGCAATTTTAATAAACAGGAAGCACTGACAATGGCAGTAATGAAATTACAGAATTATTGTCATGGTACGAGTGTTGTTGTATTGGTGAAGTTAAGTTATTGTGTCGTCAATGTATTTGTGAAGCACTGCAAAAGGAAAATCCCATTGGATTGGAGTACTCTTCAGTAAAATTCTCTTCTTTTTCTTCTTCTGCTCTTCAAGATCCCTTCATTCCTTAACTTGAATGCCTGAGTGGGTGTGAACATTGACTTTGACATCATTCTAAATGGGAAATGGGAAAATTGTTAGTTACTGTTACTCGTAAATGGCTTTTGTATAACGATAAGAGCTAACTTCACTACTAGAGATGTTTAGTTGATTGCTTTAACAATCAATCCGAAGAAGATTGCCATTGTCCTTAGAGCTGACAGCTGAAGTGCCATCTTAAATGAGCGTTTGACTTGAAGACGAGGCGGAATTTTATCGTTTCGTTTTCCGTGTGTCCAAAAATTGTAACTTCCTTTGGAGGAACATCAATCATTTTCTAAATATGGTTCACTTTTCCTCAGTAGGATTTGCTTTACATATTCCACAGCATACCTCTCTAATACTAGCGCCCTTTGTGTGGCTTGAATCGGCGTTAGGCAATAACGCCCAAGGTAATAACGCCCTAATCGAAAATGTCTTTCCAACTAGTTGTTGTAAAAATTACGTCATTTTGGGCGATAAGTTCGTTTATTTGGATTTTGTTAGCCATTTCTTCCTTCATTTTTGAACGATGTGTTTATTTGGACGACATGACATTTTTCGATTTGGGTGTTAGGTAACAACGCCCTTATCGAAAATGTCATAATACCCGAAACATTTTTCGAATTGGGCGTTATTACCTAACGCCGCTGCGGGAGGCCAGAACCGGACAGCGATTGTAGAGCCAAATATGATGACCTAACGCCGCTAAAATCGCCTGCCTTATTTGGTTTGACAGACTTAGTACTGGAAGTGGAAAAAGTCGCTCATGCCAATGCGATTGATGTTTTTGTGGTCGCATTAGCAGTGGTGGCATCAACGTTGCTATCACTGAACAATAGCGACCCGTTAACATCCCCAAGAAAGTTGTGAAGGTTGGCTCTGTTTTCTTGGAAGTTGTTTCTTTAACTTGCAGCTTCACAAGGAGCTATCTTCCTGATACTATCGAATGAAAACTGAGGCGATTATACATTAACTGTGAATTAGGATAAGGATAAGATGTAAGAAACAAGTCAAGGGTGCTGGCGGAATGATTTGCAATATCAGGTATTCGAGAAGGCTCATTTACTGAGAAAGTTTATTTGATTCAGTGAATATTTCAACGCACTTCTTTCAAAGATAAAAACAGTTCTAAACTCAATACCAACAAAGGAGTATGACAAGGGTGCCTTCTTACACCAACACTCTTTGCAGATAGTGTGATGAAGCAAGTTAATATTGATGCGCCGAATGGTATACAATGGCGCCCATTTCGGAGGCTGAATTATCTCGCAGTTTGTGTTCCCAACAATTTATCAATTTAAAAGCGGCGGACAAGTTGTCACCGCAGTATGGTTCCGGTCCTAATAGCGTAGATTCCGATCCAGCCCTAACTAATCTGTAGATTCGTTGCCTGCAATTCCCTGGTGACTGGGAACCAACAGAGTTTCACTCTCTTGTGTCTGCCAAAAAGATTGCAGTGCATCGTAGCAGTTTTTGACTTACAACGAGTCCGTTAAGTTGGACGAGAGCGCTTTAAGTGTTGCCTGGCTTTTTGAAAAGATATATATTATAGCGCCCTTAATTCCTTTACTAAGGTTAATTTGGCGCAGATCTCAATGACATGAAGTTCCGCCTAGTATCGAGACTTTGGTGTTGGGTCAAAAGACACCAGCGCCAACTCCAGTTTCCATCTTTGAACCAGACCAGACCTTTAGCGGACAGTACAGGAACACCATTGCACCACATAGTCACCCGGTTTGTACCCGTATTCTAGTCGCAGCTTAACAGCACATCTAGCGGCCGTCTTCCTGATCAAGATTTACAGCGATGAAAGTCCAGAGAAAGCTTCTAGTGCGCATGGCACCCGTTATACCAAGACAGGCAATTCTTTGTAGCTTCTGAAGCTTAGTTGTCGTTGTCTGTTCAAAAACTTTCGGCCACTATGTCCGCGTAGGTGATAATAGGGATCTCCATCATTGTATACATCCAATGTATCATTTTAGGATTTAGACCCCGAGTTCTGCCGTAAAGGCGTCTGCTGGCCCACACTTGATATAAGAATTCTAGGTTAGCCGTTTATCAAGAATGACGGCGGATATTTAAGCTCACTGGAATAATCTAACGTGATGCCTTTGATGACGACAGGTCCCAAATTGTCCAGTCTTCTTTTCGTGTAAGGCACTAGAACGGTTTTGCACCATTCTCTGCTGCACCATTCTAAAACGTGTAGAGCACCTTGCGTGACACTAGTGATAGTCGTGCAGTGCTTACCACTAATTAAAATCACCGAATCGTTCGCATAACAATGGCGATGTAGCCTGACCTGTGAAGATCGACTTCGATCGATTGTCAATGACTAGTGACCATAGAAGGGGAGAAAGCACTCCTCCTTGGGGACATCGCTTAACTGCAGTCACAGACACAGACACTCCTCGCGAGGAGGAAATAATATCTCGACTTTTAAGCATGGCTCTTATCCAATGAGATTGGTCGAGTCCTCGATACCTCTGCTGCTGATTGTTCTTGCTATTGTTCCGTAGGCAGTGTAGTGAAGATAGTGAAGGGCACCTTCTGTGCTTTTGCCTTTCCATTACGCGCAAACTGACTTGAGTGCAGAGGGGTAGACAAGTCTATCTATGGTTTTGAGGACAAATGATGTTACCGACTTATAGGTCTGTATGATTTAGGCAGCTCACTATCGCCTATCGCTTAGTGTGTTGATAAATATCACATTAACCTGTCTCCAGATAGAAGGAATGTCCCCCTAGCTCTAAATAAAGTAATCATCCCCGGTAGGATGAGTTCTATTGCCTTCATTAGAAGCGCCTTGAAAGTTTTAAAAGAGCCTACTGTCCAGTTAACCTAATCCGAAATGAAGATTTTACCAGATAAACTACATTACTAATAATGTAATGTGTACGAAGAAGGAGACGATGGGCTGGACGAAGGCTGACAAAGGCACAGGTACCCCAATGTCCAGTGCCGAGCGTGCGAGACTGTTTCGGGAGCTGCTGTCCCCGCACCAATGGACATAACGAGCGAAGATTATACCCAACCCATCTGTCAAAAACGTCACCGATGTCTATTAACATCACTTGAATTGATGAGATGCAGGACCATTGGCGTGCACGGACAAAAGGACGGCAATGGACGACCGCTTCAAAACGGTATTCAAAACCAACCCGCCGTTTGGTATATTTTTCAGACATTTGTTGTCGACTTTGGTTCAACAGAGATTTAAAGAAAGCAGCGAAAGCTCGTAGCATTCCTCTGCTTGCTTTTTCAGATTAAATTCCCTGGCGAAAATGTAGCGAAATTTGGTTTATGTCGTACCTGTAGCAAGTCGGTAAATGACAATTAAATCACGACGCTGTCGTTTCAATTTCAACCCAATACGCTAAAAGCGGCTCGCTGACATACACGCTTCAAGTTAAACCAACGGCCGTGCGCCCCGCTAGATTTTTTTCATGACATTTTTTTGCTTAAACGGTCGTACATTTTTACGGAAAAACCTCGCAAGGGAAGAAAAGAACAGAAAGCACTGCAAAGTATTAAAGATGCTGCCCTCCATTGCTGTATACATTTCACGAGAAAAGTCCATTATGCTAAGCAGAGATTCTAACTCAATTGACCTGGCTGTCCGTAGCCATGAATATGATGTGTTCTCCCCTAACTGGATTCGCTTACTAGGAAGACAACGTCCGTCAGCTGAAGGATGGAAGACTGTTTCGCTCAATTTTATGCATGGAATTTTTAAGCTTTCACAATGACGGTACGTTTTTATGCTTGTTTGTTGCCTTTGTTGTCGTTTTGGATACCAAGAGAGATACCGACAAGAACAAACACTTCGCTAATTGAATTGATGCCGGACGAATTTTTAGTTCCTGACACAATTTCCAGCTGTCGGTCGGAATTGGATTTTTTTTGTTGAGAAATTCGGAACATTTGCGTTCAACCACCACCACTTCAACCCTTTCTACGCTTAGTTAGTGTCTGATTGCCAGCAACAACATGCTGCGAAATTCACACGAACATCATCATACAAGTCAGACGGACGGATTTTATTAAATCCCTTTGTAAGGGTAACACACTTCAATCAACGTAAGTGGATTTGCGGAGAGCGCACTGCGAGTATCTATGAGGGTTTTTGCAATAAAAGTGAATGCGCCGTTGAACTCAAGCTCCTCGTATGCTCGATAGTGCAGAAACGTTTAAAGCTCGCATTGTATTTGATGATGGCAGATGAATAAACTTCCATCAAAAACAATGAATTGACAATTTCCCCCCTCAACCAACATTCACACCTGCAACATACAGGACAGGACAGATTTTAGTCTGCTTTTTCCCGCCATGTTCAGTATGTATTTAATGCAATTAAACGTACAACACTGAGTCAGTCAGCCAGTCACCAACCTTTCCATAATATTCTCAAGGACTCCAGTGTCGACATCCAGTGTTAGTATTTCGCTTTGGAAACTGGCGCAGCCCGTTCTATAGAGTGCTACCCGCAGCTCATCGCTGAAGGTTGATGATCCACAATCGCGTGCTTTGACTCCAACAGCTTCAACGAAATGGGTCAGGACTTTGATCCTGTATGTTGATAAGAAGAGGAAAGAATGAGAATGAGTTAGGAATTTTTATGTTTTCTTTGTTTGTGATTGGCATTTATTGTTTCTGGCATTTAAACGTGCATGCGATACTGGGTGTTTCTGTTTATCAGTTTAATTTTTTATTTACACTTTTTCTTACTACCTAGATTTATGTGAATGCTTTGTTTTTTTCTTTCTCTTAAGCACAAAAACTGTACAAATCTCAACATGCTTAGTATGCGTCTTATGTCTTATTATTTATATTTACAAATATTTAGTATATATGTGAAATGGTAAATAGTCGAGAAAACAACATTTAGGCATATTTTGTACAAGATATTTATTGGATGTATGCAGCCATAATGATGAGATTTTAATGAAGGCAGCTGCTGCTGTTGTGGAGCGTACGCTCCCCACCACAGAGAAGAGACACTTCTCTGGCGGCTAAATAAACCAAAATAATGGAAATATACTTTTTTTCTAATTTATGAAAAAGCAAAATATTGCAAAGCAAATATTACGAGCGAGGAAAGTGGTGTTTATCGTGCGAGTTAGAAGCTTGAAGCACGAGGCGGTTTTTCTGCTAAACCGGTTATGCGAGATGCAAAATTGCCTCTGTGACTGCAGTAAATAACAAAAGTATTTTATATGTTAACTCACTAGTGTGTATAACTGCTATCTTCAAGGCTAGGTTGTAGTCTATGAAACAGTCAATTTCGTCGTGGGCGTGTGAAGAAGCCATATTAGAATCGAAAGAGATAGCTCAATGTGGCTTCATGGGCATAGAAGGGACATTCGATAATGCAGGATATGACTCAATGGAAAGAGCACTAAAGAACACAATATGTATCCTGCCTGATATAACAAAATGGATCACAACCATGCTCGAACAAAGGAAAATCGCGGCAAACATAGGACATGTGGACACAAACCCATCAAAACAAAAATAAAATATGTTTCCAACGAGGAGTACTCTCTCTACTACTGTGAGGATTCCGAGCGAAGAGATCCAGCTTGAAAGTAGTTTGCGGTAAGATTTATGGGCATCATTGACGTCAGTGAAACAAGCGCGGATTGCATCATCGTGAAATATTGCATCAGATTCGAGTCAACACGGCTGCCATTCGCAACGAAGAGACCAGAAACAACTACGGTCAAGCGATAGGACTCGCCCTAAATGCAGAAAGTCCTGGGGCTGATATGTTGGGCGTCGAAGAGAAATGGACACGCCTCAAGAATACTGTCATTAGCCCTGCTGACTCCATCTTAGGCAGTAGTCGTAGAGATCGGAACCACTGGTTCAATGACGAACGTAATGTTGGGTACCGAGCAATCCAACAATCTCAAAGAACGCGGGCACGCGAAGAGCTCAGAAGATATATAAAACAATTCACCGGCGAAAGAAAGCCGTAAAGTAGAACAGTACAGAGAGCAAGGACCGCACCAGGAGCGAAAGTTCTACCAAAGAATCCACGGTATGACGCAATATACACCGCTTTGCTTATACTGCAAAGACAAAGAGGATAATCTGATCGCCAATCTCGACCGATCTTAGTAACTTTCATGAGTTGCTTAATGGCCAGCTTACTGAGGAATTGGAGGTTCCACCCATGACCGAAGACCACACTATGCTGCCGACACCAAGCATAGACGAAGTTAATAATAATATTCGGCGCGACAGACCGTTCAGGTCAAAGGGCTAGCTTCTTGCGACCATTTGTGTTGTGCATGCATATTTTTGGACACAAATGGAAGGGACTTACAATTTAAAGCCAGATCCGAACGGCTAATTGAGAAGCTGTTACTCTCGGAACGTTTTTCACCCATCGCGAGAGGTGGGACACCGTGAAAAATACTTTTGCTGTTACTGGGATTCGAACCTCGAACCCCTACTTGGTAGTCATGGCCTCGGGATCTGATGCTATACCAGCGGAGCTGATTGAAACAGGAGGAACAGGAACAGGAACTGGAAGTATGGGAGGAAGAAGCGATCCCAGAAGAGCTGGCATAAGAAAGGAGATATCACAACATACAGCAATTATCGTGGTATAACGTTGTTGAGTACCGCGTATAAGATTTTCTCCTCTATCCTTCATGACAGGATAGCCTCATACGCTGAAGTTATCATTGGCCCATACCAGTGTGGCTTCGTGCCGGGCAAATCAAGAACTGATCAGATTGACACCCTTGGGCAGGTGATGGAAATATGGACTATGTAGTTTTTGTTATAAGCCAAATAAAAATATCCGGATCACTATCAAGCCCATTCAACAGCTATAAACGCGCTCCGACAATGGGATGGACTGGCCTTCGTCTTCTTGAACTTGGCGTTGGAGAAAGTGATCCGAGACTCTGACATAAAGGCGAGAAGAACAATCCTCTCTATCCATTCAGATACTGGCTTACGCAGACGACATTAACCCGGGTTAGTGCTAGCGAATCACAAAAGCGAAGCTGTACTGATAAGTAGCAGGGAAAAGATGGAAAGAGTGACAGTCCGAGTCGTCGGACATAGCATCACAGCAAGCCCACATATAAAATACCTCGGAGTCCTGCTGGATTACAGTCTCAATTTCTAAGAGCATCTGAGATATGCCAGTGAAAAGGCATCGCATGCAGGGATAGCTCTTGAGAGGATATTGCGCAATACTGGTGGGCCTAAGCAACTGAGAAGAAAACGGCTGGCAAGGGTCAATACCCCTCGATATTAATGTATGCGGTGCCTATATGGCACTCGGCGATTTCTTGCGCCAGTTACATGAAAGGAGTTACAACAGCGTACAGACTGTCATCGCTCAGAAGATCCAGTGCATTCCGGACGGTCTCCACCGATGCAGCATGAGTCATAGCAGGTAGGATGTCAGTTGATATCATGGGCAGTGAGAGACCTCATACGTTGATTCCAGACATCCAAGTGTGGGTAGCAAGAAAACATGGAGAGATAAATTACCACCTGACACAGTTCTTGTCAGGGCATGGATGTTTTCGTGAGTATCTCCACAAATACAAGCACGAGTACGAGTCATTCTGTCTTTACTGCAAGAGCAGTGAAGAGAACGCATAACACGTATTGCAAGAGTGCGCGGTAATGACAGGAGGCGTTTGCTTTGAGCACCGAAGAAGCCTGGAACGGGATCAACGAGGTCATAGTTAGCGTGATGCTGCAACTTCGCCGAGATAAACAGGCTGAGAGGGATTTTTTAGTCTAAGGGGGAAATAACACTGTCTAAATGTGTGGGACCGCAGGGAGTAAACAGGCTAGCAGAATGGGGGTTGATTTTAGTCAGTAAAAATCGGACAGAAGCCCATGTTTATGCTAAAGGTGCACATGGAAAGTCTTATAGAAGCAGACGACATTAACATCGTTGGTAGAAACCCAAGAGAAGCTGACTGAGAGGGCGGCATGAAACAACATAAAGAGCAAAACAAAGTACATGGTGGCCACGTCTGCAAGTAGATGATCCAATATTGGTCCCGCAAATAAAATAGTGAAGTGCGAATTTGAAGTAGTGCAGTCCTTTACCTATCTCGGGTCAACTGTAGCAGCCGATAACAGCATGGAAGCAGAAATACGCGCAGGGTTGCTTAAAGCCAACAAAGCCAACTATAGTCTGTCAAGACTCTTCAAATTCAGGAATTTAACCACAACATCCAAGTTGCTGATATATAAGACAATGGTCATACCAGTACTTACATATGGATCCGAGACTTGGGCATTCTGACCTCTTCGAGAGAAAAGTCTTACGAAGAATTGTTGGCCCCGTATGTGAGGAAGGACGATTCCGGAGACTCTATAATGATGAGATCTACGAGCGTTACCGCGATGTCGAAATCGTGAAGAAAATTAAGCTCGGTAGGCAGGAGACCTAGCTCGCATGAGCGAAGAGGATCCTGCTCGGAAAGTCCTTTTCGGTAGGATTTATGGAACACGACAGCGAGGCCGGCCAAGCATACGCTGGAAGGATGGCATAGACCAGGACGCTCAGTGTTTATGAATGCAAAACTGGGTGACATTGACTCAAAATCGTCACCGGCGGAGAGACTATTAGCAGAAGGCCAGGCAGGACCGGACCCCGGTTGTAGAGCCAAATATGATGATGATGAAACAAGCGACCTAATTGCAGCCTGGCTGTCCACATTGCCTTATTCCGTAGCAATTGAAGAAATTACATTATGGTTGAACCAATTCAGAATCTTCTCAATCGCTTTCACCTCAGTTTGGGGTATCCTACTCGAAGCATTTTTTATGCTAATGAAAGTACAAAAAAGCTCTACAAGGAAGTTAATGTGATTCCATCTAACTACTAACTGTATGTAATTTTTAAACGAAGCGCCCTGCATTGAGTTCGAGGAAATCGATAAAAATTTAATATCCGCACATTGTCCTGAGCGCTTTTCATTATGTGTATGTGCGGAACTATTAATTCCACCGCAAGGACACAATGAATACATGGCCAGACCGACCGACCCAACTGGACAATCGGCAGCAAAGCTCGAAATCCAGTGGATATTTGATAACAACATTGATCTCGATTCACAATGATGTCCTGACTCCTCATAATGGATTACAAAGAGACACTGACGAGTGCCATTGGCCACGATGACAAGTGCAAAGGGATCAAATGATGGCCGCGCATGGGGATATGGAGGATATCACACTGACTACTTCTCCCCGTATGCACGGCAAGCCCTTAATTGAATCTGTAAATTGAATGAAAAACGGTCGTATGCGAGGGTTGCGTTCAGCTTCAGCTTTAGCTCCAGCTTTATTGATTTTTCAATCAATTTAGCGAGCCTACTCGTTGTGATGGCTCCTGCGTGGCAGGCATCATGTGACCGTGTGTGTGTGTGAGACACGTGGACTATTTTTGCTACAAAAAAAAAAACCGAAGGGAGCACGCAAATGTGGCGTTCATGTCGTCATTAAACAGAGTCGACAACTATGAACTTTCGGAGGGGATGTGATGTAAATGGCTATTGATAGCCAGGCCACCACGAATGCAAATATTTTCCCGCCTACATACATGTGTATGGATGTGTACTGTCGTAAACGTCACTGACAAACTCATTAACATCAACACTTCTCGGCGGGGAGTTTTATTTTTAATTGAATCAAAAAAGGAACAGAGACGACGCGTGTTGATTTCAATTTACTCTGCAACACTGGATGACTCGAAGGATACATCAGGACATTAATGTACAACGTTGTGGAAAGTTTGATATAAAGTTGGTTCAATGAACTTATAAGTCAAGTTGACATTTAACTTATGTGCAATTAGTGAAGGGTAAGAGAGAAGAGATTGCTACTAGGCCTTGAATGGTCATCGTGAATTTCAAATCCATTTTCAAACTACTACGGAAGATTCTTAGGAAATTCGGTTTAGACGCAACTATTTTTGGTTTGGCAGAAAATGGTTCACTGCATAAAATTGTTTCCTCTTGGACACAGAGATATATTATTCCAGATCGGACCATCGTCTTGTCTTTAAGCCACGTCACTTCCTCTCCGAGCTATCGTGCCTTTTTTTATAGACTTTCAGTGTCCCTCCTCACTGTCGTACCTTGTTTTAGAGATCTTCCGTACCCCCTCCTCGAGTTCGTGCCTTGTTTTATAGGACTTCGGAATCCCGTCTGGCTGTCGTGCCTTGTTTTGTAGACTTTCAGTGTCCCTCCTCACTGTCGTACCTTGTTTTAGAGATCTTCCGTACGCCATTCTCGAGTTCGTGCCTTGTTTTATAGGGATTCGGTATCCCGCCTGGCTGTCGTGCCTTGTTTTATAAGCCTTTGGCCTCCCCGTCCGTAACTTAATATCATTTCGGATTTTTCCGCTCTGCCGTCAGTAATAGCGGAGCAGACGCCACCTGTGTTAGCTAAAATATCTCTTGCCAGCAAACAGCTTGCTCTGACATAGATTATTGTCTTGTTTCTGGTGATTGGATTCATCTGATATGGATATCTGACTTCAAGATCGCAAAGATAATGATTTTCAGACTACATGCCACTTGAAATTGCGTGCAAATTGCAGATATCAGGTACAACAGCTGCTGAAGAAAAATGCACAACCACTTACTCTTTTGCCAAAACTGATTTGAAAAGACAGCCTAACTACACTATTCCAGAGAAATCTAAACGAAGCTCTTACAAGTTTAGAAGCATCAAACTTGCCCCTTAGCATTGACAACCTTACAGAAATAATCAAGCAAGCAACACCAAATGAGTCCAACAAGGCGGAACTTTCTAAGTAAACAAAAGTGGTTTGATTGTGAATGTTTGAAAGCAAGAGAGTGTTCTTTTGCTGCTCTTGGACTTCAGCGAAAACACAACACAAATGTATTCAAAACAATCATAGATCATAGAAGCGAATCTTTTACAAGAAAAAGATGGCTTTCGAACAACAGACCATTGAGATAATCAACAGATCAAGATCCTCAGCAGAGTTCCGAAAGGCTGTAAAGTATGTCAACCGGAAAACTAACACCATTTGGTCCAAATGGCAGGCACAACAGTTGAGGGAACATTTCAGCAGACTCCTCAACCCCGTCCAAATTTTGCCAGCTTTTCTTTATGCGGCTCCGCTACAGATGTAATTCTGGATGCACCTATTTCTCTTTCTGAGATAGTGCAGGCCATCAAAGATTCGAAAGTTCGAATAGCCCCGGGAGACGACCGCATCCTCCTGTCGAAAACCTTTGTTGTAGGAACAAACCGATGCATGATGAGATATATTTCTTCACGAAGTCTCTCATCCGGGGAAACCAGAAGTTCTTTTGCAGAATCTCTATAGGTCCTACCTGGTCAAACGATACTTTAAACTATCTGGAACGAACAATTTTATATCCTGATCTACTCTGCGAAGCAACCGTTCATTTTTAACAACGTAATCCCGATGAATTTGCTTCTCTTCTGCAATTTTAGGGTCAGCTTTTAAGGTTTCCACGATTTCACGTCTCGTCTCGTCTCTGAAGAGTCACCAGCCAATCCTCCTGCTCTATGTGTATAGAATACATCACTGAAGTATCTTTAATAGAATCTTCTCTTAGGTTCCTACTGAGGCAGTCTACATGCTTCATAGATTCTCCCGGCCGAAGTACCCAGCTGAAAACTGTACCAACCTATCTTTTTATGAAATAAAAGTCTTATCTAACTAAGCTAAACTAACTATCTCTTGCCAGCACCGACTCTTCAGTGACGTAGTAGCTACACTTGTTCAACAGCCGCCACTTTCCACTGACCCTCTCAGCAGACACATATTGTCTGATTTTCCCCAGCAAACACAATATCCCCAGCTAGTTCGCAAGTCCCCGCTACTAAGCCCAAATCAACATTTCCGCCCTCCCCGTAAAACCCACTGTTCTGATAGTTTGGTGGTGGTAGAGTTAGTTTATTAATTAGGATTTATATTCAATGTCAAGTTTATTAAAAAAAGCAACAACACAAAACAAAAGAAAACGCAACACAATTCAATTTGTAACACGAGCTTTCTAATTTTGAACCATACTAGAGCCACTGAGTTCTACCTCAGCTGGTAAAAAACACGTAACAATGGATTCGCCAAGCTGCGATGTTGAAAATGTAATCCAGAACATCAAAAACGTGACTATCGAAGGTTTAATCCGAGAATACCAAGGCAGTCCAGTGCTTGCAATTCAGCAAACCAATGACTAGCTTCTCTATATAGTTGCCAATAGAGATGTTAGATACTCGTTAACGATTGTAGATACTTATATAAATACCAATTCCTATTGCTTTTGAATTCCTCATACCTCAGCAAGCAGGCGCACACAATGGCGAAGCACAATTGATATTCTATACTGGCATCGTCTATGCAGTACATAAGTTCCATTCAGGCAAATCACGGAGACATTTTGACAACAGAAGGAAGACAGGAATTTCTCAAGGGAGGAATTTATGCAGAAGTTAGTGTGATGGCGGTGCTGGCGTTCACTGATTTGTCTGCGAACTATTTGCCATCACTCTCACATCTCTTTTTCCTTTTTGCTGTCGTCGTCTATGTGCAGAATTCCTTTTCAAAAATTATTTGTCCCGTTAGCATAAAGTAGGGGCGGCATTGAATGTTATCTGCACACGACGTGACGTGACGCTCTTCTTTGAGAAGAATTTTAAATAAACAGGGAGCTTGCGAAAAAATGCTCCCAGAAGTCATCGAGGACAAAATTCTGTTCAACAAAAAACTTGAAAACTATGCATTACGCCTTAATAGCGCTCCAAAGAGGACAGTTGCTGTTCAGACCACTTCTTTGCTGTGACCAAATTCATAGTTGACGCCTTAAATTACCCTCTTCAGTGGATTACACAGCACGCATTTTACGCACATCAACAAACGCCGCCATCAATCACATTGGGAAATGGTTGATCCTTTTGAAGTAATGGATGGATGACATAGAAATGGAATGGAAGAAGAACAAGAAACTACACTTTGCTGTCTTTTTCACCCAAATGGATCTCGGTTCAACGTGCCTGACAGCCACAAACAAATTTAATTCATGAGTGCGTGCATGCGAATCTGCTTACAAGCGGGCTTAGCATTCCATTCGTGAAGACACCAACAACACAAGGGACACGCACGATTCACAAATAGACCGTGAGTATGAAGGAATAAGGCTCACACTGGCACACACGGTTGTGCAAACATGTAATGTCCTTGTGGTTTACTCAGGGCAAGGGGGGTGGTACCCTTGGACTAATTGAATGAACGACGGACGGGTGGGTTGGTTGGTTGTGAACAACCCCTAAAATTGGTTCATAATGATTTATATTTTCCCATATCCTTTTTAAAGCTTTGGACGGCACGAACGCAAAGAAAAACAAATCGATTCGGTTGCTTCGCATGTGTGCCATTGAACAATAAAGAGAAGGAGGAAAGTTAAGTTCTTGTGGCCACACACATACGCATATCCATATCTGAAAAGGACCCACTTTACAGCACGTCTGCATTTATTACGTTCAAGAGACAAATTACCACACTTAATTGAGCTGTATGTCAACTTTGACATGGGTCACTACTATGTCCAATCCTACGAGTTTGAGAATTTGTTTCCATATTTGTTTTCGATGCGATCCTTTTGTTTGTTGAGGTTTCTTAAGGAGCCATCGTAGTAAGTACATTAAGATAATTGCACCATCGATGCAATCGCTCGCAAGGCAATCATCGAAATGGAAAGGTGGGGATAAGAAACAGTGCGCAGTGGTGGCACTTCATGTAAAACATTCATTCAACTCCGCAAATTTCGGCAAAAACGTTGACTGCGTTGAATAAACTGCGGGTAGACAACCTACTACGAGTCATTGTGAGCTCCTTCAGGGACAGAACTCTGTTATACGATGCTAAGGAGGGCTCCACAAACTACACAAAGTTACCAGAAAAGCACCGGACCACTACTAGTGATCTAACATTTAGACGATCAACCGGATTAGAATTCGTCAGATATGCCGATGAAATACCTACTCGTGTATAGTGGTTGTTACTAAACGGTCGCGGATGTGATGAAATGATCCGCTATGTCAGAGATTGGCTGCATGTGGCGGGTTAATGACAGCGGTTCACAAGAGCGAAGCTATACTGATAAGTAGCAGAAAAAATGTGGAAAGAGTTACAGTCGGTGTAGGCGGACATAACATCATTTTGAGCCCACATATAAAATACCTCAGAGTCCTGCTGGATCACAGGCTCAATTTCAAGGAGCATCTGAAATATGCCAGTGAAAAGGCATCGCGTGCAGGTATAGCTGTTGTGAGGATTTCACCCAATATTGGTGGGCCTAAGCAGCCGCGATAAGAAAACTGCTAGCAAGGATCAATACGTTGATAATAATGTATGCGGCGCCTATATGGCACACGGCGACTTCTTGCACTAGCTACATAAAAGGAGCCACAGCAGACTGCTATCGCTCAGAATATGCTGTGCATTCTGGACGGCCTCCACTGATGCAGCAGGGGTAATAAGAGGCAGGCAGGATGCCAGTTGAAGCAGGCAGAGTGCCGATTAAAGAAAGCACCCTGGGAGTAGAATGTCGTTCGAACAGCACAGTTAGCAATGACTGCACCAGGCGTGAAAGTTATCCAAAGAGTAATCTGACCGCCGAACTCAAAGGTATCTTAGAGCGATTAAAAGATCACTTTTAAAAGTTGTTAATTGGTGCGAGCTAACTGAGGAACTGGGCAGAGGCTCCACTCTTGACTGATCACTAAATTATGCAAAGACAAAGTTTAATTTTTATTCTCGGATTGTCGGATTATCGTCAGTTGACAGAAATATGACAGTTGAATAGCTTTGTCAAATTAGTGCCATCCTAATTATAAAAATAACTGCTAGCTCTATAATACATTCACTCACTCCAAAATAAGTGAAGTCCATAATACCAAAAGCAGATGTATTCAAAAGTTATGTTGAGTAGGAAGTAGGAAGTAAGGAAGTAAGATAAAAGTCCTGTTTCTTAGACTTAACGGGCGGAAACTGCACTTCAGTTCCTACTTTACTTGTAATGTAACCAGGAATCATCATCATCATATTTAACATCATACAACCATCTCTTCACCGGTCCCAATTTCAAGCCAATATCATCCAGTTTGTCATCCCTAAACTCTGGGCGTCCTGGTCAACGCCATCCTTCCAGCGTAGGTTTGGCCGGCATCACTGTCGTGATCCATAAATCCTACCGCAAAGGGCTTTCCGAGTAGGATCCTCTTCCCTCATGCGAGCTAGCTGTCCTACCCACGGGAGCCTACTGAGCTTAATTCTCTTCACGATGTCGACATCGAGGTAACGCTTGTAGATCTCATCGTTATAGAGCCTCCAAAATGGTTCTTCCTCACATACGGGGCCAACAACTCTCCGTAAATTTTTTCTCTCGAACGCGACTAAGAGGTTAGAATGCTTTTTGCTAAGCACCAAAGTCTAGGATCCATATGACCATTGTCTTATACACGGGCAGCTTAGATGTTATGGTTAAATTTCTGGATTTAAAGATTGTTGACAGACTAAATTAGGCTTTGTTGGTTTTGAGAATCGGCTCTGTTATCGGCTGGAAGAGTTAACCCGAGATTGTTAAAGGACTGTACTACTTCCAAATCGCGCTCCACTATTTTAACTGAGGGACCAATGTTGGCTCGCAGACGTGGCCACCATGTACTTTGTTTTGCATTCATTTATGTGCAGACCTATATTACGTGCTGCCCGATTGATCTGGATGAAAACTTCCTGTACATATCTTGGGTTTCTAACAACGATGTCAATGTCGTGTGCGTAATGCAGTATCTGGATGGACTTATAGAGGATTGTTCCTCTCGCCGTTACGTCAGAGTCTCGGATCACTTTCTCCAACGCCAGTTTGAAAAGGACTCAGTCCATCCCTTTGTCGGAGCCCGTTATATCAGTGGTTGATTTCCCTGGGATGAATCCACACTGGTATGGGCCAATGATAACTCTTCGCCAGTCTTCTAGCATCGCTTTTTCCTCCCATACTTGCACTATTATTTCATGAATTGCTTGTTGTATTACAGATCCTCCTGACTTAATCAGCTCCGCTGGGATACCACCTGATCCTGGGGCCTTATTATTTTTGAGTCGATTTATCGCTCTGCTCACTTCGTCTATGATTGGTGGTGGCAGCATAGCATGATCTTCGGTCATTGGTGGAGCCTACAATTCCTCAGTTAGCTGGCCATTAACCAACTCATGAAAGTGCTGTTCCCATCGCTCTAAGATGCCTTTGAGATCGGCGATCAGATTACCCTCTTGCAGATTACCCTGCTCACATTAATTTATTTCCATTATCCACATGTGCTAAGATAGTAAAGCGGAGCTTCTCAGCTCGCCGTATGAATATCCAGTAATCCAGTCTAAAGTCTTAATGAAGACCTACGTAATTTCGTGCAGGACGTTGTACGTGCCTCTGTTAATAAAAAAAAAACCTCAAAATTCCAAAGGCGAGCGCCAAACACTTGGTTTAATAACAGTGCCATTTAATTCTGACTGGTAGAAGTCGAGATGTACGAGTGGACAAACAAACAAACGGTTGGAAAATTTCCTTTTCTCTGATTATTCGCTTCGCTCTTTGGGCTTGCAATCAATAATTCAATTTAACTTCGATTAGTTTGCTCCTGAGATGTGGTGTGCTGGTGGATGGCATATTACGTTTACGAGGAGAACTCAAATCGGAAGGCTTCTCTGCATCACATTGTAATTACTTTTGATGTTCGTTGTACAGTCAAACTGATTATCCTGGAAACTTCCTTATATGAAAGGAGAAATAAAGGAGGTTGTATGTGCCATGCTCCAAAAGAGTTGCTTGTCAAATTGTAATTCGCTGGGTAATTATTAGACGAACATCAGGCCATTCGGCCGGAGCATCTTATTACATTTGTAACTTTGGTTACCTATTTACGTTACTTTTAGGATATTTATAGGTGAGCCTTCCTGCAATTTTAGGTTTAGGTTTCTCGTTTGCTTTAAAAACTAACTTTAATTATGCTCGTCGTCATGGAAATGCGTATTTACCAATGGAAAAGCGATCCTTTGTATGCTTTCCTGATAAATATTTGCTTCGATTCTAATTACAAAGTACAATGCGCTACCCAAATTTAAGTCAATGAAAAACGCAATTACTTTAAGGCACAGTACGAGTAGGCAGGATTTGTTTCTTCTCTTTGCTTTTGCTTTTTCTTGTTCTTGTTGTTCTTCTTGACGGAATTAAATTCCTGCAGCTTTGTAGATTTCTATGAAATAATCTCAGTGCAACGTCAACGTTTCCGAAACGACACAAAACCAAATCAAACAACATCAGAAATCAGTTGTCCTCCTTATCCTGTACAGTGTGTTCGTGCAAATATTCAATGTGTTATTTATGCTCTTCCAATGCTGTGTAGAAGAATTCATTGTAGAATTCTTGGAAGGGTTCAAGAAAAGCTGAAACCGATTTCGTGATATTTCGGGTGGTGGCAGGCCAAATGTAATTACATTTGTCAGAAAAAGGACAAAGATTGTGCCATTATCTCTGACTATGAAAAAATTGGGAACAAAATAATTTTGCCGGCTGCCTCAATGCTTTCAATCTTTGAATCAGGATGCCAAAGGTGTTTATGATTCACGGGAGAATGTGCGACGTTTTGAACCCAACACTACTTTAGTAAATGGGGGAAAATGAAATGTAGACACAAGACATGTTGTTGTTTGTGGTTTTATCTCAAAAGGGAATTTTCTTTTTCCTCATGTTTCTATCCCATCCCTTAGGTAAATCCTTTAGACCGAAAGGATTCACTGTGTAACACGTGCCTCGTTTTTGTCTGATGTGCGTATATGCCGTACTGGATAAGTAGCTTCTTCTTTAATGGAAAATAAGGAATTAATGAATTGCGTTGGCGTATTTTTGTTTTTCCCGATTTCGGAGTCAATGACTTGTTTTCCATAAAGATACATGCCACAACTGCGTAATGGTTATGGTAATAGTTTTTTATAAAATATGCACACGCATAAAAGAGCTCATAATGCTAAGCACGGGTGTTAAGATAAGGTGGGGATCAAAGTAGATGTCCCTGAAATTGTGTTTAGAATGTCTGCTGAACTTGAGAAAGCATTCAACAACGTCTTCCACGGAAATCTCTAAACTTAACACTATATGCGGAATGAAACTGATGAGCGTAAATTAAATCAACCAGTAATACAACTGTCGAGTTAATGTCAATCCCAAACCAAAACCAATTATCCACAGATTGGAGAAAGGAATAAAATTTCATTCCTTTAAAGGCGTCATAAACAGATATTCGATCCAATATCAGCTCGACCAAATACAACAATCCCTGGAACAGTGACAAGCAGGAAATATATCTGCGACAATCGAGCGAATCAATTAATTTTCAAATGTTTTCGTCTCAAATAATATTTAACTGTGCAGTTAATATGTCACCTCGTCTGACACCAAACTTGAGTATTGTAACAAAGTCATTTGTTTGTAAGCAAACAAACCCTATAATATTTTACATTTTGACCGTCCGTCAGGCCATCAGTAGTCCAAGCGAACAGCAATAAGGCCTTAGGTTACTTCTGCTACGTATTGACCACGACAAGCGGAAAAGAAACACTGCACGAACCCCGACAAATGTCAATATCTGAGTAATTTCTCATAAGCATAAAATTTCCAAACGCTTTTTCAAATTATCACTAATCGGCACTAATTAGAGACTTTTCCTAACAAGAAAGTTTTTGACGGCAGCGCATCGACAAGGATGAGGATTAAAGCAGGAGTTCCTCAAGGTTCCAGACTTGGACCAGTCTTGTTCAGCATTTACACGGCGGATCAACCCACCAATACAGCCCGAACAAGAAACGTGCTTTTCGCGGATAACGTATTCCGTTTCCCTCTCTCCTGAGATAACTACCCCCGAAGAGTGAAGAAACACCTCTGAAATCTTTGGGATCACTACCTCAAGTGGGGGTTGAAGGTCAACGCCAATAAAACGGAACTTATCTGCTTCCGAGTACCAGCAACAAAAATAGGAAGAAGATATTTCGCAACCCGGTGCAGAGGCTTAAAAAGCTCCCTTCCAGACAGCACGATAGTAAACCTCAAGTCAGAGACAAAGTACCTGGGAATCAACTTTAGCGATAGGATTAAGTTCAACAATTACATTAATATAACGATGGAAAGAGCTTACCACGCTCTCCATTTGGTGTACTCGCTTTTTAGAAGACTAAACGGTCTGTCTAACTTAATTTTCCTAACAAGAAAACTACCTCTTGGGACAACCAACCTAGCTGATTAGCCAACACCTTCACACACGTAAACTAAATACACTCCATTTTTAAAAACTTTTATCTAACTTGACTTTGAGGTTATTTTTAACCACCTTCCTTCCACACGACCTAGAGAGCTGAAATTTTGTGAGTCTCTAAGTCCAAAATAGCATTTTTTATATTTCGAGTATGACGCGTTTCTCGTTTTTCGAGGTCTTTTTTAACCACCTTTCGCACGACCTAGGGGGCTGACATTTTGTGAGCGGCTTAATGTCAGGAGCTTTGATATGATATCTCTGGTTTGCTGGTACTTTCGAACAGACCTCAGCACTGATAGGCAATGACTCCGCTTTTCGAACAGTGCGCTGGTGCTTTATAAGCAAACCGCAAATTCCGCTCTGTTGTGTTCATCACAAGTCCAGGTCATATGTCACATAAGAATAGTTGTTTTAGTTCCACTTGCGAATAGGAGACATCACGTTCTTCAAACTTGCTGTCTTCAGCGAGATAATGAATTGAATCAGAAGTAGCAGACAATAGATCATTTACGTATATAAGAAATAGTGACGGGGATAAGCCAGAGCCCTGAGGTACGCCAGCGTTAATGCAATGTGTTTCAGACTTGAGTCTTAGATTGAGCCAAAGATAGGTGCTTATTCAATTGACT
The DNA here is from genome assembly GCA_947095585.1 of Nephrocerus scutellatus. Classification (NCBI taxonomy): domain Eukaryota; kingdom Metazoa; phylum Arthropoda; class Insecta; order Diptera; family Pipunculidae; genus Nephrocerus; species Nephrocerus scutellatus. The sequence continues at coordinate 118,543,743 of OX352763.1, forward strand.
TCAGCTCGCATGCATTTTCCCAAAAAAGGTTGCTGCGATAGCCTTTTATATGCCTTAGAAATATCAAGATCATTGCTAAAACTTCTGCCACTGTTAGATAAGATATTACATCAAATTATCAGTGGTACGTTGGCCACGAAACCCGTAGCACTGGCAGTCACTAAGGACTTCTTGTCTGTCTGTCTTTTACATTTGTGACTTTTTTAAGCCTCAAATATTCCAGATTTTCTTGATCAACATTCCAGCAATTTTCTCATTTATTGTATAACAGTCCTAGTTGCTTTAGATCTACCACCTATTTCATTTTCTACCTTTTAGTGGGCTTGTTATGCTTTTTTTAAATATTATTTTAAATCTTGGGAAGATTGGACGAAAGTGCTATGAGTGGGTACGAAGAAGACGACGGCTCGCATTTTAAAGACTGTTTTTCAACTTCTCAGGAAGATTCCAAAGGATAGGTTAGATGGAAAAGCTCACGCAATACTAAATGCCAGCGACCTACTACTACTACTACTACTACTACTACACCTCTTCAGAACTATTGGCGAAATACCATCTGGCCAAGCTGATTTGTGTATACTGAGATCACTGAATGCTCTGGCAACTGTGCGAAGCAACGCACAATATGGAACCGTGGAGCTAGCCGCAGATTGGCGTTGTCCTTAGAGCTAACTGTTGGAATGTCAATACAGATAAGGGTATTGTTTGATTGATTGTGATGGCGAATTGTTATCCCCAATCCGTTCGACCAAAGATTCAAAGTCAACTGCTTGATAAAAAAAAACCACCGCTGAAGGTGATTTCTAAAAAGGACTCTCTCCCATTAAGCTAATGCCTTTGTTGTCTGCCGTGCAATGAACATTTTAACGGCGTATTTCTTATTGCGTGTTCAATGAATTGGTTCTTTCTTGTCCGCCGTTTATTGCTTCGGCGACCAGACTACAGACCAATTACTCACCACAATTAATGGCCTACAGTACTTGTCGCTTATATTTACAATGTAATGAGTGCGTAGTTTTATGGAAATTAAAATTTTATCCACACAGATGACTTTGATGTCATATTATACAGGGTGTATTAGAATGACTGGCGAATATCCGAATAATTGATAGTTACGAGGGGAGTCGATTTTCTCCACCTGAAGTATTCGTAGAGTTTGTAGAGGAGGAAGCGTGGTTTTGACCTTACATCAGAACCAGCTACCTCAAGCTACATTTTGTATTTGTCACTCCTTCTGTACTCAGATTGCAGTGCGATTAAAGGTCGATTATATTTACTCTCACATGCTTCCTGCTTTTCACGTCTGAATATTTTGTGGATGTTAATCTGTCCAGCAGTTCGTTCGTGCAATGATCATCTTCCTATAACGATGCGCATACGAGTATCTTGGCTTATCATAGCAGCGAATCCTTTGTAAAACTCAGATCAGCCAGAATTAAGTTGCGGGGAAAGTGTTCTCGCTAATCTGACACCAAAGGATTTCACACAAATCAATCACAATTGAAAAATTATCCTTTCCCTTGCTGTGGGTTCACATGAATGTAATCCTTGTAATCTTTGAGTAACTAATGCATCCCTAATCGACCATTCAGCAGCAATGACTGTAAATCTACCAGGAAATTCTTTTTCTCCTCCTCCTTTTCATGCGACCGTTCTTTGCGACGACGATGCAACAGCAGGATGCAGAAGGCACTTTTACAACAATCTGCCAACGAAACGACGACGACAGTAGATCAACTTGGAAGGACGATAAAATGCGCTCCAAACAAATTACTCTCTCGTTTATCCTGTCTGTCTGTCTGTCTGCCTGTAGATGCGGGACGTGTGCTGCGCGCATCCTATGCAGTTAGTGGTGGTTAACAAAACAAAGCTCTTTTGTTGCAATAAACTGCTGCGTGTATTATCCTTGCTGTCCTTTTCAAAGTGTTGCACATTTAGTAGAACTTAGCGGTTCTTTTTATTTTCTTTCTGACGCTTTTTTTTAATCTCTCACACTCTAACCAACTCTTTGTCACTCTATCTTGCTGACAAAACGTCAAGTGGATAATGAGGATTTCTCGTCGCATCAATTTATCGTTTTTTTGACAGTTAATTTGACGTTTAATATCTGGCATGCATGCGATTAGGTAGGTATGTGTGCACTGTGTGCTCATGAAGATCCAAAATGGGACACCTCTTAATTGGTCAGCCCTCGTGTCCACCCCTGGAATTTCCATACACAACACCCTCCATAATTGGGTCAGTTCTCTTTGGTATACCTCTCAAACGCGACGTAGCTACAGGTTACCTAAAGCCCCTGATTTGGGTGCAGACCTCCTAAATGAGACAGTAGACCCAAAAATCAATAAATGACATCTCTAATTGGGACAGTAAGTTCCGAGTGTAAGGTTCGCAACTACATCAAATGAACTTAAAGGGAAAGAATCTTGTAACTTGTAACTTGAAAAGTTGAATGGTTCTCGTTCGTTCATGTGGTAAGAATCTTAAGCACAATAAACTCGCCCGTAACAAAACTCTATTACGGAACCCAAAATCAGCCTCGGATACACTGATGAAAGACGATGACCACGGCAACGAAAATGGCTTACGATATTCTCATGGAACGTACGCTCACTGTATAGAGCTCGGGGTGGGGTTTCTTGTCAGCAAAAGAATGAAACCTACCGTTATCGGCTTTAAAGCAATAAATGAACGGCTATGCAACCTTCGGGTGCGTGGCAAATTTAAAAACATAAGCCTCATAAACGTTCACGCGCCTACAGAGCATTCCCCAGATGATGAAAAAGAATAATTCTTTGATTCAGTCGAACGGGAACTCCATACCTGCCCCTAGTATGATGTAAAAATCATCCTCGGGGAGATGAATGCTAAAATAGGTAGGTAGCCAGTATTCACGCAGTACATTGGCACCCATAGCTTACACGAGAACACTAATGAAAATGGAAAACGAGTCATAGAGGTGGCAGCAAGCAATAATTTGGTATCTGGGTATCTCCTGATGGAGCCACTCGCAACCGGATAGACCACGTGTTGATAGACCGCCGCCACAACCCGAATCTGATGACGGTACGAATGTACCGAGGTGCCAACGTCGACTCGGACCACTATCTTGTTGGTATAGTGCTCCGAGCGCGGATTGCATCATCACGAAAGACTGCATCCGCGAATCAGATTCGAGTCAACACGGCTGCCCTTCGCAACGAAGAGACCAGAAATACCTACGGTCAAGCGATATGACTCGCCCTAAATGGAGGGAGAGTAAGTCCTGAGGTTGAGATGTCGGGCTTAGAGGAGAAATGAAAACGGCTTAAGAATACTGTCATTAGCCCTGCTGACACCATCTTTGGCAGTAGTCGTAGAGATCGGAACGACTGGTTCGATGACGAATGTAAGCTAGCGACTGAACGTAAGAATGTTGCGTACCGAGCAATGCAACAATCTCATAGAACGCGGGCACCCGAAGATGAATATAAAGAGCTCAGAAGATATTAAAAAACAGTTCACCGGCGAAAGAAAGCAGCCTGGGAGAAGAATCTCGTCTGTGAACTGGAACAGTATAGAGAGCGTGGAAGTTCTACCAAAGAGTGCGCGGTATGACGCAATATACACCGCGTTGCACGTACTGCAAAGACAATGAGGGTAATCTTATCGCCGATCTCAAAGGCATCTTAGAGCGATGGGAAGAGCACTTTCATGAGTTGCTAAATGGCCAGCTTACTGAGGAATTGGAGGCTCCACCAATGACCGAAGATCATACTATGCTGCCGCCACCAAGCATAGTCGAAGTTAGCAGAGCGACAAATCGGCTCAAAAATAATAAGGCCCCGGGATTAGATGGTATCCCAGCGGAGTCGAATAAGTCAGGAGGATCCGCAATACACCAAGCAATTTATGAACTAATAGTGCAAGTATGGGAGGAAGAAGCGGTGCCAAAAGATGGGCGAAGAGGCATCCTGTGCCCCATACATAAGAAGGGAGATATCACAAAATGCAGCAATCATCGTGGTATAACGTTGTTTAGTACCGCGTATAAGGTTTTCTCCTCTTTCCTTCAAGACAGGATAGCCCCATACGCTAAAATAATGAGTGGTCCATACCAGTGTGGCTTCATCCCAGGCAAATCAACAACTGATCAGATTTACATCTTAAGGCAGATGATGGAAAAATGTCTAGAGTTTCAAAACTCACTACACCATCTTTTTATAGATTTTAAAGCCGCCTATGATGGCATAGCCAGAGTAAAACTTTATAAATAAATAATAATATTCGGCACGGCACAGACCGTTGCGGTCCAAAGCCTATTGGAAGAGACCTACAATTTAATGCCGTATCCGAACGGCGAATTGAGAAGCTTTCGGGAGAAGTTATTACTCTCGGACGTTTTGTCAGACCATTCGAGAGAGGTGGGACACCGTGAAAAATACTTTTTGCTGTTACTGGGATTCGAATAACGAAATTCCTGCTCAGAAGCCATGCACTTATCCACTGAGCCACGGCGCCCACAGAACTTTATAAAGCCATGACAGAATTCGGCATCCCAAATAAACTGGCACGACTATTTAGGTTGACCATGACCAAGTTAAAATATCCGGATCACTATCAAGCCCATTCAACATCTATCTATAACATCTATAACAAGGGGATGGACTGGCCTGCGTCCTCTTTCACCTGGCGTTGGAGAAAGTGATCCGAGACTCTGACGTAACGGCAAGAGGAACAATCCTCTATAAGTCCATTCAGATACTGGCTTACGCAGACGACATTAACACCGTTGTTAGAAAGAAAGAGCTTTACAGGAAGCTTTCATCCAGAACAAGCGAGCAGAACGAAATATGGGTCTGCACATAAATGAGAGCAAAATAAAGTACATGGTGGTCACGTCTGCGAGCTGAAGAACATTGGTCCCTGAATTAAATTATCGTGGAGCGCAAATTTGAAGTAGTGCAGTACTTTAACTATCTCGGGTCAACTGTAGCAGCCGATAACAGCATGGACGCAGAAATACGCGCACGGTTGCTTAAAGCCAACAAAGCCAACTATAATCTGTCAAGACTCTTCAAATCCAGGAACTTAACCAAAACATCCAAGCTGCTGATATATAAGACAATGGTCATACCAGTACTTAGATATGTTTCCGAGACTTGTGCAAAAAGCTTAGCAAAAAGCATTCTGACCTCTTAGCCGCGTTCGAGAGAAAAATCTTACGGATATCGTTGGCCCCGTATGTGAGGAAGGACGATTCCGGAGACTCTATAATGATGAGATCTACGAGAGTTACCGCGATGACAACATCGTGAATAGAATTAAGCTCGGTAGGATCCGGTGGGCAGGACACCTAGCTCGAATGAGCGAAGAGGATCCTGCTCGGAAAGTCCTTTGCGGTAGGATTTATGGAATATGACAGCGGTACCGGCCAAGCCTTCGCTGGAAGGATGACGCAGACTAGGACGGCCAGAGTCCCATCGTCTTGAAATGGGACCGGTGGAGAGATTAATTGCGGGACTCCGGTTAAAGCGCCAAATATGATAATGATGATGAGATGGCACTCCACTCCAGTGCCATCTCATCATTGTTGTGAATATGTGTGTAAGAGCATCACACCTAAACCACTGGTCATATTGTTTATCTATATAAATAAAAATTAAATGCTCTTTGTTGGTAAGCGCATCACTTGAGAACGGCTGGATCGATTTGGCTCATTTTTTTTAAAAAAAAATGTTCTTAATAGTCCGCGTAAGGTTTTTACGGAAAGAAAAGCTGGAAAAGTTGCTCGAAAAATTGAGGTATTCGGGAAAAACTGAAAGTCCTTTTTTTCTATGGGATTTTTGTATGAACTCGCGACTCGCGAATTCACGATTCGAACGATGGATTTGGGTAATTCTTTTTTTAATTTGGTTATTAGTTACTTCCTTTTACACATAAAGGTTTGTGAAGTAAGTTTTGTTGTATTTCTTGATTATGGGCTATAGAATATGTAAAATGTTAATATCAGCTACCACGACGGTAAGATGAAGGTTCATGTGTCCGCCCGGGAACAGCTAGTTTTTAATAAATGTTTGTTTTATAAAATGTTCGTAGTAAATATAAACAAAATTATATAACAATTATATGTACATTTGATAGTTATCATAAAAATAATGTTATTGATAATGAAGTGAGCCATGGAAAAGTATGCCTTAGCAATGGGTCTAAAAAAAGGTTGAAAAATTCTGTCCTCGTCAGGATGGTCAGGAGAGAAGCACACAATACTTCTGTCTGTCTGCCTGTCTATCAATAACGAGTACGATATACATAGACATTAACTGAACAATAATTGACACCAATACATACACATAAGGAATAATAAGTTGTGGCATGCACACGTCAAGTCCTCGACCTCGTTTAGATGGACGCGTGTGTCTGTTGGTCGACGAGTGTCTGTCAAAAGGAAGCATTGCGAGTAGTTAAGGATCTCATAGGTAATAACTAATAACTAAGACTACTCGGTAATATCACTCGAACAGTCCGTTTTTTTACATTGCTGCACATGCATGCGGCCGCCCGAGGAAGCAAAGCAACAACCCCACCCGCCCATAACTCACCTGTTATCCTGATGATGGTCTTTATCCTTTTCATGTTCTCGTTCATGTTCACGCTCCCTTTCTCTTTCCCTTTCCCTTTCCCGTTCCCGTTCCTTCTCCTTTTCCTTCTCATTGTGTTTATCCTTATTTTCTGTCATTATATGACGTGGGCAATACAAGCAACCGATATCCTTGAATATTTCAATCGCGTCGGTTTACTGGGTCAGCCGCACGGCGGTAACAGAGGTGAAAACGAATTCTTCCTGATTCGTGCTGTGGAATGATGACCGAGGGTAAACACACGCGCGCGGTTAGGATGCACACTACACACTTACTGAGTCGTCACTTCATGTACGGCTTTTGTGTGGGTGCTTGTTTAGGAAGTACATATACATTATTCGATTTACACGACACACACCCACTTGTTGGCAGCTGGCGGTGTTTTCAGTTTTCAGACAAAATTGGTGCGTTTCTGTCGATTGATGGTCACCTTTAAGAAATTGTTAATGGAATTCGAAAAGCCTGAAATTTGATGTTTGATAAAATTAGAAAAGTCTTCCCTTAGGTTAGGTAAAGGTGGCTGTCAGTGAAACCGACACACTTAGGCCAGTAATGGTCTATTGTGACACCACACGGATCAGGAAAAATTCCTCCAACCTACTCGATGAATCAATTAGAGCTTCGTATGAAGCGTAGGTGACTACCAATGTCAATGTTGATGAGATCATTAGTGTCGTGTTGCAGAAGAAAGCTCCCATATGGAGAGGGCTGAAGAAGTACAAAGAAAATGGACGATGGTCTCCTCCTCCTTATCCATGCAGGTTCTGCAAAAGTCATTCGAGAAGCCTCCAAGTCTTGCTGCATGCTTGGCTATGAGACAGTGTCCAGTGTTGAGACCTACAATAGCACCAATGTGCGATATATTTGAGAGATCAAACACTTGGAGCATTTCGGATCCAGCTTGGGCCAGATCTGTTGTACCGTTTGACCACCTACCGTTAGTTTTTACATTAGCATCCCGCTTTAATAAGAGTTGACATGTAGCTTGATATGCCTATGGAACCATATAATAATTTTAGCCTGGAAAACACTACAGTGATTTGGAAGACGGAAAGAGAACACCTCCGTATCAGTTTTTGACCCGTCTGTGTAAAAATGAATGTGTTCATCTTCCAGGTAAGCGTCTTCGTCCCAGAATGATCTGAAGGCAGTCCACCATACAGTTATACCGTATAGAAGAGTAGGTCGTACCACCAACAAGAGAAGTGCACCTTGAACTACCAAAGCCAACCAGGGAATGTCAAACACATATGGTCCGAAACGAACGCACACCCCAATATCCTGCACTAATCGATCGTCAGTAAAATATGATGGCGGTAAGGAATTACTGTCCTCTGTTGAACGAATGAAAGACTTGCTGAATGCTAATGGCTATGACATGGAAAAGGACTTCTTGCCTAGAACAATACCCGATCTGTTACGCGAAACTACTCTGGTTTGGTACAGGAACAACAAGCAAATGTGGCAGCGATGGAGGATTTCATGAAATTCCGTTATCAAGAACGACTCGAAGACGACATCCGACCAAGTCGCCAAAAGCCTCGCGAGTGTTTCAAAGATTACCTAGCTGATGATCGTATATTGGAGACCGCACTACAGGAGTACCAGTTGTACATACGTCGCAAAGATTTCTATAACCAGGAGGAGCTGATCGCAATAGCTGAGGAACTCGAGAGGTTTTGGGGAAAACAAGACCCAATTTCTGCAGTCCGCAACCATTACACTGTGGAATTACACCAGACGCCGAATTTCTTATCGATCGACGAACAGGAACAGGCCAACAGGAGCATTTTCATAGAAGTTATAGGAATGAGATCCTATTGTTTTATTGGGAATGTGGCCGAAGGAATACACGCACTAAAGAACGTTGCAGGTTTAAGGCGTGAAAAGCGTGGGGCACATTCAGACCTCAAACATCGATGCCACCGATGAGAGTTGAAGTTCTTTAGCAAGACGCGAGCCGGTTGCACGCACATGTAACCCCAGGCCAGTGGATAAGAGCATGGCTTCTGAGCGGAGGTTCGTGGTTACACCAAAAGTATTTTTCACAGTGAGAGTAATAACTTATCACGGAATGCTTCTCTCTTCTTTTTCTGTTATGCTTCTCAATTCGACGTTCGGATCCGGCATTAAATTGTAGATTCCCTCTATGTGTGTGAAAAAATATACATGCACAACACAATTGGTCGCGAGAAGCTAGGTCTTGGACCGCAATGGTCTGTCGCGCCGAATATTATTATTATTATTAACCCTCAACAGTGCATCGGCGGTCGTAAATATAGACACAGGAGCAACACGGAGCTTTGCCAGTGAGGTTTTCATCCAAACGCGGGGGAGTTCCGGACAAAATCACAACTAACAAAAGTAATTGTTGGTATCGCTGATGGAACTCCGAGAGAAATTAACAACACCGTTGTCGTCAAAGTAAGATTGAGAACCACATCCTGTCAAACTTCTCTACTAGTATTACTGGGAGCGAAAGACGATTTGCTGTTGGGAATCGAACCGTCTGGCTCAACTTGGAGTTGCTGCGGACGTTCGCCTCACTCACTAGTGTCGAAAGTCAACGAAGGAGGACTTTTGGCAGCGGTATATTGAAAACGCGACAATCAGGTGAGTCCCACCTATCTAGCCTGACAGTTTAGTATCCCATTTCTTGATTTCGAAACACTGGCGGGTCTTATCGGACTCCATCTCGAAATCTAGAAAATCTTGATAGAGCGAGTTTTCCCTGTTAGGCAAAGTGTTGGAGCGTCACTTTGCCTTCAGGACTCTGGCGGGCCTTATGGAACTTTATCCTGAACCTTGATCTCTTGCAGGGCCTAGAGTGAGAAGATAAAGAAGTTAGCATCGGGCTAAATGTTTAAAACGCTGTTGGCAGTCGGCCAAACTTTTCTCTCAAATTATGGAAATCTCTTAGGTTTTCTATGTTCAACAAATAGTTGGTAAAAATGTAACGCCTCATTATGGTGTTGAAGAAATAGGCGTGGCTAACTTAACTACATGCTCTTGTGCAAAACTTAAGTCTCCTTCCGTTCTCGAATTCATTTCCGGTTAAAGTTTAATGAGGGGCATGGCAGGGGCCGTATTTTCTAACGAAGTCGGTTTACGGATTACGGTTAATCTATTTACCGGTTTTCTATCTCCAACGGTTTGAGCTAAATCGCTTCCACAGACTGATAGACGAACTGAAATGGTTCAACCGTCGCAACTCGAAATATCATCATTGCCGGAGACGCTCCCTTTTGGGTGATAGAAAGGTATGGACAATGCTATTATATTTACTTACCACCTAGTGTAGGGTATAGAAACAAATATCAATTGAAGCTCGAAGCTCTTCTTGTTCTTTAAAAGATTCTTGCAGTCATACAGACACAGTCTTTTAGTGTTGCACATTCAGTCTGTGGATTGGTCTTGGTCTTGATAGTGAAGTGCTAGATGAACAATTTTGCTAATCACTACAAACTGTATATGATTTCGACACACAGCTGCAACACATTCCTTCTCATATAAGGACACGAAGCAAATGGTTATGCTAATCACAAATTGCTGGCTCATCAAACGGGAATACCTAAAGTGGACATGTGCCAGTCACAGTTTAAGTAAAGTTAGCAAAGTGTAACATCAACAAGAAATAACATCAGAATGTCCTTTTTTAAGGAAACAATAAACTTTTGGTGGGTCAATAGTCTGTCTACCAATTAAACTTTCACTCCAATTATAGCATGCACTTCATACTAGCAATGTTACATCAACAAGGAATACCATCAGAACCTCTTTTCCTTTTGGAAACAATAAACTGTTAAGGATTTGGTCTGTTTACCAATTAAACTTTCGTTCCAATGCCCGACAATTTGATTTTTTGACAAAATCCCATACTAGCTATGACTGCCAGTAACTAATTGTGTCCTGCAAAGAATTATTTTCAATTTTTAAATGTCCTTTCCGAATGCTGTTTGGTCTGCCATCCGTTACCACTAACTGCCTCAAGCTTTTGAAGCTTCTTTGAAGAAAACAAAAAATGCAAGCAATTAGTGTCGGTGCGATGGGTGAGGCAGGCGGGTAGTTCCACACAAATCGAAGCAATTATTTGTGTGTTCATGGCGGCCGTGGACTGCACGCGTACTCAACTGTGTCTGTGTCCCTGAAATATAACCACGCCGTAAGCCTTCAGTTACCTGCCGGCTAACCACATGTCGTTAAAATCGTAATTTTCATCAGCGCCCATTGCGATCCACTTTACGACTTTACACAAAAACGACTATGGTGGTGGCAAGGAGTTTTTTGCCCATTCCACGAGGCGTAAATGGCCCTTAATAAAAGCTAACCACCACCAAATGGATTATGTGGTGCGGGAAAAAACCCTAAACGATTTGTTAGTCCAAGTAGCCAGTGGGTCGGCTTAGGAATGTAATTTGTTCTCATGAAAGGCAAGGTAAGAGTGTCCAACCGCCTCTTCCACCACGATTTGTTAATACTGCGACTCGAGAACCGACGACGACGACGACGATGACTTTGCGTGCGATGAGTGCATCTTTCCGTTTTTTATAAAAAACTCACTTGATGGCAAAGTTAGTGTCTCACTCACGACCGCTTATCACACGCAATTCTTTTCTTTTTTGTTCCGTTGAGTAGCAGCAGCTTACGCGTCGTCTAAATGCGCGGCAAAATGTCCACACACGCACACACAAACACACACAGGATATCACAGGATTCCTTGCATCAGTTTTATAAACTATTTTACCGTTGTTCGTTTTCTCGTCCGTCCGATTCCGGCGAAAGGATAACAGCGACTAAAGTCGAACTCCTTGATCCGCTCGTATTTTAAAGGATTGTGCGAAATGGTGCGTCCTTGTTCGAGCAGCAGAACATTCTTAGGAAGTTGCGACGAAAGATTGTCCTGAGATTTTCTCCTGTTGCGGGATAAAAGCTCTTTATTATTTGGACATTTATGTGGAGACAGTAAGAGAGACAGCGAGGGAGCTTTTTAAGAGTCCCGTATGTACTCTAGGAAGGGTGGTTTTCTCGAAAAGGCAGGCATGCAACACGGTTTTTTTGTAATTTGTGCGGCGTTGCCATATCCATATTTTGTCAGGAGCAGAAGAATATTCCGTTGTTGTTTTGACATTGTCGACATTCTGGCATCGTTGTACGTGCAGCTTGAGGTGACGTTATGAAACTATCAGTTATATTACATAACTTATTGTCAATTTATATTGAAAAGTTTGAGAATCACTGAAAGCGTTGTTGCCATCGAAAATTGTCTTTGCGAAATGTTTTTGAGAGCCACTGAAAAATTTGCTGCCATTGTGGTTTATGTCTACGCTAAAATTTTGAGAATCACTAAAATACTTGCTGCCAATGTTTTTTGTATCTACCTTAAAAGTTTGAGAATATCATTAAAAGATATGGAACACTACGGTAAGAGTTTACTCACTGAAAGCATTGCTGTCATTGTAGTTCATGTCTCCGTTAGGTTAAAGGTTTGAGAATCAATGTAAAAGTTGCTGCAATTGTGGTTCAGGTCTAAGTTAAAAGTTTGAGAATAGTTACAAAGATATGCTGCCATTGTGGTTTATGTCTCTGTATGTATGAATCACTGAATCAGTTACTGCCAGTGCGAGTGGTTTATGTCTCCGTTAAGTTAAAATTTTGAGAATCGCTGAAAAAGTGGCTGCAATTGTAGTTTATGTCTACGTTGACAGTTTGAAAATCACTGAGAGTTGATTTGATTGTTTTTTTTATTTAGCGCTCGCTTCAAAGGATTGTGGTTTATATCTATTTGCTGCCTTGTGATTTATGTCTCTTCTAAATGATTGAGAGTCACTGAAAGCGTCACTGTCATTGTGGTTTAAGCCTCCTTTTAAAGTTTGAGAATCACAAATTTGCGTACGTGCATTATTAGTATATTGATGAGGAGAACATTAAGTTAACAGTTGTTGTGTAGCGCGCAGATTATAAGGAAAATGAGAGTAAGTTTATTAAAGAGAGTGAGTTGCGATAAATGCAGAAGAGAGGAATAAATTGTGTCGTCGAAGTTTTTCAGGTTTTTACCTGTGAAGTGAATATCCTCATTAGATTCGCTCTTTGTGAAGTAACTGCGTAGATTTTTTCCTTCAAAAAGGTTGGGATTAACTGGGTGCAGTAACTTTATTGAGCCGAAGCACTTCCCTTACACTTTCCTTTTTTCCTCTTCGCTTGTGCAAGATAGCAAGATAGAGTCTACCGAACTTGATGTCCGTCACGATGTTAACATCGCGGTATCGCTCGTAAATCCCATCAATAAAGAGTCTCGTCCTTCTTAACAGACGGGACCAACAATTCTCCGTAAGACTTTTGTTTCGGACTCTGCTAAGAGGTGAGACAGACAGCACCCAAGTCTCGGATCCACAGGTAAATGCTGTTATCTCCATTGTCTTACACACTACCAGCTGTTAAAGTTATGGTTTTGTGAAGTCTGCCGTGTGTGTAATTCTCGTTCTATGCTATTATCGTCTACTTGATTTGACCGGAGATAGTTTCTCTAATTTGCGCTCCACTATCTTAACTGAGCGACCAATGCTCGTAGACGTTACCATCTTTACTTTGTTTCGTTCTTATTTATGTGCAGACCCTAATTACGTGCCGCCTGCTGGTCATATCTGGATGAACGCTTCTTGCAGAGTCTGTAAAGGTATCTACTTAGAAATTCCATATCTGTTTCTAGATGGGCTTATTATAGAGGATTGTTCCTCTCGCCGTTTCATTAAAGTCTGGTATCAGTTTCTCCAGCGTCAGGTTGAAAAGGACGAAGACCAGTCCCTCGCCATGTTAGGTGCCGTTATAGATGTTGGATAGGCTATAAGGTATCTAAGGGAAACCACCTCATAGTAAGTTCATGAATACACAAAACAACCAAATGACCCTCAGTCTCCAGTAGACCTTAAATGAAAAGTAACCAAAAATCTGTAATTTGTTACACTAAGAAGGAAGAGCGACCCCTGGGTGACCGGCGAGCGTCACCCGAACATACAACGTTACAACACTAATAACGAGAAGTAGTAGGCGACCATGGTCTAGGTTTTAAAAATGAAAGAGGCAAAAAATTTGTCAAATTCTGTCAACTGAACGATAAAACCGATCAGTAACATAGCTAGAAAACACATACCTACAATAGCAGTGTGTAGAGCTAGAAGGATACGACAGAAACCAGGACAGCTTTAGCCTCCATAAGAAGGTTAAGGAAATCTCTGCGATTAAACGAAAAAAGCAATACGGCACACCTCGTGAACGCTAACAAGAAGTTAGAAGATGATATTGGGCGTGACAACCGCGGCCCGACCCCGGTCTTCCGCTTTAAATTCTATAAACTGAAGGTATAGTCTATAGCGAGTTTTGGAACTGGCGTTTTTCCATCGCCTGTCTAAGGGTGAAAATCTGTGGTCGAATCGCCACATACATGACGTGAATTTTGATTTGGTATGATCGCTTACGTGAACGAGCGAGGAGTAGTAATCGTTCCAATGTAAATACTCGATCACTCGTTAACGTATAGATTTCATTCACTCGTTAACTGATGTTGTAATTCGACCCCTGATCATTTGTTTATTTTACCGTCATGTAGTCAGACTGGTATGGGCCAATAAGAGTTTCAGTGTTGTCTTGAAGGATAGAAGGGAACATTTTTTATACGTTGTACTCATAACATGGTCTTTATGCCAAAACAATTGCTGCATCTCATATGCATATGCACGGAGCACAGGAAGCTCTGGTCAATACCTGTTACTTTATATTGCTGTTAAGCTATACAGCAGCTTAAAAGCTATCCTTAATGACAATGTTACACAGCAATAGTTTATGTGTTTTTAGCCGAGATGAACCACAGAAGTATTAGGTTCAAAAATAATACTCTGCTACAGAATTCCCTCTTGTGAATTTGTGCATAAACATAAATGATAAACAACAGTAAATAAGCTATGAGCAAGTATTAGTTAATATGTAGGTTTAGAGTCGGTGGCTGCTTTTGTACACTTAGGCCCGTTACGGTCCATTGTGGTACCACAGAATCAATGCCTTTCCCCTTTTATCAAAAAGCCCACTTTGTGCTTTTAATAAATTTCAGGATGTCTCGCACTTTACTGTTTACGTCCGATAAGTTCTTGGGTAATATCCCAAATGTTTTTTGCCTTCTGCTGGAAAGGCCCTCACTTTTACACAGGAAGTGGGATACTGTTTCTTCCTGCTGGACGACACATCCGATCACCGCGTATTGCCAATACGTAACAGGTCTTGGCAGATATGTTTTCTCTCTACTTTCATCGCCTGATTGGACGATTGTGGTCCTCCAAGAAACCAGAAACTTGCAAACGTCACGTTATTCAACTGACCACTTCCGTTGCATATCATTCATTTCAAAATAAAAACGACTCTCTATATCGTCTACACTCTTAAACTTCTTCGCAAAAGTTAAAAGATTTTATCTCCTCCAAATCAGATTCGTTATCCCTCACTGAGGCATTCTTTAGGACGTTTAATGTTAATCCTTTTTCATTCATTGCAACATCAAAAAACTGAGCAAACCTATCCACACAAACTGCTAATAAAAAGCGGATGTATTTGACCACAGACTAAAAATTAAAAATTCATAAAATATCTACGCTGGCATGAACAGCAAAATTAGTTGAGTCGTCCTTTATATCCTCCTCCATAACACCCCAACCCCGTCAATGGTAATATTCATTTCATCAACCCGTTTTCCTGTTTTATATGAACACAACAGTATGTACATAGTGCGGTATTTGTATCAAACGAACAATTAAGCTCCTCCTGTCCACCTCCCCTTCCACAAAAAAAGCCAACCACATCATTTGGTTCGAAATAATCAGTCGTGGAATAAACTAACGATGCTTTTATACATTAGATTGGAAGCTCTCTACCGCGGGCTGCAACAAAAAACAGTGAAACGAGGAAAAATTGAAGAAAAAAATTTGTAACCATCCAGCCAACTCCTAGCCCATATAGGATAAGCGTACCTTCCGCCAATGCTAAGCGCAATTTTTGCATCCTCCTGCATCGGTCGATGTCTGTGTGTGTGATGTGCGGTGCATTCTGACCAGAGTTTTCACCGACTCATGTCATCTTTGTGGTCTGTTTGTTTGACCTGAAGGCACTGCTATAAAACCGCACATACGAGATAAATAAAGGCAAACAACAACAGCTGCCATATGGCAGTGGCAGGATTAAGGACTTCTCGAGACAGCAATGCCAACAACGCTATGGCAACGTCGCTGGCTGCCAAGTGAAGGCCGATTTTTTTTACAATTCAGCTCAGCACAGTTCAGTTGAGTGCAGCGAGACCGTATGTATGGTATGGAAATTCAAGGTGTATCTTGACGTAGCCTAATGCTAACCTTTTGTTTGCTCCATTGTCACGTTGGCATTGATGCATCAATAAAGCCATAAGCGATGTTGTGGTGAGACGGAAAGAGAACTGATGAAAGCTCGTAAAGTTCCTAACGAAGAGAAGAATACTCGCAGTTATGCGCAGTTCGAAATTGAAGGAAAAGCTTCCTCAGAGATATTAACATCCGGCTTCTTTTGTGGGGTTGATAACGGCAACGAAATTTAAAAATCACAATATATACAACACACAGGACAGTGAGTGAAAAAAGTGAGGCCAAAGTCCAATAGACTGAGCGATAATAACAAATCAATACCAAGGCGACTATCATTACAGCAGCGTATTTGCATATTTGCATATCGAGCAATCGGATTTCATAGGATGGTGTTACATGGCCATTCAACCGATGTCCTCTATTTTATGCGAGTCTATAGCTCTTCCTCTAATGCAAAATTCGCATGCATAAGACTAATCTTTGGCAATTCCTTATACCTTGAATCTCCTTGGAGAAACGTGTACAGTTTTCTTTCAATTAGTTGTACTGGAATATACAAAGTTATAACAATAATGTTAGTATAATAATAATTTATCTCAACTCTTGTAAGATGCCATAGCTGAGCTAAGGCGTTCTTTCTTCCATTGGCAAACGCTCAACGGGTTTAAACCCTTATGATGCAAGGTACAGCGTGGGCACTAAGGTATCAAGGAAGGATAGAGGATATAGCGATGTGCATACATTTTGAATGCCTGTGGATCATAGTGATGCGGTAATACAGAGCTTGGTAAAGCATTCCACATAAGTGTTGTACAACAGATGGGCTTAATAGTAAACCAACGGGTTGAATTGTAATTCTTGGATTGCTACTTGATTGAGAATCATGCATTGGTTTTAGCGCTTTGTTGTCCTCATCAAAATAAATATCGGTTGCATGCACGTCGCGTCAAACCATGGTTGAAATCCATAAATGTGGGTTTGAGTCGCTTCATATTCGCATGATATTGTTCCGAGAAAAAAAAACACTTGGGAGGACAAAGATTTTTAAAGAGAATACGTTGCAATAGCAGTTAATGCATTTTTTTAAATGAATTGAGGACGAATTTTTAAAAATCAGTGCAATTACCTTGGAGCCCAGATGGTAGGAATACATTGAGCTTAGAGTAGACTCCATTGAGATATGTTAGCATTTGGTAAACATCCGAGTCTTCTTTCTTCTTAAGCTTTATTCCATTCTCGTACATAAATAAAACCATGCAATTGCGATTAACTAACTTAAATCGCACTTCATTTTGTTTTTAGTTTTGAGTTGAAATCAAAATAAAATAAGCAAGATGGATAAAAACTGCTATGAACTACATCGAGTACAAAAAAATTTAAAGTTAACTGTTTTGGTTTTTCATGATTGGCTACAGGAATGTTTGAAAATGGAACACTAAAACTTTACAACATGTTTACACGAGTAAAACATGTATATGAAATTTTCTCGCACAAATTTCAACGAGAACGAAAATTTTTTGCGATAAATTCCACCAAATAATTGTTTATTTTTTTTTAAATATGAGTGTAAAGCATTCAAAATTAAAACAGGCTAAACTACGGTACACGTGCTACTCGATTTGGCCTTCTTGACACCCCTCTGCTGAAAGCCCTAATTGGGCCATCTTGTTTGGGGAGACGCACACTTTAGGTAGGAGGGGCATCCAAAGTTTTGATTTTTTTTTAGAAAAATGCATTTTTGGTCGTAATACTTAGAAAAATGGTTTTTTTCTAAAATATCGTTACAACGGATACCGTAGAAACGCCAACATTTATTTTCAGTCATCTTGCTAAAATTAAGGGCGTATCTCGAGTGTTCCGGAAACGCCCCAAAGTTTTTAGATTTTTTTTTTCAGAAAAATGCATTTATCCAAGTACTTTGGAGGAGGTTTTCGGGTTAATTGGCACCATGATAGGTAATAAAAACACATTTCATTTAAAAAAAATCTCCATCCCCTACCCCTTTGACAGAGTTAGAGTCCAAAAACTAACTTTTTATAAAAAGTCAAAGAGAGGGCGTGTTCAAAAGTGGGGCGCTGTGGTGTCAAATGAAGATAAAAACCAACTCTACACAGCCGTACTAGGTATCCAAAGTTTCGATTTTTTTTTTGCAGAAAAATGCACTTTTCTAAGTTATTTGAAGGAGATTTAGGTGTTAATTGGTAACAATTGAAAGGTTATATAGGTAAGTATCAATTTTAATTTCTTTCATTTGTCCGCTTCTTTTATTTTCTGAACAGTATTTTTTTAAAACTCTGCATCTCAAATAATATCAAAAATTTACCCCACCCATAAGATTTTTTTCTCAGAATGAACCAAGGAATCACCCCTTAACAGAATAGCATCCCAAACCGGAACACCCTGTATATTGGCCATAACAAATATTTTTTGTTAAAAGCTTAATTTTTTCATTAGTTTTTAATGTCAAAGTAAAACATAAAAATCACTATTTAAAAATATATTATAAAATTATCATATGATATTGAAATGGCTTACTATTGCCTATAATTTTGCTAAATTTTAGTCTACAATTTAGCCATTTAAATATCATATAATTAATATACAGACTTTAGAAAATATAATTTCACATAAAATTATTGGATATCACTTTATTCGTAGAATCAGACTCACCCTTTAATTATTTCGTTACATTCGCTTTCGTTCCTATCAACGGTAAATGTCAAAATAGTTAGTTGTACCTTGTAGATTGTAGTTTTCGTCGCGTTCAGTGCGTGAGTGTTTTTTGTGTTTTTTCCGGCGTCGCTATGAAATTTATAAAGTTGTGTGTTGTTTTTTTCGCTTTTCTGTTTAATGTTGCAACCAGCAAAGAAAACAATGTGAGTATTTGTAAAGTTGAGTCCTTCCAAAATAAAATCCACAAAAAAATTGGCAGCTTCCAGAAAAGTATGTGAAATCGGTTGAGCAATCGACGCACACCAACAACTGGGCCGTCCTGGTTGATGCTTCACGATTCTGGTTCAACTATCGCCATGTTGCCAATGTCCTATCTATTTATCGCTCCGTGAAACGTCTGGGAATTCCCGACAGTCAAATTATTCTCATGATTGCCGACGACATGGCCTGTAATCCGAGAAATCCGAGACCGGGTCTCGTCTACAACAATGCTAATCAGCACATCAATGTGTACGGTGACGACGTAGAGGTCGACTATCGTGGCTATGAGGTAAGCAATTGAACTCCAAGGAGCACTTACTAATCCACAATACAATTACAGGTAACTGTCGAGAATTTAGTTCGTCTGCTAACAGGTCGGACGCAAAACGGCACAGCACGTTCAAAAAAACTGCTCACCGATCCAGGCAGTAATGTTCTCATCTACCTGACTGGTCACGGTGGAGATGGTTTTTTAAAATTCCAAGATTCCGAAGAGATAACCAGTCAGGAGTTGGCCGATGCCGTCGAACAAATGTGGGAAAAGAAAAGGTTAGCGTTTGATTCGTTTCTGTTCTTTTGTTTCTTTTTATTTTGTTTTGAGTAATGCACGACAATGCGATTTGGGACAATAACTGAGACCGTAAGCGGCTTGAGCTGGCTATTAATGGTTTTATAGGTTAAGTTTAAAATTCTAATATCAAAGTAATCGACCAATGAGCATCCAAACTAAACTGTCCAAGTTAAACTGTATCTACGATTAAATATGCGGTTTAATTTTAGAAAATACGTTTGACACTAAATCAGAGAAGACCACGGTGCCGTGCAAGAGGTTGCTTAAGATGATTGACCTAGCTAATTGCATTTGTAGTTTAGATGGAGTATATGAAGCATTTCTCCAAAGCAGTCTGAGTCCGTTATACATTTTCCGTAAAATTGGATTTACATGAGCTGTCCACAATCAAGGTTGTTCTCTAGGGTTAATCATAAGTTTCTTATAATATCGGTTTAGGGTACAAGATATTTAGTAACGCTGAGTTATAAGCGATTTGGTTTCTTTTTCTCGAAAAAATAAAGGCCTCAGGATTTTTTTTGGATTCAACAAATCAAGCTTATTGTTGACCGACCAAGTAACAACATTATCAATATCATTATTCTTTTCGTTAGACACTGGTGTTAGTGTCCCTGTCTTCAATATAAATTTCACAAAAAATTGCAACTTATCCGTAATGAGGTGATACTTTGTGAACTGCTTCGAGTTTCCAATATTTATATACACTCTGAATATTAGCGGTCCCTTAATGGACCCTTGGGGTACACCTGCAAATAAAGGTAAATGACTGGATTTAATTTCGTTTATGTCAATATATTGTTGGCGATCAGTCAAATATGACAAATATCCTTTTAAATTCCAATTTCATTCGTTACATATTCGAAAATTTACTCAATTTTATGTTATAATGTAATGTAGCTCAGCGTGGGCGTTAGGAAATTAGGGAGGGGAATAGATGTCTATGCACGGGCGTCTTAAATGACTGCAGATCATACAAATGCGGAAACACAGAGTCCACGTCCATTATTATGTGGCTAAAGAATTCTCTGAGTTGGTTGGTACGTCCGAAGTTAGGTCTAATGATAGACCCGTGAGCTCGAGTTGAGGCACGGGTGTTTCGGTTGGGTTGGAGTATGGGCGGTACGCATCTGGATGAACACCGCTTATGGAAAAGGCGGTAAAACCGTGACAGGCAGGAAGATTCCTACGATGTTCAACCGATTCGATTGTTATCGCAATATGTACGTCACCAATAAGTTTTTACGCGTGGTTCTAAATTTTGTCGAGGAGATGCAATGTGGATTCGGGGGCACCTGCCCAGACAATACAGTTGTTTTCAAGTTTAGGGCGAATGTTCTTCTTCTTTCTATCCTTTACACCGCGGGGGAGCATAGGGCTTCTACAACCGCCCGCCAACGAACTCGATTTAACGCCTGAGGTTTCAAGAGACGCCACTCGGTCCTTTTCCATGCCTTGCTAGGACGGCCACCTCGACGGCTTCCTTGTATATTCCAGTCGAGCGCTAGTTTCGTAATGTCGGCCACTGGCTTTTTCAAAGTGTGGCCAATCCAGCTCCATTTTCGTCGTCTGATAGTGAGCGCGATTGCTTCTTGCTGTGTTACTATCCGCAAGTCTTGATTGGTGATAATGTCCGGCCATCTTATTCTCAGTATCCTCACTAAGCACTTGTTGACGAAAACTTGGAGGCGCGTCGCAATTGACTCTGTCACTTTCCACGTTTCGCAGCCATACAAGAGTACTGAGACAACGTTAGATCTGAAGATCGTTAGCCACCACCATTTTTTGACATATTCAGCTGCCGTTAGGGCGAATGTACGCCTTGTAAATAGTGTGATCGGAGTAAAGTACATCTTGCATCGTTTTAGGAAACCTAAACATTTAGCAGCATTCTTAGCGATGGCGAATATGTCATGACTATGTTTCGTTCCAACGAAGCAAGCACATACCGAGTATTGCAAGTTTTTCCGTTTTGTATTCTCTATTGTGTAGTCCCCACTTTGTTATTTAACATACTTGTCATACGTCGTTGTTGAAGTTCCACTTGTGATGAAGAGGGCGCGAACTCATATAAAAAGCTGAGAGTGCTGTCGTCAGCGAAAGAATGAATCGGATTAGAATAAGCGGATAGGAGGCGATTAATGAAAATGAGAAAGAGTGTCGGAGACAAAACAGAGCCTTGGGGAACACCGGCGTTCATGCAGTGAAAATTGGAATTGAAACCGTCCAATACGACCTGGAATGAAACAAGCAGGTTCTTATCAATTCAATCGAGTGCAACAGCTTTGCTTTCACCAAATTTGAGAATAGACTGGTTCCATTTTTCGGTGCGATATGCCATCAGGTCACCTGTAGAATGTTGCCTACAAAAACCGTACTGCCGGTCGCTAATGATTTCACGGAATTCAAGGTATTGCATAAGCTTACGATTGATCAGCATTTCCATGACTTTAGAAAGTATGGATGTTAGCATAATGGGTTGGTACGAGGAAAGAGATGACGGTTTTTAGGAACCGGCTGAACAAAAGCTGTTTTCCATTTCCTTGGGAATACTCCAGAAGGTTAAGAGAAATGGAAAAGCCTGCACAGTTGGAATGCCAACGTTGAAGAACACCTCTTCAAAAATATAGTAGCAGTACCATCAAGCCCTGAAGATTTATGAATGCAGTTTCCACGATTGTGGTCAGGGAGAGTGGAAAACCAAAGGGGGTGTTGCGCATTGAAGTCCCCCATCACAATTTGGTTTTCACCCTGAAGAAGGTGCAGTAGGGATGGTTGATAACCATTTGCTGTGCTGTTTACGGGGGGTATGTAAACATTGGTGAGTAATAACTCGAAGTCTCCAGTGTTAACTGAAATACTCATTGCCTCAAGATGAGGATCGGGGGAGGGTTACTGGCAGATGTATTTCTATGATACATTCTGGTGAAGAATAAAAGCGAGTCCCCCGCCTCTGTCGGATCTGTCGTGCCGAATGATTTGATAACTATCCAAGGATGTCAATGAGTATGAGTTGGGAATTTTGGTCTCCTGCACGGCAGCAAATAAGATGTTATTGCGAAACATATAGTGGGTGATCTCTCTTTATTTGTTTCGCAGGACATTACAGTTCCATTGAAGGATCTTGAAAGAATTAACTGAATGGCCTGAATGCTGGCCGTGCTGAGTTTCTGGAGGTGCGGTCGGTGCATTGTTAGTGCACAGGGGTGGTGGTGGTGATGATGGAATATGGAGGTGGAAGGTTGTTGTGAAGCTCTTTTGGAACAGCAAGTGCCAACGAAATTGATGTTATAATCTTTGGCACTTGTAGCCACAGATTACAACATTTGGCACAACTGTTGCAACGCACTTACGGATAGGAAGATTACAGTTCGAGTAGTACCAGATTCTGGGACCTCAACTCAACTCGATCCCGGCTCTAATTAGTAGAATACAGAGTAGGATTGCCGGGAGGCCCACTGTGAAAGCAAAAAAATAGGCTGCTTGCAAAGCAAAATAAAGTAAATGCAAGAAGTGGATCCAAGTGATCTAATTTCAAACCTGTTGTTGTGTTGACGATCTTTGGCCCAATGTCTCGATAGGTATTGGGGTCCTTTCGGTGCGTAGAACCAATCGTCGTTGAAAGGTTGTTCTATGGTTGAAGTATTCGCTACACCGAATTCATTAGAATATCTGATGATACTTTCAATGTCATCCAAAGTCATTGATTGCTAGGTCCTCAGAGATTTTGGTGTCCATAACTGTATGGTCGTACGTTTTGATACGAGTCAGCAATGCCATCAACAGTAACTTGCACTTTCTTGGCTTGAAGATCTATGTGTTTCTGAATGTGCACTATTTAGTAAGAGGTACGCGCCCTGTAGCGCCTTCTTCTGTGATCTGTTTGACTGATTTGATGATCAAATCTTTTCACAGTCACTGACTCTTTATGTAATATATGTTGAGGTTTTTTAAATTAGTAACTGGTGGGCGTGCTGAATCCCTGTACAATGCCTCCAAGGTTCAATTTTCAATAATAATACATATTTGATGGAAGAGCACACATGATTGTGTTTAAAAGAATTAGAAAAAAAACGCAGAAATCGCAAGAAGAACGAACTAACTTCTTATATGGCAAGCTTATTAAGTAAATCTCTAAAGCTACAAGTAACAAGGCAACGTTCGTCATTCCTTTGTGAGTAATAGAAACCGGTCAAGATTTCTTTGTCAACCCAATCGCTAGTGCCAGTGGTTTTTGTTTTTTTTTTGTATTTTTCCATGGGAGTACACACAACACATTGTGATGATGGTTAGAAATGAAATTGCATTGCAGATATAATGAGCTCTTCCTGATGGTGGACACATGCCAGGCAGCGTCTCTCTATGAGAAATTCACATCACCAAATGTATTGGCAGTTGCGAGCAGTTTAGTCGGCGAGGATTCCCTATCGGTTTGTATTTTTTGCAGCAACCAGTAATGGAGCTTCTTATTTTATACACACTATCATTTGCAGCATCATGTCGACCCGTCCATCGGGGTATACATGATCGATCGATACACATACTATGCCCTGGAGTTCCTGGAGAGAGTCCAACCGAACAGCGAGAGGACAATGGGAGAATTTGTATGCGCACTCTGTTGTTTCTTTTATATTCGATTGCAGTCCAGTTTCTAATTTTATTGAACGAACGACATTTTAGCTGCAAGTCTGCCCGAAACGAGTGTGCATCTCAACAGTTGGCGTCCGCAAGGATCTCTACAATCGTGACCCGAACAAAGTTCCGATAACAGATTTCTTTGGCTCAATACGACCTACGGAGATTTCAACTGGCCGCATAAACATCACGCTGGCCGATGAAGAGTGAGTTTTATTGGACATCTCAGACGGATCAGTAATTATTGTCTGCATCTCAGACGGATCAATAATTATTGCCGCCTGTCTGTTCTGTTCTAATGATAATGATAATAATTGTTTTCCAACTATTACAGGGACTTTTTTGAGCAACCGATTACGACGGAAGAAGCAGAGAACCCCTCTATCATGGGTCGTAGTGAAGTGAAATTGGAATTTATGCCACAATTCCCATCGGAGATCTTCAAGTGAGATGAACTGTCTCAGTGGAACTTTTTTTGTTTTTTTTTTATATTTGAGTGTCTTTGCAAACTCTTACGAGAAATAAAACACTTTTTTTGTTAGTTTTTAGTTTTTAATTCAAATGTAAATGTAAATTTACAGTGCTAAGTAGGAGTAAATGTAATGTAAATGTACAGGTAATCACCAGACCAAATATTGTAACAAACCATCTAACGAACCACCAAAATGCATACACTGTGTCACTTTGAGCGAGCACACCCAGCTAACTATGGAGTATACCCAAATTGTGAGCAACACTATAAGAGTTGCCCCAAAATCAAAGTAATTGAATCACTAGGTTAGCTTAGGTTGCGGTGGCAGCTAATGTGTGGTCCTTGTGTTACCACAGAATCTTATACCTTTCCCCTTCTCAGAAGATCCATTCAGAATTCTTTAACGAATCAAAGTATATCTCGCACTTTGCCGTTTTTGAGATCTGATAGGTTATTCATTAACCGCTTACCTAAGTGGTTGTGCCTTCTGTGCATTAGTGCCGGACATGAGCAGAGAAGATGTTCTATGGTCTTCTCCTGTTCCTCCTCGTCCATGCAGCTTATGCAGAAGTCATTATATTCGACACCTATCCTCCTCGCGTGTTCCCTAGAAGGCAGTGTCCTGTCATTATCCCTACAACCATTCTTAGTTCAAGTCTTTGTATGGAAATAAGCGCTTGAAATCCATCTTCGGCCATACCTGTCTTGAAGTATTACAAGTGTCGGTGTTTTCCCACCTTACATTTGTTATTGTTTCAGCCTCTTTCCGAAGCTCAAGTTTCAGAGTCGCGATAAGACTCCCTACTTCTGCTCTATCCGGTAGCAGCTGGAAAGTCGTACGCATACCTCGATGTACTAGAAGACTTCCTTACAAGTCGAATTCTAATCAAGTCTCCAGAAAAATTGTCCGCTTCACTACCTAGACCAAAGAAGTCAACTTACAGCTCGACATCTTGATATACGGCAGGACAATCCCTACAATCATACATCCAAAGATCTTGGGAATCACATTCGACAATCTGTTGTCATTTTCAACTCATTCAAAAAACATCAACAAACGAGTCATGTCCAGAACTAAAGTCCTAAAATCCTTAGCGGGCAGTACATGGGGTAAGGACAAAAAAACCCTACGTACCACATATCAAGCGATTGGAAGATCGGTCATTAACTATGCGGTACTCATCTGCAGCCATTCCCTCTGCCAGACACAATGGCAGAAGCTTCAAACCTGTCAGAATGCTGCTCTAGGCATCATCACTGGTTGTCGCCGCATGTTACATGAGGACCATCTCCACCCCACCAAGAAAACCTAATGCTAAAAGTGAAAAAGCACAACGAGCTTCTTGCCAAACAATTCCTACTGGCATGCCACTAACCACCCGATCACCCGAACCGCAACCTGCTCAACCTCAACACACCACCCAGGCATATCCGATCTGATATTCGTATGTTCCGCGAAGATACAAACCAATTCATCGCACATACACCTTTAGATCTAGCAGACTATAAAGCAGCCCTAACTGCGATTCATCAAGGGATTCATCAAGCATCCTATACATCAAAGCGAGGAAAACCTCCTCAGATAGAATAGATCAACTCTGGCACAACTGAGATTAGGATGAAGCTCTTTTCTGAATAGCTACATACACCGTTTACGTGACAGCATCATCGATCAATGCCCAGAATGTGGTGCGTCACCACATAACACCGCTCGTCTATTTAGCTGCCCGTCCCATCCGACGTTACTCACACCGCTATTCCTATGGACGAAGCAGCCGCATTTCTGGGCCTGGACAGCTACACAAACATTACAACCCAACGTTTGGACTAATACGAATTAATTCAAAGATTATGAAATTAATTCCGTCTCACCAAATTTTAGCAATAATAAGGATACAGAGTATTCGCTCTTGGAAAGCCACTTAGAAATTAAAGAGACCAATCATTCACATTGCAGCGTAGTGTAAGACGTGACAAAGGTAATTATATTAACAACCTGGCCTCAGAATCAGAGCGATAGCAGAATTGTTTACAGAATCACCGCTCTAGCCAACATCCGGTGAAAGGCCTAGATGGTGCCGTACTCGTTTCAGATGAGGATCAGCTCAAGCGATGGAAGGAGCATTTCTCTACGGTCCCTGACCGTGTATTTGCTAACGATATGCACCCAAATCAAACGGAGCTGCCGGAAGTAGCAATTTCCCGAATTCACACCCCAACTATCAGTAAAGATGAGATCGCTACCGCGATCAACGCACCAAAGAACAACAAGTCGGTAGGACAAGATGGTATACCCGCAGAGCTTCTGCGTGCCGCTCCAACAACATCAGCAGAGCTTTTATATCCTCTTGTAGAGAGAGCTTGGGTGGCAGAAGTGCGAAAACTGGTGAGGCATTTGCGTTCTTCCTGCAGTTGCAAAGGTAAAGGAGGCCAAAGTAGTACTTGAGCGAATTAAGGATCATCTGGAAGATGCACTCGATGCCGGACAAGCAGGTTTCCGCACTGGATCCTTCTGTGTCAACCACGTCAACACCCTGTGGATCATTATTGAACAGTGCGTTGAATTCTGGTCACCACTGCACCTGCTGTTCATCGATTTTGAGAAGGCGTTTGACAGGGTCAACAGACACAGCTTATCTGACTCGCCTTGCGCAGGAGAGGTATACCCGATAAACTAATAGCTATTATTAAAGCAACCTATAATGGCTCGAGAATTCGAGATCCTAATTGGGGTACGACAAGGTTGCATTCTATCGCCGATACTTTTTTTGTTTGTGATTACCGATGTACTTCGCGCAGCTTTATCTACTGGAAACGAAGGAATTCGTTGGACTCTTACATCTCAACTTAGCTGACCACGTTTGTTTACTCTCACACAGGATTATGGAGCTGAACCAAATGACAACAAATGTGGAAAGTAAGGCAAATGTTGTGGGTTTGAAGATGAAGATGAAGAAGATGCTGCCAAAAGCAAAATCATCAACCTCGCCACCAACTCAGGAACTCAAGTTAGCATTGCTGGACAACCGGTAGAGAGAGTAGAGGGTTTCCAATATCTTGGGAGAGCACATTCCAGTATATATTAATAACCAAGCTATACCGTACGCAAATTGTGCAAAGTATTTCGGTACGAATTTGGATGCGAAACTTTGCTGAGAAGTCCATGTCAAGAAAAAAAAGAGAGGGGATTGGTATTCGCTACAGGGAAATGTACTGTATGATAGGAAGACCATCTTGCCTATCAACATATAACAAAGTTTTGCTTTACGAGCAAGTCATAAAACCCATATGGACTTCTGGTATTCAACTTTGCGGTTGTACCAAAAGAAGCAACATTCAAATTATTCGTCGGATTCAAAACTAAGTTCTGAGAAACATTGTAAATGCACCTTTCTACATAAGGAACGATGACCTCAGAGACGTTGACCTGGGCGTGGAATGCGTACAGAAGGATATACACAAAAAGCATGAGGATCGACTTCACCACTACATGAATCCTGAGACTACCACGCTCTTGGACCACACAAATCTAATGTGAAGACTAAAAAGAATCAACCCTTTTGAATTAGTGCAGCACATATAATTATTATTCATAGTATACGTAAGCGTCAATGCTTTAAACTTTTAATCGAGTATTCTTTTATTAGTTTAAGTCAAAAGAAAATTGCTTATTAGTCCTAAGACTAGATGTACAATCAATTAATTAGAACAAGTTATGTTACGCTCACAACAATCTGGGTATGGGCGTTGAATGTTGATGTAATTGCCAACAGTACATCCATCAGGAGCGCTAACAGCACCGCATCTGAAATGGAATAGGACGATTTTTTTGAATTTTCTTCAACGGGGTTGTAAAATTGTAAATGCATACGTATAGTATTCAACCAATCCTCCATTTCGACATATCATCTTGCCACACTCTCCATTGCGATACGGAACAGCTACATTTGGCTCTAGTATCAAATCCTCTTCGACGGTGCACTTACCGGGATTTCCTATTGCGAAGACACAGATGATAAAAAAAATAAAATCATCAGCTACTTGACTTACTTGGATCATTGTGGAAACCAATTGCTGTGGCAGCAAAGGCAGTTGAGAAAACTCCCAAAATAACAGCGACGAGCAAAAGGAAGCACTTCATGTTGTTCGACGAGCGTTTGACAATTGAATGAATGGCTTGGAATCGGTGGAATAAAATAACACCTTCGACAAGCCATCATCATAATCTTTCCTTATCAGTTCTGTGTGGCCTGTAACGGCAGCAACAGAATCTGCACGGAATATTCCAATCGTTGCCTCGTGTTTCTTTTTAATTCGATTGTTCTTTGCTTAGGCATCAGATTAGATAAAAGTTGATAACCGAGATTAGGCCACAAATTGGGCAAATGACGCACTTGCCGCAGAAGATCCTACACAGACTACATGATCTCTTGAGACAAGACTTAATGGTATCAGTGCACAAGCTTATAAGATAAAGTGATATATTTAAAAGCTGGCTTAGTTTTTATTTTATAGCCTATGCTTAGTTTATAGTTTATGTTTTTTTTTGTGTTTTTACTCATGTGGGCATATCTGTTTGCCTTTCGGCTTGACTCTGCTTTTTAATTAATTTCGTGAGGATTAGCCTCGAGCCATTCGGTGTATGGCTGCTAAGTTGCTAGCCGAATTACGTGTTCTTCATGGTATCTGACACGTTTCTTACATTGAATAGGAGGACTATGTTTTGTTCTTTCTCCAAATATGTTTTTTTTATATTTTAGTGGACGCGTAGAGAGGGGTTCGTACTCTTATAATGCTTGAATCCATATACACAGGCACAAGCGTGCGCGTAAAGGTATAGTAGCGGAAAAGAGGAGATGTCTATGAGCTTGTGTTTTGAATGCCCGTGATGTGGAAAGAAAGAGCTTGGCTGAAGGACGAATCTCTAACCTTCACTCTACGTCCAAAGGTGTGCTTGAGGGTAAACTGATGAGCATTTAGAGGAGTGAGTGGCACGAGGACAAGCAGGAAACGTTTCTGCGGTGTTCAAGCGAATCTATTTTTGGCTACTGTAAATATTCATGGTCATTCCAACGAAGGTTATCGTTAACGCATATACCGAGAATTGCTAGTTTTTCAGTTTCCTCGATGCCTGTGCCATTCATGGATAATGGCTGAGGGTTTAAGATTCGCTTGTACGACCGGAGACAGCATTGGGTTTTGGAAGCGTCTAAATTCTGATTGTTTTCTCTGCATTTTATTATGCTTTCCAGGTCAGAATTTAACGAGCTTAGCATACGTAGTTCGTTGGTAAACGACTAACAAAGGCCTCATAGGAGCAGGATCTCCCGATAGGTAGTGGTCTTGGAGTTTCTCTGGAAATTGCGAACGGAAGAGGGCATATGGCGAGCCTTCTGCGCCACAAAACAGGATAAGTGCCGGTTGGTCTGTGGCTCAGCGAGCCGCAACCGTAAAACACCCAATTGCTCCGAAACGTAATACAATGCCTCGGATATGGACTGATACTTTGTTGACGATCTTTAGCTATCGTACACGGACAACGATCGGTTTCTGGACCGTTAAGACCCTCCTCGACCCACTCCAGGAAGGACCACAAAACGCCAGATTCCTCCAATTAGAGCGTGAGTTTACGCGATATAATATAGACATCTTATCTTGGGGTTGAGTGAAATAAGAGAAGGAGAATACCAGTCTCCAACAAATAATACTGTGATGCTCTACTCCGGTAGACCAGCTAGGAGCGGACGGAGGTCTAGAGTTGGACTGATGCTAACTCCGGTAGCACGAAACAGCCTTATATCCTGGAAACCTCACAGTGACCAGATACTGACGGCTACATTCCAGAGTAGGGTCAGAAAAATTACTATGTATATCCTAATGCTGACATCGTAATGGTGATGGGAGTTCAATGTCTTGGAACGGAACGATAACGGAGAGCGTTATGTGGATTGCTGTAATACCAATCGCCTAGTCATTGGACCGTACCGTTTAAGCATAACACCTGCCACCAAATTAGTTGGGTCTCAACTGACATGAAACGAACATCGAACCAGATTGATCACATTGCGATCAGCCGCCGCTTCAGAAATTGCCTTTTAGACGTCCGTAACAGACGTAAAGCCGATATCGGACAATAGCGAGGTCACCATCTTATGTTAGCTTTTAAACGCCTTCGCACTACATCCGTCAACAGCAACCGCTCAAACTTACTCAACGTTACTAGGTTCAATACTGATAGGTGTAGGGAACCCGAAGTGCGTCAACAATACAGGGACCACCTTGCCTTATAGAAGCAGACGTCGGTAAAAGGCAGAATAAACACCACACATGATCATCGGCAGACACCTGGAGACTGATCGATGAGCGTAAAGCAATCAAGGCTCGAATTGCAGTGAGAGTACCGAGCTAGAAGCCCAATATCGCGTCAAAGAGAAGGAAGTGCAGCGTAGTGTAAGACGGGACAAACGACAGTACATCGACTGACTCACTTGCCTCAATGGCCGAAGAAGCAGCAAGCAAGAGTGACAGTATCTCAATGGTGGTCGGAACTCCAAACAACATCCAGTGAAGAATTTATATGGTGACCTTCTGATGTCGGATGAGGAGCAGCTCACTAGATGGAGAGAACATTTCGCTACAGTCCTTAACCACTTAGACGATGGTGATATGATCTCGAGTGCTAATGAATCTTCCGAAGAGATAAAGTCCCGAATTCGCGCCGGACCTACCAGTAAAACCGAAATAACAGCAGCAATCAAGTCTCTAAAGAAAAATAAAGCGGTGGGTATTGACGACATCCCTGCCGAAATATTCCAAGCGGCGCCAAGCACATCGGCTGATCTTCTACACCCGCTCATACGGAGAGCGTGGGAAAATGATCAATATCCCCAAGAGTGGAAAAGAGCGATGATCGTCAAGCTTCCAAAAAAGGGAAAGGGAGGACTGTGGAAATTGGAGAGGTATATGCGTTTTACCTGCCGTAGCCAAAATAATAGCAAGAATCATATCATATAAGAACGCGTTAAGGACCATTTAGATTCAACTCTCGACGTCGAACAGGCAGGCTTTCGCTCTGGAGCCTCTTGCATCGAGCTCATTAACATCGAGTACAGATCTCCGCTACATCTTCTGTTCATCGACTTCGAGAAGGCTTTTGACAGCTTAAATCGAGATGCTATCTGGATGGCCCTGCGCATGAGGGGTATCCCAGGAAAGCTTATAGCTATTATCAAAGCTACACACGAGGATGTAAATGTAACGTCCTCCGCAGTGGTAAGGTGTCCGAGGAATTTAAAGTCCAAAGTGGAGTACGTCAGGGGTGGTGCATACTATCACCGCTGTTATTCCTGATGGTAATCAGCGATGTACTCCGTGCAGCACTGACGGTAGGGGACATTGGAATTCGATGGACTATGACAAATTACCTTAAACACCTAGACTACGCTGACGATGTTTGCCTGCTCTTACATCGGATAATGGACCTTCATATGATGGCCCAAAATCTAGAAACCGAAGCAAGCAAAGTGGGGCTCAAGATAAACACTGCCAAAACAGAAGCCCTGAACACTTCTAACATCCGCTCGCAGCTCAACATTGCTGGACAGGTAGTTGAAAAGTTGACAACTTCCTATATCTAGGAAGTGTGGTCGCGGCAGATCGCGGTGGCACCGAACTGGATGTGTGCAGAAAAATCGGGAGGGCAGGGCTGCGTTCGGAATGCTATCGAAAGTCTGGAGAAGCACTGTTTTCAGCTTACGAACTAAGCTTCGACTGTTCCGCTTCAACGTCGAATCAGTACTGTTGTGTGTGTGTGCAGTACTTGGAAGGTGGATTCTAACACCCGCTCTTAGCTCAACATTGCTGGACAGGTTTCCTGGCTCTAAGAATTTTTTCAGCCCATAAGTCACCCGGCTTGGATGGCGTACAGTCGACTTTGCTACGCAAGTCACTGGAGCTGTTGACTTCGCGGCCAATGAAGATTTTCAGAAGCTTTCCTCTACTAAAATATGTCCCCCGAAGGTGGAGAAGAGTTCGGGTGGATTTCATACCAAAAGCAGGCAGAAGATGCCATAATTTTAGGCCTCTCAGTCTCTTATCATTCTTGCTAAAGGCTCTGGAGCGCATTCTAAAATATCATGTATCATGTATGTATCATTATATCATGAGGTGTGGAAGTCCCACAAGCATCGAGATCTCAACACGCCTATCTCAAGGACCGGTCCACGGAAACGGCCCTTTATGAGCACACGATCAATTACAACCAGCTTACGCTAGCCACCTTCATAGATGTAGAAGGGGCCTTTATCAATGTTCGCATTGAGACCATTCAGGAAGCATTGTCCAGTTAGTAGTGGATCACGTCCATGCTTGGTAGCAGGATTATATATGTTAACCTTGGCAGCTGCAATATTATATCATCTCTCCCTTCCTTTGGCTAATGGTAATCAATAAAATGCTAATAAAATTGGACGATCCTCCTCAACAAGAACGAAGGTATTTGCGTTACGCAGATGACGTGGTGATACTCCTATCGGGCCAGCAGCACCTTTATGTGATCAGCGAAGTTATGGAAAGGGCCCTGGGTAAAGTCAGCTCCTGTGCATGAAGCTGTGGCCTTGGAGTTAGCCCAGGGAAGACTCAAGACTTCACCACTAAATCTAAAACACCAGAATTTGTCCTTCCAAAATTCATTGGCAAAGTCTCAATCCTACTCCCCCCCCCAGCGCTAAATATCTCGTATTAATCTTGGATAGGAAGCTTAGCTGGAAGGCTAACATAGAGAACAGGGCGAAGAAAGCGAGTGCGTCGGCAGGAAATGGGGTCTCCAACCAAAAATGGCTTTCTGGCAGCTTTCACAGCTAAGTAAGAACAACACTGGCCTATAACAGGCGAATTGGCGCTTCAATCGGGGTATGAAGTAAAGAATTTGTGGATTTTCCTGGGTGATAATTGGACAAGTGTACCGCAGCCCGTTATATGAATGAACGGGCGCCTGGTAAACCTCAACTTCGAGTGCTGTGAATTGATGTCTTTTGACACAAATTCATTTAAGATTCGCTCTCAAATGGCAAAAAATCCAATACTGCTGTCAAAGTATAATGGTTTGTGTCTTTGTTTGCATTGACGTTCTGCTAAAATTTGTGAACCACTGATTTTCATCACAGTTTTAGAGCCACTTTGTGCTTCATTTGCGGGTAAATAGCCCAGTAGTATTTAGTAGTTAGGAAGGTACAAGGGTTTATGGCTTTGTTTGTGATGATGATTCATAACAGTTTTAGAAGCTATTTGTGACATAGCCAATAAGTATATAGAGGATGATGCGACGGCAACGAGACGACCAACGGCGAGTTCAAGGTAGAGTTTGAACCCCCCTAGCAGCATAAGCTGACGAAATATTTCCTCCGCTCCGCTCCACGCCGTCCACGAGTGCCATTGCCCCATTAACGAGTTTTTGTTTGTTTGTTTGTTTGAAAGCCAGAAACCTGAATAGTTAATGAGTTAAAAATTGCAATAACAGCCATACGTATTTGTTGTGCTTATCAACACAGCAACAACAACAAGAGCAACCACATTCTGTCCGAAGTTTGACCGCCGACCGAACACTCACGTGTTGCAAAATATGGACTCGTCGTTCCAGCAAACAAACAAACTCACAATATTGTGACAAAAACAATGTAATTAATAAATTCTTAATTGCCGATTGGTAGCTCGCATCAATAATAAAACAGGCTTGCATTTTGCAAACATCAAGCATTTACTGTCCAACAGTTGAGTCGAGAAGTAGTCATCGTCTGCAAAATGAAGTACATTTTCTTGTTCGCCGTCGTCGTTCTATTGGCCATGGGAGTGAGCAACGCTGCCATTGCCAAGGTAAACTTGAACAATCCAAGTGAGTAGACTCCCCCCCCCACACACACACTCGCAACTAACCACTGTGATCATTTCAAATAGAGCATCCTGGAATGTGCACCGTCAATGAAGGTTTGATTCTGGCCCCAGGCGGAGCCGCCAAGGATCCCACTCAATGCGCTCAAATAACGTGCGGCCAAAATGGAAATGCAGAAATACAAACGTAAGAGCGAAACAGCTGAAATAGCCCGCTATTATAGTTGAACATATCCCACATTGCAGGTGTTCCACTGTTGCCCCACCGCTTGGCTGTAAGTTGGGAGATTTCCTGAATATAAATCGTCCATATCCTGAGTGTTGCGAACGGGTGCCTATTTGTGCTCCTTAATTCTCCTTAGTTGGCGAATTTGGTGTTGCGGACAACTGCACATACTCACATACACACATACACATATCCTTATAAAATTGCTAAGCACAAAAATATTATCTTCAATTAACATAAAAATGATCGTTGAGAGTTTTTCTTTTATCGAGAGATCGAGAGGTGGTCAGAGGCCACAAACTATACAGAGCAAAGTGTTATCTATGAGTTTCCATAAAAGAGTAATATCATCATCATCATCATCATCAAGGCCTGCGATAGGGCGCCAACAAATCTTCTCCATTCCTCACGGTCTGCAGCCACGTTTTCCTCTGGGAGTCTTCTTCTGCTAAGACGGTTGATCTGTACGTTGTTCTTGGTCTTCCAACGCCGCGCCATGCACCCTGAGGGTTCCATTCAAATGACTTATTCTTCTTCTTCTTTTAATGGCGTTACATCCTTGGGCAGGATTTAGCCTTCTGTACGACGTGCTTATCCGTGTGGTCCATCTGCAGCATAAAATCTTATCTGGAATGGTGAAAGACTTGAACTCGAGGGCTGTGGGTAGAATATGCTCTTTATGGGCAATGTCTTCGACCCGAAGTGGGCAACTGGTACCTAGGGATCCTTATGGGTTACTCTTCGTATTTAGTGGCTCATTTCATACACTACAGGTCGTGTGATGTGCTTAGGATAGCACGGTATCCTTGTGACAAATGATAGGGTTCGAGGTTCTGGAAGAGGATTTGCCAGTGATGGTTTTCTCCTTCGCAAAAAGGCAATCACTCCGAAGGAACTATGTCCCTTGATGTCAGACCTCACCAAGGTCGCGTTGGTACCGCGGGAGTTGTCCGTGCCCATCGGTCTGAGGACAACTGTGGTTGAGGCCCCAGCTCGTTCTGGGGATGCAACGCGGGGGCTTATGGTTTACTCTCGAAAAGAGGACCGCTAAATGGGAGTAGTTCAAGAGTATGCTTAATGGCGAAAGCCAGGAAAGCAGGGTTCGTCCCACTATTTTGAACTAAGACACTCACAAAACTTCAGCAGTATACGTCGTGTGAAAGGTGGTTAAAAAGGACCTCAAAGAAGTAAAAAAAAAAAATTGACAAACTGCCATGGAATGTGTAGTCCTTGATCATCCCAATCGATGATTCCACTTCGCTGGCGTTATTTATCCACTTATTTATTTTGTTCCTGAGGTGGCTTGTAGAATAGGCAATGCTTGCTTCGGGACCGATGAAAATTCCTCCTACGCCTTCTCTTGCACAGACGTCTGCTGCCTCGTTCCCTTCAATGCCTGAATGGCTGGGAGACCGCATTTGGGTGATCTTGTTCGTTTTGGCCAGTTCATTTAAGTGGCAGTAGCAGCCCCACGTTGTTTTGGAGTAATGCTAGTAATGCGGCCCGGCTGTCGGTAGATTACGTAGATCTCGATTCTTCTATATCTTCTTTAAATGCATTCGATGGTGCAGGCTTATATGGCTGTTGTTTCTGCCGGGCAAATGGTTGGGGATATTCGTAGGGGTATTCGTCTTGTGGTTTTGGGCCCGAGCACTCCTCCTGCTCCCGTCCCTGTATCTGTTTTAGATCCGTCTGTGTACCAGATAAGAAGCTTGTTTATGATATTTCCGACTTGATTTCGTTCTGGTATTCTTATTGAGAGTGCGTCCAAAAATATACATGCACTATGCACAACACAAATGGTCGCCAATGGTTATACGAGTATGTCCTGGTCTATAAGCTTTAATTTGGTTAGTTATATTAAGTGTAACTACTCTCTTTCCAGCTTCACTTTTGATGTATAAGTGAAGTGGTGGAAGTCCCAGGAGCTATTTAAAAGCTGCCGTTGGATAAGTCTTTATCGCACCTGTTGGTCATCCGCATAGCTAATGTTTGTGATATGATTATTCTTAAGCCTGTCTAGTAGCTGGTGCATCACCAGTAGCCACAAAAGTGGTGATAGGACGCCACCTTGTGGACAGCCTCTAGTTGCCGCTACTGTGATGAGCTCGTCACCGAACGAGGCTCGAATTTTCCTATCTTTTAGCATGCTTATGACCCATCCTATGGTAGATGAGTCTATTCCCCTATAGTCCTAGCTTGTATTTGAATTGCTTCGAAGTTAGTGTTGTCAAAAGCGCCTTGAATGTCAATGGAGCTTTTCTTTGCTTCGAAGTGTGTCAATTCATGGAGTGCTGTTTCTGTAGATTTTCCAGTCTGATACGTTTTTTGGCTGGGGTTTAGAGGGTTTCGTTGGAGATCTTATGTGGTCTTATTTTCTAATATTTTCTCCATGGCTTTAAGTATAAATGCTATGAGGCTAATGGGATTGTAAGACCTGGTATCCTCTGGGGGTTTTCCCTGCTTTTGGTAAAAAAATCACTCGCCGCACTTCTCTCCAGCAGCACCTAGGAACTTAATCTATGTAGGCTATAGCTGGCTTTGTAGAGTCTTACGAGTATAGATTCTATTGTGTTTATGCCACGTTGCAGAAGGATCGGGTATAGCCCGTCTCCACCTAGAGATTTATTTGTTCCAAAGGAATTTAGAGCGCATATGGCCCTCGCCAGGGATAAAGTAAGGATTTGTGTTAATGCCCTCGTTTTCTTCTTGGTTACTTAGTATTTGATGACTTTTTGCCAAGCAGTCAAGAGTTGCTTGTCTCGTGGTTTTCAGTTCACTGTTTGGTGACTTGATTGAGCCAAGTTCGCACTGATGCATATACTGTTGTCGTTCATTAATAGTATTCCCCCAAGGTATTGCGTCGGAGTAATTGTTTTTTTGGCCGATGTACTCTCGCACCAGTATCTTCTGCTTTCTTTGATTCATTAGTATGCCACATTATGACTCCCGGAAGTAAATAACATACAGTTTCAGACCTGAACTCCTTCTTAGTGCACAATGTGTCTTGAATGGTTTTTCTTCAAGTCAAGCTTTCGCACCAATATTATCATCGCATGACATCCTGGCTAGCGTTATCTGTCTTGCAACTACATAAGTCAACTTGTCTTCTTGCCTTGGCGTTTGTGATCTCAGCTACCATGCTCTAGCAGGGCTTAGTCTTCTTGACTTGTTATCACTGTATGCGGTGGACGTTCGACTCCATCGCCGCTATTTAAGACACAGGCCACAATCTGGATGTTTTCCAGTTCTTATCCTGGAAAATGAGCTCAGCTTGGTCATTTCTGCACCACCCGAGTATGTATAGCATGAATCGGGGTGCTAGGTTGCTTCTGTATGATTTCGATTCAATTCTGCATCGAAATTTAAAATAAATTTATATCTTATTCGTATTATGGTATCTGTATCTGTATACAAGTACTCGTAAGTAATAATTGATACTTTATTTCCGAGGCTGTTTCGAACGATTAATGGACTTTGACTGTATTTATTCAATAAGCATTGCTTACTTTCAGGCGTAAGTACAATTTTACGCCTAAATGTGTGCTTTTTTCTGTGCTACTGTGGTAATTTGAGATATCGTAAGATATTGTATGGCATTGCCTGTGCTAAGCACTGACTGTGGTATTCGAACACAAACAGTCGACCAGAAAGCGTTCAGCCTCGCAACCGACGCGAGTTGCGAAACACTGTGGCTTTACCATATAGTGGCACATATATTAAGCTTTACTCTAACGTTGCGTTACCGCATAGCAACTGTCTATTAACCTTCTGACATGTGCACCTCTTATCAGTGACGATGATTTGATTTGATTTCTGAATGACTCCAAAGTAAACAATCGCCGACTTATAATGCATCGGAATGGCAAAGTGTTTATCAAAATAAAATCAAATGTCTTCATAAATTTGGTTCCTTTGCCTTAATCCGGCATTTGTGATTCCGTTTTCGTGTTGTGCAAACATCTCAGAGGTGCTACTTTAATTGTGAATCCCCTCCTCAGAAATGAAGAGCGTTATTTGGTTAGCGACGGCATTGGCTGTTCTTGGAATGAGCAGTGCAGCAATTTCCTTTGGAAATTTTACGGATTCCAGTGAGTTGGACAGAACTGCACAGCACTAGAAGTCCATAATTAATCCTCTGTCTAATCTGTCAATTCCGAATAGGACATCCTGGAAAGTGCTTTATTGATGATCATTTGATTTTATCGGCTGGGGAGACTGTCCAACATCCGGACATGTGCGGCAGCATATCTTGCGGCGAGGAGGGTTTCTCCCAATTCATAACGTAAGGAAGACTCGATGTGCATAAGGATGTGGCTAAAAATCCATCATCATCCCTTCTATTTTCAGTTGTGGAGTTGTGGTGCCACCGAAAGGATGCAAAGCGGTGTATGCCAGTCACAAGATCAAAACATATCCTGACTGTTGCCAACCCGAATTTATTTGCGCATAGACACATTTGACGGAATGAGCCGAAATTAATTTAAAAAAAAAAAAAAAAAAAACAAACTGTACATCTAATATGAGTCGTTTTTTTAAATACATTCTTTATATTCGCGTCTCCGTGTGTTTGTGGCTGGCCAAATCTTGTGAGGCAAAATTTTGCAATATGTACTGACAACCAAGTTCCTCTACTAGCATTGGAATCACCTTGTGTCATCTCGAAGATTGTTCTGGAGTGTAAGAGAAGACTGAACTCTATTTCAAGATGGAATTCCGTGACTCTTATTTCCGGGTTCCGGGCCATACAGGAATAAAAGGGAATTAATCTGCTGAAGAACTCGCAAAAATTGGTTCTTCCAATGGTCCGGAAACAATGTTAGCCTTGCTTCAGGCAAGCTTACATGTTGGTATAGAATGTTTTTGTGACCCGGTAGGTGCCGCTGGAGTGGCGATATTCACGAAAACGTGGTTTAGCGTTGGTCTATTGCCTTTTGTCGCTTTGTTGCCGCATCACGCCTTAACCATTAGACATATTAAAGCCATATTCACATCGCATGTTCGATTGGTGCTCCCAAATTTTTATCTAAATTTTTTAGCTCGGTAGATGGCGCTGGAGTCGAGATATTCTTGAAAATGTCATTCTGCATATATATCTAACCTCATTAAGCCTAAACCACTGCACGTATCGAAGCCATATTTACACCATATGTTCGTTTCAAGCTCTTATAAGTTCGCCTTTTTTTGTACTCGGTAGATGGCGCTGGAAAGGAGATATTTTTGGATATATGTGTGAGAGTATCACACCTTAACCACTGGATATATTGAAGCAAAATGTTCGGTTATTGATCCTAAATGTTTATCTCCTTTTTGAGCCCGGTAGGTGGCGCTGAAGTTGAGATATTTTCGAAAATATGTACCATATGTTAGTTTGGTAGTCTGATAAGTTTATGTATTTTTGGACCCGGTAGTTGGCGCTGAAATAAAGACATCATCAAGCCTAAGCCACTGGACGTATCGAAGCTATATTCACACCATAAGTTCGTTCGGTGGTCCGATAAGTTTATCCTTTTTTTGGACCCGGTTAGAGTCGAGATATTTACAAAAATGTGTATTTATGTTTATCTCAAAAGAGTTCAAATCTTGGCATTTGGTGGGGTTTTTTGTTAAGTTGAGCGGTTCAGCGGGTGTCGGGTAACATCGGGGCTATCAGCTAGTATATATATTATTATGAAAAGTAGTTAGTAGATGATGTCGCCGTGAAAGTATAAATGGGATAGCACGTTCTCCTATTAAAGCAAAAAGAATTAGCCCTGAATTCAAAATAACAATTGCATACTTTTAGGCATTAAGGCAGCCTTTACGGCCGCGCGACTGTCAGCAACGCGTCAGTGGAAACCTATTCAAACGGGACACTCGACGATAAACAACTCGCTAAAGGTTTAACTGGCGAACTTAGATTACACACAACCAGTGTTATGCTTTAGGAAGGGTTTCCGAGCCATCTACTTCTCCAGGGATCAATGGAGGGATGGATCGCCACAAGCAACTTCTGCTATGAAATTCTTCACGGATGTCTCCAAAATCGACGGTAGGGTCGGTGCCGGAGTCTACTGTGACAAACCTAGCGTGAGCATTTCCGTTCGACTCCCGGACCATTGCAGCGTGTATCAGGCTGAGGTAACAGCGATTGAGGAAGCGGTGACCTGGCTGAATGAAACATAATATAATATCGGTAACCGATATTATAATTTACATAGACAGTCAGGCGGTAATCAATCGGTCTTGATGACATCGGGGGTAGCGATAAGCTGCCACACATCTCTCAAGGAGATTAGTGAGTTTTTTAACATATGCTTGGTATGGGTCCCCGGTCACTCTGATGTCGTTGAGGAATTGCAAAGCAGACGAATTAGCCAGAAATGGCACAAAACTCCAACTGCTGCCGGAAAGGCTGCAGGCATAGGAAGACCGGTTTCAACGGTCAAGTTAATGCTTCGGAAAGAGGCAGAAAAATTAACAAACGCAAGATGGATGCATACCACCACATGTACTATAGCAAAACAAGTCTGGCCTAAGCTGAATCGCTCTAGAGCATTGATATCCCTACGAAGGGATATAAGAATGATTGTAGGTATTTTAACGGGGCACTGTCTTCTTGGAGTGCATGCGAGTAAGATGGGCCTTGAATTTAATGACTTCTGTAGAAGCTGCTATGACGGCGAGGAGGAGGAAACAGTATCCCATTTTCTGTGTACATGCCCGGCTCTTGCAAGCAGAAGACAAAAATATCTGGGATATGCAAAGTGGGAGACATCCTAAAATTCACAAGGAGCTTAAAATGGGCTCTATAATAAAAGGGGAAAGGCTCCGATCCTGTGGTATCACAATGGACCGTACTTCGGTCTAAGCGAATCCTTAACCCCATGCCATTATTCATGAATGGCACTTGCATCGAGGAAAGTGAAAATCTTGCAATTCTCGGTATGTGCGTTAACGACAAGCTTCGTTGGAATGACCACATATCCACCGTCGGTAAAAATGCTGCGAAATGTTTAGGTTTTCTAGCCCGGTGCAAGAAATACTTCACTCCCTCTGATCTGGCTACCATATACAAGGCTTTTGTTCGCCCAAAACTTGAGTACAATTGCCATAGCTGGTCTGGTGCGCCTAAGCCTACTTTGCATCAGCTAGATAGAATACAGTTGTTCAGCCAGAGCAGTTGAAGAGTACTTGCAAGTAGAATAGTAATGAAATACAAGTATTGTTGTAGTTAGTGTTTTTGTATGGTTTTGTGAGTTTTTGTTTTTTTTACTGTTTGTTTAATAAAGTTGTAATTTTAAAACTAATAAACTTGTGACGTATGAGCTTGATCTTGCCTTGTTTTTTTTGCTGATGGTAACGATCTCCCCTCGTTTTTCGCAACGAGAAGGAGTTGATTATGGTGAAACGTTTCCACCAGTGGTTCGATACGATTCCATTCGGACCATCCTATCGATCGCCGCAGCAGAAGATCTGGAGATGATGCAGTTTGATATAAAGACTACGTTTTTGAACGGTGACCTAGACGAAGAGATTTTTATGGAGGCACCGAAAGGACTAGATATGGAGGACGAGAACATGGTTTGCCGACTTAAGAAAAGTTTGTATGGGTCGAAGCAAGCATCCAGAGTGTGGAAGAAGAAATTCACGAAGCTCCTCAGTGATTTCAACTTGGTGCAGTCGAAGGCAGATTCATGTGTGTTCAGTGGCCATATCAACGGTATGAGAGTCGTGTTACTATTGTACGTGGACGACGGATTGGTTCTATCGAAATGCAGGAACACGATTGAGACAGTGATGAATTATCTGTCATATAGTTTCGAGATGACACGAGGCAGCGTAGGTCATTACGTTGGCATGGAGATACATCGAAACAGACAGAAGAAGCCGATTTTCATCAATCAGCAAGCGTACATTAAGAAAGTCGTCGAAAAGTTTAACACGAAGGCTTCGAAGCACATTTCGACTCCAGCCGACAGTAATGTCATGTTGACCAAATTGTGCGAAGAGGGAAGCGTCGACTTCCCGTATAGGCAAGCAATTGGATCTCTTATGTTTGCCGCTATCGTGACTAGACCGCACATTTCGTATGCAGTCAGGAGAAGTCAGCCGATTTATGGACAATCCAAAGCAAGCGCATGTTTCGGCTGTCAAGCGTATTCTTCGATATTTGAATGAAACAGCCGAAAGAGGAATCGAGTATTCTGGATCGTCGACAGCATTGAGAGGATATTCCGATGCTGATTATGCAAGCGATGTTGACACGCGAAAGTCAAACACCGGCTATGCATTTGTTGTGGGTGAGGGCATCGTTACATGGAAGAGTCGTCGGCAGAAGACAGTGGCCCTTTCCACTACCGAAGCTGAATTCATGGCATCGTGCGAGCGGGTGAAGGAAGCGGTGTGGCTACACCAATTACTACGTGATGTGGGCTCCGTTCAAGACCACCAACACTTTACATTGACAATCAGAGTTCAATTCGGTTGATCAAAAATTCTGAATTGCATCAGCGAACCAAACACATCGATGTTCGGCTGCATTTCATTCGGCAGCTGTATGAATCAAAGGTAATTCTAATCGATTACGTATGCAGTGAGGACCAGCTTGGAGACGTGTTTACGAAGCCATTGCCAATTCAGAAGTTTACCAAGAACATAGAGATGTTGGGAATGAAAAATACGAAATAATTAGTGGGAGTGTTGGATTAGAATTATTGCCGTCCTTTTCACTCTCTATAAGTTATGCACATTCATGTGTTCTTTGTTTTAGTTAGTCTTTAGCACACCACTGACAGTGCAACAACGTTTTCAGTTATTAATGCATATTCAAGTATTTCTTTGTTATTTAATTTCTTTTATTCAAACCACTAATAACTTCCAACAATTCTGATATAATACATTCGGTATTGTTTACGGCTCTGACATATGAGCTTGATCTTCCCTTGTTTTTTTTTTTGCTGATGGTAACGCACTCCCCTCTTCACCCCCGATAGAAAAACACCTTGAAGTTAATTTAAATTTCCCATTCATTTTATAGATTTATTTTGTAATAATAATAATAATAATAATAACCGTAAATATAATAATAATAATAATGCCATTACAATAATAATGTTAGTTTAGTGTGGTTCTGTTGTTTAGTCATAATTATCGTCTAATAATAATCATATAATAATAATAATAATCATTATAATATTTTTTCCTATTATGTTGACTTTGCTTTGGTTGCTTGGTTGGTTGTTCTAATGTTGGATTGGATCATTTCATCGAATATAGTGTAATGCAGTAATATGGTTTTCTTCTTCGTCTTATCTTTCTTTTCTTCGTTATATATTTCTCGCTTAAATAAATATTCAATCAATTGAATAAGAATAATAATAATAATTAATAATTAGTAAAACAATTTAAGTTTACATTGCAAACATTGCGGTAAAAACAGTTTTCCTCTCTCAAAGAATTGTTGTTGTTTATTTTTTATTTATATGTATGTATGTATAGAGTTTTTTCTAAATCTTTTATGATTTTATCCTTTTATCATTTTAATGTGTGAATTGCATTTTTTTTTTTTATTTTATCTATAATACAATTAGTCGTTCTATTGTTTTTTTGCGTGTGTGTGTGTGTGTGTGTGTGTTCTTCGTGTTGTTTTTAATTAATTTTGGTAGAAAAACAATGCTAAATCATTAATAATTATAATTAATTGTTATAGTTAGGCAGTTTTTTCTTTCTTTCGTTCGTTCTTCGGATATTTGTTGTGTTGCATATTTTTTTTTTATATATCGATATATGAGTTTGTATATATTTGTGTGTCTATTTGAATGAGAAGTCCGATTTTCAGTTAATTACTTTTGTGTTTGTTTTTATATCATTTCTATTTGTTTTGCAACATACGTCACTATGTAACGAAACCAATTGCAACTAAGCTGCAGCTGTGTGGTGTGTGTTTGTGTGTGAAAATGAATGTTGCACAAGT
This sequence comes from Nephrocerus scutellatus, assembly GCA_947095585.1. NCBI lineage: Eukaryota > Metazoa > Arthropoda > Insecta > Diptera > Pipunculidae > Nephrocerus > Nephrocerus scutellatus. The sequence continues at coordinate 118,588,412 of OX352763.1, forward strand.
GTGTCTGTTTTTTAAATTAATTAACGCTTGTATATCTTGAAGATTCCCTCCTCCACCCAAAGAACAGTTAAAAAAAATTCCCAACGCATAACAATAATAAAAAAACAATTGACAACAACAAAAAATTAAAAATTTCCTATTTTGTATAAAAATCTAATTTTTTTTTTTTTTTTGATTTTTCGCCTTTTTTGACTACCGAGTAATCAAGAAATAATTTTGTTTTATTAATTTAATTTAATAACTACATAATTATTATACTTATGCGTTATTTTATAATTTTATATTTCATATTTTTTTTTTTCGTTATGTTTTTATTTTCTTTACTTTGCTCTGATAAAATAGTTTTTCTCTCTGGATAATTTTTTTTTGTTTTTCTTTTCGTCATCGTCGTTTTCTAATAATGGCGAGAAATTTTAAGTTTCTTCAAGTGTTAATAAATATATTTGACAGGTTCTTTTTAAATACCTACATTTTTTGTGTTTATATTTTGTAAACGTACAATTTTCATTTACAATCATTTTTCTGTTTTTGTTTTGTCAAAATGTCGAAAAGCCAAAAACAAAAAACATAAAAAATGCCAGAAAAAAAATTATTGACTAAAATGTTTTTTTTTTTTTTTTTTTTTTTTTTTCATAATGGTCCTACATTAAAATATATAAATATTAATTCACCCAATATTTTTTTAGTTTATAAAATTAAATATCGTCGTCGAAAATTTAGTTTCAGTCGGTGAATTTTTTTTTAATTGTTATTCCCATTTTTTTTCAAGTTCGTAAAATCTTAAATTTCCTAACAGCACCATTATTTTTCTTATAAAGACCGAGTTTTATGTTTTTTTAATTTTTTATTTTATTTTATTTATCATTTTATTTTCGGTTCATTATGAATATATTTTTATTATTTATTTTTCTAGTATTAATGTATTATACAGAGTTTTAATTTTCATCTAATTTTTTCATAATTAAAAAATTGTAACATTAAATGGCTTGACATTTTGCGTTTATTTCTTGTTTTTTGTTTTTCTTTTCTTTTTTTCTTTCCCATCAAATGACAGTCATAAGTCATTGCATGGATTATAGGGTGAATTGAATAATTCCTTTGTGGGATAAATTTTGCTAGCTACTATTTTGGGTGCTTGATACTTCGATAGCTCAATTGCCATTGTATACTGTCACTGTAACACGAGAGTACTGTATTACCATGCATTACATTACATTACATTATATTACATTACACTATATACATAATTACATTTTTACAATTACAATTTAAGGACCTTAGTTGGGTTTTTTTTCTAATTACAATGAAAGTGCTGCAGTACAGTGTTGCACTTTTACTGCGCACGACACTATAAATGATGACACACATTTTGGTGGTTATAACGACCTCTCTTGCTTTTCTCTCTCTGTCTCACACAATTGGTGATAAGTAGAGGAAGAGGTCATTTATATAATTATTTACAATTTAATTAAATTTTGATTTAGGATTAGGATGAATATAACATAAAAAGTGGGGCTGCCCCATGTTAATAAAGTACACAACAACATCTTCTTATTTTGGTTTATTGGACAACTATCGTTCGATGTCCCAATTGGTATTTTTTTTTGTGCACAAACTGATTCTTACAAGGAACAATGAATGTGTCCATCCATTATCCAGCACCACCGTCTGCTACCTTCAGCATTTACTTGCTCTTGACCATATATGACAGCATTAATATTGGTAGCCTTGTACAGGCCATATCTAGTTTTGTTAACTCTTCCAAACCCGTGCGACTGTGCATGACGACGATGGGGAATGGATTCGTCTAAGTCGGAAACAACCCCACTGAGTCCTTCGATGTCAAAGAAAAATTTAGGCATAAAGCCGCTTTGTCATGTGATTTCTTAGACATCATATTGGACAGAATTGTGCGAACGTTTCAGCGTCACTATCAGCTATCACTTTGATGTAGTTAGGGGCTTTGTCTTTGTAGAGGCTTCGCTTTAACGTGTGATAATGACACAAGATCAAGCTAACAAGGAAACTGACTAGAAAAGCCTTCCCTCAGACCACTATGAAGACCCTGTATGCGACCGTGTTTTGGGTCTTATATTTTTGCAATGGAAGGCGTAGGTGTGCCCAGTCGAAGGTAGTTAATTAGCACAAGACCGTGCTAACTTAAGAGGTTTTGTTAGTTAAGGTTCATCCCGAACTTTAGCGCTACCAGTAAGCCAGTTAGTAAGTGTCGATAATGGAAGGCTTGAGCGGCTTTAAAATGAGAACATAAGTCGGGATGTACCGACAACAACCTGTCAAATTGTCAATCGAAAACTCGAGACTGTTGATTATGACATCAGTAAATTGACACATGACGACGTCACTCCGAAAATGAAGACAGAAATGACTACAAACGTCAGCTGACAAAGCCAAACAACCCACGACTGTCAAACGTCAATACAGCAATCAAATATCAATCGATAAATTGTCTGCCTTCATTTTGTTGTTGACAGTACTTTTTTCTATCTCGATTAGATTGCGAAAAGGTATCGTTTTTGGTGATCCGATATTGCACTGTATAAAGCACCTTCTTCCAAATACGAGTACAGTACTGTTTTGGTTTCTTAGGGGAGCACCGTTACCGGGATCCATGAAATAAGTCCCAATGATATAAATCCCAAGAAAAATTCAATAACTCCCAAAATCCGAAAATGAAATAACATTTAAATCAAGATATGATATAAGTCTCGAAATGTGAGGATTCATTTCTTGTGAAATGACTCCCAATAATTCAATAAGCCAAGCCCAAATAGCAGGAAAGGAAGGGTTAAGCAAACGTCCAAGTTTATGTTAAAAATTAGCACAAGTCTTAAAAATGTTTCCTCTTCTTTACTTCTCTAATTTAACTTTGCGTCCGTATCTAGTTTCAGTGTGTTTGTTTGTTTGTTTGCTTGTTTGTTTGTTTGTTTGTTTGTTTGTTTGTTTGTTTGTTTGTTTGTTTGTTTGTTTGTTTGTTTGTTTGTTTGTTTGTTTGTTTGTTTGTTTGTTTGTTTGTTTGTTTGTTTGTTTGTTTGTTTGTTTGTTTGTTTGTTTGTTTGTTTGTTTGTTTGTTTGTTTGTTTGTTTGTTTGTTTGTTTGTTTGTTTGTTTGTTGTGGTCCACTCGTATATCTTGACTTCTACCAATCAGAATTTAATAGGACTTGTTTCAAAAAAATTGTTAAGCGCTCGTATAGCGAAGGCGTAATTTCGAGATTTTTGTTATTCATAGGGGTTGTTTTAGGAGGAAAAGTTAAAGGATGTTTTTGTTAAACTAATTCAGTCTTTCGACAGAATAACAACTATCCATATGACGATCTGATAAACTCCGCTTTAATATATTAATGAAATATTTTGTGATTTTGAAATGGAGATAACTTCCAAAAATAAGTATAATAAATTCTTACCTTTTGGGATTTATTGCTTTATAAAATAATCCCAAAAAATGTCTGTACATTTGTGGGAGTTATTTCATTTTTTTGTTTGGAATTTTTTCATTTGGGACTTATTACGGTAGCGGACTGTAGAAGTATGTAGCCATGTCGACTGCGATGTTCCTACTGATACACTAATGTTTTCTCTGAAACACACATTACTCAAGTTTCCCGACAAACAGGTGAAGAGGGAATACTTTTCTGGACTTTAATAGAATTTTACCAAATGGATAGAGAGGGACTGCAAGATTTATCTCGTACCTTAGTTATAGTGCAAAAATAATTTTCTTCTTCTCTTTCTTTTTTATACTTATTTAAAAGTATAAATAAAAAGTTACTTTCCAAAGAAACATTTTTATTTCCTTAAATGAAATTATGTTTTCATTAAAAATCTCTTACAAAAGTCTTGAATTTTTATTCCCTTTGTAGAGCCGCCCTGCTTACCTACACTTCCTACTCCCTACCACGGCCGGTAGTGGTATTCTTTTATTTATTTTTACATTCGGTTAATGGATATGGTTATACTTTGAAGTTTCTTAGTGTTAAGTTCATGCATTATTGTTGTTGCTGTTTTTTTTTTTGCCTGCATTGACGTCCATTGCTGTTCTCAAAATTACACTAAAAAAAGAAAAAAGGTTTTTTTTCTATCGAGCTAAGAATTTTTCTCTCAATTTTTAGATATTTTCTTATTCGATTTCTCCTCATTTTGCTTACATGCAAATTTGTATTTTTTTTTTAAATTTTTTTATTTTTTTTTCTGTTTTTCTTCAACTTCAAGGCATTTATTATCAGACTTTCTAGTACAAGAGAATCTTTGTGATTTTTTTATATTTTTTATATTGTTTTTCGGTTTGTTTATTTTTTTTTAACGAAAAAGGGGTTAAAAGCTTAAAAAAAAATGAAAAAAGCAACAATTTGAAAATTGCTATTGCTTTTGGTGCAAAAAATTTTGACTTTTTTTTGATAGAAAAAAATTTTGAAAATTTCTTTGGCTTTTGGTGCAAAAATTTTGACTTTTTTTTTTTTGGCAGAAAAAATTTTGAAAATTTCTTTTTCTTTTGGTTCAAAAATTTTGACTTTTTTTTTGACAGAAAATTTTTTTTTTTAAAATTTCTTTGGTTTTTGCTGCAAAAATTTTGACTTTTTTTTTGACAGAAATTTTTTTTTGAAATTTTCTTTGGCTTTTGGTGCTTTTGACTTTTTTTGACAGAAATTTTTTTTTAAATTTCTTTTGCTTTTGATGCAAAAAATCTGTTAATTACAACATTTTGATTTTTTGATGGTGTTGTTGCGGATTGGTTGATATTTAATCTTCGCGATCAACAAAAGGATGTTATTATTTTAAGCTTAAATTTTTTTTAGGAATAAAACGAAAAACTAGTTCCAATTTGCATTTTGAAAAGGGGGGGGGGGGCGAGCGACAAAAACACAAAATTAAGCATAGGCTTAGGCGCAGGCATGTTCAGTAGGTACAGTAGGCGAAAAAGAGAAAAAACAAACGAAAGCAAAATAAAATTCCTTTTCTAGTATTTTTTTTTTATGTAAATTATGTATTTTATTTTCCTGTTTTTCTTTGCTCAGTTAATTTTTTTTATTCTTGTATATATATATATATATATAAGTATATATATGTACTCGTATATATAATAATAATTATCGCTTTAAGACAACTACAAATCAGTCAGTAATTTTTCGCTTTTCGATTATTCATATAATGTAATTGTGTTTGTTATCTTTATGTACATCTCATGAAATATTGTAGTAATAGTAGTAAGTGTACGAAGAAGCATCATCAATAATATTGTAGTAGTAATAATAATATGTAGTAATAATAATCATAAGAATTGTACAATAACGATATATGTATTCTATTTATGCAAGAATTAAGGGAAGAAGTTCTTTTCTTTATCTGTGTGTGTGTGTGTGGTGTTGTTGATTACAAACATCAAGCATTGTTTGTAGTAATAGTTTTGTTGCGGTAGTTGTAGTAGTAATAGTAGCAGAAGAAGTATTATAATAGTAGTAGTACATGGTAGTAGTAACAGTGGGCAGTTGTAGTAGCAGGCAGCACTTTCAGTTGTTCAGTTCCAGTAGTGTGTGGCAGTGGACTTTGCTGGTTTTTTGTTTTGAGACAACAATTAACATATATACATGTATAGATAAATAGAAATTAAAGTTAAAAACAAATATCATACAACGAACAACGAAAAATTGCAGAGAAAAACTTTTTTTTAAAACATTTCTTTTCATTTTTTTTAACTTAAATATAATAAACAATAAGAACAACAACAACAAGGACAATATATGCATACAATGATTAAATGCTCTTAAATTAAAAAGTTTAAAAACTACACTTAACAGGAATTACATAGATACAAACATTGTTTTCTAATGCGTCGAAAAGGAATTCACATACATATACATGTATGTAAGTAAACAGTAAATTTTGACTAAATATTTGCGTTAATTATTTTTATATTTAATATAAAATGATTAATAGATCTATTCATTAACGACAAACGCCGCATCGACACATCGTGACATAATCAACAGTGCAGTGTTGTTGACGTGTGACGTGAGACGTGTGACGCGTGACGACTGAAAGAGACGGCAATTATTTACAATGTCATCAAAGACAGTTAGTTTTATTTCCCCTCTTCATTATTCTTCCACTTCTCTTCGTTTTCATTATTTGTCATCCTTTTCCATCACACACTACTCCACACTACGTGTTATGATGTGCAGTTGTTGGTTTAGCCTCGAATACTTTGTGTATCTTTTTCGATTGATTATTAATTAATATGCTAAGTGGGTGTGTGTGTATGTGTATGTATATGTGTGTGTTTATTGAGCGAGGAAAATGTTGAGTAAAATGCCAATCAATGCGGTTGCGCTCCATCAAAGTCCACTCACTCGTTGCAAATCATTTAAACACAAAATTCAAGTCCTGAGCGCCGATTTTGGTCGCAAAATGAGGCATGAGGCAAAAATTGCCGCCATTTTTTGTGCCTGTGTGTATTAGTATGGTTATAGTGACGCATGCACGTCATTTTGTTTTGCTTGTAATATTTTTCGACACTCACATTCCACTTGGCAACAGCATGTGAGAAGCCAAGAGAGAACAGGATTCGCTCGGAGCGACAATTTTTTAGTACACGGTGTCATTAATAGTACGTCAACACAAATAAAGGAAAAGAAAACACCACACAACAATAAAATGTATGCTATACACCGCGTAGTGACAAACGGTGATGATGATGCGATTATAGACAGTCATGTCCTTAGCCTCTCGCATCACAACTCCTATCTTATGCGTTCATGTCGCGTCACTGGAAACTCGGCCAAATCAAGTGAACGATTTCGGTACCCAATCCGATTTGTATTACCTTGGGTCGGGGCTAAATAAGAAGGGGACTTGCCTTGATCGGCGGCGTTTCATGTCGACCTAGGTTGCGGTTAGCCAATCACCACTCAACTGAATTCATTGATTGTTGAAACTGATACAAGCCTTGGATACGTATCGAATTTATCAACCACGAATTGGGACCACGGAAAAGGACACGTTTTGGAACTTGGAACATTGGAACAGAAGAATTTCATAAATACCATCTAGAGATTCTTGGTCTTAGTGAGGGGTGAACTTAACGCAAAAGTAGACAGCAACAACAGTGATTGGGAACATGTCATGGCAAAGCATGGCATTGGTTCTATGAATGAACATGGAGAAAGGTTTGCTGATCTATGTTCTGATCGCAACCTAATCTTTGGAGGCACAATTTTTCGCCACAAAAACATCCACAAAGCCACCTGGACCTCTTCTGATCACATGTACAACAACCAGATGGATCACATCACTATAAGCCACAAGTGGCGAGCATCGTTGCTGGACGTTAGAACCCGAAGAGCAGCACAGGGTCTACAGGGACCATCACCTTGAGGTTGGCAGTGTGCGATTGTAGCCTGCGGTCCGCTCAACCACACGAAGTCAAACAACGAGAAAGCCAGCTGTAGCAGCAATGAAAGACCCAGATGTAAAACTGCAATATGTATCCCGCATACAACAGTCACTCTCTGAGATACAGCCCCAAAGCCTAGAGTCTAAATGGAAGAAAACAGTGAATGCGTATACGGAAGCAGCCTCAACCATTTTAGGTTATTCCGACAAAACTAGAAAAGAATCGATATCAGATAGCACATGGAACACCATTCGTGAACGCCAATCCATCGAAGTAGAGTTAAACGCGACCTCGTGTGCCGAGCGACGCGCATTAGCGCGGAAGTATAGGGATCTGGACCCCGGCAAGTTGGCCGTTCAGCTAGGAACGACAACGACAAATGAGCATGGCTTAGCCACATCGCAACAAAGCACAGAAAGCCGCTGATAGTAGACAATACAGCACAGTCTACCAACTCGGTCGAAAGCTCGCCAACAAGAAACATCACATCAACAACCCCATTTATGCGACGATCGGATCTATGTACCGAAAAGACTCCAGTGTTTTACACTCTGGACCAAGAATCGTCAACATCAACTACCCTGTTAAGGCAATAGACGGCTCTTTGATCCTTATGGAGGAACAACAATTAACCCGCTGGACAGAACATTTTAAGAATGTTTTGAATTGTACTTCGCCAGGCACGTCCATCAACCCACATATGGACCCTAATAGGCCTAATAGGCTACTTAACATCAGCGTCGCTACTCCTTCGTTGGATGAGATAAGGCCAGCAATTCGTTCACTGCAATCAGGTAAAGCATCAGGCAATGACAACATCTACGCAGAACTCCTTCAAGCCGACGATGCGATATATCAAGATATCTGGGAATCTGAAACCATTCCATCTTCGTTAAAAGAAGGCTTAATTGTCAAACTCCCCAGGAAAGGTGATTTGAGCAATTGCGAAAACTGGAACTCCTCTATAATAGCTAGGCGCTTGCGGAATGCGTTAGAGCCAATTTTGAGAAATGAACGAGCAGGATTTCGCTCAAAGCGTTCTTGTACTGACCAAGTTAACACCCTGCGTTTGTAATATGAGAACGAAATAATGAATTGTATTAGAAGTGATAAGAGATCATAAATGAAGATGTTGGACAAAACGGAACGTTGGAGAACGCCAGCATCTATGCGTTGAGTTTTCGACTTGAAACCGTTCGTAAGATAGTTACTAATCCAATAAAGCAGCTCTGATTTGTTCCGCTTATTTACGAAATTCAATTAGAAAGTCGAAAAACTGAAAGGGAACTTGATAGGAAGCGGGTTATATGAACGCTTTTCCACTGCCTTTCATATACATTTATTTAATTTATCAGAAAATTCTGACTTTAGTGATCGAAGTGAAACAATCTTCCCTTAGATCGTTGTTTTGCTTGCCCTCGTCGACATCTTGCCGTGTTCTGAAGCCACACACCAGAAGCCAAAGGAAATTAAGAAAAATCCACCACTTAACAAACGCTGTAAGGAAGAATTAAAGATGATATTATGTGAATAATTGCATTGGCATATGGTTGTAGTTGACGAGGAAAAACATTTAACCCAGACTGTCCCGGTGGATAAGCGACTATTTTCAAGACTATGGAAAGGAATCGCTATATTTTGAGACAGGTGGAGAAGACCTGGTCAGATTTATGGTCGGGATCAGTGGAGGAGACCTATGCGTTACTTCTACTTTCGATGTTGTTGCTTTTGTTGATGTTGCAATGTGCAGAGTGGGCACTAATGTGGTGAGGGGAGGATGTGCAAAGCTTGTGTTTTGAAATACAGAACATGGCAAAACATCCCACATTCGTTTGTCACCTGTCAACTAATGTGACAGTCAGTTTTAGACTAATTGGCGTTACGAATATCTTCCGATATCCAATACAATGTATGAAACCAATGATGTACTATACTGTACAACGTACTATAAGGTCTCCGCAGGATCCCACAAAGATCACTGGACAACGTCTTTCTGCAAATTAGTCCTCAATAAAAAGAACACTCGCTAAAATGGATGCACCGTACTATCTACGGAAGATAGTATCAAGCTACTTAAGGAATAGAAGGCTTAGGTACGAAACCAATGATGTCCTATACTATACAACGTACTATAACGTCTCCGCAGGGTCCCACAAGGATCAGTGCTGGGCCTCCTTATATGGAATATTATGTACGATGAAGTCCTAAGTCTAACACTACCACCAGAGGTAAAAATATATGAAAACATCGACGTTGTTACCGTGCCAAAAATATCATACGGGATAGAGTCAGGTTCGAAGGAAGTAGTCGTCTAAATTCTCCCTGGTATCCACTGGTCTAGAATTACCCGACCACAAAACGGAAGCAGTCTTGATTACAATAAATTCACAAATAAATGGGCTGATAGCCTGACTATCAGATCTCGCTATCAGGACTCTGTCAAGTAACCAGGAGTAATGCTTGACAATAGGGTCTGTCTTAAAATACTGAAAAGTATTTGAGATGTAGGCAGCATTATCCCGGATACTGCCAAACGTCGGAGGATCAGGATGTATAAAAAGGGTGCTAATGTCCAGAGTAGTCAGCGCCCCAGTCTGGGCGGAGAAAATAAGAAGACACCTTTTGTCTGTATACAGACTTAGTGCACTAATCAGCGATTTGCGAACAATCTCAGATGCTCCAGCCTTAGTTATAGCAGGAATGGTTCCAGGAGATATCATGGCAGATAAAATGCTCAGGATCTACAATAGAAAAGCCTCAATCCTCACATATCCACTAAGTCACGGAGCCCACGGCCTAAACCCTTACAAGATCAAGACAAGAACTAGAGCTTCTGGATCATTTGAAGCGCCGAAACTTCTCCGATTGGGCTGTGCAAAAGTTTGAAGAAAACCCTGAATTTCTTCAGCGATGAAGTTGATTTTTTGCTTAATGGCTTTGTCTATAAGCAAAATATGCGTTATTGGACCAGCAACAAGCCAACATGTGCTTTGAAAGACTCCATTGCATCCAGAAAAAGTGACCGTGTTGTGTGGATTCGTCATCCCGAAGGTGTAAATGGACCGTATTTTTTCGGCAATGAAAATGATCGCCATGTTACGGTCAATGGAGATCGCTATCATGCCATGTTGGAAGCCTATTTTTGGCCAGAATTGGATGTCCAAAGTGATGTCAGTGATATGTGGCTCCAACAAGACGATGCTCTATGGCACACAGCTAGTCGAACAATTAATCTATTGAAGGGGTAGTTCGGTAATCGTATGTGAGGAAGAGTGGTGGACAATTGGCTTCAAAGAATCGATCGATGCAAATGTGCTCAGGGTAGTCAATGACCGAGATCGAAGGAATAAAATGGAGTCAAAAGCACAATAATAAATGTTGTGGTAGTGTAGTGTAGTTGTTCTGTTGCTGGTGGTAACTTATCAATTAATTATAATTATTTTTAATTATTATTAATTTGTATTCCTAATATTTGAATCAAAAAAAAAAAAAGGACACAAATTCAAATGAGAGACGTGCGTATCATTGTGATTATTGACATCTACACACAGAGTGACAGTTGATTTAAAGTAACAATAAAGTGACACTTGACAGGTGACAGTTTACAGTTATTATTGCAATCTACACACAGAGTGACAATTGATTGAGGGTAACAATAAAGTGATAGTTGATTGAAAGCAACAATAAAGTGACACTTGATACTTGATAGTTGACAGTTATTATTGCAATCTACACACAGAGTGACAGTTGATTGAAAGTGACACTTGACACTTGACATTTGACAGGATAGTAGACGTATATTTACAAACAAAACAACAACACAAAAAAAACAGTAACTACAACTATAAACATCGATCGCGATCTACAACTACAATAACTGTGGCGCCGGGACATAGCTCCCAATATTTACTTTTGGGACTTATGACATACTTAAATGGGACATAAGTGCCAAATCGAATTAGATTTTGTCGAAGATGGGACATAAGTCCCAAATTTCGGAGAGATTATAATTAAAACAAATTTTGTGGACTTTCATTACATACAAAAAATGGCTCCTTTTAAAAGGCGCAGGGACATAAGTCCTAACATATTTTTTTGGGACTTGTGTCCCAACATAAGTCCCTAATTCGATTTGGAACCGTCACTGTTCCAATAACGACGCAGGGACATAAGTCCCAAAAGAAAAAAATTGGACTTGTGTCCCACTTAAGTCCTAAATCGAATTATGGACTAATGTCCCACCCCATCCGGACATCCAAAATATTTTTTTGGCACTTATGTCCCTGCGCCTTTTAAATTAGCCTTTTTATTTTTGTAGAAAGTCCACACATTTTTTTTAAATTATTATCTCTCCGAAAACTTGGGACTTATGTCATATCTTCAAAAAAAAAATGTGTGTGTATTTGGGTGTGTGTGTGTGTTTTCTTAAAAAATACGCCATCGTGAACTTAAACATAAACATCCTTCCTTCCTATGTGTCTTCTAAATACATAATGTGAAATACATACATAATTGTATGTATATACTCGTATAATATTATATAGTATATAACTTACTGGACTAATTATATTTATTATATAGGGTGCTTATGGTACATATACATGTAAAGTTCTATAATACAAAAAAAGTTCAAAGCAAAATTGGTAACAGTGGAAGTGATACAAAAGTGATAGCGAGAGGGAGTGGGAGAAAGGAAAAGTTCCCTTTTTTTTGTTTTAATTAAAAATTTAGTCATCAGGTAACTTTTTCTTAAAGACAACAACAGTAACAGCTTCATGATGGCTGCCGCCTCGTTGTTGTTGCTGATGGCGTGTCGTTGGAGCGCCGACACCATCGCCAGAAGTTGTGTTGGAGCTGCTGCTGCTGCTACCGGCCAGCTGTGCAACTGCAGCCGATTGTTTCCGTTGCCGCTGCGACGAAGAAGCTTCCTGCTCTGCAATGTTCTCTTCCATCTCCTCCTCCACCAGCTCGTCGGTTTGGGTTTGTGTCGTCGCTGTCGATGTTTGCGTTGATGCCGCTGACATTTGTGGCTTGTTTGACGTTTGTGTGGTTGTTGTTGTCATCGTCGATGAAGAACTTTTTGCACCACCGCTATTGTTGTTGTTGTTGTTGGTGTTTTTGGGGTTGCTGCTATTCTTGTTACTACTGCCATCACTACTACTACTACTACTATTAGTACAACCATCGTTGTTAATAATACAGTTAGCGTTGTTGTTGTTGTTGTAGCTGCTACTACTGTTACGACTATTATTTCCATTAAAATGATTGATTGCATCAGTCGATGTCGCCGTCGATAGCACAAACGTCGACGACGATGACGAGGACGACATTGTTGCCGTTGTTCCCGTTGTTGTTGCCGTCGTTGTCGAAGCCGCCGCTGTAATGATGCTCGATTTTCGATGCGACGAGTACCCAGATCCTGGTTGCTTTGTTGGTGGAAGTGAGAAAAGTTGCACCTGATGTTGATGGTGTTGTTGTTGTTGTTGTTGCTTCAGGGTACTCAGACTACAGCTTCCGCCGGCGGTGCTCAGTACATTGGATGCAGCTCCCGACGCTAAAGAATATGTTGAAGCAGCCGATGCCGCTGACGACGAGGCTGACGTTGCTTGCTTGGACATTAAATGCGTGTGCAGAATTGACTTGTATTGCTGGATCGGCTGCTGCTCGTTGGAGGGCGGCAATAATTGCCGGTGATGTTGTTGTTGAAAAGATTCGTGTCTTTGGGCGGTTTCCGATGAAGTGGTGGTGGTGGTGGTGGTGGTGGAAGTCGTCGCCCCCGCCGCCGTCGGAGTAATGGAAATCGATGCAGTCGCTGTAGATCCAAACGACGAGGAAGACGCAAATGAAGATCCCCCTAACAGGGTGGACTTCAATATCGGTTGATCATCCCCCCGGCATTGCACTCGCGACAGGAGGAGATTCAAATTTAATTTCGAATCCTTTGCTGATTGATGTTGCTGCTGTGGTTGTTCTTGTTCCTGCTGACTATTATGACTTCTTGGTGGCAGTGTTGGTGGTTTCCTGGATGGGTAAGAACTTCCACCAGCAGCACCGCCAGAAGAGGAGTCCATCGACTGCTGATGCTGATGCTGATGTTGCTGCTGGTGTTGATGTTGGTGGCTGTGATTGTTGTTGTTCATCGTGGGTCGGTGTGGTAGTAGCGCTGGCGATTGCGGTGGCGATTTTAGAGATCGCATCGTCATATTATCCATTGATGGTGGTGCTGGTGGATCATCGTCGTTCGAAATGAGTCCACGCTCCAGCATTTGCTACCTTATGCTCGCCGAGTTCAGCACAAACGGCACGTAAAACATTTTGCTTTCCAGCAAGAGACTAGCAGCGGCTTGGATCTGTGAATTAGCGAGAGCGAAAAATTATTGAAAACATTGGAGTTGAGTTGAGAGGAGGCTCAAGATGCCAACCTTCCCGTTCGAAACACTCACCTCTGGTATATGCGCCAACAGTTCACCCAGACGCGCCTGTGGATTTTGCGGCGATGAGTGCTGCAAGAAAGTGCGGAACACCTGCACATAGCGTTCCTGTATACTTTCCAGTTCGACTTCTGCAAGGATGGGAAATTTAAATTGCAACTGTAACTCAAAGGAAGACGGTAATGGAAGATAGATACTCACCCTTGTTGAGCAGAATGTACACTTTCAGGCACACGTACTCCTCCATTTTGAGCTTAATGCGACGGAACATAATCGTTATTTGCGTCATCTTGTCCACCATATGGCCGACATCGAGCTTCAGCTGTTCCATGGCAATCGGCTGACCCATCAGGGTCGTTAGGCAAGTCTGTAAGGTACTGAGATGTGAGTTGACTTCCTGCACGAACTCTGGATCGTCCTTGTGCAGTGGAATTCCCACAGGCGATATTTGGTTGATGCTATGATTGAGCGGCGACGCTGCGTGCAATGATGAGCGCGATGAGCCCACACCACCAGCAACATTTGTCGTCGATGTTGTTGTCGTTGGCGCCATCGAAGATGCCGAAGATGCAGTCGTAGTCGATGAGGCGTTCGTTCGTCCAGGCGAACAAGATGACGACGATCCAGACAACTTCTTGCCATGGAGCGCCTGATACGCAGCAGTCGTCAAGATAAGAATCTCGTGCCATTTATCTGTCAGCAGTTTTGTGTGAATTTCCACCGGAATCTCCAGATAGAATGGTAACTTTTTCGTCCACGACACCAACTTGTGGACAATCGAGTCGCCGATGTTGCAGAGTTTCTCGCTGATTTCCGATTTGTCCTCGAGGAACTCGGAAAAGTGTGGCAGCGTGGCAATGTCTTCCATTGCGTCACAGTCGATCAGCGTCTGGATCATGTTGAGCGAGTGTTCGTAGGAGATCTGCCGGTCCTTCGACGAACTGACGGCGTTGTCGAGCCGGTGGCGTAAATGCACAATTTCGCTGGGATTTGTAAGAGCAGTCTTAAGTATTGTTCCATTAACCAAATGCGAGGGTAGTTTGATGGCAGTTTCCTGCTGCTGTTGCTGTTGTTGCTGGTTCTGTTGTTGCTGTTGTTGCTGTTGTTGCTGCTGATGGTGCTGTGGCGACTGATGTGAATGCGGATGCGTGAGCGAGTGTGGATGATGCGGATGGTTGAGATGGCTCGGCGCCTGTTGTTGATTGTGCTGCTGATGCGATTGTTGCTGCTGCTGTTGGTGATGCGGCGAATGATGGTGCTGTTGTTCCTGCTTAAAGCTCGGTCCGAGGAACATTGATTTTATGTCACTGTTGCTGCCACCGCCAGTTGCATTCAGCAACTTTGTTTGCTGATGCTGTGCAGCAGCTACAGCGACCAGCTGCTGTTGATGTTGCTGCAAAACTTGCGACTGATGGTGTGGTGACATTGACAAATGTTGCTGGTGATGGGGTGAATGCTGTTGTTGCTGTTGCTGTTGTTGGTGCTGGTGTTGCTGCTGCTGCTGTTGGTGATTGTGGTGGTGTGATTGATGTTGCGAATGATGTTGCTGCTGTTGCGTGTGCTGTTGGTGTTGCTGTTGCAGTTGTTTTTGGGCGGATTTCTTGTGTTTCTTATATTTGACTTTGTACAAGTTGTAGACGGCACCACTGTTCCGTCCTCCGGGCATTCGATCTTCACGGACAGCTGGGGGAGGGTTTCATAGAGAAAGAAATAGAAAGCGAGGAAGAGAAAGAAAATTGTTAGCTATTTGTGGGCCACCGAGAAATTCATTTGCTTATAAAAAAAAAAACAATTTGCATATTTCGAGATCAATCAGAGCATCTGAAAAGGTGTAGCTAAGGTGTTAGTAAAAAAATTTTCCCTTTTCTTAGCAACATTTTGTTTAGCCACATTTCGCTTGACAACATTTTGTTAAAGAACATTTCGCTTAGAAACATTTTGCTTAACAATTTTCTTAGAAACATTTAATTTAGCAACATTTCACTTAGCAACATTTCGCTTAGCAACATTCTGCTAATTTAGGAAAATGTTTAAGAGAAAAATGTTCTTGAAATTGTCGCTTCGGTCTCGCTTAAGGCGTGGGGAACATCATACTAACCTTGAAGCACCATTCCTTGTTCGATACACTTCTTGAAGCGACAATACTGGCATCTGTTTCTCTGTGCTTTGGTTATCTCGCATGTTCCGTCCGCCACGCATGTGTAGACGCGTCGGTTTTGAACGGTTCGCTTGAAAAAGCCCTTGCAACTGCCATGAGAAGCGTTGGTGGGGGTGTGAAGAGGGAGCGGGAGGGAAGAGAAAGAATTTAATCGAATTAATAAAATGGAAATGAGAAAACCTCAGTGTTGGATTCGAAATCGATTGCACTCACCCCTCGCACGTTATAATGCCATAGTGCAGTCCAGTTGCTTTGTCTTCGCATATCATGCAGACGAGGGGCTGTTCATCTTCGTCTGTGGGATCATGAGGTGCATCCAGTGGCCGGCTGAGACCCCCCGTCGAATTGGTACCACCCCATTGTTGCTGGGAGCTCAAATTAAGAGCATGCAGCTGGCCGGGCGGCAGTTGACTGTAGTCACCAGCCCAGAGGCGTTCCATGTTAAGGGCGTGAGGTGTCCGGAACTGCTGTGGTCTTGGGCGGACATCTTGAATGCGTGTTTGCCCAAGACTCAGCAACAGCTGCGCAGCCTCCTCATTGTTTTGCGGCGATGGTCCAGGCGTATGTGTCGGTGTAAGCGATACTGGTGGCGATTGTACCGCGGATTGCTGAGACTGCTGCTGTTGTTGTTGTTGTTGTTGTTGCTGTTGCTGTGATGGGGACTGATGTGGCGGCGGCTCGTACCCCCAGACCATGGTTCTGACGCCACAGCTCTCGCCCATTATCACAGTTGGTGTGCCCCTTGGTGGCGTCTGTGATGGGGTTTGTGGCGATAATTGTGACGACGACGAAGACGATGAGTGATGTGGCGAAGGCGACTGACCCGAAGGTGCATTCGTCCTTAGACCGCACATTGGACCGCCGATCACTTCCGGTTTGACGCCGTTGATGCGAGCGTTCGACACCCAGACCATTCGTTGCGCGGCAGCAGCCGCTGCAACTGCTGGTTGCATAAGATTTGGCAATGCCTGCTGAACCTCGTTTTTGACGCGAAACAAAATCGCCGCATCCCGGTTTGCGTGACGTAATTGAAGGGATGGATGCATAAGCGCTTGCGCCATGTTGCCCATTGATTGCGTTGGAATTTGTGGCGGCATTTGCGGCTGTTGCTGCAGTTGCGATTGTTGTTGTTGCAGTTGGCGGTGGTGGTGATGATGATGTGAGGGTAATGCTCGATCGATACCTCCGCCTCCTGGACCTGGACCAGCTGCAGAATGTTGATTCAACAGCGGTGAAGGTTCTTTTTTGATGCGAATGTGTTGCTGTGGTTGTTGCTGCTGTTGTTGTTGTAACTGTAAATGATGGGGTTGATGTTGTGGCGACTGTGAGGAATGAACCTGCGTCATTGATGATCGTCCGCTTCCACCACCACCACCCGACGACGAATCACCGCCCCCACTCATTCGCGACGAGGGTGACATTGAGTTGGGTGACATTTGGGGGCGTGACATCATCGTGGAAGCATGGAGGATCTGTAACTGTTGCGCTTGCGTTAAATGGTGCATGGGCGACGATGATGACGAAGTGCTGATCGTCATGCTGCCAAGGCTGTTGTCAGCAGCAACAGCAGCTGCTGCTGCAACTCTCGCTGCGTGGCTAAGAAACTGTTGCGATGGTGGGCTGGACTTTCGGGAGGAGATGTGCTGCTGATGATGAAGATGCTGTTGTTGTTGCGCTTGTTGTGCTTGCTGCAGATGATGTTGCAGATGATGCGTTTGCTGGTGATGCTGCTGGTGTTGATGTTGCGGCGACGAATGCGGTGGTTGCAGAAGACCTGTCGATGATGATGATGATGACAAGGACGAACCAGCAGAGGGTGACGAGGACGAAGAGGACGATGACGTCGCCGTTGCAGCAGAAGAAGCTGGAGCCGTTGCAGATGCTAGGGGCGGATGATTGTGCAATTGGATGTGCTGCGAATAGGGCGAATGCTGCGGTTCAGACTTAACTCTTGTGGGTGTGACCAACACTGTGACGTGCTGTTGGGACTGTGTGAGACCCTTTGGTGATGGCTGTCGTTGCTGTTGCTGTTGTTGATGATGTTGTTGCTGCAAATGCGAATGTTGCAAATGTTGCTGATGTTGCTGCTGCATATGTTGATGTTGCTGTTGTTGTTGTTGTAGCTGTTGCTGATGTTGATGATGATGCTGATGATGCTGATGAAGCTGAGACTGATGATGGTGGTAAGCCATCATTTTCGTTGGCGATCCTAATATGCGTTCCTCCTTAACAGAACGTATCACACTTAAGTTTGTGCCACAATTTGCAGCACTTGTTGCAGCGGCGTTGTTATTGTTGTTGCTGCTGTTGTTGTTGTTGTTGTTGTTGTTGCTGCTGCTGCTGTTGTTGTTGTTGTTATTATTACCGCTATTCAGCATACTATCAACACTGCTACTGTTGGTGTGAATGCCATTTGTCGGAGTTGGAGTCGGCGTTCGATTTGCTGCTGTGTTTGTAGTCGTCGTTGTTGATGGCTTATCGTCAAGAGAATCTGGAGATGCTCGACTACTTCCGCCGCCATTGCTGGTGCCACAAATACTGCTTGCAGTTCCATTGTCGTGTGGCGGTGTTGGTGCCGTTGGCGGCGCTAAACTCCTTATTGGCGGCGACGTTCTCGTCCCCGTCGTTGTGGGTTCTGGTGTCGGAGGAGTTCGCGCTGTTGGCGGCGGTGGTGACATCACCGATGATGCAACGGACGCCACTGCACCACTCGATGAATGTATATCAGTCTGTTGTTGTTGTTGTGGTTGTTGGTGTTGTTGTTGGTGCTGTTCTTGCTTTAAACTGTGCTGCTGCTGCTGCTGCTGTTGTTGTTGTTGTTGTTGTTGTTGTTGTTGTTGTTGTTGTTGTCTTTGATTATTATTATTGGCAACAGCAGTAGCTGCAGCCAATGCTGCTGCTGCAACGACCGCAGCCGAAGCATTATTATTTGTCGTCGTTAAAGATGACGGTGGCAGCGCTGATCGATCGATCGATGTGGCTGCCGACGATATCGTCACCATTGGGCCCGGATGGTCGCACATTTTTGGCGACAATGGCACTAACAGGTCCGGCGAGGAGGTCGACGTATCAGCAACAGATTCGCCATCGCTGCTGCATCGCGAATCGATTTTCCTTCGTTTCAGCTTTAGATCCTGAAATAGGCTCATTTTATCGAGCTCGCTGTACGGGCCACGGCTCAGTGTCATAATTCCTGCAAGCAAAAGAAGAAGACAAGAGGTTCTTGTTACAAAATTTGTTATCGTTAATTGCTGCAAAGAAACCTTACTCCGACACTCCGAGTAGTACAGAGGGCACTTTGTCGGACATCATTTTCGGGTTTTTCGGAGTTATTCCGATTTTCAAATCATTTTTTGTATTCCCTTGAAAAACTTCAAAGAGCTTTCCTCTAAGGACACTCGAACTTTAAAGTGAAATAAAATTAACCATCACAGAAAACCAGTGGCCAGCAGTTGGAAAACTCCCCAAATATCATACATCAAAGTCGGTATCGAAGGTACCAAAGTTTTATATTGAGAGCCCCAAATTTTCTTCCAAACCTGATGTTTCGTTCATCTTAGATATTGAAATGAAATGGGAATGATATGGGAATGAAATGGAAATGAATGGAAAATGAAAGTGAAACGAAATGGAAATGATTTTGAAATTGAAATTGAAACTAAAACTAAAAATGAAATTCAAATTGAAAATGGAAATTAAATTTGACCCTAGTTCTTGATCACACTGAAGGACTTGACCTTAGATACGTACCACGTGACAGATAGAAGCGCTTAGAGGCGAATGCAAATGGAAATTAAATGGAAATGGTATTCGAAAGGGAAAAATAGAAAATGAAATGGAAATGGAAATGAAATGGAAATGCAAATGAAATGGAAAATGAAATGGAAATGAAATGGAAGTGAAATGGAAATGGAAATGAAATGGAAAATGGAATGAAATTGGAAATTAAATCGAAATGGCAATGGAAGTGAAAAGGAAAGGGAAATGGAAAATGAAATGATAAGGGAAAGGGAAATGGAAGATGGATGAGATGGAAAATGAAATAGAAATGAAAAGGAAAATGGAAATAAAATGCTGCACTAGTTCTTGATCACACTGATGGACTTGTAACGACCTTAGATACCACGTGAATGACGTGCATTGCGCTTAGAATTGAATGGAAATGGAAATAAAATTTTCCTGAAGCTGATATTTTATTCATATTTGATACTGAAATGAATTTAAATGGAATGGAAGTTGGAATGGCAATGAACGCAAATGAAATGGAAAGGGAAATAGAAAACGAAATGGAAATGAAAATGAAGTAGCAATGAAATGGAAATGCAAATGAAATGGAAAGGGAAATAGAAAACGAAATGGAAATGAAAATGAAGTGGCAATGAAATGGAAATGAAAATGAAATGGTAATGAAAGTGAAATGGAAGGGGGATGGAAAATAAAGGGAAATGGAAATGGAATTGGAAATGAAAAGGGCGATGGAAAATGAAATAGAACGGGGAACTGAAATGAAATTCTGCACTAGCTCTTGATCACACTGAACGACTTGTAATGACCTTAGATATCAGGTGAAAGAAGTGCATCGCGACTTGTGATTATGTTGGGAAAAAAATAATTTTGTAAAGGCTCCTCGTGCCTTCTTTCTTGAACAGTCCGAAAAATGTCAAAACATGCCTCGTAAATGTCAGACTCAGCTTACCCAATTTATTATATTGCAGCATAAACCCAGTGGCGAAACGTCCATATAACCCGATTTACGCGAAGTTACCTTTCTCTTTTGTGATAATTTTCGTGAAAGTTTTGCATAATTTTAATACTTAGCAGCATCCAATTGCACAAAGTATATGAATCTATTTCTAAAATGTTCCCTTTCATTTTTATAATAATGGGATAATTTATTCATCTCCTGTTCTGCTCATCCTAAGCCTATATTGGCAATAGTTTACAAAAGTTGAAAAGGCGTTAAAATATCTGTGGATAGATTTAAGTCTTTGTGTTTAAATAGGTTGATAAGTGAACCAGAATTTTTTAAGTTCCAAAATACCCCAAAGGACCCTAAATATACCCAAAAGAAACCCTTAAAATGCCTCCAAAAAACCACCAACAGACTACTAAAAGACGCCCAAGATAATCCAAAAAAAGATCTTTCAAAAGACCCAAAAAGAGAGCAGTTTTACAACTGGGGCCCTTGCAATTGCACAGTAAATGAGTTTACACTTTTGTTTATCTTTTATCCGCTTTATCCGCCACATTCGTTATTTGCTTTAAGTTTCGCTTAAAAAAACTTATAAAATTCGAGTTTGCTGCCATTATAACTTTTCCCAGTAACCTTCAGTTGCTGTTCTGTGTACGATAGATAGTACGTGTACGTAGATAGTTTCCGAAGGAACTTTGAACTTTTTCCTCCTTTTTGTCACCTCTGTTCGAATTTCACCCCTCGCCAATGCAATGGATTCGATCCTTTGAGGAATGCCTCTAATCGAACATACTTTAGTCTTTCGAATTAGAACTTCAGCAGCTGATAAGTGAATAAATCTGAGATCACAAAGTACATACGTGTCTTAGTTATACGTGATATGTTGCTATCCGAAATTCCAATTCACAAAAAAGCCTACAAAGCGTATAATGATTCATCGCACGTGAACTTCTGTGAGACATTCCAAACTTGTACCAAGCCCCAAAATGTTGTTGCCACCGAAACTCCAATAATAGAACCAATAAGAGATAGTGACGGCCGTCTGCGCTCATGCTTGTAGCTTGTTGAATGCCAAGAAGCCGGTTCGCTGGCCTGAAATATGTAGGTCAATAATTCGAACAGAACGAATTGCTTGCCCGCCCACGTTCTACTATTACGTACGTACGTTCGTGTCGTTCGCCAGCACCATCACCACCATCACCACCATCAACACCAGCACAACCAAAGAACAAAAGCCACTCTAGAACCGAGCGAACCACAGGAGAAACCGTAATCCACATCAGGTGTAAAAACATAATCCACTCTAGCGCCATCTGATCGCATTCGAGAGTATCGAGTTACATTGAGCTGGCGCTTAAGCTTCAGCTGTGGTCGTATCTCGGTCTTACATCGACATCTCTGTAAAAGAAACAGAAACAGAAGCAGCAGCAGCACAGCAGAGCTCAACAAACTGACTGCCTGGGGCAACAGTGTGCATATTGCATTACACTGTGAGCGCCCAATTAATTAGCGGCGCTAAGGCATCCTTGTACTTGATGCATTACGACCTTAAACCTGGACTCCATGGTAATGGCAATAGCGCTTGAAGTTGTGCTGAGCAATTTTTTGGGAAATAGTCAATGTTTTGAAGTGTTGTTGGTGGTGGTGGTGAGTGGGTTAGGGCGTGACGCGTGAGGGCGTGACGTTCTTCGGGATGTCCACCCGGAATGCCGACCAGAAAAAAAAAAGAAAACTGGAGTCGTTTGCGCACCCTCGGAGGAAAAATTTGATTGCCCTTGAAGCAGACAACCAGCTTAGTTTTTTTTTTTTTGTTGTGGTTTTGTGACTTTTTCCAACATGAGCGCCAAGTCGCCGACTCCCTGTAACTGAAAATCAGTCAGGCGGAAAAGGCCAAATGTGTGGTGGTCGCACAGCAGGAGAATTTTTGTCGAAACAGGAAATGAGTGCATGTGCGTGCGAGCACTGTGTGTGTGTATGGTACGAACTGCTGTCCACACGACTGCAAGTTCAATGTTTGTCCGCGACACTCCGGTTCAGTCCACTACCACCATTTGTGACACTCGTAGATGGGGAAAATTTTAATTATAAGAGGCGCTTACAATTAGCTTGCTCTAAGCTTAACATTAGTCTTTCTGGCCTGCATTTGGACATACACGAATTCGCACGAAGTTTTCGTGAGTATCTTTACAACTTCAAATACTCGAACGAACCCTTTTTTCTTTACTGCAAGGGTAGTGCAGAGAATGCACAACACGTACTGGTCATGCAAAGTAATCTTGGCTTTGTCTCTACCGGTCAATCCGCCTATTGGCCTACATATCGACGAAAAATTCCAAACCTTATAGACACTGGGATCACAAAAATTATTAATAGGCACAGCCGAAAAGCTGAGACAAAATACGATCTCTCATCTGACCACTCACCTGTGGTTATCACACTAACAATTTTTAAGAAGCGTGGAACAAATTCCCCAAATCCTCACAAGCAAATCGACAAACTGGCTTAGATATAGAAAACACATAAGCTCTCATTTCAAACGGCAAACTCCGATGATGCAACACTAGGATTTAGCTACTGCAATTCAACCGAACACTAACATTTGCAGCAAATTTCGCCACACATGAAACTACCAGAACAAAGTCCAAAAGTGCTCCCCGCACCAGAACTGAAGACGACAAACGCAAAATAAGACAAGAGTGGCAAAAGCATATTCCCTCACGAAGCTGAGGAAGGCGACGAAACGAGAAACGAGAGGAGCCTAAGAAACTATCTCTAAGATCTCTCACCAAATGCGACCAACCATCACATCCGAAGACACTTCCACATAATCCTTAAATCGTACCTTCTAAACCGCCAATTCAGGAGAAATTACAAATTCTTCACATCAAAAGACCACTGTATAAGAGCGGGTGTACCCCACGGAAGTGTCCTTGGCCCACTTTTATGCATATTATTTACATCAGACCTTCCGACGGACAACAACTTAACCATTTTTATCTTTGCGGATGACAACGCGATACTAAGCATCCACAGTGACCCCAAATCAGCTTCTCATAACTTCAATAATTACATTAAGCGACTCGAACTCCGGTTTATCTCTTGGAGAATTAAAATGAACGGGGCGAAAAGCAATCACATCGCTTTTGTGAAGCTATCACTCTCATCAGCACAATAATTCCTAAAAGTAGAGATGTAAAGTATCCGGTAGGACTCCACCTCGACAGACGACTTACCTGGAGAACACACATTCACTCACTTCACTTTAAACTCATGTATCTGCACTCCAGCACCTGTCTGGATAACAAAGTTCTTCTCTACAAAGCAATCATCAAGCTTATGTTGACCTATGGCATACAGCTCTAGTGCTCAGCAAGTTCTTCCAGTCTAGAACTCCAGCAAAGGTTGCAGTCCGCAATCATAAGAACAATCACGGGCGCACCATGGTACTTTAGAAACTCCCTGCTGCATACAGGCCTGAGTGTTCCGATTATCACAGAAGAAATCATCCAAGAAAAAAGAAAACTTAAATGTCATCCTAACCCACTTTTTAATAAACTACTACACCAGCATGAGCCGTATAGGCTGAAGAAATTTTAGCTTTCACCAAACTCAATGTTTCATTATCATATTTAGGTCTACAACCGGGGTCCGGCCCTGGCCTCCCGTAAAAAATCTCTCCACTGGAAGATCTAATATTTAAATAAATGAAAAAAAAAATGAATGTACTGTAAGAGTGTGTGAGAATCAATTACAGGAGGCACCTGCCGGAACAGCTACTTGGAGGGCGAATCAGTCCGGCTGGCCTCATTGAAGCAATGGTCCGAGCACCGAAGAAGCTAGGAATATAATCAACAAACTCAAAACTAGCGTTAGCCGCGATTTCGCCGTCATGAACCGGCTACAAGAAGGAAGGAGGAATGTCTTAAACAGGCTAGCGGATATAGGGGTTGGTTTTACTCAGTAAAAATCTGAGACACGCTCATGCTAATGCTTAGGGTACTTTTTAGAAGATTTCCAACCTCCACCATAAAAAACCTACACGAATTGTATTGCATTTTGTATTTTATTACCAAGTAAGCCGAAGTTACCTCTTAAGTTATGGCTCTCAGAGTACTGCCTTTACAATAAAACAAATTTCTCAAGGGTATGAAGCAGTCAGAAGCCTAACCAATTGCACGGAGTGTGCCAACCTGCCCAGATCTGCAGACTATCTTAAATACTCTTGACTTTTCTTTCAAAAAAGACAAATAGTGGCCTTGCAGCTAGAAGCGTTTAAGAGTAACAGGGTGTGAAGTGATGCAGGGTTAACAATACGTTTCTTCGCATTAAATCGCTACGCACACAGCAGGGGTTGAAAATAGACCCCCAAACGATTTCTTTCTCGTAATTAACCAAGCAATTACCCCTTTAAGTATTTGCCATCTTAACTGATACACCCTGTATAAAATATTGCGCTGATTTTCATATGAAAGTACAATAGATACAATTAATTGTGGAACACAACATCATTTAATTGTCCTACACGGAAACGATTGCACCAGAAAATGCACTGAATCCAATATTCCATGATTCATCGATGCATAAATCGGCAGATATTCCAGCAATTTCACGTTCTATGTTGGCTCTAAGAGCTCCTTAAGTCTGACCAGTACGTTAGTTAATGTTTGCAAGACTGTACTTGAAAAGTTTGAAAAGTAGATATAGCTACCGGCTATGGGAGTAATAGTGTTACAAGTGAACAATAAGTAATCACAAGTGTGAATTTGTGAACTTTTTCTATGAGTTTAGTGAATTAACGAATTTTTTTTTATCGGCACACGCTCAAGGGGTTAAAGCCCTTATGATGCTGGGCACAGCGTGGGCGCTAAGGTATTTAGGAAAGAGAGTGGAGATGTCGAAGTGCATGCATTTTGAATGTCTGTGGATCATATTGATGCGGGAATACAGAGCTTGGTAAAGCAAACCACGTTCGTGTTGCACGACTAATGCCTCTTTCAATTACGTCAAACCATACCCGAAAACTTACCCACGGGTAAGCTACCAAATGACAGGGTTTTCGTGGTTTTCGTGGTAAATGCTTTGCAAATAGAACGCCAAACCAAAACCACATTTGACAAGAACAACAAACTGAGAAATGAGTCTGTCAAGTAGATGCAAGGTGGTCTTAGGTGCACCTGACCATACATGACAGTTATACTCAAGTTTGGGGCTAATAAATGCCTTGTAGATAGTAGCCAGATCAGAGGGAGTGAAATATTTCTTGCACCGTGTTAAAAAGCCAATGCACTTAGCAGCATTTATGGCGACGTTGAATATGTGGTCCGGGAGGCCAGGACCGCACCCCGGTTGTAGAGCCAAATATGATGATGATGAACATGTGGTCATTCCAACGAAGCTTTTCATTGACGCACATACCAAGAATAGCTAGTTTTTCCGTTTCCTCGATGCAAGTGCCATTCATGGATAATGGCTGGAGGGTACTATTTCGTTTCAACGACAGAAGACAACATTGGGTTTTGGATGCGTTAAATTCGACTCTATTGTGTTCTCCCCACTTTGCAATGCTGTCAAGGTCAGAATTTAACGAGCATACGCTGTTGTTCTAGCTCCATATTCGAAGAGAAAGGACGTGAACCTGAGAACATATAAGAGAAGCTAAGAGTGTTGTCGTCAGCGAAGGAATGAATTAGATTAGAAGTAACCGACAGAAGATCGTTGATAAGCATAAGAAAGAGTGTCGGAGACAAAATACAGCCCTGAGGGACACCAGCATTTATGCGGTGGATATTAGATTTAAAAAAATCTAACACAACTTGGATTGAACGGTTTGAAGATAGCTTCTAATCTATTGAGGAAGGGTTACATCGATTCCAAAAGCACGCATTTTGGACAGAAGAGCTTGGTGCCAAACTCTGTCAAATGCCTTTGAAATATCAAGTGCTAAAACTTTACTTTCACCAAACTTGAGAAAAGACTGATTCCACTTTATGGTGAGATATGCCATCAGATCACCAGTAGAACGTTGTCCACGGAAGCCATATTGGCGGTCATTGAATATAGTTCTCGTGATTCAAGATATTTCATAAGCTGACGGTTAATCAGCGTTTCCATGACCTTAGAAAGAAGGGACGTTAGTGCTATTTGTCCGTACGAAGAGAGACATGACGTTTCGCCTTTTTTTTTGGTATATGCTGAAAAAATGCTGTTTGTCCAACTACTCGGGAAGAGTCCAGAAGAATAGGATAAGTAGAAAAGCTTACGCAAAAATGTGCAGGAAGTAGATTGGCCTTGTCCTTAGAGCTGACAACTAGAATGTCATTGTGAATGATCGTTGAAATTAACGACGAGACAGAGTAGGACTATTTGACTTAGCCAATTGCTCAACATACCTTCCTGCGAGTGTTGTCTGTCCAGAGTTGCGAAGCCAACCAGGATTGTGTATATTGAAATCGCCCGCAATAACGATTTCAGCATAGGGGTCTTCAGTTTCAATTCTTAAAATTGACTCAGACAGAGCATCAAATTCGTTAAGAGTTGAAGCTCTGTCTAGGTTTGGGCTTCTATATATGAAACAGTAATAAATGTCTTGTGTTTTCATTTGCTCATCTATCACGAACTCTAGAAAGCTTAAATTTCGTAACAATATCTTATATATATCATTGCTACAAGAGTTTAAAAGCCAGCTTTAGTCTTAAAGACTTGATATTGATAGTTTATAGACGAAATGATACTTAATGAATAAATGAAGCAGTGGGCGGTATACCGCAAGCATTTGACACAAAAAAAGTTCGTTAACCCTCGGCACAATGTTTAAATGTTTAGCGCCAACCTACCGAAATTGTAGAAACTTCAATTTTTTTTTAGAAATTTCCAACTTTCCCTCTCTTAGAGCCCTGAGTTGGTTTGGTTGTCCATTGTTGGCTTTTGTGCAATCTACGATAATTGCGATAATACGGGAAGACGCGACGTCATTGTGACGGTCACGTTCAATGCTAAAATAAGAACACGACCGCAATGATTAGGAAAACTCGAATAATGAGCGCCGTTTAGTTTTTGTTTTGGGTTTGGCTGGGAGAGGGTGGGCAGAAAGTCATTAGCTATCGATGCCGCTAGGGAGGTACTCACAGACGTCAAAGGTAGCCTCAAAAATCTCAACGGCAAAACAGCAGGATGGATGCGCTGTCAAAACGCGAATGCGATCGTCGTAGTCACGACTTGTGCCCGCTTTACGTTCGATAATCAGCAAAAAGACATGAACACGAAATCTGCTGAGTTGTTTGCTCATTTAATTTAAGACGGAATTGAGGCGTAAAGCACACAAACAACTCAACAACAACAACTGGAAAGGAAAGACTTTCACTGGCAGTGTCAAAAAAAAAAAACGCCAAAGATGCAAAAACGTTCAGTTGGATGGATCATTCGTTCGTCGCTGTTGAGTCTTTGGGGTTTTTGAACTTTTGTCTGGCAACTGCGAACGCCGAGGCCAACCACCACGACCACGACATCAAAAGAAGGCCCAATTCATTTAAATTTGAGGCATCTGGGCTGGTGTTTATTTTTTTTGTTTTTTTTTTTTTCGCTGTTGCTTATTAACATTCATACATAAAAGATAAAGAAGAAAAAATATTTTACTGTTATGCGTAGGTTCCCAATGTTTTGCCAACGCCAGCGAAAGAACGCCGCCGTCGAGTTTCTATGATTTTGGCGTTTTCGTCTCCGTCTTCGATTTTCTGGGTCAAGTGAAAGGAGAGTTTCGTTGACTTGTGGTTTTTTTTTTGACAAGAACTTTCTGTTCGAGTTTTTTGTTTTTTTTTTCAAAAGAGTCGAGTCGGCTGGAAACTGCTTGGCATGGTGCCGACACTAAATCACCCAAATGAAGGTCGAAATGATTAACGATGTAACGATAATCGAATGCTAATTTCTTTTCTTTCTGTCTTTTGGTTTCTTGGACTGTGAAAAGCGCGGCGGAAGCCAATGACCTGATGTAATGATATAACGGAAAAGTTTGTAAGATCATTAACAGGCCGCCTCACAACCGAATACATGAATATATGATTTTTGGAAACCTTAACCTTTTTATTTATGCCCGTAGGTTACACGAATCTGCTATGAGATGACAAACAAGAAATATTTCGCGCCTACAATAAATTTTTTTTTAATTTATTATTCATTGTTTTGCATATTAAGCTGTAGTCGAGCTGTAGGTGTAGTCCACGAGGAAAAAAATACAAATTCGTTATTGAGTTTTGTAATATATTAGGATTTTTTGTAATATGATTTATAACAATACTCGTAAGTCTTTAATATATATTGGATTATAGGTTTTTTTTCAGAAGAAAGATTAATTTATCCAATCTCTGTAAATTGAGCGGTATCCAGAACAATTGTAACGTTTTTTTTTGCTATTTATAAATAAAGAATTAAACTGAAACATCTATAGATACAGATTCGAACACAAAGATACACTTGCCGAACTAGCTGAGTGCATAGAACGATTAAGATGACGTTTGAAAGTGTTGGGACAAACTGCAACGCAAAGTGATAAACAAACAGGTCCGAACATAATAAGCGATTTATTTTGCAGACTGAAAGCATACACCAAGTAGAGTTATTATTTACTTAGTTTAAATAATCGTAGGTTATATACCTTCAGAAGAAAGTATCAATTTTCTATTGAAAGTTGTCTGAAGCTCCCAACTTATTAACTTTTTATTAGAAACTTATACAACTACCTGCTTCTGTTAAAATACTAATGATAACTTATTACTTACTAGTGAGTGTCCGGCGCTGCCCCCACAAACCCTCCCAAAACAAACCACAAAACAACACCCAAGGTAAGGACCTAAGTCCCAATATTTACTCTTGGGACTTATGACCCACTTAAATGGGACATATGTCCCCAATCGAATTAGGGATAGGAAAATTTTGTCTAAGATGGGACATAAGTCCCACATTTTCATAAATCATCATCATCATCATTCGATACATCATAAATTCAAGACTTGGTTTGTCGTCTGACAAAAGATTTGTCAGTAGAGGCACTCCGCAAGGAGGAGTCCTGTCCCCACTTCTTTAGAACCTGTGGTTCGCCTGAGGACGGAGGGCTGCGGAGTGATCGCCTTTGCGGACGACGTTGCCATAGCCGTCTCAGGAAAGCACCCACACACCTTGAAAGAACTTCTGCAGAATGCTCTAAATAAGCTGATAAGCTGGGCAGATTATTGTGGTCTAGGGGTTAACCACCAAAAAAACCGAACTTGTCTTCTTTACGAGGAAGTACAAAATCCCACTAGTCATCCCTCCGTCCATCAAAGGCACAAGCTTGACTTTCTCCGATAATGCCAAATATCTTGGTCTTATTCCGGATAGGAAGCTAAGCTCGAAACCCAATATACAAGAAAGCCACAGTGGCACTCTTCTCGAGCAAAAAAGCCATAGGAAGTAAATGGGGTCTTCAACCGCATATCACTCATTGGCTGTACACAGCAGTAGTCAGACTGGACTGCATTAGATAGAGCGATCAATCGCGACAAATTAAGCAGAGTCCAAAGATCAGCTTGTCTTTGAGTGAGCGTAGCGCTTCGTACAACTCCCTCTGCTGCACTGGACATTCTGCTCAACATTGCTCCAATCAACATCTTCGGCAGACAACTGGCTGCAAGCACGGCTACTCGCCTCAAAGCTATCTCTCAGTGGACCGTGCATGATTTCGGCCACTCTTCTATCCTGAATTCAGTCAGGACTCCACTTGTCAACTTAGACTACACCATTCCGTAGTAATATTAAATTTCATTGCATGCTTCAAGGGTTTAATTCTTTGTAACAATCTTAACATTTCATTGTATACTTTAAGGGTTTAACTCTTCAATAAATATCAAAATAGATTGTATACTTTCAGGAGCTTTATCTGTTATTATTAGCTTTTTTGTAAAATATGGCAACACTATTTTTTGTCTACAAATTCTCTCTTGTGTCAACAACAGTCTTAACATCTGGAAGAACGTAAATTAAAAAGAAAATATACTCCTGCACATTTGGTCTTCATCGAAACCACACGTATTTTTCTTCGATTAACGAATACATCACAATTTTGAATTCCAAAAATGTTTATGATTAAGTTTTTAATATATAATTCTATTGTTTAACTTTTTAAATTTAAATTTTTATTTTCATTTCAGGTAAGTCTTTGATGATAATGGATTTTGTATCCGTTCGCAAGTACATAGTAACATTTTCCAAGGAGTCTTAGTGAGTAAAAAAAAAAAAAAAACAAATATACACAGATATTACAGTCTGATATACGATTCTGATACAGAAACTGATTGTGCTCGACAAGCAGCAAAGGTCGAAAGGTCAGCCATCAAATTCGCTTAGGTTTTCAAAATGTTTAACCGAAATGCAAGAAAAATGGTGATTCGTTTTCGCAGCGACGTTGAGTACTTCCGCGCATGCGCAATAAATAATACCAAAGAATGGCTGTGGGATGCGCACGCATATTTTCTCTCTCATTTGCTGTAGTTTTTTTCTCTTTCACTTTTACACTTAAAAAAAGGCACTTTTTAAGAGACTTGCGCAGAACCATTTTTAAAAGTGCTAGGTCCATAACAGTATAAACCAAAGTTATCTTCTTTTCTTTCTTTCCTTTACTCCGCGGGGGAGCATAGGGCTTCTACAAACGCCCGCCAACGAACTCGATTTAACGCCTGAGGTTTCAAGAGACGCCACTCGGTCCCCTGGGATCTTGCTTCCTCTTCTATTGTCCTTTTCCATGTCTTGCTAGGACGGCCAACTCGACGGATTCCTTGTGGATTCCAGTCGAGCGCTAGTTTCGTAATGTCGTCCGCTGGCTTTCTCAGAGTGTGGCCAATCCAGCTTCATTTTCGTCGTCTGATGGTGAGCGCGATTGCTTCCTGCTGTGTTACTCTCCGCAAGTCTTGATTGGTGATAATGTCTGGCCATCTTATTCTCAGTATCCTCCTTAAGCACTTGATGACGAAAACTTGGAGACGCGTCGCAATTGACTCTGTGACTTTCCACGTTTCGCAGCCATACAAGAGTACTGAGAGAACGTTAGATCTGAAGATCGTTAGCTTCAGATTCCGGGAGATTTGCGAGGAGTTCCAGATATTATTTAGCATGCTATAGGAGTGTCGCGCCTTGTTTACACGAGAGCACACATCCGAGTCAGCACCACCATTTTTGGACAGCCAGCTGCCCAAATAACAAAACTTATCGACTTCCAGCTCTATCTGATGTCCCTCAATCGAGAGATCACATATTCCACTAGCGTTAACGCGAAGTGGTTTTGTTTTTGAGACGTTAATTTTTAAACCCACTTTGTTAGCGTGGAGTTCTAGTGAGTTTAATTTGCGCTCCATGTCACCTAGCGATTGTGATAGGAGACAGATATCATCGGCATAGTCTAGGTCTTCAAGGCGGTGAAAGACATTCCATGGCAAACCCGATGGAGTACGGGTTACTATTTTCATCACCCAGTCGATAACAATTGTGAAAAGCAGTGGTGAGAGGGTGCAGCCTTGCTTGACTCCTGAGTAGATGTTGAAAGGTGAGCCAAGATGACCGTTATGAATGACGCGGCATGTTGAGTCGCGGTACAGCTCCTTAATGATGTTGATGATTTTTTTCGGAACACCATAACTAGACAAAATCTGCCACATCATGTTTCGGCCTACGTTATCAAAAGCGCGTTTAAAATCTACAAAAACCATATACAGAGGAGAGCGATACTCAACTGATTGTTCAATGATTATACGCAGGGTGTTAATTTGATCAGTACAAGAACCAAAGTTATAGTAATAGTAATATTTAGTAAGCAATCATGCATGGTATTTAATTTAATGTTAAGGTAGGAACTAAATAGTCCTTCTAAATAAGGTTGGTATGAAGCTAATAACCCTGCGTCTTATGTGAAAGTACAGACCTGTAGAAACTATCTAGTCCCTTTAAGTAAGGTTGGTACGAGGATAACAGCCCTTCGTCTCATGAAAAATTACAGACCTGTAACAACTACCTAGTTCCCTGAGTAAGGTTGGTAGAAGCTAATAACCCTCCGTCTTATAAAAAAAGTGCAGGCTTCTATCAACTATGTATATAGTCCTTCTAAGTTAGGTTGGTACGAAGCTAAAACTATCTGTGTTATGATAAAGAACAGATCTGTAGAAACTGCCTAGTCCCTTGAAGTAAGGTGGGTACGAGGCTAACAACCCTCCGTCTTATAAAAAAGTACAGATCTGCAGCTGTAGCTAAGCTAGTAACCATCCGTCTTATAGAAAAGTACAGACTTTTAGCAGCTATCTAGTCCTATTAAGCAAGGTTTGTACGGATCTAATAACTGTCTCTGTCCACTGTAGGTGCCGTGGCTCAATGGAAGTGCGCGTGGCTGCTGAGCAGGAGGTTCGTGGTTCGAGTCCCAGTAGCATCAATAGTATTTTTCACGGTGTCCCACCTCTCGCGAATGGGTGACAAACGTTCCGAGAGTAATAACTTGTCACGGAAAGCTTCTCATTCGCCGTTCGGATCCGGCCTTAAATTGTAGGTCCCTTCCATTTGTGTCCAAAAATATACATGCGCAACACAAATGTTCGAGAGAAGCTAGGCCTTGAACCGCAACGTTCTATCGCGCCGAATATTATTATTATAGTAATTGTCTCCGTCTTATAAAAAGTACAGACCTTTAGCAGCTGTCTAGTTCCTAAGTAAGGTTTGTACGAGGCTAACAACCCTCCGTTAAAAAAAAATACAGATCTGTAGCAACTATCTAGTCCCTTTATGTAAGGTTGGTAAGAGGCCAACAACTCTCCGTCTAATAAAAAGGTACAGACCTGTAGCAACTATATAAGTAACTATACGAAGCTAATAACCGTCTCCGTCTTATGAAAAAGGTACAGACCTGTAGCAACTATATAAGTAACTATACGAAGCTAATAACCGTCTCCGTCTTATGAAAAAGGTACAGACCTGTAGCAACTATATAAACCTTCTAAATAAGGTTGGTACGAACCTTATAGCCCTCCGTCTTATAAATAGGTACAGACTTGTAGCAGCTATAAAGTCCCTCTGAGTAAGGTTGGTACGAAGCTAATAACCGTCTCCGTCTCCGTCTTATGACCTCTAAGCTAGTAACCCTCTGTCTTATAAAAAAAGTACAGCTATATAGTTCGTCTAAGTATGGTTTGCAGGAGGCCAACAACCCTCCGTCTTATAAAAATAAATGTTATAAATGTCTTATAAAAAAGGACAGACAAAATAGATAGTCCGTCTTATAGTTTCATAGTACTAACAAGGCAGAATCTGATAAGTCAATAAACTTGATTTTTCATAAGTAGATTTTCTAAGCTAGGGAAGCGTTGTAGGTCATAGGTTGACGAGGTTTTATTCTTCTTACAACGTTCATGTGATTAAAAATATTGTTGTATATACCTATATTTAAAAAATTGTCCACAAGTTGACTTGGTTTTTTTTTGACAATCGGGTTCCACCATGGTTTGAGTATCTGCAACTGAGATCACTTTATTATCTTTTAGTTAAATGTCCGACCAGTCCGGCTCGACTCGACTCGACTCGACTGTTCTGTGCCCCCATGTAGAGTATACTAATATTATAAAGAGGTAATGTTTGTTTGTGTGTAGGAGGTAATCTTCGAAACTACAGGACCGATTTCAAAATATTCTTCGCCAGTATTTGGAATTAACTTTCAGGGTGAATATAGGCCATATATTATCCCGTTTAAAGAAAAGGGCCTTCCATGGCCCTAACTAAATAAATTAATTCGACGAAACAACGCTCAGGCATAATAATGACTGTATGCTATGTGCTGCACTATTCGCTGCGCTGCTTTCTGTGCTGTACGAACATCACGCCATATAGCGGCATCATAATGACTGTGTGCTATGTACTGCGCTGCTTTGTACATACATACTATAATCTATGCATATAAAAATGAATGTCTGGTTGGTTTGTAATACGACAGTTAAACTTAAAAAGTAGACGGGCGATTGTGCATAGACTTTCAAAGAATAGTGCGTCTTAACAAAATCTCGATATACCACATAGTGCGAATACGATACGAGATGGCGCTTTATTTAGGTTTAGGTTTAGGAAAGTACACCCCTCCCGTGGTAGTAATGGCAAGGCGTGGATTCATGTGTGCGGGTGGTGTAGAGCCCGGGAAAAGCTAGTTGTTAATAAAAATAATTCCGAATAATGCCATTATAGCAACGTCCACTCTCGGCTGAGCATTGAACGCACAAAGTGGAGCATAGGTCTCTTTAAAGCCCAGTTTAATATCAAAACAACGCGGAGAGAAAGAATGAAAAATAAAAATCGACGATTCTCTATCGTTGTTGACCTCCTGCGGTTTTTGCACCCACCTACCGCGCATTTGCATTCGCATATTGCCGCACAAGAAAAGAACAAAAGGCACAACCCAGAAACAACCGTTCGCATTATGATTGTCGGCACGTCGCATCCCATCGTATCGCATTCAATCATCACACAGCCAGCACGCGGTTCAGATCGAAAGCGAAACAATTCAAACCTAAAAACTTTCTTTTCGATGGACACGCCGTAGATACGAGTAACGAGCCAGAGGAGTGAATGGCTGGCAAGTAGTGTCAAGTGGAGAATTTTATGGTAGTCGCACCGTGGAACTGACCGTGACACAATATTGGGAAATCCGTTTGTGATGTGAGCGAATCGAATTAGCGGAGCGCATGGTGCGCTTTGAAGAATGCGAATTCCGCCTAGGACGTGACCGCTTGGCTTATGGCCTCGCACTTGAAACATTGCAGAGATTTTTTAGTGAACTTCAACATAATGGGAGGATCCACAGCCTTGACTTGGAAGCATCTTTCACATAAAAATCAACTCCTTGCAATTTCTTTGGTTATCTCCGCTGGAATGGAAGGAAAGAAGCACAGCAAGTGAAGTAGATACTCCATATCATAAAAAACTGAAGCTCGTTTAATTAATTTTTTAGTTAATTAACAAAAAACCAAGCATATGTTTATTTTGTCTACATTCCGTGGAAGATAAAGGTCACAGTCGAGGATCATTTGCGTCAAATAAACAGATCTGGCAAACCAACCAAAGAGAGACGAGCCTCTGTCATAAGCAAAACACTAAGATGCTTAACAAAACATCCAATATAAAGACCGAACATTGATGGAAAGTTGGACAGGAAATTGGAGGGTGCTCTTCAAAGAAAAACCTTGGCAATCACCACACCCAGCTTCCGTTATATTTCCGTTGTTGCGGTTTGCCGATCAATTTATGCCATATTATTAAGTTGTCTGCGACTTTTCAATTAGCAGCTTAGCCGCCGCTCTATATTGACTTTGAAGACTTGAAGGCACTCTAAAGAGGTAATTGAATGACTAGAAAGTTGCTAGTGATT
The DNA here is from genome assembly GCA_947095585.1 of Nephrocerus scutellatus. Lineage (NCBI taxonomy): Eukaryota > Metazoa > Arthropoda > Insecta > Diptera > Pipunculidae > Nephrocerus > Nephrocerus scutellatus. The sequence continues at coordinate 118,624,515 of OX352763.1, forward strand.
GACTGCTTTTCTAATGCACCGTGCCGCACCAACAACATCATCAACATCATATTTGGGTCCGCTACTGGCCAAAAATATCTCTTCTCTTTTTACTTTCCCTCTCCTAAGTGCAACAGGAGGTTCCCTTTTATTTCGTCAATAGCAACATGGTAACCCATAAGAAGGGGGTTATGGTGAAGAGGATGTCTGATTGGGTATCAATCTTCTTGGACCTTTTTTTTTATGGTACTCCTCAGTGGCGAAGTGTTCATATTAACCGATTCACACTGGGGTTCCCATTCAGTTTAGCGACAATTCTTTCAAAGCAGCTTTTTCCTTGGTTTTCCTCAATAAACGCGAGTTATAAAGAAGAGTGAATCATTATAAGGATAGATAGAAATAACGCCAGACTTAAACTTAAACAGGGAAGAAACCAACATCGGTTAGGGGTAATGAAACCTGGGATGGCTGAGATTCCTTAGACTCCCATAGATCAGGCAACGATAACGCGCAATATATTTAGTATAGCTGCTGCAAGACCGTTGAATGGGTACATTATATTATGCCCATTCTACACGAGGTGACCCTGCCTAGCTGAATTCAATGGATCTAGAGGAGAGAACCTTGATAAATAATCCTCAATCTAAGGTGAGACACGTGCGCCGAGGAATGACCATTAGGAAATTGGTCGCTAGCACGCAACTCCGGATACCTGGCACACCCCGGTTTAAGGTGCCTTACCACACCGCAAGAGTATCTGCGAAATACGAAATACATAGATAGACCCCTAAGAGCGGTGCTCCTCCAAATACATCAATCTCGGCAGCTATGGACCCCCAAGGCCTTACTTCCGAGAGTGAACACACACAAATAGACTATGATAGCTCGGACGCCTCTAGTACCAGTACCGTGGACTACACAAGGCTCGAGCGTTTCAAAATGCAAGGAAAATATGTCCACATCCACTACGTTAGGCTTAAGGACGGACTTACGAGCCTAGACCTAAGCGGAGCCACAAGGAAACGACTAAATTCCCTCAAAGTGACGGAACTTTCCCATGGCGAGACAATAGCACAGTGCCAGACAAAAATCAAACACAGGACGGTCACAACCACAATGAAACGAGTTCGATCAAAAGACTCCAGTCCTAAAAAGCCGCCAAAAAGGGATATGCAAGCCCTCAAAGTAGCCGAAAAAACAGCAAGCGCCGAAGAGACTGGTTCAGGTGAAGAAAAGGCAGCGTCACAAAAAGCACCACGTTACAGTGACATCACGAAGACTATTAGGTTGGCAATCACCGATCAAGACTACCGTAAAGTCAAACTGGAGGCAAAGCAAATGACAACGATCCAAGACAACGTCATGGGCGCGGTGGCGAACTTTCCCACTGCATTAAGAAATTACCAAAAACCATTGCACATCTCTAGGCGCAGTAAGTAATAAAGTTAGTTAATATTTGAAAGTGAACCAGACAGATTTAAAAATTTGAAAAGTTCATAGAGCTACTGCCTATGTGAATAATGTTATACAAGTGAATAATAAGTAATCACCAGTGTGAATTTGTGAACTACGAACTCTAGAGAGCATACATTTCGTAACAATACAGGATGGGCCATCTACTGGTTTGTTTTCAAATCATAGGCTATGGCAACAGTTTTTTTTGAACGATTTGCTTGAAATTTCGTCATTCGGATATTCCGCGGCACGAAACAATTCGCAACGCTTCAGAATTGAAACACGGAAAGTCGTTTGCGGTAGGATTTATGGAACACGACAGCGAGCTCGGCCAAGCCTACGCTGGAAGGATGGCGTAGACCAGGACGCCCAGAGTGTAGGTATGCCAAACTGGATGACATCGGCTCGAAACCGGGATCGGTGGAGAGACTTTTTGTGGGAGGCCAGGACCGGACCTCGGTTGTAGAGCCAAATATGATGTTGAACTTGAAAATAACTGCATTGTCAGGTCAGGTGCTCCTCAGATAACCTAAGAGCATCTACTAGACACTATTCAGAACTGCCGATAAAACGTATTTCCTGATTGTCACAGTACAACCGCCGATTTTCATTAGAAACAGAAATAGGTTCATTCCTTCCGCTCTTTAACCCAACCACACTATTCGTGGAACAACTCAAGACAACGTGTAGACTATTAAGCCAACATGAATGTGGAATGATTGTGGAGTCGGAGATGGAGTGCTATAAACATAAAGAAATGTACCTACAACACAATTAATAAGATCATCAGAAACAGAATTTTGAGATTCACTATCACTATCCATTTCTTCGACAATTCTTTGTTTTCCCCACAAGCTGTTTCTTTCCTAAATTTCTTCATTCATTCTTGAGCGTATGCAAATTTAATAAAAAATTTGAAAAATTCAGCATCCACCTCTTTGTACTGGATCTGGATCTGGATCCACTTTGTGAACGTAAAACATTTATTTTCTTCGCTTTAGTAGATTTAAATCAAAGCTGGGTTTTTTCTTATTTATATTGAAACTTAATTTGTTAAAATATTAAACACATTGTCGTGTAAGATATCGAATATCGGACTTTATCCCATTTAGAATGACCCTGGATCTGGCATCTATAACACAAGAAATACAAAATTGTGTTGGGTTACGATCGCAAGCACTTAATAAGAGCCCAATAATAACAGACGGACGGATGGAAATTAATGCATTCAAATACACAATACACCATAGAGTAGTGGAGTAATCGACGGTAATCATCGCATCGCGGCGGCACCAGTTTTCAAGTTCATCGCCACGCCGGCCGAGCGATGGCATTTGTCGCATAACTAATGCTATCTCAAACTCGATTCTACGGCCAGTAGCAGCAGCATATTAACAGTATTTTTATTTAGAGGTCAACAGGAAAAAAGATAATTTATAAGTTAATTAATAAAAAAATAAATAAACAAAACAAATAAAACGCCAACGCCGACGTTTGTTAACAGAATGCGCGAGATAAACCAATTAATGTTATGCTAATGATTTATGCCTCCAAGTCACGAACGACATATGGACATATGGGTACCGTGGGGTGCGCTGCTCTGACTACAAGTCACAAGTGGGGAAAGTCGTTAACTCTCATTGTTACCACAATTCAGAGTTCCCAGCGCACACAAGCAGTTTGTGAGCGGGTAAGACGACAGGAATATCTTATAATACTACATATGTTATGCAAGAATGCAGAACACTGCACGCCCTGATTTTGGTGGCATTTCGAATTGCACAAAACTATTGTCATGACAAACTACAAAGAAATACTTCTGGCTACACGTCAACTGCAAGCAAGTCAAGATGGGTTAAACGTCTATAAATCGATACGTATACAAACACTTGAGGCACATCATACAGAAAAGTTATGAGAATACTTATTAGAAAGGTAAGGACTTTAGGTTCCCACAAATATCGTGCCCAACAATGCTAAGGTCTATAGTAGAGCATCTATTTCTCAAATGATCACTATACAATATTCAGGAAAATAATCACAGAGGACATTCCAAGAAACGATGGATGACCTTTGTAAATCCGGCTCGAATGACCAGGATGGTGGTTGTGCAATTGCTGATGTTGCTTTTTGTCGCCGATATATTCAACCCGATATATATTGTGCAGTTGCTGTCGTCGCTTTTTTGTTGTTGATACACTCAACAACCTTTGTAATATGCATATAAGAAGGAACGTGAGATCAATCTATCTTTACGCAAAATTCGCCAACATGCGGACTGAGAGATTACCAATTCCTATGAACGGCGTGGAATCGACTGATTTGACTCATTTTGAACTGAAGCACTTACGGCTGCGATATTTGCGGTACTTCGACCGGTGCGTTGTCTCACTGGCATAGAAACATTCAATAGTGAATATGTTTACTCGGATTTATCCACTAAAGCACGCACCCCCTGTCAGGTGGGATGATTATTACGACCGTAAATTGGAGTAAGCGCTTTTAAAGTTTGCGATCACCGATTCGGAATTTCGGTAGTATTTTTATATAATTTCCAAACGTTGCTCATTCGTGAACTTCACTGTAATGAAAACGTAAAACTTGGCTGTTGAATTGACATTGACAGTTCATAAAAAAAGTTTGAGGCCGCGATTATATTAAAATACAAAATTGTTATGTCCCTATTGCAAAACCCTTTACTTTGAAATGTAGGTAAACCTACCAGTTGATCCCGCTAGAAAACTCTCTTTTAGTCAAGAACGACTGACATGATGGCAATTAGAGTTACTAAGCAGATGCTAGGGGAGACAATTGCTGCACAAATTTCCTTATTCAAGACATGAACCATCTTTTTAAACTGTCAGCAAAATAAGCATCAGAGACCCATCCCATCAAACCAAATTGCTTATACGTACACTTTACACTTTTGTGTGTACATATACGCTCTGTAATAGAACTATACAGTGCACTGTTAAAAAGTCCCGGAACGCAACAAAAAAAAATTACTTTGGAAATAAAAGTCCTACTTCTACCGAAGTGAAGTGACGCTGGGGGAGTTGGCTGCATTTTATTCATTCATTTGTGTCGGGCAACTAACCCACTTGATGGGCGCAAACGCTGGTGGAAGCAAGCAAATAAATTAGATTACACATTTATTGGGTCACTGTGATGCTATCTGAACCAGACGAGGACGACCTAACCACCAAAGGAATCACTAACGAACGACTCGGGAGAAAAAAAGAAAACCAATGACTTGCGGCTGGCTTTATGATAAAATTTACAAACAAAAACTTTGATTGCTCGGTGCAGGTGAATATTTCCTGATGGCAATTTCAGTTCACCCTCAAACACGACCGCTAGAAATAGGTCTTTAGGGGTTCACAAAGCTTCTTGAAGCATAGGGACTGTTTGCAACAAAAAAACGTTGGCAAACATTCTGTTAGCGCGCTGTTGCTACAACAAAACACGGAGACGGATTAATAATAGTACAGTAGCAGCTCGAAAAGATGAACGCATTAAAAACAAGGTCTTTGACATATGATTTTTTATAGAACCTACACCTATCACTCTGATGGAACAATATAAGCGTGGTAGTTGTAAGTAGCTTGACGAAAGCACAAAAAAGTAAAAACGTATATATAATTCTCTTGGAAGGACAATACCGAACGCAAATACGGGAAAGGAGAAGACATAACCACAGTACAACTAAGTCCATTGACTAGTTCATCATTTGGAACCGTCAATATTGCGTTGTTTTTTCACAGTTTCATTTTTTCAAATATGAGTAGTTCATCAGATGAATCAACTTGAGCAGTCAGCGAGCTGTATGCCTATCGTCACCAAACTTGAATAATTGTACTCATTATTACATTACATTGTAATATAATATTGTTAATTTTTAATGCAAAATGTGCAATCTTGCACTTACTCTCAGTTTAATAGGATCGACAATTATTAGCTAAGCATTATTTTTAGAACATCCAAATTTGTATAAAAACCCGAAATTTTGTCTTATAAACTTTAGCTTAAACCAGCTATCAAATGCTAATTATTTTCCTCGACAAGGTCCGACCCACCGAAAGCGGGTGTTATTAAATACATAGTATATTAAGTTAAAAATAAACTGAAAAATGGGTCCTTCGAGCCAGATGACAGGAAAAGGTTATACGTTACAAACATGAGTAATAGTGAGGATAAGATTACTTTTGAAGAGATCTCGTTAAGTCAGACGAAGATATCCGAAGAAGTCAATCCATTATGGACAAATTTCAAGAATGAAGGAGAATCCTGGTTCTCAGTGGAGTACATCTAAAGGTGATTGGAGAAGCTAGAACAGCGCTGGGCCAATTTTCAAATAAACAATGGGTATTCGGAAAATCTAGCAAAGACAAATCCACGGCATAACTGCTTTGCGAAGAAATATTTTAATCAATTTAAATAGAAGTACCTCCAGATCAAAAAAATGTTCAAGGCTAAGTTAGAGCTTACAATGTTGGATGCAGGAATGCAAACATGGCGTTTAGCTCCTGTAAGGAGAAGCCCTATTCCAGCTGTAGCAGGTGAAAAATCGAAGCCAAATAAGATGACAGAGGTTGACAACATGCCTTGGCAAGACAAAGGTATAGAAGGAGACGGTCATCACTTGAAGAAGCTGATTAAGAACAGGAGTACGTCTTCAACAACGATTTTATCGACTTGGAGCAGATTTATCAAGATACATACATCGAAATTCAAGTGTCAGATCAGCGACAACAGATACCAGAGGCTGCAACATCCAACATATAGGCAAATCGAACTTCCAGTTATAATCATACCAACTTTTAGCGGAAGGTACAAAGAGCGGGCATAATTTTGGTCAGCATTTGACAAAGCCTTCTCTTACCCCACAAACCAATGAGGTAAAAGAAGGCTCCCAGATGGAGCTTACATTTTTGGGAAAGAGCTGCACATGTGCAGAGAAAGTGAAGAACGGTCTCTTCCTCCTACTCATTCATGCAGGTTCTGCAGAACTCATTAAAAAATACACCAACCAAGCCTTGCTGCATGCTTGCCTATGAGACAGGGCCCAGTAATTGTACTCGTAGCACCGATGTGCAATCTGTTTAGAGAGATCAAACACTTGGAGCGTCGCGCTAGCAGCTACTTGCCTACTGAAGCTGTCCAGTGGTGCTAGGTTAAACAGTGCACCGGAGGGAGTGGTGCGAAGTTATCCGCATATACAAAGCATGCCGATCGTTAGACTTTGCTTAGCTGGTCCCGATTTACTGTTTTATCTAAGGCACTTCACCAGAAGTCCAATGAAGTGTAGGTCTTATTACTGCTGTATATATCCAAGGAGTGATATGGGGTTGAAAACACCATAAATTTCCAATGGTTTTTTTTTTGCATTAGAAGAGTGCCACTGTGGCTTTGCGAACTCTTTCTTGTATATTAAGTTTTCAGCTTAGCTTTTAATCCAGAACAAGACACAGATATTTGGCTTCATTCAAGATGGATAAGCTTATGCCCTTAAGGTGGGTGGGTCAACATTTGGAATTTTGTATTTTCTAGTGAAGAGAACAAGAGAACAAAGTCATTATAGCATGGAGTGATCTGATGCCGTTATATGGTATGAGTCTTAAAAAAAATTGTATGGAAGCTCCCCCACCCCGCGGCCCGATCACTGCCAAATTTGAATAGAAAGTGTTGTCACCGGAAATACACAGGTGTGTTAAGTTTCAATAAAATCCTGCTTTGGGAAGTGGGTTGAAAATTGATCGCAAGATTCCACAAAAACAAACAGACAAACACACGGGCACGCGAAGTTAATTTTGAGAATTTAATAAAATGGAAGTAAGGAAGAGGAAACATTTTTAAACCTTTTTGTTAGTTTTGAACAAAAAAGTGGGCGTTTTCTTAAGCTATGACTAGATTTTGTAACGAGATAACAGATATCCGCCATTTTACCGTCAGATGAAGGTAAACAATATGATTGTCAAACTTTTTGTTGTTTTTTTCTTATTTTTAAGAGAGAGGGTGGGCATATTTTAGAATACAAAATATAACCGTTTTGTTATAAGGTGGGCGTGTTCACTTCCATTATTTGAATACGTTTTTTTAACTTTCCAATGGTGATGTGATATTAATTTAAAAAAAATAAAGTTCCCTCTGTATTGTAAAGCAATAGAGTTGCAATTGACATTTCTCAAAGACCTTCAACCAACAACAATCTCAGCGCCACTGCTCTCGCCGAGCCCTGGAGAGGGGTGGTTGACATTTTTTCAGTTCACATAAAGCGATTATTTACCGCAACGAACAACGGAACAACACGTTCAGCAGAGAACAAAAGAGCTTCAGTGCATTGCATTGCATTATGCGTTAGGGGTTGGTGTTTTTGCCGAGAGACCTATTTACTACTTTCGTTTCGCCAAGGGTGGGTGGGTGGTTCGTGCGGTAGGTTGGTTGGTTGGGTGTTTGGGTGGTTGTGTGAGTGCGACATATAAAGCGACAACAAATCACTGCACCGTCGAGGGCAGACAGACTGTATGCTTTCCCATGGCACATCAGCCTGTCATTGTTGCTTGCACATTGGATCCCACTTAAAGTTCAGAGAAATGTTCGTTCGTTTGTTTGTTTGTGTGTGTGTTTGACTTACATTTAAGTTGAACGCTAGGTGACTTGAGCGGATAGGTAAGAGTGAGTGAGTAGTCCATGAGTGGAATGGAAATGGAGAGAATGCAAAAATGTAGTTCAATGATCGAGAAAAAGGTGAAGGAAACTGCACACTTGTGCAATAAACATGATATACCACACACACACATACACACACACTTCTACAGAATGGTTTGTATGGATAGAGAGGCAAACAGAGGATAGATAGCAACAACAAAAACACATAACACAGAGGAAAAAGTTTCCACCACAAAGCGGAAGAAAAATAAAATTGGGACAAACTGCAAATACTTTTGGAAGTGAGTGGGTTGCAAATATGATGGGGGTGGGTGGGGGTTTGTTGGTTGTGGGTGTTGGTTGGTTGTGTGTAGTCAACAATCGAAGACATTTTTTTGTTGTAACCTGGCAAGTTTGGATAATTTGTGAATCACTTTAAGGTACTAATTTGAAGGAAGTGGGCGAAGCTTCCATGGCATCACTTCTATGAAGTTTGTCACGATAAGCATAACTTCGCTAATTCTTAACCGATTTTATTTCTGTGAGCTTTTAACAAAGACTCACCATAATGGGAATAACACCTTTTAATAAAATTTAGAAATATTTTAATTTTAAGACAATTGACAATAAATTGGATAATAAAGCGTTTTTTTTAATAGAGACATAGCAATTTTGTATTTTAATAGAAATGTATCTTTAAACTTTTTTTATGATCTGTCAATGTCAAAATGTCAGTGAAGGTTTACATTTCAATCGTTATGAAGTTCAGTTACGAGCAACGTTTGAAAATTTTTAAAAATCACTACTGAACTTCTGAGTCGGCGTTCGTAAACTTTAAGAGCGCTTACTACAAGTTTCGGTCGATGATTCGAACGATGATACGCAACTCTCACAGCTATTAAAAAGAGTACAAAAACACACAGTATGTTCTAAGACTTATTGTCCATGAAGGGCAATTTGAAGTGCAGATTTGGTTTTCCAAAGCCTTGCATGATGGTTTCTTCTGTAGACAGAGATTTAAAAGGAAATTATGTATTCATCCCGAAACGCAATGATCCTTCCAATTGGCCGGACCCTTAAAAGATTGACTAAAAGATGATTCCTTCCTTCCATGTTTTCATTTCGATTGCATTTCGCTCAAAATTACGCTGCAAGCTCAGGGTCTACCTAAGAGACTGCTGCGAGCCTAGTAGTATATTAGTTAAGCTCCCTCATTAATTCCACACAAAATTATTTTCTGTAGTAAGAGGTTTTTGTTTACAACAAAAAATGCTCAGACACATCACAAACAAAAGTTTCCTGTACCCGCACGTAGCCGATTGCGGTAACAACATTTGTTCTATTTTTAAAGACAAATTTTGATTTTGTTTTACTGTCGTCAGTCAGCATTTATCGTCTCGAACTTTTCCAATTAAAATTTGTTTATAAAAGAGTGTGGCCACTGCTACTCTTACGACATTAAAATGTAAAAGCACAAAAAAAAAAAAACGAAAACATCAAGAAATGGGTCAATGCGGATGGCAAACAGCAAATAGAACTCAAAGTACAAGCTATAAGTTGGCTTGTGATGTATTGAAATGTATATCATGCAATTCTGCATTAACCCTTTGCTGTCGAGTTGATTAAAATCTCTGCATACTTTCTTTCAGTTCCCTTTTCTCTTTGCAGAACACAACCGTCTATCCGTTTATTTGCGAGCTAATGACTAATTTTTAAGGAACTTTGTTTAAAATATATCTGTCTCTTTCGATCGGGATTTAAAATTTATAGTTTGTATCTAGATACGAAATATCCGATTTCGCGAATTTAAAAAAATTTCCCTCCCTCGTATATAAAAAAAAGTTATCGTTATAGCAAAGCAGAATATAAATGAGTATCTGCTGCTTTGGTTATAGCTTTGGTTGTAGCTTTGGTTATAGCCTCGTATGTATATAAAGTTATCGTTATAGCAAAGCAGTAAATATACGAGTAGCTGCTGCTTTGGTTATAGCCACGTATGTATATAAAGTTATCGTTATAGCAAAGCGGAAAATATACGAGTAGTTGCTGCTTTGGTTGTAGCGTTGGTTATAGCCCCGTGTTTATATAAAGTTGTCGTTATAGCAAAGCTGTATATAAATGAGCATCTGCTGCTTTAGTTATAGCTTTGGTTGCAGCTTTCGTTAAAGCCACGTATAGCAAAGCTGTAAATATACGAGTAGTTGCTGCTTTGGTTGTAGCGTTGGTTATAGCGCCGTATTTATATAAAGTTGTCGTTATAGCAAAGCAGAATATAAATGAGTATCTGCTGCTTTGGTTATAGCTTTGGTTGTAGCTTTCGTTATAGCCTCGTATGTATATAAAGTTATCGTTATAGCAAAGCAGTAAATATACGAGTAGCTGCTGCTTTGGTTATAGCCACGTATGTATATAAAGTTATCGTTATAGCAAAGCGGAAAATATACGAGTAGTTGCTGCTTTGGTTGTAGCGTTGGTTATAGCCCCGTGTTTATATAAAGTTGTCGTTATAGCAAAGCTGTATATAAATGAGCATCTGCTGCTTTAGTTATAGCTTTGGTTGCAGCTTTCGTTAAAGCCACGTATAGCAAAGCTGTAAATATACGAGTAGTTGCTGCTTTGGTTGTAGCGTTGGTTATAGCGCCGTATTTATATAAAGTTGTCGTTATAGCAAATCAGAATATAAATGAGTATCTGCTGCTTTGGTTATAGCTTTGGTTGTAGCTTTGGTTATAGCCTCGTATGTATATAAAGTCATCGTTATAGCAAAGCAGTAAATATACGAGTAGCTGCTGCTTTGGTTATAGCCACGTATGTATATAAAGTTATCGTTATAGCAAAGCGGAAAATATACGAGTAGTTGCTGCTTTGGTTGTAGCGTTGGTTATAGCCCCGTGTTTATATAAAGTTGTCGTTATAGCAAAGCTGTATATAAATGAGCATCTGCTGCTTTAGTTATAGCTTTGGTTGCAGCTTTCGTTAAAGCCACGTATAGCAAAGCTGTAAATATACGAGTAGTTGCTGCTTTGGTTGTAGCGTTGGTTATAGCGCCGTATTTATATAAAGTTGTCGTTATAGCAAAGCAGAATATAAATGAGTATCTGCTGCTTTGGTTATAGCTTTGGTTGTAGCTTTCGTTATAGCCTCGTATGTATATAAAGTTATCGTTATAGCAAAGCAGTAAATATACGAGTAGCTGCTGCTTTGGTTATAGCCACGTATGTATATAAAGTTATCGTTATAGCAAAGCGGAAAATATACGAGTAGTTGCTGCTTTGGTTGTAGCGTTGTTTATAGCCCCGTGTTTATATAAAGTTGTCGTTATAGCAAAGCTGTATATAAATGAGCATCTGCTGCTTTAGTTATAGCTTTGGTTGCAGCTTTCGTTAAAGCCACGTATAGCAAAGCTGTAAATATACGAGTAGTTGCTGCTTTGGTTGTAGCGTTGGTTATAGCGCCGTATTTATATAAAGTTGTCGTTATAGCAAAGCAGTAAACATACGAGTAGTTGCTGCTTTGGTTATAGCTTTGGTTGAAGCTTTGGTTAAAGCCACGTATGTAAATAAAGTTATCGTTATAGCAAAGCTGTATATATATGAGTATCTGCTGCTTTGGTTATAGCTTTGGTTGTAGCTTTGGTTGTAGCCTCGTATGTATATAAAGTTATCGTTATAGCAAATCTCGTATGTATATAAAGTTATCGTTATAGCAAAGCAGTAAAGATACGAGTAGCTGCTGCTTTGGTTGTAGCTTTGGTTACAGTCTTGTATGTATATAAAGTTATCGTTATAGCAAAGCTGTATATATACGAGTATCTGCTGCTTTGGTTATAGCTTTGGTTGAAGCTTTGGTTAAAGCCACGTATCGTTATAGAAAAGCTGTATATATATGAGTATCTGCTGCTTTGGTTATAGCTTTGGTTATAGTCTCGTATGTATATAAAGTTATCGTTATCGTATACATAGCAAAGCAGTGTATATACAAGTATCTGGTGCTCTGGTTATCGCTTTAGTTGTAGCTTTGGTTACAGCTTTCGTTATAGCTTTGCTTATAGCTGAAAAGCCTGACAACAGTACTTTATTCTGGCGTTTTCCCACAAAATTTCCTTTTCTACACATAAGAGATAGTGTTCAACTAAAACTTAAATCAGTCTCGAAAAGGGTTAATCGAATTTTCATTGTTTTGTTGTTTGTGAACAACAGCATATGCTACACCCACATATGCACTGAAATTTGTGCGTAGAGTCTCTGCTGGCTGCTCCTATATGGTGGCCGCTAATTAGCTCCAATTCGGCACAGTTTTATAGCTTCGAGAACATTATGTTTGGCAACATTGCAGTTACAAAAGAAAATTTTTATGTGCAGTACACGCAAAAATTGCCGCGTTCCTAGTTTTCTGCCGTTGTAGGAATGTCGTTAAATTTGGTTAATTATTTTGTGTTTTCCTTAAAGTGATGATCGCCATGACACATCGCAACTGGTCGAAAATGGTAAGCGACAAGGGGGGTGTAAATTCTGCCGATCAAGAATTCGTTCATTCCAATAGAATCCGCTTTGCCTTGAGTAGTTTGTCGACATGAAGATTGGACGCATATGCGAGTGCGTACTGTAGGCAATGTCGTGTTTGATGTACCAGCGATGTACATTTGCGTAATTATGTGACCTGAATTTTTAATGTGTAATGCTTAGAAAAGGTGCCAACATTTCCTTGGACCATTGTCTTGTTGGTGTAGTGTTCCGAGCGCGAATCGCAACACAACGAAAAACTGCATTCGCACAAAGAAGAGACTACCCTGCCCGCAACTAAAAGAGAAGAAACAACTACGGTCAAGCCGTTAGGACTCGCCCTAGCAGCAGGGGGATGGTATGTCTTGTCGCTGAGATGCCGGGTGTAGAAGAGAAATGTATATTGTCATTAGTATACTGACTTCATTTTAGGCAGCAGTCGTACTGGATTGGAAAGACTGGTGCAATCATGTCCGTGAATAACAAGAACAAGGAGAAGGTTTCACTAAAGAGTCTGCAGCATACGTATGACATGGGACATCGAGGAGGTTCCACTAAAGAGTCTGCAGTATACGTATGACATGGGACATCGAGGAGGTTCCACTAAAGAGTCGTAATATAAACCACAAAGACAAAGATCGTCAATCTCAAAGGCCCCTTGAAGCGATGGGAAGATCACTTTCATGAGCTGCTAAATGGAATTGGAGGCTCAACCAAACACCGATGACTACACTTTGCTGCCGCCACTCAGCGTGGAAGAAGACAGCAGGATAAAAATCGTCCCAAAAACAAATAAGGCCTCGGTTTCTGATCAAATCTGAACGACCCGTACTACATCAAGCAATTGACGAATATAACAGGTATGGCAGGAGGAAACAATGCCAGGAGACTGGATCTATGAGATATGACAACGTGCAGCAATTATAGTGGTAAACATATGGATCTGGGACTTGGGTGCTTAGCAAAAAGCCCTCTCAGCCGCATTCGATAGGAAAGACTTACGGATAATTGTTGGCCCCGTATTTGATTCTGGCGATTCCGGAGACTCCTTTCTTCCATGAGATCTACGAGCGCTACCACGGTGTTGAAATCCTGAAGAGAATTAAGCTTGTGAGGCTTCGATGGGGAAGAAAATAGCTCGAATGAGCGGAGAAGATCTGACTTCGAAAGTCTTTTGCTGATGAATTCATGGGATGCTACAGTGAAGCAGGATAAGCCTGGTATGAATGGATGAATAGACGGGATGGGGATGCCACACTATGCCCGCCTTTGCTTAAGTGCTTTGTGCGTTAGACTTCTGAGCGGCAGATTCCAAGTTCGAATCGTAGAAAAACACCCACAATCCTTCTCACGGCGTCACCTCTCGCGAATCTCTGACTAAAGTCCGAGAGCAATAACGTTTCTCAATTCGTTTTTCGGACATGGCTTTCAATTGTAGTTCCCATCCATTGGTGTCGAATGGTCGCGAAAAGCTACGCCTTGAATCACAACGGTCTGTCGCAGCAAATATTTGTACAAGCAGGGGTAACCTCCTCTCGATCCGGTAATAAAGCCAATTATGATGTTGATAATTGAAGCAATACCTAACTGTCCCTTCCCATACCTAATAATTTTACGAATTCGACGAGCACTTCGTCGCTTCGTCCAATTGTTTGTGGTTTTTCCACACTTCAAATTGGGGATTGGGGATCTACAACTGGTTCTGATATTTCTAGAATATGCCAACGGGACATGTGCATGCAATGTTTGATTTTTGTGACATCTGGATCTGGAGTGATTGAAGTTTCTTCGATTCATTTCTTTAACAGAGGATTGGAGGCAACTTTGTTATGTTATCAGGAAGAAACTGAAGGGATTTGTTTGTAAGAGGTAATAGTGCAACATGAATAACTTGCTGATCGGATGATCTGTGTTCGTAATGGATGCGTTCTCGTACCAATGTTTGGCATCTTGTTTAGGAAATAGCAAAGAAATGTGCGGCTTGCGATTACGAGCCGAGCTGTGGGAGAACATAAATCTCACTGGTGTCGAGTATTTTTAAAAGAAAGTCTAGAAACATATATGCTCTGTGGCTTTGTTGATAAACATTGAAGATTCCGCTCGATCTTAGTGCAGAATTCTCTCGATTTTGCAGCAGCATTGCATTGCAGCGCACAGACTCACTCGCTATCATTGTAGTTGTGACGCGAGAGCAGAGCTTTTTATTGATAACGCCAAAGGGGATGGTGAAGAATTGCAGAATGAACTGAAAGTCAACTCCTATCTTTGGATTTTTTTTTGGGCTTGCAACTCGCTGCGATACATTCGTAAGCTTTTCGGTGAGAACAATTCTCGCGCATGTTCTTCGCTTGCACTCGATAGTGTGGACATGGACAAGAATCGCCGCCGCCAAAGGTGACACACAACCAAAGCGACTGTCTGCATGCCTCAATTGGCAATTTGTTGGGGCAGGTCGCAATTTTGCAATACAAACACACAGAGATACGCACACGAACACCGCATCGCGCTATATGGGTTGGAATGCATGCGGCATTTTGGCTCGATGTGACTTCCTCCTCTGTTGCAGACGGCGGGCGATTTTTCGTCGAAGTATCTGAATTCTAACAGTTGAGTGTTTGTTTATTTTTTTTTTCTATTTTTCTGCAAATCGTTTATTTCACTATGGGTGACACACATACATTTGTTCGATTGAATTTTGATCGAACGTTTGGCAGGTTTGGCCAACAAAAGCGTCAGCCAATTAATCGACGCTGAGCCTAAATGCCTTTTTGTTTATTTGTTGTTGTTGTTGTTTTTTTCAACAAATAAAAAAATAAAAATAAAAGGATTTTTATGTGAGCCTTACATGATCGAGTTTTAGTGGTCGCTGGACACCTTAAATACCCTTAGGAATGGATGTGTGAAGAGGGTTAGTTACGAATAAATAATTTACGTTGGGAACTCAACTAAGGTCATCTTTGGGTTCGTTTTTTAACTAGCGGTTATTTCGTCACTCATAACTGTAGTGTCTAGTCTAGTGACAGATATTCAGAAGTATATTCCCGCTGAACGAAATGAAAATATTGGAAACTTATTTCCAAAGTAGTGAGTCAGTTGCCGAGACTCGTCCAAAATTGCATACGAAATTCGGTAGAAATGAAGCGCGAACTGGGAACAGTGTGAGGAAATTTGTGCATAAATTTTCTTCGAATGGCTTTTTGCGCTTTTTTTTTTAATTGGTGTGCTCAAGGGGTTTGCACCCTTATAAAGCTTAGCGTAAAGGGCAGTCATTGAGTGTTTGCGGCATTAACCTTGAAAATCGGTGCTTCTCGCATGGTCAATTATATGTTGCCTGTTCCAGTGTCGGAAAAACATCAGCATTGTTGGTTTACGCACCAGGCAACAATACAAATAAAAAAACAGTAGGCGTACCTCTTACGCACGGTTCAAGTGAAACTTTTTTGATGTTGTTGTTGGCAAAAATTCAGCCAAAAGACACCAAAAAGACTCCCAAATGATTCCCAAAACCTCCAAAAGAATCATAAAAAGACCTCCAAAAGACCCTAAAAAGAATCACAAAATACCCCTCAAAAGACCCCCAGAAGACCTCAAAACACCTCCAAAAGACCTCTCAAAGACTCCAAAAAGACCACCAGAAGACCTACAAAAGAATCATAAAAGACCCCCGAAAAAATCATTAGAGACCCCCAAAAGATCCTCAAAAGACCCTCAAATGACCCCAAAAACCTTCAAAAGATCCTCAAAAGACTTTCCAAAAGACCGCATAAAGACCCTCAGCAAGACTCTCAAAAAGACCTCAAAACCCCCAAAAGAATCATAAAAAGACCTCCGAAAGACCCTCAAACGAATCACAAAATACCCCCCAAAAGACTCCCAGAAGATTTCCAGAAGACCGCAAAAAACCCCCCAAAGACCCCAAAAAAGCCAACAAAATAATTATAAAAGCATCTTTAAAAAAACCCAAATGACCCACAAAGGACCCACAAAAAAACTTCAAAATATCCTCAAAAGACTTCCCAAAAGAGCGCCAAAGACCCCTAAAAGACCACCAAAAAACCCTCAAAAGGCCCATAAAGGAGCTTCACCAGACTCCCTAAAAGAACTTCAAAAGACCCCCAAAGGACCTCAAAAAGACCTTCGAAAGACCACTAGAAGGCCCTCAAAAGATCTACAAAAGACCCCCTAGAGGACCCTCATTTCAAAAAGCTTTGCACAAATTCACAAAACGATCACAAACAAATTTATTGAAAGTTGGACAGCACAACGTCTGTCGAGTCAGCTGGTATATCATATACATATATCAAAGAAAAAAAAGTAAACCAATGTTTGGGCTTCATAGACGTTGTAACGTCTATTTAACTCCCTCGGAGGTATTAAGATGGTATGACTTATGTTAGAGCAATTCTGGAATTTAATTCATATGGATGGGGTGGGGCTCCAATAACGCATTTGCCTTATTTTTATGGAATACAGAATAGAATGGTCGATATAATAAACGATGTAACCATTACCCAATCTCTTGATTCTTTGGAGCATAGACGAAATGTAGGAGCTTTAACTGTTTTCTACAAAAAGAATTCATTTAGGGAATTTATGTAAAAAAAAGGGTTTTTCAATAGGGACATAACAATTTTTTATATTAATACAAATGCACTTTCTAAACTTTTTGAAGTGAAACTTTTTTACCGAGGGGGCAACAATTTTCACAGCGTTACACTGTTGTTACTCTACATATACAATGCTCTGTTGTATACATTGCTCTGTTGTATACATTGCTCTGTTGTACACATTGCTCTGTTGTATACATTGCTCTGTTGTTCACATTGCTCTGTTGTTCACATTGCTCTGTTGTATACATTGCTCTGTTGTACACATTGCTCTGTTGTATACATTGCTCTCTTGTACACATTGCTCTGTTGTATACATTGCTCTGTTGTTAACATTGCTCTGTTGTACACATTGATCTGTTGTATACATTGCTCTCTTGTACACATTGCTCTGTTGTATACATTGCTCTGTTGTTCACATTACTCTGTTGTATACATTGCTCTGTTGTACACATTGCTCTGTTGTATACATTGCTCTGTTGTTCACATTGCTCTGTTGTACACATTGCTCTGTTGTACACATTGCTCTGTTGTACACATTGCTCTGTTGTATACATTGCTCTGTTGTACACATTGCTCTGTTGTATACATTGCTCTGTTGTACACATTGCTCTGTTGTTTACTTTTGTTAATTTTATGCCTCGTTTTCTATAGTTATATTTTATATGTATGTTACTATATACATATGTATATCACTACAAATATAACTATATATATATAAATACATATATTACTACGGCCACAGCTCCTATGGAAATTCTGGGATCTGGCCAATATGGTCTGGAGTTTTGGGAACTAAGCCATTTCTCAAGCGATTCGTATGAAACTCTGAATATAGTACTTAGATGCCATTATAAAACTTGGTCCTATGGCCAATATGGTCTGGAATTTTATGAAACTAAGACATTTCTCATCGTCATCTCATCTCATCTTTAATCGTTTCCCTTGGCAGTAAATTTAAATATAAAAAAA
The DNA here is from genome assembly GCA_947095585.1 of Nephrocerus scutellatus. Lineage (NCBI taxonomy): Eukaryota > Metazoa > Arthropoda > Insecta > Diptera > Pipunculidae > Nephrocerus > Nephrocerus scutellatus. Next base: position 118,642,678 of record OX352763.1, read on the forward strand.
AAATCGGCCGCAACGGCAAAAAAGTTTCACTTCCTACCGTGCGTATAAGTTACACGCACTCTTTTTTTACCGTTTGCCATTGTCAAAATGTCAGTCAAGGTATATTTTTATCTTGCTGAAGTTCATTAACGAGCAACTAATGGAAATTATTAAAGATTACAACCGAAATCCTGAGTCGTTGGTCGCGACTCTAAGAGCGCTTACTCCAATATTCGGTCGTAATAATCATACCACCAGCACCATGCTTGGCTATGTGGATAAATTCGAGTATCGCATATGCACTATTGAATGTTCCTATGTCAGTGAGACAACGCACCGGTCGAATTACCACAAATATCGCAGCCGTAATTGCTTCAGTTCAAATGGAGCCAAATCAGTCGATTCCACGCCGTTCACAGGAATTGGGAATCTTTCAGTCGAACTTTGCGAAAAGATCTTGGGTTACGAAGATGAAATGAACTCAAGAACTGAACTCTCCTGATCAATTGAAGCACCAATACTTATGTTATGTCTTTATTGAAAACCCCTATAGTTTACACAGAAATTACATTTTTACATCAACTTTTGTAGTTTTCCTATTCAAAAATTGGGAAATATTTTGAGAATTCTCAGAATTACTTCAAGGGAATTGTCTAAAAGTAGTAGTCAGCTCTGCGTTTTCCTAGTATTCCTACTATTCCTATTTAAAATTGTTCATCTATATCTTCAACAAGGCATCATCATCCACCCACACTCTAAATAGATAAAGTATCTCTAGTACCTAAACTGCAGTGAACTTTTTTACAAACGCATTCGAATACTATTCTCGTAGAAAAAGGCACAAAACGAAACCGAATGCATTTTCAACAGAGTTCTAGTTTTCTAGAATTCTATATGCGTGCGTGCAGTTGTGTTTGTGTGCGTTTCTATGTGCCTGCGACTTCTAACAGCAACTTACGCATCTTTTGTTGTTGTTGCTCTTACACATATAGCAAACGCTTTTGAAATGTACTAATCGCTCGCTGGCTGCTGGTAATTTTACCGGGTGTTTGTTGCCGGGGGGAGGCTAAAGGGAGGCTAAAATACACAAACAGACAGTCCGCTTTATTTTTGAGTTGAATAACGCTTAGAAGCAGCAACAGCTCAGCAGAAGCGGACAAAAAAAAACCGAAAACAAATAGAAATAAATCAGGGGGGGGGGGCGATTGTAGTACTCGTACGTTCCAAAGCGTTTATCGTCATCATTAGTCGCATGTGTGTGTATGTGTGATGGTGTATCTGTGTGGTTCGACTTGACGATGGATCACGTTCAGTGCTGTGCTCGCTCGGTGTATTATTTTTAAATTTGACCCATTTTCATTATCAAGCGCAAGATTATTCTAAACAATGATGATGATGGCGACAGTGATGATGATGATGGGCGGACGCAACGCTCGCCGCTGCCTAATGCAGACGACAGCGTTGGATTCTATTATTATGTTTTTTGTTTTTCTTTAAATAAAAAATGTATTCGCTTTGTGTGTTTAAGACAAAAGCACCAACAACAATAACAACAAGAACAACTGCAATCAATCGGATAAAAAATCATGAACTTTGGTTCATAGATGAATGTGTCGCTGATGTTATTGTTGTTGGTGATATATTGGTGGTGGTGGCAATTTTTCCACAAAAAATAAATATCGGAATTGTTGTTCTATCCCCCCGTTTTTCTTTGTCTTATCAACTTTTCTATGACTCTATTTGTTTATCGTCGCTTGTACGCACAGGCACACGCTCACGCTCACGCACACTCATATACTCCTTTCTGGCCAGTCGTGAACTTACTAAAAAGCCAATAACCTGATTCCGGTTATGTTCTGTTCTTATCAAAAAAAAAAATGTGTTGTTCTGTGCATCGTTTCGTTACTGATGGTGTTGTGTTGCAGCTAAAAAATTGTTCTTTTCTGCTTTGAAGTTCGAGTTATGATTTGAAAGAGTGGAGTAAGTTGTCGGGCGGGAGGGTGATTGGAAGGTAAATGTTCTACAATTGTTGTTTGACGAGTTGATGCTTATCGCATTGTTATCGGTTTAATATTGAAACTAGCCTGTTGTTGTTGTCAACCTATGAGGTGAGATTAAGATTAAGTCGCGTTAATGGTGGGTTGTTTGGTTTTCTAAACCCAAAGTTTGAAAAGGTTAAATTAAAAATTTGGTAACTTGCATGCACTTGAATGCATTCAACCATCTACGCTGGAGTTTTTTCAAAATATCTAAAACTTTCGCTTAATATCAAAGAAATTCAGGAAGCGAATTTTTTGGACAAACTGTTCTTTAATTTATCAAAATCAAAATAAATAAAAAACTGTACGCTGGAGATTTTTGAAAAACTCCTAAACTTCGGTTAAACATCAATAGGAATTTGAGGAGCGTAATTTTTGGACAAACAGTTTTTTAATTCATCAAATCAAATCAAGACTTAACCAGATGGAGCAACATATATTCTAATAAATCATCATCATATTTGGCTCTACAACCGGGATCCGGTCCTGGCCTCCCGCAAAAAGTCTCTCCACCGGTCCCGATTTCGAGCCGATGTCATCCAGTTTGGCACTGAATGTAGTTTCTTTAATAAGCTTTCGAATAATACCAATAAGTGGTCATAACTTTCAACATTGCCTCACTTTCGACCCAAGAACCTCCAAAAGTTTATGCGAATGTTTATAACATTTTCCTTTTATTGCTCAAAAGACTTACCCACTCTGTTCAAAAACATGACAGTTTTTTATCGTCTATAAGACAAGCTTTCCAATGATACGAGTACCAAATGAAGTTATAATTTTAAAATTACATAAAGCACACAATTGAGTTGTTTCTTTGACAATTCAATTTAATTCACGTACATCCAGAGTTTTGCTAGTTGTAAATGAATCACTCGGTATGTGAATAAAATACTTAATCGCAGCCTTAATAGGCTTTTTCCCACTTAACTGAACTTATAGTAAACTTTCAACTCAGTATTGTTCAATTTTCTTTAACGTAGTTTTGACAGTTGCAATTTAGTATTGAAAATTGATTGACAGATGATGACAGATAGTAGAGAAGAAGTTCTTTATAATCTTAAGTGCAATTGGGTGCAAATGAGCATATAAACTGAACTATAGTAAACTTTCAACTCTATCGTTCAGTTTCCATCACTTTTGCAATTAATTAATCCTTACGCACGTATTTTTGACAGCTGTAATTTAGTCCTGAATATTAATAGACAGATGATGACAGATAGTAAACTTGGCGAAATAATGGTTGGATTTTTAGAAAAGAAGTACCATATTTTCTTAATTACACTTGCCCAAATGAGCAAATACACTGAACATGATGTATGCCGCGCTTATAGTAAACTTTCAACTCAGTATCGTTCAGTTTTCATTCACTTTTGCAATTGACTGGTCCTTAGGTACGTAATTTTGACAGTCGCAATTTAGTATTGAAAATTGATTTACAGATTATGACAGATAGTTAAAAGTTGGTGAAATTATGGTTTACTTTTAGAATGGAAATTCTTTATTTTCTTAAGTGCACTTGCCCAAAATGAGCAAATACACTGAACATGATGTATCGGCATACGTTTATAGTAAACTTTCAACTCAGTTTCGTTTAGTTTTCGTTCACTTTTGCAATTAATTAATCCTTACGTTCGTATTTTTGACAGTTGTATTTTAGTACTGAATATTAATAGACATATGATGACAGAACAGACGATGACAGATTGTGTTTTGAAAAAAGATCAACAGATTACGACAGATAGTTAAGTTGGCGAAATTGTGGTTTAATTTAAGGAAATAAGTTTTTTATTTTCTTCCGGTATATGAGAAGACTGTAGATTTGTATTTTCAGAAAAAGATTTAATTTCACCAGTTTTCTTCTTTTAGAAGAACATCTTAATGACTTTGATGCTGTTCAATTAAATAAATATCAAAGTCCTATTAAAGAAAACAAGAAGGACAAAGGATATAAGCAGCAACTGTCATTTTTAGTTATTATTTATTTATAACTAACGACAGTTCCTAAGATTCTCAGTTGGTAGATAAATAAATTTTTTATAAAAAGAGCAACTGTCAAAGGTCTAGGAAATACTTTGGTACAAACTTTCTATGAATGTCCGTCAATTATACATTCAGAGAAAGTTTGTACCAAAGTATTTTCTAGACCATTTTTTGGGGCTCATTAATCAGAGGTAAGAGCTAAAAAAAATTTCTGTACACATTTTTCTCGAACAGACTGTAGGTTTTTATGCTTGGAAAAAACCACAGACTGTTGATTTTCGTATTAGGAGAAAACTTAGATGCAATTTTTGGATAAACCACCAAAATGTTCAAAAATTGACATTGCAAGCAAATGTCATGTCATGTCATTCTTAGGATCAAAAAGTGGAATGAAATTTTTGTTGTTACTTTTTGAAACGCACCCAAACATTTGATAAAATTTTTGATAAATTTTGATAAAAAATTGTGATATTTTGATAAATGTTTGGAAAATTTTGATAAAAATTTTTTTTAGCTTAAGTTAAGGGTTAAAATATAATATAATAATTTACCTATTGATGTCATTATGATTTTTGTGTGTTTTTTTGTTTTTCAAATTTTTGGTAAAAATCAAAAAAAAAATTAATTTTGATGAATTTCAATTTTGATTGTGATTCAATTTTGTTGCCAATTAGGGGTTGGGGAAGAGGAGTTGTTTAACCCTGTCTTTACTTCGTTTTGTTGTTTTTTTTTTGTCGGTTCGGTTTGGATTCTCGATGGTTTCAGGTTGAGGAAAATTTTTTTTTTTTTTTAAATCCAATTTTGCTGTCCGATTTTTTGATTTTGAATTTTGAATGGAAGTTTTCGCCTAAAAGTCCGAATTTTGAGTCGTCCGATTTTCGAAAAGTTTTTATGTTTTTTCTTTTAGTAAAAAAATTCGTTTATTTATTGCACTTTGCTAATTTAGTTTTGCCAATTTGTTGTTGTTCGTCTTGTATTGCATTTTATTGCAAGTTATTGTTGGTGATATTGTTTTTGCTTTTTGTAATCGCATTAGGAAAATACTGAGGGAGTGATTAAGGGGTTAATTCAATGTATACTAACGGCAAATGGGCATACGCGATTTTTTTCTATAATAACAATTGTAATTATTATAGTGAATGTTATTGTTGTTGTTGCATTGGTTACATTTCGTCGTCGGTTCGTTCAATTCACTGGCACTGGCACCGGCACTTGTGCTGCTACTGCCACTGCAACTGGTTGGGCATTTTTTCAGGAGCGTTTTCGTTAGCGGAGTTTTGATTATCGCTGGTGGCGGTGATGATGCCGCCTGCAGTTCTCTTGGTGGCGAGGATGTTGGCGATGTCTTTGTCGTCGTAGTCCTTGTGCTCTTCTCCTCCACAACAACCCTGCTATTGCTATTCAGTTCCCCGACGCCGATTTTCACTCGACGGCCGTCAACAGCTTCTTCCTCATCGTCTTTGGCGTTTTTGTTTTTATTGCTGTTGCTGTTGCTGGTAGCTTCAGAAGCCTCTGAGGAGTCTACAGTGCTTTTGCTGTGATGCTGACCGTTTTGCTTCGGTTGATCGGCAGTTGCTTCAGTAGCGGCGGAGCAGGATGATGAGGAACTTGAAGCATTCAGTTCGCGCTCGCTAGGTGACGAATTGTTGCAATTGGGCTTGGACTTTTTCAAGCTTAAGTTATTGTTGTTGTTTTTGCTATTATTGTTGTTGTTGTTGCTGTTGTTGTTGTTGTTGCTTTTATTAAATACTAATCCGACAGCTTCCGATGGACTTTTATTAATGTCGGCGGCCAATTGGTTAGCATTCATTTGAATTGGATTTTATGCGTCAGCTGCAATCGATCAGTCGGTCAATTACAACGTTAGGTGACGTCAGAGCAAACTATATGAGTGTGAATTTTTTTTTTATGTTTTTTTTTTATAGTAGGTACTATGATGGTGGTGCGAGAAATGCAATCCTTGTTCTCGGAAGACAAAAACAAAAGTTTTCCTTCTCCTTTTTAAATGCGGAAGTAAAATTTTTCAGTCGTCAGGATGACAATTTCTGTTCCCCTCTCTTTAAAAAATGCACTTTTTTCAGTCTTTTGAAGGTCGGTTATTGTAAAAATTTTGATTTTTTGAAAGTCACTTTATCTCTGTCTCTCTCTCTCTCCTGTGTTGGTTTGTGTTATAAATTTTTCCCAACAGTTGCATGCAGTCAAAAAAAGGAATTACAAAATACAAAAATTCGTAATTGTTGCAAATATTTGTTGGTTCTTGTTGCTTAGGACGGATGTTTTTGTTATTTGTTGTTGTAAGAAAAATTCTCATTTATTTTTCGTTTCGTTTCGTATTTTTCTTTTTTGGATTAGATACACAAACTGCACTTTTTTTTGCATACAAAAAACATCAACATTTCACATTTTCTTATTTCAGATTTTTAATTTTGTAAGTTTTTAATTTTTATTCCGTGCATCTTTTAATATTTTAGCAGAAATTGTATTTTTTGTTAAAATTTTTTTCGTTTTTAAGTTTTACTGTAAATGTCTTTTAAGTTTTTTCTTTTAAATTAATTTAATTTTTAGTTAATTGTAATTGTTTTTTAAGTTTTTTATTATTTTGTTAACTTCATTTAATTTTTTAATTTTTAATTTTCTTTTGATTTTTAGTTTTTATTAAATTTTTAATTTAAATTTTTTTTTATATCTCATTTAAAGTCCAATTTTTTATTTTTTTAATTTCATTTAATTATTAATGAAATTTTTAATTGTAATCTAACTTTTAATTTTAATATCAAGTTATTTTATTTTATTTTTGTATCTCATTTAAAGTCCAATTTTTTATTTTTTCCACTTAATTTTTTAATTTCAATTTAACTTTTAATTTTAATTTTTTTTTAATTTTATTTTTTGTATCTCATTTAAAGTCTCATTTTTATTTTGTTAGTTTCATTTAATTTTTAATTAAATTTTTAATTGTAATTTAACTTTTTAATTTTATTTCAATTAAGTTTTATTTTTTTATATCTCATTTAAGTCTCATTTTTAATTTTTTCAATTGTAGGTTTATTTTCAATTTTTAATTAGATACTTTTTAATTTATTGTTTTTATCAAGGTGATAGTCTCATTTTTTCATCTCAAGTTTATGTTGGATTTCGCATTTTCAGTCAGAATTTTTTTTAATTAACTAATTATTTATTTTCGGTGTATTTTTGTGCTCAGCATCAAAGTACAATGTATCCTTATTACGAGAAGCGCACTTTGTCAGTCTTGGCGATTGCTTTTTACACTCAGTCACACAACACTTTCTTTAGATGTCACATTCACAGTCCTTTTCGCGTCAATCAAAGTCAATTTACACTCAAAAAAAAAACTGTTCACACACCAAAAATCATCACAATATCCTGGCTTTTTACAACAAATCCACACTCAGCGATTAATCCATTGACTCGAATCCATTTTGCGGTTGGGTGAAATAAATAAACAATTGACTGTCATCGTTGCAATCGAACAACCCTGTAATTTACTTTCGATTTCTGCTGATTTTTAAACAAATGTTTGTGTGCATAACAGAAGAACTAAGAACGCCAAGTCAAGTGTGGTATTTTGGCCAAATATTTTTTGACACTTCCGGGCAGGAATAACGAACACGCGTCGCCGCGAAACACACACAGTATGCACTATCCGTTACGTTCGTACACTTTTGACAGTTAGAAATTCAAATTTCGAATCGGAAAACCGTAGAGTCGAAAAAGTTCTTCCCGCGCAGAATTGATCTTCAGATCAGAATCGCAGTATCCAAACGAAATTCCAGCTTGACATTCTCAATGGATGGCGACGCACGGCGATAAAGTTCCCGCGTACTTAAGTTGCGGAACTACTGTGAAACGATAACGGTAACGGCGGAAACGAAAACGAAAATGAAACCGAAAGCAATGCGCGGCTTTTATCCAAATCGAGAATCGAGAAATAATGCTCTTCGTCGTGGTTCCATTTGGTTTGGCGGTTGGTTTGCTTCTAATGTCAGGCGCAATGCAAAACTTTGGTTCAAATTTGAAATCTTTTTCTTTTGTCCAAAACAAAAAAATGCCGAGTTTTATTCCGCGCTCAACGTGCGTACATACGAACGGAATAAAGTGAAATGAAAGGAGTACATAATGTGCACAGAAGAAAGCACACGAAGCACACTCTCGAGTTGGTGTTGAGTCGTCGTTGGATCGGAGTCGGAGCGGCGGTGAGCGAGCGTGTGCGATTGAACAACACAGCACTAGTAGAGCAAACCAACTATCCGTTGGACGGACGGAAGGACGGACATCCAACCAGCCAACTAACCAAGCAACCTACCGCCGCCCAAGAGAGTGTTGAGCAGAGCACAGTGAAGTACGGTGGTGGTATTTTCTAGTTGCCTAGGCCAGCCCAGCGCAATATAGCCTCTGGTGGCCCAGCTAGACAGTCAGCAGTTTCAGCAGAAACCAGCAAAAGCTGAAGCCCAAGCAACCAGGAACACTTTTTCAGTTACGAGTATCTATGAGAGTCAAGCGAACCACTCACCAGTATCAGCGCCGACGTCTGCGCCAACGACAGCTGAGGAGAAAACACACAGAGAACAGGAAAAGGCTGAAAAAGAAATGGAGGAAAAAAGTCGACAACGGCGACGACGACGACGACGACGACGACGACGACGACGACGACGACGAATATGGCAGCGCTGAGAGAAATTACAGTCGCCGCTTGTCGGCCGCCGTACACAACGTCATCGACATCATCAACAGCGATGCAATAGTTTCGCATTCATTTTCATTATGGATTGTGATTGTGTGCTTGTATCTATGACTTGGTTTTTCCTTCTATCGAAGTTTCTGTGTGTTTGTATGTATGCGGGTGTGTCTGTTTTACGTGAAATATCGGTCGAAACTATTGTGCTGTTGTTGATCAGCGTGTTTGTGTGCAACAAACATTTCCCTCCACCAGCGTGTACAGCGATGCGAGCAACATGTTTCTGTACATTCGCTAGACACGAAACTGCACACATACTCGTACAACCCAGCAAAATCTATGTAACACAACGCGGAAGTGATTGTGACAAAACTCTCGATTTTCTTGATATCATCATCATGAATCACACAGCATTCACACACTGAGAAAAAATTCCACTCGTTTGTTTGTTGTTTGTTTGTTGGTTGATTTTTATTCACTCAAACGAGTGGAGACCGGAGAAAGAGAGAGCGATTTTATAAATTGCCGTGTCCCGTGGCGCTCTCATAACGAAAAGAACTTAATACCGACTTACAGGATTGTATGGATTTCCAACATAACGAGCAAAAAAAAAACAAAAATCCATACAATCTTCTAAGGCTTTGGGTTTTTTTCTTGTGAGTGCGTCCTAACTAAGGACGCAGAATACAGGGCCATCCTGCGAAGTGTGGATTTAGGAATTAAGTGTGACAACATTCTCAGCTATCTGTCAGCTCAGCAAAGTGACTGACAAATCGAAAAAAATGTATGTCTCTTTCCATTTGCACAAACCGTACCCGAAACCATACCCACGGGCCACAGGTAAGCTGTCAAAGTGACAGCATTTTCGTAGTGAACGCTTTGCAAGAACGCCAAACTAAAACCAAAATCAATAAACGAAACTTTGTTCGTTCAGTTTTCGTTCACTTTTGCAAATAATTAAGCCTTACGTACGTTATTTTGACAGATGCAATTTAGTATTGAAAATAGATTGACAGATGACGACAGTTAGTTAAGTTGGTGAAAAGTCGTAAAAAGAGGGGAACGTCAGAAGCTGGTAAAGGCGACAAGGACTCTTAGTCTTTTGGTGGTCTTTTGGGGGTTTTTTTGGTATCTTGTGTGTCTTTTGGGTTTTTTTTTGGTGTCTTTTGGGTGTCTTTTGTGGATCTTTTGAGGGTCTTTTTGGGGTATTTTTTTGATTTTTTTGTGGGTTTTGGGGTCTTTTATGGGTCTCTTGAGGGTCTGTTTGCCCTACAACATTAAATAAGTTTCACTTACACCGCGTGTAAAGCTTAAACACACTGTTTTTTTTTGTATATATAGTATTATTTCAGGGATATGAGCTAAATTTAATTTCATTAAAGTACAACCGAATACAAAAACCTAAAACTATACTACAAAAACCAACCGAATGAAGGAAAGTTCTTTTGGGGTATTATATAACTACGAGTGCGGCCGCACGATCAAGAACCTTCAGTTCTTCAGTTAATTTGATATTGTAATGCTGATTTTGAGCAAAATTCGCCACTGTGTGGACTGAGAGATTCTCAATTCCTGTAAACTGCATGGAATCGAATGATTCGACTCATTTTGAACGGAAGTACTTACGGCTGCGATATTTTTTGTAGCGGAGCGTTGTCTCACTGGTACTGAAACATTCAATAGTGAATATGTTTACTCAAATTTATCCACTATAACATGCCCACCATAGCATGTCTGGTGGGACGATTATTACGAACGAAAATTGGAGTAAGCCCTCAAAAAGTTGCGACCATCGACTCAGAATTTTGGTATTTATTTTTAGTAATTTACAAACGTTGCTCGTTCGTGAACTTCACCATGATAAAAATGTAAACCTGGACTGATGTTTTCTCATTGACAGATCATAAAAAATGTTTAAAAGTGCTTTTGTATTAAAATACAAAATTGTTATGTCCCTATTGAAAAACGCAAAAAGATGATAGAAAATTTTCTACATAAAAAAAAAGGTTTCGAAAGTCTTTTTAAATAAATTTCTTAATTATTTTGTATACCCCACATTCTGATGACTTTTTTCTCCAAGTGTACCTTTTTGCGCCCATCAAAAAAGTTGAGTGTGAAATGCAAAACCGCCCAACGATAGAAATAAGGAAAAGCATAGCAAATTACTTTGATTTTCATAAGCGATCCGCAGTCATTGGAGCAGAGCATATACTGCCTGCTCGCATATATGACAAGCAGCTACACGGTCCCCCCAACGATCGCATCTACACTCCAAAGTCAATTAGGCAGCGCACCGACCCAACGGACGATAGAGTACATAAGGAAAAACTTCATAATACTTCACTTCCTAGGAAAAACGTAAAACAAAACCGTGCCGCCGAAGGAAAAGTGAAGCGAGAAATGCGCAAAGCCGCTCGCTCGCAACCGCCGTTCCGTATGTATCGCAACCAGCAATCGTGAAAGAAAAATTCAAATAAACAAACCAACAACAGTACACAGGTACTTGGTGAGGGGTGCCCGAGGGTGTTGCAGGGGAAAGTTCACATTCGTTCAAGAAGCGCCTACCCTTCCACCTTGCCCACAGCTGACGACAAACTACCCAACTGTCTATTTGCCGAGCCGAAGAGCTGCCTTTATGCACGGTTGACACAGTTATTCAATTGATAGAGCGGCCGACCGACCGACCGACCGACAGACCGACCAACCGATTGATGAATATGTGGCGAGCGACAAACATGAGAAGGAAGAAGAAGTTGGTCGCAAACGCAATACAAAGATACATGCGGAGCGGCAACATATTACGTATACACTCCTTTAAATGAAACATAAATTATGGAAAATTTCTCTCTCAGTCAGCCCAACTCCCAAACCCTCACACATACACCAAACTGGTAATTATGTGAAAAAGAGTGGTGAGAATGTACAACCTTGAGTGTTGACTGTTGAGGGCATCGCTGACAGTGATGAGTCTGATTCTCTGAGTTTGAAATGTTGAGAAGCTTTGATCAAGCTTTTTGGTTGTCTGTGCAAATCTCATCTGCTTTGACGAAGAAGAGAGAGAGACAGTGAAATGTTGCTGTACACATGTCGCTGTGCAGTTTTAATTAAAGACACATTTCAAAATCTTACAGACGGTGTTTTTTTGCTTAGATAGAACTAACAGAAGGATTCAATGTGAAACAAGCTATTATCCCGCGCTTACTTTTGATATTTATTGTTAGTATATTCTGGCAAATCATTTTTAATAGACTCTCGCATGAACAACGCTACCAAATTATTGAAATTTACTTTGAAAATCTATCGTAGATTCGCGCAACTTAAAGACGACTTCATGGCTTTCATGGCGTCCATTTAAGCAAGCAATCCGTCAATCTGTATTTAGATTTCGTACCACATCTCTAAATGATGCAATACAATACGAATTGTAAGCAGTGAAGAGAATATTTTCGCTGTGAATGAAAGAAAGGATTCGGACTCTGTCCGTCCACTACGTAAAAAATTGCTCGCAAAGATCTTAACCTATACCCGTATAAGATCCAGCTGGTAAAAGAGAATTAAAGCAACGAGACCGTCATATGCGTCGTTCTTTCGCCAATTGGGCTCTAGAGCATTTGGAAATAGACCCGTTGTTTTATCGCAAAATTGTGTTTAGCATGAGGCTCATTTAGCGTAACTATATTAACAACCTGGCCTCAGAAGCAGAGGAAGCAGCGAGCAGGTGCGATATCAGAACCGTTTACAGAATCACCAAAGAGCTGACAGGTGGTCACCGCTCTAGCCAACATCCAGTGAACGGCCTAGATGGTTCCGTACTCTCGAAGGAGCATTTCTCTACGGTCCTTAACCGTGTATTTTCTAACGATATGCACCCAAATCAAACGGAGCTGCCGGAAGTAGCAACGCAGCAACGCACTAAAGAACAACAAGTCTGTAGGACTAGATGGTATACCCGCAGAGCTTCTGCGTGCCGCTCCAAGGACATCAGCAGAGCTTTTATATCCTCTTGTAGAGAGAGCTTGGGTGGCAGAAATTTTCCCCGCTAAGTGGAAGAAGGGAATGATTGTCTAGCTCATTATGTAGTGCGAAAACTGGAGAGGCATTTGCATTCTTCCTGTAGTTGCAAAGGTAATAGCCAAAGTAGTACTTAAGCGAATTAAGAAACATCTGGAATATACACTCGATGCCGAACAAGCAGGTTTCCGCACTAGATCCTCCTGTGTAGACGACATAAACACCCTGCGGATCATTATTGAACAGTGCGTTGAACTCCGGAACTCGCTATTATTAAAGCAACCTATGATGGCTCTAAATGTCATGTGCTGCACAGAGGAAAGCTGTCAGAGGAATTCGAGATCCTAAATGGGTTACGACAAGGTTGCATTCTATCGCCGATACTTTTTTTGTTGGTGATTAGCGATGTGCTTCGCGCAGCTTTATCTACGGGAAACGGAGGAATTCGTTGGACTCTTCCATCTCAACTCAAACATCTGGACTGCGCTGACGACGTTTGTTTACTCTAACACAGAATTATGGAGCTGCACCAAATTACTACAAATGTGGAGAGGGAGGCAAATGTTGTGGGTTTGAAGATTAATGCTGCCAAAAGCAAAATCATCAACCTCGGCACAAACTCAGTAACTCAAGTTAACAATTTTGGATAGCCGGTAGAGAGAGTAGAGAGTTTCCAATATCTTGGGAATATTGTCTCGACCGAAGGTGGAACCGAACAGGACATTGTCAACCGAATCGGCAAAGCAAAATCGGTGTTTGGAATGATGTCTATGAATGGGCGAAGCAATGCGATCACCAAGCTGCGACTGTTCCGTTCAAATGTTGAATCTGTGCTGTTGTATGGGTGCAGCACTTGGAAGGTGACCGCAACTATCACAAAAAGATTACAAACGTTCGTAAATAGGTGCCTACGGAACATCTTAAGGGTTTTCTGGCCTAGCCGTATCTCTAACGAACATCTTTACCAGAGAACGGGTCAGGAACCAATAGGCACAAACATCCAACGAAGGAAGTGGCAGTGGATTGGTCATACACTCCGAAAAGGCAACAGTTCCATAGCAAAGTACGCAATGCAGTGGAACCCGTTATCTCAGGATGGTAGAAGAACGGGTTGTCCGAGAAATACATGGCGCAGAACAGTTGAGGAGGAGTCACGGCAATTGGGGAAGAGTTGAAGAAAGCTGAAGCTTATTGCCAGTAACCGCACGCGATGGCGCGTAGGCGTAATAGAGGCCCTAGGACCCATAAGGGGATACAGGACATAAGAAGAAGATGAATGAGGCTAATTTTTGGCCTTAGTACGAAAAGTTGCCACATATGTAGTGAGACCAATCCACAAGGGACCCTACAGACTACATTACATGCAGAAAATTGCACTGTTTGGTGGGGTTTACACATCATCGGACCTTATTTCTTCAAAAAGAGGCTGGAGCTCACGTTAACACAATAGAGATCGGACCCAAGTTGTAGAGCCAAATATGAAGATGATGATGCAATCTGGCTTCCGGTCTTAGCATAGTTGTAAAGTAATAGATGACGCGTTTGACGATAATCATATTACTCTTCCTTGCTTGTTGAATTTCTCTAAGACCTTTTGACTCTGTAAATCATGATATTCTTCTCTTTGGTTTTGGAGGTAATTCTGTTAAGCTCTTAAAAAACCACCTCTCAAATAGGTATTGTAGAGTACTCGTCGGATATTCTCACTCCTTGCAAAGTCTGATTGAGTCCGGTGTGCCACAAGGCTCTATTTTGGGACCGGTTATATTTTGTATTTTTATATAAATGAGTTCTTAAAACTTGTAACTGTCACCTTTATGGTGATGACGTTGAAATTTACGTTTCGATGGCAAAAGGCCTTATAGAAGTTTTTGTTTAAATGAAGATTTGGAAGCCATTACCGAATGGTCTTCTTGTTTTGGTTTAAAATAGAATCCTATGAAGACGCAGATTATTGTAATTTTACCTAAAAATAATGATGTTTCCAACTATCCTCCTTGGCTGAGTTCCAACTCAGTTTTTTTGAATTGGGGATAAAAATAAATGTTGATCTTTCCTGTTCATATGATATGATAAGATACATTGCGCAAGTTGTGGCTAACTAGTGATCTTAAATCATTGAAAACTAAACGCATGCTGGTGAAATCTTTAATTTAACCTAATGTTCTCTTTGTAGATGTAATTTATAGCAAGCTTTACTCCCACTGAGAAGATAAGGTGTTGGTGGTCTACAATTATGCGGTTCGTTACGTGTATAAACTTCGTAGATACAGCCTTTTTTAAAAAACGTTTTCGGTTCCTCACTGTGACTGCTTTTGAATGTCAGAAACTATATTTTCCTAAACAGTATCATGTATCCCGCCCTACTTATACAATCGATTGCGCTTCATCCTCTCTCTCAATCCTCTAGAAATAGCACCCTTATACCGAAATATAAGTTTTTTTACTTCCTCGAGGCACTTCCTCGTTCATGCCACACCCGACTGTGAAATTCTTTGTCGCCTTCTCTAAAATTAATAGTAAACGCATCGTCCTTTCGAAAGGCTATCTACGATCGTTATAATTTGCAATAATCCCTCTTGAATTTTGCAGACTATATGATCCTTCCTTTACTTTCTTTATTTTGTTTATGTAAGACTCTGTCTTGTGTACTTTATACATAAGATGATAAATGAAGAATGAAGAATTATTGAAATAAATGAAAATATATTTCAGTCGATATCAAAACAGAAACGGAAGTTGTCAAAGGATGAAATTAATAACATCTTTAATTTACTTTTGTTTTGTACATCTGACAAGTGAATATGAGCTTCGCCAGAACAATCCCATCCATTGAAAATGTATCTAAACATTGTGTACAGATGAAATTTTCCGATGCACCGAGGAAACCTTAGCGATGCGCTATCTGATGCAAGAGCACGAACACCGCATATTACATCATATCATCTCAAAAATAAATTCTCTTCTCCCACCTCTCTTGGCGCTTCTAGAGAGAAATGGAAGAACAAGTCCATAACAAAAATTCTCTCATTCTCTAATCCACGTCATGTCACTTCACTCTGTTGCAGATTCACTTTCGTTATGTTGTGACTTGGAGACCATATTTGCACCACGCTTGCACTTCTCCTCATCCCACAGTGTCACGATGGTGTGGGAATCTGAGAACTGGCTGGTGGTGGCTTACATTTGCACAGGAGAAAGTTTTTCTCTTCCTCGATGATGATGATGATGATGATGACGACGATGTAGCTACGCAATGCATGTACTGTACTGTAATTTTGTTTGTTGTTTTCGTGTGTGTTTGCGTATCTATGTGTTGTGTGATATATTTTTTGTGCAAAAATCATTTCTTTTTCATATCTGAGTATGTGTATCTGTGTGTCTTTCGAGCTTATGGAGGAAGCGAGCGATTTTTTGCGATGGACATGGAACAGTTGCAGTTTTCGTTACTTATGCTGTTGATTTTACTTTTAAACACCTTTTGGCTGCTACAGCTTGTTTCGCTTTTGCTTCTTTTTTTATAGTCGTACAGTCAACTGAGGGACAGTTACAGCGCACACATTTCGTTCGCTTTAATTTCATTTGCTTTGCATTTCTTTCGGCCAAGATGGGCCATAAAGAACTTTCACTTGCGCTGGTCTTTGCGATTTTTTTATTGCCGTTTTTTTGTTGTTGTTGTTTGTTTTCGAGTTTTTATTAGTCACCCGCGCACATCTTATGACTCAACGAGTGCAATAAGAGAGCAGTGTGTGAGGCGTTCAGAGTTATCTGCAAAACGAATTAAGGCATCCATCAGAGGCAGATAGATACAGAGATAGATTGAGTAAGAAGACTCACTTCGCAGATTTTTATACAAATAACCGGTTAGTTTTTTGTACATAGTTAGGTCAGTTGAAATTATGCATCTATGTACGAGTATCTATAAAAAAAATACAAACAAACAAAAAAAAACACAAGCATTCGGACACACCTACATGTTTCAAAACAGTAACCGATCAACTGAAACTGTAACCGATCCTGCGGTATCTGTACGATTGACGACTGCACATCAGAGAAAAAATTGCGATAATAAAATTTTTACGATCGCCGCGAATTGTGTAGCCGCCCTGTGCACAGGTGCGCAAAACAATCCAAGCCAAGGTAACGGTGCTTTAAAATCTTTGTATCTTTAACGACTTTTGCATTTTTGTTGCCGCCACGTCACACGATCGGAAAACGGTTTCACCCTTCGTAACATAATGGTGATGGCAATCTGCTGCTACCACATAATGCAAATGACGATGATGATGATGACGAGGCTTTGTCAAGAAAATAAAGACAAAAAGAGGCGCTTTTTGTAACTAAGCCATTTCTGTGAAATTCGGTATGTAAGACAAAGATGCGGCTATAAAGCTTGTTCCTATGGAAATTCTGGGTAACGCTCATTAGGGACGGAAATTTTCGGGAACTAAGCTACCTCGAAACTGATTTGTACGAAATTCGGTATGGCCATTTGGGTGTCTTTTGTGGGTCTTTTTGGGAGTCTTTTGGAAATCCTTTGAGGGAGGGTCTTTTGGGGGTCTTCTAAGGGTCTTTTTTTGTGCGCGCCGTGGCTCAGTGGATAAGCGCATGGCTACTGAGCAGGGGTTCGTGATTCGAATCCAAGTAACACCAAAAGTATTTTTCACGGTGTCCCACCTCTCGCAAATGGGTGACAAACGTTCCGAGAGTAATAACTTATCACGGAAAGCTTCTTAATTCGCCGTTCGGACCCGGCCTTAAATTGTATATCCCTTCAATTTGTATCCAAAAATTATGCATGCACAACACAAATGGCCGCGAGAAGCTAGGCCTTGGACCACAACGGTCTGTCGCGCCGAATATTATTATTATTAAGGGTCTTTTTGGGTTTTTAGGCTTCTTCTGAGGGTATTTGTGAGGTCTTTTGCCGGGTATTTTTTGGGGAGTTCTGGAAGAGTCTTTGGGGGTCTTTTATGGGTCTTTTTGCCACACAACACAACTTTCACTTACACCGCGCGTAAAGGTAAGACGCACCGTTTTTTTTAATTCTCTGTATTGACTTCGCGGGCCTGTGTGTTTGTTTGTGGCTGGCTGGCCAAATCTTGTGATGCATTTTTAACGCACTTCCTGAAGCCCGATTTTATTGAAACTTTGCACATATGTATGATTTTCTCCGGCGCCAACACTTTCTTTTAAAATTTGGAGCTCTTGGATCTTAGGACCAAGAGGCCCCAATAAACATTTTTGTTTAAATGTAACCCGATTTTCTTGAAATTTTGTACATATGTGTAACTTCGGTGGCAATAAGTTTTTTATAAAATTTTGTAAGTGATCGGGTTACAAGGTCGAGGGGCGCCCATATAAAATTTTAAAAAATTAACCCGATTTTCTTGAAACTGTGCACACATGTGTATCTTCAATTAGAGAATTTACGTGAAAATTTTAAATTCAATTTTTATGGGTTGTGTTTTTTTATTTCCCATAGTTAGATCGTCCTTTTTTTTGGCTCGGTTAGTGTGTACCAAATACGTGAAATTTGTATTCTGGTTGCAAAAGTAACCTATTGTTGTCTTCTTAGTGGGGAAATGAGTTGCAAATACAGTGGAGTCGCTCTTACTTGAACACATGCTATTTAATGACATGAAAATGTCAAATTTGAACCAGAAATACGCGCAAGGTTGCTCAAAGCCAACAGAGCCTACTTAAGTCTGTCAAGACTTTACAAATTCAGGAACTTGACCATCAAATCCAAGCTGCTGGTGTATAGGTGTATAAGACTATGGTCATTCCAGTACTTACATATGGATCCGAGACTTGGGTGCTTTTGGAAGGTTGGAAACAGCAATTTATCTAAGAAGTGTATTAATCTCTAAAGTCTAAACAAAATTACCTCTTCTCTTTCAATCTAACTTAAAAAACTGTCCCCATAATTGCGATCAGAAAACAGAAACCCCCGCCACATCTTCCGTTTCAGATATTCATTTATGATATGACTAGAAGCTAACTATGGAATTCGATAAATGTTACCTTCTGGACACATGGCGTTAACCGGTATTTGTTTTTATTTTTTTTTTCTTCTCTGTTTTTGCGCGCAATTTCCATACGGAAACGGCCAATTAACTCAACTTTATGCAAAATATTCTCGGTGATCGTGAATCGAACACCCGCCGCAAGGCCGCGCGCATATCACCGCCCAAATTTCTATCTAACAATGCATCGGAGAGGCAGCACATTTTGCTTAGCATAAAAGATCTGCTCAGACCGAACCGAACCAAAAATAAAAGAAACCTCCAAAAAGGTCACTAACTCGATCAATGACCTTAAGCATTTTTTGTTGTTTTTTTTTTGCTGCATTTGTTTTATCGTCAATTTCGTTGTGCGGAAATGAATTGCGCTATTAATTGTTGTTGTTGTTGTTGTTGCGATTGTTATTGTCTATCTAATAAACATAAAATAAAAAATAATAGTTTTCGCCATCGCGAGCGATTTGCGTAAAATGCTCATAAACTGAAATTTCGTTGATTGCTTCGCTTTGACAGCAGAGCTTCGAAGTCAAACAAAAATCTCTGTCGCCAATGCAATCTGCGATTAGCATTTTTCATAAATTCCGATTCGGATTCAGACGAACAAAACGTTTTACCGTTATTTTGCCTTTACAGCCAGGACATTTCTTGGGTTGGCAACGCTTTTCCAAAATCAAAATCCTAAAACAAAATCCCAAAATCAAATCCCATTGCCAAATGTGCCCATAATTTGTCAAACATCTTTCAAAAGCAAATCTGTAATTGTAAATTGGGATTATGTTTGTTTGTATTTTGCTATTTGGGATTTTAAAATTGGGGTTTTGATTTCGGGTTTTTTGTATCAATGGGATTTTGTGAATTTGGATTTTTTTTGTTTGTGATTTTGTACATTGGTTCTATGTGAGGTTGAATTTTGCTCTTTGGGATTTTGATTTCGGATTTTCTTATCAATGGGATTTTGTAAATTTGGATTTTTTTTTGTTTGTGATTTTGGGTTTATGTGAGTTGGGATTTGGGATTTTGTAAATTGAGTTTTTGATTTCGGGTTTTCTTATCAATGGGATTTTGTAAATTTGAATTTATTTTTTTTTTTTTTTTTTTGGATTTTGTAAATTGGGATTATGTTTGTTTGGATTTTGCTATTTGGGATTTTAAAATTGGGGTTTTGATTTCGGGTTTTCTTATCAATGGGATTTTGTAAATTTGAATTTATTTTTTTTTTTTTTTTTTTTTTGGATTTTGTAAATTGGGATTATGTTTGTTTGTATTTTGCTATTTGGGATTTTAAAATTGGGGTTTTGATTTCGGGTTTTTTGTATCAATGGGATTTTGTGAATTTGGATTTCTTTTTGTTTGTGATTTTTTACATTGGGTCTATGTGAGGTTGAATTTTGCTCTTTGGGATTTTGATTTCGGGTTTTCTTATCAATGGGATTTTGTAAATTTGGATTTTTTTTTGTTTGTGATTTTGGGTTTATGTGAGTTGGGATTTGGGATTTTGTAAATTGAGTTTTTGATTTCGGGTTTTCTTATCAATGGGATTTTGTAAATTTGAATTTATTTTTTTTTTTTTTTTTTTTTGGATTTTGTAAATTGGGATTATGTTTGTTTGGATTTTGCTATTTGGGATTTTGTAAATTGGGTTTTTGATTTCGGGTTTTCTTATCAATGGGATTTATTTTTTGTTTGGGATT
Organism: Nephrocerus scutellatus; assembly: GCA_947095585.1. Lineage (NCBI taxonomy): Eukaryota > Metazoa > Arthropoda > Insecta > Diptera > Pipunculidae > Nephrocerus > Nephrocerus scutellatus. Next base: position 118,663,100 of record OX352763.1, read on the forward strand.
TTATATTTTATAAATTGGGATTAATTGGGATTTTGTTTCCCGGTTTTTTATAAATGGAATTTTGTATATTGGGACTTATTTTTTGGGGGGGATTTTGTACATTGAAGTTTATTTTCCGTTAAGGATTTTGCATTTGGGAATATGTGAGTTGAAATTTTGGGATTGTGTAAATTAGGATTTTGATTTCGGGTGTTTTTATCAATGGGATTTTGTAAATTGGGATTTTCATTATGAGATTTATTTTTTGTTTGAATTTTTGTATCAATGGGATTATGTAAATAGCGATTTATTGTTTGGTTGGATTTTTCTATATTGGGATTTATTGTTCGTTTGGGATCTCTAAATTGTTTCGGGATCTTGCCAATAGGAATTTTGTAAATTGGGATTTTGATTACAGAAATTTTTATCAATGGGATTTTTATATCATAGGGATTTATAATTTGTTTGGGATTTTCTAAATTGGGATTTGTTTTTCGTTTGGGATTTTGTACATTGGGTCTATGTGAGGTGGAATTTTGCTTTTTGGGATTTTGTAAATTGGGATTTAGATTTGGGGTTTTTTTTATCAATGGAATTTTGTGGCATTTATTTTTTGTTTTGGATTTTGTAAATTGGGATTATGTTTGTTTGGATTTTACTATTTTGGATTTTGTAAATTGGGTTTTTGATTGCGGGTTTTTTATAAATGGGATTTTGTAAATGGGGATTTATTTTTTGTTTGGGATTTTGTAAATTGGGTCTATGTGAGTTAGGATTTTGTTAATTGGGATTTTGATATGAGATTTTGAAAATTGGGATTTATTTTTTGTTTGTGATTTTATATTTTATAAATTGGGATTATTGGGATTAATTGGGATTTAGATTTCGGGATTTTTATCAATGGAATTTTGTAAATTGGGATTATCATTATGAGATTTATTTTTTGTTTCTGATTTGTATCAATGGCATTTTGTAAATTCAGATCTCTATATTTTATTTGGGATTTTGTAAATTGGGATTTTGTTACTATCTCATATTATTTCCTGGAAAAACTTACAAAACCCACTATCGGGTGCCTTGAGCAAACTTTTTAGCATACTATTGGTGTAAAAAATATTGCAATACATACATACATGCGATTATTTGAGTAACTTAAGTAACCAGAAAATCCCGAAGGAAGTTCCTTCAGTGAAAGTGTACATACCCGACCACACAGCTGGGCCAGGCATAGTTTGTGTTTCTCGGGATACCTTGTTGGACGTAATTTTGACGGGTTTGCACTGTTGCTGCTGCGGCTGCTGATTTGTGAGATATTATTTGGTTTTTGTTTGTTGTGTAATCAGTGTGGAATTTATTAACAAATTGTTGTATGTGTGTGTTTTTCAACCCTTCTCCTTGAGGGATTTTGGAAAACAACAGTTTTGTGTGATTTTTGTTTATCCTTTATTTGGGTTTGATCTCAGATACACAGATGCAGATGGATTAGACCGAATAGATAGGTACTTTTTTCATCCTTTATTCCAAATGTTTAACTCAGAATAAGATTTCCACTAAAAAACATTTGTCTCTCGGCTACAGGCTGGATTTAGTCGATGGATTTAGTATTTGAATCAATCCATCTTGTCGGAGGAGAGGTACAACATTAATTATTGTCTCTTCTTTTTTGCCAATTAGCACTGCTGTACACTTTTTAATTTTTTTTTTCTCTAAAAGATACTAAAATGTATCTTTTGTCCATCTGTATATAAGAGAGGCGAGTTGCACCGCGCGACGCATGTTATTTGTTAGAGGCGTTCCGTTAGATGGCAAGGATGAAGAAGAAGAAGTGGTGGAGGAGGAACACTCGCGCCACAATAAAAGAGGAGGCAATTACGCTTTGTGATCTACGAATTACATCAGCGATTGCACGCACACACACACCACAGACACATGAACAAAACTTTAGTTACACGTCGGTATAGTAGTAGTAGTAGTAGTAGTAATTGTAGTCGTCTCGCGTCTATTAGATACACTATAGCGCAGCGCACTTGATCTATCTATGTTTTGTTTGACGGAAGCGGCGGAGTGCTGGCTGCTGCGACCGGACCGGACCGTTCGTCCGGCTATTACAATCTCCAATTTTTAATGTTGCACTAAATTTTTTGTCTTTTTTTCCAACGCAAAGTGGACTTTTCACCAAACTTCACTTATCACACTCAAGCCCGTCTCATACTCGGCGACGATCGATCAATTACTTTTTGACTTTTTACAAGGATCGACGGGTGGACAGGAGGTTAGTTGGTGAACGCAACGAATTTTATTTTTTTTTCAAATTTTTTTTACTTAAAAGCGTGATTCTAATACTCGTCGTATACTGCAATTGGCGTAGATGAAGAGACGCGTCGTCGGACAACACGCGGTTTGCTGCGCTCGGTGCACATTATAGAAACCACACTGGGGCACTGGCGAACAACTTTCGGAGCCGCGCAGAGTACCAATAACCCGTAAACTTGCAAATTTTTGCGAACGAAAATTGTTTTTTTTTTGTTGTTGGCTGGTTGGTTGTTTTTTCTCTCTCTTCACTATTGAACTGAATTGTGTGTGAACAACGAACAGTCGGTTTTTGGGCTTGAGCGGCTTGGCTCAAAGCTGCTGCAAGTTTTCGCGGTGATGGTTGTTTGGTTGTTGGTAGGTTGATGGTAGGCAATTCTTCAGGTGGTGTAGCACGCCTGTAGTTCTCGCATTGCACCGGCTGACTTTACGCCGAATTTTTCAACAATGAAATGTTGCCCACCACAAGATCGAATTTTTGGATATTTCTCGTATCGCAGATGCTTTTCGGACGCCGCTGTCGACGACGACAGACAACGCTGATGAGAATGAGAAACAAACGACGACGACAACGAAAGACACAACAACGGAAATCGTTGCAAGTCGTCGCACAGTTTCAGTTCAGTTTCAGTTTTCAGCTCAAAATAAAGCTTTTCTGTTGGCGGCGGATGTTGGTGGGTCCGTATTGGTAGTCGATGCTCTCTGCTAGCTGGCTGGCTGGCTCTTATGCTGAGAGTTGTTGAATGCCAGTTATACCACCGCCACCATAATACCAAACGCGCTTGCTGTTAACTCTCTGACTGTGTCAGAAGGATATCGTACAGGTGCATAAGGGCGGCACAAACTGCACATTGCACCGTACCGCTGCGGAAAAGTTCTCTCTCTCTCTCTCATAACAGCAGGTTTGAAGATTTTTTCTCAGTCCCTCTCTTTGAGGTTTTTTTTATTGTGACTGTGTGAGTCTGCTGTATAGCTGTAGGTCGCATTTGGTTCAGATTATTAATAACAATATTCCAAGCGGTAGCAAAGCTTAGCATTTGTTTGGTCAACTAAACAACTCACTGTGCTACTGCATTGTTAAAAGGTTACAGTGTTGCCAGAGTATTCTCGGAATTGCGAAAGATCAGCGTAACGATAGATGCTGATGTATAAGTATAAATATTGCTACAACCTTAACATTTGACTGTATACACTTTTAGGGTTGAATCTCTTCATAAATATTGTAACAATCATTACATTCCATTTCGCTGCATACTTTAGGGGTTCATATAATATATAACAATAATTGAACCTTTTGTAACAATTCATATATTTCATTGTATACTTTAGGGGTTTATAAATATTGCAAAAATCTAAGGATTGCATTGTATACTTTTCGGTTTGAATCTTTTGTAACAATCCTTATATTTCATTCAATAATTTTAGGTTTAAATCTTTTTATAAATATTGCAATAATCTAAGGATTGCATTGCATACTTTTGGAGTTGAATCCTTTGTAGCAATCCTTATATTTCATTGTATACTGTTAGGGCTAAATACTTTACGGTAATCGTAGCATTTAATTGTATACTTTAAGGGTTGAGTCCATTGCATTAATTATTTACAATTCATTGTAAACTATTAGGGTTAAATTTGCAACTGTCATTATCTTCCATTTCATACTCTTATGGTTGAATCCTTTTTATAAATATTGCAGCAATGATTACCTATCATTGTACCTATTCTGTTAGGGATAAATCTTTTGCGACAGTTAAAAGATTTTATTGTATACTTTAAGGGTTGAATCCGTTGAAACAATTATTTACATTTTATTGTAAACTATTAAACTATTAACTTTGCAACAATCATTACCCTTCATTAAATCTTTTAATAAATATTGCAACAATCTAAGGATTGCATTGTATACTCTTAGGGTGGAATACTTTGTAACAATCGTTACATTTCATTGTATACTGTTAGGGTTAAATCCTACAAAACAGTTATTTTCATTTCATTGTTAACTATTAGTGTTAACCGTGCAACAACACTAGCTTCCATTGCATACGCTTAGGGTTGAATTCTTTAATCAATATTGCAAGAATCCTTATGTTTCATGGTATATTGTTAGAGTTAAATACTATATAACAATTTCACATTTCGTAATATTTCACTGAATACTTTTAGTTTTAAATCTGTTTATAAATATAGTAACAATCATTAAATTTCATTGCATACTTTTAGGGTTAATATTATGAATGATACATTAAATTTTGGCAAAAATTATAGGAATTCAGTACTATGCCATTCAGATCTGGGATAAATATGGCTCTTAATAGCAAGTTTTTTTTATGTCGCATGTTATGTAATGGAATTTTAGTTTTTTTAGAGTTGCCAGGACTGACAAACTTTTGAACTTTAAGTTTGTTAATCAATATAAAACATATTGCTTCTTTTTCTGTTTTCAAAGAATTGTAGCTGTTATTAATTTATTCAATACTTTTGATCTATCTATCTATATAAGCAAACTGTTGACTAATCAAAAAATAAATCACTAATAATGTTAATTTCCGAATTTGCCCTAAACCACCAAAAGCAAACCAATAAATTTTCATTACGATTTCCTCAGTTGGTGAACAACTTATAACCTAATTAGGCATTGAAAGTCTGTGTTAAAACTTTTCCTTATAAACGGGGAGTAATTTTAAAACTTTGCTACATCCTACAATCCTACAAAACAGTTATTTTCATTTCATTGTTAACTATTAGTGTTAACCGTGCAACAACACTAGCTTCCATTGCATACGCTTAGGGTTGAATTCTTTAATCAATATTGCAAGAATCCTTATGTTTCATGGTATATTGTTAGAGTTAAATAATATATAACAATTTCACATTTCGTAATATTTCACTGAATACTTTTAGTTTTAAATCTGTTTATAAATATAGTAACAATCATTAAATTTCATTGCATACTTTTAGGGTTAATATTATGAATGATACATTAAATTTTGGCAAAAATTATAGGAATTCAGTACTATGCCATTCAGATCTGGGATAAATATGGCTCTTAATAGCAAGTTTTTTTTATGTCGCATGTTATGTAATGGAATTCTAGTTTTTTTAGAGTTGCCAGGACTGACAAACTTTTGAACTTTAAGTTTGTTAATCAATATAAAACATATTGCTTCTTTTTCTGTTTTCAAAGAATTGTAGCTGTTATTAATTTATTCAATACTTTTGATCTATCTATCTATATAAGCAAACTGTTGACTAATCAAAAAATAAATCACTAATAATGTTAATTTCCGAATTTGCCCTAAACCACCAAAAGCAAACCAATAAATTTTCATTACGATTTCCTCAGTTGGTGAACAACTTATAACCTAATTAGGCATTGAAAGTCTGTGTTAAAACTTTTCCTTATAAACGGGGAGTAATTTTAAAACTTTGCTACATCCTACCTGGCTCTCTTTATCGTGCCTTAATTTACTTTACCCCCCCAACCTCATCATAACTCCATAGAGTCTAACCTACCCCGCGCCATGATCCACCCGTCTTCGTTTGGTCTTATGATATCATATCATATCGCAGTTGCATTTTTCTTGTATGTATACAAGTATCTACTGCAAATAGTATCTATGACTGTTTGTTGTCGTTTGATGAGATATACAAGCATTTGATTAATTTTTTCACTCACGTCATTACTGATTCTCGTTGTTGCTCTTCATTCAAGAATAGCAACAAATCCAACAACAACAGCAACAGCAGCAGCAGTGATAGATAGCACGAAACGAAATCCTGTTCAACTCTGTGCCGATATCTTTCTATCTATCTATCTATAGAGTGCTGTTTTTGCACAACGTCAAACTGCAGCTGAGCTGCGCTGAGTACAATGACCAGTGTATTGGTTTGACCCAGAAAATCGCGTTTCAATGTATGGTAGATACGCTCGCTTGTACAGAATACCTCCCCACTAACACACCAAGCCGTCGACGGACGAAACAAGAAGCACAAACAAACGCCAGGCAACACGGCAACGAACGACCAACAACACAACGCTACGCTCGTTTTTGAAGTGCATTTGAAGAGAAGTATGATTCTAGATGAGTTGGTGAGGAGAAGGCGAAAGGGGAGAAGAAGCAGGCAGTAATAAGTAATGCACTACAAGACACACACACAGCGACAGCTAGTACGTAATCGCGAACGGATTTATTTGACTGCACGTAGTGCGCTTGTGTGTGTTTGTATCGGTGTTCCAGTGCAAGTTGCAATTTAAAAGAGGAAAAGCTCTGTATCTGCACACACTCACACGCTTGTAATTCACTTCACTTTTGGAGGATTTATTGGATTTTTATAGAATCAAGTTATTGACCCAATGAACTCTTCTGGAGTGGATTATTGTTTGCTTCTTGTTGTTCTTCTGCTTCGTCTTTGGTCTTCGCCTTGTGCCTCATCCTCACGCTCTTGTTCTACGTACGAATCGCACAGAAAAGCCATCTTCTTGTTGTGTGTTGTGGCTTCTTCTGGTTGGTATCCTCATTAAATGGTGCTTGGTTCGTTGTTCGCACCATTAACAAGAGGATAGATGCATTTGGCTTTGTGGAAGCAAAGTGGGGAATAGTAGGCAGGCGACATTAACCATTTCTTCGCTGGTGCATTCCACTGAAAGGATTCGTCGTTTTCCCTTCTCCCCTTTCATCGTTCACTCGACACTCTACTTCTCTTCTGGTTCTTGTTCTTGTTGGTGTGATTGATTCGTAATCGGAGCGGAGGTAATACGATACACGATGATGATGGTGGCTACCTAACCTGTGTTATTTTTTTTTTGTATTTTGGAGATTTTTAAGGCAGGCAAGTGCGCGTTTGGGTGTAAAAGACGGCATTTAATACTCAAGAGTGTCAGAAATGAAGTTTCTTTGTAAACACACTTGACACACCGTCTGTATATATAAACAACTATGAATCTTTCGACACATATACATTACATATTTGTTGGCAAAACATAATTACAATACATTGATACTCGTACTTACTTTATACGAAGAAAGTCCAACGCTGCAAAAGAAATGCTGGCGTCATTACCCAAATTCCCTGTGGATAAAAAATTAGGATTATGTTATTACATAATTTTGAGATAGTAGTATTAGAAAATGTATTATTCTTAATTATTATTTAGAATTGTTACTTTATATTTGTAGCCATAATGTTAAGAGAGGAAAAACGTTTTTAAGAGCTGCCGGTGGTAGCTTTAATAATTGGAACAATGGGTTTTGTCGACCCACTTATTAAGATCGCTACCTGATCTAAACTGGTGAGAGAGATAAAGATAGAGAGAAATAGTTAAAGAGAGAGATAGAGAGAAGGATAATGAGAGAGAAACAGACAGTTTATCTGGCTCGCCTTGCACAGGAGAGTTATACCCGATAAACTGATAGCCTATTATTTAAGCAACATATGATGTTCTGTATAGAAGGAAAGCTGTCAGAGGAATTCGAGATCCTAAGTGGTTTACGACAAGGTTGCATTCTATCGCCGATACTTTTTTTGTTGGTGATTAGCGATTTACTTCGTGCAGCTTTATCTACTGGAAACGGAGCAATTCGTTCGACTCTTACATCTCAACTTAAACATCTGGACTACGCTGACGACGTTTGTTTACTCTCAGACATGATTATGGAGCTGCACCAAATGACAACAAATGTGGAAAGGGAGACAAATGTTGCGGGCTTGAAGATTAATGCTGCAGAAAACCAAAATCATCATCAATTAGTGCCGAACTCAATAACTTAAGTTAACATTGCTGGACAGCCGGTAGAGAGAGTAGAGAGTTTCCAATATCTTAGGAGTATTATTTATCGAGTTGCTGAAGTCGGAGTTCTGTGACTGTGTTATTTTCAGAGGAGTACTGCCCCGTTCATGTAATCTGACGCCTCTGGACCTTTCCCTATGAGGTTATGTCAAGTGTACGGCTTATGCCAATAAGACGACCTCAAGACCAACATCAGACGCTAAATTTGCGTTTCCTTAAAGGATATTAAAATGATATTATGTATAGCAATTAATAGCATTAATGCATCTTTAACTTGAAATAATTTTTTTTTTGTATTTTAAACACGAGTGTCTTATTTAAAAAACAACAAAACAGGGCGCTCTTAATGAAAAACCCTCTACATGCACTTGAGCGTAAGCTACAATGCATTATCGCAGATTGTTGTACAAATCAAAATACAAAATGGCAATATTTTGACTGTCATTTATTGTACTGTCAATTGTTCTTGTTTTGTTTGTGGTTCAACGTTCCTTAGCAGCCTGGATACAGTAGCGATTAGGTGACTAATAAACATAATGGTGCACTTATATGATGCTATCACTTGTGGAATATCTCGTGAAAAACCTTCCCTCCCGCACCACCCACCAAACTGAAGGCTATCGAATAGCGGTATTTCAAATGACAAGTCCAAGGCTAATGACCGAGCAACGCGTGCCTACCAAAGCGGTTACAGCTGGTAATTCATTCTGAGTTCGCTTAAGCAACTTATAATTATTCTTAATTTACTGATCGCTGTATCTTTCTGTTCTTATACTTATGAACTTATGAAATATTCGTACGGATAGTTAAAAAAAATCGCTTAATCGATTGACGTTGGACGCAAGAGCAAGCTGAGGGGATTACCACACCCACCTTATGCTTTTCTTGACACAAAAGCAAAAAAAATGTTGTGTAACCGCGCAAATAGCGTTGCCACCTCAATTTGCATTCCACTCCAAGTGCATTTGTTGAGTCAGCCGCTGCATAGGCAGATAACAGATGTATCTACGCGTATCTCCAAAGAGAAATGTCTTCTCTAACATACCCGTACGTACTCGCAGCTTAGTATTTTACTTTTTTTTAAAAAAGAAAAATGAATGTAATATCTTATTAGTATCAGTTAAGCGGGTGCCGTGTCAGAGTACGAGTACAACAGATCGCTAATAACCTGTTGACAGTTTGACATTGAAACTGAAATTTAATGATCGTAAAAACGCAAAATGCGAAATGGATTCGATGGAGGAACGCACATTACTCGCAACATAAGAAACTGACGGAACGAGGAAGTAAGTGACTTCACTTTGAATGGAGGGAGAAAGCTTACACCTTAACGAACCACAATTGAGAGGCTAAGATCACGGTCGAATGATCCGGGATGAAGGTGCCAAGGTAAGCTCTGTGTTTCATAAGTAATGGAATCGATGGTAATTTAACCCGAAAGAACTATTATTTTCTGCTACCTCAACAACAAGCTGTCTTCTTTAAACAACAAAATGAGACGCTTTTGGTCAGAAACCCTTTACAGAGTGTCAAGGTAACCTCTGACACTTGACACTTCTACCAATGATGTCAATACTTTCTGTCTAAGCCAGTATCTGATTGTACTTATAGATGAGTTTTACTCTCGCCGTTACTACAGAATTTTGGAACGCTTTCTCCAACACCAAGTTGAAGAGGAAGCAGGCCAATCCATCTCTTTATCGGACCCCGTTATAGACTTGAGAGTGATCCGCATATCTCTACTTGTCTTATAACATTGGTCATCGTGATCAACCTACATAGTCGTACCGCATGCCAAACTCTCGTGGCTTTATACAGTTGAACACTATCATCATCAGCTTGTCTATTACACAAAGCTTTCTTCATTTACCACAAAAATCCACTCGGATCAGTCAAGAAACCAAACGGGTAACTGATTACCTCAAGACAAGAAACTCTTGACTGCTTAGTAAAAAGTAATTTTACTAACTCTTCAGTATTAGGCAATCGAGAATAAATCTAACTGAGGCCTATTGACGCTCAGGCAGGATCTTCTCCTCCGAAGAAATCCACTGGGCAATGAACTCTTACATACCTCCAGGTGGAGTTGAGACAGCAACCCAATCTTCATACATTGTGGAATAGAATTAATACTCGTAAGACTCTACAGAGCCAGCTACAGTGTGCTGGAGAGATGTGCGATTGATCTTTTTACCTACTCGTATAGCAGGACAGAAATCTTTCGAGGATACCAGGTATTACAGGTCTATCAGCCTCACATCATTTATCCTTTAAGTCATTGCGAAAATATTCAGTCACTACATAAGGTCTAATACACTCCAACTAAACCCTCTGAACCCCAGCCAAACCGCTTTCGAGACTGGTAAATCAACAGATACAGCCCTACATGAGCTGATAACTGAAATCGAAGACACACTTGGAAGTAAAGAAATGTAACAGTGCGCCCTTATAGACATACAATACAAGCCCCTTTTGACAAAACCAACTTCGAAGTAATTAGAATACAAGGTAGATCTACGGGAATTGCGACTCCTCTATCCTAGGATGGGTCATGAGCATGCTAAAGAGTAAGGAAATTCAGGCCTTGTGCGGTGACGAAAGGATAATAAAAGCAGCAGCAACATCCTATCGGGCCTCCTGCTGAAACGAGTATTAGTGATGGACTCGCTACTCGCCAGGCTAAACAACAACCATATCACCTATCCACGACGATTGGTTCTACGCACCGAAAGGACCCCAATATCTATCAAGACATTGGGCCAAAGATCGTCACCACAACAACAGGTTTGAGATTGGATCACTTGGATACACTCCCAAACCTGGAGTTGCTACAACAACAAGAACAACAACCATATCACAAACATTAGCTATGCTTCCCTAATGTCTCGTGGCAAATTCGAGAGCACAATAGCAGACCGCATTTGCTCTCAAGTTAGTGAAAGACTGGTGCGGAGAGGTCAACCTAAGTGCTAATCCGGACACGTTTCCACGCTTCCTGCACTACAGATAGTGCCGGAAGTCAAATATTTAAGGTTCATGTTTGACCAAAAACTTATATGGAACTGCCACATGTCATACATCAGCTAAAAAGCTAACAAAGCTTACTTCAACTGCCAATGTCTATTTAGAAAAACGTGGGAAATAAAACCGCAACTGAACCAACCAACCAACAATTATTAGACCCAGGATCACATACCCGGCTCAGATTTGATGGCCAGAGCAATCAAAGTTTAATAAAATCCAGAGACTAACATGTCTAAGTATAACAGGTGCTGTAAAGACTTGTCGCACGGCAGCTTCTGGGGCTTCCAACCCTACACTTTCACATCAAAAGCTAGGCTGGTTCAAGAGCCATACAACTTAAAGACTTTATTCAAATATAAGCAAATAGACCGGCAGCCACCAGCATCATTACCAAAATAAATTTGGAAAAGGAAACTGTCCAACCATCAGACTTAGACAAGCTTCCAAAGGATAAGATAAGAGTACCATAACGAAATCAAGTTGAAAATAGCCCCACCATGCATCCATCTGGTATACAGACGGCTCAAAAACAAACACAGAAACCGGAGCAGGAGTTTTCGGATCTAGAATCACATTGCGGATACCCCTAAGAGAATCTCCAACGGTATTCCAGGCAGAAGCAATAGCAATAGAAGTCTGCACCTTAGAATTAATCAAAAGAAGGTACAACAGAACCGAGATCTACATGACTTCTGATAGTCAGGCTGCATTGCTAGCAGAAGCAGAAGATCACTGTGCGAGAGAAGGCGTAGAAGGAATCTTCACTGGCCCCGAACCCAGCATTGCCTATCAACAACAAGATCTATGAGTGGAAGAAAAATGCTATCGAAGCGGAATCTTCTTAAATATAACATAAAACATATAGACAGACACTTAAGCCGGACTGCCATTCACTGAGATTTCCTTGTCTAGTACATGACGATAACCCCAAAATGAACCGCTGTCGATTCTTTAACGAGGCAAAAGAAACATCAGACCTTTTCATAGAGCGTTTTTCAATAAGGACATAACAATTTTGTATTTGAATTAAACACAGAATAATTAAGATATCAGGCTAAAACGTATTCCAGATATAGTATATATGTTTACTTTAAGTATGGAATTCGATCTTGTTCATATAACCATCGCGAGCACGGTAAAAGGGATCGATTCTTTGGAGCTAATTTTCCACCACATATATCGGCCGGAACGTTGTCAATTTCGCGTTTGATCTTCTTACTAAGCTACTCTTACGTTGTTGGCTTGTTGGCATAAACCATAGCCCCATAAAAAGGCGTTAAATTGCATGAGCGAGCTGCCCATTCGAGTTTACACGGATTCCGAACTTTCCCTTCAATAGATCAATTGTTTTACCAGCTGTGTGGCATATGGCACCATCATTTTGGAACCACATATAACTAATGTCAAGTGCATCCCATTCTGGCCAAAAATAGTCTTCCAATATGGCACGATAGCGATCTATATTAACCGTAACATTATACTTCCGGCATGAAATCCACACCACTCTTCTTTAACTTTTGCAGAGCCCAATCGGAGAAGTTTCGGCGCTTCAAATCATCAAGAGGCTTCATTTCTTGAGTTAATCTGATCTTGTAAGGGTGTAGGCCAAGATCTTTACGCAAAATTCGACTGAAAGATTTCCAATTCCTGTGAACGGCGTGGAATCGACTGATTTGGTTCATTTTGAACTGAAGTACTTGCGGCTGTGATATTTGCGGTACTTTGACCGGTGCGTTGTCTCACTGGCGCAGGAACATTCAATAGTGAATATGTTGACCATATCGGGTGGGACGATTATTACGACCGAAAATTGGAGTAAGCGCTCTTAAAGTTGCGACCAGCGACACAGAAATTCTGTGCTGATTTTCAGTAATTTCCATCGTTCCACGTTAGTGAACTTCATCTCTATAAAAACGTAAGCCTTGATTGACGTTTAGACATTGACAAATTCTTAAAAATGCATAAGAGTGCGTTTGTATTGAAAAACAAAATTGTTAAGTCCCTATTGAATAACCCATTTATAGGACGCCCTCAAGCGAAAAAGAGTTAAATACCGCAAGGCTCACACAGTTCTCTGACCGAATGC